>JALJEV010000493.1:0-5737128 GCA_026586105.1 Hylodesmum podocarpum | reverse complement strand
ACAAATATTGATATAATTTCTTTCTTACTTTTAATGTCATGAGATGATACCTGGCTATGTCTCAGATTCCGCTTTCCTCCAAAGGTTGATATATCAAGGGTCCCAGGTTGAGCTAAGCCCAAGTCAAGTAAAGATAAAGATAAAACAATTGATATTATAATAAACTTCATGGTGTCCTTCAATTTTGTTTCAAGCCCCCTCTTTCTTTGAATGTATTTCGATGAATTCAATGTTGAATATGGTTATGCTACTTATAAAGAAATTTTGAGGTTTAAAGACCGTAAACATGGTAAACAACTTCTAACTAAATATATCTTTCCTTTCTTAGTTCTTTGGTTGATCTCTTTTATTCAGTTGTTGATGATTAGTTTCAGGTCACTCTTTAATACACTATTATTGTTTATTTTATGTTATGTAATTATTTGATATGAAATGTTTTACTCCTTCCTTGACTTTTCCACGTGACATTTCTTTTATTTATTTATTTTTTTTGAAAAAATCATACGATTTAATAAAATAAATTAAATTTAGTTGAAAGGGTTAGAATTTTCAACCATGATGATAATTTTAATAAATGATTGAGAAAAAAATATATTTCAATGTTTGACTTTGTAAATTTTTGGTAATATTCGTTAAAAACTTCTAACTAAATATATCTTTCCTTTCTTAGTTTTTTTGTTGATTTTTTTATTCAGTTTTTGACAATTAATTTTACGTTACTCTTTAATACCCTATTCTTGTGTTCTTATGTTAAATAATTATTTGATATGAAATGTTTTACTCTTTCCTTCACTTTTCTATATGACATTTTTTTCTTGAAAAAATTCATACGATTTAAGAAAATCAATTAAATTTAGTTGAAAGAGTTAGGATTTTATACCATGATGATAATTTTGAGAAACTCCCTTTTAATCAATTGTTGAGAAAAATCATATTTCAATGTGTGACTTTGTAAATATTTTGTAACATTGGATAATTGATTTTTAATGTCTAGTTCTATTTTGACATCTTGGCAACAAAGATAGAGAAACTCCCTTTTTAATCAATTATTAAGAAAAAATATATTTAAATGTGTGAATTTGTAAATGTTTGTTAACATTGGGATAATTGATTTTTAATGTCTAGTTCTGTTTTTACATCTTGGCAACAAAGATAAAGACATAGTTTAATTTATTTGTTATTTATGTATTTTGATATTGTATATTAGCATGTGGATTATATTTTGAAAAAAATGTTGATTAGATAAATTTAGGAACAAACAAATTCTTGAAAGAATGTTCTCGTAGTAAAATAGTAAAATGCAATACAATTACCTTAAACATTATTTTAATAAAGGATTTTTAATATCATCCAAATAAATTTAGCCTGAGGTTAAAATTTATGATTTATGATGTTTTGGTAGTTTTTTTATTCAAATCAAACTTGTTTATATTTTTACAATTTTTTCTCATTATGGTATTGTTTTTATGACTTGGGGACATGACATAAACATCAAAGAGTTAATGAAAACTCTTCATTTATTTAAATCAATTGGTTATAGCCAACTTGATATTTATTGATCTTATACATCCAAGGTAATTGATATTTGGTTAATAAAATTACACATGTCTAATACTTTATTTTATTTTAATTTAATGTTATAGACTTCTCTTATCTTATGATTTTCTTATGATGCATTTGTGTTCTAGGTTATATTATTTTTTTATCCTTTTCAAATGGATAACTCTAGAAGGTAGTATTTTGTGTGGTGGGCCAAACAAAAATTTGTTTGAGAAATGTGGAGTTTAAGCTTCAAATTATTTTTGTATTGAATTTTTTTATGAAACCAAACTACATATTAATTAAAACGTTAGTTATTGATATTTCTTTAAACCTTTGACTATCAGAAAGTCAAGACAAGTAGAGTTATGAAGTAGATATTTAACTATTACTACTACTAATTTTACTATATTGTAGAGTTGATGTTTATTGAAATTAGCTATTACATCTATAACAAACATTTAAAATAATGTAAACTTTTGTTATAGTATAATAATCATATGGTGCTTTTATAATTAGGTTACCAAAATATTTAAATTTGAGTAGAATTTCTTTTATAAGACATTTATTATATGTATTAACGCCAACATCAATATACGAAAAGCAGTCTTGTTGGAAGGACAATTTTTTTTACAAGTGTCATATAAAAAGATTTGACGAAGTATATAGTTCTTCCGTAGCTAGCTGTGTTATTTGCACCAGATCTACACTTTGCACTGATATAAATTTAGAAAAAGTTTAAAAACATAGAAGTAATAACAATTTTTTAAATCTGTACTTACATTATTAAACTATTTTTGGTCAAACTTCAAACATTATATGTACCTTGAACAAACTCTTTTGTTATAAGTACAAAGAAGACATTATTAATTATTAAAAAGGAATACTTGTATGATTAGTATTCTAACATAACTATGTTGACATTTTTAATAAAAAATAAACTATTTCTCATGTACTCATTGAACAAGGTGGTATTTCTTCTCTTCAAATGAAATCATTTACAGGAAATCCTAAAATAGAAAATACAACAGTTAGGTAGGAAGACATTCTAAGCTGTGCAAGTAGGGGCTTTCCCTGTTATTGTGGGTTTGACATTAGCACATTTTGCTATTGCTGGAGCTCCATTGAATGTGAGATCAACATCTGCTATCTCTACACCCTCACATGGTACACCACTGCTACAAATAAGAACCACACCTTCTTTAGTGTTTGAAGTTCCCCTTATGTTTTTGAAGGTAACTTTACTTATCTTGATCTTTGACGGATTCTAAGTCATTTAAACAAAAAAAAAATAATTAGTATTTTCAAACCACCATTGTCTTTGAATTATTTAGTTACTAAAGTAATATCATAAGCTTATACATTAATGGATAAAAAATGAAAACAAGTACCTTTTTGGTGCAGTGGTTATTTGGACAATACTCTTGATCTATAATGATAGGGTTAGAAACATTATCCATGGTAATATCTTCGAAATGCATATCAGTAATTGTAATATCTATTGGGGTGTCAGGCCAAGTCTTAATCCTAACACCATTATTAGTTCCTTTGAAACTGCAATTTTTAACATAAACTCCGGAAACAGGCTCTTCAATATCATATTTCCCAAGGCTTCCAACACTAATACCATGACCGGGTCCACAACTAACATTTTGAATGGTTATATTTTTACAACCATCACCCATTGACACACAATCATCTCCACTGGCAATTTTGGTATTAATAATCTTCACATCATGTGCTCTTCCAATGTGAATCCCATCAACATTAGGGCTCTCGTCTGGGGCAATAATTTTAAAGTCGTCGAATGTAAAATTAGTGCCCCCCAAAACATTGACATTAAAATGTTTGCTATCCTTGGAAGTAATGCCACGTACCATTGAATTATTGAGGAAGTTAAAACCAAAATTCTGTTGAAAATTAAAAAATAAATAAATAAAACTAATTCAATTAATGATTGTTGAATGCATAATTTATGTAACTTTTAATTTAAATTTTGGAAAATAATATTTATATACCATAGGAAGCAATTTGCAATTTTTGTTTTTTACACAATCATTTAGTGCCCAAGCTTTTGTGCCCCTGCCATCGAAAACTCCGGTTCGATAAGGTGAAAGAGTTAACGTGTTGAATCTTGAACCATTCATGAGCCCCTTGAGGTAGCTACATTTTCAAAGTGCTAGAATTGTGCCATCAACTTGAATTTCAATAGGAGCCTTGCATGGACCATTGACTTCTACAACACCCATCAAGTAGGTACCAGCCGGAATCACAATTTTCACTTTGGAGTTGTTGATGCACACGCTTGAGTCCAAGCACTTGTGACAGCCTTAAGTTTGGGCAAGTCACAAGTAAGTTAAAAAAATGAAGAAATAATAAGAAAAGTTCTAAATCTAGATATCACCCTAAAAATTGGTCAACAAATATTGATATAATTTCTTTCTTACTTTTAATGTCATGAGATGATACCTGGCTATGTCTCGTATCGGCTTTCCTCCAAAGGTTGATATATCAAGGGTCCCAGGTTGAGCTAAGCCCAAGTCAAGTAAAGATAAAGATAAAACAATTGATATTATAATAAACTTCATGGTGTCCTTCAATTTTGTTTCAAGCCCCCTCTTTCTTTGAATGTATTTCGATGAATTCAATGTTGAATATGGTTATGCTACTTATAAAGAAATTTTGAGGTTTAAAGACCGTAAACATGGTAAACAACTTCTAACTAAATATATCTTTCCTTTCTTAGTTCTTTGGTTGATCTCTTTTATTCAAAATTGTTGATGATTAGTTTCAGGTCACTCTTTAATACACTATTATTGTTTATTTTATGTTATGTAATTATTTGATATGAAATGTTTTACTCCTTCCTTGACTTTTCCACGTGACATTTGTTTTTTTTTTTTTTTTTTTTTTTTGAAAAAATCATACGATTTAATAAAATAAATTAAATTTAGTTGAAAGGGTTAAATTTTCAACCATGATGATAATTTTAATAAATGATTGAGAAAAAAATATATTTCAATGTTTGACTTTGTAAATTTTTGGTAATATTCGTTAAAAACTTCTAACTAAATATATCTTTCCTTTCTTAGTTTTTTTGTTGATTTTTTTATTCAGTTTTTGACAATTAATTTTACGTTACTCTTTAATACCCTATTCTTGTGTTCTTATGTTAAATAATTATTTGATATGAAATGTTTTACTCTTTCCTTCACTTTTCTATATGACATTTTTTTCTTGAAAAAATTCATACGATTTAAGAAAATCAATTAAATTTAGTTGAAAGAGTTAGGATTTTATACCATGATGATAATTTTGAGAAACTCCCTTTTAATCAATTGTTGAGAAAAATCATATTTCAATGTGTGACTTTGTAAATATTTTGTAACATTGGATAATTGATTTTTAATGTCTAGTTCTATTTTGACATCTTGGCAACAAAGATAGAGAAACTCCCTTTTTAATCAATTATTAAGAAAAAATATATTTAAATGTGTGAATTTGTAAATGTTTGTTAACATTGGGATAATTGATTTTTAATGTCTAGTTCTGTTTTTACATCTTGGCAACAAAGATAAAGACATAGTTTAATTTATTTGTTATTTATGTATTTTGATATTGTATATTAGCATGTGGATTATATTTTGAAAAAAATGTTGATTAGATAAATTTAGGAACAAACAAATTCTTGAAAGAATGTTCTCGTAGTAAAATAGTAAAATGCAATACAATTACCTTAAACATTATTTTAATAAAGGATTTTTAATATCATCCAAATAAATTTAGCCTGAGGTTAAAATTTATGATTTATGATGTTTTGGTAGTTTTTTATTCAAATCAAACTTGTTTATATTTTTACAATTTTTTTCTCATTATGGTATTGTTTTTATGACTTGGGGACATGACATAAACATCAAAGAGTTGACGAAACTCTGTCATTTATTTAAATCAATTGGTTATAGCCAACTTGATATTTATTGATCTTATACATCCAAGGTAATTGATATTTGGTTAATAAAATTACACATGTCTAATACTTTATTTTATTTTAATTTAATGTTATAGACTTCTCTTATCTTATGATTTTCTTATGATGCATATGTGTTCTAGGTTATATTCCGATATTTTTTATCCTTTTCAAATGGATAACTCTAGAAGGTAGTATTTTGTGTGGTGGGCCAAACAAAAATTTGTTTGAGACATGTGGAGTTTAAGCTTCAAATTATTTTTGTATTGAATTTTTTTATGAAACCAAACTACATATTAATTAAAACGTTAGTTATTGATATTTCTTTAAACCTTTGACTATCAGAAAGTCAAGACAAGTAGAGTTATGAAGTAGATATTTAACTATTACTACTACTAATTTTACTATATTGTAGAGTTGATGTTTATTGAAATTAGCTATTACATCTATAACAAACATTTAAAATAATGTAAACTTTTGTTATAGTATAATAATCATATGGTGCTTTTATAATTAGGTTACCAAAATATTTAAATTTGAGTAGAATTTCTTTTATAAGACATTTATTATATGTATTAACGCCAACATCAATATACGAAAAGCAGTCTTGTTGGAAGGACAATTTTTTTTACAAGTGTCATATAAAAAGATTTGGACGAAGTATATAGTTCTTCCGTAGCTAGCTGTGTTATTTGCACCAGATCTACACTTTGCCGATATAAATTTAGAAAAAGTTTAAAAACATAGAAGTAATAACAATTTTTTAAATCTGTACTTACATTATTAAACTATTTTTGTCAAACTTCAAACATTATATGTACCTTGAACAAACTCTTTTGTTATAAGTACAAAGAAGACATTATTAATTATTAAAAAGGAATACTTGTATGATTAGTATTCTAACATAACTATGTTGACATTTTTAATAAAAAATAAACTATTTCTCATGTACTCATTGAACAAGGTGGTATTTCTTCTCTTCAAATGAAATCATTTACAGAAATCCTAAAATAGAAAATACAACGGTTAGGTAGGAAGACATTCTAAGTTGTGCAAGTAGGGGCTTTCCACATTTATTGTGGGTTTGACATTAGCACATTTTGCTATTGCTTGGAGCTCCATTGAATGTGAGATCAACATCTGCTATCTCTACACCCTCACATGGTACACCACTGCTACAAATAAGAACCACACCTTCTTTAGTGTTTGAAGTTCCCCTTATGTTTTTGAAGGTAACTTTACTTATCTTGATCTTTGACGGATTCTAAGTCATTTAAACAAAAAAAAAATAATTAGTATTTTCAAACCACCATTGTCTTTGAATTATTTAGTTACTAAAGTAATATCATAAGCTTATACATTAATGGATAAAAAATGAAAACAAGTACCTTTTTGGTGCAGTGGTTATTTGGACAATACTCTTGATCTATAATGATAGGGTTAGAAACATTATCCATGGTAATATCTTCAAATGCATATCAAGAAATTGTAATATCTATTGGGGTGTCAGGCCAAGTCTTAATCCTAACACCATTATTAGTTCCTTTGAAACTGCAATTTTTAACATAAACTCCGGAAACAGGCTCTTCAATATCATATTTCCCAAGGCTTCCAACACTAATACCATGACCGGGTCCACAACTAACATTTTGAATGGTTATATTTTTACAACCATCACCCATTGACACACAATCATCTCCACTGGCAATTTTGGTATTAATAATCTTCACATCATGTGCTCTTCCAATGTGAATCCCATCAACATTAGGGCTCTTCAAATGCCTGGGGCAATAATTTTAAAGTCGTCGAATGTAAAATTAGTTCCCCCAAAACATTGACATTAAAATGTTTGCTATCCTTGGAAGTAATGCCACGTACCATTGAATTATTGAGGAAGTTAAAACCAAAATTCTGTTGAAAATTAAAAAGTAAATAAATAAAACTAATTCAATTAATGATTGTTGAATGCATAATTTATGTAACTTTTAATTTAAATTTTGGAAAATAATATTTATATACCATAGGAAGCAATTTGCAATTTTTGTTTTTTACACAATCATTTAGTGCCCAAGCTTTTGTGCCCCTGCCATCGAAAACTCCAGTTCCAGATAAGGTGAAGGAGTTAACGTGTTGAATCTTGAACCATTCATGAGCCCCCTTGAGGGTAGCTACATTTTCAGGTGCTAGAATTGTGCCATCAACTTGAATTTCAATAGGAGCCTTGCATGGACCATTGACTTCTACAAAGACCCATCAAGTAGGTACCAGCCGGAATCACAATTTTCACTGGAGTTGTTGATGCACACGCTTGAGTCCAAGCACTTGTGACAGCCTTAAGTTTGGGCAAGTCACAAGTAAGTTAAAAAAATGAAGAAATAATAAGAAAAGTTCTAAATCTAGATATCACCCTAAAAATTGGTCAACAAATATTGATATAATTTCTTTCTTACTTTTAATGTCATGAGATGATACCTGGGCTATGTCTCGTATCTGGCTTTCCTCCAAAGGTTGATATATCAAGGGTCCCAGGTTGAGCTAAGCCCAAGTCAAGTAAAGATAAAGATAAAACAATTGATATTATAATAAACTTCATGGTGTCCTTCAATTTTGTTTCAAGCCCCCTCTTTCTTTGAATGTATTTCGATGAATTCAATGTTGAATATGGTTATGCTACTTATAAAGAAATTTTGAGGTTTAAAGACCGTAAACATGGTAAACAACTTCTAACTAAATATATCTTTCCTTTCTTAGTTCTTTGGTTGATCTCTTTTATTCAGTTGTTGATGATTAGTTTCCGGTCACTCTTTAATACACTATTATTGTTTATTTTATGTTATGTAATTATTTGATATGAAATGTTTTACTCCTTCCTTGACTTTTCCACGTGACATTTGTTTTTTTTTTTTTTTTTTTTTTTTGAAAAAATCATACGATTTAATAAAATAAATTAAATTTAGTTGAAAGGGTTAGAATTTTCAACCATGATGATAATTTTAATAAATGATTGAGAAAAAAATATATTTCAATGTTTGACTTTGTAAATTTTTGGTAATATTCGTTAAAAACTTCTAACTAAATATATCTTTCCTTTCTTAGTTTTTTTGTTGATTTTTTTATTCAGTTTTTGACAATTAATTTTACGTTACTCTTTAATACCCTATTCTTGTGTTCTTATGTTAAATAATTATTTGATATGAAATGTTTTACTCTTTCCTTCACTTTTCTATATGACATTTTTTTCTTGAAAAAATTCATACGATTTAAGAAAATCAATTAAATTTAGTTGAAAGAGTTAGGATTTTATACCATGATGATAATTTTGAGAAACTCCTTTTAATCAATTGTTGAGAAAAATCATATTTCAATGTGTGACTTTGTAAATATTTTGTAACATTGGATAATTGATTTTTAATGTCTAGTTCTATTTTGACATCTTGGCAACAAAGATAGAGAAACTCCCTTTTTAATCAATTATTAAGAAAAAATATATTTAAATGTGTGAATTTGTAAATGTTTGTTAACATTGGGATAATTGATTTTTAATGTCTAGTTCTGTTTTTACATCTTGGCAACAAAGATAAAGACATAGTTTAATTTATTTGTTATTTATGTATTTTGATATTGTATATTAGCATGTGGATTATATTTTGAAAAAAATGTTGATTAGATAAATTTAGGAACAAACAAATTCTTGAAAGAATGTTCTCGTAGTAAAATAGTAAAATGCAATACAATTACCTTAAACATTATTTTAATAAAGGATTTTTAATATCATCCAAATAAATTTAGCCTGAGGTTAAAATTTATGATTTATGATGTTTTGGTAGTTTTTTTATTCAAATCAAACTTGTTTATATTTTTACAATTTTTTTCTCATTATGGTATTGTTTTTATGACTTGGGGACATGACATAAACATCAAAGAGTTGACGAAACTCTGTCATTTATTTAAATCAATTGGTTATAGCCAACTTGATATTTATTGATCTTATACATCCAAGGTAATTGATATTTGGTTAATAAAATTACACATGTCTAATACTTTATTTTATTTTAATTTAATGTTATAGACTTCTCTTATCTTATGATTTTCTTATGATGCATATGTGTTCTAGGTTATATTCCGATATTTTTTATCCTTTTCAAATGGATAACTCTAGAAGGTAGTATTTTGTGTGGTGGGCCAAACAAAAATTTGTTTGAGACATGTGGAGTTTAAGCTTCAAATTATTTTTGTATTGAATTTTTTTATGAAACCAAACTACATATTAATTAAAACGTTAGTTATTGATATTTCTTTAAACCTTTGACTATCAGAAAGTCAAGACACGTAGAGTTATGAAGTAGATATTTAACTATTACTACTACTAATTTTACTATATTGTAGAGTTGATGTTTATTGAAATTAGCTATTACATCTATAACAAACATTTAAAATAATGTACACTTTTGTTATAGTATAATAATCATATGGTGCTTTTATAATTAGGTTACCAAAATATTTAAATTTGAGTAGAATTTCTTTTATAAGACATTTATTATATGTATTAACGCCAACATCAATATACGAAAAGCAGTCTTGTTGGAAGGACAATTTTTTTTACAAGTGTCATATAAAAAGATTTGGACGAAGTATATAGTTCTTCCGTAGCTAGCTGTGTTATTTGCACCAGATCTACACTTTGCACTGATATAAATTTAGAAAAAGTTTAAAAACATAGAAGTAATAACAATTTTTTAAATCTGTACTTACATTATTAAACTATTTTTGTCAAACTTCAAACATTATATGTACCTTGAACAAACTCTTTTGTTATAAGTACAAAGAAGACATTATTAATTATTAAAAAGGAATACTTGTATGATTAGTATTCTAACATAACTATGTTGACATTTTTAATAAAAAAATAAACTATTTCTCATGTACTCATTGAACAAGGTGGTATTTCTTCTCTTCAAATGAAATCATTTACAGGAAATCCTAAAATAGAAAATACAACAGTTAGGTAGGAAGACATTCTAAGTCGCAAGTAGGGGCTTTCCCTGTTATTGTGGGTTTGACATTAGCACATTTTGCTATTGCTGGAGCTCCATTGAATGTGAGATCAACATCTGCTATCTCTACACCCTCACATGGTACACCACTGCTACAAATAAGAACCACACCTTCTTTAGTGTTTGAAGTTCCCCTTATGTTTTTGAAGGTAACTTTACTTATCTTGATCTTTGACGGATTCTAAGTCATTTAAACAAAAAAAAAATAATTAGTATTTTCAAACCACCATTGTCTTTGAATTATTTAGTTACTAAAGTAATATCATAAGCTTATACATTAATGGATAAAAAATGAAAACAAGTACCTTTTTGGTGCAATGGTTATTTGACAATACTCTTGATCTATAATGATAGGGTTAGAAACATTATCCATGGTAATATCTTCAAATGCATATCAAGAATTGTAATATCTATTGGGGTGTCGGCCAAGTCTTAATCCTAACACCATTATTAGTTCCTTTGAAACTGCAATTTTTAACATAAACTCCGGAAACAGGCTCTTCAATATCATATTTCCCAAGGCTTCCAACACTAATACCATGACCGGGTCCACAACTAACATTTTGAATGGTTATATTTTTACAACCATCACCCATTGACACACAATCATCTCCACTGGCAATTTTGGTATTAATAATCTTCACATCATGTGCTCTTCCAATGTGAATCCCATCAACATTAGGGCTCTCGTCTGGGGCAATAATTTTAAAGTCGTCGAATGTAAAATTAGTGCCCCCCAAAACATTGACATTAAAATGTTTGCTATCCTTGGAAGTAATGCCACGTACCATTGAATTATTGAGGAAGTTAAAACCAAAATTCTGTTGAAAATTAAAAAGTAAATAAATAAAACTAATTCAATTAATGATTGTTGAATGCATAATTTATGTAACTTTTAATTTAAATTTTGGAAAATAATATTTATATACCATAGGAAGCAATTTGCAATTTTTGTTTTTTACACAATCATTTAGTGCCCAAGCTTTTGTGCCCCTGCCATCGAAAACTCCAGTTCCAGATAAGGTGAAGGAGTTAACGTGTTGAATCTTGAACCATTCATGAGCCCCCTTGAGGGTAGCTACATTTTCAGGTGCTAGAATTGTGCCATCAACTTGAATTTCAATAGGAGCCTTGCATGGACCATTGACTTCTACAGCACCCATCAAGTAGGTACCAGCCGGAATCACAATTTTCACTGGAGTTGTTGATGCACACGCTTGAGTCCAAGCACTTGTGACAGCCTTAAGTTTGGGCAAGTCACAAGTAAGTTAAAAAAATGAAGAAATAATAAGAAAAGTTCTAAATCTAGATATCACCCTAAAAATTGGTCAACAAATATTGATATAATTTCTTTCTTACTTTTAATGTCATGAGATGATACCTGGGCTATGTCTCAGATCGGCTTTCCTCCAAAGGTTGATATATCAAGGGTCCCAGGTTGAGCTAAGCCCAAGTCAAGTAAAGATAAAGATAAAACAATTGATATTATAATAAACTTCATGGTGTCCTTCAATTTTGTTTCAAGCCCCCTCTTTCTTTGAATGTATTTCGATGAATTCAATGTTGAATATGGTTATGCTACTTATAAAGAAATTTTGAGGTTTAAAGACCGTAAACATGGTAAACAACTTCTAACTAAATATATCTTTCCTTTCTTAGTTCTTTGGTTGATCTCTTTTATTCAGCTGTTGATGATTAGTTTCAGGTCACTCTTTAATACACTATTATTGTTTATTTTATGTTATGTAATTATTTGATATGAAATGTTTTACTCCTTCCTTGACTTTTCCACGTGACATTTGTTTTTTTTTTTTTTTTTTTTTGAAAAAATCATACGATTTAATAAAATAAATTAAATTTAGTTGAAAGGGTTAGAATTTTCAACCATGATGATAATTTTAATAAATGATTGAGAAAAAAATATATTTCAATGTTTGACTTTGTAAATTTTTGGTAATATTCGTTAAAAACTTCTAACTAAATATATCTTTCCTTTCTTAGTTTTTTTGTTGATTTTTTTATTCAGTTTTTGACAATTAATTTTACGTTACTCTTTAATACCCTATTCTTGTGTTCTTATGTTAAATAATTATTTGATATGAAATGTTTTACTCTTTCCTTCACTTTTCTATATGACATTTTTTTCTTGAAAAAATTCATACGATTTAAGAAAATCAATTAAATTTAGTTGAAAGAGTTAGGATTTTATACCATGATGATAATTTTGAGAAACTCCCTTTTAATCAATTGTTGAGAAAAATCATATTTCAATGTGTGACTTTGTAAATATTTTGTAACATTGGATAATTGATTTTTAATGTCTAGTTCTATTTTGACATCTTGGCAACAAAGATAGAGAAACTCCCTTTTTAATCAATTATTAAGAAAAAATATATTTAAATGTGTGAATTTGTAAATGTTTGTTAACATTGGGATAATTGATTTTTAATGTCTAGTTCTGTTTTTACATCTTGGCAACAAAGATAAAGACATAGTTTAATTTATTTGTTATTTATGTATTTTGATATTGTATATTAGCATGTGGATTATATTTTGAAAAAAATGTTGATTAGATAAATTTAGGAACAAACAAATTCTTGAAAGAATGTTCTCGTAGTAAAATAGTAAAATGCAATACAATTACCTTAAACATTATTTTAATAAAGGATTTTTAATATCATCCAAATAAATTTAGCCTGAGGTTAAAATTTATGATTTATGATGTTTTGGTAGTTTTTTTATTCAAATCAAACTTGTTTATATTTTTACAATTTTTTTCTCATTATGGTATTGTTTTTATGACTTGGGGACATGACATAAACATCAAAGAGTTGACGAAACTCTGTCATTTATTTAAATCAATTGGTTATAGCCAACTTGATATTTATTGATCTTATACATCCAAGGTAATTGATATTTGGTTAATAAAATTACACATGTCTAATACTTTATTTTATTTTAATTTAATGTTATAGACTTCTCTTATCTTATGATTTTCTTATGATGCATTTGTGTTCTAGGTTATATTCCGATATTTTTTATCCTTTTCAAATGGATAACTCTAGAAGGTAGTATTTTGTGTGGTGGGCCAAACAAAAATTTGTTTGAGAAATGTGGAGTTTAAGCTTCAAATTATTTTTGTATTGAATTTTTTTA
The DNA here is from genome assembly GCA_026586105.1 of Hylodesmum podocarpum. Classification (NCBI taxonomy): domain Eukaryota; kingdom Viridiplantae; phylum Streptophyta; class Magnoliopsida; order Fabales; family Fabaceae; genus Hylodesmum; species Hylodesmum podocarpum. Next base: position 5,723,412 of record JALJEV010000493.1, on the reverse strand, counting down.
TGAAACCAAACTACATATTAATTAAAACGTTAGTTATTGATATTTCTTTAAACCTTTGACTATCAGAAAGTCAAGACAAGTAGAGTTATGAAGTAGATATTTAACTATTACTACTACTAATTTTACTATATTGTAGAGTTGATGTTTATTGAAATTAGCTATTACATCTATAACAAACATTTAAAATAATGTAAACTTTTGTTATAGTATAATAATCATATGGTGCTTTTATAATTAGGTTACCAAAATATTTAAATTTGAGTAGAATTTCTTTTATAAGACATTTATTATATGTATTAACGCCAACATCAATATACGAAAAGCAGTCTTGTTGGAAGGACAATTTTTTTACAAGTGTCATATAAAAAGATTTGGACGAAGTATATAGTTCTTCCGTAGCTAGCTGTGTTATTTGCACCAGATCTACACTTTGCACTGATATAAATTTAGAAAAAGTTTAAAAACATAGAAGTAATAACAATTTTTTAAATCTGTACTTACATTATTAAACTATTTTTGTCAAACTTCAAACATTATATGTACCTTGAACAAACTCTTTTGTTATAAGTACAAAGAAGACATTATTAATTATTAAAAAGGAATACTTGTATGATTAGTATTCTAACATAACTATGTTGACATTTTTAATAAAAAATAAACTATTTCTCATGTACTCATTGAACAAGGTGGTATTTCTTCTCTTCAAATGAAATCATTTACAGGAAATCCTAAAATAGAAAATACAACAGTTAGGTAGGAAGACATTCTAAGCTGTGCAAGTAGGGGCTTTCCCTGTTATTGTGGGTTTGACATTAGCACATTTTGCTATTCTGGAGCTCCATTGAATGTGAGATCAACATCTGCTATCTCTACACCCTCACATGGTACACCACTGCTACAAATAAGAACCACACCTTCTTTAGTGTTTGAAGTTCCCCTTATGTTTTTGAAGGTAACTTTACTTATCTTGATCTTTGACGGATTCTAAGTCATTTAAACAAAAAAAAAATAATTAGTATTTTCAAACCACCATTGTCTTTGAATTATTTAGTTACTAAAGTAATATCATAAGCTTATACATTAATGGATAAAAAATGAAAACAAGTACCTTTTTGGTGCAGTGGTTATTTGACAATACTTGATCTATAATGATAGGGTTAGAAACATTATCCATGGTAATATCTTCGAAATGCATATCAGTAATTGTAATATCTATTGGGGTGTCAGGCCAAGTCTTAATCCTAACACCATTATTAGTTCCTTTGAAACTGCAATTTTTAACATAAACTCCGGAAACAAGCTCTTCAATATCATATTTCCCAAGGCTTCCAACACTAATACCATGACCGGGTCCACAACTAACATTTTGAATGGTTATATTTTTACAACCATCACCCATTGACACACAATCATCTCCACTGGCAATTTTGGTATTAATAATCTTCACATCATGTGCTCTTCCAATGTGAATCCCATCAACATTAGGGCTTCAAATCCTGGGGCAATAATTTTAAAGTCGTCGAATGTAAAATTAGTTCCCCCCAAAACATTGACATTAAAATGTTTGCTATCCTTGGAAGTAATGCCACGTACCATTGAATTATTGAGGAAGTTAAAACCAAAATTCTGTTGAAAATTAAAAAATAAATAAATAAAACTAATTCAATTAATGATTGTTGAATGCATAATTTATGTAACTTTTAATTTAAATTTTGGAAAATAATATTTATATACCATAGGAAGCAATTTGCAATTTTTGTTTTTTACACAATCATTTAGTGCCCAAGCTTTTGTGCCCCTGCCATCGAAAACTCCAGTTCCAGATAAGGTGAAGGAGTTAACGTGTTGAATCTTGAACCATTCATGAGCCCCCTTGAGGGTAGCTACATTTTCAGGTGCTAGAATTGTGCCATCAACTTGAATTTCAATAGGAGCCTTGCATGGACCATTGACTTCTACAAAGACCCATCAAGTAGGTACCAGCCGAATCACAATTTTCACTGGAGTTGTTGATGCACACGCTTGAGTCCAAGCACTTGTGACAGCCTTAAGTTTGGGCAAGTCACAAGTAAGTTAAAAAAATGAAGAAATAATAAGAAAAGTTCTAAATCTAGATATCACCCTAAAAATTGGTCAACAAATATTGATATAATTTCTTTCTTACTTTTAATGTCATGAGATGATACCTGGGCTATGTCCAGTATCGGCTTTCCTCCAAAGGTTGATATATCAAGGGTCCCAGGTTGAGCTAAGCCCAAGTCAAGTAAAGATAAAGATAAAACAATTGATATTATAATAAACTTCATGGTGTCCTTCAATTTTGTTTCAAGCCCCCTTTTCTTTGAATGTATTTCGATGAATTCAATGTTGAATATGGTTATGCTACTTATAAAGAAATTTTGAGGTTTAAAGACCGTAAACATGGTAAACAACTTCTAACTAAATATATCTTTCCTTTTTCTTAGTTCTTTGGTTGATCTCTTTTATTCAGTTGTTGATGATTAGTTTCAGGTCACTCTTTAATACACTATTATTGTTTATTTTATGTTATGTAATTATTTGATATGAAATGTTTTACTCCTTCCTTGACTTTTCCACGTGACATTTGTTTTTTTTTTTTTTTTTTTTTTTTTTTTTTTTTTTTTTTTTTTTTTGAAAAAATCATACGATTTAATAAAATAAATTAAATTTAGTTGAAAGGGTTAGAATTTTCAACCATGATGATAATTTTAATAAATGATTGAGAAAAAAATATATTTCAATGTTTGACTTTGTAAATTTTTGGTAATATTCGTTAAAAACTTCTAACTAAATATATCTTTCCTTTCTTAGTTTTTTTGTTGATTTTTTTATTCAGTTTTTGACAATTAATTTTACGTTACTCTTTAATACCCTATTCTTGTGTTCTTATGTTAAATAATTATTTGATATGAAATGTTTTACTCTTTCCTTCACTTTTCTATATGACATTTTTTTCTTGAAAAAATTCATACGATTTAAGAAAATCAATTAAATTTAGTTGAAAGAGTTAGGATTTTATACCATGATGATAATTTTGAGAAACTCCCTTTTAATCAATTGTTGAGAAAAATCATATTTCAATGTGTGACTTTGTAAATATTTTGTAACATTGGATAATTGATTTTTAATGTCTAGTTCTATTTTGACATCTTGGCAACAAAGATAGAGAAACTCCCTTTTAATCAATTATTAAGAAAAAATATATTTAAATGTGTGAATTTGTAAATGTTTGTTAACATTGGGATAATTGATTTTTAATGTCTAGTTCTGTTTTTACATCTTGGCAACAAAGATAAAGACATAGTTTAATTTATTTGTTATTTATGTATTTTGATATTGTATATTAGCATGTGGATTATATTTTGAAAAAAATGTTGATTAGATAAATTTAGGAACAAACAAATTCTTGAAAGAATGTTCTCGTAGTAAAATAGTAAAATGCAATACAATTACCTTAAACATTTTAATAAAGGATTTTTAATATCATCCAAATAAATTTAGCCTGAGGTTAAAATTTATGATTTATGATGTTTTGGTAGTTTTTTTATTCAAATCAAACTTGTTTATATTTTTACAATTTTTTTCTCATTATGGTATTGTTTTTATGACTTGGGGACATGACATAAACATCAAAGAGTTGACGAAACTCTGTCATTTATTTAAATCAATTGGTTATAGCCAACTTGATATTTATTGATCTTATACATCCAAGGTAATTGATATTTGGTTAATAAAATTACACATGTCTAATACTTTATTTTATTTTAATTTAATGTTATAGACTTCTCTTATCTTATGATTTTCTTATGATGCATATGTGTTCTAGGTTATATTCCGATATTTTTTATCCTTTTCAAATGGATAACTCTAGAAGGTAGTATTTTGTGTGGTGGGCCAAACAAAAATTTGTTTGAGACATGTGGAGTTTAAGCTTCAAATTATTTTTGTATTGAATTTTTTTATGAAACCAAACTACATATTAATTAAAACGTTAGTTATTGATATTTCTTTAAACCTTTGACTATCAGAAAGTCAAGACAAGTAGAGTTATGAAGTAGATATTTAACTATTACTACTACTAATTTTACTATATTGTAGAGTTGATGTTTATTGAAATTAGCTATTACATCTATAACAAACATTTAAAATAATGTAAACTTTTGTTATAGTATAATAATCATATGGTGCTTTTATAATTAGGTTACCAAAATATTTAAATTTGAGTAGAATTTCTTTTATAAGACATTTATTATATGTATTAACGCCAACATCAATATACGAAAAGCAGTCTTGTTGGAAGGACAATTTTTTTTACAAGTGTCATATAAAAAGATTTGGACGAAGTATATAGTTCTTCCGTAGCTAGCTGTGTTATTTGCACCAGATCTACACTTTGCACTGATATAAATTTAGAAAAAGTTTAAAAACATAGAAGTAATAACAATTTTTTAAATCTGTACTTACATTATTAAACTATTTTTGGTCAAACTTCAAACATTATATGTACCTTGAACAAACTCTTTTGTTATAAGTACAAAGAAGACATTATTAATTATTAAAAAGGAATACTTGTATGATTAGTATTCTAACATAACTATGTTGACATTTTTAATAAAAAATAAACTATTTCTCATGTACTCATTGAACAAGGTGGTATTTCTTCTCTTCAAATGAAATCATTTACAGGAAATCCTAAAATAGAAAATACAACAGTTAGGTAGGAAGACATTCTAAGCTGTGCAAGTAGGGGCTTTCCCTGTTATTGTGGGTTTGACATTAGCACATTTTGCTATTGCTGGAGCTCCATTGAATGTGAGATCAACATCTGCTATCTCTACACCCTCACATGGTACACCACTGCTACAAATAAGAACCACACCTTCTTTAGTGTTTGAAGTTCCCCTTATGTTTTTGAAGGTAACTTTACTTATCTTGATCTTTGACGGATTCTAAGTCATTTAAACAAAAAAAAAATAATTAGTATTTTCAAACCACCATTGTCTTTGAATTATTTAGTTACTAAAGTAATATCATAAGCTTATACATTAATGGATAAAAAATGAAAACAAGTACCTTTTTGGTGCAGTGGTTATTTGGACAATACTCTTGATCTATAATGATAGGGTTAGAAACATTATCCATGGTAATATCTTCGAAATGCATATCAGTAATTGTAATATCTATTGGGGTGTCAGGCCAAGTCTTAATCCTAACACCATTATTAGTTCCTTTGAAACTGCAATTTTTAACATAAACTCCAGAAACAGGCTCTTCAATATCATATTTCCCAAGGCTTCCAACACTAATACCATGACCGGGTCCACAACTAACATTTTGAATGGTTATATTTTTACAACCATCACCCATTGACACACAATCATCTCCACTGGCAATTTTGGTATTAATAATCTTCACATCATGTGCTCTTCCAATGTGAATCCCATCAACATTAGGGCTCTCGTCTGGGGCAATAATTTTAAAGTCGTCGAATGTAAAATTAGTGCCCCCCAAAACATTGACATTAAAATGTTTGCTATCCTTGGAAGTAATGCCACGTACCATTGAATTATTGAGGAAGTTAAAACCAAAATTCTGTTGAAAATTAAAAAATAAATAAATAAAACTAATTCAATTAATGATTGTTGAATGCATAATTTATGTAACTTTTAATTTAAATTTTGGAAAATAATATTTATATACCATAGGAAGCAATTTGCAATTTTTGTTTTTTACACAATCATTTAGTGCCCAAGCTTTTGTGCCCTCGCCATCGAAAACTCCAGTTCCAGATAAGGTGAAGGAGTTAACGTGTTGAATCTTGAACCATTCATGAGCCCCCTTGAGGGTAGCTACATTTTCAGGTGCTAGAATTGTGCCATCAACTTGAATTTCAATAGGAGCCTTGCATGGACCATTGACTTCTACAACGACCCATCAAGTAGGTACCAGCCGGAATCACAATTTTCACGGAGTTGTTGATGCACACGCTTGAGTCAAGCACTTGTGACAGCCTTAAGTTTGGGCAAGTCACAAGTAAGTTAAAAAATGAAGAAATAATAAGAAAAGTTCTAAATCTAGATATCACCCTAAAAATTGGTCAACAAATATTGATATAATTTCTTTCTTACTTTTAATGTCATGAGATGATACCTGGGCTATGTCTGTATCTGGCTTTCCTCCAAAGGTTGATATATCAAGGGTCCCAGGTTGAGCTAAGCCCAAGTCAAGTAAAGATAAAGATAAAACAATTGATATTATAATAAACTTCATGGTGTCCTTCAATTTTGTTTCAAGCCCCTCTTTTCTTTGAATGTATTTCGATGAATTCAATGTTGAATATGGTTATGCTACTTATAAAGAAATTTTGAGGTTTAAAGACCGTAAACATGGTAAACAACTTCTAACTAAATATATCTTTCCTTTCTTAGTTCTTTGGTTGATCTCTTTTATTCAGTTGTTGATGATTAGTTTCAGGTCACTCTTTAATACACTATTATTGTTTATTTTATGTTATGTAATTATTTGATATGAAATGTTTTACTCCTTCCTTGACTTTTCCACGTGACATTTGTTTTTTTTTTTTTTTTTTTTTTTTTGAAAAAATCATACGATTTAATAAAATAAATTAAATTTAGTTGAAAGGGTTAGAATTTTCAACCATGATGATAATTTTAATAAATGATTGAGAAAAAAATATATTTCAATGTTTGACTTTGTAAATTTTTGGTAATATTCGTTAAAAACTTCTAACTAAATATATCTTTCCTTTCTTAGTTTTTTTGTTGATTTTTTTATTCAGTTTTTGACAATTAATTTTACGTTACTCTTTAATACCCTATTCTTGTGTTCTTATGTTAAATAATTATTTGATATGAAATGTTTTACTCTTTCCTTCACTTTTCTATATGACATTTTTTTCTTGAAAAAATTCATACGATTTAAGAAAATCAATTAAATTTAGTTGAAAGAGTTAGGATTTTATACCATGATGATAATTTTGAGAAACTCCCTTTTAATCAATTGTTGAGAAAAATCATATTTCAATGTGTGACTTTGTAAATATTTTGTAACATTGGATAATTGATTTTTAATGTCTAGTTCTATTTTGACATCTTGGCAACAAAGATAGAGAAACTCCCTTTTTAATCAATTATTAAGAAAAAATATATTTAAATGTGTGAATTTGTAAATGTTTGTTAACATTGGGATAATTGATTTTTAATGTCTAGTTCTGTTTTTACATCTTGGCAACAAAGATAAAGACATAGTTTAATTTATTTGTTATTTATGTATTTTGATATTGTATATTAGCATGTGGATTATATTTTGAAAAAAATGTTGATTAGATAAATTTAGGAACAAACAAATTCTTGAAAGAATGTTCTCGTAGTAAAATAGTAAAATGCAATACAATTACCTTAAACATTATTTTAATAAAGGATTTTTAATATCATCCAAATAAATTTAGCCTGAGGTTAAAATTTATGATTTATGATGTTTTGGTAGTTTTTTTATTCAAATCAAACTTGTTTATATTTTTACAATTTTTTTCTCATTATGGTATTGTTTTTATGACTTGGGGACATGACATAAACATCAAAGAGTTGACGAACTCTCGTCATTTTTATTTAAATCAATTGGTTATAGCCAACTTGATATTTATTGATCTTATACATCCAAGGTAATTGATATTTGGTTAATAAAATTACACATGTCTAATACTTTATTTTATTTTAATTTAATGTTATAGACTTCTCTTATCTTATGATTTTCTTATGATGCATATGTGTTCTAGGTTATATTCCGATATTTTTTATCCTTTTCAAATGGATAACTCTAGAAGGTAGTATTTTGTGTGGTGGGCCAAACAAAAATTTGTTTGAGACATGTGGAGTTTAAGCTTCAAATTATTTTTGTATTGAATTTTTTTATGAAACCAAACTACATATTAATTAAAACGTTAGTTATTGATATTTCTTTAAACCTTTGACTATCAGAAAGTCAAGACACGTAGAGTTATGAAGTAGATATTTAACTATTACTACTACTAATTTTACTATATTGTAGAGTTGATGTTTATTGAAATTAGCTATTACATCTATAACAAACATTTAAAATAATGTAAACTTTTGTTATAGTATAATAATCATATGGTGCTTTTATAATTAGGTTACCAAAATATTTAAATTTGAGTAGAATTTCTTTTATAAGACATTTATTATATGTATTAACGCCAACATCAATATACGAAAAGCAGTCTTGTTGGAAGGACAATTTTTTTTACAAGTGTCATATAAAAAGATTTGGACGAAGTATATAGTTCTTCCGTAGCTAGCTGTGTTATTTGCACCAGATCTACACTTTGCAGACCGATATAAATTTAGAAAAAGTTTAAAAACATAGAAGTAATAACAATTTTTTAAATCTGTACTTACATTATTAAACTATTTTTGTCAAACTTCAAACATTATATGTACCTTGAACAAACTCTTTTGTTATAAGTACAAAGAAGACATTATTAATTATTAAAAAGGAATACTTGTATGATTAGTATTCTAACATAACTATGTTGACATTTTTAATAAAAAATAAACTATTTCTCATGTACTCATTGAACAAGGTGGTATTTCTTCTCTTCAAATGAAATCATTTACAGGAAATCCTAAAATAGAAAATACAACAGTTAGGTAGGAAGACATTCTAAGCTGTGCAAGTAGGGGCTTTCCCTGTTATTGTGGGTTTGACATTAGCACATTTTGCTATTGCTGGAGCTCCATTGAATGTGAGATCAACATCTGCTATCTCTACACCCTCACATGGTACACCACTGCTACAAATAAGAACCACACCTTCTTTAGTGTTTGAAGTTCCCCTTATGTTTTTGAAGGTAACTTTACTTATCTTGATCTTTGACGGATTCTAAGTCATTTAAACAAAAAAAAAATAATTAGTATTTTCAAACCACCATTGTCTTTGAATTATTTAGTTACTAAAGTAATATCATAAGCTTATACATTAATGGATAAAAAATGAAAACAAGTACCTTTTTGGTGCAGTGGTTATTTGGACAATACTCTTGATCTATAATGATAGGGTTAGAAACATTATCCATGGTAATATCTTCGAAATGCATATCAGTAATTGTAATATCTATTGGGGTGTCAGGCCAAGTCTTAATCCTAACACCATTATTAGTTCCTTTGAAACTGCAATTTTTAACATAAACTCCTAAACAAGCTCTTCAATATCATATTTCCCAAGGCTTCCAACACTAATACCATGACCGGTCCACAACTAACATTTTGAATGGTTATATTTTTACAACCATCACCCATTGACACACAATCATCTCCACTGGCAATTTTGGTATTAATAATCTTCACATCATGTGCTCTTCCAATGTGAATCCCATCAACATTAGGGCTCTCGTCTGGGGCAATAATTTTAAAGTCGTCGAATGTAAAATTAGTTCCCCCAAAACATTGACATTAAAATGTTTGCTATCCTTGGAAGTAATGCCACGTACCATTGAATTATTGAGGAAGTTAAAACCAAAATTCTGTTGAAAATTAAAAAATAAATAAATAAAACTAATTCAATTAATGATTGTTGAATGCATAATTTATGTAACTTTTAATTTAAATTTTGGAAAATAATATTTATATACCATAGGAAGCAATTTGCAATTTTTGTTTTTTACACAATCATTTAGTGCCCAAGCTTTTGTGCCCCTGCCATCGAAAACTCCAGTTCCAGATAAGGTGAAGGAGTTAACGTGTTGAATCTTGAACCATTCATGAGCCCCCTTGAGGGTAGCTACATTTTCAGGTGCTAGAATTGTGCCATCAACTTGAATTTCAATAGGAGCCTTGCATGGACCATTGACTTCTACAAAGACCCATCAAGTAGGTACCAAATTTAATCACAATTTTCACTGGAGTTGTTGATGCACACGCTTGAGTCCAAGCACTTGTGACAGCCTTAAGTTTGGGCAAGTCACAAGTAAGTTAAAAAAATGAAGAAATAATAAGAAAAGTTCTAAATCTAGATATCACCCTAAAAATTGGTCAACAAATATTGATATAATTTCTTTCTTACTTTTAATGTCATGAGATGATACCTGGGCTATGTCTGTATCTGGCTTTCCTCCAAAGGTTGATATATCAAGGGTCCCAGGTTGAGCTAAGCCCAAGTCAAGTAAAGATAAAGATAAAACAATTGATATTATAATAAACTTCATGGTGTCCTTCAATTTTGTTTCAAGCCCCCTCTTTCTTTGAATGTATTTCGATGAATTCAATGTTGAATATGGTTATGCTACTTATAAAGAAATTTTGAGGTTTAAAGACCGTAAACATGGTAAACAACTTCTAACTAAATATATCTTTCCTTTCTTAGTTCTTTGGTTGATCTCTTTTATTCAGTTGTTGATGATTAGTTTCAGTCACTCTTTAATACACTATTATTGTTTATTTTATGTTATGTAATTATTTGATATGAAATGTTTTACTCCTTCCTTGACTTTTCCACGTGACATTTGTTTTTTTTTTTTTTTTTTTTTTTTTTGAAAAAATCATACGATTTAATAAAATAAATTAAATTTAGTTGAAAGGGTTAGAATTTTCAACCATGATGATAATTTTAATAAATGATTGAGAAAAAAATATATTTCAATGTTTGACTTTGTAAATTTTTGGTAATATTCGTTAAAAACTTCTAACTAAATATATCTTTCCTTTCTTAGTTTTTTTGTTGATTTTTTTATTCAGTTTTTGACAATTAATTTTACGTTACTCTTTTTAATACCCTATTCTTGTGTTCTTATGTTAAATAATTATTTGATATGAAATGTTTTACTCTTTCCTTCACTTTTCTATATGACATTTTTTTTCTTGAAAAAATTCATACGATTTAAGAAAATCAATTAAATTTAGTTGAAAGAGTTAGGATTTTATACCATGATGATAATTTTGAGAAACTCCCTTTTAATCAATTGTTGAGAAAAATCATATTTCAATGTGTGACTTTGTAAATATTTTGTAACATTGGATAATTGATTTTTAATGTCTAGTTCTATTTTGACATCTTGGCAACAAAGATAGAGAAACTCCCTTTTTAATCAATTATTAAGAAAAAATATATTTAAATGTGTGAATTTGTAAATGTTTGTTAACATTGGGATAATTGATTTTTAATGTCTAGTTCTGTTTTTACATCTTGGCAACAAAGATAAAGACATAGTTTAATTTATTTGTTATTTATGTATTTTGATATTGTATATTAGCATGTGGATTATATTTTGAAAAAAATGTTGATTAGATAAATTTAGGAACAAACAAATTCTTGAAAGAATGTTCTCGTAGTAAAATAGTAAAATGCAATACAATTACCTTAAACATTATTTTAATAAAGGATTTTTAATATCATCCAAATAAATTTAGCCTGAGGTTAAAATTTATGATTTATGATGTTTTGGTAGTTTTTTTATTCAAATCAAACTTGTTTATATTTTTACAATTTTTTTCTCATTATGGTATTGTTTTTATGACTTGGGGACATGACATAAACATCAAAGAGTTGACGAAACTCTGTCATTTATTTAAATCAATTGGTTATAGCCAACTTGATATTTATTGATCTTATACATCCAAGGTAATTGATATTTGGTTAATAAAATTACACATGTCTAATACTTTATTTTATTTTAATTTAATGTTATAGACTTCTCTTATCTTATGATTTTCTTATGATGCATATGTGTTCTAGGTTATATTCCGATATTTTTTATCCTTTTCAAATGGATAACTCTAGAAGGTAGTATTTTGTGTGGTGGGCCAAACAAAAATTTGTTTGAGACATGTGGAGTTTAAGCTTCAAATTATTTTTGTATTGAATTTTTTTATGAAACCAAACTACATATTAATTAAAACGTTAGTTATTGATATTTCTTTAAACCTTTGACTATCAGAAAGTCAAGACACGTAGAGTTATGAAGTAGATATTTAACTATTACTACTACTAATTTTACTATATTGTAGAGTTGATGTTTATTGAAATTAGCTATTACATCTATAACAAACATTTAAAATAATGTACACTTTTGTTATAGTATAATAATCATATGGTGCTTTTATAATTAGGTTACCAAAATATTTAAATTTGAGTAGAATTTCTTTTATAAGACATTTATTATATGTATTAACGCCAACATCAATATACGAAAAGCAGTCTTGTTGGAAGGACAATTTTTTTACAAGTGTCATATAAAAAGATTTGGACGAAGTATATAGTTCTTCCGTAGCTAGCTGTGTTATTTGCACCAGATCTACACTTTGCACTGATATAAATTTAGAAAAAGTTTAAAAACATAGAAGTAATAACAATTTTTTAAATCTGTACTTACATTATTAAACTATTTTTGGTCAAACTTCAAACATTATATGTACCTTGAACAAACTCTTTTGTTATAAGTACAAAGAAGACATTATTAATTATTAAAAAGGAATACTTGTATGATTAGTATTCTAACATAACTATGTTGACATTTTTAATAAAAAATAAACTATTTCTCATGTACTCATTGAACAAGGTGGTATTTCTTCTCTTCAAATGAAATCATTTACAGGAAATCCTAAAATAGAAAATACAACAGTTAGGTAGGAAGACATTCTAAGTCTGTGCAAGTAGGGGCTTTCCCTCATATTGTGGGTTTGACATTAGCACATTTTGCTATTGCTGGAGCTCCATTGAATGTGAGATCAACATCTGCTATCTCTACACCCTCACATGGTACACCACTGCTACAAATAAGAACCACACCTTCTTTAGTGTTTGAAGTTCCCCTTATGTTTTTGAAGGTAACTTTACTTATCTTGATCTTTGACGGATTCTAAGTCATTTAAACAAAAAATAATTAGTATTTTCAAACCACCATTGTCTTTGAATTATTTAGTTACTAAAGTAATATCATAAGCTTATACATTAATGGATAAAAAATGAAAACAAGTACCTTTTTGGTGCAGTGGTTATTTGGACAATACTCTTGATCTATAATGATAGGGTTAGAAACATTATCCATGGTAATATCTTCGAAATGCATATCAGTAATTGTAATATCTATTGGGGTGTCAGGCCAAGTCTTAATCCTAACACCATTATTAGTTCCTTTGAAACTGCAATTTTTAACATAAACTCCGGAAACAGGCTCTTCAATATCATATTTCCCAAGGCTTCCAACACTAATACCATGACCGGGTCCACAACTAACATTTTGAATGGTTATATTTTTACAACCATCACCCATTGACACACAATCATCTCCACTGGCAATTTTGGTATTAATAATCTTCACATCATGTGCTCTTCCAATGTGAATCCCATCAACATTAGGGCTCTCGTCTGGGGCAATAATTTTAAAGTCGTCGAATGTAAAATTAGTGCCCCCCAAAACATTGACATTAAAATGTTTGCTATCCTTGGAAGTAATGCCACGTACCATTGAATTATTGAGGAAGTTAAAACCAAAATTCTGTTGAAAATTAAAAAGTAAATAAATAAAACTAATTCAATTAATGATTGTTGAATGCATAATTTATGTAACTTTTAATTTAAATTTTGGAAAATAATATTTATATACCATAGGAAGCAATTTGCAATTTTTGTTTTTTACACAATCATTTAGTGCCCAAGCTTTTGTGCCCCTGCCATCGAAAACTCCAGTTCCAGATAAGGTGAAAGAGTTAACGTGTTGAATCTTGAACCATTCATGAGCCCCCTTGAGGGTAGCTACATTTTCAGGTGCTAGAATTGTGCCATCAACTTGAATTTCAATAGGAGCCTTGCATGGACCATTGACTTCTACAACACCCATCAAGTAGGTACCAGGAATCACAATTTTCACTGGAGTTGTTGATGCACACGCTTGAGTCCAAGCACTTGTGACAGCCTTAAGTTTGGGCAAGTCACAAGTAAGTTAAAAAAATGAAGAAATAATAAGAAAAGTTCTAAATCTAGATATCACCCTAAAAATTGGTCAACAAATATTGATATAATTTCTTTCTTACTTTTAATGTCATGAGATGATACCTGGGCTATGTCTGTATCTGGCTTTCCTCCAAAGGTTGATATATCAAGGGTCCCAGGTTGAGCTAAGCCCAAGTCAAGTAAAGATAAAGATAAAACAATTGATATTATAATAAACTTCATGGTGTCCTTCAATTTTGTTTCAAGCCCCCTCTTTCTTTGAATGTATTTCGATGAATTCAATGTTGAATATGGTTATGCTACTTATAAAGAAATTTTGAGGTTTAAAGACCGTAAACATGGTAAACAACTTCTAACTAAATATATCTTTCCTTTCTTAGTTCTTTGGTTGATCTCTTTTATTCAGTTGTTGATGATTAGTTTCAGGTCACTCTTTAATACACTATTATTGTTTATTTTATGTTATGTAATTATTTGATATGAAATGTTTTACTCCTTCCTTGACTTTTCCACGTGACATTTGTTTTTTTTTTTTTTTTTTTTAAAAAATCATACGATTTAATAAAATAAATTAAATTTAGTTGAAAGGGTTAGAATTTTCAACCATGATGATAATTTTAATAAATGATTGAGAAAAAAATATATTTCAATGTTTGACTTTGTAAATTTTTGGTAATATTCGTTAAAAACTTCTAACTAAATATATCTTTCCTTTCTTAGTTTTTTTGTTGATTTTTTTATTCAGTTTTTGACAATTAATTTTACGTTACTCTTTAATACCCTATTCTTGTGTTCTTATGTTAAATAATTATTTGATATGAAATGTTTTACTCTTTCCTTCACTTTTCTATATGACATTTTTTTCTTGAAAAAATTCATACGATTTAAGAAAATCAATTAAATTTAGTTGAAAGAGTTAGGATTTTATACCATGATGATAATTTTGAGAAACTCCCTTTAATCAATTGTTGAGAAAAATCATATTTCAATGTGTGACTTTGTAAATATTTTGTAACATTGGATAATTGATTTTTAATGTCTAGTTCTATTTTGACATCTTGGCAACAAAGATAGAGAAACTCCCTTTTTAATCAATTATTAAGAAAAAATATATTTAAATGTGTGAATTTGTAAATGTTTGTTAACATTGGGATAATTGATTTTTAATGTCTAGTTCTGTTTTTACATCTTGGCAACAAAGATAAAGACATAGTTTAATTTATTTGTTATTTATGTATTTTGATATTGTATATTAGCATGTGGATTATATTTTGAAAAAAATGTTGATTAGATAAATTTAGGAACAAACAAATTCTTGAAAGAATGTTCTCGTAGTAAAATAGTAAAATGCAATACAATTACCTTAAACATTATTTTAATAAAGGATTTTTAATATCATCCAAATAAATTTAGCCTGAGGTTAAAATTTATGATTTATGATGTTTTGGTAGTTTTTTTTATTCAAATCAAACTTGTTTATATTTTTACAATTTTTTTCTCATTATGGTATTGTTTTTATGACTTGGGGACATGACATAAACATCAAAGAGTTGACGAAACTCTGTCATTTATTTAAATCAATTGGTTATAGCCAACTTGATATTTATTGATCTTATACATCCAAGGTAATTGATATTTGGTTAATAAAATTACACATGTCTAATACTTTATTTTATTTTAATTTAATGTTATAGACTTCTCTTATCTTATGATTTTCTTATGATGCATATGTGTTCTAGGTTATATTCCGATATTTTTTATCCTTTTCAAATGGATAACTCTAGAAGGTAGTATTTTGTGTGGTGGGCCAAACAAAAATTTGTTTGAGACATGTGGAGTTTAAGCTTCAAATTATTTTTGTATTGAATTTTTTTATGAAACCAAACTACATATTAATTAAAACGTTAGTTATTGATATTTCTTTAAACCTTTGACTATCAGAAAGTCAAGACACGTAGAGTTATGAAGTAGATATTTAACTATTACTACTACTAATTTTACTATATTGTAGAGTTGATGTTTATTGAAATTAGCTATTACATCTATAACAAACATTTAAAATAATGTACACTTTTGTTATAGTATAATAATCATATGGTGCTTTTATAATTAGGTTACCAAAATATTTAAATTTGAGTAGAATTTCTTTTATAAGACATTTATTATATGTATTAACGCCAACATCAATATACGAAAAGCAGTCTTGTTGGAAGGACAATTTTTTTACAAGTGTCATATAAAAAGATTTGGACGAAGTATATAGTTCTTCCGTAGCTAGCGTGTTATTTGCACCAGATCTACACTTTGCACTGAAATAAATTTAGAAAAAGTTTAAAAACATAGAAGTAATAACAATTTTTTAAATCTGTACTTACATTATTAAACTATTTTTGTCAAACTTCAAACATTATATGTACCTTGAACAAACTCTTTTGTTATAAGTACAAAAAGAAGACATTATTAATTATTAAAAAGGAATACTTGTATGATTAGTATTCTAACATAACTATGTTGACATTTTTAATAAAAAATAAACTATTTCTCATGTACTCATTGAACAAGGTGGTATTTCTTCTCTTCAAATGAAATCATTTACAGGAAATCCTAAAATAGAAAATACAACAGTTAGGTAGGAAGACATTCTAAGTCAAGTGCAAGTAGGGGCTTTCCATTATTGTGGGTTTGACATTAGCACATTTTGCTATTGCTGGAGCTCCATTGAATGTGAGATCAACATCTGCTATCTCTACACCCTCACATGGTACACCACTGCTACAAATAAGAACCACACCTTCTTTAGTGTTTGAAGTTCCCCTTATGTTTTTGAAGGTAACTTTACTTATCTTGATCTTTGACTTGATTCTAAGTCATTTAAACAAAAAAAAAATAATTAGTATTTTCAAACCACCATTGTCTTTGAATTATTTAGTTACTAAAGTAATATCATAAGCTTATACATTAATGGATAAAAAATGAAAACAAGTACCTTTTTGGTGCGGTGGTTATTTGGACAATACTCTTGATCTATAATGATAGGGTTAGAAACATTATCCATGGTAATATCTTCGAAATGCATATCAGTAATTGTAATATCTATTGGGGTGTCAGGCCAAGTCTTAATCCTAACACCATTATTAGTTCCTTTGAAACTGCAATTTTTAACATAAACTCCGGAAACAGGCTCTTCAATATCATATTTCCCAAGGCTTCCAACACTAATACCATGACCGGGTCCACAACTAACATTTTGAATGGTTATATTTTTACAACCATCACCCATTGACACACAATCATCTCCACTGGCAATTTTGGTATTAATAATCTTCACATCATGTGCTCTTCCAATGTGAATCCCATCAACATTAGGGCTCGCCTGGGGGCAATAATTTTAAAGTCGTCGAATGTAAAATTAGTGCCCCCAAAACATTGACATTAAAATGTTTGCTATCCTTAAGTAATGCCACGTATCATTGAATTATTGAGGAAGTTAAAACCAAAATTCTGTTGAAAATTAAAAAGTAAATAAATAAAACTAATTCAATTAATGATTGTTGAATGCATAATTTATGTAACTTTTAATTTAAATTTTGGAAAATAATATTTATATACCATAGGAAGCAATTTGCAATTTTTGTTTTTTACACAATCATTTAGTGCCCAAGCTTTTGTGCCCCCATCGAAAACTCCGTTCGGATAAGGTGAAAGAGTTAACGTGTTGAATCTTGAACCATTCATGAGCCCCCTTGAGGGTAGCTACATTTTCAGGTGCTAGAATTGTGCCATCAACTTGAATTTCAATAGGAGCCTTGCATGGACCATTGACTTCTACAACACCCATCAAGTAGGTACCAGCCGGAATCACAATTTTCACTGGAGTTGTTGATGCACACGCTTGAGTCCAAGCACTTGTGACAGCCTTAAGTTTGGGCAAGTCACAAGTAAGTTAAAAAAATGAAGAAATAATAAGAAAAGTTCTAAATCTAGATATCACCCTAAAAATTGGTCAACAAATATTGATATAATTTCTTTCTTACTTTTAATGTCATGAGATGATACCTGGGCTATGTCTGTATCTGGCTTTCCTCCAAAGGTTGATATATCAAGGGTCCCAGGTTGAGCTAAGCCCAAGTCAAGTAAAGATAAAGATAAAACAATTGATATTATAATAAACTTCATGGTGTCCTTCAATTTTGTTTCAAGCCCCCTCTTTCTTTGAATGTATTTCGATGAATTCAATGTTGAATATGGTTATGCTACTTATAAAGAAATTTTGAGGTTTAAAGACCGTAAACATGGTAAACAACTTCTAACTAAATATATCTTTCCTTTCTTAGTTCTTTGGTTGATCTCTTTTATTCAGTTGTTGATGATTAGTTTCAGGTCACTCTTTAATACACTATTATTGTTTATTTTATGTTATGTAATTATTTGATATGAAATGTTTTACTCCTTCCTTGACTTTTCCACGTGACATT
Source organism: Hylodesmum podocarpum (assembly GCA_026586105.1). Classification (NCBI taxonomy): domain Eukaryota; kingdom Viridiplantae; phylum Streptophyta; class Magnoliopsida; order Fabales; family Fabaceae; genus Hylodesmum; species Hylodesmum podocarpum. The sequence goes on along the minus strand of JALJEV010000493.1, from coordinate 5,704,933 downwards.
TGTTTTTTTTTTTTTTTTTTTTTTTTTTTTTTTTTTCATACGATTTAATAAAATAAATTAAATTTAGTTGAAAGGGTTAGAATTTTCAACCATGATGATAATTTTAATAAATGATTGAGAAAAAAATATATTTCAATGTTTGACTTTGTAAATTTTTGGTAATATTCGTTAAAAACTTCTAACTAAATATATCTTTCCTTTCTTAGTTTTTTTGTTGATTTTTTTATTCAGTTTTTGACAATTAATTTTACGTTACTCTTTAATACCCTATTCTTGTGTTCTTATGTTAAATAATTATTTGATATGAAATGTTTTACTCTTTCCTTCACTTTTCTATATGACATTTTTTTCTTGAAAAAATTCATACGATTTAAGAAAATCAATTAAATTTAGTTGAAAGAGTTAGGATTTTATACCATGATGATAATTTTGAGAAACTCCCTTTTAATCAATTGTTGAGAAAAATCATATTTCAATGTGTGACTTTGTAAATATTTTGTAACATTGGATAATTGATTTTTAATGTCTAGTTCTATTTTGACATCTTGGCAACAAAGATAGAGAAACTCCCTTTTTAATCAATTATTAAGAAAAAATATATTTAAATGTGTGAATTTGTAAATGTTTGTTAACATTGGGATAATTGATTTTTAATGTCTAGTTCTGTTTTTACATCTTGGCAACAAAGATAAAGACATAGTTTAATTTATTTGTTATTTATGTATTTTGATATTGTATATTAGCATGTGGATTATATTTTGAAAAAAATGTTGATTAGATAAATTTAGGAACAAACAAATTCTTGAAAGAATGTTCTCGTAGTAAAATAGTAAAATGCAATACAATTACCTTAAACATTATTTTAATAAAGGATTTTTAATATCATCCAAATAAATTTAGCCTGAGGTTAAAATTTATGATTTATGATGTTTTGGTAGTTTTTTTATTCAAATCAAACTTGTTTATATTTTTACAATTTTTTTCTCATTATGGTATTGTTTTTATGACTTGGGGACATGACATAAACATCAAAGAGTTGACGAAACTCTGTCATTTATTTAAATCAATTGGTTATAGCCAACTTGATATTTATTGATCTTATACATCCAAGGTAATTGATATTTGGTTAATAAAATTACACATGTCTAATACTTTATTTTATTTTAATTTAATGTTATAGACTTCTCTTATCTTATGATTTTCTTATGATGCATATGTGTTCTAGGTTATATTCCGATATTTTTTATCCTTTTCAAATGGATAACTCTAGAAGGTAGTATTTTGTGTGGTGGGCCAAACAAAAATTTGTTTGAGACATGTGGAGTTTAAGCTTCAAATTATTTTTGTATTGAATTTTTTTATGAAACCAAACTACATATTAATTAAAACGTTAGTTATTGATATTTCTTTAAACCTTTGACTATCAGAAAGTCAAGACACGTAGAGTTATGAAGTAGATATTTAACTATTACTACTACTAATTTTACTATATTGTAGAGTTGATGTTTATTGAAATTAGCTATTACATCTATAACAAACATTTAAAATAATGTACACTTTTGTTATAGTATAATAATCATATGGTGCTTTTATAATTAGGTTACCAAAATATTTAAATTTGAGTAGAATTTCTTTTATAAGACATTTATTATATGTATTAACGCCAACATCAATATACGAAAAGCAGTCTTGTTGGAAGGACAATTTTTTTTACAAGTGTCATATAAAAAGATTTGGACGAAGTATATAGTTCTTCCGTAGCTAGTGTTATTTGCACCAGATCTACACTTTGCTTTGATATAAATTTAGAAAAAGTTTAAAAACATAGAAGTAATAACAATTTTTTAAATCTGTACTTACATTATTAAACTATTTTTGGTCAAACTTCAAACATTATATGTACCTTGAACAAACTCTTTTGTTATAAGTACAAAGAAGACATTATTAATTATTAAAAAGGAATACTTGTATGATTAGTATTCTAACATAACTATGTTGACATTTTTAATAAAAAATAAACTATTTCTCATGTACTCATTGAACAAGGTGGTATTTCTTCTCTTCAAATGAAATCATTTACAGAAATCCTAAAATAGAAAATACAACGTTAGGTAGGAAGACATTCTAAGCTGTGCAAGTAGGGGCTTTCCCTGTTATTGTGGGTTTGACATTAGCACATTTTGCTATTGCTGGAGCTCCATTGAATGTGAGATCAACATCTGCTATCTCTACACCCTCACATGGTACACCACTGCTACAAATAAGAACCACACCTTCTTTAGTGTTTGAAGTTCCCCTTATGTTTTTGAAGGTAACTTTACTTATCTTGATCTTTGACGGATTCTAAGTCATTTAAACAAAAAAAAAATAATTAGTATTTTCAAACCACCATTGTCTTTGAATTATTTAGTTACTAAAGTAATATCATAAGCTTATACATTAATGGATAAAAAATGAAAACAAGTACCTTTTTGGTGCGGTGGTTATTTGGACAATACTCTTGATCTATAATGATAGGGTTAGAAACATTATCCATGGTAATATCTTCGAAATGCATATCAGTAATTGTAATATCTATTGGGGTGTCAGGCCAAGTCTTAATCCTAACACCATTATTAGTTCCTTTGAAACTGCAATTTTTAACATAAACTCCGAAACAGGCTCTCTTCAATATCATATTTCCCAAGGCTTCCAACACTAATACCATGACCGGGTCCACAACTAACATTTTGAATGGTTATATTTTTACAACCATCACCCATTGACACACAATCATCTCCACTGGCAATTTTGGTATTAATAATCTTCACATCATGTGCTCTTCCAATGTGAATCCCATCAACATTAGGGCTTCAAATGCAGGGCAATAATTTTAAAGTCGTCGAATGTAAAATTAGTGCCCCCAAAACATTGACATTAAAATGTTTGCTATCCTTGGAAGTAATGCCACGTACCATTGAATTATTGAGGAAGTTAAAACCAAAATTCTGTTGAAAATTAAAAAGTAAATAAATAAAACTAATTCAATTAATGATTGTTGAATGCATAATTTATGTAACTTTTAATTTAAATTTTGGAAAATAATATTTATATACCATAGGAAGCAATTTGCAATTTTTGTTTTTTACACAATCATTTAGTGCCCAAGCTTTTGTGCCCCTGCCATCGAAAACTCCAGTTCCAGATAAGGTGAAAGAGTTAACGTGTTGAATCTTGAACCATTCATGAGCCCCCTTGAGGGTAGCTACATTTTCAGTGCTAGAATTGTGCCATCAACTTGAATTTCAATAGGAGCCTTGCATGGACCATTGACTTCTACAACACCCATCAAGTAGGTACCAAATAGGAATCACAATTTTCACTGGAGTTGTTGATGCACACGCTTGAGTCCAAGCACTTGTGACAGCCTTAAGTTTGGGCAAGTCACAAGTAAGTTAAAAAAATGAAGAAATAATAAAAAGTTCTAAATCTAGATATCACCCTAAAAATTGGTCAACAAATATTGATATAATTTCTTTCTTACTTTTAATGTCATGAGATGATACCTGGGCTATGTCTCAGTATCTCGGCTTTCCTCCAAAGGTTGATATATCAAGGGTCCCAGGTTGAGCTAAGCCCAAGTCAAGTAAAGATAAAGATAAAACAATTGATATTATAATAAACTTCATGGTGTCCTTCAATTTTGTTTCAAGCCCCTCTTTCTTTGAATGTATTTCGATGAATTCAATGTTGAATATGGTTATGCTACTTATAAAGAAATTTTGAGGTTTAAAGACCGTAAACATGGTAAACAACTTCTAACTAAATATATTTTTCCTTTCTTAGTTCTTTGGTTGATCTCTTTTATTCAAATTGTTGATGATTAGTTTCAGTCACTCTTTAATACACTATTATTGTTTATTTTATGTTATGTAATTATTTGATATGAAATGTTTTACTCCTTCCTTGACTTTTCCACGTGACATTTGTTTTTTTTTTTTTTTTTTTTTTTTTTTTTTTTTTGAAAAAATCATACGATTTAATAAAATAAATTAAATTTAGTTGAAAGGGTTAGAATTTTCAACCATGATGATAATTTTAATAAATGATTGAGAAAAAAATATATTTCAATGTTTGACTTTGTAAATTTTTGGTAATATTCGTTAAAAACTTCTAACTAAATATATCTTTCCTTTCTTAGTTTTTTTGTTGATTTTTTTATTCAGTTTTTGACAATTAATTTTACGTTACTCTTTAATACCCTATTCTTGTGTTCTTATGTTAAATAATTATTTGATATGAAATGTTTTACTCTTTCCTTCACTTTTCTATATGACATTTTTTTCTTGAAAAATTCATACGATTTAAGAAAATCAATTAAATTTAGTTGAAAGAGTTAGGATTTTATACCATGATGATAATTTTGAGAAACTCCCTTTTAATCAATTGTTGAGAAAAATCATATTTCAATGTGTGACTTTGTAAATATTTTGTAACATTGGATAATTGATTTTTAATGTCTAGTTCTATTTTGACATCTTGGCAACAAAGATAGAGAAACTCCCTTTTTAATCAATTATTAAGAAAAAATATATTTAAATGTGTGAATTTGTAAATGTTTGTTAACATTGGGATAATTGATTTTTAATGTCTAGTTCTGTTTTTACATCTTGGCAACAAAGATAAAGACATAGTTTAATTTATTTGTTATTTATGTATTTTGATATTGTATATTAGCATGTGGATTATATTTTGAAAAAAATGTTGATTAGATAAATTTAGGAACAAACAAATTCTTGAAAGAATGTTCTCGTAGTAAAATAGTAAAATGCAATACAATTACCTTAAACATTATTTTAATAAAGGATTTTTAATATCATCCAAATAAATTTAGCCTGAGGTTAAAATTTATGATTTATGATGTTTTGGTAGTTTTTTTATTCAAATCAAACTTGTTTATATTTTTACAATTTTTTTCTCATTATGGTATTGTTTTTATGACTTGGGGACATGACATAAACATCAAAGAGTTGACGAAACTCTGTCATTTATTTAAATCAATTGGTTATAGCAAACTTGATATTTATTGATCTTATACATCCAAGGTAATTGATATTTGGTTAATAAAATTACACATGTCTAATACTTTATTTTATTTTAATTTAATGTTATAGACTTCTCTTATCTTATGATTTTCTTATGATGCATATGTGTTCTAGGTTATATTCCGATATTTTTTATCCTTTTCAAATGGATAACTCTAGAAGGTAGTATTTTGTGTGGTGGGCCAAACAAAAATTTGTTTGAGACATGTGGAGTTTAAGCTTCAAATTATTTTTGTATTGAATTTTTTTATGAAACCAAACTACATATTAATTAAAACGTTAGTTATTGATATTTCTTTAAACCTTTGACTATCAGAAAGTCAAGACACGTAGAGTTATGAAGTAGATATTTAACTATTACTACTACTAATTTTACTATATTGTAGAGTTGATGTTTATTGAAATTAGCTATTACATCTATAACAAACATTTAAAATAATGTACACTTTTGTTATAGTATAATAATCATATGGTGCTTTTATAATTAGGTTACCAAAATATTTAAATTTGAGTAGAATTTCTTTTATAAGACATTTATTATATGTATTAACGCCAACATCAATATACGAAAAGCAGTCTTGTTGGAAGGACAATTTTTTTTTACAAGTGTCATATAAAAAGATTTGGACGAAAGTATATAGTTCTTCCGTAGCTAGCTGTGTTATTTGCACCAGATCTACACTTTGCAGACCGATATAAATTTAGAAAAAGTTTAAAAACATAGAAGTAATAACAATTTTTTAAATCTGTACTTACATTATTAAACTATTTTTGGTCAAACTTCAAACATTATATGTACCTTGAACAAACTCTTTTGTTATAAGTACAAAGAAGACATTATTAATTATTAAAAAGGAATACTTGTATGATTAGTATTCTAACATAACTATGTTGACATTTTTAATAAAAAATAAACTATTTCTCATGTACTCATTGAACAAGGTGGTATTTCTTCTCTTCAAATGAAATCATTTACAGGAAATCCTAAAATAGAAAATACAACAGTTAGGTAGGAAGACATTCTAAGTTGTGCAAGTAGGGGCTTTCCCTGTTATTGTGGGTTTGACATTAGCACATTTTGCTATTGCTGGAGCTCCATTGAATGTGAGATCAACATCTGCTATCTCTACACCCTCACATGGTACACCACTGCTACAAATAAGAACCACACCTTCTTTAGTGTTTGAAGTTCCCCTTATGTTTTTGAAGGTAACTTTACTTATCTTGATCTTTGACGGATTCTAAGTCATTTAAACAAAAAAAAAATAATTAGTATTTTCAAACCACCATTGTCTTTGAATTATTTAGTTACTAAAGTAATATCATAAGCTTATACATTAATGGATAAAAAATGAAAACAAGTACCTTTTTGGTGCAGTGGTTATTTGGACAATACTCTTGATCTATAATGATAGGGTTAGAAACATTATCCATGGTAATATCTTCGAAATGCATATCAGTAATTGTAATATCTATTGGGGTGTCAGGCCAAGTCTTAATCCTAACACCATTATTAGTTCCTTTGAAACTGCAATTTTTAACATAAACTCAAAAACAGCTCTTCAATATCATATTTCCCAAGGCTTCCAACACTAATACCATGACCGGGTCCACAACTAACATTTTGAATGGTTATATTTTTACAACCATCACCCATTGACACACAATCATCTCCACTGGCAATTTTGGTATTAATAATCTTCACATCATGTGCTCTTCCAATGTGAATCCCATCAACATTAGGGCTACAAATGCAGGGCAATAATTTTAAAGTCGTCGAATGTAAAATTAGTGCCCCCCAAAACATTGACATTAAAATGTTTGCTATCCTTGGAAGTAATGCCACGTACCATTGAATTATTGAGGAAGTTAAAACCAAAATTCTGTTGAAAATTAAAAAGTAAATAAATAAAACTAATTCAATTAATGATTGTTGAATGCATAATTTATGTAACTTTTAATTTAAATTTTGGAAAATAATATTTATATACCATAGGAAGCAATTTGCAATTTTTGTTTTTTACACAATCATTTAGTGCCCAAGCTTTTGTGCCCCTGCCATCGAAAACTCCAGTTCCAGATAAGGTGAAGGAGTTAACGTGTTGAATCTTGAACCATTCATGAGCCCCCTTGAGGGTAGCTACATTTTCAGGTGCTAGAATTGTGCCATCAACTTGAATTTCAATAGGAGCCTTGCATGGACCATTGACTTCTACAGCACCCATCAAGTAGGTACCAGCCGGAATCACAATTTTCACTGGAGTTGTTGATGCACACGCTTGAGTCCAAGCACTTGTGACAGCCTTAAGTTTGGGCAAGTCACAAGTAAGTTAAAAAAAATGAAGAAATAATAAGAAAAGTTCTAAATCTAGATATCACCCTAAATAATGAGAAAAATTATATTTCAATGTGTGACTTTGTAAATATTTGGTAACATTGGATAATTGATTTTTAATGTCTAGTTCTATTTTGACATTCTGGCAACAAAGATAGAGAAACTCCCTTTTTAATCAATTATTAAGAAAAAATATATTTCAATATGTGAATTTGTAAATGTTTGTTAACATTCGGATAATTGATTTTTAATGTTTAGTTCTGTTTTTACATCTTGGCAACAAAGATAAAGACATAGTTTTGTTAGATCAAGAAGATTAATGACTCTAAGTTTTGATTTATTACAAGACAGACGGAACATCTCAGACAAAGTATTACAAGCAAATTCAGACGGAACAAGCATAGACGAAAGATGACCCTTCAAAAGTAAGGTCATTCGTCTGTCACAAAGCCAAGTCTTCAGACGAAAGGATAGACAAAATTCTTTAGACGGAACTTTCAAACCAATCTTAAGATTGAAGAACTGCATTGTCTGTCACAAGAGTGAAGTACAGCTGAGCAACTTGCGCCAAATTTTCAATATGCTAAAGTACTCAACAAAGCTTCCAAGATCAGTATAGGGATTCGAACTTACCTATGCTACACGAAAAGGTTCTCCTTTTCCAAGAAAATCTCTGTACAAGTCAGAAAAGGGACTGATCTGCCATCTAATCCGCTGCACACGCTATCTATCACTTGATTGCACTCTGACACCTTTTTGGACTGCACTTGGAGAAAGCTCAACGACATTCTTTTGTCTCTAACGGATATCTGAAGAATCTGCCTATATAAGGATCTCTCTCTCATGTTTCAGTTGGCGAACACGCTTAAATTCTCTAAGTCATTGTGATTTCGCTTACTGCTACTTCTGTGCTTTACTGTATATCCCTCTCTGCGAAGAGGAAAACTTTTCTTTCATAAGTAACCTTGTAAATCCACTTGTGTGGTATTTTAGCCTGAGGAGGCTGTGTATTCAAAAAAATACCTGGTTGTTTAGCCTAAGAAGGCTGTGCTCAAAGAATATCTTGTAATAGCCAGAAATGACTGGGTTCAAATAATACTTGTAACCATTTCACGGTTCATAGTGAAAACTCAGTAGTTGCTGGGTAACTGGACGTAGTCTTGAATAGACAAACCAGTATAAAAATACTTGTGTTTATCTGTTTTGAGTTTGTGACTAACAGGGGTAATCAACTTACAACGTATATTCATTAAAACTAATCTTTGAAGATAAAGGATTGTTTCGTCTGAACCTGTCTTAAACCAATAGACGAAAAGACCAAAATTTTTAATAACACAATTCAACCCCCTTTCTTGTGTTTTATCTTTTATAGTTTGGTATCAGAGCTCAGCCTCTAAGGGTTGAGCGCTTAACAGCTGCTAGAGGAAAAGATCCGAGATGGAGTCACAAGGACCCTCGTTCTTGTCTGGTGGGTCATCCATGAACAAGCCGCCAACTTTCTCTGGTGATGACTATCCTTATTGGGCTGACAGAATGGAGATGTACATCAAGTCTACCCAGTACAGACTGTGGAACATCATTACCCAGGGAGATATCCCTATTGTTAAACCTGAAGTTAAATTGGGAAGTGAAGAATATTCGCTCATGGAGCTCAATAACAAAGCCAGATATGCTCTTATGTGCGCTCTTTCAAGGACAAAATACAACAGATTCTGTGCCTACAAAACTGCAAAGGAGCTATGGGATGCCCTCAAGATTTCTTATGAAGGAACTGAAGATGTCATAATGAGAAAAGTTGCCACTCTTCAAAGAGAATATGAGATGTTCTCTATGAAGAAAGGAGAATCTATTGATATGATGTTTGGAAGATTCCAAACCATATTTGTTGGTCCCTATGTTGAATCTAGAGGGGGGGGTGAATAGATTCAAGTTCCTTATGTTCAATTCTATCTTTTTCTCACTTTCTTTCCCGATTCAATTTTATCTGAGTTACAAATAATAGTTCAGAGATTTAGCAGCGGACACAGAAGAAAATTGTAAAGCGAGAAATACAAAGAAAGATAAGAGATAAGGTAGAGAGAAAGTTTGGACAGAGATTTATCTTGGTTCGGCGTTCGGCCTACGTCCAGTCCCAACCCAACAACTGTTGCGATCGGTTTTTCCACTATAATGATTCCTTGTGTCTAATACAAACACACTGCACAAACACAAACAAAATCAAAATAACCAAAACATATGTTCTTCTCCTAAGAACATATCTCTCTAATTCTTCAATCCTTCAAGAATCACCTTTGAGGGTACCTCTCTCAAATTCCTTAACTCTTCTTCTAGAGAACAACTTTCTCTTAAGAGTCTTGAACCAAAACGAAATACAAAAACATGATAAAGATCAGTAAAGATTACACCTGTTGTGTATGATCTGATCAAGATTATAACCAATGTATTCAATCCTTCACACACTTTTTCATCTCTAGAGAAAATCTTCTAAAGACTTGAAGAGAATTCTTAGAACTTGTGTTCTTTGTAAAAAAACAATTTTTCGCTCTTCCTTTCTTCTTGAAAAAACTCAAAGATCTCTCTTGTTGAAAATCATTTCAAAGAGGTTTCAATTTAAAGCAGTTCAAAAGCTTTTTGAGATGAATTCTGGTGTGGTAATCGATTACTAGAATGTGGTAATCGATTACTCCAGAGAGATTTTGCCTTCTCTGTTATCTCAAGCACGAAGTAATCGATTACTAGGATGTGGTAATCGATTACTCCAGAGTGTTTTGGGCTTCCCTGTTTTCTCAAACTGTTGGTAATCGATTACTGATTTATGGTAATCGATTACTTCAGCTTAAGAACATTTTAAACAACAGTTTTCAACTTTTCAAAACAGAAAAAGGGTTCCCAAACTGCTCTAGCTTGATTCTCAGAGTAGATTCAACTTCTCTGTGAAGCGATATTGAATAAAAACCACACTCAAAGCCTATTCTGAAACAAACAATACAATTACGCTCCTATTTACAATCTATCATTAAAATCAAGATTACAAGTAGATCAAAACTAAAAACAAGAGACGACTTCTTCAGCTTCAAGTCCAACAATCTCCCCCTTTTTGGTTTTGATGTACCAAATCATAGTGTAGTCGAGAATCTAATGAAGGAAAACGGCTTTGATGTGTCCTGCAATGTTAGTATCTCTTTTTCTCCTTTAATTTTAATACAACTTATAGATGATATACAATCCATATCACTTTTCAATTTACAGAAATATTATGGCATTTAAGTAATCAATTGCAAAGAAATTAAATCTAGTGCTATTACAGTAATCCATAATTGTTCAAATTTTAATGATCTGCTCCCCCTAAGTAAAATACTTAAGAAATTACAGATTCAAATAGTTCAAAGATAATTCAAATAACATCAAAATAAAAACATGAATGAAAATATAATGAAAACTTCTACTACTCCCCCTATTTGGTATATCAAATAAGATTATGAGAGGTAGAGTTGAAGTTACTAATCTGAGTCATCTTGGTTGAGTCTTTCCATGATTGTCTCCATCAGATCCTTCATCTCCGGAAAGTGTAAGTCTTGACGCTTTCCTAGATCATCTATCCTTTTGTTGACAATTTCTTCTAATTCATCCAATCTGTCAATCATGATGGATTCAAATCATGATTTTGGAATGTACTCTCCAGATGCAAAGTTGTCTTCATCTTCATCTTCATTTTGTGCTCCTTCTGGTTCTTCTTGTGGATTTGCTTATTGTTCTTCTCTGGTTATCCATCCTGCATCAATTTTGATCAGCCTCATCATCTTCAAGGCTCTGTCACTGATCATGTGGACATCTTTGACTAATTCTCTGGATTCATCAGTCGTGTCAATCTGAAAAATTTCAATTAGTCTAGAAATAAACAGAAAATATGGACATTTATTATCTAAAAGTCTTCTAGTCTTCAGCATGTTGTCCATTATGATGTGAGTCCAATCCACTTGAATTCCATTCTTCAGTGTTGCAATGAGTATCATGTCATCTTCACTGATTTGTGCATGATTTGCTCCTCTAGCTGCTAAGATCCAGCAAATGGTGTAGTGTAGTAGCCTATCATCAGCAGTTAGGCCTCCAATGTTGTATGTCACCTTTTTGCCTTGTGATCTCCTTGAATTCCTTTTGTCTTCCCAATTCTGTGGGTTCCTCAGCATGCTCATGTAGAAGGTGTCCTTTTGCAGATCAAATCCTTTCTCTCGGAGTTTGTCTACATGTGCCACGATTCCTTCTTTCCTGATACCAGCAATTTGAAGAAAATGTGCAAGGGTTAAGGTTATTTTAATACCCTTAATTTCAGAACTTACAGTCATTCGTTCCATGTTTGGTTTGAGATTTGAATAGAAGACTTGAACCAAATCCGGGTAGATAAAGCCTTTCATTCCCACAAATCTCTCCAAATGTTGTTGCCTCAGGTAGGTTTGGAAAGTAAAACTCTGACTATCTAGCCATTGTAGGTCTAGAATCTTTGGTGGAACAAGACCTTTATTTGCGAAATCCATATTGAATCTTGTTTCTTGTCCTTTGGTAGTGAACCAACGGTTGATCGCAGATTCAGGTGGAGGCGGTTAATCTCTTTCCGGTTGAGCCGGTGAAGTAGGTTTCTTCCTTTTGGAGGATTCTCCTACCTTCTTCTTGCCTTTTATCTCTTCTTGAGAGTATCTATTGGCTCTCATCTTGATTCTTTTTCCCTTTCCTTGTTCTTCCATAGTTGCTGAGAGAGAGGGAGTGATTTCTAGGGTTTTTGAAGGAGGAAGATGAATAGTGAATTATAGGGTTTCACCTGCACTTCTTATAAGAGAGAAAAAGCCCAAGAAATTAGTCCAAGAACGAGGTAATAGATTACCAGTAGTTGGAAATTGATTATCTCAGTTCCTTATATACAGAGAAGAAGAAAATCAAGAAAAACAGTCGTGGTAATCGATTACTTCATTCTGGTAATCGATTACTCCAGAGCAATTTTCAAAAACTTTAAAAACTGGTTTCTGTGGTAATCGATTACGGGTTCGTGGTAATCGATTACTACAGTGCCAAAATCCTTCTCAGAATGAAATGATTCGAAGTAATCGATTATCTTTCTTTGGTAATCGATTATTTCTATCAGAAAAAGGTTTTCTTTGAAAAAATTTCACAAAAACAATTTTATGGATGAGTGTTATTGTAAAAGATAAAACACAAGAAGGGGGGTTGAATTGTGTTAATTAAAAATTTTATCCCTTTCGTCTGTGGGTTTCAAAGCTGTTCAGATGAAACAAAATTTATGTTGAAAGATTGATTTTAATGAACAGACGTTATAGTGTGATTATCCCCTGTTAGTTGATCAGACGAAACAAAAATAAACACAGTTATTTTTATACTGGTTCGTCTATTCAAGACTACGTCCAGTTACCCAACAACCGCTGAGTTTTCACTACCAACCGTGAAAGGGTTACAAGTATTCTTTGATCCCAGCCACTTCTGGCTATACACAGATATTCTTTGCTCCCAGCCTTCTCAGGCTAAACCAACAAGGTATTCTTTGAACCCAGCCTCCACAGGCTATTACAAGAGGTATTCTTTGGAACACAGCCTCCTCAGGCTAAAATGCCACACAAGTGGACTTTGAAAGATGTTTAGAAAAACAAAGTTTTCCTCTACGCAGAGAGTTGTTTACAATAAAGCACAATCACAGATTTGAGCGAATCCTTAAGAGATAGATGAAGATAAGCGTATTCGCCAACTTGTTCTGGTCGAGGTGAAGTCCTTTTATAGGCATCTTCTTCAAATAGCCGTTAGACTCATTTGAATGCCGTTGAGAGTCGTTGGAGAGATCTTCTAGAAAGCATTCCAAAAAGGTTGTCAGTTGTACTTGATTGATTGATAAGAGTCGCAGCGGATATAGCGGACTAGGTTGTGCATGCAGTACTTTTTCTGACTTGTACAGAGATGTGACACAAAGGTGAAGACCTTTTTGATTTTGGAGTGTAAGCACAAATCCCTATACTGATCTTGGATGCTTCTCTTGAGTACTTCTTCAGATTTGAAAACTTGGCGCGAGACTCCAATCTTGACTTCACTTTTGGATAGACAAAATGTGTAATCAGTTGAAGTTGTTTCGTCTCATCCTTTCGTCTTAAGGCTTCACTCTTGGACAGACGAAGACTTTAGCTTTGACAGTCTTCTTCCGTCTGTGCGGGTTCTGTCTGATGTCTTGGCTTTTGGACAGACGCAAGATCTTCATTTTTAAGAGTCCTCTTCCGTCTGAGCTGGTTTCGTCTTAGCAGGTCTTGATAGCTTGTTTTCGTCTGTCTTGTAATAATCAAAATCTTGAGGTGTTAATCTTCCTTGATCTAACAATCTCCCCCTTTTTGATGATTACAGACCATACCACGAAATTCTGCATAAGACATGGTTAGACGGAAACAACAGTTTTATGAGCCAGATTTACATCAAGACGATGTTTTCTGAGAAATACCTCTTTATAAATGTTTGTTACATCAATGTGATGTAATCAGATTATTACAATGGTATTCAAAGCAGAAAACAATAACGAATTACAATGTATATGTGATAAGTGTTAGATTATACATGTTTTTCTAGGTGTTTTAAGCTCATTCCCATCTATTTTCACTAGGTTTAGCTATAATTTAGTCAAGAAAACAGTAAAAATATCATAATTGCTTAGTGTTAGTTCTTGAGTGAGTGTTTTGTGAGTTTTGTAAGTTTTTCTTGAGTTTTAAGTCATTTTAATTCTTCTTTTGTTAATCTTTAGGTTCAATGAAGGATTGAAGAAGAGATAAGCAACAAGGAGTGGATTCAATACTTGAACAGAAGCTCAAACCAAGAGAGTAGAGCAAGCCAAACCTCAAGTTGAGCATCCAAGGCTGTTAAAATGATATCGTCTATTAAAACGCGCCAGGGCGCACTCATGGGGCGCCTTTCATGCTACTCTGCTACTTGGCGAAATGCGCTAGGGCGCATTCGAGGCGCGCTCATGCCATCCTTAATTATTCAAGCGCGCTCAGGGACGCGTCTCATGCCTTATGGAAGCTCAAATGAAGGGATTAAGACGCAAGAACTCTTGTTCCGTCTGATGGGTTGTTCCGTCTATACTTGATTCATCTGAGTTGTTTCGTCTATGCTTACTTCATCTGAAGAGCTATTCCGTCTGTGCGTGCTTCTTATGGAGTTGCTTCGTCTATACCAGTATTATCCAAGTTACTTCGTCTGTGTCAGTATTCTCCAAGTTACTTCGTCTGTGCTTACTTAGTCTGAGAGTGTTCCGTCTATGCTTACTTCATCTGAGGTTTGTATCCGTCTGTACTTGTTTCATCTGAGTCTCTAGAGTGATGCTTTCGTCTGTAGTTCATATAGACGAAGCCAAGACAGACGATACAAAGTTCAATACAGACGACACCAAAGACAGACGATACCAAGACAAAGACAGACGATACCAAGACCAAGACAGACGACACCAAGACAACAAGTTCAGACAGACGATCTCAATTACAGACGACATGAAGACAGACGATACAACTAATGCAAATATTGTTTGTTTGTTGGACAAACGCGCCAGGGCGCGTCCCTCTTAAATGGGTGCGCGATTTCTGGGCCTATAAATACTTGCTGGGCGCGGAGATTAATGGGAGAGGGGGAATAATTCAGTTTTTCTTGTTAAGCTTCTTCTGCACACTTCTCGTTTTTCTCTCGTCTCTCCACCTTCGTTCTCCATCTTCCTCCATCGAAATCTTGAAGATTCTTGAAGTCTTGGAGCTTGTGGAAGCAAGATCTAAGGATTCATGGAGCTTCTCTCGGTTTTGATTTCTGTTTTCGTTCTTTCTTTTTCTATTTCCATGTTAGGCTAAACTCTTAAGTTAGGGAAAGGGATTTCAATTCTAGAATTCTTGTAATAATTTCTATGTGAATTCAATTGTAATTTCGGAGTAATTGATTGAGCTTTTCCTACTTAATTGCAATTTCTTAAGGTTTGATTCATGATGTTCAATTAGTGATAGGAATATTAACTGCTTGAAGTTGATTGAGCTATACCTTGAGTTTTTGTTTCTCATTTCAATTATGCCTTCGGAAGATTGATAGTTGAATTAGGAGAGGAATTGCATCATTATAACAGTGCATGAGTCTAGGAATAGAACTTGCATGTTATGAGACATTGCGAATTTATCTGTTTCGCTTCTTGAATGCATTTCTATTTTCATCTAAGGAATTAGAGATCATAGAATTCATTCAAAGGGACTAAAGACCTAGGAATAGGATTAGTCTAAGGTATCACAAATTCTAGTCTCCAATCGATTGAAGTTCTGTTGAATTACTATAGGAATTAGTTACTTGAAAGAAGGAATTGAATGAACCTATTCCCTAACTCATTTTATCATTTCTAAACTTAAACGTTTTACTGCATCTCATTACTTGCTTTAAAGTATATTACTCAGTCTTGCATAAATACTTAGTTCCTATATCAATGTTTACTTCACTGATTCGCTCTGATAGCAACACACGTTGAGCATTCGTTACTTCACAATTAGTCTCTGTGGTTCGACATCCTTTTCTCACTATTTCTAAACTTGTGACGACCGGTACACTTGCCGAAAGATTGACACACACACACACATATTTTAAAAGTCAACAATATGATAACAAATGAAATAATAAAATTACATTGTATATTCTATACTAAAAAATTTTTACAACAATCTTACTCCCCCTAAGACGGTACTTCCTCGCTCTTGTTTGCTCTTGCTCCCCCTCAGACGATGCTTACCCTTGGATAATCTTACTCCCCCTAAGACGGTACTTCCTCGCTCTTGTTTGCTCTTGCTCCCCCTCAGACGATGCTTACCCTTGGATTTTCTCCTCTTTTTCTCCCCCTTGGGCTGTGATCATCAAAACTCTGATCAAGAAGAAGGTTTTGACTTTTTGTTCAGCAGGCTCATGACAACGTCTGTAAGCTGCTGCACTTGAGACGATAGAGAAGCGTGATTTTCTTCAAGTTCTCTGTTCTTTGCTTTCAAGTGCTCACAATCTTCTTCCAAAGCCTCATATTTGCGCTTCAGAGTCTTATACTCCTCAGCTTCTTCAATATCAGCTGCCTTGGGCATCTCCTCATCAGCCTCAGCAACCTCCACCACATTATCAATTGGCACTTGCGGTGTTTGAGGCTCCTCCACAAAAGGTATAGTGTCATCAATGATGACCACTCTGGGTGATTTCTTCAGATGCATTGTGAAAAGAGGAAGATCGAGGTAGGCTGTGAAGTTCCGGTTCCATTGATAGGTATACCACTTGGTTGGAATGGATACTTCAAGAAGTGGTTGTTCCTGAGAATATACAAATGCAGCGCCAGGGAACACTTTGCCACATACAGAGGAGTCCTTCTTATCAAAGATGGTTCCAGAGCAATGTTTGACAGTGGTTTCAGACGAATACTTCTTTTCCTTCCCCTTAGCCAAATATTTTACCAAGCATGGCCTCTTTCGGTCTAAGACGATATAATATTTGGTTTCGTCTATCACCAGAGAGGAGAACTGAGATCTTATCAAAAGAGGAAGATCTCTGTAGTTCTTCTCAGCTTGTCGCTCTATATGAAGAAAGGAAATGTTTCTTTCCTTAGCTTCTCTCCGATATGCTTTGGCCATCAATGCGAAAGGTATATTGTAATCTTCAGGAAGGGAGTGGGCAAAATCTTCAGGGTCTTCATACTCATTTAGGAGGATGGAGTAGCGAGGGCTAATCCCGGAGCAGTGGGGCCTCGTCCATGGGAGCACAATTCCTAGAGTGTGGCCTAAACCAACATACTCTGTTTGATTGAGAGGAATTGTGAACTTCAAAGGATCATGGCTAGTTAGAGCGTCAAGATGCCAATGTGTGCAATCTTTTGGCTCATAACGGTTGGATTCATCATCTCCAAATCTACAGTGATGAAAAACTGGAGCGTTCATTTCGATCTGAGCCTTCCATCTTGGATTCTTTCTTTGTGGGATGTAAGGTTCATAGCCAAGTCTTTGTCCTTCAATCTCGAGCCTTAAGATGATCCTTGTATTCTTTTATTTTCTCCAGTCCCTTGATATTTAGTGATGCCAGTTTGTCCCAGGGCAGACGCTTCAACCAATTGCGTTGCTCCTCTGGTGAATAGATAAAATCTTCATTAAAATCTTCTGGCTTCAGGGACTTATTGTAAAGAATGGGGTTTTCTGATCTCCTTAGGTGAAAGCCCTTCTTTCCTCTGTACAATTATGTGTTTTTCAGTTCAATATAAGGAGTACCCCTTATGTATGGGTCTTCATCGTCTGTCAAGGCTACAGCAGACTCAGACGATTCAGCTTTATTGGAGACTTCATCAGTTTTCTCTCCAATTATCCAATATGGTTTGATTGGTCTTTCTGCACAAGAGTTTTCAGCATATCTTCTTGTGACTAATTCATTTAAAAATGAATAGTCCATCTTGTGCTTTGGAGGTAGATCCTTTGGATTAATCACTTTAGCGTGTGATCTCCTCCTGGATGCATCCACTCTAGTTGTTTCAGAGATTTCTTCATCTGACGAAGAACTTGCATCTTCAACTAGTATGATATCTTCAGACGGAATCTCCATCGTCTGTGTGTGGGATGCTTCCTCAGACGCAGCAGGTAATGTCTGTGCAAGGTGAGCAGCATTCAGCGGAGACGCAACTATAGGGCTTTCCCTAAGTTCATCTTGGAGTAAAGGTGAAGGAGAGACCTCCATTGTGGAGACTTCCTCACTCAGCATGGTTTCTAACTCCTCCGCAAGCTGGGCATTATCTTTTTGGATCTAGGCTGTCTCTTCACTGTTCATGCCCTCTGAGATTGCTTGAGCATATGCTCCCTCAGATGATCCAATGCCTTGAACGCTCTCGAGAAAGATCCTTTCTCTTTCAGCTTGAAGCAAAATAGAGACTCTCTTGGCCTCTTTCAGCATTCTTTCTTCGTCTGTCTCACCAACTATAATAGACGCAAGCTTTTGCTTCATTTTCTCCTTGCCTTTAGCAGCTTTCTCAATCGCAAGCTTCCTAGCTTTTGCTTTTTCTTCTGCGTCTTTCCTTTGTTTTTCTTCGTCTGTTAGTATCTTCACAGACGAAGCACCCTTAGACGATACCTTAACCCCTTCATCTTTACTAGGGGATATCGTCTGTCCACTTGATTTAGCACCAATGTGCTTGATTCTGATGGTCCTTTTCTTCTTCTTGAGAGGTTCCTCAAGAACATCCTCAAAAGGAACTTTAGATATTATCACAGAAGGAGGAGGTTGAGGTTGATTTGGTATTTGGGATTGTGTTTGTGGTTGTGTTTTGGTTTGTGTTTGGGTTTGTGTTTTGGGTTCTGTTTGGGATGGTGTTTGGGTTTGTGAGTGAGAAAAGAAGCTTGGAGATAGATGCATCTTTGCAAAGGTGCTTGCTTTCACTTCTTTTCCCTCGGGGTGATAGAACGACGTCGTGGTATCAAACCCTTGGTTAATGATGATTTTTGTGAAGAGAGTGGCGTAGGGAATGCTACTCTTCCTACGAATGTTCCTATTCTTCAAAGCACTCCTCCAATGGTCAAGAATAATGTGTGGGAGACTTATTCTTCCTTTTCTCAGACAATAGAAAATGCGAGAATCATCTCGAACACTCACATTGTCCTTGAACCAGTCCTTGGCGTGAAGATATTATAGAGGAGGTTATGGATGATTCTTGCAGTGGGAGCGAGTTTTCCAGATCTGAAGGACTTGGGATCTTCAGAGTTGGGTTTCTTTAAATAGATGATTTTGTCAACATGCTCCTCTGATTCATTCTTCACCCAGTTGGGGTTATAGAAGCGTCCTTCGGCCTTGCAATTTCCGGCCTCAGCGATGGTGTCAACAGTGATGATGTATTCTTTGTTGTCAATAATGCCAACAATGCCATCATCAAACTCTCTGGCATCGCTCCAAAACTCGGCGTATGCCTCCATCAGCCATGGGCCTTTGGTCTCAGCAAAGCCCATCCACCCAGTGTGGTCAAACATCTTCACCACTCTGTTTGAAACTGTCTCCAGAGTTTCCCTTGATATCCACTTGCTTGGCAAGAACAAATCTTGAGCGAAAAAGGTTGCTTCAGCGGTTTTGGTTCCCTTGGTGTTCTTGGCGGCCATTGTTGTTGTTTGAAAAACTAGAGAGAGAAAGGGTTTTGTGAGTAAGGGTTTTGTAAGTTCTTCATACAATAGCAATAGCGAAATATTGTAAAGAGTAAAAGAGAGAACTTTCAAAGGTATTTATAGGTAACAGTTAAAAAAACGATTGCAATTCATCAGACGAAAGAGATTTTGAAAACTGCCCCTTTTTATGACGTGTCCATTGAAAACTGTCCTTGATTTGACATATCCAAATCATTGTCTTTTCAATGATCGATTTGACCTCTGCAATTCACGGCGCGTGCTTATCATTGTCCTAGAATAGTGCAATAAATGACAGACACATTTATTGCTCTCTTTAATTTGTCCCTGCACACTTGAGATAAACTTATTAAAAAGTAACAGTTGTATCTGTTGAATTTTACCACAGTAACTATTCAACTTGATCAGACGCAATGTTTCGTCTTAACACGAAGTAATGTACAGACGGAACAAAATGTACAGACGGAACAAATTCAATCAATAACTCAGACGAAAAAATTTTCAATCATTCAAAGAAATAATTCCAAGATTTTCTTTAATGAAATTGAATCGTGTTTCATCTAAAGCTTTTGTAAATATATCTGCCCATTGAAAATCGATCAAACAAAGCGTATATCGAAAATACCTTTTCGGACATAATCTCTTATGAAATGAAAACGAATTTCAATATGTTTAGCTTTTGAATGTTGAATAGGATTTTTGCTGAGATTGATTGCACTTGTGTTATCACAAAATAGTGGTATATGATTCTCAAACCTGGAATAATCCTCAAGTTGATGTTTGATCCATAGTAGTTGTGAACAACACCCTGCCGCAGCAATGTATTCTGCTTTAGTTGTTGAGAGTGCAATGGAGTTTTGTTTCTTGCTTGACCAAGATATTAGTGATGATCTAAGAAATTGGCATCCACCACTTGTGCTTTTTCTCTCCACTTTATCTCTAGCATAATCAGCATCACAAAAGTTTTTTAAACTAAAATCACTATTTCTCTTATAAAACAGAGAGAGATTAGTTGTTCCAACAAGATATCTAAGAATTCTTTTACAAGCTTGTAAATGAGATTCTTTGGGATCAGATTGAAAACGTGCACATAGACAGGCACTAAACATAATGTCGTCCGCTTTACGATTAAATAAAGGAGTGAGCCAATCATACCTCTGTATATCGTCTGATTAACAGACTTACCTGACTCATCCTTGTTAAGATTTGCTCCAGACGAATGCATTGGGGTCTTCATAGACTTGGAGTTCTCCATCTTGAACTTCTTGATAAGTTCCTCAGTGTATTTCTGTTGATGGATGTAGATTCCTTCTTTCGTCTGCTTGATTTGAAGTCCTAGGAAGAACTTCAATTCTCCCATCATACTCATTTCAAACTCGACCTGCATTAGTTTTGAAAAATCCTTGCAAAGAGAGTTGTTAGTAGCTCCAAAGACTATATCGTCTACATAAATCTGGACTATAATAAAGTCCTTTGAAACGCTTTTCTTGAAGAGAGTTGTATCAACCTTTCCTCTTGAAAAACCATTTATAAGAAGGAAAGTACTGAGTCTGTCATACCAAGCTCGAGGAGCTTGTTTAAGACCATACAATGCTTTCTTGAGTTTGAAAACATGATCTGGCTGAGACAAACTTTCAAAGCCAGGTGGTTGTTTTACATATACTTCCTCTTCAATAAAACCGTTTAAAAAGGCACTTTTTACATCCATTTGATATAGAACGATATTCTTGTGAGCAGCAAAAGCAAGTAATATTCTAATAGCTTCTAATCTAGCTACAGGTGCAAAGGTTCAGTAAAATCAATACCTTCTTGTTGATTGTACCCTTGTGCTACTAACCTTGCTTTGTTTCTTACCACTTTTCCAGCTTCATCAAGCTTGTTTCTGAACACCCATCTGGTTCCGATGATGCTTTTGTTCTTTGGTCTTTCAACAAGGGTCCATACATCATTTCTTGTGAACTGATTAAGTTCTTCTTCCATAGCCAAAATCCAATCGTTGTCTTGAAGAACATCTTCAATGTTATTTGGCTCCAAAGTTGATACAAGAGCATAGCTTGAAATATACTTCACTTTTGATCTTGTTTGAACACCTTGAGATCTATCTCCAATGATGAGATCTTCTGTATGGTTAGATGCAAACTTCCATGTTTTTGCAGGGGCTTGATCTCCCTGTTGATGAGTATCAGACGAAGAGAGTTCGTCTGTTCTTGTATCGTCTGACCCTTGTTTATCATCTTGTCTTGAATTCTGACCAGAAGGGTTAATATGCAAATTATCAAACAAATTTTCTAGGTCTGATATTTCTTTATCAGCCTTTGAGTTATCTTGGAACTTTACATGGATTGATTCTTCTATGGAGTCTTATTCAAGATTGGTCTTATCAATATTCTGTTTTGAATATAACAGGAAGTGTTGACTGCTTCTGCCCAAAATATTTCGGGAGAGAGCTTTCATGTAACTAAGTTCTAGCCATTTTTTGTAAAGTACGATTTTTCCTTTCCACAACTCCATTTTGTTGAGGAGTTCTTGGAGACGAAAAATTGTGAAATATACCATTTTCAAAACAAAAGGCTTTGAACTCAGAATTTTCAAATTCTGTTCCATGATCACTCCTTACAGACGCAATACATATTCCTTTCTCTTTTCGAACACGTTTGCAGAATATTTCAAAGACTTTGAATGACTCATGTTTATGAGCTAGGAAGTATACCCATGTGAATCTAGTATAGTCATCTACAATGACAAATCCATATCTCTTCCCTCCAAGACTTTCAGTCTGTGTGGGTCCAAAGAGATCAATATGTAACAGTTCTAATGGTCTTGTTGTGGAAACAACATTTTTAGATTTGAAAGAAGCTTTGAGTTGTTTCCCATGCTGACAAGATTCACACAGACGATTGGTTTTCCAAGATATTTTTGGCAAACCTTTTACGAGATCTTTCTTAGAAATTTTTGAAATATACTTGAGACTTAAATGTCCAAGCTTTTTATGCCAAATATCTCGTTCATCGTCTGCTGAAATCAAACATGTTACATTCTGATCACTTAGGTCAGAGAGGCAAACCTCATAAAGGTTGTTCTTTCTTTTCCCAACAAAAAGAATGGATTTATCTTTGTTCTTCACTATACACTCATCAGAGTTAAAAGCTACTTCATATCCACTATCACAAAATTGACTTATGCTAAGTAGATTGAAGTTAAGACCTTTAACGTATGATACGTTCTGGATAAGGGTATTGGGTGTCTTACCAACTGTCCCAATGCCAAGAATTTTACCTTTACCAGAACCGTATGAGACAGACCCTTTACTTGGTCTGAGGTCTTGGAACATAGACAGGTCTCCCGTCATGTATCGTGAGCATCCACTGTCCAGGTACCAGCTTGAAGTCTTGTCTCTTCCCATTGAGGATATCTGCAACAGGAACAATAAGTGACTTTGGTACCCAAATCTTTTTGGGTCCTTTCTTGTTAGTTACAAAAGGCTTCTTTTTGTTTTTAGCCTTTTTGTATGTATTAGGAACCTTGTTGTGATTCCTCTTCTTTTGATCAGACGAAACAGGTTTGTTTTTTCCTTTCGTCTGTCTTCTCAACAAAACCAAGTCCACTTTTATCTTTTGGTGATCTCCCATATTTTAAAATATTTTCAAGGATGGAGGACCCCTTTGTAAACTTGGTTAAGTCATTGAGTAAGGACTCATTTTCTTTCTTTAATCTTTCGATTTCAAGAATGAAAATGTCCTTTTCAGACTCAGACGAAACATCATTTGATATTTTCTTGTCTAGAAACTCAATTTCAGATTTCAAAACTGCATTTTCTTCCAAAGCTTGTCTCAGCTTGGTTTTGCAAGTTTTGTATTGCTGAGCAATAAAATGAGAGTTAGCTAGAAGAGTATCATATGATATTTCTTCTGATTCTGACTCAGACTCAGAAGAAGAAGATGAAGAAGATTCATTGTAATTTACCTCTGTTGAGACATGATCTCCAGCCATGAGGCATATGTTTGTTGTTTCTTCTTCTTCAGAGGATTCCTCTGAGCTTTCACTGTCAAGGTCTTCCCATGTCAGTAAGCTCTTCTTTCCTTTATCTCTTCTAGAGCTCCACCTCTTTTTCAATCTGGGACATTCTGATCTCATGTGTCCCGGTTTTCTGCACTCATAACACACAATCTCTGTGTTATCTTCTTTGGTTGATGACTTTTCAGGGAGCTTCTTTTCCTTTTTCTTGAAGAAGCATTGGCCTCTTCCCTTCTTCATCATCATTCTTTTGAATCGTCTGGCCATGAGAGAGACTTCGTCTTCAGACGAACCATCAGACGATTCTGATTCAGTTGAATCAGCCTTCAAAATCTTTGCTTTCTTTTTACTTCCTTTTTGACCAGATTCTTCTTTAGGAGCGTTGTTGACAGACGGAAGAGCTATAGGTTCTTGAACCTTGATCTTCTCCCTTTTACATAAGAGCACTTCATGTACCCTTAAGGCTCCAATTAACTCATCTAGAGTTAATGTCTTCATATCTCTTCCAACTGAGATAGCTGTGGACATAGCTTCCCAAGGAGGTGGGAGACTATCCAAGATCTTCATGTTGTTCTGGGCCTTTGTGAAGGTGATTCCCAGAGCAGTAAGTCCATTTAATATGGTTTGGAATCTTCCAAACATCATATCAATTGACTCTCCTTTCTTCATAGAGAACATTTCATATTCTCTTTGAAGGGTGGCAAATTTCCTCATTCTCACGTCTTGATGCCTTCATATGAGATTTTGAGAGCATCCCATAATTCTTTAGCAGTTTTGTAGGCACAGAATCTGTTGTACTCTGTTCTGGAGAGAGCACACATAAGAGCATATCTTGCTTTATTGTTTAGCTCCATCATAGAGTATTCTTCATTTCCCCATTCTCCTTCAGGCTTTACAATGGGGATATCTCCTGTGGTGATTATGTTCCATAATCTGTATTGGGTTGACTTGATATACATCTCCATCCTGTCAGTCCAGTAGGGATAATCATCTCCAGAGAACGCTGGAGGTTTGTTCATGGAGGCTCCTCCGGATAAAAATGATGGTCCTTGTGAGTCCATGCTGGATCTTTTCCTCTAGCAGCTGTTAAGCGCTCAACCCTTAGAGGCTGAGCTCTGATACCAAACTGTGAAAGATAAAACACAAGAAGGGGGGGTTGAATTGTGTTAATTAAAAATTTTATCCCTTTCGTCTGTGGGTTTCAAAGCTGTTCAGACGAAACAAAATTTATGTTGAAAGATTGATTTTAATGAACAAACGTTATAGTGTGATTATCCCCTGTTAGTTGATCAAACGAAACAAAAATAAACACAGTTATTTTTATACTGGTTCGTCTATTCAAGACTACGTCCAGTTACCCAACAACCGCTGAGTTTTCACTACCAACCGTGAAAGGGTTACAAGTATTCTTTGATCCCAGCCACTTCTGGCTATACACAGATATTCTTTGCTCCCAGCCTTCTCAGGCTAAACCAACAAGGTATTCTTTGAACCCAGCCTCCACAGGCTATTACAAGAGGTATTCTTTGGAACACAGCCTCCTCAGGCTAAAATGCCACACAAGTGGACTTTGAAAGATGTTTAGAAAAACAAAGTTTTCCTCTACGCAGAGAGGTGTTTACAATAAAGCACAATCACAGATTTGAGCGAATCCTTAAGAGATAGATGAAGATAAGCGTATTCGCCAACTTGTTCTGGTCGAGGTGAAGTCCTTTTATAGGCATCTTCTTCAAATAGCCGTTAGACTCATTTGAATGCCGTTGAGAGTCGTTGGAGAGATCTTCTAGAAAGCTTTCCAAAAAGGTTGTCAGTTGTACTTGATTGATTGATAAGAGTCGCAGCGGATATAGCGGACTAGGTTGTGCGCGCAGTACTTTTTCTGACTTGTACAAAGATGTGACACAAAGGTGAAGACCTTTTTGATTTTGGAGTATAAGCACAAATCCCTATACTAATCTTGGATGCTTCTCTTGAGTACTTCTTCAGATTTGAAAACTTGGCGTGAGACTCCAATCTTGACTTCACTTTTGGATAAACGAAATGTGTAATCAGTTGAAGTTGTTTCGTCTCATCCTTTCGTCTTAAGGCTTCACTCTTGGACAGACGGAGACTTTAGCTTTGACAGTCTTCTTCCGTTTGTGCGGGTTCCGTCTGATGTCTTGGCTTTTGGACATACGCAAGATCTTCATTTTGAAGAGTCCTCTTCCGTCTGAGCTGGTTTCGTCTTAGCAGGTCTTGATAGCTTGTTTTCGTCTGTCTTATAATAATTAAAATCTTGAGGTGTTAATCTTCCTTGATCTAACAGTAATCAAGTAGAATGGTTTAGTTTAGATGTTCCTCACTCAAAATGCCGAGGTTTGATCTAAGTTTGTAAAACCTTTCTTTTGGTAATGCCTTGGTAAAAATATCTGCTAACTGATTTTCTGTATCTATGAATTCGATGTCACAATCTCCTTTTTCGACATGATCTCTGATGAAATGATGTCTGACTTCAATGTGTTTTGTTCTTGAGTGCAGTACAGGATTTCTTGTGATACTTATAGCGCTTGTGTTATCGCATTTGAAGGGAATGTGATCTATTTTTAGCCCGAAATCTTCTAGTTGGTGCTTCAACCAAATTGCTTGAGCACAACAGCTTCTCGCAGCTACATATTCAGCTTCTGCAATTGACAGTGCTACACAAGCTTGTTTTCTGCTATGCCAAGATATCAAGCATTCTCCAAAAATGTGACATGTGCCACTAGTGCTTTTCCTATCTGTTTTACTACCTGCAAAATCAGAGTCACTGAAACCAATAAGTAATGGTGAGGTTCCTTTTGGATACCACAATCCACAACTTATAGTTCCTTTTAGGTATTTAAGAATCTTCTTTACTGTTAGCCAATGAGATTGCTTAGGTGTAGATTGAAATCTAGCACACAAGCATACAACATACATAATGTCAGGTCTACTGGCTGTAAGATATAGTAAAGATCCTATAACTCCTTTGTATAAGGTAGTATCAACTTCATGACCTGCTTTATCAATCTCAAGATAAGTGTTAGTAGAAATAGGTATATTTGACACTTTACAGTTAATCATATCATATTTCCTGAGTAGTTCTTTAGTATACTTAGCCTGGTGAATGAACGTGCCACCATCCATTTGTTTGATTTGGAGTCCTAGAAAGAAACTTAGTTTTCCTATCATGGACATGTCAAATTCTTCCTGCATATTGCTCACAAACTCTTCACAAAGTTGTTGGTTAGATGATCCAAAGATAATGTCATCAACATAAATTTGAACCAATAGAATGTAGTTAGATTTGTTCTTAATATACAAAGTCTTGTCTACTTTACCTCTGTGGAATCCTTTTGATATGAGAAACTTACTCAATCTATCATACCATTGCCTGGGGGCTTGCTTCAACCCATATAAGGCTTTATGAAGTTTGTAAACATGTGTAGGCCAAGTAGCGTCTGTGAAACCTGGTGGTTGTGCTACATAGACTTCTTCATTTATGTACCCATTTAGGAATGCACTCTTTACATCCATTTGGAATAACTTAAAGTTGTTGATGCATGCATAAGCTAGGAGTAGTCTTACTGCTTCAAGTCTTGCAACAGGGACAAAGCTTTCCTCAAAGTCAATTCCTTCCTGTTGATTGTAGCCTTTTGCCACAAGCCTTACTTTGTTTCTGACCACAACTCCATCTTCACTCAGTTTATTCTTGAATACCCATTTAGTGCCAATGATATTCATGTTGCCTTTGTTTGGAACAAGTTCCCAAACTCCATTTCTTCTGAACTGGTTAAGTTCTTCTTGCATAGCCATGATCCAAAATTCATTGCTCAAGGCTTCTTCTATGCTGGAGGGTTCAACCTATGATACAAAAGCAGTATTATAGCAAAATAGATTCTCTGAGGATCTGGTAGTTACTCCCTTGTGAATGTCACCAATGACATTGTCAAGTGATAGGTTCCTAGGTGTCCTCCATTCTTTTGCTTGATCAGACAATGGGATTGTTTGAGTTTGCTGATGCATATGATCAACTTCTATGCATTCTTCACCTGTTTCATCATCGTTACGCAGCAAGCTTTCCTTTTGGAAAGTGTTAGTTTCATCAAATCTAATATGGACAGATTCTTCAATGCACATTGTTCTTTTGTTAAAGATCCTATATGCTTTACTTGTATTTGAATAACCAAGGAAAATGGCTTCATCAGCCTTTATATCAAATTTTCCAATAGGGTCCTTGCCATTGTTTAAAACATAGCATTTGCATCCAAAAACTTTAAAGTAAGAAATGTTTGGTTTTCTTCCATAGAAAAGCTCATAAGGGGTTTTCAACAAAATGGGTCTTATAGAGACTCTATTGAGAACATAAATGCAGTGTTCACAGCATCAGCCCAAAAGTGTTTAGGCATCCTGTGCTCATTCAGCATGGTTCTCCCTAGTTCTATAAGTGACCTGTTTTTCCTCTCCACTACTCCATTTTGCTGAGGAGTTCTGGGAGCTGAAAAACAGTGTGATATCCCATGTTTTTCACAAAAGCTTTCAAAATAGCTATTTTTAAATTCAGTACCATTGTCACTTCTTAAAGCTTTGATTTTCAAATCCTTTTTGTTTTGAATTTTCTTAGCAAGTACCTTGAAAACTCCAAAGGCCTGATCCTTTTTCTTGATAAACAAAACCCAAGTAAATCTTGAGTAGTCATCTACAATGACTAGCCCATACATATTACCTCCGAAACTAGCTATCCTAGATGGACCAAATAAGTCTAAATGCAAGAGTTCAAGCGGTTGAGTTGTAGAAACATGTTTAATATTTTTGAAAGATGTTTTTGCCTGCTTGGACTTTTGACAAGCCTCACATAGTCCTTCTTTGGAAAACTTCAGTTTAGGAAGTCCAAAAACTAGCTCTTTAGATACAAGTTTATTTAAATGCAATATGTCAATATGTGATATTCTCCTATGCCATAGCCAAGACAGATTATCATTAGAAGTTAAGCATGTAGAGTAAGGGGATGAGTGATCTACTTCCAATATGTAGATGTTGTTTGATCTTTTGCCAACCATGAGAAGTTCATCTGAGTCTTTGTTGCTGATAAGACAGTGTTCATCATCAAATGCAATTTTGTAGTTCTTATCACATAGTTGACTGATACTTAGTAAATTGAACTTCAATCCATCGACCAGAAATACATCTTCTATCACTGTATTAGCTTTGTATCCAACTATACTGTAGCCTAGTATTTTTCCTTTGTTGTTGTCTCCATATACAACTGATCCAGTTTCTCTTGGTGTGAAGGTGCTAAGATTCCTTCTATCACCTGTCATATGCCTTGAACAGCCACTATCTAAGTACCATATTGAGTTCCTGCTGTTTAGGCTTTCCTGCAAGAGAAAAAGATCTTATTTTGCGATTGGTACGCAGCTTCTCTTGGGTTCATGCAAGTTAGTGCTACAGTTTTCTTTCTTAACCCATCTATATTTACCACTGGAAATTCCTTTCTTTCTTATCATGCAATTAAAGGATTTATGTCCAGATTTCATGCAGTAGGTGCAAGTGAAATTAGCATGTTTAGACTTTCCAGATTTCATGTTATCATGCCTTCTTATGCGAACACAGTTTGTAAAGGTGTTGAGTTCTTTTCTTAGTTTTGAAATATCATTCTCTAAATCATATACTTTCTGTTTTAACAGGGATATTTGCTTTTTCAAAACTATGTTTTCTTTTTCAAATGTTTCAGCTTGATTGTAAAGCTCACAAAAAGCAGAATGTAGTTCATCATATTCATCCATGGTAGAGTTTGTATCACTTACCTCACTGGAAGATTTGACCATTAAGCACAGGTTTGCTTCCTCATTCTCACTCTCAGATGTTGAGGATGTGTAGCCTTCATCCCAAGCTATGTAGGCTTTCTTTTTCTTCTTTTCTTTTCTGACATTTCTTTCACTTTCAGATTTTCTTACTTCAGTGTTGTTGCTTCTTTTCAGGCTTGGACAATCTGATCTATAGTGTTGGACTTAAAGCTTGATGATGCTTGAAGCTGCTCAACCTTTAGTGTTTTGCTTTTGATGTTTATGTAATCTTTTGTTTTCCTTAGATAAATTGTAATAAGCTTTTCATTGTATTGATTGTTTATGATAGGCTTGTGCTTGTGATTGTTCTTGTGTGACAAGTCTTAGGTAAGTAAAGTTATTACTTATGTTGGAGATTCAAATCATTCATTTCCCTCTTTGTTTTTAAGAAAAAGTTTTTGGTAATTGACTGATGTAATAGATTACCAGAAATTGGCAGTAGATTACCAACTAAGGTAATAGATTACCAGAAAACGGTAATAGATTACCACAGTTTGGTAACAGAGTGGAAATTTGCGATTTTCTCTGTGGTAATCGATTACCACTTGGGTCAATCGATTACCAGAGGCTAAAAACACTTGACATGGTGTTTACTTGCTGGGATAATCGATTACCAACAGCTGTAATCGATTAACACCATCAGAAATCAATTAGATTTCTCAAAATGGGGTTTTATCTTGTCTTTTATATAAACCCTCTTTCAAAATATTTCATAAGAACTTTGAAAATACGAAAAGGATTGATCTTACACTTTCATATCTTCTTTGAAACTGAGTTTATATTTTCTCCAAGAAATCCTTCAAAGAATTGAAAAGGTTTTCAAGAAAAGTTTTCAAAGAGCAATCTTGGTTGAGTTTCAATGGTTGGTTTGTCTTGTGCTTCATGTTGATCAGATTCTACACTATCAGGTGTTCTTTAAACTGATCTTTATTGTTTGTTTTGGTTTGGGTTGATTACTCTAAGAGAGAGGTCTCTCTAGGAAAGAGTAAGGTGTTTTGAGAAAGGTTTCTCAAAGGATTGGTTCTTGGAGGTGCCAAGACCACGGAGAACTGTTCTTTGGGTTAAAAAACATGTGTTGGGTGTTTTGATTTCGTTTTTATGTTGCTTGTGCAGAGTGAATGAAAAGAACATAAAAGGGATCATTGTTATAGTGGAACACCAATTGCAACAGATTGTTGAATTGGTACTGGAAGTAGGCCGGAAGCCGAACCAGTATATATCCTCTTGTACACTCTTCTTCTACCTTACGCTTTTATATTTTGTCAATACGATTAACTGTAACATTGAATTACATTGTTTACATTTGGTAATTGACTGCGTAATTGATTCATATCTTGAACACTTAAATACAAATACTTATTCTCTAAGTATATTGATTGCTAATATGTTTCTCTGATCTTTCTTAAATGTTTCCGCTGTGTATCTTTGATATATCTTGTTCTAACGCTTATTCATTTGAGGTTGATTAGTTAAACAAGATTAGGTTTAATCTGAAATAAAAAGAAAATAGAAACGACATTAATTTGGAACATAGGGAACTTGAATCTATTCACCCCCTCTAGATTCAACATAGGGACCAACATATAGTGCCCAATCTTTCCACATTCATAGCATGTTACTTTGACTGAAGTGTTGTCTTGCTTTTTGACTCCCTTTCTTGGTTGACCAAATTTCTTCTTAGAATTGTTTTTCATGAATTTTCTGAACTTCTTCACCATCAAGTTCACTTGATCTTCCTGCGAGTCATTTCCGTCTTCAGAGGATTCAGATTCTGTTTCAGTATGCTCCATCTTGAGAGCAATTCCTTTGGCTCTTTTGTCCTTTTGTTCCTCATCTGCCATGCGAGTCATATCCATTTCGTATTCTCTAAGTTTCCCAAATAGTTCGGCACTGGTAACAGCGGCAAGGTTCTTTGATTCAGTTATGGCTGTCACAGTAGGTTGCCACTTTCTACTTAGCGATTTCAGAATCTTGACATTCACTTCTTCTTCAATGAAGTTCTTGCCAAGTCCTTTGAGATGGTTGATGATGTGTGTGAATCTCTTCTGCATTTCCATTATTGATTCTCCTTGGAACATTCTGAATGTTTCATATTCTTGAATGAGTGTGTTCTTTCTGGCTCTCCTGACTTCAGTAGTACCTTCATGAGTTACCATGATGAGCTCTCATGCCTCTTTTGCTGTAGTATAGGCAGAAATTCTAAAAAACTCATCAGAATTCAGGGCAAAGTGTATAATGTTCAAGGCTTTAGCATCGTTTTCAGCCCTCTTAATCTTATCTATATCCCAATCCTCAAAAGGTTTTTCTATTTCATTTCCATTTTCTATTTTCATTGGAACTTTGTACTCATTTACCACAGCCTGCCAGATGCTTCTATGAATAGATTCCATAAAGATTTTCATGCGAACTTTCCAGAACGGATAGTTATCACCGCAGAACAATGGAGGTCTATTTATAGAAGCTCCTTCAGCGAAGGGTAAAAGATTACAAGCCATCACAGGGAACTACGTAGGATTACTAGATTGATTTACTAGTTAAAGCTCCTGATACCAATTGTTGGTCCCTATGTTGAATCTAGAGGGGGGGTGAATATATTCAAGTTCCCTATGTTCAATTCTATCTTTTTCTCACTTTCTTTCCCGATTCAATTTTATCTGAGTTACAAATAATAGTTCATAGATTTAGCAGCAGACACAGAAGAAAATTGTAAAGCGAGAAATACAGAGAAAGATAAGAGATAAGGTAGAGAGAAAGTTTGGACAGAGATTTATCCTGGTTCGGCGTTCGGCCTACGTCCAGTCCCAACCCAACAACTGTTGCGATTGGTATTTCCACTATAATGATTCCTTGTGTCTAATACAAACACACTGCACAAACACAAACAAAATCAAAATAACTAAAACATGTGTTCTTCTCCTAAGAACATATCTCTCTAATTCTTGAATCCTTCAAGAATCACCTTTGAGAGCACCTCTCTCAAATTCCTTAACTCTTCTTCTAGAGAACAACTTTCTCTTAAGAGTCTTGAACCAAAACGAAATACAAAAACAAGATAAAGATCAGTAAAGATTACACCTGTTGTGTATGATCTAATCAAGATTATAACAAATGTATTCAATCCTTCACACACTTTTTCATCTCTAGAGAAAATCTTCTAAAAACTTGAAGAGAATTCTTAGAACTTGTGTTCTTTGTAAAAAAAACAGTTTTTCGCTCTTCCTTTCTTCTTGAAAAAACTCAAAGATCTCTCTTGTTGAAAATCATTTCAAAGAGGTTTCAATTTAAAGTAGTTCAAAACCTTTTTGAGATGAATTCTGGTGTGGTAATCGATTACTCCAGAGAGATTTTGCCTTCTCTGTTATCTTAAGCACGAAGTAATCGATTACTAGGATGTGGTAATCGATTACTCCAGAGTGTTTTGGGCTTCCCTGTTTTCTCAAACTGTTGGTAATCGATTACTGATATATGGTAATCGATTACTTCAGCTTAAAAATATTTTAAACAACAGTTTTCAACTTTTCAAAACAGAAAAAGGGTTCCCAAACTGCTCTAGCTTGATTCTCAGAGTAGATTCAACTTCTCTGTGAAGCGAGATTGAATAAAAACCACACTCAAAGCCTATTCTAAAACAAACAATACAATTACGCTCCTATTTACAATCTATCATTAAAATCAAGATTACAAGTAGATCAAAACTAAAAACAAGAGACGACTTCTTCAGCTTCAAGTCCAACAATATTAAATGGACTAACTTCGTTGGGAATCACGTTCACCAAAGCCCAGAACAATATGAAGATTCTTGACAGTCTTCCTCCCTCATGGGAAGCTATGTCCACTGCCATTTCAGTTGGACGTGATATGAAGACATTAACTCTTGATGAGTTAATCGGTGCCTTAAGAGTTCATGAGGTACTTCTTTGCAAAAGTGACAAAATCAAGGTTCAAGAGCCCATAGCTCTTCCGTCTGTCAACATAGCTCCAAAGGAGGAGTTGATAAGTGCTAGATTATACATGTTTTCCTAGGTGTTTTCAGTCCATTTCCATCCATTTTCAATAGGTTTAGTTGTAGTTTAGGCAAGAAAACAGTGAACCATGTTTGTTTAGTGTTAGTTCTTGATGTAGTGTTGTGTTAGTTTTATAAGTGTTTCTTGTGTTTTTAAGTCATTTTATCCTCTTTCTTGTTAATTGTAGGTTGATTGAAGAGGAGATAGAAGTTTGGAATGGAAGCCATGGACCTAAGAGAAAGACTTGGAGTGCAAGCCATCAAGAAGAAGAAGATGAAGCTCAAATCAAGGAAACAACTACATTTGCGCCCAGCTTTCACTCAATTTTCACTCCGAATTGGCTCTTTGTGTCTTCATGAGATTTGTAGCTCTATCAAACCTCTTTCATTTGCAAAAAACCAGAGCTCAAAACGATATCTGTGGAGGAAGTTATGCCCATTTTAGTGAAAGTACTCAAGCGGTTGCGAAATCACTATTCACATGTCTTTGTCCAAAACGCGCCAGGGCGCGAAAATGAAGGTGCTGGAGGCGCGTGCGCGCCGCGGCGCGCCAGGGGGGCGCGTTTCACTGCTCCTCTTTGCCAAAACGCGCCAGGGCGCGCTCAAGGGGCGCGTTTCACTGCCCTTTGCGGCACAAACGCGCCAGGGCGCGTTTCTACTTAGTTGGGGCGCGTTTCTGCACTTATATATAGCTGTTTGGGCGCGAAAATGAGGAGAACAACTTCAGATTTGAGTTTCTTCCTCTTCACACTTGTGCTATGGCTATTTTCTCTTCTCCACCTTCGTTTTCCTTCCTCCTCCATCAAACCAAGGAGATTCTTGAAGATTTGGAGCTTGTGGAAGCAAGATCTAAGGCTTCATGGAGCGCTTCTTGTATTTGATTTCTATTTTCCTTCTTTCTTTTCTCATTTCCATGTTAGGTTAGATTTCTAGGTTAGGAAAGGGGATTTTGATTCTGTAACTCTTGTAATGAATTTCTTATGTTAATTCAAGTGTAATTTCACCGAATTGATTGATCTCTTCCCTGCTTAATGCTTATTCTTGAGATTTAATTCATGAAATTCAAATAGAGATAGGAATATTAATGTTTGATTGAATTGAACTATTTCTTAAGGATTTGTATCTCGTGTCAGGTATGCCTTCAGAAGATTGATAGTTGAAGTAGGAGAGGAAGTGTATCACTATAGTAATGCATGAGTCTAGGGATAGAACTTACATATTATGAGATGTTATAACGAATTCATCTGTTCGCTTCTTGAATGATTTTCTGTTTTTACCTAAGGAATTAGGGATTATAGTGGTCATTCAAAGGGACTAAAGACCTAAGAATAGGATTAGTCTACGGTATCACGAATTCTAGTCTCCAATTGAGTGATATTCGCTGAATTAATATAAGAAGTAATTACTTGAGGGAAAAATCAATTGAACCAATTCCCTAACTGTTTTTATCATCTCTGAAACTTAAACATTTACTGCTTTTCCTTATTTGTTTACAGTAGTTCACTTAATTTTACATAGTTACTTAGTCTTTCATACATGCTTAACTCAATTGTTAGTCCTAATAGCAAGCATATTAAGCATTCGATAGTTCACAACTAGTCTCTGTGGTTCGACAACCCTTACTCTTATTTTTCTAAACTTTTGACGACCGGTACACTTGCCGAAAGATTGACACACATGTATATTTTTTAAAGTCAACAAGTTTATGGCGCCGTTGCCGGGGACTATTGGTTGAATATCGATAGTCTTGACGTGCTTGCTACTTAAGACATTTTTTTTTTCTTTCTTTGCTTGTTTGTTAATAATTATACTTGTTCTGCCTTTTTTTCTAGAGTTGTTTTGTTTTGTTTTCAGTGAGTTCTTTCGTTCTTTGAGTCTATTTTCTATAGTTGTTCTGTTTTCTTTGTTTTCTTTATTTTCTTTATTTTCATTGATTTCTTTGTTTTCATTGATTTCTTTGTTTCCATTGATTTCTTTGTTTTCTTTGCTTTCTTTGTTTCTCTTTGTCTTCCTTGTTTTCTTTGTCTTCTTTATTTTCTTTGTCTTCTTTGCTTTCTTAGTTTTCTTTGCTTTCTTTGTTTTAATTGATTTCTTTGATTTCTTTATTTTCTTTGATTTCTTTATTTTCTTTGTTTTCTTTATTTTCATTGATTTCTTTGTTTCCATTGATTTCTTTGTTCTCTTTGCTTTCTTTGTTTTCTTTGTCTTCCTTGTTTTCTTTGTCTTCTTTGTTTTCTTTGTTTTCTTTGTGTTCTTTGTTTTCTTTGGTTTCATTGATTTCTTTGTGTTCTTCGATTTCTTTGTTTTCTTTGTTGTCTTTGTTTTTCTTTGTTTTCCTTGTTTTCTTTGTTTTCATTGATTTCATTTGTTTTTACTTTACTGTTTGTTAATTCTCATACTTGTTAATACTCATACTTGTTCTGTTTTGATTTCTATACTTGTTTTGTTTTGTTTCTTCTCATTGAGTACTTTCATTCTTTTAATCTGTTTGGTACTTAGGACATTGTTTTCTTTTTTTACTTTGCTTGTTTGTTCGTAATCATACTTATTTTGTTTTGTTTTTCATTGTTGATTACTTTTTATTTTTATCTTGTGTGTTGTTCATAATCATACATGTTTTGATGGAGGACCATCCTTGACAAGAAGAGTTACAAGAGCCATGCATAAGAGAATTCAAGAAGAAGTTGAGAATCAACTCAAAACTCAAAGCCAAGATTCTTCTTTAATTTGTAATAGGACTTGTAACCTTCTAAACATGTTGTAAAGCTGTAATTAGATTAGGAGAAAGTCATTTGAACATTGCTTAGTGAATAATTGAACCAAAGCAAGGTAAAACCTCCAGTTTCAGGGTGGTAATCGATTACATGGCTATGGTAATCGATTACATGATGAGGACTCACAGGAGTAATCGATTACATGGCTATGGTAATCGATTACATGATGAGGACTCACTGGAGTAATCGATTACATGGCCATTGTAATCGATTACATGATGAGTAGCCACTGGAGTAATCGATTACAGGGCCATTGTAATCGATTACATGATGAGTAGTCACTGGTGTAATCGATTACATGACCATTGTAATCGATTACATGATGAGACACTTTCAAATCTGGACCCTAAAGACCCATGGTAATCGATTACCATGCTTATGTAATCGATTACCACGTGGTCTTCTCAGTTTTTCTGAACTTTGGGCTACTTCTCATAGGTTAGAAGCTTGGACTGCAAGCTATACTTCTCTCACTAGTATAAATACTTGGCAAATTGAATTGTAAAG
Source organism: Hylodesmum podocarpum (assembly GCA_026586105.1). Lineage (NCBI taxonomy): Eukaryota > Viridiplantae > Streptophyta > Magnoliopsida > Fabales > Fabaceae > Hylodesmum > Hylodesmum podocarpum. Next base: position 5,668,197 of record JALJEV010000493.1, on the reverse strand, counting down.
GACTTTTGTGAAATTGAATATAGAATTCAGAATTTTCTGAGTGAGAGCATTTTCTCTCTAGAGTTCTTGTGAAGAACCTTGAATCTTATCAATGGCTTCTTGATCCATTGTGGCGATTCCACCTTGAGCTTATTGGCATTTGCCATGGCGCTTCCATCTCTCTTCTAAACCGTTTGATTCTTCTTTTTCTGTTTCAATTCTCATTTTCCCCAAATCCTAGATCTAGAAACTCCATTGAAGCATGAAGGTCCGTCAATTCGTGCAATTCTCTCCAGGCTTGCATCAAATGTGGTAATCAGAGCTTGTTCTACTTCAATTGGAGCTTCCTTCAATCTGGTTTGGAGTCTTGAACTTTGAATTTTCGTTTTTCATCTTTTTGCTCAGTGCAATCTCTGTTTTTTGTGTTTTCTTGAAATTCTGTCATAGATCTGTGATTGCTTGAATTGTTTGAGTAATTCACATGTTCCTTGAGTTGTCTTCATCTTATAATTGAGTTTTCCTTTTGAAAAATAATTCCAGATCTACAAAATTGTTGAATTCATGTATTCCTCTGTTTTTGAGTGTTGTTCACATTGCTTGTGCTGTACACTACAAGTCAAGTAGCTTTCTTCTGCATAATCTTGGTTATTAGCAATTTTAGACTTAATTGTGCTTTAGTCTTAGGTTCCTAATTCTAGTTACAGAAAAGAAAAATCAAGAAAAGGAAAACAAAAGAAAAGGAAAACAAAAGAAAAGGAAAATAAAAGAAAAGATTACAAGAAAAAGAATAGCAAGAAAATTCAAAGAAGAGAAAACAAGAAAAGTGAAATTGAGTGAAAATCAAGTGAAGAAAAAGAGAAACATCATGCAAGTGCAGTACCATAACTGAATGAGCCTCTATTCATCATCAAATTGGTAGTTCAATGAATTTTGGATTATAGAAACACTTAGGACTAAGCATTACACATAAACTTGAGTTTAAAGTGCTAATAATCTTGATTCTTGAACTTGAGGTGAGCATTGTGCTTGGTTTTGGTGAATTGCATTTGTGAACAAGGTGCAGAAATTCAAGCCTCAGTAGTAATCGATTACATATACTAAGTAATCGATTACAACTGTTCCACTTTGTGTGCTGAAACATTCAAAATCCTGAAGTAATCGATTACCAAACTCCTGTAATCGATTACCACTGTTTAAGCCTCTGGTGTAATCGATTACATACCTCAGTAATCGATTACAACTCTGTTTTTCTTGCCCAAAATTTGCTTTCAAATTGTCTCCTTGTTTCTATAACTACATCATAGTATTTCCATTGTTTGTGCCTCTGTCACATTGCTTCATTCTTCGATTTGAGTAGCTTAATTCTTTCAATTGTTCTTTATTGCTTGTCTTCTATTGGATTCTTAAGGTTTTGTCTTGAGTTTGTATCCTTTGGACTTCTTAAGCTCAACTCTAGAATCGTTCCTCTTTCACCTTGGAAACAAAGACCTTGATAATTGATTAGAGGTTTCAACAAGAGTTTAAAGAGAGGTTGAGTGGAAAAAGACAAGAGAGAACATTATAGAAAGAGTCTTGAAAGTGTGATACACGAGTGCTACTTGAGTGCATACAATTAGAGAGTGGCAAGGATCTTTTATATACTGTTATCTGTTTATCTAACCTTTCTTGTGCAGCCATGGATAGTTCTCCTAGCATAGGAAATGATCTTTCACCTAAAACTAAGAAGATGGTGGACTTGATGAAAACCATGATGCAAGCTAGTTTAGATGAAAGATTTGACCAAGAGAGGAGAGCTAAGGAGGAAAGGAGATTAAGGAAGGAACTTGAGAAAAGAAACAATGGAGAGACGAGTGATAACCGAGACAAGCATGACCCTAGAAGGGCTAGGAGGGAAAGAAATCATAGAGGAAGTCATTCTTCACCTAGGGGTAGTGAAGGAGGGAGCAACTATGAGGATGACCATGATTATAGAGAATATGAGGAAGAAAGAAGGAGAGGAAGAAGAGAAAATCATGGAGGATATGGAGGATATGGAGGGTATGGTCGTGGCAATCACTTCTTTGAGGGAGAAGGTAGGATAGATGAGAGGAACCTAAAGCTTAATCTACCCAAGTTTAATGGTGAAGGGAGTCTTAAAACATACCTAGAGTGGGTGATGAAATTAGACCAAGTGTTCTCATGTTACCCTATGCTTAATGAGGAGAAAAAGCTCAACTTAGCTATCTTGGAGTTTGAAGGCTATGCACTAGTGTGGTGGAACCAAATCCTTGTTGATGCTGAAAGAAGGAGAAGACCACAAGTGACGTCATGGACTCAACTAAAGGATGCATTGAAAGGGAGATTTGTACCACCTACTTATGTGAGAGATCTCCACATCAAACTTCAAAGATTGAACCAAGGCTCTAGGAGTGTACAAGAATATTATAAAGACCTAGAGTTGACTATGCTAAGGTGTGATTATCAAGAAGATAGGGAAGCTACACTTGCAAGGTTCACTCATGGACTCAATAGAGAGATCCAAGATATTCTTGAACTTCAAAGCTATGTGACACTTGAGGATGCCATTCACAAGGCTGAAAAGATTGAACAACAATTGAAGAGGAAAACAACCTTTAAGAGATCCTCTACTTCACATACTTCATCATGGAAAGACAAAGGCAAGAGAGAAGGCTACTCCAACATGAGAAAACCACATGACCAAGACAAATCTAAGGTAAAAGAGGTAGTTCCTAACACTTCTAAACCTAGTTCTATTAAATGTTTCAAATGTTTAGGTCATGGCCACATAGCCTCAAATTGCCCAAACAAGAAGACTATGGTGGTGAGAGTTGATGGAGCCATCACAAGTGAGGAATCTAACTCATCATCAAGTGATAGTGAAGCTTCCAACACAAGTGGACCTTCTACCTATGAGCAAAGAAGGTGACCTTTTGATGGTAAGAAGGATGCTTAGTAATGTATGTAAGGAGCTTGATGAATCACAAAGAGAGAATATCTTCCATACTAGATGCACAATTGAAGGGAAGGTATGCTCTTTAATTATAGATAGTGGTAGTTGTACTAATGTAGTTAGTACTAGATTAGTAGATAAATTAAAATTGAAAACTTCTTCACATGCCAAACCTTACAAATTACAATGGTTAAGTGAGAAAGGAGAGTTAGTGGTAGATAGGCAAGTTCTTATTTCTTTCACCATAGGAAGGTATAGTGATTATGTACTTTGTGATGTTGTTCCTATGGAAGCCACACATCTCTTACTTGGTAGGCCTTGGCAATTTGATAAACATGCTTTACATGGTGGTGTTGCCAATACTTACATTTTCTCTCATGTAGGAAAGAAGATAACTCTCAAACCATTATCACCAAAGGAGGTTTGTGAAGACCAAATTAAAATGAAAATTAAAAGAGATCAAGAGAAGGAACTCTCCTTGGCCGAAAGCTCCAAGGATGACAAAGTGAAAGGAAAATCTCACAAGCTTAAAGCCAAGAAGCATGGCAAAGTGAAACATGATAAGAGTGATAAAAAAGAGAGTTTCTTGATTGAAAGAAAAGAGTTAAAGAGAGATTACCTAGCTAGGAAAGTGATGCTTCTTTGTGTTCCTAACCCTTTGATTTTGAGCACTAATTTTGTAGGTGATCAAGGAAGATTGGAGGCCTTATTAGAGGAGTTCCAAGATGTGTTCCCTAAGGACATACCTCATGGCCTACCACCAATTAGGGGAATTGAGCACCAAATTGATTTGATTCCGGGTGCACCTCTACCGAACCGGCCAAGCTATAGGAGCTCTCCCCAAGAAAGACATGAAATTCAAAGGCAAGTGTAAGAGCTCATGGATAAAGGTTGGGTGAAGGAGAGCCTCTCCCCTTGTGCTTCACCGGTGATCTTAGTGCCTAAGAAGGAGGGAACATGGCGTATGTGCACAGATTGTCGAGCAATAAATAACATCACTATAAGGTATCGCCACCCTATTCCTAGACTAGATGACTTGTTGGATGAACTGCATGGTGCTTGTGTATTCTCTAAGATAGATCTTAAAAGTGGTTATCACCAAATTAGGATGAAACAAGGTGATGAATGGAAAACTGCATTTAAGACTAAATTTGGTTTGTATGAATGGCTTGTTATGCCCTTTGGCTTATCTAATGCACCTAGTACTTTTATGAGACTCATGAACCATGTGTTAAGAGAATTTTTAGGAAAGTTTGTTGTTGTCTATTTTGATGATATCTTGATCTATAGTAAAACTTTCCTTGAACATTTAACACATTTGAAGTTTGTTTTAGAAGTACTTAGGAAAGAGCAACTCTATGCCAACAAAGACAAGTGCACCTTTTCAACCAACAAGGTAGTATTTCTTGGATATGTAGTGAGCTCTCAAGGAGTTCAAGTGGATGAGAGTAAGGTAAAAGCTATACAAGATTGGCCCACTCCTACTTGTGTTAAGGATGTTAGGAGTTTTCATGGATTAGCTAGTTTTTATAGGAGGTTTATTAAAGATTTTAGCACCATTGCATCTCCTTTAAATGAACTAGTTAAGAAAGAAATTTCATTTGCATGGGGGCCTAAACAAGAACATGCCTTTCAAACTCTCAAAGAAAAATTGACTAATGCACCTATTCTTGCTTTGCCTAATTTTGATATGTCTTTTGAATTGGAGTGTGATGCTTCTAATATAGGCATTGGAGCTGTGTTGATCCAAGGAGGGCATCCTATAGCTTTCTATAGTGAAAAACTCAAAGGAGCACAAGTGAACTACTCAACATATGACAAGGAGATGTATGCCTTAGTAAGAGCATTCCAAGTGTGGCAACACTATCTCCTTCCCAAGGAATTCATAGTGCATACGGATCATGAAGCTTTGAAGCACTTGAAAGGACAAGGGAAGTTGGGTAAGAGGCATGCAAGATGGGTTGAGTATATTGAGAAATTTCCTTATGTCATTAAATACAAGAAAGGTGTAAATAATGTGGTAGCCGATGCACTTAGTAAGAGATATACTTTGATTGCCATGTTAGAAACTAAGATGCTTGGTTTTGAACATATTAAATGCTTGTATGAGAATGACATAGATTTTAGTCAAGTGTACTTGATGTGTGTGCAAGGAGCTCATAAAGAATTCTTTAGGCATGAAGGATATCTTTTTAAAGGGAAAACTTTATGTGTGCCTAGGACTTCTTTAAGAGATCTACTCATTTGTGAAGCACATGAAGGGGGCATCATGGGACACTTTGGTAATGATAAGACTCTTGCTATATTACATGAACATTTTTGTTGGCCTCATATGAAAAAGGATGTTAACCGGTTTGTGAGCAAATGCATAACATGTCATAGAGCAAAGTCTAGAGTGCTAAATCATGGATTGTACACCCCTTTACCTATTCCTAACTCCCCTTGGATTGATATCTCTATGGATTTTGTACTTGGATTGCCTAGGACCAAGAGGGGTATGTGTTGGACTTGAAGCTTGAAGAATGCAGTTTGTGTCTCTCTTATGTGTTTTGGTTTTGATGAATGTATTTTCGGTTTTCCATAAATGAATGTAACTAGGATATAACTATGTATTGTGTGTTGAATTCTTTGTTTAAAACCCCAGAGATGTGCATAACTTGTGTATGATTGATCATGTGAAGAATGTTTGATTTCCATTTGAGAAAAACAGTTTGAAAAACCTTGGAAATCCATTTTTCACTGATGTAATCGATTACAGCCCTGATGTAATCGATTACATTGATCATGCTCTCTGGTGTAATCGATTACATGGGTGATGTAATCAATTACATGCTGAGAGCTCTCTGGTGTAATCGATTACATCCCCAGTGTAATCGATTACATGGTTTGAAAATCACCTATTTTGGGTTTCCCTCTTCAATGTAATCGATTACATGCTCGTGGTAATCGATTACATGCCTGGAAAAATCAAATTGGAGGGTTCTAACGGCTAGTGTAATCGATTACATGCATTTGGGATCAATTACATTGACCGTTGTAGATCAGATTTGCACGTTTTCTCCCTCCAAATTGATTCTATAAGTACATCCTTGATGAAGCACATGATATTGCTAAAAAACCTAACTTCTTAAAACCATTCATACACTTTCATATGCTCTAAATCTAGAGTTCATCAAGGTTTTCAAAGACAAAGGGGAAACTTGATTCATTCCATTGATTGGGTGGATTTCATAGTGCTCATTTGTGATCAGATTCTACACATAAGGTGTATTCTTTACTGATCTTTTGCATTTCCAATTTTGGGTTGTTGCTCTAGGAGAGAGGTCTCTCTAGATAGAGCATTGTATTTGAGAAGTGATTCTCAAAGTTTGATCTTGGAGGTGCCAAGGTCTTGGAAGTTCTGTTCTTCAGGTTGGAGAACAGATTTGGGTGTTTTGATTTCTGTTTGTATTGCTTGTTGCAGAGTGAATGTAAAAGGATACAAAAGGAATCATTTGATAGTGGAAAGCCAATCGCAACAGTTGTTGGATTGGGACTGGACGTAGGCAGTTGGCCGAACCAGTATATATCGCTGTGCACTCATCTTCTTCCTTATTCTCTTTACAGTTTTCACTATATTGTTATTGTTCATATTCTGCTCTGTATTTGGAAACTGTATTGATAATCAACTCATTAATTGGTTTAGAAATAGAATCAGTAATTGAATCTGTAATTGGAAGGTAATTGATAGGAAATTAAAAGGAATTAGAAACACGCGAATTTGGGGTAAAGTTTAACAAGAATCTATTCACCCCCCTCTAGATTCATACATAGGGACCAACAGTATGAATGCCTTGTTTGTTGTAGTGTGTAGGTTCTCTAAAATGGCTCATTTTATTGCTTGCCATAAGGTTGATGATGCCACACACATAGCAAACTTATTCTTTAAAGAAGTGGTAAGGTTGCATGGTATGCCAAAGAGTATAGTGAGTGATAGAGACTCCAAATTTCTTAGCCATTTTTGGAGAACCCTTTGGAGCAAGCTTGGCACCAAGCTCTTGTTCTCTACCACTTGTCATCCACAAACGGATGGCCAAACCGAAGTGGTTAATAGGACACTAGGTCAACTTTTGAGGTGTTTTGTTAAGAGTAATGTGAAATCTTGGGAGGAACATTTACCTTATATAGAATTTGCATATAATAGGGTAGTAAATGCTTATACTAAGTGTTCACCGTTTGAAATTGTGTATGGTTTTAACCCACTAACACCCCTTGATCTTGTGCCTATTCCACTTGAGTTTGCTTTGGATGTAGATGGAGCAAGTAAAGCTGAGAGAGTGAAGTCTCTTCATGCTAAGATTAGAGAACAAATTCAGAAGAGGTACACCAAAGTGGCAGCTAAAGCAAACCAACACAAGAAGGATGTTCAATTCAAGGAAGGAGACTTGGTTTGGCTTCATCTAAGAAAAGAGAGATTTCCTAATCTTAGGAAATCCAAGTTGATGCCTAGAGGAGATGGACCATTCAAAATCCTCAAGAAACTTGGACCTAATGCTTACAAACTTGATCTCCCTAACACTTTCATTGGTAGTAACTCTTTCAATGTTAGTGACTTATCTCTTTGTGTTGTAGGTGAAGATGAACTAAACTTGGGGACAAGTTTGAATCAAGAAGGAGGGTTTGATGGAGGACCATCCTTGACAAGAAGAGTTACAAGAGCCATGCATAAGAGAATTCAAGAAGAAGTTGAGAATCAACTCAAAACTCAAAGCCAAGATTCTTCTTTAATTTGTAATAGGACTTGTAACCTTCTAAACATGTTGTAAAGCTGTAATTAGATTAGGAGAAAGTCATTTGAACATTGCTTAGTGAATAATTGAACCAAAGCAAGGTAAAACCTCCGGTTTGAGGGTGGTAATCGATTACATGGCTATGGTAATCGATTACATGATGAGGACTCACAGGAGTAATCGATTACATGGCTATGGTAATCGATTACATGATGAGGACTCACTGGAGTAATCGATTACATGGCCATTGTAATCGATTACATGATGAGTAGCCACTGTAGTAATCGATTACAGGGCCATTGTAATCGATTACATGATGAGTAGTCACTGGTGTAATCGATTACATGACCATTGTAATCGATTACATGATGAGACACTTTCAAATCTGGACCCTAAAAACCCATGGTAATCGATTACCATGCTTATGTAATCGATTACCACGTGGTCTTCTCAGTTTTTCTGAACTTTGGGCTACTTCTCATAGGTTAGAAGCTTGGACTGCAAGCTATACTTCTCTCACTAGTATAAATACTTGGCAAATTGAATTGTAAAGGACTTTTGTGAAATTGAATATAGAATTCAGAATTTTCTGAGTGAGAGCATTTTCTCTCTAGAGTTCTTGTGAAGAACCTTGAATCTTATCAATGGCTTCTTGATCCATTGTGGCGATTCCACCTTGAGCTTATTGGCATTTGCCATGGCGCTTCCATCTCTCTTCTAAACCGTTTGATTCTTCTTTTTCTGTTTCAATTCTCGTTTTCCCCAAATCCTAGATCTAGAAACTCCATTGAAGCATGAAGGTCCGTCAATTCGTGCAATTCTCTCCAAGCTTGCATCATGTTTTGTTTTGTTTTCCAGTGAATATTTTCATACTTTCCATTCTGTCTTCAATATTCCCTGTATTCCTTGGATTTGTGGTTTATGCGAAGAGCTAAGGAAACTAACCTCTTGTTTGAACCAGAAATTTAAAAGATTTTTTGCAGGAGGAACTTGAAGGCCAATAAAGATGTCAAGCTAATGACATTAAAGAAGCGCTTGGTGGGAGGCAACCCATCCAATTAAGAGAAGTTTTCTGTAACTCTCATTGTGATATACTTGTTAGTCTTTTAGAAGTTGAAAAAGCAAAAACAAAATAGAAATTGAAGATTAGATTAGAAGTGTAAATACATGATACAATGTAATAAATTTGATTCTTATGTTGTTGATAAATAAGTAGATATAGGAATAAAAAGATGAAATTACATTGTTTTTGAGTGATAAGAAATAAAGTGATATTCGCTGAATTGATATAAGAAGTAATTACTTGAGGGAAGAATCAATTGAACCAATTCCCTAACTGTTTTTATCATCTCTGAAACTTAAACATTTACTGCTTTTCCTTATTTGTTTACAGTAGTTCGCTTAATTTTACATAGTTACTTAGTCTTTCATACATGCTTAACTCAATTGTTAGTCCTAATAGCAAGCATATTAAGCATTCGATAATTCACAACTAGTCTCTGTGGTTCGACAACCCTTACTCTTATTTTTCTAAACTTTTGACGACCGGTACACTTGCCGAAAGATTGACACACATGTATATTTTTTAAAGTCAACAGGAGTCTATCAAGAAAGAAAGAAAGAAGAAATATAAAATTTTGAGAGCTGATACTACCGAGTCTGATTCGTCCGATGGATCGTCTGATGATGAGATTTCTCTCATGGCTAGACGCTTCAAGAAGATGATGATAAAGAAGGGAAGAAGTCAACGCTTCTTCAAAAAGAAGGAAAAGAAGTTCCCTGAGAAGTCCTTAAGCAAGGAGGAAAGCTCAGGGATTATCTGCTATGAATGCAGAAAACCTGGACAGATGAGATCTGAATGTCCAAGGTTGAAGAAGAAATGGAATCCTCGCAAAGACAAGGGTAAGAAGAGCTTACTGACTTCGAAAGATCTTGACAGTGAAAGTTCAGAGGAATCCACAAAAGAAGAAGAAACAACAAATATATGTCTCATGGCCGGAGATGCTATTTCATCTGAGGTAATTGAGTTTCAAACTTCCTCGTCTTCTTCGTCTGAGTCTGAGTCAGAAACAAAAGAGATATCATATGATACAATTTTAGCAAACTCACATTTTATTGCTGAGCAATACAAAGTATGCAAAGTAAAGTTAAAACAAACTTTGGAAGAAAATGCTACTTTGAGATCTGAAAAAGAGTTGCTTCAAAAGAAAGTATCAGATGAAGTATCATCTGAATCTGAGAAGAACATTTTCATTCTTGAAATCAAAAGATTAAAGAAAGAAAATGAATCTTTACTCAAATACTTAACAAAGTTCACTAAAGGATCCTCCGTGCTTGAAAATATTTTAAAATATAGGAGGTGTCCTTCTGACAAAAGTGAACTGGGCTATGTTGAAGAGTCAGACGAAAAGAAAAACAAATTTGTTTCGTCTGCTCATAAGAAGAAGAGCAAAAGCTACAGTAAGGTTCCAAATGATTACAGAAAGAACACTAGAATCTTAAATAAAAAGAAACCTTATTCAACTAACAAAGAAGGACCCAGAAAGATTTGGGTACCAAAATCACTTATTATTCATATTGCAGATATCCTTAATAGGAAAAGAGAAGACTTCAAGCTGGTACCTGGATAGTGGGTGTTTGATAAGTGATAGATTATACATGTTTTCCTAGGTGTTTTCAGTCCATTTCCATCCATTTTCACTAGGTTTAGTTATAGTTTAAACAAGAAAACATTGAAAATATTATGTTTGTTTAGTGTTAGTCTTTGATTTAGTGTTTTGTTAGTTTGATAAGATTTTCTTGTGTTTTTAAGTCATTTTATCCTCTTTTCTGTTAATTGTAGGTTGATTGAAGAGGAGATAGAAGCTTGGAAGGAAAGCCCATGAACTTAAGATGAAGACTTGGAGTGCAAGCCATCAAGAAGAAGAGAAATGGAAGCTCAAGTCAAGAAGTCAAGGCAGTAAATCACGCCTAGGCGCATGCTGGGGCGCAAATTGGACTTCCTTGCTGTCCAAACGCGCCTAGGCGCAAATGAAGACCAAGCAGAGGCACAAAAGCGCGCCTAGGCGCAGGCTGAGGCGCAAATGGGACCTCCTTGCTGTCCAAACGTGCCTAGGCGCAATTGAAGGGCATGTAGAGGCGCAAAGACGCGCCTAGGCGCAAGCCAGGGCGCACTGCAACCCACTCTTGCTGGAAATTTGCGCCAGGGCGCGAAACTACTTGTATGGAGGCGCATTTCTACTTCTTTCACTGGAGTTTTACGCCAAGGCGCAAAACAACTAAAGGGGAGGCACAAATCTTCACCTATATAAGGGCTTTTGGACGCGAAATCAGATATAGAATTCATAATTCAGTTTTTTAGTTCCTTCCTCTGCACGCTTCTTGGGATCTCTCTCTTCTCCATCTTCGTTCTCCATCCTCCTCCATCAAACCTAGAGATTTCTGAGATTGTGAGCTTGTGGAAGCAAGAATCAAGCAATTATGGAGTCTCTCTTGTGTTTGATTTCTTTTTCTCTTCTTTCTTTTCTCATTTCCATGTTAGAGTAGATTTCTAGGTTAGGGATGGGGATTTTGATTCCAGAACTCTTGTAACGAATTTCTATGTTAATTCAAGTGTAATTTCAGTTAATTGATTGATCTCTTCCTGCTTATTGCTAATTCTTGAGGTTTAATTCATGAAGTTCAAGTAGTGATAGGGATATTAATGTTTGGACTGAATTGAACTGTTTCTTGAGTGTTTGTATCTCGTTTCAATTATGCAATTGGAAGATTGATAGTTGAATTAAGAGAGGAAGTGTATCACTATAGTTATGCATGAGTCTAGGGATAGAACTTGCATGCTATGAGATGTTAGGAATTTATCTGTTTCGCTTCTTGAATGCACTTATGTTTTCACCTAAGGAATTAGGGATAATATTAGTCATTCAAAGGGACTAAAGACCTAGGAATAGGATTAGTCTTCGGTATCACGAATTCTATCTCTAATTAATTGATCCTTATTGAATTGACATAGGAAATAGTTACTTGAGGGAAGGAATTGAATGAACCTATTCCCTAACTCCATTCAGTATCTTTGAAACCTAAACATTTACTGCTTTTCCTTATTTGTTTATAGTAGATTGCTTACTTTTACATAATTGCCTATTTTTACACAAAATGCTTAATTCATTGATTCGTCCTAATAGCAAAGCATGTTGAGTATTTGATACTTCATCAACTAGTCTTTGTGGTTCGACAACCTTAACTCACTTTTTCTAAACTTGTAACGACCGGTACACTTGCCGAAGTGTGACTAAAATAAGTCAACAAGTTTATGGCGCCGTTGCCGGGGACTATTGAGTGAATATCGATAGTCTTGACGTGCTTGCTACTTAGGACAAAATTTTTTTTTACTGTACTTGTTTGTTAATACTCATATTGTTTTGTTCTGTTTTCCATTGTTTATTTTCATAATTTTCATTCTGTTTTCAATATTTCCTGTTTTTATTCGATTTGTGGTTTATTGTTGACTAATAAAAATGTATGTGTGTGTCAATCTTTCGGCAAGTGTACCGGTCGTCACAAGTTTAGAAATAGTGAGAAAAGGATGTCGAACCACAGAGACTAATTATGAAGTAACGAATGCTCAACGTGTGTTGCTATTAGAGCGAATCAGTGAAGTAAACATTGATATAGGAAACTAAGTATTTATGCAAGACTGAGTAATCTACTTTAAAGCAAGTAATGAGATGCAGTAAATGTTTAAGTTTCAGAAATGATAAAATGAGTTAGGGAATAGGTTCATTCAATTCCTTCTTTCAAGTAACTAATTCCTATAATAATTCAACAGAACTTCAATCGATTGGAGACTAGAATTTGTGATACCTTAGACTAATCCTATTCCTAGGTCTTTAGTCCCTTTGAATGAATTCTATGATCTCTAATTCCTTAGATGAAAATAGAAATGCATTCAAGAAGCGAAACAGATAAATTCACAATGTCTCATAACATGCAAGTTCTATTCCTAGACTCATGCACTGTTATAATGATGCAATTCCTCTCCTAATTCAACTATCAATCTTCCGAAGGCATAATTGAAATGAGAAACAAAAACTCAAGGTATAGCTCAATCAACTTCAAGCAGTTAATATTCCTATCACTAATTGAACATCATGAATCAAACCTTAAGAAATTGCAATTAAGTAGGAAAAGCTCAATCAATTACTCCGAAATTACAATTGAATTCACATAGAAATTATTACAAGAATTCTAGAATTGAAATCCCCTTCCCTAACTTAAGAGTTTATCCTAACATGGAAATAGAAAAAGAAAGAACGAAAACAGAAATCAAAACCGAGAGAAGCTCCATGAATCCTTAGATCTTGCTTCCACAAGCTCCAAAACTTCAAGAATCTTCAAGATTTCGATGGAGGAAGATGGAGAACGAAGGTGGAGAGAAGAGAGAAAAACGAGAAGTGTGCAGAAGAAGCTTAACAAGAAAAACTGAATTCTTCTTCCTGAATCTTCGCGCCCAGCAAGTATTTATAGGCCCAGAAATCGTGCCACCCATTTAAAAGGGACGCGCCCTGGCACGTTTGTCCAACGAACAAACAATATTTGCATTAATTGTATCGTCTGTCTTCATGTCGTCTGTAATTGAGATCGTCTGTCTGAACTTGTTGTCTTGGTGTCGTCTGTCTTGGTCGTGGTATCGTCTGTCTTTGTCTTGGTATCGTCTGTCTTTGGTGTCGTCTGTATTGAACTTTGTATCGTCTGTCTTGGCTTCGTCTATATGAACTACAGACGAAAGCATCACTCTGGAGACTCAGATGAAACAAGTACGGACGGATACAAACCTCAGATGAAGTAAGCATAGACGGAACACTTCTCAGACTAAGTAAGCACAGACGAAGTAACTTGGAGACTACTGACACAGACGAAGCAACTTGGATAATACTGGTATAGACGAAGCAACTCCATAAGAAGCACGCACAGACGGAATAGCTCTTTAGATGAAGTAAGCATAGACGAAACAACTCAGATGAATCAAGTATAGATGGAACAACCCATCAGACGGAACAAGAGTTCTTGCGTCTTAATCCCTTCATTTGAGCTTCCATAAGGCACGAGACGCGTCCCTGAACGCGCTTGAATAATTAAGGATGGCATGAGCGCGCCCCTGAATGCGCCCTAGCGCATTTTCGCCGCAAGCAGAGCATGAAGGTGCCCCATGAGTGCGCCTTGGCGCGTTTTAACAGACGATGTCATTTTAACAGCCTTGGATGCTCAACTTGAGGTTTAGCTTGCTCTACTCTCTTGGTTTGAGCTTCTGTTCAAGTATTGGATCCACTCCTTGCTGCTTATCTCTTCTTCAATCCTTCATTGAACCTAAAGATTAACAAAAGAAGAATTACAAATGACTTAAAACTCAAGAAAAACTTACAAAACTCACAAAACACTCACTCAAGAAATAACACTAAGCAATTATGATATTTTTACTGTTTTCTTGACTAAATTATAGCTAAACCTAGTGAAAATAGATGGGAATGAGCTTAAAACACCTAGAAAAACATGTATAATCTAGCACTTATCACAACCCCAAACTTAAAGCTTTGCTTGTCCTCAAGCAAACATATAATCCATCAGTACAAGAGTCAATAAGCATGGTATAACACTAAGCTCAATCAGCCACTGAAAATGCCTTATGCAGTTCTTAACTCCTTAAGCCAACTCAATTTATCTATGAAAGTTAGACATGCACTCAAGATGTTATCAAGCACTGCATAATTCATCAAGCAAAGGCAAACAACATAGATTGGCATGAGAAGATGTACTTTAGCAACATTACACAGCCCTCTCCAGTTAAGTGTTTGCCCTCAATCTCTCAAGTGTTTTGGGTTTGTGTTTCTCTCAATGTTACCAATTAGAAGGTCAGTTAACTTCATTTTCTTCTGTTTCTTTTTCTTTCTTTTAGCTCTTGCTATTTTCTTTTCTTTCTACTTTTTGTTTTCTTTTTCTTTTCTAAACATCCTTTTCTTGTAGCTTTTGTTATTTTGCTCTTTTCTTCTTCCTTTTTCTTCCTTTTTACTTTATTCTTGTACTTTGCTTTTCTTAAGTAGTCTCATTCATTGCTATCACAAGAAAGCACAGAAAAATTTTTGGTATGGTATGGTATGCATGAAAACAGAGAATGCACTATACACAACTAGAAAATGCACAAAAATTCCACCAATACAAGGTGATCCCTCAACCCCAAACTTAAAATTTTGACTTGTCCTCAAGTCAACAACTACACATGCACCCCAAAATTCAACCCCAAACTTAATCTTGAAACCTCTCATCTAAGTAAATAAACCAATACTCTTAAAGTTCCAGTGATAGGACCATTGGTTTTTCACTTAATTAGGCTTATAATGATCTTAAGTAACCAAGAAAGAAAGGGTCAAATCAGGCTCAAAGGGGTTAGCAATGGATAATGTTAAGGTTCAGGCTTATTTTGGCTCAAGGCTACAAGAAAGAAATGCCTTTATCATTTATTTCCAATCCTAAATGTATGCAATTTTGACCAAGAACTAAAGCAAGTTCTGGAACAAACACATCACATGGTAAAATAGAACACTCAAGAATGAATCATGTTGGAGGCCCAAATTCTTATCCAGGATCAATTATTGCATAACATTGCTAAGTTCATCAATCATGTCTCAATTCAGAAAATTGTCATGCTAGAGTTCTCATACAGTAACTCTTCAAACATTTTGAAAAACATGCAACTTTGTCATAGAACCTCAAATTGAATCCTAAGTGCCAAAAATTACACAGTTCATTCTACTGGACTACCAAGTCAATGTTATACTAAGTGCAATTAACCCTCATAAGATGGTCTAACCAAAACAGGGCATATACTCTAAACAAACATAAATGAATCAGTTATCTCAAAAGAGTCTAAGAATGCTCCCTGTTGAAGACAAGCCATGATACTCAAGGGCTCTGCACCAAGTGCCATTAATTCCATGTTTCTCCAGCAGTGCTCTAGCATCGAACGATTCAAAAAACAACACAAACTAATAAGACAGCACAATAACAATCAAATTCTATTCAACTAAAAGTCAATTAAAAGTCAAATACAGTACCATGAACTAAAAAGGTAGTAAAATAATCTAGTTAAGGCTACATTAACCAAAAGCTTAAAACTTAAACAGAAACATTAAACTAAAACATCAATCCTCATCTTCTGTCTCATCCTCTTCTTCCTCACTCTCCTTAATATTTTCCTCTGCATCTTCATTATAACCACCATCAACCTCTTCACCATTATCATCTTGTCCTTCATTCGGTGCTTCACTTTCATAGTCCTCAGAAAACTCTTCAAACCTCATCAACTCTTCAAACATTCCACTGCTGAGTGGTTTGAATGGCGTCAACTTCTCTACTGGCAGATTCATTTGGGCAGCTAAACTTCTTATGAGGGGCTCAAGTGCAATGCAAGTTTTATTGGACTCATGAATCCTTCTAATATTTTCTTGAACTACCCTCAGATGTCTCAATAACTTTTGCTGATCTGCAGCAGTAGCTGGAGCTTCTGCCATTGGAGCTTTACCGTTGGACTTTGATGTAGCTTTGCCGCTAGAAGTGGACGGTGCTTCTGGTGTGGCTTTGGCTGTACTGGGCTCTCCTTTGGTGAATTTCACATCTAATGTGGCACCCGGTCTCATAGGAATCAAACCCTCAGTTGAAACTCCAGCCTCAATACACAGCTGAGTGATGATACTTGCATAAGACAGGGATCCCTGTTTTTGCAAGTGCAGTGTGTGAATCTCATTGGCTATGGTCAGACCCACATTGAGATACTCACCCTTCATTATACTATACAGGCACCAAACTCTCTTCTTTGTGATGGAAGATCTGTGCTGGATTGGTAAGAGAATCCCATAGACAAAAGCCCACCAGATTTTTGCCTTGAAACACAATGATGAAGCTTTGACATGAGTAACTCCGTTATTGTGCCATAAGCTATCCTTCCAAGCTCCCTTACCTTCACATAATAACTCATCTACCATGCTTGGTTCGGCTTTGCTATCGGCTCTATACTGGAAGATACAATCCCTTCCTTCCGAGAAAGGGATTAATAACAGTCGGTTGATGGCTTGAGGTGAGAAAGAAATCTGTTTCCCCCGGACATAAGATGCATAGCGTTCTTCGTCATCATTACTTGTTAAATTGGCGTAGAACTCTAGCACTAAGTCTTGATACGCCGGGTATGTAATGTTGGCTAGTCCAGTCCACTTCCTTCCAGAGATCTCATTGCAAACTTCTTTGTAACTAGCACGTTGAGAAGCATCCCCAATTCTTTCATCAGTGTATAGGCTCGTACTCATGTTGAATTTTCGCTCTACTAACACTGCACGTGCTATAAACGGGAGGCAAAGGCCTCTGCATGCTCCAGTGATCTAAATCTGTAAGTATCATATTCTGGAATTTCTGGAGTGGCCTTGGCTTTCTTTGTGGTCTTCTTCTTCTCTTGGCTTAGTCCTTTGATAGCTTTATTTTTGGTTCTTGGTTGCCTTGAAGAAGAACCAGTTGGTTGGTTGCTTGAAGACATAATTTTTTCAACAGTTGAACCTACACAATACAAAGTATATATGAGAAAAACATGCAAGCACTTAACTAACAATTATCACCAACAAGAGCATGCATCTTCATCAAAATTATAGTGTGGTTCAAAGGAACTTAAATGGAAATTGCCAAAGGAAATGCAAAAGCAATTACAATATGGTCATGCTTACTAGTGATGTGCATCTAGAACATACTCAAAACTTCATTGAAGCATTTTAACAAACACTAAGTGAACATGAATGGGCATATCATATTTCTTTCCAATTGCTTCACACCATGCATCTCCTTGACAATCATCACCATGCATTCTCAAGCAATCAATGTTATTCATCAACAATCATCAAAACAAGGCCATGCAACACATTCAATTGAGCTAATTTCAATTCGCACGAAAAAAAAGGGTTAGGGTTTCGAACCAAAGATTCTTGAACCCTCATCTCAAATACTCATGTGAATCATGCAATTGAAGCTTAGACAATGAAGAAAACAAGTTAAAATCAATGGATTGGACACATACCTTGTTTAGGCCGAATGGGATTTGAGAATACCAAATGAGAATTCTTGAAAATTATCAACAAAAAATGAAAATCTATGGTGAAAGGGTGAAGGATCAATTCAAAATTACTTGTAATGCGGAGTGGTGAGGTTGAAAATGGATTGGGATTGGGATTGAACTCTTGAGAACTCACAAGCACATGGGAGAAGATGAAGAACAAGTGAACGTGCCTCTCTTTGTGCCAAGGCGCAAGCTCGCCCTCTATTTGTGCCAAGGCGCGCGAAACGCGCCACCCCTTAAATGCAAAGACGCTAGGGCGCGTTTTTGCCGAACTCAATTGCAGAACTGATGGAGGACCATCCTTGACAAGAAGAGTTACAAGAGCCATACACAAAAGAATTCAAGAAGAAGTTCAGAGTCAACTCAAAAGTCAAAGCCAAGATTCAACTCAAGACTTCTCCTTACTTTGTAATAGGACTTGTAACCTTATAAACATGTTGTAAAGTTGTAATTAGATTAGGAGCAATTAATTTGGGCCTTGCTTGGTGAATAAGTGCACGACCTTACGTTTGTAATTGAACCAAAAGTTTAGGAGTGTTTTGTGAGAGAGTAGGAGTGTTTTGTGAGAGAGTTGGGTAACTGACTGAAGTGACCAGTTTCAGTATTCTGACCATAACTCGAGCTACACAACTCCAATTGTGACGTTCTTGGTGTCAAATTAAAGAATACTTCAAGGGCTACAAAAGCTATGAAGACACCAAAGTCCAGTTCGGCCTCCATCAAGGCAGAAAACGAGCTTGAAATTAGAGTTAGAATACTTCCAAGATGGTAATCGATTACATGAGAGGTTGGCACTGTGGTAATCGATTACCACGACCAGGTAATCGATTACCACAGAGACACTTTCATTTCTGGACCCCAAAAACCCGTAGTAATCGATTACCATGACTAAGTAATCGATTACCACAGAGACACTTTCATTTCTGGACCTCAAAGACCCATGGTAATCGATTACCATGACTAAGTAATCGATTGCCACGTGCACTTCTCAGTTTTTCTAAGCTTTGAGCTGTTTCTCCCTTTAAGGAAGAAGATGTATATAGATTAGAAGCTTGGACTGCAAGCTAACACTTCTGCAACTAGTATAAATACTTAACACTCTGAATTGTAAGGAACTTTTGGAAATTGAATATAGAATTCAGAATTTGTGTGAGAGCATTTTCTCTCTAGAGTTCTTGTGAAGAACCTTGAATCTTATCAATGGCTTCTTGATCCATTGTGGCGATTCCACCTTGAGCTTATTGGCACTTGCCATGGCGCTTCCATTTCTCTTCTAAACCATTTGTTCTCTTCATTTTCTGTTTACATCTTCGTTTTTCCCCAATCTGAAAACCTAGAAACTCCATTGAAGCATGAAGGTCCGTTCAATTCTTGCAATTCTCATGAGGCTTGCATCAAATTTGGTATCTAGAGCTTGTTCTACTTCAATTGGAGCTTCTTTCAATCTGGTTTGAGTCTTGAATTTTGAATTTTCGTTTTTCATTTTTTTGCTTAGTGCAGTCCCTGTTTTTTTGTGTGTTCTTGAGTTCTACTTTAAATTTTCGTTTTCTTGAAATTCTGTTATAGATCTGTGATTGCTTGAATTGATTGAGTAATTCACATGTTCCTTGAGTTGTCTTCATCTTATATTTGAGTTCTCCTTTTGAAAAAAAATTCCAGATCTACAAAATTGTTGAATTCATGTATTCCCCTGTTTTCTGAGTGTTGTTCACATTGCTTGTGTGTTGTACACTACAAGTCAAGTAGCTTTCTTCTGCATAATCTTTGTTATTAGCAATTTTGGACTCAAATTTGCTTTAGTCTTAGGTTCCTAAGTCTAGTACAGCAAAGAAAAATCAAGAAAAGATTATACAAGTCAAAAGAAAAAAAAGAAAGAAAACAAAAGAAAAGATTACAAGAAAAGAATAGCAAGAAAATTCAAAGAAGAGAAAACAAGAAAAGTGAAATTGAAGTGAAAATCAAGTGAAGTAAGAAAGAAACATTATGCAAGTGCAGTACCATGACTGAATGAGCCTCTATTCATCATCAAATTAGTGGTTCAATGAGCTTTGGATTATAAAGACACTTAGGACTAAGCATTACACCTAAAACTTGAGTTTAAAGTGCTAATAATTTTGATTCTTGAACTTGAGGTGTGCATTGTGCTTGGTAGTGGTGAACTGCATTTGTGAACAAGGTGCAGAAAGACATAGCCACTGGAGTAATCGATTACCACGACCAGGTAATCGATTACCACAGATACAATTGTTGTTCTGGACATTCAAGCTTCGGGGATAATCGATTACCAAACCTAGGTAATCGATTACCACTCTGTTTTTTGTCAAAATTTGCTTCCAAATTGTCTCATTGCTTTCTATAACTACATCATAGTTGTTTCCATTGATTGTGCCTTTGTCACATTGCTTCATTCATTGATTTGAGTAGCTTAATTCCTTCAATTGTTCTTTATTGCTTGTCTTCTATTGGATTCTTAAGGTTTTGTCTTGAGTTTGTATCCTTTGGACTTCTTAAGCTCAACTCCAGAATCGTTCCTCTTTCACTTTGGAAACAAAGACCTTGATAATTGATTAGAGGTTTCAACAAGAGTTTAAAGAGAGGTTGAGTGGAAAAAGACAAGAGAGAACATTAGAGAAAGAGTCTTGAAAGCGTGATACACGAGTGCTACTAGAGTGAAACACTTAGAGAGTGGCAAGGATCTTTTATATACTTTTATTTGTTAACTAACCTTTCTTGTGCAGCCATGGATAGTTCTCCTAGCATAGGAAATGATCTTTCACCTAAAACTAAGAAGATGATGGACTTGATGAAAACTATGATGCAAGCTAGTTTAGATGAGAGATTTGACCAAGAGAGGAGAGCTAAGGAGGAAAGGAGGTTAAGGAAAGAACTTGAGAAAAGAAACCATGGGGAAACAAGTGATAACCGAGACAACCATGACCCTAGAGGAGCTAGGAGAGGAAGAAATCATAGAGGAAATCATTCTTCACCTAGGAGTAGTGAAGGAGGAAGCAATTATGAGGATGACCATGATTATAGAGAATATGAGGAAGATAGAAGGAGAGGAAGAAGAGAAAATTATGGAGGATATGGAGGATATGGAGGGTATGGCCGTGGCAATCACTTCTTTGAGAGAGAAGGTAGGATAGATGAGAGGAACTTAAAGCTTAACCTACCCAAGTTTAATGGTGAAGGGAGTGCTGAAACATACCTAGAGTGGGTGATGAAACTAGACCAAGTGTTCTCATGTTACCCTATGCTTAATGAGGAGAAAAAGCTCAACTTAGCTATCTTGGAGTTTGAAGGTTATGCACTAGTGTGGTGGAACCAAATCCTTGTTGATCTTTGAAAGAAGGAGAAGACCACAAGTGACTTCATGGACTCAACTAAAGGATGCATTGAAAGGAAGATTTGTACCACCTACTTATGTGAGAGATCTCCACATCAAACTTCAAAGATTGAACCAAGGCTCTAGGAGCGTACAAGAATATTACAAAGACCTAGAGTTGACTATGTTAAGATGTGATTACCAAGAAGATAGGGAAGCTACACTTGCAAGGTTCATTCATGGACTTAATAGAGAGATCCAAGATATTCTTGAGTTCCAAAGCTATGTGACACTTGAGGATGCCATCCACAAGGCTGAAAAGATTGAACAACAAATAAAGAGGAAGGCAACCTTTAAGAGATCCTCTACTTCACATACTTCATCATGGAGAGACAAAGGCAAGAAGGAGGGCTACGCCAACCAACGGAACAAGTTGGACCGAGACACACCTAAGGTAAAAGAGGTAGTTCCTAACACTTCTAAACCTAGTTCTATTAAATGTTTCAAATGTCTAGGTCATGGCCACATAGCCTCAAATTGCCTAAACAAGAAGACTATGGTGGTGAGAGTTGATGGAGCCATCACAAGTGAGGAATCTAGCTCATCATCAAGTGATAGTGAAGCCTCCAACACAAGTGGACCTTCTACCTATGAACAACCCGAGGAAGGTGACCTCTTGATGGTAACAAGGATGCTTAGTAATGTATGTAAGGAGCTTGATGAATCACAAAGGGAGAATATCTTCCATACTAGATGCACAATTGAAGGGAAGGTATGCTCTTTAATTATAGATAGTGGTAGTTGTACTAATGTAGTTAGTACTAGGTTAGTAGATAAATTAAACTTGAAAACTTCTTCACATGCCAAACCTTACAAATTACAATGGTTAAGTGAAAAAGGAGAGTTAGTGGTAGATAGTCAAGTTCTTATTTCTTTCACCATAGGAAGGTATAGTGATGATGTGCTTTGTGATGTTGTTCCTATGGAGGCCACACACCTCTTACTTGGTAGGCCTTGGCAATTTGATAAACATGCTTTACATGATGGTGTTGCCAATACTTACATTTTCTCTCATGTAGGAAAGAAGATTACTCTCAAACCATTATCACCAAAGGAGGTTTGTGAAGACCAAATCAAAATGAAAATTAAAAGAGACCAAGAGAAGAAACTTTCCTTGGCCGAAAGCTCCAACGATGACAAAGTAAAAGGAAAATCTCACAAGCTTAAGGCCAAGAAACATGGAAAAGTGAAACATGATAAGAGTGATAAAAAAGAGAGTTTCTTGATTGAAAGAAAGGAGTTAAAGAGAGATTACCTAGCTAGGAAAGTGATGCTTCTTTGTGTTCCTAACCCTTTGATTTTGAGCACTAATTTTGTAGGTGATCAAGGAAGATTGGAGGCCTTATTGGAAGAGTTTCAAGATGTGTTCCCTAAGGACATACCTCATGGCCTACCACCAATTAGGGGAATTGAGCACCAAATTGATTTGATTCCGGTGCACCTACTACCAAAACCGTCCAAGCTATAGGAGCTCCCCAAGAGAGCCATGAAATCCAAAGGCAAGTGCAAGAGCTAATGGATAAAGGTTGGGTGAAGGAGAGCCTCTCCTTGTGCTTCACCGGTGATCTTAGTGCCTAAGAAGGAGGGAACATGGCGTATGTGCACAGTTGTCGAGCAATAAATAATATCACTATAAGGTATCGCCATCCTATCCCTAGACTAGATGATTTGTTAGATGAGTTGCATGGTGCTTGTGTATTCTCTAAGATAGATCTTAAAAGTGGTTATCATCAAATTAGGATGAAACAAGGTGATGAATGGAAAACCGCATTTAAGACTAAATTTGGCTTGTATGAATGGCTTGTTATGCCCTTTGGCTTGTCTAATGCACCTAGTACTTTTATGAGACTCATGAACCATGTGTTAAGAGAATTTTTAGGAAGGTTTGTTGTTGTCTATTTTGATGATATCTTGATCTATAGTAAAACTTTCCTTGAATATTTAACACATTTGAAGTTTGTTTTAGAAGTACTTAGGAAGGAGCAACTCTATGCCAACAAAGACAAGTGCACCTTCTCAACTAACAAGGTAGTATTTCTTGGATATGTAGTGAGCTCTCAAGGAGTTCAAGTGGATGAGAGTAAGGTAAAAGCTATACAAGATTGGCCCACTCCTACTTGTGTTAAAGATGTTAGGAGTTTTCATGGATTAGCTAGCTTTTATAGGAGGTTTGTTAAAGATTTTAGCACTATTGCATCTCCTTTAAATGAACTAGTTAAGAAAGAAATTTCATTTGCATGGGGCCCTAAACAAGAACATGCCTTTCGAACTCTCAAAGAAAAATTGACTAATGCACCTATTCTTGCTTTGCCTAATTTTGATATGTCTTTTGAATTGGAGTGTGATGCTTCTAATATAGGAATTGGAGCTGTGTTGATCCAAGGAGGACACCTCTGTAGCTTTCTTTAGTGAAAAGCTCAAAGGTGCACAAGTGAACTACTCAACATATGACAAGGAGATGTATGCCCTAGTAAGAGCATTCCAAGTGTGGCAACACTATCTCCTTCCCAAGGAATTCATAGTGCATACGGATCATGAGGCTTTGAAGCACTTGAAAGGACAAGGAAAGTTGGGTAAGAGACATGCAAGATGGGTTGAGTATATTGAGAAATTTCCTTATGTCATTAAATACAAGAAAGGGGTAAATAATGTGGTAGCCGATGCACTTAGTAGGAGATATACTTTGATTGCCATGTTAGAAACTAAGATGCTTGGTTTTGAACATATTAAATGCTTGTATGAGAATGACATAGATTTTAGTCAAGTGTACTTGATGTGTGTGCAAGGAGCTCATAAAGAATTCTTTAGGCATGAAGGATATCTTTTTAAAGGGAAAACTTTATGTGTGCCTAAGACTTCTTTAAGAGATCTACTCATTTGTGAAGCACATGAAGGGGGCATCATGGGACACTTTGGTAATGATAAGACTCTTGCTATATTACATGAACATTTTTATTGGCCTCATATGAAAAAGGATGTTAACCGGTTTGTGAGTAAATGCATAACATGTCATAGAGCAAAGTCTAGAGTTCTAAAGCATGGATTGTACACCCCTTTACCTATTCCTAACTCCCCTTGGATTGATATCTCTATGGATTTTATACTTGGACTGCCTAGGACCAAGAGGGGTATGGATGCCTTGTTTGTTGTGGTGTGTAGGTTCTCTAAAATGGCTCATTTCATTGCTTGCCATAAGGTTGATGATGCCACACACATAGCAAACTTATTCTTTAAAGAAGTGGTAAGGTTGCATGGTATGCCAAAGAGTATAGTGAGTGATAGGGACTCCAAATTTCTTAGCCACTTTTGGAGGACCCTTTGGAGCAAGCTTGGCACCGAGCTCTTGTTCTCTACCACTTGTCATCCACAAACGGATGGCCAAACCGAAGCGGTTAATAGGACACTAGGTCAACTTTTGAGGTGCTTTGTTAAGGGCAATGTGAAGTCTTGGGAAGAACATTTACCTTATATAGAATTTGCATATAATAGGGTAGTAAATGCTTCTACTAATTGTTCACCGTTTGAAATTGTGTATGGTTTTAACCCACTAACCCCCCTTGATCTTGTGCCTATTCCACTTGAGTTTGCTTTGGATGTAGATGGAGCAAGTAAAGCCGAGAGAGTGAAATCTCTTCATGCCAAGATTAGAGAACAAATTCAGAAGAGGTACACCAAAGTGGCGGCTAAAGTAAACCAACACAAGAAGGATGTTCAATTTAAGGAAGGAGACTTGGTTTGGCTTCATCTAAGAAAGGAGAGATTTCCTAATCTTAGGAAATCCAAGTTGATGCCTAGAGGAGATGGACCATTCAAAATCCTCAAGAAACTTGGACCTAATGCTTACAAACTTGACCTCCCTAACACTTTCATTGGTAGTAACTCTTTCAATGTTAGTGACTTATCTCTTTGTGTTGTAGGTGAAGATGAACTAAACTTGGGGACAAGTTTGAATCAAGAAGGAGGGTTTGATGGAGGACCATCCTTGACAAGAAGAGTTACAAGAGCCATGCACAAAAGAATTCAAGAAGAAGTTGAGAGTCAACTCAAAAGTCAAAGCCAAGATTCAACTCAAGACTTCTCCTTACTTTGTAATAGGACTTGTAACCTTATAAACATGTTGTAAAGTTGTAATTAGATTAGGAGCAATTAATTTGGGCCTTGCTTAGTGAATAAGTGCATGGCCTTACGTTTGTAATTGAACCAAAAGTTTAGGAGTGTTTTGTGAGAGAGTAGGAGTGTTTTGTGAGAGAGTTGGGTAACCGACTGAAGTGACCGATTTCGATATTCGACCATAACTCGAGCTACACAACTCCAATTGCGACGTTCTTGGTGTCAATTTAAAAAGACTTCATGGGCTACAAAAGCTATGAAGACACCAAAGTCCAGTTCGGCCTCCATCAAGAGCAAAAACGAGCTTGAAGTTAGAGTTAGAATACTTCCAGGATGGTAATCGATTACCAACTCGTAGGTAATCGATTACATGAGAGGTTGCACGTGGTCGATTACCACGACCAGGTAATCGATTACCACAGACACTTTCATTTCTGGACCCCAAAACCCGTGGTAATCGATTACCATGACTAAGTAATCGATTACCACAGAGACACTTTCATTTCTCGGACCTCAAGACCCGTGGTAATCGATTACCATGACTAAGTAATTGATTACCACGTGCACTTCTCGCTTTTTCTAAGCTTTGAGTCTGTTTCTCCCTTTAAGGAAGAAGATGTATATAGATTAGAAGCTTGACTCAGCAAGCTAACACTTCTCGCAACTAGTATAAATACTTAACACTCTGAATTGTAAGGAACTTTTGGAAATTGAATATAGAATTCAGAATTTGTGTGAGAGCATTTTCTCTCTAGAGTTCTTGTGAAGAACCTTGAATCTTATCAATGGCTTCTTGATCCATTGTGGCGATTCCACCTTGAGCTTATTGGCACTTGCCATGGCGCTTCCATTTCTCTTCTAAACCGTTTGTTCTCTTCATTTTCTGTTTACATCTTCGTTTTTCCCCAATCTGAAAACCTAGAAACTCCATTGAAGCATGAAGGTCCGTTCAATTCTTGCAATTCTCACGAGGCTTGCATCAAGAACGCGCCCTTCCCTTTAGTGGAAATGTGCCAGGGCACATTTTTGCCGAAGCTATATGTAAAACGCGCCTTCCAAGGGCGCCGCGGCGCGTTTAAGCCGCAACCAAGCCTCAAACGCGCCCTCTACTTGCAGCAAATGGCGCTGAGGCGCGTTTGTGCCGCAACCAAGCACAAACGCGCTACCCTGTTTCCTCAAAATGCGCCAAGGCGTAATTCAATACTTCCATTTGCGCTTCTGCTAGCGCCAGGGCATGTGTCACTGCATTTTGGTTCAATTCTTCATGTGCTAAGGTGGGCTACGGTGAGAACTAGGGACATTACACCTTGACTCCACTTATGCAAGCATTCTGAGTCCTTTTGGCTCTAATTGATCTATTCTCTGTACAATGAACCTATCACACATAAGCATGCCTTAAGATCTCACAACTTTCCCATTAATGCTATTACATCTCACCTCTCTTATTTCTATCATTCAAGTCAATGCAATTTCAATTGTTTATTCATATATCTACTTGTTTATCTATCAACAAAGAATCAGATTTATTATACTAGCTCATGTATTTACACTCCTAATCCAATCTTTAAATTTTATTTTCTTTTTGCTTTTCTAACTTTTAAACTATTCACAAGTATATCACCACAAGAAGTTACAGAAAACATCTTTCAATTGGATGGGTTGCCTCCCACCAAGCGCTTTTTTTTAATGTCATTAGCTTGACATGTAAATTGACCCTATCAAGGAGGGTCATATAATTCAGTAGAGACCTTATCCCTCTCAAAAACATCTCCCAAATAAGGTTTTACTCTCTGGCAGTTCACTTTGAACTCTCTGGATTTATCAAGGTCTTCTAAAGTGATTGCACCATGTGGAAATACTTGTTTGACAGCAAATGGACCAGACCATCTAGACTTTAGTTTTCCTTGAAACAACCTTAATCTAGAATTATAAAGTAACACCAGCTGTCCAGGGTAAAACTCTCTCCTTCTAAGCTTACGATCATGCCATATTTTTGTTCTTTCTTTGTAAATCTTAGCATTTTCGTAGGCTTGAAGTCTGAGTTCATCCAACTCATGGAGTTGGTATAGTCTCTTCTCATAGCCTGATTGAGAGTCTGAATTGAGGTATTTCAAGGCCCAGTATGCCTTGTGCTCTTGTTCTACAGGCAAGTGGCATGCCTTTCCATAGACCATTTGAAATGGTGTCATGCCAATGGGAGTCTTATAAGCTGTCCTATATGCCCAAAGAGCATCGTTTAGTCTTTTAGACCAATCTTTTCTGGACAGATTCACAGTTCTCTCTAAAATCTTCTTAATCTCCCTGTTAACTAGTTCAGCTTGCCCACTGGTTTGGGGGTGATATGGTGTTGCAATCTTGTGCTTCACCCCCAACCTCTTAAGGACTCTCTCCATATGCTTATTGCAGAAATGGCTTCCACCATCAGTAATGAAAGCTCTAGGGACACCAAATCTAGTAAAGATGTTTCTATGAATAAAGGTATCTACAATCCTAGAGTCATTGGTTGAGGTAGAAATGGCTTCCACCCATTTGGACACATAGTCTACAGCTACTAGGATGTTTGTGTGGGAGAAAGAGGGAGGAAATGGTCCCATGAAGTCCATCCCCCACACATCAAATACCTCTATCTCTAGTATGTTGTTTAATGGTCCCTCATCTCTCTTTGAAATATTTCCACTTCTTTGGCATCTCGTCACAGATCGCACAAAAGCTTTTGCATCTTTAAAAATAGATGGCCAATACAATCCACATTGCAAAACCTTTTTAGCTGTCCTTTCCCCATTAAAATGACCTTCACTAGGGGAATTGTAACAGTGCCAAAGGACAGAGTTGACCTCTTCCTCAGGTATGCATCTCCTAAGGATTCCATCTATACCCCACTTAAACAGAAATGGCTTATCCCACACATAATATTTTGCATCAGAAAACAGTTTTTTTCTTTGTTGATGGGGCAAGCCAGGGGGAATATAGTTGGATACCTTAAAGTTCGCGATATCGCTGAACCAAGGAGCATCATTTACAGCAAAGAGTGTCTCATCAGGAAAAGTTTCAACTATAGGGATATCACTACCTTCTATTTCAGCATGAGGTAACCTTGAAAGGTGATCTGCCACTAGGTTCTCTCTGCCTTTTTTATCTCTTATTTCAATATCAAACTCTTGCAGAAGGAGAACCCAACGGATCAACCTTGGTTTACTCTCATGCTTCATTAGAAGGTATTTCAATGCAGCATGATCAGTGTACACTATAATTTTTGAGCCAATGAGATAAGGTCTAAACTTGTTGAGAGCAAATACTATGGCTAGCAGTTCTTTTTCTGTAGTTGAATAATTGATTTGGGCACTATCAAGCACTCTGCTAGCATAGTATATTACTCTTACAAGTTTGTCCTTCCTTTGTCCTAACACTGCCCCTATTGCATAATCACTAGCATCACACATTAATTCAAAAGGCAAACTCCAATCTGGAGCAGTGATGATGGGGGCTGTTATTAGCTTCTCTTTTAAAGTCTCAAAGGCTTTCAAACAGTGGTTATCAAAATTAAAGATCACTTCTTTCACAAGTAAGTCACACAATGGTTTAAAATTTTTTGAAAAGTCTTGGATGAATCTTCTGTAAAAACCAGCATGACCTAAGAAACTCCTCACCCCTTTCACATTCACTGGTGGAGGTAGTTTCTCTATCACTTCTATTTTTACCTTGTCCACTTCTATACCATTCATAGATATTTTGTGTCCTAAAACGATGCCTTCTTTAACCATAAAATGACACTTTTCCCAGTTCAAAACCAGATTTGTTTCTTGGCATCGTTTCAGTACACAAGATAAATTTTCTAAACAGTTTTCGAAAGTGGACCCAAAGACAGAAAAATCATCCATAAATATTTCAATGAATTTCTCAACCATATCTCCAAAAATGGCCATCATGCATCTTTGAAAGGTTGCTGGTGCATTACATAGTCCAAATGGCATTCTCCGGTATGCAAAAACTCCATAAGGACACGTAAAAGCAGTTTTTTCTTGGTCCTTAGGATCTACCACAATCTGGTTATAACCAGAATAGCCATCCAGAAAACAGTAATAGGCATGACCAGCAAGCCTTTCAAGCATTTGATCCATAAAAGGTAAAGGAAAGTGGTCTTTCCTAGTAGAATCATTTAACCTTCTATAATCAATACACATCCTCCACCCAATCACTGTCCTGGTGGGGATCAATTCATTCTTCTCATTTGCAATCATTGTCATGCCCCCTTTCTTGGGAACTACTTGTATTGGACTTACCCAAGAGCTATCCGAAATAGGATAGATAATGCCAGCATCAAGTAGTTTGAGGACTTCCTTGTGTACAACCTCCTTCATAGTAGGATTTAAACGTCTTTGAGGTTGTATCACAGGTTTGAAATTATCCTCAAGCAAGATTTTGTGCATGCAAAATGAGGGACTTATACCTTTCAAATCAGAAATCTGCCACCCAATAGCAGATTTATGCTCTTTTAGAACTTTAAGCAAACTGTCCTCTTCCTTTTTATCCAAAGAATTGCTAATGATCACCGGGAAGGTGTCACTATTTTCAAGAAAAGCATATCTAAGATGAGAGGGCAGTTGCTTAAGTTCACTCTTAGGTGCAGTTTCTGTTTTATCAACCATTTCAGCTGTTTCATCCAATACTTCAATACATGATGGTGATGATGTGTTGGTTTCCATAGTAGCAACAAATTTCTCAACTTCATGTTGTTCATTTTCAAAACTGGAGGTATCAAAATCTTCCTCCTCTTTCATGAAGTCAAAAATCTCACTTTCATAAACATTTTCTGCTATAGGATCCAACACATCAACCATCATGCATTGGGATTTATCAGCTGGAAACTTCATAGCATCAAATATATTAAAAGATACCTTTTCTTCATCTACTCTCAAGATGAGTTCACCTTGTGCTACATCAATCAAGACTCTGCCGGTGGCTAGGAATGGTCTTCCTAGGATGATTGGCACTTCCTCATCAGCCTCCATATCCAACACCACAAAATCAGCAGGGAATACGAATTTGTCCACCTTCACCAAGAGATCTTCTACTACTCCATAGGGGCGTTTGGTGGATCTGTCCGCTAATTGTAGTGTCACCATTGTAGGCTGAATGTCTTGTATATTCAATTTATGCAGCACAGAGAGAGGCATCAAGTTTATGCTGGCTCCTAAGTCAATCAATGCCTTACCCACTGGTATTTCCCCTATAGAGCAAGGGATAGTGAAGGGGCCTCTATCTCTCAATTTTTGAGGCAGTTTCCTCTGGATGATGGCACTGCATTCCTCTGTCATAGCTACTGTCTCATCATCCAAAAGCATCCTCTTATTGGATAGGATCTCCTTCATAAATTTAGCATACGAAGGCATCTTCTGTAGTGCTTCAGAAAATGGAATATTAATCCTCAAACTCTTCAAGATGTCGAAGAATTTGGCAAACTGCTTATCATCATTTGCCTTCTTCAACCTTTGAGGATATGGAAGCTTGCAGTAAGGTGAGATGTGTTCAGGCTGGCCAGCTTCTTGTAGGATTTGTCTCTTTGTCTTTCTTGGTGACTCTTTCTTTTCAGTGAGAACTGCAGGTATAGGTGGTTGCCTATCCTTCTCTGCAGTATCTTCTTCTTCTTTCACTGTATCACCCTTCAATTCTGCAGTTTCCTTTCCCAACACTTTACCACTCCTTGTGGTAATGGCTTTGTACTGCTCCTTTGGATTTACCATAGTATCACTTGGCATATTTCCTTGGCTTCTTTCAGATAATTGCTTGGAAAGCTGACCAATCTGTGATTCAAGGTTCCTAATTGAAGCTTCTTGATTAGTGAACATGGATTCAGTCCTCTGCATAAAGGACATGAACATGTTTTCCAGGTTTGCAGAACCTTCTCTAGGAGCATTCATATTAGAGCTTGCTGGAGCATTCCTTGGCTGGTTGGGTTGGAATTTGGGCTGGTTTGGGTTGAAAGGTGTAGTTTGTGGTTGGTTTTGGTTATAGTACTGATTAGATGAAGATGCTTGGTTTTGATGTTGGTTGAAATTTTGATTGTATGGTAGATTTGGATTGAAAGGTGGTCGAGGATTAGGATTGAAGGTTTGTTTGAAGTTTTGGTCATAAGAGGAAGGGTTAGGTTGTAGATAATTGTTGTTCCTATATGACAGATTTGGATGGTTTCTATTGTGAGGATTATAGCTGTTTGTGTTAGCATAGGCATTACCTTGAGGATTTCCCATATAGTTCACTTGAGCTTGATCCTCAACAGTAGCTCCTAAGCTTTCACAGCATTCGATTAGATGTCCTCCACCACAATACTCACAACTTACTAGAGGTGCTTGGACTGCATTCAGCTGGACCACTTGCAGTTGCTTCATTATTTGGTCCATTTTTTGAGTCATCAACTTATTCTGAGCCAGCAGTGCATCATTAGCTCCAAGATCCATCATTCCTCTTCTCTCCCCATAGAAATCACTAGGAGGAGCATCGTATCTGTTTGAAGCCATGGTCTCAATGATTACTCTTGCTTCTTGCGCATCCTTTTTCCTCAATGACCCTTCAGCAGAGGCATCTACTAGCAATCTAGTGTGCGATCGCAGTCCATTATAGAATATGTGGACTTGCTGCAAATCAGAGAACCCATGGTGAGGACACCTTCTTAGCAAGGATTTGAATCTCCTCCATGCCTCACTTATGGACTCTCCCTCTTTTTGCTTGAAACAAGAGATCTCGGCTCTGAAATAGTTGTACTTCTCAGGTGGAAAATATTGAGCCAAAAATGTGTTTACTAAGTCTTCCCAAGTAGTGAAGTATCCATGTGGAAAACTCTGCAACCACATCTTTGCTTCTCCTTTCAGTGAAAACTCAAATAATCTCAGCCGAATCGCGTCATCCGGCACTCCATTCATTTTTATCGTTCCACAAATCTGCAAGAAATTGTGAACGTGCTGATTTGGATCTTCCTCCTCTAGACCTCCAAATTGCTCTTGCCTGACCAACTGTGTAAGAGCAGGTTTGATTTCAAAATTGTTGGCTGCCACAATTGGTGGTGCAATACTGGAACCGCAGCCCATTGCATTCGGCGTGTACAGCTCTTCCAATGTCATTCGCCTTGTGTTATCCATAGTTGCTGTTGAATTTTCTGGTATGGTCTCTTCTTTATTGTTTTTATTCTCTTTCAGATTTCTCCTGCAAAATCTCTCAATTTCTGGTTCAAACAAGAAGTTAGTTTCCTTAATTCTTCGCATAAACCACAAATCTGAAAGGTACAGGAAATCTCAAACAAATCGAAAAAAATTGAAATAATTCAATGAAAAACAAAAACAAAACAAGTATACAAAACCAAAAACAGAACAAGTATGAATCAACAAATAAAAACAAATGTCCTAATTAGCAAACACGTTGAGACTATCGATATTCAACCAATAGTCCCCGGCAACGGCGCCATAAACTTGTTGACTAATAAAAATGTATGTGTGTGTCAATCTTTCGGCAAGTGTACCGGTCGTCACAAGTTTAGAAATAGTGAGAAAAGGATGTCGAACCACAGAGACTAATTGTGAAGTAACGAATGCTCAACGTGTGTTGCTATTAAAGCGAATCAGTGAAGTAAACATTGATATAGGAAACTAAGTATTTATGCAAGACTGAGTAATCTACTTTAAAGCAAGTAATGAGATGCAGTAAATGTTTAAGTTTCAGAAATGATAAAATGAGTTAGGGAATAGGTTCATTCAATTCCTTCTTTCAAGTAACTAATTCCTATAGTAATTCAACAGAACTTCAATCGATTAGAGACTAGAATTTGTGATACCTTAGACTAATCCTATTCCTAGGTCTTTAGTCCCTTTGAATGAATTCTATGATCTCTAATTCCTTAGATGAAAATAGAAATGCATTCAAGAAGCGAAACAGATAAATTCACAATGTCTCATAACATGCAAGTTATATTCCTAGACTCATGCACTGTTATAATGATGCAATTCCTCTCCTAATTCAACTATCAATCTTCCGAAGGCATAATTGAAATGAGAAACAAAAACTCAAGGTATAGCTCAATCAACTTCAAGCAGTTAATATTCCTATCACTAATTGAACATCATGAATCAAACCTTAAGAAATTGCAATTAAGTAGGAAAAGCTCAATCAATTACTCTAAAATTACAATTGAATTCACATAGAAATTATTACAAGAATTCTAGAATTGAAATCCCCTTCCCTAACTTAAGAGTTTATCCTAACATGGAAATAGAAAAAGAAAGAACGAAAACAGAAATCAAAACCGAGAGAAGCTCCATGAATCCTTAGATCTTGCTTCCACAAGCTCCAAAACTTCAAGAATCTTCAAGATTTCGATGGAGAACGAAGGTGGAGAGAAGAGAGAAAAACGAGAAGTGTGCAAAAGAAGCTTAACAAGAAAAACTGAATTCTTCTTCCTGAATCTTCGCGCCCAGCAAGTATTTATAGGCCCAGAAATCGCGCCACCCATTTAAGAGGACGCGCTTCGGCGCGCTTTGTCCAACAACAAACAATATTTGCATTAATTGTATCGTCTGCGCTTCATGTCGTCCTGTAATTGAGATCGTCTGTTCAACTTGTTGTCTTGGTGTCGTCTGTCTTGGTCGTGGTATCGTCTGTCTTTGTCTTGGTATCGTCTGTCTTTGGTGTCGTCTGTATTGAACTTTGTATCGTCTGTCTTGGCTTCGTCTATATGAACTACAGACGAAAGCATCACTCTGGAGACTTAGATGAAACAAGTACAGACGGATACAAACCTCAGATGAAGTAAGCATAGACGGAACACTTCTCAGACTAAGTAAGCACAGACGAAGTAACTTGGAGACTACTGACACAGACGAAGCAACTTGGATAATACTGGTATAGACGAAGCAACTCCATAAGAAGCACGCACAGACGGAATAGCTCTTTAGATGAAGTAAGCATAGACGAAACAACTCAGATGAATCAAGTATAGATGGAACAACCCATCATACGCAACAAGAGTTCTTGCGTCTTAATCCCTTCATTTGAGCTTCCATAAGGCACGAGACGCGTCCCTGAGCGCGCTTGAATAATTAAGGATGGCATGAGCGCGCCCCTGAATGCGCCCTAGCGCATTTTCGCCGCAAGCAGAGCATGAAGGCGCCCCATGAGTGCGCCTTGGCGCGTTTTAACAGACGATATCATTTTAACAGCATTGGATGCTCAACTTGAGGTTTGGCTTGCTCTACTCTCTTGGTTTGAGCTTCTGTTCAAGTATTGGATCCACTCCTTGCTGCTTATCTCTTCTTCAATCCTTCATTGAACCTAAAGATTAACAAAAGAAGAATTAAAAATGACTTAAAACTCAAGAAAAACTTACAAAACTCACAAAACACTCACTCAAGAAATAACACTAAGCAATTATGATATTTTTACTGTTTTCTTGACTAAATTATAGCTAAACCTAGTGAAAATAGATGGGAATGAGCTTAAAACACCTAGAAAAACATGTATAATCTAGCACTTATCACATATGCGAAAAGCCAAGGAAACTAATCTTTTTTTTTAACCAGAAATTGAAAGATTTTGCAGGAGGAACTTGAAGGCAAATAAAGAAAATAAAGAGGCTACACCAGAAAATTCAGCAGAAAATATGGATAATACAAGGCGCATGACACTTGAGGAGTTGTACACTCCTAATGCTATGTGCTGTGGATCCAGTATCGCACCACCTACTGTTGCAGCCAACAATTTCGAGATTAAACCTGCTCTCACTCAGCTGGTAAGGCAAGAGCAGTTTGGAGGTTTGGAAAAGGAAGATCCAAATCAGCATGTGCATAACTTCCTACAGATTTGTGGTACAATTAAAATGAATGGAGTTCCGGATGATGCAATTCGGCTGAGGCTGTTTGAATTCTCACTCAAAGGAGAAGCTAAGATGTGGCTACAAAGTTTTTCTCATGGCTATTTCACTACATGGGAGGACTTAGTGAACACATTTCTGGCTCAATACTTTCCACCAGAAAAATACAACTACTTCAGAGCAGAGATTTCTTGCTTCAAACAAAAAGATGGAGAGTCTATCAGTGAGGCATGAAGGAGATTCAAGTCCTTGTTGAGAAGGTGCCCTCACCATGGATTTTCTCGATCTACGCAAGTCCATATCTTCTATAATGGATCGGTCGCATACAAGATTGCTAGTGGATGCCTCTGTTGGAGGTTCATTAAGAAAGAAAGATGCACATGAAGCAAGAGTGATCATTGAAACGATGGCTTCAAATCGTTATGATGCTCCTAGTGATTTCTATGGTGAAAGAAGAGGAGTGATTGAGCTTGGAGCTAATGATGCTTTATTGGCTCAAAACAAGCTGATGACTCAAAAGATGGATCAAATAATGAAGTAGCTTCAAGTGGTCCAGCTGAATGCTGTTCAATCACCTCCAGTCAGCTGTGAATATTGTGGGGGAGGACATCAAGTAGAGTTTTGTGAAAGCTTAGGAGCTAATGTTGAGGAACAAGCTCAAGTGAATTACATGGGAAATCCTCAAGGTAACACCTATGCCAACACAAACAGCTACAACCCTCACCAAAGAAACCATCCAAATCTGTCATATAGGAACAATAGTTATCTGCAACCCAACTCTTCCTCTTATGACCAGAATTTCAAACAAACCTTCAATCCTAGACCACCTTTCAATCCAAACATGCCATACAACCAGAACTTCAACCAGCATCAAAACCAAACATCTTCATCTAACCAACATTATAACCAAAACCAACCAGAAAATCTACCTTTCAACCCAAACCATTCTAAATTCCCAACCAACCAACCTAGAAATGCTCCAGCAAGCTCTAACATGAATCCATTCCTAGAGAAGGATCTTCAACTTTAGAAAACATGTTCATGTCATTTATGCAAAGGACTGAATCTATGTTCACAAATCAAGAAGCTTCTATTAGGAATCTGGAATCACAGATTGGCCAGCTTTCCAAGCAACTCTCTGAAAGAAATCAAGGAAATCTGCCAAGTGATACTATTGTGAATCCAAAGGAGCAGTGCAAAGCTATTACCACAAGGAGTGGTAAGGTGTTGGGAAAGGAAACTGTAGAAATGAAAGGAGATGCAGTGGAGGAAGAAGAAAATACTGCAAAGAGTGAAAGGCAACCACCTGTGCCTATAATTCTCACTGAAAAAATAGAGTCACCTAGAAAAACAAAGAAGCAGATCGTAAAAGAGGCTGGCCAGCATGAACACATCTCACCTTACTGCAAGCTTCCCTATCCGCAAAGGGTGAAGAAGGCCAATGATGACAAGCAGTTTGCCAAATTCTTTGACATATTGAAGAATTTGAGAATCAACATTCCATTTTCTGAAGCACTGCAAAAGATGTCATCATATGCCAAATTTATGAAGGAAATCCTATCCAACAAGAGGATGCTGCTAGATGATGAAACAGTAGCAATGACAGAGGAATGTAGTGCCATCATTCAGAGAAAGCTACCTTAAAATGCTACCATTCCTTGTTCAGAAAAAGCCTTGATTGATTTGGGAGCTAAACTTGATGGGATAGAGGACCTCTTGATGACGTTGAAGGTGGATAAGTTCGTATTTCCTCAGACTTTGTTGTCTTTGAAATGGAAGCTGATGAAGAAGTTCCAATCATCTTAGGGAGACCATTCCTAGCCACAGGCAGAGTCCTAATTGATGTGGCACAAGGTGAACTCATTTTGAGAGTTGATGAAGAAAAGGTATCCTTTAACATATTTGATGCAATGAAATTCCCTGCAGAAAAGTCACAATGCATGATGGTGGATGTGTTGGAACCTATAGTGGAAAAGGTTTATGAAAATGAGATTCTTAACTTCATAACAGAGGAGGAAAATTTTGATACTTCTAGTTTTGAAAATGAAAAACAAGAAGTTGAGAATTTCATAGTTGCAGTGGAGACCAACACTTCACTACCATCAAGTATTGAACCATTAGAGGAAACATCTAAAATGGCTGAGAAAACAGAAACCGAACCTATGAGTGAACTTAAGCAACTTCCCTCTCATCTTAGATATGCTTTTCTTGAAAAAAATGACACCTTCCCGGTGATCATAAGCAACTCTTTGGATAAAAGGGAAGAGGACAAGTTGCTTAAGATCCTTAAGGAGCATAAATCTGCAATTGGGTGGCAGATTTCTGATTTGAAAGGTATAAGTCCCTCATTTTGCATGCACAAAATCTTGCTTGAGGACAATTTTAAACCTGTGATACAACCTCAAAGGTGTTTAAATCCTACTATGAAGGAGGTTGTACACAAAGAAGTCCTCAAACTACTTGATGCTGGCATTATTTATCCCATTTCGGATAGTTCCTGGGTAAGTCCAGTACAAGTAGTTCCCAAGAAGGGGATCATGACTGTAATTGCAAATGAGAAGAATGAATTAATTCCCACCAGGACAGTGACTGGGTGGAGAATGTGCATAGATTACAGAAGGTTGAATGAATCCACAAGAAAAGATCACTTCCCCCTACCTTTTATGGATCAAATGCTTGAAAGGTTAGCTGGTCATGCTTATTATTGTTTTCTGGATGGATACTCTGGTTATAACCAAATTGTGGTAGATCCTAAGGATCAAGAGAAAACTGCTTTCACTTGTCCTTATGGGATTTTCGCATACCGGAGAATGCCATTTGGATTATGTAATGCACCAGCAACTTTTCAAAGATGCATGATGGCCATTTTTGGTGACATGGTTGAGAAATTTATTGAAATCTTCATGGATGATTTTTCAGTATTTGGTTCCACTTTTGAAAACTGTTTAGAAAATTTGGCTTGTGTACTAAAACGATGCCAAGAAACTAATCTTGTCTTGAACTGGGAAAAATGCCATTTTATGGTTAAAGAAGGCATAGTTTTAGGGCACGAAATTTTTGCTGATGGTATAGAAGTGGATAAAACAAAAATCGAAGTGATAGAGAAACTGCCTCCACCAGTGAATGTGAAAGGAGTGCGTAGTTTCTTAGGTCATGCTGGTTTTTATAGAAGATTCATCCAGGATTTTTCAAAAATTTCTAAACCATTGTGTGACTTGTTGGTGAAGGAAGTGACCTTAAATTTTGATGAAACTTGTTTAAAAGCCTTTGAGACTTTAAAAGAGAAGTTAACAACAGCTCCTATCATAACTGCTCCAGATTGGAGTTTACCTTTCGAAATTATGTGTAAGTGATTATGCAATAGGAGCTGTACTAGGACAAAGAAAGGAAAAACTTGTAAGAGTTATATATTATGCTAGCAGAGTGCTTGATAGTGCTCAAATCAATTACTCAACTACAGAAAAAGAGTTGCTAGCCATAGTATTTGCTTTTAACAAATTTCGTCCATATCTCATTGGCTCAAAGATTATAGTGTATACTGACCATGCCGCCTTGAAATACCTTCTAATGAAGCATGAGAGTAAACCAAGGTTGATTTGCTGGGTTCTCCTTTTACAAGAATTTGACATTGAAATTAGAGATAAAAAAGGAAGAGAGAATCTGGTTGCAGATCACCTCTCAAGGTTACCTCATGATGAAATAGAAGGTAGTAATATCCCTATTTCTGAGACCTTCCCAGATGAGACACTCTTTAGTATTTCTGATGCTCCTTGGTTCAGCGATATCGCGAACTTTAAGGTATCCAACTATATTCCCCTTGGCTTATCTCATCAACAAAGGAAAAAACTGTTTTCTGATGCAAAATATTATGTTTGGGATGAGCCATTTCTTTTCAAGTGGGGTATAGATGGACTCCTTAGGAGATGTATCCCTGAGGAAGAGGTCAGTTCTGTACTTTGGCACTGTCATAATTGCCCTAGTGGAGGTCATTTTAATGGGGAAAGGACAGCCAAAAAGGTTTTGCAAAGTGGTTTGTACTGGCCATCTATTTTTAAAGATGCAAAAGCTTTTGTGCAAACCTGTGATAGATGCCAAAGAAGTGGAAATATTTCAAGGAGAGATGAGGGACCTTTAAACAATATTTTAGAGATAGAGGTCTTTGATGTGTGGGGGATGGATTTTATGGGACCATTTCCTCCTTCATTCTCCCACACATACATCCTAGTAGCTGTAGATTATGTGTCCAAGTGGGTGAAAGCCATTTCTGCCCCAACTAATGACTCTAGGATTGTAGATGCCTTTATTCATAGAAATATCTTTGCTTGATTTGGGGTTCCTAGAGCTTTCATCACTGATGGTGGAAGCCATTTGTGCAATAAGCATCTAGAAAGAGTTTTGAAAAGGTTGGGGGTGAAGCACAAAATTTCAACACCATATCACCCCCAAACCAGTGGGCAGGCAGAGTTAGTCAATAGGGAGATCAAGAAGATATTAGAACGATCTGTGAATCTGTCCCGAAAAGACTGGTCAAAAAGACTAAATGATGCTCTTTGGGCATATAGGACAGCATATAAGACTCCCATTGGCATGACACCATTCCAGATGGTCTATGGAAAGGCATGCCACTTGCCTGTGGAACAAGAGCATAAGGCATACTGGGCCTTAAAGTACCTCAATTCTGACTCTCACTCAGGCAGTGAGAAGAGACTGTACCAACTCCATGAGTTGGATGAATTGAGACTTGAATTGAGACTTCAAGCATATGAGAATGCCAAGATATACAAAGAAAGAACAAAGTTATGGCATGATCGTAAGATTAGAAGAAGAGAGTTTTACCCTGGACAACTGGTTTTACTTTATAACTCTAGACTAAGGTTGTTTCCAGGAAAACTCAAGTCTAGATGGTCTGGCCCCTTTGCTGTAAAAGAAATATTTCCCTATGGTACAATCACCTTAGAAGACCTTGATAAGTCTAGAGAATTCAAAGTGAACTGCCAAAGAGTCAAACCTTATTTGGGAGATAAGTTTAAGAAGGAGAAGGTTTCTATTGAGCTTCAAGACCCTCCGTGACAGGGTCAAGTCACATGTCAAGCTAATGACATTAAAGAAGCGCTTGATGGGAGGCAACCCATAAGGTTAAGAGAAAGTTTTCTTTAGCCTTCTATTGTGATATAGTTGCTAGTCTTTTAAAAGTTGAAAAAAGTAAAAATAATAAATAAATAAATAAACTAGAATTTAAAGTTAGATAGAAATGTAAATACATGATACTATATAGTCATTTTGATCCTTGTGTTGATAGACATTAGTTATAGGAATAAGTAGATGAAATTACAGTTTAATTGAATTGACAGGAAATAAGAGAAGATGAGAGATGTAATAACATTAGTGAGAAATTTTTGAGGTTTCAATGCATGATTCATTTTAGACTTGACCTTTGTGAATAGGATAAACAACAATAGCTAGAGTGTTTATACAAGTTTGGATTAAATTGCATTGGAAGCATGCAAACTTATGCA
Organism: Hylodesmum podocarpum; assembly: GCA_026586105.1. Taxonomy (NCBI): domain Eukaryota; kingdom Viridiplantae; phylum Streptophyta; class Magnoliopsida; order Fabales; family Fabaceae; genus Hylodesmum; species Hylodesmum podocarpum. Next base: position 5,627,488 of record JALJEV010000493.1, on the reverse strand, counting down.
ATGGCGTAAAATGGTAGCCTCTCCTTCAGGTGCAAAAATGGGCCGCGCTAAGCGCGTAAATCTTGTAGGGGTGGGGGCGCAAATTTTGCGCCCGGGCGCAAGTGCGTGAAGCAAATCACCCTTGTTCTCTTCGGCCAAACGCGCCGCGGCATTTGAAAGTGAAGAGGGTGGCGCATTGAACCCCCGATCTCGGTCAAGTCGCGCCTAGGCGCGATTCCCTTAAGTGTGAGGCGCAAATTGCTGCGCCTAGGCATAAAGCATGAGCGCAAGCTTGCGCTAAGGCACACAAGGGGGCGCATTTGTTTCTTCTCCTACATTCACTTCACTTAGGCTTGTAAAACCTCAAGAGAATGATCCCAATCTTCATCAATTTTCACCTCCACCATCTCAATTTACAAGTGCATTTGAATTAATCTCTCCATCTCCATCACTCTAGTTTCCCATTTCGTTCTACATTTGTAAGAATTCTCATTTTGTGCATTCACATCTTCGGCTCAAACAAGGTATGCTTATCTAATCCATCAACCACTACTTGCTTTCTTCATTCTCTAATCTCTAACTGCATGATTCATATGATTAATTGGAATGAGGGTGCAAAAATTTTGGTTTGAACCCTAATACCCCCTTTCGTGCGAATTCAAATTGTTCACCTTGATGATGTTGCATGCTCTCGTTTTAATGATTATTGATAAATGCCATTGATTGATTGTAAATGAATGTTGAATATTGTCTTGGGAGTGCATTGTATAAAGCAATTAGGAAGAATTACTCCATGTTCATTCATGCTCACATAGTGTTTGTTAAAATTCCCCAATGGAGTTTGAGTGTGTTTTATGTGAATAAGTCTAGTAAACATGACCATACTATGATTGCTTATGTATTTCCTTTGGCAATTCCAACTTGATTTCTCTTTGAACCTCACTCTTTCTTGATGACAATGCATGTCTTTATGGTGTCTATTGTGATCTAGATGCATGCATATTTTTTCTCATATATACTTTGGTTGTGTAGGTTAAATTTTAAAGAGAAAATCATGGCATCGAATAAGCAACCAGCTGGATCATCTTCAAGGGAACCAAGAACTAAACATAGAGCTTCCAAGGGATAATGCCAAGAGCAGAAAAGGACTACAAAGAAAGCCAAGGCAAAGGCTACTCGTGAATCAGAAATTCCAGAGTTTGACACTCACAGATTTCGGTCCTTGGAGCATGCAGAAGCCTTTGCATCTCGGTTTACAGCACGCACAGTGCTAGTAGAGCGGAAATTCAATATAAGTCCAAGCCAATTCATAAACGAAGGAAATGGTGAGTTGTCCCAGCGATCCATCCATAGAGAAGTATGCAAGGAGATCACTGGAAGAAAATGGAATAGATTGGCCAATATAACATTCCCGGCATATCAGGAGTTGGTTCTAGAGTTCTATGCAAATCTGACAAGTGGAGATAAAGAAGAACTCTATGCATCTTACGTCCGGGGAAAGCAAATCTCATTTTCACCTCAAGCCATCAAAGGATTGTTGTTGATCCCTTTTTCTGATGCAAGGGATTGTGCCTTTCAGTATAGAGCATCACGCAAAGTCGACCCAAGCAAGGTGGATGATTTGTTATGTGAAGGAAAAGGAGCTTGGAAGGACAGTGAATGGCGCAACAATGGAGTTAGGCATGTGAAGTCTTCATCACTATGTCTCAAAGCAAAAGTGTGGTGGGCTTTCATTTCTGGAATCTTATTGCCAATCCAGCACAAGTCTTCTATCACAAAGAAGAGGGTTTGGTGCTTATACACTATAATGAATGGTGAGTATCTTAATGTTGGCTTAACTATAGCTAATGAGATTCATGCACTGCACTTGCAAAAACAGGGGTCTCTGTCTTATGCAGGCATCATTACACAGTTGTGTATTGATGCTGGAGTATCATGTGAGGGTTTAACCCCTATGAGGCCAGGGGCAACATTGGATGTGAAGTTCACCAAAGGAGAAGCCAATACACGAGCCACACTAGAAGCACCTTCCACTTCTAAAGCCAAAGCCACAACAAGTTCAAAAGGAAAAGCTCCTATGGCAGCAACTTCATCTAGTGTTGCAGATTCAAAGCAAGATAAGATATTGAGGCATTTGAGGGTAGTTCAAGGAAACATTCGCAGGGTTCATGAATCTACAAAGGCTTGTATTGAACTTGAACCCCTTCTGAGAACTGTGGCAGCCAAAATGAATCGCTCAGGAGAAGTTGGTGCCACTTGAAGCATTCAACAGTGAGATGATTGAAGACTTGATGAGGTTTGAAGAATTTTCTGAGGATTGCGAAGGCCAAGCACCTAATGAGGGACAAGATGAAGATGATGAAGAAGTTGATGGTGGGTAGAATGAAGAAGTAGAGAGTGATGAGGAAGAAGATGATGATACACAGGATGAGGCTTAGTGATTTTATTTAGTAATTTTGTTTAGTAATACACTTTCGGTTAATGTAGTATAACTAGACCATTTTACTGCTATTTTACTGTTAATTGACTATTATTGTAGTTCCTTTGACTGTTATTTTACTGTTAATTGACTTTCATGTTAGTTCATTTTGACCATTGTGAAATTTTAGCTGTTGTACACTGTTGGAAAAACATGGAAATTGGCACTTGGTGCAGACCCTCTGAATATCATGGCTAGTCTTCAACAGGGAGTGTTCTTATACTCTTTTGTTTTAATTGTTGATTGATGATTGTTTAGAGTACACCCCCCTTTTGTTGCACCATATTATGAAGGTTGATTTCATTGATATAACATTGTCTCTTTAGTTCAAGAAAATAAATTATGCACATTTTGGCACTTAGGTTCACCAAGGTTCTATGACAAAGTTGCATGTTTCTCAAATGTTTGAAGAGATGTTGTATGAGAATTCTAGCATGACAATTTTCTAGGTTGTGACATGATTAATGAATTTAGCAATGTTATGCAATGATTAATCCTGGATAGTCAATTGGGCCTCCAACATAATTCATTCTTGAGTGTTTTACCATCTGAAGTATTGTTCTAGAACTTGCTTTAGCTCTTGATCAAAATTGCATACATTTAGATTTGGACACAAATGATAAAGGCAATTTTCTTTCTTGTAGCCTTGAGCCAAATAGGCCTGAACCTTTAAATTTTCCATTGCTAGCCCCTTTGAGCCTGAATCAACCCTTTCTTTCTTGGATACTTAAGCTCATTACAAGCCTAAATAAGTGAAAAACCAATTGTCCTGCCATTGGAACTTTAAGAGTATTGGTTTCTTTACTTAGAGGATAAGTTCAAGATTAAGTTTGGGGTTGAAATTTTGGGGTGCATGTGTAGCATGACTTGAGGACAAGTCAAAATTTCAAGTTTGGGGTTGTTGTTATGTGGTTCACCCAATACAGGGTGGGTATTGGTGTAATTTTGTGAATAATATATAGTGTAGTATAGTTGCATTTTCTCTCTTTTTCATGCATACCATGCAAAATTTTTATTTTTCTTCATGTGTTGGCAATTAGTGAGACCACTTAAGAAAAGCAAAGTGCAAAAATAAAGAGAAAAACAAGAAATTGAAAAGAAAGAAAAAGGAAGAAGAAAAGAACAAGATGACAAAAGTTACAAGAAATGATGTGTAAAAAAGAAAAAGAAAGCAAAAATCAGAAGGAAAGAAAATAGCAAAAGTTATAAGAAAGCAAAAAGAAAGAAAAAGAAGCAGAAGAAAATGCAGTTTAAGAGTAAAAGAAATAAAGGAAGAAAAGAAAATAAAGTTGGTCTCATTACTTGTTTGTTTTTACTTATTGTTAGTCTTTGTTCTGTTTTTAATTTTTCGTCTGTTCATCATTAGTCCATGCATATCATATAGGTTGTATCTTTTACTCTTTAAGTTCTTGTGGATATTTAGCCAGTTACCTTTTCTTTTAACCCACCTTTACCTAAGACCCATTACAACCCTGAAAAGACCTTTTGAGTGTCCAATTTCTACTTGAAGGCAGTGGAGATTTTTAGAGTCATTGCAAGCCTATGGTAACATACCTTCTGATTAGTAACATTGAGAGAAACACAAGCCTAAACACTTGAGAGATTGAGTGTAAACACTTAACCGGAGAGGACTGTTTGATGTTGCTAAAGTACATTTTTTTTCATGCCAATCTAGAGTTGATTGCTTATGCTTGATGAATTGTGCAATTCTTGAGAACGTTTTGAGCTCATGTTCAACTTTCATAGATAAATTGAGTTGGCTTAAGAAGTTAAGAATTGCATAATGCATTTTCAGTGGCTGTTGAGCTAAATGATTATATCATGCTTATTGACCTTTGTAATGATGGAATCTATGTTTGCTTGAGGACAAGCAAAGCTTTAACTTTGGGGTTGTGATAAGTGATAGATTATACATGTTTTCGTAGGTGTTTTCAGTCCATTTCCATCCATTTTCACTAGGTTTAGTTATAGTTTAAACAAGAAAACATTGAAAATATTATGTTTGTTTAGTGTTAGTCTTTGATTTAGTGTTTTGTTAGTTTGATAAGATTTTCTTGTCTTTTTAAGTCATTTTATCCTTTTTTCTGTTAATTGTAGGTTGATTGAAGAGGAGATAGAAGCTTGGAAGGAAAGCCCATGAACTTAAGATGAAGACTTGGAGTGCAAGCCATCAAGAAGAAGAGAAATGGAAGCTCAAGTCAAGAAGTCAAGGCAGTAAATCACGCCTAGGCGCATGCTGGGGCGTAAATTGGACTTCCTTGCTGTCCAAACGCGCCTAGGCGCAAATGAAGACCAAGCAGAGGCGCAAAAACGCGCCTAGGCGCATGCTGAGGCACAAATGGGACCTCCTTGCTGTCCAAACGCGCCTAGGCGCAATTGAAGGGCATGTAGAGGCGCAAAGACGTGCCTAGGCGCAAGCCAGGGCGCATTGCAACCCACTCTTGCTGGAAATTTGCGCCAGGGCGCGAAACTACTTGTATGGAGGCGCATTTCTACTTCTTTCACTGGAGTTTTGCGCAAAGGCGCAAAACAACTAAATGGGAGGCGCAAATCTTCACCTATATAAGGGCTTTTGGGCGTGAATACAGATATAGAATTCATAATTCAGTTTTTTAGTTCCTTCCTCTACACGCTTCTTGCGATCTCTCTCTTCTCCATCTTCATTCTCCATCCTCCTCCATCAAACCTAGAGATTTCTGAGATTGTGAGCTTGTGGAAGCAAGAATCAAGCAATTATGGAGTCTCTCTTGTGTTTGATTTCTTTTTCTCTTCTTTCTTTTCTCATTTCCATGTTAGAGTAGATTTCTAGGTTAGGGATGGGGATTTTGATTCCAGAACTCTTGTAACGAATTTCTATGTTAATTCAAGTGTAATTTCAGTTAATTGATTGATCTCTTCCTGCTTATTGCTAATTCTTGAGGTTTAATTCATGAAGTTCAAGTAGTGATAGGGATATTAATGTTTGGACTGAATTGAACTGTTCCTTGAGTGTTTGTATCTCGTTTCAATTATGCAATTGGAAGATTGATAGTTGAATTAGGAGAGGAAGTGTATCACTATAGTTATGCATGAGTCTAGGGATAGAACTTGCATGCTATGAGATGTTAGGAATTCATCTGTTTCGCTTCTTGAATGCACTTATGTTTTCACCTAAGGAATTAGGGATAATATTAGTCATTCAAAGGGACTAAAGACCTAGGAATAGGATTAGTCTTCGGTATCACGAATTCTATCTCTAATTGATTGATCCTTATTGAATTGACATAGGAAATAGTTACTTGAGGGAAGGAATTGAATGAACCTATTCCCTAACTCCATTCAGTATCTTTGAAACCTAATCATTTACTGCTTTTCCTTATTTGTTTACAGTAGATTGCTTACTTTTACATAATTGCCTATTTTTACACAAAATGCTTAATTCATTGATTCGTCCTAATAGCAAAGCATGTTGAGTATTTGATACTTCATCAACTAGTCTCTGTGGTTCGACAACCTTAACTCACTTTTTCTAAACTTGTAACGACCGGTACACTTGCCGAAGTGTGACTAAAATAAGTCAACAGTGTTCACGACACATGACGGGGGACCTGTCTATGTTCCAAGATCTTAGACCAAGTAGAGGGTCTGTATCATATGGTTCAGGGAAAGGTAAAATTCTCGGTATTGGGACTGTTGGTAAGACACTCAATCCTCTTATCCAAAATGTGTCTTATGTTAAAGGTCTCAACTTCAATCTACTTAACATAAGTCAATTTTGTGACAGTGGATATGAAGTAGCTTTTAACTCTGATGAGTGTATAGTTAAGAACAAAGACAAATCCATTCTATTTGTGGGGAAAAGAAAGAACAATCTCTATGAGGTTTGTCTTTCTGACCTTAGTGATCAGAATGTAATATGTTTAATTTCAGTAGACGATGAACGAGATATTTGACACACAAAGTTGGGACATCTTAGTCTCAAGTACATTTCAAAAATTTCTAAAAAGGATCTTGTGAAAGGTTTGCCAAAAATATCTTCGAAATCCAATCGTTTGTGTGAATCTTGTCAGCATGGGAAACAACTTAATGCTTCTTTTAAATAAAAAAATGTTGTTTCCACGACAAGACCCCTAGAACTGTTACATATAGATCTCTTCGGACCCACTCAAACAGAAAGTCTTGGTGGAAAGAGATATGGATTTGTAATTATGGATGATTATACTAGATTCACATGGGTATACTTCCTAGCCCATAAACATGAGTCATTCAGTGTCATTGAAATATTCTGCAAACGTGTTCAAAAAGAAAAAGGAATTTGCATTGCATCTGTTAGGAGTGATCATGGAACAGAATTTGAAAATTCTGAGTTCAATGCCTTCTATTTTGAAAATGGTATATTTCACAATTTTTCGTCTCCAAGAACTCCTTAACAAAATAGGGTTGTGGAAAGGAAAAATCGTACCTTACAGGAAATGGCTAGAACTTTGTTGCATGAAAGCTCTCTTCCAAAATATTTTTGGGCAGAAGCAATCAATACTTCCTGTTATATTCAAAACAGAATATTAATAATACAAATATTGAATAAGACTCCATATGAACTATGGAAAGGAAGAAGACCCAACATTTCATACTTTCATCCTTTTGGATGTGAATGTTTTATTTTAAATACTAAAGATCAACTTGGGAAATTTGATTCAAAGGTTGTGAAAGGAATTTTACTTGGATACTCTAATACTTCTAAAGCCTATAGAGTTTTCAACTCTAAAACGCAAGTTGTGGAGGAATCTATTCATGTAAAATTCCAAGATAACTCAAAGGCTGATAAAGAAATATCAGACCTGAAAAATTTATTCGATAATTTGCAGATAACTCCCTCTGGTCAAAATGTTGATCCGTTTGTCCAACCCTGCTCAGAAACAAGCACAGGCGAAAGGACATCTCCCAGCACAAACGAACCCTCATCGTCTGCTCAACATCAAGATGATCATGTCCCGGTCATAACTTGGAAGTTTGCCTCAAACCACACCGAAGATCTGATCATTGGAGATAGACATCAAGGAGTTTAAACTAGAGAAAGACTGAGAGATGTTTCTGGATATGCTCTTATGTCTAATATAGAGCCCAAAGATACTGAAGAAGCTCTACAAGATAATGACTGGATCATAGCTATGGAAGAAGAGCTGAACCAGTTCACAAGGAATGATGTATGGACTCTTGTAGAAAGACCAAGGAATAAAAGTATCATTGGAACAAGATGGGTATTCAGAAATAAGCTTGATGAAGCTGGAAAAGTGGAAAGAAACAAGACAAGGTTAGTAGCTCAAGGCTATAACCAACAAGAAGGTACTGATTTTACAGAAACATTTGCACCTGTAGCTAGATTAGAAGCAATTCGAATTTTACTAGCTTTTGCTACTCATAAGAATATCGTTCTATATCAAATGGATGTGAAAAGTGCCTTTTTAAACGGTTTTATTGAAGAAGAAGTGTATGTTAATCAACCTCCTGGTTTTGAGAGTCAATCTCAACCAGATCATGTTTTCAAATTAAAGAAAACACTTTATGGTCTTAAGCAAGCTCCTAGAGCTTGGTACGAAAGACTGAGTTTTTTTCTTATCAAAAATGGTTTTTCAAGAGGAAAGGTTGATACAACTCTCTTCAAAAAAAGTGTTTCTAAGGACTTTATCATCGTTCAAATTTATGTAGACGATATAGTCTTTGGAGAAACTAACGAGTTATGTGCAAGGATTTCTCTAAGATAATGCAGGATGAGTTTGAAATGAGTATGATGGGAGAATTAAAGTTCTTTCTAGGACTTCAAATCAAGTAAACAAAAGAAGGCATCTACATTCACCAACAGAAGTACACCAAGGAGCTTATAAAGAAGTTCAAAATGGAGAATGCTAAGCCTATGAAAAGACCAATGCATTTGTCTTGTGCAAGCCTCAACAAGGATGAATCAGGTAAGACCGTGGATCAGACGGTATACAGAGGTATGATTGGCTCTCTACTCTATCTCACTACTAGTAGACCTGACATAATGTTAGTGTCTGTCTATTTGCACGTTTCCAATCTGATCCTAGAGAATCTCATTTGCAAGCTGTAAAACGTATCTTAAGATATCTTATTGGAACTACTAATCTCTCATTGTTTTATAAGAAAAATAGTGATTTCAATCTTAGTGGCTATTGCGATGCTGATTATGCTGGAGATAAAATGGAAAGGAAAAGCACAAGTGGTAGATGTCATTTTCTTGGCACATCACTCATCTCTTGGTCAAGCAAAAAGCAAAACTCCATCGCACTCTCAACTATTGAAGTAGAGTATATTGCTGCAGCTGGATGCTGTTTACAATTACTTTGGGTAAAACATCAACTTGAGGACTACTCCAGGTTTCAGACCCAAATACTAGTATTTTGTGATAATACAAGTGCAATTAATCTCAGTAAAAACCCTATTCAACATTCCAAAGCCAAACATATTGAAATTAAATTTCAATTCATAAAAGATTATGTTCAAAAAGGTATTTTCGATATACAGTTTGTTCAAACTGATTTTCAATGGGCAGATATTTTCACAAAAGCCTTAGACGAAACTCTTTTTAACTTCATTAAAGAAAATTTGGGAATTGTTTCTTTAATTGAATAAGTTATTTCGTCTGTACCTTTTAACTGTCTATTTCGTCTATCCAGTTTATTCGTGTTAAGACGAAACATTACGTTTGATCAAGTTGAATTAGTCTGAGGAAATTCAAAAGACGCAAGGTTATTATTTAATTAATTTAAAGTTAGTGTGCAGGGACAAACTAAATGCAGCATTAAAGATGTCTGTTATTTATTACACTATTCTAGGACGTTGAAAAACACGCACAGTGAATTGCAGAGGTCAAATCAATCATTAAAAAGGCAATCATGAGGCCACGTCAAATCAGGGGCAATTTTAACTTCTTTCATCTGATAGATTATAACCGTTTTAATCCTTGACTATAAATATTGCAAAGCTTACTCTTTTAACTCTCTACAGCACTCCATTCTCTCTGAAACTTTTCCTTCTCTCTAAAAATCTAAAACTCATAAAAGTTTTTCTCTTTTAAACCTAGAAAATGGCCGCCAAGAAAACTAAGACTTCGGAAGAGACTTTCTTCGCAAAAGATCTTTTCTTACCAAGCAAGTGGATCGCAAAATCCACACTCGAAGGTGTTTCAAACCGTGTGTCAGGAATGTTATCCTTCCATGGATGGATGGACTTCGCCGAATGGAAGGGTCCACGGCTGATGGAGGCTTATGCTGAATTCTGGAGCGATGCCAAAGAATTTGATGATAGTATCGTTGGCACCATTGATAGCAAGGGGTACATCATCACTGCTGAAACCATTGTTGAGGCTGGGAAGTGCAAAGCCGAAGGTCGCTTCTACAGTGCAGACTGGATGAAGACCGAATCTGAGGAGCATGTTGATAAAATGCTCTATGGAAAGATTCGCGACCCTGAAGATCCCAAGTTTTTGAGATCTGGAAACCTCTACCCAACGTCCAGAGTCATCCACAATCTTCTTTACAACGTCTTCACACCTCGAACAGGTTCAAGAGACAATGTGATCCTTCGAGACCGTTTCTGCATGTACTTTTTTCTCAGGAAGGTGAAGATGAGCCTACCTCACATCATCCTAGATCATTGGGTGAACACTCTGAAGAATAGAAATATTTGAAGGAAGAGCAGCATTCCTATGCTACTCTCTTCTCCAAAATCATCATCAATCAAGGTTTTGATGCCACTGGAGTAGTGTGGCACAGTGAAGGGAAAGAAATTAAAGGAAGCACCTTTGCAAAGATGCATTTGGCTTCTGGTTTTCTTCATTTTTAAAGTGGAGAAGAAGAACCTCTCTCTCCTATGACCAAAGAACACCCTCATAGAGCTCGCATCAAGCGTGCCAGACCAAGCGGCTCTGAATCCCAAACACAAGCCCAAACACAAACCCAAACACCAATCCCATCGTCTCAACCACCTGTCACCATAACAAAAGTTCCTTTTGAGGATGTTGTTGTTGAACCTCTCAGAAGAAAAAGGAACATAAGAATCAAACATGCTGCGTCTAAGACGCAAGAAACAGAAGTTTCCCCGAGTGAAGATGAAGGGGTAACTAAAGCATCTGAGGATGCTTCGTCTGTTAGAATCCTGACAGATGAGGAAAATCAAAGGAAGACAGCTGAAAAGAAAGCTAGAGCAAGGGAAATTGCTCTACAAAAGACTGCTAAAGGCAAAGAGAAGTTGAAGCAGAAGCAGAGGCTTGCGTTTGTCATAGTTGGCGAGTTAGACGAAGCCAAGCAATTAAGAGAGGCCAGAAGAGTCTCTATCATGCTTGAAGCTGAAAGGGAACGTCTATTCCAAGAAAGCATCAGAGGCATTGGATCGTCTAGAGCTGCACCTGCACCAGCAACTTTAGAGGGCATGAATAGTGAAGAAACCGCCTAGATCCAAAAGGACAATGCTCAACTAGCAGAGGAATTGGAGACCATGTTAAATGAAGAGGCTCCAACCATGGAGGTTTCAAAATCCTTACTCCAAGACGAACATAGTAATACTAGCACTGATCATATTGTTGCGTCTCCTCTCAATGTATCTTTTAATCAGACGATACCTACTGCATCTGAAGAAGTACCCTGTCATGTGATGATAGAAGCAGCATCTGAAGAAACTTCTTGCCTACAGACGATGGAAATTCCATCTGTAGTCATCATTGAAGATGACACATGTTCTTCGTCTGATGAGGAACATGTGGAAATAAAAAGGCTAGTTCAGCCTTTAGTAAGATCTCATGCTGAGTTGCTGAATCCAGAAGATCTTCCACTGAAACACAAGACAGACTATTCGTTTCTCAACGAATTAGTCATGAAGAGATTCGCTGAGAGCTCTTGTGTAGAAAGACCAATCAAGTCTGATTGGTTAATAAAAGATCAGACTGAAGATGCCTCTGATCTTAGTGATGGAGAACCGTCTGAATTTGCAATTGTCAGCTATTCTGCGGACAATGAAGACTACTTTATTAAGGACACTCCCTACATTGAATTGAAGAATCCCTATCGTTACAAAGGAAATAAGGGATTTCAACTTGGGAGATTTGTCAATCCTATCCTCTTTCACCAACCCTTGAAGCCAAAGAACTTCAAAGATGATATCAAGTATTCCCCTGACGAGCAACGCGATTGGCTGAAGCGTCTGCCTTGAGATGAGCTAGCACAGCTGAACATCAAGGGTTTGGAGAATATTGTTGAATACAAGGATCATCTTGCTGGGTTGTTGATTGAAAGACCAACACTTGGCTATGAACCACATATTCCATACAGAGAAAACATCAGATGGAAGGTTGAACACGAGCTTAATGCACCTGCTTTTCACCATTGCAGATATGGAGAGGTTATCTCCACAGTATATGAACCAAGAGACTACAATCATTGACACTTAGATGCCATTGATAGTTATGATTCATTTACCTTCACAATCCCTATGAATCAAATAGAGTATGTAGGACTAGGCCATACTCTAGAGATTGTTCTTCCTTGGACAAGACCACACTATTCAGGAATTCATCCACGTTACTCCCTCCTCATCAATGAATGTGAAGATCCTGAAGACTTCACTCACTCTCTACCGAAAGACTATAACATTGCCTTTAGAATGATGGCTAATGCTTATAGGAGAGAAGAACAAGGAAGGTTAGCCTCCTTTTCTCAAATTCAGAGGAGAGCAAGGAAGGAACTCAGGCCTTATCCCTTCATGATGGGATCTCATTTCTCATCCTTAGTCACAAACAAAACCAAGTATTTCATTGTCATGGCTCGCTCAAGACTATGCTTGGTTAAGTTTTTGGCCAAAGGAAAGGAAAAGAAAACATCGTCTACCCCCAAGCAATTCAAGTTGGCAAGACACATTCTCAAACGACTTCCGTCTGTTGCCTATGATCATCTCAAAGCTATTCAAGCTCATGCCTCAAAGCCTATCAATCCCAAGATTCAGAGGATGATAAAGGATCATGAAGCTACCTTAGCATTCTGCTCAGGAACTTCATTTGATGAAGAGTCTGTCACTTGCGGCAAAGTCTATCCAGAAGGAGCTTTCGCCTACACTCTTCCTCCTCATGAACCTTAGTACATTCAACTTACTACCTTCAATAAATCATATTCTTGGCAATGGGAATATAACTTCAGCACTTGCATGAAACTTCCTTTATTCTCTTTATGTCTGAAGGGAACCCTAGTGGTAGTCATTGAAGATGACTCAGTACCAATTGTTGAGGAACCTGTCACTGATGAGGAACCGCAATCACCTGAAATTGCTGAGGAGCCTGAATCACCTGAAGATCCTGCTGACAAGTATAATGCCTTGAAGCGCAAATATGATGCTCTTGAAGAGAACTGTGAACACTTAATGAAAAAGAACAAGGAGCTTGAAGACAATCAAGTTTCTATATCTACTGAGATGCAACAGCTACGAAATATTGTCATGAGTCTTGTACAACACCAACCACCGCCTCCTCCATCCTAATTTTGATGATTCTCAGCCGAAGGGGGAGAATATTTTGAGGAAGAGCATTCGTCTGAGGGGGAGACAAAGGATGAAGGATGAAGTTTTTTTATTATTATTACTCTGATTATTTGTTTACAATTTATTTATTCTTTTATTTGTTTCAATTGTTCTTCTGAAACTTGTGAGCTTGTAAATGGATTACATCACATTGATGTAACAATTCTTATAAAAAGGTATATTCAAAGAAAATCGTCTAGATGTAACTTTGGTTGCTTGTTTTTATTCTGTTTTACCTAACTTTGTCTTGTGCAGATGCTCTTTTTGAGATAGTTACCAGTATGGTCTTTAATCATCAAAAAGGGGGAGATTGTTAGATCAAGAAGATTAACGACTCTAAGTTTTGATTTATTACAAGACAGACGGAACATCTCAGACAAAGTATTACAAGCAAAGTCAGACGGAACAAGCACAGACGGAAGATGACCCCTCAAAAGTAAGGTCATTCGTCTGTCACAAAGCCAAGTCTTCAAACGGAAGGATAGACTAAATTCTTTAGACGGAACTTTTAAACCAATCTTAAGACTGAAGAACAGCATCGTCTGTCACAAGAGTGAAGTACAACTGAGCAACTCGCGCCAAATTTTCAAATATGCTAAAGTACTCAACAAAGCTTCCAAGATCAGTATGGGGATTCGAGCTTACCTATGCTACACGAAAAGGTTCTCCTTTTCTAAGAAAATTCCTGTACAAGTCAGAAAAAGGACTGAGCTGCCATCTAATCCGCTGCACACGCTATCTATCACTTGATTGCACTCTGACACCTTTTTGGACTGCACTTGGAGGAAGCTCAACGTCATTCTTTTGTCTCTAACGGATATCTAGAGAATCTGCCTATATAAGGATCTATTTCTCTCAAGTTTCAGTTGGCGAACACGCTTAAATTCTCTAAGTCATTGTGATTTCGCTCATTGCTGCTTTTGTGCTTTACTGTGCTCCCTTTTCTTTCATAAGTAACCTTGTAAATTCACCTGTGTGGTATTTTAGCCTGAGGAGGTTGTGTATTCAAAAATATATCTAGTTGTTTAGCCTGAGAAGGCTGTGCTCAAAGAATATCCTGTAATAGCCAGAAGTGGCTGGGTTCAAATAATACTCGTAACCATTTCACGGTTTGTAGTGAAAACTTAGTAGTTGTTGGGTAACAGGACGTAGTCTTAATAGACAAACCAGTATAAAAATACTTGTGTTTATCTGTTTTGAGTTTGTAACTAACAAGGGTAATCAACTTACAACATTTATTCATTAAAACAAATCTTTGAAGATAAAGGATTGTTTCGTCTGAACCTGTTTTAAACCAACAGACAAAAAGACCAAATTTTTTAATAACACAATTCAACCCCCCTTCTTGTGTTTTATCTTTTACAATTTTAATTTATTTGTTATTTATGTATTTTGATATTGTATATTAACATGTGGATTATATTTTGAAAAAACAGTTGATTAGATAAATTTAGGAACAAACAAATTCTTGAAAGAATGTTCACTTAATAAAATAGTAAAATGCAATACAACTACCTTAAACATTATTTTAATAAAGGATTTTTAATATCATCCAAATAAATCTAGCTTGAAGTTAAAATTTATTATTTATGATGTTTTGGTAGTTTTTCATTCAAATCAAACTTGTTTATATTTTTACAATTTTTTTTCTCATTATGGTATTGTTTTATGACTTGGGGACATGACATAAACATCAAAGAGTTGACGAAACTCTGTCATTTATTTAAATCAATTGGTTATAGCCAACTTGATATGTATTGATCTTATACATCCAAGGTAATTGATATTTGATTAATAAAATTACACATGTCTAATACTTTATTTTATTTTAATTTAATGTTATAGGCTTCTCTTATCTTATGATTTTCTTATGATGTATTTGTGTTCTAGGATATATTACGATATTTTTTATCCTTTTCAAATGGATAACTCTAGAAGGTCATATTTTGTGTGGTGGCCCAAACAAAAATTTGTTTGAGACATGTGGAGTATAAGCTTCAAAATATTTTCGTATTGAATTTTTTTATGAAAACAAACTACAAATTAATTAAAACCTTAGTTATTGAAATTTCTTTAAACCTTTGACTATCAGAAAGTCAAGACACATAGAGTTATGAAGTAGATATTTAACTATTACTATTACTAAATTTACTATATTGTAGAGTTGATGTTTATTGAAGTTAGCTATTACATCTATAACAAACATTTAAAATAATAATCATATGGTGCTTTTATAATTAGTTTACCTTGTTGGACCTAAAGCTTGATGATGCTTTGGTGTCTCTCTTGGTGTTTTTGATTTTGATGTTAATGTAATTTTGGTTTTCTTAGTTGGAATGTATCTAGGAGTTTTCTATGTATTGATTGTTGAGTTTAGGCATAAATGTGTTGAGTTCTTTGTTTGAGGCCCCAGAGATGTTTTAAACTTGTGTATGATTGATCATGTGACTAATGTTTGATTTCCATTTGAGAAAAACAGTTTTAAAATCCTTGGAAATCCATTTTTCACTGATGTAATCGATTACAGGCTTGATGTAATCGATTACATTGATCATTCTCTCTGGTGTAATCGATTACATGCTTACTGTAATCGATTACCATGGCAGAAAATATTTTGAATCCTCTTGCTGCTTGATTTCACCCTAGATGCACTCCGAATTGGCTCTTCGTGTCTTCATGAGATTTGTAGCTCTATCAATCCTCTTTCATTTGCAAAAAACCAGAGCTCAAAACGATATCTGTAGAAGAAGTTATGCCAATTTTGGTGAAAGTGCTCAAGCAGGTGCGCCCAGGCACAACCAGGAGCATTCTCACTGATGTAATCGATTACATCTCCAATGTAATCGATTACATGGCCTGGGAACACTGATGTAATCGATTACATATCGTTGTAATCGATTACATGCATAGAAAATTCAAATTGGAGGGTTCTAACGGCTAGTGTAATCGATTACATTCATTTGGGATCAATTACATTGACCGTTGTATTTCAATTTGCCGTTTTCATGCTCCAAAATGTTTTATAAATACTCTTTTGATTGAAACTGAACTTGGTTCTTGGGAGAGAAGCTTTAGAAATGTTCAAACACTTTTATATGCTCTGAAAATAGAGTTTATCATCTTCTCCAAGAAACCCATAAAGAACTTCAAAGAGTTCATCATGTTTTCACAAAGAAAGGGCAAACTTGATTTTATCTCTGACTGGGTGGCATTCATTGTGTTATCTTTTGTGATCAGAATCTACACTCCAGGTGTACTCTAAACTGATCTTTTGTTTACCATTTTGGTTGTTGGGTTATTGCTCTAGGAGAGAGGTCTCTCTGGATAGAGTAAGAGTCTTTGAGAAGTATGTTCTCAAAGGGTTTGATCTTGGAGGTCCCAAGGTCAAGGAAGACCTGTTCTTGGGTTGAAGAATGGGCATTGAGTGTTTTGATTTCGTTTTTGTGTTGCTTGTTACAGAGTGAATGTAAAAGGACACAAAGGGATCATTTGATAGTGGAAAGCCAATCGCAATGCATTGGTTGGGTTGGGATTTGGATGTAGTGCACGTTAGTAAACCAAGATAAATCACAATGCACTCTTCTTCTTCCTTCATCTCTTTACCGTTTACCTTACATTGCTATTATCACTGTTTTATCTCTGCAATTTGTTCGGTAATTGAATCGGTAATTAACTCAGTAATTGACTCGGTAATCAACTAAAACTGAAACAACTAGATACTGATATTGATTAAGCTGCATATTGATTAATAACGTTTTTCTGATTATTCCTTTTGGTATTCCCACTGTGTCTCAGTGATATTCTCTGTTTATCTGTCTCATCTATTGATAGGTAATCAAGAGTAGTTTTGATTGAATTAAAAGGAATTAGAAACACGCGAAAAATAGGGCAAAGTGGAACGTGAGTCTATTCCCCCCTCCCTTAGATTCACACCCATAGGGACCAACATACCTAAATTATTTAAGTTTGAGTAGAATTTCTTTTATAAGACATTTATTATATGTATTAACGCCAACATCAATATACGAAAAGCAGTCTTGTTGGAGGGATAATATATAGTTCTTCCGTAGCTAGCTGTGTTATTTGCACAAGATCTACACTTTGCACTAATATAAATTTAGAAAAAGTTTAAAAACATAGAAGTAATAACATTTTTTAAATTTGTACTTACATTAGTAAACCATTTATGTCAAACTTCAAACATTATATGTACCTTGAACAAACTCTTTTGTTATAAGTACAAAGAAGACATTATTAATTATTAAAAACGGAATACTTGCATGATTAGTATTCTAACATAACTGATACAAGCTTGCCTCACGCAAACTTGGAATTGTTGCCCAATCTTCAATTCTTCATAGGATTTTGGGAATTTTATATTTAGGTTAAACAAAAATAATAAAGAAAGAAAGAAAGAAAATATAAAATGGAATTAGATGAGAAAGGGGGGAAGGCGCCATGATCAGGATCAATAAGCCAAGGGGAATCGCCACAAAGGAAGGATCCTTTGATAAGATTTGAGGTTCAATCAAGAAACCCTAGGAGAACAAAGTCTCAATAGAAAAACTCAATTTTTCATATATTTCCCAAAACTCCTCTTAGTGTTCAGCCTAAGCATATAAGTAAAACTAAATGAGAAAAATGTAAATCTATCCAAGGGTGGTCAATTCAAGCATGAACAATCAAGGGCTAAAAATAATTCATTAAACAAGAATGACTCTTACCCGTTGGATCAAATTAAAAATAAAGGGTCTAGATTCATTCTTGAAATATGAATTAAAATATATTCTTAACCCTTGGATTTTCATTTAATCCCATGGCTAAGATTCACTCTTCTCCCTATTTTCTTTTACTAAAATAAAATAAAATAAGAAAAGGCTAAGTTCAACAGGTTCATATAAAAAGGTTCTAAATGGCCATGAGCTACCATGTGCTCACACAAGTTGGCCAAAAGTTTCACTTGCAAGCAAACTCAATTTACAAAAATATAAGAAGATTACAAGGTCTTAATTTTAGAGTAGAGTCTTCAATGCTTGATTCAATCTTAAGAAGTTCTTTCTCCAACTCTTCCTCTAATTTTCTTAGCATTCCTCTTGTAAGTCTTCTATCTTGTGATGGTCCTCCATCAAACCCTCCTTCTTGATGCAAGCTTGTCCCCAAGTTGCCTTGATCATTACCTACATCACAAAAAGTCAAGTCACTCACATTGAATGAATTGCTACCTAGGAAATCACTAGGAAGGTCAAGCTTATAGGCATTGGGTCCAAGTTTTTCTATGATCTTGAATGGTCCATCTCCTCTTGGAAGCAACTTGGATTTCCTAAGGTTAGGAAATCTTTCTTTTCTCAAATGAAGCCAAACCAAATCTCCAACTTTGAATTGTACATCCTTGCGCTTTTGATTTATATACTTGGCTACTACGGCATTCTTTTTTCTCAATTTGCTCCCTCACTTTAGCATGTAGTGATTTGATCTTCTCGGCTTTGTCATTTCCTTCTACATTCAAAGCAAACTCACATGGCAAAGGCACAAGATCAAGTGGAGTTAAGGGATTAAAACCATAAACAACTTCAAAGGGAGAATGTGAAGTAGAAGCATGAACAACCCTATTGTATGCAAATTCTATATGAGCTAAATGATCCACCCAAGATTTAACATTACCCCTCACAAAACACCTCAACAATTGCCCTAAAGTTCGATTTACTACCTCGGTTTGTCCATCGGTTTGGGGATGACAAGTGGTGGAAAACAACAATTTGGTTCCAAGCTTACCCCATAAGTCTTCCAAAAGTAGCTTAGGAACTTGGAGTCCCTATCACTTACTATGCTTTTAGGAATCCCATGGAGTCTCACCACCTCCTTAAAGAAAAGGTTAGCAATGTGTGTAGCATCATATGCCTTGTGGCATGGTATAAAATGGGCCATCTTTGAAAACCTACACACAACAATAAAGATTGCATCCATTCCTCCCTTGGTCTTTGGCAAGCCAAGCACAAAATCCATAGAAATATCTAACCATGGAGAGGTAGGGATGGGTAAGGGCATATATAATCCATGAGGCATCAATTTAGATTTAGCTTTATGGCACACCACACATCTATTAACAATCTTTGAGACATCACCTTTCATCTTAGGCCAAAAAAAATGTTCATGCAATATGGCTAGTGTTTTATCTACCCCAAAATGCCCCATGATTCCACCTCATGTGCTTCTAAGATTAAGAGTTCCCTCAAAGAAGTTTTAGGCACACATAAATTTTTACCTTTGAAAAGATAACCTTCATGCCTAAAATAATCTTTGTGAGCCCCTTTTTTACTCAAAATATAAATAGATCCAAAATCATCATCATTAGCATACAAAGATTTTATATGATCAAATCCAAGTAAACTAGTTTCAAGCATAGATAGCAAGGTATACCTCCTACTTAGTGCGTCGGCCACTACATTGGAAGTCCCCTTCTTGTACTTGATCACATAAGCAAATTGTTCAAGAAACTCCACCCATTTAGCGTGCCTCTTGTTGAGCTTTCCTTGTCCTTTTAGGTGTTTCAATGCTTCATGGTCGGTGTGGACAATAAACTCTTTCGGAAGTAGGTAGTGTTGCCACACTTGAAATGCTCTCACCAAATAGTACAACTCCTTGTCATATGTGGAGTAGTTGAGGTGAGCCCCCTTGAGTTTCTCACTAAAATAAGCAATAGGGCGTCTTTCTTGCATTAAAACCGCACCAATACCTACATTAGAAGCATCACATTCCAACTCAAAGGATAAAGCAAAGTTAGGTAATGCAAGAATTGGAGCATGAATGAGTTTATCTTTAAGAGTAATAAAAGCTTCTTCTTGTTTAGGTCCCCAAACAAACTGAGTTTCCTTTTTAACAAGTTCATTCAAAGGAGAGGCAATAGTACTAAAATCTTTCACAAACCTCCTATAAAAGCTAGCCAACCCATGGAAACTTCTTACCTCTTTGACACTTGTGGGAGTCGGCCACTCCATGATGGCTCTTACCTTTTCATCATCCACTTGAACTCCATGTGAACTCACAACAAAACCAAGGAATACCACTTTGTCTTTGGAGAAGATGCACTTGGCCTTGTTGGCATAGAGTTGTTCCTTTCTAAGTACTTCTATCACCTTCCTTAAATGGGTTAGATGCTCATGGAAAGATTTGCTATAGATTAAAATATCATCAAAGTAAACAACTACAAATTTTCCAATGAAATTTCTCAATACATGGTTCATTAACCTCATGAAAGTGCTTGGTGCATTAGAAAGGCCAAATGGCATGACAAGCCACTCATATAATCCCAACTTAGTCTTAAAGGCGGTTTTCCACTCATCTCCTTCTTTCATTCTTATTTGGTGGTAACCGGATTTAAGATCAATTTTGGAGAACACACTAGCACCATGCAACTCATCAAGCAAATCATCTAGCCTAGGAATTGGATGTCTATACCTTATTGTGATGTTGTTGATAGCTCTACAATCAGTGCACATCCTCCATGTTCCCTCCTTCTTAGGCACAAGTAAGTATGGCCGGTGAAGCACAAGGGGAGAGACTCTCCTTCACCCAACCCTTCTCCATCAATTCTTGGACTTGTCTTTGAATTTCATGAGATTCTTGGGGTGAAGTCCTATAGGTTGGTCGGTTAGGAAGTGGTGCTCCGGGAATCAAATCGATTTGGTGCTCAATGCCTCTAATTGGTGGAAGACCATGAGGAATGTCTTGTGGAAACACATCATCAAACTCTTTCAACAAAACATCCAAGTCCTCTTGAGTACCTACAAAATTAGAATTCAAACAAAGGGGTTTGGGTAAGCACAAAAACATGGACTTCCTAGCTAGGAATTCTCTCTTTAACTCTCTTCTCTCAACAAGCAAGCTCTCTTTTTTTCACTCCTTTTCTTTCCTAACTCTTTTTCCTCATTTGGTTTAGTCTTGCTGATTTTTTCACCTTTACTTCTCTTATTTTTTTCTCTTGGAGTTCTCGGTATCTTTTTCTTTCTCCTCAATTTCTCTCTTTATTTTCATTCTTGTTTGGTCTTCACCAACTTCTTTAGGTGACAATGGCTTGAGTGTCACCTTGCGGCCTGCATGAGAGAAAACATAAGTATTTGAAACACCATCATGCAATGCATGCTTATCAAATTGCCAAGGCCTACCTAGTAGTACATGAGTAGCTTCCATAGGTACAACATCACATAACACATCATCATGGTATTTTCCTATGGTGAAAGCTATAACAACTTGCTTATCCACTACTAGTTCTCCTTTGTCACTAAGCCATTGTAACTTGTAAGGTTTGGGATGTGGAGAAGTTTTCAAGCACAATTTATTAATCAACCTAGTACTAGCTACATTTGTACAACTACCGCTATCTATTATTAAAGAGCATACCTTCCCTTCTATAGTGCACCTTGTATGGAAGATGTTTTCTCTTTGGGTCTCATCAAGGTCTTGAGATGTACTACCAAGCATCCTTCTCACCATTAGAAGGTCTCCATCTTCGGGAAGCTCACATGGAAATTGTTCACCCTCACTTAAAACGTCACTTTTCTTAGAAGATTGGCTTGATTCCTCACTTGTGATAGCTCCATCAATCATCATCACCATGGCCTTCTTGTTTGGACATTGTGAAGCAATGTGTCCACGACCTAAACATTTAAAACATTTGATATTACTAGGTTTAGAGATGGAATTAGTTACCTCTTTACCTTTGGAAGCACCTTGGTCATGTTTGTTGAAGGTATTAGATGTGCCCTCCTTCTTTGCTCTTTCCTTCCAATTTGAAGAACTAGGTGTGATAGTCTTTCTAAATGTGTGCTTTCTTCTCAATTGAGTCTCTATTTTTTCAGCCTTATGTATAGCTTCTTCAAGAGTGGAGTAGTTTTGAAGTTCAAGGATATCTTGTATCTCTCTATTGAGTCCATGCACAAATCTAGCTAAGGTAGCCTCTCGATTCTCTTGGTACTCCGCTCTCAACATGGTGATCTCAAGGTCTTTGTAGTAGTCTTGAACACTTCTAGCACCTTGGACCATCCTTTGAAGCTTTGTGTGGAGGTCCCTTGAATAAGATGGTGGTACAAACCTCTCTCTAAGTGCTTCCTTCAAGTGTTGCCAAGTAGAGATAATTGGTCTCACCCTTCTTTGAAGTTCAACTTGTACTTGGTTCCACCATACTAGAGCATACCCCTCAAACTCTAAAGTAGCTAGACTCAACTTTCTCTCCTCATTAAGCATAGGATGACTAAGAAATACTTGATCCACTTTCATTGCCCACTCTAAATAAGTTTCAGCACCTCCTTCTCCAAGAAACTTAGGAAGTCTAATATTCACATTTCTTTCATCAAACCTTGCCTCCTCTTCATGTTGGTATCTTCTATAGTTATTGTATCTTCTTCTTTCCCTATGGCCTTCTCTCCTATCCCTCCTTCTCGCACGGTTATAATCTCTAAACCCATAATCTCCCTCATAGTTGCTTCCTTCCTCACTTCCTATGGTTGACCTTTGACTATCTCTCCTCTCTTCACTCCTCCTCTCATTTCCTCCTCTATGTCTCCTTTCATTTTCTTCTCTATTTCTCCTTTCATTTTCTTCTCGAAATCTTCTTTCATTTTGCTCACATCTTTCATTCACACTCTCAACCATTGTAGTGTGTAATTTGTCCATTTTCTCCAACATCATCTCCATCATTCTTTGTGTCCGTGGTGAAAATTCTTTAGTCACACTTGAAGAACTAGCCATTTGCTGCAAGAAAGGTTAGCAATACAATAGACAAGATAAATAAAGAAAACCTCACAATACTCTCTAAGTGTTTCACTCACTCTCTTGTGTTTTATACTTTGAGGCTTTTTTTTTTTTCTATTGTTTCTCTCTTGCCTTTTTCCTCTCAAGTCTCACTTTAGGCTTCTTAATAAAACCTCTTAAATCAATTATCCAAGTCTATTTTCCTTTATGAAAGAAGAACAATTCCACACTTGAGCTCAAGAAGTCCAAGGAAAACAAAACTCAAGACAAAACTTAAAGAGGCCAAAAAAGACAAGCAACAAAAGCTAAATATTGAAGGAAATGGCTACTCAAATTTTGGAGAAGTATTTGTGACAAAGGCTATACCAAAATTACAACAACCAATTGATGTAAAACTGCTAGGATAATTTCAAAACAAAACGAAAACAGGTGACACACAACTTAACACAAAAAAGAGATGAAATCAACGCCCAGAGGAATTTATGATCAATTTTTTTTTTCTTTTGATTTTTTTTTTCACTTTTCTTGTTTTTTTTTCCTCTTCTTTTCGATTTTTTTTTCTTGTTTTTTTTTTCCTTTTTTTTTTTTTTTTTTTTTTTTTTTGGACAGAACACTAGAAATAATTCTAAACCAAAGCAGTCAAAGTTATTGAATTGAATATCCTACTAGCATCAAATTGTGCATATGTAACCATCAAAACATATGGTGTGATGTGATTTTGGGGGTTGGACGCAAGACACAAAACAGAACAGACTTTTTTTTTTTTTTTTTTTTTTTTTTTTTTTTTTTTTTTTTTTTTTTAAACAAATTTAATTTGCACAAATTTAACAAGAAACACGCACAAATGAGCACAAAGACAAGGGCAATATTAACTAAATAATATGACAACTCAAGGAACTAACAAGACATCAATTTAAACTCAAGAATTTTAAGGATTATGATGACTATAACATGTGAGTAAACATGTAATGGATGGAAAAATTTAAAAAGGAACAATTGAGACACATTTTATCAAACACTAGGCGTGCTAAGAAAATACCTATGAAGAAGAAACTAGCTCTTGATACCACTTGATACAAGCTTGCCTCACGCAAACTTGGAATTGTTGCCCAATCTTCAATTCTTCATAGGATTTTGGGAATTTTATATTTAGGTTAAACAAAAATAATAAAGAAAGAAAGAAAGAAAAAAATATAAAATGGAATTAGATGAGAAAGGGGGAAGGCGCCATGATCGGGATCAATAAGCCAAGGGAATCGCCACAAAGGAAGGAACCTTTGATAAGATTTGAGGTTCAATCAAGAAACCCTAGGAGAACAAAGTCTCAATAGAAAAACTCAATTTTTCATATATTTCCCAAAACTCCTCTTAGTGTTCAGCCTAAGCATATAAGTAAAACTAAATGAGAAAAATGTAAATCTATCCAAGGGTGGTCAATTCAAGCATGAACAATCAAGGGCTAAAAATAATTCATTAAACAAGAATGACTCTTACCCGTTGGATCAAATTAAAAATAAAGGGTCTAGATTCATTCTTGAAATATGAATTAAAATATATTCTTAACCCTTGGATTTTCATTTAATCCCATGGCTAAGATTCACTCTTCTCCCTATTTTCTTTTACTAAAATAAAATAAAATAAGAAAAGGCTAAGTTCAACAGGTTCATATAAAAAGGTTCTAAATGGCCATGAGCTACCATGTGCTCACACAAGTTGGCCAAAAGTTTCACTTGCAAGCAAACTCAATTTACAAAAATATAAGAAGATTACAAGGTCTTAATTTTAGAGTAGAGTCTTCAATGCTTGATTCAATCTTAAGAAGTTCTTTCTCCAACTCTTCCTCTAATTTTCTTAGCATTCCTCTTGTAAGTCTTCTATCTTGTGATGGTCCTCCATCAATAACTATGTTGACATTTTTAATAAAAATATACTATTTCTCATCTACTCATCGTACAAGGTGGTGTTTCTTCTTTTCAAATGAAATCATTTACAGGAAATCCTAAAATAAAAAAATCAACACTTAGGTAGGAAGGCATTCTAAATTGTGCAAGTAGGGGTTTTCCCTGTTATTGTGGGTTTGACATTAGCACATTTAGCTATTGTTGGAGCTCCATTGAATGTGAGATCAACATCTGCTATCTCTACACCCTCACATGGTACACCACTGCTACAAATAAGAACCACACCTTCTTTAGTGTTTGAAGTTCCCCTTATGTTTTTGAAGGTAACTTTACTTTTCTTGATCTTTGACGGATTCTAAGTCATTTAAACAAAAAAAAAATAATTAGTATTTTCAAACCACCATTGTATTTGAATTATTTAGTTAATAAAGTAATATCATAAGCTTATACATTAATGGATAAAAAAAAAAACAAGTACCTTTTTGGTGCAATGGTTATTTGGACAATACTCTTGATCTATAATGATAGGGTTAGAAGTAATATCTTCGAAATGCATATCAGTAATTGTAATATCTATTGGGGTGTCAGGCCAAGCCTTAATCGTAACACCATTCATAGTTCCTTTGAAACTGCAATTTTTAACATAAACTCTGGAAACAGACTCTTCAATATCATATTTCCCAAGGCTTCCAACACTAATACCATGACAGGGTCCACAACTAACATTTTGAATGGTTATACTTTTACAACCATCACCCACTGACACACAATCATCTCTATTGGAAATTTTGGTATTAATAATCTTCACATCATGTGCTCTTCCAATGAGAATCCCATCAACATTAGGGCTCTCATCTGGGGCAATAATTTTAAAGTCGTCGAATGTAAAATTAGTGCCCCCGAAAACATTGACATTAAAATGTTTGCTATCCTTGGAAGTAATTCCATGTACCATTGAATTATTGGGGAAGTTAAAACCAAAATTCTGTTGAAAATTAGAAAGTAAATAAATAAAACTAATTCAATTAACAATTGTTGAATGCATAATTTATGTAACTTTTAATTTAAATTTTGTAAAATAATATTTATATACCATAGGAAGCAATTTGTAATTTTTGATTTTTACACAATCATTTAGTGCCCAAGCTTTTGTGCCCCTGCCATCGAAAACTCCAGTTCCAGATAAGGTGAAGGAGTTAACGTGTTGAATCTTGAACCATTCATGAGCCCCCTTAAGGGTAGCTATGTTTTCAGGTGCTTGAATTGTGCCATCAACTTGAATTTCAATAGGAGCCTTGCATGGACCATTGACTTCTACAGCACCCATCAAGTATGTACCAGCTGGAATAACAATTTTCACTGGAATTGTTGATGCACACGCTTGAATTCAAGCACTTGTGATAGCCTTAAGTTTGGGCAAGTCACAAGTAAGTTAAGAAAATGAAGAAATAATAAGAAAAGTTCTAAATCTAGATATCACCCTAAAAATTGATTTATAATTTCTTTCTTACTTTTAATGTCATGAGATGATACCTGGGCTATGTCTGTATTTGGCTTTCCTCCATAGGTTGATATATCAAGGGTCCCAGGTTGAGCTAAACCCAAGTCAAGTAAAGATAAAGATAAAACAATTGATATTATAATAAACTTCATGGTGTCCTTCAATTTTGTTTCAAGCCCCCTCTTTCTTTGAATGTACTTCGATGAATTCAATGTTGAATATGGTTATGCTACTTATAAAGAAATTTTGAGGTTTAAAGACCGTAAACATAATAAACAACTTTTACCTAAATATATCTTTCCTTTCTCAGTTCTTTGGTTGATCTATTTTATTCAGTTGTTGATGATTAGTTTTAGGTCACTCTTTAATACACTATTATTGTTTATTTTATGTTAACTAATTATTTGATATGAAATTTTTTACTCCTTCCTTCACTTTTCTACATGACATTTCTTCTTTTTTTGAAAAAATCTTATGATTTAATAAAATAAATTAAATTTAGTTGAATGAGTTAGAATTTTCATCCATGATGATAATTTTGAGAAACTCCCTTTTAATAAATGACTGAGAAAAAATATATTTCAATGTTTGACTTTGTAAATGTTTTGTAATATTCGGTAAACAACTTCTAACTAAATATATCTTTCCTTTCTTAGTTTTTTGGTTGATCTTTTTTATTCAGTTGTTGATAATTAATTTTACGTTACTTTTTAATACCCTATTCTTGTGTTTTTATGTTAAATAATTATATTTTTTCTTGAAAAAATTCATACGATTTAAGAAAATCAATTAAGTTTAGTTGAAAGAGTTAGGATTTTATACCATGATGATAATTTTGAGAAACTCCCTTTCAATCAATTATTGAGAAAAATTATATTTCAATGTGTGACTTTGTAAATATTTGGTATCATTGGATAATTAATTTTTAATGTCTAGTTCTATTTTGACATCTTGGCAACAAAGATAGAGAAACTCCCTTTTTAATCAATTATTAAGAAAAAAATATATTTCAATGTGTGAATTTGTAAAAGTTTGTTAACATTCAGATAATTGATTTTTAATGTCTAATTTTGTTTTTACATCTTGGCAACAAAGATAAAGACATAGTTTAATTTATTTGTTATTTATGTATTTTGATATTGTTCATTAGCATGTGGATTATATTTTGAAAATAAAGTTGATTAGATAAATTTAGGAACAAACAAATTCTTGAAAGAATGTTCACTTAATAAAATAGTAAAATGCAATACAACTACATTGAATATTATTTCGATAAAGGATTTTTAATATCATCCAAATAAATCTAGCTTGAAGTTAAAATTTATTATTTATGATGTTTTGGTAGTTTTTTATTCAAATCAAACTTGTTTATATTTTTACAATTTTTTTCTCATTATGGTATTGGTTTTATGACTTGGGGACATGACATAAACATCAAAGAGTTGACGAAACTCTATCATTTATTTAAATCAATTGGTTATAGCCAACTTGATATTTATTGATCTTATACATCCAAGGTAATTGATATTTGATTAATAAAATTACACATGTCTAATACTTTATTTTATTTTAATTTAATGTTATAGGCTTCTCTTATCTTATGATTTTCTTATGATGCATTTGTATTCTAGGTTATATTCCGATATTATTTTATCCTTTTCAAATGGATAACTCTAGAAGGTCGTATTTTGTTTGGTGGGCCAAACAAAAATTTGTTTGAGACATGTGGAGTTTAAGCTTCAAATTATTTTTGTATTGAATTTTTTTATGAAACCAAACTACATATTAATTAAAACCTTAGTTATTGAAATTTCTTTAAACCTTTGACTATCATAAAGTCAATACACATAAAGTTATGAAGAAGATATTTAACTATTACTACTACTAAATTTACTATATTGTAGAGTTGATGTTTATTGAAGTTAGCAATTACATCTATAACAAACATTTAAAATAATGTACACTTTTGTTATAGTATAATAATCATATGGTGCTTTTATAATTAGGTTACCTAAATTATTTAAATTTGAGTAGAACTTCTTTTATAAGACATTTATTATATGTATTAACGCCAACATAAATGTATGAAAAGCAATCTTGTTGGAGGGACAATTTTTTTTTACAAGTGTCTTATAAAAAGATTTGGACGAATTATATAGTTCTTTCGTAGCTAGCTCTGTTATTTGCACCAGATCTACACTTTGCACTAATATAAATTTAGAAAAAGTTTAAAAACATAGAAGTAATAACATTTTTTAAATTTGTACTTACATTAGTAAACCATTTATGTCAAACTTCAAACATTATATGTACCTTGAACAAACTCTTTTGTTATAAGTACAAAGAAGACATTATTAATTATTAAAAAGGAATACTTGTATGATTAGTATTCTAACATAACTATGTTGACATTTTTAATAAAAAATAAACTATTTCTCATCTACTTACAAGGTGGTGTTTCTTCTCTTCAAATGAAATCATTTACAGGAAATCCTAAAATAAAAAAATCAACATTTTGGTAGGAAGGCATTCTAAGTTGTACAAGTAGGGGCTTTCCCTGTTATTGTAGATTTGACATTAGCACATTTAGCTATTGCTGGAGCTCCATTGAATGTGAGATCAACATCTGCTATCTCTACACCCTCACATGGTACACCACTGCTACAAATAAGAACCACACCTTCTTTATTGTTTGAAGTTCCCCTTATGTTTTTGAAGGTAACTTTACTTATCTTGATCTTTGACTGATTCTAAGTCATTTAAACAAAAAAAAAATTAGTATTTTCAAACCACCATTGTATTTGAATTATTTAGTTACTAAAGTAATATCATAAGCTTATACATTAATGGATAAAAAAAGGTTGAGCTAAGCCCAAGTCAAGTAAAGATAAAGATAAAACAATTGAGATTATAATAAACTTCATGGTGTCCTTCAATTTTGTTTCAAGCCCCCTCTTTCTTTCACTGTACTTTGATGAATTCAATGCTAAATATGGTTATCCGCTACTTATAAAGAAGTTTTGAGGTTTCAAGACCGTAAACTTGGTAAACAACTTCTAACTAAATATATCTTTCTTTTCTTAGTTCTTTGGTTGATCATTTTTATTCAGTTGTTGACAATTAGTTTGACGTTACTCTTTCATACGCTATTTTTGTTTTTTTTCCTATGTGAAACAATTATTTGATATGAAATACTTTACTCCATCCTTCCCTTTTTTTATATGACATTTTTTCTTGAAAAAAAAAATGTTCACACAGTTTCAGAAAATCAATTAAATTTGTTGAAAGAGCTAGATTTTCAACCATGAGAATATTTCTTTAGAAACTTCCATCTAATCAATTATTCAGTAAAAATATATTTCAATGTCTCACTTTGTTAATGTTTGGTACTAGATGGATAATGTTTTTTTAATGTTTTTTTAATGTCTAGTCATTTTTGCAAATCTTGGTAATAGAGATAAAGAAATATATTTTATTTACTTATTTTGACACTCTAAATTAGTTTGTGGATTATGTTTTGAAAAAAAAAATTGATTAGAATAATTTTAGAAACAAGAAATGTCTTGAAAGAATAAATATAATAGTAAAATGCAATACAATTGTTGGACTTAAAGCTTGAAGATGTTGTTGTGTCTCTCTTAGTAGTTTTGATTTTGATGTAGTGTATTTTTTGTTTTCCATAGATGAAGTGTAATTAGGATTGATCCATGTATTGTTTGTTGAGTTTAGGCATGAATGTGTTGAGTTCTTTGTTTGAGGCCCCAGAGAATGGTTAAAACTTGAGTATGGATGATCATGTGACTAATGTTTGATTTCCCTATGTGAAAAACAGTTTTGAAAAACCTGGAAATCCATTTTTCACTGATGTAATCTATTACAGGGGTGATGTAATCGATTACATGGTGTATGTAATCGATTACATTATTTTTGCTCTCTGGTGTAATCGATTACATGGTTGATGTAATCGATTACATGGCTTGGCCTCACTGATGTAATCGATTACATCTCCAATGTAATCGATTACATGGTTTGAAATTCACTGTTTCTGGGTTTCCCTCTTCAATGTAATCGATTACATGCTCGTGGTAATCGATTACATGCCTGGAAAAATCAGTTTGGAGGCTCTAACGGCTAGTGTAATCGATTACATGCATTTGGGATCAATTACATTGACCGTTGTAGCTCGATTTGCACGTTTTCTTCCTCCAAATTGGTTCTATAAGTATAATCTTGATGAAACATATGAAGTGGCTGAAAACCTAGCTTCTTGAATCAACTCTTACACTTTCATATGCTCTTTACATAGAATTCATCAAGGTTTTCAAAGACAAAGGGAAACTTGATTCATTCCTGTGATTGGGTGGATTTCATAGTGTTCATTTGTGATCAGATTCTCACTTGAGGTGTATTCTTTCTTGATCTTTGTATTTTCCAATTCTGGGTTGTTGCTCTAGGAGAGGTCTCTCTAGATAGAGCATTGTGTTTAGAAGTGATTCTCAAAGTTTTGATCTTGGAGGTGCCAAGGTCTGGAAGTTCTGTTCTTGAGTTGAAGAAGCAGTTTTGGGTGTTTTGATTTCTGTTTGTATTGCTTGTTGCGAGTGAATGTAAAAGGATACAAAAGGAATCATTTGATAGTGGAAAGCCAATCGCAAACGTTGTTGGGTTGGACCGACGTAAACGGTTGGCGAACCAAGATACATCATTGTGCACTCATCTTCTTCCTTACTCTTTTTACTGTTTTCACTATATTGTTATTGATCATATTCTGCTTTGTATTTGGAAACTGTATTGATAATCAACTCATTAATTGGTTGGGAATAGAATCAGTAATTGAACTTGTAATTGAATCTGTAATTGAAAGGTAATTGATAGGTAATCAAGATTAGCTTTCGGTTGAATTAAAAGGAATTAGAAACACGCAAATTTGGGGTAAAGTTTAACAAGAATCTATTCACCCCCCCTCTAGATTCACACATAGGGACCAACAATTGGTATCAGAGCTACTTCTAGTAAGTTGCTCTAGAATTTGATCCATAATGGCCAGTAATCAATTACCATTTGCTGAAGGTGCCTCTATTAATAGACCTCCTCTGTTTTGTGGTGATAACTATCCTTTTTGGAAAGTTAGGATGAAAATTTTTATGGAGTCTATTCATAGAAGTATTTGGCAAGCAGTTATAACTGATTTCAAAATCCCCACATATATAGTTGATGGAAATGAATTAGAAAAACCATTTGAGAAGTGGGAACCAGAAGAAATTAGGAGAGCAGAAAATGATGCTAAAGCTTTAAATATCATACATTCTGCTTTAAACTCTGATGAATTTTTTAGAATTTCAGCTTGTAACACAGCCAAAGAAGCGTGGGATATAATAAGGGTCACACATGAAGGTACCGCTGAAGTACGAAGGGCAAGGAAGAATACCTTGATCCAAGAGTATGAAACCTTCAGAATGTTGCAAGGAGAATCCATAATGGAGATGCAGAAACGGTTCATACACATCATCAATCATCTCAAGGGTCTTGGCAAAAGCTTCGTAGAAGAAGAAGTGAATGTCAAGATTCTAAAGTCTCTAAATAGAAAATGGCAATCCACTGTGACAGCCATAACTGAGTCAAAGAATCTTGCTGCAATCACAAGTGCAGAACTATTTGGCAAGCTTAGAGAGTATGAGATGGATATGACTCGCATGGCAGATGAGGAACTGAAGGACAAAGGAGCCAAAGGAATTTCTTTCAAAGTGGAGCATACTGAAACTGAATCTGAATCTGAATCCTCTGAAGAAGAAAACATGAAACATATAGTAAGAAATTTCAAGAAGTTCCTAATGAAGAACAGTGAGAAGAAAAGGTTCAACAATGTTAAGAAGGACTTCAACAGAAGTGAGAGTTCATCTTCAAAGGTGACTTGTTATGAGTGTGGCAAAGTTGGTCACTACAAGTTTGAGTGCCCCAACACGAGGAAAGCCAACTGCAATGAGCCTAGAAGATCTGAACATGAGGAGAAGTCCAAGAAGGACAAATTCAGAAAGAAGAAAGCATATATAGCTTGGGAAGAGAATGATTCCTCAACTTCTAGTGAGAGCGATAATGAAGAAGCAAATTTGTGTCTCATGGCAAATCCAACATCCGATGATGAGGTAAGTGATTCCGATTCATCTACTTATGATTATGATAAGCTGCAAACTGCTTTTTGTGAACTTTACAAGGAAGCCGAAAAACTAGAAAAATTGAACAAGGTTTTGAAAAACAAAATTACAGATTTAGAAAATGATATTTCTGTTTTGAAAACCAATGTTCAAGAATTGAAAAAGGAAAATGATAATCTGAAACTACCCTGTTTAAAATGTAAATCCTTTGATGCCCCTTTAAAAAGAAATAACATGAAATCCTTTACACAAACTAGCAAAAATAGAACTTTCTCATGCAGTTATTGTATGAAACCTGGACATAACTCTTATAATTGCATGATTAGAAAGGAAGGTATATCTTGTGGTTTGTTTAAGTGGGTTAAGAAAGTTAAACTTGATGGTTCTAACATGGCTGGACCTAAGAGAAGTTGGGTACCAAAAGCAAAGTAAACTTTCTTGTGTAGATATGCTTGAGAGCCAAACAATCAACAGTTGGAATCATGGAACAATTAGTATTCTGGACAATGGCTGCTCAAGACATGTGATTGATGAAGAGATCAAACTTATCTCCTTTCAATAAAAAGATTTTGGATCTGCAATTTATGGAGATAACATAAGGGAAATTTTTATACCTCTATCTTTGATAACTCATATTGCTTAACATGTAGAAAATCAGTATCTCTATTCTCTATATTTGATTATAATTCTCTCTGTTTTTGATTTTGATATACCAAATAGGGGGAGAAGTATAAGTTGATAGAATATAGTTGATAGGGGGAGTAAGGAGTAAGTAGAAATTTATAAGTTGATAGAATATAGTAGATAGGGGCAGTAAAGTAGAGTAGCAAGTATAGACTGTACAGTGAATCTGCAATGCATATTCTATGTTTTTGGATATCTCTAACAATTACAGGATTCTTAGAAGATCAACACACATCCTAAAACTCTAGGAAAACCATGGATGAGATTTGGTACATCAAAACCAAAAAGGGGGAGATTGTTGGACTTAAGGCTTGAAGATGTTGTTGTGTCTCTCTTAGTAGTTTTGATTTTGATGTAGTGTATTTTTGGTTTTCCATAGATGAAGTGTAATTAGGATTGATCCATGTATTGTTTGTTGAGTTTAGGCATGAATGTGTTGAGTTCTTTGTTTGAGGCCCCAGAGAATGGTTAAAACTTGAATATGGATGATCATGTGACTAATGTTTGATTTCCCTATGTGAAAAACAGTTTTGAAAAGCCTGGAAATCCATTTTTCACTGATGTAATCTATTACAGGGGTGATGTAATCGATTACATG
The DNA here is from genome assembly GCA_026586105.1 of Hylodesmum podocarpum. Classification (NCBI taxonomy): domain Eukaryota; kingdom Viridiplantae; phylum Streptophyta; class Magnoliopsida; order Fabales; family Fabaceae; genus Hylodesmum; species Hylodesmum podocarpum. The sequence continues at coordinate 5,593,893 of JALJEV010000493.1, read as the reverse complement.
GTGTATGTAATCGATTACATTATTTTTGCTCTCTGGTGTAATCGATTACATGGCTTGGCCTCACTGATGTAATCAATTACATCTCCAATGTAATCGATTACATGGTTTGAAATTCACTGTTTCTGGGTTTCCCTCTTCAATGTAATCGATTACATGCTCGTGGTAATCGATTACATGCCTGGAAAAATCAGTTTGGAGGCTCTAACGGCTAGTGTAATCGATTACATGCATTTGGGATCAATTACATTGACCGTTGTAGCTCAGATTTGCACGTTTTCTTCCTCCAAATTGGTTCTATAAGTATAATCTTGATGAAACATATGAAGTGGCTGAAAACCTAGCTTCTTGAATCAACTCTTACACTTTCATATGCTCTTTACATAGAGTTCATCAAGGTTTTCAAAGACAAAGGGAAACTTGATTCATTCCTGTGATTGGGTGGATTTCATAGTGTTCATTTGTGATCAGATTCTGCACTTGAGGTGTATTCTTTACTGATCTTTGTATTTTCCAATTCTGGGTTGTTGCTCTAGGAGAGAGGTCTCTCTAGATAGAGCATTGTGTTTGAGAAGTGATTCTCAAAGTTTTGATCTTGGAGGTTCCAAGGTCTGAGAAGTTCTGTTCTTCAGGTTAAAGAACAGTTTTGGGTGTTTTGATTTCTGTTTGTATTGCTTGTTGCAGAGTGAATGTAAAAGGATACAAAAAGAATCATTTGATAGTGGAAAGCCAATCGCAACAGTTGTTGGGTTGGGACTGGACGTAGGCAGTTGGCCGAACCAGTATACATCGCTGTGCACTCATCTTCTTCCTTACTCTCTTTACAGTTTTCACTATATTGTTATTGATCATATTCTGCTTTGTATTTGGAAACTGTATTGATAATCAACTCATTAATTGGTTGGGAATAGAATCAGTAATTGAACTTGTAATTGAATCTGTAATTGAAAGGTAATTGATAGGTAATCAAGATTAGCTTTCGGTTGAATTAAAAGGAATTAGAAACACGCGAATTTGGGGTAAAGTTTAACAAGAATCTATTCACCCCCCCTCTAGATTCACACATAGGGACCAACAACAATTACCTGAAACATCATTTTAATAAAGGATTGTTATTATCATCCAAATAAATCTAGCATAAAGTTAAAATTTATAGATTATGATGTTTTGGTAGTTTTTATTCAAGTCAAACTTGTTTATACTTTTATAATTTTTTTTATCGTTATGGTATTGTTTTTATTATTTGGGCACCTGACATAAACATCAAAGAGTTGATGAAACTATGTCAATCGATTAAATCATATTGTGATAGCCAAACTTGATATTTATTGATCTTATACAACCAAGGTAATTGATATTTGGTTAATAAATATACACATGTACTATGCTTTATTTTATTTTAATTTAATGTTGTTTGCTAATCTTATCTAATGATTTTCTTACACTAATGCAAAAAGGTGTCTTTTACGTCGGTTAAAAATAATTTTTCACGTCAGTCATTGAACTGGCGTGAAAATTGGTGTCCATGTGGTTGTTTCAATGACTGACATAGAATACGTTGGTTATTTTAACAGCTGACGTTGAAAGTGGTGTAGAATTTTATAAAACATGGATTTTTCATATCAATTGAATTTACATCTAATATGGAAATTTAATTTTTTTAAAACCAAATAATCAAAATTCTTTTGTTATTACTTAATTACTTAGAATTATAAATATGTCACCTTGTTTTTATTTTGATTTTTTTTTAAAAAAATAAAAACAATGTAAATAAGAAAGCATATAGATATAATGACCAGTGATGAATTCAACATTGGATTAATGAAAAGAAAAATATCTTTTATATATGACACTAATGAATGAACATTACTTCAAGCTTTAGTCCTACTGTCGTTGTTCTAGCACTACCATGATGCATTTGCATTTTTTTTTTCCAAAATACCTTGAGTTTATTTATTTATTTTGTGACCAGATATCTAAGTTCATATTCCCCATTAAGCTTCCTTCCCCCGTCATTTTTTCTTAGTTTCCTTTGTGAAGAAGAACTTTAAATACCTAAACTTGGTCTTGCTATTAAAAAAGAATTGTAACCAAATGACTAAACTATAAATAAAAGGAAAATCCTTCTAGAATGCTCGAAAGCATTTTCTTTCTTTTCAAATAAATCTACAAGAAAACTTAAATTGAAACTCACCAAAGCAGAACATTAAGGAAACAACCGGTTATAAGGGTACTCTTATAGCAGGAAAACATTGTCAGGAACTTTGGCCACTACAAAATTGAGTGTTATTAATTTTATCAATTTCTCTATACTTATCACATCATATTAGAGTATAATTAATTATCAATTAACATGCTTAAGATCATTTATGACTTAGGAGTCAATTGGGCCTAAAATGTAAATCTTGTATTAATTCACTATAGTTTTTGGTTTCTGACCAAGTTCAGTAATTCGAGTATAAATTGAGCCACACAACTCCGATTAAGGCTCACTTGGTGTCATTTTAAAGAAGACTTAAAGAGATACAAAAGCTATGATATATTAAAGCCCAGTTCGGACTACATCTAAGAAGAATTTAAGCTTGAAGTTAACATTTTGTTGTTGCCAGAATTTTCCAGTGAGTTACTTAAATGTTTAGGCCCATTTACTTGCATGAAAATTGTATCATTTAATTTATGCAGAAAATGGGATTCAAAGAGTGATTAGCACATGACCTGCACTCTATATATAGAAAACACAAAATTTGCCACATTTTTCATTACTTGCAATTTAATTTTCAGATTTTGTTTTTGCTCATCTCTTTTCTTTTCTTATTTTGTTTTGCTAGGGTTTGCCATTACATTTTTGTTTTCTCCTATTTTCTTTGCGTTTTAAGTTTCAATTATGCAATTTCAATTACTGCATTGTTCAATTGCGATTATGAGTAGCTAATTTCGTTAATCAATTTAATTTCAATAAGTTCCTTAATTTAATTGCATGAGCACTTCATTTTAGTTGCTAGATTTTTCTGTTTGGTTTAATCGATTGATGAATTGGATTGAATTTTTGGTTGTTTCGACATTGTTGATTAATAACGGATGCATAGAACTAATAAAATGATTCGAAATTGAGTTGTGTGCTCTCATGCGATTGTGAGTTTAAAGGCCACCAAGTGTTCGATGAATATTTTAGAGCACTAGTTCAGTATTGAAACGTAGGGATTCTGGTTTCAGTACACTACATAAATGATTGTTTTCATTTTATTGAACCAGTAAGGGAAATTGGGAACCGACAAAGATCGGATTAGTGCCTATTTGATTGATTGTTTCTGAACTTTATTCAATTCTGCAATCCTATTTTCTTGTTTGTTCTTACTATTTTAATTGATCTCTGTTACATTGTTTGATTTTCCCTAAGCACAAAACTCCTAAATTACACTTTATAATTTCGGCTTCTGAGCATTAATAGAGTGCTCTGTGAGAAACGATCCAGATCCACTACTATTGCAAAGTAATAGCCAATCTGGTATTATTTGATGCATGTTCGGCGCATGTGTCAATAGACCTAGCAACGTCCTATTCTCTAGAGCCCTGCTGATCTAGAGGCTTATGACAGGAGAAAAGCTCAGTTTGGGAGGTGAGATTAGGGAGGCTATGAACGTCATCACCTCCAGTGGCTTTGGCTTCGCATCATTCATTACAGACATGACCATGGATGCTGGAGGACCATAGTATGTCAGAGAGGTCATCCTACCTACTCTACACCCATTCACACTATCTAACATATCTCGCTTGATAGAGGAGGGACCCGCTCAGGATTCTGATGAGCTCATGGCCACTGCACCATCATCACCACCTCGAGGACCCTTCAGACCATCCACATCAACACCAGCTCCTCATCCCCTTGACCTGACAGCCCTCATGGCTCGCCTGGACCTGATGTAGCAAAGCCAGGATGAGTTGGGGGCATTTATCTGTGCTCAGGCAGAGTTCCACCGCCATAAACTCACCAACTAGGGGCAGTACTTAACCCATCAGGCACAACACCAGCATTCTTTGCTCACTACCATCCACTATCTCCATCCATCTAAGCAAAGTCAAATACCACCTCCACCTGAGCATGAGACCTACGAGGCATTCTTCACCAGTCAGTGGGATTATCCACCTTCTAGTCCTTAATAGGTGATACGGGCGGGACGTGCGCGACAACAATGTTCCTACCTTTTGCACCCCACTTTTGCTATGGCAAGTATACCATAGTTGTCAAGTAATAAGTATTTATAAGAACAGAGTTGTCGATCCCACGAGGATAAGCGGTCGAATTTTATATCAATTATATTATCGGGGGTTTTGTGATAATTATGAGAGAAAATATGATTGAATTAAAATAAAGAAAATATCAAATTTAAAGAGCGATTGAGATCCCGATTTCACCACTAATTACCCTGATACTCTTCTCTCTGTTATTCAAACTATACTATCCTCTCTAAATTCTCACAAACCCCCAATAATATAATTAGTATAATTATTACTTATCCTCATGGAATCGACAACCCTGTTCTAAGAATAATTATAACTTGACAGTCATGGTATACTTGTCATAACAAGGAGCGTGGGAGGTATCACAACTCTCATATCTCGCACATTAAAGCTCGTGATGAAGCTGCTAGAGTAGTTGGGGTAAAGGGTTTTTTTGCACAAATTGCTCTGAGTTTAGATATGTTCTTTTAATGTATAGGTTTTGAGTTGACTTAAGCAAAGTTAGTCCAACCCTTTTCTATGTATCTTTATTTTATATGTGTATTGATATGTATAGATACTAGTTACTAAGTGTCTCTAGTGTTTTAAGTCCCTTGAACCACTAATTTTGGGAGTGTTTAGAGGTTCAATTGGTCAAGTTACTGCACTGCACTTTAGGCTTGAAATTTCACTAAATTCACTTTTCAATTGCTCTTTTTCTACTCACTTGAATTTCACTAGAATTTCACATTTCTTGTTTTCTTTTCTTTGAATTTTCTTATGATTCTTTTTCTTGTAATCTTTCTTTTGATTTTCTTTTTCCTTTGCCTTTGTATACTCTTTTTCTTGACTTTACTTGCTGGACCGAAATTAGAAAAACCTAAGACTAAGGCAAAATTAAGTTTAAAATTACTAGTAAGCAAGATTAAGCATGGTGAAAGCTACTTGAACTTGTAATGCACAATTCTTAGCACTTAAATCATGTGAACAACACCTCGAACACATTCAAACCAGTAATTCATGGATTAACATGGATTTGGCACGGTTCATATGAAGCAAAAGCAAGAACACATGTGAAAATTACTAGAACAAGTATAGGAAGAAATTTAAACGGTGAATTAACAAGAATTTGATAGGAATTTTAGATCTAGGAATTTTTTAACATGAAAACTCAAATTCAAAATGAAGACATCTCAAGGAACATGTGAAGAACTCAAGCAAGTTCACACAACACGGATCTACAAGAAAATTTGAAGAGAAAATGAAAACTCAAACCGGATAGGATAATGCTCCAATTGAAGTAGAACAAGCTCTAGATACCAAATTTGATGCAATCCTCAAGCAGAATAGATTCATGTGCTCGGATCCTCATGCTTCAATGGAGGCTTGGAAGAAAATGAAGAAAAAGCTCACGGTGTGAGGAAGAAGAAGCGGAATCAACGATGAAAAGAAAATAGAAAATAGATTAAGTTTAGAGATGGAAGCGCCATGGCAAGTGCCAATAAGCTAGAGATGGAACCGCCACAATAGACAAGGAAGCCATTGATAATATTCAAGGTTCTTCACAAGAACACAAGAGAGAATACTCTCAAAGAATAAGCTCTTAGCTTAATTCAATATTCAAAAATTTTATTAAAATTGTTTGAATTACAAAGGAAATCCTATTTATACTACTAAGATGTGGAGCTAGCTTGCTATGCAAGGAACTAATGTCCACCATTGGATTAGATTCTAATCTAATGGCCACGAAAGGAAGCTTGTGGTGCAAGTTTGATTAACTTGGAGAACAAGGATCAATCCTCCACCCTTGGATGTAGATCCTCATCTAATGGTCACGACGCCAAGCTTGCACTCCAAGCTTCTAAGCTTAGCCCTTGGATTAGAATCCTATCTAAGGGTCACTAATTCTTTGTTTATTACAAGTTTAGGCCCAAATTAAATCCTTAAAACAATTACATGATTGAAGGAAAACTACTAATAAGCCTGTAAAAGATAGAACACAAGAAGGGAGGTTGAATTGTGTTACTTAAAAAAATTTGTTCCTTTCGTCTGTGAGTTTAAAGGTGTTCAGACGAAACAATCTTAATATTTCAAAGATTGATTTTAATGAACAGGAGTTATAGTTTGATTATCCCCGTTAGTCAAACACTTAAGAAGATAAATACACAAGTATTTTTATACTGGTACGTTTATACAAGACTATGTCCAGTTATGATGGAGGACCATCCTTCACTAGAAGAATTACAAGAGCAATGACAAAGAGAATACAAGAAGAGGTGGAAAGTCAACTTAAAAGTTAAAGTCAACTCTTAAGTCAAGAGTCAACTCAAGACTTCATCTTAACTTGTAATTGGACTTGTAATTTTTCTAGTATCTTGTAATATTGTAATTAGGATTAACAATTAATAATTAGGGCCTTGTATTCATTAAAGGTCCACGATCTAAAATTGTAAAAAAACAAAGAATTAGTGACTATTAGATAAGATTCTAATCCAAAGGCTAAGCTTAAAAGCTTGGAGTGCAAGCTTGGTGCCATAACCGTTGGATGAGGATCTACATCCAAGGGTGGAGGATTGATCCGTGTCCTCCAAGCTAATCAAGCTTCCACCACAAGCTTCCCTTCGTAGCCATTAGATTAGAATCTAATCCAAGGGTGGACATTAGTTCCTTCCATAGCAAGCTAAACACCACACCTTAGTAGTATAAATAGGATTTCTTTTGTAATTCAAACACTTTTGATTAATTGAGAATTGAATTCAGAAAATTGAGAGTGTTTTCTCTCTTGTGTTCTTGTGAAGAACCTTGAATCTCATCAATGGCTTCCTTGCTCCATTGTGGCGGTTCCACCTCAAGCTTATTGGCACTTGCCATGACGCTTCCATTCCTCTTCTAATCCGTTTTCTCTATTTCTTTTCTCCTTGAGGCGCAAGCTTCTTCTTCCTAAACACCTAAGACTCCATTGAAGCATGAAGATCCGTGACTCCTATGCTATTCTCCTTGAGGATTGCATCAAATTTGGTATCTAGAGCTTGTTCTACTTCAATTGGAGCATCCTATCCGGTTTGAGTTTCCTACCTTGAGTTTTCGTTTTATCTTCAAATTTTCTTGTAGATCCATGTTGTATGAACTTGCTTAAGTTCTTCACATGTTCCTTGAGTTGTCTTCATTTTGAATTTGAGTTTTCATGTTGAAAAATTCCTAGATCTAAAATTCTTAGAAAATTATTACAAATTCACCGTTTAATCTTCTTCTTTAGCTTGTTTTTGTAATTCTTCATATATGTTCTTGATGTGCTGCATATGAACCGTGCCAAATCTTCTTAATTCCGTGAATCTCTATTTTGAATGTGTTCAAGGTGCTGTTCACATGTTTTAAGTGCTAAGATTTGTGCATTACAAGTTCAAATAGCTATCACCTTGCTTAATCTAGCTTACTAGTAATTCTAGACTTAATTTTGCCTTAGTCTTAGGTCTTTCTAAACTCGGTCCAGCAAAAAAAAAGTCAAGAAATGAAGTATAAAAAGTCAAAGGAAAAAGAAAATCAAAAGAAAGATTACAAGAAAAAGAATCACAAGAAAAATCAAAGAGAAGAGAAAACTAGAAAAGTGAAACTAGTGGAAAATTCAAGTGAATAGAAAAGAACAAATGAAAAGTGAATTTAGTGAATTTCAAGCCTAAAAGTGCAGTGCAGTACCTTGACTATTTGAACCTCTAAACACTCCCAAAATTAGTGGTTCAAAGGACTTAGAACACTAGAGACACTTAGGACTAAGCATTATCACCAAAACTTGAGTTTAGCTTGCTAGTAGCCTAGATTCTTGAACTTGTGGTGTATGAAGTGCTTGGTAACTTGAAATTCTGTTTTCCCCTGTATTTTGAGCATATTACTTGGCTATACAGTGGTGGGAAACTGCATCTATTCACATAAAAACATTTCACAAAATTCACTTGAAAATTGCCTAGGTTCCGGTTGCAAAATTGGAATCATTTTGCTTCTAAATTGGCCTAAATTTTGTCTTCGGTTTTTGCTATAATTTTCCAATTTTGAGCATTATTTGTGGCTGTCCAAACTGCAGTAGTTTAGTGCCTTTGTCACATATAAACTTCTTATATTTGAGTAGCCAAATTTTGTTCATTAAGTACCTTTTATTGCTTGTCATTTTTAGGTAAACAAAGAAATATGTTTTTCCTAGCTAGGAATTCTCTCTTTAGCTCACCTTTCCCAATAAGCAAACTCTCACTAAGTTTCCCTTTTGTTTTAGCCTCGGTTTGCCTAGCATCATGGGTGCTTCCACACTTGTTTTTCAACCTAGAATCCTTAGTGGCATGTTTGGTAATTTTCTTGCAACTCTCGGCCAACACTAGATTCTTAGGGTGTTTGGTTTCTTTTTGGCTTTTCTTGGAGGAGCTCTCGGCTATACTATGTGTGGCACTTGAACCCTCACTTTTCTTCTCATTTTCTCTCTTTAATTTCATTTTTATTTGATCCTCACACACTTCCTTAGGTGACAAAGGCTTAAGGGTGACCTTCTTGCTCATATGAGAGAAGACATAGGTGTTGGAAACACCATCATGAATGGCATGCTTGTCATATTGCCAAGGTCTCCCTAGTAAAAGGTGAGTGGCTTCCATAGGCACTACATCACACAACACATCATCTCTATACTTGCCTATGGTGAAGTTAATAAGGACTTGCTTACTAACTACCATCTCTCCTTTATCACTCAACCATTGTAATTTGTAAGGTTTAGGGTGTGGGGATGTCCTAAGCTCTAGCTTATTTACTAACCTAGTACTAACAACATTTGTACAACTACCACTATCTATGATAAGAGAACATACCTTCCCTTCCACTAGGCATCTAGAATGGAAGATATTTTCCCTTTGTGAGTCATCCAATTCCTTGAGGGCACTCCCAAGCATCTTCTTTACCATGAGGAGGTCTCCATCTTCCGGTTACTCCATGCTTGAGTGCTCACTAGCACTAACTTCCTCTTCTTCACTTGAAGAGTGAGTGGACTCTTCACTAGTGATCCTTCCATCTACTCTCATGATCATGGCCTTCTTGTTGGGACATTGGGAAGCTATATGACCATGTCCTAAACACTTGAAACACTTAATGTTAGAAGGCTTAGAAATAGGTTTAAAGACTTCCTTACCTTTAGGGTCATCTCGGCTAGACTTGTAGAAAGTCTTGGATGATCCCTCCTTCTTTTGCTTGTCCTTCCAACTTGAAGATCCATGTGTGAAAGACTTCTTGAAGGAGCTCTTCCTCTTTAATTGGCCCTCAATCCTCTCGGCCTTATGGATGGCATCCTCCAAGGTTCTATAATGTTTGAGCTCCAAGACATCTTGAATCTCCCTATTCAATCCATTGGTGAACCTAGCAATTGTAGCTTCCTTCTCCTCTTCATAGCCGGCCCTCATCAAGGTCAATTCTAGGTCCTTGTAGTACTCTTGTACACTCCTTCCACCTTGAGTTAATCTTTGAAGCTTCACATGGAGGTCCCTTGTATAAGATTTAGGCACAAATCTCCCCTTCATGGCATCCTTCAATTGGGTCCAAGAAGTGATGTGTGGCCTTCTCCTCTTTTCGGCATCTACAAGGACTTGGTTCCACCAAACCAAGGCATAACCTTCAAACTCCAAGATGGTTAAGTTAAGCCTCTTCTCTTCACTCAAGTGTGGGTAGCAAGAATAAACTTCATCAACCTTCATCACCCAATCTAGGTAACTCTCGGCCTCACTATCTCCAAGGAACTTGGGTAGCTTAATCTTGTTGCTTCTTTCCCACACTCTAGGTTCATCCTCTTCCACATGTCTTCTAGGGTGTGATTTAGCCTTCTAGGTTGAGGATCTCTCCTTCCCCCCTTGCATTCCTACTCTTAAACTGCATTTTCTTCTGCTTCTTTTTCTTTCTTTTTGCTTTCTTATAACTTTTGCTATTTTCTTTCCTTCTGATTTTTGCTTTCTTTTTCTTTTTTTTTACACATCATTTCTTGTAACTTTTGTCATCTTGTTCTTTTCTTCTTCCTTTTTCTTTCTTTTCAATTTCTTGATTTTCTCTTTATTTTTGCACTTTGCTTTTCTTAAGTGGTCTCACTAATTGTCAACACATAAAGAAAAATAAAAATTCATGCATGGTATGCATGAAAAAAAGAGAAAATGCAACTATACTACACTATATATTATTCACAAAATTACACCAATACCCACCCTGTATTAGGTGAACCACATAACAACAACCCCAAACTTGAAATTTTGACTTGTCCTCAAGTCAACAGCTACACATGCACCCCAAAATTTCAACCCCAAACTTAATCTTGAACTTATCCTCTAAGTAAAGAAACCAATACTCTTAAAGTTCCAATGGCAGGACAATTGGTTTTTCACTTATTTAGGCTTGTAATGAGCTTAAGTATCCAAGAAAGAAAGGGTTGATTCAGGCTTAAAGGGGCTAGCAATGGAAAATTTAAAGGTTCAGGCCTATTTGGCTCAAGGCTACAAGAAAGAAAATTGCCTTTATCATTTGTGTCCAAATTTAAATGTATGCAATTTTGATCAAGAGCTAAAGCAAGTTCTAGAACAATACTTCAGATGGTAAAACACTCAAGAATGAATTATGTTGGAGGCCCAATTGAGTATCCAGGATTAATCATTGCATAACATTGCTAAATTCATTAATCATGTCACAACCTAGAAAATTGTTATGCTAGAATTCTCATACAACATCTCTTCAAACATTTGAGAAACATGTAACTTTGTCATAGAACATTGAGCTGAACCTAAGTGCCAAAATGTGCATAATTTATTTTACTGAACTACAGAGACAATGTTATATCAATGAAATCAAGCTTCATAATATGGTGCAACAAAATAGGGGGGTGTACTCTAAACAACCATCAATCAACAATTAAAACAAAAGAGTATAAGAACACTCCCTGTTGAAGACTAGCCATGATATTCAGAGGGTCTGCACCAAGTGCCAATTTCCATGTTTTTCCAACAGTGTTCAGTAGCTAAAAATTCACAATGGTCAAAATGGACTAACATGAAAGTCAATTAACAGTTAAAATAACAGTCAAAGGAACTACAATAACAGTCAATTAGTCTAGTTATACTACATTAACCGAAAGTGTATTACTAAACAAAATTACTAGTTAACATTAATCCTCATCCTGTGTATCATCATCTTCTTCCTCATCACTCTCTCCTTCTTCATTCTGGCCACCATCAACTTCTTCATCATCTTCATCTTGTCCCTCGTTAGGTGCTTGGCCTTTGCAATCCTCAGAAAATTCTTCAAACCTCATCAAGTCTTCAATCATCTCACTGTTGAATGCTTCAAGTGGCACCAACTTCTCCACAGGCAGATTCATTTGGGCTGCCACAGTTCTCAGAAGGGGTTCCATTGCAATGCAAGCCCTTGTAGATTCATGAACCCTACGAATGTTTCCTTGAACTACCCTCAAATGCCTCAATATCTTATCTTGCTTTGAATCTGCAGCATTAGATGGAGTTGCTGCCATAGGAGCTTTTCCATTTAAACTTGTTGTGGCTTTGGCTTTAGAAGTGGAAGGTGCTTCTGGTGTGGCTCGTGTACTAGTTTCTCCTTTGGTGAACTTAACATCCAATGTTGCCCCTAGCCTCATAGGGATTAAATCCTCATATGATACTCCAGCATCAATACACAACTATGTAATGATGCTTGCATAAGACAGAGACCCCTGTTTTTGCAAGTGCAGTGCATGAATCTCATTAGCTATAGTTAAGCCAACATTAAGATACTCACCATTCATTATAGTGTACAAACACCAAACCCTCTTCTTTGTGATAGAAGACTTGTGCTGGATTGGCAATAAGATTCCAGAAATGAAAGCCCACCAGATTTTTGCTTTAAGACATAGTGATGAAGACTTCACATGCCTAACTCCATTATTGCGCCATTCGCTGTCCTTCCAAGCTCCTTTTCCTTCACATAACAATTCATCCACCTTGCTTGGGTCGGCTTTGCATGATGCTCTATACTGAAAGGCACAATCCCTTGCATCAGAAAAAAGGATTAAGAGCAATCTGTTGATGGCCTGCGGTGAAAATGAAATTTGCTTTCCCCGGACGTAAGATGCATAGAGTTCTTCTTTATCTCCACTTGTCAAATTTGCATAGAACTCTAGAACCAACTCTTGATATGCCGGGAATGTTATATTGGCCAATCTATTCCATTTTCTTCCCGTGATCTCCTTGCATACTTCTCTATGGATGGATCGCTGGGACAACTCACCATTTCCTTCGTTTATGAATTGGCTTGGACTTATATTGAATTTCCGCTCTACTAGCACTGTGTGTGCTGTAAACCGAGATGCAAAGGCTTCTGCATGCTCCAAGGACCAAAATCTGTGAGTATCAAACTCTGGAATTTCTGGTTCACGAGTAGCCCTTGTCTTGGCTTTCTTTGTAGTCCTTATTTGCTCTTGGCATTGTCCCTTGGAAGCTCTATGTTTAGTCCTTGGTTCCCTTGAAGATGATCCAGCTGGTTGCTTACTTGATGCCATGATTTTCTCTTTAAAATTGAACCTACACAACCAAAGTATAGATGAGAAAAATATGAGTGCTTCTAGATAACAATCATCACCATAAAGAACATGCATTGTCATCAAGAAAGAGTGAGGTTCAAAGAGAAATCAAGTTGGAATTGTCAAAGGAAATACATAAGCAATCATAATATGATCATGTTTGCTAGACTTATTCACATAAAACACTCTCAAAACTCATTGAGGAATTTTAACAAACACTATGTGAGCATGAATGAGCATGGAGTAATTCTTCCTAATTGCTTTATACAATGCACTCCCAAGACAATATTCAACATTCATTTACAATCAATCAATGACATTTATCAATCAATCATTAAAACGAGAGCATGCAACATCATCAAGGTGAACAATTTGAATTCGCATAAAAGGGGGTATTAGGGTTCGAACCACATTTTTGAACCCCCATTCCAATGAGTCATGCAAATCATGCAATTAGAGATTAGAGAATGAAGAAAACAAGTAGTGATAGATGGATTAGATAAGCATACCTTGTTTGAGCCGAAGATGTGAATGCACAAAATGAGAATTCTTGCAAATGTGGAAAACTAGAGTGATGGAGATGGAGAGATTAATTCAAATGCACTTGTAAATTGAGATGGTGGAGGTGAAAATTGATGAAGATTAGGATCATTCTCTTGAGATTTTACAAGCCTAAGTGAAGTGAGAGTAGGAGAAGAAACAAGTGCGCCCCCTTGTTGTGCCTTAGCGCAAGCTTGCGCTCATGCTTTATGCCTAAGCGCAGCAATTTGCGCCTCACATTTAAGGGAATCGCGCCTAGGCGCGTCTTGACCGAGAGCAGGGGTTGCAATGCGCCACCCTCTTCACTTAAATCGCGCCGCGGCGCGTTTGGCCAGAGAACAAGGGTGATTTGCGCCACCCACTTGCGCCTGGGCGCAAAAATTGCGCCCCACACTCCAAAGAATTGCGCTAGGGCGCATCTTGACAGAGAGTGATGTGATTTTTGCACCCCATTTTCATGCCTTGGCGCGAATTGATATCCCAAGAGGTTAGTTTGCCTTTTCCCTATGTAACTTGCTACCACTTGTGCACACACTCTAAGTCATTTTGTGTTTAGATGATCTATCCTATGCACAAGGGTCACACCTAGAGTGAACCATATTTCTCACTAATGTTATTACACCTCACACCTTCTCTTATTTTCTGCCAACTCAAGAACACTGTAATTTCAACTATTTATTCCTATATCTATTGTTTATCAACACAAGGATCAAAATGATTATATAGTATCATGTATTTACATTTCTATCTAACTTCAAATTCTATTTTATTTTTGCTTTTTTTTTCTTTTTTTAACTGTTAAAAGATTAACAAACATATCAACAACAAGAAATTACAGAAAACTTCTCTTTATTGAATGGGTTGCCTCCCACGAAGCGCTTCTTTAATGTCATTAGCTTGACATGTGACTTGTGGTACTAGCTTTGCACTGCTCCTTTGGATTCACAATAGTATCACTTGGCATATTTCCTTGATTTCTTTCAGAGAGTTGCTTGGAAAGCTGGCCAATCTGTGATTCCAGATTCCTAATAGAAGCTTCTTGATTTGTGAACATAGATTCAGTCCTTTGCATAAATGACATGAACATGTTTTCTAAAGTTGAAGATCCTTCTCTAGGAACCGGATTCATGTTAGAGCTTGCTGAAGCATTTCTAGGTTGGTTGGTTGGGAATTTAGAATGGTTTGGGTTGAAAGGTAGATTTTGTGGTTGGTTTTGGTTATACTGTTGGTTAGATGAAGATGTTTGGTTTTGATGCTGGTTGAAGTTCTGGTTGTATGGCATGTTTGGATTGAAAGGTGGTCTAGGATTGAAGGTTTGTTTGAAATTCTGGTCATAAGAGGAAGAGTTGGGTTGCAGATAATTATTGTTCCTATATGACAGATTTGGATGGTTTCTTTGGTGAGGGTTATAGTTGTTTTTGTTTGAACAGCATTCAGCTGGACCACTTGAAGCTGCTTCATTATTTGATCCATCTTTTGAGTCATCAGCTTGTTTTGAGCCAACAAAGCATCATTAGCCCTAAGCTCAATCACTCCTCTTCTTTCACCATAGAAATCACTAGGAGCATCATAACGATTTGAAGCCATCGTTTCAATGATCACTCTTGCTTCATGTGCATCTTTCTTTCTTAATGAACCTCTAGCAGAGGCATCCACTAGCAATCTTGTATGCGACCGCAGTCCATTATAGAAGATATGGACTTGCTGCAGATCAGAAAATCCATGGTGAGGACACCTTCTCAACAAGGACTTGAATCTCCTCCATGCCTCACTGATGGACTCTCCATCTTTTTGTTTGAAGCAAGAAATCTCTGCTCTGAAGTAGTTGTATTTCTCTGGTGGAAAGTATTGAGCCAGAAATGTGTTCACTAAGTCCTCCCATGTAGTGAAATAACCATGAGGAAAACTTTATAGCCACATCTTAGCTTCTCCTTTGAGTGAGAATTCAAACAGCCTCAGCCGAATTGCATCATTCGGCACTCCATTCATTTTTATTGTACCACAAATCTGTAGGAAATTATGTATATGCTGATTTGGATCTTCCTCTTCCAAACCTCCAAACTGCTCTTGCCTTACCTGCTGAGTGAGAGCAGGTTTAATCTCAAAATTGTTGGCTGCAACAGTAGGTGGTGCGATACTGGATCCACAACCCATAGCATTAGGAGTGTACAACTCCTCAAGTGTCATGCGCCTTGTGTTATCCATATTTTCTGCTGAATTTTCTGTTGTAGCCTCTTTATTTTCTTTATTTGCTTTCAGGTTCCTCCTGCAAAATCTTTCAATTTCTGGTTCAAACAAAAGATTAGTTTCCTTGGCTTTTCGCATAAACCACAAATCAAAGATAAACAGTGGATACTGAAAACAGAATGAAAATTATGAAAATAAACAATGGAAAACAGAACAAAAACAGTATGAGTATTAACAAACAACTATATAAAAAAAAATTGTGTCCTAAGTAGCAAGCACTTCAAGACTATCGATATTCAATCAATAGTCCCCGGCAATGGCGCCATAAACTTGTTGACTTCTATTTTAGTCACACTTCGGCAAGTGTACCGGTCGTTACAAGTTTAGAAAAAGTGAGTAAAGGTTGTCGAACCACAGAGACTAGTTGATGAATTACCAATTACTTAACATGCTTTACTATTAGGACGAATCAATGAAGTAAGCATTTTGTATAAAACTAAGCAACTATGTAAAAGTAAGCAGTACACTGTAAAACATATAAGGAAAGCAAGTAAATGTTTAAGTTTCTAACAAAATAATGAAGAAGGTTAGGGAATAGGTTCATTCAATTCCTTCCCTCAAGTAACTATTTCCTATGTCAATTCAACAGAAATCATTCAATTGGAGATAGAATTCGTGATACCGTAGACTAATCCTATTCCTAGGTCTTTAGTCCCTTTAAATGACTACTATAATACCTAATCCCTTAGGTGAAAATAGAAAGTAATTCAAGAAGCGAAACAGATGAATTCCTAACATCTCATAGCATACAAGTTCTATCCCTAGACTCATGCATAGCTATAGTTATTTACTTCCTCTCCTAATTCAACTATCAATCTTCCAATTGCATAATTGAAACGAGATACAAATACTCAAGGAACAGTTCAATTCAGTCCAAACATTAATATCCCTATCACTACTTGAACTTCATGAATTAAACCTCAAGAATTGGCAATAAGCAGGAAGAGATCAATCAATTAACTGAAATTACACTTGAATTAACATAGAAATCCGTTACAAGAGTTCTGGAATCAAAATCCCCATTCATAACCTAGAAATCTAGCCTAGCATGGAAATGAGAAAAGAAAGAAGAGAAAAAGAAATCAAACACAAGAGAAGCTCCATAAATGCTTGATTCTTGCTTCCACAAGCTCACAAGCTCAGAAATCTCTAGGTTTGATGGAGGAGGATGGAGAACGAAGGTGGAGAAGAGAGAAATCGCAAGAAGCGTGCAAAGGAAGGAACTAAAACAACTGAATTATGAATTCTCTCTTCATTTCACGCCCAAAAGCCCTTATATAGGTGAAGAAATGCGCCCTCCACTTAATCCATTTGCGCCGTGGCGCGTTTGTCCAGAGAAAGGGGTTGCCTTGCGCCTCTGTGCGCGCCTAGGCGCGTCTTTGCGCCTCAGTAAGCCCCTCAAATGCGCCTAGGCGCGTTTTGACAGAGAGAGAGGTCCAATTGCGCCTCAGCATGCGCCTAGGTGCATTTTTGCGCCTCTGCTTGGTCTTCATTTGCGCCTAGGCGTGATTTCCTGCTTTGATTCCTTGACTTGAGCTTCCATTTCTCTTCTTCTTGATGGCTTGCACTCCAAGTCTTCATCTTAAGTTCATGGGCTTTCCTTCCAAGCTTCTATCTCCTCTTCAATCAACCTACAATTAACAGAGAAGAGGATAAAATGACTTAAAAACACAAGAAATACCTATAAAACTAACAAAACACTAAATCAAAGACTAACACTAAACAAATATGGTATTTTCAATGTTTTCTTGTTTAAACTACAACTAAACCTAGTGAAAGTGGATGGAAATGGACTGAAAACACCTAGGAAAACATGTATAATTTATCACTTATCATATGTCAATATGTGCTATTCTTCTATGCCATAGCCAAGAAAAATTATCATTAGAAGTTAAACATGTAGAGTAAGGGGATGAGTGATCTACTTCCAATATGTAGATGTTGTTTGATCTTTTGCCAATCATGAGAAGTTCATCTAAGTGTTTGTTGCTGATAAGACAATGTTCATCATCAAAAGCAATTCTGTAATTCTTGTCACATAGTTGACTGATACTCAGTAGGTTGAACTTTAATCCATCGACTAGCAAAACATCTTCTATCACTGTATTTGCTTTATATCCAACAGTACCGTAGCCTAGTATTTTCCCTTTGTTGTTGTCTCCATATACAACTGATCCAGTTTCTCTTGGTGTGAAGGTGCTCAGGTTCCTTCTATCACCTGTCATATGCCTTGAGCGTACCTTGTCTAAGTACCAAATTGAGCTTCATTGTTCGGGCTTTCTACAAGAGAAAAAGAACTTATTTTGCGGTTGGTACCCAGTTCCTCTTGGGTCCATGCATGTTAGTGCTACAGGTTTCTTTCTTAATCCATTTATATTTACCACTGGAAATCCCTTTCTTTTTAATCATGCAGTTAAAAGATTTATGTCCAGATTTCATGTAGTAAGTACAAGTGAATTTAGCATGTTTAGTGTTTCCAGATTTCATGTGAACATAGTTTGCAGAAGTGTTGAGTTCCTTTCTTAAATTTGAAACATCATTTTCTAACTCACATACTTTCTGTTTTAACATGGATACTTTCTTTTTCAAAACTATGTTTTCTTTTTCAAATGTTTCAGCTTGATTGTATAGCTCACAAAAAGCAGAATGCAGTTCTTCATATTCATCCATAGTTGAGTTTGTATCACTCACCTCACTGGATGATTTGGCCATTAAGCACAGATTCGCTTCCTCATTTTCACTTTCAGATGTTGAGGATATGTAGCCTTCGTCCCAAGCTATGTATGCTTTCTTTTTCTTCTTTTCTTTTCTGACGTTTCTTTCATTTTCAGATTTTCTCACTTCAGTGTTGTTGCTTCTTTTCAGGGTTGGACAATCTGATCTGTAGTGCCCAATCTTTCCACATTCGTAGCATGTCACTTTGACTGAAGTGTTGTCTTGCTTCTTGACTCCTTTTCTTGGTTGACCAAATTTCTTCTTAGTATTGTTCTTTATGAATTTTCTGAACTTCTTTACCATCAGGTTCACTTGGTCTTCTTGTGAATCATTTCTGTCTTCAAAGGATTCAGATTCTGTTTCAGTATGGTCTATTTTAAGAGCAATTCCTTTGGCTCTTTTGTCCTTCTGTTCCTCATCTGCCATTCGAGTCATATCCATTTCGTACTCTCTAAGTTTCCCAAATAGTTCAGCACTAGTCATAGCAGTAAGGTTCTTTGATTCAGTTATGGCTGTCACTGTAGGTTGCCACTTTCTGTTCAGCGATTTCAGAATCTTAACATTTACTTCTTCTTCAATGAAGTTCTTGCCAAGTCCTTTGAGATGATTGATGATGTGTGTGAATCTCTTTTGCATTTCCATTATTGATTCTCCTTGGAACATTCTGAATGTCTCATACTCTTGAATGAGTGTGTTCTTTCTAACTCTTGACTTCAATGATACCTTCATGGGTTACCATGATGAGCTCCATGCTTCTTTTCTTTGTTGTTGCATGCAGATATCCTGAAAAACTCATCAGAATTCAAGGCAGAGTGTATAATGTTCAAGGCCTTAGCATCATTTTCAGCCCTCCTAATCTCATCTATATCCCAATCCTCAAATGCTTTTTCTATCTCATTTCCATTTTCTATTTTCATTGGAACTTTGTAGTCATTTACCACAGCCTGCCAGATGCTTCTGTGAATAGATTCCATATAGATCTTCATGCGAACTTTCCAGAATGGATAGTTATCACCGCAAAACAATGGAGGTCTATTTATAGAAGCTCCTTCAGCGAAGGGTAAAAGATTACCAGCCATAATAGGGAACTATGTAGGATTACTAGATTGATTTACTAGTTAAAGCTCTTGATACCAATTGTTGGTCCCTATGTGAATCTAGAGGGGGGGTGAATAGATTCTAGTTCCCTATATCAATTTTTTCCTTCTCTCACTTTCTTTCCCGATTCAATTTTATCTTAGTTACAAGTAACGTATCAGAGATATTACAGCGGATAACAGCGAGAATGTAAAGCGAGAAAAACAATGAAGTATAAAAGATAAGGTAGAGAAAAGAGTTTAGACAGAGATTTATCCTGGTTCGGCTTTCGGCCTACATCCAGTCCCAACCCAACAATCTGTTGCGATCGATTTTTCAACTACAATGATTCTTTGTGTCCAATACAATCACGCTGCACAAACACAAAACAAATCAAAAACTCAAAACATATGTTCTTCACCTAAGAACATATCTTGATTCTTGATCCCTTCAAGAACCAACCTTGAGAGTACCTCTCTCAAAACAAAACTCTTCAACTCTTCTAGAGAACACCTTTCTCTTTAGAGTCTTAAACCAAAAACGAATACAAAAAGATAAAGATCAGATAAGAGTATACCTGTTGTGTATGCACTGATCAAGATAACATCCAATGAATTCAATCATTCACACAGCCTTCATCTCAAGAGAAAGTCTTTTAAAAAACTTTGAAGAGAATTCTTGTGTCAAACTGGTTTTTTCCGCTCTTCCTTTCTTTCTAAAAAACTCAAAAGATCTCTCTCCTTGAAATAATTCAAAGAGGTTTCTATTTAAAGCAGTTTCAAAATCTATTTGAGATGAATGCTGGTGTGGTAATCGATTACTGGATAGAGGTAATCGATTACTCCAGAGAAATTTGCCTTCTCTATTTCTTCAAGCACGAAGTAATCGATTACTATGGAGTGGTAATCGATTACTCCAGAGCAATTTGGGTTCCCCTGTTTTCTGAGTCTGTTGGTAATCGATTACAGTCATATGGTAATCGATTACTTCAGCTTAAAACCTTTTCAAACCAAAGTTTTTGACTTTTCCAAAATAGAATGGGGTTCCAAAACTTCTCTAGCTCAAATCATAAGAGTAGATTCAAATTCTCTAAGAAAAAGATTGAATAAAAACCACACACAAAGCCCATACTAAAACAATCAATATAATTAAGCTCCTATTTACAATCTATCATAAAGATCAAAATTACAAGTATATCAAAACTAAAACAAGAGGCGACTTCTTCAGCTTCAAGTCCAACAGTACATCAAAACCAAAAAGGGGGAGATTGTTGGACTTAAAGCTTGAAGGTGCTTTGGTGTCTCTCTTGGTGTTTTGCTTTTGATGTTATGTAATTTTTTGGTTTTCTTAGATGAAATGTAATTAGGAGTTTCCTATGTATTGATTGTATAGTTTAGGCATGTATGTGGTTGTTCTTTATTTGAATGCCCTGGAGAGCTTGGCAATCTTGTGTGATTTCTCATGTATCAAATGTTTGATTTCCCTCTCTAAGATATTTTGAAAATGTCTTTGGTAACCAACTGAGGTAATAGATTACCAACAGAAGGTAGTTAACTACCAACAGCAGGTAATCAACTACCAACAGTAGGTAACAGAGTGTGGGAATGCATTTGCCACTGGAGTAATCGATTACCCCCTCGGGTTAATCGATTACCATGAGCCAAAATCACCCTGGAAATCCTTGCTCACTGGTTTAATCGATAACCAGCCTCTGGCAGTCGATTACCCCTATCAGAAAATCATTAAGTTGCCCAAATTGAGTTTTTAATTGAACATATAAATACTCTTTTCTCAAAAATTAACATAAGATCTTGGAACATAAGTTTTAGAAAAGTTCATACACTTTCACATTCTCTCTAAACTGAGTTCATCATCTTTTCCAAGAAACCCATAAAAAACTTCAAGAGTTCACCAAGTTTTCATAAAGAAAAGGCAAACTTGATCTTTTCTCTGACTGGGTGGCATTCATAGTGTTATCTTTTGTGATCAGATCTACACTCCAGGTGTTTTCTAAACTGATCTTTTGTTTACCTTTTTGATTTCTGGGTTATTACTCTAGGAGAGCGGTCTCTCTGGATAGATTAAAGGTCTTTGAGAAGTGTGTTCTCAAAGGTTTGATCTTGGGTGTTCCAAGGTCAGGGAAGAACTGTTCTTTGGGTTAAAGGACAGGTTTTTTGGGTGTTTTGATTTCGTTTTTGTGTTGCTTGTTGCAGAGTGAATGTAAAAGAACACAAAAGGGATCATTTGATAGTGGAAGACCGATCGCAACAGTTGTTGGGTTGGGACTGGATGTAGGCAGTGGGTCGAACCAGTATAAATCACTGTGCACTCTTCTTCTTCCTTATTCTTTTTACCGTTTACCTTACATTGTTGTTATCATGATTTAATTTCTGCAATTTGTTCGGTAACTGACTCGGTAATTTACTCGGTAATCAACTAAAACTGGAACAGTTAGATACTGATATTGATTACGGCGCATATTGATTACTAACGTGTTTCTGATTATTCCTTTTGGTATTTCCGCTGTGTATCTTTGATATTTCCTGTTTATCTGTCTCATCTATTGATAGGTAATCAAGAATAGTTTTGTTTGAATAAAAAGGAATTAGAAACTCACGAAATTGGGCTATAGTGGAACTAGAATCTATTCACCTCCCCTCTAGATTCACATATAGGGACCATCATAATCAAGCTTCTCTTACATCTGAGATGCAGCAGCTGAAGGAGATAGTTATGAGCCTTGTTCAAATGAAGCCTAAGCCTTCTTCTTGATTGAGCTTCTGATGATTCTCAGCCCAAGGGGGAGAATATCTTAGGAAGAAGAGGTTGTTATGCTAAGGGGGAGCCTTCGTCTGAGGAGTCAAGCATCGTCTAAGGGGGAGTTAGCAAAACGTTTGAGGGGGAGTTAGCATTCTATTTTTTTCTGTATTCTTTTTGCTATGTTTTATTGATTCTTTATTTATTTGTATAGCGTTATACATGTATTCTTAGAGCTTTGGTTTTTTGTATACCTTGTAACATTGTATATGGTTTACATCACATTGATGTGACAATTCTTATAAAGAGGTATTGTTTCAGAAAACATCGTCTTGATGTAAATTTGACTTATGCTTAAATTGTGATCACTAACTTTGTCTTATGCAGACGCTTCCTTGAGAAAGTTATCAGTATGGTCTGTAATCATCAAAAAGGGGGAGATTGTTAGATCAAGATGATTAACATATTTAAAGTTTTGATTATTACAAGACAGACGAAACTTTTCCAGACGGAACATCAGTAAGCAAGTCAGACAAAACAAGTACAGACGGAAGATGACCCCTCAAAGTTGAAGTCATTCGTCTGTCTCAAGTCAAATCATCAGACGATAGGATAAGATGAAATCTCTTAGACTGAAGAAGTTTATCGTCTGCCCAAGAAGTGAAGCAAAGTATGAGTCACTCGCGCCAAGATTTCAAATCTTAAGAAGTACTCATTAGAAGCATCCAAGATCAGTATAGAGATTCGCGCTTACACATGCAACTCGAAAAGGTCTTCACCTTTTTTGTCAAAGTCTCTGTACAAGTCAGAAAAAGTACTGCACACGCCATCAATCACTCAAGTACTATCTGACACCTTTTGGAAGCTCTCGTGGAAAATGTTCAACAACATTCTTTTGTGTCTAACGGATATCTGAAGACTTTGCCTATTTAAAGTCTTCACTTCTTCAAAGTTCAACTGGCGAACACGCTTCTAGTATTCAATCTACTGTGATTTCGCTCACTGTATCTTTTGCACTTCATTGTAAAACCCTCTCTGCGAAGAGGAAACTTTCTTTTCAAAGAACTCTTTCAAATCCACCTGTGTGGTGTTTTAGCCTAAGGAGGCTGGTTGTTCAACGAATACCCAAGTTGTTTAGCCTGCGAAGGCTGTGTTCAAAGAATATCGTGCAATAGCCAGAAGTGGCTGGACGCAAATAATACTTGTAACCTTTTCACGGTTTGAAGTGAAAACTCAGTGGTTGCTGGGTAACTGGACGTAGTCTTGTATAGACGAACCAGTATAAAAATACTTGTGTATTTATCTTCTTAAGTGTTTGACTAACGGGAATAATCAAACTATAACGTCTGTTCATTAAAATCAATCTTTGAAAGATTAAGATTATTTCTTCTGAACCCCTTTAAACTCACAGACGAAAGGAACAAATTTTTTTAAAGTAACACAATTCAACCCCCCTTCTTGTGTTCTATCTTTTACACAAATAGGGAGAGTAGTAGTGTGGTAGTTATTTTGGTAGTTATTTTAAATTGCTTTATAGCTTTATAAGCTACATTTAATTTTATGATGGAGGACCATCTCCCAAGCATGAGAATTACAAGAGAAATGCAAAGTTAAATAGGAGCTCAAGTTGGAGAAGAGTTGACCAAGTCAAAGGTCAACTCTTGGAAGTCAACAAATTGGACAAATGAAGCCTTATAATTTTCTAAGTATTTTGTAACTAGTTTAGCTTTAATTTGTGTAAAGCTTGGACCTATGTTTGTTTGTGAATTTCGGCCAAGCTCCTTTTATGGACATGTTGACTTCTATTTGTGTTGGTCAAAGCCTCTTAAGATGGGCTTAAGTGTCTTATGACCCAACTAAGCAAGTGTAATACACTTTCTTAAAAGAGAGTGGATGGATTAGGAGAGAGAATTAGTAGAATTGCCACTAACTTCATTTAAATTTCCACCACTTGATTATCCCATAATCAAAGGTGTAAATTTAAGTCAAGTTCTAAATTGTTGACTCTCATCTAAGAAGGGATTCTAGCCTTAGGATTTACTTCTAATCCAAGGCATAGAATTCCATCTTAATTAATCCATGATCATCACAAACTTAGATGAGTTATGAGCCTCTTGATCTCATTAACTCTAGATCCTTCTTAAATTGATCAAGTGAGGGGTGCTTAGCATCACTTTATCAATCCATCAAGGATCAAGTGGCTAGGATAACTCAAGGCCAACCACACACAAGGGGTCTTATAACTTAGGCAATTTCCATTTTGTAATCACTTTGGTCATTTATGAAAAGAGAATTTCTAAGACTAAAGTCTTGAGAAAAGGAGAGATTTCTCCTAGGGTTTCTTCAAAGAACCTTGAATCTTATCATGGATCCATGGTCCAAGTGGCGATTCTTCTATCTAGCTTATTGAACTCTTGTTCATGGCGCTATCACTTTCTTAATCTCCCTTCCATTTTCGATTTCTTCTCCTTTTGGTTCCAAACCGTGAGATACTAGCCATTATATAGTCTATTCCGCAAGCTACATCATGATCTTGAGTGAAGGATCACTTCGTGTATGAAGATTGGGCACCCCTTTTTGCTAATCCTTGAAGATCCATCACAAGTTCCTTCATGGGTTTGCATCAAAATTTGATATCAAGAGCTTGTTCTTAACCTAGTTGTTCTTCACTTGTGGTATTGAGTCTAGCTCCTATCTTTTTGCTTTCAATTTTTGATTCAATTGACTTTTTATTTGAGTTTTGTTGTGTGTCTTGGCTATCCAAATCATAGATGAGATGTTCTGACACTCATGGTTGATCATACATGGCTTATTTTACATGCTAGACACATTCTAGTTGATAGCCCCCATGTGTTTGATGAATTTTCTCAATATGTATTTTGAGTCTCCTTGCTGGAATTTGAATCCCCTGCATTATATTTGGCTTAATTAGTGCTTATATGTCTCATTATTATGTGCATTGCTCATTATAAGTTCAAGTTACCACTACCATGCATTATCTTGCTTGTTAGCAAAGTTTGACTTGACTTGCTTGAGTTTTTTATCCTATACTTGGAATGTCCAGCAAAGAAAAGGCATGAGAAAAATATAGAAAAACAAAAGAAAGGAAAAGAGCAAGAGAAAATACTCAAAAGAAAGAGTCAAAGAAAAATTCAAGAAAAGAAAAATACAAGAAAAGAAGTTTGAAGAAAAATTGAGTGAAAAAGTAGTAGCTCTTGTTAGTAGAAAATTTTTGGAAAAATTGAATGCAGTACCTTGGTGAATTGGGTCATTAAACACCCACAAAATTAGTGTCCAAGCTTATTGTGGCATCATTACTCATTTGGATCAAGCATCATATTACAAATTGTGTCAAATTTGCTAATAGCATGACATTTGAACTTGTGGTGTGCTTTGTATGTGCCTAGACATAGTTGCCCTGTTTTTGGACCCTTATTTGTGGCTTCCCTGCACCTTAATTTGAGCTTATTTCGTGCATAAATATCACCCAAACCAATCCCCAAAATTTCAAGTCATTTTGAGCTAATTTTCAAGCCTAATTTCCAGCTTAGTGACGGTTTTGCTGTTGCTGTGACAGTTTCGGGTTTGCAGTTGGTTAAAGGGGTTAAACGTTGATTTATTGAATTATGGGCATTTTTTAATTCAATATACATATATATAAGTTCAACTGGAAAGTTTCATAATTTTCCAAGCTCATTTGCTATGCTAAAAAAATTTCACAAGTTTGGGCAGATTTGGTAACGGTTCAGTCAATTTTCCAGCAAAATTGCATTTGATTTCTTCCATTCTTTGAGTTTTTGTTTCAAAGATTTTTGCAGTTTTAAATACTATTTTTCCTTCATTATTAGTTCAGTAAAAATATTAGCCATTTTCTTGATCATTAATTTCCATTTTGAGTTGCTAATTTGTTCATTGAATCTTGTTTTTGTTGCTTGTCTTCTTTGAATTCCTAGTAGTTTTGTCTAGAGTTTTGTCTTCTTTGATCTCCTAGGCTTTGTAGCTGAATTGTTCCTCTTTCACTTGGATAAATTGGACTTTGATAATTGATAGAGGTTTCTCAAGAAACTCTAAGTGAGAGTGAGAGAAAAAAGGCTAGAGGGTAACTTCTAAGAAAAAGCCTCCTAAGTGTGCAAACAACAGTGTGAGTGCAAACACTTAGAGAGTGAGAAAGGACTTTTATTTCTCTTCTATTATTCTTGTTCTAACCTTTTCTTCCATAAATGGAGAGTTCCTCAAGTGTGGGCAATGAATTATCTCCTAAGACCCAAAGAGTGATGGATGCCATGATGGAGAAATTCATGAGTATGCAACATGACCTCAAGAATGAGCTCAAGGAGAGTGTCAATGAGGTGAGGGAGGAGAGCCATAGAAAAATGAGAGAAGAAGAGGATAGAAGGAGGGACATGGAAAGAGCCATAAGAGAAGAGATTGAGAGAAGAGAAAGAGAGGCCTGTCTTAGAAGGAGTGGAGAAAGAAGAGGTAGTAGTAGTAGGAGAGACTATAGATCTCCTAGAGGTAGTGAAGAGGGTAGTAACTTCAATGAGGAAGATGCATTCCATGCTTATGAGGATGAGAGAAGACATAGGGGAAGAGAGACTCCTCAAGAAGGGTACCATGGCCAACAACCTCAAGCATTTCCTTGTGGAGGTGGAGCTAGGCAAGGTGGCCTAAATGCAAAGATCAAGCTTCCAACCTTTGTGGGAAATGGTGAGGCCGAATCCTACTTGGATTGGGTCATGAAGGTGGAGCAAGTTTACTCATGTTATACCCACTTGAGAGAGGAGGAGAAGTTGAACTTAGCCATCCTACAATTTGAAGGATATGCCTTGGTGTGGTGGAACCAAGTGTTGGTGGACTCCTTTGCAAGAAGAAGGCCTCAAGTCACTTCATGGACTCAACTCAAGGATGTCATGAAGGAAAGGTTTGTGCCTCATTCTTATGTTAGAGATTTACATATTAAATTGCAAAGACTAACACAAGGGTCAAAGAGTGTTCAAGAGTACTACAAGGACCTTGAATTAACCATGCTTAGTGCGGATTACCAAGAGGAAAGGGAGGCTACACTTGCAAGATTCATCCATGGGTTGAACTATGAAATCCAAGATGTGCTAGAGCTCCAACATTTTGTGACCCTTGGAGATGCTCTTCACAAAGCCGAGAAGATAGAGAACCAATTGAAGAGGAAAGGCACCTTCAAGAAGAGCTACACACCATACAAATCATCATGGAAGGACAAGGAAAAGAAATAATACAATTCTTCATCCAAAGGGAAGCTAGGCTGTGAGGACTCCAAAAGTAAGGAGGTAAAATCTTCTACTTCCAAGCCTAGTTCTATTAAATGCTTTAAGTGTTTGGGGCATGGCCACATTGCATCCCAATGTCCTAACAAAAAGGCCATGATTGTGAGAGTTGATGGTGCCATCACTAGTGAGGATTCTCAATCTTCATCTAGTGAGAGTGAAGAGTCTAGGGAGAGCACTAGTAGTGTGGAGGAGCAACCCGAGGATGGAGATCTCCTCATGGTGAGGAAGATGCTTGGAAGTGCCCTTAAGGAGTTGGATGACTCTCAAAGGGAGAACATCTTCCATTCTAGGTGTCTATTTGAAGGGAAGGTATGCTCCCTCATTGTAGATAGTGGTATTTGTACCAATGTAGTTAGTACTATGCTAGTAGATAAGTTAGGACTTAGGACATCCCCACACCCTAAACCTTATAAGTTACAATGGTTGAGTGATAAGGGTGAAATGGTGGTTAGTAAGCAAGTTCTTATTAACTTTTCCATAGGTAAATATAGAGATGATGTGCTTTGTGATGTAGTGCCTATGGAAGCCACTCACCTATTACTTGGGAGACCTTGGCAATATGATAAACATGCCATTCATGATGGTGTTTCCAACACCTATATCTTTTCTCATATGAGCAAGAAGGTCACCCTCAAACCTTTGTCACCTAAGGAAGTGTGTGAGGATCAAATAAAGATGAAATTAAAGAGGGAAACTGAGAAAAAGTTTGAAAAAGAGGAGAACTTAGGTGCCAAACACCCTTTGGCCGAGAGCTCCACCAAAAAGAAAGGAAAGGAAACCAAAACACCTAGAAAACTAGCCTTGGCCGAGAGTTCAAGATTAATTACCAAGCATGCCACTAGTGATTCTAGGTTGAAAAACAAAGGAGAAACCTCACTTAAGCTTAGGAAAATCGAGAGTTCATGTAAGGTAGATCTTAAGGAGAGTTTGCTTATTGGGAAAGGTGAGTTGAGGAGAGAATTCCTAGCTAGGAAAAACATATTTCTTTGTTTACCTAATCCTTTTGTGTTGAGCACTAACATTGTAGGTAAGCAACAAGATTTGGATGCATTCAAGGAGGAGTTCAAAGATGTCTTTCCCAAGGACATTCCACATAGGTTGCCCACCTTGAGAAACATTGAGCCATGGACAATCATTGAATTTAGAAATGTGGAACGTTTAATTGTGCCTACTAACTTTTACTCTCATGATATTAATTGTTCATATAGGTTGATGAATGATGTAAAGAAGGAGGGCACATTACAAATTTCCACATATATTGAAACACCAAAAGCGCCTTGTATGATATCTAGAGGATTCACTCCCAAGAAATTTTGTGTTCTAGGACCAAGTGAGAAGTTGTGCGTAGAGGAACCATGGAGTGAGCTAGGAAGAGGAAATGGGTACTTAGAGATTATGCATTATCAAAAAGGGAGACTTCTTTGCCTCTTACTTCTCCTATTATTTCTAATTTTCACAACACAATTTGTGACACAATAAGTTCTCTAAATAGGTATTGGGAAATGTTTGGAAATGTTAAGTTGAGGTTCTTGTTTGATTCTATTAATGGTTGCCCTTTTAGGTGGAAGAATGAATCCAAGAAGGAGGAAACATCACAAGCTTCTACACCTAAAAGAAGACTTTTAAACAAGAGTTTCAAACATGATTACACAAGGATTGAAGAACTAATATCTACACTTCTAAAGGAGGAAATAGAAACTCCTTGGAGTTTCAGTTTATGCATAGACAATCACTTGATTTCCTTCTTCACTTCTTTACATTTTGATATTGATATTCGTGGGCAAACCATCTTGATATTAAATGTTAAACATAAAAGAGTTTGTTTGATCTTTGATCCGGGTAAAATGGTTTTGTAGGTAATAAGCTAAGGCCACTTGAGGACAAGTTGGCCACAAGAAGGAGGGATTGATGGAGGACCATCTCCCAAGCATAAGAATTACAAGAGAAATGCAAAGTTAAATAGAAGCTCAAGTTGAAGAAGAGTTGACCAAGTCAAAGGTCAACTCTTGGAAGTCAACAAATTAGACAAATGAAGCCTTGTAATTTTCTAAGTATTTTGTAATTAGTTTAGCTTTAATTTTTGTAAAGCTTGGACTTATGTTTGTTTGTGAATTTTGGTCAAGCTCCTTTTATGGACATGTTGACTTCTATTTGTGTTGGTCAAAGCCTCTTAAGAAGGGCTTAAGTGTCTTATGACCCAACTAAGCAAGTGTAATACTTTCTTGAAAGAGAGTGGATGGATTAGGAGAGAGAATTAGTGGAATTGTCACTAACTTCATTTAAATTTCCACCACTTGATTATCCCATAATCAAAGGTTTAAATTTAAGTCAAGTTCTAAATTTTTGACTCTCATCTAAGAAGGGATTCTAGCCTTAGGATTTACTTCTAATCCAAGGCATAGAATTCCATCTTAATTAATCCATGATCATCACAAACTTAGATGAGTTATGAGCCTCTTGATCTCATTAACTCTAGATCCTTCTTGAATTGATCAAGTAAGGGGTGCTTAGCATCACTTGATCAATCCATCAAGGATCAAGTGGCTAGGATGACTCAAGGCCAACCACACACAAGGGGTCTTATAACTTAGGTAATTTCCATTTTGTAATCACTTTGGTCATTTATGAAAAGTGAATTTCTAAGACTAAAGTCTTGAGAAAAGGAGAGAGCTCTCCTAGGGTTTCTTCAAAGAACCTTGAATCTTATCATGGATCCATGATCCAAGTGGCGATTCTTCTACCTAGCTTATTGAACTCTTGTTCATGGCGCTATCACTTTCTTAATCTCCCTTCCATTTTCGATTTCTTCTCCTTTTGGTTCCAAATCGTGAGATACTAGCCATTATATAGCCTATTCCGCAAGCTACATCATGATCTTGAGTGAAGGATCACTTCGTGTATAAAGATTGGGCACCCCTTTTTGCTAATCCTTGAATAGCCATCACAAGTTCCTTCATGGGTTTGCATCATTTTATTATCTTGGATTGTTAAGTCTTGTAATTCTGAACTCTTTTTGATTTTGAATTTTAATGTTGGGTATTATCTTGCTTTGGAGGAGCAGATCAGAATAACTATATTTTGGATAACTGTAATATAAATTTAAAAATTCTGTATTTTGAAATGTTGAATGTTTGATATATATATATATATATATATATATATATATATATATATATGTATATATATATATATATCTCTGATAACTGAAAATATGAACGCAATGATGCATAGCATGAGAAGCTACACAGGTTTACTAACATTACAGGAAACGTCAAAATCATCTTTACAAGATCTCTAGCACCACACCTTGATCTGGTACATCAAAACCAAAATGGGGGCGATTGTTAGACTTGAAGCATGAAAAAGTTTGACTCTTGGATTTTGATTTTGATACATTTGTAATCTTGATCTTTAATAGTTGTGTTTGTAGGATCTCAAGTGTATTGATTTGTTTAGACTAGGCTTTGAGTTTGTGATTTGATTTGTTTATGCTTCTAAGAGAATTTGAATCTACTTTGACAGTCAAGCTAAGTGGTTTGGAAACCCGTATTTTGTTTTTGAAAAAGAGAAAAACCAAACTTAAGTGATAGAACACTTGGTTTGATAATTTTAAAGTGTTTTTAACTGAAGTAATTGATTACCAATTCAAAGTAATCGACTACCAACAGTAACTGAAATTGGGAATCCAAAAAAACTCTCTGGAGTAATCGATTACCCCATATCTCTAATCGATTACCACGAGCTTGAGAAACAAAGGGAGATTAAAACTCTCTGGAGTAATCGATTTCCACTCCATAGTAATCGATTATCCCCATCAGAAATTCATCTCAACTGGTTTTCAAATGTTTTATATAAATACCATCTTAAAAGATTTTAGAAAGAGAAGTAGTCTTTGGATTTTAAAAGGAAAAGGGAGAGCGAAAACAAGTTTGTAGAGAACAATGTGTTCTTAACATTTTTCTCAAGATTTCAAAAAAGATTCATAAACTTTCTCAAGAGATGAATTGTTTGTGATGGATTGAAGCATATACATTGGTATACAGGGTGATCAGTTCTTGTACAACAGGTGTACTCATTCTGATTTTAATTTTCGTTTTTTATTTAGAATTATTTAAACCCTTAGAGAAAGGCATTCTCTGGAAAAAGAGTTTTTGGGAACTTGAGAAATGATTCTCAAGGCTGATTCTTGAAGGTTTCAAGAGTTAGAGAAAAAGGTTCTTGGAAAAGAACTAGTTGTATTGTTTATTTTGATTTCGTTTTGTATATGTGCAGTGTGATTGTAATTGACACAAGGGATCAAAATTGTTGATAGTGGAATACCAATCACAACAGTTGTTGTATTGGGACTGGAGGTAGGCTGAAAGCCGAACCAGTATAATTCACCGTGCAAATCTCTCTTTACCTTAAAACTCTTTATTTTGATGAATCATATTCTGAATGCAATTTTTGTATGTCTTGATTCAAAAGAGTTCGTAAAAGAAAAAGATCTTATTCTTCCTTTATCATTTCGCTGTGATAACTCTGAACTGATATTGATTCTTAAATTGGAAAAGTCAATAAATTCAAGATCAATAGTGAATAGGAAGAAAATTGAAATAGCCAACAAAATTCGTAAGAGGGAACTAGAATCTATTCACACCCCCCTCTAGATTCTGCATAGGGACCAACAACCAATACCAACTCAAGATAGGGCCTATGTCTATGGCTACATATTTCGCCCATACAATATGCATTACAATTACAATTCCACCTATTAAAAGCATATTTCCATCTGCATAATCAAACCAATAACCCCTAACTCATATACACTACATATTTTCACACACCATCAAGACAATCCCAATTCACACTAATAATCATCAACTTCACAATTCCATATATTCTACAAGTCCTAGTTTACCCTTTTTGCTCTGTAATCACGTTTTATTATTAGAGCACTCATATTTTAACTTAAAACTCATTCCTTTTTACTCAAGTTCATTCTTTTCCAACATCCAAGTTCAGGTTCCTCTTTCACTAAGTCATTTTTGTAGTATTTTAGTTGTTAAACTTTCGTTAAAAGGTGTTTGAATAGGAAGTTTCAATTACTTTTACACCTATGCAATCACTATAAAATTTACCTATATGTTGCATCATATATTAAACAATTTAATGAACCTTGTTTAGTATTTGATCTGGGTGGAATGTGTTTGTTGATGCATCCTTACCTTTTTGAATCTTACATTCTATCTTCTACTTTTCTTAGATTAGGATCATCTTAGTTCATAGTTTTGGTTTGATTTTCATGCATGTCGTGAGTACCTTGTTTGATTTCATTACAATACTTGCCTTGCACACCATTTAAAGTTTCATTGCTGCATTTTATATGAGTATATGTTGCTGCCATGTATGTTTCTTGATAGATACACATGAGTTTACTTGTTACATACATCAAAGGTGTTAGCCGTAAGAAAATCTTGTTGTGTGTCTTGATTTTCATGCTTGTTTTGCCTCTATCTTGCATAGACTGTAAGCTATGTTCAGTTTCTTGAAGTTACAGTCCATTACAGCCATGAATACACCTTTTATTTAAGTTCACGTGAAGATTAGATCATATAATAAATGCATCTTGCATGCTAGTCTCTCATCTTAGCCTACTAGTGCACTATATGACTAGTTTGCTAGCTCTTTGGTGATTTAGGTGAGTTGTTTAAACCTTGTATGATCTTGGCCATTTGGGATCCTTTGCCGCACGTTTCTACATGTCTCTTAAGGGATTCACTACTGTTTGAGTGCACAAACACATGGTTATATGCTTTATATCCATACTAGTGAACACTTGAATTTGCCTTAACCGTTAGTGTGAATGGGGCTGTCTTAGTGATTCGGTTTTTGCTTGATTTCTTTGCTGCATTATACCTCTGCATTCACATAGTTTCATGTGCATAATTTCATGTCTAAGTGAACCAAGTGAAGAGAAGAAAAGAAACAAGAAGGAGAGGGATCAAGAGAAGAGACTATAGGAGTTTCTAACTTGTTTTCTTCTACTTTTGTATCATTTTGTGTGTCACTTGGCTCTTAAATAAATTTCTTTGAATGTTGCAAATCTGGACCTTAGGTTAATAAGAAAAGGAAGGAGTTTAAAGTGTGGGAAAGAGAAGAACAAGGGAGGCTACATCACCCTTTGTTGACACACACCTTGTCTTTGAAAATTCCAACTTGTTAGGAAATAAAACTTGTAATTTTTATTTCGTTTTTGATTGGAATTTGGACTTTAATATCCGGTTTGCTTGCTGCACCAAAATTCATTTTAAACACCTCTAGTTTAGATTCTTGCTCATGTAAAATTGGACCTTATATCTTGTTCATAGTTTCGATTTCTGAAAATCGGGTTAAAAAAATCGATTTCTATTATCTCTTGCTAGCCTTTGCTATCTTGCCTTGGAATTATCTTGGTTCTTTAGCCTTGTTTAGTGGTTGTATCTTCATCCATTCTATTTCTTATCTTACACCGAAAAGATATCTCCAAGTTTCCTCCAAGGAGATGGGCCTTTCAAAATCATTGAAAGATTGGGTCCAAATGCATACAAGGTAAAACCTCCAAGTGAGTATTGTGGTAGTAACTCCTTTAAATATTTCTAATCTGTTTGTTAGATGTAGGTGCAAATAAATACATCAACTTGAGGACAAGTTCAAGCAAAGAAGGAGGGTTTGATGTAGGAACATCTAGCCTAAGAAGATTTACTAGAGGCGTGTAAAGGAGACTTGAAGAGGAAGTGGAAAAGCTCCAAGAGTTGTACTCTAACTTAGGACAAAATCTTGTAAATCTTAGTAAACTTGTATGGGACAAGATTAGGTCCTATTGTAATAGCTCTAGGGTATGACTTAAGGGTGCAAAGCCTAAACCCCATGGGTTTCATAAAGCCTAAAGCATGTCATGCATTCCTAAGTTAAGGTCACACAAGTTTTCAAAATCGGCTAAAAACATTTTTGGCTACAAATAAATTGTGAACCTTGAAACACTTGCTAATTAGGAAGGAAACCTTGATTAAACATTGGATCCATGCCAAAACTTAATCAAGGATCTTCACCCTTGATTAGGAAGTGATTAGGATTGATGACATGGCTAATCACATGGGTACCAAGCGGAGACAAACCCATGTGCACCCATGTGAAGGTCATGTGAAAGCTAACAACCAAGTAACTCACATGGTTACTTGGTGATCAAGTAGGATTTCGGCTAGGATTAGGTCTTAACTAGGATTAGGTTAGTTTTAATCATAGTTTAGGTGCCTTGGAGGCCAAGCTAGGTGGCTTATAAATACCCTTGGTCGAACCATTGTAAGGACCTTTTGCTAAATTTTTGAATGAAGAAATTTAAGCTTTTGAGAGAGATTTTCTTTTGTTCCCTTAGGGAAATTCCTTGAATCTTATCAATGGCATCTTGCTTCCATTGTGGCGGTTCCTCCTAGGCTTATGGGTTCACACCTTGGCGCCATCATCATTTCTACCTATTCCGCTTTTTATTTGATTTCTAAACACCTAAAACACCAAAATACATGCTTGGCCGAGACACTTGTCTTGGAGTTCTTAATGAGCTTTGGTTTGAAGACTAGATTTGGGCAACATTGGAGCTTCTTTGGATCAACCCCCAAGGAGGACTTCATCAAGTGGTATCTAGAGCTTGTTGTCTTCACCAATTGGTTCATCACCACCGGTTAGTTTTGAGTCTCCATGAGTCTTTAGTTTTTCTTGTTATTCTTCCATCTCTAGAGTCTTTCTTTCATAGAGTAGCTAGTTTTGCTTCCTTGAGTTGTCTTGTTAATTGGTTTAGAGTTAGAACATGCTTTTCTTCTTTTGGTTACTGCATTAGGTCGTGATTCATCCTTGGCATGTTCTACCATTTCCATTTGAATACATGAGTTAGTAGCTTGCAAAATTTGACTCCATGGTATCCATGATTTTTACTCTTGCAAGTTTTGAGTCATGTATGCCCTTTAGGATTTTTGTGTAGCTATAATTCCTACTGCACCGTGAGGCATGCTTGCTGGTTTGGTACTACACTTTAACTTTCCATACATGTATGACATGATTTCTAAGAGCTAGGAACATTGACTAGAGTATGCTTACATGATCATTGATTTTGGTAATTTTTAGGATACCATTTGCTTTATAATTTTGGTTAGTTCTTGTAATGGCTATGATAAACTTGAATTGAACCTAGAAGTGGCTCTTAGTTCCCTTAGAGGTTTCGGTCCAGCCATGGCATATCAAAAGAAAAAGAAGTAAATCAAGAAGAGAAAGAAAAACAAGTGAGAAAAGAAAGACTAGTGTGAAAAGGACTTGGTTCTAAAACAAAGTTACAATTAGAGAACCATAGAAAAGAGATAAGAAAATAAGTGTGCAGCAAGATAAGAGTAAAGAAAGTGAAAAATAAAAAGAGTACTCAAAAGAAACACCCTTGGACCTAGGAAAAAAGCTTACATCATTCTAGTAGAAATTCTAGTTTTGAGCTTCCTAGTGAATTGTGTATCTTTTGGTTCTTTACATGTAATTTTCTTTTTCTCCCCTGCAATGTACCTTGCTGGACATGTTATTTTACTGAACATATAGGAATTGTATTAAAATTTGCATTATGAGCATGATAGCTAGCAACATATAGGAACTAGGTGAAATCGGTCGCTAAAATTTTTTGCTGAATTTTTCTGAAATCGGTTTCTACTTTTGGTTTCTACTTTTGGTTTCTACTTTTGGTTTCTAATTGGGTTGAGTGCTTGTTGTCCAGTTTTGAATGTTTCATGATATGCCTCTGTTTTTACATGTTTCCTTGGGCAATTTTATGATATTTTTCTGCCCTAGCATATGTCATTGTCTCATTAAATTTTCTCCATAATTTGAGTAGTTTTCCTTTCACATTTTAGTTTTTATTGCTTGTCTTCTTTTGGATTACTTGGTTTTGTCCTAGAGTTTTGTCTTCCTGGCCTTCTTAAGCCTATCATCGTATTGTTCCTATTTCATAATGGTATGCATAAAAGTCTTGATGATTGATTAGAGGATAATTCCTAAGTGAACATAAGAGAAAGAGTGGTAAAAGGCAATAGAAACTCATTAGAGAAAAAGTCGATTTTGGTGTGATACACGAGTAGTGAGTGTATACACTTAGAGAGCTTGTGAGGTTTATTACTTTCCTTGTTTTTCTTGTATACTAACTCTTCCTTGCAGCCATGACAAGTCCCCCTAGTGTTGGATAAGATTTATCACCAAGAACACTAAACATCTTGAACTTGGTAATGGAGAAAATGCAGGCTAGATTTAGAGAGAGTGAGGAATGAAATAGGAGGGAGAACAGAGGAAGAGAAAGGCCAATTACTAATGAGGGAGAAATGAGAGAAAGGAGAAATGAAAATGAGAGAAGAAACGTGGAAGAGGGAGAAAGGAGAAGTGGTAGGAGAAGGGAACATATGACCTCCATTGGTAGTGGTGTTGGGAACCCCTATAGAGATGATTTCCATGGACATGACCCTTTGAACTTTGAGAGAAAAGGTGTTAGAGGGGCTGGCCGTGAGGGAGTGAGGGGGAACCATGAGTATAGAAGACACCATTGGGAAGAACCAGAGAGGTGTCATCCTTCACATGAAAGAAGTGATAGGTATTATTATGACTATAAGAGGGAAATGAGAGAAAAAAACAAATAAGGTTGTTAGAAGAAAAAGAAAGAAATTATGACGAGTATTGGAAAAAGGAAAAAGAGAGAATGATAAAGGAATTGAGAAAAAAAGAAGTTAAGGAAATAAAGTTGATGGAAAAACAAATGAAGGATAAATGTGATTCTTTAATTTCTTATTCTAACCCTTCATTTGATTGTTTTGATTCTTATTTGGAAAATATTTTAGGCATTGTTCCAAAAGATGACTATCAAAAAGAAATTGAAATTCTCTTTGTGTAAAGATGTAGAAGGAAAGGCACTTGAAGATCTTTGTGAGGTTGCTTATGACCAACTTTACAAACCACCTTTTGTTTTGGTGCCAAGAGAAGAGTTGTTCCCAATGGAGCCTTGGAACAAACATTGTAAAGAAAAGGAAGTACCCACAGAGTTTGAACTTCCCTTTGAAAGAGTTTCTTTACCACTTAGTATTCCTTTTACTTCTAATAAATATGATTTTTCATGTTATACACTTGAGTATTATGGTATTAAACCTTGGACCATTCTAGAATTTGGTAGTTTGGAATTCTTAATTGAACCTAATGATCTTTATCTTCATAATGTTGAATGTCCTTCTAGGTTGATGGAAGATTTTAAGAAGGAGGGTACTTTGGAAACTTCTACATCTAGAGGAAGAATCTTGATGGAGAGTTCCAACCCAAACATGTCCAAACTTGAGAAAATGCTACTATCAACACAACTTGAAGTACAAGCTCCAAAGAGCTTTGGTTGTGCTTTGAAAAATGGAATAAATTCATCTTTTACTTCCTTAGGTTGTGTTAATGATATTAGAAAACAAATTATATTGTTTTTTATATGATTGGCATTTAAATAACTTAGGTAAAACTAACAAATTTAAAAGGTGTTTGAATAGGAAGTTTCAATTACTTTTACACCTATGCAATCACTATAAAATTTACCTATATGTTGCATCATATATTAAACAATTTAATGAACCTTGTTTAGTATTTGATCTGGGTGGAATGTGTTTGTTGATGCATCCTTACCTTTTTGAATCTTACATTCTATCTTCTACTTTTCTTAGATTAGGATCATCTTAGTTCATAGTTTTGGTTTGATTTTCATGCATGTCGTGAGTACCTTGTTTGATTTCATTACAATACTTGCCTTGCACACCATTTAAAGTTTCATTGCTGCATTTTATATGAGTATATGTTGCTGCCATGTATGTTTCTTGATAGATACACATGAGTTTACTTGTTACATACATCAAAGGTGTTAGCCGTAAGAAAATCTTGTTGTGTGTCTTGATTTTCATGCTTGTTTTGCCTCTATCTTGCATAGACTGTAAGCTATGTTCAGTTTCTTGAAGTTACAGTCCATTACAGCCATGAATACACCTTTTATTTAAGTTCACGTGAAGATTAGATCATATAATAAATGCATCTTGCATGCTAGTCTCTCATCTTAGCCTACTAGTGCACTATATGACTAGTTTGCTAGCTCTTTGGTGATTTAGGTGAGTTGTTTAAACCTTGTATGATCTTGGCCATTTGGGATCCTTTGCCGCACGTTTCTACATGTCTCTTAAGGGATTCACTACTGTTTGAGTGCACAAACACATGGTTATATGCTTTATATCCATACTAGTGAACACTTGAATTTGCCTTAACCGTTAGTGTGAATGGGGCTTGTCTTAGTGATTCGGTTTTTGCTTGATTTCTTTGCTGCATTATACCTCTGCATTCACATAGTTTCATGTGCATAATTTCATGTCTAAGTGAACCAAGTGAAGAGAAGAAAAGAAACAAGAAGGAGAGGGATCAAGAGAAGAGACTATAGGAGTTTCTAACTTGTTTTCTTCTACTTTTGTATCATTTTGTGTGTCACTTGGCTCTTAAATAAATTTCTTTGAATGTTGCAAATCTGGACCTTAGGTTAATAAGAAAAGGAAGGAGTTTAAAGTGTGGGAAAGAGAAGAACAAGGGAGGCTACATCACCCTTTGTTGACACACACCTTGTCTTTGAAAATTCCAACTTGTTAGGAAATAAAACTTGTAATTTTTATTTCGTTTTTGATTGGACTTTGGACTTTAATATCCGGTTTGCTTGCTGCACCAAAATTCATTTTAAACACCTCTAGTTTAGATTCTTGCTCATGTAAAATTGGACCTTATATCTTGTTCATAGTTTCGATTTCTGAAAATCGGGTTAAAAAAATCGATTTCTATTATCTCTTGCTAGCCTTTGCTATCTTGCCTTGGAATTATCTTGGTTCTTTAGCCTTGTTTAGTGGTTGTATCTTCATCCATTCTATTTCTTATCTTACACCGAAAAGATATCTCCAAGTTTCCTCCAAGGAGATGGGCCTTTCAAAATCATTGAAAGATTGGGTCCAAATGCATACAAGGTAAAACCTCCAAGTGAGTATTGTGGTAGTAACTCCTTTAAATATTTCTAATCTGTTTGTTAGATGTAGGTGCAAATAAATACATCAACTTGAGGACAAGTTCAAGCAAAGAAGGAGGGTTTGATGTAGGAACATCTAGCCTAAGAAGATTTACTAGAGGCGTGTAAAGGAGACTTGAAGAGGAAGTGGAAAAGCTCCAAGAGTTGTACTCTAACTTAGGACAAAATCTTGTAAATCTTAGTAAACTTGTATGGGACAAGATTAGGTCCTATTGTAATAGCTCTAGGGTATGACTTAAGGGTGCAAAGCCTAAACCCCATGGGTTTCATAAAACCTAAAACATGTCATGCATTCCTAAGTCAAGGTCACACAAGTTTTCAAAATCGGCTAAAAACATTTTCGGCTACAAAAAAATTGTGAACCTTGAAACACTTGCTAATTATGAAGGAAACCTTGATTAAGCATTGGATCCGTGCCAACAATTAATCAAGGATCTCAACCCTTGATTAGGAAGTGATTAGGATTGATGACATGGCTAATCACATGGATACCAAGGGGAGACAAACTCATGTGCACCCATGTGAAGGCCATGTGAAAGCTAACAACCAAGTAACTCACATGGTTACTTGGTGATCAAGTAGGATTTCGGCTAGGCTTAGGTCTTAACTAGGATTAGGTTAGTTTTAATCATAGTTTAGGTGCCTTGGAGGCCAAGCTAGGGTGGCTTATAAATACCCTTGGCCGAACCATCGTAAGGACCTTTTGCTATATTTTTGAATGAAGAGCTTTAAGCTTTTAAGAGAGATTTTCTCTTGTTCCCTTAGAGAAATTCCTTGAATCTTATCAATGGCATCTTGCTTCCATTGTGGCGGTTCCTCCTAGGCTTATGGGTTCACACCTTGGCACCATCATCATTTCTACCTATACTGCTTTCTATATGATTTCTAAACACCTAAAACACCAAAATACATGCTTGGCCGAGACACTTGTCTTGGAATTCTTGATGAGCTTTGATTTGAAGACTAGATTTGGGCAACATTGGAGCTTCTTTGGATCAACCCCCAAGGAGGCCTTCATTAGGTGGTGATTTTGTTCTGGCGGCGGCTTGCCATGGAGTTCTGGAAGTGGCGGCCGGCGTGAGTGAAGGAAGAGAAAGAAGAAGAAGAAAAGAAAATGAAGAGGAGAAGAAGATGTAGAGTGACGGCCAAGAAAGAAAAATGAGTAGATGGGAAGATGTTGGCCTCCTTAGTATTCAGATTTTAGGGTTAAGGTGGGGCCCACATCAAAGGTTGGGTGCCCTAAAATTTGGTTAAACACACATATGGGCCTACAATGCAGAGGTAAGGCCCATTAGGCTCTTGGGGTCTCTAATTATCTCTATTTCAGTTTTTATGTGTCTCTGCAATTTACCTCTTCTTAGTAGTGGATCTTTAATTTAATTCTCCATCAATTTTAAATCTCTAAATCTCAACTTAAATTTATTTCCCAAAAAGGAAAATTGTGGTATTTACATCTCTACCATTAATTAGTAGTTGACTTTTGTTTGAAGTTTGACTTTCTCATCTTAATTATCATTAACTTCGCAATCACTTTTAATTACTTCTAAAACATTTTTAGACATTGTGCTTAAAGTTATTGGGTACCTCAGATCTAAGGTTAGTAAATGACAAATGACTGTTTTGCCACTACTTTATAAACTGACTGTGCACATCATATTTTACTATTAATATTTTATTCTTTACACTGAATAACTTCTAAACACTACTTAGAATAAAATATTTTATTTTAAATCAATTTGCAGAGAAAATGGAAAAATGATTGTTTTGCCCCTACCCCAAAATTGAGGATGTTACACACTTCGCTAATATTCTTTTTTAATTTCTCTTGAATTCTCGTTCACTCTTTCGCTCACTAAAAAGATTACTGCAATAGTGATGTAAGCCTTTCATGGAAGTCTCACTAGTTTGCCCAATCTTCACCTCAACAAGCTTGAACTTCACGGTTACAAGGTCATCAATGGCGGAACATACACTCAAGAAGAAGAAAAGTATAAAATGGAATAGAGAAGAAGATGAGGAGCGTCATGCTAGAAGCAATAAGCTCTAGGTAAAATCGCCACATGGAAAATGCACCATGATAAGACTCAAACAAGGTTTTCTCAAGAAACCTAGAGGAGAACTTTCTCTCTCAAAAGCAATGTGCTTCTTTCTAAATTCATCAAAAGTGTTTACAATTCAGAAAATTACCTACTTATACTAATGAAAATGGTGTCAAGCTTGTTATGGAAGGATCACATGCTAGCCCTTTGATTGGAGTCTAGATCAACGCATGGGAAGCTTAGTTGAAGCAAGCACACGGATCAAGACTCTTAACCATAGGATTTGGCTCTAATCTAATGGTCTAAATTCGAATTAGGAAGCATGGAACTTGTGACTCAAGTTTGAATTCTCACCACATGATGGGATCTAGATCATAAGGCCAAAATTCACTCTTGAGAAGCATGATACATGTGACTTAAGTTTGAATCTCTACCACTTGATAAGATCTCATCAAGAGGATGTAATTCACTCTTAAGTGGTGCTTTAAGCATGCTTAATTTCGGATTCAAACTCAACCTTTAGATGGAGATGCAATCCTAAGGCTAAAATTTGAATTGAGTTAGTGGAATTTCCACTAACTTCCCTCCAAAACTCTCTCCACTCTCTCTAGGGAGAGTGTGCATCACTCTCTCTCAAAATGCACATTAAATCTGTTCCTAAACTATTACAAAGCTAAGGCCAAAATTAAATCCTTAAAACAATTACACAAATTGAAAGGAAACTACTAATAAGGCCTAATACACATAAGCATTCGCTATAAATTCCTGGAAGTATTCCAACGCAAACTTCAAGCTTATTTTCCTACTGGATCCAGTCCGAACTAGGCTTTGGTGTCTCCATAGCTTTTGTAGCCCTTGAAGTCTTCTTTAATTTGCCACCAAGAATGCCTCAATTGGAGTTGTGTAGCTCGAATTATGATCAAAATACTGAAACAGGTCAGATGCAAAAATCAGCAGCGAAATTTTATTAAAAACAACTAAAACCCCAATTTACAAATAAGGTGCTTG
The DNA here is from genome assembly GCA_026586105.1 of Hylodesmum podocarpum. Classification (NCBI taxonomy): domain Eukaryota; kingdom Viridiplantae; phylum Streptophyta; class Magnoliopsida; order Fabales; family Fabaceae; genus Hylodesmum; species Hylodesmum podocarpum. The sequence continues at coordinate 5,551,308 of JALJEV010000493.1, read as the reverse complement.
GAGAGTTTTATTGGGCAATTGGAGATGATCCTCCATCAAATAGGGCACATAATTTCATTCAACCGACAACAATAGCATAACACCAATTCAAGGAATGAACATACAGTTGATTACATAAATACAATACTAACAAGCATACCCACTCAATTTCAACAAAATCAATCATAAGGCAAATATAACAACAATAGTTATCATCAATGAACCACCATTCAAAACAGAAATTTCTCATTGTTATCATTAATAATAATAGAACTATCCTAACCTCGAAGAAGAAAACACCAACAAGAGAGGAACTTGAGTTTGAAGAGGAGAAGGATTCCAAATCCCTAAATTCAACTCCAAGGACTTCCCATTAACTTAGAAGGAGAAGAAATGAGGTTTTTGCCTCTATAGACTAACTTAGGCCATCTGGAGAAGAAGAAATCCTAATAAGTTGTGAGAAACAAGAAGGAGCAACACGATGCGCGTGTGGGAAGACAAAAAGGAGAAAAGAATAAAGAAATGGAAGAAATGACGCCTAACTCAAGGATCGCCAATGACTGATTTTAGTACTTAAACCTAAATTTCTATGTTTATTATAGACAAAAGATGAAAAGAGTGAAAAAATGAGTACAAGTATATCTTTAGTTATTTCCCAGTAAAATGTTTAAGATCACTATCTTATTTAAACTTTCGTTATGAGTTTCAAAGGACATATTATTTGTTTAAAAAATAACTCCATCAAAACTAACTAGTACTAATTATAACAAAAAAAAAACTTATTAATTTAATTAATAATTTTTCTAAATTCAACAAGATTTTTAAAATAATTATTTAAGATATCTAAACACATAGAATTAAAATTAATTAACTTGCAATTACATGTATAATTAATATAAGAAGAGAAATTTCAAAATATTACGCGACACTTGAAGATTCAAAAAAATATTAAATAAGTTTTACTTGTAATTTCCTAAGGCATTTTGGTCTCAACGAGAACTAAAATCATATTAAATTGTGATAATAAGAAATATAATTTATATGTATAAAGAATTAAAATCATAATAAATGGTAAATGTCAGAAAAAAAATTAAAAGTAAAGGATATATTTACTGTTTATTATAATGACTAATATGATAACAACTTACATAACTAATGACCGAATTTGTTGTTCACTTTCTAAATTTCACTTACAAGAATTTTCTTTTATCATTTATAAAAATTGATCATATAAAAGTTGTAGCTTTATATATATATATATATATAATAACGTATCTTTGCCCTGGATTTTTAAAAAATTCACCCAGTATATGCAACATAGGTTCCACACTACTACACTCTCAATTTCTTGATTTGTTCTTTTCTCTACCGTGGAAATCCTCTTCATACTTTTCACATTATAGTTGCACAGTATGCTATCCAATCGCTTGTAATTTTTACAGTGAAAACTATTTACCCGAGTTAATATTGAAGGTAGCTATTGCCAAATTACATGGCACGGACTAGGGATAAAAATAGCATGGCTCAGTAACAAAGCAAAGGAGAATTTGGAAAGAATTGGATTGCACTTAAGAACTGTATAATGTGGAAGATAAGCAGAAGCAATTCTTCAGAACTCCATCCATGTTTAATGCAGCCCTTCACTCAAGCAAAATAATCATGAAAAAAACCCAACTACCAGTAATCTCCACAGGTACACAATCCATTTCTGAAATGATGAAAGCGCTTGTTGTCCCTTACAATAATATCTCTTTCGACAACCTTTGATACTAATTTAATTGCACTGTGACAGTCTGCACATATGCGTAGATTTTTGCAAACCCTCAATGTTGTGCCTTTAGCCGTATTTAATATACCAAAAGAAATTGCAAGCTTCTCGCTATGGCTCTTCAGTACCTTAATCTTTTCCTCTTCTTCCAGCTCATGAAGCACACAACTTGTGTCAGGTTTATATCCAATGTTGCTTATTTTTTTCTCCAATTTAGTCCAAGTCTGATGAATCTTTTTTGATTCCATAAGTGATCCATCACCAACAACAAATCTATAAACCTTTCCTCCTATTTCAATCCAACTGCAGCCTGCATCTTTGTGAAGTCCATTCTCCTTCATTCTCTGCCGTACCTTTCTCACCTCATCCCATTTTCCTAATCCAGCATACAAGTTTGATAGCAATACATAATTCTCAGCTTTATCTGGTTCCAACTCTAATAACTTTTTGGAAACTTCCTCTCCAATTTCCAAATCCCCATAATTCCTACATGAACTGAGCAATGAACTCCATATTCCTGAATCTGGTTCATCTGGCATCTCATTTACAAGCTTTAAAGCTTCATTCAGCCTCCCTGCTCGACCAAGCATATCCACAACACATGCATAATGCTCTAGCTTCGGCTTTACTCCATACAAACTCTGCATCTGACCATGATATTTTAATCCTTCTGTTACTAAGCCGGCATGGTTACAGGCAGTTAGCACTCCCAGAAATGTAAAAGAATCTGGTCTGCAGCCTTTATTTTGCATTACTTCAAACAGATCAATAGCCTTCAGTCCATGCCCATGGATTCCATATCCTGCAATCATAACATTCCATACTGCTTCATCCTTCTCATTTACCCTGTTAAATATGTTCTGAGATTGTTCCATGCATCCACATTTAGCATACATACCTATTAATGCACAAGTAACAAAGGTGTCCCCGGAGAGATGAGCCTTTAGTGTAAAGCAGTGAAGTTCTTTCCCCAGTCGCAATGCCAACGCCTGTGAACAAGCCCCTAGAACACCCGTTACAGCAATCTCCTGAGGCTTAATTCCACTTGAAAACATTTGACAAAATGTATCAATGGCCTCACAAGGAAGTTCATTCTGTGTATAGCCAGTAATCATTGCATTCCAGCTTACTAAACTTTTGTTGTCCATCATGTCAAAAATCAATTTTGCTGGTAACATACTACCACATTGAATATAAAGCGACAGCAATGATATCCCAATAAAGTCATCCAATTCTAAACCATTACGCAACACAAAACCATGAATCTCTTTGCCACAACGTAGGAATTTCAAATGGGAACAAGCTAAAAGAAGGCTACCAATTGTAAACCGATCAGGATCCAAACCAGAATCCACCATCACAAGGTACAAATCTAAAGCCTTTCTGGGTAAACCATTTTGTGCATGGGCGCCAATCAGTGCATTCCAAGAGCTCACCGTTTTGCCTTCCATACCACAGAAGACACGCTCAGCGCAATCCAGTGCACCGCAATTTGCATAGGCAGCAACAAAAGCATTGGCTACCAATTCATCCTTCTGAAATTCATGCCTAAAAGCAAAACCATGAAGCTCTTTCAAGCTCGGCAGCAGAAGCTCTTCCAAACAAGCTGGCAGAACATTCAACACTGTCACCTCATTCACCATCACCTTTTCTTCCCTCTGCATCTCTCGCAGCAGCTCAAAAGCTCCAAGAAAATCCCCTTCCTTAGAGTATCCCCAAATCATAGTATTCCAAGAAACAACATTCTTCCCACCATTCATTTCAAACAAAACTCGCGCGTCCCTTGAGCAACCGCATTTCAAATACATATCCACAAGGGAATTATTCACCGTCACTTCCTCACTAATGCCCAATTTAAAAGCCAAACCATGAAGAACCATTCCAACTCTCACTTCCCCTAGTGCAGCACACGCAGGAATCACCGTCACCATCGTCGCAACATCAGGTACCAAACCTTCCTCCTCACTCAACAGTCCCTTAAAAACACCACAACACTCTCTATAATACCCATTCTCCGAATAAGCACACATCATCGAGTTCCATGACACCAAGTTTCTCTGCGGCATTGTTTTGAACACCTTGACGGCACTCAGCAGGATCCCGCATTTCCCATACATAGAAATCAGCGCGTTCCCCACAAACACGTCCGAGAAAATACCAGCCTTTAGCGCGAGCGCGTGAACCGCTTCGCCGAGTTCGGCGTCGGTGAGCCCCGCGCATGCCTTCACGACACAGGGGAGCGTGAAGTTGTCCGGCACGAGCTCCGTCGAGTAAAGCAAGTCATTGAACAGCGAAACCGCGTCGCGGAAAAGCGCGTTTCGGGCGTAGCCGCTGAGAAGCGCGTTGTAGAGGAACAAGTCCTTGTTCTTCGCGGCGTCAAAGACGGAGCGAGAGTCCGAGAGGGACCCACACGCGGAGTACATGGTGATTATGCGGGTGTTGAGAACGACGTCGTTGCGGAGTTGATGATGTGACGCGGACACCATAGCGTGAAGCTTTCGCCCAACTTCGATGTCTTTGTGGTGCCCACATGCTCGTAGTAACAGCCCGATAGCTTCTTTAATGTGTGGGGAGGAAACGGCGCCGTTTTGAGAGCGTGAATGAAGTAAGTTGAAGGCTTCGTTGAGGTTTCCGGAGTCGCAGAGATTGTGAAAGCGTTGAAGAAAGGGTTCGTGTTGTGGGTGAGTGAGTGAGTGTGTTTTGGTGCGAGAAAGATGGTCCCTTTTCTGTGATGTTGGGGAAGAAAGGGAAGATTTTGCAACCGTAAATGTAGGAAAATGGTTGTTGTGGTTCCATGTCCAAGTGCTTCTCTGATGAATGGGAAGTTTGTGATGGTGATGGCATGAGAGAGGTGGTGGCGCCACAGAAGCCATTACCGTATTTGAGTAAAATTTGAACGGTAGTTAGAAATTCGTTAGCCATACAGCTTATAAAACAAACCACACGTGAAAATTTGTAACTCATTTGTATAATTCCTTTTTAACCAAAAAGGAAACAACAAAAAAAAAAAAAAAAAAAAAAAGTTCAGCTGATATGTGTCTATTCCTTATCATCTTCATCAGCTTGTGTGGGTGATAGTATAGTTATGTTCTTTTCATGAAAAAAAGTTCGGATAAGTTGGGTGAGTAAAGTTCAGATAAGTTGGGTGCTGAGACTCACAAACGTTAGCGTAGATCTTAAAGAGAATTTACGCATACAACACACACACACACACAGATATATATATATATATATATATATATATATATATATATATATATATATATATATATATATATATATATATATATATATATATAAATTACTAACCAAACACGACTTTCACATCTGCACATGCTAGAATCGACCTTACACATATCAAAGATTAAAACTCATTTTTATAGTTTCACTTTTTTTATATAAAAAAATTTTAAGTGAACTGAATCTCGAGAGGTCACTGTACCCCGGCAGACCTCAATATTTAAGAAATTTTACTTAATTTGATTTCTACACTATACTTTCTAGATACATTTTCTAGTTTTCCTTCCAAAAAATATCATAAAATTCTAAATCTCAATTTGGAGAATTAGACGCAGAAATTTTAGATCCAGATAGGGGAAATTCATCAAGCTAAATTTCAACATATTTTTCTTCCTCTATTTTTCATAAATGTTCTAGCTGCTGCGTAAATGTGCTTCGGTTCCTGGTCAGCTAGTTTCAAGTCAATTGGTTCAATTGATATTTCGGTGTTTTGGTTCAATATTTCAATGTTTGAAATTAAAACATATAATATCTAAATATGACAGAATAATGTAAAATATATTTAAATTATAAAATTATTTTAATAAAAATTACAAATAAAATATAAAATAATAAATTTATATTTCACCAGGGAAGTAAATATATATTAGAACATTGGAATACTTTATATTTACATATTTGTTAAAGGAAAAGGATATATAATTTTTTTTATATAATATTTTTTAATGGAAGTTTATCGAAAGTTAAAAGATAAGACATTAAAATCTATAAGAAAAAAATAGTATATATTTTAACCTAAAAGAAGCAATGACCTTCTAACGTTTGTCTAAATGCACAATGAAAAGAAGAGTAACCTTGTATCATGGGGATAGGTTTGTATAAACATTATAATGGAAAAAGTGAACACAGCCAATACGCAGTGGATGCGTAAAACTGTGCGTTGAATTTTCCATTTTAACATCATGAATGTACAAACAAGGCTTGAGGGAGACATTGAAGGAATAAGGACAGACACATTATACGATGGAGACCTTCCTCTTCAGTTAACCCTCGAGACAACCGAGAAAAAAGGGAACAATATGGGAAAACTATATGAATAAAATGAGAAAATGATTGAAATGACCTACGGCAACTACAGAGAACTGAGGTAATCTTTTATTATTGACAAGATAGGGTTGCCAAAAGGATATTCTTCCAATGTCTGAAACATGATTCCATCCATCCGAGCTTGAACTCCTTCAGAAAATGTTAAGCCCTGTAGTAGTTCCTTCACTGTTCTGTCAGCTCCAACAAGTGTACTCCCCGCGCCTAGTAAAAGCTCAGGTACAGAAGGGCTGGATCTGGAGATCTCCACGAGGGTAACCTGGCATAGCTCAAACATAATTACCATGTTTTGAATCTACACTTCTCAAGTACAAAATTCATACTACAAAAATAAAGGCTCAAACCAACCTGTTCGTTTTGAGGTATATTGGCCTTCATTTTTGCTATGGCAATAGCTCGAGAAAGCCCACCAATGGCATCAACTAAACCATGCGAAGCTGCATCATTACCAGTCCAAACCCTTCCCTGTGCAACCTCCTCCATCTTTTCTACCTAGTAACAATATACTAGCTGTGAACCTATGACAGATCTACAAGAAGGATGAACAAAACGCATGGGAACTAAAGTAGCTTGTTAAATTTGAAACATACAGCCATTGATCTGGACAAAGCTGCCTTATCTCGAAATTGTTTATAAGCATGCTGAGCAGATTTGGTAAATAGCTCTGCTTCATCTGGTCTGTATCAAAACAAGAAAATCGAAACATTTATATTGGTCAGTCTCTGTCTCAAGTCAAACATGTACTTTTAGTACGATACAATAGAAATATAGGATGCCTTTCAGGGAAAGGTAACCTGTCAACATTTATATTGGTCAGTCTCTATCTCAAGTCAAACAAGTCAAACATGTACTTTCAGGGATGCCTTGATCCTTCTTTTCAGAGATCAGGGAAAGGTAACCTGTCAACATAAGCATTGAGATGGAGGAAGATTCATGTGTACTGGTCAAGCATGGATGGAAGGACCTTTTGATGCTGAAAAGCTTTAGGGTATGGAGCGATTGGATTATTCTATCCTTGCAGTAACCAAAACTCTAATCTTAAAGAATGGGACTATACAGGAGTCAGTTGTACACCCCCCCACCACCACCACAACCACTGAAGCCGCCAGATGCAAGCTTGAATACAGCAACTGATGGGTCACTGCTAGTTTAGCCACCATGGGCATGAACAAAGGGGGTACACCTTGGATGACTTTGATTCTGCAAAAATGGAAATGAGGGAGGCAGAATGGACATTTAGCATAGTGGGCCCCATTGTTGTCCTATTGGCTAAGCCAAAATTGGTCTCAGCAAATGAGTTAATGAAGGAGCGGATAACTATGCAACTCTGCCATCAAAGTTGAGACTTTGGTGTACCAAAGTTTATCTGCAAATTACCGTAAGAAAATAGCGCCGGACCTTTATTTGGTTATGAAGTAAATGATGTTCCCATTGTTCAGCATCACATATGAAAACTAGCCTACTTTTACATCTTTTGTCACTTGTCCCAACTGAACAAGGCAATTGGAAAAGCTAGGATTGGGTTTTCATTTGCCAACCGCGAGGGTAAGGTTGAATATTTAGGGGGCAGTCAGGAGTTAGAAAGTTAGTCAGGAGTTAGAAAGTTAGTCAGGACAGCTATTGTAATTAATTAATAAAAGGAGTCAGGTAGTTAGTTAGAGAGGCTTGATTGATATATGTAGGGAAGGTTAGTAAAGGGGAAAGGCAGTTATGATCATTTGTAAGTTGAACATTTGATCTTTGTGAAACGGAAACTCTTGAAGGAGAGTTATCTCCCCTATTTCTCTGCTACTTTTCAATCTAAAAATACAATCTTTTCTATTCTTCTTCTCTCTTCTAATCTGATTCCTAAGAGCCCTACAATTGTTACTGCTGTCAACTACATACATCAGTGCATGGCAATCCATGCCATATATTATCTAAAGTCCATCATTGTCAACTTCTTGGTTGAGTGAACATTCCTAATAATTGGAGTGAAGAATTGAAGATATATTCAAACCAAAATGGGTTTCAACTAATGCTTCTCATGATATCGCCCCCTTGCTACCAAAATGGGGATATTTTTAATAAATGCCAAAAGCCAGTGCAGGTTGGCAGAACTAGTTCAAAGTTTATAGCTCTTAAGGAGAAAGAACCAAGCAACTTAAATACCACCGAGCATCCCATACAACTTGATGTAAGAGTTACACACTCCGTGATACCTAAGTTCCTATCAATTACACTGCCTAATATTCTCTCCTTATCCACTAGAATCTCTACAATAGTGAGAAATAATATTACCTGAAAGGACGTTGTTCAGCAGCAAGGAGCTCAGCATATCTTCCCCTTGATATAATTTCTTTGTTAAAGCCAATCTTCTCATACAGTTTCCCTAGGTTAAATTTTCCTACATAAACGAATGTTGTATCAATAGTATCAAAAAATAACATGTTACAAAATTGAACAATATATATAGCATTGGCTGTTTATGCTATTATACCTAATGCCTTATCTCATTATTTCAGAGCTCACATGAATAATTTGCTTTCAGCTACAATTTCCTTTCATTGAATTTTAATTTAATTGCCATTCAAATGATAGCACAAGCTGTTATATTTTTCTTCATTGAAACAGGTTCAAAATGCTACATTACCATAAGAATAATTGGTGAAATAAATTTACTTAATCTAGCTTAGAATGTGACAGGTCAATTTTGTGCATTTAAAGATTTGCAACATGTATTGGATGTCTTAGTATTGACGTTCGAATGTGCTTAAAGGCAAATTCATCTTATATTAAAGGCACTAAACAGCAGGCTTTCCTTTAGATAATAAACAAATATTTACTACGTAGATTTCTAATGCTTCCTTTCTATTTTATCAAAGTTTTAGAAGATAACCAGAGTAGAGAAATTTTAATCAGGACGACCACAATAACTAAGTACGACTAAATAATATGCACCTATGTATGCAGCTGCATTAAATATTCGGAGGGAGAGCTTCGCCACTATAGCGGTTTTACCCGATTCCAACAGGATTACCACCAGTGAAGGATGGCTATGGTCTCTACCAAAAACTCTACAATTACTTGGTGATCACCAAGTAAATGTACGGTAACTTAACAAAGGTTCGGATATTTCAAAAATGTAGGGACAAAAGATGGGGGTTTTAGAAGTCAAGCACTACCAATTAGATTGTAAAATTGTAACATGAATACAAATGAGAACAGTTGATTCAAGTATTCCATTATCTGCATGGAGCTTTTCAGTAATTTTCCCTTTTTATCTTCAGTTAAATAACTAAATCTTTCTGCCTTTCTTTCACATACTGAAACAGTAAAACACTCTGGTTCACCTGTGACCACTCCAATTGAACCAGTTAAGGTAAGACTTTCAGCAACAATAGCATCAGCTCCCATTGCCATGTAGTACCCTCCACTTGCTGCCACGTCAGACATTGAAGCAATGACTGGTTTTGAAGCGGCCAAAAGCCGAATTTCCCTCCACATCCTGCAGATCATGAGAACAATTGGAGATGTATTTCAAATTGAAGTAGACCATCATCAAGAATATGATTAACTCTTATTGTATATAAAATTATTGTTGGTGAATAAAAAAAATATTTAATCAAGCTTTATAAGCTGAAATTTGACTGCATGGAAGACAAAGTGCCACATAGTGTTTTTTGAAAACTAGTGGATCTTTTAAGCTACTGCTATGCAAGTGTACTGTTAATGGCCTGAGATGCTGCCTATTTGTTTGGAGATAAATGCAAGAAACTGCAGCTGGTGTAAGCCTTTTCTTTGACAATAAAAATCTTGCCACTGCCAGGCATTCTTAGTCATTGAGTTTAGCATTTTAAAGTTATGTTGCTAAATTTAGCTTATAATAGCCATCACTTGTACGTGCAATTTTGCTTATAAAAGGCCATCACTTGTATTTGCATGAGTAAAAGTTATTAGTATTATAATGACCCAACATATACATGCAACAATTATCATCTCAAAATAAATAAAAAGAAGAAGAACAATAAGCTTCAATTAAGAATAAACCAATGATGTACAGGTACTCCGATGTATGATGCCATGGCACAGATCAAATCTAGATCCATACAACCAATAATTTCAAACCAATGCAATGAAAATCAACAATCCTATTAAATAGCAGTTTTGAACATATAATTAACATGGAGGGGAAATTTTACCAGAACTTACAAATCAGAAGCAAGAGCATCACCTCCAGGACTGTCAATTCTTATGATAGCAGCCTTAAATTTTTTTGACTCTGATGGGAAAAGAGCACTGATGAGTAAATTAAAATAATGAATAAAAACACTGTCAAATGTTGTATTTTTGGCAACTGTGTCCTTGATGGACACTAAAAACCATGATTAGCTTATGTTTATGTTCCTAGAAGTGAATAGATAAGTTGTGTTGCTGTTGTTGCATATGCAAGTTACTAAACTGAACAGAACTAACCCCAATAATCTACATCCTGAAACACGTGTTATTTATTTGTTCTTACATTTGTCAACTTATACTGCAGTATTGAGAAGAAAACCATACTTCTAAAACAAAAAGTGTAATCTCTTGGCTTCCTTCCCATTTACCATAGGGGCATCAGTGAATAATCACTCTACTAAAACAAAGTTATCTATGAAACATTAACAACAGCTTCCATAATTAATATAAATGGCCTCATAATATTCAATTGAATAAGTGCCAATTTAATCAGCCTCCTGCAATGAAATTTAAAAGGGAATCTTGTAAGGTACCTCTGACAGTGCGAATCTTCTCAATGAATTTCTCTGCAATTATACCTGAGCTAGAGACACTTAATTGACTCTCTACACGACTAATACTCCCTGATGCTCTGATAATGGCTATAAGTTCTTTACCACCCGATATTCCAACAGTCCATTTCCTAACTCGAGAGTATCTCCTGTATTTAATTGATGCAAGAAAATATCTTTATAATGGTCGACATGAATTATTAGCAATAAAAGTAGATAGAAAAAGGAAGCAATAGTATGCCTCATAAAAACAGTAATTTATTTGCACTCATGTTTGGGAAAGATTAATTCTGGAAAAATAATCACGTTTTACTTTTTTCTGCTTTTAAAAGCATCTGTGATAAGCTAAACATAAAGAATGACTATTTCTCTCTAGGAGCATCTGTTTGCAACATAAGTAGGTAAGAAAAATGAAGCAATAGTATGCCTCGTGAAAACAGTAACTTATGTGCACGCATGTTTGGGAACAATTAATTCTGGGAAAATAATCACTTTTTTACTTTTTTCTGCTTTTAAAAGCTCTCTCTCGAGAAGCTACATGTGATAAAATGACCATTTCTCCAAAATAAGTTGTTCCAAAGAAGCATAAAACACAGAACATCCAGGATCAAACACATGTTTGGGAAAGATTAATTCTGGGAAAATAATTATTTTAAAAAATCTCAAGACAATACAAATAATAACATGACTATTTCACCAAAACATGTTATTCCACAAAAGCATAAGCTATAGAAAGATCCCGGACCAATCCAGTGGGAGCTGAATACAAAAAGATATTTCACAGGAAAACTTTTAGTATAATATACATTAATTAAAGTTGACTCCAACTTCCAAAATTTAATATTAAAGGTGTGTTCGGGTAAACAACTAAATGAAGCACGCGAGAGCTTATTACAATTTTTATTATGTTTGACATACATGAGATTTTATTCACATATTTGATTGTGAAGCTTACCAAAATAGGCTAATTTCTTATAGATAAGAAAAATGTGATTCTGATGTTTTTAGTTGTTATATTTTAGAGATTTTTAAAAAGCAGAACCTAACTTATGTTTGTTTACAATTATAAAAAACTTCTATTTTGCAAGTTTTTAATTTTATGAGACGTTATTCAAAAGAGCTTCTGATTTTAATTAGATTTCAAATTCTTATTAACTTCCGATTATTTTTGAAAAGCTGAAACAAAAGCATGAAAAATTAAAAATAAATAAATAAAATTGCAACTAACACAACCAAATAACCTGCAGAGAATTTCTTTCCAAATGCACCTAAAATTTATCAATATACTTATACATCGTATTTATATAAATTCCAATATTTTGTACCTAGATGCATTTATTGGATGCGCTATTAATCAACAGGAAAACTGTGGTACATTTGACATATTACACTAGGGTAACATGAATAAAATCTTACAAGAAAATTCCAAAATATAAGTAGCCAGTGAACTAAGCATCAATATACTAGAATTTAGAATTAGAACGCTAAAATTGCAACAATGTAATTTGAAAGATAGTAAATAAATAGCACCAACACCATGCCAAACATATTTACTGAACCAAGAAAGACAAATTCATAGACAGCAACTTATCATCAAGTAGTTACTTAATATCTAATAACATTATCCCCTCTGAAGCAAAGAGGTGAAGGGAGACCTAGGGTTCTAGAATAATCCTCAAATCAGGTGAAGAAAAGGAGAAATAGGCATAGTTATGAATGATCTTTTATGAGAAATTTGATTTGAATTAATTTGACCGCAGAAATATTACAGACCCTTGAACAATAGTCTAAATTCCTTAAGTTGAAAGTAAAGTAATGATTGGTGATGAAACTTGTAAGAGTCAGAAGGTGTATTTTGACACTATAGAATGAGAATTTCCCTAGTTAGATTTTTCTAAAGCTAACTTTTAGCCAGTTCAAATAAATAGAACAATCCATGTTATATTCTCAAAAGCATATAGAAATTGCTACCTGTAATCCACTGTAGGCAGATCTTTATCCGATTTCACTCCAAGTCTCTCCTTCAACATGGCAGTAATCTGCAAAACATTTAATGTTTCTTATCCTTTTAACCGTCTTTGCTTGAGATGTATTCACATCCCTCGACATTTATAAATCAGGGTTAATTATCAATAAATATTACAAACTAGATGTACAAATAGTCTTGGTATAACCTGATAGTTGGTAACAGCTGAAAGTGATAGTGATCCTAGGTGAACTTTACCAACAATGTTAAATTACAAATTCCAATCCATAAGTCTACCACTATGAGCAGAGCTTTAACTAATCACCACCCCTAGCCGAAGGTTAACCTCACAACTATGCCTATGGGTGCTTAGCAATCAAAAGATCAAATTGGTTGTTCATATACCAGCACTGGGGAATAACTATGTACCTCATCATCATAGATTATATTTGATATAAGTCCCTCTTCTTTCAGCTTGTCTACTTGATAAACACCTTCATTTATGAATTTCTCAATATCTTCTGTTCTTTTTCCTGTATTAAACTTGCAGAAGCCCAGAAGTTAATATATTGGCTCAAGATTCAACTAAAACATCAAATGCAAAAGTACCTTTTGCAGAAGAGACTTTATCCAGCCAATTTGTATAGATGTTATCTAGCAATGCAGTCAGCATCTCACAATTTTCTTCAGACATGGTTCTTCGAGCTAGTTGATCTCCTGCACTTTTGTATTTACCAATCCTTTCCACTTGTGGTTCAATTCCTATGTTATCTAAAATACCTGAAAATGATTGATAAAATGATTTCAAACACAAGTTTTAGGCTTATTAATAGCCATGATAAGATTTAAAAATTTTAAATGATTTATCAATATTCAATAATTTCCTGACATGCATCTGCATCATGTGCATGACAGCACAGAACCTTTTTCCAGAAACAAAAGATGTTCAGAGACATTGAGCATAAGAAAAATATGTTAGAAATTAATACAGCAATTCTTTCCTAATTCTATTAATGTAATAACATATCAGTACCAGACTTCAGTTCAAGTTTTCATAGCAAGACATACTGTACCAAAATTCTGTACAAATTTCATAGGAAAGGAAACATGCTTATTAAGTCCCTTTCTGGGATCTATGAGCATAATACATATAAAATTGCTTTTCTGAGGGTACCGATAATAGCAGACCTTTGGGAAGGTTATAAATATCTCCGACTCCCTTTCTATGCCCCTTACTCTTCCCCCAAAAAAGAAAATATCCAATTGGCCATTCACACATATATCTGAATTGTGCTCCTTTAATCAGCCAAGTATTAAATAGCATCAATCTTGTTCATTAAAGGACTAATTAGACCTCACTGAAATGACCAATTTGATGGAAAAGATATTACAAAGGTTGAAACTAGTGCCGTAAATCAGCATTGAAGGACCAGTATGATGTCACTAATAAATGCAGGACAGATATTACGTTGCATGATCTTTGCAGGACCAAATTGGAGTCTTAGGCAGCTATACACACAAACAAACTTGCACCCTCTATGCATATATACATACATACATACACACACACACACACACACACATACACACACACACACACACACAAACTTGCATGGAATGCTGTAAGAAAAGAAAACTTTTCTAGAACAATCACTATATGTGAAATTTGTAAAATGCTAGGAAAAGCAAATTAGAAAAATCATCTTACCTCTGAGGAATGAAGCTTGAACAGTCAATCCAAACAAAGAAAAGTAAGCACTGGGTGGGGCATATATCTCTTCACATGCACACGCAAGGTAATACTCTTTTTCTTGGCATAAAGGGACATAAGCCACAACAAATTTTCCTACAAGCATAATCAACTATCAAAGAATGTCATTCACAAGCAGAATAAATACATTAATATAGGTCAACGTATCAATGGAGAAGAAGAGGTACATTAATATATCATTAATCACCATATTTACTTTAAAATATAAACCTCATTTACATCATAACCTCAAGAAATGACATACAACATTGCTCCTACAAGAAAAGATGATACACTAAAATCGACTATGGAAGCCTTCTACTTAAGGTAATTTCAACAAGAAATCTAAATAATAATTCTCTTGAATATCACCAAAGGGTAAAAGAGAACTAATTTGCAAAGCACAAAAACTTCATGGTACAATCGTACATGCATTGGCAATGACAAAGCACTTTGAAAGGGGTCTAGCCATAGAAGCCATCGACAATTACATTTACATGTATCTTGGTTATGTAACTTTACTGAATTTCTTGATAAACTCTACAGAGGTTCATTTGACTCTCATATAAGTTTCTCTAAACAACAAACATGAAAATTTGTTTGTATATTGCATGTCACCACATTCCTGATTCCTACTTATTCCATGTGAAAGATGCGACACAAGTCTGGAGCTTTACCTGATTGTTTAAAATCCAATATATGCCTTCGAATTTCTTCTACTTTACCCCACCCACAATTTAAACTATCAATATGAAGGTAGATCCCAGAAATACGAGGATCATATGCTGCTTTCACAAAATTCTCACAAATTTGAGGGAGGGAAAGTCCTGGAGAGAACCTACTCTTCATTTGATCAGATATCTGAACATGTGAAACAACACAACATTTTGAGTTCAAACATGTATGAGCATTTTTTGGAAAATGTGCGTACGTGTGTATATTTTCTAGTGTTAGAGCTAATTTAGTTTATTGCATAATAATTAATAACTAATTATAAAATTATTACCTTTTTATTTCACTACTTTATTTATAATAGTAAAAGAATGGTTTTATAACTCATTTGATCCCTACAGTTGTACAAACTTTATCTTTTAATCCCAACACTTAGAACCTATCCGTTTTACTGCCTATACTTTCATTTCTTATTTATGTTTTGTTCCATATACAAACACTTAAGTTCTATTTTAGTCTATCATTTTCAATGACAAGGACCAAAATGAACAAAAATGCAAGTATGGGAACTAAAATGGATGATTTTTAAATGTAAGAACTAAAATGAAAAGGGTGAGAAGAGAGAAGCGAACCTGGCCACGAAGCTTCATAGTGAGGACGCTTCCCTTGCGGACACGCTCCCAAGGGAACGCAACAAGCATCTTAAGCTTCACGAGGAAGCTTCTCCATCCGGTAATCGGTTCAAATTTGAATTCTCCACTCGGATAATCCTCCTCGGTAATCCTAACACTCTCATCGGTAATCCTAACACTCTCATCGTCAACGCCGTCTTCTTTTCCTTTAACTTCCTCTTCTTTGCTTTTGGCGTCGGCAGAAGATGAATCGAAAGCGCGAAGGGAAATGTCTCCCCTACGCAGGTGGGAGCGGAAGAGAGTGGGAGGGTGGTGCAGAGGAGAGAAACGAGAAAGGGAGAATCGGCATTGGAATTGAAGGGCAGAAGCGGAAGATAGAGTATTAAAGCGGTGAATGGAAGTGGGAGGAGTGGGTAGAAGTAACTTGGACATTTCTGAGAGGATGAGTAATAGTGAGAACTGGTATGGAATGGAAATTATGGAATATTGGAATGGGAAGGGAAGGAAGAAGATGATACGACGAGGTGTCCACCTTCCTCCACGTCGTCGTTTACTGTCAGCCTGCCATTTCAATCCTTCTATATCTCATCCCGAGTGCGTTTAAGTTGTTTATTATTTGTGATAAAAAAAATTTCATGGTGATTATCGTAATTTAGAATAATCTAGATGGATACTATCCAAATCTTTTGTTAGATTTAATGAATATCCTTTGTTTTTATATTGTTGTTTAAAATTTTATAATTATTTAAAAATATTACAGATTTTTCTTTTCTGTATTATATTTTTTAATTTTATAAAATAATATATTAAGATCTCTTGTAAAGAATAAATCTAAGTTTTATGAATTAAAAAATTAGAATAAAAAAGAGACTTAGAGAAATTTCCGACTATTTATAAAAAAAATATATATATAAATGCAGTATTGAGCTAAACGAATACCCATTTTGTAATTTAAATTGAAATGAAAAATGTAAATAAGTTGATGAGAAAACAACGCATTTAAAAAATTAAATAAATCAAATACTGGTAATTAAGATTTAAAATATTATTAATATACATGTGTTTTTGTAAATAATAAATTTCTTAGAAAAACAAATAAGAATTTTAAGATTGATTTTAATCTAGAACTAATGTTTTCTATTTTTTTTCGTGTACCTAAGTGGCTGTTAGTGGCCATTAAATAAATAATTTTATTGTTTTTTGTTTGGGAATTTAATGTATAAGTAGTGAGATCATGTTTAATTAAATTAATAAATTTCTTTTATATTTGATAATTGAGTTATTTGTTGAATAAATAATATATATTTTAGAGTTTGAGGGACATGCCATAATATGGTGGAATCAAATGCAATTTAATATGAATAATGAGAGAAGAAACTAAATCTACATTTGTGATTTGAAGAATCTCAAGAGAGATAAATATGTTCATTTATCTTATGCAAGAAACCTATAAAATAGATTATAAAGTATCACCAACATAAAGAGGTATTTATGTTTAAAACTCAAATCAATGAAGATGGTGAAACCACAATGTCACGATTCTTGTTTGGCTTAAACCAAGACATTCAAGATGTTTTAGAGCTCCACATATATTGAAACCCAACTTAAAAGAAAGAATTCTTATAAAAAGATTTCTTCTACATTCAAGTTTTCATATAGGGATAAGCCTAAAAGAGATGTCATTCTCAAGATGAAACCAAGAGAGGAATCCAAGGGAAAGATAGAGTCTATTCCTTCTTTTTATAAATCTATTCCTTCTTTTTATAAATCTAGCTCTATAGAATGTTACAAATGCTTAGGGAAAGGTCATATTGCATCTAAATACCCTGACAGGAAGACTATGGTATTGCTTAATAATAGAGAAATCACAAGTGTCTTAAGGAAAGGTCATATTGCATCTCAGTACCCTAACAGGAAGATTGTGGTATTGCTTAATAATAGAGAAATCACAAGTGTCTCTTCTTTAAGTGAGGATGAAGCTTCAAGTGGTGGTGATCATAATAGTGAGGAGGAAGCCGAGAGAGGTGACTTATACATGGTGAAAAGGCTCATGGGAAGTATGTGGAAAGAGGTGGATCATTTACAAAGAAAGAACATATTACATTGAAGATGTCTCGTTAAAGGTAAAGTTTACTCTCTTATTATTAATAAAGTTGTACCAATGTGATTTGGCCTATGCTTGTAGAAAGGCTCAACCTTAAAACTTCGCCCCACCATAAAGTTTATAAATTGCAATGGATTAATGATAATGGTGAACTAGTGATAGATAAACAAGATTTAATCTCTTTTTCCGTAGGAAAGTGTAAGGATGATGTTATATGTGATTTAGTTCCAATGGAGGTTACTCATTTTTTTACTACGTAGGTCATGGCAATATGATAGGCATACAATTCATGATGGTGTATTAAATACTTACTCGTTTGTGTATAAGAACGGAAAGGTATTGCTGAAGCCACTCACACCACGAGGAGAAGTTTGTAATGATCAAATTCAATTTAAGATGCAAAAAAAGATGAGGAAAGAAAAATTGAGGGTCTTGGAGAGAAAAAAGGTAACAAGGTCGAGAGAAAACTAGATGAAAGTAGAGAGAAAAGAAAAGAAAAAATTAGCAATTGATGAGTGAGAGCTTGAGAGTAAATAGAGTGAAAAGCAAGACAGCTTACTCATTAAAAGGATAAAAATTAAGAGAGAGTTAATAACAAGGAGATCCTTATTTTTAAGCTCACCAATGCCTTTATGTTTGAGTGTTGATAATGTAGGTACACCTAGGGAGATTGAAGTGTTATTGGAGGAGTTTAAATATGTGTTTCCACAAGAACAACCTCATAGTCTTCCACCTTTTAAGGTTCATAGAGCATCACATTGACTTGATTCCAGGTTCTCAATTACTAAACTGATCACATTGGTAAATTTGTTATTGTATACTTTGATGATATCTTAGTTTATAGTATGAATTTGCATGATCATCTTAATCATATTATAAGTGTGCTAGAAATGTTGAAAGGTGAGCAATTATATGCTAATAAGGAGAAATGTACCTTTGGGGCTCCAACATTATTGTCTCCAACATTTATAACATATTCTCGTTTTAGTCTTTCACATATATGAATTTATTGTCTTTATAGTCCATAATTTGTATAATTTCATCATGTGGAGTAAAGGACCATTTTAGTCCCTAATTATTGAAGGTAGTGTAATTTTAATCCATGACCCATAGAAATTGCGAATAAGTCACTAACTATTACATTTGTTGTTAATATGATTCTCAAAATAGTTTAGATAGTGTTTTATAACTGCTAATAAAATAATAAGTGTCATCTAAACCATTTTAAAGACTAAACTGAATAACCTAATTAAGAATGAGGTACTGTTTTTTTAAAAAATTGAATAACACCCCCAAAAATATAGGTACAAAAAAAGAAACGAGGACAAATAGGTGTATGTGTCTACGTGGTTATTTTAGTTTGTATGAAGTGAAAGAAAAGGGTGAGAAAAGAGAAGTGAACCTGGCCACGAAGCTTAATAGTGAGGATGCTTCCCTTGTAGACACGTTACGCAACAAGCATATTAAGCTTCACAAGGAAGCTTCTCCACCTGGTAATCGGTTCAAATTTGAATTTAATACTTATTACTTGACGATTGTCATATATTTTCCATAGCCGAACATTGGGTTAAATATCGCATGCCTGACACGCATCAAAGTGTTACACAATAATGAACCTATGATTGAAAATAAACCTATTGTAGAAGAATCACAAGAAATAGCCTTCAGAAGATCCCAAAAGCAAGCTATTTTGAATGACTATGTGGTATATCTACACGAAACAAAAACTAACTAAAGCATTAATGATAACGATCCAATTTCATTTTCACAAGTTGTAAATTGTGATAATTTAAGAAATGGTTCATGAAAGAAGAGTTAAAATCCATGGAGCAGAATGGTATTTTAGACCTTGTTAAATTGTTGGAAGGTTACAAGAGAGTTGGTTTTAAGTAGGTCTTTAAGATCGAACATGACTTTCAGGGCAACCTTGAATGATACATGGCTATACTTGTTGCCAAGGGTTTTTTAAAATATATGAAATTTATTATAAAGATGCATTTTCACATGTCTCACAAAAGGATTACTTCAAGATTATCATGGCATTAATAGCTCATTATGACTTGAAGCTACATTAGATGGGTGTGAAAATTGCCTTTCTCAATGAAAATTTAGAGGATGATGTTTACATGGACCAACTAGAGAATTTGTTAGTTGAAGGAAAGGAACACATGTTGTGAAAGTTAAAGAAATCAACATACGACATAAACAAGCCTCCCAGGAATGGTATTTAAAGTTTAATCATACCATTGTTTCCTTTGGATCGATATAAAATATTTTTTATTGATGTATATATCTAAAAGTTAATGGGAATAAAGTTTTATTTTTAATTTTGCATGTTGATGATATCTTACTTTCGACTAATGATCTTGTTCTTCTTGATGGGACTAAGAAGTTTCTCTCTAATAACTTTAAAATGAAAAATATGGGTGGGGCAAGTTATGTGATAAGGACATAAATATTTTGATATAGGTCACAAGGGTTGTTAGGCTAGTGTCAGAAAGCATATATTAATAAAATACTAAAGAGATTCAAGATGGAAAAGTGCTCAGCTTCACCCGTTCCAATTCAAAAAGGAGACAAGTTCATTCTCGCTCAATGCCCTAACAAGTGGAAGCAATTTTGTATGCATCAATTGTTAAGAGTATCATATAAGCTCTGATATGTACTCAACTAGATATAAGTTGTGTAGCTAGAATGTTAGGAAGATATCAAAGTAACTTGGGAATGGAACATTGTAAAATTGTAAAGATGTAAAGACAGTTCTAAGATACTTACAATGAACAATGTAACATTCAAGAAATTTAAATATGATTTGAAGAAGATTAAAATTATAAATTTTTTTGAAAAATCCAAAAATTACTGTAGCAATATACTGTAGATATACGTAGAGATACTGTAGCAATATACTGTAGATGTACTGTAGCTATACTGTATAACACTGTAGCAAGGGTAGAAGGGTCAAATCACTGTAGAAATAGTAATACCGACACGCTTGTAGCAAGGGTAGAAGGGTCAAATCATTGTAGAAATAGTAATACCGACACACTTTGTAGCAAGGGTAGAAGTGTCAAATCACTTGTAGCTAAATAGTAGTACCGACACACTTTGTAGCAAGGCTAGAAGTGTCAAATTACTTTGTAGAAATAGTGTTACCGTAGCAAAATCTTGTAGAAATATTGTTATTCTTGTAGAAGGGGTAAAATGGTCAAATCAACGTAGCGGGGTAAAATGGTCAAATCAACTTGAAGAGGGTAAAATTATCAAATCACTGTAGCAAATAGTGCTTTGGAAATTCTATAAATAGGGCCTAGGGGTTTCGGATGAGAAAACAAACCAAAGAACATTTCTATATTCTCTCAAGCTCTCTCTTAGGAAGAAATATCTCTAAGAAAGGAGCATGTAAGTAGAGGAAGAGTATAGGAAGGCGGGAGAAACCCTGTAAGGAGAGCCGTCCTTATCCTACTCTTCTATTCTTTGTTTTGTTGTTACTTTCATTATATTTCTTTAGTTTTTCGGATACTAAGGTGTGAAGATAATTCTTAGTATGCTCTCTGTGGTTGCGGTTTTGTCCGATCTTCCACATCGAACGAATTATTCTTGTTACGAGGAAAAGTGTGGTACTTGCTTATTGGTTCTCGATGTTTCCTTGATAATTCTTGGTGTTTCTTGTTTCTTGGTTCTCGATTTATTGGTGTTTATTGGTGTTTCTTGGTGTTGATTTCATATCAAAATATGTCAGTTTTGAGTTGGATATGAATAAGTGGTGACATGCATGGTTGCATATGGACTTGAATTGCTTAATGACCGATTTGAAATGCCTAGTGGAGAGCAACATTCTAAGATTGCTTGGTGAATGGGCAATGCTTAGAATGAGGTGAGATAAAGATGACCTGGTGGAAAGGTCGATATTTGAGATATGATGAAGGTCATTATACAATTCAAGGTCCTAGAGCATGTTGCATGATGACTGGATAGTAGTAGACCAAGTCCGTAAGTTCATTCAGTTCCGTGCAGTGTGAGTGGAATACCGTGGACTAGAGGGGGTTCTCTTGGTGGGGAAATTGCCCTGCTCATGATGATCACATGTTGCGGGGGAGGTCCCGCCGACACAGAGGGAACTCGACAATTACGAGTGTCTACCCCACCGGTGGTGGATGCGGAGGATGTGAGGACCGGATGCCCCAGGCTATTTTCGGTGGATGGCGCCACATTGCATGTTGAGTAAATAGGGAAAGTACATCGTGAGGATACATGCATCATATAGGAATAAGAGCATGCAATAGTGATTATGTGTTTTGATTGAATACATGATTATTGTGATAAATTACTGATTCGTTTTATGGTTGATTGGTGGTTTTACCTTGTGAATTGAATTAATGGTTTGGACACAGGTTTTATATCAATAAATTACTATTTTTAAAGAAATTGAAGAATATTAAAGAATATTGGTTTTATGAATATTCTTCCTTATTTTCAAAAGTTTTACTATAATTAAAATTATTTGAGGATTAAGGAAAACTCACCCTTGCAATTCTATTTTTACAGATTTGCAGGATTGAGAAGTTGTCACTGTTTCGCAATGGTTGTTACTACTATCTTGATGAAGATGCTTACTATGTTTTGCATGTAGAAGTAAATGTAATATAATAATAGGACAAAGTTATGTAATCTGGTTGTAATGAACTTTAAAACCTATGTAATAAAAGCGTTGTTTTCTAAATCTCTCTTTTATTTACTATATCATTAACCACTTTAAATTACAAAATATAAATAAAATAAGTAAATAAGAGGAGGGTGTTACAAACAACGTATCACAGGTTTACATACAGGAAATTTGATTACCTAGAGGTGATTAGATATTCAAACTCAAATTTGGTTGTGTGTGTTGATTCAGGAAAGTCCACTCTTGGTTATATGTTTCTTCTAGCTAGAGGAGTATTATCGTGAAAAAGTGCAAAGCATTCAATTGTGTTGCATCGACCATCGAGGTTAAATTCATGGCATGTTTTCAGGCTAAATTTTAAACTAATTAGCTACGAATATTTATTTTAGGGCTTGGAATTCTTGAGAGTATTGCTAGGTTGCTGAAAATGCATTGTGATAACTTTGCAACAACATTCTTCTCTAAGAACGACAAGTACTCTAAATGTGCTAAGCATATGAAATTGAAGTAATTTGTTGTGAAGGGGGAAGTTCAAAAAGAAAGAATGTCAATAAAGCATATTAGCATAATCGTTATGGTAGTTGACCCTTTGACAAAGAGATTACCCCCCAAGGCATTATGGAACATGTTAAAGATATGGGCATTGATATTAATGATGTTCATTAAGTGTAATGTTTACTTTATGAATTTCGCTATTAACACTTTGAGGTTAATTATGATTTGCTTTTAGTTACTTGTTTTCTATGTCTACATGTTTATTTGTACTAGAGTAATGTTGACATGTTTTGTCGTGAACAAAGAGATTATGTGAGACCAATTATGTGCTTCAAATTAACGATTATATTAAGGAGAATACTAATTTGTAGTATGTTGAAGAGATTGGGTCGATTAGTTGGCGTACAATTCTCATGACTCAAATTAGTTCCTATCCTTGATTACGAAATTATGATATACTCAATATATATAACAATTTGGTCATTTCAATGCACATTATATTAATTTACTTTATCATTTATTTTGTTCGTGATGTTTGGTAATGTGACATGAGCTAAGTGGGAGAATGTAAGAATTAATGTCTCATGTGGGAGACATAACTTATCTTGGAACTAATAAATAAATAATTAATAATTAATGAATAAATGATAATTTAGTTATTTAGAGTAGTTTCTAAAAGATAATTATTATTTGGTAGGAATATTAAATTAAAAGGGACAAATAACCACTAATGTAAAACAAGGTCCCCTTCCTCACATAATAATGCTCTTTTAAAACCTTAGCCATCACAAACGTAGAGAAATGGAAAAAAAAAAAAAAAAAAGAAGTTAAGGGAGTGAAACTATGCTTTCATCATCCCTTAAGCAGATAAAGATATACCAAAGATTTAACAGAAGTTTTGTTACAGATAAAGGTATGTCTCCCTACCTAATGATTATTTGAGAATCATAGATTTTAAGATCTCATAGATTTATTTAATTGTTAATCATGAGAAACAATAAAACTTACACGTAGTTTCAGATGGTTGTGAAATTTATGATTCTCCATGAATGATTTGTTTTCTCTTAATTATGTATAAACCTTAATAATGTTTGATGAGAACAAATTTTTTTTCTACAAATAAAAATATAAAATATATGTAATTTTTTTAACTTGTCATAATATTTTTTTAATATATGATGTTACAACCTAAATCTCACATTCTTGGACTTAATTTCTTGTATAGACTTGAGTATGACTTCTCAAGGCTTTAAGTTTTCTTTGTGAGGCTTGTAACAATTTGAAAATTTATTTCTTTAATTTATGTTGGATAGGTATGAGTGTTAAATTTAAATGTTAATGAGAGCTAATTTTTAAATTAAAATTTAATTAGATAAAATTATAATAATATATGTAATTTGAGGAGTTTAGAGTCACTTGTTGAGTAGAAGGTGTGTATTTTTTTTGGTTCAAAATAAAATTTTGAATAGGATGGAAGATCCTAAAATTTATTTATTTGGAACGGTTGAAAATAATATCCATAAGTGCCTTTAGTGGTTCAAATTCTATAGTTACGCACATTTAGTAGAGAGTTACATTTTACTCTTATTACTTTTCATGGTCATTTATTTCTAATTACTCATACCTCCTCACTTAAAGGCAATTATCAATTTTCTTATTCCTCCTTTCAATTCACATTTTCCTTTATCATCATTAATTCTCTTTACTTTCTTTTTTGTCCCCTGAAAATCGCCTCTTTCCTCTTTTCTCTAACTTTTTAAATACAGAACAATAGGAGTCAGCAACAATATTCATCACCTTCATCCCTCTTCTTCATTTTGTTTGTAGTTGTGGGTTTTCGGATAGGGTTTTGTTTTGAAGACGAACTTACTATCTCATTCATGGTTCAAATATGACATTTTTATCTTATTTAACAGTTCAAAAATGACTTATATCTTATTTAATAGTCTAAAGACGACTTCATTATCTTGTCATGACAACCTTACTATCTCGTTTATGATCCAAAGATGACATCTTTATCTTATTTAACGGTCTAAAGATGACCTCTATCTTATTTAATGGTCCAAAGACGATCTCATTATCTTGCTACGATCCAAAGACAACCTTACTAGTTACTTTCTCGTTTAAAGATGACCTCTTTATCTTATTTAACAGTTTAAAGATGACCTCTACCTTATTTAATGGTCCAAAGACGACCTCATTATCTTGTTCATAGTCCGAAAATGACCTCATTATCTTGATCATAGTCCAAAAATGACCTCTTTATTACGTTAATGGTCCAAAGACGACCACACCATCTTATCATCTTATAAAAGGTGCAAAGACAACCTCATTATCTCATTATTTTGTTAAAAGGTTTAAAGATGACCTCCTTATCTCGTTATTTTATTAAAAGGTTCAGAGACGATCTCCTTACTATGTTAAAAGGTCTGAAGATGACCTAATTCTATTATTTATTTATTGTTTGAAAATGGCTTAAAGATAACTTGGTTCCAAACACAGAAAATTAATCTAGCAAACATAAATGTTGGCATAAAAATATATTAATATCCAAAAAGGGAAGGCATACAAGATAATTATAATCAATTATCATCCATTAGCTGACCATTTATAACCTTTTTATTTAAGTCAAAAGAAAATTTAAGCGAAGGGCACTAAAGTCAAGCTTGTTGCGAAGCCTGGGTAAAGCCTTCTTGATACCCTCATAACATAAACTCGACAGTCTCTTGATCTTTGTCCTTTAGCCTAACCTCAATTTTCCTCGCCTCCTCTAGTTTCCTTTGAAGTGTGGTTTCACGATCCTTAGTCATGTGAAACTCAAGTCTAGCCCCTTTCAATTCCTCCGCAACCTGGGAAAGTTCTTTCTTCTTCTCGAAAGCCTCCTAACCCGCCCAGAGGCGTCCCTCTTCTATCTGGCTAGCGGCATCACAAGCCTTCTTGAGAGCATATCGGATGGAGTCGATCTCCTTCGATACCGCATCATAACGACCTTGATACTCGTTGATCTTAGCAGTTCGAAGCTCTGAAACCAAGTCGACCTTAGCTTTAGCCTTCAACAACTCTTGATTCTCGACCTCAAGATCTTTGAGTCGAGAGTGATGCTCGACCGCATGAAAATAGACTTCCCCATAGTGGCAAAGAGTGATCACTGACCGAATTAACATCATTTCAACTCCTATCAGGCAAGCTTGAGCAGTTACAGAATTAAGGAGGTCAACATCATAATGGCCCGACCTCTTCTCAAAACGTGAGGGAGTTATGTTCACGTGACGTTCACGTGACATAACGACCTGGAAGAGGAAACGATAATGCTTATCTTATCGATATGAATGCTCTTACCCAGACATTATTAGGAAGAAGAGGTTAACTCGTTGCACCAATGATACGAGAAGAGGAAGTGGGGGATCCTCAGAAGAATGAGCATCATGGCCCTGAAACCAGGGGCCCTACCCTCCCCACCCCCCAAATTTTTTGTTTTTTTTTTTATTTATAATAATAATAATAATAATAATAATAATAATAATAATAATAATAATAATAAAGTCTTAATTTCTCCAAATTTTTTTTATTCCAGCCCAAAAAATAT
The DNA here is from genome assembly GCA_026586105.1 of Hylodesmum podocarpum. Classification (NCBI taxonomy): domain Eukaryota; kingdom Viridiplantae; phylum Streptophyta; class Magnoliopsida; order Fabales; family Fabaceae; genus Hylodesmum; species Hylodesmum podocarpum. The sequence continues at coordinate 5,524,580 of JALJEV010000493.1, read as the reverse complement.
ATTATTGTGTGGCTAATGGACTTACTTTACATGAAACTAGTGGAGACAGTAATCCCTATTAAAACTATATTTTAACTCCTCCCAAATTTAGTTTAGTTTTTCAATCCAAAAAAAATATTTTATTTTAACTTGCGTCGAGCTGACCCTTACTTAAAAAAATGAAAAACAATGAAAAAAATGTAAATAAAATTGAAATGAAAAAAAAAATTTGCCCCTCTGAAACCTAAATCCTAGCTCCACCCCTACTTGAAACCAGAGTCCCGAAAAGAGAGTGAGAAGAACCTGCCGCCATCGACAACAGGAAGGCTAGTTACTGTCAGGAGAAACAGACGGAGGGGTAATAACCTCATTGTAGCCCCTTTTTAACCCTCTTTCAAGCGCGATGGTGGAGCATCAGTAACAGCAACAGTGGTGGAAGGGTCAATACCTTCCCCGAGAACTGAGGAATCTAATGGCATAAAAAATGAAGGGACGCCAAGCTTGACAAGGAGGTGCTTCAAACTAAAATCATCTTCCATGATTTTGCAAAGGGGGAAGACAAGATAAACTAGCACAAAATAGAAGAAGAAGAACGAAAGAAAATTGAAGAACAGGGATAATGAGAGTTAAGTTAAAAAAGTTTAGAATGTCCAAATTAGAAGAAGAAAGAGAAGACAAGGGTGAGACTATTTATAGGCAGCAAGGATTCATAGTGTAACCAAATTTAGGGACACACTACTCGTAACGCTAAAATATCGAAACATCATGACAATAGAAAAACGTAACGACAAGAGTGACACATAGAAAGGTGTAACAACAAAAGATGCAACAAAAGTAGATAAAAACAAGGTCACCTTTGAGAGTTAAAGTCCCACCGACCTCAGAAAGTAAACGGGGACGAGAACATCGAGACAAAAGTCGACTCTTACTGTTAAATAGCAAATAAGCTTGGCACTTTGCTACTCGGCATTCCCGAGCTTGGGGGCTTATGTAGTACCCAAGCCCACAAACTGCAAAGGTCCATCATGATGCATCCTATCACACCCAAGAAATGGCTACTCGAGGCAGGACACCTAGCCATGAGACCATGTCTCACATCCAATATACTATACCAAAGTTAGGGTAGAGTCAAATCTTCAACTTAAAGCTGAATGTGCATCACATCTATTTGGTCTCAATCACAAGAACATGATGTCAATAATATATCATCCATCCCTATCTATATATATACACCCACAAGGAGTATCTCTAACATATATAAGCATTATCTCAATTACTCATATATTAACTTACCATGCATATACTAACTTATCCATGAGAGCATTTTGCAGGTACCCCTCACCCTTAGAAAAACCAACCTAATACCTCTTTGGTGAGGATATTTATACCAAGACGAACTACTAGCGATCCTTAGTCACCTACCAAATTCTCGCTCAATCTTTACGAGCGAGAATATAAATCTTCTAACTTATATATAAGTTCAAAACTCCATGTTAAAACTTAGCACTGTGTTGATTGTGTTTTTGGAATTTAAAAAGAAAAGACTCGAAGATAATAAGAATAATGTAAAAGAGAAAAAATATTTTGAATTGTTCAATACAATTAAAATAAAAAAAAACATTGAAAAAATTAATAAATTTAACATAGTTATCTTTCTTCTTATCATAGTCATGGAAAATAAAAAAAATATATATAATTTTTTTTAATTTATCAATAAAATTATTTAAATCATTATATTTTCTTTTCTTTTAACCCACCCTACTTTTTAAACGAACAACAACTTTTTCTATTACAATTTTTTTTTCCATTCACCATATTTTCTTTCCATCACACTTGGATAAATTCATATTATTTCAACTCTCTAGGTGGATTCTAATTGTAACGATGTTTACTATCACATCTGGCACCTAAACCAAATAAATATAATATCTGTAACACCCCTAGTTACTACAAACGCCACAACATAAAATTTCCATGATTCGGAGAAAAATAAATACGCCACTAAATGAAAGGAATTAACTTCATTCCATAGAGTAATTACTAGAGTGAGATCTCACAACTACATATGTCTCTACAATTCAAAAACTCTCAAATAACGAAATATCTAGAGAATTTTTAACATGTATAAATAGAAGCAACCACTGGAAATCAAGAAAGGAAAACCAAGGACCCCAATATGTCAAGTCCTCAAGCAATCGAGCTCTTTTCCTAGCCTACGTTATTTTTGCATCCAACAAACTGCTCATCTGCTCACCCGTTTGCGGGGTCATCACAGGTGTCAACCACAGACACAACACAAGGTTAGTTCACATTTTAATAATAATAACAAAACCAATAAGAACAGCTCAACACAAGGAACATAAGAAGGTACACACACTCAATTCAAAATTTATCAAAACCAATCATATCATGCAACCCAGTATGATGCATGCTACTCACAATTCCCTCTCATGCCATGTAGTACCATTAAAACCATTGAGCGATGTCTAGGAGTACATGTCACCTCTGACACTCTCACTAGAAATACTAGACAGTTACAGTCAGAGCAACCAGTGTTGCAAAGGAAGTCACTTCCCACTCATGGTGATCAACCATAGTGGAAGCTCTCCCCACCGCGAATACCCTCAAAGTCCTAGGTCATTACATCGACCTGTCAGGACCAACCGTTCTAGTTCCATTCATCCTCATTTTTTGAAAATATTTTCGTTTCACTTAGTATTCATGATAATCGTTATTAATTTCTCAAAACTTCACGCCTCTTAAGCATGTCCACCAGGGGTAACCTTACTGCTTCTCCACCGCAGTAGGCATCCATCCCTCTCATTTTCAACAAACACAATTGATTATCATGAACTAAGCAATTTATCAATACAACATGCCCCCACAAAATTAATCTCTTACCCCATATAACTCAGCTCACATAACAAAATATTTAATACAATAAAATCCAATAAGATCATCATATACAAATAATCATATGTACAATCAGTGTAAATAAGAAAATGGAAACAGTTAAGTAAGAAATATGACATATACCTTATCATAAAAACAAAAACAAGAATTAAATTAAACCTCGTACACTTCCAATCGCCAATTAAATTAAATCAAATAGACACAATACAATAATTACAATAATAATACACACAAGAATTCAATTCACTAATAAAGCTAATCTAAACGACTAAAATAACCAAAAAAGAATCGTTACTAAAATGACTTGCCAAGATTAAAATAAGTGTTAAAATAAAATAATTTAACTTTTATATAATATAAAAAGGGAACAATTACTCCTGTGTAGTAATGTATTTCTTCCACAACTTGGAACTTTGCAATTAAAATAATAGAAATAAAAAGATAAGACTAAAGTGAAATCAAAACAACATATAAATGTCTAGAACATCAGAGTATATGACGAGGGAAATTGGTTTTCTTTAGGGATCTAATTAAAGTTTGATTGCCTTCGGTAACATTTAATTTCATTGGTGTAACTATGTGCACTACAAAATTCCATTATTATTTGACAATAAACTAAAAGGCGTAACTCAGGATCTATCACTACAATAAACTAAAAGGCCTAACTCAGGAAAAGACAAGTTTCCTACTTTTACTTTTTTACTATCATCTTCCTTATCCTTTCCTCGTCTTCCTCGCCGAGTGTCTTTCTAGCCTCTCCTTACCACCACAACCATACAATTTTCAAATAACAAAATCAACGGATGCACAACAAAAAATAAGAAGAAGGAAATCACCATGAACAAACCAAACACAAAGGTAGTGTAGTAGAGGCACCAAGTTTAAGCTATCGAGAAGAAAATAGAATAAAAAGGATCTAGCTACTAATACTCAATTCAATCCATAAAACAAGGCGAGTAGTACTTAATTCAATAAATAAAAGGTCACCAATATTTAAATTAACAGGACAATAAAACGTTGATCCAAAGCAATAAACAATAAGAAAAACTGAGCATAAAAAAATAAAAGGAGCACCGTAGTAGAGAAGACGCAGAATTAACCCTGATAAAAATAAAATAAAATTAATAATTATTATTAAAATAGAGAACACCCTGACCTGAAAGTAAGTCGCAATTGAAAAACTAGGTATTGATCTATGTTCAGAATAAGAAATTTGATCTCCTTGTTTTTTGTTTTGGAAAGTAGGTTTGAAACACAAGAACAAAAAGAGATATCCGAGGATGGGGAAGATATAAAAGAGATTTGATTTAAATAGATTTTCTGATGAGAATTTGCAGCAGCTCACTCACCCACTCCCTTGAGATATTTTGATTTTTTTTATTTTATTTATCTACCCACTCACGTAAAATCTAACCACTCCTTGTAAAATCTAACCACTCCTTTAAATATTTTAATTTTATTTTATTTTATCTTATTTTTAAAAACCAGGGTGTTACAATATCAAATAATTAAATATTCAAAACAACTTAGTTGTATATAACCAGTAGACAGTAGTAAAATCCAAAATTGGCAAATACATGAAAAAGGTCCCACTATACAACATCAAAAGTTCTTATGCTGATCATATTCTCAAGGGTCCAGCATATAACATCCTATTGTTGTGTCTTGATATTTCATGAAACACTTTATAGCAAAAGCTTCCGTCCCTTATTTCACTTAAACACTTTGAAACAAAAGCTACTAGTACAGTTTCCATGTTAGTACAACGATAAAAACGATTTTCCTTTTCTATCAAAAACTCAATCGTTAAAACCAGCTACTATGTCCTAAAAATATGCACCTAACAATATATACCCTAGTTCATGTCTATGCTTGTTGTTTTCGACAAAAACTTAATTTACTTACTTAAAAAGTAAACTATATTCTTGATTTTAAAAGGTATTATTATAACTAGTCTTTGATTTTTATTATAGGCTATAACTTTTAGTCTTTTACCATTTATTTTTCTTTTAATGTATATAAATTTGTTAGTATTATAGTTCTATGTTTTATATTTTACTATAATTTAAAACCTTATTTATGATAATAGAATCAAAATAATAAATAAAATAAAAAAATAATTTTTTATCTTTTATTATCAAGAATTAATATTACAATAATTTACAAAAAATTAAAAATCAAATTAATAATTCATTCCTTATTTTAGCTTTTAAATTAAAGATAAGCGCAGATTCACTACCTACTAGCTGTTATGAATTTTTTAAATTTCTATTGACAGTCTTTATTCTGTGTTATCATAGTAGGTATATTACTATTGCTAAAGTCTTGTATCAACACCTTACAAATTAGTTTAAGATCTTGAGAACTAGTTGTCTCCAATTTAAAGGTTGTAGACAAATTAACTTGGATCATTTCCTTTTTAGCAGAGAAGAATATTAATTCTACCATGACATTGTTAGCTATTTTATTCTATAAATGTTTTGATTTGGCCAGAAAATTCTGGATGAACATTTGAATGTATGCTAGAAAATAATGATATACTGAGAGTTATTATATGCCAGCAGGAGCTTCTACATAGAAAGCGACATTGTCATGAAAGCATGTCATCAATGATTTGTACCCTCCCATGTATTCTCAAGTTAGTATATTTGATGTTGGAACCTAGTTGGTAATTGCTAACTAGGGATTACTTTCACATGTGATGTCCTGCACAAAACATACCATATGCAAAGTTATATAATTCTATTAACTTCAAGCCTACCTCAGAGAAATTGAATGTGAAATAGAAAAAAATATAGAACTCAAATAAATAAAATAGTAAATCAATAAACTATTTGTCTCAAATTTTTTATTTTAAAATATTTAAAAAAATACTTTTAACCTCATATTTATGGATTGAATATCACAGTGAATAATAATTTCCAACAATATTTAAGATTTAACCAGTAAAGCAGAGTGTTTCATCTAGAGAGATGTAGAAGAAAGATTTAGAAGTTTATAATGAATTGAAAATTATTTTAACATGTGGTATATAATAATGTATTTAATAATCCCATGCATGTAATTATTATTCAGTAATAAGTAATAATAAAAAAACTAAAGCAAACATTTTATTTTACAATTAAATCATTTACTATTTAATTTTTTTATTGTTACATTGTACTTGCAAAATCTGAACATATATTCGTACTTTGTATTGTCTTTTGTCTCTTGTGATATATAATTTATTGATATTTATGATTAAATAAAAAATAGTCTGATATATAAGATTTGATCAGAATATTATTAATATAAAATAGTTTGTTTAGAATAAAATTTAAGCAACATAGTTCAAGATGAATATATCTGATTTTGCTATTGAAATATTAGCATTATATTTATTAAAATAATATATATATATATATATAATTTTATAATAAATATGTTAGATTAAGGATGATTAACGTCTTAAAGATTTTGATTAATTACAAGACAGACGAAACTAAGCTACCCAAGACTTGCTAAGACGAAACCAGCACAGACGAAATATGACCCTTCAAAAGTGAAGTTCTGCGTCTGTCCAAAAGCCAAGCCATCAGACGATACATGCACAGACGGAAGAAGACTACTCAAGCTAAAGCCCTTCGTCTGTCCAAAGAGTGAAGTCTTATGACGATAGGATGAGACGAAACAACAACAATTAAAGACTGAAGAAATACATCGTCTGTTCAAAAGTGAAGTCAAGTTGAGTCATTCGCGCCAAGATTTCAAATCTGAAGAAGTACTCTTGAGAAGCATCCAAGATCAGTATAGGGATTCGAGCTTACACACCAAAATCAAAAAGGTCTTCACTTTTCGTCACATCTCTGTACAAGTCAGAAAAAGTATTGCGCACAATCTAGTCCGCTATATCCGCTGCGACTCTTCATCAATCAATCAAGTACAACTGACAAACTTTTGGAAAGCTCTCAAGAAGATTTCTCAACGACTCTCAACGGCATTCAAATGAGTCTAACGACTATTTGAAGAAGATGTCTATAAAAGGACTTCATAGCATCAAAAATCAGTCAGCGAATACGCTTCTATTATCCCATCTTCTGAGAACTCACTCAATTCTGTGCTAAGAACTTTATTGTAAAACCCTCTCTGCGAAGAGGAAAATCTTTGTTTTCAAACATCTTTTCAAATCCACTTGTGTGGTACTTTAGCCTGAGAAGGCTGTGTTTCAAAGAATACCTTTTGTATTAGCCTGTGGAGGCTGGGTTCAAAGAATACCTTGGTTGTTTAGCCTAAGAAGGCTGGGAGCAAAGTATATCTTGTAATAGCCAGAAGTGGCTGGGTTCAAACAATACTTGTAAACTTTTTCACGGTTTGTAGTGAAAACTCAGTTGTTGCTGGGTAACTGGACGTAGTCTTGAATAGACGAACCAATATAAAAATACTTGTGTTTATTTGTTTCGTCTGATTGACTAACTGGGGAAAATCATACTCTAACGTTTATTTATTAAAATCAATCTTTCAATAAATATAAACGTTGTTTCGTCTGAACCGTTTCGAAACTCACATACGAAAGGGATAAAATTTTTTAATTAACACAATTCAAACCCCTTCTTGTATTTATCTTTTACAAAATATTTTAAAATTATATCAATTATAATTTCTAATTAATTAATAATAAAAAGAATTTAAATATAATAAATAATTCCTCTAATTAATCTGAATTATATATAAGCAATAAAAGTTTCACCTATTTTGATCTTTTATTTATATATTAATTTAAAACCACCAGAATTATATATCGACTAGAGATTGAATGAAATATGAGAATTCTACTATTAAAAATAATGTATATGGTCCATTTTTTTATACTAGAGTATTTATATTACTGAACAAATTTAATAAATTTGATATGTTATATTAAATTAATTAAAATCGATTAGATAGTTTTTTATTTCAATTAAGTTTAATAATTAAATCAATAAAATTTGAATATGGTTGATTTGACTATCCGGTTGCTCTTCACTAAACTAAACTGTAAGTACTTCAAATTAAATTAAATATTAAACGTGAAATTATTTAATTAATTCCATATATTACTTTTAGGATTTTTAATTACATGCATATTGTTGCACCTTTTTGCACATACACATCATCACACCTTCTTTTCTTATGTGCTGTTAGACATTGTTATTCTTTGCTGGTAGATTATATTGATTATTAATTATTATATATTATTATATTTATTAAATTATATTGATTTAAATGATAAGATTTTATTTAATAATTTCATTAAAATAATATTTTTAACTTAGTATTTGAATAATTTTTATTACACATTTAATAGAATCAAAGCAATCTAACTCAATCTAAGTTTTATGATAAATCCTTTTTTTTTTTAAACCCAAATCAAATCAAAACAATTAAACTCAGTTGATTTAAATTTTAATTTGATCCCAACCAAACCATCACCTTACTTAATCTCTTTTGCTAAAGTAAACTTCCGCATGGATCAATAATCAAGTAAAAAAAGTACTACAGTTTTAATGAAAAAGAAGAAAATATAAATGTTCAATTCTCTTATTTCAACTGTTTTCTTGACTAAATCTACCTGTCACCATCCATGCAATATATTAAAGAGGATAAAATGCTAAACAAAAGTGTTACAATTATTGTATAGTAATTTGATTTAATACTGTTCGAACTCCATGTGGACGTCATTACCTAGTAAGTAATGTTCTTGTGTGTAGTACACATGAGAAAGAAAGCCAGTATAACCAGATTTGCATATGTAAATAACTATTCCATGTAAGCTGCAGCTAATTAATGTAACTTTGATGACATTTTCTTGATTCAAATCTTAAACATTATAAATGACTCTGGAAAAGAAACATAGTGCACACATTAATTTGTGATGAAAAAACCTAAAAGCTAAGGAAATAATCAGCTAAACTTGCTAGGCACATGGAAATACAACATCATCTCTTATTTCTTGGTTCTTCCGACCTTAAGATTTTTATTATTCACCTTAACTTTGCTATCATTTTGAACCACAGGATCCTTACCTTTGCCATTGATGAAAGCTCTTTCATTCTTTTCCACAACTCGATTGTTTCCCTTTGATTTACTAGATTCTCTCTTGTGATCTGAGCAATACTTTTTCTTACCACAATCCACTTGCTGGTCCTTTTGCTGAAAATGTGTGAACCCGTGAAAGTCACTGCTACTCCCCAATCGATTTACTATTTCATAGTGATGACTTGGGCCAGAAGAAGCATCAGAAGCCATAGAATCGTCACTTTCAACATCTGGATCAATTTGTGCAGCTTCATTATAATTATACTTATAATTGAAGCTATCAACGTTCCCTTCATCATAATAATCACAATGTGCATCATCATCCTCATCTTTGGGGGACCCAATATACATGGTCCATCCAGATTCATTGCTGTGACATTCCTCTTCATTTCCCAACATCACATGAGGTGGCTCCATCCTGATAAGACCAAAAAACAAAAATTTGAATTAACAGTAGGTTAATTAGTTTTTGTAAAGATTGAAGGGCACTATATAATATAATACAATTATTATAACATGAATATACAACATATCTCACAAATAAATGGGAAAAGAGAGATTTTTTCTGGACACCTGAAAACACTTATCCCTTCATCTCTCTTATCTCAAAATCAGTTTTCCATAGACAGAGAAAATATATATATACAACCAGATTATTACAGGGTCAAAATACAAAAGTCACCCGTCAATATATCATGATAATATTAATGGCTTGGATGAGGATCACACAACTCAACACACCACATCACCTGGAAAATCTACATAACTCATTTATTGTTACCTGACTTACTACCTAGCAGCAGCAGCCGAGGCACACAGCTAGAAGCTGTCAATGAAAGTGAAACAAAGAGCATAAATACTACTAAGCTACTTACCACAGATGCTTGAAATTGAAATGACAAGGGGTTGTTCACTTGGTCATTGCGGTTTTATAATAAGAGAAGATGCGATCATCATTATATCTCTGCATCAGTCATTAAATAAAAAGACACAGCTTTAAATGCAAATGTGCAGATATTGCTACAGGCCTACAAAACTGGAGAGAATATAAGACCTATTGTTTAAATGGGACGCAAGAACACCTCTTCATTACCTGATTTAGCTTTTAACGCCTTTAAATATTTTGTCGCTTCATGAGAAACAGAACACGCCCTTTTTTTTCCCTCACTGCTCAGTACAATTAGAGTTTCGAGATTTTACATTTTGCTAAGAGCAATTCTTGAGATGTGTAAGATATGTGAATGTGATTTAGAACTTCTCTCTCTGCAATACTCATATAGTATATTGCTAGCTATATAGTCTTTTCTAATTTGCTAGCTTCTTTATATTATATAGTTTGACAAGAATTAACGGAAGAAATTCTGACCTAGAAACCTCAATGGCTTTTTCCTATCTAGAAATTAACATAAATAACCATAAGGATTTTATATTCAATTGTTGAGTTATTGTTGATTTTTAAAAGAAATTGTTTTACGCTAGCTACCGGTTTTTTCTCTTCAACATAGGTTAGTATACAGAAGGGTAACATAAGTCAACTGGGGATTGAATGCTTCAAACAAAGTAAATCATATTTACTACCATAAGAAACCAGGTACCCCATCATTTTTTTTTTCTTCCACAAAATATTTTATAAATATCAATATGTTATATATTTTTTTCTTTAGTTTAATATATTAATTTCTGGTTAGGTAGCGATGGAACAGTGATCAGGCGATCTCTTTTACTACAGCTTTAATTGATGAGACGAACTTTTTGAAATTCGAAACGACTTCTTACTACACATGGTTAGACATGGTTAAATACATGAATTATAAATAGTAGACAAAACATTTATTTTTACAGACTTGTGCCGATTTTGAGTGTCACTCTAATCAATGTATGGAAGTAATATATATATATATATATATATTCTTTCGTCTTTATTTAATATTATAAAATAGTTTGAACTAAATTATTAATGATGTTTATTTGATAATTTAAACTGAATCAACTAAACTAAATTAAAGTTTTTGATTTTTCTAATAATTTTTAACTTTTTTTTTCATGGTTCAAATTTATTTCAATATCTAGAAAGTTTAACTTATAACTTAAAAATACTCTCACAAGTTAGCTACAACACAATGTCCTTGATTTCACAAAACGGATTTAACTTAGTAGTAATGTTTATGGGATGGAACCGCTTTAATGAATATAATAATTTAAATTTAATCAATTAAATTGAATAAAATATTTTCCTTCAATGGAGTTTAATATGAATTAAACCTATGAGTCTTCGATGATGTTTGGTTTGAATATCGAGTCAGTGGATATTTAATTAATTTTACATATTATTTATAAGAATTTTTAATGTGAGTTAGATAAATTATTCTCCTTTTTAGTTATTTCTATCTTTTCTTTGTGTTGTAGTTAAAGTTTATTGAAACTCTAGATTTTAAGGTATCTTGACAATCTTTTTAAAAGTCAGCAGTTACGTGACATCATCACAATTCCATTGCACATAGTTGCACTTCCCTCCTTAAACGTTGTTGTGTCATCTTTGGATATTATATACTTAATTTTTGTATTGTTAGTTGCACTTCCCTCCTTACACGTTGTTGTGTCATCTTTGGATATTATATACTTAATTTTTGTATTGTTAAATACAGAGTAAAAATCATAAAAATAAGGAAAAAATTGTTTTAAAAAATTTATAAGTTTTTTCACAACACTTATTTGTATGGTCTGGTTGATTAGACGCAAGTTTACATAAAGATTAATAAAACTAATTTTTTAAAAGTTAAATTTGTTAAACAATTAGTCTCATTTAGTAGAAAAGAAAAGATAATCGAAGGATAATAAATATATTGTTTTGTCTTATTACAAAGACTATGTCTAATTTTGTAATAATTATTAAGATCTTACTATTTTCAAAAAAATACAAGTATTATTTGATACCAATAACTTCTAGAGTGCTTTTTATCCTCCACATTTTCAAGTTAAATAAGTATCCTTGAATTTAGCCTCTTCACCACTAAGGATAAAGGATTTATAGGGGTATTTGTCTAACAAAGATCAAGTGTAAAGGGATTTACAATAAGAATAGAAAAGTTATTTACAAAAATATTTAAGTCTTAAAACTATAAGAGTTTTGATTCTTTCAAAGTAATCTCTACTTCAAATATTCTACATTAGCATTTATATAGATGAAGAGCTCGAAATAGTTGTTAGACTCCGTAGTTTCAAAATCTTCAACTCGTCTGTTAGAAGCGTGTAACACGTTCTTATGTATTAAATGCATCTACATAGGCTGTCTTATCAGAAACAACAATTTTCTCCAATTAGGGAAGGATAGGTGCTGAAAAAGGTGTCTTCCTTTTCATTCTAGATCTTTGTATCACACAACATTCTCTTTGTTCTGTCTCATCTTTTGAAAAGAAAAAAAAAAGTGGTTGACTTCCTCATACATGATAAAGCAACAAGCTTCTTAGTAAAATTTGTAGAAATACAACTCTATGAGTTAGAGTCTATACACATGTAAGTAACTTTTGAGAATAACACTTATCTTGTAGTGATGTTTCGTCTACTCACTCATTAATATGCTAACTTCACTCGTCTGTTATCATTGTTTGTCTGTAATCTCATTCATCATTTGTCTGTTCCAGATATACAGACTGCGTCTTATACATACATTTGTCTATTATCTTTGATTTAATTTTATTATTTTATAAGGTTGTTGTGAGTTTGTTGTGAAAGCAATTATTAAAAAGAAAGTTTAATAATATTAGAAGCGATTGAGATCTCGATTTAACCACTAATTTCCCCTAGTATTCTCCTCTCTGTTATTCAAATTATAATTTTTAGTTGGATCAGATTCCTACCCTCGTAACTGTCCATCTCAGGATCAACTATGTCGCCTAGATTAACCTGATTAATTAATCTCTTAGATTAAACTAAGTTAATTAGGGCTTTAGATTTGTGAATTCAACGATAACTGTTAGGTTATGTCCACAATACCATCTACTTTTATCTCTAGGACTCTAGCTCAGTAATGACTTACTTCTCTAGTACCACCTAAGTTTCTTTTCTCAAAATTTCCCTTGGTTTACTATCAATTCATTAGTGATCAATTAACGAATAGCTCAATCATATACTAAATAACATCGAGAATTATATTAGAAATAAATTAGGGTTACATCGTTCTCCCAATCAAAGGGGAAGTTAGTTCATACTGGTAGAGAAAGCAACACAAGAATAATAAGAAAGAGAATACATAAGTAAACGATTCCTAAGGAAGTCAGATGGTCCTTGAGTCTCATTCGCTTAGGCTTGGGATTGAATTCTCCACTTCATATAAACCGGTGCAATTAGGTCAAAAGAAGACTGCCTAAGAATCTGGAAGAGTCTCCTCAAATTAGGTCAAAACCAAAAAGTCACTAAAAGTCCTTACTGACAATGATTTGGTGTGTATTTATAGCCTTCATGAAGTGGACTTGGACTTTTTGTAAGAAATTCACGTGAGTTAAGGTTTCAGAGGCAAAACGTGTTCTGCAAGTCAATCCAACTCGCGCGAACTGAGTGGAAAGTCGCACGAGTTAATGTTAAAGAGAGCAATGTGCCTTCACTAAAGCTCCAAGTCACGCAAGTTAAGTCGTAACTCGCGAGAGCTATATTCCTTAGCACATTTCTCCTATTTTTTAACTATTTTTAACCCTGAAACACTTAAACAAACCATCAACAACTCCTAACACAAAATTTTATGAATTAGAGGTGGTTGTTTTAACTTACTCAAGAGTATGTAATGGACAATTTATGTAACAAAAAAGTATAAAAATAACTCACTTTTATTAGTTATCAATAACAAACAAAACTTTTATTTTACTTAAATGTAATTATCAAAATTGAGGATTATAATTTGTTTTTAAACAAATTTGACTTAACACCACCTCACCAAAGAGCCTCCAAGGACACCGAAGACTCCTCTTTGCATCATCTCTACTTCATTTACTGTCTTCACTTTACTTGGGCACCAAGGAAGGAAAATTCACTAAGGTACGAGTGTTTCTCCTTAAAATATAATGATAATTTATATTTTTTTTATCATTTCATTAGGTTTTTCCTATGATTAAATGTATTGAAATAAATTTGGGAGCAATTGGAATTGATTGTGGTGTGTGATTGTTGATGATGTATGAAAATTGATGTGCATGGTGTTGTGTTGAGTGCATTTTTGTTTTCAATTACAAATTAGTGAGTGTGAGTTTAGATGTGATATGGTTGTGACAGGGAAAGATCTCATTTTGGGGGCCTTGACCTCTTAGAATGCTTTCTTAGAGAATTTTAATGCTTTCAAATGATTGGAACTGCAAGAGTTAAGGAATCCATAATTAAGAATTGAAAGAGGAATATGTGGTGTGATGAGTAAGATTAAGTAGGTATATGTATTAAAATGTATTTTTATATGATATTTCATTAGATGATTTGTCTGAACTCAAATATGCACCTTGATTAACTCAATGTGGCTCAAGTCCCAATTTAGGTAAGGGTGGGATATTTTAGTAGAGACTTAAATTTTAAGTATGGCTGACCCATGATGAAAGATTTTAGTAGTTTAGAGATATTTGAAATGAGTTATGAATATAGGTTTGAAAAGTCTAGTTTGAGTCATGTTTAAGTTAATGATGGACTTTGGCTACCTTGTAACTCCAATTCAGTGTTGGAATATATATCTTAGTAATTTTGAGAGTTTGGAGTGGTTTTAGAGAGGCTTTTGCTTAAATTAAATATTTGAAGGGTTTGGAAAGATTTAGAATTGGATTTATGTCCTATAATGTTGAGTTGAATTTGAAGGGTGGTTGCTTCAAACCCCAAAAGAATTAGAGAAATTGGTCCGTTAAATTGTTAGAAATGGATTAGTGCACAAAATCTGCACTAAGTTTCTGTCATATAATGTTGAGCATGGATAATGAGTATGTTGAGCATGACATGTCAGCGAGGTAAAAGAACCTCTCTAGAAATCCGTGTTATGTGTGGCATGATAGGGACGTTTAATGTAAAGCTTTAGAGGCCAAGGGTGACCATTGGAAGTTCACATTAAGTGAAGCATGTTGATCATGCTAATCCCCACTTCACATAGAGTATACTGGACTCCCTAAAAGTTCATGATGAGTGGGAGAAGGTTCATTCTAAGTGTAGTTCTCTAAGTGTACACTTAAGTGTTTAGTTGAGATGATGATTTGGGCTTTCTAGGAGTTTTTCTTTTTGATTATTAATAAATATGAGTGATAGGAATAATGTAGTGTTGATTAATGTGGTGATAATTATGAATTAGGGTTAAATGTTGTAAGATGAAATGACATGATGATTGATGTGTTATGATGAAGTGAGTTGTTGATTGAGGTTAATGATATGATATAGTGATTCGATGAAAGAGATGATAATGTGTGGATGTTTATAACGTGTTATGCATTGATATATGTTCATAAGAGGTGTGATAATCCATTGAAATGTTTTATGTATACCCTGGTGGAGGGCAAATAGGTAACCTAAACGGATGGATAATAGGCTTGTTGTTGATGTTGACAAATGGATCTTTACATTGGTGGTGCCTTTGTGACAGAGGTGCATAATCCGATGTTTTAGAAATAAGAATAATGTGAGCCTAGTTAGACAATCATTGGCTAGTCACTCAAATGGAGGATTTAGGTACTTGGGGGTGCACCTACTTGGAAATCCTTATTCATTTTGATGCTTATGATAAAGCTATTGTACGCGATTGGTGACCCTGATAGAAATTGCATAACATCCTCTAGTGAGAGTGTCTAAGTTGGACGTATACTCCTAGGTTATACCTCAGAATCTTTTGATGGTACATGCATCATATTGTATTTAATTAATAATGCAATTGAATGAAGTGTGTACTCTTAAGCATAGCATGACTAAGGTGTTGAATGAGGCGCATGCATCATATTGCATTTGAATTAGATGTGGTTGATTGGTATGACAAGTGTAATGTGAATATAAATATTTTAGCGTGTAACACTATGATTAAAAGTGTAGAATGGATCTCTTTGTATGGATTATTTATATTTTATTTTCATACGTAAACATTGAAGACTAGAATAAGTGGATGTATATGCGTGTTGTTGTTATTGTTGTTGCTATTATTATTGTTGTTGTTGTTGTTATTATTATTATTATTATTATTATTATTATTATTATTATTATTATTATGTTTTAATGAGGAAAATACACTTATTCATTATTATTCATGCTATATGTGTTTTATGTATGGTTGACACCAACGATGATCTTGATATTGTATGTAGAAAAATAGATACATAACCATAGCAACTTAGGTTCATTTATGATAGATGGCTTTGTTGTGGCATCCCTAGAATGAAATTGTGTTGGGATCAACAATTCCTCTCTTTTCCTCTTCTATTTCCTTTGATTCTTATAATGTATGAACATGCATACATGTGTATATAAGTAAATTCTTGTTATTTTATCCATTATGACCATTATATGGATAATTTCATTTTCAAAAGTTATTAGATGGATTTAAATTATAAACTAATATCGTAATATTAATGTATATTGAAATGTGATGCTATGTTAACATTCCATTTAAGGCATGGAAGAAAAGGGAAAATTTTAAACTTTTATGAATTAAATTAATGAAAAGTTTAATTAAAATTAACCCTAGATTAGTGTAGTATCAATGAAATAATAAATTAAGGGTTTACCATTATCTAGGTTTCATCTTGTTGTTAATGCTTGAACCTAATTGACAAACTACCTTCATGAAATTATATTTCAATTTTGATTGGGAAATATTCTTAAAATTGTAAATAGATGACTTCCCTTAGTACATCAAGTTGCTAGGAATAGAGCTTGGTATAGTATGTAACACCCCAAGATTTTGGACTTGAAATTATCTTTATTTATGTTTTTGGTGCATGTATAAGAGTATTTGAGTGTTAGGATTCATGAATTTACAAGTTAGAACTCATTTGGAAGAGTTTTTGGTGTATGTATAAGTGTATTTGAATCCCTAGATAAAAGATATTTTCGTGGGCGGCAAGTATCGCATTCCCTCACCTAGGCAAAGAGTGTAGTTTATATATAAATAGGTGAGCGAACTTAGCTTTGTAGCTTGTGTTTTCCATAGAGCTCTTGTCATTTTTCCACTCAAACACCTTTCTTCTACTCTTTTCTCTTCATATCTTCTTCTACCTTAATATTCATGTGAGTATATCAAAATTTTAACTTCTCTTTAGCTTTTAATCAAGTAGGATGACCTCAAATTGATTTTAAAGATTGTGGGGGAAGTTGCTTCTTCAAATTAATTTTAACTCAAATCCTTTTACATATTTGTGATCTTAATTACTCCTTGATATTAAATATGTAGTTAGATTTGAAAGAGACGTTGTTTTGATATCTTATTTCCTCCCCCAATCTTATTTGAAATTAAGTGGCATCAATTTATGGATCATGGGAAAAGTTGCTATTTTGTAAAACTAAGTACATTTTTATAACCCTAAATATGTCTGGATCATGAATATGTGGTTAGAATTTGAAATAAATATTGTCTTGATATCTTATTCCTCTCCCCCCCCCCCCACACGTATAAATTTAACTAAAAATGGGTTTTTGCACATTATTAATATCTTTGGTTCTTATCTTAGAAATTGACCTGGTTAAAGTAACATATGGGCTTTCTCTATTTTTTTTAATCTGAATGTTTGGATCAGTGCTATGAGCCAAGCACCTTTGAGACCCAAAGTCTACGTAGACATATATATTGAGTTGATAAGCACATTACAAAGAGTAAGGAGAATTTTGTTCCTTGTTTACTCTTGCATGAATTTATGTTAATATTCTAAATTGATGCATTTGTTTTTCGAAAATGAAATTAGTGTGGTTATTGTTGTTTTAACTGATGGGATATGTATGTATGGGAATAATACATTGTGACTTTAGAACTGGATGATTTTGGACTATTCTGATTTGATATATTGAAATATTCTTGTGATTGGAACTATTTTGGTATGAATATTTCACATATTTATTTCGGGAAATGTCCAAAATATAGAGCAAAACTCTGCATGTTTTACTTTAAAGATTTTAAACATTAATAAGAATAGTAAATTTTGTATTTCCTATAAGGTTAACTTGTCCCTATGAATTGGCCATAGTTATACTTTTAAGTCTTAGGGGAGCATTGGAAATTAATGTTAGAGTTACACATTAAGCCCAATCCACCCTTTAAGAACATGAGGAATACTCAAGACTTTGTTTGCTTTCGAGGCTTTTGAAAAAGTGAGGTTGAGGAAGTGAAAACTTCAGTTTTGCGATGAACTTTTTATTGTAAAGAATAAACAATGGTATGTTAAGAAATCTCCTTCTTTGAAGCGAGGGTGAGAAGTTACATTACCATATAATCCCCAAAGCCATGGAGTTGTTCGAGGATTAAATAGAGGCACACTAGCGGATGTGGTGCAAAAGGAGATATTGATGTTGTTATTGAGTCAAGTGGATTAGAGAAAGAGTTGAAGGTGCGCATCAATGGGCATTTATGCACATGTGGGGGATAGAGACAAGATCTTGAAGCCCTTTTATATGACCCATGATATTGGAGATTCATTATGACTCTAGTGCTAGTCTATCTACCACCACCCTAGTGTCATATAAAGGACTTTACAGTACTCAGAAAGGACCTAGTGAGATTTATTGGGGAGTTAGTCTTTAGAGTTGTGATGCCAACAGAGTGGCACCTATGAAATGTAGCCATAAAGAACATGATGTCCTTGGGGTTATGTTGTCATGTGTGGCGAGTATATGCCTAGATCTCACTTGGCCAACCCTGACCATTTACAGGGTATTTTCCTTTGCTGAGAGCTCAACAATGTGCTAGTGGGTGTACTCTCAACCTATCATCATGTACTCAAATGTTGTGAGACCACAAAGTCATGGAAACTTGAGGCAGTAGGTGGCTAGTATCAAAGAACATTCTAACTTGAGAATATTCAAGAGTGAGATAAAGTGTGACGGTAGACAGTCTCTCGAAGAGGCTTGTAAGTCTTTATGTAGTGTTTGTGTGTTTGAGCCTATGACGACGTAAGAAAGAATTAACCCTTTCTTTTTGTTTAAGACATAGACGAAGATGGATCTGATATTTTTCTACACGAGGATTAACTGCCTTCATAGCACCTGAGTTCCGCAGTTGGATTTGGGCGAGGACCATTTCCCTAGTTGGGTTTGTGTTTCCTTTTCTCCCAAAGCACACATGACTTCTAACATGATTATAGCTGTACGGACTTCTGGCTTAGCCTAAAATGCCTCCTTATATGATTATGAACCTTGTAGATAAATTTATGTTATTTTTAACTTATATCTTCAAGAATTAGAAATATGGGTGATGCGCGTTGTTGAACGTGGACAAATTAACTAAATCAGTTAAATTTGTAGTATTAGCGGACCTTGATCGTTTCCCACGGATTACTTTATAGTTCTCACTTAAACAAAAATTAAATTGCAATTTTGAAAGATTAAATGCAGATTGTAACCAATGTATTAGAAATTGAAATAAAAGCAAAGCAAAGATAAAGTAGTAATCAATTCAAAAATAGAACAATATAAACGATGAAAATGTGTGATAATCTGGTTTGCCTTTAGTCCCTCTGAATCCCTCACTGGCCCTTAAATAAACGTAGAATCACATCAGTGGCCTAATTGGACTAGAATCCCTACATCTAATTAGGATTCAGGCATTTTACAATTGTGAAGGAATTTTATGGAACACTTGACGCGCCAAACCGATGCAATCGCATGGTGAGCAACAACCATCATTCAATTTTAACCAAACTCTAGAATCAATCATTATAGTTTATCGACATGTAAATACAAGTTAAACAACCCAATTCAACCAAATAATCAATGTAATCAAACCCAGCCGTAAACTTGATTATACGAAACTACAAAAATTGAGAACCAATAGGCCTTAGGATTGAGAGGAGGAAACCAATGCAAACCAAATTGACACCAAAATCCTAGACATTCATGATTAATTAGAAATTGTAGCAAAGTAAAGTGTAGAAAATGAAAGTGAAAGAGAAGAAAAAGGGGTGCACAAAAAGAGAAAGGGAAAAGGAGAGCAAAAACGTAAAACTTAAATTGAAATTGCCTAAATGTGTGTAAATGCTAAGTTTGAATATTTTTACACTTAATGAGTCACGTGAGTAGCACATGACCATTTAACTGGTGCTGGGTGGCATTTCGAATCCTACCTAGAGTAAAAGAAATAATGTGTCGATTAAAAAATATTGGGCTTAAAATTTCAAAGAAGCTAAAATTTAATGCCAACTTGCACCCACTTTTTGACCTTTTCAGTTCGAATTTAACTTTGAGTCATTCATAGAACTTGTAAAGCTTTGAGTTATCTGACAAATGAGACTAAATCAGCCCAAGAAAAGATTTTTAGAAAAAGTTATAGCCGAAATACTAAAACTGTGCAAGTTGGGAAAAATCTGATTATAAATGCAATTAAGGGCCAATTAGCTCAATCAATTAAGAATGGTCTTAAACACTCAAATTGAACATTATTCATGCTCCAATTATTATTAAAAGGTGTTAGGAAAGTAGTAAAAATAATAATATATCAATAGGCCAATGTAGTCTCCATTACTCGAGTTAACTCCATCTCCACCACATGTTGACACTCCTACCCCTATTAGGGATCAGAACATACATATATCCTTTATTGAGGATGTTGTAGAATACATGCCAGTTGTCGTTGAGATGGATGCAATACCATTAGATGTAATCATGATAGATTCGCCTAGTAACGATGAAGAGGACTTATTGATGGGTATAAAGGTTTTTATGTTGGATTCGTTGAGTGATAATAAGGACCTTTCGGAGGTTATTTCCATCGTAGAGCTGCTAGATACCTCATTTGAAAGTTTTATAGTTTTGTTTCAGCTTTGTTCCTTAGGAATTTTTGGAGGGAGATGCAAGACTTATAATAGCATTTGCTTGATCCTTGGCTCGGTAAGATGTATATGTAATGGTAGCCTAGTTGTCATTTATTTTTGTTGGGAAACTAGATGATCATTTAGTATATGTTTTTTGTAAAGGGAGGTCTTAGGTGGATGACCTTACCAATGGATTGTACATTTCTATCCACACCCTCTTTTTGATATTTGACTTGACACAGTCATAGTTCTGTAAATTTATATATACATATCTCACCATTGATGATTACATACATACATATATACATACATACATATATACATACATATATATATATATACATATATATATATATATATATATTCAATTACATTTTGCATAAAAAATAAAGGGTTTGTATTATGTTTTGAAAAAGTACACTTATTGATGATAAAATGAATGTTTCCAAATTTTTAAATAATTGTGAAAAAATATATATACAATATAAGACGTATCGATATACTTTTATAAATGTTTGATTAATTATCACGTATTGATGATGTTTTTGAGAAAATTTTGAATTCTCGCAAAAAATTGTTCAAATAAAGTTAGGTTATTTTCATAAACAAATTAAATAAATCAATTAGAACCAACGGCATCACAAAGTGATTTCTTTTACAAGATTAAATTGATTGAATAACTACAAATCTTTATTTAAATGTGCGAGAGATCGATGTTTGATAAATATTTCTAGACTTCCAGATTGTGCGGGATCGATTCAGGAAAACAAAACATGTACATCTGCAATGATTAGGATATAATATGTATATCTAGAGTCATTTGAAAGCTAAAAATATGAACGATTAAATCCAATCCTAAATCCTCCTGGAATATCCACAATGCTTGTGTATTTAGCTTTTGTATTTTAAGATTTTATCACTGTTATGTTATTTACTTTTTTGCACTTGAAATCAAAAGTCGAAAATCACATGTACATAGCTACTAACTCTTTAACATGCATATAATTTTATGATACATTTGATCCTTGAGGACACCATCCTAATTTATAAATTTGAAAACTACAATGACAATTGGGGAACTTGTCAAAAGTCTAACATGTTTTTTGGCATCATTGTCGAAGACTTGAGTTAGTTCTCTTGTTCGTGTTTGTGTATTTATTCATTTTAGTTTGATTTTTTTCTGTTTATTTTTTATGATTTGGATAGTTAGTAGTTTATTTTACTTTTCCTTTTTGTGTAAATAACCTTGATCTACAGTTATGGACTTTTACACTCAAAAAGCTATTTTAGCTCAAAATAAGGTTTTAATGCACCAGATCAAAGCTTTATCTCAACTAAAGACTAATCATCAACAATTATGTGAGTCACATGGTGATGACTACCTAAATGTGAAGAGTTCATTTTAAACAAAATAAGGAAGCTTGGTATGGAGGTTGGGATGAAGTACCAAACCAGTGCCAAATTGCCTATTAGGGCTTTGGAGGTAGCCAATATCAAGATTCTTATGGATGACAATTTCAAAATACTAAATTCTTTTCCAATTTAACCAACAATCCATCCTTTAAGCAAGAATCACAACCGAATAAGATTTCTCAGCTAGAAGACACTTTGATCCAGTTCATGGAAATTTCCACTATGAACCAAAAAATTAAAGAATATCCATTTCAAAATCTAAAATTTCAAATTGGACCACTAATTGCACAATTGTTAAAATAAAGAAATGAAACTTTCTCTGGAAACACTCAACAAGACTTGAACAACCAAGATTATGCAATTACTAAAGCTGTGTTGGGCATTAGAGAAGAAGTAAAACAAAATGAGCCTGCAAAGGAAAAACATAAGGAGGAGAAAATTCACCAAATCAAGATTGAAATGGTCAAAGAATTAGAGAAACATCTTCCTTATCCTTCTATTTATTCAAAGAAATCATAGTTGATGGAGCCAACGACTACTTCAGGTTCACTTCAAGCTGGAAGAATCCTTAAAACCTAAAGATACCAAAAAAGTGGAGTTTGAAGTGCAATTGGCGGAAATGATATAAAAAATCTACCACCTACATCAAATCAATTCCAAAAGCACCAAGGCATCCCAAAAATTTTCAACTTAAATAGGTTATGAAACATCAACTATGTGGTAAATTAAAGGAGCTCATCAAACAGCCTAGTTGAGAGGCATTGGCCACGTTAAACTAATGACATTAGACAAGCGAGTAGCTAGATGTTCTAAACTAATCAAAGTCTTAATTTTGACTTACATGAATTGGTTTTGATTTGTATATAAATATGTTAATATTTATTTTGCAATTTATGTTACATTTTCAATAATCATAGAATTATAAGTTGTTTTTCTAGTTATGTTATATACATAGTGTTGGTAGAATTTTAGGTTATTTTGATGTGCAAATTTTGAGTCAAAAGAGTGAGAGGTTGGAAATTATAAATTTCTATGATCGAGAGAGAAGGGATTAATATTAGAAAACACCTCTAGAACAAATTTACTTAAGCTAAAGGTGGTTCACTCAAGCAAATTTATCAGAAAATGGTTTTCTGCATAATTTACTTAAGAGAAAACATTTTTGCTTAAGCAAATGGCCTCTAGAAAAATTTCAAGTCTTTGGAGCTAATTCACTTAAGACAAAATCTATTCGCTTCTGCGAATTACCCTTGCAACATCGAAAACTCTCTATAACTTATTCGCTCGAGCAAAAATATAGTCGTTTGAGCGAATAAGACCTTATAAGTTTCTATTATTTCTATAACTTATTTGCTTAAGCGTAAAGGCACCAGCTTGAGAGAATAAGTCCTTGCACATTTTGAAACTCTCTATATCATATTCATTCGCTTAAGCGAATAGGCCCACACTTTGAAAAATAAAATAAGAGAAAAAACATTCCCATTCACTTCTTTTTAAATTACTCACACTCTCAATCACTCTAACTCTTAAACACTTGCAAGCACTCCACTTCACAGACTTTTATCACTTGGGTATTTGAATTTCCCTTATTTTTTTCCCCGTTGCAACTCCCCTTGGTTTTCAATTAAAATCATACACATTTAATCACTACACGAATTGCATTTTTCATTCACCAAGTCACATTTATGCACTTGAGGTTAGAATTTTCTACTTTTCTTTCAATGCACAAATATGAATGAACTTGACTTGGTTTGTTTAATGTTTGGTGAAATGCAAGAGATGTGCATGATGTTATGCATAAATGATGTGTTGTGTTGGGATATGAGTTGTGTAACATCCTGTAATTTCATAATCGAAATTCTTTTGTTTATAAGTTTGCTTGGGTGTATGAATGTGAATGGGTGTTAAATTTGAGGTTAGATAAACTCGGAACTCAATTATATGTTTCTAAATATGTATAAGGGCTTAGTTATGAGTTTTGACAAGTTGAGAACTCATTGTA
Source organism: Hylodesmum podocarpum (assembly GCA_026586105.1). Taxonomy (NCBI): domain Eukaryota; kingdom Viridiplantae; phylum Streptophyta; class Magnoliopsida; order Fabales; family Fabaceae; genus Hylodesmum; species Hylodesmum podocarpum. The sequence continues at coordinate 5,500,265 of JALJEV010000493.1, read as the reverse complement.
AGGTATTCTGGTCTTCTAAAATTTGCCCAGGTGAATGTGCTTCCACTCAGGCGAGAAAATGTGGTGTGTTGAGGAAGCCACAACAAATTTGTCCAAGCAAGCCACCTACTCGTTCATGCGAATAAGGATGCTAGAATATATATATATATATATATATATATATATATATATATATATATATATATATATATATATATAGTGTCGTGGGTGAGATTTTCATCGATTTCCAATCCCTGGTGAAGCCCGCTCTTTTCCTCAACTAAACACACTACCCTAACCCCGTTGCAACCAATAAATAGCCTACATTGTTCTTTAATTAAGTTTCCACCATTTCTTTTACATTTAATCAGTTAAATTTGTAAAAATGAGTCATTTTCTTAAAAAGGGTCGTGAGGAAAACTGTCTTTTTGCAAAACTAACTACATATTCATGATTTTAGACCCTCCTTGATCATAAATATGTGGTTTGATCGTTGAGATGATAATCTTTTGAGATCTTTTTTCTTCTTCAAGTTTAAATTTGGTTAATATGTGTTTAAGCTCATTTTATTCTTTCTAGATTCCAGACAACAACTTTATAATTGATTAAACTAGCCTATGCTTCGTTCTTATCATTTTGGACCGAATATTTTTACGATCAAAGTATCGATTGGAGAAATGATACTATGAGCTACATGTAGAATTTAATTGGTTTAAATTTTTTTTCTCTTGTATTTTCTTCTACTCCTGCCTAAATTTATGTTACTTTATTTTTAATTTTTGGGAAGAAAAATATGTATGCTTGCTTTGATCTTTAATTAAATTTAATATGATTAAATGTGCATTAAATACCTAGATTTCTTTGGAATTGTGTTGTGTGATAGTGGAAAATAAATTTTGGAATACATTTTGGACTGTTCTATGAATTGTGATTTGATTTTGTGATAATGTAACTTTAAATTTTTAAATTTTTAGATATTCAAATTATAGAAGGGATTCTACCCAAATTTTTAGAACAATTTAAATTATTCTTTAGAAAATTCTCTAAGTTTTAATAAATGATCTTGGGATGAATTCTACTTATAACTTGGTTACTTGAGCTATTTTATGACATCATTGAGACTTAATATTTAATTTGTAAATATTAATTTTCAATGTATTCTAGGAAAATCTATATAAAGTCCAAACTACATCTTATATATATATATATATAGAGAGAGAGAATATTAGGTGATGATTTATAATGTGAATTGATGTCACTAGAGTTGAATACTCTAGTGTTAAGATGTATTTTGATGTAAGTAAGAGTTATTTTCAAATTATGTGTGTTAGCCTTGATTGTGACGAGAATTGAGTGTACTTGATTCCTTTATAAACTCCAAGTCAAGAATTTGTTCATGATTCGAGATGATGTTGTTGTGGAGTGAGGATATGGTTAAGAGTCTAAGGAATGATAAAAGCAATATATATTTCTTTGTGGCCAATTATGGGCAAAAATGATAATGATTTAGCGTGAGCTTCTACATTCACTTAGATGGAATATGAAGAACTCCACAATGGATAAAGGAAAAAAAACTGTGAGAGAGATTAGGGAGTCATTCCTAGAATAGTGATAACTACATAATGGCATATGTTAAATAAGACCATAAAGACAAGTAATCCTTAAGGGGTGTTGATGAGTGAGACCAAAAAACGTCGAAACTGAACCTGACTTACCCTAATGCATTTATGGTATATTATCTAGCTGGCGGGAGCTCATGCTATGTAATAATGAGAGAACTCCTAACTTGTCATTATTAACTCAAATGTTGTAAGTCTATTGAGTATTGGAAACTCAATGTGGCAATTGGCCAGTAGGATTTAAACCAATTAAGGTGTGTAAGATAAATTCATGTGTGATCGGAACGTGGAAACTCTTAGGTCTATTTGTTTATAGTCTTTTTGTGTTTAAGTCTACAACGACGTAGGAGAAGATTCACCCTTACGTGCTTGATTTTCCAATAGCCTCGGTGATAGACCCAATGTTTCTCCCTTTCACGAGGACAAAATGCCTTGAAAGTATGTGGACTCCTATGGGTAATCTAGGCAAGGATCACTTCATAAGACTCATACACATGACTTTGTACTTCCGGGAACCTCTCAATTTCACGATGCAAATTCTGAATCATCTATCTTCGATGATGATGGCAGTATGTTTTTTAAACCATCTTTGTTAGCAATTCTAGAGTCTACTTTACCAAAGTATGTGTTTGGGTCCGCCAAGTAAGTACGTGATTTTGTAACTTGCTTTACTATTTTAGATAAATTTTTATTTACTCATATATTTTTAAATACATCTTACATGAAATTATTAAATAAATTTTAATTTAAATAATATATTAAAAATAAGAATTAAATTAATTTTTAGTTAAATGTATAATCATAACTTTTGTTTTTAATTATTATTGTAATTTAAGTTAAATAATTATTACAATAATTCATTTATATTCCTAATAATTAAAAAAGGTAAAAATAATAAAACTTATAACGTAATATTCAGATAAATTTAAAGTTTAATTTAATTTAAACAAACTTCAAAATAGTAGAATATAATTCACTAAAATACATCTACTTCAATAATCTCTTTGTCGAAAAAAATAATATTCTGACTCTAAATTGGTTTGCCAAGTCACAAGAGAAGATAGAGGTAAAGAAACAAAAAAGGACTTAACATAATTCTGGTATAATTGACTACTCTTAAAAAGATGGGACCCTTGTTGATGGGTTTAGGGCAGGACCAAGATGAACTAATAGAGTCTTAAAAAGCTAGAAGGCCAGTTTGAGCATACCCTGCCCCATTATTTTTAAGCAGCAATTTGGCTGTTTCCCACTATAAAATCATGCCATGACTTATAATGGTGTATTACCCGACAGGTTAAGGTCCATTCATTATTCTTCTTGTTTGTCTTTGCCATGATCCACCCAGGAATTGAGGATATGATTCTATACCGTCAAGACAATGTTTCCAAAGCTTAAGATATGGTTCGCTCTACATAAATGAAGTTGATTAATTGACTTAAAAATTAATTAATTATTAAGTAAATAATTGTATGCACCTTCATTTTGTTCTTTTAAAAGAGAAAAATCCTAAAGTTCTTTAAATTGGCATTCTATAATTTTCATTCCTCTTTTTTACTTTGTCAATAAGAATAATATCATATATTCTTTATTTATTTTATCTATTAATGTGTCTAATCATATATAACTAAGAATAAAAAAATGAATTGCAAAAAAAATCGAGTATATGAGATCACAATTAATATCACTGTTACCTAAACTGCACAATTTGATAATGGTAATAAATATCTCTAAATAGACTAAATTTTAATGAAAGAATATCCATTTATCAAATTTTTAATAATTTTCCTCTTTTCAATGACTAATATATAGAATCTATCTAATTCAATCATAAAAATAACTATTTACTCAATAATTATAATTATTCCATTTAAAATGTGCTTAATGAATATTCCAACTCATTTGAATCTCCCATCTTAAAGTGAGATTGAATTTGTTTGATTTTAAAAAATAAATTGTTTAAAAACTGATTTATTTTATTGAATAAAAACATAACACAGTTATTATGAATTATTGACATCAAAAGCTTCAAATTATTTTACTCACTCTTTTAGAAATTATTTGATGGTTGATAATTATTCCTTGAATCATAGTACTAATCAATTTTTATATGATAATTAGGATTTTTTTATTTATAAATAAACAAAATAATACTTTAGTACATGCCATATGAAAATCAATTGGAACTATAGCTAAAAAAAAGGAGTTTATTCACCCATTAATATTTATACTCGCAAACTTACACTACTAAAACTCAAACTCTTAATTTAAATGAACTAAATTTGAGTGAAATTGCAATCACACCACAGCTTGTCGGCTAAATAGACAATCTCTCACCAACAAAAGATTAAAAAAAAACTATATTCTAAAATATAAATTATTCAACATATATAAACAAATTTGCTTAATTTTTAAAGGTAGAATATTAAAATATTATACATGGTGATGGTTATAAAGGTCAATTATATATTCAAATCCAAATGCTCGATTCTAAAATCATGAATTTGCATCTAGAATCATGAATATGTTCAAATATTTTCATCTAATTCTCCTCTGTGCCTAAAAGTAGGATTGAAACCTTGAACAGCTTGACAATTAAGAGACACATATGCTACCAATGCTAACCAATGCTGGTATAATTTGTGTAGGTAATGTTTAAGATAAATTATACTTTCCTTTCATTTCATTTCAGGACATGTGCTTAAATTACAGTTTTTTTTTTTTAATTACCCTCACTCAACATATTGATATTTTACTTAAAATAAATGAACGTGATATTGATTTTTTTTCTCAGCTAAATTTAAATTGTACTATTGGTCTTGTGTGAATTATCTTTTATTTATCTAAATTGTATTATTATATTTATTATTTATAATTTTTTAGCTATCTTACTATTTTTTCTTATTTTTTAATCAATTTTTTCTCATTCCAAATCAAATTATTAATTTTATTACTTTCTTATTTTATTTTTCAATTGATATATTTTATTATTGCTGTTATAATCATATTCAACAATCAATATTATAATTTCTAACATATAATTGTTGTCATTCCGTCAATAAAATTGTGAAATATTCTATTATTTATTGTAAAATATTTTATTATCATTGCTATTATCAATATCATAACTACGTAAATAATATATTTAATAATTTTGTTACTGTGATAACAAGGCAATAATAATAATTACAACAATTATGATAATAACTATAATAATAATAATAATAATATATTTCATTCTAGTAATAGCGAAACAACAATAACAATTATTAATAATTATAATAAAATATATAATTTAAAAATTAAAATTAAAATATGAAATAATTAAGAAATATAAATAATAAATATATAATCTAATCTAGAAAAAATATTCAATCATTTAAAATCACATGTAGTTTTTAATAGAGATTATAATCATATTTTTTAAATTTAAGATAGTTATAATTAATCTAATATTCTCGTGTTCTCTTTTACACATATTATCACTGAAGTGGGTTTACTCTCTCTTTATATATAATTCAAATATCACTGGTGTAATTTAGTGAATTGTAATGCATGTTAATGTGAATGTTTTTTGAACTTTCTGCCTCTTTGAGGAAGAGGTGGGGTTTATTAGGCAGCTGTGACAGACCAGAATTGAGCTAGCCAGGAATGCTCAAATTGAATGTAACCTTCAAATAAATGCAAATTGTACTGAACAAGTAGGCATGCCTAATTGAGGAACATGGTGTGCAAAATTGATACTGTATAAACACAAGTAAACAAAAAGAAGCATCAAAGAGACAGCTAGGGGCAAAGCAACCTGACTAGAACTTCTTTATTCTTCAAGAAGCCCACGATCAACACAGCGAAAGCAAAGTGGGCTGATTTTATTTGGAGGTATCTGTCAGATTCAATTTAATGGAAAAAAAAAAAAATTCTTGACAGAATTTGATAAATAAAACTTAAATATATATTTTTTATTCCATCAAGCCAACATGAATATAGAAAAATTACAACAATTTATACGTCCTATTGGTTAGACCATCTTAATTTGTTAAATTTGGTTTAAATCTTTGTAAAGATGACATTGAATTGTCTTTGTTCTTGTTGTCATATTCTTTTGTTATTTTTCTTATCATGATACTTTTTTAATATTCTTGCATGTCTGGTCATTATCATTAACTCATAGTGTAGACAAGACTAACAAAATAAAAAATTAATTAAGATTATTAATGCAATAAAGATTGATATTTAATTAACTTAATTAAATTTTGTGCGTAGAATTGAGTTCAGGTATGCATTATTTTATACAAATAAAATGATTATATATTGCTTTCTTTTAATATATCATGAAAAATATTTTTTATTGCTTTTAATATTTTTCTTCCTTTTTTAATTTATTAATTTCTTTTTAACAAATTTTTAATATATATATAACATTTAGAAGTTTATAATTTACTTTTAATATAAAACTTTAAAATTATTTTCACATTTCACTTCATAAATTTTGATTGATTTTAATATAACTTGTTTTCTATTATATCACAAACAATGATTTTATAAATAAATAAAATAATATATATATATATATATATATATATATATATATATATATATAATTTAGGGAATGTATCTAGTGTGACAAATATCGATAAAAGATGTGTCATTGTTCCAAGTTGGCTTAAGAGCTCATGTTCTTGGGGCTTCTATATGTACATCATTACAAATAACATTATAACCTCCTTCCTGTTATTGTCATCATTAAGGCGATGGCAGATCAAAAAGATTTTCCTTTTAAGAATTAATATCTCATGTGAAGAACTGTGTTGTGAACCATAAAACTTACATGTGACATTAGAGTGAAATTCATAATTTTTCAGAAATAATTTACATTATTATTGATTTATTTCTCCAATAATCTCGAATTACGGAATTCAGAAATTTTATTTCCGCTGCATTATTTGATGTTAATCGGCTTTCAACAAATTTTTTTTATCATATGCATTCCCATTATGTTATGCAATTATTGTATATATACATATATATGAAATTACATTGAATTATAGCGTTGCTTACTATTGAAATTTTCATACATTCCTTGTGTCACTAGCTTACTATTGTTTATTGTCATGGATGGTATATTATTATAATAATAAAACGCAACAGTTATGGTGAATGGTATTATTAATAATAAAACTTAATAGACATTGACATTGTTTTGAATGCATTGCTCCTTACTGAATTCTTGGAATTCTTCGAGCATAGATCTTTTGAAAAAAAAAAATCTTAAAAGTAATTGGCGTAAGTATATTCGTAAAAAAAAATAAAAAATACTCTATATGTTTAGTGTAATATTTGATACTGAGTATCATTTAGATATATTGAAACCTCTATACGTGCCTAGTTTAGTTTATTAAGGAATTTAATTTTATTATTTAAACTTGATGTTACGATATATTTTTTTTTAATTTTGGTAATGGAGGGTTTCAGTTTATTTAAGGGCAATCTTTTCATTGACACTGATATTCTTTGTGACAGTTTCCATGAATTAAATTCAGATGTATTAACTTTACATTATAATCTTGGTGTTAAATGTAGTTTAGTGAATGAACAGTTTTTTTTTTTTTAAGTATAAATATCTAGGTCACGTTTCTGGAAAAAGATGGTAAGATTAATAAAAAAAAATGAAATTCTTATAGATTTAAATTTCACATATATAAGTATTTTTATGGATTGTATTAAAAGAAAACAACAAAACACACTAAGAATAAGCTACAAGAAGCATTCAGCTTCTTGAAATTGTGCATACCGATATTTGTGAGGTATTTTAATATTAATTCTTTCAAAAAGGAAAAATATTTTACTACTTTTATCAATAGTTATTCACGTTATACGTTATGGTTATATCTAGCACAAGAAATATCAAGCAAAAAATGTCTAAGAAATTTACTTGAATAAAATAGGAAGGCAATTAGTTAAGAAGGTGAAAGTTGTCAAGTCTGATAAAAATAGTGAATATTACAAGACACCTAGTATAAGGCACTTACATGCTTGGGATTGCCAAAAATAAAGATATATAATGTACAAGAAAGAAAACTAGATATAAAAGCAATGAGTAGATATTTAACTGATTATCCAGAAAAATCAAAGAGGTATGGATTTTATTGTCCTAACCATAGTATGAGAATTGTTGAAATTGAAAATGTGAGGTTTATTGAAAATGGTGAAATAAGTGGATGTACATGTAGAAATTAAAAAAAGTTAAAGGATAAGGGTCCCTCTAACTTGTGTCTTTAAAGATAAAGTAAGTGTTCCTCTACATAATATTTCAAACAAAAATAAGAAAAGCAATACAATGATGAATTCCTGATTGAAAATGAACTGATTGTAGAAGAACCATAAGAAATAACATTAAGATATATATATACATGAAATAGAGACTAACTTAAGCATTAATGATAATGACCCAATTTCATTTTCACAAGTGGGAAGTTGTGATAATTCTATGGAATGGTAAAATGCCATGAAAGAAGAGTTAAAATCTAATGAACAAAATGGTTATTAGGACCTTGTAGAATTTCAAAAGGTTGTAAGAAAATTGGTTGTAAATGGATTTTTAAGACCAAACGTGACTCCCATGGAAATCTTGAACATTACAAGGATAAACTTGTTGCTAAGGGTTTTACTCAAAAATATGAGATGGATTATAAGGAGACATTTTCACCCATCTCACGAAAGGATTCATTCGTGATTATCATGGCATTAATAGTCCACTATAACTTGGAGCTACGTAAATAGATGTAAAAATTGTCTTTCTTAATGGAAATTTAGAGGAGTATGTTCACATGGACTAACCAATAGGCTTCTCGGGTAAAGGAAAGGAGCTAATGGTGTGCAAACTAAAAAGGTTAATATACAAACTTAAACAAGCTTCTTGTTAGTGGTATTTAAAGTTTAATGACACTATTATTTCCTTTGGATTTAAGAAAAACATTGTTGATTGATGTACATATCTAAAAGTTAGTGGGAGTAAGATTATATTTTAAATTTGGTATGTTGATGTTATCTTGCTTGCAACTAATGATCTTGGTCTTCTTCATGAGACTAAGAAATTTCTCCTTAATAACTTTGAAATGAAATATATGAGTGAGACAAATTATGTGATAAGGATAGAAATTCTTTCAAACAAATTACAAGGACAGTTGGGCTTGTCTCAGAAACAAAATATTAATAAAGTATTAATTCAGAAAGAAGAAAAGTTTAGTCTCTCTCAATGTTCTAAAAATTATTTAGAACGAAAACAAATGGATGTAATTCCATATGCATCAGTTGGTGGGAGTATTATGTGTGCTCATATTTGTACTCGACCACGCATAAGTTCTGTCGTTGGAGTATTAGAAAAATATCAAAGTGATTCGAGAATAGAACATTGGAAAACAACAAAAAAGGTTTTAAGATACTTACAAGGAATGAAGGATGCTTACATATAAGAGATCTAAGCTTCTTACTGGATGTGTGAATTTAAGAAAGTCCATTCTTAGGTATGTATTTCTTCTAACTAGAGGAGCAGTATCGTGTAAAAGTACAAAGCAATAAGTGGTTGTTGTATCTACTACGGAAACTGAATTTGTCTCAATACCATCAAAATCTGTCTCAGAGGCCACCCTTTTTCTCAATGCAGGTAGGTCAAACGCCTTGCTCTAGTGAGATGCACTCATCGGCAACCACGTAGATAAGGTCAACAGACCCTACCCAATCCATTTCAATGAGTTGTGTTGCCTTGTTCTTCGTTGTTCACCCTATATTTGAGTTTTTGTTAGTTATGTTTATTGTTGTCATATTTTTTCTCTATGTTGTGCTACCTTGTGCTCTTATCCATTATTCTTCCTTTATACTTTATTTTCTTTGGTTATGAAAACAAAAATATTTCTCAAGGTTCAAATAATTCACCCAATGTCATTGATCTCTATCTACTAAATGGTCACAAAGGACCTACAAGATTATCTATGAGAAGACTGAGGATGAGTGATTCTCTAAGTCTTATCAAAAAGGATTTGTTGGGTTTAAATAATTTGTTCTTAGTTTAATTCTGATCATGAGTGATATCATATCTAGTAGAATTCTAGAATTTGGTTGGTTACAAAGCGTAGCTTTCTTATAAAACTTAAGCTTTTTTATTCATGTTTCTTAAAATCATTATTATTGCACTGTGGTGATTGCTTCTTCCTTTTTTAGAGTCTATCGCCACTACCATGTCACTATCCATTCAAAGAAAATCAAAAGGAAAACTAAATTTCCACAACCAAAGTGTATCCTTAGTTGACGTCATTTGTGGATAAGAAAAATGAATCTACTACTCAGACGTGCTAAATTCAAGAGAAGTCACAAAGCATTCGGGAAAGAGAAACATTTTGTTGCATGCTTTCAGCGTACATGGCCAGTTTAAAACTTAACTTGTTTAGGCTTTCATTTGGCCCATTTTCGTTTCCTTTATTTTTTAATTTTTGTTGATTGGGTATAGATCTACCTTAAGAAAAAAAAATTGTTGACTATGTCTCATTTGAGTATTTACTTTCTTTGATGTTTATAATTCAAGATACTATGGATGATACCACCATGACCCAAGGTGTTAACAGTAATTAGATATAGTTTATTAGGATTTATTAGTTTGATAGAAATATGTTCTGTAAATAGAAAACTTAGACATTCCATTGTATTTTGGACAATCGTTATCCACCTTTACACGTAGATTAGTAGACTAGCATGCTCACAAGGAAAAATAGTTAGATTTAGGTGGTCCTTACAATTATATTATATCATAATTTTTATGTTACGTATTAGATTATTATAACATGTAATTATGGGTGGGTATAGGATTATGAGTCACCCTACAGATCCTGCGACGCGTACGGGTTTTGACTAATTTTTTTTAGAAAAAATTTAGGAGTACAGTCTATAAAAGTCTGTCCCACGCAACTCGCGGGCTTTGCGTGTCAAACGTGCAGGGTCCGTGGGGCAACTCGTAAGCCCGCACTATTTAAAGGGTTGAAAGTTGAAACACTAATTTCACTTCATTTTCCTTGCCACCTTTCAATCTTCTCGCATGTCCTTTCAATCTCCTCGTCGACTCATTCTCCCTTTAATCTTCTCGTACCTTACTAATCTCTTCACTTGCATCAGTTCTGATGTCGCTTTCGCTAGATCAGTTCCGCATTTGTTGTCATTCCGCCAAAACCAGTTTTGTCTTTGCTGCCATTCCGTCAAAACCAATTCCACTTCTGGTGTCGTTCCGCCAGAACCAGTCTCAATCTCAAACTCTAGAAATTGATGTTGTTAACTTATTTTATTAAGATTTAACAAGTAAAATATAGTATTTTTTCAAAAAGATTTCCAAATTTAGCATTTTTTATTTATTTAATTGAGTCTGCGGATTGACTCAAACCTATTTAAGTTTATTTGATATCGTGGAGTGGGTTCAGACTAAACAAGTTCTTCAAATATCTACACAGATAAAAGTGGAATGATGCGCTTACCCACCCCTAAGTGTAACAAATTATAAAAGAATTTTCTTAAATCTAAAGTAAAGATGAGAAGGAAATAATAGTAGCCAACTCATCCAACTACACCATTTAGTTTGCCTTCGGAATTACTTTATCAACTTCGATATAAAGGCCAGCAGAACAATCAGACAACTTTGAAGACCACTTGAATAAGGAATTCGCATCAAATTCGTGCAAAAACCTCATCAATTTGCTCTGCCTTCTACATGAAAATTAGTATAAATATTTAAGTCTTAACTGTTAACAAAATATCCTATCATTGGAAATATCTAAAGGTATCTTATATGTACTTATTTGGGGCCGGTGGTTAGAAAAATAATGGGTTAATCGTCATTTTCAATCCTTTTAAATATGATTTTCTTTTTGTTTTATCTTTAAGTTTAAAAAGTTCAATTTAGTTCTTTATGTTTTTTTAATGTTATGTATATTTTAATATTTAAGTAATTTTTTGTTAAAAAATATATTTTGATTATTTATATTTTTAAAATGTATTCTTTTTTTCTTGAGTGCGTAATAAGAAACATAATTTTAAATTATTTTTAAAATTTAAATTATAACAATATTGATGTAAAATTAATTTTTTTAACGGAAAATTACTTAAAAGACTAAAATATAATACTTCGGATCAAATTAAAACTTTTTAAATTTAATAACTAAAATCCAAAAATCTATAAATAGAATTAAAAGTGACATTTAATAAAATACTGTACAACTAAAATTATGTGTATAGTTTTGAAAATTTGAGGATAAAATTAGCTCAGCAAAATGTAGAAATCAAAAAGGTAATTAGGGCTATGGATGTGTTCAATTTTTAAAATATTAATTAACAAAATAATGTTTGACAAGTTTTTCATTTTCTCAACCACCGTTCACTTTTGCTTGTTTGAGTTCGATGCCAAGATCCCCCCATTTAGTTAGCTTGTTTTTATTGAGCAAATTATCATCTTTAAAAAAATTTAAGAAATGTAGCAATTCTAAGACTTATGTAAACTAAAGAATTCAATTGGTAGAAATGCGGGAAGTTAATACTAACAGAATCTCCTAGATATCCTTGACCCACCTGAGTAAGGAGACCCTTTGTTTTATTTATATTTATGTATTAAACTTATATAGAGGGTTTAAGAAACTACAGCATTCATCCCAATCGAAGTGTCCTAACAATTAATATTGAATTAAAAACTAGTTACAATAAGATTTTATGGTAATATACAAAGGACTTTCCATTTTATAAATTGATCATTGTAAATAAGAAGCATGAAACACCCTAATCCGATAATTGGTTAACTAAGACTACCCCAAAACCTCCGTGTTTTTCAATTCATTACAATTTCTTCACTTGACAGTAGACTTCAAAAATGGATTGGACGGCCGATTTGATCCCAAACTAGTATCTGACTTGTTTAGTCCATTCTTATTTAACGACCAGGTATTAGATGGATCATGTGGATGAGGAGTTTGTTGCACCTTGTTACTCGTTTCATCCCCTGTGTGCTTTACCTTCATAGTTTCATTTACCATTGCAGTTTTATTTATTACAGCCTTCGCTCCCTCTTGATTTTTGTCTTTCTTTTTGAATAATGGAGCAGATAAGTCTGGTGATGATGATGATATGGGAGCTGCATTTAATGTTTCAGTTTGAGTTGGCGCCTTGCTTCTGCTATGAATTGCATCTGCTGTAATGGCTGATGCAACACAGTTTTCTTTGATGTTGGTTTCCGCGGTTCTTTTGACTTCATCGAGTAGCCTTTCCTGTTTTTAACACGCAGGAATTACAAGGTTAAGATGAAAGCGAATTGATATGCTTTGTGTACACTGTAATTTGTTAGGATGTAAGAGGCTTACCTCCAGTATGCTGCTGAATCTTTCGGCCAAGTTTGGAAGCTTCAAAGCTGTCACAAGTTTTATTGCACCTCTCATTGATTTTTCCAGAGTCAAAAGCTTCATAAGTTCAGTAGCTCGTTCAAGCTTATCACCTGAAATATTCACAAGGGCATGGCGTGAGTATTTGTCACTTTAACAACTCAGACTATACAAAGTGGAAAGAGAAAACAGAGATGCATATGAACTCACTGTTGCAGCAGGATGCTATAAGCCTCAGTATGCATTTATCTTGTGCTGCTTCCAGATTGAAAGCATCATCATCAAGTGAAGCAGTGTCCATACCAGCAGAAGCCACTTCTTCCATTCTTCTCTGAATCTGCATGTGACATAATTTACATATTCAAGTATTGTGCAACAGTGATAAAAACACCTCAAACTCAGGTACAAGTCCCTATGATGATTTAGGTAGATGAGAATCTAGACTTATGGCAGACTCCCCAAAACAGAGTAGTGATCATTAAATTTGAAAAGGGTACAAGAAAACGAACCTCAAAGAGATCCAAATTGTTCATCATAAACTCATTTTCATGGGCTTCAGATCCGAGATCAGAGGAAGCAAGAGGAACTGAGAGACTCAGTAGAGTGAGAATTGGCTTAGGCATCACCTGATATGCAAATGAATATAATCAGTCGAAAGACAAAGGAGAAAAGCAAAATACATCGAACGGTCTTAAAGTCTTACTAATACCTGTGGGAACTCATCAGGCTTTTTGCATACCACACAAAATAATTTCCTAGCATTCAACCCAGTCACCCAATAGTTTTCATCTGACTTCTCTTTAGTAGCACTGCATTGAAAGTTTAATAACAAAAATCACCAAAGTTCAGGCATAAGAAGAACATTAGGCACAGCAAAGCAAACCAATGCATATGGTTAAACGAATATTGAACCTGAAGAGTGGAATCCAACTACCACCAAATCGGCTTGTATATGATCTTAGCACACCCTATATATTGCATTTATAGATCAGTTAGTACGACAACATATATTCATAAGCAGAGGGAACTAAATAAACACTATTAATACCTTTGAATCGTATGAACACAATTGACCTTCTTCACTAAACCCAAACCAACTTAGAGATGAACCAGTGGATAATGACAAGCAACCTTGAAGAGGTTGAGTCTCAAGAGCGATATTAAATACCCTAAACTCTAGCATCTGCATATTTAAGAATAAATATATCATTGCAGTAAGAGATAGCATCATGTTTCACAAAGTTGTAAAGTTTCTATGACCAAATGATTATGCTCTCTAAATAAGATAATCAGAAAGGCCAAAAACTGAATACTGAATAAGACCACGGCATTAAACCAACCTGATCATTTGAAGGAAGGGAAGAAGCATGAGTGACAACAGCAAGCTTATCCTTGAAACCGCATGCAGTCACCACTGGCCCGTCTAGAGAAATCACATGTCTCTGCAATTAAAAATATTCAGAAATGTGTAGATGCTTCAGCACAATTATCAATCTATCAACAAGCGTTGCACGAGTTAAAGATCACAAAAGAAAAAAAGTTAAAAACATTGCGTGGGGTACTTATCTACCCTTTGAACCCATATATCATTTACATTTGATCTGAATAAAAATATTTAGTTATTGAAAACGGAAAAAACATGTAGATAAGATATGAATGCTTAACAAACCTGCAAACCACCCTCAGAAAAGATGCGAAGATAGTTAAAACTAGTTACTGCAGCAACCCAACCAGCACCAAGTGCAACAACCTTCACTTCTTCTCCTTCAAAGCGCATAGACCACTGCCAAAGTTTAAAATATAGTGTGTATATGATATGAGTCCACATCTTGCAGAGCGCTAATGATAAAAACTGAAATACTGTACGTCCTAATATCCATATAAAATTAAACAGTAGTTTAATTACATATTTTCTTTCACATTTTAACATGTAGGTTAACCACGTAATCTAACCTCACTATTATTGGCCCAGCTACTAAATGGGCGGTACATGAGGGTGCTCATATTCTTCTCCCCCTTGCAAGGATTTGCAAAGACGCTCCCTTTCTCATTCAATGCTGCCATTGTAAATCCAAAATGATCAGTCATCGAAGGAACTCGTGGAGTGCTCCCAGTATCATGAAAATCAATCTGTAACAAAGACATTTCAACTAATTAATTTATTCTAGAAGTCATGTTATAACTAAAACTCACATGGAAATGGTGGTAACTCTAACATTACCTCAATATGGTAGTACCCATCATGTTCCATAGAAGTTATACACCCAAGCATATTGTAGCACAAGAAACGCCTTTTTCCTGTCTGCACAGGAGTAGATCCTGGTTGAAACGCCTCCTGCATCTTTGCCATAGATGTTACAACGGTGCTTCTAAATCCCATATTCACACTATCCAAATTTTCCTTGCTTGATCTATTTTGTTTCTTGTGAGAATCAACTTTCGGATACAAAGCAATATCCTCACCTCCATCCTCACCTAAATTTTCCTCACCC
Source organism: Hylodesmum podocarpum (assembly GCA_026586105.1). Taxonomy (NCBI): domain Eukaryota; kingdom Viridiplantae; phylum Streptophyta; class Magnoliopsida; order Fabales; family Fabaceae; genus Hylodesmum; species Hylodesmum podocarpum. Next base: position 5,484,776 of record JALJEV010000493.1, on the reverse strand, counting down.
AGATACTGTTTGCGCAATCTTTTCCTGCTAGCTGGCTCAGACTCCTCATTACTATTTTCACCAATATCACTCATGCTTTCACTTGCACTATTCTCAGGATCCTCCTCATCAAACAAAAGAACCCCATTGCTCTTGTATTGCAAAGGTATATCCTCAGTTGGAGACTTCATAGACAAAGGAATAACATTCTCCCAAATACCATACTTCCCCATAACATCCATAACAGCCAAAGCATTCTCAATTGGCTTCCACGCCATGCAACACACTCTTTCGTCAAACTTCTGTCTGCCAATGTCCTGCTTCTTATCAACATCCCAGATCAGAACCTGCTTGTCTAAACCAGAGGTAGCCATGTACTTCCCATTGGGTGACCAACACAAGAAGCAAATTGGTTGTACATGATCACCTCTCAAAGAAAACAACTTCTCAGCAGTATCCCTATCATACATTACCACATCATTTCTCAACCCTGGAACGGCTAAGGTCTCGCCATCAGGACTCCAGCAAAGAACATTCATAGTTGAAATATCCACTCCGGTGTCAGGAGCTATGCCTTTAAGGTTATGAATAATGTTCCCAGAGTGAAGTTCCCACAATATAACAGTTCCAGTTGAATCCAGAGAGGCTAAGTATTCGCCATTAGGGTCAAAAGCTAAGCCAGTGACAGACCCTTTATGTCCTTTCATTACCCTCGCAATGGAACCATCAATTGTGTTTATAAGCTTGATACCCTCATCATCACCAGCCGCAGCAAGCATGCTACCTGATTTGTTAAATGCCAGGGAACGTATTGGAAGTGTAAACCTGGTAATATTTGTCTCAAACTCTCCACCTGAAAGATCAATCATAAAATCATTTAAAATTGAAACATAACTAAAAATTTAAAACAATGACCAAAAAAGCATTAAACCAAGTTAAGGTGCGTTTAAAAAAGCTTATGAAAATAGCTTATAGAATAACTTATGATATGTTTATAAACTTTTCTCCAACTAGTCTGGATAAGTTCTCCATTACAGCTCGTGAAAAATAGCTTACAAACTATATATACATAAGCAATTGCACCCCGTTTTCCCATAGATTATAATAGAAAGAATCAATACTCAATAATCACTTAATCAAAGGACAAAACATATATGCAGTTCAAAAGGTACTTTTGATGTTGTTCTCCAAAAGAAATTATAATCAGCAATCTATATGAAACTTTAATGGAAATATTCCGTACGAAAATTACTGATATGAAAATTTAAATCTGATAAAAGATAAGTACCAAAAACACCTTATGGTAAAAAAGAAGATACATAATACCGGGAAATTTGTAGAGTTTGACGGAGTGATCGACGGATCCGGAAGCGAGGCAAGTGGAATTAGGGCTAAGAGCCAAGGCAGTGACACCGTCGCGGTGGTGGCGGAGGGTTCTAGGAGTGACGGAGGGGAAAAGGGGGTCGTGAATGCAAATGGAGATGTCGGAAGAGGAGGCGGTGACCAAACGCTGCGCTTTCTGGTCCCACAAGATGGAGCAAAAGGACGCGCGGCCACCCTTCGCGGCGTGGGCATCCCTTAGCTTCAGCGACCGGACCTTCATGGCTCCTTTGGTAACGGGTTCGGTTCGGGTTAGGTAAAAGTAGAACGAAAGAGTGAGGTTTGGTTTTGAGGGGAATGAGAGAAGAGTTGAATAAATCTACAGCTGAAGGTTAATCGTTTTGGGCGCCAATTGGGGTTTAAGTTTTTGGGACTTGGCGGGAAGGATAAAAGGGGAATTACATGTTTTGTTTCCGACTGGCGCAAAGAGTGGAACACTAAAACTTGAAATGGGATTGGACTGAGGTTCTTTCTGCTCGTTTCTTACTCTCTTTTTTATTAAGTTCACCCCTTAATTTTTTTAAATTCTTTGAAATTACTCTTTTCTACCCCTATCTTTGCACTTTCCCTTTACTCCTTTGAAACCCCACCCCCACACTCACCCTTTCATTTTCTCTGAAATCCTTCTCCATGTCAATCTCCCCCTCTTCCTTTTATTCTTTCATTTTCACATTCTTTACCGCTCAGTCATTCATCTGCCTTAGCTTCTTTGATGATAGCATTTGGTAAGGTAAGCTTTTTTATTTTTGCAATTGTTTTCATGATGTTGTACTAATAAAATGTACATTCCTTTATGTACTAAATGTTAATGTGTATAATATACATCGTGATGGGAATGTAAGTAGATGCAACAATATACACATTAGAATATATATTCTATTGTTAGATACGAGTCCACTTATCTACATATCTAGCAAAATTTATTATCATGACAAAATATATATTTTATTGGGTATATGGATATGAATATAATGGAATGTATGTACTGTCATGTGATTTAATTTTTTAAAAAACATAATTTAAAATAATAATTATGAAGTTTAATAGTATTTTGCCTATACTTATGGTTGATTAATTTAAATTTTTGTTGGTAGTAAGAACGATGATTAAGATTATCTTAATCATCGTTTACAATAGACAACTCATGTGGCTAAGGAAGTTAAGCTAAAATCAACTATATATATATATATATATATATATATATATATATATATATATATAAAGCATTTGTATTTATAATACTATAATACACAGTTGGTGTGTGGTAGGTTCTCTCCACCTAAAGTAGTTTCAATTCATGTTGATATTAATTTTGTACATATTTAACAATTTTACTTGCTAAGGAGAAAGCGTGTTTCACTTGCCTTAGGAGTACATGCATTGGGTATTGTAGGTGGCTTTGGGCAACGCATAGGAAAAAGGGAAGCAGGCTTTGGGCAACACACAAGGGAGAGAGAAGCAATGTATACGGCGGATTTGTCTAGTTCAATACTAGTTTGCTAATGTGTCACTGAGTTATTGGCATGCACAATCTAATTGTTGCACCGACCCAACTCTGGTCTAAGATTCTGGTTCAATCAACAAGACTGGTCCGATTTTAATAACATAGATTTTAGAGGTAATTATGGTCAACTGTTGATAAGATTCCAACGTCTAATGATGTCAAGATTGATGACATTTTAAAGGAAGTTGTTATGGTACGAGAGGATGATGAATAGAACATGTGGTTTGATGGCCCTCTATTTGGAGTCCTAAAGGACGGGCATGTATTAAGGATATTTTTTTTTTTTTTTTTTATAGAGGACTATTTTTTAAATATGAGAATTACAAGAGAAATACAAAAATAAATAAAAACTTAAGTTGAAGAAAAGAATTGAAAAGTCAAAGTCAACAAGTCAAAGTTAAATATCAATTTTTGGAAGTCAATAAATTAGATAAATAAAGCCTTGTAATTTTCTAAGTATTTTGTAATTAGTTTATCTTTAATTTTTATAAAGCTTGGAACCTTATTTGTATGCAATTTTTGGCCTCTAATCTTGGTCAAAGTCTTTTATGATGGGTCTAAGTGTTCTCATAATCCAATTGAGCAAGTGAGTTACACTCTCTTGGAGAGAGAGTTAGTGAAATTTTCACTCACTTGTTTTAAGTCTCCACCACTTGATCAACTTATAATCAAGGGTGTAAATTTAAGTCAAGTTCCTAATATTTAACCTCTCATTCAAGAAGGAATTCTAGCCTTTAGATTACTCCAAATCCAAGGACTATAATTTCATCTCGCTTCTTTCATGATCATCACACTTAAGGTGGATTATGAGCCTTATGATCACTTTAATTCTAGATCCTTCTTGATTGATCAATGTGAGGGGTGTCTTACATCACTTGATCAATCCATCAAGGATCTAATGGTGATGATGTCTCAAGGCCAAGTGAGGGAGAGAAGGTTTTGCTTATTTAAGTTGGTCAATTTACTCATTGTAGGAACTTTGGAATTAAATGAAATTAGAGAATTTCTAAGTCTTCTGTCTTGAGAAAAGGAGAGAGTTTTCCTAGGATTTCTTCTAAGAACCTTGAATCTTATCATGGATCCATGATTCAAGTGGCGATTCTCCATTCAAGCTTATTGGGTGTTTCATCCATGGCGCTTACACACTTCTTACCTTCTTCCATTTTTGTTATTTCTTCTTCTTTATCCCAAAACTGTGAGTCCTACTGTATATTCCGCAAGGTACAAATAATTTTGGAGTGAGGAATTCACTTGGTGAATGAAGATTAGGCAAAACTTGTAGATTCTGTGAAGATCATCTCCAAAGCTTCATGGGTTTGCATCAATTTTGCAACCATTTCGCATCACTCGATTGGGTAACAAGTGTTAGGAATATGTAGTTTGATTTTAGTCTCACGTTATGTAAACGATGAGAGGGATTACTCTTATGTCTCTATATAAACAACTCTCTGTAAAAGTTTTTATGTGCACAAAAGATAATGCATATCGTGTCCCCGTGGACGTAAGCAATTTGTCGAACCACGTTAAATTTTTTAGTCTTCATTTTCTCCCTTCCTTATTCTCTTCTTTTATTATTGCTTTGTTCTTAACAATTGGTATGAGATTCTGGTTTCGATCCAGGGACCAGCTCAAACGAGTGATGCAATGATCAGAGTGGATCTAAGTGAAGGTCAGGTAGACCTACTTTGTGGGGATCCCTTGTATTGAAAGTCTTCCTAGCAGGGATGACTAGGTTGCGTGTGTTGTTGATGTGAGCTATCAGAATAGCGGTACAAGAACTAGGGCATATCGACAACAATGTGAAGCTCAAGAATTGTCGCGGCGATGGAAGTTCTAATGGTCATCATTGACAATAGGGGAGGAGGTTTAGTGATCCTTTCCTTGAGGGAAGAATGTAAATAATGGCATTGGAAGAAGATAAATAGTAGGAGACCTGTCAGCATTTGAGAAGTAGCAAGAACAATGGCATTAGAAGAAATGCATGTGAAGTCTTCCCCAGATTACCCACTAAGTGGTATCAGAGCCGATGGTTCGAGTTGGCGACCGACTCAAACGAGTGATGCTAGAGTGGATCTAAGTGAAGGTCAGGTGAACCTACTTTGTGGGATCCCTTGTATCAAAATTCTTCCTAACAGGGATGGCTAGGTTTTGTATGCCGCTAATGTGAGCTATCAAAACGACGATACAAGAACTAGGACATATCGACGACAACGTAAAGCTTAAGAATTTTCGTGAAGATGGAAGCTTTAATGGTCATCATTGACAATAGGGGAGGAGGTTTAGTGATCCTTTCCTTGAGGGAAAAATGTAAATAATGACACTAGAAGAAGATAAATAGTAGGAGACCCGTAAGCATTTGAGAAGCAGTAAGAAGGTAATGAAGGCATTACACTAGGTGGTGATGTAAATCAAACTCCAAGTGGGGGATTATTAAGAATATGTAGTTTGATTTTAGTCTCACACCATATAAACGATGAGAGGAATTTCTCTTATGTTTCTATATAAAAAACTCTTTGTAAAAGTTTCTATGTGCACAAAAGATAATGCATGTCGTGTGTTTGGATGTAGACAATTTCTCAAACCACGTTAAATTTTTTAATCTCCTTTTTCTCTCTTCCTTGTTCTTTTCTTTTATTATTGTTTTGTTCTTAACAGGAAGGCTTAGCCATAGGGTGAAATTGTTAGTCTTACCTACAAACCTTAAGGTAAGGAGGTTGGTTAGGCCATCTAAGCTGATCAATGTGATTTATGCTTAGTATAAGGAGGTGAACAAGGGCCTAATTTCTACCTCTGTAGAGTAGTAGCATAAACAGAAGTGCTCCTTTGACCTTTGTTATGAATCTAGATTATGAATTGTCTTGAAAACAATTAATGAACAAAAGAGGAACTTGACTGTAATCGCAACCTATTGGTAGAACCAAAGTTATCACGAAAACTGTGACCTTGGTCATGACTTGCCAACAAAACCAACCCCATAAAGATCTTAATATAAAAACAAAGGGATTTTTACAATAGACAAACACTCAATTTTTATTGATTTCGATTTTTCTTGTAAGCTTACTAGAGGTTTCTATTTATAGGTTAAGCAAAACATCCATTGGAGTACATATATAGCATTTTCACTGGGGATTAATTTTCCACTAATACTTACTTCCTACATAGTTTCCCACTAGCATGTGTTTCCCATTAAGTACTAATTTTCCCACCAACATATATTTGAGATTGATTTTTGAGATTTAGGGATTTTAAATCTAAAAAGTTAAAGACAAATCAGGACATTTAGTTTTGATTATTACATCTCATACCAATAAAATCCTTTAAGAGATCATTTTTTAATGAAGTCATGAGATGAAGTTAAGTCTGATCAGCAAATGAAGCCATTAGACAATGGCACCATTAGACAATGGCACCATTAGACGAAGCACTAGGTCATGCTAGAAGCAAAACCAAAGCTTGTTGACGAAAGTCGTGATAAAGTAACAAGATGATATCGATAAGTCGTGACAAGCTTATATTTTAATGACTGCTTTTCACAACGTCAAGTCTTCGTTTCGTCTAAAGATATTGATAAGTGCTTAAATAACAAAAGTCAAAATTTGAAATGCTTATCCTCTATTTACATTGACAAGCATGCCATGATAAAAAATAAAAAAAAAACAAGAAGAACAAAAAAAGAAGTTCCTACTACAAAGTGATGCATCAGAACATTGTTTTCACCAACTTGTACTTCTTAGCTCCTAAAACAGGAATTTTTGTCATTCTTGAAGAGACATCCCATGCAAGAATATTAAATACTCTATGATGTTCTCTAACACACTTCCCCAAATGAATGATTTTGAGAAGCTATATCTAATGGCTATTCAAGATCCTTTAGTATTTAAAGAGCATAGATTGAAGATTTAAAGTAGAGAACCTTCACGCGAAAATTGAAAGTTTATTACTCTTCTCTTTATAACTCTTTTCTTATTCCAAATTGAAAAGCTTTTCTCAATGTACATGTCACTTCTTGTAAAGTTAGACAAATTTAAACTTGTCTTGCCTGTATTTGGGTGGTAGCCTAAAGCGGTTATGTTCAAAGAATACTTAAATTTTAGCTTGAAGAGATTAGGTATAAAGAATACTTCTTTTGACATGGAGAGATCGTAATCAAAGAATACTTGTATCTTACAAGGGTCCTTAGTAGTTAATAAGGAACTGGACATAGTCTTGAATTAAGACAAACCAATATAATTTTCTATGTTCTTTATCTTTTTGCTGACTAACCAAAAAGGTTGCTTTTGATGTAATTTTCTACTAAGAAATCATTCTACAAACTATCTTAAATATTTCTTTGCAAAATCAAACAAACCAGTTTTTTTTGAAAAAGAGTTTTTGAAATTTTTTATAAAATATAATTCAATTCCCCTTCTTGTATTATAGTCTTACAATTTGGTATCAAAATTCAACATCTAAAGATTGAGCGTCTAATAACTATTAGAGGAAAAGATCCAACATGATAAGTGCATCCACCATGTTCATAGTTGAAGATTCTTCTGTGAACAAATCATTAGAAATTTTTCTATAAAGTTAATCTTTTAAATCTAAGTGAACAAAATGTAACATATCTAATGTCTATAAATAACAAGAAAGATATTTGACATAAAAAATTGGGACATTTAAGTCTAAAATGCTTTTTAAATCTTTCTAAAAGTGTGTTTGGATAAAGGATTTTAATTAGGGAAAGTAATTTATAAAGAAATTTAAAATCCTTAATGATGAAATATGTTGTTTGAATAAAATAATAAAAGAATTTAAAATTTAAGTATTTTAACTAAGAATTTAAGATAACTAGAAATGAAGAAGTTCAAATTTCACCTATAAACTGAGGATTTAAAATTCTTCTTCTTTACTTTTACTCTCTCCCTTCCATCTTCTCTCTCGTTATTTCATGTCCTTTATTCAAACAATTAATTTAAGAAATGAAGACAATTAAATTACAAGTAATTTAAAAGCTTGTATTTTAATTTCTTTGAATTGTAAAAATTCTTCATCTAAACATACTATAAGTGTGATCTTGTTAAATTTTCAAATATTTTTTGGAAAAATCATTCATGTTAATTCCTGTTAGCATGATAAACAACTTAAAGTTTCTTTCAAATATAAAGATGTTGCTACTATTACAAGACCATTAGAATTGTTGCATATTGATCTCTTTAGTCCCACAAACTCAAAGTCCAGGATGAAAAAGATCTGGATTTGTCAATATAGATAATTATTCTAGATATACATGAATATACTTTCTAGTTAACAAACATGAATCTTTTAATGTCTTTGAAATATTTTGCAAGTGAGTGCAAAATGAAAAAGATTTTACATTGCATATGTAAGAACTAACTATGGAACTGAATATTAAAATGCAAAGTTTAAAGCATTATGTTTTTAAAATGGAATCTCACACAACTTCTCTTCACTGAGAACACCTCAATAAAATGGGGTAATTGAAATAACCTTGCAACAAATGGCAAAAACTCTATTATGTGAAAATTTAATTTCTAAGCACTTTTAGGCAAAGGTAGTCAACACTACTTACTATATTCAAAACAAAATATTAAAGGACCCATCATATGAACTATGGAGAGGGAAATGACTCAATATCTCTTGTTTCCATTCATTTGAATGTGAATGTTTGGCCTTGAACACTAGAGATCAACTTGGAAAGTTTGACTCAAAAGTGGATAAAAAAATTTTTCTTGAATATTCTAATACTTCAAAGGCATATAGAAATTATAAATCTAGAACTTAAATAGTTGAAGAATCAATCCATGTAAAATTCAATGATACCTCAAAAGTTGATAAAGATGTATTAGACCTAGAAGACTCTTTTGAATTTCTGTAGATAAGATCGTCTCACCAAGTGATAATGTCAAGATGAACGAAGCACAATCAATAGAGGATGCAAGACCCACTTTGTTTGTTCCTCAATCTGAATCTTCTCAATAATCAAATTAAAACCCAATTACACCCAAATATTCTTTCTAACAAAGTCACTTCTAGTTCAAAACCCTTCAAACTTTAACCTAAGCTTACTAAAACTAAGTATTCTTTTTCACTAAACTAATTCACAAACAAATGTTTTTTGAGATACAAAGATTTACTTTCGAAGAAAAGATATACAAATGAAGTACTTTACAAGTATTTATGACATTTCTAAATAAAGTATTCTGAAAAAAAAATGTTTTATCTAACAGAGTTTTAACTCTTTGATTTTTTTTCTTTATCTCTCTCTTCCTTCTAATAAGTTAACTCCTTTTATAAACATTGAAAACTAGTAGTTGCTTGAAACATACAACTCTCAATAATACAAGGTTATAATACATAAAGTAGATACTTTACACAATTATTTTTATAATTTCAAAAAGAGTATTTGATCAAAATAGCTTTACATGCACATGTTATACTTGTTATACTAACATGTGCTATCCTTTTGATAAAAGTTAAATCATAATTATGTACATACTAACTTGTTTGTTAATGAAAGAGGAACTCAACTTTAAATGTTAATAACTTTCAAACTTATTAAATTTAAAAATTAAATATTGTTGGACTTAAAGCTTGAAGATGTGTTTGTTCTCCTTTTTTAGTGTTTTGATTTTGATGTGATGGAATTGTGGTTTATCTTAGATGAAGTGTAATTAGGTTCTTTCTATGTATTGTGTGTTGAGCTTAGGCATGTTTGTGTTTGATTCCTTGTTTGGATAACTCAGGGAGTTTTGCTATCTTGTGTGTGATTACTCATTTGACAAATGGTTGATTTCCGTTCTTAAAACAAGTCTTGAAAAACCTTTGGGAACCAATTGAGGTAATAGATTATCAACAAGAGGTAATCAACTACCAAACAATAGGTAACAAAGTGTGGAAATCCATTTGTTCACCAGAGTAATCGATTACCAACAATAGGTAATCGATTACCATGCTCAAAAATCACTCAAGATTGCATTCTTCACTGGGGTAATCGATTACCCTCCCTAGGTAATCGATTACCAAGTCCTCCTCCTCTGGAGTAATCGATTACCCTCCCCTGGTAATCGATTACCTGAGTTTTCCCACTGAGGTAATCGATTACCCTCATCTGGTAATCGATTACCTGTGTTGTGCTCTCTGGGGTAATCGATTACCCTCCCCTGGTAATCGATTACCATGTTCAAAAATGCACCCAAAACTGCTGCAACGGCTATTTTAATCGATTACCCACTTCTTGTAATCGATTATCTTGATCGTTGAGCCCTCTGTTTGCCTAAAACAAGCTTCAAACTTCATCTTTAAAAGGCTCTTTGATGAGAATCTTAAAAGAACTCTTGGAACTACATCTTTTGAACATATTCTTACACTTTCATATACTCTGAAATCAGAGATTATCATTTCTTTCCAAGAAACTCAAAGAGAACTTGAAGAGCTGATTTTGTTTTCCAAAGGAAAGGCAAACCTGTTGTATTTCTCTATTTGGGTGGCATTCTTTGTGCATTCTTTGTGATCAGATCAACACATCAGGTGTATTCTAAACTGATCTTTACTTGTTTCTTTGTTTACTGAGTTGTTGCTCTAGGAGAGGTCTCTCTGGATAGAGTAAGTGTATTTGAGAAGTGTTTTCTCAAAGGTTTGATCTTGGGTGTGCCAAGGTCAGGGAAGAACTGTTCTTTGGGTTGAAGAACAGGTTTTGGGTGTTTTGATTTCGTTTTTGTGTTGCTTGTTGCAGAGTGAATGTAAAAGAACACAAAAGGGATCATTTGATAGTGGAAAGCCAATCGCAACAGTTGTTGGGTTGGGATTGGACGTAGGCAGTTGGCTGAACCAGTATAAATCACTGTGCACTCATTCTCTTCCTTATCCTCTTTACAGTTTTCCTTATATTGCTATTATCATTGATTAAATTCTGCAGTGTGTTTGTTAACTGTATTGATAATCAACTCAGTAATTGATACGATAATTGAATCAGTAATAGAATCGGTAATTGATACGGTAATTGATACGGTAATTGATAGGTGAATCTAGAACCTATTTGTTTGAATTCGAAAGGAATTAGAATCTTGCGAAATTCGACTAAAATTGAACAAGAATCTATTCACCCCCCCTCTAGATTCATACATAGGGACCAACAAATATTAGTTCACAATGTAAAAAGAAAATATATTAAGTCTTTATAATGGATATAATTTACTCATCTCCATGTTTAACGAATAGTATTGGACATTAAATAAATATCATTAAACATATACATAATAACTGTAAAAGACAAATCACAAGAAGGGGGGGTTGAATTGTGATATATATAAAAAAAAATTTCTTTCGTCTGTACCTTTCGTCTGTGGGTTTCGTCTGTGGGTTCAAAGCTTGTTCAGACGAAACAGTATTTATCTTGAAAGATTGATTTTAATATATATACGTTAAGGTATATTTATCCCCGTTAGTTAACTAGCAAATCAAATAAATTCACAGATATTTTTATACTGGTTCGTCTATACAAGACTACGTCCAGTTACCCAGCAACTACTGAGTTTTCACTACCAACCGTGAAATGGTTACAAGTATTCTTTGAACTCAGCCACTTCTGGCTATTACAGATATTCTTTGATCCCAGCCTTCTCAAGCTAAACAACCAGGTATTCTTTGAACACACAGCCTCCTCAGGCTAAACCAGGTATTCTTTGAACACACAGCCTCCTCAGGCTAAAATGCCACACAAGTGGACTTTTACAAGAATAGTGAATCAACAAAGATTTCCTCTACACAGAGAGGTGTTTTTCAATACAATACAGACCTTATCAGATTTGAGCGAATAATCAGAGTAGATGAAGGATAAGCGTATTCGCCAACTTGTTCTGATTGTGGTGAAGTCCTTTTATAGGCATCTTCAAAAAAAAAAAAGTCGTTAGACTCATTTGAATGTCGTTGAGAGTCGTTGAAGATCTTCTTGAGAACTTTCCAAAAGATTGTCAATTGTCCTTGATTGATAGATGAGAGTTGCAGCGGATATCTCGACCGGATTGCGTGCGCTTCCTTTTACTGACTTGTACAGAGATGTGACAGAAAGGTAAAGACCTTTTTGACTTTGAATGTGAAAGTGCAAATCCCCATACTGATCTTGGATTCTTCTCATGATGACTTCTTTAGATTTTAAAACTTGGCGCGAGACTTCAACTTGACTTCACTTTTGGATAAACGATATGAATCTTCAATGATGTTGTTTCGTCTTATCCTTTCGTCTTAAGCTTCTTTTGGACAGACGAAGGACTTCAACTTGAGTAGTCTTCTTTCGTCTGTGCCAGTATCGTCTGATGTCTTGGCTTGTGGACAGACACAACACTTCAAACTTTGAAGGGCCATCTTCCGTCTGTGCTGGTTTCGTCTATGCAAGTCTTGATTGCTTGGTTTCGTCTGTGCTGTAATTTATCAAAACTTAGGGATTTTTCTTGATCTAACAAATCTTGATTTAACATTCTCCCCCTTTTTGATGATTACAGACCATACCACGAAATTCTGTATAAAACATGGTTAGACAGAAACAACAGTTTTATGAGCCAGATTTACATCAAGACGATGTTTTCTGAGAAATACCTCTTTATAAATGTTTGTTACATCAATGTGATGTAATCAGATTATTACAATGGTATTCAAAGCAGAAAACAATAAAGAATTACAATGTATATGATAACAAATGAAATAATAAAATTACATTGTATATTCTATACTAAAAAAAATATTACAACAATCTTACTCCCCCTAAGACGATACTTCCTTGCTCTTGCTCGCTCTTGTGTTTGCTCTTGCTCCCCCTCAGACGATGCTTACCCTTAGGCTAGACTCCCCCTTGGGTTATGCTATCTTCTTTCTCTTCCCCTTGGGCTGTTTTCTCCTCCTTTTCTCATCTTTCTCTCCCCATTGGGCTGTGATCATCAAAACATGATCAAGAGGAAGGCTTAGGCTTGTTGTGAAGCAGGGCCATCACAATGTCCTTGAGCTGCTGCACTTCAGATGATAGAGAGGCTTGGTTTTCCTTAAGCTCTCTGTTCTTTTGCTTCAAGTGCTCACAATCACCTTCCAAAGCATCATACTTCCGCTTCAGAGTCTTATACTCCTCAGCTTCTTTAATATGAGCTTCAGCAACCTCCACCGAATCTTCAAGTTGTACCATTGGTGTTTGAGGTAGTTCCACAAAAGGTTCACTATCATCAATGATAAGCACTGGCTTTTTCTTCTTCAGATGCAGTGTGAACAGTGGAAGAATAAGGTAGGCAGAGAAGGTCTGGTCCCATTGATGAGTATACCATTTGGTTGGTATAGACACTTCAAGCAGTGGCTGTTCCTGAGAATATACAAATGAACTTCCAGGGAACACCCTGCCACAGATAGAAGAGTCTTCATCAAAAATGGTTCCAGAGCAATGATCAGCTACAGACGAAACCTTCTTTTCTTTTCCCTTAGCCAGATACCTGACCAAGCATGGTCTATTTCTGTCTAAGACGATATAGTACTTTGTTTCGTCTGTCACCAGAGAAGAAAACTGAGAACCCAACATGAATGGACAGTATCTTCTATCCTTAATAGCTTGGCGATTGACGTGGGAGATAGATATGATTCTTTCCTTTGCTTCCCTTCGATATGCACTAGCCATCATCCTGAAAGGTAGATTGTAGTCTTCTGGGAGGGAGTGAGCAAGTTTTTCAGGGTCTTCATACTCATCTAGAAGAAGAGAGTAGCGTGGGTTGATCCCAGAGCAATGAGGTCTCGTCCATGGGAGCACAATTCCTAGAGAGTGGCCTAAACCAACATACTCTGTTTGATTGAGGGGAATTGTGAATGGCATTGGATCATGGCGATCTATTGCGTCAAGATGCCAGTGTTTGCAGTGCTTTGGCTCATAGCGGAGAGAGTCAATGTCACCATTTGTACAGTGATGAAAAACTAGTGCATTGGTCTTGTATCGCAACCTCCACTTTGGATTGTTTCTATGTGGAATGTGGGGTTCATATCCAAGTGCTGGTCCTTCAATCTCCGACGCAGCAAGATGATCCTTATATGCCTTTATGCTTTCTAGTCCCTTGATATTCAGATTAGCCAAAGTGTCCCAGGGCAGACGCTTCAACCAGTTGCGTTGCTCCTCTGGAGAATAAACAACATTTTCATCAAAATCAGCTGGCTTCAAGGACTTATCGTATATAATGAGGTTGACAAATCTCCCCAGCTGGAATCCCTTCTTTCCTCTGTACTGATAAGGGTTCTTCAGCTCTATGTATGGTGTATTCTTTATATACAAGTCTTCATCGTCTGCTAATTGAGCAGGTTCAGACGATTCAGCTTCATTGGAGGCTTCATCGAACTTCGCTCCAATGATCCAATCTGGCTTGATTGGTCTCTCTGCACAGGTGCTTTCTGCATATCTTCTCATGACTAATTCATTTAGAAATGAATAGTCCACCTTGTACTTAAGGGGTAAGTCTTCTGGATTAACCACTTCAGCATGTACTCTTCCCCTTGATGCATCCATTCTTGAATCTTCTTCATCAGACGAAGAACTTGCATCTTCAACAAGTATGATGTCTTCAGACGGAAACTCCATCGTCTGTATATGGGATGCTTCCTCGAGGCGCGGCGAGGTAACGTCCGTGCAAAGTGAGCGAAGATTCGGCGGAGACACAACAAGAGGCTCAGATGGAATTGGCCGTTGTTCGTCTAGGAGTGTTGTTGTTGACGGAAGGGTCTCTATTGTAGAGATCTCTTCACTTAGCATGGTTTCTAACTCCTCCGCTAGTTGGGCATTATCTTTCTGGATCTGGGCGGTCTCTTCACTGTTCATGCCCTCTGAGGTAGTTTGAGCAGATGCTCCCTCAGACGATCCAATGCCGCGAATGCTTTCTTGAAAGAGTCTTTCTCTTTCAGCTTCGAGCAAGATGGAGACTCTTCTAGCCTCTTTGAGTTGTTTTTCTTCTTCTGTCTTTCCAACAACGACAGAAGCCAACTTTTGCTTCATTTTATCCTTGCCCCTAGCAGCTTTCTCAAGCGCAAGCTTCCTAGCTTTTGCTTTTTCTTCTGCGTCTTTCTTTTGTTTTTCTTCGTCTGTTAGTATTTTCACAGACGAAGCACCCCTAGACGATACCTTAACCCCTTCATCTTCATAGGGGATATCGTCTGTTCACTTGTCTTAGCACCAATGTGCTTGACTCTAATGGTCCTTTTCCTCTTTTTGAGTGGTTCCTCAGGAACGTCCTCAAAAGAAACTTCAGATATAATCACAGAAGGAGGAGGTTGAGGTTGTTTTTGTATTTGGGCTTGTGTTTGTGGTTGTGTTTTGGTTTGTGTTTGGGGTTGTGTTTCGGACGGTGTTTGGGCTTGTGTTTGAGTTTGTGTTTGTGGTTTAGCGCGTTTGATACGAGCTCTGTGTGGTTCTTTGGTGATGGGTGAAAGAGGGGTTTCCTCATTTGGTGAACGAAGGAGAAGGCTTGGGTGAGGTGCATCTTAGCAAAGGTGCTAGCCTTCACTTCTTTTCCCTCAGGGTGCCATGTGACTCCAGTGGCATCGAAACCCTGGTTGATGATGATAGTGGAGAAAAGAGTGGCGTAGGGGATGCTACTCTTTCTACGAATGTTCTGGTTCTTCAACGCACTCACCCAGTGGCCGAGAATGATGTGAGGCTCATCCTTCCTTTTCTCAGACAGTAGAAAATACAAAATCTGTCTCGAGCACTCACATTATCACGAGAGCCCGTTCTTGGTGTGAAAATGTTGAA
Source organism: Hylodesmum podocarpum (assembly GCA_026586105.1). Lineage (NCBI taxonomy): Eukaryota > Viridiplantae > Streptophyta > Magnoliopsida > Fabales > Fabaceae > Hylodesmum > Hylodesmum podocarpum. The sequence continues at coordinate 5,469,153 of JALJEV010000493.1, read as the reverse complement.
CAACAAGTTATGGATGATTCTTACTGTGGGAGTTAGAAGTCCTGCTCTGAAAGACTTGGGATCTTCGTAACTGAATCTTCGTGTAGAGGAATTTGTTTACATGTTCCTCCGACTCGTTCTTCATCCAGGTTAGGGAGTAGAATCGCCGTCGGCCCTTGCGTTCCCGCCTCAAGAATAGAGTCTATCGTAATGATGTACTCTTTGTTGTCAATGGTTCCAACGATACCATCATCGAACACTCTGGCATCGCTCCAAAACTCGGCGTATGCCTCCATCAGCCATGGGCCTTTCGTCTCAGCAAAGCCCATCCACCCAGTGTGGTCAAACATCTTCAATATCCTTTCAGAGACGCTCTGTAGGGTCTCTCTTGAGATCCACTTGCTTGGCAAAAACAAGTCTTGTGCGAAGAAAGTTGCTTCAGCAGCTTTGGTGGCTTTGGTGTTCTTGGCTGCCATTGTTGTTGTTTGAAAAACTAGATAGAGAAAGGGTTTTGTGAGTAAGGGTTTTTGTAAGTTCTTCAGACGATAGCAATAGCGAAATATTGTAAAGAGTAAAAGAGAGAACTTTCAAAGGTATTTATAGGAAACAATTAAAAATGATTGCAATTCATCAGATGAAAAAGATTTTGAAAACTGCTTCTTTTTGACGTGTCCATTGAAAACTGTCCTTGATTTAACCTATCCCATCATTGCCTTTTCAATGATTGATTTGACCTCTGCAATTCACGGCGCGTGCTCATCATTGTCTTAAAATAGTGCAATAAATGACAGAAGCATTTATTGCTCTCTTTAATTTGTCCCTGCACACTTGAGATAAATTTATTAAAAAGTAACAGTTGCGTCTGTTGAATTTTACCACAGTAACTATTCAACTTGATCAGACGCAATGTTTCGTCTTAACACGAAGTAATGTACAGACGGAACAAAATGTACAGACGGAACAAATTCAATCAATAACTCAGACGAAACAATTTTCAATCATCCAAAGAAATAATTCCAAGATTTTCTTTAATGAAATTGAATCGTATTTCATCTAAAGCTTTTGTAAATATATCTGCCCATTGAAAATCAGTTTGAACAAACTGTATATCGAAAATACCTTTTTGGACATAAGCTCTTATGAAGTGAAAACGAATTTCAATATGTTTAGCTTTTGAATGTTGAATAGAATTTTTGCTGAGATTGATTGCACTTGTGTTATCACAGAATACTGGTATAAGATTCTCAAACCTGGAGTAATCTTCCAGTTGATGTTTTATCCACAAGAATTGTGAGCAACACCCACCTTGCAATGCGATATACTGCGCTTGAGTTGTTGAGAGTGCAATGGAGTTCGTTTCTTGCTTGACCAAGATATTAGTGATGATCCAAGGAATTGACATCCACCACTTGTGCTTTTTCTCTCCACTTTATCTTCAAAGATAATCAAGATCACAAAAGCCTCTTAAACTGAAATCACTATTTCTCTTATAAAACAAAACGATGAGATTAGTTGTTCCAACAAGATATCTAAGAATTCTCTTTACACTTGTAAATGAGATTCTTTGGGATCGATTGAAAACGCGCGCATGTATGTTAGACACTAAACATAATGTCGTCCGCTTTGCTAAATAAAGGAGTGAGCCAATCATACCTCTGTATATCGTCTGATTAACAGACTCTCACGACTCATCCTTGTTGAGATTTGCTCCAGACGAATGCATTGGGGTCTTCATAGGCTTGGAGTTCTCCATTTTGAACTTCTTTATAAGTTCCTTAGTGTATTTCTGTTGATGGATGAAGATTCCTTCTTTCGTCTGCTTGATTTGAAGTCCTAGGAAGAACTTTAATTCTCCCATCATACTCATTTCAAACTCGTCCTGCATTAGCTTTGAAAAATCCTTGCAAAGAGAGTTGTTAGTAGCTCCAAAGACTATATCGTCTACATAGATCTGGACTATAATAAAGTCTTTTGAAACACTTTTCTTGAAGAGAGTGGTATCAACTTTTCCTCTTGAGAAACCATTTTTAAGAAGGAAAGTATCGAGTTCTCATACCAAGCTCGAGGAGCTTGTTTAAGACCATACAATGTGCTTTCTTGAGTTTGAAAACATGATCTGGCTGAGACAAACTTTCAAAGCCAGGTGGTTGTTTTACATAAACCTCTTCTTCAATAAAACCGTTTAAAAATGCACTTTTTACATCCATTTGATATAGAACGATATTCTTGTGAGCAGCAAAAGCAAGTAATATTCTAATAGCTTCTAATCTAGCTACAGGTGCAAAGGTTTCAGTGAAATCAATACCTTCTTGCTGATTGTATCCTTGTGCTACTAACCTTGCTTTGTTCCTAACCACTTTTCCAGCTTCATCAAGCTTGTTTTTGAACACCCATCTAGTTCCGATGATGCTTTTGTTCTTTGGTCTTTCAACAAGGGTCCATACATCATTCCTTGTGAACTGATTAAGTTCTTCTTCCATAGCCAAAATCCAATCGTTGTCTTGAAGAGCATCTTCAATATTCTTTGGCTCCAGATCTGATACAAGAGCGTAGCTTGAAATATACTTCGCTTTTGATCTTGTTTGAACACCTTGAGATCTATCTCCAATGATGAGATCTTCTGTATGGTTAGATGCAAACTTCCATGTTTTTGCAGTGGATTGATCTCCCTGTTGATGAGTATCAGACGAAGAGGGTTCGTCTGTGCATCTATCGTCTGCCCTTGTATCGTCTGACCCTTGTTTATCGTCTTGTCTTGAATTCCGACCAGAAGGGTTAATCTGCAAATTATCAAACAAATTTTCTAGGTCTGATATTTCTTTATCAGCCTTTGAGTTATCTTAAAACTTTACATGGATTGATTCTTCTACAACTTGCGTCTTAGAGTTAAATACTCTATAGGCCTTAGATGTATTGGAATATCCAAGAAAGATTCTTTTAACCACCTTTGAATCAAACTTTCCAAGTTGATCTTTGGTGTTAAGAATAAAGCATTCACATCCAAAAGGATGGAAGTAAGAAATGTTGGGTCTTCTTCCTTTCCATAGTTCATATGGAGTCTTATTCAAAATTGGTCTTATTAATATTCTTTTTGAATATAACAGAAGTATTGATCGCTTCGCCTAATAATATTTTGGGAGAGAGCTTTCATGCAACATAGTTCTAGCCATTTCTTGTAAAGTACGATTTTTCCTTTCCACAACTCCATTTTGTTGAGGAGTTCTTGGAGACGAAAAATTGTGAAATATACCATTTTCAAAACAAAAGGCTTTGAACTCGAATTTTCAAATTGCTCCATGATCACTCCTTACAGACGCAATACAAAATCCTTTTTCTTTTTGAACACGTTTGCAGAATATTTCAAAGACCTTGAAAGACTCATGTTTATGGGCTAGGAAATATACCCATGTAAATCTAGTATAGTCATCTACAATGACAAATCCATATCTCTTCCCTCCAAGACTTTCAGTCTGAGTGGGTCCAAAGAGATCAATGTGTAACAGTTCTAATGGTCTTGTCGTGGAAACAACATTTTTAGATTTGAAAGAAGCTTTGAGTTGTTTCCCATGCTGACAAGATTCACACAGACGATTGGTTTTCCAAGATATTTTTGGCAAACCTTTTACGAGATCTTTCTTAGAAATTTTTGAAATATACTTGAGACTTAAATGTCCAAGCTTTTTATGCCAAATATCTCGTTCATCGTCTACTGAAATCAAACATGTTACATTCTGATTACTCAGGTCAGAAAGGCAAACCTCAAAAAGGTTATTTTTTCTTTTCCCAACAAAAAGAATGGATTTATCTTTGTTCTTCACTATACACTCATCAGAGTTAAAAGCTACTTCATATCCGCTATCACAAAATTGACTTATGCTAAGTAGATTGAAGTTAAGACCTTTAACGTATGAAACGTTCTGGATAAGGGGATTGGGTGTCTTACCAATAGTCCCAATGCCAAGAATTTTACCTTTACCAGAACCGTATGAGACAGACCCTTTACTTGGTTTGAGGTCTTGGAACATAGACAGGTCTCTCGTCATGTGTCGTGAGCATCCACTGTCCAGGTACCAGCTTGAAGTCTTGTCTCTTCCCATTGAGGATATCTGCAACAGGAACAATAAGTGACTTTGGTACCCAAATCTTTTTGGGTCCTTTCTTGTTAGTTACAAAAGGTTTCTTTTTGTTTTGAGCCCTTTTGTAGATGTTAGGAACCTTGTTGTAATTCCTTTTCTTTTGATCAGACGAAACAGGTTTGTTTTTCCTTTCGTCGCATCACCGCTAACATAACCAAGTCCACTTTTGTCACTTGGTGATCTCCCATATTTTAAAATGTTTTCAAGAATGGAGGATCCCTTTGTAAACTTGGTTAAGTCAGTGAGTAAGGACTCATTTTCTTTCTTTAATCTTTCGATTTCAAGAATGAAAATATCCTTTTCGATTCGAGACGAAACATCACTTGATATTTTCTTATCTAGAAACTCAATTTCAGATTTCAAAACTGCATTCTCTTCCAAAGCTTGTCTTAGCTTGGTTTTGCAAGTTTTGTATTGCTGAGCAATAAAATGAGAGTTAGCTAGAAGAGTATCATATGATATTTCTTCTGATTCTGACTCAGACTCAGAAGAAGAGGATGAAGAAGTTTCATTGTAATTTACCTATGTTGATCTCCAGCCATGAGGCATATGTTTGCTGTTTCTTCTTCTTCAGAGGATTCCTCTGAGCTTTCATTATCGAGGTCTTCCCATGTTACTAGGCTTTTCTTGCCCTTGTCTTTTCTTGAGCTCCACCTCTTTTTTCGCCTAGGGCATTCGACTTCGATATGCCCAGGTTTTTTACATTCATAACATACAACTTCTCTCCTTTCTTCTTTGTTGGATGACTCCTCAGGAGATTTCTTTTCCTTCTTTTTGAAGAAGCGTTGGCCTCTGTCTTTCTTCATCATCATTCTTTTAAATCGTCTTGCCATAAGAGAGACTTCGTCTTCAGACGACTCATCAGACGATTCTGATTCGGTTGAATCAGCCTTTAGAATCTTCATCTTCCTTTTACTGTCCTTCTTGACAGGTTCTTCTTTAGGGATGTTTTTAACGGATGGAAGCGCTATAGGTTCTTGGACCTTGATCTTATCTCTTTTACATAAGAGTACCTCATGTACTCTTAAGGCTCCTATTAACTCATCAAGAGTTAATGTCTTCATGTCACGCCCAACTGAGATTGCAGTAGACATAGCTTCCCATGGAGGAGGAAGACTGTCCAATATCTTCATGTTGTTCTGGGCCTTTGTGAATGTGATGCCAAGAGCAGTGAGTCCATTCAATATTGTTTGGAATCTTCCAAACATCATATCAATGGATTTTTCTTTCTTCATAGAGAACATTTCATATTCTCTCTGAAGCGTAGCAGCTTTCCTCATTCTGACATCTTCTGTGCCTTCATATGAGATCTTTAGAGCATCCCATAGTTCCTTTGCAGTTTTGTAGGCACAAAACCTGTTATACTCAGTTCTGGAGAGAGCACACAAAATAGCATATCTAGCTTTGTTGTTCAGCTCCATCATTGAGTATTCTTCATTTCCCCATTCTCCTTCAGGTTTGACAATAGGGATATCTCCTTTGGTAATGATATTCCACAGCCTGTACTGTGTGGATTTGATGTACATTTTCATGCGATCTGCCCAGTAGGGATAATCATCTCCAGAGAACGCTGGAGGTTTGTTCATGGAGGCTCCTCCGGATAAGAAAGATGGTCCTTGTGAGTCCATGCTGGATCTTTTCCTCTAGCAGCTGTTAAGCGCTCAACCCTTAGAGGCTGAGCTCTGATACCAAACTGTAAAAGACAAATCATAAGAAGGGGGGGTTGAATTGTGATATATATAAAAAAAAATTTCTTTCGTCTGTACCTTTCGTCTGTGGGTTTCGTCTGTGGGTTCAAAGCTTGTTCAGACGAAACAGTATTTATCTTGAAAGATTGATTTTAATATATATATACGTTAAGGTATATTTATCCCCGTTAGTTAACTAGCAAATCAAATAAATTCACAGATATCTTTATACTGGTTCGTCTATACAAGACTACGTCCAGTTACCCAGCAACTACTGAGTTTTCACTACGAACCGTGAAATGGTTACAAGTGTAACACCCTCAAAATTAATTTTCATAAATAATTTCGTAGTTAAAACATTTACTAAAAAATTCTATAAAAATGTGCATATTAACTGTTTACTGTTATAATTTGATTAGACAGAAAATGTAATTCAAAAATAATTTATCATTGGGTAACAATATTATTACGTAATTTGAGAAAATTATGATTACATTTCTAAATAAAAATGTAATAGAAAAATAAATTTGTTGTTTGACATTTTTATTATTATTTGATATTTCGAACATTATTTTAAATTTCTGAATTACTGTAGATTCATTGTTTTAATTATATTATTATTAAGAAATCTTATTTTATATTTGATTTGAGAAATATTTTAAGAATTAAAAAAAAATAAAAAATAAAAAATAAAAAAAATAAAAAATAAAATAAAAAAATAAAATAAACTTAGAATGACACATGCAAGATTCGAACCTGCAACCTGCAAGTTATTAAGCTGTCACTCTAACTAACTAAGCTACTAGGTCTGTTTAATGTTGTTTTAAAATAAATATAATGTATATAATAAGTACGAGAAAAATATGTAAAAAAAAATAGGGAAAAATATTTTTTAGACTCATTATAATATAATATTAATTATAGAATAATCATATATGATATTTGAATAATGGAATTAAAATAATAAAGTATTAAAAAAATAAATAAATAATAATAATAATAATAATAATAATAAAATAATAATAAAATAATAATAAAATAAATAAATAAATAAATAAATAAAAGTTGAAAAATTCTGAACAAGTGCAATATGTCATGAGTGATGGAAAAATGCACTAAGTTAGTGGTGTTAACATCAATTTGTTTAGTGGAACATTAAAAACAAAAAGAATTATAATTTATTGTTTATGGTAAAACCACTAAGTATATTAAATTTACCACTAATAATATTTTAAATTTTATTTCATCTATAAATAGAAACCAATTGAGAACACTTCAGCCATGAATTCATTTGCACCAAAACACCAAAATTTTAGTTTTTCCAATTTACCAAAACCATAAGCCTATTTTGCTAAAATTCCAAATTTTTCTAAATTTACCAAAACCACTTCACTTAATTTTGTGTGGGAAGTAGGGTCAACCTTCTTTCAACCATTAGAAGATCTTTCAAAGCATTTCCAAGAAGGAGAAAAATTAAGGTGAGGGAAGTTTCTAAATTATTTTAATTTTTCAATTTAATTAAGTTTTCAATTTTCTAAAAATTCTAGAATAATCTCAAAATATTTGTGTTCTAAAATTTATGAACTTATAATTATTATTGAAGTTTTAAAGTAATAAAGAATTGTAAGAGAAGTTGCAATTTACTTAAGTTTTCAAATATAAAAAAATATATATATATATATATATAACTATATATAACTAAAAAAAAAAAAAAAGTGAGCATGACTTGAACTCAAGACCTTAGTGTTTCCAATCATATCTTAACCAACTGAGCTAGTCCAAATTTCATTTATAATATCGCATATTTATATCTTTATATTTAAATACTTCCGCTTTCATTTGTTTATATTTCATATGATAATTTGTGATTTTAAAATTATGAGATCTAACTAGGAGGCTCGCCACCTTTTCGATTTCATAATTTTAAGTTATTTATATAATATTTAATTTTCTGAAATGATAATTTGAGATCTTAAAATTATGAGATCTAAGTAGGAGGCTCGCCCTTTTACGATTTCATAATTTTAAGTTATTTATATAATACTTAATCTTATGGAGATGTTTAACAATTTTAAAGAGTAATTGGAAAATTTGATTTGAATGTAAATGACTTTGGATGTATATTTGTATAATGATTTGGATTGTGTATGTTTACCTTTTTCTTGAATTTGGTTGATGATTGAGACTGTGATTAATTACCTATGCTATGCACGTTGAAGATTGTGATGAAAACTATGATTATTATACTACAAATTATTAACCCATAATATAAAATATAATGATGGAATGGACTTGTAATATCAACAAGATTGGTGTTGTTTTAAATGAGATTTTTAGAAAGGGAGATAAGTTTTCATTCATTCATGCATGCCTCAAAAGAGGTGGCCTCGGTTAGAGGTGCAGATAATAACTTAATCCGTGCGTCTAGGTGGGATGCCAGACTTGGGGGATTTTTATAGTGAGAATTCATTTAATTCATGATGATCACATGATTGTTTATGAGATTCTGTGCACCACTGTGAAATCCCAACTGGTCGGTAAGTTTTACGATGATGATGTCGTATTATCTGATATGGTACCACATTGCATATTTTTGGAGTTGAGGTTGGAGCATGCATCATATAGAAATTTCATTTAGTCATAATTCATTCTTTATTTATGTGAGTATGATATGTATCATATTAATATTTTTATATGATATGTATTATTATTGATATTTTTATATGCTATATATTATTATTTAAATTTTGAAACTTACCCTTGCGTGTTTGTGTCTGTGGTTTGACACCTGTGGTGATCCTAAATTTTATTTGGGGGAGCAGATTAACAGGATAATTCTATTTGGAGATGTGAAGGAAGGATAGCTAACATGAGGATTTTTGTGAATAATGTGTATTTTATAATTATCACAATATTACGTACTTATGTGACGTTTTGTAAATAACTTTTGATGTATGGTTACGATATGATCTATGTGATGTGTTTTATTTTGGTGACGTTTTTGTTAGCAAGGAAAATTATTTTAAGATTTTATTTAAAGAAATCTAAATGAAGGGAAACATTTTCATACAATAATAATAAATAGATAAAAAGGAAAATATTTTAGCAATGAAAAATAGCGGGGCGTTACAACAAGTATTCTTTGAACTCAGCCACTTCTGGCTATTACAGATATTCTTTGATCCTAGCCTTCTCAGGCTAAACAACCAGGTATTCTTTGAACACACAGCCTCCTCAGGCTAAACCAGGTATTCTTTGAACACACAGTCTCCTCAGGCTAAAATGCCACACAAGTGGACTTTTACAAGAATAGTAAATCAACAAAGATTTCCTCTACACAGAGAGGTGTTTTTCAATACAATACAGACCTTATCAGATTTGAGCGAATAATCAGAGTAGATGAAGGATAAGCGTATTCGCCAACTTGTTCTGATTGTGGTGAAGTCCTTTTATAGGCATCTTCTTCAAAAAAAAAAAGTCGTTAGACTCATTTGAATGCCGTTGAGAGTCGTTGAAGATCTTCTTGAGAACTTTCCAAAAGATTGTCAGTTGTCCTTGATTGATAGATGAGAGTTGCAGCGGATATCTCGGACTGGATTGCGTGCGCAGTTCCTTTTACTGACTTGTACAGAAATGTGACAGAAAGGTAAAGACCTTTTTGACTTTGAATGTGAAAGCGCAAATCCCCATACTGATCTTGGATTCTTCTCATGATGACTTCTTTAGATTTTAAAACTTGGCGCGAGACTTCAACTTGACTTCACTTTTGGATAGACAATATGAATCTTCAATGATGTTGTTCCGTCTTATCCTTTCGTCTTAAGCTTCTTTTGGACAGACGAAGGACTTCTGTAACGCCCCGTTATAATTACTTATGTTACTTGTATTTTAATTAGTAATTTGTAGTAAATAAAAGAGAAATTTAGGAAACAATACTTTTATTTCATAAAATTTAAAGTTCATTACAACTTGATTGCATAACTATGTCATATTATTATTTTACATAAATACTTTTCTACTACCTTAAAACATTTACCCAACCCTTCTACATAGCAAGCATCTTCACAACTAGATAGTAGTAACAACCAGAGCAAACAGTGACAATCTTCTCAATCCTGTCAATCTGCTCCCCCGGACATTATCCGAGATCATCACAGGTGTCAAACCACAGACACAAACACGCAAGGGTAAGTTCCAATATCTTAATAAAAATACATATCATATAAAAATATCAATATGATACACGTCATAATCAAATCAATAAAGGATGAATTATGACTTAAATGAAATTTCTATATGATGAATGCTCCAACCTCAACTCCAAAAATATGCAATGTGGTACCATAATAGATAATACGATTATCCGCTTTGTGAGCCCACTGTCCATCGGGTCACTCACGCACGGCTTAAGTTTATTATCTGTCCCTCTAACCGAGGCCACCTCTTTTGAGGCATGTATGCATGAATGAATATTTTACCTCCCTTTCTAGAATATCATTTATAATCATTAAATACCAAGAATACTAATAAACATTATGAAACCAGGAAATCAAGAAACACCAAGAAAACACCCATCAAAAGTAACGATATCGTGAACAAGTACATATCGTGAACGATCAAGATCGTATACGTGAACGAAGATCGTATACGTGAACAAGATCTCGTATATCATTGAATAGTAACGTATAAGTGACCGTAGTCCATGAATAGTACACCAGGTAAGTTCCCAGGAAAGAGAGGTGGGTCACTAATGGACACACTTAAGTACCAAGTCTTTCCTTAGTCAGAACTTTCCTAGACATGCACTTCCACACTACCACCCTTTTTCTAACAACAAGAATAATTCTGTTCTGATGTGGAAGATCGGACAAAACCGCAACCACAGAGCATACTAAGAATTTTCTTAGCACCTTAGTATCAGATAAAATAAAGATAATAACAACAAAGAATAGTAAGATAAGGATAGCTTCCCTTACCAATTTCTCCTAGCTTCCTATCTTCCTCTACCTACTTACTTCTCTCTTGAAGAGATTTCTTCCTAAGAGATTTTGAGAGAATGAAAGAATGTTCTTGAATTTGTGATTATAATTGAAATTCTAGGCCCTATTTATAGAATTTCAAAAGTTACTATTTGCACAGTAATTTTTACTATTTGCACAGTAATTTGAATATAAAAAAAAAACTCGTGTAACCCGTTAATTAATATTTTATTTTTTACTATTTGCACAGTAATTTACTATTCGAACAGTATTTTACTATTTGCACAGTAAATTACTATTTGCACAATAGTTTACTATTTACACAGTAAATTACTATTTACACAGTAAATTACTATTTACTACAGTAATTTACTATTTACTATAGTAATTTCAAAAATTCAGAATTTTTAATTATTTTTATATTTCTCTCTGTTATAAAAACCTCTCTTTAAACTATATTTAAATTTTTGGGATGTTACAATACTCCCCTCCTTTTTAAAAAATTTCGTCCTCGAAATTTCCATTCTTGTTACATATCTTATTCTTCTATTCTACTTTCCTAAAGTTTCTTTACTTTCAACTACTTCCTCTTATAATTTTTACCTTATGTTTTAATTCCAAAAACTCCATTTCTTTTTTTTTTTTTTTTTTTTATTCCTTATATCTTCAGGAAAATATTTTTCTAAAAATAATTCTTTAAATTCTTCCCATTTTATTGTTTCTCCTTCGGTTGCCACATACTGACAGGTATTTTCCCACCAATACTCTGCCTCTTCCACTAACATGTGAGTTGCGAAAATTACCTTTTTATCTTCGCAACATCCCATAACCCGAAAGATTTTCTCAATCTCCCTTAGCCATCGTTGAGCACCTTCAGGGTCATATCTACCTCCAAAAGTAGGCGGATTATTCCTCTGAAAACGCTCTAGGCCGCGATATTCGGTTGCTCATTGTTGTTTCTACTTTGATTTCCAATTGCTTGGGCAAGATTTTCAAGTGCCTCGGAATTGCCTTATCATTTGTTCCACCATCTATTATTATTAGAGAAAAGAAAATCTCTAAGCACACCAACTAACAATCAAACAAACACACAAAGCACACAAGCAAACAATCATTCACACAACAAAAACATAGCAGACACATAACTCACAAGTCGAACTGGTTCGACCTGCTCTGATACCATTTGTAACGCCCCGTTATAATTACTTATGTTACTTGTATTTTAATTAGTAATTTGTAGTAAATAAAAGAGAAATTTAGGAAACAATACTTTTATTTCATAAAATTTAAAGTTCATTACAACTTGATTGCATAACTATGTCATATTATTATTTTACATAAATACTTTTCTACTACCTTAAAACATTTACCCAACCCTTCTACATAGCAAGCATCTTCACAACTAGATAGTAGTAACAACCAGAGCAAACAAACAAGACAATCTTCTCAATCTCATCAATCTGCTCCCCGACATTATCCGAGATCATCACAAAGTCAAACCACAGACACAAACACGCAAGGGTAAGTTCCAATATCTTAATAAAAATACATATCATATAAAAATATCAATATGATACACGTCATAATCAAATCAATAAAGGATGAATTATGACTTAAATGAAATTTCTATATGATGAATGCTCCAACCTCAACTCCAAAAATATGCAATGTGGTACCATAATAGATAATACGATTATCCGCTTTGTGAGCCCACTGTCCATCGGGTCACTCACGCACGGCTTAAGTTTATTATCTCGTCCTCTAACCGAGGCCACCTCTTTTGAGGCATGTATGCATGAATGAATATTTTACCTCCCTTTCTAGAATATCATTTATAATCATTAAATACCAAGAATACTAATAAACATTATGAAACCAGGAAATCAAGAAACACCAAGAAAACACCCATCAAAAGTAACGTATACGTGAACGATCGTATACGTGAACGATCGTATACGTGAACAAGATCCGTATACGTGAACAAGATCTGTATATCGTGAATAGTAACGTATAAGTGACCGTAATCCGAATAGTACACCAGGTAAGTTCCCGGAAAGAGAGGTGGGTCACTAATGGACACACTTAAGTACCAAGTCTTTCCTTAGTCAGAACTTTCCTAGACATGCACTTCCACACTACCACCCTTTTTCTAACAACAAGAATAATTCTGTTCTGATGTGGAAGATCGGACAAAACCGCAACCACAGAGCATACTAAGAATTTTCTTAGCACCTTAGTATCAGATAAAATAAAGATAATAACAACAAAGAATAGTAAGATAAGGATAGCTTCCCTTACCAATTTCTCCTAGCTTCCTATCTTCCTCTACCTACTTACTTCTCAAAGAGATTTCTTCCTAAGAGATTTTGAGAGAATGAAAGAATGTTCTTGAATTTGTGATTATAATTGAAATTCTAGGCCCTATTTATAGAATTTCAAAAGTTACTATTTGCACAGTAATTTTTACTATTTGCACAGTAATTTGAATATAAAAAAAAAACTCGTGTAACCCGTTAATTAATATTTTATTTTTTACTATTTGCACAGTAATTTACTATTCGAACAGTATTTTACTATTTGCACAGTAAATTACTATTTGCACAATAGTTTACTATTTACACAGTAAATTACTATTTACACAGTAAATTACTATTTACTACAGTAATTTACTATTTACTATAGTAATTTCAAAAATTCAGAATTTTTAATTATTTTTATATTTCTCTCTGTTATAAAAACCTCTCTTTAAACTATATTTAAATTTTTGGGATGTTACAACTTCAACTTGAGTAGTCTTCTTTCGTCTGTGCCAGTATCGTCTGATGTCTTGGCTTGTGGACAGACGCAACACTTCAAACTTTGAAGGGCCATCTTCCGTCATCTTTGGTTTAAATCTATGCAAGTCTTGATTGCTTGGTTTCGTCTGTGCTGTAATTTATCAAAACTTAAGGATTTTTCTTGATCTAACAAATCTTGATTTAACAATAACTTTATCAATATTGAATCATTTTAAAGAATAATTTAAAAAATATTTATCTATCTTACATAATATATATTTTTTAATAATTAATTAACTTATGTTATCATTAAAATTATCAATCCTTATAATAGATTAATGGCAGGATATTTTTATATTAAAAAAAATTAAAAATTTTACTACGAGTAGTTGACATTGTTTTACTTTTAAACTTTATTTTATTCTATGATGATTGCATCAATCTTAATACTTTTGAAAGTAATTTCCATTTTTTTTCTTTACATTGACAAATTTGTTTTTAGTAAATTAAAACTAACTATGAAATAATAGTAAAAAAAAATATGAAAATATTAATATATTATAATTTTATCAACTTTATTAAGTTTATATTAGATATGAATTAGTTTGAGATTTTTTAAAATTTATATACCAAAATTCTATTTTTAGATACTAAGAAATTAAAATTTATTAATATAAACAATAAATTAATCTTTTTGGATTCTTAGAATAAATACTAGAACAATTAATATTTCATCCAAATATAAAAGATACATTTATTATTTTACAATGAATTCCTAATTGTAATAAATATTATTCTATAATTAATTAATTATTAATTTGTATATTTTAATAGATAAACTATTAATTTAAATGGAAGCCGATTATAAAAGCATATTGATAGTTTACAGTAATTAATCATAGAAATAAACATATGAACCACCATAAAATAATAAAATAATAGTATTTAATGATAAAAAATATAATTTTATTAATTTAAAATTCAATAAGCTGAATAAACAATAATATTTAACACCATATAATAAGATACGGCACGAATGTATTTGAGTGACGGAAGGCCTATTGCCTGCACTAAATTTATATTTAATATAATATACTTGTGGTTATAAATATTTTAATATAAAATTTTGTTAAATAAGGTCATAATATGAGTTTTACCCTGATTAATATGTAAGAATTGTCTCTATAACAAAAATATTCTAATCCGTCACCGATAAATTATATCATTATTATATTTAGTTATAAAATATATTGTTGAATTAATGATAACTTAAATTTAAATTTTAGAGAAAATATGAATTATCATTTATTTAATGACGAATTACCTTTATTATTGTTTTGTATTCACTTAATATTGGCGGCAAAAATAATTTGTATGAAAATAAAATTATTAGAAAATGTTTTTTAAGTCTTATTATTAATTTTTCAAATAAAAAAAATGTATTATTATTAAGAAGAATATTTATCTCCTATCACAGGTAACACATTTAAAAAATATACATTGAATATAAATTCTCTGAAAAAAAGTAAATTCAGATTAATCTTTTCAAATTAACTCCAAAATTAATCTTACATTTAATACTACACAATTTACAAACTTTAATTTTCAAAATTTGAATTATTTTGAAAAAATATTGTTACAAATTCTCTAATATATATAGGTTTTAGAAAAATTTAAATTACTTTATTTACCTCAATTAAAAAAATGTCGACACATACTTCTATATATTTTAAAAGGATTTTGTTACTAAAGAAATTGTCATGTGTGTAAGTAAGTATATTAATTATATCACTTATTGATCCTTATAATTTGAGAAAATTTTCTTAGTCTCTCTGGTTTATAAGTAAACATTTTAGTTATTTTACTCTAATTTTAATTTATTTTAGTCCATGTTATTTAAATTTTAATAGCACCATTAATCGATTTGTCAAAATTTTAACAGAAGCAAAATATAAATTACAAAAACTAAATGGTATCACTTATAAATTATAAGAATTAAAGAAAAACTTTATAAAACTATGGAAAATAAAAAGTGATTGAACCTAGAAAAAAAAAATGTAAACAATATAATAAAAGGTATCAATATTGCCATAAAATTCAACATACGTTTAAATATTGATAACTTATATTATATGGTAATCTTTATTATAAGAGTTTTGTTAGGTAATGATAACTCTAATATCCACTATCTAGATAATTTTGTATTTGTATTTTTTTTTTTTTATAAGTATTTGTTTGTTTTTTAGCATTTTAAGAAAATATACAATAATTATGTACGAGCTAATTATTACAAATTCTACGACGTTCTTCTTCTTGATAGTAAAAATCGATCGTGTTCTTGGTAAGGAAACCATGAAAACAAAACCGTTGATACTAATAACAACCATTAAAAGTAAAAAGGAGTTGTTGAAAAACTATACTTTCACAAGAACATTGAAAAACCAAACTTTTTATCAAAGAAATATGATAACCATAAATTCTAGTTTATTGAAAGATTAAACAATAGAGAATCATATTGAGGCAAAATAAAAATATAAGAAAATGAAAATTTTCCATTTGCAGAGACAAACACGCGCGTTTGTTTTGGAGAATATCTACTGTGACGGAAAAAGAAGCAGTTCCATCAAACTCCGCAAATCCCTGTCAGAGCTTCCACCCTCTTTAACGGCGTCAAGTGCCGCGGCCTTCAGATTCAAGGCGCGACTCGTTTCCGAGCCGTTTCCACTCACCGACTCGGTCAGAAGTTGACTCAGCAGGTCCGAGTCAGGAACGGTATTCTCTCCCTCGCACACTCTCTTGGCAACCTTCAACTCGTCCACGAGCAACGTGGCATCCACGTACTGGTCAGCAGTCATAGGCCACGCAAGCAAAGGAACCCCAGCAACCACCGATTCCAGCGCCGAGTTCCATCCGCAGTGAGTCAAGAACGCGCCCACTGCACGGTGCCTCAGAATCACCACCTGTGGGGCCCACCCCTTAATCACGAGGCCCTTCCCATTCAATTTTTTTTCTTCATTTTCGATACCGCCCATTCTTTTAACTGATTCTTTCACTGACCAAATAAAGTGGACCCCACTCTTGGCCAACGCTGATTCAATAGCCTCCGTCTGATCGTTGTTCAGAATAGTCTGGCTCCCGAAACAGACGTACACCACTTTCCGATCTTCCATCTGATCGAGCCACGAAACGACGTCGTTCACGGACACCGAACTGGATCCGCCTCTCTCCTTTGCATCCTCAGGGAGTAACGGTCCAATCGCCCACACACGATCGTGGCCAAGTTCCTTCTTAAGATACTCAATATAAGGTTTTTCTAATTTCTCAAACGAGTTCACAACAAGTCCCCAGCTTTCTAAGTTCGCGAGATACCATTCCTTGAACTTCTCAGAATCTTCCTCTCCCGCGAGGTAACTTCTATAAAGAGGAGACACCTGCCACCAGGGGTATTTCGGGGAGTTTGGAATTGTGTCAAACGAAACGACCTCGTTTTGGTCGGTTTCGTTTTGGCGCTTTGGCATGTTCTTCCAGAGGAACAACATGGTGGAGAAAGCAAAGGCGGCGGAGGGGGAGAAGACGAGTCTTCTTATGCCGAGTTGGGAAGCGAGGCGTTGGGTCCAGCCGCAGAACATGTCGGAGATGATAAAATTGGGAGGGGAAGAGTGGGAGTGGAACCAGTTGAGGAGATTGTGGTGGAGGTTGGAGAGGGAGAGTATTATGGTTCGAACAGAGTGTGGCATGTCTTTAACGTTTTCGACGCCGGGAGGGAGAGAGGGGTGAGAGGGGAAGGGGAGGATTAACGGGTTGATGGAGTTAGGGTTAGAGGAGAGTAGAGGAGCGATTAGGGGTTGGTTTTTTGGGGTTGTCAGAACTGTTATTGTGATGTTGGGGTTGGTGGCGAGCTTGTACGTTAGGTCGAGTAGAGGGATCATGTGGCCCTGTGCTGGGAACGGAACCACCAGCACGTGTGCTTTCGCCGCGTCTTCGCCGTTTAGAACCGTCATGGTATATGGGAGGCTGTTGCAAACTAGAGAAAAGAACACTGCCGATAAGGGAATATAGAAATGGAAAATTCCAGTGGTGGATACATGTCTTTTAAAGACAAAATATCAGTCTTTTATATTATAGTTGTTCTCGCTGGATTTTGAGGTGGTCCGAGTTGAGCTCTGCCTTAAGAAATCCGGCGGCGTGAGGGTTGGAACCCTCGTTGATTGTATGAGTGATTTAGGTTTTATTTCATGTGTCGATTTTTAGTCCTTTATCGGTATTTATAGGGATCTTAATTAGGGTTCCATATTCGTGGATTTCATGGGGAAGATTGCTTCAGGCCCAAGAATCCCGATAAATCAGGGAAAAGATATATGTCCATATTTGTTCAGATATGTTTTGTTTATGTTGAGCTCAGCCCGGTCAGTGGGGTGAGCCCGGGTCTAGGGGGTGAGCTCGGTGCTCACCCCAGCCCGGTACATCAGTCCCCCAAGCTCAGGCCAAGCGATTGATTGGTATTGAGTTAAGTCATGAGCTCGGTCATCCGAGGTATAATGGCGGGAAATCGCTGAATGGTTGGCATTCCTTCGTTTAATTTTTACGCTAAATGTAGTTAATGGGTTTAAATGTGGTTAATGGGCCGTTATGGGTCTTGCGGTTACTCCTTGTGGTAACTGCCCTCTCCAACGGCTCTCTCCTCCTCTTTAAAATGTGTTGGGACCTTCATTTTTCCATTTTCCTCTCGCTCCTTCATCTTCCCTCTTGCCCTCATTCTCTGCACTCTAGGATTTGCGCTCTCGCACTCGGAGTCCCCTTTGTTCCTCCCTCGTTCGTCACTGCCTTCATTCATCGCTTGCTATTGTTCTCTAGGGCTTGGTTCGAGTGTCTCTTCGCTGTCTCGAGTTCGTTATTTTGCTCGTCCCTTATTCTGCCATTCATTCGCTTTAGGTATGTCTTCTTCACACTTTTCTGCTACCCGTAGTAAAGATAGATTGATTCCCCCTCTGTCTCGGGCTCTAAGCCCGAATCAATGGAGGTTTTTTCCCCCTCCCTTGAAGTTTCGACGGGAGAGGCCGATCTCAGATCTGGACCCTCTTTCGCTGCGATCGAGGTCCCCCCTGCTGGGACCGAGGTGAGGTGCGTCGATGTTGCTACGGTGGCGTCCGGTGGCGGCAACGCCCTTCCCGGTACGGCCGAGGAGGAGATAGCGAGGGAGGCCGAGGAGGCTGATCTCTACGTTACCATACCTGCCCAGGAGCCCGACTTCTCGTGGCTTCTTGAAGAAGTGTCGAGCCGAGTATCCTCCTTCGACAATATAGAAAGTGTCCAGGCCGTCCTTGATAGGTACGATATCCTAAGGGAGGGTTTCGACGACGTGGTTCGGTTCCGGACTTGCAAGCGCAATCAGAGGGTTCATGCTCGTACCCTCGTGTCCGGTCGGTATGCTATCACCGTATACGAGTATATGTTTAGGGAGTACAGCATAGTCTTCCCCTTGAGTCGCTGTGAGACCAAGGTTTTGGCCTTTTCTGAATGTGGCTCCCAGTCAGCTCCACCCCAACAGTTGGGGCTTTCACTCCTCGCTGAGGGGAGAACACATCCAGATCGGGCAGCCCATCCCGAGCTCCTATGATAATGCTCTGCTAGATGTCGTTGGAGTGGCGGATAATCTGGACGGGGCTGAAGTCTTGCTGAGCCGCCTCATGGCCATAGCCCGTCATAGCAAGAGGAGAGTGGCCGAGCTAAAGGCCGCGTCTGTTCGCCGGGAGCAAGAGTGCGCAGCTCGGGCAGCCGTTCTGGAGATGGAGGTCACCAAGTCCAAGATGGCCAGGGAAGAACTGGAGCAGGAACTCGTGGCGACGAGGGCAGACCGGGAGGAGCTCCAGAAGGACCGGGAGGGGCTCCATAAGGAACTTGTCGCCTCAAAGGCGAACGGGGAGGAGCTTCAGGGCAGGCTGAGCTCAGCGGCCGACTGCGCTGTAGAAGCGGAGACTAAGGTGCTGGGGTTGAGCGAGCAGCTTGCCGCGGCCGAGTAGATCATCTTCAGTCAGAAGGCCAAGATGGAGCAAATGGAGGAGGCTGTTGTGTCCGGCTTCTGCTCGGGTTTTGACGGGGCGGTTCGCCAAGCTTGCTACCTGGCCCCGACCTTGGATCCTGAGTCCTTTGACTACGTCAAGGACGTCGTGGATGGGGAGTGGGTAGACCGCACCAACTAGGCCCTCTCGTCTTTGTCATTATTTTGTACTTACCTTCTTTTTTTTTTTTTGTGTGGCCGGCCTTTAAGGTCGGCCTTGGGTTGTAACTATAATCTCGTACAATGTTTACTTTTTGCCTTTATATCCTCATTTATCTTCATTTCATTCTGCTTTACTCTTCTTCTTTTTTTACTTATTTCGCGCTTACTCTGCTTGTATGCTCGCTTATGTTGCTTACCCGACCGACCTCCAATGGGAATGCCTCTCTTAGACGATGTCCTCTTTTAACTCGGCCGCTGCCGAGCACGGTAAAGCTTGTGAAGGGACGCGATGCCCTCTTTTGACTCGGCCACCGCCGAGCACGGGAAAGACGGGTAAAGGGACGCAATGTCTCCTTTAGCTCGGTAGCCGCTGAGTACGGTAAGAACTTGTAAAGGGACGCGATGTCTCCTTTAGCTCGGTAGCCGCCGAGCACGGTAAGAACTGGTAAAGGGACGCGATGTCTCCTTTAGCTCGGTAGCCGCCGAGTACGGTAAGAACTTGTAAAGGGACGCGATGTCTCCTTTAGCTTGGTAGCCGCCGAGCTCGGTAAAAACTGGTAAAGGGACGCGATGTCTCCTTTAGCTTGGTAGCCGCCGAGCTCGGTAAAAACTGGTAAAGGGACGCGATGTTTCCCTTAGCTCGGTAGTCGCCGAGTACGGTAAGAACTTGTAAAGGGACACGATGTCTCCTTTAGCTCGGTAGCCGCCGAGCTCGGTTAAAACTGGTAAAGGGACGCGATGTCTCCTTTAGCTCGGTAGCCGCCGAGTACGGTAAGAACTTGTAAAGGGACGCGATGTCTCCTTTAACTCGGTAGCCGCCGAGCTCGGTAAAAACTGGTAAAGGGACGCGATGTCTCCTTTAGCTCGGTAGCCGCCGAGCTCGGTAAAAACTGGTCAAGGGACGCGATGTCTCCTTTAGCTCGGTAGCTGCCGAGCACGGTAACAATATAAGTGTGATGGTAGAAATTCTTCTTTATTGAATGCTAATGTGGTGCCTCATTAAAACCTTTCCCGGAAAAACCCTCCTTAGGGGAAAAACCCGAGCTTAGGAAAAAGAATACACCTTCATGATAAACAAAAAACAAATTGTTTAAATTTTACCGAATTGAACATTAAATTTAAAAGGGGTACGCTAGCTAAAGTAGGGCTTCAGGTGACTAGCATTCCAAGTCCTGGGAATTATACGTCCCCCTATTTCCTGCAACTTGTAAGCTCCATTCTGATGGGTCTCGAGGATGTGAAAGGGGCCATCCCAGTTGGCGGCGAGCTTCCCATGAGCTCGGTCTCGCCTTGCCTCCCCGGTCTTTCTCCAAACGAGGTCACCCGAGAGGAAGGTCTGCTCCCGAACTCGGGAGTTATAACGACGAGCTGCTCGCAACTTTGTGGCCAACTCCCTTACTCTAGCTTCTTCTCGGACTTCTTCAATAAGGTCGAGCTCCTCCCTGAGGGCAGTCTCGTTACTTGACGATGTGTATGTTAATCTCCTCCACGAGGGCTCCCCGACCTCAACTGGTATCATGGCGTCGAACCCATAAGTGAGGCGGAATGATGTTTCGTTGGTGGAGGATTGGGGTGTGCAGTGGTATCTCCATAATACGCTTGGTATTTCTTCCGCCCAATCTCCCTTTACACGACCAAGCTTCTTCTTCAGCTCGTTGAGGATAACCTTATTGGCTGCTTCGGTTTGTTCGTTTGTTTGAGGATGCTCCACTGATGATGTCCTGTGCTGGATACCGAGCTGGGATAAGAATGTGCAGAAAGTAGCATCTGTGAACTGCCGCCCATTGTCGGTGATCAAGCCGTGAGGTATGCCATGTCGGCAAACGATATGTCTCCAAACAAACTTTTGGACCTGCTTAGTCGATATCGTTGCTACCGGTTCGGCCTCGATCCACTTGGTGAAGTAGTCGATGGCCACCAGCAAGAACTTTGTTTGCCTCTGCGCGGGCGAGAATGGGCCGAGGATGTCCATTCCCCATAAGGCGAAGGGCCAAGGTGATGAGATGAGTTGGAGCTCGGTCGACGGTGCTGCCGGCAACGAACCATGCTCCTGACACTTTTTACAGCTCCTAACATAGTCCTTGGCATCCTTCTTCATTGTGGGCCATAAGTACCCAGCTCGGATTAGCCGAGCCGCCATGTTCTTGGCCCCTGAGTGCATGCTGCAGATGCTTGTATGGAGTTCGTCCATCACGTACTGAGCTTGCTCCTTGGTCAAACGTTTTAATAACGGGGTCGAGAAGCCTCTCCGGAACAACTCTCGATCCCTCAGTACATAATATGGGGCCTGGCGACGCACCCTTTGGGTCTCGTTCTTGTCGTCGGGTAAGACGTCGTCCCGCAAAAACGATATGAGGGGGTCCATCCACGAGCTCGGCTCTGTACTAATCGAGTGAATCTCATCCTTGTCCCAGCTTGGGGAGATGAGGACTTCCTGGATGATTGAATGTTGTTGCCCCCCTTTACGGGAGCTCGCCAGCTTAGACAAGATGTCGGCTCTGTTGTTCTGCTCACGGGGAACGTGGATAATCTCGAACTTGGGAAGTGAGAAAGCATGTTCTTCACCCTATGATAATATTGCTGCAGGAGGGGCTCTTTGGCCTGGAATTCATCCCTAACCTGAGAAGTAACCAGTTGGGAGTCACTTAGGCATTTCAAGTGTCGGATGCCCATGTCCCGGGCTAACCTGAGGCCGGCCAGAAGGGCCTCATACTCAGCTTGGTTGTTGGAGGCTGCAAAGGAGAAGCGTATAGCTTGTTCTAATACGAGATCGTCCGGTCCCTCCAGTATGACTCTTGCCCCGCTTCCTTTTCTGTTAGAAGAGCCATCAACTCTCACTGTCCAGCCTAACTCACGGTCGCCGAGCTCGGGTAACTCGGTGAGGAAGTCGGTCAGGAACTGTGCCTTAATGGGGCCTCGGGGTTCAAATTGAAGCCCGAACTCTGACAACTCTACCGCCCAAGCTGTCATGCGACAAGCGAGGTCGGGTCGCTGCAATATCTGTCTGATTGGGTAGTCAGACCTTACAATTATATCATGGCTACGGAAGTAGTGTCTTAACTGGCGAGCAATTAAGACGAGGGCGAGCACTAGCCTTTTTATGGTTTGATACCTAGTTTCCGCGGGTTGGAGTGTGCGGCTCACAAAGTACACCGGTCTCTAAGCTCTGTCGATTTCCTTGACCAGGACCGAGCTAATGGCAACCTCGGAAACTGCCAAGTAAACATACAGAGGCAGCTCTGGAGAGGGGCTAGTCAGGGTTGGTAACGAGGCGATCTGTGTCTTCAACTTGTTGAATGCGGAGGCGAATTCCTCGTTCCATTCGAAACGAGCCGAGCGTTTCAATAACGCGAACAAGGGTTTACTTTGTTCGGCCAGTTTGGGCAGAAACCGAGATAGGGCGGCTAGGCGCCCATTAAGTTTTTGCAACTCTTTCAAGCAGGTCGGGCTAGGCATGTTGGTGATGGCCGTACACTTGTCCGGGTTGGCATCTATTCCTCTCTGGGAGATCATAAAGCCGAGGAACTTACCCCCACCTACGCCGAAGGCACACTTTTCCGGATTCAGCCGGATTTGATGTCGGCGTATTTCTGCAAATATTTCCTTTAGATCGGCAGCGTGCTGAGCATGAGTTTTTTACTTCACCACCATGTCGTCAACGTAGACTTCCATATTGCGTCTGATCTGGGCACTGAAGACCTTGTCCATTAGTCGTTGATAGGTGGCCCCTGCGTTCTTGAGACCGAAGGGCATGACTTGATAGCAATAGTTGGTTGTGGCTGACATAAACGCAGTCTTCGGTTCATCAGAGGGATACATCGGTATCTGGTTGTAACCGGAATAGGCGTCCAAGAAACTGAATGCCTCATACCCAGCTGTGCTGTCCACTAACCGGTTGATGCTAGGCAACGGGTAGGTGTCCTTGGGACAAGCTTTGTTCAAGTCGGTGTAGTCCGTGCACATCCTCCACTTCACATTTGCTTTTTTCACCATTACAACTTTTGCCAACCAGGTGGTGTATATGATTTCTCGGATGAAACGAGCCTCCAGAAGCTTACCGACCTCCTTTTGAACTACTAGACGACGCTTCTCGCCTAGCTTTCTTTTTCGTTGCGCCACAGGCCGGACGTGGGGAAGCAGGGATAATTTATGGCACATCAGATTAGGATCAATGCCGGGCATATCGGGCGGCTTCCATGCGAAAAGGTCTGCGTTTTCGCATAACGTTGATATCACTTCCTGGCGGGAGGAGACCGGCATGGAAGTGCCTACCTTGGTGACTTGACCCGTTTCTAGGCCGAGCTGCAGCGGCTCAAGAGGCTCGGCGAAGGAGAAACGTTCCTCTTCAAATTCCGCCCCGGGATCCATATCCAATTGTTCGTCGGTGCCGCTATGGACAGAACAGATGTTCGGAGTCGACCTCCCATCCTCTTTCTTGATTGAATATGGTGCGACCTTCAGACTCCGGACGTAGCATACTCAGGCCGTCCTCGGGTCGGCCTTGACTGTAACTATTTTTCCCCTCTCCTCTGGGAACTTCATCGCCATGTGCGGTGTGGACACAATGGCTCCCAACTGGTTCAGCGTTCTCCTGCCGATGATGACGTTATAGGATGTATCAGCATCGATCAAAATATACCTGACCTCTACTGTTTTATAAGCCTCGCTTCAGCCAAAGGTAGTGAGGAGGTCAATGTATCCCCGAGAATGGACTCTTTCTCCAGCAAATCCGAGCAATGGCTCAGGGTACGGTTTGATGATGGACTCGTAGAGCTCCAGCTGCTTGAAAACAGACCAATATAATACATCGGCCGAGCTTCCCTGGTCGATCAGCACTTTGCGAACTCGCCAGTTGGCGATGGTACACGAGATGACCATGGGGTCAGTCTGGTCTGGATCCTCTATGCTGAAGTCGGCATCAAAGAACGTGATGGCGGGCAAAGTTCTTTTCTTGGGGGACCCTATGTGGTTGACACTTCTCGTGTATCGTTTTCGGGCCGAAGAGGTGGCTCCCCCTCCAGCGAAGCCTCCAGCAATGGTATTGATCGTTCCTTTTACCTTGTCAGGGTTTTGGTCAGTCCTCTTGCCCCAGCTTCTGTCAGTGCGTTTATTCGGGCCATCTCGGGTGTCCCGATCTTGGTCTCGGGGCCGGGTCCTGGAACTCGACCCGGCATACCTCTCCGGGTGTTTCTGCTCCTCCTGCACGAATCTTCGTAACTCGCACGATTTTATTCCGCCCTACGGGAGGAGGAGGACTCCTTCTGCTTGGGTGGAAGGTCATGCTCCCGCGCTCGACGCTTAGCCGCAGCGTTATCTTCTATGCTCATGAAACGGGCAGCTCGGGAGCGGAGGTCGTTCATGTTGACAGGAGGTTCAGTGAAAAGGGAGTCGGAGAAGGGGCCGGGGTTGAGCCCAGTGTTGACTTTTATTTTAGTCACACTACGGCAAGTGTACCGGTCGTTACAAGTTTAGAAAAGATGAGATAAGGTTGTCGAACCACAGAGACTAGTTGATGAATTACCGATTACTTAACATGCTTCTCTATTAGGACGAACCAATGAATCAATCATTTATGTGAAACTAAGTGTCTAGGTAAAAGTAATACAATGTAAACAATTAAAGAAAGCAGTAAATATTTAGGTTTCTAAACAAGATAGTGAAGACAGTTAGGGAAACGGTTCATTTGATTCTTTCCTCAAGTAACCACATCCTATGTCAATTCAAAAAAGATTCAATCAAGTGGAGATAGAATTCGTGATACCGAAGACTAATCCTATTCCTAGGTATTTAGTCCCTTTGAATTGCTCCTATAATCTCTAATCCCTTAGATGAAGATAGAAAGTAATTCAAGAAGCGAAACAGATGAATTCCTAACATCTCATAGCATACAAGTTCTATCCCTAGACTCATGCATGACTATAGTGATCTACTTCCTCTCCTAATTCAATTATCAATTTTCCAATCGTACAATTGAAATGAGAAACAAATCCTTAAGGAACAGTTCAATCCAATTCAAACACCAATATTCCTATCATCTATTTGAATTTCATGAGTTAACCTCAAGAATTAGCAATAAGCAAGAAGAGATCAATCAATTGAAAGAAATTACACTTGAATTAACATGAAGAAGTCTTTACAAGAGTTACAGAACCAAAATTCCCAATCCCTAACCTAGAGATCTAACCTAACATGGAAATGAGAAATGGAAGAAGAGAAAAGGAATTCAAACACAAAATTGACTCCATGAATGCTTAGATCTTGCTTCCACAAGCTCCAAAGCTTCCAAAATCTTCGAGGTTTGATGGAGGATGGGAAGAATGAGAGTGGAAAGGAGAGAATCGTGCAGAGGAAGATTGGGGAGGAAGATCCCCCAATAATCCTATTTTCGCGCTCAAGGACCCATTTATACTGCAGAATTTGTGCCTCCCATCAGCTTGTTTTGCGCCTGGGCGCATCTTGGCAGAGAAGACTGGAGATTTGCGCCTGGGTTGGCCCAGATTTGCGCCTGGGCGCATACTGACAGCAAAGGGGTGAAGATTTGCGCCCTGGCTTGGCCCAGATTTGCGCCTGGGCGCATCCTGACAGCAAAGGATGAAGATTTGCGCCCTGGCTTGGCCCTGGTTTGCGCCCTGGCGCAAAATTCTGATGCTTCCATGACTTGGGCTTCAATTTCCCTTCTTCTTGATGGCTTGCACTCCAAGTCTTCATCTCAGGTCTAGGAGCTTTCATTCCAAGCTTCAATTCTAGCATTCAATCCATTCCTTGCTCTTATCTCCTCTTCATTCCTTCAATGATCCTACACATAACAAGAAAAGGGATTAAAATGACTTAAAAACACAAGAAATACCTATAAAACTAACAAAACACCAAATCAAGGACTAACATTAAACAAACATGATATTTTCACTGTTTTCTTGTCTAAACTATAACTAAACCTAGTAAAAATGGATGAAATGGACTAAAAACACCTAGGAAAACATGTATAATCTAGCACTTATCACCCGGCCTGAATGGAATGCAACGCGACAACGGGGTGGAGGTTGGGTATATTCTGGCAGGCCAACGCGAAACGGGTCATGTAGTCCCTGAGTGATTCCTTTTCTCCCTGCACCAGGTGATGAAGCGATACTGAGGTGGTTGGTGTCGGTCTGGCGTCCGCAAACCGGGCTTGGAAGTGTTCGTACAGGGAATTGAAGGAGTCGATCGACAACGGGGCAGCAAGTAATACCAATCTAGGGCTATCCCCTTCAATGTTGAGGGGAACATTCGGCAGAGTACGTAGTCGTCGTCTACGGTCATGGCGGCTTGAGTGAGGAAGGCCCTCACGTGGGTAACCGGGTCCGTAGTTCCATCGTATTTGTCCTGGGACGACCATCTCCAAGATTCTGGGACCCGAATGGAGAGGATGGCCGGAACGAATGGGTGGAGATTCCAGACTTGACCCAGACCAGGTGTCCGAGGAGGGGGTCCGAGGTCAGTGAATGGCTGAGCTTGGGAGGGGCCTGGCTGCACTGAGGAGTTAGCTGCCCGAATCCTAGAGGGGTGGTGTCGGGGCTCGGAGGTTGCGACATGCATATCCTCCCCCGTAGTGCGTGGGTTGTTGGGGCCGACGCGTGAATTAGACCTGGCTTCCTCCCGCGCCCTTGGCTCGTCGTCCCGATTGGGAACAAGGGGGGTTCTACCCTGAGTTTCTTGGTTCCTTTGTCGTAGGGCCTGTAATTCCAGAAGATCGATTTCACGTTGTCGCTGAACAATATTTAAATTTGCTTGTGTGGTCTGTAATGCCCTCTCAATTTCTCAATTATGGGCTCGCAAAGCTTCCTCGCGAGCGTCCATCCTTGCGTAAGCCTCCGCCAACGCCGCGTCCACCCGTGATTGTATGAGTTCCGCTAAGGCGGGGTCCACCGTGGCGTTGGAGTTGCTGCGAGTGCGAAACATCTGGGACCTGTTTCGGATCGAGAACTAGCAAGTAATTGTGGGATTAAGAATTATCTTGCCCCACGGTGGGCGCCAAATGTTCTCGCTGGATTTTGAGGTGGTCCGAACTGAGCTCGGCCCTAAGAAATCCGACGGCGTGAGGGGTTGGAACCCTCGTTGATTGTATGAGTGATTTAGGTTTTATTTCATGTGTCGATTTTTAGTCCTCTATCGGTATTTATAGGGATCTTAATTAGGGTTCCATATTCGTGGATTTCATGGGGAAGATTGCTTCAGGCCCAAGAATCCCGATAAATCAGGAAAAAGATATATGTCCATATTTGTCCAGATACGTTTTGTTTATGTTGAGCTCAGCCCGGTCGGTGGGGTGAGCCCGGGTCCGGGGGATGAGCTCAGTGCTCACCCCAGCCCAGTACAATAGTAAAATAGAAAGAAAAAAAAGACAAGAAGATCGAATTTGATATTGTGAATGGAGAGACATTCGCAACATAAATATCCTCTTCCCGGAAGAACAAAGAAAGAAGTTTGACATAATTAGATTTTTAAATTTTATTAATGTTTATAAAGAAAAACTAAATAAAAATTAAAAAGTTATAATTCATTTTCTCAATACGCTTTTATAAACAATGAATACAATTTTGTTCTATTTCATTACAAAATATCTAAATTATAAAATATTCATTCAAATCCAGTTAGTTTTATTAAATCTTGATTATTTTATTCTATTTCCTATTATATATCCAATATAGTTCAAGTTTCAAACTTTTATCAAAAGAATAATACATATATTTTTTTAATGTAATTAAATTTTTTTCATTTATATTAATTCTAAAAAAAGCAAATTCAAAATTCACTTTCAAAAAAATATCACATTCATCATTAGAGTTATTATTATGATTTTAATACATATATATTTTCAGTATTCCTTTACTTAATAATTCCTAAACACATGGGTGAATAATTAGATTTATCGTCACCTT
Organism: Hylodesmum podocarpum; assembly: GCA_026586105.1. Lineage (NCBI taxonomy): Eukaryota > Viridiplantae > Streptophyta > Magnoliopsida > Fabales > Fabaceae > Hylodesmum > Hylodesmum podocarpum. The sequence continues at coordinate 5,440,456 of JALJEV010000493.1, read as the reverse complement.
ATTTATGTTAGTTATAATATAAATTGATGTAGTTAAATTTTTTATGTCAAATGTGTAGTAATTAACGTTTGGAGAATCTATGTTAGTTGAATACACAATTGACATGATTTATTTGAATGTGTAGGCAATCAACGTTTGGAGAACTTATGTTAGTTGAATATACATTGACATGATTTATTTGAATTTCACGTTGGTTATTTAAGAAACTGAAATTATTTCATGACCTCGTGTCGTTATCATCGTTCTCTCCCATGTTCTTGTCATTCTTCGTATTCTCCTCTATCGTTCTCGTTATTCTCCTTTGCATTCTCTCTCCCTTCCTTATCATGAGTTTCTCTCTTCTTATTTAGAGTTTCTCCATTACCATTTGTGAGCAATCATTTCTCTCCCCCTCTCTTATCCTTCATGTCTCTTTTCTCTCTCTACTTTCTCACGTCTCTCTTCACACTTCATTTCCCTGTTGCAGGATTGTTCTCCCTTGCCTAAGATTTCACCCTAATTTTGATTTTGCGTTCACGATTTTCTCACCCTTTACTTCCAAACTTTGTTTCATCAGGTTAATTGCATAATATTAGCTTCTTGCTGCCAAACTTTGGTTCATTCAGTGTGGTTTAGATAGATGGGAAATGTTAGTTTCTTTCTATGTTAGGTAAGTTAGATAAAAGAGTGTGTGTATACGTGGGTGTGGTATTGTCTAATTAAGTCACTAAAAGAAAAGGATGTGAGAGAAACTAAGAAATGAAAAAGTTTATATGTGTGAACATGTCTAATTAACCTTATGTAAACATATCTGAAAAAAGATACCAAATAGGAAATGTGATACAATTATCAAAATGAAAAGCCAAATTTGAAGTTACCTTATGACTTATACATTTTTGATGATTATACACAAAAAGACTAGACAATGTTCTTCAAGTTTTTAAAAGACAGATTAAGTTGATAAACATTAATGGTTGAATATAAGAAGGTGAGCCCTTCACTTTAAAATTTATCTTCTTTCATTCTAAGTTAAGGACAGGGAATACCCAAGTTGCATAAATGTAATACACAAGTGCATGTTTGAAAAATGATATTTACTTTGATACTTTTGGGGTATGTTTGTGATTGTTGGGTTTGTGATGTGTTTACTTGATTTATCTATATAATAGAAACAAAGGATAAAATTGGATCACTTGAGATTAGATTATGTTATTGTTTCTTTTTGTTGCCTAGTTATACTTTGTAAAATATGGAAAACATGTTTTCTCACCAATTATGTACTATTAGTTAAGTTTGGTTAACTTATTTTATGATATGGTTATATTAAGCTTCTTCATCATTGTTTCCAATAAGAAGGTCTATTGTCATTGTTGTCTCCTTTTCGTGTCTGTTTTCACTGATTGTGGAGGTTTTATCTAAGCAACCCATTTGTTTGCCCTAATTGTCATAGAGGTACATTCTTTATCTCTAGAGGCGCATTTTTTATTAGTGTTTGGCTTGAGTTTTTAGTATGGATGTGCTTATGATTTGATTATAATCTATCACACTATTCATTCATAGACAATTTTGTCTTTACCATTACATCATACATACCCAGTGTACAAGATCTAACCATCAACCATAAATCAAATACACTTAATCATGACTCATTAAATCCTTATTGTCTATACAGATAGTCCTACCAACCTTGTAATGACATCACATAATTCTAACACATACTCAATGGAGATTTTAATTTTCAAGTGACCATAGTGAGCATCTCCTTTATCATGACCATCAGTCCCTAAACCCAACCCATCCCATCGCAGTAGGTTATTCGGGGACCTCCACACTTGGTCTTATAGAATATTAGAGTGCTTTAGTCAAGATAAGTATATATATAAGTAATGGCTCACTACAACACAAGGTTCATGACTACCTTGTCCTCATTTTGGATTCAGTTTATTTGTCTATCCCAAGACCCATCTAATAGCCCCACTTGTCATTCCGGTATTGGTTAAAATTCTTCTTAGTGCACCGAAGCAACCTTACTCATTACACATGTCAATTTTGACTTATAACAGGTTACACCTCATACCCTCTTACTACTTAGGACATCTTCTGATTAAATCAAATTTCTCATCTAATAGATCCATCAAGTCTTCCCCAACTCTTCCTTACACTTTTAATCTAAGTGCTAACAACAACGTGCCTTAGGCACTCAACAACTCAATACATAATAACATGTTTTCAAAAGAATTATTTGTGACATTATATCATAATTCTATACTTTCTTACTCATTATTAGATGTCATATGTTCATCAACTTTGTAATACATAAGTATAAATATGTATGACTCACGTGTCCAAGTCTTCAACAATATTCATCACCTCAAATAATTAAAATCAACTTCATCATATATTCACTACATTGACATATACTTTTAATAAATAACTTCCTATAGTACAAATATTCCACTCATTAACACATACATTCAACATTCAAAATTCCTACTTCTTAAGACCTTATCATTTCATAATACATTATCCCAACTAACGCAAATCATAAAGAAAATGTGTCAAAATACTTCTAAGCCATTTATCAAAATCAATTGTATTGAATGGAGTCGTTTTCCATATAATACAATTTTAATCTCCAATCATTTTCAACTTTTGATATTATTAAATAACTTATTAAATTATGAATTAAAATATATCCTTCCATTTCTTCCCTTATTTTAATTGCATGTTTTTATGATTCAAGTGTATTAACCATATTTATATATATTTTAAAACCCTTTAAAATATAGAGAATTATTAAAATTACTTCTTGTTTTGAATTCTACCATTATACAAATAATTGAGAAATTAAGATAAAATCTTTAATTAAATTAATACGCCTTCCAATATAATTGTTAAAGGTTAGGTTCAATAGAGTTATCTATTGAAAAAATAATGTATTTGTTTGAATTCGAGATAAAAATTTAAATAAGAAAGAAGTATCTAAAGATATTATTTAGAATGGATTAAATATATATAAATAGTCATTTTTCTTTGTTTTCCTTTTTTACCCCTAAGTGACATGAAATCTTAGGTTATCATCTTAAACAATCGATTTACATTCTATCTTATTCTATTCATTTAAAATTTTCTCTTTTCAACCATCACACTTTCTTCTTCATTCACTCTATTTTTTTTTTATTATTCTATTATTCTCCTTTCAAAAATACTTCCATTCCCCCATATAGTATGAATAACTTTTCATAAAATCACTATTCTTAAAGCATCCCACGTTGGATGGAAGCGATTTTTTAATAGCAACTTCCTAACTCTTGGAACTGCATATCCAATGGTGGAATTTATGAAATAATATCTAAATCCAAAGATATTTAATCTCAATAAAGACATTTTGACCACCAAGTTTCTCCTCTTTTTCTCTGAAAAGTCACCTCCTTTCTCACTATCTCTTTCATTCTCTTCACGCCACCCTCTTCCCTTGGACTAGGTTGATGCTTCTAAGCCTTTCAAGGAGCCCTTGCTTTTTGTCTTCTTAAGAGGATGCCACACAAAAAGGTGCACCCAAACACAATTAAAGCTCTATTTTCCCTTTCCTTCCTCCAAGTGTAATTTCGAGTTCATGGGGTTGCAATTAGGATTTTGGAGTTCCCTTTTCACTACACATGCCTAAGTTTCCTTCTTTGGCTAATTTTCTCTCAGGTAAAGGTGGTTCATTAATTCTATAATGGTGAAAGTGTCTTGTCTTTTGTACCAAAAATCATTGATATTCCATGCTTTTTCATCGTTGCTTATTATATGTATGAATATGTATAGAATCCTTGAGTGATTTTCTTGTTGTCAATACTTGTTGAACATATGTTCATTGTTGGTGTGGTGTTTAAACTTGGTTGTGATGCTTTGTTCTTAAAGTAAATATGTGATGAAATACTTATAAAACCTTTAAACAATCTTAAAATAGGTATTTAGATGTGTTAGGATGCTTAGATTGAGTTTGTGGTGAGAAGTGAGGAGTTTGGGGATCAAAATCCCAACTCACAACAATGTCAAAAACTCTACATTTTGCTATCTAATCGCACTTAGCGTGGGTGTCAGTTTGCACTCAAAATGAAGTGACAGAGAGTGGCTCAAGTATGTTGTTTTGCCAGATAATTGTGAGAGGATATCCATGCCCATTACGGGGTGTAGAGATTCAAAGTGAGACCCTAGATGCTACATCAAGCATACCACTTATATCACACATAATATGAAGGGTCAGAGGATGGGGTTAGCCTTTGCAAAACCACATCAGACGTGCATTTAGTGTGGAGCTTAACATGAGACCATATAGATCTAAGAGAGTCTTTAGAGCTCTAAACCAAGTTTGGAGAAAAGGTCACGCTCAACGTGAGTCCTCTAGTGTTATGTTTTGTTCTTGTGGTGTTTGTTATGATGTGTGTTAAATTGTTATAATTCTTTCTTCATCTTTTATATATTGTTATGAGATATGTAGCATGTATTGAGAGATAATGAATAGTTTGAAAGGCTCTGGGTGAGTTCTAAGACTTGAGGGTATGTCATTTGGTGAGGAAAGCTTCTACTCTGATCGATTAACATGAGGTGGGAAGTGAGTCTCATTGTAACATTAGTAGCCTCAATAATTATTGCATAGTATTCTCTAGTGAAAGTACTCAAGATTGCGTATATTCTTAGACATCACTTTATGTTTTTATATGGTACCACATAACATATGAGTTTGAGTAAGGATTTCATGCATCATTATAAGTTTGCATTTATGACATGCATTTATATATATGTATGAGTTTGTTGGGTATATGCTTGTGTTTGTTTAACTATTATCTTTATTATTTTCATTAGTTAATCATTAGTGTGGCTTATGGTGACACTTGTCATAACCCCAATGACATGAGTGAGCAGATGATGAGCAAGAGCAGATGATATTTGAGAAGTCTTAAAAACGAGTGCTTTGAGCTAAAAGATTCCCTTTGTTGGAATCCTTGTTGTTAAGTCAAGATGATTTAGCATCTCAGTTTTAATAATTACAGAACAGTCTGTTGTGTTTACAGACGGAAGCATCAGACTGAAGGCTCAGACGAAACAAGTATCAGACGGAAGAACTCAACATGAAGCATCAGACGGAAGAGAGTCAGACGAAACTAAGTCGTCAGACGGAACCAAGCCATCAGACGATAGTGGCACAGACGATAGAAGGACTACTCAAGTTGAAGACCTTCGTCTGTCCAAGAGAAGCTTAAGACGAAAGGATAAGACGAAACAACATCATTGAAGATTCATATCGTCTATCCAAAAGTGAAGTCAAGTTGAAGTCTCGCGCCAAGATTCAAAATCTAAAGAAGTCATCATGAGAAGAATCCAAGATCAGTATGGGGATTTGTGCTTACACTCCAAAGTCAAGAAGGCATTCACCTTTTTGTCACATCTCTGTACAAGTCAGAAAAAGGTACTGCGCACGCAATCCAGTCCGAGATATCCGCTGCAACTCTCATCTATCAATCAAGGACAACTGACAACCTTTTGGAAAGCTCTCAAGAAGATGTCTCAACGACTCTCAACGGCATTCAAATTAGTCTAACGACTATTTGGAGAAGTAGCTTATAAAAGGACTTCACTGCAACAAGAACAAGTTGGCGAATACGCTTATCCTTCATCTACTCTGATTATTCGCTCAAATCTGATAAGCTCTGTAATGTATTGAAAAACACCTCTCTGTGTAGAGGAAATCTTTGTTGATTCACAATATTTGTAAAAGTCCACTTGTGTGGCATTATAGCCTGTGGAGGCTGGGTTCAAAGAATACCTGTATAGCCTGTGGAGGCTGGGTTCAAAGAATACCTCTTGTAATAGCCTGTGGAGGCTGGGTTCAAAGAATACTTGTAACCTGTTCACGGTTAGTGGTTGCTGGGTAACTGGACATAGTCTTGGATAGACGAACCAGTATAAAAATATCTGTGTTTATTGTTTCGTCTGATCAACTAACTGGGGATAATAAGTTTAACGTCTGTCTTTTAAAATCAACAGTTCAAGATAAATCTTGTTTCGTCTGACCAGATTTGAACCCACAGACGAAAGGGAGTAATTTTTTTTAAACACAATTCAACCTCCCTTCTTGTGTATTTTTATCTTTTACACTTGTTTATCTTTTTTTTTTCCTTATCATTTCCTTTTATGAACATTCTCATATGAATAATTGGATTTTCATGTAATTCTCTTTTACTTCAATATTATGTTTATGATAGCATAGAAATAGTAAACCTTGGTAACTATTTTTAGTTTTGTGCTTAACAAAGTAACTAAATGTTATTACATTTAATTTCATAATTTTATTGTTTTCTTTCCTCTCGATAATTTCCTCATGTTTTTACTTATCAAATTAATAATTCTTTAAAAAATTAAAATCAATTTTATGTTTAATATATATGAGATAACATGACAGATGACAGAAGTGTTACATTGAACAATGGTCAAATGATCAATTTCTAATGAACATTATAATATTAAAATAAATATATAATTAATTTCTATAAAATATTAGGTAAGATTGTTAGAAATTTGTTGCCATCAACTTTAAACACAAAAAATCATATTTATGATAGGCAAATTATAAAATTTATTGTGACATCAACTATTTTTTTTATTAGAAATCAGTATCAAGTTCATAACAGAATCCATGTCTCGACAAAGTATTAATGCCATATAATTTTATTGAGATTTGATTCATCGTAATCAATGAAAGATTTTAACAATGACCTATCAACGATAATCGTGACTAACCCGTCGTTAATAATCACACGGTAACAGTTTCATAATTTCTTATAAAAAATTAACGAGATTAGAAAAAAAAAAAACATCATCATTTTTTAAATATAATGACAATTACCTCGGTAACTGTCATAGATAGTCATAAATAACCACAGTTCAAATTTAAATATAAACAAATGAGATAAAACAATTTGCACTCTCACGTTCAAATCCTAAAGAAAAACAACACTTTAGACTATTTGGTTGTTGGTGTTTACCATTCCTCCGTAAGCTTTCAAGACTATTTATTACTGTTTTTGCTTCACTTGGTTTTGATGTGCTAAAAAAGTTCCATTATGGTTTTTTTTTTTTTTTTTTGTGTTTTTAACATATGTGCTTCCTTACAATCAATCAAGATTGATTCTTACCAAGAAATCAAGAATTTGATCTCATTGGATATTTCTCTCACTAATATACCTCTTTGACTAAGCATTTTTTAGACTTTATCTATCTTTTTTTTCTTCTTTTTTCCCCTATTAGAAATTTGAAGATTCTGGTTTAGAAACGGGTTTAAACATGTGCTTATCGACTGATACATGTATATATCTATGTTTTTATGATCTGTAGATTTGAGATAACTTCTTATTTCTTAATTTTAATGTAAAAAACTATATTGATTCCTTATGTAATCCTGTTTGTTCACGGAAAGAAGATCACATATACCTAAGTTCATCTTCTGCTCTACATTTCATGTTCTCTGATGTCAGTGATTTGTTTATTAGAAATTCTACTTTAACTAGGACTTGTATAACTAGAGCTAGTGGACTAGACCGTCAAATTGAGATTTAAAAGAGCTAAGAATTAAGAGTCTGTGACTTTTATTTTCACCGGATGGTACACCTTATCATTCACAAGTTCTTAGCAATTTCCCTCTTTACTTCTTTCCATTGCAGTACGTGTTTTGTGCTGTAAATTAATGCTATAATAATTACAAAAGGTGCATTAATGGATGAATTCATTTTCTTTCATCCAGTTCTAGTTCTGTGAGTAAATTTTCCCAGTAATTTTGCCCAATTGTAAAATATTTGTGAATGGCCGGGTTCATGGTGGCAAGACATTGGGCAGGATCTTGCATGGTATTAGATTTGTTAGTAAGCACTAATCAGTACTTTGGTGGCCAAGCTAGTTTAGTAGTCTTCATTCAAGATTTTTATACATTAGACACAGATGAAAAATTAAAATCATGTCCATATGCATGTCACATTTTCTTCATTATGCCTAGGCAATTGAGATTTATTGACGCACACATTTCCAAGAAATTGATGATAAGACAAAAGAAAGGTGTATGACTTTGGTTAATTGGGGTTATATCTTCCTAGGAGGGCCCTTCCAATGTGTCATAAACCAGGTTCTCTTCGTATTAGCTATTTATATATATTAGCTATTAATGTTAATAGTTTCTAACCACAAAGGATAAAGCTAGACATTATTATAATTTTGTATATATATATGAGTCTTTTACCAATTTTTAATATTATACTTTGGTGGTAAAGGAAAAGACAAGGTTTGGAAATTAACATAATTTTTTTTCTTGTAATAAAATATAACATAAATCTTAATTAATTATTGTTTGATTTCCTAGAAATCTATTCTTTACACTTTTTACATTTAAAAAGTACTGTCAAATTTTTGTTCTGATATCTTGTTTCATGATTTGTTATTTGATGAATTATTTTATTCATTGATTCTGTGTGTTGCTTGTTCTAGTTTTTACAAGTTTAATATTGCACAAGGTGAACAAACTAGACCAAACCCTTCCCAGGAATTCAACTATATTGAATTATAACTCTGCTGGTTCTCATTTTCTGCATAATTATGCTTGTGAAGCCAATCAATTCATCTTCGAAGAAGAAACTAATATAGACCGATAATGGTGCAGTTTCTAAAGGTATTATGTACGGCTATATAAATTAATTTATTTACAGATATTGCCGGTTGCTTTTGTTAAAATTAGAATCGTTAGAGCCACACGATGGAAGGATGAACTAGAGCATTTTTATGCAGCTAAAATGTGGATTCATCTTTGTTCGTATCATTCGTTCATATTCAACCTTCAGTGTGTGTTTGTTGATGTCATGATGATTTTGATATCATGGCTTTCTACTATTATGCAATATGGTTAAAATTGCAACAAGTGTGTGTTCAAATAAATGTTTCTAGCAGTGAGCATTATTTTACATATATATATATATATATATATATATATATATATATATATTAATTCTCTTTGATACATACGAGATTGAGAGCGGATTTAGCTCTTTCTAGTATAAAAAGAGACTATGTATATATTATTTTACCTGTTACTTTATTTATAAAATAATTAATTTATAGTAATGAAAACAAATATAAATAAAATCAATTTTATAAAGAAAATCAAAACAAATATAAATTTTATAATTTTCTTCTTATTTATAATTATGTCCCTCCAAGATGACATGACCCTAAGGCGCGGAATGAAAAATGAATTAATAAAATTGAAGGTGGACGTGAACACATCATTTAAAGTCCGTCTATAAATATAATACTAGAATCATTAGATTAATGACTTTATTTAGTATATAAATGAAAATGATATTATATACTCTGAATTTAAATACAGTAAATTTAATTATTTTATGTGGATAATGAGAAAATTAACTTATATTGTTTATTTTTACTGATATATGATAAATAAATTTTTCTAAATCATTTTCGTTAAAATTTGTGTCAAAAATAAGAAAAAAAAAATTAAAACTAGAACTTTAATTATAGGAGGATATTAAGAGAATATTAATATTAAATTGAATAAAGTTAATTATCATTTATTTATATTTAGATCCAAATTATTTTTTATTATTACTTAATAATGATAAAATTAGTATTAATAAATATAAATTAATTATTTATATCAATCAATTATACTTAAGTGTTTTAATAAAACTAAATGTAATTGTAAAAAAAATTAAATTAAATTAAATTAAAGGTAAAATAAAATAGAATTTCAATATAAAATTTTAGTAATATATTATTATTTAATATTGATATTTTATCATTAATATCAGTTTTATTTTGGATTCGAATCTCTTTTTAACATTAGTATCTCTTTGTTATTTAGTATTGTCTTTTACTTTATTGATTTTTATTTCATAATATACTAAGAATCTATTGCCCCAAATAAACTCATTAGCTTGAACCACATTTTTAATACTTAAGTTATAACAACGTTAATGCATAGCGATTTAATTACAAACTTTCTAAATTATAAAAACCTTTTTAAAAGTGTTTTACTTAGAGAGACTTAATTAAAATCTTTATAAAACTATGCAGAAGTTTCCAAGTTTCTAGCAAAGTACATGCCAATAATCAGAGGTCTCTCCTATAACAAAGATTGTCACTTGCCTTGCAGATTTGGATGACTTCTAAGCAAGAATCAATGCTTTAAGCTCAAGTTTTTGACATAACACGTGGCAGCTACTCAATTGAGGTTAATTAATGAACTTGATAATGGACTTGTCAAACATTGTTAATTAAGAGTAACACTGTGGCTGATCCTTATTTCATGCAAAAGCAATTAATTGTCCCAACGTTAGTACTACAACCATAAGTAACCACCACACCATTAACAAGTCAAATAACAACAATGTTCAAGAAACAACTGGCCCCTTTTTCCGAGGTGGGTTCTTGGATCGTTCAAACTATATTTAAATTGAAAATAAGTGTAAAAATATTGAGTTCATATTATACTTTAAATTACTAACTATTTTCTAGATTCTTGCAACGTTATGGAAGTAAGTAATGTATAGGGATTGGCTTATTCCCTTGGATTTTGCGGAGACTAATAACTTTCTGTCTCCAAACTTTGCTAGATTTGATGTAAGCAATCCTTCAACAACCCAAAGAAGATAATCCAGCGTTTGAAGGAGACATGTATGACCCACTTAGGCTAGAGGTAGATAAAATTATTAAAGATATGCAAACAGTTACCTCTTACGGTGAGTTAATCTACTTATTCGGTGGTGGTAATAAATGTTGGTTTGATGTTGTCTTGTCTGCCACTTTGGCATTTGACAAATATGGATTGAAATTCTGAGAGAATCCTTGATATGTAGTGGTCCACTAAATACTAGTACCGAAAAGATGAAGCATACAACTCACCTATTTTGTGCACTATGCATAATGTCCACACGTTTACACAAAGAGAGAAAATGGTTCTTCTAATCAGAGTTCCATTTTATGTTAAAAAGAATAAAAGACAAAATATAGTAAAAATACCCAAAAGAAAATCGACTACACGTGACAACCAGCCACTGGTTATATTAATGTGCTTTTTAGCTAAAAAAAGTTTCTTTCTAACTAAATAAATTCGTCCACAACTCACTCTGTCTCTATCGGAATTACTTTACTATTCCCTACTCTAAAGGGCAACTGTATTTTCAGATTTCAACGCACACATAATTTCTATGATAAGTTGATTGCACTAAATTAATAGCAACAATACATTATATGCTGCCTTAATAAACTAACCAACAAAGTACCACCAAATATCTACATACAAGATTTATGGGGCCCTAGTCTGTCACTATCTATTAAAGGAAAGGTTTAATATATTTCATCTACTGAATGGAAGATTTAATATTTGACATTAGCTTTAAAATGATTATTTAAAAAATCATTTTAGTTCGGTCACATCATTACAGGATTCAAGTCAGGATACTAAATTTTTAGTGTTTGCTAATGTTTTGTTTTATACTGAGAAATTAATTATAGATCAAAAATTGATTCAAATACACTATTTGAGAGATTTAATCACATGTCAAACAAAACAACTGTGTGAAACGTGAGGATGCAGTGTATAGACAGTGGGTAATATTAAACCCAAACACGGAATCTCTTAACAATTTATGATAAACCAAATATCCACTTGACTCCAGCGATACTTTGAAACGAATTAACGAGAGGGATATTCTTCCGTCAACGACCACAAGAACTCAAATCATATATCAAACCAAAGAGTAAAGTGGACCACTTTTGACTGGCTCTGATTACTTGTGTTTGTCATCTGTCTTACTCCGGAACAAGACTCAACATGTAACAACTGCACTTTGCCTAATTATGAGATAAGCATATTCCAACCAATAAAACAAGCCAAATTCCATCCAATCCATATTCTAAAAACATGGTCACGGTATTACAAGAGATCACTGTTTAAATGGTTTATTCGCTGTTTGGTGGTTGATGATAAGATGCAATTATTTTAGCAATAACGTTGATATAATATTACATCATAATCAAATCATGGATTACAGTTACGAAGTATGAGCTACATGATGGTCGATGGATAATATAGCACTCTGTCAAGTCTAAATCAGAGAAAACACCAAAAACACAAAAAAGAGAGAAATGAAAGTGCAACCTACCAATCCCCTTAATAATATGGCCAAAAGCTACAAACAAATTTTACAGTGAGTAAAAATCACAATGATCGTGTGTTTGAACAACAAGTGTGGTAAAGGGAAAAAAACAATTTATAATAATATATTTATATTTAGAAGAGAAGGAAAAAAAATGAGAGGTACCAAGGAATAAAGCTTCCACGAACTGCTGTTCCAGAAATCCAAATATGTATATGAATCTCTCCGTGTACAATGCAGTTTGATCTGCTCTCACCCTGTAATGGCAGGGTGTGGCTTCTATACATGAATGTGATGGATTATTTGCATATTTTATATATAAAATATCCCTCGGATCAAGCTTGACCTCCTCGAGTTTTCATAAAAAGCCTATCCCCCGCTCCCCATTCTAAATGTCACTATGACGGCCTCATTGGTGCAAAAAGTTGTCATCACCTTTGCTAAACTGCGGAGATACCTTAGAATCTGTGATCGAAAACCAAGTGCACCGGGAGAGGGCCCAAGTAAATTATCTTATTTCCAAACACATCACTCACGTACTACTCAACATATCATCTGATAGTTCTAAACATTCCTCTGGATTGGCATAGAAATAACTCTCTTCTTTGGGCTTGTCAGGGATTACCAATCTTTTAGTTGGACTACCCATGCGATTGGCATGAGATTCCTTCACAGCTGAAGAGAATTCATTCCAGTTCAATACTCCATTATTGTATTGATCTATCAAATCAACTAGGAGCTTTCTGTTCAATAAAATTGTCTTCTTGAACCCAAGATACCTGTAGAAAAATTGGATGGCACATGTCATTTCATTGGTACTTAAAATTCATAACAATACATGGGAGTAAATTCTGAGTAAAAGACACCTTAAACTATCAAACTATATTTCTATGTTGGCACCTCATGTCTTATAAAAACAGCTAGATCTTCCATCAGAAGAGGAAGATACAAAATTCGGTAATCAGAGAAGTGTTCTAGATTTGATGAGCACAAAAAATAGTCTACAAGAGAAATATACTAAAACATGTTTACTGTTAGAGACACAAATTAATATTTGAAGAATTTGTTTGTCACAGCAAGGGAGCAGGGAGAGTAAATCACAGATAGCATTTCTCTTTAGCCGCCGATATTTACCTGCGATGGCCCTCAACTACTTTGGCCATATTTCCATCATATGTAGGAACAAAGATATCACTCTCTAATGAGACAAGGTAATCCAATGCGGCCATCTGAGATGAATGATTTTGGAAGAACTGAAGGTCAGATGGTTCCAACAGTGTTTCCTTTCTAACCTGTTTAAAAGAAAATAAGAGGGGCAAAACAGTGAGAGGAAAATTAAACAGCAACAAACATCACAATTTGCAGCTCTTGTTAGGCCTCAAGTTAATTACCAATTTTGGATAGTCCTTCGCAAGACTTGCCATTCTCCTGTCCCCACCGTATATTTCTCCAGCTGCAATGTAGATTTGAATATTTTGATCAATGTCAAGGGCCCTAAGCGTAAGGGCAGTCTCCTCAGGGGTTAATGGACACAAACCATCTTTTCTTTTCAAGTCAGAATTAATGATTTTTTCTTTCCACCAAGGATAGGCATATCTGCCAAACACGCAGGAAATTGAAATTTAAGAATTATTACCCTATCAAATTTCCTTTCAAACACGACAATTAGTGAAAACTTTGCAAATTAAGGAAAAACTGAGCTAGGTAGAACAGTCACCTCATCCTTGTCAATTCTTCCACCTCATCACTGTTACAACCCTGTGTACAGCCAGAAAATGCCAGCATGTCCATCTCATACCTCAAATGAAGTACCAAAAATGGGCCATTTTGCCTCAGAAGCTTGATCACCCTTCTGCCTAACTCCTCAATCTGTGGAGTAAATCTAAGAGCACTAAAATTGACTCTGCAACGCAGTCTCTGAATCTCCAACGGTTGGCCATTATTAGCCAGCCGAGCATCTGTTCGATTTAAATGGACAACTTTGTACTTCTGTAACAAAGGTAGAATCTGAAAAAGAAAAATCATGCCATATGCATTTTCATAAGCAAACCAAAAACTGGAAACAACAAAATAGACATATTTAGAAATGAAATTTAGGATAAACTATAGCATGCTTAAGCTTTTTAACTCATACGCCCAAGGATTATAAAAACTAACCTGGTTCTTATAGTATGATATGTCCGACCAACTAATAGGCGGCATGCTGTAAAGTAACCCACGTTCCACTCTTGTTTTGAGTCTAGGAGGCAACTCTTTCAGTATCCTCACCTCATCCCTCAAGGATGTAATAAAATGATCCACATCAAAGATATCTCCGAACTCACTGGACAAACAAGTAATAAACATAATTTGAGAAGTTATACTAAAAAAATGTAGAATCTGGTGAAGGGTGGTGCAAGGCGCATGGCAGAGTGGAATTGAGGGAGAGGTTGAACAGCATGATAACAGACGATGAGGAAACATCTCCCACTTGATTCTTATTTTGGGTTTTTTGAACACTTTTTTTGTTCAAAAATCAACGAGAAACTGATTGTTGAGTAACGTGGAATTGTTTTAGAAAAAAAAAAAAAAAAACTAATACGAGAATCAAACATGCCCTTAAGCCTTCCAACACCCTCACAAGAATGATACTTTGCTAAAACCACAGACACAAAAATGGAATGATAAACTAACCTGGGGTCAGCCCAAAAGGAAGCTTTATCCAATTCCGGCACAATAAGCGTCACATTCAAATACCTCGCAATGGCCACCATGTCACATATCTGTACAAAGAGAATGACCGAATCAGAAAAACACAACCATAAAAACCACCCCACTCCCAACTAGCAAAAACGCCAAAAACATGTGTCAACAACCACTCACCGCTGCTCTCATTTGGTTCAATCCACCGTTACACGACACCATCAGGTAACCGTTATTTTTATAAACCCCTGACAACAACAATCATAACACAAAATTAAATAAACGACACGAAGAAACGTTACAACGCGATCAAAACGACGAAAAGAAAAGAAAGGATGATTAATTAATCATTATCACTAACTCTTTGGTGGTAACACTCTGGGCGCGGTAGAAGGCAACTCAATGAGCGCGGATTCGTGAGTGAAACACGAAGGCCAACCTTTGAGAACCCTCGGCCCCCACATGTCACCTAACGCCGTTAACTGAACGACGCAGGTCCACAGTAACACCGATGTGGTCGCGCGTATCAACCACAACTTCATCTTCGATGACCGCACCGACACCACCGAATTCTTCAACTTATTACTCTCTCCCTTCAAACCCATCATCATTATCCCTTCCCACACCACCCTCCCTCTCTTCATAAATGCAACTCCACCACCACCACTACCAAACCCTAACTTAACCGTAATCGATTCAATTCAATTTCCCCCGGTACCCGAATCTAGATCCAAAACCGCCCAAGGAAACCTCGAATTCCGAGGCACATTACCGAAACTGCGAGATCTTCGAGTTCGGAGAACATCCGCACGCGCCGGAGAGCGAGTGGCGGTGGAGATTGATCCGGCACAATCTCGCCGGAGTCTCGCGCCGGTAAGTAACGCGCAATTATTAATATAATTATATTTATAATTAAATAATAATTAAAAAATAAAGAATAAAACGCGTCGGAAAAGTGAAAGTGTGAGAGAGAAAGAGAGAAGGAAGGTTTTGACGGTTGTTGTTGAGAAATGCGCGTCCGGTTCGGGTCGCGGAGAGAGAGAGGAAGAGTTACTTACGAACCGTAGGGGAGGGTCGTGGTCGTAACCGGACCGTGGCTAGTAAGAGAGAGAGAGGTTAATGGGTAATGCTTATGTGTGTTGTGTTGTGTGATGTTAGGTTGAGTTGAGGGTTTTTTATTTTATATTTTATTGGGTATGGCTCATTAAAAGAGCCAATAAATGCTGAGGCAGAGACGTGGGGCCCACAGAGTGTGCTCCCTCCAGATGTTCGGCTGCGATACGTGGCGACCCTTGATTGAGGGCTTTTAGAAACAAGTCGTACCCTTTCGGGATTTCGTTTCGCACCGTCGTCTCGCCAGCGCCGACATTATATCGCGAGATATTATGCCCCAAATCCCAATCAACATTACTATTATTGTTATTATTATTGCTTTTTTTTATATTATTTATTACTAATGAATATTGCTATTGCTGCTCGGCCGCGTAAGGAAACCAATCATCTTCATTACAAACCTTTTGTTTTAACTTTTACGTGATTTGACTTGTTTTAATGGCAGAGGTAAATAAATACTACAACTGTCTAATGTATTGGAAAAGATTCTCCAGCATAAAAAAAACTTTATATATTTTTTAATTATGAATATGTTATTATTAATATGTTTTAAGATTAAATATATTTTTATCATGTGAATTTTTTAAATTTTGTATATAATATTTTAATTGTATTTTTTAAATATATATATATATATAATTTTAGTCATTAATTTAAATAATATATTTTTACACCGATTAAAATTTTTTACATTAGTTATTAATAAAATTATTATAAAGAAAAAAGTGAATTATTTAAAAATAAAGACTAAATGTATATTTATATGTAACAAAATATATTTTTAATATTTTGGAAATCTTTCTATTAATATTTTAAAAAAAACAAATTAATTTTAAATAAATTACATTATTTTTGTTAATCACTATGAGACGTTAATATTGTATTATTTTAATCAGAAATTTATATTTGCACTTTTTACGGTTAAATTTTACATGAATAGATAATAAAAGTAAATAATAATAATACTAATAATAATAATAATTAAAATAATATGAAAAAAGATAAATAATGTGAGAAAAGTGAGTAGTTGGTATGTATTTAATTTTAAAAAATTTCAAATAATTTTTTTTAGGAAATAAGTTTAAGTTTGGGAAAAAAGTTTTACAAAAAAATTGTAAATTTATTTATAAGTGATAATAGAGAAGGTAATCAGATAAATTTACTTAGTTTGCGTGATGAAAGGAACATTGATTTTTATCTCCTGACTGAATGAAGACTAATCTCTACTAGAAGGAAGATTGATGTGTCATATCAACTTGTGTGCATCATTGCTAGATAGCTCAAAATTGTGGGGTTGTATTTCCTTTCCGTCCTTTTCCTTAGATGAAAACCAGTGTGCCACATCACTTGTTAGCCTCATCGCTGATGGCTCAAGGTTTTGAGTTTGTGTCTTCTTATAGGTTGAAAATTATTCTCTTCCTAAGAGAAAGATCAACGAGTCACATCACTCATTAGCTTCTAAATTCCTCGAGCCAATGAGATTGTCTCCTATTTCATAGGTTAGAGACTAACATCTTTCTAATAGAAAAACTGATATCTAGGAATGATCTTCTAATGACCTATTTTCCTTGAACTAGGTATTCACTATAAGTCTTTCTTTGTTTGAACCTCACCCTTTAACTTTAAGGCTTACTTAAAGGTCCATGTTAGTTAGCCTCGTTATAGGTTAAAGGAACATTAATGCAAGACGACAACCATAAAAGGGAAAAACCCTAAGAAAGCCTTAGATTACAGTTTGAATGTTCTTACTTGGGCTAGATTCTTGACGACTACCAAGAGACCTAGTTAATACCGAAACATTTTGGCACCCACCGTAGATTTGGAAGACGTATCACCCAATATCACTACGAAGGAATAATGCATTCAAATCAACGAGGTGGAGGGGGCGGACCTAGCACTTATGAGCGAGCAATTGTTGGTGATGATGTAGCAAATAAGAGAGTAGCAAGAGTCAACGAGAAGGGAAAATAAGGAGATATAGGAGGCACTCCTTAATCAAGTAGAATAGTTAAGATGGTTGGAGGGAAAAGCTATCACAAATCCATCCAATGAATTACACTTTTTCAAAGAGAAGGCTGTGGAGGTAAAGGCAATGCCCCTGAGTGTCTGTGTCCCAAAGGTCATGACTTTTGACGGTACCTAAGACCTTGATGCCCATCTCAAGAACTTCAAGGCTCATATGTTGATTAGTGAGGGTAGCAATGGCATAAGGTACAAGATGTATGTCGACATCTTAGTTAAATGGACTAGAGATCTTGTGCATTGAGGATAAGCCTAGTGCAATGAAAAACATGTTATACTTTGACTTGGGACTTGAGGGATAATCAATGGGAGAGCCATAAGGAAGACAGGAGACCTTGGCTAATGGAAGACCTAGAGAAATAAAGTTAGGAGCGAAACAAGGTGTTGAAAAATGCACAATCAAATCAGACAAACAACAGATTATCGTTGAAGTGGGTCGATCTATACTCAGTAACAAAGTTGGATAGCTCAATGGCTCAAGATTGTGAGATTTTGTTCCCTCATAAGTTAGTGATGGACCTCTTCTTTAGAAAAAGAGCAGTGTGCTATGTCTTTTGTTAACCTCATCACTAAATAATTAAAGGCCTTTGCAGTTATATCCTATTTTCTAATAAAATCTGACCTCTTCCTTAAAAAAAAACCAATATCTCATGTCACTTATTAATTATTATATTTATACATTAATTATTTATTATAAAAACAATTCAATTGTTTACTAATTAAATGTTAAAATATTTAAAATATGAAAAATGTCTGTCTCAATTATAAATATCTAAATTGATTAAAAAAATTTAATTAAAATTATGCTAACTGAAATGACTATTTAAAAATTTGAATTTAATTAATTTTAAATGTAATTCTGAAAAGTTCTAAATCTAAAACATATTGTCAAAAAATTGAAATATTTTTTCTCGATTACAGATATCATGAACATGTTTCTGAAATATTGTAATAAAAGAATATATAGTTATAGTACTGTAAAGTTAATTATATTTTGCATGACATATAAATTGATATATTTTTAAAAGAAATTGTAAATTTTATTTTACAATAATGAAAATACTATATTACTTTTTATTAATTTTTTACTATATTTGCTTTAAATAATAAAAAGTTAAATAAAAATTTTAAAATCAATTAATATATTATATGTCTTCATAAGAATGTATGCTTTAAATATATAAATAAAAAAAAATATTAGTTATTGTGTTAATATGAGGAAGACATTTAATAATTATGCTAAATAAATATGATTATTAAATTTTTTGTGTTTGATATGGTTAATGTGTTGGAGGGTTTACCGCCATTCACGCACTCTTACTCCATCACCTTCTGAAATTGAAAATTTGTCTTTCAAATACAAATATGATAAATAAATTTACTAAAGGTGGTAAAATATTTTTGAGAAAAACAAATAGACAAATATTAGAACACTATACACAGGAATTTCTCCAAAGTGTTTTAGTCATTTATATTTTTAAAAGTTAAAAGACCTTTTAAATTATATTAATGATGCTTTAGTATATAAAGTTATCATGTCAACTTTATCTCATAATTTTTTTTTTCATTTTATAGATTATTCCACATGGACCGAAACTTTAGTTTCATTGAAGACATCGATCATGAGCGAATTGATTGGAAGATCAAAGTTAACATTATTAGAATTTACCATGTTTCTCACTTCAAAAATTCTCTACAAACAAAAAATATTAAAATAATACTCATATAAAAAAATAATATTATATGTATCATATTATTGATCTTATAATATATTGCTTTTATAGTTATGAATTACTAAAAAAAAACTTTATTGAGTGAAAGAATTCTTGCAACATTGAATTCTTCTCTTATTGGAAAGTTTGAAGAAATGTTGGTTAGGAGTTTTGTATATATATTAGAGAATTTGTTAATTAATGAAATAATAACAAAGTAGAGGATGATATAATGTCATGAATTTACATTTAACTTTTATGGGAAGCACAAAGATAATGAAAAACGGACATCCAAAATCGTGTTTTAGTTTTGTTTCTTTTCATTATATTATGTCTTCTATTGGTGATGGTTTGTTGAAGGGTTAATTTTGATGACTAAAATATGATTCATTATTTGAAAATAATTTCTACGTATCAAATTTAATAAACTTGATAAGCATGTAATTATACTATGATAGATGTAATTGGATATGCTGTGAAAAAGGATAACGTTAAGGAGCCTCACTAGAATGAGAAAGAAATACACTTATTGATATTGTGTTTGCAGATTTAGAATAAGATACAATCAACTTTTTGTTTGTTTTCATAATATGTACACCATTACTTATATTCTTACTATTTTTATTAAAACTATGATTTCTTTGATATATGAGTAATAAAAATTTGTTGCGCCATATGGAGAATTATTGTATTTAAGATGGATAAAATTTTTAGCGTTCTATTATTCCTGTTCTCCAATTATTGTTCTCCAATTATAGTGATTTTATAATTGTGCAAATTAAAAAAAATAATGATTTTATATTTTTATTACAACACATTCTTTTCAAATATTTTTTAAGCAATATAATGAAATATATGACTTTTAATTCATCTAAATCTGACATACCTTATATTTCATTTTAATTCATCTAAAACTTATATATCTAATATTTTTCCGAGTAATGGTTATACATTAACTATATAAAATTGTTTAGGGTTTAACACAAATGACAAATAAAATGAAATAAAACTATTTTGTACGGTCAAATGAATTACAATTTAGATTTAGCAAGATTTTATTATCATCAAAGACAATAAATTTATCACAAATAAATTAATGATGAATAATACTTAAAAAAAAAGCATAAAAAAATTATATCATCAGTACATAATTTTTTATTTTATAAGAAAGGTATTTCATAAATTTATTAATGTGCTGTTCAAGCACAGTCACTTTACATCATTCATGTCGAAATATGGATACCTTAATTGCTGAAAGAATGAACACATGAGAAACTCTAGTTAAATGCATGCAATATCTGACAAGTGCGTAAACGGTGCACTCAGTGACAGTAAAAAAAATGCAGTGTCCCTGGACCCCAAGTTGTTTCCATGTTCCTTTCACTTTTAATTCACTAATTACTACAACTCTAACAAAACAGACTACATATTTACGAACATTTATTTTCTCCATGGAGGTGATATGAATTCATGTAAGTTGAATGAGTGAATGAAAAAAATGGAAGAAAATAATTCATTTATATGTGTCATTGAGATAGAAAAGATTTAAGTGATTGAGCCAGATATTCCTCTAGCACATTAAAAAATAAAACTGCTGGGTGAATATTTGACAAGTTACATTATTATTTATAAATGATTTGCTGTTTTATGAATTTATTTGATAGACGTGTTCAGTTAACGAGTTTATATCACTAATTCTACCGTAGATAAATGACATAATAGGAAATTATATAATTTTAAAATACAATTAATCATTTTATGTTAAAATTAATAATGTTAATCTGTATGTTTTATCCAAGACAAATTAAATAAAAATAGAAGAAATATATTTTAGGTCGAAAAGAAGAAATATCTTTTTCATAAATTTATGAATAAATTATATTAACGTTTCTTATATTAGTAAGAGATTTCATCAACATATTTTATTTTCTATTTGTAAATAGTGTTATTATTTGTAAACAGCAAATTTATCAAGCCTAATAATAAAATATAGAAACGAACGAGATAATGGTACTTCAGTTCAATTTAAGTAAATCGAAGTTACAGCTAATCGCAATAATATAGTTACGTGAGAGGTATATTATTTATTGTAACCAAGCAATCACATGAAAAAAAAAAATTATATACATAAACAAATTTATAGTTATATATGATCATTAAGTTTGTATTGGTTGTTTTTATAGGTATATAAATGGTGTCTGCTTAAGTGGTGATGAGATGATCCGGTGAGTCAAGCAAGTAAATCTTTTTATGTTCATTGCAGAATTAAAATAGTCATATCTCTAATAGATTGGATATCAACATTAGTTGTTGTGCATGAATCCCGATAAAAGAAACCCAAAATAATATTATTTTAAGCATAATTTTTTGTTTCTTTTATGTCAACAAAAATTTGTAGATACCTCAAAGAAACCCTATAATTGTTCTTATCAATAAAAGATACTCCTAATGAAGGGCAAGACTCATGCATGCGCGAATCATTACAAAAGTTCAAGATCCAAAGAAAGGGGGAAAATCTACAAACTATGGACTAACCAACTCAATTTAACAAATGATCCCTTCAAATACAAGGGAGATGATCTCAGTCCTAGATATGCTTTAGCAAAATTAGCCCACAGGAAAGAAGTTGGAGTAATCACAAGTGCCCCATCAACAAGTAGACCCAACAATAAACCAACAAAATCTTACTCCCAGCTCGTTTTCTTAGAAAACTTTTTCCTTTTTCTTTTTTTAATTTTTTGTACATGGTTCACTTCTTAAGTCAAGAGATAAGAAATCAAACTATGAGAGTTTAAGAGAGTTGGAGAAAAGGTTACGCCACCTCAACCTACCATGACCATTATTATTCCTTCTTTTGTCTCCTTTCTCCATACACGAATCAAGAGAAGCAATAGAAAAATGGATTGGAAAAGCATATGAGAATGAGAAGGAGAACAAGGGTTTAGGTTATCACTAAAGTTTCGACTTTGCCACGTCGATGAGGATTGTGACCTTGACATGTACATTTTTTTGCCATAAGGCAATGGTGATTTTTTTCAATTGGACACAATTGTGCTAGTATCAAAGGAACCTGACCAATGTTGTGTTGTTCTCCTTTGCATGGGCTTTTCTTTAAATTTAAATAGGTAAAACCAAGTTTTCAACTATGGGAATGTGTGTGATTGTTCTGCTTTGTCTTATGGCATAGAGTGTGATTTCTGTGTAGATAATTAGTTATGATGATGATGTACGCGTGTTGGTATGCTAGTGGATTGATTGAGGTTTTTATGCCTAAGCATGTGAAAGTATATAATCTATTTTGAAATGTTTAGTTAAGGACATGTTATAAATCAAGTTTTTTTTTTTTTTTTTGGATTGAACATTCCAAATGGTTTTTAGGAGCCCTAGGATAATTGGACTTAAGATTTAAAGGTTGATTTGAATGATGAATTAACTCATTTGAGTTTATTTAAGGCAAATCCAAATTAGATTCAAAGTTAAGTCGTTTTGATATATGAGAGATTCCCTGCTAGAATCAACATATGTTTGGGGGACTCTTAGTCCTACGAGGAGCTTAAATCAAACCTAGAACGTACAAGACTAAGAAAGGAAATCTGGCCAAAACTATTAAGGTTTTTGCTAGTTTTGGCTGACATTTTTGCTTAAGTTAGCATTTTCGCCTAGATGAGAGATTTCTACCCACGTGAAAAATTTTCTCTAAACCATTTTTGCCTAGGCAAGAGATTTTGACTCATGCGAAATGCCTTACTTTGGTGTTTTTTTTTTTTTTTCCATTTTCGTGTTCCATTGTTTTGGGGTCTCATGGAAGATTTAACTGTTAGATTTTTGTGAAAATAGTTTTAAATAAAATAAAACTCAAAATTCTATAACTTTGATTTTGAGACTATTTAAAAATCATCATACTTAAAATTTATATTGAAATTTATTACTTTTTTTTGTTTAATTGTTAAAAAAAGTGATATTCTCAATCCCAAAAATGCAGGGACATTTAAACTTTTTTTAAAATCATAATCATAAGTCAAATTATAATTTTCAAGCATAATAATTCATGCATAAAACTCAAAATATCAATCTTTTCCTTTTAAACTTATTGAGCATTGTACTTAAATTTTGTCTAGTTACCCAGCAACCACTGAATTTTCACTATTAACTGTGAAAAGGTTACAAGTATTATTTGCACCCAGCCACTTCTGGCTATAACACGATATTCTTTGAATACAACCTTCGCAGGCTAAACAACAAAGTTATTCTTTGAACAACCAGCCTCCTCAGACTAAAGCACCACACAAGTGGATTTGAAAGAGTTGTTTTTAAACAAGCAAGATTCATCTTCGCAGAGAGGGTTTTACAATGAAGTACAATCAGATATAGTGAGCGAAAACACAGAAGATTAAATAATAGAAGCGTGTTCGCCAACTGAACTCTGATAGAATGTTGTTAAATAGGCACCATCTTCAGATATCCGTTAGACACAGACAAAAAATGTTGTTGAATATTTTCCTTGAGAGCTTCCAAAAGGTGTCAGATAGTACTTGAGTGATTGATGGCGTGTGCAGCGGATTTAGATTGCGTGCGCAGTACCTTTTCTGACTTGTACAGAGACTTTGACAAAAAGGTGAAGACCTTTTTGAGTTGCATGTGTAAGTGCGAATCCTCATACTGATCTTGGATGCTTCTAAAGAGTACTTCTGAAGATTTGAAATCTTGACACGAGTGACTCATACTTTGCTTCACTTCATGGACAGACGATATACTTTGACTTGAGACAGACGAATGACTTCAATGTGAGGAGTCATCTTCCGTCTATACTTGTTTCGTCTAACTTGCTTACTGATGTTCCGTCTGAGGAAAATTCATCTGTCTTGTAGAAATTAAAACTTTAGATGTGTTAATCATCTTGATCTAACAATGCTCTTTAACTTTCTCTATGATAATATTCTCACAAGATATTCATTAGACATGGAGCTATTTATAAACAATAATATTTAACTCGACTATTTGATGTATGTGACTAACATAAATGATATCCATAAAATATTCATATTTTCTTGTTAAAAAAAATTGTTACTAAACATTATTAACAAAATCAAAATAAAATTTATAATTATTAAAATTTAATTAAATTTTCTTACAAGTCTAATTTAAAAACTTTACTTACAAATTACCATTTAAAATTTTAACTATCATTTTAACTTTCTCTTATTTTTATCGAGATATAGCCAAAACAGAAGAAATTGGGCGAGAATTCGACTATACGAAACACACGGTAAATTGGCGAATAATTAGACAGCAAGAGTCAAGAGTCCTATAGTGACAACCAACTGTTCTATATCGTACGGTTCCATCTCTATTATCCTCAAGTAACTTTACTCTTTTAGCGTAAGCACAGTATTTATTATCAGTAAAAAGTTAAAGAACGTTAGAATATTTTAATTGTAAGCTTTAACATGTGGGATAAAATATATTTTGCTGTTTTATATTATTTTAATTATTTTTGAATCAGGGTAATCCATTTAAGATACTAATTTTTTCATATTTGTAAATCATTATTCGAAATACTAGAGATAAAAATTTTAAACTATTAGTTCCTAACGTTTTTATACTTTATTCATTTAATATCTTTGAAATATTTATTAAATTATAAATATTTTAAATAATATTTTATCAATAAAAAATGAAACTTTTATAAAATCTCATATATAGACATACAGTTTTTTTATTTTATATTTATGAACGATTTTAACATATCACATTATCAAAAAATTTTCAATTGACTAATTATCCAACGACTTCAAACTAAAAAAAAAAAAAAAAAAAAAAAACTAGTGAGACGCTAAAAGATGAAAAAATTAACTTATTAAACTCTAAGTATTGAATAAAGTAATATGTCAAAATAACAAATAAATATAAAATGATAACAATAGCCACATTTAAATTATATTTTTACGTAATTTTTAATCTTGTTATACTGCTAAATATAAAATGATAAAAAAACACCCACATTCACTTTATAGTCTATTATTTATCTTATATTATATATAAAAATATTTTCAACTAAATCTAACATAATTTTTCTTTTTATATGAAATCTTATTTTTTTCACAAAATATCAAAGAAATTTAACAAATATTTTGAGAATAAAATGAAATTAAATATAAAAGAGATAAGCTAGCATTTTTAGAAAATGTTATTTTAATTAGAAAAAAGATTAGAAATTATTAAAAAAGATTAGTTGAAACTTGTTTACTAAACAATCAAACAAGTCTGAAGCCAATAAAAAAAATGGAAATTAATATAAATATCTTGTCAAACATCACATACAACGTGCACTGTGTTGATATTTTTATCATCTTTATCTTTTTTAAAGATTCAAATTTATTTTTATCTTTTTAAATTTGAGTTAATTTCATTCTTTAATGACAATAATCACTTGTAAAACAATAATTTTGTTCTCTCATAAATTTTTAAGGAAATTAAATGATCTTCTTTATTTTCTTTTTTTCATTTTTATTTTAAATTGCATTATTCAAATAACATTAAGTTGCATAGTTTTTTGGTATGTTGGCTATCATTTTCATATATTCATTGTCATTTTATTTTAAATATTAGTATTAGTTAATTAAAAATAAATAAATAAATATTTTAGTAAAAGATATTTTAGACAAAGAATTTCAAGAATATTTTTCTGTTTCACAAATAAAAAATTTTAAATTTTATGTACATATTTTGATATTTTTTTATTTATTAATTTATTTTAGTTTTATGGTATATATATATCATTGGATTTATTTATTTATTTATTTCTATAATATATATATATATATATATATATATATTATGATAATTCAATGTAGTATAAAGTTTTCATACTAGATGTGACATATTGAGTGTACCTGGTTAAATATTATTAATAATTATTATCAAAAATTTAATTATTATATAATATTAAAATAAAATATTTTATACAATCAATTAAATCAATTTTATAATATCCATAAAAATGAATAATATTTTATATTATTGATAGAGCAAATTTTTACAATAGTATTTATTCATATATTATCTTATATGATTAGATTATCAATTTTATAACAATTATTTAAAAAACAGTATTTATAATTTTTAACTACTTGATAAAATAATAAATTTTCATAATCACATTACATAAATATTAATCTCACAAAAAAATTGATTTTATTTTTGTCTGAAAAATAAAATTAATCTCTTTAATGGTTACAAAAATTAAGGTTCCTTATTAGTTATTTCTAAACCTATCTCCGTGACCGTTAAACCCTTCATAAAAGTGTCGGTTCCCGCCGTTGTGACGGAGCGATGATGATAGTTTAGGCTACGTTTCAGCGTCTAAAACCCACTTTTGAGGACCCACGTTTCTTTATGCCTCCATCAACGATGCGTGATGTATCGGTAGATCCCACGCGCGCTTCATAATCCTAAACGGCAATTGTGCCATGATGTTTGTGCAAACTCGGGTCCCACACTCTCTCCCTAAAACAGCTTCACGCTTTTTCTCCCTCTTTCAGCTGTGTTAAATCTCTGCTCTGTAAGGACATTATAGATGAGAGACCCTACAATGATATAATCAAATTTAATTTATATATAAAAAATTAATTATTGTTATGGTTAGTGTCTTTACATCGTTATATCATGCATTTAAGATATTGTTCATTTCAGAATTAATTCAGGGATAACGAGTTTTCCCTTTAAAAGTTGCTTTAGGGGATTATGTAGGAGGGAGTTTATAAATTATATCATGTCTTCGGTTTAATTGATATGAAAATAATCTGTAGACAACTGTTATTATAAGTTAATTAGCTGGAAAATTAGTTTGTTGTATTTCAATTGATTATCAAGTATTTTGTTCATTATATATTATATATAATATTTAAGAATTAAAATTATACCTGAGTTTAAAAGATAATAAATTTTATATTTTTATTTATATAATAATATTTTTTCTTGAAAATTTATTTTATAAGACGAAAATTTAATCAAATAATATGCTTAAAATAAAAATATTTTCTAAAAAATCAATAAAAAAAATAAGAACATAGAATTATTAATTTTAAAGTAAATTAATGAGTAAAATAAAAGAGATAAATATTAAAGAAACTGAAAAAATAAAAAAAAAAGTTAAAATTATCCAACATTAAAAACAATTTTCCTTGACATAAGAAAAATGAAAGTGTCATTAACAATAAAAAAAATATAATTTAATATTTTATCAGAAGAAAAAATTCAAAAGGAGAAAAATATTCTAAACACACAAAAGTGAAGTGGATTTTTAATTTATACAGGTACAGTAATTTCAATGATTGGGTTTTGACCTATAACTATTGCTGTATTTTAAAGTATATTTTTCCCATTTAGAAAAGCCAAATTCATTTTGTTGTTTTTTCTTTTTTACTTTTTATTTTACTATTGTTTAGAAATGCGAGTTGATATAATTGAAGTGTTGAAAATGTAAACAAACGCACGTCCAACTAAGATATTTTATTTTCACCCTGCATAAAACCCCAAATTTTTCCATATATTTGACGATAGATATAGTTCCTGAAACGCCAACCATAAAAAAGAAAAAAAATATTCTGAAAAATAGCCTTATAGCCATTTCATGAACAATAATGTAAACCGACATAGTTCCAGCAAAATCTAATATTTAATATTAATCCTAAAATATTAAATACAATGATCCAGAAATAATAATAATAATAATAATAATAAATATACTGGATTTAGAATAAAATTAATTTAATGAATATTTGGGATATCTTAAATATTACAAGGAGGAAGTTGGTCTAATGACTATGAATGGTGTCCTTAAAAAGGTGAAAGAAGAAGAAAGGAAGATGAGATTATGAGTTCAAATTTCTTAGAAAATAATCACTAATATTAATATTTTGTCAACAAAAATTTATTACGAGTAGGGCTTTAATTTTTATATGAATCTAACATCAAATTTCCGACAAACAAATTTGAAATTTATAAAAATTATTAAGGTTGGATACATAGTAAAAAATATATGATAATATGCATTATAAAATAAGGTATCTAAAAATCGAAGTGTACATATAATTAAGGATAGAAATTATCTAAAATTCAGTGAAGTATTTATTAGAGAAACAATAACTTTTTAATATAGTGTTTCTTTAATAATTCAAATTATTATATATGAAGTAATTTATTTACAAGATATGCAAGGTTTGGGTGATTACCTTGTTTGAATTCAATAATTCATAACCAAATGTAATAATGTAAATCTTTATAAAAATTATACATATTTGAGTTGCATAGAATTATATTATTATCAAAGAGGAAATTCTTCCATCTTTTGAATATCTAGCGTAATTATGTATCTAAAACACGAATTCAAGATGAAATTAAAATAATCCTATTTGAATTAACCAATATGTGTTAAATAATAAACATTCCACATTTCTGAAAAAGAATAAGTCGAGTACTGCTCATAATCAAAAATAATTTTACAATAAAAAAAAAATACCTTGTGACTAAATACTTGTAATTAATATTCAAAATAAAGATTGAGTGAAAAGAAATCCCTCACGCTAGGTAATAGCATTACTCTTTTTGATATAGCTACTAAGTTAAATCACTAACTGGGTTTCCAAATTATTTGAAAATTTACAAACAGTTTTCTGAATGATTTTTTTTTTAATAAGGTTCTTAGACTAAAAATGTAAGTCCATTTGATTGGTTTCTTTCAACTTAAAAACGCTAGACAAAGATAATTTGTGGCCACTTTAAAAGACTTAGGAATTAAATTGAAAATTTGACACAATCAAGAACCTAATTAAAAATTAGTCCTAACATCTATTTAAAAATCTTAAATAGTTAAATGACCTACCTTTTGTAGAGAATTTAAGGAGCTACTTAATAATTTAACGTAACAACTAGTACCCTAGGAAAAAAAAGAAAGAAAAGATAAAGAAGAAGAAACAAGTTTCATTTTTATAAGGATGTTTCTTAACTTACACATTAGTCGTTTATACATGATATTGGTCATTTTAAATTATATGTATTTCCCTTTTCTCTTCTTCGTTAACCCCAACTCTAAATCGAGTTAAATAAAAATTTAACTTAATATAAAAGAATAATATTACATGACTTACTAGATAAATAAACGGACAAGAATCCGTATTAAAATTCATACATATGGGTCTTTATTTATTTTTAAGAATATTTATTTTTTAATAAAAATTTCAAAAAGTTTGATAAAAATTTGGGCTAACAATTTTTTTACTTAAATTTTGAAGAATTTCGAAGTTCAATCCCGCGAATTTAAGGGTAAAAAATTTAAAGACTAAACTCTAAAAATCAGCCAAATTTAAGGATATAAAAAAGATAATTAACCCAAAATATTTCAATGTTTTGTTTTTTCCACTGACTTTGCCTGGTTTTGTTGTTTCTTAATCAATTTCTTTGACCGACTGATTTTAAGCATTGTCAACATCAATTCTTACTCGAATTGGTATTTGGGTTGGTCAGGTTTTATGTTTATGGTTTTACCAGTGAAAAATATTTTCAAATATATTTATTTAGAGTTTAATATGAAAAGCATTACAATATTTCCTCAGATTTTTTAATAAACTTTTACTTTATTATAAAATTCATTTTATTTTAGAAAAAAACCTAAAGGGACCCCAAAATCGATATTTTAATGCAATTCCGAGCTCAATGTTCTATCAACTATGTAGGAGTTTAACCTAATTATGGTATGGTTAAGAAATCTTTCATATAATTTTTTGGGTTAATTAAGTATTTTTTAATCTATGTTTTAGATTCTAATCCTTGTAAAAAAAATTTGTCAACTTTTAATCTAATGTATCTTTTGTCAGTATTTTTAATCTCTTTTGTTAAATTGATTTTGTTAAATACTAACGTAACTATATAAAAGTAATACTTTCGTGTCAACGTTTAATGTTTAATTCAATGTCAGAATTAAAAATATTTAAAAAATATAAATAAGAAATTAAAAGTTGACAAAAAAAGAGAGATTTTTTTAGAAAATTAAAGATTGAAATTTAAAAATTTGAGATACTAAATCTACATCCAAAGTGGCCCAGTGGGCTGCATATTGTGTTTTCATCTAAGGTTCGATTGATGAGAGATGGTGTAATACCCACTGAAATAAAGTAAATAAAAAATATTAATGTTATTAATATTTTATAATTATCATAATAAATATGCAAAAAAATCTATAGCATATAATTAGACTATAATAAATATTGAGTACTAAATAAATATTTTAATAACATTTACGAAAAAACATTAAATGACTTATATAAAACAAGTCTCGGTACTGCATATTCAATAAGCATCGAAGAAAATGAGAGGTGTCAAGCTATTTATTTGATTTCGTGATAAAAAAAATAATGAGTAAATGAATTTATTTACAATTGCGAATTCAGATTTTGATGTATTGTTGAGTATATACTCTATCAACTAT
Source organism: Hylodesmum podocarpum (assembly GCA_026586105.1). Taxonomy (NCBI): domain Eukaryota; kingdom Viridiplantae; phylum Streptophyta; class Magnoliopsida; order Fabales; family Fabaceae; genus Hylodesmum; species Hylodesmum podocarpum. The sequence continues at coordinate 5,409,257 of JALJEV010000493.1, read as the reverse complement.
TAAGAACCGTTAGATCGACTAGTGATGGAAATTTAAATAGTACACATAAGATACTAAAGTTTGAGCCCTATTATTAAGTTTATACATAAAAAAACATTCCATCAACTATTAATACACTCAACCTATTTGTATGATAAAGGAATCTTTGATGAATGGTTATGAAAAAAGCTTATAATAAATATGTGGTTATTATTAGTTAGTTAAGAGCTAATTAATGGTTTGAGCACTTATGAAGCAGATAAGGAATCACATACGTATGAATATGACCTTTTCCAGAGAACGTAGCATGCCTCGTTGTGTAACGTAATTAGCAATTAGTGTCAATTACTCAGCCAAAAAGAGAGATGCAACCATCAATCTCTTTCTCTGTCATCAATATCTTGTACTATTGTTATTTATTTTATTTTTTCTTAATTAATTTGATGATATTTTTATTAGAAATAATAACTCTTGTACTAAATTTATGTTTTTTTTTTTTTTTTTCTAGTTTTGCAAGATTAAGACTAAGTACCAATGTCTGGATGGGAATTAAAGAAAAATAAACTTTTATTCTGTACACCCAGTTTAAATATTACGAATATGCCCTCGTTCCTTTTATTATATATCTTTTATTACCAAAAATATCATTTCAAATAAAAAATAATATAAACCTAAGTTTTTAATTATTCTTTAAACTAGCTCTTTGCACTTGTTTTCTCCCTTTCTTTCTTTTTCCAAGTAATAAATTTTTTCTATCATAACTCCATTCCACTATAATAATATAATCAATGTGATCGTTTTCCATCAATTTGATAATGTGATGCTGACTTTTCCATCAAAAGATTTGTTTCGGAAACGTGTTTTTCATATAATAAATATTCTACCGAAATTGGCTTTCTGGTATATATGTATACGTAGAAACCTACCCCCGAATTGAATCGCTGCAACACATTGGCATTTAATGTCCAGAGCAGGTTGAATCATTGGCATTACTTCCTACAACAAAATACAGGTTTTTAACTTAGGAAGTTGTTAAAAGTCAATTATTTTTATATTGATTTTTTGTCTAGATAAATTTTGTGTCTAAATAAATTTTAAAATCACGTCTTAACCTAGTTTGGCTTAAAATATTTAAATAAAACATCAATTTTTTTTATTATATATAATATTAAATGTTCTATATTTAACATAAATCAAAGTCACGACTGATATGAACGATTCTATATTTAAAATGGAGAGTGAAACTGATGTTAAATAAGGATAATTTTTTTAAAATATTTACTTTGCTTGCTAATAAATCTTTATTTATAAACAAATGAAATACTGAGAAATGTTCCCCCAAACCAAATAAATAGCACATTGTTGTTGCCTAATTATATTTCAAATAAGGATTATAGAAGATTTAGGTAAATAAAATTAAAATTAAATCATTCAAATTTAATTTGATTTTATATTTTTTATTTTAGAAGATTCTGATAACACACTTTACATATTGATTATTTTTTTATTCAAATTTTATTTTATTTTATCTCTTTATTCAAATCTAATCTAATTTTATTTCATTTATTCAAATCTGATCATTCAAAATCTACCTTAAAACTTGAAATGGAAAGAATTGAACATCTGATTTGTGGTAGCGCTAGTCATCACTATTTTGTCCACAACAGGTGCAATGAAGAATCGACATTTCTTAAAATACTTAAACTTACACTACGTGAATCTCTAACTGGATTCCAAACAATATTTCTTAAATTGATTAGAGGTAGAAACATTGGATATTCTATGATACGTCTAGACATACTTCTTAAACTTGGTCTTCATTTGAATAATTTATAATGCTTTTAGACACCGCAACATTTCAAACTTTAGATGGACCAACAATTCAACACCCAACAAAAACCAGCATAGTTCATTAGGGTAAAAAATGAGTAAATTGTCACACATATAGCCTAAAAAATGAATGAAAACTCTGATCAACCCTAAAAAAAGCAATTTTCATCATAAAAAACCCAAAAATATTCAAAATTATTGGTTTTGAGTCAAAGCACATTACAAATAAATCTGATTAAAGGAAAACGCAAAAAAGTTGAAGAAAATGTAAAAACATTAATCTTATCAAAGAATGAGAGTCTAAACAATAAAGAGAAAAATGTAAGAAAGTAGATTCTACGAGTGAAGTAGAATAAAACAGAGAGTGTGATAAAAAAAAAAAAAATATAAAGTCTATTATGGAGAAGGATTTTAACGACGAAAATATAAGAAAAAAGTGGGTTCAAAGGCTAAGACTTTATACCAGGACAGTTTTGAATAGATAAGTTGTAAAAGGAGAAGATTAGAAAAAAGAAGTGTTTCACGAGTTATAAAATTTTAGAGAAAAATATTGCAAAAGATTTTTAATATTTACCTTAAATTACTTGATATTAAATAATTTTTTTTAACCATAGTGAAAAAGTAAGTAATATTAAAAATTATATTTAATATTAAAAATATATTAGAAATTATATTGTAAGTTTTGAGTAAACATCCAAGTTGGTCCTTAATGACGATATACAGTAGCCAACAACTATTGAAGAATACTTTTCTTTCACATTGTTGAAAAATAATTTGCTTTCACATTGTTGAAAAGTAATAATAATAATAAAAAAAAACTACTGTGTTATGATAACAGCTAATATTCAGACACAAATAATGATTGACTTCTAACCCAACTTGCTATTTAATTTGTTTTTCTACTGTTTACGTAGTATGTATGTCGTATGTCCTGTAATAAGAACGAAGGCAAAAATAGAAGAAACAATAATAACGAAGAGAATATATGAAGAACGATGATAGAGTATTTGTTGATTATGTCAAACTTCAAGCTGTCAATCCCTTACACAGTATTCTTTAAGTTTCAATGATTAAAAATGGTTGGTAAATAACATTTAATTTAAAAACAATATAAATAAAAGTTAATTTAAATAATACTGATATTGTTTTAAATTTTAAAATAATTAATTTAAAACAATTATGACTTTTAAAATTTATTTTGTGTGCTTGAAATGTGTAAAAAAAATTTCATATATTTAAGATTCCATAGTCACAATATTGATTTCTAGCTCTTAACAGATACTTAGTATTTAGGGTCATTTTAATTTTAAATTAATAATTCTGATTTTAAATCAGTAATTTTAAAATTTAAATCATAACGATGTTATAAAATGAAAATTTTAATAAAAAATACTTAAAATATCAAAATGATATATTTTAAAAATATAAAGGATTAAAATAAACTTTTTTTAACTTAAAGGATTGTAATAGAAAAATGTCCAAACTTAAAAAATCCAAACTTAAAAGATTAAATAAAATGTAAATCTTATCATTTATTAAAAATCAAATAATTTATAATTTTAAAATAATGAGATTTATACATCATAAAAGGAAAATTAAATAATACTTAAATATTTTATTTTTTAAAATGTAGACTAATCATCCTTGTACGGATGAGCAGTTGGTTTTGTTATTAATAGTTATCAATATCTCAGCAGATAAGCTATTTTTTTTAAAAAAAAAAAATTGATTCAATTGAATTAACTATGATTTAGATTTGGATTGATTTTTTCAATTTTATAATTCTGACGGTAATAAGTTAAAAAATTATTACTGATTCGAACTTAGAAATAAGAATTGTCAATAAATTTAAAGTAAAACATGACATGACATGTTACTTGTTGGTACATGTTAATTATAAAGTTTAAAGAGTAAAACTCCAAAACCTAGTAAAAAAGTAAAAAGGTAATCTCTGACAACATATCACTGCATTTCTAACGCAACAACATAATTAATTTTATTATGCTAATAATTACGTTATATAGTTAACTTTTTTATAAAATATTTATATATATTTTTTTTTACATTTTATATATATATATATATATTTTTTTTTTCATATTTTATAATTAATGTTTGCATATTACAATTATTTACTAAATATTTTTCTATATTAACAGAATTGACAATAGTTACATCTTGTCACTCATTATAATTTTAAAACATATAAAATAAGTATGCATGCACATGCTAGTAAATGTATGTATATGTAAAAAAAAAAGGTTTAGTTATCTAAATTTTATAAATTTTACCTTTTTGGTTTTTATAATTTAAAAATAACATTTTAATCTTTTTAATTTTAAAAGTAATATTCTTAATTTATATGATTTACATTTTGATTTTTTTTAGTTCACATCGTCAAAGTAGAAAGTAGTCATATCAACCGCAGGTTCAAAACATAAGATCACTGAATTAAAACTAAAATCAGGAAAATATTAAGCATCTACACCATTTCGAAGTGAATTAAGAAGTAAACCAGAGATATTCGTGAACTGCACGAATCATCCCACAATTTGTGATTTTACAAAGTGTTATTATATTTGTTTTGTGTACCATTTAGGCATTGAATGTATTTGCATGATGGCCCATTGGTGATAAGGTTAAGACTTTTTGGGGTCCTGGTTACGCATTATGTTAATTTTATTTTGATGTAGCACGGGCTTTTATGGGCTTTATGCCACATGCAACTATGCAAGTGTTGTGATCTGATATGGCATGGGTTGGGTCTTGTATATGTTGTGATCTAAGTTTCTCTTGCTATTGCCAACTTTGGAATATCTTGTGCTAAGTTTGGTTAATATAATCATTTTTCTTATATAGAAATGAGAGGTGGAGAAAAAAGAAAAAAACTAGACAAAAAAAAAAGTGATATATGAGTTGATGAGAAATGAAGAGATACCAAAAAAAGTTTTTTCAATAACTCTTATAATAATTTATACAATAAAACTTCTCTCTATCACATCATTAATTATATCTTATATTTCTCTATTTTTTTTCTCTCTTTCTTTGTCTTCCTTATAAAATTTACTGTAAAAGTTATATCTTACAAGAAAATGGGATAGAAGAGAAAGTAGGTATATGTTTATAATCACCCAACAAAAAGAAAATGAAATGAGCATGAATTTATCTAAACCAGAATTTTTTGTGAGCAAAATCTGAGCTCCAAAGGTTTCCATTGATTACTTATGTAGGAAAAAGGTTTCTACTTAAAAAGAAAGCATAACGTGAAAGAAACTTATGTTTAAAAGAGGAAATTATTAGAGCTTCCGTGTAAATATGAAATAAAATGAGTTTATATTAGATAAGCATAGACAAGTGGAAAAACATATAAGTGAAAAAACATCCAATATTTTTATCCTCTCAATTTGATAATAATTTGAGATTTTCAATTTAAACCAAAAATGATCTTTAGATTTAGTTTAAAGGCTGAGATTATTAATTTGGCAAAACGCACCATTTCGTTAATGACGGGGAAGATGCCATAGACCAAAGGGCGATAGTGAATTGCATATAAAGAACATCATTCATCTTACATCATTTCTTATACAGTCCATGTTTCTATAGAATTAAAATGGATTAAAATGTTACCTGCCCACATGGAATCAACATGGCAGCCAGAAATTTTTTTAACTACAGTTAATCCTTAAAGTTTATTTTTCTTAGTTTTTAGAGTATACAAAGCTTGAATATGTTAGATTTCTAAATTTTGATTGCTTTCAAATTTTTTTATGTTAGATTGCTTTGGCTGACTAAATTATTGATTTCTCCATTCTTTTTACTTCTAGTCATTTAGATATGCTCATTACATTGGCATGGATAAGGTGCAAAAGTCAAGATGTGCAAGAATAGAAATTGTTTGGTAGATTTTGTTCACCGGTGAAACTTTTGTAATCTTGAAACTAGAATTAGTATTAAAATGACACTTGTGATGCTATAATCTTGTAATGATATTTTTAACGAGAATGAGAAATTCCTCTTGTCTCTAAAGTTTTAGTGGTTTATTGTTTTTTTGTATCAACTGAAGATGCTAACTGAAAACCTAAAAACCTTTTATTGATTTATATATAGTAAAATTTGACAGAAGACTAATTGTAAAACTTCTCAATCTAAATATAGCTAAGATATTGCATCAGAGATGTTGAAATAGACCACGACTAAGGTACCATTTTAGGTGGTTTAGAGTGGTTATTGTCACCTGTGTGGTTATTGTCTAAGATCAACCTTCTTTACAACTATGCATTTCGTTTCTATTTTTACTCCTATTTTAGTGCTATTTATCTAAAATATCCTCCTTCTTTTTTTATAAATGAGAAAATGATTAAATAAAAGTTGGTATGGCAGTCAAATTGTAGTTACAATAAAATACTTCCAAAAAAAAGTCAATTTTTTACTTATATTATGATCCAAAACTTTCCAAATGAAAATCCAAATAATGGTCTCATCATCTAAAGAATAAATCCAAACAATTTTTCAATAAATGGTAACATAGAAGATACACAGGATAGCCCGAAGATCCAAAAAAATGGAATATGTAGGTAGAGTAAAAGCATGGCATGCAATTGCAATGAGGGTGAAGTGACTCACTCACTGTGCATGGTGTGTACATAACTACTAACATATAGATTAGAGAATAGTGTGGTCCAATCAGAGCACAATGAGTTGGGTGGGGGAAAAGTGGAAGGGATTCCTTCACTCCAACCTACTGGGCCAATGTGTTAAGCCCATAGTTGGTGGCTTGGGATAGTGACACCCCTTTGAAAGTAAGAACCATCTAACACCGAATCTTTTACAATCTTTAGGATTGAGAAATTAGCAAAATTTTGAATAAAACTCCATGTGTACAAGGATTCATCTCAAATATAACTTGATTTGTGTCCAAAGCTTCCATATGCCTTGAATCATCATACATAGATAGATAAGTTAACAAAACTAGCCATGAAAATTTTTAGAGAGACATGGACAATTATAAGATAATCTAAATTCTAATAGAAGTGCCTCAGCCCCCACCGTCCCATGTGCATGTGAACATGTTCCCATTCAAATTAACTGTTCACTCAACCCATCACAATCAACGGCCAACACTGTCACTCTTGTTTATATTTTATGTCATTGTTTTAAATTTTTTTTAGATGAATTGGACCTTAACAACATGACAAATCTCCTAATCGATTTTAAAATAATGTAATTTATATTTAAAATTTTTATTCGATACAAAAATGATTTTACATAAAATCAAACACCTAAAATTTACATAAAACTTGGCATTTTAACGTGATTTTAGTTGATTGAAACTTATATAAATTATATCTTTTAATCTATTGGACTAATTATTGTTTATTGACATCCGTATTTCTTGCTCAAGATCACTTGACCCATTGACCAAAAACGTCTTTATAAGACGAGATTCTCAATTTCACTTTGTTTGGAGACGCGCATGTTGATCACTATTTGTGGCTAATTAATTAAGCTTCGTAATTGTGTGGGTGTGTTGCTCGTGGCACTTTGTCAATAGAGTACAAGTAAACGATTCTAACATTTGTATCCTCAATATATATATATAGTCTTGGCAGTTATATATGTAGGTCCTGCATGCACAACAATAGAGGACCAAAGCTTGAATCACACGTTGACACTTTGGCGAAGAATTGAATTATTGTGGAGCACTGTTGGCTATAGATTAACCAAACGCATGTAGCTAGCGGCCAAAATTGTAGTTTATTGTGTAATGTTTTTAATTGGACGGTTGAATTGTGCACTCCTCCTTGACGCGGAACTGGTTTACTTAGCCAAAGCACATAATCTTTACACAAACATTGCATTCTTGATCGACTCGAATTGGTCGAACACAGGTACTCGATGATGCTTGTCTTCGATGTCAAGTTGGTTTGTCCACTTTTGAATTAATCAGTAGTGTTCGTTAGGGAAAATCAACTTCAGCTTGTCCCACCTTGGTTTGGATTAGGTGGTCCTGCCATGTTTACTAAGTAAGCTAGGAACTGATGGAAGAACCCTTGTTCTTTTGAGATGATTCTAAAATGAACCTTGTTTTAGGCTCAAATTGTTGTATGAAATTTATGTTATCTTATGTTACATTTTTTCTCTTATCTGTAAAAAAAAAAAAATATATATATATATATATATAAGATAATTGTAATTATGAAATATAATTTTTTATTGTGTTTAGTGGAATGGGTAGCCTTGTCTGTTTAGTTTTAAGAAAAATATTATAATTATTATGAATGGAATGAAATTTTTATTGATAGGCAGTAATGAGGACGCAAGTTGTAGACGCGCTGGAGAAGGATGTCCGAGGCGCTTGTGCCATAAATCAGGGTCGATCGATACCTGAGATGCGTGGACTTAGTTTTGAAGAGGGGACATGTAGTATAAGCCTTTGTGTTGTTTACCCGAGCCAATTATCCTCCCCGTGGCCAAGTCCTGCAAAATGCAACCATGTGGAAAAAGAACTACGCAACAATTTAGTGCACTGGTTATCTTGCTAACAGACATGAGATTTAAATTAAAAGAAGAAACACAAAGAATATCTTTAAGAGTGATATTGTCATTGAATTTAGCCGTGCCCGTAGATGAGATGTTTGCGGTTGAGCCTGTGGGAAAATTAACCTGTTGAATAAATGATGGTGAAGTGTGTGTGAAAAATTGCGAATCAGATGCAATGTGATTGGTTACTCCGCTATCCAAAATCCATGGTTTCGTAGCAGCAGAATTAATAGACGAGTTATGAGCAAACATACCTGCACCATTTATAAACGCTTCGCTTTTACCATAATTATTGTTGAGCGAATAAACAGCCTTTGTCAATTGCTGAATTTTTGTTCGGCAGTGAAGCCTTGTACAAGGTTTATGTAACGATAAAAATGAGGAGGCGGTTAGAGCACATCATTCAGAATTCAGAATAATCGATTATTTGTAGAGAACTATTCGTTCTAAAAAATAATTGAGCTACGCATAATCGATTATAACTAACCACAATTGACTATCTTGTTCTAGGACTGAGTTTTAAAAATATCAAGTTTAAAAATCATTTTTTAATTCTTATGAAAACTCTTTTTAAGTCTATTAATGAGTCAACAATCCAGCAAAAAAAAAATATAAGATCATTATGCATTCACACATAAAACTAGTAAAACACTGTCAATACAACATTTTGGTCACATGAAAACAATATTTGATGCCTTCATGATCCTCTTCATCAATGGCTTCAGAGTGTAGTTTTATCTTTCAAAAAGAAGTTCGTGGTTGATTTTGTTTCCACTGTGTCCTGCTGCTTAGGCATAGATTTGTGCATCCATCTTAATTTTGAAAGGAGATTTCTATAGGTGGCGAAGATATTTTACATCCAACAAGATGGTTCAAAGGCAACTTGAAAAAAACATCCTTGACTAATGTAGATTGAATTTTAGGAGAACCATTGATCGGTGAAGAATGAGTTTAGAGACATTTAGAAAGAAAGCATTACAAGAACTATTCTTTTGGTGTAATGACATTGTTCATTTATGTACAACTAATTATTTATTAATTCACAGCTTGACCATCACTGATTGAACTAAAAATGTAGAACTGAAAAAAGAAACTAAATGAAACAAAATGTAATTGATACTTAACTGTAGTAAGTCACAAACGTACAATGTTCCATGCTTGAGGATAATCTTCCATCTTTCGTTACTAACTAATATGTTCCCTTTTTTATCTCCTTGACGAAAATGGATCCCTTTGATATTCATTTCTTCAATTATCTCCATGTCTTTTAACCCCCTTTTATACACATATTATAACAATTTCTATTCCATGGGATTAGCAACATTCACCTCTTTTAGGATGTTTTGATGCGCTATGTTGGGTGGTATAGGGTGGTAGATTTTCTCATTCTTCAAATTATTCTTCTAAGGTCTCACTCAATGGTTGTCATTCATTTTCATCTTTTGTTGCTTCGATTGTAAGTATTATTTATGATTTATCTTCATGATCGAGGATGAGCCATTCTCCTTTCTCTCCAAAGTTCTCTTGTCTCATTACTTCTTCAACTATGTTGTTACACACTTTTCTTGAACCTCTACCATATTGTTAGCCTACCATTGCACCAATATCTCCTTGAATTTGCCTCCACGTAAGCCTTTCACATCGCCTCACACCTTTTGTAATGGATTTTGGACATGAGTGTTGAATCTTATTAAGAAGTTTCTCAATAGTTCATTCGATTATCGTATAAGTTATTGATGACAGCTTCTCTTTATTGTTCATAAATTGGGTTATAGATGTCTTCTATACTGTTTAATCCCAACGAGCTAGAGTCCCAGGCCCAAACAATGCTACTTTCAGTTGAATAGGTGATCAATGGGCAGATTATCGTCAAGGACGTGTACTTGCCCCTTGACAGAATGGTCACTAATTGTCGGCTTTCTCAAGCGGTTAGAGATTCTGATATTTAGGGGATCGTGGTCGAGATCCTCGAAATTAAGATCTTAGGTGAACTTACAAGCTCCCTACAATCCCAAGGCTTTGTACAACGAGTATAAATAATAAATTTAAAAATTAAAAATAAACTTTTAACACATTTTTGATTACGCTAATATATAATTGTTCTTTAAGTGACTCTATAAAAGAGAGATTTTCTATACGAAAACATCTTAAAAACCTTTCAAATGATGTAACATATAATCATTAAAAATACTTAACTGCCTATCCAATGTTATACTCTTTAATATATCATTAAACATCTTATAATACGTGACATCATTTCTTCTATCGATAAAATATTTACAACTTAAAATTTTTCACATGAATGTTAAAATCTTAAATATTATTAAGAATCTCGAATTAAAAAGTTAGGAGGAATCTTCCTCTCTTAAAATAATAAGAATTATTAAAGATATATAAGTAAATCTATCTCATCTCCAGTTTACACAACTCTTGCTTAGAAGTGTCCTCATTCTCTCTTCTTTATGCTTCCAATTGCTCTTTTATCTAATCCATCGTGGAGAAAAAAGGTTGTTTAGCCATGGAAAAGGGATCAGTTGGACCGTGATCCCCCATTCGACGTGGCTTCACTCATTTTTTACAAACAAAACCTTAGGGCATTAGAATTGTATCACCCACCCGAACGTCAAAGTATTTTAGTAGTGAATTGACGTAGATATGGGGCCCATGAGATTAAAAAACTTAAAAAAATAAAATAAAATAAAATAGAAATTGATAGGAGGGATTGTTTCGTACTTTCGAAGTGTGGGTGGTGGCCCATCCTACGCACAAGGTCGTTTCGGTCAATTGCTTTGAAAAATATGAAAATATTAGAAAAATGGACGATAGCGATACGGGTCGAGCAGTGCAGTCCTGTGCATTGCAGGCACGGATATTTGTCAGTCAGACTCTTTCTTTTTCTTCTTCTTCTCATTCACACTATTTCCCATACCTCGTTAAAACGCTGACACACACAAAACCAACGCACAATCTCTCTCTCCTTCTACACTCTCCCACACCACAGCATATCGCTACACAACACAAACAAACAAACATAAACATCCTCTGAATTTCCAAATTTCAATTTCATTTCCTTCTGCCGGAAATGCAGGAAATACATTCCATCGGCGGCGGAAGGTTCTTCGGTTGCGCCGCTGACCGGAGGCTGAGGCCGCACCACCACCAGAATCAACACCAGCCACTAAAGTGCCCTCGCTGTGACTCACTCAACACCAAGTTCTGTTACTACAACAACTATAACCTTTCTCAACCCCGTCATTTCTGCAAAAACTGCCGCCGCTACTGGACCAAAGGCGGCGTTCTCCGCAACGTCCCTGTCGGCGGCGGTTTCCGCAAATCAAGACGCTCCAACAAACCCAAAACCACCAACACCAACAATAACAACAACGGTTCCTCCTCCTCGGAGACTGCTCCGGCCGAAGTTCTATCAGCACCGCCACCAGCGCCTCCGCCTCAACCACCGGAGCCGGAACGTAACTCTGCATCCCACTCGAGCAGCGAAAGCTCCAGTCTCACCGTCGCCGCCGCCACGGAGGCCATGTCGGCGCCGACATCAAACGCTGCGTCGAATAACAACATCGACGTTCGCGAGTCGAAGTTTTTGGCTAGCGCTAGCACCTCTGGGGTTTTCTCTGAGATAGGAAACTTCACCAGCCTCATCGCTTCAAATAACGAACCGTTGGGGTTTCAGTTTGGAAGTAATAACAATAATAACGATAATAACAATAGCGTCCTCGATCCGACATCGTTTCGGTTTGGTTTTAGTCATGAACAGATGCAAGTGGCGCAAGGTGGAGGGAATGATCAGTGGCAACAGCAGAATCATCACGGGTTCGGTACGGCGTCGTTTCTCGATCACTCGGTTCCGCTTGAGTTTTCTTCTTCCGTACAACATAATAAGGCTGGAGGGTTTGGATCGTTGGATTGGCAATCCGGTGCGACTCAAGGTTTGTTTGATCTTCCTAACACCGTTGATCAACCTTACTGGACCCACACTCATTGGTCTGATCAAGATAATCCTAATCTCTTTCATCTTCCCTGAAACTGCTCAAGAAATTTCTTACTTTTTTTTTTTATATAACTTGACAAGAAAAGATAAAAGAGTATTTGGATTTTGGAGTCTTAAGTTCTAAACCAAGGGAAAAAAATACGAATAGAACCCGGAAGGAACTCATAATTAGTAATTTTAATTTTATTTTTTTACTTTCTTTTTGTTGGAGAGGTGATTGAGTTTCATCGTAAGAAATGATGTGCATGTGTGCAACTACCATCCATGTTAGTTTTGTTCTAATTTCTCTTTTAATTATTTTTTATGTTTTATTGAATGCATTCGATTAGGGAAAAAAAGTACTAGAGTGGTGTTTTAATTTAGTGTGTGTATAAATATTTATATTAAAGATTGGTGATATTGTTATTTGGTTGGCTGTTTGGGATTGTAATCTTATTTTGGCGTGTTTGCGAGGCTATTCATGGGCACTGTTAATGGCTATGAATTTGAAAATGACGCAGAACACTTCGTTGATAATGTGACACGTCATGGTGCACGTTGATGTTGATAATAATGACGATAATCATGGCTTGATTTAAGTTGATGTGGTGGTGTTTGTTACGATGAATGATGATGAATATGTGATGAATATTAAAATAGGAAGAGGGGATATTTGTTATTTATGTATTATAATATATTATATATAGTATAGTACGAAGGATATAGGAGATAGAAGAAGGAAAGGGAAGAGTGTGGGGGCTGGGAGGGTAACGTAAAGTCACATCGGGGATGATGACTCCACGTGGCGGTAGTGATGAGGGGTCTAAATGCGGAGTGGGACACGTGGGCATAGGTGACAAGACATGAATGTGATGTGTGAGGGGTCAGGTTTAGGTGCGAACTCACTACTAGTACTGTGGTGGCTCATTCTTTGGGGTTGGACTTGGAGGTGATGGCTCAATGAATGAATGGCGTTGATGCAAAGAAGAGAAAGATGATCAACGATGGAGTAGTGGTGGACAAGAAGAGAATGCAGATAGGTATTGGAGGGGAAGGGTGATGATGATGAAGAGGCATAGGGGGACGAAGGTGGTTGTTACTTGTTACTTGCTATTGATTATGCAGTTGGGTGGGCCATTCTGCTTATGCTTCAAGTGCCTTCATGCTTCATGTGCCCTCAACAATCCTTTTTAACTTAATTTTATAATATCTAAACATTTTTTTTAGCTTTTTTGATGTTTATTGTTAACAAACATAGGAGGATCCATTCAGCATAAAATATCCTTATATTCCAAAAAGGAAACATCCATTTCATTGTCCTCGACGCCAGGATATTGTTTATAATATATTAAGATTTTGAAAAATAATTTCTCAATTCAGCCTCACTTAATTATAAATAATAAAGGTAATAAGTAAAATAATATAGAGAAATTTATACTAATTCGTCATTAAAAAAAATATTACATTCAATTTGTTTTAGTAGAAGTAAGATTTGTTGAGTGAAAATTCAGAAGTATAACTTGATCTAGTTATTTTTTGTTATTCAAGTATTTTTTAGAAGATAATCTTTTCATGTTATTGGATTTAAGTATTATTTGTATTTAGTTTCTTCAATTTAAATATTTTAGACATTCCTTTATTCAATTTTCTCAATTTAAACTATATTATTTAATTTTAGTCTAGTTAGGCGAATTACCATTAATGGTGGATTTTGAGAAAAGGGGTTATCTAACTTGTTAGATTCAATCCTTATGTAAAGAGAGACTCGTAATAAAGAATAGTCTAAAGACTATTTACAATTAACGAAGAAGAGTTGAACAGATATTTATACTTAGTGAAGAAAAGTTGAATCGAACAAGATAATCAAAGTCTTGTGTTATTTGAAATAAAACATTTTCTCTTACTCCAATTCTTCAATTTTGAGCCTTTATATAGATAGAGAGTTGAGGTAGTCGTTAGACTTAGTAAAAAGTTGAATCGAACAAGATAATCAAAGTCTTGTGTTATTTGAAATAAAACATTTTCTCTTACTCCAATTCTTCAATTTTGAGCCTTTATATAGATGGAGAGTTGAGGTAGTTGTTAGACTTAGTAACTGCAAAAAAAAATTTTCCATTTTAACGAAGATGTGTTTAACGTTCTTTAATATTTAATGAAGTGTGGGTCTATCAACATCAACTCAAAAAGTTGTTCTTAATTCGAGGTTTAGAACTGAAAAAGTAATATTATTTTTTTTAAACAAATCTTAGTGTCTTCTACTCTATTGGGAATAACTTTTGATGAGATTTAGTTGACATTCTTTAAATAGAACATTAACTTTTGTTAGGGAAATTATTCAAAAATAATTATATTAGTTAGAGTATGAGTATAGAGGGATAAAAATAAAACTAATACTTATCTTATTTTTTTAGAGTATATCTATCACATCGTTAATCTGCCTTAATTTTTATTTAATAACATTTAATTGATCTATCTAATCATTAATCTGTCAAAAAAAAATTCATTTAATGATCTTCACTTTATACAATAAATTTTAATAATTTTATTTATCTTATAAATTTAGGTTTTTATCTAAACATAATATATTATCAAAATTTGAGCAAAATAATTTACTCGTAAATATAATTTAATATAAAACAATCATTTAATCATCATATATAGTGGATTTATTGAATTTTAATAATAAAATTCTTAAAATTCATATAAAATTTCATATAGATAAACCAATATTTTATACTATTGGTAGATGATCATGTAAAATTGTTTTTCATTATTACTACACGGCCTTTCAACTTTTATTAATTTTTGTTAAGCAATTTCGTGAATATGTTCTCTAAAGTCTTTTTTTTTGTTGTTATACTATTTCATCAAATCAAATAATTATTTTTACTTTTATCTTTAAAATAACTATTCGAGAAAATGTTCTAAAAATAATTTTGTTAATCACATTAATATTTTATTATTGATTTTAGTATAGCTTTATTTTTAAATAATGACATTTTAAAGTGTTTAACTTTATATTAATTTTTAACCTTATTTTATATTTATTTATTTTTAATTTCATCTAATTTTGTCGGTGTAAGTTAATAAATAAAGTAAATCAAATTAAGAAAATATGTATAAAAAAAATTAATATACAGCTAAACATATAATAACAAGATACTTAATATATATCATCATCCAAATTTATGAAATAATATAATAAATATAAAAAAATGACAAGTTTTAATTGTAATTAATAAATAACAAAAACACCTAAAAGAGTAAGACCATACACCCAATAAAATGAAGATTAACGGTTTTAGTAAATCAGATTTGAATAAAATTGGTGTGGTCATTCAAACCTTTTTTGGTCTTGGAAACGAACTTAGTTAGTTGCCGCCTCTGAGCTTCAATTACTGTGATAAAAGCAGAAGGAATTTACCAATTATAGGTAAGGTCTTCAATCCAAGTTTGACGGTAAAACTAGCTACGTAACCACCTTATATATTTATTCTCATTATGACAACCATATGTTAACTTTTGACTAAATGCTATAGGAGAATAATGAACCTTTGGTATGTAACTTATTTAGTCTTATACCATTATGATTCTGATATTTTTTATAAGTTTTTCTTTAATTTATTTCAATAAACTTCATGATAAAGCTAATACAAATAAGTTTTTATTTATTTATTTATTTATTTTTATTTATTTTAAATTTACTCTAGTAAGTTTTACGTCCAAATTTGAGAATAAGTTCTTAATTGGATAGAAATGGTAAAACATACGTTTGGTTAAGTTGTTTATTTGAATGTCTTTTTAAAGGTATATGGAAAATGTTTAACCACATTTTGTCTGTAATTTAGTATTTTCTTTTATTTCTAATTCCTGTCAGTTTATTTTTTTTACCAGTTTAAATCCTTTTTTAGTCCTCAAAAAAATTGTTGCATTTTTTAATTATTATTTGTTTCATTTTTTATTCTTGAAATTCTTATTTTTATAATAACTGAAAATAAAAATATATAGATTACAACAACAATAATATATATATATATATATATATATATATATATATATATATATAATAAACTATACATGAAAAAAATGAAATAAAAATTTTACAAATTTTTTTAAAAAATAATCTAAATTATAAAGACTATAAATAATTAAAAAAATTATAATTACTTAAAATGAAAAACGTTAAATTATAAAAGCTAAAAATTATATTTAAATCAAACAAATTAAAGTAGTACAGTCTAAATAGTTCTAAACAATATATGCACCTAAATCCAATCTGTTGAGTGAGGAAAAATAATTGATTGGTGTAAAAATTGTTTGTATTTGGATCAGCGTTGGTAAAATTATGAATTAAAATTTATTTTTAATAGATATGTTAATATTTGAATATTTTTATCATAAAATCAAGTGAAAACTCACTGTAGAATTTTATAGCTAACACAAAAGTTGTTTAAAGTTATTTTTTAACTCAAAATCAAAATAATTTTTTTTTCAACATGAAGTTAAATATATGAAAATTTATCTAAAATTAATTATGGACTTACAATCAATTTTGTAAGGTGAAACTAAAGAAGAGAGGTAATGTTTCTTTTTTGTTCTGAGTTTGATACAGGAACATCCTTTTGTACTTTGTATCATCTCAAATAGATTTCTAAACACGGTCTTAACTTTCAAAGTAAACTATGTTTATTTCAAGTCATGGTCCAAAGGTTTCTAATTTAGGTGAGAAGTTTAATTTAAATAAATTTAACTTCAGATAAAATTAGTTTAAAAATAATATAATTTATGCTTAAACACATTTAGATTCTAAAACTAGTTACTTCTTGGTATACTTTTTTAATCCAATTATAAAATTATTTTAACTCAATATCAATTTTGATCTTATAATTCTCAAAATGAAAATCAAATAAATATTTACTTAAATTACGTTGTTCAATACTTCCATACATATAATCATATTCATGATTATAATTGTGACTAAAGGTAATATTTTATGACACTTTTTAATTTGTTTATATTTTTCAAAATCATATTACTTTAAAATTTTAACATCTTGTAATCCAATGATCTATTCCATACTATCAACTTGAATAATTTTATTTCATAATTAATTATAATACGCTGTTAACTAATTAATTCACTTACACAGTATATATACATATATACATATACATATTTCTTTGTTCACATTTTATAACTGATTATTGTCTACTAGATATTTTTCTAATATGCCATCAATTTGAATGAATTAGTGGTGTTTAAAAACCTTCACCAAACTCAACCAAAATAGAAGTATTTCAATCATTTTGGATTCATTTTCTCCTAAAGTTAGACCCAAATCATGCATACCCCTAATAATATGCCATGTGAAGTTTATGTCCAAGAGTCGTGCAAGTTTAGGATGAATTATGACTCAAGAAAACTGGACCAGGGTCCATGGCATAGCCTTTCAATGTGACAGAGCAGCATGGACTACAACCTCATGCATGTTAGGGCCTCCTATATATACATAGTTAGTTTTCGTGGTCCTCTTCCTACACGTAATGGATTGGAACAATATTGTGGCAATTGAATTGGTGTATAAACTTGGTGCACCTGCACCATCATGGATAATTTGGCTGTGATTCCCCACAAAAGCACTAATAGATTTTCAATTATTATATATTGTTGCCAACTCACTAAGTACATAACACAAATACTAAGAAAGAGTCTCTTGATAAGTCAAGAGTTTGTTGAATCTCACGTGGAGTGAAGTTGAAATACTAATGTTGAATCCTCCACGTACGTCAATTACGTACCGAAGCCGCTACCACTTCACGGAAAATGTTAAAGCTCGGTCTTTGGAATGTGTTGGTTGTATTTTCTTGTTCTAATCTTTTTATTAAAAAACATATGAAAAACTTGTTTGACAATAGTTATAATCTTTATATTATGTTTTATATTTTAAACCGATATGATGCACTGTGATGGTGTTTGATGATTATATGCATGAGATATTGAGAGTCTAGTTAATTTAGAAAATTCCCAAGTTACATAGTAGATTCTATCCAATTCATACGAGATTACGAAGTTAAGTATGTTAATTTTATAATTTAATAACGAAAATTGTGTTGATCGATTTTTTAAAAATCTAACTCATGGATTAAGGTGATGTTGTTTAAATGATTTCAGTATTATTGTCTACAATGTTGATGAATGATTTAAGACGAAGTCGTTTATTTTGATGTTGAGAATTATTTAAGACGGATTTGTTTTAGACTCTATGCAAGTAGTTGAAATTCAATATTTCTATTTTTATAAATTTCAATCTCAGCATACTTCTGATCATATATAATTTTAAGTTTATAGAATTAAAAATGTAAATATAAATTATGAATAATAAGAGTATCACTTAATATATAAAAATTAAAATTAACTATCATTAGTTGTTCCTAAAATTGGCCCTTAAGCGAGGTACACATGAGAAACCTTTGAAAAATTTATATATATATATATATATATATATATATATATATATATATTGACTAAGAATAATTTTAAAAATATAGATAAGGATAGAGAATATGTCAACACAATTATGTTAAGTCACTATTTGTTGCTTAAAATTATATGTTGACATAACCAATTGCCTATAAATGGTTTTTATTGGCGGAAATTGATGTCTATACAAATTTGAAAAGTGTGAATCTCTCACACAATTATATTATGGAGTGAAGCATTATGACTTAAATGTGTGTGATGTAAAGACCTAGTTTATTTTACTGCTAGAGATTTGGTGAATGTAATCCCCTAACACATATGAATTTGCTAACTAGAATTATGATAATGGTAATTGTTTATCAACTATGTATATCTAGTGTGTATGAGGCACTGTGTCGTACTAAAAGGGACGTAGACCTAGTACGATTAATGTGAATGTGTATTGACCTTGAAAGCATTAAATTAAGAGTGCATGTGATACTCTCTTCTGGTATTGGTATTGTTAAGTTTAAAATGATGAAAGATAAATTAAGTTTTTTAATTTTGATAATTACAATTTATTTTATAAATATTTTATAAATGATTAATTTTTATATATATTAAATGAAGTTTAATTTTAAAGATAAACAAATGTTAAGAAGTGGATGCATCATATGAAAGATCAATCTATGTAGACTAATGATCATTAGATGAAGTACAACAAAGCTTAACAAATGATAAATATTTTTCCTAATAGTTATTTGTAAATGTTAAGTTACTTATCAAAGTGATTGCCTTATAAGGTTGGTTTGTCTTAATAAAATCAAGTATGAAGTATTTACCTATTCTTCACATAAAAAGATGAGCCAAATCAAAACTTCTCCAATTTGAAGGTCTGTTGAAAAAAAAATTGCCCTTTTTTTTATATTCTTCGGCTGTCAAAGAATAAAATTATCAACTTTGAAGAGATAGTCCATGTAGAGGCATTTAATGCTCATGGAAATGTTATACGCTTTCAACTAATGAATGAAGATTTGAAGTTGCTTAGTTTAACGATGACCCTAAGTTCATCACCTATATAAAAGCCATAGATTATTGGAGTTTTGAAGTTAGAGATCACTCTTAACAAGCCAAAACTTTTGATGTTTTGTTTCTTAAACTCTCTATAAAAGTCTTTCCATTCTGATTGTAAATTACTCTCTATGTAGAGGTTATTTAAAGTTAGACACAAACTTTTTTCAAATCCTTAAACCTTAATGGTTGGGTGTTAGCCTAAAGATGTTGGATTTCAAATAATTTTTGTTAGATTGAAGAGACTATGTGTCAAAGAATACTTGGTCTGTTAGCCTGAAAAGGTTGTGTCTAAATAATATTTTGTTAGATTGAAGAGGCTGTGGCAAATCAATACTTGTAACTTTGAGAAAATTAGTGGAACCTTAGTTGTCGCTAAGGAGTCAGGTATAGTCTTGGGTTAAGACAAATCGGTATAAAAACACGTGTGTTTTCATTTGCATTCCATTCTATTTCTACTAACTAAAGAGACATATTATTTTATAACAAAGTCCTTTGTGAAAATCCTTTTAAACCAGTTTTTAAAAATTAAAGTCTAATTGATTAAACACAATATTCGTCTCTTTACAAAATTTCTGGAAAATTTTAATTAATACAATTCAACTTCCCTTATTCTGTTTTTATCTTTACAAGTATGCCTATAATGAGTCTAATAGGATTGTGGTCAAAGTAGGCATATAAGGTTGGGTTGCAAGCCGATGTGCTGATGGACTTTAATCAAGTGCTGGAATGGAAGTTGGGGTTGAATGAGTCTTAAGTAAGTTGTTAAAATCCATAGTAAAATATAGGTGATCTAAAACCTAGTGTCCTGATAAGCCACTACCCACATATCACAAAATCATGTCCGCCATTCTGAAGGACTAGTCATTCCCTAATGATTACCTGAAGGATGATACTATGTTAAGAGAAGTTCACGATAGTCATTGTAAAGTTAAATTCTCCATGAAGTAGCATATGTAAGAATACAAGATGTGTGAGGTGTCAGTGTCCTGAGTCAGGGCAAAAGGTTAAGTATGCATTTCTTGTGTATGATGTGGTGGATTATTAGTGCTTGTGTGAATTTGTTGTTAATGAGATGTTTCTTTGGGTGGAAGTTTCTCCAGCCTTATAATATGTTATAATTTTTTATCTAATTCTTAGTATGTGTATCTCACCCTTACATGTTTACACATGTAATTTGTGTCTATGATGACCTCAAGCAACATGTTAGAATGGATAGATATTGAAATGGATGGAGAAGGAGTGATTCCTACTAACATACCCTTACATATTTACACATGTAATTTGTGCCTATGATGACCTCAAGCAACATGTTAAAATGGATAGATGTTGAAATGGATGGAGAAGGAGTGATTCCTACTAACATAGTTGATCCAATTCCAAGTGTAACGAGATGTTAAAGTGTTACTTTGTAATCTTATAACTCTATTTTGTGGCTTCGAGTTGTTAATGTTTATGACCAACTTAGTAACATGTATAGTTTAACATGATATTGTCTAAGTAGAGTTACAAGTGAATATGGGATTATTATACTATATGTTCATATATAATATATGTAAGTTAACGAAGAGCATATTAAAATTAGGTTCACAAGTTAATTAAAGTTTTACTGAGTAACGACAATAGATTCTTATACTTTAAATTTTGTATCAATTTTGTAGATTTTAATTATAAATTAAATTTTGTATCACTTTTGTAAATTTTATTATTAAAGTTAACGATGTGATGAATTAATTGTGTAAAATACTTTACTTTTTTATATTACATATATTTTTCTCGTACAAAAATCCCTCTTATTTATTTATACACGTAATCTCCTAAAATTGTTTAAATTTTATTCTTTCTTTTGTTCCCAATAATAAAAATCCTTTATGTCCGACGATCCCCGACATAAAAAGATACAAGAAAACATTAAGCAACATCAAACATATAAACCCGTAACAATATTAATGTACCTTATTGGCTACATAAGAAGTACATGATTCCATGTAGGATATAAGACTCAACTATGGCGCACAAAAACATTATCAAATTAAATTTACTTTTCTCTTGAATAATCAATTTATATTTAACTAAGTGAATAAATTAAAATTGAATCAAAACTGTGCTTCAATTTTATGTGATATTTAAAAGTTTTAATCTTAAAAAGTTGTTGATTAACCATTATTTTTCATGTGTAAATTAAGTAGTATAAAAATAAGTATAAAACGTGATACAAATAATATGTTTCTTTCAAGTCATGTGATGTTATTCTTATAAATATATTTATTAAAAATGTAACATTCTCATATAAGTTATAGCAAAATATTTTTAGACATCATACTATATATGTTATTTTCATTTTCTATTTCTATATAAAATGGTGAGAACCTTATATTTCAATAGGAATAAAAAATAACTTTCCACTTTCATTTATTCTTAACTTATTATTATTTATTTTGAATTTTTTAATTAAAATAAATTTAAGAATATTTCAAAAAATAATAAATACTTATCAAATATTTCTAGGGAGAATAATATTTCCATTAATTATAATCTGAAGAACATAACATCCGAGAACGTAATTATATTCCTGAGATAAGCGTTGCCAAAAGAATAAATATTTTACACAAATTATGACAATAAAATTAGATTTTATTTTATTTTATACATTTTTTGAAAGAAATAAAATTAGATATTATTAATAGCATAACTAATCTGTACATCTTTATCATATTATTTTTAACCGTAATTTAATTTATTCTCTTATTAACATAAACAGAGACGTGTCATCAACGCAATCCATATAACACTCATCAACAACTTTTTTACATTCAAATGCACTGTATTACAACTAGGTCTATTACATGAAAAAATAAAAATGTACAAATAACTTAATTAAAAATTATCCAAATGAAGAAATGGGATCATAGAAATACACACAAGGTCAAAATATTCTAGACAACAAAATTGGCAAATCACCACTTAAAATTCAGTACAAGTATGGATAGAATTTGCCATATGTTTCATAGCAATATATCTTTCTAACTATAATCACATCTTGGAGAGAAATTTTCACACATGTTTGTTATATATTACAATATATAAAAGGGGTGAATGGAACAAGTATAAAGAAACACATATTTAGTCTTTAGCTAATGAGTCTTCAATATGTAAATGCCAAAACAAATTGATATGACCACATGTTTCCTATGACACCATGAAACAAAATTTTAGCAATCAACTTTGGCAGCATGAAAACAATACCCTTAACTTCTGCCATTTGTCCCTTCTTAATTGACTTCTATCAGCTTCCAACATTCTCACTGGACTTCCATTCCATTCTGCAGGTAATCTGAAATTCATGCACAATTAGGCCTAACTATTTATGATAGCTTGTGAAGTGTCCAAAAGAGACCATGGAGGGTATTTGGTATGTGGAAAATTTTTAGTTTCCCCAAAATGTAAATTTCCCATGTTGGTTTGTATGAATCTTAAACTTTTTTTTGTAAGAACAATGATTATTGGGAATATTTTTAGCCCACTTTTCAGCGAAAATGTTCCTATAAGAGTGATCTGAATTCAACACTCTTAAGTTAATTTTTGTTTTACTAATGTAAAAACTATCACTTTACTTTTTGTTTAGTTATTTAATGCAATCAATAATTATAAGTACAGGAAAATTGTAGTAAAATTTAAAAGATTTCTAAGAATATTTTTTGATTAAGAAACCATATTTTACTCATTATTAAGAATCATGATTCCCAAAAATCTCCTTTTAAGTTTAAGAAACTTACATGGGAAAAGCAAATGAATGTGTACTACTCATGCTATCATTAGAGTGATGAGAGGCACCGCTAGATGTTGGTGCAGGGGCAGCATATGATGTTGGACTAGGTAGAGGCCCTACTTCACTGGAACATGTCTCTTGAGGATAATTTTCTTGTCTTTTGGCTGAACCAGTTGGACTTTGTGAGTTACTCATCTCAGATCTGCACATGATTGTGTCAGTAACTTGTACACAATCTGTACAAGTTGGAAACTCCACTTTGCTGCCAATTGTACCCAAAAATGAATTTATTTGCCAATTCTTGAAAGATCTTGAAAATTCTGCTTCCTTTCTCAATGCCTAGAATTGTAAATGACAATGGTTTAGCAAATTCAGAGGTAGCATTTTCATTCAAATATGACAATTAATTTGTCCTCAACAGTTATCACATTTACTGAATTTGCATTTGAAGTCAAGGAGATTAAAGGTTTGAGTTGAGTGAAGTAATGTCAGAGTATCATATTTTCACAAACGCTTAATTTCTAACACTTGTTAAAAGAAGAAATACAAGAGCTCATCACATAAACCAAACAGTGAAATGTAACACTAATATTATTTTTGGAATGAGCTTCTAAAATGGATATCATTTTAAAATATAAAATAGACCACAGGTATTATTGATTCATACTCTTAAATTTAAACTTTCATTATACCATGTTTGTAGTATTAGCATGTATAAATTTGTTCATGGAGGACGCGTCACATTGTCCTGAGCCAGAAGAAAAATAAACCTAGTTTACTCACTGAGTTCTACAATTGTAGCTAAAACTGTGACAAATAAATCAGTACTGAAGCAAGTCCCCTTTCAAGAGACGATCACGTTATTTGGTAGCTAAAACTTTAGTTTAATCATTGGAACAAATAGTTAATTTGGTTATCATCATAACAAACAATAACAATGTTAAGTGGAATGATTTTTCATAAAAAGTGTTGCAAATGACATTTTAATAAATCAAGACAGAAATGGGTATATGAA
Organism: Hylodesmum podocarpum; assembly: GCA_026586105.1. Taxonomy (NCBI): domain Eukaryota; kingdom Viridiplantae; phylum Streptophyta; class Magnoliopsida; order Fabales; family Fabaceae; genus Hylodesmum; species Hylodesmum podocarpum. The sequence goes on along the minus strand of JALJEV010000493.1, from coordinate 5,384,609 downwards.
TAGAGGAACAATAAATTGTTTTAAGAAATGAACGTGCTCTTTTAAGAGAGAAATTCACTTTCTTGTTGACCAAATTAAGAATCTCTTTCCAAAAAATAGTTGGCTGTCATGTTATGGTTCAAAAAAATTTAGATGTCTCAAACCAATGAATTTTCCAAAAATCCTATTTCATGGTCCTCCACTTTTAATCTCCCAAATTTCAAATTGACTAAGCTTTGTTTTGGACCAAATAGTGAGTATAGACTTCTAGTACCCAGTTAACCGCCACATGTTTCTAAGTAAACAAGTGAATGAAAAGAAAAAAAACAAACCAAAGATAAAGACAGAAAAAACACAAAAGACTATCTCATTCTGCTTCATTTTCTTTTGCACAAAAGCAGATTCAGAGTTCTCTTCTCTTTGGTTTTGCATTTTCTTATCTAAGTGTGTCTGGTAATTCATTAGTGATGCATGTTCACCTTATTCTCATGTCAGATATGAAGAAATAAAAAAATATATGCAAGAACTCTGTATACTTGTATAGTAGGCTCCAAGTTACAGAGATAAACATCCAAACACTGAGCACAGTATAAGTGCAGGTGCTGCACCTAGTTTTGTATGTCCTTAGTAGTTCAGTGACAGTGTAGATGGCAGGAACTTGCTCCTTACGGAGGGGTATTGAGTCTAGTTTCAATCTTTTATCAATCATACAACAAAGCATATTAAACAAAAGATAAGATATTCACTGACATGGGTGATTTAACCAACCATGCCAAAACAGAAGACAAGACTCCACAGTATATTTTACATTCCTTAGAATATAAGTATTCTTATCTTAGTGTCAATATTCTAAAAATCAATTAACCTTGTTCAAAGAGATAAAATGTAAGTATGAGATCAGTGTCTCACCTCTCTAAGAGTCTCTGGTGTTGTCTTCTTTGTGGGGTGGTCAGTTGAAATCTTGTATCCTGAATCCACTTCACCATCCATCAGTAAACCTCTGCAATCATAAAATTCCATTGCATCCTTAAGGGAAAGAGTTTTAGAGGCATATTCTGGCCCATTTGATTTGATTGACATTGCTTCAATAGTTCTTTGATTTGAATCTCTTCTGCTATTCATGTCAGTCTCAAAGTGACATGACATTAAATCATGATCTACTGAATCTTCTGAGAGAAACTTTTCTTTTGGTGACACCCCCCTATCAATGCAAATGTCCTTGACAAACTGCTGATGATCCTCTTGAATAAAAACAACCAACTCAGGTATATCATAGTCCATGACATTCATTCCTGCAGAAAAATTCTTTCCCTTGCTAAACCTTGATAAGTCCCCTGAAGCATTAGTAAAATGCCCCACATTGAACAACTTCTGTATTGGAATCTCCCTTGCCCTAAAATTATTATTACTCTTCAGTCTGTCCCTTACAATTTTCTTATGTTCTTGACTTCTTTGATCTTCATAATGAAACAAATTTGAGTGTTTCATGCTGCGGACTCTTGAACTTCTCATCTTGCCAAAAACAAAACCTTCTCACTGCATTGGAAAGACTGGTGGTGAGGTTTGCAATTTGCTGGATAGAATTTGATAGGAAAATAATTGTTCACAATCCACACAGCAAGTAGAAATATGCAACTCAAACATTAAGCAGTAGTAACGCATGTTGTGTCTCTATGGCTGCAACGCAATAACAATTTTTGTTGCTTTGTCCACAATTTTCCATGATATAAAAAATTGCAACAAAACCATGATCGTAACTGTAGCGACAATTTAAAACCTTGTGGCAATCTATTGATGAGAAATTTATTACATACTAACAACATACAAAATGTGACGGCAACCTTGATTATAAGATATTCGATAAACATGAAAAATTAGTAAAATAAAAATTTCCGTGTAATGCAACCTATAATGATATCATATTATATATATTGATGGCAGTTACATGTAAAGAATTAATTCTAAAGGTTGGTCTAGTGAAACAAGACAAAATCTTACATTCGAGACATCAAACATTTCTTTAGAGTGAGCCAAATGTAACTAGTATGTTTATTGTTACTTAGTAAGTGTTATTATTCCTTCACCAAAATTTCATGTAACCCAAAAAACTAATTTCTAAATTCTTTTATAAAAAAATTTAAGGGGATACTGAAGGAAAATGATTACCTACCCTTGTAAGTCCAAATCAGGGGCCAAAGGATCGGCGATCACTTTCAGCTTTCAGGGCAATAATTTATGAAATTGGTAAATTGGTTTGATTTTCTATGTTGTTTGAAAGTGGTTAAATGATTATAGGAAGGAAAGGAAGATTTGAGCAAAGAAAAATAAAAACTGCAGATGAAGGAGAAGCCTTTGTGTGCAAACTACAACATCTGAATACAAATAACAAAGGATAATGGATATTAAGTTTTCATACAGAATGATCAAAGAGAATAATCTACAAAATGGGTAGCTATAACATAAAGCAAAATAAACATAAATAACCTAAATATAAAAAATAAGATCCCAGAAATCATATCACCGATGAAAAAAAGGGGAAATGCAGATATCCAAGTTACAACTTTTGGGATGTTGTTTTTCCCCCAACATTGAATAAATATCAATGGATTTACAAATGAGAATAACAAATGGAATTGTGTTCCTTGACACTCTCAAATGAAACAATTCATGAACAAAATCAAAGAAGTATTTGAGCAAATTGATAATAAAACACAAGCAACAAACATAATCAAGCAACAAAACAGTCATAATCAAAGTGAAATGGATCCTATGCCAATTACCAATATGAGATGTCCACACAACTCAAAAGTCAAAACTTGTTCTGCAGTACCACAATCTTAGTTTAAGGATCATTTGCAACTCCAGAAGTTACCACACGCTACAAAGAACCACAGAGTTATGCTATGGCCACTCTAGTTTCAATAGAAACGGTAGGTGAAAAAAAAAAAATTAAAAAAAAAGTTGAAAAACAATAAATGGACGGTTCAGACAATTAATATTCTTAAAAATAATTACCAAACAGCCAGATTGCCAACACTAATGTTTTTTTTTTTTTTTTGTGTCTCCTTTTTCTTCATGCTTCATTGTGTCTTATGGTTCTCTGTGCACTCCATTCCTCTCAAACAAGCTCTAAGTGTTTGGTGAACAAAAAAATTGCATGAGAAAAACAAAAAGTAAATGAACTTTTTGTGATATTTGAATATAGGATTTTATATGGATGTGTATTTTTCTTGAACCTTATGCTTTAATTATGTAGGTACACATACTAGAAAATTTTGCTATTTAAAATTTGATTGAGGCATTAATTGAGCTTTCCATAAGAGATTTTTGGTCAAGGGAGAAAGATTTCATTCAATGAGTTCATGGCTTTCTTCTGGTCTGTAATCATCTAAGCGTGGTTATCATGTTTTCTTATTTAGGAAGAAACATATACAAAGTAATCTTTCATTTTGAATTGGGACCCAATGCAGTGTTTTTTCAAACTTTTAACCCCCTTATTTAATTTGAGAAGATTTTCAATTGTTATAATATTTTTGCTTAATATTAGAAAAACAGATTTGGTATATTTTAAGGTAGTTATTATTAAAATTAAAAACTTAATCATAAGTATTTACTTGCGATTGAATTACATTGTTGGTAGTATTTATATTTTTTTTTATATTATTAAATAGATAATTTCAACTTTTTTTTTTGTTAAAAGTGTCTACCTAAGTCAGTTAGCATGGTGCATAAGAAGTTGTAAATTTTATGATATTTATGTTCAATTTTTACAAATAAAAAATAATAATTTCATGTTCTTAAAAAAAATGTTAAAAATATATAAACTAATTATAGGATGAAAAATGAGTATTAGATTCAAAGCAAGAATATTAATTTTATCAAAATTCAAATATTTAATATTACTTTTACAAAATGTATAACTTTCTTTTTTGAAACTAATTAATTACTAATATATATACATACATATATATATATATATATATATATATATATATATATATATAAAATTGACTACCGGTTATTTTTAAATGATTTCAGGTTTATTAATCATGAAAATGATATTATAAACACAAGTATCTTGAAAATTGAATAAAGGACATTTGTTACATCTAATTAAATATTTTAAAAATTAAAAAAATATTAGTTACAATATATGGAAATATCTTTATCATAATTAAAGTATTTTAAAATATATTTAAGTATAGTCTTTTTTTTTTTCATAAGATTAGTGGGTATGTTTTTATTTTTATTATAATTTGCAATTTGTTAGAATTATAATAAATATTTTTAAGATTTATATTGGTGGCAAGTTTAATAAGTCATGAAAAAAAGTGTACTTATCTAAGCGTCATGAGTGCTGAATTGATTAAAGAATATTTAATAAATTTATTAGATATTATTTCAAAAAATATTAATTAATTTTATATTTAATATAACTATATTTTATATCTATTGCACGTGATATTTTTTTTATATTATTAAATAGATAATTCAACTTCTTTTTTTTAGTTAAAAGTATCTACCTAAGTCGGTTAGCATAGTGCATAAGAAGTTGTAAATTTTATGATATTTATGTTCAATTTTTACAAATAAAAAATAATAATTTTATCTTCTTAATTTTTTTTAAAAAATATATAAACTAATTATAGAATGAAAAATGAGTATTAGTTTCAAAGCAAGAATATTAATTTTATTAAAATTCAAATATTTAATATTACTTTTACAAAATGTATAACTTTCTTTTGAAACTAATTAATTACTAATATATATAAATTGACTACCGGTCATTTTTAAATGATTTCAGGTTTATTAATCATGAAAAGGATATTATAAACAAGTATCTTAAAATTTGATTAACGGACATTTATTACATCTAATTAAATATTTTAAAAATTAAAAAATACTAATGTTACAATATATGGAAATGTCTTTATCATAATTAAAGTATTTTAAAATATCTTTTAGTATAGTTTTTTTTTATTTCATAAGATCAGTGGGTATATTTTTATTTTTTATTATAATTTGCAATTAGTTAGAATTATAATTAATATTTATAAGATTTATATTGGTGGCAAGTTTAATAAGTCATGAAAAAAAGTGTACTTATCTATGCGTCATAAGTTCTGAATTGATTAAAGAATATTTAATAAATTTATTAGATATTATTTTAAAAAATATTAATTAATTTTATATTTAATATAACTATATTTTATATCCATTGCACGTGATATTTATTTTCACATAAATAAAATTTATATAAATATATTTATATAGGAAATTATATTTTAAATTTTCAATGAAAAATTTAATTTGTAATATAAAATTATTCTAATCATACATAATTCATCCTCAAAATGTTGTTAAAATCACTGTGTACATAAATTAGAAATACTGTACTTAGAATGGTGTTCTTTTCCCATTCTCTAGTTTCACGTTTATTTTTTATTTAAATATTTTTAATGTAAAGTGTTAAATTATATTATTTTCTCCAATTGAAACTTTATTTTAGTCATTGTAAAAGTATTTTTTTATCTTTCTTGATTTTTCTCCACTCTTTAAACTAGAGCAACAACCTTTATGATACACAGGTGAATTGTTAATTTTTATATATGAAAAGTATATTAACACGTTTGTTTAATTTCTTGTACTTTTCAATCTAAAATAAATCAACATTACAAAATAAATAACTTAACTTACTAAAATATTCTAGAAAAATAAAATGAAATATCTAAGTTAATTATTAACTTCTTCGTTTATTCGTTGTATAAATTAATATATTCATTTTATATTAATTTGATTTTGGATTAATTTTAGAATGGTGCAAATGGTTTATTTATTTAAGAATAATATATCTTCAATGTCAAAGTTAAGTATTTTTTCATGTTATTTAGTATATTTTAAATTTAATGGAAAACTTTTATTATTTTTTTCCTTTTTCATATAAGGTATCTTAGTCATTTTATTATGGTTGTCATACATCTTCTTTAAAATGAAGAACAATCTCTCTTCATTATTTAATTAATTCTTAGAAGATTTTTTTTTGGGACGAGAACAAGTAAAATATAATGGATGAGTCCCATTCCTTTCTTTGTCTCTACTATTACCGTGCATTTGCCTTTTAACTCTACCATAATGTCATTTTCCAATCAAACTTTCATCTTGACAGAGTTATCAATGTTTTTGAAGATATTTTTATCCTTGGTTACGTGATTATTGTAGTTGATATCTAAGTACCAGTTTCTTTCTTTTTCATCTGTTAAATATTGGGTAGCGTAGAAAAATCGATGTTCATCATCATTTTTATTGCAATAACTTTTCTCTACATGTCTAACTTCTTGCAATAGCTGCATTGTGCCTTTTCACAGAACCAACAATCTTTCTTCGCGCGACCTGATCTTTTGCAAATGTTGCATGGAGGATTTTTATCTTGACAGTTTTTGGGGAAATTTCTAGAAATTTCTCTTGTTCTAAAAGTTTCTTCCTAATTTTTCTTTCCTCCATCTCCTTTATTTTGAGGCTGAAATTTGAGTTTAGATTGAAATACATTTTCAAAGTATACCTTCATTACACGTGTATAATCATTGCTCAAAAGCCTCAAGAGAATCTATTAATTTTATCACGGATAAAGTAGACAAGTCTTTAGTTTGTTGAGTTGTTGTCATGATCTGATCAAACTTTGAGGTAATAGTAATTAAAATTTTCTCTAATAATTTTCTTATGAAGAATAATTTCTTCAAAGACTCATTTGATTTATGATTTCTATAACTATAGAATAATAATTCATGACAGTTTAAGACTCTTTCATCTTCAATAGTTCAAAATCTTGTCTTAGAGTCTGGAATTTAATAACACGTACCTTGTCGCTTCCTTGAAACTTCTCTTGTAGTGTAGCTCACACTTCTTTTACACTTGTAGCTTTTATTATTTTTGGAAAAATTGCGTCAAATATCGCTTGTTATAAGGTGAATAACACATTTAAATCTTTTTATTTATTCTCTTTCAATTCTTTTCTGAGTTGCATTGAGATGTGTAATTTTTGCACGAATAATAATTCCTTCTTCTATAAAGTCCCATAAATTTAGGAGCAAAATTATACCTTTACTTTTATGCTCTAAAAGTCATAATTTTCGCTATTAAAAATATGGACAATAATAGATGAAGATGGTGAGGTGTTAGCCATAATTTAGAAAAGATATAGGAATGAATTAAAAGAATAGAATAAATTTTTAAAAATAATTAAAAAAATTTAAAATAATAGATAAATAATTCAATTATCTAATATACGATGAAACATATTTTTAATACCACTGTTAATAATAAAGGTTGTGAGAATATTTTAAAACAATGACATGAACTAATTTGTTATATGGTGACTTCTATTGAAAATAGCCACACCAAATAATAGAAAAAAAAATTTTATATTTGAATTTCTCTTCAAATATTAAATTATTTAATATTTTCTAAATATTTAACTGTACTTTAGTATAGAATACGGTAATTTTTATTAAAAAAACTAACAAAACTATAAAAATTTAAATCAATATTTTAACAATAACAAATGACCACCATCAACATGTAACATTTTCTAATAACTTTTGCTTCATCGCAAATATCGTCGTCCGAGTTAAATTTTGGCGCTCGTCTGTAGAAATCGAAACGACCGTTTCCTTCAAAGCAGTTTTCGGTTCGGCTTCAGTTCGGTCATTCTTATTTCTCGTTGTCATCACACTTCTTTCTCGTTCACTATCTCGAGTTCTCTTTGCTCTTCTCATTTGAAAGAAAGGGAGAAAAATGCACGAGAGGCAGCGTTTGGAAGAAAAACGAGTTTCGTGCGACTCAAATTCTCCGCTTCCCGAGAGACACACACAACATCATGAAACCGATTTAGATCACGTCCTCTTCAACAACCTAGTCCAGATTGTCCCTCTTGTACAATCCTTCATCGTAAGTTCTCTTTTTTATCCTCAATTCCAATAGCTTTGCTTCAATGTTTGGTTCTGCGTCCAAAACAAACACACACACACACGTTGGTTTGAAAAATGTAAATAAGTCAGTGAAGTCGTTTTTTTTTTCTTCACGCGGTGGGTTAACTGTTAATGCATGCTCATTAAATTTGTTTATTAAATTCGATTAGGATCGCGAAGGAAGAAGTTCATTCACACGTCAGGGTTCCATGGTATTCACCAAGAAACCTTCAAGGAAGTCACTGTTGAAAAGTGTAAGAGAGAAACACTCTTTAAATTCTAGTTTTATAGGTCAAATTTCAATTACGGAAATAGACGCTGCAGCCTCGTGATTCTGATATGTTTATATGTGTGATTTATATCACTCCAGTAAGCGTCGTCTAACAAATTTACAAAATTAACTGCATCATTTTGATAAGAATTGTGCTTTTTTATTGGAAATAAATAGTATTACACATGTATAAGAAAAAATATTTTGTAGACAATTGTATTAAGCAGACTAGACATCCAGAGACATCCAAACAACTATGGTCAGTGAGTGAGTTAACTGTGCATTGTAGTTGACTGCGAAGTAAAGTTGGGTATAAATGGATGAATGTAATTGATGTTACATTGAAAAGTTAAAGCAACACTAATTCTGGGACTTAATTTTTTTTCTTCCACAACACTTATAATAGGACAACGGAGTGAAATTCTTGTGTTCTGCTATGTTCTGCTATGTTCTGTGGTAATTGTGGGGCAAATTTACGGGTCTATTTAGAAAAAAAAAATTATGTATAGGAGTTGTTTGCAAACTACTCACGAAGGATAATGGTTGTTTTGTGCAAACTTTACCTGCATATTTATGACTGCAAATTTAGCCTGCGCAGATAACATAAAGTGCAAAGTGGACTTGTGCAGATATTGTCATGGGCAAAATAGACTTGCACAATACTCTGCAACACTTTTCTTCTGTTATTTCAATCATGCAATGATACACATTTGAAATTTGCAGGATTCTTTATCTTTTAACTGGTTGAAATCTACATATTAATGCGTGTTTAATCTGCTAATCAATGCATATTTAAATATGCATTAATATGTAGATTTTAATCAATTAGAAGATAAAGAATCCTGCAAAAATTCAAAGATGGAACATTGCATGATTAAAATAATGGAGGGAAAGTGTTGCAGAGTGTTGAGCAAGTCTATTTTGTGCATGGCGTTATTTAGGCAAGTCCACTTTGCACGATATGTTTCTGCACAAGTCTATCTTGTGCAACAATTATTAATGTGCAGGCTAGATTTGTGCGATACTATTTTTATGCGCAGCTTGGCCTTACACAGTCATTAATGTGCAAGTTAGGTTTGCCCAACACAATCAAAACAGACCCATATGTGTAATTTTTTTAAAAACAGACCCAGATCCGTACATTTGCCGTGATTGTGGTTGTGATTGGTGAATGCTAGGCAAAATAGAGATTCATGATTGAAAAATTGAGGAGTTTGTTTATTTTTTCTCTAGTTTGGATGGAATAAAATCCCCACATATTTCTACCTACCACATTAGCTACTTGCTATTGCTCTTAAATGTATTTTACATTTTTCTTTTGCAGATGGGTTTGTATTTGATCATTGTGCAAATTTCATTTGGAGAATTTTCTTTTCTTTTTTTTGGTCCCCTCCTCCAATTTTTTATGTATCATATATCATCAGACTAGCTGTCATTAATGGTATATTATCTGAACGTTCTGTGTGGTTCTGGTAAACTTAGCAGGTAACACAAAAGAAGTATGCAACTATCACAACTATGAATGACATAACTTGCATGTATGCTGCCATTCTTTAAATTAGTTTACAGCCATATGAGATTTGTCTCAAATTTGAGGATTCAAGTTTATCTTTTAACCCAACTTTATCAATTTATTTTAATAGACAGGACTATTTTATCCTTAATTTCTTATCAATTTGGTCTTACTCATAATATGAGACAGCCTGAATGATTCTCTAAAGAACATAACTAAGCCGTGAAAGTTAAATTTGCGGTTGTTAGAATGTTGTAAAATTATGATTGAATGATCTTCCTTTCCCATTATTGCTATTGTGAATATTTCCCATACTGTGGTAGATAACATATTTAAAAGACAGTAGTGTTGGTAAATTTATTCTTGCCAGAAAGAGAAAGGATAATGGAGGAAAAAAACAAGTAGAAAATGGTAGTGACTATTCGGGCACTAATCACTTTGTTTCTTTTAGAGGTTAGACATGAGAAAAGGACATAAAGACAAGTGTGTCATATTGAAGGAGCAGGTGGAGGAGCTGCAAAGGAAACTATTGGAGAAAGATAAACTTATAGTGTCAGCAGAAAACAATAAAAAACTGATCGAAGTTCTTAAACAAAAACTTGATGAACTGAAACACCGGACTTCAGAAAAGGATTCTTTACTGAAGTATACACAACAACAACTCCTTGATGTGAAGGTACTAATATACTTATACTTTTTCATACATGATTTGGCTCCAGTTGCAAAGTTCTGTAGAATGTGACAAAGCGTATACTATTCATGATACTTTTTCACTTAATACATACTCTTCACATGTCTCTAGAACATGATGACTGCTGACGGGTATTGAAATTCAGATCTAAAATTCTGATAGATTTATTAACCAAATAAATACCTATTGGGTGGTTTCACAGTTTTCCTTTTTGTGTTCTGATTCTACTATTAGTATTATTCTTGGAAAAGTATGGTTAAGAATTTTGAGGCATGTCACCATTGAAATTGTTGCTATAGGTTTGTTTTTGACTTTGTTAAATATGAAAAGTTCAAAATGCATCAAAATTCAAGTGTCATGTTCATACCTTATACAGTTGTACTTCTTTGTCCTGTATAGGTATCTGATGGATAATAAAGGTGAGCAAAACACTCATTTCTTGTCACAAATTTTGAAAATTTTCTCTCACTCAATAAATATCATGTTCTACAGATTGAGCTTGCAGACAAACAAGCTGCTCTTGAAAAGATACAGTGGGAAACAATGACATCCAACCTGAAAGTGGAGAAATTGCAAGAAGTGATAGATTCCATGCAAGGAGATATTTCATTATTTACATTGTTTCTTAAAGGCTTAACAAAACCTGACACTGCTGAATACGCCGATGATTATGATATTAAGCCATATGACTTTAATCACCAGCCTAGTATAGTAAGTTTACTAACAATTTTACGAGCATCCCTGCTTATTTTGCACATTGCCACATATGTTGGGAGTCATCGAGGGTAATGAAGTTGGGAGACTGGTTCATATAAACTTGTTGTAATTCACCATGCAAATACTTTTTAATGTCTAGTTGGTGCATAGGTACATGAAAATAGACATTTTCTAACTATTAAACATCTAAGATTTGTTGAACAGGATTATTTGGACGAGATGGAAATGCAGAAAATGGAAGAAGCAAGGAAAACATATATTGCTGCTGTTGTTGCTGCAAAGGAAAAACAAGATGATGAGTCTATTGCTACTGTTTTCAATGCTAGGTTACAATTTCAGTCAATTCTTTTCAAACAAAAAAATTTCAGTGTGTAATTTTATGAATCTCTGTTGATCTGTAGGTATAATAAAACACCCATGCATCCACTTATACAGCAACGAATTTAAACTTCTATTCATTTTTCCTAATAATTTTTTGAATCTCTATTTTATTTTGTAATAATTTTTCTATAAATCTAAATAAAACAACATTTACTTTTACAGTATGTCAAAAAAAATAAAATAAAATTAACAATTGTTACTGACTCCTCATGTAATCTTTTAATTAATCATTTAATCTGAATAGTTTTACAAAGCTTATGTTTTTTAATCTTTCTATTTTATATTTTAATTCTCTTTAATTCTATCATGAAATGATGTTAAGTTGAATAATAAAAAATTACCTAAAATTTATACGAAACAAATTTTTTAACGAAGTTACTTCAGAAAAAAAATTAAAATATAAAGTATTAAGACTAAAAAGAATAATTTAAAAGAAAATTATAATATAAAATATAAGGATTAGAAATATTATTTTTAAATTATAAAAACTAAAAAGACTACTTTTAAAATATAAAAGATGGAAAGATAAGATTAAGTAACCCATCATTTTAGTTTTTGAAGGTATAATAATTGGACAATTAAATTTTGAAAGATGAAATTAAAGTACTTGCTAAAAGATATTTGTAGTTATTTTAATTTATGAAATTAATTATGTATTATCATTTTGATTCTTAAATTTAATAATTCGTCTTATTTTAATCTTTAAATTAAAGATTAAAATATTAATAAGTAATAAATTAAAATAAAAAATATATTATATTTTTAAAAATTAATTTACTATTTTCCATGCATTATACAAAATTATATCAACTAGACAGATTATCAAATCTTGAAGTTATTATCAATATTCAACAGCAGTGAAAAATACTAGTATTTTTTTTTAAAAAAAAGCTTCAATGTTGTTCTTCGGCGGTTACTAACACTCCCGGTAAACAAAACGGCGTAGTGCGGACACAAATTCATTCCCGCGTATTTACAAGAACAAACAAAGAGGAAGAAGAAGCACATGGAAATCCAAATCCGTGCCCTAACCGGCGATTCCATCACTCTTCCCATCACTCCCACCACAACCGTCCAACACCTCAAACTTCTCCTCTCCCATTCATTCCCCGCCGCCACCACCTCCCCCCATTTCCACCTCTTTTTCAAGGCACGCCCACTCTCTCTTCCTCCTTCAATTTCTCTTTCACCAAACCTCACACTTCGTAACTAACACGTTCCTGGTTTGATTTCAGGGTGCAAAATTGCGATTGCAGACTCTAATTGGCTCTTACCCTATCCAACGTGGCGAGTTTCTTGTACTCGTTCCTTTCTCTAAGAAGGAAAAGGAACCTTCTCGAACCCGCGATTCGGAACCTTTTTCAGATGTTGCTTCCACTGCTTCAGCTTCTACTCTCGCTGACTCTACGTGGTCCACTATAAAAGATGATTTGACGATTTTACATGACAGTGACGCCACTGAGACTTGTAATAATGCGTCTAATTCCTATTCGAAAAAAGAGGAACCGTTGGAGACACGAACAATGGGAGGTTTGGGTTCTGAGAAGCAGATAGAGCTTCCATATCGTCTCATATTAAACACATTGCGAGATTTTAGCGATGGCGATGGTGCTCTTGGCGACCACAATTGTGAGGTTTTTGCCAAGGTTTTGGAGTCTGTGAATTGTTTATCGGACCTGCCTCTCGGATACTGCAAATTGTTGAAACGAGCGAGTTCGAAAGGGGGCGGCGGTGGTGGTGGCGGGTTGAGGAAATGTGTTAGTGATGGCGCTACGTGCTTGTGTCCACTGTGGTTGAAGATAGTGATGAAGGCGTTTTGTTTTGTTAATGTTTTCTCGGCTTTTCTTTATTTGCAGCGTAGGGAATTGTCATTGGTTATGCTGGAAGAGGCGCTTAGTGAGCTTGCCAAGTTTGGGGTTGAACTTGGCCTTGCTGACATAAAGCATCTTTCGCTCCTTTGTCCTCATGTAAATTGATTGGTTTTGTAATTTTGTTTTTCATCTTCGTGGATTGGTCTCTCATCTTATTGGTTTCAGTTTTGATTCCTTAAGATTAAAAAGTTTCACTTTGGTCTCTTAAGGTGTATTTGTTAAACCATGGTTCTTCCGTTAGTTTGCTGCACTAACTTAATCAACTTTGGTGACATGTAGGAAACTGTGAGAGAAGTTACATTAGATGGCCGTTTGCTGCGTCAACCATAATTATCATCTTTAGTGCAAAACACTGACAAAAGGGCCAATTTTGTCTAATATATACACTTTAAGGGACCAAAGTGAAACATTTTGAACTTAGGAAACCAAATTAAAACCAAAATAATAAGATGAGGAATCAAAATGTATTTTTAGCATTTAGACATGCTAGTTCACTTTTGATTTATTTTGTGAGCATTGGTATGTCTATGATGGACTAAAGGTGGGTTTAGGAATATACATTGTTGCTTGAAGCAAGTATCTTGAATGTATTCTTTTTGTTATACTTTGTCTACAATGATGAAATTTTCGTAGAGTGTTGCATTTTGCTGCTCTAATCCGTGGATTGAATCCTTTGCAGCTGGTATGTTTTGGAGATAATGTAGATAAGATGAGTTTTGGTGATGTTATTGTTGTTGTTAACCATTCAACTGCCAATGAAGATAAAATTGAAGACAATCCTAAAAGAGGTATATCGATGACGTTGTTTTTTGTCAATCTCATATTTACTAATTTTCTTTCCCATTGAGACAATTTTTTTAATTTTTCTTGACATGTATTGTTTAATAGTGCGCAAGTGGTTGTATGTCTCAAGAATTGTCAGTACATTGAAGAGAAGGGACAGTTCTTTCCGAAAATATCTAGGGCGGGCTTTTGAGCAGTTGCCGGTATGGTTTTTCATTTTTGGAAAAAGAAAAACTCTAACCTGCATGATTGTTCCATTCTGAACCCATTTTTGTTTACTGCAAATTTGCATTCGGCCGTATTGTAATAGATTAACATTTACACCTGACCTAAACTTTGATTGTACAAGTATGATAGAATTTGCACTGTATCTGATAAGTTCGTATGCCTGAACCTCGACTGATATTTCACTTGTAGTGTGGAATTATTTGTTCCTGTTCAAAATCTACAAATTTCACCAGCAAAAATGTGGTTTTTATAATAGGAATTGCATTAGGATTATGTCAGTATGATTTTAATTCATAAAATCCAAGTTATTAGATAGGCATTAGACAAGGCATGCAACTTTCTTTGCCGAAGGAACTGATGCAGTGAAAGATGGTAGAAAGTTACTAAAGTGATTTTGAATTTGGGAAGAGTAGGGTAGATTGATGTGGAACAATAAAAGGAGGGGTTCTAGTGTTTAGAAACCTTTCAAATTTGAACATGTAATATGGTGAAATGGATGATATAGAAACGTCCCTAGAATTGTTTATAGTAGGTTTATGCACATTTATAACCTAGCGCAATATTTCAGAGTCTATATAATCTCTAGTCTAAACCTTATTGAAAAGTCACTTGCTAGTTGTGTGATAACCAACTTAATACATATAAAGCACTTTAAAATCAAAATATAACAGAGTAAAACAAAAAACATAGAAGACCATTTTTAAATTGCTCCTGCATCAGGAAAAATGAATCACTAACTCTAAAGATGCTGAATAATGTATTCTATTTGCAGTTTGAAGATGGGATGACTGTGGGAATTTCCTTGGAAGAGCTGCTTGCAGCAGTTAAGGACCATGATTTTGTTGGAAAAGAAGACAAATCAAAACGTGTAAAGAGAAGCAAAACTACCTCAAAACCTGACTTCAACCATATTGGGTGTCATGTATGAATTCATCTATGTTTCATATTTATTTTTAATTTGAAGTCTTCTGTGTAAAGCCAAAATTTATCTGATGTAAGGAGCTAATGGTAGAAAGATAGAGTAAAATAAAATGTCTCTTTTCATATGTCAAAAAATAAAAGTACTATTTAAAAAGGTTTGATTGGGGTTTGTGTGTGTTGCTGAAATTTCTAACAGAAATTTGGTTTGATTATTAAAAATATGGTTGTGAGAAATTATTGCATGTTGCAATATATTGCTGAAACTCTACTATTAGGGTAGATCATATGGAGTTGCTTTATATCACTTGTTCTTGGCTTGGTAGGACACAAAGTCATTACTAGCAGTGGACATGATCAATCATCTCAAGAAAGGAATTGGATCTGAAGGACAGGTATTTTCTATTTTATTGCATTAGGGTTTTGAGCTTTAGGAAGTATAAAACATGAGATCTTCAATTTACCATGATTCACTGGATATGCTGACAATAATGTATTGTCAAATACACACAACCAATAATGTTTAAAGACAACTTAATCTTCCTTTTTCACTCATGAAAATGTATTGTGGCATGTCTTACTCTGGTAGCACTTAATGCTACATTAGCTACATTATGAAGGTTTGGTTATTACAGATTGTGCATATTGAAGACATATGTGCCAGAAAAGCCATTTACAAGGAGATCCCAATTGAACTATCTGAGAAAGTGAGATCTGCTCTGAAGGGTATTGGAGTCTCTAAATTTTACAGTCACCAGGTACAAAATGAATAATGGTGCCTTCGAAGCTAATATATTCTCATTCAGAATCAAATATTTTCTGCTGCTTGGATTACATAGGCAGAGTCTATACAAGCTTCCCTTCGTGGTGATAATGTTGTTGTGGCTACGATGACATCTAGTGGCAAATCCCTTTGCTATAACCTACCAGTTCTAGAAGTATTGTTCAACAATTTATCTTCATGTGCTTTGTACATATTTCCCACAAAGGTTTGTTGCATCCTATCATTTAATTTCTCAATTCTAAAATCTAAATGCCTCCAGATAATCTAAAATATCTCATGCATGCAGGCATTAGCTCAAGATCAACTAAGAGCTTTGCGACGCATGACAAAAGGATTTGATAGTGACTTCAATATTGGTATATATGATGGTGACACTTCTCACTCTGAGAGGATGTGGCTACGTGATAATTCGAGATTGGTAACCTATTAACTAATTTTTGTTTCAAACCAGACAGATTCTAGTGAAATGTGTTTCATTTTATATTTATATTACACTGCAGTTGATCACAAATCCAGATATGTTACACATATCAATCTTGCCTCACCATCGACAATTTAGTCGGATTTTATCAAACCTAAGGTAGTGTTAGAGTATTTGATCAACCATATTGATAATTGTATTTATATGGAATATTGCTTGATGTTTTGTTATTCTGTTGAGGTTTACTCTATCTTAACTGATTAGGTTTGTGGTAATTGACGAAACTCATACGTACAAGGGAGCCTTTGGATGTCATACAGCCCTTATATTGAGGAGGCTAAAACGACTCTGTTCACATGGTTTGTGGAGCTTCAGGAATCTGGAAAACATTTTCATGTGAGTTGTCTGTTTAAGTTTTAAATGGAAATATGAATCCACGATTCACTTCTACTTGCAGTATATGGATCTGTTCCTTCTTTTGTTTTTTCGACTGCAACTTCTGCAAATCCTCGGGAGCATTCTATGGTAAATAACCCTTGGAAGTAGTCAAATTTTCATATACTTAGCATTACATCTGTTTTAGCATGTTACTTACGTATGTACCTGACTTTTAATAAATGCTTGTTTTACTTTGTCTTTCTTTAGAATTATAAGGTTGTTTGGTAATCTTCGAGTAACCACAATGCTGCCATAGATTAAAACTGTGAATTGTCTGTGTCTCAGGAACTTGCAAATTTATCTATGCTGGAGCTATTTCAGAATGATGGAAGTCCATCTACAAGGAAACTTTTTGTACTTTGGAATCCAGCTCTGCGTCCAAAAGCTGTGAGTTGAAGTTTTAATGTACTTGTGAAGTTATATAGCTATTATATTCTTGACTAAAGACATATTTACGTTCTAAATTTTGTTGCTACATGATCACAGAGCATTAAAAGAGCTCAGTTTGCTATGAGTACTGATGAGGTTGCAGATGAAAGTGCTAATTTTGTTTGTTCAAGGTGAAGATCCCCATGTGTGGAAAAACCTTTCCAACTATTGATTTTGATGTATGCAGCCTTATGCTAAGTTGACCTGCATGCTTTAATAATTGCGAATGCAGTTTCAGTTTGAATAATTTTAATTTCAGACCAACACTTCTAAAAATCTTAAGATTTTATACTTCCTATATTTTACTTCATGAAAGAGCTCTTTAGGCTTAGAACATGGTTTATGCATAGGCTTGTTTGACCTTGTGCTGATATTAATTTAAATATGAAAATTGAAGAATGAGGCAGCAGGCTTTAAGATTCCAATACCACCAGTGTTCTAAAATGCTTAAGCTGTTGTATGAAAGCCTGGGAGAGGCATGGTGGAGAGAGCAACATTTCACTGTTCAATCTCAATGTAATAAAAAGAAAACTAATAAAACTTGCTGGGGGAAACAAATTATTGGAACCTTACACACGTCCGTGCCCTGGACAGGTTTAATCAGTGTTGTGAGAATTGGATTGCGGTCCTGTGTCCAGTTTGGGTAGCCCATAAAATCGGCTAGCAATTGAACTGGTGTGAAAACCGGTGAACTGGAATAATACTGGTCAAAACCGGTATAAAACCGGTTTGAACCAATCCCATTAAAAAAATATTTTTATAGAAAATAGTTTAATTTTTTTATAAAATAAATGAAAATACATCGTTAATAAGAATTATACATTGATTTAAATTATTTTATCAATTATTATTATTTTTTTTATCTTATAAAATATATAATTTGAATATTTATATCTTAGTTTAGACTCTTATATGTATAAAATAATATTTTTCTAATTTTTTAGTGGTTTAAACTTATAATATCTTATTTTATTCCATATATTTCATGTATGATTTATTTATTACTATTATTTTATTAATATAGGTTTGACCACGATTCAACTCCAGTCTAACCACTGAACCTTGAACCAGTGTCTTGACCGGTTCGCTGACTGATCCAGTTTTCTGAACCCTTGGTTTGATATACTTATAGACATTTTGGAAAAGGAATCAAGTTTTTTCTTACTATTTTTTTTCGTGTAAACAATTAAAGTTATTAGTAATTTATGATTTCCTCCATATTAGATTTAATGTATACCATCAAATCAACTTAACATGTGTGAAAAAGAAGAGTTTTGAGTACTGAATTTTTTTATGAATCGTACACATTTTAGGGTTTGTAGTTTCTAAAGTATCTTTCTTTTGAATGCCTTGTTTGTCCTATTGTTATTTTTGCAGCCCAATTGTGGATGTTTCACGCCTTTTTGCAGAGATGGTTCAGCATGGTCTTCGCTGTATTGCATTTTGTAAATCACGGAAACTTTGTGAGCTTGTTTTATCATATACGTATGTCAAATCAATTTCATGTACTTGTGTAGTTAAGTAGAATCAATATTGTCATTGGATGATTTACTTTTCTTAGATTCTGTTTTTGTTATCTGATGGCATTTTGGAATTTAAATTTATGGTTATTTAGTGGTTAAAAAGGAAGATGCTCATGCAATTTGAATTGCTGTAATGTGACCCAGACGTGAGATTCTTCATGAGACAGCCCCTCATCTGGTGGATTCCATATGTGCATATCGTGGTGGCTACATTGCAGAGGTCATTTTTTTTTTTATGGTTATTATAAATAGACATTTAATTTAATGTGTGGGTACATGTAACTCTTTTTCCTGTCTATAACTGTCATGTGTAATTTAATACCATGTTCATGTTGCTTATACACTTGAGAACTGCAAACTGATGAAGTAAATAATATTGCCCACTAGGAACAAGCATCTAAGATGCTATGATTTCACCACTTGTTAAGTCTTTACTTTATGTGCTCTTCATTTTTATCTTTTGCCTAACTGTTACCATTGCCCATAATATCCCATTTCATATATTATATACCTGGCTTTGATATTTATCTCATGGTAAGCTGGGATAAATAGAAACTGTTGAGGAAGAGGAAGAAAGAAAGTGACAGACATAAGATAAATTCCATGTATATGAATTATATGCGGAACAGATATTTATATTAGGAGTCATAAATACAAGGATAATTATGCATAGTTCCTAGAATATACAATTATACTAGTTAACATAGTTACATAACTTATTATTTGTTCTATTTAAATACTAATATAACATTATCAAGTTGGGGCGTACACATATATGCACGAAGCTTGTCATGTACACATCATATAACATTCTCCCTCAAGTTGGAACTCACCATTCATTTTATTTTATTTTCTTTAATTGTTCATCAGATTCTGTGTTTTCCCTCAGCTAAATCTTTTTTATATACTAATAAAGTTTTGAAGAAAAGTAATGAACCTCTGTAAATTTGGTTACTGTTTTCACCATTTCTCATTTCATTTCATTGGTGGGCTAATTCTTTTGTTTTCTTTGATTAATGGGTTGATCAATTTTTGGTCATCATATGGTTCTGAGACTTAATACTCGAGCTTCATATTGACAGGAAAGAAGAAAAATAGAGAGTTCATTTTTTGGTGGTAAAATATGTGGTGTTGCTGCAACTAATGCTCTTGAATTGGGCATTGATGTAGGAGAAATTGATGCCACACTGCATTTAGGATTTCCTGGTAGTATTGCAAGGTATTTGCTCAGTTGCTCTACTTAAACTGTATGTGTGGAATTATCTAATTTCCTTTCTACTTTCCTTTCGATCATTTATACTTTTAGTTTGTGGCAACAAGCTGGTAGAGGTGGGAGGAGAGATAGGCCATCTCTTGCTGTCTATGTTGCATTTGGTGGGCCTCTTGATCAATACTTTATGAAACATCCGAAGAAACTTTTTGAAAGACCAATTGAATGTTGCCATGTTGATTCCCAAAACAAACAGGTTCTTGATTACTTTGACCTATTCTTTTTTACGATTAGCTGTTTTGAGTTTGAACACAAGGAAGGGTGTATACTAATTATGAAACACTCTGTTCAGGTTCTTGAACAACATTTGGTCTGTGCAGCTCATGAACACCCTCTGAGTGTTAACTATGATGAGCAATATTTTGGTCCTTGCTTGGAGAGTGTTATAATTTCTCTAAAAGCTAGAGGATACTTGAGTTCTGTTCAATCATCTGATTCTTCTAGAATATGGAACTACATTGGTCCTGAGGTATGTCCGTCTGTTCTAGTTGACTTTTTCCTTATTGAGCTCTGTAAAATATTGGGAGATTTTTGGATTACTATTTTTTTCCACTTTATACATGATGCCTTCTCTGTTTCAGAAATTACCCTCACATGCAGTCAATATCCGAGCAATAGAAACGGTAAGATACAGTGTCATAGATCAGAAAAAAAATGAAGTCCTTGAAGAGATAGAGGAAAGCAAGGCATTCTTTCAGGTTGTGACTACTTGTTACTGATTGTATGAAAAGGATTTTGCTTACTAGATGAAAAGCATAATTTGGCTTCTGTTTCTTTTCCCATCTAATGGTGTATTTAACTTGATTCAGGTATATGAAGGTGCTGTGTATATGTGCCAGGGGAAGACCTATTTGGTTGAAAAATTAGATCTATCTACCAAAACTGTTTTCTGCAAAGAGGCTGATCTAAAGTATTATACAAAGACTCGAGATTACACTGATATTCATGTCGTCGGGGGTACTATTGTATGTAATATCCTGATTGGCACAGATCCTTTGGATTATCTTTTATAACTTAATACATCATATTACCACAGTTAAAATTTGGTCATTACTGATTCTTGTTCTTTAGACTTGTGCAAGCTCATGTGAACAGATCCTTAGATAATCATGATTTATTAACTTCTTGCTCAGGCCTGCCTGCCTGAGTGTCAGTAAAGTAAAAATCTATAAGCTTAATGCACTGCATGAATCACTTAGACTAATATGCAATTTACATAATTCCAGAATAGTGATATTTAAGCATTTCAAAGCTCATGTCTTACAATTGCCAGGCTTATCCAATGAAGATAGAAACCAACATTTTTCCAAAAACAAATGCCCGGGCTGATGTATGCAAAGTAACAACTACCTGGTTTGGCTTTTATCGTATTTGGAGAGGAAGCAATCAAATCTTTGATACTGTTGACCTAGCACTTCCTCAGTACTCATACGAGTCACAGGTGAATTTGAGCACTTTTAGGAGTTTTTTTTAGTGACTTTCAATTATTCTTTTGTGGCATCTGTGTTTATTTTGACATCAATATGTTCTATGCCTCAAAGTAGGCTGTTTGGGTTCCTGTGCCACAGTCAATAAAAGAAGCAGTAGTCAAGCAAAATTACGATTTCCGTGGAGGTTTGCATGCGGCTTCACATGCAATTTTACAAGTAGTACCTTTGTAAGTTGCTTGAGTTAATAAAATTTTAAAGTCTTGGCATCAGCATGGTATTCAAAAGTCTTATTTGTTGTTGCTCATAAACTTTGTGTTCGGTGTAGCTGCATATGCTGGGATCTTTCTTTTGTTTTTAATTGTTTTTGCATTAAATATCTTGCATTTAGCATTTTGTCATTTTCTTTCTCACCCATTCTCATTAATTATAATTAATAATGTTACCTTTCCTAGAGTCAGTTACACTAACACTCTTGGGTTTATTGTCCTGAATTACACTCAGCTCATCACTTTTTCATAAATTACAATGATCTTCCTTTATTTTTCACCTATATGTAAAGCTACGGTGGGGATTTACCTGTTGACAAAATTTTAATCAAGGTGTCTGATAAACAGGGGAGGTTAGTGTAATTTTTAAAAGAAAGGCATATGTAATTTGAGCAAACCTTGAAGATGTTCATTGTTGTTATTAGTAAATATTATTCCAGCAGATATATAAGTTTTGATAAAAGATTTTCACAAAAGCTTCTAATGGTTTGAGATCTGCATTTAAATAATGTAATACTGTTGGCATTAGGAGTTTTTAATTTTTATCATTTGAATTTTACTTTTCATCCTTGCATGATGTTGGTTGCTCATTATTTACTTGTTGGTACCCAGAGGTGAAATGTGATTATGGCATTTTGTTTTGATTATAAATGATAATAATTATATAATCGATTCAGTTTTATAAGGAGTATATTTTTACTTTAAGTCATCCTTTTTTAGTACAAGTTCTTTTTCTTTTCTGTTAAACTGTAGTTAGGTTATAGTTATACTTTCAACTGTATATTAACTGTTCAACAGATAACACTAATCAACAGTTAGTTGGTTAGGATAGTTAGTTCTGCTAAAGTCTTGCTGTGCAAGCTTTACTTTTCCTATATGAACTGCCTTGTACTCCTTTTCTTTTTGGGTTGATTAATATCAATAACAGCATATTCTCTCTTCTCTCAACTATGACTTCCTTTTCCCTAACTCTGAAATTCTCTAACAAGTTTGTATTCAGATGCTTCCCTTTCTTTGAGTTTGTTTACGCAAGTTTTTAAATAAGTGGACATTTAGACTAAGACATTAAAACCTTTTCCTCTTTCTACTACATGATACTGTTATTCTTTTTAATCATCTTTAGTTCCTATTATTTTTATGTCTATATATTATGATGCATTTGCTTGCAGACATATCACTTGCAACTTGTCTGACTTGGCTCCTGAGTGTCCAAACCCTCATGATAGCCGATATTACCCTGAAAGAATTCTAATATATGATCAACATGCTGGAGGGTGTGGCATTTCAGTACAGGTAAATTACTTGACCAGTCTAGCAATTTAGATGATTTTGCATCCTTTATATTTTCGTTAATACTTATCTGATGCTTTTGTGGTTTTGGATGTTAAATTAACATGTTATAAATACATTGGTACTTCTAGTTGCTGGTTTAAATGCATCTAGACTTTCACCTCAATATTTTTGGAATGTTTGATAGGTTCAACCCTATTTCACTAAGTTCTTGGAAGCTGCGCTAGAGCTTCTCACATGTTGCTGCTGCTCAGTGGAAGTAGGTTGCCCCAATTGTGTTCAGGTCTGGATTGCTTTTACTTTTATTTTACTAGTTCCAACATTTTATTCTTTTCAATTTTAACTTGTTGGCTAATTTTGGTTTAGAAGAAAATTAGTTGACGGTTGATTGATAGTTGTACTTCTTTTACACTGCGTCCAAATTTGGCATCTATTTTGATAAAGTTTTTGCATATTGTAGAGCTTTGCATGCCATGAGTACAACGAGGTTTTACACAAGGATGCAGCCATTATGATCATCAAGGTGACTTGATTGAATCTCGTGACTTGAGTGGATAATTGCGTTTCGAATTCCACTTTGATGACTATAGATGTTGTCCTTTCAGGGTATTCTGGATGCAGGGAACTAGTAATTTAAAGAATGTTCTTGGCTATTCTGAAGGCAAGTTAGGGAAAAAGCTCTTATGAAGTTTTCCTTTAAAAGATGAACAAGGTATTAACACTTAAATTCACGTGAATTAAGATCACGATGCACTTTAAATTTAGGGTACGCATACCTTTATTTCCTTTAGGATAGTATCACTATAGAACATGCCCTTATCAAGTGTCTGCTTGGTGGTTAGTTTGGAACACAGTTAAATGTACATCACCATTTCTCTCTTACTTACATTGAGAGTGAATATAATAATGTAGAAAATGATTGATGTATTAAAATAACAGAAAAAAAACATGTTAATATTATTTTTTACATGAATTTTACTTTTATTTCTTGACAAAAATAATTTTTTTAAGTAATTAAGTTTTATGTTTTACGATTAATTTTGAACTCTTGTCAATTTCTTTTTTGCGTAAATTTTACTTATTTTTATTTAAAATAAATAATAGAAATAGAGTAATAAGGAGAGTGTTATGGGTTTTTCCTGAATTAAGAGAGGATAAAGATGGAATAGTATTAAAAGATAGGGGATGAAAATTGAAAAGTACTAATGATTGAGAAACTGTTAAGTTCAAACACAGTTTCAAGTAATGTATATAAATATGCTACAAGTTAGTCAGATAACTTTGTTTACTAAACACTTTTATTGTGGTTAAAGAATCTTATCAGCGAATTAAATACATTATAAATAGATTGCTTGAGTAATATAACCTAACATTTTCTTCTCACTTTCTAACGAACTCAACATTTTTAACGTTACTTTCGTTTCTTTTTTCAAGTATCAAACAATGTGAAAATATATTCTCTTTGGCATCCTTTTTTTTTTCTTTCTTCAAGGGCATATTAAATAATAAATATAAAAGTTAGAGATTTATTTGTTAATTTTTAGATATTAAGAGACTAGAATGACTCCGTTATAAATAATTAAGGATTAAAATGATACTATATTCTTTTTGAGCTTTTACTTGTGTTTTTTCTGGCAATTTTCTTCTCTCTTGAAACATAAAGTGCTAATGCATGAATTTTTATTTGACATTTTTGTTCTTGCAGTTTTATTCTTAACGATGGAACTTTTATAGCATAAATAGATTTCCAAAGAAGTTAAATGGCGCAACAAAATTGATTAATGGTGCGGAAAGATTATAGTATAGATATAAATTGATTGAACGTGCGTTCTATCTTTATTATTTTTTTAAAAATCGTTGTATGCATACTTTGTTAATTCTCATTTTTGAAGCAGAATAAATAAGACAACGTAGAATTATGCTAGGAATTAAAAATTGTATGATTGTGAAGCCATTATCAATCACACAATACACAAGTGGAGCTACTTATTAAACCTTTTAATTAGCTATCACATTATAGAGCTCCTAGAAACACACTTTCAGAACCCAAAAACCAAACATTAAAAATAAACAAAGTTGAACTTGGATATCTTCTAATACGGTTAACCAATTTTGGGCACCCGAGTCACATTGTTCTTATCGTTAACAAAGACTCGAACCCTGTCACATCTAAAATCAGTGGTCACAAATGACCCTTCTGGCACTGTAAAAGCCTTCACTCTTGGATTTTCTTTCATGATGATTTGGCTTGCTGCTTCTCCATTGATGCCAACAAATTCCGGCCACGAACTTTTACCTACATTCAATTTCATTTTTGCATTTATTACATGTAAATTAACTAGAATTAAGACACCTCTTATAATTCTTCATTTTTCCCTTAAACAATGGCAAATAAAAGTATACGCATATTACCTTTGCAATGACTTGACATCTTTACCTTGATTTGGTTATCTTCACTTCAGTAGTGCTAAGACGTGGTGAGGCGAAATGGTTACTTATAGGAGAAAATTCTTAGATTTGGTTTCACATGTAAATGTAATTTTTCTTTGAAAAAGTGATTACAATACAAATCGCCGGCTGAAGCCGACTACCTAGGCTAGCTTTGTATTTCAAATATAAATCTAGATGTACTTTGTGTTGAATTGGCAATGAGAAAGAGGACAAATAGAAAACACAGTTACGATAATGTTATATGATGACAAGTTCAACAAGGTTTTTATTTATTTATTTATTTATTATTATGAAAACTCGGTTCTTTTGAATGATAGATTTTGCTTTGATGTTGGGCACGAGCATGCTTGCAAATAAAGGACACAATTCTATGCACAGCCAGCGAGTGAATATAAGAAATGTAATCTGGCCAACGAGAATTAATTCCGTCATAAAACGTATATATATCTTTAATCTTTTCTGACTAAGTAAAACTGTGAGAATATATGAAAAGGTGCAAAGTAGTTTTTTAAACATGAAACAACATTTTTTCAATTCATAGGTACCCTGTTTGGAGATAAGCAGAATTTTTTATCAACTCACTCTCGTGGAGATTTCAAGTGTAAAAGCATTATATGCTCAAATGGATAATTTTCCTTCATATATATGCTTCTACAAGACGAAAAAAATTCAAATAAATTTTAAAAGTTATTTTAAGTGGAAGTTTATATAAAAATCAGAATTTGAAGATTTAAAAACAAAATAAAATGTTTAAGCTAACTAGGGTTATCTATGTGAACTTATAGTTTTCTTTTTCTCCTTAAATCTTCGTGTATAGCTTTATTTTAGAATTTACTAAATTCCATTGTAATTTAGTGTAGGTGAATCGTCAAGAAGTTGTATATAAAATAATATTTATTAAGTTTAAAGAGGTTTTATGACCGAAAAATACTTGCATATTTAAGAATATTTTTAACTTTTCAGTTAAAGAGTTAGACACAATATCCGGTTGGAGACGGACCTATATAAACCAATATTGTTTATATTTATTTGACAAACTAATGTTTAAATATGTAATATTTTCCTATCTATATACAAGAATATTTGTGGATCTATCAGATGACTTAATCATATAAAATATTTTATTTGTGAAAAAAGTAGTGAAAATTTATAAAACACCATTCAACCTCTATTTTTATATTTATTTCTTTGCAATGTATGTTCCTCAATTAATTTAGTTAGACTCATCGATTATATCATGCAATATTGGTGTTAACATAACCAACAAGATCCAACACAATTTTTAAATAATTTGGTTCTTGAAATATAAGTTAATTTCTTTATCATAAGTATAAAGAAGAATTTGTCAAGAAAGATAAGTTTCACTTTAATACTTTTTTTTTAAAAAAAATAAAAATTAGTCTCTAACTAATACTTGGGAACAACCTTAGTTGAAAACAAAATTATTAGTGCTAACATTTTTCTAAGGAACGATGTTTGGTATATGGAATATTTTTCTAAAAATTATGTTTTCAAATAATCAAGAATGACTTCAAGGGATTAAAAATAGGATTATAGAAAATTTTCCCTCTCTACAAAAGTCATGTCCCGTGAGAAATTTTATACTGAATGATTGATGAAAATGTTAGATCAAGGGAAATGTTTTTTTTTTAAAAAAAAATATACCAAACATTTAAAATTCCCAACCTAAGATTCTCATGAAACTTAAAAGGGTAAAATATGTTTTTACTCTTTCTAAATTTTCAGCATTTTAATTTGAGTATGTTTAAAAAGTTTGTTCCTAATTTAGTTTTTTAACTCAAAAATATATCAATTTTGATAGATATTTTATAATTATTACAAAATACTATCTAACTCAAGGAAAAAAATATTTATTTTTAGTTTATCAAATGATTAAAACTAGGGAAAATTTTTAAAAATCTAGTTGTTAGAATTTCAAACTGAGTAAAAAATATTTATTAATTTCTAATACAAATAAGAACAAGTAATTTGGTGGGACAAATGTAACTCTAGTGGGGACCGAAAAGTGTGAGAACTTAACCCACCCGATGACACTGAGATGCGATCACGTGCTGACTTACTCCACATTTTTATTTGTCTTGTAATTTGTTTATTGGTCGGTTCTTCACTTTGTTACTAGATTTCACCAAATCAACGGTGAATAACGCAATACAACTTTGTAAGTAACTTTCAACTTTCTCATTCTCTTCACTCCTTTCTTTCCATTTGTCGGTCTCATTATTTGTTCACTTCATTTCACTGACACTCACATACAAAGCACCAACAGATCGCGCTTTCTTATTTCTTCGCTCTCCCTCGCCTCCTTCACAAGTAACTACCCAACCCAACTTCTTTCTCTTTTCTTCAGATTATTCTTCTCCCGTTCGGCACGTGCATGTCACGTGATGTAGAGTGACTGATCATTAGTTTTGTGACACCACGACGTGGACTGTCACACCATTCGTGACATTATCGGATCATGTGTGTTTTGTGTTGTATTTCTATTCAGCGGTGAAAAATGCGGCGACGGGCCGCCGAGTATCGGCGCCCGGTTCGACGGCGGTTGTCTCATTGGATCTGGTTGCTTCTCGGCGCGTTCTCTCTCGCCGGTTTGGTTTTGTTCTTCGTGCAACATAATCACAATCAAGATCGGCTCCAACGCCCCCTTCTGGTAAAACGACGTCGTCGACTCTCTCTCTCTCTCTCTCTCTCTCTCTGTTTTGAATCAATCCATCTCAATGAGTGAATGAATAAATGGTTCTGTTGTTATGATTGCATTCACTTCTAATTCTCACTGGTAACTTTTTTTTTTAATTTTTTTATTGACGATTTGGTGTGAGAAGAGTGTTTTGTTTGCATTAGCATTGACAATCATATGAAAGGCCTTAAATTGTAGTTGTTTTTTAAAGCTTGGTTTTTAAAATATTTTGAGTCAATTGAATTGTAGATTGTCTTTGTGCATCTAGTGTTTAGTGTGATCTTGAATCTCAGGTGAAAAATCATGTTTTTATTTTTTTTTTTTTTTGAGCTGAAAAATGTTCATCTTGTTTTTACTCTTGTTTTTATTTTTGTTGCATTCTCTTGTGGGAAGAATTTAATGTCATAGCGTTACTGCTTGAGAGTTATTTATTATTTCTGATTCTCTATATACTAGTATATACAACAGAGTGAGTTAAATTTAGGTGTGCGCCTATTGTGGTGGTTACTGATTACTTTTAGATAGACCTACTGGTAAATATGTGACAAATCACTTTCTTTTGCTATTTGTTGTTCTAAAGTTGAGCTTAACCTCTGAGTATAGATGGATCTTCCTGTGCTTAGGATGTTATGTTGGCTATGGCTAAGGCAATAGTCTAGTAGTTAGAGACTAGAGCGATATTTAACTTTACTCCCGCAATAAGATGTGCTGTATAAACTGAAAGAAGACTTGTTACTTGATTATTTATCGTTGTAAATGTAAATTATGATTTTCCTTATTTATTTTGGTAGATTAAATTATATTTTCTTATTGTACATTGTTATTATCACAGTAATACTGTCTGTGGGTGGATGAACTATGGGGTTGGGAACCCTCTTGGACTCTTTCCATCGCATGTTCTGGAGTTCTTTTTCAGATTTTAATATATATATATATATATATATATATATATATATATATATATATATATATTTTTGCGTTGCATGCTAAGACAAATTTCCATTGAATTTTGGGTATTGTCTAGCATGTTTAAATTCCTGCTGAAGGGGAGGTTAAGAAAATATCTTTATTTAAATTCAGTTGGTTCTATTCCGCTGGGAGAAGACCAATGGAAGCTCCAATGAGACGAGTGAATCAATTGAAAAATAGTCCAATCATGAGAGGTAGATAACTTTGAGAGAAGCTATTAAATATAAAACTTGCTCCAAATAAATTTGTTGAAAATAAAGTCCAATACTGTCTTTTGATTCATGTAGTCAGTCTCACCTAACAGGATAAGATTTCTATGGAAAAGGGTGATCAGAATGATTTGGAAAGGGAATTGTATTGTTTTATATTTAGTTTATGCCTTTAACAGAAAATATTGAATAACAGATATTGACATATTGTAATAGAACTCATTCACTGTTGCTTACTGTTTGTTTTTCACTCTCTCACCAATATACTTGTAACTCATAACACGCACATTGCCTCTTCTGAAGAAATTATTATGACATTGGCAGTTCCTTGTAGAATCCAGCTATTATTTCTTTTGTCAACTGTGTGAGTGACTCATTGTTGTATTCTTTCCGCTCTTCAATATTAATCTAATGCTCATTTTGTTCATTTCACTACTTTATGGACATACTTCTAGCTGTGTTTCTTAAACAATACGCCCTTCAACATTGTGTAGTAAACTATAAAGCTTTTTAATTTATCATTATATAGTTTTTCTCATAAAAGTGATAGTGTGAATTCATTAGGCTTTTTTTAGTCATCCAACATTGAGGAAAATATCTGAAATTCAGAACACATGCTTTATTGTGAAAGCTTTTTCATGACTATGGTGTTTAGGTGTTAATTTTACCATTAAATGGTAACAAAAAAAAACACACAGAATTGCACACTCAAGTTTCTTGATGATATTATAAACTCAATTTGAGTAATTGATGTTTAAAGTAAAACATGAAGTATTAAACAGAGTAAGTGTACGTTGGTAATGATGCTTCTTGTAATGCATGAAGAAAATAATCCCAACATCTGTTAAAATGAATGAAAAGAGAAGCAGAAAAATGATCCATTCGTCTAAGCCATTCAATATGAATTAATTACACTGCTGTGCAGCTATTTTTGTGTTATGCTGAGTGATATTGTTATTTTCTTTTATGATTATTTTCTTTCACCACACCCTCCGGGTACTTACCCGAGCAAGTTACTTTGCAGGATAGAAATGCCAAAGTTGAACATTTTTCTAAGAGTTTGAATTATACTGAAGAAATATTTAGTGCAACATCCTTTTCACGGCAATTAGCAGAGCAAATGGTTCTGGCCAAGGCTTATGTGATCATTTCCAAACAACACAATAATCTTCACCTTGCATGGGAGCTTACCTCAAAGATTAGAAGTTGCCAGCTTTTGCTTTCTAAAGCTGCCATGAATGGGCAGCCTGTGACCATGAAGGAAGCTGAACCAGTTATTAAAAGCCTGTCTTCTCTAATTTTCAAGGCACAAGATGTCCACTTTGACATTGCAACCACTATAGTGACAATGAAATCACATATTCAAGCACTTGAAGAGCGGGCAAATGCAGCAACAATTCGAAGTACTGTGTTTGCCCAAATATCAGCTGAAGCACTACCCAAGAGTCTTCATTGCTTAAATGTGAAACTTATGGCTGATTGGCTAAAGACGCCATCCTTGCAAGAACTCTCACATGTGAGGGGAATCTCCCCTCGGCTCACAGATAATAATCTATATCATTTCTGCATTTTTTCAGATAATGTACTGGCTACATCTGTAGTTGTTAACTCCACAGTCACCAATGCTGACCATCCAGAACAGTTAGTTTTTCACATTGTTACTGATGGTATCAATTATGGAGCAATGCAAGCATGGTTCCTCAGTAATGACTTTAAAGGGGCTACCTTAGAGGTGCAAAATATTGAGGAATTTCATTGGTTGAATGAATCTTATTCTCCAATTGTCAAACAGCTACAGAATCCAGAATCAAGGTCCTTTTATTTTGGACCTTACCAGGGTGCAAATGTTGAGCCAAAATTGCAGAACCCCAAGTTTTTGTCTTTGCTAAATCATCTTCGGTTTTACATCCCTGAGATTTTTCCACAACTTGAGAAGGTTGTTTTCCTTGATGATGATGTTGTTGTCCAGAAGGACCTAACCCCACTTTTCTCACTGGATTTGCATGGTAATGTGATTGGTGCTGTTGAAACTTGTCTAGAAGCATTTCATAGGTACTACAAGTATCTCAACTTCTCAAACTCAATTATAAGCTCGAAGTTTGATCCACAGGCATGTGGATGGGCACTTGGTATGAATATCTTCGACTTGGTTGCATGGAGGAAAGCAAATGTGACATCAAGGTATCATTATTGGCAGGAGCAGAATGCAGATGGGACACTCTGGAAGGTCGGTACACTTCCGCCTGCTCTTCTAAGCTTTTATGGTTTGACAGAACCACTTGACAGAAGATGGCATGTTTTAGGATTGGGTTATGACCTAAATGTTGACAACCGCCTGATTGAAAGTGCTGCAGTTATTCACTTTAATGGGAACATAAAACCATGGCTGAAGTTAGCTATAGGCAGGTATAAGCCTTTATGGGACAAGTACATAAATCAAAGTCACCCCCATCTTCAAGATTGTGCAACAGGTTAAAATGCACTACTTCTCAATTGCTTATGGATTATGCAATCTCAGATTATTTTGACCTCTTGATCTGTGATTGCATTAGCCATTATTGTAGAGTCAGAAGTAGAAAGTTTTGACTTTGCTTTGGAATTTTTTGTTTTCTATTTTTCCTTTTATTTTTCATCAAGTGTTTTGAAATAGAAAAGAATGATTACTTTATACACTAAAGTTCAAAGTGTGTTAGGTGAAGAAGTGGGAGAATTCATTTAGCAAGTAGAAGAGCAAGAAAAGAGTTAAGGAACAACTATAAGTATAGGAAATAAATTACCTCTATAATAGGACAATGAAAATCAAGGTTTGGATGTATGACTTTAATATTTTAACTTTCTATTTTCTTATCCAGCGCAAGTGATGTTTGAAAACTGCTCTGTTTTTCTGCTTTCGATGTTTGTTTTCTTAAGAATTAACAATGTCCATCATAAAATTTTTTGGATGATTAATTTAAAGGCTGATAAAGAATCAAGGTTGCAGCAAATGGAACCAAATTAAACGGTAACTAGTTTTGTTTAGCAAAATTGTTTGCCTCAAAAACAATCTTATTGGGAGTAGAATTGATTTTGAAAAAAAATAAAATGAAGCTTTCAAATTTTTCTTAAAAATAAATGTTTTGATGTGAAACCTACTTTTATACTTCGAAATTAGTTTTACTTAGTCATTAAATAAATCAATATTTTTCAGCTTAAAAAATGGTCAAATCACAATTTGAACTGAACAGTCAAGTTAATTTTTGTATCAAATTATTAATTAAATCAATGTGTAAGATTAATGGACATAATAAATAAATAATTTGAGCTCAGGTTAGAGCAGCATGAATTTGGATTTTTTAAACATTTTAGAGGCATTCGAATTTTGACTTGTGTATATGAAAAATATTTGACAACTCTTTTGTAATTATACAAGTACCAAATAAAAAAAATAACTTAAAATATATTAATAAATGATATATAGTGTTTAATTAATATTTTTAAACTAGAAAATTACTATAGAACATAAAAACAAGATCACAATTCATAATTAAGTGCGTAAAAACTTTATTTTAGAAGATTGAAAAAGAATATTTAATACTTAAGTATACAGCTTAAAGGATGAGTGAGTAATGGTCTGAAACTCCTTTTTTTCCATAAGAAAGAAATAAATAATTTAACAATTAAATATGCTGCATTTACTTGGGCTCCTTTAGTTCTTTTTTAATTTTTAAAGGAATTACCTTACCTAACTTTTTAATTTCTTTAATATCTACCTTTCAATAAGAAATAGTGAAAAGAACTTAAGAATAATTGGTTAATCACTTTATTTGTATCATGAAATATAATTGTGCTAATTCATTTATCATGAATAATCTTTCTTGTGATATAAATGATTAAGTTAAATGGATTTGATAAATCTATCAATTTAAAATAAGAAATATTAGTGTTAATAATTATTTTTTTCTTACATTTTTATTAATTAAATTTTACGTAGATATTGATATATTTAATTTTTTATTTAATGAGTATTTTTTATGTAAGTTTCAATGATGTTTATAGTTTCAATTTCACGAGCCGTAGGTTCTAGCTGGCGTGGAGCATGCTCAAATTTTTGAGCTAAGGAGAGGAGTTCGGATATTGGTAGAACTCACTCGTGTTGTCTTTGGATGAATAGGATTGTACTTGCAAAAATCCTCTAATGGCTTAAGTCAGTATTCGACTTTTAGAGTGAGAAATTGATCTATGAGAGAGAAAGACATAGGTATAAAGGTGTTAAGGTCTAAAGAACACTCCTAATGGTAAATGAAGTATTTATAAGTTAATAAGTTGACCAAGTGGGACATGCAAATAGTCTTGGGTTACAAGTCGATCTAACATGCTTAGCTATGATGATTGCTTGGGGTTGTATAGGCCAAATAGGTCGGCCCTAGGTCCTATGACATGGACATGATACATTAATTGTGATGTAACATAGATGTCACATCACCCTAGCATAGTACAGGCTCGATAGTGTGAACTTGTGAAGAATATCGAGCTTTATAGTGCTGATTTGGAAGAGGAAAATGGTTGTGTTGAGTCCGTCCTCTCCTCTAATCTTGTCGAAGAGAACTTGTTCATTCCTTCCATGTTCGTTGGGGAGTCACGTGGTAATTGACACTTAATGTGCTTTCAATGGGGGGTTTCATAACTATCAGACATTAAATGGGGTTTTAATGCTTTAAATAGGGTTTCTTACACGATAATACTTAGTGGCGTATTGTAACATATGCGAACGCGAAATGATGTGCCTTTGGGGTGGCGCAACCCTAAAGGTATTGTCATTTTGAAAACATCCTTTTGTATTCTTCCTCTTCAAGGGTTATAGATAACCCTTTTCTTCCTTTTTTTTTTTTTTCACTTTACTCTTGTAATCTTTATTTTTGTTGCTTAGACATACATCTTGCTCATGTGGTGCCTCCATTCTCTTATTTCTACGTTACCATTTCTTCAACCAGCGCCATCCTTACTCTAGGTATGTCTTCCTCTTCTTCCTACTCTAGTTTAAAACATTCTAGTGATGATCCTAGTTTGGTGCATGGGGAGATTACTCCCATTGGTGGGGAAGTATCCTAAAGCCATTCTTGTTCGCCTCCCTGTAAGGAGAATGTTTCTCCTTTTAGTGGTGTCACTAGTCTAAGGGGGTTACCATGGCGTCCCTGCCGTAAGGCAAGCAAAAGACTGTTAGGACTAGGAGAGTGTTCCTCCTTATTTTTTTATCGTGCGTACCAAAGGGTATTCGAAAAGGTCAATTCTTATTCTTTTTCGTTAGACTCTTCAAAAAAAAGTTTTTGACAACGTCACCTCTTCCTACCTGGTTTGTTCCTCTTCTTTAGAGGACTATGTCCTCGCCAAACCGTGCTCTTCATTCGACCGGGTTCATATGAAGCCTCCACTTGACTAGGAGGACTTTATCTATGTCTGCGAGTATTTCTTTAAAAAAAATTGGTGTGAGTTTTCCCTTCTCCTCTTTTGAATATGAAGTCCTTAACGCCATCAATGTAGCATCTAGCCAACTTCATTCGAATACTTGGGCCTTTCTCAAGACATTCCAACTTCTCTGTAGGATATTTAAGGATTCCCCCTCTCACATCGTCTTTATGTATTTCTACTAACTCAAGCAGAGAGCTCGGGTTGGTTGGGTCTCCTTGAATAGGGCTCACCATGGTCCCATGTTCTCTAGTTACACTCAATCTTTCAAAGGTTTGAATGACCGTTTCTTTAAGCTTCAGTCGTCATTGCAAGACTTTTTGAAGAAACTTCTCTTCGACTTTTCCATGGTTCCCTTATTTCTTTTGTATTAGGATCATCCCTACAAATTCAAGTCCTTGTTCGAGGATCTTCTCTCCACAACTCCCAGAGACCCTGAATATATGTTTTTAGGTAAGTTTCTTGGTTTTCTTAATTTTTTTCTTTTTTACATGTACTAACCAGCTTTTATCTCTTGGTGCGGAAATAATGGGCAAGGGTTTCAATCGCAAGGTTGTGGTAGGCCGCAAGGCCGAGTTGCCTCCTAGTGAGGCCCTAAGGGGTGGCAAGTGTATCAAGCTTGTGAAGGGGAACTTCTACATCATTTGACATTGAGATTCTCTTAAGTCCTCCACCTGCATAACCGAGCTCTCCTTGCCCTTGACCATCCAAGCTAATTTCCCAAGCTCAACCTCTCTAAGCTGGCGGTCTTGAGGTTTCCCCGCCTCAAGGTTCTTCCTTGATTCCTCCACCTTCTACTGCGGTCCCTCCATCTACTTCACTTATGTCAGTTTCCTTGGCCTCTACTCCTCCGGTCACTTCCACGACCATTTTTGTCACTTCAGGGTCAGTTTCTGCTTAAGTATCTGCTTAGCTTTCTCTTCTTCCAGGGGTTCTCTACCAAGGTCACTACAAGCATGGGCTTTGCCTTGAGCACATGTCTTCGACGGTGCCGAGGACTTGGTCCCTTTGTAGCACCGAAGGTTGGTAAATTGACCGAATGAGACGTGCAAGTGGTCATGGGCCACACGCTGATATGACGTGCTCGACTATGATTAAAGATGTGAGAGATAACAGACCTATTTGGCCGTCCTTTGTAGGAAATGACGTGGGAGGGTTGTGCAAGTTTAATTTTAATTTCAATGTAGTGATTTGATACTAACATTGATTTCATAAGGATCTTGAAATTCATGATTTTCACAGTAGGCATAGATAGAGTTACTAACCTTGATCTATTGATAAAAGTTACTCTTCAAAAATTCATTTGTCTATTCCTTGGCCTTTCTCTATTTCCTCTTCAAGACTTTATTGATGGTGTGAGTGGAGAAGAAGAACATTCATAGGCAGGAAAAAGATGTTGGAATTCTTTAAGTCATTTTCTCCCTTTTAAAGGCAACTTCCATCAAGTTGGTTATTTTCTAGAAATAACTACCAATAACTTTCCTTAATTTAATTAAATATATTTATTAAACCTATAAAATAAGACACACTACACATGAGACATAATATAATTTCTTACATTCTCCCACTTGACTCATGTGTGTATTATTTCACTTCATGGTTTAGCAAATACACTTATCATAATGCACATCATGTAATTACATTCATAACTTAATCTATCATGATAAAAATAGAACTAACATGAGTCATGGCGTTTGTATGTCAATTTGTCGACATAGTCACTTCCATGTACTACAAAGTCAGTCGCATCCTTAACATGATCTATAATTGGGAAGTATATAACACAATTAGTCCAACAATAATGTCTTCATTATAAGACAATATCTGTTAGCATTATTCTGATTCCATCATGTATACAAGTTTGGAAAAACAAGTAATACAGAAACATCCATATATTTGAGCTCGAAATGTAATCTACATAAACACAAATTTCATCGTCACATACACTAATCCTGATAAACCGTAATGCCCATCCTTGCAACATGGCTAATAAATGTTTTGGGCAGTAACCCTTTGGTCAAAGGATCAACAACCATAATATCGGTGCTAATGTGCTCTATTGACACTCTATATTTCTGAACTTCTTCTTTAACAGCAAAGTATTTCAATTCCATATGTTTAGCACCTTTGGAATACTTGTCGTTTTTAGAAAAGAAGACTGTTGCAGAATTATCACAATAAATTTTCAACGGCCTGATAATACTGTCAACAATTCCAAGCCCTGAAATAAAGTTCTGCAACCACTTAGCCTGAACCATGACCTCAAAGCATGCCACAAATTAAGCTTCCATAGTGGAAGTAGCAATTATTGGCTGTTTCGCACTTTTCCATGATATAGCTCCTCTGGCTAAGAGATACAAATAACCAAAAGTGGACTTTCTTGTATCTACACAACCAGCAAAATCTGAATCTGAATATTCAATCACCTCAAGGTGATCACATCTTCTATAAGTAAGCATGCGATCTTTTGTCCCCCTATAGATACCTTAAGACTTTCTTTGCAGCTTTCCAATGATCTAATCCTGGGTTACTTTGGTATCTACCAAGCACACCAACTACAAAGCTGATATTTGGCCTTGTACAAGTTTGAGCATACATCAAACTCCCAACAATAGATGCATATGGAATTCCTTCCATCTGTTTTCGTTCCAAATCATTCTTTGGACATTGCATGAGACTAAATTTGTCTCCTTTCTGAATTGGAATAGGTGATGCTGAGCATTGTCCCATTTTAAATCTCTCTAATATTTTATTGATATATGTTTTCTGAGACAAGCCTAACAATCCTTGTGATCTATTTCGAAATATTTCTATTCCATCACATAACTTGCCTCACCCATATCTTTCATTTCAAAACTATTGGAGAGAAATTTCTTAGTCTCATGTAATAGACCAAGATCATTAGATGCAAGTAAGATGTCATCAACATATAGAACCAGGATAACAAACTTACTCCCACTGACCTTAAGATATATACACCGATCAACAGTGTTTTCCTTAAATCCAAAGGACATAATAGTATCATTAAACTTGATATACCATTGACAGGATGCTTGTTTAAGACCATATATTGATTTCTTAAGTTTACACACCACGTGTTCTTTCCCTTCAACGGAAAATCCCATAGGTTGATCCATATCAACATCTTCCTCTAAATCCCCATTAAGAAAGGCAATTTTTACATCCATTTGGTATAACTTTAAGTCATAATGAGCCACCAAAGCCATGATAATTCTAAATGAGTCTTTTCTAGAAATTGGTGAGAATGTCTCCTTATAATCAATACCATTTTTCTGAGTAAAACCTTTGGCAACGAGACAAGCCTTGTAGCGTTCAAGGTTGTTGTGAGAGTCATACTTCGTTTTAAAAACCCATTTGCAACCAACTCTCTTGCACCCTGCCGGTAATTCCACAAGGTCCCATATATTATTTTATTCCATCGATTTAAACTCATCTTTCATGGCATCTAATCATTTATCAGCATTATCACAATTAATGGCTTATGAGAAAGAAACTAGATTATTATAAATACTTAAGTCATTTTCAGACTCTTGTAAATATATCACATAATCATTAGGAATAGCTGATCTTCTTTCTCTTTGAGACCTTCTTAGTGTTATTTCTTGTGGTTGTTCTATTATTGGTTCATTATTAACCACGTGATCATTAATTTGTTGTTCTATTTGATTGTTATTTTGTTCAACAACAAGAGGAACGACGAATCTAAAAGTAGAAGCACTATTTAAAGGAACATGTGCTCTAACTTCCTTAATCTCCACAGTTTGTGAAGTCATACTCCCATTGGTCTCACCATTTTCAATGAACCGTGCATTTCCAATTTCAACTATTCTTGTACTATAGGTAGGAAAATAAAATCTATACCCTTTTGACTTTTCTGGGTAACCAATGAAATATCCACGGATTGTTCTTGCATTCAGTTTCTTTTCTTGCGGATTATAAACTCTAACTTCTGCCTGACATCCCCAAACATGCAAATGCCTTAAACTAGGTTTCCTTTCTGCCCATAATTCAAATGGAGTTTTAGGAATTACCTTACTAGGAACTCTATTTAACAGATACATGGTAGTCTTTAAAGCATACATCCACAAAGAAACGGGTAAAGATACATTACTCATCATGCTCCTAACTATCTCCATTAATGTACGATTTCGCCTTTCTGATACACCATTTTATTGTGGTGTACCTAGCATTGTGTATTGAGCATATATGTCACGCCTTTCAAGGAATTTAGCAAATGGACCTGGGTGTTGTCCAGATTCATCATATCTTCCATAATATTCACCACTCATATCAGATCTAACAATTTTCACCTTTTTATCTAACTGCCTCTCAACTTCATTTATATATATCTCTAAGGCATTTATTGTTGAGACTTATCATGAAGGAGATAGACATAACCATAACGTGAATAATCATCAATAAAGGTGATAAAATATTTTTCTTTATTGAAAGAATTTACATCAAAGGGTCCACAAATATTAGTGTGTATAATTTCAAGAAGTTGTGTACTTCTTGTGACTTCTTTCTTTGAGTGTCTTGTTTGTTTTCCTTTAATACAATTCAAACAAACATTAAGATCAGTGAAATCCAAATCTGGAAGAATGTTATATTTTATCAATCTATCTATTTTCTCTTTGGAAATGTGACCCAAGCATTTATGTCACAAGTAAGCAGAACATTCATTCACTAAACCACCTTTAGTGCCAATATTATGATGCAAGGTCATAAGTGATTCAGCATATATATCATTAAGATTGAATTTATATAAACCATCAGAAAGTATACCAGATCCAATCATACATGTACGCTTAAATAAACTGAAACTAAATTTAAGTTTAGATAGAGAAACTAAATTCCTAGAAATACTAGGTACCCAAAAAGTATCAAACAAATCTAAATGATGTCGAGTGTCAAGGATTAAACGATAAGTCCTGACGGCTTCCACTGGAGCTTTATCTTTTTCCCATGTAGAAAAACTTTTCATTTGGCCTTATGGTTCGGGTTGTAAGGAATCCCTGCATCATTTTAGAAACATGAGTTGTACCTCCAGAATCAATCCACCATGTATTACGAGAAACTTCAATTAAGTTTGATTCAATACATACATAAGCAAAATTAAGCTTACCTTTCTTTTCGAACCAAGCCTTCTTCTTAGGACATTCATTCTGAAAATATCTAGATTTCTTACAGAAATGACACTTGTCTTTCTTCTGGATTTTTGAAGAGGACTCAGCAATCTTTAGAGGTCCCTTTCCCTTTCCATGTTTCTTTCCAACTCCTTGATGATTTATGTGATAAATGGAATGGTTTTCTTGGTTCTTAAGTCTAGTCTCCTCCTGGACTAATATACTATGCAATTCATGCACATTCCACTTATCTTTCATAGTGTTGTAGTTCATTTGGAAAGGACATCAGAAGGTAATGAGTTCAAAATGAACTGCACAAGGAAATTTTCATCCACTTCCATTCCCAAGGACTTAAGTCTTGTTGCAATATTTGTCATTTCAATGACATGCTCATGCATAGTATGAGAACCATCAAATTTCATGGTGGTTAAAGTACTCATTAATGTCACAGCATGAGACTTATCTACAGTTTGAGAGCGCTCTTCCATAAGTTTCATAAATTCTTTAGCACTATTAATCTTGGGAAGAGCTGATTTGATATTATTTGCTACATTCATCTGCATGAATATAAGATAAGTCTGTTTGACTTTTTCCAAGCTTCATAATGTTCTTTCTCTTCATTGCTACTAAGATCAGTAATTGCAGCAGATTTCTCAACTCAAATTGCTAAGTCAAGATTTGATAAACCAAGATGATATTGGACTTGTTTAGACCAATCAGAGAAATTCAACCCATTAAATGTTATAACAGATGTCGCTTGTGAATGCAATGTAACAGAGAAGATTACTGCAATTAACACATGCTTGACATTAAAATTTTGAAAATAAAATAACATCCTATTCAAATTTAAAGAACATTCATGTAACTATTCATTCAAAGTATATTAATATTCTCCTTTGCGTGATACATTAATACATAATAACATAATGATACTAATAATTTTAACTTTATTTGGCATGACACATGCATTTATTAGAAATACCTAATATCTTTGGATATTTAAACATAACTAATACTGCATTTACATACCAACAATCATGTCTAATAATTACAAGAACAACTAGTCGACCTTTGGGTAACCTTTAAATGACTTATAACAATGAACTTCAATTTGTTCATATAAAACAATCAATATTTAGTATCTATTCTATGGGAAATTGATAAATGACATAAGTTTGGAATTAAAGAAAAAAATAGATTTGACCACTTTGGTGATTAACAAATCTAACATACAATAATTTCAAAATTCGTATCTTTGCAAAACAAAATAAAATGAAAATGCTTCAAATTTCACATTAAAGTGATTTCATATATTAGTCTCTTGTAAGAGAAAGAAATATTATTATAATGATTAAGAAAACCATAATTGTGATCATCAACACGTCAAGCGCGCAAGTTATACGATTCACAAGTTATGTATATAACATGATTAATCATACATACATAAT
The DNA here is from genome assembly GCA_026586105.1 of Hylodesmum podocarpum. NCBI lineage: Eukaryota > Viridiplantae > Streptophyta > Magnoliopsida > Fabales > Fabaceae > Hylodesmum > Hylodesmum podocarpum. Next base: position 5,343,078 of record JALJEV010000493.1, on the reverse strand, counting down.
ACAAGAAATTATGTCATATATACACTTTTATATTTTCCTTGTTTCATAAGTTTATGGCCACACATAAATATATATTGCATGACATAGATGACCAATATCACGGTGATGGATTAGCGGAAGTATATATTTAAACACCATACACAACAATTTCAATGCAATATATAATAACATAAACTTTTATCATTTTAGAAACATATTCATGAAAAAACTTAAATATCATTATGGAAAGTCATGAATCTGACAACGATGCTCTAATACCACTTGTAAGTTTAATTTTAATTTCAATGTAGTGATTTGATATTAACATTGATTTCATAAGGATCTTGAAATTTGAAATTCATGATTTTCACAGTAGGCATAGATAGAGTTACTAACCTTGATCCATTGATAAAAGTTACTCTTCAAGAATTCACTTGTCTATTCCTTGGTCTTTCTCTATTTCCTCTTCAAGACTTTATTGATAGTGTGAGTGGAGATGAAGAACATTCATAGGCAAGAAAAAGATGTTGGAATTTTTTTAGTCATTTTCTCCATTTTAAAGTCAACTTCCATCAAGTTGGTTATTTTCTAGAAATAACTACCAACAACTTCCCTTAATTTAAACTTATAAAATAAGACACACTACACATGAGACATAATATAATTTCTTATATGCTGGTGCATTGACTAGTCATGGGACCTGTATTCTATGTTGGTTGGTTGGGGTCGTAGAGGCCAAGTAGGCTGGCCTTAGATCTTGTAACATGACCATAATATATTAATTGTGATATAACATGAATGTCATGTCCTCCGAGACAGTACAAATTAAATTTCTGTCGATCTAATCGACACTGTGTTAGAACAAAAATAATGCTATATACTTCTAGGTCAAGTATCATTCTCTTTAAGAAAAAAAAAATATTGCGGGGCAAAGGGAAAATGTAAGAATGAAAATTTTCGGAGTAGCTTGAAATAGGATGTGTCTTTCAAAAGAGGAAGATTCTTAGACTCTATTCATTGGAAGGTGGGTGGAGGTGAGAGTACCTTTTTGTGGTAGGACCTTTAGGTATGGGGTTGTATACTCTAGCGATAAATATCAAAGGTTGTATACTCTAGCTATGGTTAAGGAAGGAAGAGTGACAAGTGTGTACAGTGGACACGATGAGTAAGGAAAACATTGTGGAGGTGAAGACCTTTACTGTTTGTATGGGAAGAATTGTTGTAGAAATTAAAAGAGGTAGATCGTGTAAGGAGGGGAAAGATGGAGATATGGGGTATGGATTATAGACACTCACGCGACTAACTCTATGAATTGGTGGGCAAGAAATGAATTGGTGTTTACAAACATTCGTGAGAAAGCCTAGGAAACTGTGGAGGTGATTTATAAATTTTATTCATGGCTATGGAATAAAGGGCAATGTGACTATTTTGCACATTTCTCGAATTGGTATTTGAACTCAAGATTGAGACAAAGTCATACGTTGTATATGTGAATAGGGAGATGCTTTTTCTTCTGATTGCCGAATAAGCATGGTTCATGCGAGGCATTATCACAAGAAATTGGTGAGTCGCTTTTTAATTTAAAATGAATTGATTTGTAACGATTTGCGTTGGTGACATTTTATTGGTATTTTTTCTCATACTTCTTTGATTCTCCGATTTACGGCATATCTTATGCTTAAAGCTAGTTATTAATAAAAATTGATGTTTGCCTTTCAATATATATATATATATATATATATATATATATATATATATATATAACCAATGCTCATTATTTTTTAATTTACAAACTTTACTAATTATCCTTGTTAATGTCGAGAACAACACATAACTAAACATTGCATTGTTGTATTATAGTATTGCTTTCTTCTACCTTTATTTAACAAATTCCAACGGTGGCTGCTTTGATTTTCCCAATCGCTCAAACAACCCACAATTGAAGGAAGAAATGATATGAAAGTGTGAAGGATGATGATTTTATGAAGTTTCCCATAATCATATCATATACACAACACATGACTTAATTAATGCTATCTTTCATTAATACAATCTTTAGCGATTGTACTTAAGTTGATATGAAACAAAAGTACAAGATAATACTTTGAAAAAATATAAAAAAAAAATGTAGGGAGTTAAATTAAATTGGAACCTACCTACTTATTAATTTGCAATTCAAGATGAATCTTATTGATGAGGATGTCTTCTTATAGGTCTAAAGGGATCGTAACCTTAATGTCCTAGAGTAGTCTGAAACCATCACATATGTCGAGTATAAATAATTGGCCAACCTAGAGTCTTGGTCGTCCAACCTTACATAAGTCGGTTACCTAAGTTTCGAATCTAACGACAGTCTCTTGTATCCAACCTCCTAAGTCAGATTCGAGAATGTCACACACCTACACAAGCATGTGCGAAGCGTCAACCATTTGTCCTAGCTTATATGCATACTATTTAAAAGGCCTGAGGCTGCAGGTAACCATCCAGAACCCTAATTTCCCTACTCACTCCAATTTTAGATCATTTTGACCTGACCATTGAACTACTACCAATTTAGGTTATCCCCATATAATGCATTACTAAAGACCGTCATTTGTGCCACCATATTTCCTTATTCTATTCTCTCATTGAGCACTTAGGAGATACCTTTCTTTTCTATCTTTTCAAGCTAGTGTACCATTTGTATTTTATTCCTTCTTGTAGTTTAGGAAATATTCATGTACCCAAAAGTCAAAACCTTACAACTTTATCATACCTAACTTGCATTCCATTACACTTAATTCACTGTATATCTGATATGAAATTATGTTTATCCGGTGGATTTCAAAAGAGGGTCATGTAAATTAAGGGCTTGTGCGGGTTAAATTTCTTCATGAGACCTCATAAAAGCAATTTAAAAAGATAGAAATTTCTTCATAAACTAATTGGTAAAATTTTCTCTTATTATAGCTTCTTTTAAAATTGATTTTTATTTCATACATAAGTTCATTATAGTTTATAAAAAGTTTATTTCATTTTTTTTTTCTATTTTCATCTTTTATAAGATCTAACAAAGAAACTTACATAAACTACTAACCATAAACTGTTGGACTTGAAGTTGAAGAAGTCGTCTCTTGATTTTAGTTTTGATTTACTTGTACTGTTGAATTTAAAGATAGATTGTAAATAAGAGCTTAATTGTATTGATTGTTATAGAATAGGCTTTGAGTGTGATTTTTATTCAATTTCACTTCACAGAGAAGTTGAATCTACTCTGAGAATCAAGGTAGAGCAAGTTTGGGAAACCCTATTTTGATTTGACAAGTTGAAAACTGATTTTTAAATGATTTTAAGCTGAAGTAATCGATTACCATATATCAGTAATCGACTACCAACAGTTTGAAAAATCAAGGAATCCTAAAACTCTTTGGAGTAATCGATTACCACATCCTAGTAATCAATTACCTCGTGCTTGAGATAATAGAGGAGCCTAAAACTCTCTGGAGTAATCGATTACCACATTCTAATAATCGATTACCCATACCAGAATTCATCTCAAGAAGTTTTTAAACTACTTTAAATTGAAACCTCTTATAATTGATTTCAAACAAGAGAAATCTTTGAGTTTTTTCAAGAAGAAAGGAAGAGGAAAAAGCTGAGTTTATAAAGAACACAAGTTCTAAGAGTTCTCTTCAAGATTTCAAAAGATTTTCTCTAGAGATGAAGAGTGTGTGAAGGATTGAATACTTGGTTATAATCTTGATAAGATCATACACATCAGGTGTAATCTTTACTGATCTTTATTTTGTTTTTTATTTGTTTTTGTTGTAAGAGAAAGTTGTTCTCTAGAAGAAGAGTTAAGGAATTTGAGAGAGGTGCTCTCAAAGGTGATTCTTGAAGGATTCAAGAATTAGAGAGATATGTTCTTAGGAGAAGAACATGTGTTTTGATTATTTTGATTTTGTTTGTGTTTGTGCAGTGTGTTTGTATTAGACACAAGAAATCATTATAGTAGAAACCGATCGCAACAGTTGTTGGGTTGGGACTGGACGTACGCCTACCAAGATAAATCTCTGTCCAAACTTTCTCTCTACCTTATCTCTTATCTTTATCTGAATCTATCGCTTTACAATTGCTTTTACTGATTCTTTCTTAAGGAGTTTTGAAAAGGCGTATCAATTTCTTTCTATGTCCGCTGCTATCTCTCCGAACTGTTATTCTTAACATAGATAAAATTGAATCGGGAAAGAATTTGATAAAGGCTAAAATTGAACATAGGGAACTTGAATCTATTCACCCCCCTCTAGATTCAACATAGGGACCAACATAAACCCATCTTAAACATTTGATAAGAGCCAAATGTTTGATAATTGACACTAAAAATGTATTGTAGGTCTGTATCTAGACAGGCCATGCCATATAACGCATTAAGCATCCTTGAAATGTATGTAGTACTCATAGACATATTACATATTTACCGATGATATTCCAAGTGAAGTCATCGGGTGCCGCACTCACAAATCAACACACTAGACTATTTTACATCTTATAGGGTAAGCTTTGTATTGGCCATATTCATATTTGATCTAAAACTTTATGTGATTAGTTTTGTCTTCTATTCATTTGTAGGACGAAGCATCCAAGGTGGAAGAATGGCATTAGCTCGGGTTGGAGTTGGGGTTTCTTCATTATCTCCTTCACCTCTGCACCAAATAAACCATTTAATTAGTATTATCCCACTTTATGTTCAAACGGGAACTAAGGTGAATGAGAAAAATGAATAATGCTTTATGACATGCATACTTTAAGTCATGATCACACATATTCCATATTCAATTCCCTGGTTTTCCTTAACTTACTCTCCATAGTTCGATTCCATACTTTTAGAGCGTACTGTATTTGCTAGATTAGTTTTATGATTCACAAAACAACTATTGTTCCTTCTGGTACTCTTCATTGGATACAATGAGACAATAAGGATTAAATCTTTAACTTCTAGGAAATCGACTCGATTAGGGATTGTCACTTTAATCTCTCATATAAGCACGTTTAGATATTTGTTAGAACCTCCAACAACCACGTTCAATGAAGATTTTGTGTGTTTCAATGCATAAACAATAAAAGTTATATGAGTTATATTTAGAGTTCAACATGAATTTTCTTCAGTGGAACTTCAATCCAAATATACTATTAGTAATTTTCATGTTATTGTCTAGGCAACACAGTGAAACCAAACTTTTGATTTGGAAGAAACCAAAGCACAAGACGTGGATAGGACTGAAATACACTGCATAATATCAATGAAGTTTAAATATATTTTTTAGTGCCTTAAAATTAGAGGGACTTTAGTCCCATTATACATTTTACAGTCCCTCAAATTAAAAAAAAAAAAATTTAGTCTCTCAAATTCTAGAAATTGTGATTTTAATCCCTTAAATTGGTTTAAATAGAACTTTATAACTGTTATTAGATAATAGATAGTGCTTGAAGGATTAAAATCTTTTGTTTTTTAATTTGAGGGACTAAAATCATTTAAAAAATAAACACAATTTGAAGGGACTAAAAAACACTAATGTTAAATTTGAGGGATTAAAATCAAAATTATCCATATTTAAGGCTATTGACAAATGCAAAGTATGTTAATAGCCCTACCCAATAGTTTCACACAACCCTATACATGCAAAAATTAGTTAAGGACATGCACAATTTGTTTAAGGAAAAAGGGAAAATCATACTTAAGTACATACAAAAGATATAGAAAGATGGGTAAAAACTTTTAGGAAGATAGAAAATTAAATACACTAACCTAATATTTGAGGTCTCCAATGTCTGAGGTACATGGACAGAGGAAGTTAGGTCCAATTCATCACCTTGTCGATCCAGTAATTGTGCCTGTTGGGCTAGTGCCTTCTCTTTCTCCTTAATCTAATTTTCAATCAAATCAACGAAATGGTATAATAAGTTGTGAGATTTAATGGCCAAAATTCAAACTAATTAAAGTCTACAAGAGTTGCTGATCATCAGATGTAAAAAACATTAATTTATTACCTTCTTAGCGAGAGTGTTGTTTTGTTCCTGTAAGGCCTTATCCTGCATCATTTGAACATAACAAAATAAATCCATCAGTTTATTACACCTCACAAACCCCGTGTGTGTTCCACATTCATGGGGTATATAATTTTCTTATATTGTATCTATGGTTCCTATAAAATTTCTTAGTAAAGCAACGGGAGTGAGAAAAGATTAGACCGTAACTATCATTAAAATAATGCAGCTGAAGTTGTACCATTTAATAAGATTTCTAATTGAGAAAATATTATTTAATTTTGATGAAAAAGGTTTAATATTTGTTGAATAAATCGTAAATCCTAAAATTGATGTTCTCTTGCCAAATTTAGACAAAAATGATAATTATACTAAGAATGAGAGAACAATTTTGTTTATAAAAATTACGCAAAAACTATAAGCTTAGGGATTACAATCATCGTGATAATCTATATCAACATAGATGTGCAACAATGCCTATTAGCCTAAATATCTGAGCAAATAATTCTGCAAATATTGCATTCAAAAGATAAGTTAAACATAGCATTCAAAAGTTGAGATTCTAAACTCCTCAAAAATACTATTTTCTATTGCATTAGAAGATTAACCATGTATCTCAGTGATGAAATGGGTAGGAGTACCTTGTATACCAACAGTTAGTTAATCTATAATTTTGCCTTATCAAGAAAAAACAATGAAAATGACCCGTGGAAGGTTAATTATTAGCATACTTCTTTTACTGTAACCTTAAGAAAAATCTGTATTTCTTTCTTAAAAAAAAAAAAAAGTGTTCTTCAATACAGATAGTTTCATAGTTATACCCATAAAAAATAAAAAAATATTAAGTTTACTAGTATCCACTTAAAATAAATGATTTAATTTTCATGAACACTTACCAAAAATACTGTAATAGTAAGCTTTATTTACTTTTGAAAATAAATCTAACTAATTAAATAACATTTAAATTTCAACCATTAAAATCTATGTTTATTTTTTTATTCCTCTTCATTATACTTAATTAAGGATTGAGATTTTCCTGTAAAAAATGTTACGTAAGTGGATCAACACACACAAAAAACAATTGACACAAAATGACCCTCCACCATGCCTGAATTTGGACCACAAACAGTTCTAAAATAAACATATAGATTATCAGCTGAAACAAACCTATAGACAGGTCTTTCTTTTAATTAAACATATAAATCTAACCTGCTTTATGCTTGGCTAAAATAAATATCCTGTTCATGGTGCAATAACTAAATAACTCACAAAAACGTACTACAATATTTACATTGTGGGTCATTACACCACTCTTGCTTAAAGAATTGGATGGATTTCAACTCACTAGTAAGATTCTACAAATGTTTTATCGGTTGCCCTTTACCCAGCTAATCTCCATCTGGGTTATAATAGAAGAAAGGACACTTTTCTCTTATTCGAAGTATCCGTGCGCATGGCATATTTATCTGTTAGATAATATTATGTATATAAGATAGATAATATTATATATTTATATTTTATCTTTTTTATTTGTCTTTAAAGTAGTTTATTATTTTTTATATATATTTGTATTATTTTTTATTACAAATGAATATGTATTAATGAAATCCTAACCTCTTATTTTTTATTTTTCTTTCCTTTTTCTCTTCTTTATATGATTATTAAGTTTTACATGATATCAGAGTTTATTCTAGGACTGTTGTCCCGTTGTCGGGGATTGATTGTGCCCCGTTGTACAAAATTCTTTGTTGTTGTTGGGTTTATCATGTCCCGTTGTCACGCTTGGCGTAAGGGGAGCGTGTTGAAAATCTCACATCGTCTAAAGATAGGGTCTGTTATGTATATAAATGACCAGCAGTCCTCACCGTACAAGCCAGTTTTGTAGGGTTGAGTTAGGTTCAAAACTCACATTTTTAACATGGTATCAGAGCAAGGATGATTCAAGCTTCCGCGAATCCATTTGATTCGATAGCAACCTGGGTGATTTCTTCTTATATTCGTTCTTCGTTTTGAGGCTTTCTGTTAGAGTTTGCAAAATTTGGGGTTTTACTCTCTTTGTTTTGTAATTGTTTGCAAGGACCAGAGAAATGGATGATTCATTTTCTAGTCCTACAGTATCTGATCTTGTTGAGTAATTCCAGAAGTTTCCTGCCACAACCACATATTATGTCTATCCAATCTAATATAGGTTGGATCCTTGACTCTAGAGCCTCTCATCATATGTCATCTGATTTTAAATAATTTGTGCCTTTACGTCCTGCCTCATCTGTGTCAGTCATGACTGCTGATGGCATTCCTATGCCACTAGCAGACATTGGGATCTTCAATCCAGGAGGCTGATTAAGACAGGTCATAGGCAGCGGGACTTTATATTCTGGAAGAATTGAGACTTCCTGATGTTGCAGCTTCTAGTGTTGACTTGTCGTACTTTCGTTTGAATTCCTCGTCTTCTAGATTTTATGTATGACACTCTCGTCTAAAACATGTTTCATCTTCCTGTCTTCCTTGTTTCCATGATATTTCTGACTGTTGTGATTGCAAACTTGCTAAGTTTACTGTTTTGCCTTTTTCTAAAAGTATTTTAGTTTCTGTTGCACATTTTGACTTAGTTCATTCTGATGTATCATTTATTGATGATTGTACTCGTTATTGTTGGATCGGGTACCCGCTTTCTCATTCTTTCTCTCCTCTTTTCTTCTCTTCAAATTAAATGAATTATACGTCTTTATTCTCTTCTCTTTCTTTATTTTCTCTAATCTCTTGTGAGTCTCTCCCCCTCTTCCTGTCTTTGTAAATTGATTTGATTGTTTAGTTTTCAATTTCAATTCCTTTGCCTATATATGTCTGCAATTTTTATGTCTCCCGTCATGATATGTTTCTTAAGAATATTCCTTTTTATTCTATTCCTTCTGGTCAACATGCCTTCACCAAATCTGATCTCTTCCTGTTACCCATAACTAAGATAATTCTAATGTTGAGCTTTGCAAGGTTGACACTAGTAGCTCTATAGATCCAGATATCTCCTTTGTCCCTACGCCTCCCTAAGAACATTATGTGATTGTTGATCCTCGTTATCCTCGTCATGATCTGCATGTTGTTAGTCAATTTGTTACTTCTCCTACTACAGTTCATTGGGCAGTTGATCTTCGCATCCTTCGTTATCTTCGAGGTATTCAATTTCAGAGTCTTCTCTTTCCATCATCATCTTCATTGGAATTACATGCATATTCAAATGTTGATTGGGGGTGGTGACTCCACTGATTGTAAGTCTACTACAGGGTTTTGCATCTTTTTGTGGATTCTCCCATCTTTTGGAAGAGTAAGAAGCAAGCTATTGTTTCTCGCTATCCTACCGAAACTGAGTATCGCATCATGGTATTCACTACTGCCAAAATAATTTGGTTGCTTTCACCTTTTTGTTTCTTGATTCCTGTTGATGCATCGTGAGTTTGAGGGAGTGTTAAATAATATTATGTATTTATGATAATATTAATTATGTATTTATGTTAGATAATATTATACATTTGTAATTTATCCTTTTTATTTATTTTAATAGTAGTTTAGTCATTTTTTTGATAATATATATTTATGTATTATTTTATTGATTATAAACAAATATACACTAACAAAACCCTAACTTTTTATTCTTATATTTTTCATACCTTCTCTTCTTCTTCGCATGATTATCAAGTTTTACATTATCACCTTGATATTTTTTATACTTTAGGTGTCCAATTAAAAAATATTATTTCTGTTAACTTTGACACTGAGGACGAGGGATTGACACTTTTATGCAATTTCAACACTTGAACTGACACTTTTATGCATGAATCGATACATGTTAATATTGCGAAAAGGTACTCAGTTTTTAAGTTTTAGATAAGTTAGTTTAAAATGTAATATAAAATATTGAAAAAATAATGTTTCTTTCCCTTTTTTTTTTTTAAAAAAAAAGTTGTTATCATAGAAAAAGCATATAGAAGTTTATTTAAAAAATAAAATATACAATCAACTAAGACATTTGGTTATGTTACCTATTTCACTTTATTAAAATTTCTGTATCTGGTATACCTGTGTTCTATATTTTAGATATTGACCATGTTAAGTATCTTTGTCATGTTCAGTACTGTTGATGCTGGGATCCATGCTTCACAAGAGTTATAAGTTTTGTCATTTTGGTATAGGTTATAGTGTAATGTTAATGACCGATGAAAACATTTTCTTTAATAATTTTTTTAAAAAAATGATTTTGACCCATATCACTCACCATCCTTGGGTCATATAGTTTCAATATAATAAACATATATTCCATGCTACTAGATTACTGCCTAAAATTTTAAAACCAGAAATCGATATTTACCCGTGAATGATACTGCATACCTTACATTTGGATGAGTTCCACCCTTTCTAAATTGTAATCTATTTAAACTTTAAATATATATATATATATATATATATATATATATATATATATATATATATATATATATATATTCCAGAAATTTGTCCACAACATAGTAGTGTCTTACTCGCTAATCATGAAGAACTAGCTAAGACGATAGACATAATATACAATATCTAATCAAACATGTTCAAGGAATATGAACTTCCCTATTAACCTCAAATATACCAAACTGTATTAACCTTGAGATTCTCATTGCGATTTCTAATTCCATGATTATTATAGTAGCTCTAATACTGAACTTTCGGCCGGTCTCTTTCAAAAGGTAGATCAGGAACATATTTCCTTTAAAAAATGAGGATACCTTGCTTAATTAGCCTCCTAAAACCTTTCATTATTTCAAACAGAGCCAATACTTTCTCCCAAGGAAATTGTTTTCATCACTTAATGATTATGACATTAATATATATAAGAAGAAATCTGAGTTTACCTTTTTATCAATGTTTAAATATAGTTTATGTTAGGGCACGAAGTATCAAGAATAGAGCGATGATGTGTCTTCCTTTGTTTTATTGTACATTTTAATGTTTGGAATCCTAGTCATGTGGCTTCTATTGAAGGAAACAGGTATTATGTCACATGCATTGATCACAGCTTCTCAAGACGGACGCGGTTATTTTTAACGGAAGATTGTGTAGAAATTTAGGTTAGGCCTAACTTAACTCCACAAAACTGGCTTTTTTTTTTTTTCAGTTCAACTTTAGCGCTGGAACGAGTTACAATATTCTACTTTTTTTTCTCCATGTGACGAGATTACCTCCTACAAATGTAAAATATCCAGAAGTTGATCTCTTATCATCAAGAGCATCTTAAGATTCACATGACTGCATCCATGTATTGTGCACTGGGATTGTGCATGAACTAACTCACCACATTAAGAACAATAAATCTGGTCTAGTGTGTGCGAGATACATCAATCTCCCTACAAGTCTCTGATATTTTCCTTTGTTGGCCGGAATTTGATCTTATTCAATACACAACTGCAATCCCCTTTCGATTGGAGAATTTGTTAGTTTGCATAATGTCATCCCAATTTCCTCCCTTTTTTTTTTTAGTCCACAATCTCATTGGGATAAAATTCACCACTTGTAATTTTTGAACGGAAAAAATTACAAACCCTCCTTACATATAATTTTTTCTGGAAAAAAAAATTATAAAACCTTACACGTGTAATTTTTTCTGGCAAAAAATTACAAACCTTTCAATGTGTAATTTTTCTGGAAAAAATTACAAACCCATCAATATGAAGTAATTTTTATGGCAAAAATTACAAACCATTCGATATGATGTAATTTTTTTTTTTTTGGAAAAATTACAAACCCTTCATTATGATGTAATTTTTGTGGAAAAATTACAAACCCTTTATTATGATGTAATTTTTGTGGAAAAAATTACAAACCCTTCAATATGATGTAATTTTTCTGGAAAAATTACAAACCCTTCATTATGATGTAATTTTTCTGGAAAAAATTACAAACCCTTTTTATATATAATTTTCCTGGTAAAAATTATAAACCCTCTGTTTGACAAACACTACCTAAAATCTAAAACATCCATTATAGATTCAAGGACGTGGTACAAGTGAAAAACCTATCACTCTACCATATATATAAGTCATTCACCCCTCTTTCTTTCTGATACTCTCTAACACTTTGAATTAACACAACACACAATAAATCTCCCCTTAATTCAAAGTCCTATACTTCTACAATGATCCTTATTTACATCAAAAACTAGCAAAACTCTTTTTGAGCGAGGAAATTTTCAACTTGGTATCAGAGCTCCCGATCTTGGGAGACTGTGCTTCCGTATTTCATTCCGAGTTGATGGTTCGACTTGGTGAGAGATGAATCCATGAAGTTAGGTGGACCTATCTTGTGATGATTCTCTCTGTCGAAGGTCTTCTGCTACAGGGAGAGAGAAAGTATAGTGGTCCTTTGTTTGAAGGGAGGATTGTTAGGATGCAATCAAAGTCCCATATTACAAGAACAATGCAAGGCTTGAAGGAGGAGAAGAATTTTCCGATGGGCAAAATTCTTCTCCTCCTTCAAGCCTTGCATTGTTCTTGTAATATGCGACTTTGATTGCATCCCAACAATCCTCCCTTCAAACAAATGACCACTATACTTTTTCTCTTCCTGTAGCGGAAGACTCTCGACAGAGAGAATCATCACAAGATAGGTCCTTCATGATTCATCTCTCACCAAGTCGAACCATCAACTCGGAATGAAATGCGGAAGCACAGTCTCCCAAGATCGGGAGCTCTGATACCAAGTTGAAAATTGAAAAACTAATATAATTTTCTATTTCATTCATTCATTTTTGTACACAGGATATTATATTTATAGTATTACAAATCAAGGGCTAGATAATGAAAAGACAAGGAAAAAGATAGAATCTTATCTAATCAGATAGGAAAAGATAGAATCTTATCTAATAAGATAATCTCCATCCAACTATATCTGATTATGTGATATTCTTTATATCTTGACTAATCAGATAATATTTATAATCTTAACTAATAAGATATTCTCCTTTTTCAACAGATTGGTTCAAAGTTATTTACTTCATTTTAAGTCTTTTGTTCATAGATAAAGAATCAATTTACACAAACAATTCAGTTGCTGAGCTTTCACAAAACAAAGGAATATCCATACCAATTGATAAGGTGGTTTCATAGTTAGGAAGAAGTGAATTAAATTCGTGAAGAGAGAAAGAGAGAAGAATGGATCATAGATTCAAATTCTTCCACTGATAAAAAAAAACTAACAATTACTGATAACAAAATATTAATCTATAAAAAAAACCAAAAAATGCCTTCACCGCAACTTTATCAAATGTTTATGAATATGTTATAACCATGGCTAGAAAAAATGGTTGCAATTTCATTGCACTCGTAGCATTACGGGAAATTATAGAAAAATGTGATTTAAAACCATGGTTATGATCATAAACTACTTTAATTGAGAAAGACAACATAATTGTTTCCACTATTTATTGATTCATTGAGCAATGGTCATACTGCAACGTACACTTAACATACAAAAAGATGAAAACAAGAAGACTTACCTTTTTATGAAGCTCTGAAATAGATTCATGCATGAGTTGGTTCTGCGAATTATACAAATAAATAGTCATTGGCACTCAGTTCAAACTATATATATTGCAAAAGTTTGCGTTGAATGGTTTAATTATACCTTCCGTGATCTAATGTGTTTGAGAGCACTATCAAGCTGATGCTCCAAATTCTGAAGCTCTTTGATACTTAAGCCTTCCAGATCTTGTCCCATAAAATTTCTGCAAATTAATAATTAGACAAACCTTACTGTTTTTGTATTTTTTTAATTACAAAAACAAAATACAAAAGCCATTGCTCAAACTAATTTATTACCTTTGATTTTTCTGCAGGACTTCAAGCCTTGCTTTGAGCTTTGCATGTTCTAGAGTCCAATTTCCCTAACATCATATATAATGAAATTAGTGTTCTGATTTTCTAATTTTCTGTAGAAACAGCAAGTTGCAACAGATAAGCTACTTTATTTTTTAATTGATAAGAAGAAGGATATATTTGAATTTCACCGGTTTGAAAATTTTTCTTCGAACAAAATTTTGACTCGTACGTATAAGTACAAGTATAAATTTAAGTTTATTGACTTATACATGTTAATAATTTTCTATATAAAATACAGATTTTACCGATCTAACTGTTAATCTAATGTTTTCATTATTTAGATCAAAATAATTTTTAAATTATTTGATATTTTATCAAATTATTTTATTTTAATCTGTAATATGATAGTAAAAATATATATAAATATTGATTAATACATGTAAAAATGTTTAAATTATATAAAATTTAATATAAATGATCTTAAAGATAATATTTCTTAATTTAACCTTTAGATGAGTTAAATTTATATATATATTAACACTTAATAAATCAGTTGTTGATGATATTAAATTATCAATAAATAAATCAATCAAGAAATTGAGTTAATGATTTATTATGAGATGTGATAGCCTACGCTTTGTGGTTGATCATTTGCAACAATCTGCCTCTCCGCATATGAATACCTTTCATACCGTTCAAGAATTCTTTCCATACTGTTGAGAAAGGAAAGTGAAAATGTGCAATGAGAGTGTATATATTAATTAACAATGTTTGGATAATAACCCACATACAGAACTTTCAAAGCATTTATGTAGCTTCATGAATGTATGATACATGTGTATTCAAATAGCTTGCTAGAGAAAGAAATTTATATTCACATTATCATGCTAACTAAAAGGATCAAACAAATTTTTTTAATTAACACAAGAAAAGCAGAAAGAATTGCATAAGTAGACTTCCAACTTCTAGTCATCATTAAACTCATACATATAGTAAAAAGGAATCTCATTGAATTTAATTTTCTATGCATTGTTAGCATAAAGATTTTCTTACTAATACTAAATTAGAAATCTAAGATTTTTAACATAATTTTTATAAAAGTTAGTAATTTTGTCGTACATATAGATTTATAATTTTACATTGTCAATTGTCAAGGTATTTGAGTTAAATTCAAACTAATTTAAACTGTTGACTTTATCATCTTAATTTCAGGTTTTTTTATATATATGGTTGAAATATTGATCCAGAACTAATAGCTCCTTCGTACCGTTTGTTATTATTTAGAATTTTAAATAGCTAGTATTAACATAACCATTCATGAAAACATTTGTCTGCATTTTTCAGTCTGATCTACCTCTTCTTTTTCTAAAAGTAAGAAATAATATTACCCTCTAATTTACCTTAGGCTTACCATGTTCTAACCAGGAATAACCATCAATCACTTTTTTCTTCCGTACATGCATTTAACGAATGGTGTGTTAGGTGTGTGGTTCCAAATTTTATTTATTTTAAATCAGGCAGAACAAAATACTATTATGTGATAGGATAATGAGTACTCCAATAGCTTATAAATTTGCTTTATACATTGAATTGAGTACAGAACAAGAACACCAATACGCATTTTCAGAAGAAATCTATAACAAAGATTCAACTTTTGTCAGATAAAAAATACTAATCAATCAAGTCAGTAGAACCATGCCAAAATATCATCAAATTCTTTGATGTCATATGAATCAAATAGTAAAAAACCAATGAATCTTTTGCATCTTCTTTCTTCTCAAAACTTTACTATTCTGGTTTTTTAATGTTGGGTTGACCATCAAAGAAAAATAAGTCATCCAATCCAAAAACTTTGTCTATTTATCTCTGGTTTCTTTTCTTTTCGTTTTTTTATACACTAAATATTCCAACAAGGGTTCCAAGAAAAATTAAAATTTAGAATTATAGCTTAGATTAGTATCTAATAGGAACAGTACTGCTAATGCAAATATATAATAATCCAGCATTATAATTATATTTGCGTTTCAGGGAAAAAAACATTTTCAAGAAAAAATGCTCCATGATTATGAATTTGACCAATGGATTATAGACGAAGTTACAAAAAAGAAAAAAAAAAGGTTAATTCACCTTGTAAAAAAAAGGGTAAATTGATACCTTACAAAAATGGAAATTCAATAAAAAAAATATATACATTAATTATAAAATAAATTATACTAACATCCCATCTGATTGATTAACCCCATATAAAAATTTTAATTATTTGAAAAATATTATATAGACACTTATATACACATTATACTAATCTCATTAATTCTGTAAAACATTATAATGAAACCATGTAAGAGGAGGAATATAAATATATAATATTGAAAATCAGAAAATATAGAAAATATGAAATGTAATTTGTTTTTGAAAACATTATACACTAATATATTTACACTAATTTCTTATTAATTTTAAAAAAAAAATTATAAGAAGACATCATATATAAAGTAATGAATGTAATGCTAAAAAATATATCATGTACAATTTAAAAAGAAAAATACAAAAAAGTCTGACACAGTAATTTACTCTAAACTATACACAACATTAATCTCGTCACAGTCATCCATCATTCTAACGCACGAGTTACCTCCTTTATTAATGATCTGTGCATGCAGTGTGTACCTAAGACCTACACACACCTGTTAATATTATCCTAGCCTAAATATGTCAGTAAAATCATCTTCGTGGCTAAAAGTGAAACCAGTGAACCTAACAAAATAATAATATATACGAGTTACTCACAGTCTCGCATGACTGACATGGTAAAAGGTAGTGCACATTCGAGTGCAATATTGATTTTTGGTGGGTTTTATTGGAAGCACCAATAGCAACAATAAAAGCTTTAATTTATAGTCAATTGAGTCTCAAGTGTGCTATTTCTAAATTGAATTAATTTTTTGGCTTTAATTTTTATTCATATTTTATATATTCAAGCCTAGTGTCACAGTGATGGGTCACTTTTCATGGTTCTTTTTCTCTTATTATACAGGCTGAGTTTGTCAGGCTCCTTCTCTCAAATACCGAATCTACGTACCCTTTATATGGCCATGCGGAATAAGTGATATATATATATATATATATATATATATATATATATATATATATATAAGTTTAACTTATAAAATTTTGATTAAACAAAAATCTTACACAAAATTAATTACCCTGTATTAAACTGATACAGTTCCTGTTATGACGCTCAATAAACTATGCTAAAACTAAAGTACATGCCACTGCATGATGATTACAATTTTTTCTAGTACAAGAAAACGAATTACACGGCAAAATAATACATGTCAATGAAGATCGCTATATAGGCCCAATTAAATCTTATGAAAAATTAAGATTTGAGTAACCAATTACATCAAAGTCACTAACTATACCAGGGAGAGATTAATTCATTCAAATCGGTCTATGGAGAGTTTGAGTATTGTAAATTCTTAAAAACAAGAAAAACTAGGATTAATAGAAACTAATTAAGTATTAGGGGATATTAAATAGTAGAAAAATACCATACCATAAAGGGGATAAAAATAAACACCAAAAGAGACATAACATAACTATATGTAATAGACATAATTCAGAGAGATCCACAAGAAAATAAATGAAATATGATGAGTAAAAGAAAAAAGACTATGAGAGTAGCTAGACATAGATAGATAGTAGGATATAGAGAAATATATAGAAGAGAGGAGAAAGAGAAAGAGAAATCAAAAAAGGGTTGTACATAATTAGAAAAAAAGGTACCAGGGATCGCTGGAATACTCAAAGAGTTTTCCTTTGGTGGAGAAGACTATGAGAGCAACTTCAGCATCACAAAGCACAGAGATCTCATGAGCTTTCTTCAGCAAACCAGACCTTCTCTTTGAAAACGTCACTTGTCTATTGATCTTGTTCTCGATCCTCTTCAACTGCACCCTTCCCCTACCCATTTCACTCTATATTCACTTCACTAATATGCAACACTTACTTTCGAATATTACGTACTACCCAAAACACCAATCTTATCATATAGTAGTAAAACTATAGATCATCGTCATCAACATCATCAGCATGACCCTTCCTTCAATTTCCCTCTATGGATAAAATTTCTCTATACTTTTTTCGTGTGTACGGAATTGTATGGTGTATAACATATGGTGCTAACTAGCTATCTCATCTGAGTCTTTATTTATTTATGTACGTGAGAGCCAGAGAGAGGAGAGGGACGAACATATGACTGAGTCTTGTTCTTATTTAATTTTATGAAGTGGGGACACATTAATTAAAACTAAAGGCTCAAAATCATTGGTTATTGTTGTTGTTATTATTATGTATTATATTCGAGGGAAAGAAAAGGGAAAAAGTGAAAGTGGTTTTGTAAAACCAGGGTGGTTTCGTCAAAAACGTTGTCGAGTTTGGATTGGATAGAGGGACTATCGGGACAGTCCGTTGTTGTCTGTCTTCATTGTTTCAAGTACGAATTTTTCGTTACGTGTTTTGTTTTCTTCCTTTTCCTTACTTTTTCCTAACATTTTTCTTTTATATTTTATTTTTGTCTTTGTTACACAATTTACGGGGAAGATTTGTTTAAAAAAAATTAAGGGAAAGATTAGCATTTTTAAGTGCGAATATTTTTTAATTTTAAATTAGTATATTTAAATAATTTTTTTGAATTTTATGATAACTATTTTTAATATTATTAAAAACCAATTTTTTCATTTGTGGATGCATAAAATTTACACTAATTAACAGTATTTATCTATTAATTTATTTTTTTTTGTTGAAAAAAATATATAGATTTTATTCCATCAAAATTACGTAATTGAATATAAAGATTATGAGATATTAGGTTTTAAAATGTGTAGTTCTTTCTCCGTGAAACTGATTTTATTGTATTTGCATTAGTTTAAAAGAATTCAGTCAATTTACACTTACGTCTAATAATATATTAATGATTTAACTCATGCTAACAATATAATCATTAAAGTTAGTTCAACTCAATTAATTCATGCATTATCTATTGATACGTCTTTACCTTTTCAATGTTATTAGAATTTTGAATTTTATTCTTATAAATTTTTTTGACAAATTTTAATTTTTTATTTATTTCTGGGTATTTTTATTTTCTGTCGTTAAAAGTAGAATCATTAATTGTTGATATGGTCATACAAGAGATTGTCATGTTATATTTCCATGTTAATATTTAACTGTTAATTTAGTGTCAAATATTAATTTTTTCTAAGAAAAAATTAATTAAAATTTTTTAAGAGGATTAAAAATAAAAAAATCTAAAATTTAGAAAGAACAAAAATTTAATTAATCTTATAAGATATTATAATGAATGTTTTAGTTTAAAAAAGACGTTGCCTTAAATACTATCTAGCCAATTATTTTTGTTTCACTTTAGTCAAAGTCCTGTAACTCAAAATCATTAGATTAGTAAATAAAGGTCGAACTTTCAAGTCTAACCCATGATTTGGTTGGGACACACACACACACACATATATATATATATATATATATATATATATATATATATATATATATATATATATATATATATATATATATATATATATAATATGTATGCATGTGTATTTCTGTAGCATTCTCAATGGTAAATACATGTGAAACGTAATAAAAGAATATAAACTTAAAAAACCTGTTGAATTGATCTATCAAAGCCCGTATCTTTCCGTCTAAATATGAATCGGGGAATATGATGACAAATTTAGCACATACAATAAGATGCTGTAAACTCTGCTTTATGTTTTGGAGTAGTCAGACCTATCATAAACCAAAATGAAAAAAAAAATGGAAACAAAACAAATTTAAAAAGTGGAAGCCTATAAAAATAAAATTCCAAGGATGTATTCGTTCAATAGTTTAAAATTGAGATAAATGAAAAGAGAAAGAGACACCAAGATTTATATTGGTTCACTTAACTGAACTACATCGGGTATTTTAAACTCTTGAAAGATTTTCACTAACTATGTTGATTACAAGTGTTTTTTCTTACAAACCACTTTTGATCCAACACAAATATTCTTTCTTATAAAATCATTCTTGACTCTTACCCAAGAAGCTTATTCATAAGTAAAATTTGCTTAAAAACAAATTATAACCTCAATTTTGACAATGACATATGATTAAAATAAAATCTATTTTATAAGACAAAGTGATAACAGACAATAAAGTCTTAGCAAACGAATTAAGTGAGAGATTAATGAGCCGGTAGATGAAGCATTACTATAAGATAAACGTTGTTTTCAACAATTACTTACATATGTACAGACTCTAACCAATAGAGTTGTATTTCTATAGATTTTATTAAGAACCTCGTTGCTCAATTAAGTATTAAGAAGTCAACTACTCCTCTTTAAAAGGACGAGTCAAGTTAGAACGAAGAGGATGTTTCCTGACACAAAGATCGGTGTAAAAAGGAAGACAATTTTTTCAAGCATCTAACTTTTCCCTTTTGAGAAAGTCGTTTTCTCTTATATGATAGTTCATGTATATGCATTTAATGCATATGGACGTGTTACACGCTTCCAACAGATGAACTGAAAACTTTGAAGTTGTTGAGTGTAATGACTACTTCAAGCTCTCCATTTATATAAAGGTTGAAGATTGAAGATTTGAAGTAGAGATTACTTTGACGGAATCAAAACTATTGTAGCTTAAAATCTCAAAATTTTCTTGTGAAAAGTTTTTATGTACTTCTTTGTAAATCTCTCTTTGTAGAAGTTAATTTGCATTAGACAAACTAGTCTAAAAGAATACTTGGTTAGTCTGAAGAAGCTAGTCCAAAAGAATACATGGTTAGCCTAAAGAGATTGGGGACAAGGAATAATTGTATAGCCAGAAGTGGCTGAGGTCAGATAATATTTATAGATAGTGAAATCTTAGCAATTGGTAAGAAATTAGACGTAGTCTTTGTGATAAGGCGAAGCAGTATAAAAATCGTTTGTTATCTTGTGTTTATCTTTTTTTACTTTAACACGGGTTATTTTGTTTATCAAACATTTGCTTTTGAGAAATTTTATTTCATCAACCCCTTCATAAACTTATGTTTGATTCATCAGACGATATAGTTACGTGTTGAACAAAAAGCTTGTGGAAATTTTTTTAGCATAATTTAACCCTCTTTCTTGTGTTTTTGCTTTACAATTTGGTATTAGAGCTCGAGCGTTAAGGTTTGAGCACAAAATAGTTGCTAAAAGAAAATATCTACCATGACAAACTCATCAAAAATTTTCATCACAGAAGGATCCTTCATGAATAAGTCGTCGACCTTCTTAGGAGAAGACTACCCATACTGGCTCATAGGATGAAGATGTACATCAAATTAACCTAGTACAAATTATGGAAGATAGTCATAGAAGGAGATATACCATTCTCGAAACTTGAAAGGGAGTGGGAAATGAAGAATATGCCATCTTGGAGTTAAACATAAAGGCCAGATATGTCATTACGTGTATCTTTTCCAGAACAGAATACAATAGATTTTGCCCATACAAGACGGTAAAAGAGCTTTCATATGCTCTTAGGGTTTCTCGTGAAGGCACTTAAGATGTCAGAATGAGAAAAATAGTTTATTCTTCAAAGAGAATATGAGATGTTTTCAACAAAGAAGAGTGAATCTATTGCAAGCATATTAGGAAGATTTCAGACCATCTTAAATGAGTTGACAACTCTTGGAACCACCTTCACCAAAGTCCAAACAATATAAAAATTCTAAACAGTGTCTCAGCTACTTAGGAAGCCATGTCGACAACCATTTCTATGGGAAGCGATATAAAGACCTTGTCTCTAGACGAACTTATAGGAACTCTCAAAGTTCATGAAGTTCATCTCTGCAAGAAAGACAAGATCAAAGAACAAGAGTCCATAACTTTTCAAGTTGAAAAGGAGTCATCAAAACATGGAGGTTATAAGTCAGACAAAAAGAAAAGCAAGGCTTTCAAATTTGAGGCTAAAACCACCTTCACTAAAAGCTATGAAAAATCGTCTAATGCGAAGTCTTCTTAATGGCCAAGAAATTCAAAAGAATGATAATGAAGAAGGTAAAGGCAGTCTCTTCTTCAAGAAGAAAGAGAAAAGACATTCATAGAAGAAAGCTTTAAAAGAAGGAAGCTCTAAGATCATCTAAGAGAATATGGAATCATAAGAAGGATAAGAAGAAGTATTTGCTTACCTAGGAAGATCTTGACAAGCACAGAATTTTCTAATGAAAAAATTGTCAATATCTATCTGATAGCAGATGTAACAAAATCGTCTGAGGTACCATTTTATCTCTCAAACGGTACTCATCATCTTCTTCCTCTGACCTCGGATTCGACAATGATGAGATGTCTTATGACATTTTTCTAGCCAATTCTCAATTCACAACTAAAGAATATAAAAACTGCAAGATTAAACTAAAACCAACTCTGATTGAAATTTCAAAATTAACAATTATGAATGAAGACTTAATTAAGAAGAAATCGTCTAATAAGACTCATATGACATTTGAATCTAATGCGGCAAGTTTTATTTTTGAAATTGAAAAATTAAAGAAAGAAAACAAAAAACTCAAAAAGGATCTGACTAGATTCACGTCTAACTCTTCAATACTAAACATGCTTTTAAAATATGGAAAAATGCTTTTTTGACATAAATGAATTAGGATTTGATCCAGTAAAAGAAGAATATAAAAATTCTTATAACATTTCTACATTTGTATGTAAACGATGTAGTAAGAAAGGTCACATTGAAGTGACATGTGGAAAACCATCTATGTTTACGTTAAAGACACGAATTAAGGATGCTAAGTGACAAAGAAATTTTCCTTAGGCCAAAAGGCAACCCAGTCTGCCTAGAGCTGCCTACAATCACCCCATTCAAAAGAAAATGGTATAATCTAACCAAAAAAAAAAAGCAGCCAAGAAAATTTATATACCAAAATCACAAATATTTTTGTTACAAACATCCTCAATAGGAGGGTAAAGGGCTTCCAGCTAATATCTGGATAGTGGATGCTCACGACATATGATAGGAAACTTGTCTATGTTTTAAAACTTCAAACCAATAAATGATTGATCTCCTATGGGTCTAGAAAAGGGAAAATTCTTGGTATTGGTATCGTAGGTAAGACACAATGTTATTCATTTATGATGTATCCTATATTAAAGGTATAAAATTCAACCTACTTAGCATAGGTCAATTTAATGATAATGAGTATGAAAATATCCTTTAACAAAGATGAATGCATGGTTAAAAACAAAGATAAGTCTATTCTCTTCACTAGTAAACGTTAAAATAACCTTTGTGAAGTTAATCTTTCAACTTTAAGTATTCAAATGTAACATGTCTAATCTTAGCAAATGATACAAGAGATATTTCGCATAAGAAATTAGGACATAAGTCTCAAATATTTTTCCAAACTATCAAAAAAAAATCTTGTAAAAGGTTTGTCAATGATTTCTTAGAAATCATATCATCTGTGTGTATCTTGCCAGCATGGTAAGAACTCAAAATATCTTTCAAATCAAAAAATATTGTTACCACTGCAAGACCATTAGAATTGTTACATATTCATCTCTTTGATCCTACCCAAACGCAAAGTCTTCGGGGTAAGAGATGTGAATTTGTCGTTGTGGATAAATATTCTCGATATGAATGAGTATACTTCCTACCTCACAAACATGAGTCTTATGGAGTCTTTGAGATATTCTATGAATGAGTACAAAATGAAAAAGGATTTTGTATCGCTTATGTGAGAAGTGATCATGGAACTAAATTTGAAAACTCACAGTTCAACACCTTTGATAACTCTCAAAAGTGAGTTATTTTTATACTCTTTTTATATCATAAATTGTCTTTTTTATACTCTTAAGCCACCCAAAATAACTCTAATTGCTCTTAATTCATAATAATTCATGTTAGAGCTTGTTGATGGTGTGTTAAGTGTTTCAAGGTGAAAATAACCAAAAACAGGTGAAAATGTGTCCAGAAAGGCATCTCTCGCGAGTAGGAACACAACTCGCTCGAATTAGATCTCAAGTGAAGAAGAAAAGCTCTCTGGAACCTCATCTCTCCGCATCTCGTGCGAGAACCATTTCTTCAAGAGCAAGTTAACTCTCTGGCACCTCATCTCACACTCATCTCGCGCTCAACAACACCATCTCGCGCGAGTTAGTATAACTTCAAGAATAAGTTAACTCTCTGAAACTTCATCTCGCGCCCAACTATCCCATCTCGCGCAAAGTGACATAGATTGCAGCACACGTTTGTTCTCTAGAACATGAACTCGTGCGAGTTCGACTCGCAACAGGCGTAAGTCCAAGAGTTGAAGGCTATAAATATAACTTGTTTAACAGTCAGCAGACGACTTTCATAATTCTTGACCTAATTCAGTCGCGGTTTTGGAGACTGACAACCTCCAGACCTCTAGATCTCTTCACTCTCGATTCGTAGACGGCAACGGATTTCGACCCCAAGCAAAGGAGAAGGAGACACAAGGAGCATTCGACTTCCATTGGAATCAATCATCTTGTGTATTTTCTTTCAATTTACTTTTGTGTTGTTTTCCTTTCCTCTATGAACTAAATTTCTCTTTGATTGGGAGAACGATGTAACCTTAATTTATCCTTTATATGATTCCCGATGTTATTCAGTATATGTTTGTGCGTTTATTTCTTCTATGTTTAATGTTATTTGTTAACTGATCACCAATAAATTGATCGTAACCCTAGGGGAACTTTGAGAAAAGAAACCTAGGCGGTACTGGAGAAATAGCCATTATTACGCTAGGGTCCTAAAGATGAGAGTAGGTAGTAGTGTGGACAGCACCTAAATTTGCCCTTGGATTCACAGATCTGAAAATCCTAATTAACTTAGTATTAACTTGTAAAATACAAATACACAAGAAGGGGGTTGAATTGTGTTTATTAATTAAAACTTTTTCAGACAATGCGTTTTGCGTCTGTATAAAAACGTTTTAGTTCAGACGCAAATTTAGAATTGTTCTTCAAATATTAATTTTAATAAAATTTACAGTTTAAGTTATTATGCCCTGTTAGTAAACAATTAAAATAATCAAAGAAGAGATATTTTTATATTGGTTCGTCTTATGAAAGACTACGTCCAGTTACTCAGCAACTTGTTGAGGTTCCACTAAGAGTATTCTTTGAACCCAGCCACTCCTGGCTAACAATACAGATATTCTTTGAATACAACTTTCTTAGGCTAAAGTGGTATTCTTTGTTCCCAGCCTCCACAGGCTAAACCCAGATATTTTTTAAACACAGCCTCCTCAGGCTAACCAAGGTATTCTTTCAACACTTAGCCTCATCAGGCTAACAAAGGTATTATTTGGACTTTAGCCTCCTCAGGCTAGACTCACGGTATTCTTTGGACTACCAACCTCCGTAGGCTTGATGCAAGGTATTCTTTAAACACTTAGCCTCCTCAAGCTACAATATCACCACAACAGTTGCTTACAATAAGTTCAAATAAAAAATATTCTCTACGTAGAGAGGGGTTTTACAATGTGAATTATATTCTAAGTTTGTGGCGAGCAAACTTATTTTCTTGAGAGCTTGAACGAGTATGAGTATATTCTTGATCAGAGTAGTTCGTCAACTTGAACTCGCAGAGATGAACTCCTTTTATAGGTTGTTGTGTGAAGAAACCGTTAGACTGTAGAAGTTAACGTTAGTCCTTGTCTTGGGTACTTTCACATCTGGTAGAGTGAGCAATAAGAACATTTAATGGAAATTCAGCAGTTGTCAGCGTGAGATCTGCCTTTAACTTGATTCGCTAAGAGATTTCATTAAAACGTACAACTATTTTTCGTGTTGCAGAGGTTTATTTTGAAATCCCTTTTCACCTTTAGAACATTTTAAGTAACGGTTGAATAAGTATATAGGCACGAGTTACTCAGAGTCTTGAACTTTAAAAAGGAGTAGACGAATGAATAATTATAATGTTGAATTCATTCGTCTATCTTCATCCTTCGTCTTCAACCTTAGTCTTCAAATCTTCATGCTTGAGCTCATTGAGACGCGTTCTTCGTCTGATCTTCAAAGTTCTTCGTCTGATGACAGAATCTTGGAGAATGCCGACTTGAACTTTGCATCTGGAACTTCTAATGTTTTGAGGGTGCATCTTTCATCTTATGCGAGTAATGATCCGTCTGATCATTGTTTCCTCCGCGTCTGTAGATGTTTCCGTCTATCATGTAATTATCAAAATTAAGGTGCTAAGTCATTTTGACTTAACATAACTTAAGAGAATAATTAATCTAGTTAACCTAGGCGGCGTGGGTGATCCTGAGACGGACGGTCATGAGGGTAGGAATCTGATCCAACCATGATTATATTTGAATAATAAAAGAGGGAAATATAAGGGAAAAATTAGTGGTGAAATCAGGATCTTAATCGTTTCTCATCTTTTTCTTATTTCTTTTTTAAAATTATTATTACTTTATTCTTCTAAATTAATTGCATCTCTTTCTCTAATCATCGCCCTCACTTTTTATTCTTTTTAGGAAAAATAAAATCATTAAATAAAAATATAGTTTCCAAATTGCTTATCCTCGTGGGTACAACAACTCTGTTTTTAAAAATACTTATTACTTGACGGTTGTGGTATACATGCCACAGGAAGGGATGCAGGAGGTATAACTATCACTTGTATTTTGCGTATCAACCTTTTATTATCATAATGGTATGTTTCACAACTTCTCTTCATTGAAAACACCTCAGTAAAATTGGATAGTTAAAGGAAAGAACACAATCTTGCAAGAAATGACAAGGACTTTGCTGTGTGAAAAATTTGTTCTTAAGGACTTCTAGGCAAAAGCGGTAAACACTTTATGTTATATTCATTAGAACCCTCACAAATAAAACTCCTTATGAACTGTGGGGAGGAAGAAAACCTAACATCTCATATTTTCATCTTTTTGGGTGTGAATGTTTTATTTTTAATACTAGAGATCAACTTGAAAAAATTGACTCAAAATTAAACAAATGAATTTTTCTTGGATATTCTAACACTTCAAAGGCATATAAATTTTTTAACTCTATAACCTAAGTGGTAAAGGAATCCATCCACATAAAATTTCAAGATAATTCCAAGGCTGACAAAGACATGTTAGACCTATAAAATTCTTTTAACTTTTTTGCATATAAGAACATCTAATCAACCATCAAATCAAGTAAAAAGACTAGACGATAGTACCAAGTCAGATGAACCTACTCCATCAAATGTACCGAATATCATTTGTCCTGTTCCTCAACTTGATACGTCTCAACAATCAAATCAAAGAAATTGAAAATTCAGTTCTTCTTGGGAGATAAGTCAAGTAGATGAAGGAGAGCACTAATTCAATCAAAAGAAGTATACAAAGGAAATTCTAAAGAAATTTAAGATGAAAATGACAAGTCAATAAAAACTTCTATGCATTCATATAGTGCAAGTTTAATCAGGTAAACATGTAAACAATACTATCTATAGAGGTATGATTGACCCACTCTTTTATTTCATGGCAAGTAGACCTAACATTACGTAGAGTGTCTGCTTGTGTGCCACATTTCAATCAGATCCTAGAGAGTCACATCTCCATGCTGTGAAAAAGATTTTAAGATATCTAATTGGCACCACTAACCTCTCTCTATTTTATAAGAAACATTAAGATTTTAAATTAAGTGGATACTATGATGTTAACTTTACTAAATATAGAGTAGAGAGAAAAAGTACAAGTAGAGGTTACCATTTTCTTGGATTGTCTTTTATATCTTACGCTAGCAAGAAGCAAAACTCAATTTTCCTCTCAACAACTGAAACAAAATACATCTTGGTAGCAAGTTATTGCTCATAGCTTTTATAGGTAAAATATCAGTTAGAGGATTACTCTAGGTTTGAACTAAATATTCTTATATTTTGTACAACATTAGTTCAATCAATCTAATTAAAAGCCCAATTCAACATTCTAAAGCTAAACTCATCTAGATAAGATATCATTTCATTAGATATTGTGTTCAAAAAAGAACTTTTTATGTGAATTTTGTTAACAGAGTTTCAATGGGGCAATATCTTTACTAAGACGTTACCTAAAGAATTTCCTAATACTATTAAAGATAATTTGAGATTAGTAAACTTAACACAAATGTAACTTCATATATTAAGAGAATATATGATGAACACCGTCTGATAGATTTTCATTGGTCTATATATAAGACGTAACATCATTTAGTTTCAACCACTCAGATGAACCATCAATTATATTTAATCTATTTGATTAGGTGTGTAGGATTTGAGCATTTAATTACAACATTAAATGTGTTTGAACTTTAAAGGAAAATCATTGCTAATGAAAAACAGCGGATGCAGACATGTCACGTCATTTTCAAATGGCAATCATGGCGCGAATAAATAGGGACGATTTCTAAAACTGAAAACCCTAAGTGTCTTTTCACCTTTCTCTTTATATACACGTTCATTTTCACTTTCATTTTTTACTCTCACCTCCAACCTTCAAGTTTTTACTCTAAGATTTCTTTTTCATTCTTAAGCATTTCTAGGTCAATAGACTACCATGGAAATGAAAGGTGGGTCTCAGACCTTCTTCTCTGAGGTGATGTTTCTCATTGGGAACTGGTTGAAGCTCTTTAACTTCTCTATCTATATTAAGCACCTTGTTAGAACCCTCTCTTATGTTGGGTGGACCAACTTTTCTATGATGCATGATGTGTGGATGATAAAGGCCAATGTGGAGTTCTAGGAAAATGCCAAGGAAGTCCTAGAGGCATTTATGGTGTCATTGGCAACAAAAAGTACCTTATTTCAACTAAGATGGTTGTTGTTGTGTCCGGTTGCAAAGATTAGGGAGTCAAGTTCTCCCATGGATGGGACAGAGTCATTGGGGAGAAAGTGGTTGATGTCTCCCTCTACAGTTACTTTCAACCCAATGAATCCAGCAAGTTCTTGAAAGGTGAAAATATGTTTCCTTTATGTTCGGTCCTTTATGTTTCCTTTAGTAGATCAACGGACAATATCAACAACAGGGACAAGTTTTGTCCCTATCATTTGTTGAGTAAGGCTGAAATAAGTCTTTCATTAGTGATCTTGGATCATTGAGTTGCAACTCTAAGGATATCTTAAAGCAATTTTACATAAATACATGAAAATATTTTAAGTATATAAATAGCTTAAGAAACTTACATTCAAAACATATTTTATTAAATATAATTAATTACCACTAAAAGTAATCGATTACACCTTACTGAAACAAAGCTTTCAAAACTATGGAACAATCAATTACATCAAGTATTAATCGATTACATCTATTAATTTCATAATGTTAAAATTCTCTAATTTAATCGATTACCATAACATTGTTCATGACATAATTTCTAGGTATCATATGAATAGTTTAATCAATTACCTCAAAACTATAATCTATTACATCATAAAAATTATTGATTAAATAAGATGATAATCAATTACTTAATAGTTAGTTTAGTTATTTTTATGTAAATAAAATTTAAAATTTATTTTTGAAAAGGGAGATGAGAATAATTTTTTTAAAGAAATTAAAAATCCTTTAAACTTTCATATACTCTATTCATAATCAAATAATGAAAATACTATTTCTCATTACTTTACAACGATCAATAAAATATTTTCATTAGGAAAATATCTTGTTCAAGAAAGATTTAATAACTTTTCTCATATCCTTTCAATATTGTTAAGCATTCATTGTCATTGTGTACGAGGATTTTCATGTTATATATTCTGATTCTTTTATGTTCTATTTAGAAGCTTGTTTAAAATATTGTAAAAGTGTTTACTTGTAAGTATAAAATAGATTTT
The DNA here is from genome assembly GCA_026586105.1 of Hylodesmum podocarpum. Lineage (NCBI taxonomy): Eukaryota > Viridiplantae > Streptophyta > Magnoliopsida > Fabales > Fabaceae > Hylodesmum > Hylodesmum podocarpum. Next base: position 5,313,340 of record JALJEV010000493.1, on the reverse strand, counting down.
TTTTTCTATATAAGATAGATTAAAAAATAGATCTTTCCTTGTAATCTTAATCATTTTGTGTTTATAGTATTTAGGAAGCTAGTTCTCTTTTCTAGAATTGATAAAGAGTGATTTAAATTACTTGTAAAATATTTATGCAATAGTGTAATTCTAAACTAAAGAAGTTTTGAAGGTACAATGAATTAATCATTGAAATGAAAAGGTGAACCATTATAAATAATTTGTATTATTACATGTATTCTTTCATTGCTTATTATACATATATTATTTATTATGATTAATATGATGCTTTAACTCTTGAAATAATTGTTATCTACATGTTGAGATTATTCAAATATTCAATACTCCATCATTAAAAGAATTTCAAAAGGCTTTCTAAAGCTTCAAGGAAGGATATTTTTCAAAATTTTGATATGATTCAATCTTACTTTAATTTTTAACCGAGACTTTTTAAAAAGTCATTTTCACCAATTCACCTACATTTTGATATTTGCATTAGTATGTTTAAATTTAATTTTTTCTACCTTTTTTGTTTTTTAATTAAGTGATGAACAACTTCAATATTTTAATTAATCAAATTTTGATTCACATGATCATCAACTGAGAAATGGTACTAATGTCGGTGGAATTATATATTGTAATAGCTAACTAAATGGCGTTAGATAGATTTGACTTTAATGAATTTCATGATTAATCTGATTATGTAATATTCTGTATTTGAGATATAAAAATGAATTCAATATTTTGTTTTTCTTTATCCGATATGAATTTGGTATTTCTATCGTTTTGTATGTTTAAAGGTAAACTTATAACTTATATAATGATATTTTATTTTTAACTGTAAAATTATAATATTATTCTTAAAAGTAATTATATTCATTATTTATTTTAATTGATATCAGTTCAACATCAATTTAACAAATAAAATTTTAATTAATAATTTAGTAATTTGCTAAAGAGTCTAGAAATTTGATTGAAATTATACGTCTTTCTCCATTAGTATCTTACATAGCAAAGAATTGGAAGAGAATATTCAATAGGGATATCTTTAAAGATATTTAGGAATATAATTATGGGAATAAAATATATATCTTTGAAGATATTCATATGTAATTATGAAAATAAAATATACTCTTGATTGATTTAAGATTAGAAAAATTATTTTTGCATAAATAAGATTTTTAGAAAATAAATTTCTCATCCCATAAGAATGTATAAAAATAAATAAAATTACTTTTCATTTGTTAATTCGGGAATTTCTTTTGTCATTTAAAGATTAAAATGGGAGCTAAGTTGGAAAAAAAATATTAATAAGAAAATAAACTGCTGAATTGGAAAAAAAAAAAGAAAAACATATTAGAAACCGAAATTAAGTGTAAAAAACGTAAGATGAAATAAAAAGCTAAATAAAAAATAAAATGAAAATATTAATTTTACTAATTTACTGTGATCTAAACCTCAATTAATAATATTATATTCTTCCTAATGATATGAAATTAAATACTTCGCTCCTTTATATAACACCTAAGATCTTGATGGAAAGGTGATTTATAACTTTTATTTCATTCTTATTAATAAGTATATGAGATATTGAAATCAACAATTTATAATCAAAAATAAAAAAATATTAACATAATTATAATCTCTTTTTTTCTTTGAAAAGTAATTTATCATAGCATTTGATATTCTATCTCACATCTTTTTAATTTCTGCATAATATTAACTGAATATGGTGTTTATAATAGTAGCTCAATATGATATTTATCATAACATCACTAGTACAGAAAAGACACATTATGACGGTTAAAATTTACAGACTACGACGGTTCATGAACCGTTGTTGCATCTGAAGTCGTAGTCTGTTTTGACAGACTACGATGGTTCTCATTAAAATCGTCGTAATCTGTAACTGTCGTAGTGTGATAATACAGACTACGACGGTTCAACAAAAACCGTCGTAGTCTGTAACAGTCGTAGTTAGTATTATCACACTACGACGGTTTTAGTTAACCCGTCGTAGTCTGGAACACAGACTACGACGGTTTTAGCTAGAATATGATGGTTATAGTTAGAACCGTCGTAGTCTGCTTACCTTTTTTTAATATTCGTTTCTTTTTTAGTGTTTTCCCCTTAATTTTTATATCTGTTTATTCCAGACAGTCCACACAGCAAGTTTATACACATATTTCACAAGTTATAAGCCAATAAATAACATGGTTCAAACCAAAATCATACTTTAACTTGGAAACTATTCTAAATAGTAATTTTGTATCTAATAATGCTGTAATTAACTACTACAAAATGAAATCAATTGAATAATCTAAATACTAAACTAACAAATGTTTAAATCATAACTTCACATGTATATTCCTAATTATCAGCTTCAAAAAATTCATCTATGTTCTGTTACTTACTACAATATACTAGAAATGTCAAAATCTGAACTATATCATGGGTAATATTTCAAATGTTAGATAAATTTAAAGACTTTTTTCATATTACTCATAACAAGTTAATTAAGAATTAAAAGGATGAAATTGGTACTCTATAATATATTAAGAAGCCAATAAAATTAACTGAAACAACTACTTTTGTTGATTTGTGTAATTTGTTTTTTAAAATAACTTTATATTAAAGACCAGATGGAGTATTCAATATTTATGCTTATTAGATTTTCATAGATGTGTGCGTGTGTGTGGAAGCAATGTACTTATTGAATTTAAGGTGTGTGTAACTACCGTGAAGTATTAATTAATTTTAATGTGAAAGTAAACGTATATTCATTAATTTTATCTAATGTATGCCTAATCAGTATATTTGTTGATGTAAGTTAATAACTTAAATGATAGGAGTATTAAAAATATTGCGCCACTATAGTCGTTAGCCCATCACTATATGCTTATTTATGCTTCTTTTTATATTTTGGATTATATGAATGAGATCAAGAGAGGAAAGAAATAAATAAAATAATAGGAAAGACAAAAATAGGAGATAAAATAGAACAAGAGATATTAATATTTGAATTGGATAGAACTGAGATGAAAAGTAGATTTAATTTCTTTCCAATTTGAGTAGGTGGAAAAAATAAGTTAATAATTTTAAAAATATTTTTAAACAAAATAAAAGTATAATTGTTTACTCTATTTTGTCTTATATGTAGACACACACACATTTTTGTTTCTACATTATCTTAGTTCTAAATATTAACAAATTATCTTAAATTTTAATAATAATAGATTTTTTCATCGATCAACTAATTTTTTAAAAGGCAAATGTTAGGAATAACAGTTAAAGAATAAAAAGGAAATTTTTTTTTATTAGAACACTTAAAAATTATGTCCAAAATTCAATTTTTTAACCAATATCCTTATAACGAAGAAACCTTTTATAAAATTATTATTGTATATTTATACATATTAAAAAATATTCATGCCATTGCTAATGGTGTTTATCGGTAGTACATAAAAGACAATAGAAAAGAATTAGTCCATTAATATAGGTGTAAGGGTGATCGAAGCTCATTTTCCAATGATGCTAAAGATCACCGAAAATTTTGGTGGAAAATTTCGTCTGGTTTTAATGTACTATGTTTCTTCTAGTGCATGTAACCACAAAGTAAAACAAATCACTAAATGGCTGACAGGTGGTTGGTTTATTAATTATTGATACGACACTACATGAAAATTTTTAAATTATTAAATATATAAATTATATAAATATATAAAATCTTAAATAACATAATTTATTTTATTTTATTAAAAAATTATAATCAATATTTTTAAGATAGTCATCAATGTTTGTCTTTCATTGACTTTACATGAAATCAAAATAGCTGTAGTTAGACCTCTTAATTCATGTTGGCCCAAGCAATTTTAATTGCCTCATCATTACATGTCCTTGTTTGTTTTAGTGTTGAAACATTATTAATATCTTTCTGGATTTAACAAGTATATGTGTGGCTAAAAATTATTTATATCTTTTTGGATTTAACAAGTATGTGTGGCTCATATAAATAGAGAGTATAAATATTTTTCACATGATGAAATAATTATAAAATATTATATTTAAATTTTTTTTAACTACTTTAGGTATTATACATATTAATTATGAAATATTACGATATTAATAATTTAAAATTTTTAGGAAATTTTATTCAATGAATCAGATGTTATGTTAAATATTTAAAGAATTTTATAAATATTTTAATAATTAAGTTGATAAATACTGTTCAAATATTAGTTTAATAAAAAAAATAGCACAATTGATTCTAATTTAAGTTCTATTATAACTTAAAAGTTAGAAATGTTATTTTTCAAATCATTTCTATTTCTGCAAATAATATTTCAATTATTTTCATAAAAAATCTCACTGAAAATTTATTTTATTTAATCTCTTGGTACTTTACAATAAATATTCTTTAAAATTACTTTTATAAACAATCTCATTGAATTTTTTTTATTATAATCTTTTCGTACTTTACAATAAATATTCTTTAAATATAATTTATTTGCTTTACAAGTAAATATAGAAAAAATTTCAAAATGATAAAGATTAAATGTGGATCAACCTTTAAAAAAAAGTTTTACAATAAACTATAAATGTCAATCAATCTTTAAAAAAAAATTACAATAAAGTATAAAAAAGAAAAAGTTAAACTTTTTTTACAAAAGATTTGAGAAGAAAGAAAGCTGATTAATACTAAATTTAAAGTTTTTTTTAACTTATTAATTTCTTGTCTTTCCTTAAGCACGCAGACTTAAGTTTATCTTATCTGTCATACACATAGACTTTATTTGATTGATTTACCTATCATCATAAACTTTTGATAAAATTTAGTCATTAGAAGTCTAATATTTGTAAATAATAAAATTTAAAATTTAGTAACATTCACAGCCTTAAAAGAGATGATATATCTCTATCAATTTTTACAAATTTGAAAATATCAATATTTGATTCTGATACTTAGTTTTTTTTTTTTAATTTTATTTCACCGTCAATTATAATATATAACTATCTCGTTTATTTATTCACAATAAATATATATATATATATAATCAATTAACTTACTCACAAAATATATATACAATATTTTTTTACATATTTTATAACCAGTGACATAATTTTGTGAGTATTGCATTATAGTTATTTATCAGATGTATACTATTTTCAGGAAAAGTTCAATTTACAAATATCACGGGTGATATCATTTTCCTTTATTGAAACACAAAGAGGCCGCAAGGCCATGAAAGCATATACAAATATATATATATATACAGAAATGTTGTCGTGTCCAAAAGAGGTAAACGCCCTTACCGCAGAACAGAAGCAAACACCAACTTACAAAATAAAAGTGTAAACATGGAGAACACAGTGTTGCGCTATTTTTATGACTCCAGGTTTTCTAATTCAGCTCCTCAAAGGAAATATTAGCCAACAAAAACAACAAAAGAAAAAGGAAAAGAACCGTACAAGTTAAAACGTAATACTATCCATGAAGCTTTTTATTGTTTGATGCATGTATCCATGGATGAGCTAGGTGCTAGCTAGAACCCATTAGAAAACGCCCTTGGGAGAAAGCATTAATTAGGTGTCATGTCTTTTTCATTCAAACATTCACCACTTAGACTTGATTGGCCAAATTGGGTATAAAGGACACATGAAAAAGGAGAGGTTAAAATCTTCTCTATCACTGAAATCCCTAAATGGAATATAACATTTTATAAGCAAAGAAAAATAAAGAAGAAAAAAAGCAAATTAAAAAAGAAAAAATTTGTGCAGTTCCATTGAATAAAGACTAATCAAAAGCTAAATTTTAATTGAAAGAAGTCAATAGATTAAATATTTGTTTAAGATTTTAATGTAATTAATTTTGATAATGTTTGGTAAAATAATTTATATGTTAGTTAGAAAATATGAGTTATTCTAAAAATATGGGTTATCCTAACAACAAGATGATAAAAGTTATTCTAAAAATATGAGTTTAAGTACGTTTTTAATCCACGAAATTAAAGGTTAAAGTTAATTTTAATCTCCTCAAATTTAAAATAAATATTTTTAGTATCTCAAATTTTTTAAAATATATAATTTTAATATCTTTAACACTATTGAATAGCGATTATAAAATATTTTCTAAGCAAATTTATGGAGTTAAATTACATTTTTAAAATTTAAAGGCCTAAAAATATTAATTTTAAATATAAGAGAAAATTAACTCAAAACCAAAGAGCTAAAAACACATTTAACCTATCACTAATATAACTCGAATCTAAAGACATACTTTACATGAATTAAATAAATAGTTATTTTCATTGAATTTTAGTCATTTCATAAATTTTTTAAAATTGTTCTTTTACTCTTATTTATGAAACATAAAATAGAGAGTTGTTGGCAAATAAAATGGTAATCAACTCAAGTATATTTTAGAAATAGTAGTATCGAATAAGATAAAATTGTTAAAATTATTTATATTTGAAGAAAAAATGATAAATTTATTACTTTTATTTAGACATTATAAAATATTTCTTTGTTGAAAATAAAAATTATTATATTTTTTACTTACACTAAAAATATACAAAATATAAATATTTGGTGTGTTATGTAAATAGAATATTGAAACTAAATATTTTTTTGAAATAAAATGATTTTGAATTATTTAAATTTAAAAGGGATATGATAAGTTAAAATATGGTTCTTACTCTTTCTTGAATTATTTTGAATTCTTTCTTTTTCGTGACAGTTGTTGCTACTCTTTCATAAGGTACTCGTTACCTCCTTTTATGGCTGGACTTACTTATTTTCTTTTTATTTTTATTGACAATAAAAGGTTAGCGGTTTATGACTTCATGTCAGCAATGATTAAAACCATGCAAATTTTCCTTTTTGAAACACGAGTTGAAGTGGAGAATTATTGTCTTCTAGATGCATACGTTTCGAGCAACAATTGTTTTCTCAAACCGGGACCAATGATCATGTCTCTTAAAGATTACGCTTTTACTCATCACTGCTATGAATGTATTTTATATCCAGTCAAATATTCGTATCTAATTCCCAAAATTGTTCATGATGTTCCGCTTGGTGGGCTTCTATTAATTTTACTTTCTAATTAATTGTAATATATAGTTAATTATTTAATTTATTTAAGTGTGTTCTTGGTAGAATTTGGGAGTGGCCGAGGTGAGCTCGGTCTCTATAAATTGGGATGACGAGAGGATGGATATCCTCCCTTAGTAGGTAAGTTCTTCTCTGGTTCGAGAGTATAATTCTTGATTGTTCATTAGCCTTTTCTCTTTGCTTAGTCCATGTTATTTATAGAATCGTTTTAAGGTTTTTTCCATGGATCTCGCAAAGGTAGTTACATAAGTCTATTAGATAAGTCCATAAGTTCATAAGTTCCCCTTTTTCAGGGAACGGTTACCCAGGCCGAGGTCCGAGCAGGAGGGAGAGGTGAGCTCTTCCAACTCGGCCCGGTACACCAGCCCCGAGCTCGAAGCCCAGACTTGTGATTCGAGTTATTTAATTGGTCGAAGACCGAGGTCGATCAGGTATGCGAAACGGTTGATATTTAAGTCTCGATTTTTGAAATGAGTGGAAGTTATGGGTCATGATTATGGGTGCTGGCAGTTATGGGCCATGATTGCGCGTGGGTAAGTGCGTTATAGACGTTTCGCCCTCCCTTGCACTCCTTTAACGGCCCTGAAACGGTTTTTGCTCTCTATAAATATCAGTCCCCCCATTTTTTGTTTTCTTTCTCTGCATTTCTTACTTCTCGTGAACTGTCTCGACCCTTCACTTCCTTGCTCAGTGCCTCATCTCTCGTTCTTTCTCTCCTTCCACATTTCGCCGTCCTTCTTCAGTGTTTTCTTCTCGTTTGCTCCCCCATTCCTAGGTATGTCCTCTTCATCTTTCTCTGTCGTGACTCGCGCTCTTGATAGCTTGGTTGTAACGTCTTGTGAGACGGCTTCAGTTGAGTCTACAGCTTCTTCGGTGGAGTCGCCCTCTCGCGACGCTCCCTGTGCTGAGGAAAATGTCACGATGCCCATGCCTATGGGAGCCTCCCCTAATGAGGCCGAGCACGAGGCAGAAGCGCCTTCCCTTACGGGAAGGAGCCGAGCTCCCGTTGCCAGAGCAACCGAGAGTCCTCGGCGGCGCCCTGCGGGCACCTCTGGAAGGGACGATGAGGGCCATTCTCGTCACCACCCTTCGGGGACAACCGAGCCCGATTTCTCTTGGCTAACGGCTGTAGTTTCAAATCAAGCGTCAATGTACGACGACCTTGAGAAGTTAGGTCGGGTCATAGAGTCGTGCAACATGGTCCGTTCACGTTATGTGGACGTTGTTGAGTTCGGGGTCGCGACGACCTCTCACCGCGTGCACCAGAGGATCTTTGTTAATCGTCGCCCCGCTGTTTCCGTCTACGAGTATATGGTGGGCGAGTTTAGCATAGAATTTCCGCTAACGAGATGCGAGAGCGAGGTGCTCTCCTTTTTAAACATCGCCCCAAGCCAACTCCACCCCAATAGCTGGGCTTTCCTTCGGGCTTTCCAGCTTATTTGTCAGCTGTTAGGTATGAGGGCAACCTCTAGGTCCTTCCTTTACTTCTTTCAACTAAAATATGGCAACAAGGTCGGTTGGGCCTCTCTGAGTAGTTCCCCACAGGTCGGGGGGTCCCTTCTGAGTCTATACACTTCATCCTTTAAGAATTTTAAACATCGGTATTTCTGGCTGATTCCGACCACTGACGAGACCCTTCGCAACATGTTTTATAATAAAGGAGACACCTCTCCTAAATTCCCTCTCCATTGGTGCCTTCCCCGTAAATATAATTCAATTTCCCGAGCCGAGCTTAACTCGGTGGATTTGAATATTGTAAATGCCCTTTCTCGGCTTCCTCGGCCTCTCAATACCCGAGCCCTAATACATTCTGCTAGGGACAAAGATCCAAAGGGTAAATTTATAGGTAATCATCAATATTTGTTTTCCTGTGATCATACGTCGGTCTTCTGACTTTTACTTTTTGTGCAGAGTACATGGCGGGCAACGTCGATTTGACGGCCATCCTCAAGAATCCCAAGTTCGCTAGGGGGCAACCTGGGGAGAGCGGGCGCATACGGGTCCCCGTTCCAGAAGGCCCGAACGCGCTGGCCATTCCTGCCAACGACATCCCTCAGCCTCTGCCTCCTCCACCCCGACCTTCACCAGCCAAAAGGGCTCGGGCTAACTCTCCAACCCCAATGGAGACCGACCTCTCCGCCGCTGCCGAGGTCACCCCTCCTCCGTCCTGTCCTCCTCCACCGCCCCCACCCCAACACTCCAATTTCGTGCTGCTAGGCCGAGCTGATCTTCCCCAAGGGGTAAGTTGGGTGGGAACAGAGGGCGACGATGTACGCGTGGAAGGCATTAACGCTCGGGTTGGCCCTGGAGAATCTATGTGGGGTCCCAACTTCGGAGCTAGAGAGGTGCGCGTGGGGGATCCCTTTCCTCGTCCCTACGACGTCGCCGTTCTGAACGCTGTCGGAATCGACAAGAGCATCGAGGGGATGGAGGTGATGCTGGCTCGGGCTCTCGCCATAGCCCGCCATGCCAAGCAATGGGCTTTCCGTCAACAGGCGGACATGGCTACTCATGCTACCGAGTCGAATGCTCAGTTGTCAGCCATGGCTGCCGAGGTGTCCCAAGCAAATCGGGCTAGGGAGGAGGCCGAGCTTAATGTCGCGGCTCTGACCGCTGAGATGGAGAAGATGCGTTCGACTCTGGAGCATCTGGAGGAGAAGGTCGAGATGACCGGGGCTCGTGCCAATGAAGCCGAGGACAGGGCCAAAATGAGGGAGAAGGAGCTGAAGGTGACAAGTGACCGCCTAGGACAAGCGGAGTCGGATCTTGCTGCCAGAGAAGGGGAGGTCGAAGCTCTACAAGGAGCGGTGGCCGAAAGCTTTTATGGGGGGTTCGACGCGGCCGTGCGCCAGGCTCGGCACTTCAGGCCCGATCTTGTCGAAGATTCCTTCGATTATTTGAAGGATGTGAAGGACGGCCGACTTGTAGACCGAGAATGATTTTTACTAAGGACTATATGCCTTTCATTATCTTTCTGCTCTGTAATCTGGTTTTGTTTTACAATTTTGTATAATCTTGGACAAATATATTAAATCTGTTCCTTTCATTGCTCATACCTTTGCGCAGCTTTGTTTATTTCTGTATTCCGCTTGATAATATTGCCGATTTTTAACTCGGATGAGGCCGAGTGCCAATAATTGAACTCGGAGTTCTTTGACTCGGGTGAAGCCGAGTGCCGATAATGGAACTAGTTCCTTTGCTCGGGTGAGGCCGAGTGCCGATAATGGAACTCTAGTTCCTCTGTTCGGGTGAGGCCGAGTGCCAAGAATGGAACTCTAGTTCCTCTGTTCGGGTGAGGCCGAGTGTCAAGAATGGAACTCTAGTTCCTCTGCTCGAGTGAGGCCGAGTGCCAAGAATGGAACTCTAGTTCCTCTGCTCGGGTGAGGCCGAGTGCCAAGAATGGAACTCTAGTTCCTCTACTCGGGTGAGGCCGAGTGCCAATAATGGAACTCTAGTTCCTCTGCTCGGGTGAGGCCGAGTGCCAAGAATGGAACTCTAGTTCCTCTGCTCGGGTGAGGTCGAGTGCCAAGAATGGAACTCTAGTTCCTCTGCTCGGGTGAGGCCGAGTGCCAAGAATGGAACTCTAGTTCCTCTGCTCGGGTGAGGCCGAGTGCCAAGAATGGAACTCTAGTTCCTCTGCTCGGGTGAGGCCGAGTGCCAAACTCTAGTTCCTCTGCTCGGGTGAGGCCGAGTGCCAAGAACGGAACTCTAGTTCCTCTGCTCGGGTGAGGCCGAGTGCCAAGAATGGAACTCTAGTTCCTCTGCTCGGGTGAGGCCGAGTGCCAAGAATGGAACTCTAGTTCCTCTCCGCTCGAGTGAGGCCGAGTGCCAAGAATGGAACTCTAGTTCCTCTGCTCGGGTGAGGCCGAGTGCCAAGAATGGAACTCTAGTTCCTCTGCTCGGGTGAGGCCGAGTGCCAAGAATGGAACTCTAGTTCCTCTGCTCGGGTGAGGCCGAGTGCCAAGAATGGAACTCTAGTTCCTCTGCTCGGGTGAGGCCGAGTGCCAAGAATGGAACTCTAGTTCCTCTGCTCGGGTGAGGCCGAGTGCCAAGAATGGAACTCTAGTTCCTCTGCTCGGGTGAGGCCGAGTGCCAATAAACGAACTCGAAAGTTCTTTGTTACCTTCAGATAATAAGTAAAATCAAACTTTATTGATGGCCTTCAGCGGTGCCTCATTAAAAACTCAACCAGTAAAACCCTCCTTAGAGAAAAACCTGATCTGAGGAAAAAAAGTGCACCGGCCTTACAATTAGAAAGGTTTAAAAAATTCGAATTACAAATTGTTACTTAAATTAACTGAAATAAGTCTTCAAGTGTGTAGTGTTCCAAGTATTGGGTAAAGGTCGGCCACCCAATTCTTGTAGCCTGTATGAGCCGTTGCCTAGGCTGTCAGAGACGCGATACGGCCCTTCCCAATTGGCTGCGAGCTTTCCACATGTACGATCTTTCCTGGCCTCTCCGGTTTTTCTCCAAACTAAGTCTCCCGGGATAAAAGATTGGTAATGAACTCGCGAGTTATAACGTCTGGCTGCCCTTGTTTTGGCGGCGAGGTCCCGTACCTGAGCTTCATTGCGCAGTTCTTCGATGAGAACGAGTTCTTCTCTTAGGGAGTCTTCGTTCTGGTCTTGGTCATAGGATATTCTTCGTATGCTCGGCTCTCCTATCTCGACGGGGATCATAGTGTCGGTCCCATAAGTTAGACGGAAGGGAGTTTCTTGAGTGGATGACTGGAGGGGTACAGTGATAACCCCATAATATGCTCGGTATTTCTTCGGCCCAGGAGCCCTTTGCTTGGCCGATTTTCCTTTTCAACTCATTCAGGATGACCTTATTAGCAGCCTCGGCCTGGCCGTTTGTTTGTGGGTGTTCGACGGACGAGGTCCGATGTAGGATACCGAGGTCGGTCAAGAAGGAATGGAAGGTCTTGTCAATGAACTGTCGACCGTTGTCCGTCACAATCGTATGAGGGATTCCGTGCCGGCAAATAATATGCTTCCATGTAAATTGTTGAACTTGCCTTGCTGAGATCTTGGCAACTGGCTCTGCCTCAATCCATTTCGTGAAGTAATCCACTGCGACTATCAGAAATTTAGCTTGTCTTATGGCTGGGGGAAAGGGGCCAAGGATGTCCATCCCCCATAACGCGAACGGCCATGGGGAGACTATGCTCTGCAGGGTGGTCGGTGGCAGAGAAGGAAGAGAGCCATGCTCCTGACATTTCTTACAAGCTCGGGTGAAGCGCTTAGCATCCTCTTTGAGTGTCGGCCAGTAATATCCAGCTCGGATTATCCTTGCTGCCATACTTCGGGCGCCCGAGTGCATTCCACATACACCATTGTGCAACTCGGTCATAACGTACTAGGCTTGATCTTCGGCCAAACATTTGAGCAAGGGGGAGGAAAAACCGCGCTTGTACAGCTCCTGATTTTGTATGATATAGAACGACGCTTGTCGACGTAATCGTCGGGCTTCGCAAGGCTCAGCTGGTGTAGTCCCATCGCGGAGGTAAGTGATAATCGATGTCATCCAGGAGCTCGGCTCATCGGTTAATGCATGTACTTCGTCCCTATCCCAGCTGGGAGCCGCTAATATTTCTTGGATGATAGAATGGTGTTGTCCTCCAATCCGTGAGCTCGCCAATTTGGACAAGAGGTCGGCTCGGTCATTCTGTTCCCGTGGTACATGAGCTATTTCGAATTTGTCGAAGTGTGCTAGGCAATTCTTTACCCGATGATAGTATTGTTGAAGCAATGGCTCCTTAGCTTGGAACTCATCATTCACCTGTGACGTGATGAGCTGGGAGTCGCTGAAACATCGCAGGCGTCGAGCGCCCATGTCTCGTGCTAATCTTAGACCGGCTAAGAGAGCTTCATATTCGGCCTGATTATTAGAGGCCACGAACGAAAAACGTATGGCTTGTTCTAATATCAAGCCGTCGGGTCCTTCTAACAAAACTCCCGCTCCACTCCCCTTTTTATTTGAAGAGCCATCTACCCGCAAGGTCCACCAAGTATCCTTGTCGCCGATGTCGGGAAGCTCGGTGAGAAAATCGGCCAAGAACTGGGCCTTCATCGAACCTCTCAGCTCGTAAGTGAGTCCAAACTCAGATAACTCCACTGACCAAGCGGTCATCCTCCCCGCCAGGTCGGGTCGCTGGAGGATTTGACGGATAGGGTGGTCGGTGCGTATGATTACATTATGACTTCGGAAGTAATGGCGGAGTCGTCTGGCTGTGAAGACCAGGCTAAGGATCAACTTTTCGACTGTTTGATAGCGTGTTTCCGCAGGTTGTAACGTCCTACTCACGAAGTAGATCGGCGTTTGTACGCCATCTACTTCTTTTACCAGGACCGAGCTCAATGTGTTGTTAGAAACTGCTAAGTACACATATAAGGGCAAGCCCGGCAGAGGACTGCCTAATGTTGGGATGGCCGATATTCTTTCACGCAGGCCTGCAAAGGCGGTGGCACACTCTTCGTTCCATTCAAACCTCTTTGACTGTTTTAATAATCGAAATAGGGGTTTACTATATTCTGCCAACTTTGGTAAGAACCGAGATAGTGCTGCAAGCCGTCCATTCAAGCGTTGAAGATCTTTGAGGCAGGTCAGACTCGGCATGGAGAGGATAGCTTCGCACTTATCTGGATTCGCTTCGATCCCTCTATAGGAGATCATGAATCCAAGAAATTTTCCCCCTCCCACTCTGAAGGCGCATTTTTCTGGGTTAAGACGAATCCTGTGACGTCGGATCTCGGCAAACACCTCTTGTAGATCGAGAGGGTGAGCTTCGGGAGTAATGGATTTAACCACCATGTCATCGACGTATACTTCAATGTTTTTCCCTATCTGTTTTGAAAACACTTTATCCATCAGTCTTTGATAAGTGGCCCCTGCATTCTTCAGACCAAAAGGCATGGCCTGGTAACAATAGTTGGCCGTAGCTGACATAAAGGCTGTCTTCGGCTCGTCCGGGGGGTACATCGGTATCTGATTATACCCCGAATATGCATCAAGAAAACTGAAAACTTCGTACCCGGTGGTGTTGTCAACTAGCCGATCTATGCTCGGCAGAGGGTAAGTATCTTTCGGGCAAGCTTTATTTAGATCGGTGTAATCAGTGCACATTCTCCATTTCCCATTTGACTTTTTAACCATGACGACGTTAGCGAGCCACGTGGCATATATGATTTCCTGAATGAAGCCAGCCTCCAATAGTTTAGTTACCTCCTTTTGTACTATAGCCCTACGCTCCTCGCCCAACTTTCGCTTCTCTTGGGAGATCGGTTTAGCATGAGGGAACAAGGATAACTTATGGCACATGAGGTCGGGGTTGACGCCCGGTGTAACGCCCCGCTGTTTTTCATTGCTTAAATATTTTCCTTTTTATCTATTTATTATTATTATTTGAAAATGTTTCCCTTCATTTAGATTTCTTTAAATAAAATTTTAAAATAATTTCCCTTGCTAACAAAAATGTCACCAAAATAAAACACATCACATAGATCACATCGTAATCATACATCAAAAGTTATTTACAAAATGTCACATAGTACGTAATATTGTGATAATTATAATATACACATTATTCACAAAAATTCTCATGTTTGCTTATCCTTCGTTCACATCTCCAATAGATTTATCCTGTTAATCTGCTCCCCCAATTAAAATTTAGGATCATCACAGGTGTCAAACCACAGACACAAACACGCAAGGGTAAGTTCCAAAAATCTTAATAAAAATACATATCATATAAAATTATCAATATAATACATATCATAATCAAATAAATAAAGAATGAATTATGACTTAAATGAAATTTCTATATGATGCATGCTCCATCCTCAACTCCAAAAATATGCAATGTGGTACCATCTCAGATAATACGACATCATCATCGTAAAACTTACCGACCAGTTGGGATTTCACAGTGGTGCACAGAATCTCATAAACAATCATGTGATCATCATGAATTAAATGAATTCTCACTATAAAAATCTCCCAAGTCTGGCATCCCACCTAGACGCACGGATTAAGTTATTATCTGCACCTCTAACCGAGGCCACCTCTTTTGAGGCATGCATGAATGAATGAAAACTTATCTCCCTTTCTAAAAATCTCATTTAAAACAACACCAATCTTGTTGATATTACAAGTCCATTCCATCATTATATTTTATATTATGGGTTAATAATTTATAGTATAATAATCATAGTTTTCATCACAATCTTCAACGTGCATAGCATAGGTAATTAATCACAGTCTCAATCATCAACCAAATTCAAGAAAAAGGTAAACATACACAATCCAAGTCATTATCCAAATATACGTCAAAAGTCATTCACATTCAAATCAAATTTTCCAATTACTCTTTAAAATTGTTAAAAATCTTCATAAAATTACGTATTATATAAATAACTTAAAGTTATGAAATCAGTAAAGGTGGCAGAGCCTCCTAGTTAGATCTCATAATTTTAAGATCTCAAATTATCATTTCATAAAATTAAATATTATATAAATATCTTAAAGTTATGAAATCAAAAAGTGTGGCAGAGCCTCCTAGTTGGATCTCATAATTTTAAGATCTCAAATTATTATTTCATAAAATTAAATATTATATAAATAACTTAAAATTATGAAATCAGTAAAGGTGGCAGAGCCTCTTAGTTAGATCTCATATTTTTAAGATCACAAATTATCATATGAAATATAAACAAATGAAAGCAGAAATATTTAAATATAAAGATATAAATATGCGGTATTATAAATGAAATTTGGACTAACTTAGTTGGTTAAGATGTGGCTGGAAACACTAAGGTCTTGGGTTCAAGTCATGCTCACTTCATTTTTAGTTACATATATATATATATATATATATATATATATTTATTTTTATTTATTTATTTATTTTTTTATATTTGAAAATTTAAGTAAATTGCAACTTCTCTTACAATTCTTATTACTTTAAAACTTAAATAATAATTATAAGTTCATAAATTTTAGAACACAAATATTTTGAGATTATTCTAGAATTTTTAGAAAATTGAAAACTTAATTAAATTAAAAACTTAAAATAATTTAGAAACTTCCCTCACCTTGATTTCTTTTGGCTACTCTTTTGGAAGACTTTGAGAAAGCTTTTGAAGCTTGAAAGAAGGTTGATTCTACTCTCAAAGTTAAATGAAATAGGTTTTTGGTGAATTTAGAAAAATTTGGAATTTTAGCAAAATAAGCTTATGGTTTTGGGAAAATTGGAAAAACTAAGATTTTGGTGTTTTGGTGCAAATGAATTCATGGTTGAAGTGTTCTCAAATGGTTTCTATTTATAGATGAAATAAAATTTAAAATATTATTAGTGGTAAAATTTAATATACTTAGTGGTTTTACCATAAAAATTTAATTAGAATTCTTTTTCTTTTTTTAGTGCACCACTAATCGATTGGTGCTAATACCACTAATTTAGTACATCCTTCCATCACTCCTTACATATTGCACTTGTCATAATTTTCACAATTTTTCTTGTTCACATTTTCTCTCTTACTCATTATATACATTATATTTTTATAAAAATATCAAATAGACCTATTAGCTTAGTTGGTTAAAGCATTCTGCTTCTAACCTGAAGGTTGCAGGTTCAAGTTATGCATGTGACATTTTAATTTTAAAATTTTTTAAACAATAAACTAGTAGTTAATATATATCTTAGTAGCTTAGTTGGTTAAAGTGGTGGCTTAATTGGCCATTCTAAGTTTATTTTATTTATTTATTATTTTATATTATTTTTATTTTTTATTTTTTATTTTTTTTAATTCTTAAAATGTTTCTCAAATCAAATATAAAATAAGATTTCTTAATAATAATATAATTAAAACAATGAATCTACAGTAATTCAGAAATTTAAAATAATGTTCGAAATATCAAGTAATAATAAAAATGTCAAACAACAAATTTATTTTTCTACTACATTTTTATTTAGAAATGTAATCATAATTTTCTTAAATTACGTAATAATATTGCTACCCAATGATAAATTATTTTTGAATTACATTTTCTGTCTAATCAAATTATAACAGTAAACAGTTAATATGCACATTTTTATAGAATTTTTAGTAAATGTTTTAACTACGAAATTATTTATGAAAATTAATTTTGAGGGTGTTACACCCGGCATATCTGAGGGCTTCCATGCAAAGAGATCGGCATTGTCCGTGAGGGTTTGAATCATGTGTTCCAGACTCGGGTCGGTCAAAGATGAACCGATTTTAGTTGTCTGATTCGGCTGGGCGCCGATCTTCAGATCTACTAACGGCTCCGAGAAGGAGGGGCGCTCCTCCTTAAACTCTATTCTGGGATCGATGTCGAATTCGTCTGCAGTTAGCTGGACCGAGCATATACTCGTAGGCCTTGATCTATCATTTTCATCAAGAGATCGGACTATATAGGGGGTAACCTTCAAACTTCGGGCGTAACATACCCTAGCTACCTTAGGATCGGCCTTGATGGTGACGATCTGTTTGCTGCCATCGGGAAACTTCATAGCCATATGTGGGGTCGACACCACTGCTCCGAGTTGATTAAGAGTACGTCTCCCGATGATGACGTTGTACGATGTGTCGACGTCTATCAAGATGTACTTCACATTGATCGTCCGATAGGCGTTACTTCCTCCAAAGGTCGCGAGGAGCTCTACATAACCTCGGGCATGAACCCTTTCGCCAGCGAAGCCGAGCAACGGTTCGGGGTGTGGCAGGATAATGGAATCGGGCAATTCCAATTGTTTGAACACCGAACAGTAAAGGACGTCTGCTGAGCTCCCCTGATCAATTAGCACCTTCCGTACACGCCAGTTGGCAATTGTAGCCGAGATTACCATCGGGTTAGTGTGGTCGGGATCGTCCGTGCTAAAATCGGAATCTGAAAAGGTGATAGTAGGGAGTGACCTCTTTCTGGAAAGCTCCACGTGATTGACACTACGAGCATACCTTTTCCTTGCCGAGGAGGATGCTCCTCCCCCAGAAACCCACCCCGCGATGCTATTTATAGTGTCGCGTACCTGATCCGGGTTCTGGTCGGGCTCTCGTGTCCGGTCTTGTTCCTTCCGTTTCTTCCACGGGCGTCGGTCCTCCTTACTCTCCTCTCGGCGATGAGGGTTGTAATCGTTCCTCGGGTCACGTCGGCCCTGCTCACCTTGGATGAAGCGGCGTAATTCCCCACTGCGAATTAGTTTTTCTATGATGTCCCGTACATTCCTGCACTCCTCGGTGGTATGACCTTGATTCCGATGATAGGCATATCTCCTGTTGGGGTCGGCATTCCTCGGCGTCGGGGAGGGTGAGGGTGGTCTCACCAAATCCAAGGCGTAGGCTTCCCGGAGGATTTTGTCTCTGGGTGAATTCAGTGCAGTATACGAGGTATATCGGGTTTTGTTTTTGTCGGATCTCCGGGTAGACCTCTCGGTCGTTTTAACCGACTCTTGCCGATCTTGGTGCTCGGCTCGGCGCTTAGCCTCCGTGTTCTCCTCTATAGCCATAAATCTGGCAGCTCTCTTCCTTAGTTCGTTCATGTCCACGGGCGGCTCTGCAAATAATGACTTCGAGAAGTCGCCCGATCTAAGCCCGGCTTGAATGGTTTGCAACGCTACCGCCGGGTGAAGATCGGGAATTGTTCAGCATGCTTCCGAAAATCGTGCCATATAGTCGCGCAAAGATTCTCTTTCCTTTTGGACCAAATGATACAGGGTGATAGCGGTTGCAGGGGTCGGTTTGGCATCGGCAAATCGAGCTTGAAAGTGGTCGCAAAACACCGAGAATGAGCTTATCGACTTGGCGGGCATCGAGTAGTACCAGTTCAGGGCGGTGCCTTTAAAGGTTGCCGGGAACATTCGACAAAGAACTCGGTTGTCCTTGGTACGATTCAGAGCCTGGGTTAGGAAGGCTCGAACATGGGTGGTCGGGCAGGTTGTGAAACGACCCGCTATATTTTATTGTTGAAATATATTTATATTCTTCATTTATCATTATTATTAAAAATGTTTCCCTTCATTTAAATTTCTTTAAATAAAATTTTAAAGATACTTTTACTTGCCAACAAAATGTTAAAAAAAACCACTTCACATAGATTATGCCATAACCATACATCAAAAGTTATTTTACAAAACGTCACATAGTTATGTAATATTGTGACTATTTTAATATACACAGTATTATTTCCAATCTTCATGCTATCTAACATTCCTTGACATCTCCCCATTTCATTACTGAATCTACCTGTCAATCTGCTCCTCCGAATAAAATTCAGATCATCACAAAAGTCAAACCACAGAACAAACACGCAAGGGTGAGCTTTCCATTAATAGCATATAAAATATTAATATGATATATTTCAAAATCAAATAAATACATAGTGAATTATGACTTAAATGAAATTTCTATATGATGCATGCTCCAACCTCAACTCCAAAAATATGCAATGTGGTACCATAATAGATAATACGATATAATCATCGAATAACTTTACCGACCAGTTGGGATTTCCCAAAGGGTACACGTAATCTCATAAACAATCATGTGATCATCATGAATTAAATGAATTCTCACCATAAAAATCCCCCAAGTCTGGCATCCCACCAAGACGCACGGCTTAAGTTTATTATCTGTCCCTCTAACCGAGGCCACCTCTTTTGAGGCATGTATGCATGAATGAAAATTTTACCTCCCTTTCTAGAATATTATTTAAAATCATTCATATTTCAAAATACCAAAAACAATCAATAACCACCAATAAAAAATCAAGAAACACCCATAAACAGTACCGTATACGTGAATAGTACCGTATACGGGAATAGTGCAAGATATCTAGAAAAATGACCGTAGTCCATGAATAGTACACCAGGTAAGTTCCCAGGAAAGAGTGGTGAAATCACAAATGGATTCCCTTAATAACCAGGTCTTTCTTTAGCCAGAACTTTCCTAGACATGCACTTCCACACTACCACCATTTTCCTAACAACAAGAATAGTTCTTTTCTGATGTGGAAGATCGGACAAAACCGCAACCACAGAGCATACTAAGAATACATGAATAGTACCATATACATGAATAGTAAATATTGTATACATGAATAGTAAAATAACGTATACATGAATAGTAAAATACGGCATACATGAATAGTAAAATACGGTATACATGAATAGTAAAATACGATATACATGAATAGTAAAGTAAGATAAGGACAACTCCCCTTACCTGTTTCTCCTAGCTTCTCTATTCTTTCCCCTACTTACTTGCTCCTATCTAATTTGGAGAGATTTCTAAGAGAGAGTTTAAGAGAATGTTCTTGATTTTGTGATTATAACTGAAACCCTTAGGCCCTATTTATAAGATTTCAAAAGTTACTATTTGCACAGTAAATTTTACTATTTGCACAGTAATTTGATTATTATAATGAAATCGTGTAACTCGTGTTTTTATATTTTATGATTTTACTATTTGCACAGTAATTTACTATTTGCACAGTAATTTACTATTTGCACAGTAATTTTACTATTTGCACAGTAATTTACTATTCGCACAGTATTTTACTATTCGCACAGTATTTTACTATTTACACAATAGTTTACTATTTACACAGTAAATTACTATTTGCACATTTTTATAGAATTTTTTTTTTTTTTTTTTTTTTAGTAAATGTTTTAACTACGAAATTATTTATGAAAATTAATTTTTGAGGGTGTTACAATTCTCCCCTAAAAAAGAAATTTCGTCTCGAAATTTACCTCATTGAAATAATGTAGGATAGCTTTTCTGCATCTCACTTTCCAATTCCCATGTTGCATCATCCGTTCTCCAGATAACCTTTACTAAAGGAATATCTTTTCCTCTTAAGGTTTTGATTCTTCTATCCTCAATTCTCATTGGTAATGCTTCATAGGTTAGATTATCCTTTATTTGTATATCATCTAACTCAATTACATGTGATGAATCATGAATGTATTTCCGAAGTTGGGAAACATGGAAGACATTATGAAGGTTAGAAAGAATTGGGGGTAAAGCAATTTGGTAAGCCACAGGACCTACTCTTTTTATTATTTGAAAGGGACCAATGAAACGCGGTGAAAGTTTTCGGGATTTTAAAACTCTCCCAATACCGGTCCAAGGATTTACCCTTAAGAATACGTGATCACCAACATCAAATTCTAAATCTTTTCTTCTTTTATCATGATAACTTTTCTGCCTACTTTGTGCCGCTCTCATCTTTTCCTGAATTAATTTAATTTTTTTTGAGGTTTGTTGTACAATCTCAGGTCCTAAAATTAAACTTTCTCCTGATTCATTCCAACACAAAGGGGTTCTACATTTTCTTCCATATAAGGCTTCAAAAGGTGCCATACCAATGGAAGAATGAAAACTATTATTGTAAGTAAATTCTATCAAAGGCAAAAAGTCTACCCAACAACCCTTATGTTCTAAAACACAAGCTCTTAATAAATCTTCTAAAGATTGGATTGTTCTTTCAGTTTGTCCATCAGTTTGGGGATGATAGGCAGAACTTAATTTTAATTTGGTGCCTAAAGCTTTATGTAGACTCTCCCAAAATCTTGAAGTAAATCTAGGGTCTCTATCTGATACAATACTAGATGGTACACCATGTAATCTTACAATCTCACCTATGTACAAATTAGTTAATTTATCTAAAGAATACCTAATATTAATAGGAATAAAATGTGCAGACTTAGTTAAACGATCTACTATCACCCAAATTGAATCAAATCCCCTAGGGCTTCTTGGCAAAGCTACCACAAAATCCATAGATATGCTATCCCATTTCCATTGTGGTATTTCTAAAGGTTGCAATAAACCTGAGGGTTTCTGATGTTCAATTTTAGCCTTTTGACAAATTAAACAAGAATACACATATTCACAAATTTCTTTCTTCATTCGAGGCCACCAGAACATGGTTTTCAAATCTTTGTACATTTTAGTGGCACCAGGATGAATACTTAATTTGCTTTTATGTGCTTCCTCCAAAATTGTTTTTCTAACTTCTGTTATATTAGGAATACAAATTCTATCTTGAAACCTCAAAATACCATCCATTCCAATCTTAAACTCACTACTTTTTCCTTGATTCAAAATTTCCATTTGAGTTTTCAGAAAAGGATCAAATTCTTGCTTCTGTCTAATTTCTTCCAAAAATGTGTTAGAAATTTGTAAAGCTCCTAATCTAATACTCGTATTAGTAGTTTCACACACTAAACTAAGATCTCGAAATTGTTCTAAGTAGTCAAAGGTAAAGCTATTTTAGAAAAATCTTTAATAAATCTCCTATAATATCCTGCTAATCCTAGAAAACTCCTAATCTCTGTTACACTTTTAGGTCTCTCCCACTCCAAAACAGATTGTACCTTACAGGGATCTACAGATATTCCCCCTTGACTTATCACATGACCTAAAAAACTCATTTTCTCCATCCAAAATTCACACTTAGATAATTTAGCAAAAAGCTTTTTATCCTTTAAAATCTGTAATACTATTTTTAAGTGTTTGGCATGATCCTCCCTATTTTTACTGTACACTAATATATCATCAATGAATACAATTACAAAATGATCAAGATAAGGGTGAAAAATTCGATTCATGTAATCCATGAATACTGCTGGAGCATTAGTTACTCCAAAAGGCATAACTAAATACTCATAGTGCCCATAACG
The DNA here is from genome assembly GCA_026586105.1 of Hylodesmum podocarpum. NCBI lineage: Eukaryota > Viridiplantae > Streptophyta > Magnoliopsida > Fabales > Fabaceae > Hylodesmum > Hylodesmum podocarpum. Next base: position 5,290,523 of record JALJEV010000493.1, on the reverse strand, counting down.
AGTACTAAAAGCAGTTTTTGGAATATCCTCGGATTTTACCCTAATCTGATGATATCCTGATCTTAAATCAATCTTACTAAAGATACATGCCCCTCTTAATTGATCCATAAGATCATCAATCCTAGGCAGTGGATATTTATTCTTAATAGTTACTTTATTTAATTGTCTATAATCTATACACATTCTCATGGTTCCATCCTTTTTCTTAACTAACAAAACTGGAGCTCCCCATGGTGACACACTAGGCCTTACTAACTCGTTTGTTTAACAATTCTTCAATCTGTTTCTTGACTTCGCTAATTCTACGAGACATTCTATATGGTGCTATGGAAATTGGTCCTGTTCCTGGAACTAAATCAATAGAAAACTCAACTTCTCTTTCAGGAGGTAACTTATCTACTTCTTGAAATATCTCAACAAAATCTTTTACTACCGGCACACTACTCACTTCATTTTCAGACTTAGTTTTATTAGCAGTGATCAGGTATACTTGGGTATTATTATCCCTTAAAGATTTTAAAACTTTATTTATGGAAATAATTTCAACATCCCTACTCACCTCCGGGTCTCGAAAAATAATTGTTTTGTCAAAGCAATTCAACAAAACATGATTAGTGGACAACCAATCCATACCTAAAACAACGTCAATTTGCTGAAGGGGTAAACAAATCAAATTGACACGAAAGCTTTATCACAAATTTTTATTTTTTGGTTTAGACAAATATCGGAGGTTAAAGCGAAGTCCCAGTTGGGGTATTTACTTCTAAGTTAAAGTTTAATGAAGACACAGAAGTTTCAATTTTTGTACACAAGAATATGCCACGAAAGAATGAGTAGCACCCAAATCAAATAATACGATTAAAGGAGTTTCACTTATGAAGCATTTACCTCGAATCAAAGGTTCAAATTTCATTCCCATTAAGAGAAAAAATTCTTCCTTGAGCTTTAGGTTTTTCAGTTGCTTTCCTTGCAGGTTTTCCTTTGTTTGACGTCTTTTGCTAAATGCCCCTTGATGTTGCACTTGTAACAGAAGATACAGGATGAAGCATAGTGCCCGAATTCTCCACACTTAAAACACTTGACATTGACAGGATTATATTCACGATTTCTCATAGGAGCTTTAGAGAAATTCCCATTAGGACGTTCCCTAAATCCTTGAGAAACTTGGTATGGTTTCCCTTTATTTTCGAACCCCATTCTTTTATTTTTAATGGGTCCTCCACTGTTTTTATTTCTATAATATACAGCTCTAGCCCGAGAATCCTCATCATATATTCTACACATATTTACAAGTACTGGAAATTGGTGAATACCGTTATAATTTATAGTCTGTTTTATTTCAGGCCGTAAACCATTTACAAATTTAACACATTTAGACCTTTCACCATCTTTTCCATGATAATGTGCTGAATATCTAATTAGATCCTCAAACTTAACCGCATATTCTCGCCACTTTAAGTTCCCTTGTTTCAATTCCAAAAACTCCATCTCTTTCTTATTCCTTATATCTTGGAAAATATTTTTCTAAAAACAATTCCTTAAATTCTTCCCATTTTATTGTTTCTCCCTCCTTTGCTACATACTGGCAGATATTTTCCCACCAATATTCTGCCTCCTCCACTAACATATGAGTTGCAAAAATTACCTTTTTATCTTCACAACATTCCATTACCCGAAAATCTTTCCAATCTCTTTTCGACCATCGTTGAGCACCTTCAGATCATATCCACCTCCAAAAGTAGGTGGATTATTTTTCTGAAAACGCTCAAGACCACCGTATCCATTTTGCTCATTGTTGTTCCTATTCTGATTTCCAATTGCTTGAGCAAGATTTTCAAGTGCCTCAGTTATTGCTCTATCGTCTCTTCCCATCCATCTATTACTTGTTAATATTAAAAAAATTATTTCTCTTACTCTTACTACTTTATACCGAATGCACAATGAATAATCAAACAACCGCTCAAGCAAACAAACAAACAATCATTAACACACAACAAAAACATAGTAAGCACATAACTCACAAGTCGAACTGGTTCGACCTGCTCTGATACCAACTGAAACGACCCGCTATATTTTATTGTTGAAATATATTTATATTCTTCATTTATCATTATTATTAAAAATGTTTCCCTTCATTTAAATTTCTTTAAATAAAATTTTAAAGATACTTTTACTTGCCAACAAAATGTTAAAAAAAACCACTTCACATAGATTATGCCATAACCATACATCAAAAGTTATTTTACAAAACGTCACATAGTTATGTAATATTGTGACTATTTTAATATACACAGTATTATTTCCAATCTTCATGCTATCTAACATTCCTTGACATCTCCCCATTTCATTACTTGAATCTACTGTCAATCTGCTCCTCCGAATAAAATTCAGGGATCATCACAGTGTCAAACCACGACACAAACACGCAAGGGTGAGCTTTCCATTAATAGCATATAAAATATTAATATGATATATTTCAAAATCAAATAAATACATAGTGAATTATGACTTAAATGAAATTTCTATATGATGCATGCTCCAACCTCAACTCCAAAAATATGCAATGTGGTACCATAATAGATAATACGATATAATCATCGAATAACTTTACCGACCGGTTAGGATTTCCCAAAGGTACCACAGAATCTAATAAACAATCATGTGATCATCATGAATTAAATGAATTCTCACCATAAAAATCCCCAAGTCCGGCATCCCACCAAGACGCACGACTTAAGTTTATTATCCGTCCTCTAACCGAGGCCACCTCTTTTGAGGCATGTATGCATGAATGAAAATTTTACCTCCCTTTCTAGAATATTATTTAAAATCATTCATATTTCAAAATACCAAAAACAATCAATAACCACCAATAAAAAATCAAGAAACACCCATAAACATGATGCGTATACGTGAATAGTACCGTATATACGGGAATAGTGCGATATCTAGAAAAATGACCGTAGTCCATGAATAGTACACCAGGTAAGTTCCCAGGAAAGAGTGGTGAAATCACAAATGGATTCCCTTAATAACCAGGTCTTTCCTTAGCCAGAACTTTCCTAGACATGCACTTCCACACTACCACCATTTTCCTAACAACAAGAATAGTTCTTTTCTGATGTGGAAGATCGGACAAAACCGCAACCACAGAGCATACTAAGAATACATGAATAGTACCATATACATGAATAGTAAATATTGTATACATGAATAGTAAAATAACGTATACATGAATAGTAAAATACGGCATACATGAATAGTAAAATACGGTATACATGAATAGTAAAATACGATATACATGAATAGTAAATAAGATAAGGACAACTCCCCTTACCTGTTTCTCCTAGCTTCTCTATTCCTTCCCCTACTTACTTGCTCCTATCTAATTTGGAGAGATTTCTAAGAGAGAATTTAAGAGAATGTTCTTGATTTTGTGATTATAATTGAAACCCTTAGGCCCTATTTATAGGATTTCAAAAGTTACTATTTGCACAGTAAATTTTACTATTTGCACAGTAATTTGATTATTATAATGAAATCGTGTAACTCGTGTTTTTATATTTTATGATTTTACTATTTGCACAGTAATTTACTATTCGCACAGTAATTTACTATTTGCACATTAATTTACTATTTGTACAGTAATTTACTATTTGCACAGTAATTTACTATTCGTACAGTATTTTACTATTCGCACAGTATTTTACTATTTACACAATAGTTTACTATTTACACAGTAAATTACTATTTGCACATTTTTATAGAATTTTTTTTTTTTTTTTTTTTAGTAAATGTTTTAACTACGAAATTATTTATGAAAATTAATTTTTGAGGGTGTTACAGGTTGTGCCATCATACTTGTCGTGGGCCGACCACCTCCATGATTCCGGTACGCTCACATCCATGATGTTTGTAGTGAAGGGGGTGAGGGCGACCAAGGCGTCGAAACCACAGCCCCGTGGCGGCGGACCTAGATCCGAAAATGGTTGGGCCTGGGACGGTTGACGGTTGGGGGAAGATTGGCCCTCCGGGTTATTCTCCCCTGTATATCGACGGTGGGAACCTCCTACATGTGAATGGGCGCGAGTGGGATCAGTGCGTCTAGGGTTTTCTTCTTCATGTGCGCTAGGCTGATTTTGATTGGCGTTTGCGAGAACTTTTTCTCTTAGGGCTTGCAACTCCAATGCCTCTTCATCTCTCTAGCGCCGGAGTATGCGCATATCCGCCTGTGTAGTCCGTAGTTCTCTGGTTATCTCTTGGTTTTGCCGCTGCAAGGCTTCCGTTTGTTGGCGAGTAGTAGCTAAAGCTGCGTCGACGTGTTGTTGGATCATGTCTCTGATGGTTGGGTCCATGGCTGGATTCGAATGGCTGCGAGTGCGAACCATTGGTCTCGTGATCGTGGGATGAAGGATTACCTTGCCCCACGGTGGGCGCCAAATGTTCTTGGTAGAATTTGGGAGTGGCCGAGGTGAGCTCGGCCTCTGTAAATTGGGATGACGAGAGGATGGATATCCTCCCTTAGTAGGTAAGTTCTTCTCTGGTTCGAGAGTATAATTCTTGATTGTTCATTAGCCTTTTCTCTTTGCTTAGTCCATGTTATTTATAGAATCGTTTTAGGGTTTTCTCCATAGATCTCGCAAAGGTAGTTACATAAGTCCATTAGATAAGTTCATAAGTTCATAAGTTCCCCTTTTTCAGGGAACGGTTACCCAAGCCGAGGTCTGAGCAGGAAGGAGAGATGAGCTCTTCCAACTCGGCCCAGTACAAAGTGTAATACGTAATTAACCAATTTATATATTAATTATTTTTCTCTCTTAATATTTTATGATTAATTATTTATCGTTATCATCAGATATTTTTCTATTTCAATGATATTGCCTGCTTAATGCATATGTTCTTGAACTCAGAATTGATCCCTTCTGCCTTTTCCAAGAGGCCTGGCAGCAAGAAATTCATCCATCTTGCACATTCATTGGCTTTTTAGCATGTCTGAAAAATTGTCAAAGAGAATTGATTTAAATTCACTTGGATAAAAATTAATTAATTTACATACTTATGATTTACGTTTGAATATTTTAAAATAAAATTTAATATAAGTTTTTATTCAATATAAAAATCATTCAAAATTATTCTAACTTAAAATTAATTATAAGTGTAAAATCAATTGTAAACATTTTTTAAATATAAACTAGACATATCAAAATTAATATTGACCCAAATGAATTTGTAAAATAAAACTAAACAGGCACATAGACTATAAGTAGGATTTGTCCCCCAGAATCATGGTGCAGCCGTGTTATCGACGTAATGTTAGTATCTGAAAGGACAATTTGGGAGAGAGGTTAAAGAGATAAAACATGTGTCGAGATTATAGCCTATGTTTTACCAAAAAGATTTTGATTAGCTAAGGCATTGATATAGGAGATAATGTTTGTTTTGACTTGATGGGTCTCCATTCACTTAAAGCATAAAGTTTATTACATATATCCTTAACGAGGAATCATTTTGACTTTATACGTTTTATTAGACTTTGTTCTTTGGAAAAAAATTAAAACTAAGGGACAGGTTTGGAGGAGAAAGTTTTGCCTTTGTTTTGGGTATCTCACATCTAATGTTTCGCCTTTGAACAAATGGGACACCAATGTCTTGGGCTTTACACGTTACAATGTATGATAACATTTTATCTTTGGATGTTGGAGCTTCCTCGGTCATGATTTGCATGTGGTAGGTACAAGACAAGCTTCAAATGGGGCCAACATGATTCCACTCAATTCTGGACACGTTTTCCCAACATTGATGCTAAGATTTAATGAAAATAAATGTTTTATACTTCCTCTTCTTTCATGTGCTATGTTTAATATGGTTGATTGATTAATTTGTATTATTATTAATCACGAAATTTTTTTTATAAGAGTCGATCATCTAATTTTTAAAAATATAGAAAATAAATAATTTAATTAGTAACATTAAATTAATTTCTAATTTATGTATTTTTTTTATCAAGATTATCCTTAATGTTAAATAACTTATTTTTTCTAATATTTTTCTTATTTTTAATTCTTTTAATCTATCTTATCATTAACATGTTTATTGTTTTAATTTTTGTTTGTTATATATGCAAAGAGACAAAGTAAGGTTCATAAAATGAAAGCTCTACATACGAAGAGTCTAGAAATTGCTAGGACATTAGTATATTTCAACTGTTAATGAGTGAACTCAAAGAAATTATTTATACTAAAATGTGTTTTTTGAGGTTTTAGTAACTAAGAAATTAAGAGTAGAAAGTATTTAATATGAAAAATAAGTGACTATGAAAGAGCAAAACTAAACAAAAGAAAGAGAGGTTGAATTGTATCTAGTAAAAACATTTTGCAAAGACAAAACCTTTGTGAAAAACGTTTCATAAGATTTCATGACACTTTCACTGGCATTTTCTTTTATAAGAATCAACCATTTAATTTATAAAAATTACAGAAATTAGACAATTTCTTTTCAAAATTATCCTTATTAATAAATACTCTTATTTTTTTAATATTTTTTTAAATTTTAATTCTTTTAATCCATCTCATCATTAACATGTTTGTTGTTTAAATCATTATTGGTTACATAAATGAAGAGACAAAGGTTCACAAAATGATAGCTCTGCCTCCGAGAAATGATTTATATCGAAAGATATGTTTCTGTTTTTCTCACTAACCGGTATCTTAATAACTAAATATTTTTTATATAAATTATAAGTTAGAGTAAAAAAAATCTTGAAAAACTTAATTTTACATATATTGATAACAACCTTTCACTTTTTAATCTAATTTTCTAATCAATATTCTTAATGCGCCGATTAGAGTTCGCCATTTTCAAGGAAAATTTCACGCAAAAGAATATTTTATATTCTTAGAAAAAAAAACTAAGTTAAACTTTTTATTTGATACCCTATAAAAAGACCGAAGGCAGTATAAGAAACTGAAATTTTAAATTCAAATACTTATGTTAAGTAAGAGATAATTTATGAAATTAAAGAGAAATTGTGTCTCTTAATTTTTTATCATTATAATTTATCTTATAATATTTTATAAATCATTTCTTTAATATTCTTATAAATGATTATTTTTAAATATTAAATTATTTATCTATATATTTTGTCATGTAGGTGTGATTTAGCTTTTTAAAATTAGTACGAGAATTCTACCTAATCTTTGAATAAAAGATTGAGCCAAATTAAATAAAGGAAATTTGTCTGATTTAAAATATACAACATAAAATAATTACTTTTTTTAATCTTCTTCAACTATTAAATAGAAATTAAACAAAAAAAAATTTAAAATTGATAATTTAAAATAAAAAAATAAAATTAAAATTAAAATGAAAAAAATGAAAAAATTTCATTCATGTATTCTCTACATCTAATATCAATTAAATTAGTTTATTTCTTTTTTGTTCATTTTTTTTTTTTACTCAACGCAGGACATCTCCTGATTGAGAATTATATACTAGTTCATCAAAACTATATATCTCTTAATAATATTATTTCATACCCACAAATTTAAAATTAAATTCCCTCACCACATGTTCAAATATTAGTTCAAACAGTTTCCTTCTCATTCCTTAGACTTGTAAGTTAACTCCTGAGTCATGAGCACATAAAGTAATTAAGCTAATGAATATTATTACTCTAAAAAAGGTTGCACTAATTATTTCTTCACATTTTTTTTCAGATACCGAACTAGAATAAATAGTCTACTAATTAATCAAGAGGTTTGATTATTTCTTCCTTTCACTGTTTCCTTTGTTCAAACAAATCTGAATCTTAACTGCATGCATTCATAATTTGTCTATATTAAAATGAAATGAGTTAGTTTATATATCACAGGTGGAATTATATATATAGCTTCCTTGCAATTTAATTATTATAAATTGTTGCAAGCAAGCTTTATTTGTCCAATTACAAAGAGCACATCATATTCAAATTCTTTTGCATTTAGAAAAAAAATATATAAGACTTTCTAACATGACATAATTAAGTTATCAGACATTTAACATGACACCTGAGATTCGGAAAACTAAGCACATAGGACCCATTCTAGAATGAATCCAATTTTGAGGACCACAGACAACATATTGATGCATCACAACTAACAAATTAATCACTCTTGCGACAACCCTTTTGTTAGATTTTTTTTTCAATGTTGAATAAATAATACTAGCTAGTAGTAGATTTAAAGTTCACTGAGGTGCATGGGGCATGCATGACCAATAATTGACCTCATATAGTCTTCTACCATAAATTAAACACATGAAACCTGACATTATAATTACTCAACATCAAATTTTTGGATCATATAATAATGGTCCAACTTGTCCATGAACCCATGGGCTCCCCATTAATTAAAATACTTTGTCAATTAAAGTACTTACTTGGAGCATCGATGTTGTTGCCAAACACTGAATCTAATTTTTCTCATTGACTAATATTATAAATTTTTGTATAAATTTTTTTATTATTTATAAAAAAATGTTAAAATTAAAATCAAATGTATTTCACAAAAAAAGAAAATTATAAGAAGATCTAGAATTATTCATAAAGTAGGATTGGTAGTCAAGTTAACAACTGAAAACTAATATATTATAAGTATTCTACGTATTAAAATTTCAAAAAAACACTTAACATTGTTCATTGAAATATTTAAAATAGATAATAAATATTTTCTATTGTTCTAGAACGTGTCTTTAAAATTACAATTTTTAATATTTCTTTGTTATTCTTTTGCATACTTGAAAACAGATCCACCACATTAGTATCCCAAAACTCTGATATCCGTGGGAGCCTGTGGAGGAAATATCTTAAATGTTTGGGTAGGTGGTTGGTTAATTATCAGATAAATAACAATCTGAGGCAAGTCAGAAATAACGTTTTTACTTCACATAACTTATTGTATTTGGATATTCATCATTTTTTAAAAAAATTCAATTACAAATTTTGATGAATTTTACATCTTTTGTATAATGATTTTTTCTTATTGGATCCATTTAAATTTTTTATCCTTCTGTATATAAATATATTTAAGTGTTTTTACTATCACCGTTAAATTATAGTTTGCAATTACTTTTACAAAACTCTGAAGATTGTTTGTATGTTTCATTGTGTTTTGATTTTTCTTAATAGATAAAATGTATTTAGATTAAATTCCAATTATAAAAAAATGAATTCTGAAAATGTTAAAGACAAGAGCAATAGATAGTGATTTCAACTCTTTTAATTTTTCACCGTACTTTTGGGGAGTTAGATTTGATTTTAGGAGGTACCCAAAGGCCCTAAAAATACCAGAAATATAGTAACAATGTGCATTCATTTTACATTTAAAAATCAAGTCTATATCAAAAATTGATTTTAGATTAAAATTTGCATGTTGGATTTCATTTTAGAAAATTATTATGAATTTGAAATTGATTTTCAACCTAAGGTAAATTTAGGTGATTCATGTAACTTATTAGAAAAATTTGTAATAAATTTTATTACTAACTTGATTTTAAATAAAAAATCAAAACATAATCACGTTGTATAATTTGGACAGCTATTGATACGAAGCTCTAAAATTTGTTAACAGTTAACAAATTATACAAAATTCTTTACAATCTCCACATTCTTCAGCACTATCATCGGCCCTCCGCAAGCCACTACTCTGCTTCCAATAGTCAGTACCATCATCATAATGTTTCCGCTACAATACTATCAACACAATCATTTCATTCACCCAAAAAAAATGAAAAGACAACACAATAACTTGTGCCATGGGTTATGCCTAGATGACTATTTTGGGTTTTTGCAAAAAAAAAACAAAAAAAAAAACATTTTACAAGGTTAGTTTGGAATTAATTACAGGTCTATTTTGAAGAAATATGTTAAGAATATTTAGTTTGATTTTAGTCTTATATTGTATAAATAATAAGAGTAGTTTGATTTTAGTCTCACATTGTATAAACAATGAGAGAAATTACTTTTATATTTTTATATAAACAATTCTCTGTAAAAGTTTCTAAGTGCATAACAAGAAATATATATTATGTGTCCGTGGACGTAAGCAATTTGCCGAACCACGTTAAATTCTGGAGTCTCTTTTTCTCTCTTCCATATACTCCCTTATTTTCTTTTCTTCTATTATTGTTTTATTTTTAATAATTGGTATCAAAGTCAATTTCTTAGTATGTTTTGTGGTTGCGGCTTTGTCTGATCTTTCACCTTTCACATTAGAAAAGATTTGGTTTATCCTCAGGGTAGAGAAGCAGTGAGAGCGTTTTCCTATAAAGTAGTAAGAAAAGTGGTAGCAGAGCCAATGGTTTAACTTGACGACCGACTCAGACGAGTGATGCAATGATCGGAGTAGATCTAAGTGAAGGTAAGATGGACCTACTTTGTGGGGATCCCTTGTATCGAAAGTCTCCTTAGTAGGGTTGGCTAAGTTACGTGTGTCGTTGATGTGAGCTATCAGAACGACGGTACAAGACTAGGGCATATTGACGACAATGTGAAGCTCAAGAATTGTCGCGACGAGGAAGCTCTAATGGCCATCATTGAAAATACGGGAGGAATGCAACATTGAAAGAAGAGAAACAATGAGAGCTTAAGAAGAGAAGCGGTGGGAGCTTTCCGCTGGAGACCAATCAGCGCAAGAAGACTCGTCGGTGGACATGGCAGAAGACCCGTCGGTGGACTGAGCACTGGAGTGGAAGGCATTACACTAGGTGATGATGTAAATCAAACTCCAAGTGGGAGATTGTTAAGAATATGTAGTTTGATTTTAGTCACACATTATTGTATAAACAATGAGAGTAGTTTGATTTTAGTCTCATATCGTATAAACGATGAGAGAGATTGCTTTTATGTCTCTATATAAACAACTCTTTATAAAAGCTTTTAAGTGTACAAGAAAAGGCAATCAATATTGTGTGTCCGTGGACGTAGGGAATTTGCTGAACCACTTTAAATTCTCGAGTATCTTTTTTTCTCTCTTCCTTATTTTTCTTCTTCTATTATTGTTTTGTTCTTAACAGTCTTAGGCAAAGCGTATTCATTTCACAAATTGCAAAGAACCATGATAGGTCGCTCTTAAGAAGTGGGCATGTTCAGTCAGGTGATTGACCAAAATAGGCCTGATATGCCACGTGGCTGGTAGCGTCGCAGGGTAGGGTGTCTTCCATGCAACATGGCTAGTGGTGCCTTGGGCTAGGATACCTTCCATGCTAGTTGTGCCACATAGTTTAAGTTCATAATTTAAGGTTGTAGATATTATACTAAACATACCAACCACTCGTATGTTCTTGGGTCAATATGCAATTTGAATTTTTTTATATCACACTACTATGTAATCATCGTTATAGCTCAACGACTATTCCTATGATATCTCATCAATGATAAACTGCAATCGATTTGCCAAAATCTCCAGTACTGGTTGTAGTAATGTAATCCAATTATTGTCTTCTTTGACTCTCAATGTTAATTGATACAAATTTTGTGCTTGAGATGTCATAAAAGGAATAATTTGTTTCAACCTAACTTTTTGAATCACCCTATCTAGTTGATGCCACTTAACACTCTGAAAATAAATTAGTGGCATCACCCCTCTATATATGTCATTACTAGCCAAACAAATTTCAAATAACAAGTCAAAAATCTTAATAGCGTATGATTGCCACACAAATTGCAAAAATGGTAATGATTTAAAAGATAATGTTATAAAAAAATTAGTTAATATAATTGAAGATGTGGATAGATAATTAAAGTTATACCTCATTTGTTTTGAGTAAATCAATTTTACATCTCACAACCTCAATATCATTGTCAAATAAAATATTACTTTGCAAAAGAATCCATCTAAAAAATTAAAATTTTCAAAATTTATTGCATTAATAATATTATTTTATAAATGATGATAGTTTAAAAACTATTTTAAACACCTTATCCAAATGATGTATCCTCAACACGCGGCGCGATAATATGTGGTGCTAAGCAACTAAATATTTCCCAAGCACATAATTGCACTAACACCAACATGCCACCAAAATTTTTGTTGTATTACCAACTTCAATATAAATATTACATAAGAGCACTGTCCCACACATAATTTTTTGTTTCTTTTAGATCCCCTTAAAACTGCAAAAATCTCAACAACACTTTGAGAACTTTTTTATCCATAAACATGACTCAACTAATGAAGTGCAAAATCTATGCACGTGTATACTGCCGCAATGTCTCGACATCACCAAGAAAATGAGTCATGTCACCAAAATGTTCAACCAGCCAAGTTAATTTACCGTATGACCCCTTTAACTCTTGCAGTGTTGGTCTTACATCCAATAAAGCCTCCGCCTGATGAGCTCAATCACCATGTATAAGTCCAATGATTGGGTTGCCATCAACTGATAAACCTACAAATACCACAAAATCCTCCAATGTGATCGTACATTCCTACACCGCATATGAAGGGTCTCAGGCCTCCACCTCTCAATGAATTCATCTGACAAATTTTAATCAATCTTCATATAATAAAACTTGTATATCTAATAAAATCTAATATGATAGAGGTACTTTGAAATGACATAAGAGTAATCGGTTATTTCTAATTACCTATGAATGGCTCATTTGAATTTCAACTTCTTATTTTCTATGTTGTTCCACATATCCAACTTCTTAAGCAATTTATGCTCCTATTCTATGAATATATTTAAAATTTAAAAATTATATCAAACTACAAGTTTTATTCCATAGGTTCCCGACTATACTAAAATAGTTTTCTTTTACTAATCTAACAAATTTTCTACACTAACAAAACCAATCTACTATCAAAATCATTTTTTTACTAATCTAACAAATTTTCTATACTAACAAAAGCGAATCTACTATTAAACTAATTTTTTACTAGTATAAAAGATTTTCTTTACTAAAATACGAATCTACTATTAAAATGATTTTTTTTTCTAATATAACCAATTTCTTACACTAATAAAACCAATATACTATTAAAATAAATTTCACTAATCTAACAAATTTCCTATGCTAACAAAACCAATATGTTATTAAATAATTTTTCACTAGTCTAACAAATTTCCTACACTAACAAATCGAATATACAATTTCAAGTACTTTTTCTACACTACTAAAACAAAAATTAAATGGAATAAGTAAATAGATTATAAATAATACATACCTTACCAAAATAAAAAGAATGAGAGATTTCGAAAATGCAAGGAGAGTGACTTCTCAACCACACAAATGAGAAAATACAAGTAAATTTAAAGGAAATAAAGAGAAAGTAATCATAAGTGGGAGATAAAAACGAAATAGGAGTAGAATGAGAGTGAAAGTGAACTTTTTTACCTAAGAGGATATATAAAGGAGAACCACGATAAGAAATGTCTCAATCAAGACACATTTGTTACGTGGCTCACCTACAATGAAAGTTCCTTGAAGGGACTTTTAGTATTAATGTTAATGTCAAACTTATATAATTGTAGGTGAAGCACGTGATAAACATGAATTTTGACCGAAATGTTTACTTGTCCAATCACAACTTATCAGAGGACTCAATCATTTTAGAGGTATCTCTGAGAAAGATGTCATCATTGTGTATATATAATTTTTTTTGTTTAGGCAAAATAAATCTCTCTTTTAAATAATTTCTAACTAAACACATTTCAACAAAAATTCTATAGAATGAGCTTAGGATATTTACCCATAGGTTATAGAGCATATTGAAAAAAATTATTTTACTGTATTTAGCCTTTTCTATTTTCAGTGAAAAAGTTATTTTAAAATAAGTTGTGTTGATAGAAAAAATAATTTTAATTTGTAAAAATTTATTTTTTAAAAAGTGAATTTTTTTTTTATCTAAAAATTTAAAGCCTATAATTATTGTTTAACTGCTTATGTTTTCTTTCGGTTATTTTTATATGTTCTTTTATTATGTAAAAGATAATTTTTTTATTACATCTAAATAAATTTAAGTACTTTTAAATATTTTTCAATAAATCTTTTCAAATAAAAATTAATTATATTTATAATTATAATTGATTATACACGTAAAATTGATTATTGAAATGATCTTTTAAGTCTTTTTGTCTTTGTACAGAAGTGTTGGAGAACCGTATAAATCGGCTTGTGGGTACGTGTACAGAGGGGGGGAAAAGCAAGACGGCAAGTAAGCCAATTATTTGCCTCAAAACTGGAAATGAAAACATGCCTTGTTGGATTTAGGAACCCTTCCAAAACACATAGGGTTTTGGTTCATGCCCTACTATGTACTGTTGCTAGATATAAGATCATGTAAAAGAAAAATTATTACATGGTTTTAAATTATTATTTGAATTATAATTCTAATCAATATTTAGGTGATATGTACTAAAAATTTTAATTTGAAATAATAAATATATTTAATGATACATGATAATTTGTCAAAAATATACATATATATATATATAAATTATTATATTATGTTTAATGTTGTTCCACGTGTTACTAACTTGAACATGGCTGTTGTTTGGGTACTGTTACCCCACAAGTTTGAATTCTTCTCGTTATTCAAACTTTTCGTCTTCTGCGTTCTTTGTCGTGTAATGAACTCAATGGAGTTACGTTTGTATGTTACTTAGTGTCTCCAACTACTCACCTGTCCAGAACAAAAATGATATACACGCGACATTAAGTTTTTTTGTTTTACGCAAATTGCTTTCATTGTGAAAACATTTCGTAAAAATCAAAAACCTACAAAATACTTCCCAAAAGTTTAAACATTTCATTTCGTAATGAAATTTTTATTTTGAGTTGTATTAGAGTTAAAGATCTTGTGAAAATAATTGGGTTTGATTTCTAAAAATAATGGTTCACATTTAAAAAAAATAAAATGAATTTTAAATAAGGGTGTCAAATATTATAGGTTAGGATTGGGATGAGGCAAGTTTTAGTTAATTGTTTTATGTCTTCTTAAATTTTGCGTTCTTCTAAGGTATTTTAGTCTAATATGTTATACTATCTAGAATATTTTCTACCCAATTTTTACCATTTCTAACCCATATTTTACATTTAAGTTTAAGATACATACACAACACATGTCTAAAGGAAAGTCTCATCCTTGAATTAAATGTAATTTCTCCTTAATTTTGTAAATATGACATCATTTGTTGTACAATCTAAAGTAATAGTAGACAACTTGGTGTTAATGTTTCAATCTATCAAACATTCAACTTAAACATTGTAAAATTTTTCACTTGAGTGAGGAGTAGGAACTTAAATGAACATACGTATAAAATATAATTATAGTTAAGGTACTTATCAATTCGTTTTGTCTTGTAGAGGTTGACTTAGTATGCATAGTTTAAGTACGAAAAATCTACCTACTCCTCTCTTAAAAATAAGAGCTAAATAAAACAAAATTGGGACCTCTCTCTAACAAGAAGATTTGTTGTAAAAAACCAATTACTTTTTCAATTACTTCTTAACTGTTAAAATATAAAGTTGTCAAATCTTATAAAACAATCCATGCAAAAAAATTTAGTCTAGATAGACGTGCAACACGTTTCATATAGATGATTGAACATTTGAAACAACTAAATCTAATGGCTACTTCAAAGTTGTCATTTATATAAAGGCTAATAGTTGAAGATTGAAGATAGAGATTATTCTACACAAGTTGAAAATCTTGAAGTTTGAATTCTTAATCTCTCACCAAGCCTTTTGTTATCCTTATTTGTAAATCTCTCTCTGTAGAGGTTAATCTAATCTTTGTTAGATAAAAACCTTTCAGTAAATCCTATACCCTTAATAGTAGGTATTAGCTTGAAAAGACTATATTAAAAGAATATTTGAAGTTTTTAGCTTAAAGAGACTAAGTATAAAGAATACTTGTTGTTGTTTATCCTGAACTACGTTTAAAGAATACTTATACAATCTAAAGAGATTCAGATCAAAAGATACTTGTACCAGTTTCTAATATAATGTGATACAAGTTCCATGCAGAAACTTGTAGATTCTGCCCCAAACTTCATTCTCCAACCATAAACCTCCAAAAAAACCTTGAAATGTGACAGATTGAGATACAATAAAGGAAAATAAATAGCAAATGGATTAGACAAGAAGATAATAGCGCCATATACAAGCAATAAGCTCATGTGAGGAATCACCATAAAAGAGAAGCTCTATTAATAAGATTCAAAAGGTTCATTCAAGAAACCTAAGAGAGAAACTCTCTTAAGCTCAAAGCTTCATTCAATTATTAAAAATATCAAAAGTTTTTATATGTTGGTCGAAAATTAGCTTATATGGTCTAAGGAAAACTTCGAGAGCAAGATTCATCTAAGAATGATTCCTTGCCCTTGAATAAGTTTAACCACGAATGATTATGATTCAATCTTGAAAGTGACAAGGCTTCTCTTCTAAGTTAAAACATAGATTAATCTTAGCTATTAGATAAGATTTGAATTCATGGCTTAGATTCATTCCCAAAGGCAAGGAACATGTGAGAGCTCTTATTTAAAGTTTAAATTTGGTCATTTGGATTAGATCAGATCCAAGAATCTAATTTTAAACTAGAAATGGAGGCAAGGAAAGCATGTGTACTCAAGTTTAAATTTAGACCATGTGATGAAATTTAATCCAAGGGTCTAGATTCAAACTTGAGTTAGTAGAGCTCATGGCACATTCTCATCCCACTCTCTCACAAGAAAGTTTAATACACTTTCCATTAACCAAGTGTATTACACTCTCCTAATTATTCTACCTCAAAAGTAAAAATTATCCAAGTTTACATGTACTAGGTCATACACTACACAATACAAAGGCCCAAATTTACAAGTTCAAAATACTTAGAAAAATATTACAAATTCACTAAAGGATTACAGAGCTTAATTTCAAGAGTGAAATTTTCTTTTGACTTTGACAATTCTCCTTTAACTTCCTCTTCTAACTTTCTTAACATGGCACTTGTAACTCTCTTTTAACTTAGTTGACTTTAGAAGGTACTTGAAATAACTCTCCTTTAACTTAGTTGACTTTATAGGATATTTGAGGATAGTCCTCCATCAAACCCTCCTTCGTATAGGCAACTTGTTCTCAAGTTACCTTGGTTTTTACTCACAAACATAAATCCACTCAGGTCAAAGATTATACAACCATTATCAATTATGTGTAAATAATTTTTTATGTAATGCCAAGCATGAGTTGTAAAGTTTAAGTAAGTTTGTGTTCATCACGAGCACATGGTAGTAAAAATAGGTTAAACTTCCAATTCAACCACCTAAATGATTTATGTTGGAAATACAATATTGAAGGAAAACTCAAGGGTGTGAAATCCCACATCGCCTAGAGATGAGACTTGTTGTATGAATATAAGTGGGGTGCAAACCTCACCCTATAAGCCGGTTTTATGGGGTTGAGTTAGGCCCAACCCACAATTTCAACATGGTATCAGACCTGTCCTAGGATGGATGTTGGGTCACCCATGAGGCCAATATTGGATCACCCCATTGAATAGCTTCCACGCGGGTCACCCATGGGGCCAATATTGGATCACCCCATTGAATAGCTTCCACGCTCGGAAGTTCAGTCCTCGGCGTGGGAAGGGTGTGTTAGAAACCCTATATTAGACGACCACTTCTTATCAAGACGATATTGGACCACCCTGTTGAATAGTTTTCATGCTCGAGAAGTCTAATTCTCGGTGTGGGAGGGGTGTGTTGGAAATACAATATTGGAGGAAAACTTAAGGGTGTGAAGTCTCACATCGCCTAGAGATGAGACCTGTTGTATGAATATAAGTGGGGTGCAAACCTCACCCTATAAGCCGCCTAGAGATGAGACCCAGTGAAGTTTCCTTTGATAACTTTTTGCTACTTGGAAGAATTCTTACCCATTCCAAATCCTATAATAAAAATCATAAGGAAGTAGTAAGAAGACCATAATGCTCTTAAGGCAAATGTTTAGAAGGTTGAAGTTATGTTGAAGCAAATTCCTATAGAATGCCAACAACAATCTTAGTAGTTTCTCAAATTTTTTGTGTTTACATCCCAAAGGGGAGACAATAGGATAAGATGAAGATGATAGGGTGAATCCTTACAAGGAGACGATAAACATTGGCCAGAAGGGAGCCTAAAAATGAAAGAATCTTTTCAAATAGTTCATCTATATAAAGGGTAATTTGTGAAGTTTTAATTACTTTCATGATTTAAAGTTCTAAAATATAGTTTCTTTTGTGAAAAACATAACACATCACCTTGATGTAAAAAGTATTTCAATAAGATGAAAGTCATATTTTTGATCAATATAATAAATGATTTTTTCTTTAGCTAAAATTTTTTTATTTTCATTTCATCAATTCCTTGTGATTATAATATACCTTACGATTAATAATGTTTTATTTTATTCTTTATCATACTCTGTTATATTTTTGATTTAGAAAGAATAATTAACTCTAAATTTAAGATGTTTCAAAGTAAAAGGTTGATATATTGAAACTTCATCTTATGATTATAAAAAAAAATATATGTTTTGTATATAAGACTTAAAATTCAAAAGATTTTTACTCTTACTTGTTTGTCTTACATGATCACAGATGAACTAGATTTTATTGAAGTCTTATAAAAATAGGATGTTTGTGATCATAAAAAATGGGAGATTGTTAAGTTTTGGTTAGGATTAAGATGAAAACTTCTTGTAGAGGTAGAAATAACATTAAAAAAATACTTGTAACTTTTCAGTCATGATGAAACTTTAATGGTTGCTAATAAATTGAATATAGTGTCGAGTTGGAGATAAACCAACATAAACAAATTTTGTTTATTTTATCTTGCACACGAATGTTTGAACAATGTTTTAATGTATTTATACAATTCCTTGTTAAATTCTTATGAGTTGAACATGTCGTCTAAACTTATCGGATGAAGTTTCTTGTGTGAAAAAATTGTGAAAATCTATTATACACAATCCAATCATTTTCTTGTGTTTTTGCCTTTACAATTTTTCCGCTTTTAATTTAATTTATCATTCATACTTTTACTTTCGCTCTTTTCTTAATGCTACTGATTAATGATTAAAGCACTTGGTAGGAATTGACTTAGACATAAGCCAAATTAATTAGGTGTTTAATTCTCTTTTACTCAATATTTAGGATTAACTCCTAATTGACAAGACGTTATGAATCCTAATATAAGAGAAGAAACCTAATCAGAATTGGTTATAGAAATATATCAAAGACAATTCGACATCTTTAAATTTTCAATTGGTAAAGCTGGTTGTTTCCTTAAGTTTTTCATGACTTAGGAATCTAGTAGAAGAATTTAGAATTTTTCACCAAAAATATTAAGGTTAGAATAAATTAATGAATTAATAATAGCAACTAACTAATAATTGGATTGCATGTCGAGAAGAAAAGGTAAGTGAAGTTCAACCTTATCTCTTATTCATACATATTGTAACACCCCTCAACTTCTCCACCTAAATATTCTAATTTCTCTAAGGTAATTAAATACATCATTCGATAATGAACCAAATCTTATTTCATAGAGTAATTTCTCAAGTAAAGTTTCTACAATTGTAAATGTAAATTTCTCATTTTATAAAAAGTCTTAAACTTCTACCATTCATACATAGAAGAAATACTCAAGCACAAAAATGAAAGATCATAATGTCTTCAAGAGGTCATGTTCTCCCTCTAGCCTACAGCTTGGAGTCTCCAACCAACTGCTCATCTGCTCGCCCGTTGGTGAGGCCATCACAGGTGTCAACCATAGACACAACCATAGGGTTAGCTCATAATTTAATGATAATAATAAAATCATAGGAAAAATACACACAAATGACAGATATAAAGAAGATATGAAATTTCAATTTACAACTTATCACAATTAACTATGTAACCCAATATGATGCATGCCACTCACAATTCACTCTCATGCCATGTGAAACCATCAAAACAATTGAGCAATGCTAGGAGTACATGTCACATCTGACACTCTCACTAGAAATACTAGACAGTTACAGTTAGGGCAACTAGTGTTGCAATAGGAGTCACTTCCCACTCATGGTGATCGGCCATAGTGGAAGCTTTCCCCAGCGCGAATGCCCTTCAAGTCCTAGGCCATTACAACGACCCGTCAAGGACCAATCATACTAGTTCCATTCATCCTCACCATTCGAAATCATTTTCATTTCGTTTAGCGTTCATGATAATCTATCTCATCTTTAAAACACAATGCTTTACAAGCATATTCACCAGGGGCAACCTCACCTCCACGTCCATAGGAGTAGGCATCCATCCATTTCACTTTCAAATAATTTCAACTGATTATCATGAACCTAAATGACTCATCAATGCAATATGACCCACAAAATTAATCTCTCAATCTACATCAATCATTTCCCTTAACATTAATAAATGTAGTCCACGTGTCATTCACACATCATTACAATTGTAATTTATCACCAACAACAATACAAAGAATAAGGAATACGCTAAAGGAACCCAAAATAATAACTTGTGAAATTCTATAGAATCATAATTCAACCTGAAGTTTTATTTATTTATTTATACATTGACTAATGCTTGACCAAGTCCAAATTACCAAAGTCAACCTTTATACCTCAAAATCCAAATGTCTAGTTATTGCCCCAATTTCTCTCATTGTTCCTTTCACCTCACACATCTATTCAATCTCTTATCACTTTAATTACCATGTCTCACTGATGCAAATCCATGAGGAACTTGTAACGGATCTTCATGAATAAGCAAAGGGGTGCCCCAATCTTACCAAATGAAACACTGAAATAACTATCCATATCATGTTTACATCCACCTTTATATACGCATAACTATATCCTTTTATCCTTAATAATATTTCGTCATTATATTCCTTTTCAATAAATATCACCACCTTTGTACTAAACATATTTATCACAATGATAGGAACCCATTGGCAGTTCTATATTCCTTTTATCTCTGCTCAAACCCTATGAGTAATAAGATATCATGAAAATCTAATACCAAAATCAGAAAATTAATTACATTTAACAGTCACGCCAATCATATAATTATCCATAAAGAAATCATCACTCATGACATACTCATTATCATTGAATTCTTATAACTACTCTCACTTAAAGGATTCTCAATAGGCAAAACTTATTCTCTAGATTTTCTAATTAACCAAGGGTTCTCACAACTATACACAGGTTTAAGGTTTCTTAATATAAAAATATTATAATTCAAAAATTAAAAAGTCAATCTACAATCCCTAGAAGTCTCATATTTTATAATTTCATTTATCTGATTTTTCTAATTCTCGTTTGCTCACTCATTCACAATATATCAATCCCATCACAAAATCTACCTTTAGAGCACAATAATTCAATTTCATTCAATAAAATAATTACACAAATAATCACAATTGCCAAAACTAATAGGAACTCACAAGAGCAATAATCCAATAGTAAAACCGTACCCAAATTTAGTGAATTCAATCATCAAAATTATATAAATAATATTTTGAAACAATCAATCAATTGTGTAGAAAGTACTCATTATTATCATCAAATTTAAGAACTACCCTAACCTAAACTTGAGACACTATGTGTAAAGAAAAACTGAAGTTGGTAGAGTTCCAATCTCCACCCTCTCATCGGGAACTTCAATCTCCTTTTAGGGAAAAAGACAATACTAGAGCGTGAGAGAAAGAAAGGAAAGAAAGTAAGAATGAATGAGGAAAGATGTGTGATCAGAAAGTGCAGCAGACCTCACCTTTTATAGCTGCTCAACCACCCCTAGGCATTTATTACCCATTAAAATTATAACAGTACATAATCAATTTTCATTATTTTTATTTGTTGAAGATAATTATTTCCTTAATTAGTGTAGATTCTGCTTTCTAACCGATTTGGTGGTGATTTGGGACAGATTTTGTGGTGATTTGATTGTATCACCTTAATTACTTATTTCCTATTTCCTTAATTAAGTTGTACCTAGTCTATAAATTCATATTATATTCATTCCTTAAATAAGATACATAAATAACATAAAATATGTTCTTCAATATTATTAAATTGAGACATTATAATTCAATTATTATTATTATTAGTAATAAAAATTAGGTCGTTTAACATATAAAACTCTCTTTACATATTCTTTAAACTTTGATCATTCTATCTTCTTTCATAATACTTTTCATTATACCTGTTACAATTTTATACCTAAACACTTATTAGGATAAGTAACTAAAAAAAATCATAACTTTCCTTATCAATCTCTTGATATACAATATTTGGAGTCCCATCCGTTTTATACTACTCAAGACAAGATGTGATATGCTTCTCTTATTTTACACCAAGCACATGAAACTATTGTTGCAAATCAGTGTGTGATAATTGTGACCTCATGGTTAGTCATTTTAAGAGTTTTTATTTGCTTTTCATTTTCATCTCTAGCCCTTTCTTTCTATTAACTCCTTACTCTACCTCTCTTTGTTTATGTAAAATTCCATTTGCACATGAAGCGAATCCAAATCAGAATATCTAGTCAAACTGTTTCATTGTAAAATTAGTGGTCAAAAACAAAGATGAACCAAAGGATAAGGTAACTAGTCATTGAATTGCAAGAAAGAGAGGAGCTTCTAACTTCCATTCCTTTTGACCTTTTAAATGAACGCGATATGACTGTTGTAAGAGGCTATATTGGAGACCTTAAACAACCATGACTACCTCCACCTAGGGGACCTTAGCCCAATTAATCATTACTAATGACGTAGAATATAGTCAAGTCAAGGTTAAAGATAACTTCAATTCTTCAATTTTATAATTTCATTCTAAATTTAAAAATATATATTTTTTATTTAACCGACGATTTTAAAGTATTTAGTCAATCTAATTGTTGTAAAACATTGTCAATTTAATAAAAGAGAGTATTATTTTAATTAAATAAATTTTAAAATTAAAAAATAATTCCAAAATTCAAGATTAATAATTACACGACCGATTTATAAAATAAAAAGAATTTACATTAATTATTCCAAATCAATTCAATAAGATAAAAGAAAACTCGAGATCTTATAAATATTTTTAATAAAAAAACTTTAAAAAGTAAAAAAAAAGACGAGAATTGAAAAATATAAAATATCAAAATAAAATTTTTAAACTTAATATATTTAAATCTAAAACTATCATATTCAAAAGATTAAAAATAATATTAAATCAAATATACGTGTTTACCGGTTAAAACACTCAATTAGAAAAAAAACAAAAAGAAAAAAGAGAAATGTTTACCCAAATATCTTATGGCGCAGTGATGACCACAGAAAATTTATGCGACATTTAAAAATTTGAAACTGAATGACGCTTAGTCACAAGTTTGAAGTCAACGAGAGCAATTATTTGCTGAAGAATTAAAAGGAAATGATGCTAACTATCAACTACAGCAGTCAGATATTAAACCACTCATTTTGCATCATAAAAGGCTTTCTTTACATCAGGATATGCCCAACCACTCATCCAATATTTCATTTTTCTATTATTTTTAATCAAATTTAATTTCATGTCTATTTTTATAAATTATTTTATTTCTCATAATACATGTGTTAGTTTTTTATGTTATTTTAATTTATTAAAAAAATAAATTACTAAATTCATTATTTCTATTAATTTTATTTTAAATTAAACACACTTGTTTCATCTTCTTAACGAAGTCTCTCTTTTCTGCTTATTATTTTTTTTTTGTTTTTATGTGTACTGTCTCTTAACAAAATTAAACACGTGAAAAATGTAAACATGTGCCATCATTTATATTTTGTTTGCTAGTATTTAATAAAAAATAAAAAAATAAGAAAATTGATATAATACAATATGTAACATGATTTTAACTTAAAGACATTTTATTATTTTTGACTTTTTTAAGGCTCACAAAATAGACATTCTCATTGTTAACGTAATCTATTTCGTATCTAATGTTATAATCCTACTTTTATATCATTTGATTAAGACCTAATTAGTATGGGTTGCTATTAAATTGATTCTATTAGCTTAAACAATTATTGTAATAGAGAAAATAAAAGAAAAATATTATAAAAGTTTATTCTAAAAATATTACAATTTTATGATTTTTTTTACATGAATAACACGAGTATTTTCTTATTACAACTTCATGAATTTCATGGAACATGGGAAGCACTCAAATTTCGTTGGCTTTGAGTTGCATCACCCTCAGCCTCATTCCACTGCTCCACTAGTTCAAGTACAGTGTTAAAGTAACTCTCTCTCTCTCTCTCTCTCTCTCTCTCTCTCTCATGATTTAAGCAAACTTTTTTTTAGAGTTTTACTTTTCCAAGCACTGAGTGGCTTTTGTGATTCATTATCTGGATTGTGTTTTTGCCTCCATTGAGTCTTCTGGTTGAGCTGACACAATCTTTGCATTCAGCATATAAGCCTGTTCCCGCCGTGTTTCTGGATTCATATCACGTGGCCATTCTGACATTTTTGTAGTTTCTTTGCTGTATTGGTACCTCCCCTTCAACCATTTTTTAACTCCTTATCTTTTTCTTTCTCTTTTCCTTTTGCCTTTTCTACTCATTTGTTTGTGTTGCGTAGCTTTTCTATCTTTCTCTTCTTGTGGTGTGGCTCTCGTGTAACAGTGCCTTTTTTTTAAAAGTGGTTAACTTTCTTATCTATGCAAATTGTCATTCTGATATATTGTTGAGACTCTATTGAAGTGTGATCCTTTTGTGTGTGTGTGTGCAAGTCATGGAGTCTTGGAGCTATGTTAGTGAGGAAAAAGGGTATGTGTCAAATGAAGCACTTTCACCTTCTAACACACTTGGGAGAAGCAAAGGTTCCTTTTTGGGTTGGGAACTGAAAACCCCATGTGGTTTTCCCAATGACATATTGGCTTTGGGTCAGCAAAATGTTGAGGATCAAGGTTTTGAGGAGTTGGGGTTTCCAGGAATGTTGGGGAAACAGTTGTGTGATGATACTATTGGTACTGTTCAGAACAGAAAAGTGGATGATGTTGTTGTTGATTGCAGAATCACTACTACTAGTACTCTTCTGGCTGCCCCAAATGCATTTTCTGCAAGGGGGGACTTCAATTCTAAGCTTTCAAACTCTCCGGGGGACTCTAATGGTGGAAATTCACTCATTGATTTGAAGCTAGGTAGATTTGCTGACCATGGAGATGCCATGGTTCCAACATTTTCCAAAGGAACCCCAATTTTGTCTTCGTCTCAGTCGTCAACGCCGCCCAAGAGAGTGAGAGCTTCAGGGCTCCTTTCTCAGACTGCATACTGTCAAGTCTATGGCTGTAGCAAGGATTTGAGTGGCTGCAAAGACTATCACAAGAGGCACAAAGTTTGTGAGGTTCACTCCAAGACTTCCAAAGTTATAGTCAATGGCATTGAACAAAGGTTTTGTCAGCAATGTAGTAGGTTGGTCAATCTTCCAAGCTTTCATTTTTACACAACTTTTTACTTGCAGATTTAGCCCTCCCAAAGGCTTACCTCAGTTACCTGTTTTTTCCCACAAATTAGAAAGCTAACTCTGACTTTTTACCTCCTTAATTGTATGTATATGAGTTTCAGAAGCTTATATGATTTTTTTTTCTTCACCCTAGGTGGTTATGCCTTATGGTAATACCATTTTACTTCTAATCTTCCATTTTAGGAAAAAGGTTGGTTTAACCAATCTTCTGATTGTTCAAATTAATGATTTTGGGGTCCTGCTTCACCTTCTGAAATTTAAGAAACCACCTTTTTATGAATATTCCTATCAACTGTATTAATTTTTTTATCTAGTTTTTCTGCTTCAGAATTTCAAAAAGAGAACCTTGAAATAAGAAGCTGTATTGTTATGATATATAGCCCTGCTGTAATGTTTAGTTTACTTTCCAGGTTTCATTTGTTAGCTGAATTTGATGATGGCAAGCGTAGCTGTCGTAAACGCCTTGCAGGCCATAATGAGCGTCGAAGAAAGCCACAGATGGGTAGTCACTCTGGAAAAGCTGGGAGGTTGCTTCAGCCATATAGTGGTAATTAATTATTTCTGAAGTTATATTCTGATAAAGCTTCCATTTTTCCTTTAAAAGTTCTATCCTTTCTGGCAGTATATGAAGATGCATCTATTGCTTTCCTAGTTGATGACTTTTTGCTTAAGTTTAAAATTAGATGATTATTGGATTGCTATAACTTACTTATCCTTCACAACTCATGTTTAACTGCTTGATTGTGAAAGATACAGAAATAGAAACATGGCATAAAAAAGTTGGTTCCCTTTCTTAGTTCATTTCCACCTTTTCAAAGGGTTTCTCTATTATATATTTGCGTACAGAATCAAAGAAAAATGAGTCAAATTATGTTCACTTTTTGGTAACTTCTCAATCTTGAGATTATTTCTGGTTAGTTCTCCAGTGCATTTGTTGGACAATATACTGTGATGTTTTAATTTGATTCACTATGCCATTGTACCCCATGATATGTAATGTAGTTTTTATTTATTTTTTAAAATTATTATTTTCTTGAAGTAATATATTATTAGATGTGCTCATATTCTCAACCCTTACCACCAAATAAAAGATAAGGCAGATAGACCCTGGATGTACATTTACAGCATGAGCTGGTTTTGTACCAGTCTTTAACAGTTGTCTGTCATTTTTCTCTGAATGTTTACTTTCCTCTGATATTCTCCCACGTGCTGATTTTGTGCTATTCTTTATCTACTGTCATTTTTTGGGTAAGCTATAGCTTTATTTTGGATTCTTTGGTCCCATGGTGAATGTGAACCATAAGTGACTTATTCAAAGAGAATATTGGTCTCATACATGAAGGAAATGTTTTCCAGTCACTACTCATAATCATGCTAGAGTGGAACATTTTATTCGAAGAATAAAGTTGTCTGTTTATGACCAATCACCAACTCACCCAATTACTAACAAAATGAAGTGATATATTGTTATTGCAGATAACAGATTCCAGGAGACCATGCTAACCTCATCTTTTATCTGCCAAGAGATACTCCCGAGTGTGGTCTTATCTTCTGAGAAATATGGAGCAAGTGACTGGTGGAGACCTATAAAAGCTGAAGACAGCACTGGTTTTACTTTTAGGCCCCTTTCTTCTATTCCTATTACAAATGGACATCCTCAGTCAAGATCTCTATTTCCTTCGTATAGTGGTGAAAAACAACTTCCATTTCTTCATGAAAATGGCACAACATCTGCTACAGGAAACATTTTCTCTGAAAACAATGACCAATATCATCCACCTTCCCTCAGTGGCCAAAATTCCGGGTCACAATCACTATTCCAAGACACCTCCCTAGGAAGTGAGGACTTCAATGTTTTTGATGCAGAATCATCAGTTCAAGGATTATCAGGAATTTCTGACTCTGGCTGTGCTCTCTCTCTTCTGTCATCTCAATCCCAGAACTCTTCAAGCCAATCATCAGGAATTCGTATGGCTCGCCCTTTGGTTATTCCAAGCAGCCATAGCCATTACAGCACGAGTCAGGTTTCTGAAAAGATGATGGGAATAAGTTCACAGGTAGCAAGTGGAGTGTCGGATAGGTTTCCATCTGAATTCAATCCTGCAGACGGAAATCATCATAGCCCCATATTGATATCAGACAATAATGAAATTGTCAATTTTGAAATGGCAGATGGGATCTTCCAAGGGTCGGGTTTTGTCAATGTGAAAGATCGTCTTTCGTGTGAAGATGGACTCACCATTGACTTGCTTCAACTATCATCACAACTTCAGCGCGTCGAGCATCAGAGACAGTCCTTGCAGGTGAAACAAGAAAATGATTCTTCCTGCCCTCTCCAGATTACTTGAGACACTTTAAGGAGGTACCTCTTTTTGGTATTTGATTTACCACATTTGCATACTTTTTGAGCATTTTGCTGTGGGAGTTGCCATACTGATGCACATTGTTCTTTAGCTTGAAATCATGTTTCTTCTCTGTAAGAGGGAAAATGAAATTTTGGATTGCTATTGAAGAAAGAAAGACTTTCTTAATCAAGTCTTTAGTTGGTCATATATGTTAAAAGTTCCTAGTGGGTTCCAAATCAACCCATGTTAGCATAGGGGTGTTGATAAAACTGAACTGAACGGCACTATTTGTGTACCAAACTAAACTGAATCATAACAAAACTGAAATGTTGGAGAACCGAACTGACCTGAACTGAATTATAAAAAATGAACTATTTTTATGTAGGGGTAAAATTCTACTACTTCCAATCTTTCTTCTGTATTTTGTACAGTTGAGTTCAGTTTAGTTGAAAACAAGAACAGTTGGTTCAGTTTGAGAAAACTGTTTTCCAGTTCAGTTCAGTTCAGGCAAATTGTTTTTCCAGTTTCACTTGAGTACTTATAAGTTCTGTTCAGTTCAACTCTTTTGAACTCTCCAGCATGTTATTATTCATCTTTGTTCTTATAAAGAAAACACAGTCCCAATTCATCCAGTTCACTTTTACAAGTTCATTCGATAGAGTGTTAATGTGTCTCTCAGAAGTCAGAAGCATTATATGCCTCAAGCTAATCTTAAATCATGAATACATGTTGAAAAAAATTGAAGTGAGAACTTTAATTTGTGTGGCTTTAGATTTTATTCTCTGCGTATGAAAGCTAAATGTTTGATATGGATACGTCATGTGTACTGAACAACTAGTAAATTTTGTTATCTGTGTGCATCAAGCCTCCATTTGCATCATTGTTTTCAATTCTGACATATATACTTTTAGATTTAGATCTGTTTGGATAAACTTTTAATAGAAAAAGAAATTAAGAAGATAAAATAAAAAAACTTTTCTCATAAGTTAAAATTAGTTTACGCTAAAGTTAAAAATCTGCTTTTGAAAAAGTTAGTTAGCTTACATCAGCTAATTTTAACTTGTGTAAGCTTATATCATTTTATCTTATTTTTCTTCTCAAGTGCGCTGGAAATTGATTCAAACAAGACTTTAGTTTTCTTGTGACATATCTTTAGCTCAGAGGGTTAAAACTTGAAAGATTTTTTTTCATTGGTACAGGAATCAACTAGTGTTTGTGCATGGTATATATGCTGTGACAGACTCCAATAACAGTTATTCAATTCCATGGCACAGTGGGAGAAGCTTAATATGCTCATTGGTATCTGCTGCTAACTAGCATAAATGGTTATGTCGGGCCAATTTGTTCTAAGAAGCTGAACTATTATGCAGAGTTGCGGACACAATAGTCCCTCTCAGTCTAAATATATCCATCTGGATATAATAATAAACCAAAGTCTGATGTACCAATGTTGTAACCTTCTCTTATTCATGCCATAAAAGTACTTCAATCTGGACATTTGTTAACTACAAACCAATCCATTATTTTTCCATCTCACTATTGTGGTAAGGTATCTTTTAACATCTTGAGCAAGAAGATTAAATAACGGTTGGTCAAATAATGATCTAATAACTGGTGACACGATTAATAACAAACAAGTCTAGAATAGACTCTCAGTTATGAAGTTATGAAATCGACTTGTAAACTGAGAATTGTTCTTTATTTATATACATTTTATTATATGCGATCTTCAACAGATGGTTCATAGAACAATTCTTTTCGGGAAAAGAAGATAGCTTTCTCCCTAGAGTCATAAAATTTTTAAAAAAGGATAAAAAAAAAAAAAATGGGTCTTGATATTCAATTTATATATCTTTTATAATCATATGCTTGCATAGGAAAAAAAATGGTAATAATGTTAGTCATGAAATCTAACATAGGAATCTAGAATATTCTTATGTTGTGAAATAAAATGATGTGACAGAAACCATAGTATGTGTGATGACATGACTTTTATTTTTTTGCTTTTTTTTATGTATATTTATAAGAGAATATATTAAGTTGATATTATGATTTGTTTCACTAGATGGAGACTTTTTCTTAACTTTGGCTTATTTTGTTCTATCTTAAAAACATGTAACTCCTCCTTGTATATATACTTCTATGATACAGTTTATTTTTACATGGTATGTAAATACTTTATCAAAAACTTGTGATCATTACTTTTTTCATTAAGTTATGTTAATTACATCGTCATTGCATATTAACAAAGAAAAATTTGAAATTTTAAGTTTCATACATCAAATATTATATCTAGAAATTATACCTTAGCATATTATTATAATTTTGAAATATTAAATTTCTCCATATTTTATTTTTTTTTTATCAAAATAACCATGTGTTTGTAAGAGTTGAATAAAATTATAGTCAATGTATAATATTTAAATTTAAAAACTTCTAAAACTTTAAGAATTAAAATAGAAAACTGGTAAAACTTAAAATTGACATTTAACCTTCTAAAAATAAAATTCTTACGCATTACTCAAAAACTAAGTTATAAATGTGGCAAAATATAACATTTAAATCCTAATTATAGTTAAGAAATTAACAATCACGAGACACCAAAATGCACGTTATAAACTATTTCATGATTTTCATCCTTACCATATATATGCATGGAAAATAATGATCTGATACACATCACACAATTATGTTAAATAATAGTAGTCAGCAAAATTTATCAACGGGTCGTTGTAGTATAGTGGTGAGTATTCCCGCCTGTCACGCGGGTGACCCGGGTTCGATCCCCGGCAACGGCGTTTTATTAACTTTTTTTTTTCTTATGCACTTTTCATCAATAATTTAAAGTTAAGAATTATTTCTCTCTCTTATTTATAGTTTTCATATATGTTATTATATCTCTTATGTATTACTTTGAAATCTTATATCTAATTATTTATCTTTTATTAATAAAAACATAATTGAAAAAATAATTAATATTATATTGGGTTATTTTTCTCTCTCTTATTTATAGTTTTCATATATGTTATTATATCTCTTATGTATTACTTTGAAATCTTATATCTAATTATTTATCTTTTATTAATAAAAACATAATTGAAAAAATAATTAATATTATATTGGGTTAAAAAATAAAATAAGTTCAAATTAACAAGAGTTGAGTTAAATAGAAAAGGAAAAATGTTTAGTTTTATGAAAAATGAGGAAGAAGTTTCTATTTGATTTCAGATCAAGTCTGGAATAAGATTAACTCCTACAAAGAATAGGCATAAGAAACAATAGTTAAAAGCTGTGATAGTTCACAAACAACTTCACAAAAACAAGGGTTACTTATAGCACATTTACGTTCACTCCAATGCTTCACCTACTAAGTTTTCCCAAGTCTTCTTTACAAATATCCCAACTAAGAACAACAAACTAACTCGTTATGGTTTCCTAAAATCTTGTTTCTTGTTCATCTATGGACAAGTGTGAGAGTGATATTTAGTATCAGGAATTGTTCTCTATTTTTATTTTCTAAAAATAATTCTTTGACAAATGTGAGATGGAGTTACCGTGTTTCCTTATTTTCACCCAATTTGTATTAATCATCCCTAACTAACTTTCTATAACATCTATTAAAAATATAGCTGGCTAGATGCAATTTTTCATTCTATCTAATGTTGTTAGAATAATCAGCCAGAGTCATACTGTTTTTATGCTCTAGAGATAAACCACATGGAACCAACAACAATAATAATAAAAGAAGGATGAAAGAACAAGAACCTAGTAACAATCAAGGTAAATGTAAAATATAAGGCATGGGAAGACATTTCCATGACCAATAATCTTGCTATCAAGTGTTTAAGTTAACACATAAAAATTATATGTTGAGGAACCACTCAAATTTTATTGTTCTACTACGAAATGAAAACAGAAACAAAGTAAATTGATAAGCATAGGCATATCCTCTGCCCTCAATAATTTGTATCCCTGGAGCCGCATAGATCAAGAATTTACTTTGCGGAGCCATTGGACAATGCTTCAGGTTTCACCCCAGATGAGTTTAGTTCATCCCAAGCCTCAATCCATGTGACCATTGCATCTGCAAGCTTGTTGAAATAGTCATCAACTTTGCCAAGTTTTGCCTTAACTTGCTTGGAGAGTTCAATGTAGCATTTCTGAACAGTTGTGCATTCCTTTGGAATAGAAACAGATTGGAAAAATGGGATCAGCTCTTCTTGCCAGTAAATTCCTTTGTACTCCTTCTTTAGGTTCACAAATGGGTTGCTGGCTTTGCTGTGCCAGATGTAAGGCAAACCTGTTTTCACCCCTAAACCCAGATGATCACTTATTACCTAAATCATCAATAAAAGAGTCAGTTAAGCTTACATGTGTTATTAGTACTATTTTTTCAGGAAAAATATTTGGTAGACAACTGCAATACGCAGATAACCAGACAACCAGTTATAAAATATGAAGAAAGAGAAATATGTATACGTATAAAGTGTGAAGAGAGAGAAATACGCAGATATTTTGTGAGTGAGTTGGCTGGTTGATTGCGTATTGCAGTTGTTAGCATAGTAAAATTGTTTTTTTCACCTCAATTTCTATTTGACTTCCTTAATTGCCTAATGTTTTGAGCTTTTCTAATATAAAAATAAGAAAAATTTGTCTATACATTTTATCATCCAATCAGAAATCAGCATGCATGACGAATATCTGATTGGAAATCATGTCTAGCTTTACTCTTATAAAACCATTATAAAGTGAAATATTACAGTTTTTCTTATGACTTTAGTTCGCACCTAATCAGCTAAATCACTCACAGAATATATATGTATACATATATATATATTTCTCTCTCATCATATTTTATAACTGATTGTCTGGTTATCTGCGTATTGCAATTGTCTATCAAGAGTTTATCTTTTCTTAGTGGATGTAATTTGCATATGCGAATCCAAAAAATGCTGAGTTTACTTTCATAAAAACTATTTTAAAGTCTTACATATCTTATTTATATTGTCACTGCGTAAAAATTAAACTCTAGATTAAATCAACCCCGAATATTCTCTATCATAAATTGAGTTTGGAAATTGAACAGGTTTGAAAAACAATACCTTCATGCACCAGCCAGCCCACATATCATCATAACGTCCAACAGGTTGACCATCACCCATGAGTCCAAAGTACATTGCAGGACCAATTAATTCACGGTTGAATGCCAAATTCATACCACACATTGGAAACAGAGTTCCCTTTGGGAGAGTCATAACTGCATCCACATACCTGAGAAAAATGTGTAAGACATGCTATTATTAGTAAACTATCTCAACAAAACAATTTTCTTCTTGTACTCTAGCATGCTACAAATGCAATGAACATTATATCATGTTCATACTACCTATTGTTTCTCTCTAGAGGCTTGACAAGCTGAGTTGGGGCATCATAATCAGGAATGTTGAGCCATAGGCCATGAGAAGCAGCTGTGGGGACACCTTCACGCAGACTAAATGGGTATCCGCGGACAAAATCTGTACCTTCTCTGTATGGATCATAAAGGGTGTTGAAAAAAAATGGAGTTGATGGACTCAGAAGGTTCTTAAGGTGCTGCTCCAGGGCATTAATTTCTTTCCCACATGGATCTTTTGCAACCTGAAAAATGATAAAAAAAAAAAAAAAAAAACAAAAGAAAAGATATTTCATTTACACCTAGAATCTAACCCTGGCTCCATGATCATGATGTTTAATATATATCATTAATCAAACAGCAGCATTAACCATCAATATGTGAAAGTTCACGTGGTACCAGATTTCAAAAGATTATGTACCTGGTCTCAAACATGATTCATTCTCCACGTAAAATATTAAAAATAAAAAATAAAATAAGTTGGAAAATTAGACCAAATCTTAAAGAGGTGATAAACATGTATGCTCAATTGAAAAATCCCGTTCCAATGGAAACTACCACAGAGAAGTTCTCAAAAATGCAGAGACCTGAAACACTAAACAACAAAGTCAAGAAAGAGTACACTTTTTTTTTCTAACGTAAAGTCTTTCACAATAAACCAAGGAACCACCAACGACAGATCATGTCAGAATCTAGCAAAAGCATCTGTTAGGACTTAAACAACGGAGAGCCAAATTCAAAATACTAGTCCAAATGAGCATGTTGACTCAAATTTGACCCATGGAAGAAAAGAAAATGAAACAAAACATAAATAAAAATATAGTAAATCTTAGAATTTGAATTTGGACATATACCACATGCTTAATATTGGCCATCTTAAACATGAAATTTACAAATTTGATGGCTGTCACACATGACAGGTGACCCAAATAACAAGAAAAATTATAATGTTATTAGAAATACACAATCAATTAGTCACCTCACTCTCACACGCAGTGAGAGAGGAGCTTCTCGTACCGGGACTCTTACCGTGTGCATGTTGTTAAAGAATGAGCGACGACTATAGGCAGTGGCTTGGTTCTGAATTCTAATTCTATATTTTCAGCCTTTTATGTTTTGGTATGTTAAATTTTTTTAAAATAAAAATATAGATTTCACACAGGTGCATTCTCTCGTAACTGAATCCAAAAAATGAGCTCATGTAATAAACCTTGGCCCTATATATTAGTGAACGTGGGATGGTAACAAGAGATTTGACAGACGAAGCAAGTAACGTAGAAAAGTTAGTTAATGTTTGTATGGAAAGATACAGAGAGAAGAAATAAAGAAAATGAAAGAGACTCACAAAGCAGTCATCATCGATGGTGAAGATGTACTTTTTCTTGGAGACCAAGAATCCGAAGCAGCGGCAGGCAGAGTCCTTGAAGGAAATGCAGTTGGCTTTAGGACCAAGAATTCGGTTAATATCGTTTCGGTTATATATTTCATAGTCAAAGCCTTCGGGAACCTTGATGACTTTAGTAGGGTCACCGTCCTGAACAATTATGAGATGATAGCCTTGAAAGAAGGGTCTCCATGTGTGTAAGAAGTCAAGGTTCCTTATCGTTGGGATCACTATGTCCACTTCCTCCTTCAGAATTGGCGTCATTGACATCCTTGATGCTTCCTTTCCTTCCTTTGGTAATGCAGGGACAAGACAAACAAACGTTGTTGTTGTTGTTGCTGATGCTGCTTTGGAGCTTCGGGGAACACGAGGAGGATCGGGTGTTTGTTTGCTTTGGTCTTGTGGGGGGTTCAGGGGGTTTTTGTATTTGAAATTCACGGTACTTGTCACGTGACACAAGGGCTCCATGCGTGTCGTGTGTGTGAATTTCTTCTTTTTTTTTTTTTTTTTTTTTTTAAGGATCTAAAGTTTAAAAAATATTAAACAAAGAACTTCAATCAAATTTTATTTCACAGTCACTTACCATACACAACTAATCAGTCAACTTACTCACAGAAAATATACATATTTCTTCATTTTTACATCTCATAATTAGTTATTTGATTGTCATGTTACATGTGTCTATCAAATATTTTTCAACTGCAATATTCAAATAATTAATTATAGAATTTGAAGAAAAAAAATGAAAAAATTAATATAAAAATATGTATACCGAATAAATTAGCTAATTAATTACATATTGAAGTTAATTAAAAAATAATACAGATAAAGTTTCAAATTCTTATAAGCTAAACAAAAGTGAAAAATGATTACTCGACATGCTATAAGGAAACTCAGTGATATAGTGAAAAAATATGATAAATGAAATGATGTAATAAAAAGAAATAAATATTGAGAAATAATGAGTGTTAACATGGTATTTGATATTTTGATGTTTTAGATACTGTGATAGATTTAGTATTACTAGGCGTTAATTTTGATCTCTTTATATTTGAGATATTATATACAAAAATTCAAAAGTTCAGTCTCATATATGCTTACCAGAACAATTTTCTCATGGAAATATCCCCTGACCAATTTGACCATGAGTAAATTTTGTAAGATTAATCATAGAACTCAATACAAAGGCTAAGGCTAAGTATATACTCTTGAGTATAACAAGTTTAGCTATATATATAGTTATATCAGAATCTACCTATAAAATCCAATTTCAAAATAATTATAGACTCTTATTTCTTGTTTAACCTCCATTGTCTCTCCTTTGTTTTATTTTTATTTTTCAAAAAATTATATATAGAGACATAAAATGCCTCTTTCTTCGTAGTATATATAAAGGTGTTTTAGATGGTATCCAAAATCATAGGAGGGTCAAAATATGCAAATTTTCATTTAAAAATTACAAAATTTTGTTTTTTTTTTTTTTAAAGGAAATGTTGTGAAATAAATGCCATAATAAATAATAATTGTGAATCCATCGTGATACGTCATTCACAATGTCAATGTTGCTTAGGAGAAACCAAATACTGGTACCATATAGACTATAGCATTAATTAACTCTTAAACTCATTAGCAACTTATCTCAAGATTCTCTGTGAGTGATACGTTTCATAACGTTGTATGAAAATATTCCTGGCACAAAAGGTTAAATGACGACGTAAAAATTGTGGTACTAATAACTTATTAACTGAAAAAGAACAAAATCATTGACTGATCATCGTGCCTAACAAAAACACCAACTTCTTATAAATAACGCTCTAAGTTGAACTATTGTAGTTGAGAAATACTACACAGCACAAATGACTGGTTACACATTAAATTTTTATTTTTATTTTAAAAAAAAATTAAAATATCAAAACATAAAAGAATAAAAATACATATTTAACATGAATGAAGTGCGTTGTTGTGTATCATTTCTGTTCATGGAAACGTTCCTTGATCATTAGTTGAGTTCAGACAAAACAATACTGCTAAATCTCGTATGTTTATTTTGTTGGCATTGAGACCTAGTGCATGTCTTCGCAAATGTTGTTTTTAAATGAGAATTAATTAGATTTTAATTTTGTATAAACTATCGTAAAAAAGAATAATTATTTGCTTGATATTATCGAAGGACGTAAATATTAAATACAGTAAAATGTTGGACGAAACGAAAGAGGAAAATGGCAATATTTGAGAAGAGAAATGTTTGACAGTTGGTGACAGGAGTTTGCGCGTGAATCGTGATGGTCATGGTCTGAAGTGAACCAAAATTGTTTGGCGATGCCTTCAAAGTGAAGATAAATTTACAATAAATAAATAAATTGAGAATTAATTTTTATTTTATCCCCATCAACATTTTTATTTTGGTTCTTAAGACGAAAAATATTTTACAATGGTTTCAGTATGAAAATTGTATTGATGTGAAACAAAATATGAAATAATTAAATTTATAGAATAATGTGAAATAACTAGATTAAAGAAAATGAATGCATATATAATTGAGTATATAATTTGACAATTAATATATGAAATCACTCAAATTAACATAATCAAATAACAAACATAAATGGAAAGGAAGGATTAAATATATATTTTTTATCCTTGTATTTTATTTATTTTCTTCTTTTAGTCTAGAACCTTAGCCTCTATCATTTGAAAACGTTTTGATTTTAGTTTTATTTTACCCACTACAAGACACGGATATGAAAACAAATTTTAGCAAATAAAAATGAAACAAAATATATATACTTGAGAGACAACATTTACCGACAAAATAGCTTGTATCTTTATTAGCTTTGTCTATGAATGAACAAAAGAATATTAGAATAGTTTTAAACATATATTTGATCCTTACACTTCAATCCATTTTTTATTTTAATTTTCCTAACCTTTATTTTTTAAAATTTAGCAGGTATTATTTAGAGATATTTTAATTTTAGTTTTCATCATCATTTCAATTATGAAAATGATAACGTGGCAAAGAACAAAAATATAACCTTTTTGTTTCATTCAATCATATAACTTAAAAAATTACTTATTTAATATTATTTTTTCTCCTTTCATTTTTTTTTCTTTCATTTCACTATTTTTAGAAAGTAAGATACAATAATTTCATACTTAAGTTTCAATTTGAGTTACAAATTAATTTTATTGTCAGAAAATTTGCATTCTTTTTAATGTTTGAATATTCAAAAAATTCTATCTTCATTTCTCACTGATTTTTTTTTTTCTTAACCGCATTTACTTCCTTGAATTTTTTATTATTATTACCATTATTTTCCAATTATGAACAAAAAACATTAAACCATGTTCTCTTAAAAGAATAAAAAATAAACTAAACCATGTCTGAATTGTGTCATTGGGTGATAGATAATCAGATTTGAAGCCTAAGGCCCAATAACTTCAATTGAGACCCATGTGCTACATTGGATTTGTTCAATGTATCAGTTGATTTTAAATGTGTTGCCCATTATTCTATCATTTCTAAGATATATTTGTTTTCAATCAATCCCAAGATAGCAACTCTATACCATAATCCCTTAGGCATATCAAGTGTTGATTGCCATATTTTATCACGGTGATAACTGATGATTTATGTATTTGTTCTGTAAACGTTAATAGTTATATTGATAGATGTTGATGTATAACCCCAGACACAAAAACTCTATATCTAGATGAATAACTATTTTAAGATAAGATGTAATGATTAATCATTCAAGAAAACAAAGATTCCCTAGCCATCAGCATAAGCATTAATTAATGTGAAGCAAGTGGTTTCATGAATGAAAAGTAAGTGAAAGCATGCAGACTGAACATATCTTTTGAAGTTGATATCACAAGGACCTAACAACTACTAGGTGATAACATATTCCTCCATCACTTCAACACCTGTTGTTATAAATTCACTAGTATGTTTTCACTCCAGCAACTTGTGTACCACACTAGAACTAGTGATTTTTTGAACTTGTCTTCAGGCATGGAATTTGATAGTGGTAAACAGCAGCAAAATTCCACATTTACATGCTTGAAGTTTGTTTCCTTTATTGCTATATGTCTAGTTCTAATTTCTCCAGCAGGTAAATTTCATTCCTATATGTGCAAACATTGGGAAACTAGTGTTGTAAATATAGTTTTGTTGCTAATGGATTCTTTCTGACTTCTTTATCTTGTGTCTTTGCAGAATCATTTGATCCATTGGATCCAACTGGGAATGTGACAATAAGATGGGATATCATGTCTTGGACATCAGATGGTTATTTGGTAACTTCTAAACTCTATCAGAATTTGCATGAATTCTTTATTGCAACAATTTGAACATCAAAAGGTCTCCAGAAAATAGAACTTGCTGGTTTTATGCGATTCATTACTAAAGAATATGTTACTCTTTGTGAACCATAATATAAGGTATAATTTAAAAGTTATATATAGTTGTTTTTATAAGGCATTTTTTTTATAAAACCAACAAATCTAACTAATGTAACTATTTTTAGAGGTTTGTATAATTTGGTTAAGAATGTCTTATATTAAAATCAGAGGGCATATTAATTATTATATTGAACTTTGTTAGGCCACAGTGACATTGTTCAACTTCCAACTATACCGCAATATTATGAGTCCTGGTTGGACTCTAGGATGGACATGGGCAAAGAAGGAAATAATCTGGGCCATGATGGGGGCTCAGGCCACAGAACAAGGAAACTGTGCCAAGTTCAAGTTGAAGATTCCTCACAGTTGCAAGAGGAACCCTCAAGTGGTTGACTTGATGCCTGGAGCTCCTTTCAACATGCAGTTCACAAACTGCTGCAGAGGAGGTGTGTTAACATCTTGGGGGCAGAACCCTTCTGGTGCTGTGGCAGCATTTCAGATAGGTGTTGGACTCTCTGGCACCTCAAACAAGACTGTCAAATTGCCTAATAACTTCAAATTGCTGGGACCAGGACCAGGATACTCATGTGGTCCTGCCAAGCGTGTCCCATCCACTGTCATCCTCACTGATGATCGTAGGCGAAAAATGCAGGCATTGAGTACGTGTATACCATACTAATGCATGCTTAGTATTTCATGACGTTCATGCACATTCGCAAGAATTTTTGCACTGCAAACCAATTAGAAACCATTCCAAATAAACCTTTTAAAAGAAGAGTTTAATTATTATGTACCGTCAGTTTTTACATTGTTAACAATCAAAAATCACAGTCGATCTGGTTTTTAAGGTATTTATCAACAACATATGAAAATTTGTGATTTGATAACTGTGGAAAACTGTGAGCCGAATTTCTCTTAAAGTAATCACCACAAAAGTCATCAAAAATCTTGTGGCAATCTATGACTGGATGGCAGTGTAAAATAGCTTTAAAGTATATTAATGGATTCTGATTTAATTCTTCAATGATTCTATTTTATGGTTTTCTATGCAGTGTCCTGGAATGTTACATGCACTTATTCACAGTTTCTTGCCTCCAAAAACCCAAGCTGTTGTGTTTCTTTGTCATCTTTCTACAGTGACAAAGTCACAGGTTGCCCACCTTGTGCTTGTGGTTGCCAGAATAACAATACATGTGTCACGTAAGCCACCTTTCTAGTTGTACATTAGTCTTTTCTCCTTCTAATTACTGGAATCATCAAAATGTGTGATACAGTAGGTAACAGCAGTAAATTACATACAATTTTGATAAACATGCAGGAAAGATTCGAAGATACTGCAAGAGAATGTGACCTCACCTCAACACAAATCGGACATCACACCAAAACCATTGTTACAATGCACACACCATCTGTGTCATGTCCGGGTGCACTGGCATTTGAAAGAGAACTATCAGGACTATTGGCGTGTCAAGATTGCCATCATCAACTTCAACTATCGATTGAATTTCACCGATTGGTCTCTTGTTGTGCAGCACCCTAATCTTAATAATGTCACCCAAGTCTATAGCTTTGAATACATGCCACTTCTTCCATATGAATCCATAAGTGAGTTATTTGAATGGTTGAGTCTTTTCTGTATATTATTGGCTTAATTACACTTTTTATCCCTTAGTTATGCCCTTTGTATGATTTTGGTCCTTGTATTTTTTATTGAGCTAACTAAGTCTTTAAAGTTTAAGATATTTATAATTAGGTCCCTTTATCGTTTTCCATTAAAAATTTAATAGAATTTGTTGATGTGACATAGTAAAATTTAATGGAAAATTCATGGAATGACTTGATTGTAAATGTTAGTAAACTATGCAGGGATCTAATCTAAGTTGCACATAGGACATATTTGAGGGACTAAAAGTGCGATTAAGCCTATATTATTAGAGAGAGATTCATAAGAGGTTTTTCTCACTGCTTGCTGACTTTTATATGCAGATGACACAGGAATGTTCTATGGTTTAAAATATTACAATGACCTCTTGATGGAAGCAGGGCCTAAAGGGAATGTGCAGTCTGAGGTTCTCATGAAGAAAGACAAGAACACATTTACTCTCAAGCAGGGATGGGCATTTCCTAGGAGGGTCTACTTCAATGGTGATGAATGTATGTTGCCACCTCCTGATTCATATCCTATGTTGCCAAACTCTTCCCAAAAACTACCAACTAGTATTATGTTGATGGCAGCCTATGTGATTTTTACATTATTTTTTCATGTGACACTTTTTTGAGGTATAAGAGCAGCTTTTTAGCTTAAAACTTACCTTTGAGTATCTTCAGATCCCTTGAAGAAAATCAGTCTTGGTGAACGACCGATCCCCTGAATGTGATTAGTCTTTGTGAACGATACTCCTTACAATCATATGAAAAAGAAAAACTATTCATTTTTGCATAGTACTTTTTACATTTATGATAAATCCATCTGCTTGGGTTTTGAGATTGCCAAAATGGGAAAATGAGTATATATATGGTTAACGAATTCCTTCAGATGGAAGTGCTGCATATAATTTCTTCTTGGGTTCATGATCTAAATACTTAAAATTAAATTGGATATTCTTTAATTTGAAAAAAGAAAAATCATCCAAACGTGTAACTTAAAATAATTATACAACAACCAAAAGCTATAAATATGTGTTACATAAATTGGGGGTAAACTTAAATCCCAAGTGAATAAAGGACATAATTCTTGTGGCAAGGATTTATGCATCTGCGTCACTTCTTATTGCTTTAGTAGCAGCTTCTATGTATTCTTCTTGACAATGGGATTGACTTCAGCTTTAACAAGCTGGTGCAGAAGAGAAAGGTATAATACTCCAAAAGAGTAGATGACATCTCTACATTCTCTATGATTGATTCAATAAGATTAACAAAGAAGCTAAAGTGGCTATGACTGTACTTAGTAAAGAGAAAACTAGTTTGGAACTTGCATTTGGAAGCCAAGGGTAGGCATCTGGGGGAGGCATTACACAGTTATCCCCGTTGAAATAAATCCTTCTCGGGAAGGCCCATCCCTTATCAAATGTGAAGGTTGATTTGTCTTTTCTAAGTAAAATTTCTGACTGAACATTACCAAGAGGTCCAGCTGTAGAAAGAAAATCATTGTAGAACTTGACTCCCCACAGCATACTTGTATCATCTGTAAAATCATATCACAGAACAATAGCATAAGAATTGGGATATTTTCTTCACAATATCATCTAGGAATATGACTATGAAAGATAGAACTTACTCAAGCCCTCATAGGGTGTCAATGACTTGTACTCAAAACTGAAGAGCTGTGTAATATTATCTAAATTGGGATGCTGCACAACAAGGTTCCATTGTGAGTAGTTCATTCTGTAATTGAAATTTGTGATTGTGATCTTGACCCTCCAGTACTCTTTGTAATTGAGTTTCACGTGCCAATGCACTCGAATAGGACACATATGGCTGGTACATTGGACTAGGGGTGTATTTGCAGCTTTGCCTGATGCTGATACAACCGAAGCTAAATGCGGGGAATTTGGCCTGTAAGACATTCAGAAAAGTAAATCATAAGAATGGGGAATGATGATAATGTTACTTTGGAACTTACTTTGAAGAATTGTAAGACACAAAAAATAAAAGACAGTTACAAGTATCTATGAATATATAAATTGGAGACTTACTCTACGCAGCTACCAGGTTCTGTTTTGTTTTGGCAGCCACAGGTGCAGGTTGGACAGTTTACTACTGTGTCATTATAGAAGGATGAGAGGGAAACACAACAACTCGGTGTCTTCTGAGCCAGGAATTGAGAATAAGTGCAGGTAATATTCCAGGTCACTGCCACAAAATATGGAGGCTAAGTAAGTTGAACAAAAGTTAGAGTGTGAATTTCATATTTTGAACTGTTATAAACAATGGACAAAGCATAAATAAATACTCATAGCACATCACACATAGCACATCACACAAATTATCTGTTTGATGAAATTAAATTCCATTTCATTGACAAAGGCAATGGTTCCATCATAAAAGGAATTGTAAGCCAAAGAAGGAAAAGGATGGGCTGCCATAATTGAAAAAACAACCAAAGTTCAAAAGAAACTGCAATTTGTATGTTTTTTCAGTGTATACAGCAAAGGATAATGTGCACATTCCTTGTATCTAGATGTTGCATTTATCAAGAAAGTTTAGGGAAGACAAATGAATATCTAAAAATTTTAATTAATTTATGTAATTTGCAACTAACTTACTCATGGCTTGGGTGGTTCTCCTCTTGTCATTGGTAATAAATGTAGTTGGTTTCACAATCTTTGCAGGACCACAAGTATAGCCAGGTCCTGGTGCTTTGAGGGTGAAATTTTTAGGCATTTTAACCGTTTTGTTTGTTGTTCCAGCAGAACCAACACTAATCTGGAAAGAACTTACTGCAGAGCTAGGATCCTGACCCCATGAATTTAAGACACCCCCTTTGCAACAATTTGCAATCTGCTGGTTGTAAGGAGTCCCTGGCATTAAGTCCACCACTGTTGGATCCTTCTTACAACAATGTGGAATGCCTGCTTTGAACTTTGAACAGTCCCCTTGCTCTGTGGTTTGGGCTCCCATCATGTTCCAAATCACTTCCTTTTTAGCCCATGTCCACCCTAATGACCATCCTGGTGCCTGAATGTGGCGATATTGTTGAAAGTTGTACATTGTCACAACAGCCTGCTCAAGCCAGGCAAAATGGTTTAATATGTTTTCAAGAAACAGAAACACATCATAGAAACCTATATTTCAATGAAATTGGTACGTGGAAAATTTTTACTTTTCCGGAAATCTTACATTCAGAAATATTAGTTTCTCATGTTTGGTCCATATCTTAAAAAATAAATTCACCAATTAACCATGTTAAAATTTATCCAATCAAGAGAATTTTTTAATTCCTGTTCAAACAAAGTATGTGCAAATGAGAAGATCCATCAAGCTAAAAGCAAGTTTAGTCTTTACACAGTTTTCATTGATTACATGAAATTTTGCAAGCCACATGTCATATTAAGTACTTGATCCACATTAAGAAATTTGTGGACACTTACAATATAGCCATCTGGATTCCAGGAAATGACATCCCATTTGATTGTTAAATTGCCACTTGGATCAAGCGGATCATAGGCTTCTGTAAATGAACAAACAAGAAATATTAACGAATTTCAAACTAATCTTTATAGAGTAGAAATTTTAACAAATCAGAGCTCTATGTATCACTCTCAAACTGTACAGTAAAATAAAAAATGATGTATCTATCAGCAACCTCACTTTCTCCAAGTTCGATAAAGAAACAGTTAGGACATAGAAGCATGTACTTTTATTTATTTTCCTTTTATAATTTTGAAGAAATATTAAATATCACATTGAGATAATCACAACAAAATAATGTCAACTTATCTAAATTAGTTATCACATAAAAAATGAGTGTAATAGTATGAATCTATAGCTCTACCAGCAGAGACCAACACATTGAGTCCTTCTTGCATTTTCTTATTTGATCAGTTAAAATGCCAAACAAAAAACTGTGAACCGACAGAAAGAATTGATCCAAATTCACTACAAGGATATTATTGTAGATAAAGATAATAATAATAATAATTAATAACAATCCATGCATCCACTCCTCCAATCAAATCTAGAGATCTGCAATGCAAATTGCCTTCAACCTCATAAATTCTATCAAAAGAGCCAAACTTT
Organism: Hylodesmum podocarpum; assembly: GCA_026586105.1. Taxonomy (NCBI): domain Eukaryota; kingdom Viridiplantae; phylum Streptophyta; class Magnoliopsida; order Fabales; family Fabaceae; genus Hylodesmum; species Hylodesmum podocarpum. Next base: position 5,245,764 of record JALJEV010000493.1, on the reverse strand, counting down.
TTAGAAAATGGGAAATGGGAACTCATTAACTAATGTAAGTAGATACAGAACCACAAAGCAAAGTATCATGGTATGTACTAGTAGAAATTAAATTTGAGCATCGTGGAAACAATGAGAAAGTGCCAATACCTGTAGAAGTGAATGTGGAGCATGAGAGCAATAACATGAGCAAGACAGATCCAATGGCATGTACCATAGTATGTTCCATTTCTTGGTGCAGATTTTCTATAACAATGTAGCTCAAGTTCAAGATCTGCACCAGAGAGAGAGAATGCAAACTAAGTTTTAGGCCTCTCAGCAGCTCTCTAATTCCATCAAAGAGCAGAAGCTTTGGTTTTGAAATGAACTGAGACAGTGTAATAAAACCCGATGTAGTTACTGTCTATATTGTGCAACTGTAACCAAACTAATTGGAACATTGGATGCAGACATTCAACACCAAATATCAATAATGCCCTTTATCAGAGTTAACTTATTGAGTCCAGTAATGTTGATTTATGCAGAGTTAGGTGTCTTTCTTTTTGTTTTACAGCAAGGATTTGGTGAATAAATACTAAATTATAGCTGTAAGAAAAACGAAATGAATTATATTTGTTAATTAAAAATTAGTTAAAGAATTTTTAAAAATTTTATTTATATTATTATACACATACATTCAAGGGCTTTGAGCCTTTTAAATGCCAGGTAAATAATATATAGTTGAAGATCAATGTTGGGTGGCACTTACATTTGGAAAAAGTTTTAGTAAATAATATATACTTAAGTTATTGGGGGCTATTTAGGGATATTATGGGAATAACAAGAGTTACCGACAGAGAGAGAGAGAGAGAGAGAGAGGAACATGCGAGGAAAGACAGCAAGTGCGTGGGTTTAAATTATGCATGAAAAGTTCAAAACTTCTGCTGCTTGTCGGTGCTCACTGCTATGTGACTGTGAGATATTTTGTACAAACTAGTATTACAATATTTCTACAACTTTTTCTCTCAAGGTAGATCTATCCCTCACAGGAGCACAAGATTAAATGTGATAACTAAGTTATTAATGTGATACTAGCTAGCTATGTTTTTGTCTTTTTATCAACATTATTTGATGACCCCATCATCCAATCATACAATGTCACTCTTGTGCACCGCACGTTTTAATGATTTTTTTTTAATAATGCTGTTTAAATGGTAACAAAATGGCCAGATCTGATGGGTCTAAGATATGTTTGAATATCACACGAGAATTGTGGTGAGGATTTATACGAGAAAATATTCTTTATTTGTTACTAGTGTATATGGTTCTGGGTCGGTGGCTCCTAGTCTTTGATTTTTGGTTCGAGTCTTTCGTCTTTTGTTAAGGAAGGGAGGTACTTGGAAAGGGTATTATAAAGTTCAAGTGAATACTTAATCTAATAGTTTTTTAAATGAGTTTAGAACAAGTGTTTATCGAAACATTTATATGTATTTATACATTTTACTTATTGTGGCATCAGGTGTTACTCTATGTTTCAGTTTAATGTTATTTCTTTTTAATTACGTGTTTTATCATTTGCTTTCAATACTAATTATATTATATGTAATTTCTACTTAATATCTAATTTTAAAGTTTTAATTTTGAAGTTTAAGTCTTCAAGTCTTGACTTACCATCAAGTACCGACAAATTGATTCTAATGGACATTTAATGATAGTTCATTTGTTAGTCCTATTAATATTCGACTTAAAATGATTGGTCAGTCTTGTGTATTTGGCCTATTAATATTCGGTATAGACTGAGTGGTCAGCTTCATGTATTCGACCTACTAATATTTAGTCTAAAATGAGTGGTTGATCTCACTTATTTTTTTGCTTATAAGTATTTAGCTTAATAGTGATTGAATAAATCTATAGACATATATCTAATATACAAGTTTTTCTAATCTTAAAGTTTAGTCGTTCAAGGGTAAAAAGGCTTATATTATGCAAAGTCATGTAATGTACAGGTTGAGCAAATGTTCATATTAAAACATTATTATGGATGAGTAATTTTTCACACAATACTTCATAATAATTTGATCCTCAAAGTAATTTTTATAAGTACCTCCTCTCCCTACCAGGAGATCAAAAGACCAAAAGCTCATAACTGCAAATCTAGGATCAAACACCAAAGAATAAAGAGTATTTTGCAATTAAATTATGGTTATCATATTAGTTTATATGATTTACCAAGAGGTAAAATTGTTTATTTTATAAAGTAAATATTTATTTTTTTTAACAGCTTAAACAAACATACCAAAATATAAAAATTTTAATGGTAAGTTATTAATAATTATTTAATCATACTTATCGAATTTTAATAAAATTTTATAAATATTAACAAATTTTCAAAAATGGTGATTAGAAGATTATATAAATAGTGTATGATTTTTTTCTTAAATAAAAAACTGTTTATTTTAAAAAAAAACACTTTTTAATAAATAAGTTTAAACAAAATTGCATAATATCTTGTGAAATAAGAAATATGTTGGTTTCAAATTTTGATAATTTTTCTTTTTCACATGATTTATGATTGAAACATTCTATAATTGTGAAAAAACAGTGAGGTAAGGATTTCACAAGAGTATATTACTCGACTGTTACTCGGGTATAAACCAGAGCAGACTAAGACTAAAGTTAATCTGCTTCCTTCACATGGAAATAATGGAAAAAATTAACCAGGAAATTGAAAAGCATGAATGTGGACAAGAGTTTGAATGCTGCTGCTGCTTCTAAGGGTCTTTGTTTGATTTGATTGCTGGTGGAGGTGTAACCAAAAACCAGTTGCTAGTTATTTTCTTCAACTGCGAAAAACTTGCGCTTCCGATCCGACGAATTTCCACCATGCATCATTGTTAAGTTTGATAGTTCTATATCATGTTCATATACCCAAAGATACCCATGTTTCTTCACCTTTAAAGGAAAACCTTGCTTGTCCTTTATATCAGATTTCAATTTAAATATACCAGGATAAGGATTTCCCCATAAATTATATTTACAAAAGAAACGTGATAGAGTGAAATAGAAAAACCATATGTGATCTGATTCGTCCACGATTGTATCTACCTCGAGAACCACTGAAATATTAACAGTGGAAGATTCTTTTCTTTTTAGAGGACTAATCTCCTCAACTGTTTCCCTTCTAGGATGTGCCACGAGTAATGCACAACAAGCAAAGCCAATCCAATTATTGACATGCTTCATAAGGGGAGAGGCCTCTATGCTTATTAAACAATCCATGCCAACATGCTGATTGTTGAACTACCTTGGTATTTCACTTCCAGGAACAATACTTTCAATGCTTGAACCTAACCTGAGTTTGGATTGGTATGTCGCCTAGTACCACAGGCACAACTATGTGTTAGTTCCTAGTGGTGGAAAACGTGAGAGTTTCTATAAAAGTACTCCATAAAACGCTCTGGGACTAAATAATGAAAAACATTGACACACTATCTAAAATTTAAATACATCAATTGTATAGATTTTAGGATGTCATGAGTGAATAAAACACATCATCACTTAAATACGAAGCTAAATATGTTTTGGTTTCGAAAATTGAACCTAAGAACATAGATGAAGTTCTTCAAAACAATGACTGAATCATTGTTATGGAGGAAAAACAAAATCAATTTATGAGAAATAATGTATGAAGTCTAGTGCTACTTACATGTTGAGATCTCGTATCTCAATGATGATGTTGGAGAATCTCATTATGAATGACTGGAGGGACTCCCCTTGTTAATATTGGTTAGTGTCATGTTAGTGATGTGGCATATTGAGATGTAAACCTAATCACTAGAGTGTCGAATGAGCCGACAAAATTAGGTGGTATCTTAGTGTACTAGTTCAAGATAGCCCCTTCAATGAGGAGGAAATTACCTACCATAAGACCACATCGTTAATGGTGTATAGATTAACATGGGATATGCGTCCATGTGTTCAGGTCAGACGTGTCGTCATACTTATCAACGTTGATGTTTTTCCAACTTCTAAGAGTGAGGTCTTTATGATCTGATCTATGAATGGGTGTTGGCGAGTACCAGTTGTTTGTGTTTTGTTGTAGTGGGTGACCAGTCAACTTTACTCATGGTGAGACTAAATCAAGTGGTAGGGGCATGTTTCCCTTTCAACCGGTCGACCCAGTTCTTGTCCTTCTTTTTTCTTTGGACAGAGTTCCTTCTCCCCTCTTCATCCACCCTCCTAGCCTTCCATCGTAATTCTTTGTTTTTTTTTGTCAACTTATCCTGTTCCTCCTTTTCTTGCTTTTTGTCAACTAATTTTTCGTCTTTCTTCTTTCTCCATCTTTTCTCTAACTCCTCCTCACCGGAGGCAAGGTTAACTATTCAATTGGTCAACATAACAATGATAAGGTTGTCAACTAGCATGGTCGTCAAGGACAGACTTGGGATCCAAAAGTGACTAGCCATACGTACTATCTTTTCCCAATTGTTGTACGATCCACCTCTTTTAAATAACCTCTTTTAAATAATAAGAAAAGGAATACGTATAAAGACACTCTAATGCTCAAGTCAATTAGTAAATTTACATGTGTATAGTAAAATTATGATTATTTTATGTATCCTTTATCTTTAAAGATATGATAAGATACTTAGAATATATAATAATATCTCTCGTTTTAATTATCTTAATAAATTTGAAAAGATTTTATATTTTATTAAATATTTTAATTTTTATCTTTAATAAATTATTGTCATAATTCATTTTACTTTGTGTTTGTGTGTAGGTCATGGGATGAATGAGAAATAAAATTTCTTAATTGTTTATTACAATTTATGAAATTCAACTAATATTAAAATAAATAAAAAATCATTTAAAGAAAAAAAAATTTCATGCAATCATGGAAAGAAATTACAAATATTATTATCGAGAATATAACATAGTGGAAGGTAATAATGGGGTCACTTGATATTTGATATTAAAGGGGTCAATAACAGGGCCACATGACCTTTGATGTTAAACTGTGGGGCCTAGTAGTGGTAGAAAACATTTTCTGTAAAGATATATAATGAAAAAGGCAAGTGTCCCATAATTACAATTGTCATTACCATATCACACCATCTGACTAATGTCACTAATATTATCATAATCTTTATAATTTCTACTACTACTATTATTTACTATTATCATTGTACTGTCATTATCATTACCTCAGTCAATTTTTATTGTCATGTAATTTATATCATAATATACATTAAGTATTAAATAAAATTAAAGTTTATAATATTCTTAATCTATTATATTCTATTGGATTCCTGTATTCTATCATATACATGGTCTAAATATATGGGATGAAGCTACTTTTATTTTTTAACATGCAGATACGTCATGCAAGATGAATTGAAAATTACATTACTCAATTGCTCATTAAAAATTACGAAATTCAACTAATAGTAAAATAATAATAAAAAATCATATAGAGAAAATTATTTTTTTTTTTACAACCATAGAGAATATTACCCATGGTCTGGTACAAATTTTAGTATTAGAATTTGATACCACCGTTTTTAGGATCCAGTGATTTTTTCGGTTTAAACATCAATCGAGTTTTATAATTTTTATACAAATGAATTTAGCTTGACAATCTAACATCACGCCATGAAAAATCATCTTGAAATTTAGCATAATCATTATTTTGAAAAAAAAAATGTGAATGTGAATGGAAAAATGTGATTTTGTTATAATTTTGAAAACGCGGTGAAAGTGGCGGCAGGAAAATTAGCGAAGGTGAAGGTCGCTCTTCCTCCTTCGATTTGGGAACTAAGCGAAGAGATTAGGTTGTAGGGTTTCAGGTTCGCTGAAATTATTGATTTTTTTTTTTTATGTTTGCAGAAGAAAGAAAGAAAGAGTAAAAATGGAAAACAGTAGCTCTGAGCAGACTGTGCAAGATGGAAAACTCTACAGACACCTCAACTCTCTCATTGTTGCTCATCTTCGCGACAACAATCTCACTCAGGCAACCCTATTCTCACTTTTAGTTTTCACCATAACATCACATATGAATGAATTAATTTATTGAAATTTTGTTGTTGATTTTTGATCAGGCTGCAAGTGCTGTTGCTTCAGCAACGATGACTCCATTGAATGTAGAAGCCCCACTTAACAAGCTTCTCGATTTGGTTGCTAAGGTACTCTCACCTATTCTCTTCTATTGTACAGTTTGTTATGTGTGATATAATCCCTTATTTTTTGTTCTAAGAAAATAGTAACAGGGTCTTGCAGTGGAAAAAGATGACATCGCTAGAGGCACTTCGGTTTCTCCCTTTAATGATTTCGCCGCGTCTCTGCCTCGCACAACAGCCATTGATTTCAGGCAAACTTCAAATTGTCTTCAAACATAAAGGGGTCGTTTGTTTTGAACTTATTTGTTAAAAAAAAATGCCTTTTTTAATCAAATAAGCGATTTTTTATGCAGAAATGTGTATTTATTTTTGAGTAATAAGTTTAAACAAACCAGTTCAGTTTGATATGTTTAATTTCCTTCATTTTCATGTGGCAAACAAGTTATGCCAGTCTTAGATAATAAACGATAAGGGTCCTGATTAGATAAAGTTCTCAATTAGCATTTGTAGCATTAGAAAGTTTAATGCAAAATGGATTAAGCTTTTTTCACTAGTTAGAATGAACTTATCATTTTCAAAGTCAGAGAGGTTCTGTAAAATGTTACATGCCTTCTTGAAAATTGTGCTTTGTTATGGCAGCTCTGCACCTGATATGAAAGGTTCTTCAAAGAGCTTCCCAAAACATGAAATGCGACACCTTTCGGAGCACAAGGTGTGCAATATGCTTTAGTAGTGCGTGCATACATATCCTGCATTAACAATTCAACATAATATGAAAATGTTGTGTTGTTTTGGACTGATTGGCTTAGTTTCTAGAATATTGCCAGATGTGCTAGGTTTAGTGCTGATGGAAGGTATGTTGCAACTGGAAGTGCAGATACTTCGATAAAGCTATTTGAGGTGCTTATTTGTTATTCAGAATTTAGATGTATGGCTCTTTATTTGACCGGACTTTGAACATACGCTTCTGTTTATCTGGCAGATTTCAAAGATCAAGCAGATGTTGCTCCCAGAGGCAAAGGATGGTCCTGTGCGGCCTGTGATACGAACATATTATGATCATATACAAGTATACTTGCATTCTGTGACTGAAATTTTGTAGTTATTTTTGTGAGATTTATTCTTTTCAGTTATATTTCAAGAGGCCTGTGGAAGTTACTAGTTTTATTATTTTTGGCTTGACGAATTTACTTAGCACAAAGCATCATATTTCAACATGCAAATTTCTTTCTGTCTTTGCTGTAGTTGAGTTTTTACTCTAATGTTGATGAGTTTTGGCAGATGCTTCTTTTCACATCTCAGTAGGCATTTACTTTCCAATTGTTGAGTTTATGAAATGATCCTTAGAAAGTGCACTTTTTTTTTCTCTTCTCATATATGTAATAAAACTGCAGCCAATAAATGATCTGGATTTTCATCCACAAGGTACTATCCTGATTTCTGGAGCCAAAGATCAAACAATAAAGTACGATTTGTTTTACAAAATTTGCATCTCACCTGTATTCTTTTCTCATGTTTCCCGTCTTCATTTTTATTTTCTCTTTTGGAAATGCTCTTACAGTCTGATTTGTTGGGTTTAATATTGTTTAGGTTTTTTGACATTTCGAAAACAAATGCAAAGAGAGCATACAGGGTTATCCAGGTTGTGTTATCTTACATTTGAGCATTAGCAACAAGTGAGCTAATGTAAGAATTAATTATAAACTTCCATTTCTCTTGAACTTCTGTTGTGTAGGACACGCACAATGTTCGATCTGTATCTTTTCATCCCTCGGGTGACTTTTTGCTGGCAGGTACATATTTTTATCTCATCTTTCCTACCAAAACTTTATGATCTGGTTACTGTACCCGTTGCTTCACTGTTGATCTCCATTTCTGTGTTTATTTCTTATTGTTGTGTAAATCGAATTGTTATCTCTATGCTACCCAGCTTAGAAAGAGTGACTTGTCAATAGTGTGACTATTGAAGGGGAAAATTCTGTCTTTGTTTTTAGTTCTTAATCAGGATTGTGTTTTTTTTTTTTTTAACACAAAATCAATGATAATTATGAATTTCTGACAGGGACTGATCATGCAATTCCACATTTGTATGATATAAATACCTTTCAGTGTTATCTGTCAGCAAATATCCCAGAGACTAGCCCTAATGGAGCCATAAACCAGGTATGTCAATTATCTCTAGATTACAAACTGTCGATTACCTTTATTTTGCTTTCATGGGAACTACTGTAATGCCAGATGCCAATCATTTCTTTGTTTTGTAGATCAGATATTCTGGTACAGGTGCCATGTATGTTACAGCATCTAAAGATGGTGCTGTTCGGTTGTGGGATGGCATCACTGCCAATTGTGTGCGCTCAATAACTGCCGCACATGGAACAGCTGAGGCAACCAGTGCAATTTTCACAAAAGATCAAAGGTATAAATACATTTTGGTGCAAATATTGGACACTACCAGCTAAGTCATGAATAATATCCGTAAATATGATCCTAATGTTGACTATGAAACCTTATCATCAGTATTTTTGACTTTGAAGTGAGTGTTTCCTTTGTTCCAAATGGTCTCAATATCATAATTAACAATATGTGATGAACCTCCTGTTTACTACTGTACACATTAAGAGCTTTTGTTTATTTAATCAATGCAATTTTTGCTTTAGCTGAAAGCAAAATCACCAACCAAGAAAATAAACCATATGACAAAAGTTGTGGCATTATTTACATGTTAATTGCTTTTGATGCAATGGATAATGGATATAGCTGCCAATACCCATTGACCTATTTGTTACACTTTTCTGAAGTTCCTGATAGGCTTAGATCAGTGTAGTGTGTAGACATGTAATGTAACAGTCAGTTTCTAGGTTTGTTCTCTCTTGCGGGAAGGATTCTACCATTAAGCTTTGGGAAGTTGGCTCTGGAAGACTAGTCAAACAATATCTGGGAGCTATACATGCCCAGCTAAGGTGTCAGGTACATAGATATGATATTTTTTATTCAGTAAATTAATCTTGGTCAATTCATATACTAATGATAAGCAAACCTTTTGATATTTATCATATTAGTGATGTAGATGCTCGAATTTTTAACTTGCACTCGGAGATGTCTGTGATCATCTTTTATTCTTAATTGGGCCTGTCTGTTTCAAAATTGCCTCTCTTAATTTATTGATCATAATCACAATTCTCAAGTAATTATTGTTTGTAACTATCATCAGAAATAGAAGAGATTTTAATAGATACTCATCCATAAGTTTTGTTTTGGTACATTAGGAAGCAGTTTTTCCACAACAAGACTGCTATTCAAACCTTTAATCACCTAGGCCTAAGTCCAGGAGAATTTTTAACCATATTCTGATTTGGTAGTTATCTTCGTCTGAACTCTTTTTCAGGCTATTTTTAATGAGACAGAAGAATTTATACTATCCATAGATGAACTGACCAATGAGGTTTGTTCATCCACTTTCATGTTCTCCATGTTTTCTGTGATGTTTACTTTGTCAAATGGATTGATTTTATTTGAGGAATCATGTGTTTTGCAGATTGTTATCTGGGATGCAATGACAACAGAAAAAGTAGCAAAGTGGCCTTCTAATCATGTAGGTGCACCCCGCTGGCTCGAACACTCACCAATAGAGTCTGCTTTTATTTCATGTGGAACTGATAGGTCAGTTCGGTTCTGGAAGGAAACTGTATAATCAAGTGGAAGGAGGCTGAATGCATATACAGGTGCCAACTGAAGTTATCATTGATTAAAATTAACTCAGGGAATTTCACTTTATTTTTGCTTAACTTTTGATAGTAGGCTTTCCCTGAAGAATCGATTACTGCATTCCAGGCTTGGAATTGGAAGATTATCTATCTCTGCTGATGTGATGTGCTTAATCTTTGAAGCAATTCCCACTGACCAATAACTATTTGTTTCATATTCCCTGCTTCCTTGAATCATAAAAATATGAATGAACTAAAGTTGCCTCGGTTAAGCCACTAAAAGTGGATTATTGATTTAAGGGGTGCTTATAGTTGATTATAATTTTGGAGTCTATGTCGCCTTCATACTCAAAAATGTGTGAATTAAACATGAAACTTTATGAAAAATGGTTTAAGACTCCGTCATATTTAAACTTGATAAATTTACATCATTAAGGGGAGAAAAAAGATACAACATGTTTGGAGTAACAGTGAGTTGAGTTTTTCATGATTTTTTAAAGTAATAAATATTTTTTTTAGTGAACTTATCATAATTTTAGTCTGAACGTAATTTTCTAACATCAATTCAAACATGTTACTAATGAGTGATGAGATGAACTAGGTAAAATTGTTTGTCACATATATTTAACTATTTTTTCTTAAACTTCTTGTGTTGCCATATATGGAATAGTTAATGGAGAACATTCATCATGTCGTAACAATGACCAAATATAAGGGGAATAACCTTCATCTTAGAAACTGATTCTATAAGATCGAATAGACAAAACATTCATCATGCCATGCCAATTTTGCCATTGCAGATACGGTGCTTCCATTTAACAAGACTGATCCACCATTGATCTAAGTTCCAACTTCCAGGCAACAGTATACATAGCCATCAATCAAACCCACTACCATGAATGACCTCATAAATAGTTTCTACATTCTAGGTGGATGTTTCCTCTTAACTTCACCAATGCACCTTGAAAACCTTGCATATATCTTTTCACCTAGAAGGCATAACCAAATCCTTCAACCTCAAACTCAATGCCCCCTTCCCTCTCAAATACTCCACCACATTATACCTTTGTCACAATCTGCTTCTCAAATTCACACTCACCCAGTAACTTATACACCTCAACCAAACACTCCACACCATACTTGATCCTCTGCACCAAAAACTCAACCTTTCTCTCAATATCCTCAACCTCATAAACAATTACTATTGACTCCTTCCACTCTTCACTTCTAAACACGCTCTCCCCAAACCTGAAACCATAACCCTCTCACTAATCGTTTTGTTGCACTTCAAACTCTTCAACAACCTCAAACACTGCGAAAATTGCCACTGAGGGGAGGAATGAAGAAAGGAGTGAACATGGGAAAGAGTTAGACTTAAAATGATATATTTTAAAAAACATAGAGGATCAAAACAAAATTTTTAAATTTAAAATACTAAAATAGAAATGGACCCGGACCTGAAGAGAATTTCAATATTGTGCTTATCTAACATGACAATCCTAAAGAGTGAACACTAGCGCGAGTAAAGTGCTAAAAGTGAGATTTAGTCTTTAGAAAATAACACTCTAAGCATTATTATTTAGTAATGTTTTTTTTTCATTTTTTGAAAAAATAATTCTCATGGGAAGTAAAAATCTGATTCTTTGAGCCTTTTAAAAAAATACTGAGACAAAAAAATAATGTTGTTATTTTTATGAGATTATTTAATGTGATAAAATAGTGAAATTAGATTTATATCCATAACTCCTCTTAATAGAATTTAATCTATTTTAAGAATAAGCAAAGAATCTTTTAAAGAAATATATATTAGACCTTTAAGAGTCTCAACTTTATTGATTAAGACGAAACATGAAATATTTATAAGGTTTTGTGTAAATTATATGTAATTGAATAGATTTATTGATGAGAATAAATATCTTTTTCTATTATAGATGATTTGATAGATCAACTAGTAGATGTCCATTGTAGAATAAAAGCAAATCTTAATCATTCATTAGGTGGGATGACGGAAAAAACTAAAAAGTAATTCATTTTCTTTAAGAATTGTACCTTACATTACATTTGAATTTGATAAAAAAGAGTAAATATTCGCCTGCGATAATTTGATAAGATAGATCTTAAATTAGAGTAATAGTAAACTCAAATTAAATATAAGGATAAAGACTATGTTTATACTCGTTATGGTCATTAAAAAAATTTTTTTTATGGCTCATCCTCATGTATTTAGAAATTTTATGAATAATAAAGATTGTGTTAAGTGTCTTTTAGAATTCTGTCTTTCCGTTTTTAAGGAGAGTTGAACAAAAATTTATCATTATTGGTAATTTTAATTTTTTTATTTTTATTTGGGATTTTGTTAGTTTATTTGTTTACATTCTTTCTGCCCACCTCAATTTTGTGTGCGTGTCTATGTTTAATGTAATTTTTGTGCTATAATACATACTTTTTTAATTCAAATCGGTTACACTAAGTCACATTTTTCATGAATTATTTTATGTCATTGTAATAGAATCAATTTACTATTTTGTATACTAATGGGGAGTATATTTATTATTCAGTCATTTTACTCTGCAACTAATTCTAATATATACGCGTGTATACACGTGTGCACAACAACGCGTATATATATTCATATGAAATATAATTAATAATTAATAAATATTTGTAAATGATATGATCATTGATCAGTAGATATTACATTAAATTATATATATAAATTATTTAATAATTTACCATATTACTTTATTTTAATTTTTAATTTATAATAAATTATTAAAATATATATAAATATTAAACATTAAATTATATATTTAAAAATGTCTTAATGGTATAAAATTTAGTATACATATTATAAAATTTGCCTAACATAATTTAACAATTAATTCAATTAAATTTAATTTCTGCCAATTTATTTAATATATAACTTAACTCATGTTGACGCAGGATCTTGTCCCAAAATAAATATTTAAAATTTACAAATAAATAAATATTTCTCAGCATAAATTAAATTTATCATAGAAAACTATTATATATATATATATAATATAAAATACATTAAACGATACTTTTTACATCAATAAAAAATTTAGCCAAAAAATGTTAAATTTTCAGTCCTCTATAAAAATGTTTTCACGAATAAATGAGCTTGAAAATGATTCTTAGAAAATCTAATTTCCTAAAAGATATATTTTATGATAGAAATTAAATGTAAAAATTAATATTTTTAATCAATATTTCCTAAAATCCTTAAAAATTTAGTACTTATCAAACACGCTCTTAAATTTCCCAAAATATGATTTAATATCACATATTTTTAACTTAATATTTGTCAATGAACAAATTGAATGAATCCGCAAAATTCATTTAAGAGTATTTTACTACATAAATTTTTTATTCATAAGTTATACAAGATCACATTCTTAACCAGTATTTAAATCAACCATTTTTAACTTAAATAAATAAATAGAATGCACTTATTCAAATTATCAATAACATTATAATTTTCAATAAATTTTCAGTACATGTAATTTTTTAACCATGACAAGGTAATAATGTAATAATATTAATAATAATTAGATATATAAAAATACAAATATATAAATGAAAAATAGTTTGAATATGTTTTTTTATTTAATTTTATTTAAAAATCAATATTTATTTATTTATTTTGAATAAGTTAGCAAATTTTTCACTATGTCAATCTAACATTATATTATAAAATAGATAAATTATGAGTAAATTTAGAATGATTTCTTTTGTTCTATAGTCTGGGGTAAATAATAGTATATCTAAAATCCTTACATTTCAATTATAATTATGAGTAAATTTATTCATTAATTATACATAGGCATATTTCATTGCATAGTTTAACTCAAAAAATAAAAAACCACCAAATTCTTCTCCAATATCTTATTCTTATCACACCATCAATACAATAAACTCCACAAATGTATATACTTTACAGAAAATTTAAGACTTAATCAATGCAAATATCAAAAGAATTAATTTCATTTTAATCCAATGCAAGTGCAACCAAGCGTTTCATAGTCAAAACTTTACAAAATTATTTTGTACATAGAAAATATAATTCTACATAGTAAATATAAATTGATTAACAAGTAACAAATTATTATATATAGATACATAACTGAAAAAAAAAAGTAAACATTACATAAAAAAATAATAATTAAAATTTCAATCTAATCAAGATCTTCACTTCTTTTCTCTTCTCCTCTCTCTCTTTCTGGAGATTGATCAGATTCATTGAGGAGGACTCACTTTTCAGTCTTCTTCACTCTCTTCAGTAACCATTTATTTATTTTTTTTTCTATCACACCATCACATCACATTACACTTTTTATTTTTTTAGTTTTATTTTTCACTTTTTTGTGATAGTGATATTAGTGATACACAATTTTTTATTTTTTTTATTTTTTTTTGCATGAACACACACTCAAAAAAAAAAAAAAAAAAAAAAAAAAAAACACACACACACACACTGTGTCTGATTCTTTATGATATTCTCTTACCCACTTTCTATTCTCTTTTTGGGGCAGATTAAAAAAATTGAAAAAGGGTGGGAAAGTTTGGTTCTTTTTGTCATTGTTTAAGCGATTTTGAAGAAGAGTGAAGAGAAAAAAGAGAATGAGGTGGGAAAAGTTGAAGGGTATAGGAGAAGAAGTACCAGGGAAGAGGTGGGGCCACACGTGTAACGCCATTAAAGGTGGCACACTTCTTTATCTCTTCGGTGGTTATGGCAAATTTAACTGTCACACAAACCAAGTTCATGTTTTTGACACTAGTAAGTTCCTTCCTTGTGTGAGTCTTTGTTGCTTTTTTTTCTTTGTTTTGAAATCTTCAGTTTTTTTTTGAGATTGATATAGTTTGTTTGCGTTGTCATTTTTGCATTTGATACTGTACACGATGCATGGTGTGTGTGGTGTTGTTATGGACTCATGAGTGGGGTTCCTATCATGTTCTGTGCTTTTTGTTATTTTTTATTTGTTCATTTCTTTAGCTGTTAATTTTTTATTATATTTATTGTTATTGGTTCCCTTGTCGTTCTTGAATGTTGATGATCTGATAATGCTTTTACTCTTGGGAAATCCGACAAGGTTGGGCCCAGGAGTTCTTTTTTTTTAATATTGTTGTTATTATTATTTGAATTTGTTTTGAGAATGTGTGAATTGTGATTTTTTGTGTTCAGCTGCCATAACAAGGTTTGATTCTAAATCTCATGCAAATTATCAAAATCCTACCACTAGGCCAATCTGACTGACTTTAGAAATGAGAATTTGGAACTTTTTTTTGTGTTTGATGGTGTGAAATGGTGTTAGTTTAATTTTCTATGCTTTGTGGTGTCATGTGTATATATTTTGAAGTGTTTTTAATGCATTTATTCTTTTACTGTCTATGGAAAATTCATGAGGAGGTCTTTGATGATTCATGTTTGGTGATTTGTAGTGAAGCAGAGTTGGAGTCAACCAGCAATTAAAGGGTTTCCACCTACTCCAAGGGATAGCCATAGCTGCACTGTTGTTGGTGACAATTTGTTTGTGTTTGGCGGTACAGATGGGACCAAGATGCTGAATGATTTGCATATACTTGACACTTGTGAGTCATTATTCTAATGTTAAGGGAATGTTACTTGTTGACCTAATTTTACACATGTTATAAATATAATATATTTCTCAAGAGGATTGTTAGTAACACACTCTCTAACCAGCATTCCATGATTGATTAAAATTTATCAAAAACAGAAATCAGGAAAGAGAATCATAAAATAATAGTTGGGACTCACAAAAATATATGATTTTCAAGAAATTTCAACCAATTACAAAATGTGTGCTTGAAAGAGTGTGACAGAGCGTGTGTTGGCAACATTCTTGTCTCTGAAATGAGTTTTGGATGATGTTGGATGATCTACTTGTATAAACCCTGAATTGTATTTGACTTCATGGCACTCACTGTTGTTGAACAACTATTTTAGCTTCACATACATGGGTTTTTCCAACTGTGGGAGGAGATACACCTGAGGCACGTGAGGGTCATGGTGCAGCACTTATTGGCAAACAACTATTTGTGTTTGGTGGTTGTGGAAAATCTGCAAATAATATTAATGAGGTGTACTACAATGACCTTTACATATTGAATACAGGTGAGTTTTCTTTATCACACTACCATTTATTCATATAGCTAATTCACTTTGCAATTTGTACCTTTCACGGGTGTGTGAGAGACCTCACTCAGTTTGATTAAGTGTGACGGAATTGTTTTAAGGTTTCTTATTACAATGATTATTTTCTAAACATGTCAAAACTTGGAATAATGATAATAACACACTACCAAGCTTGATTTAGAGGCTCATTACAATTTCTGTTTTGTGAATGACATCTTAATTAATACTTAGAAGTAGAAGTGTTGAATTTGTTAGACTGCTAAAATGCTGAGCTATTTAGTTGATTTTCTATTCTCTCTTCTATATATTTACATTTGCATTAGAAATTTATGGTTTTTGATTAATGGATAAGATGAGAAAGATGCTTATGATCCCTTTTCACCATTTCTCACTTGTAGAGACATTTGTTTGGAAGCGTGCTACAACATCAGGCACAATACCATCACCTCGTGATAGCCATAGTTGCTCATCTTGGAAAAACAAAATTATTGTGCTAGGTGGTGAAGATGAACATGATAATTATCTATCTGACGTCCATATCCTAGATACTGGTATTTGTTGTATCTTGTTTTTTTCAAAAAAAAATTATGTTTATTTATAGTACAACTATTAGTGCAAAATAAAAGGGACACTTATTGGAGTATAATTTTCTCTGGAACTTCTGTAAGCACAGATACTCTAGTTTGGACAGAACTGGCTACGTCAGGCGAATTGTTGACAGCTCGCGCTGGTCATTCTACAGTTTCTTTTGGCAAGAATTTATTTGTCTTTGGGGGCTTTACAGAGGGTCAAAGCCTATACAATGACCTGTATATGCTTGACATTGGTATGTTTAGTATAGATGCTAGCGTATAACTTTAATAAACACAGAATTGCGAGCTCAAACTCTTTAATTGTACTAGTTTGTAGTAAACTATTCATTGTTTGTTGTTCATGTTTTAATATTTGTTTCCTTTATATCTTTTTCATTTCTGATTGAAAGCAGATACTGGTGTGTGGACGAAGGTGATAACTACACCTAATGGTCCTTCTGCTAGATTTTCCCTAGCTGGTGACTGTTTAGACCCATATATGAGTGGTGTTCTTGTGTTGATTGGTGGTTGTAATAGAAGTCTTGAGGCACTGGATGATATGTATTACCTTTACACAGGTACGTTTAAGAGTCTTCTATTTTCCTGCTATTAAATTTACTGAGGAAACTTTTGATTCTAGTATTTCTCCAGAATCCAGATAATGAAGTATTTGACCGAATTGTGATCTTAGTATATTTCTGATTTTTAGGAATGGTGCGGGAAATTGAACAGAGACCGGAGAAGTTATCCTTGAGGAAGCAATTGAAGCAGAAATGTCTAGAACAGAATCTCAATCTTGTCCAAACCCCAGTTCTGTATGGATATGGATTGGGTGCTGATAGCAATCAGGCCATGGCAATCTTCAACTACAGCCAACTAAGTGAGAACTTGCCTATATATGAATTTTCTGAGGAATATAATAAAATCTTAAATTTTCCCTTGAAGTGATGTTTTATTGCCTCTCATTGTTGGTATATTGGATTACATAAATTCCTCAAATGTATATGGCAGCTTATAATAAATGTACCCTTGTGGTAAATGCATTTTCTTGGTCTTCTAATGATTTGGGACATGAGTAAATAAAGTTAAGGTAGTCAGTTCTTATCTAGACTCAAGTTGCTGTTAGACGTAGTGTTGAACCTTTGATTCCAACTTGTGTGTCTGTGATATATGTTCAGTAGTTGGGGCAAGTTGATCTTTATTTAAGTTATATAACTTATAAAATTGTAGACCATTTTTGAGCCAGGAGGATTAAAAGAATGTAAAATGGTGTTTGATTATTTACATTCAAGCTGGGAATCTAAATATCCATCATCATGATTACAGGTAGATCAAATATTTCAGTAAATCAAACCCTGCCCACTGGAGAGAAAACATTTCAAGCCAAAATTACGGAAAGAATCTCAGGAGGATTTACTATTGAAACTGTTGTTGATGGAAAACTTCTTCATGGAATTGTGTTTGCAAGCAAGCCACAGACTCTTAATTCAGTTCCTAGTACTTCCAGTAGGCATGTCGCATCTTTCCCTTTACAAGTTTTTAGTACCATGAATCAACCTTTTGAAAAATTTGGTTATAACATAAAAGCTTTGATTCCCGAAACAGGAAAAGAACAGCGGCTGAAATTGGAAGTGTTGTTTCAGATGTAGCGACTTCTAAAGGGATCAAGAAGGCAAGAAAGGAAGATAGAAAGGAATTATGGGGAGACAGTTCAGAATCTCATGAACACCACAAGGAAGCTGATACTACTGTAATATCAAGTTCCCCAAAAACTGCTGCTGAGTCCTTTAAGGTAAAGTAGATTTTTGTTTTTATTTGACTTCTGTTAAATATAGTTCTAGACACAGGCCTAATTGGTGGCTTTAAAATTTGATCAAGAGGCACCAACAGGGGTTATTTAGAATGGATAGTTTTAGTGTAAAAGAAAATGAGAACAAAAGGTTTCAGTTGAGTTTTGTTATTGGAAGTAAGTTGGCTTTAAATGTCATCTTTTACATTGTAGAGATTGTGTTTGCAATATTGTATGAAAATTTTGAACTGCTGAAAAACAATTCATTGGTACAGTGCATGGTTTGCCCATAGGCACTATTCCCGTAAATTGCACATGACTTGTGTACGTTTGTGAATTGTGAGCGGTGTACCCACCAGCTTTGCGTGCATGCAAGATCTGGATTATCACTAAGTTATTCTTCTTGAAAAATGGTGCTATGTTTCCTATAGCTATTGATTTTTTTGGTTCCTATACATTGAGTATAATCCTGAGATTCATGTCTACAACCTGACCTGAAGTGTAGCTGGCTTGAAATATAAGTGATATCTGTATCTATAAGGTTTTCCTTGGTTTCTGTATGTTAAATTATGTTCAATTATATATTGTGATCTCACAAGATAACATTCTTAGAGTTTCCAAACAAGGGACTATTTCCTTGGCTCTTAGATGTGTGTGAATGAAAAGTCACCTTCCAGTTGATGAGCATGAATCTAATACTAAGTTTTGAGTTGAGTTATTGAGTCCTAGTTTGTTTTTGACGTTCCCAAATATAATGGATAACGAGCTAATAAATATTATCCCTAGGAATATGGTGTGCATCTATTTTAAGGTTTCTTTCTTACATATCCTGCAGGTTCCGGTCAACCCACAACCCGAAGATGTTTCTTTGAATCAAAATGTTGATGGAAAAAATGACATACCAAAATCCTTAGTTGAGAGCTTAAAAAACAATGCACCCAATGATGTGACAAGTTTCAAAGGTGAAGTTCAAACTGATGGTCTAATAAATGTGCCAGTTTCCGACTATGTAATTCCAAGACAAACAAGCGAAGCACCAAACTGTAGCACTGACGTCCTAAAAGCTACTGTAGCCGATAGCATAGTGTGTCTGCCAAATCAAGGTATGAATCCATGGAGCAGTTGGTGAAGATTCTTTGCCTTGACTGGTTTTTTCATACATCTTTGCAACATCTCCAGCTGCCTCCATTTGTTAAAAACTAACTACATTTTCATTATCATGATGTTTTTCCCTTGATAACCTGTGTGAATGAAGTCACGCTGTTTGCATTTGGAATCATTATCTACAGCTTCATGTATGATTATTGATTAGTCTTTTGTTTGTTTCAATTATTGCTGTTAAATCTGTAAAAGCATACATTCTCCTTCGTTTCATTTGTATACAAATAATATTTTAGTGCTGGATGGGTGTCTCTGCTATTGCATGACTTGTGTATTCCTGAAAATTTGAAAATCTGGACTTAATTTTCCTTTGCTTTGAGGAACCAATCAATTTCCCTGTAAACATGCTATTGCCAGAGTAGATGTAGAACAACATTAAGTTAATTAGAAAATAACTTTTTAATCAACCACATTTTCAGAAATTTGGTCGGTCTAAACCATATGATGCTTACTAATTTATATATCAGTTAAATTTTTTCACTGGAAATGAAAATTCTTAATGACCACAATGATGCTGCAACGTGTTGTCTAGTTATAAAGACCGGATAGTTTTGCTTACAGCAAACCACATTTAATTGTAATAGGGAAACATATCTGACATAACATGGTTTTTGAATTATGGTTTTCAGACAGTTAATTCTAAAAGGGGGTACTTATACAAATAGGTGATTTGAAATGCGTCCTTGGTCCCCTCAATAATCTTATTTTTACTTTGATCACAGGTGTAGCAGGGGATTGCACAATTCCAAGGACAGAAGGACACAGTGAAGCAGAAAAATTTACTTGAATTCTGGCGTTTGTACATTCCTTTTCTTAAGGTGACAACAAATGCACATAACAGTTTAATACAAAGAAAAGTGCTGACTGGTGGGACATACTGTTACCTAGACAGGCCTTGACTTGATCTTAAATTTGTTGAGCAAAAAACCATTATTAGCTTAGGTGTAGGTAGTATTAGTAGTTTTTGTCTGAAACTGGTGAGTTTTGCTGATATTATTATACTGGCCTTCATTGCAAGGAAAAAGGTTTTGTTTAAGAGGCTAACTGTAGTCTGTAGTTGCCAACTTTCCATATTTCTTACTTGGTTTGTGGATATTTTCAATAGAGGAGTTTTGTTTTCATTTATCTTCGTGTCTGTTGTCTTGGCTTTGACGTGTTTGTTTATCCATTTGGTGATATGTTTGAGTTTTGGTTGCAAATCTTCAATTTTTCTTTACTGTGATTCATTAGTAGCATTTTCGTTCGAGAAATACTAACAAATTCTCCTGAATAATGTTAGAAGAAGATTGTCGGTCTCTGATACTAAGTAAGATACAAATGTGACTGGTGTATCTTTGAAAGTCCAAACGGAGATAAACAGACTCTTTGAGGGTTATTTAAGATTTAGTGGTAACAACCCAGAAGGACTGTAGTTGTTGGATGTATCTCAGTGCTGCTATAAATTAACAACCAAAAAACTCTGCATTGAACTTTAGCCCCTTCGAGTTGACATCTCACACCTCTGCGACTGGAGGAGGCTTGGCCATCGGCCTTCAATTTTGCCAAGACTTTGCAGAAGTGCAACAACCTAGCCAAACCTGCATAAACTAAAGGCGCATGGTCTAAAGGAAGGAGAAAGTAGAACTTGTAAAGAAGTGAATAGTTACAGTTTTGCAAGGAATGTAAAGGAAAATGGTACCCCATTAGTTCACTTAATCAATTACAAGTGGGAAGAAAGATATTAAGTTCCAAAGACTCATCACTATTATCGTTTATTATATCCAAAATCACTAATATTAAGATTAATATTAAGATTAAGAGATAACTAGAATCTAGATAAACGACCTAAGTAAGTATATTCGTAAAGGTTTTGTTGAAATGGGTCTAGTTAAAAAAAATTTAAAAGGGATTTATTTTAGGCGGAAGTGCTAGTAAAAGTGCCGTATGCGGAGGTGTCTCCAAAATGATTGGACTACGTGACAATTTGTGATTGGGTATACATGACAATGACATCCTAACTTTAAGCACATCCTTCTTCTTATCTAAAACGAATTGGACTACGTGACAAGTTGTGATTAACAATGACATCTTACCTCTAGGCTCATCCTTCTTCTCGAGATTGGGCATACATGACAATAGCATCCTAACTTTAGGCTCATCCTTTCTCTCGAGATCAATCTGGTAATGTGACACTACAAACACGAAATAGATATCACTCTAAATATGTTTTTAAAGTAATTATTATAAACTAATAAATTTAATTACAATTCGATCTCAAATGATTGCATCAAAAAATTACCCTATCAATATATTCTAATTAAATTCAAATAGTTATGGTTAGATAACTCATTAAAAAAAATTAAGGATAGATATTAATTCAATTTTAAAAATAATGTTATGAACGCAAGAAAATTAACGAAGAAAGTAGTTCTAAAAATTTTAATGGATCAAATATTCCTCGCTTATTAAGAGTCCCTGAGAAATTTAATTTTCATTTATTAGAGGTTATGGAAAAAATAAATTGAATGTTGAATTCTCAACTGAGGCCCAAATAATCAGAAAAATATAAAAATGATTTAAAATAAAAATAAGATTTAAGATAAGAAAATAAAAATGTGAGACAGTGGAGGGAATGAGTGAAGTGTTGCAAGTTTCATAGTAACAAATGTTAATCTTCCAGCTGTGACATGTTTGGATCCTAGGGTTTGGGTGTTAAAATAACCTCTTTTTTTTTTTTTTTTTAAATGATGATTTGAGTAAAGTAGTATATATTTTGAGGAATTTTCATGTATCAACAATAGTTATAGCAAATGTGATCACAATTTCTTTCTTTAAATACAGAGTATAGAGATCCTATCATGACCTCATATTTTAACAATTTTGCTTAATTATAGTGTACTTTAAGTTTATGTGTCATTTTAATCTTTTTAATTTTAATTTTTTGTATGTAGTCCTCTAAATTTAGACCTTTAGTTTTTTTTTCCAATTAATTGGAATATTCTTTGAAATCCTTAAATATGTCGAATTAAACCATGGAAATAATAATAATATATTTTTATTTTCTTTAATTAGAATAGACTCTTATTTAATCACATTAATATGTACAATAAGTTTGATTATTTTTATAATAATAACATTAGAAACAATATTTAGAATGAATTTTGATTATTTTACAACATAAAAAATTTTACACTTGATTGTGCATAAAAATTAGTTCCATAAAAAAATTATAAAATCTTTGTATAACTTGTATTATTTACCCTTTGTTTATGAGTTGAGGAACATACCAGAGATGGAAATGGCTAAACTTGTTCAATGCCTTATCCTTTATTTAACCTTTTCTTGTTGCATCTTCTCTCTCTTTTCTCTCAAATTTTCAGACCCTTTTTTTCTGGATTCTCTGCATCTTTGTTGCTACATTGTGATTTTATAGGCCTAGAATATAGCATGCACCTGGATCTGTTGGGCACATAATAAAAGTCACATTTCTGGGTACATTTTTCTTAATCTTTTGAAATGCAATTTTTTCTAAAATATCTTAATTGAGTTGTTGATTGCCATTATTTCATCATTTAGTATGTTATGTAGTATATGGTTAATTACTGATACATTTTTTATTTGTATCATATATACATCATGATAGTGTAATTAGTTTGATTTTTATAATCTCCATTTTTTGTTTTAATTCTTTTCTTTTATACGTTGAAATTGCTAGAATAGCCATCTTCAATGAAATAAATCAATATTAAGAATCTTGCTGTGCCAGTTGCAGAAACGTTTTATTGTGATGAGCAATTACATTTTTCCTTTAAAATAAATTAACAGAGATAGTATTTGATTCTGATTGGATCAGAATAATGTAAACATTTCAAACAAAAATAAAGATATGTCATTTTGTGCATGCATGGAACCTAACATATTTCAACAACAAACCTCTTTTTGATATACTAAAAATGATGTGTAGAGTAGGTAATTTAAGTTAATAAAAAAAATTAATTGTTGATATTCTGATATATTCATGATTGGTTATACATAATACATATAACATGATTCGTTTATGGCATTGTTTATTGATGTTATGCATGTGTTATCTCATTTTCAAGTGACTGACAATTTTGTTTTCAGCTTTAATAA
The DNA here is from genome assembly GCA_026586105.1 of Hylodesmum podocarpum. Taxonomy (NCBI): domain Eukaryota; kingdom Viridiplantae; phylum Streptophyta; class Magnoliopsida; order Fabales; family Fabaceae; genus Hylodesmum; species Hylodesmum podocarpum. The sequence continues at coordinate 5,222,167 of JALJEV010000493.1, read as the reverse complement.
AAACAAGCATATTGATCTAGGCCTAATAGGGGGATCAAAAAGTTTGTTGACTCAATGAAATTGTTTCTTTCAGATATGGTTGTTTATTTGTGATTCTTGATTTTATAGAATAACCTGAATTACTTGACATTGTTGGTTGATGGAATGAATGCGTAACAGTGGATCTAATGTTGATATGAGAACTGGTTCTTCTACAAATTCAGGTGAAGGAGAAGAGTTTAACAAAGAAAAGAAACAAGTACACCTTCTTCTTCACCGTTTTTACCTGAGTTTACATCACAAGATCATTTTAACTAAATGCCAAATGCAACAGAAGAACATTATGTTAACCCTTTTGGTGAAGTTCCTCCTTCTCCATTTTCAAATGACACAACCCCTTCTTCATCATCACAAAACCCTTTCCTAATGACGAGTGATGCCAACAACACTAGACATGTTGGTGCATCTGAATATAAAAAGGGGCATGACCATGTACATTCATTGCCTACCATGCAACAACAAAAAGGTGACATGAGTAGCAATAGTTTAAGTACATATCCTGCTGATGAAGGTCTTTATTCATATGAATCATCACAAGGCAATCCCTTCAAAGTGCCAACAAGTGCTAATAGTAGGAACACTTATGTTGATGAGCATCATTATCATGGAAATGAATCACATCATAGAGTTTCATCTCCTGAGCAACAGCACTGGAGCATGCCTAGTAGTGAAGCAAGAACACATCAATCTTTTACTCATGGTGAAACTCATGTTCCCTCTTCAAGCCAACATTTAGACCCCTTCTTCACAATGGAATCAGCACAAAATCAACAAGAAGCTCATACCTTTTCAGTTACAGAACAAGGACAACATCATAGCAAGTCTAGTAGCAATTCAGGAACTGGTAACAAGTTAAGTTCATCAGGATCACCATTTTCCCCAGCTTCTGAATCATCAACTAAAGACCACACACGAAATTCTACAAATGCAGCCTCTAAACCGCCATCAAATAGAGTAAAGGAAGTTAAGTTTGCTTCAGAATTTGGTGATGATGATATCCCAATCAGTTCTTTTCCCAAGCATGGACAACAAGGTAGTGATAATGCAGGACAATACTCGTCAGGAGCTTTTGCTCCTGGCTCAAGCAATGGCTCAGAAAGACAAAATCCTCCAGTACAAGTAATGGAGCGTTCTGAGGATTCTACAACTTCTTCCCAGTACAGGTTTCCTTCACATGTGTTTGATAGACACAAATCAGAATCAAACACTCAATGGAGCACAGCCTCAAGTGAATCATTGTTCAGCATTCAAATCGGAAATATGAGTTTCTCTAGTGACATAGCTTGGATGAATAAATCTGATGACATGGATAAACCAGGTGATATGAACTCATCTGGCAGATTTCCAAGAAATCAGCCCCCACTACCACCTCAGCCTCAGCCCCAACCTCAATCTTCAAAATTCAATGATATCAGCCAAATCACTGCCAAACAACATGAATGCTCAACAGTGACTGAAGAAAAAGCTGCTGAGACAATGAGAGAGGTTATAATGGAAAACAGTATAAACAGAAGTAGAGGGGATTTGGCAACTGCTGGTGGGGCAACAGCTTCTAATTTGCTATCTAATTATAATTGTCATTCTAACCATTCTGATGCCAGCACCAAATCTTTTGCTTTTAATATGTAAGCTCTGGCCACTAACTTCTTTTATATGTAAAAATGCATGCTTGTTTCATTAGCTATACTATTTAGCATATCATATTGGTAGTGTTTTTGGACAGTGATTCTGGTATAGTTTTGTTTATAACATTGTGAATAATTTTGACCTGGCAACTGTAAAATTTAGCCCTTGAATTCATACTCTGAGAACTGTAACACATGATATAGGGAACATGAATACATAAACATTGAATTGAGAAACAAAGCTTATTATCACTAGACCAAAATTACTGACGTGATGATGTATCTTGATGGTGGCTAAAGTTGAACTTGATGCTAAGTTTCTTGAGCAAATCACTGAACTGTTTTTGTGATGTGAAGAACGGTAGATGGAGACAGAACTCCTTCATCAAAGCATGGTGAAGAGAAGAAAAGGCAGCAGAAACGACCTGAGCAGCAGATCTATAAAGCAACACCAGATGCAGCAACTCAGAACTCCAGGCCAACCGAAAATGGTCATCAGAACAAATCATGGCTATCTTGCTTCCCATGTTGTTAATTAGAAAGCAGTAGGTCACTTTCCCATCATAGAGTCTCAAGATTTTTCACAAAACCATTGTATTGTCTCCATCACCTTGATAGTTTAGTATCATGCACTTGCATTGCAGAATAGCTCTAACTGGCTAGTTCTTATTCAACTTTATCCATTTTTTGAACCAGTACCTCAGTTGGGAAATCAGACACAAATTTTCTGATTAACATTGTATCATAATAGGTTAGCTTGATAGCATTGTTGGTAGATAAATGAATCAACAGAAACAATCAAGGTTCCAGCGTTTCTATAGTAAATTCTTTTTAGATGGAACAAATTTTTTTTTTTTTTGGCTTATTAACATACAGCAATTCGATTTTGCTAATATGCCGTTGTCATTATCATTTGACATGATTAAAAACGTAGCTAAGTAGTTAAAAGTCTCTCAATAGAAGACCCACAGAATGGTAATTGACCAATTTTTAAGTATTAACGAAGATAGTTTATGGAAATCAGTTAAACTAAAAAACTATGGGGATTGCTATCTAATTATCTAAGAGTTAGTTTGATGTTTTGAGGATTAAAAAGTTAAAATGGGTTCTATATAAAAAACTCGTTCTGGACAAGATTTGTTTCTGACAAAATCCTAGTTCCATATTTTCCATCTACAAGCAGGGTGGAATTAGAAGCTCTTTCATTACCTGAACAAAGCAAAAATTTGGTCAAAACTACAATTAAAAACAAGTTATAGTTCTGCCAATGTCTCAGAAAGGTTTATACATTGTCTTTTCTTCTGTGTTCAGCTTATGATAAGGCAATAAATTAGATCACCATCATCTTAAAGGTTCTAAACAAATTTATAGAAGCTCTAAACAAGCCATAATCATACTCTACTTCTCTCTTAGTCCCTCTCTTCACTTTATTTGAGTATGTGAATGGATTTCAAACAATTCATTCAAGATGAAGTGAAAAACCAGTTCTCATTTCTACAAGAAGAGTGCACCTACATGGATGTTAGAAATTCTCATTTCCACTTTGTTAATAATAATTAATATATTATTGGATTCAAATTAGTATTTAACTTAGTCTGTTTGCAGGATTTTATATCGTTTTCATTATTTCAGATTTTAATTTTATTATTTATTATTTAGTTAATTCATAATTTTATCAAGTTAATAATAATATACCAGTGGATATTATATTTCCTTATTTTTTTGTTCCATTGTAAGCGTGCATATATGTGCCTTATAAAAGAGTCATTTATTTTACTCAATAAATGTACATTATATTTTTATGCATTAAATTTACTCTTTACTTGCATTTGCCTTTTGCTTTTCATTCATTTATCCACCAATTAACCACCTCACTCAACTTTACTCTACAGTCATTTAAGACAATACAAGAATTGCAGTTAAAAAAGGGGAAAATGTCTAAAGATTCTTATGAAAAGGGTGAGAGAATTAAATCAATTAGTACATCCATCCAGTCTTGCCCATCAAAAAAATTATTTGTTATACAAACTTTAATCTCTTTGTATCTTTTTACAATAAAGGATCTCTATGTAATAATCTTTATACAAACTTTAATCTCTTTATAACAAAGGATTTAATCTCTATGTAATAATAAACGTCTACAAACTTTAATCTCTTTATAGTAAAGGATTTAATCTCTATGTGATAATAATCTTCTCGGCTTATGCATAGCTGCTTCTCTCGTGCTAATGTGAACTCCATTGAGAGAAGCATGATAAGCAAACAAAAATTGTATGAAAAACAATGTTCTTTGAATTTGACTCACCCTTTTTAAATTGGATTCTTATAGGACTAGTAAAGAATAAGATCTTTAACATCCTATTATCCAAGTTGATTTCGAAAATAGTGTTAAAGTTTTGCCTTTAGACATTTGTTAAAATACGTTGAAAAACACTATAAAAGAGTATAAAAATAATAATACAGCACAACTTTAACTATCCTAATAAACATCTTTTTCTTTTTTTAATTTGTTGACAAACACTGTAAGTAGGAAGTGATAGAAAAAGTTTTGATCAAGATCACTTAAATTATCTTGATGTTACCCTGAATTGCAAAGGTTCACACAAGGACAAACAACCTAATGAAATTTTCCTTTCTGAAAGTCTAGTTGAACAATGGATAATACTAATTAAATGGAAACTAAACTAACTAAAGATAGTCTCATTGTTTCCACTTCCCTCTACATCCCAAGATGGATGAATTATAAAAGCCATTCATTCCCATTGCCTCTAAAATGAGTTGGAAAAAACAGTGATATGCCTCATGGGATTGGCCACTTCCTTACCTCCAGCATGCATCACAAACTCAGATGGACTGAGGAAGCTACCATGGCAGACACACACAATACACACTTGACCAGACCTATACTTGTACAGAAATCCTTCAACTCTCTTCCCATTCGGGCTGTCTCCGGTAGTTGCCACACTCGGCATCTGTCTCAGGATCTCCATTACATCGCCTTTAAGACTGCAGTAGTTCCCCAGTTTAATCTTTTTCGCCGGATTCTCCGGCTTAGAATCAGCAGGCCTAGGTGAAATTTCCTTGGCAGTTGTTTTCTGGGAATCCATGGAATAGTTTTCTTGCTTAGTTGATGTTTGGATGTTTGAAGCAATTCCTTCAGTTGAATGCTTTGGACCTATATATAATGTATATGGAATGTTTTGTGAGACAACTGTGAGTGTATCTTTTGGAATGAAAAGCATACATAAAAGGTCAGGTTCAGATGAAAAAATAGTCAAGTATGAGAAATAGAGTTGAGTTAATTGTGATATTTGCACAAATTAATGTGATGAACTGAGAAGATTTTCTTTTAAAACTAAACTTATTTTATTGGATTTAGCAAGCTAACTAAAACATACTTATAGCAATGCAAAGAAATCTGTTACACAGAGCACTTACAGCTTTAATTATACTCTGTTCTGAGTTATTGCAAATGATTCACAGAGGTATGTCTCAGCATTACTGCTAGATGAGAAAATTAGTCTCTATTGTATCTACATATAATTTGTTCATGAACTAATAATTTTTTCTGTATATAAATAAAATAGAGGAGTTTTATCCAATAGTATAAGATTGGCTGCATGCTTGCAGCATATATAATCTATTAGTATATAGCAGGAGGGTAAATGTAACATGTCTCAGAGGACTTAAATCACTAATAAGTAGTGTTAATACTTGTAATGACTCAGAAATTAAATAAAACAGAATAAAAAAAGTTATAGTCTAAAGGAATTGTACACCAGCAAACCAATTTCTGTGTGTACATGGTCTTCTGGATCCAGACTATGGCGAGATATTATGTTCTGATCCTGACATCAAGGATGCATAAATTTATTTCTAACATATAAATGTTAGTACACTGCAATGATAACCATTATCCACCAACAAAGATAGAAGTTTGAGATAGTGAAGAGCCTTCATGTAGAGGATAACAAAGCACTTTATACAAGAGCAACTTGGTTATGATATCAATAAAAATTTATATAAGGAATAAACTCACATGGGGGAGATAATTCACAGAGCTAAAAATATAAGGCAAACACATATAAGTCCTGAGTCACAGTTTGCAATTTGGATGACCTTTCAGCCTCCACGTTTTTTGTTTCAACTCTAACAGATAAAGAAAAGGATACCAAAACAATGTAATTTATTTGAAGGAAAAGAAAAACAATTACCACTCTAAGATCAAGAAACATAAAGATGCTTCATACCAAAACTAAATTAGCGATCCTTTATTTATGAGGACAACTAGGAAGAGTGATATGATGAAGGTTTGGTAAAAGAACAGTTAAGAAAAATGTATGTCTTATAGTAGCTCGAGATCAATTGCAGTGGTAACATTTGATTGAAGGAGTATGAAACATATGCAAGCAATGAAGAACATCATCATACAACAAGGTTAACATGCATAACAACTACAAATACTTTTGCATTTTAATGTCCCCACTCATTTTATTTTTCATACTGTAGTTTTGAGTATCTTCAAGTTGGTTCATGTTAGTCTTCTTAGTGCTTTGCAGTTGCATTTACCTTCAAAGTAAAACCAGAAAGAAAAAATCTAACTTTTCAGAGTTCTTTCCTCATCCCCTTGAATTTTCAGTCATACAAGCTTAAAAAGATAAATTTTTCTCTACGCTTATCACTAATCAGTAATCACCAACAACACTGGGATGCAAGATGAATCAAACAAATGGCATAAAAACTGAAGTTCTGTAAATTTTTGTTATTAATCCACGGCAAATGCTAATCAGTAGTGTCAGACTTGTTAAAAAATATTTTTATTAGGATACGTGAAATTGAGCTAATGTATAATTTATTTTGGGTTTCATTTGATTTACAAGATAAATATTTTCTTCTCTTAATTTCTTAATCATGGCACTGGTTAAGTCCCATAATAAAAAAAAACAATGAAGAAAAAAGAAAAGGGCACAAAGAAGGGGGGAGGGGGATAGTCCCCAGAACCTAAAAAAAGTTTAATCCTATTTTTTTAATCATTTAGCTGCAACATAAAACAAATATATCATTGTTTATAACCCTCTACTACAATCACCACAAGCATTACAAGTCAAGGAATTAAATAAACAAAACAAAAAGAATACACATCATATCATCATCACATTACACATACAAGCTGGCAACTAAGACTATTATTCAGCAAAATAAGCTAAACCAAGCACACAACCAAAGGAAGAAGAAGACATGAGTGAAGGAAATTCATTATTACCCTGAAGCCCTGAATCCTGTGAAGAATTTGGGTGTGTCTTGAGTTTATGAAGTGATGATGATGATGATGAAGGTTTGCTGACATTGACAGAAGAAGAAGCAGCAAACCAAGCAAGCACTTGAGGTGAAAGTGTAGGCACCTTCCTTTGATGCTTCTCTGCTGGCACTGAGCAAGATCTGTCAACAGATGGACCCCACTGGGCCCCATTTGACAGACACACCAATGATGATGACCTTCTCAACCTCCTCGTTTCTCCATTCTCACCATAACATGGAGAAGATGAAGAAGAAAGCTTTAGACCAAGGTCAATTTTGTTTGACTTGTTGTACTTGTACTCTTCCTCATTACAACACTTCTGCACCCAAAAAACAAAACAGACACAAAAAATAAATAAATAAATAAATAAAATGAATCTAATGGTTTTTAAGGACTTTGTTGCATGAAGGGTAAAAAAAAAAAAAAAAATCAACTTGATCAACATTTTCTTTGTGGGGGGGGTTTATTTATTTACCTCCATTGAAACCAAGGTGAAAGAGAAAATGCTTCAACAGAACAACAAACCACCTTGAAGGTTTCCCTCTGAAAATGAAAAAGAAAAATGCATGAACAAGTTAGGCACCAAAAATTACAATTTAGAAAGCAAAAACCAAATTTTGAAAGTGAAAAGAGCTATGCTCAAATTTTGTGAGCAAAACTAAGAAGGAAAAAAAAATGGGGGTGCAGAGTGGCTCACAATGTTTGTTATGCCGGTGATTCTAAAGGAAGAAAAACAAGAAGAAAAAAGAAAAAAAGGAATTTGAGATAGAGAGAAAGAGAGAGAGATGAGAAGAAGAAGAAGAAGAAGAAGAAGAAAAGGGGGTTGGGAGAAGAAAGAAGAAGTGAGTGAGTGAGTTGTTGAATGTTGAAGGTGTTGTGTTGTTCGTAAATTATGAGGAAGAGTTTGAAAAGTTCCACGTGGTAATGAATGGAGAGAGAGGTTAGAAAACACTTATTGTTCATCTCTTCTCTATACTCTGCTGCATTTTGCAGACAACACCCTCCTTCGACACCTTTCTTTTCTCACGCCACGTAATTCTCTACTCCCAACTCAGTACTCACTCTTACAAATTTCACTCTCTCTTCTTCAATTTTTTCTTTTCATTCAATTCTTACTTGTTCCCCATGTTTAGTACCAGATTTCTTTTTTATTTTTTCAAAAAAAAAAATTAAAAATAATCTTGAATTTAAATTCTTCCAATCCTGTTTACAAGTATGTTAATTGTTAGATATTTTTTCTGTTATTTCATATTTTTTATATTAATTTCATCTTACTTTATATAAATATATTAGAAAATAAAATAGATTATGTTAATAAAAAAATATAAATTAAGATAGAATAAATAAAGTATTGGACACATGAAATGACAATTGATTGGCATGTTACCTCGGACAAATTCTAAATCAGCTCTTATTACCCCACATATATTTTATTAAAATGAGATATAAATATTTTCTTATTTTTAAAATATTTTTTAAAGATTTTTATAATATGAATACAAAAATTTGTATTTGTTTTAGTTTTAAAAGTGATTAATTTCATTTTAATCTTTAAATTTTATTAAATGTCATTTTTATTCTTAAATTTTAGAAATTAAAATAACAATAAATTATTAAGTTCATATAATAAGTAATTAAGCCTAATGATCATATGATTATCAGCATATTTAGGGATTAAAGTAAATAACTAGTTACACTTTCAAATATTTTTAAAAAAATTATTATTTTTAAGGGCTAAAATAACATTATTTTATATTTTTAAAGACTGAAATAACTATTCATTAAACAAATTAGCCAAAGAGAAAAGGTTTTTTTTTTTATTTTTTATCTCAAATTAGTTGAGTAGATTCATATTTTCTTAAGCAAATTTGGCCTTGAAAATTAAGGTGCTCATGACTTCCCAACTTCACTAACAAAATTCGCAAAATTTGAGAATATATCAAGCAAATAATAAATTTGGAAAGCCAATCGAGGCCTAGAAGTTTGGGTGTTTATTGTCCCAAATTCATTGAGTAAATTTAAGGTGAAAGTTAGGGTAGTTACTGTCCCACAACAACGTATCATCTAACACGTTATTTTAAACACACTCTATTTGATGGGTTGAAATTCATAAAAATTATGTTATTTTTTTTAAAAAAAAATTGTCTCATTAGTATTTAAATGATTATCTTTTCTAATTGTGTAGATTTTAATGAATTAACCGTAGAACGAATATTAATAAGAGTATCTCAAATGATGTGTGGCTAGTAGCTCTACTGATATCCCAAATTCATTGGGCAAAGAATTTGCTAAACAAAATCAGAATTTTGTTGATAGAGTTCTCAAAATTTAGGAATGTGTCAACCAAATTTAGCCATAAAAGTTGGGTGCTCACTACCTCAATTTCGTGGAGTGAATTAATTAAGACTTGCTAAACAAAATTATTCCCACAAAATTTTCTTAATTTGAACTTAAAAGTGATTTTTAATGTTTAAAAGTGGATGGCACCTCTTAATCAAATGTATTTCTTTGAGAATTAAAACAATCATGGTTGTGAAAACAATTTTAACAATGAAAATGACTTGATGTGTTGTTGATGCAGTGATATGAATCCATGGATGTTTATAATTGTTGTTAAATATGAATCTACGTATAACTTAATGTGTGGTAACTTCCATGATGATTAACACTAATAGCTCTACCATATAATTGAATGAACGAATCTTACTATAAAGATTAAAGTTCTTCCAAGTTTTACTATAGTTAGTAAATATTAATCTTTTGTTGGATAACAATAGGACTTTCAAGATAGATGGATTTGTATTCTATTGTTGGAATATTTCATACATATAATTCATTGAGATTCATATTGATTTGTGATTGGTGAAATTTGAAAGTGATGTGACCTAAAATTGAGTATGATCTGATTTAAATGGTGAATTATCTATATTGATTTTGCCTTTATTATTGCTACGTTAAAATTTAAATGACTTTACCCTTAACTTTGTGTAATCCGTGTTTCCTGTACTATTTATTACTTTTTTTATTTAAAAAATTATTTTAAAACTCAATTATTAACTTCTATTATTTTTCTTTATCTAATCATTTAAATTTTATTTATTAACTTCTATATAAACTTATTTTAAAATTTTAAAATTTTTCATTATAGAATTTAAGTATTTATACAACAAAAAAAAATCATTTCTAGACTGTAAGTATTAAATTAGTTGTATAAATTTTTGTTATTAAATTAATTTATCAGAGTATATTAATTTGAATGTTTTTTTTTATGAAATTGGTTCATGCAAGTTTGAAATTCATTATACTCATTGTTATTTCAAACTAAATTACATATTTTTAAATATAATTTTAAACGATTTTTTAAATCCTAATGTTGCCGTGTTTCTTAATCTTTAAATTATAAAAATTAATACTAATTTATCTTTTCATTCATAAAAATTATATTAAATGTTATATTTTTCTTGATTTTTATAACAAGTAATAGTTTTTTAGTTCATAAACTAATCAGTGTCAAATTTTCAAGTAACCAAAATAGTTAGATATTAAATTATTTAAACAGTTTATTCAGTTAGAAATATTAACTGTTAACTGGACCTACTGCATGGAATTAATAACTCTGGTGAATGACATCACATTTGGCTATGTTTGATCAATAGGGTGACAAAAAGTAATTAACATACAATAAGAAAACACATAATATGATATATTTTCTTTTATATGATTAAAAAATCTATAATTTTAATCTACCTATTATTTTTTTCTTTAATTGTTAAGGTTAATATTAAAATATTAATCATTTGTAATTTTTTACATGGCTAAAATTATATAATTAAAAATAAAAACTATAGTTACATATTTTTAGAAATTTGAAATGAATTGAGAGTCGTAATAAGAATATAATTTAGCCATAAAATAATATAAAAACTTACACTATGGTGTACTGCATTTTTATCCAATTCTTAATTAATTACAACTTTGAATAGTCTTCTAAAAACTCCATCAACTTATACTATTAGATTAGAACTAGAGTAAAAATAAAAAGAATTTTGTTGAAAAGATAGATAAAAAAAAAATGTATTTTTTAATGTTATTTAAGATTATTATTAAAAAAACAAAAAATAACAATCCCTTCCTTTCCCTCGTTGACTCTGAAATATGTTTTTCTTCTCTTTTTCTACTATTTTTCCTTCTTTCTAAGCAATCTCATTTTTCATAAAATTTGTTTCTTGCTCAAGTCCTAATTATCTCTCAAAAAAATCATGTTATCTCTATTTTAAATTTTTAAAATAGTTTTTGAAAATAGAAATCAAACAATCTATTACTCTCTCATTTTAAAATTATTCATTTTTTGTTTTCTATTTTTAAAAGTGTGTCAAAATTTACTTCCATTAAATATTTTTCAAAATTTCTTTCAAAACTAAAAAATATAGAAAACTTGTTTGGTTAAAATAATTTCTTCTATCATCTTTTAAAATAGAAAATATAAGATTAATATTTATAGGAAAATAGCCTGAAATGTTGCTAATTGATTACACTTATAAATTGGGAGTTGCTTGCTACCTTTTCTGGTTTGTTTATTAATCTTATCATAAATATTTATAAGTTAACTTAATATAATTATTAAAATGTATTTAACAAATTCAAGAAATAATAATAGTTTCCTACAAGGTTCTGAAAACTGGACGAGTTAGTAAATCAATTGGTCAAACACTCAAACTGTGGTAAAACTGTAGCTAAATTAGTATTAGTAAAAATTAAATGATAAATATAAATATTTTAAAAAATAATAATGTCATAATTTGCAAAAACTTGAAATAAAACGACATTACATTTTAACATTCAAAGTTCAACTTTAAACGTGTAAAATATATCAAAAAAAAAAAACAAAATAATAAGTCCAGGCTAAAGTCAAATACAAAACATCAAATAGGCAAATTAATTATAATATTCATCAAGATCAAATCCATCCAACTTCATGAACAGTATTTACAATACTTCCACCCACGGTGGTACCACTCCCAAATTAATGATTATGTGAATCAAAATTTTATTGATCAAAATTTTGAATTTCTTCATCACCTAATAAAAAAAATAATAAATTAGAAAAATTAATAACTTAATATTACTTCTAAAATATAATAATTTTAAAATAGTTATAAACTTTAGCTTGCATCAACTATTGAATCATGAACTATGGAAACTACATTGTTATATAAATACCATTTTCAATATCCATTTCAATCTCATGGTCAAAATCAAGAGGTTCTTCTTCCTTAAGTTCAACCGCAAAAGGCACCGATTATAATTTTATTTGGGACTAAAACTCGAATTTTGAAAAATTTATGAATTGAAAATATATTTAACCGTAAATTACTTATTGTTTATTTTATGTATAATTTTGCATTTGAGAAAAAAAAATTCCCCGTAAAACATTCAAATAGCTTAAATTGGTAGCTTCAATTGGTAATATCTAATCATAAGTTGGATTAATCGCGCGAACCGGTTTGATTCAATGGATTTAACAGTTGAATTAAGGAACTGACGAGATAGATTTATACACCATTTTATTTATTTTTTATTTTACTATTAAGTATTAAAAATATAAATTAATAATATTTTAATTCACAAATTAAACATATATTCCTTCATTATTAATATAAAATATGTAAAATATTCTTATATATATTCATAATAATAATTTTATTATTTCATCAAAATATAAAATAAAAATTTTATTATGATTTATATTTATTAAAATTTTATCTAATTATAATGTTGTTCATGTAACAAGTTAATTAATTAACTCTAATAATTGAAGACTAAGATGATAACAATTAATCCTGAGTAAAATAAAATAATAAAATTAGTGGAATTATTTTTGAGATAGAAAATAATGAGTGTTTCTCTTTCCCTTGCTAATTATGAACAGATAAAAAAAAATATAAACATAATGAGAAAATATTTAAAAATTTTAACCTAAACTGAGGCATGCATGAATTAATGACTCAATTAATTGATTCAACATTGAGTGAAATACCTTAACAAAATCAATGACCTGTAGAACTTTTCCATTTTATTCTTTTCTTGGTTCAATTACTTTCTTTTACTCTATTTCTTTGATTTCTCAAACCTTATTCCATTTGTTCACAAATATTTAGCGTCTTGGAAACAAACTCTGAAAAAGATATGATGAGTTCCACTCATTTGTCTTTCCTCCTTCATTTATTAAGGTTTGCTGTTTCAACCGATCATGTATGCAAAGGTGAAAGTTTAGGAACATGGGATGCTAAGAAAGACAAGACGCAACGTGGAATTCTGAGGTTGAGTGATTTGATGTGACACCAAAAGGGTTCAACTAAAGGGTCCCATTGAAGCTATAAGCTTTTAAAGTTGTTCAAGTTCTAAACACAAGTGAGAATACCACGTGTTTCAAGCACCTCAACATGGCTTAACATGTCTTAACATGGCTTCGTGTCAACACATGCTACACCTTCACGTCACCTCACTCTTACCCTACTTTCAGCTTTTCAGTGTACTTTTACTGCTATTCTACATTTTCACCTTTTCTATTTCTTATGCCATAAATACTACAATTGACACTCACCAGTTTATTTTAGTTTGGTAACTTGTAGCATGTGCCATCATATTCCTTCATAAAATACAAGTTAGTAATAACTCATTGCTACCTCTTATCATGTGGTGTTTGTGACAAACTTTACCTAATCCTGGGTCATCTATCATGTTATTGGTCTGAGTATTATGTTAGTAATGTAAGGAATTATTTAATGATTATTTTAATAAGAAAATTTATTTTTTAAAGATTAAATAATGTATATTGTTTTTAATGATTAATTGGATAGAATTGATATTTTTAGAGACTAAAATAAAGATTATAAATTTAATTTTAATTGAATATAAAGAATAAATTATTATTTTATTTTTTAAAAAAATATTTTTTATTGTATTAATTTCTGAATTTAATTTATTGTTATTTTGGTTTGTGAATTTAATTATGTTTTCTTAATTAGAGACTAAAATGATAATAAATAAAATAATTGAAAAATTAAATTACTAATAAAATTTTTTCATAAATTAAAATAATAAATATATTATTATTTTATAGATTATTTTATTATTTATATTTTCAAAAATTAAATTAATCAACATTCATGTTATTGGAGACCAAAAATAATAGTTTATTCTATATCTAAGTAACAAGAAAAAAACATTTTTTTCTTAAACATTAAAATAAAAATATAAGAATTTTTTATTTTTAAATATTAAGTTGATAAATATATTTTGATTTTAATTAAATTTTTTATTAATAAATATTTTTGTAAGATATTTTTATGAGTATGTTGTGATTTATAGTGAAGTAAAGAAAATATAGATTAAAGCAGAGTGAAAAAAAAAATCATTAAAGATACAAACACTAAAGATAAAATTAAGAAATATTAGGAAGAGTCAGTATCAACAAATTTCTTTAATTATTTAGAAAAACTAACGAAGATATTTAATATGTCAATAAATTTTAAGTAAAATAGAATTAGCAATTTTATAAATACGTAGATATAAAAAAAAAAATATCTTAAATGCATACTCTATAAATACGTAGCTGTAAAGTAAAGATACAAGAACTTAACTAAATTTCATGGATTTTGTATCACTTAGACCGATAAGTTTTATAAAAATTAATGGCTGGAATTCGTAACAAAATTAAATATATATATATATATATATAATAAAATTTAAAATTTAAATAATATCAATTATTAGAGTTATTGAAATGAATAATTTAGTCTACTCACCGTGATTCATGAGATAGATGAATTAATTTTATTTATTTTATTTATTAACTTGATTTGTTCTATTACGTGTCCAGGGTAAATGGGTTGACTCACGGTCAATTAAATTTAATTAAAAATAAAAAATTTATTGAAAAATTTATAAAATTTATTTAATTAATTAACTATTATAATTTATTTTAAAATCAATAAAATTTATTGACGTTAATTATATAAAAATTTTCTCATTAAATACAATTCATATTTTATTTCATCGATATACCACCAGAAGCAGATTATATATTATATTTAGGCTTAACTTATATTACGTTTATTTAACAGATAAAAAGGAGATGTCTCAGAATAATATTAAACAGTTATAATAAGAATGTTATTTCTAACAATAATATTCTTAAAAATATAATTCTCAAAAATATAAACTAATTCCGTAAAACAAAGTCCCTTATTGATAAGAAAATGAAAACTAACAAAAAAAAAAATAAGAAAAAGAAATAGAAGCCTATACATTATGTATGTAAAAGGAAATTGATTTGGTAAGCTAAAACATTTGCATCCAATCAATCTTTTATACATGAACTTAAAATAGAAAACTTAAAATTGAAGGAATGATGGACTGTGTTAACTATTTTGTAAATGTATAATCCGAACATCAAGGATGCCTACAAAATAACACAATAAATGCTTAGTTTTAATTAGCATCAATAAAACTGGAACATGCACTTTCAATCACAAGAACAATTTTATATTCCCTGAGCAAATTTTGTTAATCCTCTTACTTATTAAACAAAGAAAATATTTAATGTTTCAAATATTTTTAAAATATTAACTTTTTTATGTATTTTTTTAATAGAGTTTAGTTCTTAGATAGGAGGAATAAGGGTTGTTTATATCACGCTAGAAATGTACACATTTTGAAGAACATCTTTACATATTGATCCATAAAATCTTAGATATGTTAAGTTTTGATTGACCGTATATTAATAAAGTTATATTTATATTTATTAAAAAGTTATTATGTTACTATAATTTATATTGATTAAAAAGTTGTATTTTTTCATTTGTTAATAATTTTTTATCACAAATAAACTTTAGAAATTATAATGAATTTTTTTATTATCATTACTATTATTATTATTATTATTATTATTATGAATTATGTAGATTATAAATTATTTAATTTTTATAATATAAATTGAGTTATTAATGACTGATCAAGACCCATACCTCAACTGTGTCAATCAACTAGCCAAGTTTTAATAATATTAGGAAGAAGTCTCCATCATTGAGTCTAATAATATTATTATGAAGTTTCGATATTATATATATTGATGGAACTGTTTGCTAATAATTTAACATAACACGTAATATTTGTATAAATTTAATTATGCTACCTAAAACCTGTACCAATGGAAATAAATCCAATAATGCTTAATTATTATAATATGATTATTGGTACAATTTTTTCTCTCAAAACCACAAATTATGGAACTATTAAATCGAGATCGAGAAATAGAGAAAGAGAAAGACATCCAATAAGATGGGTCTAATAAAAGAGATTAATTCATCATAAAATATATACAAATTAAGATTTAAATTCTTATTAAAGGAAGATAAATTTGAAAAATGAGAGAAAGACAAATTCCTCACAAGGCTGTGCAATTTAATATCTTGATTAGAATGAAAGGAATAAAATAATTAATAGACTAACATAAATGTAATATTTTAATAATTTATTTATCATAAGATTATATATATATATATATATATATATATATATTTGTAAATTCAAGAGTAAAATATTTGTTAGCCCTATTTTTGTTCTCTCCAAAATTCCACTCAAGAATCAAACATTATGTGTAGTAGCATATAAACATAATGATGATTGTAGACTTAAAAAATGGAGTGTATGAGCTAGAAATTAAAGAGCAGAAATAAAATATAAAGGAACAAAAAGAAGAAAAAGATCACATCCAAGATAAATAATTTGATAAGGAAAAGAAAGGAATAAGAAAAATGCAGAAAAAGCAGAGAAAGAAAGATATGATAATCATTATTAACCATATACAAGGGTAGCTGGCAACCAATGTAGTGAATGAAGCTCTATGATTGTCCTAAATAATTAGGACAAAGGCTCAAACAAAGTTATTCTGATGATTTTGTAGAATCTTGGAGAAATCTTGAACAATTGTCAAATTTAATTTTGTTTTTTTTGGTCCCCCAGATGAAGTGTGAAAATATTATTTTTGGTTTGGTCAGTAGCATGGAAAATTTTGTGCAACAGTGCAATATATGTGTCATTTTGTTTTTGTAGGATCACGATGTGTCAATTTCTTTTTAAAGTTTTAATTACTGAAATAAATATATAGTTGGAAAATGTTATGCTTAGGTAGATTTGTTTTAGATTTCCTGAAATTATTTTCTAAAAATCGATTTAAAAGAATTAGTTTTAAAATTAAGGTCACAAAATTAATTTACATTAAAAAATATATATTAAATATGTAAAAAAGGGAATTTTATTTAAATGATAAAATTAAATTATTTTTTAGTGAATTTCACACTCAATCAATTCTTATCCACAAAAAGACAAAGTTTTGATATTAAAATCAATCACAAGATATGAATTTTAAGTAATTAATCTTCAATTGCAGACATGACTATAAGCATTTCAATCTCTTTATTATCTCTTTGTACTTACATTCTACTATTTTACTTTTCTAAAATTTGATTTGTTTTTTATTTTATCCACTGGGTAAAGGGGTATGGTGCTAGGTTTTTTTTTTTAAAATTAATAAGTATATTATATAAAATGATTTTAATTGGATAATCACTTTAAAAAGACTATATTTTTTATTTGTAGATTATTTTCTCTGTAAGCATATGTAGTGTACATTAGAACAACCATAAAGTAAGATTAAGTTTAAAATAATATTGTAATAAAATTCAAAGAATAAAACCCAATAACTGAATATTAATTACTAGCTTATAATTAATACCACTATTTCTTAATTAAAAAAAATAATCCATTATTGGGTTTAACTAAATTTTTAACATGACTATTACCTTCTTGTTATACACCAATATCTAAATCCCTTCTCATATAATTTCAATGACAAAGAAAAAAGTTAAGTGCTTGATTAGAAAAATAGGTAGAGTAAAAGAGAAGCACAATTAAGAGAGTCTCTATGACATAAATCATGTCACATGTCACTAATTTGAATGTAAGAAACTCACCTAACAAAAAAACAAATAAAAGTAAAATAAATATAAAAATAAAGGTCTTATTCAATGAAGAAAATTTACTTTTACTTTGAACAACCTTTCTTTAACGTAATTTAGTTTTCAACTACTCTTTAAAAGTATTCATGTGCATGCATTCGATTATTTTACTGTTATTTTATATTTCTATGGATTTCAATTGTTTTATACCCCATTGAATGGTTTGATAAAAAAATTACTTTATTCTTTTTTTGGCTGATTTTCAATATACATATATTTAAAGTTTTAGACAATATATTTCATTTTTTACTGCTGAATTTTGTAATTTTTATGATGTAAAATTGAAATGTATTATATCATGAACAGTTTTCTTAGGATTTTTTTCTTATCATTTCAATTGATTCATTTTATAATTTAAAACATAATTTGAAGATTTTGGTTAAAATTTTCATTCCTTATTATAGTGGTTTTTACCTAAGTCATAAATTTTCAACATATTATTAACTCACGAAGACCTTCAGCTTTAATTTTATTATAAAAAATTCTTAAGTTTTCTATTGCTTAATTAAATATTATAAAATTTAATTTTATTTCAATTAATCCTACAATTTTATAAATTTTGTAAATAAACAACACCCCGAACTTTAATCATTTTATATTTATTCTTAAAAGTTATCTTTTTATGTATATTTTTTCATCAAATTAAAATTAAATTATTTTATCTGAAATATCAATAATAATTCATTCATTTTTCTTCTTTTATTGTAATTTATTTTTCATATATTAAATTATAATAAAAATATGAATTTAGAAATAACAAAATAATTAAATTTATTCATTAGGTTTTTTAATTCTAATTTTTATTACATTTTATAGTTTGAAAATTATTTATAAAAATAAAATAAATAAATGATTGAGATTTATTTTTTATAATCCAATATAAGTATTAATTTAAATGAAATCAAAATTAAAGTCTTTGTATGTAAATACAGTAACGTTTAAAGATTGATTGGAATAGAAATAAAGTTCATGTATCTATATGTAGATATAAAGTTTAACGATTAATTATAAAAAAAATTAAAACTAAATGTATCTGTTTTAAAAAGCTTAAAATTTAAGGTATTAATTTTTTTTGCCATAATAAATAAAATGAGAACATTTTTTTGCTCTAATTACAAGAAAAAAAAATTCACTTTCAAGAACATTAATTGTTAATTCTTTCTATATTCTTAATTATTATGAAATCTATTAATAAGGTTTTTACTCATTTATCATGAAAGTGAATATAATCTTTACTTAAATAATTTAATTTTATGAGTATTTTATTTGAATTTATGAAATTATTAATTAAATCAAATAATAATTATGAATATTGAACAATTTTAATGGTAATGTAAAATTAATATTATATTTTGATTTTTGAATCAAATAGCCTCTATTTAAAACTTACTGTGCAAGGGAGAGAAAAATTAGCAAGAGTAAAATTTGTATAGGATATTTTTAGTCCCAAACAAAAATCATAATAATCAAATATCATACATACATATTCACAAATGGTAGAAGTGATCTAGAACAATGAAAAAGAGGAAATTATATCTAATGAAATTAATCATAATGGAAAAAAGAAGAAGAAATATATTGCACTGGTTATCATTAAATTTTGTTTTTTAAACCCATAATGTGTAACATCAAACAATGAAATTTAGCTTTGTTCTCTTTGAGAGAAATATGCAACCTCTTCCTTTAATTACTACAGTCATTCATGTAATGACAAAATAGTTCTGTTTGGTTTTCGTTTGCTGGGTTCAAATCCTGATTTTTTGTTTTGTGTTTTTATTTTATTTTTTATTTTTTAAATATAGTCTCTGAACAATGTAAAAATGGAGTTATAATATTTTTTTATTTTCATTCAATTTTAAAAATATTTTTTTGAAAATATTTTTAAAAACTAAACTAAAAACATGTTTACCTACAATAATAAAAATGAAAATAAAACACACTCAAACCAAATACCGCATTAATATCTAATTTTTTGGTGTTGACCCGATTTATATTAGGTTTTGATTCTTTCCAAATTATAATTATGTTTAGGATGGTTATGATTTTATAACTAGGGATTTCATTTACTTGTTTATTTGAAGGTAATTATGGCAAAATTAGAGTTCTAGTAGGACATTTAATGATTAGGATTCATCATATTCATCATTTTGTGCTTTAAATTATGGCATCTGTTGTGTTTTATGTGTAGAAAGTGATGTAGTTCAACTCATTTAAGAGGCAATATGACTAGCATGTGGCCTTTTAATGGACCTAAAAGACATGACTTAGGAACTTAACTACTATCATCAACTTTGAAATTTGTCCATGCTCTCTCCATTAAAACATTCACCAACTATACCAAAAGGATCAAGCTTTTGTCTTCCCAAAAGGTTTTAATGAATTCAAAGCCATGCAAATTTTGTCCAACAGTTAGGCTTTGTTAAACCTTCAACTAAATATGAACGTTTAATAATCCAGCTAGAAAGAAAAAAATGAGAGTGAGAGAAAAAAAAATTATTTTTGGGTTAGTTAAGTTTTTAATCTATCATTTGTTTAATTTTTTGGTTTTAATCCTTTAAACTTTTTTTAGTTCTTGGAAAATTTTATGTCACTACTTTTAGTTAATTTTTCAATTAAATATATGACATTTTGTAGCAGTTAAAATAATTTTTTGAATGTGAAAAATTAATTTAAAATGTTACTTATTTAATTATTTAACAAAATTTTTTTTAATAAGAAGGACAAAAAAACTTATTTAATTATCTAACAATAAAAATAAAAGTAATAACAATAATACATGACTCTGACAATAATAATAATCACCCTAGTGAAAATAAAAATATTGGTGACGATTTTAATTAATAATAATGATATATATAATTAGAAATCATTAGATAAAAAGATTTATACATTATATTAAAAAGAAATCAAGAATTTTTAAACGAATAGAGTATTTATATATTCTTTTATAAAATTCGCCATATCATATTATCAATATCTATATGCTTTTAATATTAAAATTTTTTCTTAAAATTTTTTAATTAAATATTACCTAATTATAATATTTTTTTTATAAAATACAACGCTTTATATATTTTATTTCATTTTTAAATAAATATATTTTATCACTATTCTTATTTTATAATATCTTCATCTATTATTATTATTATCGCTGTGCTATTATTAGTGACTATTATTATTATTTGATATACTCACAGTGTTGTTAAAATTAAAATAAATTAATAAATTATTTATACTTATAATTTAATAATTATGATTAAAAATGGGAAAAGACTTATATCTAATTCTAAAACCGCGAAACTAAATTGGGCTCTTTCTGGGCCCGTTTTAACCTGCAAACTCACATTTTGACAGCCCAAATCTTATCGAGAAATAAATGTTAAACAGACATTAACTATTTCATATGTCGACCAAAATAAAGAAAATTAAAAAAATAATATTTGAATTAAAATAGAGTATAGCACAAAATAAAAAAGTGTTAATTGTAAATTTAGTCTCTATTTTTACAATTTTTGAAATTTTGTCCTACAATTTTATAATTCAAACATTCAATTTTACTCTTTGAAAAAATTTAGAAATTTGACCTTCATTGGTTGACACGTGATTTTTTTTAATTAATTTTTTGTTTAATTTATTGCTATAGATACATTCCACCTTTCCTTGTTTTTTAACAAAAGTAAATTAAATTAAGAACAAATTTAAAGAAATATTTATATTAAGTGTTTAACAATAATTGATTAATATTAGAGTAAGTATTACATGTAGACGTCGTTTTTATAAATTAAGCATTTCAATCATTTTAACGCAAGATATTATTAAGATTTATAAATCTCATCATGAATTTCATAAAATAATAATCTCGAATATATAATTTTTTATTTTATTTAAATTTTTTTATTTGATTGGTGCAGTAAAAACATCCTTTCTTTTCTCTTCTTAAATACTAGAATCTTTGTAAAATTTTTGTTAAGATTTTATCTAATGCATACCTAGTACTGTTAAGCTCAATATATTCTAATGCATACCTAGTACTTAATAGATATGTTTACGTAAACACTCTTTCTTGCAAAGCATCTCTATTGGACTAAAGAGGTCATTAAAAAAAATTTACATGTCAATCAATATTATTAATTTTACCATTAATATTAGTCAAATTTTTATAAGAATTAATTTCTAAATTTTTGAAAAATAAGGATTAAATATCCAAATTACTAAATTGGGAGACAAAATTTTGTATAAAAATAAATGTACCAAAATTGTATCTGAAAAAAATTGCATCCCTTACCGCAAAGGAATGAAAGTTATTTTTTTACTATAATTATGTATTTCCATCTCCATCTTTCACATTTCATTTTTATTTTATTTTTGAATTAAATATATTTTAATTTTTTCTGTAGAGTGTGGTAGATTACATAGTACAGAATTATTGGTAAAAGAGAAATTGGAAGAAAATTTTATTTTGGTGGATTAGAAGGAGGGAGAAGGGAGAACCAACCATTGCATGACACGTGGAGATGCAAGGAAAGGAAAGCCAATGAGTGATGTTGGTTATGCATCATGATCATCCACACATTGCTTATGAGATGTTTTTGTTCATCTCAACTAAGTGATAACGATAAAGAAGCTTATGGTAATGGAGGCCTCAGCAACTATTTTCAATAACTCCAGAGCTTTACCCTTCATCTTCTCTTCTTCCCGTGTCACTTCACATAATTCTCCCACTTTCTCTCCTATGCTTGTCAAATCCATGGCCACTCCTAAGCCTCTTCCCTCAGTCTCTAGAACTGTTGGCTCTAGAAAGGTAACCTCCACACACACACACACACACATTCTTTTTGTTCAAATTGTTTTCTATGAACTATAAAGAGTGACACACACTATATGTATCTACCTTGCTTACACAATGATTTTGTTTGTTCAAATGGTTTGTAAGACCTGTCTCTAATGTTTGAACTTGACCACTTAGAAGACAGACAAGGATTTGTTGTGAATTACCTGTTTTGAATGAAAAGTTACATTTTGAAAAATATGTAATGGTTGTTAGCTCTCAAAACATTGTAAACCAGTGTAATATGTATCTATGTATCTATATGTGCATTGAAGGTTCTTACATAGTGTTTCTTTTTGTTCAAATGGTTTATTATATCTCTCTAATGTTTAAACTTGTCCACTTAATTAAAGAAGGCAAATGCTCTGTCGTGAAAGTTAAATGTGAATTACCTGTTTTGAACCAAAATTACACTAAAAAACAACAGTGTGATGGTTTATCTCTTAAAATATTGTGTGTCAGTGCTACATAAAGTATATATATACCTATACATGCCTTAAACATAAAAAATGATTCTTTTTGTTCAATTGGTTTATTATGAAGAATGAAACCTGTCTCTAATGTTTGAACATGACCACTTAAAAATAAGGGGCTCTATGGTGAATTACCTGTTTTGAACCAAAAATTAAAACAAAAACAAAACATTGTAAGGGTTGGCAGTTCTTAAACAGAACTTGTTCCTGAAAGTTTCCAACATATGAAGGAACACACTGCTTAGCGGCTTCATGGCATAACATAACTGAAAACATGTTTTTCTTTCTTTCTTTGTTTATCTGGTTAAGTACTATGTAGTGTTTTTGTTCCAATAATAACTGAACCAAGTGCTCAAAGCAGAACTCAATTATCTGCATAATAAAGATGTGCAATACAGATTAACAAACATTATTCAAGTGACAGTGCAATTTTGATTTAAAACAACACCAAAAGCACATAAAAACTTTTCCCATGTTTTGTCCCAAGTGAGAACATGTTTTCTTTATTTGGTTAAGAAGTGTTTTTGTTACAATAATAACTAAACCAAGTGCACAATGCAGAACTCCACTGTGTTCCCACTAGGGGAACAACCTAGGAGCAGTCCGGTGACCACGACGCCACCGATAAAGCTTCTGACAAGGATGGAGCAGTTGAAGTTGCTGAGCAAAGCAGAGAAAGCAGGGTTGCTATCTGCAGCAGAGAAGTTTGGGTTCTCTCTTTCAACAATAGAGAGGTTGGGACTGCTTTCAAAGGCAGAAGATTTGGGTGTGCTATCTGCTGCTACTAATCCTGGAACACCAGGGACACTCTTAACTCTCAGTTTGGGGTTGCTGCTCCTTGGACCCTTGTTTGTTTACTTGGTTCCTGAGGACAACCTTGGGGAAGTGGCTTTGCAGGTTGTAGTTGCCTTAGTCTCTGTACTTGGGGGTTCTGCTGGTTTTGCTGCATCAAATTTTGTATCTAACTTGCAGAAATTGAAGTAAATTTTATAACTTTAGGTCTCTCAAGACCTGAAAATATTTTCCTTTGCTATCTCACCTAGCATTTTTGTTTACTCTAGATTGTGTTAGAACATTATCAGAATTCTCAGATGAGATGAATTTAGGAAAAACATAAGTAATACCACAGTATTGAAGTCACATATTATAGAACTCAAAATAGAGTAAGGGAGTACCGTAGAAAATCATATTGATATTTAATTGAATACAATAATATGATTGATTGTGAGTATGAGGTGTATTTATAGAGTTCGTAAGAGATAACATATACCTCTAACTAACTAATACTAATATTCTTAACACACTAAAAACTAGATCTTAAATAAGGATCACTCAAGACATTTTTAACCGAATGGAATGACATCTAGTGATCTTCAACCTCATCTGGGGTTATAAAGCATTTGTTGTCGTTGTCTTTAGTGATGATTTTGTTCTTCACACTTTCTTTTTAATCTTTCACTATTTTATCTATTTCTTTCTTTTATATTACTTTATTTTCTTTCTTCACACTTTGTTTTGTCTTCGAGTGACTAGATAGTAGAGTTCAAATACGGATTCATTAAAGTAAGTTAAAGACTTAAGTTGAATTTTACTATTACAATAAAATTAACAAGCATACTTAAATCTTATTTGATGTGCAGTAAGGAGGCCATAATAAAATTAAGAACCCAAATGAATTTTTCATTGGAGATGTTCTAATTGACAAAATTTATAACATAGTATATGTCTATGTGATAGGTTACAATAGGTGATCTCTGAAGGTCATCATTTTGACACCAACTAGCTTTTAACCCCTCCTACCAACATGTTGTCTTGGACCAGCAAAACATCAAATACCGGGAATTTGTTCTTACACCCTAAACATACATCCTTTTTTACCTTTCGGAATAGATTTTCCAGAAAGAAAAACAAAAGGTGCATGTAAATTTTTGTAAGATGTTAAAGGGATTCCATTCAAGTGCCCAAAAACATTGGGCCTCAACTTCAATCATCAAGTGATATTTGCTTCTTCTGCCCTAGAGTTTTCTATATGCACCCTAAAAAATATATTATGAGATACATTTATGTGTCATCAAGTTGGGGGTAAGTATTTTGGCCCAATACTTATCAACACAACTCTATGACTTGGAGGATACTAAAGTTATTATGGTGCCAGTAATTCCATGATAATTGGTGTATTCTAATATGCACTTGCTTGTAGGGTTAGAAATGCAAACCTAAAGGTAAAATTCTAAAATTCATCATAAGAAAAACTTGTTTCATACTTTTCCGGATGTAAAGGTTGTCTATAGGATGTAACGCAACTGTGACAAAGCATCATTGTCAATCAATATATTCCATGCCCACTGCCTGTGCTAATTGTGTAATCAACCATCAGTGATTATATATATTGACGACATTTTCATTCATCAACATTCGTCACCAATAACTAGTGACAATGTTTTGGATATCACAAGTAATGATATTAATAATGACGAAAATATATAGTTACTATGTATATAAAATAATAACAAAATAGAAATGTCGTCACACATAAACAAGACATGAATTGATGATTTATGAAAATTGTCATTTTTGAAATTATTTAAGGTGGGGCAGTGTATATTCTAGGAGAGTTTTCTGATAATTTTATGCTAAGTGATGAAATTGGATTTAACTATTAATTAAAAGGTTGTTCAATCTCTACAGATTATACATTTTTGAAGAATATTGCAGCATGCATAGTGAAAGGAATGTCTGGAAAATGTCATTGAGTGATTGCTATTCTAAGGTTAAGATGATCAAAGAACAAAAGGTGTGGAGCCTATATATAGTTCAATAACTTCATCTACACTGAACATGAGTTTGCTTAAACTTTTCCCAATTGATTGGACCACATTCACTGTTGTTCTTTCTGTCCCATTCATTCTACATATATATATTTTTAAAAATTTTATAAGACATAATTGTTCTTTTGGTAAAATCATGGATCATATAGGACCCCTTTCCCATCTCTATTCACTTTTATTTTATCTGAAAAGAAAAGAAAATGACTACCTTTCACGCTTAAGATGATGCATTTGGATGTGTTGAGAGAAGAACACCTTTGATGCCCACGTGTAGACGTTGGTAGAATCTTTGAACGTAGTTTGTAATAATCGAGAAGTCGAAATCTTGTTCAATACGAGTCATGAAGATATCTTTTATTTGTGTCTATTTATTTAAATATAATATATAAAAAAACTTATAAAATCAGTTAAATAAGATTAAAATAGTGGAAATCTTATTTCGTCTAGCATATAACCTCTTACATATGTGACTCACTTTTTATAAGATTGAATTAGAATTATAATCCACATTTAATTTCTATATCTAAATTTTAAATTTCTATCGGAAAATATAACTCAATATAATTTATCAATATTAAAGTCTATCTTAATATTATTTCTTTTAAATAGTTTATGTCATCATTCATTATTCTTTCCTAATATAATTTAAAAATATATTATCAATAATGTAATATGTTGGTTTCAAAATCAACCTTTAGATCTAGACATTACTTAACTAATATATTTCATTTGGTAATTCAACAACCACATTAATTTTTAGAACACACCATCAAGAATTTATCTATGAGCTAGGGAAAAAAGTGATTGGCAGGAGAACGCAATAAAACATAACACCATAGTCTAGGCTAGTGTAGTAGCTAGCCAGTAATTCAGAAATAGTTATAGATATGTTACAAATGGGAGAAACTCTACTCAGTATTGGGTGTTGTCTCATAGCACCAAAGCTAAAATAGAATTGATTTACTTTAGGTAGTTTAGTATTGCAATAAAACTCTTCAACTAAATAACTTTGATCTATCATATTTGATAATATCCCAACTGTTTATGAGAAAATGAAGTTAAAGCTATCTAGACCCCAGGACTTTTTAGGTCATGTACATCCCACCCTTGATAAAAGTAACAGATAAACTTAATTAAACTTTAAATTTATGGATATTTTAGGTATATTTTTAATAAGAGTTTCAAAAAATAAAATTTATTTCTCAAAAAGATAAAATTAGTATTTTTGTTAACTAAAGTCTCATGTCTTTTTAAAAAGATTGAAAGAGAAGACTTTTATATATTAATTAATAAATATTAATTTTTACTTTTTAAAAAATAAATTTTATTTTTTCTTCTTATTTTTTTCTCTTAATAATTATTCAAAAAGAATCATCCAAAATAAACCCTAGATATACTTTTATTTTCTCATTTTACACACTTTCCAGTCAAATCTATATTATAAGAATGTACAAATTTTTCTTCCCACATGTGAGATCCAAATGTTTATAATAACCATTTATATTCTCTTTTCAAAATTCAACTTTTAGGTTCATTAATAAAAAAGTATTTGTTAGGTTAGTTCTTATAAAAGAACCACGTATATTTGGGTGAAACATCAAAATTTATTTATAACATCTTAATAATATTTACACTTTATGCAAAAGCTAATTGAAAATAAATGGGCTAAAACAGTGAACTAAATGTCTGAGATCTATAACATCTTTGATTATTAAGAAACAAAATAAATATTTAGAACATGGTCATTATGGAATAAAATAAATATTAATAAATAATCTAAACATTTTTTAAAATTATTATGAATATCACTGACAATTAGTCAATAATGTAATCAACAGTTTTATAATGTTTTTCTAAATAAGAATTTTAACCTCTTTTCAAATGACAAAATGAGTGAATGAGTTTTCAACATCATAACTTTCTTGTAACATGATTAACACTAACATCATTTTAATTTACACATAAAATAAGCTTTATTAACTATAAATAGTTAATATATTCATTTTATAATATAAATTTTACGGTTATACATTAAAAAAATGTAAAAAAATTTAATAAGGTCAAATAATCATAATTAAAATTTTGTGTTATTTTAAAAATTTAATATTAAATTCAGTAAACTAAAGTTATTACAATTAGTTAGCCGTATAAACTTTACATTATCAACACATCATGTATATATCTTCTCTTTTCTCTTATATAAACCATATATACTAATTATTGAAATATAAAAATTTAATGAATATAAAAAATTCAATGTGTAATTATCTTATTTAAAATAAAAATGCTTTTCTTTTTCCACATATATTTAGTCTTACTAACCTTTGGCCTGTCCTGAATGTACAAAGTAGATATGCAGCTACAATTTGTCAATTAGAATTGAATCAGTCTGAAACGTGAAGCAGACAGCAACACAGAACCCCACACCATTGTTTCCAGAGTTATGAACCTGTGTTCTCTTCTCTCTTCTAGATATATCCTAATAAATATTAAGAAGAAATTTTTTTCTATATGAATTTAGATAAGTTAGTCCCCGAAACATACCAAAATCAGAATAAATTTCACAGTTCAAAATATAGAAAGTTTAAAATATAGAAAGTACATTTTACTTTCCTTAATTTTATAAATTAATAAATTCATTCCCATTTTTAATTTCATTATTTGATTTTATTTTCAAATAATTCACTGAATATTTATTAACAATTATGAACTATTATCTAAATAATTTTGAAAATTGAATTAAATAACAAACATAAAAATTAAAAATTTTATTTATTCATTCCAATTATATTAAAATCACAATCACAATAGAGAAAGTATGGAACCAAAAACCAAAAAATATTACTCTCAAAATACGCTTACAAAATGTTTACAATGTTTTTTTACCAATGTGATCTCTACGCTTAGGCATTGAGATTCAAAAGACATTTTTATGGGACGAGTGTCTTATATATTAATTGAATAAAATGAAAAAAGAAACTTCACTAAATAAAGATGGATAGTTAAATTTTTTTCTTCGTCAAAAATGAATTATGGATAAAGTTATAGAAATTTTTTACATCTCTACCATGGTAACTAGGAAAAAAAAATCGTCTAATTAAACTTGCAATAACCTTTTGACTTCTATCTTTTATTCTATGCCCTCCATCTGTTCCAGGTTAATAAATGTTTTAGCAAATAAAAAAAATATTCTATATTGATTATATTTTTAGATTTTAATGAAGTATTTAAACTTTTATTCTAATTTTTTGCTTCTTAATAAATACACCGTTTTCTCATTAACGCGTCAGTGTGGAAAAAGTGTTTTTTTTTTTTTAGCATATACAATCTTACACGGACAAGTAATTAATATTCATGCAAATTTATTTTGATTTAATTTTTGTGCAGATTTGTAGGTTGTATTTAATAAGTTTTTAATTTTTAGTGAGACTAGATTTAAATGTGTCTTTTACTGCATTGAGTTCATGTCTATTCAGTCTATGTCTATAAATAAAATATTCTTTGTATCTTGAGAGACAAGTTGTATTTGAATAAAAATTTGAGTTTTTCTCTAATATGAAATATGAAAGCCTTTTTTTATTTTTAGTTTAGTTATGAGAGAAGAATTAAATCTGATCTTATTAATATTTGATTGTGTGACTATCAAATCCATGACTTATCATTCACCTTCTCGTTCCTTTCTGAGTGTGACGTCAATATCCTTTACCAAAATAAAAAATCAGTCACCTTCTGAAAATTCGCCATTTAGTATAAGAGCTTCAACTCTTAATTTTAGTATAACTGAACAAATGGTCATGAATGTGTCGTTATTCACGATGAAAATGAAATATTTACAAGACGAAAATGTAGTTGGAAAGTTTGTGTAATAAATTTTCCAAAGAGCAACACGAAGGAAAGATCACACGAAGAACTCCAATTATACCGGCAAAAAAAAGTGTAAGAGCTAAAAAGAGGTTAAGAGAAAGAGAGAAAAATGAACAACAAAAAAGAGAAAAAATAGAGAAGGAAGAATAACAAAGAGGAGAGGAAAAAGAGAAAGGAAAACAGAGAAGAAAAAACAACAAAAAAGAGAAAAAAAACAAAAGGAAAAATAATAAAAAAGAGAGAAAAGAGAGAACGAAAAACAACAAAGTGAGAACATTCAGACTCAAACTCAAACCCAAACTGAAGATCTATGTAATTAAATGAGAACTGAATGTAAGTATTTGTAGCTAATATGGTTCTAATTGCTAATAGGGCATCTTAATTGTTTGTATTTGTTTTAAACATAACTCTTAATTGACATTGTAATAAAAACACTTGAATCAAATACGAATGAATGAACACACGAGACTTTCTCTACTAGAGTTTTCTCTAACTTCACATTATTAAGAATATTGTTTCTTGTGGCGATCATTGTCTTATCAATCTTTTAAATTTGTGGCACCAACTTGATATTATTGTTTATTTATTTTTTTCCTCTCTAATTAAAGTAAAATGTTTGCTATCTTAATCATAAATTTGGATCAATTTTATTTACAACCATTAAAATTTTTGTCCTGATTATTTTTTCTTTATTTAAGACTAAATTGAAATCTAATTATTTTTTTAATTTAGATAATCTTAATTCTAATTAGATGCTATCTTAAGATAGCCAGATTGATCTTGATGGGTTGCGAAAGGAAACTCTTGATATCATTCGTGAGTATTGTGTTAATTAAAGTAATTTTTCTCAATTTTAAAAATCTTCAATATAGCCATGAATATCAAAGGGTTGGAGACAGGGAGTACATGCGTAGTCCTACATCCTGGCAAGGTTTTGGTGCTGGCCACACAGATACATAAACAAAAAATATAAAAATGGACAAGAAAATTTTTTCAAGTATTATTTTCGTTTTCACTGTTATGTAAGAATAATCGGAGTTTCATTTTAATAATTTATAATATCATTTAACATAAATTTAGTTATATCAAATTTAGTTTTTAATTTTGATCAGAAAATAATATACAGAATATATTATATGTAAAAATTATATATAAATTTTCTCTTATAAAAATGTGATAAATGTTAATATTCTACGAACATTGATTAAGAAATTAAAATGAAAATAATTTTATAAAAATATATAAAATTATCTTGTCCAAATTTTTATATTTAATTTTAAAATAAATTAATATTTTAAAGATATTGATTAAGGATTTGAAAAGAGAAATTTTTTTGTTACAACGATTAAATTTACCAAGTTTAAAATATTATTATCATTATGCTCTAATGTTTGATCCGAGGAATTATTTTTGACATTTATTTTTAATTTTTATTTTGTGAAAATAGTTTTTTGAAATATCTAAAAACAGAATTATTATTTACTTAATTTTAAAAGTAGTTTCGTGAAATTATTTTTTTAAAAAAATCAACTAAACACATTTTCATCCCTATTTTTAATTTGTAGTGAAAATAAAAAAGTAGTCAAATTTAACGACACCTTAATATTTTCGGTTTGTAATTTGGTGTCTATGATAATGATTAGTAAAAATATTAATAAACATTTTTTTAATTAATAAACATAGTGATGGTTAGGAAGATGATAGTGTCTGAACCGACAATGGGAATTTGTTAGTGAGTGACAAGTCAGAAACACAAGCTCATTGTACATATAATTATGTGCATCGATCAATCTATTTGACAGCGCATACATTTATTGAATGGGTCATATGTTGTGAATTATTATGTTACAGTGATGATGCTGATGGAAAACTATCTATCATTAGATAGATACTTACTACTCAGTGGACAGTGGTGATGATGATACTTGATATTGCGTTTTCACTTTCCATTTTTCACGAATAAGCAACAACTATCTAGTACATTCTTGAAAATTCGTCTCTCCTTTTTCCCTTTTCCAACATTTCTATATACCAACCTTTTTTTTCTCATATATGCTGTCAATGGAACTCTTTTTTTTTCTAATATAAACTAAACTAATAAGTTATCATGAAATTTTACATGCAAGTGTATTCGAATTACCACACATGCATTTATGATTTATCTATCAGGGGTTGATCGACATATTTTTTTTTTTTTGTCACTTTATGGTTGAAAAATATTTCTTTGCCATGTCAACTCAAAACCTATGACAAATTAATTGTATAAGATGTGTTTAATTTTGATTCATTGGTAGCATTATGATTTTTGTATTATTTGTTGAGTATTCTACTAATGAATTGTATATATAGATAAGAATAATATTATTATCTAGCGTCAAATTCATTTAATCTAAAAGCCAAAGATAACATTTTGTATTAATATTTTGGATTCAAAACTTATTTTTAAGTTTAAAATAAAAATAAAATTTGAATTTGAGGGTGATATATAAATATACAAGAGGATCAAATCATTCCAAAAATAAATTTAAGAAATTTTCTCTTCATTCTCACTCTTTTTTCTTAATTTAATTTAAATATTATAGATAAGTTATTTGTTAAAGTTGTTAAATTAATAAGTAAAAAGAAGGATACTGGTCAACATTAATTTTCTTAAACTTACCCTTCGAATCATTTGATCTCACTTATATATATATATATATATTCAATCTATTTTCATTCCAATGAAAGTTGCTATTAACAAGTTATTTAATTTATACTTATAGTTTCTCCCTTTAATATCTTACATTCTCTCTTACATTATGATGTTAATCAACTTATGAGGATTTTTTTAATATAAACAATTCTCTAATTTTAAGAAATTCAAAAATCATTTAGTATAAGAAAAAAATATTTTTTTGATAAGTAACTTATACAAAACGTAATTAAACAACTATTATTGAAGATGCCCTAAAATGCTTCAATTAAAAACTTTTCACTTTAATTTTCTTAACGAACACCTTTAGGTAGCATTGGTCTTAATTTAATGGAGAAGTTATTTAGTAATTTCATATTTTTTTAAGCTTAAAAGTAACTTTTAAATTAAATATCTTGTATAATGCGTTTAAATCTTGGTATTTGAAATAAAAAAAGAAGGAAGTAATAGAAATTAGCATTTAAAATATACTATCTTTTTTTCTTTCTTGACTTGAAGTGTATTTTTTTTTTTTGGTCTTATCACGAGTTTCTTCTTTGTTCATTAACTTAAAGATTAATTTTGTTGGTTATATTGTAAATGTTGTTGATCCAATTGATTTTCCTACACAGTTGAGAGTATTTAACGAAGCAAAAGCTTCTAAATTGTGAAATTAGTATTTTATTTTACTGATTTTGCTATAAACATGGTAAGTCTCTTCCCCCACTCTCACCTACCAACGTTACCATTGTTTGTTCTAATTTATGAAATGACTATTTAACATTATTAAGTTTGCCCTAAACAAAAATAAACCTCTTCTTCACTTGTTTCACCCACCAACACCATTTAACCCCAAAACAATTTCACCAAACCCCACACTTTAATTGGGAAAATTTCAGCACTACTGAAATCCATTCCAATGAAACTTTTCCTCCTCTACTCTTTGCAAATCACTAACCTAGTTGTGTTTTTTCCATTTACGTTATTTCCTTTCCCTTCTTGCAATTTTGTAAGGTTATGAAAGGATTATGTTAAAATTAAAAAGTAATTTAAACTGGTTCCATTCCATTGTGTTTCTTATTTTTTTTTTCAAATGTTAAAGTTAAATATTTATTATAGAATA
Source organism: Hylodesmum podocarpum (assembly GCA_026586105.1). NCBI lineage: Eukaryota > Viridiplantae > Streptophyta > Magnoliopsida > Fabales > Fabaceae > Hylodesmum > Hylodesmum podocarpum. Next base: position 5,188,336 of record JALJEV010000493.1, on the reverse strand, counting down.
TTCAAATAATAAAGTAACATTTTTATTTTACTTAATTTCAACCTATTTCCTTCCATTATATTTTAATCCATTTTATTCTATTCTTATCCATCAATTCAAACATAAGTTTAGATTCAAAATGTCTATTATCTAGCTCTAAACTCTAATATCCCAACATGCATGATTTATTTTATTGGGATAGTACAATTTTTTTTTAATAAAATATGTTTCAGCATGTTAATTAAAAAGGGTTTAAATGAAGAGCTAGCTGCTAATTAATATCTTTAATATTTTCGAATAATGTTGCACGACTTGTGATTCGTTTCTAGTTATCAAATTGACCAAAGTTGAAGTTTTCTGGGCATGTATAGAGTTTGAAGTGAGTCAAACCAGCAACTCTCATTGTGGTTAATTTCTCCACTTATTCAACAATAGCTTTCAGACAGAACGATAATTACATAAAACCTATATAACCCTTCAGCAACAGACAACAAATTCATAATCATTTCGTTTCCGTAAAAGAAAAAGATGAATCTCTAAGTACCTACCCATCTTTTTCAAAAGACAATGTTCAGTTTTTTTTCTTTTTTATTTTTTTAATAATCAGTGTATTTACACGAAATGTGTACCATACGAAAGTTAATTTCATCAAAGACTTTGAATATTTCTTAGCAACATAATTTATTTCATATTCACCAGATTTGATTGTTGGATGTAGTTTTTTTCAGTGTTCCAGGTTTAGATAATTGAAATTTAGGTTTTTTTTTTTTTGGTTTTCTTTATATATATATATAATATTTATAAAATCATATACATTAATTGGCTGAGTACAAGAAATACTCAATAGTAACATTTAATTTGCAGCTACACATCGACCAAGCCATAGTTTACAAAATTCTCTCTTAATAAGGAAACACTAGATAAGTCTTGGGGTGCAGAAATAAAATTTCACATTGAATGCATTTAACTTGTTGGTAGGTTGCTGGGGTTCATATGGTTTGAATTCATTTAGGTTATGAAGCTTAAAAACTATAAAAAGTAGGATCAGCTTTTGGACAACTAAAACTGCAGTTGCAGTATACTCGTCAGATGAACGTCTCAATTATTTTGGGTAAAATCCCAATTTATTCTAGATATATATATTGCTTGGTTTTGAAGGAAAATCTGCAGGCTCTTACACCCCTTTCACACTCTGCGGCACACAGCACAGCCTTTTCCAGGTTTCTTGTTCTTAAAAGCACTCAATTATTTACCATCTAACACTGTTACAACTTCAGTTGAGTTATTAAGAATTCTGTGTAAGATAGATAAAATTAATTAATGCATTAATTTTTTTTTTCTTCTTTTTACATATTCCTATGTAAAGACTTAACTAGGGTTTACGTACCCTTAAGTCTTTGAAACACTAACCTTGTACCCATTTTTACTATTTAACTGTTGATGAAGAGCCCTAGTACATTTGAATTGTAAATCTTAGGATCACTCTTTCAGAGGGAGCAATAATTGTCTATTAGGTTTTTTTTCTTTTCTTTTTTGATAAGCAATTAGGGTTTTTTCTTGTTTGGCAGGCTACAAAGTACTCTAAATATTTAAATACGTACCTATGCAAGACAACAACATAATTAGGAAAGGATGGAGACTATATATAGTGTGTGCCAAATTATTCAAGTTAGCAAGTCAAATCATGGCACTAAAATTCTTGGTGCTTCATAATACACTTTGATCTATGTATTGGGGAAACACATGCATTTTAATGAAGTAACAAATACACGCAATTAGGTTACTAAACCAAATTTAGATATTTATTTTCAGAATAGTGAAAGTCAGATCTTTCAACTTGTGCCGTGCAAATCTCACTGCCATCTACCTGTGGTCCCTCTTTCTTCCATGAGTTGAGTGGATGCTTTTTAAGAACCTAAGTTGGTCCCTCATCTATGGCGCAGCTACCTATGATCTATTATCTAATCCAACTGATCACACTCAAATACCATACACCACATCTTTTGAATGTGATTATGACTCCTCTTGTTGAATTAATTTCTTCCACCCTTCTTCTCTAGCTGGCTGCAAATATTACTCTTATCATCTAAGTTAAGAATACGAGTAATGTCAACAATATACTCCCTAATACACTCTTTATAATTGTCTTAAAAATTATATATGTTTGTGAATTCTGGCTACTTGGTTATTTAATGAATCTCTTTCTGGATTTTGCATTATTACTAATTATAAAAAATGAGTGTGTCAAATTAAGAATATTTTGAGCACGAATAATTCTAAAACAATATATATAGCACACCATCAAAAGGATTTCATTCTTATAAATATTCTTAGGTTTCACTCTTATACTATCGGAAATGCCTTAATTCTTTAGATAATGCTTTGTGGAATTATCTTTGTTACCTTTACAACAGTGCGAATTTCTTGATATAGATATATGTGGTTGCACAAAAAGTGAAAACCATGCTTTCTTCTTCTTTTTATCTAATTTTTAAAATAAAAGAATAAGTCATAAATTGATTGTAGGTCATCTTTTTCATTGTCTTTTCTTTTTATCTTTCTCCCTTTGGCCCGGCAGTGCTTAGTCCAATATTGAAGCTTGCATATCTATCTAGTGTGCCTTCCCACACTCGATTGAATAATTATATTGATAACAGTTATAATCATTAATCAGTGATTGTTCAGTATGTGGTATGAACAAATCAAAGGACTTACCACTGCCAGTGTGGTTGACGTGTCACTTCAAAAGGACGCCACGTGACCAATGATCATTTTCTTTTTATCATTTAAATGCAAAAAGATCAATGGTTCAAAATTCAAAAATTTCACTTCTAGTTATTAAATTTCTTAATTGTACAGTGAAATATTCCATTGAAGGAATAGGTTGAAATCTAAGGTTGGGGTCATATGCTCAAATAATTAACATTTAGGTGCTCATTTTGGAAAGACTTTAATTTTAGGGTATTTCTATTTCCTTTCCTTTCCCTTTCAATTCATTTCTTCTCTTTCTAGGTTATGGTAGAAGGCATAGAACAGAATAACCAGGTAGCATCCAGAATTTTCTCTCTCATGTAAGTTGGTTCTTTTCATTTTAATAATAACCCAAGTCTTGTGCTTCTCATTCTTTGTTTTAAGTGAAATCATACTTCATATATGTACTGTTTTCAAGGCTGTGTTTTTGCATCAATTTTGGTTTCACAAACTTTCAATTTGAGTAAATAGAATCCTCTTTGCTCCAATTTTCGAGAAATGTGAGTTCAGTACCCTGATTTCAGTATAGAACTCTCATTTTCTTGAGACTGCTACTCTCAGAACCTTACTTTTTGCTCTCTAATTTTATGATTCTGTTTCTTTTATTTTCTAACTTCTGAAAATGGTAATATTTCATTTCATAGTCAAGAATGCAACGCCAATTTTTTTTTCTAATTTAATTTTATGACAGAGACTGTGTAATCACATATATTGCAATTAAAAGGGTTTCTATTTCCAATACCAAGGATAAAATTTTTCATTGTTTAATTGTCAGAGGGTTGCAGCTTGAAGTGGCACACACATATATTGAGGAGAAACATATATAATTGAAGGAAATCAACAATCAAAAAATGAGAAGATAAGAAAGATATGATGATGGCAAGTTCAAGAGAAGGTTATCAAGCAAAGCACGAGGGTGTGACCAATAGCTACAACATTGAAAAGTTCTCAAAGGCATCGTCTACTACTTCTTCATCAAGACAATGGTCAGCGTTCCGAAATCCAAGAATTGTGAGAGTGTCACGTTCCTTTGGAGGAAAAGATAGGCATAGCAAGGTTTGCACCATAAGAGGGTTGAGAGACAGAAGGATTAGGCTTTCAGTTCCCACAGCAATTCAACTATATGATCTTCAAGACAAGCTTGGACTCAGCCAACCAAGCAAAGTTATAGATTGGTTGCTTGAAGCCACAAAATTTGACATTGACAAGCTCCCTCCACTTCAATTCCCTCAAGGTTTTGCTCAATTTCATCACCAACAAACCCTACTCCCCTTTCATGGATCAAGTAATGCCTCTCAACTTTCTCTTGGACCCTTTTGTGATGCTGGTTCCACTTTTGCAAAGGATATTAATGGAGGGATTCAAAATCTCTTTGCAACAAAGTCATCAAGGTATTGGGATAACAACATAGATTCATCAATTTCAAGATTAAAAGGCAAGGAAGTTGAAAAGGGCAAGTGGATCAAAGCAAATCATGACCAAGAAAATGAAGATGGTGATGATGGAGGTTACATTAATAGCTTGCAAGTTTCTACTCAAAGGCTTTTCCCAATGGGTAATAGTAGTAGTAGTAATACTACAACTACTCACTCCCTTTTACCTGGTTTGTTAAACAACACCATGTCATATAATTCCTATAATTCTGAGCCTTCTACTTTATCTTTATCTCAATTTGGAAGCCATGGTTTGTTTCCTTCACAACAAGTAGATCTCAATGGTGTGCAATTCCCATCTTCTTTGCCATTCCCATCTTCAGCGACACCATCAATTTTCACTACCTATGCTGCTCCATTCATGACACCCTCAGTGGTGGACAATGATCCTAGGCAATTGAACCATTTTCAGTTCTTGAACTCAGGTTCTCAACTCTTGCCACATCCTCTCATTCCATCTCTTCACTCATTCAGTTCATCACATGTTAGGCCATTCCCTCCAATACTACCCTTCAGTTCAAAGCTTTTGGATTCAGCTACCAACAACAACAACAATAACAACAACCGTAGCCAACAAGATAAGGGTAGCACTTCTTGAATCTCAACACCATTGTTCCTTCCACAGATGCTAGATTATGCAGGCCCTGAAATTGATGTGATCAAAAGATTAATTTTCTTCATACAAATCATTCAAAAAGACAAGGCACAATGTATTTTATGCACTTTGGACCAAGGTGAGTAGTACATGCACGTTTGTAGGTATGGCAATGCTAGCCATACATTTGGGATGAATATATATTTTGTATTTGAATATATCTTTGAATTAATCTTATTGATGAGAAACAATTCTCGGTACAAGTTAGAATAAGTACCAATCTAAATAGAATTCTCTTTCTTGTATGCATATATATTAATTCCATCAATTAATTTATGTAAAAGATTAAAGAAATGCAATGTTATTGTTCACTTTAGATTGTTAGAAAAATAAGGTTCCGTGAAGATAGTTCAATTAACGATGAAGGCTGTGTAGAAAAGCTGGGTTAGAAAGAATTTCATTGTGGTGAATGATTACTACAAAAGCTGACACTGATTAATAAGACATATCATAAAATAAAGTACAAGAGCCTAATGTACGATGTCATTCTTTTATTCTTATTTCTTATCTTCTTACCTTCCAATTGAAAAATTGATACTTTATTAAAAATAATTAACATTCTGCTTGGAGGGACAGGAAGAAAATAAGAAAAAAGAGGTGTTTTCCCTTGTGCATATAAAGCATATCTATCTTTGCTTCTACTTAATCATTACTCCCTTCTGGACTTATGCATTTTTATTGCACTGCTAGAGCTTATAATGTGTTTGATCAAGCTTCTAGTATATATATTCTGATAAATATTTACTTAATTTTGTTGTTATTTTTTTTTTTTTACTTTTTTCTACTTTAATCATAGCCATGGCAAGAAATAAAACCCAAATGACCCAGACATATTTTAACATTAATTAAAGGGACAGAGTAAATTAGCAGATTGAGGTTTACAAGATTCAAGTGTCACATTCGCATCAATTAGTGTTTAACTTCTTTTTCTTTTTCTTTTTGAGAAGAATTAATGTTTAGCTTAAGATCAATGAAATGCATTTCACCTGAATGAAGAGATTGATAAAGTATGTTAAATAGAATTATGTAATTTAATGTATAATATGCTAGCCTGTCTTGTATAGTTTCATCACTTTGTTGTTTCATTATATTTTTCCATTATTTTATTAACACGAGTTGCTCTAAAATAGAGAACTAACCAAACATGCGAATTGTTGTTTTTTTTTCATTGGACAAAATCTGTAACCACTGACACATGTTATTTCTAGAGCAAACATCAACTTAAATAGATTTTTTTATCTCGAAGGGAATAATACCTTGAAAACACTATGGATGGTGATGGTATGGCATATATGTTATGGTATCATTGTCATGCAACAGTTTATGGTCGTTTTGCTCACTGCATGTTTTGTCATAAATTTGTTCTAGTTTCAGGATGCATGATTCTTTTTTGCTACCTAAATGTCACTACATGAAAGATTCAGTTGAACACACGCAATCTGGAAAGATGCACGATGAATTCTTAATAAATTAATGAGTACCATGTCCTTGTGCATTAACATATAAATAGTAACGTTCAAAAGCTAGTAATGCAACCTAAATTTGGATCAAAGTACGTAAGAATATTGAACAATATTGTTCAACTATGTAGTAAAATGAAGTGTCCTAATTATATGTACACTCAATTCAGAAGCAACTTTTGATGCCCTTAGTTAATGACTTATTCCTGATGCATGCAGCTACCAATGCATGCCGACCTAGTGCATGTGAAGGTCTGCCACAAACTTACACAGCAGGAAATGGTAATTAAAGATAATGTTGAACATAGAAAAGGCTTGGAGATGCAACCAACCATGACACCCTGTATATAGCAAGATGAAAAATTAAAAGAAAAAAATCCATTAGCAAATAAAAAGTAAAATTGTATCCATGCAACCCACAAGGTCCAAAATTACCTAGTCGCTTCAGTTCTTTAAGTATATGATTGAGATTCGATTATGTGATTAATAGAGAAACACTACCTTTAAGGAGAGAAGTTACCCATTAACTAGTATGATTTTTGGCTGCAGATGTACCTTTAAATATTGTATAATGAAAAGAGAAATGTAACTAACAAATGGTATGTTTCATGCCCCCCAATTCAGATTTCTTAAATTAGGTATCAAGTTTAAGTTTTGATTGAAAAGAAAAACTTTATAAAAAAATAATCAATCAAATTTTTTAAATAAAAAGATTATTAATAAGTTATAGATATATATTTTATTCTAATATCATGACTAGGAAAGCAGAAAAAATATTATAAAAATAATATATAGAATATATAACTATAAACTTGTAGTTGTTTACGTGGTTACGTGTAAATTTAGTTGGACAAAGTAAAAAAAAGCTGTGAAGTTGCATGCTACAGTCCAAATCTCTCTGAGTGTATGCATAGATTTGTGTGAAAATGCAGAGAGTAGAGCCTAGTAAGCAATGCGTCTTGTGTCTATCTTCATCTTTGTACCCTATTTGACAGCATCTTGATGAAGGCATGGAAGCATCTATCCACACAAAACTTAGAAAAGAGAGAAAAATGTTTCCAAATCCACAGTTCTTACTGACAATGAAAAGGAGGCAACATAAAATCACAGGCAGAGACTGAATTTGAAAGCAGTCTTTGTAGTTGACAATAATATTTCACAGGATCCAAGACAAAAAATTTAAGTAAATAGCAGCAGTAGGCCACAAATTAGGTTTTCAAATTAAGGTTCTATAAATTTGATATAAGTAATAATAATCTATATTTTTTAATTAAACAATTTAAAGATACATATATTTAGTATAATTAATATAAAAGAATCCTTTAGAATAGAGTCATCAATTAAAGAGAAATGACCAAAAGTTTTTTCATACTTGTCTGTGTGGTCCTGGTTAATTATTCAGTGGCTTTAACACATAGAAATATGGAAACAATTCACACTAGGCAGTACATTATTTTCTGGGAAGATTTTCTTTTTAAATTTTGCTATACTATATAGTTAGGTGTGTGTTACATTAGAGTCTGTCTTAATTCATATAGAAAGCTTGTTCAACTTGTTCAGTTTCTGAGCAGCCTCATAATAACCTACCCTTAGTTAATGCATGAATTCAGAAGGAAATGAAAATTATACACAAGAATTTATTATGTGGCAGTGTTGAAACTTTTGACCAGTATGGCTCACAAACATTATTCGTGTTGTTGACGTGATCGAATGAGAGAGAGAAAGTGCTATGATAATGAACGGGTGGTTACTATAGGTCTTGTGCTCCTTCACACTTTATAGTTTTGTTTTCTCATTTTTAATTTATAAATATTCATGTTAATGGTTAATTTTTTTTTGGGAAATATTTGAATATCCGAATTTTTTTTCTTTCGATCTTAACTTTCTTATTGTCAAATTAAATTAGTATAGTTATACTTATACACGTTTTATTTAGAATTGGTGTTTAGTTAAATGAATTGTTTTCTATTTTTATTTTTATTTTTTAATAATTTTTTAAAAACTTCAAATCACAATATTTCCTTATTTTCACTTAATTTTAAAAATATTTTCATAAAAAGAAATTTAAAAAATTAATTAAACACGTTTTCACCTCTATTTTCTATTTTTAGTAAAAATAATATCATATAATTTTTAGTTCCAGTCGTTCATATAATTAGTTCAAATCACTGAAAAACCCTCCAAATATCTGATACCATTATTTAATAACTTTTAAAGCTTTCCATAATAAATTTTTAAAGATTTTTTGAAACGGACATGTATGTATTTGTGTGCTTATTGTGTAATGCTTAGACAACTCTCTAATTAGGGAAAAAAGTATATAAGTACTCTAAGCTTTTATTAAGTTGCGAATATAAGTACCTTTACAATTAATTAAGAATTACTTTTTCTCAATTTATTCTTAAAATTTATAATGGTTTTAATAGGTTTTTCTATTACTTTCTGTTAAGGATTTAACAAAATCAATCTATTTTTCATTAGAATGGTGCATGATAATTTTTCAATTCAATTGATTGAAAGGTTGATATTCAATTTAAATTAAAAATATAGAAAGGGTTTCTCAAAAAGGGATAGATCCCAGTATATAAGTATTATCAAATATACACACATATTATATATAAATAATATGCATATAATTTTTTTAAAAGTTGTAAGTTTTATAATATCAAGCGAATAACACAGTTTTAACAAAACTAAAAAAGAATGTATATTTCTTTTTTTCCAATTTATTCCTATGCTATAATCTATCTTCATCAATAAAAAAAAATTCTGATTAAATCTTACATATGTTTTTCCTTTTTAGCATTAAATTTAACTATTATTTCAACATGTGAATTGCACATGATAAGTATTTATTATAGTTATTATTCATAATAAAAGAAGATGGACAGAGAGTAGTTTAAGGTTATTGAGAGTTTTTTTACCCAATTGTTGCAGAGAGTATTTATTATAGTTCAAGATTTCATTGCCACGGCCACTGGTTCACCTACTACCAAAAATTTTAATTTTAATATTAAATAATGATAAAAATAATAATTTCAATCTATTTATAAAAGTATGCAAAATAATATTTAAAATATCACTAAGCAATTTACAAGTTAATTTATATTATAATACATTAAAGTCAATCTAGCGGGTAGTTGAGTAGTTCTTATGTAATATATCCTACATTGAAAAAAAACCTTTAAGTCCAAATCCAGATGTAATATAATATAGTATAAATTATAGTGATACTTTCTAATATTTTTTTAGGAAAGAATATTTCTTTAAAAAATAAACTTTTAGTCCAAATCCAGATATAATACAAATATAAATAAATTACACTGATACTTTCTAATATTTTTTAGTAATGAATATTTTTTTTTTGTTTTTTATCTACAGTAGCTATTTTTAAAGGAGGTGTACTATATAATAAATATTAATAGAGTGTGAGTGTAATATTTTTAAATAATTGAAATGTTTAATGTAGGTATAAAGAAAATAAGATATATGTATACGATTGTAGAAAAACTCAGATATGTAAGGGTTGTCTTTCAACGAAAGCAACATATTTTTATTTTAACATATTCACTACATATATAATTATTGGTAATAATAAAAAAAGTCATAAAAATATACAAAAATATTATATATTTTAATGATATTTTAATAAATATTATATTTCAAACATATCATAAAATATTATTCGTAATTTTTTTATATATTTTTAATAATATTTTTCATTAAAAAAATGTTACTAAAGATGTTATACAATGATATGTTTTTAATATTAATCAATAAATGTTATTAAAATCAATCTTCCGAAAGTTTAAGTCAAATACTAGCAATTTTTGTACGTCATTAATGAAATATTTTTAATAAAATTGAAGTGTATTCATCCTTATTCCTTGGTTATGATGAAATCATGTTCGAAAATGATAATAGTATTTGGTGGAAAGTGCGATTGAAATATCTCTTGTAGTTTCAAATAATAGAATTGGTTTTTGTTTCATATATAACATTGTAATATTATTCAGTGTACGATTTAAATAGATTAACTTATTTTAAAATATTTATTTAACATATATAATTTGCATTCCAATCACATGTTTTTACCGCTATATCACAGTATTTTAAATTCTCATAAACAATAAACAATATTAGTAGGAATATTATTATTGAGAATGTTATTCTTTTGACAGATGCTTGATGTTTATATTTTTGAATATTTTTATTTTTTAATTTAATAATACAAAAATAAGTAAACAAGGTAAACATGAAAATTGACTCGTCTTTAATTAGTCTGGTTTAACTTTTTTTATAAATTGTAAAAGTATTAATTATATATAATTTGATGACCACTCAATTCGAAGATTGTATCATTGTCACCGTAAATAAAACCGTTATTAACTGGCTACTAAAAAAACTCAACTGGCATTTATTAACAGATAAAAAATGTTAAGTATTATAATTATTTGTATTAATACATTTTCATTTAAGAAAAATTAAAATTTTCAGTAAAAATTTACCAGTATAATGTATTATGTTGATATTTAATGAACTGAGTATATCTATTGAGTTTTTTTTTTATATTGATAAAATTATTTCTTAATAATTGATTAGGAGTTTAATTTCTTTATACTGTAAAAAAAAACCTATTACATCATGTTAAAATCGACTTTTCACGTGCACTACAAAAATCTTGTTAAGTGGATGTTAGATCAAGGATGATTAACGTCTCAAGATTTTGATTAATTATAAGACAGATGAAACTAAGCTATCTAAGACTTGTTAAGACGAAATCAGCACAGACGGAACACGACCCTTTAAAAATGAATTTCTGCGTCTGTCCAAAAGTCAAGTCATCAGACGATACATGCACAGACGGAAGAGGACTATTCAAGCTAAAGTCCTTCGTCTGTCCAAAGAGTGAAGTCTTAAGACGATAGGATAAGACGAAACAACAACTGAAGACTGAAGAAACATATCGTCTATCCAAAAGCTGAAGTCAAGTTGAGTCATTCGCGCCAAGATTTCAAATCTGAAGAAGTACTCATGAGAAGCATCCAAGATCAGTATAGGGATTCGACCTTACACACCAAAGTCAAAAAGGTCTTCACCTTTTGTCACATCTCTGTACAAGTCAGAAAAAGTACTGCGCACAACCTAGTCCGCTATATCCGCTGCGACTCTTCATTAATCAATCAAGTACAACTGACAAACCTTTTTGGAAAGCTCTCAAGAAGATTTCTCAACGACTCTCAACGGCATTCAAATAAGTCTAACGGCTATTTGAAGATGCCTATAAAAGGACTTCACAGCATCAAGAATCAGTTGGCGAATACGCTTATCTTATTCATCGTCTGAGAATTCGCTCAAATCTGATCTAAGAACTTCATTGTAAAATCCTCTTTGCGAAGAGGAAAATACTTGTTTTTAAAACATCTTTTCAAATCCACTTGTGTGGTACTTTAGCCTGAGGAGGCTGTGTCTCAAAGAATACCCTTTTGTATTAGCTTGTGGAGGCTGGGTTCAAAGAATACCTTGGTAGTTTAGCCTGAGAAGGCTAGGAGCAAAGAATATCTTGTAATAGCCAGAAGTGGCTGGGTTCAAACAATACTTGTAAACCTTTTCACGGTTTGTAGTGAAAACTCAGTGGTTGCTGGGTAACTGGACGTAGTCTTGAATAGACGAACCAGTATAAAAATACTCGTGTTTACTTGTTTCGTCTGATTGACTAACTGGGGATAATCATAAAATAACGATTGTTTATTAAAATCAATCTTTCAATATAAACATTGTTTCGTCTGAACCTTTTTGAAACCCACAGACGAAAGGGATAAAATTTTTAATTAACACAATTCAACCCCCCTTCTTGTGTTTATCTTTTACAGTTTGGTATCAGAGCTCAACCTCTAAGGGTTGAGCGCTTAACAACTGCTAGAGGAAAAGATCCAACATGGACTCACAAGGGTCATCGTTTCTATCCGGAGGAGCTTCTATGAACAAACCTCCAGCTTTCTCAGGAGATGATTATCCATACTGGGCTGACAGGATGAAGATGTACATCAAGTCAACCCAATATAGATTATGGAACATAATCACCACAGGAGATATCCCCATTGCAATGCCTGAAGGAGAATGGGGAAACGAAGAATACTCTATGATGGAGCTGAACAACAAAGCAAGATATGCTCTTATGTGTGCTCTCTCCAGAACTGAGTACAACAGATTCTGTGCCTACAAAACAGCTAAAGAACTATGGGATGCTCTCAAAATCTCATATGAAGGCACTGAAGATGTAAGAATGAGGAAGGCCGCTACTCTTCAAAGAGAATATGAAATGTTCTCTATGAAGAAAGGAGAGTCAATCGATATGATGTTTGGAAGATTCCAAACAATATTGAATGGACTCACTGCTCTGAGAATCACCTCCACAAAGGCCCAGAACAACATGAAGATCTTGGACAGTCTCCCACCTCCTTGGGAAGCCATGTCCATAGCTATCTCTGTTGGAAGAGATATGAAGACATTAACTCTAGACGAGTTAATTGGAGCTCTAAGGGTACATGAGGTACTCTTATGTAAAAGGGAGAAGATCAAGGTTCAAGAACCTATAGCTCTTCCATCTGTCAATGACATCCCTAAAGAAGATTCTGTCAAGAAGGACAGTAAAAAGAAAATAAAGATTTTGAAGGCTGATTCAACCGAATCAGAATCGTCTGATGGTTCGTCTGAAGATGAAGTCTCCCTCATGGCAAGACAATTCAAAAGAATGATGATGAAGAAAGGCAGAGGCCAACGCTTCTTCAAGAAAAAGGAGAAGAAGTTCCCTAAGAAGTCATCATCCAAAGAAGAAAGCACGAGGTTGTGTGCTATGAATGCAGAAAACCGGGACATATGAGATCAGAATGTCCCAGACTGAAAAAGAGGTGGAGCTCTAGAAAAGATAAAGGAAAGAAGAGCTTACTGACTTGGGAAGACCTTGACAGTGAAAGCTCAGAGGAATCCTCTGAAGGAGAAGAAACAACAAACATCTGTCTCATGGCTGGAGACCATGTCTCAACAGAGGTAAATTACAATGAAACTTCTTTATCCTCTTATTCTGAGTCTGAGTCAGAATCAGAAGAAATGTCATATGATACTCTTCTAGCTCACTCTCACTTTATTGCTCAGCAATACAAAACTTGCAAAACCAAGCTGAGACAAACCTTGGAAGAAAATGCAGTTTTGAAATCCGAAATTGAGTTACTAGACAAGAAAATATCAAATGATGTTTCGTCTGAGTCTGAAAAGGACATTTTCATTCTTGAAATCGAAAGATTAAAGAAAGAGAATGAGTCCTTACTCAAAGACTTAACCAAGTTTACAAAGGGATCCTCCATTCTTGAAAATATTTTAAAATATAGGAGATCACCTAACGATAAAAGTGGACTTGGTTATGTTAAAGAGACAGACGAAAAGAAAAACAAACTGTTTAAATCGCTCAAAAGAAAAGGAATCATAACAAGGTTCCTAATATCTACAAAAAGGCTAAAAACAAAAAGAAGCCTTTTGTAACTAACAAGGAAGGACCCAAAAAGATTTGGGTACCAAAGTCACTTATTATTCCTGTTGCAGATATCCTTAATGGGAAGAGAAAAGACTTCAAGCTGGTACCTGGACAATGGTTGCTCACGACACATGACGGGAGACTTGTCTATGTTCCAAGACCTCAGACCAAGTAAAGGGTCTGTCTCCTACGGTTCTGGAAAAGGTAAAATTCTTGGCATTGAGATTGTTGGTAAGACACCCAATACACTTATCCAGAACGTATCATATGTTAAAGGCCTTAACTTCAATCTACTTAGCATAAGTCAATTTTGTGACAATGGATATGAAGTAGCTTTTAACTCTGATGAGTTTATAGTCAGAAACAAAGATAAATCCATTCTTTTTATTGGGAAAAGGAAGAATAACCTTTATGATGTTTGCCTTTCTGACCTGAGTGATCAGAATGTAACATGTTTGATTTCAGCAGACGATGAACGAGATATTTGGCACAAAAAGCTTGGACATTTAAGTCTCAAGTATATTTCAAAAAATTCTAAAAAGGATCTCGTAAAAGGTTTGCCAAAAATAACTTGGAAAACCAATCGTCTGTGTGAATCTTGTCAGCATGGGAAACAACTCAAAACTTCTTTCAAATCAAAAAATGTTGTTTCCACGATAAGACCGTTAAAACTGTTACACATTGATCTCTTTGGACCCACTCAGACTGAAAGTCTTGGAGGGAAGAGATATGGATTTGTCATTGTAGATGACTATACTAGATTTACATGGGTATACTTCCTAGCCCATAAACATGAGTCATTCAAGGTTTTTGAAATATTCTGCAAACGTGTTCAAAAAGAGAAAGGAATATGTATTGCGTCTGTAAGGAGTGATCATGGAACAGAATTTGAAAATTCTGAGTTCAAAGCCTTTTGTTTTGAAAATGGTATATTTCACAATTTTTCATCTCCAAGAACTCCCCAACAAAATGGAGTTGTGGAAAGGAAAAATCGTACTTTACAAGAAATGGCTAGAACTATGTTGCATGAAAGCTCTCTCCCTAAATATTATTAGGCAGAAGCAGTTAATACTTCCTGTTATATTCAAAACAGAATATTGATAAGACCAATATTGAATAAGACTCCATATGAACTATGGAAAGGAAGAAGACCCAACATTTCTTATTTCCATCCTTTTGGATGTGAATGCTTTATCTTAAACACCAAAGATCAACTTGGCAAGTTTGACTCAAAGGTGGTAAAAGGAATCTTTCTTGGATATTCCAACACATCTAAGGCCTATAGAGTTTTTAACTCTAAGACGCAAGTTGTAGAGAATCAATTCATGTAAAGTTTCAAGATAACTCAAAGGTGATAAAGAAATATCGACCTAGAAAACTTGTTTGATAATTTGCGAGATTAACCCTTCGGTCAACATGATAAACAAGGGTCAGACGAAACAAGAGCAGACGATAGGAGCACAGACGAACCCTCTTCGTCTGATACTCATCAACAAAGAGATCAAGCTCCTGCAAGATCATGGAAGTTTGCATCTAACCACACTGAAGATCTTATCATTGGAGATAGGAATGAAGGTGTTCTAACTAGATCGAAGCTAAAGGAATCGTCTGGATATCCTCTTGTATAAAACATAGAGCCAAAGAATGTTGAAGATGCTCTTCAAGATAACGATTGGATCTTGGCTATGGAAGAAGAACTTAATCAGTTCACAAGAAATGATGTATGGACCCTAGTTGAAAGACCAAAGAACAAAAGCATCATTGAAACCAGATGGGTGTTCAGAAACAAGCTTGATGAAGCTAGAAAAGTGATAAGAAACAAAGTAAGGTTAGTAGCACAAGGGTATAATCAACAAAAAGGTATTGATTTTACAGAAACTTTTGCACCAGTAGCTAGATTAGAAGCAATCAGAATATTACTTGCTTTTGCTGCTCACAAGAATATCGTCCTATATCAAATGGATGTAAAAAGTGCTTTTCTAAACGGTTTCATTGAAGAAGAAGTGTATGTAAAACAACCTCCTGGTTTTGAAAGTTCATCTCAACCTGATCATGTTTTTAAACTTAAGAAAGCACTGTATGGTCTTAAACAAGCTCCCAGAGCTTGGTATGATAGACTCAGTTCTTTTCTTCTTAAAAATGGTTTCTCAAGAGGAAAGATGATACAACTCTCTTCAAGAAAAGCGTTTCAAAAGACTTTATTATAGTCCAGATTTATGTAGACGATATAGTCTTTGGAGCTACTAATGATTCTCTGTGCAAGGATTTTTCAAAGCTAATGCAGGATGAGTTTGAAATGAGCTTGATGGGAGAATTGAAGTTCTTCCTAGGACTTCAAATCAAGCAGACGAAAGAAGGAATCTACATTCATAAGCAAAAATACACAAAAGAACTTATCAAGAAGTTCAAGATGGAGAATGCCAAGCCTATGAAGACCCCAATGCATTCGTCCGGAGCAAATCTCAACAAGGATGAGTCAGGTAAGTCTGTTGATCAGACGGTATACAGAGGTATGATTGGCTCACTCCTTTATTTAACTGCGAGCAGACTTGACATTATGTTTAGTGTCTGTCTATGTGCTAGATTTCAATCTGACCCTAAAGAATCTCACTTACAAGCTGTAAAGAGAATTCTTAGATATCTTGTTGGATCAACTGATCTCTCTCTATTTTATAAGAAAAATAATGATTTTAGTTTGAGAGGCTTTTGTGATGCGGATTATGCTGGAGACAAAGTGGAGAGAAAAAGCACAAGTGGTGGATGCTAATTCCTTGGATCATCACTAATATCTTGGTCAAGCAAGAAACAAAACTCCATTGCACTCTCAACAACTGAAGCAGAGTATATTGTTGCGGCAGGGTGTTGCTCACAATTACTATGGATAAAACATCAACTTGAAGATTACTCCAGGTTTGAAAATCATATACCAGTATTTTGTGATAATACAAGTGCAATTAATCTTAGCAAAAATCCTATTCAACATTCGAAAGCTAAACATATTAAAATTCGTTTTCATTTTATAAAAGACTATGTCCAAAAAGGTATTTTCAATATACAGTTTGTGAAAACAAATTTTCAATGGGCAGATATATTTACTAAAGCATTAGACAAAACACGTTTCAATTTCATTAAGGAAAATCTTGGAATTATTTCTTTAAATGTTTGAAAAGTGTTCCGTCTGAGCTATTTGTTAAATTTGTTCAGTCTGTACATTATTTCGTGTTAAGACGAAACATTGCGTCTGATCAAAGTTGAATAGTTACTGTGGTAAAAATTCAACAGACGCAACTGTTACTGTTTAACAAGTTTATCTCAAGTGTACAGGGACAAATTAAAAGAAGCAATAAATGTGACTGTCATTTATTGCACCATTCTAGGACATTGATAGGCACGCGCCGTGAATTGCTAAAGTCAAATCAATCATTAAAAAGACAATGATGTGGACATGTCAAATCAGGGGCGGTTTTCGAAATCTCTTTCGTCTGATGAATCACAACCGTTTTTGTCTATGCCTATAAATACTCTTGAAAGTTCACTCTTTTACTCTTTACCGCAATTTGCAATCTTTTGAACTTTCCAAACCTAATACTCACTAAACTTTTACTCTCTCTTTTTCAAATATCAACAATGGCCGCCAAGAACACCAAAGCTACCAAAGCTGCTGAAGCCACTTTCTTCGCTCAAGACTTGTTCTTGCCGAGCAAGTGGATATCAAGGGAAACTGTTGAAGGCATCTCTGAAAAAGTAGCGAAGGTCTTAAACCACTCTGGATGGATGAGTTTTGCTGAGATGAGAGGCCCATGGCTGATGGAGGCTTATGACGAATTCTGGAGCGACGCCAAAGAATTCGAAGATGGTATTGTTGGTACCATAGACAACAAGGAGTACATTATCACGGTGGACTCCATTCTTGCCGAGGCCAAAGAATCGCAAGGCCGAGGGGCGTTTCTACAGCCCTAACTGGATGAAGAATGAGTCTGAGTTCGTAGACAAGATGATCTACGAGATGAAGAAACACAACACTGAAGACCCCAAGTTCTACAGATCTGGAAATCTCTGTCCATCTGCCAGAGTCATCCACAACCTCCTCTACAATATCTTCACACCAAGGTCTGGTTCAAGGGACAATGTGAGTTCTCGAGACAGATTTTGTATCTTCTATTGTCTGAGGAAAGCTAGGATGAGCCTTCCGCACATTATCCTTGACCACTGGATAAGTGCGTTGAAGAACCACAACATCCGTAGGAAGAGTAGCATTCCATACGCCACCCTCTTCACAAAGATCATCATCAACCAAGGGTTTGATACTACTGGTGTAGTCTATCACCCAGAAGGAAAGGAAGTGAAAGCCAACACCTTTGCGAAGATGCATCTCACGCCAGGCTACCTCCTTCACTCACAACAAGAGGATGTACCTCTCTCACCCATCACCAAAGACCCTCCACACAGAGCTCGCATCAAGCGTGCTAAGCCACAAACACAAGCCCAAACACCGTCCGAAACACAACCCCAAACACAATCCGAAACACCATCCCAAACACTAAACCAACCCCAACCTCTTCCTCCCGTGACTATTTCTAAGGTCCCCTTCGAGGACGTTCTTGAACAACCCCTCAAGAAAAAGAAAAGGACCATCAGAATCAAGCACATTGGTGCCAAGTCAAAAGGACAGATGATATCCCCTAGTGAAGATGAAGGGGTCAACATATCGTCTGAACATGTTCCGTCTGTGAAGATACTTACAGACGAAGAAAAGCAGAGGATAGCAGCAGAGGAAAAGGCAAGAGCTAGAAAGCTTGCTCTTGAAAAGGCTGCGAAAGGCAAGGAGAAGATGAAGCAAAAACCTGCGTCTGTCGTAGTTGGTGAGACAGATGAAGAAAGAATGCGAAAAGAGGCCAAGAGAGTCTCCATTTTGCTTCAAGCTGAGAGAGAAAGAATCTTTCTCGATAGCGTTCGTGGCATTGGATCATCTGAGGCTGCATCTGCTCCAGCAACCTTAGAGGGCATGAACAGTGAAGAAACTGCCCAGATCCAGAAAGACAATGCCCAGCTTGCGGAGGAGTTGGAAACAATGCTAAGTGAGGAAGTTTCCACAATAGAAGTCTCTCCATCAACATCACTCCAAGACGAACATAGGGCTACCCCTATTGTTGCGTCTCCGTTGAACGCATCCCTTGCACAGACGTTACCTGCTGCGTCTGAGGAAGCATCCCACCACCAGACGAAGGAGATTCCGTCTGAAGACTATGTGCTGATTGAAGAAGTTGATTCTTCGTCTGATGAAGAACAACTTGAAGTTATAAAGGTGGATGCTACATGGGGGAGATAACATGCCGAGGTGATTAATCCAGAAGATTTACCCCCAAAACACAAGGTGGATTATTCGTTTCTAAACGAATTAGTCATAAGGAACTTCGCTACAAGCACCTGTGCTGAGAGACCAATCAAACCAGATTGGATTATTGGAGAGAAGAATGATGAATTCTCCACTGATGGTGAACCGTCTGAGTTTGCAACAAAAATCTTGGCAGACAATGAAGACCTATACATAAGGGATACTCCTTACATAGAGTTGAAGAACCCATATCTGTACAGAGGAAAGAAGGGTTTTCAACTAAGGAGATCTGTAAATCCCTTTCTACACAACAAATCCTTGAAGCCGGTGGATTTTAATGAAGACATCATCTACACCCCAGAGGAGCAACGCAATTGGCTGAAGCGTCTGCCCTGGGACACACTGGCCAACCTAGACATCAAGGGTTTAGAAAATATACAAGCATATAAGGATCATCTTGCTGCGTCTGTGATTGAAGGACCAGCACTTGGCTATGAACCTCAAATCCCACACAGAGAAAACACAAAGTGGAAGGTTCGGTATGAGATTAATGCGCCTGTATTCCATCACTGTAGATATGGAGACGCACACTCTACCATCTATGAGCCGAAAGAGTGCACACATTGGCATCTTGACGCCATAGATCGCCATGATCCAATGCCTTTCACAATTCCACTCAACCAAACAGAGTATGTCGGTCTAGGACATTCTCTAGGAATTGTGCTCCCATGGACGAGACCCCATTGCTCCGGGATCAATCCTCGTTACTCCATCCTCCTCAACGAATATGAAGACCCCTTGGAATTCGCTCATGCCCTCCCTGAAGACTACAACTTGTCTTTCAAGTTGATAGCTGGTGCCTATAGAAGGGAAGCCAAGGAAAGAGAGGTTTCTTTCTATCATATTGATCGTCAAGCTAAGAAGGATAAGAGGTACTGCCCCTTTATGGTGGGTTCACAGTTCTCTTCGCTGGTGTCAGACGAAACGAAGAACACTATCGTCTTAGACCGAAAACGACCATGCTTGGTCAAGTTTTTGGCTAAGGGCAAAGAGAAGAAAGTACCGTCTGTCCCCAGAACCTTCAGATATGAGAGGCACATCTCCAAACTTCTTCCGTCTGCTGCTTATGCGCACCTCAAGGCAATACAAGCTAAAGCCTCAAGCCCTATCAATCCAAAGATACAACGGATGATAGAAGATCATGAAGCCACTTCACAGTTTTGCTCTGGAACCTCATTTGATGAGGATTCTACCGTCTGTGGCAAGGTGTTTCCTGGAGGAGCTTTTGCATACACTCACCCATCCCAGGAGCATCCGGATCTTGAACTCTCTGTTCCCACAAAGTTGTATACATGGCAATGGGAACGGGACTTCACGGCTTACCTCAATCTTCCACATTTCACATTGCGTCTGAAGAAGACTCCAACAGTGCTCATCATTGATGACACTACACCTATAGTGGAAGAACCTCAAACACCAATGGCACTTTTTGATGATATGGTGGAGGTTAATGACAAAGTTGAGGTTGCTGAGGCTGATATTCAAGAAGCTGAGGAGTATAAGACTCTGAAGCGTAAGTATGATGCCTTGGAAGAGGATTGCAGGCACTTGAAAGCAAGGAACAGAGAACTTGAAGAAAATCAAGCTTCTCTATCGTCTGAAGTGCAGCGGCTGAAGGACATTGTGATGACCCTGCTTAACAAGAAGCCAAAGCCTTCTTCGTGATCATGTTTTGATGATTCACAGCCCAAGGGGGAGACAAAGAGAAAAGAAGATAGCCCAAGGGAAAGAAGAAAGGTACAAGGGGAAAGCATTGTCTGAGGGGGAGTGAACAAGATAAAGCTTCGTCTAAGGGGGAGTAAGCAAGCAAGGAGCATCGCCTGAGGTGGAGTTAACAATAAAGGAGCTATGTACACTATACTTGTTGTATCAATTTTTTTATTGTTTTTTAGTATAGAAAACACATTGTAATTCTTTATTGGTTATTCTTTATTTGTT
Organism: Hylodesmum podocarpum; assembly: GCA_026586105.1. Lineage (NCBI taxonomy): Eukaryota > Viridiplantae > Streptophyta > Magnoliopsida > Fabales > Fabaceae > Hylodesmum > Hylodesmum podocarpum. The sequence goes on along the minus strand of JALJEV010000493.1, from coordinate 5,167,194 downwards.
TTCTGTCTATACCAATGTAATAATGTACAAAGATTACATCGCATTGATGTAACAATCCTTTATAAAGAGGTATTATTCAGAAAACATCGTCTTGATGTCAATCTGGCTTTATTGAGACTGTTTGTTTCTGTCTAACCATGTCTTGTGCAGATTTTCGTGGTATGGTCTGTAATCATCAAAAAGGGGAAGATTGTTACATCAAGGATGATTAACGTCTCAAGATTTTGATTAATTACAAGACAGACGAAACCAGCACAGACGGAACATGACCCTTCAAAGATGAATTTCTGCGTTTGTCCAAAAGCCAAGTCATCAGACGATACATGCACAGACGGAAGAGGACTATTCAAGCTAAAGTCCTTCGTCTGTCCAAAGAGTGAAGTCTTAAGACGATAGGATAAGACGAAACAACAACTGAAGACTGAAGAAACATATCGTCTATCCAAAAGCTGAAGTCAAGTTGAGTCATTCGCGCCAAGATTTCAAATCTGAAGAAGTACTCATGAGAAGCATCCAAGATCAGTATAGGGATTCGACCTTACACACCAAAGTCAAAAAGGTCTTCACCTTTTGTCACATCTCTGTACAAGTCAGAAAAAATACTGCGCACAACCTAGTCCGCTATATCCGCTGCGACTCTTCATCAATCAATCAAGTACAACTGTTTGGAAAGCTCTCAAGAAGATTTCTCAACGACTCTCAACGGCATTCAAATGCGTCTAACGGCTATTTGAAGAAGATGCCTATAAAAGGACTTCACAGCATCAAGAATCAGTTGGCGAATACGCTTATCTTATTCATCGTCTGAGAATTCACTCAAATCTGATCTAAGAACTTCATTGTAAAACCCTCTCTGCGAAGAGGAAAATACTTGTTTTTAAAACATCTTTTCAAATCCACTTGTGTGGTACTTTAGCCTGAGGAGGCTGTGTCTCAAAGAATACCTTTTTGTATTAGCCTGTGGAGGCTGGGTTCAAAGAATACCTTGGTAGTTTAGCCTGAGAAGGCTGGGAGCAAAGAATATCTTGTAATAGCCAGAAGTGGATGGGTTGAAACAATACTTGTAAACCTTTTCACGGTTTGTAGTCTTGAATAGACGAATCAGTATAAAAATACTCGTGTTTACTTGTTTCGTCTGATTGACTAACTGGGGATAATCATAAAATAACGATTGTTTATTAAAATCAATCTTTCAATATAAACATTGTTTCGTCTTAACCTTTTTGAAACCCACAGACAAAAAGGATAAAATTTTTAATTAACACAATTCAACCCCTTCTTGTGTTTAACTTTTTACAGTGGATAACTTATTATTATTTTTTAAAATATATTTAATAAATAACTACAAAAACAAATAATCAATTATAAAATATATATATATATATATATATATATATATATATATATATATATATATAAAAGATGAATATCGAAATCAACCATGTCAGCATGTTTAAAAAGATTAAACATCTTGGTAGATGATAAAGATATTCACTATATAAGCATTATTTCTTAATATATATGCATGGTGCATCGTACTGTTATTAATATATAAATCAGTAGTATTTTAATTCATAAGAACACAGGTTTTGATAGCATAGATAATTAAACACCGGACAAGATAGGGAAGTTTTCAAAAAAAATAAAAGGGTAGAAAAGTATCAGTTTTCTTAGTAAAGAGGGATTAAACGCTTTAGAAGAGTCCTAATAAACTGTACAAGGCAAAAGGATTGCATGAAAAAAAAAATATTTGATAGAAAACTTAGATAACTAGACGAACAGAAAAAAAATATATATATATATATATATATATATATTATATGAGTAAATTGATTGAATAAGTATATTACAATGAACAGTTTGGTGTGAAGTAAAGTCGACTAAAAACCAATTAAAAGAAATGAATGATGGTGCTTTTGTAGTTGAGAGTTTGCATGCGCTTTGTAGGCGTGCGTACGTCATCCCTATTAAACAAAATTTATTGGGTTTGTGGTCCTTTTTACATTTTTTATCTTTTACGTTTAGAGAATGGTCCACAATCTATCTTCTCTTTTTATCTCTTTTGTTTCTTTACAAAACAATATTCAGAAATATTGCAAACACATGCATGTATCTATAAAATTTGTCCTTTCTCACACCCCAAATTTATTACATGTGTATCCCAGCTTGTGTGATGTAAATGAAAGTTAATATGGAAGTTTTTCACGTCCATATTATAGTTAATAATAGTCGAGTTTATAAAGATACTAGACCTAGCGAAGAGAAAAAAAGAAAGAAAGGAGAAGAGAAAGTGTTGTATTGTGATGAGAATTAACCAATGAATTACTCAGGTTGATGCTTGCATGTACAAGAGTATTTTTTATATACAGTTTTGTTTAAATAGAGCTAGCTGTTGCAAATAACCAATTAACTGTTAACAATAACTCTAACATACTTGACCAACTTGACTTGTTGTGCACGTTTCCTTTTCTTCATCAGTTTTGTTTGCTTCGTTTCTGCTCTTGCCTTTTTCTCCCCTCAAACACAACAATTGAGCATCCTCAATTTTGAGTTTGGCTCGAAACTTATGCAACAATGTGGAAGAAATTGGTTTTGTTTGAACATCTGTTGTTTGTGCATGAGCTGGTATATGACTGATCTGAATATGACCTTTAGCTACATTATTTCTCACAAAATGAAGATCTAGTTCAAAATGCTTCGATTTGGAATGAAGAACTGGATTGGCTGCAATGAGAACAACACTCAAATTATCACATTATATGCCTTTGGAGGAACTTGTATAGGAACACCAATTTCGCCAAGCAAAGACTTTATCTAGAGTAACTCAGAAGTCATGGCTGCAAGACTTCTGTACTCTGCTTCTGTACTCGATCAAGATACAGTATGTTGCTTGCGTAAGGACCAAGCAAAGAGATTAGGCCCATAGTATATACAATAGCCACTTATAGATTTTCTGTCATCAACATCCGAGCCACAATCTGATCACTATAACCAATGATTATAGGATTAGGGGCCCTGGCAATGTGTAAGCCAAAATTCCTAGTTCCACTTAAATACCTCAGAATTCTTTTAACAATTTTCTAGTGATTCTGCAGAGGGCATTGCATAAACTGGCAAACCTTGTTCACACAGAAAGCCAATTCTGGCCTAGTAATGCTCATATATTGTAGACTGGGTACAACAGATCTATGTTGGTTTGGATCATCAAATGTTGCATCTCCTTTTGCTGACAGTTTTAGAGTAGATGGTATGGGAGTAGCATAGGCCTTGCAGTCCTCCACCTTGGCTTTAACTAACAAGTCATAAACATAATTTGACTGTGACAACAGAAGTCCTCCTGCTGTAGTATTCTTTACTCCAATACCAAGAAAATAGTGTAATGACCCCATGTCCTCTAGAGAAAACGATGCTTTCAACGATTTTACAGCTGTAATTTTTTACTGAGTTTCCTGTGATGATAATATCATCCACATAGATGAGCATATAGATTGTAGATTGTTGAGTGATTCTGTAAAATAAAGAGGAACCAGACTTAGCGGATTTGAAGCCCAAGTCCTGTAAGGCAGCAGAGAGCTTGCAGTACTAAGCTCGTTAGGGGCTTGCTTGAGTCCATGCAATGCTTTTGCAAGCTTGCACACCAATTGAGAATCACCTACTGCATATCCTTGAGGCTACTTCATATAAACATCTTCACTCAAGTTTCCATTTAAGAATGCATTATTGACATCTAGCTGCCTAATTGGCCAGTTCTTTGTCAAACCTATAGACAGTACTATTCTTATAGAAAAAGGCTTGACAACAGGGCTAATAGTCTCTGTGAAATCAGGGCCAGGTTTTTGATTAAACCCTTGAGCCACTACCTCCCTTTATACTTCTGAATTGACCATTCGGGTTATATTTCACCCTAAAAACCCATTTGCTACCAATGACCTCTTTTCCTTGAGGTAAAGTAGTTAGAACCCAAGTATTGTTCCTCATGAGTGCTGCATATTCATCATCCATAGTCTGCTTCCAATGAGGAATTGTGAGAGCTTGTTTGGCTGATGTAGGTTCCTGAGAGGCAGAGAACATTTTAGGCTTATGGATTCCAGCCTTTGCTATGGTGATCATAGGGTGTATATTTGTATGTGTAGGAGGAGATTGAGGGACAATATTTGGCTATGGTACTGAGAGATTTTGTGATTGTGTAGGTTGCGGAAAGGAATTTTGTATAGCAAGGATGTGTTTTTGTAGCAACAATTAGAGGTAACTGTATAGGAGCATAATCATGATAAGGCTCAATGTTAATGGTGATCCACAAGGAAAAGTATTATTTTGAGACTTGTAAGGAAAATTCTCTTCATCAAAGATCACATGTCTTGTGATGATTATCTTTCCTTCACTTGTTAAGCATTTATAGCCTTTATGTGCAGCAGCATACCCCAGAAACACACAAGGTTTGGATTTGAAATCAAACTTGTGATGATTGTTGCGTCGGGTGTATGGATAACATAAACATCCAAACACTTTAAGAGCCAAGTAAGGAGGCTGCTTTCCAAACAGAACTTCAGATGGAGATTTGCCTTGAAGAAGAGGAGTTGGCAGTGAATTTATGATCTGAACAGCTGTAATCAAGGCATGTCCCCATAAATTAAGTGGCATAAAGGCTTCTGCTAGCAGTGTAAGCCCAACAGAGATGATGTGCTTATGCTTCCTCTCTGCACTGCCATTCTGCTGATGAACGTAGGAGCAAGAAAAACGATGTACAATTCCTTGAGCTTGCTAAGATCTTAGTTAGAGATTTAACTTCTAAAGCATTATCACTTTGCAGAACTTTAAGCTTATAACCAAGTTGCAGTTCATCCATCTTTTGAAATTGAATAAACACTTGTTAATTGTGATTTAGAATTTAAAAAGTATATCCAAGTGTACTTAGAATAGGCATCAACAAAATGGACATAGTATCTTTCACCATTCATAGAAGATTGAGGTGCATGCCCCCAAATGTCAGTATATACAAGTTCTAAGGGACTAGTATAGACAGAATTTGAGCTTGGGAATGGTTGTTGTTCCATTTACCCAAGACAACAGGCTTTACAAATAGATTCATGAACAAGAATTAAGAAATTAAAAGACTTTAAGACTTTTAACACAGTAGAATGAGAGGCTTTACAGTACCCAATCTTGAGTGCCAAAGATGAAAATTATGCTTTTTTTGTGAAGGTGAATATGTTGCAGTGACATTTTTTGGATTATGGAGTATATTCCCAAAGGTGCATAGGCCATTCCTAGTGATTCCTTGGAGAATTGTTTCCCCGGTACCTTGAGTTTTAACATAACAAGAGTTAGGATGGAATTCAAAGAATACATTGTTTTCTTTAGCAAATTTTGAGACACTCATGAGGTTCTTAGTAATAGATGGCACATGCAGCAAATTATTCAATTTCAAAGATTTTGTACAATTAGATGGCTTAAAACTGGTTTTTCCAACATGGTTAATAGTCAAACCTTCATTCACCATTGCCCACAAGCACTTGATCTGCACCAACATAGTTTGTCCTTTCCATGAGATTCTCTCCATTAGGTGTCATATGATGAGTTGCCCCTAAATCTGGATACCAATTTGAATCATAAACTGTGGCAGGTGTTGCAACTTCTGTTGCCATATGCACCTTTGTGGTGTATATTGCTGTTGTTGTATCTATGAATTTGTGAAAGAGGGGAACTACTTCTCATCATATATGTACCACCATTCCAGAGCAATATGCCTTTTCTTGCCACATACTTGACAGATTGCTGGATTGTTCTCACCAAAAGTATTTCCTCTATTCTGGAACTCATTACTTCTTTAGCATCATTACCACTGCTTCCACTTCGGTCTCCAACTATTTCATAGAAATTAAACCTCTGCCATTTCTTCTAAAACCTCTTCCTCTGCCAGACCCTTTGTGAAAACCTTGAGACTTGACAAAAGAACCTTGACCTCTGCCTTGTGACAGAGCCAAGTTTGCTTGAATGTCCTGGCTTCTAAACTTCTCAATCATCTCTTCTTGAGTCATTAGTAATGTGTTACGCCCCACTTGCAAGATGCTGATGGGCTTAAGGAGGCTTTGGCCCAAGATGGAGAGCAAGGACCCAAAGAGTGGAAAGTCTATAGAAGAGGTCAGTGGAGGAGGAGAGAGAATGATGAGCTGGACAAAAGTTAGTTAGGCTGGGAATTGGGGATATATACAAGGCGTATGAGTAGTGGGAGGGGAGGAAAAAGATTTGTAAGAATGGAGATCTTTTAGGATCTCTGTAGGAGCATAGCTCTAGGCAATTTGGGAGCATTACTTCCATTTTGTATGATCTTAAGCACTTACAACAATCAAATAATATTCCCTAAATTCTCTTTTCATATATCTAATCTCTGTCAATTAATACTATTCATTGTTGAGGTCGGTAACAATTTGGTCCGACCTGCCGGATACAGATTGCTGGTGAATGCCACCGGTCACAAGAAGCAAAAACAAAAAAGAATCGGCGGTAACTGAAGCCATGGAGGATAGGGTCGGTGAGATCGAAAAAGAGGTGATGTCCATCAAGGCATCGTTGACTGCGATGCGTCTGCAGACCGAGGAGATTCGAAGAGAAAATGCAACGAACCACTCAAAACTGGTATCCCTTTTTTCCAAGGGAAGAGGATCGTCGTCGGATGAGGAAGAGGAACTTTCGGTGAACAACAAATCAAAAAAAAAAAAAAAAAAGAGGAACGGTACTACGGAGTTGAACGGCGAAGAACTCAGTGAGTTCAGGCAATCCATGAAAAAGGTGGAGCTTCCAATGTTCTACGGAGAGGACCCGGCGGGGTGGGTAACGCGTGCGGAAGTGTATTTTGAGGTCCAGGACACGAGCGACACGGTTCGCGTTAAGCTTTCCCAACTCTGTATGGATGGAGGAACCATCCATTTCTTTAATGCGTGGGCAAATGAGGAAGAGGAACAGACGTGGGAGCGTTTTAAAGAAGCATTGATGGAAAGGTACGGAGGAGCTGGCGAAGGGAGCATCTACGAGCAACTGCAAGCGTTGCGTCAGGAGGGTGACGTTGATCAATACATCCAGGAATTTGAATTCCTGGTAGCTCAGATCCCAAAACTTCCTGATGAACAGTATTTTTCCTATTTTATCTCTGGATTGAAAGAGGAGTTGAAAGGGCGAATTCGAAGTCTTAAATCCATGGGACCACTGTCGCGAGGAAGGCTCATGAATGTCACAAGGGCGGTGGAGAGAGATGGGTGGTAAGGGAAGACGAGCTGGAGGACAGGGACGAGGGGATTCGTGTATGGGATTTGGGCCCAACCTTAATAGAAGGCCCAATCATTTTACTAATTTGACCAGACACGGTGTTAGTCATGGTGGTGCAAATAATAAGGAGTTAAAAGGGGGCGGTGCAGATAGCAATGTTCATACAGGTGGTACGGCCCATACGAATGAGGCCTCTAGGAATACGCGATTTGGGCCCAAAGAGCGTGGTGTGAGACATCTTTCCTATCAGGAGCTGCTGGAACGTAGACAAAAAGGGCTATGCTTCAAGTGTGGAGGCCCTTATCATTCTCTGCATCGCTGCCCAGATCAAGCAATCAGAGTCATGCTGATGGATGAAGACGAGGGTGAGTATAGTGAGGGTGCCAACAACGAGGAGCTTGGGGAGTATGAGATGGTTGACGGGGAGTGTTCCATTATCAGTCTTCTCTCGCTGACTGAACATTGTTCCCCTCTCACAAAAACGATGAAGCTTGAAGGAACTATTTATGGTTACCCGGTGAGTTTGTTGGTGGACAGTGGCGCGACGCATAATTTCATATCGAGAGAATTAATAGAGTCAATGGCTTGGGGGTATGAAGTCCCTGAGGAGCTTCGCATCCGCCTGGGTGATGGTGGACAAGCCTATACTAAGGGAATATGCCGTAATCTTCGCGTGATTCTGGGAGGAGCGGAGTTCATCCTAAATGCGTATCTCTTCGAATTACCCTCTGGGTTCGATGTGGTGTTGGGGATGTCGTGGTTAACCACGGTGGGGGAGATGATTGTTGATTGGAAGAAAAAAAAATGAAGTTCGCTCACCAAGGCATACCAATAGAGCTGGTGGGAATCAAGACAGAAGGAAAGAGGAGATTGGCGTTACAGGAGATGGTTACAAACTGGAGTTCTTTCCCAGAACAAAGAATATTGTTGTTAGATACAGCAGGGGATTCTAAACCGCAGATGGGGGAAGAGCTATCTGAGAGTCAACATGAGACATTGAAGGGCCTGTTGGAGCAATTCGCAAGTGTTTTCCAGGAACCGCGTGGTTTGCCACCCGTTCGCCGGTCAGAGCATGTGATTAATCTCCTCCCTGGAATGAGACCAGTGAACCTGCGACCCTACCGTTATCCGCACCACCACAAAGACGAGATAGAGAGGCAAGTCAAGGAGCTTTTGGGTAACGGAGTAATACGGCGTAGCACTAGCCCATACTCCAGTCCTGTTCTGTTGGTCAAGAAGAAGGATAATTCGTGGAGAATGTGTGTCGATTACAGAGCGTTGAACAAAGCCACCATTCCGGACAAGTTTCCGATCCCAGTGATTGAAGAACTGTTGGATGAACTTCACGGAGCCTGCTTCTTCTCAAAATTAGACTTGAAATCCGGGTACCATCAGGTTAGGATGCGGAAATCGGATATACCCAAAACGGCTTTTAGGACTCACGAAGGGCATTACGAGTTCCTTGTAATGTCTTTTGGCCTCATGAATGCTCCTTCTACATTTCAAGCACTGATGAATGAAACATTTCGAGATTTACTTCGCCAGTATGTTCTGGTTTTCTTTGATGACATATTGGTGTACTCGCGAACATGGGAGGATCATCTACAGCATCTGGAACGAGTTCTGTCCATCATGGCTACCGAACAACTCTATGCTAATAAAAAAAAGTGTAACTTTGGGAGAACAACGATTGAGTATTTGGGGCATGTTATTTCATCACAAGGGGTGGCAGTAGATCCCTCCAAAGTGGAGAGTGTGCTAAGTTGGCCTGTTCCGACCAATGTCAAGGGGGTAAGAGGGTTCTTGGGGTTAACCGGTTATTATCGAAAATTTGTGAAGGGCTATGGAAAGATAGCAAGACCATTGACTGATTTGACAAAGAAGAACAATTTTAAGTGGACAGATGAAGCGCAGAAAGCATTTGAGGCTTTGAAAAGTTGTTTGACAACTGCCCCAGTGTTGGCTTTACCTCGTTTTGAAGAGGAATTTCGTCTAGAATGTGATGCTTCTGGATCGGGAATTGGGGCCATTCTAGTTCAAAATAATCGTCCCGTGGCGTATTTCAGTAAATCCTTGAGTGGAAGGAACTTGACTAAATCCACTTATGAGAAAGAGTTGATGGCAGTGGTCCTAGCCGTTCAGCATTGGTGACCCTATTTACTAGGCAGACACTTTGTGGTTCAAACAGATCACAAGAGTCTGAAGCAATTGTTACAGCAAAAGGTGGTGAACGGGAATCAACAAGATTGGTTGGCGAAACTTCTAGGCTATGATTTTGATATAATCTATAAGTCGGGCAAAGAGAATCATGGGGCCGACTCTCTATCCAGGCGGGATGATGAAGGTGAGATCAATACTTTGGTCTATTTTCCTGTTTGGGTTGATTGGCAAGCAATCACCGCAGAGGCACAAGAGGATGAAAAGCTCAAAAAGATTGTGGCAGAATTGCAGGTGGATCCAGCATCACATCCAGGATACACATATCGCCATGAAACTCTCTTCTATGGAAATCGTTTAGTGGTGGCTGAGACATCTGGGTGGATTCTTAAATTACTGCAAGAATACCATGCGTCACCACAGGGAGGTCATTCAGGTTTTTACAAAACATATCGTCGCCTAGCTGAGAATTTGTACTGGAGAGGAATGAAAGGGACAATGCAAAGGTTTGTCAGGAGCTGCGACGTTTGCCAACGTCAAAAGTATCTCACTACATCCCCAGGAGGATTACTCCAACCTCTTCCAATTCCAGAGAGAATTTGGGATGATTTATCCATAGACTTTATTACAGGATTACCTAGGTCGCAGGGCTTTGAGGCTATACTGGTGGTGGTTGACAGGTTATCTAAATATGTCCATTTCATCCCTCTTAAGCACCCTTTTACGGCTAAGTCTGTTGCTGAATTATTTGTCAAGGAAATTGTTCGACTGCATGGAATCCCAAACTCCTTAGTCAGTGATCGTGACCCCCTGTTTATGAGTCAGTTCTGGCAAGAGTTTTTCAAGTTGCAAGGTACTAAGTTGCAGATGAGCACCGCTTACCATCCTCAGTCGGACGGGCAAACGGAGGTAGTAAACAGATGCCTTGAAACCTATCTACGATGTTTTATCGCTGATCAGCCCAAGGTCTGGGCTCGTTGGTTATCCTGGGCAGAATATTGGTTCAATACCAGTTTCCATGAAGCTTCTCAGGCCACGCCCTTCGAGATAGTTTATGGGAGGAAACCTCCTACATTAATTCGCGGGGGAATTGCTGAAATTCGTGTGGAAGCTGTGCAGAGGGAGATCACTGAGAGGAATGAGGCGTTGAAGCAATTGCAAGCTCAGTTGGCTCGTGCTCAGGAACGTATGAGGGTGACAGCTGATGGTAAGAGAATTGAGAGGAGCTTCGACATTGGGGACTGGGTTTTTCTAAAGCTTCGACCACATCGACAACATTCAGTGGTCTCCAGGATCAATCCAAAACTCGCGGCAAGGTATTATGGTCCCTATCAGGTACTGCAACGCATTGGACCAGTGGCTTACAAGTTACGCTTACCTGAATCCTCCAAGGTACATCCTGTTTTTCATGTATCCTTGCTGAAGAAAGCGATCGGGGATTATCAGGAGGAAGTGGCACTGCCTGTGGAATTGGAAGATGATGGTACAGAAGACTTGTTACCATTGGCCAAGCTGGGAGAACGTGTGACATTGAGGCAAGGGGAGAAAATTAAGCAAGTGCTGGTTCAATGGGCAGGACAGTTGGCAGATCAGGCTACTTGGGAGGACGCGGTCCTTATGAGAAGTCAATTTCCCAAATTCCAGCTTGAGGACAAGCCTAATTCTGAAGAAGGGGGCAATGTTACGCCCCACTTGCAAGATGCTGATGGGCTTAAGGAGGCTTTGGCCCAAGATGGAGAGCAAGGACCCAAAGAGTGGAAAGTCTATAGAAGAGGTCAGTGGAGGAGGAGAGAGAATGATGAGCTGGACAAAAGTTAGTTAGGCTGGGAATTAGGGATATATACAAGGCGTATGAGTAGTGGGAGGGGAGGAAAAAGATTTGTAAGAATGGAGATCTTTTAGGATCTCTGTAGGAGCATAGCTGTGGGCAATTTGGGAGCATTACTTCCATTTTGTATGATCTTAAGCACTTACAACAATCAAATAATATTCCCTAAATTCTCTTTTCATATATCTAATCTCTGTCAATTAATACTATTCATTGTTGAGGTCGGTAACATAATGCCTCAAGATCTTCAACTGATACAGGTGTGGAATGATTCATAATAGAGGTGATAAAAGATGAATATTCAACAGTTAACCCATCTAGAATTGCAGCCACTTGACTTGATCACTTTCAGTCATTGGATTACCAACCAAAATCAAAGCATCAATGGTTTTCTTAATGTCAAGCAAATAGTCATTAACAGAACCTGTTTTCTTTGTATTTCCGAGTTTGTTTTTCAATCATGTAATGTAAGAGTAAGAAAGAATCAATTTGGGATCTAACAAAAAGGTTAAGAATAATGGAATTAATTGGATGGAATTTGTTCCACTATATTGAGTAATTATCATAATTTTTTTCTTTAAAGAATACAATTTTCTAGTATTTTCTTAAAATATAAAAAGACATGAGCGATGTCATGACTCAAAACTTATAAACTAGTATTTAATGACCAATGAAAATCATGACCCAAAACTTTAGATACACTAGTATTTAATGATCAATATAAATTAAACAAGAATATTTTAGATGAAAAACAAATAAAAATGAATGATGAAACATACTAATATCATATTATGGTTTCCACGTATAGTGGTGATGAAAAAATATTACAGAAGATGAAAGGACATGATAAAGTACATGATGTATCTATCATATATTAAGATATCATGAACAACAATTGATCAATGAAACTATTGTAAAAAGATATAGTTAAGAAATGATAAAGATAATAATTATATGGGTGTAAAATTATGATTTGAAATATAATGAAAAAAAGTGTAAAAGTAAGATTTATTTTTAGAGATATATTACATAAATATCCCTTAAAATTTTGTGAAATTGCACAAACACTTCTACTTTTTTAATCCTTTCACAAAACCTCTAACTGTTTAAAAAATATTACAGTTATATTTCTTTTCATACTAATATCTCTTAATTTTGAAAATATTATACCCGAGACTCTCTAATTGTGGTAAAAATAAAATTACAAATAGAAAAAGAATATATTAAAAGAGATAAGGAAGTATTATATTAATTAAGTAGGATATGCAGTGTAAACATATTTTATATTTGGTCCATACCCAAATGTTTGGAATATATAGACCAATTGTAAGTTTGAACGAACCCAAATCAGAAAAAAAAAAAAATTGCAACAAATTGTAAAAAAAAAAAATGAATATATAAGACTATGAAAAAGTTTAAAAGCCCCCGGCGAGGATCGAACTCGCGACCTTTCGCTTACGAAGCGAACGCACTACCACTATGCTACGGAGGCTTACTTATTATCGTTTCCACTTGCATTAAATTATTGCAATAATAAAATACACTGCAAAAGAAAGATAAAAGAAAATTGTAGAGATTGAGAAATTAATTAACCCTTATATCACTATAGGTACCTGCTAATGTAGCGTTCTCAATCATTCACGATAATGACTAGATTCGAAGTTGTTTTCATCGCTACCCCTGCCCTCGGTAACCTTATCCCACTTGTGGAATTCGCTATCCTCCTAACCAAACACCACCCTCGATTCTCTGCAACCGTTCTCACTGTCTCCATGCCCCAACGACCACTCGTCAATACTTTCGTTCAAGCCCGCGCTTCCTCAGTCACTAATCTCCGCCTCCTCCACCTCCCTACGGTAGACCCTCCCACACCCGATCAGTACCACTCTTCCGTCGCCTTACTCTCCCTCCACTTACAGAACCACAAACACCACGTCAAACACGCACTCCTCAACCTCATCCAAACCGAGTCACACTCACCCGACTCGGTTCGGCTCGCCGCCGTCTTCGTCGACATGTTCTGCACCGCCTTCATCGACGTTGCCGACGAGCTCTCCCTCCCGTGCTACCTCTTCTTCGCGTCGCCGGCGAGCTTCCTCGGCTTCGTCCTCCACCTTTCCCGAGTCAACTCGGACGAGTTCGAATCCGAATCCGAATCCGAAACCGAGTTCGTTGTTCCGAGTTTTGATAAACCCTTGCCACGAACGGTTTTGCCCAACGCTGTGTTGGACGGAACTGATGGATCTTCTTGGTTTTCGTACCATGCGAGAAGGTACAGAGAAACAAAGGGTATTGTTGTAAATACGTTACAAGAGCTTGAACCTCACGCGCTTCAATCACTCTATAACGATTCACAATTGCCACGGGTTTACCCGATTGGGCCTGTTATCGACCATGTTGGATCAGCCCGATGGGATCCGAACCCGGCCCAATATAAACGAATCATGGAATGGCTTGATAAGCAACCTACCTCTTCTGTTGTGTTTCTCTGCTTTGGTAGCATGGGAAGCTTGAAGGAAAACCAGGTGGAGCAGATTGCGATTGGGCTTGAACGGGCTGGGGTTAGATTCTTGTGGGCCTTGCGGGAACCTCCGAAGGCTCAGTTAGAAGATCCAAAAGATTATTCAGATCAAGTGGACGTGCTAACAGATGGATTTTTGGAACGGACGGTTGATATTGGTTTGGTGTGTGGATGGGTCCCACAAGCGAAGGTGCTGGCCCACGATGCTGTGGGGGGATTCGTGTCGCATTGTGGTTGGAACTCAATATTGGAGAGTTTGTGGTATGGTGTGCCGATTGCCACGTGGCCGTTGTATGCAGAGCAACAAATGAATGCGTTTCAGATTGCTAGGGAACTAGGATTAGCGGTGGAGATTAGCGTGGATTACAGGGTGGGTTCGGATCTGGGGCGGGCAGAAGAAGTAGAGAACAGTGTTAGGTCCCTCATCAAGGGTAGTCATGAGATCAGAAGAAAGGTAAAAGAGATGAGTGGCAAGTGTAGGGACACGTTGCTGGACAATGGACTTTCATACAATAATTTAATGTCCCTAATTCAAGAGTTGACAAATTGATCACTCCATTCTAATCCAATTTCTATTTTACTTTAATTATTATTCAAATTAATAATTAATAATTTTATTGTGGTTTTGTTCTAAAAGAGGTTAGGCTACATGCAAAATTTTTGTGTTCAATCATTTCTGTTTTTGTATGAGCAGTACCCTACAATGGATGTGGTCACTGGTGTACTAAAACTTAAGCAAAACAATGGAAACACTTTATGCTTAATGTTACCGAGTAAATGTGAATCGATAATAATGTGATTTTTTATGGATAACATAATAGAAAATTAATTAAAATGGTTTTGTATCGTCTCTTATGCTTAATTGATACTTACAACGGAAAAGACTAATTAGAAACTAGATTAAGATATAAATAAAATATCGAGTGGTGAGTAAAACTGTTAAAAAAAAAAAAAAAGAAAAAAGAAAGACCTACCATTGAGTCAATATTTGATGGAAAAAAAGCTGTTATGGACATCATCTATTAAAGTAGAAAAGGACAGAGATGATCCACATAAGGAACTTTATAGTTTTTATGTATTATGTATGCCATAAATCCATGGTAACTTAAATTTCGTTACACCTTAGGACAAAAAATAAATGATCAAAGCTCTAATAATGAAACTTATATGCCTTGACACAAGAAAATTTTTTATAAGCAAATGACAAGAAAATTATATAGATCTAATATCAGTGAGAAAGGGAAGAATTGAAGAAACTACTTTCCAAATAGCTTCCTCCTCCTGATTGTTGGCTTGATTCTCAAACCAGATGATTCACCAATCACAACTTCATCAACTAAGTCCTTGAATATCAGTCTCTCAACATCTAACACAACCCCAGGTAAATAGCCATGAAAATCTGTCCAACTTTCTGAGCCATGCATAACATCTTCACACAGTATACTCTTCAGACCATCATCTTCATCATCTATACATTCTGGCTTCTTGGCTTGGATTTTTTCAATCTTAATGCATAGTTCTTTAAGAAGCTTTTGAGCACTCCAGGTTTTCTTTGTGAGTTTGTTACTGTTAGGCTGAAACCATGGATCGGGGGAGGAGCCAAATTTTGCACCAAGAATCTCATTCACAGAATCAAATATGAGCTTCCTGTGAAACTTCTCTTTGTTCAGCTTTGTGCAAGTAGGATTTCCAGGGTTGGTTTCTTCTTTAGGAAACAAACTACTGGCCTTGGTCTGTTCCAAGACAAGGAAGAGCTCGGGGTTAATGGGATGACCCGACGAGTGAAGTTGAAATGTAAGCAACTCGGAACTTAGGTCTCTGAGTAAGAGACCTGAAGCTAATAGTATTTCAGAGATGTATCTGTGGTCTGGATTTGTGTTTTCACACAGGGAAGCAATGTAATCAATTCTGGCTTCATCGTGACTGGAGTTCAGTCGTTGAAGCTTCTGAACAAGGTGATCTATGTTCTGCAATTTCTTGCGGTTGATCTCTCCGGATCCAGTGCTGTTAAATGAAAGGCTATCTTCAGGGTTCCACTGATGTTTAATCTCATTTTCTTTAGATTCTTGAGCATCATCACCTGCAGAATTTGATCTTATAATTAGATAGGTGAAGCAAAGACACACTTTTGGACAATCATATATTTTAAATTATGTCAATCTCACATGCTTTTTTATCTAGCTGGTACCAATACCACTGTTGCCTTTGACAGTGACTAATTCTTGACTTACATACACTTCAGATTTCACTTGAGGCTCATTGAAAAAACAGAAATTCAGGGATACAATAGAAAACAAATATCATATATCTAGGGGACAAATCTTGCATTAATTTTGATGAACAAGTGCCGATGCAGGCATAATCAACTTATTCTCAGATTGTTATCACTTTGTGCGTCCATCATTAATAAAAATTTCAATCTCTTGAGGAATCATTTAAAAAAGAAAAAAGGATAAGCATTTACTTGTGTACAAAATTGCAATGCATCCTGAATTTCTGATGCTGAACTGATTGTGAAACAGGAATAATTTGTCCTACAACTTTATTTAGTATGGTCTTTAGACATTCTGTATCTTATCTTTTTTCTCTTTATTTAGAAAGCTCAAACTATACCTTTTGAATCTTCAGATATCTGCTTTACTGGGGATGGCACATCATCTCTGTACACTGAGCCATCAAGAACTGAGATAGGACTTGGATGTTCTGGGCCATCTTTTGCAAGTTCTGCATCTGTCTCGTCCTCATCCAACCTTGGAGTTGATTTCTGAAACATTAAACAATATACACATTATCAACTGATAAAAGGAAATGCTATAGATTAAAATTTAAGATTTTATCATGTTGTACTAATCAGAAAGTTTGATCATAGAGAGATGAAAATGACTCCTACTTTCTGCACTGTCTCTGAAATCAATTGCTTCACAGCTTTCAAAGATGGGATTTGACTGTCATCAATTTCAACGGCTGGTAAACTACTTGTGACTTCCATATCCATCTTTGAGTTGACAGTTAAACTGTCTGATTGCAGCGAGATTTCATCCCCCTGGCAACTTAAACTTCTTGATTCAGTGCTTATCTCACTCATTTGGTCATCACTATGCTGCATGTTGAGGGTTTTGGGTCTTAGTTTTCCACCTGGAGAACCCGATTCTGTTGCCTTCTTACCCAATTGCTTTCTGGGTTTGGTTGAATCTGAGGGTGGGGTAGGGGGTCGAGATCGCTTCTCTAACTCCAACTTCTTCTGTTGCAATCTTGGACTCACAGTTCCTGAGTGCTTCCCTGAACTTTGGTTATTTTCTTTAGGAAGTTGTTGAGACCTAGATTGAGATTGTACTGATCTTGAAGTCTTACTACTACTAGCTTTTTTATCAACAGAACTAGCAGAAGCATCACGGTGAATGTTTCTGGGAGACTGATCTTTTGCTACTTGAGTAGTAGATGTGCCGGTTTTATTATCTATATATACACCACCATTCTTGTGTTTCTGAGAACCAGAAAGGCTACCAATTGGAATGACTGAAGAAGCAGGGATCACAGTTTTCTCAACAAGTTTTGCTGGTTTCATTATCACTATTGGGGATTCAAAACCCCTTGCTGAGTCCGATCCCTTGAGTGAGGAAGAAAGAAAATTACTTCTCTGAGTACTTTGTTGCCTTACTGACCTGGTATTCTGAATTTGATTGGTAGTTTTTGGTTCATAGTCATCTTGACTTCCAACAACATTTGCAGCTTGTTCTTCTTTTCTGCTCTCTAATAACCCCTTTTCTTGCATTGCTTCAAGTATCTGTTTTAGAGCCCTGAGATCCCTTCCAGATTGTTTGAATTCAAGATCCTTCAACCTCTTCTCTATCTCACTATAAACTGAAGGAAAGGAATCTAGTGCTCTCGCAGGAGCTTTTATGGGCCTTGAATTTGGTTTCTGGGAGCTTCGATTTCCATCTGGCTGCTTCCATGGTGCTGGTTCAATGGGAAACCTTGAACTTGAGATGGGTTTCATAACCAGATCAGGATTCTTTCTCCGTGGGGAAGCTGGATCTTTCAAAGAGATTTTTGGAGAATTAGAAACACGAAGTGGCCTAGTGAGTCCATTTTTTGACGATCTTGGAAACTGACCATTATCTTGAACTGAGTGAGTTTCAGTTGAACTTGATTGAGTATCACCAGCCAGAGAGGAATCTGGTAATGCTTCCAAGCCCATTAATTTTGCCACAACACTAGGTAGACGACTCGGGGTCGCTGAAGACTGTTGTAGGGTAGAGAATTTGTCATTTGAGGTGGAGGTGCCACTGTAACTATTTCTTGATTGGTGAGTGGTTTTTGACTCAGTGCTGTAAGTGCGCAAGGATCCTTCCTTACTATCCAGTGAAAATCTAGGAAGCTCTTTTATCTTTGGTGTGGATTTGATGGTATCTCGTGATTCAAAAGATAAACGGCTTAATTCTTTTCCATCATAATTACCCCAAGGAGCATCCTTTGAGATGGAATGCCAGTGTCCATCTTTTACTTCATGTGATGATCTTGGAAGTTCTTTGGTCTCTGCATAATACCAAGGTGCTTCTCTAAGTTTAGCAAGGACTCGAATGGACTCCTTTAGATCAATAGGCACACTTTGTTTTCCATCTATTCCAACTCTGTAAGATCCATCCACAGGTTTGGACAACTGCATAGGTCTTGGTGAATCCCTGTGCTTCATGACATTAGTGGCAGATTCCTCCTTGGCTGTCTTCACTGACAGTCCTCGGGCTTCCCTATACATTGAATCCTTTACCACATCCCTCAGGTCAAGGGAGTTACATCCAAAATGGGGAGAGATGGTCGGTTGGTTTATAACTGCATCCCTTGAAGGAGTTTCAGGAAAAAGAATCCGGTCAAATGGAGCCTCTGTTTCAGCCTTGCAGTCCAGAGAGGACACTGATGATGAACAAGAAGAGAATGATGCTCGTGATGATTCAGTTGAAATTCTTTGCCTTTCATTCACACCCTTGTTTAAGCTAGTATCCTGCAATGAATTCAGTATGCTGCATAAGTCCAATTTCATGTGGATCTTTTTCATACCAAGTGATAGTTACAAATACATGCATCAGCATTAGAAAGTATCTGTGCATGAAATTTCTTAAAAAAAAAAAAAAGAGTAAAAAATAACAATACAGAATTCAGAATGATTGTACAGAAGGACCAGGAGATGTTAAATCTTGAAAATGATTCTGAGGATGATCAAAACATTCTCAAGTCTCAGTCTTCTACATTTGTCTCCAATAAATGGCAGTCAAATTCAATTGTAAGCAATGGATAATATATCATAGAATCAGTATACTTGCTATGGTAACAAAACATTCCAGACTCAATTTAAAGCCTAATTCAAACATTGTTTAATTGCAAAGCAGTAAAAAAATGTAAAAAATGAAGGTAAAAAGAAGGGAAGAAGGCTCTCACAGTTGCTGTTTGTTGATGGTGTATGTGATCAGAATCTCTTTCCAAGCTTCCATCACTAGAGTGCGAGTTACCTGAGAAAAACAGAAGCATTAGATGCAAGTTGACATATTCTAACGAAAATGAAACATATGACCAAGAATCAACAATAATGATGCAAATGACATGTTCACAAAGAGGATTACCATATGGTGTATACAACAGGACAAAGATTCAGATGCTAACTCGTAAAACAAGGGGAAAAAAACAATGAATATCCAAATGCAACTAACTTATATCAGATTGGCATCAATGTGATGAATTGATTAGTAATCCAATCAGTATTATGATTATCACTAAAGTCAATGGCTCAAATCATAAATCATTTCATATACTGACAAGGAGGAAAAATAGAAGGCATACAAAGACACAACTGAATTAGTAAAATTGAACATGTTTTCATTTAGAGGAATACCAGAAGGAAGCCTCTTCTGGTTAATGCGGCGAGCTGCGATAATTTGGTGTCGATCAAAGAGTTGGAAAATCCCAGTCATGCATCCTATCTGCTTCTGCAGATCTGGGTTTTCTTCTGCTAAAGAATGCAAGAGCTTTGCTGCCATATCAACCTTTCTCTTCTTCAATTGAACTTGACCCCTCAACCAACACAATCAATCACACCCTCTTCATAAAAGTGTATGATTTATTACTCTTAAATCCATTCACTCACACAACACCGCAAAGTGATTCTACTACAAATAGAACAATACAGAATCCACAACTTCACAATCTCACAGAAACCATCACCATCCCAAAACAAAATCCCTTGTTCTCAAAAGATAAACTAAATGAAGTAGTGAACCTCCTCTCTTTTCCTTTTCACCCTCAAAGCTTAGTGCAGCCTCAATATACGCAGTCCCAACCAACCCTGACAATCACAAAAAGAATGAAACAGTTTCCCAAGTTCTGTAGTCTCAAATGGATAGAAGCATTCAGAAAGATAGATGCTTTCAGTGTTGCAAGTAAACAATTTCTAGGTAAAATTACAGAAAATATGCCCTCCAGCAAATTTGACCAAATTCTTCAGATTTGGGTGGTCACAAACATAAAAGGTGAAAACTTTATCTCACTGAAACTTATTACCGTCCCATTTTTGGTTGTCACATACTCACAGCCTTTTCCCCCAAATTCCAGAAAACTGCAGGGTGAAAAAAGGAAATGTCCCAGACAGAAAGCCTAATCAATTGATACATACATATACGTATATATCCCTACTTGAAAGAAAAACCTTGTTGAATTTCACAAATCAAACCAGACAAGACAACACCTTGTATGATGATAACACCCACAATCACAAACAATGCAGATAAAAAGAGAGAGAAGAACCGAACACCCTCTTAGGCAGAGGAACAAAACAATGAGTTAAAACACGAAAAGTGAAACTAACAGAGCAATGCAAACTGAAAATGTGTCTCAATGGAAAGAGAGAGAGAGAGAGAGAAGAGAAAAGGGTCCTTTTGAATTTTATTATTTAATTAAATTTTTGATGGAAGGGTATGAGAAGAATGTGCAATAACAATCTGGTTAGAGCTGGCAGAGAGGGTTTTGCATTATTCTAATCTTGTGTGGTTTATGAAATAATAGTTTAATGGTTGAGAAATGTTAGTGTGGGTCAGGTGTGACGGTAGAGTGTAATGGATGACTCATCTATGATCCATGTGGGATGAAGATGTTTGGGTGTGAACCTGTCTGCATGTGCATGTGATCATGTCAGGTTACACTTCACCACACACAGAAAGAGAGAGACAAAGTGCCTGCAATGTGTTGTGTGTAACACTGATCAAAGAAATACTACAAACAAAATATAAATATAGAAATTAATTAATGATTTTGTGTTTGATTTATATTTCACTAGAAAAGTTAAAAATATAAATTATATAGCATTTTTCTACTGATTATTTTTTTCTGTTGATTATATAATATTTTTCTACTGATAACCCACTTCAATCTTCTTGAATTTCAATTTATTTAATAAAAAAATATTTAATAAACAATTACAATAAATATATAATAATCAGATAATCAATTACAAAATATGAAAATAAAAAAAATATGTATATATATATAAATATATTGAGTGGATTAGCTAATTAATTGTGAAATAAAATACAATACAAAAATATAATAAAACTCTCTTAATAAAGTATTTTAAATTTAATTTAAATATTCTTGAACTTAAATAACATTACACTCTCATTCACGTTCAGTTATTATATGTTTTATATATAATAATTTCGTTGACTTTTATCAACATGTTAATATAAGTTAAACTTATATGTAATTTATAATTAATAAATTATAAAATTAAATTATGATTAATATTAAAAATATATATGTTAAATAGGTTAAAGATCTCAACATAAATGGACACAAGTTGGTGTCAATATAAAGAATCAAACAAAAAAAGGATGCTTCTTCTCTCCTCTTATTACCTTTACCAGTTACCTGCTACAAAGTTTAAAGTCTAATCTTTCTTTTTCAAACAGTTGTCAGCTGCGGAATTACTGTTATACCCTTTCATCATTTGCATCCTACGGCCTACGTTCCTCATGGCTCAACTTCTTTTTTGAATTTTTCTTACTTTTTAAGAATTAAAATGATTATATTTTATATTGTCTTTTGTTAGATCCTGCAATTCTATAGAATATATTTAGCTTTGATTAATTTAATTGGAAATACTCTTCTAGTATCTTTTATCTATATAAAATTTAATTTAAAATTTTATTTAAAGGTGTAAATGATTTTTAGTCTTGGTAAATAAATTGGGTAAATTTACTTGAGAATATAAGTTTTTTTTAACATTTATTTTCATTTATATTTTTTTATATAAAAAAAATTTACTTCTATATTTTTCCAACCAAATTACCCAATAAGTTTTTTAAAAAATAATAATTACATATCTGTACTCCTTGTTGATTTTTCAATAAAATTTTATACATTGGATAATGTCATAAAATAATAAATGGGTTGTATTATTGTATAGCATCATAAAAGTTATAGAGACTAAATATTAAGAACCATTAGAAAAACTTATTTCTAGATATTTACACATTATACACAATACAGACATGCAATGAAGGCAACTTTGGCACATTAATAATTAATAATTCCCTCTACACACATGTAATACACGGTTTATTAATATCTTAACAAGCTTAAAAAGTACTCAAAGAGAAACATCATTGGAGGATAAGTGCCAAAACTTTTTGTGAGAGGAACAAATTTATTCATTGCATAAGATATAGCAATTATTTCCTATATAATACTAAAGAAGTATTACTCACGTCAAACTACTCATTTTACAAACATTCACATTCAAATTGATCACTTTTTTATATGTGATAAAAAAGACAAATGTTTGTTCATAATTTGACTAGGATTAGATTGTTTAATTAACAGAACACCATGCTATAACGTGACAATATTTATGTATTTATTTCTTCTAATGCCGACCAATACAATTTATTGTGTCGTTGATGAGTTTATTCATTGTTAAAAACACGTCACCTTACATGGAGGCCATTATTCTGATACCAAAAAGTCTTAAAAGCAGTTTCAGCTAACGCCTTGTATTTAATTCCACAATGATGTTGACCGTTGAATACGTATATAACACACACTTGAATAATAATTCTACATCATTTTATCTCCTTTTAATTTCTATGTTCTAGAGATAAAATATTTGTCTATTCTATTGATAATTATTTATATCTGTCAAAAAATTTAGCTCATCATCTTTAGTTCAAATATTTTTCTATTTAGTTGATAATCAATTATAGACAGAAAATATTTTTCTCTCAATTATATATTTTTTAGTTCAAGGCTTTAACATAAGATTTTATCTGAAATCTTTAGATATTTTTTCTTTTGCATGGACCACGTGTCTCTGACCCACTAGATGAAATACTAATCTCAAAGGAAATTTTGCACAATAAATAGATTATTCCCTATTTATGAATATACCAGAGATTTATACCACTGTGTCAACCTTGTTGCTCAACTCTGAATTACTCTTTTACTCATACTAATGAGATGTTTGTATATTAATCTCTCCCTGATTAATTATATGAAAAATGTTAATAGTATATTCTTTATCATATTCTCTTAAAGTGATTCTTACATTAATAAATAACTAAAATTTATTTAAAATGTATATTTTTCGTGAAACTCTTTACTATTTTGTAATTTTTTTTTTATAATTTTCACTAATTATAAAATGAGTATTAAAGAGATTATTTCAAGAGTGTCACACTAGAGTTATTACTCTCGATAATATTTATATATACACCTAAATTATTGAATTAGAAAGATATCAATTAAGATTATATCAAAATAAAATAATGTGAATTATTGACATGTAAATATATAATTAACTTTTGGCAGTTGGCACTGGCTAGTAGGTACCTAGAAATGGGTAGGTTCTTCCATTTGTGTTACCCTAGGTGGGTATGCATTATACAGATTGGAATTGAGAAAAAAAGATGAAAAAGTCCCTTATTGAGGAAAGTGGGAGAATTCCTAGGGCACATGGCTCCCCCACCTATCTCTATCCCTAATGCCATGCATTCCAATTCTCCCTACAAGCTATGGAATGTGCCTTTTCATCCTTACTCATTTGTTTTTACTCTTTCAAGTTTCACTACATGAAAGAATAATTAATGGATGCTCCATCATTTGGCTCAATAATCTTCACAAATGTCCAAAGGCCACTTTTGTTTTAACACCACCATCACCACTGTCATCATTGTATCTATACATATGTCCGTGCCCGACATTCACGTAATTACTAATTCTTATGTCACATGCACGTGACCCTTGTGTTTACTCTATATGTAGCTTTAAATTGCTGCTGAGATAAACATTCTAATTTGTTTCAATCAGGAAATTTCATTTTTAAGTGAATTTAAAGTATTTATTGCGTATCAATATATTTTTTTTATTTAAATATTAAGTTTAATGCTAAAAAATTTGGATGATATGTAATATTAAGTTTAATTCTACATATATTTTATGGTTAGAGTAATTTATTGTACAACATTTTTATTTTCTTCAAATATAACTACCCTAATAAATTACCATTTACATTCTTTTAGAACTGTTCCAGAATTCGTGTTAATTATTATAAATTAATGGTGGGTGTGTTTCGGCGTTGCAATTACATCAAAATAAAGTATTTGTTATCATATCAAACGAATCCACACCTACTAATTAAGCAACACTTGAATCTGACACTTCTTTCGTTTTCTTAGAATCACTTTTGAAAGTTATTTTGATTATTATTTTTTTAAAATATAAAAACAACAAATTTATATCTTAGGACCTTGTGAACATTTGTAAACGAAACTAGCCTCTTTTATTTATTTTTTACTGCCTAACAAAATTAGCTTAATAAGTACTTCAGCTGATTATTAGCACTTTCACGGTAATTTATGTTCTCTATTAATTTTTTCAATGATTTTTGTTCTTAAACTATACATTTTAAGGGTATATTTATCTACTATTAAAACATGTTAAAATCTTCCTTTATAAAAAAAAATGGCTATAGTTATAATTTCTCTTCACATAATTTTTTTTTTTTTTCTCAGCGTAGATGAATACTTGATGAAGTTGAATCCAGCTGTACTTATAAGATAAGATGATAATTGTACATTTGTGTATGCATATATATACACAACCATTTCAATTATTTGATTGTATGTGCATGAAGGTAATAAACTATTGTATCCACTTACCTGTTTGGAATTGAAAGTGATAGTGATATATGGGGACACAGAAGGTTGAGGCCTAGCTAGCAATATAACCCCACACACCACAAAGCTAAGGAACTCACATGTGATATGCCGGATTCTATCAGGCAGGACCAACTAACCTAGCCCAATCATCACTAACCCATGCTCATAGTAACATTACCCAAAACCCCTCTTTGATTGGCACATTATGCCTTACCTTTTTCCATGGAAGCATCCCCACCTATCTTCATCATCATCATCTCTAGACTAGTAGATTCATCTCAATCTCTAGAACATTTATGCAAATTAGCATATGATATTTATTGTGTAATTAATCAAGAGAAAGCAAGATGTTTCATCTTGAAGAAATTAATGTTTAGGTGCACATGGTGTATGGGGGGAAATGAAACTTTACTTTTATCTTTAACTTTTTAAGGCTGTGAAAGTGAAATGGAATATTGAAATTGAGATATATATTTTAGATCCAATCTTGGATTTGAAGTAGAGTTGAACTGCGAGTGTTAGATAAAAGCTAGGTGAATCAATCATTTATTCAACTTGTTTTGCTTTGGTTGTTTGAGTCAAGGAAAAACTATAAAAGAAAGTTGTTGGTTGATTGTCCACCATTTTAATAAGCAAATTCATGTTTTAATTTGCGGAATTTCGCATCACGTCACCGTCAGTCCAAACCTAAAGAGTAATTTAATTGCTGCTATTAGTTTATTAATCAATTCTATCATGTTTCATATTATAATTTTACATTAATTTCTCCGCCTGATATGTCCCATGTCTGCCAAATGCCAATATATAATTATAATTTTAAAAATGTCAAAATTAAATGTGACAAAACTATATAAAGATAGTTAACATTTACAAGTGCAAAAAACTACTGTTTCGCTCAATGTCATTTACATTGTTTCCTTAATGATGCGAAGCAGTATGTGGAAATTTTCACAAAAACAGAGAAAATGAAAATTGATATTGTACAAACATTCATGCAACATTGGAAAATAATTAAGAAACATACAAAATTACTGTTTATGCTGTGAATTCGATTCACAACATGATTTTGGAAAAGAAATACGCAAACCCGTTTAGAATTTTAGGTTCCCAATGTTAATTCTAATTTTTCTTTTATAAATTTTGGTTTTAAAATTAAATAATTTTATCTTATGTAAATATATAAAAATTAAGATGATTTTATTAAAGAAATTGTTCTATCAAGGAAGTAAATCCATCATTATAAGTCAGATGATGTGTCATATAGTCAGAAATTTAGCTTTTGATTGTCTAATGATAATTAAACATGTGTCAAAAACCTCATGCCAATATATCATTGCTCATGAAGTCTTTTACGGAGAGTTGTGGGAGATATTTTTTAATAATGTCTGTATATCCAAGACTAACACAACGGTGCACCCATCCGGAAGAAAGGGAGGAATGCGCAGAAAGTACAAGTTTCTTATCCATTACTAACTTAAATGTCACAATGTCTTTATAGGAACACTCCCATGCCTAGCAATTCGGCCCGCTTCAGAAGGCATATATCGTTACGGCTCAGATATAAGTCATTGTCTCACCCGTACCCGACCCATTCATCTAGTGATATTTCTCGGTAAGAATATTTGGTACCCACCATGGGCCTGAGTAAATTTCCTGATGCCACAGAAACTATATGGTAAGCACACTAAGTCAGGTAGCAAACCCGTTGCTTATGGCAAACATAGATCCAACCTTTTTGGAAGCATTGAAGACCCATATTGATACCGTAGTGGCTGGGGTGAAAAGCCAAATAGACGAAAACTTGGAGACACTAAGAAGAGATGCAAGTTCTATGAGGAAGGAAATTTCTGCTCTTCATCACCAAATATCGCCTAGATATTGCGAAGGAAGATCCAATAAAACACGTCAGATGGAACAAAACCACCGGCCACAAGATGAGCACGAGGTTGAATCTATTGCTAAAAACATGGAGGAAGTCCCAAAATTCCCGACCCCATTCCTCCTAATCGACCTCTTAGGACGGTTTCAGGAGCTATATCTGTCACCTTGGAGCTCCCACCGGTCACTTTAGAGCTCGCTCCCGTCTTTACGCCGACACCTACCACATAACAATGCCATCAAAAATACTCTTTCACACCCAACCAGCTATCGTGCCATGAGAAGGTGAGATACGAGCTTCACCATCTTTCCACCCTTTCACCGTCGAAATCATGAAAGCTCATCTTCCCAGAGGGTGGAAATGGCCAAGTTTAGATAAATACGAGGGAACCACCAATCCCATCGCGCATGTAAAAGCTTACTTAACACAAGTCAGTCTTGTATCAAATGACCTTAGAATCCATTGTCAGCTTTTCCCAACCACACTAAAGGAGATGGTGTTAGAATGGTATTACTCACTCTCCCTAACGTCGATCAACTTGTTTGACGTGTTGTGTACAAGATTTAGCTCTCGCTTCGCCGATTGCAAACATGTGACAATGGACTCAACTTCACTTCAGCATGTGATACAAAAAGATACTAAGACGTTGAGGCAGTACATGACACGATTCACTACCATAGTTAGACACATCCCATATCTCCATCCCACAGTAGTGACACACACAATTAAGGTCAGACTCCTTCCAGGCTCCTTCTTCAATTCCCTATAGGCGGACCCACCCATGCATATGGATGAGCTCTGAGCACAAGCCGTTAGTTACATGAGTATTGAAGAGAACGCTGAGACCAAGAAGCGGCCTAAGAAGGACTCAAAACTGTTCAATTTAGAAACACCTAGAATAAGGAAAAGAAAACCAAGAAAATTCGACACCTACACACCTCTCAATGCCAGCCGAGAATAAGTGTAAAAGATAGAACACAAGAAGGGGGGTTGAATTGTGTTATAAATAAAAATTTTCCCTTTCGTCTGTGGGTTTAAATATGGTCAGACAAAATATTACTTAATCTTCAAGGATTATTTTTAAATTAGATACGTTATAGCTTGATTATCCCCGTTAGTCAAACACTTAAGAAGATAAGTACACAACTATTTTTATACTGGTTCGTCTATACAAGACTACGTCCAGTTACCCAGCAACCACTGAGTTTTCACTACTAACCGTGAAATGGTTACAAGTATTATCTGCACCCAGCCACTTCTGGCTATAACAAGATATTCTTTGAACACAGCCTTCGCAGGCTAAACAACATAGGTATTCTTTGAACAACCAGCCTCCTCACGCTAAACTACCACATAAGTGGATTTTAAAAAGGATGTTTTAAAAACAGAAAGATTCCTCTTCGCATAGAGGGTTTTACAATAAAGTACAATCAGATGTATTGAGCGAAATTGTAAAAGATAAACATAAGAAGGGGGGTTGAATTGTGTTTATTAAAAATGTTATTCCTTTCGTCTGTGGGTTTCAAATGGGTTCAAACGAAACAATGTTTATATTGAAGAATTGATTTTAATATGCAAACGTTAAAGTATGATTATCCCTAATTAGTTAAACAGACGAAACAAATAAACACAAGTGTTTTTATACTGGTTCGTCTATTCAAGACTACGTCTAGTTACCCAGCAACCACTGAGTTTTCACTACAAACCGTGAAAAGGTTTACAAGTATTGTTTGAACCCAACCACTTCTAACTATTACAAGATATTCTTTGCTCCCATCCTTCTCAGGCTAAACTACCAAGGTATTCTTTGAACTCAGCCTCCACAGGCTAATACAAAAGGTATTCTTTGGAACACAGCCTCCACAGGCTAAAGCACCACACAAGTGGATTTGTAAAGATATTTGAAAAATAAAGTTTTTCCTCTTCGCAGAGAGGGTTTTTACAATATAGTTCTTAGTTGAATTGAGCGAATTCTCAGACGATTGAAGAGATAAGCGTATTCGCCAACTGATTCTTGAACCTGTGAAGTCCTTTTATAGGCATCTTCTTCAAATAGCCGTTAGACTCATTTGAATGCCGTTGAGAGTCGTTGAGAAATCTTCTAGAGAGCTTTCCAAAAAGGTTGTCAGTTGTACTTGATTGATTGATGAGAGTCGCAGCGGATATAACGGACTAGGTTGTGCGCAGTACTATTTCTGACTTGTACAGAGATGTGACAAAAGGTGAAGACCTTTTTGACTTTGGTGTGTAAGCTCGAATCCCTATACTGATCTTGGATGCTTCTCATGAGTACTTCTTTAGATTTCAAATCTTGGCGCGACATGTAACACCCTCCTCTTATTTACTTATTTTACTTATATTTTGTAATTTAAAGTGGTTAATGATATAGTAGATAAAAGAGATATTTAGAAAACAACACTTTTATTACATAGGTTTTAAAGTTCATTACAACCTTTGTCCTATTATTATTTTACATAACTACCTTTCTACTACCTTAGAACATTTACTCAACACTTCTACATGCAAAACATAGTAAGCATCTTCAACAAGATAGTAGTAACAACCATTGCAAAACAGTGACAACTTCTCAATCCTGCAAATCTGTAAAAATAGAATTGCAAGGGTGAGCTTTCCTTAATCCTCAAATAATTTTAATTATAGTAAAACTTTTGAAAATAAGGAAAAATATTCATAAAACCAATATTCTTTAATATTCTTCAATTTCTTTAAAAATAGTAATTTATTGATATAAAACCTGTGTCCAAACCATTAATTCAATTCACAAGGTAAAACCACCAATCAACCATAAAACGAATCAGTAATTTATCACAATAATCATGTATTCAATCAAAACACATAATCACTATTGCATGCTCTTATTCCTATATGATGCATGTATCCTCACGATGTACTTTCCCTATTTACTCAACATGCAATGTGGCGCCATCCACCGAAAATAGCCTGGGGCATCCGGTCCTCACATCCTCCGGACCCACCACCAAAGGTAGACACTCCGTAATTGTTGAGTTCCCTCGATGTCCGGCAGACCTCCCCCGCAACATGTGATCATCATGAGCGAGGGCAATTTCCCCACCAAGAGAACCCCTCTAGTCCACGGTATTCCACTCACACGCACGGGAATCCGTAACTTACGGACTTGGTCTACTACTATCCAAATATCATGCAACATGCTTTCTAGACCTTGAATTGTATAATGACCTTTATCACATTTTAAATCTTGACTCTTTACTAGGTCATATTCATTTCAAAACCTTCTAAGCATTGCCTATTCACCAAGCAATCTTAGAATATTGCCTCTCCACTAGGCATTTCAAATCGGTCATTAAGCAATTCAAGTCCATCACCAATTTCATGCAACCATGCATGTCACCACTTATTCATATCCAACTCAAAACCAGACATATTTCGATATGAAATCAACACCAAGAAACACCAATAAACACCAATAAATCAAGAAACCAAGAAACAAGAAACACCAAGAATTATCAAGGAAACATCAAGAACCAATAAACAAGTACCACACTTTTCCTCGTAACAAGAATAATTCGTTTCGATGTGGAAGATCGGACAAAACCGCAACCACAGAGCATACTAAGAATTATCTTTGCACCTTAGTATCCGAAAAACTAAAGAAATATAATGAAAGTAACAACAAAACAAAGAATAGGAGTAGGATAAGGACAAATTCCCCTTACAGTTTTCTCCCGAACTTTCCTATACTCTTCCTCTCTACTTACTTGCTCCTTTCTTAGAGATATTTCTTCCTAAGAGAGAGCTTGAGAGAATATAGAAATGTTCTTTGGTTTGTTTTCTCATCTCAAATCCCTAGCCCTATTTATAGAATTCCCAAGCGTATCTTATTTCTTCTGAGAATATCTATAAATATAGAATATTCTACGAATATTCCACGAATATTCCACTTAATATTCTACTACTACGATTTTTTACTATTTACCTCAGTGATTTTACTATTTACCTCAGTGATTTTATTTACTACAGTAATTTTACTATTTACCACAGTAATTTTATTATTTACTACAGTAATTTACTATTTGTACAGTAATTTACTATTTGCACAGTAATTTACTATTTGCACAGTTATTAACTGTTTGCACAGTAATTTACTATTTACACAGTAATTTACTATTTACTACAGTAATTTCAAAAATTCATAATTTTTAATTTTTTATATTTCTCTCTGTTATAAAAACCTCTCTTAAACTATATTTAAATTTTTGGGATGTTACACGAAAGACTCAACTTGACTTCAGCTTTTGGATAGACGATATGATTCTTCAGTCTTCAGTTGTTGTTGTTTCGTCTCATCCTATCGTCTTAGACTTCTCTCTTTGGACAGACGAAGGACTTAAGTTTGAGTAGTCCTCTTTCGTCTGTGCATGTATTGTCTGATGACTTGGCTTTTGGACAGACGCAGAATTTCTTCTTTGAAGGGTTATGTTCCGTCTGTGCTGGTTTCGTCTTAGCAAGTCTTGGGTAGCTTGGTTTCGTATGTCTTGTAATTAATCAAAATCTTGAGACGTTAATCATCCTTGATCTAACAATCTCCCCCCTTTTGATGATTACAGACCATACCACGAAAATCTGCACAAGACATGGTTAGACAGAAACAAACAGTCTTAAAAAGCCAGATTGACATCAAGACGATGTTTTCTGAATAATACCTCTTTATAAAAGATTGTTACATCAATGCGATGTAATCTTTGTACATTATTACATTGATATAGACAGAGAACCAATAAAGAATTACAATTGTAAGCTATACTAAAGAATTACAAGTATAAGCTATATAAAAAAAAATACATGATATAAGTAAAAAAAATACATGACTCCCCCTCAGACGATGCTTGCTCTTTGAATGCTCGTTCCCCCTCAGATGAAGCTTTTTCTTATTCTCTGCTCGCTCCCCCTTAGACATTGCTTTCCCATTGTACCTATCTTCTTTCCCTTGGGCTCTTCTATTCTCCCCCCTTGGGCTGTAAATCATCAAAAGATGATCAAGAAGAAGGCTTTGGCTTCTTGTTGAGCAAGGTTATCACAATGTTTTTTAGCTGCTGCACTTCAGACGATAGAGAAGCTTGATTTTCTTCAAGTTCTCTATTCTTTGCTTTCAAGTGCCCGCAATCCTCTTCCACGGAATCATACTTACGCTTCAGAGTCTTATACTCCTCAGCTTCTTGAATATCACCTCAGCACCCTCAACTTTTTCATCAACCTCCACCATATCATCAAAGTGTACTATTGGTGTTTGAGGTTCTTCCACTATAGGAGTAGTGTCATCAAAGATGAGCACTGTTGGAGTCTTCTTCAGACGCAATGTGAAGAGTGGAAGGACAAAGTCAGCCGTGAAGTTCCGTTCCCATTGCCATGTATACATTTTTGTGGGAACAGAGATTTCAAGATCCGGATGCTCCTGGGATGGGTGAGTGTATGCAAAAGCTTCACCAGGAAACACCCTGCCACAGACGGTAGAATCTTCATCAAATGAAGTTCCAGAGCAAAACTGTGAAGTGGCTTCATGATCTTCTATCATCCGTTGTATCTTTGGATTGATAGGGCTTGAGGCTTGAGCTTGGATTGCTTTGAGGTGCGCATAGGCAGCAGACGGAAGGAGTTTGGAGATGTGCCTTGCGAATTTGAAGGTCCCGGGTACAGACGGTACTTTCTTTTCTTTTCCCTTAGCCAAAAACTTGACCAGGCATGGTCTTTTTCGGTCTAAGACTATTGTGTACTTTGTTTCGTCGACACCAAGAAGAGAACTGAACCCACCATCGAGGGGCAAGATCTCTTATCCTTCTTAGCATGCCGATCAATATGAAAGAAGGAGGCTTCTCTTCCCTTAACTTCCCTTCTGTAGGCATCAGCTATCAACTTGAAAGTCAAGTTGTAGTCTTCCGGTAGAGAGTGACTGAACTCTTCAGGGTCTTCATATTCGTTGAGGAGGATGGAGTAGCGGGGGTTGACTCCAGAGCAATGTGGTCTTGTCCAGGGGAGTACAATTCCAAGAGAATGTCCTAGACCGACATACTCTGTTTTGTTGAGTGGAATTGTGAATGTCATAGGATCATGACGATCTATGGCGTCAAGATGCCAATGAGTGCATTCTTTCGGCTCATAGATGGTAGAGTGTGCGTCTCCATATCTACAATGGTGGAAGACAGACACATTCACCTCATACCGAACCTTCCATCTTGGATTTTCTCTATGTGGAATGTGAGGTTCATAGCCAAGTGCTGGTCCTTCAATCACCGACGCAACAATATGATCCTTGTAGGCTTGAATATCATCTAACCCCTTGATGTCTAGGTTGGCCAGTGTATCCCAGGGCAGACGCTTTAACCAAACGCGTTGCTCTTCTGGGGTGTAGACGATGTTTTCATTGAAATCTACTAGCTTCAAGAGTTTGTAGAAGTTGATGGGATTGACAAATCTCCCTAATTGAAAACCCTTCTTGCCTCTGTACTCGTATGGGTTCTTCAATTCAATGTAGGGAGTGTCCTTGATATAACAGTCTTCATCGTCTGCTAAGATATCATTTTGAGCAAACTCAGACGGTTCACCATCAGTGGAGAATTCTTCATACTTCTCTCCAATGATCCAATTAGGTTTGATTGGTCTTTCAGCACAAGTTCTCTCAGCAAATCGCCTCATAACTAATTCATTTAGGAATGAATAGTCCACCTTGTGCTTTAGGGGTAAGTCTTCTGGATTGATCACTTCAGCATGTGACCTTCCCCATGTAGCATCCACCTTGATTATTTCAAGTTGTTCTTCATCAAACGAAGAATCAACTTCTTCAATAAGTATAAAATCTTCAGACGGAATGTCCTTTGTCTGGCGGTGGGATGCTTCCTCAGACGCAGCAGGTAACGTCTGTGCAAGGAGTGCGTTTGGCGGAGACGCAACAATAGGGATTGCCCTATGTTCGTCTTGGATCATAGTTGAAGGAGAGACCTCCCTTGTGGAGACTTCCTCACTTAGCATTATTTCCAAATCCTCCGCAAGCTTGGCATTATCTTTCTGGATCTGGGCAGTTTCTTCACTATTCATGCCCTCTGAGGTTGCTTGAGCAGACGTAGCTTCAGACGATCCAATGCCTCGAACGCTATCGAGAAACATTCTTTCTCGTTAAGCATGAAGCAAAACAGAGACTCTTCTAACCTCTTTCAGTTGTTTTTCTTCGTCTGTCTCACCAACTACGACAGACACAAGTTTTTGCTTCATCTTCTCCGCCCTTAGCAGCCTTCTCAAGCGCAAGCTTTCTGGGTTTTGCCTTTTCTTCTGCTGTTTTCCTCTGCTTTTCTTCGTCTGTGAGTATATTCACAGACGGAACAGGTTCAGACGATATATTGGCCCCTTCATCTTCACTAGGGGATATTGTCTGTCCCTTTGGCTTAGCACCGATGTGCTTGATTTTGATGGTCCTTTTCTTCTTCTTGAGGGGTTCTTCAAGAATATCCTCAAAAGGAACCTCAGAGATGAATACTGGAGGAAGAGGTTGAGGTTGGTTTAGTGTTTGGGCTTGTGTTTGGGGTTCTGTTTGGGATGGTGTTTCAGCTTGTGTTTGGGGTTGTGTTTTGGTTTATGTTTCGGACGGTGTTTGGTCTTGTGTTTGTGGCTTAGCACGCTTGATGCGAGCTCTGTGTGGAGGGTCTTTGGTGATGGGTGAGAGAGGTACTTCATCCTTTTGCGAATGGAGTAATCCTGTCGTCAGATGCATCTTTGCAAAGGTGCTGGCTTTTACCTCCTTTCCCTCAGGGTGATAGACCACGCCAGTGGTATCAAATCCTTGGTTGATTATTATTTTTGTGAAGAGGGTGGCGTAGGGAATGCTACTCTTCCTACGGATGTTCCTATTCTTCAACGCACTCATCCAAAGGGTCAAGAATAAGGTGCGGAAGACTCATCCTTGCTTTCCTCGGACAAGAAAATACGTAACCCGTCTCGAGTACTCACATTATCCCTTGAGCCAGTCCTTGGCGTGAAGACGTTGTAGAGGAGGTTGTGGATGATTCTGGCGGTTGGAAAGAGATTTCCTGATCGGAAGAACTTGGAGTCCTCAGTGTCAGGGATCTTTGAGTAAAGGATTTTATTTACATGTTCCTCTGACTCAATCTTCATCCAATCAGGGCTATAGAATCGCCCCTCGGCCTTACAGTTGCCGGCCTCAGCAATAGAGTCCACCGTGATGATGTACTCTTTGTTGTCTATGGTACCAACGATACCATCATCAAACTCCTTGGCATCGCTTCAGAACTCGGCATATGCCTCCATCAGCCATGGACCTCTCAGTTCAGCGAAACCCATCCATCCAGTGTGGGTTAGCATTTTAGCAACTCTTTCAGAGACACTCTCGATTGTTTCTCTTGAGATCCACTTGCTTGGCAAGAACAAGTCTTGCGCGAAGAAGTTGGCTTCAGCAGCTTTGGTAGCTTTGGTGTTCTTGGCGGCCATTGTTGATATTTGAAAAAGAGAGAATAAGAGCTTAGTGAGTATTTAGGTTAGGAAAGTTCAAAAGATAACAAATTGCGGTAAAGAATAAAAGAGTGAACTTTCAAGAGTATTTATAGGCAAAGATAAAAACGGTTGTGATTCTTCAGACAAAAGAGATTTTGGAAACGGTCCATGATTTGATGTGTCCACATCATTGCCTTTTCAATGATTGATTTGACCTCTGCAATTCACGGCACGTGCTTATCAATGTCTTAGAATAGCGCAATAAATGACAGACACATTTATTGCTTCTTTTAATTTGTCCCCGCACACTTGAGATAAACTTATTAAATAGTAACTAATTGCGCCTCGTTGAATTTTACCACAAGAACTATTCAACTTGATCGACGCAATGTTTCGCCTTAACACGAAATAATGTACGACGGAACAAACTTAACAACTAGCTCGACGATTTTAACAATTTTCAATCATTTAAAGAAATAATTCCAAGATTTTCCTTAATGAAATTGAAACGTGTTTCGTCTAATGCCTTAGTAAATATATCTGCCCATTGAAAATCTGTTTTCACAAACTGTATATTGAAAATACCTTTTTGCACATAGTCTCTTATAAAATGAAAACGGATTTCAATATGTTTAGCTTTTGAATGTTGAATAGGATTTTTGCTAAGATTAATTGCACTTGTATTATCACAAAATACTGGTATATGGTTTTCAAACCTGGAGTAATCTTCAAGTTGATGTTTTATCCACAGTAATTGTGACCAACACCCTGCCGCAACAATATACTCTGCTTCAGTTGTTGAGAGTGCAATGAAGTTTTGTTTCTTGCTTGACCAAGAAATTAGTGATGATCCAAGGAATTGGCATCCACCACTTGTGCTTTTTCTCTCCACCTTGTCTCCAGCATAATCTGCATCACAAAAGCCTCTCAAACTAAAATCATTATTTTTCTTATAAAACAAAGAGAGATCAGTTGTTCCAACAAGATATCTAAGAATTCTCTTTACAGCTTGTAAGTGAGATTCTTTAGGGTCAGATTGAAATCTAGCACATAGACAGACACCAAACATAATGTCAGGTCTGCTTGCAGTTAAATAAAGGAGTGAGCCGATCATACCTCTGTATACCGTCTGATCAACAGACTTACCTGACTCATCCTTGTTGAGATTTGCTCTAGACAAATGCATTGGGGTCTTCATAGGCTTGGCATTCTCCATCTTGAACTTCTTCATAAGTTCCTTTGTGTATTTCTGTTGATGGATGTAGATTCTTTCTTTCGTCTGCTTGATTTGAAGTCCTAGAAAGAACTTCAATTCTCCCATCATGCTCATTTCAAACTCATCCTGCATTATCTTTGAAAAATCCTTGCACAGAGAATCATTAGTAGCTCCAAAGACTATATCGTCTACATAAATCTGGACTATAATAAAGTCTTTTGAAATGCTTTTCTTGAAGAGAGTTGTATCAACCTTTCCTCTTGAAAAACCATTTTTAAGAAGAAAGGAACTGAGTCTATCATACCAAGCTCTAGGAGCTTGTTTAAGACCATACAATGCTTTCTTAAGTTTGAAAACATGATCTGGTTGAGATGAACTTTCAAAGCCAGGAGGTTGTTTTACATACACTTCTTCTTCAATGAAGCCATTTAGAAAAACACTTTTTACATCCATTTGATATAAAACGATATTCTTGTGAGCAGCAAAAACAAGTAATATTCTGATTGCTTCTAAACTAGCTACAAGTGCAAAAGTTTCTGTAAAATCAATACCTTCTTGTTGATTATACCCTTGTGCTACTAACCTCGCTTTGTTTCTTACCACTTTTCCAGCTTCATCAAGCTTGTTTCTGAACACCCATCTAGTTCCAATGATGCTTTTGTTCTTTGGTCTTTCAACTAGGGTCCATACATCATTCCTTGTGAACTGATTAAGTTCTTCTTCCATAGCTAAGATCCAATCGTTATCTTGAAGAGCATCTTCAACATTCTTTGGCTCTATGTTTGATACAAGAGCATATCCAGACGATTCCTTCAGCCTTGATCTAGTTAGAACACCTTGATTCCTATCTCCAATGATAAGATCTTCAGTGTGGTTAGACGCAAACTTCCATGATCTTGCTTGATCTCGTTGTTGATGAGTATCAGACAAAAAGAGGGTTCGTCCGCGTTTCTATCGTCTCTTTTGTTTCGCCTGATCCTTGTTTATCATTTTGACCGTATGACTAACCTGCAAATTTTCAAACAAGTTTTCTAGGTCTGATATTTCTTTATCAGCCTTTGAGTTATCTTGGAATTTTACATGAATTGATTCCTCTACAACTTGCGTCTTAGAGTTAAAAACTCTATAGGCCTTAGATGTGTTGGAATATCCAAGAAAGATTCCTTTTACCACCTTTGAATCAAACTTGCCAAGTTGATCTTTAGTGTTTAAGATAAAACATTCACATCCAAAAGGATGGAAATAAGAAATGTTGGGTCTTTTTCCTTTCCATAGTTCATATGGAGTCTTATTCAATATTGGTCTTATCAATATTCTGTTTTGAATATAACAGGAAGTATTAACTCGCTTCTTGATAATATTTAGGAAGAGAGCTTTCATGCAACATGGTTCTAGCCATTTCTTGTAAGGTACAATTTTTCCTTTCCACAACTCCATTTTGTTGAGGAGTTCTTGGAGATGAAAAATTGTGAAATATACTGTTTTCAAAACAAAAGGCTTTGAACTCAGAATTTTCAAATTCTGTTCCATGATCACTCCTTACAGACGCAATACATATTCCTTTTTCTTTTTGAACACGTTTGCAGAATATTTCAAAAACCTTGAATGACTCATGTTTATGGGCTAGGAAGTATACTCATGTAAATCTAGTATAGTCATCTACAATGACAAATCCATATCTCTTCCCTCCAAGACTTTAAGTCTGAGTGGGTCTAAAGAGATCAATGTGTAACAGTTCTAACGGTCTTGTCGTGGAAACAACATTTTTTGATTTGAAAGAAGCTTTGAGTTGTTTCCCATGCTGACAAGATTCACACAGACGATTGGTTTTCCAAGATATTTTTGGAAAACCTTTTACGAGATCCTTTTTAGAAATTTTTGAAATATACTTGAGACTTAAATGTCCAAGCTTTTTGTGCCAAATATCTCGTTCATCGTCTGCTGAAATCAAACATGTTACATTCTCGATCACTCAGTCGAAAGACAAACCTCATAAAGGTTATTCTTTCTTTTCCCAATAAAAAGAATGGATTTATCTTTGTTTCTGACTATACACTCATCAGAGTTAAAGGCTACTTCATACCCACTGTCAGAAAATTGACTTATGCTAAGTAGATTGAAGTTAAGACCTTTAACATATGATACGTTCTGGATAAGAGTATTGGGTGTTTTACCAACAGTCCCAATACCAAGAATTTTACCTTTTCCAGAACCGTATGAGACAGACCCTTTACTTGGTCTGAGGTCTTGGAACATAGACAGGTCTCCCGTCATGTGTCGTGAGCAACCACCGTCCGTGTACCACTTGAAGTCTTGTCTCTTCCCATTAAGGATATCTCGCAACAGAACAATAAGAGACTTTGGTACCCAAATCTTTTTGGGTCCTTTCTTGTTAGTTACAAAAGGCTTCTTTTTGTTTTTAGCCTTTTTGTAGTTATTAGGAACCTTGTTGTAATTCCTATTCTTTTTATCAAACGAAACAGGTTTATTTTTATTTTCGTCTGTCTCCTTAACATAACCAAGTTCACTTTTATCATTGGGTGATCTCCTATATTTTAAAATATTTTCAAGAATGGAGGATCCCTTTGTAAACTTGGTTAGATCATTGAGAAGGGACTCATTTTCTTTCTTTAATCTTTCGATTTCAAGAATGAAAATGTCTTTTTCAGACTCAGACGAAATATCATTTGATACTTTCTTGTCTAGCAGCTCCATTTCAGATTTTAAAACCGCATTTTCTTCCAAGACTTGTCTCAGCTTGGTTTTGCAAGTTTTGTATTGCTGAGCAATAAAATGAGAGTGAGCTAGAAGTGTATCATATGATATTTCTTCCGATTCGACTCGAATTTTCGAAGAAGAGGATGAAGAAGTTTCATTGACATTTACCTCTCGTTGAGACGTGGTCTCCACCATAAAGGCGATGTTTGCTCGCGTTTCTTCTTTTTCGTAGGATTCCTCCGAGCTTTCACTTGTCAAGGTCTTCCCAAGTCGCAAGCTCTTCTTTCCTTTAGCTCCACCTCTTTTTTCAACTGGGACATTCCGACCTCATATGTCCCGGTTTTTTACGCACTCATAAGACACAAATTCTCGTGCTTCCTTCTTTGGTGGATGACTTCTCAGGGAGCTTCTTCTCCTTTTTCTTGAAGAAGCGTTGACCTCTGCCTTTCTTCATCATCATCCTTTTAAAACGTCTGGCCATAAGAGAGACTTCGTCTTCAGATGAACCATCAAACGATTCTGATTCAGTTGATTCAGCCTTCAAAATCTTTGTTTTCTTTTTACTGTCCTTCTTGACAGAATCTTCTTTAGGAGTGGTGTCTACAGACGAGAGAGCTATAGGCTCTTGAACTTTGATTTTGTCTCTTTTACATAAGAGTACCTCATGTACCCTTAGTGCTCCAATTAACTCATCTAGAGTTAATGTCTTCATATCTCTTCCAATAGAGATAGCTGTGGACATGGCTTCCCAAGGAGGTGAGAGACTGTCCAAGATCTTCATGTTATTCTGGGCCTTTGTGAAGGTGATTCCCAGAGCAGTGAGTCCATTCAATATTGTTTGGAATCTTCCAAACATCATATCGATTGACTCTCCTTTCTTCATAGAGAACATTTTATATTCTCTTTGAAGAGTAACAGACTTCCTCATTCGACATCTTCCAGTGCCTTCATATAAGATTTTAAGAGCATCCCATAGTTCTTTAGCTGTTTTGTAGGCACAGAATCTGTTGTACTCAGTTCTGGAGAGAGCACACATAAGAGCATATCTTGCTTTGTTGTTCAGCTCCATCATAGAGTATTCTTCATTTCCCCATTCTCCTTCAGGCTTTACAATGGGGATATCTCCTGTGGTGATTATATTCCATAATCTGTATTGGGTTGACTTGATGTACATCTCCATCCTGTCAGCCCAGTAGGGATAATCATTCCAGAGAACGCTGGAGGTTTGTTCATCGAGGCTCCTCCGGATAGGAATGACGGTCCTTGTGAATCCATGATGGATCTTTTCCTCTAGCAGCTGTTAAGCGCTCAACCCTTAGAGGCTGAGCTCTGATACCAAACTGTAAAAGATAAACACAAGAAGGGGGGTTGAATTGTGTTTATTAAAAAATTTATTCCTTTCGTATGTGGGTTTCAAATGGGTTCAGAAGAAACAATGTTTATATTGAAGAATTGATTTTAATATGCAAACGTTAAAGTATGATTATCCCCAGTTAGTTAAATAGACGAAACAAATAAACACGAGTGTTTTTATACTGGTTCGTCTATTCAAGACTACGTCCAGTTACCCAGCAACCACTGAGTTTTCACTACAAACCGTGAAAAGGTTTACAAGTATTGTTTGAACCCAGCCACTTCTGGCTATTACAAGATATTCTTTGCTCCCAGCCTTCTCAGGCTAAACTACCAAGGTATTCTTTAAACCTAGCCTCCACAGGCTAATACAAAAGGTATTCTTTGGAACACAACCTCCACAGGCTAAAGCACCACACAAGTGGATTTGTAAAGATATTTGAAAAACAAAGTTTTTCCTCTTCGCAGAGAGGGTTTTTACAATATAGTTCTTAGTTGAATTGAGCGAATTCTCAGACGATTGAAGAGATAAGCGTATTCGCCAACTGATTCTTGAAGCTGTGAAGTCATTTTATAGGCATCTTCTTCAAATAGCCGTTAGACTCATTTGAATGCCGTTGAGAGTCGTTGAGAAATCTTCTAGAGAGCTTTCTAAAAAGGTTGTCAGTTGTACTTGATTGATTGATGAGAGTCGCAAGATATAGCGGACTAGGTTGTGCGCAGTACTATTTCTGACTTGTACAGAGATGTGACAAAAGGTGAAGACCTTTTTGACTTTGGTGTGTAAGCTCGAATCCCTATACTGATCTTGGATGCTTCTCATGAGTACTTCTTTAAATTTCAAATCTTGGCGCGAAAGACTCAACTTGACTTCAGCTTTTGGATAGACGATATGATTCTTCAGTCTTCAGTTGTTGTTGTTTCGTCTCATCCTATCGTCTTAGACTTCACTCTTTGGACAGACTAAGGACTTAAGCTTGAGTAGTCCTCTTCCGTCTGTGCATGTATCGTCTGATGACTTGGCTTTTGGGCAGACGCAGAATTTCTTCTTTGAAGGGTCATGTTCCGTCTGTGCTAGTTTCGTCTTAGCAAGTCTTGAGTAGCTTGGTTTCGTCTGTCTTGTAATTAATCAAAATCTTGAGTCGTTAATCATCCTTGATCTAACAGAAATCTCAGAAGATAGAATAAGAGAAGCGTTTTTGCCAACTGAATTCTGATGAAGTGAAGTCTTTAAATAGGTACCATCTTCAGATAACCGTTAGACACATGAGAATGCCGTTGAAGATTTTCTTGAGAGCTTTCCAAAAGGTGTCAGATAGTACTTGAGTGATTGATGGCGTGTGCAGCGGATTTAGATTGCGTGCGCAGTACCTTTTCTGACTTGTACAGAGACTTTGACAAAAAGGTGAAGACCTTTTTGAGTTGCATGTGTAAGCACGAATCCCTATACTGATCTTGGATGCTTCTAATGAGTACTTCTAAAGATTTGAAATCTTGGCGCGAGTGACTCAAACTTTGCTTCACTTCTTGGACAGACGATATTCTTCTTCAGTCTTTAAAAGGTTTCGTCTTATCCTATCATCTGATGACTTGACTTGAGAAAGACGAATGACTTCAGTCTGAGGAGTCATATTTCATCTGTGCTTGTTCCGTCTGACTTGCTTGCTGATGTTCCATCTGAGAAAGTTTCTTCTGTCTTGTAAAAAATCAAAATCTTAGATGTGTTAATCATCTTGATCTAACAATAAGCCAATGCCTTTTATGTTTTGTCACAGTTTCTACTATACTCTATGTTTTGAGCGAGCAAATAGCGATCGATAAGAGTAACTACTTCAGGAGTCTTAAAAGAATGCTTTTAGGCTGAAACAATCTCTTTTATTTGGAATATTCTCTTTTATTGTCTTTTTGTCTTCTTTTGTATACATCAGATAGGATTTACATTATTATTTTTTTTTGTTGATGACGTATTTAGGGAAATCTCATCCTTTGTCACTTGTATTTATCAATTAAACCTCAATACAACGAAGTTTCTTTATGTCATGGTTTAATTACATATTGTTATATGTTAGCGATTAACATAAATTCAATTTCAAGAATCAAATTAATTTGTCTTTTGAAAATCATAAAAAGAATTGTTACATCAATGTGATGTAAACCTTATACAATATTACAAAGGTATACAGAAAACCAAAGTAAATGTATGTGTTTTACAAATTAAAAAAGAATCAATACGATAAAATACAAAAAAAATTTGCTCCCCCTCAGACGATGCATTCTTGCTCCCCCTCAGACGATGCACTCCCCCTTTTCCCTTTCTTCCTTTCTAAGATACTCTCCCCCTTGGGCTGAGAATCATCAAAAACATGATCAAGAAGAAGGTTTAGGCTTCTTTTGAAGAAGGCTCATGACAATGTCCTTCAGCTGCTGCACCTCAGATGTGAGAGAGGCTTGATTGTCCTCAAGCTCTTTGTTCTTTTGCTTCAGATGCTCGCAGTTCTCTTCTAAGGCATCATACTTACGCTTTAGAGTATTATACTCATCAGCGTCCTTTGCGTCAGCCTCAGTAACCTCCACCCTATCATCAATCTCTACAAGCGATGTTTGAGGCTCTTCCACGATAGGTATAGAGTCATCTATGATGAACACTGTTGGAGTCCTCTTCAGACGCAGAGTGAAGAGTGGAAGAGTGAGGTACGCAGTGAAGTCTCTTTCCCATTGCCAAGTATACATCTTAGAGGGAACAAAGAGCTCAAGATCTGGATGCTCCTGTGATGGATGTGTATAAGCAAAGGCTTCTCCAGGATACACTCTGCCACAGATTGTGGAATCTTCATCAAATGAAGTTCCAGAACAGAACGCAGAAGTGGCTTCATGATCTTCTATCATCCTCTGAATCTTCGGACTGATAGGTCTTGAGGCATGGGTTTGAAGAGATTTGAGATGCGAGTATGTAGCAGACGGAAGTCTCCAGGGGATGTGCCTTGCAAACATGAAGGATCTGGAGACAGACAGAGTCTTCTTCTCTTTTCCTTTAGCCAAAAACTTGACCAAGCAAGGTCGTTTTCAGTCTAAGACGATTGAAAACTTTGTTTCGTCTAAAACCAGAGAAGAGAATTGGGATCCTACCATGAACGAACAGTCTCTTCTCTCCTTCTTTACTCTTCTTTCAATGTGATAGAAGGAAGTTGATCTAGCTTTTGCTTCCCTTCTATAAGCACCAGCCATTAGTTTGAAAGTCATGTTATAGTCTTCAGGAAGAGCGTGAGCAAACCCTTCGAGATCTTCGAATTCGTCGAGGAGGATGGAGTAGCGGGGGCAGATGCCTGAACAGTGAGGTCTTGTCCAGGGAAAAATAATTCCAAGAGTATGTCCTAGACCTACATACTCTGTTTGATTCAGGGGAATTATGAAGGGTACAGGATCATGGCGGTCAATGACATCCATTAACTCTGGCTATCATGAACTAAATCCCTCTTTGATTGGGAGAACGATATAACCCTCATCTATCTCAATAAAGTTCCTAATGTTATTCAGTCATATAATTAGAGTTATTTCTTTTGAACTTAATGTTTTTCATTAATTGACCACTGATGAATTAAATGTAAATCTAGTGGAACTTTGAGAAAAGAAACTTAGGTGGTACTGGGAAA
The DNA here is from genome assembly GCA_026586105.1 of Hylodesmum podocarpum. Taxonomy (NCBI): domain Eukaryota; kingdom Viridiplantae; phylum Streptophyta; class Magnoliopsida; order Fabales; family Fabaceae; genus Hylodesmum; species Hylodesmum podocarpum. Next base: position 5,122,915 of record JALJEV010000493.1, on the reverse strand, counting down.
ATAACTATCACTTAGCTAGATCTTAGAGATAAGGGTAGAAGGTGGTGTGAACAAATAACCTAATTGTTATCTAAGATTCATCAATCATAAACCCTAATTGTCTTAGTTTAACTTAAGAGATTAATTAATCGGGTTAATCTTAAGCGGTGTATTCAATCTTGAGAGGGACGAATATAACAGTAGTAATCAATTTCATTTAATCGCATAATTGAATAATTGATGGAGGGTATTAGGAAAATTAGTGGTGAAATCGGGATCTCAATCGCTTTAATTAAATTGAATTTAAAACTCATCTTTTACAATTCGGTAAATTCTTAATCATAATTAAATTCTAAAAAATCATTCTCAGTCTATGTTGAAACAATTTAATTTACTTGTCCTCATGGGAACGATAACTCGTGTTTCTAATACTTATTATTTGACGACTATGGTTTACTTGCCACAACTGTGCGAGAATATTTCTCACTCTCGCACGACGTATATAAAAACTTCTATGAAAACCTATTCTTGGTTAAACATATCGTCTAACGCATAAGATGAAGTATCACTGATGTAAAAAGAAACTTGCAAAAATTTCCTTAGACAAAATTTAACCCTTTCTTGTGTTTTTTGTTTGTATAGTCTGGTATAAGAGCTCAATCTCTAAGAATTGAACACATGAAAACATCTAGAAGAAAAGATTTAGAATGACAAGGTCATCACACATATTTATAGAAAATTGATCTTTCATGAATAAATCACCGACTTGCACTAAAGATAATTATCCTTACTAGATTAATCGTATAAAGATGCATATAAAGTCCACTTAGTCTTAACTTCATGATATCATAACCAGAGGAGATATTCTTATAAAAAAGGAGGAAGTTGAATGAAGTTTATTTACATTAACACAAAGTTATTTTGAATTAAGCTAAAGGCTCACATTATCGTCTATCTTAGCCCAAAGTATCACGTGAATCCCAAATATTGATGAAACACTTGGATTCAAGATCCATATACACAGTAAACAACTGAATATACATCATCTCGTTGAAAAGTTACTGTCATTCATTACATGAAAAAATGCTATTACCGACAGTGAAAAGCTGTTAATAATGAAGAAAATATACTTGTAATAGAAAATTTATGACAGATTATAGATGATTATAAATCCGTCAATAATAGTCTTTACCTAAAATGTATTGACAAATTAGTTCATTGATTATTACATATAGAAATGATCGTCAATAATTACTAACCAATTTTTCATTGGTAATTAGTAACAATTTTCCCATCAGTAATTAACTACAAATATATCTCAAATATATCCTTCAACTTTCGTTTGATTGCTTAGAAATTTACAAGGAGCATATCGATAAAATGTTTTGTCAGTAATTCTATTAGATATTGTAATTTTTTATTTTAAATTTAAATTGTTACATGTTTATTATATATTGCTGCAAATTAATATTATGTAAATACAACTAACACAAAATTTAAAAGATTTTACTGGAAATTTTAAATATGACATAGTTAAAACATTCATAATTCATACATTAAAAGTCCAATCATTTATGATTTATAACATAACATAGTTTAAAAGCATAATACATAAAAAACTATAGATAATTTGACAAATTTAAATGTAATTAGAGTAATTTAAAGAGTTTTGATGTTATTGTATTTTCTCTTGTTGTCGTTGGTCATCCTGTTATAATTTGGTGATATTTTGTTGCTCTTGATGATTATTTTGCTTCTCTTGGTAATTATTTTGTTGTTTCCCCTGTGATCATTTTGTAGCCCACTACGAGACGTGGTTTTAAACCTCTTTAACCATTTAGAGAATCCATATATTATATAAATTGAATACAAATTCATAAGTTAAAACATATTGAAAATATATAAAACATATTTTAAATTATGATCAAATATTTTTTTTACAGCCAATTTTAAATTACTAATAAAACATATTACTGAACAAATATATTTTTTTTTGTCGTAATATTTGCTGGAAGCTAAAACTTTTTAAAAGATAGAAATTCTCGTCAAATATATAACCCGCTATGATATTTGCCGAGAAATTTTATTTTGACCAATCATGATCAGTTAGAAATATCCTTTTCTTGTAGTAGTTATATGTTGTCCGCACTAAAATATAGGATAACATTTGAATCTAAAAGGCCATCCCATGCAAAAGATATTATCATATCTTAAACTTTTACAACTACAGCCAATTTCATCACATGTAACTAAACATTTATCGTTAATAGGTAGAAAATTTTAATACAACAATCAAACAATCCGACATCCAGTTGAAAAATAGACATCTAGTTAAAAAAATGTAAAAAAAAGAAATATGTATATATTTTATAATCAATTAAAAATATATATATATATATATATATATATATATATATTTTTTATAAATAAGTTAATTACTACTCATTCATCATGCTTCAATCATCTCTGAGAACTGTTTAGAAATTTCGAAAGCTTTGCACTCAGACACTTTGATCCACGTCACTGGGAAGTCAATCAATATTAACAGTCTCATTATGTGTGTGTAACGCAATTAATATATCAAGGTCAATTATATTTTTTCCCTTAAATTTTAAGTTTAGATCTTAGACGTTTTCTTCTCATGGTCTTAATGTTTGTAGATGTTATGTTTTTCGTTGCTGCCTATTCGAAACGACACTTCGAGATAAAATGCAAGTCAAATATCAGTTGACCAATCAACATGTGGTAAAATATCATGCACGATATTATACATATATTATGCATATGTGTATATGTTTATACATATACATGTGTATATCAATACATGTATATATCAATATTATTGTGCATGATATTTTTTAAAATATAGGTTAGTAAGTCTACTAACATTTTGTTGCATTTCGGTTCGAATACAATTTATTGCATTTCAGTTTAGAAAATGAAATTTATTTATTTTTTTAAAAATAAAGTATACAAATTTATTTATCACATAGTTAATAATTTTCATATCAACTGATTTTAAATTGATTCGATAACCGATATAGAAAGCCTGATTTAACTGTATTATATTTTATATCTTTTATATTAGTAAATCATACAATTTATATATTATCAGATTATTAATACTCAGTAACACTTATTTATTAACATTGGAAAAAATCTATCATATATTATCTTTAGTAGCATTTATTTGATTAAAAATGTCACTAAAAATATAAAAATGTTGTCAATAACATTTTGCGATATATCTTTGATACAACATTTATTAAAATTTTATAAAATTTAATGAATAATATTTTCATATGTTTTTTTTAGTTACTAATAATCATGTAATGTTACTAATAATTATATAGGTGGTGGTGTTATTTTCAAAAGAGTAACATAATTTGAGAACTAATTTACACTTTTAAGAGAGAATTAACAGTTTGGATTCTTGATGTTTAGCACAGGTTGGAGATTTCGAAGATGCTGTGGGATATAAAGGACAGTTGAAGGTGGAACATGTCACATTCTCTTGTTAGCTTTCTTCATCTGTATTTGGTATTTTGTTGATTGCATAATTAGTACACTGAAAATGACATTTCATAGAAGGTTACTTGCTCAACAATATCATGAAACCTAAAAAAGGGGTTTGGTACAGCTTCATTTAATGGAAGATTTATATAACAAACGTCAAACAAATTGAACAAAAAGCTAAAAAAGGTTGTCATCAGTATGAGAATTTATTTGACAGGTAATGAAAATCAGGGTTGCATCCATCGCACATGTTCTGTTGATTAAAACTAGAGTACAAGTTTACCTACCATTTAATAATAGCAATAAAAAAAAAAACTAATTTATAATTGTGTCACGTGAGAAGAAACCAAAAAAACCTGGAGGTTTGTTTCATCCACACATTGTAGTGTCACTTATAGTTTGGATTTTGTGGGTTTCTTCTTAGCTGTTAGGGGAGAAACAAACAGAAATTGGGACCATTTTGTAGCTTACAGAATGGGGTCTAGGAATTTGTGGTCCTAACTCCTAATCAAGCAACACATTCTTTTGGAAAATAAGTATAGAATTTGGTTTTGAAAATATATTGTTGCATGATTGCATGCACATGGAAATACAAGTCTATAACATGGTTGGTGTTGTATGAGTAATGCATCATTCCCATTGGATATTCCACTTTATACTCATGGAAGAAGCTCAAGGAAAAATGGTGGTTGGGTTGCAGCATCTTTCAACTGTCATTGGCAACTAGTACTCACATGAAGATGAAGATTGTGACAGTGAAGAAGATATTGTAAAATAAAATTATGAGAATGACAAACACTAGGATCTCGATCGGTGGGCCTAAAATCAGAGTGCAAGACCTACTTTAATTTATTGATAATTAAACCAAAACTTGTTACTAATGAGTTTTTATTCAATTTTACTTCAATGTGTAGATAATATATATGTATATAAATATGTATTTTTCTTGACATTTTATATCTGCTTGTCTATGTATAATTAATGGACCTTGTGTTTAATTTTATGTCTTTACTTTGTTAGTAAATTAAGTAGTTATTGAAAGCAAAGTAATTACTTTTTTTATTCCCTTCTGGCCAATGAATGTTTTTATTTTTGTTTGGTGATTAGGGCCTATGAATGGTTTTGTTTTGGTTATACTTAAGAGAGGATTTTTTTTTTCTTAAAGAAAAAATGACCAAAATTGATGAGTGATTAGAGACTAAGTGTTTCCAACTGCCACATGCTATGCCGAGGTTTGCACATCTTTGACAACTCATACCGTTAAGACCAACATGCTACGTTGTATTCACGAGTACGAGTTCTATTTATATATGAACCCTCTTTGATATTTGAAGAGAAAATTTATAATATGTAATAATTCTACCCAATTCAAATAGAAGAATTTTTTTTTAATGGAATAAGGGTTGGAAAACCCCACAAGCTAAGGATAACTCTCTATCAAAAATTACAGAATAAAAAGAAATAAATAAAACCTTTATTTGTTTGTCCAACAACTACTGATTTCGATTAGAGGACTCTATTGAGTCGAGATTTTATAGGAAACGTCTCTCCTACAATAATGTGTACGCATAGACGGGGAATAGGTCCAATTTTTAATAAGCAATATATGTTCTGTTCTGTTTAAACTTGTTCTAACTTAGATTATCTAATTAAAATATTAGGTTTAAAATTTTAAGAAAGTTTATATATGTAAGGAAAATGTTAACCATAATTCTGAAAGAAAAATATTTGATAAATAACTGGAATAAAAAGACAACTAAATAACTAATTATAAAATATGAAGAGAGAGAAATATCTATATATATAAAATATAAAGAAAAAAATACGTATAGAGAATTAGCTGCATGTAAAATAATGTTAACTCGTTAACATTACCGACTCAACCGAGCTTATGCTATGCTGCTTAAGTTGCCTTCTTCCATTGTAAGCTTTCTTTATGGTTATGGTTTCTTTATTTTTATTTTTTAACTGACTCTTAACTACTGATGCTAACTAAATGAAAATAAAATCACAAAGGAACGCTTGATGTGTGTATGGCATTGTCTCTCACACTCCATAATGATGGTAAAATAACCACCTTTGAGGGTTCATCAGGTAAATAAAGTGAATCAACTATGCCATCTTCAATGCAACATGCATCTTGATCTACAAAAGGGCATAAATTTTTGTGTGTTAGGAATATGATTGTTTTGCAAGTTCTGTAATTTTCATTTTCATGTTATTGTTGGAAGGTAAAGTATATGATTTTCTAAGCTTTGCTGTTTCCCAGGAGCCAAATGAAAGTTTTTGTTTCCTCTATAGAACCAAAACTGGTATGGATCAATATATTTCTTTTCTTGTTTGAATTTACTCTCTTACTCAAACACTACGGATAATAACTCTAGTGGTAAATATTATGCTAGCGTAGTAGTCTTTTTTAATATTTGTCATTTGTTCATTTCATGTTCAATGTAAGAATTTTAGCACTCATTAGCTCTTAAACAGTGCTTTACTGTTACTAATATTTGAAGTTGAAACTCTAGTCCACTTAAATGCAGACTTATGTAAACGAGTCTTAAGCAAGGTTAACTGACCCATTTACCTTTCCTTACTACTTCTATGCATTATGCTGTTATTTGTTTAAAGTAATTTCAATGATAAATGCACCAATGTAATCTTTGACCGTTAATTATCACTTTTAATTTTAGTTACCACAAAATATGGAATATATTCTCTAATTATTATAAATTTAACTTAAAAGGAAAAATAGATAAAAATATAATTACATATAAAAAATTATTATTAGATATATAGCATATTTAAATATACAACCATATGAATGAAAATACTACTTCTAAAAGGATATAAATAAACGACATAAATAAAAATATTATAAACTATTAAAAAAGTATTGTTAATTTTTTATGTTTAATTATATTTCTTTTGGTTATTTAATTCTTCTTTTAAATATTTTTTTAAGAAGCCAAACATATGAAACATAATAAAAATAAATAATGTATTACAATAATTAACTCTAGAATATTTAAAACTCATTTTATATACCAAAATAAATTTCAACATGAACGAAACATTTATGTACCTCTGTACCTGCAACAATTTCATCAACTAAAAAAAACGAACATTTTTTATTAATAATTTAAGTACCTACACTCAAGTTATGTACCATTTAATAATAATAATAATAATTATTATTATTATTATTATCAAAATTTTAAATTGAAATACATTCCAATTATTTATAAAAGAAATATAAAAAAAATTAAGAAAACAAAAATGTAAATCAAGAAATAAAAACCGAAATCTGTTTCTCCCAAATCAATTTCGTAACATCTACAAGGAAAAATGTATGTTTCTGTAAATAAAACATGGATATGTATACTTTGGTTATTTACTTATCTACACAATGTACAGAACTTTTTTAAGTCTTTAGCCATATATTACCGGGACAATAACTGCAACCACAAACAGTAGAAAAGCACGAAGACTGAGTTCATGATTTTTTACCATAATAAACCACCTACAAAGATGGATCACTGTGGACATTGTCATCGATTAATCATACAAAGTCGTCCAACCATAATGATGCTAAGAGCTCAAACATGTGGGAAAGCACATGTGAGAAGACATTAATCTCCAAAAAAAACATCATAAGAAATAAATTAAACGAGAAACAAATCCCAAACCATTCTTATTTTTTACCCGAACAGGCATTGAGAATGATGTAAAGAGAAGAGTTTACTAGATACATTTCTTCCAAGAAATCTTCACATGCAAGCTAAACTCTTGTGCACTGTACACAGCAAAGACCAATGACATTGCCACTAAAGTAACAAGCTTAGGTGTTGTCTGCCAGTTTCCGCAAAAATGTCATTTTGCAATATAATTAATCAGAAAATAAAACATCACCAACCCTCCAGATTAAAAACAAATTTGATTAACAGCTTCTCTGCAAGAAAAGCCTCTCTGTTTCCATGGTTCAGGGGAGATATTTGATGAGGCAACCAGTAAAAAGAAAAACTTAGTCTCTGATAACTGTTGAGAGCTTTGCAACATTAAAAAGAAAAATATTTACGCTCCAAAATTAAATAAATTCATGTTTTCCTTTAGTATTGGTTTGTTTTTTAACTTGCAATTCATTGTAGTTGTTGTTAACTCAAACAAAAAAAAGAGGACTAATTCCAACTTTGCAATATTCACGGGTAAACCAGTTTGAAATGCTATTATGTAACATGGGGGAGAGGGGGGGGGGGGGCTATGAGGAAAAAGTAAATCACAAGTAAAACAAGGAGAAAATACAATACATACATAATGGGGACGACCAAAAATTCTTCAGGAACTGGAATGGAATGTAGATCAACCATTCTCGCACCTATATAGTATGCCCTATAATTGAGAAGAGATAACTTCAGGGAAGCACCGATGTTTTCTGTTGAAACACCGCACCTATTGACATTGAATGTTGAAGAAACATTGGCATAGTTCCCTTTCATACCTTGACATACTTGTCCACATAACCCTGCAAAAGATGTAGGAAACGGAACATCACTAAAAGCAATTCGAGAATTAACGCTTTGGTTATGGTAATCAATAAGGAACACAGTTCAACACATAAACAACTTTTCAGTAAAAATTGCTGAATGATAAAGCAGTTAAAATCACAGTACTGGCACTTTCAAACATGTTACAAAGAATTTTTCTTTTTTCGTTTACATACACTAATATGTCAATACAAAAAAAATAAAAAATAAATAAAAAAGACTTTGTATCAAGCCACTCATCATTTTCTCAGTGCATAGATTTGTTTATAAAATTCAGAGCTTTGTTAATTTTCAACACAGCTTCAGGTAGGGAAGCAAAAATATAGAACCAAACACAGCAGCTACCTACTTTATCTCTCATGAGAAAAAAACAAAAACAAATAATAAGTGATGAGAAAATCAATTACCATCACAAGTTTAGTTAACTTTCGCTGTGATGAATCAATATATTGACTTATCTTCGCTTGGGACTTGGGTACTCGGTGGCCTTTCATGGCTCCTGACACTTTATCCACGGTCTTTTTCACAATCGTTTTGAAAGCCACCTTACTCATATTACCTTGCCGCCATGATGGTTTCAAAACCTCTTTTACAAAGTTCGCAATGGAAACTTTAAACAATTTCATTGATCTGGAATCCTTACTCTTTTTTCTTTTCCCTGGGGACTTGACCTGATTAATCTCAACCTCCCCAGTAGTCATTTTTTCAACATCCTCATCATCACTTAGGCTATAATTTTCAACAGCACCAACTTCTGCATCAGCTGTCTCCCCATATTCATCATTATTTTGAGAAGTGGTAGAGGCAACAGCCCCAACCTCCTCAAGCTTGTTCTTCTCATCCACATCTAAAGAGATGTAAGAACTTTTGGGCCGTAGGCTGATGTTGGATTCACCTGTAACTTCCTGCTTCTGATCAAAATCATTTTTTTTCAAAGATGATGATGGTTCAATGCTGTCAAAAAGTGGGTCATATTGATCACCACCAGTCCTAGGTAAAATCTGACCCAGAGCTCCAGCTGATTTTGATGAGGATGCTGACTGTCTTGATCCAACCCCACCATCACCTTCCCCATTTACAGGAGTAGGGTTCAATCCAGAAGAAACATAATTGTTACCATGGATTATTTCGTTTTCCTGTCTAAAAATGCTTGAACTGAATTTGGAACTTAGTGGCTTCTCAAAGGTTGATGCATAAGGATTATAGTGAGCAGATATTCTTGATCCCCCAAAAGATGGAAGAGATGTTGAATGATTGCTATCCAGAAAATCAGGTGGATATCTGGAAACAGTAGCAGTCTCCCCAGGCAAACCCAACTTAGCTTCGGAGACAGAACACTGAAAACTGTACATTGATTGTTGCTTCTGTGACAATGAATCAATGTGGGAAGAGGTCATAAAATGTCCTTCAGGAGGCAACTTGCCACCTGAAGATGGTTGTAGTCTGTCCACATCCATCTTCCAGGAAAATTGATTTGGTTGAGGCTGCTGGCTGCCAAATGATGTGGTACTTGGAAATTTTGAATCCTGCATTGAAGGTTGATTATGGAAGTCTTCTCTGTTGAGATTAGAGTCTGAAAGCAATTGAGAAGCTGGAATCCCTCGAGGGAGATGCTTTGGAGAGAAAGGTTCTGTAAGCATGAAAGCTCGTGCATGATCCTGCATAGGAGTGTATGCTTGATCCTGAAACTCAGAATTCTGAGAAGTTGGTAACCCAGGCTTCATGGAAGTCTGAGAGACAAAGTCAGTTCTTGAATGCAATTGACTCTGATTGAATTCTGAAGAAATATATGAGTTTGCAACTCCAGAGTTTAAACTGGAATTATACACAGCTATTGATGGTGGTGGTGGCGACGGCAGCAGTGGCGGTGGCGGTGGCGGTGGCAGAGGCAAGGATATCCATGAGCTATTAGATGGTACACTGAAGTGAGCATTCTGTGCTTGTAATGGTACTGGGTAAGGTTCAAACTTTTCTCCTGTAGTGGATTGGAAAGGAAAGAATGCATTTTGTTGCATCACAGCATACTGCCTTGGAATTTGTGACGTATGCACAGCATTTTCACCCTGGGAATGTGAAACAGCAGAAGCAGGCAACTGGTAAGTATGAGGCAGTAATTCCTGCGAAGAACCACTCTGTGAAGGTAACTCTTTAGAAGCCTGAGAGTGCAGTGAAGGCTGCTCAGATGTGACAGCTGGTCCAATAGAACTAGTGGCTGACAGTAGCTGAGTTGATGATAACACATGTGGTAAAGGTTCACTAATCGGAACTTCATCAACAGTAGCAGAAACAATTGATCTATTTTCAGGTGTTGAATCAGCCACAAAGGATGCATTTACATGCTGAGATGGGTAGCCAGAATGCTCTGGAATTCCAACAGCAGAAGCATTTAATTGCATTCGCTGAACAAATGAACCATCTTCTGAGGGAATGACATCTTTATATGTACCAGATGGTTTAGAAACATCACAACTGCCTAAAGCTTCAGGGTGAAAACCACCAACCAACTGTTCCTGATGAGAATTCTCGGCTTTCTGCAAACCATCATTTTCGTGGATTGAAGTCTTAGGCTCCTCCCTGATTACTATGGTTTCCTGCATTTCAGGAGCAACCTCTCGGATACATTCAGATTTACTTGGATTGCTATTAATTGATTGACCATAGAGATGAATGGTAGTCGACACAACAGCATACCTCCCTGATTCTTCCTTTTTCTGTACTACTTCCTGGCTAGTTACATTCTGGCCAAGATCCATATTGTGACGTCTGACTCCATCACGCTCATTATCTGACACTTTCAAAGAAACATTTTTCATTCCTCCTCTAATCTTAAATTCTTTTGCATGAGAACTGACTTCCAAATCATGTTTATTCCTATAGCGCCTTGAAGTAGCATTCATGTCAGATTCATGGTGAACATATTTGCAAGATGCTCCTCGATAGCACTTTCCTCGAAGGAAGTCAAAGCACTGATCCTTGTCCCTTTTTATATTATCACCACGAAATTCACCTGAACGTCTTACATTTGGAGACCTACTCCTGCTTCTTCGGTGCCGAGGGGACCAGCTGAAAAGAACAAAATTTGAAAAATTCTATATAGTATTCTTCAGAGGGATGATTTAAGATATCACGAACCAAGATTCAAAATGTAAAGAACAACAATTGATCCTCACTTACAGAAGGGAGGTTTTATGTTCAACCCATACAGCAAATAACCTAGGAAAGGAAGACATGTGTATCCTAATACAAATTGTTTGTTTGGGGAAATCATCCTACAATGCAGGACAGCAGTACATACCTGCGAGACCTGTTTCTTTTATCCTTTCTCCTCTGGGGACTCCTCCTATTCCTCCTGCTCCTCCTGTCCAGAGGAGACCGGCTGCGACTCCGGCTTCTGTCTCTTTTGTTCAATCTCCTTGTTCGATGATAGCGTGAATCATCAGAATCACTATCTGTAAGACCTTCTCTGAGATGTCTACCGAATTCATCTACTTTTGGAACATTTAGTTCAAACTTTGAGGTTTTCACTTCTTCCTTTTCAGCATCACCACATTTACTACCACTGCCAATGTTAGTACCTTCTAATCCATCTTTGTCATTGAAAGCTTCTACCGAAGCAGCAAAATTAACAGGCACCTGATTTTCAAGGTTATGCTCAATACATCCATCACTACTCCAACGTGAGACAGATTTTTTACGCGTTCCCTTAGACTCTCGTACAATATGTGGAGATATTCCTGAATCATCCTGTGATGTTCCAGAGAGCAGCACAAGCCCCTTTTGCCTACTGGAGGAACTCTTAGATTCAATATTAGTCTCCATATAACTCCCAGAATCTTTATGGGTAGCTGAAACACCCGTGTCAGCACCACCTGAGACTGTCAAAACATTAGCATCTGCAGTATTGCCTTCAGCTTCATTATCTGAAGTGTCATCAGAAGCATAATCTTGAAGAAGTTTTATTGGGCTGCCACTCCTTATGTGTAGCCCAGAAACTCTATCAGGATTAGTGGTTTCATTGTGATCAGAAGTACCGATGTGCCTGAAATCATAATCTAGAGGAGCCACAGATCTCTCCAAAGCTGTGCCCAGCGGTAATTCAGCCACTTCAGCAGAGTCATTCAAACGACTACAAACCTTGGTAATTGATCTTGCAGATTTCATGTCCTCCAAATCAGATAAAATTACTGGTCCTGTATTTTATTAAAGAACCTTGTTAACACAAACAAAATTTCGAGTTAACCCTACAATGAATTTGACATCAAATAACAGAGTGGATTCTCAATATTCTACCACTTCTAAATTCTGATAGGGTTACATCCAAAATGAGATAAAAAAGCAATTACTTCTGAATGTATTTAGTGAAGAATGAGCAAATAATCAACATTCAGTGATCATGAACAATGACTTACTGCTACATTTATGCAAAATCAATTATATAACTATCCTCTTTTTCAATGATACAAGGAGAAATATAGTTATTCACCTCAAACTTATTGAAATTAATTAATGAAATGAAACAAATTGGTAAAATGAAGACCCTACAGTGGATATTATATGAAATTTTGTATTATGAATAATTTCTGCATTCAGTGAATACAATCTAATGGGAGTTAATATATTGCTGGAAAGATTAGAATTGTTCGGGAAAATATAAAATGTATTTAGTCTTTTACACATGTAAATATCAGTTATGCTGAATGTCTCACTCAATCAATTTACTGCACTTTTGTACAATTTCTCCAAGTCTATTTTAAAGATTCCAAAAGTCAATCCTCAAATTGTCAAGTCAGATTCAGTGTGTTTAAAGTAAGAAAGTTAAGATGGCAAACACTGTAAATGAAAAACATAATTTATTCAGCACAAAAAATCAGTGTTAAAACTTTTATAGTGTTAATCCAACAAGAATAACAGCAGTTTTCTGTAATGAAACCTTCATTTTGTTTGCTGACTCCTATGGATCCAATGTATGATGCACTGGAGAATGAGATGTCCTTAGCAGTGTCATTTTCTGTTGAATTCTGCAGCTGCTGTATACTCCGATTCAAACTAAACACTTCATCTCGATTATACTGCTTGGTTACGGCTTCAGTTGCATAATTTGAACCTTGGTCTTTGTCAGAAAGTGTAATATCATCTTGACCCATTGATAGAGAAAACAAATAAAGCAGATCAGGTTCAACATATAAAATAAATTTTTATTTGTTTTAAGTATTTATTTACTAAATAAAATTACAACCCAAATAAGTATAATGAACCATGAGACTAGTTTTGGCCACTCTTGTTCTCTCTCAGCCAAGTAACCAGCTATTATCCGAAACAATGCATAACAACCAGTCAAATGAAAAACAATTAATAACCCACAATCCCCGACTTGACACACACTTTTCTTACCTATCCTGCTACATAGACTTAGAGTGAGAACAAGATATCACTTATCAGGATAGAAGTAGAACAGCGGAGATATTCAACCTTTTGGCTGCTGATAGAGAAATAATATTAAGTGAAAAGTATTTGTTAATTTTAAAGTGCAAGTGGTAACCTGTGACAGAAAAATAAAGATTTCGGATCTCACATATCCATGATTTGTTACCCAAGTACTGGTATTTTATAACACTAAAAAAAAATGGCTTTTTCATTAATGGTTATCCACTCCACACTTTCCTTTATAAAGTGAACCTGCGCTTTAGAGCATCCAAATTCAATATAAACTAAAGACTTTCACATTAAGAATACGTAACAGCAGCCTGCTGAACCAGAATCAGAGATATCATAATTTAGCACCTCAAGTCCTCAACATATGAGATATTAATATAAGAGAGATAGCTTCATAATATATTTCTAAGTTGGGATCATAACAAAGAACTAACCTTCCATTTCCATGTCAGAATCAGCACTTGTGGTCGCAACGTGCAGATGATATTGTTCCCCTAACGAATAGACTGTCTCTGGTTGCTTTTTCTTTTCATGCCATCCAGTATCCAAATTATATTTCTTCTTCATCCACAGGAAATAAGTGTGAGAAATTGCAGCTTCAGTTCCAGAGTCACCACCAAACAAAAATGCATATTCAGGATTCTGAAATTCATGCTGACGAATCTTATCTTCAATATCAGCACCCTTCTCAGCAATAAGCTGACACAAAGCTTCAATCTTCTGCACAGCTTTTTCTTCTGTTGGCTTGGGTGGGGGCAGATCCTCATCTCTGTCAGCACCAGTAACCTCTCTACAACTTGCACTATCCGAATTAGAATCAGGATCACGTACAGGCACAACACCAGATGGATCAGAAGCTAAAACTCCATCAACTTTGACAAAGTTAGGGTCATCAGCGAGTGCAGCATTTGATGATGCAGAGCTTATGGGAGGGGCAAGAGGTGGTGGAGCTGGCAGGGCAGGTGGTGGAGACAATGGCAATGGAGGGGGAACAACGGAAGACACTTGGTAACTCCCAACGGATGAATGGAAATACACTGAAGGGATAGGCGGTGGAGGAATACTATGCAGATTCTGAACATCACCAGGCTGTGAAGGAGGTGGATGGAAAGGGGGGTTATACAAAATTTGCCCTTGGGAAGATGAAGGAGGCGGTCGAGGTGGCGGTGGTGGCAATACTCTAGTTGGTGGCCCTTGAGCCCAAGATGTTTGTGGCGCCATGGTGTTCCCATGGTGCAATTGAGAAGGGACAGCATAAGATTGTCCAGCATTTGGCATCACGTTAGAGGAAGCCGAAGTTGGAGGAGGTCCATGTAAATACACATGAGGAGGTGGTGGACCACCAATGTTAGGTGGTGGCGGCGGCGGTGGCAGTGGAGAACCAGCAACGTTAGGTGGTGGGAAGTGATGAAAATGTGATGGTGACTGCTGATACGACGGAGGTGGTGGTGGTGGCGGTGGCAGCACCGGTGGAACAGAACTCTGACCGAAATGAGAACCACGATTCACTTGATTATACATCTATCCAATGCAAAAATTTTATATATAATCAACTAAAACTAACAATAAAGTAACATCAAATTCCAACTTCACTGTTTCTCCACTCAATAGAAGATTCCCTGGACAACAACAACAACAACAACATACACAATAAACAATTCAGAGGAAAACAAGCTAAAGTGCTAAACCAAAACCAACAAGTTATTACAACATGATACTATCTAACTAAGCTAGTAGGATATAATATTCCATTCATTGCATAAAAACACACGAAACCAATTCCCTTACTCTATTACATTTCAATCGAGGAAAACACGTGGTTTCGTTTATCCGTCAAAATTTTCGCGATTAAAGACAGAGTAAGAGAAAAAGAAGAATAGGAATCGTACCGCGAGGGGGATGGCGAAAGGTAGGGTTTTGTTGAGAGTGAGAAGTGAGAGAGATAAACCCTAGCTAGTTAGGGAAGAAGGGGGGTTTGGGGTAAAATAGATAGGATTGATGTGAGTGTTGTTGGTATTGTGAGTGATATGTGAGAAGAAGAATTTGAGAGAGTGAAAACAGATTAGTGTCGGAAAAAGGCTAAGCGCATCTTGGAACCGTTACTGGGTCTTCTGTGAAATTCATGAATCATATTCCTCTTTTTCTTATTATTAATATTTACTAAAATACTAAATTAGTAAAGTCTCCATTGCATATGTGATAGTGTAAAAGAAAAAATCTAATTAAGTTTTTCGGTCCAAAAGAATATATCTAGTTTTAGTTTTTTTAAAATTATTTTTCTACTAACTTTTAATAGTTTTTGTTTATTTTTTTCAATAATTTTTTATTTTTATTATTAAATATTGACATGGTCATGTAAAATGAGTTACATGAAATTTCCATATTAATATCTAATAGTTTAATTTAATGCTAGGATTTAAAATTGTTAATAAAAATAAATAAGAGATTAAAAATTGATAAGATTTTAAATGAATTAAAAATTAAAATTTGAAATTTTTAAGGAATTAAAAATTTAATTTAAAAAATAAAGGAAAATAACTTTAAAGTACATGAAACTTTCACCTTTCGTATTTAACTGTAATTTTATCCTAATAAATTAATACTTAAATTTTTATAATTATTTTAATGTATACTTTTGTTTATTTGTTGTTAAATAGTTAATAGAATCCTACTTAAAAAAGTAAAATTAACATAATCAATTATATCTATGATTTTAATTGAATATCTATGGTTCATTATTTTAATATTAAATATCATAATCATGTAATATAATTATTTATCAAATTAATAAAAAGTAAATATTTTAAATATTTATGGGTATTTTATTCTTAATTTATTAAATAATTATTTTATCTAATTTTAATATTAAAATATTAAATATTAACATTGGACTAAAATTAAGGATATAAGCTATTTTACTAATGATTAAACATTAGGTTGATGAAAGAATCAACAGAAACAATTACAAAAATTTAAGTATTAAGGGACAAAATAATAAATAAGACATCTACTACAAAATGGTAACTGTTCAAGATATTTTTATACTCTTTTTCAGTAATATATATATATATATATATATATATATATATATATTAATCTTTTGTATTGAAAATTTTTTATTGATTAAAGACATAAAACTTCTATTAAATTTATTTATGGAATGAAAATTAACTTATGTTGGAGTAAAAACTTTATAAATACGATATAAATCACTTAAAGAACGAGTATTGTTGATAAATTAAATTTTTCAATATTATATTCTTTTTATTTGATCGAGACTCTTTTGCATGTGTTTTTTTATTAAGTTGGGGGCCGTTTAAAGCTTGCTCATCCGTTTAAAGCTTAACATAAATTTCACAATTTTTATATAATTAAATACAGAATAAATTACATTCACAATTTTAGGTTTTTGTAAGATTTCAATAATACTTTTTTTTTGTTATTCTTAAAAAAAAATACAAAAAAAAAATTGAATTATATTAATTAAAATTTTTCATAAATATTTTTAAAAAATAGTGTTATGTTTAATGAATAAACTTAAATTTTAAATGATAAAATGGTGCACGGTGCTTTGAATTTAAATATATTATAACAAAATTATTTTTAAAAAGATTAAAAAATAAACTAAATAAGTAATATAATGATTTTTTTTAATCAATATGATCACGTTGTAGTATCGTTCTTTATAATAATTAAGATGGATAAGTCTATCGATTTACACAATTATTCAGAAGATCTTATAGGTACAGTAGAATCTACTTCTTTATATAGAGTTTTTGGTTGAGAAGTTATTCGAAATAATGTCAAAGATATCAGTATCTTTAGTCTTACTCAGAAATATAAGTAGTCAATTTATAATCCTTAACACCAACTTTACTTTTCATAAAAAAAAACTTTGTTATAAAATAGTTGGGCCCTTTGATTAGTATAAACTGAAAGAAAAATAAAGAGAGAACTCATATATTTTTTTACTAGTTCATCTTAATCCAAGATTATATCTAATTCCTTAGCAATCACTAAGATTTCAATATATCACTTAAGGATACAAGTATTCTTTGGTCACAACTTTTTTAGGTTATACAAATACTCTTTAAATTCAACCTCTTCAAACTAAACAAGTATTCTCTTTAGGTTAATTTCAATAGGTATTATTTGAAACTCAACCTCTTAAGGCTAACATATAATCACAAAGATTTGAGGATTTGAAAAAAAAAATTTGTCTAACTTTGAATAAACCTTTATGCAAAGAGAGATTTGTAATCAGATTAAAAAGGCTTGTTATAAAGAGTTTAAGGAACAAAACTTCAAGAGTTTTGGCTTGATCAAAGTAATCTCTAATTTCAAAACTTTAATCTTTTGTCTTTATATAGATTATGAGCTTAAAATTCCAATTTAAAATTTCGGTTACAGAGAAATAACAAAGTAATTCGTAGGGAAACGATCCGAGTCCACTATTACTGCAAAGTAGTAACTAAATTCAGTTTTATTTGACGCACGTTCGGCGCGTGTGTCAAGTTCACTAGTAATTCCGACCAGAGGGACATTGTGAATTCACAAAGAATTCACTTATAATTCTGAACAGAGGGACATTGTGAATTCACGATTCACTTGTAAATTCAAACCGAATGACATTATGAATTGACAAATAATTAACTTGAAATTCAAAATCGAGGGACATTGTGAATTCACTTGTGATTCAAAATCAAGGGATATTGTGATTTCACAAAGAATTCACATGTAATTCAAAACTGACAGGCCTTCTGAATTCACTTGTAATTTAAAACCGAGGTACATTGTGAAGTCATAAAGAATTCACCATATAATTCTAAACCGAGGACATTGTAAATTCACAAAAAATTCACTTATAATTCAAGATCGAGAAACATAGTGAATTCACAAACAATTCACTGGTAATTGAAAGTCAAGTGACATTGTGAATTCACACAAAATTCACTTGTAATTTCAAAGAGAAGGACATTGTGAATTAACAAAGAATTCACTGGTAATTCCAACCAGAGGGACATTGTGAATTCACAAAGAATTCACTTATAATTCTAAACAGAGACATTGTGAATTCACAACGAATTCACTTTAAATTCAAACTGAGTGACATTATGAATTGACAAAGAATTAACTTGAAATTTCAAAATTGAGGGACATTGTGAATTCACAAAGAAATGACTTGTAATTCTAAACAGATGGACATTGTGAATTCACAAAGAATTCCCTTGTAATTCAAAATGGAAGGAAATTATGAATTCATAATATATTCACTTGTAATTTAAAATTGAGGAACGTTGTGAATTCACTTGTAATTCCAAATCAAGAGACAATTTGAATGTACAAAGAATTCACTTGTAATTTCAAGCCTAGAGACATTGTGATTTCACAAAGAATTGACTTGTAATTCCAAACTGAGGGACATTATGAATTCAGCAAGAATTCACTTGTAATTTCAAACCAAAGGACTTATTGAATTCATAAAGAATTCGTCTCTAATTCTAAACCGAGGGATTTTGTCAATTCACAAAGAATTTTGTTATAATTCCAAACTGAGAGACATTGTGATATCACGAAGAATTCACTTGTAATTCCAAATCGAGGGACATTGTGAATTCACAAATAACTCACTTGTAATTTAAAACCGAGAGACATTTTGAACTCAGAAAGAATTCACCCTAATCAAAATCGAGGGACATTGTAAATGTAAAAGATAAACACAAGAAGGGGGGTTGAATTGTGTTAATTAAAATATTTTATCCCTTTCGTCTGTGGGTTTCAAAAGGGTTCAGACGAAACAACGTTTATATATAAAGATTGATTTTAATAAGTAAACGTTAGATTATAATTATCCCCAGTTAGTCAATCAGACGAAACAAATAAACACGAGTATTTTTATACTGGTTCGTCTATTCAAGACTACGTCCAGTTACCCAGCAACCACTGAGTTTTCACTACAAACCGTGAAAAAGTTTACAAGTATTGTTTGAACCCAGCCACTTCTGGCTATTACAAGATATTCTTTGCTCACAGCCTTCTCAGGCTAAACCACCAAGGTATTCTTTGAACCCAGCCTCCACAGGCTAATACAAAAGGTATTCTTTGAAACACAGCCTCCTCAGGCTAAAGTACCACACAAGTGGATTTGAAAAGATGTTTGAAAAACAAAGTTCTTCCTCTTCGCAGAGAGGGTTTTACAATAAAGTTCTTAGTTCATATTTGAGCGAATTCTTAGACGATGAATAAGATAAGCGTATCTTCTTCAAATAGCCGTTAGACTCATTTGAATGTCGTTGAGAGTCGTTGAGAAATCTTCTTGAGAGCTTTCCAAAAAGGTTGTCAGTTGTACTTGATTGATTGATGAAGAGTCGTTGCGGATATAGCGGACTAGGTTGTGCGCAGTACTATTTCTGACTTGTCCAGAGATGTGACAAAAGGTGAAGACCTTTTTGACTTTGGTGTGTAAGCTCGAATCCCTATACTGATCTTGGATGCTTCTCATGAGTACTTCTTTAGATTTGAAATCTTGGCGCGAATGACTCAATTTGGCTTCAGCTTTTGGATAGACGATATGTTTCTTCAGTCTTCAGTAGTTGTTGTTTTGTCTTATCCTATCGTCTTAAGACTTCACTCTTTTGGACAAACGAAGGGCTTTAACTTGAGTAGTTCTCTTCCGTCTGTGCATGTATCGTCTGATGACTTGGCTTTTGGACAGACGCAGAAATTTATCTTTGAAGGGTCATGTTTCGTCTGTGCTGGTTTCGTCTTAGCAAGTCTTGGGTAGCTTGGTTTCGTCTGTCTTGTAATTAATCAAAATCTTGAGACGTTAATCATCCTTGATTTAACAATCTCCCCCTTTTTGATGATTACAGACCATACCACGAAAGTCTGCACAAGACATGGTTAGACAAAAACAAACAGTCTCAAAAAGCCAGATTGACATCAAGACGATGTTTTTTGAATAATACCTCTTTATAGAAGATTGTTACATCAATGCGATGTAATCTTTGTACATTATTACATTGGTATATACAGAAAACCAATAAAGAATAACCAATAAAGAATTACAATGTATTTTCTATACTAAAAACAATAAATAAAGATAATACATTGATACAACAATTATAGTACATGGCTCCTTTGTTGTTAACTCCCCCTCAGACGATGCTCCTTGCTTTGCTCGCTCCCCCTCAAACGAAGTTTTATCTTGCTCACTCCCCCTCAGACAATGCTTTCCCCTTGTACCTTTCTTCTTTCCCTTGGGCTATCTTCTTTTCTCTTTGTCTCCCCCTTGGGCCGTGAATCATCAAAACATGATCATAAAGAAGGCTTTGGTTTCTTGTTTAGCAGGGTCATCACAATATCCTTTAGCTGCTGCACTTCGGACGATAGAGAAGCTTGATTTTCTTCAAGTTCTCTGTTCTTTGCTTTCAAGTGCCTGCAATCCTCTTCCAAGGCATCATACTTGCGCTTCAGAGTCTTATACTCCTCAGCTTCTTGAATATCAGCCTCAGCAACCTCAACTTTGTCATCAACCTCCACCATATCATCGAAATGTACCATTGGTGTTTGAGGTTCTTCCACGATAGGTGTAGTGTCATCAATGATGAGCACTGTTGGAGTCTTCTTCAGACGTAATGTGAAATGTGGAAGAGTGAGGTAAGCCGTGAAGTTCCGTTCCCATTGCCATGTGTAGATGTTTGTTGGAACAGAGACTTCAAGATCTGGATGTTCCTCACAAGGAAGTGTATAAGCGAAAGTTCCACCAGGAAACACCCTGCCACATATGGTAGAATCCTCATCAAATGAGGTTCCAAAGCAAAATTGTGAAGTGGTTTCATGATCTTCTATCATCCGTTGTTGTTGGTCCCTGTGTATGAATCTAGAGGGGGGGTGAATAGATTCTTGTTCAATTTTACCCGAATTTCGCAAGATTCTAATTCCTTTCGAATTCAAACAAATTGGTTCTAGATTCACCTATCAATTACCGTATCAATTACCGATTCTATTACTGATTCAATTACCGTATCTATTACTAAGTTGATTATCAATACAGTTGTCAAATATACTGCAAAATTTAATCAATGATAAAAGCAATATAAGGGAAACTGTAAAGAGGATAAGGAAGAGAAGAGTGCACAGCGATCTATACTGGTTCGGCCAACTGCCTACGTCCAGTCCCAACCCAACAACTGTTGCGATTGGATTTCCACTATCAAATGATCCCTTTTGTGTTCTTTTACATTCACTCTGCAACAAGCAACACAAAAACGAAATCAAAACACCCAAAACCTGTTCTTCAACCTAAAGAACAGTTCTTCCCTGATCTTGGCACACCCAAGATCAAACCTTTGAGAAAACACTTCTCAAATACACTTACTCTATCCAGAGAGACCTCTCTCCTAGAGCAACAACTCAGTAAACAAAAAAAAAACAAGTAAAGATCAGTTTAGAATACACCTGATGTGTTGATCTGATCACAAAGAATGCACAAAGAATGCCACCCAAATAGAGAAATATAATAGGTTTGCCTTTCCTTTGGAAAACAAAATCAGCTCTACAAGTTCTCTTTGAGTTTCTTAGAAAGAAATGATAATCTCTGATTTCAGAGTATATGAAAGTGTAAGAATATGTTCAAAAGATGTAGTTCCAAGAAGTCTTCCAAGATTCTCTTCAAAGAGCCTTTTAAAGATGAAGTTTAAAGCTTGTTTTAGGCAAACTGAGGGCTCAACGGTCAAGATAATCGATTACAAGAAGTGGGTAATCGATTAAAATAGCCGTTGCAGCAGTTTTGGGTGCATTTTTGAACGTGGTAATCGATTACCAGGGGAGGGTAATCGATTACCCCAGAGAGCACAACACAGGTAATCGATTACCAGATGAGGGTAATCGATTACCCCAGTGGGAAAACTCAGGTAATCGATTACCAGGGGAGGGTAATCGATTACTTAAGAGAAGGAGGACTTGGTAATCGATTACCTAGGGAGGGTAATCGATTACCTCAGTGAAGAATGCAATCTTGAGTGATTTTTGAGCATGGTAATCGATTACCTATTGTTGGTAATCGATTACTCCAGTGAACAAATGGATTTCCACACTTTGTTACCCATTGTTTGGTAGTTGATTACCTCTTGTTGGTAATCTATTACCTCAATTGGTTCCCAAAGGTTTTTCAAGACTTGTTTTAAGAAAAGGAAATCAACCATTTGTCAAATGAGTAATCACACACAAGATAGCAAAAACTCCCTGAGTTATCCAAACCAAAAATCAAACACAAACATGCCTAAGCTCAACAAGCAATACATAGAAAGATCCTAAATACATTTCATCTAAGAAAAACCACAATTCCATAACATCAAAATCAAAACACTAAAAAGGAGAACAAACACATCTTCAAGCTTTAAGTCCAACAATCTCCCCCTTTTTGATTTTGATGTACCAAATCTTCAATCAAGGTTTTCCTAGAGGCTTAGGATGTGTGTTGATTTTCTTGAGAATCCTGCAATTGTTAGTGATATCCAAAAATAGAGTATATGCTTTGCAGATTCATCATACATACTATTTTTATCAGAGCATCATGTTGTTAATCATTCATTCACAGATAAGAATATGATTCAATTGCCATAATCATAGATCAAGACCAGAAAGATAGAATAAACCAGAAGTCAAATTATCATTTAAAATGAAAATTACAATTAGTTAAGTCTCAAAAGCTAATGCTAAACCATAAAGCTATACTATGCTCCCCAAAGCTATTCTATGCTCCCCCTATCTAGGATAACCTATTCTCTATTCTCCCCCTATTTGGTATATCAATAAGCAAAAAGGGAGAAGAGATACAAAGGGAAGTCTACATTGTGTCAAACCTAGCATGAAGAGACTCCATCATCTCTTTCAGCTCCTCAAAACGTTCTTCATTCGCTTCATCCGTCTCTTGAATGCGTTTTTCAATCTCATCCAACCTATCAATGATAATGGACTCAAATCGGGACTTAGGAATATATTCCCCAGCCCTTGAATCATCATCATCATCAGCAGGAGGGTTAGCCTCTGGTTGATGTTGTTGTGAGACTTCATCTCTTGAAACCCAGCCAGCTTCCGTTTTCACCAAATGCATCTTCTTTAATGCCATATCTCTAATTATGTGAATATCTTTCACCAGCTCTTTGTTCTCATTAGAGACATCTACTTGAAAGTGCTCAAGCAAACGGGAGACAAATAAAGCATAAGGGCATTTGTAGTCAAGCAACCTTCTTGCCTTAACCATATTATCCATTACAACTTCAGCCCAATCAACTTGAAGACCATTCTTTAAAGCTGCCATTAAAACCATGTCTTCCTCTGTTATTTGAGCATGGTTAGTACCCCTAGCAGCCAAAATCCACACAATGGTGTAATGAAGGAGACGGTCATCGGCGTTCAGACCACCGATATTGTAGGTCACCTTCCTTCCTTGACCTCTTCGTGCTGCCTTCTCAGCTTCCCATCCTTCAGGATTCTTCAGCAGACTCATATAGAAAGAATCCCTTTGAAGGTCAAATCCTTCATATCTCAGATTCTCAACAGAAGGGGTCATGCCCTCATTTGTAAATCCAGCAAATTGAAAGAAGATATTAGAGTCTATGGCTATGGATTTACCTTTTACCTCAGAGGATATTGTTCCATTGATTTGATCCTTTGTGAGATTTGAGTAAAAGACCCTCACCAAGTCAGGGTAGATATGACCCTTCAAGCCAACAAACTTCTCCAAATTCTGATCTCGGATAAGAGTCTGAAAAGTGAATCCTTGATTCCCCAACCAGTTAAAATCCAATATCTTTGAGGGAACAAGTTCCCTATTTGCAAAATCTCTAAAGAAGCGAGATTCTTGCTCAAAAGAAGTGAACCATGGATTGTGAGGACGAGGCATGCCTTACCCGAGGTAGCAGTGCCTTCCTCTTGGAAGAGGATTCTCCTTTCTTTGGAATGTTTGGGCGTGGCTTGTGACCGATTGATTTAACTCTCTTTCCTTGGCCTTGCTCTTCCATTGTTGTGGGTGAAGGTGAGAATGAGGGTTGAAGATGAAGAAGGGGGTTCTTAGGTTTTAGAGAGTGAAAGGGTTTTCAGATCTAGGTTTTGTGAGAATGAACCCTAATCCTAAATATAGCTTCTAATAAGTTCACAATAGGGACTAGATACATTGAATCTAGGTATTGGGCTCAAGGGAAACTCAAAAGATCAAGCCCAGAACCAAGATTTTGCAGAGAAAATCTGTTCAGGAACGAAGGTAATCGATTACCCTATTGTGGTAATCGATTACCGCTTATAGCAGTAACCCAATTTGTGAACTCATTCCCCGTGGTAATCGATTACCCTGTTATGGTAATCGATTACATCAGAGACCCCAACCTTGGTAATCGATTACCCATGTATGGTAATCGATTACATCAGAGACTTCACTTATGGTAATCGATTACCCAAAGCTGGTAATCGATTACTGCACATGAAAAATCATGAAAATTTTGAAAAATCACTTAATTTCACATGTTTTATCACACAATTGGTCATGATCATGTTATGTAATGAATTCATACTTTGTTTAAGCATAGTGAATGATTCATCTTTCTATACTTAGGGATTTCATGAGAGATGTTCCTCACTTAGTATACCAAGATTGGTTCTAAGTTTGAAAAACCTCTCCTTTGGTAGAGGTTTTGTGAAGATATCCGCGAGTTGATTCTCTGTATCAATGAACTCTACTACACAATCTCCTTTCTCAACATGATCTCTTATGAAATGATGGCGCACTTTTATATGCTTTGTTCTTGAGTGTAAAACCGGGTTCTTAGTGATACTAATTTCACTTGTGTTGTCACACTTGATTGGAATGTGATCAAGCTTTAGTCCAAAATCCTCAAGTTGTTGCTTCAACCAAATGGTTTGAACACAAGGCTATTTTAAAGCCAGCCTACGTACTCTGCCTCAGCTGTTGATAGAGCAACACATGCTTGTTTCTTGCTATACCAAGAGACTAAGCATTCTCCAAACAAGTGACATACTCCACTTGTGCTTTTTCTATCAGTCTTGCAACCAGCAAAATCTGCATCACTAAAACCTACCAAACTAGGGGATGTTCCCTTAGGATACCACAAATCACAGTTTGTAGTTCCTTTAAGGTATTTCAAAATCCTCTTAACAGCATTCATGTGTGATTGTTTAGGTGCAGATTGAAATCTTGCACAAACACAAACACTGAACATTATGTCGATCCTAGTCAGTAAGATATAAAAGAGATCCTATGATCCCTCTATATTTGGTTTGGTCTACTCCTAATCCAAATCATCATTATCTAAATAGAGATTAGTTGACATAGGGATATTAGAGATTTTACAACTCTCCATGTCAAATTTCTTCAGTAATTCCTTAGTGTACTTTGCTTGATGAATGAAGATTCCTTCCTTTAGTTGTTTGACTTGTAGTCCTAGGAAGAATTTGAGTTCTCCCATCATGGACATATCAAACTCACCCTTCATGCTTGCCACAAATTCTTCACACAGAGATTTATTGGTTGATCCAAAAATGATATCATCAACATATACTTGAACCAATAAAATGTAGTTAGATTTCTTTCTAATAAAGATTGTCTTGTCAATATTTCCTCTGTGATACCCTTTTGACAAAAGAAATGTACTTAATCTTTCATACCATTGTCTAGGGGCTTGCTTAAGACCATAGAGGGCCTTCTTAAGTTTATATACATGTTCAGGGTAACTAAAGTCAGTGAATCCAGGAGGTTGTGAAACAAAAACTTCCTCATTGATATAGCCATTTAGAAATGCACTTTTAACATCCATTTGATACAGCTTAAAATTATGAATGCAGGCAAAAGCAAGTAAAACTCTCACAGCTTCTAATCTAGCAACAGGGGCATAAGTTTCACCAAAATCTATTCCTTCTTGTTGGTTATAACCCTTTGCTACTAGTCTAGCTTTATTCCTAACCACAATTCCATTCTCATCTAACTTATTCTTAAACACCCATTTTGTTCCAATTATATTCATATCTCTATTAAAAGGAACTAATTCCCAAACATCATTCCTTTTAAATTGATTCAACTCCTCATGCATAGCATTCATCCAAAATTCATCATTAATAGCATCATTAACACAAGAGGGTTCAAATTGAGATACAAATGCATAATCATCACAAAACATATTATAAGAAGATCTAGTAGATACTCCCTTATGGATGTCACCAATGATGTTGTCAAGAGATAAGTCTCTTGGTTTCCTCCATTCTTTTGGCTGTTCTTGAGAAATGGTTGGTGGATCTTGCTGTTCTTGAGGTTTGCTAATGCTGTCATCACCTGTACTTTCATCATCATCAACAAGAGCACTTCCCTTTTGGGGATTGTTAGATTCATCAAACTTTACATGCACAGATTCCTCAATGCACATTCTTCTTTTATTATAAACTCTATGATTTACTAGTTGATGAATACCCAATAAAAATTGCCTCATCCGCCTTGGCATCAAACTTACCAAGGGGTTCTTTGCCATTATTCAGAACAAAACATCTGCAGCCAAATACTTTAAAATGAGAAATATTAGGCTTTTTGTCCTTATAAAGTTCATAGGGGGTTTTCTTTAAAATAGGACGAATCACAATTCTATTTAGAACATAGCAAGCAGTGGAAACTGCTTCAGCCCAAAAATATTTAGGCAAATCATTTTCATTTAACATAGTTCTAGCTAGTTCTACTAAAGATCTATTTTTCCTCTCAACAACTCCGTTTTGTTGTGGAGTTCTTGGTGCGGAAAAATTGTGATTAATTCCATATTTTTCACAAAACTTTTCAAAAGATTCATTTTCAAATTCACCTCCATGATCACTGTAACACCCCCTTCTTATTTACTTATTTTACTTATATTTTGTAATTTAAAGTGGTTAATGATATAGTAGATAAAAGAGAGATTTAGAAAACAACAGTTTTATTACATAAGTTTTAAAGTTCATTACAACCAGATTACATAACTTTGTCCTATTATTATTTTACATAACTACCTTTCTACTACCTTAGAACATTTACTCAACACTTCTGCACGCAAAACATAACAAGCATCTTCACAACAAGATAGTAGCAACAACCAGTGCAAAACAGTGACAACTTCTCAATCCTGCAAATCTGCTCCCTCGAACGTTGTTCGAGATCATCACAGGTGTTAAAAACACAAAACGCAAGGGTGAACTTTCCTTAAACAATGATCATAAACAATAATTTTAACTATAGTAAAACTTTTGAAATTAAGTGAAAATATTCCTAAAACAATCTAAAATATTCTTCAAGATTTCTTTTAAAATATTTATTATTTTAAAACCTGTGTAAAAACAAACCTTTAGTTCAAATCACAATTTAAGATAACTATCCACATTAAAACAAATAAGCCATTTATCACAATACATAATTTACCATAAATTCTACTGAATCATATATTCAATTAACACACAACCACTATTGTATGCTCCTAGTGCTATATGATGCATGCACCTTCACCATGCATTTTTACTCTTCACTCTAAATGCAATGTGGCGCCCTCCACTGAAAATAGCCTGGGGCATCTGATTCTCACTCTCAATCAGACCCACCAGAGGTAGACACACCGTAATTTGTCGAGTATCCTCAGTGTCCGGTAGGACCTCCCCCGCAACATGTGATCATCATGAGCAGGGCAATTTCCCCACCAAGAGAACCCCCCAGTCCACGGCATTCCACTCACTCAGACGGGAATCCGTGACTTACGGACTTGGTCTACTACTATCCAGTCATCAATGCAACATGTTCTAGGACCTTGAATTGTATAATGACCTTCATTATATTTCAGATATTGACCTTTCCACCAGGTCATCTTTATCTCACCTCATTCTAAGCATTGCCCATTCACCAAGCAATCTTAGAATGTTGCCTCTCCACTAGGCATTTCCAATCGGTCATTAAAAAATTCAAGTCCATACTCATTTCAATGCAATCATGCATATCACCACTTATTCACATCCAATTCACCAAGTAATTGTATATCAAGCACAAAACCAGTCATCAAACAACCATAGTACTATCATCAATATATGTTTATGACATATACTTTTTAGTATGTTAGTATTTAAAGAAGTTTGATCAAAGAAGGAAAACAACTTTAAATTAATTATTCAAAGGATAAAGAAAATACCAACTTAAAGAATTAAAAGGAGTGTAAGAAAGATGAAGAAAAGAAATATCAAGGATTCAAAGAAAGATAATGGAACAACCAAAGAAAGAGAGTGAAAGTAGTAAGAGAATCAAAGAATAGAAAAGGAGGATAAGGAAAGATCCCCTTACTGCAAGAAACTAAAGAAAGATAATGAAAGTATCAACAAAACAAAGGATAGAAAAGAAGGATAAGGAAAGGTCCCCTTACTGGTTTCTCCTAGCTTCCTATTCTTCCTCTACTTATTGGCTCCTACTTTGGTTGGAGAGATTTCTTCCTAAGGTGGAGAAAGTATAGAAAGGTTTTTTGTAGTGAAGATAGTTTGAGAGAATGTAGGAGTATTCTTTGGGTTATGTCTTCATTTGGCACCCCTAAGCCCTATTTATAGACTTCCCAAGATATTTCTAGAGAATTGGAGATTGATTCTAAAGAAAAAATCTTAGTTTCTATGAAAATATCTTAGATTCCATTAAAATATCTTAAAAGGTAAGAAAATATCTTAGTTTCCAAGAAAATATCTTAGTTTCCATCAAAATATCTTAAAAGGTAAGAAAATATCTTAAAGAGAATTCTAGAATGGTTGAAAAGTCATTACTTTGATCACTTTCGGTAAAATAGGCATAACTTCTTCCACAAATATCGTTTTGGGCTCAGGTTTCTTGCAAATGAAAGAGGATTGACAGAGCTACAAATGTCATGAAGGCCCAAAGAGCCAATTCGGACTGCATCTAGTGTGAAATTAGCCTTGAAAGTGGGCCATGAAACAGTGACGTGAATTTACTATACATTTGACCACTCTCGGTAAGATAGGCATAACTCCCTCCACAGGCCTCCAATTGAGCTCCGGTTTGTTTCTAATTAAAGAAGATTGAAATATCTAGAAATGTCATGAAGACATCAAGAGCCAGTTTGGACCGCATCTGGGGTGAATATTTCCTTGAAGTGGACACATGCAACCAGTGAAGTGAATTCCAGCGAATTGAACATTTTAAATCATGTAATTGCCATTTTATACAAATGTGGGATATGAGATTCAAAATGCAGACCCTTGGGACTTATTTTGGCAGCTGCAAAGCATATGAGGAACACCCAATTGAAAAATGCATTATTGGAGGCAGCCACAAAACACTCCACAATTCATTCCACAAATTTCTTGAATATTACAATACTCCTCCTTTTTTTTTTTTAAAAATTTCGTCCTCGAAATTTACCTTCATTGGAATAATTCAGGGTAGCTGCTTTTCACTTGATCTTCCAATTCCCATGTAACCTCTTCACTTGCTCCGTTTTTCCAAATAACCTTGACCAAGGGAATTTCCCTTCCTCTCAGGAACTTGATCCTCTTATCCTCTATCTTCAAAGGTCGTGTTTCAAACGTGAGGTTTTCCTTTACTTGAACATCGTCAAGTTCCACCACATGTGAAGGATCATGGATATACTTTTTCAGTTGAGATACATGAAAGACATTATGAAGATTTGACAGAGTAGGTGGTAATGCAATTTGATAGGCTACGGGTCCAACCTTTTTGAGAATTTGGAAAGGTCCTATGAAACGAGGTGTGAGTTTGCGGGATTTGAGAGCCGTGCCAACTCCAGTCCAAGGTGTTACTTTTACGAATACATGATCCCCCTCCTCGAACTCAAGGTCCTTCCTTCGATTATCATAGTAGCCTTTTTGCCTATTTTGTGCTGCTCTCATCTTATCTTGGATTAGTTTAATCTTTTCAGTAGTTTGTTGTATTATTTCAGGTCCTAAGGTTATGTGATCTTCTGGCTCTACCCAACATAGAGGTGTCCTACATCTTCTTCCATATAATGCTTCATAGGGGGCCATTCCAATTGAAGAATGGTAACTATTATTATATGTGAATTCTATTAAGGGTAGATAGCTATCCCAATTTCCTTTATATTCCAAAATACATGCCCTTAATAAGTCTTCTAGGGATTGAATAGTTCTTTCAGTTTGTCCATCTGTTTGAGGGTGATAGGCAGAACTTAGTTTTAGCCTTGTTCCTAACGCTTCTGCAAACTTTCCCAAAATCTAGAAGTGAATCTAGGATCTCTATCCGAAACTATGCTTGTGGGTACACCATGTAATCGTACTTATTTCACTTATATATAAATTGGCTAGTTTTTCTAATGAATACCTTACGTTAAGCGGGATAAAATGGGCGGATTTGGTTAACCTATCTATTATTACCCAAATAGAATCTGTTCCTTTTGAAGTTCTTGGTAATCCTACTACGAAATCCATAGAGATACTATCCCACTTCCATTGGGGTATTTCTAAGGGTTGTAACATTCCTGAAGGTTTCTGGTGTTCGATTTTAGCCTTTTGGCATACCAAGCATGCATATACAAATTCATTCACTTCTTTCTTCATTTTAGGCCACCAAAACAGGGTCTTGAGGTCCTTATACATCTTGGTGGCACCAGGATGAATACTAAGTTTACTTTTATGTCCTTCCTCTAAGATTACCTTCTTAAGTTCCAATATATTAGGTATGCATATTCTATTTTGAAATCTTAAAATTCCATCAACTCCAATATTGAAGTTACTATTTTCTCCTTTTCTTACGGCTTCAATCTGATTCTTAAGAAAAGGATCCATTTCTTGTTTCTGTTTTATTTCATTCATAAATTCATTAGTTATTCTTAAGGCTCCTAACTTCATACTGACAGGAGTAAACTCACACGCAAGGTTGAAGTTCCTAAATTGCTCTATTAAATCCATCTCTTTGACCATTAAACTTGATATTGCTATGGTCTTCCTACTTAATGCATCAGCTACTACATTTGCTTTTCCTGGGTGGTACTTAAGATCAAAATCATAATCTTTTAGAAATTCCATCCACCTTCTTTGTCTCATGTTTAACTCCTTTTGGCTAAATAAATACTTAAGGCTTTTGTGATCACTAAATACCTCAAATCTTGTTCCAAAAAGATAGTGTCGCCATATTTTAAGCGCAAATACTACTGCGGCTAGTTCTAGGTCATGGGTTGGGTAGTTCCTTTCATGGTTTTTTAATTGTCTTGATGCATAGGCTACCACTTTTCCTCCTTGCATTAGCACTCCTCCTAAACTTAGTCTAGAGGCATCACAATAAACCTCAAACGATTCAGTTGGGTTTGGTAAGGTCAAAACAGGAGCAGTAGTTAGTTTTTTCTTAAGGGTTTGAAAACTTTGTTCGCAGTCATTATTCCATACAAAAGCTTGGCCTTTTCTAGTTAAGGTTGTGAGAGGCAAGGCTATCTTGGAGAAATCTTTTATAAATCTTCTATAATATCCAGCTAATCCTAGAAAACTCTTTATTTCTGTCACATTTTTTGGTTTTTCCCATTTTAGAACTGCGTCTACTTTATGTGGATCTACTGCAATTCCTCCTTGTGATATTACGTGTCCTAGGAAACTAACTTCTTCTAACCAAAATTCACATTTGGACCATTTCGCATATAACTGTTGATTTTTCAAAATTTGTAATACCACTCTAAGATGTTTAGCATGTTCCTCTTTGGTTCTTGAGTATACCAAAATGTCATCTATAAATACTACCACAAATTTATCCAAATATGGTTGAAATATCCTATTCATGTAATCCATAAATACTGCTGGTGCATTAGTTACACCAAAGGGCATAACCATGTACTCATAGTGTCCATATCGGGTACTAAAAGCCGTTTTAGGGATATCTTCAGCTCTTACCCTTATTTGGTGGTATCCAGACCTTAGATCAATCTTGCTAAATACACAAGCTCCTACTAGTTGGTCCATAAGATCATCTATCCTTGGTAAGGGATACTTATTCTTAATGGTTACCTTATTTAATTGTCTATAATCTACACATAGTCTCATAGTTCCGTCTTTCTTCTTTACTAGGAGTACGGGTGCTCCCCAAGGTGATACACTAGGTCTAATAAACTGTTTCTTCAATAGTTCTTCTATTTGTTTCTTTAGCTCTGCTAGTTCTAAGGGTGACATCCTATAGGGCGCAATAGAAATTGGTCCAAATCAGTGTATCGTGTCTATAGAAAATTCAACTTCCCTTTCAGGTGGTAGTTGATTTATCTCTTCGGAGAATACTTCAGAGAAATCTTGTACTACAGGTATATTATCGAAGGTGACCTTTTGTTCCCTTCTAGGTTAGAAAGGATCATGTACACGTTATTATTATTTTTCTTTAAGTCCCTTTTTACTTGGTTGGCAGAAATTATCTCCATATCCCTACATGCTTCAGGATCAGAAAAGATTAAGGTTTTATCGAAGCAGTTTATAAGGACATGGTTGGAAGATAACCAGTCCATTCCAAGGATAATATCAATTTGTTTTAATGGTAGACAAACCAAGTTGACTAGGAAGGTTTTGTTATTTAGTTCTATTTGACAATCTAAACAGATGTAAGTAGTTGTAACTGACTCATTGGTAGGGGTAGTTATTATTAAATCAATGTTTAGAAAAGATAGTGGAAGTTGTAACCTTTTTGCACAATCTATAGATATAAAGGAATGAATGGCACCAGAGTCAAATAGTACAAGTAAAGGAATTCCACGTATGGAACACGTACCTTGTACTAGATCATTGGCATTCGAGGTCTCGACTCCATTGAGGGTGAATACTCTTCCCACAGCCTTTGGTTTCCCTTGTTGAATGTTATTGGTGCCTTTAGCGCTTCCATTAGTTTCTTCTTTTTAGTTGTGGGCGTTCCTTTGGATGTGTCCTTTTTGGTTGCATTTGTAGCAGGTAATGTCCGATTTGGGACATTGAGGGGAGATATGCCCAGACTCCCCACATTTGAAACATTTGGTTGGGGCTGGAAAGTTGCCACTACCTCTTACTTTGTTGTCCATTTTCATTTTAGGATGGGTATATGGCTTTCCTCTCTGTCCTTGTTCCTTGTTTCTTATGGGTCCCCCATTATTCTTGCCTTTATAATAAGCTACTTTAGCTCTAGAGTCTTCATCATATATTCTACACATATTTACTAAAATAGGGTATTGTCTAATACCCCCGTAGTTGATAGCTTGCTTGATCTCGGTCGAAGTCCATTAAGAAATTTGACACATTTGGAGCTTTCCCCGTCCCTTCCTTGGTAATGTGGGAAATATCGTACCAATTCCTCAAACTTGACTGCGTATTCAGCCACAGTTATATTCCCTTGTTTAAGTTCCAAGAACTCCATCTCTTTTTTATTCTTAATGTCTTCAGGGAAGTATTTCTCCAAGAACACTTTTTTGAAGATTTCCCAAGTTATGACTTGTCCATTAGTTTCTAAATACTGACGGGTGTTTTCCCACCAATATTCAGCTTTTTCAAAGATATAAGTTCCAAATGCTAGTTTTTGTTCTTCTGGACAAGTCGTAACTCGAAATATCTTTTCTATTTCCCTTATCCAACTTTGAGCACCATCTGGGTTGTAACCCCCATTAAAAGATGGTGGATTGTTCTTCAGAAGTGATTCAAATTTTGGTACTCCGCGTCCTTCCTCCGTTATTTCCTCGATTCGATTTTCTATAGCTCGAGCGAGCTTGTAAAGCTTTTCTGCTATAACTCTATCATTTCTTACCGCCATACTTTTCGATAAAAGTAGGGCATAGAATATTATAGAGTTAGTTTACATCCTATTCTAGCCTAGGTGAATATTCTAAGGTTTATCAATAGCAATTATTTTGGGCTAATCAAACAATTAGGTAAAATTAATCAGTTCAATCAATCAAAGCACATCGAATAATCAAACAAACACTCAGCAAGCAAATAAACAATCATTCACACACAACAAAAACATAGCAGACACATAACTCACAAGTCGAACTGGTTCGACCTTATAACTCGATACCACTAATGTAA
The DNA here is from genome assembly GCA_026586105.1 of Hylodesmum podocarpum. NCBI lineage: Eukaryota > Viridiplantae > Streptophyta > Magnoliopsida > Fabales > Fabaceae > Hylodesmum > Hylodesmum podocarpum. The sequence goes on along the minus strand of JALJEV010000493.1, from coordinate 5,088,386 downwards.
CACCCCCTTCTTATTTACTTATTTTACTTATATTTTGTAATTTAAAGTGGTTAATGATGTAGTAGATAAAAGAGAGATTTAGAAAACAACAGTTTTATTACATAAGTTTTAAAGTTCATTACAACCATTACATAACTTTGTCCTATTATTATTTTACATAACTACCTTTCTACTACCTTAGAACATTTACTCAACACTTCGCACGCAAAACATAACAAGCATCTTCACAACAAGATAGTAGCAACAACCAAGTACAAAACAGTGACAACTTCTCAATCCCGCAAATCTGCTCCTCGAACGTTGTTCGAGATCATCACAGTGTTAAAAACACAAAACGCAAGGGTGAGCTTTCCTTAAACAATGATCATAAACAATAATTTTAACTATAGTAAAACTTTTGAAATTAAGTAAAAATATTCCTAAAACAATCTAAAATATTCTTCAAGATTTCTTTTAAAATATTTATTATTTTAAAACCTGTGTAAAAACAAACCTTTAGTTCAAATCACAATTTAAGATAACTATCCACATTAAAACAAATAAGCCATTTATCACAATACATAATTTACCATAAATTCTACTGAATCATATATTCAATTAACACACAACCACTATTGTATGCTCCTAGTGCTATATGATGCATGCACCTTCACCATGCATTTTTACTCTTCACTCTAAATGCAATGTGGCGCCCTCCACTGAAAATAGCCTGGGCATCTGATTCTCACTCTCAATCAGACCCACCAGAGGTAGACACTCAAGTAATTTGTCGAGTTCCCTCGTGTCCTGGTAGACCTCCCCCCGCAACATGTGATCATCATGAGCGGGGCAATTTCCCCACCAAGAGAACCCCACCACGGCATTCCACTCACTCGGACGGGAATCCGTGACTTACGGACTTGGTCTACTACTATCCGAGTCATCAATGCAACATGTTCTAGGACCTTGAATTGTATAATGACCTTCATTATATTTCGATATTGACCTTTCCACCAGGTCATCTTTATCTCACCTCATTCTAAGCATTGCCCATTCACCAAGCAATCTTAGAATGTTGCCTCTCCACTAGGCATTTCCAATCGGTCATTAAACAATTCAAGTCCATACTCATTTCAATGCAATCATGCATATCACCACTTATTCACATCCAATTCACCAAGTAATTGTATATCAAGCACAAAACCAGTCATCAAACAACCATAGTACTATCATCAATATATGTTTATGACATATAATTTTTAGTATGTTAGTATTTAAAGTAGTTTGATCAAAGAAGGAAAACAACTTTAAATTAATTATTCAAAGGATAAAGAAAATACCAACTTAAAGAATTAAAAGGAGTGTAAGAAAGATGAAGAAAAGAAATATCAAGGATTCAAAGAAAGATAATGGAACAACCAAAGAAAGAGAGTGAAAGTAGTAAGAGAATCAAAGAATAGAAAAGGAGGATAAGGAAAGATCCCCTTACTGCAAGAAACTAAAGAAAGATAATGAAAGTATCAACAAAACAAAGGATAGAAAAGAAGGATAAGGAAAGGTCCCCTTACTGGTTCCTCCTAGCTTCCTATTCTTCCTCTACTTACTGGCTCCTACTTTGGTTGGAGAGATTTCTTCCTAAGGTGGAGAAAGTATAGAAAGGTTTTTTGTAGTGAAGATAGTTTGAGAGAATGTAGGAGTATTCTTTGGGTTATGTCTTCATTTGGCACCCCTAAGCCCTATTTATAGACTTCCCAAGATATTTCTAGAGAATTGGAGATTGATTCTAAAGAAAAAATCTTAGTTTCTATAAAAATATCTTAGATTCCATTAAAATATCTTAAAAGGTAAGAAAATATCTTAGTTTCCAAGAAAATATCTTAGTTTCCATCAAAATATCTTAAAAGGTAAGAAAATATCTTAAAGAGAATTCTAGAATGGTTGAAAAGTCATTACTTTGATCACTTTCGGTAAAATAGGCATAACTTCTTCCACAAATATCGTTTTGGGCTCAGGTTTCTTGCAAATGAAAGAGGATTGACAGAGCTACAAATGTCATGAAGGCCCAAAGAGCCAATTCGGACTGCATCTAGTGTGAAATTAGCCTTGAAAGTGGGCCATGAAACAGTGACGTGAATTTACTATACATTTGACCACTCTCGGTAAAATAGGCATAACTCCCTCCACAGGTCTCCAATTGAGCTCCGGTTTGTTTCTAATTAAAGAAGATTGAAATATCTAGAAATGTCATGAAGACATCAAGAGCCAGTTTGGACCGCATCTGGGGTGAATATTTCCTTGAAGTGGACACATGCAACCAGTGAAGTGAATTCCAGCGAATTGAACATTTTAAATCATGTAATTGCCATTTTATACAAATGTGGGATATGAGATTCAAAATGCAGACCCTTGGGACTTATTTTGGCAGCTGCAAAGCATATGAGGAACACCCAATTGAAAAATGCATTATTGGAGGCAGCCACAAAACACTCCACAATTCATTCCACAAATTTCTTGAATATTACAATCACTCCTAAGGGACTTAATTTTCAAATCTTTTTCGTTTTGTATCCTTTTGGCAATAACTTTGAAAACTTTGAAGGCATTGTCTTTACTTGGTATAAATGCAACCCAAGTAAATCTAGAGTAGTCATCTACTAAAACTAGTCCATATAGGTTTCCACCTAAACTAGCAGTTCTAGAGGGTCCAAACAAATCCATGTGCAATAGCTCAAGTGGTCTAGAAGTTGAAACAATATTTTTAGATTTAAAAGAGTTTCTAGACTGCTTGCCCTTTTGACATGCATCACAAAGACCTTCTCTATTGAACTTTAAGTCAGGTAACCCTTCCACTAAGTTCTTAGATGACAGTCTATTAAGTTGATGAACATCAATATGTGCTATGCGTCTATGCCAAAGCCAAGATATATCATCATTTGATGTAAGGCATGCATGATATGATGATGAATGATTAAGTTCAAGGATGTAGATGTTACCATGTCTCTTACCAACCATTAGTACCTCATTTGATTTACTGCTACTAATTTTGCAGTTTCCTTGATCAAATGACACATGATAACCTTTGTCACAGAGTTGGCTAATACTCAGAAGATTGTATCTCAAGCCTTCCACAAGCAGTACATCTTCAATGACAGGATTGGATTTGTCTCCAACAGCACCAATACCCAGAATTTTCCCTTTGTTATTATCTCCATATACTACTGAACCAGATTCTTTGGATTTGAAGGAGATAAAATTGCTCTTGTCTCCCTCAGGTCATATGTCTTGAGCACCACTATCCAAATACCAAGTTGAGTGTTTGGCTCTCAAGCACACCTACACGAGAATAAGATATCACTTTGATTTTGGTACCCAAACTTTGTTGGGTCCATGCATGTTAGAACTGTGATAATCTTTCCTAATCCATTTAAACAATCCACTATGTATACCTTTCTTTCTAATCATGCAGTTGTAAGAGTTATGTCCAGGTTTCATACAATAACTACATGAGAAAGTTCTATTATTTCTGGTTTGTTTAAATGCAGAGAACTTCACATTATTCTTTTTCAAAGAGGCATTAAAAGACTTACACTTTGAACAAGGTAGTTTCAAGGCATTATTTTCTTTTTCCAGATTTTGAACATTAGTTTTTAAATCAGAAATATTGTTTTTCAAAGCTTTGTTCAATTTTTCTATTCTTTCAGCTTCTTTGAAGAGTTCACAAAAAGCATTATATAGCTCATCATAATCTTGTACAGATGAATCGGAATCACTTACCTCATCATCTGAAGTTGGTTTTGCCATGAGACATAAATTTGCTTCTTCATTGTCACTCTCACTAGAGGATGAGGAGTCATTTTCTTCCCAAGCAATGTAGGCCTTTTTCTTGCGGAATTTATCCTTCTTGGGTCGATCCTCATGTTCTACTCTTCTTGGTTCACTCTTTGTTATTTTCTTCATGTTGGGACACTCCGATTTGTAGTGACCCATCTTTCCACACTCATAACACGTGACCTTTGAAGACGAACCTTCATTCCTCTTGAAGCCTTTTCTTGAATTATTGAATCTCCTTTTGTCACTGTTCTTCCTCATGAACTTTTTGAATTTTCTCACCATGAGATTCATATTTTCTTGCTCAGATTCACTTCCACAGCATGATGAGTCGCTCTCACTTGCTGTGTCTTCCATCTTGAGTGTTAAGCCTTTGGCTTTCTTATCTTTCTCGTTCCTCATCGCAATACGAGACATATCCATTTCATATTCCTCAATTTACCAAATAACTCGCACCGGTCATCGATGCTAAGTTCTTTGATTCGGTGATTGCTTGTGATCGTTGGTTGTCATTTTCTCGCTCAATGACTTTAGCACCTTCACATTTACTTCTTCTTCAACGAAGACTTTTCCGAGTCCTTTTAGATGATTCACAATGTGTGTGAACCGTTTCTGCATATCCATTATAGACTACTTTGTGCCATTCTAAATGTTTCGTACTCTTGGATCGGGTATTCTTTCTTGCCCTTCGTACTTGGTGAGTACCTTCATGTGAGACCCTTATTAGATCCCACGCTTCTTTGGCGTGTTACAAGCTGAAATTCTAAAAAATTCATCGAGTTTAAAGCGAAATGTATAATATTTAAAGCTTTAGCATCATTTTCTGCTCTCCTAATTTCTTCTGGTTCCCACTTCTCAAATGGTTTTTCTAATTCATTTCCATCTACTATATATGTGGGGATTTTAAAATCAGTTATAACAGCTTGCCAAATACTTCTATGAATAGACTCCATAAAGATTTTCATTCTAACTTTCCAAAAAGGGTAGTTATCACCACAAAACAGAGGAGGTCTATTAATAGAGGCACCTTCAGCAAATGGTAATTGATTACTGGCCATTATGGATCAAATTCTAGAGCAACTTACTAGAACTAGCTCTGATACCAATTGTTGGTCCCTGTGTATGAATCTAGAGGGGGGGTGAATAGATTCTTGTTCAATTTTACCCGAATTTCGCAAGATTCTAATTCCTTTCGAATTCAAACAAATTGGTTCTAGATTCACTTATCAATTACCGTATCAATTACCGATTCTATTACTGATTCAATTACCGTATCTATTACTAAGTTGATTATCAATACAGTTGTCAAATATACTGCAAAATTTAATCAATGATAAAAGCAATATAAGGGAAACTGTAAAGAGGATAAGGAAGAGAAGAGTGCACAACGATCTATACTGGTTCGACCAACTGCCTACGTCCAATCCCAACCCAACAACTGTTGCGATTGGATTTCCACTATCAAATGATCCCTTTTGTGTTCTTTTACATTCACTCTGCAACAAGCAACACAAAAACGAAATCAAAACACCCAAAACCTGTTCTTCAACCTAAAGAACAGTTCTTCCCTGATCTTGGCACACCCAAGATCAAACCTTTGAGAAAACACTTCTCAAATACACTTACTCTATCCAGAGAGACCTCTCTCCTAGAGCAACAACTCAGTAAACAAAAAAAAACAAGTAAAGATCAGTTTAGAATACACCTGATGTGTTGATCTGATCACAAAGAATGCACAAAGAATGCCACCCAAATAGAGAAATACAATAGGTTTGCCTTTCCTTTGGAAAACAAAATCAGCTCTACAAGTTCTCTTTGAGTTTCTTGGAAAGAAATGATAATCTCTGATTTCAGAGTATATGAAAGTGTAAGAATATGTTCAAAAGATGTAGTTCCAAGAAGTCTTCCAAGATTCTCTTCAAAGAGCCTTTTAAAGATGAAGTTTAAAGCTTGTTTTAGGCAAACTGAGGGCTCAACGGTCAAGATAATCGATTACAAGAAGTGGGTAATCGATTAAAATAGCCGTTGCAGCAGTTTTGGGTGCATTTTTGAACGTGGTAATCGATTACCAGGGGAGGGTAATCGATTACCCCAGAGAACACAACACAGGTAATCGATTACCAGATGAGGGTAATCGATTACCCCAGTGGGAAAACTCAGGTAATCGATTACCAGGGGAGGGTAATCGATTACTTCAGAGAAGGAGGACTTGGTAATCGATTACCTAGGGAGGGTAATCGATTACCTCAGTGAAGAATGCAATCTTGAGTGATTTTTGAGCATGGTAATCGATTACCTATTGTTGGTAATCGATTACTCCAGTGAACAAATGGATTTCCACACTTTGTTACCCATTGTTTGGTAGTTGATTACCTCTTGTTGGTAATCTATTACCTCAATTGGTTCCCAAAGGTTTTTCAAGACTTGTTTTAAGAAAAGGAAATCAACCATTTGTCAAATGAGTAATCACACACAAGATAGCAAAAACTCCCTGAGTTATCCAAACCAAAAATCAAACACAAACATGCCTAAGCTCAACAAGCAATACATAGAAAGATCCTAAATACATTTCATCTAAGAAAAACCACAATTCCATAACATCAAAATTAAAACACTAAAAAGGAGAACAAACACATCTTCAAGCTTTAAGTCCAACAGTTGTATCTTTGGATTAATAGGGCTTGAGGCTTGAGCTTGTATTGCCTTGAGGTGTGCATAAGCAGCAGACGGAAGAAGCTTGGAGATGTGCCTTGCATATTTGAAGGTTCTTGGGACAGACGGTACTTTCTTCTCTTTGCCCTTAGCCAAAAACTTGACCAAGCATGGTCGTTTTCGGTCTAAGACGATTGTGTACTTTGTTTCGTCTAACACCAGCGAAGAGAACTGTGAACCCACCATAAAGGGACAGTATCTCTTATCCTTCTTAGCTTTACGATCAATATGATAGAAGGAAACCTCTCTTTCCTTGGTTTCTCTTCTATAGGCACCAGCCATCAACTTGAAGGTTAAGTTGTAGTCTTCCGGTAGGGCGTGAGCGAACTCTTCAGGATCTTCATATTTGTTGAGGAGGATGGAGTAGCGAGGGTTGATCCCGGAGCAGTGGGGTCTCGTCCAAGGGAGCACAATTCCCAGAGAGAGTCCTAGACCGACATACTCTGTTTTATTGAGTGGAATTGTGAAGGGCATTGGATCATGGCGATCTATGGCGTCAAGATGCCAGTGTGTGCAATCTTTCGGCTCATAGTTGGTAGAGTTTGCGTCTCCATATCTACAATGATGAAATACAGGTGCATTTATCTCATACCAAACCTTCCACCTTGGGTTTTCTCTGTGTGGGATGTGAGGTTCATAGCCAAATGCTGGTCCTTCAATCACAGACGCAGCAAGATGATCCTTGTATGCTTGAATGTTCTCTAAGCCCTTGATGTCTAGGTTGGCCAGTGTATCCCAGGGCAGACGCTTCAGCCAATTGCGTTGCTCTTCTGGGGTGTAGATGGTGTCTTCGCTGAAATCCACCAGCTTCAAAGGTTTGTTGTAGATGATGGGATTGACGAATCTCCCTAATTGAAAACCCTTCTTGCCTCTGTACTGGTATGGGTTCTTCAATTCAATATAGGGAGTGTCCTTGATATAACGGTCTTCATCGTTTGCCAAGTCACCATTTTGAGCAGACTCAAACGTTTCACCATCAGTGGAGAATTCATCATTCTTCTCTCCAATAATCCAATCTGGTTTGATTGGTCTTTCAGCACAGGTGTTCTCAGCAAATCTCCTCATGACTAATTCGTTTAGAAACGAATAGTCCACCTTGTGCTTTGGGGGTAAATCTTCTGGATTGATCACCTCAGCATGTGATCTCCTCCATGTAGCATCCACCTTTATAACTTCAAGTTGTTCTTCATCAGACGAAGAATCAACTTCTTCAATCAGCACATAGTCTTCAGACGGAATCTCCTTCGTCTGGTGGTGGGATGCTTCCTCAAACGCAGCAGGTAATGTCTGTGCAAGGGATGCGTTCAGCGGAGACGCAACAATAGGGGTAGCCCTATGTTCGTCTTGGAGTGATGTTGATGGAGAGACTTCCATTGTGGAAACTTCCTCACTTAGCATTGTTTCCAACTCCTCCGCAAGCTGGGCATTATCTTTCTGGATCTGGGCAGTTTCTTCACTGTTCATGCCCTCTGAGGTTGCTGGAGCAGATGCAGCCTCAGACGATCCAATGCCACGAATGCTATCGAGAAAGATTCTTTCTCTCTCAGCTTGAAGCAATATTGAGACTCTCTTGGCCTCTTTCAGCATTCTTTCTTCGTCTGTCTCACCAACTACGACAGACGCAAGTTTTTGCTTCATCTTCTCCTTGCCTTTAGCATCCTTTTCAAGAGCAAGCTTTCTAGCTCTTGCCTTTTCCTCTACTGCTATCCTTTGCTTTTCTTCGTCTATGAGTATCTTCACAGACGGAATAGGTTCAGACGATATGTTGTCCCCTTCATCTTCACTAGGGGATATCGTCTGTCCCTTTGGCTTGGCACCAATGTGCTTAATTCTGATGGTCCTTTTCTTCTTCTTGAGGGGTTCTTCAAGAACGTCCTCAAAAGGAACCTCAGAGATTATCACTGGAGGAAGATGTTGAGGTTGGTTTAGTGTTTGGGCTTGTGTTTGGGGTTCTGTTTGGGATGGTGTTTCGGCTTGTGTTTGGGGTTGTGTTTTGGTTTGTGTATTGGATGGTGTTTGGGCTTATGTTTGTGGCTTAGCACGCTTGATGCGAGCTCTGTGTGGAGGGTATTTGGTGATGGGTGAGAGAGGTACATCCTCTTGTTGTGAATGAAGGAGGTAGCCTGGCGTCAGATGCATCTTCGCAAAGGTGCTGGCTTTCACTTCCTTTCCTTCTAGGTGATAAACTACACCAGTAGTATCAAACCCTTGGTTGATGATGATCTTTGTGAAGAGGGTGGCGTAGGGAATGCTGCTCTTTCTACGGATGTTGCGGTTCTTCAACGCACTTATCCAGTGGTCAAGGATAATGTGCAGAAGGCTCATCCTAGCTTTCCTCAGACAGTAGAAGATACAAAATCTGTCTCGAGAACTCACGTTGTCGCGAGAGCCTGTACGAGGAGTGAAGATGTTGTAGAGCAAGTTGTGGATGACTCTAGCAGTTGGACAGAGGTTCCCTGACCTGAAGAACTTGGAGTCTTCAGTGTCGCGTTTCTTTACGTAGATCAACTTGTCTACGTGCTCCTCAGACTCATTCTTCATCCAGTTAGGGCTGTAGAAACGCCCCTCGGCCTTGCAGTTGCCGGCCTCAGCAATGAAGTCCACCGTGATAATGTACTCCTTGTTGTCTATGGTACAAACAATACCATCTTCGAATTCTTTGGCGTCGCTTCAGAATTCGGCATAGGCCTCCATCAGCCATGGGCCTCTCATCTCAGCAAAACCCATCCATCCAGTGTGGTCTAAGATCCTCATTACTCTTTCAGAGATACTTTGAACAGTTTCCCTTGATATCCACTTGCTTGGCAAGAACAAGTCTTGAGCGAAAAAACTGCTTCAGCAGCCTTTGGTAGCTTTGGTGTTCTTGGCGGCCATTGTTGATATTTTGAAAAAGAGAGAATAAGAGTTTAGTGAGTATTAGGTTTGGAAAGTTCAAAAGATTGCAAATTGCGGTAAAGAGTAAAAGAGTGAACTTTCAAGAGTATTTATAGGCATAGATAAAAAACGGTTGTGATTCATCAGACGAAAGAGATTTCGAAAATTGCCCCTGATTTGACGTGTCCACATCATTGTCTTTTCAATGATTGATTTGACCTCTACAATTCACGGCGCATGCCTATCAATGTCCTAGAATAGTGCAATAAATGACAGACACATTTATTGCTTCTTTTAATTTGTCCCTGCACACTTGAGATAAACTTATTAAATAGTAACAGTTGCATCTGTTGAATTTTTACCACAGTAACTATTCAACTTTAATCAGACGCAATGTTTCGTCTTAACACGAAATAATGTACAGACGGAACAAATTTAACAAATAGCTCAGACGGAACAATTTTCAATCATTTAAAGAAATAAATCCAAGATTTTCCTTAATGAAATTGAAACGTGTTTCGTCTAATGCTTTAGTAAATATATCTGCCCATTGAAAATTTGTTTTCACAAACTGTATATTGAAAATACCTTTTTGGACATAGTCTCTTATAAAATGAAAACGGATTTCAATATGTTTAGCTTTCGAATGTTGAATAGGATTTTTGCTAAGATTAATTGCACTTGTATTATCACAAAATACTGGTATATGATTTTCAAACCTGGAGTAATCTTCAAGTTGATGTTTTATCCACAGTAATTGTGAGCAACACCCTGCCGAAGCGATATACTCTGCTTCAGTTATTGAGAGTGCAATGGAGTTTTGTTTCTTGTTTGACCAAGATATTAGTGATGATCCAAGGAATTGGCATCCACCACTTGTGTTTTTTCTCTCCAATTTGTCTCCAGCATAATCCGCATCACAAAAGCCTTTCAAACTAAAATCATTATTTTTCTTATAAAACAGAGAGAGATCAGTTGTTCCAACAAGATATCTAAGAATTCTCTTTACAGCTTGTAAGTGAGATTCTTTAGGGTCAGATTGAAATCTAGCACATAGACAGACACTAAACATAATGTCGTCTCGCTCAGCTTAAATAGAGGAGTGAGCCAATCATACCTCTGTATACCGTCTGATCAACAGACTTACCTGACTCATCCTTGTTGAGATTTGCTCTAGACGAATGCATTGGTGTCTTCATAGGCTTGGCATTTTCCATCTTGAACTTCTTGATAAGTTCCTTTGTGTATTTTTGTTGATGGATGTAGATTCCTTCTTTCGTCTGCTTGATTTGAAGTCCTAGAAAGAACTTCAATTCTCCCATCATGCTCATTTCAAACTCATCCTGCATTAGCTTTGAAAAATCCTTGCACAGAGAATCATTAGTAGCTCCAAAGACTATATTGTCTACATAAATCTGGACTATAATAAAGTCTTTTGAAACACTTTTCTTGAAGAGAGTTGTATCAACCTTTCCTCTTGAGAAACCATTTTTAAGAAGAAAAGAACTGAGTCTATCATACCAAGCTCTGGGAGCTTGTTTAAGACCATACAGTGCTTTCTTAAGTTTGAAAACATAATCAGGTTGAGATGAACTTTCAAAACCAGGAGGTTGTTTTACATACACTTCTTCTTCAATAAAACCATTTAGAAAAGCACTTTTTACATCCATTTGATATAGAACGATATTCTTGTGAGCAGCAAAAGCAAGTAATATTCTGATTGCTTCTAATCTAGCTACAGGTGCAAAAGTTTCTGTAAAATCAATACCTTCTTGTTGATTATACCCTTGTGCTACTAACCTCGCTTTTTTTCTTACCACTTTTCCAGCTTCATCAAGCTTGTTTCTGAACACCCATCTGGTTCCAATGATGTTTTTGTTCTTTGGTCTTTCAACTAGGGTCCATACATCATTCCTTATGAACTGATTAAGTTCTTCTTCCATAGCCAAGATCCAATCGTTATCTTGAAGAGCATCTTCAACATTCTTTGGCTCTATATTTAATACAAGAGCATATCCAGACGATTCCTTTAGCTTCGATCTAGTTAGAACACTCTGATTCCTATCTCCAATGATAAGATCTTCAGTGTGGTTAGATGCAAACTTCTATGATCTTGCAGGTGCTTGATCTTTTTGTTGATGAGTATCAGACGAAGAAGGTTCGTCTGTGCTTCTATCGTCTCGCTTTGTTTGTTTAAATCGACCCTTGTTTATCATTTTGACCAGAAGGGTTAATCTGCAAATTATCAAACAAGTTTTCTAGATCTGATATTTCTTTATCAGCCTTTGAGTTATCTTGGAACTTTACATGAATTGATTCCTCTACAACTTGCGTCTTAGAATTAAAAATTCTATAGGCCTTAGATGTGTTGGAATATCCAAGAAAGATTCCTTTTACCACTTTTGAATCAAACTTGCCAAGTTGATCTTTGGTGTTTAAGGTAAAGCATTCGCATCCGAAAGGATGGAAATAAGAAATGTTGGGTCTTCTTCCTTTCCATAGTTCATATGAAGTCTTATTCAATATTGGTCTTATCAATATTCTGTTTTGAATATAACAGGAAGTATTAACTGCTTCTGCCCAATAATATTTAGGAAGAGAGCTTTCATGCAACATAGTTCTAGCCATTTCTTGTAAAGTACGATTTTTCCTTTCCACAACTCCATTTTGTTGAGGAGTTCTTGGAGACGAAAAATTGTGAAATATGTCATTTTCAAAACAAAAGGCTTTGAACTCAGAATTTTCAAATTCTGTTCCATGATCACTCCTTACAGATGCAATACATATTCCTTTTTCTTTTTGAACACGTTTACAGAATATTTCAAAAACCTTGAATGACTCATGTTTATGGGCTAGGAAGTATACCCATGTAAATCTAGTATAGTCATCTACAATGACAAATCCATATCTCTTCCCTCCAAGACTTTCAGTCTGAGTAGGTCCAAAGAGATCAATGTGTAACAGTTCTAGCGGTTTTGTCGTGGAAACAACATTTTTTGATTTGAAAGAAGCTTTGAGTTGTTTCCCATGCTGACAAGATTCACACAGACGATTGATTTTCCAAGATATTTTTGGCAAACCTTTTACGAGATCCTTTTTAGAAATTTTTGAAATATACTTGAGACTTAAATGTCTAAGCTTTTTGTGCCAAATATCTCGTTCATCGTCTGCTGAAATCAAACATGTTACATTCTAATCACTCAGGTCAGAAAAACAAACCTCATAGAGGTTATTCTTTCTTTTCCCAATAAAAAGAATGAATTTATCTTTGTTCCTGACTATACATTCATCAGAGTTAAAAGCTACTTCATATCCACTATCACAAAATTGACTTATGCTAAGTAGATTGAAGTTAAGACCTTTAACATAAGATACGTTCTGGATAAGTGTATTGGGTGTCTTACCAACAGTCCCAATGCCAAGAATTTTACCTTTTCCAGAACTGTAGGAGACAGACCCTTTACTTGGTCTGAGGTCTTGGAACATAGACAGGTCTCCCGTCATGTGTCGTGAGCAACCACTGTCCAGGTACCAGCTTGAAGTCTTGTCTCTTCCCATTAAGGATATCTCGCAATGAACAATAAGTGACTTTGGTACCCAAATCTTTTTGGGTCCTTTCTTGTTAGTTACAAAAGGTTTCTTTTTGTTTTTAGCCTTTTTGTAGTTATTTGGAACCTTGTTGTGATTCCTCTTCTTTTGAGTAGACGAAACAGGTTTATTTTTCTTTTCGTCTGTCTCCTTAACATAACCAAGTCCACTTTTATCATTAGGTGATCTCCTATATTTTAAAATATTTTCAAGAATGGAGGATCCCTTTGTAAACTTGGTTAAGTCATTGAGTAAGGACTCATTTTCTTTCTTTAATCTTTCGATTTCAAGAATGAAAATGTCCTTTTCAGACTCAGACGAAACATCATTTGATACTTTCTTGTCTAGTAACTCAATTTCAGATTTCAAAACTGCATTTTCTTCCAAGGCTTGTCTCAGCTTGGTTTTGCAAGTTTTGTATTGCTGAGAAATAAAGTGGGAGTGAGCTAGAAATATATCATATAACATTTCTTCTGATTCTGACTCAGACTCAAAAGAAGAGGATGAAGAAGTTTCATTGTAATTTACCTCTGTTGAGACATGGTCTTCAGCCATGAGGCAGATGTTTGCTGTTTCTTCTCCTTCAGAGGATTCCTCTGAGCTTTCACTGTCAAGGTCTTCCCAAGTCAGTAAGCTCATATGTCCCGGTTTCCTGCATTCATAGCACACAACCTCTGTGCTTTCTTCTTTGGTTGATGACTTCTCAGGGAGCTTTTTCTCCTTTTTCCTGAAGAAGCGTTGGCCTCTGCCTTTCTTCATCATCATCATTTTGAATCGTCTTGCCATGAGGGAGACTTCGTCTTCAGTCGAACCATCAGATGATTCTGATTCGGTTGAATCAGCCTTCAAAATTTTTGTTTTCTTTTTACTGTCCTTCTTGAAAGAATCTTCTTTAGGGATGTTATTAACTGATGGAAGAGCTATAGGTTCTTGAACCTTGATCTTCTCCCTTTTACATAAGAGTACCTCATGTACCCTTAGAGCTCCAATTAACTCGTCTAGAGTTAATGTCTTCATATCACTTCCAACAGAGATAGCTGTGGACATGGCTTCCCAAGGAGGTGGGAGACTGTCCAAGATCTTCATGTTGTTCTGGGCCTTTGTGAAGGTGATTCCCAGAGCCGTGAGTCCATTCAATATTGTTTGGAATCTTCCAAACATCATATCGATTGACTCTCTTTTCTTCATAGAGAACATTTCATATTCTCTTTGAAGAGTAGCGGCCTTCCTCATTTTGACATCTTCAGTGCCTTCATATGAGATTTTGAGAGCATCCCATAGTTCTTTAGCAGTTTTGTAGGCACAGAATCTGTTGTACTCAGTTCTGGAGAGAGCACACATAAGAGCATATCTTGCTTTGTTGTTCAGCTCCATCATAGAATATTCTTCGTTTCCCATTCTCCTTCAGGCTTTGCAATGGGGATATCTCCTGTAGTGATTATGTTCCATAATCTGTATTGGGTTGACTTGATGTGCATCTCCATCCTGTCAACCCAGTATGGATAATCATCTCCAGAGAAAGCTGGAGGTTTGTTCATAGAAGCTCCTCCGGATAGAAAAGATGGTCCTTGTGAGTCCATGTTGGATCTTTTCCTCTAGCAGCTGTTAAGCGCTCAACCCTTAGAGGCTGAGCTCTGATACCAAACTGTAAAAGATAAACACAAGAAGGGGGGTTGAATTGTGTTAATTAAAATATTTTATCCCTTTCGTATGTGGGTTTCAAAAGGGTTCAGACGAAACAACGTTTATATATAAAGATTGATTTTAATAAGTAAACGTTAGATTATAATTATCCCCAGTTAGTCAATCAAACGAAACAAATAAACACAAGTATTTTTATACTGGTTTGTCTATTCAAGACTACTTCCAGTTACCCAGCAACCACTGAGTTTTCACTACAAACCGTGAAATTTAACACCCTCCACTTCTCCACCTAAATATTCTAATTTCTCTATGCTAATTAAATACGTCATTCGATAACAAACCAAAACTTATTTCATAGAGTAATTTCTCAAGTAAGGTTTCTACAACTGCAAATATAAATTTCTCCTAAAAAAAATGTTTTACACTGCTACATTCCTATATAATAGAAATTTCTTATCACAGAAGTAATAGCATTATAACGTCTTCAGAAAATCGCGTTCTCTTTTAGCCTATGCCCTTTGTATCTTCAAGAAATTGCTCATCTGCTCGCCCGTTCGCGGGGTCATCACAAGTGTCAACCATAGACACAACATAGGGTTAGCTCATAATTTAATGATAATAATAAAATCGTAGGAACCATACACACAAACAACAAATATAAAGAAGACATGATATTTCAATTAACAAATCATCAAAATTAACTATGCAACCCAATATGATGCATGTCACTCACATTTCACTCTCATGTCATGTGGTACATCAAAACAACTGAGCGATGCTAAGAGTACATGTCACATCTGACACTCTCACTAGAAATACTAGACAGTTACAGTCAAGGCAACCAGTGTTGCAATAGGAGTCACTTTCCACTCATGGTGATCGGCCATAGTGGAAGCTTTCCCCACCGCGAATACCCTCAAAGTCCTAGGCCATTACAACGACCCGTCAGGGACCAACCGTACTAGTTACATTCATCCCCACCTTTCGAAAACATTTTCCGTTCATTTAGCGTTCATGATAATTTATCTCATTTTTAAAACACAATGCTTTACAATCATATTCACTAGAGGCAACCTCACTCCTCGTCTATAGGAGTAGGCATCCATCCCTTTCACTTTCAAATAATTTCAACTAATTATCATGAATATAAACGACTCATCAATGCAATATGACCCACAAAATTAATCTTTCAATCCACATCAATCATTTCCCTTAACATTAATAAATTTAGTCCACATGTCATTCACACATCATCACAAATGTAATTTATCACCAACAACAATACAAAGAAGAAGGAATACACTAAAGGACCCAAAATAATAACCATGGAATTATAATGAATCAAAATTCAACCTATAGTTTTATTTATTTATTTATTTTCACATTGACCAATGCTTGACCAAGCCCAATTTATCAAAGTCAACCTTCATACCTCAAAAGTCCAAATACCTAGTTATTTCTTTACCCTCATACATTTAAGCAATCTCTTAGCACTTATTACAATGTCTCACTCACCAAATGGAACACTACAATAACCTTGAATTAAAACACTATTAGATCAGATCATCAATATAGTCAGTGACAACTGTGCATATGTATTCGGTCTTCCTCATTTTGCCATCCTTATATATATATACCTAACCATATCCTTTTATCCTAAATAAGATCCAGTCATCCAGTAAATACCCTTTACCTTTGTACTAAACATATTTATCACAATGCTAGGAACACATTGACAGTTCTGTATTCCTTTCAACTCTATTCAAACCCTATGAGTAATAAGATATCATGGAAATCTAATACCGAAATCGGAAAATTAATTACATTGAACAATCACGTCAGTCACTTAATTATCCATAAAGAAACCATCACTCTCAACATACTCAGTATCATTGAATTCTTATAACTACTCTCACTTAAAAGGGTTCTAAATAAGCATAACTTATCCTCTGGATTGTCTAATTAACCAAACTTCTCACAAAGGTTTCTTAATATAAAATTATTGTAATTCAAAAAGTCAATCTCCAATCCCTAGAAGTCTCATATCTTATAATTTATTTATCTGATTTTCCTAACCCTCATTCGCTCACTCATCCACAATATACCAATCCCATCACAAAATCTACCTTTAGAGCACAATAATCCAATTTCATTCAATAAAACAATCACATAATTAATCACAATTGTCAAACTAACAATACTCAGGAACTCATAATAAAAATAATCCAATCATAGAACCATAATCATCATACCCAATGAATTTAATCATCAAAATTAAAAAACAATATTTAGGAACAATTAATCACTTATACTCAATATTATCATCAAATTAAGAACTACCCTAACCTGAATCCGAGACAACTCTATGTGAAGAAAAATTGAAGTTGGTAGAGTTCCAATCTCCACCCTCTCATCGAGAACTTCAATCTCCTTTTAGGGGGAAAAACAATACTAGAGTGTGTGAGAAAGAAAGGAAAGGAAGGAAGAACGAGGAAGGATGTGTGATTAGAAAGTGCAGCATACTCACCCTTTTATAGCTGCTCAACCACCCATGGACATTTATTACTCATTAAAATTATAATGTTACACAATCAATTTTCATTAATTTGAAGATTTTGCTATCTAACAGATTTGGTGGTGATTTAGGACAGATTTTGTGGTGATTTGATTTGTATCACCTTAATTACTTATTTCTTATTTCCTTGATTAAGTAATACCTAGTCTATAAATCATATTATATTCATTTTTTGAATAAGATATAGAAATAACATAAAATTTGTTCTTCAATATTATTAAATTGAGACGTTATAAATCAATTATTATAATTAAAATGAGACGTTACACAATTAATTATTATTATTATTTAAAATAGACATTGGATAATTTATTATTATTATTCAAAAAATTGGGCTGTTACAATTCCACCCTCCTAAAAAAATTTCGTCCCCGAAATTTACCTAATGCAAACATTTTAGGATGATCTTGTTCTCACTTTGTCCTCCTACTCCCTTGTTACTTGCTCACCAGATGCTCCACCTCAGTTCACCTCCACCAGAGGGATTTTTGTGCCTTTTAACTACTTTATACTTTGTTAACAATTCTTAACGGATAGGTCTCATACGACCGGTTGTCTCTTACTGACATATTATAAACCTTAAACTCTGTATCTTTTCTTCTCTTATCATGGTAACTCTTCTGCCTATACTAAGTCACTTTCATCCTTTCTTGAATAAACCTAACCTTACTTGTAATTTGTTGAGTCACATCCAGACCTAAGGTAGGACTATCTCCCAATTCAACCTAACATGACAGGGTCTTATATATTTTATAGTACAATGCTTCATATAGTGTTATACCGATAGAGGAAAGATAGTTGTTATTATAGATGAACTTAACTAGAGGCAAAAAAGTATCACAATTCCCTTTATGTTCTAAAACACATGGTCTTAAAAGGTCTTAAAGTGAACGAGCACTGCTAATCTGCTGACTATAAACCATAAAGAAGCAAAACCTTTAGAAGTTCTAAGCAACTCCTCTAAATCCTTAAACTTGTATCTAAGCCTAATAGCAATTTTATACCTATTAACATCTCTCAATTTTAATATCATTGCAACTTCTAAAGTTCATTCTTATTCCTTACTTTTTAACCATCTCGAATGTCAAAGAAAGACAACTACATAAAATATTCATGTTTTTCAAGAAATCTGCAACTAATAAAAAAAAAATAATTTTGATATAGTCCTGAGGTACTTCTCACAACTCTTCCAAAAAAAAAAAAATCATTTTTTTTTCCTAAACAACTATTCACCCTTGATCGAGCACATGTATGATACTAGGTTAACTTTTCATACCCGGTCAAGGATCTTGATATGATTAAACATTTTTGCAGAAAGCATGGGTTATATCCATGAGGTGTCATCTTAGATGGATCACAAAACACTACAAACGGCTCACTACGGTCAAGCAATACTAAAATTAGGGTTGTATTAAACCTCTCCTTGAGGGTCTGTAAATTAGTCGCACACCTATCATCTGAAACAAAAGGTTAACCTTTCTAAGTCAAGGTGGTCAGGGTAAGACTAATCTAAAGAAGTTTTGTATGAACCTGCGATAGTATCCAACTAAACCCAAAAATAATTATCAATCTCAAAACTGACTTATGGTTTTCCACTTAAACAATGTGAGTACCTTAGAACGATTTACAATTATTCTCCCTTTAGGGTCTTACATGATCTATCCTTACTAAACCAAAACTCACACTTCGACCACTTGACACACAACTTTTGACATCTTAGAGTCAAAAACACTATCCTCAAATATTTAGTATCTTCCTCCATAGTCTTAAAATACACTAGAATATCACATATGAAATCACTACACATCTACCTAGGTAAGAGTGAAAGGTGTATTTCATGAAGTCCATAAACATACTAGTAGCATTTATTATTTAAACTAGCCTCGCAAGATACTTATAATGATCATACTTCGAAATGTCCTTAGGCTTAACCTAGACCTGCGGGTAACTTAACCTAAGATTTATCTTGCCAAACACATTAGTTCTTACCAACTGGTTAATCAAATCATTTATCCTAGGTAAAGATACTTATTCTTAATGGTATTTTTATTCAACTTCCTATAGTCCACATGCAACTTCATAAAACCATCCTTCTATCCTTTTCGCTAACCACATAAGAGTTCTTTAAGGTGACACATTAGCTCTAATGAACTATATACTGAAGAAGTCTTCTATTTAATTCTCTAACTCAGCTAACTCTATTGGAAACATTCTATAATGGGCTATAAACATGCATTCAGTTCTTGACACTAAGTCTATACCAAAATCTATCTCACTATTGGGAGGTAGAAAAATATGTTTTAAAGAAAGTATCATAGAACTCACATGCTAGAGGCACCTCAACAGAAGTCACTTGACTCACAGCTTCTAGGTTGGTTAATATCACATATACTTGAACTATCTTTCTTAAGGAGACACAATATGTTAGACAAATATGAAAGTTCTATCTCTACCTACTTCCGTACTATCAAATCAGTGGTCCAATAAAAACAATCCTAAAGAACATGATTGGAGAATAACTAGTTCACGCCAAGAATAACATCTATATCATGTGAGGATAAACAAATCAAATTAACAAAAAGACTAACTAGCTATTTTCAAGGATGTTTTTAAATAGATCAGTGAAGTAACAACAAAATTACTAATTGGAGTAAAACCTAATAAATCAATCTTTAAAAAGAAAAGAAAAAGGAAATAGTTAATTCCAATTTATTATTTTTTTTTTCCAATAAAAGAATAAGACACAAACAGTTTGTTGCACTACAATCAAAAGTGCAGTTAGAGGAATACACTGGATGAAATCCATACCTTGAATCAAATACGAGGAACTAGGGGATTCAACCTTATTGAGAACAAAGACCTCCCATTCAGATTTTCTATAGGCTAGGTTAGTGTCTGTAGGGCATGAGCTATAACCCTAATCATTCCTTTTAGTCATCACCAATGATAAACAAAGAAGATGAAAAACTTAGAGAGAAAGATGAGCACAACGTTCACATCGAATCGATAAACATATCAAACACATCAAAACACCTAGTCTAACACTAGTAGGCATAAGCTCACATGTCAAACTGAGGTCTCTAAACTAGGCTAAGAGATCTATCTCCCTAACCATCAATGTAGACCGATGCATGGATTTCCTACTAAGAGGATCAACCACTACATTAGCTATATCAAGGTGATAACTAAGTTCAAAATCATAATCCTTAAGAAACTCTAACTATCTTTTTTTGTCTCATATTTACCTCTCCTTGATCAAACCAATATTTCAAATTCTAATAGTCCCTAAAAACCTCAAATTGAGAAGGTAACAAATAATACCTCCAAATTTTAACCACAAACACTACTGCTGTCAATTCCAAATCATGGGTAGGATAGTTTCTCTCATGGACCATAAGTTGCCTAGAAGTATACGCCACTATCTATGCATTAATACAACACCAAGTCCTAGCTTAGAAGTATCATAGTACTACAAGGCTCTCATCAAGGTCAAGGAAAACTAATACAAAAGGTTGTGGTCAACTTTTCCTTAAAGGTATACAACTATCCCTCGAGATCATATGTCCTAATAAGCTAACCTCACTGTTCATATGAAAATAGCAGACCTATAGAAACATACTAAGAAGCTCACACTATCATATCTCATCTTTCAAAGTAAGCAAATCAGTTCCTAATCACAATATATCTCGAAAATGAGGTAGTCCCCATAATCCACAAGCCGAGAAAGTTAAACTTAAGCTCTGATACCACAATTTTAACACCCTCCACTTCTCCACCTAAATATTCTAATTTCTCTATGCTAATTAAATACGTCATTCGAAAACAAACCAAAACTTATTTCATAGAGTAATTTCTCAAGTAAGGTTTCTACAACTGCAAATATAAATTTCTCCTAAAAAAAATGTTTTACACTGCTACATTCCTATATAATAGAAATTTCTTAACACATAAGTAATAGCATTATAACGTCTTTAGAAAATCGCGTTTTCTTTTAGCCTATGCCCTTTGTATCTTCAAGAAATTGCTCATCTGCTCGCCCGTTCGCGGGGTCATCACAGGTGTCAACCACAGACACAACATAGGGTTAGCTCATAATTTAATGATAATAATAAAATCGTAGGAACCATACACACAAACAACAAATATAAAGAAGACATGAAATTTCAATTAACAAATCATCACAATTAACTATGCAACCCAATATGATGCATGTTACTCACATTTCACTCTCATGTCATGTGGTACATCAAAATAACTGAACGATGCTAGGAGTACATGTCACATCTGACACTCTCACTAGAAATACTAGACAGTTACAGTCAGGGCAACCAGTGTTGTAATAGGAGTCACTTTCCACTCATGGTGATCGGCCATATGGAAGCTTTCCCCACCGCGAATACCCTTAAAGTCCTAGGCCATTACAACGACCCGTCAGGGACCAACCGTACTAGTTCCATTCATCCCCACCTTTCGAAAACATTTTCCGTTCATTTAGCGTTCATGATAATTTATCTCATTTTTAAAACACAATGCTTTATAAGCATATTCACCAGGGGCAACCTCACTCCTCGTCTATAGGAGTAGGCATCCATCCCTTTCACTTTCAAATAATTTCAACTAATTATCATGAACCTAAACGACTCATCAATGCAATATGACCCATAAAATTAATCTCTCAATCCACATCAATCATTTCCCTTAACATTAATAAATGTAGTCCACATGTCATTCACACATCATCACAAATGTAATTTATCACCAACAACAATACAAAGAAGAAGGAATACACTAAAGGACCCAAAATAATAACCCGTGGAATTCTAATGAATCAAAATTCAACCTATAGTTTTATTTATTTATTTATTTTCACATTGACCAATGCTTGACCAAGCCCAATTTATCAAAGTCAATTTTCATGCCTCAAAAGTCCAAATACCTAGTTATTGTCGTAATTTCTCTTACTATTTCTTTACCCTCATACATTTAGGCAATCTCTTAGCACTTATTACAATGTCTCACTCACCAAATGGAACACTACAATAACCTTGAATTAAAACACTATTAGATCAGATCATCAATATAGTTAGTGACAACTGTGCATATGTATTCGGTCTTCCTCATTTTGTCATCCTTATATATATATACCTAACCATATCCTTTTATCCTAAATAAGATCCAGTCATCTAGTAAATACCCTTTACCTTTGTACTAAACATATTTATCACAATGCTAGGAACACATTGACAGTTCTGTATTCCTTTCAACTCTATTCAAACCCTATGAGTAATAAGATATCATGGAAATCTAATACCGAAATCGGAAAATTAATTACATTGAACAATCACGTCAGTCACTTAATTATCCATAAAGAAATCATCACTCTCACTTAACATACTCAGTATCATTGAATTCTTATAACAACTCTCACTTAAAAGGGTTCTAAATAAGCATAACTTATCCTCTGGATTGTCTAATTAACCAAGCTTCTCACAAAGGTTTCTTAATATAAAATTATTGTAATTCAAAAAGTCAATCTCCAATCCCTAGAAGTCTCCTATCTTATAATTTCATTTATCTGATTTTCCTAACCCTCATTCGCTCACTCATCCACAATATACCAATCTCATCACAAAATCTACCTTTAGAGCACAATAATCCAATTTCATTCAATAAAACAATCACATAATTAATCACAATTGTCAAACTAACAATACTCAGGAACTCATAATAAAAATAATCCAATCATAGAACCATAATTTATTATTATTATTCAAAAAAATTGGGTTGTTACATGAAAAGGTTTACAAGTATTGTTTGAACCCAGCCACTTCTGGCTATTACAAGATATTCTTTGCTCCCAGCCTTCTCAGGCTAAACCACCAAGGTATTCTTTGAACCCAGCCTCCACAGGCTAATACAAAGGTATTCTTTGAAACACAGCCTCCTCAGGCTAAAGTACCACACAAGTGGATTTGAAAAGATGTTTGAAAAACAAAGTTCTTCCTCTTCGCAGAGAGGGTTTTACAATAAAGTTCTTAGTTCAGATTTGAGCGAATTCTCAGACGATGAATAAGATAAGCGTATTCGCCAACTGATTCTTGATACTGTAAAGTCCTTTTATAGGCATCTTCTTCAAATAGACGTTAGACTCATTTGAATGCCGTTGAGAGTCGTTGAGAAATCTTCTTGAGAGCTTTCCAAAAAGGTTGTCAGTTGTACTTGATTGATTGATGAAGAGTAGCGGTGGATATAGCGGACTAGGTTGTACGTAGTACTATTTCTGACTTGTACAGAGATGTGACAAAAGGTGAAGACCTTTTTGACTTTGGTGTGTAAGCTCGAATCCATATACTGATCTTGGATGCTTCTCATGAGTACTTCTTTAGATTTGAAATCTTGGCGCGAATGACTCAACTTGACTTCAGCTTTTGGATAGACGATATGTTTCTTCAGTCTTCAGTAGTTGTTGTTTCGTCTTATCCTATCGTCTTAAGACTTCACTCTTTTGGACAGACGAAGGGCTTTAGCTTGAGTAGTTCTCTTCCGCCTGTGCATGTATCGTCTGATGACTTGGCTTTTGGACAAACACAGAAATTTATCTTTGAAGGGTCATGTTTCGTCTGTGCTGGTTTCGTCTTAGCAAGTCTTGGGTAGCTTGGTTTCGTCTGTCTTGTAATTAATCAAAATCTTGAGACATTAATCATCCTTGATTTAACACTTTGTAATTTCAAACCAATGAACATTGTGAATTCAAAAAGAATTCACTTGTATTTCCAAATTGAGGGAAATTATGAATTCAGAGATAAATCACTTGTAATTCAAAACCGAGGGACATTATGAATTTAAACAGAATTCACATGTAATTCCAAACCGAGTGATATTGTGAATTAAAAGAGAATTCACTTGTAATTTCAAACCGAGGAACATTGTGAATTCAAAAAAGAATTCACTTGTAATTCCAAATCGAGGGACATTTTGAATTCAAACAAAATTCTCTTATAATTTCAAACCAAGGAAAATTGTGAATTCAAAGATAATTCACTTGTAATTCCAAACAGAGGGACATTGTGATTTCAAAAAAGAATTCACTTGTAACTTCAAATCGAGGGACATTATGAATTCAAAGAGAATTCACTTATAATTCCAAATCGAGGGACATTGTGAATTCAAAGAGAATCCACCTGTAATTTTAAACCGAGAGACATTGTGAATCCAAAAAGAATTTACTTGTAATTGCAAACCGAGGGACATTGTGAATTCATAGAGAATTCACTTGTAATTTCAAACTGAGGGACATTGTGAATTCAAAGAGAATTCACTTCTAATTTCAAACTGAGGGACATTGTGAATACAACGAGAATTCACTTGTAATTTCAAACCGAAAAACATTGTGAATCCAAAGAGAATTCACTTGTAACTCCAAACCGAGAGACATTGTGAATTCAAAGAGAATTGACTTGAAATTCCAAACTGAGGGACATTGGGAATTCAAAGAGAATTCAATTGTAATTCCAATCTAAGGGACATTGTGAATTCAAATAGAATTCACTTGTAATTCCAAATCGAGGGACATTGTGAATTCAATTAGAATTAACTTGTAATTCCAAAATGAGGGACAATGTGAATTCAATGACCGAAGGACATTGTGAATTCAAAGAGAATTCACTTGTAATTCCAAACCAATAGACAATGTGAATTTAAAGAGAATTCACTTGTAATTCCAAACCAAGGGACATTGTGAATTTAAAGATAACTCACTTGTAATTCCCAAACCGAGGGACATGGTGAATTCAAAGAGAATTTACTTGGAATTCTAAACCGAGGGATATTGTGAATTTAAAGAGAATTCACTTGTAATTTCAAACCGATGGACATTGTGAATTTAAAGAGAATACACTTGTAATTTTAAACTGAGGGACATTGTGAATTCAAGGAGAATTCACTTGTAATTCCTAAATGAGGGACATTGTTAATTCAATGAGAATTTACTTGTAATCCCAAACTGATGGACATTGTGAATTCAAAAAGAATTCACTTGTAATTCCAAATCGAGGAACATTTTGAATTCAAATAGAATTCTCTTGTAATTTCAATTCCAAACCAAGTAACATTGTGAATTCAAAGAGAATTTACTTGTAATTTCAAAACGAGCGACATTTTGAATTCAAAAGAGAATTTATTTATAACTCCAAACCAAGGGACATTGTGAATTCTGAGAGAATTCACTTGTAATTCTAAACCGAGGGACAATGTGAATTCAAAGAGAATTTACTTGTAATTCTAAACTGAGAGATACTGTGAATTCAATAAAAATTTACTTATAATTCTAAACCGATGAACATTGTGAATTCTAAGAGAATTCACTTGAATTTCCAAAGCGAAGGACATTATAAATTTAAACAAAATCTAAATATAATTCCAAATCGAATGACATTTTACTTGTAATTTTAAAAAAAAAAAAAACATCATTCCAAATATAGATGATTCACGGTAACAATGTTGTCTATGATGAAAAACTGACAAGACATTATGCAATCAATGAAACATTGAGTTTAACTGATAATAAGAATTAGATGATAAATGATGAATGCAGTTTTAAGTACCAACATTTATAGTAAAAAGCTTTATTCAAAAGTAACAAGTTTTCAATTGTCATTATACAAACTCAGTCAAAATCATTTCACAGATGAACACTCAACACCAGTCAGACAATTATTTCCTCCAAAGAAAGGAAAACTAATAAGCCAAAACACTATATATAAGTGATATATAGTCAAAGCATGAATAGTATATAATAAAGTCAAGTGTACACATTGCAAATCTGAAAATATGGGTAAAGGCCATAATATTTTTAGAAACAAGTTCAGATGTACAAATTGCAAAGCTGAAAATTTGGTCCAACCTATTACACGCAGAAACATTATGAAAGTAACACTTATATAACTATTGATCTACCAACAGGACAACATGTAATAGCATCTCTAGTCAGGATTCATGTTTAAATATGCTGCTATGTGGCAACTAGGGCATGTGCATAATATGCCCATAAGCACAGAGAAACACATATACATAGCCAAACATTTTTGACTATGAAACAAACTAACCTCCTAATTATAATATATATATATATATATATATATATATATATATATATATATATATATATTACTGTCAAGAAAGAAATTTACAGGTTTCTATAATAATCACCTTTATACAAAAGAAGCTCATTCTTAACCGTTTAAACACATACCTGGTGCATGTAGTTACGAAAGAGTTCATTCCTGTACAAATTGTTTGGGAGCAATGACACATGTTTTTTTCTTCTGGATTATCTACACCAAAATAAATAAATAAATAAGTTTATTCACAACTGTGAAAGGAAATAAACAGGCATGTAAATATAATTAAACGGATATCTGATTCGAGATAATGATTGAAAAATATTATTCAAGATATAAAAAATGGAGATACATGCAAAAAGCAAAGTTCAAATATCTCGAAGCAAGTTCTAAGATATAAGCGATAGGCAAGTAAGTACCCATCAAATACACATTTGAGACAATGAACTGAAGAAAGAAAAAATCCTTACAAAATGAAAATACTTACAACAGCACACTGAAATAACAAAGTCATTTCTCAGGCATGCATAATAAACACACTACAAAGCAGATTTATATTCAAGCATACTTCAAAGCAAAATTTAGATAAGCATGGAATCCCTATCAATTTCTTGTCTCAGGCAAAGAGCTGGACATGGAAAATGACAGTTAGGTATATATATTATTACATTTAGCGAATTCTTGGCAGCTAGTCGTGTTTAGATAAACTTCAATTGACCAGTAGAATGAATCCCACAAGTGCATCTTTCAACAGTACACAGAATGTCCTTCCATATTACGGGTTACAAAAAGGAAACCTATGAGGAACACTCAGTGCTTAATCACGATCACAACATTTTGGAGCAATGGAGACAATGGATTATCCAAGTTTTTACAGAGCTATCAATTTAATGATCAATTGAGACCCAACATCTATTTGATCCATGTAGCCAACCCACTCCTAATAAGAAAAGGCTTTTTTTGTGTTGTTTTTGAACCACAATTTATCCTTTTTCCTTTCCACCAATGCAATGGATATCTTAAGCAGAATAAGACAAGACTTGAGAGATGGCTACAACCAGGGATTTGAGAGTTGGAACTGAAGAAGCTCCATTTACTTTTATGAATTCCCCATGCAAGACAATCATACTCTAGATTCTACAGTAACTTTGGTTTGGTGAAGGATAGATTAGTACAGAACATGGCTTTTCTCAAAATCTTTGGATGTCCAAATATGGTCAAGCTTTGCTAAGTTAATTGAATCACACGACTCTTTTATATTCTGCTATTATTTGATTGGATATGTTATCTTCTATTCTTGTACTTGTTTCTCTCTAAAAACTTCCTTCTTCAACTCACAGAACAATATTAAAAAAAGGAAATGTGAAATAAAAAATTTTGTAGCCAATGTTCTTAAAGAAAACATGGTTACAAATCCAAAACTAAAGATAACAAGAACCACATTAAGGCATTCAAAGAATAAAACTACACTCGTTTCATATGATTAAATGAATAAAGAATCAATAAAGAATCAACAAAAAAAGCGACAAGAAAGGTTTGAAGACAAAACACACCTTGAAACTTTTCAGAAGGGAATGGAGGAACCACCATGAAAGAATGAATGAAAGAACGAGTGCAAGAATGGGTGAAAGAATGAATGCAAGAATGAATGCATGACAAGATGCATGAATGAGAAGGACAGAGAAAATAAAGCAAGTGCGGAACTGGGTGGAGGAAAAGTTCCAAAGCTGAAACATGAGAAAGAAAACAAGATGGGTGCAAGAAGCATTTGAAAGTGTAAATTCTTTTAAACAAAGAAACAAGAAAAAAAGAAAAGAAGGGTTCAAGGAACGACAGGAACAGAGAAACACTGCCACTGCTTGCATGATGGATACTTACTTGCCTATTGCTTATTTTTCTTATTTGGAACAGTTGCTTAAAAGTTTTTTTTTTAGAAAGATGTACAAGATTTTCATGTTAGTGAATATGTTCAAAGTTATATTCATTTTTTAAAAAATCATAGTTAAAGAAAAATTTTATCAAAATATATTTTGTTCTATCTCCATTAATCTATCATTCTCTCAACTAAGTTATACATACAACATTGTTTTCAAATATGATCATCAATATCAATTTTCCTAAAGATATACCCCAAGTATGTTGCACATGTTTGACCATATGTCTTAACTAAATATATTCACAAATTGTTTCTTGTAATGCTTAAATTTATGCACGACTTCAAGATGTGGCTATCATAATTTGTTTAACAAATTTTCATGAAAGGATAGTATCACTGAATGGATTGACAGGGTGTGTTCTGTGTATAGCCATGCTTTACACTAATAATATATTAAAATTTAAATCTAAAAAATTTATTTTACACTATATGTCTTTACATTTTTTCACATAATAGTTATTTTTTTGAAACTATGCAATTTTATGCGTGATCATAAACTACATTTTATAAGATTTTTATTATTTAATTCAACAAACCTATCATGATGTATTACGGATAGTGTAAAATAATTTAGATTTTTCTTTTCTTTTAATTGGAAATGATCATATTTAAGTGAGATAGAATAAATATAAATGACAAAATTTTCTATTTTAATATTTCAGTTTTACTAGTTGGCCAATCTTAATACTTGGTCAATTTTTATATTTTTTTTTGTAATATTAGATTGATATATACTTTTTTAAATTATACAACAGTCTTCTAAAAAAAAGTATATAGTAATTATTAAAAAAATATATAATTGTCTTAAACAAAATATACAACTGTTCTTGAAAAAAAATATACAATATTACTTGATTGGTTGATATTAGATTGACTATTAAGTAATTTTTTTAATATTTAGTGCAAGTTTCCAACTATATAAATAGATTCAAATTTAAATTACTTATTGAATAACTAATTTAATAGATTTATGTGCATGATTGTGTGTAATTAAATAAAAAGACAAAATATTTAATATCTTAAAATTGAACATTGCATCAAAACAAAATTGAGTACGTTAACAATTTTTGAAGTAATTAAGATAGATATCATTTTCTGATTCATTAAATATGTTTTCAAAGTAGTTAACAACCTAAATCAAAAGACTATAATATAGTCATGATTCAAAGTAAGCATTTTGACAGTCTATATTTTGAACATTTTCGAAGTCAAATCAGATGCCTTGGGTTGCAAGCATAAACGCAGTGAGGCAGAAAATAAAGGAAAAATAATAATAATTAAGATTTATGTACAAACTGCCATTTAGTAATAAGTGATTGCTTATAATAAGATAGTATAACTTATTTTTTATATCATGATCAATTCAATTAAAGATGGTTATATATAATAAAATTGTTAATTTTTGTAAAGATTACTTTAAAAATTATGTTTAAGATAATTGATAATAATTAAGATTATAAATAGACTTCCAATAATTACGTGGAAAATTAAAGTAAAAAACAAAAATCATTGCAAATAATTGAATCTGTACAGTGGCTTGTCGTCATAAATATCTCTTATTTATGTGACCCTACACCAGAATTGATGGGATAGGGAGATTGGTAACCACCACATACTTTATTATCAAATCGATTCCAAAGATTTTTTTTTTATTAATCTACCTGTTTAGTCATTATGTTTTATATTATTAAAATATATATCATGAAATAAATAAGATAGAAAAAACAAATCAATAGACGATGATGCAAGCCTCTACATTTATATCATAACATTTAATGTATAATATGATCCAAACTAATTTTATTATGTAGTAAATATCTATAAAAAGATTAATATAATTATTAAAATCTCATATTATGTAGTAAATATCTATAAAAAGATTAATATAATTATTAAAATCTCATATTATTTTAAAAAAAATTCTTTTCAATGGTAAAATGAAATTATATACATAATTTCATGATTAAAATAAGGATTTATATTATTATGAATTAATTATACATTATTAGCATAATTTTTAAGATATTATTATGAAAATCATTAAATATATTATGCATAGTAGAGGGTTTTAACGTTGATGCCTGGTTTGACGGTATTACGTTGTCAATTGCTTTAGTTGTTTGAATATTGAGAGCGAAATGCCCCAATGTTGAAGTCGGGTCTGCATTATTCAAATTTAATAAGTTGATTAAAAATAAATCTTACATTTATAATTTGAAATATTTTATATTCTGAAATATAATTGAAAGTAATTTACGTGTATAAGAAATAATTTGTTTTAGATATTAATTATAAAATTTATTTTTAACATGTCAAGTAAAAACAATGATATAGTTTGCATTGAAATAATTGGTTATCAAAATCTTCTAAGATTTAAATAAATCACTCTTTAAGGTATTATATATGATAAAGAATCTCTTAGACCTTTTTTCACGTAATAATTATGCTTAGGACTCCATTAAAGGAAGTGGCAACTCAAATTAGTCTCAAGTAATTCTAGGTTTTTATTCAAGGTATTGTGTATCACACAAAATTTTATAAACCTTGTCCTTAATGCCATGTAAAAGCAACGAATAGATCACACCAAAAGAATTTATAACTTAAATCTACCAAAATTCGATTAGGGTGATTGTTCAGGGCATTATATACGATTGAAAATCTTGTGCACAGTGCAAAGTAAAAGCAATGATCAGGGTCACCAAAAGAATTAATGATCTAGATCTAGTAAAACTGAAAAAAAAAAAAAAAAAAAACTCTTTAAAACATTATACGTTATACAGAATCTTATAAACCTTGTATATAGTGCCAAGTAAAAGATACTATCACTATTAGACTAAGAGAATTAGTATTAGTAATGTTGGGTAAAAATTAATATCAAACCGAACAAATTAATGATGGAAATTTGCCAAAATTCAGAGAGGAACATTTCAAACAATTATTGAAGATAGTGCCAAATAAAAGCAACGACTAAAAACACATTCACACATGACTGTATTAATTGAAGAATGCTTTAGAACTTGAAGAGGAATTTGCTGCTCAACAAGCTAAACAAGTTAACATGTTTTGATTGTATTTTGTCAATTAATAATATATGATTATGAAAAATATTTGATAGATAATTAAATACACATTATAAATTATAAAGATAGATAATTATGTATATATAAAATGTGAAAAGAAAAAAATATGTATATATTTTATAAGTAAGTTGACTAAAAAATTATGTATTATATCTGATTGCGAAATAAAATGGTATGGTTATGTATTTGATGTTGTTAGTTTTTCCTTTGTATTTATTCTCGCTGTTGATATTAGATAAAGGGAAAATCTAAGTCTCACAATGTCTTCTGTAATGGTTTTTATTTTTATAATATAATATAATGTAGATATGTAAATGTATTAAATAATATTTGATGTAATGCAAAGAACAGGGGCAATGAAAAACATAAGAAAAATGCTCCGAGTAATACAATCTAACCAGAAAGCAAATACAGACGTAATAATTACAGTCTTGCATATAAAACTAGTTTATATCCAAACTTTTAAAAAGTAAAATAAAAAAGGGTAATAATACATGAGAATTGAAGGTAGTACTTCACTCAAAGCGACACAATACTTTGGGAGTTTGTTTCTAAGTTACTTATTTTATTTTTTTGAATATAAAATAAGCTTCTTCTTGGATTTTTTTTCTTTAAAGAATCTTTATGCAAGATGTGTTAAACTTAACATCTAGGTTTAAAAGGAAAAAAAAATTAAAAAAAGTTTGTCAAACATTATCTTAATGGTTAGTAATTTCATTTTATACAAGTAAAAGATAATATTAAACACCCGTAACAAAAACGTTACATAAACACAAATGAAATGTTGATTGTGTATTTGAGATGAAAATTCTAATTACTTTATTTTAATTGATAGTACACAAATTATAATAAGAAGCATGTCACGTTACACTATTTATAATTAGGAGAATTAGATATTAACCTGAATTCACATTTAATTTTATGTTATGAGAAGTATTTCTAATAGAAAAGTCTCAACCGAATAAGAATTTATATGTAATTTATATTATTTCAATAATTTGTATCTAATTTAACTAATTTTATATTCAAAATGTCCAAAATATTATTTATAAGTTTTAAATAACTATTATTACAATTTACATGCAAAATAGTTAAATTTTTAAACATTTCTGTACAGTTTTATAAACAATTTTTTCTAAAAAAATTGTAAATTTATTACTAAATATATCTATAGTACATGACATGAGTAAAAAAAGGAACTAAGGAAGTGTCGTACTTACATACGAATTTGGTTAGATAGCTGGAACAGGCAAGTCAACAGAAGCATCTTGACTAGTGCTTATTTTCTTGTTCATTTCTTCAATTCATAGTTTCGTTAATTTCTTGTGACATGACATGTCTGTCAAAAGTCAAAAGCCAAAAGCCAAGGATTCAGGAAATTACCTGGTTTGAAATAACTTGCACAACAAACAAAACCTCTTCCATTCATTTTTCTTCTCAATATTCAATCAATTATCAACATCCATTTTTCTCTGTTACTTCTCTTTGTCCACATACTCATCCCCCCTCTACCCTTTCTGCTTTGTTACATCTTTCTCAATTTCTGATCCTTAGTTGTTTTTTTATCTGAATCATGTGTCTTAAACTATGATCTTCATGTGATTTTCAGTGTCCTTTATTAGGAGGGTGGGTATTTGTTTGAGTGTCAATTGGTTGTGTTTTCCATTTCTTGTGGAAGTTTTGTTTGAGATTTTGAGTTTGGAGGTTGTTCTTGGTGTTGGTGGATTATGTATGTGGGTATCAACCCTCTTACTTCCATTAGTTGGGTCTTGTCTTGGTTACTTTGTATTTCTTGATCATAGAAAGGGGCTTGAGAAGTTAAGAGAAGAAAGAGTTCTCTCAAATTATCCATCCATAACTTCATCTTCAAACTAAGGTTTAAACCATTCACTGTCTTTTTATTCTTGCTCCTTTGAGGACAAAACTCTATTCTTCAATTTTATAAGCTTACTTTTACCTTTTCTTGTATACAAGTTAAGCTTTTGCAACACTGTACAATGATTTTAAATTTGGAGATAAAGTAGTCCTGTTCAGTTGTAAAGGGTGGATTTTGGTGTGAATTTCTTCTTGATCTTTCATCTTGGTCAACATGGAGGAACACAAATCCATTATCACCACCTGTGAACAAGATCAACATGTGGTTGCTGCTGCTCAACATATTTTACAGGCACTAGCGGCGAGTAAGATGGTATCTGATGACTTGAGAATAACCCTCTTGGATATTGAGGCACAGTTGTCTTCAATTTCCACAGTAAATGAGAGAAAAGGAAGGGCCATCAAGGAATTAGAGAGACAGCTTAAGGGTGCTGAAGGGAAGATAATGAGGTGGGGGGAAAACCCTTCCATGACATGGGACACTAGTCCAAATGAGTCTTTTGAGTACTTGAAAGTTGTTGGTGAAATCCAAACACTGATTCAGAGTTTGGAAAGCTTTTCTGTGAATGAAAACCGGAAGCAGAAGGAACTTCTTCAGAGAGCTAATACAATTCTGCAGGTTGCTATGTCAAGGCTTGAGGAAGAGTTAGTCCACATTCTTGTTCAGCATAAGCAATACTTTGAGCCTGAATACATGTCTTTCAATTCCAAGAGAGTGGACTTGGTGTGTGATGAATCATTTCGTTCGGTTGAGGATGAACCTATCGATCAGGCTTCCATGAGTAGCGGTGCTAGCCAATTTAAGGCCAGCATTGTTGATTTGGTGAATCCAGCAGTGCTTCAATATCTCAAGAGCATTGCAAATGTCATGTTTGGTTCAAAATACCATCAGGAATTCTGTCAGGTTTTTGTTACATCCAGGAGGGATGCCTTGGCTGAGTATTTTGTCATTCTCGAGGTGGAAAAATTAAGCATTGAGGATGTGCTAAAACTGGATTGGCATTGCTTGAACCATGAGATAAAGAAATGGATTCGAGCCATGAAGATCATTGTTCAGGTGTACCTTGTCAGTGAGAAAAGATTGTGTAAGGACATTCTTGGAGACCTTGGATCCTTTTATCAATGCTGTTTTTCTGAAATATCTCAGAGTTTTATGCTGCACCTTCTGAATTTTGGTGAGGCAGTGGCAATTGGAACACACGCACCAGAAAAATTGATTCGGCTACTTGACATGTATGAGGTTTTGGAGAACCTTGCTGTGGATGTGGATTTTTTGTTCTTTGAAGAAGTTGGTTCTTATGTTAGGGGAGAGTTTCACAAGCTTCTAAGAAGCTTTGGTGACACTGTCAAGTCTACATTTCTGGCATTCAGAAATGCTATTGCAACAAACCCTTCAAAGAACCGTTTTCCTCAAGGGGGTGTTCACCATCTTACCAAGTATGTCATGAATTACATCATGGTACTAACTGAATATGGTGACACCCTCAATCCCCTTTTGGTTGATGAAAATTCAAATGATCCTGGAGGCAATAAACATGACACCCCAACTCTCTCATTGTGTCCAATGGCACACCACTTTCGGTCTATCACCACAACTCTAGAATCCAACTTGAGCAACAAGTCCAAGTTATACAAAGATGTGGCCTTACAACATATCTTCATGCTGAACAACACGTACTACATGGTGCAAAAGATCAAGTCCTCTAACTTGGGCAATTTCTTTGGAGACTGCTGGCTTCGCCAGCACGCCGCCAAGTATCAGCACTATGCAAGGTGTTATGAGAGGGTCACTTGGAGTTCAGTGCTTTCTATGCTTAAGGTTGATAGTGTGTCAAATTGTTCTTCAAAAAGATCTCTTGAGAAAAGTTGCAAAGAGTTCAGCACTGCCTTTGCTGAAGTATACAGGACTCAGACAGGGTGGTGCATCGCTGATCCTCAACTTCGCGAAGATCTACAAATTTCAGTTTCTCAGAAAGTGGTTCTTGCATACCGCTCATACATTGGAAAAAACTCATCTAACATTGCTGACAAGTATATCAAGTACACTGTAGATGATCTACAAAGTTATATTTTGGACCTTTTTCAAGGGTCACCAAAATCTTTGCACTATCCTCAGCATAGAAAGTGAATAGTCTTGAGTTTCAAATGTTACATAGATCTTTGTATATATTGCTTGTCATTTGACAAAAATCACATAACGGTCTTAGATTAGCTTAGGGAGACCGTTAAGCTTGTTCTCCATTGGCATCAAATAATATGATCTTACCATGTTGGTCATTTGGATAAAAATGGTGACATTTTTCTTTTGTTTATGTTAGTCTCATTTGATTTCGCTTCATTTTCATTATTAATTAGAGGTTTTATCATCTTGTAGATGGATAGGTAGGATCATGCATAGATATGTTCAAAATCAAACACATGTCAGCATTGACTTAAGAGACAAATCTATGACAAATGGCAGGAGAGGTCTTAAATACGAAAATTAAGCAAATTAGGAACTTACCAATATCAGATAAAATGTATAGTGAAATTTGAAAGAAGAACTGAAATATTCAAAACAAGATTAAATCACATCAATCATCTTTGTATGAAATCCTTCTTTTTTTTTTTTTAATTTAACCATTTGGAATTATGTTTAATAGATGCTTTTGGGAGACCTACTACTATAATAATAATATTTCATAATTAAAGGCATAAATAGTTTAGATGGTGTTATTTGTGGTTCGACCTTATCATAAATAAGTCAGATATAATTTAATTTTTTTTACATAATTTAATTTTTTTTTACCTGTTTATATAGATGAGTCAGATCCAAGTTAATTTTTTAACATATTTAATTTATTAAGGCGAAGAAGATAAAATTCAAATTTCATATACTAAACTTTAAATCAAAACAATTGATTACTACACTGTAATATTTTTTTATAGAGAGAGATAATGACATACTAATTAATTAATAGGTAAAAAACATAGTAACTAATAGTTAAAAAGTATATTAGACGGTGAATTCCTACCAACCACTTCTTTTCTAGTCAGTACGGTTCTAGAATTTCAAACGAATCATGTAAAAGGGGTGTTGTGATTAGATTGAAGTCTGTGTTGCTTAATGTTAATTTCCTGTGACAACACCAACCACAGCTACTTTTCGTGGACTCATCCAAGGCAACATACTTTTCATGGCATCATGAATACAAAGACCATGACTTCACTTTTATCATGGCATAGCTAAATAAATACTATCAAGAAAAAGTATTCCTGCTTTATTTACTTCATTATCTTTGAAACCAGAAATTGGACAAAACATGAAATTTCATTTCATGAAAAACAAAACTTTTTGAATAACTCAACTCAAAAGATTTTGATCTTTTATTTTTTTTTTCTTTTTTGATTTCAAATGTCAATATTTAAGAATATATTATTTTAAGAAAAACTTTTAACCTATAAAATGATAAAATAATAATAATAACTGTTTTAACTTTAAAATTAAAGTCCTTATTTCAATTTTTTTAAACGGTGCAAAAGTCAGGTCAAAAGCTACTAAGTGCAGTTTATTAGGTCACTTTGATGCAATGAATAAATTTAATTCTTTTCCAACATTTGATGTAGTTTCTGATTTTATTTGCAACACTTTTCAAACATTTAGTCTTTTTGATATTCACACACAAAAAAAAAATAATAAGTTGCAGTTGAAGAGAGAACTACTCTGCATGTGGGTATTCATGTAATAAAATTTGAGTGGCACATTTAATTTACATTTACCATTTTGTCATGAAACAAAAGATTTCAATGTTTAGACTATTTATAATTTTTTAAGAACTATAATGATCCAATTAAGTTTCAAGAGAATGTAAAAGAAGAGTCCTTAATTACATGAAGGCATTAAAGAGGGTGCACGGTGGAAAGATTCAAGATTCAAGACAAATTCTATGGTTAATTGTTCTGTTAAATGAGTTGAGCCTGTACAATTATTCACTAGTGCAAGATTTTTTATTTTTTTTTTTGTATTAAACATATTATTTTATCAGAGACTAATTTCTTAAAAAAGAAATTACAAAATTTTACTTCTAATAAAGTGTTTTTAATACATATGATATAACAAGAATTAAACCCTTGACAATAACTAGTTATGTGTCAAACATGTTGAACATCTCTTGTCTCTTTTAATGCACATGTTTAAGTGTGCAACACTCTCTTCTCTTGTAACATTCTATGACTTCTCCATAATATAACATTAATGTTAGTATTCCCTCTCCATCTAATTGAGAATGATTACAAATTCAAGATGTGTTTGATTCTATTTATTTTATTTTATTTTTAATTTTAATTTTCTGAAAATATATTTTAAAAACCATACAATCAGAGATATTATATTTCTTTATTTTCGTCCAATTTTAAAAATATTTTTATATAAAAAATTCAAAAAAATCAACCAAACACATTTTTTTTCTATATTTTATATTTTCAAAGGAAATAAAAAGAAAAAATACTCCAACTAAACACTAAATAAAATTCTACATAGAATAATAAATAAGGTAAATACAAATCACTATTATTACATATACATAAAATTATGATGATAAAATTATATTTTCTAAACCTTATTTTACGTTTATTTATAATTTAATATATTAAATAATTTCTTATTTTATTTATTAACTATTATTTCAAGAATGTTTGTTAGCTAGATCTTAATAATAAACATATTATTTATATAAATAGTTTTATTAAAATAAAATAATTTGATGGTAAATGTTTTGTTTATATAAGTTGTATAATTTTTAATGATATTTTATTTATATATATACCACATATAGTTTTCAATAATCATATAAAGATAAATGGAAAAAAATGTAAGAATAACAGTTATTTTAGAACTTTTATTAAAATATAAAATAATTGTCATTTTTGTGAGAGATAGTGTAGTGTATATTAATAGTACCAAAACATTAATAATGGTCTGGGTTGTGAGACGGCAACATTAATGAATGGAATCTTCATTATCATTAGCAATGCTTTTCTAAATTTTTAATTTTTCTTGCTGTCTATTCTTCTCTTTTCCTTTTCACAAGAATGAATACTAAGTCAGTGGACGGTGGCGTGTAACATGGATCATATTAAAAGTGGTCCACCATCTAATATTATGTACATATTATTCAATAAATCAATGTATTTGTTCTTCAAACTTAAAAAATTGTGAATTCAACTTCGGGTTTTTTAAAGTAAAAAAAAAAAAAAAGAAGTAAATCTACATATATTTTAAAGTTTAAAGGCTAAAAATATAGGAATTAATAATCATGTTTGACCTAGAGTATAAGAATTAAAAACACGCGGTTTCGTAGAATTTGATTAAATGCACTAATAGTTTGTAACAATATTATTCAATAATATTGTTTTGGAATTGTTATGCATCTACCAACTATCACATCTTGGTTTCCTCTCATGCCTTAAGTAGTAATCATCTTTGATGGCATGATACTAACTTTGGTGCTACTATTTTGAACTATCCTTTATGTTAATATGTTTGTTTGCCCTTTATGCATGTCGTCTAAATCAAATTTATGGTAATGTTTCCTTTCATAACATCTAGTCATTTGATCAATCAGCTTAACTAAACACTCTTTGTTGACCTCCATTATCGATGTATGGAAGTAAACCTACATAGTCATGCAACGACTTACAGTTCATGCATCTTAATTCTTACATGAACTTGGGTTAACATCCGAGTTTTCATTTTTATTTAAATAATTCGAATTATATATGATAATATGTTTAAGTTTGGTTTAGAAGAATTTAATTTAATTGAATTTCTCTCCATTTTAGAAAATTGTGGATTTAATTATTAGTTTGGATTCTAGAATTTTATTAATTTTAAGGGTTAAAATTAATTTATTATAAAAATTATCTCGTTTAATTAAATTAACAATGCTCTAAAATAACCCATATAAATTGAGTATTTTAAAATTATCTAACGAGTAAAGGGTGATAATTTTAAATTCAAAATAAAATTTCAAGCGAGACAATAAGTCCTGAGGTTTTATTACAAGTTGTAGAAAATATTTTGAAGTTGTATTTTTTTTTATTTTTTCTCTTTTACCCTCTATATTCAAAATACAACCATGTTTGGAAAACCTTTCTCTCTCTCTCTCTCTTCTCACTTACACTCATTAATTTCCTGGTTTTTTCTTTATCGTTCTAAACTAAAAGATTAGAATTTTGAATAACATTCTAGCATCCTTCACCTTCATTCAATTTTTCCGCTTCTAGCAGCAAGAGTCCTAGTAGGGTTTGGAAGCGTTCTATAATTCTCAACACCTCTCCCTTTTGCAATTACAATACACAGATAATGCCTTTCAATTACAATTTGCATATAAAAAATTAAAACTACTCTTCTAACTCTTATCTTCCACTTCAAGGACTCTTTGCTCTTATATCTTTAGCACTTACAATTTTTGTTAATAAGTAGACTACTTTATCATCTCTTATACTACTGTATCCTGGTGAAATAATTACTTAGTGTAAATGTGTCTTTTGTAAATTCCTGGCTTTATTACGTAGTGTTCCTTTTTTTCTGTATATAATGAAATTAAAATATATTTTTTTTAATTTTAAAATTTTAAAATGAAAATAATTTTTAAAACAATAAAAAAAATGTTGAAAATTCCACATCGCCATTTATAATAAGAAATAAACATATAAAATAAATAAATAATAATATTAGAAATTAAAGAGAAATACAATTAATGGATAGGAATGGGAATAATTTCTCTTTGATTATTTAGATTGATGAAAAAATAATGAAGAATAAATAAATATATTTTTATACTAACTCCACTATTTTTTATAACATAAAATTATATATTAGTATTTTTTTAAAAAAATTACGTTATAAAAGAATTAATTATAAAGAAATGAGTACAAAGAGAAAGAGAAGGGAAGAATTAATTTATGGGCAAACAAGGGTAAACGACGGCGTATGATATAGGGAAGAAAAAAGAAGGAATCACTCACATGAAGTTAGATCCAACGGCTGATAGCTACTTAAGGTTCCCTTAAACCCATTTTCAGTTTGACAAGGGTTTTAGTAGTGCCACTGCTTGTAAGACAACACAGAACAAACCTAAAGGTATGAAATCTTTGATCAACATCATTACTAACACTTCCATTCTTCTCTGTTTTCAGTTTTTTTCTTTCATTTTCTTTCTAAAATTTCCCTTGCCCTATGCTTCTACCTCTCATATCAATGCAATATTTTTAGTTTCTGTCTGTTGCCTATTGTTTTACTTTTGTCTATGCCCCATAGAACTCTTTCTCAGTCAAAATGTGCATTAGAGTTCTGGAACTTTCCTTTTTCTTTTGACCCTTTTTTTTAATTTATAGGAGAATATCATTAACTTGTAAAATTGTTCTTTTTTTTAGTGTATGTAGGTTCCTATTTAATTTTTCTTTTCTGTTTGATGCAAAAACAAAGAAAGTTATTTTTTTTTAAAAAAAATTTGGGGATAAGCCAAAGTTTTAATGATTTGGAAGATTTTTATGTCAGTTCATTAATATTTCCTTCTGGCGTGTGTGGAGAATTTGGTGTGTTATTGGTGTTTGAGGTGTAGATCAATTGTTTGAATTTTGTGTTTTGAATGTGGTATAGAAAATATAGCTTCAGTGTTTATGGTTTTGCGCAGGTTGCAGGAATGGCTTTCTTTGGTAGAGTTGGAAATATAGTGAGACAAGCAACGAATAGGAAGATCAGTTCAGAGTTTTGTTCGTTCCCGTCTGTTTTCCAGGCTAGAAGGTGCATGTCAGATGCTCTTCCAAGTTCAAGGCTGTTTGTTGGAGGTGCATTTGAACTAACATCTGCTGTGTATTCCATCTGTGAAGTGCTTTATTTATGTTTTCTCTTTGTTCTTTAGTTAATGATCATAACTATTGAGAATGAATATGTGTACATTTATGTATATATTGCAGGTGTTCCATATTCTATTGATGAGCAAAGTATGAGGGAAATTTTTTCAAAATATGGCCAAGTTGTTGATGGTAGGTAGTCAAATTCTCTGCTTCCTTCTATAAATCCATTGATTTGGGGGGGGGGGGGTGGGGGGAGATCCCCAGTGAAATCCTGTTGAACTCATTTCTGTTAATTCAACTCAGTATTAATTGTTGTTTAATCTCATCTTTTGTAGCAAGGTTGGTTATGGATCGCGAAACTGGTAGGCCCAGAGGATTTGGTTTTATCACTTACAGTACAGTTGAGGAGGCATCAAGTGCTGTTCAGGCCTTGGATGGGCAGGTAAAGCAGATTGTCACTCTTAGTATTAGAATTTCATTATTAGCAATGGAAGTTCTCCTCGGAATTATCATTTATACATATATGTATTCTGAAACTACATATATAAGCCATTGAATATTCGAATCTGTTGATGCCTCTGTCCATACTGCAGGTTGATGCCTCTGTCCATACTGCAGTATAAATTTTGTGTACTTATTTGAAAGTCAGTGCTTTGTGTTTGAATTTGTTGAGTTTGAAATATCGACTCCTGGCCCCAAGTCTTTGAAATGCTGTAATTGCTTATTAAACATGTCTAGGTTTTGAATTATGTTAGCTCTCAGCTGATCACTTCTTTATGTGACTATCGCTATTAGTTGGTCACAATGACAACAACAACTAAGTCTTTTCCCATTAGGTGGGGTTGGTTAAAAGGATCAAATGATGCCACAATGTTTTACTGTAAGTCGTGTCTATAGACAAATTATTGATCATAATGACAGTTATCAGCAAATGGTGTTCTCTCATTTTATTTTATTTTTAACTGTTTAAGGTTGAGTGCTATGAAATAATTAATCATTGTAAAACTCATGGTAAGAGGGAACATCCTGGCAGTTAACTACTATTGATGTTTCTTCATTTGTTTAGCATATCCTGTTAAAAGATATTTATGTGGTCTCCTGTTAAGATTGTCATTGTCTGGCACTTATAATAGATTTGCCTGATGTATTTTATTTGTAAATTTTCAGTAACATACCTGATGTGTAAGCTAGTTTTAAACTTTATAAGTGATGCTTAGTAACTTACAGTTCGTAGTTTCCTATCCTTAAATGACACTTGATGATTTTATTTTTCAATTATAATTGTTGGAAAGTCCCACATTGTCTGCCTCAATTTTGGGGGTGGGGTTTATATCTGTTGGATAATTTCATTTAATGTTAATTGGTTTTAAGATGAAATCTAACAAAAATGACTAATCATATCACTGTTACCTTTCCTTTATTTTTTTACTTCTTTCTGAATGCAACTTTCTTTTTCTGGACATGTTGTATCATATTTGTAAAATTTCAGTAACTTATCTATGGTGTAAGCAAGTTTATATCTTCACCACTGATGCTTAATATCTTGCACTTTCATACTTTTCAATTCTTCATTAACACTTCATGTTAGTTTAATTTTGCCAGTATGAGGATGAACAATACTACTGTTACCTTTATTTTTCTACTTCATTCTAAGTGTAAGAAACTTTCCAGGATCTACATGGTCGCCGGGTTAAGGTAAATTTTGCCGTTGAAAGACCCCGAGGATTTGGTGGAGGTGGTTTTGATGGATCTTATGGCAATACTTCCTATGGTGCTGGAGCTGGCACTGGATATCCAGGTAGTTATGGCAACTCTTCACGTGGTGCAGCTGCAAGTGGTGGTGGGTATGGTAATTCTGATGGTGGCAATGCTGCTGGAGGTTATGGCAGTGGTGGATATGGTGGAGGTGGCCATTGGTCGGGAGGCAATTTTGGGGGTGGCAGCTTTGGCAATAACTATGGTGATGTTGGTGCAAATGGTGGCAATGCTGCTGGAGGTTATGGCAGCAGTGGGTATGTTGGAGGATCTGATGGTGGTGCTGGTGCCTATGGTAGCAATGCTGCTGGAGGTTATGGCAGCAGTGGATATGTTGGAGGATCTGATGGTGGTGCTGGTGCCAATGGTGGCAATGCTGCTGGAGGTTATGGCAATAGTGGATATGGTGGAGGATCAGCTGGTAATGCCGGTGCCTATGGTAGCAATGCTGCTGGAGGTTATGGAAGCAGTGGATATGGTGGACAATCAAGTGGCAGTTTTGGGGACAGCAGTTCTGGCAAGAACTATGGTGATGGTGGTGCCTATGGCAGTAATGTTGCTGCAGATTATGGCAGCAGTGGATATGGGACACTATCAGGTGGCAGTTTTGGGAACAACAGTTCTGGAAAGAACTATGGTGATGCTGGTGCCTATGGTAGTAGCAATGCTGCTGGAGGTTATGGCAACATTGGATATGGTGGAGGGTCAGGTGGCAATTTTGGGGACAGCAGATATGGTGGAGGGTCAGGTGGGAGTTTTGGTGGAAGCAGCTCTGGCAATACCTATGGTGCTCCTAGTGGTTACAGTGGAAGTGGAACGAGTTGTGGAACAGCAGGTGGTTATGGTGGTAACAGTGGGAATTCTAATGTTGCTGCGGGTGGTGAAGGTTATACTGGTAAGGATGGTAGTGCTGCTAGTGGTTATGGTAGCTATGGTGCGACTGCCGGATTAAGCAAGAATATTAATTATGACAGTTCTGCAGGATTTGATGGCAGCAGTAGCTATGGCAATACTACTGCCGGTGGCAGCCAGAGTTTTGCTGGTGGTCAGCACCCTGGAAGTGCCACGGCATATGGCAGTGGTGGCAGCCAAAGTTTTGCCAATGGTCAACACCCTGGAAGTACTACAGTGAATGGCAGTGGTGGTACAGGTACTGGCAGTGGCTTTGCCGGTGGATTTTATGGTGGCAATGGCCGATTTGATAGCAATCTAGGCAGCAATGCAGGTCAACATGGTGGAGATTTTGGAGGCACGGTAGAAGAAAAATTCAGGAATGACAAGTATGAAAATGAAGCCTTTGCTAGACGGGCTTGAAAGAATCTTAGAGTTAGGTTTTCACTTCTCTGTTGGCTACATCTCTTCTGATTTTTGCCTTGCAGGCATGTATCAATCAGCAAATATAAAGCTTGGAAGAAAGAAACTCAGTCCTCTTTGCTTCATTCTTTCGTTTGTTAACAAATCAGGCATTAAAATTTTGTTGCATAGTTTAAGGTGATTTGTTGTTTGAACTAATTGAGATCTAAAATGTATTGTGGCCACAATAAGCTTTAAAGACTGGCGTGGGAAATTTTAAGTTTTCACTGTAACGCTTTCGCGATAAAAGTGTTTGTGCGGTTAAGTAAGAATGGGATAGAAAGTATATTTACATAATAACTTGAATGAAAATAATTTTCATCAGATGAAAGGTGTGCAATAAAATTGTTTAACATTGTATAAAAATTGCTTCGATTTGCTAATTATTTTCTGCATCTTGTAAACTACTGTATCAAATTTCTTTTGAAATAATTAGCACTTCGGCTTCTAGAGACAAATGTCTGAACATGTCATGATTTATTTGTTCT
Organism: Hylodesmum podocarpum; assembly: GCA_026586105.1. Taxonomy (NCBI): domain Eukaryota; kingdom Viridiplantae; phylum Streptophyta; class Magnoliopsida; order Fabales; family Fabaceae; genus Hylodesmum; species Hylodesmum podocarpum. The sequence continues at coordinate 5,043,741 of JALJEV010000493.1, read as the reverse complement.
CATTTATTTCATTTTGGAGGTTATGCATTATAGGAGATGCCACCACAATAGCTCATTTTCCCAGAAAAACTCACGTTCCCGGACAATGTTTCATACACAACTAAATAAAATCCTTAATAACAAACACATGCTTTATCAACATAAACTTGGATACTTGGTTTAATCTAATTTAGTTGCATGTTTATTCTTCTAACAAAACTGAGTTTTTATACGTGTAATATATCAACTAAGCGTGTCCAAACAAGTACAAATTCTAAACCGATGAAACTTGAGTTCTGAATCTTAGGTAGTAAGACTTTCAACCTTTTGCTTTTCTGAGGTAAAGAATTAAACAGTTGGGAGGAAAAACGCTTCACAGATCTAACCGAATATGATGTAAAAATAAAATGAAAATAAAGGAAGCTTTTCCGTATTACTAAATATTACTCTTTACTATTCCTAGATTTCTAAAACCTATTTGATAATTGATATCATTGTTCATCTTCATCCATAGAATACAACATCCTTTGAGCATTTTTAAGAAATGGAGAACCTTTTTTGGTCCTTTCAACAATTTGCCTTATCAATTGCTGTTCCACCTCATTATCATCAAAACCACAACTTTCATCTTCAGCACAATCTAATTCATAAATGCTAGAGCTGTGCTCTTCCAACATTGTTACCACACTAGAATCATTTGCTCCACAATGTTGAACCCCTAATGCATGCCAATCATTTGAATGTGAACCTTCATTGTGGTCACTACTATCACGGACGCCTAATGGTGAATTTTCTTCAGAGTCATTTATCTTTACTAATTCTTCATAGGCCTCATTGTATGCATCAAGAGCTTCACCTGATAAATTGAGGATTAAGGGCTGGGACATAAGGTCATCACAATCATCATTTCCTCTACTAAAGGAAGATGACTTTTGGAGGTAACCCTCATGCTTCGATTCCAAAAGCTTTACTTTCCTCTGACTATTTTCAAGGGCAATCTCAAGCTCGTTCACACGTTGCTCAAGTTGGGATTGTATAACTTCATGCAATCGCAAACTCAGTTCATGAGGCAAAACTGCATAGTTGGCAGGAAGAGGTGTTGGTTCACTGGCATCCTCATTTGATTTTGGATGGACTGAGTCCTCCGCATTGACCATGTCAGCTCGTAACTCACCTTGAGCAAAATCTGCTACAAACTCTGGGTCAAGCTGCAAGAATTTGTGCATAATTAATACCCAACCACGAAAGCAAAGGAACAAAGTATAGGATGTAAACTTTCACTGGGAAAAGATAATTCGCAAAACAAAGATGGGTTAAAACTTCCAAGAAGAACAAGGCAAATAAAATTGGCAAAGAGAGCTAAAACCAATATCTATAGCAGTGCAAAGATTTCTTGTTCAGTTACTCAACATACCAATGAGAGTCAACTGCTAGGAACTTGGTGCAGCATTTCTGATTTCTTATAGAATAAATTAGTCATGCGCATTAGAAATGCATGCTGCAGCGAAAATCAGAGCGAGTGGAAGTTCTAGGATACAGACCACGGTTACTTTGTAATCCCCATAAAGGTAAAAGCAAGTTAACAGGGATGAATTGGGTAACATAATCTCTCCTTTAGGGCACATAAATCAAAAGGGGTCATTTCTGTTCCATTTTTTATTATTTCAACGTCAGCAAAAGATGAGACTATTTAACTAGAGCTGAATATATGGCAGTTGGCATGCAAAATCTGTCAGAAGTGATCAATGTTTGGTATTTTGAAAAGTTTTAAGTTAGTTGTCAAAGGCCTGGCACAACTCTCCTCCTTTACCATAGCTTGGGAGTGGCCATGATTATGATGCCAACTATATTTCAACACAATAAATGGAAAAACCAACAATAAAACACATTATATCAAATATATTTCAACACAATGTTTGGTGCTTAAGTATCACGTAACTACAAGAAATGTGGAAATTTGACTATAAATGCATATTCTTACCTCAACAAGCTCGGATAATTTTCTTTCTAAGCTTGATGCATTCATGTCCAACCCCATTCTCTCAAGTTCAGCTTCAAGTTCAGCTTCAATTTTGCTCATGGATTCTGAACTATGTTCTACATTTTGATGATACGATTCTTTGGAATCAATTTTTGGAGAGCTATCCACATGCTTTTCAGGGGAAAATGCATTAAGCTCCTTATCATACGACGAATGATCACATGTATCATGTGAACCATAATTGTCATTATGTATCTCCTTCACAGTCATTGAATCTTTCATGTCGAGTTCTTCTTGTAGGTCTTGAACCAAGTTTTCAGTCTGCTTCAACAACTCTCTTAATCTGTCTATTTCTCTTTTATTTGCCATGATGGTAGCTATCATCCCAAAAGAAATCCCAAGACTGAAGAGAAATGGTTTACCTGATGAAAAAGGATGTGTTAATAATGTAGTTATCAAAGTATACCATATAGCATGACACACATCAATTACCCAATACATGTTGTCCACCCATGGAATAAATTACAATCTAATTCATTTCAAAGTTCTTGTAGTTGCTGATGCAGATGATATTTTGGGATTTAGAAAGCTACGCTTGATCAAAACACTAAATATCAGATAGTAACACCCTTTGCTGATCAATGCTGGAAATGCCACTTTAGGACCTGAAACAATTTCCTCACCTTCAGCGGCACCCCCTCTCTTTCCAAATTTTTTTATCCATTTGCAAAAGAACAATGAGATTCACTATTGTGCAGTTCGTTATCAATTGTCATGAATAGAGAAACTGAGAGCAACAATTGCTCCAATAGTAAGGACTTTGAAGTTTAAATAGTTCAAAAGGAATTCGATTTTCAAATACCTTGCAGTTTATAAGCCTCATTCTCCAAGACTAGTGGATTGTATAGAAATACCAAATGGATAATTATGACTTACATGCATGAGCAAAAATAAAACAGGAGGGCACAGTAACTACGCATAACACCAAGAAATATATTATCATATTAAAAGACTAATAATTCTCTCATGAGTAACTAACAAGTGTGTTATTCCTACCACAAAAGATAAAGTTCTAAACATAAACATGAACAAGAAATACATAAATCAAACATTTGAAACACAGCAGAGACAAAGGAGAGATTGTTTAAATCAAGAAATATACCATATTGTTGATTATGGATGAGTTTTCCACTCATCTCATTGTCAGAAGAGCTCAATCTTCGACTTCTCCCAATGACTGAATTGAATTTCATATTCTTTGCATCATGTACAGATCTGATTTTCAGTAAGGAAGGAACACCAAATATGTTTTCATCCTTTACTTGACAAACATCTTTTTGCAACAAATATTCCTTGCTTGCAATAGACTCACTGAACAAATCACTAGTTGCTCTGTTGATTACTTGGCTTCCATTGCTTACAATAAATGACCTTGTGGCTGTGGACGGCAATGAAGGAGAACTAAAAACATATTCTTCTGTTTCAGCATGCTCCTTATATAGCTGAGCCATAAAGCAACTCTCTAAGGAACTTAAAGGTCTATTAACACGCCCAGACAAATGCTTCATCCTGAGATAAGTTTTGTGTCCAGAAGAGTTATGGCCATGATTGTCAACAATGCCAAAGCTTTCCACATTTCCATCAACAACAACATCCTTCAAGTTATCATCATATGATGATAATGACATTGCAAAGTTTGATATAGACAGAACATCATGCTTGTTATAATTCCGAAATTGTTGCAGTTTTTCACTATCAAACCCTCTACTAGAACCCACTTCTCCAATCAAGCAACCATCCCCTGTGTTCAGATCTAAAGCACTTCCATCAGAATTAACATCTTTAACTAATTCATCTCTTGGCTCATGTTTAGCAGTCAAAAAGGGTCGACTAGGGGACTCAGGATTCTCAAAACAAGAATCATCAGAAGACGCATGACATGAGCCATCACCATTATTTGAAACCCTTTTCCAATACTTAGCTAAATACCCAGCTCCAGCAGCAGCTGCAACAACCCATAAATCCATTCTACCACAGCCACTACCCAAACTCCACAGCACAAGTTACCCCCTTTGTTTCAACTATCAGCACCAAACAGCAAAGGGAATAATAACTTCCCATGAATTAGAGAAATACCCTTCAACTGTTCTACCAATAACAAACTATAGAACCAAAATCTAAAACCCTCTTCATGCTAAACACCTCCTCAATCAAACCAAACCCCTACCATTCACTCACTATTATAACCATAAGAAACTATCAAACTCAAACTACTACTTAACAATACTTAAAAGTACAAAAATGAGGAAATAAACAGATTAGATAAGCACATGAGAATATTCACCAAGAAAAGTGGAAATCAAAAAGGGAATTCAAAAGTTTCTCCCAACTTCAAATGCCAGAGACAACCACTCTTTATTACAACAACAAACGAATGGGAAAACCCCATTTAACGCTCCCTTCACAGATTATTACAATACCAAACAAACACGGTTAATTTTCTGACATTGGAGAAAAATATAAAAAAAAATAAGAAAAAAAACCTCTTTTTTGAAAAATCCTCACTCTGAAATAAAATGTAAGGGAGAAAAAATTGTGAAATCTTAGAATCGAAACATAATGAAGGAGACCCACAACAACGTTATCTCCACAGACACAATCCAAGGTTTTTCACGACAGAAAAACATTGGTCGTATTCGCTATTAACATCATATCACAGGGATAATAAATAAAAATAAAATAAATATTTATTTTTCTGCGGAGAAATTTCAATGCTTTTTCTATCTGTGTCTATTTCCATTTTGCAGATTTTATAGGGTCCATTGGAGTCTCATCCACATTTTCCTGTGTTTTAGAAAAAATTAAGAGATAGAATGGTAATTTAATATAAATCATAATAAACAAGGTAACCCTTTTCATATTTTTCTTCAAATTTCTTTAGAATTTAATTCACATGCACTAAATTTTACCTTGTTATTATAATTTATAATATATTTATTTATTTTATATAAATACTTTAAATATTATATCAATAATAAATTCTAACGAAATTTTTTTATATCAGTAATATATAATCATTAAACTCATATTTTTATGAGGAAAAATCATTTGACAATTCTTTTCTTGTAAGATGATCATGTTGAATAAATGATTATGTTGAATATCAGAATGTAAGAATATATATTTTATTCGGATATTGTATAATTAAGTTGATTCTCATAATCTTATTTAATAAAATTATTATAAAATAGATTATATTATGTATTAATTAGAAATTAAATTTTATAACATTTTTAAGTTTTATTAAAATTAATAAATTTATTGTATACTTACTTAAACCTTCAAGTGAGTATTAAGTTTTAACCATGTTGGGTGATTAATAATTAATTTTATCAAAATATTATAATATGCTTTTTTATATGGAATTAAAATGTAGTAATAACATAGTTTTTATTTTTATTTTATCACAAATTATCATATATAATAAATTATAATTTTATAATAATTATTTCAAATTATATTTAAGATTATTTTTCACTAATGACATTGTAAAAGTATTCACACTAATAATATCTATGTGATGTTCAAAAGTGAGGACTTAAAATTCTGATAAAATTTATTATTATTCTGTGGTGGATAATTTATATTAATATTATACTAAAAAGTTAAAAGATTTGACATTAATTTACTCTTTTCTAGATCTAAGATCAATACGAATTTGCTTTAGTTAATGAAAGAAACTAAAAAGACTTACAAAAAGATCTTATTCTTTCCAATCATTTTACTGCAAATCTATCATCTAAATGTTTATGTCATTATTCATTTGTTTCTATACAGACTTTACCAAAAAAGTTAGACCATTGATTGCCCCAACAAGAAAGGTGACTAAGAGTCCCAACAAATGATGTCTATAGGATGTTTATTTACAATGGGATTAAAGAACAATAATGGGTTTGGTTTACTTCTATTATCAATTTCTTTTGGTATACCAATATATTACTAACCCTTTTATTGAAATTTATTGTATGTTTTATTTAGCCTTTAAATGAATTAGTCCTTCTTTAGGGTCTTAAACTTTCTTAGGATTCTTTTTAACCAATGCATTAAAGGAATTAATTAAAGAACTCGTAATATGTATTATTAAATTTTATCAATTCTATATAGAAACAATTACTCAATGATATTTATACGTGATTTTGATATAATAAATGTATTCTAAATTAGTTAGATATTTTTTCCCCTTTTTATAAAACACCAAAATTTGTTTAGACTATAAAAATCAAAAGATTAAAGGTAGAGAAATAATATCATCCCTCTTTGACACTCTCTTTCAATATTTACTCTTTTTTGTTAAAAATTATGAATTTTGATAAATTGTTATTATTATTTTACGATTCTCTTTCCTGATTTAGATGTTAAATTGTGAAACTTACATAAATTTATAATTTTTAATAAACTTTAACTTATTATTAAAAAAATATTGAAAAGAATACCTCAGTGATGATGATAGTATTTCTCATATAGATATATGAATATGTGTGATAAAAAAATAAAGGTCAAGTGAAAGAAAGTAGATAATTTGGAAAGATGTAAAAAGAGTAAGAAAGAAAGTATGTCATATTGTCCATCCACAGCCATTAAAAAAAAAGTAAGAAAGATTTTTAATTCAATAATTTGAATGCTGGTCTCTAACTCTTGTCTTCTGGAAAAACAACAACCTTTGTCGTGTAAAGGAAATAATGATGTTTCTTCTTTTATTCATGATTTTGGGTGGATTTTATATGGACTTATTAGTTAAATAAGAATTTTTTTTCATGAATTTTATTATTAAAATTAATAAATTTATTTAATAAGTTATAATTAATTGGTTATGTGAAATAATTTATACAATACTAATTTTCTCTTTTATTATTTTATAACTTTTAGAAATAGTATATATTATCTCATTTTGATTTCTATAATATAGATTTTGTAAGACAAATACTTTTTTATATAATAAAATCTATAATTAATAAATATTTTTGATATATGAATTATTTTAAAATATTTTTAATATATATGTTCAGTTGATTACCTTGTATGTAAGTGAGTGTCTTGGAATAATAAGTGGTCTACACATTCAAAATATATTTTTTTGACATAAAATATGTATTTGTTAGAGAGAAAATTTTAGATATGGTAAATTTATATTGAATATAACCTATAAAGCTTATGATGGCATATCCCTAACCAATGACTTATCTATTAAATATTTTGTAAATCATGTCATCTATACAAGTATTATGAGATCTTTTTGATGCATTTAGTTAGTGGGAGACTTTGTTAAAAATTTGTAACAATATTATATTTTGTTATCATCTCACAAGACTCTTATAAATAAATTGTTACTACTATTATTCCTAATGTTGTTGCCATATAATACTGCTTGCTCAATATTTAAAGATTTGTTTGCCCAATACTTAAAGATTTATATCATGACATATTGTTTAAGACATTTTGTACCCAATCTTACCATGATTTGTTGATTTTATAATTAAGCATCTTAGGGATGATAAGTCATGATGTTATGGAGTTACATATTTTGAATTAACTAGTCTGGCAATAAAATAACATTTATTGCAAATGAACTAATTTAACTATGATGGGTTTTGATGAATTAGTTATTTGTTTCTTGTACACAGGACAAGTTATATAGTAGCACATAACTTGCTTAAAAATATATAAATAAATTAAAATTTTTAAAAATTAAAAATATAAGTAGATACCTCATGGATTTTTCAAATTTAATAAAAATAGAGTTGGATTTACATTTTTTAAAAAATGTTAAAAACAAAAGGATAAAAAAAAATGCACCTTCAATATTTTGTCAGTTTATTTTATTTTCTGTTCAAGATTTAACGAGTTAATTGAATTACTTGGATGAGTCTAGTGGTAAAAAAATTGTAATAATATTATATGGTTTCTAAATTTGGGTTTGAGTGTTGTTGTGAACTAATTCAATGGTTTAATGATTCATCTCAAATGAAGATCATGAAATCAAAAGCACTTGCCATAATTGAGAAGATAGAGACTTAATTATCTTTCAGAACCTGTGTTTCTGACAACGTTGACAAGTGTGGATTTTGATTATTGATGGAGAAAGGCATTTAAGTACCAAATAGATAATTAAGTACTACTTCAATAATACATGATTGATATTGATTTTGACATGATACACTTTTATATCTTGTTTTTAAATAAATACTCTTAATTCTTAAATGTTATTGCTTTTGCAGTAAGACATCTTAAATTTTTAATTCAGTTTATTAATTATTAAAACTTGTCGTTTTTATATTACAAATAGTTGTTTTTATTAAGTTTGAGTTAAATACCTTAAATATCAACAATTCATTAAACTTTTTTTTTACAACTCATCTTTTCAAATATCAAACTATAGTAAAAAAATAGATATTGCAAAATAGTGAAAAAATATATGATTTTTTTTTTTATGGGATTCATTTAATTCCAAATTATTGTGTTTTAATGTTTGGAAAAATAATTTATAAGAAAATAAATAATAAATTACTGGAACTGAATTAAATAAATAATTGAGAATTCTTGTTTGTTAGTACTTTAACTTATAATTAATATAAGAGACTATTTACACATTTTAATAGGTAGATTTTAAATATTAATTGATATGAAATTGAAATTAAGCTGTTGATATGAATAAAGAGATAAAGTCTAAGATTAAGAGAGATAAAACTTAAACTTTCAAGTATTTATTTACAAAAATGAGTATAATTTAAGAATAATTGTGATGTGACTACAATTTAGAGCGTTTATTTATTAAGAAAATAGCGAAGTTTAGGGAATTTAAGTATTATTTTTCTTTAAAATTACAATTTTATTTTAATAACTCGAATAAGAACTTCGGGATTAACAACTAGAATGGTAATGATTAGTTTATGATAATTGTAATAGAAAAATTGTGCAAATTTATTTATAAGAACTTAAAATTGAATCCTTAGGCACTTTATAAGTAATTTATGGTGAAAAATTGAAACATAAAATAAATAAAAAAAACTAATAAGATAACTATTAATAAAAGAAAATCATTTAATGATTAAGGCTAAGTTTGATAAAATAGCTAACATGATAGTTGAAAGTTAAAAGTTAATTTAAAAAATGAAAAAAATAGCAGATAGTGGTATTGATGCGGTATTTTTAGCAATTTTTTTGAATTGTTTTCTCTTTTAATATATTATTTTCATTTTTATTTCTAAACTATATTTTAATATCTTAAACTAAATTATCAATTATAATTAAAAATAATTTATATCACAATTTGATTTATTTATCACAAATCTAAAACACAATTTATATTTTAAAAATATCTATTACGAACTTTCATTCTAAAATATTTTTTTATAATAAAAAGTATTTATTATTCTCTTCATTTCATTTTCTATGGCCCCTTTTACCGACAAATAAAATTATTTGTTGTTTTACAAAACCAACAAGCATTAATAAAAGCTTTCAATTGTATTCGTAAGTATTTATTATGGGATGAGAAAATATAAAACGAGTATTAATGTAAAAGAGAAGGTGTATAATAAGCAATCAAACAACATTTATTTAAAGTTAAATTATATGATACCATAGTTAAATATAGATAACTTTTTTGTATATTTTAATACTTTTTTATAAAAAAATTATCAAATGTTTTAATTAGGGTTTAAGTTGTAATAGTGACATGGTTATGATGGAGGAGAAGTCTTTGATTTTGATGGACATATTCAACCATCTTATTAGAACCTGTCGTTACAATTGTTAATAGAGGAGATGATATATGTAAAATATCCTCCGAAACTTATAAGTGTTTCGGTAAAGATAAATTTAAAATAAAGGCTTGAGAGTAAGTGAGAGTTTAGAGACATTTACTAAAATAACATTATATTTATACATTATAAGATTAACCAAATAGAATAAACAAGTGATTTTAAAACACACGTCCGAACTATTAGTTTAAAGGGTGTGTGATGTATTGACCTAATTAGTCGATTTGAAAGTAACGGTGACCATTAAAAGTTGTTAGTGTTTGTCAGATTTTATCTTATGTATCCTTTAAAATAAATATAGACCTACCTAAATTTCACCTCTCTCTCATCTCAAAATTAACATAATGAGTTACATCACCTTAACACAATATATATTAATAATTAAATGATGATTTTATAAGAATGTCACATCATGTTGGCATCAAATATAACCGCTCCAGATTCAAAAGACCGAATTTACGAGGAATTCTAAGTTTTTGAAGTGTTGTTCTGTAGAAGGGTGAAACCAAGTAGTTCTCGACACCAATTTGTTACAGTAATCATTGTGATGCTTTGTAATGTATATGAATGTGAAATGACATGATTCTTTGACGCAGAATAGAATGTGATGATGATACTTTCAAAACATCTCTTTGTTTTCCACTCGAGGATTCTTAGATAAACTTTTCTTCCTCGTTTTGCTACTTTTGCTTACTCTTTCTATTTCATTACTCAACGATGGAATAATAGACATAAAGCAGTTGTTAATTATATAAAATGAATAATTACTCTTACACTAGTTCTGCTCTTAAATGCACTAACATTAATTAATTAAACAAGTGAAGAAGTAAGCGAAATCTTTTATCCTTTTAACCAAATTTTTTGTATCCATGGGAAGATTCATTTGAACGAGTACTCTAGATGGACCATAAAAAGAAAATGCATTCCAGAAGTAACTTTTGCAGGAACTAAAATATTAGAATAACATCTATTAACCAATGTTTTATACCCAAAGCCACAAATCAAATAATTTACTCTTGTTAGACATAAAAACGTGCTTAGCCATTTCTAACCATTCTTAAACATGTAGAGAAGATTTTCAATCTAATATCATAACCTCTATAAACAAATAGCAGTTTGAATCTAAATGCTTTCGGCCCAAAGGGTCCATTTTACAGATGTCAGAAACAAAAATTATTATTCATAGCATCCACTAAACAAGAATTCCCTCAGCTAAATATTTTGTTTTATAAATTAAACAAATGAACAAAAAATAAGTCTAAAAAATTTCACATACCAATCCTCTTAATATTATTATAGAGGAATTAAAGTAACATAAAAAATAGGTAATTTCTCATGAGGCCTCAGAATGAAAAACAAATGAAAAAAAAAAAGTTACCCCAACGAATTTATGAGGTCTTTAAAATTGAAAACTAGCCAATCAGCTTTTGCAGCAACAGATTCTCTAAGTTGAACACCCCCATAGCATACGAACATGTCTGCACCACCTGGTCTACGAGCCTACACATGTGTGGTAATAAAAATCATACAAATTACTATCAAACATGAATATGGGTACAAGTGACACAACATCTTGCTAAGGACTAAAATAGCACTTTACACTAATTCACCCATCAACGATTCAACATTACTTTTGGTCCTTTATGTGTGAAATCTAAAAGTTGTTTAGTTTAGTAGGACAATGACCTGTTTGGACAAACTTCTTGATAAAATATGTTAAGCAGCTTCTTGTATAAACTAAATCAACTTGTGCACTTAACTTTTGGAAAAATTAATTGATTTGAGCGGCTTCTCGTATAAACTTCATCTAATTTCTCCAAAAGTTATAGTGCTGAAGTTGATTTTGGAATATGGAGAATCTCAGGGCATTTTAGCGTACGGTGCACTTGTAGAAAAAGAAGAACGTAAACAGGAACAATGGTACAAAGAAAAAAAAAACTGTCATGACATTATTCAAAGGTGTTAGATGGCAATGTGGTGATGATATATGGGAGGTTTTAGATGGGGGAAAAAAGCTTATGTGTCTAATAATAAAAGCCACAGTTGGAAATGAGATATTCCATAAAATTAACATGAATTACACATAGGGTTTTTCTTACCTCAAAATCAGTTGCACCATCTCCCACCATAGTTAAAGTTTTGAAACCATGAGCCTGAAAGATCAGTTTGATCAGCTTTACAAGCAATGCTAGTTAAGAAAAAAATATTAACAAGTGAGTACAGGCTGAACCTTCTTGATTTGTTGGACAGCAACAGCTTTTCCTCCACTCCTTGAAGTAGGCTCATTTTTATCAAACCCCAGAAATTCTCCAGAGCTTCCAAAAAGTAGTTGATTGGCAAAAATATTCTCTTGTGGAATCCCAAGTAATGACGCAACAGGCTTCACAAGAAGTGTGCTAGTAGTTAGAAAAGCAAAGTATCTAATCCATTATCCTTTACAAATACAATTAGATATGTGGGCTAAGGGCCTAACTCAATCTTACAAAATCAACTTTTAAGGTGAGGATTGTCTTCCAATTATATACATTAAACATGTCATATCTCTAGGCAATATGGGATCTCCAACAAATACAATATATCAGATGTCAAATTCACAATCTAGAATTCTAAATGTGATGACAACATTAAGCTATAAAAAACATGAAATTGGGAAGGGCATCGGAAGATATACACACAAGATGGTAACCATATTCAATTATCCATTGCATCTCAAAAGTAATATCAAACTTGCAAGATGGCTTAAGGGATATGGCAGAGGTCTTGATCAGAATTCCAATATCAGATTCCCCCCCCCTTTTCCTGATAAGCAATAAAAAGTTCAAAATTCATCAAGCCTCACACATACGTTCCACATTCTAGATTAAAATTCAGATATAGTTTGTATTCTGCAACAGATGGGCAGAAAGTAACATTGTGCTATTCTTAAAGATTATGGGCATGTAAGGACTGTACGTACTAGTTATCAAATATTTTCAAAGGCAGTGAACTATACAGATAAAGAAAATATATCAAAATTCACAATCTTATAATAACTAATGATTTCCTCTTCTAAGACCAATATGAATCATAAAAACCATTGACCACAAGTTTACAACTATTCTCCATACATTGATCATTTGGCGGAAGCCACCAGAGATCAGATAAACAGCCATGCCATTAGCCTTTAACTTCTGGACTAACTCTTTAATGCCAGGGGAAAGCCTGCATATTAAGAAGTAAAATAATAAAACATTAAAACAAACCTATCTGAACCAAACAGATCAAGAAACTCATTGGAGAAATAAAGATGAGAATGTATAGAGAAAGAAAGTAAACAGTCAAGCTTTGGTGATTCAGATACCAACCCTTCGTCTCATCAGTTAAGTTGGTCTTAATTAGGAAAAAGCCTATAAATCTTTATGTCATTACAAGTGATAGGACTTCATTTCTCTACACCATTTTCAATTTATCAAGTATTGTGTGCTGTTCCTTTTAATAGTTGAATTATCATTCAGTAAAATTTATATTAGATGACCAAATAAGCATTAGATAGGAGAAAGCAAATATCTTTTCTCAGAAATGTGGTTACTGCCAGAAAGTGCCCACAAGAGTTGTGGTTACATGGCTATCCTAGGGGAGAGGGACTACACTCTTGATTATGTGAATATAACCTTGCACTTTATCCTTATTTATCTGTTTCAGACTTGGATGGATAAGTCAAACAGGCACTGAAAACTGTGTCTAATAGTCAATGGTAGACCATAGTATACAACTAACATCATTTCTCTTCCACTTACTGGAAGACATTGCACAAGTACAGAAACCGCAAAGTGTTAAAGATACAGTGATATAGTGATATGGTCTTTCCATCATTAGGATGTTTAGTCTATATCATACAAAAGGAAAAATACTAGGCATCCTGAATATTTTGCCACTGCTATCTTCAATAGAAAAGTAAGCATTCACAACTACTATCTGAATCGAGGTAAATTCTGGTTGAATTCTGTTAATTCTTTTTCTTGAAATGTAGCATCACTCAATACAAAAGTTTCAAAATAAATCACTTCAAACCTGCCAATTAAAAGCCTAAAAGTGAAACTTAATGCTATAAAGCTCTCGCCATGGTGAGCACCTGGGAAGGATCAAACTCCGTAGCACCTATTTACATGCAACCTTACAGGCTGATTCCATGACTAGAAACTGTGATCTCTTAGACTTCCAGTCACATGGCAACAAATCTAACCATCACAACAATACTCCCCTTCTATCAAATTAGAAAACATAAGGCAAGAATAATATGGAAATTTACAAGGAACTGTCCAGGTCATTTTTTCTCAGTTGAAAGCCAAATCAAAAGCAAAACACTCATACATTAATCAATGAAGTACATCATTGTTCATCAACATGTTAAATCTTATCAAGAAACACTCAAGACTCCTAACAAAATTATTCAGTCACCCTCATTCATACCTTGGTGGCCTTTGCTCAAGAAAATTCTGAAGTTGAGACAAAGAGGGATTGAATAAAGACAGCCTAGCAGCCAAGGCTTCCTCAAATGGAACAGAACCACCCATCGCTCTACAAAAAATTGAAACTCAAATCAGATATAGATACCACAAACAACCAAAAAAAATCAATTATTAAAAAAAAAAAAAAACTCTTCATTTTAATCTCAGTTAAACAATCCAACCTAGCAGTCCATTCAGCAACAGCCTTTCCAGCCCCACAGAACTCAGCAAGCTCATCAATCCCTTCATCTATGCACACAGTGCTATCCACATCAAAGCACACCGCATCACAATTTCTCCAAATCTCAAGAACCTCTACCATCACACAACAACCACTAGTTTATAGTTCCAACAAAACATGAAGAAAATAGCATCAAAACACATATCATGTACACAATTATACACCAACATTACACTAGTCCAAAAGGAATTATACTCAGATCTTTAAAAAGCCTCAGTTTTCAAGTCTTAGACCCCATTAAAGAAAGTGAGTCACATTCCCCAAAAACATCAACATAATCAATAAGTAAGTCGCACAAATCACTACATATATAGAATAACTATCTCGTCCTTCCTTCTATGAATACTCTCTATAAGAAAAATTATATAAAGAACATAAAATAATAACCTTTGGAAGGGAGTGTGTTCTCAAAATGGCCCACTTTGGAGCCTCCAACGGAAGCAGCCACAACGAAACACTGTTTTTTCTTGTTGTTGTTGACAACCCCAATTCCAATTCCACACACAGCACTATTCCTATTCCTCAGATTCAGCGTTGATGAAGGAAGAAAATGAGATTCGTGATTTGAAACGGCGAAAACACGAACAGTCTTGATCCCAGAACTCACCAACCCTTCCATGGAATCTAACAAGGTGTTTTCCAAATCCAATGACAAAAATCGTTGCTTTATTGAAAACCCATAAGATGGTGAACAATACTATGTTTTAGGATCAGAGAGATTGGTGAGGTTCAAGTAAATTCATATTTCTTAGTACACTAGCACACTACTATGTGGCAAATCGAATAATGTTTTTTTTTTTTGTTTTTCCTTGTCTTAGAATAAACGTTGCTTTCTCGTTTTGGTAAAGGATGTTCCTTTCTCAACCGTTCAGGCTGTGGAAAACAAAAATAGCTTAGGGTACTGTGAAATATATAGTATCTTAATTTTTAATGTAATTTAAAATATATTATAATTTTAACTTATTGAATTATTGCAAATAAATGTACTTTGTTTGGTGAGTTTATTTTGATTAAAAGTTTGTTTAAAATAGATCATAATTGTTTTGATAAAAAGATATTTTTAAAAAATTAATCTAGAAATTTTAAAATAAAAAACTATATATTAATTAAATTATTGTACCAATTATTATTAATTTTTTATCTTATAAATATATAATTTGATGATTTATATCTTAGTTTAGACTTTTATATGTATAAAATAATATTATTTAAATATTTTCGTGGTTTGAATTTATAAGTTATATTTTATTGAATATTATTTTATATATAGTTTAACTATTATTATTATTTTATTTATATTGATTCGATCGTAATTTTATCTGATTAAATCACTGAATTTTGAACTTGACCGGTTTACTAATTGATTCAATTATCTGAATTTGGATTTAAATAATTACATTCTTATTTTTATATTTTTTATTTAAAATAAAATTGTTAATTTTTGTAATTTGGTTTATTTTTATAATTCAAGTAACATTGATTTTTTATATATAAATTTTTCTATTTTTTATATGTTAACTGTTTTATTTTAAATATTATTATTAAATTTGTTAAAAACAAATAAATAATCAATAAATAAAATATTTTTGATAAAAAAAAAATGAATCCCCGTATAAACATATTAAATTTTATGTAGGTTATTTTAATATTTTTTACATATATTATAACAACATTTTTTATACATAATATATATTTATTCTAGATACACTATATAATTTGTTTTATATAAATTTTACATATTAAATTAAACATATACAATATACGAGATAAAATTTAAATTAAACGTCTCAAACAATATGTATGAGTTGGTTCACACCTTCAATAATACTTAGCTTATTAAGAAGGGGAAAAGTTTCTAGTTTGATTTCAAAATCAAGAGCTTTTTTAAAATAATAATAATAATAATAATAATAACAACCTCAATGTCTCTTGAACTTAAGCTGTAGCTTTTAGCTTTGAAACTAATATAAAACTGGTAATTTGGTATCGTCCTGTTAATATTTGATATTAAAAAATAGCAAATACAGTACCTAATTTTTATATTTATGTTCAATAAAGAATTTTATTAAATTTTAAATTATTTTATTTATTAAAACGCTTGTAGTAACTTTTAATATCTTTTTAGAATAATATTATTTTTTAACTAACTTTTTACATTTCGTATTATTTTTAAATATGAATAATTAAATAGAGTAGGTGAGTTATTACAAATTCTTCTAAGCCATAAAAAGAAAAAAATAAAAAAAATTGACAACTAAGGCATCCTCATTTATACATCCTACCTAACCTAACCTAGCAGATTAGAACATGTGTCATAGAGATATGACATACCGTTTACCAAAAAGATGCAAAAGATCAAACATACTAAAACAGAACAAACAAAATTAAATAGAGCCGCTACGAGGTGTTTGATAACTCTACATGTAAAAATACTTAGTAAATATAATTGTAATATGCAGAGAATAAATAATAGTCATAAAATGTAAAGAGCATAGAAGAAAGAAAAAAATTTTAAAAAAATATATGTAATTATAAAATATGAAGAATAAAATAAAATTAATAAAAGAATATATATAAATATATATTTTATAAATAAATTAATTAATTATATATTATAATTGATGGTGAAACAAGATGGTTAGTACCTTGGTCACTAGTTCTGTCCTTTGAGTTTTGAGTGATGATGTCCTTATCATCACACTCGAAGTATCATCAAAGATGACAATATTAATTTGGTAGTGGGTCTGTAGGTGTCATGATCTGAATGTCAACAAGAGCAGAGCAGCATGAAACTCCTAAACAACAAAAACATCATACACATAACCCTCAGGTTGGGAAATTATTTATCCATCAGTTACTTTTTTTTTTACATCTCAATTGGATTATTCTTTCATAATGATCAGATTAAAATTTTTCAATTTAATCATCATATTTTTAAAAATAGTTTCATATTTTCTTTTTCATCAGCATCAGTAACAAAAAATATGATACCTAACACGTTTTATCTCTCTTAACGTCTAAAATCCTCCTGTCAGTTAGCAACAAATTTTATCATCTTAATAAAAACCTTTCTTTTATAATTGATGACACCGATTAATATTTATCATAAAATTAATTAAAAAGACTAACACAGTCATTAAAACCAAATTTAAAAAATTTAAAAAATATAAAAACTAAATTAAATGTAATACAAATATAAGAATGAAATTAAACATATAAAAAATTCATTTTATTTTTAATCTATTAAATTTATATTAAAATATGTATACAAAATTTTTAATTATAATTTAAAGATGCATTGAAACATTCAAATTCAAATTGTAGAAAAAGAAAAAGGAAATGAATGAGGCATTGAATTAGTCTAACACAACAACAGGTCACACAAACCAAGTAGATGGGATTTCAGAAGAATTGATGGGGTCACAGGCAATTGTCCAACAAAAATCACAATCATTTATTGTTCTTCACATTTCTCCATGCATAGTTTTTGCATGCTGCACGTAAATTCACTAGTCAATGTTCTTTTGACTTTGTCCCTCAAAATATACTTGTCCACCAAGCCTCATGATACTATACCACCGATCCATCTTCTTTTACATTAATTCATTTATTTAGTTTTTGAAAATTTCTTAACCATTGGATAATTTCTTCTCTCACCTTCTCTAACAAGTCTCACTCACCCCGTTCTTTGTTTCCACAATCACTGCTCATTTTTCCAAAAAATAAACCATTTTAAGTTGATTCTAGTAAATTGTAATATGTTTAACTTAAAAAAATGTTTGGTAAATACTATAATACGACAATTAGTTATAAAATGTGAAGAGTGAGAAATAAATATGTGTATAAAATATGAATAAAGAAAAATACGTATATATTTTGTGAGTGAATTGACCGATTGATTATGTATTATAATTGTTAATGTAGTAAAGTTGGATTAAATTATCGATAAATTAATATTAAAAATTCCATATTAAAATGCATAAAATAAAATGTATAATCTTTTAATACAAATCTTGCTCATAGCTCTTAATTAGAAATTGTCTAAAAGTTCTGCAATAACTAGGTACACACATAATCTATAATAATATATTTGGTAAATTGCAATAATTGTCTCACATCTTTTAGTCAATAAGAAAGACAAAGCAAGATAGACACATTGAAAGTTTTCATTTCCAAACAACATGCAACACTAATTAAAGTACACAAAGGCAACAACATCAAACATAACATAAAAATGTTCCTAAAAATTTCACTAGACAAGATGATGTTTGCGATAGTGATCACATTCTTGGTAGTTTACCAAGTCAATTTTAACAATATTGACATCAAAAACCAACTTAAACTCCTTGAGGCTGAGTCTAGAAAACTCAACAATGCCATCAACAATGAAGGGTTTCAGATATTGAGCCAGGCCAGGGGATATGGCTAACCTGGACAACTCTCTGTTGATGGAAATGTCGCAACAAATCTTGAAAGTTGAAACGAAAAGAGGAATCTTGAAGTTGGAAGTGAACTCTGGTGAGACCAAAAAGTTGTCTTCCATTGTCAAAAGTTGGCATCCTCTTGTGGGCTCTACATACAGCTTGTACCATTCTTGGACTCGTAACTCTATGGTGATTACTTTGAACTCAGCATTTGGTGGTGGTGATTCTGGTGTTGTCACACTCATGGTGTGTGTGTAGTTGGTGCTGGGTATCTGAAGAAGTGAATTGGAGAAGGGGCAATGACATTTGTGTGACCACATTGTTGGTAACTTTGAAGGAAGAGACACAAATGGGAATTAGAGTGCACTCTCTAAAGATACCAAGATTATTTAACAACTGTTTTATTGTTTTATATTTTTAAAATCTTGGGAGGGTGCTCTTCTTCTTTTAATAACTATTTTATGTTTATGTTTATTTTATTATTACTTTATATTTTGCATTCATTATCTAATATATTCCTCTCAAATAAAGAAGGTTGTAAGATGGTTTTACTTTACAACAAGGCTATAAGAAGATAAATTTTGATGGGAAAATAATGAAAAATGAAAAGTATGAGCAAGTGTTAATAGTCAAGGTATAAAATATTTCAATTCAAACATTAAAAAGTACTTGATAAGATCATTCAAACATTAAAAAGTAATTTGATAAGATCATCGAACTGATTAAATTAAAAAATAAATCTAAGAACTACACTATTTTTAATTAGTTTATTTTAAATTTAAAGTTTTAGAAAAAAGAACAATTAACTAAAAAAATAAATTCACAACTTAAAATTCAACTTAGTAAAAACATAAAAACTTAAATATAAATCATGCACAGCTAAATTACATTATTATTTAAAATTTCTGCATCTTATTTTTTGTTTCATCTAAAACCCAAATTCGAACCTTTACTTAAAACAAATCAAACTCGATTATAAACGGACCAACATATTGCTGGATTAATTAATATTTAAAATGTTTGATGATCAAATAAGAAAGGTTAAATATAATTTTATATTTGCTTCTCTTTAATTTTAAAAATTAAACGTCAGTAATGAAAATAAACTTTCTATGAAAGCTTTTGATAACACAATTAAAATAAGAATTAAATTAAAATCAGATAAATAATTAACATAATCAGAACTGGTAATAAACATTAAAAATCATGAGAAATAAACTATATACTAACTATCATCTTATAATAAATTTATTAACTTCTATTAGTTAGCAAAAAAAAAATCATAAATAGTAATGTTTAATTGGTAAGAGTGACCTCATATAGTAAAATATAACTCCACCTCATATAATCCTATAAAATTAAATAAACACACCGCTTAAATAATATTTTTGTAGTCGTCGAACTGTCTCATAATTCTTACATGCACAAAATTAAATAATAGTAAGAGAAAGGAAGGGTCGTCATTATTAGAACTGGAAAATCTTGTCATTTAGAGTTAAATAAGACTCTTAGCATCAAAAACACATTTCCAGAAATATCTGGTCAATCAGGAAATCCCCAAAATGGGTTTGACCTTGGAATACTTATTACACAATTCGAAGGTAAGATTAAAAAAATGTGGCCAGCAATTTCAAAAGAACCGAACGATGCAATCTTAATATCGCCCACTGTTGAATATATTACAAAGATACCTCTGCTGCAATTAACCTTCCAGTGCTGAAGCTCCAGAGATAATCTCAATCAGTTCAGTGGTGATTGATGCTTGCCGAGTTCTGTCACAAAATGAACACCAATACCAGTGTGAATCAAGTCCCATAGTACAAAAATAAATGGACAGATAATGTTGCAATCATACACAAAGATAGCTCATAACTTCAAACCCTCCCTTAATATTTATCTCTAATTATCTCTCCTTTCCTATCACCCTTTGTCTACATATCACACCCTTTGTCTACAATCTACTATCCTATGTTTGGTTGGAGGAAAAGAAGTTTAAGAACGAGAGAAAAATTTTCCATTTTTGTCTTTAAAAAACACCTTTGTTCTTTCATTTTCTTTTTACTTTCTTCCTAATCCAACAATAAAGTAAATACATTATTATCCGTATTTTTCATTCTCTCTGTTTCTTTTTCTTCCTACCAAACATTGCACCAGCGAATGGGTGTCTGCTCATCAAACACTTTATTAATACTATTTTTCCGCATAATCCTTCAATACCATGCTTAAACTTTTCTCTCTGTCTAATAAAATATGGGTGCCTACCATCATTTTCCATATTTCCAAACGAAGAAATGATCAACACTTTCAAACATTTAATTAACACTTACTATCTCTAATTATCTCTTTCTATCACCATCAATATCTTACTTACAATTCTCTCTTTCTATCTACTAGAGTATGGGTGTCTACCCATCATTTTCCATATTTCCCAACTAAGACATTGTTTAAGGTATTCAAACAGCTGAACACTTGTATTTTTGGTGTACAAGGCAACAACAAAGTTTAATTCTAAGATCTTGTGCCGAGTGGTTCTACCTCACCAATTGCTCGTCATTATCTCTCTTTTCCTATCACCCATCAATATCATATTTACACTTCTCTATTTATCTCTCTAGGTATCTACTAGACAATAGGTGTCTATCCATAATTTTCCATATTTCCAAATCAAGACATTGATTAAGACTTGCAACTAGAAGAAAAAATAAAGGAGACCTGTTATAGGTGAGGGTGAGGCGATCAAGCATGTCCCCAGCGTTCCTGCTGGAGCTGTCCATAGCAGACATTCTTGCTCCTTGCTCACTGCAAGCATTCTCCAACACCGCATTGTACATTACCTGTAGCAGAGTAGTGTACATAGATAAATAAAAGACGTTCTAAAAGCCAGCTGCAAAGTTAGTTTTGTCAGAAAGTTTTGAAAACTACTCACACAAGAAAACTGGAACTCAGCCAGATTCTGAAGAATCTCTGATTTTGACTCACCACCTTCAATCTCATAAGAATCCAGTTCCCCAAGCTTTCCACCAGATTCAGCCTCTCTCTCAATAACCTACATGGAAATAGCCTCACTTCATAACATTGAACAAGTAAATGGCATAACACCAAAGCCTATCATTGCAAAATAAAAGTCCTTCCATTCAGGCCTTTCTACATATAAAGTAGCAGTAAACCTGTAATCTTGCCAAGACTTGATGTTAAGACACAGATGGACAAATTTTGGATACTGTACATAATATAAAATGCTGACAGATGTAAGTACCTCGGGAGATAGTATTGTTGCCACAGTTGGCAAAAATGATACAACAGACTGAAATTTGTTGAAAACAATCCTCAATGCATCATACTCCACATTCTTTAGAATGTCATCTGCTAAGACAGACACCTGGAAAATCCAACAAATAGAATAAAACAATGGAGCCATTTTGGTGTAAGATTGAGTACAACCAGCATATATAAAATGTATAATTGTTTGGGGACAATTTTGATTCACAATCATCAAAAAGCACATTCGCATGTTTAAATTAGCTTATTTTGGGGTTCCAAAATATTCTCTTTGTTGCTTCTTGAATCTTGAGAGAGCTTTTGGCAAAAAGTAAGTAATATTTCCCCAAAAATATCACTGCCTGAAACATGTTTTATGTTTTAATTTCAACAAAAAATAAGCCTTATCCACAACTACAGTGACCTATGACCATATTAGCCTCAATCAGAAAACTGTTATTAAAACCATCTAGCACAAGATCAGGATTTCAATCTTCCTTGAACAATTTAATTTTTAAGCAGCTCAAACTTAATTGCATGAAAAATGTAAAACAATATTTTAGGATTCAAAAAGCCCACTATAAGTTTATATATACAAGATATTCTGTAACTATTGTCCACCTGGACTTCTTCATTTTCCATTGCTTAATTCTGTTTTAAACAACTGCCAAATTCTTTGTAATCTAGGCTGTTCTACCACAATTACATTCAAGCAAAACTTAATGTTCAACATTCAGAGTAGATTAAAACAAGAGTAAAATCTTGAAGAAAATGTACAGGAACAAATATGATCACGTATGACTATCAAACTTTGGGTGGCAAAGAGACAAAACAAACTAACCTGACTATAACTCAGGGGGTATTTCTGCAACTCAGTCAGGATGAGCTCAATGTCTTTCTTTGAGTCACGTACCAACTGAGCCTTAGCCTTCTCTCCCAATATGACATACTTTGTCTCTTTATCAGGCCCTATAATAGTAAAAATTTAGAAAATTAGAACCTTGGTTATCAGTCTTAGATAGTGGTGCATAGAAGTCACCCTAAAAAAAACACTATAGTCAGATAGTGGCATGGCCTCTATTCTAAAGAAAATTAATACAAATTAAATATTTTATACTGCAATAAAAAAGCTAAAAAAATTTAGAAAGAAAAAAGAAAATACCCAAAACTTAAATGTATTCACAATTAATATTTAAAGTCAGAATCTTGAGCTAAAATCATGGTCATAATATGAAAGAAAATGAGGAATCAGATAAGTCTTGAGCTAATAACAACAGTCAAGAAAATGATGAATCAAATAAGTTTATGCCAACGCTTAAAGTAAAATAGTGATTCATGATAGAAAGAAAAATGGTGAGCAACATTTCTATTATAAGCCTCAAAGGGATTATTTTAAACTAGGATTTTTTAACCTATTACTGATGAAAACAGTTTGAAATCACATAATAAGCCTCCAGAAACAGGTGCGACAGCACAAAAGAGGAAGGTTGCATCTTTTAGCAGCTAATTCACAGGTGCATAACCACAAAAGCATCAAATCTCCATGATTTCTCAAGGACAGCAAGGACAATAACCATGAACCCTGTACGCACCAGCGTTTGATTTCTGCAGCAGCCAAAGGCTGCAGTGTGTCATGACATCACAATTGTGGCATTAACACACACTACTAATAATTCTTATCAGAACCAAGCAGAATCCATATTGGGAGCATGCATTATAAGTATCTTATTCCCTAGTTGTCTCATCTGTACAAGAATCAAGAGACCACTTCATTTGGACTCTTGACAATCTCAGTGAGGTACATTACTCTGAAAAAGTGTTCTACTCTGTATATTGAAAATAACATAAGCCTGTGATTTCTATAAAAGCATCCTAAACATTGAGGGGTTTCTGCAACATTAAAGTTAAAACTCAATTGCAAAATGAGTTTGCTTCATCAGATCACAATTTTCTCAGATTCTCCAATTACAAATTTAAGAAACATTACAAACTATCATCATTCAGAGATTTACGCTCATAAAACCATCCACCCAACATTACAAACCTAAATTTCCAAAAAATTTAATTTTTAACATTTGATAAACAATCCAGTCAACCAAAAACAGTATTTAATGTCACACGAACACAAAAATTACCAGAATTCAATTTGTGCAAAACCCTGCTTATCTTGACAGAAGTGGAGTTGATTCCACCACAAAGACCTTTGTCAGCGGAAACGGTAACAACAACACTCTTCTTAACATCAACACCTTGCAACAAAAACAAAACCAACAAAACATATTAGGTCATAGCACCAGAAAAAAAAAAAATCTCCACACACAAACACTATTTTCGTAATTAAACTGCTTATTCATAAAAATGTGATTAAACAGTCGTAGATAATTAAGATCTGAATATAGATGATGATGATGATGATAATAATAATAATAATAATAATAATAATTATTATTATTATTATTATTATTATTATTATAATTATAATAATTATAAGAAGAAGAAGAAGATAGTGTTACATACTGGGATTGTCACCGAGAAGAGCGGTGAATGGTTGCCAGAGGCCGCGAGAATTTTCGGCTCGAGTTTGAACGGCTCGCAGCTTGGATGCGGCAACCATCTTCATGGCCTTTGTGATTTTCTGAATATTCTTCACACTCTTCATTCGATTTCTCACTGCATTCGTTTCAACACTCATTCATTCATTCAATCAAGTCCAACACAATAACGATCAAATTAAAAATAAAATAAAACAAATGGTTAGAGGAAGAAGGAAATGGATCGTACCTACTTGAGTGGAAATAGAGCGTGCTCCATGAGGAGATTGATCTCTGTGAAGAAAGAAAAACAAAAAATGAGAAGTTGAATCAATGCGAGATTGAGATCTGTGATGTGTTACAGAAAGAGAGAGAGAATTGAAGAACTCACTGAGAGATGAGAGAAGATTGAAGAGCGGCGATTGGTTGGGTGAAACGCTTCCCTTCGCGACGGAGAGCAGCAGCCAAAGCCATGGTCGTTCAAAACAAGGATTGCTGATACGAAACCCTAGCGGAGCAATACCAATAATTTTCTTTCTTTTATGTTTTTTCTTCTATCAAAAATGCTAACTAACACTGTGCGATGCGTTTCACTCTTTCAATGTTGCGTTCACTTGTCACGTACTTACACGTACTTACTGCTATTGTTACTAGGTTATGAGTAAAATACAAGAGGTAGAAATTTTCAAAGAGTTTTTACATAATTAACTTTTGCCTAACCCTCACTTTTACTACTTTAATTTTATTTTTTTTTATTTTTGATAGTTGTAAGTTTACAAAATTTATATTTGTATATATCTAAGATATATTATTCTAATCTTTTAGGTGCCTTTTTTATTAAAAATTGTCAATTCCACGTTAGTAATTCAAATTTAGAATAATTAATTTAAATAATTTTTTCACTTTTTAGATTATTTTAAATTAATTATTTTAAAATTTATATCACAATTAGTGTGAAATTAATATTTTTAATAGGAAAAAACTTAAAAAATCAAAATCATGCGATAAAAATAAATTTAGACGTGTGTTTTATAGGTAGACATAGACGCATATGAATTTTTTATTTTCCCAATCATAAATTTAATATTTGATCCATGCTAATAAAAAAAATTGTCATGAGAAAGCACAACTTACATAAAAATTAATCTTTTATTCTGGACAAAAGAATACTCCAATTCATAAAAAGATAAGGAATTTTTAAGTTTAGTAATTTTTTTTCTATTTTTTTCCAAAATGATCTCTAACATTAACTTATCTTTGTGTGTCAAAACTAACATTGTCACCAAATTCGAAAAACATAATATTGCAGAAACTAAAGTAAAAAAAACCAAAATTCAATGGATTAAAATAAAAATATATTATATTATATTATAAGGATTAAAAACTATTTTTAAGTCAAATTTATATATAAAAATATAAGTTATTTTATTTTTATTTCTAAATTTTGGTTTTAGTTTCAATTACAAAACTATCATTTTGTTCTCTTATTTCTAAAAATTTATATATATATATATATAAAAAAAAAAAAACAACGTTACTTTGACTACTAGTTGTACAAATATTTAAAAACAGAAAATAAATTTAAAGTAATATAATAATTTTGTGATTAAAAGTAAAAATAAAAACCATTTTGTTAAATTATATATTCCCTGGACTTCAAAAAATTTTCAATACCATTGATGGAAAGACAAAATGTTTAAGTTTTAATTTTCATATTCCCTAGCCGTTACTTTAGTGTTTGAAGATTTTTTTCTATAAATTTGATTTAAATATTAGTTTTATTCATAAAATATAATATTATTTTCATTTTGATCCTTTTAATTTGTAAATTATTTTTATTTTGGTCATGTGTTATTTTAATAACAACTTTATTTTATAGTCAACTAATTAATTTCAATACACGATTTATTTTTTTTTTAGCTAATTCACTGATGCATATCTCTCTTTTTTTTTTTTGTATATTTTATAATTAATATTTTTTTATTATCTAAGTGAGTTAAATATTATTTTCGAATTTCACATGATGAAAATAATTCCAATGAATAGGATACCGATCTTGCAAATATCGAAAAGATATAAAACTTGAATCTTGAGAAGTAACATTTACAAAAATGAGAAGCTACACAAAATTTTCACTCGTTCCTTATTTGTGCTTGTGTATTGTCACTTTGTTGGTTTGTGAAACCAAGAATGTACACTACATACATATATCTTCTAAAGATGTTCACCAAAGAATAATAATACTATAGTGAAATTAAAGCAGTGTTTTTCAGCAGTTGATTCCACATAGCTTGGTATCAGGTCCCTTAGTCTTGAGAACAAATGGATCAATTCTTACCCAAAGCAAGGAGAAAATTGAAGCCAATAGTACTGACCAAATCACAACTATGGTTGGTGTGCGGTTTTGCCTACCCATCAAACCTTTAAGGAATGGATATAGATGCACAATCACCCAGAAGGAAAAGAAGAGTTTTCCAAACAATGGTCCCCATGATTGGTATCCATTGTTTATGGCATCTGAGATTCCAGCAACAACACCAACAATGTTAATGATCAAGATTGTAGTTGGAGGAATTAGGAGAGTAGTCCACTTGAAAGTGTATAATTCTCCAAAATCTTCATCATCTGTTGCCTTTGATGTAACAGTGAAGTTGGTGTCAATTCCAGCTAGAACCTTTAGTAGACCTTGTATCACAGCAAAGAGGTGAGCTGATACACCACCAATCACCCAAAATTGCTCATTTCTCCACCATTCCTCAATGCTCACTCCACTCCATTTCAACTCAAGAACACCAGTTGCAATGATTGAAGAGAAGAGAGCAACAAAGTACAAACCAGCAAAGGTGCTTATCTGGATCACCAACAACAACAAAAGTAGCATTATGAGTCTTGGTACTCATTCTATAAGCTCATTGCATTAGGATTGAAGAACTTGACATTGACACGAGACATGACACAGACACAGATATCTTGACACGACTATTGTTTAAAATATAAGATTTGTGGAATATCACAAACACATACATAAAAAGAGATATTCTAATGAAATAAAATATGCACAACATAACAAAATATCTAAATAGATAGTATATTTACTCTTTAAAACCAAGCTTTATATTTTTTTTTCTATGATAACAACAGACAAGAGACATTACTTTTTTAATATTTTATATTGCATTTTAAGCAGACTAAACTAGAAGTGTCGAAAAAGTGTTGGGAAGTGTCAGTGTCAGAAATGTGTCAGACATGGGAACAGTTCGAACAATTGAAGTGTGGTGCTTCTTAGAATTGATTAGCATGCACATCATGTCTAGTGGCTATTATGGAAAAGTGGAAGGTTATAAGCACGTGATTGTCTTGTGTAAGTGTAAACTGAGTTGATAACAGAAAGGGAAAGAATATGATTGTTGATTACCGGTGGCATGATGAATTTGTCAGTGAGTAAGCAAATTGCAGGAAGAATACAGTAGGCAACTAGAGGTATGGAGGTGAATGGATAGACAGTTGTGTTTGCATAGGAAAACCTCTCGAGCCATTTTAGCTTCTTTTCCTTGAAGCCATACCATAGAGGGCAATGGTGACTGAAGAAAATCTCAATGGAACCAAGTGCCCAACGAAGAACCTGGTTGAGACGATCTGACAAGTTGATAGGAGCAGTACCCTTGAATGCTGCTCTCTTAGGCATACAATAAATAGACCTCCACCCGCGGCAATGCATCTTAAAACCTGTTAGAATATCTTCTGTGATAGAGCCATAGATCCAACCAAGCTACACATTTGAAAAGCAAAAGGTAACATGAATATTGAATGAGCCAATTGTCATAAGTAGAACACATCAAGACATCAAGGAGTCATAAAATGCATATTCTTGTTAGTGTACCTCAAGTCCCCATTCAGTTTTATCTTCATATCCACAGCTGATCACATGAATAGCTTCTTTGAGCAAGGCTGCTGGACTTGAAGAAGGAGGCACACCACCCTCTTCCATCAAGGTAGAAGTCACAAAAATAGAGGACTGCCCAAATTTCTTCTCAAAATTCATCTGGGACATCAGCACCTCTTTGTCATCATCCATCCCTATTTAGAAAAGTCATACAAGGTTAGATTAGAACAGGTAAAAGGAAAACAAAATCAATTGGGACATAAGTTAGTCACAAAATGAGAACCTTTTAGGCTTGTGGCCTCTCCATTTGCATCAGTCTTCTGCTTATACTTCTTGCGGCTTCCGAAACAGGGGCAACAATCACAGCTAACCATTTTTGGACGCTTTGGACCCTTGGGAGGATTATAGCCATACAAAGCTTGCCTCCTGAAAACACATCCAGTCCCCACATACACGGGACCTTGAATACCATCTAGACCCTTCATGTTAATCTGCAGAAAGGCAAAGGTGAAATGATCAAATTTACTACCCCATAAGAAACTCAATTGCAAGAAAAAAAAAGTAAATACATCCTGTTTGTGATGAGATTCTTACATCAAAGAAAACTGTGTTTCTGTTGGCATAACGATCATGTGTATCAATGCCATCAAATCTTTGAGGAAACTGGACATAGCAGACCTTTTTCCCAGTTTGAGGGTCCATCAAGAAGCACATGGCCTCTCGGGCAGCCTTGCTGTTATTGACATAGTGATCACAATCCAAGTTCAGCATGAAAGGAGCATTTGTGAGAACAGCAGATACGCGAACCTGCAAATTATAGCACTTATTATTAGTAGGGTCGTCAAATAGTTGTTTTGCATAGGGAGAAAATTTAGGTACAGTTTCTTAGATGCTGTTTGCATTGTTTTCTAATCAAAATTAGAGTTTCATCCACATAATCAGAATTGTATTGAATGATTATGCAGATTACCACGATGAAACCTTAATTCTGATTGGACAAAAACACAAATAACGCCCAAGGAACTTTACCTATGTTTTGTACTCTGCATAAAGTAGATTGAACATGATGATGCAAGTAACAAAAAGTGCTAAGAAACTCTACCAGAGCGTTCATGGCACCAGCTTTCTTGTGATGCTGAAAACCAGGCCTTTTTTCTCTAGAAACATAAACAAGGCGAGGAAGCTGGTTTCCGTCAGTATCAAGACCTCCACTGCTACCAAGAAACACTTGAATCATACCAGGGTGATCCTTGGTGTTGTTCCCTGGCCATGGTGTTCCATCCTGCATGATCCATCCTCCCTGAGGAACTTTCTGCGCTTTTGCAACAAGTGCATTGATCCTAACCTTAAACTCTTCGTATTCCCTCTGTCATATACCATATCCACAGTAAATCAGTCTTTCTAAACTGATATCAAAAGTTCACATCCTTAAATAATCAAGCTAGTTCCTAAAAGATACAATACAACCTTCACCATATCAGTCCTTAAATGATGGAATTACTTTTGTGGTCCCTAATCATGCTTTTAGTCCTCAAATTAGTTCCAAAGTTCATGATGCATATGAGGACTACTTTGACAGAAGAATGCAACGATAAATGTATTTTCCATCATACTCACACTCTAACATTTGAAGTTTATATCTATAATGACTTATAATCGGTTTACAGCATAAAATTTTTTATATTGATAAAATGTCAAAATTAAACACTATGATTATTTACATAGTATTCTGGTATAATACGAAGTTACAAATTACCTTCATAGCTCGACGCTCCTTAACAAAGGTGGGTTGCACTTTGTCCTTGAGGTAGTCAATCTTTTCACTGAAGTACATCTCAGGTGCCCGAGGTTCTATAGCAAATTTCTTACAAAATGGTACCCACTTCCTGGCAAACTCTGCAGTTTCTGATAGAGACTCAAATGTACACATTGAGGCTCCATCATCAGAAATGTAGCATGATATCTTTTCCACCGGGTAATCCATGGCCAATATTGAAAGAACAGTGTTTGCTGTAACCAGAGGAGGTTCCTTCATGGGATCCACAGTACTAACAAAGACATCTACAGGAGCAAGCATGTTTGGTTCACCTTCACGCTCATACCTGAAAAAAACAACATTCTCGAAAAGTTAACACTTTGATATCTCAACATCATCAACAAAATGATCCTATAGAATAAAACCCATTATTTAAATTTTACAAACTCAATCACATGACTTAGAAAGGAAAGAAAAAAACTCAATTTCTACTTTTGAGGTTGCAATTGCATAGAATGAAAATCACCAATAAGTAATGTATAAAGCGTGTGTTTAGTTTCATGTTAGAGAAGAATAAAAAAAATTAATAATGAATTGAAACAATTTTGAGTAATTTCTGTGTTGGATAAAAAAATTTATACAGATGAAATCAATTTTGACAATACTTCCAAATATAGATCACATGGCTTATCAATTTAGAAAAAATCAATTTTACCGATGCTGTCTAAACACACACATAGACTTGATTGATGGAACTTGTCGAAGTTGTTTTTTTGGGGAAACAATTATAAGAAAGAATGATTTTCTCTTATGCTTGGTCTCTAAAATAGCCTTTCAACATAGGATTGTGCTTTTGCGTGATTGATATTTTCAACCTTAATTTACCTGATGGAAAGACGGTCAAGGTAGGTCTCTCTATCAATGGGATACCACTTGGGAAACTGATCAAGAATCCATGACAAAGCAAACCAGATTTCACATATGATGGAGGTCAGCCACAGGCCAATTGCATCATGTACAGGGTTCATAATTCTGTATCTGAGGAAGAAAGCAAGAACCACAAGACGTGCCACAATCACCATCCTATATGGATTGATTTTGCTTGATGGTATTGGCACTTTCCTTGACAGTGGTTGCCTTGCTTCATCTAACCTGCAATATTAATTAACATCCACATTTACATAGTGACAAGCATAAAACTTTCAATATAGTTAATTTATCAACCACTGCATAAACTCATAAGTTTCTAAAATAGTAGTGTTGGAAGCATATATATATACATGGCTGCATCTAGATCTTCATCAGGTTCAGGCCCCAAATTTCCTTGCTGCAATTTCCATTCTTCCATCCTTTCTTTCCACCCATCTTCTTTCTTTTCATCCCATCTTGCACTTCCTGCACCAATCATCATAGCTTGTCACACATTCAAGTACACTAGGAAAAAACATTTCAAGGTTTGATGCCTGTGCATTGACAAGGAAGACTATTTTATACTCCAAACCAATCAACAAAAAAATTAACAAAGAGATTTTGAAGGTGATCATTATTAAAGTCAAAAAATTACACAGTCAATGCAAAGACCTCTTTCTCCATATATATATACAAAGGTTTCCTTTCACTAGTTAAAGAGGGTTGACAAAATAGAACACCAGTTGTTACCTGGTTCAGACATGGGATATGGATGCACTCTTTTATGCAGTGAAGAAGATAACATCTGATCTCCATAACCAGATGATATTGGGAACTCCCCACTTACCTGCATGCATGCATGAGTAATCATTATTATATCATTAACATTTAGTAATAATTATTTAAATAAAAATATTATTAAAAATATGAAAATATTACTCATAACATTTTATGACATAATTCAAATACAACATTTATTCACATGTTACTAAAATTAATAATTAATGTTTTTTATATATTTATATATAAATAAATAAATGTTGGAGGGAAATGGTATGTAAAATCTTACAGGCCTAGAACGACCACCAGAAATGATAGGTATTGGGAACTGAGAATTGTCATCATCTTCAGGACCTCTTCCATAGCTCATCTTTCCATGAAGCATGGCTTCTGCAACTTGGCCATGGCTGTTCTTTTGGTCATCAATATTGAATTCATGCTCAATATCATCCACATCCTCTTCATCATCATCACCCTCCACTCGTGGGCTCCCTTAATTAATTAGCACAACCACAACATAATGAACAAACAAACAGATCAAGATCATATATTTATCTCCTTGTTTTTACCATTTTAGTTCTAGTTCAACCAATTCAAAATAACTGAACAAATGAGTGATCATAAGTATTATTTTACACAAATAAAAAATATGATAAATTTTCTTATTTTTTCATGAAATAATTTTGAAATTTTATATTATACCATTTTTTATTTCTGTTCTATAATAAATTAATTCAATCAATAAAGGCATAATGAACAATTAATTAACAATTAATATTTTGTTTAACTGTCAACAATGACAAATAAAAACCAAATGTTCTAAAAAGTTGACAATTAATTAAAAAAGAACTTAGATAGAATTCATCTGTAGTAGAAAAACATAGGTATTAAATGTTTTAACATTTTACATCAACTAAATTTGCTTCAGCTTATGCATGCTAAACTACTGAAAACTGTTCATTTTCATTTTTCCATCACTTTTCATTTCATACCCAGTCATATGTGATGTGATGAAATGCTGAGTGATGTGAAAAAGAGAGAAGTGAAAAGAAAGATATTACACAAGAGATGTGATAGGATGATATAATAGTAAAAAAAATAAAAGTGAAATAATATCCACAATTGATTTTTCTATCAAATGATTGAAACTACATATAATAATACCTTTTAATTAAAATGAGTTGTTAACTTTGGAAAAGTTGAGTATGTAAAATAATGTGCTGAAAAATATAAAGCAATTCATATATTACCTTTGAGACGTTTGTATCTAGTTTTGCACTGTGGACAAAGTTGGCTCCCTTCTCTCCTTTCATACTCATAGCAAGGTCTACACACTGGAAAACCACACTCATTGCAAGCCACAAACAAGTCTCCATCAACAGTGAGTCCAACCCCATCACCACAAATCTCACACACTTGCCCATCCAAGTTCTTCAAAGCCTTTGGCTGCACTCACACACACACACACATACACAACACATTAATCTAACACTCTTCCATGAAAACAAACACACAAAAAACTTGTTCATTCTAGTACTCCTTTTCTTTCATTGTTGTTATACTATAGAACTACCACACTACATTATTATTATTATGATTATTACCTCTTCATGGCCATGAATGACAACTAGCTCGTTGCGGTTGTGTGACCCAGCAACGAGTCCAGCACTGGCTTCCATGACTTAGTGAATATTTTGATGCAACACAACACAACACAACACAAAAGGTGTGGTGTGAAGTTGAGGTTGTGATGATCAATCAAAGGTTTGTGTTTTATTATGAAGGAAGATTGGTGCTGTTGAAAGGCTTCACCTAATGTGTCCACATAAGGGTGCTGTTGTTGGTTAAAGGGTCTCCATTGCCTTAAAGCTAAGCTTCGTCTATTTTTCAACCACCATGCCTTTCAACCCTTCTCCAACACCCTACCTTGCTTATGTGCATCTTCAATCAAAATAAATAAATTGTTAGACTATATAAAATCACCCTATATATATTAAAAAAAATTAATTTATATAAAAAAAAATTAATTATACTAAACTTATATATCCATGTAAAGATTAGTTAAAATGGGAAATAGATAAATATTAATCGGTGTTTTAAACATAGGTTAAGAAATAAAAAAAATATTAAAATATATAAAATTATACTATTATTTTTTGTTCACTTGTGATCTAGATTTTTTTATTATTATTTTCTTAATCTATATTATTGGAATACTTAATAAAAACTATAATTAAAATATAGGGGGAATTAGAAGTACTTAGTAATTTCAATAATATCTGTACTAATTTCCTTTTCAAGCTTCCAAGAATTGCAAAACTCCAAATATGGTCTCTCTGTGTTGTTGTTTTCTCCATTTTTTTCTCATTTTGAAGTTAGTTTTTGTTGCACAACGTTGATTTTTGGGTTGGTCATAAATCACAGTACAAGCTTAATTACTAGTGGGTAAGATGTGATGAAGTGCCAGATTAGCCTAATATTGAAAGCTTGACTGATGTGAAAGGATTTTGGTTTATTTGTATCAATCAAATTGAGTTTTTTCCTCCTTTGATGTTTGGTTAGTTGCGGAACAAGTTATTTAAAGGATTAATTTATGCAAAATATTGATCTAAAGAAAATAATTTAAGTCAACATGGTAATATTGAAATGAAATGAAAGAACTGTAGATAGTCATAATTAAACCTTGTTTTCTAAAGACTGTTAATCATTAATTAACATTTTTCTATGGTCAAACACCTTTTCTTAACATGGAACGAAAAATGATAAATTCATATCTATCCTTAATAGTAACAATGGATGTGTCCATTTGATATATTCATGTATGTATAGATGGAAATGGATCATCTCATATATGTTGAATTTTTTTATATAAATTAAAATTAATTATACATAATCTAATTTATATATATATGAAAGAAGGTTGTGTCATTTTTTTTTCTTTTTTATAAGTGATTATTGGAAAATTTATCCACAAAATGTAACCTCTGTTAGTTTGACTATAAGTGAAGATATTTCTTTCTTGTTCTATCAAATAAAAACTAACTTTCATACACTAAAAACCACAATTGAAGGGAAAATTTTATTTATTAGTAATTTAAGGGAGTTAAGTGTTTAAAACAATTAAGAAGATTAAAAAAAGAAGAAAGAGAAACACTGTAATTATAGTATCATGTGCCATGCACATACATGTGTCTCATGGGGGTTAAAGAATTTAGATTTTAAATAACTAACCTATCCTTTTTAACCAACCGAAATTTACCTCCTAGACATAGTAACTTTGTCTTATATATGACAACAAAAACAAATCATTTAAAATTCTAGAGTAAATTAACAAACAAATTCGGGTTTAGCGAAATTAATTATACTGAATATTTTTAGTATTATTTTTATCATTTTTATAAATAATTTTGATATAATTATTTTAAAATTAAAGGATATTAATATAATGTATAAAAGAGTGTATGTATTATTTTTTAAATCATTAGAGGATTTTGTATACGAATTAAAAAATAAGAGATATTATGTAACTTTACTAAACTCAAAAGAGTGTTTATATAATTTACTCAATTTTAAGGAGAAAATTGATCCATTACATAGTTAATCAAGAAATGGCCATATTTCAAAAGATGAAATGTGATGTGAAAAATAAATATTTTATAAAAATAATATTAATTAAATTAATTTTTAAATTAGTTTAATTACTTTAAAATTGGTTATAATACAATATTCGAATGAATACTTACTACAAAGTATTTAATAATATCTTACTTATACAATATTAAGACATATCAATAAATAGATAAATAGAACAGATGGAGCTGGTCAAAAATGGAGAATTGAAAAACACTTTCATCAATAGATGTTAAAAACACTACTCTTCAACTTATTCTAACTAGTATAATTTATATACAGAGAGGATAATTGTGATAAAAACATTGGAGTGATGTGGAAAATTTCTCATTAATTTTGAGTTGAGTGTTTATAGACACATAATCTAAGTCTAGAAAGCTCATGCTGATTGCATACCTATATTACCTAATAATCTAATCAAATAAAAGACAGTATATAGAATGTTCTGGGTCCTTCCATAAGCAATATATAATTATAAAATATACATATAATAAAGTTCTTAATAAATAATACGACCAAATCACCGTTTAAATCTTCAAAACTATGATTTCCACAAAAATAATAAAATTGTATTTTAGAGATGTTTATCATTATTTTAATTTATTAAATTATATTATTTATTATAATCTTGATTCTGCTTATTCTTATTTTGGCTCTCTAAATTAATAATTAAAATTATAATAAATAATGTGATTAAAAATAATAAATAATAAATATTTTCATGAATTAAAATAATAAAATTACATATCTATTCAATGTGTTACCATTGTATGGAAAAGAAAGAAAAAAAAACTTTATACTTTATTTATTATCGTAAAAAATATAACTAAATACTCAAATTTTCATGCATGAATACACTGCCAACTAATCATCTTATGTTAAATCTGTATTTTATTTTTAAAAAATTAAAAATATTAAAATATAAAATAATAAAAATACATATTTAATATAAATTGATTAATTGACGGTATATTTTGGTTGACTGTATAATATTTCTCCTCAAATTTTGTGTAAATCTGGGATATTCTAGGCATAATGATGGTATTTTAAAGTTATATATATAATATCATTTGTTTGTTCAATTAGAAACACGTAGAAAGACTAGGACATTATAACGGAAAGTTAGGACAGAAAATTATAAGGAAACGATGGGAACTTTAATAGAAATGAGTCCTGAACAAGTAAATTTGACTAGTCGATCCTTAAACAGCTGTTGAAAGAAAAAAAAAATATACTATAGTACATAAAACGTGTTGCTTTCAGAAGAGTACGTTGTATGCAAGTTAAAAAACAAAACATGTCAGCATTCTTAGATGGTAAGTACTTCAAAGCTAAGTTATCTTCAAATCGTTAGGTACGTAGGTTGCAGCTTCTACATCTTGCCATAGTTTGTAGCTACTCCAACTTTCACACCATAATATATTAGCATTAAGTAGTCCCCTAAAATAGGTAAACGTGCTTCACTAACCACTCTTATTCATCACAAATTGATGTTTTCCTTTCCATTGCGTATGTTAATGGGATAGTCCTACTCCATCAAAGTGTGCATGTTTAATTTTCCATTATTGGAAAATCAATTTAACATGAATTTTAATATATTTAATTTCACATTAAAGAACTCAAAATTAATTACTAGCACATTAAAATAAATATTTTAACGTGCCTTCTCACGAAAATAACTCTTGAAAAATTTGGGCTGTACCTAACTCAACTTCACAAAATTGTCTTATGGGATGAAGTTTGCATCTCATTTATATACACGCCAGGTCTCATCTCTAGGTTACTACTCCAATTTTGGATTTCTAACACACCTATCCTACGCCGAGGACTGGACTTCTCAAACGTGGAAATTGTTTAAACAAATGTTTCAATATGACCCGATATTCAACGGATAGTCCAATATTGGTCCTATAACGGTTGACCCAACATCTTTATCGACATTTAGGATAAACTCTGATAATATGTAGAAATTTGGGTAGACCTAACTCAACTCCATAAAATCAGCTTATGAGATGAGGTTTACACCTCATTTATATACACGCAACAAGTCTCATCTCTAGGTGACGTGAGACTTCACACCCCTCCAATATTAGATTTCTAACAATAACTATTCTTAACTAACTTACTATTATTGTTAAAATGAGTTCTTTACACCAAAAAATTACTTAGAGGGATTCATAACTTCTATCCAAGCTGTACTCGTAGATTATTCTTGTCCTTGCCACAACATGCATATTTAGATTATACTACTTTCCTACAAAGAAGGTTAGCGGTTACAAATATATATCTAGTAATAGATCTTTTACATTCAATATCAATTATGCTACATTTTCTAATTATAAATTTTTATATCTATCATCAGCTATGCTGATGTTATAACCTCGAATTATTACCGAAGAACATTATGAAACTGCACAAAGAGTTACTTTATAATGTTGGATGTCATGTTGTGCAATTGGATGAGTTAAAATTTAATCCAAATTTTGCTACATACTTAATTTAATGTAAAAACATTTCAAACATAAATTATATAACTTCAAAATCAACTTTCAACTTCAACCATTCAATAATAATAATGATAATCATAAAGAACTTGTATAAAGTTTGGTTAAGCAAGAGGGACCCCTTTAGTAACTTACATTTGTTGGAGATACTCTCATTTAGGAACTATATGTAGGCTGTACAAAACTCATATCTATCCTAATCAATCGTGATGAAAAAAATGCAAGCTATCAAGAGTCTATTCTACGATTGGAAATTTGTCAAAAGTTTTCAGTTATGATTGGCCACTAGCGGAGACTTCATCTGTTGCTG
This sequence comes from Hylodesmum podocarpum, assembly GCA_026586105.1. NCBI lineage: Eukaryota > Viridiplantae > Streptophyta > Magnoliopsida > Fabales > Fabaceae > Hylodesmum > Hylodesmum podocarpum. The sequence continues at coordinate 5,005,248 of JALJEV010000493.1, read as the reverse complement.
ACTTGTCTTTTTCCTTTGGTGGTTCTTTAGCTTTCTGTTGAGCCACTTGCTTTGGAACCATGACTGTGAATATGTTTCTGTCACGAAAGCTTTTAGTCTCTTCTGTTGCAAGCTGCACATCATTCAGGTGTGGTTTTCATACAAAATTCAAATACTTAAGTGCATGTTTGAAATGCAATTGAAAATGTTGTGCACATGTTCCAATATGAATTCAACTGATGAAAATAAAATGAATGCAAAAACAAGGGTCTTGATCTGTTAGCTAAATTACTTCTGTCTCAAGCATTTTTGCATTGAGTTTCCAAACATAGCCAAAAATAGAATGAAAAGCTTCTGGTGATGGCTAAAATGAAAATCAGCATTTTAAGGGTGGGTAGAGAAAATATTTTCTGTTTTTATTTCGAATGTTAACTAACAATTACAAAAATAGTACATTATTTTCACTTTTTTCCTATTTTTAAAGATTTGTACAAGATCCATGGCAAGCAACAAATGTTTTCATTTATTTTTTTCCCTCAAAAAAATATTTAAAAAAAGGAAAAAAAGAAGTGAAAACAAGAGGACATTTTTTTTTTGTAATTATTTGTGAAAATAAAATATAAAAATGACAAAACGTATCAGGCACAATAGCACAAGTGGCAACGTTACATACCTCCCCCAATATCACTTTGGAAACGTTTAATAAGATCAATAGCAATATTCCTGAATTCATTTTTACGACCTTTTAGGTTCAATATGACTTTAATATACAGGAGTTGATCCAAAGGATCGTGATAAATTAAAAAAAAAATATATATTTAATAGAGAAATGTAGTACACAAAAATTCGATGAGAGAATTTTAGAATTTTATACATGTACATGTATATATTGTGAGGGAGTTAGATAGTTAGTTGCGTATTGCAATTGAGTAGAAGTAAAGTTGGAAATTATTACCCGAAATTCTTTCTTATGCATATAATATATCACATAAATGAAAATTTTATATAACCTTGTCACCATCTTCCAAAAACTTCCGTGCAGCTTTCAACCGCAGAGAATAATATGTTGATCTATGTTGTATCTGTTAATAAAAGGACACAGATATCAGTAAAAAAGAACAATCACATATGGCAAAAATTACTGAGCATGCTTAACCTTTAAACTAACCACAGCTCATAAAAACCAATTCCTGTCACAGCACTAATTGGATTCATGTTATCACTGTAGTGAAAAATTCAATGATAGACTTGTCATAAAAATGTTCATAAAGACATTAACCCAAATAACATACTGCTCCACACGCACCCCAATAAAAAATCTCAACACCACAAATTACAATTAAATGGCAGTATTCAAATTTAGCATATCTATCTATCATACCAACTTAGGCCCCCAAAGGAATGGCTATATATAAAGGGGTCAAGCACCACAAAGTCACTACATTGGAAAATAAGAAGATACATCTAAGCATTGGATTCCACATTTGCACATCCTGCCAACAACAACAAAAACTTTCTCCCATTAGATGAGGTCTGCACATGGATTCTCAACATCATTGGACTTGGATAAAAACCAAAAACCTCTTAATAATTTTTTCTACTATCCTTCTTGGTCTTCCTCTACCACTTTTCATAGGCTAAAAATCATGCAATTTACTCCCCTTACTGTTGCTTCCACTGGTCTTCTTTTCACGTGACCAAACACCTTAACTGATTTCCTGTCATCTTGTCCATGTTTGATACCAAACTAATATGCCATTGTATACAATCATTATGTATCCTGTCCTTTCTTGTATGATAACACATCTATCTTAGCATTCTCATTTTTGCTACTCCCACATTTTTCTCCAGTCCCTTCAAAGTCCAATATTCACTACCATAACGAAAAGTTGGATGTATAGTTAACACTTAGCAGCATGATAAAATTTCCTTTTGAGCTTGGTAGGTACTTTGCAGTCAAAAATAATCCCCAATGTCTTGCTCCAGTTTAACCAAACATTCTTGTATCCTATGTGAAACATCTTCATTGACTTCTCTATCATTTTGTAATCTTGATCTCAAATACTTAAAAGTTAGAAACTTGTGGTATGACATGTCCCATACCAATGAAAAACATATCTGACCTTACCTCAGTTATGCTGAAAGCCCTGCCCACAGATCACAAGCACATCCTTCTCTCCCACATAAACCATGTAACAAATGACTAATTGGGCAAAAGTAAGTTGAGAACACAGAGATAGTGATGTTGACTTTTAATTAGACATTTATTAGAGGATAATCTTTATCAAATGACATACTGGATAATCTTTATCAGATGACCTACTTTCTGTTAGAACAGACTGGAGGGAAAAGTACAGAGCTACAATTAGAATAGTTAGGGATGATTAGAGAAATTAATTTAGTTAGTTAGTTTGACTTGATGAGCTAGATAAATATGAGGAATAAGGACAGAAGGATTCACTCAGAGAAAAAGAAAGTTTTCATCAAAGGGGAAACCTTTGGAAGAGAAATCTTTCTCATATTCTCTATCATTCAATACAAGTGTTCATTTCATTTGTTTGTTTTCACAAATTTCTCTTTTCTCTTTCTTGGATGTGTAATACTTTCCCACAATGGTAGTATTTGTGAATCTAACAATAACATTACCACAACTGAGATTTCCCACAAGTCTTGCAAGAAGATATAAATAATCTATCAATTCTGAGCCTTGTTGACTAACTACCCCTACAAAATGAGTCAAAATTGCATAAATGGCCTAACATAAAAGTTTGTACTCGATCCAAATCCTATTTGAACAACTTTATGCTAATTCAAAAATTTAGTCCCTTTATTTGTCCAACTGCTCCCTCTTTGGCCACTATGAAACATCAACCTTTGCCCTTAGCCTTTTGATGCAAGGCATAATCCCTCATTTTTCTCAAATGAATTCTTTTGCCACCATCCAAGACTGTCGCATATAATGAAAAAAAATGTGACTAGGCAGCCATTTTGCTTAGTACAAGGACCTCGCAAACATATCTATGAACCTCTTAAATTTTCCTATCTATTCAGAATCAAGATTAAGGGTATCAGCCTCCTCTTAAACAAGAACCTTAGGTTCATGACTATCAAGCCTCAAACATTCTCCATGATCTCAAGTTTCATAGGATTTATTTGATAGTATGGACAGGGTGTATAGGTCCCTCAATTGCTTAAGCAAAAAGGCAATAATTAACATCTTCAAAATAGAGAAAATAGCTCAAACATTATATCATTTTGAGTAGCAGATCCCCTGCATCTCCTCTATTGAGTTAAAAACTCTTTTCAAGGAGCACTTCTTTTCCAAAAGTGCTTCAGATGAGAAATCAAAGTGTGGAAGGATTGGATGCAATTACATATACGCATTTTGATAAGTGTCAAATATACTTGTTTCATATCACAAAATTTGGACACTTATTTTCTTTTTTTGAACTATAACTTAGTTTTTCACATTATATATAACTCACTTCTACACTTATATATTTATACTCTTTCTAATTCAAATTCAAGGAGTTTATTTTATCTTTTGATTCCTTTTTCCTTCAAGGACCAAGGAAGGTGATTAAGACAACTTCAATGGCCATGGAGGAGTTGTGATTAAAGAAACTTATAAGAAAAACCCACAAGAGAAGGCACATTTCACCTCCGCGCGAAGCGCCACCTCTAGCTTGCGCTCAGCATCGAGGTTCAGAGAAATGGGGTGCCACGCTGAGCATTACCACTAGCTCATGCTTAGTGTGGAGTTCAAGAGAGCCCTAGTTTCTTCATCAAGGTCATGTTGAACGTTAGCTTTGGTCCATGCTCAGCATGGACCTCCAGAGAGCAACCTTATTTTTGCTGCATGGTGCTAAGTGTTGGGTTGGGCTCCCAACTATGTGCCAAAGCCCAATATTTTTCAAGTCCAAAGACACTTAAGTGAGGGGTCAGAAATTAGGGTTAGAAAGAGTGAGAGAGAGAAAGAAAAATCAGCCAAGAGAGAGAGAGAGAAAGAGAGGAGATTTTTCTCTCCAGAACCAGCGACCTTCCAGTCCAGATCGCCGTCAATTCCACCATCGGATTGGCCTGAAAATTGGAGAGTGTGTTCACGACGTCATCATCTAAATTCTCACCGTTCAGTTTTTCATTTTGACATCTGTAGGTGGAGAAATAGAGCCCAGACCGTGACTCTGTTCCAATTCACAGGAATCCTGACCAGCTTAGTGAAAAACTGTCATTTCTGATTCATTAACCGTTAGATCGGGCTGAAATTTCAATATGATGTTTCAAAGATGTGGTTCAAGGTTTTGACCGTTCGGATCTTCGTTCTGTGGTAGATACTGGGAGTAATCGTGCAAGAACAGTAGCACGAATTTGTGAGTTTTTTCAGCTTCTTGTTCTCTATTGAAAACCCTGTTGGTTTGTTGTATTGGCTGGCTGTTTGTACGAATTTGTACAGATTTTGAGACTCTCTTGTACCCTGATTTTGATCATAGTGGAGCTTGATTACTGGCTTGTGCCCGTGGGTTTTACTTTTCAAATTGAGAGGGTTTTCCCACGTAAATAATTGTTGTGTTTCTTGAGGTGATTATTATTTGTTGCCGCCAGTTGCTATTGTTGTTGCTCCTCACAGATTCTTGCAAGTGGGGAAAAATTATATCCGCTGCGTACTTTGGAAATTTAATTGTTAGTTGTTGTTTTTCCCATCAGTGTGGTATCAAAGCTCCTAGGTTGGAGCTGTATATATATCACTAGCTTGAATGATGGAGGCAAATACAAAAATGGTTGCTTTGAATGGTACTAATTATCACTTATGGAAGGGCAAGATGAAAGACTTGCTATTTGTGAAGAAAATGCATCTTCCAGTCTTTGCTACACAAAAGCCGGATTCTATATCTGAAGAAGAGTGGGATTTTGAACACCAACAGGTATGTGGTTTTATTCGGCAATTTGTAGAAGACAATGTTTATAATCACATTGCAAATGAGACACATGCGAGAACTTTGTGGGAGAAGATTGAGTCCTTGTATGCCTCTAAGTCAGGGAACAATAAATTGTATTTGTTGAACTGTCTGATGAATTTGAGATACAGGGAGAGTTCTTCCATTTCTGATCACTTGAATGAGTTTCAAGGACTCCTAGATCAATTATCTGGAATGGGTATCAAATTTGATGATGAAGTCTTGGGATTATGGCTACTGAATACTCTACCTGAGTCTTGGGAGACATTTCGGGTTTCAATTACAAATTCAGCCCCTAATGGTGTTGTTTCTTTGCAAATGGCAAAGAGTGGTGCTCTCAATGAAGAGATGAGAAGGAAGGCACAGGGTTCTTCATCTCAGTCTGAGGTACTTTTCACAGAAAATAGGGGGAGAAGTCAGAAAAAGGAACTGAAGGGTGGTAGAGAGAAGAAGAGCGAGAGTAAGTCCAAGTCCGAGATACAAGAATGTAGAGTGTCATTATTGTCACAAAATAGGGCACATAAAAAGAAGCTGTTTTTCGGTGGAAGAAGGAGAATAAAGACAAGAAGAGTAAGCGAGAAAGAAATGAGCATGATGATGATCGTGTTACTACTGCTACTTGTGGTGATCTTGTTATTCTCAATGACCACGAGTCAGTTAATCTTGTATCAAATGAGAGTATGTGGATAGTGGATAGTGGTGCTACACTGCATGTTACACCCAGGAAAGAGTTTTTCACATCTTACACTTCTGGTGATTTTGGAATGTTGAAGATGGGTAATGATGGGGTGTCTAAGGTGATTGGTGTTGGTGATGTTTGCCTACAAACCAACATGGGAATGCGATTGTTTCTTAGAGGAGTCAAATATGCTCCCGATGTCCGCTTTAATTTGATCTCTCATGCGGATGCTAGATGATGGTGGCTATGATAACCACTTTGGTTCTGGAAAGTGGAAACTCACCAAAGGTAACTTGGTTGTAGCAAGAGGACAAAAATTTCTAAACTCTATTGGACAAAAGCTTTGGTTGCTAAAGACAGTGTGAATGTCGTAGATATGGAGGCATCTTTGTGGCATCGAAGGCTTGGTCATATTAGTGAAAAGGGGCTTAATTGCTTAGCTAAAAAGGATGTTCTTTCAGGATTGAAGAGTGCGAATGGAGAAATGTTCTCATTGCATGGTTGGTAAACAAACCGAGTATCCTTCAAGAAGCATCCTCCCACAAGGAAGTCAGAGTTGCTTGAATTGGTACATTCTGATGTTTGTGGTCCATTAAAGGTTAAAACCTTGGGTGGTGCACTTTACTTTGTTACCTTTATTGATGATTGTTCCAGGAAACTATGGGTCTACGCTTTGCAGAGAAAAGACCAAGTGTTGGAGAAGTTCAAAGAATTTCATGCCTTGGTTGAAAGATCGAGCAAAAGAAGAAATGCATTAAATGCGACAATGGTGGTGAGTATTGTGGACCCTTTGATGTTTACTTTGCAAGCGGCATGGTATTGCACATGAGAAGACTCCTCCTAAAACTCCTCAGCTGAATGGTTTAGCGGAGAGGATGAACAGGACACTACTTGAGAGAGTGAGGTGTATGCTCTCAGATGCTAAATTGCCTAAACACTTTTGGGGTGAGGCACTATACACGGCAGTGCATGTCATTAATCTCACTCCTACTGTTGTTCTTGATAGTGAAGTGCCAAACAAGATTTGGTTTGGTAAGAATGTAAAATATGATCATTTGCGTGTTTTTGGTTGCAAGGCATTTGTTCATGTTCCAAGGGATGAAAGATCTAAGTTGGATGCAAAGACAAGGCAGTGTATCTTTATTGGTTATGGTGAGGATGAATTTGGCTACAGGTTGTATGATCCTGTTGAGAAGAAGCTTGTTAGAAGTCGTGATGTGCAATTCATGGAAGACCAAACCATTGAAGATATTGACAAAGTGGAGAAGACTACACCTATGAAAGATAACAATTTGACTGAAGATGATCCTGATTTTGCCTACTCACAATCTGGACAATGTTGAGACTGATGCTCAAAATGATGAGCAACATGGTGATGTTGATGATCAGCAGGTTGGAGATGGATTAGAGGATCCAGTTGATGATGCTCAACATGAAGATGATCCTGATGATACACCTGAACCACTACAAGTTCAACTCAGGAAGTCTACCAGGCCAAAACAACCTTCTAAGAAGTATCCTTCTGATACATATGTGTTGTTGACTGATGAAGGAGAACCTGAGTGTTTTGAAGAGGCTATTGAAAGTGAAGAAAAGCAAAAGTGGCTGGATGCAATGCAAGATGAGATAAAATCCTTGCATGATAATCACACTTATAACTTGGTGAAGTTACCTAAGGGTAAGAGAGCCTTAGAGAACAAGTGGGTTTTCAAGGTGAAGCAAGAAAGTAATTCTACATCTCCTAGATACAATGCCGATTAGTGGTGAAAGGCTTCAGGCGAGAGAAAGGGTGTTGATTTCAATGAAATTTTCTCACCTTGTGGTGAGAATGTCATCCATCGAATCTGTCTTTGAGTTTAGCTTTGCTACTCTTGATCGGAGGTTGAGCGGATGGATGTGAAGACGACTTTCCTTCATGGTGATTTGGAGGAAGAGATTTACATGAAGCAACCTGATGGTTTTCTTGTTGAAGGCAAGGAAGATTATGTGTGTAGGCTCAGAAAGAGCTTATATGGTTTGAAGCAGGCTCCTAGACAATGGTATAAGAAGTTTGAGTCTTCTATGCATGATCAAGGCTATAAGAAGACTACTTCCGACCATTGTGTCTTTGTCAGAAAGTTTTTTGATGATGACTTCATTATCCTGTTATTGTATGTTGATGACATACTTATTGTGGGGAAAAATATTTCCAGGATTGACAGCTAAAAGAAGAACTGGCGGCGAGTCATTTGCCATGAAAGACATGGGAGCAGCTAAGAAGATTCTTGGTATAAGCATCACCCGTGATAGAAAAGAGAAGAAGCTACGCTATCACAGAACATTACATTGAGAAGGTGTTGGAGCGATTCAACATGGAAAATGCTAAAGCGTTGAGTACTCTCTTGCAGCTCATTTTAAATTGAGTGTTAATCAAAGCTCTTCAGATGAAGCTGAGAAGGCATATATGAGCAGAGTTCCTTATGCATCTACAGTGGGTAGTTTAATGTATGCAATGGTATGTACAAGACCTGATATTGCACATGCTGTTGGTACAGTAAGTAGATTTTTATCAAATCCAGGTAGAGAGCATTGGAATGCTGTGAAATGGATTTTAAGGTATCTTCGTGGTACTAGTGGTTTAAAGCTTTGTTTTGGAGGTGATAAACCTACTTTGGTGGGTTACTCAGATTCTGATATGGCTGGAGATATTGATTCCAGAAAGTCCACTTCGGGCTATTTGGTTAAGTTTGCAGGGGGAGCTGTGGCTTGGCAATCAAGATTGCAAAAGTGTGTAGCGTTGTCTACCACAGAGGCAGAGTTCATTGCACTTACCGAAGCATGCAAGGAGTTGCTATGGGTGAAGAAACTCTTGCAAGAGCTTGGTTTTGTGCAGGATAAATACTTGTTGTTCTGTGATAATCAAAGTGCTATCCATCTTGGTAAGAATCCAACTTTCCATTCTAGATCCAAACATATTGATGTGAGGTATCATTGGATACGTGATGCTTTGGATGCTAAACTATTGGAGTTGGCTAAAGTTCATACTGAAGAAAATGGTGCGGATATGATGACTAAGGTACTACCAAGAGGGAAGTTTGAGCATTGTTGTGAGATCGCCGGATTGGCGGTCACCTCCACATAGTTGTGAGGGGGGAGAAATGTTGGGTTGGGCTCCCAACTATGTGCCAAAGCCCAATATTTTTCAAGTCCAAAGACACTTAAGTGAGGGGTCAGAAATTAGGGTTAGAAAGAGTGAGAGAGAGAAAGAAAAATCAGCCAAGAGAGAGAGAGAGAAAGAGAGGAGATTTTTCTCTCCAGAACCAGCGACCTTCCAGTCCAGATCGCCGTCAATTCCACCATCGGATTGGCCTGAAAATTGGAGAGTGTGTTCACGACGTCATCATCTAAATTCTCACCGTTCAGTTTTTCATTTTGACATCTGTAGGTGGAGAAATAGAGCCCAGACCGTGACTCTGTTCCAATTCACAGGAATCCTGACCAGCTTAGTGAAAAACTGTCATTTCTGATTCATTAACCGTTAGATCGGGCTGAAATTTCAATATGATGTTTCAAAGATGTGGTTCAAGGTTTTGACCGTTCGGATCTTCGTTCTGTGGTAGATACTGGGAGTAATCGTGCAAGAACAGTAGCACGAATTTGTGAGTTTTTTCAGCTTCTTGTTCTCTATTGAAAACCCTGTTGGTTTGTTGTATTGGCTGGCTGTTTGTACGAATTTGTACAGATTTTGAGACTCTCTTGTACCTTGATTTTGATCATAGTGGAGCTTGATTACTGGCTTGTGCCCGTGGGTTTTACTTTTCAAATTGAGAGGGTTTTCCCACGTAAATAATTGTTGTGTTTCTTGAGGTGATTATTATTTGTTGCCGCCAGTTGCTATTGTTGTTGCTCCTCACAGATTCTTGCAAGTGGGGAAAAATTATATCCGCTGCGTACTTTGAAAATTTAATTGTTAGTTGTTGTTTTTCCCATCACTAAGTGCCAAGAAGACTCGTGCTCAGCGTGAGTGAACACCTGACACTTAATGAGAAAAAGTCAAAGCCTTTATGAAGGGACTTTGGTGGTCCCAAGAGAAGCCACTTCATGTAACACATTAAAAATACTGCGCTAGGGTAGAGAAAAGGTCGGAAGCTCTCTTGGAGTTTTCTTCGTTTCTTCTCCATTTTGCATGTCTCTCGTGGAAATGAGTAGTTAGTTCCTCCATTTTTAGAGTTTCATGTAACTAAGTTAATTCTCATGTAATTACTCTTAACCATTTATTCAATATTATTACTTGTTATTGTTTCTCTTCTATGCTTAATGCTTGCTTTAGTTTAATCACCTTAACTAATTTCTATTGCTTAGAATGTTGTTAGAAAATGATGTTTAAGTTGTATAAACTGAAAAAAGTAATTAATAAACCTTAATGCTAAGGATAGAATAAGGAGTATGAGTCATCCTTTTAACCGATCCTCAATGCAAGTATGTTAATTAAACTATATAAAGAATGGGTAGTTTAGACTAGTCAGAGAACAAATTACCGGTTCACTCTTTTGTTTTCACTGGTCATCACAACAAAGCGAAATACTAAATACCCTTCCTAACGCACTTTTTTCAAGAAATTTTTTACTATTGATTGGAATTCACTGGAAATCACAAAATTTATAGCTATTTTCTCTTATTTAATGATACCCACTCATGATTTAATCGATTTCAATCAATTTTAACCAACAGAACATTAACGACCAGTCGCAACAATAATAACAATAATAATAATTCAATAAGTTCAAGGGCATTATCATTTCAGTCTGTAACTTTCGGAAATGAACAAATAAGTCCTTGAATTGTACATCTATTATTCAATTTGGTTTAGAAGGCGTTTGTCAAGTTGAGCATCCTTGGCCATTTGAAGAGGAGTATTGGACAGAACTCCCACCTGCGAAAAGGGAGAAAAAAACAAAGAAAGTAAGCTTATGGATGAGTAGTTGTCTGATATGAATGAAAAATGAAAGAGAAAGAAAAGAAAAGAAAAAAGTGAGGATGAAATAAGCATGTTGTGAATGCCATCAATGGAAGGAAATTGAAGTGCCTGGACAGGGATTAAAATTACTAATAAAGAACGGATTAAATATTTGAGAAAGAGAATATTAAGAGGAATTAAAATGTGAAATATGAAATAATTAAAAATTAATTAAATATTGTCATGAAATTATCACCTAACTCTATAACAGTAGGGATAACAATAGGGATTAAAATAGCTGAAGGAAAAAAATTAATTAACCAAAATATTTGTTTCTAATTTTAGGTAAAATACTACATTTTCCTTCTAAAATTCTACAAGTTTAATTCTAGTCTATCTAAAATTCTAGAACACATTCCTTAAGCTGAGATGCATTTGTATAGGCGAATATGAAACCAACGGTGGCAGCATCCTCTATCTTGAAATCTCCGGTGCTCCAAGAATAAAAGGTTGAGTCTTTTTGATGGTCTTGCAAACGCATATCTATTTCTTTAGTGTAAGGTATTTTATTCCAACTCTTCTAATAATCGGTCCTAGGGAGAAGAAGTTTTTTGAATTATGGTTTATGAGGAACATCGTATTCTTCCAACAATTCCTTACCATTTTTCAAGAGCTTGATCCTCATAGGCCAAGGCTTATCCATGTAAAAACAGAACTTATTGTTAGAGTTGGTAAGGCAAGTAATTTGAGAGCTAGAAGTTTTGGAACCTTCCTATCTTCTTTTTCAGTAACATGTCTAATGTGGTGCTAAGATATTTGGCATTTTTTTTATCTCTCTTCTGGAAGAATTTACAATATGATCAAAAGTGAGATCATTGTTGTAACACTCCAAAAATTTAAATATAATTTGAAGAAGATTAAAATACTGTGCAAATAGTAATTTACTGTGTAAATAGTAAATTACTGTGCAAATAGTAAATTACTGTGTAAATAGTAAAAAACTATATATTCACGTGTAAAGTTACTGTGCAAATAGTAAAAGTTACTGTGTAAATAGTAAAAAACTATATAATCACGGATCATATTACTGTGCAAATAGTAACCAAATCACTGTGTAGATAGTAACTTTTGAAATCCTATAAATAGGGCCTAAGGGTTTCAGTTATAATCACAAAATCAAGAACATTCTCTTAAACTCTCTCTTAGAAATCTCTCCAAATTAGATAGGAGCAAGTAAGTAGGGGAAGGAATAGAGAAGCTAGGAGAAATAGGTAAGGGGAGTTGTCCTTATCTTACTTTACTATTCATGTATGCCGTATTTTACTATTCATGTATATCGTATTTTACTATTCATGTATACCGTATTTTACTATTCATGTATGCCGTATTTTACTATTCATGTATACGTTATTATTCATGTATACAATATTTACTATTCATGTATATGGTACTATTCATGTATTCTTAGTATGCTCTGTGGTTGCGGTTTTGTCCGATCTTCCACATCAGAACAGAATTATTATTGTTGTTATGCTAAAGTGTTAAGAATATTCTTAGTATGCTCTGTGGTTGCGGTTTTGTCCGATCTTCCACATCAGAAAAGAACTATTCTTGTTGTTAGGAAAAAGGGTGGTAGTGTGGAAGTGCATGTCTAGGAAAGTTCTGGCTAAGGAAAGACCTGGTTATTAAGGGAATCCATTTGTGATTTCACCACTCTTTCCTGGAACTTACCTGTGTACTATTCACGGACTACGGTCACTTATACGTTACTATTCACGATACGGTACTATTCACGTATACGGTACTATTCACGTATACGATCTTGTTCACGTATACGGTCTGATCGTTTATGGGTGTTTCTTGATTTGATTTTTTTTATTGGTGGTTATTGATTGTTTTTGGTATTTTGAAATATGAATGATTTTAAATAATATTCTAGAAAGGGAGGTAAAATTTTCATTCATGCATACATGCCTCAAAAGAGGTGGCCTCGGTTAGAGGAGATAGATAATAAACTTAAGCCGTGCGTCTTGGTGGGATGCGGACTTGGGGGATTTTTATGGTGAGAATTTATTTAATTCATGATGATCACATGATTGTTTATGAGATTACAGCAACACTGGGAAATCCCAACCGTGGGTAAAGTTATTCGATGATTACATCGTATTATCTATTATGGTACCACATTGCATATTTTTGGAGTTGAGGTTGGAGCATGCATCATATAGAAATTTCATTTAAGTCATAATTCATTATTTATTTATTTGATTTTGAAATATATCATATTAATATTTTATATGCTATTAATGGAAAGCTCACCCTTGCGTGTTTGTGTCTGTGGTTTGACACCTGTGATGATCCTGAATTTTATTCGGAGGAGCAGATTGACAGGTAGATTCAGTAATCACGTGTGGAGTAATTTACTATTCGCACAGTATTTTACTATTTATACAGTATTTTACTATTTACACAATAAATTACTATTTGTACAGTATTTTTACTATTTGCACAGTATTTTACTATTTGCACAATAGTTTACTATTTACACAGTAAATTACTATTTGCACATTTTTATAGAATTTTTAGTAAATGTTTTAACTATGAAATTATTTATGAAAATTAATTTTTGAGGGTGTTACAACTCTCTCCCCCTAAAAAGGAATTTCGTCCTCGAAATTTACCTCATTGAAATAATGTAGGATAGCTTTTCTGCATCTCACTTTCCAATTCCCATGTTGCATCATCCGTTCTCCAGATAACCTTTACTAAAGGAATATTTTTTCTCCTTAAGGTTTTGATTCTTCTATCCTCAATTCTTATTGGTAATGCTTCATAGGTTAGATTATCCTTTATTTGTATGTCATCTAACTCAATTACATGTGATGAATCAGGAATGTAATAGAATAATGTATATATTATAATTGTCACAATATTACGTACCTATGTGACATTTTGTAAATAACCTTTGATGTATGATTGTGATGTGATTTATGTGATGTGTTTTATTTTGGTGACGTTTTGTTAGCAATGAAAAATTATTTTAAGATTTTATTTAAAGAAATCTAAATGAAGGGAAACAATTTCAAATAATAATAATAAATGAAAATATTTCAGAAATGAAATACGGCGGGGTGTTACAGTTGGTATCAGAGCAGGTCGAACCAGTTCGACTTGTGAGTTATGTGCTTACTATGTTTTTGTTGTGTGTTAATGATTGTTTGTTTGTTTGCTTGAGCGGTTGTTTGATTATTCATTGTGCATTCTGGTATAAAGTAGTAAGAGTAAGAGAAATAATTTTAATATTTTCAGTAATAGATGGCAGGAAGAGACGATAGAGCAATAGCTGAGGCACTTGAAAATCTTGCTCAAGCAATTGGAAATCAGAATAGGAACAACAATGAGCAAAATGGATACGGTGGTCTTGAATCGTTTTCGAAAAATAATCCACCTACTTTTGGAGGTGGATATGATCCTGAAGGTGCTCAACGATGGCTGAGAGAGATTGGAAAGATTTTCCGGGTAATGGAATGTTGTGAAGATAAAAAGGTAATTTTTGCAACTCATATGTTAGTGGAGGAGGCAGAATATTGGTGGGAAAATATCTGCCAGTATGTAGCAAAGGAGGAGAAACAATAAAATGGGAAGAATTTAAGGAATTGTTTTTAGAAAAATATTTTCCCAAGATATAAGGAATAAGAAAGAGATGGAGTTTTTGGAATTGAAACAAGGGAACTTAACGAGTGGCGAATATGCGGTTAAGTTTGAGGATCTAATTAGATATTCAGCACATTATCATGGAAAAGATGGTGAAAGGTCTAAATGTGTTAAATTAAGTAAATGGTTTACGGCTGAAATAAAACAGGCTATAAATTATCAAGGTATTCACCAATTTCCAGTACTTGTAAATATGTATAGAATATATGATGAGGATTCTCGGGCTAGAGCTGTATATTATAGAAATAAAAACAGTGGAGGACCCATTAAAAATAAAAGAATGGGGTTCGAAAATAAAGGGAAACCATACCAAGTTTCTCAAGGATTTAGGGAACGTCCTAATGGGAATTTCTCTAAAACTCCTATGAGAAATCGTGAATATAATCCTGTCAATGTCAAGTGTTTTAAGTGTGGAGAATTCGGGCACTATGCTTCATCCTGTATCTTCTACAACAAGTGCAACATCAAGGGGCATCTAGCAAAAGACTGTCCAGCAAAAGGAAACCTGCAAGGAAAGCAACCTGAAAAACCTAAAGCTCAAGGAAGAATTTTTTCTCTTAATGGGAATGAAATTTCGGAACCTTTGATTCGAGGTAAATGCTTCATAAGTGAAACTCCTTTAACTGTATTATTTGATTCTGGTGCTACTCATTCTTTCGTGGCATATTCTTGTGTACAAAAATTGAAACTTCCTGTGTCTTCATTAAACTTTAACTTAGAAGTAAATACCCCAACTGGGACTTCAGTTTTAACCTCCGATATTTGTCTAAACTGTAAAATAAAAATTTGTGATAAAACTTTCTGTGTCAATTTGATTTGTTTACCCCTTCAGCAAATTGACGTTGTTTTAGGTATGGATTGGTTGTCCACTAATCATGTTTTGTTGAATTGCTTTGACAAAACAATTATTTTTCGAGACCCGGAGGTGAGTAGGGATGTTGAAATTATTTCCATAAATAAAGTTTTAAAATCTTTAAGGGATAATAATACCCAAGTATACCTGATCATTGCTAATAAAACTAAGTCTGAAAATGAAGTGAGTAGTGTGCCGGTAGTAAAAGATTTTGTTGAGATATTTCAAGAAGTAGATAAGTTACCTCCTGAAAGAGAAGTTGAGTTTTCTATTGATTTAGTTCCAGGAACAGGACCAATTTCCATAGCACCATATAGAATGTCTCCTGTAGAATTAGCAGAAGTCAAGAAACAGATTGAAGAATTGTTAAACAAACAGTTAGTAAGGCCTAGTGTGTCACCATGGGGAGCTCCAGTTTTGTTAGTTAAGAAAAAGGATGGAACCATGAGAATGTGTATAGATTATAGACAATTAAATAAAGTAACTATTAAGAATAAATATCCACTGCCTAGGATTGATGATCTTATGGATCAATTAAGAGGGGCATGTATCTTTAGTAAGATTGATTTAAGATCAAGATATCACCAGATTAGGGTAAAATCCGAGGATATTCTAAAAACTGCTTTTAGTACTCGTTATGGGCACTATGAGTATTTAGTTATGCCTTTTGGAGTAACTAATGCTCCAAAGATATTCATGGATTACATGAATCAAATTTTTCACCCTTATCTTGATCATTTTGTAATTGTATTCATTGATGATATATTAGTGTACAGTAAAAATAGGGAGGATCATGCCAAACACTTAAAAATAGTATTACAGATTTTAAAGGATAAAAAGCTTTTTGCTAAATTATCTAAGTGTGAATTTTGGATGGAGAAAATGAGTTTTTTAGGTCATGTGATAAGTCAAGGGGGAATATCTGTAGATCCCTATAAGGTACAATCTGTTTTGGAGTGGGAGAGACCTAAAAGTGTAACAGAGATTAGGAGTTTTCTAGGATTAGCAGGATATTATAGGAGATTTATTAAGGATTTTTCTAAAATAGCTTTACCTTTGACTACCTTGACTCGAAAGAATCAGGCATTTATTTGGACCACTGAATGTGAGGATAGTTTTCAAACTCTTAAGGAAAGATTGACCACTGCTCCAGTATTGACCTTACCTGATCCCAAGAAACCTTTTGTACTATATTGTGATGCATCTAAAATGGGTTTAGGAGGAGTATTGATGCAAGATGGTAAAGTGGTAGCATATGCTTCTAGACAGCTTAAGATTCATGAGAAAAATTATCCAACCCATGATCTAGAATTAGCGGCTGTAGTATTCACACTTAAGATGTGGAGACACTATTTGTATGGAACTAGATTTGAAGTATTTAGCGATCACAAAAGCCTTAAATATTTATTTAGTCAAAAAGAATTAAACATGAGACAAAGAAGATGGATGGAATTTTTAAAGGATTATGATTTTGAACTTAATTACCATCCCGGAAAGGCTAATGTGGTAGCAGATGCTTTAAGTAGGAAGTCTTTGATTATGTCTTCACTGATGATTAGAGAAATGGATTTATTAGAACAATTTCGAGATCTTAGTTTAGTGTGTGAAACTACTAATACGAGTATTAGATTAGGAGCTTTACAAATTTCTAACACATTTTTGGAAGAAATTAGACAGAAGCAAGAATTTGATCCTTTTCTGAAAACTCAAATGGAAATTTTGAATCAAGGGAAAAGTAGTGAGTTTAAGATTGGAATGGATGGTATTTTGAGGTTTCAAGATAGAATTTGTATTCCTAATATAACAGAAGTTAGAAAAACAATTTTGGAGGAAGCACATAAAAGTAAATTAAGTATTCATCCTGGTGCCACTAAAATGTACAAAGATTTGAAAACCATGTTCGTGGCCTCGAATGAAGAAAGAAATTTGTGAATATGTGTATTCTTGTTTAATTTGTCAAAAGGCTAAAATTGAACATCGAAACCCTCGGGTTTATTGCAACCTTTAGAAATACCACAATGGAAATGGGATAGCATATCTATGGATTTTGTGGTAGCTTTGCCAAGAAACCCTAGGGGATTTGATTCAATTTGGGTTATCGTAGATCGTTTAACTAAGTCTGCACATTTTATTCCTATTAATATTAGGTATTCTTTAGATAAATTAACTAATTTGTACATAGGTGAGATTGTAAGATTACATGGTGTACCATCTAGTATTGTATCAGATAGAGACCCTAGATTTACTTCAAGATTTTGGGAGAGTCTACATAAAGCTTTAGGCACCAAATTAAAATTAAGTTCAGCCTATCATCCCCAAACTGATGGACAAACTGAAAGAACAATCCAATCTTTAGAAGATCTATTGAGAGCTTGTGTTTTAGAACATAAAGGTTGTTGGGTAGACTTTTTGCCTTTGATAGAATTTACTTACAATAATAGTTTTCATTCTTCCATTAGTATGGCACCTTTTGAAGCCTTATATGGAAGAAAATGTAGAACCCTTTGTGTTGGATGAATCGGGAGAAAGTTTAATTTTAGGACTGAGATTGTACAACAAACCTCGAAAAGATTAAATTAATTCAGAAAAGATGAGAGCGGCACAAAGTAGGCAGAAAAGTTATCATGATAAAAGAAGAAAAGATTTAGAATTTGATGTTGGTGATCACGTATTCTTAAGGGTAAATCCTTGGACCGGTATTGGGAGAATTTTAAAATCCCGAAAACTTTCACCGCGTTTCATTGGTCCCTTCCAAATAATAAAGAGAGTAGGTCCTGTGGCTTACCAAATTGCTTTACCCCCAATTCTTTCTAACCTTCATAATGTCTTCCATGTTTCCCAACTTCGGAAATACATTCATGATTCATCACATGTAATTGAGTTAGATGATGTACAAATAAAGGATAATCTAACATATGAAGCATTACCAATAAGGATTGAGGATAGGAGTATCAAAACCTTAAGAGGAAAAGATATTCCTTTAGTAAAGGTTATTTGGGGAACAGATGATGCAACATGGGAACTGGAAAGTGAGATGCGGAAAAGCTACCCTGCACTATTTGAATGAGGTAAATTTCGAGGACGAAATTTTTTTTATGGGGGGTAGTATTGTAACACTCCAAAAATTTAAATATAATTTGAAGAAGATTAAAATACTGTGCAAATAGTAATTTACTGTGTAAATAGTAAATTACTGTGCAAATAGTAAATTACTGTGTAAATAGTAAAAAACTATATATTCACGTGTAAAGTTACTGTGCAAATAGTAAAAAACTATATAATCACGGATCATATTACTGTGCAAATAGTAACCAAATCACTGTGTAGATAGTAACTTTTGAAATCCTATAAATAGGGCCTAAGGGTTTCAGTTATAATCACAAAATCAAGAACATTCTCTTAAACTCTCTCTTAGAAATCTCTCCAAATTAGATAGGAGCAAGTAAGTAGGGGAATGAATAGAGAAGCTAGGAGAAATAGGTAAGGGGAGTTGTCCTTATCTTACTTTACTATTCATGTATGCCGTATTTTACTATTCATGTATATCGTATTTTACTATTCATGTATACCGTATTTTACTATTCATGTATGCCGTATTTTACTATTCATGTATACGTTATTATTCATGTATACAATATTTACTATTCATGTATATGGTACTATTCATGTATTCTTAGTATGCTCTGTGGTTGCGGTTTTGTCCGATCTTCCACATCAGAACAGAATTATTATTGTTGTTATGCTAAAGTGTTAAGAATATTCTTAGTATGCTCTGTGGTTGCGGTTTTGTCCGATCTTCCACATCAGAAAAGAACTATTCTTGTTGTTAGGAAAAAGGGTGGTAGTGTGGAAGTGCATGTCTAGGAAAGTTCTGGGTAAGGAAAGACCTGGTTATTAAGGGAATCCATTTGTGATTTCACCACTCTTTCCTGGGAACTTACCTGGTGTACTATTCACGGACTACGGTCACTTATACGTTACTATTCACGATACGGTACTATTCACGTATCGGTACTATTCACGTATACGATGTTCACGTATACGATCTTGTTTATGGGTGTTTCTTGATTTGATTTTTTTATTGGTGGTTATTGATTGTTTTTGGTATTTTGAAATATGAATGATTTTAAATAATATTCTAGAAAGGGAGGTAAAATTTTCATTCATGCATACATGCCTCAAAAGAGGTGGCCTCGGTTAGAGGGACAGATAATAAACTTAAGCCGTGCGTCTTGGTGGGATGCCAGACTTGGGGGATTTTTATGGTGAGAATTTATTTAATTCATGATGATCACATGATTGTTTATGAGATTCTGTGCAACACTGGGAAATCCCAACTGGTCGGTAAAGTTATTCGATGATTACATCGTATTATCTATTATGGTACCACATTGCATATTTTTGGAGTTGAGGTTGGAGCATGCATCATATAGAAATTTCATTTAAGTCATAATTCATTATTTATTTATTTGATTTTGAAATATATCATATTAATATTTTATATGCTATTAATGGAAAGCTCACCCTTGCGTGTTTGTGTCTGTGGTTTGACACCTGTGATGATCCTGAATTTTATTCGGAGGAGCAGATTGACAGGTAGATTCAGTAATCACGTGTGGAGTAATTTACTATTCGCACAGTATTTTACTATTTATACAGTATTTTACTATTTACACAATAAATTACTATTTGTACAGTATTTTTACTATTTGCACAGTATTTTACTATTTGCACAATAGTTTACTATTTACACAGTAAATTACTATTTGCACATTTTTATAGAATTTTTAGTAAATGTTTTAACTATGAAATTATTTATGAAAATTAATTTTTGAGGGTGTTACAACTCTCTCCCCCTAAAAAGGAATTTCGTCCTCGAAATTTACCTCATTGAAATAATGTAGGATAGCTTTTCTGCATCTCACTTTCCAATTCCCATGTTGCATCATCCGTTCTCCAGATAACCTTTACTAAAGAAATATTTTTTCTCCTTAAGGTTTTGATTCTTCTATCCTCAATTCTTATTGGTAATGCTTCATAGGTTAGATTATCCTTTATTTGTATGTCATCTAACTCAATTACATGTGATGAATCAGGAATGTATTTACGAAGTTGTGAAACATGAAAGACATTATGAAGATTAGAAAGAATTGGGGGTAAAGCAATTTGGTAAGCCACTGGGCCTACTCTTTTTATTATTTGGAAGGGACCAATGAAACGCGGTGAAAGTTTTCGGGATTTTAAAACTCTTCCAATACCAGTCCATGGATTTACCCTTAATAATACGTGATCACCAACATCAAATTCCAAATCTTTTCTTCTTTTATCATGATAACTTTTCTGCCTACTTTGTGCCGTTCTCATCTTTTCCTGAATTAACTTAATCTTCTCTGAGGTTTGTTGTATAATATCAGGTCCTAAAATTAGACTTTCTCCGATTCAAATTTCAACACAAAGGGGTTCTACATTTTCTTCCATATAAAGCTTCAAAAGGTGTCATACCAATGGAAGAATGAAAACTATTATTGTAAGTAAATTCTATCAAAGGCAAAAAGTCTACCCAACAACCTTTATGTTCTAAAACACAAGCTCTCAATAAATCCTCTAAAGATTGAATAGTTCTTTCAGTTTGTCCATCAGTTTGGGGATGATAGGCATAACTTAATTTTAATTTGGTGCCTAAAGCTTTATGTAGACTCTCCCAAAATCTTGAAGTAAATCTAGGGTCTCTATCTGATACAATACTAGATGGTACACCATGTAATCTTACAATCTCACCTATGTACAAATTAGTTAATTTATCTAAAGAATACCTAATATTAATAGGAATAAAATGTGCAGACTTAGTTAAACGATCTACTATAACCCAAATTGAATCAAATCCCCTAGGGCTTCTTGGCAAAGCTACCACAAAATCCATAGATATGCTATCCCATTTCCATTGTGGTATTTCTAAAGGTTGCAATAAACTTGAGGGTTTCTGATGTTCAATTTTAGCCTTTTGACAAATTAAACAAGAATACACATATTCACAAATTTCTTTCTTCATTCGAGGCCACCAAAACATGGTTTTCAAATCTTTGTACATCTTAGTGGCACCAGGATGAATACTTAATTTGCTTTTATGTGCTTCCTCCAAAATTGTTTTTCTAACTTCTATTATATTAGGAATACAAATTCTATCTTGAAACCTCAAAATACCATCCATTCCAATCTTAAACTTACTACTTTTCCCTTGAGTTAAAATTTCTATTTGGGTTTTCAGAAAATGATCAAATTCTTGCTTCATTTCAATTTCTTCCAAAAATATGTTAGAAATTTGTAAAGCTCCTAATCTAATACTCGTTTTAGTAGTTTCACACACTAAACTAAGATCCCGAAATTGTTCCAATAAATCCATTTCTCTAATCATCAAGAAGACATAATCAAAGATTTCCTACTTAAAGCATCTGCTACCACATTAGCCTTTCCCGGATGGTAATTAAGTTCAAAATCATAATCTTTTAAAAATTCCATCCATCTACGTTGTCTCATGTTCAATTCTTTTTGACTAAATAAATATTTAAGACTTTTGTGATCGCTAAATACTTCAAACCTTGTTCCATACAAATAGTGTCTCCATATCTTAAGTGTGAATACTACAACTAATTCTAGATCATGGGTTGGGTAATTTTTCTCATGAATCTTAAGTCTAGAAGCATATGCTACCACTTTACCATCTTGCATCAATACTCCTCCTAAACCCATTTTAGATGCATCACAATATAGTACAAAAGGTTTCTTGGGATCAGGTAAGGTCAATACTGGAGCAGTGGTCAATCTTTCCTTAAGAGTTTGAAAACTATCCTCACATTCAAAGTCCAAATAAATGCCCGATTCTTTCGAGTCAAGGTAGTCAAAGGTAAAGCTATTTTAGAAAAATCCTTAATAAATCTCCTATAATATCCTGCTAATCCTAGAAAACTCCTAATCTCTGTTACAGTTTTAGGTCTTCCCCACTCCAAAACAGATTGTACCTTAGAGGGATCTACAGATATTCCCTCTTGGCATATCACATGACCTAAAAAACTCATTTTCTCCATCCAAAATTCACACTTAGATAATTTAGCAAAAAGCTTTTTGTCCTTTAAAATCTGTAATACTATATCTAAGTGTTTGGCATGATCCTCCTTAGTTTTACTGTACACTAATATATCATCAATGAATATAATTACAAAATGGTCAAGATAAGGGTGAAAAATTCGATTCATGTAATCCATAAATACTGCTGGAGCATTAGTCACTCCAAAAGGCATAACTAAATACTCATAGTGCCCATAACGAGTACTTGGCGCTTTTGGAATATCCTCGGATTTTACCCTAATCTGATGAATCTTAAATCAATCTTACTAAAAATACAGGCTCCTTTTAATTGATCCATAAGATCATCAATCCTAGGCAGTGGATATTTATTCTTAATGGTTACTCTATTCAATTGTCTATAATCTATGCACATTCTCATAGTTCCATCCTTTTTCTTAACTAACAAAACTGGAGCTCCCCAGGGTGATACACTAGGCCTTACAAACTGTTTAGTTAACAATTCTTCAATTTGTTTCTTGACTTCTGCTAACTCTACAGGAGACATTCTATATGGTGCTATGGAAATTGGTCCTGTTCCTGGCACTAAATCAATGGAAAACTCTATTTCTCTTTCAGGAGGTAACTGATCTACTTCTTGAAATACTTCAACAAAATCTTTTACTACAGGCACAATACTCACCTCTTTTTCAAATTTAGTTTCATTAGCGGTGATCATATATACTTGGGTATTGTTTTCCTTTAAAGATTTTAAAACCTTATTTATGGAAATAATTTCAATATCCCTACTCTCCTCCGGGTCTCGAAAAATAATTGTTTTGTCAAAGCAATTTAACAAAACATGATTAGTGGACAACCAATCCATACCTAAAACAACTTCAATTTGCTGGAGGGGTAAACAAATCAAATTGACACTGAAAGTTTTATCACAAATTTTTATTTTACAGTTTAGACAGATATCTGAGGTTAAAACTGAAGTCCCAGTTGGAGTATTTACTTCTAATTTAAAGTTTAATGAAGACACAGGGAGTTTCAATTTTTGCACACAAGAATATGACACGAAAGAATGAGTAGCACCAGAATCAAATAACACAGTTAAAGGAGTTTCACTTATGAAGCATTTACCTCGAATCAAAGTTTCTGAAGTCTCAGTTCCATTAAGAGAAAAAATTCTTCCTTGAGCCTTCGGTTTTTCAGACGGATTTTCGGACATGCTTCCTTTTCCTCGACAATCTTTTGCTAGATGTCCCTTTGTGTTACATTTGTAGCACCAGTTGCACGATGAGGCATAGTGTCCAAATTCTCCACACTTAAAACACTTGACATTAACAGGATTAGATTCACGATTTCCCATAGAAGCTTTAGAGAAATTCCCAAGAGGACGTTCTCTAACTCCTTGAGAAGCTTGGTATGGTTTTCCTTTATTTTGAAACCCAAATCTTTTATCTTTAATGGGTCCTCCAATATTTTTATTTTTATAATATACAGTTCTAGCACGAGAATCCTCATCATATATTCTACACATATTTACAAGTACTGGAAATTGGTGAATACCTTGATAATTTATGGCCTGTTTTATTTCAGGACGTAGGCCATTTAAGAATTTAACACATTTAGATCTTTCACCATCTTTTCCATGGTAGTGTGCGGAATATCTGACTAGATCCTCAAACCTGACCGCATATTCAGCAACTGTTAAGTTCCCTTGTTTTAATTCCAAAAACTCCATTTCTTTTTTATTCCTTATATCTTCAGGAAAATATTTTTCTAGAAATAATTCTTTAAATTCTTCCCATTTTATCGTTTCTCCTTCGGTTGCCACATACTGACAGGTATTTTCCCACCAATACTCTGCCTCTTCCACTAACATGTGAGTTGCGAAAATTACCTTTTTATCTTCACAACATCCCATTACCCGAAAGATTTTCTCAATCTCCCTTAGCCATCGTTGAGCACCTTCAGGGTCATATCTACCTCCAAAAGTAGGCGGATTATTTCTCTGAAAACGCTCTAGGCCGCGATATTCAGTTTGCTCATTGTTGTTTCTACTTTGGTTTCCAATTGCTTGGGCAAGATTTTCAAGTGCCTCAGCAATTGCCTTATCATTTGTTCCAGCCATCTATTATTATTAGAGAAAAGAAAATCTCTAAGCACACCAACTAACAATCAAACAAAAATATAGAGCACATAACAAACAATCATTCACACAACCTTATTGATTCTAAGCTCACTACTAATTACTTAATCACAACAAAAACATGGTTAGCTCAAAATTCACAAGTCCAAGAAACATACTGCTCTGATACCAACTGTAACACCCCGACGTATTTCATTGCTGAAATATTTTCATTTTCTTCATTTATTATTATTATTTGAAATTGTTTCCCTTCATTTAGATTTCTTTAAATAAAATCTTAATATAATTTTTCTTGCTAACAAAAACGTTACCAAAAATAACACACATCACATAGATCAAATCATAATCATACATCAAAAGTTATTTACAAACGTCACATAGGTACGTAATATTGTGACGATTATAAAATACACATTATTCATAAAAATCCTCATGTTGGCTATCCTTGACATCTCCACACATGATTACTTGAATCTACTCATCAATCTGCTCCTCCGAATAAAATTCAGGATCATCACAGTGTCAAACCACAGACACAAACACGCGCAAGGGTAAGTTCCAATATCTTAATAAAAATACTTATCATGTAAAAATATTTATATAATACATATCATATAAAAATGTCAATATAATACATATCATATAAAAATACCCATATGATACATATCATAATCAAATCAATAAAGGATGAATTATGACTTAAATGAAATTTCTATATGATGCATGCTCCAACCTCAACTCCAAAAATATGCAATGTGGTACCATCTCAGATAATACGACATCATCATCGTAAAACTTACCGACCAGTTGGGATTTCACAGTGGTGCACAGAATCTCATAAACAATCATGTGATCATCATGAATTAAATGAATTCTCACTATAAAAATCCCCCAAGTCTGGCATCCCACCTAGACGCACGGATTAAGTTATTATCTGCACCTCTAACCGAGGCCACCTCTTTTAAGGCATGCATGAATGAATGAAAACTTATCTCCCTTTCTAAAAATTTCATTTATAATCATTCATATTTTGATGTATCATCAAATACCAAGAATACTAATAAACATCATGAAACCAGTAAATCAAGAAAACACCAAGAAAACACCCATCAAAAGTAATGTATACGTGAACAAGACGTCGTATCGTGAATGACGATCCGTATACGTGAACAGTACCGTATACGTGAACAGTACCGTATACGTGAACAGTACCGTATAAGAGTTCGTAGTCCGTAAATAGTACACCAGGTAAGTTCCCAGGAAAGAGAGGCGGGTCACTAATGGACACACTTAAGTACCAAGTCTTTCCTTAGCCAGAACTTTCCTAGACATGCACTTCCACACTATCACCCTTTTCCTAACAACAAGAATAATTCTGTTCTGATGTGGAAGATCGGACAAAACCGCAACCACAGAGCATACTAAGAATTTTCTTAGCACCTTAGTATCAGATAAAATAAAGATAATAACAACAAAGAATAGTAAGATAAGGATAGCTCCCCTTACCAATTCCTCCTAGCTTCCTATCTTCCTCTACCTATTTACTTCTCTCTTGATTGAAGAGATTTCTTCCTAAGAGATTTTGAGAGAATGAAAGAATGTTCTTGGATTTGTGATTATAATTGAAACTCTAGGCCCTATTTATAGAATTACAAAAGTTACTATTTGCACAGTAATTTTTACTATTTGCACAGTGATTTGCTTATTATAATGGAACCCGTGTAACCCGTGTTTTTATATTTTATTATTTTTTTTTTTTTACTATTTGCACAGTAATTTACTATTCGCACAGTATTTTACTATTTATACAGTATTTTACTATTTACACAATAAATTACTATTTGTACAGTATTTTTACTATTTGCACAGTATTTTACTATTTGCACAATAGTTTACTATTTACACAGTAAATTACTATTTGCACATTTTTATAGAATTTTTAGTAAATGTTTTAACTACGAAATTATTTATGAAAATTAATTTTTGAGGGTGTTACACAAGGCATCCATACATGGAGCATTTTTAGGAACAGATGAAGTATGAGTATCCACGTTAACTCCGTCTGTGGGAACAAATGAAGTGTGTGTATCCACATGCACATCATTAGGTGGAACAGATACATTGGTGGGCATTATGAAAACATGAAGAACCTAAAGGTTCTTCATTTAGCATGGTGGAGAGATGTTTTATTAGTAATTCATTATCTTTCAAAATTTGAGCAGACTTAGGTGCAAGTACAACACCAACAACTATAGATGATGTAGCACTAGAAGCGGACACAATTATTCGTCTCTTATGTTTAGCAAAAGTTGCACGAGACATCCTTAACTCCACTCCAGATGGATACCAATCAATGTCATTTGTTTCAAACCTTTGGTTCAAGATGATTTGAGAGAAAAGAGAGAGGTATTGAATATTGGATCTTCTTTTCGAGCATCTTCCTCTCAATGCTCAAATCTAGTGATCCATGACCATATCTCAACTTTCCTCAATTAAATGAAAGAGACAAAATTTGTCTTACTCACATTGTCCCTTGATCCACTATGAGGTCTGGAAATGTTGAAACAGAACTTGTGGTGAAAACGATAAGAAAGAAGCATGTTCCTTGATCACACGAATTTGGATGCGTCCTTTGGTCTTGGAAACCCATATAGAGCAATATCCCCCATTTGTTATCTAATGTGTTTATCCCAATTGGGAGTGTAACTAACTCCCTCATCCATACACTTAGATGCAACAACAATTGTCTTAGTAGAGATAAAATACTATTGCAGATACCTATTTAGACTTTTTGCATTGTCCCAAAACTCACCATAGGCCACTAACATCGAAACTTTATTGAACTTTGCATACTTTGTCCATCCAACTGCGGGGAGAGTCCCTCCAAATCCTCAGAACACATTGTGAAATTCGAGAGGTTAATCCATTTTCCGGTGACAAACATGTCCTTAGAGAAAAAGGAACACAGTGTAGTTTTGTTCTCCATTGATTTTTTCTCATTTAGAAAGATTAACAAAGTGAGAGTATTACTGATAGTAAAATCTTAAAGAAATTGCACAAACGGTAAAGTAATGGAGTGAAGGTTAAGTTTCCTATTTATAAAGGTGAATATGAAATGTTAATTAGGATTTTAAGGTTAGATACTGTCCTTGTATATTCGAGCCAATCATTGCCAATTTAAATTTGATATGACGTGTCAGCTAATTTTTATTGCACACTTTTCTCAACTATCAAATAATTTGACTTTATTACTTAGACAAATTTAATGCTTGCATTTAATGATCAGACCCTACAAACTTAATACACAAGTTAAATTCAATTTATGGTGCATCTGAATAGCTTAGTCACGTGATGTTTTGTTTGGTACAGATTAATGAAAATCTATTGGACATTATACATCGTCTATTTACTTAATAGAAGGAATTTCATCTGTTGAATAAACTTAGTCAATTAAGCTCACTAATATATGATTTTCTTAATAAAGTAAAATCTTTTTTCAACTAGAGCCTTAGTGATGATATCAAGCCATTGAAGATGTGTGTTTACATATTTCACTTCAAAAACTCCTTTTTGAACTTAATCTTTAATGAAATGATATCTTATCTCTATGTGTTTAACTTTAAAGTGTTGAATTGTGTTCTTATTTAGATTGATTGCATTAGTATTATTGTAAATATAGAAATATTCAATTAAAACTTATTAACTAATATGTTACCATAGAAGCTATGAGCAACAATTTACTATAGTAGTGTATTCTGTTTCTACTATCAAGAGAGCAATTGAGTTCTGCTTCTTATTAGGCCAAAAAATGGGAGACGGTTCAAGAAAATGACATCTTCCACTTATACTTTTTCTTTCTATTCTACCTTTAACATAGTCAACATTGTAGTATCCAATCAACCGGAATTCTTGATTTTTCTTATTAAACAAAGGTAGATTAGTGGTGCAATAAGATATCTCATAATCTTTCTCACAACTTGAAGATGTGATCCTCTATAATTTGATTAAAATCTCGCACACAAGCATGTACTATACATAATTTCAGATCCACTTGTTGTGAGATAAAAGAGGGGATCAATCATACCCGTGTAGACAATTTTTATATGCAAGTTCACTTGATTCGTATTTGTTCAAATTAGCACTAGACAAATGCATGCAGATTTTAATTGGCTTAACATTCTTCATCGTGAGCTTTTTTTCACAAGTTCCTCTTTCATCTAATTGACATGTATGCATGAAAAGAATTTCAATTTTCCTGCTCATTTTAAATTTATTTTATACTAATTCAGAAAAGTCTTTACACGAAAATTTATTAATAGCAAAAAAAAAAATAATTATATCATCAATAGAATTTGAACTATATTAAAATCTTCATATACTAGAAAAAAAGACATAGCCATAAATTATTAAATCTTATTTATAATTTCATTGAAAGAGAAAGTTAAGAAGGGCAATAAACAAACCATTACAAAGTTTACATGGAAACATATAGATGAAAAGAAAATTTAGCAAAGCACATCGATCTAGGAACAAATTTAATTAGTTGAAAGCAAACTTGAAAGATTTTACTAATTGATTAAAATGGAGATTGGATTAAGATACAATGTAACTTTTGGACAAATTATTGCCTCCCAGGGTGAATGAAAGATGCTACGTGAAATGTGTTCGATTTTATGTCTTTATCAAATATTCTTATGTTATTATTTAAAAGTTGATATTGTGGAAGGGATATCATAAGCCAAGTTTTAGGTTCATCCTAAAAAGGAAGTTATTGTTAATGTTAAATAAAAAAAAGTGTAATCTGACAAGACTACTAGTGTCATTTATGGTTAAATTTTTTACACAGTGATCAACTAAAATACAATTCAATATTTATGTAAAAATCTTAAAAAGTATTTCATAAAAGAAAAACTATTAAAAATACTGTTATTGAACAATATGGACAATAATCTTTAAAAATATTATCGTGTAAGTTATTTATTTTAATATATACTAACCACGTAAGTGTTGACATACTTTGTATATTCACTCTAAATTTATTTAAAAGATAAAAAATAGCTTTCTCAATTTAAAACATAAAGATTATTTCTTAATAAGAAAATACTTTCATGATAGCTAAAATATAAATTTAAATTATATACTAAAAAATAAATAAAATATTAGAAATCATTCAAAAGAGTAATCAAAATATTCATAAAGATATAAAAAAACCATAAATAGAAATAAAGATCCTGACGATAAAGAAATTAATAAATAATTTCTTAATTGAATAATTAAAAATTAATTTATTATAGTACTATAGTATATATATGTTCTAGTGTTTATTCTAAAAATATGATGGTAATTATTGATTATAATATAATAATACATCAAAAATATATTTTTACTTTATATATTTTAATTATCTAAAAATAAACATATTTTCATTAAAATAAAAATTAAGATAAATATTCCATAAAGATAAAATAAGATAACAACTCACTCTTGAAAATATTAAGATCTCCCAAAATCTTATTAAAGAAAAGAAAAGAAAAAAACTGAAAATCACTTGTTATGATTACTTTTAAAATAACACAAACTTTTAAAATTTTCACCTTCAAAATATTTTGTTTATGTTTTTAACGGATTAAAAAAAGAAAAAAATCTGTTTGAAAAAGAAAAAATTGAATTGAAGATTCTGAGTAACTTAAAGTAATTAATAAATCAATTTAATATATTAACAAATATGTAATATTTATTTAATATAAATAATGGTGTGGGAAAAGAAAACTAGGGTGTGGTGAAAAGGGTTTTTATTTGTTTCTGTGTGTTTCTCTTTTGTTTTCCCATTCTCTTCTTCTCTTTGGCGCTGCGCACAAGAGAGAGAAGAAGAACCAAAGCACTGTCGTTTTTTCAATCAACAAAGAAAATCCTTTTCTTCAATCTCTGAGTCTCAGTGAGTAGTGAGTGATATGCAGCAAGGTGATTCAACGGTGCTAAGTTTGAGACCTGGTGGTGGTCGCGGCGGCGGAAGCAGGCTTTTTGCTCACTCCTCCTCCTCCTCCTCTCCCTCCACCGCCGATCTCTCTCTCTCCCGCCCCCATGCATCTTTCTCTCTCAAGGTATCTTATCTCTTAGATCTCTCTTTTTTTCACCGATTTGTTTTGTTTCGTTTCGATCTCGTTTGTTGTTATGTTTTGTGCATAGGGTTCATTGTAGGAACAGGAAAACCAATCAAAGTTACGATTTTTTTGAGATCCCATGTCGTTTAGTGATTTGATCGAATTGGGTTTTGTATGTGGGAGACTATCCTTACGTTAGAAGCTTTTGGGTTAGACCCTTAACCTATGTTTCTATTGAGTTTTAAGGGAGAAGGTGAAGTTGGAATGTCCTGATTCTTGGTGGGTTCACTTAGTTATGTGTTCTTGCTGTAAATATGGACATAAAGCAACAATCTGTGGGCTTTAGGTGGGTTTTGGTTCAGTGTTGCATTGCCCATAAAGGACCCAAATACATTGTTTCTCGTTTGCCTTTAGAATTAGGGTTTTGTTTTTGGGATGTTGGTGTGTCCTGAACTTGTTGGGTCTAGCAAAAGGGGTTAGTCAGTTCTCTTGACTTGATCAACCAATGTTTTGAATTCTCACTGGAAAAAGTCTACATTTACTGTCTAACAGTGTCTCAAACAGATTTGTCTATGGAATAGGCAATTGTTATAATTTCCTTGTTTCTAAGTTGATGTTTGTTTAGATGGTTTTCTGGAGCTGTCTTTAGTTGCATGGTGTGATAAATGATTCGATTGACTGTTGGCATATTTGTGTCTCAAATAGAATTGTCTCTGAAGTAGTGTTGAAACTTCCAACACAATGTTTGTAAACAGTGTTTTTTGGAGCTGTCTTTGGCTGCATGGTGTGTTAAATGATTCTATTAACTTTGTTGGTATATTTGTTTCTACATTTAGTGTCCAATATTACAGCAAACAGAATTTTCTCTGAAGTAGACATTTGTAGTCACTTTCTTATTTCAACAACAATGTAAACACAGATTTCCCGCAGCTGTCTTTTGCTGCATGGCTTGCTAAGTGATTCTATTAATGCTGTCGGTAGATTTGTTTCTACATTTAATATCCAGTAGTACCTCAAACAGAATTTTCTCTGAAATAGACAATTGTGATAACTTCCTTATTGCAACCACAATGTTTGCCAACATCTTTTCCTGGAGCTGTATTTGGCTGCATGAGGTGTTAAATGATTCTATTAACTTTGTTGGTATATTTGTTTCTAATGAATGAATGCATGTTTGGATAGCCATTACACCTGTTTAAAAATTACTTCAACATAAAAGATATGAAGTATCCTTTCAAAATATGTTCAAGTTTGCTTAGAACTGTTATCCAAATATGCTGTGGGTAGTTGAAAAGAGAATTTTTTTTCTCAACCAAATGCTATTAGACTTGTTGGTTTCTTATTGATTTTCATGTATGGTTTGGGCATAACTATTTTTATCACCAAAATTCTGTAATGGACTGGAAAATATTTGAGATTATTCCTGTGATGTTTGTGCATGCAGTTTAGTTCATTGGAGTTTGATCCCATAATTTATTTTTTGTTATTCCATGCTATCCTATCTGCTGTCTTCATTTTTCTTTTTTAACTGTGGACCATGTGAAGAACTTTGTATCTCATTTATTCTTGCTTCTCGTAGACTGGAGACTCACGGTTTGAGGGTCGTGAGCGTGTGCGGTATGCCAAAGACCAGCTTTTAAAGATTAGAGAGGTAACTTTTTGCTCTTTCAATTTAGTATAATACCTAAATATCTGAATAATTTCTTCTTATTGACCCAATTCACTTTTCTTGACCTTTGTCCTCCATACTAGAGGAACCTACTTCTGATAATTACATTTTAACTGTTATCTGTGTTGAAACTTTTCATTCATAGGCTGTGAAGGAGGTCCCTGATGATATTCTAAAGATTAAACAAGATATAGAAGCTGAACTTTTTGGTGAAGATCAAACCTGGGGCCGTGCTGAAAACAATGTAACTGTCTTTCCTGTCTTCGAATTAAATTGTAAATTTTGTTATGAACCATGAATCCTCTTTCATCCCATGTGGTAAGTTGATTGATTTTTGGTGGAAAAAAAATATTTGTTTGTATCAGATGAAAAGAAGACTTGTCTAATATCATACTGATACTTGTACTACTATGGATACATTTATTGTTTTGATTGTTGCAATTAAATATTATCCTTCGCAAATCTATCCGTACTCATTTTCACAACTCATGTTATGTTGTAATGTTTACTTTATCTTCTGCAGCCTCCTCATCAATTACGGAATCGGTATTCTGAGCCAGATAACCGTGATTGGCATGGTCGTTCTGGGCAAATTCCTGCTAATCCAGATGAGAGGTCTTGGGAAAACCTCAGAGATAACAGGGAGTTTGGTAATCAGGGTAATCGCCAAGACCAACTTAATTCGCAGTTTGCAAGGACACAAATCTCTTCTACGCAAGGGGTAAGCATGAAGAAATAAATATCGTTGTTTTAGTTGGCTTTGTATGTTTGTTTGAAACCTGCTATCTGTAAACGAGAGAGTGCTATGTCACTGACATAACTAAAATTTTTTCCTTTCAGTAGAAGCTTCTAATTGTGTGGCTTCATGTTGTTCAGTGATAACACATCACTTAAGTTTTGGAGAAAAGAATGAAAAACAATGTGTCATCTCACACTGATATGCTCCTTTCAATGTGGATATATTGTTCCTTTACAAAGCATAGTAGGTCTTAAAAGGCTAAGCCTATAGCCAACCTAATACAACCTAAGCTTTCGCATCAAAAACTAGATATACAATATTAAACTATGTAGAAGCTTCCTTAGCAAACTATTCTAACAACATCATTACCTATTATGTTTTCCTCAATTTTCTAATCATCCATTTTGGCCCTTTGGAAACCTGTTTGATGTGGATTTTGTCACATGAGATATTTCCATAAGAGAGAAGGCCATGATTACATTTATTGTTACTCGATGTATCGTTCATTATCATCAAAATTGCTTTCTATGCCCTGATGAACCTGTTACCAGTTTGTACATTTTTTTCCATTAGTTTTTATATATGCCAACCTGACATGCCATGCATCATGATCAAATTTGACATGAGGCAATTATCACCCTACATAAACAGCTTAACATAATTGATAGGATGTTATCTTAGTGATTAAAATATTTGGACTTGCGTTTTAATTTTTATAGTTGGTTATTTAATGTAATCTCATGTGCTTTTATTGATGTATCAATGTGCACTTGAAGTTTGTAGGTTCACTTTGGTAACAATAAGAACTAAGTTGCACTTTGTAGCTGTAGTAATTAAGTTATCAAATGTTTTTATTTTAACCTGAACTGCTGTTGAAGAAAGGGGATTAGTTTAATTAGTAGTTATATGTTTTCTGATAATATTCTTTTGAAGTCTGACCCATTCCTCTTAGATTAGTATCTGATGATGACTAAGTTGTGCTGGCCTTATTATAACTACTTGATTAAGAAGTTTTAGTTAATATCATAACGGTTTCTACCTGTTGGATTGGCACAATCAATTTGTATATCTATTTGTAATCAACTGTCTATTTATTCAGGGAGGACCTACTCCTACACTAGTCAAGGCTGAGGTACCATGGTCTGCAAGAAGGGGAAGTCTCTCTGACAAGGATCGTGTCTTGAAGACTGTGAAAGGGTAATGAGTTTTGGATTCTTGTGAATATCAGTTAGATATGAGTCCTTTTATCCATGCTATGTGAAGGTTTTTTGGTTGCCAAAATGTATGCTAGGATCTTGACTTCTGTAATTGTACCTTAATTGTCTAGTAGTAGTTCCCCAGAAAGCTGGCAGGTAGTAAAATGGCTTCAACAATGCAGAGTTTGGGGGATTCAATCATATTGATTAAGCATGAAAGTGAAAGATTTACAAAATATGTCAAGGAACAATATAGTTTGCTAAGGAAGCTTTTTTCACCTTTTTAAGCCTTTTTCACCTGTTACTCTATTAAGGTTTGGAATTGTATGGCTTCTGCTATTTATACGGAATTGGATGGCTCCTGCTATATATACACTTTACAAATTGGATGGTTCCTGCTATTTATAAGCTATTTGTCTGATTTTATGCAGAATACTGAATAAGTTGACTCCTGAGAAATTTGATGTCCTGAAGGGTCAGTTGATTGATTCTGGCATTACATCAGCTGACATCTTGAAGGTTGTCACTCTTCAATGGCTGTTGTCATTTTATTTCTGTTCACTTCTTGTTCTAAATATGCTGTTTTGCTTTGTGAATGCAGGATGTCATTTCACTTATTTTTGATAAGGCTGTTCTGGAACCCACGTTTTGCCCCATGTATGCTCAGCTGTGTTCTGATCTTAATGAAAAGCTGCCCCCATTCCCGTCCGAAGAACCTGGTGGGAAAGAAATCACCTTTAAGAGAGTACTCTTGAATAATTGTCAGGAGGCATTTGAAGGTGCTGAAAATCTGAGGGAGGAATTGAAAAGGATGATTGCCCCTGAGCAGGAGATGGAGCGCATGGACAAGGAAAGGATGATAAAGCTTCGTACCCTTGGAAATATCCGTTTAATTGGTGAGCTATTGAAGCAGAAGATGGTTCCTGAAAAGATTGTGCATCACATTGTTCAGGTCTAAGATTTAAGATTTCTACTGTTATGTAAAATGTATGAGTTGGTTTGGCAATATCCACTTACTAGTACTGTTGCTACTTTGAGCAGGAGCTTTTGGGGTCCCCAGACAGCAAATCTTGTCCAGTTGAGGAAAATGTTGAAGCTATATGTCAGTTTTTCAATACTATTGGAAAACAGCTCGATGAAAGTCCTAAATCGCGGCGTATAAATGATAGTTACTTTGGCCGGTTGAAAGAACTGAGCACAAATCAGCAACTTGTGCCCCGACTTAGGTTCATGATTCGGGATGTTCTAGAGTTGCGTTCTAATAAATGGGTTCCTAGGCGTGAGGAGGTAAATTTAGAAGTTGTTATATTCTGTGACATGTTATACTAATGTTAAATGTACTGTTTATTAAGTTTTAAACTTTGACTGCTGACTCATGTAGGTCAAAGCGAAAACCATTACTGAAATTCATTCAGAGGCAGAAAAAAATCTTGGTTTGCGACCAGGGGCAACTGCAAGTATGAGAAACATCCGTGGTGGTGTTCATGGAAATTCCAGCTCTGGAGGCTTCCCTATAGCTCGGCCTGGTGCAGGGGGTTTGATGCCTGGAATGCCAGGGACTAGGAGGATGCCTGGGATGCCTGGATTTGATAATGAGAACTGGGAGATTCCTAAGACTAGATCAATGCCAAGAGGAGACTTGTCAGGTGGTCAAGCTGCTGGACGCAACAACTCTTCTTCATTTTCCAAGTCCACAACCCTTAATTCAAAATTTCTACCTCAGGGTAGTAGTGGTGGTATTATAAGTGGAAGAAATAGTGCCCTAGTACATGGTGGTAATACATTTTCTGCTCGCCCGACAGATGTTGGATTAGGTCCTGAGGCAGCACCTCAACTCTCTTCACCTGCTAAAACAGTTGCTCCTGTTCCTGTATCCTCTGAGAAGCCACAAGCTCCAGCTGCAACACTGAATACTGATGTTCTTCGCCGCAAAACCGTCTCTCTTCTAGAAGAGTATTTCAGTGTTCGGATTCTGGAAGAGGCATTACAGTGTGTGGAGGAATTAAAATCTCCTTCTTACCACCCTGAGGTTGTTAAGGAAGCCATATCGCTTGCACTTGATAAAAGTCCACCATGTGTTGAACCTGTTGCCAGTCTCATCGAGTATCTGTATACTAAGAAGATTCTTACAGGCATAGACATAGGGACTGGCTGTTTGTTATTTGGTTCAATGCTGGATGATATTGGCATAGATTTACCTAAAGCACCAAATAATTTTGGTGAGATAATTGGGAAACTAATTTTGGCTGGCGGGTTGGATTTTAAGGTGGTGACAGAGATTCTCAAGAAGGTGGAGGATGACATGTTCCAGAGAGCAATATTTGACAGCACAATAGGGACCGTTAAATCAGCATCTGGGCAAGCTGTGTTGGATTCTCAAGCATCGTATATTGATGCCTGCCAGAGTCTGCTCAAGTGAATCAAAATGATTCTGTAACTGGATGAACCTGTCTTTTGCTACTTTCTTATTTCTATACCTTCATCCTCTCTTTTTGAGTAAAAGCATTTTGTATTAAAGTATGTTATAAAGTGGATATTTCAGTGTCAGGTATTTTGATCAAGCTGTAAAATTTTATTTTTGATTTTTTGAGATGTTTATTGAGGGAAAAGTCAAACCATAAAGCTGCGGATTTTATTTTCCGGTTAGCAAATCAGGTTCCAAGTTTCTCCGGGAAGTGTCCCATTAGGGGTCCAAATGTTTTTGTATTTCATTAGTTTCAATTTTTACTTTATTTTGTTGACATAGTCATTGTTTAACTGGTCAGTTCATAAATATCATTATCGTTATATGTTCATATTTCTGTTTCAAGATTTATGTTGCTAGATTTTTTTAGCTTGATCTTGCAATCTTTTGCTGCTTGTTGCTCTTATCTGGAATGTCTTGAATGACCTTTTGAAATTGATATTTTTTATAATAGCTGTTTTTATTTGGGTGTCTGGTCTTTAATATAGATTATGTAATTTTGATTCTCATATTAAAAGAGTGTTAATTTCGAACTATAATCACTCCATCACTTGTTACATTTGGTATGAGTAGAGTAAAATTATTATATGTATTCTCTAAACTTATTTCTTAAAGAATTTTTCATTAAAACTATTTTCTTTTGGTAATCATTGAAATGTTTCTTCTCTTTTTGGAATTTAATCGCACTTTAAGTATCTTATCTTTTTTTTAAGAATATATATGTTGTGTGAATTTAGTTCAAATATTTTCTTTCTTTAAGTGTCTTGTATGATAGGGAATGATTATGTCAAGTTTGTTCAGAAAATAATTTTAATGGAAAAATATTTCTTAAATTTATCCAGAAAATAAATAATCTTATTTAATTTAAAATAACAAATATTTGTTTAAATGTACACATTTTATTTATAACAATTGAAAAATTAATAGATCTGATTATGTACATATATTTTATTTATAACAATTGAAAAATTGTTCTAAAAGAGGTTTAGTCCCATTATGACCTACGTGACTAGATTGCATATTGGTTTAATGTATGGAGGAAAAATCTTAAACTATTAGACGGATTTAAATAATAGACATCTATTTGTCAACAATTTAAACTATATCTCGTGGCTTTCTAAATATCCTTCAACCTTATCAAATATGTGTTCATTCTCATTCCCATTTCTAGATTTTGTTTTATATTGAATTAATGCTATCTTTTTAATAATAATGTTAATATACTCTTTTAAGAAAAAATAAAATTTACATGTAGTTTCATCATGTTGATATCATTTCCTAATCACAATTAAACTCACCACACTTGAAATTCACGTTTAATAATTTTCTTTTATCATAAAGAATAACATAAACAAAAATATTTTTTAAAAAATATTTTTTTATTAAGTAATAGATCACTCACTCACTACGAATATGAAGACTTATAGTTAAGATCGAAAACCTTAATCCACCTCCAATAAGAGGTGAAAACAATTTTATAATTTTCACATCTATGCCTCTAATTTTATAAACATCTCATAATTTAATTCCTTAAGTTTTCAACTCATTCCAACGAATAGGAATAAAAATAACATATTAAAAGTTGTGTTATTTTATTGTTCCATTTTCTTTGTAATTCATAGTTCTAATTGTTACGGGCAAACCCTACCATCTAAATATGTATTGAACTACAAGTAATGATTACTTCTCTAGGTGATTCTTATATATGATCACTTGGATATATTTCTTTCATTTTTTATTTTGTAATTATGAGATCTTAACCGAAGGAAGAGAGTAATAAGATATCCAATAAAAAAAGTCATAAGATATACTTCTCTTAAATTAAAATAAAAATAAAATTATTAAATTTGTGCTCTAATATCTTTCAAGTTCATTAATATCACTTGAAAAATACTTTTCCCTAAATTGTCCAACAGAACTTACTATCACAAGCAAAAGAGAGTAATTAAAAAATTTAAATTTTAACTAAATAAAAAATATTTTTAAAATGACATCAATTAACAAAATAAAAATAATTAAATTCTAAATTCGTCTAATTTATACAACTAAAAATAAGATTAAATAACTCAATTAAAGATGATTAGTCTAACTTTCTTATATACTTTAAGATGATTAAATACATTTATTTATTACATCAATATTTTTTATTAGGTTAAGTAAGGTAGTAAACATGCCCTTATTGTTTTTCGTATTTGAGTTGGGAGCAAAGTATATATTGCAAAACATAGACGTCTTTCACTATTATTATGACTGGTTCTAATCTTGTTTTCCTTTGATCATTTGTCATAATCTTATATTTTAACACTTTGCTTGTATCTATTATGGAAAGATTTTTCGTGTATTACGTGCAATTCAATCAATCACTTGTCCATTACCAATAGAAAAATAACAAATAAATTCCACTTTCAACGATCCCATATCCCAAATTGTCACATATTTTCATTAAGTTGTTCACCTTCCATTTTGAGTTTACATTTGGGTTCATGCAAAATCGTTGGGAAAATGTGTTTTCATGCTTCTATCTTCCGGATAGCTTTTAAAATAATGCTGAAATTCACTTTTCATTTCTTGCTTCTATCGTTGTGATCGTATAATTTTTGTGCTTCAAAAAATATTTTTGTCTATTTGATCTCACATTTTCTTGATTAAATAATTTTGCCAATAATAAGTTTAGAGTAAATTTTTAATAAAATTGTAAACGTGATGTATATTAATAATAGCTTGGTACTTATGTTGTAAAAAATAAAAATAACATAGTATAACATGTTTACGTAATAGTTTGATCACATAATTAAGTGACAATGACACATATATTGACATGCTACATCAATATATTAGTTTCACGTTTTATCATATATCAATCACACTAATACTGCCACGATATTATTAATATGTCAAATCAATAAGTTCTATTAAGAAATTGACTCTCAATCAAAATTATCCAATTAAGAAAATATAAGGGAATCAAATATGTAATATTATTAATATCAAAACTACATAATTATAATTATTTGTGAATTTTTTTTCTACTTTTTTCTCTTGTTTTTAATATGTTAGACATTCATCTTCTAAATTTTTTTTACTATGAGTAATTTTTATATAATTATCTCTTTTAAAAAATCACATGTAAAAAACTTTAAAAGATACAATTTAATTCTCTTTTGATATCTATTTACTTGTTCCGGTTAAACATATAATTAAAATAAGTAATTATATTATATATTATTATCATTATTATGGTTGACCGTTGACCAGCTATGAGACCTTTTTAAAAATGTATAAGCTTTGAAGTTAGTGTTGATCCAAATAATTACATATAGTGGGGCCAGTTAGGTTTTAATATAATTAGCCCACTAATCCTCCTCACCACGTCTTTCAGCCTTATCCTCTTTTGTCAAAATTGGTACAGCATTTTGTCGTATTCCCTATGCAATTTAACCTACCTACCCCTTATAGTAAGTTCAATTAATACTAAGACTTTCCATGTTACGTAAATTACACATTTGATCATTTTCATATAATTTAAATTTATCCGACCTAATTATTAAATTATATGAAATTATCTCTTTTATTACCCATATAAAATTTTATATAATTTAGATATTTATTCAACCATTAATATTTATATATATTTTATTATTATTTTATACATTGAAATAAGAAGATAAATTAAAAAATAATTTTGAAATTATATGAATTTTTTTATATATATACATTCAATATGAACATTAAACTCACATTTTAAAAAAAATTAATAAATATGTAATTTAACTATTTTAAATATCTAGTATTAACTTATCCTACCTTAAATAAAAAAAATAACCCTCTTTAAAAGTTAAAAACATATTTAATCTAGATAAATATACTATGAAAAATCAAAATCTATTAAACATATTTATTATCAAAAAATTTATTTTATATTTATTATTAATTTTATTTCACAGTTAATTTAAAATACAATGAATAAACTCATTCATAATATAATATATATATATATATATATATATATATATATTTCTTTTATTAATTTTTTCTTTTCTTTATTTTTTTTTATATTTTATAACTAATTACCTACTTCTTTATAAAACTTTTCTGTTGGATATTTTTTATTTATATTTATTATCTCTTGTGGCACGAGCCACCTAAACCCCATGGGAAAATCTGTGACAAGAAAACTCAATTTTTAATAGCTGTACATGGTAGCTGGGGACCAGGTCCAAGAACATAGTGCTGTACCATTGATAAGGGATCTCCACTGAACCACTTGGGATTGTTGCTGCTTACCAAATACCTGATCAGCAGATATGACCCAGAAAATATGCATGCTTGCTGCCTTTTTCCTCACTCTCTTGTTGATATCTAATTGCCTGCTAATTTCAGCTGAAAAGGATGCACAAACAACTGAATTTGTTGTACACAACAAGGGACTATTGCCATATCATAAATACACCCTCTTCTTTCACAACAGAAAGCTTGGAGTTTATGCAAGGAAAAAAGGAGGTATCACAACAACTCGTGCTCGTGGCAAAACATCCTCAGCCACTACCACTCAAATATCTACTTCTAGCTCAATTTTTTCCATATCCCTTTTCCTTCTCTTATTACTGATTTAGTTTAATATTTTCACATATCTTTTGTATATGTGTGTGTATGTGTGTTCTGAATATGTGGACTTATAAGACATGTGTTCTTTATTTATCATACATATTTTAACCTTCTATATATGTACGTGGGTAGTTTATAATTTTGATTCTTTTTATGTTTTTGGTCTTGTCATAAGTTTCTACGGTTTAGTGAACAGATTGACTAATCTTGTTATGAATTCTTGTCTCTGGTGTTGTGGTTATTCATTAAGGAGTGATTGAATAAGAATTTTATTTTCATTTGTATCCTGATTATTATTCAATATTCATGAAGGATTGAGAATGAATATTTACCTTTGTCCCTTATGAGTAATTAAAGACTTTCTATCTAATTTGTGTTTCCCTTTTTTGTAATATAAATATAAATATAAAACATGCTACTTGTTCTTAGTTGATTTCATCTTAACAAGGGTTACTGTAATCTATTCCACTTTTTAAAGTTATGATGCTGAAAATAGACCTATTGGCTCACATGAAAACATAACAAAATTGAAGAATAAAATAAAAGTTTATCTGCTTATTATCCTTTTTGTACTCGAAGTGATTATTGAGAATCTCTTTATCTCACTCAAAGCTATCTCAGCATATTTGAAAAAGAAAGGAAATTATCCACGTTTGTTCTTCTCTCCATTAGCTATATGATTTTACATTTTGTTCTTGTATATTAAAAGGAACCAGAGCCTTTTGTGAGGAAAAGCAGAACACCTTTTTTTTATTTTTCATATATACATATTTCACTACCTTATGATCTTTCCTGGTCAATTTTTATGTAAAATGAGTTACAATAATTTCCTAACTCATACAATAAAAATATCAACTACATTACACAAATAATTTTACTTTATTAATAACTATAATACACAACTAACTCATTCATAAAAATTATATATATATTTTTTTCTCTTCAAATTTTATATATATATACATATATATTCCTTTCCATATATTATTTTACAGATGATTAATTGACTGTAATATCTATCATACATTTTTCTTATCCATAATACCTAATCTCACAAGGATAGATTGAGATCCAATCTTCTGGATTGCAGCAAACTGCAAAAGTCAAATCACAGGCCCAGTACTTCTTAAATTTTTAAATTTAAAATTTTAAAGTTTATGATATTTTAATTTTTTTTCTTCTTAACTATTTATCATAT
Organism: Hylodesmum podocarpum; assembly: GCA_026586105.1. Taxonomy (NCBI): domain Eukaryota; kingdom Viridiplantae; phylum Streptophyta; class Magnoliopsida; order Fabales; family Fabaceae; genus Hylodesmum; species Hylodesmum podocarpum. Next base: position 4,962,943 of record JALJEV010000493.1, on the reverse strand, counting down.
TTTATTATGAAAATTGACATTTTTATTATTTCTAAATAAAATTAATTATTTTAATTACTTTTAAAAAACTAATTATAATCAATTATAACAAAAAAAATTTATTAAAATAATTTAACTTTTAAAATTATCTTCCTATTTCCATGACATTCAGAATATGAGAGACCCATAGAGTCTGACACAAATCACATTGGAGATTGTACAAGTGTAAGACTCAGCAAATCTGTGTCTATCGGAAGGGGCTGAGGAAGACTTTATAATTTTCTTCCAATTATTATATATATATATATATATATATATATATATATATATATATATATATATATAGTATGAATTTCTTAGTGATAAATTTTTTAAATTATAAATTTTTCATTCTAAAATTAATATTATATTATATTTAGATAAAATTTAAATTAATAATCTATTAAGTTAGGTTTAAAATTCAAGTAAAAACTAAAAAAGATAAATAAAATGTTTTTTATCATCTATTCTTTAAAATAAGGAATAATTAATTAAATAAAATTAAAATACTCTTTTTTATAAAAATCTTATAAAATATTTAAATATTTTATCTATTATTCTTTACAGTATAAAAATAATTTTTTAAAAAATATCAAATTTAACCTATAATTGACTTGTCTTAATCACAAAATATATTAACAAGTCATTAACTACTTAACAGATATTTAATAAAATAATAAAATTTATAATTTCATAATAGTTAAATGCTAAATTCTGTAAATATAAAAATTCAGTGATATAATTTACTAGAATAATAAAATCAAATGATTAAAAAAGTAATTAAAGAAAATAAATAATAATACAAATAAATGCATTATAAACTTTTCAATTCACGAAATAATGGGTTGCTATTGTAAAGTATTTCAGTTGGTTTGGGCAGTGGGTAAAAGGTTTTTGAGTTGTCCATCTCCCATTGAAAGAAAGGTCAATGTACTTTTGGGATTTTGGCGACGCTACGTAGATGTTAAAGTGATGTTAACAATTGGTCGTGTCTTTTAACACAATCTATTGGTTTGACAAAGAGAAAACAAATAAAAAAGAAAAGAGAAGAAAGATAAAGTCAATGAAAAATAAAATAAAAATAAAAATTATTTGATTAATAAAAGTTGTTTAACAAGTATAAAAAGCAAATATTAAATAATTAATAATAACAATTATATTTAGCTTTAGTATTATGATTACTTTATTAGAATAAAATTAACTTTTCAAAATTAATTAATTAAAAATAAAAATATTTAATCATTACTACATTATTATTTATTAATAATTATATCATTCATTCATTCATTTATTTTTTACTGTAATATTACTATTATACTATTTTTTGGAGGAACTATAATCGATTATGAACAAAAAAAAATAGATTATAGTAAATATAAAAAGTTAGACCGACATGTTAGGAAAGATTTTTTAAAAAAGTCTTCTTGTATGCTAATAGGTTAGCTAGTGCCCGAAATTTTATAAAATAGATTAGACCAATTTATGTAAAATATTTTATCTGATATAACTTATTTTAATCCATATTTATTATTTAAAAAGAATAAATTATCACCTTATAATCAAGATTTTCTAAAATATATCTAAGGCGAATTCACTATCTTAATTTGTTCTTGCATTGGGCATTTCTTGGTTTTAAGCTGAAGCAAAAATTTTAGTTGTAAATGAAAATCAAATTTCATTCAAGAATTAAAAATAAAATACGAAAAAGTTTAAGGACTAAAAATATATTTAATATTTTTAATTTTTATGGTCCGGAAATACTAAATTGTAATTGATTCTTTTCTTGTTTTTTAAACTATAATAATAAAATATTAATTCTTGCATTGGGCATTTCTTGGTTTTAAGCTAAAACATTTAGAAGCACGCATATAAAATTTGGCTTGCATGATCATAGTGAATAATAGCCATTTTTAAAGCACAATTTTGAAGCTTTCAACAATCTGATGATCCACCAATATTGAAGCAAATTTTCTGCATACTACAATGGATATATCTTGCAAAAGCTACAAAACATATACAAGATACTTTAATTAGAAATTATGAAGCAAATAAATACTACTTTGAATATGTTATGAACTAACCAGCAGTATAGACATTTTATTTAACTTAAATATCATCTTTAGAAAAAAATCCTTTTGCGAATATTTTTTATGATTGATTTTGCTTTTTCTTTTAAGATATTTAGAAATAATTTAAGTTTTTCATTTAAAGCTTTTAGAATTAGAAATATGAAAACCTTAAATTGTTTTGTTTTTTTTGTTCTTTTAAAATATGATTTAAAAGTAAAAATCTATTTTATTTTAGAAGAAGAAAAAGGTAATTCGACTTCCATTCCCTGAATATTATTGTATATTGTATTAACTTAAAGTATTAAAGTACATTAGAAGAAAAAACGAGTGAAAAACCTATATAAGATTAAGTGATAAGTTTTCCCTATTTTAAATTTTAGGTAGTGTGTAAAACACTTTGTGAAGAGTTTGTAATTTTTCTATTTAAAAGTTATATAAGATGAGAATTTATAATTTTTTTATTTAAAAATTATATATGATGAGAATTTAAAACCACATAGTAAGTCTTGATACTCTGAATTAAATTAACTTTTTTGTATTTTTTTTTCTTTCTCCCCTGTATTTTCTCGTAGTAACCACATTAAATTTAAAACAAATTCAATTTAAAGATTACACAAACAATATTATTGAAAGTCAACATTTTGACGAGTCTTGTTAATAAAATTTCAAGCACGCATAACCATAGAATAATTACAAAATTATTAAAATTAAGATGAAATTTAACAACATGATCCAACCAGTAGTATATATCATTCTTATTTTTAATTCATGGTAGGAGATATATGGTCCTCAATAAAGCCTATAATGAAGCCTACAATTAACGGACAACATCGATGAGCACTAAGTCAAAGGAGAAACATACGAGAAACCAAACAAGTGGAGTGTCAAACTTGTTTTGAGAAGCTCTCACAGTTTATACTTAAAGGAACATTTTGATCTCACTGCAAAACATGATTAGTTAATTTTATTATCCTTTACTTAATTAGTTTTAAGGTTTTAAGGTATGACACGAAGATGCATGTTGTGTGTTATAATCATTTCATTTTTGGTACTATTGCAATGTTCTCCATCTTCAGCCGAAGAGGAAGCATTGAATACACAAATTACAAAAAGACGTGTTCTTGATCCATTGGTCGAGAAGAGGTTATTGGTAGAACACACCTTTATCCACCACAATAGAAAGCTTGCATCTTCGGTAGAAAAAGAAGATAAAAAGAAGAAAAAGAAGAAGAAGAAGAAAAAGAAAAAGAAGGACAAAGATTCTTCCGCAAACCACAATAGAATATCCATATCCCATGCTGCCACAATTTTTTGCACTTCCATTTTGCTTGGTTTCCTCCTCATCTAGTTTTGTACACATGTTGTCTATTTTCTTATCTCTTAGAAATAATAATAATAATAATATAATAATAATAATTAAAAATAATTTAAGAATGTGAGTGAATGTTAAAAGATAAATGGGTACGAGCTAATATGTATTATGGGACATTATTTCCATGTAACTATTAAGTTGTAAAAGTTATTATCATTATGTTTATTAAGTGTGTTATTAGAGAGATTGTTATGTATTGATCTATGTAGTTTGGGTGCCATTTTGAATAAATATTCTTTATTTTTTCTAACATATTAATATTAATAATTAATTCTTAATTATTTTGTACTTTTTCTTATTTTATCTATCTTTCTATTTCTAATTATTTGCGAAGATTCTCTAGTGGTCGAGGCTGACCAAAAATTAAAAGGACGACAAAAAAATAATTATTATATTAGGAGAACTAAATAATATATAACTCAATTTTATAAATATTAAGAATTTTTTAATTATTTTTATCTTTTAGTTTTATTTTTAATTATTTACTAAACAAATCCTTAGTTTTATAAAATTGACTTATATAATGAAAAAGTAAATGATAAGAGTAAGAGAAGGGTTAAATTATGTGTTCTAAAATTTTTTTTGCTACTCAACCACCTTGTAGACAATATAACTATAAAAGGTTTATAAAAGTGATTCATCTAGTTCTAATATTAAAAAATGGTTATGAAAATTTTCCATCATGGCGTTAAAACATAAGAGAAAGAAACAAAGAAGTATGTGGTGATTTATATTGGTCAACATAATTATTTCTAATATCTTTAAGATTCTTGAAGAGTTTCTACTAACTAATAAGTAATCTCCGTATAATCACTTGTGAGGTTTTTGTATGAATTTTTATGTTGTCCTACTTTATCTCTTTTAGATGATAAGTTGACTATTCAATATATATATATATATATATATATATATATATATATATATATATATATATATATATATATATATATATATACATATTTTTGATGTTTTGAAACACAATGGGTTCAAACAAAGTAGTCTTTGTCAAGTCACATTCATGTTTGCATTTTAGTTACCTTTTTGTTTTGTCCATTTTGAATTGTCAGAAATGAGATATTGTTGTGCCACTACTTTGACTGTTACATAGAAGAATGTCTAATATTAATATTAGACGTACAACTGTAATAAATGTGTTAGTTTACAAAGATAAAAATGAAATCTCAAAGTAGTTGTCGGAGAAAGATATTGTATTAGACTACATAAAAATATTTAGTATTAACTTATTTTATCTATCTTTCCATTTCTAATTATTTGTGAAGATTCTGTAGCACAGAGGGTTGGCCATCCGCCCCAAAACATTTTTATGCTATTTTAAGTTTTGTCTCTATAATATATCTTTTGAAATCTAATAGAAAGACCAAAACTAAAAGGGAGAAAATTATAGAAATTAAAAACTAAAAAGACTTAAGCAAAAATTATAAAAATTAAAAGGACGACAAAAAACTAATTATTATATTATAAGAACTAAATAATTATATAAGTCAATTTTATATAATGAAAGAGTAAAAGATATGAGAAAGAGAGGGGTTAAATTATGTGTTTTGAAAATTTTTGCCAGTCAACTTTCGTAAAGATGATATAATTATAAAGGATTTATAAAAATGATTCATTTAGTTCTAATGTTAAAAAATGGTTATGAAGGTTTTTCATCAAGACGTTAAAACATAAGAGAAAAAAACAAAGAAGTATGTGGTGATTTATATTGGTTAACATAATTATTTCTAATACCTCCAAGTTTCTTGAAGAATTTTTACTAACCAACGAGTAATCTTCGTACAAAGTTACTTCAGACTCAACCCAAGTATTATTTCTTATCAAGTTATTCACAGACAAAAAATTGTTTGAAGATAAGGATAACTCTCAAAAGAGAGGATATATAATCTAATCACATAATAATGACTTTGTTAAGTAAAATATATAAATTTAAGGACACTCCAATGAAACAAAATGTTTCGTTTGTATATAAGTTTTCCTTTGAAGAGCTTTTCGTAAATCACTTGTGAGATTTTTGTATGAATTTTCATGTTATCCTTTATCTCTTTCAGATGATAAGTTGACTGTTGACTATATATATATATATATATATATATATATATATATTATAGACACACGCAATGTTTTGAAACACAATGGGTTCAAATAAAAGTCTTTGTCAAGTCTTTATGTTTGTGTTTTAGTTACCTTTTCGTTTTGTCCATTTTGAATTGTCATAAATGAGACATTATTGTGCCACTACTTTGATTATTGCATAGAAGAATGTCTAACCTTTTTTGAATATTAATATTAGACGTACATTTGTAATGAATATGTTAACTTACAAAGATAAAAATGAAATCTCAAAGTAGTTGTTGGAGAAAGACATTGTATTAGACTACATAAAAAATTGAAGTTAAAGTTTACTTTTCTACTTAGATATTGGACGAGAGTAAATACAATTCCACTACTTAGATGAACTTTAAGTTAAAAGTACACATGTTAGATTTTATCCTTGAATAAAACGTGTTTACTTTTATCTTTGTATGATATAAGTTCATTTTCATTTTTGAACGGTAACTATTTTGTAACAAGTGAATTTTTTGGATGATTGTGTTTTTTTGGACAATAAGTTATAGAATGCTATATTTATGTTCAACATATTCAATCATAATTAATCTATTTTATTATCATCAAAATTTTATAATCCTTTTTAAGGATTGAGGGATAAGACATGACATCTTAGGTTCCAATAATCTTCCATTTTTTTATGATGACAAAACTTACCAATTCTAATTAAAGATCAGTTCACCAAAAACATAGAAATATGACAACATTTGAAGCTTATTGATGATTATTATACGATGAACATATTTATATATTACTAGAACATATAATTTGTTATCTCATTAGAGCATAGCTAAAACACTATTCGAGAAAAATATAAACATATCAAAATCCCCTAGTCCAATGTATAAAAACATACATCAGAGCTTAAACAAATACTACAGCAGAGAAAATTAAATGACAAAAAAAAGTAAATGTATAAGAGACAGGGGACGCTCAAAAATATTCTTAGAAGTAAATTCTCCCCCTTTTTGTTACCATGAAAAAGAAATTTAACCAAAAATTGGTTGAGATGCACGTGGACATTAAAAAAAAGTGAGAAGAGAAGAAATAGGTGAGAAATGAGAAGAGATCACAAGGCGACATAAGAAGAATGATGTGGTGGGAGTGGTGAAGGGTGTTGTTGTAGTGCTGGCTATATTTCATTTTTAAATTGTGGATGGCAAGGGGGTTGCTCTTTTTTGAAACCGACTCCATTATCTTGACATTGTTGTAATAACAAATATGTGGTTGAATGGTTGAAACGATGACCTTTGAATATTTGATTTTATCCTTTAATTATGTTTTAGTTTGTAACGTTTCAACAAAAATAAACTCTTTCTAGACTCCAAATTGAAGTTCTAAATCAGTTTAAATAACCTACTCTTTATTCTCTTCATTTTGGTTGAGAGAGTTATCATTCTCACTTTTTCCGACCCTAGGCAAGGCCCTGACTGTTTTCTTACCTGAACACATCCTTTTGTCCTTTACTCAACCAACAACACGCTTATGTTATTGTAAAAGCCAAAAACACACAAGAAAGGGAGTTGAATTGTGTAAACTGTTTAAAAACTTGTTCTTTAAGACGATGCGTTTGCGTCTGTTGTTTTCAAAGCTTGATCAGACACAAGATTGTTTTCTTCTTAATATTGATTTTAATATCAAATTGTTCAGGTTATTATCCCCCAGTTAGTTAACAGATAAAACAATAGAGAAGACAACAATATTTTTATACTGGTTCGTCTGATCAAGACTACATCCAGTTCCCCAGCAACACATTGAGGTTCTACTAAGAGTATTCTTTGAACTCAGTCACTCCTGGTTAAATATATATATTATTTGGACACAGCTTTCTCAGGCTAAACAAGTATTCTTTGAACCTAGCCTCCACAAGCTAAACAAGTATTCTTTGAACACAGTCTCCACAAGCTAAACAAGGTATTCTTTGGAACGCAGCCTCCTCAGACTAATACAAAGGTATTATTTAAAACACAACCTCCTCAGGCTAAGAGCATCACAACAATAGATTTAAGATGAAAGAATAAGTTTAACCTCTACATAGAGAGGGGTTTTACAATCAGTTCTATTCTAAGTTCAGGGCGAGTGAACTTTGCTTGAGAGCTTGAAGCTTGAATATAATTTCTTTATTTTGCCGTTCGCCAGCCTTCTCTTGAAGTAATGAAGTCCTTTTATAGAGAGCTCTATGAAGTATCTGTTAAGATGAAGATTTGAATGTTAGTCCTTTGTCTTGGGGTCTTCAAACGTGTGACAGAGATCAATCAGAATAATTAATATTTTCACAGACTTTTTCTGACTTGATCAGAGACATCAACAAAAAGCATGGTTGCTTTTCGTGTTGCAGAGGTTTTGCATAGATCTATATTCTGTCTTTGGAAGATTCTACGAGTAATGACTAGATTTGAATTGGGGAGCGAGTTACTCCGTCTAAACTTCATTAAATGAGGTAGACAAATGAACAAATAGATGAGTTGTGTGTTGAATTCATTCGTCTGTTTTCTTCCTTCGTCTTCAACTTCAGTCTTCAAAGTCTTCCTTCTTGAGCACTTGACTTGAAGTTGAGATGAGTCATCTGTTTTGAACAATGAAAGTTCTTCGTCTGATGTAGTTGTTTTGAGGCTTGATGACTTGAACACTTCATCTTGTGCGTCTATGCTTGAGGGTGCATCTTGACTATACTCATTAATGATTCGTCTGGTCATTCTTCTGTTTGCATCTGATACCTCTTCAGTTTCCATCTGATGTCTCTTCAGTCAGCTCTGTTTGCATCTGATGCCTTTTCAGTCTGCTCTGTTTGCATCTGACGTCTCTTCAGTTTGCTCATCAGTCTGCTGATGCTAAGTCATCTTGACTTAACAGTTATCCTTTTGATAAATCATCATCCTTTACTCAGTTTAATTTTGTCATATTTAAATGAAGGATCATTGGGAAGTTGCTCTTTCTTGAAACCAACTACATTGTAATCTTGGCATTACTATAATGACAAATATGTGGTTGAATGGTTGAAATGACAAGCTTTGAATATTTCATTTTATCTCTCAATTATGTTTCAGTTTATGATGTTTTGACAAAAATAAAATATTTCTAGACTCCAAATCAAAATTCTAAACTGGTAAAACTAACCTACTCTTCATTCTTTTCATTTTGGACCAATTATTTCATCAAATGGAGCATCCAGTAGAAAGTTGACATTTAATGTACTATAGTATATTTGGAGTGTTTTAACAATTTATCATTTTTTCTTGACTTATGTGAGGTAATGGAAGTTATGTTCCTAGCATAATAGTGTATGAAATGTATGTCTATTTTTGTTATGCTAATTGTGAATGTGAAATGAGTAAAAATAATTATTTTGTTCTATTTTTAACTGGAGGGAAATGTTTGAATATTGTATTGTCATAAAAAAAAATTATGAAAGATAGGAAGTGTTTGAATATTGTATTGTCATAAAAAATTTATGAAAGATGGGAAGTGTTTGAATATTGTATTGTCATAATTTTTGTGAAATTAATCGTCAATGATCTATGAAATATTTTGAAATTTGTAAAATTGTGTCTAAACTGTTGTGGTGCATGTAGATTATTTTTGTGTAGGTTTGTTTTTTGTTTGGGATGTTCAAATTATGGGGAGGTAGCCCAATTTTCAATAAAATTTAAATATTTATCTAGAAAATTTTTAACTTTTATCTATTATCTTTAGATTGAATCTCTCTTCTAATTTGACTTTAGACTTTGTGATACTCTCTGTGTCCATTGAAAGTTAATATTCATTATGAAAATATTAATTTTCAATGTATAATTTTGTAAAAGTTTATATAAACTCTAACTATTATTTATATGATATTTTATGATAATCGATATATTATTATTTTGATCAATTTCTCTGCATTTATTATATCATGTTAGAGCATAATTAATTGTCAATTAAAATGTTTAAGTGCATTTATGAGTTAAGAATAAATTGGGCCTAAAACTCAGATTTTTGTACTAATTCGTTACAATTTTTGGTTTTGACCAGGTTCAGTAAATCAAGCACAACTTTCACTACAAAACTCTGTTTGAGTTCCATTATATGTCATTTTAAAGAGGACTGAGAGAACTATAAAAACTTTGAGACATCAAGAGCTAATTCGGACCACATAAGGGGTGAAGTTGGGCTTGAAGTTGACACTTGGTTGTTGTCAAAAAATTTCAGCGAGAGGGCTTTAGTTTAGGCCCATTTAAATTCATGTATATTGAACCATTTAATTATGTCTTGAGTGAGATTCGAAGTGGGGTTCCTAATTCATTAAAAGGTCATGTGACTAGTACATGACCTGCTCCCTTTAAATAGCCTATGACATATATTTCTGAAGGCACTTCTTTTACTTGCAATTTCAATTTTTGAATTTCATTTCCAACACTTGCATTTTCCCATCTCCTTGCGATTTTAATTGCTGTTATGAAATTCCGTTCATTGCTTTGTTTAATTGCAAGTATGCATAGTTAATTTTATCAATCAATTCGATCTCAATAGGATTCTTAATTTCGTTCATTGCTTTATTTAATTGCAAGTATGCGTAGCTAATTTTATCAATCAATTCGATTTGAATAAGATTCTTAATTTTCTTATGTTCTCTGTTTTAATTGCACGAACACTCGTTTTAGTTGCTGCAATTTCAATTTAAATTATTCGATTGATGTTTTGGATTGAATTTGTGGTTGTTCTGTCGTTGTTGATCAATAACGAATGCAGAGAACTAATTATGTGATTCAAAATCGAGTTGTGTTCTCTCATGCGATTGTGTGTGTTTAAAGACTACCAAATGTTCGATGATTATTTTCTAAAATTTTAGAGTGTTAGTTCGGTGTTGAAAGGCAGAGATTTTGGTTTCAATACACTACATAGATGATTGCTCTTATTTTGTTGAACCAGTGAGGGAAATTAGGAATCGAGATCGGATTGATGCCTTTTAATTGACTATTTAAAGTTGTAATTACCTTGCGATTTTTTTTAATTGTGATTACTACATTATTTGTTCGTTGTTTAATTGCTTTAATTTCACCTTAGCACAAAAATCCCCCAAATTGTTTATAATTTCGATTTTTGAGAAATAATAGAGAAATCCGTGGGAAATGATCTAGATCCACTATTACTGTAAAGTAGTAGCCGATTTTATTTTATTTGACGCATGTTCAATGCGTGTGTCGGTGACAACATTAGATAAATAAATTGCAGGGCAGGTTAGGCTCGATCCACTTAAATATAAGCTTATACGAGATCTAGACGATTTATGAGTGACTACTTTTAAAGTAATTTAGATATATTTTTCTTATTTTGAAAAAAACATAAAAAATCACAAATTCTAGTGACATATCTGTTGCTATTAAGCCAATAAACAACAAATAAAATAAAACACAATATTTAATCAAGGAAAATAAAATTTAGTCAAAGAAAATACTTGTCATAAATTATATTTTAAGTCATAAGTAGAATTTTTGAATTAAATAAAATTAAATTTTAATAATATTACTATCAAATTATTTTAACAAGGAATGAGCTTGTAGTCTAAAGTATCTCTCACAGTTTGCGAAATTATGTTTTATCATAAATACTTAGCATAAATCATAATATGTAAAACACATAATTATATATTAATACTCTTCTTATAAATTTGAAGTGTTACACTTTGGGGAAAATACGTAACACTTTTGCATTGTTGTTGTAACAACATATTTATGAGCTGAAGTTTTAACATCATTATTGTGGGTAGTTTATGGGTTCATGTCAAGTGGATTCCGGCTAAGGGGTGGAGTTTTACTATGGAAAGGTCTAGAAGGTCCTCTAGGTGGAAGAGGGTCTTTAGGGAGAACATGGAATCCTTTGGTTTTCATGTTGTTAAGAACATATTCATTAGTAACAACTCTTGCATCATCATTATTGTAACTAATTGGTAGATTCAGGCTAGATGGAGGTCCACAAGGTGGATCGCTACAACCATGCGAAGGTCCAGAAGGTGGACTTTTAGGAAGAACTTGAAACTCTCTACTTGCACCATGATTTGTGATTCCTTTATCTTTGACGTAGAAACCAGGTCCTTTAGGGAGAACATGGAATCCTTTGGTTTTCATGTTGTTAAGAACATATTCATGAGCAACAACCCTTACATCATCATTATCGTAGCTAGTTGGTAGATTCAGGCTAGATGGAGGTCCACAAGGTGGATCACTACAACCATGCGAAGGTCCAGAAGGTGGACCTTTAGGAAGAACTTGAAACTCTCTGCTTACAATATGGTTGACGATTTCTTTATCTTCGACATAGGAACCAGGCCCTCTAGGGAGAATATGAAATCCTTTGGTTTTCATGTCAGTAAGAACATATTCATGAGCAACAACCCTTATATCATCATTATTGTAGTTAATTGGTAGATTCAAGCTAGATGGAGGTCCACAAGGTGGATCGCTACAACCATGTGAAGGTCCAGAAGGTGAACCTTTAGGAAGAACTTGAAACTCTCTACTTGCAACAATTTCTTTATCTTCGACGTAGAAACCTTGGTGAGAAGAGGTCAACACGTCTAAATGTTTAGAAAATGTAGCATTTACCATCATCATACTTGAGGAGAAAAGTAATAGAAGAAATGAACTCATCTGAGTGAAGATTTTTGTTTGCATTAAAAAAGAATTCATATTTTTTTTACTAAATGATTTGTTGTGTGAGAATACAGTGTTGTTGGTATCTATTAGTATATATAGAATAACAAATATTAGAAAATGTCAAAATTAGTCATTAATGAAAAAATAATTAATAAAAAATGTCATATTTATTAAACATAATAATTAGTCAAATTTACTGTTATAATTAACTGAGGATTTAATTTGTTCAAGGTTATGATATACTTTGACCAAAGAAAAGATAGAAAGATAGCCAAAGAATATTTTTCAATGAAGTTTTTTCTTCTATAATTAATATTTCATATAACTCTTTGGTCAATAGAAAGATAGCCAAAGAATATTTTTCAATGAAGTTTTTTCTTCTATAATTAATATTTTATATAACTATAAGAGTTTTGGATTTGTTTATTATAATATATAGTCAAAGAATAAAAACTAAGAGATAAATTACTCTGTATTTTCAAATACTTATGAAATTATTAATTTCATATGAATAAATATTAAATTTATATTTTATAAAAAAATCTTTGGATCAATAATATAATATAATATTTTTTGAATAATTCATTATGTATTGAGATGTGTCTTTTATTATTTAAAAAATTCTAATTAATAAATTTTCTTTATGATTATATAATAATCTTGAATTTATTATAAATTCAAGTTATATGTTATTATAATTTATAACTTAAGAGTAGCAAATAGATATTATAAATATAAAATATATTATATGATTATATATAGTCAGGTATGTTTGGAAAGTGCCTGTGTTGAAGGTGTAGTATTCTCTATTAATGAGGTGGTCTTATTAGGAGTTAGTTATATGAAATACTTATATGAACACTTCATGAGATTTTGTAAGAATGCTCAAAATTCATGACTTTTTTAATCCTAAAATTAATAATTGTTTGAAAAAGTTAAAGATTTAATACGACAATCATTACAGTTGACCTTTTTAGAAAGTTAAAAATTATTTATTTTAAAATTTTATTTGTTCAAGATTACGTTATTCTTTGGTCAAGAAAAAGTTAATATTTTATAATTAATATTTGTAATTAATATTTTATAATTTCAGTACAGTTATTTCTTTTATAATCAATATTTTAAAAAATTATAAATCTAACCATTTACTATTTTTTAATTAACTCAATGATAATGAAAGTCAATCATCTTTTTTACAATATTTAATTAAAATTATGGAGAGCTAAATTGTCTATTTTAATTATTATTAAATAATATTGGATTTATCGATTGTAATACAACGAAAATAACACAATAATGACAGAAGCTGTTGTGTTATTAAAAGAAATTTTCAAACTTAAAATTTTTGTAAATCTTTAGGAAAGAAAAAAACGTAGTTTAAAAAATAAGGACACTAAGTTAGTGAAACTAAATTAAAAATATTTGTATTTAAAAATTTAGGTAGAGAAGGTTAAAAGTTTAGGTAGAGAAGGGAAAGAGAAAATAAATACAAAATTTTTTAAATGATTCATTAAAATTAAGATACGTTCAATGCTTTTACAATATTTTAAGGATTTTCACCGGCTAAACTTCGACTACACTCAAATATTCTCTTAAATAAAATTAGTTTCAACTCAAACTCAGCAAATTTATAACTTAAATTTACTTCTTTTTCATTAAACTACTTCTAGTTTTCACATTAAAAGTTTGTTTTGATAATATATTTATTCTTAAAAAGAGTATATACAATGAATATAAAAGTATATAACTTTGCTAATCAAATGATTTTGTATAATATTTTATATTTAAAAAAAATTTAGAATGTAAATGTTTCGTTCAGTAAAATTTTAACTCTTTACCTGATTTTCTCACTGTTTTAAGTTGACTTTCTATATATAATGTAAATAAGTAACGATGGAACTCGAGCTATATGATATTGAAAAAAATTTGAAGTAGATGCCTAAAAAAAAATCCTTGAGTTTTAAGTGGAGTAAGATTAAAGGTTATGTTTTTTTTTACAAGTGTAATCATTCTTAGATTTTGAAACACTGCAACATTGTACTGTTAAGGTTTTATTTTTTGCAATGTGTGCAACATTGTACTGTTAAGTTTTTTTTTTTTAGTGTAAAACTTTATATTTAAACATTACATAAAAAGACAAATTTAATATATATATATATATATATATATATATATATTAACTTATAATGGTATGAGGTACATATAAGATATTAAAAATAACAACCTTCTTATATCATATTTAATATTTGAATCAAATATAAACGCTAAACAAAACATTTTAGATAAATATAGTTCCTTAGACATTAAAAGATATATTCATCAAATAATAGTTACAGAGATTTTATTTGACATTGAATGATAAACATGTAGATATGTTATTTCCATCGTTGAACACCAGACCATAAGAAAAAACTTGCTTTTGAACATTTAAAAAAATTTATTTTAACGTTTTGCCTTTTTTTTTTACTATCATAAACATGTTTAATTACAATTATTTATCATTTATTATCATTAAAACTTTAAATCAATTAAAGGATTAAGGGGTGAAAGACTTGATATACTAAATTCTAAAATAATATATGGTTAAAGAATAATAACTAAGAGAGAAATTACTAATTTCATATTAATATATATATATATATATATATATTATTTTTAATATACATTTTATAATAAAATCTTTGAAACAAGAATATAATAAAATAATATTTTTTTGAAATAATTTATTTTTAAGAAATATTGTATATATATATATATATATATATATATATATATTAATATATACATATAAAAATTCATATACTCTAAAATAAGAGTAGTTTTAAAATATTACATTTATTAAACATAATAAATAGTCAAATTAAGTTCTATAATAAGCTTATATTAAATATAGCCAATAAATATTACAATGACACCCGTTTGTACATTATACCTAAATTTTGAAAAAGTTACATCCAAACTTCATAAAAAGGTGATAAAGTAATACTATAAAATATAGAGAGATATTTAGTGTAATTTCATCAAACATGAAGGATTGTTTGTGTTATTTACTCTTAATTAATGTAATATTTAGTCAAACTAGAAAAATGATCGGAAAATGACACATATGTCAAATTGTATCGGATTAACTTCTATTTCATTTTCGCTGTCTTATTTATTCATAATATTCTTTTAATAAAATTTGAATTGCAAGAGTATCATTATTGCAGGTAGAAATTTAAATTAGTAAATAAATTTATTACATTGTAGTTATTAAATATATATATATATATATATATATATATATATATATATATATATATATTAACTTATTTCTTTTCGGAGTAATCCTGGGCTTAATTCAGTAAAACTTGACCTCGAATTCGACAGAATTTAGGTTTGGCTTGAGCTGAACTCGTTAACAAGTAAATTAAAATTTAAATTCAAATTCGTTAGAAGCTTACAAGCTTGTTCAGCTCAATGAGTTAGTTTGGTTAAGTATATTTAGAATTTTTTTTTATTAAACAAAATAAAAATGATCAAATACCAATAATACTAACTAAACTCATATTATCAAATGATCCAACAATCAAATCAACATAATAACAATATTTAATTCTTCATAATTCAACAACCTAATCAACATAACTAATTCTTAATTTATGATGGTTAGTTTTTAAATTTCATTTAAAGCTAATTATAGCTTGATTTTACATTTTTTTATTCACTAGTTATGAAATAAGAATTAGTTAGGAAAGTGGTATAAGATATCTTCTCGGTATCAGAATCTCTAAATATGAAGAAAGAGAAGATAAATTACAATTTGAGGGGAAAGAAGCTGCATCAGATGATTCAGTAAAGTCTGTCATCAAACAAATGTTTGCAACTTCTTCATTAAACGAATCACTATTCTAATTGTCAACATCTTCTCACGTGACTAGACTTTTCTTCTTCTTGTCATTCTTAGGATTTTACCTTCTCCTAAGTTAAAGACATTCAGTTTTTATATGTCCATGCTTTTTGTATTCATAGCAGATAATTTTTTACCTTTCCTCCTTTGTGGCTTCCTTCTTTGGAAGTCTTATTTCTTTCTTCTTTAAGAAGAGATTCCTACTACCTTTCTTTATCATTATATTTTTGAATCTCCTTGCAATGAAAGAGAATTTGTCTTTAGATGAATCATTTAAACTTTCTAAAGAAGTTGTTTCAGCTTCAGCTTTGAAGACCTTGATTTTCCTTTTCTCAATTTTGAAATCATATGTTTTGATGACTCCTCCTCAACTTGAAGAGCAATAGGCTTTTACACATTTGTTTTGTCCTTCTTGAATAGGTAAACTTCATGTACTCTTAGAGCTCTAATAAGTTCATCAAGAGTCAAAGTCTTCATGTATCTTCTAAGTAGTAGACATAGCTTCCTAGGCAGTTGGGAAACTATCAAGAATCATTAAGTTGTTATAGGCCTTTGTGAAGGTAGTTTCAATGGTTTTCAACCACCCATTCAAGAAAGTTTGGAACCTACAAAATATACTTTCGATGGATTCACCTTTCTTCATTGAGAATAGGGGTGGAGAAACAGTGGACGGAGCAGCAGTGAATAGTGGATGAAAAACCATCAACAAGAAACATGAACGATGGCTGAGAATAGAGGAGAAGAAAAAATAGTGAGCAACGAGGCGAGCATTTAACAGTGACGAAAAACAAAGATTATGAATGGCAGTAGAGAGTGAGGCGAGCAGTGTAATGTAGAAGGAGAAAACGAGAATAATGAATAGTCAAAATGAGAGTAAGAAACGAAAATGAACAGTTTAGGCATAAATAGGGTTTTTAATATTGGTTGACTACACAATCGACGTTAATTTTGTAAACAACATTAGTTACTTCCACAACCGACATAAAAAAGGTTTCTACATCAATTATCCACAACCAACGTAACAAAGTGACATTAAAAATTCAATTTTTACTAGTGATTCTTTGATCTCAACATCTTTGTAAAGAATAAATCACAAGAAGGGGGGGGGGGTTAAATTGTGATATTGATAAAATTTTATCCTATCGTCTGTTGTTTTGAAATCAGTACAGACGATTCAAATTTATCTTTGAAACGCTTGATTTAAGAGATTAAGTTATTCTTTAATTATCCCCGTTAGTCACAAGATATAATCCAGAAAACACAAAGTTTTTATACTGGTTCGTCTATATCAGACTACGTCTAGTTACTCAGCAAAAACTGAGTTTTCACTATCAACCGTGAAAAGGTTACAAGTATTGTTTGAACACAGCCACTTCTGGCTAATACAAGATATTCTTTGATCACAACCTTCTCAGGCTAACCCACCAAGTATTATTTGAAATATAGCCTCTTCAGGCTAAAGAAAGGGTATTCTTTGCAAGCACAGCCTCCTCGGGCTAAAATACCACAGACGTGGATTTGAAAAAGTCTAAAGAAGTTAAACTTTCCTCTTCGCAAAGAGGGTTTATACAATAAAGAATAAGATCAAGAGCGAATTCAAATAAACAACTTGTAATAACATTTTTCGCCAACTTGAAATGGTGAGGTGAAGACCTTTATATAGACAACAGTCTGAAGAGATCCGTTAGACTCAAGAGATATGACCGTTATCCTTTTTCTTGAAACTTTCCATCAGTGGCAGAGATCAATCAGAATAATTAATGATTCGCAGTGGAGTCAGCACATGTTCAACACCTTTTTCTGACTTGATCAGTTTGGATAACGAAAGTGTGATATACTTTTCGTGTAGCAGAGGTTTTGCACAATACCTAATAGTCTTTTTGGAAACTTCTAAGAGTAACGGCTGAATATAACATTTTGCACGCGTTACTTCGTCTGTCTTCACTTTCTGTGACGTCTGTCTTCATTCTACTTCTAGTAGACGATGAGTCTTTAACAGAGCACAAGACGTTCAGCTAACGCTCTAGATTGATGTCGTCTTCACTCGTGATTGCATCGTCTGCTCTTTGTGATGAGACATCTTTGAGGAAGCATGGAATAAGTCTTATTAGATTGAGGAGTCACCTTTCGTCTGTAGTCCTCACATCGTCTATACTTGCATCGTCTGTTCGTATCGTCTGTCTTGTAATTATCAAAACTTAAGAGTGTTATTCCCCTTGATCTAACAATCTTCATGCTAATATTACCACTAAAGGTAAGGTATTACAAGAAATGATTTGTCTAACTAAGGTCAACCTCTTCATAGAGAGGGATATACAAAGAAAAATAGATGAGGTTTTTACAACAGATTAGAAAGTTGCACTCGATTTCTTTTTAGATTGATCTCTTACTTCAAATCTTTAATCTTTAACTTTTATATAAATAGAGAGTTTGAAGTAGTCGTTAAACTCAGCAACTTCAACTTCTTCAATCCATCCATTAGAAACCTACTCAACACTCCTATGAATTTTTAGGTTAGAGTCATAATTGACAGATAGAACTGATACTCATCTTATTTTCATGCTTCATTTGTCTTTTCATTAGTCTAAATAGAATCTTTGTCTATATTATATTATTCATCTATTGACTTCATGAATCCTCAGCTAATACTTTATTCATTTGTTAGCTTCGTAAGTTTGTTAACTTTATTCGTTTTATAAATAAAATTTTCATCTTAATAAAACAAATTTAACTTAACAAGATTCACTAGTTATTTTGGACTTGATCCAAAAGGACACACTCTTTTCATCCTTACTACTCACTTCTCCAACAAATTAGAAACTTGATGGAGTTTGATTAGTCGGACTCTTTCCAACACATTTTACGAGATGGAAACTCATGTAACAATTAACTCGCTAAGCTAAACATTGAGGTCACAATTTGGGAGCATTTTCCACTTACATTATTGCCCCTTCCACTAGCCGATAACATGGGAGTTGCATACTTGAGATTATAATCTTTTCTGTTTTTCTTATTTAGCATTCTTATGTATAAAAAAAAAAAATTAATTTTTTTATATGATTTATAAGAATTTTATTTTGAATATAAACATCATACCATATATCATAAGTTATAATGCTTAAGTCAATGCATATTTTTTTTTCTCATCAAATATTGGTTGTGATCCGGCCAATCTATGCACTATGGGAAAGATAAAGACCATGTTCCTTTTCCCATTAGCATAAGAAAATGTTCGTTTCGTGTTTCAGTTACGAGAATATGTTTTTTTTCTTTTTTTTTTGTCAATGTCTAATTCTTCATGTCTGTCATACTCACCATGCTATATTCCCTTTAAACAGAACCAGTGCAGGCTAGTTGATTAATTAAGATTAAAGATGATGATGCTTTTCTCAAAGTAATAGATTAATCAATTCATGCATGTGCACCACACAAACATATTCCCGTTAGAAAATCAAGCATTTTAGTTAGCTTTTATGTTAGTTGAAAAAGTTTAGATTAGATGAACTTAATTTTGTAAATCCAAATTTTATAAAATTCAACGTAATTGATTTATATTTAAAAAATTTCCTGTTAAACAAAAAAAAAAGAAATAATTTTAAGCTCAACTTAAATTCAATACCAATTTAAATAAAGAAATCATATTCAACTTAATAAGAAAAAAATAAAAAATAAATAGACGTAAAGATAAGGAATAAATCTAAATTTGAATACCTAAATCAAAAACACTAAATATAATTTCAACACTATCTAGAACCATCTTTCTTTTACTCTTTACTAAGAAATTCTTTATAAATAGTGAAATTTTCTACTAATTCAAATGCCTCTCCACAAGCTACTTTACTCTCCCTGTTAATCACATACCACTTCCATAACAAAGTTACATCTAAACAAATTCAAAATATGACCAAAACACTACTTGTATGGTTCATTTTGTTGATCAACATCCTCATGTTTTCAGCCAGTGCTGGGAGCGCATCTACTACAAAATTTGAAGATCTTGGCACTTCCAAGCAACAAAAGGAGACTAAATGTAACAAATTTTTGGTCCCTTCTTTGCTAGTTTTTTTCTACATCTTTATTTAGTCTGATTTAGTGTATCAAAAGCATTCAAATTGGACAAGAATATGTTAACAATATTTTTCTGGGGCATGCAGCCGTGTACGGTATGATCATCGAATCAAGTAAACCAAGCACTCAAATAACAAATCTAGGATTGCATGTTGTCCAACACACAAAGGTATCACAGAAATCAAAGACAAATGGTGGAGGGAATAACGTTAAGGATCATAAGGGGAAGAATAGTGCAAGCACCTATTCAATCAAATCTTTATCCTTGTTCATTCCTATAATGCTTCTGGTGGGTTACCTCTTTTGATTTCCAAGGCTTCAAGCTACCTATTATTTCAGTGAACACATAACTAGTGATGCTTAATTACATTATGTGTTACCTTCCTACTTTAGATTTGTATCATACTGGCAGATGTTTATGCACTTCTTAGTTTGTGTATGGTAAGATGTTCTCTCTTGGCTTTATTTTAGTAAGTGTCCTCTTAGAGGATTTGACATGTAGTTTTTGTTGAATGCTTGGTGATGCAATTATGTGTGAAAATAAAGAAATTGAAGTTTTACTGTATCCTTTTGATATACAATCACGTTACTGAAAATTGAACCTAAGATCCGGTACATATTATCTAAATTTTCACCATTAATATTATGTCTACTCTACTGGTTTATAAAGTTTTACCATATTTCATCAACATCTTGTTACTTTGAAGTTCCATGCAACATCTAACAAATTTAAATAGTGGTAAAAAAACAAATATTTAATTGGCTTAGTATTTGCATCGTTTCATCATATCAAGGCATTACTTAATCAAGAACTATTACAGACAGAGCTTGCTAGAAATAATCTGAATAAAAAGTGTCCAGAGCAAAAAATTCTTATTCACAACTCAACTCAATGACATTATGGGCATATATTCTTATTAATTTAAACATTTACTGTATACCATAAAATAATAAAACAAACAAAATATGTAATGGACATATATATTTTTATATTATCATTCACTACAGTAGGTTTTATTAAAAAAAAAAAAAACATGTTTGAAAGTCATACTGAATGTAATTTTTGGTTAGTTTACTGTATTAATCCAGTAGGAATCTGATTCTTGGCAAAAGTGAAATATTATTTAACACTAACAAATCTCTTTTAAAACAAAAATATACATATGTAATAGAAAATCTTGTTGATACTAATATATGAAATGGCGAGGAACATGCCCTAATAGACACTACTAGAACGCCAGAATTAATAGGATTAATTGGTCTCAAACTTTCTGTGTTTTGAAAAATAACATGATAAAATGGGCACTTTATTCGCCCTTGGTCCCATCATCAACGGAAGACCACGTGCAATTTCCTCTTGAAGGAAACTACAATTATTAACAAACGTAACTCAGTTGGTAACACATGTTTATTTTGTGGGAAAGACTAAGTGTTCGGTTCATCTAAGCAGTGCAACTTACTTTGCAATAGTTACTTATATATGTATGTATTGTAAGATTAAAAGGAAAAATCAGCATGGGAGATTGTGGTGTCAATTATTTGTTAATTTAGGATGAAAAATACTAGCATTGGAAATGTTTTTTTTTAAGTTGTGGTGTCACTGTTTATCAGGTGGCTCTCCCATGGTTTATTGGCTTGGTTGGCTTTAGGCAATTTTAGTTTCCTCGTGAGTTAGTTGTGGTTTCTCACTCAAATGATTTTGGGTGGCATTGAAATTTTGTAGAGGTTGACAGGTTTTATGCTTTTAGGTGATTTGAGGTGTACTGGTTTGAATTAATTCAGAGGTAGTAGCTTAACCACTTGGTGCTCTTCTATTTTTTGGCATTATTTTTGCACTTTTAGACTGAATGGCAGTGTAATTTTGATCAATTTTAATACACAACCTACAAATTAATTCATTCACGATCACAAATTATATATATATATATATATTATAACTAACTATCATATTATAATTATCTATTAAATATTTTTCTAATAATAATTTCAAGAAACCATTATTTAGTAGTTAAAAAATTTTACGAAGAAGAGAATTTAAGAATGTCTATCAAAACTATCAAAATATAAAAAGTTATTAGAGTCTACTTAAGTTTTAATTATGTAAATTATAAGAGTTATAAGTTAAAAAAAATAAAAGAAAAAGTATTTATTGAAAAATATTTATTATGTAAATTATAAGTGTAAAAAGAATCAAAATAACATTTACCTCTAATTAGCATTTACGTAAATTATAAGTGTAAAAAATATTTATTTCATACATTCAAATAAAAAAAAATCTCTAATTAGCATTTACCTTTTTTGAAAATAACTTATTTTCGTAAATCTTATATTCTCTTTAGTGATTTTGTAATTTTTAATAAATTTTATCATCAATTTTTAATAAATTATATCCTGCGAACAAAATGAGTATTAAAAAGAATATATCACTTGACACTTCTTAGGAATTGTATTTTCTAGGTATTAAGTTTCTTAACAGTATAATAAATATATTTTGTATGTCTAAAAGTCACTGTTCAGAATATTAGATGTTTGGTACCAAACATAAATTTAACATTCTCAACCTAATATTTCCAAAAATATATTGTAAAGGTAAAGTTAATTAGAAAAAAAAGAGTATAATACTCCTAAAAGAGTAAATTAAATTTACATAAAAATATTCTGGCCCTAGTCGATGTCATTTCAAGTTCAACTAGAGAGATATGAGAACCATACGTTCAAAAGAACTAATCAGAATATTCATCACTCTATGCAACTTCTTCAAAGAACATTACACACCTTACTCTTGATTTTCTCTCTGTCTATCATAGATTTTGTCAAAGAAAATTAGAGCATGTTTAATTCACTTCTCCCTTTTATTGTTATAGAACTGTTTATCAAAATAATTTACTCCACTCACCAATCAAATTTTCATCTAAATTCCATTAAGTTTTGAAATTATTTCTAAAATGCTTGTCTTAAAAACCAAAAAACGGAAACAGTTGAATTATATTTTCACATTCTCTTCTTCAAGCACTCTATTGAAGTTTTGAGGAGATAAAAGTTTAGAAAACAAAATGTGCTCATGGAACAAAATATGCTGAGATAACAAATAAGTTTTAGAAAACATAACTGTTATTGAAAGCAATAGACAAACAAGCCCAAAATTCACATAGCTTTCCCATAAATTTATGACTGAGAAACCAAGACAGAAAATGCAAAATTGCCATTTTGGAATACATCTAAGACAAACCAACTTCCCCCAATCCCAAAAAATTAGTTAGAGAACTCCCAGACTAGGGATTTGAGTATCTTATTAGTGATGATAATGGCTAGGCAACTTAAATATACTTTTAATTCCTATAACACTAATGAGTTTTGATTTTGACCATGTAAAAGCAGTAATTTATCAATTTCAAATTTTAGAAGTATGAAAAACAAAAAATATTTTAGAGACTAAAACCAAAACTCATTTATTATATAGGGACTAGAAGTATATTTAAGACATGATTTAGGAGTGCAGAAGACAAATTGAAACAACTCATCAGTGATAACGATTTCTTGTGATAAATTCCCCCATTTCATCTATATATATTGAACATATAATGATATGTTATCTTTACAGAAGAAAATAAAGCTAAAATGGTTTAGCAGATGCACAAAATCTGCTACATATCATCAGGCAAACTACACATTCCAAAAGAGCAGGAATTTGATCTACTATACTTGTTAAGTTCAAACCCTCAATGCCACCTGATCTTGCCAAGAAATTTTCCTCTTCACTGTTCTATTAGAAACATTCCCATCGTTTCGACAAAACAACTTTATGTCATTGTGCTGCTCTTCACTCACACCTCTTGGTGTAATTCTCTTTGGTTCTTCAACCCTCATTGGCTCAATATTACCCAGTAGTTCCTCCTCTTCTGTCTGCACATGATAACATCAAATATAAGGCAAGGCAAAAGTAAGCCCACTACAATGAAACATAAACAAGGACTACTCATCAAGTAAACACAACATGTGCAATGCAATTATTTACCGAAATCTGGTTCAAGTCAAAAAAAGGAGTAATACTCTTCTTCGTGGCTTCTTGAATCCTATCTTTGTGATTTAAGTCGGGTACTGGAGTAGAATTTAGAAAAGAAGGATCTTTTTTACTAAGACTCTTTGCATTCTGGTTTAAATCAAACATACGAACTGTTTTTTGCACTGCGGTTGCAGCCCCATTGGAAATCCTTTCTTTAGAATTCAAATGAGGGGGCCGCAAATTAGATTCCCTTCTATTATATTTCTTGCCCTTTGGGATAAGGGTAGCTTGGACCTTAAGCTTTTGCTGCTGTGAAATGTCTTGCTTTGGTTTAGGCTTTGGAGAAGGATTTTGTATCAAGTATCTGTAACGTTGCCTCAAAAATCTGCAGTCACAAGAGTGATGATTCTAAGGTTAAACTTCCTATGACTGAATATAAAAAGATTCACACAATGAGAAACCAACCACTAAAAATCAAAAGCATGATACTTACCGAACTTCTGCTGAGAGTATCAACTTTCTCTGTTTCGCAGCCTGCAATTTCATTCTCATGGCATTTGTTTCCTGAACATATGGAAAATTAAATTACTAATTTTCCAAGTTATAACAAAGAGTTTGCCAAAAGGGAGAAAAAGAAAAAAAAGTGAAACTTTTACAACATCCAAAACAAGAATGGAAGAGAAAAACCAACAAGCAAGCCTAAAAAGAATTTCTTCTAAGAGAGCTCAGTTCACCCATAAATCGAGTCCAAAAAGTGGAGATGCACCAATCATCAATCCAATTGACTAATTCTTAAGATCAGGTTGTAAGAAGTTTAAAAGCCATCCAAAAGATTATGTAAAATATAAAAATAAAACCAATTAGCTTCAGGAACAAAAGGACTTCTTTATGTGAATCATAGACACCCTAAATATGAGAAGGAAAAAGAAAACAAAAACATTAGAACACTGCTATGTGATTAATGTTTCATGTTTATTACAACATTCAAAGGAAAGGGTTGAGTCCAAAACATTGATTTTGGAGTTGGTAGAGAAACATATCCAAAACCAAGAAATTATACAATTCTAAAAGAAAAAGAGGAATCAGCAGAGTCACTGAATCCATTTCCGAATTAGCAGATAGGAAATACTAATAACAAATCATGTGATCCAAACATAAACACAGTTTTATTCAAAACACAACATAAGATCCATGTATCAAAGGAAAAACAAGAACAAAACCGAACCACGGTCAACAACCACAAAGATATCAAAGGAAAAAGTAGATCTATTAAAAACAAAAAATCAAACTTGATTAAATAGTGAGAAAAGGGTTACCTCCTGCAGGTCTTGATAGTCCTGTAAGAGACTCTGGTGTCTCAACCTAGCCCTTTGATCCTCGTACACAGCATAAGGTGGAGACTCCACAGAGACAACCCCTTTCATCTTCTTCATCAGATCAGAAAATAACAGAGAAAACCACAAACAAAGGACCAACAACAACAAAAACTAAAGAAAGAACAAGGTGGGAAAATTGAAGGGTAAGATGATGAAATCAGGAGTAAGAAAAGACAGAGAGAGAGGAAAAGAGATGCAAAGACAAGTAGAAGGGATGAATGAATGAATAAGATAAAGGGAAGAAGGAAAGAGAGAAGGGTGAGAAGGTTCTTCTGGCTTTCCTGTTTTCTCTGTGAAAGTCTGACCAAAACAAAGAAACCCAAAAAAAAGTCTCCACATAACTCGGTGGAAAATATTGTTGTTTTAAGAGACAGTGATGAAGATGGGATTTTTTGGGGTCTTGCAGAAGGGTAATTAAGGGAACACATTTTAATGATAGGGAAAGAGAAAGGGTTTGTGTTGTGTTGCGTTGTACGGTTGGGTATAGTTGTTGGAGGACGTTTCATTTTTCAAGCCATCTAGCTAACTTCCCTTTCTTTTTAAGTGTTTTTCCATTCTTTCTATGTTTCCTTTTTGGTTTTTTTCTTGCACCTATTGGGGGGCCATTGATGAGAGAGAAAGAAAAAGAGGGAGTTGGGTGTGGACTCATTGGTTTTTCATGTGGTGAGGGTGCGTGGAATTTCCATGTTTCTTCTTTTCATTGTTTTTGGGTGAGTTAGCCTTGGCTCAGAGAAGAGAGAGAAAGTGGGAATGGGTCAGAGTGAGAGGTAGAAAGAAAAAGGGATCATTGAAGACAGAAACTAGCTGAGAGATAAATGAAATTTTGTGGGTGATGATGATGCTGTTTTTTTTACTACGTTGTTGTTCTATTAGTTGTTGCTCCCACCTTAATTTTAGGCCTACATAAAACGACACTCATGTCATCCAATTTATCATTCTCACTATTATACATTTTGTATTTTAATTAATCTTAAAGATATAGGAATTATAAAAATATATATTTTATAAACTGTGATTATTTCTAATATATCATCACATGTAGTGTCAAATGGTATGCATTTACATGCATGCCCCTATTCTTAGTTTCCTTTGATGATAAGGAAGTAGGTGCTTTTTCATTTCACCCTTTGTCCTGGGTGGAGAAAACCCAATGTGGCTTTTGATGATGAACTTAGACAAAGCAATACCAAATTGTCTTAAAGCCAGAGAGAAACTCATTTGGTAATTGCCTCATTATTTTGTGTGCATGATCCGGGAAAGGAGTGTGTACCTTATGATATTTCTCCCACTTTCTTCATCTCTCTCCATCATATGAAGGTTGGATTTGAGATTTAATAGTCAACACCCAATTGATGAATCAGTGAATCACTATCTTTATATTTAATGTTTCCCACATCTTCTTGAAAGGAATTAGAGAGAAACCATCACCACCCTTATTTTCAGGCCTTTGTGAGTGTGACACCACCACCCTACTTGCAGCCTAATAGAAAGGTCTATTACCCTTCATGTCCTTATTGTAGATTTTGGAGAAATTCCTGGATCAACACGTCCCTTAAAAAAAAAACACTAATCATGGCTACAATAATATAATATAGGGAGTGTTTATCAAGTGGAAAAAACACTTTTTTAAGATGGAATTTGCTCTCTCCCACAAGCCATTTTTTCAGAACCGTGTAGTAGGGGAACCTGGCAAATGTCTTCCACAACATGCGATTAGTACAAGTACTAGTGTTACAAAACGTGAACCGGCCCACCCACCTACAAACATGGTAATAATAAGAATCGAAAACTGAGAAACCAAAATGTTATCTTCATTCCTTGTTTGGCTAAGTTTACCCACACAGCAAAATTTTAGGCTATGTTTGAATTGAAGGAATAAAGTGGAGAGAAGGGAATAGTTCACAAATAGAGATGAAATAATTAAATAAGAATAAAACAAACAAAAAAAGGAAATATGTTCATGATTTCATCATAAATAATTAAAATGACAAGGTTAATCAATTACTGGGATCTATTAATCAATTTTTTATAGTGTCTTTTTGGGTGTGAGGATTTGAGATTTAGAAATCGATTAAATTTTTTTTTTTTTTTAGGGTGGGATGATCAATTAATCCATTAGGGGAGTTTTTTTTTGTGCGTATGATGGATAATTGTTTTGTTGAATAAGGGGTATTTTCGTAATGGATTAATGATTTGCATAAACATGTCGTTAAACCTTGTGTTCCTTTGTTTTCACGAAATTTAATTTTCTTTTGGGTTGATACAAAAACGCGGCCTTTTACCACTTATCTTCTGTTCGTCTTTTTGCACATTCAAACAAAGCCTCGGAGGAAACTATTTTATTAAAACCCAATAGAAGTACTTATTTTGTATTTCGAAATCACATACCTAATTATTAAACAACCATTGACCAGTCTTATTTTGCATTTTAAAATCACACACAAATATTATATTTATGGGTTTATTTTTTTTTTTATGATAGTTGCTTATTTTATTTTCAAATTTGAAATTAAAAATTATAATATTTAAATCTTTCATAATAAGATATTGTAAAAAATATCATTTATAAAATTAATTAATTATACATTTCAATATTTAAAATTCGAAAAATATAATATTTAAATATCTCTTGAGAATATGTCAAAAATATTTTAGTTATAAAACTCTTTTTAATTAAAAAATTATTGATAGAGTAAAATATTTAACAAGGAAAAGAAATATATATTTTAATAATGAAAAATATTGTAATATTTTGAACCCATTCTAAAATGTTTGGAACTTTCAAAATATATTTTCGATGGATTCACCTTTCTTTATTGGGAATAGGAATGGAGAAACAGTAACGAAGCAGACAGTGAATAATGGAGGAAAAACCATCAACGAGAAACGTGAATGATGGCTAAGAATAGAGAAGAAGAAAAAGTAGTGATCAGTGGAGTGAACAGCGTGGCGAGCAGTAAGTAATGATAGAAAGTAAAGATTATGAATGGCAACAGAGAGCAAGGTGAGCGATGTAATGAAGGAGGAGAAAACAAGAATAATGAATAGTCAAAATGAGAGTAAGAACGAAAATAAATAACTTAGGCATTAAATAGGATTTTTAATATTGGTTAACTACACAACTGATGCTAATTTTGTAAACAATATTAGTTACTTCCACACCTGACATAAAAATGGTTTCTACATCGATTACCCCATAACCAACGTAATAAGGTGACGTTAAAAATCCAATTTGTATTAGTGATTCTTTAATCCCAACATCTTTAGGCTAATACTACCACTAAGAGTAAGGTATTACAAGAAATGGTTTGTCTAACTAAGATCAACCTCTTCATAGAGAGGGATATACAAAGAAAAATAGTGAGATTTTTACAAGAGATCAGAAAGTTGCACTCGATTTCTTTTTAGATTGATCTCCTACTTCAAATTTTTAATCTTCAACCTTTATATAAATAGAGAGCTTGAAGTAGCCGTTAGATTCAACAACTCCAACTTCTTCAATCCATCTATTGGAAGCCTACTCAACAGTCCTCTGAATTTAATGCGGTCTCATGAGCTGTCAACATCAGAGTTACAATGTTCTTCATGAAACGAGGATTAGGTACTGAAAAGATGTTCTCCTTTCTACACTAGACCTTTGTGTCAAAAACATCATTTTTTGTTTTGATTTGACTTAAAATTTTTATGATAGATAGAACCAATACTCATCTTATTTTCATTTTTCGTCTGTCATTTCATTAGTCTGAATAGAATCTCTGTCTGTATTATATCATTCATCTATTGACTTCATGAATCATCAGCTAACACTTTATTCATTTGTTAGCTCCTAAGTTTGTTGACTTTATTCGTCTTATAAATAAAACTTTTATCTTAGTAAAAGAAATTTGACTTAACAAGATTCACCAGTTATTTTGGACTTGATCCAAAAGGACACAAACTCTTTTCATCCTTGCTACTCACCTTCTCCAACAAATTAGAAACTTGATGTAGTATGACCAGTCTGTCTCTTTTCAACACATTTTACGAGATGGAAACTCATATATCGATTGACTCACTAAACATTGTGTAAAATACAAAACACAAGAAGAGGGGTTGAATTGTGTTAATTTAAAATTTAAATCCTTTCGTCTGTGGTTTTGAAAAGGGGTACAGACGAAACAGTGTTTTACTTCAAAAGTTGATTTTAGTGGACAAACGTTATGTTTTAAGTTATCCCCGTTAGTTCAACAATATTGATATAGAACACGAATATTTTTATACTGGTTCGTCTCTTCAAGACTACGTCCAGTTACTCAGAAACTACTGAGTTTTCATTACCAACCGTGAAAAGGTTACAAGTATTCTTTGCACCCACCACTTCCTGGCTATACACCGATATTCTTTGAACACAGCCTTCTCAGGCTAAACAGCAAAGGTATTCTTTAGACCCAGCCTCCACAGGCTAACACCACACAAGTGGATTTTAAAAAGATATATTAAAACAGAAGGATTCCTCTACGCAGAGAGGGTTTTACAATGAGGTGCAAACAGAAGTATGAGCGAAATCACAGAGGATAGAATGATAGAAGCGTTTTCGCCAGCCTGTTTTAGGTGAAGAGAAGTCCTTTAAATAGGCACCATCTTCAAATAACCGTTAGACTCATGAGAATGTCGTTGAAGATTTACTTGAGATCTTTCCAAAAAAGTGTCAAACAGTACTTGATTGATTGATGGCTTGTGCAGCGGATTAGATTGCGTACGCAGTACCTTTTCTGACTTGTACATAGACTTTGACAAAAGGTAAAGACCTTTTTGAGTTGCATGTCTAAGCATGAATCCCTATACTGATCTTGGATGCTTCTAATGAGTACTTCTTTAGATTTGAAATCTTGGCGCGATTTGCTTCACTTCTTGGACAGACGATATATATCTTCAGACTGAAGGAGTAAGCTTGAGGTTCCGTCTGTAGTTTCGTCTGATGATTTGGCTTTGAGACAGACGAATGACTTTCATCTGAGGAGTCATCTTTCGTCTGTGTCTGTTCCGTCTGACTTGCTTGCTGATCTTCCGTCTGAGAAAGTTTCGTCTGTCTTATAAAAATCAAAACCTTTGATAAGTTAATCATCTTGATCTAACACATTGATTTATATAATATTTTATAAAATTCAACGTAATTAATTTATATTTAAAAGATTTCCTGTTAAAAAAAAATTAAGTTCAACTTAAATTCAATACCAATTTAAATAAAGAAATCATATTCAACTTAATAAGAAAAAAATAAAAAAATAAATAGACATAAAGATAAGGAATAAATCTAAATTTGAATACCTAAATCAAAAACACTAAATATAATTTCAACACTATCTAGAACCATCTTTCTTTTACTCTTTAGTAAGAAATTCTTTATAAATAGTGAAATTTTCTACTAATTCAAATGCCTCTCCACAAGCTACTTTACTCTCCCTGTTAATCACATACCACTTCCATAGCAAAGTTACATCTAAACAAATTCAAAATATGACCAAAACACTACTTGTATGGTTCATTTTGTTGATCAACATCCTCGTGTTTTCAGCCAGTGCTGGGAGCGCATCTACTACAAAAATTGAAGATCTTGGCACTTCCAAGCAACAAAAGGAGACTAAATGTAACAAATTTTTGGCTCCCTTCTTTGCTAGTTTTTTTCTACATCTTTATTTAGTCTGATTTAGTGTATCAAAAGCATTCAATTGGACAAGAATATGTTAACAATATTTTTCTGGGGCATGCAGCCATGTACGGTATGATCATCGAATCAAGTAAACCAAGC
The DNA here is from genome assembly GCA_026586105.1 of Hylodesmum podocarpum. Lineage (NCBI taxonomy): Eukaryota > Viridiplantae > Streptophyta > Magnoliopsida > Fabales > Fabaceae > Hylodesmum > Hylodesmum podocarpum. Next base: position 4,931,604 of record JALJEV010000493.1, on the reverse strand, counting down.
ACTCAAATAACAAATCTAGGATTGCATGCTGTCCAACACAAGACAAATGGTGGAGGGAATAACGTTAAGGATCATAAGGGGAAGAATAGTGCAAGCACCTATTCAATCAAATCTTTATCCTTGTTCATTCCTATAATGCTTCTGGTGGGTTACCTCTTTTGATTTCCAAGGCTTCAAGCTACCTATTATTTTCAGTGAATACATAGCTAGTGATGCTTAATTACATGATGTGTTACCTTCCTACTTTAGATTTGTATCATACTGGCAGATGTTTATGCACTTCTTAGTTTGTGTATGGTAAGATGTTCTCTCTTGGCTTTATTTTAGTAAGTGTCCTCTTAGAGGATTTGACATGTAGTTTTTGTTGAATGCTTGATGATGCAGTTATGTGTAAAAATAAAGAAATTAAAGTTTTACTGTATGCTTTTGATATACAATCACGTTACTGAAAATTGAACCTAAGATCCGGTACATATTATCTAAATTTTCACCATTAATATTATGTCTACTCTAGTGGTTTATAAAGTTTTACCATATGTCATCAACATCTTGTTACTTTAATGTTCCATGCAACATCTAACAAATTTAAAGAGAGGTTAAAAACTAATGTGATGACGATCTCTTTGTTCAAATTAAATATTTAATTGGCTCAGTATTTGCATCGTTTCATCATATCAAGGCATCACTTAATCAAGAACTATTGCAGACAGAGCTCGCTAGAAACAATCTGAATAAAAAGTGTCCAGACTCCAGAGCAAAAAATTCTTATTCACTGACATTATGGGCATATTTTCTTATTAATATACACTTACAGTATACCATAAAATAATAAAACAAACAAAATTTGTAATGGTCATATATTTTTATATTATCATTCACAACAGTAGGTTTTATAAAAAAAAATGTTTGAAAGTCATGCTAAATATAATTTTTGGTTAGTTTACTGTATTAATCCAGTAGGAATCTGATTCTTGGCAAAAGAGAAATATTATTTAACACTAACAAATCTCTTTTAAAACAAAAATATACATATGTAATAGAAAATCTTGTTGATACTAATATATGAAATGGCGAGGAACATGCCCAAATAGACACTACTAGAATGCCAGAATTAATTTGATGTTCAAAATTCGACGAAGTAGATCAAAAGCAGAGAAAGGATTAATTGGTATCAAACTTTCTGTGTTTTGCAAAATAACATGATAAAATGGACACTTTATTCGCCCTTGGTCCCATCATCAGGGAAGACCACGTGCAATTTCCTCTTGAAGGAAACTACAATTATTAACGAACGTAACTCAGTTGGTAACACATGTTGATTTTGTGGGAAAGACTAAGTGTTGGGTTCATCTTAACACTGCAACTTACTTTGCAATAGTTACTTAGGATAAAAAATATTTGTTAAATATTTGGTAAGTTGTGGTGTCAATTATTTGTTAAATTAGGATAAAGAATACTATCAAGTGGTTCTCCCATGGTTTATTGGCTTGGTTGGCTTTAGGCAATTTTAGTTTCCTCGTGAGTTAGTTGTGGTTTCTCACTCAAATGATTTTGGGTGGCATTGAAATTTTGTAGAGGTTGACAGGTTTTATGCTTTTAGGTGATTTGAGGTGTACTGGTTTGAATTACTTCAGAGGTAGTAGCTTGAATTTAAGGAACCTAGTATAAATTTAAGGAACCTAGTAGCTTAACCACTTGGTGCTCTTCTATTTTTTAGCATTGTTTTTGCACTTTTATACGGAATGGCAGTGTAATTTTTGTAAACTTGAAAGGGAGGTTAATGTAATGCATGAAAATGATGTCAGTATAACATTCTTCAATAATTAAGGAGTTTTATGGGGAAGTAAAAGTAGAAGTTAAGAATGTTTATGAAATCTCATCAAAATATAAAAAGTCATTATAGTCTACTCAAGTTTTAATTATGTAAAAAGTTAAAAAAAAACTAAAAGAAAAAGTATTTATTATGTAAATTATAAGTGTAAAAAGAATCTACATAACATTTACCTCTGATTAGCATTTATGTAAATTATAAGTGTAAAAAATATTTATTTCATACATTCAAATCTCTAATCAGCATTTACCTTTTTTGAAAATAACTTATTTTCGTAAATCTTATATTCTGTTTCGTGATTTTGTAGTTTTTAATAAATTTGATCATCAATTTTTAATAAATTATATCCAATGAACAAAATGAGTATTAAAAAGAATATATCACTTGACACTCTTAGGAATTGTATTTTCTAGGAATTAAGTTTCTTAACAATATAATAAATATATTTTGTCTGTCTAAAAGTCACTATTCAGAATATTAGATGTTTGGTACAAAACATAAATTTAACATTCTCAACCTAATATTTCCAAAAAAAAAAATTGAAAAGGTAAAGTAAATTAGAAAAAAAAAGTATAATACTCCTAAAAGAGTAAATTAAATTTACATAAAAATATTTTGGCCATAGTCGATGTAATTTCAAGTTCAACTATAGAACATGAGAACCATACGTTCAAAAGAACTAATCAGAATATTCATCACTCTAGGCAACTTCTTCAAAGAACATTACACACCTTACTCTTGATTTTCTCTCTTCCTATCATAGATTTTGTCAAAGAAAATTAGAGCATGTTTAATTCACTTCTCCCTTTTATTGTTATAAAACTGTTTTTCAAAATAATTTACTCCACTCACCAATCTGTGGGGTCCAGCCACAATGAAAAAAAAAAAAATCAAATTTTCCAGCATGCACACCAATCAACAAAATACTTTCGGTGTATGAGTGGAAAGAAGAAAACAAGACTTCTTTCGGTGCATGAGTGGAAAGAAGAAAACAACACACTTTCGTGCAAAACAGTTTTTTTCATACTCCTATAAATAGGAGTAAGGAATGAAGGCATAAGCACACCAGGAACACACCAGAAGCAAGAGAGAAAGAGAGAAGAAGAAAAAAAAAAAGGGAGAGAGAGTGAGTAGTGTGAGAGAAAATTAGTGAGGAGAAAAATATCTCTGAGTGTAGTATATTTTTCTGAGAGCTTGTAAATTTTCTTCTTACATTTAGTGGAAATTTTCCGACTCTGTCCGTGGTTTTTCTGTCTAAACATTTTAGAGGGTTTTCCACGTAAATTCTGGTGTCATTTATTTTATCTGGTTTTTACGGTTTTACTGTAGTTACTATTTAAAGTTTTACCGTGGTTACTATTTACGGTAATTACTATTCACAGTTTTACCGTGGTTACTATTCTAGTGATTTTGGTTCTTTCTGTGGTAACTGTAATTTACCATTTACCGGTGCTACAAATTTTACCATCGGTAATAATATTTTCTTTTACCACCGTCATTCCGGTGTGGGTTCCGCATAAGGGATTAGAGGCTTAAATCCCAACAACTGTATCGAGCTCTTGGCTTAATCCGGAGCTCGGAATGGCCGACGGAAGAGCGATGATCAAATTGACCAGTCAAATTACTCCATGTGAAATCGAGAATGGAAGATTACCTTTATTGTAAGGATCTGTTTGATCCAATAGAAGGTGATGAAGCAAAACCAGAGGAATTGCCCCAGAAGCAGTGGGACAAGTTGAAGAAAAAGACATTGGGTACGATACGCCAATGGGTAGATTCTAGCATTTACAATCATGTGAAAAAGGAAACAGATCCCCATGTTCTCTGGAAGAAGCTAGAATCAATGTACGAGAAAAAGAATGCTCAAGGAAAGGTTTTTCTCATTCGAAAAATTATGAACTTGAAGTCGTCGAGGACGATCGGTTTCAAAGACTGAACGATTTCGAAGGACTAGTAACCGAGTTAGCGATTCTGGTATGTCCTTAGATGACGAAATGCAAGCATGTCTCTTTGTTAGGATCTCTGCTATGGGATAGTTGGGATACTCTTGTTGTATCTTTGAGTAACTCGGCTCGGATGGTGTGGTAACGATGGATCTTGTAAAGAAAAGTATGGACAATGAAGAACTCGAAGGAGGAATGTTGCCGGCACTGACACACAAGCCCTTGTCACGGAGAATAGGGGTCGGAGTAAGAGTAGAGGTCGAGGACATGTACGGTTCGGGGAAAGATCCAAGTCCAGGGAGAAGAGACGGTGTTACCATTGCGGTAAGGAAGGCCATCTCAAAAAGAATTGTTACCTTCTCAAGCAGGAGAAGGGGAAGAAGGTTCAGAATGATGACACATCTGCTACAGCCTTGGCAGAAGATGGTGAGGTAACGTGTGTTTCTCACGATGTAGATTGTTGTCATGTTTCAGATGTAAATACCGAGTGGATAATAGACTCTGGAGCGTCATATCACTGTGTTCCCAAAAGGGAATACTTCTCCACTTATAAAACAGGAAATTATGGCACTATTAGAATGGGCAATCATAGTGTCTCGCAAATAGTGGGGATCGGTGACATCTGTGTGAAGACCAGTATTGGGAGCACATTGAAACTTAACAATGTGCGGCATGTTCCCGTCTGCGGTTGAACGATTTCCGCAAGCATCTTGGACAAGGAAGGATATCACCATCATATGGGTGATGGAAACTGGAAACTCACCAATGGATCTTTGGTGGTGGCGAGAGGAAGATTATGTTGCTCGCTGTACAAGACGCACGCGGTGTTCTGTGCGGGTCAACTGAATGCAGTTGAGGATGATGCTTCACCAAATTTGTGGCACAAGCGACTGGCGCATGTTGGTGAAAAAGGGTTAAATGTGTTGGCTAAGAAGTCCTCATTACCATAGCCAAAGGTAAGATCAACCCTTGTGATTATTGTTTATTTGGGAAGCAACATCGTGTTTCATTTCAAAAGAGCTCAAGAAGGAGAGACAACAAGTTGGAGTTGGTTCACTCTGACGTTTGTGGTCCCATGGAGGTGGAATCACTTGGAGGTAATAAATACTTTCTTACCTTCATTGATGACTTCTCACGAAAGACATGGATATACTTCTTTGCGCCTGAAGGATCGGTATTCCGGCGGTTTGAAATTCCATGCAATGGTGGAAAGGGAGACCGGGATGCCGTTGAAGTGTATGCGCACGAGATAATGGTGGCGAATATATCTCTAGGGATTTTAGAGATTATTGCGATAAGCATGGTATCGAGCATGAGAAGCGAGTTCTGGTACGCCTCGGCCTGATGGCGTTCTTGGCGAATGAATCGCACCATTATGGAGAGAGTCAGATCCATGCTCAGGATGGCTAATTTACCAAAGTCATTCTGGGGAGAAGCTGTCGGTACTGCTGTCTACCTAATCAACCGACTACCTTCAGTACCTTTGGACTTTGACGTTCCGGAAAAGGTCTGGACAGGTAGGGACATCTCATACTCTCATCCCAGAGTATTTGGTCGCAAGCGTTCATGCATGTTCGAAGGAACGCGGACAAAGCTTGATGATAAGTCGATGCCTTGTATATTTCTTGGTTACGGAGACGAAGAGTTCGGCTACGAGGTTATGGGATCCGGTGAAGAAGAAAGTTGTCGAAGTCGAGACGTGGTGTTCCACGAGAATGAGATCGTGGGGAATACAAGCGTGGATGGTGCAAGTTCCACAAAGAGGTGGTGTTGATTTTACACCGGTAAGCATTCCATCAGATGGTGCCACAGGAGGAGGAATGCCAGAATCAGAACAGGAAGAAGAAGAAGAGCGAGTCGTGGGGGATCAAGAGTCAACCGTAGATGATGAGGAGGTTCTTTGAGCGGGGAACGAGAGAACCCAGAAGAAGAAGTTGTACCTCCGTTGAGAAGGTCATCTAGAATGCATCAACCATCTACGAGGTACCTAGTTCGATTATATTTTAATTACTGATGAGGGGGAGCCAGAGAGCTTCCAGGATATACAATCTTGTAAAGATAGAGATTGTTGGACAAATGCCATGCGAGAGGAGATGAATTCTTTAAAGAAGAATGACACGTACGAGCTGGTGAAACTTCCAAAAGGGAAGAGAGCACTCAGAACAAATGGGTGTACAAGTGAAGAAAGATGATAGTAACCTAGTCGGATACAAAGCTCGATTAGTCGTCAAAGGCTTTACTCAAAAGAAAGGTATTGATTTTGACGAGATTTTTTCACCGGTTGTGAAAATGAGTTCTATTCGAGTTGTGCTAGGTCTTGTAGCCGGTTTAAACCTTGAGTTGGAACATTCTCGATGTAAAGACATTCTTGCATGGGGATTTAGATGAAGAAATCTATATGGAACAACGAGAAGGTTTCAAGGTCAAGGAAAGGAGGACATGGTTTGTCGCTTGAGGAAGAGCTTGTACGGGTTGAAACAAGCTCCGCGACAATGGTATAAGAAGTTTGATTCCTTCATGGAGAATCAAGACTTTACAAGGACGGAGAAATGCAGATCCTTGTGTATATGTCAGAAGATACCACGACGGTAAATTTATCATTCTTCTCTTATATGTTGATGATATGCTAATCGTTGGACGGATGCGAGATATGATTAGCAAGTTAAAGGGCGATTTGTCAAAGGCATTTGACATGAAGGATTTGGGATCGGCAAAGCGAATTCTCGGAATGGAAATTATCCGAGACCGGAAAAAGCATAAGTTGTGGTTATCACGGGGAGAAATATATTGAACGAGTTCTACGAGAGGTTCAATATGAAGAATGCTAAGCCCGTTAGCACTCCACTTGCCGCTCACTTCAAATTGAACAAGAAACTCTGCCCGTCAACAGTAGAAGACATGTCTAAAGTTCCATATTCTTCAGCGGTCGAAAGTTTGATGTACGCCATGGTGTGTACGAGACCAGATATTGCTCATGCAGTTGGTGTAGTGAGCCGTTTTCTGTCAAATCCCGGAAAGATGCATTGGGAAGCAGTGAAGTGGATCTTCAGATACCTGAGAGGGACCTCAAAGTTATCTTTAACTTTTGGAGGGGAGAAACCTGCGCTGATAGGCTATACAGATGCAGACATGGCAGGTGATCTTGATGAACGGAAGTCGACATCAGGTTACTTATTTACATTCTCAGGGGGAGCTATTTCATGGCAGTCAAGGTTACAAAAATGTGTTTCATTATCAACTACCGAAGCAGAGTACGTTTCATTATCCTTCCCTGCTTCTGTAGCCGCAACGTACTCTACGTTTCCGTAGTTGATAATGAAACACATTTTTGTAACCTTGATCGCCATGAAATAGCTCCCCCGAGAATGTAAATAAGTAACCCGATGTCGACTTCCGTTCATCAAGATCACCCGCCATGTCTCGCATCTCGTATAGCCTATCGGGAGTTTTTCTCCTCCAAAAGTTAAAGATAACTTCGAGGTCCCTCTCAGTATCCGAAGATCCACTTCATCGCTTCCCAATGCATCTTTCCGGATTTGATTTAAAACGGCTCACTACACCAACCGCACGAGCAATATCCGGTCTCGTACACACCATGGCGTACATCAAACTTTCGACCGTCAAGAATATGGAACTTTAGACATGTCTTCTACTGTTGACGGCGTAGTTTCTTGTTCAATTTGAAGTGAGCGGCAAGTGGAGTGCTAACGGCTTAGCATTCTTCATATTGAACCTCCGTAGAACTCGTTCAATATATTTCTCCCGTGATAACCACAACTTACAGCTTTTTCCTGTCTCTGATAATTTCCATTCCGAGAATTCGCTTTGCCGATCCCAATCCTTCATGTCAAATGCCTTTGACAAATCGCCTTTAACTTGCTAATCATATCCGATCTCCGGTCCAACGATTAGCATATCATCAACATATAAGAGAAGAATGATAAATTTACCGTCGGGGTATCTTCTGGACATATACACAAGGATCTCGCCTCCGTCCTTGTAAAGTCTTGATTCTCCATGAAGGAATCAAACTTCTTATACCATTGTCGCACTGAGCTTGTTTCAACCCGTACAAGCTCTTCCTCAAGCGACAAACCATGTCCTCCTTTCCTTGACCTTGAAACCTTCCGGTTGTTCCATATAGATTTCTTCATCTAAATCCCCATGCAAGAATGCGGTCTTTACATCGAGCTGTTCCAACTCAAGGTTTAAACCGGCTACAAGACCTAAGCACAACTCGAATAGAACTCATTTTCACAACCTAAGTGAAAAATCTCGTCAAAATCAATACCTTTCTTTTGAGTAAAGCCTTTGACGACTAATCGAGCTTTGTATCCGACTAGGTTACTATCATCTTTCTTCAGCTTGTACACCCATTTGTTCTTGAGTGCTCTCTTCCCTTTTGGAAGTTTCACCACTCGTACGTGTCATTCTTCTTTAAAGAATTCATCTCCTCTCGCATGGCATTTGTCCAACAATCTCTATCTTTACAAGATTGTATATCCTGGAAGCTCTCTCTGCTCCCCCTCATCGCAAGAAAAAATATAATCGAACTAGGGTACCTCGTAGATGGTCGATGCATTCTAGATGACCTTCTCAATGAGGTACAACTTCTTCTTCTGGTTCTCTCGCTCCCCCGTCGAACCTCCTCATCATCTACGGTTGACTCTTGATCCCCCACGACCGCTCTTCTTCTTCTTCCCGTTCCGATCTCCGCATTCCTCCTCCCGTGGCACCATCTCGATGGAATGCTTACCGGTGTAAAATCAACACCACCTCTTGTGGAACTTGCACCATCCACAACTGTATTCCCCACGATCTCATTCTCGTGGAACACCACGTCTCGACTTCGGACAACTTTCTTCTTCACTGGATCCCATAACCTGTAGCCGAACTCTTCGTCTCCGTAACCAAGAAATATACAAGGCATTGACTTATCATCAAGCTTTGTCCGCCGCTCCTTCGAACATGCATGAACGCTTTGCGCCAAATACTCTTAGATGAGAGTATGAGATGTCCCTACCGTCCCGACCTTTTCCGAACGTCAAAGTCCAAAGGTACCGAAGGTAGTCGGTTGATTAGGTAGACAAAGAAGATCGGCGGCCTTCTCCCCGCATGACTTTGGTAAATTAGCCATCCGAGCATGGATCCGACTCTCTCCATAATGGTGCGATTCATTCGCTCGGCAACGCCATTGTGCTGAGGCGTACCAGGAACTGTCTTCTCATGCCTGATACCATGCTTACTGCAATAATCTCTAAAATCCCTAGAGATATATTCGCCACCATTATCTCAGCGCATACACTTCAAAACGGCATCCCGCCTCCCTTTCCACCATTGCATGGAATTTCAAACCGCCGGAATACCCGATCCTTTTCAGGCGCAAAGAAGTATATCCATGTCTTTCGTGAGAAGTCATCAATGAAGGTAAGAAAGTATTTATTACCTCCAAGTGATTCCACCTCCATGGGACCACAAACGTCAGAGTGAACCAACTCCAACTTGTTGTCTCTCCTTCTTGAGCTCTTTTGAAATGAAACACGATGTTGCTTCCCAAATAAACAATAATCACAAGGGTTGATCTTACCTTTGGCTATTGGTATGAGGGACTTCTTAGCCAACACATTTAACCCTTTTTCACCAACATGCGCCAGTCGCTTGTGCCACAAATTTGGTGAAGCATCATCCTCAACTGCATTCGGTTGACCCGCATGAACACTCATAAGTATGCCTTGTACAAATGAGCAACATAATCTTCCTCTCGCCACCACCAAAGATCCATTGGTGAGTTTCCGCTTCCATCACCCATATGATGGTGATATCCTTCCTTGTCCAAGATGCTTGGAAATCGAGGTTCAACCGCAGATCGGAACATGCCGCACATTGTTAAGTTTCAATGTGCTCCCAATACTGGTCTTCACACAGATGTCACCGATCCCCACTATTTGCGAGACACTATGATTGCCCATTCTAATAGTGCCATAATTTCCTGTTTTATAAGTGGAGAAGTATTCCCTTTTGGGAACACAAAGATATGACGCTCCGTAGTCTATTATCCACTCGGTATCTACATCCGAAACATGACAACAATCTACATCGTGAGAAACACACGTTACCTCACCATCTTCTCGCCAAGGTCAGAGCGATGTGTCATCATTCTCGAACCTTCTTCCCCTTCTCCCGCTCGAGAAGGTAACAATTCTTTTTGAGATGGCCTTCCTTACCGCAATGGTAACACCGTCTCTTCTCCCCGGACTTGGATCTTTCCCCGAACCGTACATGTCCTCGACCTCTACTCTTACTCCGACCCCTATTCTCCGTGACAAGGGCTTGTGTGTTGGTGCTGGCAACATTCCTCCTTCTGAGTTCTTCATTGTCCATACTTTTCTTTACAGTATCCATCGTTACCACACCATCTGGAGCTGAGTTACTCAAAGATACAACAAGAGTATCCCAACTATCCGGCAGAGATCCTAACAGTAGACATGCTTGCATTTCGTCATCTAAGGACATACCTGTAACTGCTAACTCAGTTACTAGTCCTTCGAAATCGTTCGTGTGGAACCGATCGTCCTCGAACACTTCAAGTTCATAATTTTTCGAATGAGAAAAACCTTTCCTTGAGCATTCTTTTTCTCGTACATTGATTCTAGCTTCTTCCAGAGAACATGGGGATCTGTTTCCTTTTTCACATGATTGTAAATGCTAGAATCTACCCATTGGCGTATCGTACCCAATGTCTTTTTCTTCAACTTGTCCCACTGCTTCTGGGGCAATTCCTCTGGTTTTGCTTCATCACCTTCTATTGGATCAAACAGATCCTTACAATAAAGGTAATCTTCCATTCTGGATTTCCACATGGAGTAATTTGACTCCGTCAATTTGATCATTGCTCCTTCGTCAGCCATTCCGAGCTCCCATCAAAATTTCAAAATAAATGAAATTTTGTGGGTGATGAATGATGATGCTGTTTTTTTCTGCTACGTTGTTGTTCTATTAGTTGTTGCTCCCACCTTAATTTTAGGCCTACATAAAACGACACACATGTCATCCAATTTATTATTCTCACTATTATATATTTTGTATTTTAATTAATCTTATCATGAAATAGGAATTATAAATTATATATTTTTTAAACCATGATTATTTCTATTATATGATGACATGTAGTGTCAAATGGTATGCATTTACATGCATGCCCCTATTCTTAGTTTCCTTTGATGATAAGGAAGTAGGTGCTTTTTCATTTCACCCTTTGTCCTGGGTGGAGAAAACCCAATGTGGCCTTTTCATGATGAACTTAGACAAAGCAATACCAAATTGTATTCAAGCCAGAGAGAAACCCATTTGGTAATTGCCTCATTATTTTGTGTGCATGATCCGGGAAAGGAGTGTGTACCTTATGATATTTCTCCCACTTTCTCCATCATATGAAGGTTGGATTTGGGATTTAATAGTCAACACCCAATTGATGAATCAATGAATCACTATCTTTATATTTAATGTTTCCCAGATTTTCTTGAATGGAATTAGAGAGAAACCATCACCACCCTTATTTTCAGGCCTTTGTGAGTGTGACACCACCCTACTTGCAGCCTAATAGACTATTGGCTTATTAAAAGATCTATTACCCTTCATTTCCTTATTGTAAATTTTGATGAAAATCCTGGCTCAACATGTCCCTTAAAAAAAAATAAAAAATTAATCATGCATGCAATAATATAATATGGGGAGTGTTTATCAAGTGGAAAAAAACACTTTTTTAAGATGGAATTTGCTCTCTCCCACAAGCCATTTTTTCAGAACCGTGTAGTAGGGGAAACTGGCAAATGTCTTCCACATCATGCGATTAGTACAAGTACTAGTGTTACAAAACGTGAACCGGCCCACCCACCCACAAACATGGTAATAATAAGAATCGAAAACTGAGAAACCAAAATGTTATCTTCATTCCTTGTTTGGCTAAGTTTACCCATACAACAAAATTTTAGGCTATGTTTAAATTGAAAGAATGAAGTGGAGAGAAGGGAACAGTGTAAAAATTGAATTGAAATATTTAAATAAGAATAAAAAAAAGGAAATATGTTCATGATTTCATAAAAAATAATTAAATAAGAATAAATTTTAAAATGAGAAGGTTAATCAATTACTGAGATCTATTAATCAATTTTTGATCAATTAATCCATTAGGGGGAGTTTTTTTTTTTTTTTTTGGTAGGATGGATAATGGTTTTGTAGGATGAGGGGTATTTTCGTAATGGATTAATGGTTTGCATAAATATTATCCATAGAAGTACTTATTTTGTATTTCAAAATCAGATACATACTTATTAAACAACCATTGACCAGTCTTATTTTGTATTTTATAATCACACACAAATATTATATTTATGGGTTTTTTTTTATGATAGTTGTTTATTTTCTTTTCATATTTAAAATTAAAATATATAATATTCAAATATTTGGTAATAAGATATTGTAAAAAATATCATTTATAAAATTAATTAATCATATATTTCAATTTTTAAAATTAGAAAAATATAATATTTAAATATCTGTTAAAAATTATTTTTATTTAAAAAATTATTGATATAGTAAAATATTTAACAAGGAAAAGAGATATATATATGAGAAATATTGTAATATTTATATTTATTAAGCATGGCAATGTAAAGCTTATTTTGCAATATTTTCTTAACGAAAATTTAAAACAAATTTTTTTCACAAAAATATAGGAAATTGAAACGATTTTATAATTATAGTCCTAATACTAAATGTAATCTCATATGCAAGTATATGCATTCATAGTTAATATGATGTTAAGATAACACTTAATAGAAATTAAAATGAATAACCATGTTGAAACACATATTTTCATACATAATAATAGAGATGTATGAAATAAGTTCATACATCACAATACAACATAAAGTTTAATAAAATATATTTAAAATTTGTCTAAAGTACTAGTTTAGTCAATCTTTTTTCAAAAATATACATATAAAATGGAGAGAAAAGTAAATTTATTGGCTAGAGCAAATCCGCCTACCTAAGACTCTAACTCTTGTATCACATATTGATTATCAATGAACAAGATTACTTGACTACATTGGAATTCATTCTTCTCATTCTAGATACTATTTATAAAAGTAAAACAATAAATGAGACAATAATTGTGTTAATTAATAAATTTACAAATATTTTTCAACACAAATTTTTTTGTCTAATAAGTCAAATGAATGTTTTCGTACTTTTTGTAAAACATCTTCCACAACCCTATTTAGATAATGATAAGACAAATTAAAGAATAAATAATAAATAACACATGATGTTTATATTGAGTTAGGACAATTCAATGAAATTATTTATGTAAATGGGGTCAGTTGGAAACTATTTATGTAAATGGGGTCAGTTTGAAACTATTTCCAGAAGCAGCCCCATCTGCGACTTCATGAGGTGTTGACACGTGGCATTCTAGGGCCTATGTGGCTAGATCGCAGGTTCTGTTGTGACTTCGTTTCTGCTTGTCACATGTCACTTTTTGATTGGTTGAGACGTGCTAACATATGGCCTTTGCATTTGTTGACGTGTAATTTCAAAATTATTTCCATCGGTAAGAATAGTTAAATCGTTATGTGGTTCTTATTGCTTTTTCTCTCTTTATAGTTATATTATATTTAAGTTTTTACTGATTTGAAATAAGACAGACATTATAAGTCAGATGATTTAATTGATAATAATGTAAGACTAGTGGTGGGTAAGCGAGCTGGCTCACCCGCTTTAGCAGTAAACAATTAAATATAATACAATTATAAAGAGAAAAAAAACAATAAGAATTAGACAAGGTAATGGTTTAACTGTCGAACTTGCAACCTCGTCACTTGTCACTTTGTACCCAATTAGCAGCCATGTTACAATTAAGTCTTAATTTGGTGAATTTGAGTCTTAATTTTGCTCAATTTTAAATTCACATTTAAAATTTAAATTTAATTTACCTTGAATTAAACGTGAATTTGAAATTATGAATTCAGGTAGAGAAAAACTCAAGGTATCTTCTCTTGTATTAGGATCTGTGCCTAATTCAAGACTAAATCAACATCTTTGATTTGAATCTTTATCCAACGGATGGAATTTAAGTTAAAAGTGTCATTCATCCTAATGATAGCGACACATAAGTTGGGTCTTAAAAAAACTTGTACCCAAGTCTATTAGCTTGTTCTTTTATCTCATCTTCTAAAATAACTTATTTTACAAGTTTCTTTAGCCTATAAAAACCTTGTAAACACTTTCGATCAAAATTTTATGAAAGGTAAACTTTTTTGTAAGAGATTTCTCTCTTAGGGTTTCTTGCTTAGAACATTGGATCTCATGAATGACTTCTCATACAATTGTGGTGATTCCACAAGAGTTTATTGATTTTGTCCATAGTGTCATCTCCATCTCTTAATCTTACCACTTTCTAATTTTTTTCTTCTTGGTTTCCATTACTATGAATCTTGGAGAGTTTCTAGTTGGAGAATGAAGATTGGGGTAAATTAGTCAAGCCCAAGGTTTGGCTTACATCAAGTTATATGAAAAGCTTATTCTTTTTCAATGATTTCTCTTCATGTTTTCGATAAGTTTTGCATCTTAAACATATCTTACAACTTTCGTTGAGTCTCCTTTACTTTCTTTGAGTTCTTCTTTTTTCATTGAGTTTGTGCCTAGTCATTGTTTCCTTGAGTTGTCTTTCATTTTTCATTTTCTTTATGAGTCTTGAATCTTTATTTTGTGCTTTTCATTGTGGGTTTCCAAAATTCCATATTTGTTTCCATCTTTTCATTATATGAGTTTCATAGTTTATATTGCTTAATGTTAAGGCGAGAAATGGATAGACAAATAAAGACTTCACTAAATTATTGGAGTTTTTGAAGGAGATGTTTCTTAAAGGAAACACATTACCTAATTGTAATTATGAGGTAAAACAGATTCAATGTCTAATGGGCATTAAGTATAAGGAGATAAATGTGTGCTCTAATGATTGTATATTATATAGAAATAAGTTTGCAACATTAATATATGTTCTAGGTGTAGGGTTTCACGCTTCAAAAAGAAAAATGGTGAGGGTATTGATGATGAAGACTAAAGACGAGCCACATGCTAAGGTGTTATTTTACTTGTCAAAATTTTCAAGGTTGAAACGATTGTTTGTCAATGCAAACGATGCAAAGAACCTTACATGATACATACATGGTAGAAAATGTGATGGATAGCTTCGCCATATTGCTTATTCGCCATAATGGAAGAAAATTGATGAGTAGTTTCCAGATTTTGTAAGTGAGCCTAAAAACTTGAGATTTAGGCTTGCTATAGATAGAATGAATCCTTTTGGAAATATGAGTAACAAACATAGTTTGTGACTGATATTGTTAGTCATTTATAATCTTCATAGAGAGAACAGTTGTAATGTTATCTTATGATGTTATCAAAACCAAACACAGTTAGAGAATTACATAGATTTGCTTACTTGATGGATGATTGGAAGATATTATGAAAGAAAGGAGTCGATGGTCATATATAATGTATGCATTATTGATCCGTACAATTGATAAATCTCCTGAATTGTCTTATATGCAATAAAAACATTAATTTTATACCAATTAAACACTCATTTCATAATATCATTATTATCGGAAGTAAAAGAAAAAAATATATATAAATTACAAGGACTAAATTTCATACCAAACATGTAATTAGACCTTAATTTTATTTAAAAAATCTCAAACTTTTTTACATACACATTTTAAATCTAATAAAGAATATTCTTAGTTAATTTTCTAGAAAAAATTCAGTAATTTAATAATAATAAAAATATTATTTTAATCTCTTTTAGTTCTTATAATTATAAAAAAAATTCTTTTAATTTTATAGTTCGTGAGTAGCAATTTTAATTTTTATAATTTTATATTTGATCCTTATCATTAAAATTTTGATACCGCTTCTTATTAGGAAGAGACTTAAAAAGAGAAAAATCATATAAAATAAACTAACCATTCAAAAAAAAAATTAAATAAAATTTACAAAACTACGTTGACAAAGAAGTAATTAAGCCTTTCCTACATACTATCATATTATGAAAAAATTATAAGGATAATTTATTTTTATATGAAAAGAAGAAGAAAAAAATTACGGTAGATATAAACACAATTATGGTGACGAGGTTGTTGCATCTTCAATGACCGTGTTGACAGTGCAAGAACAAAACAAAACAAAAAAGAACTTGTCCCTAAATCTTTAATCACCGCGGAACCTAGCTACTACTCTTTCTCTTCCAACCATAACATATTCAACTTTATCCAATACTCATACTGTAATACTACCTCTTTCATCTCAATCCCTTCTTCTCCATTTTTTTCCTTCAACACCCAAACTTGAACTTGTTCTTGTTTTCCAATGACAACCACGCCTTTGTCAAACGCTGTTGCTCTCTCTGACTGGAAGAAACATGCTCCTTTAGCAACTTCTCTTTGTATGTCTCTCCCTTTCTCCTTTCATTTTCATTTGGGTCCTCTTATACTTCATCAAGATTTGATCTTTTTGCCTTTTCTCTTAATTTCCCTTTTTCTCCTGACATGTTTGACTTCTGGGGTTTCAATTAGTCTCTCTAAATTGTGCCCTATTTATCTGTGCTTTTTTGGGTTGTGGGGTTTTGCATGTGTAGATTTGAGAGTGATGAACAATGGAGGGTCTTGGTTTGTGAGGTTTATTTTGATGTGAGTAATTGAAAATTTGTCCTTCTTGTTTATATACCACAACAATTGAATAGATTGATTAAAAATTTGACCTTTTTGGTTGGAAATATGCTTACTTATATGAAATAGCTATGAATTTGAACATTATAAGAGGCAAGATTGAGAAGTGGGTTATGTAAGGTGAATCCATATTTGTTTTAGATTCACGAGATTGAATTGTATTTCAAAAGTTACTCATTGATGGCTCTGTTGTTGAACAGGTAAACTAAAATCCAGTTCGAATATAGTTGACATGAGGATATCATCTCGGTGTGGTTGTCAGAAAGTTGGACATGGCCAAAGATGTTTCCGTGTATATTCCTTATTTGGAGGGAAAAAGGATAATAATGGGAAAGGTGATGATGCCCCTTCTAAGGTTAGCTCTCTCATTGTCATGTCAATTCTCACATGATCAAATATTTTCTTTGTTATCCATCTTTATCCTTGGACTACTTATGACATTAACATGCAAGGTAATGATTATCAAACGTTTGCTCTTTGAAATATTTATTTGACCTATGCAATGTAATCATAAGGCACAGCCACACCATTGTGATATGGACACTTGTGTGCACTCTCTAACAAGATGTTATATTTATAGAAAAAGAAATAATTTGGATGTACTTGTAAATCACTAGTTCTTCCAAGACAAGTTTGTTTAGGATATGCCCTACATATACCTTCTTCATTCATAAGACATGGAATTATCAAGGGGAGCCTTAGTACTCACTAGCAACTACAAAAGCCAAAAACAACTGTCCAATCTATCTCGGTTACCTTCCATGCTATGTAGATATCATACATCCCAAAATGTACCAGATACCTAAGTTAATTAGTCATAAAACTACATCCCATAACATACACAATTATCCAAAATGGTAAAAAAATAAATAAAAAAATACATGACTGCTTAGTTGTGAGGGTCATGAAATGAAATAAGTTATAAAATAGGGGTTGAAGGAGAGGGTTCAGGGGAATGGGGATATCACAACTCACTACATCAGATTTTCTATTCCTGACAATCTTGGTCAAATTTCCTTGGCCAGCAACTTCTCTTGAATGAAGTGGCAGTCAATTTCTATATGCTTAGTTCCATCATGAAACACTGGATTAGAAGCAATGTGAAGAGCTTCCTGATTATCACAATATAGTTTCATCTGTTGCGCCTCATATAATTTCAGCTCTTGAAGAAGTTGTTTAATTCATATAAGTTCACGAGTAACTAAAGCTATAGATCTATATTATGCTTCTGCTCTTGACCTAGCCACAACATTCTATTACCTGCTCTTCCATGAGATAATATTTCCACCAATGGATACACAGTAACTAGTGGTAGAGTGTCTGTCTATAGGAGAGTTTGCCCAGTCAGCATCACAATATGCAGAAATTTGACTATCCCCTTTGTCTTCATACAACAAACCTTGTCCTGGAAACTTCTTAACATACTTGAGAATATGCATCACAACATTCCAGTGATCACTGTGGGGAGCTTGCATAAACTGACTAACCACTCCAACTGCAAAGGAAATATCAAGTCTTGTGATTGTAAGATAGATGAGTTTCCCAACCAATCTTCTCTATCTTTCTGGAGTGGGAAAGGTTCACCTTGTTTTACCATCAACTTCTAATTTTTGTATACTATCAACGAGTCTACAGTCAATCATGTTTGTCTCTTTCAAAATATCCAAAGCATACTTTCTTTGTGAGATCACAATACCTTCCTTGGATTGAGCTACCTCTATGCCAAAGAAGTATTTCAGACAATTAAGATCTTTGGTTTGAAAATGGCTAGATAAGTGTTGTTTTAGTTGAGAAATTCTAGCAGTATCATCCCCTGTAATCACAATATCATCAACATAGACAGCTAAGTAAACACATTTTCGAAGAGAATTGTGACAATAGAAGACATTTTCCAACTAAGTAATCTGCTTCACTGCATTTCATTCCAAACTGCTGAACATCTTGGCTAAATTTTCCAAACCAAGCTCTTGGTGACTGTTTAAGCTCATAAAGAGGTCGCCGAAGCTTACAAACCAAACTAGACTCCGCCTGAGCAACAAACCCAGGAAGTTGCTCCATACATACCTCTTCCTCTAAGTCTCCATGGAGAAAAACATTTTTTATGTCTAACTGGTGAAGAGACCAATGATGTATTGCAGCCATGGCAAGAAAGAGAGAACAGTAGTGATCTTAGCCACAGGGGAAAAGGTATCACCGTAGTCAAGGCTGTAAACCTAAGTATAACCTTTGGTCACTAGTCGAGCCTTAAGGCAGTCAATCTCACCACCATTAGGACCGACCTTAATGCCATACACCCATCTACAACCAACTGCCTTCTTTCCAGGGGGAAGAGGAACCAACTCCCATGTACCACTATGTTCAAGAGTCTGCATTTCAACAGTCATGGCTTGTCACCATCCAAGGTGATTAAGTGCTTCATGAACATTCCTAGGAATAGTAACGAAGACAAATTGGAAAGGAAACAAATATAGGAAGGAGATAGATGATGGTAACTCAAAAAATTACAAGCCTCTTTTTCTATTATTTTTATTTTCTCTCTCTGTGTGTGTAGGTGTGCTCTGTTCCTTCTTTTGTTCTAATTGCACAAGGTTCTGCTGTGAGTTATTTTCAGTGCATCATCATAATCCTTAGGTAGATTCTTCAAATACCAAATGAGGAGAGTGAGAACTCCTAGTTTAGTTTCCCACTCCACAACAAAATTCATCACCACCTGATGGTCCATTTGTGCCTATGGATAGTCAATAGATTGAGCAAATCCATATAATCTGTTTCTCCTCAATTCTGTAATGCATATTTTGCTTTAGAAACAGTATAGGATTCAAAACACTTCTTCTCTGATCTTGCACACGAAATCTTACCACTATGTTGACCTTGGTTTCTTTACACATTACAGGTCTCTTTCTTCCTCCTTTTTTTTCCTTTTGTGTATGTCTGTGTGTTCTGTTCCTCCATCTGTTCTAATTACACAAGGTTCTGGTTTTATTTTCACGAGGCCACAACTTAGCCTTGAACAACACATCAGCAGAAGCAGGGATTTTAACAATGCCCACCACCCACCCACACTGCAAAGGCTTAAAGATTTTTGTTTGGACTAGGTTTGAAATGTGAAATAGAGTCGATGATGACTGTGAATGTTGTTTAGCCTCTACTTGTACCAGACCAATAAAGCTGCTCACCGAAATTCAGGGAATGGCCAACATTTTCAACAAACAGGACAAACAATGAATCCCAGGTGCCATGATGTTCTTGGTCATAGGCTTAAAACCAAGTAAATCATGTGGCTATTTAAAGCAATCATGAATTTTAAGAAGTTTTTTTTAAAAAAATTTTGCAAATTATTTTGATGTACTTGTCTCATTTTCACACTATAGTGTGTATTTTGTTCTCTGAGCATGATATTCATAATTGATGGATTTCTTTTTATTGTGGAATAATTTTAGGCCGGAATTCTTGGAAACATGCAAAATCTTTATGAGACTGTGAAGAAGGCGCAAATGGTTGTCCAAGTTGAAGCAGTGCGGGTGCAGAAAGAACTTGCAGCGTATGGCTCTCTTATTAAATAATTTTAGCTTTTGCTTTTGTTTTCATGTTTTATACATATTGTTCTGAATTAGTTATTTGTCTTGTTATATTATGCAGAGCAGAGTTTGATGGTTATTGTGAGGGTGAGTTAGTAAAGGTATGATTTTTGTTCTCCATCTCCCTCTCTCTTTTTGATTATCTATCCGTTTCTCTCAATATGTTTGTAAACATTTTATGTTCTTCCCAGAAGAATTACTGTTCCTTGATTTTTATTTTCAGCTTTTCCTTTTAAAGTTAAAATGAGGAGCTTTATCTGTATCATCTCTTGAATATTTAATACTCTATAAATACTAAAATTTGATAGGTTTTTCATGGAAAAATATAATTGATTATTTCTACTCAATGTAATTTTTTATAACTCCTTTATTTTTCTAGATTTATTCATAATCATGATTTTTTAATTACATTATCAATATTTATATGTTTATTTGTAAGTTTTATTTCCCTTGGTTCCTTAATTTTGCTGAAGTATAATTTTTAGGTAACTCTGTCGGGGAACCAGCAACCTGTAAGAACAGAAATTACTGAGGCAGCTATGGAACTGGGATCTGAAGTAAGTAAAAAATTCGATTGATGTTTGTTTATATCAATGGCTCACTATCATTGGGTGAAACTGGATTGGACATTTAGAATGTCACATTCAGGAATAGATCCTCTCCAGTACTGCATAATGTGCAGTGAAATCTCAACCATTTGTTTATGTGAACTTACCATTTATTGTTTAAACTTTTTCTCTCTTACATTTAATAAATGGTTTAAATTCCACTAGATATCATACAGTACTGGAGAGAATCCATTCCCCATTCAAAGATACCCAACACATTCTTCAATTGTTTTTCTGCTCTTCCATTGAAGGATAGTAGTGGAGTAAATACCATGCTAAGATCCTTTCATTTGTTATATTTTTCTTCCTATGCATGTCAATTGTCTAGAGCAATGTTTTGGTTTGGAACAATTTACTAAAATCATAAAAAATCCTATCCAATTCCCCTTATCCTATACACATGGGTTAAGGGCCAATCATGATAAATTTAGACCCTCCATGGATAAAATTTTTCAATGAGAAAATAAGATAAAATGAATTGAACTTCTCATTAAGTTAAAATCAACTTAAACATTTCAAATTTGGGCAAGTTAGATGAAAGAGTTCCTATAAAAACATGGCGTGCACACATCGGTATTAACTCATGGAAGAGGTCTACTTCATTTTACCTTCTTATTTACTTCTTCTATAAGTTCTTATGAAGTTTATCCAAACAGGATCCTTGTTTTACTTATTATTTATGATAAAAAGAAATCTGTGGGTTGCAGAAACTTTCACTTTTAATCACCGAAGCATACAAGGATGCACACCAGAAGAGTGTCCTGGTAAAAATATCTATTTTCAAGATGAATAATAAAAATCCATTTGCATTTGTGGTTATTGAAGTGTGATAAGAGCATATTATTGCTTATGTTTGTAGGCCATGAAGGAAAGGATGAGTGATCTTGCACAGAGCTTAGGAATGCCACCTGGGCTTAGTGATGGATTGAAGTGATGAAACACTTTTGTTGTAGACTTGCGACATAGGCCTCAATTTTGCACCATCATGGCAGATAGGCTTATTTGTTTCTTCATTTACTATGGCTGTGAATTTTCAATCTTGGTTATTCAGAAATGTAATCCTGGAATTGTTTGAAATGATGGTAGAGCTTCTTTTATTCTTGCCTTGTGTTTTTTGTTTGAATGGTGAAAATTCTGTTCTATGCAACCTGTTATCTTAGTCTTTATCAATATTTATCAATAGAGAAAAAACTAGTTTCTTATATAGATTATGTGGACTTTGTATGATGTGCGAGATTAGAATATATATAGTTTTTGTAGATATAGATTACTTGAAATGTTTGCAACCAAACGACTAATTTCATGTAAGGATTGTATGATTTGAGAAAACAACTTATTTTTAATCCTGTAATTTTTGTTTTTGTATAATTTTTAATTTGCAACTTTTGGCCCTTTATTTTTGTTTTCCAAATTTTTTTAAAGAAAAATGCAAATTTAACCCTCCTATTCCATTCCTATTTTTAAAAACCAAATTTTAATTTTATTATTAAACATTTATTTGCTTACTATTAATTTTTTAATGGTAACTATGATAAGGTGAAATTGGATATCAATAATTAAATATTATGTCATAGTCATATTAAATATTAACTGTCAAAATTGAACATCAATAGTTAATGCCATGTTATGTTATTATAGATTGAAAACTATAAGGGACCAAAAATGCAATTTAATACAGAAAATATCTGGTGGCTGTAGACAGATTCTGGTGATAAGAAGGTTTTGTAGAGTTTCCACAGGAATTTTTATAGACTTAACAATTTGTTAGCTTCATTTGCTCATTGAGCAATACAAATTACAAATGAGTAATTACAGACCACACCAATATGAACAAATAATAGCTGTTCTATATCCAGGCTTCTGCCATCAATTCCATGTGATTATGGACACGAATGAAATTGAATTGCATAAAAGATAAAATGATGAAATATTCAAATCCAAACTAGTAGTAACATGTCAGGATTTTGGCAACTTTTTCCCTGCCAAAAAGGACTTGAATAGTATGTAAGCTCGTTCTGGTTGAAACAATGGCACTTCATGCCCTGCTCCTCTCACTGTTGCAAAGGTTAGTCCATCATACTCTTCTGTCCATCCACCTACCTACATTAACCCAAAAGATACAATCCTAATCATGAGGCCTTTTTTACCTTAATTTGAAGAGTAAATTATCTTGTTCCTCCTATTATTTTATCACATATACTAAATGCTTTAATTGTTTAAAAGATACTAATCTTCACTAAATTTGAAAAATAATGCTAAAAATTAAAGAGATATCCAATGTAATTTCAAAAAATGTTAGGAAATGTGGTTATAATTTATTCTAGTTAAAATATACTTGTAATGTAAAAAGTTCTTCACTGCTATTTTATCATGTATTATATAATTCGGGTAAACAAAAATCATGAATTATAATTGAAAATCGTTGATTTAATAATAATTAATTTAAAAGTTGTATATGAGACAATGTTCAACTTTTATATTGAAGGTGTATCAAAATTAAAAACATTGGTATAGCTTTGGTAAATACCTGGCCACTTGAGTACCATGGATACCAACGAGTTTTGATGGTGAGATTGAGATGGCTAAGAGAAAACCTAGTGGCAGTTACTGGAACCACTGAATCTGTGTCTCCACTGCATCATAACATTCATGGTATTGCATTTTAGTTATACTGATATCATACATTGGGTTTTGCAGTTTATAGGTCACTACAATTCATGCTTCTTGAAAGGTATGTAGATGTAAAAGAAAACTTTGAACAAAATATGCTTGCTCTAGATTATTTATGACTTCAAATTTATTTTAAGTGAAAACTTAAAAAAGAAGTTTTAAAAATAAAATAAAAATTGTTTCACAGTTTTGATTTAAAACCCTTTTAAATTAAACTAGAAAAATTAGCCCATTTTCTTTAAATAAAATTATCATATATTTTAAGTTATTTTCCAAAATGTATTTAGCCCAGTTTTTTCTCCAAGGAAAAGAAAAATTATAAAAAAATAAGTCAAACACCATATATTATAGTGTTCAAATAAGATTTTACCTCATAATTACACAAAACTAATGAATAAGACCACATGATAAATGGCCAAATCTTACTAGATATATGTGTGGAAATATTTTAAACTCAGATAAAACTATACCTGAAAACCCAGATTCTGAGACCAGCTGCAATTAACTCTTTGTAAATGGGCAAGATAGAGAACTCAGAATCCTTCCAATTTTTATTGAGCACATCACTGTTCAATTAACCAACGCAAAACATGCATGTGTTAATTAATTAAACGTATTCCCAACAATTAAATAAATTGAATCATGTTTCAACCATAGAAAGCATAGTTTACTTTTGTTGGCACTTAACAGTATTATATCTTTGTGAGAAACCAAATATATTAACCTGCAAGCAGTCCATTTGTAAGGAATGTTTGTAACATTTGCATGCAATGCTTTCTGCACGTCACGACGATTATAGTATTTCTCTGCATAATTTTCAGTGCATGGATCATACCCTGAAATCCTGTGTAAAATTTTACTCTTGAACCTAGCAAATTGCCTCACACTACTATCGTTTTGTGATGATGTTGTGCAAGAAGGAGTGTAGATACTGTACGGATCAATGTTTCCAAATTCATTGTTAACTGCATAATTCACTGCATCATCACATTTTTTACTTGTTTTCTTTTCTGAGAAATTACAGTTTTTGAGAATTGATTTGTATGATTGATCAGATATCATAGAATGGCTCCACCAATATGTGATAGTTCCTACCCCATCGTAGTGGTCATCTGTCACAGCATTTCCTACCTATAATTTCATAATGTCAAATATTGTTACACATTTGAAACATTCAAATTGAAAATAGTATAACTCAGTTGGTTCCTAAAAATACATGGGCTAGAAAATAATTTCTTAAAGATAAAAAATAGTAAAATGATCTTGAAAGTGCAATATGTTACACTCTTAAAGATTATTTTGTTATTTTTTATATTTCAGAAACTAAATTACCTCACCTATATATTTTTAGGAACTAAAAATGGTGATTTATTGAATTTGAAAATACATTATTTTGTGAAGGACAGTATATAATATAGGGGTGTGATAAGAATTGATTGACTTACAATAAACCCTTTAAGATTAAGGATAGGAGGATTCTTTTTATTGTAATCGTGGACTTTCTTAGCCAACTGAGGGACATAATGCCCTGAACAGAAAATAATTAAATTGCTGGTTAAGTAACTTCTAGCAATATTAAACTTCGTTAAAATAAATTGCACAAAGAGATTTTATTAACATGCATTTATTAACACACTCTTTGTAATATATTCTTTGGTTAGAATTATTTAAATTCATTACACAATCATGAATGAATCCCATTAAATGAGAAATGAGGAACTCAATGTTTTTTTTTCCTAATTTTACTTCTAATAAATTATACCAATAACAAAGAGTATATTCATAAGACTAAGCATTTCATTTGGACAAATTAATTCACATACCCAATGCATAACCACTATTATACCCATCCATTTTTGCTCAAACACAAATCTACTTCAATCAATATCATAATTTAATACTCTTCCTGTCCTATTATAATCGCATAACATAGAAGAAGAAAAACAAAAGTATTTCAATAACATCATTGTGTTGCATTATTTTCAATAAAAAATAATCCTTAAAAATAATAAAATTTATTTCACAAAACCGTTATTTTCTTTCAACCATTTATTAACTTTTTTATTCTGCACAAAAAATTAAGAAGACACTAATAAAAAACCAGAATGATTACTAATGGTTTATGTACAATTAAAAAGGAGTGTATGTATAATATTGCTTATGATTTTAAGTTTACATGGGAGTGAGTATAACTTGTTGAATTAATGAAAGTGGTGGTGGTGTTGCTAGCTATTTACCTGCATAGCTCTCCCCAGCAATGTAAAAGTCTCTATATTTATATTGGGGAAATCTTGCCACCCATCTAATTAGAAAAATCAGAGCATCTTCAGCTGTTTGTACAAAATTGGAAATTTGATATTAATTACAAAGATGAATAATAATGTATTGGTGACTATTCAACAAACTTCAAAAGGGTATCAAATTGTACCTGTCCTTTTGTCCCCAGAATTTTTGAGATCAGAACTAGTATTTGTGTATGAGAAACCAACCCCAGCCGGTGATTCAACAAAAAGGATATTTGCTTCTATACACCATTTAAAAAATTAAAAAATTAATAATAACAATAATAATAAACAAAAAAAAATTCTTTTTAGAATCTTTTAGAAGATACATAGAAAAATTGAAAGTCAGATTTAGTTTGATGAATTACCTTTATTCCATGCATGTTTGTTGAGGTATAGAGAAGAGGCAGTTTTGTTTATACGGAAAGGTCCAATTTCCTCTGATGCTCCATATGCAACCGATGAGCAACCAGGCCCTACAACACACATCAATCATCACAAAATATTTAATTTAATTTAATTTATATACAAAATATTGGTACTTTTAGAATTTCAATATATATATATACATATATATATATATTAATACTAATTTTTAGTAGAATATTGATTATTTTCTTTTTATATGATACTTAAAGTATAACATTAATATTATTTAGTTGAACTTGTATTGAAATAGAATAGAAAATTGTTTACAAGAGTATAAGGGAAGTAGTTTTTTGGTTATATTTTTTTTTGGTTACAAGTTGTTTGAAATAATATAGAAAATTCTAAAATAATAAACAAGGATAATTTGATATATAAATTAATTATCCTTTTAATCTATATGTAAAAAACTTGAGCACTAAAAATTTTAAAATAAATAAAATATAAAATTATATCTAAATTTTATCTTTCATTTATAATTGAGTACATAGGAATTCAAATACATTTTTTAGAAGATCCTTGTCCTAGACATGTTATGAGTTCGTAATTGAATTTACTTAAACTTTTTAAAATTAAAAAAAAATGATTAAGTTTCTTTTTTCTCTCTCATTTCAGTTGACTTTTTATTCTATAAAAATTTTTGACAACAATTAGTTTCCTATAAAAATTAAAACAATGATTATGTTTTTTTTCTCTCATTTTAGTTGACTTTTAATCCTATAAATTTTTTTTGACAACTATTAATTTCCTATAAAAATAAAAAAAAATTATTTATTTTTTTTTCTCTCATTTTAGTTGAGCTTTAATCCTATATAAATTTTCGACAACTACTAGTTTCCTATTCAGGGGCGGGAACGTGGCTCCCGGGGCAACTGCCCCCAAATTTTTTATTTTATTTTTATTTTAATATATATATATATATATATATATATATAATAATAATAAATTTAATATTTTACATATATATTAACAATAAATATATATATATATATATAATTTCTTAATAAATTTATATTTATATATATATATGTAATTTCTTAGTAAATTTATATATATATATATTAATAATAAATTTAATATTAATATATATATATATATATAAAAAATTTATTATTATTATTATTAAAATATATATTAGTAATAAATTTATATATATTAATATTAAATATATATTAATAATAAATTTATATATATATTAATTTACATATATATAAAAATTAATTTATATATATATTAATTTATTTATATTAATAATAAATTTATATATATTAATAATAAATTTTAATCTCTTTTAAATTTATTTTAATTTCTGTTAAAAAAAATTATATAATTAGTAAATTATATCTAACCTATTTAAAAAAAATAAAAATAAAAATAAAAAAAATTAAATAAATTTTAAAAAAAAAATTCATCCCTCTCACTTTATTTTTCTGGCTCAGCCTATGTTCCTATTTATTTTTTAAAATACTCTTAATCATAGATTATTTAACTATAATCATCAAGTAATGATGTAATCATATAATATAATAAAGGATTATATGACACTTTCATCCATTAATATTTGATGATTATTTTGATGCCATGAACTATTTTTATAGATGAAAATTTTATTGTCAACAAAATTTTCGAAATAAAAAAAAAAATTATCTTCTGAACCCTCTAAACTTGGAGTTCCACAAGGTTAATGGGCTGAGATATTTAAACTGTGTTGATAGGTTTTGAAAGTGATAAAAATATGAAAAATATTTGATAAATATCATCTTAATGCATAGATAATTAGACAATCAATTAAAAATACGTATATGTGTATATATTTTTAATAAGTTCACTGGTTAAGGTTGCCTAGTAAAGTTTTAAAAATTTAAAAATTCATGGACGTGAATGGGAGTGTGAAGAGGTTGAAGTTGCAGTGTATTTTTCTTAATAGGATCTCTATGTTAGAGCACTTTTTGTTTGGTCCAGAATGGTGAGGGAGACCTCAAAGTTTGAGGGGTGTCACTGATGGAATAGCAACAGAGAGCCCCACAGTGGCATGGCATCATGATTATGCACCATGACGACGTCAACATCACTATCCCCTTTCCATCGTCTCAATACGCGTGCTTTCGGGGAAGACAACCACACTAACACACAAACTATAGGGAATGAAATGAATGACCATCTTTTTAAGAGGGACACACAGTTTGCAAAAGTTACTTCACTTTTTGCCTTCCTCTTTGTTTCTTTCTTCACTCACACACACTCACTCACGTATGTACACAACAAAAATATGAGACTCATAAAGGTTTTTCTTTTGTTTGCTTCTCTGAGACAAAGGGTTCTTAACAGGAAATGAAAGTGAAGGAATAGAAGGAATAATGGGATACAGACACACACGTCACCAGGACCCATGTGGGTATCCCTAAATTTTTTTATTCTTTTTTGTCTTTCTCCTCTGTGGAGGAAGAACAAGATACTAGAGTTCTTCGTTGCAACTGCTACGTTTTAAGTTTTAACAAAATTAAGCCAGTTTTCTGAATTTTATACGCCAGAATCACTCGTGCTAACTTATCTCATGTTTGAATTTTTGTTAAAATTATTATATGCTTATTTCATTATAATTTTAAGAGAAATATTTAGTAAACCAACTAACCAATTATCTTATTATACATAAATATATAATTTAGAAGATCCAGATATAGAATTTATTAGCAAGAGCAAGATGGGATAGCCAATCAACATGTATTGAACCAAAATCTAACTCAAATTCAATATAACATTCATGGTTATATAAGAAATGCACTGAATTTATTCATTATAAAGAATCAATTCAATCGAAACAATAATTTACGGTTATCAAATAAGAAATCATATAAGTATTTCTCTATATTTAATGTATAAAAATAGAAAAATGTAAAAATAAGAGTTTAACTTTACTTCGCAGCTAAATATAATACACAGTCATCAATTCACATATATTTCTTTACATTTTATACATATACGTATTTCTCTCGTGGTGGTGGTATTGCAGTTGTCTATAATGTATTTTTCTTCTTTTAATAATAACCAAAATTAAGGATACCGTGTTTGACGTATAACAATTAAATTAATTGTAAGTAGTTTCAGTTTTCACAGTATTAGTAACTTACAAGCATTTTTCCATTCAAATATATCATATTATTTTTAGAGTTTTAAATTTGATATAATTTGTAAGAATTATATTATTAAAATAAATTAATTCATCGTAAATGTATAATATACTTTATATTGTTAATACATAAATCTTTTTAATTTTTCATATAATAACAGAATTTATCTTAACAATTAGATTTATGATAATATCTACAAATATTTAGTCTTGTGAATTTCACAATTAAGATATTTAATTCTTAGCGCATACAATGTTAAAGATCTTATAAATATGATTAAATCAATATATAGGTAGAATTAATAAAAATTCAACAAATGAAAGATATGAATATCTGTGGTTTTATTTCTTTTATAAGTTATAATCGTATTAAAAAATATGTATTAGAAATAAAAGTGTGTCGTCGTCATCCATCTCTTTCAAAACTTAACTCCATAGACTTGTCAACATGTGCAAGAGTGCAAGAGATTAGAAGAAGCCATAAAGGACATTGGTTATGAGTAGAAGCTACCTACAATGGAGGCTATATTAATAAATTTTGTCACTTTACATTTATCTCACGTCTAGGGTAATTAATTCTTCACTTCTCTATGTTTGGTGCTGATTTTTCCATGTATCATGCCAAGGAAACCCAAAATAAATATAAAGTAAATTCTTCATTTCTAAATGAATTAATAATATTATATTATTATTATATAAACTAATTAACCGTTAAAAATATATACAATTTTTATATTTTAAAATTTTTAAAATATAATTAAATAAATCAAAATAATATATTATCATAAAAAAATGAATGGCAACGTAAAAAATACCACCCTGTAGAGTATGTAAATAACATTTTTCTTTGGTCAAATTGCTTACCAAGCACAAAGTCACAAGTTATGAAGGTAATATTATAATAGGACAATCGTATTCACTTTTCAAAGATGACACTGTTGCCTATATTTATAATATTCTTGGTAGTTTTCATGTGGAGCATGCGGTTTTATTTTAATATTGCATACAAAATATTTCATCAAACAAAGTAACTAACATTTTCATTAAAAAAAACACTAAATATAACCTCTTTAACGAGTTTATTAGTATTTTTTTTTAGCTATATATTATATGACTCCTAGTCTCTAAGATTTATTTACGTTATTAATGAACCATTGTACATCAAAAAATTACCTTAATGTTTTCTCCTATGCAAATATATATATATATATATATATATATATATATATATTATATAACTGTTCAAAATGACAAAATGCTTAATTATTTCCTAGGAAAGATCTAATCTAAAACACCAAACATTTTAAGAGGCAATTAATGTCCCTCCCTTTGTCAAGCCAATGTCTTTTATTTGTTGTCTGTTTAAATCAATTTATTGTAAAAAATAATCATTCTTCTATGGATTTGGTGAGAAAATTAAAACTTTGAGAAACAGAATATTTTTTTGAAAATCATTTCTAGTCATCTCTAAATCATCCAAGCACAGTTTTCAGTCCCCTTCTTTAATTTCCTCTTTCTTCAACCACGTGAAAGGAATCAAATATTAAACTCAACCTATAAAGTTTCAAAGCTTTTGAGGGACATCAACATAATTTTCTAAAAAGACACCTTAACGTTGTTAAGGATTTCATAGACACACTTCAATGATACATGTTTTCAATATTCTGGGTAACTCGAACTGATCTCTTAGCAGCAAAAGATGGAAACAGAAACATAATTCAAAAGAGAGAACTGAAAGCTAGCTAGAAAATTTCAGAAATGATAAAGAGAAAATTTTCAGTTTAAAATCTTGTAAATATATATGATAAAGAGAAATGTTAATGTTACGTTACTCTCTTTCTCTTTCTAACACTCACTTTATTTTATAGTTTATTAAAATTCACAAATTTCAACCTAGTTATAGAAAGAAGTATTACACATGGACACTAACATTTCTGATATGAGAAAATATGTGAAAACTAAAGAAACTAACCTCCATTGAGCCAGAGAACAAGAGGTTTATTGTTGGGGGAAGTGGTGGATTCAGTTAACCAGTAGAAGAGTGCTCGACCATGTTGTTCGTTGACAGTTACATAACCTGAGAACTGAGAAAATGTCACTGGTGGCTGCCCTGGTAGAGAAGATATTCGATCTTGCTCTTGTTCTTTTGGCACAGCACCAACAATGCATGAAAAGTTTGAAAAGATTAGTATGCACAACAACAACAACAACAAGAGGTGATTGGTCTTGGTTTGAGATATCATTATTGCATCCTTTATATCTGTTATCATACTAATTATATGTGTTGTCTGTATGAAACTGTGAGAGAGAGAGAGAGAGAGAGAGTGAAGAGGGAAATGGGTAGCTAGGTGAATTTATATGCATATGAAACACAGGTTATAATGTATATATGTGTGTGTCTGAATGCAAATATTAATTAATTGAGTGCATAGAATAGAATTGGGTGTGGATGATTAATGTCTGATCAATTGGAAGCTACTATTGGGTGGACTGTGTTGCTACTACACAAGAATTTTTTATCTTATTTTAACCATAATATTATATGATAGATATCTTAAATATATATATAATATACAATATAAATATTCTCTTCCCTGTTTTATATTTAAATTAATTAAAATTTAATTTGCAAGTCATTTAATTAAGAAAAACAAATAATTATCATTTATGTCACTCATCCAACAAGTTGGCAATTCTTCTAGAGTGTAGACTTAGTTTGAGTTATGAGTTATGTGGGTAAAGAGAGAGATGGTGGCACAAGGGAATTGAAAATTGGATCAGATGGCCGTTGAGAACTCAGAAAGCAACATCATTAATGCATCACCCAGGACCCATTCTGTATGACATTACTCTTTCTGTCCCTTCCAAAGGGCCCATATTATAAACACATTTCTATTAAACTTTTTTGGATATACTCTCTTCTGTTAATTAAAATTTATTTGTAATAATAAATTTTTCTTATTTTTTTTTTCTAGTTTTATAATTTTCAACAAAATTTAATCAATTAGATAAATTGTATTAATAAGGGTATTTCTAATGCTTTTCTCTTTCTCTTTCAAGTTGAAAATGACTATTATATATATGAGTTGCTATGGTACTAGAAGTATTTAAGGTTTTAATATTCCACGATGCAATGGAATCTTTCATTATATAAATATGCTCTACGTTTTTTAAATTCATTACATTTTTTCTATAGTACAAGGAATGTGGTATGTTGAAGAGAGCACCATTGATCTGGAAGCACGTACCAGATTTGTCAATTTGAGCCTGATTGCTGGTCTTATAGTTGACTCAATTAACTCTATAAACTATAGAACCATACATCATCCTTTAATAGCTATTACTATTTGGTCAAATCATAAAAGTAATAGTTGGCGTATGAATGGCGATTAGGTTGTATTAAATTTCATACTGACTTACTTCAATTTTTTTGATAAAGTAAAAATGAAGGAAGCTTCTATTTTTACGTTACAAATAATATTTATATTATATTATATGTTTTATGTGACATTTTTGCACTACCCTCACCCCGTTTTGTGGTCCTAAAATTAGCACGCCGAGAAGTGGGGTTGCATTTTGTGTGATGTACCATGTGTAGAGAATTTTGATTCCTTGAGATGAAGTTTGAGGAGGAAAAATATTTGGTAAACAATTACAATAATCAAAATATCAGAAAATTAGTTGTAAAATGTGAAGAGAGAGAAATACGTATACGTATAAAGTGTAAAAAGAGAGAAATACGTAGATATTCTGTGAGTGAGTTGACTGGTTGACTACATATTATAGTTATTAACGTAGTAAAGTTGGTTAGAGGAGTGTTCCAATATTTGAGGGCTCACAAGGAAAACTAGTCCTTACCATGACCTCTTTTATTGTGAGTTATAAAATTGCAGAATTTGATAAATTTATAAATGATGTTGACTCAAAGACCGATTATTTTTGAAACTAAATCAACTAAATTGCTTCAACTAATCACATTGTTCCTTAAAATGAATAAACTAATCCCCTCAACAAAAATGGATAACACATATATACATAACTATAGACAAGTTTAAGTTGTATTTTGTTTTTGTTTGTTTCTACTTTGTGATAAATATTGACGCATGCGAGATACTTTGGTGGGATGTTTTAAAAATTGGATTGGTAATTAAATTGGTTAAAATGTTGATTCATATATAATTCAATAATTTTACCGATTTTTTTCATTGGTTCTTGATCGATTTTTTACCAATTTTAAAATATTTAATTTTGTAGAATTATCATATTAGTTCCTGGTCGAACCAATCAAATTAGCTGGTCTAATATGATTTTTGAAATAATGTTTTGATGAATATGTAGTTATAATTACTCCATCCAGTCAAATAGGTAAATTATAACCCAACAATGTAGCTAAGAATATTTATTTTTATATTTAAAAAATCTTAAAAGTTATACATGGACAATGTAAAATAATTTAAATAATTTTCTAATTAAAATTTGTATAATTTATAAATATTTTATTATTAAAGTTAACAAACTTATTATAATACATGTGAGTCATGATTAAAGGATAATTTTTTTTTTCTTGAATGTGATTCGTGGGATTATTCAAAGATTAGTAGGCCAACCAAGAACGTAACATATGTTTGAAATTGTTAATTAAGGAAAGTGGTTAACATTTGTTTGCCAAATGACACCTCAGCAGATGGGTGGTTAATGATAAATTAATTTATATGGATATACTTTCGTAGTTAATTTGGTTGCAACCTTTTTCATCAATATTTTATGTTTTGCTAGCTTCGGTTTACCTACCAAACAATTTTTTATATGTACCCACATGTTAGATAATAAGCCAAATATAAGAATTTACAAAATAAATTCAACTACACAAGTAATTAGTTTGTTCCATTTTTAAGCACGTAGTTAGATATTTTAAACCCTAATTCGGACATATATTAAAATAAAAGGCTTATTAAAAAGAGACAACTCACTTATGAGAAAATAAAAATAAAATTAACAAACTATACAAGCACGGGCAGGTAAACAATTGATATCTACCTCTTTTCATGGTGAGTCAAGTGTTATTAAAATAATAGTTTCAGTCAAGATTTTTTATTTTCTAATTTCACGTGCATGCAAGCATGGAAAATTAATCAGTCAAAGTAATTTTAACCTTGTAGATTTGCTATTCCAAATATATTTTCGTATTTTTAGAAGTGGGTTAGAATATTAAAGTGGTGTTTAGTTTGAGTGTTTCTTATTTTCATTTTCAATAAAAATAAAAAGTAAAGATGAATGCATGTTTGATTAATTTTATTAAAAATGTTTTCATAAAAATATTCTTAAAACTGTGTGAAAAATAAGAAACTACGATAACTTTGCTTTCACAGTTTCTAGCAAACTATTTTTAGAAATTGAAATTGAAAATAAAAATAGAAAACAATTCCTTGAAATAAACTAAACAGTACCTAAGCCTTTTCTCATGTAATAATAATATTCAATATTTAAATAGTAAATAAATTTCACTTTTGTTAAGCTTACAACCATTTTTAATCTATTGACTAAATTATCCTTTTAATTCTTAAAAGTGTGAGATTTTTAAGAATTGAATAATTTAATCTCTGAAAATAAAAAAAAAATAACATAAATTAATATATTTACCATTTTAGTCTTTGAATTTACTATTATTTCTAATCTAATTCTTATTACTATTATTTTAAATCCTTGATTAAATTTAATAGTTAAAAGGATAATAAAAAAATTAAATTTAAGGATTAAAATAATAATAAATATCCTTCAGAAATTATTTTTAAATTTTTTTAATGTTAAAGAAACTAAGTTACTTTTCAAGGTTAAAAACAAGGTTTTCTCTTGATGTATTACATCCTTATGATAGTATTAAATATTGCCAATATGAATAGGAAAAGGATCAATTATGCTTACACATCTCTGTTTGTCTCTATTGAGGAGAAGTTTGAGTGGTTGGTTTGGGGTATGAGCAATTGAAATTAAAAAGAAAAAACAAAACAAAATTCCTTTATTGAGCCTATAATTAATTTATGTCTAGTGCTAATCTTTGATGGGATTAATTTTCCTTACCCGCCGAAATCAAAACTTTAGAGAACACCATTTTGTCACAACATGCATGGATTTACAAGAAAAAATACTTAGCTGTTTTTGGAATGTATGAGACAGCCTTAAACATATGCTACTTTGGGATTTAACTAATGCTTTGGGGTGTTTTTGTGTATGTTGTAACTTGTAAAGTGAGGAGAGGGTGGTCTTAATTCATGTTCTAACAGTATATAAGACAAAAATTGGTCAATGTCTTTTGTTAGAAATTAAAATGGCTACTCTTACGTTAACCTTTTGAATTATTAAGTTTGTGTGGTTATAATAAGACAAATTAATTGTGATTAGTTAATAGACCTTTTTAACAGGAAATAGGGTACATGTTATGACTAGTATCAATAACAACAACAAAAACGTTAAATATTTTTTGCCTCTATCAATCACTAATTAATCTGATTATGAAAGCAAGGATTGTGACATTCTACTGAATCAATTATTCGAGAGCTCAGGAAACATCTAGTTTATGAAAAAGTCCAATCTGTAGTGCCATTTATTTGTTTAATTATCTAGTTATTATCTGACATGGTTTTAATAGTAAAAATTTAAATAACATTTTGAAGGCTGTTTATAAGCTAGTAATGTGAAATATCTGATACCCAATAATAAATATATACATACGTATTTGTTTTTATTAAAAAAAATTATTTTTTATTTTTATGTTTTATAAAATATTTCATTGTATCACTGTTGGTCATCAAATATCTGTCGATTGAAAAAATGTTATTGTCTTAACAGTTGATCTTCATTATTGTTATTTTTTCTCCTAGAGGTACTAATCATTGAGTGTGTTTGTCAAGGAAATAACCGTTGGTCTCTACTTAATACCATATACAACGATAATAATGTCAAGGTTTGATATCGCCATCATCAAAATCAATAATAGCAATAATAATAGAATCTAAGTCCAATGAAAATGTTCTTAGAAAACACTATGTTCTAATTTTTTTTCAAAAATACTAATCTCTTTGATAACGCGTTATCAGATAAGAGTAAAATGATTTTGTTTCTGTTTCAAGCTTTATGTTTGTTTGTCAATAAATTATATTTTTAAATTATTATAATCTCAAACATTCATAAACTGAACTTAAATTTTAAATTCTTGATATTATCTCATTTTTCAATAATAAAATAAAAAAGTCTAGGTAAGAAACTCTTATAAATTTTGTTAAGAAAAAGTAAAATGAATCTTATATATTTATCGCTAAATTTTAAATTAATTGAAAAAAAAATACTATTTTTAATAAAATTTATAAAAGTTAATTGACTTATCATATATAGTGGTTTATGACTAGATATAATATAAAATTATATTGTAATTTTACTAGATAGCCGGTTTACTCTTATTATAAACTTACTAGGTTATAATTTGCATTTAACTTTTAAAATTTTAATATTATATCTTATATTTATAATATCGTAATAATAAATTTAAAGAAGTCTGTGATTTTTTCTATACAATTCCCGTTCAAAATAAAAAATAAATTAAAATCTTATGAAATTTCTTGCCCCATTTTGTTTAATCCAAATTTTAAATTTTCATATTTTTTTTGTAGTAATCTTAGAATTGAACTATTGGTAATCGATTTTTAGAGGGAATCGATTTTATAAAATAGTGACACATCACTTGAAGGGTTTAGTTTTCTCTATATAGATACATTTTCGTTTGTGTTCTCTTTTAAAGAGAAAAAGTAACCAATTATTGAATAATGTACTTGTAGTTATTATGGGAAAATAAAACCTGCAGTGTCTTGGGAGATTTTAGATTACAAATTGAACATGGTCTCTTCTCTCTCTCTTTTCCTCTGAAGGTGCATTCATTTGAAAGTATCTATAGTTTAGCTACAGTCAATATTCCATTTGGGCTTAGGCTTAGCCTTAGGTTTACACATTCACAAACAGTATTTCGAAACAAGAACTGTATATTTAGAAAGATTAGAATTTCATGGACCATAGTAACACCGTTATATAGGTTGCTACTTGTTGATTTAATTTGATATGATTATTGTTTTTCTTCTTCTAATAGATATCTTAATTGTAATGACTATTGTTAGAGAGTCGAAGATGCATGTTTATCATAAGTAAAAACGGTTCCTGTAACTGAACCTGGTTCCATACTTTAGTTAGCAGAAGTTGTGGCTCTAATTATGCTTTATTAAAGTGAAAAAAGAAATCAACAATGTCCAAACATTGTAACATCTCTTCTATCTTTTTTCCAACATTTATTCCTCCTTAACTACATATTTTATTACTCTCTGTTGAGTTGGATCCATGTATTCACAAACAGTATTTCTCTTCAAGACGCTCCTTCCACACAACACTTTTTAGTAGAGTGACATCTGACTGTATAAGGGAACCTATTCAGTTTTCAATGTCTTCAAGACTCATGTTAGTAGGCTGGCACAAAGATAGACAAAGATTGTATAAATACATTAGTTATCACAGAAATTGTGATGCCAAACAAACAAATATCAATTTACCTATACATCCTCAGGTGGTTCAACTACCTTTGAAGCTTTCACTGGTGCAACTCCATCTGCTTTTTTGTTTGTTGCAGACTTTATAGCCCCTCCTTTCTTGGTGACAGGATGGAATGTATACATTACTGAACATATCAACTTGCATACATCATTAAAAATATCTTCTATTAATTACAAGCTAGAAGATGCCATCTTACAGCTGACTGAATAGGTCTCTTTCTACTAAGCTTGCTTGCTGCTGACCTTTTGGCAAATGCACTCTCAGAGGTCTATAAGCAAATAAAGTAAAAAGTAGACGTTAGTCTCCAGTATTATAAATTTTTAGTGTCTCCATCTTTAACATGGTTCTTAAATTCCAACCCAAAACCAATGGCAATTTAGAATTCATATTCCCATGCAATATTAAGGACAAAGCTTGGAGTCACATCTTTATCATGCTTGCCAACCTCCAGGGAAAGCGGGATGATCAATGAAAGAAAAGGAAACGTGACAGAGAACCTCCAAACTACATATAATCCAGCAAAATAACCAAACAACTCTAGGTGCAAGTGCCATGAAAAAAATGACACTCAGATCAGATTTCTCAAACTAAACTCCATAGAATAAAAGTAAACCCACCTCTGTAGAAGATGCGCCTGCATGTGTACTTTGCACAAAAGCTGGAACATCATAATAAGTGTCAGCATATAAATACAGAGAACCAATCAAATAAGGTGAAAACATGCTCAAGCAAGATTTAGGAATATTCAAATATCAGTGTGAAAAACGTCAATGTTGCCAAGAAATTTATTGAAATTTAATGCCAGACTAAGTCGTAATTCAAAAGGCAACAATCAGGGAAACTTTGTTCCACTAGCATTCTCCCCCATCTCATCTAACAATTTCTTTTTCTATAAAAACAATACAAACCTGCACAAGGACCAACAGGCACGACATCTTCAGGACCGGAAATCATTTCTGAAAGCTTCTCCCTTCTAACATCATCAAGTTTCTCCAACAACCTCTCCGGAGATCTCATGCCAACCGACTATAACAAAAATATGATGCTCAAAACCTAATGAGCAAAAGCACATTCACGAGCAAACTAGCAGATGTAGTTATGATAAGTCTTACCTTAGCTATTTCTGCCAATGCTGAAAAGGCAGCATCCCCGACTTCAGGAGTACCATCATTTACGCACTGCAATATCCAAATTTTAGCATTTTCACAAATAAATAAATACCATACAAACATCTATAATGTCTCTGTCACAGAGACAATTTAAATAAATTGTATCCTAGAATAAAACACAATTGTAATCAAACAGATTATCACATCATATTTTGAGTGGTCCTACACCAAGGAAAGAAGATATTCAAATTAAAAAAGAACTAATGCTGCCTAACCATGTAAAAGCCAGAGATGGCAAATCAATTTTAAATTCCACCAGAGACACAATTAAACAGCAAGGGCAGTTTGACACATAATCCTTGTACACCTTTGTAATAATTCTCATGTTACTTGTTTCAATAAAAAATGTCACCCAGGTCAAGGTTAACGACCTCACAAGAGGGACTTTGTTTTTTATGGCAGTCCTAACATATGTGACAGATTTAACATAATATACTTAACAAGAAGCAAACATAAAAAATTATTTGCAAGAAACAATGCATTAAATTCAGAGTCAAATTACAGAAATACAAACAATAACTTGAAACACCAATCAAAATCAAGAAATAATGCACATGAGTAATTAGAGAGCCAATAAAATCTATGATTTAATAACAGCGCGATGTTATTGAGAGCTTTGCATCATGTGTTGCTGATGAAACAAACTCTAAAGTGAAATGACACTAAATCCTTTGTTCTGTAGTCTGTGGTTAGTACTAAGTGATGGAAAATAGATAATAACCTTCAGTTTAGGAACTAACAAACTTCCCTAGGAAAAACACCAAACAGGTCAAGGTCATAGACTATGTGGAAAAAAGAATGTTGTAGATTCTAAGATTCTGTAAATAGAGCAATTGAATCCTTTAACCTTTAGCCTTTCAACTACAAGAATATCATATAGTTCAGTGAAAAAAAAAAAAAATCAAGGAGGGTAAACTTGCCTTCAACAATATCTACAAGGCTGATGCATCCAGCTTTGTGCATCGCTTGAAGAGTCTGTGTCAGTGCCTCGGCCAAACCTGGCTTTTTCTCCTTCAATTTTTCCTATTCAGTCAAGAAGAAACACATTAAGCAAGCAATATTTGATGAACAGTAAATTATTATTTTATACCAAATATATAAATACATTTGACTATTTACTGCGACAAAAATTTTCCATGAAACTAAAGGCATAATTCTCGTGTTAACACCTCTAAAGGCAACGACACAGGACCATCAACTTTAATCAAGCCAAAATCAATGGCTACTCAAAAAGAGAGGGCGAGGTAAGGTGATGAGCAGTTCAAAATGAGAAACATCATACTCTCTCAACCATTTTTATTGACCAAACATTTTAAAACACTGAATGACTTGATTCAGCATATTACATTTAAATGGAGGGAATAAACTTTAATTAATTAATACCAGTACATGTAACATAGAACCAATGAAGAAATGAATTATAAGTTTATAGACACCACAGTAAAATGCATTCAATTGTTAATCCATATACATGTGTCTGCAGAATGGTACTTACAAGTAAAACAATAAAAAAAAAAAAAAAAAAAAAAACAGGAACTTGCAAAAAAAAAATATAGGTTCTTAGTCCACGAGCCAGATTACCAATAGCCTGGACGGCTTCAACTGCAACAGCAATATTTACATCTGTAATAAGCTGCAAGCATAAACAATTGATTTAAGTTTAGTCGGCCTAAAATACAAAAACAAATCCAACTATAACTCTGTTCATGATCATACAAATAGTCAATCAGTCACATAAGCAATTAAACATCTGGGAAATATATAGATCAGACCCAAGGTACTTTACCAATAAGAAATCATTCATTGACGTCACCTAATCATTCATTACCAATAAGATTTTTCCAACTATCAACTGAAACATTTTTGCATGCACCAAACCTTCACCAAATTAAAAGAAAATTTAAAATTGAAACCGTGTCTAACACTCATTCTTAGGGACGGCGATAATTGGACAAGTGCCCCATGGAAGTTTAAAACAACCCTCCAAGATTTACAAACTCAATTCCTAAAGCATGAGTGTATCTGAAGAGGTTAAATAATAATAATAATAATTAATACTACGCAGTACACACCAGCAAAAGTCAACAAAAAAAAAATACAAATTTTGGCCACCTGAGGTAAACCATTTCATTCAATCATAACTGAAGGAGAACATCAAAAATATAATTCCTATGAATCCTACAACCAAAGTACTCTGTTAAATATTGTTACAACCGCACCCTAGCCCAACCAATTATCAGGTGATAGAGTAAAGAGTTTGGCATTGCCCAAAGGCACCAAAGAAAGACAAAACTAGAAAGAATCATATAAGTAAGTTTTAAATACATCTGCCCATGCATGATATAACCTACAACAAAGTTGTTCTTTTTCACCCATGGAAATGCATCACAGCCTCTAACTCCACTCACAACATAACTACTGCCTGAGTCTTCTCCACGCCACCGTCTTTCTGAAAAAACGGACCTGCCAAATTCAAGAAACAAGAACACGCATCAAGATCTAACCGAAAATGCACGACAACAACAACCACCGCCGAACCGAACCAAAAAATGTGAAAACCCTAGGATAGAAGAATTGAAATCTTGGATAGAAGAATGTTGTAGTGCACTGCATTAATCAACTACATTGATCAATCCTTAGTGATAAAAGAAAGAATGAACAAAGACAGAGGAGATTGCGAAGTGAGAGCGTCGAGAAGTAGAAGGGAAGAGTTGATGAAAAGAAAGAGTAAAAATTTTGAGAAGTGAGAGCGCTAGAAATAGAAGGAAAGAATTCAAGAAAAGAAAGAATAAAAAGTGAAAGAAGGGAAGAAGAGTTCTAAGAAAAGAAAAGAAAGAATAAAAACGTTTTAAGTTACACGCATTAATATATAACTATTAATAACTATTAAAAGTGTTAAAGTGTGTTACTCCCTCAAAGTAATAATTATGTAAGATTTTATTATTTATAAATATCTTAAGGTTATATAATTATAATAATTTTTGTGATTTTATAATAAATTTTATATATTTTTCATATATTTTATTCTAAATTTTTTATTGATAATTAATCATAAATTATTGTTAAAATTAATTTTTAAAATAAAAAAATCTATTGTATACGATGATTGTATAGTTAAGTAATATTATTTTAAAAATATTTGTTTCAATGTCTTAATTAAATTCATAAAATATAAGTTTCTTTTGGTGAATTTCACAAAACATAAGTATTATATTACGTGAGAAGTTTTTTTATTATTAGAAACTGCAATTATACATAAAAAAACTTCTACCCATTAAAAGTTAAAAATTTATATATAATAACAATTAAAGTTAAAATTTAGTCTTTTAGAGGAATATTTTAATTTATTTTTAAGATTTTTTACTTCTTTTATAACACATTTAAGAGATTAAGTAGACCATTCAGATTGTGAATTTGACATAAAATATTGTCAAAATATTTCATATAAGATTCTTTTTAAAGAAATTTATGATTTCCTAAGAATATAATAATTTATAAAAAAAATTTAGTCTAAATTTTATTAGATTTATATTATAAAAATTTATAAGATCTGAAAGAATTTTATAGATTAATCAAATTTTAAGGGATTGCAAAAAAATATTTAATATTCAATAATATCTCTTAAATTATAATTAAAATAATTAACAGTTGAAATTAAAATTTAATTTTAAAAAATCATATCACTTTTATCACTATTTTCGTGGCCTTTATCATGGTTATTGTCATTA
Organism: Hylodesmum podocarpum; assembly: GCA_026586105.1. NCBI lineage: Eukaryota > Viridiplantae > Streptophyta > Magnoliopsida > Fabales > Fabaceae > Hylodesmum > Hylodesmum podocarpum. Next base: position 4,888,862 of record JALJEV010000493.1, on the reverse strand, counting down.
GGACTACTAACAGTGACAATCATGGGAAACAAAAATAGTTACCTAACAATAATATATTACAGTAACAAGCATAGCAGTTGTGATACAAACGAAAATAGTAGGTACAATAATATACTGTAATAATGACAATGATAATATATTGTAAATAAAAAATAAAAGTTTTGAAAAATTTTAAAAATTTAGATAAGATTATTAAATATGTGAAATACTTATATTATTTTTAGTAAAATGTATGATAAAATCTATAATATCAAACCATTCATTAAAATTTATATACTTTTAAATATTATAAAACTTTTTTTAAGTTGTAAAAAATCTTGATCAAATATAACATTTTAAAAGAATAATAATTTTTTTAATTAAATATTACAAGATTTTGATAACTTTTTTAGTATTTAAAAATATTAGAATTATCTTATAAGAATAACCTTTTTAAATTTTTTTATTAAATAACACAATACTTTTTCTAAAAGGACAAGTTCATATCATTCTAATTAACTACTTGATCATATATATTTTTCGGCATATACAAAATTATTGGTTAATTGCATTTAATATATATTTATGTTTAGTTTTGACTATTTGATTATAAAATAATATTCTGCATTTATAATTTATAACTTTTTAGCACATTCTTTAAAATGATAAAGAGGATCTTGATTTTTTTTTTTTTTTCTTTGAGCATTTAATTGTAGAGACAAGAAGAATCTAACTAAGCAGCACTTGTTGATCTGTAAGTATCGTGGATCCATATATAAACCTTATTCCAACATCTAAAACCTCCACTTTCATTTTTTCTTTTTCTTTTTTCTTTTTTGTAAAAAAACGCATTTCTCAAACAAACAACAACAGGTACCTTACCTTTCCCTCACCTTCTTGATTTTCTTTGTTCTTTTCTCAATTCGTCCAACGTAATAATCAATCGAACACGAGCATGTTTTTCCTGTGATTATGTCGCGCATGTGTTAGATAGATTCTAGGTTTTTCCGAATCTGAAAATTTGGTTTTTTTTTTTTTTTGCTTATTGGATTGATTAACAGGAAAATTGCATGTTATAAAGGATGTTAGAGCAGTTACTGATATTTACAAGAGGAGGGTTAATCCTCTGGACTTGTAAAGAACTTGGGAACGCTTTGAAAGGGTCACCAATTGATACCTTGATTCGTTCATGTCTTTTGGAGGAGCGATCTGGTGCGGCATCATACAATTATGATGCATCAGGTGCTTCCTACACCCTCAAGTGGACTTTCCACAATGAACTTGGTCTTGTCTTTGTGGCTGTGTACCAAAGGATCCTTCATCTGTTGTATGTGGAGGATCTACTTGCTATGGTCAAGCGTGAGTTTTCGCTGGTTTATGATCCCAAAAAGACTTCTTACCCTAATTTTGATGAGACCTTTAGGCAGCTGAAGATGGAGGCCTTGGCTCGTGCCGAGGATTTGAAACGGTTGAATTCGAATTCTGTTGTTGGGAATGGGAAGAAGCTGGGGCAGGGGAATAATAAAGTGGGATTTGAAGGAGGGAATAAGAAGAAGAGTGGTGGTGTTGTGAAGAATGGTGGTGGTGGTGGTGGTGGTGGTGGTGCTGATGGGGATGGTAATGGTATTGGTAGGAAGTTGGAGAATGGACACTCCAATGGAAATTTTGTTGTTGCTACTAAAGATGCTAACATGAGTAGTGATGTGAATGGTAGGGATAATGGAAGTCCCAATGTTGGTGGGGCTTTTGATGTACATAAGCTTCAGAAGCTTAGGAGCAAAGGTGGGAAGAAGACGGATACGGTGATTGCCAAGGTCTCCAAGGCAGAGCCAAACAAGAAAGTTACAAAGAAAAATAGAGTTTGGGATGATGCTGTAACTAAGGAAACTAAACTGGACTTTACTGATCATTCTGGTGAGGATGCGGACAGGAACATGGATTTCGTGGCTGCAGATCATGGTGAAAGTATGATGGATAAAGAAGAGATTGTGAGCAGTGAGAGTGAGGAGGATGAGGAGGAGGATGATGTGGGGAAGAACAGAAAGCCTGATGCCAAAAGCAAGGGTTGGTTTTCATCCATGTTCCAGAGGTAAGATTAACTCTTTGTGTGTTTTTTTTCTTTACTAGCATCATTGTTTATGTTTTTTTTTTTCTCTCAAGTGATCTGAAATCCTAATACCTTGCTGAAGTGATTTGTAGTTTAATATATACTATATTACTATGGATTTGTTTCTCTTATGCTGAGACCCTCTTAGTTAACTTTGTAAATTGTATTGCAATTAGGTGTTTTATCACTTTACTATACACTTTAGGAATGGGGCAGTGGAGGGGAACAAAATCAAATAGTTACTCTTGTTCTTGAAAGTTCACCCTCTGACATGATGAAATCAGCTTTATTTTGGATAATCAAGGGATGTTGTCCTGTTTTATGTTCCCCTTCACTGATGTTACTGAAGTTAAGGTTACGACCAAACATAGATCAAGTTCCTTATATCCTTGACAAACTAAATTAAAGACTATAATTGGATATTTACATTTTTTTTAATCTTACTTTATTTTCATCTTTTTCTCTAAAAAAACAAACATTATAATATCTTCATATATCCCTGTGCTCAGCATTGCAGGGAAGGCAAACTTGGAGAAGTCAGACTTAGAACCAGCTTTGAAAGCTTTAAAGGATAGGCTCATGACCAAGAATGTGGTATGTGTTTTCTACTCAACAACATTATTTTTTCTCTTTGTTTTCCTTTGCACATCTTCTTAATAATTATCTCTTGGGTCCTTTACCTATTTAATAGTTTGCATTCTATATTTCTTGTAGGCTGAGGAGATAGCTGAGAAGCTCTGTGAATCAGTGGCAGCAAGTCTTGAAGGCAAAAAGCTGGCTTCATTTACAAGGATATCTTCAACAGTGCAGGTTTGTTCCCGTCTTCTTTCCTCGTATGAATGCACTTGTATAACATTCATACTTATAGTATACTTGAAAATATTAATGTAGGCGGCAATGGAAGAAGCACTTGTTCGAATTTTAACCCCCAAACGATCTATTGATATAATGAGGGATGTTCATGCTGCCAAGGAGCAAAGGAAACCATATGTTGTTGTATTTGTTGGTGTTAATGGTGTTGGGAAGTCAACTAATTTAGCCAAGGTAGAGCAAATCATATTTTTTTCTCCAATATAGTTGAGATTCCATATATAGGGTGTGCTTTTTAACTGGAAAAAGTTGGCTTATTTTATGTCGTTGCCTTGTAGGTTGCTTATTGGCTTCTGCAGCACAATGTCAGTGTTATGATGGCTGCTTGTGACACATTTCGATCAGGGGCTGTTGAGCAGCTGCGGACCCATGCTCGTAGACTTCAGGTTTATATGGATTTTACTGCTTAAAGATTAGTGTGGTTCTGGAACCTGTGTATTCTTATTTTCCCAGTTCATGGCAAAACATTTTACTGGAAGCATTTGGTCTTACAATTTCTCTGTTTCAGATTCCTATATTTGAGAAGGGCTATGAGAAAGATCCTGCTATTGTGGCAAAAGAAGCAATTCAAGAAGCCTCTCGCAATGGTTCGGATGTGGTTCTAGTTGATACAGCTGGTCGCATGCAGGTATTAATGTAGTTATTATTCTGATCAAGAATTTGATTATTTTATCAGATGTTTGGTCATGTGTATGACATTTGCTAGCTTACAAAAGCTAGGCAACTCCAACCTTTGACACATTATTTTTGTTCTTTTCTGTTATTGTGCAACAATGAACAGTCACGAATCATTTGTATTAGTGGGACTGAGGACCATATTACATTATATGAGGTGTTTATTTGAATGTTTTTCTGTTCATCTGGTATGTGGCTGCTGGTTTTCAGGATAATGAACCACTGATGAGAGCACTGTCAAAACTCATCTACCTCAACAATCCAGATCTAGTCTTGTTTGTTGGAGAAGCACTGGTTGGTAACGATGCTGTTGATCAACTTTCAAAGTTCAATCAGGTTTGATTCTATATTTCGCTCAACATTACCCAGCTATAGCTTCACCCCCCCCCCCCTATTCTTATACTGTAAAGATATTGTATACTGTCATCAAATCATGGGTTTGTTATATAATTGAAAATTATTGGCTTTCATAATGATTCCTTTAAAGGTTGCGTTTAACATGATTTCTAATTATTTGATAATGCATCAAAATCTAATTATATTTGAATTCCTATATTTTAACCCCAACTGTTTCATGTACACCGCAGAAATTAGCTGACCTCACAACATCATCAAATCCAAGATTGATTGATGGGATCCTGCTCACAAAGTTTGACACCATTGATGATAAGGTACATGAATTCTAATATGGCAAGGAAATATGAATTTTTGGCGTGACATGTAATATGTATTTTGTTTTATCATGAATTATTAATTAATGTTTCACTATGCTTCCTTTTGTTAGGTGGGAGCTGCACTTTCAATGGTTTACATATCTGGAGCTCCTGTCATGTTTGTGGGTTGTGGACAATCTTATACTGACCTCAAGAAACTCAATGTCAAATCAATAGTGAAGACTCTTCTTAAATGAAGTCACAAAGTGATTTGTTTTCCCTTGTAATCCTGTTCACCTGTCATGTGTGTTTCTGCTGGATGATGAACTTGTTTAATCTGGTTAATCCCATTACTATGTAAGGACAAACTTTTTGGCTTTGTCTTTTGAGGCTGTTTGGTTTGTTTAGACTAAGAACTTGTAATATAAGGTTGCAGTGAAAGACGTTTTGTATTTTACTCTTGATCCCTCTTCGTTCTTCACCCAGGCTCTCGGAAAAAAGAAGCCTTTCCTTCTTTTAAAATAAAAATAAAAAGTTTACAACTGTTTAAGTAAACTACTTTTCTTGATAATTAGGAAAAAGTAGGTTAAAAGCAACTTGAAACTGCTTTCCTAAATAGCAAGTTTTTGAGATTCAATTTTTTAAAAAGTACTTTTAGAAAATCTAAACAAATAGTCTTCAATCTAAACAATTCTTATTACATTTATCTTCAAAAAAATTATAAATAAATGTAATTTAAGACCATTGAATTGTTTATTTTAAATATTGTGTTTTATGTAAAATAAAGTTATTTGACATTTGGTTTAATTATTAAAATGTGTACTTATTGAAGAGTGAATATATACTCTCATTTTTTTCCACTCTTATAATGACGAAAACTGCTATCTAAAGTATTAAACATTTTATTGTGAATGAGATGATTCCAATCATAAATTTCTAATTAAAATAATGTAGGTAGTTTAAAGATACAAATACTTAATAAATACAAAGTTATATAACAAAACAAGAGATAAAAAGAAGTTTAAAATTAACTGAAAAAAATTATAAAATATTGTAATAGTTAGATGTAATTTTCATGGGAAAATAAATTCGATACCCCTATAAATGTATGGGATCATTCAAGACCACTATAAAATTTGTTGACTTATACTTTTTAATTATTTATTTTGTATAAATTAAATTTAATTGATTCATTTAATTTAACTCTAGATCAATACATAAAATTTTATATAGTTTCAAAAAAAAAATTGATACATCGAGTCACCTTACATTAATATATAATATAATATTAAAATTACATCTAAATGTTGATAGATAGAGACATAATTATGAAAAATCTAATTTTTTATAAAATTTATATTTTTAATTATAAAGATAATATTTCTTAACTTGTCTAATGAATCCATACAAATGTCGTGTGGGAAATTATCGATTCCCTCCTTTTCTATGTGAAATGCAAAATGGGAGCGGAAAAATAAAAGGAATGAAAATGAAAAAGAACACTAGATTTTTTTACTGTAAAAAATTAGATTAAAAAGTATTTCTTTTATTACATGACATGAGAATCTCGACTCTCTTTTCTTTTTCCCGGAAAAATATAAAAGTTCTCTAACTCTTTTAAAATTTCTTTATTTATATATGTCTTCTTTTCACAAGTTCTCTAGATAATAATAACTTCTCCAAAAAAAAGTAATTAATAGAGATTAATAAATTTTTATTTAAATATATCTAAAAATTTTAAGTTTATTTTTTAAAATTAAATCGTGCATGTCTTATATTAAAAAGATAAATTTCGGGACCTTATATTCGTTATATTTCTTATCCATTATGACTTATCCACCATTCTTAAATGATGGAAGAATTTCTTAATAAAAAATTTTATAATTGAACTTACATATGCACGTCAACGTGAATATCTTTTTAACATTAATTAAAAATATATTTTATATATAAATTTAAAATTAATTATTATAAAATGTAATAATATTTATCATGTGACAAATCATGATTAAATAACAGTATAAAAATTCCTTTATAATATTTGTATGTTCTAATTAAATTAATAAAATCATACATATACACGCTAGCAGTTAAGTTGCAAGGGTGTTTTTGTCATTTGTCATTTGCCTTTTTCTTAATAAAAAATCCTTTTTCTTTATTATACACCTAATTGAGAATTGGAGTTGCACTGCTTTGAGGATAAGAAGCTATTGTTTTTGGTGTCTGTCTGAAATTGGTTGCGTATTTATGAATGTTATACGCTGAAGTGAAGCTTGTGTTTTTCAGGAATCACTATGAATATCACTGTATCACTTCCTAACGCTAAGGGAATTATTACTGTTACCCCAACGGATTCTCTTTTCCTCAACCCCAACCCTTTATCTTCTCTTTCTTCACTCCATTCTCTTCAGGTATTCTTCCCCATTTCTAGCTTTATTCTTTTAACTTACTGCGTGTTTGGTTTCACATTACAAAATTGATTTTTGATAATTTTTTTTACTTGTTTGAATTGTTCAGGATTGATTCTAGACCTAGAATTAAGTCTAACTAACTTGAAGCAACCTTGAATAACTTTTGTGTTGGATAAAATATTTCAAACTGAATTTTACTATTATCATAAAAACATCCCAACATAAGTCTAATCACTTTGAAATCAATTTTAATCCAAATTAATTTTACGAAATCAATACTATTGGGAATCAATTTTGTCAGCTCGTTCAGATGTACATTTAGTTTATTGAAAGGAAAAAATGTGTTATATACTCTGGCTTATTTCCGTTGCTTGAACAAAAATTAGGCACCATATTTTGCTTTATCAGTTTATCCAGTACTTTGCCCTGTGTAAATTGGTTCAGATTTTGATTTGCTGTTTTTCATTTTTCCCTAAAATGATTGCTTCATTTCGTAACTGTTCTCTGTTGAATTGGGGCGTTCTTTCTATAATGAAATGACCATTAATGGCCTTTGGAAAAATTTTAGTTAAAGCATCAAGTAATTTGTCTGAATTCCGTGAAATATTTCTTCTCATTATTCCCCGACAGTTTTAACCCTTGAATTTCGCATGTATATAATAAATACTATAACTATGCCATGGCCACTCTCTCAGACACTCTTCTGTCCCTCTCTCCTTTATTGGTTGAAATTTATTAAATATCATAAATTTTGATGGTTTTCACCACTCATTTAATAATTCTTCTTATTTCGATGTGAGACCCACAAAATTTTGTGATTTCCATTAAATTTCAGTCAATCAAAGAGAAAATAATGAAAAGACAGTGTCTTGAGAGGATGACATTAGTATTCCTCATACTTTATAATTATTGTTGTTGTTTTTGCTTCTTTTTTATTTTCTGACATTGTGTTTTTAAGCAGTATGGTAACAGTAAGATTAGAGTTCCATTGACAATTAAGATTCAACAAGAGAAGTTTTGTAAACATGCACGAACCATCAGGAATGAGGTGCCGCAAAATGCTGATTTTCCGCGGGAGTATTCGAGAAAAGAGAAGAAACCTTTTCCGGTTCCCATTGTAGAATTGCGACGAGCAGCAAGGGAGAGGATGAAGAAGATGAAAGATGAGCCGAGAAAACCAATGGCGGCACCTAAGAATGGGTTGTTGGTGAAGAACCTTATACCGACTGCATATAATGTGTACAATGCTAGGATCACTTTGATTAACAATCTGAAGAAGCTTCTCAAAGTAGTGCCTGTGCATGCTTGTGGGTAATTATATATCTTCATATTCTCTAGCATACTTTTGGCTAATGTGAACATATGTGAAGTTCTGGTTAACAACATAAAAGTTACATTTTTGTTCTGGTTGAGTAATTGTGCAAATACAGATCCATTTTGCTTCTGGTCTCAGAAGATATTCCAGCATTGACACTTTGTCCGAAATGATTCATAAATCATCATAAAACTAATATGCTACTTCACATTCTAGCTTTTAACTGTATTGTTGTTACTGTAACTAGAACCCAAATCTGATATTACCAATATCTTTTATAATATGCCATCATGATGGGCAATTCATAGTTTCTTATTTTGTTTCTTCAACGAAGAAAAGTTTGCATACTTAGACCTTTTTGAGTCTTACATTATGGTGTAGCTATTATACCCTTATCAAATGGATGTAGGAATTTAGACCCTACCAATCTTGTCCACTGCATGGACACATTCATGGTAAGCATTCGTGTCAAAACTTCAAGATTGAGGGGATTCATTAAGGCTGACTCATAGTCACTATATAGGAAATTTGTAAAGCTGTGTTTATTTTGTCTGAGATTAAACCTTGAATGTTTTTTCAGAGTAATGTTATGTCCTGCAAATTCACTATAAAGTAAGTATAAAATGAAAATGTGAACGTGTTTAATATTTTTGGAAATATAAAATGCATTCAATTTTTATTTTTATTTTTTTTGCAAGTAGGAGGATTTATAAGATCTTGTAGAAGGATTTAGAATCATTTTTTCTTTTATATTTTGAGCCATACGAACCCATTAATGTGCATTTTCAATTGGGCACATACAAAATATGTAGGACCAATTCTAGCTACTCACAAGTTCAAAGCATATTGTTTGTGCATACCAGGCTAGTCTTATTGAATGTGATAGACTAATTTGAGTATTTTTTTATTAGCTTATTCTAATGTACTTGACAAAAGATTTATATCCATCTCATTTTACCCCTTACAAGTAGAGAGTGCCTGTTGCTTCTCCAATGTGTATATTGCCAATTTGCAACTCTTGCTTAGTTAATTCTGTAACATTTTTCTACATTATTAGTTTCATCAATGAAGAAAAGTGATCAAATATTCTGAAGTGTCTTAATATCGGACTACTTATGCAGGTGGTGCAGTGAAATCCATGTAGGACCTGTTGGACATCCATTCAAATCATGTAAAGGTGCAAATGCCAACATCCGCAAGAGCCTCCATGAATGGACAGACGCACATATTGAAGACATATTATTACCAATTGAAGCCTATCACCTCTTTGATCGCCTTCGCAAGCGTATTACTCATGAAGAGAGATTCTCTATCCCTCGAATTCCAGCAGTGGTTGAACTCTGCATTCAAGCTGGTGTTGATATCCCAGAGTTTCCCACAAAAAGGAGAAGAAAGCCTATCATCCGTATTGGGAGGAAGGAATATATCGATGCTGATGAAAGTGACCTACCAGATAAAATCCCAGAGGACCCTTTAAAACCATTACTAGCGGAAATACCCGATTCAGAAGTAGTAGCTCCATTAGAAAATGAAGTCGTCCCTCTTGCAGAAGAAACTCTCCAAGCATGGGAACGAATGAGGAAAGGTGCGAGAAGACTAATGAGGATGTACAATGTGAGGGTGTGTGGATATTGTCCTGAAATTCATGTCGGTGCCCGAGGTCACAAGGCTCAAAATTGTGGAGCCCATAAACATCAACAACGAAATGGGCAGCACGGTTGGCAGTCTGCAGTTCTGGATGATTTGATCCCACCAAGGTTTGTATGGCATGTCCCTGATGTAAATGTGCCGTTGGAACGAGAGCTTAGGAATTTTTATGGGCAGGCACCTGCAGTAGTGGAAATGTGCATTCAGGCCGGTGCTGCATTACCGGAACAATATAAGTCAACCATGCGGCTGGATGTGGGGATCCCATCAACCTTGAGTGAAGCTGACATGGTAGTTTGAGATGAAATGCTCTCAGAAAAACCCAACTTTTGAATATAGTGTAAATTGTGTCAAACTGAATGCAGTGGTAATTTAGTGGTAATTTATTTATGTAAGAGTTGGAATAGCATCATCTCGATTAGTTCTGGCTGTGGTATTTTTAGCAGTTAGACATTGTGTCATTTTCTATCCTCTGCCAGGAGCAACTATAGTATAAACAATTAATACAAGAATACTTTGGTAATGCAGTGCATTAAGAGTGTAAGATCCATATATTGTAATGGTACGGGAAAGCTTGTACTTTTATTTCCCAAAGAGAAAATTGCATTATACTCAAATCAGTAGCATTCTGACTTTTAGCATCATATTTATTGAATCTTACTATCCACAATTTGGATCCTATAATTCAATACTGTTTGACTACCCATTGTTTTGTATTGTAAGATAAATTTTAAATAGCTTTGCATTTTACATGAATTTATATGTGTAATTTTGTATATATGAATCACAATTTAGCAATTTGTTTGTTATTCTTTTTTAACTTTTCTTCCACCAATTCTCGTGAAGAAAATGAAAAGGAAACGAATAGCATTTATCTTATTTGATTATTTCATTTTTAACTTCCTCGTTTAACAGGGTTGGTTATGCCCGATTTGATTGAGTTAAGAGAAAAATAAAATCTGAACTAATCATGTTAGTCCAAATTTTTAAGTTTTATTGGGCACTATTCGAATTAAATCAATGCAATCAAGAAAGAGTTGGTTTGGTTTGGTTTAATCAAATCTAAGATATTTATAAATATAAAATTTTGTTATTTTTTTTAAAAGAAAAACTTACATAATTTTTATACTTAAAATGATATAAATAATATTTTGTTGTAATGTACAAATAACAAAATAAACACATAATTATTTCATAAAATTTCATTAATAATAAAATAATAGATGGTATATATTTGATTTAATTTAGTTTAGCTCATGTTTACAAACCATAAATCTGATACTCACTACAAGTATCTTTGTGTTTCATTAATTTTATTTGAGGTATACCCTATTAACTCAAATATCAAAATGAATTTAATTTATTTAATTTGAAAATCCAGTTATTGAATTGATTTGAATGTAATGACCAACCTAATCTAACGAATGTATTCAAGTATTAGGTTATTTCATTATTCAATTCCATTTTTCATGTAAATTCATACATAACTAATAACTTTGTTTATAGAACATATGATTCCATCTCCATGTAGTTGTATTGTGCATGATGATCAACTAATATGAACGATTCAATATAGGGTTATTCCATCTCCATAGACTACAGTGCATGATTCCATTTCTGTTATAAGATTGTTAAGTATTATATACCACCTATTCCATCATTTACGTCAGTGATTTTTAATATCAACTAATTAACTTACTTTTAAAATAAATAAATATATATATATATATATATATATATATATATTTCTTCAACATATTTAAGTATTATAATTATCTCTTAAATATTTTTCTCTTCAACTTATTTGAGTATTACAATTATCTCTTAAATATTTTTCCATACAATATAGTCATATAAAAAATTAATGTCAAACAATAAATAAAAAATGTCTCCTTAGAGCTGTACTCTTTCAAACTCTTTTGTTGAAGGCAAACCACCACGTGTCAAACACCAAAGACTCCATTCCTACAAGCTCCACTTGTACACAACACATTATTTTCCGCCTTGTATTCCTTCTCACCACTCCCACCTTCTTCTCTTTCTTCCTTCAAGGCTTCAATAAACACCTCAAATTGCAACCAAAACTCACATTCATAAAAAGGGTAAACACACAATTTCATTGCAAGAAGATATTCAAAAGAAAACACACAAGGGCCAAAAGCCACAGACAGAAGAGAAAAGAAAAGAAACTTTCACAACATTTGAAACAAAGCATAATAATGGTTGGACCAGGAAAATTGAAGATGGCAAAAGCCGAGACAGTGAAGGGACCACAATCAACAGAGGTACTTCACCAAAGTAGGAAAATGCCATTTTGTCCAATGAAAATGGCCATTGGAGGCTTTGCAGCAACTGCTGTTATAGGTTACTTTGTGTTGTATTCACACAAAAAACCTGAAGCTTCAGCCATGGATGTAGCAAAAGTTGTCACTGGCACCTCCAACCCTGATAACACACATCCCCGCAAATAGATCACTATATTCACCACCACCATTCACACACAAACATATAGATCAACCATTATTATTTGTTATATTATGGTTTCTTTCTTTTTTATAAGCAACCCTTCTTTAAATCATTGTTTTATTTCCATGCAACCCTTTGTCTATATTTATATACTTGTAATGTGGCATCAGTTGTCATGTTTCTCAAGGAATAAGCTAATCTGCAATAAACATTAGTGATAGAGTTATTTCTTTCTCTATTTTTTATCTGAAAGATGAAAATCAATGGTTATGATGTATCTTTTTCTCTTTTTTGAAATGTGTAAATTTGTGTTTTATTTAGCACTGATCTGGATCTTCTGCAATTTTAATTTTAAATTGCACCAAAGTGGTAACAATTTGCATTTTTGGTCTACAGATATTATAAATCGTGTGATTTTATTCCCCAAGTTGCATAAATTTGATTAAGTTTGTAACTGTGTGATTTTGGTGTTCGGAGTTTAATTGCGTGAATTGAATATTCAATTATTTAATTGTATAATTTGATCTATTTGTTGTTCATCTATTAAATATTTGACAAATTTTTCTGACAAAACAGTGATAATTGACATGACACATAATATAATGTTGATGTTTAATGTGATAGATGCTGAAATGCTAACTTGATAACTGACATAAATAATGACATGTTGATGATATGTCATCTAATAATAGGGAAAAATATCAAAATATAGATGATAGAAATTATATTTAAAAAAAAATATTTAATAGATAACTATAATAAGTAGATAATTAATTATAAAATTTGAAGATAAAGAAATATGCATACGTATATGCAGATATTTTATGAATAAATTGCCATTGTTAACGTAGTAAAATTGGCAATTAAGAAGGCTGCATAAGTAAATATATAACCTACGGAAAAGTGGGCTAATCCAACCAATCTTGCTTGCACAATGGAAAGAGCCACAGGTTTATCTCTCCAGCGAATCAAATTAGCCAAAGGTGTGCGTTCATGAGCCCATGCTAAAGTTTCAATCAATTCCTGCCAATGTCCGCGCCAGGAAATTAAGAACATAAATCCAGTAGCCCAAACAAGATGTCCAAACAAGAACATCCACGCCCAGACTGTTTTATATTTAAATAAAATGTCTGATTAAGGAATTTTAGTTCATTTATTTGAGAAAAATGATTGAGTTAGCTAAGTTATTTGAGGAAAAAATCTTAGTTATTAGTAATTCTTTAACACATTATTTGATTCAGGTGGATAAAAAAATTGTGAGAGTCAGCGTTATGATAGTAATTACAGTAAGATATTTAGGGACCTAATACACATAATTAAAACTTAGATCTTGCTTGCACAATGGAAAAAAATTACAGCATTATGTCACAGGTTTATCTCTCCAGCGAATCAAATTAGCCAGTAATTGATTGGGTATTAAATGCGCACAAATATTTATTATAAAGCTTAGAGACATATACTTCTAAGTATTAATACAGTATCATTCAATAATAAACATTTTTATGGAATTTGGGAACCTATAACTCATAACCATTTCGTACATTTGTTTAAATGTATAGTCATGATTCAATGTTGAGTGCATGAAAATTTGCTAATAAAAAATAACTAACAATTAACAATTAAAATTTGTCAACCAAAAAAAAATAAATTTGATTAAGACGTTGAGTGCATGAAACACGAGTATAGCCCTCCCAACATAGTTTATGTTATACACAAGACAAGTCAAGATTCAATTCTTAAATCAATTATTTAAAGAGTACAAAACTATTATCCCTTGTACTAGAATTGATTTTTCTATCACTTTAGTTTTTATATGAAATGTATCAAATATAACAAATTTTGACTAGAATGTTTTTACCTTGATATCTCAAGAAAATTAAAAATTCATATAAAAAAAAGTATAATAATTTATGATTTTAATCTAGATGATCCAAATCAAATCATTCCATCCTAACACGAAAGGTTTAGTTTGGATTAAAATAATTGGCACAATAAAAGGAAATAATCAATTAAAGACAATTTATAGTGTATATTTGAACTCTTTTTAAAATTCCATGAAATACTTTTCAATATTACAAATATGTTAAAAATTCATGAGTTTTTGAAATTTTATAAATTCTTATTACATAAATAGTGTAATTCATTATTTTGGAGTTTGAAACAATTTAGTTCATAAAAGAGGAAAATAAACAATATAATATATTTATTATTTTAATCCTAAAGATACATACTCTTATTTTTGTCTTGCATTTTTGTCATTTTAATTTTATTTTAGAATCAAAATAAACTCAATTTAAATAATAAACTCAATTTTTTTAATTCAAATTCAATTTATTCTATTCACGAAAATGATAATTATTTACAAAATAAAAAAAATAGGAACCAAGAAGTAAAGTGACAAAATAAGCTGAAGGAAGAAGAGCAGAGAAGAGAAGATTGGTCTGACAAAAATGCATACTTCCATGAAACCAAAGAAAAGATAAAGCCGAGAAGAAAACATGATCGATCATGATTAGAACCAAAACGAAATGATACCTTGAAATTCACGACACCCATTTCGAAACCCTAAGCAATTCATCATCATCCAATAATTTCCATCCCATGGAACTTACTCCTCTTTCTTCCTCTTCTCCAACCCAACGTCTCATTCTTCGTTAGTCCCAATTTCCCTTCTTTCTTCCTTTCTCTAACTTGTCACTTTCTTTTATTTTACTCATTTTTTCTTTCCCTTCTTTTCCTCACAGATCACACACATACCCGATTCTCAGCGGGATCTCCCTCTTCCACCCTCGTTCGTAATTCTTCACTCTCTTTTTTTGCGTGTGTGTGGTTTTGGTTTTGTTTGATTGACCGGAATTCGTATTGCAGTTGTGTACTCAGAGAGGAACAACAGCTTATAAAAACCCAATTTTGAGGACTTCGTATATCGGTGAGTGTGTGCTCCTCTCTCGTTTTGCATTCTCATTAATATCTTTGTGTTAGTGAAAGGAGAAAATTTAGGTACTGATTGTGCTGTTTTCAATCAGAATTGGAGTTTTACTACGGTAATCTGCATATTCATTATAGTATTTTAATTGATGACACAGTTTATTGAGGTGAAATTCCAATTTTGATTGGAGAACAGTAAAAGCAGCATCCAAGAAAATTTAATTAAGTTTTGCCGTTAGTGTAATTTTGGTGTTTATTTATGGATAAAACATACATGCAGTTCTGTAGGAATGGTTGGTGTTGTTCGGTAATTAGTATTAGAGTTTCACCTCACTAATCTGCATTGAAATTTAATGAACTTCTTTATTATGCAGATTATTGAGGTGAAATTTCAATTCTAATTAAAGAACAATACCTTTGCATCTAAGTTTTTTCCTTTGGTAAATGGCTGATTGAATTGTGATTTATGTATTAATTATTTATGTTGACTACCTTTTCCTTTATAGGTCCTCAATGTAACTTGCAAGGAATCTCGAAGAAGCATGATAATGTGTTGTGGCTATCTGTTAGTCCCAAATTGCATGTTCAGAATAAGTTCCCCAGAGATGTGGCTGTAAGATCTGAACTTACTGCTGCTGGCTCTGCTGGAGATGGCTATTCTCTACCTGGTGTGTATAAGATTAAGATGTCGTATTTGGTTAGATTTTGTGATTTATTTTTGAACTGGGATTTTGATTTAATTTGTTACTTGTTGATTTTGCTTAATTGAAGAGCTGAAAGTGGAATCTAAAGTCAGGGGAGCTTGTTTTTATATTGTTACTGCCTTCAATGCCATATTTCTTTTTGTACTGATGGTGGTTGGACATCCATTGGTGCTCCTGCTTGATCGCCACCGGAGGAAGTTTCATCATTTTATTGCCAAAGTATGGGCTACACTGACTGTAGCGCCGTTTTACAAAATCAAATTTGAGGGATTGGAGAATCTGCCATCTCCGGATACTCCTGCTGTGTATGTATCAAATCATCAGAGTTTTCTAGACATATATACGCTTCTTACTTTAGGTAGAAGCTTTAAGTTCATAAGTAAGACTGGGATATTCCTCTTTCCAATAATTGGGTGGGCAATGTTTCTTTTGGGTGTCATTCCTTTGAAGCGCATGGACAGCCGAAGCCAGCTGGTATTCTTTCTCTATTATTACGGCAGTTAATTTTAACTAGTTCTTCTTATTAATTAGATGTCAGTGTTTTCTGTGAAATAATTTTCCCCTTTGGATTGAAAGATACTAAACCGATGGTTTTGTTTCGTTCTTAACATATAGGACTGTCTTAAACGATGCATGGATCTTATCAAGAAAGGAGCTTCTGTTTTTTTCTTTCCCGAGGGAACACGCAGTAAAGATGGAAAACTAGGCACATTCAAGGTGATTTTGTGTCACATTTCTTGTAATTACTGTCATCTTTATAGATATTTGTGATTCAAGAAGCAAACTGATGATTGGAGGTTTTTGATTATCAAGAGCATACGTGATAGAAAATAATTGATTCGTATTAAAAGCAGTTCTGTATTTGAAACTGCGTGATGGCAGTTATGCATAGAAAATAACTGCTGGTAGTTATGGATCTACGGTATATATAATATATTTGATAGTAGATTTTGTAATAAGGAAGTGTGTTGTTATTTTCAGTATGTGGACGGACAATACTCTTTGTAGGAGACTTTGTCTTTAGGACAGACAGTGTGTTGTGTTGTATTTTGTGTGATTTCAGTGTTCAACATTATATGTCCTGTCATTTTTGGTCTGACCTGTCTGATCCAAAAGAGAACATTCTGTGGCCTGTGAATTCATCATTCCAGCATGATCAAGTTGACTGAGTGTATGGATTTGTTGGAGGAAAAACTTGAAGGTAGGGGCCAAAATTGATGCTAGCATGGAAGAAAAGATTGGACATAGGGAATTTTCCATGATTGAGAGACTATTGAGTGTTGACTGAAATGAGGAATGAGGTTTAAGGGAAAAATATTGAAAATCCTCATGAAATGTTGATAATTTGAAATAAACAGGGACTGTTGGAAATTGCCCGAGGACCATTACTTGGGTTATTTTGTAGGAGGCTTACAGCTTAACATCAAACAGAAACTGCATACCTTCAAACCTCAATCTTGGCTCCATGCCATGCAATTGGGCAGGGGTATGGAGGCAAATATTTCTAAATCTGCCTGCACTTGTGTTTAGTTATGGGTGGCGAATGGTGGTAGGAGTTTCAGCACTGCAGTGAGGCCTTTAAAGAGCAACATAGGAGGAAACCAACTTGGGACCTATCATTATTTGAAGTTTTGTAACTGGGCATGTCACGAAATTCAAAACTTTAGACTGGGCATGCCACGAAATTCACATAGCAGAATTTTTTACCAAGTTCAACATCTTCTGGGTAAAAATATGGGTGGAGAAAGATGTAATTTTGGTGTGAAAAGCATTTTCCTATGCCATATAACATACCAAGAATAGATGGAAAGAAAAGGTTTATGCTTTAGGTGTAGAGAGAAGTTCCAGCTCTTACATCAATATGCAGAGAAATAATTAAGATTGGTAATTTCAGTAGATAATGAAATCCCAAATGAAGATGGGGAAGAAAATGATATTGATGTGGATAACAATAATGAGGAAGAACCAGTTTTCTGTGTTCTGCCTTCGGGACTAGGCTGATTTTTTCAGCAAGCAGGGAAGATGGGAACTGATATCCCAATAGTTAGGAAAGGATTCATTAATGGGTTGGCAGTAGTTAATTATTAGGAGTAAATGCGATAGAAAATAACTGATTCTGTATTATTAGCAATTTTATATTAGAAAGCAGTCCTGTATTAGAATTTACAAACTGCATGATGGCAAGTAATGAATAGGAAATAGCTGCTGGATGTTATGCATTAGGAGTATACATCCGACAGTAGGTTGTGTAATTAGGAAGTGCATAGTTATTAGAAGTTTGTTGACAGACTCTGTAGGAGACTTGTCTCTTAGACAGCAAGTGTATTGCTGTATTTTGTGATATTACCTGTTAGCATCCAAAATTATAGTTTATTAGTTTACCAATTGGCGTTCTATCACAAGCAATTGTAGATCCTGATGAGTTTTTTATGCCGTGATGGAAAATATGGCAGAGCTCATAAATAAGTATGGCCACTTCTTGTCAAATAATTAAGGTATCAAAAAAGGGTGGAGAAATAGTTAAAATGTAATATATAATATTTCACTGATAGCCAGATGTGCTAGAATCACGGTCTTAAAAAACTTAAGAGGAGCAATAGTGACACACTCTCTAACACACCCCTTCTAACACTCATTCTATGATTGGTTAGAGATTATTAAAAACTACAAAATCAGGAAATAGAATCATAAAATTATAAGTGAGATCCAGAAAAATATATTGTTTTCAATGAGTTTTAGCCAATTATGAAGGATGTGTTCAAAAGAATGTGTCAGAGAGTGTGTTGCTAGCATTTCTTAAAACTTTATTCACCTATTTATTGTAATTACTTAGTCATATATATGTTAAATACCGCTTTACTGCAACAAACACAAACCTAACCCAACAACACTACTAACATAACATTACCCTTAAAGGACAAGGACTCTAATATTCTAACGCTCCCCTTTAAGCCAAAGTTTACCAAGTTCTCAGTTTGTTATAATTTATAAATACCACTAAAAGAAAATAACTCGAAGCTGTATAATGTTCTCAAATAACTTTGCTGGAAGATAACAGAATAAAACGAGCCATCCAATGCTAGGTGACTGCTGTAGATATAACAAGTTTTGACATGATTACACCTTAGCCATCATTGAAAAGTAGAACCTACTTCCCATCTTATATGATAATTATGGAATTATTTTGAACCCTGCTTTTATTTTATCCTATGTCTTTATGCTGTCTTAGACTTCATATCAATGAACTAACTGTAGTTTTATGTAACTTCCCTTGGCGGATGTGCAGAAGGGTGCTTTCAGTGTTGCTGCAAAGACAAACGCACCGGTGGTACCAATTACCCTTATTGGAACTGGCCAAATCATGCCTGCAGGAAAGGAGGGTATAGTGAACGCGGGTTCTGTGAAAGTTGTAATACATAAACCTATTGAAGGAAAGGATCCTGATATGTTATGCAAAGAGGCTAGGAAGACAATCGCAAGTGTGCTTACTCAAAGCTAAGAAATATACTGCAAAAGAGTTCTTTTACTTTCTATTGCAAGAGACTCAAAACCCCCTCTGCCTTAAAGTGAACTGAGAAGGTAACTGATTAAATGCCTGCCTCTTCCCTGATTAAGGGAATAGGGATAATTAGTATATTATAGCAAGTACATTTCGCTATTGATCGACGGTGCTCTTCAATATGTACATTATGTATTTATTATTTTGGTTTACTTGTGCCTTTCATTATTTGTTTTAGCTACAATTTAGTCTTGTGGGTATATGGTTTTCTTTTGAGGGGATGTTTCTGAGATGAATTATCCTGTTTATACTGAACATTGTTACTTCTTGTGGTGCAGTTATACTTTGCTTAGGATAACAGTGACACAAGGTGGGACTATCTTGGTTCATGTTGGAGCCCCTGGCGTTTCTCTTTAGTAGAGGAAAAAAGGGGAGGGGGGTTGCATTGTACTTGCATACCTACAGAAGAATTATACGGTTTAAGGTGTCAAAAGTGGTGATGCCTTCTCTTTGGAGTTGTTTCACGCTTTTATGATGAGATTTTACTTGTGATGTCATTAACAGCCCGTACATTTCTGCACGAGAATGATGAAAGTAATCCAAAACTAGTCTAACGTTACCCATTTAACTAATAATGGGGAATTTGGCAAAAAGTGTAGCAGCTGTTTAACAAGATAAATCAGATAAGCTAGTTCTTTAATTGGTTTTTGATTACTATTTAGAAGATCTTTTATTACAGGATCTGGGTGTCATTCCAAAGGGGTTTCATGTTTATTTGAGATTTTAAACAGCTCAATACTATCTTTTTTTGGCAACATAGATGTATTCCAGTACTTTAAATCTGCACTGTATGAGTAATTTAAATATCTTATTAATATTTTAGAAAAAAAATAAAAAATAGGAGATAAATGTGTTTTTAGTTTTTGCAAATAGAATAATGTTTGTTTTAGTTCTTAAAAATAAATTCTTTCACTTTGATTTTTAATTTATGGAAATATATCAGATATGAATCATGTGATTTTTGTTTTTAAATAGAAATTGTATCATTTAGGTCTCTGGCATAAAGATTACACATGAAACATTTTCATAAATATGTGACTTGTTCTTGAGTAAGCTTGGTGCTGGGTTAGGTCTTGCTCACCTGGATCCCAAATGACTGTACCAAATTTTTTATTAATAAAAATGTTGCGTAATTCGTAGAGTCTAAGATCTATGATCGGTTTTTCTCTAACATCAAAGAGTTCTAGGTCTAATAAAAATTTATTTGATTCTAAATGGAAATTTAGTTTTTCGTTTAATGATTAATAAAATTGGTGGATAGATTTCGCTATTGTGATAAACATAATAAAATTGTGTGACTTCATCCACTATTAAAAAAAAAAAAAAAAGACAGATCATATTGTTTCCTTTTTACGTTTTCTTAACTAATTGTGATTTTAAATTTTTTCAATTTTAATAAATATTGAAATTGATTGAGGGGTATCTCTAAACATTATTATTGAAAATTGTATTTCTATTTAATTCGAGTCAAGTTACACTGTTGACCAAGTATGATTTGGTGGGTTTGAACCTCAAACTGGTGGTTCCACATATGAGAATGACTTGGCTAACTTGTACGATCTAAAATTTTTTTCATTTCATTTTGTGTATGCTAGGTAGTTAAACTTTCAAAATTTTGAATAATACATGTCCTTTGAGAGACCAAAACAAATTTAATCAATGCACTCAAGTTGTCTTTTATAATTTAAAAACACACAAATGTATATTCATACATACGTAAAGACAAGAAAACAGAATTGGATTATGTTAATTAAGAATTTTAAAAATCTTTTTTTAGACCAACAATATCTATATCTTAGACATCTCTAAAATCACTTTTCTATTATTTTCATAGGAGGTTTAATAAAAGAAAATCTTTTTTTAATTAGATAATAATAAAAGTAAAGATGGATAAAAATATAAATATTTTATATTAGTCTATTTTAACACAAGACTAATTAAATTTTACTATTACACAAAAATATATGTATTCTTTAACCTTAATCTCTTCAAGCTAAACAAATATTATTTTAGCTTAGTCTGTTAAACACTAGAAGAAATTTTTGATATCAAGTATTTCAAGCTAAACAAGTATTCGTTTTTCTTAATTTTTCCATGCTAAATATTATGAAAAAAATTTGATACCCAACATTTTCAGACTAACACCTGGTCACTAAAAGTGTTAGAATTTTACAAAAGATGTATCTAACTGTGATTAACCTCTAAACAAAGAATGATATATAATGAAGTATGCATAAAAGCTTTCTAGAGAGATTAAAAATTCAAAATACAAAAGTTTCAGCTTGTGAATAATAATTTCTATATTCACTTATCAATCTCTAACCTTCATATAAATTAAAAAAAATAATGTGATTTACAATTAAATATTTTTATAAATTTGCAATAAAATTTATTGTCAATTTTTTTATTTAATGTAAAATTATCTAAAATTATTTTCATTTAAAATTAATTTTAAACCCAAAATCAATTCAAAATCAAAATCCTTTTTCTTTCTAGATAAAATAAATGAAATCAAAATTTATCTAAATGAATTCAGAATCAATCCATCTAAAACTCAATGATAAAAAACTTCATCCATCCTTATTGAATCACATCAACCAAGCCTATGCAGTAAGTTATAACTAAGTTATGTGTTTAATTTTACTCTTTTGGACATCAAAATGCAACGAAATAAGAACATCACACCTCACACGTCTCTCACAACAATAATATCTAAGTAGGATGTGATATATGGTCTAAATATTTTATGTGAAACAACGGATCTTACTAATTATTTTGAGAGTCAAAATGAAAAAATATATTAATATTTAAAATTTTAAGCTATGTATTTGGATAATAATATTTACTTATATATACATATTAACTGATTTTTTTATTAATATATTAATTTATTTAATTTAAGACGTGGATATTTGTTATTCAGTAATAGTGTAAGTCACAATTATATTTTGAAAGAGTTGAAACTATATTTAATATTATATTATTTATACTATATATATGTAAGTTTAATAAAAAAAAATCTTGTGACTTAGACGTAGTACTTAGTTGTTGTCACGTAGCATAAAACAACGTTTAATTTTCTTCAAACGCTGCTTTGATTTAATAATTAGATTTGATTGCGTAAGTCACGGTGAAGAATCTGTTGCGTGCTGTGTGCAGAACTATGCTTAATTAATTTAAGACAAATCCTTTATTAATTTAAGACAAATCTTAACCAATGTTAGAGCAAGTAAAGAACAAAAGGAATTTAATTTAAATTACTGCTTCTGTGATTGATGATTAGTTATAAATTATTACTTATGGAAAATTTAAGATTAAATTATCTTAAATTATGATATAAATTATTCTAAAATTAATTTTTAATTATTTGATATTTTTCGTCTTTTGTTTTTTGCAAAAATAATGCATAGTGATTAAGTTTTGTAAAAAGTATAAAAAAAAAACAGTTATTATATTAATAAAGCATAATCTAGTTTAACAAGGAGGAGCACTAATCAATTAAGAACCTTAATTTAAAAGGTGGAGTTGTTAATTATCGGAAATAATAGGTCATATGAATAAATAAAATAAATATTATTTAAAATAAGAGTTTCTATGTTAAGGGAGTGAATTTTAAGATTTTACATGGATTTTTGAGAGGTCTAAACCATGAAATTGTAATATGAAATATAAAATTTTACAGTATTGCAAAATTCATATATAAATATATAATTTATTATATATGTATTTAAAATAATATAAACAAGAGAATGAAAAAAATATTATAAAATATATTAATTGATCAAATTAAGCTTAAAATCATAAAATATAGTCATGAGTATAAGCAAATCAAACTATTTTACTACAATGGAAAATTGTTCTAATCCCAATAGAAAAAAATTTCACTTTAACTATCATAATTATAACAGTTTTTTTTTATACTTCTTTCAATATTTCTTATGAGCTAATTAATAAGGCTATAAGAATGTAACCCGTGAATAGAAATTAAAAAGTAGTCTTTTATTTTTAGATTATCGATTTATTATTTTTTAGATATGTCAAAATTTCTCTTAATTATGTATCATCAATTTTCTTTTACATCAATTGTATCAACAGTTAATATAAAAGTTTAACTTTTTCACCGAATCTATTAACCATCAGTGTAAAAGATTGTAAAATATTTAGGTAAAATATGATTTTATCCTTCTAATATTTTTAATCTCTCTAATTCTTTTAACTTACTTTAACCCCGTAATTTAAAAATTTATCTTTTCTATTCTCATTATAAAATATTATTTAAATTATTTTAAGGACAAAAACAATTAAAAACCACCTTAATCTTAATTAGTTCTTGCAATAAATTTAAAGGCAGATTAAAAAACGTTGCTGGGAACAGTGATAGAAAGCGTGTGATAAATATTTGTGGAATGAGTAAGCGAAAGTAAAAGCGTGGAATAGAAGAAGAAAGCATTTACACTACTGCACCTTTTTCTCTTTGAATTCTTCTTCCAAGTTGACCTTCTTCACTTTTCCATTCTCTTTCTCCCTTTGATTTCGCTCCTGTCTCAAGATCCCGTTTTCCGAGGTTCATTTCTTCTTCTCCTTCTTTTTATTTTCCATTTACATTTCAGATTCACTTCGCTTTTTCTTCCATCTTCATGTTCCTCTCCCTATCATTGCCGCCTTAGGGTTTAACTTCAGCTCTTTCCAATACTTCATTCACTTACGATTCCTCCAATTAACCAAAATCATTTTACCTAATTTTTTTTTTCTGTTGATTGATTGCGTGGTCGTAGGTTTATGGATGAACTTATATTTAGTCGATTCACTGGATAATGTTGTTTCCTTGTGTTGATTTCGTGTTTTATGAACTAGTTTATGGATAGTGGAATTGGTGGTGCTTGAAGAGTTGGCTATGATTTTGTTGATTGAAACATGGTGTTGCTTAGGAGAATGGGAGCATTGTCTTTGGTAAACTAGATATTATGTGATTATAGGATTTAGATGTTGATTAAGTGAGATTGGATAAGGGAATTGTTGAATCAGTAAATGGTGGACTGGTAGTTTGTATTGGATTTTAAGGTGTGGAACATCTGAGCTGGAAGACGATATGTGCCAACTTTTGGTGGTGCAATCAATCTGTACATTTTGGTGTAGGTCTCTGTTTAGGTTGTAAGTTGTAAGATCGCAAGAGAGTGAACACGAGTATATGTCTTGAAGTTCCGTTTTCCCTGGATTTGTGTTGAAAATTGCATGAGGATTATTATGGTGAAAACATCGATTTAATATTATATGTGGTTGTTTTGAATTTGCTTTGTTTGTTTTCAGGTTGTGTGTTACATGAATCGTGGGTTGAAAGATGTTTGACTGTGGTTACAAGTCACAATATGTGGGTGGGCAGCGGGAGAAATTTGTGAGGTATCCAATATAGTTCATTGCACGGTTACGCTTGTAAAGAAATGAAGGAGAAGAGAGTTAGTAATATTTATATGTATGCTCTTTACCCATATTTTCTTACAGCTAGTTTTGTTCATC
The DNA here is from genome assembly GCA_026586105.1 of Hylodesmum podocarpum. NCBI lineage: Eukaryota > Viridiplantae > Streptophyta > Magnoliopsida > Fabales > Fabaceae > Hylodesmum > Hylodesmum podocarpum. The sequence continues at coordinate 4,864,034 of JALJEV010000493.1, read as the reverse complement.
AAACATGGAGCATTCATTATTGTAATTGATCATAGGACATAGATAATGCTTCTTGTTTGCATACTCTTGTTTCTATTGATAAATGTTTTTTTTTTTAATGGCAATCTTGATATCAAGAATTTTAATGTTAATACTCCTTTTTAAATTTTATATGGAATTTATATTACATTGTATGATTATTGCTAATGATATTTTACTTAACAATAGTTTTCAGAAACAATGACAGTATGCTATTGATTTTACAAAATTCCACCTTGATAAAAATAGTGTGACCTTGTGCATGAGGCTCTACCTAGTGAGGGTTATATAGGGTAAATGTATGTGGTCTTATCCTTGCAAATAGTGAGGTCATGTTCAGGATTTGAACCATGACCTCCAGGCTACGAGGCAAAGCAACCTTACTGTTGAGGCTAGCCCTCAAATTCCCCTCTCAACTTTTGAATAAATTTGTATCATTATATCTACTTGTGGTTGACATCCAAAATGTAAATAAACTAGTTCCTGAATTATAAATATAAGTCTTATGTACATGAGAACATCTCATTATACTTTTTTTTCCCCTTCTTGTGATATGTGGTTCACTGTTATATACCAATCGGTTTTTTTGAAAAATATATCATTTTGGATTTTGAAGTTGGTTTAAAAACGTTAATTTAAATCACTGACGAAATTTAAAATAATGGTGGCTTTTTAGATGCTAAAGTGGTATTTGAAAGGTAGTGAAAGTGATCCACACACAATTTTATTGTCATAACACAATTTTCTCACTTTTTGACGCACATAGTCAGGACTAAAAGTTTTCAGCCTGTCACTATTTTGTATTAATTATTTTAAAATTTAGATCACTATCAATTGACATGAAGTTAATATTTTTTTATAGGAAAATACTTAAAAGATCAAAATGATACCTTTCAAAGGATGGAAATAGAACTTTTAAACATAAAGGACTGAAATTGAAAAATGTCCAAACTTAAAGGACTAAAAATGACATTTAGCTTAATTTTTATTTCCGTGCATTTATATCTCTATTGTATAAATTAGTAATCTTGAATATAGTCTTTGGTATAGTGGTTATCCTGCTACATGCTATAGTGATTTTGTAGGCAGTTGTACCACGCCACAATCTGGGATTTATAACTAAGAAGCTAGAAGCAAAAAACCTACTATTTTGAAAATTATCATATAAACATCATAGATGCTGGTATTTGAAATTGATTTTTTAAGTATTCAAGTCACAAAATCCTAAGTCCTAATATGTAGATATGATATTTGATAAAGATTCCTCATTTTCTTCTCCTTTATTTATGTTATTATTTGTGAATATGCATGCTATCCAGTTCCTACAGTAGGAGTACAATGGAAATTGATTGCGATATTACCCTTTTCATTTATTTCTAGGTTGGATGACTTGGATTCTAGACTATCATCATCTTCTGATTCTGCAGTTAAAACATGTGGATTTAGTATTGATAAATTAAGCCATGGTGGCCGTGGAAGCACTACGACCTCGAGGTCTTTTAAAAAAGGAATTAGAAAGGGATCTGAAGGACTGAAGTCAATTGGCCGATCACTTGGATTTGGGGTATCTAGGGCAGTGTTCCCAGAAGATCTTAAAGTTTCTGAAAAGAAGATATTTGACCCTCAAGACAAATTTTTGCTCTTGTGGAATAAGCTTTTTGTTATCTCGTGCATTTTTGCTGTGTCTGTGGATCCACTATTTTTTTATCTCCCTGTCATCAATGATTCATTACACTGTCTTGGTATAGACCGAAAGTTGGCAATTATAGTTACCACATTGAGAACATTTATTGATGCTTTCTATCTTATACACATGGCTCTCCAATTTCGTACTGCTTATATTGCTCCATCATCTCGTGTTTTTGGACGGGGTGAGCTGGTGATAGACCCAGCACAGATAGCCAAACGATACATGCGGCGGTATTTCATTGTTGATTTCCTATCAGTGTTGCCCTTACCACAGGTGACGAAGATTGTTTTAACTTGATTCAATCTGTTGTTAATGGCTCATGATTGTTTTCTTTGTATCAAGATTGTTGATTTTTTTTTATTTTTTTTTTCTATTTTTGTATCAACACTACATTTGTAACTCTGTCATCTTTTACCTTGTATTCTCATACTATGTTGGCTACTATATTCTCCTCGCTTCTTCTATGTTCAGATCAAGGGTTGATTTAGGGATTCCACTTGTGAATACTTGCTTAAAGGCTTTGATAATTTGATTCTTCGCCTGGGGGTTATATGTGAATAGTGATTAGAGAATCTTTTTTACTGAAGGGGAGAAATAAATAGTACAAAGAAGGTTGAGAATAAGTTATATCTCAGCCTAGGAACAAAGCAAAAACATTGAACGTGCAAACAATGTAAGACAATAAAGCTGTTGAGTCCTTGTGCTTTTGCATATTTGTTTTTTTTCCCTATAAAGTGGAGATTCTGGATTCTTTTGTAATTTTATTTTAACAATTTCCAAAGAGGATTGCTTCTCCTCCTATCATTATTTTGATTAGTTCTCTCCCTCCCTCCCTCTCTCTCTCTCTCTCTCACACACACACACACACAGTTCTGTTAAGCTCAAAGTTGGTCCTTGACACATGATACAGGAGGGAAACTGTTAATCTAAAATAATCATGGAAATTGTTATTGAATTCTTATATTCACTACTACATGTATCAGATATCTTGTTTGTCTAGCTTGTTAAATTGTAACATTTGTTGGTTGATTTTATGGCATGGCAATAAATATCTCAAACAGGATATTGGCAACAATTGAATGACTAAGTGAATATTTTTTCACATTGTGTGGTATGAATGTTCCCTTATAGCCATTGTCAGTCCCTTGAAAATTCTGACCATTTGTAATTGTGGTCTTTTATCACTAGTAAGTTGTTTATTTTTTTTACCTGTTTGGCCTTGTATTCAGATTGTGGTTTGGAGATTTCTGGAGAGGTCACAAGGTTCAGATGTACTTGCGACAAAACGAGCCTTGCTGTTTATCATTTTACTTCAGTACATTCCCAGATTTTTCCGGATGGTACCATTGACTTCTGAACTTAAGAGAACAGCTGGTGTCTTTGCTGAAACTGCATGGGCAGGTGCTGCGTATTATTTGCTATTATTCATGCTTGCTAGTCATGTAAGTTTTGTTTTATTTTGGTCCTTTAATTATATTAAACTTCCCAACTTTGTTTTTTTTTGTTTGGAATTACTACACATGCTAATTAGTTATTATGCTATTACGCTAGTTATATAGCTTCAAGATTCTTCAACTTTGACATGAATTTATTTTGCTTCCTTTTCCATCAATGATTCTCTGCAGATAGTTGGGTCTTTTTGGTACTTGTTAGCTGTTGAACGCAATGACTTTTGCTGGCAAAAGGCTTGTACTCACAGAGGTTACAATAAAAATTTCTTGTATTGTGGCAACCAATACATGGAAGGTTATAGTATCTGGCAGAATAAAAGTAAAGATATTCTTACGTCACAGTGCTCTGCAGATGATAAATCACCTTTTGACTATGGAATTTTCAAACAAGCCTTGTCATCTGGTATTGTTTCATCTAAGAAGTTCTTCTCGAAGTACTGCTACTGTTTATGGTGGGGGCTCCAGAATTTAAGGTATCTAATTTTATTTTCTTTTGGTGATTTTCATTGTGTATTCAAAGCTATTAAAACTATGCATTTCACGTATATGTTTCTTGAGATGTATCAGTATTTACAATTTTGGAATGTCTATAGTTATTTTTTAGGTTTAATTTCCTCTTTGGTTTCTATAGTTTTACAAACTTTCCATTTTAGTTCTTATAGTTTGTAAGTGACTATTTTAATCCATATAGTTTATATTTTTCCCCCCTTTGATTCCCACTGTTAATGGCGTTATCAAAATTTTAATAGTAGGGACCAAAAGGGGGAAAAATGTAAACTACAGGCACAAAAATAACCACTTACAAATTATGTCAAGTATAAAAGGGAAAGTTTCTACAATTATAAGGACCAAAAAGGTAATTAAACCTTAAATTAAAATTACAAAGCTGTAAATATATATTAATGAATACTTAATTTATCTGTTATTTTTATTTAATTATTATTTAAATAAATTAATTTAATTTAACTAGTATATGTAAAAATTCTTTTTAATAACTATTATTCGTAAAATATATTTTAGAACAACTAAATTAAAAAAAATAAAATACACATTTTAACATATATAACAATTTGTTTACTTAACTACATCTTTATTCAATAATTACTCTTAATTACTATTTTACATGTGATTTTTTAGTGCCAGTTTCTAAAAGCATAAAGTGTAATGACAACAATGAACTAATTATTGAGATTAGAGTTAAAAATGTTTTCATGTTTAATGAGAGTCATTAAATGGATAAGAGTTGAGAATTAAAGGAAACATGATAAACTATGATAAAAGGATATGTGAGAAATGACACAAAAAAATTGACATTGTGACAATTAATGTTTAATTATGTTTTAGTCCTTGTAGTTTATAATTTTTTCCCTTTGGTTCTTGCTGTAAACGACGTTATCGAAATTTTAATGGTAGGGGCCAAAGTGGGAAAAAAATGTAAATTACAGAGACAAATGACCATTTACAATTTATAGGGACTAAAATGGAAAACTTCTAAAACTATAGGGACAAAAAAGTAATTAAACTTATTTTTCATAAGCTGGTTTGTTAAATTTTGGTTCTAGGTAAGAGAGGGAGGAAGAGATATAAAAGATAAACACTGAATTGATATTAAATCAGATGTATTACAATGTATTTATAATCGATAATTTGATGTATTTGTAAAACCTATAATACTAACCCTTATTATATGAATCATAAGTTTAACTAATTAGGGGAACAAATCATGATGAGATGAAGAAATATAGAAACTAATCCTAGAGAATAATCTATAAGATATTCTATGATATGATAAGGTATTTTCACATATTTTAGCACTTCCCTCGAGCTAAAGCTTAATAAGCTTTAAGCTTGTTACAATAAGTCCGCTTTTTAATATAAAATAAACAAGCCCTAAGCATAGATGTTATGGCAAGAACAATACAGAAATTGAACACCACCTTTAAAAAATAGGGGCACAACAAGGCAAATGCAGTTTTCATACAACCAATCAACAAGAGGGTTGCAACAACCAAATTGGGGTAGCAACCAAACTAGAGGATCCTCAAAAGAAAGACTGAAAGACCAAACAAGGTAAAAAATAACTGAGAGTCAACTGTAAACTTAAAACAGCAAGACGTTGTTGGCTGAGCCAACCAGACCAAAAGCTCAATGAATGAGAAGTCAGACCCATACCTGGACAAAGAATGTAGCAAGTATGATTATTCAACAATCCTAAAGCTGAGCCAAAACAATCAAATTTGATTCTTTAACAAAGTATGGTCGTGAAAAAAAATGAAAGGTTGATTTATGTTGGAGAGCATCCTATGATATATTTGGGAGGGGAATGGATTATTAAGAGTTACATACGGATTAGAGTATTGAATCACATAACAAAGCAAATCTAACCCAACAGTGACTAGAATACATGTTTATCAGTTGATAGGAACTCAATACTCATGGGTCCAAAGGCTCCTAAACCCCCTCTTGGTTTATTCCCAGTAGGCCCCAAAACTAATAAAACAGTAAGGGAAGTTTGTTTTTAGGCCAAAGGGAATAAGCCAAGAGGGGTTTAGGAGCCTTATCACCAGCAGGTATTGGATTCCTATCATTAGCTCAATGTTGACCATTGTACGGCATAAATAAATTTTTAGGTGAATACACATTTGAATAGTTTGTATTTTTTGAATAGGCTACTTTTTAATGATAGGGATCCATCCAAAATTTGTGCTTCATATTTTCAATGATTTTGTGCAGATGATTATTTGTTCCTTTTATCTTTAATGTTCTTTTTCCATTTCATAGATTTCTGAGATTATTCATATATCCATACTTACTGTTTATTAATTATTTCACCGCAGTACACTTGGCCAGGGGCTTCAAACTAGCACCTACACTGGGGAGGTTATCTTTTCAATAGCACTAGCCATAGCTGGCCTTATCCTCTTTGCACTTCTGATTGGTAACATGCAGGTATACTTGGAATCAGTCAATTTAACATTCACTAAATAAGAATATACATTTTATTGGGTCTTTTGAAAGGTATTGAGTCTGTCCTATGGCTTAGCATCAGTTTCTCTATATTAATTAAAGAGGCTTTGGCTTACATAAAGAAGCCAGGATTATGTGCATTGCTCAGTCTGTGTGGTAGTGTTTATGGCTGGAGAGGAATCTAGAATTTTGAGGGCACTTGTTTGACTCTACTCTTCATTTAGGATAAGTTTAATTTTTCAGTTTCCCTTTTGTGTTCTTCTCAAGGTATTTTGTTAGTATATATGGAAAAAAATAAAATAAAACTCCATAATTTCAATTCAACAGTGTTTTAAGCAACATTTCTTTGTCAAATATGCAGATTGGCATAATTTGTGATGTGATTCATGTTCTAGGTTTTAGTTTTCACTTTTTTGTACTATTGTCTCTTGGGAATGGGTGGTGAATTTTATCAGTAACATTAAATAAATTTAAATGGTGTTGTTAGATTGGGGTAGCTAGCCGCCTCCAAAGAGTTATCTTGAGTCTGTTTGTATGTGTAGCTGGAGGTGATATATCTTCTGATTTAAGTTGGATCAAGGAAAGATTGAACTACTGCCTCTGGTCTTCTCCATCGCCTAAACCATGTAGTTTAATTTAAATGCTGTTATTGCAAGATTATCTTGATGCCCAGTTTTGGAGTTAATTTATTCATTTTAAGAAATGTCTAAAAGAAGGTTCTGCATGTTGTCAGAGCAATTACCCATCCACATATGCACTCAGATATTGAGGAGAGAGTAGCAGATGTTATTTATCTTCTTTGTTTGTTTTTTGTTTCTCCTCATCTAGACTGGCTTTGTTAATAGCCTTCCAAGTTTATGATCACTAAAACATAAAGAGAAGATTCTTTGTAACTGATGCTTTGATTTCTTTATATGATTACAGACATATCTTCAGTCTCTTACAATTAGACTTGAGGAAATGAGAGTCAAAAGGCGTGATTCAGAACAGTGGATGCATCATCGCTTGCTACCGCCAGAGCTTAGAGAGCGTGTGAGGCGATACGATCAATATAAGTGGTTGGCAACACGTGGGGTGGATGAAGAAAGTTTGGTTCAGAGTTTGCCCAAGGATCTTCGAAGAGACATTAAGCGTCATCTTTGTCTGGCTCTAGTGAGAAGGGTATGCTCAAACACTTGAAAATTAACAAAACACCCAAAATATCTCCAACTCAAATTATAAACTAAAAGGGGCCCAATATTTTCTGATTAAAAAGATGACCAAAAGAATATATATATAAAGGAGTTAACGAATGGTTAGTTTGCTATGTGGTTATCGTATTACAACTATATAACATCAAGTTGTGGTCAGTGGTCCTTTTACATGAATTAATTATTCGGTCCTTGCGTGGATCATACTTGTACAAAATCGCTATTAAACTACCTAAAAGCTTTTGATAATAAACTTTTTCTAAAACCTGTGGTACCTTTTTGTTTCTCCCAATGAATTCTGAATCAGATGAAAAATTTTAAGTTACTCCTCTAGTTGTGAAATTCTCTGGCTAGGTGATGTGCCCAAAAGATCTTCTGGTAACATTCATGAATGTTGTTTTGGATTGTTTCTATTCTCTTGATAGCGAACTTTATTTTATTTTATTGATGTCATAATTGGATTTCTCGCTCTTAAGGTCTGCTTTTCAAAATCATTTAGCTCTAATCATGTAATGCCCATTGAGATCTTTTATATTTGTTCTTCCTTTTAGATTAACTAACCAAATTGTGGCCCGCCCATCTGAATTTTTTAATTTATTTATCGTCTCTCTCGGATTTGTAGGTACCACTATTTGAGAGCATGGATGAGAGATTGCTTGATGCCATATGTGAGAGACTGAAGCCATGTTTATTTACTGAGAGTACTTATATTGTTCGTGAAGGAGATCCAGTTGATGAGATGCTTTTCATCATAAGGGGTCGCCTTGAGAGTGTTACTACAGATGGTGGGAGGAGTGGATTCTTTAATCGTGGTTTCTTAAAAGAGGCTGACTTTTGTGGAGAGGAACTTTTGACTTGGGCATTGGATCCCAAATCCGGCTCTAACCTCCCATCTTCTACTCGAACAGTTAAAGCTTTAACTGAGGTTGAAGCTTTTGCCTTGACTGCTGAAGAGTTAAAGTTTGTTGCAAGTCAGTTTAGGCGCCTGCATAGTAGACAGGTTCAGCACACATTTCGCTTTTACTCCCAACAATGGAGGACTTGGGCTGCAATCTTTATTCAAGCAGCATGGCGTCGGTATTCCAAAAGGAAAACCATGGAGCTTTGTCGGAAGGAGGACCCTGAGGAGTCTGAAGGAAGTCGCAGCAATGCCAGTGGCAGTTCGTACAGCCTTGGTGCCACCTTGTTGGCCTCGAGATTTGCTGCAAATGCTCTCCGTGGTGTACATCGCAATCGGCGGGAAGCCAAGAGTGCCAGGGAGTTAGTGAAACTACAGAAACCTCCTGAGCCTGACTTTACTGCTGATGATGCAGACTGAATTTTCATATGTAACTATTCTTTCAAATGCATGTTTTCTACCATTCACTTACTATATTGATCGCACTTTTCTATGCATGGCTAAACGTAAAATATTATATAATCATTTTAGTTGCAATGAGATGAATATCGCAACTTGGCAAGTGGTTCTATGATTCGGGTTCCTTCTATATTAAACATCGATGCTAAACTAACTGTTATGTTAGGCTTGCCACGAATGATGCGTTGTCTGTTAATTTGTCAGTTTAGGTTAACATGCTTGTCGGTTTTTAATTGGAACCACTTTTAGCACCGATGAACACTTAAAAATGCTCCCTGATGCTCAATGATGCTACCGCTTCCTTATTAATTGACAACTAACTTTTAAGGATGAGCGTCAACTAATCCAATTTTGAAGCATGCACTGTCTGAAATTTGCAATATTATGTCAATTTTATTCTTTGTTTGCATCCACTTTCCAAAATGCTTATATTTATGCCTCTGTACAGATGGCTTGTGTACAGGTAACTAACGCTTGTGACGAACATTTCCCAGGATATTCATACTTAGCATATTATCCAGAGCGAAGCAGTGTAGTGACATTTCTATCATTGGTTTGGTAAATGTTTTCCTTAAAATTTTAGTTACAGCAAAGAAAAAGCTGGAGTAAAAAATAGTACTGTGACTCTTTTGTCTGTTAGAAAGGATGGATAATTGTTCGAACGTTTGGTTTTATGAAAAACACCAAATTATTACTTGTACTTAATCGCCCGTTTGGGATGTTACCAATGGAAAAACAAACACAGTATATTACTCTATCTCATTTCTCATTCCTAACCTCATCTTTGATTTCACCCTTTTAACAAGACTGTAACTATATATTCAGGAAACCATGCTCCATTTCAATGAACAAAAAGTGTGTATCAAACTCAAAGTTAAAATGCATTCTAGTGGCTAGATTTATAGCACATTTTTCCTCAGTGACAAAAGGAACTGGTTTTGTTTTTCATGATCTATACTCCTAGGTTGACATTGAGGACATCAAGATAATGGTCCTTGTGTATGTTAGACAAAACAATGGGAATATTCAATTACAAACAGAGAATCAGGAGGGAAAAAAATACTAAGATACAAAATATGATACCTGGAAAAATATATTTGAATATAATCATAACTGCAAAATAACGAATACTGACGAGACTAACAATTTCTGAATGTTTGAAATTAATGCGGGAACTGAAGGTGTAGCAGAAGTATCCCTGCAATTACCATTCCAACTAAAGCTTTCCTGAAATGATTTAAAAATCCAGCCATTTCCTTCACAAGCCATTTATCAGTCAATTTTGACTGACCCATAGATTAGCTTTATAAACCAGAAGCAAGAATAGAAACCAATTGTACCAGTCACCACAAAGAAACCATACGAAAGAAGCAGCATGTAGCCAAAATACAAGACTCCGGATACTGGTTTTGTGATCTCAAGCTTTGTGAAGAAGTAAAATGCAGCATACAGGAAAAGGTAGAATGCAGAGGAACCTGAAGTCATATAAGACCTCCACCACCAATGGTAGTCCTCACTACACAGCTGGAAGTAGCAGAGAACTATTGTGATCTCAGCACAAGTAACAATGAGGATGAGGAACACAATGAAGAGGAAACCAAATATGTAATAAAATTGATGCAACCAGATAGATGTGAGAATAAAGAAAAGCTCAATGAAGACAGCACCAAACGGGAGTATGCCTCCTATTAAAATAGCGAAGACCGAGTTCATGTACCAAGGTTGCTCCGGGATCTGCCTGGCAATCTTGTTTGTCTTTACAGGATCCTCAGCCACTGGCTTTTTGTAACCAAAGTAGCCACCAAGAAATGCAAGTGGAACTGAGATGCCGAACCATAAGAAAACAAGAGCAAACATTGTACCAAATGGTACTGCCCCAGAAGACCTCTGCCCCCAGATTAGAGCATTCAACACAAAGAAAATTGCAAAGGAGATGGCAGGAAACATAAAAGCTGTCTTGAGAGCAATTTTTTTCCATTCTGTTCCCTTGAACATTTTATAAAGATGTGCTGAAGAATATCCACCACAGATTCCCATAAGAACCCAGAGCAAGAGCATGGCAGTCATCAGCCCCCCTCTATTTGAGGGGGAAAGGAATCCAAGTGCAGCAAAGATCATAGTGACAAGAATCATTCCAAAAAACTGAACACCAGTTCCAACATATACACATAGTAAATCTGAGTTTGAAGGAGGCCTAAAAACATCCCCATGCACAAGTTTCCACCCTGACTCTTCCTGAGCTTCCTCCTGAGTCTCTAATTGATTGTACTTTGAGATATCACGGTATAGTGTCCTCAACATTATCATGGCTACCATGCCCGATAGGAAAAGTACAATCATTAAGGAATTGATAATTGAAAACCAGTGAATTTGATCATCGGCCATTAGGAGATAGGAATCCCAACGAGATGCCCACTTCACATTACTCTCCTACAAAATGTTTACAGATTTAAAAAAGAAATGAACATCAAAACCAATTCTCAGATGCACCCTTAGTCAATTACCATGAACAATGGAACTAACCTGGAACTCAACATCATAGGTAAAAATAATCTCCTTCTTGGCTTCAACTTCTTGAGGAGCCTCAGAGCCTGAGACCAACTTTTTTGCATGAGGATCACATGTACTTAAGCGCGTGGTATTATCCCATTCACCTTCATACTCATGCTTTACACTGTATTTAAGGAATAATTTCAAATTCAACTTTTATTAATAAGGTGTTTAGTTTGAGAAAACGTCTTTTGTCTTCATTTTGTTTCTTGTTTTCAAGGGTGTTTCCTGTATAAACTTCAGAAAATAAGAAACAAAGTGAAAACAGAAAACATTTTCTCATAGCCAAACAATGTATACAACCAAGAAGGAAAGAATTATAACACAACCTGAAAGGCTTAACCTCAAAGCCTACAATCCTTGACATCTCTGTCACTGGATCCCTGTGATACTTAACTATAAATGTTAAGTGGTTGTGGATAAAATGCTTTTCTTCCTTGTTCTGTCAATATTTTTGTACAAGAGGTCAAAACAAATATGCAAACCAAAACAGTAACAAAGGTCATTAATCTGGCACTTACTCCTGCATACTGTCCTTTAAGACCAACTAGGAAGCCATGCAGATACACCAAGGAAGATTCATGATCAGGTCGTCGTAGCGGAACAACCAAAGGAAGATTGTCTAAAATCCTGCAACAATGCAATGACAGAATATAATACAATTTATTTTGTCACAAAGGTAAAAGGCTAAATAAAATTATAATACACCAGTGACTTACATGTTCACTCTATATTCATCATCTATCTTTTCCTTGAACTCTTTGGCTGTTTCTGCGGTGAGAGTCAGCCGACAAAGAACGTTGCACATCTGCGGTTCTCTCATTTTGAACTTGAAGAATCAAACTGTTTCAGTATTTTTGTAATTGAACATACTAATTAAATGGAAGGAAGAATGATGCAAAAGCGTGCACAAAATTTAACTAACCACGTAAGGAGAGTTTTCTATGCGATCCCCCCGAAGGACTTCCCCAAGATTCTCAGCACTGTCCAAAATCTTTTCTGGATGACAATAAGGCAGTGAATAGTAGGAGTAAGGAAGCTGTGTTTTTGTGGAAGATAGTTTGTTCACTTTCACCCTCAACAGATCCCCCTGTCACCAGTTAACAACATAACATAAGATAACACATTTTAAGTAAAACCCTACGATCAACTTTACTTCACAGCCAACTACAATACTCAGCCAACTAGCCAACTCACTCACAGAATATATAAGTATTTCTCTCTTCTTCGCATTTTATAATTAGTTGTCTACGTATATCGCATCGCAGTTGTCTACCAAATATTTTCGTTTATGTATACATGACTTTGGAAAATGAAATGTGTAAAACAGTTATGGAAAGGAAAATACATCAACAATCAACAATAGCCTTGCCATTTTTTTAAGGATGCAAAGGTATTACCATAGCCGAAAGATCCTAACTTGGTTAGTACCTCGACGACAAACCACCTAACGGTTGGGTTGGGCTCCCAACTATGTGCCAAAGCCCAATATTTTCAAGTCCAAAGACACTTAAGTGAGGGATCTGAAAATTAGGGTTAGGAAGGGTATTTTTTAGAGAGAAAGAAGAGAGAAAGAGTGGAGATTTTTCTCTCCAGAACCAGCGACCTTCCAGTCCAGATCGCCGTCAATTCCACCATCGGATTGGCCTGAAAATTGGAGAGTGTGTTCACGACGTCATCATCTAAATTCTCACCGTTCAGTTTTTCATTTTGACATCTGTAGGTGGAGAAATAGAGCCCAGACCGTGACTCTGTTCCAATTCACAGGAATCCTGACCAGCTTAGTGAAAACTGTCATTTCTGATTCATTAACCGTTAGATCGGGCTGAAATTTCAATATGATGTTTCAAAGATGTGGTTCAAGGTTTTGACCGTTCGGATCTTTGTTCTGTGGTAGATACTGGGAGTAATCGTGCAAGAACAGTAGCACGAATTTGTGAGTTTTTCAGCTTCTTGTTCTCTATTGAAAACCTTGTTGGTTTGTTGTATTGGCTGGCTGTTTGTACGAATTTGTACAGATTTTGAGACTCTCTTGTACCCTGATTTTGATCATAGTGGAGCTTGATTACTGGCTTGTGCCCGTGGGTTTTACTTCTCAAATTGAGAGGGTTTTCCCACGTAAATAATTGTTGTGTTTCTTGAGGTGATTATTATTTGTTGCCGTCAGTTGCTATTGTTGTTGCTCCTCACAGATTCTTGCAAGTGTGGGAAAATTATATCCGCTGCGTACTTTGAAAATTTAGTTGTAAGTTGTTGTTTTTCCCATCAGTGTGGTATCAGAGCTCTTAGGTTAGAGCTGTATATATATCACTAGCTTGAATGATGGAGGCAAATACAAAAATGGTTGCTTTGAATGGTACTAATTATCACTTATGGAAGGGCAAGACGAAAGACTTGCTATTTGTGAAGAAAATGCATCTTCCAGTCTTTGCTACACAAAAGCCGGATTCTATATCTGAAGAAGAGTGGGATTTTGAACACCAACAGGTATGTGGTTTTATTCGGCAATTTGTAGAAGACAATGTTTATAATCACATTGCAAATGAGACACATGCGAGAACTTTGTGGGAGAAGATTGAGTCCTTGTATGCCTCTAAGTCAGGGAACAATAAATTGTATTTGTTGAACTGTCTGATGAATTTGAGATACAGGGAGAGTTCTTCCATTTCTGATCACTTGAATGAGTTTCAAGGACTCCTAGATCAATTATCTGGAATGGGTATCAAATTTGATGATGAAGTCTTGGGATTATGGCTACTGAATACTCTACCTGAGTCTTGGGAGACATTTCGGGTTTCAATTACAAATTCAGCCCCTAATGGTGTTGTTTCTTTGCAAATGGCAAAGAGTGGTGCTCTGATGAAGAGATGAGAAGGAAGGCACGGGGTTCTTCATCTCGGTCGAGGTACTTTTCACGAGAAAATAGGGGAGAAGTCGGGAAAAAGGAACCGAAGGGTGGTAGAGAGAAGAAGCGGGAGTAAGTCCAAGTCCAGATACAAGAATGTAGAGTGTCATTATTGTCACAAAATAGGGCACATAAAAAAGAACTGTTTTCGGTGGAAGAAGGAGAATAAAGACAAGAAGAGTAAGCAGAAAGAGAATGAGCATGATGATGATCGTGTTACTACTGCTACTTGTGGTGATCTTGTTATTCTCAATGACCACGAGTCAGTTAATCTTGTATCAAATGAGAGCATGTGGATAGTGGTGCTACACTGCATGTTACACCCAGGAAAGAGTTTTTCACATCTTATACTTCTGGTGATTTTGGAATGTTGAAGATGGGTAATGATGGGGTGTCTAAGGTGATTGGTGTTGGTGATGTTTGCCTACAAACCAACATGGGAATGCAGTTGTTTCTTAGAGGAGTTAAATATGCTCCTGATGTCCGCTTTAATTTGATCTCTGTGCAGATGCTAGATGATGGTGGCTATGATAACCATTTTGGTTCTGGAAAGTGGAAACTCACCAAAGGTAACTTGGTTGTAGCGAGAGGACAGAAAATTTCTAAACTCTATTGGACAAAAGCTTTGGTTGCTAAAGACAGTGTGAATGTCGTAGATATGGAGGCATCTTTGTGGCATCGAAGGCTTAGTCATATTAGTGAAAAGGGGCTTAATTGCTTAGCTAAAAAGGATGTTCTTTCAGGATTGAAGAGTGCAGAATTGGAGAAATGTTCTCATTGCATGGTTGGTAAACAAACCAGAGTATCCTTCAAGAAGCATCCTCCCACAAGGAAGTCAGAGTTGCTTGAATTGGTACATTCTGATGTTTGTGGTCCATTAAAGGTTAAAACCTTGAGTGGTGCACTTTACTTTGTTACCTTTATTGATGATTGTTCCAGGAAACTATGGGTCTACGCTGCGAGAAAAGACCAAGTGTTGGAGAAGTTCAAAGAATTTCATGCCTTGGTTGAAAGACAGTCAGGCAAGAAGCTGAAACGCATTCGTATTGACAATGGTGGTGAGTATTGTGGACCCTTTGATGTTTACTGCAAGCAGCATGGTATTGCACATGAGAAGACTCCTCCTAAAACTCCTCAGCTGAATGGTTTAGCGGAGAGGATGAACAGGACACTACTTGAGAGAGTGAGGTGTATGCTCTCAGATGCTAAATTGCCTAAACACTTTTGGGGTGAGGCACTATACACGGCAGTGCATGTCATTAATCTCACTCCTACTTGTTGTTCTTGATAGGTGAAGTGCCAAACAAGATTTGGTTTGGTAAGAATGTAAAATATGATCATTTGCGTGTTTTTGGTTGCAAGGCATTTGTTCATGTTTCAAGGGATGAAAGATCTAAGTTGGATGCAAAGACAAGGCGGTGTATCTTTATTGGTTATGGTGAGGATGAATTTGGCTACGAGGTTGTATGATCTGTTGAGAAGAAGCTTGTTAGAAGTCGTGATGTGCAATTCATGGAAGACCAAACCATTGAAGATATTGACAAAGTGGAGAAGACTACACCTATGAAAGATAACAATTTGACTGAAGATGATCCTGTACGGTTGCCTACTCACAATCTGGACAATGTTGAGACTGATGCTCAAAATGATGAGCAACATGGTGATGTTGATGATCAGCAGGTTGGAGATGGATTAGAGGATCCAGTTGATGATGCTCAACATGAAGATGATCCTGATGATGCACCAACCACTACAAGTTCAACTCAGGAAGTCTACCAGGCCAAAACAACCTTCTAAGAAGTATCCTTCGATACATATGTGTTGTTGATGATGAAGGAGAACCCGAGTGTTTTGAAGAGGCTATTGAAAGTGAAGAAAAGCAAAAGTGGCTGGATGCAATGCAAGATGAGATAAAATCCTTGCATGATAATCACACTTATAACTTGGTGAAGTTACCTAAGGGTAAGAGAGCCTTAGAGAACAAGTGGGTTTTCAAGGTGAAGCAAGAAAGTAATTCTACATCTCCTAGATACAAAGCCAGATTAGTGGTGAAAGGCTTCAGGCAGAGAAAGGGTGTTGACTTCAATGAAATTTTCTCACCTGTGGTGAGAATGTCATCCATCGAATCGTCTTGAGTTTAGTTTGCTACTCTTGATCCGGAGGTTGAGCGGATGGATGTGAAGATGACTTTCCTTCATGGTGATTTGGAGGAAGAGATTTACATGAAGCAACCTGATGGCTTTCTTGTTGAAGGCAAGGAAGATTATGTGTGTAGGCTCAGAAAGAGCTTATATGGTTTGAAGCAGGCTCCTAGACAATGGTATAAGAAGTTTGAGTCTTCTATGCATGATCAAGGCTATAAGAAGACTACTTCCGACCATTGTGTCTTTGTCAGAAAGTTTTTTGATGATGACTTCATTATCCTGTTATTGTATGTTGATGACATACTTATTGTGGGGAAAAATATTTCCAGGATTGACAGGCTAAAGAAGGAACTGGGCGAGTCATTTGCCATGAAAGACATGGGAGCAGCTAAGAAGATTCTTGGTATAAGCATCACCCGTGATAGAAAAGAGAAGAAGCTCTGGCTATCACAGGAACATTACATTGAGAAGGTGTTGGAGCGATTCAACATGGAAAATGCTAAAGCAGTGAGTACTCCTCTTGCAGCTCATTTTAAATTGAGTGTTAATCAAAGTTCTTCAGATGAAACCGAGAAGGCATATATGAGCGAGTTCCTTATGCATCTACGATTGGGTAGTTTAATGTATGCAATGGTATGTACAAGACCTGATATTGCACATCTTTGTTGGTCGCAAGTAGATTTTTATCAAATCCAGGTAGAGAGCATTGGAATGCTGTGAAATGGATTTTAAGGTATCTTCGTGGTACTAGTGGTTTAAAGCTTTGTTTTGGAGGTGATAAACCTACTTTGGTGGGTTACTCAGTTACGATATGGTCGGAGATATTGATTCCGAAAAGTCCACTTGCTATTTGGTTAAGTTTGCGGGGAGTTGTGGCTTGGCAATCAAGATTGCAAAAGTGTGTAGCGTTGTCTACCACGAGAGGCGAGTTCATTGCACTTACCGAAGCATGCAAGGAGTTGCTATGGGTGAAGAAACTCTTGCAAGAGCTTGGTTTTGTGCAGGATAAATACTTGTTGTTCTGTGATAATCAAAGTGCTATCCATCTTGGTAAGAATCCAACTTTCCATTCTAGATCCAAACATATTGATGTGAGGTATCATTGGATACGTGATGCTTTGGATGCTAAACTATTGGAGTTGGCTAAAGTTCATACTGATGAAAATGGTGCGGATATGATGACTAAGGTACTACCAAGAGAGAAGTTTGAGCATTGTTGTGAGATCGCCGGATTGGCGGTCACCTCCACATAGTTGTGAGGGGGGAGAAATGTTGGGTTGGGCTCCCAACTATGTGCCAAAGCCCAATATTTTCAAGTCCAAAGACACTTAAGTGAGGGATCTGAAAATTAGGGTTAGGAAGGGTATTTTTTAGAGAGAAAGAAGAGAGAAAGAGTGGAGATTTTTCTCTCCAGAACCAGCGACCTTCCAGTCCAGATCGCCGTCAATTCCACCATCGGATTGGCCTGAAAATTGGAGAGTGTGTTCACGACGTCATCATCTAAATTCTCACCGTTCAGTTTTTCATTTTGACATCTGTAGGTGGAGAAATAGAGCCCAGACCGTGACTCTGTTCCAATTCACAGGAATCCTGACCAGCTTAGTGAAAACTGTCATTTCTGATTCATTAACCGTTAGATCGGGCTGAAATTTCAATATGATGTTTCAAAGATGTGGTTCAAGGTTTTGACCGTTCGGATCTTTGTTCTGTGGTAGATACTGGGAGTAATCGTGCAAGAACAGTAGCACGAATTTGTGAGTTTTTCAGCTTCTTGTTCTCTATTGAAAACCTTGTTGGTTTGTTGTATTGGCTGGCTGTTTGTACGAATTTGTACAGATTTTGAGACTCTCTTGTACCCTGATTTTGATCATAGTGGAGCTTGATTACTGGCTTGTGCCCGTGGGTTTTACTTCTCAAATTGAGAGGGTTTTCCCACGTAAATAATTGTTGTGTTTCTTGAGGTGATTATTATTTGTTGCCGTCAGTTGCTATTGTTGTTGCTCCTCACAGATTCTTGCAAGTGTGGGAAAATTATATCCGCTGCGTACTTTGAAAATTTAGTTGTAAGTTGTTGTTTTTCCCATCACTAACATGAAATTCTTTTTCATCTAAATTCCTATATTTCTTGATAAAAACAGAATTGTGGTGAAATATTCATGCACAACAATCTCATAAAGTTTGTCACTAATCAAAATACATCACACGAACTACAAAATTTGATTCTTTAATCCCTTTGGTAAACAAAATAACAAAACAAAAAATGGTGTAAAAGATATAAAGTAAAAATGCCAGCCACTGGAACACGTTAACTTCTAGTTAGCAAGAATTTCACACCCAGAATACCATAATGCATGGATCTGACAAACTCACGTAGAATGTGCCCATCAAGCCAAAATTAATATAATGATTACCCAAATTCTAAAACTGAATAAAGATCTTAATTCTCAAACCAACCAAGCCAAAGAAAGAAAGAAGGAATATACAAGAAAATCAAGAGATGACAGAGACAATAGTGATCTGACCCGAAATTCAAAGAAAAGCATGGACATGAAAATGCAACAATGACACACACATTTTTGAAATGAAAAAGAAAAAGAAAATTATAACCTTGTGGAAATCCTCGGGTGCAACACCAGGAAGGTAAAAACATGTTCCAAGGTGGAGATGGACAAGTATCAGAAAACACACAGAGATCCATAGACGCATGTTACGTGACAGAAGCACTCTCGCCATGGTTTTAAGACAACGTAGATCAACAAAACACTTGTTTCTCTTTCTCTCTCTTTTTCTCTCGATCTCGTTCCTCCCTCTGCTTTTTGTTTTGAGTTTTCTTGTTCTGTTCGTTACATAAACGATGTTGCCGTTGTTGGACCAAAATCATCATCTAACGGTTGGTACATTTTTTATCTATCTATCATATATATATATATATATATATATATATATATATATATATATATATATATATATATATATATATAAATGTACTATAACCTTTTAATTAAAGTGTTACTATTGACACATAATTTATGTAGTTAAATTTAAGGATATAACAAGTGCTTAAGTTTGTGATAAGCCAAATACCACTTTAATTTGATTGTTAAAAATAGCAATGCAAACACGTAGTACTTGCGAATGAATGCATATATATGCGATCATAAATTTGTCATGATTAAAAATACACAATGTGTTTATAAAAAAATCAATATATACTATTATCATCTTTATTTAATATATTAATTTATATTTTAATATAATACATATTATATAAAAATGTAATATTTTGATATAATATTTTGAAAAACAGGTTTGTTATTTTTCAAACTGATTTTCGTGTGATAACATATTTTATCAAAACTGTTCAACAACCCAAAATTCATTTTTCCTAAATATTTACCTTATTAAATTATTTTAAATAATAATTTTGTCATTTTATAAATTAGTTTCATCTACACATTTTCTGAATATTGATATTTTTTTATTTCTTTACGTACAAATATATTTTTAATTTTTTTTTTTTTTTCAAATACATATCTTATATTTTACAATATTTTTAGATGCGCAAAACAATGGAGTGAGACCAAGTTAACCGAGTTAATAAAGCTTCTACATTGGTTACTGTTGTTACAAAAGTTATCAAATTTTTAAAAAAATTTGCTTCTACATTGGTTACGTGGTTAAAAGTTACCAAATTCCTAAAAAATTACTTCACACAAATCTGTCCCCCACAAAATATATTTGCTGCTTCTTGTACATTTATGTCCATATTTTCCTCCCAAGATGCTTCCAATTTATTATCGGGTAGTGGTGATTTGATTTGTTCAATCTTAACGTTAGTATTTTGCAAGTTGAGGGAGAACAAATATTCATAAATTAAGGTGAAGAAAGAAAAAAAAAATAGGAATAGAGGTAAAATTTCTAGAGTAAAAGTTTATCTTTACCCATTTTTCAGGGTAATTATTTGCATTTAAATAACTTCACATACAAGTGAGAGAGAATATCCAAATAATATAAAAAAATAGTAATGATGGTTAAACTTATAAGATATTTAAGGATTTATTTGTCATAGATCAAAAAACAATAAAAAAAATTGTATCTCCATTATATATAGCTATAAATTTTGAGAAAATTGGTTTATGATTAATAATTAGATTTTAAAATTTTTTATAGGCAATTAAAAGAATAGCCATGAAGAAATGTCTATTTAAAAGAAATAAAATAGGTTTTTCTTTAAAAAAAAAGTGTCACATCCTTCAATAAGTTGCTTAATGCATGCAAATATTAAAAATGTCAAAAGTTAAACTTTTATTCTAAATTTAAAATTTAACTTTTATTCAATTTTGAAAGAAATTTTAGGGGAAATTTAATTTTTAAGATGAGTGATTCAGTTTTAAAATTCCCCACATTCTAAAATTGAACATATTGTAGGAAATAAAAAATTATGAATTTATGATAGATGATACAAATTTTCACTATTTTTGAATAAATTATGAATTTACAGTGTGTTTGTTAATTTAAAAAATAATAAAAATTTTCATTCTTTAAATTACCTCAACTTTTCAACGACAAAATCAATTCAAACTCCAATCTTTCAACCTCTGAAATTTTTTTTTTAAATCTTGGCAGAAAAATCAAACCTTTCCTCTAATCTCGAGTTAGAATTAACTGTACCTATCAATTATACATTTGACATGGTTTTTCTTTATTTCAATTGCATTATTAGAATAATCTTCTATTTTTTTTCCATAGAAGCAAAACAAAAACCAAACTTCACAAAGCAAGAACACGATTACAAAACAAACAAACAAATAAAGCAGTCACTAAAAAAGTTGGAAAAAAAACACAGGCGATACATAGATGTGATTTCCAACAAACGTAGACCATCCGAATGTTGACAAATAAACAATTCCCTTTGTTTTGAGATGACCCCATGACTTCTGACTAAAATTAGTATCAAAATCGTGATCATGCATAACATATGAAATAAATAAAGAATTTGAACACTGACACGAAAGATATAATTGCTCCATATTTCTTGAATTAAATAGTTCTGGCTAAAAAAAGCACGAAACAAGCTAAATAAAAATAAATCCTAAATGTTCTTATTCCCATTTTTTGAAAAGATGAAATTGAATGTAATTGATCATGTAGAAAGAAAAGCAAAAATAAATAAATAAATGGGAGTGTTATTATTGACACAGGAGAAGTAGAATATGTTGAAAACTAAAAAGTAAGTGTTTAACTCTAAATCGTTAATGAATGAAATGTTTTTAGGATAATTAAAAATGTAAGTAATCATGATTAAGTTTTGTTATTTTTTATTATACAGAAACTATATTCTAAATTTACGGTCCAATGGTAAAGGACTTTTGCTTATTTCTAATAAGCAAGATAACGCTCAAACTATACATAGAAAATAATAAGACAAATAAACATCCAAAAAGCACGTACTTTTCTCCTGTGAAGTGTTTTGTCTAAAATGAAGTATTAAGTGTTGGACTCATTTGTTGTCATTTGTCGTCCAAAGTAATGAAATTTATATGATTGTACATAGATATTGTTGAATATGTTTTAATTTGAATCTTCAATGTTTAAACTGTGAAAAATTTTCTTATTAGACCTTGATACATTCCTGCTGTCTCTTCTCTCTTTGAAAGAATTCATCCTCAAACTTGATCGAGGCCAGGTCAAGCGAATTATGGATTCTTCTTATTATTCTTGTCTTATCATCCTCAATCTGACCAACAACTGGACAATTTAAAAAATAGCTCAGACCATTTTATTCTCATAAAAGATCAAGTTCAGATCATGCGATTTATGGACAGGGTCAAACATATATATATTTGGTCGTGAACCATTAGAAAATATTAAAACTTTCTGGTTCTGCACACTTTCTTAGCAAAAGAACTGCATAATAAAGACACACTAATAACTTTTAAAAAAAAAAAAATAAGACCTTGTTATGAGTAATGATTGAAAATCTTGGAAAGGATCCCAACAAGGGACGAGTGGAAAAAATCAAGAACACCACGTGCAAGTACCTCTAAATGTCGAGGGTGCTTCGTTGATGTGTTTTCTTGTTTGATCTCCTTGAGTGTTGACATCGGAAAAACTTTGTCCAACAAAAACTGAACAAAGATAAAAGAAAAGAAATCGCATGAAGAAATTGAAGATTAAAAGAAAAATCAAAGGAAAGGAATGAGAGAGTATGGAGGGACATCAAAAGCCTTTGCCCTTCTACACGAGAGGAAGTGTAGAGCTTTTGATTTTTTCATGTTGTCAAAGAGTTCAACAATAAAAATAGATGACGAGTGTCTGATTGAATGGATCAGATCTTGTAGGAACAAGATTCAAGTCTACTGGTCTGTTAGGATATTTCAGCTGCATTCATCATTACACTTCCACTTGACACCTATCGATAATTAGAAATGCCTCGTTTCACCGTAATCTTCTCTTGAATTCTCAAAACTTTTTTCGCTCTAGGGCAGAGAACCCATTGCAGTCTCATCTGTGCTACTTAGATGCTTTCAGCAGTTATCCGCCCAGGCTTATCGTGGGCATATTACTGGCACACCAGAGGTGGGTCCTCCTCTTGTACTCGGGAAAGGTCCTCTCAATGCTCTAACGCCCACATCAGATATAGACCGAACTATCCCACGACATTCTGAACCCAGTTCACTGCTTTAATCGCTTTAATGGGCGAACAGTCCAACCCTTGGAACATACTATAGCCCCCAGGTGGCAAAGAGTCGAGGTGTCAAACTTTCCCGTCAATATGAACTCTTGGGGAAGATCAGTTCGTTATCCCTAACGTAACTTTTATCCGTTGAGTGACTGTCCTTCCACTTGGCACCATTGGATCACTAACCTTTCACTTGGCACCATTGGATCACTAAGGCCGACTTTTGTCCCTACTCGACGGATGAGACTAGTCTTTGCACTCGAGGACCAATCTCTGTCTGACCCGAAAAAACCTTTGCACACGTTTGACCTGAAAAAACCTTTGCACACCTCCCGAGAATAAATAACCACTGAATAGGAGAACCATGAAGTTAAAGATCAGATAACAAGAAGAAGAGGAACGAGGAGTTCCACCGAGAACGCTGAGGTTATGGTATATAGGAACAAAATAACACTCAAGAAAGAAGCACAGAAGAGCTGAGCGGGGCAGGGCATAAAATGGGATGCAAAACATTTGTAGAGAGCTTTTTTTTATATGTAAGATTCTTTCTGTCTATATTCATACCCTCAATCGCTTCAGGCATCACAGGTTATCAATTCCAAATCCGAGCCTGGCCACGATAAATCACATGAAATCGTTGTTTTAATCCGAAAGAATCGTTGGATTATAATTCACTGTCCGTTTCAATTAAATTGAGTTCGGTTTCTAGCGGACACAGATTTCTTGCCCAATCCTACCTTCAAGTCTTCAACTAGGAGACTTATTTTCCATATACTTTTACTCTAATCAGTGCTCTTTTAGGCAGCATAATTTTCGCACCCCAATAACAATTTTCTCCTTTATATATTACATACTCTAACCAGTGCTCTTTTATGATCTCCTCCTTTGTGCTCTTTAACTAGTGCCCTTAGGGAGGTTACTATAAGCCTTAATATACTAACTTGGACCTTAAAGTGATCCATCATTCCCATTTGTTCGTGGGATCAACATGCATACCCTCTTCCTTCACGACCTGATTTGAGCATAAAAGGCTCGAGCAGATCAAATTGTTTATATTTCATGCAAGAATTTCCTTTCATTAAGTAGTGCCTAGACTGCAACAATTTTATCAGCTGCAAGCCATTCTTCCATACACACCTTTTATATTAACAAAAGTTTAAATTCACTGAAATATGCCTTAAAACTGACTCGGGGTACCCCTTTTATATTCCTTCAGACAACTTGTTAAAGTAACCTTCTACAGCCGAACAAGATTTCAAGATTTCAGTTTGCATTTAAGATGCGTTCCTCAAAACCCATTCCACTAAAGTAGCAACACCAAATCCTGTTGCACAGCGCTGCTTATCATTCCACACTGGACCGGCCATGTCAATATGCATCCATTGAACCTTCTCATCAACAAACTGCAAAAAACACAATTGTTTTACAAAAATGATTAGGAGAACTGCAGTTAGAAGCCAACCAAATAAGACGAATGTCGGTATTCATAAATTATTTTCCTCCAAATCAAGGGTCCAGACAGTCGTCATCTCATCCAACCCACTACATGTCTACAATCATACCAAAAGTTGCAGTGGAAACTTGTACAAAAATTGGAGTTTGGAAAAGGGGTATAGCATTTTTTAATACTATTACCACCCCGTAGTAGCAATGGATCATTATGTTAATGAGAGAGAAGTGAAAACAATAAAATGTTTCATTACAATATACCTGCTTTAAGAAAAGAGCTGCAATAATAGCACCACCTTGTCGACCACCAGTGTTGACCATATCAGCTACTCCTGATTTCATTGACTCCCAGTAACTTTCTTCTAATGGCAACCTCCATAGTTTCTCCCCACTTGCTTCAGAAGCATCAATAACTTCTTTTGCCAAGTCATCACTTGGTGTAAACACACCTTTAAAAAGAATATTTTCGATCGATAGTCAGCTGATAATGAATAATACATTGCATGAGTTCAGAAGTTAACGAGAATATAAGTGCCAATAGAGGAAAAGCCAACATCATGTGGCAACTTTCACAGAAATGTCTCTTTCAGGTTCTGCCTCTTCCAGGGCTTAGCTCTCCTCTTTCCCCCACAATATTACAGGTTTAAATTGCTAACTATATACACTACAAGAAAGATGGTTATTCGAAGTCCCAACGACAAAACTATTCTTATCTTAACGACAAAACTTGTCACTACCAATACATCTATTTTATAAAAGCAACATTTGAAATTGCTGGGAAATGTATTCTTTTATGCCAACAACATCAACAGGTCACTGGGAAAATAGTCTTTTAAGACATGTAAAATGTGGCAATTACTTTGGTGGTTACCATAAATCACATAAGGCAACAATTGAGTCAAAATGACAGTGACAATTATTACTGTGAAAGCATAAGTAGAGGCAACAACCGTAAATGTTGCTGCAAAACTTTTCACAAAGGTAGTTCTTGTAGCAACATTTGTTTTCCCAGCAACAATTTAGAATTGCTAAATGACAAATGTTATACAAATAGTCTTCTTTCTCGTAGTGATATCCAACCCCTTCTTTCACTCTTAATGAATTTTAGTAAATGATCATTCAAATTCACAAACAATACATATAATTTTGAGTTTATATTATAATTACCTGCAATTGAAGATCCAAGACCAATTATACAGGCCCCAGTTAATGTTGCCAAGTCAACTATCTGTAGAGCAGTTGATCAACCTGTTAGCAGAGTACTAAAACCAAACTATATACCTAACAAGTAATAAGCTTATATAAAACATTGCTTGATAGAAAATCAAAAATATAACAGCAGCAGGAAATAAAAATCCCAGAGTCAGAACTTGCTGTACAAATGTTTTTACACACATCTAAGTGAAACAGCACAAATATTTTAACAATGAAAATAGTATTCCTCAAATAATTGAAATTAAGTTCAGAGGGACAAATTGGAAAAGTTCCAACATTGTCTAGATCTGATATTAGAAATGAAATAATGACCAAATCTAACAATAGTGAAATATTAAATTTTAAGCCAACCCATTATGATTAATGTAAATATGAGAAAGATTCAGATTCACAGCAGCACACCTTTTCAACACCCTGGTTACAAGCATACACCAGAGCATCTGCCAGGGTAAGCCTACCCTCAGCATCTGTGTTATTAACCTGCACGAGGTTAAACCAATGTCATACACTTAAGCTATTATATAGATCTCACAGGACAACTTTTCAATTCATAGCCTTTCACAAATTTCATAAAATGTATTTGTTTTATTTATATTGTGATAGATATTGCTAGCAGTAGCACAGAATTGCAAATAATCAATAAGAACATGTACAGAATTTTTTCAAAACAAACAAAATATATTGAGGCAAGAAAATGAAAATTAGAAACAACTAAGTCTGTTTAACCTAATAAACCCTACACAATGACAAGCAATGCAAACTACCGCATGAATAGTGGCATAATATAATGAAATGATATATAATAATTACATCTAATGAAATGAAATATAATAATTACAAATTAAAACAATTGCACATGAACCTAATAAACCCTCACCTCTATAGTCTTTCCATTTGAAGCTGTGACAATGTCTCCAGGCCTCATACCTGTTCCACTAATCATATTCTCACAAGCTGCAACTATAAAATGAACCTGCACATGAAGGATTTTTAAACTGGGATATAAAATACATAATAATCCTATTTGACAGCATATGCAAGGTAAAGAGATGCAGAAGACAACACAAAAACAACTGCATAAACTACTCTGTACTCACTACCACAAATTTGTGGCATCCATACTTTTACCAAAACCTTTAAAAGGTGTCAAGAGAAACTGCCAGAGGAATTCCAAACAGATTATTCTAAAGCATAGTAGCCACCCAATTCATATTCAATAATTCAATTACAAAACATCTAAAATGAGAAAAGTTTTCCACTCATTTTAACATATATGAAGCCGCCACCAACTTGTTACCAAACCAAGGGATTTACCATACTTTGGAAGATAACCGCTTAACAGAAAATATGTAAAAAAAAATAAGGAAAAGTTGTGAACAATGATATAAACGACAGACCTCCACTCCAAGAGGTTTGATTTGACCAAGAGCTTTTGCTGCTCCAAAAACAGCAGCAGAACCACCCATATCAAATTTCATGAGTTCAATCAAACAGCCAGGTCCAGTCTTGATGTTGTAACCACCACTAATAACATGCAAATAAAAGACAAAAATGAACAACAAACAAAGAAAATTTGTAACTATTAGTGTTAAATGTAAACAACAAAAGCCAAAGGATAAACTGCAGTTATCTCTCCAATAACACTTCCCCCCCTAAACTACCAATTTCCGCATATTCGACATCAACATTTATCTATCATCCTATTACCTACCTATAGCCCCTAATCATCAACTTATCCAAAACTTGATCTCATGTAACTGCTTTGATTACAAAGGCTAATAGAACACAAATTTTCCTTAAAAAGTAACTCCCAGATTCAGGATGACATTTGTGATAAGTTATTTTCTTATACACAAGGCAAAGAACAACTATTTCACCAGCAATTTGACTAACATTGGACTGTTGGTAATGGTATATGATATACAGTAGATTACGGCAGAAATATGTCAATTAATAATTAAAGGGGGGAAGTTCAATTGACATGACTAGTAATGAGCCTCTGCCTAGTATGGGTGATCTATAAATTAAGCCACTGAGTGCATAAAATTGAAATAAGTGAAAAACATGGTTATATAGTGGATCCATGGAGCTCGACAATGGATTGTACAGATTGAAGTACCACTTTTAAATGAAAATATTTTTTAAAATTAGCATATCATCAAACAATTACCAAAGGCCATCTGATAGGACCCATGGCTCAAGAATACAACAAAATAAGGCAAAGTAGTTTAAATTATTTAAAAGAAGTTAGTTACAGAATTAGATGGGTGGTAAAGATTAAATAGGAGGAAAGTAGAAGTGTAGAAGATTATTCATTCTGTTATGTTGTCATTTAAGAACTGAGCATTAGCTCTATTGTAGAAAAGGGAAACCTTGAAAGAGCTCTCCTTAGGTTCTTTGTAACCTAACAAATGCTACCAGAGCATTCTTTTTCTTTTCCTTTTCCTTTATCTGTTTTTCACAATTATTTCTCTAAAACTCATGACCTGTTTCACGTGTTTGTTATACCATCAAACCAGATGTTGGTATCAAAAGAGACATAGGAGTCAATGTCCCAGTAGTACACAATCTAACTGGAAATAAATTTTCTACCATGCTTTCCAATGGATCCAAAACCACATCAAAGTCAAAAATGGACACAACACCCAAATAAGTGACAATCTATAAAAGTTATAATCTCAAAATCAACACCAAGGATAGCACGAGGGAAAATCTCATTTCATGTTTTGCGTTGCAGCTAATATTAAAAGAGACATGGTTAAATTAAGTACCTATCAAAAGTCAAGCCTTTTCCAACTAAAGCTAACTTGGCATTGACAGGTCCGCTTGGTGGTTTATAACACAGATGGATGAAATGTGGAGGATTTGCTGAGGCTGCACCGACAGCAAGATAGGATCCCATTTTCAATTCTTTACACTGCTCAACATCTAATATTTTGGCAGTAAAAACATCACTATATGTTGAAGCAATCTTTGATGCCTCTTCAGCCAACACCCCTGAGTCAAATAATTCATACAGGACAGATCAATTCCGAGAAATGCAAAAGTACCTCACACATTTTGCAATGAAACAGTGAAAATGTTCAACTACCAACCCTGTTACTGTAAGTCCCTGTAAATGTGTGTGTCTGTGTCTGTATACATGCACATGCATAGCATTTTGTCACAATCTCAACCACTGATTTTCAAATCAGTTGCTACAACTCCTCCCTTTTCCCTATAGGGGGTGTCGAATGAGAGCATGAGAGGAGCTAATCCTTGCCATCAACATAGTATTGAGTGGTCAAGTTAATTCTTCTTACACATCTGCATGACATGCTCGACATCCACACACACACACATGGTTGTTGGACCTCTCGAGTATACTTCTAAATTCTTACAAGTTTGTGATTTTCCAATATATAAACAAGTAACTCTCATGAAAAATATCGTTTTGTCAAATTCCTACAAGTTCAAATAAACTGACATACAGTAAATTCTCATTTCTCCTGTGGACTTTAAAAGCATAAATTACACGGTTTCAACCTCAGAGTGAACAGTTGTGGCAGAAATTATACTTGAGGCAAGAATATCAAGCTCCATTAAATTTACAGAAATTATACAAAAAACTTTTTAAAAAAGTTAAGCTGCACAAGTTAATTTCATCTCATGTGAAAATTTAATTTATTTGACATCCTCAATTTATCTTCTTTTCCTCTCTAATAAGCACTTGCTAAGAAGTTTGATAAACTTGACTCTATATCTACAACTTATAAACACAAGTAAAAGTTTGATAAGAACCTGGTGTGAGCACATTAGCCGGAGAATTCACAAGCTCCCTCCCAAAAATGATTCCTGAAGAAACATCTGCAGCATACTTAAGTTTCTTCTCCAGTTCAGGTCCAGTTCCAAGCCCAATAATATCCACTGATCTAAGTGCTGATTTCTTTGGCTCCGACTTGTACCTGTTATCTTCAAAAGTTCCCAGCACAGTCCCTACCACACACACACCTCAACCGTCAATCAAAATCACAACCTTACAATTAATATATAGGCTCTCTTTTCTGACAAAACTTTGCATAAGTACTTACGGTAGAAGAAAATAAGAGAGTAAAATGAATCAAGTTTCTCACCTACAAGCTAAAATCAACTTGGTCCTGTTTGTGTAAACTTCTTTAAAATAAACCTCTAGAAGAAGAAAAAAAAATTATATAAACTACTTCAAAGATTAAAATTAGTGTCTGCTGTAAAAACTCTCTTGTTTAGCTTCTCTAAGTTGACAAGAAGTTTGATTTCTTTTTTCTTTTCTAGGAATATTTTTTTATCGACAAATATTACTTGTTAACCATCGTTAGTCTTTAGTTTGTTTTTGTTAATCCAAACATGCAACCTTTTCTTTTGGAAGAACTTGTCAGTATCATTTTGGAGAAACTTGTTGGTAAGTATTTATCGGAGAAGAAAATAAAAAAAATAAGTTTTTTCATAGACTAAAATTAACTTATACAAAAGTATTAAGTGAAAGAACTTTTAAAAATTAATTTATACAAAAAGCTAATTTCAGTTTATGGATAAACTTATTTTATTTCTACATCCCAATTTGTTCCTATAGCTGCTTTACAAGAAAGTTAGTTTATCCAAACAAACCCTACGAACTTTAGGCAAACGAGCTTATACAATATAAAACACAAATCTTGAAAGAAACAAATACCAGACGCGATTGCAGAAGCAGTGTTAAGCTTAATCTCGGCAGAGAGTCCATCAGCAGAGGCAAGCGCGACGGCAACGTGTCCTGCCTGGGCGGACTTGGCGGCGGCAGCAACGGTCTCGCCGAGAGACTTAAAAGCGGCGGTGGTGGACGCAGATGCGCCGAGGCCGATTAAGGCGACGCGTTTGGATCCGAGTCCGGACGCGATTCTGAGAACCGTCGACTGGCCCGGTTTCCCGGTGAAGTCCTCTTCGGACGAGGCCTGGCCTAATAACCCGCCCAATTTAGAGTCCAACGCGCTCAGAATCGCGTTCTCGAATCGCGATTCAGAGTTCCTCGTGGCGTCTTTCTCCGTGACGCCAACGGCGAGAAGGTCACCTTTCCATTCCGCCACGTCAACATTCTTCGCCGCGAAAGAAACCTTGCATTTTCAGACAGCGCAAATTCAAATTCAAATTAAAATTGAAATTGAGATGAAATTAAGAAGGAGAAAGAGAAGCGAGATTGAAACCTTGGGAGGTTCGGCGTTGGAAGGGTGAGTGAGGCCGAGGGTGGCGCGAGCCATGAGGTGGCGAAGTGGTTGTTGCGATTGCGAGGTGAAAGAACGACGATGAAACGGTGCAGAGTGTGTTAGAGTGAGTTTTTTAAGAGAGAGAAGAGAAGAAGGAGTGAGAAATGAAGTGGTAGTTAGAGAAGATGAGAATGCAGAGAAAGTAGCGACTATGGATGATGATGCCATTTTTGGGTGTGGGAGGGTGTATCTTATTTATCGTGGGGTGCAGTGGTGCCTTAACGTGACGGGTGTGCTTGACATGGCATCGCACTCGTACTCCACACTGTCACTAGTCACTCGTGCGTATCAATATTTTGCCTCAATCGTTGCCCACTGCCCATTGGTTACTGCCAACATAATATCTTCAAATTGTGAATATTATTATGATAGTTTATAGAATTAAAAAAAAATATATTAATTTTAATACAATAAGACTCAAACTCGTATACTAAGACTTAAATAAAATATTATTAATTATTATATTATAATTTTTTTTATTATAAATATTATAAAAAATTATATTTATTTTAAAATAAAAAAGTATTGAAAACAAACTTTATTAATGAGCTTTATAGATAAGTCTATAAAGCATTATAGATAAGTCTTTATTTTTTTAAAGTCTTAAAGCATTACATTCCACTAATGGATGACACAACAAAGACAGTTTAGGAAAACAAATAAATAAATAAAATAGACACATCATAAATTTTTGGTGCCCTTAAAACACTCAATGTCATCCATATCTTTTTAAGAGGAATCAAAATAAATCAAGAATACCTGTCAGTTCTGGTGAGTGCTTTCTTTGCAAGTTTTTGTGAATGCTTGTAAGTTTGTTTTCTTTATTTTGTTGTATGATCTTCAACTTTCAATATAAAGTTCTTCACATCATCATTTAAGCTTCATTTTTTCTTTTACTCTAGTTGCTTAATCTTAAATATAACTAAGTAAACATATAAATTAAATTTAAAGTTCTATTATTAAGTTTAAAATAATTAAGTAGATACTAAGTTTTCATTCTAGTTGCTTATATAAATTATTATTCATCATTCTAATTTATCATTTTGATTTTATTTCTCTCTTTATTTTACTTTACTTGTTTTCATGTGTTTAGTTAAGTTATTTACTTTTACTCTTACAAGTTTTCTTTACTTTATTTTTGTCTTGTCTCTTTAATCTATTTATTTAATGTTTAATTTCTACATTTTAATTGAATAATCTTTTTCTCTGATATTGGAGTCTAAGTCACAGTAGTATTTTAGATTTTGTGTCTTGAGTAAAGAAGAAGAGATTAAACACTTTATATATATTAATGTTTATTGGAGTAACAAGAAGTGGAGATTAGATGTTAGTCAGCCTCTAAGTACAATGATCCTAGTTTTAAATCCAATTTGATAATAAATTTGTTACTTAGCTAAGAAAGAAATAGGGGTGGTCCCATCATCTAAAACATAAAACGGTGCAAGATGATTAGTTTGTTAAGAAATTCTAGTGATCTAAGTTTTAGAAATTACAATATGTTAGATCAAGAATGATGATTAACGTCTCAAGATTTTGATTAATTACAAGACAGACGAAACCAAGCTACCCAAGACTTGCTAAGACGAAACCAGCACAGTCAAAACATGACCCTTCAAAAGTAAAGTTTTGCGTCTGTCCAAAAGTCAAGTCATCAGACGATACATACACAGATGGAAGAGGACTACTCAAGCTAAAGCCCTTCGTCTGTCCAAAGAGTGGAGTCTTAAGACGATAGGATGAGACGAAACAACAACAACTAAGCTGAAGTCAAGTTGAGTCTTTCGCGCCAAGTTTTCAAATCTGAAGAATTACTCATGAGAAGCATCCAAGATCAGTATAGGGATTCGAGCTTACACACCAAAGTCAAAGAGGTTTTCACCTTTTGTCACATCTTTGTACAAGTCAGAAAAAGTACTGCGCACAACCTAGTCCGGTATATCCGCTACGACTCTTCATCAATCAATCAAGTACAACTGACAAACTTTTTGAAAAGCTCTGAAGAAGATTTCTCAACGACTCTCAACGGCATTCAAATGAGTCTAACGAGCTATTTGAAGAAGATGCCTATAAAAGGACCTCATAGCTTCAAGAATCAGTTGGTGAATACGCTTCTCTTATTCCATCTTCTGAGAATTCGCTCAATTCTGTGCTAAGATCTTAATTGTAAAACCCTCTCTACGAAGAGGAAAATCTTTGTTTTTCAAACATCTTTCCAAATCCACTTGTGTGGTACTTTAGCCTGAGGAAACTGTGTTTCAAAGAATACCTTTTGTATTAGCCTGTGGAAGGCTGGGTTCAAAGAATACCTTGGTTGTTTAGCCTGAGAAGGCTGGGAGCAAAGAATATCTTGTAATAGCCAGAAGTGGCTGGGTTCAAACAATACTTGTAAACTTTTTCACGGTTTGTAGTGAAAACTGAGTTATTGCTGGGTAACTGGACGTAATCTTGAATAGACGAACCAGTATAAAAATACTTGTGTTTATTTGTTTCGTTGTTTGACTAACTAGGGATAATCATAATCTAACGTTTATTTATTAAAATCAATCTTTCAATATAAACGTTGTTTCGTCTCTGAAACCCACAGACGAAAGGAATAAATTTTTTAATTAACACAATTCAACCCCCTTCTTATGTTTATCTTTTACATAATAAAATAATAATAAGTAGCTCTCTAAAATAATATTCCTTCCACTTCTAAAAATCAAGAATAACAAACTACTCCTATTGTATTGCAAATAAACTGCAAAGTTTATAAGCAACAATTGTTAAGATATTTATCTTTTGAATTTAAATGCTAGAATATAGTTATCCTGGAACAAAAATTAACAATGTAATTAATATTTTAGAATAATAAATATTAAATAAACGAGGATATAACTTTATATATTTAAATTTTATACAAGTGGTTGCAAAATCAAATTAGGACTAAAGAATAGTACATTTATAATCATGTTATGAAAAGATATAAAGTTAAAATAATTTAATAAGCTTGTTATAGTTTACGAAGAGTAACTATCACGATGACTCCACTTTTTTAATTGTTATCCAAAAATTTTAATTGATCTATAAAATGAGTGCACAACTAATTTAATAAAATTATATATTAAATCTCTAGATGACACTTTATATGAGAAAATTGACTATTCTCAAATAATATACAACATCTATTATAAGCTAATAAAAATTAATTATAATTTTAAGGTCTTAAGATCATCACCTAAAAATGAAATGATACTTATTAAAGCAAACTTAAGAAGGTTTATGGTAGAAGTGTCAAAGAAGCTTACTCACCAAGAGACACTATATAAAGTTCTTGGAGATTGGTTATTTAAAAATATAATTGAAGAAAAAGAAGTTATAAAATCTAAGTTAAGGAAATAATACAAAAAGAAAATAATATTAGATTAACAATGAATTGATCAATGTCCACAAACATAACCTTGCCTTAGATTATATATGATATAGGATCTTCTCAAACCCGACACTTGATAGATGGGTTAATAATTAATTTTAATCATAAGGATCTAGATAACACAATTCTAAAAATTTCAACACTAGTGTATAAAGAACAAAATAAATTAGAATCCCCTTCATAATCTCTTACTATCTCTCAAGCACTAAATTACACTTATAAAAGAGAAATCTTTCAAAATAAATGAAAATTGAATTTGAGAAGATTTTAAGGTTGAATATAATAAAAATATAAGATAACGGTTCTTTTCAACGTCTTCGCAACATGAAACAAAACTGTTTAAAGAATAATTTTGCTAAGAAGAAATTAAAATTAACATATATTTCTTTTCATTGATTTTGTTATTAATGTGAAAGAAGTTATTTACAATACCCATTTAATGAAACTAAAGGACTAAGTCATGTAACAAAGTACCCGATACCGTGGAAAACTTTAAGTAATAAAATAATAGAAGTTGAATACCCCTTTTAGAAAGAATAAAGATTCAAGTAAAAAATTAAGAAATAGAGGCATCCGCTTTTAAGGATATAACATAAGCAACGAAGAAAAATCAATAGACAAAAAGATGCTAAAAAGTTAATAATAAGATTTAAAAGTGACACAGAACTAAATATAGAAAATATTAAAAAAAATTCAAGTAAAACCAAGTTTAAAAAAACCTTCAATAAATACTTTAAAAAAAATTGATTTAGAAGAAAACAAAATAAAATTTTAAAATAGGAATTATTGTAAATTAAAAAGTTATTACCAAGGCTTACTTATTCTGATACTCAAATAAAGAAAAGAGCAAAATTTATTCAAAACTCTTATACAAAATCAAATATTATAGAATACAATTTAGATGGATTAAGTGAACAATAAATTTTAAACCTAACTTGTCATTGTACATGGCAACAATTGCCTATAAAGCTAAAAGATACATGCACAAAGTATTACCAATTTATTTATTCAATTGGATAGTTATTTATTAAGTTAGTTAAGGTCTGTTTTAGCACAATACTTTTCATATTTTATATATATAGATTATGAGTGTATGTGCATTTCAATTCAATCAAAATCTTTCATTTAATTTTCTTCATTTTTCTAACATGATATTAGAGCTCCACACGAAACTCTGGTTGCCCAAAATCTAAACATCCTTCTTTGAGCTCTAACTTCTCTTACTCTAAACCCTTTTTGACTCGTAAGAATGGTTCTTGGTTTCGTCTTGGCAGCGTAGGAACACTAACCACACTTCTACAATTGTTCGAATGAGAAAAGATTCTTCTTCAGAGACCTTCTTCTTCGTCACTAAGAGAACCGTAGACACTTCTTCCTTTCTTTCCCCTTCTTGCAATATTCTTTTTCCTGCATTGTCATTCTTCATGGCAACTTAGAGCTCCTATACAGACTTTTTCATCAATCCCTCGAACCCCTATTTTTTGCATGAAAATGAAAATCTCTTACAACTTTTGATAAGTCTCCCGTTAACTGGGCCAAATTATGACACTTGGGCTAGGGTCATGTAGATTGCTCTTATATTAAAAAACAACAATATAACACTATGATCTTGATTTAGATTCATAACAACAATTACCCATAAAGCTAAAAGATATATACATAAAGATTCATCTATCACAATAATTCAAGAATTCATTGATAAAAAAAAAAGTGATATAATTTATGTACTATCATAAATAAAAGAGTTATTGTTAAATAACATAAAATAGAATATGAAGAATAATTAATAACTTTAATAAATATAATAATTTTAAATTTTATAAAATATTCAAATATATTTAAAGAAAGGATTATAAGTTAATTAAGTAATTTATATTGTACAATTATATCAAACTATAGATGGTATAATAATACATTTATTATCAAGGTAACTCTAAGAGGAAAAGGGGAAATGGAACTTTGGAAAGAAAGGTTTACAACAGGACTACCAAAATTGTTCCGTTAAAACAAATCTGCAGAGAATATATAGAAACTCACTCTCCTTTAAAAATTTAACTTACAGAAAAATACATAATATAATAATACACATAGATATACAAGTTCGGGTCGATGCTAAGTTACAAAATAAAATTCATAAAGAAAAATCAACTAATATAAGAAAAGTTGGCACCTTCTCTCAACAATGTGAAGCAAAGACTATAAGAGCTCCTGGAACGTGACAATGGTGGCGACGAACGTGAAGGCAGAAACCATGTCTCTCATGGATAAGCGTAGCGCCTTGGAAGCCGAAATGAACGCCATCATCGCTCGCCTCTCTCTGCCCGGCGCTCCTGGTCTCTCTGGCAATCTCACTGATTCCGAGGTTTCACCTTTTTCTCACTACTCTTATTTCAACTCTCTATCACTTCTAAAGCTTTGCAATAAACATTGTTTATTCACACTTTACGATATCAACGCCGCTTCGTTTTCTAGGGCTTTCCTCGTTCCGATATCGACATCCCCGTCGTCCGATCCGAACGACGTCGCCTTGCAGGTTCGCTAATTCGCGTATCCAATCACTCACTCAATTACTTCTTTGGAATAAATCATCAATTTGCTCCTCAACTATTAGAATTGTTAAATAGTCCCTAAAGTATTGAAAATCTTTCAATTTAGGGGCTAATTTGAAGTTTTTTTTTAATATTTAGGGATTATGTAACCATGATTTTTAATATTGTAGGGATTGCTTATTTAATTTCTGTTACTTTAAGGACTATTTGCGATGGGGGTGATAGTGTAGGGATGAATTTGATAGTTTATTCATTTCTTTATGATATTCATTTGCGTGAATTCTGTTTGCAGAGCTTCGTAATGACCACAATGAGATAACTGAGAAAATAAACCAAAATATACAAATTCTGCATTCGGCAAGACTTGGGAACGTTAAGAATTCAGGTACAACTAATGAGTCAGTATTCCTGTTATGTACAAATTTACAAGGCGGAACTTTGATTTTATACGCTTCTATCCATTTGGTAGAAAGTGGAAGGGAATAGAATAAAGAAGAGATATTTGAATTAAAGTAGAGTGTAAAATGACGGGACCTACATTAAATTTTAAAAATTTCCCTTCAATTCTTTCTCATTTCTTCTCCTCCAAACCAACCCTTAGGTTTTGTTTGGTAGTATGGTGTGTGATGGTGGTATAGCTGCACTCCTTTTGCTTCAAAATTCTGGTCATGTTAATTCTGTCTCTATGTATATCTTTTGATGTTATGGCCTATAGGTATTGCTGGAAGTTTCATCATTCTTTATGAATTATGATAGCATGATACTTCTAGTTCTAGGGTTGTATCTCTGTTACGTATGGTTTGTTCCTTGTGTATATATGTGCTTTCTGGTTTTGTACACCTGATTGCTAAGTCACAAAAATGCCTAAGTGAATTGCTGGGATAAAAATTTTCAGAGAAACCTTGTACTCTGTCAAGTTGCATTTTGGGTCCTCCCTCTTGTCCTTGACCTGATTCCTGTGCCAATGCCATACTTTTCTTTCTGGTTGCAAATTTATGTAAATTTTTCACAGTGGATTTCTTTGTCATTAGCTTATGGGACATTTTCAAGGCAGCTGTGCAAGATGTTATTTTGGCTGTTAATCACGAACTTTAGCACTTTGTATTTCATGTTGTCATGTCAAAGAGATTCTAAAATCTAAGTCCAAACCTCCTGTGGTATGTTTTTGTGTCGAACCTGATCAGCATGAGAAAATTTTCTGCATATGTGATCTGCTGGTTGTTGTGTTATCTATCAGAAAATAGGTCTGGACTTGCATTTTGTAGTTTTTCCCTTTGGGTAGAAGTGCAGATCAATATATTGAGAAAAAATGAGTACATATAAGTTGGATGATAAATACTATTAATACATATATAACAACGGAAGAAAGGATACCGTGAAGGCATCAACTGAAAAGGTAAACCAATTCCTTTGCATATCCATTTCTGCCTCCCCCAACAGCTCCATGACTGTGAGCTCAGCTAACACCCATACAGAAGCCAAGCAACACTCTAACTCATGAGTTGTGAGGGAAGAAATGTTTGATGTAATTTCTAGAATTATGCTCAAACTATGAGTATATCAACCCTGCAAAACTTGCCCACTTTTAATGTATCTTAAAATCTTTCTTTCAATAAAACCCCTGTGTATAGGTGGCAAATATTGTTCCAAACAGACTTGACAAAGCCACTGCTTCTCTAAGATGCTGAAATCCGATTGCAAAGTTGCCATAGTGATAGAAAATGTTATTGTTTGTCTTTGTGTTTTGTTATTAAAGTGACTAATTTTCAGTTTATCCGAAGCTACTGAGTTCCTAACTGTGAAATTTTGTGTTAGCCTTTCGTCCTTTCTTCCATCTTTAGCTTAATTAAGATAAGTATAAGACTACTCTCCAAATAAGAACAAGTAATGATATTTATTATTGTTTATTGCGTCATATTGAATGTTTGACTTTCTGCTATGGTAATGGTGATGGATCAGATACTCAGACCTCATCAACACCATCACAAAATGTCCTTTTGAGACACTCCCCCAACTCAATGGACGTGGATGTGTTGGTTAGCAGACCCTTTGCCATGGTAGATGAGATTGCAGATGCATCACCTGCAGTAGAGGATGGTTTACAACTTGGAGATCAAATTTTGAAATTTGGCAATGTGGAAGCAGGTGATGACTTGCTCCAAAGGCTTTCTTCTGAGTCCCAGTCAAATGTGGGTTGTGCAGTACCAGTTGTTATCATGAGACAAGGCACAGTGATCAACTTAACTATTACTCCTAGAACTTGGCAAGGCCGAGGACTGCTAGGGTATGCATACTATCTCTATAGTCTATTCTATCATTTATTTTTTTGTTCTTGACTGTGCTGTTAGTAATTGAAAGGAGGTAAACATAACTGAACATAAACTACCATTCTTTTCACTTTTTCCTGCCTTTTGCCAAACCCAATTCCCTGATGTACCTTTAATTCTCCACACAGAAATCTTATCTATGTTTATTAAAACATTGCTATATTCTCTAAGCCAATTTAATAAATTATCATGTTATTCGGAGTGATTGGACATAGGTTATTTGGAGTGATTGGACATGTTATTTGGAGTGATTGGAGAACTTTAAAGTTTAATTATTTTTAAGTTTGTGGGTTACTATTTCTCTTCAATTCTTCTAGATATATCTTATATTTTTGCCTTAAATTCTACCTGTTTCTCTAACAGTCATCTTGAGCTGTTTAGATTGGAGGTATACCTGATAGTGTGAGAGGAAGGATAGGTTAATGTGAGAGGAATGATA
Source organism: Hylodesmum podocarpum (assembly GCA_026586105.1). Taxonomy (NCBI): domain Eukaryota; kingdom Viridiplantae; phylum Streptophyta; class Magnoliopsida; order Fabales; family Fabaceae; genus Hylodesmum; species Hylodesmum podocarpum. The sequence goes on along the minus strand of JALJEV010000493.1, from coordinate 4,824,434 downwards.
GGCTAATGCTCTGGTAAAGCTGCAGTGGGATCAAATAGTTCCCTGAGTTACTATCTTATCTAAAATTGAAGTGTTTTGTATCATTAATTTTTTTCAGGATGATATTCTAAGGGTAACTTATGGTCATTATAATCCATCATTCTTGTTATCTTATTCTCCTGACTGTATTTGGGCTGATATTTATCTCTCATATGCTGCTGGTGAGCTTGTCCTCAATCATTAAATCACCTTGTCTACACTATAACGCTATTTTGCTCGAAGTCACTGATGATCACACCTAAAGGGAAATGTTAATTTATTAAAATTTGTTAGTTAATCTCAGTTTAATTAGCTGGTTGTGTAGAATAATGTTAAAAACTAGATATTGTTGAAACTACTCGGTGTTCCAACTGAGTTATGGTCATAGTCAACAGATCGTGTAGAGAAAATACTCTCTACCACTGGGTTTAGCTTATTTTGTCGAAATAATTGATTTTGTGTAAACTTCCCGACACAACCAATGGCAAAAGGATTATTTCCTAAAGATTTATTATTACCCCCCTATATGCAAAGCAGTTGAGTTGCTACTTGAGCTGATATGTTTATATTTTATTTCTAATATATATATTTTTTTTCTGTTGTATGCTTGCAGATGTCATTTTCGTATCTTGTAGGTGCCATGATGTATTGTTCTCATGACGGTGGTGATAATTGTTTCTTTTGATGCATTTTCCATCCGGATTCATGTTGGCAAGACAATATATGATAACAGATAATTACGTTACGTGAGCTGACCTATTATTGTGCTGCATTTTCTTTGACTCAATAATGGTTATCCTTTTTTCTGATCATCTTTCTTTAACGCAGAGTAATTTTAGATATCATAATGGTAAATATATTAGATTCGATATAGTAATTTTAGATATCATAATGGTAATCTTTCTTCACCTTTAGATTCCTTGCATATGAACCTCTGTATTCATACTCTTCTGCAGCTGTCACGAGACACACAAAATAATGTGCTCGAGAATGCATCATCTCATGCACATGACTGTGTCATGTGAAAATTGTTTCAATTTCTCATTTTATAGAAATTGTACGGGGTCGTATTAGAATGTGTGCATAAGAAGAGAGAGAGATGAAGACAATTTTCACATGGTATGGTCATGTAAAATTTTAATGAGGAAATTCGTTCCCTCATATTACACAATAAAAGACATCACATATAGAGAAGAAATATAACACTTTTAACACCTATTACTGAATATCCACTCAACAGTATATGGAGACATCACTCAAGAACTATAGCATTCTAGGTTTAGCTTTATATTAACGATTTCTGCACACAAATTTTGAATTTGTCACAAGATTAGAACGTTGATATAGATTTGAGTAAATTTATAAATATACATATAATGACGAATTTCTGTTCCTTTCAATTTTTTTGGTCTTTTATATGTGGGTATGTTTTGTTGGTTGAAAGTTTTGTAAATACTATAATTAATTCGACATTTTATTAATTATTAAAATTGTACGAGAATTAAGAAAATATTTTATTTAATAAGAGTATTATTTACTGTTTTTCCGTAAAGAAGTGCACCAATTCATTAAAGTAATAAATTGGTAACATTTAACCATCACCATTTATTATTATTTCAAATTTGAAATAGTAAAATGAGGTAAATGGTGTGAAACATTTATTATTATCTCAAATTTGTAATAGTAAAATAAGGTTAATGGTTTTAAACATGTCACTGCCCAAACTTGAGCTATGATTGGCGCAAAATTCACATCACCGTAGTCCGGCTAGTCTAAGAATAAAAACCTTATCAAGATATCATAAGAAATAAAAACTGAAGAGGCTATAAAAAATTTGGCAAACATCCCCTAAAATTAGGACAAAATCGTACATAAATACTTGCAAAAGTATATATACAACCAAATATTATAAATTACTAAAATCTGATTTTTTTTTTTCATTTTTCACTATTATCACTTTTATCGGCTTAGGAATTTGTGAAGTTGATTTCCTAGTTTAGGGATTTGAAATTAGGAATTTAGTTGTCTAATCACTCGACATTCTAAGTAACCATGAAAACTATTTAACTTTATTATAAAATATAAATTATAACTGTACAAATACATAAAACAAAAGGCAACCGTTGAAGTATTGAATTACAGGCTGCGCAGTTAATTTACAAATGCAAGGCCATTCTTTTCTTGGTATTTCATCTTTCTGAATGCAATAATATTGATAAAAAGAAAATGAACAAACAACATCTATTTTATCTTCATTTTGATTTTAACTTTTTTATCATCCTTGTATAAAATGAAAAAGAAATAAATTAAAATAGATGTGAGAAAATGAGTTATAAAGACTTATTTGGGTCATAAGTTACAGAGAGTAGACTAATGTTCAAATTTAATTTAGTCTTATAAAAGTCTAATTTTTATGGGTATTTGATGGATTTTTTAGATTAAAATTATATTAAAATATGATTAAATCAAGCTAAAAATCCGAATTTAAATATATGTTTCATTAAACAGGTTTAAAGTTGGTTGGTTTAAGGACAGTTTGGATGTATTTATTTTGAAATGACTTTTAAGGGAAGAAGATAAGAACAAAAACATGAAATTAATTTCTTTAAAAATTAATATTAATTTTTCATTAATTAATTTACAGAAAGTCTTACATCTTTTAAAAATTTTAAAAAATTCTATAAATTAACTAATAAAAATTAATTTTAAATTTTAAATAAATAAATTTTATATTTTTTTCTAGAAATAGTCCATTATGTAACTTGGTATGAATGATTGTTAGGTATAAGATTTAACAGTAAAATTAAAATAAAACCATATTTTCTATGACATTATTGAAGAACACGGGTAGATCAATATTCTATTTCCAATCATTATCTCCACGTATATAGCGTAAAGATTAAAAGAAATAAAAATGCAGAAAAGTTTTCAACCATTCCATGTCACGCGCGACCATATGTCACAATTATAATTTTAAGATCTCAAGCCATACCCCACAATTGTTGCTGATCTCGAAACACTACACAGCATTTGTTTTATCAACAAGGAGCACCCCTGCTCCACACTCACACAGAAACACACCACACTGTTCTATCGTTGTCACCCATTACTATGGGAATATAATATCATTACAAGTAAATCTTGTGTTGACACATATTTGCCGACAAATCAAACGTTTAAGATTCATTAAAATATTAATATGAAAGATGACCAAATCTGTATTTTAATTTTTTTTGTTTTGGATTGTACGAAATTTCGAAGGTGTGAACATATCGTCTAGAGATGAGACTTGTTACGTAAATATAATAGAGATACAAATCTTACCTTATAAGTCCAATTTCGTATAGTTGAATTAGACTCGTAATTTACATTTAAAATTCTCATCTTTAAAGCTGGTTTGGTAAAGTTATAATTCTTTAACGTAGGCACGAAGTCATTCAATAATTGCTCCTCATAATTTCAAATTTGATGATCCTAAAATGCTTGCATGTGTGTATGGTGGTTCAAATAAATGGGAGTCCATTATCAATAGCATACCCACCCTTGTGTGTTTTGAGAATTAAACTCATCTCTTATTATCTACCATTTAATATTAGTGTAAGCTATTTTTGTCTTATTATAAACTTTCAGTATATGAATGGCCCACAAACATTATTTCTAAACTAACAATAAATGTTGATGATATAATTTTTTGCTCAAATATTAGTAGATATGAGTAATAACAGCTCCTACCGTTTAATTCAGGAGTTGAATTTTTTTATGAAATTACCCACTACCTTGAAATATACACACTTTATACTAATACTATCACTAGAAACAAACAAATCAGAAAAATGTTAGTCAGCACCTTTTAGAAAACATTACTCAGTTTTATAATTTTCAATAAATTTTAAACAGAAAAAATAGCATAGCAAGTGGTAGAAAGTGCATTCCTCTAAGGAAAAAACACCAATAAGTTCTCTATAATGAGATGGTAACAAAGAGCAACAAGAATTGATTATATCTATTTTCTGCTGCCACTGAATTCAAAGTAAATTCTAATCACTGATCTTTTAAACTGTACAAAAAATTGTACACCGATTTCTAAGACAGAAGCCTAGTACAGTAGAAAGGGTACCAAATTGATTTGATTCGCTTGTGCTTTAAGTAAACTACAATCTAAGAATCCATCATGTTTAGGGACTGGATGAGATTTATACAAACATCCCCCTCCATCATTACTAAATCTAAGGCTAAAGAGTAGTACACTAACACCACAGTTGAACCATCATTCTGAGGAGAAACTCAAATCATCCATGGCAATGGAAAGGTTAGATTCCATCATGTTTTCCCTCTCCTTATGCTCAGCATGATTGTCAATGACACCATTCTCTTCCTTCCCTTCCACTGTGGCTATACACTCCTCAAATCTGAAGCAACTGATTAGATGGTCATTGGTTAAACCAGCAACCTGCATGAAGGAATACACCACCGTGGGGCCTACGCCGCGGAAACCTCTCCTCACGAGGTCTTTGCTAATAACATCAGCCTTTGGTGTTTTCACAGGAACCTGTCTTGGATACCGGAATCTGCTAACCATGGGTTTGTGGTTCACAAAACTCCAGATATACTTGTCAAAGGATCCGAACTCGTCTATGACCTGGCATCAGGAAAAACCAGCAAGAGGTTAGTTACAATGGCAATCACAGGCAAGGCCATGATGAAAATATGCAATAATGGAAGCTTAGTGAAAAAGGGCATAGTGGTGCTGATATACCAGAATACCAGCTCAGCTAAGCATGTTGGCAGGTAAAAGAATCCAAATAATTGGTTTACATATCACTGTTGCAAATTAGATTACTACAACCTCACTCTGTACTGAAGATTAATTCATGTTTTGTCCCATATGGGGTCATGCAATTGAATAAAGATCAGCAGGACCACCATCCAATTTATCCTTATTACCTAACCTACCTTATCAAATAATCATTCAAAAAGCAATTTTAAGCATCGAAGTTATAAAGGTAAGAAAAACAACTTGAAATGTTTTTGATTCCATTTACACAATTTGTTATTCGTAAACTGTGCACCAACTACTAATGTGACTGCAATTAAGTTCAAGTGGTCCCATTATTTAGTCAAATTCAAGTGCATGCATATTAGGGGAAAGCTACTTGCACACACAAAAAAAGATGGAATAACAGAACCACACAGACCTGAGTTTTTAGTTTGAAATGGCTAATAGAGAAAGAGCACTCTCATAAAACCATAAAAAATGAATCTGAGCTTTTAGCAATGGTTTACTATGTGGATGTGATAGCACAGGCCATACAAACTGGTTGGGCGTGTGCATATTTTCTTTTTTTGCCAAAAAAGAAACCATTGGCACATAAATTTTGAAAGATGACACTGTAATTAGGATCATTCAATTATACATTGGCAATTTATACTCTCTGTTTCCCTTTCTGAAATAGGTTTAATTTACATTCCTGTTTTGGTAATTCCTCTAAAGATCAAAGCAGAAAATGAAACAAAATTTTAAAAAATTATAAAAAAAAGCTCCAATCTACCTGCAAGATATTTAGTAGTTGACTTTCCCAACATATCCGCATAAGGATAAAACATGCAGGTGTCCCAGAATTCCACCTACTTTACTGATAAAATTATTGCAATGTTCCCTAGATGGTGTAAATACCACCTAATATAGAAGATAGGATTTACATATGGCAGTGACATACTGCCAAAGCCATTCACGGTTATCTTGGTTTCCAATCCGATGGTCCATGAAGAAATAAATGAACTCAAAGGTTACATAAGTCAAGGGAAAATTAAGCTACCTTTGATATTTGCCGTGCATTCTCAATTATAGTACGCAATTTAACTTCAGAAAGTAGGGAGCATGCAATTGTTCCTGGTGCCATCATCTTCTTCTCATTCAGTTTTGAAACAGAAACTGGATCAAAGTCTGCAAAAACTTCCCTGCAAACAGAGTCTTAGGACAAAGTCTTCAAGCAGCCAGACAGTAAAGATTTGAGGTTAAGAAAGGAAAAAAAGAAGTACAAAACTTATAGAAAGAAGAATACCTAAAAATATGCCTTTTGCTTAGAATGGATGGCCAAGTGAGTTCAGCTAGAACACTTGAAAGTACAAGAAGCTCAAATAGTTTCCTGCATGAGATAAAAAAGTTCAAGCAAAGCATTCAATAGAAGAAGCTATATACCTTTTGCAAACAGCATAAAAGATTAGTTCTGCATATGGCATACTTGTCATCATGAACTGGAACTCCCCATTCTTCATCATGGAAAGTAGCATAACATGGTTCTAGTATAAAGATAAACTTGGTCAGACAAAAAAAATAAATAATCTAGATCAGAATATAGAACTCATCAATTATTATGGAGGAACTATGAAATATATGGTCGACTCCACATCCATCAACATATCAGGTTCATATCATTTAATCACTTAGAATTCCCAATTTTCTCTCCACGAACAAAAAATCAAATAAAACAAGCAGCACATTTAATGCATGTTTTATTATATTGTGCCTGAAACTCCACAGCATACATGAGTATTTGTAATACAAGCAAGTGGAAGGAACACAATATCTTAAAAAGCACCTTTAATAAAACAGAGTAATTGCTCATTTGACAATTTATATAGAAAATACATACTAGGATATCCAAATGGAGGTATATACTTAATGTAAAATCTAAATGTTCAAGAACAAAAATTTATCTTCAAGTTAAATGAGAATAACATGATCCACAAGATCAGCTCAAATTAACACAAGCCAAATTCAAAATGAACTACCATGTACACTTCTCCTACAGTATTTCCACATCCAAAAGAAACTATAGTATCAGCCCAAAGGCTTAAAACATAGTATAACCATTGTGATAACATTAACTGGCAATGTCATTTTACAATTAGCAATATGTTTCCTCAATAATTCAGGAGAAAGGCAAAGAAGAAGAAGAACAAACCGGTATTAGGAGTGACCCAAGCACACCTCTTCTTGGATTGTGAGCCATCAGGGGGAGATTCTAGCACACCATCAGAAGCAACACTTCTTGGCTTTGACACATAGGGCTTCCTTCTGCCTAGGCTATAAGACCGAGTCAATCTTCCAGTAGATGCTCTACTATGAAACGAATCAGTAGAGGCATCGGATGAACATGAAGCATTCAGAGACAAATTTGAATGCAGTAACTGCTCGTGCCTGCGGAGTACCGAAGAAACACTAGCAGAATGTGACTGAGGAGAGGAATTGACAACTGAAGACAACAATTGATATGGCTTCGTCTCTTTGAGTGATGATGCAACCTCATCCAGCAGCTTATCAACCTTCCTCAGTGACTTTGAAGCAGGTTTTCGTGAGGTCAAAGAGCCACTCTTGTTTCCAGCTGAATCAGCAACATTCATAGACCTCAATCTTGGAGCTCCAGACATTGATAATTTTAGAACCCTCCAAAACAATAATCACCTCAAAAACGCTCCACTAGATATGGATTCTTCAAGCTCTAATTTCCATCACCATCAGCTGCCTACAAAATTCACTTAAAGCTTCATTTTCTTTCCCATTACTTAAGAAAGAAACCATAATAAACAAAACCAGTATCAAACTTCAAACAAACACAAAGAGCACAGTGATTGAGCTCCCCACACTCCCAAAACAGATCTCAAATTTTCACATCCAAAATGCAATAATTGAAGTAAGAGCTTTGATGGGGTATCCTCAAAATCCTCAAATCACCCAACAACACATTAAAAACCTCAACTTTAAGAACCACTTGAACTTGAACATGAACACTTGACCCTCCAAATTTCAAATCACCCCTGTACCCATAAAAACTTGAATAATCCAATAAGGGTTTGTTTGGAAACTAGCAACAAGACACGAGCAAGAGTCAGAGAAAAATAAATAAAAAAGGGTTCACCTTTTGACCATAAAGTTTAAGGGTTCAAAATGATGGAGCCGAAAAAGGGTAGCATTTCATGTAGGTGAGAAGTTTCAAAAACGAGTTTCTTTCTTCACAGACAGAGCCTCGAAACTCTGAGATTCCATTGTGCATTGTGGAAAACGAGAGAAGCTCTGTGTACACTGCAACTGCAACCTCAAAAGGAAAAGGCTGGTGATATTGTTACAAAGCTCAATTTTTTTTCAGTAACTCACCCCACATGGAGAAAAAAAAAAGCTGACACCTTCCTTTGCACTTGTCATGATGCTTCTCTTTTATATTTTCCCAGAAAACACTCACAATGTTTAGTTTCCGGAAAAAAGGATGGCCTCTCAGAGTGCTCAACAACCAGAGTTTACTGAGTATGCTTAATCAATTTAATCTACCAACAAAGCTATAGGTTATGACATTGTTGTGTGAGAGTGTGTGTGAGTCTTTATTTTTTTATGTTCAGAGGGTTATGGAGTGAGAGAATCCAAGAGTGAGAAGAAGATAGAAGAGAGAGAGTAAAGATCAATATTTTACCGGCTGTGACATGTTTTTTTCTTGTTCCCATTTTTGGTTCGACCGGACACCGCTGATTTATTTGAATCAATGTTTTGAAAACTACAAATCACTGAACTATGGTGAAATCAGTTTTTTATTCGTCTGATTTCCAGTGTTTTGATTCTTTATTGGTTAATTTGATTTGAAAGATTATATTTGCTGGGAAAAAAATTTAAGTAAAGATTATTTGTTGTTAAAAATTTTTCTATAGGGATTAAAAGTCGAATTTTAGAAATTAAAGGAATAAAAATTTAATTAACCTTTAAGTCATTTAAAATATGGGTTTGATACAGGGGTGTTATTACTGACAAATGGGTATATTGCGAGGACAATCTTCAATGGGTTTACTTTTTTTTATGCAAAGATGAAAATATATATCCTTAAATTTGTTTATGTTTAAATTATATTTATCTATGAATATATTATTTAATATTATATTTTTTATTTTATCTAAATAAAATCTGGTACAAAAAAAGTTGATTTTCTATTCACTTGGTTGTCATTAAATAGGCAAAGTAGTTACAAATTAATAGATAGCAGAATATCAGAAGTTAGCAAACTAACAAAAAGAAAAACTAATAGACCAACAACAATCTTAAAACAAATGTACTCCTACGTAATAAGTCATGAATGTATATGCATAATATATATATATATATATATATATATATATATATATAAATGATACTTATTATCTCTATTTTAATATCATGTTATATATATATATATATATATATATATATATATATATATATGTCAATATATATATATAAATAAATAAATATAAATATAAATGAGAATTTTTTTGAGGATTATTTTGAATGTAGTCATTGTTAAAATCTAAGTTGTTATTAGATAAATAAATAAAAGTCGTCATTAATATCGTGAGAAAATATAAAAAAAAGTAAAATAAAAAAAAGATGATCAACGACACTAAAGAAATAGATTTAGGAGTCATTACATGTAAAAAAAATATTAATACCTCGTAATGTCCATCACGAACAATTATCTTTATTAAAGTGTGCAAATATAAAGCATGATCTTAGAATTTTTTGTCATCCCATGCAAAAAGTAATACATTTATTTGTTAAAAAAAAAAAAGAAATATCTAAAAAGAAGGGTTTATAATTTTAATATGTTGAGATTGACATGAATGAATTTATATTTTTATCATACCTTATGTGCAATGGAGAAATCAAGTTCATGTAGGAAAAGGTTTATGTTTTGTTTGTTTTTTAAATGGAAAAATGTTGATTTTAATTAAATGAGAAAAGAATTACTAAAGTATTGGATATCAAATAATTTTAAATAATGAAATTTATTTGACAAATATTTTTGCATGCAGAATTTAGTTATTGAAAAGAATTGAGAGGGCATTAAATCCTAGACAAGTTCAATTATTTCATAAATAAGTAAAACAAAGAAGAATGAAAATGAAAACAAAGTGATTGTTCTGGACAAGGAAAAATAAGACCATGAATCATCATTTAGAAATAGGTCAATTTATTAGGCAAATCAAATGATATAATAATACACACTTGTTTATAAAATTTTGAAATGAAAGTGTTGGGCCTTCATAATACAGTGGCTTAACAAACTTAATAATTGTGATCACAACTACGGAATTGTGAAGAAAATGTGATAACAACTCAAAGTATATTATTGGGATGGAAGGGTGAGTGAAAGATTTCTCAAATGAGATTAGTTTAAAATTCTATTTTGAGGTTTAACCTAATCGAATAAGGATAGGTCGTGTTTAGTGGATGAATGTTACCTGGGGTTGAAGGGACAGTCTAGGCGAGTAAAATTGGACATGATGAGTTGGTCGAACTTGTACCATATAAGCATATATGGAAGTAGGATGATGGTGAGCTTTTGGTGGTGGAGAGCAAATAAGGATAACTTACTTGAATAGGTATTACATTCCCTTAAGCATTGATTCTTGGCACTAATGGTGTGAGGAGGAATTCCTTGGGAGGTGATATCAATGAAAGTGAAATCAGAGAATTTTAGAATTAGAGGAAAGAAGAGCCTTAACTTTTTTCTTGTTCAAGTAAGAGAGTCTCGTTTGAGTAAGAGCCTTCCAAAATAAAGCATTAATTTTATTATTCTATCACTTGAGTGAGAGAACCTTACTCAAGAGAGAGACTTTTCTTTAGGATGAAATTTTCATTTCACTTAAGCAAAAGATTCATTATCATGCCAGCCTATATAAGGACATGACACATGTTTTGTGAATTTCTCTATTTCTTTTCACTTTCTTTTTAATATCTTTTAGATCTTAGGTAGATTTAGGTTATTTTATGATGGGAGAAGATGAATTAGGGTTGGATATTCATGTAAAGATTTAAGAATCCTGAATTAGATCATCAACAGAGCTCAAAAAGGAAGAAGAAAGATGTTTCCACCAACCTCGACCGCACCCATGTCAAAGTTCCTTGTTCTTCTTCTCTTTCCTTCATGTTTTAATTATTTTATTGTATTTTTGGATATTATATGTATCTATTATGTTGAAGCTTTATCTTTCTCTAAGTTAATATATGAATTATTTCTCTTATTAAGTATCTATGTGATGTTTAATATCTTTGGATGTTTGATCAACATTTAAATGATATGATTTCTTATATTGATACTAGAAACGGTGAGATATGAATGTACTTCTTATATATATGATACCATGTGGGTCGTAGATCCAAGAATAAATTATGTTTACACGTGATCATATTAAATTCTTGTTGTCAATACTTATTTTTAGCTTAGAAAAAGATTTTTCTTGTAGATGAAGGAAAAGGATTAATGATTCAGAAATAAAATTTAGCTAATTTAGAGAACTTAATCATCAATTAGAGAATAAGGATTATATTAATAAGATTAAAAATAAAGAGAATATATTTATTATGAAATCCCTGTATATATAACTAAAACATGCTATATTCCAAATATGTTTTCCATAAACATGTCTTTTATGTTTTATTTTTTTAACAATTAAGATATTATATTTGTTCTTTGTCTAAACAGGAGCTTAACCCGGAAAAGTGATAATTAAACATATTTCACGATAATATCATAATACTTATTAGATTTATTCCTTGCCATTTTCGCCAAACAATAAATACTCTCCCAATCATCTTGTCATGGAAAGGTGCTAGAAGAGTGTTCTTAAACACCCTGATTATTTCTTTCTGGAGCATTGGAGGTTCCACTTGAGCAGCTAGCTCATTCCACCAGTAGGCATTCTTTAAAGGATTTATAATTTCGCTTAAGCATATTTTGCAATTGAAAATATCAAGAGCCATGTCAATGTTATATTGATATTGTTTGATGAAAGCTACTGCAAGATCTCTCAACGAGTGATGCAAAACAGTTCTACATATCACCTCAAAGTTTCCCCAATTAGACTCTTTTAAAAGGAATGCATCAACAGCTTCTCATTATCTGCATATGCCTCATCCTCATACAATACATCCTTAAATGATTCTTTGGACAAGAGGTTCCTCCATATTTATCAAATTTGGTTACTTTAAACTTTGGTGGAATCACTGCATCAAGAACTAAGCACTATTTAGCAATGTCCACAAAGTCTTGATTTTCCCTTTCTTTGATAGCACACAACCTCTCATCCAACCTCTCACATTTATTTTTTAGCCAACTAAAACATGGGTATAAACATTTGGGATGGATTAACACTACAAATGTTAGAGAGTTGGCAAAGGCAAGAAAAATTAAATTTAAAATTATGGTTTAAAAACTTTTGTAGATTATTAATATTATGTTTATTTAAATTTAATTTTATTTTCTATGTTTGTATTATTTCATTTGATAATGATAATATCACTTAAATTTGAACTTTAAGTTTTTTAAACTTCTAAGAGAAGTCTTTAAAATTGTATTAGATTTGAATTTATAAATTAATTTTTTATTATATATTTATAAAAATCACGAAAATGTAAAAATCCAGGAAATGCGAAAAAGAATCTCCACAACAAAGATAGGGATAAGGAGAGAATTGGAGGCGAAGTCAAGGAATAGGAAAATACTAAAAAGAATCTCCACAACAAAGATAAGGATAAGTTAAAGAATAGGAAAATACGAAAAAAATCTCCACAACAAATATAGGGATATGGCAAGAATTTAAGACAAAGTTAAAGAATAGGAAAATACTCTCCACTTATAAGTCTCACAAAAATCACCCTTATTGATTTTTGCTCCAAAATAAACAACAGAAATTCAATATTTGGTTTATTTATACTTTTTTGGCTTAATTATATGTTCAGTTTTGTATATTTTTTATGTTCAATTTAATATCTACTTTTTAAAAATGCCTCAAAGTGAATTCTTTTCACAGGTTTTGTTGAACAACATCAAGTGAACATGAGACATTGACAAAGGTAAAACATGACACATCACGTATCATTTTTCGTGGCTGTTTATACGACATTGACGAAGGACAACATTGAGTCATTTTTAAAAATAGAAGGACTAAATTAAGAAAGTATAAAATATAAAGACTAAATTAAACATTAAAAAACAAATATATGGACCAAAAGTATAGTTAAGCCTATTTTTTTCCCTTTTCCACATTATTCCTTTTTTATTTACACTCAAAACAAACACTGTGTAGAGTGACATTGAATGATAATACTATCCTCACCTATTCTCATTATACGAGAACAATATTACAACTCAAATCTATATTCCCTCCACTGCGCAAGCTGTTTCAGACAAGCTGAACGAGTACAAGCAAATAGACTTGAACAGATCCACTAAAAATCTAATGGGCAAAAAAATATCAAGAGAAGATAAGATGGGACGCCACTAAAATCACATGAGACCTGCCAATTAATTAATTTATATTATATAGATACAACTGCATGATTTCTGAAAGATGTATTCAACAAGGTTTGATTTCAAAACCTATGCTCAGAAGAGTACGAGCTGACTCAATTGCTTTCTCACCTCCAAGGTCCAGTGCTTCCCCGGTTAATTCTCCTTCTTCTGTGTCTTCTGAGCATGGAGCAGAAGTTTCCTGGTTTTGTAGCAGGCCAGTTTTTTCTAACTGCAAATTGTTCATTGAAACTGGTGCAGCAGCCGCCACAAGCGATGCACTTGGTAGACCGTGTCGTTTCTTTGGCACAGGCATGTCATGATCATGTACTCCCTTGTATGTTATGATTTGAGCCTTCGAGTTATCCACAGCAGTTTCAATGTGCTTTCTGACGGGACACCCAGCAGAAGTGCATCTGTAGTAGTTTCTGAAAATACAAGGCACATCACATTCATTAGCACAAAAAGAGATTTCACTAGCCAAATTTAATAAAAAAGGACTTCAAAACTTTTCGAGAATTGAAGCTTTATGACTTGTATGTTTGTGCCCCGCCTTTTTTTCTCATAGAAAGCAAAGCAGCTCTTCTCAGCAAAATGCAGAAAGAAAAGACCACACTAACCAACAATACAAGTGTAGGTTAACAGTTACCAGCAAAATGCAGATTTGGGTCTCAACCGTTAACTTGAACGGTTAACTGAATCCACATCCTATAACTACTATTTGTACCCAGAGGCGAAGCCAAGATTTTTATTCAAGGGAGCCAAAATTAAAAAGTACTTTTTATAAGTAATTTTTTAGCCAACATTTTTATTCAAGGGAGCCAACATCAAAAAATAATTTTTATTAGTAATTTTTTAACTACAACAAGTGTATATAATATATGTAATAAATTTAATATACAGTTGATTTTAAAAAAAATTAAATAAATACATGATATTAGAAAACAATAAAAGAAATAGACTCATAATATATAATAACAAAAAATAACTACAACTTATCTCTTGAAATATGGTTAACAATTAGATTTCAATACATGAAAAATGAGCCAATAAATTTCACTTTAAATTTTTTTCAAACTAAAAGAAATATATAAAAATAAAAATATATATACAAATCGATAATAGCAAATACAAGTGGATAAATATGTTGAGGCCGATCAGTCCCGTGAGCCTAAAAAAATTTATTTTTTCTATTAGTCCAACTATTTAAAACCAAATTAAAAAGGAAATTTGTTTATAAAATTCCACACTGTAGAAGAAAGGAATTATGATTAGGGAATATTACATTAAAATAACTAAATAACTAAATAAATAAATAAAGTGCAAGAAATATATAGCAATGCACCTGAAATTTGGATTTCCCTTCACCAATTTTTGTCCGTACTTGCGCCATCGGTATCCATCACCTGATATCCCCACATCTTCTGCCGCATGAACAACAAACTTCGGTTTCTTTGCAGGTTTTACTGCTGAACCCAAGCATGTTAAGTCATTTTCCTTCAATCTGGTTATCATAGTAAGAAGAGAAACAGACCATTAGATCCAGCCTAGATTAGAAGAAAAGTGTTTATTCTTTAAATTATTTTCCTATGAAGAAAATGAATTCACATGCAACTTGCCTTCTTTTTGGCTCTGCGTCATTAACAGGCTCTGCCTTCAAAATAACTTCACCATTCTCACCATTAGATGACTTTTCTGGATGCTTATCGGCCGCACAAGGCGCTTCTTGTAAAAGTTCTTTTTGAGAAGATGATGGATGAGAATCATCCTGATCTCTGATAGACTGCTTTGGAACACTGCTTTCTACTTTAGGTTCACTGGAGGGCAGGAACTTAATTTCCTTAGTTGAATCAATTTTATGCAGGGGATCATGACTATGTTGACTTCTATAAACAATCTCTATCACATTTCCTGAATGGTCACAAAATTTAATCTTTTTAGCACTACAATTTGAATGGGTACACCTGTAATAGCTTCGAGAACCTGTAGGACTCTTCACTTGCTTTTGGCCATATTTCCGCCAGTTGTATCCATCAGATTCAGATGCCCTTGAAACAGAAACAGAAGATAAGGTTGTACCGCCAGAAGGAGTTCTTGTATCTACTTTTGACACTTGTACACTATTAGCTTTAGGAGGTGATGGTCTCTGTTCTGGCACAGTTGGACTAGGGGCAGATGATAAAGTCTGTG
The DNA here is from genome assembly GCA_026586105.1 of Hylodesmum podocarpum. Lineage (NCBI taxonomy): Eukaryota > Viridiplantae > Streptophyta > Magnoliopsida > Fabales > Fabaceae > Hylodesmum > Hylodesmum podocarpum. Next base: position 4,808,916 of record JALJEV010000493.1, on the reverse strand, counting down.
AAACAGACGTTGGTGATAGCTCACATAATGAAGTTGAACAAACAGACAACTGAAGTTGATTTTCTGTCTGTTTTTGAAGTTCATCTTTTACAATAGCTTTAACTTCAGGAGGCTGAGCTGACTCCTGAGCATAAAAATAGTGCATTTGAGTGCTAAATAAACAAAATACATGGGATGTACAGAAGATGCAACTTTCTTATGCTTAATTTGAATCAAGAAATATTGCATAATGTCATGTTGAGTGTGGCTCATCATGAAAGCAATCAAATTACTAATTAATAAATGCAATTACAGTTCCCACCTAGGAGATGTTGGTATGAATTTAAGAAAGTTATGAGGGTAGTACTTTTTTAGATCACCATTCATCATTGGATAATCTAAACATAAAACCATACACATTCTAAACTAAGACTATTGAATCTTGATCCATCATTAATGCATCTTGGCTGAGTCAAGATGGGAAGCCAAACTGCAAAATCAGGTATTTTCAGAGACTAATCATCCCTAATAGCTGTGAAAACATAGAAAGCCTGTATCTCTAACATGCTCCTTCTGGTGATCCCCCTTTTGGGCTAGAACCATGGATACCTTGTTGTACTGCAATTCAAATTAATAAAGAAAGCATGAATCAAAGTATCAAACTCCCATCCACTTGTTGATGGAGGCTCTAATAACAAATACCAAGAACCTGGATTCACTTCAGACTTGATCTAATTAATTCTAACCATGTATCTGGGAGTTTTCTTCTCATTATCTATTAAAGTTACACATAATCCCAAGTTTCTAAGGCTATACAAATGATTTTAAAAGCCTAAGTAGGCATACAACTTTCCAATCTGTCCATGAGTTTCAAATTGCACATCCCGCAAATGGTCAGGTTATTAAAACAGTGACACAAAAATCAAACTAAAGGTGTTTAGAAGAGAACTTACTTACAGCTTATATGAGTTTATCTTGTGACATAAGCCCTTGTTAGGGAGATTTATGTTGATAAGCTGTTTTCAACTTATTTCAAAAAATTATCCTAAATAGTTTATAAAAAAAAACTTACAATTTATATGAAAACAAGAACCATATCTCCTCTTCAATTAACTTATTCAGAAGTACTTAGCATGCATGGTACTAACGCAAGTCAAGGTTTTCGGCTTACTGCAACCGCAATTGCCCACAATGTCAAGGATCCCAACAAAACCACGACCATAACCAACATAAAACCATATTTTCATCACAAATACTCATTTAGTTAGCGCTTAATTAAGTTAATTAGCCCTAAACCTATATCATCAACAACTTAATTAAGAATTCCTTTATAGCGAACCCGAGACCAACCACACAGAACATTACCAAATTCAAAACAATCACAAAACCTAAACATCCTTCGAAATTCACCACTCAAAATTTTTCTTAAAAAACATCAACACAGAAATGCTCCAACCTTACTCTCATCTTCGCCACCCAAGCGTGCGGTAGAGCTTTCCTGCATATCTGCAGCATCAACCACACACTATTATTCAGTATTCACTACTTTCATTAAAAACAGAAAAAAAAAAAGAGTAACCAAAACGCAGCGTACGAAGCGAAGAGCGGAGAACTAGGGTTTCCGAATCAGGAAGCGGTTCAGCGAAAGGAGCGGAAGCGAGTGACTCAGTGGTGAGGGACGAGTCAGTGAGTTGTTGCTGCGTAACTGTAACTCGTTGCTCGTCCATGACACAACACAAAAAAACTCTCTCAGTTTATAATTCCACAAGGAATTTTCATTTTGGGTGTTTTAGTTTTGATTGATTGAAAAAGAGAGTGTGTTGTGTCGGGGTATATATGTCTTTGACCGCTGCTTTCTCTCTCTTTCAGGTGGGTTGTCTGGTTTTACCTCGACTTGCAACGGAGAGTGTCTGGACGCACCGTTTCACTGAAGTTGTATTTTGAACGGTGGAACTACTTCGCAGTTGCTTCTGTTAACGCCGTCTGTCCTTCTGTTACTTCTGCTTCTTTCACACACTACACTTGAAATTGATGATTCAGCTGCTTCCTTTTTTTTTCTTTTATTCTCTTCTGTTTGGACAGCTTGCTTTAATTGTGTATGCACAAATTTATACTTTTTTTTTTTCCTTTAACAAATATTACTTGCTTTTTTAAAAAAAAAAATATTGGTATTATAAAAAATAAATAATGGATTAAGATTCTTAAAAAATATATTTTATTAGAAAAAGTTTCTTGGATGTTAAGAATGTAAGATTTTTTGAAATATTTTCATGACTAAGATTCTATTGTTTAGATTTTAATAGATCTATATTATAAGAATAAGAATTTATAAGATTTTAAAATATTTTACAAATTTATGAGAATTTATTATTAATTTTGAAGTCTTTTAAAATCTAAAAATCTTGTGCAAATTTATTAGATGGTATAATATTTATTTCAATTAAAAATCTCACCAAATATATGATATCAAATAATTTATCATTTATTAAATATTAGAAGGCTTTTTCTAAATTATAAAAGTTTTAATTAAATATCATCTCATTTCAATATTTTCTTTGAAAATTTATAATACTTTCAATTGAATTTTACATTATTTATTTATATTATTTAAAAGTATGGATATTAATGAGTTGAGTTAATTAAGAAATAGTCATATTTAACTTCTTAAATGTGAGATGATTTGATTAATTAAAATAAAAAAAAATTAAATTCATTACTTGAATACTTAAATGACTCAAGTCGAAGCTTTATAAATTTAACTTATAAATAACTCATTTTAGTTAATTGATAATAAAAATTTACTAACTTTTTATTTATATATTTATATATATCTATTATAGAAATATGTAAAAACTATATGTTAGAAAGATTAACCTTTACAACTGGCAAATATTTATGAACTTTTTATTTAAATTATTGAATTATGAAAATATATTAAAATGTTTGATTTGGCTATTATTTAAGTGCATATTTGATGTCGTGATTATCATATAAGATTAAAATATTTATTAAATATTAAAATAGTTATATTAAATAATTTAATAAATATTTTTAAAAGATAAAAATAATTAAATTATAAATAAGTTAAACAAGTCATTAAATAAATATTGCATTTCAAATGAAATTTAGATCATATTAATGAAATGATAGATAAATTTGAAAATCAAAGATAAACACTAATTTTAATTCAGACTTTTTTCATACGAAAATTCGTTGCAAAAATAAGCATGACTTTTCAATACTAATTTTTCAAATTAAAAAGAACTTTACAACTCATAATTCATTTAATGCAAAAGAATATTGATATAGATGGAGTGAAGGATTAAAAGCTGTTGAGTCTAGCAGTTATTTTAATTTATCCATCTATATAGTGGTTGAAGAATAAAGATATGAAGTTGGAGCTTGAAAAATTCCAAGTTTAAATTTAACATCTTTCTCGTAAAATTCTCATCCTTTATCATTATTCATTTATACGTAGATATTGATTTTCTTAAGTTTGACAACCCTTGTTGAAAAACCATATTCTTAGTGGTAGTTTAGCCTAAAGAGGTCGTGACTAAACAATACTTACCATTGTTAGCTTAGAGAGGTTGTGATTAAAGAATACTTGGAGTTGGAGTTGTTAGCCTAGAGAGGCTGAAACCAAAGAATACTTGAAGTTGTTAATTTGAAAAGACGAGTTTAAACAATACTTTGGGGAGTGTTAAGCTGAAGAGGTTAAGACCAAATAATACTTGAATTAGTCATTTTGAGTTAGTGAAATCAGAGCAATGTAATCTTAATGAGACAAACCAATATGAAAATATATTGTGTTATCTTTTATTACTCGCTTTCATTCACTAACTAAGGTAGCATTGTTTATAAAACTTTCATTAAAAAAATTTATTTTAAGTCTATAAAAACACGCTTCTAATGACAAATCTTTAAGTAAAATGAAAAAGCTTGTGAAATTGTTTTAAAACATACTTCAACCCTCTCTTCTTGTATTTTTATCTTTACAATATGGTATCAAAGTTCAACACCTATGGATTGAGCGCATCACTACTATTAGAGGAAAAGAATTAGGATGATAAACTTGTCAACCATGTTTATCATAGAAGGTTCTTCAATGAACATACCTTCAGGTTTTCTAAAAATGACTACTCTTATTGGACTATTAGAATTGAGATATAAATTAAGTCAACTTAATATAGACTTTAGAAAATCACTAAAGGAGATATACCACCAATAAAGTTAAAAGCTATAAAGAATCTATAATTATTGTTATTGAAGGATCGGAACCCCAACAACGTGGAACCATCATCGATGAACAACAAAGGAAGACATAAGGATGGTGGAATGAAAAACAAGCAATAAGGTAGCATTGTTCAGAACTTGAAATTAGAATTTCTAGAAAATTGAAGGGTAAATGAAGAGAATAATAAACGTTCACTTAAACAAATTTAGTGAGACCATGTCTACAATTAGGTTAAGGTAGAATAAATCTCGTTCTTATAGTTAATATATATAGACTTAACAACTTAAAACAATTGTAAAATATCAATTTGAACATGTGCAAGTTTCAATATTTTAAAATGAACTCATTTGTTATAGCTGTAAATCCCCACAATTCTAAACCTAACTTCACCTATATCTAACCCAACCCACTTAATGCTTCCAATTTTTATAATGGGTACCCCAAGTTCAAGCGGGTTTTGGTATTGTGCCCAGCCTAATTTCACTTAACAAGTTTAGTGAATTCGTGTCTACAATTGACTTAAAGCTAAAACAAAATGTTAGGCCTTTTCTTCCTATACTCTAGTTTTTATTATAGTATACCCTTCACAATTCATTTTCTTCTTCAGCACCCTTCTGATTCATTTTCTTCTTTTGCACTTTTCTTGCACGGCACCCCTTTGCACCTTTCATCAATCTTCTTCTTTCATGTAAGTAATTCTTCTACCTCTTCTTTATTTCATTCGTAGTCTTTAGTATGATGTTCGGGTTGGTTTCGTGGTATGTGATCAATTTGTAAAGGGTGTTTTTCTTTTACACATACGAATCCGTAAATCCAATTTTTTTTGGAATCCAGCATTCCATATGTGAGTGGATTATGTAATCCGTAAGTTAAAAATAAAGAGCAATATAAGTGGAAAAGATAGATAATCCGAATTACACAATCCTTGGGATTATGGATTTATGAAATCCGTTCAACTTAAAAAATGTACTACGAATTATGTAAATTTTCTAATCCAAAAATTTTGGGATTGACTACTCCAGCAAAACGAAAAACAAAACTAAGCGAAAAAATCATCATGACCAAAATGAAATGCAAAACGAGGGAATAAAGAACATACTTAAACAGAAACACAAACATATGTAGAAGAAGAAACGGCCGGTGCAAACCAAAACAATAACTGCCAAAGCGGGTGCAAAACAGATGTAAGATCTCGCGAAATAGTTTATTTTACAATTAATTATAATATATATTTAATTAATTAATTCACTCATAAAATATTTTTTTTTTATATTTTATAATTAATTATTTAATTATTAATGCGATAGGACGCTGTTTCGAGAATCAACAAGTATGATATAGGATAGAAAATGGGTGAGAGGGTAATGGTGCATTCGCTTTGACCTTTTGAAATAAGAAGGGTAGTTTAGATATTTGTTAATTTGACAGGGTGTATGAGGAAAAAATAAAGGGTATAAGAAACAATCTCATTCTCATAGCTAATATAGATTACATGCCCAGTGATACAAAATACATGTAAAAAATTAGGCCCAATGATAGAAAATACATGTAAAATATAAATTCGGACAATGTAAGTTCTTCTGAACGGGTTCAAATTTAAAACCAAATTTACCCATTCCCCAGCCAATGCTTCAAATTTTTATAATGCGAATGTCGGATCTCGAGCGGAATTAAGTACTGGCATGTACGACTAAGCCCAATTATTATCCCACAAACCACAACCTTATTCGACACTAAATTATTGTATTAGGAATATTTTCGAACCAGCTCAATTATCAATGATCCCACAAACTATAATCTTATCTTATACTATAACAATTTTGTGTGTACGATATTAGACGATTTATACATTGAGTGGAATTTTTAATTGCGTCGGTAGTCTCCAACTAATGCACACAACCAGCACATGTTTGTTTCTCTCTCCCATAATACAGAACCCTTTATTCTCCCTCACAATCAGAGGACATTGCATGGCGTCTCTGCCACTTCTTCAAACTGGTTTGTTCTCTCCATTTTCTTCCTCAATTTCACTTTTTTATCTGTCATAATACTCACTTCAAAATTATTTTTTTTTTTGTCTTTTTTTTTTCTTTTCATTTTCTGCCTTATTTTGGATAATTTGAAAATTGCTTGTTTATAGTCTCAAGTTTATAACAAACTCTGGTATGTTATTGTAGTTTTTTTTTTGTGTGTGAATTTTATTGTTTTTTTTTCTTGGGAGAAACAAACAATATTAAGGTTTCTCCTAAATATTTTTTTTTTAACATTGATACAGTTGCAAAACTCGAAAATTTTCAAATTGTACTGAATGGGAAGCTAGAATTATGAATTAGGACTTTTCCTGTTTCGTGGTTGCTTGTGGAAGCTAGGAAATATTATGCAGAATTGCAGATGCAGAAATGGGTTTCTGTTGTTGCATAATTAGAGACCTCGGTTTCAAACTATCTCACATTTTTTTCTTTGATGAGCTGGTTTTTTCGGTAACATGCTATTGGTATGAAATATCACCACCTAAACAGGTGATTAAGTTCATTGAGAACCTTGAACACGTTATAGATCTGCTTATTTCAGCATAATCTATTCCATACCCAAGGTTGTTAGAATTCGATTTTGGATCACTTAGTTAAGAGTTACAAATCATTATCACTTGTGTGTAACTAGTATCTGTGTATTGGGGTTTGTTATTGGGACATGATTGCACGTTCTGTACCATATCTCCACTCACCCCAACATTCTATATCCCCTGCTGGCCCCTGTTCTGATTATCAATACGGTTTTAGATCTTTATTCAACTTATATTAGTGCATCTTTGATAATCCCTAACAATTCAAAAATGTAACTTAATTTAGTGCTTATGATTCAGAAAATAAAAACATTGTCTTCTGATTTTGTTATGATGAAATGAGGATGCTCAATAAATTAAGACTGGGTAGTCGTGTGTGAGCTGGGAAACTGAACACTGCTTTTCTTGTTATGCATTTGCTGTTGGTTAATTGTTCAATGTATCAGTATTGAGCTGAACTATTGATAAATGTACATGGAACAGAGCATTTTGTTTAACTGAATCCTTGCTTTCAATCATAAATTATCTGTTTTATTTATTCAACTACTTGTTCCATTGATGAAACTCGCTATCTGTCTACCCTTTCTTATAAGGAATTGCTGATTTTCAAAATGTGCGAGAGCTTTAAGCCGCTAGAAATGGGATAGTGGTGAGAGATTTAGGTTGTCACCATTAAAACAAAAGAAAAACAAAGTATCTCAGATGTTCATGTTTTATTCAGATGATGTCCCATGAAAAGCAATCACTGAGTTCTTTTTGGTGATATTGTAGAAAGTATGGAGGCAGAATCATCAATTCCCGCAGATTCACTTCGAGCTCAGATTTCCAAATTTACTACCATGGTCACTGAGGCATACAAAAAAAAGCCAATCCATTATTGGATTCTTCTTGTTCTCAGCATCTTGGCAATGCTTGTGGCATTTCCTGCTTCCAGCATTCTGTCTCGTGTTTATTATGCTAACGGTGGCCAGAGCAAGTGGATCATATCTTGGGTGGCTGTTGCTGGATGGCCTCTAATTGCCATAATATTGTTTCCTGCATACCTCATTAGTAAAACCTATCCTACCCCTCTAAGCATAAAACTGATTCTGTCTTATGTCATTTTGGGTTTCCTAAGTGCTGCTGATAACCTCATGTATGCTTATGCATATGCTTACCTCCCGGCATCAACTGCCTCACTTGTGGCATCATCATCCCTTGTGTTTTCTGCCTTTTTTGGATACTTTCTTGTGAAGAACAAATTGAATGCTTCAATAATGAATGCTGTTTTTGTCATAACTGCTGCATTGGTCATCATTGCTCTGGACTCAAGTTCAGACAAATTTCCTTATATTAGTGACAGTGAATACATCATGGGATTTGTATGGGATGTCTTGGCATCTGCTCTTCATGGCCTTATTTTTGCTCTCTCAGAGCTGGTCTTTGTGAAGTTGCTTGGTAGAAGATCCTTCATTGTAGTTTTGGAACAGCAACTCATGGTTTCTCTATTTGCATTCCTCTTTACCACTGTAGGGGTAATTGTCAGTGATGGTTTTCAAGGAATGGCGCATGAGGCTTCCACTTTCAAAGGGGGTAGAGCTGCTTATTATCTTGTTATTATTTGGGGTGTAATCAGTTTTCAGTTGGGGGTTTTGGGGGCCACTGCTGTAATTTTCTTGGGTTCTACTGTGCTAGCAGGTGTACTTAATGCAGTAAGAACACCCATAACAAGCATTGCAGCTGTTATACTGCTAAATGACCCTATGAGTGGTTTCAAGATTCTCTCCCTAGTGATCACCTTTTGGGGATTTGGTTCATATATTTATGGAAGCTCTACGGGTGAAAAATCATAAGAGAAAGTAGCCATAGATTCTGGTTCTTAAGATTATCTCTTCAGAAATCCTGTGGAGGTGATCGTTGTAAGTTATATGATTACATGTCCATGATCAATGTTGGTAATATGATTCTTCATGTTTAATACTAGAAATATTTGGTTGGAAAGTCGCATGTTTCTGCCTTAATTCAACACTGCTTTATACTATTTGGTCTTAAAGATTAAAGCTAAGAGGATATTAGAATCTATATAAATCAATGTCCATTGTTTCTGTGGAGATTGGAGGAGATCTCTATCGTTTTTGCATTTTCTGCTGTTTTCTTTTTATAAGTAAATATTAGTTTGTTTGTTATTAGATTTTTGTTAGGAAAGGGTTTAAATTCATCACCTTCCTTTCTTTTTTTCACTCTTCAGCCTTTATTTTTAAGTCTCTTTATAGACTAATTTTATCACTTCTGTTTCTGACAAGTATTGCCCAGTGCAGCAGCCAGCAAGTGGTTTGTGGAGAGGAATCTCCATTGTTAGGGCCTAAAGAGGAGCTGATGCCATTGAAGAGGGGCTGACACGTTTAAGAAAGAGTAGAAAGCATAAAGAATAAGTAGAAATGCTGGAAATCATAATTTTTTAATTAAATTGTATTTTATTATGGTTAGAGATTCACTCGCTTAGAGGTGTAGCCTGTTACATGTACATAAGTGGGAAATATATCTCACCTTATAAGCTAGTTTTACAGAGTTGATTTAAACTCATAACTCACATACATTTCTAACATGGTATCAGAGTGTATCGTAAGATTGCTAGTTATTGTTAGGTTTATCGTGTCAAATAATCTTTACTACAAGTATAAATAAGAATCTGAAAAATAATAAAAATTAGGTTTAGTTGATCTCTTTAAAATGTTTTATGGGGACATGAATTATGCAGCAGTCTATGGCCTTGTCGTCCCAGAACAAGAGAACCTCCTAATACCAACGAGTTTGGGAATTCAACACATCAACACCTTCATTCATGTTTTAGATTGTTCAGAAACTCACAAAGATACAACACTAAAAGGAAATGTTTTAACATACTCAATGTTTCAACAGAACATGATAAACAAAATAAATAGAGATGTAAATGATATTTAAAAACATTGATTCAAGTTAGAGGCAGACTTCAACTTAAATAAAATTTTAAAAAATGTTAACATATTACCATTAATAAAATATCTTTTAAATGTTATTAAAAGAATGGTATATTATAATTTTTGAATTAAACTTTAGTGATTTTTTAAGTTAGACTTCATACATATTACCAGGATGGGGTTTGAATTACTTTGCAATTCTATCAAGATGAAACAGAATACACAAACAGGACTTCACTCGGCAAATCAATAATTAGGACATGCATAACAGATGCTTGAGAAAATGGCGCACAGAAAGTGTAAGAAACTGCAAGTAATGAGCTCAACTATGCAGCGGAACCAACAAAATTTCACTTATTTGCAACTAGAGCTTAATTACTAACTAACCAGTCAAGATAACTAATTAATCTTTTTTTTATTGATTTAAATTATTCTTAACTAACTAATTAAGATATTAAATTTTAAAATATTATGAGATTATAAATCAAGTGAGAATAGTAACCAATAAAAATATAATAGGTTATCAAAAAGTTTAAATAATCAGAAAAATATATATATAATTTATTATTAATTATAGGTAATGGAAAGGAGGAGGAACATAACAGTTGAAAGATGTAGTGCAATAACAAAATACAGTGATTACGAGAGCTACAATCTCAAAATTACAAATCAAAACTATTAGGTATCTATTATCTATATATTCTATTATACGAAATAGTTGTTACGGAGAAGAAAGAAAAGTAAAACTGCTTATATAGCATTAATTATATGAATATTGCAGAACCTATAAAAATAAACATAACTATACTTGATTATTACAATATATTCATAAAATACATAATAAAAATATTATTTAAATGTATTTTATACCTGTTATTAATTATTTACAATTAATGACATCATCCTTAATAAAATTTAAAAATAAATTCAGTATCATGTTATCCACCCTTCTATTCACCTTACTCATGATTTCTATTTTCTCGTTATTTTTTAATTATCATCTTCTTTTTTCCTTATTATTATTCTTATTATTATTATCTCCATGTTTTAGCTAGTTTCAATAACAAATATATAATATATATAATATTATTATATTTTAATTAGATTTTGATTTGAATTATTAGAGTAACATGTCTAAGTATTTTTTTTATTAATTATAAATTTCTTATTAAGAAAATTTGATTTGATTTTAAAATTTCGTTCAGTGTTTTAATGCATAATATATATATATATATATATATATATATATATATATGAAGGCCAAATAGGTATACATTCCATATTGAAATTCACACCCATCATTCTTGGTGTGGTAGAGTTTTATCATGCATGCGTGACACTATGATGAGGTGAGAAGGATTCTTTGGCGTGTTGTGTAGCACAATTCCAAATCCTTACTCAATTTGCCCCTGTCATGATACTTCATTATCCTATTAATATTCACTCAAGCAATTGCTCTGGTCCAGTCAATCTTTCAATGTCAGATTTTGGTAACTTAAAATTCATATGTTTCTTAGACCCACCAGCTTAATGCTACTTAGTGACAAAAATCATTACTACTTTTGTTCTTCTGGAAATATTAATATGAAATAATACAGCACAATTCTTAATTAAGCGTATGGTGCATGCGGCATGCCCAATTACATCACTAATTCTATTGCACCAAGAATTTTACTTTCGTAACTCATTTAAATACAAAGTGAATCAACTAACTCAAATTCAGGATATATATATATATATATATATATATATATATATATATATATATATATATTTCTCTTTCTTTCTTATCTTATAACTAATCAATAAATACACGGAAGCCTTGATATTTAATAAGTAGCGAGGGAGAAATGCCCCAGGATACTTACCGATTCAGTGTGGCGAAGGATTGTCAAACTAAAAATACCAAAGCTCCAACTTGTTTTTTACAGTAGCAATAAAAACATGTTTCCTGTTAAGTTTTTTTTCTGCATAGTGCAGTATATTCATATATTCTTCCAAGTACCTAACTAAGCAGTATAAGGTGCTAGTTCAAAGATCAAATTCTGGTGAATATATATTCATTAACAAAAATTTCACCCACCGGAGATGGGTGGTAGAAACAAAAGATGATGATAGAACATGGAAAACAGACTTCTAGTAATTCAAGTATTCAACTACTTTACATTTGCTTCATGGTTTCATGGGAGACTCATTCAGTAGCAAAAATCAAAGTGAGAAAATGAAAAAAGAAAAACAAACAAACATTTCTTTATGATCATGCTAATTAGCAGAAGGTTCAATATCTTTAAGAAGTCCAACTATCTGCTGCATGCTTGGTCGCTTGGAAGGAAGGTCAGCAGTGCAAAGATAACCAATCTTAAGGGCTTCCTCCATTTGTGCTTCTGGTCCGGTTTCATGAATCTTCGGATCAATAGCTCTTGAAGATTTGTTCTTTCTCACTAGTCCTCTGACCCAACTAACCAAAGTTTCTTCTTTCTCATCAGGATAATCATCTCCAACTGGTTTCTTACCTGTTAGAAGCTCAAAGAGAACTACTCCAAAACAGTACACATCGGATTTTGGAGTGGAAGTGTCAAATTCTGGTTGAGAAAACTCTGGTGGAACATAACCAGGTGAACATAGTGCAATATCCTCATCCAAGCCATTCCCAAAAATCTTAGCCAACCCAAAATCTGACAACCTTGGCTCCAAGTTATAGTCCAAATAGACACTGCTAGCTTTAACATCTCTGTGAATGATTGGTGGGGAGCATCCATGATGCAGAAATGCCAGTGCTCGAGCAGTTCCCAGTGCAATCTTATGGCGAAATCTCCAAGTTGTTAGCACTCCTTCCGATCCAGCATTTTGAATGCCATTATTATCATCTTCTTCCCATGTATCTGTGCTCCAATCATCTGTCTTTTGTAGAATACCAAGTGGCAAGTCATAAAGCAAATTTTGCAAATTCCCATTCTCCATGTAGTCATATATGGCAATTCTCTGATCGCCGGCTACACAATATCCAGTTAGAGGAACAAGATTGGGGTGCTTGATTCTACCAAGATACTCGAGTTCTCTTGCAGCCTCTTTATCTGTTAGAGTAGATCCAACCACCAGAACTTTGACTGCCACATGAATACCACCGGGTAGAAAACCTCTATAAACAGGACCAAATTTTCCTTCAGCCAAAAGGGTACCCCTATCAAAATTTGATGTTGCAGTCAAGAGGTCTGCAAATGTAATGTTTAACAGCGGCTTGTCAAAGATTACTACCGGCACCGATGTTGCTTGCTTAACATCTGCCACCCAAGTGGTTGAATCGGTGTGGAACGAGAAGGGACCTGACAAGTTATGTTCTTCTTTGTATGAAGGTTGTTTAACAGGCCATGGTTTTGTTTTCTTAAGGCAACCAAATGCTAGAAGCAAAAGCCCGGCAATCAAGCTGATCATGGAGAAAGTCAATGCCAGAGCAAGTTTCATTGCCTTATTCTGAGTGGCTCTTTTTTTGATAAGACTTGGGTTTGCAGCAATTGGACAACTGTTCAGTGATCCATAAAATGCTCTTTGGAGGATAGCTGGTTTGATTTCCGAAGCACAGAAGGTTAAGTTATTATAAGAAAAGTTGTATTTCTCCATCAAAGGAAGTTTCTCTAAGACTGGTAGAGGAACAGCTCCACTCAAATTGTTGTTTGAAAGGTCAAGAACTTTGAGGTTTTTATTGTTTAGTAAAGGGATTTGCCCTATGAGATGATTCATAGAAACATCAAGTACATTCAAATTACTCAGTTGTGAGATTTCAGCTGGAATGTGACCAACCAGATTAGTTTTAGACAAGTTCAGATATTCCAATCCTGAGAGCATTTCTATCTTGGGGAATTTCTGTCTGCTAAATCTATTGTGAGCAAGATTAAGGTGCTTTAGATTCTTGGATTCATTCAAATTTTGGAAAATCTCCCCACCAAGCTGATTCTCTGACAAATCCAGATAAACTAAATGAGACCAATTGTAATTAGAGATGGAATGTACCTGAGAAATGTGACCTTGAAATCGGTTTTGGCTAAGGTCTATCACCTGGATCCTTCCCTGGAAAAAACTCATCACAGAACCCTGAAAGGAATTGCCTGATAAGTTGAGACTCACAATGGACTTCAACCCAGATATATCCGAATCACGGCCATTAATACTATTTCCAGCAAGGTTCAACTTAATGAGATTAGGAAAAGCATCACCAAAACCATCTGGAACTGTTCCATTAAGCTGATTTGAAGAAAGATCAATTGAAACTAAAGAGTGGCACTTAAGAATCCCAGAGGGTATTCTTTGCTCAAACCTGTTGTGGTCAAGTTTGAGGACCTTCAGTCTCGTGAGGGAACTAATAACTTCAGGAATTTCCCCAGAGAAATTGTTGCTGGACATGTCTAACACTTCCAGCAAACCAAAGTTCCCAATGTTGTTAGTTAATGAACCAGAAATCTGATTGGAGGATAGGTTAAGGAACTTGAGCAAGCTAAAACTCCACAAATCGGAAGGCAAATCAGAGATTTTGTTGTTGCTAAGGTCCAAAGCCTGAAGCATGCTGAGTTTGCCTATAGTGGTTTCTGGAATAGGACCAGAGAGACCCATGCCAGAAAAGACTAACCCAACAACATGTTCTCTCTTTGCATCACATGAAACCCCATGCCATGAGCAAACTGAAGCAGAGAAGTTGTGGACCTGGGAAGATGCTAAACCCATCTTCTTAAAGAACTCAGACACAAAGAAATCATCAGTGTTTGGTTGCTGTGATGCCAAGTGCTTGAAGAAGAGTGTCAGAACTAGCACAGAACCGAACACTCCCAAACCCATCGGTGAGTGAGTAATATCAAAAACTGATAAATGTTGCAAAGTAGTTTACTTAGTCACCTCAAATCCTCCACCACCTAGGAAAATAACCCTCTCAGAACTTCAACATCACATAAAGCACTTTTTTTGTCACTCCATGCAAAGAAACCAAAGTTTTCTACATTCCTGTGATACACACTGATCTTTTGCATCCAAAGGAAAATACAACTAATAGAAAAAGAAAAAAAAATGTTTTTTTTTACTGTAGAGTGGAGAAGAGAATAGAAGTACTAAGGTACTAAGAAGCTACGGGGTTGCAACTACTAGTACTATGATTTTTAAGAGAATGAAGTGACTCTGATGTAACATAAAGGTTATGGACTTTTAACGAAAGAACATATAAGAGACCCTTCTTTGTGTGGATTTGGAGATCCCTGAGACCAAAAAAGGATGAAAAAAGGAAAAAAGGAAAAACAAAAACAAACCATGCAATGCAAGAAGGAAACTATTATAGTCTTTGTCTTAAGTTCAAAGCTAGTGTGCTTTATCTCTGTTGCAGAACAATTTAGTAGGGGTTCAGCTAGATCTTCAAGAAACAAAAAAGAGGCTCTTTTTTTTTTATTTATTTATTTTCACTGAGTGAATGAATGAGTCTGAGACAGTGTAACATGCAAGCCAGGATGAACCAGTGAGGAAAAGTAAAGAACAAGGTGGGGTCAGGTTGGGTTGAACTTCATAAATGAGAGAGAATTGAATGGGAATAGCGTTGAGGATGGGGTTGGTGAATGAATCAAGAAATTGTTGGTGGGAATTCAATGATTGTTCATCGAGTATTTATCACCTTCTCTGGGTCCATTGAGCTGTTACTTTTTCTTTATTGTTCAAAGTGAGATAAAGAAGTTAGAAGTTATAACTCATAAGCATGATCTTCTCTGTGAAGAAAGGGCATTGAAATAGCAATTTATTTCCACAAAAACATCATAGGACAAGAAAATTTAATCACAAAAGTTGAAGCATTATTATGAAATCCAAAACAAATTAAGAAAGATTTGCTGGAGTTTAATCTCTATCAAAATTAGCAGGACTATTTTGCATTAATTATAACATTCAAAACAATTAAAATTGGAGATAAAAATCGACTTCCAGTTACATATATAAAGAATTATTATATGATTTTGAAAATTACTATTAAAATTCTAGATAAAGTAAATTTTCAAAAATTATTTATAAGGAAATAAAAAAAAATTATAATGAGGTAAATTTCTTAATAATTTCCGCAAATATATAAATCTAAAATCATGTGAAAAACATTATACTATTCTAATTTTTTTTGATAGTTCAATGAATTATTTTATTTAATATATAATATAATATTAAAAATATATAAAAATTTTGATCGTTAAAAACATATCTAAAAATATTCAAATTGTAAAAAAATTTATACATTAACTTGAAAATAATATCTATTTATTTGAAAATTGGATCAATTAAATTTAATTTATATTAAAAGATATTAAAAAGGTTAAAATAATATTTAATATTGAAGGATATATTTATATATATATATATATAATTTGATCAATAATTCTGACTATTTTAAAAATAAGTAAAAATTAGTAAGTTATAATTATTATTTTTTTATATTATAGTAACTTGTTAATTTACTCATTCCACAAAGTAAGCAAGTGTAAATTAAAAAATGCATAAGTTTTTTTACTAACTTATATCTATTTATTTTATAAAAGAGTATATTAACTAATTATAGTATAGATTTTATTCAAATACATCCAAAATATAACTTACTAACTTATCCCATCTAAGCTAAATAAAAGTTAGCAAACGTACATATGTTTAATATAAATTTAAAAAACTCTCACTTTCCTAAATTATAATGTATTATAATCAGTATAAACATTTTCTTAATTGAGTTAGATAGTGTAAAATACAGTAATTTTGAATCAATTGAAAAAAAAATCTAAATAATTAACTGACGGATTCAACCGATATTTTATATCACTGGATGAAATATTAGATGGAAATTATCTTAAAATTAATTATATTTCTTTATCTCTAGAGTATGTTTTATGTATAATTTGGTCATTATAAAAACAATTGTTGTGAAATAATAAATGATGATATACGAAATGCAAGAACATATCATAGTGAAGCGAAATGCTAATTAGAAAATATATTTCATTTGATATATATATTTTAAGTAATATCTTATGGTGAGATATAATGAAATTATGTCTTCAAATTTCTTCGTTCATTATGTAACTTTTTATTATTGTTATATATGTCAATAAATTCTGTCAAATTTATAAAAACAAATTAGTCAAAGAACTTAATTATAAATATTAATAAAGTTTAAAATTTTAATTAATTTAATTAAAATTTTAGTAACCTAAATTACAAATAAAGTTATATAAAAAACTAAAATTACAATTAAGTCCATATATTATTTCATATACATATTTACTAAACTGTAGTTTAAGTCTCTCTGAAATTGTAGTGTTTCTCACAAAACTAATTACTCAAAGAAAAAAAAGGTATGTATGAAAATTCTCTCTTGATTTCCATCAATTTCTTTTTTCTTTTTTAAATTACAAATAACCAATAGAATTGATTCAGATATCTTAGATAGAAAAGAATTTGGGCATCGATAACAAAAATTAAATATCTATTTGACATTAGGGTGTTATTTAACTATTTTTCTTTAAATTAAATTTAATTAATCTAACTATTTAATTTAATATATTTATTAACTAGATTATACATATAAATAATTTAGTAGATCAACTCGTTACACTAATTTAATGTATGATATGATATTAATATATAAATATAAATATTAATTATTACTTAACGTATTTAGAAATATCTAAATCATATATATATATATATAATATTAAATATATTATTTAAAAATTTAAAAATTAAATTAATTAAATTTAATTCATACCAAAATTTATTAAAAGATATAAATCAACAAAATTTATATTTAAGTCAACAATTTTATTTTATATACATATATAAAATAAGATGGATTTGTTTAAAGGACAAGACAAATAAAACTACCTTTAGGCAAATAAAGCTAAGTTTTAGTTCCCCCATTTAAAAATTATCTGGTACATTAATTTTTATAAACGAAAAGATTACATATATTAGTAAAAAAATCCCTAAAAAATTCAATTAAAGTACACAACTTTTTCTTAAATTCCGTTCAATAGAAAGAATTAATAGAATATTAAAAGAAAGAAGAGAAATAGATAAGAAATGAAATCAAAATAAAAGTAGTTTGGCATAAGATAAATAGAAGAAAAAAGAAAAAAGAATAATAAATGAAAATATACTTTGATTTGAAAAGAAAAATAGATATTAAAATTCTCTTCAGAATACACTTTTTTTTTTTAATCGTATATGTATTATTTAATCGATTATGTTGAAGCACACAATCGATTAACTGAACCTATAATATCACCACACCACCCTTGAAAACCTCTTTAACCCTGTTCATCATTTGAGCCATAAACCACTGTTGGAGGTGGCTTCATCACTTCGCTCCCATCACGTGACGCTGAGAAAACCATATAGTTTCACATGAACTTTGAGTTCTTAAAGTGCTATTTCAACGCCTGAAAATAAATATTCATTTTTACTTTAAATTTAAATTAAATACCAGATTTAATTAGTCTATATAAATTCACAATTTTACTTTTGACTTTTTTGTTTAAAAATATTCATGTAATTTATATTTTAGTTCTCATTTAATTCTTATACTTTTAACCATATAGACTTAAAAAAGAATTAAAATATAAATTATAAAAATTAAAATCATCACTTTAAAATTAAAGAAATTAATATATTCACTTTATAATTTGTGAAGATTATAAAATTTCAAAAATTATATTGACACAGGTTGAAAATTAAATCTAATAATAATTTTTGTTATTGAGGATACTTTGCTTTGCATGCGGGAGATGAACAAAGACATGTCAA
The DNA here is from genome assembly GCA_026586105.1 of Hylodesmum podocarpum. Classification (NCBI taxonomy): domain Eukaryota; kingdom Viridiplantae; phylum Streptophyta; class Magnoliopsida; order Fabales; family Fabaceae; genus Hylodesmum; species Hylodesmum podocarpum. The sequence continues at coordinate 4,790,399 of JALJEV010000493.1, read as the reverse complement.
AGTTGGTCCGATTAGTCTAAATGGTAAGGCTTCATCTGAGTAGGAATGTATTTACAAACACTCTTTAAAGTTATAAGTTTATCCTTAATTATCATAATGCAGTAAAAAGAAAATAGTTCGATATACACATCAAGCACAATAAAGGCAAAATTGGAAACGAACCACAATGAAGATGATCACGAGGACAACACGTGATCAACTTAGGGATAGTACAGTTGATTAAATATCTCCTCCTTTTCAGCCACATATGCGTGGAATTAAATCTGGATGGCCCTCTTATTAATTTCAAAATTTAATCTCCTTTGCCTCAACACTTCAATTTTCCCCTCTTTTCTCTCTTTCACGTTTTTCCTTTTCTTTTCTCACCCGTTTTATGCCTACCAAATAAGACCTTAGACATTATTTTAGGTCTCATTAATTGTTTCCCTACCTCTAGGTACTGTAAAAAAAAATCTATATAAAGAAGGAAATAACGTGGTAGATAATTAGAATAAACAGGTAAAAAGAGAAAAATATAAATATATATAAAATGTGAAAAGAGAGAAATACATATATTTTTTATTAGTGAATTAATTAGTTGGATAGCATTAATGTTGTTAGCGAAATAAAGTTAATAAAAAAACTAATAAAAAATAAACATTATAAAGGAATACACGTGAATAATGAATTTAGAGTTTTTAAAATATGTTGTTAACATATTAAATCTAGGTTTCATAGGATTTATACTCGCGTGTAGTTATTAATATTAATTTATATAAATACCTTTATATTTAAGTAAAGTAATTGTTATTTTAAAATACAAGTTCATTTAGCTAGATTTATATTTTTGAGTGATTTGAACTTATATTTTTGATAGTAACTTTTAAATAGTTTTATTTAGAGTTTATAAAATAATTTTACTTAAACCTCAAAGATGAATTTATACATTTTCTCTAGTTTTTATTAAGTTTTTCGAGTTATGAATATATGTAAATAATGTATATCCGTGGGTATTCTTTAAACAAATACTCCATATATAATATGGCGAGTGCGGCGTAAATTTCTCGCTGCAACAAATAGTTACTGTCTATGTTGGTTAGATTTATTATCATTCCTATTTGACGCAAAATACACTTAATTTATCTAATTGGCATGAACACGGAGTACTTAAACAATAACATAATTTAAGAGGGAAAAATAAAATTTTAGTTTAAAATTATTTAAATGTTAAAAATTTTAATAAATGGTTATTTAATAAATTATATATTTTATAAAAAAAAAATATTCATAAAATCATACCTTCATTGTCTCCCATCACTTCTGATCGAGAATGTTACAAAAGACCATAGTAAAAAAAATTACTTCACATAAGCAACAGGGTTATAAGAATCAATTCATTCTCCAATATGCATTGTTATTGTATATTTCTTTTCAAACAGCCTTGTTTTTACCTACCTCTCTTGATTTCTGTCTCTTCTATTTATCCTTTTTTTCCCTAATGCACCTGTCTTGAAACTACTCAAGATATGGGAGATTAGAGTCCTCTAAATTATCAAATTCTAAAAAATATGAGTTTGTATATTTATTATCAATTTAAATTGAAATGAGATTTTGAATAAAGATGGAAAAAGTATAAAGGGTTAGTTAAGTTTTAGTCCCTTGATTATTTCAAATTTCAATTTTTAATCCCTCTAAAACTTTTTATTAATTTTTAGTTCATCATTTATTTTCTATAAATATTTTTAGTCTCTAATGTTAAATTAATCTATTAAATGTTAATAGGAAAGTATTACATAAGACCTCTCTATATGACTTGGTCAATATTTAACTATTTTAATTTAACGGTAGTGACTAAAGATATTGATAAAAAAAATAAATAAGAGACAAAATATTGACAAATTTTATTTAGAGGGACTAAAATCCGAAATCTAAAATATTCGAGGGAAAAAAATAATTAACCCAAATACAAATTAATTGGTCACGTAATTTATGTATGATCTTTACAAATCTATAAATTGATACTTCATATTTTAAGTTGTTTGATAACAATAAATACTTATACTAATTACATATTCAAAGTTGAATGAACATCATAAAGTAATTTCTTTTTTGTTTATTGTATTAAATTAAATGATTTAAAATGAAAGGAAAAAAAAAAATATCCATGCCGGGTAAGATGACTATAGTAGACATAACAAACCAAACAAAATAGTTGGACACAAAATTCAAAATCAACATAAATTCCCTTTTCTAATTTCGGATAGTTTTGCTTCTTCTACGAGGCTTCTTCTTCATTTACTTCAACAATGTGATCACTAATTAAATTTTAATCTTGACTATATATGATTGTATGGTCTAAATATAAAGTTCTTCACATTCTTAAAATGAGAATTATTTACACTGGATCTACCTCATATCATGTGGTTATGATTGAAACCTATATGAAATTTCAGTAGTTCTACTGGATTTAACTACTAATTACTACTATAAACGAATTATAAAAATAAAGACAATATATATTTTCATGTTAATTTGCTTTGAAGTTTTGCTATAGGAACTTGAGAACACCAAACTCGGAGGAAGAAGAATGAAAAAAAGCACAAAATTGACCATTGAAACTTAAACTTTTTCCCCAAGGCTAATACTCTGAAACCATTCACATTAGGCGCAAGTTTCTCATTCTCATTGATCCTCTACATGATTATAAATACATTGGCTACTTGAGGCTGATAAGCACAAGAAAAATAATACCATTTCATCCACCTTCACGTCCATGTTTACTCAAAGGAATCAACACAACGACGAGTAACTAGCCAAGAGGTTTCCGCGTAACACATGTCTTCTTCAAGTCTTTGCTGCACCTATATATTCTCCCACAAAGCTTTGTAACAATATCTATGCTGTTGCCATAATATCTTTCACACGATAAATGTTCCATCAAAAACTAAACTTTAATAAACAAATAACATATAAATGTATACGTTTTGTGATATTAAAAATGAATGGATAAAGATATACACATTATACGAATTAGTTGATTGATTAATTACATATTAAAAATAATGAGTAACATTATTCGACCCTAACAATTGTATTTTAAGAGCTTCAATGTTATGTTTAACAACATTCACAAGACTGGACAATGTGGGTAGTGAGAATAAAATAGCTTAAGAATCATCTTTAAGTTCATTATCAAGTCATACCTAGAATTACTTTGCTTCAATTCACTCATTCACGAAGTCAACGGAGAATCTATTATGAGGTTCGATTTCATGCTTTTATGAAAATAAAACCATATCAATGGCTTGCATTTGACTCTATATTTATTAAATTTATAATTATTTTAAAATTTATATGAATAATAAATGAATACGAATAATTAAAAGAAAAAAAATTGTATATATATATATATAAAAGTGGAAATACTTTTATTTCTTTTTTAAAAATGATTTTATCCAAATAAACAGACAAAAAATCATGCATCATCCGCATTTGACATTGCTAACTTAAACTAATGATTTTCACGCCTTGCCATTCGTCCCACTCCAAACAAAACCCGAAACTCTCTTTCTTTCATTCATTCATTGATTCATTCATACATAGCACGTTACATTCTGCATCAATTCAATTTCCCATTCTCTAGAAAAACAAACATGCGCTAAAAAAATTAATTAAACACCATCCGGTTCCATAATCGAGCATGTCCACCAGGCAAAAATTCGTGTCACGAAAGCCCATCGACGGCCTTTTCGAAATCTCTGACAGGGTCTACGGTACGACCCTTCATTCCTTCATTCCATTGACATTCCACACAAATTTCATTTCATTTCATGCACATTTTCTGTAAATGCAGTTTTCAATTGCTGTTTCGGCTCGCAACACGAATGGCGCAAAGACCGTTACAAACTCCACGTGAAAAACGTTATCAATCATTTTCAAACGAACATGCTCGAAGCTTCAGTTCTGGTGTGCAATTTCCGCGACCAAGAGACCGAACTCGTTTCCTTCAACGTGCATGACGTCGTAAACTACCCTCGCCACTACCTCGGTTGCCCCGTGCTTAAAATGGACGACACGTGGCACTTTCTGCGGTCGTGCCAGACCTGGCTATCGCACGGGCGCTGCGACGTCGTTTTGATGCACTGTGACGAAGGCGCGTGGCCGGTTCTCGCGTTCGCGTTGGCTGCGTTGTTGGTTTTTCGAAAAGAGTGGGTTGGAGAGAAACGTGCTTTGGATGCGGTTTATGAGCTGGTGCCACGTCAGCTTCTGCATTCGTTGATGGCTGTGAATCAGATTCCTTCTCAGTTACGTTATCTTCAGTACGTTGCCTCGTGGAATGGGGCGTTGGGTTCGGTGGCTCCGTTTGACGGTGTAATGAGGTTAGACGGCGTCGTTCTCAGGTTTACGCCCAACTTTTGTGGCAAACGTGCTTCTTGTCCGGTGTTTAGAGTTTATGGATGCGATCCTTTTGGTCAGGATGAAAATCCCAAATTGTTGTATTCTACGTCTGAGAGAGGAGAAAATGGCCACGGTTACCAACAGGTGAAAATGAAATTGCGTTTTGATTTTACTTTTTCTCAAGGTTTAGAATTCGTTTTTAGTTTTTCTGCATATAAGACCAATTTGTTGCATTCGTTTGTTAGTTTCTCTTAGGTAATTCCTCAAGTATTACTATTTGTACTATGTAGTCACTAGAGTAATGAAATTGTTCAGGATCGATTTGATGGAATTTTAAATACTAGTACTTATTATGATTTCTAATATTTAAGGGAATTATTTCTATGATTTTCTTAATCTGGAGACTATTTAGGAGAGAAAGGAAGGCTTTAATGATGAAATTATGTGCTTCGTACTATGTAGTCACTAGAGTAATGAAATTGTTCAAGATCGATTTGATGGAGTTTTAAATACTAGTACTTGTTATGATTTCTAATACTTAAGGGAATTATTTCTATGATTTTCTTAATCTGGAGACTATTTAGGAGAGAAAGGAAGGCTTTAATGATGAAATTATGTGCTTCTTAAGATTCTACCTAATTGTTTGAGCCATTAGAATAGTTGGTGTCTTTCTAGACTCTTAGCATCTCCAACTCCAATAATAATTCTTCCAGTGTAATGTTGTGGTGCCAAAATTTGTTCAAAGACGTGTCTAGTTAAAATTTTGAACTATTTCCATCTTCATAATTTGTAATGAACCGGCCTCTGAAATGAAGGCGGGTTGGCGGGATATGTCTATTTTTCTTTCCTACTTCATTGCTAGTTTCATTTTCTGTCATTTTTTGATCTGTAAAGTCCTTTAAATCATGTAGTATGATTGGCTAATTAGATTTTGTGGTTCAAAGCGTAGGATCATCAATGACAGAAACATGCATGTATACATGCTGCTGCAAATCATGCATCTAGTGCCTTACTCTTCTTTGACTAATACAGCAGTTTCACTTGAGATGGGTCTTAGACTGTCATCCTATTGTCTGCACCAGTGTAGCCATCATCGGAACTATATCTTAAAAATGTTAATGAAAAGAGAGGGGGAAAAACACCTAAAAGATTAAAGTGTAGATTAGTCAATGTAAATTTGTGTTCAGTTTTAGTATTGGGATCTCAAGGCATGCTTTAACGGGATGTCAATATTTAGCTGATACTGGAGGAGTTAAATTCTTATATGTAATAATCCTGAAATGTTAATGTGTATCATCTTGTGTTGTCGTGCTAGTGAGGTGATGCATTGCCTTCTGCAATTTGTTCCAGGTGTCATAATTGTTTTGCAATTCCCTTCTACTCTGTTGCAGGGAGATTGTGATACAATTAAAGTCAATATGAATTGTTATATTAAAGGTGATATCCTGATTGAGAGCATCGAACTGAATGGTGACACGAAGAGTGAACACCTAATATTCCGAGTCATGTTCAATGTGGCTTTTATGGAATCTAATATGTTACTGCTTAACCGGGACAAAATTGATGTTTTATGGTATGCTAAAGATCACTTCCCAAAGGATTTCAGAGCAGAGGTACATTTCTTATCCACCCATAATTGTGCTGTTATCTAAAATCATATATTTCTAATGAAATATATTTTTTGGTTCATGGTTGTATTAAGATTCTTTTCTCAGAAATGGATGCTTCTACAGCTGTTCTTAAGAATGATATTTCGTGCTTTGGGGAGAAGGAGGGACTACCGGAAAAAGCATTTTCTAAAGCTCAAGAAATATATGGCTATGCAGACTGGATGAATCCCATAGATGATCCTGTCCTAAATGTGCTCCAACAGATGCATGCTTCGCCTGACAATACCATACATGAAAAGTTGAGTACGTCCTCAAATCATTATGTAGAGAATGGCAGTCTTTTGAATGAAGAAGGTTCTCAAATGCCCCAGGAGAAAAAGAAAGAAGCAAATTGCTTGTTGTCTTCAAATATGGAAAACCAGTTTGTGTCCTCTGCTAAACAATTGCCAGATAATAATATGAGTGGAAAAGAGAATAAGACCATCGAAGCTGATGCTACTCTACCACGGCGTAGTAAGTCCGAGATCATCAGTCAAGAAATGCATTGCCCTTCTGAAAGAACCTCAGAGTCCAGGAACCATGTAACAGATCATAAAAAGCTTTCAATACAACCACCGTATGATTTTGCCTTATCTGATTCTGGGGTCAACTCTTGTCGTGATTCAATTGCACCTCAAACTCCTCCACCATTTTCTCCCCTGACTAGGAATGTTAACTATGTTCATGATTTTCATCCTCACAAGGATTCATATCCTCATCATCATTCACCTTCGAAATCAAGACAACTTACAGAAGAAACTAATTCTCAATCTCTAGATAGAAATCAGTCACGTGATTTTAGCTCTAAAATTGGAATTCCTGTCTCAAGTACTTTTCAGAATAAATTACCAGATGATTCTGCTTCCCATCCTCCACCTTCTGCACATACTTCAAATCAACCACCTCTGGAGAAACCACCTCTAGAGAAGATTTTACCTGTTAATACAGAAGTTGATTCTTCCCCTTTACAACCTCAAACATCGCCATCTCCTCCTACTCCTCCACTAAAGGAACATGAACCATCTAGAACAAGAGCTCCTGCATCACCACCAACACCTCCCACACCTCCACAAGAGGAACACGAACCAGTTAGAGCCCGACCTCCTGCATCACCACCAACACCTCCCACACCTCCACTAGAGGAACACGAACCAGTTAAAGCCCGACCACCTGCATCACCACCAACACATCCCACACTTCCACTAAAGGAACACGAACCAGTTAAAACCCGACCTCCTGCATCACCACCAACACCTCCCACACATCCACTAAAGGAACACGAACCAGTTAGAGCCCGACCTCCTCCACCCCCACCAACTCCTCCTCCAAAGGATGAAAGTCGTATCAAATTTGGAGTCCCTCCTTCCCCTCCATCTCCACCTCCCTGTCCTTCTGGAAAAGCAGCAAGTTCAACATTAGCACCACCGATTCCGCCGCCTCCTCCTCCAGCCACATCACTTTCCTCATCGCGGACTTCTCCACCCGTTCCTGCTGTTCCACCACCTCCAACTTCTGTTGGTAAAGGAGGTACACAAGCAGGCATTGGCCTTTCGAGGTCATTTTCCATGGGTGGTTTAGCAAATTTACCTGGTTCTGGCCCCAAAGCGGGACGAATTCTATCACATTCAAATTCACTGAGTAAAACCAAAAAACTGAAGCCATTACATTGGTTGAAACTGTCTAAAGCAGTGAAAGGAAGTTTGTGGGCTGAGACAGAGAAATCCGGTGAAGATTCCAAGTAATGTGTTATGGTTTGGTTATAGGTTCTCGTTTTCTATGAATGACATTCCTTTTACAGTCAAAGTATCTCAAATGATTGGGGTCTAATTATCTTAATGTAGAGCCCCAGAGATTGATATGTCAGAGCTTGAAAGTCTCTTCTCAGCATCAGTCCCCAGTTCAGGCCCTTCCAAAAAGTCAAATTTGCCAAGGTCTGTTGGGCCAAAATCTGATAAAGTGCAACTGGTAATTGAGCTTCAGTTTTTAGTGGTACAGAGTGCGTCTCTTCATTTACATCATCTGGTTGTTTAATCTGAATCTGATAGGTAAATGCATTGAACATAAATGCTGGTCAGTATATCTGTTAACCGGTTGTTGTTTCACATTCGCACCATATAACTATTAGGTGAAACACTTTAGAGATGACAGTGAAATCCAATTATTGATGCTTGCAAATTAATCTGGAAAACCCTAGGACAATGTTGATGTATACCAATCCATCTTAAAACGGGTAGTATTTTTGATGTGTTGTTTTCTTTCTCTCAGTATATTATGTGTGAGTTCTCTCCTAAGGTGCAGTGTAAAATAATGAGCGTTTATCTGTTAGCTGCAGTTTTTGAAACAGACTGATGAGTAAATTTTTTTTGACCATGGCATAAAGGTAGTATCATCTTTTCATTTTGATAAAGATGAATGTTACTTTTCCTTGCAGATTGATCATCAAAGAGCATATAATTGCGAAATTGTTCTTTCAAAAGTGAAAATGCCGTTGAATGATTTAATGGTAAGACTGACATTACTGTCACTGACTTTGAGAAAGAAGTAGAAAAATCAAATATGGTTCGAGGATAAGGTGTGCTATTCTTGTAAGAAAATGATGGTTTAGTAGCTGCATTCATTTTGATTCACAGTTTGTCTGTAATTATGTTGAAATTGTTGGGTTTTATGGAGGAAAAGAAGAGAATAGAGATTAGAAACTCCGAAATTATTATTTACTTGATTTGAGAGTAGACACATGATTTGTTGTTCTTTTCTTTCTCTAGTATATAGTACATGATGGAATCATGTAGTCAAATAGATGGAATTAAGGTTCATTGTAATTATTATTCATGAATCATGGCTTATTTTGAATGTTTACAGAGATCAGTGTTAGCACTAGAAGAATCGGCATTAGACACTGATCAAGTTGAGAACCTGATCAAATTTTGTCCTACAAAAGAGGAGGTAGAAGTACTCAAGGTAGTGATATAGTTGTGTTATTAATATGCTGAGTTCCTTAATATGATGAGTCTCCCCAGTGAAAATTTAAAACCAACATCTGTTAGTTATTGCTCAGGGTTATACTGGAGAAAAGGAGAAGCTTGGGAGATGTGAACAGGTATTTAATGTTGTTCCTTTGTATTTATTTAGTGTTTTTTTCGTCTTCTGATTAACAACATGTATCGATAATTTATCAAATTCTAGCTTGGCTTATGTTGTTTCAACTGTTAAAAAGTTCTATACCCATTTTGCACATAATATAAAACAGCAATGGTAGGCAGATACTGATAATATGAAAGTATTTGCATGAAAACACACCAATTCAAAATTTACAAATAAAGATATGTCAAGTGAGCTTGAGCCTAACTTATATAAAAATAGCTAATAAGAAGAGGAGGCCTCCCACTTGTATATACTATTATAATTATATTTCATGTCGAGCACAGAGCATCTAGAGAGTAAAGTCTGTAGAACTAGACATTTACAGGCAGATTTCATATTGTTAATCCATTTCCATATAAAAAATATTGGTTCAACTTGCCATTGGAAATATTTGCACAGGCAATAATAAGCAATGAAGTTTAAATTAAAAATTGAAAGTTACTTAATTATATTCTTATTCACCTGTATGTGATAATTTTTTTTTTAAATCAATTTAAAATTTGGAAAATGAGAGTAATTCATTTTCCAACCTATTGTGCAATAGTTATAAATCCAAAGTTTTTAGTATACTAATTCATTTTTGTTTAAAGTGATAAGATGTTTGGTCACTTAAATATATATATAATAAAGTTTATAATTATTGATGACACAGTTGTCTAAAGTAAAGGAAACATAGATTTTTAAGGAAAAAATTAATGAGAGTTTGAGTGACGTGATGCTGAATCCATTAGCAAGAGTTGTGTTTTGTATAATAGAGTATAGATAGAACCCCAAGTGAGTTAAGCTAAACCCAGCTCGACTCAATTATATAAGAATTGCCTCGGTGTATAGACCAACTTAAGGGTGATAAGGACCTTTTAGATTGTGAATAGTCTATAAATTGATACTGTAGATCACTCCTTGATACATAGATTCAGAAATAATATTCCAATGTTTTCTTTCAATGTGGTACGAGAGCATTCATTCTGGTGTTATGAGAAAACTTTCCTTAAATGTGGGGAAGGTGATTGGCTTGGGTAAAGAACATGAGGGACTTTATTATATGTTACTTTTGCTTCTCACTGCAAATTCCACGATCTTCTTAGCAATTAGTTATGCAAACCTCTACGATGCAAGCACCTTCTCTATCTAGGCTTCCTCAAAATCAACAATCTTCTGATGTTCAACAGTCAACACAATCCATGCCTCAACAACATTCATAAGTTATCAGGCATTAGCAACAACAAACTTCTATTGTACATTAATAACAAACACCGGTAGCTCCATAGCCAAGCTTACCTACACAATAACAACAACATTTTCTTGGACCTAAATCTCGCAACACAGGCATGCAAACAAGTCATCACTGTGCAACACATGCTACAACAGCCAAAGGTTCTACTACATCAACAATCACAATAAAATTCATCAAATTTATTGCTGCCACCTCATGTTCATGTTTTTCATTAACTTTGTTTAAAATCAGTTTCATGCTCACATTAAAACATAACTTCTTGAAAAATTCATTAACTTATTTCAAAACCAGTTTTGTGCACATGTTAAAACATTACTTCTTGAACAATTCATTAATTTTGTTCGATAACATTGGCGGCCTCAGCAAAAGTTTCATCCAGGTTTATCGGCTACTTTTGCATGAATCCCCAAAATACTACAAGGGTTCCATCTTTCACCTATGGGAGGATATTCAAGGTGTATAGAACTTATAGAAGAATATCTCAATCCCTTTATAAGGTTGGCATGAAGAACACAATTACTCAATATGTTTCATCACATTTATGAATGAAGCAAGTATCAAGTCTCGTCTCCCGTTGAACTATTGCAACTTTACCGATCCTCAGTGTTGTTTGGGAGGAAATTAACATGGATGTTATGGTAGTTATGGACAGATTAAGTATGAGAAATTCATTTTGATAGAGCACCCTCACTCTACTAGAATCATCACAGATGTGTTAGTTTAAGAGATCATTAGATTGCATGGAGTCCCTATTTCTATTGTTTGTGATAGAGATCATACATTTATGAGTCATTTTTGGCAAGAGATGTTTTGATTATAGGGTACCCAATTGAAAATGTCTACAATGTACCACCCTGAAATTGACGAGAAAATAGTAGTTTTAAATAAGACCTTTGAAACTTATCTTTAGTGTTTTAGTTCTGAGTAACCTAAAGTTTGGGTTGAATTCATCTCGTGGGCTGAGTATTGGTACAATACAAGCTATCAAGTTTCAGCTCATTACATCTATTTTGAAGTTGTCTATGGAAGATCACCACTTTCTTTGACTATATTTATCGTAGGAGAAATCCTTGTAGAAGCCATAACACAAGACCTCATGGACATGGATGAAGCCTTAACACAACTAATGCTCCATTAAAAAGAGCTGAAGATCAAATGACACAATATGTGAATGCATGTAGGAAATTGGTTCGATTTTAACTAGGGGAATATGTCTATTAAAAAATCAGGCAGCATTGGCAAACATCGATGCTAATAAAACTGCATCGAAAAATATAAGCTAGATATTATGGACCCTATGAAATCCTTAAAAAGATTGGAGTGGTTACTTATAGGCTACAATTTCTTTAAGAGGCAAAAATCCATTTGGTATAGTTTGTTTCACAACTTAAATAGGCAATGGGAAACCATACAGCAAAAACTAGTATGCTAGTAGCATTACTGAACACAATTGAGGACTACCAACCACTTAATATTCTAGGCAGTTGACTGATCATACAAAATGGGAATGCAATACCTCGGCTCTTCATTCACTGGCAAGGGAAACAACCTCCAGAAGCTACTTAGGAAGAGATTGACAACATTCTGACTCAACTTCTGGATTTTAACCTTGAGGATAAGGTTGATTTAGAGGGGGAAGGGTATTTTTAAACCTGAGAAATTGTATCATGAAAATGAGTCAACTAGGACTTTGAAAGTGTACTATGGAAAAAAGGGTAATAATAAGAATTAAATCTTTTTACCCGTTGACCCGTGTTTTAGTGGTTAGGAGAGTTGTGATAGTTAATATTAGCATATAAAACTTGAACCTCTGATTACAAGGGGTAGACTCCTTTGTGTACCTTTCTTTTCTCAATTATCACTAAAGTTATAGATGAATAAAGCCTTTTCTCTTTTTTCAACCCTAGATTCCTAACACTTACTGTTAGAGTAAGTGGATCCTTCCTTTCTCTCTCTTTCTCTCATGTACCAATCAAATCTAACTATTCATTGTTCATGTTTGACTTATTTGAGGACAAGGTTGTTTTAGAGGCTGAAGGTATTGTTAGGATTGAGAAATTGTATAATGATAATAAGTTAGCTTGGACTTTGAAAGTGTAATATAGGAGAAGGGGTAAAAATACTTTTTACCCTTTGAACCGTGTTTTAGTGGTTAGTGGAGTTATGATAGTTAATTCTATATATAAAAAAACCACTCATTATAGGGAGTGTAGCTCTTTCAACCTTATTTTTGATAGGACAAGCTCTGGTGTTAAAGGAGTAGACTCCCTTGTGTACCCTTCTTACAAACAAGCTTTTTCTCTCTTTTCAACCCTAGATTCTTAACACTTACTTTTGGAGTAAATAGATTCTTCCCCTCTCTCGCGTGAACCAATAAAGTCCAACAATACATGGCTCATGTTTGGCTTACGTATTTACCAAATTCAATTTTAACTAAAGTCTAGCTAATTTGGAACATGAATCAAGTTCAATAAAATAATTATGAAATTGATTCTTGAACTACTTCGATTTGGTTCGGTTCATTGCTAACCCTAATTATATATGTTTCACATCAATGGTGTAAGTACTACATTTTTAGTTTGGATTATATTTTCATTTACTTTTCATTGTAGTTCTTCTTGGAGTTGATGAAAGTTCCGCGGGTAGAATCTAAGTTTAGAGTTTTTTTATTCAAGGTTCAGTTTCCCTCTCAGGTATGAAAATTGTTATATTCCTTTTTTAGCAATATTCAAGAAAGATGTATAAATGATTTCCAGTTTGACCATAACGTTTATATTTTTTTGCAGGTTTCTGACCTTAGAAATAACCTAAATGTAGTTAAAACTGCTACAGAAGAGGCACGATATTACTTTATACTTACCTCTTTCTGGTCTTATATTTTCCCTTTCCACAAATGACATTTTTGTTTTTGTGTTGGTTTCTCTTCTATTTTGTTTTTTATTTTTTCAGATCAGGAATTCTGTCAAATTAAAGAGAATCATGCAAACTATACTTTCTTTAGGAAATGCTTTGAACCAGGGAACTGCCAAGGGTAAGACAATTTAGAAACTCCCATAAAACAAAATATGTTGTTGCCTTAGACCTTCACTATGTTGTCTTTATGATCATTATATTAGTAATCACATTTCTTCATTTGATGTTGGATCAATACTCTATATTTTGTGTTGATATGTGATAAGGGCAGGTTGATTGTTATTTGAAGAGAGATTTTTCACTTTTTAACTAGAACATTCTTGCATAGACAAAAAGTAATGAAATAAGGAATGGAATGGGTCATGTAAGAAGTATTCGTTGGAATTGTGTGTCTCTAATGACCACACATAATCTTTATTAAATTAGTAAATAAAACATAATTACAAAAGAATCAATTAAGGATATGGAATCCCTAATTGCTAGCTAAATAATATGTTAGAATAGCTTAAAATATTTACAAGTCATGTGAACCAAGCTTGTTACAAATGTGATTAACTCGAGAACCTTTAAAAGATTTAGTGAACATGTCTACCCATTGGTCATTAGAATTGAGAAATTTAGTGGTGATTTCTTTTGAGAGTAGACAAAGTGAAAATCTATCTCTATATATTTGGTTTTCTCATAGAAGACTGAATATGATACTTTATGCATGACAACTTGATTATCACAAATTAGTGTTGTGCTCTAAGTGTTTCCAAATTTAAGTTGTTTTGCCTAAGCCATGTGATGTTGCAAGTATTGGACCTGGAAATTATATTTTCTTGCTCTTCCATGAGATTATATTCCTTCCAATAAGAACATAATATCTAGAAGTAGATCTCTTATCTGATACTGACCCGACTCAAGTAGCACCTATATAATTAAGTTTGGTGACGGTGAAATAAATAAGTTTGCCTATAATTCGTTGATATCTTCCTAGGTTTTTCAATGGCTCCCTCTTATTTGGAAGAACCTTGACGCTAAGATCCATAATAGTGTCGTTGGGGTAGCAGTCAAGTATGTCTGTCTCGGTTAGGATGTCCAGAGCATACTTCCATTGTGAAATTAGGATGATTCAAAAACTTCAATGCCCAAGAAGTAGTGAAGTGAGCACAAATGTTTGGTGTAGAAATGGTGATGGCGGTGGGTGGCAATGTCATCCACATAGAAAATACCTTTACATGTTTGCAGAGAATACCTTTAGAGTCATAGCCAGTGATGACAATGTCATCCACATAGAAAACTCGATGGATGCATTTGCTAGATGGGGAAGGTAGGGAAAACATTGAGTCAACCTCACAATGAGTCACCCCAAACTCAAGCAAAACAGAGCTAAAACGACCAAACCAAGCATGAAAAGATTGCTTACGCCTTATAGAGAGCAACAAAGCCTACCAACCATGCAAAAGTCACTTGAGACTGAAAAGCCGGGTGGTTAATCCATTTAACCTCTTCTCACGACTCACTATGCAAGAAAGCAGCGTGAGCAATAAAGTAGCGAGGTTTAGAATCTAGAGTGGAACCTCGTGAGCAATAAAGTTAAGCGATTGCTCCATATAAATCTCGCCATTGATGTTCATCATGAAGAAACCCATTCCAAATAGCAATCCAAAACACTGGCCAAGACAAATGGCAGTTATAACTTGAAAGAAACAAACAAATAACATCTTGACAACACGGGAGACAACTATTCTTAGCCATAAACCTTATTATACTCTTTATCAACTAGGTAAGCCTTTTTTTTATCATCCTAACTTGAGACTAACTTTAACAGTGGGAATCCAACAATAGGAAACTTGTCTTTTGCTGGGAGGAAGAGGCACCAAATCCCAAGTATCATAATAATGAAGAATAGTCATCACATCCCTCATGGCTTGGTGGCATTTGGGGTATAAAACAACCCTTGGTAATATAAGGAATAGAAACAACAAACAAGGATGAGATAAAAGCATAATATGTTGTAGACAACTAACAATAACAAAAGAAATTATAAATAGAATGAGGATCACCATTAGAATATGTATTTTTCTAGATAACCATGGGAAAATCATTACTAAGAGATACATTGAGAATAGGTGTAGATGCTAGGTAGGAAGTGAAGCAGTTGAGTTTTCTTGGGGATCTATCCAGGCTTCCTGATGATAAAATATAAGGGTCAAGAGACTGTTGAAAGTTTTGGACCAATATATTTGTTAAGATAATTATTCCATAATTAGTGCAGATTCTGTTTCTATTTATTAGGACAAATTTAGTGATTTGATTTGATTACCTGTTATTTCTTTCTTTAATTAGGTTGTAAATAATCTATAAATTCATATTGGAAACCACTCCATTGTATACACAAATTCATAAATAAGATTCAAGTCTTTATTTTCAATTTGGTATCAAAGCTCCCGATCTTAGGAGGCTTTGCTTCTGTATTTTTTCTCTGAGTAGCCTTCTTTGTTGCAACTGTATCTTTTTTGACGAGTTTTGGTATGGGATCGCCAACATTAGAAGCGAAATTTGTCGATCTACAAAACCAGTCAGTTTCGTCCTCATTGGACAACTCACTCCGTTCGCCACGAGTTTTGGTTTAAGCGCTGCTCTTCTAGCGCATTCTACCCATGCACCACGTTCTTGGTTGTTCGCGACACTGCTTGCCAAACCTAGTCCCTCTCATCTTCTAGTTCTGGTTTCTTGCTTCAACTCTAACTTTTTTTTTTGTGGCTGTTCGGGTTCGATGCACTTGCTGTTTTTGTAGTTATCTTATTGTTGTTGACTCCTACAAATGTTGAATGGAAAGATAGCCTCTCTTCTCTACCCTAATGATTTGCTAGTACTGCAAGGCTTATATCGTCTTGATGGAAGCAACACCTTCAGTGGGCCTAGTTAGTTCACACTACTTTCAATGGAAGGAAGAAATTACACTACCTTGAAAGATACCCTACATTCAAAGTAGACCATAAATATGAAGACTGGGACGACGAAGATTCTTTTATCATGACTTAGTTATGACATTCAATGATAGTAGAGATCAGTCAAAATTATATATTCTTCTCCACCACAAAGGGGATATAGGGAGAACCTTAGTTAGACGTACTCTATGAAAAAGCATATTGCAACATATTATGAGATAGAGAACAAGATCTTTAATACTAAGTAAGGGAGTCTTTCAATAACAACCTATTATGAGACGTTGAATGGTTTATGAATTGAATTAGATTAGAATCAAAATTTGAAATGCAGTGCACAATTAACTCTACCACATTAGTACAATTCCTTGAAAGGGTACAAATATTTAAGCTTTTTCTCTAACTGAACTCTAAATTCGATCCAATTTGAGTCCAGATTTTGGGTAAGGAAAAACTACCTTTTCTCTTAGATCCTTTTCACATTATACGATAGGAAGAAACTCGAAGGTCAGTAATGTGGGAAAGGGGCAGTTCTATTGATGGTTCAACTCTAGCTACTAGCAAGGACACTATAAGAGGTCCATCTCATTCATTTGGAAAGTCTCCCAATTAGGCTAATCGTGATGATCGCTGTTGTAGCTATTGTAGGTAGGTGGGTCATGCTAAGGAAATGTGCTTCAGACTTCATGGAAAGGATTAAGAATGGTGAGGAAAGCCCGAGGGTGGAGAAGACAGGGTATCAAAAAGTTGTGGGAAAACTTATCCATTTATCATACACTAGGCCAGACATAGCCTATGCAATTAGTGTAGTAAGCCAATTCATGCATGATCCAAGAGAAAGACATTTACAAACGATAAATAGAATTATTTAGTACTTGAAAGCCTCTTCGAGGAAATGATTTTTATTCAAAATAAGGAAACTTACCCATGGAAATATATATTGATGCTGACTATGCAAGATCAATTGTTGATAGGAGACTCACCACAAGATGTTGCATGTTCTTGGGTGGTGACATAGAGGAGCTAAAAACCAAATGTAGCTGCAAGATCAAGTGTAGAGGCATAATTTAGAGCCATGACTCAAGGGGTTTGTGAGCTATTATGGATGAAGATTATACTCGATGACCTAAAAAAGTCTATCATCTGTATTGCATACAATCTATTTCAACATGACCGAATAAAACATGTAGAGATAGATCGACATTTCATTAAGGAGAAATTGGACAATAGTCTAATAATCACCGAGTACATCCTTTTAAGACTTCAATTGACAAATATGTTCGCTAAGGGCTTTCCCATAGAATAGTTCAAATATCTTACTTGCAAGTTTGGAATGATAAATATACGTTCACTAACTTAAGAGAGAGTGTTGAGATAATTAATTCCTTAATGTAAATTCTATTTTCTATTTATTAGAACGAATTTGATTTAATTACATGTTATTTCTTTCTTTAATTAGGTTGTAAATAGTTTATAAATTCATATTGTAAATCACTAATTGTGTACCTATTCAAAAATAAAATTCAGATATTTATTTTCAATTATATTCAATTGACAACAAAAGAGGAAATGGTAGATGTAAAACTATATATAAGGATGGAGATGTAGTAGAAGATAAAAAATAGACACCTGAAGACTAAAAGCACGTGATGTTAGAGTTTTTGAGAGCATGACAAAGAGAGAACATAACAGAGAAGAAGAGAAAACAAAATTGATATTGTTCACCTCAATTGAAGTAGATTACAAGAGAGACATGTATATGAGGCTAAGCTTTGTAGAGAAAGCTCGAGAAAAGAGTAGAATATCACCCTAACTAACTGACTGTTAGTTAGGGTCAAATTATAGCTACCAGCTAGCCTAAGTCTAGTTAACTAACCAAAAAAGAAAGAGAGAAACTTTCTAACCTAAGCTAATTGACAGTAAGAAAAGTATAATATGTTTTGCATAAACTTAGTATCATATTACTCCGTATGTGTGACATCAATAGAAAGATACCTATTAGTGTCTAGAAAGTAGAATTTCTACTCTTTCTAGGCGTGAGAATACCTAGGAATATACATTTGATTGATTTTGCTAACAATTAAGTATGACCATGTATCATGTTATAGATAAAACAAATACACCCAAAAAATGTGTCAGGAAGATGAAATAAAGGTCAGTTAGGAAATAGGATGGACGGAAGCATCTTATATTGCAAAATAAAGAATGATATTCAATTAATTAAAAATCTAGAGATAACATCTCCAAAAAAAACAAGTAGTGATGTTATATCGAAACCTCAAGGTGTGAGTCGTTTCAATCAAATTGTCTATTTTCACATTATCAACCCGATTTTGTTGAGGTGTGTAAACATGTAAGGTTTAATTCATAAATCCATGAGACTACATGAATTGATTAAAAGTTGTGGAAAAATACTAAAGTGTAACAAGTTGTGTTAGCAGTAAAGAAACTAGTTAGCAATAAGGCCATAAGGGATATAGAACAACTTTGAAAATTGTGAAATCACATGATAATAATAAAGAAACACTGAGCAATAGTAAAATATTGGCAAAAAGCATTAAGCAATAATAAAAACTAGGCCAAAACACTTCTCCAATGTGTGACCATAATTTGGAATGGGCAACAATAAATCAAGCAAAGCTAGTAACTTTGCAAATGAATGACTAGAAGGCAATACGTGGGATCCATGTGCTGGTGAATGTCTAGGACAAGGCAATGTGTGAGGGCATGTGGTAGTGCTTCTGGTAGTAACGTTTAGGGGATGGGTTGATCATCAACCTCTGAAGCAATTCTTAGTGGGTTGTCATTGATGTGGCTTGACATTTTGCCTTCTTGATGAAAACTAAGCATAAAAATTAGGGAAAACCATGGTTTTTCTAAGACCTACCTCTAGATATCATTTTCATGTGTGAAGGAAACTACATGAAGAGAAGAAAATGGGAAAATAATGTTTCATGTTATCATATCACTAATGTTGGAAATAGGAGGATCCAATGTTTGTTAGAGATCCGACATCGCCTTGAAATATGACATGTTAAGTGTATATAAGTGAGGGATAACTCTCACTTTGTAAACTGGTTTTGTAGGGTTGAGTTAAGCTCATAACTCACATTTCTAATATGGTATCAAAACCTATCCGAGGATTGTTTGTTATTGTTGGGCTTATCGTGCCACCCATTATCAGGTCATTATTGGACCTTGTCGTTTAGTCTCCACGCTCAAGATATCTAGTCCTCAGTGTGAGAAGGTGTGTAGGAGATCCCTTATTGTCTAGAAATATGTCTTGATAAGTGTATATAAGTGGAGAATAATCATCATCATCTAAGCTGATTTTGTAGGGTTGAGTTAGATCTATAACTCATTTCTAATAATGTTTATTACCTTTGCATGTAAGGTTAATATTTAACTGAGTTTAATGTATCTTAAGAAGTTATGATATGCTTATTGTTCTCTTGAAAATAGCATTAGTTATTTATTATCTATGTAATCATTTTAATTATAAATAGATAAATCTGGTGGGTGAAAATATTTTATGCTTACCACACCACCATTCAGAAAAATAGTCTTTGTTTCTGTTAAACTCTATTTCTCTCTTTTGACATAGTATCAAAGCTCTTGACCTAAGGGGCTTTGTTTTTGCAAAAATTAAATAAAAAAATTTCTTCAGCAAGTTTGGTTGTGCTTTTGAAGCAGTCAAACATTTCTGGCAACATTTTATGGCAACTTTGAAGTATGAAGGGGGAGGTTATGCATCCACCCCTAAAATAATTAGTATGGTGATTTACAGATCATTCAAGTTGCTTATTGGTTAAATGGAAATTTTTTTTTTTGAAGTAGTCACAACTTATTTACCAAACTCTAAAAGGAAAGGGAAAAATCAGCCACTTAACTGGTGTTGGACCAAAAGAGGTAGACCTAAATTTTTTTAGCATAGATAATGACGATTTATTGATCATTGCTTGGTTGTGGAATTCTTTGTATACCGAGTTCAGTGATACCATGATGTTTCTCAAGTGTATGATGTAAAAGTGAAAATAGTAGCTGCAAAACAGGGAAACAAATTTGTCACTGAATATGCTATCGAATTAAAGTCCCTTTAGATGGAATCAAATCGGTATAGACTAGTTAAGACTAATTGTGCTGAAGATGTTGTTCTGAAGGAATTTAGAAAACAAGACGGGGTCTTTGATTCTTGTGTAGGGGTAAATCTTGAGTTTGAGCTAGGATCCAAATCCTTGGAAAACCAAAAGTCCCAAGCTTTAATGAAGTGGTTGCCATTATATAAAGTGAGGAATGCGAGAAATTGCATGGTAAATATCCTAATCATGAATTTGGACTAAAATGATGAACAACTAGAAAAGCTTATCTAAAATGTGGATAGGTCTATATGGCTTGAAAAAATGAAGGAAAAGCAAATTCTTCTAACTTGTCGGAGCCTACTAGACTAAGTCAGGAAGAAAGAGAAAGAATGAGAGTCTATTTCAGTAGTCTTGAAAAATCATCATGTACTTGTGGTTTGGCATATTTAGGTATGCTTGCTCTTTCTTTTAGATTTAATGTCTCAAAAACACTTCTTACCCTTTGGGTTTCAGGCTCTAGAGCTATAGACCATCCGAGCCTTTTATCTAAGGTGGAGATTTATATGGAGGTTCCAAGCCCTTTATCTAAGGTGGAAATTTATATGGAGGTTCCACTAGGATATGAAGGTGTTAATAGTTTTTTTTATAGGTTAAAAAGGCTTTATATGAGTTGAAACAATCGCACCAAATATGATTTGGAAGATTTACTAAGGTCATGACTGCCTTGGGATACAAAAAAATCCAAGGTGAGCACACTTTATTCATCAAACACTCGACCTTAAGGGGAATGACTATATTATCAGTATACATGGGTGGACGATATCATTGTTAGTGGTGATGATTGGAAGGAAACAACTCTTGGGTCAATATCTTGCAAAGGAATTTAAGATAAAAACTCTTAGGAGATTGAAATCTTCTTTTGGGAATTGAAGTGTCCTATTCCAAGAAATGTATTTTCATATCTCAATAGGAATATATCACGTATGTGCTTAAGAAAACTCCAAGTACTCCTATGGGTTCAAACCTTAAATTGGGTAATGCAAATGCATTAATGACTTGTTGGAAAATTGATTTACTTGTCTCACACAAGACCAAATATTACATTTGTTGTTAGTTTGATGAGCCAATTTATTCATTGTCCAAGAAAAGTTCACTACAGGCCACCTATAGAATTTTGCAATACCATAAGGGGACACCAAGAAAAGGAATTTTATTACAAAAATATGTGAATACAAAACTTGAAGCTTATACGGATGTTGACTATGCAAGGTCAATTACTGATAGGAGATTCATTCGTAGATATTATACCTTTCTCAGAGGAAAATTGATAACTTGGAGAGGTATAGAACAAAATGTTGTTCGATCTAGTGATGAAGTTGAATTTTGAGCAATGACACGAGGTATCTACGAATTGCTTTAGTTGAAAATTATCTTAGAAAACTCGAAGATTAAATAGGATGGACCAATAAAGCTATACTGTGATAATAAGTCAACAATTAGTATAGCCTATAATTCAGTACAACATTATGGAATAGAACTTATTGATGTAGATATCAAAGAAAAGTTGGATTGTGGTTCTATATGTGCGTTTACAAAGTCAACTTGTAAATATTCTTACTAAAAGATTGTGCAATTCAAATTTTAGAAGAATAATATGCAAGTTGGAAATGGAAAACATTTATTCTCTATATTGAAAGAAAGTCTTAGAAATAAGAGCATTTAATGTTTATTACTTTTCCAAGTTAATTAATATTTATTTGAGTTCAATGTATCTTAGGAAGTTACGATATGTATAGTTGTGATAGCTAAATAGTTTAAGGAAAATCCTCTTAGTCTTGAGAATTTTATTGAGCAAAGATTAGAACCAAATCCTTTAATTTTAGAGATTCAAAAATATTTTTTATTTACAACAAATATATGATAAACTAGTATATTAGGAAACTAAATCAAATCAATCAAAACATTATCAATGCTCCCCCTCAAGCTGATGCATATCGTGAGCCTCGTAGACACGTGAAAACATTTGATCATTAGAGTTAACAAATGAAGTAGTAATCTCATTTGAAAGAATTTTGTCTCGAATGGAATGACAACATGAAAAATGGGATTAGAAGAAATGTATAAGGCTATATGGTTGTCACAAATCAGCTGCATAGAACTCATTTCACAAAACTTTAACTCTTGAAATAGATGTTTTGACCACATAAGTTCACATGTAGTGAGAGTCATGGCTCAATGTTCTGCTTTTATACTTGATCTTGCAATTACACTTTGTTTTTTACTCTTCCAAAAGATGAGATTACTTCTAATGAAAACATAACATCAAGACGTTGACCTTCTATCACTTGGAGATCATGCCCAATCTACATTTGTATAGGCAATATGTATGGCCTTTGTTCTCATATGTTAGCCCTATTCCAAAAGATCCTTTGATATGCCTCAAGATACGAGTAATTGCATCCCAATGGCTATCATAAGGGGAGTTAAGAAGCTAACTAACAACGTTGACGACAAAGGTTATATACAGTCTAGTCATAGTGAGATAGTTCAACTTTCCAACCAATCTTTGATATCTGCCTAAATCTGAATATGGCTCCCCTGATTTGGCATAAGCTTAACATTCGAGTCTATAGGGTGTCCATCAGCTTATAGGTCAGCACCCTAGTTTCGTCCAAAATATCAAATACATACTTCCTTTGACAAATGGAAATACTTGCCTTTGATTGAGCAACCTTAATACCAAGAAAAGAGCGCAACCTACCGAAATCTTTAGTTTGGAAATGCTGAAACAAATGTTGCTTTAGTCTAGTGATTCCTTCATCATCATTGCATGTAATTAGAATATCATCTATATATACCATAAGATAAATTACCTTTTTAGGTGGTGAATGTCTATGGAACACATAGTGGTCAACCTCGCTCCAAATCATGCCAAACTACCGTATGACTTTACTAAACCTCCTAAATCATGCTTGAGAAGATTGTTTCAGCCTATACAAGTACTTCTAATGTTTGCAAACAAAACTTGACTCGCCCTGAGCAATAAACCCAAGTGGTTGCTCCATATAGATTTCCTCCGATCACCATGTAAAATGGCATTTTAATGTCTCGCTGATATAAGGCCAACAAAAAGTAGCAGTCATGGATAAAAAGAAATGAATAGAGACCATTTTGGCAACAAAAGAGAATGTATCACTATAGTCCAGAACACAAATTTAAGTATATCCTTTAGCCACAAGGCGGGCCTTCAAGCAGTCCACCATCTCATCAAGACCAACTTTCACAGTAAAAGCCCAACGACAACTATTAGTAGGCTTTATGAGTGGAGAGGGAACAAGAGCCCAAGTATGGTTAGACTCCAAGGCTATCATCTCATCAATCATTGCTTGTCACTATCCTAGGTGAGATAGTGTTTCCTCGACAATTTTAGGGATAGAAATGGACGACAAAGCATATATAAAGGCAAATGGGTTGAAGATAAACGGTGATCACTCAAAAAATTATAAATGATGAGGATTAGCAAAAGAACAAGTACCTTTTCGAAGAGCAATGGCAAAATCAGCAAAAGACTCAGGTTGGGCCGAAATCGATGAAGATGAAGAGGCAGGAGGTGAGTCATCGACATCCACAATAAGTGCGGCTTCTAGATCCGTAGGACAAGGACGGTGATGGCATGTAAGACGAAATGCCATATAAAGTACTTAGAAGCAACATGAACAGATGATTATGCAGACAAAACAAGTGGATTGATAATAAGAGAATCAAACATTGGAATAGGAAAAACTTAATAAACAGAATTCGATAGGACTTGTGAGGTAGAGTACGATGTATCCTCCAAAAAGGTGACATCAACAAAGATATAAGTGCGATTTGTTGAAGAAGAATAACACTTTTACCCTTTTTGAACCTGAGAAAGACACACTTAATGACACATGCAGCAAGTTTCTCAAGACCTGGAGCGACATTACGAACAAAACAAATGGAGCCAAAAACACAAAGGGAACAAATAAAGGGGTTCCTAAGGATATAGAATAGAGTAAAGAACTTGGTTATTGAGAAAAGAAGATGACATTCGATTTATTAAATAACTTACGGTAAGAACAACATCACTCCAAGATTTATCAAGAACATTGGAATGTAATAAGAGTGTATGAGTTGTTTCAAACTTTCAATGATATGGTGATGTTTGTGCTCAACTATATCATTTTGTTGAGGTGTGTGAGGACAACTTATGGTCTATACCATGAGATGCCATAAAAGCATTAAAACTAGCTAAAAAATACTCTTTGGCATTGTCACTATGTAAGATACAAATAGTACAAAAATTTTGAAAAAAGGTAAGTAACTCATCGTTCTTTCATTAGAAATAATCAAGTGCAACAGGAAAATTCATCAATTAAAGTAACAAAATATCTATATCCTAAGATAGACGAAAGACGAATAGGACCTCAAACATCAGAAAGAACAAGACTAAAAGGAGACTTTCCATGACCTGTAACCTTGTTTGAAAGGATGTCCGCACATGTTTTCTAAGCCGTCATGCCTCACACTCTAATGACTATAGATTAGAGAGGCGAGGGACCATTTTCTTTAATTTATTCAAACTCAGGAGACCCAAATGATGATGAAAA
Organism: Hylodesmum podocarpum; assembly: GCA_026586105.1. NCBI lineage: Eukaryota > Viridiplantae > Streptophyta > Magnoliopsida > Fabales > Fabaceae > Hylodesmum > Hylodesmum podocarpum. The sequence goes on along the minus strand of JALJEV010000493.1, from coordinate 4,765,442 downwards.
AGATTGAATGACTCTATGGTAGCACATATTGTGGAGGATGAAGGTTGTAAGTAATAGCGACCGCATGACTCAGATCCCTGTGTCCCGGTCTTATATAGAAAAGGAGGTGGAAGTGAAGGTTATGGAATAATTGAGAGATCGAGTAAGTTGATTGACAAAGATTAAATTAAAAGGATATCTGTGAGGCTTGGCCAATACCAGTAGCTTGTGTTTTACTGCCATTGGCAAGGAGAGAAAACCATGCTATATGGAGAAAGGAATTACCGGCTACATGGTTAGAAGCACCAGAATCCAAAATCCTGGAATCAATAGGAGATGAATGAGAGAAACAAAGTGTAGAATTACCAGGATGAGCTATAGTTACCGAAGATGATGCTTGTTGGGCTGTCTTAAGCTAAAGATACTCCTTATATTCATCAACTGAAAAACTGTTTTGACTAGCACTTTTGTGATTATCATGCCCAACCTCAAGTTTCTGGCATGAGACTGCATGACATTAGCTCATTTTTCCGGGAAACCATGCAGAGAATAACACATATCTTGGGTATGACCCACACGCTTGCAATAAGATCAACGAGGATGATCACCTCTACCATGATCACCTCTTCCACCTCGCCTATGACTTCGTCCTCCACGGTTTGTCGAGTTTGAAATAAAAGCTAGTGATTCGGAAGCTGTCTGGGAGTCATTCTCAACTATCTCCTCCGAAGGCAGGACTTGTAGAAGACAATCAATGACCTCCTCCACCATGGGGATGTTTGGATTGGTTAGAGCTTGATCTCAGACAGATTTAAAGTCCTCGTGTGAACCATGAAGAACATAGACTATGTACATATTATCAAGCTTTGTTAGTATCTTAGTCAGATCATCATATGTTATAATGTGCTTGATGTCATCAATAACGGATTGGGCTTTGTTCAGATAGAAGGAGAAACGAAATTATGATCAGTCATCTGAAGAGTGGCCAAATTGTGGATAGATGTATAGAAACGTTGTAGGTCATTGGAATAGACATTTTGAGCTTTCTTCCATATCTCATAACAGGTTTTGTACGGGCGAAAGTGTACTATCATCTTTAGATCAATAGACTGCCATAAAAGAGAAACCAAGTGATAATCTGCCCTCCATTCATCATGAATTTTTTCATCAATATTTGTTTCCTTCTTGGTGAGATGTTCGTAAAGGCCTAAACCCTAAAAACCAGATTTCAACTGCATTGTACTAGTACACAAAGTTCTTACCATTGAGTTTTTTCAATGTGATGATGGGACTTCCAGAGAAAGCAAAAAAGATGAGACCATTCCTTGTTGACCCATGACCAGAGGTAGACATGATGAAGAGAAAAAAATAATTTCTTGAAAACTGATTTTGATAGTGAAAAAGGCACCAGAGGAACCGGCGAATGAGACGAAGATGACGGGCAATCAGAACGGCACATGGACGGTGGCACGTGGAATTCATGTGCGCGAGAGGCACGGGATAACAGTGGCGCGTGATAGCGCGTCAGAAAGAGAAACGGATCGCCGGTGTTTTCTGACATTTCCGGTCATCTTTGGTGATCGGAGATGGTGGCCGGTGATGGTGGCTAGAACAGTGACTAAAACAGTTGCCGGAAAATAAAAATGTTTCTTAAACAAATCGAACCCTAGCTCTACATACCAAGGTGTTATAGCTGAATAGCTTTAGATTAACCCTCCTAGCCTTGAGAATTTTATAGAGTAAGGGTTATAATCAAATCCCTTGATTTTAGGGATTCAGCAATATTTCCTATTTACAATCTAAACATTTATAACATGTTTTTTCTTCTATAATCATTAGTTATTTATTATCTACAATCATTCTTTGTTTCTCTCCTGCTTTACACGCATAAATACAATTTCAATAAAATATCATACTCTTATTTGTAATTTATAGAGATATGGGCAAGATTATCTTAATCCTTGTGTTCATCATTCATTTCCATTACCAATTTCATGTAATTTTCACAATAAATATGACTTCATATTGTATCACATCTTCATATGATGTTGACACTAATTTAGTATTGATCTCTGGTCCGATGGTTGTGATATATTTGATGTTCTCCAATCTTCTTTTAGGGTCTGCTATTGGATTCAGACTCGATAGTCTTCTGAAACTCGCTGAAACACGTGCATTGGGGAAGAAGATAACTCTCATGAATTATCTTTGTAAGGTACATGTTATTTATTCTTTGTTAGTTTCGCTTTTCCTTCCCTTTATTTGTAAGAAGTTGTCATATGCGCCATGTTGTCCATTCCAAAGTAAATTTAGGATAATCTATAGGGCAGCTTTTACTTCACTTAAATTTGGAGATGCTTACATCATTCATGTTTGGCAATCTTTAATATTATGGTTACCCATAGGTTTTATCAGATAAAATACCAGAAGTTTTAGATTTCTCCAAGGATCTTGCTAACCTTGAGCCAGCAGCAAAGGTTCTGAACCTCTTCCAAGGCTCTTCATTTCAGTATGTTGATGGGCATAGTATATTGGTAGTGCTGACATGCGTGATTTTGATCCAGATCCAATTGAAGCTGCTGGAAGAGGAGATGCAAGCTATAAGTAAAGGAGTGGAGAAAGTTGAACGTGAACAATCCACCTCTGAAAATGATGGCCACGTATCAGAAACTTTCTGCAAGGTATAGGCATCATGCCTTTCTCTGGAATTCAGTTTCCGATGTTTTTTTTTTCTTACAGCAATTCATGATATCTCTAATTTAACTGGAAAAGGACATGAGTTATGTAACAAATGTTGCCCCATATAGCAATGAACTTTTTCTTTTCATGCCTCATTCTCTTCTGTGTGGTTGCTCAACGGGTGAATTTCTTGGCCTATTGAGATTTGTCAATCATGTGCTCAGGAAGATAAAGGAAGTTCAATGAGAAAAACTTCTTTTATGAGTTCCCATGCTAATTAAACTAAATAATAGGAAAACTAATAATGCGTACACCTTTGACAATGTTTAAAAGCTTTAATATCTGATTGTCCCTAGCATTTAAACATGAAGCTTTTAGCATTTGTTGATATATGATGTTAAGACCATAAACATAATCCTTATTCCTTATATAATAATCTTCGATAATTTGTCATAAAGAAAATTTTACATTATTGATTATTTTTTCAGAAGTCGAAAGAGTACCTGTGTTCTGCAAAGGCCGAAGTCTCTTCATTGTCTCCACTGAATTCTGCCGTGGTAGACCATTGAAGATATATTTTATAATCTTTGTAACCATTAAAGGCTGTGCTTTACAAGGACAATCCTCTGTTTTACAGGGTAGGAACGTAGATGATTTGATTATTTATTTTGGTGAAGATCCATCTCGCTGCCCTTTTGAGCAAGGTGTGTAACTGCTTAAATATAGTTTTCTTTTAACTTGTGTTTAGTTTTACCCAATAATAGTGTTGAAAAGAGTATTTGAAAGAGTGTTGCTAACATTTCTTTAATGTTTTTCTTAATTGTAAGTATTTATCAACCCTCCTCTTGAGTCACGTATTGCATGTCGAAGGAAAACCCCGTGGTTTCATTTTGCACAAAAATATTTTGAAGTTTTAATCATATTCTTAAGTCTTGTTGAATCAGAAGATGCCTTAAAAAGTAATCTTCGTCAGTGATGTTAATTTCTAGTGAGGTTCCTCTTTTCACTTCCAGTCTGAAGTAGGCAGATCATTACTTTGTTGAGTCTACTATATATAATTCCTGTATTCTTCCCTCATCCTTTCCATTAGCCTGACCTTTGTGCTGATAATCAGTGTCAGTTGAAGAAAAAAAACTACGTGTCTTTTGTCTAGCAATCTTGATATGCCTCAACTCAACAATGGTTGCATGCTAATTCTTGTAAGCTTTTTCTTCAGTTGTCACAACTTTGCTCAACTTTACTGGAATGTTCAACAAAGCCCGCGAAGAAAACTGCAAGCAGCTTGAGCTTGAAAAGAAGAAAACCGAAGAAAGTGTGAAATAGAAATGCAAGTCAAAATGGATGTTACCTACAGGAATCCGGACTGACAATGTCAATTGAGTGGCAATCAGATGAATGGATCTTTGAAAATTAACTTGACAAGATGAAAATGCTTTTGTAGTGATCTTGTAAAGTATGTATACTGTATATGGAACAAGTAGCAGTAGATAACGTGGATGACAACAATGCAGGAGTCTTTTTACACAAAAAGATGAGGTAAAACTTTTTGAGCCTATAGCTCCCTTACTCAGATTAAAATCCCTAACTGTATTATTTGAAAACCTGACACTAGTTGTCTCTTTTATTGTCTCCTCCTTATGCAGAGGTCATAGAGATTGCGAGAAATGTGCTATGTGCCAGCCAAATTGCATATATATATATGCTTAGAGACTCTATCATTGTAAGTAACTCCCAACAAAACAGGGAATTTGTTTTTTCTCCCTGCCAGATTTTGTTCTTTGTGCTACCATCTCTGATTTCACATTGTATATAGCTAATCTCAAATATCTTTTTGTTTATAATTTATATGACTTTTTTTTTTCAATTAAACATGTGTCATTCATTTGATGGATAAGTTTTCAAGGCTAGAGATTGTATCATTCACCTCCATCAGTTGGTGCAATCAACCCGTATAGCTTAATATTCCTTTGTTGAAATGAAAGTATTTTCAAGTTTTACTTGAGAAAATGATGACTGTAAATTGAATCAACCCCTAGGCCTTGGTCGAATGATTTCGATAAGACCAATGATTTTAATCGCATGCAATGTACGGTTAGATATTTTATTGCTGATCGAACTTTGAATCCCATGACAACAAAAATTAAAAATATTCCTCTGGGTCCAGAAAAATCAACAATTTTTTTTTATTTGGATACACCCCTTTTCCCCATAATAAATTATCACACACCAAACGGAAATTATTGAAGCAGTAGCACAGTGCGATGGCTTTAAAACTTTGCATTTTGATGTATTACAAAAGAAAAATATTGATATAATTTAATTTAAATTTCCTAATTAATTTAAATTAAATTAAATCAAATCATACCTAATATTTTAGTTTGATTAGGATGAATTTTAAATCAGCCGATCAACACCCCCTAATCACAATTATTGCGTTATCGGTTTATCCACCGCACCAAAACGCACGTTTATTGGTTACAACCTCACCAAAAATTACTGTAGCTTGCTATCTTCACTACAATTGAATATTGATTATTCAATTGAACGTTGATGATTCTACAGGCTCCAAAATAATGCGTTTCAAAAATATAAAATTACTAATTCAAGCAATTCGAGACTAAAGTAAAGTAAACAAGCGCTCTCTTCTTTTATCATAAAATTAATTTCTTTAAATGTAAAATAACATTATTTCACTCTCTTCATAAATGATATTTGTCGGTTTATCATCTTCTAAATTGCAATTTGCCAATACCAGTGTGTTGTGTTCAATATTCTCCGATCCATAGTCTCAAATTTAAGTAAACATAATCATATGTTACTTTTATATATATACATAAATTTTAATTACTTTCAATTTATTTAATATTATCATTTTTAGAATATCTTTCATCTAATTGACATTTTTTTATATAACTCTTACTTTTTGTATCAAGTTCTAGTTGAAAACAATGTAAAATAAAATAATTTTAATTAAAACTGATGCAATTAAATGATATTAACCAATTTTTTAATTAGCATCCTTTTGACCTATATTCAAGATCAGAAGTATTACCTTGTATCAAATTGTACTTAGGATATTATTAGACCAAGATTTCAGTGTCAAGGAGCAGGTTGTGAGACTCCCGTGATACACGGATACAGGTTAACGTGGAAAAGTTTAAATAATTGAGTTTTTGTCTGTTAAATTTTTTCTTAAACACAGATTAGAGGTCAGTGGGAAGATTTGAATCCTTCCCCATCTCTCAACCTTATAACTCCAATTTTTATTAACAGAAGAGTTTGAATTCCATTTTAAAATCATGTATTTTTATAATTTTTATTCATTAAAATAAACATTAAAATTTAATATAAGCGAGACAGGCATAAGTTGTCATGAATATAAGAAGCTTTTATCATTATGCTACATATTAAATAAATAAAGCTTTGCAAAAATATAGTAATACAATAATATTTTAAAATTTCCTAGGAGAGGTGACAAAATATACTCTTGAGAGGCAGATAAAGCATATTTTAATTGAAAAATGGACTCAAAAATATATTTTGAGTCAGCCTGAGACTCAGGAGAACATGCTGCAACATTTAATTGTAAACAAAAATGCAGTTATGAATGCCTAATTGAAGTGGAACAAAATATGATGGAGATGTCACACGATGGAAAAATATATAATCAATTGTATGTATATAATTAAATTATATATATATAATTGAAGAATAATTTTTAACATATAAATTAATTTTATAGAGTTGAATTAGATTTACATATCATTGTTTTAATATAGTCATTACCGGAAGGGTAAGTTGCAAATGCTTTGACCAATGTTTAGAAGAAGATGTTCCTATCTTTAGGCCAATGTTTTAAAAATTAATGCTTTGGTCAAAATACAAGAACACTCACGTCTAATACAAAAATGTTATGTAATTTATAATAAATTACTTTGTGTGTCATGATACGACCTTATTTGTGAAAGGTGGTTCAATTAGATTATATGTCCCCACATTGAATGTTATTGAGCATGTCATTCTGTACTTGTGTATTTGGTTTCTTTCTTGCTCTCATTCTATACCTTACCCTGTATTTAAAAAATTGTCAATAACTCAACTAAACCAAAAATTCAAATTAGTTAAACAATGGATCATAAAATATTAAGCTGATTGAATATTTAATGTATTAAGGCACAAAACGAGCTCCCCCATTTATAATACATAATGAATGTTGAAATCAATGCCTATCGTATTGAAAACATCAATAGCAAAATAAATTATATGCAAATATGATCTCACATGGATGAACACACTCGCTCTTAAATTAGAATATAAATGAAAAAGCAAAAGTTATAACAACACATTTTATAAATTTTTAAACAATTTATTATTAAAATTAATAAATTTATTATAGACAATAAATTACATATTTTACATTAATAATATATATTTAAACTTTCTTCTGTATCGTATATTTTATTAGTTTTATTTATTATTTAATATTTTATGTGATTTAATAATTTTAATAAATTTTTGATTAATTATAGAGGGAATGTGGTAGAAAGATTACGTTAGTGTTTCTAACTATCCTCACAGAATTACAAAGATGAAAAAAACAAGTGCTGACGAAGGAGTAATATGTCAGAAGCTAAAAGGTGTTACGTGTTAGTAACATCATCCTCAGAAAGAGTAGAAACAGATAAAAATGCAATATACTACAAAAATACACTAATTACCAGTGTCGGTGAGTATTGATCGTATGCAAGTTGTAATTTGTCTTCAAGTTTGATGTAAACTAAAATGGATTCCTATGCATGATTTTGCTTTGCATCCAAACCCAAAAGGAAGAAAGATGAAAATCGATGTGTGGGGTCTCTCTAAAAGGTTTTATTTTGTGCTTGAGGTTACCTAGTTTCGATTCTACCACTTACTCTTGCACCAAACATTCCCACATGTAGTAGTTAACTTTTTCACCCACAAACGTAGATAACAAGACAAACTAATTCACCAATTTCGTTTTATTATCTTTACCAATACTAGTCTCCTTAATGTGACAATTGAATGACACTAAAATTTTAGTTTGTGAGGGGACCATTATATTATTAGTACATCAAAATAAATGGTCATTTAAGAGTAACTAATGGCCATTATCTAATTTATTAGCTAAATTTATGGTATTTATTTGACATAATTGCAAAAGACAAACAAGTTAGAAATGGAAATTCAATTTCACTTGAAACCAATATAAAACGCATTGATTCTGCATATGGAACTTCTTGTCTTACCCAACAAAGTCTGAGTTACTGTGCTTTTTCTTTTGCATAAAAGAATATAGTTTGACATTTTAAAGGCCTGATTATTTCACATGCTTAACGGAGTTCTGTGAAAGTGAAAAAAAGTATCATTCATTGAACGTGTCTTGTACTTTGTGTAAAATAAAGTTTCAACCGTTAATTTTATAACATAAATCATGCCACACACCCTGAATTGGTTTAATTAAGAGTAGATTAGAATCCTCTGTTGTTGAAAAACAATTGTTCATAATTTCCATTTTCGAATGTTAGATAAAGGTTTTTTTTTTATAATTAAAAAATTGCAAATTTAATATACCAAGTATATAAAATTTAGAAAACTGTACCGGATGCAGTTGCAGTTGCAGCTGCAGAGGATCCGTGTCCTTAGAGTACAACATTGGGTGCTATTGATTGTTGAAAACTATAAAAAAAAAAAATAATATATGATTATTTTGTGTGATATAAATTATCCAGTAACTTTTTTTCGTCACAAATATATAATTAAGAATTTAATTCTTAGTTTTCTAAAAGAATCAACCGGGAAAGGTAAACCTCTCGAATGGAATTCAACATCTTAATAATTAATCTTTGACTCCCAGAAATATTCTAAATTAAAAGAAAATTAATTATTATATTTCGAAAAATAAAATAATTAGCATGAAAGCATTTCAATTTGGATCCTATCGTAACGAGCTTATACGCACTAAGACCTTGTTTTGCGCACCGAAGGAAGTGCACAAAAATAGGACCAAGGAACTGAAGTCAATGAAACCAATCTATTTGTCACGTTCATTGGTTTTGCCATGGTCTTGTACTATTCTCATTATCTGTAATTTCAAGTTGCTTGTAACTATTCAAAGCTATGATTATAAACACTTATACAAATCCCTCTGAATGCAAAGACAATGATCAATTGGTCCAAGGGAATAGTATTTGTTTACATGTAAGGCCCCTAAGCAAAAATTCAACCTTGAAGATCATTATCACCTATCTCACATAATTGTTACACCCACTACCCACTCAAGTGTGCAAGCTCAATTAATTATAGAATTTTCGAACTCTCCTAATAAGTCAACTTAACAAGTCTCTTAATTAGTTAAAGAAAAGTATAATATTAAATATCTTAAAGGTTGATACATATTTTTAAATATTTCTTGTTTTGAATTTCATGCAACTATAGACAAACATTTGGAAAATTCATTATGATTATTACGAAGATACACTACATCTGTTTCTTAAATAATGGTTCGAATTAAGCTAGTTGAAAATCGTGCAATTCTTCATTAGAAAAACATTGGTTATTGACTATTCACATCCTATTGATACAACAACATTAATTAGAGTATCATTGACCAAAATTAGAGGTTCGGTTGTCTGATCTTGAGGCAAGGTACTAGTTGCCACCACGACAAATCGCATCTCCTCTGTTACACGTATGCAAGCTCTGAACAAAACTGCAAAAAAAATCAAAACACTCCAATTCAAATAAGTACACTGCAGAATTCAATAAGAAAAAGGACAAGATGTGTATATATATATTTAACATGCAGCTAGAGGTTAGAATACTCATTTACATGTGAGTGAGTGTGAATGTGAAAACTATTAATGACTTTTATTGTGCCTCGATAACAATGTCAGGGGAATCAAATAAAATCAATGCTAAAATAGAAAGGTTCATCCTTAACACCCTAATCATTCAACCCCACCTAATTTTTACCTTTGTAACACAATAACACCAATAATTTATGATTAAGAAAGAGAGAAAATAAAAAAAGGAAAAGGAAAGTGACCAACTACTGTCTCCCCCTATCTTCTAATCTCTCTCTTTTTCTCTCTCAATTGCTTTTACAAAGGGATCCCAATGTTGCACCCCACCAACCTCCATTGCTTGAGTTAGAAGCCTCTTATCCACTAACCACCTATGACCCATTTGGGTAGTGATTGCAAAGTAGAAAAAGAAGATAAATTGGTGATGGAAGTGGGGAAAAGAAGGGTAAGGGCAAGAGGGAGTGTGGTTGCAGGGTCAGTGTGGGAGAGCAGAATGAAGAGTGATGAAGTTAGAGGGGGGATCAAGGTGTTCAATGCAGAAGAAAATCCTGAAGAAAATGGTGGTGCTAGATTGAAAAAAAGTCCAATTGGATGCGGAAAAAGAAAAACTTGGAAATCAGAGAGTTCTGAGGGAATTGGGTCAGATAATAAGGTTCCAATTCATGTGGCAAGAGGGAAGACAGAGACACTGAAGAGTTCAGAGGAGCAGTGTAAGGAATTGAGCATTTCTTCTTCTGATGAAATCAAGAAGAGTCCAATTCACACAAAAAAGATTTCTGCTTTTTCTGATAAATTTGAGAGAAGCCCAATTCACACTAGAAAGCTGAGATCTGAGACACACAAGAGTGGTGAATCAGATGAATTACATCAGAAGAGTTCACCACAATTGAGGAAGACCAAGTCAGATTCAACCAAGAAGAATGCTTCTTCCCCTGGCTCTGTTGCTAGTTCAATTCAATTGAGGAAGACGAAATCCGAGTCGGATCGAGTTCCTGTTGAGTCAATGGATAAAAAGGTTGAAGTTGAGACCGAGAAGAATGACGGTGATGATGAAAATTGCATGGATTTGGATGATGTGTGCCAAGAGAAAGTTATATCTAACAGCTCAGAGAATGTGGTCCAAGGTTCAATTGGTGATGATTCAGATGATGTTGTTGTTGATGATGCGGATGAAGAAGAAGAGGATGAGGAGGTTGAGATTGAGATGGAGAAAGAGAGAATTGATGTGAAGGAAATTAGTATTCCAGAATCTAAGGTTGAGGTTGTGAAGGAACAAGAGAAAAATGAGGTTGTTGCGGATGAACAAGACAAGAAGATGGTTGTGAATGAACCAGAACCTGTGAAGATTCTGAAGGAACCAGAACCTAAGAAGATTCTGAATGAACCAGAACCTAAGAGGGTTGTGAGTGCCCACATGCGATTTCATCACAGAAATGAAAGAAAACCGGTTTCTGTCCCCATTATTATGAAGCAATCTCCTACAATTAGAAGGAATTCAACAATTCACCAAAATTTCTCCCAGGCTAATTCAAGTAAGGACTTTTAAGATTGTTCTTTCAATTTTTTTTTAATTGTGTGTGCTTACTTTGAATCTTGATTGTTATGGCTTAGTTCCAAAGGAAAAAGAATACCGTAGCTTTCCACAAAACCAAAGCAAGTTGCAGAGTCTAGGTAATTCATCTACAAATCATAAGTGTAAAATTTGTTGGCAAAATTTTATCCAAATTATGACATCAATTCTTTTTATCAACGTAACTCCCCTCAGTGGATTTGATTATGTGGAGAGATGTTTCAAGATCAGCATTTGTTTTTGGATTTGGATCATTCATCATAGTCTCATCTTCTTATGCAAAGGATATCAATCTGAGGTTAGAAATCCATCTAAATAGAATTTATTCTGCCATCACAAAATACAATGCAATTTCCTGTTTCTGAAAAGATCCCTGAACTGATGCTTTCCTTTCATTGCTTCTACAGTGTTATTTCAGTGATGTCCTATATAAGTCTTGTTTATCTCGCTGTTATCTTCCTATACAGATCCCTAATTTGCCGGTAATAACCCAAGTACTGTGGTGAAAAATATATTACAATTACAATTTTCAAGATTACTATCTTTTCTAATTGTTTTTTGGGGTCATACTAATTAGGGGCATAATATACGTTGAGGACTCAACTTATGTAGTGGGAGAAGCAGATGCAATTTGGATGCTAAAATTGGTCCTCCCTTACTTGAATGAGTTTCTGTCAAAACTCAAAGCCCTGTTTTCTGGAGATCCTGGAACCACAATTAAGGTAATTTAATCATTTCCTTGTTCACTGATTTTGTGATTACCTTCTTAATAATACCAATATAAACTTTAGTAGCCTAGAAGGTTGAACACCCAAATTTTAACTTGGCCTTTTTGTATCAATTGCAGTTGGCAGTTCTGCTCTTTGTTTTAGCTAGATGTGGCAGCTACATAACTATTTGGAAGATGGCCAAATTTGGTGCGTTTATAATGGCTAACATAAAAATTTAACTGAATCAAAGAGGAACCACACGGTATATAAAAGTGGTGGTGCCTAACTCTGTTTTGGAAGAGTACACTGAAAAGACTAAACTTTTGGCATCTGAGTTCAATTTCAATGCAAAGTTTCTAACTTTTGTCGTATCACTAGGAGAGAAAAAATTGCATCTTGCCCCTTACCCCTCCATTTTTATTATTTATTTTTCTTTAGTTATTCGGTTACTGAACGTGCTCTTTCACTCATTTGGTTACTGACACATGGTTGTGCTCAACTGCATCAGGCTTCTTTGGAGTTTTTACCGTACCAAAGATATGTTCTTCATATTCTGCACAGCTAACTGCATATGGTAATTTCCTGAAATTGTTGTTGATTGTTTTTTTCTAGCATTATTTATTACCTGATTTATGACACTACACCTTTAAGTTGCAGTGAGTAGAGGCTGTTAGGTAGGTGCTAAAGTGAGATAAGATAACAATGTTTGAAGTGTCTCTTTACTCAATAGTGTAGTGTAGACGGTGCGGTGCTTCATTAGGCCCACAACACCTTTCATGCATGCATTGATTGGAATTTACAAACGGTTCTCACCTATGATGATTTTATTTTATTTTATTATAGGGTGGTATCTCCAATGCATCATAATGTGGATCTGGTGGGGCATAAATAAACAAAGATTAATAATAGTTTAGTATAGTGCAAATGGCCACATGTGCAATTATACCATCTAACCAAAATATAAACAAAGTTGCAAACTCTGAATCTAAATCTGCTTAAAGATAATTTTGTCTTTATAAATATAATTTTAATGCATCACATGGATGAGCATCTCTGATTTTATTTTTAATTTTTTTATTCCTGACATTTTTGCTCTCATTGGGTCTTCTTTTGTGTCTGACAATTAATCTCATCTTTGGAATGAAGGGAACACATTTTGGGATATTTAACATCGTTAGTGGTCCCCAATCCCAAGTATACCAAACCTAAAAGAGTAGTTTTTTTTTTTTTCTGTTAAAAACCAAGCCTACTTTGTATACGGGTCTTACTATGAGCATTATATTAAAAAAAATACTATATAGCCAACTATTCAACTATTTCAAAACACCAAAGAGTTAAAAATATATATTTGACAGAAAATAATTTTTCGGGTGTATTTAATTAGCAGTTAATGATAATAGGCAAACCAGTCAACTTATCAACTTACTAGTAAAATATACTGTAATTATTTATCAAATATTTTTTATTTTTTATTTTTATTAGGTGTGTAACATTTTTCTTGTATTATTTCAATAAATGACACATTTTTATTATTTCGAGAGTAATAAATGACACATTGTTATTCGTTTATAACACTTAGGAAACTTTTGGATTCGTCGATTTCGGGATGCATGGGATTCATGTACTCACAAGAAGGCAGTGGCTCTTGGCATCTTTGGGCTTGTGTGGAATTTATCCTCAGTTGTTGCTCGCATCTGGGCAGGTAATAACTAATGATGTTTCCTTTGTTCTTGTTTTTAAATTTTAATTGATGTATTTGGTACTGATAATATGGTATGCACATACAAATAATAATGGATGGTGTGGTATTTGTAGTGTTCGTGCTATTTGTGGCGTTCAGATATTATCAACAACATTATTTGGTGAGAGATGAATGGGGAGAAGATGAAGCAGGATGTGATGAAACATGGCAAGAACATGTTACAGTTAGACAGAAACAAGGACAAGCTACCAACTTTAGTGATACCAATAAAGTAAAGAAAGGGTTCTGAAAGGACGTGTTCATGTTGGTGTCAGCTACTGGTACCACATATAACACAGCCTTGTTGCTTGAAACGTGCCATTCTCCTTTCAAACTTTTTCTTTCTTTCTTTTATTTTAAAGTTTCACATAGAAGTTTCTTTATTTTTATATATATGTCTAGGCTGTAAATTTGTCAGTTAATATAAACTATAAAGGTTAATTTAATTCAGTAAACAAATCCATCAGATTTCAATAGGAAAGGGAATAACAGCTATGACGTTTTATATGTTCTGTAATTAGCATTAAGTTATAATAATTTTTCTGTAGTTAATAGTTATGATAGTTTATGTGTTATGGGACAAATTCTCAAATTTGATTCTGTCGCCAAAGCATCCCTATACAAGGAAAGAAAAGCTAAAAGATTCTTTTGGGTCCATAAAAAATGAGAATTACGTAGCAAAATTTAATTAAATTCACTTAATCTTTTTATTGTCTTAATAAGAAAGTTAGTGTTCAGAATTAATTTTTAGAAAAATCATTATTCATTTTCTAGTCCTTACCTTTTCATCAAAATAAACTATTCAAACATTTCTTTTATGCAGATACATTTTGTTAATTTATTAAAATTGAAATTGTGTAGAATATAATACATGGGGATAATTTCTTTTTATTAGATCAAGTGAAAATCTTTTCACTTAATTCACGAAATTAAACAACTTACCCAAAATCATATTAAAAACTATATTATTATGTTGAAATTATATTTCTTTAAAAATTCATTGCTAAAAAATTTTCAAAAATGTACTTTAATTGCTTTATTTTTTTTCTTAAATACTTTATTAAAAGGTTTGTTTTATTTAATATAAAAATTATGAAAAATAGTAGAACAAATAGGGATCAATGTTTTCCATATAAAAGTATAAAGAGAAATTTTTAGATTTAATTTACATGATAAATATATAACTAATATCATATGAAAGTGAATAATTTTTTTTATGATAAAATGTAGAAAATTTGTACTTAATTCACAAGGATAAAAAATTTTAAGTAAAGATTATCTCTCGCAAAATTTTATATCCCTCCATTCATAGGGATAAATGTAACTTGTTTGTAATCGATAAATAATCTTTGTGGTAATTTTAAACCCCTAAAAATTAGTGTAAAAACAAGAAAATACAAGATTTCGTGCTTTTAAAAATATTTTCACATATTTCTTTTTAAAGATAGATATTTTTTAAAAGCAAATGAGTTATTTAGTATTAAAGTTAGATAACATTTCAAAAACTTTTGTAATGAAATGCTTTATACCATAAATCTAAGTTAGTTAAATATGAAAATTTACACTAGTTCATTTTCAACTTGAGTATACTAGAAAACTATATGGTCTTACAAGATAAAAAATTTCTTTTCTTGAGTCACTTATGCCTCTACAAAACAATTATTATTATAAATAATTTACAACTATTCTTTTATAAAAAAGTTTTTTCAAACTTAACCAACCACAAAGTAAAGATTATTTTATTTATGTCAACTACCTAAGTTCAATCTTTAAGACAAAGAAATTTATAATAAAGTTTAAACAAAAGTTTACGAGAATACAAAAGTTTTAAGTAAAAGAAATAGCAGTGAGCATAACAAATTATTCTATCTTCAAAATTTATTCTATGACCTTTATATAAATCTCTACTTGAAATAGCCGTTATGAAACTAATTTCAGTTTTCTTTTTTAATTAACAATTTCGTACTCTTTCAATTCGGAGTTTAATCACATTTAAGGTTCTTTACACCTCCTCAACTCTCCTCAAGAGTATATTATTCTATGGGAATTAAATATAATTTATTCTCACACATAACATTAACACGTGTTGCTAGCTACTGTACCCATTGGGCCTAATTTCAAATTTCTTTGTCTTGGGTACAAGTTCCTATTTGTTGGAGGGAAACAACATGTTTCAACATCATTAAACATGAAATGTCTTTTTTCTGTTGATAAAACGCTTTCCTTATCTATTTACTCTCGTTTGAATTTTTTAACAATGATGTATATTTATTTTCTTGTCAATAAAAATACTCTAGTGTTACTGAATTATTTAACTTTTCATTATGAATGTCATTATTTTGGGTAATTTTTTTTAGCATTTAAATTTGTGTAATATTAAAACATAAGTATTAGGCGACAAATCATATCTATAGATAATGTGAGACCTTCATGACACGTACTTCCCACGCTCCATGTTTAATTCATAAATAAATTTTAGATTCTTGACATATAAATTATTGACCGTGTATCTCAAACAAATCTGACAACATTGGTCATACTGCTACTCACGCTATTTGGGATTGATATCTATAATTTTATTCTTATCAAGGAAATATCTATAATTTAGGTGGGGATTACTTGAATAGACTAACATGTTAACTTTTAATTTTTGTAAATTAGGTTTTTTCAAACTCACCTTCACTTGTCTCCGGTGTGTATGCAATTTTTTAACCTCGCTTCCTTGGCTTCTTTGATTCCTTTATTTGATGGGTTTTAAGGGCTTCTTAACCTTAGTTCCTTTATGAAGTTTTATAATAAAGTAAGAGAGGTATTCCTCCACCGTACATGTATATATATCATGTTGTTAGCACATGTCATTTAATCTTTCTTACTTTTGTTAATCTATGAGTAAGAATTTACTAACATATAGTATAAAAGAAAAATAGATCAACAGAGACTACCAAAAGTTTAGCATATCCTCCTTGAAAAACAAGACAAAATCAGGTATAAAAACAAGTGAATATGAGGGTATAATATGAAAATAAACTTTTATCATATAGCCAATGATGTTTGGCTTTCGTTCATCGAAGAATTATTGGGTTTGATTCCTACTGGTGAACTTCCATGGGTTATTAACCTCTCCGCTCCCTAAACTTTTTAGCAACCAAAAACTGTTGTACAACCATGATGCACATATTGGGTGGAGGAAGTAGCAACTTATAGTTGTCCATGATTATCAAGTAGAATGCTACAATGGATGTTTAGTCCTAGTTTGTTCTCTCGAAAGCTGGTGGCATTGTCATTATCCTGATTCTAAAGGTCACATTTGAGAAGTATTGTAACAAGGAATCAACCTGCATCAAATATTCTTAGGGTGTTTGTAAACCTTTTCTTTTAATATACCTATAAACCGGAAACATTTTTCTTTTGTTTAGTTTTGCTTAAATTATCTCTGCTTTGTCACATTGTCTTCCATAGAAAGTGATCAGATACTAAAAATTATGTCTCTAAACAACTCATTTGAGGCTATTGATACTTTTCTATTAATGTGTTTATTTAGGAAGTAATATACTTTTGCTTGCATTTACACTTGATGCATGCGTGTCCAACTTTGTTAATGGCTTTCCATTCCAGTGGTTGAGCTTTTTGTTCCTGCTATCTGAGTACACCTGTTGTATTGGTTTTCTCGGTGTTTGTGATGTGCCAGATTATTAGTTTATGTTGCCCATTTTCTCTTTTATTTTTCTTGAACCTGAAGTTTATTATGGAAGTAAAGTTCATTATATGCATAGCAGGGATACATTAATACTTGTCCATTTAATGTTTCAGAGACTGTTGTATTTTGTTCGGTATTTTATGTGCTACACCGATTTTTCTAATATGCTGTAGCCTGTATGAAAATTCTGCTACTAAATGTTGTAGCCATGGGAGAAACATAAAGATAACCTGATATTGGCAGAAATAAACCAGTTTTTCTTTTTGCTTCGAATTGCCAGCAATCTAGCATTAAATGCAAATCTCTTGCTGAATTGAACAGTGATGAAAATGAACCTGACAGAACTCTTGCAAGAATTCTTAATGTTCTCAAATGAGTCCATCATACATTCTTTGATGCACGTCTCTTCTGGCCGTGTCATCTTTGATACAAGGACTTGTTCTCCTGATCAAATGCTAAAATTGTTGTGAAATCTTGTGAAGGTTCTTAAGGAAGATCTTGTTGACCAAGATGTTCGGCAGGTAAATTAGGTTCCCTGTGATTGTTTGTCTTCTGAATTTCTAATTTTTTGTTATTGAAATATATATTTAATTTTGTAATACTCTACTTAGGGATTCTATTACTTTGCTGTCTATTGCATTTCTTTCCAGGTTTTGAAAATAATTGACAGTGAAGTCTTGAGTGGATGTGTGCTTGCTTTCAGCCAAAATCTTCATAGCAAGCTACCTACTCTTGAGGAGATGGCAGTGCAGATGAGAGCCATTTGTTGCAACTTATATTGGAACAGAGAAGTCCCACTGGGCAGAGAAAGAACACTTTTTTTGTTTATCCTTGATGGATAACAGCCACACGTTATTTTTGGTAAAAGTAACCTGAGGAGAATAACATCATCAAGAAACAGATTAGTAGGAAAGATGCAAAAACTACGAAAGTCAACCTCAGGGCATAGAAATCCATAATATGATTCATGCAGCAACAGATTAGTATGGTCAACTCCATAATAGTCCAACTGTTCAAGATCTAAGTATCATGATGTTGATCAAGGCTCATTTTAGCTATGCAGTGCACGTTGCTTTTTGCTTCCCTGTGGTATACTGAATTTGTTGACACCAGTTATCATGCAAAAGAGCTTTGATAAGCTTTTGATCATTCTGCCTAATTAGTTGCTGCCACTAGTCACCACTCACCAATGAACATATATTAAACAACAAAAGAATCAAGCTTGAGGACTAGATTCTTAGATCCCAATTCACTGGCAAGCTTAATCAACTAGAGCTTATTAAAAATGAAAGAATATCCTTAGAGCAAATTCTCACCAATTGTCTCAAGAAATATCATTTCCTGCCAACTTCCTCTCAGTCTCACCCTTGCATGCATCATCCACGGTATTAACATTGACCCAGTTCTCCCTTGGGAAAATCCTAGGAAATACTAATAGTATCACTAGCAACATGAGTGCTATTTGTGGTGTTGTCCAGCCGTAACTCAAGAGAAATGCTACACAGCAAATAGAAATACAGAATCAATTAGGTACTGTATGCTAAATCCATATTTTCATTTTTTATACTTTACTATTTTTAATTATTTTAAAATAAAAATACAAATTTAATATAAGGTGGCTAGTAGGATGTGTATTTTCATTAATTATGTAGCATTTCTCTTAAGTTAAATAGTTGAAAAATATTTGTTAAACAACTGCAATACGCAAACAACCTGTTATAAATTGTGATATGAGAAAGAAATACGTATATGTATAAAATGCGAAGAGAGAGAAATACGCAGATATTTTGTGAATGAGTTGGCTAATTAATTATATATTGCAGTTGCTAGCGTAGTAAAGTTGTTAATGTAATCGTCAACACAAATGATTTGTTTCTCCATATCCACAAAGCACTTGTTATTTTTTTACCTCGTAGGCATTGCTTGTAAAACATCTTGGCAGCTCGTGACATTGCTGAATTATCTACATGTTTGATTGTAAAAATGTTAACAGAGGTATCTCTCCAACTGAATAGAAAAATCATGTTTAACATCTTGAACTTTTTGAGTTCTTGGTATGCATTTCATGCTTAAAATTAATAGGTCTTGAGTACAGTGTTGCTTCATGTTGATAGATAGCAGTCTCGTACCCTAGTTGCACAGAGCATTTGCTTTCATATTACTCGTAAGGCCTGTGATTATTGCCATTATTTACTCAAAATATTCTGGGTTTGGTAATGAAGTAAACCAAGCATATTCATCCTTGGTTTAGATTATTATAAAGTTCCTAGAATCATTTTCAGACATTCAAAGCATTTTTAAATATTTTAAAACATGATTTTTTTAATTTTTTTTTTTTTTGTGGTTTTCGGAAAGCAATTGTCACAAATGGTACAAAGAGAGAACATGCAAGCTAAAGAAGTTGGATTCTAACGTCCAAGCGTTGCATTAAAAAAATAAAAATATAAACTTTCAAGCGTTTCATTTTTTCTGCAATTGCTATTCACCCTTAGATTGTAACTAATTTGTAATAAACTAAAAATGATAAGTTTATAATGTAATTAATTTGATTAATATTAAAAAGAGAAACTTGTACCCCAATTATATTGATTAATGTTAAAAATGGTAATTTGTATTATAATTATTTTGATCGCTATCATAAATGATAATTTATATCATAATTAAATTAGTCAATGTTAAAATAAATAAAGTCTATTTTAATTAATTTAGTTACTGTATTTTGAAATTATTATAATTAATTTTTTTATCATTAAAAATAAGTAATCTCTTCATTATTTCTTTAAGCTTATCGAATTAATATTACAGGACGTATCAACGAAAAAGCAAAACAATTACATGTGTAAAGTAGATATTATAATTAATTTGATTACTCTTAAAATTATAACTTTTTTTTGTTGATGTACAAAACAAAAGGTTTCGTATCTGAACCAAAATACAAAATAAAGATTGCAACAAAGTATACATTCCGTGGAAGACATTATTTTAATAAAAATAAAGTTTTTAAAAAGTGTAAAAAATCATTTTTCCTTCTAACTTCCAAGCTAAAAAAAAGATCTGAATTGGTAGGAAAAGAACACTTAACAATGAACAATTTATAAACATGTAGGATTACTGATTAAATTGATGATTATGTTGCGTTAACTGAAATTGTTTTCTTTTTAGATCCGTATACGTGTGAAGTTACATCAGACAAGAGATTTGGAGATAAGACAGTAACTTATCAATTAGGGCAAACATTTTACGTTTTGTTGTGATTACATTACTTTTCAAGGCAAAGCTTACCAGAGAATGTTTCTCTTTATTTTTGTATATAATAAATTTGACAGAAGACTTTTGCCCAAACAACAAAATAGGCTTATCACCTTGCATGTGCAAATGAATAAATCCGATTAACATAAAGCCATTAACATACACTATGACAGATTCTAAAAGTGACTTTCACATGCAAAATACTTTCTTTACGATGCTGATATGACGCCATGGCCGCGTCATATTACCAATAAATATCATATATGTTTTTGTTAAGGTGATGGAATAGAAAACGTGACATTTGCTTTAATGGTAAGTTACTCTAAATTTATGAAAATTTAATGTTTAGTCTTACTATTCACTTAACAGTATCTTCAAATATGTAAATATTATTTATCCGTCTTAGATTATTATTATCATATGATAAGGTTAGGTTGGTCGATGTGCTTCACATTGGTCGAATAGTCAATTTAATTCTTACATTAAGACTCCTCGAATACTTAAATTAAGTTAATTAAATAATATATAAATATTGAATTATTGATAAAAAATATCTTTAGAATCTCACGTTACTTTTACACATTTATTTTTTTTTATTTATTAAAAATATTCATCTAAAGTACTTATTAACTTAAATATCAGAAAATTTTTATAGATATTATCTCTGACAAAGACTGAATATCAGACTTACTAACACGACTCGAATTAAATTACCTGATCTAAAAAAAATACTTATCACAGATTACAAATTATGTTATACCTCGAATCCTAATAACAACATTTTCTTAACTAAGGGAAAATTGAACGCACATTTTATGTCATTTCCTCTTCTGTTTCATTTTATTAGGAAGTTACCCAAATTATTCTCCCAAATCTCGGTGTTAAAAAATATATTATGCTAAAATTCGAGCATATAACATATACTCCCAGTCATATTTGAAATGGATCTCTAATTAAAATGCAAAAAAATAGTTGATAACTCATTGCTGCACAAAATGTGTTTTAAGTTATTGAGTAGTGTTCTTATATTTGGTATGGACTAAAAATGAGAGTCATATATACAAAGTAACTTTTATAAGATTACATAAAAAATTATGAGAAATAAGTTACGTGTTGTGCATAGTTATTTAATGACAAATCACCTTATATGTATGTTTATTAATTTGTATAATAAATATATTTTAAAAAAATATTAGATCAGTTATGTTATTAAAAGAAAAAAAATTAAAAATCTACACTCTAGCTAGACCCTAAGAAAACACTACAGTCTAACTCCAGGTATTTTGGTTTTAAAGAGAGAAAAAAAAATCAATGTAAATGCATTTAATAATTTTGTAGGGAAAATGTCTAATTATAATTTTGAAGTTGTAAGAGATGCAATAATTGTCATTTGACAATTACTTTGCCCTAAACCTTATGATTATGGTATAGCTCGTAATAACCGATCACTAATCTAAGCCCTTTTTATTCTACGGTTGTGTTAACCAGGATCAGTTTTCCTAGATCACGAGTTAAGAAATTGAAAAAAAAAAAAAGAATTAAATATGCAATTTTTTGAAAAATAATATAATTTCACGCATCTTAATGTATTTTTTCTATTTTTAATTATTTATCCAGATTTTCTAGGTTGCACAAATGATTTCTTCACGCTTGTTGATTGATTAAGACCTACCTGGAAGGTTGAAGTTGTGTGACAATTAAGTTTGGTTGTTTGGTATGTGCATGTGACAATTAAGACTGAAACCCAACACAATAATCGTCCATCGGTTTCCACCTAGTGGTATCTCACGTGGCAAGAAAATGATGTATCTATTATTTAGTATAGTACATAAAATTTTAGTGGAAGAGAGAAAAATAAAAAATAATTTTTGATTTAAATTTCATCTGTCATAAGAATATATAGATTATTAAAAATAATGAAATAATTATATTGACTATGCTTGATGTCCTTTTTAATATTTTTTAAGTGTAAGGAATTTTTTTATTTTGATCCATCAAATTTTAAAAAATCTATTTCGATCATCTATATTTTAAAATTATATCATTTTAATTTTTCAAATATTTTTTATTAAAAAATATATCATTTTAATTTTTTAGACTTTTAAAATTATCATTTTATTGCTCTTAAACATATATAATAATAAATAAAACTCATTAGAATTTTGAATTAATAATTCTTAAATTTAAATCATTGCAATATACATGTAAAATTAGATTTTTCTAATAAAAAAAAAATACTTAAAAGGGTTAAAATAATACGTTTAAAAAATATAAAGATCAAAATAAAATTTTTCAACTTAAAAAATTAAAATATAATTTTTTTAAACTTAAAAGATTATAATAAAAAATTATCCAAACTTGATAGAATAAAATGACATTTACCCTAAATAATAAAAAATTAGAAATCAAATCATTAGTATGATAATATTGTATTAACCAGTAACTAAAAGATAAAATGATAATAGAAACAAATAAAATATTTTTTTACAGAGAAAAATATTATAATATGTATTAACAAAAGATAAAGTATTCAGTTTTAAAATATTTCGAGATTATAAATTAAGTGTAAATAATATACTGATAAAAATATATTTATTAATTATAAAAATATTACATTACTATATTATGAAAAAGGATAAATAATAAGAAAATATATAATTTATTAATTAACAACCGATAATGAAGTAAAGGAAAAGCTTAGCATTTTTTTTTTTATAAAAATCTCCAACATATGAGCTATAAATGTTGCAAAGTCAAATGAGGGTACACAGATCATTCATATAGAAAAAAGGAAAATATTGTTTAACCATAACCATGATCTCAATTTAACTATGTTGGATAATTTTTTAGAATTTTTCTCTCCATTATTAAAAATAATATAATTTCTCTGCCACCATATGGGCCAAATATTTTCATAATGACCATCGCATATTTTTTTTTGTTTTTCCATAAACTATCCCACTATGCTGCCAAAAATGCTCATGATTCTGGGAAGGCAAAATCTTTTGAATACCAAACAATTGATAACACATATGTCAAACATGAAACAGAAACATTGAAACTACAATTGAAGAATAGATGGTTGCACTGGTCTTCATACTGGGGCATAAAGGCCAAACAGTATGATCCCTGTTAATGACATGTTAATAAGGAGCACATATTTAGAGGGTCAAAGCCACAGCATTTAAAATATTACGAGAATTCCATAAAATTATTCTAGACATATCTAAACATTTTCCAATATATATTGAAATGTTCTATTCAATTTGATAAGTGCCTTTTTTTTTACAGGTTTGAACTTTGAAGTATAGGTTATTAAGTAGTACTAATGGCATGTATAAATTGTCAACCGATCGAGACAGTTGAAATTGAGTGGCCAAAATTCGATAACTTATCTTAAAGACCAAGATGAGGTCTGTGTAGTTTGTGTGAATTTTATGCTTCGTTGTCTAATCTAATATAATAATATAACATAAAATGCATTTAATTGAAGCAATAAAATTAAAAATAAAATAAAGAGTATCCTAAACTAGACTGACAACATAAATGCGGGGCTAATCTATTTTAAAATGTATATTTTATTTAAAAAATAAAAAATAAAACGTATTTGTAAGTTAAGTATTATATATTTTTGTGAAGATATACTTTGTAAAACATATTGTATATTTTTCTAAAATATGTTGTATATTTTTTATTTTAATTTTTTAAAATAAAATATATATATATATATATATATATATTGGAATACGGTGGTTGTTTGACACCATATTTTAAAATCTAACATTACTTTAAAATAAATGCTTGTAGTATACACACTTCTCACTGTCCTATTAATACTTAATAGATATATTCAATAATCAACATTGATAAATTTTGTGGAAAAAATGAATATTTCTTATAAATGTAATTCAATCTTACAAATTTATTTTGTAATTCAATCTTATCTCGTGATGTCTATTCCCTACTCCTTCTACATAATAGATCAGAAAAATTCCTCCCATAATGTTCAGCCAAGGTTCGGGCAGGAACAATAAATTTAATTCAACCATTCAAAATCATATTTATTAGGTGAAAATTGTACCTTAAAAGATGGCCCAGGGTTTCCAACGATATTCTATTCCCACGTAGTATAATATGAAATTAGAACGAGTTATTCACTAAATTCTTAATCGAGTGCCTACAATATTATTAATGAAAACTACATAATTTTATACACTTGTCACTAGAAGATGTTCCTCTGCGTAGCTTTCATTACATTGATTGTATCCTTTCACAGTTTCAGCTCTAACGTGCTCTGAAACGAGATTTTGGGAACGTATTGCATGTGTTAAGGGTAGAATTAGGACATGTGGCACATGGGACCAGCTATTCCGTTAGAAGCAGTTATGTTGGGGACAAGTCATCGTTTTGAATAAATGAATGAAAGAAAATGAATGGGACCCGTGATGTGAATTGTCAGAAATGCGCCAAAACTTCACACAAGTTTGAAAAATCTTATAGCAGCCTGAAGGAAGCTACAGGTGATGATGTGAGTGTGAACCCATGCTTCAAATTTCCTTCACTCACTTCACAACACTGAGAGAACCCTTCTTAGCCACTCAATAACAAACAATGACAAAGAAAATTAACAAGTATGATTTTTATACATTCTTCTATTTACATATTTTATTATTATTTTTTTATTTTTTATATTTCTTTTTTTATTATATCATATTATCTATTATATTCTTTTACTTTCATTTAAGCGTTAAAATACACACACTGACACACATCTGTGTATATATTATTTATAAATATCTTTGTTAGGGCATTTAAGGAAATATATGTATTTAGTGTCTGAAAATTTTTTCTAATTTTAATTTAGTCTATAAATATAAAATTGATCGTACTTAGTTAGTTCTAAACTTTATCTTTTTAATATTTTTAGTTTGTGTTGTTAAAAGTCTATCACGTGATAATATGTCAATTTGTTATTATTATTTTATTACACATGTTACAAAAAAAAAATCATCAAATCATCACTTAATAATTATTTTTAATAACAAAGATTAAAAAGGAGTAGAATTAGTGTCGAGGGATTTGAAAAAGAAAATGAAAGAATAATTTGTAATTCTTTAAAATATCTTTAGTGATGAATTTCATTTTGAGGTCTTGTACGACTTTCTGTGGATTTTATTATGTCATGTAGGATTGTAAGATTCTATCTAATTTTTTCTATAGTACTAGATTACATCTTGAGATCTTGTGATAATTTTTGTGAGCCTGATCTCCACATTTAGTTGGAAATAAACATTAATTGTACAAACTTTAAGGAATCTTGTGCAAAATTTCCATCTTGAAGATTTTTATATATAAGTTTTGTGAAAGATCTTTGATGTAGTGGATCATAGACGTAAGCTCTTAGCCGAGACCCTTAGTTAAAGATGCTTTTATATTTTTGTTATATCAATTTTTTACATGATATTTTATTTTCTATTTTAAAATAAATTATATTAATTTATCTTGAAAGAATAAATTTTCCAATGAAAAAAAAAAAAGACTAGTTGAAGAACATAGAAAGAAGAGAGTATTGGGGAAGAGAAGCTGGGCGCGCGTTACAATCAATTATGAGAAGCAAATCAGACAAGAACAAAGTACAATAATTCATAGTGAAATTCATGGCATGCATCGTAGTTGTTCTATAAAAGTAGGAGTACTACTGGTAAATATTATTATTCTGTTTGGTATTATTTTGCTCAAGTTATGTCTGACTATTGTAACTCATTTACTCTGCAGTTTTAACATCTCTCTTTAATAATAATAAAAAAAATCGTATGGTAAAATTAGTTTATAACATTAGATATAAATTAATTACTAAAAAAATTCTATCGTGTTACCATATTCAAAAATTGATTTTTAACTTATTCATTGATTTTAGTTTTTGAGATGTGGCCTGTTTGTAAAAACGGAAAGATGTTAAGGCCTTGACCCATTCCCCGACTTTCAAAAAAAATTAAAATTAATGAAAATTTTATTTGAATATTATATTTTGTTGATATAAATAGTGTGTAATCAATAAAATTTTGTTTGAATATTACATTTTATTAGATAATAAGTGGGCTTCTCTTATGATCATTAATTTTAACTAGCATTTTAATTTGTGTAATACATAAAATGAAATTTTATTATATAAAACTAAAATTATAATAATTAAATATTTTCAAGTATATAAATATGTTATAACTATTTAGTTAACATTTATAATACATATAATTTTGAGAACATATAATTATATTTCAGTAGATGAAAAATAATATGTTGATATAGACAAGAGATTAAGAAAAATCTCAAAAACTGTTCTCACAAAGGGATAATTCCTGAACTCACTATCTTGCGAGATGATTATCCTAATTTATGTATAGAACCAGACTATGATGATAACGAAAAAGTTAAACAAATTAGACCCTAATTTATCACAGAGTTAGAGTTATCTCTTTCTACATCAATGAAAGACAAAGGTTAAAAGTATGTCATGCTACACAAAAGAAAAATATTTCCAATTTTTTATATTATTCTATATTAATATTTTATTATTTTATGTGTATATATAATATAATTGACTAATTAAATTATTATTATTATATATTATTCGTAAATTTTCATACGTTGTTTTGTTGCTAGAGGGACAAAAGATAATCATGAAAGTCAAATTGGCAAAATTCATGATATTATAATTGATATATTTTGTTTACTTTAAGTTGTTAGTTGTTAGAGGGCAAATCAAATTTGGAACATTAAATTATGAGTATTTTGTAAATGAAACAGATGCTATATAGTAGACAAGATGAATTTTATTTTCTATTTGTGTATGCTTGAATGCTCGTGTTTGTTCTGTTATCACGAATCCGTATTTAAATTTGGAGCCTGTTTATGTTTTTCTCATGTCATGAATTCGATTGATCTTCTAGTATAAATTATAGTTAATTTTATGATTGAGTTTATACATGTCGGATAGAGGAGTGGGGAGGGTCTCCTAGAAAATTATACTCACAAGATGCTTTATAAAAATAATTTTGAAAATGAAAAAAAAATGAATAAAGGACTAGTTAAGAGCAAAAGACTTATATACTAAAGGGAAAAAAATATTTAAGCATTTTATTATTTGGGAATATAATTTCAATTCACTTGGTATTTTTTGTTGGTTTCTATATATTATTTAATTATTTTCTTTTGAGAGATGTTATAGTACCGTAGTATTCTCTAACATATTTTTCTAAAAACATTTACTGTCATTTATTGAAATTTATTGAAAATTACAAAAATTTATGAAACTCAGTTTTTATTTAAAAACTTCACTTATATATAATGCTGTAATTTTAACACATTTTTAAACAATAGTAGAATGTGTTAAAAAATATTTTGTTAATAATTATCTTTTTTTTAAGGGTGTGGAGGGAGGGAAATATGTTTCTAACTGCATATGTTCCAACTATCTTGTTAAAATATAAAGTTATGGTGGGCATTGTCAAAAATATAAAGTTATGGTGGGTAAATTTAAAATTAAAGTATTAGCTAGCATAATAGCAATATAGAACTACTTTTATGTATCAAATTCTATCATAAACAACATGACTACTTAAATAAAGATGAATCAGATCAAAACAATATCAATCAAATCAATTCACATGGTAGCATCTTGACCTTAGTTTTCATCTCCAATTTGTTGCTTCGAATCCCATATATGCCAAAAGAAATATTTTAAAAAAATTATATATTCTGTCCACAAGAAACAATATTTCAATCATAGGGATAGCTTAAACTAGGTTTTTTTTTTAAGGAAATGTTAGCTTTTGAAGTGCATCATTAATTAGCTGTCGGAAATTGGCTGCATAATTCAATAAAAAAAAGAGAAAAAAAATTGAAATCATTTTGCACATGAAATCCGAATTTTCTCTACTCTCTTCTTAATTGCCAACCAAGAAAATAGATGTAATTTTATACTATCATCTAATTATAATCCATGTAAGTTCGATGGTTTTTATAATAATTACTTTTATATGAAGATATTTAATTGACTAAGAGACTGAAAATTTTAATTGACAGTATATAGGCAAACTAAAATAATTGACATTCATACTAGAAAGACAATAAAATAAAAGACGAATGGCTAGAATTTGTTTTTTCATACCAAATACATGTTAACCTGCAAATCAAATTATGTCCAGTTAGATATAAAAAATTCTATATTGAAAGGAAAATATCCACTAAGATCTTCAACGAAAAATTAGCAATTACTGCCCCAAAATATAGACTTTTATATTAATATTGTGATTTAAAAAAAAATATGAAAAACGTGTTGACGATAAATTATACATTGTTCAAGAAAGATCATCGTGAAGTAAAAAAAGAAAGAAAAATCATCATAATTTATTGGATTGAAGAAAATAAATGTATTAGTGTTAATTTAGGTACTAATGATATTTTACAAGATCTAGTGACATTAAAATTGATGACACCGTATATTAATAACATTTTTCCTCATATTATCAAAAGATTTATAACAGTGAAAACCTTAAAACAATGTTAAAGCATAGCTGGAAGGATAAAATAATAAAAGAAAAGAAGAAACTCAATGGGAATGAGTTTACTTTCCTCTCTGAGAGACATTGAAAATTTATACTAATATAATATTAAATTATTGATAAAAAAAAAAAAAATCTGTAAAAGATCATAAATATTGTTTGAGCTCTTCTATTTATTTTTTCATATTTCCATATCCACAATATAAAAAACAGTATATTTAAGAGCGCATTATAGATTTATAGTTAGGCTTTTGTATTTTCAAAATTCCACACAATATTATTTTTTATTTTTTAAATCATTTTTACCGTCTTACAAGAATTTGAGATTTAATATTTTCAATAGGTTAAAATATTGAATTAGTTCTTGAAAGATTAAGGCGTTATCTATCTTGAAAGACCAAAAAAGTTATTAAAGTTCTTAAAAAATGTTTTTGTACAATGTTGTTCTCTGAATGGTTAATTATTGACATTATTAATCTAATAATGTAATATAACATCTACATCACCAAGTAACGACTTCCATATATCGAGTGATCAGTGATGATCAAAATGAATTTATTTTTTATTTTTTTGGAAAGATAGAGACGTAGAAGATTAAAATGAAAAGTTTGGGGAAAGATTAGGTGCTGCATAGAAACTAAATTAAATCGTCTAAGAAAAAATATGCTTAAGTAGAAAATAAACAAAAAAATCATTAATAAAAAAAAGTGCTTAATAGATTTCTTTAAATTAATTTTGTTCATTGTAACTTCTTTGTTTGTGTGTAAATACAAATCTTCTACCTAAGAAAACTTTGGAGTTATTAGGTAGAAGATTTCTAATAACTCCAAAGCATTTGAATAAATTAAATCAATTTTAATGATCTTAAAAAAATTATATTTTATATGTAAAAATAAGAATTAAATCTCATATTTAAAGATTTTAATTTTTTACTATCTCATATATTTTTTTAATTTAGTTTTATTATTATCGATAATGTAAACTACACAAAGAATTCCCACTCTACAATTGATTTAATTTGCAACAAAAATAAACAGTACTGTTATTGATTTAATTTGCAACAAAAATAAACAGTACTGTTATAGGTAATAATATGTATTAATAATTGTTAAAAGGTAATATGTATTATTAAAAAATATTTATGTCAAATTAATTATATTATGTGTGTATGTACACACAGTAATATACTAGTATTTGTCTCCACAACATTACTCCCTACACGTCTTTACAATATTGTGGTGTATTAACATTTCTACAATTTTTTATCAAAAATATTCTCAGTTTTGCGAAACGTTTTCTTACAATATTTCTGTGACTACATATACTTAATTTACGAGAACAATCTAAAATATCATTATTTTTACATCAGAATATAACATACACATTCAAGGCATTTTTCTTCAAATATTTACTGATGAATGCTCTTAAAATGGAAAAAAAAAATCCAATTCTTTTCCTTACAAATTCTTTAATTTTTCATCGATGATATATAATTAACTTGTGATGATTCTTCCATTTAACATTTGTATATTCAATCTAATAACTATATATTAGTATGGATGAGCTACCTTTGGTTTCTAATTAATTTAATTAGGTGTTATATTCTTAAGCTGTCTTTTTTGTTTTTTTACACATACAACAGAAGTAATAGAGCCGAAAAATCAGAAGAGGATAAAAATTAAATGGAGAATATCAATCATGAATAGATCTAGATAAAAACATCCATCATGCATGTTTATTTGTTAGTACAGATGTATTGAGAAAAAGACCTGTACCAGAAGGAACCGGTTTTCCTCGGTCAATGTCATCATAGATTAATGTATATGTCAAGTTATCTTTGTCTTATTTAGTTCAAAAGTTCATGTATTTGGAGATTAAATTAGAGCAATGATTAACGATGCACGCGTGCTTGTTAATTGGTACAAATTCATGTTTTTAATTTTCAATTTTGTTTAATTTCTAAATTCATGTTTTATCGATAATTAGAGTTACTTGGTTGAAGTAATATCCACTAGACTTTAAATTCAAATATTGTTATTATTGGAAAAAAAATCATATTTATCTTCACCTTAAAAATAAAATAACAATTTTTACAAAATTCATCATAATTATTTCTTTTACAAATTTTATATGGATTGTGTTTATAGCTTTTTACTTGTATGAATTGGACTCTCTAAAACATTTTATAGGTAAGAAAATGATTTTTTATAAACCTTAAAATTAAATTAAAGACAAGAAAATTGGTTTCAAATTTGTGAGTTTAAAGACGTTGACGTGGAGTAAGATGATAAATTATTTTAAGTTATAATTTATTATTTTTAATTAAAATCTTGTTTGGAAAAGATTTTATAACCGGTTTTTTTACGGGATAATCCATTGTTTTGCATTGTAAATTATTTTAAAGGACATATATGATTAATTATAAAAAAGTAATTATTCTATTCTAGGTTGAAATTCAATTTTATTTAAAGAATAAAATAATCAATTATTTTAAAATTACCACAAAATATATAAAGATATTATCCCACTTCTACTCAGTTATCACAAATGATTACAAGAAACTTTAGTATTTTTAGTGCTCTATGTACAAACTCATGGACCTTTCTTTTCATACAAGAAATTGTATCCATGATGTTACCAAACATCAAATTCAAGGTTTAAACATCATATCACCAAATCGTCGTATGCTATACAATCATAATTCTTATTTCAAACTCCTTTAAATAGCTTCATAAAATTTTATACCTCTTAACACCTCTTAATTCTAAGGTCAATATTGTTGCGGACTCAAACTCATGCTTATTCCCTACTTCCTAACTGTCTTGAATTTCAAAGGAGGACAAGCTACATAAAACATCTATGATTTCAAGAAATTTGCAACTAAAAAAAAGTCATTCGTTAGAGTCTTGATCTTACCGCTCCAAACTCTTCCAAAAATAATTTCTTTCTAGACAACTATTTATCCTTATTTGAATACAAATATGATACATAATTAACTTGTAACGAGATCAATAACCTTCAAACGATTAAAACATTCTAATTTTGGAAATATACATTACATCATGGAATAACATCTTAGATACACCATAAAACACTAGAAAAGGCTCACTGGGACCCAACAACATAAAACTAGAATAATAGTTAACTTCTCTTTTAAAAAATTTAAATACTATTCTTACATTTCTTACATCAACGATTGATTTTTCCTCGAAATGATTAAGATTAAAATTATATTAAAGAATTCTTACATAAATTTACAGTAATAACTAATAAAAAATACACCATTTTAACTAGCCATATTAAGTAATAAAAATTATTTTTATTAAAAAATATGATTTTACTGTCATTTGATCTGTTTTTTTATTAAAAAATATGATTTTATTGTCATTCGATCTGTTTTTTTTTTTTTACAATTATAATAATAATTCTTAATAGAATCATTCTTGAGATATAAAAAGAAGAAGAAAAACCTTCTAGAAACAAACAATGAAATTACAGAAAGTTCTCCCATTTACAATTCTCATTTATTTAGATTAGGTCACCGCCTTTATAATATTCAAGATACTTGTAAAATCTCATTAAAGAATTTTCAGTATCTTTTAAAGAAGTTTAAATTATTATGTATATTATGGATACTATTATTGTTTTTTATTGGATTGGAAAAATGAAAAAGAACAATGGGTCAATCTAAGTTGCAAAATTCGGAATGATTACCACTATCGAGTAAACAGTTCAAAGCACACAGCCACGTATGATACCCGAGCCAGCTGAAGCTTGTATGATCTTCATTGCACCTTGTTATTATTGTTGGAAAATCAATTATTCTACGCCCTTCCGTGTTATTCTTTTTAGACAGAACAAATAGAAAATGACATACGTATAATAATTTATAAGATGAAAAATATATAAATAAAGTGGATGAAAAATTAATATCATTATTAGAAGAATCTTGTCGTCACATTTTTTTAATATTATATTTTCATCACTTAATGAATTAAAATTTATTGAAATAATAAATTTTAATAATTTTTACATTTAAATCAGAATAATGTAACTCGTTAAAAGTTGTAATATACAATAAATTTTCAATCAATGTAAAGAAAATAATAATGAAAATCCATGCAACCGTCACTAAATGAACAGATGAACCATATGATATTATTGCGTAACTCAATTAAATATTAATAAGTATATATAATTATTTAATATTTTAATTTAAAAGAAAAAACTATACGTTTAAATGTTGGTGTTTCTTTTATTGTTAAAATAGCGAGAAAAGTATATTACAGTTCCCAAGTGAAGAGAAGAGTATGTAGACTAAATATAATGATGACCAGAGAAAGCCACTTGAAGCTTAACGCCAAACTTTATTTTCCACTTGCACATGTGACTTGTCCAGCTATCAACTTCTCAGCTGTTTCGGTTTTGTTCAGTGGTGAATTTCAGCTGGCTACGAAGTGAGGTAAAAAGAAAACCGTGTACGGAGTCCATTATTTTTGCAAATTGGATTTGCGTAAGAATTACGTAAGAGAAGAGGAAATGGATATGTTATAGGACCCATGGAATGAGCGACGAAAGGGAATGGGAGGAAAAGAAAATGTAAAGACATAAATTAGTGGTAATTTGACTAGTTG
The DNA here is from genome assembly GCA_026586105.1 of Hylodesmum podocarpum. Classification (NCBI taxonomy): domain Eukaryota; kingdom Viridiplantae; phylum Streptophyta; class Magnoliopsida; order Fabales; family Fabaceae; genus Hylodesmum; species Hylodesmum podocarpum. Next base: position 4,731,798 of record JALJEV010000493.1, on the reverse strand, counting down.
GGTTTCATAATCTAAACCAAACTATGATAAGACAAAGGAAAAACAACGAGGTCTAGTGTGTGTTCCCTTTCGTTTCTGGTCATTCTATTTCTATTTTAGGTGACTGATTGTATTATTTTAAAAAAAATACAAATGCGGCTACTAGTACTAGTCCTCGATTTCGACTTTATATTGGTTTTTATGGTTAAATAAAGTTTTTTACTTCAAAATTATAAATGGAAATGGAATGGATGATAAAATTTTTAGATTTTATTTTTTATTTAGATAAGGAAAAGAATATCATCAACGTGTCGAATAAATGTCACGCAATTATGTTGATTCTCTTAATCAACTAATTATTAGTTACACGTAGATAATTAAATTGTCTAAACTCTTTTATTAAATTACTTTGAACGAGATGAGTGTCATACTTTAATGATATTAATATATCTTAAATTGACACATTATCATGTTAACTGAGTGAGAGAGTGATGACACTTCTTCTTATATTTATAAATATATTTTTGATAAATTTTTATAAATTTAATGTTATTTAATTTTTTTTATTCTTTTTTATTGAATACATATCTAACTTTAAGTTTTAAAGTGTTTCTACTTGAAATCTTTTCCTTTTTATTTTTTATGTCTATTCAGTTAATATCTAAAATAGTATAAAGACACGTATTAACGCAACTATACAAAAGACATTTCTTTTCAAGATAAAAAACACACCGAAGTAATTTAGTTTGAAATATTAACTTATTTAATAATGTTTTAAAATTAAATCCACTGTGTATATACATTGTCTTCAAAAATTTGTGAGAAAGGATAAAAATAATAGATGTTTATTTTACTATGTCTTAAGCAACTTAAATTTTAAAAATAAAATAAAGTAAATGTCACATCTTTGTAGATCGTTGGAACTAAACAATGAAACTGAAAATTATTTTTCCACACCAAACAGGCCAAAGTTGTGGGATTATAAATAGTATTTGTGACTTTTCACAATGTCATCAGCAATTATACATGGGTGCATGCGTGATGCAATTCTCAAGATTCAAATTTTATTAGTAATAAAAATGGTAACATTTACATTAGATATAGAAATATCCTTCAATACATTATGAATTTACGATCTAATGACATCTTACAATGACGAACCTTGGGTATATTATTCTAACTAAGAGAAAAAAGAATCCTAGACCGCTGACTTTTTTTTAATTATTTTTTGAGGAACCGGCTAATAATGTAGAAAAGAATTTAAGATATGTTGAGTGAAATTCCTAAACCCATATTAATTATTCCCATTCATCAACTATAAGTTAAATACTTGTCTTGTAGTCACCAACAAATGGTTTATTGTTCCTTTTGCTTTTATCAGCCACTAGTAGTGATTAGTTGGAAGATTCGAACTTAAACGTTTGTCCGTAGTTATGAATTGATTGTTTATAATTTTTTTACCGATAAAGACTTGATAGCAGAATGGTTCAAACCCATAATTTTCCATTTCTCCATTTCTTAACTCTCATTTACTATTTTATAATTTCTATTAGTTAGTGTCTTCTAAAATCTCATAGAACCGCTAGATTATCTTGTAATTCCCTACCAATGATTTATTGTTTACAAAATAATTCACAAAAATTTAAAAAGGAACTTGATATTACAAGAAATAAATAATTTACTATGACTAGATTGCTTAATAAATTTATTAGAATATTATTAAGCATCACGACTAGATTGCTTGATAATAAATAATTCACTTCTTTGAGTTCATTTTCTTCTAATCTCTTGACACAGTTGTTCAACTTGATGTTATCTTTTGACACAAATGTTTCAAAAAATGGAAGATTAAGTTTATTGTCGGCCATGCATAGTATCATATTTACAAATTTAATCACTGTAGAGCATGTGTTTTTACTGGAAAGAAAAAGAGATGAAAGAGCCGAGTAGAACTAAAACAAATATTTGAATGAAATTTATAATGGAGTGTGCTACTAAAAGTGTTTGCATTTTTATTTCATTAATTTTAGTATTAAACAGTGATTTTTTTTTTCATTTATAATATTCTATCCTTGTTCACAATTTTGTATAAATCAATATCCTTCATCTTTTGTTTAAATTCAAACCCATTGGTCTAATATTTAAATTGAACTTAAAACACATTAACATAAATTTTACTATATTTAAAAAATATATTATGTATTTTTTAAAAAATATAAATACTCCATTAAAATTAATATAAGTTTTAATATATATATATATATATAAGAATTATCATTTTACATTAAATTTAAAAAATAGAAATTTGAATTAAACATGGAGTCATACTTTGAGTGGGAGGGTACTTTATTAGTGTTAATCACAAAGTAAACATGTATAAAGAGAAATACTATATGATAAAGATATAAAGTTTTAGTTATTAAAATTGAGAGTGAAGACATGTATGCAAGATTTTAGTCAAGTAGTGATAAGATGAAAAATTCAGCAAAACAATAAAAATTATTTTTTTAAAAGAAATTTTACTATCTCAAACATTAATATCCTCTTTTTCATTTATATTTATACATGATTTTATTATTATTATTCCTTGACTAAATTAGACAAAATATAACAATTTAATTTGCATACGCATTTAATTAATCAAATTATAATTTTATACTCAATCATTTTCTTCAACGGGGATTTAAAATTCAAAATATATTTCAATTATACAAAGATTTAAATAAAAATTATTTAGATATATAATATCAATATATATACAGACATAGGAGTGTATAAACTTTTGTTAATATATATATATATATATATATATATATATATAAACTAATTGAATTAAAAATTTTCAAAATAATTATTTCACTCGATAATACATAATTTTATTTTTAATTAATAAATAATATTATATTCATGACAATAACTTTATATATATATATATATATATATATATATAATATTTGACACAAAATATGAAATCTAATCGAATTATATGTTTAATAATTTTTTATAAAAATTAAATTCAACTCCAACTGACTATACATATTTTATCATATTGTAATTCAACTTTCTTCAAATTTATTAATGCATATAATTATATAGATTCTATTTCTTGTTAAATGATTTTTATAGTTTTGACAAAATTCGGATACTAATAACAAAAAATTATGGCAAGCTCTTCATGGTGTACTAATGGCGTTCAGCAACTCCTCTGAATCAGCCACCTGTATCATAAATTTTACTGACGTCAACATCATATACCTGTTCACAGTTAGTAAGATACCCTCATTACAACATAGTTTATAGTAATGGAATAAAATCATTCTTACCCATTCTTTATTTTGGAAGAAATATTAAGAAAACAAATAAGTACATAGAAAATATGGAAAACCAAAAGCGGGTTTTCGCTTATTTGATTTGTAAGTAAATGGGAATAAATTTTTTTCTTAAGGAAAACGAAAGTGACAAATGGATTAATTACCCTCTAAATAATTGATTTGATTACAAGAATAAATCTTTAGGTAGAAGTATATATATTTTAGTTATTAATAATAAAGAGTATGGGTGCTTGGGTGTTATCGCTGTCACGCGGGGACCAATGTCACATCTCTGTATTTGTAGCATATACCACAAGATTCTTACCCTCATTCAAACTCTCTTCTCATATCACACACTCCCTCACTCAAAAACTATAACCCCACCCACAACACAGACCCAATCAACCCCACAACTATAACCCTTTTTACCATTTCCACACTCTCAAACGAAAACACTAACACAGACACGTGACACCATCACCGTGGCTGAAACAGACATTCCCGTAGTCCAAGCTCCATCTATGATGTTGACACGTGTAAGAGACCATTTCACCCCAGGGCAAAAGAGTAATTTAGCTGATAAAAAATAGGTCTATAAATAACAAGCTCTGTACTCTCAATCAAGAGAAAGAAGAAAGAAAAAACCACTGAGAGCGATCCAATAATTGAGAGAAATCAAACGTGAGTGGTTCTTTTTGGTCCAAGCAGGACCAGGGAATGAATAGAGATGAGAGGCTTTCGATTGAAAAGAACTGAGATCGGTGGCCATACCAAACGCAGAATCGGCGGCAGAAATTGCCACCGGAAACACGTCGAAGACGGGTGAACTAAACTCACTCACCACCCACCGGTTCTTATCTTTTCCTCTGTAAAATATCACTCAATTTCAAAATTGTAATTCCTTCCTAGTACAAGTAAAATCTAGAGACTAGTGTGTGTGTGTGAGTTTTTTTTTTTTTTTAATTTTTAGCATGGGTGACAACAAAAGCAACAGTGGCGGCGGCGGCGGCGGAGGAGGAAGCGGCGACGCGATTCAATCCACCCTACTCCACGGGAAGTATGAACTGGGGCGGTTACTGGGCCACGGAACATTCGCGAAGGTGTACCACGCGCGGAACCTTCAAAGCGGAAAGAGCGTGGCGATGAAAGTGGTTGGGAAAGAGAAAGTGATGAAGGTAGGAATGATGGAACAGATCAAGAGAGAGATCTCAGCCATGAACATGGTCAAGCACCCAAACATCGTCCAGCTTCACGAGGTCATGGCCAGCAAATCCAAAATCTACATCGCCATGGAACTCGTCCGCGGAGGCGAATTATTCAACAAGATCTCTCGCGGCCGTCTCAGGGAGGAAACCGCCAGACTCTACTTTCAACAACTCATCTCCGCGGTGGATTTCTGCCACAGTCGCGGTGTTTATCACCGTGACCTGAAGCCTGAGAATCTCCTTCTCGATGAAGAGGGGAATCTTAAAGTCACTGACTTTGGTCTCAGTACTTTCTCCGTACACCTTCGACAGGATGGACTGCTGCATACCACGTGCGGCACGCCTGCATACGTGGCACCGGAGGTGATCGGGAAAAAAGGATACGACGGAGCTAAAGCTGATATTTGGTCGTGTGGAGTTATCCTTTACGTTCTCTTGGCTGGGTTTTTACCCTTCCAGGATGATAACTTAGTGGCTTTGTATAAAAAAATTTACCGCGGTGATTTCAAGTGTCCACCCTGGTTTTCTTCTGAAGCTCGTCGACTTATTACGAAGCTCCTGGATCCGAATCCGAATTCTCGAATCAGCATCTCGAAGATTATGGACTCGTCCTGGTTTAAGAAGGCGGTGCCCAAGAGCATGGGTAGAACGAGAAAAGATGAATTGGAAATTAAATTGGATTTGGATGAGATGAAAGAGTCGTCTACAATGAATGCTTTTCACATAATTTCTCTTTCTGAGGGGTTCAATTTATCGCCGTTGTTCGAGGAGAAGAAGAGGGAAGAGAAAGAGATAAGGTTTGCAACGACGCGTCCCGCGAGTAGTGTGATTTCGAGATTGGAGGAGGTGGCGAAGGCGGTGAAGTTTGACGTGAAGAAGAGTGAGACGAAGGTGAGGTTACAGGGTCAAGAGCGAGGGCGAAAAGGTAAATTGGCTATTGCCGCGGATTTATACGCCGTAACGCCGTCGTTTTTGGTGGTGGAGGTTAAGAAAGACAACGGTGACACGTTGGAGTATAATCAGTTCTGCAGCAAGGAGCTTCGTCCCGCGCTTAAAGACATCGTGTGGAGGAATTCTCCGTCTGAGAATAATCCTACACCGGCTTGAATTATTCAACATTCTCACTCGCTGCGTGTTGTCGTTTAGAGAGATTGTATTGTCGTTCCGTTGTTAGGACTGGGAGATATTTTAATTATTATTTGTTTCTTGTTTGTGTTTTTGTTAATTCTGTGTTTTTTGGCCTTTCGGGGTGAGACTCGTCTTAGCCTGAAAAAGGAATTGTTGAAAAGCCAAATGCACTAATGAATCGAAATCGACACGTCGAGCTGTCGAAGATTCAGGTACATGTGCTGAGTGGTGTTGTTCTCGTGGTTGATGTTGTTGCTATGTTATCGTGATTGTGAATGTGTTTGCAAATTGATTGGGGTGGCTTCGTTGCTGCGTTTAATGTTATTATTATTTTCATCGAATGAGTGCCTTTTTTGGCGGGACCTGGGATGTTATGTTTTAACTTCTGCTCTTGTCGCCAACTAGAAGAGAAATTCGACTTTCTCCGAAAATTCTTTAATAAGAGGATAAAGAAAAGTATTAGTTTGAAATAAAATATGTAACAAATAAAATTGAAAAATAAAGAAAATACAAATGTGAAGAAAAATATTATTATTTAAAATATGACATCTCCTATGAAAGTAATGAGTAATTGGTTTACATGCAAGTAGAGATAAAGTATATAAAAGATAAAATATATTGAAGGGAGAGGGGTCAGGTCAATAATGATTTTAGACCCTATGCTTTGAATCACACGCGTACTAGTTGGAGACGAGTGAATTTAAAGATAATCATTAATCATGATTTACCAGCTCTCAAATTTTGGTCCTCTAATATTGTTTGGTGAGTGAGTGTTTAGACATGCATCTTTTAGTCAATAATTGATTTACAATCATCTTAAATATGTTTAATTTTGTGGTGGAGGATAATTTATGATTGATTTTAGAATTAAATAATTTTAAGAACCTTTTATATTAGATTATCAAAGTTTACTATAAATTTAATTTTATAATAAAAACATATAAATGTATATCACATTACTCTTTAAAATCAATTTTAACTAAATTATTTTTATAAAAATAATTCTATTTAAATTTAATTTTATCAATACCCATATGTTTTAATGAAGTTATACAAAGAAAGGTGTATTAATATTTATACAATGCTAAATTGTTTGCTGAATTTACAAATTTTATATAATATAAAAATTGTATTTTGCTTGAATATCTAAATAAGAATATTTATAAAATAAAGATCAATTAAAAATATTAAATTAAATTAATCTCTAAATAAAGGGTGTATTTTTTTAATTGCAAGATAAAATTTAATTGGAGTAACTTGAGAACTTTTTGTGATGTTTTTAAATTATTGAAAAAATATCTTAATAATCCACATAATATTCAGATTTCATTTCTCCCTAAATTTTAGATATTTGAAATGATATAAAAAATTTAAATATACTTTTAGTATGTAAGATTTTAAAAAAAATATGGTGTGGTTTAGTTTTATTCCTTATAATTATAAAGATTTTCTTTAATTTTAAGCATTAAATTCAGGGAAAAAATTCGTTTTTATCCCATCATTAATTAAAGACTAGTTTTCGTGTGAACATTATAAAAACAATGGGTTTTTAATAGATCAAAATATATCTTTAATATCATATGAAGTATTCAAAATAAGTACTTATTACAATTTTAAATAAATTTATATGATACATAAAACTATTAGAATATTTATTTGATAATGCTGGATGGTGTATCCAATTCTTATTTGTTTCCGTTCCTTTCCCCTTATCCTAGTTTTATAAATCAATTTTCTTTACCCAACATTGATATAAAAATCAATGAAGTACAGTGTACGATGTTTTAGTTCGATGTGATGTAAGCCGTGTGAAAGTAAGTTCCATAAGTTCCATGTGTTTATTTTTGCCGTGCTTTGAGATATGAATCAATCTCAATCTTATCTTCATCTCAAGATAAGAATGAAAGGACGGTATTTTAGAGAAAAAAAAAAAGTGTGAAATAATAATTATCAATTAAAATAAATTTTAATAATTAATTAACTTGTAGTATTTTATGTATTTTTTTATATCTTAATAGTTTATTTTATTTAACAAATTTATTTATTTATTTTACAAAGGTATATTCATTTTTAACTAAATCTAATCTATGCGGTTGATGTAGTGGAATGGAATACGATTATTGTTGTTGTGCTTACCGAATTTGGTTGGTATGGTCATAATAGCATACAAATTTGACTCCACAGCCCAATAGTTGCGGATGGATGGGCTTGCTCCGAAATTTCTTAAGATAGGTGCATTGCATTTTGATAATGTATCAACAAACCATTCAAAAGCTGATAAAATTTTGCTTTTTTCCTCTAATTTATTACGTCGACCACTAGTCATTGTGTATAGTACCGAGAGAATCATATTTAATATTTATTTTATAAAAATTTAATTGTTATCTATTTTATATTTGTTATTATCAGATGTAGTTTAGTCAAGTTGTTAAAGGTTATTTTGAAAGAAATAGATAATTTGACTATAACTAATTTTATTTGGAGAATGTTTTCAGCGTGAAAAAAAGGAGAATAACATACTTACGGAGATAGTATGATGTTTAAGTTAATAAGAATAAGGATTGAAAAAATTTATGATTAAAATTGTTATTAGAAAAAAAGAGATTATTTCTACAGTACATTAATATCATAAAAATGTTAATGATAAAAATTACTTTTATTACACATAAACTTTCTTCTGTTTGACATATTCACGCCAGTAATAAAGATTACAGTAATTATAGATAATAAATGGACTCGTATCATATCATATTTATCAATGATAGTAAATTTATAAAATCAATAATTTACCCTAAACAATAAAACATCGATAAATTTTGTAATCTTCTTATATTATCGGACCAAGTTTGGTGGAGTTGTTAAAAGTTGTCTTCGAAGAATCAATTATAAATACAAAACATTCCTACACTCAGGTGAATAAGAATAAGAGTTGAAAAAATTTACGATTGAATAAGAGTTACCATCGAAAAAATACTTTCTAAAGTAAGGTATTTATAAGTGAATATTATTATCAAACATGTTAACCTCAGTTACTATGACAAAAATTATTTCTATTACACATTAATTCTCGTATGCATGCTGGAAAATAAAAAATATAATATTTATAAGTGACAGGTGAACATATGTTTTATCCAAATTGATCCGTCAAAGTAAATTTATAAAATTAATAATTTACTATTAACTATAAAATAATCATATCTCATGCTGGCTTGTTAGTAAAAAGAAAAATTGATATTAGACAAACAAATAAAATCGTTCCAAAACTAAAAAAAATAATTCAGTACTGTTCTCGCTGGATTTTGAGGTGGTCCGAGCTGAGCTCGGTCCTAAGAAATCTGGCGACGTGAGGGGTTGAACCCTCGTTGATTGTCTGAGTAATTTAGGTTTTATTTCGTGTTATTGTCGAATCCTCTATTAGTATTTATAGGGATCGTAATTAGGTTCCATATTCGTGGATTTCGTGGGGAAGATAGTTTCAGGCCCAAGAATCCCGAAAAATCAGGGAAAAGATATATGTCCATATTTGTCCAAATTTGTTCTATTTATACTCAGCTCAGCCGGTCAGTGAGGAGAGCCTGACATCACTGGGGATGAGCTTGGCGCCCATCCTCAGCCCGGTACATCAGTCCCCCGAGCTCAGACCAAGCGATTGATTGACATTGAGTTAAGTCACGAGTTCGGTCATCCGAGGTGTAACGGCGGGAAACCCCAACGACGGTTGGTATTCCCTAATTTAATTTTATTTAATTTTTCAATTAATTTTACGTTACTGGGCCTTGAACGTGGGTAGTGGGCCGTTTGCGGTTATGGGCTTGGCCGTTACCCTTGGCTGGTAACGGCTCTTTTCTTCCCTTCTTAAACGCGTTGCCCCTTCATTTCTTCATTTTCTCCCTTCTTGCATTTGCACTTTCGTTCCCCTTTCGCTGCCGCTTCCTTTTCTTCCTCAGATTCTCTCTCATTCTCCCGGTTCTCTTCAACCCTCCCTCTTGTCGAGTGAGTTGTTCGCAGTCGGGTTCGACCTTGCTTGCCTCTTTCCCCTTTTTGCTCGTCCTCTGTTTCTGAATTTCTCCCTTCTAGGTATGTCTTCCTCTTCACATTCTTCTGCTACTCGTAGCATAGATAGTATGCTCCCTCCCTCTGTCTCGGGCTCTGAGCCCGAATCGATGGGGACTTCTTCTCCCTCCATTGAAGTTTCAACGGGAGAGGTCGATCTCGGATCTGGGCTCTCCTCCGCTGCTGCCGAGGTCCCCCCGGCTGGGGCCGATGTCCGATCTGTGGGCACCGCCGAGGTCTCCCAATTTGAGACCGAGGTGAGACATGTCGACGTCGCTACGGAGGTAGCCGGCGGTGGGGGCACCCTCCCCGGTTCGGCCGAGGAGGAGGTATCGAGGGAAGCCGAGGAGGCCGATCTCGAAGTCCCCGTCCCTGTTGGGGAGCCCGACTTCTCGTGGCTCCTGGCAGAAGTGTCTAATCGAGTCTCTTCCTTTGACAATATAGAGAGTGTCCAGGCCATCCTTGATCGGTATGCCATCTTGAGGGAGGGGTTCGAGGACATGGTTAGGTTTAGGACTTGTAAGCCTAATCAGAGGGTTCATGCTCATACCCTCATCTCTGGTCGGTATGTCATAACCGTATATGAGTATATGTTCAAAGAGTACAGTATAGTCTTTCCTTTGAGTCGCTGCGAGACCGAGGTCCTCGCCTTTTTGAATGTGGCTCCCAGTCAGCTCCACCCCAACAGTTGGGGTTTCCTCTGTGCCTTCCAAATTTTGTGTAAGATGCTCGGCCTTAGGCCAAGCTCTCGCGTATTCCTTAACTACTACCAGTTGAAGCACGGCCCCAAGGTGGGTTGGGCTTCTCTTAGTAGCGCCCGGGCTGGGGGAGGCTTACTCGTCCCCTATAGCCAGTCATATAAAAACTTCAAGGAGAGATACTTCAAGCTATCTCCGGTCAACAATCGGGTCGTCAAGGCCCTCTTCTTGAAGGACGACCTGACGCCGAGATACCCCTTATACTGGTGTCTCCCTCGAAAATATACCAAGTTTCCCGGGAATATGTTGACCCCGGGTGACCGGAACATTATTCAAGTTCTGGACGGCCTCCCCTTTACCCATAAGCAAATGCTCGATACATTCAAATCGGAGAGGAGGATCCCTATCGTCATTTTCTAGGTAATAATCTTTAGTGCCTTCCCGTCCTTTTTGTGAATGGTTTGACTAACACTCTTGTATTTTCTTTGCAGATTCCATGGGCGACAACTTCAGCCTGATAGATGCTTTGAAGGCTCGCCGATCAGGTTCTGGGCCTCGAGGTCGTGGGGCGCCCTCTCGCGGTCCAAGCCCGGCTCCCCGACCTTCTCTCCCTCAGGCTACCCCTAGCCCCAAACGGCCAAGGGCCGACGTGCCCGAGCTCGCATCGGCCGGTGCCGAGACTTCTCCTAAGAGGCCAAGGCTAGACGAGGACACTGCTACCTCCCCTTCTCCCCTAACTCGGGCCGAGGTGGCCGTGCCCGAGACAGCTCCTAGAGGCGAGGGGGCTACTTCGGCTCCAACGACCACACGGACTTCTCAAAGACTTCCATCCGGTGCTTCTTGGCTTGGCAAGGACGGCGTCGGGCCCGCATTAAACAGGTAGCGGCCGACGTCCTGCCCGGTCAATCACTCTGGGACTCCTCGCTAAGGGGGGAACACATCCAAGTCGGGCAGCCCTTCCCGAGCTCCTATGATAATGCCCTGCTAGATGCAATTGGGGCAACAGACAACCTGGACGGGACCGAGGTCTTGCTGAGCCGCCTCATGGCCATAGCCCGGCACAGCAAGAGGAGGATGGCCAATCTTGAAGCGGCTGCGGCTCGGCAGGAGCAAGAATGTACAGCTCGGGCGGCCGTGTTAGAGATGGAGGTCACCAAATCCAAGCTGGCCAGGGAAGACTTGGAAAGGGAACTTGCGGCGACAAGGGCGGACCGGGATGAGCTCCAGAAGGACCAGGAGGAGCTCCACAAAGAACTCGTTGCCTTAAAGGCGAATAAGGAAGAACTCCAGGGTAGGCTGAGCTCCTCAGCCGACCGCGTTGTAGACGCGGAGACCAAGGTGCTGAGCTTGACCGAGCAACTCGCCGCGGCCGAGCAGATTATCTCCGGTCAGAAGGCCAAAATGGAGCAAATGGAGGAGGCTGCTGTGTCCGGCTTCTGCTCGGGCTTTGACGGGGCGGTTCGCCAAGCTTGCTTCCTCGCTCCGACCTTGGATCCTGAGTCCTTTGACTATGTCAAGGATGTCGTGGATGGGGAGTAGGTGGATCGCACCGACTAGGCCTTCTCCTCTCTTGTCGTTACCTTGCAATTTTATTTTCTCTTTACTTTGTTGTTGTTGTTGCTGACCTTGAAGGTCGGCTTTGGTTTGTAATTAAGGTCTTTTAGGCCGTACAATATTTACTTTTCTTCCGTTTAATATTGATGTCTTCTTCCATACTATGTTCTTCCGCTTTAGTATTGCCGCTCTACCGCTTTAGTATTGCTCGTATCTTCGTCCGACCGACCTCCAACGGGTCTCGGTCTGAGCTCTTAATCCGTTGCTGGTCGAGCCCGGTCTGGAATGTCCTCTTTCTTGGTGCCCGAGAGCTCGGTAAAGGGATTTTAGAGGTACGTGGTGTTTCCTTGAGCTCGGTAGCCGCCGAGCACGGTAAAACTCGTAAAGGGACGCGGTCTCCTTTAGCTCAGTAATCGCCGAGCACGGTAAGAACTTGTAAAGGGACGCGATGTCTCCTTTAGCTCGGTAGCTGCCGAGCACGGTAAAAACTTGTAAAGGGACCGATGTCTCCTTTAGCTCGGTAGCCGCCGAGCATGGTAAGAACTTCTAAAGGGACGCGATGTCTACTTTAGCTCGGTAGCCGCCGAGCACGGTAAAACTCGTAAAGGGACGCGGTCTCCTTTAGCTCAGTAGCCGCCGAGCACGGTAAGAACTTGTAAAGGGACGCGATGTCTCCTTTAGCTCGGTAGCCGCCGAGCACGGTAAGAACTTGCAAAGGGACGCAATGTCTCCTTTAGCTCGGTAGCCGCCGAGCACGGTAAGAACTTGTAAAGGGACGCGATGTCTCCTTTAGCTCGGTAGCCGCCGAGCACGGTATGAACACAATTGATGATAGAAATTCTTCTTTATTGAATACTAGTGTGGTGCCTCGTTAAAACCTTTCCCGGAAAAACCCTCCTTAGGGAAAAACCCGGGCTTAGGAAAAAGAGTACACCTTACTGGGAAATTAAAGTTTAACATATTGTCTAAACCTGACCGTACTGAACGCTAAATAATAATAAAGGAATACGTTAACTGAAGTAGGGCTTTAAATGACTAGCGTTCCAAGTTCTGGGGACGAGTCGTCCCCCCATTTCTTGTAGCTTGTAAGCTCTGTTCTGATGGGTCTCGAGGACGCGAAAGGGGCCGTCCCAGTTGGCGGCGAGCTTGCCATGAGCTCGGTCTCTCCTTGCCTCCCCGGTCTTTCTCCAAACGAGATCACTCGGGACGAAAGACCGCTCACGAACTCGGGAGTTATAACGACGAGCTGCTCGCAACTTCGTGGCCAACTCCCTAACTCTAGCCTCTTCTCGAACTTCTTCAATGAGATCGAGCTCCTCCCTGAGAGCAATCTCGTTACTTGAGGATGTGTACGTCATCCTCCTCCATGAGGGCTCTCCTACCTCAACTGGTATCATGGCGTCGAACCCATAAATGAGGCGGAATGGTGTTTCATTGGTAGATGATTGGGGTGAGCAGTGGTATCCCCATAATACACTCTGTATTTCTTCAGCCCAATCTCCCTTTACGTGGCCGAGCTTCTTCTTCAACTCATTGAGGATGACCTTATTGGCTGCCTCGGCTTGTCCATTTGTCTAAGGGTGTTCCACTGATGACGTCCGGTGCTGGATGCCGAGTTGGGATAAGAATGTGCAGAAGGTAGCATCTGTGAACTGCCGCCCATTGTCGCTGATCGAGCCCTGGGTATGCCGTGCTTCAAAATGATATGCCTCCAAACGAACTTTTGAACCTGCTTGGCCGATATCGTCGCCACGGGCTCGACCTCAATCCACTTGGTAAAGTAGTCGATAGCCACGAGCAAGAACTTGGTTTGCCTCTGCGCTGGTGGGAACGGGCCGAGTATATCCATCCCCCATAACGCAAAGGGCCATGGTGACGAGATTAGGTGGAGCTCGGTTGGGGGTGCTGCCGGTAGCGAACTGTGTTCTTGGCACTTCTTACAGCTCCTTACATAGTCTTTGGCATCCTTCTTCATCGTGGGCCAATAGTACCCAGCACGGACTAACCGGGCCGCCATGTTTTTTGCCCCGGAGTGCATACTACAGATGCTTGTGTGAAGCTCGTCCATCACGTACTGAGCTTGCTCCTTGTTCAAACATTTGAGTAACGGGGTCGAGAAGCCTCTCCGGAATAGTTCTTGATCTCTTAGCACATAGTAGGCGGCCTGGCGACGCACCCTTTGAGCTTCGTTCTTGTCTTCAGGTAAGATGCCGTCTTGCAGATAGGAGACGAGGGGGGTCATCCACGAGCCCGGTTCGGCACTGATCAAATGGATCTCGTCCTTGTCCCAACTCGGGGAGATGAGGACTTCCTGGATGATTGAGTGATGCTGCCCCCCTTTACGAGAGCTCGCCAATTTAGACAAGATGTCGGCCCTGTTGTTCGCGGGGAACATGGATGATCTCGAACTTGGCAAAGTGAGAAAGTATGTTCTTCACCCGGTGGTAGTATTGCTGCAGCAGGGGCTCCTTAGCCTGGAATTCGTCCCTCACTTGAGAAGTAACCAGCTGGGAGTCACTGAGGCACTTCAAGTGTCGGATGCCCATGTCTCGTGCTAATCAGAGGTCGGCCAGGAGGGCTTCATACTCGGCTTGATTGTTGGAAGCTGCAAAGGAGAAGCGTATAGCCTGTTCCAATATGAAGTCGTCTGGTCCTTCTAGTATAACGCCGGCTCCGCTTCTTTTCCTGTTAGAAGAACCGTCAACTCTTAACGTCCAGCCCGTCTCATGCTCGCCAATCTCGGGCAACTCGGTGAGGAAATCGGCCAAGAATTGAGCCTTCATGGGACCCCAGGACTCAAACTGAAGCCCGAACTCTGACAACTCTACCGCCCAAGCTGTCATGCGACCCGCAAGATCGGGTCGCTGTAATATTTGTCTGACTGGATAATCAGACCTTACGATTATATCATGGCTGCGAAAGTAGTGTCTTAATCTACGAGCGGTGAAGACGAGGGCGAGCACTAGCCTTTCTATAGTTTGATGCCTAGTCTCGGCGGGTTGTAGTGTGCGGCTCACAAAATACACCGGAGTCTGGACTCTGTCGATTTCTTTGACCAGAACCGAGCTGATGGCAACCTCGGAAACTGCTAAGTAAACACACAGTGGAGATTCTAGCGAAGGGCTAGCAAGCGTTGGCAAAGCTGCGATCTGTGTCTTCAACTTGTTGAAGGCGGAGGCACATTCCTCATTCCATTCGAAACGAGCCGAACATTTCAATAATGCGAACAGGGGTTTACTTTGTTCGGCCAGTTTGGGCAGAAACCGGGAGAGGGCGGCCAGGCGTCCATTAAGTTTTTGCAAGTCCTTCAAGCAGGTCGGGCTAGGCATGTTTGTGATGGTCGTGCATTTATCCGGGTTGGCCTCAATTCCCCTATGCGAAATCATAAAGCCGAGAAATTTTCCCCCTCCCACGCCAAAGGCACACTTTTCCGGATTCAGCCGGATTTGATGTCGGCATATTTCTGCGAAGATTTCTCTTAGGTCAGCAGCGTGTTGAGCGTGGGTTTTCGACTTCACCACCATGTCATCAACGTAGACCTCCATGTTTCGTCCGATCTGCGCACTAAAGACCTTATCCATTAGTCGTTGATAAGTGGCTCCTGCATTTTTGAGGCCGAAGGGCATAACTTGGTAGCAATAGTTGGCCGTGGCCGACATGAACGCAGTCTTCGGCTCGTCGGGGGGGGGTACATTAGTATCTGGTTGTAGCCGGAGTAGGCGTCCAAGAAACTGAATGCCCCGTACCCTGCTGTGCTATCTACTAGTCGGTCGATGCTAGGCAGGGGATAGGTGTCCTTGGGACAAGCCTTGTTCAAGTCGGTGTAGTCCGTGCACATCCTCCATTTCCCATTTGCTTTCTTGACCATCACCACGTTGGCCAACCAGGTGGTATATATGATCTCTCTGACGAAACGAGCCTCCAAAAGCTTACCGACCTCCCTTTGAACCACTAGACGGCGCTCCTCGCCTAGCTTTCTTTTTCTTTGCGCCACTGGCCGGGCGTGAGGAAGTAGGGATAGCTTGTGGCACATCAAATTAGGATCAATGTCGGGCATGTCAGACGGCTTCCATGCGAACAGGTCTGCATTCTCGCTTAAGGTGTCTATCACTTCCTCACGGATAGACGACGGCAAGGAAGTGCCTACCTTGGTGGTTTGCAAGGAGCTGCAGCGATTCAAGAGGTTCAGCGAAGGAGGGACGCTCCTCCTCAAATTCCGCCCGGGGATCCATATCCAGCGGTTCGTCGGCGCTGCTATGGACAGAACAGATGTTTGAGGTCGGCCTCCCTTCCTCTTTTTTGATGGAGTACGGTGCGACTTTCAGACTCCGGACATAGCACACCCGGGCCGTCCTCGGGTCGGCTTTAACAGTGACTATCTTTCCCCTTTCTTCCAGGAATTTCATGGCCATGTGCGGTGTGGACACAATGGCTCCTAGCTGGTTCAGCGTTCTTTTGCCGATAATGACGTTATAAGATGTGTCGGCATCAATCAAAATGTATCTGACCTCCACCGTTTTGTAAGCCTCGCTTCCGCCAAAGGTAGTGAGGAGATCGATATACCCCCGAGAATGGACTCTTTCTCCAGCAAATCCGAGCAGCGGCTCGGGGTACGGCTTGATTATAGACTCAGGCAGCTCCAACTGCTTGAAGACAGACCAGTATAACACGTCGGCCGAGCTTCCTTGGTTGATCAGCACTTTGCGAACCCGCCAGTTAGCAATGGTGTACGAGATGACCATGGGGTCGGTCTGGTCGGGGTCCTCTATGCTGAAGTCGGCGTCAGAGAATGTGATGGAGGGCAAAGTTCTTTTCTTGGGCAATCCTATGTGGTTGACGCTTCTCGCGTATCGTTTCCGCGCCGAAGAGGTAGCTCCTCCCCCAGCGAAGCCTCCGACAATGGTATTGATCGTCCCTTTTACCTTGTCGGGGTTTTGGTCAATCCCCTTACCCCAGCCTCTGTCCGTACGTTTGCTTGGGCCATCTTGGGTGTCCCGCTCTTGGTCTCGGGGCCGTGTCTTGGAACTCGGTCCGGCATACCTCTCTGGGTGTTTCTGCTCCTCTTGTACAAATCTCCATAGCTCGCCTGATCTAATGAGTCGTTCTATGAGGTCTCGAACTTGACGACAATCTTCAGTGGTGTGCCCCGTATTTTGGTGATAAGCACACTGCTTGGTCGGGTCGGCGTCCGCTGGGGACTGGGATGCCTTAGGACGACGCACTAAGTCTAATGTGCATGCTTCTCTAAAGATCCTGTCCCTGGATGCATTCAGGGGGGTGTATGAGGTATATGAGTTGGCGCGGCGTTCTCTTCTTGATTCCGCCCTACGGGAGGAGGATGACTCCTTCTGCTTGGGTTGAAGGCCGTGCTCCCGAGCTCGGCGCTTTGCCGCAGCATTGTCTTCTATGTTCATGAAGCGGGCAGCTCGGGAACGGAGGTCGTTCATGTTGACTGGAGGTTCAGTGAAGAGGGAGTCGGAGAAGGGGCCGGGGTTGAGCCCGGCCTGAATGGAATGCAACACGACAGCGGGGTGGAGGTTGGGTATATTCCGACAGGCCAACGCGAAACGGGCCATGTAATCTCTAAGTGATTCCTTTTCTCCCTGCACCAGGTGATGAAGCGATACCGAAGTGGTCAGTGTCGGTCTAGCGTCCACAAATCGGGCTTGGAAGTGTTCGTAGAGGGAGTTGAAGGAGTCGATCGACAACGTGGAAGGGAGTAATACCAGTCTAGGGCTATTCCCTTCAACGTGGACGGGAACATCCGGCAGAGTACGTAGTCGTCGTCCACGGTCATGGCTACTTGAGTGAGGAAGGCCCTCACATGAGTAATCGGGTCTGTAGTCCCGTCGTACTTGTCCTGAGACGACCATCTCCAAGATTCTGGAACCCGGACCGAGAGGATGGCTGGAACGAATGGGTGGAGGTTTCATACTTGACCAAGGCCAGGTGTCCGAGGAGGGGGTCCGAGGTCCGCAAATGGCCGAGCCTGGGAGGGACCTGGCCGAGTTGAAGAATTAGCCACCCGTACCTGAGAGATATCCTGCCGGGGTATGGAGGTTGCGACATGCATATCCTCCCCCGTAGTGCGCTGGTTGTTGGGACCGACGCGCGAATTGGACCTGGCCTCCTCTCTATCCCTTGGCTCGTCATCCCGGTTGGGAATGAAGGGGGACCTACCCTGAGTTTCTTGATTTCTTTGTCGCAGGGCTTGCAATTCCAGAGTATCGGCTTCACGTTGTCGCTGGAGGGTCTGCAAGGCTCTTTCAGTTTCTCGATTATGGGCTCGCAAAGCTTCCACGCGAGCGTCCATCCGTTCTTGTGCCTCCGCCAACGCCGCATCCACTCGTGATTTTATGAGTTCTGCTATGGCGGGATCCACCACAGCGTTGGAGTTGCTGCGAGTGCGAACCATCTGGGGCTGTTTCGGGATTAAGAGTTAGCAAGTGGTTGTGGGATTAAGGATTATCTTGCCCCACGGTGGGCGCCAAATGTTCTCGCTGGATTTTGAGGCGGTCCGAGCTGAGCTCGGCCCCAAGAAATCCGGCAGCGTGAGGGGTTGGAACCCTCGTTGATTGTCTGAGTAATTTAGGTTTTATTTCGTGTTATTGTCGAATCCTCTATTAGTATTTATAGGGATCGTAATTAGGGTTCCATATTCGTGGATTTCGTGGGGAAGATAGCTTCAGGCCCAAGAATCCCAAAAAATCAGGAAAAAGATATACGTCCATATTTGTCCAGATTTATTCTATTTATACTCAGCTCGGCCGGCCAGTGAGAAAAACCCGGCATCACTGGGGATGAGCTCGGCGCCCATCCTCAGCCTGGTACAAGTACTTAAAAGAAAATTAATATTAGACATGACAAATAGAATGATCGACTAAGAAAAAATATTAAATTGACAAATTGTTGCACCGATTACACGGCAGCTGCCGCACATCTTTGGTTTCTACCTCTCAAGTATCGTCCCATTGACATTGCAACTGGCAGCCTGCATTGGACTAGGCAACCATCGGCGGTGCACCACCGTAGATCACACGTGGCATCATTAGAGATCACACATGCGATCTCCTCTCAATTTCAAAATCCTCTCTTTTGCTTTTAGCTCTCTGTCGCAGCATCCAAATCGCAAATGATTTACGGAAATAAAATTGCTATAAAGATTATAATTTATAAAAATAATTGTTCATGAAATAACGAATTGTTTGTGGGAATATTTGAGTTGTTAAAGGCACGATCATTTATAAAAGGAATTGTGTACAGAATAATGAAATTTTGATGGTGACCTGTATGGTGACCTGTATGGATTTATGAAATTGTATACATGTATTTAATAATATGATATTACATTTTTATGAGTTTAATAGAAATATAATTAAATTAAATACATCATTATATATTTATAAATACAAGTATAGTAAAAAAGTATATGTCCTTTTAGTTTATTCTATCATTTAATTATAAATATATCATTTAAAGTTACTTTAATTAGTTATATAATTTTGATATAACGGATTCCTTGAGATAGATTCTTTTGAATTTCACTTTGATCTTTTTCTAATGGATTTATGTTTCATCTAATTGTTTTTATTCTATAACTATTCAATGATGATTATTAAAGTCTTCATTGTTATTGTAATTATTCATCTTAACTATTGTCACATTTGGTGTGATTATTATTACCTAGTCCTATTGTACGTTGTTTTGATAATTTAATCAAACATTTCACTTGGCCACTAAATATTATCCATATAAGATAACACATTGTTTTGATAATTTAATCAAACATGTCACTTGGCCACTAAATATTATTCATATAAGATAACACGTAAGTCTTCGCGTTGATAAAATGTTATCCATTTAAATCTAAACCCTCTCTTATTTGCATTTAATTATCCTAAAAAAAGATCTCTAACTTAGAGATATCGATGTACGTATATTTATAAATCCATACTTTATCTATTAGTCAACTTGTACAAAACTTTGGTTATAAAGACTAACAACTAGAAAAACTAGAAGAAGGCTGAGAAAATTTCGCTACCTGCACCATCAAATCTTTTAACATAACTAATTTCATGTATATTTGCCACAATGCAAAAGCGTAAGAAACATTAATATGATGTTTCTTACGCAAATAGCAAGACCATCAAGTTGGGCTGGTTTGGTCAGTGATTCAGAAAATGGCATAACTAAAGTGTTTTGTCAGCTACTGCAAATCACCAAAATTGTTTTGGATCACATAAACCAAAGCACCTCATCTTGATTTGTGTTTTTAAGCTTCTTCAGGAAGAACAAATCGACAACTATTTTCCAAAACAAATTCACTCAAAAACATTCTAGAAAATTTGTGAAATAATTGGTGACTGTTCCATGATTTACATTTGCCTCATTTCCTTTGCTCGCATGAACATTGTGAGTTTTATGTAATGTCCATTATTGATCTCAATTTGCTTACTTTCCTCATCCATGTTGATAGACTCCTACAGGGATCCTTGTTTCCCATAATCAAGTGAATTAATTCCAAATTCTCTGCAACAAATTAATTACTCCCACATATGTATCATTTGAAAAAAAAAAAAAAAACTTAAAGTGTAAACCTTTTATAAACACTTTATATTCTTAGTCTCTAAATTTTGTTAGATAAAGACTTTCCTAGACATTTTATTGAGCCTCATATTCCTAATATTTCTCCTATTAAGGAGTTTGTTTCTTGGCTCCTTATCATTTATTTGCTTTATTATCAAGTGACATGATAATGTAATTGTTTGGATCTTCCATGATTATTATTTATATTCTATTTTTCTTTTACATATTTTACAAGTAAATTTACTTGAATGGTCCCTTGGAAAAAGATAAAATAAGAAGTTATTTAAGAAAATTTATTTGTAAAAAGGGAAAAAGAAAGTTTAAATAGAAATAATGGTAAGTACGTGTAACATTTATGCCACTACAAACAAATGTCAAGAATTAAAATCCATTAAAAGAAGTAGGCTTTTACTATAGGCACTCCCTTTTTGCTTGTCTTGTTTGTTTACACTCCCCGGCCCCTTAAACATTTGATCTCTTTCTCTCTAACGTTCTTCAATGTTGGATGTCGAACGAACCAACATTTGTGGAACTTCTAAAGGAATACGTTTTGGGCTCCAAAAACCAACGCGTCGTAGAATTAGCAATTCCTAGCTTCTCTTATTTCCATCACAAAATCATCATGTTTTACTGTTTGTAAGCAAAGATAATCCAACAAGAGAACGGGTTAAATAATGCTTTAAGGATTTTCGTGAGTTTTTTTAAGTATGAAAATTTCGTCTGAGAAACAAAATAATGTGTTAATCAATTTTAAAAACTTTTCTGCATGTTTACAAAACACAGAACTTGACATACAAACTCGATATTTGTTTAAAGATAAATATAGTTAGTTTACATGATACTACTTCTACTTCCTTAATAAATTATTAAAGTTATACTGTAACTTTTAAAGTTTAAGGATTTTGATTCGTGTCTATGTCATGAGGACTTGACAATCTCTATATTATGATTACATGTTATTCCTTAAAATGAAAATCATTTTACACAAACTTATTTAACATAACTTTATCAAATCTTGTTCCTCTGTGACTTTTTAAGATAAATAAGTCTGTGTTAAGAAATTATAAAGTTTAAGCATTATACATAGGACATATCTATCACTCTTGTAATCATAAGATGAAGTTGCAAGATATCATCCTTTACTTTGGAACATCTTAGGCTTAAACTAAACAATTCTTTCACAACTAAAGATATATTATACATCAAAGTGATAAGAGCATGCTCGCAAAAATTGTTAGAGCAAAAGAATATATCATATGTTGAATTGATAAAAAGCTCATGTTTATCTTATTGAAATGGTTTTTACATCAAGAAAATGTGTTTTTGAAATTTACAAGAGAAGCTATTTTAAAGACTCACACTACTACAAGAAAAAATGCTATTACTAAAAGTCAAAATTTGTTGGTAATAATGAATATCCGTTGGTAATTGTAAATTTAATTTAACCAAATATAATTACACAAGTTAATGTCACTTATTATTTGGTACAAGCCATATAAATTAAGAGTAACTCTTGTGCAATTTCACCAAGACACTATCTCCACTAGTTTCACACATGTATCCCTCACTCCTAATACTTCATACATCGCTTTTAGGTTCATTATGAGTTTCTAATATTTTCCTAAGCTTCTGAGTGATTCGTTTAGTTACATAATATATATTTACATAGATATATCTAAACACTTATCCATAAAACCCTTATTTATTACCAATTTTAAATATAATATAATTTGACTATTCAAATTTATTTATTATAAATTTTAATAATATCCAATAAATATTTTCACGTAATAGAATATTAGTTCATTTAATTATACTCAGAACAAACTCAACCCAACTTTACCAATTAAATAACGTAAAGGCGTAGTAGCTCGCGTTGACATAAACCTAACCCATAGGAAAAGTGCATTTTGATTCCATTTCCCCCCGTAAAGTCCAAGTACCCGCAACCCGAAGCAAATAGCTTTTGATCGTTTTAAATAGAGACTAAAGAAAAAGCACATATAAATAATACTATCAGAACACACTACTAACTAAAGTTGTCTATCCTTCTTGGATAAAGCCTATCTCATCCATCCCTAATTATTTCATAATTATTAAGTCTATTAAGTAAAACATTCTGAAATCAAATTTTAACCATACAAATATAATAATATTAGAAATAAGAGGTTTTGGTTTTTTTTCAATGGAAAAGTTGGAGAGAAAAGCTAGGAGAAGTTTTTCTTTTTCTTTTTTTCTGAGGAAAGAAGAGACGATCCATCACGCAAACTTCTTATGAAAGTATTTATTTAAGAAAGTTTTGCCACATTGGGATTTATCTCATAAGGTATAATTAATTAAACTTGTATAATTTCATTATGAACCATACTATTTTCAAAGACTAACTTGATTTTATAAATCTAACTTGTAAGATTGAGATTGTTTACTCACTAATATACTATATTTCGGAAAAGTTCATATATTATTTTAGAATGTGATAAAACTAGTGATGATAAGAAACCTCAATCATGCTAGAAAATTAATTTTGCTTAGAGAAATCAATATAAAAATAATGCTAGTAACAAATAGTGTCTAATTAGACGTTTTTTAATTTACTTTAAAGACTAATAATTTTTTTTAATTTCTTGGAAAAAAGTGATAATTATGTTTTTAAATTTAAAATTAATTACTAATGCGTTTATACATTATTTGATGAGCTTCTCCATAGAGTTTAATAAGAAAACAAAATAAGAAATTAAAATAAAATTATTTTCTCTATAAATTAAAATAAATTTATACTTACGTTAAAAAATTAGATTTTGAATAAGCTGATATAAAAGAACTTTTATAGATTAACTAATATTGATTTAATTTTATGTTATTGAGAAGTTTATTTCTTTTTAATAAGATAAAACGAGTTTATGTGTAGGTTAAACACTGGATTTTGAATTCTCCTATAAATATTTTATAGAATTACTTAAACAAATGATTAATGTTTTAATTTTAATCATACTTATATTTATTATTTAATCTTGGGCAATGGCTTGGTTTGAAAATGAGAACCACTGGGGTTAAGTTAAAATTATGCGAGGCTTTATAAGGAAAGAGATAAACATAAAATTTCAATTACTTGTAATGTATACAAGAGAATATGTTATTAACCAAAATGATACTCTAGTGTCCTAAATTAAATGATAAAATAAAATTAAAGATTAAAAACATTGAAAATTATTATCATTTATAAGGAAAGATAAATCCAAAATTTTTAAATAGTAAATAGATACTTGATCTTTTTTCATAATTTACTAATCCTTCAAATGCGTATTCATTTCTACATTTCTTTATATGAAGTAGTAGTGTTATTTTACACTTTGATGTTACTTGCGTGATTAGACGAACTAATTACATGTAAAACCCACAAACAAGGCTATAAAATACACCCTCAAATCTTAATGAAATAGCATAATTTAAGGCTTGAGTAGAAGCTATATAAGTTAATGAAACGCATTAAAAAAATGAAAACGCGATTACAAAGGTAGACCAACTGGTTATTTAGACGGAAATGAAAAAGCAAAAAAGAGAGAAATCCACTGAAAAGAAGAAAATGAACAGGATAATAATAATAATCATAAAGGAAAAGAAGACGGATAAGTAATTTGCAAAGTGATTGGTTGCGTTGAAAGTTAGCATCAGCCAAACAAAGTCTAGGTAAATACGGCGTCGTTCAGTCCTCCAAACCCCCTTTCACCCCTCCGTATCCCTGACGCCTTATTTTCGTAGACTTTAACGGCTCTTTTTTGAAAAAAAACACACGTCATTTTCTGTCCTTTTTATCTCCTAACGCCGTCATCACGGCTTCGACACGGAGGCAGCGTCCTTCACGGCGCCGTCAACAGCGGACTGCACGGTCAGCACCGACATGTTCGGAGATGACGGCCCTTCTCCGGCTGCAGCGGCGGCGGTGTTGTTGGTCGGGATCTGGGTGGTTGCGGCGGTGTTGATCATGGGGTTGTTCCTAGTGTGACACGTGGCAGTGGAGATTGCAGTGGCGAGTGAAATAGGCATTAGACAAAGTCCCTTACCTTGAAGGTATTGCATGGCGGAACCCATGTCTTCTTCCATTAGTTTAGCTACTTGGTGCTCTGTCATCGTTAGAGTGTCGTTTGATGCTGACGCTGTTGTCGTTTGGTTGTTGCTAGTGTTGGTGTTCGAGTTCCCACCACCGTTACTGTTGCCGTTTGCTTGGATACAGTCTCCTCCTCCCTACAAAGATAAACCGTCACGTGATGGTTGGTTATTTGACGGAAAGATAAGAAAAATAAAAAAAGTGAGGCGCGCGTGTGTGTGCGCGTGGGAGAGAGAGACAGAGGGGAATCTGAGAAAGTGGACACGCGTGCTGCTTTTGGATTGTCGTTTTGTAGTGATTGAGAATTTGAGAATTGATATAAGCCAAAGTCAAGTGAAATGTTTGGGTGGGTGGGTTGGTGGGGATGTGGGAAAGACTCTTCTCTCCGACATGTTGATGCACGGTGCGCAGTGTCTTCCACATTTTCTTCATTACTACTACTTTTATCTTCTCAAAGTTTGCTTCATAATACTAAGCTATTATTATATCATAAAATCAGGAAAATTTAGCTACTTCTTTCATAGAGTAATAAATAAAAATCATTCATTATTATAATGCAGTTGTATTAGCATTCATTATTATAATTAAAAATGACACAAAAAAATGTTGTGTGTTATGATATGATGATTTAATTTTTGGTGGGTGAATGAAAATGGAAAAGCACTTGCATGTATAGTAATAACCTCAGAGGAGATATCAGCAACGAGGGGTGCTACAGCAGCTGCACCGCCCAATCTGCTCATGCTCAGAACCTGTAACCCCAAGCAATGACACAATTTTATTTATTTATTGAAGGCAGGGGTCAGTGGAATTTAATAAGCACAAGCCCATACTTAACACCTTTCAATTAAATAATGAAGTCGATGATTAAAATATGGTATTACATGATGTTGATGAGGAATAAAATCAAATTAAGAAATGCTAGTACAAGAGTAAAACGCGGGAAGCGCACCTTGACTTGGAGCTGCAGGAACTTCACGTAATCGATGATCTCATCTAGCATGGATGCCTTATCTGTCTGTCATTCCACAAACCAAACGAATATTTCAATTATGGATTGGCCCATTTATTATTAATTGTTAGCATAATAATAACAATAATAATAATATTTACTCCCTAATAATAATAGTAATATTGTTCACATTGGTCCCAACCGATCGTTGTGCGATGCGGGACCTAACCTCTGCTATCCAGCTTAGTATTTCAAGTACGCACGGAATCGTATGATGAGAGGGCAAGACAAACGCTGAGACCACCCCCGAGAACGACGTCACCGTACCAACCATTTTTTCCATGTTACACTTACACCACCACATTATAAAACTTTATATGGATATGAAAATTACATTAACAACTAGCTAATTTTTTATTAGAATAACCCATTAGCCACTACATCACACAGAAAAATTACTGTTACTGTATTATTATTGCGCGGTGCTCATCGTGATGGCCTAGTATTGCAACTTCTGTTTTATTAGTGTTATCATAAATATTAAATAAAATTGACACGATAAATAACAATATTTGAGAATTAATTGGCGTAGTAAACGGGCATTTTACCTTGTTGGCATTGGGAACCAGTTCCTGTAGGGCCTTCATTCTCTCTGCGATTCTCTCCCTTCGTAACTGCCACAAATAACATATCCAACAACCTTCAGAATAACAAAACAAACCTAAAACACTATCAATTCTGTCCTATTATTCTGGCGTTTACTTTTCTCTATTCTCTTCAAGACTCAGAATTCATAAACCCTAACTATTAACCTTAATATTCACCCTCTGTCACTTGCCGGCAATTTTATCAAACAATTGACTCTTTTTCACACTTCGAAAGCGATATCATTTACCAAAACCAACAAACACCCTGATGAAAATATTGGGCTCCATTTTCAGAACACTCAAACAAGTCATTAAATGAAGCCAAGAATTAAAGTCAGAAACAAAAACAGCATACGTACCCTTTCAGCGATACTGTGTGGGTCCGTCGCTTGACCTCTCCTGGCTCGAACCCTCTGCCTCGGCTGCGCCGGCGTTCCTCCGGTACCACCGCTCGCCGGCGCTTGGCTCGTCGCACCACCCGGCGCACTAAAATTTTGTCCCTGCATCGGATTCCCACCTCCCTGACATTCAAATAAAAAATTGATAACCGTCAATATAAAATTCATTGTTTTTCCACTAGTAGTAACAATAATAATAATAACAAGGATAAAACTTGATTAAAATTATAATTATACAAATTATGAGATAAAACTGCAATTTTTAGAGAGCAAAGTATGAACCTGAGGATGTTGAAAATGCTGAGTCTGGTTGGAGGTTTGACCTGTAGCATGCAGAGATCCAGCGAAGCCGTTGAAGAGAGCTTGCACTGAAGCTTCAGCAGAAGCGCCCTATAAATAAAAAAAAATAAAAAATTAGATAAAAAATTTGGAGAAAGAAAAAAAGGAAGGTAAAGGATAGAGTGTGGTACGGGATTGGGGGATTTGAAGGAGGAGGAGTCAACGACGTCGTTTGAAGGTAAAGAAAGAGGGATGTGGAGGAGGGAAGAGTCAGGGGGTCTAGACATGAGGAGTTGTTGGTGAAGCATGAGTGCTGCTGCGGCGGCGTGTTTATTGTTGGAGGCGCTGATCTGGTGGTTGCGGAACTTGGAGGCTAACGATGAGGGTTCGTCGTAAGTGAAAGAAACATTGTTGTCGTTGTTGGACGGTGTCGTTTCGTCGGAATTGTGAGGGTTAGGGTCCCATAAGGGCTTGTTTTGGTTGAGGTCGGTCCAGGAACATGAAGACAGCATTTGCTCCAGGAAGTCATCGTTTGAGGTTGGGTCAAAGTGAGAGAGATGTTGTTGTTGCTGTTGTTGTTGGTGGTTGATGTGTGAATTTTGGATCTGGTTTGGAGTGTGAAGGTCCTGGAGGGAGATTTGGGAGGAGTTTAAGAGGGAATTGAGTCCTTGCATTTCTCTGCTACACGGCTGCATAGTAATTAATGATTGAGAGATAAAGACAAGGGTGAAGTGAAGAGAAGAGAAGAGAAGAGAAGAGAGAGTGTTTGAGTTATGAGGTGGTGAAGGTGGTTTTAATGGGAACTTACTCAGAGCATTGTGTTTTGGTTTTGGTTTGAGAGATTTTCGGGTTTGGCCTTGAGGATCGGAACTAGGAAACTAGTTATGTTTCTGTGCTATGGAATTAATGCAACTCTCTTTTCTCACTTCCTATTTGTAGTGGATAATTTTAAGAATGTGATGAGCCGTTCCCCAATAAATTAAATTAAATAAATAAATAACAAAACAAGGGTGTTATTATTATTATTATTATTATTATTATTATTATTACTATTTTTTTTTTTTAATTGGAGTAGTTTGGATTTGGATTATTGCAATTTTCCTCTCTTCTTTTTTCTTTGTGTTACTGTCTTTACTTTAGTTTATCCAATTACAGTAGAGTCTTCTTCCTCATCAAGAATGCAACCAGACATTTTTTTTCACTTGGGAGTGAGGTTAAAAATGAGTCAAGGTTACGTCAGACATTGCACTTAGCTTTTAAGCAGGCCTGGTCAAAAAATAAAATAAAAAATTATAGGGTTTGAGATAAATTTATATTTGCATTTAAACTTCAATTCAATATAATTTATTAATATTTACTTTTTTAACTCAAAATTTATTATCAAAATTTTACTATGAATTTCTTTTGTATGTACTTCTTAAAATATTTTTTTTATATAAAAATTTAAAAAAATGACATATCATATCATAATAAAATTTGTTATCTAATAATGTAAATTAAAAATAAAGTACTTATTAAAAAATTATGAAAATTTTGTTGTGGCCATACATTATTTGGAGCTTAAGACAATTTCTTCTTTAGCCTTGTGCCATACAAGATATGCTTTCAGCGAAACACTTGACTAATCCATAATGTTGACTTGATACGGTTTTTGCTTTTTATTTCATCTTCATGTAACTAGTACGAAATTTCAAATTGTTTAATTTTTTTATGCATTAAATTGGTTAACTTCGACAATATGAGATTAAGTTAAGTTATTTATTTCATTATTTGAGTCAAGTTATTATTATTTGATATAGTAGAGATTGATTTTATTTTATTATAATAAATATATTTGATTTTTCATCAAACTGATATTAAATAAATCATTTATGGTATTGTTATATTCAATGTGAGTTAAAAAAAAATTAATGTACAATGACAGACAATAAAATTCGATTATAAGATTTTATGCATGCTTAACATTAGTTAAGTTAACACTAGTTATAATAACTTGATAAAGTGGACTTTTCTTAGGAAAAAAATATACATGTTCACTATAAGAAGATTTTAGTTTGAGAAAGGAAAGATAAGTGCGCACTGCTTTATTTTCTAAAAATGGACGTGCAAGCAGTGCAACTAGTTTCAAGCTTTACTCTTTAGAGTTGTTTTTTAAGCTTAAGCTTTGCAAAAGAAATCTCTGGTGTCTTATGGACATGCAAATGCAAACATTAACTGTACATTGTCTTTCGTGAAAGATTTGCACTAGATAAAAGAAGAAACTTGAAATTGAGAGTTTCCTTTGTTTCTAATTTCTTTGAGAGTTGTTTCCTTAATTTTTCATATTTAAAATAACTTCTTTTACATGCCCAGCATTTAAAGATATAAAAATTTAAAAGTTATGTTCATCATCATCAGTACGAGAGACATCTGCTTAAACATTAAATATTTAAATAAATAATTGTTTATTTACACCTCTAATAGATAATAGATATAGGAATTTAAAAATAAATCTCAATAATTACTTTAAATATATGTTTATATAAAATACTAGAGTTTAAATATTTAAATATAAGAAATAAGTTCAAGAATAACAAATATTATTGGTATATTTTTAGTGTTTTTTACTTTTTTTTTTTTTTTTTTAGTGTTTCTTACTTTTTTATAGCTTTGACTTTAAAGAATATTTTTTTGTTCTTTATGATATATCTCTTTGCATATAGGTTAAAAACAATTATTATATTTAAATTATTTAAAGACAAATTATAATTTTTAATTTTGATAATTATATATCATTAATCATTAAAATAAAATATATATATTTTTATACAAATTAACGAGTCATTAAATAAAACATTATTATAAATGTGAATAATAGGACATGGACATGACTCCATAGAGTAAGATTTATATAACTTTTTGTATATAAAGAATATTTTAGATACTATAGATAAAAAGGAAAAGATAAGGGGACATATTTAGTAATTAGAGGAGGTTGCATAGTATTGTCTTGCCTTAGTTGTAAATGATGAGGATTTAATTGGTTGACTTTGTGCTTATGAAGTTATGATAGATGGTTTTTAATAAGATCCGAGTTTAGGAATATCCTGTTAGTATATATATACATGACATATTATAAATCCTTATTGAGATTTTTGTGGGACCTTGGAATGAAACGAGTAATTGATGGTGTAAACCTTCCAATTAAGTATTTCTCCTTTTGTACAATGGAACTGTAGTTTGAGCAAATTTCAATGTTCACCGAACCTTGACAATTTCTTTAAGACAATAATGCTATTATATATTTATATTTATTTGATTTTGATATCTTAGTTTATATAATAAAGAAAAGTGGTTTTCCAACGAGAGTACAGCTTGAATTCAAAATTTAATTAGCATCAATGTAACTGATCATACTCCTCTTCTCTTCTGTACTCTCTCCCTTATTCTCTCCTTAGCCATTCAAGTGTCGGTCCAAAACAGATCACCATGTAAAAAGAATATAATCAGATAACAATGAAAAACATATCCAAGATTTGAGTTGCTTTTCATAACATAATTATAGAGTAAATGACTTAAAAAATAAGGTAGACTAATTTAATTCTCCAAGATTACCTGATTTTGGTTTTTACAAAATGTGGATCCAGCACTTTAATATTCTAGAGATAAAATTTAATAAAAAAATTAACTTTTAAAAATATAACATATTTATCATTTTAATTTTTAAAAAATATCTATCATTATTTTAATATCTAAATTATATTATATATTATCATTTTAATCCTTGATTCAGAAATTTAAAACAAGAATGGATGGTTAAACTAAAATATCAAAATGACAATAAATGATTAAATTTAAGGATTAAAATCATGATAAATACCTTTTTTTTTTTTAAAAAAAAATAATAAATATATTTTAGGATGATTTTACTATTTTTCAATCTTTGAAAGATTAAATTGTGTTAACTCACTTAACTCCAAAAGACTAAAATACGCTTTATCGAATTATTAAAAAATGAGAAAAATGAAAAATGATGAAATAATTCATGATTGATGATTTATTATAATTTTAGCTCCTAATTTAAAAATAAATAGTTAATTGTAAAATCAAAATTAGTAATAA
The DNA here is from genome assembly GCA_026586105.1 of Hylodesmum podocarpum. Classification (NCBI taxonomy): domain Eukaryota; kingdom Viridiplantae; phylum Streptophyta; class Magnoliopsida; order Fabales; family Fabaceae; genus Hylodesmum; species Hylodesmum podocarpum. Next base: position 4,700,802 of record JALJEV010000493.1, on the reverse strand, counting down.
ATACTTTTTAATAATTATGGTATTATTTTTAAAGATTAATAAATTATCTCATGGCCACTTTTTGGGGAGACAAGTAGATATTACAATGTCTCAAATGGTTACTTGATACCATTACATATTTTTTTAAGTGTATTATGGCTATGATATTGTGTTCTTTGAAACTGGGACCAACTTAAAGTACATGTGATACGTGTACCTTGTAGAAAATCATTCACCCATATCGCCATTGAGATCTAAGAGTTATCTTGCTGGAATTGATTTAGCCATTGTTGTCGATCGCTACAGTATATATATCAATTACAAATTGGATCTAATTAGTTGTTCACCACGCCAAGTTCTGAGTATCAAAATATTTATATCACATTTCACACAACATGGAATCCTACAAAAGTCGTTTTATATTTTAAAAGAATTTCATTCACTATTCTATATAAGAGTAACTAGGGTTAACCAATTCAATGGAATATAAAGGATTCCATGCTATATTATTATATATTCTCTCCCTCACTGTATCTCATTATAATTCTTGTCTGCCAGAAACTGCCTAGAAAGCTTAATTTATTCATATTTTGGTTATTCGTTTTGGGGTTTGACGGAGTCTATTCTCATGGAGCCACAAAGTATACTAGTGTGAAGTTCTTCAAGATTATTATGACTATTTTTAATTAATACTAAATTCTGATGCATTTAGTAACATTTCAATTTTCTATACATTTTCTCCATATTTATGCACATGACAAAGTTATATATACTATAGAGAGAAACATGGAGCACACTAATGTTATATCTAGCATTCACTTCAATCTTATTTTAAAATTTGAATATATGTATAAAATATGCAATCATAGGGTGTACGTGTTGAATCATGCATGTATGTTTATATGTGGCCATGGATTTGCAAGTTTCTTCATTATCAACGAGTAATTAATGAACATATATCTCATACAATCAGTAACCCATTAATAATGTATTTTAAAAGTAATATTTTCTTTTACTTGCTTGTGAATGATTTCGTCTTGTTTGGATGTCAAATCTGTTTATTTTAGGTATGAAATAAATTAAAAATAATTCCATTTTTAGAAGTTAAAGATTTTCTTATGATTTTTTTTATACTTTTTATAAGATTTTTTTTATTATTTGTTGCATTAACTATTTTTGAATAAAATATTCTTAGTTCTTTTATAATAAAAATTACAGTTTGATAAAATAAACTCATCCTTTCTCGTATGAGATAATGAGTTCTAATAAGATAAAAGCATCCCTAACTATCATACACACTAATTAATTAAGTGAAAAAAATTAGATAGCGAATTTTGAAAATAATGATTTTTATGGATAATTTTGAACAAAAATACTACAAATTATTAGTGATATTCATTATAAAAAAAATTAAGACCCTTATGTGTTTTAAGGATTAATTGACTTTCACTTTTATGAATAGTCATTACGAAATAAATAGTCAAAGATAATTGTTTGTATTTAAATTTGAATATGTCAGAAGAAGATAGTAAAATTCTAGGTATAAAAAACTTCAAGCCAACTTTACTTCTTATATAATTTGACTTTTCATAACTTATTTTCCCGTTTTTAAAATCAAAATAAAATTTTAGAATATAATCATTTTGAACTTTGTTGCCCTCAATTAAACCCGTAAAATTCAATTTGCATAGTTTGTGATTTTAAATTTATAATCAGTTAGAGTTACTTAGAAGTTTTTAATGAGAAAAGTATTCTCTTCTTCAAATATATCTTTACAATTTTTAATTAGGACTTTCTTAATGTATCCGTAAATCTCTCCACCCTACAAAAATCAAATGAAAAATAATTAACATAAGAATTAATCTTGAAAAAAATATAATTGATTGTGCTCATTATCTTTACTCATCAAGCAAAAGCACATGCATGCTGTTCATTTTAATAGGATTTTTAAAGTTTATAATAAATGGCAGACTAATTACCAATCCATCTTCGTATTTTTTCACATTAAATTACGTGATTACGTATACTTGACATGTAAACATGAAGAAATTAGGCTTTTAAGAAGTAATTTATTCTTTTAAGATAATTACGCTACCATATAAATTACATTAAAGTTAAAGCCAATCAATTATGAATTAAATATACAATTACATGAATTTCAAAAATTAATTAGTTCTTGCATTAATTTTTTTAACTGACTTTGCCTCAATAAATTTATAAAATCAATAAAATGACTATTTAATTTTCTTATATGAAAGCATCTCTTTCCATCATTTTAATTTACTGTTCATAAGTAAAAAAAATATCTAAATAATCATATTAAACTAAATATATTTTAAAATTTTCAAATTATTGATATATTTTTATTAATAGATTCAGGACGTGTGATTCTTTAATGATATTATATCTCTGAATAATACTTTTCTAATAAAAATCGTTCAACTGGTACGTGAATAAATTAATCATTTTTTGCATTAAATTTTGTAACATATTTTACTTCAACAAATATCTAAAATCTATCAATTAATTTTATTTTTTATTTAAAAGGTAGTAGAAATCTACTAAATATCTCAACAAATTTAGGTACATGCGGAGAGAGTTTAGAATTTACGTAATTTCATATCACAAATTAGTTACAATTTTTTTTTTAAAAAAAAAACTTTTTCACTTTAATAATAAGAGATAAACTATCACCACGCTTGCCACGGGTTTTTATACTAATTAAAAAAGATGAGGATTTTTCAAATTGTACTTAATTCTTATTGTCTATTTAAACTTAAACGAAAAAGGAAATTGATACATTCGTTCTTTTTCTTATTTCTCTTTTATCCACTCACACTAATTTGATATTTGTTATTTTTCTTATTACATTCTTATAAAATTTGGGCAAGCTAGAATACTCATTTGATACTTAAAAAAAATTTATATTATATTCAACAATAATTTTTTATTTTGTCACCTCACCTCGATTTAGACCTAAGATCAATAAAAATTTCTCATATCTCATGCATTAAAAATATATGTTATTTACTCAGATATTGAAACTTCTATTGAAAAAAAATGCTTAAATATAACTTTGTCAAAACATGAAAAATCTAAAAAAAACAATGTTAGGTGTATATAGTAGGGAGATTAAATACTAAATAATTATTGTAAATAATATTTCAAAGTAAACGTAGAAATTTTATCATAATAATAACATATGTATACGTATCTTATTATTGAAAAAATTCACACGTAAAATTAAAATACTAAACAAAAAAATAACTTTGAATTTTTTTTACTTTTGGCTTGTACTTGCAATAATTAACAAGTACAAAATTAACTCAAGTTTAGGCTAATTGACTATTTAAAAAAAATTACTAAAATGGATTTATTCCAAAATTATTTATCAAAATGAATCTATTTTAGAAGAGACGTTAAGTTAAAGAAGATATTTTAATGGTAAACGCCTATGCTTAACACTTGGTACAAAGTTGATTGGGTAGCTTTTATTAAATTTAAACACTACTGTCTCCCTCTCCCCTCCGTGAAGGCTTTTAAGTTACAAGAAAATTTTTTAAAATCTAAACATCTTCATATTTTAAATTAATATTTTTTTATTCTTTAAATAATTATTTAAATATTGATCAATAAAGTAGTTAAGAACAGTCAGTCAAAGACGTAACGAAAATATTAATAAAACTTCTAAAATCTAAATCTTTCTTATTTTAAATTAATATTTTTATTTTTTAAATAATTATTCCAATATTAATCAATAAAGTGGTTAAGAACAGTGAGCAATAACAAAAATATTATTAAAACAGTTATTTAAAGAATAAAAGAAGTATATTAATTTAAAATGTCGTTATATATATATATGAAATGTTTAAATTTAAATCTTTATATGAACAGTTATTTGATGTTGAGTAAAGAGACATTCAAAATTAAAGGCATTTTCTTTTTCCAACGCTTTTAACTTAAGATAGATTCTCATAAACAAATCCATTAACTTAATTTTTTTTTTTTAAAAAATGACCCCAATTAGTCAATTAGCCAAATAATGTTATGCTCCATGCTCGTATGTATCTACTGTCTTCTGTCAATCTATTATCGATTCTATACGAATGGAATGGTAACATGTGTTTATGTTGTTAACTAAGAAAAAGGTTAGCAGCTATAATTAGAAATCAAATGTAACCATGACGAATGGTCCTGTTGTGGTTAACATATCAAAGCCAAAAGAATGTATATTTCATTTCGTTACGTCACTTCTTGTAAAGATGTGTACTTTCGTCAAACTCAAGTTTAGAATAATTAGGCTTACCAATTTCACTAATTAACTACAAAACACGAATAAAGTTTTTATGATAATCACTGATTCAACTTTCCTGTTCAGAGTCAAACATTCACGATAAGGCATATCCTTATTCTAGGTTGATCATAGTACATATAAATCTCATCTAGTGTTGATCATAGTACATATAAAGCAATGATTAAATTTTTTTAAAAAAGTTATTGAAATTTAATGTGTAAATTATATGTGAGTATAAAAATATTTTGAATAGTATAATTTTATATATCTCAATAAAAAAATACTTTTCTTTCAATTCCTTAATCACTATTTCAAAGAATCTGGTTAACATTTATTAAAACCTAATTATTCAGCGATGTTGTCCCACTTGTTTTAAAGTGACAAGGAAGTAATTGTATTGTTGGGAAAGGTACTTTTCTGTTCTGCTAAACTTGGTGACTTGAAAAATTATCATGTTCGAATAATATTAACATTTTTTAATAAGCTTAATTTTGAGATTGATTCTGCTAAAATATCATTTCCCATAACTTTCTCAAATTGTTAAATTCAAATTTCCTTATCACTTCAACTTCCTTTTTGGGTTGAAAAGTTATTATCCAGTAAATCGTTGTTACAATGTTGAGAATGAACGATATGTTCATAAGATATTAAAGTGTTTTTATGATTAGCCCCCCATGAATTGTAGGTACGATGTGCACAGTTGGGTATGATTCAACTAAACCAAATCAATTTAATGTAATAAAGAAAGTATGTCTTAGAATTTGGTGTTGGATTAATTCAATTTCAAAAGCTAGCTAATTCAACACGTAAGTTTCGTGCTGGTGTATATTATTTTAGTCATATTTTTAAGAGTAAATTATAATCACATCCATGTGTTTTCATAAAATTGTATTTATTATTCTTATATTTCTCAACATTATTTTACACATTTTATAAGAGGTATAAATGTAATATTTTTTAAAATTAACGGGGTCAATGTCATGTATAAAGGGTTTCAATGTAAAAAAATTTCACAAAATTAAGAGATTTTATCTAAGAACCAAAGAAATGAAGGTATTTATGAAATCTCATAAAAAAAGGGAGATATCTATCCATCACATGTGAGAGTTTTGACGCAATCTCGTAGAGCTGGACTAATATCTCAAAAGACAAATGGTACCTAGAACACGCTGTTCCTCAAGATTACTGTCTACTAAATCAGGCCAAACGAGGATTTCAGACCAACTGCGCCATAGTTATGCTAAACAGAGAGGGATCAAAAAGGAAAATGAAACTTTTTTGAAGGGACAGAAAGAAAAGAGAAAGAAATAATATTGTTCTTTCATTCCATTAATTTGATCATATATGTAACTTGAACAGAACCCTTTTCTTGACCATGTATAGGCTAAACTTTAGATTCATATCCTGCTGAGATAAATATTGATACATTGAGTTGGCACATGATGCAAATTATACACTTGTGGTAAATTAACTATTGCAAGTGTTATTTTCGTGTATACAAGGCAAACTGAACATCAGAAAATCATGTAAAAAATTAATATTATAAATCTTGCTGCTTTCATTGAGAGTCGAACTCAAGACCTCCCGCTTACTAAACGGGTGCTCTAACCAACTGAGCTATGAAAGCACACGTAAATTTTATCCTTATATAATTTAAACTATCGATGACCATTGCTGAACCCAACTCACCTCGCACAGTATGGTATTCCTTCAATTGGTCAACCAATATTTGTGATTTGTAAATATCAAGAATTCCTCAATGGTAGATTTTAATCCGACGAAAAATATATCAAGAATTTATTTATAATAAAGTTTTTAATTATTTAAATTACTAAATTCATTTTTATATATTTAATACCAATTAATAATTCTCATATTAAACAAAGTATTTATAAATTTTTTAAATTTTAACAAAACATTTATAATAATTTCTAAAATAATAAAAAATAATTTAATATATATATATATATATAATTACTAATTTTAACTCCAACCAATTTCTAATTTTTAAAAAACATTTATTATTATTTTTCTAAAAGTAAATTATTCTCAATTGCAAGATTTTCTTATGTTCTATTTTATAATTCCCAATTGTGAACCCATGTTATACATTGATAAATTATTAAAGAAATAGTTTATATATATATATATATATATATATATATATATATATGAAAACACTATCTTAACAATTTTACTAATTTTTTAACATAAGAAATCTATACATTAAACGCCTAATGAAAGATGAATAGATGGGTTTGTTTTCAAATTCAACTATAAATTTAAATTTCAAAATATAACTTTTTTAAAGTCTAAAAAACATGATTTTAAAAAATAATACTAAACAAAAAGATAACTAGAACAATATTTTGAATTGAGAAAGCTTACATCTTATTTCATTAAAACTATTTGTACATATGATAGATAAAAATTATTTATATAGAGTTCTTTAATTTTATATATGTAAAAATATTGAAGAAAAAGTTAAATGAATAAAAATAAATTTATACTCAATTTAAAACAATCTCATTTAATTATAGGTAAAATAAGAACTTATGAAACGAGATTGAATATCTTCATAAGAAATACATTAGAATATGAAATATTAAAATTAAAAGAAAAAAATATTAAAATTTAAGATAAAAATAATAAATGAAGGATAAATTTCAAAATATTTCATTAATTTTTTAAGTATAATTACAACTGATAAATGACATTGTAAAGTAACGCTCGTAATAAAGATAAAACGTCTAGCATTCGTCATTGATTCAATCCTCACGTATTCAATAGGAAAAATGTCTACAAAATATTATAAAAAATTACACAAGGAGTCACAATTGTCCATAGTTTAAAAATAATATCATATAAAAATTAATGCCAAAATATGCAAGGACAAGATATGTTAAACAATTTATTTGTGTTTGTAGAAAACATGATGACCCAATTGTAAAAATAAATAGACAAGAAGAGTGGGTTGAAATATGTATTAAAAAAAAATTTGTAAACTTTCAAAACTTTGTTTAAGATAGGTCAGATAGAGTTTATATATAAATTTTTATCAAATTAATCAGGTCTATTTTTAGATGAAATAATTCTCCAATATCATCTTAGTTAGTAATAAGTAGTAAAGTAATAAAATGAATACAGAAGGATTTATATTGGTTCATTATAAGAAAAATTACATCCAGTTTCTTAACAACTCATAAGATTTCATTATTACTAGGTGAAAATAAGTATTATATGACCCAACCACTTTTGGCTTATCTTAAATATTATTTGAACACAACGTTTTTAAGCTAACATTTCTCAAGTATTATTTGAACTCATACTAATAATTGTAAGTATTATTTAGACCCAACCTATTTAGGATAATCAAGTATTATTTAATCACAGCCTCTTCAAGCTAACTATCACGAAATGTGAATTTTACATAACGAATATCTAACTTATAACAATTCAAACTCTACACAAAGAGGGGTTTATAATATAGATCAACTAAAAGCTATTTAAAAAGAATGAATAAGAGAAGTTGTACAAAATAAGATTATCAAAATTATATGTTCTTTAAAATAGAGTGTTCTTGACAACTTCAATTCTTCAAATTTAAGCCTTTATATGGATGAATGAGTTGTTAGACTTAACTTCTTCAAAAACTTATAATTAAGAAAGAGTGGATAAAAACTCCTCCAAAAGAAATAAACCAAAAGACACTTCCACCAAAATTTCATTATATCACACATGAATATGAAAAAAGAGAGAATTCTATATGCTTATTTTAATAGACACGAACTCCATAGAAATTTATTAACAGAATGATCTAAAAATTGAAGAGATCTTATTTTCAAAGACTAAAATTTTTAAAGTTCTTTTAATACAAGACTAAAATCAAAATCTTTTCACATCAAAGTCATTTTCAAGACAATTTCAATCCCTAATTTATAGTTATTATACTTCACATTTTACTTTAATCCTTATCGATGTTCTTTGTTCTTTTAGTTTAAGAAAGGAAATTTCTAAAATTTTCAAAATGGTTCACAAATGGTTTGATGATTTCAAAACCATAACTGCATTACTTCCTTGAAAAGTTATAAAGTTATGAATATTTTAAAGAAAAACCATCTTTGTTTAAAGATATTGGTTTATGTCCTTGTTGGTAAGTCAAGACATAACTTGAATTATAAAATGGAATTATAATAGAAGACGTGGATGTTATTACTTAACTAGATCAATATATATTAATTAGTGGAGGCAAAATATATACAACTGTGATTAAAAAAATTGATAACTGTATTAGAATGTCTAATTTATAATACGGAACAAGATCACATAATCATCATTCTTAGCATAAAAATAAAATTTAATGTCAATCCTAATTGTCGTGTCATTAGAGGAAGAATGACAAACAAATTTAAAGAAAACCAATGCAACACCTTTAATTAATTTAATATAATTCTTAGACCTTAATAATAAAGAATTTATTAAGAATTTTATGAGATATATAATTAGAATTATTGTCTCAATAAGATGAAACCTCAATAAAAAAAAAGAAAAAAAATGTAAAAGAAAAAGAAAAGTAAAGAAGAAGGATACTTAGTAAAAACTTGACATTTCAAAGGGAATCTTTAAAAGAAATAGAATCAAATCAAAATTACTCATGCTAGGACAAGAGTTTAAGTTCCAAGACTGCATTAAAGGAACATAAGCCAAGACTTTGAATTTGAAGACCGAATCAAATTAATTGTTATTTTATTAATTTGATAAGACAACTTGCAGTATAAATAGCTAGTTCTTCCGTAGGACTAAACACTTAACAATTTCTCTTACAATTGGTTTTAGTGGGTGTTTTCCTTGTGAATCTTTTGAGAGCTTTGCATTTCTAAATTTGTTTCCTTGTTCTTGTTGTATGATCTTTAACTTTCAATCAAATTCTACACATCATTGTAAATTTCATCTTTTCAATCTCTTGCTCTATTGGTTAAATCTTAAATATAACTAAGTAAACATACAAATTAAATTTAAAGCTCTATCACTAAGTTAAAAATAATTACGTGAATATTTAAGTTTAAATTTTAGTTATTTATTTAAGTTACTGTTCACGATTTTAATTTATCTTCTACCTTTTATTTCTCTCTTTACTTTACTTTATATCTTATTGTTTGTATTTAGTTAGATTATTTGTTTTTTCTTTTCACTTTAAATTATCTTGTTTAATTCATTCTTATTTTCTGTCCTTTATTTATTTACTTAGTGTTTATTCATACTTTAGTTAAACTATCCTTATATATACATATTTATATTTATATTTAAATATTATATATATATATATATATATATATATATATATATATATATATATATAATGAGATAAGTGGTTTAATATGAGAGATGAACAAATTAAATTATAACTATTAGATTACAATGAATTAATCTTAACTTTTAATTTTAAAAAAATTAAATATTAATTGAATATAAAAATCTTCTCGTTCAAAGATGAAAGATATTTCAATAATAACCTTAACTATTATTATTATGTTCACCGTGAAAACCACCATCACAATTGTCATTTATTATCATTGCACCATTTAAAACTACCATCATAATTGTCACTTTTTGTCAGTAATCACTAGGATCATGTCATAATTGTTGTAATTAGTATGACCATGTTAATTTCGTTGTTATTACCACCATGGTGGAGGAGTAACAACAACAAAGACACTAACAATCATAAATATAGTGATGGTAATGGTTGAGATGTCCAATAGTTGTAACAAGTTAGAGAGTGATGATGGTAAAGAGTTACCAATAATTAAAATATTTGAGATGTCTTATCATTTAAATATTTAATTTTTATTTTATTAATTGATAATTATTTTTTAAAAATAATTTTAATCATTAAAATTATTTTATTTTAGTTTAATAATTATAATTTAATCCTTTTATCTCTTACATTAAACTCCTCTTCTCACTAAATATGTTCCCTGTAAAGATAATCACACGTATATATATTATGTTAAAATAAATTAATTTTTTTTTAAAAAATTAAACATCAATAAGGAAGATTATTTTCTAAAATAAAATAAATGTATTAATTTAAATGATAAAATTGTAAACAAATTAAATGATAAAAAATAATTAATGTATCTTGATACAAATTTGAATAAATTTTTAGTATATTTTATTTGTTAATATTCAAATTATTATTATTTAATTTTTTAAAAATTTCTTTATCATATGTCAATGAATTATTGTTAAAACTAAAGCAATTTTTTTTTTAAAAAAATTCTTTTTACTACGACATTATTATATTTAATAGATAAACAACATCGTTTAACTATTGACTAAGAAATAGAAGAAAACTATTGACCTAGTCGCCTATACTTTCCATTTTCTTTAGTTTCATACAAAGAAAAGACGAATAGAAAACAAAATTTATTCTCTCTTCCGTTATGCCTTTTCTATTATTACATTTTAAATTTAGTTCATAACAATGTCTGCGTTTGATTGTTTCTCCGAAAATCATAGCATTAAATATTTTTAAAAAACAATTTTGATTGCAAATTAAGATAATCAGCAGATCTTGACAGGGCCAGATTTGTTCTCACAGATCAAGACATTCTGCAAAATAAAAACCAGAGCTGCAAGGATTATAACTTTGAAAATAAGTTGTGAAATTTGTCTTAGAATAGATGTTACTAATCTATCCTTTGTTTGAGAAGAACTTGGCACCCACCTAAAAAAAAAATTAGTAGTCAACAAAATTAATATGACATGCAAAAGGAAAAATCAACATGTTAGTAGCAACAAGTGTTACCAAAGTAAGATTGGAACATAACAGCAATAATCTCCAAACGATCGGTTAAAATCATGTATGTTAGATGATGTTTGGAATGAGGGAAGAGTATCATTTTCAGTTAGTTGAAAAAATTCTCTTCTCTCATCCCAAACACCTCTAGCAAACATTATCCTAAAAACAGCAGAAGCATAGTTTCATAAGATAGATCAAACAACGTTGGTGAAGAAAGAAAAGGGTTTCTAAGAATTGTGTTTATGAAACAAAAACAAGGTGCATAAGAGAGCAGCCACAATGGAAGCATTGTGTAAAATGTACAACCCTAATTTTGGTGTTAACAATCTAGCAGTATATATAGCGGCTCAGGTCTAGTCAATCTTTTGCTGTGATGACCATTTTACCCTCCTTGGTATTTCATAGCCCAGTCGAGAATGATCGGTGTTTAGGTCATTTAACAAGAAGGGAATCTTTGTGTCGGTTTACAATTACGGACATGGAGCCTACTTGAATTTACGTAGAAACTTCATACCTTAAATTTACATTTTATTTATATCATAAAATCTTAATATAAACATCTGTTACTTTCTCTTTTACTTATTTGTTCTTTCCCATCTCATCTTTATTTTAATCTATCTTTCTTGTCATATTATTCACCATATCTACCAGTTTTCTACTTTTTTCTTTCTTCTTATAATAAATAAGGAACAGATATTATTATTATTAATAATAATATTATTATTGTTATTATTATAGTAATTTTTTTGTTAAATTTGGATTAATATTATTTTTAGGCCTAATATATTTTTGTTCTCCTTATTTTTAACATTTGTAAATTTATTTTCCCTATTTTTCTTTTCACAAGTATGATTCCACTATTTTAATTGTGAAGTTTTGATTCATCTGACATTTAATATTTAATTAATGAAAATACGAACGTGATACTTTATTCCTTTCCAAAAAAAGAAAAAATGTGATACTTTATTTTATTGTAGTGTCATACTAGCACATTCATATTGAAGTGAAATTCTACTGCACTATGACACTAATATTTTCATTAAATATTATATGTCAAATTGATCAGTAAACTAAAAATAGCAATAATAAAGGGACTAAAAATACAATTTATTCTTATTTTTATAAGTTAGCTTAATAAGCTTGTAATTATAAATTATTTTGGATATAAAATATGCTAATTCAAACGCACATCATCCTTTGGTCATATTAATACATTATTAAAGTGATGCATCACTTATTTATTAGTTTAGTACACCAATTTCCAAGTCATTATGTTGTCCTCAAGTATAATAAATTCACCGTTGGTTTTTGTCCTTTTATAGTTAAGATTCTCAAAAAGATAATACCAAAACTAGAGCGTATGAATGCCAATGCAGAAGAAAATATTAAACTCCTTCAAGCTATGAAATTTAACAATTCTCTTCAAAACAATTAACAGTTTAAAGAAATTAGCTTCGAAGTGAAAAAAAAAATGTTCTTGTTTGGAAGAAAACCGGGTAAACCTTCAGATGAAATAGGACATAGCATGGGGCATGCAAGGGCACTGTTTACTTCACAACACATTAGTCCAATAGACATCAAGTAATATTGTGGATCTTCAGCTGGAAATATTTACTTGACCTTCTACCCTTCTGTTGTAGCACAGTTATGCCAGCAACTTCACCAGCAAAATTTATATAGTAGGTTACCTGCCATGGGAAGATGCATTTGTTGTGCTTTGACAAATGAGTGGTGTCATTTACACCTTACTCAAAATTATTAGATCCTAGGAATTCAACCAGTTTTAACAAGCATAATATGACTCAAAATTTGTGAACATCCACTTTAAGGAGTGAAGAACTATGTCAAAAACAATTGTGAAACCAATGCAGCAAAAAACTTAAATAACTTCTTGACCTAGTAAAATCAGGCAATTATGCATTTAGTCCTTTGTTTTTCTTTTCTAATTTTATCCTTAAGAACTTTAATTTTTTAAAAATGGTCCTTTCATTAGTCTGTGCCATTGAGTTATAATTCGGTTAAGAAGGAGTGCATTAGTCAATTCTCTAGAACAATGAAAACACAAAAGAAGATTTCATAAGCTTGGTAACAGAACTTGAGTAATGCACAAAAACTGGAATTGATAGTGAACACACTTAACCTCTTAAAGACAGAATTTCCCGATGTAAGCAACACTACCATCAGTGGCATGGCTAGCAATCCTGGCCAATTAGGTACACATTCTGAGGAGTAAACTCAAAGATGACTGTTATACAAGTCAGTTTAGTATCATGTCAAAATTACAGTTAGTGAAAAAATTCCCTAGAGGAGTCGTATGCTTTATGCTTACAACTGAAAGTTTTAGAAATACATGGTGCAAATGATAAAAAAAAAAAAAAAAAAAATTCTTCAGTTGTTCCTTATTCTCTCCACAAATGACCAGCAGTGAGATCCAACATTAATGCGCCTGAGGTTGCAAAAGACATAAAGTTTATCAAAAATGATTTTGATAGTCACCGGTTGTTAAGAAATTGCTATATACTTTTTTAACATAATCCTGTAAGGTTAAGTTGGGCCGAAAAAGAAAAGTTTGACGCCAATACTGACCACACCAGTTGCTACTGTTTGCTGCCAGTGTTCTGATCAGCCAATTCAATTGACAGTTTCTGTTGCCACTTAGACTTAGCGATCCCTTCGTGACAGAATCTTTTAGTATCAGAAAAATAACAAATGAGCTCAGACACCAAGTGAATGCAGCTTGATGATATTAGACTCCAAAAAATGCTTTTTTCCTTTGTTCATATTGGACATAGTTTGTTGTGTCCATATGATGGAATACTACCCGATTCTATTATCAGCGTTAGCATGAACTACATCTTTTTCGCTGCACTGTTCTGGACTCCATCTGGTGATTGTGCGCTCTTCAATGGTGTAGTTTCTCAAACATAATGGAGATTCATTGCTGTTACCATTTTTATTGACATACAAAACCAACAAGGTTTTTGCAACGCTGCCAAGAAGTCGAGTTGTTCAATGAACATCAGACCATACTCTCACTCTTCCATTTTGATCTTTATCATCCTCATCTGATAAAACAAGCACACCATACTTGGAATGGACCCGAGCTGGATGATGACGGTAGACAATGAAGTCTACACCATACTGAGCTCCTGATCTCACTACCCAATTTTTCATTCTAAGGTGGGAATAAGCCTTGTAGAAAAAGGGGAATGTTTCTTTCTGGGACTTCATGTATTGCCACAACTCTTCATCAATTTGGGGATCAGCATCACTGGCCTTGATCTTAAGGCATTTCAAGGAATAGCAAAGGTAGAATGCCTCCTCGAAGCTTAATTGAAACCATTGTTTGCCATTTTCAACAGTCCTCACAGGTCGACCAAAGCATGCTTTATCAAGCAGAACAAGTTGTTCTGCTCCCACTCTTAAGTGTACACTGTTATCAGAGAGAAATTCACGAGTATCTGACTGAACTAGAGAAGATTGAAGTTGAGATACAATCTTTGACATGGGTTCCTTGAGTGCTTCAGCTTCTGCCTCCTTTTTAGATTTTGCATCTTTTCCTTTCCATCTTGGTGCCATTTGAACTTCCAAAATGAGTAAACAGACGAGTCAAATGTTCAAAACTGATTAACAAAGCTCAATAAAAAAAGGTAATAACAGAGGAATTTCAATACTTTAATAATTACTTATATAATTTTATTAGTTTAAGGAATATTTAAGAGTGAAGATAATAATTCAGGGATCAAATTAAAGATTTGTTCTTAATGTATATTGTCTTCATTGGGAGATGAAATAGAGAGAGCAACATGGGAAAGGTGCTGTAAGGAAACACACTGTTGGGCATTTCGTCAAACAGTTACTACTCACCTTGGGTGGTTCTCTCCTCGGCTTCAAATTTCTTTGGGAGGCGTGTTGTAAATTCAATAGATACACGTGCACGAGCAAAATCCATCAATATAAACACACGTACAAGGAGGGAAATCAACTAAACTAAATTAACATGAGAACGAAGAGAGATAAGAGACTAACAAGAGGTCTTGGTTGAATACTTCAATCTTCTGCTCTATACTATACTCTGCGTTAATCCTGTGTAATGAGAGAGCGAAAGTGTGAGTTTGGAATTCAGGTGAACGGATCGTCGAAGAAGAGTTAGAGTGTCGCCGGTGAAAACTCCGGTCACGGCGAAAAGCTTGGCAGAAAGGCTAAGCGCTTAATTAATCACTAATTAAGTGGTTTAATTTCGATCACTTTACTGTGTTTTTTAATTAATGGATGTTGAAAACTTCCACATCTTCCGTCACGACATCCTTAATCTTCTTTTCCTCATTTTATGGATCCTTGTTCTTCCTTCATTGACGACTCTAAAACATGCTTGTCGGTTTATTTATTAATATCTCTTTCTTTCTTTCATCTCTAATTTTTTTTTTCCGCTCTAAAGTTTATTCACTAAAATTTGTCTTGTGTTTGTAGATTAATTGTTGATACGAAGCTCTTGTTGGGATGTAATTTTCATCAAGTACATAAGAAGTACTTAAGATATGTTTTATTTATTTAATTTAGCTCACATGTACTTACGAGTTTATCGATTCTTGTTTCGATTAGTTAGTAGTAAAAAAAATAAGGAAATAGTTGTGTACTTGTTGTGTGAAGAAATAGTCACGTGAAGATTTAAATTTTGTTGTTATTATGACGAAGAAAATGAGTGGGGAGATAAAATTTTTAAAAATGATAGTGATGAGCGAGACAAATTTGAAGATTATTCCAATTGTAAGCTCCCTTTCTTGTACCCTTTCTCACAAATATTCACGTTTTGTTATTATAATTAGGTTTAATCCTGTAGTAAAAAATTACATAACAATATTAAGTAAATTAGAGATGATTTGTTAAATAAAAAGAAATTTCTTAACACTAGTTCGTAATTTTTAACAATAGTTCTTTTAAAATCTAAAATATAAAAATTAAAAGAAAAAGAAAAACTATAACAACTTAAATGTCACATTTAAATTATATGAATTAAAAATAGAGTTCTCAAGTACATAGAATAATAAATAAAAAGACAGTGAAATTGTAGGAACTAAGTGGATAATTACTGTTTCATCAATACAGCGAAACAGCAAATTTATTTCATTGAAATAAGGATAATGTGATGAACTCAGCTTACAAGTTGAGGAGCTTGTTGTTGCAGGGAGGAAGTGGGGAGCCACACAACTTAGTGTGAAAATAAGCATACTTATCAAACCTCTGTAATTCCCCACCCTGTGGTATCTTACCACTTAATTGAGGATTATAGCTCACATTGAACTGCTGCAAATTTTCCACTTTAGTCAAATCCTTAGGAATGCTCCCATAAATCTGATTGTGATTCACATCCAACCATATCAAACTCTTCTTTGGAAACGTCAAACGCGAAAAATCAAACGCAAACTTGTTCCTTGAAAGGTCAAGTATCTGCGTCACTTTCTTGCTCCCGAAAAGAAAAGAGGCATCACCTTCAAGCTTGTTCCTTGAAAAATCTATCCTGTCCGGGTCTAAGTTACCCAAGGAAGCAGGAATGGGCCCAGAAAGCTGGTTGTGAGATAAGATAAGATCTGGCCCGGGCTTTTTGAATGATCCGAATGAGTCCGGGATTCTGCCCGTGAGCTTGTTGCGGTCTAACTGTAAGGACTCGAGATTAGGAAGTTGGGAAAGTGAGCCCGGAATAGAGCCCGAGAGGCTGTTAAAAGAAAGTTTGATCAACTCGAGGCTCTTGAGTTGGCCCAGAAACTCAGGTACTGGGCCTGAGATACCGTTATTGGTGATAATAAGATACTTGAGTTTGATGAGTTTGGCAATGGTGGGCTGGATTGGGCCCACGAGGTTTGGGAGCTTGTGGAAAGTGAGGGACTCTAAGTAAGGTAGGTCTCCCACAGATGGAGGTATTTGGCCTGAGAGATTAGTGTCCGGAACTGAGGAAGATATGTCTAGGTCGTAAATACGGTTTGTTTTATCGTCACACCTGACACAGTACCACTCGCAACAATCCTCTTTGGGGTTCCATGAGGCTAAGATATAAGGGTTGTTGAGATCTTTCTTGAGTTGGAGCAGTGCTTTCTTGTCATGTGGATGGCACCGCTCCGAGAATGCGAGTTGAATGGGAGAGAATAATAGGAAGCATAATAGTATGATCAACATGCTTTCCATTTTTCTTTTGAATGTGAAAGGAGAGTGGTATATCTATCAAAAGTACACCTAAAGATGGTTTATCACCAAGGTTCTGATTCTATCCATTTATAGAACAATGAGATATGATATGGGAAGTGGGACACATAAAAACGTTTCCCACATTGGAATTCATATCAAGTGGATCACGTGGATGTCTGTTTAAAGCCAAAAGAATCCCTACATTAATCATTAATGCACATACTGCCCATTCATCTATTACTTTTTCAATTATATATTTACTGGGTGGAATTTAATTAATTTTAGAAATAAAAACAAAACATACTCCAATGAAAAGCAAAAAAAACTTAACGGATCTCATTTTCTATTTGATGAGTCACATTCTTAAATTATCATCGAAAACTCGACTACAGAATATATTAAAATGAGTTTTTTTTTTTTTTTTTTTTTCTCTTGTACATTATGATCATACTTTGTGGTGCCTTAAGTTCTGAACCCATGAAAAATGAGTAACGAAACACAGCCACTAGTTTCCTATCACCTTAAGAACTTAGCTGGATCTATAAGTCACGAGAAAAGCATTGTAAACACTAGACAGACTGTCCGCGTAATTTCTTTTTTGAAAGTGACTTGGTATCCAATGTGCTTTCGGTGCTCAAATAAAAATGTGCCAATCAATTTTGCACAAGGATTTTACTTATTTTAAATTTTGTAACCTTTGTATTTGATTTATACGGATAAAAAAATATTAATTAACTTTCGCAAAGAATTTGTATACGATTTAGTTCAAAGATATATCAACAAAATCAAATATTTAATAAACTAGCACTCTTTAGTAATGATCCTTGATAGAAATATCAAAGTGTGAACAGATTAACGTATTTTAGGATTAAAATGTCCTCCTGTACAAAACAACATTGTAATTAATATAATTTGGATTTATGTGAAGAAATTTTAAAATTGAAGTTTCAAGCAGCAAAAATAATACATAACTATGAAAAATAGCATATAAAGAATAATTTTAAAAATTAATAAATAAGATTTTAACTAACTCAAGTTTTATATATTTTAAGTCATTTTACTTATCCAAATCTCTCAATTTAATTTAGTCAAGGAGATCCAACTAATTGGCTAAGTATGGGTATTTTTTAAATCACAATACAATGTATTTGGTACATAATGGATACTTATTATTAGTGTTATCCACAGGGATGATCAATCCCTCAATCATCATCTTTTTTTAACTTGTAAAATAACTATTACATAAAATTTCTTGAGGCACAGCATTTTCACTGTTCTTAATATTGAAAAATATTTAGTAGACAACTGCAACACGCAGACAACCAGATAATCAGTTATAAAATGTGAAGAGAGAAATACATATATATAAAGTGTGAAGAAAGAGAAATACACAGATATTCTATGAGTGAGTTAGTTGGTTGGCTGCGTATAGCGTAACAAAGTTGCTTAAGAATTATTTGCAATCTCTACTGGCCAATTTTTGAATCACTATGTTAGATCAAGATGATTAGGTTTTGATTTTTACAAGACACAGACGGAACTTTCTCAGACGGAAGATCAGCAAGCAAGTCAGACGAAACGAGCACAGACGAAAGATGACTCCTGAGACGGAAGTCATTCGTCTGTCTCAAGTTGAAGTCATCAGACGATAGGATAAGACGAAACATCTTAAAAACTGAAGGCATATATCGTTTGTCCAAAAGTGAAGCAAAGTTAAGTCACTCGCGCCAAAATTTTAAATCTAAGGAAGTACTCATTAGAAGCATTCAAGATCAGTATAGAGATTCGCGCTTACACATGCAAGTCAAAAAGGTCTTCACCTTTTTGTCAAAGTCTCTGTACAAGTCAGAAAAGGTACTACGCACGCAATCTAAGTCCGCTGCATCCACTACGTACTACATCAATCAATCAAGTACATCTGACAACTTTTGGAAAGTGTTAGATCAAGATGAGGATTTTCGTCTAAAGGTTTTGATGTTTACAAGACAGACGGAACTTTCTCAGACGGAAGTTATGCGAGCAAGTCAGACGGAACACACACAGACGGAAGAAGACTCCTCAAGCTGAAGTCTTTCGTCTGTCCCAAGAGTGAAGTCATCAGACGATAGGATGAGACGAAACAACAATAACTGAAGACACATTTCGTCTATCCAAAACTGAAGTAAAGTTGAGTCATTTGCGCCAAGATTTAATATCTGAAGAAGTACTCATGAGAAGTATCCAAGATCAGTATAGGGATTCACGCTTTCACATACAAGTCAAAAAGGTTTTCACCTTTTGTCAACATCTCTGTACAAGTCAGAAAAGGTACTGCGCACGCAATCTAGTCCGCTATATCCGCTGCGTTCTACATCAATCAATCAAGTACAACTGACACCTTTTGGAAAAGCTCTCAAGAGACATCTCAACGACTCTCAACGACATTCAAGTAAGCCTAACGGCTAATTGAAGAAGATGCCTATAAAAGGACTTCACTGCATCAAGATTCAGTTGGCGAATACGCTTCTCTTATCCCATCTTCTGAGAATTCGCTCAACACTCTATTTGTGCTTTATTGTAAGAACCTCTCTATGAAGAGGAAAACCTTGTTTTTCAAAACATCTGTTAAAAATCCACTTGTGTGGTGTTTTAGCCTGAGGAGGCTGTGTTCCAAAGAATACCTTTGTATTAGCCTGTGGAGGCTGGGTTCAAAGAATACCTTGGTTGTTTAGCACGAGAAAATTTGGGATCAAAGAATATCTTGTAATAGCCAGAAGTGGCTGGGTTCAAACAATACTTGTAACCTTTTCACGGTTCGTAGTGAAAACTCAGTAGTTGCTGGGTAACTGGACGTAGTCTTGAATAAACGAACCAGTATAAAAATACTTGTGTTTTTATTGTCTTACTTTTTTGACTAACTGGGGATAATTATAGTCTAACGTCTATTCATTAAAATCAATCCTTCTAAGATAAACATTGTTTCGTTTGAACCGTTTTGAAATTCACAGACGAAAGGAAATTCTTTTTTAATAACACAATTCAACCCCCCCTTCTTGTGTTTTATCTTTTACAGTTTGGTATTAAAGCTCAACCTCTAAAGGTTGAGCGCTTTACAGCTGCTAGAGGAAAAGATCCAACATGGATTCACAAGGACCATCATTTCTATCAGGAGGAGCCTCAATGAACAAACCTCCAGCGTTCTCTGGAGATGATTATCCATACTGGGCTGACAGGATGGAGATGTACATCAAGTCAACTCAATACAGATTATGGAACATAATCACCACAGGAGATATTCCCATTACAAAGCCTGAAGGAGAATGGGAAAACGAAGAATACTCTATCATGGAGCTGAACAATAAAGCTAGATACGCTCTTATGTGTGCTCTCTCCAGAACTGAGTACAACAGATTTTGTGCCTACAAAACTGCTAAAGAACTATGGGATGCTCTCAAAATCTCATATGAAGGCACTGAAGATGTCAGAATGAGGAAGGCTGCTACTCTTCAAAGAGAATATGAAATGTTCTCTATGAAGAAAGGAGAGTCAATTGATATGATGTTTGGAAGATTCCAAACAATATTGAATGGACTCACTGCTCTGGGAATCACCTTCACAAAGGCCCAGAACAATATGAAGATCTTGGACAGTCTCCCACCTCCTTGGGAAGCCATGTCCACGGCCATCTCTGTTGAAAGGGATATAAAGACATTAACTCTAGATGAGTTAATTGGAGCGCTAAGGGTACATGAAGTACTCTTATGTAAAAGGGATAAGATCAAGGTTCAAGAACCTATAGCTCTTCCATTCGTCAATAACATCCTTAAAGAAGACTCAGTCAAGAAGGACAGTAAAAAGAAAATGAAGATTTTGAAGGCTGATTCAACCGAATCTGAATCGTCTGATGATTCGTCTGAAGATGAAGTCTCTCTCATGGCAAGACGATTCAAAAGGATGATGATGAAGAAAGGCAGAGGCCAACGTTTCTTCAAGAAAAAGGAGAAGAAGTTCTCTGAAAAGCCATCAAACAAATAAGAGAGCACAGAAGTTGTGTGCTATGAATGCGTGAAACCGGGGCATATGAGGTCGAATGTCCCAGATCGAAAAAGAGGTGGAGCTCTAGAAAAGATAAAGGAAAGAAGAGTTTACTGACTTGGGAAGACCTTGACAAGAAAGCTCGAGGAATCCTCTGAAGAAGAAGAAACAGCAAACACCTGCCTCATGGCTGGAGACCATGTCTCAACTGAGGTAAATTACACTCAAACTTCTTCATCCTCTTCTTCTGAGTCTGAATCAGAATCAGAAGAAATGTCATATGATACACTTCTAGCTCACTCTCATTTTATTGCTCAGCAATACAAAACTTGCAAAACCAAGTTGAGACAAACCTTGGAAGAAAATGCAGTTTTGAAATCTGAAATTGAGTTACTAGGAAAGAAAGTATCAAATGATATTTCATCTGAGTCTGAAAAGGATATTTTCATTCTTGAAATCGAAAGAATAAAGAAAGAAAATGAGTCCTTACTCAATGACTTAACCAAGTTTACAAAAGGATCCTTCATTCTTGAAAATATCTTAAAATATGGAAGGTCACCTAATGATAAAAGTGGACTTGGTTATGTTGAGGAGACAGACGAAAAGAAAAACAAACCTGTTTCATCTACTCAAAAGAAGAGAAATCACAACAAGGTTCCTAATAACTACAAAAAGGCTAAAAACAAGAAGAAGCCTTTTGTAACTAACAAGAAAGGACCCAAAAAGATTTGGGTACCAAAGTCACTTATAATTCCCGAGATATCCTTAATAGGAAGAGAAAAGACTTCAAGCTGGTACCTGAACAGTGGTTGCTCACGACACATGACGGGAGACCTGTCTATGTTCCAAGACATCAGACCAAGTAAAGGGTCTGTCTCCTACGGTTCTGGAAAAGGTAAAATTCTTGGTATTGGGACTGTTAGTAAGACACCCAATCCACTTATTCAGAATGTATCTTATGTTAAAGGTCTTAACTTCAATCTACTTAGCATAAATCAATTTTGTGACAGTGGATATGAAGTAATCTTTAACTTAGATGAATGTATAGTCAAAAACAAAGACAAATCCATTCTTTTTGTTGGGAAAAGAAAGAATAACCTTTATGAGGTTTGCCTTTCTGACCTTAGTGATCAGAATGTAACATGTTTAATTTCAACAGACGATGAACGAGATATTTGGCATAAAAAGCTTGGACATTTAAGTCTCAAGTATATTTCAAAAATTTCTAAAAAGGATCTTGTAAAAGGTCTACCAAAAATATCTTGGAAATCCAATCGTCTGTGTGAATCTTGTCAGCATGGGAAACAACTCAAAGCTTCTTTTAAATCTAAAAATGTTGTTACCACGACAAGACCATTAGAACTGTTACACATTGATCTCTTTGGACCTACTCAAACTGAAAGTCTTGGAGGAAAGAGATATGGATTTGTGATTGTAGATGACTATACTAGATTCACATGGGTATATTTCCTAACACATAAACATGAGTCATTCAGTGTTTTTAAAATATTCTGCAAACGCATTCAAAAAGAAAAAGGAATATGTATTGCGTCTGTAAGAAGCGATCATGGAACAGAATTTGAAAATTCTGAGTTCAAAGCCTTTTGTTTTGAAAATGGTATATGTCACAATTTTTCGTCTCCAAGAACTCCCCAGCAAAATGGAGTTGTGGAAAGGAAAAATCGTACTTTACAAGAAATGACTAGAACTATGTTGCATGAAAGCTCTCTCCCTAAATACTATTGGGCAGAAGCAATTAATACTTCCTGTTATATTCAAAACAGAATATTGATAAGACCAATATTGAATAAAACTCCATATGAACTATGGAAAAGAAGAAGACCCAACATCTCTTACTTCCATCCTTTTGGATGCGAATGTTTCATCCTAAACACCAAAGATCAACTTGGTAAGTTTGATTCAAAGGTGGTAAAAGGATTCTTTCTTGTATATTCCAATACATCTAAGGCCTATAGAGTATTTAACTCTAAGACGCAAGTTGTAGAGGAATCAATTCATGTAAAGTTTCAAGATAACTCAAAGGCTGATAAGGAAATATCAGACCTAGAAAATCTATTTGATAATTTGCAGATTAATTCTTCTGGTCAAAGTTCAAGTCAAAATGATAAACAAAGGACAGGCGAAAAGAGAGCAGACGATAGAAGCACAGACGAACCATCTTTGTCTGATACTCATCAACATGAGGATCAAGCCCTTGCGAGAGCATGGATGTTTGCGTCTAACCACACAGAAGATCTTATCATTGGAAATAGGAATTAAGGTGTTCAAACTAGATCCAAGCTGAAGGAATCGTCTGGATATGCTCTTATATCAAACATAGAGCCGAAGAATGTAGAAGAAGCTCTACAAGATAACGACTGGATTTTTGCTATGGAAGAAGAGCTAAATCAGTTTACCAGAAATGATGTTTGGACCTTGGTGGAGAAACCAACAAACAAAAGCATTATTGGAACTAAATGGGTTTTCAGAAACAAACTTGATAAAGATGGAAAAGTGGTAAGAAATAAAGCAAGGTTAGTAGGTCAAGACTATAATCAACAAGAAGGTATAGATTTCACTGAAACCTTTGCCTCTGTAGCTAGATTAGAAGCTATTAGAATTTTACTTGCTTTTGCTACTCATAAGAATATCATCTTATATCAAATGGACGTAAAAAATGCTTTTCTAAATGGCTTTATTGAAGAGGAAGTATACGTAAGACAACCCCCTGGATTTGAGAGTTCATCTCAACCAGATCATGTTTTCAAATTGAAAAAGGCACTATATGGTCTTAAACAAGCTCCTCGAGCTTGGTATGAGAGACTAAGTTCCTTTCTTCTTCAAAATGGTTTTTCAAGAGGGAAAGTGGATACTACACTCTTCAAGAAAAACGTTTTAAAAGACTTTATTATTGTTCAAATATATGTAGATGATATAGTCTTTGGAGCAACTAACGAATCCTTATGCAAGGATTTCTCTAAGCTAATGCAGGAAGAATTTGAGATGAGCATGATGGGAGAATTGAAGTTTTTCTTGGGACTTCAAATTAAGCAGATAAAACAAGGCATATACATTCATCAACAGAAGTATACAATGGAACTTCTGAAGAAATTCAAAATGGAAAATGCCAAACCAATGAAGACTCCCATGCATTCGTCTGGAGCAAGTCTCAACAAAGACGAATCAGGTAAGACCGTTGATCAGACAAAGATACGAGGTATGATTGGATCTCTTCTCTATCTAACTGCTAGTAGACCTAACATTATGTTTAGTGTCTGTCTATGTGCACGCTTTCAATCTGATCCTAAAGAATCACATTTGCAAGTTGTTAAACGTATTTTAAGATATCTTGTTGGAACCACTAATCACTCTTTGTTTTATAAGAAAAATAATGATTTCAATTTAAGTGGCTTTTGTGATGCTGATTATGCTGGAGATAAAGTGGAGAGAAAAAGCACAAGTGGTGGATGTCAATTCCTTGGATCATCACTAATCTCTTGGTCAAGCAAGAAGCAAAACTCCATTGCACTCTCAACCACCAAGGTTAGTATATATTGTCGCTGACGATGTTGCTCACAATTACTGTGGATAAAACATCAACTTGAAGATTACTCCAGGTTTGAAAATCATATACCAGTATTTTGTGATAACACAAGTGCAATAAATCTCAGCAAAAATCCTATTCAACATTCAAAAGCCAAACATATTGAAATTCGTTTTCATTTTATAAGAGATTATGTTCAAAAAGGTATTTTCGATATACAGTTTGTGCAAACTGATTTTCAATGAGCAGATATATTTATAAAAGCTTTAGACGAAACTCGCTTTAATTTCATTAAAGAAAATTTGGGAATTATTTCTTTAGTTGATTAAGTTTCTCTTTCGTCTAAGCATTTCATTTCGTTTGAGCATTTCATTTTGTCTGAGCATTTTATTTCGTCTGTACTTTTATTTATATTTTCGTGTTAAGATGAAACTTTGCGTCTGATCAAGTTGAATCAGTCTGAGGAAATTCAACAGACGCAAGGATTTTATTTAAATATTTTAAAGTTAAGTGTACAGGGATAAATTAAAAGTAGCAATAAATGTGTCTGTCATTTATTACATTATTCTAGGACATTGAGAGGCACGCGCTGTGAATTGCAGAGGTCAGATCAATCATTGAAAAGGCAATGATTTGGACACGTCAAATCAAGGGCAGTTTTCGAAACCCTTTCGTCTGATGAATCACATCCGTTTTTATTTACCTATAAATATCCTTAAAGTTCACATTTTTTACTCTTTACTGCATTCATATTCTCTCTGAACTTATTACTCACAAAGCTCTTTATTCTCTCTTTTTCAAAAACCTACAATGGCCGCCAAGAACACCAAAGCTACCGAAGCCACTTTCTTTGCTCAAAACCTGTTCTTGCCTAGCAAGTGAATTTCGAGAGAAACAATAGAAAGCATCTCTGATAGAGTTGTCAAGATTCTGACCCACACCGGCTGGATGAAGTTTGCCACTATGAGAGGAGAATGGTTGATGGAAGCATACGCCGAGTTTTGGAGCGATGCTAAGGAGTTTGACGATGACATTGTTGGAACCATCGACAACAAAGAATACATTATCACTGTTGATTCCATCGCTGAAGCCGGAAGCTGCAAGGCTGAAGGGCACTTCTATAGCCCTGACTGGATGAAGATTGAATCCGAGGAAAATGTGAACAAAATCATCTACGGGAAGATCCATGACACTGAAGACCCCAAGTTCTTCAGATCAGGAAACCTTTTTCCCACAACAAGAATCATCCACAACTTGCTCTACAACATCTTCACCCCGCGCACTGGCTCTCGTGACAACGTGAGTAGCCGAGACAAATTCTGCATCTTTTACTGCATGAGGAAAGCAAGGATGAGCCTCTCTCATATTATTCTCGACCACTGGATGAGTGCGTTGAAGAATAGAAACATTCGTAGGAAGAGCAGCATTCCCTACGCCACCCTCTTCACCAAAATCATCATCAACCAGGGCTTTGATGTCACCGGTGTAACGTGGCACAAAGAAGGGAATGAAGTCAAAGGAAGCATCTTTGCGAAGATGCACCTAGCACCAAGCTTCCTTCTCCATTCACCAAGGGAAGAAGTACCTCTCTCACCCATAACCATAGAACCCCCACACAGAGCCCGTATTAAACGCGCCAAAACCCAAACAAAAACCCAAACACAAGCCCAAACACCATCCCAAACACTAGACCAAACACAAACCCAAACACTTCCACCTTCTCCACCTGTGGTAGTCTTTGAAGTCCCCTTTGAGGACATTCTTGAGGAACCTCTCAAGAAGAAGAAGAGGACTATCAGAATAAAGCATGTCGCTGCTAAGACGAATGCTAAGACGGTATCCCATAGTGAAGATGAAGGGGCCACCATACCGTCTGAGGGTGTTCCGTCTGTGAAGATACTCACAGACGAAGAAAAGCAGAAAATAACCGCAGAGGAAAAAGCAAGAGCCAGAAAGCTTGCTCTTGAAAAGGCTGCTAAAGGCAAGGAGAAGATGAAGCAAAAACTTGCGTCTGTCGTTGTTGGTGAGACAGATGAAGAAAGACAACTGAAAGAGGCTAAAAGGGTCTCCATGTTGCTTCATGTTGAACTAGAAAGGATCTTTCTCGAAAGCGTTCGTGGCATTGGATTGTTTGAGGGTACAGCTGCTCCAGAAACCTCAGAGGGCATGAACAGTGAAGAAATTGCCCAGATCCAGAAAGATAATGCCCAGCTTGCGGAGGAGTTGAAAACAATGCTAAGTGAGGAAGTTTCCACAATGGAAGTCTCTCTATCAACATCACTCCTAGACGAACATAGGGCAACCCCTATTGTTGCGTCTCCGCTGAACGCAGCCCTTGCACAGACGTTACCTGCTGCGTCTGAGGAAGCATCCCACCAACAGACGAAGGAGATTCCGTCTGAAGATGAAGTTGTAATTGAAGATATAAGTTCTTCGTCTGATGAAGAACATTTTGAAGTCATCAAGGTGGATGCATCATGGGGGAGATCACATGCTGAAGTTATAAATCCAGAAGATCTACCTCCCAAGCACAAGATGGACTATTTGTTTCTCAACGAATTAGTCATGAGGCGCTTTGCCGAAAGCACCTGTGCAGAAAGACCAGTCAAACCAGATTGGATTATTGGAGAGAAGAATGATGAATTCTCCACTGATGGTGAACCGTCTGAGTCTGCTCAAGATGGTGACTTGGCAGACGATGAAGACTGCTATATCAAGGACACTCCCTATATTGAATTGAAAAACCCATACCAGTACAGAGGCAAGAAGGGTTTTCAATTAGGGAGATTCATCAATCTCATCATCTACAACAAACCCTTGAAGCCAGTGAACTTCAACGAAGATACCATCTACACCCAGAGGAGCAACGCAATTGGCTGAAGCGTCTGCCCTGGGACACACTGGCCGCTCTAGACATCAAAGGGTTAGAAAATATACAAGAATACAAGGATCATATTGCTGCATCGGTGATTGAAGGACCAACACTTGACTATGAACCCCACATCCTCTTCAGAGAAAACTCAAAGTGGAAGGTTCAATACAAGCACAATGCACCTGCATTTCATCATTGCAGATATGGAGATCCCAGCTCCACCATCTATGAGCCAAGAGATTGCTCACATTGGCATCTCGACGCCATAGACCGCCATGATCCAGTACCGTTCATAATTCCCATGAATCAGACGGAGTATGTAGGTCTAGGACATGCTCTGGGAATTGTTCTCCCCTGGACGAGACCACACTGCTCAGGGATCAACCCCCGCTACTCAATCCTTGTTAGATCAAGGATGACTAACGTCTCAAGATTTTGATTAATTACAAGACAGACGAAACCAAGCTACCCAAGACTTGCTAAGACGAAACCAGCACAGACGGAACATGACCCTTCAAAGATGAATTTCTGCGTCTGTCCAAAAGCCAAGCCATCAGACGATACATACACAGACGAAAGAGGACTACTCAAGCTAAAGTCCTTCATCTGTCCAAAGAGTGAAGTCTTAAGACGATAGGATAAGACGAAACAACAACAAATGTAGACTGAAGAAACATATTGTCTATCCAAAAGCTGAAGTCAAGTTGAGTCATTCGCGCCAAGATTTCAAATCATAAGAAGTACTCATGAGAAGCATCCAAGATCAGTATAGGGATTCGAGCTTACACACCTAAGTCAAAAAGGTCTTCACCTTTTGTCACATCTCTGTACAAGTCAGAAAAAGTACTGCGCACAACCTAGTCCGCTATATCCGCTGCGACTCTTCATCAATCAATCAAGTACAACTGACAAACTTTTGGAAAGCTCTCAAAAAGATTTCTCAACGACTCTCAACGACATTCAAATGAGTCTAACGACTATTTGAAGAAGATGCCTATAAAAGGACTTCACAGGATCAAGAATCAGTTGGCGAATACGCTTGTCTAATCCCATCTTTAGAGAATTTGCTCAATACTCTGATTGTGCTTTATTGTAGAAACCTCTCTACGTAGAGGAAAATTTTGTTTTCAAAATCCACTTGTGTGGTACTTTAGCCTGAGGAGGCTGTGTTCCAAAGAATACCTTTGTATTAGCCTGTGGAGGCTGGGTTCAAAGAATACCTTAGTTGTTTAGCCTGAGAAGGCTTGGAGCAAAGAATATCTTGTAATAGCCAGAAGTGGCTGGGTTCAAACAATACTTGTAACATTTTCACGGTTTGTAGTGAAAACTCAGTTGTTGCTGGGTAACTGGACGTAGTCTTGGATAGACGAACCAGTATAAAAATACTTGTGCTTATTTGTTTCGTCTGATTGACTAACTGGGGATAATCATAATATAACGTTTGCTTATTAAAATCAATCTTTTAATATAAACATTGTTTCGTCTGAACCCTTTTGAAACCCACAGACGAAAGGGATAAAACTTTTAATTAAAAAAATTCAACCCCCCTTCTTGTGTTTATCTTTTACAGTTTGGTATCAGAGCTCAGCCTCTAAGGGTTGAGCGCTTAACAGCTGCTAGAGGAAAAGATCCATCATGGATTCACAAGGACCGTCATTCCTATCCGGAGGAGCCTCGATGAACAAACCTCCAGCGTTCTCTGGAGATGATTATCCATACTGGGCTGACAGAATGGAGATGTACATTAAGTCAACCCAATACAGATTATGGAATATAATCACCACAGGAGATATCCCCATTGTAAAGCCTGAAGGAGAATGGGGAAACGAAGAATACTCTATGATAGAGCTGAACAACAAAGCAAGATATGCTCTTATGTGTGCTCTCTCCAGAATTGAGTACAACAGATTCTGTGCCTACAAAACTGCTAAAGAACTATTGGATGCTCTCAAAATCTCATATGAAGGCACTGAAGATGTCAGAATGAGGAAGGTCGCTACTCTTCAAAGAGAATATGAAATGTTCTCTATGAAGAAAGGAGAGTCAATCAATATGATGTTTGGAAAATTCCAAACAATATTGAATGGACTCACTGCTCTGGGAATCACCTTCACAAAGGCCCAGAATAACATGAAGATCTTGGACAGTCTCCCACCTCCTTGGGAAGCCATGTCCACAGCTATCTCTGTTGGAAGAGATATGAAGACATTAACTCTAGACGAGTTAATTGGAGCACTAAGAGTACATGAGGTACTTTTATGTAAAAGAGACAAAATCAAAGTTCAAGAGCCTATAGCTCTCCCGACTGTAGACACCACTCCTAAAGAAGATTCTGTCAAGAAAAACAGTAAAAAGAAAACAAAGATTTTGAAGGCTGATTCAACTGAATCAGAATCGTCTGATGGTTCGTCTAAAGATGAAGTCTCTCTCATGGACAGACGATTTAAAAGGATGATGATGAAGAAAGGCAGAGGCCAACGCTTCTTCAAGAAAAAGGAGAAGAAGCTCCCTGAGAAGTCATCAACCAAAGAAGGAAGCACAGAAGTTGTGTCCCAGATTGAAAAAGAGGTGGAGCTCAAGGAAAGATAAAGGAAAGAAGAGCTTACTGACTTGGGAAGACCTTGACAGTGAAAGCTCAGAGGAATCCTCTAAAGAAGAAGAAACAGCAAACATCTGCCTTATGGCTGGAGACCACGTCTCAACAGAGGTAAATGTCAATGAAACTTCTTCATCCTCTTCTTCTGAGTCTGAGTCAGAAACAGAAGAAATATCATATGATACACTTCTAGCTCACTCTCATTTTATTGCTCAGCAATACAAAACTTGCAAAACCAAGCTGAGACAAGTCTTGAAAGAAAATGCGGTTTTAAAATCTGAAGTTGAGCTACTAGACAAGAAAGTATCAAATGATGTTTCGTCTGAGTCTGAAAATGACATTTTCATTCTTGAAATCGAAAGATTAAAGAAAGAAAATGAGTCCTTACTCAATGACTTAACCAAGTGTACAAAGGGATCCTCCATTCTTGAAAGTATTTTAAAATATAGGAGATCACCTAATGATAAGAGTGGACTTGGTTCTGTTAAGGAGACAGACGAAAACAAAAACAAACCTGTTTCGTCTGCTCAAAAGAAGAGGAATCACAACAAGGTTCCTAATATCTACAAAAAGGCTGAAAACAAAAAGAAGCCTTTTGTAACTAACAAGAAAGGACCCAAAAAGATTTGGGTAACAAAGTCACTTATTGTTCCTGTTGCAGATATCCTTAATGGGAAGAGACAAGACTTCAAGCTTGTACCTGGACAGTGGTTGCTCACGTCACATGACAGAGACTGTCTATGTTCCAAGACCTCGCACAAGTAAAGGGTCTGTCTCTCTCTGATTCGGAAAAGGTAAAATTCTTGGGATTGAGACTATTGGTAAGACACCCAATACACTTATCCAGAACGTATCATATGTTAAAAGTCTTAACTTCAATCTACTTAGCATAAGTCAATTTTGTGATAGTGGATATGAAGTAGCTTTTAACTCTGATGAGTGTATAGTCAAGAATAAAGATAAATCCATTCTTTTTATTGGGAAAAGAAAGAATAACCTTTATGAGGTTTGTGCCTTTCTGACCTGAGTGATCAGAATGTAACATGTTTGATTTCAGCAGACGATGAACGAGATATTTGGCACAAAAAGCTTGGACATTTAAGTCTCAATTATATTTCAAAAATTTCTAAAAAGGATCTTGTAAAAGGTTTGCCAAAAATATCTTGGAAAACCAATCGTCTGTGTAAATCTTGTCAGCATGGGAAACAACTTAAAGCTTCTTTCAAATCAAAAAATGTTGTTTCCACGACAAGACCGCTAGAACTGTTACACATTGATCTCTTTGGACCCACTCAGACTGAAAGTCTTGGAGGAAAGAGATATGGACTTGTCATTGTAGATGACTATACTAGATTTACATGGGTATACTTCCTAACCCATAAACATGAGTCATTCAAGGTTTTTGAAATATTCTGTAAACGTGTTCAAAAAGAAAAAGGGATATGTATTGCGTCTGTAAGGAGTGATCATGGAATAGAATTTGAAAATTCTGAGTTCAAAACCTTTTGTTTTGAAAATGGTATATTTCGCAATTTTTCATCTCCAAGAACTCCCCAACAAAATGGAGTTGTGGAAAGGAAAAATCGTACTTTAAAAGAAATGGCTAGAACTATGTTGCATGAAAGCTCTCTCCCTAAATATTATTGGGCGAATGCGCTTAATACTTCTGTTATATTCAAAACAGAATATTGATAAGACCAATATTGAATAAGACTCCATATGAACTATGGAAAGGAAGAAGACCCAACATTTCTTATTTCCATCCTTTTGGATGCGAATGCTTTATCTTAAACACCAAAGATTAACTTGGCAAGTTTGATTCAAAGGTAGTAAAAGGAATCTTTCTTGGATACTCCAACACATCTAAGGCCTATAGAGTTTTTAACTCTAGGACGCAAGTTGTAGAGGAATCAATTCATGTAAAGTTCCAAGATAACTCAAAGGCTGATAAAGAAATATCAGACCTAGAAAATTTGTTTGATAATTTGCAGATTAACCCTTCTGGTCAAAATGATAAACAAGGGTCAGACGAAACAAGAGCAGACGATAGAAGCACAGACGAACCCTCTTCGTCTGATACTCATCAACAACGAAATCAAGCACCTGCAAGATCATGGAAGTTTGCGTCTAACCACACTGAAGATCTTATCATTGGAGATAGGAATCAAGGTATTCTAACTAGATCAAGGCTGAAGGAATCGTCTGGATATGCTCTTGTATCAAACATAGAGCTAAAGAATGTTGAAGATGCTCTTCAAGATAACGATTGAATTTTGGTTATGGAAGAAGAACTTAATCAGTTCACAAGGAATGATGTATGGACCCTAGTTGAAAGACCAAAGAACAAAAGCATCATTGGAACCAGATGGGTGTTCAGAAACAAGCTTGATGAAGCTGGAAAAGTGGTAAGAAACAAAGTGAGGTTAGTAGCACAAGGGTATAATCAACAAGAAGGTATTGATTTTACAGAAACTTTTGCACCTGTAGCTAGATTAGAAGCAATCAGAATATTACTTGCTTTTCCTGCTCACAAGAATATCATTTTATATCAAATGGATGTAAAAAGTGCTTTTCTAAACGGTTTTATTGAAGAAGAAGTGTATGTAAAACAACCTCCTGGTTTTGAAAGTTTATCTTAACCTGATCATGTTTTCAAACTTAAGAAAGCACTGTATGGTCTTAAACAAGCTCCCAGAGCTTGGTATGATAGACTCAGTTCTTTTCTTCTTAAAAATGGTTTTTCAAGAGGAAAGGTTGATACAACTCTCTTCAAGAAAAGCGTTTCAAAAGACTTTATTATAGTCCAAATTTATGTAGACGATATAGTCTTTGGAGATACTAATGATTCTCTATGCAAAGATTTTTCAAAGCTAATGCAGGATGAGTTTGAAATGAGCATGATGGGAGAATTGAAGTTCTTTCTAGGACTTCAAATCAAGCAGATGAAAGAAGGAATCTACATCCATCAACAGAAATACACAAAGGAACTTATTAAGAAGTTCAAGATGGAGAATGCCAAGCTTATGAAGACCCCAATGCATTCGTCTAGAGCAAATCTCAACAAGGATGAGTCAGGCAAGTCTGTTGATCAGACAGTATATAGAGGTATGATTGGCTCACTCCTTTATTTAACTGCGAGCAGACCTGATATTATGTTTAGTGTCTGTCTATGTGCTAGATTTCAATCTGACCCTAAAGAATCTCACTTACAAGCTGTAAAGAGAATTCTTAGATATCTTGTTGGAACAACTGATCTCTCTTTGTTTTATAAGAAAAATAATGATTTTAGTTTAAGAGGCTTTTGTGATGCGGATTATGCTGGAGACAAAGTGGAGAGAAAAAGCACAAGTGGTGGATGCCAATTTCTTGGACCATCACTAATATCTTGGTCAAGCAAGAAACAAAATTCAATTGCACTCTCAACAACTAAAGCAAAGTATATTGCTGCAGCAGGGTGTTGCTCACAATTACTGTGGATATAACATCAACTTGAAGATTACTCCAGGTTTGAAAATCATATACCAGTATTTTGTGATAACACTAGTGCAATCAATCTTAGCAAAAATCTTATTCAACATTCGAAAGCTAAACATATTGAAATTCGTTTTCATTTTATAAGAGACTATGTCCAAAAAGGTATTTTCAATATATAGATTGTGAAAACAAATTTTCAATAGGCAGATATATTTACTAAAGCATTAGACGAAACACATTTCAATTTCATTAAGGAAAATCTTGGAATTATCTCTTTAAATGATTGAAAAGTGTTCCGTCTGAGCTATTTGTTAAATTTGTTCCGTCTGTACATTATTTCGTGTTAAGACGAAACATTGCGTCTGATCAAAGTTGAATAGTTACAGTGGTAAAAATTCAACAGACGCAACTGTTACTGTTTAACAAGTTTATCTCAAGTGTGCAGGGACAAATTAAAAGAAGCAATAAATGTGTCTGTCATTTATTGCACTATTCTAGGACATTGATAGGCACGCGCCGTGAATTGCAGAGGTCAAATCAATCATTGAAAATGCAATGATGTGGACATGTCAAATCAGGGGCGGTTTTCGAAATCTCTTTCGTCTGATGAATCACAACCGTTTTTATCTATGTCTATAAATACTCTTGAAAGTTCACCCTTTTACTCTTTACTGCAATTTGCAATCTTTTAAACTTTCCAAACCTAAAAACTCACTAATTTCTTATTCTCTCTTTTTCAAATATCAACAATGGTCACCAAGAACACCAAAGCTACCAAAGTTGCTGAAGCCACTTTTTTTGCTCAAGACTTGTTCTTGCCAAGCAAGTGGATCTCAAGAGAGACTGTTGAAAGCGTCTCGAAAGAACCAGTGAAGATCTTATACCACACCGATTGGATGAGATTTGCTGAGATGAGAGGCCCATGGCTGATGGAGGCCTATGCCGAATTCTGGAGCGACGCGAAGGAGTTCGATGATGGTATTGTAGGTACCATTGATAACAAAGAGTACATCATCACGGTGGACTCTATTGCTGAGGCTGGCAACTACAATGCCGAGGGACGTTTCTTGTAACACCCTCAAAATTAATTTTCATAAATAATTTCGTAGTTAAAACATTTACTAAAAAATTCTATAAAAATGTGCATATTAACTGTTATAATTTGATTAGACAGAAAATGTAATTCAAAAATAATTTATCATTGGGTAGCAATATTATTACGTAATTTGAGAAAATTATGATTACATTTCTAAATAAAAATGTAGTAGAAAAACAGCACATGCAAGATTCGAACCTGTAACCTGCAAGTTATTAAGCCACCAATCTAACCAACTAAGCTACTAGGTCTGTCTGATATTTCTTTAAAATAAATATAATGTATATAATAAGTACGAGAAAAATATGTAAGAAAAATAGGGAAAAATATTTTTTTAGACTCATTATAATATAATATTAATTATAGAATAATCATATATGATATTTGAATAATGGAATTAAAATAATAAAGTATTTAAAAATAATAATAATAATAATAATAATAATAATAATAAAAATAATAAAATAATAATAAAATAATAATAAAAAAATATATATATATAAATAAAAGTTAGAAAATTCTGAACAAGTGCAATATGTCATGAGTGATGAAAAGATGCACTAAGTTAGTGGTGTTAGCACCAATTTGATTAGTGGAGCATTAAAAAGAAAAAGAATTATAATTAATTATTTATGGTAAAACCACTAAGTATATTAAATTTACCACTAATAATATTTTAAATTTTATTTCATCTATAAATAGAAACCATTTGAGAACACTTCAGCCATGAATTCATTTGCACCAAAACACCAAAACTTTAGTTTTTCCAATTTACCAAAACCATAAGCTTATTTGGCTAAAATTCCAAATTTTTCTAAATTCACCAAAACTACTTCACTTAACTTTGTGTGGGAGTAGGATCAACCTTCTTTCAACCATTAGAAGATCTTTCAAAGCATTTCCAAGTGGGAGAAAAATAAGGTGAGGGAAGTTTCTAAATTATTTTAATTTTTCAATTTAATTAAGTTTTCAATTTTCTAAAAATTCTAGAATAATCTCAAAATATTTGTGTTCTAAAATTTATGAACTTATAATTATTATTGAAGTTTTAAAGTAATAAAGAATTATAAGAGAAGTTACAATTTACTTAAATTTTCAAATATAAAAATAAAAATATATATATAACTAAAAATGAAGTGAACATGACTTGAACCCAAGATCTTGATGTTTCAAGTCATGTCTTAACCAACTGAGCTAGTCCAGATTTTATTTATAATACCGCATATTTATATCTTTATATTTAAATATTTCCACTTTCATTTGTTTATATTTCATATGATAATTTGTGATTTTAAAATTATGAAATCTAACTAGGAGGCTCTGCCACCTTTACTGATTTCATAATTTTAAGTTATTTATATAATATTTAATTTTCTGAAATGATAATTTGAGATCTTAAAATTATGAGATCTAACTAGGAGGCTCTGCCACCTTTCCTGATTTCATAATTTTAAGTTATTTATATAATACTTAATCTTATGGAGATGTTTAACAATTTTAAAGAGTAATTGGAAAATTTGATTTGAATGTGAATGACTTTGGATGTATATTTGTATAATGATTTGGATTGTGTATGTTTACCTTTTTCTTGAATTTGGTTGATGATTGAGACTGTGATTAATTACCTATGCTATGCACGTTGAAGATTGTGATGAAAACTATGATTATTATACTATAAATTATTAACCCATAATATAAAATATAATGATGGAATGGACTTGTAATATCAACAAGATTGGTGTTGTTTTAAATGAGATTTTTAGAAAGGGAGATAAGTTTTCATTCATTCATGCATGCCTCAAAAGAGGTGGCCTCGGTTAGAGGTGCAGATAATAACTTAATCCGTGCGTCTAGGTGGGATGCCAGACTTGGGGATTTTTATAGTGAGAATTCATTTAATTCATGATGATCACATGATTGTTTATGAGATTCTGTGCACCACTGTGAAATCCCAACTGGTCGGTAAGTTTTACGATGATGATGTCGTATTATCTGAGATGGTACCACATTGCATATTTTTGGAGTTGAGGATGGAGCATGCATCATATAGAAATTTCATTTAAGTCATAATTCATTCTTTATTTATTTGATTATGATATGTATTATATTGATAATTTTATATGATATGTATTTTTATTAAGATTTTTGGAACTTACCCTTGCGTGTTTGTGTCTGTGGTTTGACACCTGTGATGATCCTAAATTTTAATTGGGGGAGCAGATTAACAGGATAAATCTATTGAAGATGTGAACGAAGGATAAGCAAACATGAGGATTTTTGTGAATAATGTGTATATTATAATTATCACAATATTACGTACTATGTGACATTTTGTAAATAACTTTTGATGTATGATTACGATGTGATCTATGTGATGTGTTTTATTTTGGTGACATTTTTGTTAGCAAGGGAAATTATTTTAAAATTTTATTTAAAGAAATCTAAATGAAGGGAAACATTTTCAAATAATAATAATAAATGGATAAAAATGAAAATATTTTAGTAATGAAATACGTCGGGGCGTTACATTTCTACAGCCCCAACTGGATGAAGAATGAGACTGAGGAGCACGTAGATAAGATTATCTACGGGAAAAGACGCGACCCTGAAGACTCCAAGTTTCTAAGGTCAGGGAACCTTTGTCCAACCGCCAGAGTCATCCATAACCTCCTCTACAATGTCTTCACGCCGAGGACTGGTTTCAGGGACAATGTGAGTACTCGAGACAGATTCTGCATCTATTACTGTCTGAGGAAAGCTAGGATGAGCCTTCCGCACATTATCCTTGACCACTGGATAAGTGCATTGAAGAACCGCAACATTCGTAGGAAGAGCAGCATTCCCTACGCCACCCTCTTCACAAAGATCATCATCAATCAAGGGTTTGATACTGCTGGTGTGGTTTATCACCCTGAGGGAAAGGAGGTTAAAGCCAGCACCTTTGCGAAGATGCATCTGACGCCAGGCTTCCTCCTCCATTCACAAAAAGAGGATGTACCCCTCTCACCCATAACCAAGGACCCTCCACACAGAGCTCGCATCAAGCGTGCTAAACCACAAACACAAGCCCAAACACCATCCCAAACAGAACCTCAAACACAAACCGAAACTCAACCCCAAACACAATCTGAAACACCATCCCAAACACCAAACCAACCCCAACCTCTTCCTCCCGTGACTATTTCTGAGGTTCCTTTTGAGGACGCTCTTGAAGAACCCCTCAAGAAAAAGAAAAGGACCATTAGAATCAAGCACATTGGTGCTAAGACAAAAGGACAGACGATATCCCCTAGTGAAGATGAAGGGGTCAACATATCGTCTGAACCTGTTCCGTCTGTGAAGATACTCACAGACGAAGAAAAGCAGAGGATAGTAGCAGAAGAAAAGGCAAGAGCTAGAAAGCTTGCTCTTGAAAAGGCTGCTAAAGGCAAGGAGAAGATGAAGAAAAACTTGCGTCTGTCGTAGTTGGTGAGACAGACGAAGAAAGAATGCTGAAAGAGGCCAAGAGAGTCTCCATTTTGCTTCAAGCTGAGAGAGAAAGAATCTTTCTCGATAGCGTTCGTGGCATTGGATCGTCTGAGGCTGCATCTGCTCCAGCAACCTCAGAGGGCATGAACAGTGAAGAAACTGCCCAGATCCAGAAAGACAATGCCCAGCTTGCAGAGGAGTTGGAAACAATGCTAAGTGAGGAAGTTTCCACAATGGAAGTCTCTCCATCAACATCACTCCAAGACGAACATATGGCTACTCCTATTGTTGCGTCTCCGCTGAATGCATCCCTTGCACAGACGTTACCTGCTGCGTCTGAGGAAGCATCCCACCACCAAACGAAGGAGATTCCGTCTGAAGACTATGTGCTGATTGAAGAAGTTGATTCTTCGTCTGATGAGGAACAACTTGATATTATAAAGGTGGATGCTACTTGGGGGAGATCACATGCCGAGGTGATCAATCCAGAAGATTTACCCCCAAAGCACAAGGTGGATTATTCGTTTCTAAATGAATTAGTCATGAGGAACTTTGCTGAGATCACCTGTGCTGAGAGACCAATCAAACCAGATTGGATTATTGGAGAGAAGAATGATGAATTCTCCACTGATGGTGAACCGTCTGAGTCTGCTCAAAATGGTGACTTGGCAGACGATGAAGACCGCTATATCAAGGACACTCCCTACATTGAATTAAAGAACCCATACCAGTACAGAGACAAGAAGGGTTTTCAATTAGGGAGATTCGTCAATCTCATCATCTACAACAAACCCTTGAAGCCAGTAAACTTCAATGAAGACACTATCTACACCCCAGAGGAGCAACGCAATTGGCTGAAGCGTCCGCCTTGGGATACACTGGCCAACCTAGACATCAAGGGATTAGAAAATATTTAAGCATACAAGGATCATATTGTTGCGTCGGTGATTGAAGGACCAGCACTTGGCTATGAACCTCACATCCCACACAGAGAAAACACCAAGTGGAAGGTTCTGTATGAGATTAATGCACCTATATTCCATCACTGTAGATATGGAGACGCAAACTCTACCATCTATGAGCCGAGAAAGTGCACACATTGGCATCTCGACGCCATAGATCGCCATGATCCAATGCCATTTACAATTCCACTCAATAAAACAGAGTATGTCGGTCTAGGACACTCTCTGGGAATTGTGCTCCCATGGACGAGACCCCACTGCTCCGGGATCAACCCTCGCTACTCCATCCTCCTCAACGAATATGAAGACCCTGAGGAGTTCGCTCACACCCTACCGGAAGACTACAACTTGACCTTCAAGTTGATAGCTGGTGCCTATAGAAGGGAAGTCAAGGAAAGAGAGGTTTCCTTCTATCATATTGATCGTCATGCTAAGAAGGATAAGAGATACTGCCCCTTCATGGTGGGTTCACAGTTCTCTTCGCTGGTGTCAGACGAAATGAAGTACACAATCGTCTTAGACCGAAAACGACAATGCTTGGTAAAGTTTTTGGCTAAGGGCAAAGAAAAGAAAGTACCTTCTGTCCCCAGAACCTTCAAATATGCAAGGCACATCTCCAAACTCCTTCCGTCTACTGCCTACGCGCACCTCAAGGCAATCCAAGCTCAAGCCTCAAGCCCTATCAATCCAAAGATACAACGGATGATAGAAGATCATGAAGCCACTTCATAGTTCTGCTCTCGAACCTCATTTGATGAGGATTCTACTATCTGTGGCAGGGTGTTTCC
Source organism: Hylodesmum podocarpum (assembly GCA_026586105.1). NCBI lineage: Eukaryota > Viridiplantae > Streptophyta > Magnoliopsida > Fabales > Fabaceae > Hylodesmum > Hylodesmum podocarpum. The sequence continues at coordinate 4,660,730 of JALJEV010000493.1, read as the reverse complement.
TGGTGGAGCTTTCGCTTATACACTCCCTTATGAGGAACATCCAGATCTTGAAGTCTCTGTTCCAACAAACATCTACACATGGCAATGGGAACGGAACTTCACGGCTTACCTCACTCTTCCACTTTTCACATTACGTCTGAAGAAGACCCTAACAGTGCTCATCATTGATGACACTACACCTATCGTGGAAGAACCTCAAACACCAATGGTACTTTTTGATGATATGGTGGAGGTTGATAACAAAGTTGAGGTTGCTGAGGCTGATATTCAAGAAGCTGATGAGTATAAGACTCTGAAGCGTAAGTATGATGCCTTGGAAGAGGATTGCGGACACTTGAAAGCAAAGAACAGAGAACTTGAAGAAAATCAAGCTTCTCTATCGTCTGAAGTGCAGCAGCTAAAGGACATTGTGATGACCCTGCTCAACAAGAAGCCAAAACCTTCTTCGTGATCATGTTTTGATGATTCACAGCCCAAGGGGGAGAGAAAAGAATATATCCCAAGGGAAAGAAGAATGGTACAAGGGGAAAGCATTATCTAAGGGGGAGCAAACAAGATAAAGCTTCGTCTGAGGGGGAGCGAGCGAGAAAGGAGCAACGTCTGAGGGGAAATTAACAATAAAGGAGCTATGTACTTGTTGTATCAATTTTTTTTTAAAGCATAGAAAATACATTGTAATTCTTTATTGGTTATTCTTTATCGGTTTTCTGTCTATACCAATGTAATAATGTACAAAGATTACATCGCATTGATGTAACATTTTCTTTTATAAAGAGGTATTATTCAGAAAACATCGTCTTGATGTCAATCTGGCTTTTTAAGACTGTTTGTTTCTGTCTAACCATGTTTTGTGCAGATTTTCGTGGTATGGTCTGTAATCATCAAAAAGGGGGAGATTGTTAGATCAAGGATGATTAACATCTCAAGATTTTGATTAATTACAAGACAGACGAAACCAAACTACCCAAGACTTGCTAAGACGAAACCAGCATAGACGGAACATGACCCTTCAAAGATGAATTTTTGCGTCTGTCCAAAAGCCAAGCCATCAGACGATACATACACAGACGAAAGAGGACTACTCAAGCTAAAGTCCTTCGTCTGTTCAAAGAGTGAAGTCTTAAGACGATAGGATAAGACGAAACAACAAAAAATGTAGACTGAAGAAACATATCGTCTATCCAAAAGCTGATGTCAAGTTGAGTCATTCGCGCCAAGATTTCAAATCTGAAGAAGTACTCATGAGAAGCATCCAAGATCAGTATAGGGATTCGAGCTTACACACCTAAGTCAAAAAGGTTTTCACCTTTTGTCACATCTCTGTACAAGTTAGAAAAAGTACTGCGCACAACCTAGTTCGTTATATCCGCTGCGACTCTTCATCAATCAATCAAGTACAACTGACAAATTTTTGGAAAGCTCTCAAAAAGATTTCTCAACGACTCTCAACGGCATTCAAATGAGTCTAACGGCTATTTGAAGAAGATGCCTATAAAAGGACTTCACAGCATCAAGAATTAGTTGGCGAATACGCTTGTCTAATCCCATCTTCTAAGAATTCGCTCAATACTCTGATTGTGCTTTATTGTAGAAACCTCTCTGCGTAGAGGAAAATTTTGTTTTCAAAACATCTTTTCAAAATCCACTTGTGTGGTACTTTAGCCTGAGGAGGCTGTGTTCCAAAGAATACCTTTGTATTAGCCTGTGGAGGCTGGGTTCAAAGAATACCTTGGTTGTTTAGCCTGAGAAGGCTGGGAGCAAAGAATATCTTGTAATAGCCAGAAGTGGCTGGGTTCAAAAATACTTGTAACCTTTTCACGGTTTGTAGTGAAAACTCAGTTGTTGCTGGGTAACTGGACGTAGTCTTGGATAGACGAACCAGTATAAAAATACTTGTGCTTATTTGTTTCGTTTGATTGACTAACTAGGGATAATCATAATATAACGTTTGCTTATTAAAATCAATCTTTTAATATAAACATTGTTTCGTCTGAACCCTTTTGAAACCCACAGACGAAAGGGATAAAAATTTTAATTAACACAATTCAACCCCCCTTCTTGTGTTTATCTTTTACAATCCTCCTTGACGAGTTCAAAGATCCTGAAGAGTTCGTTCATGCTCTTCCTGAAGACTACAACTTATCCTTCAAGTTGATGGCCGGTGCCTATAGAAGGGAAGCAAAAGCTAAATCTACTTCCTTCTATCATATTGAAAGAGAAGCAAAGAAGGAAAAGAGATACTGTCCATTCTTGGTGGGTTCACAGTTCTCTTCTTTGGTTTCAGACGAAACAAAGTACACTATCATCTTAGACCAAAAATGACCTTGCTTGGTCAAGTTTTTGGCTAAGGGTAAAGAAAAGAAGCTTCCGTCTGTCTCCAGAACCTTCAAATATGCAAGGCACATCCCCCGGCGTCTTCCGTCCGCTGCTTACTCGCACCTCAAGGCTATTCAAACGCAAGCCTCAAGCCCTATCAATCCGAAGATACAATGGATGATAGAAGATCATGAAGCCACTTCTGCTTTCTGCTCTAGAACCTCATTTGATGAGGATTCTACCATCTGTGGCAGGGTGTTTCCTGGTGGAGCTTTTGCATACACTCATCCATCCCAGGAGCATCCGGATCTTGAACTCTCTGTTCCCACAAAGTTGTATACATGGCAATGGGAACGGGACTTCACGACTTACCTCACTCTTCCACAATTCACATTGCATCTGAAGAAGACTCCAACAGTGCTCATCATTGATGACACTACACCTATCGTGGAAGAACCTCAAACACCAATGGTACAATTTGATGATATGGTGGAGGTTGATGACAAAGTTGAGGTTGCTGAGGCTGTTATCCAAGAAGCTGAGGAGTATAAAACTCTAAAGCGAAAATATGATGCCTTGGAGGAAGATTGCGAGCACCTGAAGCAAAAGAACAGAGAACTTGAGGACAATCAAGCCTCTATCATCATCGAAGTGCAAGTATGTTGAAGGACATAGTAATGACTCTTCTGCAAAAGAAGCCCAAGCCTTCTTCTTGATGCTGTTTTTGATGATTCTCAGCCCAAGGGGGAGAAAAGTAGAGAAAAACTTAGCCCAAGGGAGAGAAGACTATCTCAAGAAAGAAGAAAGGTACATGGGAAAATATCGTCTGAGGGGGAGCAAACAAGAGCAAATGAGCAAGAACAAGATGAGCTTCGTCTGAGGGGGAGCGATCGTCTGAGTAGGAGCACAAAATTTTGTATTGTATTGAAATTTTTTTTATTATTATTCTTTAGTATAGAACACACATGTAATTCTTTTATTTGTTTTCTGTCTATACCATTGTAATAATGTATAAGGATTACATCGCATTGATGTAACATTCATTTATAAAGAGGTATTATTCAGAAAACATCGTCTTGATGTAAATCTGACTTGCATATCATCTGTGTTTGCTAACATTGTTTATGCAGATATTCTCTTGAGAAAGATTATGTATGGTCTGTAATCATCAAAAAGGGGGAGATTGTTAGATCAAGATGAAGATTTTCGACTAAGGTTTTGATGTTTACAAGACAGACGGAACTTTTTCAGACGAAAGTTATGCGAGCAAGTCAGACGGAACATGCACAGACGGAAGAAGACTCCTCAAGCTGAAGTCTTTCGTCTGTCTTAAAAGTGAAGTCATCAGACGATAGGATGAGACGAAACAACAATAACTGAAGACACATTTCGTCTATCCAAAAGTGAAGTCAAGATTGAGTCGATTCGCGCCAAGATTTCAAATTTGAAGAAGTACTCATGAGAAGTATCCAAGATCAGTATAGGGATTCGCGCTTTCACATACAAGTCAAAAAGGTTTTCACCTTTTGTCAACATCTCTGTACAAGTCAGAAAAGGTACTGCGCACGCAATCTAGTCCGCTATATCCGCTGCATTCTACATCAATCAATCAAGTACAACTGACACCTTTTGGAAAAGCTCTCAAGAGACATCTCAACGACTCTCAACGGCATTCAAGTAAGTCTAATGGCTAATTGAAGAAGATGCCTATAAAAGGACTTCACTGCATCAAGATTCAGTTGGCGAATACGCTTCTCTTATCCCATCTTCTGAGAATTCGCTCAACACTCTTTTTGTGCTTTATTGTAAAAACCTCTCTGTGAAGAGGAAAACCTTGTTTTTCAAAACATCTATTAAAAATCCACTTGTGTGGTGTTTTAGCCGAGGAGGGCTGTGTTCCAAAGAATACCTTTTGTATTAGTCTGTGGAGGCTGGGTTCAAAGAATACCTTGGTTGTTTAGCCTGAGAAGGCTGGGATCAAAGAATATCTTGTAATAGCCAGAAATGGTTGGGTTCAAACAATACTTGTAACCTTTTCACGGTTTGTAGTGAAAACTCAATAATTGCTGGGTAACTAGACGTAGTCTTGAATAGACGAACCAGTATAAAAATACTTGTGTTTTTATTGTCTTACTCTTTTGACTAACTGGGGATAATTATAGTCGAACGTTTGTTCATTAAAATCAATCCTTCTAAGATAAACATTGTTTCATCTGAACCGTTTTGAAACCCACAGACGAAAGGAAATTTTTTTTTAATAACACAATTCAACCCCTTCTTGTGTTTTATCTTTTACAAGTTATTTTCGAATCCAACAAATAATATTGACCTAGCTTAATAAAAAAAAGTTAAACAATTGATTCCAAAATATTTCTCAATTTTATATTCTCAAAGCAATATTTACTAAGAGATTTTTCAACTACTTAATCTCAAAATCAACCATAAAACTCTTACTCATTAAATATTTATTTTGTAATCACAATATATAGAATATGTATATTTTCATAAATGAGCACTTTTGTTATAGCACACTTTTACCAATTTAATCCCATATCCTATTGAACCGTACAAGATTAAATTATACGTGTCTATGTATATAATGGAAATTCATTACACTCACTATCATAATTTATGATGCCTACCAAGTATATCATGTTCCCAGCAAATTTTATAATATTAACAGCACAATATTTAATATTATAGCCAAGTTAATTTTTCTTATAATATTCTTAGCAATTAATTCTCATCGTCTCAACAATCTTCTGTCACCGATGACAATTTATTTTTAAAAGTAAAAAATAGATAATTCTCATAAGAACATTTTATTGAAATATCTACCTCGTAACTTATTGCCTCAAAAGCAAAATAAATAATCTTTATTAACAAATAAACACGTGATGGCAATAATTAACTTATAAAAACTTACATATCAAATATTATTTATATTTCATCTAATTAACAATAACTATTAATGAATTCCGTGTCGCAGAGTGGTGATGTCTCTACTATAGAAACTGTTCCAAAGACAATATTGCCATTGCTAGTAAGCACGATTGGCTTTACCTATCATTTTGGTGACCTTACGAGGTTAATTATTTTGTTTCCTTATCTAATAACTAATACTCCCATATATTTCTGATGTTCTTGCTCATCATTATATATGTTAAGACATTTTCATTGGCTAGCTATAGTAGTTTCAAATTTCTTCTCTGCTTTGCTAGATCATAAATGGAATGTATAGAAAGTGGGGGAAGCAAGGTGTCATAAATTCAAACAAGGTAATCGCTCTATACTATCAGAACTAGTTGGGTAATCGAAATTGATGTTATCTTTTTTTTTTTTTTTCTGAGGCAGCGGGGATTTTAAGGCTCGGTAGGTAAAAATTCTTATGATAAAAGATTTTTTATTGATAGGTCTGACGCATGAGTTTCATCTTCTTTATCTTTCAGAATGTAATGATTATTTAGAAAATCCCATACTGGGATGGGATAGTTAAATTTGACAATGATATACAGTAGTTTTATTTATATATTCCTCTTATACATATTTATTTATTATATATTATTATTCAAATAAAAAACTGCCCGTACTTTGAATATCTGTGAATGAAAATATTGCCTGGAACGTCATTTTCTCACAATTAAAATTGATTTAGTGAATAGTCACATAGTACACTTGGTCATTACAACTCTAATAATCCAGTATCACGATATTTGGTCTAAACGTATTAGTACTACAAATATCTTGTGATAGCTATGTGAATGTGAGGAAGAGTGCATAAGATGTTTTACTAAAACAAGAAACCAAATTATTTTGAGCAAATCAGAATATAATCTGATAAAGTCAGCTTAATTAGACAATGACCTCCTTATGGTTGCAAGGTGCAAGTGGGGATCCACACAAACACTTGTTGTGAAAATAAGAATATTTATCGAAACGTTGCAACTCGCCACCCTTAGGTATCTGACCACACAACTGATTATAGCTCACGTTGAATAGCTGAAAATTTTTCACTTTGGTCAATGCAACAGGAATGCTTCCATAAATCTTGTTATGATTGAGATCCAACCATGTTAAACTCTTTACCGGAATTATCAATTTAGATAAATCAAACGCAAACAAGTTCCTTGAAAGGTCAATATATCTTCTTGCTTTATTGTTCCCGAAAAGCACCGAGGCATCACCTACGAGTTTGTTCCTTGACAAGTCTATAGATTCGGAATCTAAGTTGGCCCACGAACCAGGAATGGGCCCGGAAATTTGGTTGTGAGAAAGGACGATAGTTGGCCCGGGCTTTTTGAAGGATCCAAACGAGCCCGGGAGTGGTCCCGTGAGCTTGTTACGGTCTAATTCTAGGGAAGTGATTTTAGGCAGTTTGGAAAGTGAGGCAGGTACCGGGCCTGAGAGGTTGTTAAAGGAAAGGTGGAGCAAGTCAAGGTTTTTAAGTTGGGCCAGAAAGTCGGGTATTGGGCCGGAAATACCAGTGTTGGTGATAATGAGATATTTGAGATTGGTGAGTTTTGCTATTGTGGGCTGGATTGGGCCCACGAGGTTAGGAAGTTTGTGAAATGAGAGGTATTGAAGGTAAGGGAGGTCACCTACAGATGGAGGTATTTGACCATAGAGATTGGTCTCTGGGAAAGAAGGTGCTAAGAAGAGGTCGGTGATACGGTGCGTTTTGGGGTCACACTTAACACAGTACCATGTGCAACAATCCTCATTAGCTTTCCACGAAGCTAGAAGGTAAGGGTTTTTGAGATCCTTCTTGAGTTGGAGAAGTGCTTTTTTGTCTTGTGGGTGGCACCGTTCCGACAATGCAAGTTGAAATGGGGACAACAACATAAGGAAACATAGTAGTAACATCAACGTGATTCTCATTCTGTTCATCTTTTGTTATTATTGTGAAGTGGTAAGTTGAATAAGAAAGGTGTGATCGATGTTTGTTACTATCATGGTCATTTATAGAAACCAAAAAATGTGATAGGATAGGGATACATGCATGGCCATGCATGCGTGTGTGAATTCATCATCGTGTGTGAATTCATCATGTCTAATGGGATGCATGTCGGTGAGTAACGACAAAAACACCCATGTGGGGATGTCTGTACGACAAGTGTACTCATGCATGCATACACTGGTCATTCAAGGAGAAAAGAGCAAAAGTAGAACCAGTGAGTAGAGAAAATAGAGGGTTAGGTTATGATGATATTCCAAGATCAAAATAATGAAAGAAACTAGTAAAAGTTTTAGTAATCTTGTTTTACATTTTCATAAATTATTTATCTAGTGAATCAATGAAAGATATGTAAAATTCAGTTTCACCAATTTTGTGTATTGCATTACAATTTTTAAGTTAATGAATTTCATGTAAATAAGAGGATTAAAATGAGTTCATTAATACACTTGAAAAATCAAATTATACATAGAGTGATTCTTTTGGATAAGCAAAACACACACTTTGCTTTCCTCGCGGTGCGCGTGTTTGTCTATTTTTATGAAAAATCTGTGTGTGTATGGAGATAAAAGCGAAGAAATCATTATGGCAGACAGACGAAAAATTTGAAAACCAAGAACGTCACAATCAATGGCAGGACGTCGAGAGAAAAATGGCGGGAAAGTGAGAAAAGAAAATTAGGAAGGAGATAAAAAATTAAAAGAAAATGTACAGAAAAAAAGTTTTAAAATCATGTCCTACAGTTTAACCTTGTTTATTTTTAATTTTTTATATTAAAAAAATATATGGAAAAGGGGAAATTTAAATTTTATTTGTGTCTCTGTCGTTGAAACTTTCTTTTCAATTACTTTTAACTAATTTTCTCCTTATTTTGTTTCCTTTCACTTTTAACTACAAACTCTTCGTGACTGTAACTAAAATAAGTTATATACAAATAAAAAAATAGAGATAAAAGAAGAAATAACTTAAAATTGTAAACATGATAGATATGATGATAAAATTTAAAAATTATAAAAATAAATTGTTATAAAAATTAAGTAAATAAATATTTTATCATTCAATTAAAAAATATTTTAATATTTTATGTTAATATTTGAAACAAATTTTAAAATATTTTAAAATAAAATTATGTTACGTAACTTTGTATTATATAATTGTATAATTTAAACTAATAAAAACACACGGCTAATGGTACTGGACATTTGTATCTCTAAGTAATTAAATTATTTTGTTTAAACAAAAAATAAATACAAAGAAAGAAATGAAATGACGGTTAAAGATGATAATATGATTTTAATTCAAAATAAGTCTTGCATAAATAATGAATTTGATAGATTTAATTTTTTAAATAAACTTAAGTTATAATAAATTTATGAGTTGTGAAAAATAAAATATTTTATAAAATAAGTATAAAATTGAATTAAATTTTTAATTTTAATAAAAAAACATGAAAGAAATAATAATAGTTAAAATATAAAAATGTAATAAATAATTTTATAAATTTTAGATGGTAAGAGTGCTAACAAAAATAATTATGACAAGATGAATTATTTTATTAATAATTATAAATGACATACGGCATTAATTAATATTTATATATTTAATTATATATTAGTATATTTTTAAATTTATTTCAACTCTTAATTTAAATTTATTTTACATTAGATTGAATATATTGAGAAATAAAATAAATCATAAACTTATATATAATTAGAAATAAATTGATATTAAATAAAAACAAGTTAATATAATAATTAAGAGTTTAATTCTATAATGTAAAAGATAAAACACAAGAAGGGGGGTTGAATTGTGTTATAAATAAAAATATTTTTTTTCGTCTGTGGGTTTCAAATGTGTTCAGACGAAATATTTCTTAATCTTCAAGGATTGTTTTTAAGGAAGGAACGTTATAACTTGATTATCCTCGTTAGTTAAACAAATAAGAAGATAAAAACACAGCTATTTTTATATTGGTTCGTTTATACAAGACTACGTCCAGTTACCCAGCAACCACTGAGTTTTCACTACCAACCGTGAAATGATTTACAAGTATTATTTGCACTCAACCACTTCTGGCTATTACAATATATTCTTTGATCACAGCCTTCGCAGGCTAAGCAACAGAGGTATTCTTTGAACAACCAGTCTCCTCAGGCTAAAATATCACACAAGTGGATTTTAAAAAGATGTTGTAAAAACAAATAGTTTTCTCTACGCAGAGAGGGTTTTACAATAAAGTATATTCAGAAGACTTGAGCGAAATCTCAGAAGATAGAATAAGAGAAGTGTTTTCGCCAATTGGAATCTAATGAAGTGAAGTCTTTAAATAGACATCCTCTTCAAATGACCATTAGGCTCATATGAATGCCGTTGAATAGTTTCTTGAGAGCTTTCCAAAAGGTGTCAGATAGTACTTGATTGATTGATGGAGTGTGCAGCGGATGCAGCGGATTTAGATTGCGTGCGCAATACTTTTTCTGACTTGTACAGAGATTTTGACAGAAGGTGAAGACCTTTTTGAGTTGCATGTGTAAGCACGAATCCCTATACTGATCTTGGATGCTTCTAATGAGTACTTCTTTATATTTGAAATCTTGGCGCGAGTGACTCAAACTTTGCTTCACTTTTTGGACAGACGATATATATCTTTAGTTTTTAAGAGGTTTCATCTTATCCTATCGTCTGATGACTTCAACTTGAGACAGACGAATGATTTCAGTCCGAGGAGTCATCTTTCGTCTGTGCCTGTTCCGTCTGACTTGCTTGCCGATCTTCCGTCTGAGAAAGTTTCGTTTGTCCTGTAAAAATTAAAACCCTTGATGAATTAATCATCTTGATCTAACATATAATTTTTTGAAATTTTTTTCTTTTAAGAGCTAAAATTAAAATGACTATATAATTGGGTGATAAATATTAATAATCTATAAAAATAAATAAAAAAATATAAATATTGGATAGCCATAATAATAAGTGAAGTGAGATGATATTGATTAGAAAAGTCAAGTGAAAGTAGGTGTGAAGCTAGTTAGCGTCTGAAACGAAACAAACCCACCAAAGAAATGTACGGAGAGGGGACCACCGTGTGGTTAAAGGGAGAGAAACAAGAATTATTATGTGTGATTGAATAATACACATGGACATGGATCATGGATCATGGATCATGGATCATGGATCATGGATGATGATTCTGTTCACTGCAAGTACGGGGTTTTGTATGTTGAACCAAAATTTTGAGCATGAGAGACAATCAAACAAGAAACACAGTGGATAAATTAAGGTACTATATAATTCACTCATGGGGCCCGGGCTTCAATTATCTACTGCCTACGTTTTCTTATTTTTTTTATTATTCTAATTTTATGGTTTCTTCCATTTAACACGTGGTTTAAATGGCATATATGTGGATGAGTATTTTATATTATTTTATATTTTTAATATTTTATTTAGATGGTTATTATTTCTAATATTTATTGTTGAAATTTATTTTTATTTTGATAATTTTATTTAAGTTTATGTATTTAGTGTCAAAATTTTATTTATTGAGATTTTATTTTAATTGTTATAGTGAATTTTTAATTTTTTTATTCAAATTTTATTAAGATTTATCTATTTAGTGTGATAATTTTATTCTTTTATGTTTTATAAGGGTTACTGTTAAGATATAAAACTATTTTTAATTTTTTTTTGTTTAAGAAAATGGTATTTATTCTTCTTTTAATATTTTTTTAAACTATAATTTTTTAAAACTAGTTTTAATTCGCAAGCTAACCCATTTGACTTGCAAGGGTTTTGTAAAGTAGGGTGGTTCAAATTTTTGGTCTATAAATTTGCAAGAGAAATTGAGTCTCATCTGATTAAATGCGAGTTTTCATGAACGAGTCTCAAGCAGGGTAAGCTAACTCATTTTTCTACTCCTAATCAAAATATTAACATTATTTTCTAAAACATTTTTAAATATATTTATTTTTTATTAAAATTTATTGATAGGTCCATTTTTTAATTTTATTTTCTTTTATTTTAATATAAATTAAATAATTTCAATAGATTTCAATAAATATTTTATTATTATTAAGTTTTTCACAATTTTTATAAAACAATTCTGGCACTGTGGGAAATATTTTTTCTTATAATGGTAATTCTTAGACGACACAGTTTTTAATAATAAAAATTATAATTAAAAACTAATTATAAAGGTACTGTGAATAATGTAAGAAAAATGACCTAGAAAAAGAGAAAAATTAAAAAGTAGAAAATTGTTCTTGGTGTATAAGGCTCGTGTTGTCACCTATGCAGATAAAATGCTTTAAGGGTAAGTTAATAACAACAAAAACATTCAGATAAATATTTAATAAAAAAAATTATTTAATAAATTTTTATTTATATAAAATTTTATAAATTAACTATTGTACGTTATTTATCAAGATAAATTATAAATATATTGTTGGACTTGAAGCTGAAGAAGTCTTTCCTAGTTTTAGTTTTGATATACTTGTAATTTTGATCTTTATGATAGATTGTATATAGGAGTTTAAATGTATTGTTTGTTATAGTTTAGGCTTTGAGTGTGGTTTTTATTCAATCTTTTCACTGAGAATTGGTTTTAACTCTTGTAAGATGAGCTAGAGTAGTTGTGAACCCCATTTTGTTTTGAAAAGAACTCAAAAACTTTGGTTTTAAAGTTTAAGCTGAAGTAATCGATTACCCTGAAGCTGTAATCGATTACCAACAGACTCAGAAAACAGGGGAACTCAACTGGCTCTGGAGTAATCAATTACCACTCCACAGTAATCTATTACTTCGTACTTGAAATGCAAGGGAAGATAAAATCTCTCTGTAGTAATCGATTACCAACATCTGTAATCGATTACCACACCAGAATTCATCTCAAAATGGTTTTGAAACTGCTTTAAATAGATATTCTTCGTTTTGTTTTCAAGAGAGAAATCTTTTAATGTTTTAGAAAGAAAAAAAAGAAGAGAAAAAACATTGGTTTATAAGTTCTGGAAACTCTCTTCAAAGATTTCAAAAAGAATTTCTCAAAGAGATGAATATTGTGTGAAGAAAGGATTGGATACATTTGGTTATCATTGTGATCAGAGCATACACAAAGATGTAATCTTTACTGATCTTTATCTTTTGTTTGATAGTTTTATTTTGGGTTGAAAACTCTTAAGAGAAGGTGTTCTCTAGAAGAAGAGTTAAAGGTTGAGAGAGGGACTCTCAAAGGAGATTCTTGAAGGATTCAAGAATTGGAGAGATATGTTCTTAGGTGAAGAACATAAAGAGTTTTGAGTATTTGATTTGTTTTGTGTTTGTGCAGAAGATTGTATTGAACACAAGATTATAGTGGAATACCAATTGCAACAGATTGTTGGGTTGGGACTGGATGTAGGCCGAAAGCCGAACCAGTATAAATCTCTGTCTTCTCTCTTCTCTATACCTTGACTTTACTTTCCATTGATTTCTTGCATTATATTTTCCTGTATCTTTCCGCTGTTATATCTCTGATACATTGCTTATAATATAGATAAAATTGAATCAGGAAAAAGCGAGAAAAAGATTGGTAGTTTGAGGGAACTTGAATATATTCACCCCCCTCTAGATTCATATAGTGACCAACAATTGGTATCAAGAGCTTTAACTAGTAAATCGATCTAGTAATCCTTGTTAGTTCCCTGGAATGGCTAGTAATCTTTTACCCTTCGCTGAAGGAGCTTCGATAAATAGACCTCCATTGTTCCGCGGTGATAACTATCCTTTTTGGAAAGTTCGCATGAAGATCTTTATGGAATCTATTTACAGAAGTATTTGGCAGGCTGTGGTAAATGACTACAAAGTTCCAATAAAAATAGAAAATGGAAAAGAAATAGAGAAACCTTTTGAGGAATGGGACTTGGATGAGATTAGAAGGGCTGAAAATGACGCTAAGGCCTTGAATATCATACACTCTGATTTGAATTCTGATGAGTTTTTCAGGATATCAGCTTGCACAACAGTAAAAGAAGCATGGGAACTTATCATGGTAACCCATGAAGGTACTGCTGAGGTGAGGAGAGCTAGGAAGAACACACTCATTCAGGAGTATGAGACATTCAGAATGTTCCAAGGAGAGTCAATCATGGAAATGCAAAAGAGATTCACACATATCATCAACCATCTCAAAGGACTTGGCAAGAACTTCATTGAAGAAGAGGTGAATGTCAAGATTCTGAAATCATTGAACAGAAAGTGGCAACCTACAGTGACAGCCATAACTGAATCAAAGAACCTTGCTGCTATAACAAGTGCTGAACTGTTTGGAAAATTGAGAGAATATGAAATGGACATGACTCGAATGGCGGATGAGGAGCAGAAAGACAAAAGAGCCAAAGGAATTGCTCTCAAGATAGATAATACTGAAACTGAATCTGAATCCTCTGAAGATGAAAATGATTCACAAGAAGACCAAGTGAATTTAATGGTGAAGGAGTTCAGAAAGTTTATGAAGAACAACACCAAGAAGAAATTTGGTCAACCCAGAAAAGGAGTCAAGAAGCAGGATAACACTTCAGTCAAAGTAACTTGCTATGAATGTGGAAAGATTGGGCACTCACAGTCGACCGTCCAACCTTGAAGAGAAGCAACAACACTGAAGTGAGAAAAGCTGACAATGAAAGAAATGCCAGAAAAGAAAAGAAGAAAAAGAAGGCATACATAGCTTGGGATGAAGGCTACACATCCTCAACATCCGAAAGTGAAGATGAGGAGGCAAATTTGTGCTTGATGACCAAAACATCCAATGAGGTATGTGATATGAACTCAATTATGGATGATTATGATGAATTGCATTCTGCCTTTTGTGAGCTTTATAATCAAGCTAAAACCTTTGAAAAAGAAAACATAACTCTGAAAAAGGAAATATTCATGCTAAAACAGAAAATATGTGAACTAGAAAATGATATTTCAAAGTTAAAAGAACTCAACATCTCTGCAAACTGTGTTCATATGAAACTTGGAAATACTAAGCATGTTAAATACACTTGCACATATTGCATGAAACCTGGACATAAATCATATAACTGCATGATTAGGAAGAAAGGGATTTCCAGTGGCAAATACAAATGGATTAAGAAAGTAACCAGTAGCACTAACATGTATGGACCCAAGAGAAACTGGGTACCACCAACAAAATAAGTTCTTTTTCTCTTGCAGAAAGCCCAACAATGAAGCTCAACTTGGTACTTAGACAGTGGCTGCTCAAGGCATATGACGGGTGATAGAAGGAACCTGAGCACCTTCACACCAAGAGAATCAGGATCTGTTGTATACGGAGACAACAACAAAGGAAAAATCCTAGGCTACGGTATTGTTGGATATAAGGCAAACACAGTGATAGAGGATGTATTGCTGGTCGATGGATTGAGGTTCAATCTGCTGAGCATAAGCCAACTATGTGACAAGAACTACAAAATTTCTTTTGATGATGAACATTGTATCATCAGCAACAAAGACTCATATGAACTTCTAATGATTGGCAAGAGATCTAACAACATTTACATACTGGAAGTAGATCATTCTTCTCCTTACTCTACATGTTTAACTTCTAATGATAATCTGTCTTGGCTATGGCATAGGAGAATAGCACACATTGACACATTGCATTTGAATAAGCTTGTTTCTAAAGAATTAGTTTTTGGTCTCCCCAAGATTAGATTTTCCAAAGAAGGACTATGTGAGGCTTGTCAAAAGTCCAAGCAGGCAAAAACATCTTTCAAAAATGTAAAACATGTTTCTACAAATCAGCCGCTTGAACTCTTGCATTTAGACTTATTTGGTCCATCTAGGATAGCTAGTATTGGTGGAAATCTGTATGGACTAGTCATAGTAGATGACTATTCAAGATTTACTTGGGTTTTGTTTATCAAGAAAAAGGATCAAGCCTTTGAAGTTTTCAAGGTACTTGCCAAAAAGATTCAAAACAAAAAGGATTTGAAAATCAAAGCTTTAAGAAGTGATAATGGAACTGAATTTAAGAATTGCTTTTTTGAAAGGTTTTGTGAAAAACATGGGATATCACACTGCTTTTCAGCTCCTAGAACTCCACAACAAAATGGAGTGGTGGAGAGGAAAAACAGGTCCCTTATAGAACTTGGGAGAACCATGCTGAATGAGCATATGATGCCTAAACATTTTTGGGCGAATCTTGTGAACACTCGCATGCTATGTTCTCAATAGAGTCTCTATAAGACCCATTTTGAAGAAAACCCCTTATGAGCTTTTCTATGGAAGAAAACCAAACATTTCTTACTTCAAAGTTTTTGGATGCAGATGTTTTGTTTTAAATAATGGCAAAGACCCTATTGGAAAGTTTGATGCAAAGGTCGATGAAGCCATTTTCCTTGGTTATTCAAACACCAGTAAAGCATATAGGATCTTTAATAAAAGAACAATGTGCATTGAAGAATCTGTCCATATTAGATTTGATGAAACTAACACTTTCTAGAAGGAAAGATTGTTGCATGATGATGAAACAGGTGAAGAAAACATAGACATCGATAACAAGCATCAGCAAACTCAACCCGACCTCTGTGCTAACAAGCAAAAGAGTGGAGGACACCTAGGAACCTATCACTTGACAATGTCATTGGTGACATCCACAAGGGGTAACTACTAGATCCTCAAAGAATCATCTTTGCTATAATACTTCGCTTTTGTATCTCAGGTAGAACCATCCTCCATAGAAGAAGCCTTGAACAATGAATTTTGGATCATGGCTATGCAAGAAGAACTCAACCAGTTCAAAAGGAATGGAGTTTGGGAACTTGTTCCAGACAAGGGCAATATGAACATCATAGGTACAAAATGGGTTTACAAGAACAAATTGAGTGAAGAAGGAGTTGTGGTCAGAAATAAAGTAAGACTTGTGGCAAAAGGATACAATCAACAAGAAGGGATTGACTTCGAAGAAACCTTTGCTTGAAGTTGTTAGACTACTCCTGGCATATGCTTGCATTAACAATTTCAAGTTATACCAGATGGATGTAAAAAGTGCATTCTTAAATAGTTATATCAATGAAGAAGTCTATGTAGCTCAACCAACCGGTTTCATAGATGCTACTTGGCCTACACATGTCTACAAACTTCATAAAGCCTTGTATGGGTTGAAGCAGGCCCCTAGGCAATGGTATGACAGACTGAGTAAGTTTCTCATATCCAAAGGATTCCACAGAGGTAAAGTATATAACACTTTGTTCATTAAGGACAAGTCTGACTACATTCTATTGGTTCAAATTTATGTTGATGACATTATCTTTGGATCTTCTAACCAACAACTTTGTGAAGAGTTTGTGAAAGACATGCAGGAAGAATTTGATATGTCTATGATTGGAGAACTGAGTTTCTTCTTAGGACTTCAAATCAAGCAAATGGAAGGTGGCACTTTCATACATCAGGCTAAGTGATGAAGTTGATATTACCCTATACAATCCTGTACTACACTCAAGGACAAAACACATTGAAGTCAAACATCACTTTATCAGAGATCACATCGAGAAAGGAGATTGTAACATCGAATTTATAGACACGGAGAATCAATTAGCAGATATATTCACAAAAGCATTACCAAAGGAAAGGTTTTACAAACTTAGATCAAACCTCGGCATACTGAGTGAGGAACATCTAAACTAAACCTTCTTACTTGATTACACTTATCCATAACTCTGTTTTTGTGAAATTTTTTCAAGAAAAACCTTCTTCTGATAGAAATAATCGATTACCAAGGGAGGATAATCGATTATTTCGTGTGAAATTCACTCTGAGAAGGATTTTGGGACTAAGATAATCGATTACCACGACTTGTAATCGATTACCAAAGCACCAGTTTTCAATAGTTTTGTGAAACACCCCTGGAGTAATCGATTACCACAGAACATGCTTTTTATGTTTTTAAGAGGAATCCACTGGAGTAATCGATTACCATTTTACAGTAATCGATTACCACGACTGTTTTCTCGTTTTTCTTTCTTCCCTCTATATAAGGAACTGAGATAATCGATTTCCAACTGCTGGTAATCAATTACCTCGTTCTTGGGCTAATCTTTTGGGCTTTGTTCTCTCTTATAAGAAGTGCAGGAGTGACTCTTCATTCACCACTCAATCTCTTACTCAGAAAAACCCTCCATCTTCTTCCTCCAAATCCTAGGTTTTCACTTTCTCTCAAACAATGGAAGGACAAGGAAAAGGTAAGAGAATCAAAATGAGGGCAAGCCGCTACACTCAAGAAGAGATCAAAGGAAAGAAAAAGGTGGGAGAATCCTTCAAGAGGAAGAAACCAACCACCTCGGAGCAGCAACCGGAAGTTCCTCCTCCTCCACAACCACAAGTATCGGAAATCAACCGATGGTTCACTTCAAAGGGACAAGAAACGCGGTTCAATCTGGACTTTGCAAACAAAGGTCTAGTTCCTCCAAAGATACTTGACCTTGGATGGCTTGACACTCAGAGTTTCACATTCCAGACCTTCCTCAGGAAACAACATTTGGAAAGGTTTGTAGGGATGAAAGGATTCATCTATCCAGATTTGGTTCGAGTTTTCTACTCCAACCTCAAACCGAATATGGAGAGGATGACTGTGACATCTGAAATCAAAGGTATCAAAATTTCTCTAACCCCTGCACACTTTATGGATATTGCTGGGATTCGAAAGGAAGGGATTATAGCACATACAGACAAACTCAGAGAGAAAGGGTTTGATTTGCAAAAAGATACCTTCTTTATGAGCCTTCTGAGGAACCCTCAACACTGGGAAGAGGACAGAAATTCAAAAAAGGCTTTAGGCAAGAAAATCACCTACAACATTGGTGGCCTCACAGCAGATGATCGGCTACTTCACTACACCGTTTGCTGGATCTTGGCTGCAAGAGGAGCAAACCATGCCCAGTTGACTGAGGATGACATGATCCTCATTGCTGCCTTGAAGAACAACATTCAAGTGGATTGGACTCACGTGATCATGGACAACATGCTGAAAACAAGGAGACTACTTGATAATAAGTGTCCTTACTCTTTTTTTATTTCTAGACTAATTGAAATTTTTCAGATAGACACTACTGATGAAGCAAGAGAATTAGTCAAGGATGTTCATGTCATCGGCGATGGAGCACTGAAAAAGATGAGACTCATCAAAACCGATGCTGGATGGATAACAAGAGAAGAGGCACAACAAGAGCATGACGTACCACAACAAGAGCATGAAGAAGCAGAACAAGAGCAAGAAGAAGCACATCATGAAGATATGGATGAAGACAATCCTGGAGAGTACATTCCACGATCTCGCTTCGAATCCATTATGATAGACCGATTTGATGAATTAGAAGCAACCGTCAACAAGCGCATTGATGCTCTGGGAAAGCGACAAGATCTGCATTTCCTAGAAATGAAGGACTTGATGGAAACTATCATGGAATGACTCAATCAGGATGATGATGACTCAGAATAGTAACTTCATTTACTTCTCTCTTTTGATTTGATATACCAAATAGGGGGAGTATATGTAGTTAGTGATTTTAGTTGTTTAGTCTTTAGCCTTTAGTATTTGATTTGCTCTGCTTTTACTCTATTTTGAACTATTCTGTTTTGAAAAGTTTTAAAATCTGTTTGTACCTAGGCATCTGACTTAAGGGGAGCAGGTTAATACATTTGAAACTATTATTGGATGACTGTAATAGATAGATTTAAATTTCTGCAAATGATTGTCTTTATATATCACTAAATATTGATATTTCTAACATGAGTTGGATGATACACATAACTGTATGTGAATTGTTGCATAGGATTTATGAAAAAAAAAAAGGAGAAAAGAAAAAAGAAAAACACTAACATTGCAGGACACATCAAAGTCATCATCTACATAAGGGATCAACTACACAAGATTTGGTACATCAAAACCAAAAATGGGGAGATTGTTGGACTTGAAGCTGAAGAAGTCTTTCCTAGTTTTAGTTTTGATATACTTGTAATTTTGATCTTTATGATAGATTGTATATAGGAGTTTAAATGTATTGTTTGTTATAGTTTAGGCTTTGAGTGTGGTTTTTATTCAATCTTTTCACTGAGAATTGGTTTTAACTCTTGTAAGATGAGCTAGAGTAGTTGTGAACCCCATTTTGTTTTAAAAAGAACTCAAAAACTTTGGTTTTAAAGTTTAAGCTGAAGTAATCGATTACCCCAAGTTTAATCGATTACCAACACTCGAAAAACAGGGGAACTCAATCGCTCTAGAGTAATCGATTACCACTCCACAGTAATCGATTACTTCGTGCTTGAAATGCAAGGGAAGATAAAATCTCTCTGTAGTAATCGATTACCAACATCTGTAATCGATTACCACACCAGAATTCATCTCAAAATGGTTTTGAAACTGCTTTAAATAGATCTTCTTCGTTTTGTTTTCAAGAGAGAAATCTTTTAATGTTTTAGAAAGAAAAAAAAGAAGAGAAAAAACATTGGTTTATAAGTTCTGGAAACTCTCTTCAAAGATTTCAAAAAGAATTTCTCAAAGAGATGAATATTGTGTGAAGAAAGGATTGGATACATTTGGTTATCATTGTGATCAGAGCATACACAAAGGTGTAATCTTTACTGATCTTTATCTTTTGTTTGATAGTTTTATTTTGGGTTGAAAACTCTTAAGAGAATGTGTTCTCTAGAAGAAGAGTTAAAGGTTGAGAGAGAGACTCTCAAAGGAGATTCTTGAAGAATTCAAGAATTGGAGAGATATGTTCTTAGGTGAAGAACATAGAGAGTTTTGAGTATTTGATTTGTTTTGTGTTTGTGCAGAAGTGATTGTATTGAACACAAGATTATAGTGGAATACCAATTGCAACAGATTGTTGGGTTGGGACTGGATGTAGGCCGAAAGCCGAACCAGTATAAATCTCTGTGTTCTCTCTTCTCTATACCTTGACTTTACTTTCCATTGATTTCTTGCATTATATTTTCCTGTATCTTTCCGCTGTTATATCTCTGATACATTGCTTATAATATAGATAAAATTGAATCAGGAAAAAGCGAGAAAAAGATTGATAGTTTGAGGGAACTTGAATCTATTCACCCCCCTCTAGATTCATATAGGGACCAACATATATTATGAATTATCTTATGATTATCTTTTAAAATAATATTTTGATAAGATCTAAAATATGAATAAACTATTAATAAGCTCGTGCAAATACATCTAAATATAGATACTATAGTAAAAGAATGAACTGATAAAAGGTGAGTGAAGAAGGTTTTAACATCTAGGGGAGTTTCTTTCGTCCTGAATGTAGTGTGTTTGATCCTTGTTGATTTTTCTAAGTTCATAAGAAATTGAATGACAATATCTTAAAACTCTTGATTCGAATCTTGTATGCTTCTTGCAGATGATAGATTTTACTAGTAGGTTGCTTCACCTTTTTCTTAGGAGTTTTGGGAGGCCTCATCTTCAAAGGTGCGTCCTCTTCAATGATTTTCATCAATGAGTTCTTCATACCACAACTAGGGCAGGATCAAACAAGACAAAACCCTACTTTCATCTTCACAATGTAAAATCATTTGGCACACCTCATAAGGTCATGATCAACCTTGGACAATTGAAAGAACTTCTCATTATCGCTCTAATCTAACAATATCTTGTTCAATAATGGACATAACATTTGGACGCCCTCGTGAGTTGTAGATGACATTAAGAAAAAAAATATATTACAATCATTAGAATTTTAATGAATAATTATTATAAATGCTAGCTGATAAATGTATAAATGATATAAATAGATATATTTAAATTATATTTTTACGAAATTTTATTTTTATTTTGTTGAACAAAATATATTTTAAAGAATTTATAATTTTAGTTTTTAATATTTATTTGTATTCTTGTAATTTTATCTATAAGTAAATTATTTTATTTACATTTCTTACTTGTAATTATTATAAGTTTCTATGTTATACAATTTTTATAAATTTTAAATTATATTTTAAAATAATTTTAATTAAGTTTAACAAAACATATCTAATTTTATATAAAATCCTACTTAATCAAAAAGGAATGATAAATAAATTTAATATATATTGTAAGGACAAAAAAAACAGAGTATTGTTATTATAATAATTCTAAATTTTATTACATATGTATTTAATTTTATTAAATTTTAATTATAAATTAATAATTTAGAGGACGCTTTATATTGTAAAGTACAATCCAGAGCCTAATGAAAAAATTAATAATAAGGTGAAATGAACTAACGGCAAATATATATATTTTCGTTTCACAGTTAATAAAGTAACGGGTGAAATTAAGAGGAGGGGGGACGGCAATTCCCAAATCAAAATATACAATTATTACGGGTCTAGTAGGCTTCACGTGTCCAAGCTAAGAGGAAAGTTCAAGAAATTAAAGAAACATCACCACTAAAGTATAATATAATTATTATAAAATCATTTTTTTTCTAGCTATAACAGGTTTTAGTCTTTATTTTTAGTGAATCATTTTATTCTTTTAAATTTATGATATTATTTTTATATGTTTATTTTTTTATTTTTTCATTTAATTTTATCTTTAATAAATTTAAAAATTATTATAATTGTACATATTCTTATAGAATATTTTATTTTCCATAACTTATATATTATTTTATTATAATATTTTAAAAAATAAAACCATCAAACTTTTTATCTCTTCGAGTTTTATTTTAAATTAAATATGTACTCTTTAGTTACTTTCCTCACAAATTCTCATTTCTCATTATTATTTTAATCATCCCTTTCTTTCTTTTATATTTACTATCTCTTTAAATAAAAGTATAATTTAGTTACATAAAAAAATATAAATACAAATGCTATTTGCTAGTAAAAATATAGAAAATTTCAGGAACCTAAGGCAAGGAATGTGCCAATAGGATTTGGAAAAGAAAAGAAAATAGATTTTAAAACATTTGTAGAAAAGCAATGTGGATGCAAGATTGAAGTACTAAAAACACATAAAGGTCAAGAATACTTTGTTTATAAATATTTCTTTGAGCAATATGGAATTCACCATCAAGAAAAAATAAAATAATCATGTACATGGTGAGATGTATGTTGAAGGCTAAATAGGTGCTTTGAGAATTTTCGACAAAAGTAGTAGCTACCACTGTTTATATTTTAAACAAATGTCCAACAAAAATATATTTGTAATAAGACTTTTGAAAAAGTTTGAAGTTTGAACAAATCATCAATGAGACATTTTATAATTTGTGTGGGTGCATTGCATATGCACATGTTCCACATCATCTTCGGAAGCAGTTGAATGACAAAGGAAAAAAATGTATTTTTATTAAAAAATGTATTTTTATTGAGTGTAACACAAATTTAAAGGCACGTAAGCTTTATAATCAAGAAACAAAGAAGGTGATTATCACTCGAGATGTGATGTTTGAAAAAAAGGATGTATGAGATAAGTATCCAAAGTCTTTAAAGGAAAAGATAATAATTCTGAAGAAAATTAAATCAAACTCCAGATTTGAGTACTAGAATCATATTCTAGACCATCCGATATCAAAATTGTGTTATGGATCACGATAATGATTCATCTAACGATGAAATTATTAAATTTATTTTGTTTGTTGATTGTGTATTAATGAATTTTGATAAAGTTTCTAATGATGAAAACTCGAGAAATGTAATCGGAAGAAATGAAGACAAAGTCTATATATATAGAAGAAAGTTTTATAAGGATTGAAACATATATAAAGAACACAAAATATAAAGATTAATGCTACTTTATGTAATATGACTTTGAGAGATGTCCATTTGAGCATACTTTATATGTCAAATTTATTGATCATTAAGATATTCTTATAGTGTGCCTTTTTGTGGATGACTTGATATTCATTATTAGCTACTCAAGGATGATTACAGAATTAAAGAAGTTATGATAAGTTATTTGAAATGATAGATTTAGGTGTAATGTCTTATTATTTTGGCATTGAAAACAAGATGATGAGATTTTTATTTTTCACAATATATATATATATATATATATATATATATATATATATATATATATATATATATATATATATATATATATATATATAATTTAAAATGGAGAGTTGAAAATCAATTTCCACTCTGATTGACAAGAAATTAAAGCTAACAAAAGAAATAAAGGAAAAATGATAGATACAACTTACTACAAAAATTTGATTAGATGTCTCACATATCTAACCACTAATAGACTAATTCTAGAGTCAGATTAATTAGCATATGGACGAAAGAGCCATGTGTTAGTCTTTTCTAAAAAATCAAAAGAACTCTTTGTTATTAAAACTACTTTGAGTAAAAGATTTTTTTTATAGAAACAACAATGATGTGAAACTTATTTGATACATAGATAATGATTGGGTTAGAAATGGTGAAACAAGAAAAATACATGGGAGGATATATTTCATTAAAGAAACAGATGCAATAACATAGTCTCCAGATAAACAACCAATAATTACACTTCTAATGATTAAAGTAGAATATATAATGGTAGCCAATTGTGCTAGATAGATTGTATGACTCAGAACAATTTTATATGTTATGCATCATCCGCAAAGTACTCCAACAGAAATATTTTGTGATGGTAAATCTGCAATTATGTTGAGTAAAAATCTAATTTTTTATAGACGGTGCAAATACATTGATATTTAATTCCACAAAATATGAGAATTCATAAATGAAAAAGAAATCAAAGATTAAATATAGTCATTTGAAGAACACATGGCAGATATTTTTATCAAGCGATTGAAGATTGAGTTATTTGATAATTTATAAGAATACTTAGAATGATGCATACTTATCTAAAGGAGATGGTATTATTAAAGATAAATAAATTAAACAAAATGTAAAGAGACCTACGCGGTTTTATATATATTAAATTTATTTAGTTTAAAGTAAAAACAATTGAAGAAATCAAATCAAGTTGAAATTCCTCCTTAATTTTGTTAAGTTTTAATATTTTATTAATTTTTATAAAAAGTACTAGTATATGGAAAGAAATAAAAAATTAATGAGTTTTGATTGCCGTGAGTTAATTAATAAAAAGAAGACTTTCAATGAATTATATTTGGACAGTGCATATATTTACTGAAATGTTATCAAATGTACATTTTAATTTCCTTTTACAAATCTACATTTTAATTCTAGTAAATATCAATTTCTAGGAATTATTTTAACGAAATTTAATAACAAAATTGTGAATAACCGCTGTGGAGAAAGGAATAACTTTGCGTCGTGTTTGTGTCACTACACAACAAAATTCATGGATCAAACACTAACTCATCATATTTTAGTAAGCGACATTAACTAACATTAAACAAAAATATTAAATGAGTTAATTAGCACACTTAAAATGATGGACACTTTATTTCATTGCAATTTTAGAGGTGGGCCATGGCTGCATCTAACAAGCTGCAAAATCCAATGACTGAAACATTTTTTTATTCATTATTAAACAGAAGAAAAAAAAAACATGATTTATCTAAAGCATGAGTTAAAAAATTGCCTCAAGTTAAAGTGTTAGGTAGTTACTAGTTACACACCAAATTAAGGCATAAAAAAATATGAAATCATTGCAATGAGGATTAGAGATGACACAAAAGTGAACGTGGCAGTGGCAAAGTAACAAGAAGCATGACATGATGTTCTATGGCCCCACGCCAATTACTAATCCTGCTCGTGAATATCGTGAGCCGTTTAGGAATTATTAACTCAATTTCTTCTTATCGGGTTGAAGCCCCATATACTATATAATATAAGTAATAATAGTAATGATATTTGCATATGTGAAACGTGGCTAACAATCTCTATCACATAGCATTCTATAAATGGGAACAATTGCTAATCATTTTCATCAACAATCTCTTACTCCACAAGCCACTTTACATTCAAAAGAAAAATGGAAACAATGTTGATGTTAGCACTATGCTTCCTATTGTTGCCCCATTTCCACTTGCATACTCGGAACGGTGCAATCCACAAGACAAGAAAGCACTGCTCCAACTCAAAAAAGATCTCAACAACCCTTATATCTTAGCCTCCTGGGACCCAAATGAGGATTGTTGTGAGTGGTATTGTGTTAAGTGTCACGAAAAAACGAACCGTATTTATGATCTTGACATATCATCCTCAGTTCCAGACCCTGATCCCTCAGGCCAAATACCTCCTTCTGTAGGTGACCTACCTTACTTGGAGTACCTCACTTTCCACAAGCTCCCAAACCTCGTGGGTCCTATCCAGCCCACAATAGCTAAGCTCACAAAACTCAAGTATCTTATTATCACCAATACTGGTGTCTCCGGCCCAATACCTGAATTTCTGGCCCAACTCAAGAACCTTGAGTTGCTCCACCTTTCATTTAACAGCCTCTCGGGCTCGATACCAAGCTCACTTTACCAACTGCCTAACCTCTTGTCTTTGCACTTAGACCGAAACCAGCTCACGGGCTCAATCCCGGGCTCGTTTGGATCCTTCAACAAGCCCGGGCCTGATCTTATCTTATCCCACAACCAGCTTTCTGGGCCCATTCCTGCTTCCTTGGGTAACTTAGACCCGGAAAGGATAGACTTTTCAAGGAACAAGCTTGAAGGTGATGCCTCTTTTCTTTTTGGAAGCAAGAAAAGGACCCAGATACTTGACCTTTCAAGGAACTTGTTCGAGTTTGATCTATCTCCTTTGACGTTTCCAAGGAAGAGTTTGATATGGTTGGATCTCAATCACAACAAGATTTATGGAAACATTCCTACAGATTTGACCAAGGTGGAAAATTTGCAGCAATTTAACGTGAGCTACAATCAGTTATATGGTGAGATACCGCAGGGAGGAGAATTACAAAGGTTCGATCAGTATGCTTATCTTCACAACAAGGGTTTGTGTGGGCCTCCACTTGCCCCATGCAACAACAACAACTTAAAGGCTGATATCTAAGATCACCACTTCATCAGATTATTCTGATAATCTGATTTCTGTGAAATAAATAAACTTCCTGTTTTAATAAAACATGTCATGTACCTTTAATAAAACTTAGTTTCCTGTGTTTATTTTCCTTTAAGCTTAACTTTATTACAAATAAAAACTAATCAGGTTAACCTGCTGGAATACACGCACTAGTAACAAAACTGTTAATAACCAATCACATATTTGGGTAATGTTCCAGGGAAAATTGATGGATAATACATGATTAAAACCAATCATGGGGCGAAAATGAACTATACATATGTGATTGAAAGAAAAAAATTGTTGATCCTAGTTTCTACGAAATTTAAGGTGATGTTTGTCTCGACTGTTTTCATTATTAGTGAAAATATAAAATAGAGATAAAACAGTAATTAATTATTTTTTAAAAAAATCTATTCATAAAGAAATACAGTAATTCTATTTCTATAGTTTCCAGAAGTTTAACATTAATAATTTTATTTCCTTTTAATTAACATCAGAAAACAGTGATATAATGAAGAGTTGCATGTGAAACTTTGATATTCTATTTTCTCTTGACAATTAAAAATTACATATAAAATTTAGATACAAATATATTTCACTGTTTGTTGAAATTATTAATTATGAATGTATATCTAATAAATTAATGTCATTGGTTTTCGGTTACTGTGTGAAAGAAATTTGAGAAAAATATTATTTTAATTTTTAACTTTTGGAATGGTGTCATATTTTGTTTTAAAAAGAAATAAATTATGTAAATTTTAACTTTTTTTATAATTCAATTTAATCCTTAGAATAATATTACAAAATTATTCTATAATTTTTAATAAATAGTATGTAAATTGAGGAATAAATTAAATGATAAAATTAAAAATAAGAAATTAATATATCAATTTTAAAAAATTAAAAATTAAAATCAAAATAATTTGAAATTTTAATTTTAAAATATAGTTTAGTATCCATGTAATTTATCAAGAACAATTTATTCATGACAGACTGACAGTGAGTGGAAAGCCTTTATTTGTTTATTTATTTATTTTCCTAACAGTGGCGTGTTATTAGGTTATTTTTACCTTAATAAAGACTGTCTTGTTAATTATAAGACTTTTTAATCTCTGCTCCATTTTTCCGTGACCTATGTTATTTATTTAATTTTGTTAATATCGACGCGTTATTGAGTTATTTTTTCTTAATAAAAATTGCCCGTGTTAATTACAAAATTGTTAAGCACTCCATTTTCAAGTGACATGTGCTATTTTTTTTAATTTTTTTTTTTCTAACAGTGACGTGTTATTACAATTTACCTTGCATATTAATTGTGACAGTACAGTATATAGAAATTGAAATTTCATGCATATCAAAAAAAAGAAGAAAAAAAAAAAGAGAGAAGAAGAATTTGAGTTTCATGCATACCTCTAATGTTTCTACGAAAATAAAAGTACGTGTATAAAGATATATATAAATGTAACCATGTAAAGAAAATAAATATAATTAACTGAAAAAATATTACTCTTTTAACCTCTTCTGTATTATCTTTTATAAGAAATTTGACAGCACGCATACGGCCCGGGATCTTGTTCATTGTTTATATGCCTGTCAAAATATAATTTTTGTGTAAAACTATTTTTTTAAAAAAATAAAAGTTTTATTTATATTTATAATTTTTTTTTTAAATAACATGATAGAAACCAAACATTTTTTAGAAATGGTGAAAGTTATTTATATTTTTAAAATTTCTAAGAACTAATGATAGA
Source organism: Hylodesmum podocarpum (assembly GCA_026586105.1). NCBI lineage: Eukaryota > Viridiplantae > Streptophyta > Magnoliopsida > Fabales > Fabaceae > Hylodesmum > Hylodesmum podocarpum. The sequence goes on along the minus strand of JALJEV010000493.1, from coordinate 4,632,731 downwards.
AAATAAAATAAAATTCAAAAATAGTACTTTTTATACTGAATTAATTAATTAGTATGACAACATGAATTATATAAAGAAAATAATATTACCGTGGTCGAATAAATCACTATCAAATATAAATTTATGCTCTATTTAATTTTGAATAGATATGTACATGTAAATTTAATAAAAACAATCTTGTATATATAACAGTTGGTCCACAATTTGGTGGTTTAAGTAATTAGATTTTATTAACTAAATTCTTTTCCAAAGTTTACATTCAAGTGCACATCAAACCACCTTAGTTTCTTTTCAAATCTTTTTATTTTATACTTAACACGTACCTTTAATGAAAAATAAAATATAGGCACTTTTAAAAAAAAAAAAAATTTAAAAAGAAATATGTCTTTTGTCTTTTTTGTTTCCAAATATTTGTGACTGAACAGACAGAGAAAAGTTATCCATTGCATTTACACGCAACAAAATCCAACAAAATCGTTATTCTCAGCACCAACACTGCTTTCATCAATTCCTCACCACATTCACATTATCACATATGATTCTTTTTTTTTTTTTTTCTTTTATTGCTTGCGATTCAAAGGGCAATAAAGACAATCTCGTATAAATAGAATACTACACACATGAGAAATTTTAGTGTAAGAAAAGAGAGTTAAGGAGCATTTTAAAAACTTAGGTGAGTTCTTTGTTTATTATTTTAAATTTCATTATACTATTATAGTTGCAGTTTCATTGTCCATGATACTTTGTCATGTGTATTTTGTTGTTGTATATATATTCTGTTTTTTTACCTTTTGCATATCAACTTTAGTTTTATTTTTATTCTTGAAAAGTAATAAACACACTTCATCCTTTAGGTATAAGAAATGAAAGAAATAAAGAGATTAAAAATTTGAGAAAATTGAAGATGTAATTGGAAGGTAAAATGAAAAAAAAAAAGATAGAAAAAAAATAGAACTAATACACTGTGTAAGAGTATATGTGATTATTATTATTTTTTACTTTTGTAATTAAGTAAATTGCATGATCGCTTTCGGAGTTATGGATATTATTATTATCATGCTTAATAACTAAGACTTTGATTGAAAAGAATGAGGTTAGTATCTCTTTTCTTAACATACATTTATCTTTAATGTATTGCTTAAAATTTATTTTAACACAGCCTATAATGTTCAGATACCAGTGGCACATATATAGTGGATTTTCCATTGTAGTAATTTTACATATGTTGGAAAAGAACCATGTTATTTAGAAAATTGTTGCTTCAATCATGAACCTACTTCACAACACATTCTTTTAGGAGTATTTATGTTATTAAATTTTTTAAAGAAAAATAACAGTTAAGTTTACACGTGTATTTTCTAAACACTGTGCGCTCATTTAACCTTGAATATTTGATATTAATATCAGAAAAAAACTATTTTTTATTTATTGAAAAATATTATAAAAATTACTCATAAAATTAATATGTTTTATAAATTGAGAAATATTATTAAAAATTAAACTTATATAACATTTCAAAATTTAAATTAAATAGAATGTAAATCCATGTTAAATTTTTAATTTTTTTTATTCCTCTTTATTCTCTTTTCATAAATTATATATAAGAGGATTTATAATTTTTTTTGAAAAAATATAAATAGTAAAGTTCATTTGAGTGCAAACTTTCCTATAAGTCTGATCTTTTAGTTGACAAAATAAGGTTCCTTCTATTCTATGCATTACATATCTCTTTACTGAAAAATAAAATATAGGCATTTCTAAAAATATTTTCTTTAAAAAAAAAAAATGTGCCCTTTGTCTTTGTCGTTTCCAAATATTTGGTATTGAACAGACACTGTACACGATGGCAGAGAAAATTCCCATTGCAATTTCACGCGACAAAACGTTATTCTCAGTACCAACACTGCATTCACGAATTCCTCAGCACATTTACGTATCAGTCCTTTTGTTCATCTCCTGCAATTCAAAGGACAATAACAACAATCTCATATAAATAGAATACTACACACAAGAAAAACCAGTAACAAAAAAATAAAAGTTTCACAGAAAAACAAATGGGAGAAGAAGAGTAAGAAAAATTTTAGTGAAAGAAAAGAGAGTTAGGGAGCATTTGAAGAACTGAGGTGAGTTTTCGTTAGTGTTTATAAACTTCATTATGTTATACTGTATAGTTGCAGTTTCATTATCCACTATACTTTGTCATGTACATTTTGTTGTTATATATATACTCTGTTTTTTTACATTTTGGATATCAACTCTATGTTTTTTTATGTTTTGAAAATTAATAAACACACACTTCACTTTTTTAGATATAAGAAATGGAAGAAACAAAGAGATTAAAAGTTTGAGAAAGTTGAAGATGTAAGTGGAAGGTAAAGTGAAAATAAAAAGACACCGCCTAAGAATATATGTGAATATTATTGTCTTTAACCTTTGTAATTAAGAAAATGCATGATGGATTATTTTTGGAATTATTGGGATTATTATTACTGTGATTAATAGACTAAAACTTTGATTAGAATGAAGGATGTTAGAATCTCTTCATTTTCTTCACATATTCTTATCTTTAACGTATTACATAAAATTTATTCTAACACAGCGACAGACACACATAATGGATTAATGTTTTAAACCTAGCCAGTGTCGTTTCATATTTCTTATACATTTATGAATTTTTTTGGGTACTTGTGATGAAGAAAAGAAACTCAATCGTGCAGTGCAGCGACGTTTGATATTATTCTCTACAAGCTTCGATAGTAGTAATTTTACATCGGTAAGGAAAAGAACCATGTTATTTTGAAAATTGTTGTTTCAATTATGAACGTACTTCATAACACATTCTTTTAGGAGTATTTATGTTATTAATTATATTTTATAAAAATATGTAGTTTGTGAGTTTTTTTTTATTTATTTTTCAATTATCTTTATGTATGATTTTTTAGTTTCTACTGAATTTTAACTAATAGCAATATATAATGTATCGGTAATGGTATGTTACATAGAAGTAAATTGTTAACGTGTTATGTATTCTGTAAAATAAATGTTGCTATATAAGTAAAACAACAATGATATTTTTCTTTTTATTTTGAATATAATGATGATACTGTTCTATTCAATGCATTTTTATTTTGAGTAATTGTATAATGTATATAGACACCAAAGCAGTGCACGTCTCTCTGTCTCTCTCATTTTCTGTAGGAGTATCTTGTTACCTATCTTGTATTCTATCACTTGTTTTTTCCTAAGTATCTACTAGAATGTGAGAATTCATGGATAATTTTTCCTTCATTTAAAATTAATATTATTTCTTTTTACAAACATAAATCTTTAAGTGAAAATATCACCTTTTTTCATATTTGTTTGTTCAAAACAATTTAAACACAATTCTTCTTCAGTTTTGTCTTCATTCATTTCTCTTTTGAAACCACAGAAGGTGAAAGTGGACAACTTCTGAATTGTTCTCATGAATTGATGTTTTTTTCTGGTTTTTTCAGCACAAATCTTCAATGGCTAGCAGTTCAGATGAAGAATCAGACATAAGCGAGTCAGAGAAGGAAGACTACAAAGAGAAGATATATAATCAATTCAGAGCTGGTAAGTACAAGATCAAGAATGCAAACGCAACTTTAAGATGCCCTTTTTGTGAAGGCAAGAAAAAACAGGCCTTTCAGTTCAAAGACCTTCTTCAACATGCCTCTGGAGTTGGCAAAGGCTCGTACAGAAGAAGAGAGAAAGTGAAGGCAAAGCACCTTGCTTTGGCACAGTACTTGAAAGAGGACCTCAGCAATGAATTGGATAATAATAACTCACAAGCAAGTCCTGATGAATTGGAAATAGTCATTGAGCAACCTAATGCAGATGAAAGGTTTGTTTGGCCTTGGACAGCAATTGTAGCCATCGGGAAACCAATGCATGAACCAGAAGAGTATGATAGCGACCATTGGCTGAGAAAGTTTGACCTTTACAAACCTAAAAAGGTTCATGTTTTGCGCAGTACTGCAGATGATCCTAGGGGGTATGTTGTCCTGGAATTTGGCACAGAATGGACTGGGTTCAGGCAAATGATGAAGTTAGATACAGATTTTCTAGCTGATCATCATGGCAAAAGGGATTATGAGTCAATGGAAATGGGTTCTGCTTTAGTTTCATATGCTTGGTGCGCACGAGCAGAGGATTACAACTCAGAAGGGATTGTTGGGACTTATCTTCGTGAGAAAGCAGAGCTGAAAACGACTTCTAAGGTTATGCAAGATGCATGGAAGGAAAAAAGTGAAACTCTGGACCATATGGTTGGGGAAATAGGCCATGCAATCGAAAAGATTGGTGAGATGGAAACGAAGTACACTGAGGATAGCATGTCATTGAAAAAAATGATGCAAGAGAGAGACTTGCTACACCAGACTCGTGTTGAAGGTTTGTGATTGTGACCCTATCAGTAAAAATCCTTTTATTTTTTTGTATCTATTTTACACACCTGATACATTATAAATAATAACATACGAGGTAAATATGATTGGTGAAAAGATGGGACAAAAACAATAAGATTTAGATAAATAAGGAGCGCTAATACTTAATAGAGTATTTGCACTTGCACTATAACAAGTATCCGTTGTATAAAAGAGTGTAAGTGAGCATTTTCATCATGACCTAAGACCTGAATGAATTGTTAGGATCATATTTTAACTTAATACAATTTCAAGTTTGTCATCTGTTTATGCATATGTTTAAAACTCACTTAGGAGTAATTATGTCTAGTTTGAGTTTTGATAAGAATGCTCTTGAATTCCTAAAGATGTTTCTGCATTCTTTAATATACATATTCAGCCTATATATTATTGCTTGGATGTTTGAATTTTAATGTCACACGGACGACTATGACTTTGTTTTATTTATGATTGCTTTCTCCAGAGATGAAGTGGATGCAAAAGCGTGCACGTGAACATGCTCGTAAAGTCATGGAAGAGACTGAAAACTTGCAACACGAGATAAATACAAGGAGTGCTGAACTCGATCGCTGGTGTCAACAACTTATTGAGCAAGAAACCTCAACTATTCATGAAAGGAGAAAATTCGAGGAAGAGAAGAAAAGGGTAAATTTCTTTAATTAAATTAACTTGGAATCTGTATATGACAAAAAATTTGTTAATGAAGGTATCCAGAGTTTCAGACTAACATGAACTGTTAAATGCTTAATGAAAAGAGAATGGAATCACTAATTTCAGCATCAGAGCAACAGATGAAGGCCAGATGTGATTTTGCTACTTTGCTTGAAAAACATCAGGTGTGGCAATACGTTGTTCGTTGCTTCATACAGGACACGAACTTTTTTTGTTTCATTTTCCCCTTTCATAGCTTATTAATCAATGAATCTCGCGAAATAATTTTGCAGATGGAGAAAAGAACTCAAACTGAAGCACTTTTAAAGCTTGAAAAAGAGATGGAGAGTGAACATCAGTTAAAGTTAGAGATTGCTGAACTAGAGGGTCAACTCAAGGTGATAAGGTGTATGCATGTGGATGGAGCTGATCATGAGACGAGAAAGAAGAAAATAGAAGAGATGGAAGAAACACTGGAGGACCTTATTTTCGATATGTCTGTAAAAGATGATGAAAATCGAGCTCTGGAGAAGAAAGAACAACTAGCTAAAACAGAGCTAGAAGATGCACGACAAGAAATTATTAAAGTAATGGTTTATACTGAGAAGACCCTTATTTGACTATAGCTATCATTTTTAGTACTTCTTTATGACAACTAACTTCCTCCATGCAAAAACTAATTAAAGGCCTTTGGTTCACTTTCAGGTGTTACCACAGTTCTTGAAAGGAAACACTAATATTGGAATCAAGACATTTGGGGAGATAAGTGCTAAGCCATTTCAAAAGGTGTTCAAGAATAGGTACAAAGATTACAAAAAAGCATCATTCGAGTCTGCCAAACTACAAGCGAAGTGGCAAAATGAAATTCTGGATTCAACATGGCACCCTTTTAAGATTGTTGAAGTTGAAGGGAAGGAAAAACAGGTATATATTACATCTTGTTCCTTCCTTGTTTTCTGCATGCTCTGGTATAATAGCTGCGACCTAGTAGACTGGGTTCGTTCAAATGTAATTGTCTTTTATTCTACACTTCGTTGTCACATGATCATGCAATCATTTTAAGTACAGCCCCAATTTAAAGTATGTTACAACAACACTGGCCTTGCAAATATGCCATGTTATCACAAGATTACGCTACATGCCCAAAAGAATCTGTATCTCAAGAACAATCCAAGTCCAACTAGAAGTTTGTTTACGTTCAAGGTTGTAATTTGATATCTGTTTTTGCAGGAAGTAATTGATGAAGATGACCCAAAATTATCATCTTTAAAGAAAGATATGGGAGAGGAGGCATACATGGCTGTGGTGACAGCTCTGAAGGAATTGCAAGAGACCAACCCCAACTCAAGTGAGAAATCTTTGATACAAGAGGTGTGGAACTTCAAAACTGGACGTAGAGCCACGTTAGTTGAAACTATGAATTACATAAAGGAAAGGGTTATCAAGAAGCGGTCACGCTGAATGCCAACTTCAAATTTCATTTTATTGTCTTTATGTTAGCCTGCTTTTGGACGAAATACTAGCCTAAGTATTGCTTTAGTTTAATGGGTTTTAGTATTCTTGTGGATTAATTACTACTTTTTGCCATGACAAGTTTAAAACAGAATCACTACTTTGTTAAATTTCTATTTCTGATCTATATTCTCTGTTATCGTGAGTTAAATATGGCGAGTTTTGACTTTAATTTTTTAATTAATTTAGTCTTCATAAATTTTGTTTCTATCTAGTTAAATCTAAGAGAAAAAAAAGCATTTATCGCAATTATAAAATATTTTACATAATAAATTAGTCACCTTATGTAAGATAATTTTATCACAACCTATTATGTAAGATGTTTTTATTATTTTTTATATAAAAATCAATAAAATTATCCTATATAATTAACTGACAGTATAGGCACAAACTTTAACCTCTAAATCTAATCATACAAATTTCATTATCATGTTTCAACAGTGAAAATATCGTTGTTTCAAAGTGGAATATTAATAATTTAGTTTCGTTCTTTTAAACATTTTTTCCTGTCACATTCTCAGTAATTAATTAAAATTTATTATAAATCATATAAATTTTTAGTGCATTACTCGTCTACTTCGTTAGAAATAACTATTATATTAATGTACCATTAAAATTTGTGGCTTCCATTAAGTTTCTATCAATATTAGTGTTAAAAGAGTTTTAAATAGACTAATATTAACGTTTTCCTTGTTTCATTTTTAAATATAGAAAATAAAAATATTTTATTTTAGAAGATAAGGATGAAATTAAATCTTAAAAAAAATATTTTAACCAAATACTGTTCATCTGATATTTGCATAAAGAACCCAATATCAAAAGTGAACAGATATAGATGATTCAAACTTTGATTTTTTCTAATAATAATAGCATCGAAAATGAAAAACGTTGTTTATGGTCATTTCCAGCTAAATCATATGGTAAGAAAACAAAAGATACATAATTTAATATTGTGAGACTGTCAAATATTCAAAAGGTAATAATGCACGTTGGAATGCACTGTAAAAATCCAAACATTTTAGAGCTTATATTTACTATCATCTCGGTGCAACTTTGAAAGTAATAAATAAATAAAAAATAAATTTTACATATAACAAGTTGGCACCAAAATTAACCCAAATCTAACATAATTTCTACTTTGAAGTAAAACCAATAATTAAGAACTCTGGTTCAATTTTTAACAAATGCAAAATTAGGCCCAAAAAAAGGGTATGCATTACAAGAACATGCGAAGCAGGGTACAAAGAAGCACTATAAGAAAGGAAATTTATGCTTCAACCAAATGATAAAAACAGACAAACATTAATAATAATAATAATAATAATAATAATAATAATAATAATAATAATAATAGAACTAGTTTAAAACTCTGACCTAGATGAGAAAAAACAAAACTAACTTCCGAAGAACAAAAGATAAAATCATTTTACACCAAAAAAATCTTCTCCATTTCAATCATTATCCTTCTTTTAGTGTGCGTGTGATAGTGGGTTGAAGCAGGGTCTTTGGAAGAATAAAACTAAACAACCATAGTTCAATGTGAATACACAAGTTCAACCAAACAGCAAAACAATATAAAGCTTAAGAAATTTTGCATTCTAAAGCACAACTTTTCCTCTGAAACGTGGTTTCAACTCTAATTGAAACATATACTATATATTATTTATTTGTTTTGACAAACTTCTTTAAAAGATTTGTAAAAAGAAGAAATTAAGACAAAAAATGAAATATTTTTTTAAAAGAAATATTAACGAATTAGCTATGTCATTTTTAAGAGAAGATAAAGAGAGATTCTACATATACACTAATACAAAAATTAATTTATTTCATTTTTCCTATAAATTTTATTTCTTTTAGGAATCTTTCCAAGAAAAAAAGAATCTCCAACCAGCCAAGTTTCATATATAAAGATACATATCCATCATAAGAAATTTTTCCGTGTTGAGGGGTTTTCTTCAAAACTTAGTTCAAAACATGTAAAGAAATCACAGAAAATACATAGCACCTTAATAATTTACATTGTAAACTGAAGAATAGAAACTCAAGTACAAGATACATTGAACACTATATTCAAAAAAATATATTTGGTCATTTATAAAAACCATATTCAAAAGAGTATGTGCTATATATCTCTTCGTTTTATAATTTATAGGTAAAAAAATATGTAAGACCACGTAGCAGATTGGCCAGTTACATAATTAAATTCTTTAGAAAAAATTGAAACTGTGTGTAGAGTGTAGAGGGTGTAGAATGAAACGTGTGACCACGTGCATGCCTCTCACCATGCGAAAGTATTAATAACCTTAAAATTGTGGCTTACAAAATTAATGGTTTAAGATGTGAGTGAACGTGAACACACTTTAAGGTAAACCGTGAACGAAGCTGTTGAAGCAGCGTGAGAATTGAAGTTCTATTTTTAGAACAAGACAAACAAAGAAATAGATCTTCTTATCCTTCAACATGTAACAATGAAATCATATATTGTTAATCCTCATCAACCAACTATTTCCTTCACTCTAAGACCTTCGAAAAGGTGAAATAGTGTGAGGATTTAAATTAATTTGAACGGGACGTTGTGAGTTAATTTGATGTTGAATAAGTATTTCTATTTCCAATTGTCCAGAATTGCTTAAATTATTTTTAGAAATATTTGATACTGAATAACAACACAAGTAAACCCATCATTTATCAAGAAACATAAACTTAGGTATTTTTTTTATTAATTCTTTCTCTTTTATTAATTTTTTTCTTTTTTTTTTCCTTGTTGATGGTAACCAAATTATTTTTTCTTTTTTCTTCATAACCAATGGGATGATACATTTTGTAACCCCATTAACAAGGAATTATTATAGCAGGTCCTTGAACAATAATCGAGTATTAATGATGGTGGATTTGTGAAGCCCGTTAACCTCTAAACTCAAAATGGTACATGAAATAGGGAGAACCCAGATCTAACCGACAGAGGAAAGAGACCAAATCAAAATGGGAAAAACCCATCAAACTCAAGATAGGATGGATTCATGCACATTTCTCTCTCAAGTTCGTTAATTTGCGGATAAGAATCGTGAGCTCAGTTATCTGTTGCAATTATTGTAAGTACTTGGTTTTTCAACCGTCTAATTCCTTCTTAATTTACTTTAAAATTAAAAGGTGTTTACATTTTAATATTTTTAATTTTTTAAAATGGAAATACAGATTAAACACAAGATTTGGTTGTGTATTCTTATTAGAGCTAGATGTGTAATAATTTTTGTTTATCATATGCCTCCTTTCAATTTGACATAGTAAATTGCTAAATGTAGGGTCCAAGATTTTTTTTTTTAAGTCTACTAAAGCTTTGATATGCTCATTATTAAATTTCAACTTTTACAGTTATTTTTCTTCATTTTTTTCATTTTCCAAATTTTATTTGGTAATTAATTATTATTTGGAAATATCACTTATAATGCTCATCACCATACATGTTTCTTCCTCTTCATAATCTATTTCTATTGTTTAATTAATTGTCATCTTTATCTTCATTTTTTATTTTTTCTTTTATCTTATGAACATGGTTATTTTCTTAATGATTGGTTATCTTTTTCTTCTCCATATATTTGTTCTTATATCATTTAAATATATATTTATTTCACAAAAATTAACGTATAATTAAACATAATTATTACGATAATGAACCAGTTTGTTTAAAATCTTTTAGAAAAGTGATTATTTAATAAGCAAATATAATTTTTTTCTTTTTAAAAAGTAAAAAAAAAAAAATCTTTTTTAAAACCTAATCAGTTTAAGAAACACATTAGAAAAGCAAATTAAAGCAGTATAAAAAAAAAGTAAACAATTACACTTTTTTCCAAAAGTTTAAATAGGAAAAAATTAATATACTATGCTTCAAAATTTTATTTTTGTAATTTTCTTTTTAAGAAAGTAATTTAATAAAGAATAAGTTAATTAAAATTGTGACATATGCTATGACATTATCATTTTCACTCTTGTAAACTAATTCTGTTCTATATCTGTAAAAGGAGTGACAAGATTCTTTGTCCTTGAGAAGATATCCAATTCATCTAAACACAAGTTGTGTTGTGGATTGTGACACAAATTGTGAAACATGTCTTCATCAAAAGTTCCAAATGTGGTGCTTCATTCCTCCTCCAACAAATGCAACATGCCAGTGATTGGACTTGGCACTGCTTCAGGGTCTTCCATTGATGTCACTAAAGAGGCAGTGTTAGAGGCTATTAAACTTGGTTATAGGCACTTTGATACTGCTTCAATATATGGCTCAGAGCAGGCTCTAGGAGAAGCCATAGCTGAAGCATTTCAACTTGGCCTCATAGCTTCTAGAGATGAACTCTTCATCATTTCCAAGCTCTGGTGCACTGACAATTTTCCTCATCTTGTTCTTCCTTCCCTCCAAAAAACACTGCAGTAAGTGGATAACTTCATATTCAATTATACACAACTACACATCCATTTGCACAAATTACCTTCATCAAAATCGTTTCACTTCTTTGTTTTTTAATTATTGTAGGTGGAAATAAATTTTACTTCTTGTTTGTGTATTGATGAATATAAGGGTGTCGAGTAAAAAAACTGTTTAAGCATAGAACTAGTCATAATTGCATGTTGTGCACATGCATTAACAACATAAAGTACCTTGGTGAGAGTCATTCGCTTCATTTTTAAATTCTTTTCAACTATTTTTTTTTGGAAATAATGTTTATTAATGTATATGTGTAATCGATTACATGCATTTGAATTATTAGGATTTAAATTGAAGTTGACAAAACAGGTGGGATATTTTAAAATAATTTAATGAATTATTTTGATTTATTCAAGGTTTAATTAAAAAATCTCATCAATCTTTATTTATAGAATAAAATCCATCCAATTAATATTTTCTTTTCACATTGAATATCTATTCATTTAGCAAAATAAATTTATTTTGAAAATTAACTAATTTTAGTTTTAATATATTTTCTATATTTATGTCTCTCCCTCTTGTCTCTCTTTATTCTCTTATTTTAACCCTATAATCATTAAGAATAAAATATTTAATATTTAATATGGCGTGAAAAAATTTTAATTTAATAAATTTAAGAAAATTTAAATATATATTAAAAAAATACTTTAGATTAATTTTAATCCATTAAGTATTTATTCGAAAATTCATTTTATTTTCTAAAATAATTGATAAATTATAAGCATTCATAAAATTAAATGAATTTATCATATTAATTCATGAATTCATTTTATATAATAGATGAATTTTCTAACTGATTGAATAAACAATAATTAACTAAATAAATTACCATTTTGATTCTTGAAAGTACCTAGATTGACCAATTTAATCCCTAAAAGATAAAAGTAGTAAAATAGTCCCTCAAAGTATATAGATACCATTTTTCCTATATTTGATCCTTAAATTTAATTACTTATTCTCATTTTAATCTTATGAATTAAAGATTTAAATAACAATAAACAATATAATTTATGAACAAAATGAAGGAAATATCTTTTCAGACTAAGATATACATATATTACATTTCATGGATTATTTACTAATCTTCTGTTATTTAAAGATTAAATTATCCGTAATATGGAATACTAACTGGCACCAAAAACTAGTGCAGGTCATTGAAGTTGGAATATTTGGATCTTTATTTGATTCATTGGCCTATTGCTGTGAAGCCTGGAGATTGGGGGTATCCTTACCCTGTAGAGGCCATAACATCATTTGACTTAAAAGGTGTGTGGAAAGCAATGGAAGAATGCCAACAGCAAGGCCTAACAAAATGCATTGGAGTTAGCAATTTCAGTTGTAAAAAACTTGAAAATTTGCTCTCTTTTGCTACCATTCCTCCTTGTGTCAATCAAGTAACCTCATAAAGTTGTACTTCATATCTTTCCACTTATCAATTTAGATCAATTATAAACTTGATGACCCCACTTTTGGTTACATTATACCATCAAACAGGTTGAGATGAGTCCTACTTGGCAACAAAAGAGGCTAAGAGAATACTGCCAAGCTAAAGGCATAACTATAACTGCATACTCTCCTTTGGGCTCACTAGGAAATATGTGGGGTTCAGATGGAATTTTGGAGAATGAATTGCTCAAGGAAATTGCAAAGACTCACAATAAATCTGTAGCTCAGGTAACAATTTTTTTTTTATCATTAAAAAATGTTTATGTATGTATTGAGCCAACATTAATGTATAGTTCATTCTGGTGAAATAGGTATCTCTTAGATGGCTGCATGAGTTAGGGGTAACTATTGCTGTTAAGAGCTACAACAAAGAGAGAATGAAGCAAAATTTGGATATATTTGATTGGTCCCTTGTAAAAGATGACTATGAAAAGATTGGTCAAGTTAAGCAACAAAAGTTATTGCCTAATGGTCCAACAGAGTTTATTGATGATCTTTGGGATGGAGAAAATTAATACAGTACTATAAACACCATCTAGAATAACATTGTAAAATTAACTATGGGTTTTGATAAAATTTTATGTGCTCTAGATATCATAAATTTCAAGTCTAGCAAATTATGAATTTTGTACTTCACTGCTCCCTTATACTACTATCATTTGCTAGAAGAATCTAATAAAAAAAACTGTTGTTGTATTGCTTAATGAATTTGTCTTGTTTGCTTTGCAAACTTCAAAACGCCATCAAGTGACTTCAAAATTGTTTTTTCCTAGAAGTTGGATTTGTACAAGGAATTGAATTATTTGAGTTGATAAATTTGAAATTTTGAATCCCCTTCTCTATATCTTGCTTGGAGTATGCTCGAGTTATAGAGTACAAGAATGAGATGTTAGGGAACAATTCAAATTTTTAATTTATCTGATATTGTTTAAATTTAAAAATATTTTTTAATATTAAGGATATTATTTAGATTTTAATATATATTTTTATCTTAGAGATTTATTTTCTCTTGGATTAAGATACAGGACGTGAAAATAGAGGTTTTTTGAGATGAAAAAACCATTTTAGTTTAAAGTGAGGGAGGTTCATGAGAGGATATATATCTCAGTTTGTCCAAGAAAAAACTTGTGATGAGACTTGAGATAATGATTATTTATTGGGATATTGTGGTGGACATGGGCATGAGAGATCAAAGTACATTAAATAAATTTTGTGGGATATATTTTAGGTAAATTATTCTGTTCTATCATAAGAAAAAATTTCGTAATAAGTGAGTAATTATAAAAGATATTTTGACATATTCAAGTGTCTTCAAAAAGCTAAAAAAATATACGGGATAACTTGTACCTTTAAATGTGTATCCGAAAAATTCTTCAATTATACGATAACATCCGTAGGAAACTAATTATTGTTATTAACTCTTTAAATAGTGGAATAAGCCAATCCTTTTAGGATAGAAGAGAGAAACATTATATTAGAAAATCATTTTATATAATAGTTTTAAGTACGCAGTAGTTACGAAAATTAATTATATGATAGTAATTAATTATATAATAATTTTAAATATATAATAATTATACTAATTAATTACATGATTAATTATAATAACCAATCATATATTACAATTATGATACCGTATTTATAGGATCTAATTCCGTAATCTATATTAGGATGCCATTATATATATCTACATTAATTATATCATTGATCCTAGTAAATAATATAATAATATTTTAATTAGAAAAATTTATCTATTTGACATAAATTAAATTCTTACTCTTGATTTCTAAAATGAAATAATTTTTTTGATAAAGATTAGAGAATATTAAATTGTTATTCTACCAAAAAATGACTTTTGCTCACCGATTAAAAACAACAGTAAATATGCTTCTCATTCAAATAATTTAAGAAAAATAACCTCACTTCCATCATAGATGCTTCACTTTTATATGGTGCGTACACTCTTAAAACAATTACGTGAAAGCAAACTAAGAAAAGAAATTTAATGTTACATTCAGAGCTAAGAACAGTGTTTATTAACCTAAAACTATCACGTAACAATAATCTTTAATTTCTATATAACATGAAGTAACTGTATTTTATTTTTACGAATCAATAAAAGGATAATATAACATTTTCTCCATCATTTATATTTATGACTTGATTCTAAAATATGTATTAATGTTATATCTTAATATTTTAACTACTCATTTATTAGAGAATGACTTAAGAACAAAATTATTTAGAGAAAATTTTCAGTTTAGGGGCAAAATATGTAAAATAAAATTATCTATGGATAAAATTCGCAAAATTATATTAATTTTGAGTAAAAAAGTGCAATTAAACCTAAAAAAATAAAAGTACCGAAAGATATTATGGTATAAGAATTACAAAATATATATAAGATGGGAATAAAAAATATAATTGATCTATAATATAGTCTTGACCTACATATAATTGTGCCTTAAAAGAACCACACAATTGTTTATTGTCCGGTTGCATCAAAAGTTACATGAAAATATACCTTATTCATTCTTTTATTTGCTTATCTTTTAGAGTCTTTGAAGATAACTAAATCTTCACCAATAACTTGGATATGTTGAGTTAAATAATTGATTCAATCTGAGATTTTCTGAAAGAAATAATTTATATTAAATTACATAAAAGAATATGGAAAATAACTTGATTTCTTTCAATAAGCTCCAAATCCATGCTTAATTGATAAAAATGGTTTTTTCCCCTTTCAAAACAATCCAGTATTGTCAAACATTTTTCATCAGAAAAGTAAAACATGAATTCAAAGCAAAAAAAAAAAAGAAAAAAGGAAACATTGCTAAACCCAAAACACAAAATCAGTTCACTCTAGCTAGTCCGAGCATATAAGCCATAAAGACCAAACACTTTGAACCGTGAATATAATAGCATCTGTGTTTTCAAGGTTTGTCTTTTCTAACTTGTTTGTGAAGGTTTATCTTTTCTAACTTGTTTGTGATTTTTTTATGGTGCATTTGGATAAAAGGAGAAAGAAAATAACATATCTTTTGTTTAATTGAAGAGAAAATAAAAAGGGGGGAAGTTAGTTTTTAAAACACAAATTTAATATTTTCTTTTAGGTTTATTAAGTTTGTAGTCCCTCTAAAATTTAGAATCCTAGTTTTCGGTCTTATAGAACTTTTTCTATATTTTTCCCTGAAAATTTTTTAAAAAATAAAAATAGTCTTTAAGAAGCTCTGTTAAATACCAATCTATAATATTGAATGGATTTCTAATGTCAATGTGTACATGTAGATGCTAACGAAAAGCTCTTCTTCCTGTTGAAGAGAGGTTGAGATTGAGTGTTTGACCTTCTCATGGTTAATTAATGAAGAAAAACAAAATAGGTCATCAAATAAAGTAGATATGCATACGAAAAAGACCTTTGCTAAGTTTCATTCTTGTGGGTTTCCTCCTTTTAGATTTCCACTAACATTCTCCACAATTATCCAAAATGGAAAACAATCAAATAAAAAACTTAATTAAAAAAATAATTTTAATTATACTACATGAACACATGAAAATTATAACATGATGCGTGGACATAAAAAGTCTATTCAGCATATAGATCATCACTTAACTGAGCCCTTCTTAACAACGGAGAAAATTTTTGCTTTCGGAAAATTTTCTAGAGAAATGTTTTCAACCAAAACTAAAAATCAGGATTCCAAATATTTTAGGGACTAAACTTAATTAACCATTTTCTTTTCTCTTACCTTCTCATCATTGTTCAAAATTTTCTATTCTGTCAACCAAAATTGAACCTTAATTGCATATGAAGATAAAAAATAAAACGATAATATATATATCACATGGAGATTGGAAGATTTGACAGCCAATAAATTATGCTTTTAATTTCTTTCATTACTTGTTGAAATTCCTAGCCTATAACTACATGTCATTAGATCTCTAGATACAACAAAGGTTCATCGCTATAGTTTCATGATTGCCGTGTAAAAAAATGTTAAGGTAGAAGGAAAAATAAACAATCAGCACTTGCTTACAGTCTACATCAAAGAAAATAATCCATGGCATCTATAATCTATAATTTAATTTAACAAAACACACGTGAGAGAAGCAGGCAGCATGCATTTCATTGTATAGCCCTTCACCAAGATGCTTTTCCAAAAGCTTTGACCTACCAGATGTCAAGTGAGTGGTGCCAGTTTCAGGCTTAATTCCTCACAAATCATGCCAATGGTTTTCTGAATGTCATTGCATCCAACCTTGGTCACTTTCATCAATTATCCTCATTACCTAGATCATCCAGGTAAGAGCCATATTTGGACACCCAAAATATGAGCCACGTGTGTAGTGGTAGTTCATGTTTTACATTTTACTTGTATATATACAGTGTACAATAAATGTATAGGTAAGTATGGTTACAAGATGACATTACTGAAGTACGAATTGTCCCAAACCCTATAGATGCCATTTTCAACATTAATATTGAGATTAATCTAAGCATGGCTGATTGCAGGGTTCTAGAATTATAAAATAATCAGGCTAAGCTGAAATTCTTCCCAAGGCCAAACTAGATTAGACGTGCTGCAAAATAATGATGCCCCCAAATTTCTTATTCAGCTAGTGATCCATCTTCTTTTCCGGGCAGGTCGCTCTTGTTTGACTTCTGAATCTACCGGATTTTCACTTTTGGCAGAAGGAAGAGGTTCACTTTCTAACTTCTTGATGACAACAGCCTCTTTTTCACTTGGCATTGGTAGCTTGAACCGCTCACTACGCTTCTTCAACCTCTCAACCGTGTCAAGGTGCCGATCTCCCATTTCTTTTGTATCAGCATCCCTATTATTCTCCATATCTGCAGAATCCCTTGCTTCAGCTGACAGGAGATGTTCGGTATCAACATCAACAGATTTAGCAGGATCATCAGCAGGTTTCACAGCTTCAGACGACCCATCATTATTATTCTTATCAATATCTTTAAATTTCAACGAAGAGGACTTGTTGATACTGAAATCTCTTTCCTTATGACTCGTCCAGCGTTCCAATTTAGAGCGTCCTCTGTGAGAATCTTGCTGTTCTTCATCTGATGAAACGTCATCCCGCTGCTTTCTGGACAGGCGATGCCCTGGAATTTCATGCTCAGCAGCACGTTCTTCACCAGATCCTTTCAAGCCCTTCAAAAATAGAAACTAACAATTATAGAAAACAAGTGCAAATATCTAATGAATAATGATAAGTCTCCAACATCAACAACAGTTTTCATGGAGGGCAACACATTGACGAGCACTCCACGATCACTTGCGTTCACGAGACAGGGACATACTAGGGCAAAATGAAGTTAAATTAAGAAACAAATTTTCTTAGAGAGCAAAGTGTCGACGAGATCCCTGCTAACCAGGGTTGTTAGTATTCCTCAGAGGATTGCATGATTTTACAATTTCATATGCAAGCTTCACTTAGCTATTACACAGACCAACTTGGTTTGGCGAGATCACATAAGGATAGGAGAAATGTTTGATGGCCAACCAGCCAACTATCTCACAAAATGCAAAGAAAGAGGAAGAAAGAAAAAAATTAATAAAAGAAATACATGCATATATATATACAGTTTTGTGAGATAGTTGGCTGATTGGCTTGTATTGCAAATGCTCACCAAACATTTCTCTAAGAATAGTTGGATTAAGTTGTGCAAACTGCAAAAGCTGATGAATTTTCAGGTTCTCAGACAAGCCACTATTTAGGTAGCGGAGGAGCTCATCTTTTACGGGGAAGGAAAATAAGCAACCCATGCCCACCCTCGAAATTAAAAGAATAAAAAAATAAAATAAAAAATTCTAAAAGTATTTTGGCTTTTTGTCCTGTCCCATCTTTTTCCCCTTTGATTTTAGTTGCTATCCCCCTTTGTTGGATTCAGTTGATCAAACTTGGTGATGCTACGTAAGTTTTTCACCAAGACAAGATGCTGGTATGCATCTGACTCAAGGATTTGGGTTTGGATGGATGACTTTGTCAAAGCACCTGCTTTTTTCTTCTAATAACATGTCCAGACCAAGTCACAAGGCCAAAGTCCAAAAAATAAACATAAATGAATGACTACAATATTTCACCCTTGAGAGAGAACCCCGCAAAGTTTTGGTTGTGTTTTGTGGTTGTTCTTGCCATGCCTTACTATTTTATGTATTGATAGAAATAATTAGAAATGGACCGTGTTTTACTCAACCTCAAGCTAGCTCGGGGAAGAAGGATTTCTCAAGTCATATAAGGAGTATTCTAATCATATTCCTGGCCACCTAAACACACACACCTCTTGCCTATGACCAAAATCTGGATCATGAAGTTTGCAAGATTGAATATTTCTAGGTGGCCCGACATAAATAGACTGCGATGATGATACCAAAGTAGAATTAAACTAGACCTAATTCAATCCTAAAAACTAGCTTAAATGGGAAGAATTGTCTTAGTTTAAGACAAATATGCTGATCATATTCTTAGCTAATGTGAGACATCTTGCAGGAAACTTTTCATCTTTTACAGTATAAATTGTAACTTCAATCTGAATTGTAACTTAATCATGGTTTTTCAATCATAGCTCAATTAAGTTTAACTTACAATGTGAAGATTATTTTATTTAGTAACATTATTATTACTATTTATTTTATAAAAACAAGAATATAATTTTGCATTTTTAGATAGAATCTCAATACTGACCGAATATACATGTTACATACAATTAATCATCAAGTAAATGCAGAAATGAGTCTTAGATCCAATTGCTGACAAATAAACAAAAACAAGCCTTATTTTACTAGATAAATCTACATGGATCAAAGCATACTATTGAATTCTTATAAAAAATCAAGTTTTCAATAATCAATTTCAAGCAAGGTCGTTTTATGTATCTCCTAAAGTGGCAACTTAGTTCCATGTAACATCCTTAGATTGTCAGTTTTAGTTACTTAAGAAACAAGGAAGCAAAAGGTGATAAGTTTGTCAGTTATAAAAATACTATACTTGGATATTTCTAGTGCAATCAAATAGGGTCACAACAACTATAATCTCTCCAGCAAAACATCAAGATAAACAACAGGATAATACATAATAATTTTAAGATAAAAGCTTGTCATCAACTTTTAAGATACTTCAGAGTGGCTCCCATAATGCAGTATGCAGTGAACTCCAATTAAAACTAGGTTGATGTATTAAACCTCATCATTCATTCTGTTTAAAAGCCACCTAACTACTTTCCAGAAGTTGATATCAAAATTGGCAATCCTACTTGCACAAAAAGGACACAATCATGCTTTGAAAGGCCATGTCTTTAATTTCTACCTCCTCCCAACATATGAAGATGAGAAGGAGGAATAATGAAAAAGTAAAAGCTAGTTATTCATTGATCAAGTGTGCCTTGAACCCATGCTTCAAATATTACTGGTCAGGCAGTCACTAAATTACAAACTCAACATAATTCTAAACCTTCGTGATTCTAAGAGTCACGTATAGAGAGCACTCAATTTCATTTTAAAAAGATTATTTTACTCTCCAGATAGTTTCACGTTTTACATGCAAGTGTGCATACCTTCTCATTGGTTGGACCACTTTGATTTTCTTGACCTCTCTTGGACAGGCCTAAACTATTAAGGTCACTAAAATCGCGTTCTTTGCTTTTCCTTGAGCCTTCTCTATGCTTAACTTTTTGGCTATCTGGAGCACTAGCAACACGATCACTACGACTACTTGACCTTTCCTGCCTAGATCGCCTTTCGTCATATCCACGACCAGAAGCATCATCACGCCCCTTATGGTGTGGACTTTCATCCTGAATTCGATCTCTCCTCTTCAATTGGTCATTGTGTCTCATTGCTTCTCTAGATTGGTATTCTTTCTCAGAAAGTTTATGTTCATCTTTAACCCTGACATGACCAACCCATGCTTTCTCTTCAGCTCCTCGTCCACTTCTTACAGAACTCCTTCCTTCTTCTCTTTCACGCTTGGGTAGGTGTTCTTCATGGGACTGTTTCATCCGATGCCACTCTTCCCTATCTCTCTGCCTATCTCCCCTCTCCCTCAGTACCCAGGCCTCATCTTTCTGCCTAGCAGCATATTGATCATCAGGATTATCTCTAGTTCTTTGCAGATCATCCCTCTTTCGTGGATCCATTGCTTCATCTCTTTCTCGCCTGCGCCGACCAGCATTTTCTCTGTAGCCATGCAGAATTTCTTCTTTGTCAATATGCTCCCTCCGAAGATATTCCTCATCCTTCCTCCTCTTGCCATGGTAATCCTCCACTGTTTCGTACCTAATCCTCAAGCCCTCATCTCTTTCCCTATGTCTTGCATCTCTAGACCCAACATCCTTATCATACGAAACCCTGTAGCTACCATTATCCAACTGTTTTCTAGAATGAAGGCTATCTTCTTTGTCATTTTTTTCATTTTCTCGAACCTTAGCCCTGTCCCTCTTTCTAGGTTCATCATTTCTGACCCTTCTGCTATAGGGATCATCGTCTCTTCGTGCCCAATCCATGTCAAAATTATCCCTTTCTTTTTGCCCATCAAATCCATCAGTATTTGTGTGCAACTGAGGAGCTGAGCTAGGATGTCGGTCCTTGTAAGGGTATGGTCTCTCTCTGCCTTTAAGTATCATATGATTCCTTTCAGGTTCTGGCTTCCCGTCATTCTCTCTTCTATAAAATCCCTGATCAATTTCATCAGGGTGCTGTCTGGTGCTACTTGGATGTGCTGATCGCGAATCCTGAACCACTTCTTCCTCAAAAGCCTCCCGCCGCCTCTGGTTATCCCTGCTGCTTGCTGATCTTGCTTTGCTGTTATCACTACTTTTTGCAGCTTTTGAGTCCTCCCAATCATCAACTTCATCAAGCGATTCATCAGCTCGAGATGTTAATTTCTGTCTCTTTGCTACCCCTTCCTCAAGGTTATCTACTTTGTCTACTGTTTCCTCCTTTTCCAATCTGGAACTTCCTTCAGCTGTCCCAGTGTCCTCAAGCTCAGTATCTTTGTCCTCCACACTGGACTCCCTTACATCCTTAATGACAGGGGGTGATAAATGTATACTATGTCTACCTTCCATGCTTTCAATTGACTCTTCTTTTTGATTGTTTTCAGTTGCCAATTCCTGAATAGGAGGAGACTGACCACGCACTCTTCTTTGCACCTTCCTGTAAATACAGAAGTAAGGATATTTATAAATTGCACATGGAAATTACCAAGCCTATCAGGTCCAGGCACTGGTTTACCAAAAAATATGAAAATGATAAACAATGTTCAATAAAATAGAATTCTGATAAGTACACCAAGGATGTACACATTAAAAAATTCCTTAAAGCAAGAAAAAGTATCCAAGTATCCAGCAAAAGGCATGATTTTTTTTTCTTTAATATAAATTTTTAAAACAAGAAAAACTGCACTCTCTTTTTTTTCACTTATAGCATTTGAGTAGATGCATAATCTTTCATCAGATTCAGCCTTCTTTTTCTTCCAAGATCAGACATGCTGAATATGTTTCCTTATGGTTTACGTCAAATACAAGATACACTTCTCAAACCATTCAAAATTACAACTGATTTAGGACATAGTAATATAATTCAAACCAATATCAACCCTTTGCATGAATCATTCTGGATATCTAAATCTCCCCTAGTTCATGGTGCTTGCAGCATGCAAACCTAATTTGCTCAGAATGACCTCGGTATAGGATACATTCCAAAGAGTCCTAAACTCAATGAGCATTTTCTGATTTATGTATGTCTATCAAGTATAATGAATATGATAACAAAGAATAGCATTGGGCAAAACATAAGCACACAGATAAAGGTTGACATTTTCAAATTATTTTCTGATGGAATATACACTACGAGTACCTTTCCTCACGAGAGGAGTTGAAATTGCCACCATAGAACCTAGGATTTTGGCCCCTTGAACCAGAGTACTCTGTTGGCTCTTCCTGTGGGAAGAACGATTTTTCATCTCCATTAAGCATATTAGCTGGACTGGAACTCATAAATGGCATTCTTCTTCCTGCAAGCTCTTTCTTTCGATCATTATAATCCTGTGGAAAACCATCAAAATACTCAGGCTCCAACCTTCGAATTTCATCTCCAGCTACATGATCTTCTCTAAAATCCTCTCTATGGGATTCTCCACCCTCTGGTGGATCTTGGGCATTTCCTGCAGAGGAATGGTCATCTTCTGTATCCTGTAGAACAATCTGTTTACAAAATATGCTTAGTAACATGCATCCTGTATATAGAGTAAAAAGGGTTATCTGAAGAACACGTGTTTTATATGACTATCATCAAATACCTCAATGATTGCATCTGAATCACGGATTCGAGGAGGGCGGGTATCAATGGAAGGAAGTCGATCACCATAGCCCCCTTCCACCTGTATTGCTCTACCAGTTGGCTGGAAGGAAATAAATTTATTTGAGCCTAGAGATGGAATTAGAGAATAAAGGAGAAAATATCTACCAACAGAATATGGTATATTGACCAACAGCAAGCAGGAAAAGAAGCAAACAGAAAGCAGGTATATGGGTTTAATGAGAGAAATTACTGTAAGCAGAATTATATTTTAAAAAATTTTATTGCACGTGATTTAGACAAATACATACTAGTGGTGGTCGCACACGTCCAATCCCAGAACCTTTCATAACATCACGTTGTCCAACATCTGACTTCAGAGAATTTGCATTTTCAGTGGAAACATCATGTAAACCAGTAGCTGCAGCTAATTCAGGGGGTAAGTCTGGATCATACTCCTGGAATGAAAGAAATCAATTACAAGATAAACTTAATAAAAAAAAAAAATCAGTACAAAAAAATACCCTCAGAAAATGATAAAGGAACGGAACTAAATTTAAAATACAACAGCATCTCTACCTGCTCTGTTCGACCACTCTCATAAACACGAATCTTGCTTTGCATCGTAGACTCCAGCCGTAGTTGCTCCTAAATGTCAAATACAAGGTTTCTCAGTCTACACTAATTTCTGGAGAATATCGAAAGTATGTTAATAATTTTACCAGCTGTTTGCAATAATCTTTCCAGCTCTCCTCATTCAAACCAAAGTTGAAAAAATCAGTTGTATCAACATTTGGATATTTCCATGGTTTCTCTTCAAAACTCTCAATATCAACATCAAATATAGTCCTGAAAATAATTAGTAGGTTCATATAAGCATTGAATAGGTGATACATAAATGAGATTTAGTTATACTTGGACAAAAACATCAAAATAATGGAAGTAATATGCAGCAGAGATGTGGTTTCATAGTACAATCCTTAATCAATAGATTGGTGCATGTAATACCAAACTCCACTCATCAAATTTTATTTATCAGCAACATAGTTGTTAGAGAAAAAGTTAATCCAAAAAGAAACCACACAGCTACATTAATATTGTGTAGGAGAGAGCAATTCTATTCATAAACAGTGAAATAAACCACAAAAGAATACAAAACAATAACAGGTTGTCGGAAATAGAGATAGCATTTATTATGTCAATGGGAATTATGACAGTTAATTTATCATTGATAAGATTAGGGTTATAGGTAATAGTTTAATTCTTTAGTATTCCTCTAGTAAATGGAAGATGTAGTTATTCTTTAGTGTGGACTGCTGATTCCTACGCTCAAGTAATTCACACATCCTGTCTAGTCATCTTTTTAGTATTGAAGTTCATTTTCGAGTCAAGTTAATAATAATTAATAGCATTGAAAGAAAAGAAAATAATGAGCTTGATTCAACAGTAGCCTGACAGTTTTTTAACAAAATAACATTTTATTTTTTATTATCACATCAAAATAAAATATAACTAAGACAAGTCTGTATAGATCCAAAGACAAACAGAAGTGATGGAGCTAACCTATTTTCACTGCTTAATGTGTTTAGGATTCTAGTCACTTCTCACCTAATTGCAGTGCTACTCAACCACTCAAAAAATGCCTACCATGACTTGTTTGGGAAAGCTTATATCAAGGGAAAAAATCATCATTTTAAGTTTTAAAAAGAGCTTTTTCAAGAAGTTGCTTAAAAAATGAAGTGATTATTTCCCCAAAATAAGCTAATCTGTCACTTCAAATCTACAGTCTAATACAACTAAAAACAAAATGAAATTTAGTTCATGAAAAATCAAATTACTTGTGAGAAGGAAGTGTGAATTCCAGGCCGCCACCACCAAAACCCCGCCCTGCAGCACTGTTGCCCCAACCAGGTAATCCAGGACCTGCATGAAAACCTTTTTGCATAGCACCAGCCCCTTTCATTCCAGGTGGTCTCCAGTCTCCTCTGCCTCGACCAGCCATGTTAGCAAGTGGACGAATCTGACCAGGAGGCCCTCCTGGAGCAGAAGTAGTAGCTCCAGGCATTAGTGCTGCACCAGGCCTAACATATTGATACTGTGCAATAAGAAATAATAAATTATTAGATTATTCCATTTCAATAAGCCACAATTTATCAGGCATTCATAAGCAAACCAAGAACTATCCTTAATAAAAAAACAAATGAAATGAGAAAATTCAGCTAGTTTCTTCCCTTCATTAAAATTTTTAGGCTTGAGATGCAAGTAATCTCAGCAAAACTGAAGAGAAGAAAGAACAATCTCACTTGTTAGGATAAAAGAAATTCACTTGAAAGGTCCAGCTCAATTCATACTGTAAGCAATCCTCCTTGATGGGCAATTTGTAAAATTTGTAAATGTCACAGATTAATCCATCACCAAGGTTTGTGCCATGTTCTAACCCTTAAATTGCAGTACCCCCCCCCCCCAATTTTTTTATTAGTGATTTACCTAAAACATAGGCAAAACTAAACTATCTGATTACAAATATACAAATACTAGACGAACATAACATGTAAAGATGAAAAAAATGCAAACAAGCATACAGACTAGAATAGTTCACAACAAGAAATGCAGTCAAAGTTCAAAGTGTAAACACATCAAACAAAATAATACCCACAAACACTTGACTAAGCTCATCCAACCAGAGTATACAACAACAAACCGAGTACAAAGTGCATGCAACTAAAAGTCATGTTCACAAATCTGCTAAATAATTTAATAACAGAGAAAACAAGAAAACTTTTCCCAAACCAGCTAATTGGAATCATTCACATCTCATCTCACTGGAAATCAGGGCAATTTCAGCACACAGCCATCCATATTTCCATTAACGCATCATTTTCAACGCTAGATTAATGCTATTCGTCGCTGCCAATCATTCATCCTATTCCTTTATTGTTTCTTTCTCTTTTAAACTTTTTGCAAAACATCAAACCAGGTGATTCAATTCCAAACCATCAAAATTCATTTAACAAACAAATTGATATCTCATGTCAATCAATGCTAACAACTAAAAACAAACACAATATACACTTCAATAAACACCTTAAAATCCCTAAACACAAGCAATTCTCTTTCAATCAACACAAAACAACAACAGCATCACCAACCTTAAACTGAGAATGAAAAGGATGATATCCATGATTGCTATACCCAATCTTCGGGGCAAGGGCACCACCACCAGCCTTCGCCAATTCTCCAGCAGCATCCTTCCTCTCACCATCACCGCCAGCTAGCGCAGAATTCTCACCCCACTCCTGCTCCTCCGCACCTTGATTTGGATCACCACCCACAATCACAAGCCCTTCATCCTCATCCTCTTCTTCCTCATCACCATCCCCCATCCCACGTTCCATAGCCATATGATTGTTCTCATTCAACACTATCTTCAAATCATCCTCACTATCATCGCTGTCCCAATCATCACCCTCGCCGCCGCCGCCGCCCCCTTCGGCCACCACCGCGCCAGACAGCCCTGGAATAACCGGTTCCCCGCCACCGTCTTCTTCCTCCTCCTCCTCGATGTCGAATTTCACGTCCCTATCCATCGGATCAACGCCCTCATCGCCACCGCCGCCGCCGGAGTCGAGTTTCGAATCCGGCAGAGGTTCAATTTTGGGTTCCTCGGCGGCGGCGGAGGAGGGGGGAGGTTCTTGTAGGTCAAGAGGATGGAGCTGGTCGGGTGCAGGGGAATTAGTGTGGGGCGCATCGCAGGGGATCTGTGAGGCGTTGAGATTAAGGTTGAGATTGAGATTGAGATCGAGGGAAGGGGGCGCTGGCGCAGGGGAAGATTGGTGGGGTTGCGGTGCAGAGGATGAGGGCGAAGAGAAGGGGCGGAGAACATCGGTGTATAAATCTCCGAACTCGTCGTCGTCTTCCATTGGATGAAGAGAAGAGGAGAGAACAAAAGAGTTTCGATTTCGGAGAGAGAGAGAAAGAAAGAGATGAAGTGAAAGCGCCTACAATAAATAGAGGGTTTTTGTAGGTTTGGCAACTGATGCCTCAGCTTCGCCCTCTATGCTCTCAGCGTATGTTTTGTTTGCCTAGGTTAAACCACCCTGTTAGTTCCTTCCTAATATACTAACTACAATCATGAATTAAGATATGACTTAATACTATAATATCCATTAATTTAATTCTTAAAATTACACATTTAATAGTTTTTCTTTTTATTTAACAACAAAATAATATCACAGTCCAAGGTATAAAATCTCCAAGTTTAAAAAAATTTAAAATACATCTTGACTTTTGTCCCCCAATGTCCAATGTTCTTAAAAGAAGGATTTTTTTTAATTATTTATTAATTTCTAGAAACTAGGTGTTGAGATAAATGAGTTTGAAGTGTCATTTTATTGAAATACTAAATTAATTATTTGAAGTATTATTTAATTATAATTATTAATTATTTACTTCATTATAATATATATTTATCTATTTTCTTATTAAAATTAATTTAAACCTAGCGATCAATTTCAATCTATCTTTTTATATGATATCACTCAAGATTTGCAATAATCTTGGTTATTAATGGAATCATTCATCTATTTATCCCTTAGTGATAACCCATACAATTTCATTAACACTAGGTTGAGAATACAATCACATACACGACTTTCGACTCAAAGGTCAATTTAGGACACAATGTGATACAAATTCATGGTAATTTGAGATAAAACATCCATAAACTTGTAAGGAAATGTCTTAATCTTCATTCACTAACCATTAATCGACACCAAACAACGGAATGAACTCAAGTCACCAAACACCAAAAATTGAAAGAAAAGCTAAAAATGAAGAAGATAGAAGATGGAGAGCATCATGATTGAATCAATAGGATCTTAGGGGATGAATCGTCACTAAGGATCAAGGTCCTTGGATAAGATTCAGAGTCTTTAATGGAAACCTAGGAGAGTACTCACTTCTTTCAAAGAGAAATTCTTTATTTCATTCAAAGTTGACTAAAAGTCTACAATAGAAATGTTGACCAATTTAATGAAAATGCAATGGGTCTAAGTTTGGAAATCTGAATTGTTGCTCACCCTATGATAAAATGAGTGATCAATGGTGTGATGAGAGGCGCCCTAGGCTGAGTACACTTTACAATTACAAGACCCAAATTCAAGTCTTAAAAAAATAAATACATAATTGAAAGAAACTAATAGGCCTAACACTTAAGCAATTCGCTGTAAAATCCCAGCAGCATCCAAACGTTAATTTCAAGCTCAATTTCCTCCTAGATGAAATCCGAACTGGGCTTTGGTGTCTTCATAACTTTTGTAACCCTTTAAGTCTTCTTTAAAACGACACCAAGAGCAACTTAATCGGAGTTGTGTATCCCAAATTATGCTCGAAATACTGAACTTGGTTAAACACCCAAAATAGTAGCGAATTTATTTCAAGCTCAATTTAAAAGAGTAAGGTCCTCATTCTTTTTTGACTTTGACTTGATCATTGACCTCATCCTCTATCTTTGATTTAGAGAGTTGTTGGCCTTTTGGAGATGGTCCTCCATCACAATGTAAGATCCTTTATTAATTAACTTAACTATATACATATAAATGTACATGTCAAATCAACAGTTTCAAGTCATCAAGATTCCATTATTTGTATTTATCTATCTCATCAAAACCAGATCCATGTAGGTTTCATCTTTGCCATTGTAATAGTACTCATTTGACAATCCATATGTTAGTAGAAAATCCTAATTGTATTCCTTTATTATCTTCTCAAACTTTATAAATCCTTAAAATTCAAAATAGTGGCATATTAAGAAAACTTTTGCTTAAGAAAGGTTATTCCTTAAAGGGAATTTGCTAAAAAATATCCTTGTAAGAGAATACATATACTCTATAAAATGTTCCCCAAGGAATAGATTAAAATATTCAACACGAGGAGGTATCAAGCTCATTAACAATGTATAAAATATAACAAATGTAGTCCTTATGGTCTTTTATTTTTTAAGGAATCTCTGACCATGTCAACTCCTAAAGAGTATAAGACTCTAAAGAGATAGTAGTTAAACATGTTGTTATGAAAAGAGAGCATGACATTTTAAAGCCAAAGGTTTAGAAAGTTGAAGTTGCATTGGAGCAGATTCTTATGAAATGTCAAAAGTAGACTTAGTGGGACAACTTTCATTACATACACCCCGAGGAGGAGAAAATAGAAAGAATAAAAGGATGGAGAAATTAAGAAAAAGGTTATAAGTGCAGACAAACGATAAGCATTGACTAAGGGGAAGCCTAAGCTTAAAGAAGAAAAGAAGCCTCGTAAATGAGTTTATCTACTTAGGTGAAACTTTGGGAAGTTATATTGATTTCAATACTTAAATTTTTTAGAACATTTCATTTGTAAAAACTAGAAAACATCATCTTTATATGAAAATTCTTTTGCATAGGATCAAAGTGACCTTCATGATCAATTTAATACATGATTTATGTCTCAATAGCATTTCTTTATTTGATTAGTTATGATATAACTTGTGAACAACCTTGTTTCATTGTTTGCTTTGTTTTGTTTTAATAAATATTTGGTTCTTATAGAACTATTGAATCTAGGTTTAAAATAAAGGCATATGTCTTGAGATTCATCTTATGTTATAAAAGTAATATGTTTTGTATACAAGACTTAATGTTTAGATGTTTCTAACTTTGACTTATTTGTCTTACACAACCACGTATGAACCATATATGATTAAGTCATATAAAATATGTTGATTCCTAATAAGACTTCTTCATCTTAAGGAATGGTGTGTAGTCATTAAAAATGGGTAGATTGTTAAGTTCTATTTGATATTAAGTTATGACTCTTAATTTTGATAATACAATCATTCGAATCTTAATGATTAAATTTGATCACAAGTGATTAAGGCATACAAAAAAAAAAAACACATAAAGTCACTAAGTTTGAGTGATCAGGTGAACTTTAATCTAATACACTTAAAGGAAAATGAGTTTGTCTAATAAGACAAAGTTTGGTTTGGTAAGACGAACTAACTCTTTGTACTAATTGTACTTTTAATATGTTATCTATTTTTCAAGTACAAAAAACTACTAGTATAAGCTTTACTCCCAAAAGGCACGCCCAAATGCAACAATGAGAACATTTGAGGACTTATGGAGTAGTTTCTAC
The DNA here is from genome assembly GCA_026586105.1 of Hylodesmum podocarpum. NCBI lineage: Eukaryota > Viridiplantae > Streptophyta > Magnoliopsida > Fabales > Fabaceae > Hylodesmum > Hylodesmum podocarpum. The sequence continues at coordinate 4,602,711 of JALJEV010000493.1, read as the reverse complement.
TAACATAAAGCATACTTCCTCAATTTGTACACATAACAGTCTTGATGATAAACAAACTACTTTATCATCTATGATACAGACATCCTATGTAGGTGCATTTAATGCATAAATAGATAGTTTCCCTTTATACGCTTCTGTCAAAAAACTGAGCTTGAAAATGAGTCTAAACAACTACATTAATTGGAGTCTATGTAAGACCAAAGTTTGAAGATGTGAAGATAAGAAACAAGTCAAAGTGAACAAGTCTTAACTATATAAACTTAATACTTTTTTTTTGTCTTTCCAGTTCTTCTATATAGACCCGACTTAGAGAGCTTTCGCATCTTCATTATAAATTCCTTTTTGCATAGAAATGGATAAAAAGTTAGTTTTATCTTATTATCTTAACTTTGTGTTTTGGTGAAATTTGAAAAGGTTGTATATAAAAGAATAGTTTTTGTAAACATAGAGAGGTTAAGTCAAAAGAATACTTTAATATTGCATATAGAGATAAATTGGAATACTACTTTTAAAGTCAAAAGTGACCCAGGAAAGAATACTTTTAACTTTTCAATTATAGTAGAATCATAGTCATGGCTAATAAATTGGATGTTTTCTCATATTAAAGATGAACTGCTATAAACCAATTGTGTTTATCTTTATTTGGCACACTAAGATTTGAATATATGTTTTCTTAACTATTAATGAAAATATTTGCGAAAACCTTTTTAAAGTTGAAAAATATTGTTTGACCCATAAAGTGAATTTTTTTTTATTTAAGAAAAAGCTTACGAAAACTTGTATAATATTATTCAACTATACTTCTTGTATTTTTGTTTTTATATTAATATATTTATATGCTTCTTCTTATTTTTATCTTACATGCTTGATTTTTTAAAAAAAATTACTAATGATAGAATATATAATAAAGAACTATATATATGAATCTACCATTTCATGTATAAATATAGTAGATTATAAAAAAAAAATTGTTTTATAAATTATGTTTTGGTATAATATGTCAAATTTAAATTTTTAATACATAATATTAAACTTTAATATTTATATACTAAATATCAACATGACATATATATTATTATTATTAATTTATCAATTTTGCTAACAAAACTTAAATTTATTTTATAATTTAAATTTTTAGAAAAAGGACGTCTCTTTTACATCGTAAGGTATGAGATAATAGTAGGTGTGCAATTCATATGTAATGATGATATAATAAATATTATAAGTTATGTATTAAAAAAGAAACATAGAATAATCTATGTTAACAAAGTTTTATATCTAATTCTTAAAATTGGATAAGAGAAATTTTACGTAAATATAATTCAATTATTATGTAAGCTAATTAGTGTTCAATTCATTATATAAATAAAAATTATCATAAAATATTTGAAAAAAAAATTGATTAGTTCAAAGTCAATGTTATGTTCATGAAACATTGACGGAAAATAAAAATCCTAGCAAACAAAAGTACTGTCACGGTAAAGAGACCAAAATTAGTACCATTTACATTGACATGTGAAGGAGGCAATGTAAGTATAACAATAAAATTAGTTTTATTTTCATTAACCACCGAAGAGGTGGATCAACGTTACCTTAAGAGGTAGAAGTTGTGGTTGTGCTGGTGGCAATGATTTATGTAAAATAGTGCTTTGTAGGTCACCTCATCTAGCTCATAAGATGCAAAACTTATGGTTTTGATCACTACATGGACTTCCTATGTATATAACAAAGACAACAACCAAAATGAATTTTTTTCCTTATTAAAAGATTTAATATAACATACAAAATGAACTAAATCATTTATTCCTTATTATATATCTACTAGTAGTGGCGAGAAAACAATTATTATTCCATCTACCTTGATAGGATAAATGTAAGTAGCAATTTCTATATTAAGGTTTGACGAATAATCAAAAGGTAAGGATATACACTTATTTCTAAACATGCAAACAAACATCATAAGGTTTTCATCTTTTAACTTTTTAACAACATTTGTCATTCTTTTAAAAAGAATCAAATGTTGTAATTATTGAGAATTTTGAAAGATTCACCTCCTCAGTATACTTTTTAATTTCTTTTATAGTTTGCTTAGATGCATCTCCTATTTTATTTTCAATTAAGAATATCTTTTTGTAAGAAGGGATGTTCTTATATTTGGATATCTTTGAGTTATCATCAGATTGGATCAAGACTTGTTGTTTGGCTTGTTTGTCAAACGTGACATTACTTAAAGTATCACTTACAACATTAATAATGTCAATACCTTTCTTTGATGCTAGGTAAGCAACATTCTATAAGGCAAATAAGGAGAACTAACAATAGTAGAAATTTTCAAAGTCAAGTATTGATTAAGGTAATTAAAATTAATGTTTGCTACTCACATTAATGTTAACTAAAATGTCTGTAATTGCCTTTGTTTGGGCTAACTCCAAAAACTAAAAAAATGTTAAAATTTTACCGCTTGTTTTATTTGTTGGGTTTATTTGAAATTCACTGCCTAGAGTGTTAACAATTTGAGGCTCATGATAAAAAGAATCAAAATCAAGACCCAATCCATGGTGTGAGTGGACCCATGACTAGGAACAAATTTAGAAAGGTCCAAGAAGCATTACAACCTAATATGGCCCGTGTGCTTAAGACTGAATTGTTAGCGGCCCAACAAACGAAGAAACTGATAACATGTATAGCCTGCTTGGAAGGCTAAGAGGCCCATTTATTTTGTAATAAACATTAAAAATAAATAATTTTGTAGAAGACCCATTTACGTCTAAATAAGGTAAACCTAATTAGTATTAAATCTATTGGAATTGAGAAAGGAGACAAATCATTCATTCTTATATTTGTGAGTTTAAGCTCTGCTAGGATTCTTCCTTACATCCTCTATCTTATCAAGAATTCTTCAATTCTTGTGTGACGATCATCCTTAGCTTATCAAACAATTTTGTTTGTGTGACGCCTTCCTTTTCATATATATGTTTTCTGTTGTTATTTTGCATTTTATTATATAAAAAATTATCATATCTCATCTGACTCCAAACCTTAATTCCCAAACCTCAAATATTCTATTAATTTTGGGTAAGGATCATATCAGGTTGAAACAAGAATATTGATATCTTAAGTTCATTGTTCAAAAGTCAAAGGATGTTAGAACTTGTATATTAACATTACGTTGTAGGCTTTGAATCTCCTTCCACATGAGGTCAAAAGAGAAAATTCCACTTTTTTGTTGAACTTCTTGAATATTGGAAGTTCGAGACATGAATTTAGTGATTACATTTGTATCTATAGGTCTCTAGTGTTTGAACAAAGTGCAACTCCATCCTTTGTCATTTGAATTAAATAATCAATAATATCAACCCCGTCACTTATTACTTGATGACAAACTAGATTAGTAGACCTCGCATAAACATCACTTGCTCCATTATTGCTTATAATTAAAGCTTATCCTACAAAAACAAATTTTATAATTTCCTTATTATTGTGTTTTTATGCATGTATGTGTGTGTGGTTCTATGAATAAGAATAGTTAAAGAGCAATAATATTATCATTTCTTGGTATGATACTCTTGTTGTGTGCAAATCATATTGAAAAAAAAAATATGGAGTTGAATTATTTTATATTAAAGTTGTAAGGGACTTTATAATTTAGAAATTATTAATTAAAAGGTTAATGATTATAAACTTACCTATGGTAATTGATGTTGTTGGAGCAAAGTTAGTAACAATACCATTAATAGTTTCATCATTTTCTAGAAATTGTAGGTGCTGTGTTGTAAGATCATAGTTATAATTATAACTTGACAAGAAATCATTAGTAAAACCAAAAGCATACACTTGTAGCTCTAGTTTATGAGCATTAGATACTAGTTTTGGAGAGGGATCCAAGTACTTATATGGATTTATTGGCCATATGTATTCTTTTAAAACTATTATGCCTAATGCAAATGACTTGATTGTAGCAAGATCTTTCACAATGGTATCATATGATTGTTTCATTGTTGGCTCAATATCATCAACTTTAAGAAGTTGAAAAATGATTTTAGTTTCATTCTTCAGTAGTGTTGAACTAATGTTTTTCAAGAAGTTGATATCTAGAGATGAAACAAAGTTTATTTAATGAAGTCTTATTATTTTTTAGAATATTATCAACTAACTTTGCTTCATGATGATTATAAAATGCTTCATACTGTGACATGCCAAATAATTAATAAAAAACATTGATAGAATAATAATCCTATCAAGTGAAATGATATTTAATTTTGACAAAAAGATATTTATTAAAAGATATTAATATCCTTTACATATATAAGAGAGAAAGGAGAGGGAGAGAGAACCTGAACATTCATCGAAAAGCATGGTGGAGATTTATCACTTAATATATCATCAATAATAGGTACCGAAAACACACCATCATAAAAACTAGGTCGAGAAAAAATAATTTGATTCACTACAATAAAATATAATATATATATATATATATATATATATAATAAATTGATTACCAGTTTTAAATTTCTCATTCCATAATCTCATGTGTTTAGATAAGCAAGCATAGTTACATGAGTTCCGTTTAGTTATAAGAATATTTTTGTGTAATATGAATAATGAATTACAAGTACCAATTTCTATTTTTTTTATTTATTCATTTATAATTTGTAATTATCTTTTATTTTGTATTCTTATAATTAATTATAATGATCCTAGATACAATTATTTTTCTAAATAAGTTATGGATTATCAATCATTACAGAAGAAAAAATTATCAAGCTTCATATTGATATTAAAGTCATGATTATTTTTCTTTAGCATGCAATCTATTGATTTGATTTATAACAAAGCACATTTTCCAAGTTTAACATATTATTAACATGCATTAGTGCTTAAAATAAATGGTTTTTACAATTCTTCCCTATGTATAATAAGTAAGTTTTGTTATTCATAATTTTTATAAAATTTAATTATAACAATGTTTATTATGGTATTGACCATCAAGTTGTTTAATTAAATGGTGATATATGAATGTTTTACTTTAAATTTCTATAATACATATTTAATGGGTGGAAGCTTTTTTAAGCAGTTGAAAAGTTTGCCTATGAAAAATTTACCTCATCTTCCTCATTTGAGGAATATCTAGAGAAAATAGTTTCTTCTTCTTTTTTTCGTGTATGCGATAAGACACCAATTAGCTTTCTCTTCAACAATTTCCTCTCTTAAGATGCTTTTTCATTATTCCTGTCCTTCTTCTCAATAGGCATTCCATCATTTATAGGGATGTAATCACCTAATTTTACCACATAATACATGTTTATCCTGGAAACATCAAATAATGCAATCATTTTTTGTTTCTAGTAGTCATATTTCTAACCTTTGAATAACAACAGTCTGTTGATGACTTGTCCTTCAATTTTCATGCTCTTCTACCATAATCTTTGCCCCTACGATGCTCAACCTAGATGTTGAGCTCTGGTACTAATTAAAAGAACAACCATAAATACAAGAAGGGGATGGGTTAAATTGTGTTTATACGGAACTTTAGAAAACCTTTCACAAGTCAACTGTAAAACAAATATATTGAAACACATTAAATGATGTTGAAAAAGGACATGAAACCAAAATCTTTTACCATCTAGTAAAAGTGTGATAAAACAAATTATATTTTACTCAACTAAGCTACGTTCAATGCCTTTAAAATACTTAAGGATTTTCACTAGTGACAATAGGTTACAGATATTATTTCTTCTAAAGTCACTTCTGACTCAACCAAAATATTCTTTTTTATAAATCTACTCATGACTTAACCCACATAAGTTGATAAAAAAAATTTATTAACCAAGTAATATTTCTTACTGAGCTATTTCTGCCTCTTTATAAAAGAAATGAGATTTAAGTGTTTACTAGATCAATCTCAATGAGAAAATAAACAAGATAAGCTCACATTGTTTGAATACAAACTTTGCTAAGTAAAGAATTTACAAATGAATTACACCCTAAGTATATTTGACATAAAACTAATGGTTTCATCCAATGAATAAGAACTTTAAAAAGTTGCTTTATGTCTTTTTCTCTTAATTCTCTTGCTTCGCAATTCTCTATCATATTTGATAAGTTAAATCTTTTTATTGGGATTAGAGTCATTAGGAGATAGCACAAGTAGAGTAGTCTATGAAAAATGTGACAAATAAGAATAATCAAGTCTTTACTGACATGTGTCGTCCTTAAGTCTGAACATTGTTATACTTTATCCTTTTTGTTTGTTGTTTCATAGAATGTCTAACCTCTTCCGCGTTAGTTTTCCAATCATAATTAATGCAATAACTAATAAAAGATTAAAGTGCATATATAACAATAAAGTTGAATCTTTTTATTAAAATACTTAGTTAAGATTTAAAAATACCATTTTCACGCTAAAGCACCGAGACAAAAAAAATAAAATCTAAAAGTAATTCATTTGAATTAATATCTTGATATTTAACGTACTTTTCTTAGACAAATGTTTGTCTTTCTCAATATAACTCAAATTGGACATTGCCTTCTTTATTGGAGGATAACATAATCCACTTGCTTATTAGACTATAGATTGATCTACTTGTTTATTGGATGATAATATCCAACAACAAACAAGACGTAAGCATAATTAATCACAAATTTGTTATGATCGAAATCTTTCGCCCACCAATAAACGTGAGAGTTAAAAATTTAATATCTTAAATTCAAAAAACATACGTAATAATTGGTAATAAAAATTATGTTCTTTGTAAATTCTTACATGATTGTGTGATAATTTTAACTTTTTTTTAGTGAACATGACTTTTAAAATAAGAAAGAATAATTATATTATGTTTTTAATGGATGAAATGTGATTATTATAATATTTATGTTGGAACAAGATTTTAAGAAAATAATGATTATTATCTAAGAAGTAAATGAATTGCTTTTAACGATACACGGATTTTACATGACTTTTATCTGAATATTATGTAAAAATTTATTTTAAAAAATTTCAAAGTATACAAAATACTGTGTCAATTTTTCATAAAAACTTTAGAATTTTAAAATATTAACAAAGTTGATTTGGACATCTTCGTACATAATCACTCCTATAAATTGGTTTAACAATATACTTACAAATCCTTTTAAGATTACTAAATGTTCACGTTTAATTCATAAATATTAAATTATAATTTATTTGTGACTTGACCTATCTATTATTTATTATAAAGATTATTGCGGTAACATTAAGATGATTGTAACAAAGAAACGAGACCTTTATACTTTAGTTAAAAAAAAATGATTTTTAATCAGTTGTTATAACACCAGGAAAATCTTAGTTCAGATCATGCATTAAAGAAAAAAAATTTAAAAACTATTAAAAGAATTTTTTTACCAAATAATAAAATAAGTTTTTTTATCTAGTTGAAAGAAAACTAAAGAATAACTAAAATAGAATTTTTTGCAAGTATTAAACAATTAAACCTAAAAAATGTAATTAAGAGTTGGTTTATTTGAACTATATTTATATACATAAACAATATTCTACTCTGTTATTCTTGAAAAACCAAATCTTATCTATTTCTTGGAAAATGAATTGTTGAAAGATTTTTCAAGAAATAGTTTTTAACATTAAACTTACACCTAAATCTTTTTATTCTAATTTGGTACGAATCTTTCCTTAGATAGCCTTAATAAGACGCGGAACCAGGTTCAGTGTTATCAGGTAATGACCAGTTTTCGTGGACGCTTCCGCACCTGATTACACTTCTCTTCTCGCTTTATTATTCCCAATTCACCGAAGCATTTTCCTTCTTTTATAAGTATTACCTCACCGACTGCGAGGAGAACGAATCGTCAAAAAAGAACAAAGAAACCAAAGCTTCTACAAGAGAGATAGAGAGAGATAGAGAGAGAAAGAGAGAGAATCTAGAGAGAGAAAGGGAGAGAGAGATGAAGATCACAGCGTTGCTAGTGCTTAAATGCACGGGTGAAGGTTCCGATCCCGTGATTCTCGCGAACGCTTCCGACGTGAGTCACTTCGGTTACTTCCAACGTTCCAGCGTCAAGGAGTTCATCGTCTTCGTCGGTCGCACCGTCGCAAAACGCACGCCGCAGGGCCAACGTCAATCCGTACAACACGAAGGTCTGTCGTTTACAATCTTCGATTCCGCGTTTTGAGTTATTATCCTGTCGTTTTTCTTGATCCGGATTGCCTTCCCGCTTTCTCGAATTTTTAAACCTATTTTCTGTTGCGTTTCGTTTAGGAATAATAGAAATCGTAATTCGCTTTAAATTTTGATGTAGTAATTTGATCTCTGTTGATTTGTTTTTGTTGCCGAATTGTGAAGGATTGAAAACGTGCTTCTTTTGTTTTTGTGTTTGCAGAGTACAAGGTGCATTCCTATAATAGAAATGGTCTTTGTGCGTTGGGATTTATGGATGATCACTACCCGATTCGAAGTGCCTTTTCTCTTCTCAACAAGGTGAGACTCAGAGTACTGTGTTTATGTTCAGTGTTATGCTATTGTATTCACGGCTTATCGCTGTTTCCTTTGTTGTGAGGACGTTGCGATTCTTTGACTTACTTGATTCTGTTGTATTAGTGTTTGTTGTTATTGCACTGGTGTTTTTCCATATTGTGTGACGCGCAAACAGGATTTTAAATTGCGGTCCTGGTTGCAATTGTTGATGTTGCGGGAAATGGGTGATATATGTGGCTGTATTTGTTCTCGCCAGACCTAAAGACCTTGATGATGTGGCTGAAATCGCTTTGTGAACTGTTTTTTAAAACCTTGATGACTGACATCTGACATTTTATTTAGTGTTTTATTTTTTGTTACTTTCATTGTCAGTCGAAACATCCAGTTGGAGGCATGTTTTTTCTTGCAGTAAAAAATTAGGAAGATGTTGTTCGTGGGTACATGATAACACTATGTTATGCCTCCTGTATTGCTAAGAATGTTATAATTGTGGGAGGGACTTTGTGTTTTAGCTCTTCAATTTATGGAGATGGTCACCCCCCCAAAAAATTTCTATCACTGTTTACTGCCATGTTATTACCATAGTTGTCAATAAGGCCAAATAGTTGTTATTGTGGAATCATATTGTGAAGGGGCTAAAGCAAAATCAGAGCAGTTTGAAGTAGTGGATGTTGCGGTTGTGATAGTGGACAAAATCACAGCTGGAGCAACTGGAGTGGGTCACTAGAAAACTACTTTAACCAGGAGACACTGTCGTCTAAGGGTGTTTATGGGGCCAATTTGGGATTTTGACCTTCCTTTGAATCAGAACTGAAACCGGTATCTTAATCACCTGTGCACACTCTATTTTGAAATAGTGCTCACTGTTCTCCTTTCCAATGAACACCAACCCTTCTTCCGGCATTTACTGGTTAGCCATGACAGTTTGTTCCCATCCCAAACCTAGGCAGCCTCTTTTCTTCATAGATTTTCCTCGACACCCTCGAGGCCATTTTCTGGAAAACCTATCACTGTTTCCAGTCAACCATGACATTTGATGCCTTGTTTTGTTCTGTCCCGGTGATTTTCTATTTTCTAAGCTCTCTTAATCGGGTCTTTAATCTTACTGCTTTGTGCTCACTTCTAAGTTTTACCCTTCAGATATTTTATTCTAAATGTAACTGGTTCGAAGAATTGCGGCCATCCCACTAACTAGGGAGACTGTCAAATTAATCGGAATTTTTTTTTTATTTTAAATTGTTGGGGTCTAGGTACCTCTCAGGTTTAAATTATATCCATTACCATTATGAATATTTTGTATTAATTCCAAAGCTGATGACATCTTGATAACTATTGGCTTGAAAAGAAAGATTTAGTTTACTATTTATGTTGCCACTTAGCATAATATTATTTATGTTGTTTTTCCCTGCACATTGGAGATGGATCCATCTCTGAACTCTTTTTTCCCGTGTAGTCTTGTTTGGTTTTGTGTTGACTTCCTATGCTACCCGTGGTCTGCACCATAACTAAATGATTAGCTTCTTGAAGCCTCTTGATATCCATAACAGTGTTACCAATTCACTCTTTTGTGGACTGGATCTATGTGATCCAACACAATTATCAATCTTGGATAGCAGTGGACAGCAGCCAACCCTGAAAGTGTTATAGCAGGACAGTGCTTTGCAGGATGACCGCTGTTTGAAATTTTGTATGCATATTAATTAATTAATACTATATACTTAAAAATGCTGAAAAAAAGGATATTCAAATTCATTATTTAGCAAAGTAGCAAACCGCAAAAATAAAGTGTAATTGTACATTAGTACTAGATAAGAGTAAAGTACATGAATGTCTAAATCATAAACAGGGATAAAAATATTTGTTTCTAGAGTGAAAATATTTCAGAAAGTCACACATGAAAGGCAAATTATTGTCTTACGAAACTTCAAGTAATTGACATAATTTACAGAAGTCAAATGTCTGATTGAAATAGCTATTTAATATACTTAGTCCGATTCAATTTTTATTAGAGGGTAATAAACTACAATGTCATGCAGGTGGTAGATGAATATCAACAAAATTTTGGTGAGACATGGAGAAATGTTCAGGAAGACAGTACTCAACCATGGCCCTATTTGAATGAAGCCCTGACAAAATTCCAGGCATGTAAATACCTCTGTTGTACTTGTACGAGAGTTGTTTGTTTTTGTTCAAAACAATCATACAATATTCTAAATTGTGTTACATTCTGCTAACCTTATTACACAATTACTTACGACTTAAACCCCTTTTTATCTGTCCCTATCAAATCTTCAGGATCCTGCAGAGGCTGACAGGTTGTTGAGAATCCAGAGGGAGTTGGATGAAACAAAAATCATCCTTGTAAGCACCTATTACTTTATATTTGCAAAACAGTATATGGGTACCCTGCATTGTTTATCCTCAAAAGCTATTTCTCTTCAAGACATTTTGTCACACAGTCATTCAATTTTAAACAGGATGGTTATATGCTCAGTAATTTTCAAACTAAATGAAGCCAAATGTAATGTACCATTTCAAATTTCTCCTTTTCTAGTGTTGTGTTATGATACCTAGATTTTATATTATGTCTGTCCAATTTTGCTGCTACTAGTTTCTTTTTACCAGATATGTTACTGTTCTGTATTAATGTACATGCACTTGGTTATTTTATCTTAAATTTGGTAGTCTTGATTTGGCCATTCTTGATCGTTTGAGGGGTTTTTTTCGTTTCTTCCTACACAATGGGCTTGTTTATGCTTTCTGATTTTCCGTTGTGTAGATCTCTTTCACCTTATTATTCTATTTATAAACAGCACAAGACTATTGATAGTGTGCTGGCTAGAGGGGAGAGGCTGGACAGTTTAGTTGAGAAGAGTTCTGATCTGAGTGCTGCATCACAGGTACACCTAAACGAGTCCTGTTATACAACTTTGTATTTGGGACTAGTACATCAATGCATGCATACTCACAGTCTAACATCTATTATTTGTGACTCTTTTTCTGTTACTAAAGCTTTGGTTTGTGGTTATAATCATCATTGAGCACACAAATTGAATGTTTTATGTAGTTTTCGTGGTCAATGTCTTTTCTTGTTGCCAAACTTTTAGCTATGCTTTTTTTAGGTGATCAGACAAAATGAATAATATGAACCATGTGTGTTAAATATTTTAACATGTCAATTTGGGACTTTATTTTGTACAGTATACATTAATACATCTGTGCTATTGGCCTTTTGAGTCTATATACCTCAATGTGCTTTCATCTAAAACAGCTAATAATAGATATCTGGTAAGGTTGTGTGTTATAAATAATTAAATATTGCTTAGGAAATGTCTGTGTATTGAATATGAAGTAGTATATATGTACATGTGTTTATAAGGTTATTAAAAGGAAATATAGACTTTGGGGAGGGTGATGGGTATTGGCGCATATAATCAAATATTCAACTTTCTTGTTTATTTATTGTTACTGTCACTAGTTGAAATTTTGCTTATTCACTTTTTCATATGTATAATTACATCACTTCCTATTACATTTTATGGTTTTTTCTCTCTCATATTTTGGCATTATGAATACTGAACAAAAATTGAAATTTGATAGGTGCTTTATATATCTCTGCCTTTCTTGCCTTTGGTTTCAATCTCTTCTTATTTAGTGTATATATACTGTAGTAAACTTATAAGGCTGTGTCTATTATTTATGCTTCTAATTATTTCAATATTTTCTTCTTAGTTATTTATTTTGGTACTTAATTACTGAACAAAACACATTTGGTTCTTAAAGATTTGAAAATAGTCACGTTGGCCCCTAATGAAAGATAGAAATCAGCATTGTTCATCACTAAAATATTAATTTGTTAATTTAGTTTTCAGGGACTACATGTAAAAAAAGAACCATATCGATGATATATTCTTCTTTCAAGCTAAAAATGGTTTTTTGGAGTAACGGAAATATCATCTTTGTGGTGATCGACCCCCAAATCTCTTAGAACCGAAATTGTGCTTTACTCTTGTAACACTGTCAGTTTTTGAATGCCAAATTAGTTATTCTATTATTGCTATGGAGTTTGACTTGTTTTGAGACACCGTGTATGGTTGCATATTTTGAATAGAACCCTTTGTTAACCATGAATGGAAATTTTTTCCCACTAGTTAGTTTACTGACACATGAACCTGATTCTGGCGTTTGAAACAGATGTTCTACAAACAGGCCAAGAAAACCAATCAGTGTTGTACCATATTGTAAGCTTTCAAGTCTTCACTATGCAGCGAGCACTTGAATCCTGTTCCGACATGGAGACTGTTGGATAGAAGAAAATAGCTTCATATGTCTATATCACTCGTCATTGTTTGCTTGTTGAAAATTATGTGATTTACCCGATACATGTCTTACATTACCGTGTTAACAAATTAAAATTCCCATTTACCTTGTGGTGATGTTTACTATGATAATTTATAGTACGCATAAAATATTGTTTTGGTGGAGTCATCCCATTGTTAATTTGTAGTTTGTTATTGTAATCTGCCCTCATAAGGGTTCTTACATTCGTGTTATTTGTTTTCATGATCTTGGGAGTGGTCCTTGTGCATTACTCATCCTATCCGAACAACAAAATTATTTCATTTAGTGTTATAATAACATAAATTAGTTTTACAAATCAAAATTCTGATACACAAAACTGAACATATTTAAAATAAACAACACAACTGACATTTTTTGAAATTTGGTCTGAGCCAACACAACACAAATCTAACACTATTAGAAGCCTAATCCAAGTGAATATAATGAAAGTATATACTAGTTAAAATAAAACTTGTAAGTAATAAATAAAATAATATTATCAAAGTATTCACACAGCGAAGGTTTTTATTTAATTAATTACACAAACTTTAGATATTGGTAAGAGTGCAAGCAGTGGGACACGAGTCCATCAACAACAACCACACCACACAAAAGCTCATATACAGACTACAAAGCAAGCCAAAACATACATGCCTATAGACTTGGCGGGATCCAAACTTAAAATTGCTTAACCTAATTCTCTATTCAATACATGTAATTAAAATACTTTTTCTTAGTAATAAATTATGTAACATCATGGAGAACTATTTCCCAAAAAGGGATTTGAGCCACCAAGTGCCTTTGGTATCTTGGGGGCCTTCTGTCTCAGGTGGAGGATCGCTCTGAGGGGTCTTGTGGAGTTTGCTCACATCATATCCCTCTTCCTTGGCTTTCTCAACAAGCTGGTTGTAGACATCCTCGTCAATATGGGTTTTCCTGCTTAATATCTAGTATTCAAATTGACCCAAGTTATGCCAGGAAAATCAAATTATAGAACAGATCATAAATAATACCGTATAAAAGCAGTTAGTTTTTAAGCACTTAGCTTCAACATATCTCTCGCGCTGTTTAATTTATAATCAAGGATTAAAATTGTGTTTACAGCACCAAAATTGAGAAAAATTGCATAGTCGCAGATATATGTGTACTTTTTTGAAGACCCCTCAATTTTTTATTTTTTTGCTTTCGGAAACAGACCCTGCAATTTATTTCAAAGTATCGTAATCGATAAAAATATTTAGTTTCTTTTTTCTTTTCTTAGGAGCATTTCTAATATTATTAACATTCATTTTAAGCAACTAAACAACATAAAGTAACTCATTTAGTTTTCTTTATTTAAAGTATTTTATTTCTTGTAAAGTACCTCACACGATATTTTATCATAATTAAGCAATTAAACAACCTAAAAAGATACTAAGGCTAAAGATGTTCTAAGAATGGCCTTACAATTCTCCAAAATAATTTCTCCACCGATTTCGCAACTGAAAATTGTGATTTTGATGCAATTGAGAAGACATTCAAAACTTTGGGGTCGGAGTTACGATCGCAGATGGCAATTAGAAATTAAAACCATGATATGAGATTCTGAAGTACATCAATTATTTTAATAAAACTGTGAAGTATATCACAAACATTTATATCAATTGTGTTGGTAAAACTTTATTTTTTAATAAAATTGCATTTCTCCGAAGAATTGTACCATTAATTAGTACTAAATAGAGAAATTTTCCCCAACAAAAATAGACCATAGTAACGGACGCAAGCAGAGCAACTATGTTAACCTCTGACCTTTCCAAAGAAAAGCAAGACCAACCACAATTGAGCCGTAACATCAAAATTTTTCGGGTAAGACGTATTTGTCCATAATTTTTCATAATTTTAAGAATTGTGTCTAAAATTTTTCATACTTGACATCTATTCTTGTAACTAAGTTTAAAGTAATATTTTTATCTAGAAATGCTACAAGGCTAATTAACCACCTTGTGTTCAATCTAAATTTTTATTAATTTTTTTTTAAAAAAATCATCACATGTTATGGGTACTTATATACTCATATTTACATTTGCAACCTCCAACTTTCATTTCTTTTATTTGACTTGAAGCAGTAGAAGTTGAAAGGAAAGAAGCTTACCCAAAGGTATTTCCTGGTGGGTTCGCCAATCAAAGCAAACTGATAATCATTGTCAAGGTACAAGATCCAGTAGTTGCCAACAACAGGGATGATGGGCAAGAAGGGAGGAACATAGAACTTGACCTTTAACTTGGCCTCATCACTCTTGGGGTCAGCCTTATAAGCAGTTCCCTCAATGAAATCTCTCTTACCATTACTAAAAGTCTCATTCAGCACATGCACAGTCCCATCCTCCTTAAGAGTGTATGTGGCTCTTGTATTTTCACCGTTCTTGGGCTGAAAAAATGAAGGGAATGAAGCTATCTCGTACCATCTCCCCATATACCTCTCCAAGTCCACACCCTTCACAACTTGCATCTCTTTCTTGCCCATTCTTGCCTTCAAGGAGAAATCTACACAACACTCAACTCAACTCAACTCAACTCAACACACACAACAATGATTTTAGATTGCAAGTTTTACCAACTTGTGGGTCTCATCTTAAGGTTTCCAAAGTAGCTACATTTATAGATACAATATACAAAGCTTATTCCAGAATTAAAACCACAATAATTAAAGATATTTCTTGATTAAAGATGGAAACAGCAACTTATTAGAATTATTTTATATTTTATAATATACTATTTTTTTCCAAGCCGGATCTAATATATTTAAGAGGTTAAGTTTAATCTGATAGATCTCTAAATTTATTTACAAAGCTTATTAAACATATATGTTGATTGACTTTAAATATAAATATAATTTTTAATGACACATATAATAAATAGAGGTAGTAGATAATGATTTTTAATTTGAATTTTGATATATGGTTAAATTATAAAACATGACAGGTGATCTGGACGGTTCTAAATTAATTTTAATATAATTTTTAAGAATTTTATTATTAAAATTAATAAATTTTTAATACATATTTTATTATAATAAATAATGAAACAAAAACAATCTCATTTTTTTTTAATGTTATATCGTTATCCAATGATTGCGTTTTTGAATGTCCACATGTTTAATTATTTTCTGTATTTTATTTTGCTAGAAAATTAACTGACTAATTTTATTTTTTTGTTTGCATAAACTTTATGAATTTATCTTTCAAATTTAAAATTTAGTTAAATTATTTATTTGACTATTATAATTATTCTCGTTTAAGTTTTCGTCTCGATATAAAAATTTAAGTTTCTGTCCTCATATAATTCTTTGTGTCAATTATAACCGTCGGAAAAATTTTGTAGTGCTGAAAAAATTTATCTGATGTTAATAATAAGGACCAACACCTATCTTTCATACATGTGAGGACTATAAGTTACAAATTTCTTATTCAGGAATTAAAACTTAATTAAAACGACAGCAATCATAGAAATTAAGTGAATAGTTCAAAATGCATTTTCATGGAAATTTGTTGAAAGAGCTGTTTAGTAGTTTTAAAAAGTATGTGTAAGTATAAACTTTGTTTTTTTAAAAAATTATTAATTCTTTAATTTTCTAAATTAATACAATATTGTCATTTTTCTGTTTAATGTGCAAATGTCATTAAAGTTATAAAATTTCATCGTAATATGTAAATAAAAAAATGTAATGACTAATTAAACCTAAAATATTTCATATGGATGCAACGTGATGAGACAAAGATCAATGCGCCCAGAAAAGAGTGGAGGAGTTTGCACCACGTAAGTTCTTGAGGATTAGATCCATTGATTCTTTTCTATTTCTTTTTTGTTAAGTTACTTTCTCTAGACCCATCACATTTGATGACTAAATTGGTGCAAAGTTTACACACTAATTATTAAAAGAGTCATTAAAGAATTTATTAAAATTGTTCATGTAAGTTATTTGGCACCAGTTTAGTGAATCATTTTGCTAGTTTCTACTCTAGTAGAGTTCCATAAACATTTGCCTCAAGTGGTACATATTGAGGTGAAAAATGTAAAAGAATAAAAGATAGTTAGAGAATAATAAAAGATAACAAATGTAATAAACAATATATCAATAACAAAAGAAAAATTGAGTAATTATAATTTTCCTTTCTAGATTAGATACAATTTGTTTGTTCACTTTTTTCTGTTCCTCCTTTATAGTATAAACAAATCACATTGTTTTAGTTGTTCTTTGAAAAAAACAGAGAATTAAAAGAATATTGAGTGATGTTTGTTTGAGATTTTATTTTTTATTTTTTGATAATTTTTTTAAAAAAATTAAAAATAGAGTCGCATTATATTCTTGTTTTCATTAATTTTGAACATATTTTCAATGAAAACATTTTAAAAAAATTAATCAAATAAATTTTCATATGTATAGTGGAAATGAAAACAAAAAAATACTCAAATCAAACACATCTTATATTTTTTATATTTAATTTAAATTTTAAAATAAGTAATTAGGTATTATTAAATTTTAAGAATGTAATATCTTAAGCCTTATGATAAAATATTAGTGTGTTATTTTACAGTTAACATAGAAGTAGAAGTTTCCGTGAAACTCAATTAATTTTAATTTACTTCTATATTTCATTTTATTACATTTTTCTTAATTTTTTTAAAATTAAATAAATTTTATAATAAGTATTAACTTGGCATATCTATTTTTTTTTTGAAGAGTATGCTCAGTTACTTCTTTTATTTTCTATTTAAAAAAACATTGCATATTTTCATATTTTTTATGAACATATAGTCACATTCGTAGCAATGAAAATTGAAATTATGTCTTTCAATGCAATTTTTTACATAGAAAAAATGCTTCGAATTGTAAATTTTCTGACTTTATATCATCGACATCGGTAATATACATATTTTTGTGATATCATATTATTTGTGTATCGTATTTATTTAAGTATAATATTTGATTTGTTTCGAAAATTTCCAAAATTAGTCTATTCTGGTGGCTTCGGGGGTTAATAACAAATTAACCAAATTAAAAACATGTTATTTCGGTGCAGTTCAAATGGATTTCCTTGTTATATATAGATAATATATTTTATTATAATAGACTTATACTAAATCAATAAATAGTAAAAAAATACATGATTATTTGTAAAATTCTATTCTTAATAATAAAACAATAGATAATATAAGTGTACTTCATATTTATAAATTATAAATTCAATATTACAATCGACACCCCTACTTTTTAAAGAAGGGTAATATACTTGACAAAAATTTATATAATAATTTTTTTGTGTTTATTTCTTTTCACCATGAGTCAAACTAATGGTAAGTGAGCTCTAAAGCAAATTTTGAAGAAAAAAAATATTTTAAATTAAAAAAGTTGTATAATTAATATTTTGGAAAATCTTTTTTTACTGATCTTTTTGCTTTATAAAAACTGATAAAAAATGTTGTAATAAAATAATCAAATAACTACTTAAAATAATCAAGACATTAGTTCTGAGCTTGAATTAATCAATTACAACAATACTTAGTCGATTACAATATTCGCAAAGACTCTAATAATTAAATACAAACCTCCTTAATCAATTACTTAGGCATCATCAACCTGGTTAGAGGCACATAATTATCCTCATAATCCTACATCTCAGATGTTCTTATTCTGAATTTTCACCATCAAACTCAAATAGGGAATAACAAACAAATCAGCATACATATAAACACACACCAACCAAAATACCCTGAATTCAACTTAACAACTCATTCAATGGATAATTTAATTTCACAATCCAATTCAACCTAACATCTAATCTTGAACATTTGGGTTTGAGCCCCACCACAAATCCAACCACCCCCTTATAACCCATGTCCAAACCACTCGAGTCTAATGAAAAAAATTAAAAAAATCTTGAATCTCATAACTAAAATAATATCATGAAAATATTCACACGCCAAAGTTTTCAGTGATGAATTATAACAAACTTTAATTGTTAAAGTAGACAAAAGTTCATATACAGATAATGGAGCAAGCAAATACATGCATGCATTTAGACTTAAGAGAGATTCAAACTTGAAATTGCTCAACTGAAGATTCTAATCTCTCTACTGATTACATGAAATGAAATACTTTTCAACATAGTAAATTATGTATCATCATGGAGAACTATTTCCCAAAAAGGGATTTGAACCACCAAAAGCCTTTGGAATCTTGGGGGCCTTCTGTCTCTGGTGGAGGATCACTCTGAGGGGTCTTGTGGAGTTTGCTCACATCATATCCCTCTTCCTTGGCTTTCTCAACAAGCATGTTGTAGACCTCCTCGTCCAAATGGGTATTCCTGCTTAATATCTAGTATTCCAAATTGACCATAAGTTATGCTAGGAAAATCAAATTAGCTTACAAATCATGAATAATGCAAAAGCAGTTGTTAAGAAGATACAAGTCCACTTCTTTCATGTGTTGTTATTTCCTTGCTGGTATTAACACAACATATCCCTTGAGCTGTTTAATTTTTAGTCAAGGTTTAAAATTGCTTTTATACCAACTAAGTTGAGAAAAAGGGCAAATAAATGTGTACTTAAAACAGCAATTCTCCACAAGATTGATAATATTGGTAACAAAGAAATTTCACCCAACAAAATAGACCATACGCAAAGTAACTATGTTAACTTTTGTCACTTTACTCTTGCAAATTAAACTCCGTGTGTGATCAAATTCCCACAACAAGAAGCAAGGTTTTAAGAAAGCAACCACAGTTTAGGATTAGCAACAAGGTTTTGGTAGTCACTCTCATAGCAACGCGACCACATAAGATTGGAACTTATCTTATAATTTTTAATAAGTTTTAAGAAATATTAAACATTATGATGCTAACATTTCTCTAATATGCGTTTGTCAATTAATATTTTATAATATAGTCAGTGACCAAACTTGTTAGCAATTTATAACCTTGGCAACAAAATCTGAGGGAGAAGAGCACAACATGAAAAGTAGAAGGCAAATATCAATAAACTTACCCAAAGGTAATTCTTGCTTGGTTGGCCAATCAAAGCATATTGATAATCATCATCAATGAACAAAACCCAGTAGTCCCCAGTAACAGGGAAGATGGGCAAGAAGGGAGGAACATAGAACTTGACCTTGAACTTAGCCTCATCACTATTGGTGTCAGCCTTATAAGCAGTTCCCTCTATGGACCCTCTCTTACCATTACTCCAAGTCTCATTGAGCACATGCACAGTTCCATCACTGTTAAGAGTGTATGTGGCTCTAGTGTTTGCACCATCCTTGGGCTGATTCCTTGATGGGAATGAGGCTATCTCATACCACCTTCCCATGTACCTTTGCAAGTCCAAATTCTTCACAGTTTGCATCTCTTTGTTGGCCATTTGTGGCTTCAAGGGAGAGGTTACACAACACAGTATGTAGAGAAACAATGATTAGCTTGGTTTCTTTGTGCTTTGTGAGTAGCTGGTTTGATAAGGATTCCAAAGTGGATATATATAGATTGAAGATAAAAAAAACCTTGTTTAGCAATTCTTGAACTAACGTGCAAGGATAATTAACTATGAAATTGCTAAATAGTACAAAAGATAAGAAAAGTAGAAAGGTTATACTACAATGATCCCGTGATTTCCTTAAACTTAATCAGGATTTTTCATCAAAGCAACAGTTAAAGTGTGTTTTATAGTCTATCGTGAAGAATAATTTCCATGTATATCATTAACTAATAGAAAACATAAAATTTTAATAGACATTCACAATTAACGTTTTAATATTGGTGTATTCTTTTTTAATTGTTTATAAACATTTATGTTTAATAAGTCTTAGAGTTTGAAGATATTAATTTATTATTCCTTTTCTATATAAATTTATGTAATTAACTTTCAAGTTTTTTAATTTATATTTTAGCCCTTTATTTATTTATTTATGTACATATACGTTTAATGTCGTTGGGATAGATATTAATAGTTTTTAAAAAAGTACGTGTCAGTATTATTTTTCAAAATTTTTTATATTAATATAAAATAAATTTTAAAAATGATATCATTACTCGTAAATAAAAATAAGATGTGAAAATATTAAAGTTTTTAATTTTGAAAAATAAATTTCATTTAATTATAAAAAATAACTTGGAAAAGAATTGTTTCTCAACAATTAAAATAGGAATTTTCTTCCTCTGTGTAGAAACTGTACATGGACAGAGATTTTTGGCAATAAAGGTGTGTGGAGGAGGTTGGACCACGTACACTATATAACATGGTACTTTCTAGTATTCACATGCTTAGAGTTTTATCTCTATCTTTCAATTATTTGTTTTTTCTAGATTACCTACAATTTTAGACTACTTTTTCACATATTAAACAATTTTAGACATACTTCCCAACAGAGAAAAATAATGATTGGAATTTCAAAATGTCTTAATTGATATTCTTTATTGAGAAAATATTTTGTTTTTAATCTTCTCAAATCATATTATTAAAATTCTAAAATTGGCCTTTTTCGTGGCTTCAAGGAAAACAGATAAAACTTAATGTGCAAGAAACAACTCATGGACCCATACGTCAATTTCAACCGTATGCTTAGCTTGGAACCCAAGACACAGCTGATAATTAAGATGAAGAAGAAACTCTTGGCAATAGTGTGCCGACATATCCAGACGTGTACGTATTAATATTGCAACTTAAATTTTCATTGTATCATGTCTTTAATAATTTTCATACCTGAACGTTAGCCTTTAAAAATTTGTTATTTTGAATTTAAACAATAAAGTTATTTGTATTTTATTTAAAATAAGATATTTTGTATTTTATTCCTTTAAGACAGCAAAGAAATTCTAGGATACTTTTTAAAATTTAAAGAGATTATATAAAATTGCGTTATATAGAAATTTACAAGAGATTTATATGTAAAGTAACGCGCGTGTTTAGTTTTACATCAGAAAACTGATAAAACTGATTCATATATAAGTAAAAACAGATATGTGTTACTTATTTAGACTCTAATTACAACATGAATTTATGGAATTAATTTCATTAAGTTTGGGTCAAAAATTTAAAATCATTTTTAAGTTAGTAAATTTTACTCTGATTTTAATATATTAACTTTAAGGTAAATTTTGATCTCTTTCTAATTCAAATTTAGTCTTAAATTCTGTTAATATTAATTATAGAGACGTAAATTGTTTACAATATGAGATAAAGATTATGTTATTTCAAAATTTATAGTTAAATTTATGATAAAAATATTAAAATTGTATAAATTTAGAAATTATAATTGAATTGGATCAAAATTTGTAATTAAGACTCAATTAGCCTGAACACTAAGAATTGTCTAAAAGAATTATCTAAAAACTCATTAATTATTCACTAATCATGTTTAATCATGTCTCAATCATTACTAAGTATAATAAGAAAATGATTAAAATAATAACATATTAAAAAATATTGAAAAAATATGATATAGTTTCAACATAATTCCAACCAAGAAAAAGGTTACATAAGTTAACTTATTTAATGATCATTCATCTAACTCAAATTATCCCACTTATTTTTTTCCCAACTTATTTGAATTGAATTTATTCTTTTGCATTCTTGTGCACTTTTTCTTTAATATATTCTTTTAAATGTTCCTTTTTTCTTTTTTATTATTTCTTTTGTATATGTGTATATCATTTTTCACAACTCTAAAGTCAAAAGTTCATGTGTACAAAACTAAAAAGCATGACTCATCTCTCTTACTTAACACTTTGCACGTATGGAGCAACCCTCACACTCATCAATTTACATAAACAAAACAAATATCACGCTTAATCAATAAAAAGGAAGGGACATAATTTATTTTATTCTTAGGCTTGTAATAAGGAAAATGAAAGAATGGGAAAATAGGCTTAAAACTAGCTATCAAGGGGAAATGATGTATATGGTGGCTATAGGGTCAAGTAGGGAAGCAAAAAGTATGCAGACATGTGAAAATGAAGTTTCAAAAAGAATGAAGACAAGTTTTAGAAAACAACATCTACAAATGATAACAACACACACGAAGGAAAAGAGAATGAAATATAGATGCATCAATTCAAACAGGCCAAATAGCTCAGAGGGTCAAATGCTATTATACATAAAAGTGTACAATATCAATTTTAAACAGATCATATTAAGGTTTGTAAAAGAAATATTTCAACCTAGTGAAACAATTAAAATCGAATCTAGCGTAGGTTCTGCGACATCATTTGTTACTATTCCAACTCCTACACCTAAAGCTTTTACATCAGAAAAATAAAGAGAAGATGAAATTCTTGTTAAAAAACTTAATATCATGCTCTATGAGGAACCTATTGATTCCTCTTATTTGCATGATGCCCACGTTCCGTTTAATGGTAATGTGAATGTCATGCTCGCCTTTGGTAAGCAAGATACCTTGATTGAGTCTATTGTTAGATGCCTTGCACCTTTCTTCTTCTTCTTCTCAAGTATAAGATGTCTTTACTTCATTTGAAAGACAAGTAGGCTCTTCATGTGCCTTTGGTACAAGTTGAAAATGTCACTTCTTAGTTTGTTCCAATAATGAATGTTATTAGTGATTCCTAAATGGTGTCTATTATCACATAGATGTCTTTGGATGACACAGTGTTGTATCAATTTAAACATTGTCAAGTTATGATTTTAACCTCTAAGTATAACTCTCATTTTTTTTATGTTTTTAGGACCTCTCACTGAATTTGTACAAATCTACTCTTGAGCAGAGCATCTAATAAAACTTGTCTAACTTCATACAAACCTTCCCCTACATGAAGATTTTTGTCCAACAATTCCTGATGAACTCCCCCATAACTTCAGATGGTCTCCATCCCTTAAAGTTAAACGCACTATTCATCCCGTGCATTTATGACCGATTTGGAAGCAAAATGTTTTTCCCTAAATGAAAATTACAACAAAGAGATGTAAATTGGTTGACTCTTTCATCTTCCTTAGGATATCTTATCTAAGATGAACATTAAAAAACTATAAAGAATAATTTTATACTCAAGAAAACGCGTGGATCCTAAGCTTGAAGGAATGACTTCAATAGTTTTTTTAAAACTAAGTCTATAACAAGGTTATTGCCTAAAACTCATGTCAAAACTTATAGTATGGTATCTACTTATAAAAATGCGAGAAATTGTTAAGTCTAAAATGATTAGAGACAAATCATAACCCTTAATTTTTATAATTACAATTCATCTTATAATGTTTTATAAATAATCATTTTTAAATGCATCAGATGTAGTTTTCGTGACAAATGATAACAATCAGATGCATAAACAAATGATAACATTCAGATGCATAAGATTAATGCTCTTAGTATGAAGAATTACATCGGAGTATAGTCTAAAGGTACACATTAATGAAGAACTAGATGAACCGCTCTACATGAAAGATAAGTTTCTCTTCAAATAGTTACTTTTAAATGTTAAATTACTTATCTATATATTTTGTCTTTTAGAGGTTGAATTGACTTGCTCAAATAAAGTAAAAGGAATTTACCTACTAGTCACATAAAAAAATGAGTTAAATCAAAATAAAGAGAACTTCTCTAACTTGAAAATTGCAACAGAGAAGCATTTGCACTTTTTTTGGCATTCTTCAATTGTCAAATGATGAAGTTGTCAACTTTGATAAGACAGTCCATGTAGAAATATTTAATACAAGTGGATGTACATTACACTTTCAACAAATGAACGGAGATTTGAAGTTGTTGAGTTTCACAACTACTTTATGTTTATTATCTATACAAAGGTTAGAGATTCCAGACTGAAGTTAGAGATTACTTAAACTTTTAAATTTTTATTTCTCAATCTCTCAAAAAGTCTTTTAGTTTTTTCATTATAAATCTCTCTATGTAGAAGTTTATTCTTAAACAGATACTAATCCTTGTAAAACTTCCTTACCTTTAGTAGTAAGAGTTAACCTAAAGAGATTATATGCGAATAATACTTATTGTGTTGACCTGAGCAGGTGATGTTCAAATAATACGTAATAAAAACGTATGTCCATAAAATAATTAGTAATTTGAAGATTTTTAAATTAAAGAATATTTGTATCAATTACTAATATATTAAAGTAATAAACGTAGTCTCATTGTCACGAACCACGGTAAATTCTTTTATATCTTTTCTCTTATTAAACTTTTTCTTGTTAACAACATGTTATATGTAAAAAATTCTTTCGTGAAAATAATTGGTAAAATAATTAACATTTATCTATTCCAAAAGAACTTGTAAAATTTTTTAATTAATACAATTTAATTTCTTTTCTTATATTTTTGTCTTTATAAATTATTTAAAAATTAAAAAGAATGACATTAAAAAGAAATTATTAAGGTAAAAAAAGACTTTAAAAGATATTTTTATATTAATTTTCTGATTTTTTAAACACAATTAATTGAAAAAAAAACTAATGATTTTTTAGCCGAAACTCAAGAAAATTTGTCAAAAAGTAAAACCTATGTTATTTATTTGAGAAAAGCGTCCACCCAAAATTGATGTGTTACCAAATTTCCATGCCCAAAATTTGATTGAATAAATTATGGATTGTCTCCTTAGTTAGGTCCGCTGCACTCAACTTACATTAGTTATGCATGATTTTTTTTTTTAAAATAAAGGACGAAGTATGTCTTTGAAATACCCAATACTACCTTTTTAAGGTCATACCAAATACTAACTTTTAATTTTTATACTTCGTTTGCTAAATTTATTAAATTTCCATAATTTTTTTTTTAATTCCAATAGTTTTTCAAATGTTCAAGTATAATTAACAAAAATTAAGACACTAAAAGGCATAAGATTTTATTGTAAGAGTATAATCATTAAATAATTATATATATATATATATATATAAATGTTTAAATTTGAAGATTTTTAATCGATCATTAAAGACTAGTCATTGAAGTGTTAAGATCCATTCAAGAGGTTGATTACTCTTAAAAAAATGTTTTTAAAATCAGATCGGTTAACTATGTCACAGTGTATTATTAATTTATTATACGAGTATAATTTTATTTATAATATTATTCAAAAAAGAATGTAGCAACATTTTTTATTGTTGAATTTTGTTTAACTGAAATTTATATTATCATTCAATAAGAGTATTTCAATTGAAAATATACTTTATCATAATAAACAGTAATATACCTAATAACTTTTTAAAAATGCATATACTAGTACCAAATTCATTTTTAGGTTAAATTATATTTTTAGTTCTCTGTAATATTTAATTATCAATTTTTATCCTTTTAATTTTTTATTTTGAAATTTTAGTTTCTAATTTTTTAAAAATATAAACTTTAATCATTTTTTGAAAATTTAAAATTTAAAATTTTAATCTTCTGACTTTTTAAAAATCCAATTTTGGTCCAATTTATGTAAATATTCACTAATAAATTGATTTTAATGACACATTGTTATCTACATGACATAAACTAAAATAGAAATACTTTATCTAAGAGGACCAAAAATTAAAATTTTACAAATTTACACAGATTGAAATAATAAAATATATAAATTAGGTATATTCTTAGAGACTAAAATAAAAAAAATTAAAAATTAAAAAAATAGAAAATAAATTTGGAGAGAGACTAAAAATTTATATACCTATATATATATAAATTCAGAGGTGGCGACAGCCCCTATTTACTACATATCCCTGCACCCCTGTATGTATATAATGATGTAATTGACTGTTGTTTTGTATTATTACATGCTCTACAATTTATAGGAGTGATAATATATAATAGAAAATAGAAAGAGATGGAATTGAAATGTAAATTAAAGAAGAATGTAATGTTATGTTAAGTAAAAGTGGATCCTTAACTAAAGTTAGGTGATATAACACGCGCAGTGTAGTTGCGACTTGTTCAAATATGGCCAAAAAGCACTAACACTCACCATACCACACCACACCGCATTGTGAAGAAAAAGGTTGGGTGCAAAAACAATAAGGAAATAAGAACGTGATTGATATTGATTGTGGGTAGCAAAGAGAAAGAAGAATTGAAACAGTGAAAGTGGTGGATCAGATCTGTGTGTGAGATGTCAAGGGGGAGATCTGATTCGGGAGGCTGGTTAAGGGCGTGTTTGGTGTTGTTCGCAGTTGTCTCTGCCTTGGTAGTGTGTGGCCCTGCACTTTACTGGCGTTTCAAAAATTCAATATCTCTTCGCCACAATACTAACAAACTATCTTGTCCTCCTTGTCTCTGTGATTGTCCTCCTCCTCTCTCTCTTTTCCAACTCGCTCCCGGTACCCTCCCTCCTTCAGATCCATCTTTTCTTTCTTTTTTAATCCTTTTCATGGGATTTTTGTTAACTGGCTTTTTCTTTCATCTGCAGGTTTGGCCAATCTCTCTGTCTCAGGTTAGACTTCACAATTTCATTAGTTTTTTTTGTCTGTACTTGTTGTTTATGATGAGATCAAATGTGGGTCATTTTGGATGGGGCAAATCGCCCTTTTTAGTAGTACTTGTGATTTTATTGGAAAACATTTTTGTCTGAAAAAATATATATTTTTGGTGTTTTGAGACTTTTTTTTTGAGGGATTAGTGTAAGTGCTGCAGGTTTAAAACTAAATTTAAAGAGTTAAATGAAGCTAAGGAACTATGAAGAATAAGAGTAGGATGAAGTATGAACTATGAAGAACTTGGACTGGTTAGGTGATTCATAATTGTCAAACTTTTGGTGTCATACATGTATCCAATGCCGATTCACTTACAGTATGGGGGTAGATACATATTCAGGGTGTGTCCTCCATTTTTCTTAATTAAAATTTATTGACCTATACGATTGGGATATGGTGCCTGATATTACTTGCCACACAAAGATATGGCTTAGCAAAGATGTGATATATTGATATTTTATCCCAATTCTTTTACTGTTTTGCCGATATCATTGTCATGGTTAACTGGAAAAGGGATAGAACACTGGTCTCATACATCTTGAGTTTCTCATATCACACATCATAGCTCTTGCAGTTTTGGGTCATGCACTTTGTGCTGTTCTTTGCTTGTGTTTGGGAACCTGTTGAGTTTTTCCCATTTCACACTTTCCAAAGCATTTTCCCACTTTCCAAAGCATTTTCCCACTTTCCCAAGCTTCAAACGTGTCTAGAGCAAATTGTTGCTTCCATGTTCGACAAAACTATAGCGGGAAATCAAACAAAGCTTTTGTCTTGTGATATTGCTGATCTTGCATGTCCTCTGGTATTTCACATCACAGTTAACATCCTCTGCACTGATCATTGAAACAAATTGCATACGGTTCTGATCATGCACATTCTCTTAACTTCATTGAAGTACCATCTCCTTTCTCTTTCATGTCCATCTTACAGCAATTGTTCATATATAAACAGTAGCATCTAAGCCATATTATATGTTCAGCTTTTAAGAATTTTATGGATTCCCGTATTTTTGTTGTATCATATCACATACCTGTGCTAAGCTTTTGGGGTCATAGCTAGTCTTTTATGCCATGTGATCTGGTCTTTTGGTTGGAGCTCAGGTGTGACTATTTTTCCTGCGAATTCAACAATTAGTTCTTTATCAGTTTAGATGATTAAAGACATTTGAGTTGAATTAAAATTTTAGTACCCAAAGATTTTTTCTTTTGCTGTCCTGTTGTCAGTTTCTGTTATAACACCATCAGTTGGGTTGATCTAGTAGGCATTTCTTTGTCTAGTATGTGCTTTAGGTACTACTTTTCATCTTGAAAAAGCCAGTAGATGCTCCTTTTTTTAGTAGGAGCTCCCTTAGATGCTCTCTCTCTCATGGAAAAATGTCCAATATGGACTAAATTCACAATAGGGACTGTTTTCAAAACATATCCAAGCGGGAGAACTGATTTGGAAAAGGAAATCTGATGACTAAATTGAAAAATGAGTAAAAACTGTAGGGACTAAGATTTTAATTTAACCATACTGTTTAAGATGAAATTAGTGGAAGAGGTGCTATTGCTTTTGACAATTAGGAAATCTAATTCTGTATCACCTCAAATTTCTTATTTCGTAATCAGTGTCGTGATGAATTATGACAGCCATTAATGAAGTTCTTGAAATTGTTATGCTCAAACTTTCTCCAATTTTACTTCTAAAAACTGCATGGTGCATGCGAATGTCATCATTTGTGCTGATCAACAGATTGTGGAAGTAATGACCCGGATCTAAAGGAGGAGATGGAGAAGCAGTTTGTGGACCTTCTCAGTGAGGAGCTGAAGTTGCAGGAGTCTGTTATTGAAGCAAACACTCGGCACATGAACATAACTTTGGGTGAAGCAAAAAGAGTGGCATCACAGTACCAGAGAGAGGCAGACAAATGCATTGCTGCAACTGAAACATGTGAGCAGGCAAGAGAACGAGCCCAGGCCATACTTACCAAAGAGAGAAAGATGACTTTGGTGTGGGAGCGGCGAGCTCGTCAAATGGGTTGGGAAGGAGAATAACTGCGTAAGTTTTGTTATTTATATTCTTTATGGTTATAATCATAATCATGATTTTATACAAGCATACAAGCAAAATGCTTGAGTTGGCAACCTATTTAGGTTAAAATTGATACCCTACTGTGTTTGTAACTGTATTTCTTATATGCTAGTATCAAACAATTTTCACCTCAAAGATGATACCAATGCATAACACCTTTAGTCAGTCTGTTACCATGGCTCAGTCTTCTGGCCTCTTAAAACGCGTCAAATATGTGTATGGACTTGATTATATTATACACTATATTTAGCTGTGCTTTCAAACCCAGTGCTCTCTATCTCTCCCCCTTTGTTTTTGGGATATTAATTTCTTTGCAGTTCCAATTACTTGGAGTTTAAATTCTGCAGATTTTGTAATTTCAGTGCAGCGTGCTACAAACATATTAATTTGTAATTTGACATGACAATACACGACTCACGTTGATTTGATTTCTTTTTTTGGCATTTAATCCAGTTCACATTGAGAGGAAACACTATTTGTTTGTTCATCCTATAATAGACATAATGAAGGTAACTAACCCTATAATCAAGATTAAATGTAAAATCTCATGAATATTATCTTAATATCTCACCATAAAATTAACCCTAATAGTTTGTATGGGACACACACTAGTTGATACGCAGATTGTAATGTTGGCATCGTATGTCAATAGTTTCACATTTTGGTTGGATTCCTTACTTTCTTTTCTTTTCCTTTCTCTGTCATACATTCTTTTTCTATTTTCTTTCACAAAGACACAAAATATTATGTTCGAATAATGGGATTATTAGAAATGAATTTTTTTATTAATAATTACAACATATTAGGACACATAAATTAAAAAACCAAATATTGAACTCATCTAAAACAAATCTGTATCAAGACCCATATATATCAATAATTATCCTAGTTATTCAATTTTATTAGCCAATTTTTATAATATTCCCCGTAATATAATGTCAGACATTAAATTGTTAGATGATGAGGGAAATCCAAATACAATACCTATTTCAATAATATATCGAATCTATAATAAAACAATGAAAACCAATTAGTAATGAAAATCCTTTTATTAATAAATCCCGAAAAGGTAAATGGTGCTGAAAAAATGTGGAAGACTAGTAATGGAAAATTCATAGGAATTATATCACCGCTAGAAGAAGAAAATTTTCCAAATATTCAAAATAAAAAGGTAATAGATCGCCATTTAAAATGGTCACAGAAAATAAAGAATTTCCCGAAAAAAAAACATACAAAATATACGTACTTAGTTAAACTAAAAAATATTACTTTAAGTAAAAAATAAATGATATCCACGATTATATAAGTAACACCCTTAATTTCTTCCTCTAACCTAAAATTAGAAAGATAATTGATTAGAGTTTTTACATTTTCATAATAAGAATTAAAAGGATTAGAAATTAGGAAAGAATAAAATCAGTGATAGAAGAGATGAATAAAAATTGGATAAACTTAGAATAAGTAGTCAATACCATCATCCAACACAATTCTTTATAAGAATTCGGAGAAAATTTGATGGAGATCACTTTAATGATGAAGTAATAACAATATGTTTAATATGATAAGATCTATTATTAGAAATTATTATAAAAGATCTACCCACATAATATTTAATTCATAAATGAGAAATAGAACATGCTTGAATTTTATGGATCAAGCATCACATAATAAAATATTAATGACATGACTGATCATTGAATTTTAAGAAAGACCAATAAATTGAGAGTCACCGCAACAATTTATCAAATAAAAAATTTAGAAGAAAAATAGACTAATAATTACATGATTTACGAGAATATTAGAAAATTGGTGGGATAAGATTCGTCGACACTATATATAAATTTATTATATTTTCAACAATTTTTTATATATATTAAATTTAATTGACCTAATTATTAAATTAAGAGATATTATCTTTATCATCGTATATATTAAACTTTATATTCAGTCATTAATATTTATATATTTTAATATTATATCATAAATTTAAAATAATAAAATTATTCAATCTATTATAAATAATTCTAGAATTATATAAAATTTATATACATAAAAATTAACAACGAATTAATGTGAAAGATGTGAACAAATTTTACACTTATAACAACGAATTAATTTCTTTTCCTAGATATTCAAAGTTACGTTGGATTCACACCCAATAGTAATGATTACGTTTTGTGATCTTTATGGTTACTCAACTTTTAGTTATTCTTAAAGTTCTTATGCTTTGATAATAAAGTGGATTCATTACTTTTCGAAAACATTTTGCAAATAAGTAGCCGATAAAGTCCAAAGTTTCTTCCTCATAATATTCCTTTTATCATCAACCATTAAAATAATTACATTTTTATTTGAGTTGTGGATCAGCACTAAAGTTTTGATATCATTCTCCATTCTTTACCTATTTTCCTTCATGCTTTTAAATTTTTTAACATATTCTTAGATATGACAGAAATTAGTGAAGAGTTAAGCTAATAGAAAAAAGTTTGAAGATTAGAGAATCTCTTTAAATACTTTAAAATAGTATCCAAGTTGTTTTTTTTCCTTAGTTAAGCATTACTTTTGTTGTTAAAACATGGAAACAGTATTTGAAAATTCAAGTAAAATTATCTTAATTTATTATTCTTTTTTACATTTTGAAATTGTGAGGATGCATATCTTTTTGCAACAAGTAGTAACACAATAAGTAGTAATATGCATAACTTTTCAACTTAATTGTTTTTTAATTTATTTCAAAATTAAACACAAATAAAAAATATATAAAAATGTAAGCATGTTACTAGTTATTTAACTTTTTTCTATTATTAAAATAAAATATATATGTATCTTATAAATTACTTGAATATGGAATAATAATGTAATAACCAATAAGAAGAGATGTATATCTTAAGTTAAACTTGCTTTAATCAAATTAACACTAGATTTTATGCACAACATGTTAATAGTTGGCTATGTTCTATATTATGTAGATACCTAGTCTGATTATATCTATCCAAAATCATTGATTACACATGGATGAACACTGATAATGACTTGGGATTCTGCAGAATCATGAACATGCACATGGCTAAACTTAAAGATTCTTAGCATCATTTAATATTTATGATGAATCACACTATGGGAGGGTGTCGGTAGCCCCTTATTTGATTCCTTCAATTTTTTTTTTCCCTTTTTCCCAACAATAAAAGAAAATGATGAAACAAGATTTTATCCACATGCCCCTTCTAAAAATCACCTTATCTTAGTGGATAAAAATTAGTCTTTTCATGATATTTTTAAAAAAATTATTGGGTATATGTTAATAGTATAAATATTTTTATACAACTTATCAATTATAAGTTATTATATTTTATAAATTTCAATTTTTTTCATGATTATCTTAAAAAAAATTATGTATGGTATAAATTATAATTAATAGATAATAAAAGAATTTTACACTAAAAATATAAAAAAATTAACCTTATTCTTTGAAAAGGTTTCTAAGTAAATTAATTTTGTTAACGACAATGTTTGAGTTTGTATTATTTAGATAATTAAAATTAAAAAATCATTAAAAAGATATTCATTACCTAAAGAATAATGATTTTTATTAAAAAAAAATTTAATTATTTAAAATAATGGTTGAAGAATAATTCTATTTCCTTTATTACATGAGTTTAATGTATGTGTTTTTATAATGTAAAGAGCATTTTTTTACCATAATAAAAAATTATGACCGATATAACTTGTAAATTATTTTATAAAAATAAATCAATTTAAAATATAGATAATATTTTATTAGATTATAATATTAGTGAATATATATTTTTCTTCTCATTATATATTTGTTATTAATTCTCCTAACACCGTGATTAATATTTTTAAATTTTAAAAAACTTATTTTTTCAATAAATAGAAATATTTATGAGAATTTAATTATTAATATAAAATCTTTTACACAATTAATCAATTGTGATGATATTCTGTAAAAAAGAAAATTAATTTGTTAAGAATATGAAATGAGAAATATTGATTTTCTAAATCAGATATTTTCAAGAGACATTACTTTTTGGAATCAGTTTTAACCCATTTTCTTGCCAAAAACTCCCATGGGATTAGAAGCACAACTTTTCTAAATTATTTTTTTTCACTCATAAAAAACATATTTTATTTTTTCTTAAATTATTTAATACAATAAATAATTAAAATTTTGGAGAAAGTTTAACAAAACTTAATCATTAAAATATTCGATTCCCAAAAAATATTTTTATAACTATTAAATTTTTTTTGACTCAAATCAATCATTCATAAAATTTCACATTCCAATTCCCGAAAATATCAATAAAAAACTTTAGGAGATAATAAGTTAAGAGTCAAATTTATTTAAAAATGTGTCAGATTGCAATTAATTAATGATGTAAAAAATATTTATATCACCTGTATATTAATTAAATATTATTTATAACACAATTTTCTTATATAAAAAATAGCAATATTTATATAAAAATGATAAAGAAGAATTTAGAAATATTAAGTTAATATAATCAATAAAAGTAGTTTCTTTTTACAGATTCCACAAAAGTAGTTAAACTCTTTAAAAGCTACATTAAACTAGTTAAATGGGAAAGCAAAAGAAAGAAAACACAAATGAAAGAAGACTTGTTTGCTCAAAAACGTTTTGTAAACTTTGTGATATTTTCTTAGGTCCTAAACCAATGAATGACATTGACCGTTTCTTTCTTCATAAATGTGTACCGTGTCAAATACTGTTATTCACATTTTCCTAGTACCATAACATAACATAACTAGTTTAAACTAAACATTAGTAATAATGAAGTCATATGAATCACAGATTTGTATGACATATGTAATTGAGGTTGATACACAGGGCTGATTCTGTCTTATCACCGACACCAACCAATACAAAGTCAAAGACAAATGAGACACAAAAAACGCGGTTTCAGTTTCATTTTCCAATGTTCATGCACAAATTCAATCCAGCTGTGATCATCAATAATATCAATTATATATTCTAATGTAAGGAACCTTTTATTTTATTATTCAACAAAAAAAATTATTAGTAAAGTCATGTAGATCTATGCTACAGTGTCCACATTTGCTTTGTCCTAATCTAGATCCTCATTTGTCTAACAAAAAAATTCAACGGCCTCTTCTAATGTCTTTGTGAGCTCAATTTGGTTCCAAGCTTTTTACTCTCTACTGTTGTTGTGTTGTGCTTCTTCTGGGAAGGTTCTGGGGTGCACCTGTCCTGCGGATCCCTAAGACAAGACCAAGTTTCTAAATTTAGTTATTGTCAAGAGATATTATTGGGATTGGATAAGTTTCTAGAAATGGAAAGTTCCAAGAACAATAGAGTGGAAAAACGAGGGTATGAACTAGTTGAGGATGGTGATGATGCTCAACACCATCTTACACAGTCAAAGAAACCAAAACTACCCGGTTTAGCCAGGTATTTTTGTAATACAATTTGCAGATATTTGTTCTTTGGTCATGACTCAAAGTTATTGTTTAGTTTGTGTTCTTTAGGAATCATGTTAGTATTAAAAATTTGATTATTGTCTAGTCAAACTGTTTTGTGTGTGTCTGTGTTTGTTTATGTCAATCTTTTTCCTTTTTTAGATTGATTTCCAATTCTGGGTGTTACTGTTAAGATAGTTGCTGCATGACATGTCTGCAATACTATATATAGATCTTTGGTAACATGACACTAGCTGGAAGATTAATCTTTTGTTATTCTTAATTGAGAAACTCACTAAATTTGGACTTTGAAGAATATCTATCTAATTTGGATTTTACAAGGAATTTCGTATATCGCGGTATCTTCTATACAAGTGAAGGTGGACTTGGATCTAGAACTTGAAGTGTTTTCAACTTATGAGCTTCCGAAATCTGTTTCTAGTTGTTGATTATCTTCAATTTAAATATGTTAGTTTTGGTTCTTTTTGTGCATTTTAATGCAAATTTAGTGACACTCACACTAATTTATTACTTTAAATCCGTTCAGTGTGATTGTGGAAGCTCTGAAGGTGGATAGTCTGCAGAGGCTTTGCTCATCTTTGGAACCTCTTCTCAGAAAAATTGTGAGATATTTTTGATTTCCTTATGTTAAATACTGCATAATTTTAGAAGTTTGTTTGAGTTGCAATGGTTACTCACTTCTCTGTATAATAGTTGACCCTCTGCTTGAGCACTTCTTCATTTAGTTGCAATCAGTAATTTAAAATTTTTCGTGAGAAAAAGAAAAAGAAAAAGATAATGTGATATGTAAGGCCTACCAAAACATGGAATGAATGGGTGATGCTCTTGTAGAGAACCCAGATGTAAAGTGTTAGTTCATAACATTATAAATGGTTTGTTAGTTTAATAGTTCAATATTGTGTTGCTCCTTTTATTTAGAAGTATCCTATATGTAACTGAATCAGTAAAATAAACCTATTAATCAAGTTATACAATGAATTATAAGGTTATTCTGTTGATCCTTCAAATTCTATGAACTATAGGTCAGTGAAGAAGTGGAGCGTGCTTTGGCAAAATTGGGCCATGATAAACTGGCTGAAAGGTGTGTTTCCTTGTCAAATTAGAATTGGGAAAGTCTTCATTTTTAGTTATAAATGTGTGTTTAGTAGGATGCTTATAGTTGATGACTGATAATCAATTTAATGGATGTAACAATATTTGATCATATGAAGTCCTAAGCAATATGATGTAAATTGATGGGTGCAAAATTGTATAAAAACATGAAGATCGTACTAAAAGTTGTATGATATTAATTATTATACCTTAGCCATGATTTGATCAATTACATTCTACCTATGTCAGATCTCCACCACCAAGATTAGAAGGACCAGTGACAAAGAATCTGCAGCTTCAGTTTAGAACAAGAATGCCACCTCATTTGTTCACTGGGGGAAAGGTTGAGGGAGAGCAAGGATCAGCAATCCATGTTGTGTTAATGGATCCCAACACAGGCAATGTTGTTCAAGTTGGACCAGAATCTGTTGCTAAATTGAATGTGGTGGTACTTGAAGGTGACTTCAGTGACGAAGTAGATGATGATTGGACAAAAGAGCACTTTGAAAGCCATGAAGTGAAGGAGCGCGAAGGGAAAAGGCCACTTCTAACTGGAGAATTGCAGGTTAGCCTAAAGGAAGGGGTAGGAACCTTTGGTGATCTTACTTTCACTGACAATTCTAGCTGGATAAGAAGCAGAAAATTCCGGCTTGGCATTAAGGTGGCTCCTGGTTATTGTGAGGGGATTCGTATTCGCGAGGGAAAGACTGAAGCCTTTGCTGTTAAAGATCATAGAGGAGAATGTGAGTTTTCTAATAGTTAACACTTCATACTGTTTGCTTATCACGTAATAATTTAATGTTTAGGCCGTTAGAAAATCTTATTTAATGTAGTTGTTTAAAGAAATTGTTTTCCGTAACTTGCAGTATACAAGAAACACTATCCACCAGCTTTGCATGATGAAGTTTGGAGATTGGATCGGATAGCTAAGGATGGGGCACTTCACAAAAAATTGATTCAAGCAAGAATAGTTACTGTAGAAGATTTCTTACGTCTTCTTGTCCGCGAGCCACAGAAATTAAGAAGTGTAAGAATTCAATGTTACTTGATCACAAGCATATCCATATTTCATATCATTCTTCTTTAGTCCAATTTTTCCAAGTACTTTTTACGAACTTCTGTTTTTCCCATCTTTGATACAGATACTTGGTAGTGGAATGTCCAATAGAATGTGGGAGAATACTGTGGAGCATGCCAAGACATGTGTCTTGGGTGGAAAGCTCTTTGTTTACTACACTGATGAAACTAATAGTGCTGGCATTGTGTTCAACAACATATACGAGCTGAGAGGCCTCATTGCTGATGACCAATTCTACTCTTTGGAATCACTTACTCCAAATCAAAAGGTCAATTTTCTTTGTTAATCAATTCATAGAACTCCTGGATCAATTTGAATATGATCAACATGTGTGTTCATCTCATTATTAACTACACCCAATCTCATTTTTTGAGAATTTGATTTACAGATGTCTGTGGATTCCTTGGTGAAGAAAGCATATGAAAATTGGGACCAAGTTGTAGAATATGATGGAAAAGTTTTAAATTCTCTTAATAATTTGAAAAAGGGATCAAGAGCTGCAGCCACTCAAATAGTGCACCATAACAGTTACCCAGAGCAGCAGTATGCATCCACAAAGAACAAGATGTCATATGTCTCCTCTGAACAAAATCAACATTCGCCAATAACAAATAACTACTCATCCAGTCCTGGTTTGACTGATTATCCATTTGGGAGATCTGACAATCAGATGGTAGGAACATCTTTAACCAATTCTCAACTAGCATTGCCTAGCAGCATGAATTACAACATGTCAGGTGAAAATCATGGAATTGACGGTACTTATTTTGCTGGAGACTGGTCAAGGCCGAGAAATGGGCAAGGGTTGGAAGACATTGTAGCCGAAGAACTTCGTCTTAGGAGTTCAGAGATGTTGGAGAGTGATGATATGCAAAGGTTACTTAAGACAATTAATGCAGGAGTTAACATGTCAGCTAATCTTGGTCATTCTAATGAGAGTTGTTACACCTATAGCCTCCAGTATGAGCCTCAGATGTATCACTCATTCAGTGAGGATCAGGGGAAGTCTTCAGGAAAAGCTGTTGTTGGGTGGCTTAAGCTCAAAGCTGCTTTAAGATGGGGCATATTTATCAGGAAAAAAGCTGCAGAAA
Organism: Hylodesmum podocarpum; assembly: GCA_026586105.1. Lineage (NCBI taxonomy): Eukaryota > Viridiplantae > Streptophyta > Magnoliopsida > Fabales > Fabaceae > Hylodesmum > Hylodesmum podocarpum. The sequence goes on along the minus strand of JALJEV010000493.1, from coordinate 4,564,654 downwards.
GGAGAGCACAGCTCACTGAGTTGAATTGAGTAAAGTGCTTGAAAGTGAGACATTTTCAACTCATTTCAAGCTAATAGCTTGCTGATATTTCTGTTGGAATGTAACAATGGAAATCTATTACATGCATAAAAGACTTTGAGCAAAAAAGAAGTGACAGAAGTTGTAAAAATGTGGCATTTTAAGGTTTCAACAGTGGGTTGAAGGTGGAACTAATGCATAATGTGTCAACAAAATAAAAAAAATGCAACCCAAGGCGTGCTTACAGCAGTAACAAACCATACAGCTGATGAGATTTAATATCTGTCTTGTAACAAGCTCTCTTATTGTGGCATTTTTTCCCGATTATTACTGTGTAATTTAATTATCAATTAGTTTTCATTTCTTACTGTTTCATTTACTGATCAGAAGTTTGTATCTAATGTTTCTTGTTTTTTATTGTTCTTTGATACTGTATCATGACATATTTGTGAGCACTTACCACATGTAATAAAATAAATTTTAATGGATAACATTTGACAATTTGTGTTCATGAGACAGAAATGTGATCCATCACTGCCTATGAAATAGAACTAAACTTTCTTTGGACAGTTTACATTCCTATTTATTTCTTTAGCAGAAGAGTTGAATTTGGTAATTCTTCTTATATGATATGCAAATTTCAAATGCAAGTAACTGTTTTATTGTTTTTAGGACAAATTACACTCACTTCATGAGGTTCAACAAATTGCATCTTGATATATCTCCTTACTTTGATCTCTTTGGAGAATTTTTCTTCTTGCACCCATCCTAATTTCTTCATACATCCTATTTTCTATTGAAATTTTCATTTTACCCTTCAAACCTCTTAACCCAACTCACACCATCACTCTATTTTTACTGAGTTATCTTTTCTTCTCCTCCGGCACCCTTCTTCGCACCCACCTCTGCATCTTACAACTTTACAACTCCGATTTGCGTGCTCTTTCGCTCATGATCTTCATTCTCCGTTCCGCGATGTTTTTACTACTGTCTTTAGCTGCATTTTTTGTTGTAAAATTTGTTGTTTAAATTCTCCTTGTGAAATTCATCACTTTGTCTTATAACTTCAATTTTGAGTTGTTTCTCATTTCTTTTAGCATTTATTAGTTGTTTTGTCTCTTTACATTCTTGAGTCATTCTTAGAATTGTTTCCTCCTGCACATTGGTTTGAATTCTTTGAATTTGATTCTCAAGGTCTCTTTGAAGAAGCTTAAAGGCAATCACTCGTTCTTATAAACCAATATTCTTAAGAAGATCAAAGAGTCGGGCGAAAAAAAAAAAAAACCTATTTATAAGAAAAGGGAAGGTGCAGGAATAAAAGTGCATGTGCAAGAAGAAAAATCTTCTTTCAATTCATATAACTGTGCCTGAAATCAGGACATTTATTTTTTTTGAACTCAGGGCATACTAAAATCCATTTAAAACAGATAAACTCTCATTAGATGTTTTTTTTGTTTGAGGGTAGAAATAGTTGAGTACCTATTTCAACCTTAAGAAACCGGTACTTGTGTACACGAAATGTTACATGTAAGAAACGTAAGATCTCACACTTTTTCCTTGTCTTTATGATTTATTATGTCAAAGGCAACCCAACATAATATTCTCTGTGTTTCTGTCAATTATGTCTCCACCGCCTGATTTACAATTTAGATCACAGCTAATAAATTCTTGTTTCAAATGTTCGATATTACTTTTATCTACAAAACCATTTTTAATAAAAGAAAAGAAAATCAATGGTTCCTGGAGTAAAAATACAAGCACTGATTAACCGGCAAATCAGTAAAAGAAATATGTAAAATATTTTATGAAAACATAACAGATACCTGCTTGATTTCATTTTTGATACAGCTATGTTACAAGTATCTTAACCCAAAAATATACAAAAAAAAAATACAAAAACATGGGATATAGATTTCCATTAATTTTCAGAAGATAAGTAGTTGTGTAATTTAAATATGTTTATCAAAATAAAGGTGGATAAATAAGATAAGAAAATTGAAAAGGTTTAAAAAATTTCTCATCAATTAAAGACAAAAAGTAAAAATAGAGAAATGCACCACAAAAACAACTTTACCTCAAAAGTCCAGAAAGACACTTTAATGTTTAATCCCATTTTCAAGCTACTGACTTTGTCAGCGGTTACAGAATATTTCCTTTCCAGTCTTAGCTTTCCCATACTTTTATACATCGAACTCTATAAATTAACATATATTAAAATTTATACCCATGAAAAGTGCGAAAGAGCACAAAGAACTAAGAAACTCATTCACATTACAATTATTTTTTCTAAGACAAAGACAAATTTTTATGATGTACTACACGACTGAAGAAAAAGATGGTTAACATAAAGTCCAAAAGTGAAACAACAAAATGTTGCAAAGACAATAAATTTGGTAGCAGAACATAAAATTAAGTACATCAAAGAAACTACACAATCAAATTGGCTCCAGAGACAGGAACAAGTGTCACAACTTTGATGCCACTTGATTCTTGCTGAATAAGGTGAAATCAGTTGCATGATCCAACAGGGTAGGCATCAAATCCCATTTCTCCATCCAACAAAGTCAACTCATTTTGTTCCTGCATCACAGTCTTCCATTAGATGATGAAATACACACAACATTTTTTGTCATCATAGAAGTTACTTATAATCTTCCATAAATGATGAAATAAATACCCAAATAAAATATACTAATTCTTAGGGACATAAATTCAACAGAGAAACCAAAGGGTATTATAATTGGTTGAATATGACCTCTGGTCAACCATAAAAATACATATCTTAACCTCAACAAGAGATGGGTTGCCTGTAATTATACAATATAGTTTCCAATAATTGTAAAAAAAGAATAAATTAGACACTAATACCCTGATATTTCCTTAGATTGCACAAACATCCCTTTGTTCTTTAACATTTACAACAACCTCCGTGGGGGATTAAATGTAATGTTTGCAAACAACTAAAGGGTATTAGCGCAACATATAAGAGGTATCAGTGTATTTTCAAACAAGAGTAGGGTAGGGGTTAAAAAAGCAAGAGGGATTTGTGCAATCTCACAAGACTTTAGGAAGTGTCAATGTAATTTGCACAAGAACATAAACATACCCTGAACTGATGATTCATGAAGCAAGGGGTGACTGTAATTTATTTAGACAAACTTGAGGTTGTAATGTAAATTACCATTAATAAACTAGAATTAATAACTGCAGAATCTGTGTTGATAATTGATAACATTTTATAACAATCAATCAATTAAATTGTATTGTACTATTATAATTGAATTGACATTATTTGCTTTCCCTTTCCATGATTTGCATCACTAATCCATTCCAACACCAGCAATAGCTTAATAAAAAAAAGGTTGCAAAGGCTCATAACCTAAAATCATAATTGCTAGTTATAAACTGTCTAAACCAGTTGTGCCGAAAGAAACTGTGAAATGGCATGACCAAATAAAAGAAAAACTTAGCATGTTTATTAATTTTTTCATACTCGGTCTATCAAAATTGCACTGATTATCTAACCAAAAGTGACAAACCAAAGATACACAAACATCTAAAACCAACAGTCAAAATCAAAGCTGATCGTGATTACAGAATAATAATTATCAAAAAACCAATCCGTGACAATGAAATGCAATTCATTAGTTTCGTGATAAATTTGCAACCAGAAAAGCATTTAAAAGAAAACAGGGAAGAAACATGTTGGTTTCTTTTCAAGAACAAAACAGAGGTAGGCTATTTAGTCATACCCTTTTGATCATTGCACCCATTATGTCATCCAAGGTCCCAAAATTATTCTGCATAAATCCATCTTGTGACTTCATTTGCTCCAAAATGTAAGCCTCATTTGACTTCAGTCGAATGTCTGAAGAGAATTTCTCAACTTCGGTGCACCGGTTGATTGATGTGGATGCACCATTTAGCTGGCCAACAAAAGATGCATCAACTCTATTGCTAAAACCATGTCCCATTGAACTTGTAACTCCACTGGAAGAAGCATGTGAATTTCCAGGATTGAAGGGACGACTCATATTTTGGTTATAATCCAGTTTATGTTCTTCCCACCGTTGTTGAGGTGTGTAACTTGAAGGCTGTACAATATTCCCAATCAAGGCTTCTTGGCCTCGCAGTTCATTTCTGGCACCCTCCAAAGGAACAGGAATACCAATTCTGGAAGAATAATCAACTGGACCATTACCAATATGAGTACCTGAGTTGGTAACATTTATGCTACTGGGAGGCAATTGATCATTGCTGAAAGCATCACATAGTGGCAAAGAATTGGCAGGAAATTTCGACAACTGAGCAGCACTCTGCCAGTTTTCATTACACCGATTATAATCCAACAAATTAGAAGAATTGGGCATGCCCACGTCAAAAGATTCTGCACTCAAAGAAGTCGCTCTAACAGAAGACTGATTTCTAAATGCTCCTACGCTATGTGTTTGCTGTGGATTTCCCTGTAACATTATATGTTTATTTGAGACACATGGAAGAGAATTGTTTACACCATTAACAGTAGCCCTATTGTCTGGGAAGGCAGAGGCAACTGTAAATCCACTTGAATCAACTTGGCTTAATTGTGATATTCCAGCTGAACAGTTGCTTTGCTTTGATTGATTAAGCTCAATTGATGTTGGAATTCCCTGTAACAAACTTGAGCTTTGGTTTGCAGGAAACATGGATGGCTGAATATTTCCTAGTGTGTTCAAGGAGCTGTTGATGTTTTGAGACTGAACAGGTTGGATAAGTGCAGAAGAACTAATTCCTCTCATGTTCAAGCCAGCTGGTGAATTCAGCCTACTGAAAATTCCACTAGATGCATATGAGGGTATGGTAGCACTTGAGATCCTTCCAGATCCAGATGAAGCACAAAAATCTGCATATCCATCTATTGAACCCATGCGCAGGTAAGAATCGCTACCACCCAATGCAGCATGCATGTTAGCTTGCTGGGCTGCCTTTTTCAGATAAAGTCTATACTTCTGCAATGATAGCAAGCATCATATGTAGATGAAATGAAAAGTACACTTTGTTGTATAAAATCAACAGAAACAGCAATCACCTAGCAACTTATGATACAGACACATTAAGAAGAAGAAGAAAAAACTAACACAGGTTCAAAGCTGCACATCTCTGCTTAAATAAACAAATGATAGTTAGAAACTAAAGTCGGTCCAGCAACCAACCTATGCTCAATTTCTGAAACTTGTGTTTGAAATCTAATCGCCTCGTTAGTAACAAGTGTTTTATAGAATTTGATTCATCCTATTAAGTTAAAACAATATATTACAAGAAACATCTACAACATTATACTAGGCACATTCTTCAAGTAGGAGTGAAGTTCTTAACACTTAAGATAGTTGAGATTTCTATACACTTCCCAGACCAAACTTGCATTTTGTAATATTTCCATCACACAATTCAAAGATACAACTAATCTAAAAGATTTATATTCCATGATTAGTCAAAGACTGAATAGAACAATTATGTTAACTACAAAGCCAAGAATTTATACCTGCAGATGGCTTGCCACATTTTCCCTTGTAAGCCCTTCAACATTCATCAGGTCAAGTATTTTCTTGGGAACAGCCTCTGCAATAAAAGGTTCATAAACCAGGTATTAGGACTTATAGTACTCACGTTGAGATATGAAATTATAATGTACTTAGTCAAACAAATTAGGAATATTATAGCAAACTCACTATCTAAGCCCAGTTGATTAACTGCAACAACAAATTTTCTATGTAGCTCAACAGACCAAACTACACGAGGCTTCTTCTGGGCTGAGGGGTCCTCATCATCTCCATTCCCTTCCCCATCTTCTTCTTCATCATCCTCACTTTGGTCCTTCCTTTTTTTACTAAGCCGTTTATTCTGGTCAGTGCTGTTTTCTGATCTTAGGCCTTGACTACCTTCCCCAGCAGCATTAGGGGACTTCTCATTGGAAGCCTTGTTCTGATCCTTGGGATCAAAATTCTTTCTTCGGACAACATGTTGCCATATGTTCTTCAGCTCCTCAATTCGAACAGGTTTCAGCAAATAGTCACATGCACCATGTTGAATGCCATTCATCACTAGTTTTGTATCACTGTGTGCTGACAACACTAGAACATCATAAAAATAGTAGTTTAAGTAAGTTCAGTTTTTGTATGACCATCACTACTCGTTGTAAGGGTAAAACAACTCCTTAATTTTCGGAAAAGCAAATGTAACATTACTTAGACAATTTGAATTGTAATTGGGATAACCTTCATCAATTATACACCAAAATCACAGAATATGGACAAGTAAAGATGAGGTCAAATACATATCAAGACAAAAAGAGTATGAACTTACTGATGACAGGTAGGTCCATTTCAAGCCCCACCAACTCCAGGAGCTTGAATCCGTCCATGTCAGGCATATTAACATCGCTTATAACGAGGTCAAACTTATTTCTGTTTTCCCTCAACATCTTCAGCGCCTCAACCGCCTGGTTAGTTGTTGTAACTGCAACAACAACAACACATCAGATATGAGATTCGGCAAAGTCAAAGGCACTCTAAATTATCAAACCAAAACAATTCACCCCAAAACCAAACCTACAGAGATTGGTCCATTAATAACTACAAAATGTAACAAGCCAACAAAATCATAAAACAAAATAATTCCAATTTGTACCAAAGTCTTCAACTTTAAAAGAAGCAGGGATTTGCACATCTTGCCAAAAAGAACAACTTTTGAATTGGGATTTGAAGGAAAGGTCAATATATAAAACCCACCAAACACAGCACTCACACACAATGAATCTAAAACATTAAACTGACAGAAAAATAGGCCCAATTCAAAACAAGAACAAATTTTTACAAGTCAAGGCTACAACCACGGTCCTAATTGAGCACATACTAATTTTCACTGAACCAAAACACATGAAAGAAACGAACCATGATACTGGCATTTGCGAAGTAGAGTCTCCAACACCTTGAGGCAAATTGGGTCGTCATCCACAGCAAGAACACGCATACCCACAGGAAAAGGGTCGTTACCACAATCTTCATCCCCCATATGACCCCTTTGGTTTTCCACAGCCATATTGAGCCAGCAGAGCAAAACCAACACACCCCAGATGAGAAAACAAGACTCTTTCTCAGAGATCAAACCTCAAACACCAAAAAAGCTCCAATTTTGAAAACGGGAACTTTGTCCTCAAGGTCTCTCTTTCACCAACAACAAAAAGGGCTAGAAAAAAAAAAGAAAGAGAGAAAAAAAAAATGTGAAACTGAGAGAAGGTTACGAAAATTATACTGAATGGACAGTGATGTATTTGAGCCCAGCAAAACAAAAACACAAATCTTTTTAGTATTTTACTCAAATCTCTCTCTACCTCTCTCTCTCTTTCTTTCTCTGTGTCTGCTCTGTTATTTGTCCTTCACTTTTTCTACCAAAGAAACAGAGAAAAAAAAAAAAAAGGCTTTGACTTTAATTATTTGTTAATCGCTGATGCAAAATAGAATACAATAATGCAGGTTGTTGCTTCCACCCTCTCTAGTGTTTTTTTATATATGACATTCTCTAATTTATTTTCTCTCTCATGTTTCACGCCAATGCCAGTGTGACATGTTTGTTCCCAATTAAACCCTTTTGGGAAGTGATACGGTAATGCTCATGTGCTTAACTGATCAATGCAAATCCCTTCACCAAAGTACCCTATGCCCCACTCAACCAAAAACTAACGACATGATTTTCTCAAATGATTTCTTTCAATCATGCATACGATGAATGTTTCCTGTTATTATTATTCTTATTATTATTCAAAAATCAAATGTTATAACATCATTGGTTCTTGTAAAAAAAATCTTCTTTTGTGGTTATTGACGTTTAATGGAGTTTAAATTTATGATTAATTACCTAAAATAGGTAGTTTTATGGTTAACTCAGGAAACTGCGCTGTCCAGAATTTGAGAAAATCTCAAGAAGAATCTGTTTTTTATGGTAATGTGCTATTTCGGTTTCGTATTAAATAATATATCATTAATTATCTTTTGGGGAAATTAAGATATTATCATATTGTCGGAAACTACTTTCTATTTATTGTCTGAATCAATCTTCTTATCTTTTACTGGTATAACTGAAATTTTTATTTTCTTTTTAAAATATTAACTACACATGTTTACCTGTCATATAAAAATAGTTTCGTTACAATATTTTCACTCATCTTTTATTTTAATATTCGATATTTATTTATTTTCAAATTTTAATGAACCTCGAAAAGGTTAAAGAGGATGTTAGGATGCAATTCTTTTACTTTGACTTTTACATACAATTTTTTTATAAACAATGGTAATTATCCAATTAATAATAATATTTTCATATCTTATCTAAATTATATCCATAATTTAAGGGAAATAATATAGTGATTGATAATATAAGATATGAATAATATGAATTAGTTGGCGTGAGTTAGTTCGATTGAATTAGTTAATGCGGTTTGTGAGCTAAGATGAAGTGGTGGCATGGTTTTGTCTCCTGAAAGTGCAAATTAGTGACTAGACCCACCCACCTCCAAAGTTCTTACTCACTCACAATTTTATTATTCCTTTCCTATATGCTCTTTTTTAAATTATTAAACAAATACCAATCACCACTTTCTGCTTCCAAAATAATTTGTACCCATTGTTAGAAATTTTTCAGTTAGACAAAAATAAAATAATATACATATATATATATATATATATATATATATATATATATATATATATATATATATAATATTAATAATGTTTAAGATTTATATAAGCTTGTGGGGCCCACATGTATAACTAGTAAGACTCATTGTAAGTTCTTGCAAATCATGAGTTTAAACATTCTTAATATACAAATCAATCAATTAATTATTTTATTATATATATATATATATATATATATATATACCTCAATCAATTAATTATTTTATAATATATATTATTTTTATTGATATTTTTCTTTCTTCATTTTTATTTACAGTATATTGAAATAATTTTTTAGTTTGACTTATATTATCTCCTGATAAATTTTTTTACACGTTATCATTCTTTCTCTTATTGGAAAATTTGAGTAACATAGTTATGCCTATTTATTATTATTATTATTATTATTATTATTAATTAGTTAATATTTTTCGAATTACCTGTTAAAGTAAAAGTAAAACTCATACCTTTGTCGGTTGTTATGGAATATTCCAATTGCAAAGTGGTGATAACAGAGTTGATGACCCGGCAACTAACAATTTGCCAAGGTCCTTAAATATTGATTTTCTCCTTTTCTTTAGTGTTAAGGAGCGGTTTAGAGGCTTTAATTAAGGAATTAAAAATATTTTAAATAATATTAGATTTTCTTGTAATATACTTTATGAAATGTCAAATCAAATTAAATGCTTTCAATATATGGATAACAAAAAATACAATAGTTAATTCACAAAAAAAAATATTAATGTGAAATTCTTAAAAGATATAATTAAAAATTTTAAACTGATGAAATAATATTTATTTTTCTTTAAATTTTTAATTAAAATTTTAATGACACTCAATAATGCCACCACTACGTTAATCCGAATAAAACTTAAATCAAATTTCTTTAACAAATGTGATTAAAATAAAAAATCTTATCAAATATGATGAACCAGATTCCTATTAAAAAATAAGTATTGATGAAGTCAACAAATACTTGGAAATTATAATATGCTAAGGGAAAAAATAAAATAAAAATAAAATAACTTTTTGTTCTATTTTACACAATATGTTAGCTGGGCCTCACTCAACTTCATCTGGCACATGTTCCAATCGGGGAGGAAACGTTTTATATTGACTACAAGAACTTACTACTGATTAGTTGTAATTAATTTTTTAAGCCATGAAAATAGTCAGAGATAACATTTCTTTATATTTCAAGGTACATAGCCAGCATTTCTTTATATTATTTAGTTGTGTATGACATTCAATTCACTATTTTTCAACAAAATTAAGCAGTCAAAACATTTTTCTTTCCTTTTATCATTTGTTCCTTTTCATCAAGACTTGTCAATATACCATTCTTTCTTATTTTCAGCAAATAACATAAATAAAAAACACATAATTCTTTAATCTTAAGAAATATAACATAAAAAAACATGAAATGAAAAAAAAAATTAGCCAATATGCCACATAATTAATTACTTGAAACACCTATATGACAAAAATGAATTATATTTCAACACAACTAATACTAAAAACACTTCCATTAAATCATTCTCATATCTATTGATCAATTTCTGAAAACCTGAGCAAGAACCATAAAAAAAAAAAAAATTAGGACCGACAAATTTTTCTAAAAGTATAATAAAATCAAACGTCAAAATACTACAAAGATAATGTCAATACATCTTGATAATATAACCTTTAATTCCAGAGAAAGAAATGAGAGATGGTGAGACAGAGAAGTAACCAAGTAAAAAACCAATGTCATGTTACCATAATTGGGAAAAAAAACGATCAAGAACCAAAAAATTTAGCATAAGAAAGAAGAAATCGAAAAAGAAAACCAATGGAAAGAAAATTAATATAAATACACTATGCTTCTACAGGATTAACGGTAAGGTCAAGGTACCAATCTTTCTTCCTTTCTTCTTACGCACATAATTTATTTTATACCCTAAAAAAATATAGTGCAAAATTGAGATAAAAATTTTGGATAATATTTTCACTGATCTTCAATTAGAATTAAGATTTTATTTTGATAATTTTCATAATCATTTAATATAATTTTAACTACACATGTTATCGAGATAAAATTTTGATTGTAATAAAAAAATAAAGTAAATAATATTTAAATAATACTATTTTTCCCTAAACAGATGTACTTCTGCCCTAGCTTAATTCACAAACAAAACTTTATAGTCAAGTCACATTAATTGAGAGGGACAAGAACGATAAAGGTTTATAGCATTGATGGGAGGGCATGAACATAGACAATTCTTCCAGAAGAACAACAAAACAAACACCTGTCTTGGACATATTTATTTAACGTGGTTGGTTATATATTGAATCTTGTGTTCTTTTTGGGTAAGTAAGTAAGGGACAAGATAGGCAATAATTTGGTTTAGATGCATCAGCATTCAACAATCAACTAACAACAGCCTCAGCACAAATTATGCTTTCTAGATTCAAAGAAGATAACGAAAGGACAAACAAACAATGGCTAGGTACGTTTACCAACCACGCCACTAAACTCATATTTATATATAGATAAAGTGATGAATCATTACTCTCATAGATTACTAGGCACAATGAATTATCACGTACTGATCAAGTATGCACCAATCAATGGTCCATATGATTAATGTGAGTACGTGACTGAGACAGTGAGATGCAAAATAAATTGGAAAATTACTTTCATTACTAAAATAATTTAATAATATTATTCTTAATTATGTTCTTACAAGGTTGGTGTAAAAAATTTTACTTGGGACATTGAAAGAATAATGAGAGATATTTTTAATGATATGCGTGATTTGAATTAAGCTCATAACTTATATTTTTAATATAATATCAGAATTTATTCAATGATTATTTATTATTATTAGACTTATCGTGTCACTCGTTATAAGATTATTATCGGATTACTCATTGTTTAGTCTCAATTTTTAACATCTTTAGTCATCAGTATAAAGAAGGTGTGTTGAAAATCTAATATCACCTAAAAATATAACTTGTTAAGTGCATATAAATGGGAGATAACCCTCGCCTTATAAGTGCATATAAATGAGAGATAACCCTCACCTTATAAGTAGGATTTGAAAAGTTAAGTTAAGACTAAGACTCACATTTTTAATATGATATTAGAGTATATCATATGATTATTTGTTGACTGGGCCTTTCATACCATCTATTATCGAGTCATTGTTAGACCACCAATTGTTTAATCTCCATGCTCTAAATGTCAAAAACTCTAGATGTTGGAAATCACACATTGCCTTTGGCTGATGCTTGTTTACTTGAAGATAATCCCTTAAAGTTTTGTTGAAGATCAAAACTTGAAATATTAAAAAAAATTCTTAAAGAATGTCTTGTAGTAATTATTTTTCTTATTTAATTGATATTCATGTAATTATAGTTTTTTACAAGTTATATCATTGGAAATTGGTTAAGTCAATTTTAGGGTAACTTTACATTTAGATGACTATGAATTGGTGTATGGTGGTATTCTAATATGACCGTTGAATTTCATGTATTTCTCTAAAAATATGAATGTTAAATAGCTGAATGATATGGTTGTGAAGAACAAACCAAAATAATTATGCTTTCCGTCACTTTCTTTATGTGTCTTGTATTTTATAGCTATTTATAGTCGGTAATTCTTGTTGTAGTATATATATTTTGAAATCATTAACGGTTTCAAAATAAAAAATGTTATTATCTCCTGATTGATTCGTATTAGTATAATACTGCCGATCATATGTAAGGCTTTTTGATTCTCGTCTACCAGAAAAGTATCTTATGTGTTATAGTTTTCTAAGTAATTTTTACCAAAGGGGGATCTTGGAATATCCATGGATGCTATGAAAAGAACATTCGTTTTCTCATAATGAAGAGGGCACAAACATAAACTAAATTTTGTTAAATATCTACAATATAAATATCCGAGGAAAACACCCCACGAGTTCTTCATCTAAAAAATGGCTATTTCAACAAGATTTGGATGAAAGACATTCTTTAGTTCTTTCGAATTATTCTGGCTTCCGAATCCCTTTGAGAGAAAGTAACACGGATATTCCAAGTATGTTGATCTCAACATTCAATGAAAGCATGATACGATTAACTACGCCCAAAACCTCAAATAGATCCAACTATTTTTTACTCAATCCTAAACATTTAGTTGTTTTGGATTCACTAGTACTAGAATTTCGATTGACTTGTTTGTTTGTCTCTCCTGTGATTGAAAGTTTCTCCATGGCATTTAAGAACTTGCGCAAGTGCTTGATATACTCAGGGAAAGCCTCAAGGTTGCAATGACCCCCACCCTTTACCCACAGAGGGTCATATTTTTCCTTGGAAAGTTCCCACAACCGTTTTCCATGAGAAATATCAACAATTTCATCACTAGTTCCCTGCATAAACACAACCAGACAAACAAAACTACTGTTAGCATCAAAAAGTGTATTGTTTAATCAAAGGTAAGGTATTTGTGTAGAGCACTGAAATCATGAACAGTGACTCAAAATTAGGATCCTAACATTTAATTTTCCTACTTGAATTTGGTTACAATTAAACAGATGGTTATTATTTTGGACATAGTCAACCTTATTGAATAAAAGTATCTTTATAAGGCCGATTTTCATTGTCCGGTAATGTATTACAACGTAACTTTATTTTAAAGTTAATTATAATATGTAATTAATCAGGTAACTCATTTATAATATATTTTTTTCTTTATATTTTATAACTGATTGTCAACATGTATTAAAATTGTATATTAAATATTTTTCTTTCCAAGCTACCTCGAAAATGAAAAAAAATGTGTTGATATTCTAAATGCATGGATTTATTTGATTAAGTTCTTGGCTACAAGATACAGAAATAAAAGCAAGGACAACCATGTACAGAATCTGTTAAAAAAATGTATAGAATCATAATGAGTATTGCTGAACACTAAAGGAGAATAATGTAAAATTAAAAAGAAAAATAGAAAGAAAGGTAACCGTACGTGTATAACTAAGACTGGACACTCAACATGCCTTATTTTCTCTATATTCTGAAATTAGAAAAAAAAAGGACCATTGTTAATACAAAACTCAAGTGATAAATATTTCAAGTTTCCTAAGAATTATGAAGAACACTTAGAGAAAACTTACTTTAAATATGTCAAACCAAAATGTCATCTTGACAGGGTACAAGACCCTTATCCCTGAGAGGATGCCACTGTGAATAACAACACCTCTCAAATTTGGTAGCTTAGTAGCCAAGTGTATCGTGGGCCCGCTACCAACTGATTGACCATACAAAATCAATTCTTCTTGTTTAATTCCATATTTACTCTTCAAACAATCATACACAGCCTCTATGTCATAATATGTGTTGAACTCAGATGGCTATCAAAGTTTGACACATAATCACACATAACACATCTAGTTAGATTTGAAGTGGAATGGATAATCATGGTACACACACTCCCAAAGCTCATGAAAACTTAAACTTTTCAGTTCAATTGAAGCACTCCTAAATTTTATTTAGCTGAACATCCCCATGAAATGGCAAGAAAAATAAAAGATGACGGCAAAATGAACCTGGGATGTTACTTACCTTACCTGTAGATGCTCCATATCCTGAATAGTCATAGCTGCATAGTAACATTAAGTTTCAAGAAATTTGCTAAATGAATATATCTAGTTTACTTAAAATCGATAATTATATAAGCATCTTATGAACAATCAACAAGAACAACATAAACATTAGAATAAACTACTAGTTTATCCTCCAACCACTATTTTCTTCTTTTCTATATAATCTCTAAAATAATAAAATGGATAATATTGTTTAGTACGAAACGATGTAAGAAGCATTCACCGTGATTTTTGTAAAACAATTACATTTATTTATTTATATATTTTTAAAATTTTAAATATCCAATGAACAACATGTTTATCTTTTTGTGTGAATTCGTGCAGTATTTATTCATAAGAAATGGCTATTCTCTAATAAAATTATCTAAGCAATCAATTTTTAATGCATTAAATATCCATCAAATGTAATCTTTTAAATTGATGTATTTCACTGAAGATCTGGAAGTAACAGAAAAGTTTATTTTCATAATATCTAATCAACCAATTAGTATGACTTACATTAATTTGAAAACTATTTGTTTAGTTCGTTAAATTGTTTTCTATCTTTTATTTTTTGAAAATAATATTCTAAAAATTAAGGCTAATTATTATTTTTATTAAATTTTGAAAACATTTTGAAAACATTTTAAAGAAATCAATCAGACACTCCTATTTTCTATTTTTACCTGAAAAAACCGAAAACAGAAAACACCCCAACAGAAAACAACAGAAAACACTTAAATCAAACTGAAAATTGAAAACACTCAAATCACGTAATATGTTATAGAAGGAAATGTGTGAGGGAGACCTCATGATATGGACACGAAGATGAGCCCTGAGTTGAAGGAAGAGATCATGCATCTGACCCAAGTCAGCAGCATTGCCATGAGAGTAGAGCAAGGTGAATCTGCCATGAGGATGTTTCCAATACGTAGCTACGATCTTGTTCCCTCCCTTTGTTCCTAGAATATGTGCTTCAAAGTTCGTGTCCCCACGGCTCACACCCGACACCACCACTCTCCCGTCCTCCTCCTTACAAACCGAGTACGTTGCCGGCTCCGGCGGGAAAAACGCAAATCTCGCCGCCACGCTTCCCGTCACATTGCCCATGCATTCAACAATGCATCGATCCTTCTTCCTTTTCTCATTCTTTTTTTTCTCTTCTATAAAGCCTATCAAACCAAAGGTCTCAATAAATGAAGCGTGGTGCCAAATAAATCCGACCTTAGCGGATCACTCCTCTGCTGTGGGACCATTCACCCTTCCTTCTCTTCTCTCGTCTTCTAACTAACTTTTTATTCAACTAAATTTTATCTATAAAATTAATTTTATATGTAAATTTTTATTATTAGTCTCTTTTAGAATCTTTTCTTTCACTAAACATTTTTTTTTTGAAATATAAGATATATTTCTTTTATGAAATAATAATAATCATAAAAGTTAGCAATAATTAACATTAATAAGAATTAAAATTGAAAATTATTTAATATTTTTTTAATTATTAAATTTAGAAAAGGAGTTTCTATAAGTGTCATGTTAATCAATTTAATGTGTAAATTATAGTTTAACAGTATAACTAAATTATGGTGGTCGATGAACAACCTTTTCCGCAATTAATTACAACACCTCACAGAATATGTACGTATTAATCTCTTTATATTTTATAATTAATCTATATATATATATATATATATATATTCATGTTTCAACTAAGTACGTATTCATGTTGTCCAACAAAAATTTTTCTAACCCATCAGGTGATACCTAAATCTGACTCAATAAAAAAAATTTTCTCCTTTTAACGTTATTGTATTGTTTAGCATTAATGAAGCAGTGACGAATAATAATGGTAGAAGTTATTTAACTACGTAAAAAGTAAGAAAAATTGTTGGATGTAGTGTGTGGATTCAGGGTTGCTCTTAAATCATGATAACTGCTATTGATTGTTCATTAACATGGCAGTTACTGATCATATACTAACAGCTGTAAAACACTTGAAGTAGTACACATCCAACTACCACGTTGTTTCCTCAGTTAGTACTACGGACTGTACAGTAATAAAGCTTAATCATCAGTTGTCAACCGCTACGAGTTTCTGGCAGGGATCTTTAACCAAAGAAAAAGTCCATTCTTTATTATACTTCCAACTAACTGCACTCATGTCAAACTATCACTCAAATAAACTGTTAAGTGGTAACAAGATTTGAACCACCTGACTTCAATTGTTCAGAATCCAGGGAATAAAACATAAGGGGAGCATCGTTTTCTTTTTCTTTGATTCGGAGTATTCCAAGCCGATTACACATGAATCAGGCATCTAACTCCAAACTACATGTTTAAGGGACAATATTATCTATCAATCATATCCCTGGTGGTATTTTATTAGTACTTCTGTACATATTCATCATTGATTACATAATGTATAGTAATTTGCGACTATTTTAAGAGAACTAATAAAATGGGAACATGTAAAATAGCATTCGTACAGGTCAAGGAGTATTAAGCTGCACTTAATCAGGGCCTAGAATTCCTAAAATTTATTTTAAGGATAGATATCAACAAAATTTACATGATTAATGGTCAGTCAAATTGAATGTGACATTTTAGTGTACATAATTATTATATTTTTCGACGTCCTAGATTTTAAATCGTCGACATTATCTTAATACCAATCATTTGAATTTACTAGTTGTCTTATACATGAAATGTGTCTGGTCTTCAGATACTTTCACTGGTCACGTTTCTTTCACAGCAACAACAAGCAAAATATGTGAGGAAAAATATTTATTTGAAGAGATTAATCTCTTAAATAAATCTCCATACCTGAAAAATTAGTCTTTGGCCATCGGTCGAGAAATACTCTAATTAAATAATAAAAAAAGAGAAGATATTAGCCATTCCTTTCATTCAAGTTTTCAAATGTCCCCATGACTATTTTGTAGAAAATTTTGCCAATTTTAAGAAAAGCATACCTGTGCCTTATGTTTCTTAATAAATACTAGTAATTGTTTCTCCATCTCCTATACAACTGCTACACTGTGTAACTTCCTCTCATGGTCTCCAGAATAGTAATTGCTCTTGTTTTTTTTGTTTAAGTTCTTCCCTTCAAAGAGTTTCAACCTTCAGAAGCACAAACTTAGGTGCAAGCTGGTTACTGGTATTCTGGGAGTGGATTTCCCATTTCAGACATAAACTCTGCTCTTTATACTCACCTCACATGCGTTTTCGCCGAATTGAACACTTCCACATATGAGCTCTATGTCTCCCCACCGGATGAACAATCCTTCTCTTCATTCACAAGTACTGTCAAACAATAAAACCCATCAATCACTACATTGCTTTCCATTGCTGGTGGAAATTCTAACCACACTACCCTCTCCTTAATGGTAAGCAAAGCTTATTCTAGAAAAGTTTTCATTCAGTCTTCAGTAGCCTTAGCCATGCTTTATGGCATTCAAGGTTTTGACCTGTCATGGGTTTCTGCTAACGCAAGTTCTGATATGAGCAACATGGGAATGCTTTATGAGGAGTGGAGAGAAGATGCAAAATCTGAGGCAGTAATCTCTAGTACTCATCAAGAGTTGATCTTAACTGCAGCTGTTCAGTTTAGACCAGGTTTGAATTTCACTTCTTATCCGGTGGAGTCGATTCGGAGTAACTTGAATTGGATTCATGTTATGGCTTATGACTACTATATGCCTCAGTGGGCAAATTTTACTGCTGCACATGCAGACTTGTACGATCCTTTGAGTTTCGTTAACACACAACGGTATTAAGCAATGGATTGGTAGTGGCGTAATGGCTAGCAAGTTGGTTTTGGGGTTGCCTTTCTGTGGATATGCTTGGAATCTTAGGAATCCCGAGGACAATGCAATCGGTGCATCAGCAACAGGTCCAGCAATTACAGAAGGTGGAGATATGAATTTTAAGGACATAAAGGGTTATGTTAAGCGTTATAGGGAGACTGTCATGTACAATGCTACTTATGTGGTTAATTACTTCTCCATTAGATCGAGTTGGATAGGTTTTGATGATGTTGAGGTTGTCAAAATGAAGGTGAAATATGCCAGGGAAAAGAAGTTACTTGGCTAGTGTGGCAAGTTCCTTATGATGACAACTGGGTCTTTTCTAGTGCTGCAGGAAAAACATTGAAGCCATGAATTAACTATCTTGGTGCAAACTCAAAACAACTAATGCTTGTTTCAGACTTGAGTAACTTAGTTCTAATCCATTATGATTATTTTATGCATTTGTTCTAGGGATAGTAGTTCTAATCTACAAATATTCTTTTCTGCATTAGCTCAAGACAAAAAAAACTGTTAGTAGTTGAGCATTTTCTTTAAGTTACTATAATGCAATGTGTCTTGTAAACAAATTATTTATAAATGGAGTCAAAACAATAAATCTATTTTGTTCGATTTCCTAAAAAGGATTTCATATCCAAGAGAATGATTAAAAGAAATTGTTTTCTTTTGAGGACGAATACGATCTGTATTTCGAGAATAATATAATTGGGAAATCTTCAACAAATAAATGATAAATTTTATCAAAAATATCACAATAACCATTTACATTAAAAAATAATAAACAAAAAATATAAACCAAAAAAAAAACACTAGATTCTACATAAACCCATCATAACCCCTTTAAAAAAAATACAAATAAATAGAATTCAGAATAAATGAAAAATCATGAATTTTCTCGAACAAACAAAGTGTACATCGGTTGCTTCAAAGGCTATGAAATTTATAATTTAGAGACCAAAACAATACTCATGAGCAGGGATGTAAAGTTTGATGAATTGTCCCACTGGAAATAAGAGCTAAGTCAAGCATAAGATCCAAACAATGATTTGCTTGAAGATGGACAAAAGAAAAAGAATCCAGCCTCAGTTATCTATTACTTACACTTTTCAACAAAATGAAGTGAGTGAAAAGAAGAACAAAGTTGTCACAGAAATAGCTATATACATGTTGTTTGAGTAGAATCTTTCCAAAACCTTTTAGACTAAGGTTGTCAATACCTTAATATATCTTGTGTGCTATACACATGTGTATGAGTTCAAGAGGAACAATCTTAACCACAAATCACAAAATTATATTTTTTTTAGGGTATATCGGTTACTTCAAAGGGTATGAAAATTATAATTTAGAGACCAAAACAATACTTATCCACAAGGATGTGAAGTTTGATGAATTGTCCCACTGAAATTAAGAGCCAAGTCAAGCAGAAGATCCAAACAATGATTTGCTTGAAGATAGAAACAAGCAAAAGACAATCTGATGACAAGGAAGAAAACCTAGGTGATGATCTTGATTTTTTAATAAGAGGGACTAGACTCTTGGATGATGTATATGCAGACACTACACTTGATCCCGCAAGCTATGTTAAGCTACTAGAGATGAAGATAGTTGCTATGTAAAAAGAGATGAAAATGATTAAAATAAAAATACTTGACAACTTGTGGATGTAACGTCTCGACTTCTACTGCTATAACGTCCTAATTTTTCTATAGCTTACGGGTAGTTAATGTGTAAATAATCATTGAAAACTGAATCTTATTCATAAAATAAATTTTAAAGTTTGTCTACAACTGCTTATACTTCTAAACAAAATCAGTAAAAATATCTCAACTAGAAATATAAACTACTATAAAGTCATGAATTCTAGAATTCATAATCAACAACAACAAAATCAAACACAAGGAAATAAAAGAATAGTAAATCATGTCTTTAACAGATAAGGGTCCTGGTCTGATGTCTCCCTATTTGGTAATAATAGAGTGAGGAATGAGAAGCGAGGGTAAAATTTATCTAGCCGACGAGGAATGACGACAACGAGTGAACAACATTAGAAAGATAGATGTTGGAGATAGAGACTATGAAAATGATAAAAGGAATAGAGAAAGAGAATAAAAACTAAAAAATGATAATTTAATATTTTTAATAAAATTATAATTATAATTATAATTTTTTATTAACATTCTCATGAGATAAAAAATAAGGAGGTGTTTATAAAATATGTAAGAATTTATTTCTAGAAATTATTTATTTTGAAATAATTTTTCTAATCTTAAATCAATGACAGTATATTTTATTAATATAGTTACATTCATGTTTGTTTGTAGGTATCTTTAAAAAATACCCCAACTAAACTCTGGGCGAGGATACATTGCATGGAGAAGTTGACTAATACAAACGTATTTTATCCCATAAAATTAATAAAAAATCGATATAAAAAAAATAACAACTTAGTAAAAACTCATGCGGGAGATTGTTATTTCTCCTCTCTTTGCACCTTAAACGAAGACTCAAACTCAGATCCCCTGACCTGGAATCAGATGCATAATTAAATTACATGTAATCCCATTTAATAAATATCCCAAGAAATGACACACTTTTGCCGCAATTCAAAAAATGTATGATTAATATACCACCATGAAAGGTGATAACCTAAAAGAAAAAGTAAAAATAGACAGCCGCGTTAAATCATTTCAAAGCATTTTAGTGAGTCATTGTGCCCACTCAACATGGTAGAATGAGATTCAGAGTTTAGTTTTACGGGAATTCTTGCCTGAGCAAGTGGCGAGGAATGGATAGGAGGGAACGAAGCGACAATCACAGCAATACTTACGGAAAATAATAGGGTAGATAATTAAAATACACAAACAATTAAGATAATTAATTATAAAATATAAAGAAAGAAAAATATATATATATAATATGTAAAAAAAGAAATACATATATATTTTATAAGTGAATTAGCTGGTTAACTGCATATTATAATGATCAGTAAAAAAAAATTAATATGACGCAATGAATATACAAATGGGACAGGATAAAAAGAATAATTTGAGTGTAAAGAGTTGTTGCATGCTTTGTCACGATCGAGGGAATTAAGGATATATAACACAAGTGACTGAATGAGTTGAATGAAAGCACATCAATGTCTCTCTTCATTTTAATGTGGTGCAAGTAATTTGTTTTGTGTAGTGCAGAATGCAGGGTGCCAGAAAGCCATTGGTCATGCTGCTACATAAAAGTGGCCACAAAGGCAGCATTATTATCTTTACGTAACAAGTAGAAACTTCCACTCAAATGTTATCCATTTTTTCTAATAATAATCTTTTAAATATTAAAATTATATAAATAATTTTTAAAATATTATAAATTATTAATTTAGTTTTTGTATTAATATATTTTACAAATTTTGAGAGATTTATCAACCCAACTTCATCCTGGTCATAGATAAATTACCCAGATTTGGGTCCATATATTTATTATTAACTTTTTTTTCCTCTCTTTCTTTTTCTCTTTTCTATCATTTATTTAATATATAAATAATTGATTTGAAATTTTAAAGCTAATTATTTACTAACCTTGGATAAAATTTGTTTTTCTTATAAGCTTTGACAAGTTTTTGAAAATAATTAGTATAAATTTAATTATAGATATTTTCGTTACATATAAAAAAAGATATTTTAAGAAATTGGTGATTAATATTCTGAAATATATATTTATTAATATTTTTATGAAAATTAATATATATGTGTATATATATATATATATTAAAATAACTATATAAAAACAAAATCACATTTATAATGAGGATAAAAACATTAAAAATAAATATTTATAGAAAACAAGAAACCAAAAAAACACGAGAAGGGAAAAATAAACTGTGTTTTATAAAAAAAAAAAAATTCAAACTTTTCTTAAACAACACAAAAATTCGTTGGATGAAATTAGGTAATTAATAGATGAAAATTCGTTGGATATCACAAAATTGCTTTTAGGTTTATTATGATTTCTTTACTCTCTGTTAAGCTCGTCAGTGATTTGAATACTACATAACATATGAATCTCTACACAGATATATCTCAACCACATAACAATATAAATCACATTTCACATGTCCACATAGAAAGCAGTGTGACTAATTCACTTTAATTTAATCAAAGAACTAATATTGGTTATTCATAGTACAATCTACTTCCTAGGGTTCAAGCTATTTATTTCTATGCATAATATAACTTAACAACGGTAAAATATCAAAGATTTAATTCTGGGCTTTGCTTGGTAAAATATCAAACAACATAAATCTAACGCATGGCAGAATTATGTTACGCACTTGAGACTTGCTCTACTGCATTTCCCTTTTAAGTCATTTCATTTCAACAGAATCTAAGATATGCTCTAAGTCAATGAAATCCATTCATCACACCTTGCATTTCATTTCAAGTTCTCAACCCATGAATTCACTTTCCAATTTCTTGGTCAAGTTTGAGATTGAATTTAAATTCGAACCAAATCTAAATTCACACCCAACAAGTGAAAGTCTACAATCAAAATCCCTTTCTTGACTCGTAATGGCACCTGTGATCTTAATGTCCATAGATTCTATTAAATTGAATAACAATAAAGTCTAACTAACTTGCCCAATAATCCAAGGCCAATCCTACTTGTACCATGCATTTCAAACACTCCTTCATCAATAAGCATTGCTACACTACAACCATAGTGTCTCAAATAAAAATCCATTATAGCCACATGTCCATGAAGTCACCAAAACAGAATATTACATTCAATATTCCAACTAAAATCACACATTCCTTACTCCAGAACCCATACTTTAGTTTATTCCATATTACATAACACTCATGACAGTAATTTAAACCTCCTTTTTAATAATTGCACTAATTCTTAATGCTCCAATACCCTCAACAGTGATTAAATGCTCCTTTATTAATTATTTAAAGCGTTCAATCATGTTTAAAATAAAATAAAATTAATCAAAATATATATAAAATAAAATATGACTGATCAATTAACATATGATATCATTCAAACAGGTAATAGATATATATATATATATATAAAAGAATTAACATGAATGTTAGTTGGAAAAATTAAAATGAAATTATGTATGTAATTCAAGGACAAAATCGAATATTTAATGAACAAATTTTATCAAAATCAAACATTCAAAAGCTAATTGGCAAAATGACCACTTAAGGTCATTTTCACAAAACTTATCATGTCCAGGAGTTTGATTAATTTGAGGATACAAACACGACTTGTGGAACGTGTAAGCAGTAAATTCCATTTGGGGAAATTGTTCTGCAATTGCAAATTGCTTCACATGGAAGCACAGGCAACAGTTACATTGCTGCATGAGAATGCCCCATCTGGTTATTCTGCCAAGCTATTTTGAACTAGTTTCCAAATTATTTCCAACCAAACAACCAAATTGCTTTTCACTGGAGCCCCAACTTAATTTGTTTCTACCGGGAACACATGTAAATAAAAAATTAAATATCATGGTAGCGTCTGGTCCCAGAATTTCTTGTCTTTATTTCAACTAAAAATTAGAAATAGAGGTTAGAAATAGAGGTGAAAATAATTTCCCGAAAACTGTGAAGAATGAATCATAATTATAATGTTTCTTTAATTTTACTTAATCTTAAAAATATTTTCATAAAAATATTTTTTAAAAATTCAATCAAATATATTTTTATTTTATCTATGGTCGAAATAAAATCAAAAAATATAAGAACCGTTTATAATACTACGAAACGTTATGTTAATTCAAACACGTCAACTCATTAATAATATATATATATATATATATATATATATATATATATATTTCTCTATTTATATTTTATATATATATAAATTTCTTTTTTAAGTGGAATTAATGTGTTGACATCATTTTTCAAATTTGTAGAGAAGAAGGGTCAGATGCAAGAGTATCTAGCATCATCACTGACGATTATGTAATATCTTTAGTCATTTTCTTTGCTTATATCCACAAATAAACAATATGATGTTATTACACGACTCTTTGATTTCTTCATTGATCTAATCTACAATTACAATCATTTTACGTAAATATTTTTTAATACACTTTATAACATATTAAATAAAAGAAAATTACTGGTAAAAGAAAATACTGACACGAAAACAGCTTTAGTTATAATGTAGAATAGATTAATAGTAGAATTTAATTTTCATCCACTTCGAATATAAATAATTTTACACTATAAATTAATGAAAAATGATTCTCGAAATGGTTAATAAATAAATTTCCATACATGATACATATCATATGATTGGATGACAAGTTTAATCAAAGTTATTTAATTATTCAATTTTAGTATCTAAAAATAATAAAATTAAAAAATATTTAAAATATAATTAATTATTCATTTTAACTCATAAAAGTATCCACAATAATTTTAATCTTTAAATTATATTATTTTTTTCCTTAAACTTTAAACATAAAGATAATAAAATATATTTAAATTCAAGAATTAAAATCGATAAAAAAAATAATAAAATTCAAGAATTAAAATGAATTGAAACACTTTCAATAAATAAATAAATACGTTCTCAAAAGCATTTATTGAATTTTATTGTTTTCAACCATTAAAATAACAATAATTTACACTTTTAGAAATTAAAATCTCAACTAGGTATTATTTTTTCTTTTAAAAAAAATAAAGTAGCACTTTAATTCCAAATTTTTGGAGGCAATGTCATTTTAGTTTCGAACTCTTAGAAATTAATAGTTTAGATGATATTTATCAATCAATACTTATAAAACATTATTTAAATTATTTTAACAACTAGATTGAATAACAAATATAAAAATCTTACTATACTTTCATTTAAATTTTACTCATTAAAATAAAATCTTACTATACTCTTTTTAAATATATTACATACATAATGTTTAAAAAATTTACAACTTTTTTTTTTGCCAAACTTATTAAATCTGAATTGTATACATCTCCTATCTAATTCTGCAGCTATAAAAGGAGATGCAGAGTTCTTTGTCCTCCACAGCATATCCAATTCATCTAAAGACTAAAAACCACACATATTGAGGAGCTGAGTTGAGACACCAAAACATGAGTTCATCAAAAGTTCCTCATGTGGTGTTACAATCTTCTTCCAACCATTGCAAGATGCCTGTGATTGGACTTGGTACTGCTTCACCATCTGCTACTGAACATGATACCAAAGAGGCAATACTAGAGGCTATCAAACTTGGTTATAGGCACTTTGACACTGCTTCAATATATGGCTCAGAATTGCCCCTTGGAGAAGCCATAGCTGAAGCACTTCAACTTGGCCTCATAGCCTCTACAGATGAACTCTTCATCACTTCCAAACTCTGGTGCACTGATAATTTTCCACATCTTGTTCTCCCTGCTCTGCAGAAAACACTTCAGTAAGGAAAACTTGTTCACATGCACATGCTTTACTTTGTTAACATATTAATGTTAATTAAGTTTTTTTTTTCCTTTTTTTATTTCATATTTAGGACTTTAGTTCTATCAAAAAAAAAAAATAACTTTTAATCACTTATTTATTTTTTGTTAGTATTTTTAACTTTTATTGTTGTTAATGGCTGATGCATTGATACAGAAAGAAACATATATGTCAATATTTAATAGTTTAATTTAATATCACAAATTAAAATTATAAGAAAATAAATGATTAACTAAAAGTCGGTAAAATTTTTTAGAAAGACTAAAAATTAAAATTTAAAATAATTGAGGAATCAAAACTTAATTAACCTATAAAGTACCATTACTAGAACCATTTCTGTATGCATACATGTACAGTTTAGATTTCCATGCTTCACATAATCTATTTAGCCATCATATCTCATTTGAAAATTTCCTTATGAACTCAATTTACTAATATAATTTAGATCACGGTTACAAACTTATGAAAAATCACAATATATTATAGTCTTTATGGTTAGGAATTGTAATTTAAATCATGAATGCCCTGCTATGGGATAAATGTATCACACTATTATTTCAGCAAGGTATAGATAGATAGATAGATGAATACACATGTCACATACATACAATATTTTTGTAAGGACTATAGCAACCATTGAGTAACATCTAATCAATTACATTTCAAAATTAAAAATAAAATCAAACAGAGAAAAAAAAGAAGGAGAAATGAATGAAATTTACCTAAATATCTCCCAAGCTTACATACATATTATTGCTTTATCTTCACAAAGGAGAGGTGAGACTTTTGTGGCTTTTCTTTATTGTTAAATTCGTTTTAACTATTTCCTAGTACTGATAAGTTTTACCTGTGTTTCATTTTGTCCAACACTTCTTTTGTGTATTGATGTATTCAGTATAATTGAGTACAAATATTAGAATAATATACTAAAGTAACTTGCCTACGTGGGCCCAAAACTAATGTAGGTCTCTGAAGTTGGAATGTTTGGATCTTTATTTGATTCACTGGCCTGTTGCTGTGAAACCTGGAGATTGGAAACTTCCATTTCCTGAAGAGGCTCTAACATCATTTGACTTAAAAGGTGTGTGGAAAGCAATGGAGGAATGCCAAAAGCTAGGCCTTACAAAATCCATTGGAGTTAGTAATTTCAGTTGTAAAAAACTTGAAAATCTGCTATCTTTTGCTACTATTCCTCCTTCTGTCAATCAAGTAATTAGTCCAATAAACTTGTATTGAATTTTTTCACTTTCCAAGTTAGACCAATTAAATTTCATAACCAAACTTTTGCTTACATTATACCATCATTAGGTTGAGATGAATCCTACTTGGCAACAAAAGAAGTTGAGAGAATATTGCCAAGCAAAAGGTATAATCATAACTGCATATTCTCCTTTAGGAGCACCAGGGACCATTTGGGGTTCCAATCATGTTGTGGGTAATGAATTGCTCAAGGAAATGGCTGAGGCTCATGGCAAATCTATTGCTCAGGTAACAATTTTCTACTTTAGCTTTCCTTATTCAATCAACTGTAATAAAATTTCGATACCGAAATATTTATTTAATTCACATTTTGATGAAACAAATGAAAACAAATAATCTACTATTCATGTTCATGTAATCAATTTTGTTTTTTCACTCGAAAATTATTCAAAACTGTATACGTCTACGGCTCCTAAAACTAAACATTTTATTGTTATATATCTATTTAAACTGAAAATTATGTGAGGAGTTAGAAAAACTTGCATTACGCATTTATTCACAATACATCTATAAATTTATAATAACAGTAGTACTAATAATAAACACTAATTAACTAATAAATAAAAGCAAAAGTATGATTAAATCACATAAGTACATTTGTTGCTAGCTTATCATTAACAAATGTTTTATATATGCCAAAGAAAATGTTTATGTATATGTATTAAGCGAACACTAACGTGATCTTTTGTTTTGTGATAGGTATCTCTTAGATGGATGTATGAGTTAGGGGTTACTATAGCAATTAAGAGCTTCAACAAGGAGAGAATGAAACAAAATTTAGAAATATTTGATTGGTCCCTTACAAAAGATGACTATGAAAAAATTGATCGGATAAAGCAATATCAGTCGTGTAAGAATGGACCCGTTAAGTTTCTTCCTGACCTCTGGGATGGAGAAAATTTATTAGAGTAAATTATCCTTTTCATTATTAAAAGTGTATGACATTGTTATATTACTTTGAAATTAAATAAATTTCAAATATCTCTTTGAAATCTTCAGTTGTTAATTTCATTTGTCTCTAAGTTTAATTATTTATTATATTTTGATTTGTAAACGTTTGTTAATATATCACCTAAGTCACATTTTTTGGGAAGTTTTGAATAATGTTGATTGACAGAAATAGTTTTAGAAATTTATTTGGAATTTCCTTAATTTAATTGAATGTGATAACATTATGCACTTTTAAATGTTAAAATGATAGTTTACTGAAATTGATAGAGTAATGTGAATGTTATCCACAATACTACTGCAATTTGGCTTACGCTTAAAGTTTATTTTAGATACCAGAAATTTTATGTCTACTAAAAAATGAATTCTACTCTTTACAGCATAATCACTTTAATCTAATAAAAGAAATATCTTGTTCTATCTGTTTGTCTTGTTTGCTTCAGAAAACTTCAAAACGCCGATTAATAACATGTTAGAAATACTGCGCAACAAAGATAAAGAAAGAAGAATGAATACCCTTTTAACTTCAACTACCTTTTAACAGGAAAAAACCATTTGTTGAAAAGAAAACAATTCTCTATATTTAAAGACATGTTTAGGTGTTTTTTCTTCGGAATAACTAAAGGAAAATTTGGGAAACATAATAACAAATAGGGTGCAGTCAATAAGTTTGTACTTTAAAAGAATATATTACTAATCATCGTAATCTTTTACAACCAATTTGGTACACTCCTACGAAAAAAACGTTTAAAACTGATTTTCACGAGTCAGTCATTCTAATGGGAAATTTCAACCGCATTTTTGCTGCTTTAATGCATGGGGAAGCAGGATTTGCAGATGAAGAGTCCTCAGGTGCTAAGTGAACAAGAGTATAGCTATTTACTATGTAATAAAGTTACACCCTTTTTATCCTCGAAACGGAAAGGTACAATCAAAATGAAGTTCCAAAGGATCTCGTTGCAATCCAAGAGAAACATGTCGCTGCAAAAATAACCTCCATTTCTGTGGCAAAACAGTTATTCTTTACCTGATTTGTTACAACAAATCATTTACTTCTATATTTTTTCCACTGTCATTTTACACAGGTACTTAAATAACTTTTTAACAGAATGAGGATTTTAAAATAATCAAAAGTTTCAAAAAAATAATCCGGGGGTTTACCCAAAAGGATTGCCTTTAAATATTGTTTATCAACACCTATTCATTCGTATTGTTCTTTGTGAGAGAGTTACTGCTAACAAAAATCTCTATAGGTTAGTAAAGGCATCAATCACAACATATTCTTTGTTATGGGTTAAAAACGAGAATATACCTAAGATGGCTTTACTAAACTGCATAATAGTTGACACATGCCATGATGAAGAGACAGTGAGACCACATTTTCAATGTCGTCCAAACTGTAAAGGAGACAGAAATCATATGACAGATTAAATATCGTGGGAATAGGTCGACAAAATGTTTGATTAGAAAGCAGGGTCGTTGAACAATAAAAATAGATAAGATACGAACAACGGAAAGTATTTTTCTGCCCACGATGTTTTCTTCTTTTTTATGGAGATTCAAGCTTTAGTTGGATAGTAATTAGAACATCAACAAAATGTGGTATTTTTCTTCATGAAATTTACGCAAAAAACAACCATCACATTTCTTAATCAATGTAAAATATAAAATGAATATGATATAAATTTTAGTTACTATAACAAGTTAATATTTGACAAGTCACTGAACGTGATTAAATAGTGACTTGTTTTGATAACGTATCAAGTCATTATTTACTCATGTATCTTTGTTTATTTTAGGGCACTCGAGATTTTGATTAAGGCACATTATTTAATTATGCTTCTTGTTTATTTGAGAAAGAATATGATATAATTTATAGTCTATAAAATGTCTAGGTCATTGTCAATGTTCCATATCATATCAACCACATTCTTAACAGTCTTATTTTTCTTTTCATCCTTTTCTATATTTTACCTATGATTTCAACAAAGTAAAACAACAAAAATTAGCTGTTAACAAAATAGCTTACCAGTTACTAAAATCAGATACTAGCACTTCATTCTCTTTTGATATGTTGTGACCTACTACCACAAGCAAGAACAAAGCCCAATGATGCAACCAATCCCACCAGGTAACCAGCCATGGCTCCATAACTCACAGAAATGGGCCATTCCTACAAATTAAGATGAAATCTGTGACCCTGTTCTTAATGCTACAAAATAACACACCGAATGAACTATATCATTTGAAAATCAATTAGACAAGCATTCAATCAATCTATACCACTATAACAATCTTATAGGTTTCAAAATCAAAGAACTATTGTTGTATACTTCACAAAGATAAACAATGTCAAACAGAAAACAGAGGAATCTTGATATGTTAAACTACAATTTTTCCACATTCTAGATTTATGTATGATCTATCTTTCTGTTCTTTTTTTGGGTGAAAATATATTATCTATCTTTATGTCAGCAGTCTGCTAAAAACAAAATCAATTAAAAAAGAAATTCAAAAAGGAAAAGTTCTCAGAGGAGTAGACAGCAGCTGTCTGTCATGCTATTGAAAAAATTCCCCTTCCCAAAACTAACATCAAAAGCATGGTAAGAAGAGTGGTGTGGTGGCCCGCAGAAACATTTGATCATAAACTATTGAAGGAATATAAATTACTCAAACATGAGCACTGATTACACAAGTAAAATAGGATTGATAAAATGAAAATAATAACTAGTGACTGGTAAGAACTGCTCTTCCTTTTTTATCTAAACAATGGTCAATGTATTCAAGGTCAAAGGACTAGAAAAGGGAAATCGATTACCTGCCATGGCCTCTCCCAGTCAAGTGGCATTGGCCAAGCTCCAAACCATGCCCCGATAACTGCCCCATGAGCTGGTAAACAAATCAGGTACTCTATAGATCCATTTGGCCTAAAAGTATTACATAAATAACAATAAGGTAATAAAAAGTAACTAATTAAATGACCAAAGTAAATAGACAGCACAATCAAAAGAGTAATTCAACATACAGCAGAAACTATATTTTTCAAAATCTAAATAATTGAAACTTTACATAACTACAACATGTTATGAATTGAGAAATTATTTGCGAGAAGGAACATACTTTGTTTGTGCAACTATCCGTCGCCAATCAGTCCATGATGAACCAAGAACACATGACGCTGGAACTGTCTGCAATAGAACAAGATGTGCATTTATAAAAGCATACATAAACATGGGGCCAAAGTCCAATATAAAAGACCAAAACAATCCCCGAAGCTGAAACTGTAAGCAAGAGAACAACAATGAAATTGTCACTCACTGTGAACACTGACATCATAAGAGCCCAATTTACAGTCTTGGGAAGATACCTGTCTCAAGTAAATTTGCAAAGTCAAAACATGTATAGAAATCTTCAAAATTTAAAACTGTAAAGGAATATTTAAATACATAATAGAAGAAGCCAAACAATTACAGAAAACACCACTCGTTTAGCTTCAAGGAACAATAGTAATTATAGTTAATCCTACATCACACGAACAAATCCATGAGGAGTATTCTGAAGAAAAAAACATAGCATTCTACAAACAACTAATTTCACATACTGAAATGTAACAGGTGCCCCCAAAGCAACAGCTCCTAAAAAATTCAACAGAGCCCCTGCAGTAGCAAAAATATTAGTATTAATAAAATTAACTTTTCATGAAGAAGTTTCATTAGTAAATTATATTTTTCATCCTCATTTTTAATCACATAGCAAACTAAGCCAGAAGTTGCAAACAGCATCATTTATAATGGGGAAAAAAAAAGAATTCGATTATTCATTTGGTCCCTACGCTTATTCACACTTCATGTTTTAGTCTCCAATCTTAAAAACACTACACTTTAGTGCCTACATGAGCAAATATTTTATGTTTCAGACCCTAACATTAGTTACCAGTACCATTATTAGCTCTAGGTTCTCTAAAATCACCACAAAATTAAAACTGCAGGTGAAACCACCAGAAATTTAAAAAAGGTTATTTTTTTGTGGCGATTTTACACAAATTTCGTGGCAGTTTTAAAGAACAGTGTTTCTATGTAAAACTAAAATCCAATGTGCGGGCAAAGGTAATAACTAAATGAATAATTAAACCATAAAAAGAAAAGTTCACCTGCAGGCACTGCTAGAACACCTCTTCCAACAGCTCCGAGATACTGAACAGAAAATAGGTCACACGAAAAAAACTTAGAACACTCACAGAAATCATAGAATTGCATAGTTTCTGAGAAATTAAAGAACACGCACGCATTACCGTGCATCGCTGGCGATTTAGTCTATAGCGACTGAAAAGAAGGATCACGATCGGGAGCTCTGTAATCTAAACGACGCCACAGAATGAGCAAATGAGAAAATATATAGACGAAAAGAAAATGATGGAAAAAGAGAGTACCGAAATGAAGAAGAGTGTGAGAGAAGGATCGGTAACGAGGTTAATGGAGTAGACAGTGTTGGCAACGAAGAATGCGAAGGCCAAACCAAGCACGCATAACGTGTTCACTATGATGGCCCCTGACAATGAGATCGAGGGTGACGCTCCCGCCGTTGATGCTTTCGACGACGACGTCGTTTTGTGGTGGCTTTTCCCGCGATCCATTGGAGAGGATCTCCGCAACTTCAATCACAACGTGGAGAAGAAAATCGGGGTTATAGATGGGCTTGACCCAGTCACAACTTGCTTAAAAGAAGTTGGGCTTCTTGGTGAGAAAGTAGGCTTTTACTGTAATCTTGCAACCACCACTCCTTTTCTGCTAAGTTCACCCCGTTGTTCTTCTCGCCTACCCCTGAACTTGTTGTGAGTTCTTTTAATTATAATTAAATGATTAATCACACAATATATCTTATATTTTAATAAGTAAATCATCATTTTATCAAAATAGTTCTCGTTATTGGGTGCTTAATTTATAAAAAATATAAAAATATAAAATAGTTAATTAAGTTTTCAATGTTGTCTTATAATAGAACATTTCGCGATAATTCTTTTAGTTCTCATTCAGCTAACTCTATTGGGATTCACTTTACTTATCAATATTGTGATCGTTGTGGTCACACTGCTAAGACTTGTTATCAACTATATGATTATCCTCTTAATCATTCTCGTCGTTAAGCAAATATGATCAACAAGAATTTTGGCTCTGAACCATCTTGGCTTCTAGATTTTGACGCATCTTATCATGTCATTAGGATCTTGCTAATCTCATATTAGCCCATAATTATATCAATAATAATAAACTTGTGGTTATTAATAGTAAGAAACTCTTCATCACTTATGGTGTTTCTACCTTTCTCCCCAATTCCTCCTCTCTGTTTCACCTAAATAATGTTCTTTATGTTCTCGACATATTACAAAATCTTCTTTCTGGTTTCCAATTATGTCAAAACAACTTTGAATCCATTGAATTTTTCCCACGACACTTTTAGGTCAAGGATTTGAGCACAAGTTGATCCTATTATGCGAAAAGAATGAAAACAATGTGTACAAGATTTTATTCTGCCTCCTCGTCCTCAATCTCATCATATTCACTGTCACACCTCTCTCTCCACCTGGCATAGCCGCTTAGGACATGTCGTTTCTCACATTCTTCGTCGTGCATTTAATGCCAACGTCATTCCATTTTCCTCGTCACTAGTTCAGTGTTCAGATTGTTTTGTGAATAAAAGTCACAAATTGCCCATTTTCTAAGTCTATTTTGTCTAGTAGTCAACCATTAGAATTGATTTATTCAGATGTATAAGGTTATGCCCCTTCATCTTCAATAAATGGACATTTTTATTATGTCATTTTTATTGATCACTTTACAAAATATGAGTTGCTTTATCCGCTTAAACATAAATCAAATCTAATGTTTCTCTTGTTTTTCTAATCTTTAAATCACTTATTGAAAATTAGTTAAATGTAAAAATTAAAACCTTTTACTTAGAAGACAACGGTGGTAAATATCTTAATCTGAGGTCCTTCTTTCAAATTCACAGAATAACACACTTAACAACTCCTCCTTATATCCCGGGATACAATGGACTCTCTCAAATACTCTCTCATTTAATTTATAAAGTATTAAAAACAATTAGTCACAAATTATATACTTACATCATAACTTACCTTAATTGTAACTTCTAATATAAATACGTAATCTCTTATTATCCCCTCAACTTACATTTATCTTTCCATTACAATTATTTTAAAACTAATCCTCTTCTAATTTAATATATATATATATATATATATATATATATATATATATATATATACTACATAATATTACACAATGTAAATATATCTTCTGATGGGTGATGATATGAAAGAAGTTATAGTTTAATAATAATATTTTTAAATCACATATATATTTTAAATTTACAAAAATTATTTTCTAAAAAAGTTATACTTAAGGCGTATGTATACTTTTGATATACGTACAATTATCAAAATTATTAATTTTAAAATATATATCAAACAATCACCATTATTTTCCCGTGATGGGAGATTAGAATCAAGTGTAATTATATATATATATATATATATATATATATATATATATAATATAATATATAATATCCGTTGACACATTAATTTAATTTGATGGTGCAATTAATCACTTGAGAGAATCACTTAACATCCGAAAGTATTTTTTCTAATGAAAAATTAAGAACCATTTGCTGTGTACTAAAGTCAGACTCTAAAATAATTTTTTAAAAATATTTATTATCATTTTATTCTTAAATACAATTTTTTATTTGTATTTTGATCCTTCAATTTAATAATTTGTTCTCATTTTAATCCCGCAATTTAATAATTTGTTCTCATTTTAATCCCTAAGTACTAAAATGATAACAAATGTTAAAAAATAAAATAAAAAAATTATCTTTCATGAACTAAATAGATTAGAAATTATTTTACTGTTTTTCGTACCTGTGGAACTAAATTACTAATTTAAATGAATCATAATGTTAATAAATAATACTTTCCAGTATTATTATAACTTTTGATAATTTTTCATTCGATGAAATAGATCAATTTAATCCTTATTTATTTTATTCAATTTCGCTATACTATTATTTTATACTCCAATTAAATTCCAAATCTACAAAATCAGATTGATCTAGCCCTTTCCATCTAACAGAGAAACATCATTAAGGTTTGTATTAGTGGCTGTTAAAAACTGACACTACTTAATTTTAATTTATTAAACTTGGAAAAACTACTTTTCAATTGGTGGTGGTCAAAATTGCCATAAAGTATTGTTTTTACATTTGAAACTTCCCAACCTTCAAATCTAACACGAAAAGAACCCAATTAATTTCATATGAAAAGTAGGATTGTCATCAATAAATTCAAATAAAAAAATAAAACCAAATCTAAGCATCAATAGAAGCTCAACATTTTACAAACAAAATTAGATTCACATTTATAGTATTTAGATCTGCATTTAGGACAGTTCTAGAAGGCAATGACAAATGGTCTTGTATATGCAACTTTAAATATAGATGAGATTACGACTTATTGCAACTTTAAATAAGTAATTAATAAAGAATCAAATAATTGAAATTGTGACATGGGCAATGACATTAAATAGGAAACTTCAATATATAAAAAATATCAATTAAATTAGAAACAAGTAATCTTATTTTTCAAAACCAATCAAAGCAGTATCCAAAAAACGTAATCAATTACACTTTCTTCCAAAAGTTTAAATAGGAAAAAATTAATATACTATTCTTTTAGAATCCGGTAATCAAAATTGTGACATATGCAATGATTTTAAGCTATATATAAAAAAATATCAATTAAATAGGAAGCAAGTAATCCTATTTTTCAAAACCAATTAAAGCAGTGTCAAAGTAATCAATTACGCTTTCTTCCAAAAGTTTAAATAGGAGAAATCAAAATACTATCTTTTAAATTTTTCTTTTTGTAATTTTCTTTTTAAGAAAGTAATTTAACGAAGAATCACGTAATTAAAATTGTAACAGGTAGAATGATGATGTGGACACATTTTGAGGTAGCAATTAACATATTCTTAATGAGTAATTTAATGATTCTTAATTATTCCATTGTTTATGTGCAGATTTTTAGGCATGTATTTTTAATAAATTTTTATTATTTTATTTTTTTTAAGGTAAAATGCAATGTATCTAGTATTTCATTCAGCTTATAAATAGATACTTTTTGTATTATAATTAAAAAAAGTTAGAATTCGAATAATACGTGATATTTTCTCTATTTCGAGAGTTTGTTTAGTTCTGATAAGATAAGCCTGATCTTATTAATATTTTGATTGTGTGGTGATCAAACTCATAATTTATCACTCACTTCTTCGTCCCTTCATTGAGTGTGACGTCAATATCAAAAATGAAAAATCAAGATGGCCCTCTTCAGCGAACGTGTCATTTGGTATCATAACTTCGACTCTTGATTTTCATATGAGTAGAATGAGTGGTCATGAATATGTCGTTATTCATGATGAAAAGGAAATATTAACCAAGGCGAAGATTCAATTGGAAAACTTGTTTAATAAGTTTCACAAAGAGCGATGTGAAAAATTAGTGCAACTTACTGCAAGTTGAAATGGTCTGTTTTAGTTTGTTTACAAAGTCAATAAAGTTAGCTATTTTTTAGTAAGATTTGTTTGTTGAGATTTTTTAGCTTTGTGAGTTTGTTTCTATTTTTTAGTTAAGTGTAGATTGTGGAGATGAATTTTATGGAAGATTAGTTCATTTCTTGTTATAAATAATTCATGTAATCAAGAGTTAATGACATCATTTTCTCAAAATTTCTTGATAATTACAAAGTTTCTTCATTCCAATTTACTTGGTATTTCCTTCTATTGTAAATTTTTCTTTGTTTTAAGTAACTAGAATCATTTGATAAAAGAATGTGCCTCCTTGAGAAGAGGAACGATCCAATTAAGGAAAGATCACACAAAGAGTTCTAATTGTTAGTTAGTTAAAAGCAGATAAATGCACATGTATTTTTATACTGGTTCGTCTATCACAGACTACGTCCAGTTATTTAGCAACCCGCTAAGTTTTCACTACCAACTGTGAAAAAGTTACAAGTATTCTTTCACCCAGCCACTTCTAGCTATACAGATATTCTGTGCTAACAGCCTTCTCAAGCTAAACAACCAGGTATTATTTTCAACCAAGCTTTTTCAGGCTAATACAAAGGTATTCTTTTACAAACAGCCTCCTTAGGTTAAACAACACCACAACAGTGGATTTTGAAAGTGTTTCTAAGAAATAAAGAGTTCTTCTTCGCAGAGAAGGTTTAACAAGTGAAGAGCAAAGCTTAAGAATCAAGAGAACGAAATTTCAGTTAATAGTTTTTCAAGCGTAATTTCGCCAACTTGAACTAGAGTTGGTGAAGTCCTTTATATAGGCAAGTCTTCAAAGATCCGTTAGAGACATGAAGGATGTCATTGTACTTTCCATGATGAAGTCCTAAAAAAGGTGTCAGAGTGCAATCAATGACTTGATGCTTTGCAAACAGATTTGGTGGCGCTTAAGAGATATCATCAAAAAGTATGTTTACTTTTCGTGTTGCAGAGCTAAACACAAATGTCCATTCTAATCTTGGAAACTTCTAAGGGTTACAACTATATTTTAAAAAAAAAGGCGTTGAGTTGTTCCCTCTGAAAATTTGGACTTCATTTGAAATGATAGACGATGTGTCTTCAAGATCTTTTGTTTGAAACTTCGTCTATACTTCAGTCTTGAGCTTTCGTCTTGAGGCATGTTTGGTCAAACAAGGACAGACGATGACTTTATGAGATAATAACTTTTAGGGGTCATACTTTGTCTGTACTAGTTTCGTCTGACTTTGACTTGTAATGCTTCAGTTTGATGCGTTCCATCTGTTATGTAATTAATCAAAACTTGAGACGTTAATCATTTTGATCTAACAAGAAGCCAAATGTAAATTATTTTCAAGTATTTGGTTCCATTTGTTATGTTCATGTTCCTAAATCAAATCGAACCAAACTTGACCCAAAAGCTAGAAAATGCGTTTTTGTTGGCTATGATTTTCAAAGGAAAGGTTGGAGGTGTATGGATCCACAAACAAAAACGTTTACTATTTTCAGAGATGTGGTGTTTGATGAAATCTCGTCATTATTTCATGCTAAAAATGTTATTCTGGATGGTGATCTTGTTGATGTAGAGCATTTATTTTCGAAGAAATCGTTCAGGCACCTGTTGATGGAGAAACAGAGTCTCATACCCCAGTTTAGAATGATGTTGATGAAAACGTTAGTGAGAAACAACTTGTTGGATGTTTAATATATTTAACCATCACAAGACCTGAGATTTCTTACTCGGTTTCTGTTGTTTCTCAATTTATGCAGAATTTGAGAACTTATCACTTAGATGTTGTGAAAAGAATATTGCATTATGTAAAGGGGTCTCTTAATCATGGGCTTTGGTATAAGAGATGTGCCAATTTTTTATTGAATGGATTTACTGACGTTGATTAGGCAGGGAATGCAAGTGATCGCCATTCAACCTCTAGTTATTGCTTTAGTACAGGTTCAGCGGTGATTTATTGGAGCAGCAAGAAACAAGATGTTGCGGCTCTATCCAGTATAGAAGCAGAATATGTGGCAGCAACTATGACTATATAAGAATGCATTTGCTTAAGAAGGTTGATTAGGAACATGCTACATCAAGTTAATTTTGCTGCACAAATCAGATGTGATAATGAAAGTGCAGTAAAATTAGCTTCAAATCCAATATTTCATGCTCAAACGAAGCATATTGAAGTCCAACATCATTTTATTCGTGAAAAAGTCTTGAGCGAAGAAATCGAACTAACAAATGTTCGTACTAACGAACAAGTTGCTAATATTTTTACCAAGGCTTTGGTAAAACCCAAGTTTCAGTTTTTTCGAGATGCTCTTGGAGTTGTAAATTGTAAGCTTGCACTAAGGGGGAGTGTAAAAAATTAATGCAACTTATTGCAAGTTGAAATGGTCTGTTTTGATTTGTTTACTAAGTCAATAAAGTTAGCTATTTTTTAGTAAGATTTGTTTGTTGAGATTTATTAGCTCTGTGA
The DNA here is from genome assembly GCA_026586105.1 of Hylodesmum podocarpum. NCBI lineage: Eukaryota > Viridiplantae > Streptophyta > Magnoliopsida > Fabales > Fabaceae > Hylodesmum > Hylodesmum podocarpum. The sequence continues at coordinate 4,525,749 of JALJEV010000493.1, read as the reverse complement.
AATTCGTTAGTTTTGTGTGTTTGTTTATATTTTTTAGCTAAGTGTAGATTGTGAAGAAGAATTTTATGGAAGATTAATTCATTTTACTATTATAAATAATTCATGTAATCAAAAGTTAATGACATCATTTTCTCAAAGTTTCTTGATAATTACAAAGTTTCTTCATTCCAATTTACTTGGTATTTCCTTCTATTGTAAATTTTTCTTTGTTTTAAGTAACTAGAGTCATTTGATAAAAGAATGTGCCTCCTTGAGAAGAGGAACGATCCAATTAAGGAAAGATCACACAAAGAGTCCCAATTGTACTTACTGACAGAAAAAGCGTGAGAGAGCTGCTGAAAAGAGATTAAGAGAAAGAGAAAAACTAGAGAAGGAAGAACAAGAAAATAGAGAAGGAAGAACAATAAAAAGAGAAAACAAAGAAGGAGGAACAACAAAAAAGAGAGAAAACGGACAAGAAAGAACAACAAAGTTAGAAGAAAAATAAGGAAATTTTAAATTTTAATGTTATTTTGGCTGGTAACAACTTGATGGTACCAAAATTGGAGGAAGAGTTTCCTATGGAGAAGTTATCTCATGGGTTGGAATGTCTAAAACGAATTGTTGATATCATTCCTAATGCGTCATTGTTGACTCTCTCAACTGTCGAGAAAGAAATTCAGAAAATTGAGGATAAACCTCAAAAATTAGTTTTTTCCTACTTGAATATTATCGAGGCTTACATAACGTACATACATGTTATTCATTGCCTTCACGTTTGAGTGTATTTCTGCAAAAGAAAGTCATTTTTAATGTTCATGAAATTCACAAAAGTAGGATTTGTATACCTGTATCTGATTTAGAGGAAAATTGAACTAAGATTCGAGGACGAATCATCTTAAAGAGAGAGTGTATGATATGAATTGAGAATTCTACCCCATTATTTTCATGCAGATTGTAAAATACAAAACACAAGAAGGGGGGTTGAGTTGTGTTAATTTAAAATTTAAATCCTTTCGTCTATGGTTTTGAAAAGGGGTACAGACGAAACAGTGTTTTACTTCAAAAGTTGATTTTAGTGGACAGACGTTATGTTTTAAGTTATCCCCGTTAATTCAACAATATTGATATATAACACGTATATTTTTATACTGGTTCGTTTCTTCAAGACTACGTCCAATTACTCAGAAACTACTGAGTTTTCACTACCAACCGAGAAAAGGTCACAAGTATGTCACTTCTGGCTATACACCGATATTCTTTGAACACAGCCTTCTCAGGCTAAACAGCAAAGGTATTCTTTGAATCCAGCCTCCACAGGCTAACACCACACAAGTGGATTTTAAAAAGATGTTTTAAAAACAAATAGTTTTCTCTACGCAGAGAGGGTTTTACAATGAAGTGTATTCAGAAGTCTTGAGCGAAAATTCAGAAGATAGAATAAGAGAAGCGTTTTCGCCAACTGAAAATCGATGAAGTGAAGTCTTTAAATAGGCATCCTCTTCAATTGACCGTTAGACTCATATGAATGTCGTTGAAAAGTTTCTTGAGAGCTTTTCAAAAGATGTCAGATTGTACTGATTGATTGATGGAGTGTGCAGCGGATGCAGCGGATTTAGATTGCGTGCGCAGTACTTTTTCTGACTTGTATAGAGACTTTGACAAAAAAAGGTGAAGACCTTTTTGACTTGCATGTGTAAGCACGAATCCCTATACTGATTTTGGATGCTTCTAATGAGTATTTCCTTATATTTGAAATCTTGGCGCGAGTGACTCAAACTTTGTTTCACTTTTTGAACAGACGATATATGTCTTCAGACTGAAGGAGTAAGCTTGAGGTTCCGTCTGAAGGTTTCGTCTGTAATTTCGTCTGATGACTTGGCTTTGTCTACGCATAACTTTGTCTTTGAAGGGTCTTTTTTCGTCTGTGCTGGTTTCGTCTTATCAAGTCTTGAGAGCTTGGTTCCGTCTGTCTTGTAATTAATCAAAACTTAGAGTCGTTAATCATCTTGATCTAACACAGATTTTGTAGGCGGCAATTAATATATTTTTAATGGGTAATTTAATGGTTTTGAATTACTTCATTGTTTACGTCTAGATTTTTAGACTTGATTTAATGTGTCTTTAATAGGTTTTTATTACTTTATTTTTTAGGCTAGAATTTGAAATGAACTAAATCCAATCATATCTGATTGTGTAGCGATCAAACCCATAATTTATTACTCAAATTCTTCCAATTGTATGAATGATTGTGTAGCGTCATATTTTTGTTGAGTGTGTAACGTGAATATCCTTTAAAAATAAAAAAATTAAAATCACTAATTGCGCCTACAAAATCTATACACAAATATAATAGGTAATAGGTAGGATAGGATTCCCATTCATATCAAATAACATTATATTTTCACTCTTGTAAACTAATGCTGTTCTGTATCTATAAAAGGAGAGACAAGATTCTTTGTCTTTCAGAAGATATCCAATACATCTAAACACTAGTGGTGTTGTGGATTGTGACACAAATTGTGAAACATGTCTTCATCAAGAGTTCCACAAGTGGTGCTTCATTCCTCCTCCAACAAATGCAACATGCCAGTCATTGGACTTGGCACTGCTCCAGGGTCTTCCTTCGATGTTACCAAAGAGGCAGTGTTAGAGGCTATTAAACTTGGTTGCAGGCACTTTGATACTGCTTCAATATATGGCTCAGAGCAGGCTCTAGGAGAAGCCATAGCTGAAGCATTTCAACTTGGCCTCATAGCTTCTAGAGATGAACTCTTCATCACTTCCAAGCTCTGGTGCACCGATAATTTCCCTCATCTTGTTCTTCCTTCCCTCCAAAAAACACTGCAGTAAGTGAATAACTTCATCTTCAATTATGCACAACTACACATTCATTTGCACAAATTACCTTTATCAAAATCATTTTACTTCTTTATTTTTTTAATTATTCTTGGTGGAAATAAATTTTACTTCTTGTTTTTTTAACCATCACATGTTTTGTGTATTGATGAATCTGAGTGTGTCGAGTAAAAAACTCTTAAAAGTATAGAACTAGTCAACTGCATGTGCACATGCATTAATAACATAAAGTACCTTGATGAGAATCCTTTCGCTCCATTGATACTACTCAAATCAACCCAGTTAAGATAGAGTTGATTTAGTTTGAATTTATTATCAAAAGAAATAACAAACTCAATTAAACTCATCATCATCATGTTGCATTGGATTAGATATTTTAAAATAGAGGAAGCACAGAACTCAATTACACTTGTAAATCAAGAACCCGTATAAGTGAGTGCATTCATTTGAATCATATATAAGCAATTTTCCCATGTAAGGTGTGAAACTAATGCAGGTCTCTGAAGTTGGGATATTTGGATCTTTATTTGGTTCATTGGCCCATTGCTGTGAAGCCTGGAGATTGGAGGTTTCCTTATCCTGAAGAGGCACTAACCTCATTTGACTTAGAAGGTGTGTGGAAAGCAATGGAAGAATGCCAACAGCAAGGCCTAACAAAATGCATTGGAGTTAGCAATTTCAGTTGTAAAAAACTTGAAAATTTGCTCTCTTTTGCTATTATTCCTCCTTCTGTCAATCAAGTAACCTCATAAAGTTGCTCTTATGGCATTTCTTTCTACTTTTCAGTTTTGACAAATTATACTTAATGACCCCACTTTTGATTACTAAAATATATAGCATTAAACAGGTTGAGATGAATCCTACTTGGCAACAAAAGAAGCTAAGAGAATACTGCAAAGCTAAAGGTATAACTATAACTGCATACTCTCCTTTAGGAGCATCGAAGTCCACTTGGGGTTCTAATAATGTTGTAGACAATGAATTGCTCAAGGAAATTGCTGAGATTCATGGCAAATCTGTTGCTCAGGTAACGAATTTTTTAACAAACAATATGGCAAAGTAATGTAAACCCCAAAGTTATTTCATTCATATTTTGTTGACACAAATAATTTAGTAATTTGGTAATTAATCAAGTTGACGTAAATGAGAAATAATTAAAAATAAAAAATACATTGATGTACTACCAAATTCAGCCTAAAATTCAACTTTTCTTTTTATTATAATGTATATTGAAAATTAAAATTCGTAATTGTGAAAAGACTTTAGCTTAAATAAATAAATTGTTATAAAATTTTTAATATTTATATTCAATTTTTATAAAAGTATGGTCATATCTAAAAGATTGTGTTGGAAATTCTATATCGCTTAGGCAATATGACCTCTGCGTCAGTATGCTAAAGAAAGAATATTAACAATTAGAGTTATGTCATATTAATAATATTATACTATATCATATTAGAAATTATTAACATGCAAGTTAAATATGAATTATGAATTTTCTCACTTATATTCATATTAAAAAATATGTCTTTAGGATTTCTCTACTTATATTCATATTAGAAGTCATGTCTTCAAGTCATGTGAGACTTTTAATCAAATAATTGGCTACATTTATCTATTTTGAATATATAAATACATATTATACCTTGTAACTTTTATAGCAATTGACGGGTAGCATATTTAATTCTCTACGTAACAATATATTTATAAACACATGCAATACCAATGATTAGGACATTCTAAGAAATATAATAATGCAAAAGCCAAAAGATATTAACACCTCATACAATTGCATTTTACTGTTATTAATTGCACGCAATAAACCCAATACTCGGGCATATTGATAACTCTTTCATATTGGCATTTCACATGTAGTGTATTTCCCTTGCTCAAAAGTTATGCATATATATTCGTTGCTTATCATTAACAAATGTTTATATATGTATTGAGCCAACACTAACGTAGTCTTTTCTTGTGTAATAGGTATCTCTTAGATGGTTGTATGAATCGGGAGTAACTATTGCAGTTAAGAGCTACAATAAGGAGAGAATGAAACAAAATTTGGAAATATTTGATTGGTCACTTACCAAAGATGACTATGAAAAATTTGATAAGATCAAGCAGCATAGGGTGGTTACCAGGGGACCAGTAAAGTTCAATATTGCTGACATTTGGGATGGAGAAAATTAATGGATTGCTATGATTCTCATTCACAACACCGCTGCCACGCTTTGGGTTTCTATGCTAAATTTACTTTCATTGTGATATTTGTTGAGTGATGAGATTGTCTTTGAATTTTAAATATATTTTAGACAGTATGTGGAAATGTTGCAATTTTATCTTTTATGTTTTACTTTTAGTTAGTTAATGTTGTATGACAGAAGATTTGAATTGATTTCAAATAGCTACATTAATTCCTTCTACAATTTAAATCTCTTCACTGTTATTTATATTTTACAAAAGATTTCAAATAATGATGATAGGTAACATTTTAGAGTGTGAAACATATATAATAATAATGAGCTTGAGTGCAGACTTGAAACATTTATTTGTCAAAGTTATTTAAAGTTAACGTGAACTTTTTAAAATAATTGGTAGATTTTTTTTAAAAAAAAAAATCTTTTTTTTTAAACAGGTGAGATTTAGACTCATTAAAAATCTATTAAATTTATTAGGTCGACTTGTTTATATATTAGAAAAAAATACTACAAAGGCTGGCCTGATAGAAACAGAAGAGCTTTAATATATTTAATGTATGACTTCTTCGTAGGTAGTTTTTTTTAATTATTTTTTTATGACAAAAAATCATTTTACATATATCAGCACATAGAAGCATAAGACATATCAAATGCAGGTCAACAAAGCTACACAATTGAACAAATAAAATTTTATGATGCACTCAAGGTATGTGAAATATTTTACATGATTTTTCAAATGCACTAGTATTAAGTAACATTTTCAACGTGCTAATAGGTTAGAATAAATCTTAATTTCATAAAAGATCCATTTTCCTTAAAAACTAAAAATCGTCAAAAATACATTGCCCAACATACTCAAATATTATATTCACTAAGAGTTTAAAGTTATGCACAGATAATATAAAATAATTTTACACAATCATAAATCACATATATAATTTTATTTTATGATTTGTAAGAATTTTATTACTAAAATCAACCATATACGTGTAATTTGTTGACTATATAGAACGTTTTACATTCTCATATATTGAACTCTTTTCTCAACTTAATGAATTTAGAAAGGCTTTGATATACGAAGATTAACACTTTATTAAATAATACAACAATTTTTTAGGAGAATTTATGACAGACGCACAAATCAACCTGTTTTAGAATAGTTAACTTTTCAATCATGCTTTTTACATATAATCTATTTTGTCATCTAGTAGAAAAAATGTATTTATTCTAATTCAACCCTAGATAACTTAAATATTTATCTATTAATCTTATAGGATAATGATTATAATATCATTAATGTACATGAAGCATGTGATTTTTTTTTTCTTTTTATTAAATTCAAATTATTGAATATAATTGTTTCTAAAAAAACATATGACTAAATTGAATTAATTTTATAATCAAATATTTCTTTTCTTAAGATTATAATATTTATCCATAATCATTATTGTTGTTTTGAATTGACACTGATTCATCTTCCGCGTAGATCTTAAATAAATATTAATTGCAAGGTATTTGGTTAACAACTAAACCATGTCCCTCAAACTTGTTAGAAATTTGTTTGCTAGGTCATGTGCAATGAATAATATCTGTTGAGAGATTTTTTTATATTAGAAATTTCATATTGATTTCATTCAAATAATGTTCTGAATATAATAAGGCATAGCATTAAAAACATAAACATCCCATTCCCAATAATTTCATGTATTTCTAACTAGAATATGAACTACTTTATTACTCTTTCTCCGAAGGAAGATTGATAAAGTTGTCAACAAAACACAAATCTATTTAGAGATTCTAGTCATTAGTACCTTAAAATTTTAATCTCATACTATGAATCAAAATATATCTTGTTATGAGAATCAAATCAAAGTAATTAGTCCAAACAAAAATGGTATCTAATCCAAAACAACTATAAAATCGTCTTACAAATAAATCAACCACTGAATGCCAAAACCTCTTAAAATTGACAATTAAATGGATTTTATCTGTAATAATCTGTTTACCCGTATAGTGCAGGGGATTTTTTTTTAATTAACTCTTTTATTTATTGCGAAATTTAGTTTTGATTGTTTTTATAATAATTTACAAATGATATAACTCGCCATTAAAATAAAAAATTTGAATTTATATTAATGTAATGTAAAATACTCAAATATAATACCAAATATTGTTCTGATAATTTGTTATGTTACCTGTAATAAAATGCAACAATGTATAATAACATGCCTTTTTCTTTTACATTCAATAATATAATATAATATAATAAAATATTCATACAACGAATACGAAATATTAAATTTATACATCACATATATAAAGAATATAATTACGAGGAATACTATTGCAATACTTTTTAAACAATTAAATAAATTAACTTCTGAATTAAAAATATGAAATATTTATGAATATTACAAATTCATCATATTTTATTGGATTACTTTTAAATTATATTTAAGTGTCATATTTTTTTTCTCGTCAACATAAAAATTTTGAGAATCTTGAACGTTTTCATAAAAACGAAAAATTGAAAAAAATGGTTATGTAAACATATTTTTTTAAAATATTATATTTTATATTAAAAATATATTTATGTTGCCCTCACTAATAAAATTTTTTGGTTCTGCCACTTATTCGAATGGATTTAAAAATAAAGATATGATAGTATCTGAAAAGCTTTAACCTAATTATTATTGTTATCATTTCTACTAAAAGTGTAGTTTATGTGAGTTGCTTAAGTATGGTACGTGTTTTTTATTTTTATTGATTAAAAAGATTTATGGCTATTATTCTGACAAAATAAATTATTATTCTTATTAAAAATAAAATAATTTTATAGTTGGTCTAAATGATTTAATTTTTCCTATATTTTTCAATTTGAATTTTAAAAAAAATGTATTAGTTTTTGGTTTTCAAAGTGATTTATAATCATTTTAAGGCATAAAAGTGATGATGCATCTTGAAGTTAGAGGATTCTAAATATGACAAAAGAAAATATTAGAAATACTAAAAATCATTTTCAAAAATTTCTAAAGCGATAAATAACATAAAATTTTCCCTTAAAGTAAATTACATTTAACCTTTTTTTTTTTATTATTATTTTCATGAAAAGTATATATTTTGTGACGAACACATTCCATTATAATAAATTTATGGGCACAAACTAATAACGGGCTGAACAGAGCCCAAATTAATGGGCCAAGAGCAACAAAAAAGAAACAGAACCCGGCCCAATAGTGGACTAACCACGGCGCTAAAAGGTTTCGTTGCCAGGGTTTCATTGACACAAGACTGAACCTCTTCTGCGGCTGCGTCGTGTGTGTTCATCAATCGCCAGAGAAAATGGTGAGAAACAATCTCCACTCATTGTTTATGCTTATGGAATCCATTCTCCAATTCTGACACGTGTCGTTTCCGTTTTGTATGTAGCCTTCGCACAAGACGTTCAGGATCAAGAAGAAGCTCGCGAAGAAGATGAGACAGAACAGGCCCATCCCTTACTGGATCCGAATGAGAACCGATAACACCATTAGGTTCAACTCCTTCTAGAAACTTCCTTTAATTGCTCTGTTTCCGATGTGTTATCACTTTGCCTTATTTAAGTTTTTTTCTGGTTAGGTACAATGCTAAGCGCAGGCACTGGCGTCGCACCAAACTCGGATTTTAAGGTCGATGTGAGATTGTTATTTTTGTTTTCTACAATGTTATGGAACATGTGAAAAGGTTGTAGCTTTGGTCATGTGTTCATTCAAAGGGATCATCTTAGAGCGTTTCCATAACCTTTTTTTTTGTGGCTATTCATGTGAAACTGATATGCTATTTACCATAACATCTTTGTATTCTTAGTACTACTGGTCATGAGTTTATTTAGCTTTGTTGCAATCGTGTTGATGAATCTGTGATTCATATTATTTTTTGTTGAAAACCTAATGCTTGAGATAAGGAAAGGTGATATTTTGATTTTGTATTATTTCGCCGAAGGAATAGGATTACATGTCAAAGAGCAGTGAATAGAAATTGCGTTTGCTTAATAGGACTTGTAGCTGTGATTGAAGTAGCTAATCAAAAAGGGAATTTGATTTGAAGTTTAGGGTAAAATGTTTTTGGTCTTTTTAAATATTTTCAGATGAAGGTTTTAGTCCCTAAATTCTTATATCTTATTAGAAACACATTCTAAATTTGATTAATATTTCAAAATATTATGATGGACCAAAGTATATTTTTCCCTTCACATTTATATTTATAGTAAATTTTACTCATTCTTGTTATTTTAATGTTCACAAGAATCCTTTTTTTTTTATTGTTGGATAATTTAGTATTTTTTAAACAATGAAGTGGTTAGTGTAATTTACGAAGAACCTTAGTGCAATGTGTTTTAGATATTAAAGCAGTGGTAGTACAGAGAAATATAAAAAGCGCTAGAATGGGGAAAATTTTGACAAAATCCTAGGAAGTGTTTCAAGAATATTATAATTTAACTTTAATTAACCAAATCTATGACAAAATGTGTGCTTAGATTGACCTTATTTTCACAATACTATGGTGCACCCACCTCAATTCCTCTCCCCCTACTAACCCATATTGTTGGTCACTATTTCTTGTTGCTAAATGTAATTTTGCACCCTTCATATCTTGCAACCCTTACAATGAGTTTAGCAACAAAAGTAATAGTTTTTCAAGAAAAAAACGGGAGGAAAAGTTGTTAGTTGAAAACAACACATCCAGACCAAATTGAAAATCAGGTAAAGATTTCTCAAAATTACTAAAACTGTAAACAATGTGGGGAGCATGAAAATTGTAATGTACCTCTTAAGATAAGAGGATTGGATAAATAAAATAATGTATAAAATTAGTCCACCAAAAACCGTATGTAAAACTTGTCCATTGTAGCCTTCATATTTGAACATAAGGTTGAATTATGTTTTAATAGATTTTAGCAAGTTTTTTTTTTTTTTTTTTGTAAACAAGTTCGTTTTATGAAAACAAATGAAATATTTAGTCTTTGTTTAGACTAATGTTTAAAGCATTTGAATACAAAACAAGCTTTTAAACCAAGTTAGTAAAACAAAAAAATGAAAAAAATTATATTGATTTATCTTCAATACGAGATTGCTTTCAATTATTTAACATACCACTAAATTTTAACCATATCTTTCACTAGTATATAAATATTCTTTCTTTTTAAGTCATTTTACCTTTATCAAGGCAATTGTCATCATAATCAATTTACAAGTATTCTTTTATAGACAAATCTCTTTGTACTTAATCTAACACAAAATTAAGGTACGATATTTTGGATAAAACTAACAAAATCAACTTCTGTGGAAATAAGGCGTTACAATCAAGTTAAAAGCTTAAGGCTTTATAAGAATAAAGAGTTTTGACAATAAGAACTAATAATTGAGTAAGCGTAGAGGTTCTTCAAACATCAAAACTTTCATCTCTAGTATGAATGTAGACGTCCACTCAAACTAGTTACTCTGAGATTATTTTCAAGTTCCTTTATCTTTGGGTATAACAGTAGCTTCATGGAGAAAAAATATTCATTAAATGCATTATCTGCTTACATTAAAGAGAAGTCTTTTCATTATTTATAAGCATTGCTGTTATCATATCTCTTTTATTTCTTGCTTCCTTAACATGGCATATTTTTCTTTGTATTAGTAAAAAGTACTTTGTTACGTTTCTTATTGTGTTGTTATGGTTAGAAGTGTATCTTTTGAAAGCTTGTACAAGTTTAAACCCTGTTAATTCATTAACTTGTTCAAGTTTTAAACTTTCCTTATTAGTCACATGAACAAAGCACCTCATTTACCTTTTGTTTATCTTACCTAAATACGTACAAGTTAGTTAAAGGTGAGCAAGAGTCAATTTTGATTGAATTAGTGAAATATTTAAATCCAAACCAATCAATATTATAAGTGAATTGTTCTGGTTAATAAAAAACATAAATTAGAAAAACACAACTTTTTATTTATCTGTCTTCTTTGTAAAGAAAAAACATTTTTCCAAAGAAATTTTATGAAGCGATGTTTCTCTCTAACAATAATTTGGAAGCCATTAAAAATTGGGATAAGCATACATTATCCCATCTATTGGTTTTAGTACTTTTGTGCAACTTTCATCAGTCATCATTGGTTTTTAAACTTATCTTATTTATTTCTAATCAAATATATATTATATTAAATAATTTTTCACACTATATATATATGTTACAACTGAAAAAGGGCAATAGAGTCATACGTGTAAAGCTGATGAATGTGCATGAAAAGTGATAAAAAAGAGAAGTTGACAAATTGAATGTGCTTATATTAATCAAACGAAAAGCTTATATTTCCTCTAAATTTATGGACCAAATAATAGACGGTGAAGTATATTTGTACAAGATAGTGAAACTCACATTGTAATATTTAAGACCCAAAAATTACGGAGAAACTTGGAAAGCCACAAAAACCAAGCAAGCAATAACAAACGAGGTCCGAGGAACACGAAGAAACGAGCAAGTGTTGAACAATTATAGCATTACGGGGTTCTATGTGCTGTCTCCAATAGTATCACTATAAAATGAATGGGAAGCATGGCAAAGGTTACCCTCTCAAATTGGGGTGCTTATATACTTGTATTTTAAAGAACTTCTCTATACCCATCTGGCTTCTTCGTTCACAGTTTCTCTCTGCCTGCCTGTGGGTAGAGATAGAGGCCTAGAGCGAATAAAGAAGACAGATATAAAAATAAAAAAGAAAAAACTTAAATAAAAAAGAAGGAAGTTAAATATTTTTTTTTTAAGGGCTTCTTTCTTTCATCATCATGGCTTCTGACATCTCATTTGAGGTTCTCAAGAAGGAGAATGGTGATCTTGTGAGTATAATTTATAATCTATAATCTATGTTTCGTAAAAATGCATAATAATTTTTTTATTAGTTATTAATAAATGGTAGTCTTTTTACGTTGTTGAGAGTTAAATTTGTGATCTCTCCCTCCTTTTTGTCCTTTTCTAACTACCAAACTAGCTTAGGCGTGTTTGGATCAACTTTTTCAGAGAAAATAAATTAATAATTTTAACTTCTAAGATAAAGTAATTTTGAAATATATCTTAACATTTTTGTAGTATTCACCTTTTTAAGGCATGCATGTTTATCCTTCAAATACACGTCACAACTGATCCCATTCTCCTTACATCGTAGTTGAAGTTTTTCAACTCTTTTACCATATATATTATTTTGATTTAAAAATTACATAAAGCCCATGTCATAATAATAATTCTATACCTATATATGAAGATGGTTCTCCCTCCCGAATCTGTTATAGTTCTCAAATTTTTATTAGACAATTTTGTTGTTTTAATCTTATAAAATTATTTGTTACATTTCTATATTTGATTCATTGTTTTTTAATCTCTATACTATTATTAACAAAATTTAAGAATTAATTCAATTTTATATCAATTTTTATTGAATATTTTATTCTTTATTTATTATAACTTTTAGTTTATTTAAAAAACTAAAACTGCTGAATTTATTTTCTTTACCCTCTAAATATTGTTACCGGTAATAACAATATCAATAATGAATGCTACAGTTTATTTGATTCAGTTAACATTTTTGCATTGTTTTTCCTTCCCATGACATGTTACATTGATTATATATGTGTAGGAAAAAATTCCCGTTGAAGAGGTGTTTAAAAAACTAAAATGTACCAGAGAGGGCCTTACTTCCGCAGAGGGAGAGAAGAGGCTCCAAATTTTTGGTCCCAACAAATTAGAAGAGAAAAAAGAAAGCAAGTTACTAAAGTTCTTGGGTTTTATGTGGAATCCATTGTCATGGGTTATGGAGTGTGCAGCCATCATGGCCATTGTATTGGCCAATGGAGGGGTAATTGCAATTCTCTCATCTCATGTCTCTTGACCATACTGTCTTCTTCTCTAATCAATCATCTCTGAAACAATACTTATATTTCATACTCATGTCAAACAAGTATTTATGTTGGACAAACAAATACTTGGAACATGTCATAAAAAAATATTTAATAGACATATGAAATATTAAATAATCAGATAATAATTAATTATAAAATATGAAAAAAGATAAATATATATAAATTAATTTCTCTAAAGTAAGATTATTTATTAATTATAGGACAAAATTTAATTATAATTTCTTATATATTTACAATGACATGTTAATTCTGAAATATTCTCTTTTGCTTTATTTAAATCTTTATTTTATGTTAGTTTCATATTACTTCATAAACTGTATCATAGTCATGTCTCATGCTTATAATTTTTAAAATAGGCTTTTTGCATGCATGTCCTATGTTGTCTGTGTGTCTGTGCTTTCTAGTCTCCAACATAAACTGTTGTTAAAGAGTTATAATATATATACACTCATACATTATAAATATCTCATTGACACCTTCAATTTATTTCTATTTCTCTCTTTTATTTTAATCATATTGCATTTCACATCTATAATTCTCTCTGAAGTCTCTTTCTCTATCTGTGTATATATCTATTAGTAAAGGGTGTCTATCCAACATTTCTGGTTGTTAAATGTAACAGGGCAAGCCCCCAGATTGGCAAGATTTCACTGGTATTGTGGTGTTGCTTTTCATCAACTCAACCATCAGTTTCATTGAGGAAAACAATGCAGGCAATGCTGCAGCTGCTTTGATGGCTGGTCTTGCACCCAAATCCAAGGTAACACATTTGTGCAGCCATGTCAATTTTCTATGTTGATTAGATTGCTACAAACTCTTCTACAAACATTCACTAGCTAACAAGAGAAAAAAAAAAAAACCAATGTTGTGTAGGTGTTGAGGGATGGAAAATGGGCTGAGGAAGAGGCATCAATTTTGGTACCAGGAGATTTGATTAGCATCAAGTTGGGAGATATTGTCCCTGCTGATGCCCGTCTCTTGGAAGGAGATCCTCTCAAAATTGACCAAGCAGCACTTACTGGTGAGTCCTTGCCAGTCACAAAGAACCCTGGCGATGGAGTCTTCTCTGGTTCCACCTGCAAACAGGGTGAGATTGAGGCTGTTGTTATTGCCACTGGTGTCAACACCTTCTTTGGAAAGGCTGCACACCTTGTAGACAGCACCAACAATGTTGGTCACTTCCAAAAGGTATCATATCAGACATACATATCTCTAAGCTCTAGGCTCTGATTAGATAATTTTCTCCCTGAATACATATAGGAATGAAAAAATTAAGAAGATAAATTGTATTAAGTTTCTTTTGTAAGTTAAAATTAGTTTATGCATAAGATTTGGTCTTGTTTATTGGTTAAAATACTAGGAAGATAACAAAATTTGGTGGGTTTCACGTCTTATTTCACATTTCTTTCTCTTGATTTTGAATTTTTCTATGAATTTTAACCAATTAGTGGGGATGTGTTGCGAAGAATGTGTCCCTAGAATTTTTCTATGATAATTTATAGACACTGTCTCACGGTCTCATTCAGCTTCTCCAAAACTTTGATATAAATTAATTTTAGCCTAATTCATTTTATTTATTATTTTTTTTATGAGTGTTTATTGAGAAGTTTTGTCCAGGCCTTATTCAAGTGGTGTGAATTCAAAAATGAGTTCTTATTTGAGCATTATCCAAATTTGGACTTACTTTTTGGATTTTTTTTGTTGGCTTGTATTAGGTGTTGACATCCATTGGAAACTTCTGTATCTGCTCAATTGCTGTGGGCATGATAATTGAGATCATTGTGATGTACCCCATCCAGCACAGGACTTATAGAGATGGTATTGACAATTTGTTGGTGCTTCTCATTGGTGGTATCCCAATTGCCATGCCAACTGTGTTGTCTGTGACCATGGCTATTGGATCTCACCGTTTGTCTGAGCAAGGAGCTATCACCAAGAGGATGACAGCCATTGAAGAGATGGCAGGGATGGATATTCTCTGCAGTGACAAAACTGGAACTCTCACCCTTAATAAGCTTACAGTGGACAAGAGCTTGATTGAGGTTAGTAACTGGCCTAGAAGATTTTATATGAAATAATACCACTCATTATTCCAATGTTTATTTAAACATTTTCCTTCGTGTGAATTTTTGCATCAGAATTGTTAAGTTTATGGATTTTAAATAACATAATAGAAAAATATTAATGTTTCATTAGTATTATTGTACAATATCATCAACAAGAGTTTTCATTGGTTCTAATAATGGATTGATTGCAAATGCAGGTTTTCCCTAGTTCCTTGGACAGGGACGCCGTTGTCTTGTATGCTGCCAGGGCTTCAAGGACTGAAAACCAGGATGCCATTGATGCATCAATTGTTGGAATGCTAAGTGACCCTAAGGAGGTACTATCTACCATTCGCACTTTCTTTTGATAACATAGTTTATGCCAACATGACATAAAGTATGCAAACAAAGTGGCTTAACATTGTAATTTGTTTCCATTGTGATGTCTCAGGCAAGGGCAGGACTCACTGAGGTGCATTTCTTGCCTTTCAATCCTGTGGAAAAGCGCACAGCTTTGACCTACATTGACAGCAATGGTGACTGGCACAGAAGCAGCAAAGGTGCTCCCGAGCAAGTAAGGATTTGTATATAACACTATAATTTACCATGATATATTTATCCTTAAAGTAAACAGTGTCAACTATCTAACTACCATTTATATGTTTTAGATTATAGAGCTTTGTGCCCTCAAGGGAGAAACATTGAAAAAGGCTCACAAGGTTATTGATGAGTTTGCTAACCGTGGCCTGCGTTCCTTGGGTGTTGCTCGCCAGGTGAGTGAAGGATCTAAACATAAAGTAAAAATCTCAATTATATGTCACATGAAAATTGGTCTAAGACCATAGACACCTGATAGTTCTGTACCATATAACAATTTCTCACCTAAAAGGCCATGAATTCATTCATTACTAGAAATAAGATTGAGAAAAGTTATAACAATTAAAGTGATCTATATTTGTTGCAGACTGTTCCTGAAAAGAACAAGGAGAGTGCAGGTGATCCATGGGAGTTCTTGGGTCTCCTTCCCCTCTTTGATCCTCCAAGGCATGATAGTGCTGAGACTATTCGCCGCGCTCTTGACCTTGGTGTCCATGTTAAAATGATCACTGGTGACCAACTTGCCATTGGCAAAGAAACCGGTCGCAGACTTGGAATGGGCACCAACATGTACCCTTCATCCTCCCTCCTCGGTGAAAGCACGGATTCA
Organism: Hylodesmum podocarpum; assembly: GCA_026586105.1. NCBI lineage: Eukaryota > Viridiplantae > Streptophyta > Magnoliopsida > Fabales > Fabaceae > Hylodesmum > Hylodesmum podocarpum. Next base: position 4,509,526 of record JALJEV010000493.1, on the reverse strand, counting down.
ACCATTGCATCAATGTCAATTGATGAACTCATTGAGAAGGCTGATGGATTTGCCGGAGTCTTCCCTGGTAAGGAGATTACTTCCACCTATGCTAAGCTATGCTTTTTAAGGTGTCGTTTGTGTTATTCACGAATTAGAATTGTATGAAATGATTATATAACTCTAAATCCAATTGGAGAACCTGTAACTAAAGATAAGATTATTGACATGTTTTAGAAGTTATATCCATGATGACAACAAAGAGAGAAATGCATGACTAAGTGGCTAACTAACAAAAGCTGATGAGGTTTTGTACATGTGCAGAGCACAAGTATGAGATTGTGAAGAGATTACAGGATAGGAATCACATTTGTGGAATGACTGGAGATGGTGTAAATGATGCACCAGCTCTGAAGAAGGCAGACATTGGTATTGCAGTGGCTGATGCAACCGACGCGGCAAGGAGTGCCTCAGACATTGTCTTGACTGAGCCAGGACTGAGTGTGATTGTGAGTGCTGTGTTGACAAGCAGAGCTATCTTCCAGAGGATGAAGAACTACACAATCTATGCTGTTTCCATCACAATCCGTATTGTGTTTGGTTTCTTGCTTGTTGCCCTGATATGGGAGTTCGACTTCTCTCCCTTCATGGTTCTCATCATTGCCGTCTTGAATGATGGAACCATCATGACCATCTCAAAGGATAGGGTGAAGCCTTCTCCTCTGCCTGACTCATGGAAGCTTAACGAAATCTTTGCCACTGGACTTGTTCTTGGACTATACATGGCCGTCATGACCGCAGTCTTCTTCTATGCCATTCATGACACTAACTTCTTCCCTGTAAGTAAAACAGCCCCAACTTCAAACTACATAAAAGACAATCCATCAAGTATCATCACTTTCATTTGTTTCACACATTCATATACCAATACTTTAAAGAAAGAAACATATATGTTAAGTATCTAAGCTTTTAAGAAAGTTATAAAAACCTAGTATAGTTATATACCAGACATATGAAAGCAGGAATTAAAATATCCTTCGATGAATCAAAAATAGAAACTCTCCACTTTATAGATAATTTCAAAAGGCGTAGGATTGGGATAATGTTCTAATTTATACAGAATAGGAAGTGATTTTATGATGAAAAAAAGTGTAACTTCAATTATGTTCAGTAATTTTCAATTTAGATGGTAGAATTATAACTATATACTCAAGAGGAAAAAGTTCATGCCACAATTGATATTGCAAACCGTTTATCCATTTAATCAATCATAATCCATCATGTTATTAACTTTCATAATAAAATTCTTACAAGTTATACAAAATCTGATTTATGACTGGATGATAATGTAAAACTGTTTTATGTACATAGTCTTCAAACTGTACTTATTATGTTTTATGATTTTTATACATGTTTACATATGTGTCCTACACATATCATATCTAAGCATCATTGAAAACAACTGTTAATTGAATGACCACATGAAAGTATGTTTTAAATCTCCCTTTCTCTCTTTTTCAGGAGAAATTTGATGTGAGACCAATTGCAGAAAGTGAGGAACAGCTAAACTCAGCTCTCTACCTTCAAGTGAGTATAATTAGTCAAGCACTAATCTTTGTGACTAGGTCAAGGGGCTGGTCATATTTTGAACGCCCAGGCACCATGCTATGTGTTGCATTCGTTTGTGCACAGCTGGTAAGTTTCTTTACACTAAACAAATCATTTTTTTTGTGTTTTCAATGGCAAGCAAATTTAAACTAAAAAGTGTTGAACATAGGTGGCCACTCTCATTGCTGTGTATGCACATTGGGACTTTGCCAGAATCAATGGAATTGGATGGGAATGGGCTGGAGCAATATGGGTCTACAGCATTGTTACCTATATCCCTTTAGACATCCTCAAGTTTTTAATACGCTTGGGTCTCTCAGGCGGTGCCTGCGACAACATGCCCCAGAACAAGGTTTAGTAGAACAAGTATTAAATTATAACCTGACCTCAGCTATATCTTTTCCCCACTTTTGTTTATTCTTCCCATTTCATCTGGGGAAAAAACACAACCCTGAAATTCATCATGTTCTCAAATTAAACAGTGACATGATTATTATTTTATCTAGTGAAAGCCATTTAATTTTGACGACCCAAAAAAAATTGTCCATATTTAGTTATTTGTTTGGGTACTTGTATTATAAATTCACATTAGTTCATCCCAATTTTTTGTTACATCTTCTAATTTCTCTGTTTTTTTTTCCTATTACCACACTTATTACATTCACTAGTAGTATTTTATAGCTCCACCTTTTTTATTTCTTCCTATTTCTCTCTTCTTCTAGAACAAATCTACTAAAGAAATTGGATAAACATTTATAATTTTCCTATTAGATTTGAAGACTTGATATAAAAGATGTCATTATTTGGTTTGCCAACTTCATTAAAATGGATATGGAAAACTTAAGGAGTGTTGTTTTTTTAAAAAAACAAAACAAAACAAAATAAAGCACTTGTTTGAGAATAGTAACTTTTAAAAACTATTTTCAAAATTTATATTTCTTTTTTAATTTTTAAAATAAAAACCAGAACATCTTTTGGTTAGTTTGATTTTTAACTTCATACTTTTCCTTGCACTTTCACATCTTCCTCCGGAATTCTTATTCTCCAAATATTTGTTTTTGGAAACTTTTTTATAAAATAAATTTTTGTTTTTGGCTCAATCATCAATGTGTGCATAGACATAGACTGCAATCACAAACAAGAAGGACTACGGAAAGGGAGAAAAGGAAGCCCAATGGGCTGTGGCTCGGCTCACAATGCATGGCCTTCAAACCCACCATGAGCATTCAGAAATTTCTGAGCAGGCCAAGACAAGTGCTGAGGCAGCAAGGTTAAGTATCCTAAACTTATGACCCTAAAATACTGTATCCTAAAATACACTTAAATACAGTGTCCTAAACAGAGACACCCATGCCTTTGTAATTTACTCTAACTTTTGTAACTAAGAAGTGTAAGAGCATACTCTTTTAGAGAAAAAAAAATACTAATATATTGACAAATTACAAATTATTATGTATAGTATTGTTATTAACTTTTATAATAAATATTTTAAAAGTGACATTAACCATTATTAACCTAACATGATAGTTAAACTCAACTTTTTAATAAGTTTTTTATTGGTTAAAATTTATTAAAAACTCTCAAATTAAGAAAGAGATGCATTAAATAAGACTCAACATTAATTTTATTGGATAGTTTTTAATATAGAAAATAGTGTTAATAGAATGATGCATCTAGTGAATTGATGCTAATTGTCAATTAACAAACAACAAACATTAATCAAAATTTGTAGGCTGAGAGCTACACACCCTTACGGGACATGTTGAATCGGTTGTGAAGTTGAAGGGTCTTGAAGTTGACACCATCAACCAAAGCTGCACAGTATAAAAGTATTCCTACAGATGAAAAATGACCGATTCACACAATTCGTGGAGGTGTGATCATACGCTTAAAAGAGAAGATGGTGGAATACACTTTCATTCATCTTTAGCTTATTTTCACATTCTTTTCCCCCGTAATCCCATGTCATTCTATTGGAGTTGAAGTGAAAAAAAAAAACATTGAGAAATGGATTTTCTGTACAATTTATGTAATTCGTCAATAATTTTTATTCCCATTGTTATGGAGAAATTGCATTGATAATTTTTAATGCGATTGAATCATAAAAGACGGGTCGTGCTCATCACAAAATTTGTGCCATTGTGTTGCGCATCATAATGTTAAGTTATAGGAATTAAAAAAAAAAAAAAAGCATACCAAAACAATATTAAAAAATGAGTATCAGATGCTGCATATACTATACAATAAAGGATTGTGCATCACATAATGCTGCTCATTATTGGAGTATCAAGGATTTTTTGACAAAACAATCTCAATACTCTGATAATGTTACTTCTCTTTTAAAAAATAGTCCGCAAAGATAGTTAAAGCTCCTTCCAAGAAGAACACTTCACAGACAAAGTTGGCAGCTCAATCACTTTACTACATAGATTTGGTCACTGCACAGACACTCCTCATTCATCATCATATATAGAATCAATAATTTGTAGCTTTCTTGTGTATCACATAATGAAGTTAACCAAGACTAAAAGCTCAGGAAAATTTCTCTTCCAAATTCAACGTTGTTATAATGATTTTAGAGTTGAACGCTACACTTTGAATCCAGTGGCTTTCCAAGATGTCAACTCAGAAGGAATTACTTCTTCATTACAGGAAAGCACAGCTTGTGCCATCAAATTACCAAGCCAAGCATGGTATAACAATCCTCTTGAACCTAGCCCTCCAAATAACCAATACTTACAAGTATGATTTCTTCCTATTAAATCATTAATACAACCCAAAAGTGGAAGTGATCCAAGGGTGGTGAGTGGAGGCATTGCCCTCAGACCAGCTCTTGCACCAGTGAAAATCCAATCCTTTATTCCAGGATAAATGGAAGATGCCTTTGGCAAAAGCTGCAGAAGAGCTTTTGAAGCTTCATCAGTTGAAACGTTTGGTGATGAATTTAGGGATTTCCACTCCCAAGTTGAGCCCACATCCAGGCTATGAGGGCCCTGAACAGCAATCCATGCATCTGACAATATCGAGGGCCCACTCTCAGGATAACCTCTGCAAGACAATGTCAGAAAATTCTCAATTAAAATGGGATGTGACATTGAAGCAATCTCAATAGCATATCATAAGCTATGAAAGGCACTTTCCTAGAAAATAATGCTCTTGAAGTAGAACACAGCTAAATAGTCATGTCATGAGACATCATAATATCAAACTACAGAGTTTTAAGGTTGAAACTTGAAAGCATACACAAGGCATAACATTTTACCTCATATCATAAGGTAATTCCAGGTGTGCAATTACGCCCCTACATGTCCTCAAAGGAAGCCTTCCCGAGATCTCAGGAAGCATGTTCACGCTGGCACCGAGGCATATGATGATTGCATCATATTCACCTGATAGATGAAAGATATAAATCAATATTTAACAATGAAAAGCTCAACCAGAGGTATGCTCATGAGTTATAAGGTCAAGCCATCACAAAGCAAGCAAACAAGTGTGTTTCAAAGCCAAAACTGGCAATACTAAATGAAAGAATCACAAGCGCATAGGGTTAGTTAAGAACTTTAGATGCCATGTTAAGATGCCAGAATATCCTGTCTAAGGAATCATAGACCAACCAATCTAAAAGGAGTAGCAATAATTGCCAAAACTTTCTCTATGCAAAAATTTTTCACTACTCTACTCGTGTTACAGGCATCTTCTTGAGATTCAACATTTACATATTCACAATTGTCCCCTTATTAAAATACAATTATCCTTCACGTTAGAAGCCTCTCAGCTTTTACCAATATAGTCTATGTTCATGAGTCCATAATTACCAATATTTAGAGCTAGGCAAAGGTGAAGAAGAAAGTAATTTTTTTTTTTGAAGAAACTGAATTCAAGGTTATTATAATTTATGATTACTCATTCCTTATTGAGATACATTTTCTTGAATAAAAATGCTAATTTTAAAAGGAAAAGGCAAAAGCAGATAATATTATAAAACTTTGGCAAGTTTAAAAACAAAGAGCAACACACTGAATAAAAATATAAAAGACCAAATGAATTATTTACCTTCAATCTCAGAAAGTCTATGAACAGATTTCTTGTGTAAACTAAGCTGTTTCTGTCCATACTCAAAGGAGGAGGATTCTTTCACCAAATTTTTGCATCCTTGGAAAAGGGCCTAACAGAATTATTAAAACGAATGAAAGTATGAAACTAACCCAGAAAAGAAAAGGCAAAGCATATCCACAGTGATTATACAATAGGAAAAAAAACATTTGTCATCCATACCTGAAGATAGTGCTTGGAATCGATATTTAGAGCTTCAGGCATATAGAAAGCTGTGTTGAATGGTAAACATACACCAGGTAAAAGACCTTGAGCCTCTTCATTATTAAGGTTTTCTACTCTGCAGCTAGGAAGACATGTCTTGACATTCTAATCACATATAAGCAGATTATCAGAATAAGACCCAAGTCTGAAGGTGTAATAATCAATAATTTCTGAAATCTATTAAACCAGATAGATTACATCTTTCAATTTGATCATATTCTTCATATCTGTTGCAGGTCTTAATATGCCCCTGAAGTCAGCTGATCATCAGCAATGTAAAGCACAACTCTAAGATTCCAATGGAGAGAGTAAAATGCAAAAATACCCAAAAAATAAAAAACACTACTAAAACGAATTAACTAAAGAACCTTTTCTGAGCTACAAAAGGCTTCAAATGTTGAGCAGATTCTCCAATTATGCAGTCCTTGGAAACACTAGCTTCTTCAGCAACTCTCAAAAGCTTCATGCTCTCTTTCCAACACTGAGCACCTTCCCAGAGAAGCTTAACTATATAACCATTCAGCCATCAGCAGATTCCATATAACAAAAAAAAAATAAAAAAAATACAGTATATCTACATTCCAGTGTGGGACATATCTGAAGAAAAAAAAAGAGATACCTTTAGGGGAATAAGGGTGAAGAAGGCCTCCAGCAATTCCAGAAGCTCCACCACCAATGCCCACTTCATCATATATATCAATTTTCAGATTCAACTCCTTAGGACTATGCTGCAGAGTTATTTTTCACCAAAATAAAACAAATCAAATAAAGTGAGATTCTGAAAGACATTCATGTTAGTGTTGATAAATAAGCATGCATAAGATATTAATATTCCTTAAAGTTGAATTTTAAAAACAGAGAGTACTTTGAACAAATGCCAAACAACTGATAGGCCAGCAAAACCAGCACCCAGCACTGCGCAACTGAGGGAATAACAGATACGTTAATGAGTTATGGAGAAATGTAACTACGAAATGAAAGAAATAGAGGTAAGAGGTTACCTGAGAGAGGTATTGCAGCCAAGTGAAGAATGAGAATGAGGAACAGAATAGACAACCCTCGGATTAGGGTTCTGCCACAACTTGAGGCTCTTCATGTCAGAATCTATCGTCTTCTTACCGATAACTAATTCACATACCATTCTATAGATACCTTCAAAATCATATCATAAATTTTGATGGGACAGTTAAGACAAAAATTTTATGTTAATAATACATATTATAGTTAAGTAATTTTATTATAAAACTCACAAAATTTTCTTTGTTACCAATTATATATACAAATGTTATAATAATTTTAAATTATTTAATTGTTATTATTCATATAAATCAAAATTAAGATGAGGCTCTATTACATAAATTCAAAAGAGGACATTTTTTGAAAAAAATTATTAAATTAGTGGAAATCGTTGTGACTCTGGGATTCAAGACGTTGTTGCTATCTTTAGCCCAAAATCGTTTTTTACACGGGATTTATATGAACAAAATTTTATAAAAATGTGGTGGCTAAATTATTCGTAGTTGCTTAAAAAAACAATATATAATTATTTATAATTATATAATTAATTTTAATAATTTATTATGTAATAAAATTATATTTTGTAATGTTTAAAGTCAATTTATACGTTGCACAATCCCACGTTTCGTAGGATTTATTGGTAAATATCGCAGGATTTCGTTCCAATCCGTTTCCTTTCACAAAATCATAAGCAGATGACGATTTTACACGGTTGAAATGTTCCTGGCCTGCGATTTATCCTAGGTTTTTACAAAAACCACTAATTTTAACTACCTTAACGTGAAACATACTATTTAATGTATATTAAAATTAATATTTTACCTTACACATTTTAACAAGAAAGTTATTTATTTACACAAATAAACAAAATTTAATTATATATTTATGATACCATACTAAAGCATCAATCAATGCAAAACATTAGATTAAATTCATCCTAAGAAAGTAAAATATAAAGTATATAATAATTTCTGAAGAAAAAAAATGTGCAGAAGGAGAAGGAGAAGGAGAAGGATAGGTGAAAAATGGGGAGTGTCCAAGTCCAAGTCCAGAATCTAACAGTAGCATTCACAACGCCAGAGAACTACGCGGCGAGACTGTCCAAAGTCCTGAATCTGAACGGTTACAAACCACTGTGGTGTCCCACGCTTTCAATCCAAGCCACACCTTCCAACTTCACCCCTTACCTCTCTCTCAACTCTTTCTCCGCCATCGCTTTCACTTCCCGAACCGCAATTCACTCCTTCCTCGAAGCCTCATCCTCCCTCTCTCACCCTCCGCTCCCACCCGCCGGCCCCACCTTCACCCTCGCCGCCCTCGGCAACGACGCACTGCTCCTCGACAAACATTTCGTCCTCTCACTCTGCGCTAACCCCGCCCGCGTCAGCCTCCTCGTCCCCCCCACCGCCACGCCCAGCTCCCTCGCCGCCGAGCTCGGCCACGGTGCCGGCCGGAGGGTTCTGTGTCCCGTGCCACGCGTGGTTGGCTTGGCGGAGCCCCCCGTGGTCCCGGAGTTTCTCCGGGAACTTGAGGGTTTTGGGTGGGTCCCGATTCGAGTTGAGGCTTATGAGACGAAGTGGGGTGGGCCCCGCTGCGGTGAGAGCATTGTGAAGGCGTGTAAGGAAGAGCGACTTGATGCCCTTTTTTTCACCAGTAGTGCTGAGGTGGAGGGCCTGCTTATTAGCTTGGGGGAGTTTGGGCTGGGCTTTCCGGACTTGAGAAGGATGTGTCCTCGATTGGTTGTGGCCGCCCATGGGCCTGTTACTGCTGCTGGGGCCCGCAGGCTTGGAGTCGAAGTTGATCTTGTTAGTTCCAACTTCGCTAGCTTTGATGGGCTTGTTCATGTTCTTAATGTCGCATTCGCTAAGTTTAGAGTTTAGAACTATTTTCTTTTCTCTATCACGAGATGTAATCAAATGAATTGTTGTACAAATTGTTATGATAGTCTCTTTTTAGGACCTTCTGGGAGTTTATTGCATGCAGTTTAGTTTTAAGCATTGTTTTCTATTTTGATTTTTAATTTTTGAAATTAAATAATGTTTAGTCTGAAAAATTATTTTCTATTTTCATTCATTGACATCAGAAAATTGCAAAAGCAAGTTCCATTGTTTTATTATTTTCAAAATGAAACTAAACACATTCTCACCTCTATTTTATATTTTTAGTAGAAATGGAATAAAAAAGACTCACCAAATATCACGTTATCTTAGGACTTGTTTGATTTCTTTTTCTTGAAAAATTGTTTTAGTTTTTCAAACCGCAAGTAAACAACTAAAACAAGGTTTTTTAGGCCTTAGACAAATGTGAAGGATGGTGCAAAATTGCAAGGTACAAGTAGAGCGTGAAATTGAAGATGGTGATGAATAAGATATGAAAACATCTTCTGGTTATTTCTAGTATTTAGTTTGTAAAATACTTGTTTTAGAAATAATTTTTTAAAGTATATTAGATTTTGAATGAGGAATTGATTAGATTTTTAAGTTTTCAAAACACTTCTGTTATTCATGCTCTTTTTTCTTGCACTTTCACTTCTCTCCCTTCTGTTATATAAGAAATAGTTTATAAATCTAAAATCTAAATTACAATCAAAGTCACCTACTTATTAGATAGAAGAAACATTAAAGAAGACACTCTGAATCATATATTATATGAATATCATGAATTCAAATGAATTCCATTTCAAAAAGAGAAGAATATTTGATGAAATGGACTGAGAGAGACTGGGACAGAATTATATGGCACACTGAAACAATTGAAATATCTATTTTACAAGCTGCAAACTCATTTAATTACATACATGCAAACTTGTTATCTAAGCAATCACTATATATTTCTAACAGTGCAAATGAAAATTTTATAGCCCTTCTTTTGAAATTATGCCATTATCCAGATGCTTCAGACCTGACAGAAGTTTAAGAACATCTTCCATGGATGGCCGATCGGTCGACCTACTTCTGGTGCAAAGCATAGCAACCTCAAGAACAAGTTTAATCTCTTGCAATGAACTTACTGAACTTGCTTCATTCTCGTCACAAATTTCTCTTAAGAGAACCTCCCATTGTTTGTTGTGTATGCTGTCTCCTGCATTTCTCAACCTTCCACCAGTTAGAATTTCCAGAATCATCTCCCCAAATTTGTAGATATCCATGCAGAGTTCCTCTTTAGTGGCTTCATCACATTCTGTCATCCAAAAATAAACATGAGTCACTGCATGATATAAAGTTTTCAGTGAGCACAAATGGTATATGCTCCTGCAGGATAGACCACTTGGATATAATGTATCCAACTATTCTAAAATATTTAGACTGTTAAATCAAGACACATGAATCATTTTATATCATATGCATGCTAGATTTGTTCTATTTATATTAGAAAAGAAGAATAATCTCATGCTCTACAGATTTTTATTTTGTCAATCAATATGGCTTTTGAAGTAAATAACCTTACTATACCATTATAATGTATAGTATATGATTGAAGTATAATAACTATATTCTAATTAAATTCAATAGTTTGTATCATTTGATGCATATGCATATTGCACAAACTTGTTCGTCATACCTGTTTCCCACTTAGTTGTGGTTGGTGATGAGCCTTTGCTACATTTCAAAACTTGTTTGAACCCAAATTCAGCCAAATGGGGTTCCATATTTTCATCAAATACTATGTTGCTGGACTTCAAGTCTCCATGGGGTATAGCTGGGTAACATTCATGGTGAAGGAAGCAAAGTCCCCTTGCAATTCCAAGCACTGTTCTGAATTTAGCTGCCCAATCCCACTTCATCTCAATCTTCTCAGCCAAATTTCCATTGGGCAAGTAATCATACAGAATATACACTAGGTGTTGATTGCGGCAAAACCCCAACACTCTGATCAAATTCTTGTGCCTTGCATTTCCCAGTCTAGTTATAAATTCTGACACAACCTTCATGCTCCTTGTTTCCCACTCAATCTTCTTGACCAAAACTGTTATCCCTGTTGGCAGAACAGTCTTTTTTACTGAAGGTGATGGTGATGGAACTTCTGTAGGTTTTGTAGCACTAAGGCTTGTCAAAACATCATTTGCTGTGAACTGAGGGAGACCAGCGAATGAGACCATCTTCCATTGACTTCTAATTCCCCTTCTCAGATAAAATATTCCAAAAGCAAGTCCAAGAAGGACTATTAACAACCCTACACACAGTACCACGATATGTGTAATTTTCCATGTGCCTTTGCTTCCCAATATTCCAACTGAATCAGGACATGGTCGCAATGGTTCTCCACATAGCTCTGAATTTCCAACAAAAGCACTGCTTCCCATCAATTCGAACGACTTTCCTGGCGGTATTGAACCAGAGATATTGTTGAAAGACACATTGAGAAGTTGTAAACTTTGAGAACTAGCAAATTTTGCAGGTATGTGGCCATTGAACTTGTTGTTTGATAGGTCCACTATACCAAGAACAGGAATAGTGGCAAGCTCATCAGGTATATGACCTGTCAAATTATTGTTAGATAATTTGATTTTCTCAAGAGCTTGACATTTGGAAACACTGTTTGGGATGGTACCAGATAAGTTATTGCTATCTAAATCAATAACTGAAACTGATTCACAGGACTCAAATGGAGGAAGATCACCAGAGATACCACAAGAGGATGCTGTAAAATTTTGAAGTTGGGGTAAAGACCACATCTTTATGGGGATGATGCCTCCTAATTGAGGATTATAAGAGACATTGAAATACTCCAATTGAGTGGCTTGAGAAATGTCTGAGGGAATCCCTCCAACAAATTTGTTCCTGGACAGATCAATGTATAAGATATCAGGAAGGTGGCTGAATTTCAAAGTGATTTCTCCTGAGAATGAATTATCTTCTAGGCGAAGGCGAACGAGGGAAGAACAATTGTAGATTGATGAAAGACCACCTGAGAATTTGTTTGAAAACAGGATTAGCTTAAATAGTACACCATTCATACAAATGTCTGGTGGTATGATGCCAACAAAATTGTTTGTGGAAACATCCACCCACTTGAGTTTGGAGTTCCTCCCTAAGCCCTCTGGAAGTGAACCAGAGAAGAGGTTGTTCCAAATTAAAAGAGTTTCCAATGATGGCAATTGTGCAATGCCTTCAGGAACAGTTCCGTTCATGTCATTGTACATGAGACTGAGTAGTCTTAAGTTCTCTAGCTGTGAGAAACTTTCAGGAATGGACCCTGAAAGAAAGTTATCAGAGAGATCTAAATCTGTGAGAGATTTGATGTTGCTGAGCTCACTTGGTATTGAACCTGTGAGCTGGTTTCTGAACAGGAAAAGTGATTGCAAATTGGTGAGGCTGGAGAGTTGCTTTGGTATAGAGCCAGAAAGATTTGCTCCTGCTATGTCAAGATACTGAAGTTGAGTCATGTTACCTAATTGGGGTGGAATAAAACCTTTGTATAAGTTGTATCCAATCTCCATGTGTGTTACTGTTTTGAGGTTCCCCAGTTCTGGAGGTATGCTTCCTGTGAGAGAATTGCCTGCAAGGTGAAGAAACTCAAGGCTTTTGAAAGACCCATATTCAGAAGGAATTGATCCTCTGAAGTAGCTTCCAGCTAGATTGAGAATCTTGAGATATGCTAGCTCTGAAAATTCAGCAGGCAAAGGTCCTGAAAAGCTGTTGCTGAAAGCATCGAGCACAACCAAGTTTTGGAGCCTTGGAATTCCACCAGGGAAGGGACCAGAAAAATTGTTTCTACTGATGTCCAAGCTTGTTAGGCTTGTGAGGTTGAAAATCTCTGCAGGAAGTTTTCCAGAGAAGAAATTGTAGCTCAGGTTGAGACTAGTAAGGTTTGTGAAGATGCTGAATTGCTTCCCTGACAGTACACCTTCTAGTTTCTTCACAGAAAGGTCTATAGAAGTTACAATTGTTGAGTCATTGTTACACTTGATACCTGACCAAGAACATGCATAGAATTTCTCAGTTGATTTTCCTCCAGATGGTACCACCCAGTCATGCAAGCTGTTATCATCATCTACAAGTTCGGATTTCAGGCTGAGGAGTGCTTCTGAGAAAGGGTCGATTGCTAGAACTGGTGAAAAGATGAAGGCAACAACAAGAAGATTGATGTAGAAACATTTGAAAATCTCCATTGGAACTTGCAGAATGAAGAGGGACAACCGTAAGTTCCCTAAGTAAAGGCAATGGTGTCAGAATAAAATAAGTTTGCATATTTTTTGCTTTGTTGCATCATGAATGCATGGGGAATAGAGAAAGGAAATGACACTGTACATCAGAAAGAAGAGGTGACTATTCTTGATTGATTAGTTGGTGCAAGGATAATATCACTTTAACATAATTTTTTTAATACATCTTATAATTAATTAAAATTTACTAGACATTGTTTACTGACTAATCAAATCTTATGTGTAAGAAAATGTATTTAAGAATATATTAGATTACAACTATAGTATGATTGGGCTACTTTGGGGAACAAGAGGGGACCCTTTTGTGTTTATTTAGGTGGATGGTGTTTGCCATTAGGGAATAAAGCCTTCAAATCTGAAATTAACTTTATCTAGCTTTTTTCATTTTGGAGGAATCCCATAGGTAAGATGAGACGTCATGGCTAATTCAAATACTTTTATTTTTATCTTTTACTCTGTGCCATGTGGGACATGGATCAAGTTCGTCCATATCCCTGTCCTCTTGTATATGTGGAGATCGATCACAAAGGTTCATTGCATGGTCTTTTTCAGCTGCAGGGAAAGCAAAATTTCTTAATTGAGTAACATTGGTATATCTTATGATGTGTGTATGTGGATCTGAAATTGTCATTTATTATAACATATATGCTTCCAATTACTCCCTATTAATTAAATAATTACCAGGTTTGACACTAATTTAGATAAAAGTGTGAGATGTAAATTCATATTATAATTATTCTTTCTTTTCATATGTTCAATAGGTAAAGATTAAAATCTTATATCTAACAATTTTACTTATCAGTAACGACTATTTAAATAGGACAGATCAGATAACAGATATTCTGGAATTAATATGTTCAGAATGTAACACATTTTAATGTATAAATTATAGTTGGATAACAAATATTTCATGTAACTGAGTAGTACATGTCATGAAATTGCAAAAATAACAAATATAAAAGAAGATTACAAAACCTTTTTTTTCCATGAATATCACAAAGTTAAACATGTTAATTTTTAAATCAATTGATCATGTGTTAAACCTTTTGAAAATACAATCAATCAGATCCTTGTATACTAGTAATTACAACCAGAAACTAAATGTAATAATTAATATATTAGAATTGTAGAATTATTATAATATTAAAAATAAATGAAAGCTTTTCCCAAGCAAACCAATATTTTTAAATCAATTTTTGATCGGTTATATGGATTCAATTTGTCTAACCGACCATCAATTTGATCTGGTTGTTCTAACAATTTTATTTTTCAAGTTGAAAATAATGATCTCAACGTGAATAGATTCATGAAATTTCAAACTTGGAGCCGAAAGCAAAACGATACATATCCTTCCTGATGGATTAGGATTAGGATTAGGCCAATAATGAAAGTGTTATTTTGTAAGAGATATAATTAGTGGTGCTTGAAGTGGAAAATATAAATGTTGAAGAGCTTTCTGAATGACATGACAGTAGCAGGTGCATGGTAGGAGCTGAGAAAGACAAGGCTTGTAATATACAATGAGATTAACCACTACCCAAATTAAGCATATAGATTATATGTTAATAAACTTCTCACATACTTAATTATGTACAAATCATTAGATAAGACACTGTTGTTTAAATAATTGTGACTTTTAAAAGCATTCTAAATGAGTGTACTTTACACATTTGGGAGAGAATTTCAGAATAAAATTTAATAAAAGTGTCATTACTTTTAAAGTATAATGGACACCAAAACATTGTCTTTTCTTTGAATGGTGTTTCGAATATGTGTCCTTGACGATTACACGAAAATGACCTAAGACAAGTTGCAGAATGCATATAAAAATAAAAATAATGGAAGACTGCATGAGATTTTCTGAAAAAACGACAGTGAAAACGGAACCAACACAACTTTTATTGGCTCCTTTTCACGAGGGCCAGGGTCCTGCACCACCTCTACGGCTCTACGTACTCACATCACATAGCCCTCGTGACTTGGCAAAATATATATATTCAATACTTTCATTTCTTAATTAATTTGCATGCTTTGCCTGTGATGATTAATTTTTTGTGACCTAAATATTTGATAAATATTTTACGAATTTTCAAGAATAATAAATAATTAAGTTATGCCAGGCATTAAATTAGGCTTTCAATTTTATTTTAGAATATAATTATTATGCATAATTGGTTTAAGTAAGTTTCTTATATAACCATTTATAGTTAATGTGAATTTGTATATATATACATAGTTATGCACAATTTAAGGAGAATAATGTATGTTTTATCTTTCACCATGTACTTCTATTTTACTTCTATTTCAACCCCCAAACACGCATAACTATAATTTTGGCCTCTTGTATTTACCTATGCAATTTTTGAGTTATTATATCACTATTTTTAATATTTAAGAAATTAAAAATAAAAAATATTCTTATTAAAATATCTAAAATCATGTTTTTTTAAGACTCTTCTCATTATTTACATATTAAATATTTTTTTAATCTATGCTCTTCTCATTATTTACATATCAAAAAGTATAAATGGGAAATCAAACTTATTTCAACAATATTTATGTATTTTTGAATGGGTTAAGGAACAACAATCCAACTCAAACATGTTTAGCAATCAATTAAGTGGATTCAATTTTTCTAATATAGTTTTACAGGTTAACTCAAGAGTTGTGTCTCGTTTTAATACCTCCCATCAAAATCACAAAATTATAAATAGAAAAATACTAAATGATACCTTTAAAATATCAATTAAAAATTTAATAAAAATTATTAAAATACATAAAGTAGTCTAAAATATTTTTCGCTTAACTGTAATTTATATATTAAATATTTTCCATTTGCTCTAAATTTTAATAACGAAGGTCAACTAAATTACGAGTGGATAAGTAAGATGGTCCGTTGATCTAAGACCTACTCTCAAATAAACCTGTAATTATGTGGATTGAATATTCCAAGTCACTTTAAAAATTATATTGATAAAAAAATTTTAATTTGCTTTTCACCGCGTGAAGTCACGAGCTAAATCAGTCCAAACTATTATTATTAAAATAAATTACAATTGAAAAAATCCTTACATTAAGTTATTTTAATATCTTAACAATGATTTAACTAAAGTATAAAAAAATAAAATTATAATATTAAATAGATAAATCTAAATAAAGCTTTAATAAAAATTAAAAATTTCACAATAATAATTTAAATCAATAATAAATATCAATAACAATTTGAATAAAATATTAATAAATATATAAAAAATATTAAATAATGTGAAACTCTAGTCACTTACTTCACACTTACTCACAAAAACTATTCACGAAAACTATTGCTACACAGCCAACTTTAATATAAAACTAATCAACTATACTTATCAAACATACACAATTACATTTTTTTTTTTTACTAATATTTTTCTTTTTCTTTTTACGGAACCCGTTTAATTAGTAGGTTGCTTAGAATGAGTCAAAAATTAGACCAGTTAAAAAAGATAAAACTTTTAAGCCCATCAACCATAGAAATCCACTTCTAAACTAAAACTCTGGAAAATAATAGTCTAAGTGCCCAATTAAAACATCGAAAACATTAACCTTTTTGAATATCATATTCTTTTCCTGTAATGGCATATTGTATCATCATATTATTGCAAATGGATCAAACATCATATTATTGCAAATGGATCAAACTGAAAAAAAAACAAAAAAAAAAACACGTACACATAATTTAATACTTAACATATTAAAAGTATAATTTGTTTATAAAAGATTTGGCTATTTTTTTTTGACAAGAAAGATTTGGATGAACTATAATTATGGTATCAACAGTATGTTAAACACGGAAAATGGAGCCAAAGTGTGATGCTTCTTACATAGCATTAATCTGACAAAAGTACTAGTACCATGTAAAGCCACAGAAGTCCACAGTCACACCAAACTTCAGAATGCAGAACATGCATGAACAGAGAATTTTTTTTTTTCTTTTTTCTTTTATAAATATACAACAACATCGTGAGATCAAATATGCATACTTTCATAAATATTGAGATTCAGCAACAAATTTCAGCACAACAAACCTAATGATCTATATCACATGGTGGCTGTGGCTGGTGCTTGGTTCATTGCATTCTACTAGTCTACTTTCTACCTAAATTTCTAGTCTTACCTACTTTTCTATGAGAAAAATAATTACTGTTTAGTTTTTACTTCATGTTAATTTCCCCTTTAGTTGATCATTTGAATAGAAGCACTCCCATAACTAGTTACGTTCATGATGATAACTTGGGCGAAAAAGTGTTAAAAAGGAAAAGAGAATTTCATGGAAATTCCCAAAGAGAAACGTTGCAAAAGACATGCATAGCATAATAAGTGACCGTGTGGCCTAGAGTTGCACAATTTCACACCTTTTAAGAAAGAAGAAAAGTAGGATTCAGTTGGACTAGATTCCCACTATGGTCAAAAGTGTTGGGGCTCATGAATTCATTTGCATTTGATTTGATACACTTTGATTTATCAAATCGGTCTCTCAAATCATGAGAAAAGCATAGACAGCAGAATTATTAACAAGTGAATTGCATGATTTAGAGCCTCTTTTTTTTTGGTTGATAAAGTGGGTTATCTACCTTATAGAGGAAGCCACTGCAAAGCATCTACTTAAGTGACTTTTAGGTTGATCAATTATTAGCAACGTTAATATGAATTTAGTGACTTTTAGGATGATCAATTGGTCATAAAGTTAGATAATGGGACATTCTGTTGAAATAAAGGAACAATGAATAGTACTAAAATATTTTGCTTTGGGTCCAATCCAATGCAACAATGAAGGATTACCAATTCGGTAGGGGCAAAGAGTTTTTTTCTCTTTGGGATAAAAATAGCTATCAAATGGCAATTTTTAATTTTCTTTTTGGACAAGATCAAATGGCAAATTTAACACTAGGGAGAATACTCTTTTAACAATGAGCAAATTTTAGTGACGTGTGAAACTAATCATAATCAAAATTTCATGAAAACGAAAACCTATTTTTGTGCAATATTACTTAAAACCACCGAAATCATTTAATACTCACTTCTTTCCTTTTTTTTAAATTGTCGCTTTACACAAATTAACAAATACAATAAATTTTCTTGCTTTTAATAAAATAATTTTTAAATTTCTTATTTATTCCTTTTCATTTTTACTTTCCAATAAATACATATTAGTCATGAATGTATAAATTAATTAAATAAGTAAGTGTATAATTAAAAAATAAATAATATTTAACAATATCTTAGACTCCCTGGATGAGAGTTTATGAATAAAAGTTTTCTAAAACAACATAAAATAAAGGAAATAACTAAAATTACAACATAAAATAAAGGAAATAGAAAGAGGAATATTTTTGTACAATTTAATTTAATTGTTAAATATGTTAATTTTGTTACTATAAATATATGATAAAAGTTGTAAGCTAGGATAAATAGGTGATTTAAATCATTGTCAACCCATGACTATTTAATGATGGTTACTAAAATTTTTACCATCGTGACGACAATATTGAGCTTTCATGTTCTTGTTCGTGTTGACTTCCATCGGGATCCATTTTTAAATATTGTTCCACTCATATTAGTCAATGTTGAACCATTGACTTTGGTACACTTGTTTATGAGAGAGGATTTCTCTTACACACAAATTTGAGGGTTTTACTCACAAAAATCTTCCTATTAGTAAAATATTATCCGCTTTAAATTTTAACCTTTACGAATTTGTCTTTTAATCATCATCCAAAGAGCTTTTTACTAATGGAGACATTTTGTCAATGTATCATCCTTTTTTTTAAAATATTTATTTATATTTTTGAGGCGGTAATTCAGCAGTGATGTTTTGTTTTTCTCTTTGTTTATGCTATTTTTTTTTTATTCTCATTTTACATCGAATTTTCAACTACACAGAATAAAAACATATTTACGTATTATTTTCGAATTAGATTTGTAAATCTTATCTTGTCTGTGTTTTTTATGTTTGAAAGTAGATCGATCACAAGAACAAATGTGAAATGTTTCTCTTCGAATGATTCATGTTGATCAAGGGAGGATTGGAAGCTATTACTCTTGGCACTTCAACTTAAAGACCCCTGCCAGTTGATGACCTTGACACCAATGAAGTCATTGAATATGTGTAGGTACAAAACAATGGTATGTTTTATGAGTTGCTAAACAATAATCGTAAACAAATAATGAGGAAAGTGACAAAATCATTTAAATCTAATTATCTTCGTTTAGGAAAAAGTTGTTCTTGCTTACTCAATCAAATGTTAGACAATTAATTCTAAAAATAGTATAATTAACTTAGGGACCACTTTATTAATTTATTAAAATATGATTTCCATACAATTCTTCTCACAAATATATCTAAGGAGGACAAGCCATATGTTCAAGAGGATTTTCACAAATATCAAGCTAAGCATTAGTTAAAAAACAAAGAAATATAATTGATTTACACAGTTCACCTCAATTTAGAAATTATGTCCACTTTCTTGACAAAAATTTCATTGCAAATTAGGAAGTTATATGTATTATTTTTTCAAATCGTTTCTGACTTTTACAAGTAGTATTCCCTCTACATTAACAATTAATCTCTAAATATGTTTTATCTTAATATCTTCAGGCTTTGCAATAAAATATTATTTAGACACAATTTCTTCATAAAAAACCTAATAGAAAATAAAAATATTAAAAGTGGATAAAACTAACTATTTTTAATCTTTATACAATGAAGAATTTACTACAACTCCTTTCTCTTAAACTTATTTCTTAGCTTCAAATCTTTACTTTATAAAAACATAAAAGTTATAAACAAACATAATTTTCAATAATTTTTAGTTTTTGATTTTTTAAATAGTATATACAAATCATAACAAAGAAACGACTGTTACCATTTTGAAAGTTTTTTTTTATTATACATGTAAATTGTTTCATAATTACGACTTACACAAATCATTTTAAAAAATAAAAATCTTTGAATTTATACAACTTAGCTTATAATTATTCATACAAATTTAATAATTTGTTTAAAAAATTTATGATTATATATATATATATATATATATATATATATATAAAATAAATACTTGAATCCTTGAAAAAATTGAATGCGTAGGAATGTATTATTCTTATGTATTGTTGGCCGGATGAAAGTTTTATTCTCCTATACCTTACGGTCTTCCATTAGCTTGAAGAAAAAGAAGTCCAAAATATATAAGGTAAATACTCTCTTTAAATTAACCAATACATTAACTAAAACAAAGTAAACCTCAAGAGATTAATTTCTTAGGGGTGAGAAGATACTCTAACAAAGAATTAAAACCTTATATTTTAAGGTAAACCTATACCATAACTGAAACTAAATTCTTAAATAATATAAAGAAAAAAACACATTAATCACCAAACTTAGCCGATGAATATATATAGTTAAGTCAGTCTAACATTCAAAGAGTGTCAGAAATCTCACAAGAGCTGAAAAAAAATAGAAAACAACAAGCACAATAACTAGTTATCAAGGGGACCAAACTATAAACATTTCGATTTGAGTCCTCACTGTAACTATAAACATCATAGCCAAAAATAAACGAGAAGAAGGAGAGTATTTAATACTTTTAGCTGAACACCTCAAACCTCCAATTGTACAGCAGATTCAATTTTTATACGGTTTAAACGGACAGTTCCAAGTAAGTACTCTGGCAGCTCTGCTTCTTCTTTTGCCTACAAAAATTGTATCAATAAATATTGGGATCACGTGAGGTTGATGAATCCAAGAGGTGTTGATTGAGTCATTCATTATACTAGCCCACATTACATTCATTACTTATTTGAGCATTTCTCTCCCAAGAAAATATACCAAAGAAATCTCACAAAAGCACACTTTCCATGAAATCATAAGTCTACTACTTGCTAGGATCATGGAAAAAAGGGATAGTTTGTTACTCTATAGGATTATGACAAAAGGGAACAAACCTCTATCAAAATTGCAAGGTCAACGACTAGGCTTGTGACATATCCCATAACAAGGCCAATGACACTCCTAGCTACTGAGGATGATCCAATATCTACATCTATCTGCATCATACAGAAATTGATTTCAAAGTGGAATCCACCAGACAAATTATTACAATGCTAGGAAAGTTACATGTATATTGAAATTGAATTCCATGACAAAATTCCATATTATTGCACACAATTTCAACAAACTGGAATTATTGTTAAATTCCATCTTAAAATCAACTAATATCAATAGAAGTTACTCAATGGTTATATAAGTTGCACCTCAAGAATTGAGGACAGACGATCCTACTAGAATATTGTATTTACTAAGATGGACTATAAACTCTGATAACATGTTAAGTTTTATTTCAAAACCAATTGGCATTAAGAGAATAGATCTATAAATTGCATCCCAAGAATTTAGGTAGGTCATGTGGACCTTCCAACAATTATAGGGTAGTTTAACCACCATTGTCAGCTAAAGAAAGTGGATAGGCTACAGGACTCTCATATAAATAAGTATTTGCAGATAGTAAAGTAACATGGGAGGTAGCCTTGAGGAAGAGTTAAAATGTAAAGAGTCAGTGGTGTTACTGCTGCAGTATAATTTAGTCACGTAGAAATAAATTTGAAATAAGAAGAGAGGATATTGTGAAATGAGTTGCTTGATGGTTACAAAGATTATTCATGTTCACCTGTGTCATATTGATTCAACAATTGAAACTGTTTACAACACCATTCTCAAATTAAATGCAATAAATTATTTCAACATGGAAAGACGAGTAGTATAAGTTTCAAGCAAAACATTGCACAAGAATATGATAGGCAAACATGAACTAAAGAATATCATTGAAAAATATATTACCCTAGAACTCTAGCTAATGCCGCAGAAAAGGCACCTACTACACATAAAGGTAGAAACTTCAAAAGCTGTTACATAATATCTGAGAGCCAACATAAACTAGAATTTTACTTCTTAACTTGCCAATGTAAATCTTTACCTCGAAAAAGTTATCTTGTCTAAAATATTTACAAGTTACAGCTTTCCCCAGTAGGCAAGCTTTTGTTCCAACAGCTCGTTTGACCATCCAATATCCCTGTATCCATTGAAAACCATTAGTTGCTAAATGCTATCAAACATATAAAATGGCCTATCACCTTCTTTGAGAATCACATACCTCAACTATGCTTGGAATTAGTTTGAATCTTGAGTCACGAAACGTATCATCTCCATCCAAAAACTTCGCCAATAAAGAATCTTCTTTTATAGGTCTGTCAGATGCATAATATAGAGCCAAGCTATAGTTTGGTTTTGCTGGAACCTGAGATTGAAGATCAAAAGAAAAATCTACCTTGATAAATGGATCCATCACTAAGCATGTAATAAATTTCCCATTGCATCAATACATGCATTGATGCATACAAAGTTGAGCAACAAATGTGACATTGTTGAGCAACAAACAGACAAAGTTCAACATGTTGTACAATATTCATGATTTCAACTGAATCTTTTCAGCTACACTCAAAACCACAAGAATATTCATGATTAAAAAATTCATTCCAAGGTTTGTTCCTTGGTAACAACAGGAAGCATTCAACACTGTACATTTGAAAATCTACCTCCACTCCCTATCAGAGGTTTACAACAATAACATGCCTGCCATTGGTTCGTTTTATTTATAACAGAAAAATAAATATTATTTGGTATGCTAGAAAACCAACAAACCCAAAATTTTAAGCTGTATGGCCAGGGTCCAACAGAAATTTATCATAAATATGCTTCTTCCCGGGAATATCTCACAGTGGGAAGGTCCGAAGATCATGAAGAGATTAGGCTATTACTAACAGTGGCTAGCTGGCTAACCACTTAATAGAATTGTTGCTAAAGACAGAGAACTATACACACCAATTGGTAAACTATGCTTTGATTTCATCTTAAGGTGCTAGCTGATAATGAAAGACTGAAGGATGGTTTTTATAATACTAACATGTTTATTAAACTTTACTTTGCAGTAAAAGAACATGTATGATAATTGATAAACAATAGAAATAATATCCTTACCTGTAGATTGAATACAAGGACAAATGGAAGATTTTTTCCCGCTTCTGACTGCAATTCAGAAATAAAAAATTACATAGTGTAATAAATTTATATAAAAAAATTAAGAATCTCAAATGTTCAGTTTAAGGTTTTCAAAATATTAAGATAACATGCATGTAAAATTTACACAAGTTCTAAGCCAAAAGCATGCACAGGATAAAAATCATAACAAGCCAGAACATTTGTTTTATAAACATGCAGAACAGGTATGACTGAAAAAAAAAAGACAATTTGGAACATACATATGGCAACCCATATGGCCATATTGGATTAAAATGTATTAGACAATATGAAGGAGGAACAACCATACATATATACATAATTGGAAAAAGCAAGAAACTATACAAAAATTAAGCTCCCGACACCTATTGTCAACAATTATCTGACAATGACAAGCTGAACAGTGATCTATAAAAGCTCCATTTAAATAAGGGTTGGATGAGGGTCCATTTCAGCGTGACACTAATGACGAAATTAATTTCCATAACGTCTAATGCGAAATTTAAAGGCTTGAGTTGATTGATGGTTTAGAGAAAATCATTTTCTTAAATCAGCATATTGAAAGTTCTAAACTGAGCATATTATTTCCAGCTTTAATTCATAACAGTTTACATGAATATTAAAGATATAAAATCTTATAATATCAAATTTTACCTGAACCGGACTTTTATGGTGCAGTGCAATTTTGTCTACAGCTTTGCCAACTTTTACCCAATCAACTGCTATGAGCTTGAGAAGAGGATCTCCTCCAGCTATCTACATGAGAAAAGTCATGACATTCAGCCAGAACACAAGATTACAATATATGCAGCTATTTGTTCACATGTTCCTTGTTCTAAAGATTAAATCTAAATATTAAATCTTTGAAAAATTGGAGTTTAAATTACCATATATACTTAAATTTGAGAAAAAATAATTGACTAAAAATTTACCACTCTATTCTTTTACAGTTAATTAGTTAGAAACATTCATTGATCTGTTGGTATCACTGTTATTATCAGTATCATTATGATTGGTCCAGAAAGGGAAACCCATTCCTAATCATGTCCTGTGATGCCAACATAGACTTAATGGACTTGTATGGTTAACTCACCTTAGAATTATCTTTCAGATAGTTCTTTCCTCTAACCATAAATCCTTCACCACCAGGAACAGTCCAACAGTTTGTGTCCTTATCATGCTCACCTTTGCGCAAAGAACCCTGCAAATCACTCCCATCAATTGTGATAGGACTTGCATGGGAATCTAATTCGTTGCTTAGATGGGGAGCTGCATGCAGAATGATTAAGTATTTTAGACTATAAAGAAATCACAATAATAAAATCCTGAAGGTGACTGCAGAACATATGGTTTCAATAGCATGTAATAGCTGGTATTATTGCATATTTTGCCTTCTGTTTGTTTTATTTCTATTCTCTGAAGTATATGGTCTCATACTGTCAATTTTTCAGGAATCAGATATAGAAATCAATCAACTAACTTTGAAGTTAGAATTAAGCAGTTGATGTACTTGAGAATTGGATAATGTACATAAATAGAACCACACATAGAAAGTTATAATGCCTTTAAGCCCTTTATCCATTACAAATAACAAGAAAAAAAAGGGCTGACCATCAGGTTTTTGATCTAGTTCCTTATCCCCATCACTTTCGTCATCTGATGACAATGAATCATTGGTGATTGCATCATAAAACTCATCTTGCACATCGAGATCTGCAAAGTCAGAACCGGACATAGAAGCATTGGAGGTGTGGGAATGACCAGGAGTGCCACTTTGTTGGAGGGGTTCAGGATTGGCTCCGATATATTCTTTTAGACCTATCATTATTTAACAACAGGTATTAAATGCTACAGTTCAATATGAGCATAAAGGTCATACATCACACTAATAATAGTGCATGAATGCATGCATGCAAGTATCTTTCTTAAATTTTCTTTTGTTTGAGACGGAAAAGACAATCTAAAGATTTTTAGATTTTTCTTTGCATGTATCCCTGATGTTATTTATCAGGATATGGTTAACTAATAGCCTTGATAGCCTTGCTTGTTAAACAAGTGATCAGGGATTCAATCCTTGGTCCATGAATATTAAATAGATTTGTGTATTTCAAGAATTAGTCTTAGTTGATTGGCCAAGAAATACTCTAATTTAACAAAAAAACAAAAACTATTTGTGCAGTAATTCTGTAAAAAATAGCATCATGGTGGGAATTCATGAAGGCTTTTCTCAAAGTATTCCAACAAGAATTTGATCCAAACCTACTAGTGTGGATCAAAGATGAGGAGCAAGAGTCATGAGTGCAGAAAAATAGCAGAAAAGATGAACTCGAAATACAGTATCATGCCAAGGAAGAAACAACCTATAATTTGAAAGCATAGAATGATGCAAAGTTAGAGCTGGTGGGATTTCAAGATAAAGAATCAAAATCTTGGGAGGAATTCAGGATGAAACATTGCATGGAAGGTTGACTAGAGTCTATAATGTGACAAATATCTGATAATATTTTTCTTTGAATTTAGATTATAGATCTACTTCTTTAGTTAAGTTAGAATTTTAGTTAAAAAAAAGAGGAAAGAAAGAGTTAAAAAAGAGCAAACCAGTAATTTGGAAATAGAAACAATGTAAAAAATAAACATGGCAATCAAAGAACTTAATCGACTAATAGAATAAAATGATTTTTTTTTTTTGTAGAAGGTGTAAATAATACCTTTGGAAAAGTTATATAAATAAGACTTAAAAAAATGGAACCACTCAGTACCATGATCGCAATATGCAAAATCCATATCTAACTTTGTTTTTACTATTCTATGGTATGTTGTGAAATATACAATGATAAGTAATAAAAAAGGTTCCATAAATTGATGGGAATATCCTTAAAATTATATTTTTGAATCCCTTCCTAAATAATAAATAATGTTTTTTCGTCATTTCCTATAGTTTTATCATTTTATGATATTATGTTAGAGTTTTTGTTATTTTTTTTAAAATAATTTATTTCTCATACTTTTTGTAGTTTAGTTAATGATTCAAGAGCTCATATAGATATAATAGAAATTGAAAGTTTAATTACTTGACCTGCCACTTGGCATAATAATGCATAAGGGATGCTCTTCTCAAATTTTGTGCATTGTTGACTATTCTTCCATCGATACCATGATTCAGAATTTATCTCTAAAGTGTGTGTTAGCAAACATCTTGGTCTATCTGATCCCATAGGTGTGTTCAAATTTCTGATCTCCCATGTAGATGCTACATTCACAACAAAATAGATACAAGGTTAAAATTCATCAATAGTTATAAAGAAGTCACTAGTAACATTTTTTTTTTATTTTCTTTTAATGAGTTTACAAATAATCATGGATTTAAACAAAGATATAAAATTTCAAATAATTTCTGCCATGAGTGTAATCAAACCACTCGTTGACATATTGGATTCAAGTAAGCATGATGCAAATATCTCATTAGGGGAAGAACAAGACAATTAAATAGATTGCGTAAAATTTTAAGTAACACCTAAAATTTTTGAAGTAAAACATAAATAATAATATTTATCCCTTATTCATGATGAACTCAAGTACCCAAAGTAGTTATAAAGTAATTTATATTTCCTAAAATTTTAATACACTTGAAGGGTAAAAAAGTGTGTAGACAAATGTAGGAATACGAACCAAAATAATATTTCAATACCTTTTACTTTTACTTGAAATTAGTTATTTTTAAATAGAAGAAAAAATTCATTAAGACAAACGGTTAGAAGGATAAGTGGTCCTTCTCAAGAACTAAATAAATCAACACAAAAAGAGTAAAATTATACTATCATGAATATATTAGTAAGAATAAAAGAAACATGAGTTTTAATCATAGTAGAAATCAAATTCATAATCTTATAGTCATGAAGCTTTCATGTAAAGAGTCCCCTTATTGATATTAAAGTTTATACTCTAACCAATGCACCAAAGTGCAACATAAATTACACATAAACACCAAATAATTGGTTCTTTTATTTACCAAATTTTGCACATATCATGAATAGAAACCAAGGACTTAAGGAAAACCCAACACTACGTATTAAATATCAAATAAAGAATTTAATGGGGAAAGAACTTTACAACACTACAAAAAAGATGGAAAATTTATTATGAGACCACTTCACACTTTACAAAATAATGAAGGAAATAGTCTATTAATGCTTATAAACTTGTAATGTCAGTAATACCAATTAAGGATTATCTTTTGAAAGAAGTTGGCTTTAGAGGAGGCTTAGGATTTCCAAAAAAGGTTAATCTAGAAGAAACGATGATGTATTGAAAAATCAAGGATTTGAGGGTAAAATTTGCATAAACCCACCAAAAAGGATAAGAGGCTAAAACCTTTATTTCAGTTGCCAGGGACAAGTAGATTGAATCAAGGAAAACCCCAAAAGTGAATTCAATATTCCATAACATTTAAAATACATAAGTGAAGTAAAAAAAAAAATGAATATTAAACATTACATTAATTGTCAAACTTGACTCTTTTAAGGAAGATAAACAAGTCAATAAGATTCTAAATATAAGAGTAATGTCCTATTATTTACCATATGTGTTGACATAAAAATTGAAATGTGACATTGTGACAAAAACTTCTACTTATTAAAATAATGAACATACATTGCATTATTAACATATTGCCCATTTTAGTTGAAACTATATTAAACCTAAAGATTAGTGCATCATGTTGGAGTATAACCTTCACATCTTTATAGATTTTGTTGGATCATCAACTATTCCAGGGAAAAGATGAGGTGTAAAACATGTTACTCTCTTTAAAATATTTCATGACATATATGTTGAGATAATGTTTGGATAACTTTTCTTCATTGATGTTCTTTTTTCTTTTATTCCTTGTTTATATCTTCTTATTATACTAAAGGATCATTTATAATCCAAAACTTTGTAATTATTTTTTTATCTAATTGAATTTCTGATTTTCCAAAAAAAAAGAAAAAACATTATTTTTTATGGTTTGGATAATTGAGCAATGATAATTTATTATTACTTTATATATTATGTAAAATCCTCGTTGCATGATTTCCCTATGGTTAGAATTACTTTTCAACTATGGATTTGATTTAAGGTAGAAAGTTAATTTAAAATATTGAACTTGTCTTAAGCCATCTACGCTTTTAGGATGTCAAAATTAAAAACAAAATTAACACAAATATCAAAAAGGTAATGATACTCCATCTAATCTTTTAGGATGTCAAAATTAAAAACAAAACACAAATATCAGAAAGGTAATAATACTCCAAAAATGAAGATAAATTACTCATAGAGATAAAACTTCTTACGATTGATTTTTGTACGCCGATATCCTGATCTTGGAGGTTTTTTCTTGTGTACAGATGGAAATTGCAAGATAGCTGCATAAAAATATAAATTAAGTCAATATAACCAGTTAAGTGGAAGTATAACATAATTGCCAGTAAATAAGGAAACAAATGTAAGCATTACTTTTAATGATTTACATTAATCATGTTACAACAATAATCAGCATAGTAGTACATAGTTTTTGCACATAACCATGGATGAGATACTCACATGAAATAAAGTAAAATTGATGTCATGCATTAGTAGAGATGCTTTACTTCTAAAGAATCTTTTCAATTTGATAAGTATTATTTAAAAGTTTTGGTTTCATAAAATTTTAATTAAGAAAATTAGAATATAATTCTTACTATATGTGCCATCTTGTGCTCGAAACCATTGCCTAGAGAAGATAAAATCTCGCTTTGAATGCCACCTGAATTAGGTTTTGAGAAGAAATTTATTATTGAACATTTTTAAAAGTAAAAAGGAAATAAGTCACAATAACTTGAGTGAAATTTTCTACCTGTATAAATACAAATTGATAAAGAAACATGTGAAAAAGAAGATAATAAATGATATACACTTGACAACTAAATTTCATAAATAATTATACCATGGATATTAAGAGACACAGAGAAAAAAACAAAAACAGTTCAAGATAATAATAGATCTTTGTATGTAGAATTTATAAAATGGAGATCAAAATATATCTAGCCACGTTGATGAAGCATGTAAATCTTTATTAGTTATAACAACTCACTTACAAAAAGTAAGAAATTCTTGAACTATTTTTATAATAATACCTAAAATTTTTAGAATTATGAATTTTATTATAATTTAGTTGCATAAAATTTTAGGGGCTAATAAGATAAGTTATCCCACTTTAATCCATTGTTTGGTGAGCAAATAACACATATTGAGTTTATTATGTTTGCTTATCCAACCTTATTAATTAGTTAAAAATTCAGATTATTATACGAGAGAGTTGGTTTAGGAAGACATGGGATAGGATATACAAATGTTTTACCTTCTCAACTTCACCCCACGGACAACTACTCCTTATTTTTCACTATTTCGTAGGTTGCCACCATTATTACCACTAGAGCTACCCCCACCATTATTAACTTCACCCGCATGCTAGATAACACTCTCCCTAGTTCTCTGCTGCTAGTATGGTTGACATTATTATCACCACTAGAGCTGTCATAATCATTTTTCATTAGAATATTCTCTGTTATTTGCGTAAAATGTATGTTTCTATTTATTGTGTAACAAGGAGAGGTATGAGTGAGGTAAGAAATAAAACTTTTGACAATTTTACCAATATGTTTGAGATAAAGGATGGAGACCAAAAGATGTATAAACTTGTCAAAAATAAGGAAAGAAAAGTAAGAGATTTGAACTAAGTAAGCTAAATTAAGCAAGAGGAAAGAAAAGTTTTGGTTATTGTTAAGATCTCATATTAAGTAGAAATATAAACACAATACAAAGGCTTGGGTAGTTCTCTCTTTACTAGTCAATTTAGTAAAGTTAGTTAGGACTAAACTCTAAGAATTATAGATCAATATATCGAATAAAGATCGAAAAACTACTCTTATAAGTTGTTCAATGATAAGTAGGGGTTAACTATAATAAAACTCAAGTGAAAAGTGAAAAGATTTCTTAAAATTTTGAAATGTGTAAGAAAACAAGATGAACAAAATTTGTCTCACTACAATAGAACTTAAGTTAGAGAAAGAAAAAAAAAAACTCTTAGAAGGATGGGCCATCCCAGAACTATTGGCATGATGAAATTCAGAAATATATAGGATAACAAGACATTTTTCTTATAAAGTTATTTTATAAGATTTTAAGATATAGCCAAAATGTGGGGTATAATAAGCCGACATTCATTGATTACCGGGTTTGATACTTAGGATCATATGTTCCGTAAACCACATCATAATTTTCTTCTTGTGATTCTATCAACTCCAAGTCACCCATTAACATATCCCACCTGAAAAAGATATTTATAGAAAAGAATAAGTTCCTCAGTATGTTGTTATCAAGATTCTTAAGCACATTTCTATAAGTAACTTACTCATATCTTTTTTGTCGGTCAATGCTTAAAAACACTTCCAAAACACTATCTGCAGTTGCATCAATAACACCAACTGACTTAACAAGGACACCTTTACCATTCTACAAATCATAAAAATAATGTCAAAATAGTTCTAGAGATAGAAAAATAGGATAAAAAAAGTAAAAACTCATTTTGTTACGTGATAAGTAACTAAATATTGTACTTTCATAACTTATAGAATAATATATGGTGAAAATATATTCACTTATAGAATAATTATGAGATATTTGTTTTGAGGTTTTAAGTTATGAGCTTTTTATTTCTAACACAGTTTGAACAATCATTAACTTTCACAAATTTGTTTTCTCATTAAAATTAATGTCCTTAAATAATAATTAAATGAGTCAAGATAAAGAGTGTCAGATACCTTGTGACCGGAGATATCCTCAAAGATTCGAATTCCTGAAACCATAAACAAAAAAATCTAGAAGGGTAAGGATAGATCCGACTATAGTTTTTCAATTCAAGCACATGTAATCCATTTTCTTATATAATAAAAATTCTAGTAGATTTTGAAAATTCAACCAATTGTATTCATTTGTCTTCATTTCCATATATTGAAAAGGAAATGATTTACGAAGAGAGAAATAAACATGAAATAAAGGATAAGAAATCCTTTAGGAGGAAAAAGAAGTATAAAAAGTGTTTTCCAAGAAAGAACGAAACTGAATATCCTCAAAGTCCAAACATAAGAGCCATAACCAAATAAATAAATCCACCAACTAAGACTCTATGGTAATAAAAAAATGAACAAGTTTAGCTCATTTGAGCACAATATTCAAAATTCCAACTTTAAGCCTTTTGGAACACCTTCACAACAATATGATAGTATATAACCAAAGATTTCCCCATGTAGACAACTAATTAACTTTGAAAAAAACCAACGTGGAAACACCCAAATAGTTATTGAAAGAATATTTTTTTTTGCTGTTACTATTTATCTTGTATTTTGTGTTTCTATTTGAAAGAATATTTTATTTTCCTCTATGTTGTATTCTTAAATTCCTTTTCCTGTACAATAAGTATCTTCTTTCATCATAAAGCAATGACAACCTATATATGGACAGGACATAAATGGGTATTTGTTATTTCTAACAATAATTTTATTTCGTAGTTCAATTTAATATGTAATCTCACAAATATATATATATATATATTATTAATTTTTTATACATATTTTATAATTAATTATCTAATTATTTATTTATCTAATAATTTTTTTTTTAAAAAAAAAGAACGCAACATCTATTGAATTACATTGGCCGTAAAATTTAGTGGGGCAAAAGAAAGTACCAGACATGGTACGGACACATTTCCATTGATGTGCGTCAAACGTGTCTCCACCATCAATTTCAAACCCATCAGAACTACCAAACATCTTTGATGATCGACGTGACAGTGACTCGGGGCCTTCATAATGAAAGGGCAAAATTAATATCAACTAGTTTAAAACTAGAGACATATGTAAGGTCATCAAACCTACCACTAAGCATAAAATTTACAAATGAATGTGATCATCCTTAAAAATATATATATATAATTCAAAATCACACTTATCCAAATATCACCCATGCATTTTTTTTTTTGTATAAACAAGAAAAATGTTTGATAAATAATTGTAATATGTAGATAACTGGACGATCAGTTATAAAATGTGAAGAGAGAAATATATATGTGTACAAAATGTGAAGAGAGAAAAATACATATTGCAGTTGTTAGCAAAGTAAAGTTGTATAAACAAAATATAAATCTATCTCTCCTTTTAAATTAGGAAAAAAATACACATCAACGTAAAAAAAAAAAAAAAAAAGAGTAATAAATTATGTAATTTAATCCATAACATATACGATGATGACATAGTACAATGAAGTGTCTATAAGTAACAAGTTTATTATGCATGTTAAGAAATCAAAAACCCCGTTAAGTTAGCAATGTGTATAATTTTACCTTGACCAATTTTTATAAGCCTTTTGAACCCAGAGGCATATCGTCTCACTCTATGTCGATTTCCTCGCAGATTCATCCTTCACAATAGAAAAAGATATGGTACATCAATTTATGATACGTTATATATATTTTCTCTTAAGCTAACTCATATTAGATAATAAATAATGCTATTTTATAAGCAATGATATTTTATCTTAAGACACATTCCTTGAAAATATTTAAAAAATCATAATGTTTAGAGTATAATATGAAATTTGGAAAAGTATTACAATTTGAAAGAAAATTGAGGTTGAGACTATTAAAAGCACTCAAATCTCTGACTAATACATATGATTGTTGACAAGATTGTTTAACTTATGTTAATCTTTAGATATTAGATTATGTGTATGTAAGATGGTGTTAAAAAGGATTTTTCTTACTCCATTTCCTGGACTAGTTTATCTCTGGCACTACTTTCTGTTGAGATCTCATGCTCAGCCTGCATAGAAGTTATATTGAATAAATTCAAATACGCATATTATGGTAAATATAAATGAAATTCCAAGTCATGATAATTCTTTTAGCTAGCGAAAATAGATACTCCAATATTCATACTAGCAATAAAAACCTATTTTATTTTTTTTAATTTTTTTTTGTCAAACATTCTATTGTAAATGAAATAACTAGTAACTAGTTAGTTTGTTAGTTATGGACTGATATAATTAGTAAGATGCATCTTGCTAATAAATAAGAAAAGTATTGAGGAAGGGAACTTTTAAGTATAGAATATTGTAAATAAAATAAAATCTTCCAATATATATATATATATATATATATATATATATATATATATATATATATATATATATATATATACACATATATTAAGAGTATATTGCTATTCATTAAGTGGGTCTTTTGTTGTTAAGAAAGAAATGTAAAGAGTGGAACCCAACCTCTCAATATTTAGAGTTGTGTAATTGATTCCTAAGGAAGTACTTATTATTTCTTCAGTATTATGATACCACTTCTATCAATTTCATACCATGAAATCTAATCCAAATCCCTTGCTCCTATAAACAAACTATTCACAACAACCATGCATAGTTTGTGTAACAATTATTAACACTAATTACATATTAAACGTTACATTGTAAAAGTAATCTTATAGTAAATTTTTTATACCTGCTGCTTGGCATGCTCAAACGCCTCCTTCCATCTCCGGGCTTCCTCAGCTGTGGCACAAGCAATCTTGAAGAAAATTTATGTAAATAAACTCATTTCTATACTGAATAATATAGCACTCACAATATGAAGAGGTTCATTTCATATCAAATAAATAAGCGCTTCAATACAAACACATATTTAGTCTTTCCTAAATCAAAATATGATTCTTTTAATGAAAATTTTCAATTGCTAATTTGTATTAAATGATTGAATAGATTACATCTGAAGTCTCTTGAACAAACATCCCTTCTTTTTATGTGTCTACACTAAATCTCATAATTATATGAAAAATACTACAATAATACCTCTTTTTACATTACATTAATCTCCTCTTAATATATTAAAGTATTACACCACGACCCTTTGATTTAAGAGTCACAATTACCAGTTTGATTTAAGAGTCCGTGACTCATTTCCTTATCCAAGTGACATGGTCATAGTTGATGACATGAGAAGGAAATAGTTCTAAACCGAGGAAACTTGGGAATGAAAGGATTTTCAATGAATTAGAGGAGAAAAATAAAGGGTATGAAATGCAAGTTCGTGATGGAAGATTGATGGAATGTCATGCGACACATAGATTGCAAGCCAGGTGGATGAAATGGAGAAAAGCTTCGGGTTTAAAATTTCCCATAAAATTATAAATGTTAATTCTACTAATGATATGTGTATTAGAGATGAGAGCACCAAGGTATATAAATTGACCCCCACGAAAAGAAATAAAACTAAGAACGTGTTTGGAGAGGGTTAAAGTAGAGCCTAATAAGGAGATAGCTTGATAAATATGGAGTAGATGAAAATTTGACAGAAATTTAGTAAAATTCACTTTTATAAAAAAAAAATTGTCCAAATGCTTTTTAATAAAAATTAAGCTTTTCAAGGAGTCTTGTAGTATCAATTGATCAATTTAGTAAGCTCACAAACTAATTAATTAATACCAATCATTAATTACTATACATTGCACTGGTACCTTTAGGCTGAATTTCCCTAAAATGAGTGTTAGTTAAATAAGAATATATGATTATGAAAAAATATTGAATAGAATTCTACATCAACACAAGCTGTTAAGTATTTAATGTTATTTCACATTATAAAATGTACAAGGACAACTTAAAAACAATTGAAGGAATTTCTAATCTCTAAGACTAGACAACTACGAATAAAAAAGATTAGTTATTTTAATTTTATATTTCAAATTGTAACCTTGTGCTTATGTTTTAAATTAGGTTGTGTACGTAATTATTAAAAGCTACCTTGAATTCCATATGAATTGTTACACTTGTTAAAAGATATGACAAGCAACTTTCTATCAACTAGAAGAATTGGTTGAAAACTATAACTTACTTCTCCCTTTCTGGTCTCATCCAATCGATTATATACTTGTATTACATAAAGATCCTGCGAAGAAAATAAAACATATTTAGCTTACATCAAATATACAAGGAATGCCAAAAAAAAAAAAAAAACAATGACAAAAACATTAGCATTTTACCTCATTGTTAACCTTCCGACTTCCTAGCTCCTCCACCATTAGTGTGGCACCTAAGAATCCTTGTCTAATGGGTTTCTGCACAAATGTTTAGGTTATAATGTGATATGTCTATAAACTATAACAATTAAAAATTAAAAAACACTAATGAAAAGAAAAACAGTAAACAACAAAAATAGAATTAAAATGCGAAATCTAAAAAGTATTAGAGACATTAAAATATGTTAGAAAAAGAAATAATGAAAAAAGAAGGTAGATACAATGTCAGGGTTCTCATGGGGGTCACGCTTATAGACAATAAAGCGTTTTTCCTTGACGACAAGAAATCGGAGATGACAAAACTCACGACCAACAGAATTGACACCGAGGTGGTAAATCCAACCAAAATATTGACATTGCCCTTTCTCTTCGTTGCGTTCGGATTTGGTTGCACTTGATGATTCTTCCATCCTTTTCCTCTCGTTCGTTATGTTACGTTAGATTCAATTGGATATATCACAATGCAATGTCCTCACCCTCTTTGCTTGCCTTAATTTCTTCTAAATGCTTGGTCCTTAATTCTCTACCCTTCTCTAATATACGTTCCTTGTTTGCACACGCACATAATTGAAGAGGTTGACGTGTTGTTCCTTTATACCTTCTTTATTTCATTCTTCTTTTTTAGGAGAGAAAATTGGTGTGTTATTTATTTCATAGATAATAATAAAGCAACAGGTTATTTACTTTTTCTCAATGCTATTTATCTTCTTTTTTTTCATTTTGTAAACCAAATTTAGATAAAACACTATAGTCTAATTGCCTAGATCACGTGAATATATGAGTTTAATTTTAATATATGTAGTGATTATAAAAAATTTTGCACTATCATGTGATCATAATTTATAAGATATGTCATTTTTAAGATGATTATTGTAAAAATCAATAAAATTATCAATAAAAGTTTTACAGTTTGTACTATAGAGTTCAATTTAAGTATATTCACATTGTAAAGGTTTTACAGTTTGTATAGTAATATTATTAAATTTTATAGTAATCATTTTAAAAAATTTATATACCTCCAAATAAATAAAATTATCCCACATGACATTTTTCTTATGAACTATTCTTCAATGAGAAGGATTTTTGTCATTTTTCTTTATCAAGAACTTGTTTTAAGGGCCTTTTTTTTTTGTTTACAGCCTCTCATCTTTAATAATATATCTTTTTATTTAATACTGATAGGAAAATATATCCTTTTAATTTATTTTTTTTAAAAAAATTAATTTCAAGATTATTTTTAAAAATTTATTGATAGCTGAAAATAACATTATATCATAATATAAGTTTTTTTACTATAAATTTAAAATACAAATTATATGTTAATTTTATTATAAATTTTAATTAAATAATTATAATATAATTTATAGATTCAACATTATTTAATTATAATTATATAAATACAAAATTATTTTCCTGCATTGCACATAGTAAAATACTACTATATATATATAAATATAAATGAGAGATTTTATCTTGATCAAGAGAAATTTAGAAATTCTATTATATAAGAGAATTTTCTTGATTTTTGTCGATAAAAGCATTAATTTTTTTAAGCTAATTTTACTTCCTAATTAATTACAATACACAATCAATTAATCAATTCACTCACAGAATATATATATATATATATATATATATATATATATATATATATATTTCTTTAACCTCTTATCTCTCTCGTTATTCTATTTTCTTTTTTGAGAACTTGCAAAAGGGAAGAAACTAAAAGGAAAGAAGAATAAGGCACTTCCCTTCACAATTTCTATAAAAAAGAGAGAAAAGATTTGAGGGATTATTGATAAACAAGCTTATGATAACATGTTTCTTGCTGATTGCTAAATATATTCTTTTATGCCCGACAAACATTGAGTGAAAGAAAAGATGAGAATTCCAAAGCTCATTGGAACTCTGATTGTCTGAGGAATACATCAAAGCCTAATGGAATGGTTGATGAAAATATCTTGGTCCAAATCACATTTTCTTTCGGTAAATTTAAAATTTTGTTTGTACTTCTGGGCTATGTAGGGATGGTTTCTTGACTTAAACGAAAGTCGTTTTTACTCTTGTATGTTGCAAATAATTGCCTGAGCACAAGTAATAATATGCGTGCTGGTTGTTTGATAAACCCCTTTTTGTTGGTCTTAATCTAATTCATGTTATTTGGATGACTAAATTAATTATATATTTTATGTTGGCATGTTTTTGTTGGTCTTTTTCTCTTATTTTCTCTTATAGAAAAAATACCAAGAATTTAACCTTTCAAAAACAATAAAATTAAACTATAAATATATAAAAAAAATGAGTTAACACTTTTATTTAATAAAATACCCAACAAAAATAAGGATATTTTATGAGTAAAAGTTTGGGCATGCTAAGGTATATCATTGTAGGAATATTAACATCCCAGCTATTGATATCCCAAGGCCTAGCCATCATTTGCCAGTTCACCAAATTTATTAGAAAAAAAAAAAGATACAAAATTTGAGGAATATTTATTGTAATTTTTTTAAAATATATTTTATAATTTAATAAATTTAAGTTATTGATAAATATATTCTTATTTTAATTTTAAATATTTTTTAAGGAGGTAAATATATTTTTATTTTTTTTAAAGATACTTTTATTTTCATTTTTTTTATAATTTTAAATATATTTTAAATATTTAGATGATTAGTAAATCAAAGGAGATAGAGATTAAAATAAATTAAGAAAAATTTAAAACTATTGAAAACAAAAATATTTTTAAGACAAGAAAATGAAAATTTTAATTGTAGTAGAAGAAAATATAACTCAACGTTTTATTAATAGAGAATATTCAAACTAATTAGAATGAATATGAGGGAGAGTGAGGAGTGTGCACTTCGTGAGAGATAGATTCTAATTTAATATATAAAGATGGACTATGCAATATTATTTTTAAAAAATAAAAATTAAGACCTACAACAATATATCATAGATTAATATAATGATAATTGTAGAGTCTATTTTAGGGTGTATATGAGATAAAAGAGAAAGATATGGGAAGGAAAAAAGGAAGATAAAAAAAACAAATGTGTTGAAAAACAAAGAGATAGATCAACTGTTAATAATGATTTTCCCTTGTAACTAATATTAGAAGTCTCTGTTTTCGTAATACACCAGAAGTCTCAGTTTTTTATTTTTTAAAAAAAAAATATATTACAAGTCCATTATTTTTTGTTTTAAGAAGAAAAAAAAACTTACATTGTGAATTTTCATGAGGTAGATACTGAAAGCACCATGTATTAGCGATTCCCTTAATATGTGCGGTGATAGATATATTGTATTTTTCTTACATAATGTATCAATCTTTCGTAACCAAAACTTAGATAACAAAAATATCCCAAATGTATAAAACTTTAACTTTTAGTAAATTAGTAAAGTACTTACAGCAATATTTTTATTTCAATTTAAATTCTATCAAATTATTGTATTGCCATTTTCTATCATGTAACTTTGTCAAAATTTGTCACTCTGACTACATTTTCTAGATTATGGCAAAACTTGACATGCTAAGTAAAAAAAATGATCATAGACTAAACATACTTATTTTCACCATATAACTACTTCTGTTCTTCTATTCTTTTGCCTTCAAATGACGAGTTAGCAGAGTCCAAGAAGCACGAAGTAAACTATTGTTACAGGCAACGAAATTACCGTTCCAAAGATAACCCTGCAAATTTTGAGAAATCTCTCAGAATTCATGCTGATATTTTAAAAATGTAATTGCACTTTTTGTGACCTAATTTTAAAATTTGTAATAACTATGATGCCCAAAATTTTTTATATTTATATATTTTAATTACCACCCAACTATTTTTTTATAATTATTATCATTCAACACTTAAATTTTGCAAAACAAAAGTTTTGTGATTTTTTAAAAAGTCGAGTGAAATTGTAAATAAAACAATCAAGTAAGAAACTTCTCAAAATCATAAATGTTTGTTAAAAAGATATTATTCGAAATAAATCATTAATGTGATCTCTCAAATAATATTCTTTCTCTTAAGTGGTTCCTAAAAAAAATTATATAAGTAATTTTTTATGTGTTGACTGTGCACTAATTTAGTCTCCGTTTTAAGGTATTTCAGAAATATATTGAGAAATTAATTTGAAGACTTTCAATACTTGAAAGTTGAAAACAATATATTAGCATAAAATTTAATATATTTATATAATTTCTTTTATGTCATGAATTATTTCAGAGAAAGAATAATATTTTAAGAATGATAAGTCGTTATATTCACCCGGGACAAAATACTTTTCTTCTTCTTTTTTTCTTTTTCTTAATAGCTACAAGTCTTAAAAGCATACACACTTACGCTGTGCTCATTATATTTGCATGGAGATCGTATTCTTTGGCAAATACAAAGGAGTTTATAGCTTGAGGAAGAGCAGCCTACAAAAATTAATTAAAAATGGTTAAATTAATAGTAATGAATATACATATATATATATATATATATATATATATATATATTTAAGAGTTTAATAACGTTTAGATAAATAAAGATGGAGTGTAATTTTTGGACAAGAGACGAATTAGTATAAGTGAGACACGTACTTGAACAATTGCAATACGTAACAGAACTCCTCGAATACCAAGGATGATGGAGGTTATAGCCATCACTGTTGGACCAACCAAGAATCGAGCTGCCATAGAAAGTGTTGCCCAAGTTTTCCCACAAGCTATGATCTTGGATTGTAACGCCATGAATAAACCTATTAAAGTAAATATAGAGATAAATAAATATAATAATTATGAAAATTATGCATGCAAAGGGATTTAATAATATACACTAACTTATTTTTTTAAAATGAATATTTTCAAAAATGACTTTTGATTTCTTAAAATACTGTGTCATGTAAATATTGACTATGATACTGTAATATTATGATATTAATTAACATGCCACGTTTATAAAAAAATTATAGAATTAAAACATTTTATCTACAAAGACTAGATATAAAAGTTAAATTAAAATATAATTTAAAAATAATACACTACAGTTAATGAACAAATAAAAATTTATAATAATTAAAAATATATCATAAAAACCTAAACTTTACAAAAACCAAACTTACTAATGCTTTTTCGCGAGAGAAAAAAATGGTTTTAAAATTGAATGCACCAATTCTAATTTCTAATGATAGAAATTTGTAATTATATTAAGATATCGTGTTGGTGGTTATAAAATTAAAATTCACCATAAAATCTAATTTTCAACTAAGTAATAATAAGAATAATATATTTTCTCTTTAAAACATTGAAATAATAACTTTTTTAGCTCCTTTTTATTGAAAAATGTACCCAGACTAAACATGGCCGTTCCCGTTCCGGTTTTGGACAGTACTAAAATCGAACCGTCTACAATGGATGGCATTTTGATGTTCCACCTGCGCATTCACACAACAAGATATTGATCAAGAGAAATAGAACAACAACAATAAATAAATAGTTAATAATAATAATAATAATAATTATAATAATAATAATAATAATTTTGTCAATTAATAGAGGCATCGACGTATAGGAAGATATGAGAGAGGCAAAAGGTTGTGAAAAGTACTTAAAAGATATGAGGGACCATGCGAGTCCAAAAAGACTCCCATAAGTATTGGGATTTCTCATGAGATTCCTTGACACCACTGTGAGAACGAGCTTTGTCATTACACTTGCACGCGGCATTTGCTGTTCTTTCTTCCCATTCACCTCTCTTGAAGGATATTGGATTCCATCCACTATCCCAACCTCTCTGTCTTCAATTGATTCTTCATTCACTGCATGTAAAATCAAATCAGACACTTTTAATTAGTCACAAATCATCTTTTTTAGATTAAAATTGATTTCATTTTAAAGACATCCATTATAATGCCTTTGAACTGCAACACATGATAACACTCTCTTCCATTTAACTAATCAGAAGGATATTTCAGAAAGTGTATTAAAAAATATGTTATTTTTAATTTATCCGCTATTAAATACATTGAAAGAGTAACGGTATATCTTAAAACGAGTGTACTTGAAGATCTTTATTCTTTATTTTCTTAATTTAATATCAAATAATGTATCTGTATTCCTAAATTAGAAGGAAATAAAGAATAAAATGATAACAAGTTATCACTTAGTCCTGGAAAATGTGAAAATCATATTAATTTAATCTATTGTTAAAATATATTCTTGTCACTTTATTATTTAATTTAGAACTAAAATAAGAATACATAGTTAAATTTAGACATTAAAGTGATAATTGTTGATTATAATTAATTGAGTTCATTAAAATACAATCGAATTTCAATAATAAATAATTGAATTTAAAGATTAAAATTATAATAAATGTTTTTTTAAAAAATATTATTAGACGGGATTAAACGATAAATTTAATAATTAAAATAATAAAAAATAATTAAGTTTAAAAATTAAAATGATAATAAATGTCCTTTTAAGTTTACATGTAAATTGAAAATCATATTAATTTAATTTTTTTGAAAGATATTCAAGTACTATTTTAGATATTAAGTTATATTCTTTATTTTATTTTATTCTTTAATTTAAAAAATTAATATGATAGCAAGTAGTTAAATTTAGAGATTAAAATAATAATAATTAATTTAGTTTAAGAGTCAGAATAATAATAAATAGTTAAATATAAGGATTAAAATGATAATAAATATTTTTAAAAAAAATTATTTAGCTATTGAACGAGAATAAATGATTAGATTAAATAATTAAAATAATAATAAATAGTTAAATTTAAAAATTAAAAAATAATAAATATTTTATAAGATGAATAATCAAGAAAGCAATCCTTGAGTAGAAAGATGATTACAAGTGTCCTTCCTTTGGAGGTCAAGTGTGGAATTTTGCATGGATGGAGGAGTTGAACAAGTACATGTCATGTTAAGTGAACGACTCCTTGTGACGACCGCATGAACTTCACCATTTTCACTCATTTCCGTTTCAGCTTGCAGCGTCTCATCACCGTTGAGAGAGCTAACATCAGACTCAACCGTCACTGATGTGATGGAACCTCCATTCTCAGGAAACTGCTTCGAAATGAGGCGCTTAGCGCCTCTATATTCGTACAAGAACAGAATTACTGTCACCCACAACACACTCTGCATGATCACAATCTGGCTCATAAGGGTAATGGTTGAGTCTCCATACATTGCTGTCAGAAGAGGGACACCAACAACGAGTGTGTTTGGAAGAGATGAAAGTGAAAAGAGAGAAAGTGCCCAATCAAGGCTACCACTCTTTGTGAAAGTGCTCCATACAAGAAGACCACCCAAAATCATAACTTTTTGAAGAGTGTCTGCGGCTATGAACTTCAAGTTTATAGCATAAGGGTTGTTGGAGGCTAGAAAATGGAAATTAAGAAAAGGGATTGCAAACACTGCCACGAAGCGGTTTATGCCTGAACATTGGTCTGGGGTGAAGATTTTCCACCAAAACACTGATGCATAAGCTAATAGCATTGGAACATATAGGGGCACAATTGCTGCCACAACGTTGTATATTTCTTTAGCTGTGATCATAGTTGCAACTTGTGTAACAGGAGAAGATAGTATTAGTGAGAAGTGGTGGATAGTGAGGGTGAAAGAATTTGAGAAATGTTGATGGTATTTAAAGTGAAAGGGATTGAATGAGAAACAAAATCTCATAAATGAATGATGTTACCAAGGAACTGAAATCTTTAAGTCTCTTTAAGACTAATTATAAATGATGGTTGGAATTTGTTTGACACGTGTGAGAGAAAAGAGATTGATATTTAAAGCGATAGTAATTGAATGAGAAATTAATGAACTCTCATAGATGAAGGATGACAAAGGACCGGAAATTTTAAGTGACTTCAATACTAATTAAGTAATAAAGTTTATTTTTTTTCTTAAATTTAAACATATTTTTATCTTATTAAATGTGATTATTCTTAAAATACTCTTTCGTTGATGTTTTTGTTTAAAGGAAAACATTTTAAAACATTTTTTTTAAGTGTTAAGTATATTTTTTTATATTGAAAGAACAGAAAGAATAATATTTGAAATTTATTTCAAAGAGAAGACATATATAAAATAAGATAAATGTTAACTAGTGATTTTAAAGGTATCTGTCAAGAAATTTAAAAGAGAAAATTTTTTAATAGATTGTCAAGAAATAAATATAAGTTTTAATAAAAGTAATTAAAAGAAAAAAATAAAGAAAAATAATTAATATTAATGGGGTGTATAGAACAGTGAATTTGGATGTAAATATTATTATTCAATGGAAGAGTTAGTCTCTATATCTATAGGTGATTGGCAATAAAAAAAATTGCATATTTACTTCTTCTTTTCTTACAGCAAGCAATAGCATATTTACCTATTAATAATTAACTAGTGTGAATTCACGGATTGTGGGTTGCCACAAATGAGTTCGAACTTTGAAGGGATCGACTAAACTTTCTGTATAAAATTGGTAATTTTGTTAATATTTTGTACTGTTGAAAAAATATATAATTAATTAATTTTTGCAATTAAAAGTTTAATTGATTATATACTGTAGAAGAATATTCGTTTTAGAGAAGTAGTTTTTGCTTCATCAGATTTATACCCCTTATTCTCAAAAAGGACTTAAATTTTGAAACAAAAATATGATACAAAAAAAATAAATTTAACTAAAAATTTCATAGATATATAATTCTATTAAAACCATTTTTGTGAAATTCTTTATTTTATTGTCTAGTAAATATATTGAAAATAATAATAATAGTAATTAAATTGTTAATAATTAATACTGTTTTGAGTTAAATTTGAAAAGTTTTGGACTCTCTTTATAATTGTGCTGGCTTTTTTGAGGACACTCTTTAACACATTGTCTACTAAAATGGTGCTCCACATTTATTTATCTCTTGCTCCTTATCTTATTTGGTGTGGTCTCATCATTATGTATGAGTGATTTGCCTTATTCTGGTCCAACTTATTTACTTACAACATCAATGTTTAGTAAGACGAAACCTGGGTAAAAGAGGTATTATGATTTTTGACATGCTGTAATTTGGTTTCTGTGGTTGTTGGGAATCCCCTTTTGTCATAAAAGAAGAGAATAAGAGATAATGGACAAAAAATATAAAGTATGAACATATATAACTATAAAACTTATATTATGCTTTTTACTATTAATATTCATTTCAAGTTAAAAAATAATAGGAAAATATTTTTTTAAGTTTTGTCGATCTTAATTGTTATAAATTTAAAATTTGAAATTATTAATTTTATTTGTTTTAAAATTAAATAATTAATTAAATTCATTTTTATTTAATTATTTCCCCTTTAGTAAATTTATCCTTGAGTAAATTAAGATTTGCCCGGCCAATTTGATTAAAAAATAAATACCCTTTTAGGTGCCAATAGTAAAAAAAAAAAAAACTAATATAAATGAGATCTAAATTATGATATTGTGATGTCTCTATCTACTATTTTATATATAAAAAAATAAATTATGAGTTTAGTCCTTGATTTTCAAATTTAGTTGCCAAATAAAAAGTTGAACGACTCTGATTCTTGAACATTTTTCTATTATATTATTAGTTTTTATTGTTAAAAAATATAGTTAAAATGTAACAATATCTTTATTATTATTTAATGTATTTTGCA
Source organism: Hylodesmum podocarpum (assembly GCA_026586105.1). Taxonomy (NCBI): domain Eukaryota; kingdom Viridiplantae; phylum Streptophyta; class Magnoliopsida; order Fabales; family Fabaceae; genus Hylodesmum; species Hylodesmum podocarpum. The sequence goes on along the minus strand of JALJEV010000493.1, from coordinate 4,464,528 downwards.
GAGGTTAATTTTTAAATAATCATAAAAATTTAATAAAAATAAAAATATCGTCACATTATCATTTGTTATAATAATTTTTTATTTTCAAAATTAAAGTATACCAAAAATAATATTCATACCAAAATTAATCAGTTTTTATCTTAGAATCTAAATTAAAAACTCATCCAAAATATACATACAAATGCATTACTTTACTTTGGATAAAAGATAAAAGAGATTGATCATATACTTCTCACATCGGAAATTAAGGGATAGGTTTGAATAAAATATGACTATGAAATTTCTTTTTACATGAAAAAAGTTTTAGTTTTTTTAATCTTTTCAATCATAAATTTTCATATTTTTTTTATCTTTGAATATCTCTCTTAGATTGAAAGATATATAAAAAAAATTATTGAATCATTTTTTAATTTAAAAAAGTGTCTATTAAAATCTAATCATTAATTATATTATTATTTTGTCACAAGAGAAAAATTATAGTTATTTTTTATGATTACATACTATGAGATTTTGTTTTCTTTTTGTTATTTTTTTATAGTGTTGTACTCTTTGCTAATATTTTCTATTTTAACTTTCTAGTTTAAACATTCATCAAATGAATATAATTGTATATTTATTTAATTTTTTAAAAAGTAGGTATATATTAAATTTATCACATATATTATTATACACAAGTATTATTAGGGTTAAAAAATTTAGCCCCATTAAAGAAAATTTCTGGCTCTGCATGTGTAAAATTTACGAGTCAAAAACTAGTTTAACCCTTCGTTTAACCATAGAGATTATTCTACTTATAATTTTTATTACTTTATCATATTTTTTTACCATTTTTATTTTTATAAGCATAATGATGGATTAGTTTATCGATTTAGGATCATTGTACAATATAGCAAGACACTGGGAAGAAAAGGAAAAAAGAAAAAAAATGAAGGGATAAGAGAAAAAATAGATAAAATTAAAATTGGAAAAGGGAAACAAAAGTAAGTCAAATAAAAGATAAAAAACAAAATATATAAATAATAATTGAAATAAATTTTATTTAAAGAATCGATTGTAGAAACGGGAATAATCTGTTATACTTCACTAATTACATTTATGCCGGTTCTAGAGGCAGTTATTAGCGATTTAACTCCTGTAAAATATTTCTTGCTGATTTCTACATAAAAGTTAGTTCAGTTTAGAGTGGGAATGAATAGTGCACATATATTTTCTAATTTTTCTTCTAGAAGGCAACAACGCAGAACCTTAATAAAACGTTGCGTTTGAAGAAGTACCTAAACAAACCATGAATAGTGCTTTACCATCACATTAAGAAAATAATGAAGCATCCCAAACGGGTCCTTAGCCATAACACTTAATAAATAACTTTTATTTCTTAGCCAACTCATAAAATATATACATATGTATTCTTTATTAATTTTTTCTCTTTTTTCTTTTTTATACATTTTATAATTAATTTTCATCTGTTGCTATTAAATATTTTTTCTTAATAAAACACAAAAAACCAACCAAATCTTAAGTTGTAATCCTTTTTATTTCATAAGCAAAATGGTTTATTAGTGCTTAAATTGAGCAAGAGTGGTGCACAATTCAATATTCAGATACAGAAGGAATATCCCAAGTAAAGAGAAACCAAAGCCTATGACTCTATTGTGAAAAAAAGAAAAATTACCAAAGCCAAGAATACAAGGATATATCAATCCAAAAAGGCCACACCACCTCATATTATTTCCATGATCGATATATTAAATCCAATAATCTTCATGAACGTGGAAGATGCCAATGAGTTCATGTGCCAACAGCAAAGAAGCCAAGTGGAAAACGTCATGGTCAATATTATATAAAAAACACACTCCCCAAACTCTGTCATGCAGATCAAAAAAACTGCTCTCTCTCTCTGACCCACTAAACAGCAGTGAAGAAAAAGCTAGGAATCCCCCATTTATGATACCCTACTATCCGGCCCACTCTATCATAATTGCTGTTTGGTCTTCAAAATTGAAACCAATTTTGTGAGCCAGAACCATGGATGACATTCATAGACCCTTTTATTCTAGAAGGGAATGATGAATATAGTTAGAAGTGACTCAAAGAAATTTTTGGTTTAAAATTATTTAAAAAATAATTTTATTTTTAAAATTATTATAAAAAATAATTATATATGTACCATAATTTTTACAAAGTATTATTAATTTAATACATAAATATTACCCTATTTTTCTATTAATTTTATATTTTTTAATTTTTCATCAACGATAGAGAATCTTCTCGGAAAATGCCCTCCTTGTCTTCTTCTTAAGTTTTATCCTACCTATCCCCACTCTTATATAAGGCAGACCTAAGATATATATAGGTAACAGACCCTAAGCGAACTAACAGACACTAGTGAGTGTAAAATTCATATTTTTGTCTGGCATATATGGCCTTAATTCGTGAACCTATTTGCATCCATTCAAGTGAGACCATGTAGCTTCTGCCTTCAGAATTTCAGAGAATATACTTTACTCTGGTTTTAATGATTCCTATATATGACTATATCACCAAGTCAAGCACCCATTTGATTTGGATTATTGCACCGGCTGGCCAGCCCACAAAACATGAAATTTTCTTTAATAAACCATAATTTATTATCAATTTAGTTTAACTTGTTTCTCTCTCCTAAATCGTATTTAAAGTATTAAAATAATATAAGTTAGGCTCAATTTGCTCAGTTTTGATATTCTCTGGACCAAAAATAAGTGTTCTTAAATATGAATATATATTCTATAACAATATTTTTTTATTGAGAAGTTTAGTGTGGAAATTAAAATTTAAAGATAAAATACATTTTTATTCTTTATAAGTTTATAAATTTAGTTTTAGACTTTTAAGAAAAAATATTGGATTAATAAATGCACGATAAGGATTGAATTGTATGTTAAAATATTCTTTTTAAGTTTTTTATTTTTCTTTTTAAAAATGAGTTTAATATTTTTAAATTAAAAATTTTCACAACACACCCCTAACTAGTTAAGAGTAAGACGATAAAGTAATGAAGATCGACACAAACAGATTTATACTGATTTTTTTTTTATCAAAACTACATTTAATTTTTTAGCAAAAACTAAGATTTCATTATTATAGACTAAATACAAGTATTATTTGACCGCATTTACTTCTAGCTAATTCAAGTATTATTTAAACACAATCTTTTCATGCTAACAAAACTCAAGTATTATTTGTATCTATCCTCTTTAAGACCCAACCTCTTCTATTTACAATAAGTATTGTTTGATCTCGGTCTCTTTAGACTACAACAAGTATTGTTTGATCCTATTGATAAGTCAATATTTTGATTACTTTCTCTACATTATTTATATCCTAAAATAGCATTATTAGTGGTCAATTAGTATGATTTAATGTATTTATGAGTTTATACTCATTTTGGCTTTAAATGATAAATTTGGTCTAATTCGTTATTTTTATCCAGATTTGACAAGGTTGACAAAACTGAGCATAACTTTCACTACAGACCTCTGATTTAGCTGAATTTTATGTCAAATTAAAGAGGACTCAAAGATCTACAACTTCTATGAAGACATAAAATTCCCAGTCGGAGTGCATCTAGTGTGAAAATGTCTTTGAATGCAGCATATGAACTGTTCTGAAAATTCCAGCATTTAAGGATTTGACTAGTCTCGGTAAAATAGGCATAACTCCCTCCACAGATGTCCAATTGATGAGCGATTAATTGCCTCTTAAAGAAGAGAGATAGATCTACAAAAGTTGTGAAGGCATGAAGATCCAATTCGGATTGCATCTGGGGTGAATTTAGCCTTGAACGTAAACCATGGTTCCAGTAACAGAATTCCAGCGAAATTGGACTGAATTTAGATGCATTTAATTGATCACTTTGTAATGCCTACATAAGGATTTGAGCCCTGGACCTTACACTCTATTTTAACACGTGAAAGGTGGCTGCCAAAGTGAAGAGAAAGTGAGAGGCAAGCTGGAGCACATTGGACAATTGGTGGGGTACATTCCAAAGACTTGGTGGGGGGACATTCCAGATTTTAGGGAGAAACTTTGGGCTGATTTTAGGGCTTTTTCTCCCCACCTTCTCTTGTCATATTGACTTATTATGTAGTGTGTGGGGCATGTCCAGCTATGAGGTATTGGTAGTGAGAGTTTTCCAGGGAATTCAGATGGTAATTTTCGTTTGAGAGGAGACTTGGTTCTTGGAGGAAAATCTGTTTTTATGCAATCTATTTTCTCTGCATTTTCCAATCTGCACTTTGTTCTATTTTTCTAGCTTTCAATTTTCGTTTATAATCATCTCACCTTGATCTTAACCTGCTATAATTTCAATTTCTTGTTTGCTATTTCGTTTTTAAATAAGATGGAAGGCTAAATATCAAAAGGTTAATCTCTTGATTAAGGATTGTAATGATGCTTTGAGATTCTGTGTAACTTGGTTTCTGCTGTAATTGTTGATTGTTCTTCATCATTCATGCTAGTTCTTTATGATTTGGTTTATGCTTAATATTCCAGATTTGGTAACAACTTATACCTTGGTTTCATGCTTAATGAAGTGAAGTATAAGTTGTTATAATTAGAATGAATGATGTATGTGTTTGCTTAATTCACATAAGGAAAACCATAATTAATTTTCGCTTAGTTGATTGATTTTGGTTTGATTGAGAACATCAGTAATTTGAGCATGATTTTCTATTATCAAGGATAAGTAAATTGCAATCCAATCAAGAGGTTAACCTATTTTTATCAATTGAACTTGTTTAGTAAATCTGTTTTGACAAATTCTGTTTTGAACTATCCAACCAAACCCCCCCACTTTTGTTCTACACTTGATAGAAATTTGAATGATGGTCCTTGAGAGAGACGATCTAGGAGTCACTTCCTAGTACTACATACTTAATTGTATTAATTTGTGCGAGTGCGACCTCGTACCAAATTTTGGCGCCGTTGCCGGGGATCATCGGTTTCTATCAAGTTCTTGTGAAGTATGTTTGTGCTTTGCTGTTAATTTGTTTAATTTTTGTTTTCTGTGGTTGTTGTTCATGTAGCAGGAGTAGCAAGTGAAGTGGAGCACTGGAAACTCAATTTAGAGCACTAGAATGGTAACTCCAATTACAGGACTAACATAAGTGAGAGTTCACCCTGGCGCAATTGGAGAAGAAGCAGCATCGATCGGATTTTACGCCCGGCCTATTGCCTGGCATACTTTTGCGCTGACCTTTGCGCCCAGGCATACTTTTCCAGGGAGTTGGCATACTTTTGCGCCGGCCTTTGCGCCTGGCGTACTTTTTTGCGCCACCCTGCAAGTGAAAGTACGCCCGGCGTACTTTTCCAGGGAGTTGGCATGTTTTGCGCCGACCTTTGCGCCTGGCGTGCTTTACGCCACTCTGGCTCAAATGCGCCCTGGCCTACTTTTGCAAATTTGTGGTTGCTCACTTTGAATCTGCATTTGTTAGGACCATCTGTCTTTGCATAAGGTGCTGTTTTAAGTGTTGCTCGCATCAATCGCATCATCATGTATCTTGCATCTATTTGTCATCTGAAACCTTACTGCATGTTGTTTGCATTTTGTTGCACATACTAGTTGCTATCACTGCATTTTCGGTTTTGCCATTATCTGCATCTGCACAATCTGCATACTGCTGTATATTAGTGCATTCTATTTCTGCATATTAGTGTAGTTAATTTAGGTTGTTGTGTTGTTAATTTTGCTTTGCACTACACCTCAATTCGTTGCACTTAATTTGCTAGTATAAGGCAATCTGTTGTTGCATAGGTGCTAATTTGGTGTTCAATAAAATCAATCTGTTGTGCAACTGTTACTGCACTTTGTTGTTAGTGATTTCTGCATGCTTCATCATTCTTTGAATGTATTTGGGATAGTTGAACATGAATTACATAGGTCTGCAATGAAGTTTTCTAGAAAATCAGATTCAGAACATGCACCAGAAACTGATTATGCAGGAACTTGTATCAGTAAATAGTAAATAGTAAATAGTGAATAGTAATTAGTGAATAGTAAAACAGTAATTAACTGTGAGCATTTTCTTATTAACTGTGATTTTTGGTTTTGCTTAGTGTGAACCACATGGTATGTTGTGTTTAGTGCATGACTAGAAGTAATCCAGGTGTTTTACAACCTTTTGACCCTGAGATAGATAGGACCTTTCATGAACTAGATAGGCAATTTAGGAATTTGTCTTTAGAGCACTGTATCGTTAGATATTGTTAGTTTGACCGATAGTGATCATTCCCCATCTGCAAGAACCAATTCTAATTTGGTTCATACAGATTCTTTTGGTAATTATACTGCTGAGAACATTATGGCTCAACCTAATCCTCGTGAGAGGACTCTTAGAGAGTTGGCTGCACCTGACTTCACCTATGAAAGTCTGTGCATCCGGTATCCTGATGAGGATGTTCCATATGTTCTAAAAACTGGACTCATACATCTCTTGCCCAAGTTCCATGGACTTGCGGGAGAATGTCCTCATAAACATCTAAAGGAGTTCCATATTGTTTGTTCTACAATGAAGCCTCCAGATGTTTTAGAGGACCACATCTTTTTGAAGGCATTCCCTCATTCTCTAGAAGGTGTAGCTAAGGATTGGTTGTACTACCTTGCGCCTAGATCTATTACTTGGGCCGGATGACCTTAAGAGGATGTTTCTGGAAAAATTCTTTCCGCGTCTAGGACCACTTGCAATAAGAAAAGATATATCGGGCATTAGACAACTTGGTGGGGAAACAACTTGTATGAGTCTTGGGAGAGATTCAAGAAACTTTGTGCAAGTTGTCCACATCACCAAATTTCTGAACAACTCCTTCTACAATATTTCTATGAAGGTTTGAATAGTATGGAAAGGAGTATGATAGACGCTGCTAGTGGTGGAGCGCTTGGTGATATGACTGCTGCTGAAGCCAGACTTTTGATTGAGAAAATGGCCTCTAACTCCCAACAGTTCGGTCTAGAAATGATACTATTGTTGTTAGAAGAGTTCATGACATAGCTTTCTGGATCTTCTTCGAGACCAAGATAGAGAGCAAGCTTGATGCTCTTGTGAATTTGATGACACGATGGTGTCAATCAAAAATCTACATCTGTTGCTAGAGTGTGTGGGGTGTGCACCTCTAATGATCATCATACTGATTCATGTCCTTCTTTACATCAATCGGTTGCTCGACTCCCAATCTCCTCAAGCCTATCTTTTAACATCTATAATAATAGACCCCAACAAATGACAGCAAAATTATGACTTGTCCGAAGAATAGATACAATCCGGGTTGGAGAAATCACCCGAATTTGAGATGGTCTAACACTCCACACAGCCGAAGAATCGGCACCTCCCTTTCGAATTCTGCTAGTCGAATAGGCCTTATGTACCTCCACCTATGCAACAGCGAAGATCGAGAGGCAATCGAGACATCTGCACCACCACCGGCCTCTCAACCTTCTAATTCGAACCTTCACTTGAGGAGTTGGTCGGGGATGACTCTTCGAATATGCAATTTCGAAGAGACTAGAGCTTCTATTCAAGAGAATAGAGCCTCTATTCAAAGCTTGACTAATCAGATGGGGCAGATGGCTACTCAGTTGAATCAGGCACTCTCACAGAACTCAGACAAATTACCTTCTCAGACAGTGCAGAATCCAAAGAATGTTAGTGCCATCACACTGAGGTCAGGTAAACAGATGAGTGACCCAATATCAGCATCTTCTTCTTCACCTGCACCTATTCCTACACATGTACCTGAACCATCCTCTATTCCTTCTTCAACTCCACATTCTACACCGGTTCTAGTACTAGTAGTGACTTGCATCGACCTCTCCTGTACCTCTTCCATTTCCTCCCAGATTGATTCCAAGCAAAAAGATGGAAGAAGTAGATAAGGAGATCTTGGATACCTTCAGAAAGGTAGAGGTGAACATACCTCTGCTTGATGCTATTAAGCAAATTCCAAGATATGCAAAATTCTTGAAGGAGTTGTGTACACACAAGAGGAGGATGAAGGGTAATGAGCGAATTAGCATGGGCAGAAATGTATCTGCATTAATAGGAAAATCTGTTCCTCATATTCCTGAAAAATGTAAGGACCCAGGTACATTCTGCATACCTTGTGTTATTGGAAATAATAAGTTTGAAAATGCCATGCTTGATTTGGGTGCATCCATTAATGTCATGCCTCTGTCCATTTTTAAATCTTTATCTCTTGGACCTTTGCAACCTACGGGTGTGGTAATACAATTGGCAAATAGAAGTGTTGCCCACCCCACTGGTCTCGTTGAAGATGTCTTAGTTAGGGTTGGAGAGCTTATTTTCCCTGCTGATTTTTATGTCCTTGATATGGAGGAGGGATTCTCCCATGGATCCGTTCCAATTATATTGGGCAGACCATTTTTGAAAACAGCCAGAACTAAGATAGATGTGCATGCAGGTACCTTATCTATGGAGTTTGGTGACAGTGTTATCCATTTTAACATTCTTGATGCCATGAAACATCCACCTGAGGATCATTCTTTTTCGTCTTTGAGATTATAGATGATATTGTGGATGGGTACTATACTGATTTTAACTCTTTGCATCATATGAAACATTCTTTTGTTTCTGATGTCGAATGTGATGATGTTGAATATGATGATTATACATCTGAATCATGCTCTGAGACTATTTGTGATGAACCTTTAGGTGTTGTACCTCTAGACATTGAATTCTTAAAGTCAGATTGCACTAACCATGTCACAGACAGTACATCTGAATCTGACTTACAAGTTGAGGTACAAGCTGTGGAACCTGTTCTTCTTCCTTCTTTGGTTCCTACTGTTCAGCCAACACCCACTTCAGAACTTAAACCCCTACCAGAAAACCTCAAGTATGCTTACTTGGAGGATAATGAAAAGTTGCCAGTGATTATTTCCACCTCCCTTGATGCTTTTCAAGAGGAGAAGTTGTTGCAATTGTTAAGAAGACATAAGAAAGCCATCGGTTGGACCTTGGCGGATATTCCTGAGTATCGGCCATCCACATGTATGCATAGAATATTATTGGAGGATGGTGCAAAACCGGTGAGACCCACAAAGGAGACTAAACCCGGTGATTTGGGATGTAGTGAAGAAGGAGGTAACCAAGCTTCTACAAGCTGGGATCATCTATCCTATCTCTGACAGTAAGTGGGTTAGTCCAGTCCAAGTAGTCCCTAAGAAGACAGGCCTGACTGTTGTTAAGAATGAGAGGGACGAGCTTCTCCCAACTAGAATGCAGAATAGTTGGAGGGTATGTATAGATTATCGAAGGCTTAATTTAGCAACAAGGAAAGATCATTTCCCATTGCCTTTCATTGATCAGATGTTGGAACGTCTGGCAGGTAAATCCCATTATTGTTTCCTTGATGGATTTTCTGGTTATTTTCAAGTCCATATTGCTCCTGAGGATCAAGAAAAAACCACATTCACCTGCCCCTTTGGCACTTTTGCCTATAGGAGGATGCCTTTCGGTTTGTGCAATGCCCCTGGTACCTTCCAGCGGTGTATGATGAGTATTTTTAGTGATTTTCTAGAAAATTGCATAGAGGTGTTTATGGATGATTTTACTGTTTATGGATCCTCTTTTGATGCATGCTTAGATAGTTTGGATAAAGTACTTAATAGATGCATTGAAACTAATCTTGTTCTTAATTTTGAGAAATGTCACTTCATGGTAGAACAAGGTATAGTTTTAGGGCATATCATTTCTAGGAAGGGCATAGAGGTAGACCACAAAAAAATATCGGTTATTTCACGGTTTCCTTACCCCTCTTGCGTGCGAGAGGTTCGATCTTTTCTTGGACATGCGGTTTCTACGGCGCTTTATCAAAGACTTGATAAGAAGGCCCTTCCACTATCCAAATTACTTCAAAAGGATGTCGACTTTGATTTTAATGATCAATGCAAAGAGGCTTTTGACTGCCTCAAGAAAGCACTAACCACCACCCCTATCATCCAAGCACCCGATTGGACAGTTCCTTTCGAGCTTATGTGTGATGCATCAAATTATGCATTAGGAGCTCCCTTGCACAAAGAGTAGATAAGCTGCCTCGGGTGATATATTATGCTTCCGGGACTTTGGATGCTTTGCCCAAGCAAATTACACTACTACGAGAAAAGAGCTTCTAGCCATTGTTTTTGCTCTTGATAAGTTTATATCATATTTGCTTGGTTCTCGTGTTATTGTGTACACGATCATGCGGCTCGAAATACTGTTGAAGAAGGCTGAGTCAAAGCCTAGGCTGATCAGATGGATGTTATGGCTCCATGAGTTTGATTTGGATATCCGTGATAGGAGTGGAGCACAGAATCTGGTAGCAGACCATCTAAGCCGGATTGAGAGACCTGAGGGTAAGGATGACAAATTGCCCATCAGAGATAACTTTCCGGATTAAAGTTTATTATCTATATCTCTTCTTACCCCACCACCCCTTGGTTTGCGAATATTGTTAATTTCTTAGTTGCTTCTGTTTTTCCTCCCTTAGCATCTAGAGCTCAGATTGATAAAATTAAGAGTGATGCTAAGCATTATATTTGGGATGACCCCTATTTATGGAAGTTGTGCGGTGACCGGGTAATTAGGAGATGTATTCCGGATCACGAGATTGATTCGGTCTGCGGTTTGCCATTCTTCCGCATCGGGTGGTCATCGGGCATTCAAAGGACAGCTCGCAAGGTGCTAGGCTGTGGTTTCTCTTGGCCCACTATCTTCGAGAGATGCATGGAAGATTTGTAGCACTTGTGAGCAATGCCAAAGAGCGGGAGGATCCCTTACATGGAGACAACAAATGCCTCAACATCCCATGTTGTTACGGAGGTATTTGACGTCTGGGGTATAGATTTCATGGGTCCCTTACCTATTTCTTTTGGTTTTATTTACATTCTCTTAGCTGTGGATTATGTTTCGAAATGGGTGGAAGCCAAAGCCACCAGAACTAATGATGCTCGGGTTGTTGTGGATTTTGTTAGATCTCACCTATTTTGCAGGTTTGGAGTACCCAGAGTCATTATTAGTGATCAAGGCACCCATTTTTGCAACGAGATCCATGCAGGCTCGCTTAAGAAGTATGGGGTTGTGCACGAGTTTCTACACCATACCACCCCCGGACAAACGGGCGGTAAATCTCCAACGGGGAGATCAAGAGAATATTGGAGAAGATTATCCAACCCAATAGGAAGGATTGGAGTCTCAGACTGGATGATGCTCTTTGGGCACATAGGACTGCCTACAAAGCACCCATAGGGATGTCTCCTTATCGAGTCGTCTTTGGAAAGGCATGTCATTTACCTGTGGAAATAGAGCACAAAGCATATTGGGCATGTGAAGACTGTAACTTCTCCATTGATGAGGCCGGAGAGGAGAGGAAGTTGCAATTGAATGAACTGGATGAAATCCGTGCAGGAAGCATATGAGAATTCTAAGTTTTACAAAGAGAAAACCAAAAAGTTTCATGACGGCTTGATAGCCGAGAAAGGACTTTGTGGTTGGCCGAGAGAGTTCTTATATAATTCTAGGCTCGGAATCATGGGTGGTAAGTTACGTTCTAAGTGGATTGGACCTTTTGTTGTTACTAATGTTTATCCTTATGGTACAGTTGAGATCAAAAGTGAGTCCACGAGATAAAAGCTTCAAGGTTAATGGGCACGGTGAAGCCACTCCTCGGCAATCCATCTCTGCTTCACGATTGTGGAGGAGACTTCTTTGCTTGACCTCATTCCTCTGCCATCCTCCACCACCATTGAACAGCCCGCAGTACTTTGCCGTTCTTAGCGGCTAAGGGAGTTTTTCTTTTCTTCTTTCACTCTTTCCTGTTTTATTTTAATTAGGATTTCGTATTTGTTTCGTTACACTTGGAGATTTTGTGATTACGGTCTAACTATTATTATATCTGCATTATGGTTTATACATTAAAAATTTGAACTGAAATCTGAGCTAAGTTAATTTTTGGATTATTTTGTGGTGTTGATAAATTCCTCTGATGGATTGTGGATTAGTCTGTATGGATTGGTTGTGTATTATCTTTGATAAGTACTTGACAATTTGAACCTGTGAGTTATTTGAGCCTATTTTGAATGGATTCATCTTTATGCCATTCTCTTTCTTTCAGTGTGATATATGCCATTGGTGAATGTTGTTTTTCAGAACTTGCTTTTATTCTTTTCAAAGCTGCATTTTATCATATAATGCATGATTATGATTGAGGCACTCATTTCTATTTTTCCCACTTGACCAGATAGCCTACCTTGCAATTGTATCCCTTGCTAGCCCCTTTGAGCCTGAAACCTTTTCTTTGGTAATGACCTGCATTACAAACCTGAAGAGTAAAACAATGTTGTCCTAATTTTACAGATATCGATTGAATTGTTTATCTTTTGGTATTGTGAAACAGATAAGTGTGGGGGTATCTGCTCGGGACTTGCAGAAAATTAAGTGTGGGGGAGTGGAGTGAATACTTGAATTATATGATTCGGGTCTGAGTTATGAAGTTTGTATAATTTGGATAAATTTTTAGTAGATTTATCCAAAAAAAAAAAAAATAAAAAAAAAATAAAAAATAAAAAATAAAAAATAAAAAAAAATTTAACCTGAATAAGTGTGGAAAATATGATTGAATTTGAGACTTTACAGGTTTATTATGTAATTCAGATATCTTTTGTAATGTCTGTCGATTTTCTGTTCAACATCTCGTGAAATAGTAGTCAACTGAACTATATTTATCAAACCTCATCCTTAGCCCCATTACAACCTCACGAAAGTCCTCTTGAATCATGTATGACTGTGATTGTTAGTGGTAGAGAATTAGAATAATTGCAAGCCTATGATAAAATAATAATTTTATTTTAATGGTCCGAGATTAAACACTTACCTGATACACTTGAGATTTTGAGAGATACACTTCTGGTGAGATCAATGCTTATGATTGACATGCATGATTAATTCAATATCTGTTTAATCCTATCTGAAGCAGGAATTGTTCAACACTATGATATGTAATCTCTAGATTAATTATGCTCTGATTAATGTGTTCAATTTTTATACATTCATGACTGTTTTGGAGAGTATGAAATAGCTTAGACCAGATGATCTTTTATCCAAGTTCATGTTTTCTTAGGATTTAGTTTTGCCCCCAGTGCAAAAGAATAAGTGTGGGGGAATTTGATAAGTCAATATTTTGATTACTTTCTCTACATTATTTATATCCTAAAATAGCATTATTAGTGGTCAATTAGTATGATTTAATGTATTTATGAGTTTATACTCATTTTGGCTTTAAATGATAAATTTGGTCTAATTCGTTATTTTTATCCAGATTTGACAAGGTTGACAAAACTGAGCATAACTTTCACTACAGACCTCTGATTTAGCTGAATTTTATGTCAAATTAAAGAGGACTCAAAGATCTACAACTTCTATGAAGACATAAAATTCCCAGTCGGAGTGCATCTAGTGTGAAAATGTCTTTGAATGCAGCATATGAACTGTTCTGAAAATTCCAGCATTTAAGGATTTGACTAGTCTCGGTAAAATAGGCATAACTCCCTCCACAGATGTCCAATTGATGAGCGATTAATTGCCTCTTAAAGAAGAGAGATAGATCTACAAAAGTTGTGAAGGCATGAAGATCCAATTCGGATTGCATCTGGGGTGAATTTAGCCTTGAACGTAAACCATGGTTCCAGTAACAGAATTCCAGCGAAATTGGACTGAATTTAGATGCATTTAATTGATCACTTTGTAATGCCTACATAAGGATTTGAGCCCTGGACCTTACACTCTATTTTAACACGTGAAAGGTGGCTGCCAAAGTGAAGAGAAAGTGAGAGGCAAGCTGGAGCACATTGGACAATTGGTGGGGTACATTCCAGCACTTGGTGGGGGGACATTCCAGATTTTAGGGAGAAACTTTGGGCTGATTTTAGGGCTTTTTCTCCCCACCTTCTCTTGTCATATTGACTTATTATGTAGTGTGTGGGGCATGTCCAGCTATGAGGTATTGGTAGTGAGAGTTTTCCAGGGAATTCAGATGGTAATTTTCGTTTGAGAGGAGACTTGGTTCTTGGAGGAAAATCTGTTTTTATGCAATCTATTTTCTCTGCATTTTCCAATCTGCACTTTGTTCTATTTTTCTAGCTTTCAATTTTCGTTTATAATCATCTCACCTTGATCTTAACCTGCTATAATTTCAATTTCTTGTTTGCTATTTCGTTTTTAAATAAGATGGAAGGCTAAATATCAAAAGGTTAATCTCTTGATTAAGGATTGTAATGATGCTTTGAGATTCTCATAACTTGGTTTCTTGCTGTAATTGTTGATTGTTCTTCATCATTCATGCTAGTTCTTTATGATTTGGTTTATGCTTAATATTCCAGATTTGGTAACAACTTATACCTTGGTTTCATGCTTAATGAAGTGAAGTATAAGTTGTTATAATTAGAATGAATGATGTATGTGTTTGCTTAATTCACATAAGGAAAACCATAATTAATTTTCGCTTAGTTGATTGATTTTGGTTTGATTGAGAACATCAGTAATTTGAGCATGATTTTCTATTATCAAGGATAAGTAAATTGCAATCCAATCAAGAGGTTAACCTATTTTTATCAATTGAACTTGTTTAGTAAATCTGTTTTGACAAATTCTGTTTTGAACTATCCAACCAAACCCCCCCACTTTTGTTCTACACTTGATAGAAATTTGAATGATGGTCCTTGAGAGAGACGATCTAGGAGTCACTTCCTAGTACTACATACTTAATTGTATTAATTTGTGCGAGTGCGACCTCGTACCACCTATCATAGGCTAACTACCACTAAAAGTATGTTAAGTCAAATTTGTTAAAGGAAAATCATATCCATGAACTTATAAGATGAATGAGTTCTTAGGCTTTTAAGATGTAATTGGTCTCAGACCAGATGAAGTCAATGCTTCATAGAGACGAAGATAACCATCAGATGAACCAAGTTAGACTAATGAAAGAATAAACACATGACAAACTAAAAGATGAGTATTGGTTCTATCTTTCTTTCTGTTACACACAGTTATATGTAGAGGCTAAATGTTCAACAACGTAAGACTATGTTCGAGTTAAGAAAATCTCTTCTATAAAGTTGTGCCCAACAAGTCAATAAGACTATGTTCGAGTTAAGAAAATCTCTTCTATAAAGTTGTGCCCAACAAGTCAAAGAGGATGTTCTCTAACACAAAATACTTGTAGCAGAAAACATATTCACTTTTTAGAAGTTCTGAACCTCGTATCATAACAAATTTCTGCATTGATGTTTACAAGACTAAAAATCATTAAATGTTGAAGAACGTTGAGTTGTTATTGTTAGTTTAAAATGAAGAATTCGAAATTGCTGAGTGTAATAATCACTTCAAATCTAACATTATAAAAATGCTAAAGTTTGAAGATTCAGAGAATGAGAACATTGGAACTCTGAAGATCTTAGAATTTTGTTCATCTCACTCTATTATCATTTATTTTTCTGTATAACCTTAGTTTGTTCTTATTTGTAAATTCCTCTCAGCATAAAGGTAGAACATGAAAGATAAGCACTTCAACTTAAATCCACACATGGTAGTACTTAGCCTACAAAAGCTATGCTCTAAGAATGCCTAAAGTTGCTAGCTTGAAGATGTTAGCTTTTAAATAATACTTAGGTTTTCGTTTGCATGAAGAGACTGTTTTTTAAAGAATACTTGGGTTAGCCAAGAATGACTGAGGTCAAAGAATACTCTATATTTTACCCTATTGTATAATAGAAACTTAGTTGTTGCCCCTTCTTATGTTTTTCATCTTTACAAGTTGGATTTACAGATAAGGGTGTCTAACTTAGAAAAGTTTAACAACAAATCTTCGTCTCACAAAACGTCCTCCTTGACTCTGCTAAGACTCGTCTTTTAAGAAAGATTCAGTTGACTTCCTTGTATTTTGCTGGAACATAAGCCTTGCTTAATAAGACTCTGTATAAAATAAAATTTTGATTTGGAGTCTATGTGTACAAAAGTAATCGAAAGAACTGATGCATATCTTAGTTCTTTAAAATTTGCATGTTACTTCATTAGTTTGATATGAGTTCCACCTGAGACATAACATTCATCAATAGTGCTCACTTTGTCTGATAGCTCCAAATTCGTCTTATAAGTTAAACTTTTATCTTAATATTTTATAATTATCAAAATTAAGGGATATAATTTTCTTTTAAACAAATTTGACTTAACAATTTCTCCCTTTTTAATGGATTACGACCATACACATAAAATTTTACTTAAGTTTTTAACTCGTATAAGTTGCAAGTTGAAGTTTAAGTTACTTATAACCACACGTTACCTTTAAAGCTTTTAACTTAACTTCATCTGCATGAAATGTTAGTCTAAACACATGATATGAGAAATTAGTTGAAAATAATTCCTCATTTATTAATAGCATTACAAAGCTTTCACATCAAGATGATGTGTTTAATTTATAACAGATGAAACTATACAAGAATGAGTAAGAGCATACTATTCTTTAGACTAAACTTTTCGTGTTTTCAAAGATGTTTTTGAAAGATTTTGAAAGAGGGTTTATTTATAGTTCAAGACAAAAACTCATTTTGAGCAATCTAATTGATATATGATGGTGGTAATCGATTACAGCTGTTGGTAATCGATTATCCCAGCAAGTAAACTTCATTTCAAGTGTTTTGAACCTCTGGTAATCGATTAACCCGAGTGGTAGTGTGGTAATTAACAAACTTCTTTGCACTTAATGTTGTTTGTTAATTGACGACTAACAAATTGATAGGTAAATCTAAGATAAC
Source organism: Hylodesmum podocarpum (assembly GCA_026586105.1). Taxonomy (NCBI): domain Eukaryota; kingdom Viridiplantae; phylum Streptophyta; class Magnoliopsida; order Fabales; family Fabaceae; genus Hylodesmum; species Hylodesmum podocarpum. The sequence continues at coordinate 4,447,688 of JALJEV010000493.1, read as the reverse complement.
TCTGACAAAGTATGTCTAAGTAGTACTAAAGAATTAAATTATTATTATGCTAGAGCCCTAGAGATAGGAGTAGGTAGTAGTGTGGACGCACCTAAGTTTTCCCTTGGATTCACAAATTTAATTCCCTAATTAACTTAGGTAATAATTTGGGACGCTGGACATAATCTAATTAATTAGGTGGCATGGGTGATCCTGAGAGGGACGGTCACGAGGATAGGAATCCGATCCAACCATGATTATACATGAATAACAAAAGAGGGGAATATAGGGGGGCTAGTGGTGAAATTGGCATCCCAATCGCTTCACATTTTATCTTATTTCTTGCTTAATTTACCCTCGCTTTATTCTACTGCAAATTGCTCCTTTAATCAAGTACTCTTTTCATGCTCTTTAGGAAATTAATAAAAATCATTAAATAAAAATACAGTCTCTGAATACCTTATCCTCGTGGATACGACAACCCTGATTTGTCAATACTATTACTTGACGACTGCGGTATACTTGCCATAGCCAAGTGCGTCGGGCTGCGACTTAAAATTTTGCATACACCGGCATGCACATCAGACACTCTTTCTAGGCTTGCTTCAAGTCTTTCACGTGTTTTTATTGAGTAGCATGATATAATAGGATTTCTCCATCAACCTTAGTCTTGCCAGACGTAATTTCATCTTCCAATTCTTTGCATTTGAGACATCTTGGCTTCACCTTGATTCTTACTTCTTCTACTTTCTTTGCAGCTTTAACAACCTTTGTTCTTGCTTTTTCTAATTTTCATTTGTTTGTAGCAAGAAGCTTATAAGAAATTTAATTAACTTACCTAAGAAGCCTCAAATAATGACTATCTCTTCTACTCTTGATGGATGAGTAATTGTCTTTGTTCTTTCCCTTCTAAGTACAACAACAATAATAATTTGAGCAATAGAAGTTTTGATGTTCTTAGAAGAAGGTGGTAAGGAAGAGGGTGTAGCAACAACAAGAGGCACGAATAAGTTGTCCTTTTTCTGAACTTGATTTCTCAAATGGAATATGTTGGGATATTTTCCATTTTACAATTAATTTTGGTCTTTTGGCAAGTGGTAAAGAAGGTGAAGATGATTGTGTGTGTTTAATGGCTTGTGTTTCGAGTGTGTGTTTAGGAGATGGAGGTGGTTTGTGTTTAGGTTTAAAGGGTGCAAGTTGGTCTCGTGGTGGTTTTTGTTTTTGAGGTTTAGCTGATGGTGGAAAAGGCTTTTTGGGAGTAGGTGGTTTCGTTTGTGGTTAGACTTCTTTTGCTTCTCTGCTTGTTCTGCTCTTAGAAGTAGATGCCCTAGACGCATCTTGTTGAAAATATCCATCTTCAATTTTGTACTAGATGGATACCAATCTATTTATTTGTCTCGAACCTTTCGTTCAAGACGATTTGCAAGAAGAAATAAATGTGGGGAATGCTTGACTTCTTTTTCAGATCCCTTCCTCTGAGTGCACCTATCAAATGGGCCAAGACTACAGACGAAAGAATAATCTAGACCTTCCTCATTAGATGGAAGAGGCAGAACCTATCTTAGTTGCTGACATTATCCCTCGACCTACTTCGAAAGGTGAAGATGTTAAATAGCAGATTGTGCAACACACGACAAAAGGGAAACATGTTCCTCGACTTTAGAAAGTTGGAGTCATCCTTTGACCTTGGTGACCTATACAAGGTGTTGTCCATGAGTTGCACAAATTTCTCTATCCCAGTTGAGAGTGAACTTAACTCCCTCGTTGTTGCACTCAAATGTAGTAGCAATGCTTTTCGCAGAAATCAAATATTACTTGTAATGGTTCTGCATATTCCTCTAGAAAATTCCTTCGTAAAGTCGCAAAAATTTGCATATGACCTCCATCATCCATACTCCATTAGACTCAACATACTTGTTTTATCCTAGTATTTACTTAAATAGGACCAAGATAGCTTGTCCACTAGGCTAGATCACCTCACTAAGCTTAACCTAGCATCTCCTTATTTGCTTCATAAGTTAATTTTTCTATAAGACAATAATCCTACCCCTTGCCTCTATAACAGCCAGCTTCAAGAACTTCTTTATTATTTATTTGTTATTGTTTTAGACCTTATATTAGGAAAAAAAAAAGTTAATTATTTCTTGGATAAGATCCTTACATTATATTTCATGTTTTATTTAAAGATTTGTGACGTGCATTAAATACCCCTTTGTATGCTTATGTTTTAGCATGATAATTATTTTTTTTAAATGAGTTTATGTATTAAAAGAATGAATGTATAATAATATCTATTAAGGTGTTATACTTTATCATTTACTCTCACACATATTTGTGAGTTACTTGCTTGTGTCTCTTTTTCCTATCTAACAAATGAAACATTCACACGTTATTTAAAATTCATGTATAATTCTTTTTTATTTTTACCATGTTACTCTTCACAATTTTCCCTGTTAACTTATCAATCACAAACAGGTTAGTGCTTGTAAAAGATGCTACGAGGCCAGAGATTTCATAGTGTATTTTTTCAAAGTTAGGTGAGACAAGCATTCAACAATAAGTAATCAAATACATTAGTGCTTGTAAAAGATGCTAAGAGGCCAAAGATTTCATAGAGTATTTTTTCAAAGTTTTTCTACGCTTGTTATCTCTATTATCCATAATGCTACCCCCTTAGTTGTATCAAGACTAAATTTGTCAATGCACATACTTGGGACTCTGAAAGAGATCAATGCATAACACTAAGCAATATAGATGTCGCTTTACTTCTCCACTAGAGAATGTTGCAAATGACATGGGATTGCGAGACTTACTAATCTCTCTTGACACACCATTAGGGTAAGCTAACATAGTTTCACTTTGTCGTTCCAACATTTTCACGAATAAATGTGCACTTTCCTAAAAGTTTACTAGTCAAAAACAACAAAAAGGGTTATCAAGATGATATAAGTCTTATACATGAAATGTAATTAAAAATTATGGATAGGTAAATGAGTGTCCATATGTTATCAATAAGATAAAAAAAAATGAGGCAGTAAAAGGAAATTTTCATCCTTTGAAATATTTATTCTATATTTTGAGTCAACACTGAAATAATTTGAAAAAAAATTAATACAATATTTTATATTAAGAACTATTTTGTTTTTTAAATTTCAATAAGGGTCCATAGCTCAGTGGTAGAGTATTTGACGGTAGATCAAGAGGTCAATGTAATTGTGTTTAATTTTATATAATTTTATATATGTGATGCTAACATGAAAGAGTTTAACTTTTCAACCAAAATTTTCGTCAAAGCCGTCTTAGCTCAGTGGTAGAGCGCATGGCTTTTAACCACGTGGTTGTGGGTTCGATCCCCATAGATGGCGTGTATATTTTTGCTTTAATCTTCATCAAAGCCCTACTCATGAATGGGTGGTCGTGGGTTCCATCCCCATAGATGGCGTGTATATTTTTGAAATTAATCATTTTTTAATCATTTCTATGTGTAAAGGAAATTAATCATTTTTGTGGATGCTATCTATGTGTAAAGGAAATTAATCATTTTTGTGTTAATCTTCATCAAAGCCGTCTACTCATGAATGGGTGCTATGCATGCTATCTATGTGTAAAGGAGATTAATCATTTAATAATGATATTTTGTATATGTGCAATATGAGAAATAATTATTTTGAAAATAAGAAAAATTAAAGTTTAGAGTCACGACTTTATATACTTTATTGAGCCTTTTATTTTGTAGGACATCATCATGTTTTTCATGTTAAGTGTAGTAGTTATATTATCATATTTTTCATGTTAAGTGCAGTAGTTATATCATAATTATTTTGAAAATAAGAAAATCAATATAATATATAAAATATTTTTTAATGTATTATTATTCAATGTATTATAAAAATACAAAATTTGTACCTTAACAATTAAAGTTTAGAGTCACGACTTTATATACTTTATTGAGCCTTTTATTTTGTAGGACATCATCATGTTTTTCATGTTAAGTGTAGTAGTTATATCATCATATTTTTAATGTTAAGTGTAGTAGTTATATCATAAGTTTCTTATTTTGTATTAAGTTTGCATTACAGAGAATAATGTTGAATAGGTCCTACTTCTTTATATACTTTATTGGGCCTTTTATTTTGTAGAACATCATCATGTTTTTCATGTTAAGTGTAGTAGTTATATCATAAATTTCTTATTTTGTATTAAGTTTGCATTACAGAGAATAATGTTGAATAGGTCCTACTTCTTTATATACTTTATTGAGCCTTTTATTTTGTAGAACATCATCATGTTTTTCATGTTAGGTGTAGTAGTTATATCATAAGTTTCTTATTTTGTATTAAGTTGCATTATAGAGAATAATGTTGAACATATGCATTCATTTTCTATGTGACCTATGGATGGGTGCTACTAATGTGTTATCTATGTGTAAAGGAGAGTAATCATTTAATAATTATGTTTGATTTTATGTAAATGATGTATAATTTTGTATATGCGCAATATGAGAAATAATTATTTTAAAAATAAGAAAATCAATATAATATATAAAATATTTTTTAATATATTATTATTCAATGTATTAGAAAAATACAAAATTTGTACCTTAACAATTAAAGTTTAGAGTTATGACTTTATATACTTTATTGAGCCTTTTATTTTGTAGGACATCATCATGTTTTTCGTGTTAAGTGTAGTAGTTATATCCTCGTGTTTTTCATGTTAAGTGTAGTAGTTATATCATAAGTTTCTTATTTTGTATTAAGTTTGCGTTATATATAATAATGTTGAATAGGTCGTACTTCTTACATTATAGAGAATAATGTTTAACAGGTCTACTTCTTGCTTATCATTAGATCATTAGTTCCTTGTAGTTGCTAAATATTAATGATAGCAGGCAAAACACATACACTATATTCAATGGAATGAATTAATGATAAATTATAAAAATCTCACCATTAATTATCTTCTCATTGTTGTGTAATTGATCAAATTCTTTGTCACTAAAATTGAGACCAACATGATACAACCAATTATTTGGAGATAAGTTCTCTAATTTTTTAACACACAGTGTTGCAAAAAAAAAAAAAAAAACATTAAGAACACATTTATCATTGTTAAAGCATATGTAAAATATAAACACACAAGAGGAGGTTGAACTGTGTTAATTAATTAAATCTTTTTCAAACCATGCGTTTTGCAACAGTATTTTGTTAGCTTAGGACAGACGCAAGATTTCTTCTGTTATAAAGATTGATTTTAAAGAAAACTTAGTTCAATTATTTATCCCTAGTTAGTCAATAAATAAACAGATAAGACAATAATATTTTGGTTCGTCTATAAAAACTACATCCAGTTACTTAGCAATTTGTCAAGTTTTCACTAACAAGTATTATTTGAACCCAGCCACTTCTGGCTAATTACAAATCTATTCTTTGAACCTAGCCTCCTCAGGTTAAACCAGGTATTCTTTGGACCGCAGTCTCCTCAGGCTAAACAAGATATTCTTTGGACTTCACCTCCTCAAGGCTAAACAAGGTATTCTTTGGACCTCAACCTCCTCGGGTTAAATAAAGTATTCTTTAGACATCAGCTTCCTCGGGCTAAAACAAAGGTATTCTTTCAACACTTAGTCTCCTTAGGTTACAATACCACAACAATGGTTTTTACACGAAAGAAAGAAAAGATAATTCTCTACGTAGAAAGGCGTTTTACAAAAAAGATTCAGGGCGAATGAACTAAGTTCAAAGCTTGTGAGAGAAACTTTTGATGATAGTTATTTTAGGGTAAGTTCACCAACTTGAGATCGTTGCAATGAAGTCCTTTTATAGGCAGCTTTTTGAAGTATCCGTTAGACTGTAGATATGAACGTTTGTCCTTTATCTTGGGTACTTCAACATCTGACAGAGTGAACAATCAGAACAATTAATGTTGCAGCAACGAATGTCAGTGCGAAATCAGGCTTTAACTGATTTGCTCAGAGATTTCACCGAAAAGTGTAGTTTACTTTTTGTGTTGTAGAGGTTTAGACCAAATCTCTTTATATCTTTAGAAGCTTCTGAGTAATGGTTTGATTTGAGAAGAAACATGTGTTACTCTTCGTCCGTACTTCATTTAATCTTCAATAGACGAATGAAATAAGACATAACTTATATTCCAGTCATTCGTCTGTCTTCAATCTTCTTCTTCAACTTCAATCTTCATGTCTTCATATTAAGCCTTATCTCAGATTAGAGTGACTTGAATCTTTATCATTTCGTCTTGATCTTCTATGAAGGTTCTTCATCTGATATGATTGTTTTAAGGCTTGATGACTTAAACATTTAGTCTTGAACTGTATATCTATGCTTGATGATGCATTCTTTGTTTGTGTTTACTTAAGTTACGTCTGATGATTGTTCAGTCTACATCTAATAGTTGTTTCGTCTGTTCTATAATTATCAAAACTTAAGATGCTAAGTCTCAATATTTGATTTATCCAATTTTATATTTTTTTACTTTTCCAAACTTGCACTTTATTTTCTAAAACACCTTTAATATCGGTTGACTTTTAAGCTTTTAATTAAGGATTGCATCGTTAGATGAATTTATAACACCTTCACTTTCCTTATATTTAACAATTCCTTTTGCATAAAATTTATAAAATTCATGAATGGTGTGGTATCTAAAGTAGACAAAGTATTTCTTAATTTTTAACCATGTAAACTCTTTAAATTTCAAGTAACAATAAAGTTTATATCATGAATCTAACACAACAACAATTAACAATAAAGGTTTACATTTTTTAAAGCTTCCGCAATACTTGTTAAAATTTTCTCTCATTTACCATGCTATTAAACGCAAAATTTCACAAATAATATTGTTACTTCATTCGATCAAATTCAAATTGTATTATTGCAATTTCATAAAAGCATTTGTTTTATGTTATATGCAAAGAACTTGAGAAATATAATGTCATGTCATAATAAATTTCTAAAAATGGAATTATTATTCTTACATACTCCCAATCAAAATGAGTGAACTATTTTTCTTTATCCTTATATCATCTTCACCAAACTATTTTCGAAAATTTGATTCTTGGTCATGAAGTTTATCAAATGTCTTTCTTAAATTTCTCTACATGTTCTAACATGCTGTGAAAGGAATCCCATCTAGTTGGAACATCTAAACACACAAGCTTTTAGATTTGATCATTTCTTCTATTAAATCTCTCAAATCTTTGGGGAAATGATCTCACATAGCAAATTGTATTTCTTACACTATTAATGAAAGAATTGTGTTTCTTTAATCCACCACTAACAACTAAATTCAGGATATGAGCACAACATGCTATATGAACATATCTTCCACCACACACTAGCCTAATTTAGGACCTAATTTTTTTTAAGGTATGAAATGGTAACATTATCAACTATGATTGCCACACATTTTAATTCCCTAATCTCTCAATATCTCTTCCAATGTTTCACCTTTATGGTTTTAAATTAGGCTAATGTTCAAAATTCCTTTTTGAAGTCTCCATTTTTCATCCATAAAATGCTGCCAAACTTAAATAACCAACATTTTAGTTAGAGGTTCAATAATTTGTAGTCAAACAAATGAGTGCATGATGTCCTAAACCAAGTGCTTAATTTCTTCTTTTCAGCTGAACATAGCTAGTAACAATCATACGCAATTGTGAACCTAGATGGTACATTAAATCTTTAGCTGATTTTTCATTTTACGAAAATCATGTCATTTCTACGATCCTAAAAGGCACTCACCACGTATAGAAAACTCAATTAAGGCATTCCTAATGTCTTGTAACTGATAACTAAATTTTTTTTGAGGATATAAAACATCTATTTCAATGATTATTAGCATATACCATGAATTGTCCTTTTTTAAACCTTTTAATTGAGTATCCATTGTTGAGACTGATGCAAGTGTTTGTTCAAAGAACTTGTGTTGTGGTTAATTGAATGTCATTTAAATACTACACAAAAATGGTTAAATTTGGCCTTATGTTCACCTATAGCCTTTCACAAAAGTAATTTTGTGAAACAATTTCATACCATTGATTTCCTATTTTTACTAATGTTTCCCTCAATGGCTTTTTTACCTTCTTCTCTTTTAACATCATCTTTTATAGCAGCACATGTTGCAATAACCCTTATTTTAAGATTTGTTTCCATATGTAGGCTTTCCTTACATATTTCTTTTGTTATAATATCTCTATACTTCTTCCATTTGTTTACACCAAACTTAGTTAAAAATAATAAAAATTGTTTAAGATTTGAACTTAAACATTGAAATCAAAACAAGAGTAAAATATTGAGACTTTCCCAATAAGTAAGCAATTCATCAAACAGGTAGTATGTGTAACGCCCCGTTATAATTACTTATGTTACTTGTATTTTAATTAGTAATTTGTAGTAAATAAAAGAGAAATTTAGGAAACAATACTTTTATTTCATAAAATTTAAAGTTCATTACAACTTGATTGCATAACTATGTCATATTATTATTTTACATAAATACCTTTCTACTACCTTAAAACATTTACCCAACCCTTCTACATAGCAAGCATCTTCACAACCAGATAGTAGTAACAACCAGAGCAAACAGTAACAATCTTCTCAATCCTGTCAATCTGCTCCCCCGGACATTATCCGAGATCATCACAGGTGTCAAACCACAGACACAAACACGCAAGGGTAAGTTCCAATATCTTAATAAAAATACTTATCATGTAAAAATATTTATATAATACATATCATATAAAAATGTCAATACAATACATATCATATAAAAATACTAATATGATACATATCATAATCAAATCAATAAAGGATGAATTATGACTTAAATGAAATTTCTATATGATGCATGCTCCAACCTCAACTCCAAAAATATGCAATGTGGTACCATCTCAGATAATACGACATCATCATCGTAAAACTTACCGACCAGTTGGGATTCCACAAGTGGTGCACGAATCTCATAAACAAACATGTGATCATCATGAATTAAATGAATTCTCACCGTTGGAAATCCCCAAGTCCGCATCCCACCAAGACGCACGGATTAAGTTATTATCTGCACCTCTAACCGAGGCCACCTCTTTTGAGGCATGTATGCATGAATGAAAATTTTACCTCCCTTTCTAGAATATCATTTATAATCATTCATATTTTGATGTACCATCAAATACCAAGAATACCAATAAACATCATGAAACCAAGAAATCAAGAAACACCAAGAAAACACCCATCAAAAGTAACGTATACGTGAATAGTACCGTATACGTGAATGTGAACAGTACCGTATACGTGAATAGTAACGTATACGTGAACAGTACCGTATACGTGAATAGTAATGTATACGTGAACAGTACCGTATACGTGAATAGTAACGTATAAGTGAATAGTAACGTATAAATGATCGTAGTCCGTGAATAGTACACCAGTTAAGTTCCCAGGAAAGAGAGGTGGGTCACTAATGGACACACTTAAGTACCAAATCTTTCCTTAGCCAGAACTTTCCTAGACATGCACTTCCACATTACCACCCTTTTCCTAACAACAAGAATAATTCTGTTCTGATGTGGAAGATCGGACAAAACCGCAACCACAGAGCATACTAAGAATACATGAATAGTACCATATACATGAATAGTAAATATTGTATACATGAATAGTAAAATAACGTATACATGAATAGTAAAATACGGCATACATGAATAGTAAAATACGGTATACATGAATAGTAAAATACGATATACATGAATAGTAAAGTAAGATAAGGACAACTCCCCTTACCAATTCCTCCTAGCTTCCTATCTTCCTCTACCTACTTACTTCTCTCTTGATTGAAGAGATTTCTTCCTAAGAGATTTTGAGAGAATGAAAGAATGTTCTTGAATTTGTGATTATAATTGAAATTCTAGGCCCTATTTATAGAATTTCAAAAGTTACTATTTGCACAGTAATTTTTACTATTTGCACAGTAATTTGAATAAAAAAAAAAACTCGTGTAACCCGTTAATTAATATTTTATTTTTTACTATTTGCACAGTAATTTACTATTTGCACAGTATTTTACTATTTGCACAGTATTTTACTATTTGCACAATAGTTTACTATTTACACAGTAAATTACTATTTGTACAGTATTTTACTATTGGCACAGTAATTTACTATTTACACAGTAATTTACTATTTACTACAGTAATTTCAAAAATTCGTAATTTTTAATTATTTTTATATTTCTCTCTGTTATAAAAACCTCTCTTAAACTATATTTAAATTTTTGGGATGTTACGGTATGCAGAACTTGTCCCTTACATATTTAACCAAAATGGATGCTTAAGAGAAACTTAATTACAAATTTTAGGGTTATTCACTTTGTCGAAGTAAAGCAGGTCCTCATGACTCACACCTTGTCACCATTTGTAGCACACCTACGTGCAATGTACTATAGATAATGAATTAAGGAAGAATATGTTAGACAAGAAGGAAAAGATAAAGAGCTAAGCTAAGAAAAGAAGGGAGGAGAAAAAGAAGGAAAGTTGAAAATTTTTCACTAGCCCTAAAATGTAGAGTAATGTGTTGGGGGAAAAGAATAATGGTTGTATTATGAAGAATGACTAGTAAATAAATGAGTAGTAAAAGTAGAGTCCAACATTATTAAATTAGTTTGTCCTAACCAGAACTTAGATTTGAGTTTTGGACAATCCTTTTGTCCTTTTGTTTTGTGGGTCCAAGTTCAACCTAAACAAAATTAAGTGAGCCTAGACAGGCTTCTAGAATAAGGTGGGGTGGTTCGGATCAGTTCATACTCACCCCTAATTAATAGACCAAACTATGGAATGATTAAATTCTAAAGGCACATTAAATAAATGATTCCTTTTATGCAAACATATCGTTTATTTTAAGAAGAGTATCTCTAAAACCTATTTCATTACTAAGTGTAAAGTTACTACATTATTAAAAAAGGACTTCATATAACGATTATTTACATGAATTCTCATAATTTTTATCACATATTGAGAAGTTATTTTAAAAACCTCTTCATTAGTATTATATTCTTCTACACAATCATGTTAATGGTTGTTTTATTCTCGTAAATCAATCTTTTATTATTTTATAAACTTAAATTTTTCCATAGAAATTTCATAATTGTTAAGAAATATGAAAAGTATTTGATTAGACATTAAATATTTTCCAAAGAAGCTAATTTATTTAATTATTATTTGAATATATAATTTTAAATTTTGATTATAATTATAACTGTGAATTTTTCTACGACCCGTTGCGACTTAAATTTTGGCGCTAAACTATTATATATTTGTACAACATGTCAAAAAGAATTCTTTAAATCAACCACATACTCTAGGCATTTCTTTCCTTCCTAGACATAGAATATAACCACATATTCTAAAATAAACCCAAAATAAGAAATTGAAGTTTGAATTTTTTCTTTTTTACAAAAGAAAAATAGAATATAGTGTTAAAATTTGATAAACTCAACTATAATTTCGTAGCAGCACGTTGTGATTAAATTTAAATACAAATTAGCAAATTTACATAATTAATATAAAATTTTACAAATAGAAATTTTATTTATAATTTAGTAGAGGATGGAAAGGTGATTCGATTATTTTCTAATTTAATAAGAAAAATACTAAAGTTTAAGAATAAGATCTTTTATTAGGTGTTTTCAAGAAAAAAAAAAGAACATTAATATCCAGAAATGATTTTAGAGATAACTTCATTTTTATAATAAAAGGTATCTCTATGGAAAAACATTGTAATCATAAAAAAAATTAAGCTAATAATGTATGGGTTCATTTTTAACATTAAAGTAAAATAAATTGAAAAATTATATAAAATTACATAGAGTCCAAGAATTAAGTAAAAATAATGTGAATTTAAAAAATATGCTTTTAGATATAATGTATAGGAACTTTTCACGTGAACAAAACTATTTTAACAGTAAATTTCAATATATATAGAGAGAAAATATCAAATCATTAATATCGGTGTAAGTTTTGTTAACTTTATATTCTTTAATAACTTTTGGTATAAATTGAATTAAATTTAAACAATCTAATTACTTAAGTTAATGTTCTTCTCAATATATAAATCTTTATATAATTTTAAAATTATTTAACAATTTATCAAATTACTTTATTTTAACGTATAATATAATATTAATATATATATATATATATAAAAATTATTTGATAAAAATATCAAATTGAGATGGTTGATCTTTTAAATTTAATTTATTATAAAAATTATATAAAAAAAATATAAATCAACAAGATTTACTATCATCCTCACACACATATACGCGCGCCACGGGGCTTGAAAGTAATTAGGTTTGCTAGCCCAACATCGTTAAAGCAAAATAGAGCAGCATTTTTTGTCAATTTATATTTCACAACTTCATTTTATTGTTATTTAATTTCTAGGATGCATTTTTTTTTTTCAAAATTGTTAGTCTAATATCTGCGAGATTATGGTAAAACTTGAGATGCCAAGTAAAATTGATCAGTGTAAACACACAAGTTTTGACAAATTTCTGCATAAATAATACATACTTATTTTCTTCTTTTTCCTTAAAAAAAGAAGTTAATTACTAGAGTCCAAGAAGCACGAAGTAAATTATTGTTACCGGCAATGAAATCACTGTTCCAAAGATAACCCTGCAAATAAATTATTGTTATATTCTCAAGGTAAAAAATAATTTAAAATTACGTATAAATTTAGAACCTTAATCGATTCTTTGCTTGCTTTTATCACATTTTACATTTTGCTTTTAACCATGATAGAAGGCAATGTCTATATAATATAAAAGTAGTATAATGAAAATAATCACGAAATTCACCTACTATTAATCTAACACAAAACTCATTTCCTATCATGTTTAGTGTTACGAAATAATAAATCAAGTATCTCAACAACAATAAATTATGTACTAAATTCACATTGTACTACATTCTACTCTCATTCTCTACTTGTATTTTTCTTAGAAATAATATTTATTCCAATTAATGTGTAGTATTCCAATGCAATAATTAAAATTCAGACAATAATGTAAATTTTACAATTATTTTCGTAATATGATTATGATATTATAAGTACTTGTTGCCCTCAAAAGACCATACCTAAAATATATGAAAATTTTAGGAGCCAAATATAAAATATAATAAAAATACAAAGATTGAAAATAAAAATAAATATTAGAAATAAAAAATAAAAAATGATAAAAATATAAAAGTTAATAATATCTTAAATAAATTATAAGTAAACTCTGATAGTTACGAGATAAAGTACACGTGAGTCACCATTTCATATGAAAATGATTTTCTAATATAATTAGAAAACAAAGAGCAAAATGTAAGGATTTAAAAACATAAGAAAAAATAAATAATCTGGGACAAGAACAAAAGTGGATAAAATTTGAGGGAAAAAAATATATTTAAAGCATTTAAAAACATATATACACTTACGCTGTGCTTAATATATCTGCGTGAAGATTGTACTCTTTGGCATATACAAAACTGACGATAGCTTGAGGAAGAGCAGCCTGCAAAATTAATTAAACATCGTCAAATAAATATTATATTATATGTGTGTTTGTGGCTCTGAATGTGAATGAATATATCATTCTAATTTAAGGGTAAATAACATTCATCTCCCTAGAGGCTTCAAAAAGACTATGAGTCTTATACTTGTCAAAGAAAAATATATCCAATCGTTTCGATGAAAACCATATTCATAGTCTCTTATCACTTAATTAAGGTGCATAACCCTTGGGTTACTGAAAAGAGGAGATTACTTTATTATATTCCTTATCCCTAAAATATAGTTCTTTGCGATCATAGGAAAACAACATAGTTTACGGAATTTAGTTGCTATATATATATAGGTAACTTATTATAAAACTCTTAACATTTATTATGTATGGTTTTTATAGATAAAATAAAATAATTCAACAAAATTTCTGCGTCTCTCAATAATTAATATAATTCCAAGTAATATTCCCTAATTTGTATTCAATTACTGATAAAACTAACCAACGGTTTAGCATCTTGATCCTGTACAAGACTCAAAAGTCAGAAATAATTAGTATAACGTGTGGGGTGACTTGCCAAATTTGATCCCCCTTCCAAAATTTAATTATGAGCTCTTTTAAGTCTCTCTCTTTTGTTGATCTCTTTCTTATAATCGATCCAAAAAAAAGTAACTTAAATTCTTACTTTAATTATATAAAAACTGTTACTTAACATTAATAATTGTAAATACATAATTTCTATAAAATTCATAAAAATAATAAGAGAAAAAATTAATTATATTTTTAGTAAGATCACTAATTCAGTTTAAACCTATAAATATGTTTTAAAAAAGATATTTTTGAGCCTACAAATATTTTGGATTGATCCGACTTATTCACGGGATAAATTTTGAGTTAAGGAAGCACATTTTGTTAGCATATATCTAAAAGCTTAATAATAGTTTAGCTAAATTAATTAATTGGTTGGAATGTAATTTTCACATAAGAACAAGGCTCATTAATTGTTATTTAAAAACCTTTAAGGGAGTGAGTATCATTTACTCTGATTAATTGGAGGAATTCATAAATGAGTTTGATTTACTTGAACAATTGCCACACGTAAAAGATCTCCTCGGATACCGATGACCATGGAGGTTACTGCAATCACTGCTGGAGCAATCAAGAATCGAGCTATCAGAGACGTTGCTGCCCAAGTTTTTCCACAAGCTAAGGCCTTGGGTTGTAATGCCATGAATAGACCTGATAGAGTCACAATCCAACATACATATAAATATACCAATTATTTCACTTTACTTGTGTAGTTATCTTTTAAATGGGTATTTTGGAAAATTATAACTTCAGTTTCTTAAAATATAGTTTGTTAAAATAATATTTTTAACAAACTAAGTAAGTAGATATGTAGAGTAGAAAAACTTATTGATGTGAATCAATATATTTGGTTTTGTAAAGAGTATTTTAACAAGTAAAGTTTAACTTTCTAAAAATATGTTGATATATATCAAGTCTAAACTTTAATTAGATTTTTTTGTTAAGATAATAAATAGATGATGTCAAAAATTAAAAGTTGATCATTTTTCAAATAACTTCTTGTGAAAGTCAATTAATATATTTTACCTATACGTTTTGTGTCTAACCATTTAATAATCCTTTGTTTTTAGTGTAACCACTTAATAAAAATTTCTTATTAAATCAATGATGCAAAGGGTTTTGATATACATACTTCAGTAAATATATTGAAGTAAATTATTTTTTAATAAAAATATAAAAGAGAGTTTCTCTTACATCCTTCTTTATTTCTCTTTGCATCCCGTTTGTATTTTTTTTTAAATAATACTCTTCCGAAATAAATTAATGAGATGTATTAATTTTAAAGAATTTGTGGATGTATCTTGACAATTACTTCTTAGATTGCATTAATTAATTATGAAAATAATAAATGCATCTCAAAAATTAATTTACAAAATGTATTTAATGTATTTTCAAAAATCAATTAATGAAATGTATTAAACATATTTCAAATCTTAAAAATACATTTAATATAAAAAACTAATTTGTGAAGTGCATTTAATTTCTCGATAATAATTTTGAGATCATATCGGTTTTGAAAATTAATATATTTTGAAAATTAATCTCTCGGGTGTATTTCATATATTTCAAAAATTAATTTCCAAAATGTATTAAAAATTTCTGAAATACATTAATATTTTCAGCAATTAATATTCAGAATATTAAAACCAGGATCAACCTGCATTCTACAAAAGATAGGCAAAATGAATAGCAAAAGACAAACAATAAATGAGAGGGGTAGCAACTCAGGGGTACTAATAGAATAGCATTAAAAAAAAAAGGTTAGATATTAATATGAACCTAAATAACTTGACATTGTCAAAAAAAGAAGAAAAATGTTAAAGGCTAGTACCCAAGCTGAACATGGCCATTCCCGTTCCGGTTCTTGACACTATCACAATTGAACCATTTACAATCGACGCCATTTTGATATTCCACCTGCTCATACATACAACCAGATATTGATGAAGAGAAATAGAAACTTATTAATAATACTTAGATAATTTTTAGGTTACTTGAGATTTCTAATCATAATAATAATAGAATAAATAGTTTTTGTTATTTTTTATTTACCAAGGCATCAATGTAGAAAGAAAGATTAGTAGAGGGAGATAGTTGATGAAAAATACCTAAATGATATGAGAGACCATGCGAGTCCAAGAACACTGGCATAGGTATTTGGATTTCTAATGAGATTCTTCCAAACCACGGGGAGAATGAGTCTTATCATCATTATACTATTAAGTGGGGTTTGGTGCTTTTTGTTTGTATTTCCTTCTTCAATATATTGGAGCCCATCAACAATCCCAACTTCTCTGTCCTCAATTTCTTTAGGACTAACAGTCTTGTCAATCGGTTCATTTTTCCCTGCTCGTAAAAGGAAATAGTTTTAAATAATCGTAACAATTAATACTGATTTAATTTTAAACAACAAAAATGCCTTTTTGTGCATATTTTAATTTCATACAAAACTTACTAAACCGGTGGTCCTATTGCATTACATTAAAATTTAGCATGGGGAAAGGCAAAAGTGACCCGTTTGTTTATTTAGAGAAACTACCTTTCGAGACAGCACTCTGACTCACCCATTCACTTCAAGTAACTTTTGACAATATTATATAATCAGTATTAAATAAAAAAATAAATATGAAGTGTTTTCTGTTTTTATTTTTATTAAAATTAAAAAATAGAGATAAAAATGTGTTTGATTAATTTTTTTTAAAATATTTTTAAAGTGGGATGAAAATAAGAAAATACTGAACTTCGATTCTATCATTTCCAGAGATCGTTTCTATAATTTTTAAAGAATTGTTTTTTAAAAAATAAAAACTGAAAACAATTCTTCCTATTAAATATGTTTGATTGATTTTTTTAAAAAAATTTCTTGATGAAAATATTTTTAATTGAGTAAAATAAAGAAACATATAAATCAGATTTTACATTTTCCAACGAATGGTTGAAAATGAAAATTAAAAATAAAAATAGAAAATAATTACTTCTAAAACATCTAATATTTATATGAAAAATCAAGAAATGTGATTATAATTTGTTGAAAAGTAATAGAAAGAAACCAAACCTTCATTACAAGTATGGCTGCTGCAAATTGGAACACGAACTTGAGCATTTTCTTTCATTTCCGCGTCAGCTTGAAGGGGCTGGTTACCGTTAAGAGAAGTAGTAACATGAGAATCAACGGCGAGAGAAGTAACGGAATCTCCATTCTGAGGGAACTGCTTCGAAATGAGGCACTTAGCAGCTCTGTATTCGTACAAGAACAAGATTAGAGGGAACCACAAAATATTCTGCATGACCAATATTTGGGTCATGAGAGGGGCTGACGAGTCTCCATACATGGCCGTTATGAGAGGGACACCAACGACGAGTGCGTTTGGGAGAGAAGCAAGTGAAAAGAGAGTGAGGTTCCATTCAAAGCTGCCAAACTTTGTGAGAGTGCTCGATAGAAACAGAGCACTCATAATCACGAGTTTTTGAAGAGTGTCTGCGGCTATGAACTTCAAGTTCATATTGTAAGGGTTGTTAAAGGCTACGAATTGGAAGTTAAGGAAAGGAACCGCAAACACCGCCACGAACCGGTTCACGCCAGAACACTGTTCCGGTGTGAAGATCTTCCACCAACAGATTGAACCATAGGCTAATATCATTGGCACATATAGAGGCACAATTGCTGCCACGACATTGTATACTTCTTTAATGCTAATCATCTTTACCACTAGACAAAAGAACAATGAGAGTGGAATTAGAGTCCCTTCAACATTGTCTTTTTATAAGGGATCTCCCACTAATTTTTTTTTTTAAAAAAATAAATGTTATTCTAATTCTTTTGAATGATTGAGATGTTTTGTTTAGTGGTAAGAAAATAATTCTTCTACCTTAAAATATTTCTAATTTTATTTTTTGATAATTTTTTTAAAATAACTTAGGTTCTATTTAATTTTTAAAAAATTTAGTTTTACGAGGATATCAGTGTAATTATGATTTTTTTAATGTAATCACTTCAACATTGATTAGCAGTAAATAACTTATTTATGAAGAATGAAGAATCCAAAAAGTGTTGATTATGCGCGTGTATGTAAGCTAATTATTTTATTCACCTATATTTAAAGACCACTCACTAAAAGTTAAAATATTCTATTTATTGATTAATTAATTAGTGTACTCAACGTACACCGAAGTCAAAATTTTCAAAGCTGTTGTCAATTAACGTTTTTAGAATATTGAATAGAAATTATGATAAAAATATTTAATACGTAAGTTACGAATGACTATAATTTTTTTAATAATATAATTTTATAAGTTTTTCTTTTTTTATTTTCTTAGTAAGTAGTCTTAACATTTACTTTTTTAAAAAAATATAGTTGATTTCGGTTTAGACAATGAGTCAAACCCCAAACATCAATGCATGAATTCTTGGAACTAGATCCATTTCAGAAGTCTTAACATTAATAGAAGTCTTTGAAAAACACTTCTTATTGGAACCAGATCCATTTTAGACCTATGCTTTCATCACAAATTTATTAGTGAATAAGATCTTCTCAGGTGACTCTACTATGCATTAATGATGCCAAGTTTAGTCGTCGCCAAATTGATTACTTATTTGATTATTATTACTGCAAAGTCTTGTTAGATATCCACCTATTATTCTATGGCAAACCATTCTTCATGTTTGCACAATTGCACTCTGGAGCTGCGTGGCCTCCACCCAGAAAGTAGATCCGTAAAAGAATAAATAGAATAATTAAAGAACTAACAAAAGAGTGTGTGGCATATATACCTCACCTTGTTCTCGGTTCACACTTGTTAGAATTTTTAAAGAAAAAATTTCATCATTCAACCTAGACTCTAGAGTCATAAACCAAGTAATCAACAAGTACTTATGACTAAACTTTTGGGCAAAATTCGTACTTTTTCTGTTAAAATTATAGATTATTTACCCTTTCTTTCCACATTATAAAGTCCAATTGTATTCATTATCTTTTTAACATAACCTCAGTTTAGCATTTATGCCTTACTCCACAACTACTATCATAAGAATATGCGTTTATGTAAATTTCTGTATAACATGTTATTCAAAAAGTAAGAAAGAAAAAAATATAAAATTTCTCATGATTTAAAATTAACTCATGCACAAGTTTATTTTAATTTATTAAGAAATTTATTTTATTTTTTATTTTATTTTTAAATATTACTAAGAATTTGCTGAAACAAATCTTAAACAAACTAATTTATAAATAAGGTTAAATATTTTCCAAACAACATATACTAACTTTATATAAAATAACTTTGAAACAGACAATAATAATTTAAGAGCATTCACTCAACACAAATAAATAAGAAAATTAGGTTGGTTATTCACGTAAATTATCATATATAGTATGTTTATTAAATTTATAATAAATATTTTAAAAACTACATTTATAATTTTTGATTGATTAACAATGTGAAATGATTCACAATATGATAATTAAATTCATCAAATAATTCTATAAATAATTATGTAAACATATATAACAGATTAAATCAATAAAATGTATATTTTTAAGTGAGATTTATTTATTTTTTTCAACTTGTTGAGGAAGATTATTAAAAATTCTACGAAACAATGTGCTTCCACTTTAAATATATCATTTCTTCAACTATTGGGATGCTTTGGCCACTTATCATTACTTCACAGAATATTGTATGTCAGGACCAGCCTAAGAATTAAGGAAAGCTAAAATATATCACGAGTGAGGATTAAGGATCAGTGCAAAATGTCACTAACGATCTCTGTGATTAATTAATAGAGAATCTAGCTTACGATGTTAGCTCCTTATGAATTTAACTAGAGTGTCTCTGTTTTCATTTAGGATAGGTTTTCTGTAGCCATTATTTTGCCAAGTATTGGCAAAATGTATCTATAAATGCACAAAATATGCTTTTTGCCGTCATTATCTTTTAAATATATCTTCTTGACCAATACACGAACAATAGTTGATCCCATAATGCCTACACTTAGGCTATTCAAATGCAAGATTATAAAGATGGTCCTCTGAATTACTTTTGGCAGGTAACATTAAAAATTCAGGTTTGCTTTCCAAAATTTGGAAAGATACTGCAAATCATGCCCTTAGGCAGCAGGAGATCAAATATGAAAAATTTATTTTCCACGTTAAACCTACAATCATTCCAAATTTATTTTAGACGATAGGCACTCCTCAACGAGTCTTAAGGAGTGATTCAATAATCCATCATGAATCATATATTAAGAGAGCTCAATATTTAATCAAATCAATTTGTATAATATTTATAAAATAAATATATTAGTAATCACGTGGACAAGATAATATAAATGACTAATAATGTTAATTCAATATTAGATTTATATAAATAAATCTAATAATCTCCCATTTGGATATAATTAGTTAATCATTAATATAAAAGTCGTTATAAAATAAATACTAACTATAAAGAGAGGACACATCAATCAAAAATTTAATTATCATAAGTCTTATTATTATAGAAATAGCATCTGATAAGAAAGTAAGTCATTTATATTAAGTGCTCATAATAAAGAAGATGAAAAACAAAATATAATTATCAAGAGAATTAAAATATCCACCAATGGTCTCAATATTTAAAATGCTTCAAGGGATATAAAATTATTCAATGTTTGTGGTGGTTATTGTTTAAATTTCAAAAAATAATCTTCGTCAGTATGTAGGTGGTAGTCGTTGTCGTAATCAAGCTCGTATAAGTTCTCGATAGTGTCACACACAACCTTGTGTGGATGGGTGGGTGTTTGTTGTTGAAAGAAGAAAAAAAAAAGTGTGGGTGGTCGTAGTTGTAGATCCTTAGTGGTTACGGGAAGAAGAAGAATGTGGGTGATCATTGTTGGAAGGAGGCATAGATTGCATCTGTACTTAGGTCATTTAAGTTATGTTTTTGGCTTTTTTCCTTTACTCTTTGGTATCGTAATATAATTGTTACTTTCTTAGTTTTAGTTATAAATCTCGATACTTACTAGTTACTACTTAGGTTTTTTTTTTTTGACTTGATTACTTAATTATCAAACCAACCTTCAACCTACTGATTAGGCCTGACCTATACACTCTTTTCACTTCAGGCAAAACGAGCTAGGCCAAAAAGTTATTCTTCAATTATTTTTCCTTTTTTAAGCCAACACTATTTTCAGGTTGGGCTAGTTTGGCCCATTAGGCCAGGCCATAATTAATGACTCTAGAGTATTTTCTTTGTATGGAAAGACTTCATTATTACATCTTGTGAGAACTTAGAGATGACAAAACTATTAAGTTTTTGGCGGGCTGATAGCTTCCAAACTTGAGTTCATTTTTTGGGTATACAACAAAGACCTTGCAAGACTACAATTTAAACATGACCGTGTCTAAGGCTATTCTCCCCAACCATTTATGGGATTTTAGATTGCTCCAACATCACGTTACCTATGATATTGTTTGTAATATTGTAGCCATCTACCTACCTCTACCGTCATCTAGGCCTGTCTTTATCGGGTGGATCCACTTTTTGGATGGTAATTTCTCTTCTTCTTCAACTTATGATGTGGCTTATAACATGGAAGTCATCCATTTTAATCAGACTCTTTAAAGTCGTAAGTCCTATGGAGTTGGCCTGATTATGAAGTTTGAAAGGATTCATAGGGAAAGTTTCTCATGAGACACTTGTCTTGAATTTTTTCCTACGTATGTAGGAATCACTTATTCCTATAAGTGTGATTTCTATCATAATTGGGATGAAAGTGTCATGCATATTCTTTGTGATTGTCCTCTCTTAATTCCTCCAAGTGTAGTCTTAGTTCCTATAGATTGAATAACACATTTTGGTCCTTCACCTTGAAATACTGACTTTGCATTGACCTTTGGTGTTTAGGTTCTCTCTAGATCAATTCTAGAAACGAAGAAATCAATTCATCTTATCTCATATTTAGATCACAAACTTTGCTTTAAATGTGAAGGTTTATTCCTTAGTTAATGACATGTAGTTTACTATTAAGAATAATATCACAATATAACCCTTCATAAGTATAAGTAATAAGCTCAAAGCCCACTTACCCCTTTCCTCAATATAATTATATCAAGCTTAACTATGATGGTTTCTTTCTTCCCCACCCTCAAAATTCTAGTGTTGGGGCATTATTTGGGATGATTCAATCTAATTTATTATGTCCTTCTCTACTATTCTTGGTATTTGTTCCATCAAGATAGAATTATAAACTTTCTTCCATGGTCTCAAGTTAACCATCTCTAGAAGGCTCTCTCATGGAATCACTATATATCAAGTCAATACGAAATCCCTTCAATAACTAATGGTATGTTATGTCATATGCTTATCACATTTTATAATTTATGTCTACCTATTTTATAAAGATAAAAATACAAGAAAGGATGAATTGTGTTTTAAAACGTTTTAACAAGCTTTTTATTTTTCGTTTTGAGATTAGTTTGACAAATATCAGACACATAGTTTATTTGATGATATAAAATATTTTCAATAAAGATATGATTTACAGTATAGTCCCAATTAATAATAAAAACAATACACATGGAGTTTTATACTGCCTCGTCTTATCAAGACTATGTCTAGTTTCTTATAAACGACTAAGATTTTACTATATCAAAGTGAATAAAAGTATTATTTAACCCTAGCCACTTCTGATTAAAATATTCTTTGGTCATAGTTTCTTCAAGCTAACACTTCCTAAGTATTGTTTGTACCCAACCACTTGATGTGAACAACTTCAAGTATTCTTTTATCTCAACCTTTCTAGATTAATAACTTCAAGTATTCTTTGGTCTCAGCCTCTCTAGGCTAACAAAGGTAAATATTCTTTGGTTATAGTCTTTTTAAGCTAAACTACCACTAAGGGTATGAATTTACAAAGACGTGTCTAACTTAGAAAATTCGACCTCCACACAGAAAAGGGTATACAATGAAAAGTATTTTAGAAAGAAAGGCTTTTTACAAGAATATATGAAGTTATATAAGGCAAACTTTAAGAGCATTTTTCTAACTTCAATTCTTCGTTCTTCAACCTTTATATAGATGAAGAGCTTGAAGTAACTGTTACAATTAACAACTTCAAATTCTTCACTCCATCTGATAAAAGCAGGTCCCACGTTCCATTTTATGTAATGCATTATTGAGTTGTGAACATCAAAGTTGTAAAGTATCTTCACCTCAAGGATTTCATACACAAAGGTTATACTTATTTCTGTAATAGATTTGTATATCAGAAAACATCATTTTTTACTCTGACATTATACATCTTTTTATGAAATTCTAATTAACTTTCTGTATTTGATTGGAACGTGTGCTTGCTTGATAAACTATGTATGTAATAACATTCTGATTAGAGTAGATGTGTGTAAACGTAACAGATAAAATTGATACTTATCTTATGTTTTGAGGTTCGTCTATCACTCATTAGTCGAACTTGAATTTTGTTTGAGACGTCATATTTGTCTGTTGATTACTCATTTCCATCTGATCATTCTGAAAATCTAAAAGTTTTATTTTCTTATAAATTTATACTTTTATCTCAACAATTTGAAATTATCAAAATTAATAAATGTAATTTCTTTAAACAAATTTAACTTAACACTTTATAAATTTTTGTCAACTTATCTATAATTTCATACTTCATGGGTGTGCTTAATACATTTTATGGTACACAAAATAAATATTAATGAAGTTACAAATAACTTTTAATATATGCATTGTTTATTAACAAATAATATGAAATTTACGACACTAACTTTTTTAATTTAATATTATCATAATACAATTTATATCCATCAATACTATACATCAACGTAGTCATATATTTCGATAGTGATCAATGTAGTCATATATTTCGGTAGTGATCAATGTAGTCATGAGATTATAATGATAATAATAGTAATAAGATAATAGTAATAAGATAATAATGTCAATAATAATATTTATAATAATAATAAACTCAATAACAAGACGATGCTAAATTGATAAAATTTTTAATAAATAAATTTATTTAAATTGTATAAAATATTAATAAAAATATATTAATATATCCATGATAATTTTCCGGTTTAGTTACGTGAATTTTGTTTGGCCTTAATGTATCCATTTTAAAAAATTTTAATAGTAAAAGAATTAAAATGTTGAATACTATTTTAATATCTTAATCAATTGTATTATTTTTCTCACGTTCAATCTTATTCACATGACTCAGGCACTAGTTTCATCCATAATTAAATCTATTTCCTAATTTTAATAAAAAATTATTATATATTTAATATGTTATTCTAACTCAAGGGTGAACAATAACAAAATATAAATACAATCCATATCACTTGATAGAAAAATAAATAAAAAACAAGAGATATTAAGATTAAAAATATAAAATATTTAAATATCATTATTCTTGATTAATTCTAAGAAATAATTAGATGAATAGGATGAAGGGTGATTAAATTCTAAGTATCAATGTTTCTTTCTTTAGTCTTTGTTGCTTTGGATTTGGTTTTCTTCTATTTGCAGTAATGGGAACCTCTCTTCTCCGTTCCCACGATTGTCTTCAAGGCCACGATGCACTCTCCCTCACTCCACCTTCCATTACATCGCAAGCAAACCCTAACCCTAGTCCCAATCCTAATAGCGCTTACCACCTTCGCCGCCAGAGGCTCTATGACATCGATCGGTCCGACATGGTGGTGAAAGGCCCCGGCGCCAATCTTGTAATGGGCCAAGTCAAGATCCTCAAAAGAGGCGAGAAGCTCAGCCCCGACGAACCCCTCTCCGGTTCCGGCGACGAAGCTTTTGATTTGGCTTTGGGATCCACGAACCGGTTGGGTCCTGATCCTAGTTCCGTTCCGGTTCCCGCGTTCCTCACTCTGAGGCGCTGATCATAATGGATTGGTATTATTGGTCGATTATATTTGTGGAGTTTGACGTTGATTGCTCGCACGTGAGGCGTCACGTGAGGAGTGACTGTTGGGGACTTTGATTTGATCGCGTGGTCTCGACGAGCGAAAGTATGATCGTTGGGTTTCAAGAGCGAATGAAGAAAGAATTGAAAGCGAAAGGGCAATGTAAGTGTTTAGCGATCAGGGTTTAACTTTTGGTTCCGTTAGGGAGGCTTTAGATCGCTGTTGAAGACAAGACAAGAATATGTTTATCTAATTCTAAATTCCTAGTATTTGAAAATATAGTATCTATGCGATTGCGATTGCGAGTGTGTTCGGGTGGGTGTTGTGTTTTGTTTCCTTTTGTGCTTGTTCGGCATAGTTGGCGTAATCATATCTAATGGTGTAGTTCTGAAACTTAATGAAATAAAATTTCTATTATCATTATATTATATCGTCTTTTGGTTTGTATGTGTTGGTTATGGATTATGATGCATTGATACTTGAGATATCTCTGCAAGTTTGCATTGCTTGAGTTGAACCTTTGATGTTGTTCTCTGGCGAGGAGTATTTGATTTCTAGATGCAATTGTCATTGGTGATTTTGTGGGGCGAGTGGTAAAATGTGAAATTGATGTACCTAATGGAACCTACAAATATCTAGATATGTACAGAAAAACAGCATGATGGTTATTTGGGGTGATTTGAGTTACACCATCTACATTTTGCATTCAACTTTAGTTGGATCATAGTTTTGCATCATATGGTCTGGGAGTGATTTACTAGCACTACTCCATTCTATGTTGATTTGGTGGATTGTAATTTGATATTGTACATTATTTCTTGGAATAATTATGAATTGTTATTACTATTCTGTATAATAATCTCCCTAGTTACCAAGTTCTCTGAAAATTGGAGGCTTTTTTATTATATATATTTCTTTATGATATTAAATGCACATGCTGTCTTTATTTAGTTATAGGTAGATTACAGAAGTAAAGCTCTATTTTTCACCGCAGTCTTTTTTAAATTTTTGCATCTAAGCTGAATTGGACTTCGTCTCCCTATGTTGCTAAATTTGCCAAAGTATTAAGGAGCTTTGGTTTTTGGGACCTCTGATAAAAAGATACAAATACTATGTGGGAATTTCTTCTATCTAATTCTACTATGTGGGGATTTCTTTTATCTAATTCCACTATGTGGGAAATTTTGTATATCATTTTATATTCGTTTGATCGAGATTCCTTTATGGTGCAATGACTACTTAATCACATCCATCTTCTCCACTACAATAGATACACGAAACTTAAGCAGCTCCCATGATAAATTATAAAAAAAGGCTATTAAAAACTATTCGCAAACACCATTATTTATAATGAATTTGTTGACTTCAATAAAAAAAAGTCTTATGAAATTTAATTTACAATTGTTTAGTGGTGGAAAATCGTTTTATACTATCAGTAATGCATATATTTAAACTCTTGTAATTTTTGTATTTTACTTGATGACATCATTAACTTTGGTGGCGAACTATCCTTCGGTTGAGGCATACCCTTTCCCAGAACCAGTGCTTCCTTAATATAAATGACATCTCTTCAATGGGAATCCCTTGGTTTCAGGTAGGAACACGAAATAAAAAATGATCATGATGGTGATCCAGCCAGCAAAGAAGAGCAAGGAAAGTTTGTGCAATTATGAAAATGAAAAAAAGGTTTGCAGCAAATGTAATGCTCTTCCTGCCAACCGTATTTCCAATGGAAATATCTCACCAGGGACTGTCCACCCAAGTGAGCCCATGACCAATCCAAAAGCAAAAACAAATAGGCAAATCATCACAATCACCAAAACTGCAAACCCTTTTGTCAATTCTTGGTTTTGTTCAAGCTTGACCCCTAAAATAATGGCCAGTATATAATCTGCGCATTAAAGACATGAAAATAAAATCAGTTGCTCCGCAAAGTATTGTAGAGTACACTAACATCTATAATAAATAACCACTTTGCAAATTGCAAGAATCTTAACTTTTTGCAAATTATATCCTATATGCGAGATTGCTACCATTTGCACCTTATAGTTCAGACCATTTACATGGATCCTATCCTAAGACATGTGAATAAAATAACCCCCTTGCATCTTCATCTAATATGAGTTCTGAATTTAGCACCATATAAACAGAACTACAAACCCATTTGCACAACAGAATCAGAAAATGAATTTGTGAAAACCTTGTCTTGTGATAGAAATTACACTTCATTTAATGCTTGGCTTGGCTGTTTAAGCCCCTGCGGCACACTTGGACGTGATTCACATTATATCTTGTCAATACTCAAGATTATTGATTATGAATGTGGATATGTAAGACCATTTAATCTGTAGTATCTCAATTAGATTTAAGATACATGTGTGAAGTTTTATCATTCTCCAAACCCAAACCTTAAAAAGAAATTTGAACGCCTTATTGCATTTCTACCAATATCTGAATAATCCATGAAACTAGCATTGGGTTTGGAACTGAGATCTATCTTAATTTTATATCTGATTGATTTATTTTGCAAATAATGGTTGATTTGTATAAAAGGAACACTCGGTGTTCTTTGCCCTTTCTTTTTCCTTTTTAACTGATACAAATGCAATTATAAAAGCAGTATTGAGTATAATTATTATGCATTTTTAGTGTAAATTCACACATTAATCCAATCGGAATCCTGGATTAGTATGACTTTTAAGGTTTTTATTCAGAATTAGTATGACTTTGAAGGTTTTTGTATAAAGTCAACAAATATATCAAAACTCAGGTCTAGATGTCAAAATATTTTAGTATCTCATTCAGAAAATAAATGTGCTCCCCCGTATCATAACAAAATAGAACAACAGAAAGAAGTTGTTAGCCATATATAGTCATAAAAGTTATGATTAATTGTACTTTTGGTATCTCTGCTATGAGTAAGGTGCAGTGTCTCCAAACAGAATTACTTTTGTTTCCGTCCTTAGGCCTTTGTTCTGATCACATCCCAATTACACGAGAGAAAAAAAGTGGGTATGCAAGTTACTCTTACGGTCTTACCTTCTCTGGCTATTTAAACTGGTGATTGTGAATGATGATGGACTAATTGTGAACAGATATTAAAGCATATACTGGTTGATATTGCAGAATGACCATGTAATCCCATTCTTATGTTGCATCTTGCATCGTTATAACATTTTGCTGAGACCACAATTCCTCTAACTAGTGTATACATAAGCAGGTTATCTTCACAAACACTTGGTCAAGATTCCTTTATGATGCAATGACCACTTAATTATTTATCCATTATTCTCAACTACAACAGAGGGACGAAGCTTAACAAGCTCCTGTGATAAATTACAATTTTTGTATTAACATTGGTGGTGAATTTATCCATCATTTGTGAGGCATATCCTTTTCCAGAACCAGTGCTTCCTCCACATAAATGACATTTCTTCAATGGGAATTCCTTTGGTTTCAGGTAGGAACAAAAACACAAATATGGTCATGATGGTGATCCATCCAGCAAAGAAGAGAAAGATCCCAAACTTGAATGAGCAGAGAAGAGCAAGGAAGGCTTGTGCAATTACAAAAGTGAAAAAAAGGTTTACAGCAACTGTGATGCTCTGCCCTGCTGACCGGATTTCCAATGGAAATATCTCACTAGGGACAGTCCACCCAAGTGGGCCCCATGACCATCCAAAGGCAACAACAAATAGGCAAATCACCACAACCACCAAAATTGAAAAACCTTTTGTCAATTGTTGGTCTTCTCCAAACTTGACCCCTAAAATAATGGCTGCTATGACCTGCTCATAAGAAAAATGAAAGCAAAATCAATTTCCTGCAAAATATTGCAGAATGCACAGTAAACATTTATAAGAACTAACCACTTTGAAAATTGTAATAATCTTGGCTTTTGCAAATTATACTACCATTTGCATCTTGTATTTCATACCATTTACATGGACCCTATCCGAAGACATAGGTTAATAAAATGACCCTCTTGCATCTTCATCTAACATGAGTTCTGAATTTAGCATCATATAAACAGAATGGTGTCTTGGTATGGTTTCTAGCATTGTTTCCCACCTTCATGTATATTTTAACTTCATGACAGTTTTCATTAAAAAGTTTTTCTTACCTGGCATGTGATCATTTGTATTCCGCCACTGATAAGAAGAACTCTCCTTCCCAACCTATCTACCGTTGCTATAGAAATGAATGTTGAACCAGCAAGAACTCCACCAGTCAAAGCTGAAGAGATGAGTGATGCATCTCCTCCAAATCCCATGCTTTGGAACAGCACTGGAGCATAGAAGAGAATGGAGTTTATGCCAGTAAGGATCTGAAACATAGGCATGAAGATTGCCATCACCAACTCTGGCCTGTATTTTCTTTCAAGGATGTTACGAAATGGATGCTCTATTGAGTTCGCCAACTCGCTTGCATCAACCATATCTTGGAACTCTGCATCAACCTCGCTGGTTCCTCTGATTCTTTGTAGCAGCTTCCTTCCTTTTTCCTTCATTCCTCGTTCGATTAAGCTATTTGGAGTGTCAGGAAGAAGTATCCCTCCCAAACACATCAAAATAGCTGGTACTGCTGCCAAGCCAAGGGAAAGCCTCCAACCCCAAGGTCTGATCTTCTGTGTGCCATAATTGACCATGTTAGCTGTGAAAATCCCCAAAGTCGTTGCAACTTGAAACAACATGTTCAGGCCTCCACGAAGGTGTGTTGGTGCCATCTCTGATAAATATAGCGGAATAGCCTTCAAAACAATCACCAGGAGGAGAATTTTTCAACTTTCAAGGTATAACTGGATGAGATATGTTACACATACAACATTCATACAAAAATACTTTTTATGTCCAGCTCTCTCTATCATCATGAGATTTAACAAATGATGTATGCAAGATAGAAACAAAAAAGTGTTGTTGTACAAGTTGTTGTCGTAATAGCATTTCTCTAACTGGATTATCTTCTAACTCAGACTGTTTCCAACATATTACCACCTTTCTTTTTCTGTAATTTTTAACTCATGTTAACAATTACATCCTTATTCTTAACACTCATACCTGTCAAAGTGTTTGCTACTTGTAAGAGTAATTTAGGAGAAACTATTATACGTTCTGAGATCATGGTTCTCACCAATCTTGATACCACATATAATTGAGCTTTATTGATTCTTCATCTTAAATTAAAAATTTTGACTGTCTCATATAGATATTGATCAGGACCACAGACACATGGTGATCTAAAACTATGCAATAATTTCTCGTAAGCTAGCGCTAGACTTTACACAGGGGTGATATGGAACTATGTAATAATTTATCCTTTTATATAAATATATCCCCATTGATTACACCTAAAAAGGAAACGTGTGTCTGCATAAGGATTGGTCACAGATTAAAGAAATGAGGTTACTACCTGATTTCCAAATCCAATGCCGACACCAAGCATGACCCGGCCTAAGATCAGCATTGACAGATTAACAGCCGAAGCATTCAGAGCTGATCCAATAAGAAAGCTGATACCACCACCGATTATACTTGCTCGACGTCCATACTTTCTTGTCACAGGAGATGCCATCAGAGATGCAATTAAACCAGCAATGTATAGAGAAGAGGTAAATGCTGCAAGGACCTGGTTGTCGTACTTGCAGTAGTTGTTTTCATGTGCATGCAATTTCTGTCTGTATACTGAGGGGAAGAACTTTTTAAGAAAGTCATCCATGGACGTAACCCCGCCTATTAACCATAAAATATGAATCAGAGAATTTCTAAATGTAAGTTTGGGTTACAAAAATAAAGAGAATGAGATATGGCTAACAAAAATAAACTGAAATGTATCATTGACATGATGTAATGTACATTGCCTAACCTAATACTGTTATTTATGAGTAATATTAGAACTAAAAATACAAACTCAAACCCACTCATATAAGACTAAAACATAAAATTCAGGTCACAGATCAAGAAGATACTCTAAGATAAAATAATGTGACATAATTTATATATTATCCAACAATGTGGAAAGAGTCCTCACAACATGAGTTCTCAAGCATCAACAAATAACCAGTTTGTGTTCTCAAGCATATTTGAAAATTCACTAGAGTTGGGGCTTCACATGCAGAGTAAAAAAATAAACATGTTAAAGTCAGGATGACATTTTTATAGTTAAAAGTAAAAACAGAAGATATCATCAGAAAATGTTTTCTAAAAGCAAACAACTTCTCTGAACATTTTGTGATTCTGAAGGGAATGTTGGTAGTTCATGATTTAGAAAATTGGGCTGTAAAAGATTTCAAGGCGTCCATAACCAGCTTGAAAGTTCTTTGTTATGATCCCATTCTTGGATAAGCGTGTAAAAGACTAAATTTTCTTATTTGAGATCATTGCAAAACTACTCTGATATTTTAGGAAGACTGAAGGACCCTTTTTTCAATTTTACTGTTTGACTGTTTGAGATACATCTTTTAGAAACGGGAAAAGGAGAGGTCAAGATTAAACACAAAACAGACAAAAAATTTCACAACTTGAATTTCTAGAGGAAAATCTCTAGTCAGACATGCAAGACATGAGGAAAATGGTACAGGAAGCAAGTCATGTAAAATTCACAGTTCAACGATCTCTCATGCTATAGACCTTTCAATCACAACAAGCTTTAATAGCTCTAATACCCAGGGTATACACCATAACCAAAAGTAATCTGAATTTTGAATTCAGAGCAAGGATCATGAAAGAACATGAAAATTGAAAACTACATATCATAAAAGTTATGGTTATGGAACAACCTGAAATTCCAATATCATAGCCAAAGAGAGACCCTCCTATGGCTCCAACAATGCAAGCAATGATGACATAAGGGGTGAGTCTCCCTTTATACTGCTGTGCCCTCTCTTTGGTCACAGTTTCTGTTGTGAAAGACCCTCCTGCCATTTTCTGAATTCTCCTTTTCTCAGGCTCAGTGCAAAATCAAAACTACAAAGAAGAATGAATGTTTATATGATTCTTATACTTTTCAACAAAGTTTGTAACTCCTACCAACCCATTTGCAAAACAATATTAGAAAATGAATTTGTGAAACCTTTACTTGTTTTGATAGAAATTACACTATATTTAATGCTTGGTTTGGCTGTTTGTGTACATGTGGCACACTTGGTCGTCATGCATTTTATTTTCTTGTCACTACTTAGGATCATTGACATGGAAACTAGATATGTTAGATCACTTTCTCTGCGGTGACTCTACTTGATTTCAGATAAATGTGTGAAGTTTATCATTATCCAAAATCAAACCTTAAATAGAAATTTGAACGCCTTATTGCATTTTTACCAATAACTGAATAACCCATTACTAGAATTGGGTTTGGTAGATCTGTCATAAATAGAAAACTCCGTCTTCCTTTTTTTTTTTCAACTTATATAAAAGAAAATTATAAACAAACATAATAAAAATTTAATTATTATTTATTATCAATATATATATTTTGACTCAGTTTTTCAAAAGAATTTATGATTTATATAAATTTTAAGATAATTACATAAAAGTTAATAAATATATCCTATTTATAATTTAATAATGGTGTAAAACACTTTTATATTATTAGCAACTATTAATTAAATGGCAAATTCTCTGATACTAGATAATTCTTTTTAAGAAAAGTTTTAAAAGATAAACATTTATAAAATAATTTCTAGAAAAGAAAAATAATATGATGTCATTGATAATGACAACCAAGCAAACAACTAATTAAAATACTTTTAACCCTTTACACCAAAATACTGGAAAACTAGATAATAGATAAAATAAAAATAATGACCATATGGTATTATGCAAAGTCATTTGAGTGAAATTTTTTGAAGTTTATTATTATTCATATAATTTACAAAGTAGAGTCAATGTGAACGTAATCATTATTTTCTAAAGTTTGATTTGGGTAGCTATCTTTTTGTTTTCTTTTCCAGTCTCTTTTTTGGGTCAGTTTTCAGTGACATTTAATATTATATCTGACTTTGGTGCAATACTCAGAGTTTCAGTTGTCATCTGATTGATTCACTTATGTGCATCATGCGTTAAATACCATATTCATAGAGATAATTTTAGAGTTGTTTTATTCATATAATAGTTCTTATAAGCTCCAATGACGGTGTAAAATTGGCAAGTTGATAAATTGATAAAATTATATTTTATTATTTATTTGTAATGTTATGAAATTGTGATAATATATTTTGTCAACAGCAACTTTTATATTAATGCAGTGATAGATTCAGTGATCGGTCTATTTATTTGAACATAACTATATACAATATTATTAAATTCTGTATTTATAAAATGTAACGTATCATTACCTTAAACTTATAGTATCATTTGATGTTATATTTATAATTGCAGTACTAATTAGGTTATTAAATATAATATTTATTCCTTAAACACGTTTAAAATCATTTCATTAAATAATAAAATTTAGAGTATAAATATATTAGTTTATCATCAGTATTATCATTCTTTTACTTATTTTACCTTGTTAGATCAATTTACTCAGACATGTTAATTAAGATACATAGTATTTTAAACTCAATCAACTAGATTTTACTTAGATAATTTATTTTAAAGTCGTAATCTCGTGTGTCATCACAGCTAAATTTTAACTTTATAATTCTTTATCTTTTATTTTAATGTTAAATTTCTCTCTTTATGTCATGCATAGATTAATTAACATGTTTTAAAAATAAATTAATATAATTCAAATCTCCCCTTACCGTCAAATTGTCAACTAGGTTATAATATATGTTTACACATGTTACTTATTACTTAGAATTCATAGAAGTATGACAGTTTGTATTATGATTTTTTTAGATTTCTTAAGTGTGATTTGATTATTATTTTCTTGAAAATTTTTATTATATAAAATTATTTAAATTTTTTATCATAAATTGAATCATGTAGATCAATTAGATACTACTAATTTAATTAAACATTTAACTTATGACCTAATGACCCATTAATATATATATATATATATATATTAATTATTAAATATATAGACTTCTTAACCAGACTTTAAAACTTTCCAAAGAAATATAAAATTGACTTGAAGAGTTTTCTTTCTTTAAAATATAAATATAACTTCTAGAACATATCTTTACTTTTGATGAAAGAAGTAAACTTTCTTTGTTGACTTTATTATTTTAAGCATTTTTTTCTTACTCTCCTTTAATCTTAATTTTTTTGTTTTATCAATAATTTTATTATTGATTATAAATATTTTTTAAGTGAATAATATTTAAAATTAAAATTAAAAACACGGTTATCTTAAATAATAAAAAAATAGGAATATCAAAATTGCAGATTTTCAAAAAGGAGGGAAATAGAATTAAAAATAAAAAGATCAAAATTATGAATTAAAATTGACAAAAAAATAAGTTATGTATTTATAATGTAAAATATAGTGTCATCTAAACATAAATTACCATATACATAAGTTTTTTAAAATTTATTGATAGTTATGTCAGAAGTGATATATAATTAAATGAAAGTATAAAATTATCAATGCATCACTACTAAATTTTTAAAATTATAGGAAAATTTACAAAATTAAAAAAAAAGTAATTATTCAAGAATATATGAAAGACGCGTAACTTATGTTATTAGACATTTATTTAATGAAGGTAACTTATGTTATTAGGCATTTATTTAATGAAGGTAACTTATGTTATTAGGCATTTATTTAATGAAGGTAACTTATGTTATTAGGCATTTATTTAATGAAGGTTAGCAACTGTCACGTCCTGGTGGGACTTTGTACCAAAACATACTAAGCATGAGTGAATGTGGATTGATCTGAGACCACAAATAAAACTTTCCAAGATATGAAGTACGATTATAATACAAGCTTTACTTTAAATAATGACTTTATTACATTCAATGTGATAGAAACGAAAAACGACTCGGTGCTATAAAAGTACCCTCCAAGACTTTGGAGAGAATATACATTCCCTTTGCTTTCCTTCCCTTTGATGTTAAATCGTTACTCATTAAAACACGTAACAAGTTGAGAATATAATGAACAGAAAATACAACATGGATCTAAAAAGCTTAACAAAAGATGGAGGGGTCACATGCCTTGAACAAACAAAACATTTCTACTACTAACAACATGTGCAATCTCTACCATGGACTATTATTAGAAGAGGGAATGATCATTACCAAGATTGACAACGAAGTCAAAAAAGTCACCCTAACTATCAAGAAATACGAGCTGGAAAGCAACTTGCATAAATTGAGTATTTAGCTTTCCACAAGTCATACTATGTGTATACATATAGTCATATACCTTACCCTTCACGTAACCACAAGAGTATTTATTGATTCATAGTTACAAAAAGTCAATAAAATTGCTATCCTTTGAGCCCCATAATATATATATATATATATATATATATATATATATATATATATATATATATATATATATATATATATATGATTTAGTTGTTTATAAACAAGTTGTTCCAACTGGTCCCTAAAACCTTCAGATCATTTCA
Source organism: Hylodesmum podocarpum (assembly GCA_026586105.1). Classification (NCBI taxonomy): domain Eukaryota; kingdom Viridiplantae; phylum Streptophyta; class Magnoliopsida; order Fabales; family Fabaceae; genus Hylodesmum; species Hylodesmum podocarpum. Next base: position 4,412,114 of record JALJEV010000493.1, on the reverse strand, counting down.
TAATTTGATAACATTTTAAAATCTCAAGTTCCCTGTCATCTGCGCTCAATTTTAAGTAAGCTGCTCCACCACCAGCAAGTTGAACTGCAAGCTCGGACTTTGATATTTTACTAAACTCACACAGCTGATTGTGATATAATAATTAAGAAAAATCGAAGACTTGCACACTTTCCCATTGCTTGCCAGTCTGTTCAGAGTATGCCACTCAAGAAGCCCCTGCAGGAGATATATACACAAATAAACAAAAAATTGCTTCACATAACTTACAACAAATGGATACAAACTAAGAACTAATGATGGACTGAGGATAAAGTTATTAACCAAATCCCTGAGGCTTTCCGAGTTTCATTTCTGCAAAATTGACAGAGAAACAGATCAATGGTTGTCAAGGTTAAATGCTACTTAAGAAAGTCAGGTAAAATGGAGTGGGCCTTAGTTTTCCTTGAGAAACAGATCAATCAGTTACCTAGGTTTTCCTTCAAAAGCATCATTAATTTCATCTATAGTAGGCCTCTCTGGAAACTTTGCCAAAATAACATACTTCTCCTTTCCAGGTGATTCATCTACCCTCTTGTACAGCTCATATTGGTATGGATGAGTCATCCTACATAAAAAAGAAGGGATTTAAAATACCATACTTTGTGAGTACTATCGGCAGAAGATAGAGAATGTCTTTGTATTTTGAGCACATCAAACAATTAAATATCTAATTTAGTTATTTCAAATGGGGAAGGAGCTCCTAGAAAATGCTCTAATCTGTTAGAGACATGCGGAGCTAAACAATGAGCAGAGCAAAAAACTCAAAGATGAGAAGGGCAAAAAGCTAAAAAATTTGAAGAGCAAAAACAGAAGACATCAAGAACTAGTTTTAGCTTTTACATGCCAAATTCAATTGAATGGCATTGCATTGATTCTTTGTCTCTTCTTAGATAAAATATAATGATTTTGAAACCCAGTAAAAATTATTTATGCATGAAAACCTTAAACACTTTTGCATATAGACTTAGGAAAATGATTTCATTGAATTCTATCAAAAAGTGTTTTCTGGTTCAATCTATTGCACAATCTTGTAATCCATTACATGGGTTTGCAAGTTTTTCTAAGAAAAGTTTGCTTCGTGGTTTAATCGATTACCATATTATTGTAATCGATTATAGTGTTAAAGTGAACACAAAAGTTTCACATTTAATCGATTACCATTTGTTGTAATCGATTACATTATTCTTGTTTCAAATTCCAGAAACAACATTGAAAAAGATAATCTATTAAAAAGTCACTTTAACTGATTACCAAGGTAATATAATCGATTACACAGGTGATTTAATTGATTACTGATAGTTAAATCTGTTTTATTCTATAAATAGCTGCCATAACTTTTTCTTAAACAATTCAAGGAACATACCCATTATTCAAAGAGTGTATCATTGTTTAGTGTTTCCAAAAGACAATATCCCATTACTCCTCTTGATTCAATCCATGTGCTATTGTGAGGAATAATAATTCTTATGTGGGTTATTTTTGCAAGGAAAGAGAGAAATTCAACCATGAAGTTTTTCATTGAAACCGTCAATCAAAGTTTTCAGTTTTTTGCATATGCATTGGGTTTCATGATCCATTAGGTTGTGTCTTTCCTTACTCTTGCTTTTACACAATTTCGTTAATCTATTTGCAGTGTTTTACAGCTTTCTAGATTAGGCTTCTTTCTCTAAGTCTTGTCAAAAGGACCATAGGTTCTAGGTGTCTGTTCTTGATCTAGTGTTGATTGAGAGTGATGCTATAGCTAGTAAAACTTGACCTACTTATAGTGGAATCAGTTCAGCTAGGAAATTGGATGTGTCTTTCTTAAAAAGAGGAGGTGAACCAGTATAAATTTGATGTCGATCCTCTTATCCCTTTATTCCTATTCTATACTTAATGCTCTATTTTTTACTTGATTCTTATTTGTGTAATTGTTAATACATCTTCTCAAGCAATTGTTCCTTGCATTGGCCATTTGATTAAAGAAAGATTAGCATTAGATACAAGTGTTATGATGTTTACTCTGATAAAAGATTTTGAAGTACAAGTTTGTTGAAAACCAAGTCACCCTCCTTGGATTGTTGGGTATCCATAACATTTTCATAATCATGGTAATGATTATTTACTGTCTACATTATTAGTTCTATCATAGAAAGAAGAGTATATGTTAATGTTTAATAATTACACCATCCATAGGAAATGTGAATCAATTTAATTTGTTTTATGAACATATGGAAGCATGGCCTTCAATTTTTTTCCTATAGTTCCCCAAAAGCCTTTTTGCTGATTGTACAATCTCATTAAAATCTTTGCGAGAGCCTACATTTAGTGAAGCAAGCCAAGCCAAGCATGTGATGGCAGTCAATGTTATCATTCCTCAGTGCACTACACCTTCTTTTCTTCTCTATGTCAAACAACTAATGAAAAAGATTAATCATGCATGATGTTACTGGCTAACCTGATAGCTCCCATTATGGGATATTGTGTTCCTGCATAATACAGAAGCCGAAAGAAGTAACAACTTTCAAATGATGCTGCATACTTGAGTCTCTGGTCCCTCCCCATTGTCTAGTGATTAAGAGGACAAAGTTATAATCATACTTTTTCAAGAATAAATTATTTTCAACTTGTTGGTATAGTACTTACTTGCATAATACCGCTAGAACCAGGCACATCCTGAATTAATAGAAATGTGTCAATTTTATAAATGAGTATAACAGAATATAAAATTATTGTTTAAAGAGGGGTTGCAGTATACACATAAAATGATCCTATGAAAGACCATGAAACCAAATATATTCTATGAAAACTAAACTGTCTGAATATATTTTATAATTATAAGGTTTGGCTTGTTTCTTTTGATTTTACAATTATTCACGTGCCCTGTATAACCAATTTAGTTAGACCCCCTTGACACCTCTTTAAAACCAATAGTGTAGAACAGATTAGTAGAAAAGCAGCAAGATGTAATTTACTCAAATTTTTCTAAAATAGATGCTGTAGTTTAATACAAGGATCCAAATGTACATCATGTGGTGCTACACAGAGTTCTACAAAGTGATGTGCTATTAATGTAAAGATGATTCTTAAATGTTAGGAACCAACATTTCAGAATATAGAAGAAACATAATCTTTTATTGTAAATTACTCTGTTAGGAACTCAGAGAAAATAAGAGAAGAACTAGTGAGAATAGAACTCTATTTTGGATTTCAAGGTAACTCTATGAAAACTTGGAGTTCCTTAGGGAATTACAATAGAAAAAATGCAGAAAAAGAAGATTTACAGAGAAAGATCCTCTACCCATGCATGAATGCCCCTCACCTTTCCTCCCTCCCCAATACCCACTCAAAACCTCCTTCATATACATCCAGTATCTTGTTGCCCATTCTCTTTCCTCCACGTGTCTATTATGTTAGGATTGTCCTCAACAAAATCTAATTTTCCTCTTTCCACATCTATTCCTTCCTTATTTCTTACTTTGCCCTCAATCCTTCTATTTTTCCTATGATACACGCGTAATGGAGGTCCAACATACTCCTTCGTAGGAACAGTGGATTCCTAAGGAAGATGAAAATAATTACAGAATAAAACTCAGGTCTATGAGAGATTGCACTTTTACACAACCAAATGTCACTTATCCAAAACAACTCCCTTCCCCCTAATAAACTCCTATTTATGGTAGCTGCATAGCTGTAACAGCTCAAACTACCTAGCTTCCTCCTGACATTTCTTCAGTTTCAGGTCCATTTAGATAGGACCCAGTCCTGTTTCGACTTATTCTTATATACACATGCTTAACAAGAGGTCTAACAGCCTATATGTCAACCTTGCATTTTATGCAGTTGACATAGTTCTGAGTAAGGTTCAGATTATCTCCATTTTGCTAAGTCATGACAATCAGAACAAACAAGCTGTAAATCATACAACTATTTCATGAAACAAATTTGAACTATAAGAGCTAGGAACTGAACCTTAAGCTTAGCATTGATTAAGATAACTGGTCTGTGTTCGGCAGCATTGGTCATGGCTCTTAAATCCTGTATTTACAACATCAAAGATATTAAGAGAAAAAGAGAGAGAAGAGCACGATGAAGTTGAAGAAAGCATGTCAAGAAAAATTGAAAAAAGAAAGAAGGCTTCAGCAGATGATATCCGTAAAATATGATTTTAAACTCCACTCTATCCTCTTACATTAATAATACAATTCCCAACAGCATTTTGAGGAGCCACCAAGATATAAATGTCATCTTGCTCCTCAACCTCTGCAGCACCTGAGATTGGAATTTTACATGTTAATGCTATGCCGATATATCACAACCAAGGATGAAAATTATGTGTAGCAAAAACCCAAAGTTATATAGATATTCCCAATATGAAGTTAGGAAGCAAAGATCATTCATATATGATGGTCTGAAGTAAATTTCTTTGCATATGAAGAGTTTTATGTAGGAATCACAAAAGGAAGCTGAAAGTGTTTTTCTCATTGTTTCAACATGTATTAATAAAATGTTAGTTTTTTTTGAAGTAGCATTAGGCAAATGGATGGCCAAGAAAATAAATGAAGAGAAGTGAAGTTAGATATTGAGATTTACGCTTGAATCTGGGATAAAAAAATCTACAGGTATGTAACAAGTAAACACAAGGGGCATTAAATCAAAAGGTTAAACAGCAGAACCATACAAAGTACAGCTCATTGATATACCTATGGAACCAATATTGATGAAGGTTCCTTTTGCTCCATAATCACCCCAATCCATGAACTCTAAAATCTTACGAGTTCCAGCAAGCTGCAATGGCATTCCAGCAAGAGCACCTTCTCCCATTGACCCTTGTACACAAACCTGCATGACCAAGATGAGGATAGTTTAAATGAAAAGAATTATGTCAAACATTTATAGACAATAGTACCATTTTATTTTCTAGACAATGACACCAATATTCTATATCAGAACAAAAGGAGCATGAAAGATACCTTAACCCGCTTGCCATCATCAGCGAAAGAAAGGGCAAGATCTCGAATAAGTTCCATTAGTGTACCTATTCGATAAACATCCTGTAAACCACAATATGTGGTCAGATCAAGACACATAGGAGAAAAAAAGGCAAAAATATGTCCATACCATTTCCGGATTCAGTTCAGGAATGTTGATGTCAACCTGTTTGATTTGGAACGACAGATAAAGAATATATCAGCTTAGGATCAAAGGGAATTAAAAATAATAGCAGTTATCATTCATGGTAAAAGCTTAATATTTTTCCTTCTGACCTTCCTACCCTTCATTCACCTCAGTAATCAGTTATGTTATTACTCTCTCTAAAATAGAGAGATATTCTGCATGCAAAAAGAATGTTGATTCATATTACTTCATTTTTATTTTTTACATTTAAAAATAGAACATTTTTCACAGGATAGAATAAGTAAAAATGACAATTGTTAAAAGTATTACATGGATCTAGAGTCACTTTAATAACAGCAACTAGGAAGTCTTAACTAGGTTGCTAACTTGTGATATTAGCTTCATACCTTCAATCTAGTTTTTCCATCATTGATTGCCCTCTGTGTAGCTTGTACCACATCATCATAGAAATATTTCCTGATTTCTCGAGAATGTGGAATGTTATTTAGTCTAGTAGGAATTCCTCTCCACTTATCCTGTAACAAGCTAAGGCAAAATAAGAAACAATGCACAGAGAATACTTTCATATCACAATAAAGGAGAAAAATATTCAAAATAAACAAAGCAATGCCTTTTACAAGTAAAACCATCTACCTGGCTCAAAGCTGTCTGTCCTTTCTTTGTATCAAGAATTGAATTTTCTGAATTAGAAGAAGTTAGTTAGTGATCATGAAAAATATGAATTGTTTCTGCTTATTGCATATTAAAACCCATGTCAAGACATCAAAATATTTCTAGCATCTCGTTGAGGAAGTAATATGTGCTCCAACATATCATAACAAAACAGAATAACAGAACGAAAGTTGTTAGCTATGTATAGTCATAAAACTTATGCATAATTGCACTTTTGGTATATCTACAATGAGTATAGTAAGGTGCAATTTCAGTCTCCAAATAACTTTTGCTCAAATTCTATAACTCAATTATAATGCTTTTGCCTATATTCAAACCCTAAGTTTTTCAATGGTTGCAAGCACATCATTTTGTTAGTTTCCTTCTACTACTTAAGAACTTCAAATTCTCAACCCACCAATCAAAACATCATATTTCACCAAAAACTAAAATATCACAAGAATTTCCCCTTCTTTAAAACCCTAATATCACTTACGAAATTCATTAATGATTTTAATCAAATTTTTACCCAATTTCCAGATTCCGAACAATTTACATAATTTCATATCTCAATTTTGTCTTAAAACTTAATTATTTTACTGAGAAAACAAGGTTTTAGATGATTTTGGGTAAATGCAAACTTATAGAAGGGTTCGATTGAACAATTAAAAATTGGAAACTAAGTTTAAACAAAGACTTATTAGAAGACCAAAATTTCACATCAGCTATTGTGCTAGGAACAAAATTGTTGTTAAGCCTAAAACTTGTTTTTTAAATATCATGTCAATATTGACAATCTTGAACAAAGACAATCTTAAAAAATTATATAATGGCATATTTGGTTTTAGAAAACATTTTCTAATTTTATAAATAATTACAAATTGTTTTCTACAGTGTTTTTTATACAATTCTTTTTGTTAAAAAAAAAAAACAAAAGTGGAAACAATGTGATTCTTCTGTTTGAATTGAGATATGCACTTGAAGCTTCGTACCTCCTGATTTTATTATTTTCGCTTTATCCTGTTGGAATTGATATAATAAAGATTCAATTTCTTTGAAAACTGCTTCTTTAGAATGGCTGCCATCAATCTGTGAATATGAGAATAAGTTAAATGTGAGTGAATGTCCCACTGGCTCACATGAAGGCATAAGACAGAAATGAGAGGGTTCATAATGATCTCTAATGACCTTATGTGTTATGTTTGAGTAAGAGGAAGATACTGCTTCTGCATTTTGCTTATATATGTTTAGGCGAGACTTTACCTGAAAAGCAACAGACAAGTATACTAAAAGTACTTCACAAGGATACTAGACCCACTTAATTGTTATCAGGAAAAGTTGTAATCTCAAATGACAATACAACAGAAGCTCAATAAATCATTTTTTTCTCTATAAGATGAGCTTAATGACTAGATAATGCATTTTCTGCTTCCAAACTAACATTGAAATAAAAATTGTTAATTCAATATCAGATTGAAGAAATGAAATATATAATGAACAGTGAAACATGAGAGAGAGAGATCTAAAATGAAATAAAAATGTCAAGATGCTTAGATCATAAAATTGCAAGCTCATGAATACATTTCAGTGATTTTAAGAATTACATTTAAAATAAGGAAATTTGATTATGGCGACAGTTTACCCACACTAAATTTGTTGCAATGTTAAAAACCAAATCCCAAAAGAGTTATATGTAAATGCCACACACATAGAACAGTTCATGCATATGAATGACACCATCCTCACAATACAACTAAATCAACTGATAAAACTCCTTTCTCAATTTAGTTGAAAATACAGTCTTCAAAACTAAAATAGAACAACTAAGGTCTTAATATTTCCACAAATATTATGGTCAAACTTGTCATGCAATAAAATCAAAATCTCAATAGTGACAGCAAATATGTAGGAGATCATTTCACGCTGAGTTCATCCTTTCCAGCTACCAATTAGTATAAATGACAAATACATTTTTGAATGATACAACTTATGTGAAGTACAAAAAAGATAAAAGGAGTATATATCATACCTTCTCTTCAGTGTCGTCAGGTCGAGTTATCAGCCTTTCTTTAATTTCTTTAGTCTCAGGTGGAAAAAATTTTAGATGATATATCTTCCCTGTCTCTGGGTCTAGCCTTCTACCAACACATCTGTCTATCAGAATTTCATCAGGAACCTGAGTATTAGAAAATTTAATAACTTAGCGAGGAAGATGAATCTGTTTATTTCTTATTAACATCTATCTATTGCACACAAAACTCTAGGTAATTATATAATATGCAATATGTTACTATTTCAATAACACCAACTGACACGCCTATTATTTAAAAAATTACTGAGTTTTGAAAATGCGATCACTGTTGAAGCTTCATTGCAATACTTGATATTGCAGAAAATTGTAAACAAATGTGGCTGCAGACCCAAAAACCTTGAAACTGGTGACAATTTTATCAAACATTATCTTAAAAACAAATGTAAATTTAGCAATTGATGTTTTGGAAGGGGAAAAACGAAAATAAATGTCTGACATACATCTAATACTATATACACATCAGGTCGTATTTGCATTTTCTCTAGACTCTGGGCTTGGCCAAAACTCCGAGGATACCCATCAAGAAGCCACCCTCTTTGCTTTGCATCTTCACGAGACAATCGTGTTGCCACCATCTACAAAAGAATGTATAGTTATCAAGTCATGCATTTTACTTTCATCACACAAAAGGTGAGTAAGAACAGACACTAAAGCCAGCGAAATTTAATATTTCATACAGCAGTCACAATTTCATCAGGAACCAATTGACCCGCATTCATGAACTCCTTTGCTTTATTTCCTATTTCAGTCCCAGCTGCAACTTCTGCTCTTAGCAAATCACCTGTTGATATGTGTACCAATCCAAACTGCACAACAGCAAAAGAAACACTTAACTTTTTTTTGGTTCTGAGACCAAGATATCATTCACCACAGGTTAATCATACCTGAGCTGGTTAGGACTAGCACAACTCTCTATCCAAGTATTTAACATAATTATATATTCAAAAATCGAACTCAACACCACTATAGTTAAGCTGGAACAACTTCACTATAAATTGATCAATGTGCTTGATGATAAATAATTACTTATGTAATTTTTCATGGTTAGGACTACTATATGTGACAAAACTCTCCATTCAAGTATTTAACGCAATAGCATATTCATATTCGAACTTGACACTACTATAGTTAAACTGGAAAAACTTCACCTTCAATTGATCCATCTTTGATGAAAATTAATAATTTATTTAATCCTACATCAAATGCTTTTTTTTTTTTTTTGACATAATTGAAGTAGTTCCTCTTTTTTTTAACATCAATTTCTACCTTAAATTATTACTATATTTGCTAAGTAGTTCCTTATACAAAATTATGATGAATTTTCAATAATTTAATTATTCCGTATAAGAAGTTAGAGTAAAACAATTTTACACGGTCATCTAATCACAAAACAGAATTTGTATGATTTTTAGGAATTTCGTTATCAAAGTCATCGAAAACTTGCAATATGGGTTGTAATTGGGTGACGGTATAAAACGGTTTACATAAATGAACCATTTTCTCATTACTTAATACTATACAATCTCATTAGATTAAGAACTAGTTAGAAGAAAAAAAAAATACTTGAGGAACAAATTGATATTTTATTCAATTTTCCATAATTGAAAGTATAATTAATGTGTAGAAAGGGAATGGCATGTTGTGGTAACGAGTAAAGAACCTTTTGGACAATCAATTCACATTGTGTGCCTTTGCCGGAGGCAGGTGCACCTGATATCATCACCTTCAGAGGCTCGCTGCTCGAACAATTCACTTTCAGTGTCTTAGGAGTTAACGGTAATTTGGTGTAGCAACGAAGGTTGGTTAAGCGAAGAGGCTGAACGTGGAAGGAGAAGTGACGGTGGTGTAGACATGAATGATGCGTAGAAGAAGAAGAAGAAGAGAGAGGTGTGGATAGAAGAGAAGGAGAAGGAGAAGGAGTGAGAGTGGTGCGATGGAAGGAGGAGGGTGTGGAATTCAACATTGTCGTTGATTTGCTCTGCAGATAATGCGCCACGCAGATTTGACTTAGTTGAGTGGTTCACCAACACTCACACAAATGCCATTGTTCCTTTTCTTTTCTTTTGTTTTAGTTAAAACAATTATCATTTATCAATTTTATAAATTTCCTCGGACAACTTTACTACACTAATAACTGTAATACGCAATCAATCAGCCACCCCACTCATAAAATATCTGTTTATTTCTCTTTCTTCCCACTTTATATATATACATATTTCTCTCTCTTCACATTTTATAATTGAATTGATGGTCTGATCTATTGCGAAATAACAATAATTGTTTTTCAGTCCTCAAATGAAATAAAATATTAAACTTACGTAGAATTTGCATGAAGGTATCAAATGTGGCCTAACTCATTAGCGAGGTATTTAACAAGTAAAAAAAATTTTACTTAGGAGGAATTTAATTCAGAATGTTACTTTGTCAAGTGTTTATTTTAAAAAACAAAATTCAAAAAATTATGTTTTTCAAGAATTTTTTTAATTAATTTTTCTATGATTACATTTCTACGGCCTGTTTTCATCAAGTCACAGAAATAGAATGGTAAGAGTCTGGATGATAAATAAAAAACTAATTAATTATCATGTCATGTGTGTATTATACATTAATTTATTTCTTTTATTTTAGTTTTTTTCTAATTTGGTTTGTTATAAAATAAGATCAAATTAATAAAAAAATATAAAATGAAAATGAAAATTTCAATAATTAGCACAATTTAAATTTAACAAACTTATTAAAAAAATCCCTTTTAAAAACTATCTAAATTAAGAATTGTGCTAATTATGAAAATTTTGATAGGAATTGTTCGGATAAATTTTGATGGGAAGTTTTACTTTATGAACTATAAAGTTACCTTACATCAATTACAAGATAAGCAGATTTTATTTAAGGTTTTTTTTTGTTAGTAGATATTTATTATGGATAAAAGGTAGATCTCTCATTTAAGTTGGTACTTTGTCACGCAAGTGTCCTTTACTTATCTTCAAACGAGTGAGTGGGACCAATTGCAGCACGACTGAACCACAAACAATAGCTATAAATAGGTCCACGAATGCAGAGAGATCTCACCAACACCATGGTCTTAAAAGAAACTTGTTAATTGCCATGTTTGTTCAGATTGGAATTTTTGCAGGCAAGGCCATAAAGATCTGAATTACATTCCAAACATCAACTACTAACAATAAAATTACATGCTCCAGAATGCCAAGAAACTCATCAATTACTAACTACATCATGCAAGGAATAATAATTTTATATCTAGAAACGAGTTAAGCAAAAGAGAATAAAATCAATTGTACTAAATTTACTATGTTCCCTAGTAAAATAAAACTGAAATACAGAACATAAAACTGAAATTTTCAAAGGGTCCTTAGAGGTAACTTGTGAGGGTGTTGAGACTTCAATCCAACTTGACCGAAGAGAACAAGTAATACACGAACCAGAATGAAGAGAGGAACCCAATTGTACCTGTAGAAAGCATGATTGCTAGAACCATGAAGAGTGAGTATCCCAAGTAAAGTGTTGCAGACACAGGACCACTCAAACTCTTGAGATCAAACACAAGATAGTTTACGGAGTACAGAAAGATGTATATGGCCACAGAACCAGAGGCAAAGAAAGATTTCCACCACCATCTCCAATCCTCCACACACAAGTGCATGTAAGTCAGAACTAAAGATACCTCAGCACAAACAACCACAAGAAGGATCAAAACAATGAAGAGAAACCCAAAGACATAGTAAACACGACCCATCCAAATGCTGGACATGATAAAGAAGAGCTCAATGAACAAGGTTCCGAATGGAAGGGTGCCAGCACCAAGAACTAACAGCCATGACGGGTACCTCTGCTGGGGAATTTCGCGAGGAATTTGGTTGGTTCGGACTGGATACTCAATGTGGGGTGCTTTGGCTCCAAAGTACCCACCAACAAGGGTAAGGGGTACGGATAAGCAGAACCAAAGCAAGATTAATATTACAAAGAGTGAAAATGGAATGGCTCCGGTGCTGTGGCTTCCCCACAATAGGAAGTTCAAGGTTGTAAGGATCAAAAAGGAAATGCCAGGGAAGAAACAGGCTGCCTTCCACGCAATTGAAACCCAGCCCTTCTGATCACCAAAGCCAATTGTTCTCCACATGCGAACTGCGACATAACCAGCAGCAATACCAAGTATCATATAGATAAACAGCATACCTGTGATCAATGTTCCACGAGATGCTGGTGACATGAATCCAAGTGCGGCAAACAATATCGTCACAATAGACATACCAAGAATCTGAACCCCATCCCCAACCATCACACACAACAAAGCTGGATTTGATGGAGCACGGAAAACATCTCCCACTACAAGCTTCCAACCAGATAACTCTTCATTCATCTGTGCTTGAGCCTCCTTATCAAGCTCCTCATAACGGGTCAGATCCCTCCTAACAGTCCTCAAGAAGATCACAAGAACAATGCCGGCAAGAAAAGTGATCACCATAAGTGAATTAAGGATAGAAAACCAATGCACTTTAGCTCCTTCCATCTTTAAGTATGCATCCCATCTAGATGGCCACTTGATGTCACTCTCCTCAAAGGTGACCTCATAAGTGAAAACAACAGGCTGACCCTGTTTGATAGGCATAGCCACAGTGGCCGGATCGCATTGGATAGACGCCGGATACTTGTCATACATCTTCAAGTTTTTCGCAGAATCAGCATTATGCTTAATACTGCAAGGAATCACCTCAAACCCAACAACCATGTACCCAGGCTTCTCAGAAGATCCTTCCTTGCCAACTGGGAAAACTTCTGCGCCATCACCTGTCCCCATTACACGGGCCACATTGGTCTCCTCATACTTGTGCACAAGAACATTGAACTTAAGATGGTTAAACAGATAATACACTTCCTCAATCTTAATACCAACAGGGAACCCTGTCCATCGCATAAAGTACCCTTCTTTCTGTGTGAACCGGATAGCCGGTAAATTATCAAGAATCAAATTAACCTGATACATCTCATCAATCCTCTCCTTCAAGATCTTAAACTGGTCCCCAGACAATGACTCGATCCGGCACAAGTAAATCTGGGACTCATTGGTGTGCATCCTAAACTTATAAGGAGAGTTCTCTATCCTATCCCCCATGAGGAGTTCCCCAAGGTTCTCAGCACTGTCCTTGATTCCACCCTCAGGTTTGCAAAAGGGTAAACTGTAATAGCTAAAGGGCATTTCTGTATCAATCGAAGTGAGGGAATTCACCTTGACCCACAACTCATCGGTGACACCATACTTATGGGGATAACTACCCGGAAGGTAGAACCCATAACTGGATTGAATTTGAAATGTCATGCATAAGATCAAAACCACCCATAACCCAAATTGCTTACAAGACTCCATCTTTGCAAGATTCACAGTGGATTCGTGCCAGATCTGACAGACCCAGATACAGAAATCAGTGAAAAGAATGCTCAAAAGATAAAACCAGACTCTTAACTAGTGCATGCTTTTCTGAGTTCAGAGATATGCAAGTTGAAAAAGGCTAGATAGATAATAATAATAGTACTGTTACTACACAGCTGAGAAAAAAGATGGGTATGTGAATATGATGAAGAAAAAAAAATGAACAGAAAAACATTATTAAAAAGCTGAAATTTCTTATATTACTGACCTGATGCACAGGAAATGTGCAAGAGGATTAAAATTCTTCACGCATGAAAAAATATGAAGATATTCTTCACGCACTGCAGATTAAGGGGCGAAGAATCGGAATATTATGAAGTGCAAAACCTGTGTGATGAAGACTTTGGTGTCTGAGAGAGAGATTGCACATTTTATATATATATATTTATGGTCGGTTTTGTTTCACTTTCCTTCGGAAGCTGGTCACTGTGCTGATGGAGAGTTGCGAAATGACGTTATTACCCTTGAGATTGCATGTATGAGCATTGGACAAATTCTGAAATCATGTTGTCAGGGTCTTTACGACAAATCCAATACCCACCAACACCGACACTTCGCTATGTTCTTTGCTTTGTATTTTTTGTAATTTATATTTATATTTTCATTTCAGTAACTGTTTGACGCTGGTAAATTATTTTAATTTTAAAAAATTTATAAAATTATCTTAAGTCAAAATTAATTTTAAACTTTAGATCAATTTTTTATGTATGCAATAAGAAATATAATATTCGCATGTTTTCATATCAAGTAATAAAATAAATGTAAAAGTCAATATTACTCACTTCAGTAGTAAATAAAATTATATATCTATCTAAATAAGTCATGACATGATTCTAAAGAAAATTTAAATCACTTTGTGTGAAATCAAATAGACATATTTTAACTGAGAAATTCAACTCGATCTGTTAATCAAAATCTACATACTTTATTTTTTTAAAAAAATAAATATGTAGTTTGATGCAAATCTTCGATACTTATATTTTAATTTTGTAGGAAAAAAACACTAGTATTATATGAATTTGTGTAAGAAGTGATTTCATGTGTGTAAATGGAAAAAATATGGCAAGCACGTAATTATAATTGTAATGGACTTTTAACTATTGAAGTTCCAATGAAAGAGAGGTTTGTAAGGTAGTGAAGTAATTAATGAACAGTTTATTCGTGGAGTTTCGTTGAGTTTCGTTTTTACAAATACTAAGGTGTGATATTAAGATACTTGTTAACGAATTTTATTTTATTTTTTTGAAAGAAAAAAATGAATATCTTTTGCCAAAAAAGTGCTATGCATGTATTTTTTTTTTATCATAATTTTAAATACACTTGTAACATAAATTTTAAGGAAAAAGGCTAGTGACAGTTGATTGGACATTTTGTCACTGATTTGTGTAAGCATTGCACTTTGTAATGACGCTGTTGTGAAGGGTTACTAATCCATCCGTAGCTTCAGCATGCAGGTAAGGTCTGTCACACTAGATCTAAGTGGGAGAAAACCAGAACAGTAAACAAATGCTTTAAGTGTGCTTGCACCAATGAGAGACGTGACACCCTCCTATATGGTATTTGACCAATAATGTTATTATGGTAACACACCTATAAAGTAGAAATTACCTTGGATCTAACTCATTCATTTGTTTGACCAAGTGATTATACAAAAAAAAAATATTAGTGTATTGCGATATCAGTAAGAAATACTCTGTCGCTTGGTTGAGTTGGAAGTGTCCCGCAAAGTGGGGGTGTGAGCCTTATTTGATTTATATAATAAAGATCTGAAAATAATGCAGCCCTAGTCACCACTCATGACTTTAAAAAAAAAAACTTTTTCTTCATAAATTGATTCCATCATAGCTATCTGAAAAATGGAAATCACTTGACATAGTGTTTTTGTGTCCAAACCACAAATTGCGGAAAATAAGTGATTGGACAATTTGATTCTACAACATTTTTTCTAACTCAATTGGTTATTCTTTTAATTTGTTCCTTTGAAAGAAAATGCTGGCTTATAAGGACAATATTATAATATTAGAACTAAACAACAACAAAAACAAAACAAATTTTTATTCCATATCATATACTTTAATTTGAGAACTAGGCAAAACCATAGAAGAAAAAGATGAATTGAATGGGATGTAATCACCTAATCATCACATTATATTCCTTTCCGTTCTTCTTTAACTGATACATGCAATCGATCTTAAATTCATTTCATTTTATTCATTCCTATTCCATTTCCTTCCATGAATCCAAAAATAACCATTATCTTAATTACTTTCTAAGACCACAAGATAGCAAATGTCAACATTATTTCCCACTCCACCTCCGTAACAATTACAACGGCATAGTACTCCTACCAATTCTCCACATGCATGTGATACATATTTTTCACTTCATCTCAACGTCTAAGTACAACAAAAATAACTTAGAAGTAGCTTAGGAATTCATGACTTTAATATATTTTCTCTGACGTAGGGACATTGTGAATTTATAAAGAATTCACTTAGAATTTTAAATTGAGGGATATTGTGAATTCAACGAATTCACTTGTAACTCTAAATTGAGGGACAAAATGAATTTACAATTTCAAATCGAGAGACATTTTGAATTCGTCCAGAATACACTTATAATTCAAAATCGATGGACATTTGAAATTCATAAAGAATTCACATCTAATTCCAAACAGATGGACATAGTAAATTCAATAAGAATTCACTTCTAATCCCAAATAAAGGGTAATTAACCATTCATTTCTGAATAATGGGTCTTTGCGAACATAGAGAATTCAAAAAGAATTAACTTGTAATTCCACACCGAGGTACATCATGAATTCACAAAATATTCACTTTAAATTCTAAACCGAGACACACTGTAAATTGACAAAAAATTTACTTGTTATTCCAAATCAAAGGACATTTTGAATTCACAAAAAATCATTTTTAATTCCAAACCAAAGGTAATTAACCATGCATTTTCGAATAAGAGGTCTTTATGAATTGATAAAAAAATTCACGTGTAATTTTAAATCGAGGGATATAGTGAACAAACAAAGAATTCTCTTATAATTTAAAACCAAGGGACATTGTGAATTCACTTGTAATTCCAAACCGAGTGATATGGTGATTTCACACATAATTAACTTTTAATTCCAAACCAAGGGTAATTAACCATACATTTTTCGAATAATGGGTCTTTGTGAATTGATAAAAAACTCACCTGCAATTCTAAACCATGGGAAATTGTGAATTAACAAAGAATTCACTTGTAATTCCAACGGAAGGACATTGTGAATTCACAAAGAATTCATTTGTAATACTAAATCGAAGAACATTTTGAATCCACAAAGAATTCACTTTTAATTGAAAACCAAGGTAATTAACCATGCATTTCTAAATAATGTGTCTTTGAAAATTGATAAATAATTCACTTGAAGTTAAAAACCAAGGGACATTGTGAATTAACAAATAAACCATTCGTAATTCGAAACTGAGGGACATTGTGAATTAACACAGAAATCACTTGTAATTCTAAACTGAGGGAAATTGTAAATTCACAAAGAACTCACTTTTAATTGTCAGCCGAGGGACATTGTAAATTCATAAAGAATTCACTTGTAATTCCAAATTGAGAGACATAGTGAAATCAAAAAAGAATTCACTTGTAATTCAAAACCGAGAGACAATGTGAATTCACAAAGAATTCACATATAATTTTAAACCGAAGGACATTGTGAATTCATTAAAAATTCACTTGTAATTCCAAACCGAGGGTCATTGTGAATTCACATAGAATTTCATACCCAAAGACATTGTGAATTCAAAAAGATTTTAGTTGTAATTCCAAACCGAGCGACATTGTGAATTCACAGAGAACTCACTTTTAATTCCAAATAGAGAGATATTGTAAATTCAAAAAGAATTTAATTGCACTTCAAAACCGAGGAATATTATTAATTCACAAAGAGTTCACTTTTAATTCCAAATCAAGGGGAAGTAACCATGCATTTACGAATAATTGGTCTTTGTGATTTGATAATGAATTCACTTTTAAATCCAAACCAAAGAACATTGTGAATTTACAAAGAATTCACTTGTATTTCCAAATGGGGGGACATTGTGAATTCACAAAGAATTCACTTGTAACTATAAACCGATGGACATTGTGAATTTACAAAATTCACTTATAATTCCAAACCAAGGGTAATTAACCATGCATTTTATGTGAAATGATAAAGAATTCACTTGTAATTTAAAAGCGAGGGACGTTGTATAGTAACCAAGAATAAACTTATAATTCCAAACGGAGGGACATTGTGAATTCACAAAGAATACACATGTAATTCCAAACCAAGGGACATTATGAATTCATAAAGAATTCACTTTTAATTCCAAATTAAGGGTAATTAATAATGCATTTCTGAATATTGAACATTTGTGAATTGATAAAGCATTCACCTATATTTTCAAATCGAGTGACACTGTGAATTTCTAAAAATTCACTTATAATTCCAAACCGAGAGTCAATGTGAATTCACAGAGACTTCACTTGTAATTCCATACCAAGGGACATTGTGAATTCACAAAGAATCAATTGTAATTCCAAATCGAAGGACATTGTGAATTCACAAAGAATAAACTTTTAATTCCACACGAAGGGACATTTTGATTTCAAAAAGAATTTAATTGTAATTCCAAACCGAGGGATATCGTGAATTCACAAAGAATTCACTTTTTATTTAAAACCAAGGGTAATAAACCATGCATTCCGAATTGTGAGTCTTTGTGAATCGATAAAGAATTCACTTGCAAATCCAAACTGAGGGACATTGTGAATTTACAAAGAATTCAGTTTTTATTCAAAATCGAGGAATAATGTAAATTTACAAAGAACTCAATTTAATTCAAAACAAATGTTAATTAACCATGCATTACCAAATAATGGGTCTTCGTGAATTGCTAAAGAATAAAGATGTAATTCAAAATCGAGAAACAATATGCAGTAACGAAGAATTCACTTATAACTCAAAACGAAAGGACAATGTGAATTCATAAAGAATTCACTTTTAATAATAAACCTTGTGAGTTCACAGAGAATTTACATGTAATTCCAAACCTAAGGACATTGTGAATTTAAAAAGAATTCACTTTTAATTCATAAGCGAGGGACCTTGTGAATTCATAAATAATTCACTTGTAATTCGGACACTGTGAATTCACAAATAATTTACTTGTAATTCCAAACCAATGGACGTTGTGAATTTACAAAGAATTCACTTTTAATTCATAACCGAGGGATATTATGAATTTACATAGAAATCACTTTTAATTCCAAACTGAGGGACATTGTGAATTCATGAAGAATTCACTTTTAATTCCAAATCGAAGGACATTGTGAACTCATTTGTAATTCCAAACCGAGGGATATTGTGAATTCACAAAGAATTCACATGTAAATCCAAACCTAGGGACATTGTAAATTTACAAAGAATTCACTTTTAATTCATAACCGAGGGACCTTGTGAATTCATAAAGAATTCACTTGTAATTAAAAATCGATAGACATTGTAATATCTCAAATAATTCACTTTTAATTCAAAACCGAGGGACATTCTGAATTCACATAGACATCACTTTTAATTCCAAACCGAGGGACATTGTGAATTTATGAAGAATTCACTTTTAATTGCAAACCGAGGGAAATTGTAATTTCATAAAGAAATCACTTGTAATTTGAAACCGAGGGACGTTGTGAATTCACAAAGAATTCACTAGTAATTCCAAACCTAGGGACATTGTGAATTTACAAAGAATTCACTTTTAGTTCATAACCGAGGGACATCGTAAATTCATGAAGAATTCACTTTTAATTCCAAACCGAGGAACGTTGTGAATTCAAAAAGAATCCACTTGTAATTCCAAACCAAAGGACATTTTGAATTTACAAAGAATTCGTGTTTAATTCCAAACCTAGGAACATTGAGAATTCATAAAGAAATCACTTGTAATTCCAAACCGAGAGACATTGTGAATTCACAACGAATTCACTTGTAATTCCAAAACCCATGGACATTGTGAATTTACAAAGAATTAAATTTTAATTCATAATCGATGGACCTTGTGATTTCATAAAGAATTCACTTATAATTGCAAATCGAGAGACATTGTGAATTCACGTCGAATTCACTTGTAATTCCAAACCAAGGGACATTGTGAATTCGTCAAGAATTCACTAGTAACTTCAAACCTAGGCAAACTGTGAATTTAGAAAGAATTCACTTTTAATTCATAACCGATGAAACTTGTGAATTCATAAAGAATTCACTTGTAATTAATAACCAAGGGACATTGTGAATTCACGGAGAATTCACTTGTAATTCCAAACCTAGGGACATTGTGAATTTACAAAGAATTCACTTTTAATTCATAACCGACGGACATTGTGAATTTACATTGAAATCACTTTTAATTCCAAACTGAGGGATATTGTGAATTCTTGAAGAATTCACGTTTAATTCGAAACTGAGGGACATTGTGAATTTATAAAGAATTCACTTGTAATTTCAAACCGAGGGATATTGTAAATTCACAAAGAATTCACTTGTAAGTCCAAATCAAAGGACATTGTGAATATACAAAGAATTCACTTTTAATTCATAACCGAGGATCATTGTGACTTCACATAGGAATCACTTGCAATTCCAAACCGAACAACATTGTGAATTCATGAAGAATTCACTTTTAATTCCAAACCGAGGGACATTGTGAATTCATGAAGAAGTCACTTGTAACTCCAAACCTAGGGACATTGTGAATTCACATAGAAATCACTTTTAATTCTAAACCGAGGGACATTGTGAATTTATGAAAAATTTCCTTGAAATTTCAAACAGAGAGACATTGTAAATTCAAGAAGAATTCACTTTTAATTCCAAATTGAGGGACTTTGTGAATTTATAAAGAAATCACTTGTAATTCCAAACCGATGGATATTGTGAATTCATAAAAAATTTACTTGTAATTCTAAATCTAGGGTCATTGTGAATTTATAAAGAATTCACCTTGAATTCCAAACCAAGGGACACTGTGGATTCATAAAGAAATCACTTGTAGCTCCAAACCCAGAAACATTGTGAATTCGCAAAGAATTCACTTGTAATTCCAAACCTTGGGATATTGTGAATTTACAAAGAATTCACTTTTAATTCATAACCGAGGTACCTTGTGAATTGATAAAGAATTCACATGTAATTCCAAAGAGAGAGACATTGTGAATTCACAAAGAATTCACTTCTAATTCCAAAAGAAGGGACATTGTAAATTTTCGAAGAATTCACTTTTAATTCATAATCGAGAGACATTATGAATTCACACAGAAATCGCATTTAATTCCAAACCGAGGGACATTGCGATCCATGAAGAATTCACTTTTAATTCCAAACCGAGAGACATTGTGAATTCATGAAGAATTCACTTGTAATTCCAAACCGATGGACAATGTGAATTCACAAAGAATTCATATGTAATTCCAAACCTAGGGACATGGTGAATTTATAAAGAATTCACTTTTAATTCCAAACCGAGGGACATTGTGATTTCATAAAGAAATCATTTGTAATTTCAAACTGAGGGACATTGTGTATTCACAAAGAAATCACTCGTAATTCCAAACTGAGAGACACTGTGAATTTAGAAAGAATTCACTTTTAATTCATAACCGATGAACCTTGTGAATTCATAAAGAATTCACTTATAATTCGAAATCAAGGAACATTGTGAGTTCAATTGTAATTCCAATTTAAGGGGCATTGTGAATTTACAAAAAATTCACGTTTAATTCATAACCGAGGGACATTATGAATTCACGTAGAAATCACTTTTAATTCCAAACCGAGGGACATTGTGAATTCCTGAAGAATTCACTTTTAATTCTAAACCGAGGGATATTGTGACTTCACGAAGAATTCACTTGTAATTCGAAATCGAGGGACATTGTGAATTCACAAAGAATTCACTTGTAATTCCAAACCAAGGGACATTGTGAATTCAATTGTAACTCCAAACTAAGGGACATTGTGAATATACAAAGTATTCACTTTAATTTAATAACCGAGGGTCATTGTGACTTCAAATAAAAATCAGTTGTAATTTCAAACCGAGCGACATTGTGAATTCATGAAGAATTCATTTTTAATTCCAAATCGAGAGACATAGTAATTCATGAAGAATTCACTTATAATTCCAAACGAAGTGACATTCTGATTTCATGAAGAATTCACTTTCAATTCATTATCGAGGGACAATGTGAATTCACATAAAAATCAATTTTAATTCCAAACTGAGGGACATTGTCAATTCATGAAGAATTCACTTGTAATTCCAAACTGATGGACATTGTGAATTCCACATCTAGGGACATTGTGAATTTACAAAGAATTCACTTTTAATTCATAACCAAGGTACCTTATGTATTCATAAAGAATTCATTTGTAATTCTAAACCGAGGGACACTGTGAATTCACAAAGAAATCACTTGTAATTCCAAACGAAGGGTGTAACGCCCCTCTATATTTCATTGCTGAAATATTTTCCTTTATATCTATTTATTATTATTATTTGAAAATGTTTCCCTTCATTTAGATTTCTTTAAATAAAATCTTAAAATAATTTCCTTATTAAAACAAAACGTCACCATAAAAATAAAACACATCACATAAATCACACATAATCATACATCAAAAGTTATTTACAAAATGTCACATAGGTACGTAATATTGTGACAATTATAATATACACATTATTCCATTCAATCCTCATGTTAGCTAACATTCCTTGATATCTCCACATATGATTACTGAATCTACCTGTCAATCTGCTCCTCCGAATAAAATTCAGGATCATCACAGGTGTCAAACCACAGACACAAACACGCAAGGTTAAGTTCCAATATCTTTTAAAAAAATACTTATCATATAAAAATATCAATACAATACATATCATATAAAAATATCAATATGATACATATCATAATCAAATAAATAAAGAATGAATTATGACTTAAATGAAATTTCTACATGATGCATGCTCCAACCTCAACTCCAAAAATATGCAATGTGGTACCATCTCAGATAATACGACATCATCATCGTAAAACTTACCGACCAGTTGGGATTTCACAGTGGTGCACAGAATCTCATAAACAATCATGTGATCATCATGAATTAAATGAATTCTCACTATAAAAATCCCACAAGTCTGGCATCCCACCTAGACGCACGGATTAAGTTATTATCTGCACCTCTAACCGAGGCCACCTCTTTTGAGGCATGCATGAATGAATGAAAACTTATCTCCTTTCTAAAAATCTCATTTAAAACAAGACCAATCTTGTTGATATTACAAGTCCATTCCATCATTATATTTTATATTATGGGTTAATAATTTATAGTATAATAATCATAGTTTTCATCACAGTCTTCAACGTGCATAGCATAGGTAATTAATCACAGTCTCAATCATCAACCAAATTCAAGGAAAAGTTAAACATACACAATCCAAGTCATTATCCAAATATACGTCAAAAGTCATTCACATTCAAATCAAATTTTCCAATTACTCTTTAAAATTGTTAAAAATCTTCATAAAATTACGTATTATATAAATAACTTAAAGTTATGAAATCAGTAAAGGTGGCAGAGCCTCCTAGTTAGATCTCATAATTTTAAGATATCAAATTATCATTTCATAAAATTAAATATTATATAAATAACTTAAAGTTATGAAATCAGTAAAGGTGGCAGAGCCTCCTAGTTAGATCTCATAATTTTAAGATGCTCAAATTATTATACGAAGTATAAATAAATGAAAGCGGAAATATTTAAATATAAAAATATAAATATGCGGTATTATAATTGAAATCTGGACTAGTTCAGTTGGTTAGATTATGACTGAAAACCAGAATGTCTTGGGTTCAAGTCATGCTCCCACCATTTCTATTTTATTTTATTTTATTTTTAAATATGCATTATTTTAGTATTTGAAAACTTAAATAAATTGCAACTTCCCTTATAATTCTTATTACTTTAAAAATTCAATAATAATTATAAATTCATAAATTTTAGAACACAAATATTTTAAGATTATTCTAGAATTGAAAACTTAATTAAATTTAAAACTTAAAATAATTTAGAAACTTCCCTCACCTTATTTTTCTCCCTCTTGGAAATGCTTTGAAAGATCTTCTAATGGTTGAAAGAAGGTTGATCTTACTCCCACACAAAGTTAAGTGAAGTGGTTTTGGTGAATTTAGAAAAATTTGGAATTTTAGCAAAATAAGTTTATGGTTTTGATAAATTGGAACAAACTAAAATTTTGGTGTTTCGGTGCAAATGAATTCATGGCTGAAGTGTTCTCAATTGGTTTCTATTTATAGATGAAATAAAATTTAAATTATTATTAGTGCTAAATTTAATATACTTAGTGGTTTTTCCATAAACAATTAATTATAATTCTTTTTCTTATTAGTGCTCCATTAATCAAATTGGTGCTAACACCACTAACTTAGTGCATCTTTTCATCACTCATGACATATTGCACTTGTTCAGAATTTTTCAACTTTTATTTATATATATATATATATTTTATTATTTTATTATTATTTTATTATTATTATATATATATTTTTTTTAAAATTTTTTTTTTAATTCCGTTATTCAAATATCATATATGATTATTCCATAATTAATACTAAATTATAAAGAGTCTAAAAATTATTTTTCTCTATTTTTCTGGTTCACATATTTCGCTCGTACTTATTATATACCTTATATTTTTAAAAATTATCAAATAAACCTAGTAGCTTAGTTGGTTAGAGTGGTGGCTGATATGAAGGTTGCAGGTTCGAATCTTGCATAGATCATTCTAATTTTTTTTTTTTTATGTATTAATTCTTAAAATGTTTCTCAAATCAAAATTCAGAAATATAAATAATGTTCGAAACATCAAATAGTAATAAAAATGTCAAACAATGAAGTTATTTTTCTACTACATTTTTATTTAAAAATATAATCGTAATTTTCTCAAATTACGTAATAATATTGTTACCCAATGGTAAATTATTTTTGAATTACGTTTTCTGTTTAATCAAATTATAATAGTAAACCGTTAATATGCACATTTTTACAAAATTTTTAGTAAATGATTTAACTACGTTTTTAATATACGTAGTTATTTATGAAAATTAATTTTGAGGGTGTTACAAAGGGACATTGTGAATTCATGAAGAATTCACTTGTAATTCATGAAGAATTCACTTTTAATTCATAACCGAGGGACCTTGTGAATTCATAAAGAATTCACTTGTAATTCCTAACTGAGGGACATTATGAAATCACGAAGATTTCACTTATAATTCCAAACCTAGGGACATTGTGAATTTACAAAGAATTCAGTTTTAATTCCCAACCGAAGAACGTTGTGAATTCATAAAGAAATCACTTGTAATTCCAAACTAAGGGACATTGCGAATTCAAAAAGAATTCCCTTGTAATTCCAAACCAAGGGACATCGTGATTATACAAAAAATTAACATTTAATTCATAACTGAGGGACATTGTGAATTCACATAGAAAGCACTATTAATTCGAAACCGAGGGACATTGTAAATTCATGAAGAATTCACTTTTAATTCCAAACCGAGGGAAATTGTAAATTCCTGAAGAATTCACATTTAATTCCAAACCGATGGATATTGTGAATTCATGAAGAAATCACTTGTAATTTCAAACCGAGGGACATTGTGAATTCACAAAGAATTCATTTGTAATTCCAAACTTAGGGACATTGTGAATTTACAAAGAATTATATTTTAATTCATAACCGAGGAACCTTGTGAATTCATCAAGAATTCACTTGTAATTCCAATTCGAGGGACATTTTGAATTCACAAAGAATTTGCTTGTAATTCCAAACCAAGGGGACATTGTGAATTTACAAAGAATTCACTTTTAATTCATAACTAAGGGACCTTGTGAATTCATAAAGAATTCACTTGTAATTTCAAAGCGAGGGACGTTTTGTATTCACAAAGAATTCACTTGTAATTTCAAATCAAGGGGACATTGTGAATTTACAAAGAATTCACTTTTAATTCATAACCGAGGGTCATTATGAATTCATATAGACATCACTTTTAATTCCAAACCGAGGGACATTGTGAATTCATGAAGAATTCACTTTTATTTCCAAACCGAGAGACATTGTGAATTCACGAAGAATTCACTTGTAATTATAAACCGAGGGACATTGTGAATTCGAAAAGAATTCACTTATAATTCCAAACCAAGGGAACATTGTGAATTTACATATAATTCACTTTTAAATCATAACCGAGGGATATTGTGAATTCACATATAAATCACTTTTAATTCCAAACCGAGGGATATTGTGAATTCATGAAGAATTCACTTTTATTTCCAAACCGAGAGACATTGTGAAATCACAAAGAATTCACTTGTAATTCCAAATCGAGAGACTTTGTGAATTCACAAAGAATTCACTTGTAATTCCAATCCAAGGGATATTGTGAATTTACAAAGAATTCACTTTTAATTCATAATCGAGGGACATTGTAAATTCACATAGAAAACACTTTTAATTCTAAATCGAGGGACATTGTGAATTAACGAAGAATTCACTTGTATTTCGAAACCGAGGGACATTGTGATTTCACAAAGAATTCACTTGTAATTCCAAACCGAGAGACAGTGTGAATTCACGAAGAATTCACTTGTAATTCTAAACCAAAGGACATTGTGAATTCACAAAGAATACACTTATAATTCCAAACCGAGGGACATTGTGAATTAATGAAGAATTCACTTTTAATTCCAAACCGAGGGACATTGTGAATTTACAAAGAATTAACTTTTAAATTCATAACAGATGGACCTTGTGAATTCTTATTCACTTATAATTCCAAACTGGGGGAGGTTTTGAATTCACAAAGAATTCATTTGTAATTCCAAACCATGGGGACATTGTTAGTTTACAAAGAAATTCACTTCTAATTGATAAGCAAGGGTCATTGTGAATTCACATAGAAATCACATTTAATTCCAAACCGAGGGACATTGTGAATTCATGAATAAATCACTTTTGATTCCAAACTGAGGGACATTGTGAATTCATGAAGAATTCACTTGTGATTCCAAACCGAGAGACATTGTGAATTTACAAAAAATTCACTTTTAATTAATAACCGATTAACATTGTGAATTCACATAGAAATCACTTTTAATTCCAAATCGAGCGACATTGTGAATTTATGAAGAATTCACTTTTATTTCCAAACTGAGGGACATTGTGAATTCATCAAGAATTCACTTGTAATTCAAAATCGAGGGAAATTGTGAATTCACAAAGAATTCACTTGTAATTCCAAACCAAGGAACATTGTGAATTCATGAAGAACTTACTTCTATTTCCAAACCGAGGGACATTGTGAATTCATGAATAATTCACTTCTAATTGCAAACTGAGGGACATTATGAATTCACTAAGAATTCACTTGTAATTCCATACCAAGGGACATTGTGAATTTATAAGGAATTCACTCTTAATTCATAACCGAGGGACATTGTGAATTAAGATAGAAATCACTTTTAATTCCAAACCGAGGGACATTGTGAATTCATGAAGAATTCACTTTTATTTCCAAACTGAGGGATATTGTGAATTCACGAAGAATTCACTTGTAATTTTATACCGAGGGATATTGCAAATTCACAAAGAATTTACTTGTAATTCCAAACCAAGAGACATTGTGAATTTACAAAGAATTCACTTTTAATTTCAAATCGAGGGACATTGTGAATTCATGAAGAATTTACTTTTAATTCCAAATCGAAAGATATTGTGAATTTACAAAGAATTCACTTTTAAATTCACAACCGATGAACCTTGTGAATTCATAAAGAATTCACTTGTAATTCCAAACCGAGGAACGTTTTGAATTCACAAAGAATTCACTTGTAATTCCAAACCAAGGGGACCTTGTGAATTTACAAAGAATTCACCTTTAATTCATAACCAACGGACCTTGTGAATTCATAAAGAATTCACATGTAGTCCCAAACATAGGGATATTGTGAATTCACAAAGAATTCATTTGTAATTCCAATCCAAGAGACATTGTGAATTTACAAAGAATTCACTTCTAATTCATAACCGAGGGACATTGTGAATTTACATAGAAATCAATTTTATTTCCAAACTGAGGGACATTGTGAATTCATGAAGAATTCACTTTTATTTCCAAACTGAGGGACATTGTGAATTCATGAAGAATTCACTTGTAATTCCAAACCGAGGGACATTGTGAATTCACAAAGAATTCACTTGTAATTCCAATCCAAGAGACATTGTGAATTAAAAAAAAAAACACTTTTAATTCCAAACCGAAGGACATTGTGCATTTACAAAGAATTCACTTTTAAAATCATAATCGACAGACCTTTTGAATTCATAAAGAATTCACTTGTAATTTCAAAACAAGGGATATTGTGAATTTACAAAGAATTCACTTGTAATTAATAACCGAGAGACATTGTGAATTCAGATAGAAATCACTTTTAATTCCAAACCGAGGAACATTGTGAATTCATGAAGAATTCACTTTTACTTCCAAATCGAGAGACATTGTGAATTCACGAAGAATTCACTTGTAATTCTAAACCGAGGGACATTGTGAATTCAAAAAGAATTCACTTGTAATTCGAAACCAAGGGGACATGGTGAATTTACAAGGAATTCACTTTTAGTTCCAAACTGAGGGACATTGTGAATTCATGAAGAATTTACTTATAATTCCAATCCAAGGGACATTGAGAATTTACAAAGACATCACTTTTAAATTCATAAGCGATGGACCTTGTGAATTCATAAAGAATTCACTTTTAATTCCACACTTGAGGTACGTTTTGAATTCACAAAGAATTCACTTGTACTTCCAAACCAAGGGGACATTATGAATTTACAAAGAATTCACTTTTAATTCATAACCGAGAGACATTGTGAATTCATAAAGAATGCAATTATAATTCCAAACTGTGGGACATTGTGAATTCACACAGAATTCACTTCTAATTCCAGACCATAGAACATCGTAAATTTACAAAGAATTCACTTAAATGCATAACCGACAGACCTTGTGAATTCATAAAGAATTCCCTTGTAATTCCAAACCGAGGACGTTTTTGAAATCACAAAGAATTCACTTGTAATTACAAACCAAGGGACATTGTGAATTTACAAAGAATTCACTTTTAATTCATAACCGAGGGTCATTGTGAATTTACAACGAATTCACTTTTAATTCATAACCGAGGGACATTGTGAATTCATATAGAAATCACTTTTAATTTCAAACTGAGGGACATTGGGAATTCAAGAAGATTTTTTTTTATTTCCAAACCGGGGGACATTGTGAATTCATGAAGAATTCACTTGTAATTCCAAACCAAGGGACATTGTGGCTTTAAAAAGAATTCACTTTTAATTCATAACCGAGAGACAATGTGAATTCAGATACAAATCACTTGTAATTCATAACTGAGGGACATTGTGAATTTACAAAGAATTCACTTTCAATTCATAACCGAGGAACATTGTGAATTCAGATAGAAATCACTTTTAATTCCAAACCGAGGAACATTGTGAATTCAGATATAATTCACTTGTATTTCCAAACCAATGGACATTGTGAATTTACAAAGAATTCACTTTTAATTCCAAACCTAGGGACATTGAGAATTCATGAAGAATTTACTTTAAATTCCAAACCGAGGGACATTGTGAATTTACAATGGAATCACTTTTATCCATAACCGAGGGATATTTTGAATTAACGTAGAAATCACTTTTAATTCCAAACCGAGGAACATTGTGAATTCATAAAGAATTCACTTTTATTTCCAAATCGAGGGACATTGTGAATTCATAAAGAATTCACTTGTAGTTCCAAACTGAGGGACATCGTGAATTAAAAAAGAATTCACTTATAATTCCAAACCAAGGGACATTGTGAATTTACAAAGAATTCACTTTTAATTCATAAACGAGGGACAATGTGAATTCAGATAGAAATCACTTTTAATTCCAAATCGAGGGCCATTGTGAATTCATGAAGAATTCACTTTTATTTCCAAACTGAGGGACATTGTGAATTCACGAAGAATTCACTTGTAATTCTAAATCGAGAGACATTGTAAATTCATAAAGAATTTACTTGTAATTTCAAACCAAAGGACATTGTGAATTTACAAAGAATTCACTTTTAATTCCAAACCGAGGGACATTGTGAATTTATAAAGAATTTACTTTTAATTCTAAACCGAAGGACATTGTGAATTTACAAAGAATTCACTTTTAAATTCATAACCGACGGACCTTGTGAATTTATAAAGAATTCACTTGTATTCCAAACCGAGGGACATTTTGAATTCACAAAGAATTCACATGTAATTCGAAACCATAGGGACATTGTGAATTTACAAAGAATTCACTTTTAATTCATAACCGATGGACTTTGTGAATTCATAAAGAATTCACTTGTAATTTCAAAACCGATGGACATTGTAAGTTCACATAGAATTCACTTGTAATTCCAAACCTAAGGACATTGTAAATTTACAATAAATTCACTTTAAATGCATAACCGACAGACCTTATGAATTCATAAAGAATTTACTTGTAATTATAAACCGAGTTTTGAATTAACAAAGAATTCACTTGTAATTCCAAACCAAGGGGACATTGTGAATTTACAAAGAATTCACTTTTAATTCATAACCGAGGGTCATTGTGAATTCACATAGAAATCACATTTAATTCCAAACCGAGGGACATAGTGAATTCATGAAGAATTCACTTTTAATTTCAAAACGAGGGACATTGTGAATTCGTGAAGAATTCACTTGTAATTCCAAATCGAGGGACATTGTGAATTCATGAAGAATTCACTTTTATTTCCAAACCGAGGGACATTATGAAGTCATAAAGAATTCACTTTTATTTCGAAACCGAGAGACGTTTTGAATTCACTAGTAATTCCAAACCAAGGGGACATTGTGAATTTAAAACGAATTCGCTTTTAATTTAAAACCGAGGGTTATTGTGAATTCACATAGAAATCACTTTTAATTCCAAATCGAGGAACATTGTGAATTCTTAAAAAATTCACTTTTAATTCTAAACTGAGGGACATTGTGAATTCACAAAGAATTCACTTGTAATTCCAAATCAAGGGACATTGTGAATTTACAAAGAATTCACTTTTAATTCATAACCGATGGACATTGTGAATTCACATAGAAATCGCTTTTAATTCCAAACCGAGGGACATTGTGAATTCATGAAGAATTCGCTTTTATTTCCAAACCGAGGGACATTGTAAATTCATGACGAATTTACTTATAATTCCAAATCGAGGGACATTGTGAATTCACAAAGAATTCACTTGTAATTCCAAACTAAGAGATATGGTGAGTTTACAATAAAATCACTTTTAATTCTAAACCGAGGAACATTGTGAATTCGTGAAGAATTCACTTTTAATTCCAAACTTAGGGACACTGTGAATTCATGAAGAATTCACTTGTAATTCAAAACCGAGGGACATTGTGAATTTACAAAGAATTCACTTTTAATTCATAACCGAGAAACATTGTGAATTCACATAGAAATCACTTCTAATTTCAAACTGAGGGACATTGTGAATTTATCAAAAATTCATTTTTATTTCCAAACCGAGTGACATTATGAATTCATGAAGAATTCACCTGTACTCTAAAACCGAGGGACATTGTGAATTTATGAAGAATTCACTTGTAATTCCAAACTGATGGACAAAAATTCACTTGTAATTCCAATCCAAGGGACATAGTGAATTTACAAAGAATTCACTTTTAATTCATAACAAACGAACATTGTGAATTCACATAGAATTCACTTTTAATTACAAACCGAGAGACATTGTGAATTCACAAAGAATTCACTTGTAATTTCAAACTTAAGGACATTGTGAATTTACAAATAATTCACTTTAAATTCATAACCGACAAACCTTTTGAATTCATAAAGAATTCACTTGTAATTCCAAACCGAGGGACGTTTTGAATTCACAAAGAATTGTAATTCCAACCCAAGGGGACATTGTGAATTTACAAAGAATTCACTTTTAATTCATAACCGAAGGTCATTGTGAATTTACATAGAAATCACTTTGTATTCCATACCGAGGGACATATTGTGAATTCATGAAGAATTCACTTTTATTTCCAAGCCGGGGGACATTGTGAATTCATGAAGAATTCACTTTTATTTCCAAGTCGAGGGACATTGTGAATTCATGAAGAATTCAATTGTAATTTCCAACTGAGGGACATTGTGAATTCACAAAGAATTCACTTTTAATTCATAATCGAGGGACATTGTGAATTCACATAGAAATCACTTTTTCAAACCGAGGGACATTGTGAATTCATGAAGAATTCACTTTTATTTCCAAACCGAGGGGCATTGTGAATTCATGAAGAATTCACTTATAATTCTAAACCGAGGGACATTGTGGATTCATGAAGAATTCACTTTTAATTCTAAACCGAGGGACATTGTGGATTCATGAAGAATTCACTTTTAACTCCAAACCGAGGGATATTGTGAATTCATGAAGAATTCACTTTTAATTCCAAACTGAGGGACATTGTGAATTCAATTCACTTGTAATTCCAATCCGAGGGACATTGTGAATTCACAAAGAATTCACTTGTAATTCCAAAACAAGAGGCATTGTGAATTTACAAAGAATTCTCTTTTAATTCATAACCGAAAGACATTGTGAATTCACATAGAAATCACTTTTAATTCCAAACCGAGGGACATTGTGAATTCATAAAGAATTCACTTTTATTTCCAAATCGAGGGACATTGTGAATTCATGAAGAATTCACTTGTAATTCCAAACCGAGGGACATTGTGATTTCACAAAGAATTCCAAACCAAGGGACATTGTGAATTTACAAAGAATTCATTTTTAATTCATAACCGAGGGACATTGTGAATTCATATAGAAATCACTTTTAATTCCAAACCGAGGGACACTGTGAATTCATGAAGAATTCACTTTTAATTTCAAACCGAGAGTCATTGTGAATTCATGAAGAAATCACTTGTTATTCCAAACCGAGGGACATTGTGAATTCATGAAGAATTCATTTGTAATTCTAAACCGAGGGACATTGTAAATTCACAAAGAATTCACTTGTAATTCCAAATCAAGGGACATTGTGAATTTACAAAAAACTCACTTTTAATTCCACGAAACCATACCAGCTAGGAAATTCTACCATTCACTTTTGTTCCTGCAATCCCACATAGTTGATAAATAAATAACTGTAGTCACATTTTGCAAATTAGGAGGCTCAAAATGATGTTAATTAATTCATTACATGGGCTGTATAACAGTGAGGCATGTGATATCCGTCTGAATCACATTGGTAAGGGCAAGGGGTTTCAGTAATACCACCTGCACAAAAGGACAAGACAGCAAATTATGCATTGATGCACCAGATATAAAATTAGATGGGTATCTTCAGAAAATACTATGAAGCTGGAAGACATTATACCACATATCCCCCAGGAATTAATAAATGAATGGTAAATATATAAATCCTTCAGGTTCCACAATAAAGTTCTTCAACTACATGAGAATAAACTCTCTTGCATGCCTGTTTACATAATCATCCATTAAACTGTAAAATCTACCTCGAACTGAAATATAAATGGCATGATGAGGAAGCTCATTAACAGGACAGTGACGACAATGACGACAATCTTCCCAGTTATTGTCCCATTCGCTCCAGAGTCACCCTTGCCCTTACCATTCCCTCCCCTATCAAAGTCAGCTAAAATTATGATGTTCTGGAATTGCCACTCCAACACAAATGAAAAGCAAGGGCGGAAATGGAAGTGAAATAGAGAGCTAAAATAAAATACTTCAATGGAAAAAACTGACAAATTCAAACAGAAGATGGGGATAATTTTAAGTTTTCAGAAGTTTAGGACTGCAATCACCCACTGGAACTGAGCATAGAAACTAAAGATTATTTTGGCATTAAAATATGAATTTAATTTATTTATTTGTTGGAATAGGAAGACAGTGTCAAAGGGTTTACAACAATTCACGCACCCTACTCAAGCATCCTAGCTAAACCCCTCACAAATGAGTTCAATTTTCATACACAAGAAGGGCAAATGTTTAAATAATATAGAAATCATCCTTAGATACGACTTATAAAGCAATTATTACATAAGTAAACAATCTTACTATACATGCCAACCCATGATTGTATGATAGTAAAAAAAATACTAGAGTGTATACCCTGACACTCAATAAAAAAAATTAGTCTAAAAGAATTAACGGAAAAAATTTGCTACAGATTCACAGACCACAATCAAATGAAACTAACATCAATGACAACAACAACTTTTTAAAAAGTATCCAAGGAAACATCAGACACGATTGACAGATTATTTTTGAGATAAAAAGGAAGCAACGTTGAAAAAGAAAAACAGACTACACGCGCAAACAGATTAGCTAACATTCTTCAGCAGATCGGCATTATAAGACACGACAACAAATACTTTTTTGCACACATTGTAGCCAGAGAAACTAGGCAAATTCTGGATTAAAAAGTATATTATAATTGCAGAAAAAGCTTGTAAGAGGCATACCTAGTCTGAATGTCTTCTTTCACACTAGCAATTGGCTGATAAAGATCACCGGTGGGAATGTCAGACCAGTGAAAATGAATTCTTCCACCACCTCCATTAGAAATGCTATATCCCCCACACTAGAAAGCACAGCTGATTGCCCAATGGCAAGCATATGAAGAAACAATAGTATAGTGCCACCAGATCCACCCCCTGGACCTCCAATGATATTGTCAAAATTTGCAAAATTTTCACTTCCAACTGCCGGTTTAAAATTCTCTCCATCAGCATTTACAGAACCTTGAAAAGACAAACTTACCAAAGAATGTTCTATCGATCCAACAACTGCTTAACAGACAATACAACACAATATGAATTAACGAAGAAATCTTGTGGTAATCAACACCTTCCACTATTTATAAAGAAACATTAACTGAACCAAACATAACTAAATGTATTACACAATCAATACTTTAAGAAATACCTGAAGTGTGAATGACAAAGACGAGTTCAGATCGCAATCTTCAGGGGGGTGAAGTAATTCATAGGGGCAATCTTTGTTGTCAAGCTTTGAAGTACTGTTCATTCCACAAGGGACAAAAACAAGAAACAAGAAACAAGACCCAAGAATGATACAAGGGACAAAAACAGTCCGTTCCATACTAAAAAAATAGACAGAAAATTGATTATACATCAAATAAAGCCCAAGATCCTGACAAGCTACAAGTTTCTGTTACCTCTAAAAATTAGCTTCAAAGAACAAATGAAGGACGAGATCAGTACAGAAAAGAGGGAGAGAAATGTTACTATCGTTTGAGAAACCTTAAATGAAATTATAACATGATCCAACAAGAAAGGTTCTTTAGAAGGCAAAACGTACCATCTTGAGGAAACTTGGCAGAGGCGAATGGAGGAACCGCCATGAAAGAATGGATGCAAGAATGGGTAAAAGAATGAATGAGTGAATGAATGCATGAATGAATGAACGAATGAATGCATGCATGAATGAATAAATGGATGGATGGATGAAAGAACAAAAGATTTTACAAATAAGGAGACTATTAATGAAGTTAATTAATTCCTTACATGATACTCCATGCTTGAAGGCTGGGCTTTTTTCACTAGAAGTCGATTGAGAGTTGGAGTGTATATATCCACAATGAAATGCAACAACCTAGTGTGACAAATAACACAAGATCCTCAATTAAAACCAAAAAATATATAATCAATATTACTATATTTCGCTCTGATAAATGGACTGTTGGATGATAAATGTATAAAAAGAAGAATCAAATATCCCCAATCAGCCGATATTTGATAGGTAACTCCCAAAATTTATGAAGGATGTGAGATTCCACAGAGCATAAAGACTTGCAAGGCCTGCGGAATGCCTTGGTCCATGGCTAGAGACTGCATTAATTCCCACGGGAAATGGGAGAAGAATGCCGATAGGTAAAATAAACAACACAAGGAAGACATCCACCAGGGAAATTGAATACAACTGAAGCAGGGTAAGTAATACTAAAAAAAATCTCCTTGAAGCAACATTGAAATTACTAAGCCAACAAGATCCTGCATTCAACACAAAGGAAAAGGAAAAATAAAAAATCAGTTATCAAATAATGCATGCACAAGAATTAGCAAATTTGTCTACAGATTCAAAACTATCAATACAAGAGATACCTGATGCCCAACAGGTTGAATTCTGATGTATAAAAGAGAGAAGATAAAAGATATCTTTCTTCTCATCGAGCAACTGCAAATTGTTTTCATCTAAAGCAGCTCCATGCATTTGTTGCCTCGTATAATTGTCCTCAATTCCTCCACCAGAGCTTCAACGAGAACTGTTTATTGTAAAACCCAAAGGATGTTCCTTTTTAACATTAACTGAACCAAACATAACCAAATGTATTACACCATCAATACTTTAAGAAATACCTGAAGTGTGAATGACAAAGATGTGTTCACATCGCAATCTTCAGGGGGTGAAGTAATTCATAGGGGCAATCTTTGTTGTCACAATAAAGCTTTGAAGTACTGTTCATTCCACAAGGCACAAAAACAAGAAACAAGAAACACGACCCAAGAATGATACAAGGGACAAAAACAGTCCGTTCTACACTAATGAAGTAGACAGAAAATTGATTATACATCAAATAAAGCCCAAGATCCTGACAAGCTACAAGTTTCTGTTACCTGTAAAAATTAGTTTCAAAGAACAAATGAAGGACGAGATCAATACAGAAAAGGGGTGAGAAATGTTACTGTCGTTTGAGAAACCTTAAATGAAATGATAACATGATCAAACAAGAAAGGTTCTTTTGAAGCCAAAACACACCATCTCGAGGAAACTTGACAGAGACGAATGGTGGAACCCATGTAAGAATGGATGCAAGAATAGATTCAAGAATGAATGCATTGATGAATGAATGAATGCATGGATGAATGAATGAATTAATGCATGGATGAATGAACGAAAGAAAGAACCAAAGATGGATGAATGAATGAAGTGCAATGCCAACAATTAAGCGTTTGAAGAAAAGGGAAAAGTTGGGTAATGGGGGAATGATAACTTGAAAAAATAAGACTATTTTGAAATATTACCAAATGAATATATTTTAATTGTTAACCAAGATAACATCTTGGTCAAATTAGCAAGTTTGACAAATGGGTAAATAAGAAAGATTTTAGTTGGAGATTAATTTTTCTATTCAACCTCTCTTCCTTTACAATTTAAATATCTAGGCTGAAACCCATCATTATTAAAAGGAAAGAGATTTTTTTTCACATTTTTTAATAAATTGAAATTTAGGAAAAATTATAAAATTTGATGGGATTCACAATTTATTTATTAATTATATCACATGATTTTGTAAATTTTAATCAAATAAAAAAATTATATAAGAAAAAGTAAGATAAAGAATGATACCATCACTCTTAAAAGAAAATCTCAGCTGTGACAAAAATATTTAGGCATCACACTAGAATGAATGTGAGTTGATGCACACCCAACTAATCAATATAATCTTCCATTTAGATTGCATTGAAGATTTCTTTTAGTATGTACCATGAATATTTCTTAATTGATAATTTGATGTAATTTTTTAAAATATGAAAATTATCAGAATAAATTTTATTTCTTTCGATAAAGTATGGTATTCGACTTCTACTAACATATTTTTAAAAAAATTAATTAAATGTTAAAGGTTAAAATAAAAACAAATTCTGATGATATATTTTCTATTAAAGAATAAAGTTATTTTTGAATCATATCATATAGATCATGTGGGTTGTCTTATATAAATATGGATAGATAAAAGGGTCATGTTATGAAGGCATTTTGAATTATATGGGTATTTTTTTTTCCTGTTTTTTATCAAAATGGACTCAGTTATAAATTTATTACAACCCAGGGTTTGTTTCTGCCGAAAGCACAGCCACCAGACGCGTCCTACGTGATTGTGCCGCGTGTCAAATGGTGATCGAATGTGTCCATAACTGAGGCACATCCTACCTTGACTGACAGCTTTTTGAGTGCGCCACAAGTCAGGGTGCGTCCAAATGCCCTTGATATGCTTTCAAATAGTTGAATGGCATCAGCTAGATCGAGTTATGAGACAATTCAGTTTGCGATAATTTGTTCCTTCTTTACCCTTTTACCCTTAAAGTTTGCATCAGTTGACATTGAAAGGTAAAGAAGACAACAACTGGTTGTAACTCCTTCGACTAGTATTGGAGCAGTGGGAGAATCGGTTACAACTGCAAGTTGATGGCCTATCACAGACTAGTCCCATGAGCTATAATGATGACTATTTAGTATGGTATAGGAAGAAATCAAAGTTGTACATTGACATGAAGAACGCGCAACAGGTCGGCTTGGTAAAATATCTATCATAAACAGTGTTATTTTATTTAATTGTGTTTTGTGAATTACCCAACTAACCATAACTAACAATTGACTTATGAAATTTTTGTTTTAGGGTGATATTGTTGATTCGTTGTTGTTCTTTGGAACACCGGAGGGGTTTGTGGTTGTTCAAGCAGATGAGTTGACTAACCTCAGAAAGACGTTGGCACTTTTTACCTGTCAGACGGACTATGTAATACAGTTGGCCACCAGTGCACCAATTAGGGGCAAACATTGTCAGTTGAGGATCCTCGGATCCTTTCTTAGAGTCGGGAGGTGCGTGGTCTGACACGCAATCAGTCTTCTATGGATACTAAGCCTTACCTCCTTCCTCCCATGCCACAACGAGGATCTGGGATGTATTACATTCTCATTCAGTTCACACAGCCACCAACTCAGATGTCTCCGATGTACAGCTATCCACTAGGTGGCAGCACCTCACATCAGGCCCACAATGATTCTCCACGTCTTTGCATGAATCTTGATGGAAGACTTGTAGCATACATGATATCTGGAAAACTACTATAGTGTGATTCATCTTCTTTTGGTGCTTTATCATAACTCTGTAGCTTTTCATTTGTCATAATCAGTGTAGTCACATACTTGCATCCGTACATCTTAAACTTCTTCAATAAATCTTTGTTGTTTTTCTTTTGATGGATAAATATTCCGGCTTCTTTTTTTTTTTGTTGCTATACCTCTATGTCAAAGAAATAACTTATTAACACAAGGTCATTTATCTCTAATGTCTTCATATATATCTTTTCTCAATTCTTTGATCATCATCAAGTTGTTTCTCATGTAAATAAGATCACCCCATATATAAGGAAACCATGAGTATATCATAATGACCTTAGGTCTTAACATACAGTGTCGGTTCACCCTTTCTCTTCCCAAATCCTTGATTAAGGAGGTACTAGCTAATTTTGTTATATCACATGAGGAGCTTTCTTTGAGATCATATAAAACTTTTCTTAGTCTGAATACTTTTCCTTAATTCACTTTTATTTCCAAACCGAGGGACATTGTGAATTCATAAAGAATTCACTTGAAATTCCAAACCGAGGGACATTGTGAATTTACAAAGAATTCACTTGTAATTCCCAACTTAAGGATATTGTGAATTTACAAAGAATTCACTTTTAATTCCAAACCGAGAGACATTGTGAATTCATAAAGAATTAACTTATAATTTCAATCCAGTGACGTTCTGAATTCACAAACAATTCACTTACAATTCCAAACCGATGGACATTGTAAATTTACAAAGAATTCACTGTTATTTGATAACCGAGGGTCATTGTGAATTCAAATAGAAATAACTTTTAATTCCAAACCGAGAGACATTGTGAATTTATAAAGAAATCACTTGTAATTCCAAACTGATGGACATTATAAATTCAGAAAGAATTCACTTGTAATTCCAAACCTAGGGACATTGTAAATTTACAAAGAATTCACTGTTATTTGATAACCGAGGGTCATTGTGAATTCAAATAGAAATAACTTTTAATTCCAAACCGAGAGACATTGTGAATTTATAAAGAAATCACTTGTAATTCCAAACTGATGGACATTATAAATTCAGAAAGAATTCACTTGTAATTCCAAACCTAGGGACATTGTGAATTTACAAAGAATTCACTTTTAATTAAAAACGGAGGGAAATTGAGAATTCAAAAAGAGTTCACTTGTAATTTCAATCCGAGGGACATTATGAATTCACAAAGAATTCACCTGTAATTCCAAACCTAGGCACATTGTGAATTTACAAAGAATTCACTGTTATTTCAAAATCAAGGGATATTGTGAATTCATAAACAATTCACTTGTAATTCCAAACCGAGTGACATTGTGAATTCATGAAGAATTCGATTTTCATTCCAAACTAGTGGACATTGTGCATTCATAAAGAAATCACTTGAAATTACAAACTGAAAGACATTGTGAATTCACAAAGAATTCACTTGTAATTCCAAACCGAGGGATATTGTCAATTAACAAAGAATTCACTTGTAATTTCAAATCTAAGGCCATTGTGAATTTACAAAGAATTCACTTTTAATTCATAATCGAGGGATATTGTGAATTTAAAAAGAATTCACTTGTAATTCCAAATCTAGAGACATTGTGAATTTACAAAGAATTCACTTTTTATTCATAACCGAGGGACGTTGTGAATTCACAGAGAATTCACTTTTAATTTCAAACCGAGGGACATTGTGGATTCATGAAGAATTCACTTGTAATTTCAAACCGAAGGACATTGTGAATTCATGACGAATTCACTTTTTATTCCAAACTGAGGGACATTGCAAATTCCTAAATAAAACACTTGTAATTCCAAACCGAGGGACATTGTGAATTCACAAAGAATTCACTTGTAATTCCAAACCTAGGGACATTTTTATTTACAAAGAACTCACTTTTAATTCATAACCGAGGGACCTTGTGTATTCATAAAGAATTCACTTGTAATTCCAAACTGAGGGACATTGTGAATTCATAAAGAATTGACTTGTCATTCCAAATGAATGGACATTATGCATTTACAAAGAATTTAATTTTACTTAAGAATCGATAGGCATTGAGAATTCACATAGAAATCATATTTAATTCCAAACCGAGGGACATTGCGAATTCATGAAGAATTCACATTTAATTCAAAACTGAGGGACATTGTTAATTCACATAGAAATCACTTTTAATTCCAAACTAAGGGACTTTGTCAATTCATGAAGAATACACATGTAATTCCAAACCGAGGGACATTGTGAATTCATGAAGAATTCACTTTTAATTCCAAACTGAGAGACATTTTGAATTCATACAGAAATCACTTGTAATACCAAACCGAGGAACAATGTGAATTCACAAAGAATTCACTTGTAATTCCAAAACTAGGGACATTTTGAATTCAATAAGAATTCATTTGTGATTCCAAACTAAGGGACATTGTGAATTTACAAAGAATTCACTTTTAATTCATAACCGACGGACATTGTGAATTCACATAGAAATCACTTTTAATTCCAAACCGAGAGACATTGTGAATTCATGAAGAATTCACTTTTACTTCCAAACCGAAGGACATTGTGAATTCACAAAGAATTCAGTTGTAATTCTAAATCGAGTGACATTGTGAATTTACAAAGAATTCACTTTTAGTTCCAAACTGAGGGACTTTCTGAATTCATAAACAAAATCACTTGAAATTTCAAATCGAGGGACATTGTGAATTCATAAAGAATTCACTTGTAATTCCAAACCTAGGGACATAATGAATTTACAAAGAATTCACATTTAATTCATAACCGAGGGACCTTGTGAATTCATTAAGAATTCACTTGTAATTCCAAACCGAGAGAGGATACTTGTGATTCACAAACAATTCACTTGTAATTCCAAATCGAGGGAGGGACATTGTGAATTCACAAAGAATTCACTTGTAATTCCAAACCGAGTGAGGGACATTGTGAATTCACTTAGAATTCAATTGTAAGTCCAAACCGAGGGAGGGACATTGTGAATTCATGAAGAATTCACTTCTAATTCCAAATTGAGGGAGGGACATTGTGAATTCATCAAGAATTCACTTGTAATTCCAAACCGAGGGAGGGAACGTTGAATTCATAAAGAATTTACATGTAATTACAACCTGAGGGAGGGACATTGTGAATTCATGAAGAATTCACTTCTAATTCCAAATTGAGGGAGGGACATTATGAATTCATAAAGAATTTACATGTAATTACAAACCGAGGGAGAGACATTGTGAATTCACAAAGAATACACTTCTAATTCCAAATCAAGGGAGGGACATTGTGAATTCATAAAGAACTCATTTCTAATTTCAAATTGAGGGAGAGACATTATGATTTCACAAAGAATACACTTCTAATTCCAAATCAAGGGAGGGACATTGTGAATTCACTTGTAATTCCAAATCAAAGGAGGGACATTGTGAATTCACTTAGAATTCACATGTAATTCCAAACCGAGGGAGGGACATTGTGAATTCATAAAGAATTCACTTCTAATTCCAAATTGAGGGAGGGACATTGTGAATTCATAAAGAATTAACTTGTATTTCCAAACCGAGAG
This sequence comes from Hylodesmum podocarpum, assembly GCA_026586105.1. Classification (NCBI taxonomy): domain Eukaryota; kingdom Viridiplantae; phylum Streptophyta; class Magnoliopsida; order Fabales; family Fabaceae; genus Hylodesmum; species Hylodesmum podocarpum. The sequence continues at coordinate 4,370,001 of JALJEV010000493.1, read as the reverse complement.
AGGGACATTGTGAATTCACTTGTAATTCAAAATCGAGGGAGGGACATTGTGAATTTAAGAAGAATTCGCTTATAATTCAAAATAGAGGGAGGGACTTTGTGAATTCATCAAGAATTCCTTCGTAATTCCAAACCGATGGAGGGATATTGTGATTCACAAAGAATTCACTTGTAATTCCAAATCGAAGGAGGGACATTGTGAATTAACAAAGAATTCACTTCTAATTCCAAACCGAGGGAGGGACATTGTGAATTCACTTAGAATTCACTTGTAATTCCAAACCGAAGGAAGGACAACGTGAATTCATGAAGAATTCACTTTTAATTCCAAATTGAGGGAGGGACATTGTGAATTCATCAAGAATTCACTTGTAATTCCAAACCGAGGGAGGGAAACTGTGAATTCATAAAATATTCACTTATAATTCCAAATTGAGAGAGGGACATTGTGAATTCATCAAGAATTCACTTGTAATTCCAAATTGAGGGAGGGACATTGTGAATTCATAAAGAATTTACATATACTTACTAACCGAGGGAGGGACATTGTGAATTCATAAAGAATACACTTCTAATTCCAAATCAGGGGAGGGACATTGGGAATTAATAAAGAATTCACTTGCAATTCAAAACCGAGGGAGAGACATTGTGAATTCACTTAGAATTCACTTGTAATTCCAAACCGAGGGAGGGACATTGTGAATTCGTGAAAAATTCACTTCTAATTCCAAATTGAGGGAGGGACATTGTGAATTCATAAAGAATTCACTTGTAATTGCAAATCGAGGGATATTATGAATTCAAAAAGAATACACTTCTAATTCCAAATCCAGGGATGAACATTTTGAATTCACAAAGAATTCACTTATAATTCCAAATCGAGGGTGGGACATTGTGAATTCAGTTAGAAGTCACTTGTAATTCAAAAACCGAGAGAGGGATATTGTGAATTCATGAAGAATTCACTTCTAATTCCAAATTGAGGGAGGGACATTATGAATTCATAAAGAATTCACTTGTATTTCCAAACCGAGGGATGAACATTTTGAATTCATGAAGAATTCACTTATAATTACAAATCGAGGGAGGGACATTGTGAATTCATAAAGAATACACTTGTAATTCCAAATCGAGGGAAGGATATTGTGAATTCATAAAAAATTCATGTGTAATTACAAACCGAGGGAGGAACATTGTGAATTCATCAAGAATTCACTTCTAATTCCAAATTGAGGGAGGGACACTGTGAATTCATCAACAATTCACTTCTAATTCCAAATCGAGGGAGGGACATTGTGAATTCATAAAGAATTCACATGTAATTATGAACCAAGGGAGGGACATTGTAAATTCATGAAGAATTCACTTCTAATTCCAAATTGAGGGAGGGACATTGTGAATTCATAAAGAATTCACTTGTAATTTCAAACCGAGGGAGGGACATTGTGAATTCATAAAGAATTCTCTTGTAAATACAAACCGAGGAAAGGACATTGTAAATTCATAAAGAATTCATTTCAAATTCCAAACTGAAGGAGGGACATTGTGAATGCACTTAGAATTTACATATAATTCAAAACCGAGGGAGGGACATTGTGAAGTCATAGAGAATACATTTCTAATTCCAAATCGAGGGTCGGACATTGTGAATTCATAAAGAATTCACTTGTAATTCCAAACCGAGGGAGGGACATATTGAATTCATAATAAATTCATGTCTAATTACAAACCGAGGGAGGGATATTGTGAATTCATGAAGAATTTACTTCTAATTCCAAATTGAGGGAGGGACACTGTGAATTCATCAAAAATTCACTTCTAATTACAAACCGAGGGAGGGACATTGTGAATTTATAAAGAATTCACTTGTAATTCCAAACCGAGGCAGGGACATTATGAATTCATAAAGAATTCACTTCTAATTCCTAATTGAGGTAGGGACATTGTGATTTCACAAAGAATACACTTCTAATTCCAAATCAAGGGAGGGATATTGTGAATTCACTTGTAATTCCAAATCGAGGGAGGGACATTGTAAATTCACATTTAATTCCAAACCGAGGGAGGGACATTGTGAATTCATAAAGAATTCACTTCTATTTCCAAATTGAGGGAGGGACATTGTGAATTCATAAAGAATTCACTTATAATTCCAAATTGAGAGAGGGACATTGTGAATTCATCAAGAATTCACTTGTAATTCCAAACCATGGGAGGGACACTGTGAATTCATAATGAATTTACATGTAATTACAAACTGAGGGAGGGACATTGTGAATTTATAAAGAATACACTTCTAATTCCAAATCAAGGGAGGGACATTCTGAATTCACAAAGAATTCACTTGCAATACTAAACCGAGGGAGGGACATTGTGAATTCATAAAAAATTCATGTGTAATTACAAACCGAGGGAGGGACATTGTGAATTCATAAAGAATTCACTTCTAATTCCAAATTGAGGGAGGGACACTGTGAATTCATAAAAAACTCACTTCTAATTCCAAAGCGAGGGAGGGACATTGTGAAGTCATAAAGAATTCACATGTAATTACGAACCAAGGGAGGGACATTATAAATTCATGAAAAATTCACTTCTAATTCCAGATTGAGGGAGGGACGTTGTGAATTCATAAAGAATTCACTTGTAATTCCAAACCGAGGGAAGGACATTGTGAATTTATAAAGAATTCTGTTGTAAATCCAAACCGAGGGAGAGACATTGTGAATTCATAAAGAATTCATTACAAATTCCAAATCGAGGGAGGGACATTGTGAATTCACAAAGAATACACTTCTAATTCCAAATCGAGGGTGGGACATTGTGAATTCATAAAGAATTCACTTGTAATTACAAATCAAGGGAGGGACATTGTTAATTCATAGAGAATACACTTGTAATTTCAAACCGAGGGAGGGACATTGTGAATTCGTAAAAAATTCATGTGTAATTACAAACCAAGGGAGGGACATTGTGAATTCATGAAGAATTCACTTCTAATTCCAAATTGAGGGAGGGACACTGTGAATTCATCAAAAATTCACTTCTAATTCCAAACCGAGGGAGGGATATTGTGAATTCATAAAGAATTCACATGTAATTACGAACCAAGGGAGGGACATTGTAAATTCATGAAGAATTCACTTCTAATTCCAAATTGATGGAGGGACATTGTGAATTCATAAAGAATTCACTTGTAATTACAAATCGAGGGAGGGACATTGTTAATTCATAGAGAATACACTTGTAATTCCAAACTGAGGGAGGGACATTGTGAATTCGTAAAAAATTCATGTGTAATTACAAACCAAGGGAGGGACATTGTGAATTCATGAAGAATTCACTTCTAATTCCAAATTGAGGGAGGGACACTGTGAATTCATCAAAAATTCACTTCTAATTCCAAACCAAGGGAGGGACATTGTGAATTCATAAATAATTCACATGTAATTACGAACCAAGGGAGGGACATTGTAATTTCATGAAGAGTTCACTTCTAATTCCAAATTGAGGGATGGACATTGTGAATTCATAAAAAATTCACTTGTAATTCTAAACCGAAGGAGGGACATTGTGAATTCATAAAGAATTCACCTATTCCAAATTTAAGGGAGTGACATTGTGAACTCACAAAGAATACACTTCTAATTCCAAATCAAGGGAGGGACATTGTGAATTCACAAAGAATTCACATGTAATTCCAAACCGAGGGAGGGACATTGTGAATTCAGAAAGAATTCACTTGTAATTCCAAATTGAGGCAGGGACATTGTGAATTCATAAAGAATTCACCTGTAATTCCAAACCGAGGGATGAACATTTTGAATTCATAAAGAATTCACTTATAATTACAAATCGAGGGAGAGACATTGTGAATTCATAAAGAATACACTTGTAATTCCAAATCGAGGGAGGGACATTGTGAATTCATAAAAAATTCATGTGTAATTACAAACCGAGGGAGGGACATTGTGAATTCGTGAAGAATTCACTTCTAATTCCAAATTGAGGGAGGGACACTGTGAATTCATCAAAAATTCACTTCTAATTCCAAACCGAGGGAGGGACATTGTGAATTCATAAAGAATTCACATGTAATTATGAACCAAGGGAGGGACATTGTAAATTCATGAAGAATTCACTTCTAATTCCAAATTGAGGGAGGGACATTGTGAATTCATAAAGAATTCACTTGTAATTTCAAACCGAGGGAGGGACATTGTGAATTCATAAAGAATTCTCTTGTAAATGCAAACCGAGGGAGGGACATTGTAAATTCATAACGAATTCATTTCAAATTCCAAACCGAAGGAGGGACATTGTGAATGCACTTAATATTTTCTTATAATTCAAAACCGAGGGAGGGACATTGTGAAGTCATAGAGAATACATTTCTAATTCCAAATCGAGGGTGGGACATTGTGAATTCATAATGAATTCACTTGTAATTCCAAACCAAGGGAGGGACATATTGAATTCATAATAAATACATGTGTAATTACAAACCGAGGGATGGACATTGTGAATTCATGAAGAATTCACTTCTAATTCCAAATTGAGGGAGGAACACTGTGAATTCATCAAAAATTCATTTCTAATTCCAAACCGAGTGAGGGACATTGTGAATTTATAAAGACATCACTTGTAATTCCAAACCGAGGCAGGGACATTATGAATTCATAAAGAATTCACTTCTAGTTCCAAATTGAGGTAGGGACATTGTGATTTCACAAAGAATACACTTCTAATTCCAAATCAAGGGAGAGACATTGTGAATTCACTTGTAATTCCAAATCGAGGGAGGGACATTGTAAATTCACATTTAATTCCAAGCCAAGGGAGGGACATTGTGAATTCATAAAGAATTCACTTCTAATTCCAAATTGAGGGAGGGACATTGTGAATTCATAAAGAATTCACTTATAATTCCAAATTGAGAGAGGGACATTGTGAATTCATCAAGAATTCACTTGTAATTTCAAACCATGGGAGGGACACTGTGAATTCATAAAGAATTTACATGTCATTACAAACCGAGGGAGGGACATTGTTAATTTATAAAGAATACACTTCTAATTCCAAATCAAGGGAGGGACATTATGAATTCACAAAGAATTCACTTGCAATTCTAAAACGAGGGAGGGACATTGTGAATTCACTTAGAATTCACTTGTAATTCCAAACCAAGGGAGGGACATTGTGAATTCATGACAAATTCACTTCTAATTCCAAATTGATGGAGGGACTTTGTGAATTCATAAAGAATTCACTTGTATTTCCAAACCGAGGGAGGGACATTGTGAATTCATAAAGAATTCACTTATAATTCCAAATTGAGGGAGTGACATTGTGAATTCACAAAGAATACACTTCTAATTCCAAATCGAGGGAACGACATTGTGAATTCACAAAGAATTCACTTGTAATTCCAAATCGAGGGAGGGACATTGTGAATTCACCTAGAATTCACTTCTAAATCCAAATTGAGGGAAGGATATTGTGAATTCATAAAGAATTCAAATATAATTCTAAACTGAGGGAGGGACATAGTGAATTCATAAAGAATTCACTTGTAATTTCAAACCGAGGGAGGGACATTGTGATTTTACAAAGAATTCACTTGTAATTCCAAATCGAGGGAGGGACATTGTGAATTTATAAAGAATTCACTTCTAATTGCAAATTGAGGGAGGAACATTGTGAATTCATAAAGAATAAACTTCTAATTCCAAATCAAAGGACAAACATCGTAAAATCACAAAGAATTCATTTGTAATTCTAAACTGAGGGAGGGACATTGTGAATTCACTTAAAATTCACTTGTAATTCCAAACCGAGGGAGGGACATTATAAATTCATGAAGAATTCACTTCTAATTCCAAATAGAAGGAGGGACATTGTGAATTCATCAAGAATTCACTTGTAATTCCAAACCAAGGGAGGGACATTGTGATTCACAAAGAATTCACTTGTAATTGCAAATCGAGGGAGGGACATTGTGAATTCACAAAGAATTCACTTGTAATTCCAAACCGAGGAAGGAACATTGTGATTTCACTTAGAATTCACTTGTAATTCCAAACTGAGGGAGGGACATTGTGAATTCATGAAGAATTCACTTCTAATTCCAAATTGAGGGAGGGACATTGTGAATTCATCAAGAATTCACTTCTAATTCCAAACCGAGGGAGGGACACTATGAATTCATATAGAATTTACATGTAATTACTAACCGAGGGAGGGACATTGTGAATTCACAAAGAATACACTTCTAATTCCAAATCAAGGGAGGGACATTGTGAATTCATAAAGAAATCATTTCTAATTCCAAATTTAGGGAGGGACATTGTGATTTCACAAAGAATACACTTTTAATTCCAAATCAAGGGAGGGACATTGTGAATTCATAAAGAATTAATTTCTACTTCCAAATCAAGGGAGGGACATTGTGAATTCACAAAGAATACACTTGTAATTCCAAATTGAGGGAGGGACATTGTGAATTCACCTAGAATTCACTTCTAAATCCAAATTGAGGGAAGGACATTGCGAATTCATAAGGAATTCACTTGTAATTCCAAACCGAGGGAGGGACATTGTGAATTCATAAAGAATTCACTTGTAATTACAAACCGAGGGAGGGACATTGTGAATTTACAAAGAATACACTTCTAAATCTAAATCAAGGGATGGACATTGTGAATTAAAGAAGAATTCACTTCTAATTCCAAATTGAGGGAGGAACATTGTAAATTCATGAAGAATTCACCTGTAATTCCAAACCAAGGGAGGGACATTGTGAATTCACAAAGAATTCACTTGTAATTCCAAATCGAGGGAGGGACATTATGAATTCATAAAGAATAAACTTCTAATTCCAATTCAAGGGACGAACATTGTGAAATCACAAAAAATTCACTTGTAATTCTAAACCGAGAGAGGGACATTGTGAATTCACTTAGACTTCACTTGTAATTTCAAACCGAGAGAGGGACATTATGAATTAATGAGGAATTTACTTCTAATTCCAAATAGAGGGAGGGACATTGTGAATTCATCAAGAATTCACTTGTAATTCCAAACCGAGGGAGGGACATTGTGATTCACAAGGAATTCACTTGTAATTCCAAATCGAGGGAGGGACATTGTGAATTCACAAAGAATTCACTTGTAACTCCAAACCGAGGGAGGGACATTGTGAATTCACTTAGAATTCACTTGTAATTCCAAATCGAGGGAGGGACATTGTGAATTGATGAAGAATTCACTTCTAATTCCAAATTGAGGGAGGGACATTGTGAATTCATCAAGAATTCACTTGTAATTCCAAACTGAGGGAGGGACACTGTGAATTCATAAAGAATTTACATGTAATTACAAACCGATGGAGGGACACTGTGAATTCATAAAGAATACACTTCTAATTCCAAATCAAGGGAGGTACATTGTCAATTCATAAAGTATTCATTTCTAATTCCAAATTAAGGGAGGGACATTGTGATTTCACAAAGAATTCACTTCTAATTCAAAATCAAGGAAGGGACATTGTGAATTCACTTGTAATTCCAAATCGAGGGAGGGACATTGTGAATTCACTTAGAATTCACATGTAATTCCAAACCGAGGGAGGGATAATGTGAATTCATAAAGAATTCACTTCTAGTTCCAACTTGAGTGAGGGACATGAATTCATAAAGAATTCACTTGTAATTCCAAATCGACGGAGGGACATTTTGAATTCATAAAGAATTCACTTATAATTCCAAATTGAGGGAGTGACATTGTGAATTCACAAAGAATACACTTCTAATTCCAAATCAAGTGAGGGACATTGTGAATTCACAAAAAAATCACTTGTAATTCTAAATCGAGGGAGGGACATTGTGAATTCACCTAGAATTCACTTCTAAATCCAAATTGAGGGAAGGACATTGTGAATTCATAAAGAATTCAATTGTAGTTCCAAACTGAGGGAGGGACATTGTGAATTCATAAAGAATTCACTTGTAATTACAAACCGAGGGAGGGACATTGTGAATTTACAAAGAATACACTTCTAAATCAAAATGAAGGGAGGGACATTCCGAATTCAAGAAGAATTCACTTCTAATTCCAAATTGAGGAAGGGACATTGTAAATTCATGAAGAATTCACTTGTAATTCCAAACCGAGGGAGGGACATTGTGAATTCACAAAGAATTCACTTGTAATTCCAAACCGAGGGAGTGACATTGTGAATTCATAAAGAATTCACTTCTAATTCCAAATTGAGGGAGGAACATTGTGAATTCATAAAGAATAAACTTCTAATTCCAAATTAAGGGACGAACGTTGTGAAATCATAAAGAATCCACTTGTAATTCTAAACCGACGGATGGACACTGTGAATTCACTTGTAATTTCAAACCGAGGGAGAGACATTGTGAATTCATGAAGAATTCACATTTAATTCCAAATAGAGGGACGGACATTGTGAATTTATGAAGAATTTTTTTGTAATTCCAAACCGAGGGAGGGATATTGTGATTCACAAAGAATTCACTTATAATTTCAAATCGAAGGAGGCACATTGTGAATTCACAAAGAATTCACTTGTAATTCCAAATCGAGGGACGGACATCGTGAGTTCACTTAGAATTCACTTGTAATTCCAAACCGAGGGAGGGACATTGTGAATTCATAAAGAATTCACTTCTAATTCCAAATTGAGGGAGTGACATTGTGAATTCCCAAAGAATACACTTCTAATTCCAAATCAAGGGAGGGACATTGTGAATTCACAAAGAAATTACTTGTAATTCCAAATCGATGGAGGGACATTGTCAATTCACCTAGAATTTACTTCTAAATCCAAATTGAGGGAAGGACATTATGAATTCATAAACAATTCACTTGTAATTCCAAACTGAGGTGGGGGACATTGTGAATTTATAAAGAATTCACTTGTAATTACAAACTGAGGGAGGGACATTGTGAATTTACAAAGAATACACTTCTAAATCTAAATCAAGGGAGGGACATTGTGAATTCATGAAAAATTCAATTATAATTCCAAATTGAGGGAGGGACATTGTGAATTCATCAAGAATTCACTTGTAATTCCAAACCGAGGGAGGGACACTGTGAATTCATAAAGAATTTACAAATAATTATAAACCGAGAGAGGGACATTGTGAATTCACAAAGAATACACTTCTAATTCCAAATCAAGGGAGGGACATTGTGAATTCATAAAGAATTCATTTCTAATTCCAAATTGAGGGAGGGACATTGTGATTTCACAAAGAATACACTTTTAATTCCTAATCAAGGGAGGGACATTGTGAATTCACTTGTAATTCCAAATCGAGGGAGGGACATTGTGAACTCACTTAGAATTCACATGTAATTCCAAGCCGAGGGAGAGACATTGTGAATTCATAAAGAATTCACTTCTAATTCCAAATTGAGGGAGTGACATTGTGAATTCCCAAAGAATACACTTCTAATTCCAAATCAAGGGAGACACATTGTGAATTCATAAACAATTCACTTGTAATTCCAAACTGAGGGGGGGGGACATTGTGAATTTATAAAGAATTCACTTATAATTACAAACTGAGGGAGGGACATTGTGAATTTACAAAGAATACACTTCTAAATCTAAATCAAGGGAGGGACATTGTGAATTCAAGAAGAATTCACTTCTAATTCCAAATTAAGGGACAAACATTGTGAAATCACAAAGAATTCACTTGTAATTCTAAACCGAGGGAGGGACATTGTGAATTCACTTAGAATTCACTTGTAATTCCAAACCGAAGGAGCGACATTGTGAATTCATGAAGAATTAACTTTTAATTCCAAATAGAGGGATGGACATTGTGAATTTATCAAGAATTTTTTTGTAATTCCAAACCGAGGGAGGGATATTGTGATTCAGAAAGAATTCACTTATAATTCCAAATCGAAGGAGGGACATTGTGAATTCACAAACAATTCACTTGTAATTTCAAACCGACAGACGGACATCGTAAGTTCACTTAGAATTCACTTGTAATTTCAAACCGAGGGAGGGACATTGTGAATTCATGAAAAATTCAGTTATAATTCCAAATTGAGGGAGGGACATTGTGAATTCATCAAGAATTCACTTGTAATTCCAAACCGAGAGAGGGACACTGTGAATTCATAAAGAATTTACATGTAATTACAAACCGAGAGAGGGACATTGTGAATTCACAAAGAATACACTTCTAATTCCAAATCAAGGGAGGGACATTGTGAATTCATAAAGAAATCATTTCTAATTCCAAATTTAGGGAGGGACATTGTGATTTCACAAAGAATACACTTTTAATTCCAAATCAAGGGAGGGACATTGTGAATTCACTTGTAATTCCAAATCGAGGGAGGGACATTGTGAACTCACTTAGAATTCACATGTAATTCCAAACCGAGGGAGGGACATTGTGAATTCTAAAGAATTCACTTCTAATTCCAATTTGAGGGAGTGACATTGTGAATTCCCAAAGAATACACTTCTAATTCCAAATCAAGGGAGGGACATTGTGAATTCACAAAGAAATCACTTGTAATTCCAAATCGAGGGAGGGACATTGTCAATTCACCTAGAATTTACTTCTAAATCCAAATTGATGTAAGGACATTGTGAATTCATAAACAATTCACTTGTAATTCCAAACTGAGGTGGGGGACATTGTGAATTTATAAAGAATTCACTTGTAATTACAAACTGAGGGAGGGACATTGTGAATTTACAAAGAATACATTTCTAAATCTAAATCAAGGGAGGGACATTGTGAATTCGAGAAGAGTTCACTTCTAATTCCAAATTGAGGGAGGAACATTGTGAATTCATCAAGAATAAACATCTAATTCCAAATCAAGGGACGAACATTGTAAAATCACAAAGAATTCACTTGTAATTATAAACCGAGGGAGGGACAATGTGGATTCACTTAGAATTCACTTGTAATTCCAAACCGAGGGAGGGACATTGTGAATTCATGAAGAATTCACTTCTAATTCCAAATAGAGGGAGGGACATTGTGAATTCATAAAGAATTCACTTGTAATTACAAACTGAGGGAGGGACATTGTGAATTTACAAAGAATACACTTCTAAATCTAAATCAAGGGAGGGACATTGTGAATTCAAGAAGAATTCACTTCTAATTCCAAATTGAGGGAGGGACATTGTAAATTCATGAAGAATTCACTTGTAATTCTAAACCGAGAGAGGGACGTTGTGAATTTATGAAGAAATCACTTCTAATTCCAAATTGAGAGAGGGACATTGTGAATTCATCAACAATTCACTTGTAATTCCAAACCGAGATAGGGACACTGTGAATTCATAAAGAATTTACATGTCATTACAAACCGAGGGAGGGACATTGTGAATTCATAAAGAATACACTTCTAACTCCAAATCAAGGGATGGAAATTGTGAATTCAAAAAGAATTCACTTGCAATTCTAAACCGAGGGAGGGACATTGTGAATTCACTTAGAATTCACTTGTAATTCCAAACCGATGGAGGGACATTGTGAATTCATGAAAAATTCACTTCTAATTCCAAATTGAGGGAGGGACATTGTGAATTCATAAAGAATTCACTTGTAATTCTAAATAGAGGGAGGGACATTGTGAATTCATAAAGAATACACTTCGAATTCCAAATTGAAGAAGGGATATTGTGAATTCACAAAGAATACACTTCTAATTCCAAATCCAAGGAGGGACATTGTGAATTCAAAAAGAATTCACTTGTAATTCCAAACCGAGGTTTGGACATTGTGAATTCACTTGTAATTCCAAACCGAGGGAGGGACGTTTTGAATTCGTGAAGAATTCACTTCTAATTTCAAATTGAGGGAGGGATATTGTGAATTCATCAAGAATTCACTTGTAATTCCAAACCGAGGGATGAACATTGTGAATTCATAAAGAATTCACTTATAATTACCAATCGAGGGAGGGACATTGTGAATTCATAAAGAATACACTTGTAATTCCAAACCGAGGGAGAGACATTGTGAATTCATGAAGAATTCACATGTAATTACGAACCAAGGGATGGACATTGTGAATTCATGAAGAATTCACTTCTAATTCCAAATTGAGGGAGGGACATTGTGAATTCATAAAGAATGCACTTGTAATTCCAAACCGAGGGAGGGACATTGTGAATTCATAAAGAATTCTCTTGTAAATTCAAACCGAGAGAGGGACATTGTGAATTCACTTAGAATTCACTTAGAATTCACAAAGAATACACTTCTAATTCCAAATCGAGGGAGGCACATTGTGAATTCACTTGTAATTCTAAACCAAAGGAGGCACATGGTGAATTTATAAAGAATTCACTTGAAATTCCAAATCGAAGCAGGAACATTGTGAATTCATAAAGAATTCACTTCTAATTCCAAATTGAGGTAGGGACATTGTGATTTCACAAAGAATACACTTCTAATTCCAAATCAAGGGAGGGACATTGTAAATTCACATTTAATTCCAAACCGAGAGAGGGACATTGTGAATTCATGAAGAATTTACTTCTAATTCCAAATTGAGGGAGGGACATTGTGAATTTATAAAGAATTCTCTTGTAATTCCAAACCGAGGGAGGGACATTGTGAATTCATAAAGAATTCACTTATAATTCCAAATTGAGAGAGGGACATTGTGAAGTCACAAAGAATACACTTCTAATTCCAAATCAAAGGAAGGACATTGTGAATTCATAAAGAATTAACTTGTAATTCCATTGAATTCACTTAGAGTTCACTTCTAATTCCAAATTGAGGGAGTGACATTGTGAATTCATAAAGAATTCACTTGTAATTCCAAACTTAGGGAGGGACATTGTGAATTCACAGAGAATACACTTCTAATTCTAAATCAAGGAGGGACATTGTGAATTCAAGAAGAATTCACTTCTAATTCCAAATTGAGGGAGAGACATTGTAAATTCAAGAAGAATTCACTTCTAATTCCAAATTGAGGGAGGGACATTGTAAATTCAAGAAGAATTCACTTGTAATTCCAAACCGAGGAAGGGACATTGTGAATTCATAAATGAACTTGTAATTCCAAACCGAGGGAGGGACATTGTGAACTCACTTAGAATTCACTTGTAATTCCAAACCGAGGGAGGGACATTGTGAATTCATGAAGAATTCACTTCTAATTCCAAAATTGAGGGAGGGACATTATGAATTCATCAAGAATTCACTTGTAATTCTAAACCGAGGGAGGGACACCGTGAATTCTTAAAGAATTCACTTATAATTCGAAATAGAGGGAGAGACATTGTGAATTCACAAAGAATACACTTCTAATTCCAAATCAAGGGAGGGACATTGTGAATTCATAAAGAATTCCCTTGTAATTCCAGTTAATTCACTTAGAATTCACTTCTAATTCCAAATTGAGGGAGGGACATTGTGAATTCATAAAGAATTTTCTTGTAATTCCAAACAGAGGGAGGGACCTTGTGAATTCACAGAGAATACACTTCTAATTCTAAATCAAGGGAGGGAGATTGTGAATTCAAGAAGAATTCACTTCTAATTCCAAATTGAGGGAGGGACATTGTAAATTCATGAAGAATTCACTTGTAATTCCAAACCGAGGGAGGGACATTGTGAATTCATAAAGAATTCACTTGTAATTCCAAACCGAGGGAGGGACATTGTGAACTCACTTAGAATTCACTTGTAATTCCAAACCGAGGGAGGGACATTGTGAATTCATGAAGAATTCATTTCTAAATCCAAATTGAGGGAGGGACATTGTGAATTCATAAAGAATTCATTTGTAATTCCAAACTAAGGGAGGGTCATTGTGAATTCACAAAGAATTCACATGTAATGATAAACTGAGGGAGGGACATTGTGAATTCATGAAGAATTCACTTCTAATTCCAAACTGAGAGAGGGACATTGTGAATTCATAAAGAATTGACTTGTAATTCCAAACCGAGGGAGAGACATTGTGAATTCATAAAGAATTCACTTCTAATTCCAAACCGAGGGAGGGACATTGTGAATTCATGAAGAATTCATTTTTAACTCCAAACCGAGGGAGGGACATTGTGAATTCACGAAGAATTCACTTCTAATTTCGAACCGAGGGTGGGACATTGTGAATTCACAAAGAATTCACTTGTATAATGGGAAACTATAAATTCAGAAAGAATTGACTTGAAATTCTCCGTACAATTCACTTGCAACTGAAATAGAAAAAAAACAATATTGTTGTACACAATAATATAAGAAATTGGTTATTGAAGTAAAAACGCTGGTGATAAATAACTGATATGAACCTGAATAATTTTGAATTTGCTCATTGTAGGCTCAATGAATCTAGCATCCAAGTAGTTTCTGATTTTCTCTTCAAAAAGATCCAAACCCATGCCGTGAACAAGAAAGTAAAAGATTAGAAGTATTTTAATGGAATAGAAAAGAGTGCCAAAGCCTATCCAGAATTATTTCATATGTATTCTCAATTATTACCTTTCTCTAATTTCCATTAATGCATTCATGCTGGAATAATACTTGAACCTCCAAAACCTATAACCAAATTCATATCCTGTCCTATCACTTTACACAACACCAAAATAACTAAAAATATACGGCACATGATATTGAAAAATCTTGTAAATAGCTACACATCAAATGGAATGAAATTCTAGTGTTTGTGTGTATATAAGAAGCATAGCAGGTGAATTACCATTCCTAGATGGGTTGGAAGAAAATACTAATAATGCTGACAAATATAATGGCATGGCAAAAATAAACTCAACAAACAAACCCAACCCTAGGAGGACAAATATAGAGATCCAATACAGTTATTATTAGTAGTAAGCAATTACCTTGATAAAACAGAGCATTTGAAGTTATATTTCTTAGTTTGCGCTGAATGGTGGTAGGCCCGTAATTTGCAACCGGCTCAGTACCTAGTATCCTTAACGGCATTAACAAAAAGCACCTATACCAGTTAAGTGTCGCCAATATATACATTGTCAATAATACACCGGTCAAAAACAATAAACAATCTATCAATTAAAAATAATTGACAGACAAAACAGAGCATTTGAAGTTATATAGCGTGTTAAAGTAAATTGTTATATCACATTAACTCCACATGAAATCCCACTAGACTAGACTAAAACATAATTATAGATTCGACTTTCTTGTGTCGAAACTAGTTAGAACTATAAACCCAATTTTAACATTGATGCAAAATGGAGGACAGGAACCACAAGCATAATATTCTTGGGCGACGGCATATTTGACAAAATCAAATTATAAAACACAAAAATGAGTCGAATATAGCATATAATGATTCTACACATCCATGACTGCAATAAAAAGTAACCAATAATATATAGCTTTCATCTTCACAGTTTTATATGACAGCTAAACTTGGTCAAGAAAAAATAATTGTACACAGCAGAAATTGATGAAATCAATAAAATATTTGAACTCCATTCCTCTCAAGTAGAAAGTGTTAAGACTAGTAAGAAGGCTAAGACATTTAAAAAAAGTGAAATAAAATCATATCTCAAATGATGAAGATTGAAAAGAATATAGCTATATCAGTATCACGTTTTATATTACTAATCCAACTAAAAATTAATACACAAAACAGGAAAATGCATACAAGCTGTATACAATTGGATATGAACTATAATATGCAGAACATGGTGTGCATCAATCATGCAATATAAACTTCAAACATTCAACATAAAGTCATCACAATTATAAACATACCAGATTGGCAAAGAAGTCACTATCACCAGCTATCAACTTTGAGGACATACTGGTCTTGGCACAGTTAAGTGGTGAATCTTTTCCAAGCTTTTCAACCTACAAGTCAAGAGCACAATCCAATTGAGTAACACATAATATACAACAATTTAAAGATGCACTAATCTTTTGACATAACAATGACTATATGACCCAAAGCATGCTTCTCAGAAGATAGGACAGAAACCAATAACGAAGAGATGAAAACTTTCATCTTCACAAGTCACATCCCAAACATCTTTTCGCATCAGTTCATGATCTTAACATTGACGCAAAATGGAGGACAGAAACCACAAGCATACTAGGTCAGTATAATATTCTTCGACAACGGCATATTTTTTAAAATCAAATCATAAAACAAAAAAATGAGTCGAATATAGCATATAATGATTCTACACATACATGACTACAATAATCATGCCATGGCATTATTTAACTAACACTGTTGGCTTGCAAACATGCCAACACATTGACAATCATCAACAATAAAAAAAAAGGAGAGATGAGACAAAGAAAAATACTTAAAAATATACATACAAAATTGAAAAGTATATGTATTAACAACATCTTACCTTAACAACCAGCTTTTCTTCTACTTATTTACAAGTTTCCCGCATAGCAAGCTATCTTGAAAAATCACAAAGGAATTAGAATAAAACAAAGACAAATGCATGAATAACAAAGGGCAAAGGAACGAACCAAAGAAACAAGATCATTTTTCCACGCATTAAGATCACAACACGACCAAGGCTGAATAAATCTGAACATCAAAAGTCAGGGGTTCTTCAACTGAACATGAATAAATCAAGAAACAGAGCATAATTGCGTAAACCTATAGAAAGAAAAAGAAAGCAACAAGAAAGGTTGTTTTGAAGGCAAAACGCACCTTGAGGAGCATGAAGTGGACCTAGTCATAACAGAAGTATTTGTCGGTGGAGGAAACTTTGCAGAGGTGAACGGAAGAACCGCCGTGAAAGAATGGATGCAAGAATGGATGAAAGAATGAATGGATGAATGCAGATGAATGAATGGATGAATGAATGCAGATGAATGAATGGAGTGTGATACAAACAACAGTCGAATGAAGCAAGTGAGGAATTGGGTATGTAAAAGCTCCAACTTCAGCTGAAATATGTGAAAGAAAACAATATTAGTGCCATGAAGAGTTTGAAACGTAAATTTTTTTAAGAAAAGAATGCAGCAAAGAAGATAAAGAAAGCACCTATTAATTTGAGCAAGCTTCTTCTAATCCAGTGTTGTAAAAGCAGTTGTCAGTCAAGTCAAATCAGAATAGGCTCAAGTCAAATGTCCAATACGGAAAGCGTGCAACTACGATATTGCAGCGAAAATAACTGTTTTCATATTTTAAAAATTTCTAGTCAATGCATATGGAACTAAAGGGCACACTGGATTCTACTAAAGTGAGCCGAAACTCCAGATCACAAGGCTAGCTAGAGGACATAAACATGAAAATATAACAGAATTGGGGGAAGTGCAAAGCAAATATACCTCACAGAAGGTATCGTATAGCCTCTTGGGGCAAGACTTCCCAGTTATTGTCCCATTCGCTCCAGAGTCACCCTTGCCCTTACCATTCCCTCCCCTATCACAGTCAGATAAAATTATGATGTTCTGAAATTGCCACTCCAACACAAATGAAAAGCAAGGGCGGAAATGGAAGTGAAATAGAGAGCTAAAATAAAATACTTCAATGGAAAAAACTAACAAATTCAAACAGAAGATGGGGATAATTTTAAGTTTTCAGAAGTTTGGGACTGCAATCACCCACTGGAACTGAGCATAGAAACTAAAGATTATTTTGGGATTAAAATATGAATTTAATTTATTTATTTGTTGGAATAGGAAGACAGTGTCAAAGGATTTACAACAATTCACGCACCCTACTCAAGCATCCTAGCTAAACCCCTCACAAATGAGTTCAATTTTCATACACAAGAAGGGCAAATGTTTAAATAATATAGAAATCATCCTTAGATACGACTTATAAAGCAATTATGACATAAGTAAACAATCTTACTACACATGCCAACCCATGATTGTATGATAGTAAAAAAAATACTAGAGTGTATACCCCGACACTCAATAAAAAAAATTAGTCTAAAAGAATTAACGGAAAAAATTTGCTACAGATTCACAGACCACAATCAAATGAAACTAACATCAATGACAACAACAACTTTTTTTAAAAGTATCCAAGGAAACATCAGACACGATTGACAGATTATTTTTGGGATAAAACAGACTACACGCTCAAACAGATTAGCTAACATTCTTCAGCAGATCGGCATTATAAGACACGACAACAAATACTTTTTTGTACACATTGCAGCCAGAGAAACTAGGCAAATTCTGGATTAAAAAGTATAGTATAATTGTAGAAAAAGCTTGTAAGAGGCATACCAGGTCTGAATGTCTTCTTTCACACTAGCAATAGGCTGATAAAGATCACCGGTGGGAATGTCAGACCAGTGAAAATGAATTCTTCCACCACCTCCATCAGAAATGCTATATCCCCCACACTAGAAAGCACAGCTGATTGCCCAATGGCAAGCGTATGAAGAAACAATAGTATAGTGCCACCAGATCCACCCCCTGGACCTCCAATGATATTGTCAAAATTTACAAAATTTTCACTTCCAACTGCCGGTTTAAAATTCCCTCCATCAGCATTTACAGAACCTTGAAAAGACAAACTTACCAAAGAATGTTCTATCGATCCAACAACTGCTTAACAGACAATACAACACAATATGAATTAACGAAGAAATCTTGTGGTAATCAGCACCTTCCACTATTTATAAAGAAACATTAACTGAACCAAACATAACTAAATGTATTACACAATCAATACTTTAAGAAATACCTGAAGTGTGAATGACAAAGACGAGTTCAGATCGCAATCTTCAGGGGGAGTGAAGTAATTCATAGGGGCAATCTTTGTTGTCAAGCTTTGAAGTACTGTTCATTCCACAAGGGACAAAAACAAGAAACAAGACCCAAGAATGATACAAGGGACAAGAAACAATACCCAAGAATGATACAAGGGACAAAAACAGTCCGTTCCACACTAAAAAAATAGACAGAAAATTGATTATACATCAAATAAAGCCCAAGATCCTGACAAGCTACAAGTTTCTGTTACCTCTAAAAATTAATTTCAAAGAACAAATGAAGGACGAGATCAATACAGAAAAGGGGAGAGAAATGTTACTGTCGTTTGAGAAACCTTAAATGAAATGATAACATGATCAGACAAGAAAGGTTCTTTTGAAGCCAAAACACACCATCTCGAGGAAACTTGACAGAGACGAATGGAGGAACCCATGTAAGAATGGATGCAAGAATAGATTCAAGAATGAATACATGGATGAATGAATGGATGAATGAATGAATTAATGCATGGATGAATGAACGAAAGAAAGAACCAAAGATGGATGAATGAATGAAGTGCAATACCAAAAATTAAGCGTTTGAAGAAAAGGGAAAAGTTGGGTAATGGAGAATGATAACTTGAAAAATTTTGATTCAACGCTTAAATATGAGGTTTTGGATTTGGACCAAGTGTGTTTGACTTGGTTGCTCCCGTGGACAACGGAACAGTAACCACCAAAACGGCCATCGTGTAACACAACTTGGACAAGTGTATCACTTCTAGTTTTGGCCCAATTGGATCACTTTTAAAAACTAAATATAAAAAAAAAAAAAAAAATAAGACTATTTTGAAATATTACCAAATGAATATATTTTAATTGTTAACCAAGATAACATCTCGGTCAAATTAGCAAGTTTGACAAATGGGTAAATAAAAAAGATTTTAGTTGGAGATTAATTTTTCTATTCAACCTCTCCTCCTTCACAATTTAAATATCTAGGGTGAAACCCATCATTATTAAACGGAAAGAGATTTTTTTTTCACATTTTTTAATAAATTTAAATTTAGGAAAAATTATAAAATTTTATGGGGTTCACAATTTATTTATTAATTATATCACATGATTTTGTAAATTTTAATCAAATAAAAAAAATATATAAAAAAAAGTAAGATAACGAATATGATACCATCACTCTTCCAAAAAAAAAAAAAAAACACTAAGAATGAATGGGAGCTGATGCATACCCAACTAATCAATATAATCTTCCATTTAGATTGCATTGAAGATTTTTTTAGTGTGTACCATGAATATTTCTTAATTGATAATTTGATGTATATTTTTTAAAATATGAAAACAAATTTTATTTCTTTCGATAAAAAATGGTATTAAACTTATACTAACATATTTTAAAAAAAATTAATTAAATGTTAAAGGTTAAACAAATTCTGATGATATATTTTCTACTTAAAAAATAAAATTATTCTTAAACCATATCATATAGATCACATTAGTTGTCTTATACAAATGTGGATAGATAAAAGGGTCATGCTATACAGGCATTTTGAATTATACGGATCTTTTTTTCTTTTTCTTTTTCTGGCTTTTACAAAAATGGACTCAATTACAACTTTATTACAGTCCAGGGTTTGTTTTTGCCGAAAGCACAGCCACCAAGCGCGTCCTACGTGATTGTGTCGCGTGTCAAATGGTGGTCGAATGTGTCCAAGACTAAGGCGCATCTTACCTTGACTGACAGCTTTTTGAGTGTGCCACAAGTCAGGGCGCGTCCAAATGCCCTTGATATGCTTTCAAATAGTTGAGTGACATTAGCTAGATCAAGTCATGAGATAATTAAGTTTGCGACAATTTGTTCCTTCTTTACCCTCTTAACCTCAAAGTTTGCATCAGTTGACATTGAAAGATAAAGAAGACAACAACTGGTTGTAACTCCTTCGACTAGTATTGGAGCAGTGGGAGAATTGGTTACAACTACAAGTTGATGGCCTACCATATACTAGTCCCATGAGCTATAATGATGACTATTTAGTATGGTATA
Source organism: Hylodesmum podocarpum (assembly GCA_026586105.1). Taxonomy (NCBI): domain Eukaryota; kingdom Viridiplantae; phylum Streptophyta; class Magnoliopsida; order Fabales; family Fabaceae; genus Hylodesmum; species Hylodesmum podocarpum. The sequence continues at coordinate 4,349,234 of JALJEV010000493.1, read as the reverse complement.
GGAAGAAATCAAAGTTGTACATTGACACGAAGAACGCGCAACAGGTCGGCTTGGTAAAATATCTATCATAAACAATGTTATTTTATTTAATTGTGCTTTGTGAATTACTCAACTAACCATAACTAACAATTGACTTATGAAATATTTGTTTCAGGATGATATTGTTGATTCGTTGTTGTTCTTTGGAACACCGGAGGGGTTTGTGGTTGTTCGAGCAGATGAGTTTGACTAACCTCAGAAAGAGGTTGGCACTTTTTACCTATTAGACGGACTGTGTAACACAGTCGGCCACCAGTGCACCAATTAGGGGGAAACATTGTCGGTTAAGGATCCTCGGATCCTTTCTCAGAGTCGGGAGGTGCGTGGTCTGACACGCAACCAGTCTTCTATAGATACTAAGCCTTACCTCCTTCCTCCCATGCCACAACGAGGATCTGGGATGTATTACATTCTCATTCAGTTCACACAGCGACCAACTCAGATGTCTCCGATGTACAGCTATCCACTAGGTGGCAGCACCTCACATCAGGCCCACAATGATTCTGCACATCTTTGCATGAATTTTAATGGAAGACTTGTAGCATACATGATATCTGGAAAACTACTATAGTGTGATTCATCTTCTTTTAGTGCTTTATCATAACTCTGTAGCTTTTCATTTGTCATAATCAGTGTAGTCACATACTTGCATCCGTACATCTTAAACTTCTTCAATAAATCTTTGTTGTTTTTCTTTTGATGGATAAAAATTCCGGCTTCTTTTCTTTTGTTGCTCTACCTCTATGTCAAAGAAATAACTTATTAACACAAGGTCATTTATCTCTAATGTCCTCATATATATCTTTTCTCAATTCTTTGATCATCATCAAGTTGTTTCTCATGTAAATAAGATCACCCCATATATAAGGAAACCATGAGTATATCATAGTGACCTTAGGTCTTAACATACAGTGTCGGTTCACTCTTTCTCTTCCCAAATCCTTGATTAAGGAGGTACTAGCTAATTTTGTTATATCACATGAGGAGCTTTCTTTGAGATCATATAAAACTTTTCTTAGTCTGAATACTTTTCCTTAATTCACTTTTATTTCCAAACCGAGGGACATTGTGAATTCATAAAGAATTCACTTGAAATTCCAAACCGAGGGACATTGTGAATTTACAAAGAATTCACTTTTAATTCCAAACCGAGAGACATTGTGAATTCATAAAGAATTCACTTATAATTTCAATCCGAGTGACGTTCTGAATTCACAAACAATTCACTTACAATTCCAAACCGAGGGACATTGTGAATTTACAAAGAATTCACTGTTATTTCATAACCGAGGGTCATTGTGAATTCAAATAGAAATAACTTTTAATTCCAAACCGAGAGACATTGTGAATTTATAAAGAAATCACTTGTAATTCTAAACTGATGGACATTATAAATTCATAAAGAATTCACTTGTAATTCCAAACCTACGGACATTGTGAATTTACAAAGAATTCACTTTTAATTAAAAACGGAGGGAAATTGAGAATTCAAAAAGAGTTCACTTGTAATTCCAATCCGAGTGACATTATAAATTCACAAAGAATTCACCTGTAATTCCAAACCTAGGCACATTGTGAATTTACAAAGAATTCACTGTTATTTCAAAATCGAGGGATATTGTGAATTCATAAACAATTCACTTGTAATTCCAAACCGAGGGACATTGTGAATTCATGAAGAATTCGCTTTTCATTCAAAACTAGTGGACATTGTGCATTCATAAAGAAATCACTTGAAATTCCAAACTGAAAGACATTGTGAATTCACAAAGAATTCACTTGTAATTCCAAACCGAGGGACATTGTCAATTAACAAAGAATTCACTTGTAATTTCAAATCTAGGACCATTGTGAATTTACAAAGAATTCACTTTTAATTCATAATCGAGGGACATTGTGAATTTAAAAAGAATTCACTTGTAATTCCAAACCGAGGGACATTGTAAATTCACAAAAAATTCACTTTTAATTCCAAATCTAGAGACATTGTGAATTTACATAGAATTCACTTTTTATTAATAACCGAGGGATGTTGTGAATTCACAGAGAATTCACTTTTAATTTCAAACCGAGGGACATTGTGGATTCATGAAGAATTCACTTGTAATTTCAAACCGAAGGACATTGTGAATTCATGACGAATTCACTTTTTATTCCAAACTGAGGGACATTGTGAATTCCTAAATAAAACACTTATAATTCCAAACCGAGGGACATTGTGAATTCACAAAGAATTCACTTGTAATTCCAAACCTATGGACATTTTTATTTACAAAGAATTCACTTTTAATTCATAACCGAGGGACCTTGTGAATTCATAAAGAATTCACTTGTAATTCCAAACCGAGGGAAATTGTGAATTCATAAAGAATTGACTTGTCATTCCAAATGAATGGACATTATGAATTTACAAAGAATTTAATTTTACTTAAGAATCGATAGGCATTGAGAATTCACATAGAAAACATTTTTAATTCCAAACCGAGGGACATTGTAAATTCATGAAGAATTTACATTTAATTCAAAACTGAGGGACATTGTAAATTCATGAAGAATTCACTAGTAATTGCATACCGAGGGACATTGTGAATTCACTTGTAATTCCAAACCTTGGGACATTGTGAATTCACAAAGAATTCACTTGTAATTCCAAACCTAGAGACATTGTGAATTTATAAAGTATCCACTTTTAATTCTAAACCGAGGGACATTGTGAATTCATAAAGAAATCACTTGTAATTCAAAACCGAGGGACATTGTGAATTTACAAAGAATTCACTTATAATTCTAAACCTAGGGACATTGTGAATTTACAAAGAATTCAGTTATAATTCATAACCGAGGTACCTTATGAATTCATAAAGAATTCACTTTTAATTCCAAACCCAGGGACATTGTGAATTCACAAAGAATTCACTTGTAATTCTAGACCAAGGGACATTGTGAATTTACAAAGAATTCGCCTTTAATTCATAACCGACGGACATTGTTAATTCACATAGAAATCACTTTTAATTCCAAACTGAGGGACTTTGTCAATTCATGAAGAATACACATGTAATTCCAAACCGAGGTACATTGTGAATTCATGAAGAATTCACTTTTAATTTCAAACTGAGAGACATTTTGAATTCATACAGAAATCACTTGTAATACCAAACCGAGGAACAATGTGAATTCAAAAAGAATTCACTTGTAATTCCAAAACTAGGGACATTTTGAATTCAATAAGAATTCATTTGTAATTCCAAACTAAGGGAAATTGTGAATTTACAAAGAATTCACTTTTAATTCATAACCAAAGGACATTGTGAATTCACATAGAAATCACTTTTAATTCCAAACCAGGGACATTGTGAATTCATGAAGAATTCACTTTTACTTCCAAACCGAGGGACATTGTGAATTCACAAAGAATTCAGTTGTAATTCTAAATCGAGTGACATTGTGAATTTACAAAGAATTCACTTTTAGTTCCAAACTGAGGGACTTTCTGAATTCATAAAGAAATCACTTGAAATTTCAAATCGAGGGACATTGTGAATTCATAAAGAATTCACTTGTAATTCCAAACCTAGGGACATAGTGAATTTACAAAGAATTCACATTTAATTCATAACCGATGGACCTTGTGAATTCATTAAGAATTCACTTGTAATTCCAAACCGAGGGACATTGTAAATTAACAAAGAATTCACTTGTAATTCCAAACCGAGAGAGGATACTTGTGATTCACAAAGAATTTACTTGTAATTCCAAATCGAGGGAGGGACATTGTGAATTCCCAAAGAATTCACTTGTAATTCCAAACCGAGTGAGGGACATTGTGAATTCACTTAGAATTCACTTGTAATTCCAAACCAAGGGAGGGACATTGTGAATTCATGAAGAATTCACTTCTAATTCCATATTGGGGGAGGGACATTGTGAATTCATCAAGAATTCACTTGTAATTCCAAACCGAGGGAGAGAAACTGTGAATTCATAGAGAATTTACTTGTAATTACAACCTAAGGGAGGGACATTGTGAATTCATGAAGAATTCACTTCCAATTCCAAATTGAGGGAGGGACATTGTGAATTCATCAAGAATTCACTTGTAATTCCAATCCGAGGGAGGGACACTGTGAATTCATAAAGAATTTACATGTAATTACAAATCGAAGGAGGGACATTGTGAATTCACAAAGAATACACTTCTAATTCCAAATCAAGGGAGAGACATTGTGAATTCATAAAGAATTCATTTCTAATTCCAAATTGAGGGAGGGACATTATGATTTCACAAAGAATACACTTCTAATTCCAAATCAAGGGAGGGACATTGTGAATTCACTTGTAATTCCAAATCGAAGGAGGGACATTGTGAATTCACTTAGAATTCACAGGTAATTCCAAACCGAGGGAGGGACATTGTGAATTCATAAAGAATTCACTTCTAATTCCAAATTGAGGGAGGAACATTGTGAATTCATAAAGAATTCACTTGTATTTCCAAACCGAGAGAGGGACATTGTGAATTCACTTGTAATTCCAAACCGTGGGAGGGACATTGTGAATTCATGAAGAATTCACTTATAATTCAAAATAGAGGAAGGGACTTTGTGAATTCATCAAGAATTCTTTCGTAATTCCAAACCGAGGGAGGGATATTGTGATTCACAAAGAATTAACTTCTAATTCCAAACCGAGGGAGGGACATTGTGAATTCACTAAGAATTCACTTGTAATTCCAAACCGAAGGAAGAATAGCGTGAATTCATGAAGAATTCACTTGTAATTCCAAACCGAGGGAGGGAAACTGTGAATTCATAAAGAATTTACATGTAATTACAACCCGAGGAGGGACATTGTGAACTCACAAAGAATACACTTCTAATTCCAAATCAAGGGAGGGACATTGTGAATTCACAAAGAATTCAGTTGCAATTCTAAATCGAGGGAGGGACATTGTGAATTCACTTGTAATTCCAAACCGAGGGAGGGACATTGTGAATTCATGAAAAATTCACTTCTAATTCCAAATTTAAGGAGGGACATTGTGAATTTCTAAAGAATTCACTTGTAATTGCAAATCGAGGGAGGGACATTGTGAATTCATAAAGAATACACTTCGAATTCCAAATTGAGGGAGGGATATTGTGTATTCACAAAGAATACACTTCTAATTCAAAATCCAGGGAGGGACATTTTGAATTCACAAAGAATTCACTTGTAATTCCAAACCGAGAGTGGGACATTGTGAATTTACTTAGAAATCACTTGTAATTCCAAACCGAGGGAGGGATATTGTAAATTCATGAAGAATTCACTTCTGATTCCAAATTGAGGGAGGGACATTGTGAACTCATAAAGAACTCACTTGTAATTCCAAACGAGGGAGGGACATTGTGAATTCATAAAGAATTCTCTTGTAAATCCAAACCGAGGGAAAGACATTATGAATTCATAATGAATTCATTTCAAATTCCAATCCGAGGGAGGGACATTGTGAATTTCCTTAGAATTTACTTATAATTCAAAACCGACGGAGGGACATTGTGAATTCACAAAGAATACACTTCTAATTCCAAATCGAGGGTGGGACATTGTGAATTCACTTAGAATTCACTTGTAATTCCAAACCAGGGGAGGGACATTGTGAATTTAAAAGAAATTTACTTGTAATTCCAAACCGAGGCAGGACATTGTGAATTCATACAGAATTCACTTCTAATTCCAAATTGAGGTAGGGACATTGTGATTTCACAAAGAATACACTTCTAATTCCAAATCAAGGGAGGAACATTGTGAATTCACTTGTAATTCCAAATCGAGGGAGGGACATTGTAAATTCACATTTAATTCCAAACCGAGGGAGGGACATTGTAAATTCATGAAGAATTCACTTCTAATTCCAAATTGATGGAGGGTCATTGTGAATTCATAAAGAATTCACTTGTTATTCCAAACCGAGGGAAGGACATTGTGAATTCATAAAGAATTCACTTATAATTCCAAATTGAGAGAGGGACATTGTGAATTCATCAAGAATTCACTTGTAATTCCAAACCGAGGGAGGGACATTGTGAATTCATAAAGAATTTACATGTAATTACTAACCGAGGGAGGGACATTGTGAATTCATAAAGAATACACTTCTAATTCCAAATCAAGGGAGGGACATTGTGAATTTACAAAGAATTCACTTGCAATTCAAAACTGAGGGAGGGACATTGTGAATTCACTTAGAATTCACTTGTAATTCCAAACCGAGGGAGGGACATTGTGAATTCGTAAAAAAATCACTTCTAATTCCAAATTGAGGGAGGGACATTGTGAATTCATAAAGAATTCACTTGTAATTGCAAATCGAGGGAGTGACATTGTGAATTCATAAAGAATACACTTCGACTTCCAAATTGAGGGAGGGATATTATGAATTCAAAAAGAATACACTTCTTATTCCAAATCCAGGGAGGGACATTTTGAATTCACAAAAAATTCACTTGTAATTCCAAATCGAGGGTGGGACATTGTGAATTCAGTTAGAAGTCACTTTTAATTCCAAACCGAGGGAGGGATATTGTGAATTCATGAAGAATTCACTTCTAATTCCAAATTGAGGGAGGGACATTGTGAATTCATCAAGAATCCACTTGTAATTCCAAACCAAGGGATGAACATTTTGAATTCATAAAGAATTCACTTATAATTACAAATCGAGGGAGGGACATTGTAAATTCATAAAGAATACACTTGTAATTCCAAATCGAGGGAGGGACATTGTCAATTCATAAAAAATTCATGTGTAATTACAAACCGAGGGAGGGACATTGTGAATTCATGAAGAATTCACTTCTAATTCCAAATTGAGGGAGGGACACTGTGAATACATCAAAAATTCACTTCTAATTCCAAACCGAGGTAGGGACGTTGTGAATTCATAAAGAATTCACATGTAATTATGAACCAAGGGAGGGACATTATAAATTCATGAAGAATTCACTTCAAATTCCAAATTGAGGGAGGGACATTGTGAATTCATAAAGAATTCACTTGTAATTCCAAACCTAGGGAGGGACATTGTGAATTCATAAAGAATTCTCTTTTAAATCCAAACCGAGGGAGGGACATTGTGAATTCATAAAGAATTCATTTCAAATTCCAAACCGAAGGACGGACATTGTGAATGCACTTAGAATTTACTTATAATTCAAAACCGAGGGAGGGACATTGTGAAGTCATAGAGAATATATTTCTAATTCCAAATCGAGGGTGGGACATTGTGAATTCATAAAAAATTCACTTGTAATTCCAAACCGAGGGAGGGACATATTGAATTCATAAAAAATTCATGTGTAATTACAAACCGAGGGAGGGACATTGTGAATTCATGAAGAATTCACTTCTAATTCCAAATTGAGGGACGGACACTGCGTATTCATCAAAAATTCACTTCTTATTCCAAACTGAGGGAGGGACATTGTGAATTTATAAAGAATTCACTTGTAATTCCAAACCGAGGCAGGGACATTGTGAATTCATAAAGAATTCACTTCTAATTCCAAATTGAGGTAGGGACATTCTGATTTCACAAAGAATACACTTCTACTTCCAAATAAATGGAGGGACATAGTGAATTCACTTGTAATTCCAAATTGAGGGAGGGACATTGTAAATTCACATTTAATTCCAAACCGAGGGAGGGACATTGTGAATTCATAAAGATTTCACTTCTAATTCCAAATTGAGGGAGTGACATTATGAATTCATAAAGAATTCACTTATAATTCCAAATTGAGAGAGGGACATTGTGAATTCATCAAGAATTCACTTGTAATTCCAAACCAAGGGAGGGACACTGTGAATTCATAAACAATTCACTTGTAATTACAAACCGAGGGAGGGACACTGTGAATTCATAAACAATTTACATGTAATTACAAACCGAGGGAGGGACATAAAGAATACACTTCTAATTCCAAATCAAGGGAGGGACATTGTGAATTCATAAAGAATTCATTTGCAATTCTAAACCGAGGGAGGGACATTGTGAATTCACTTAGAATTAACTTGTAATTCCAAACCGAGGGAGGGACATTGTGAATTCATGAAAAATTCACTTCTAATTCCAAATTGATGGAGAGACATTGTGAATTCATAAAGAATTCACTTGTAATTGCAAATCGAGGAAGTGACATTGTGAATTCATAAAGAATACACTTCGTAATCCAAATTCAGGAAGGGATATTGTGAATTCACAAAGAATACACTTCTAATTCCAAATCTAGGGAGGGACATTTTGAATTCACAAAGAATTCACTTGTAATACCAAACCGAGGGTGGGACATTGTGAACTCACTTAGAATTCACTTGTAATTCTAAACCGAGGGAGGGACATTGTGAATTCCTGAAGAATTCACTTGTAATTCCAAATTGAGGGAGGGACATTATGAATTCATGAAGAATTCACTTGTAATTCCAAACCGATGGATGAACATTTTGAATTTATAGAGAATTCACTTATAATTACAAATTGAGGGAGGGAGATTGTGAATTCATAAAGTATACACTTGTAATTCCAAACCGAGGGAGGGACATTGCGAATTCATAAAAAATTCATGTGTAATTACAAACCGAGGGAGGGACATTGTGAACTCATGAAGAATTCACTTCTAATTCCAAATTAAGGGAGGGACAATGTGAATTAATCAAAAATTCACTTCTAATTCCAAACCGAGGGAGGGACATTGTGAATTCATAAAGAATTCACATGTAATTATGAACCAAGGGAGGGACATTGTATATTCATGAAAAATTCACTTCTAATTCCAAATTGAGGGAGGGACATTGTGAATTCGTAAAGAATTCACTTGTAATTCCAAACCGAGGGAGGGACATTGTGAATTTATAAAGAATTCTCTTGTAAATCCAAATCGAGGGAGGGACATTGTGAATTCATACAGAATTCATTACAAATTCCAAACCGAGGGAGGGACATTGTGAATTCACTTAGAATTTACTTATAATTCAAAACCGAGGGAGGTACATTGTGAATTCACAAAGAATACACTTCTAATTCCAAATCGAGGGTGGGACATTGTGAATTCATAAAGAACTCACTTATAATTCCAAACCGAGGGAGTGACGTTGTGAATTCATAAAATATTCATGTGTAATTACAAACCGAGGGAAGGACATTGTGAATTCATGAAGAAGTCACTTCTAATTCCAAATTGAGGAAGGGACATTGTGAATTCATCAAAAATTCACTTCTAATTCCAAACCGAGGGACGGATATTGTGAATTCATAAAGAATTCATATGTAATTACGAACCAAGGGAGGGACATTGTAAATTCATGAAGAATTCACTTCTAATTCCAAATTGATGGAGGGACATTGTGAATTCATAAAGAATTCACTTGTAATTACAAATCGAGGGAGGGACTTTGTTAATTCATAAAAAATACACTTGTAATTTCAAACCGAGGGAGGGACATTGTGATTTCGTAAAAAATTCATGTGTAATTACAAACCGAATGAGGGACATTGTGAATTCATGAAGAATTCACTTCTAATTCCAAATTGAGGGAGGGACACTGTGAGTTCATCAAAAATTCTTTTCAAATTCCAAACCGAGGGAGGGACATTGTGAATTCATAAAGAATTCACATGTAATTACGAACTAAGGGAGGGACATTGTAAATTCATGAAGAGTTCACATCTAATTCCAAATTGAGGGAGGGACATTGTGAATTCATAAAAAATTCACTTGTAATTCCAAACCGAAGCAGGGACATTGTGAATTCATAAAGAATTCACTTATAATTCCAAATTGAGGGAGTGACATTGTGAATTCACAAAGAATACACTTCTAATTCCAAATCAAGTTAGGGACATTGTGAATTCACAAAGAATTCACATGTAATTCCAAACTGAAGCAGGGACATTGTGAATTCATAAAGAATTCACTTGTATTTCCAAACCGAGGGAGGGACATTGTGAATTCATAAAGAATTCACTTATAATTCCAAATTGAGGGAGTGACATTGTGAATTCACAAAGAATACACTTCTAATTCCAAATCAAGGGAGGGACATTGTGAATTCACAAAGAATTCACTTGTAATTCCAAATTGAGGGAGGGACATTGTGAATTCACCTAAAATTCACTTCTAAATCCAAATTGAGGGAAGGACATTGTGAATTCATCAAGAATTCACATGTAATTCTAAACTGAGGGTGGGACATAGTGAATTCATAAAGAATTCACTTGTAATTTCAAACCGAGGGAGAGACATTGTGATTTTACAATGAATTCACTTGTAATTCCAAATCGAGGGAGGGACATTGTGAATTTATAAAGAATTCACTTCTAATTCCAAATTGAGGGAGGAACATTGTGAATTCATAAAGAATACACTTCTAATTCCAAATCAAAGGACAAACATTGTAAAATCACAAAGAATTCATTTGTAATTCTAAACTGAGGGAGGGACATTGTGAATTCACTTAAAATTCACTTGTAATTCAAAACCGAGGGAGGGGCATTGTAAATTCATGAAGAATTCACTTCTAATTCCAAATAGAAGGAGGGACATTGTGAATTCATCAAGAATTCACTTGTAATTCCAAGCCGATGGAGGGACATTATGATTCACAAAGAATTCACTTGTAATTGCAAATCGAGGGAGGGACATTGTGAATTCACAAAGAATTCCCTTGTAATTCCAAACCGAAGAATGAACATTGTGAATTCAGTTAGAATTGACTTGTAATTCCAAACCGAGGGAGGGATATTGTGAATTCATGAAGAATTCACTTCAAATTCCAAATTGAGGGAGGGACATTGTGAATTCATCAAGAATTCACTTGTAATTCCAAACCGAGGGAGGGACACTATAAATTCATATAGAATTTACATGTAATTACAAATCGAGGGAGGGACTTGTGAATTCATAAATAATACACTTCTAATTCCAAATCAAGGGAAGGACATTGTGAATTCATAAAGAATTAATTTCAAATTCCAAATTAAGGGAGGGACATTGTGATTTCACAAAGAATACACTTATAATTCCATATCAAGGGAGGAACATTGTGAATTCACTTGTAATTCAAAATTGAGGGAGGGAAATTGTGAATTCACTTAGAATTAACATGTAATTCCAAACCGAGGGAGGGACATTGTGAATTCATAAAGAATTCACTTCTAATTCCAAATTGAGGGAGGGACATTGTGAATTCATAAAGAATTCACTTGTAATTCCAAACCGAGGGAGGGACATTGTGAATTAGAATTCCAAATCGAGGGATGGACATTGTGAATTCACTTAGAATTAACATGTAATCCCAAACCGAGGGAGGGACATTGTTAATTCATAAAGAATTCACTTCTAATTCCAAATTGAGGGAGGGACATTGTGAATTCACAAAGAATTCACTTGTAATTCCAAACCGAGGGAGGGACATTGGGAATTCATAAAGAATTCACTTATAATTCCAAATCGAGGGAGTGACATTGTGAATTCACAAAGAATACACTTCTAATTCAAAATCAAGGAAGAGACATTGTGAATTCATAAAGAATACACTTGTAAATCCAAATTGAGGGAAGGACATTGCGAATTCATAAGGAATTCACTTGTAATTCCAAACTGAGGGAGGGACATTGTGAATTCATAAAGAATTCACTTGTAATTACAAACTGAGGGAGGGACATTGTGAATTTACAAAGAATACACTTCTAAATCTAAATCAAGGGAGGGACATTGTGTATTAAAGAAGAATTCACTTCTAATTCCAAATTGAGGGAGGGACATTGTAAATTCATGGAGAATTCACTTGTAATTCCAAACCGAGGGAGGGACATTGTGAATTCACAAAGAATTCACTTGTAATTCCAAATCGAGGGAGGGACATTGTGAATTCACAAAGAATTCACTTGTAACTCCAAACCGAAGGAGGGACATTGTGAATTCACTTGGAATTCACTTGTAATTCCAAATCGAGGGAGGGACATTGTGAATTGATGTAGAATTCACTTCTAATTCCAAATTAAGGGAGGGACATTGTGAATTCATCAAGAATTCACTTGTAATTCCAAACCGAGGGAGGGACACTGTGAATTCATAAAGAATTTACATGTAATTACAAACCGAGGGACGGACATTGTGAATTCATAAAGAATACACTTCTAATTCCAAATCAAGGGAGATACATTGTGAATTCATAAAGAATTCATTTCTAATTCCAAATTGAGGGAGGGACATTGTGATTTCACAAAGAATTCACTTCTAATTCAAAATCAAGGGAAGGACATTGTGAATTCACTTGTAATTCCAAATCGAGGGAGGGACATTGTGAATTCACTTAGAATTCATATGTAATTCCAAACCGTGGGAGGGATAATGTGAATTTATAAAGAATTCACTTCTAATTCCAACTTGAGGGAGGGACATGAATTCATAAAGAATTCACTTGTAATTCCAAATCGAGGGAGGGACATTGTGAATTCACTTAAAATTCACATGTAATTCCAAATCGAGGGAGGGACATTGTGAATTCATAAAGAATTCACTTCTAATTCCAAATTGAGGGAGGAACATTGTGAATTCATAAAGAATAAACTTCTAATTCCAATTCAAGGGACGAACATTGTGAATTCACAAATAATTCACTTGTAATTCTAAACCGAGAGAGGGACATTGTGAATTCACTTAGAATTCACTTGTAATTTCAAACCGAGAGAGGGACATTGTGAATTCATGAGGAATTTACTTCTAATTCCAAATAGAGGGAGGGACATTGTGAATTCATCAAGAATTCACTTGTAATTCCAAACTGTGGGAGGGACATTGTGATTCACAAAGAATTCACTTGTAATTCCAAATCGAGGGAGGGACATTGTGAATTCACAAAGAATTCACTTGTAACTCCAAATTGATGGAGGGACAATGTGAATTCATAAAGAATACACTTCTAATTCCAAATCAAGGGAGGTACATTGTGAATTCGTAAAGAATTCATTTCTAATTCCAAATTGAGGGACGGACATTGTGATTTCACAAAGAATTCACTTCTAATTCAAAATCAAGGAAGGGACATTGTGAATTCACTTGTAATTCCATATCGAGTGAGGGACATTGTGAATTCACTTAAAATTCACATGTAATTCCAAACCGGGGGAGGGATAATGTGAATTCATAAAGAATTCCCTTCTAATTCCAACTTGAGGGAGGGACACCAATTCAGAAAGAATTCACTTGTAATTCCAAATCGATGGAGGGACATTTTGAATTCATAAAGAATTCGCTAATAATTCCAAATTGATGGAGTGACATTTTGAATTCACAAAGAATACACTTCTAATTCCAAATCAAGGGAGGGACATTGTGAAATCACAAAAAAATTCACTTGTAATTCTAAATCGAGGGAGGGACATTGTGAATTCACCTAGAATTCACTTCTAAATCCAAATTGAGGGAAGGACATTGTGAATTCATAAAGAATTCAATTGTAGTTCCAAACTGAGGGAGGGACATTGTGAATTCATAAAGAATTCACTTGTAATTACAAACCGAGGGAGGGACATTGTTAATTTACAAAGAATACACTTCTAAATCTAAATCAAGGGAGGGACATTTTGAATTCAAGAAGAATTCACTTCTAATTCCAAATTGAGGAAGGGACATTGTAAATTCATGAAGAATTGACTTGTAATTCCAAACCGAGGGAGGGACATTGTGAATTCACAAAGAATTCACTTGTAATTCCAAATCGAGGGAGTGACATTGTGAATTCATAAAGAATTCACTTCTAATTCCAAATTAAGGGAGGAACATTGTGAATTCATAAAGAATAAACTTCTAATTCCAAATTAAGGGACGAACATTGTGAAATCACAAAGAATCCACTTGTAATTCTAAACCGATGGATGGACATTGTGAATTCACTTGTAATTCCAAACCGAGGGAGGGACATTGTGAATTCATGAAGAATTCACTTTTAATTCCAAATAGAGGGACGAACATTGTGAATTTATCAAGAATTTTTTTGTAATTCCAAACCGAGGGAGGGATATTATGATTCACAAAGAATTCACTTATAATTCCAAATCGAAGGGGGGACATTGTGAATTCACAAAGAATTCACTTGTAATTCCAAACTGAGGGAGGGACATTGTGAACTCACTTAGAATTCACTTGTAATTCAAAACCGAGGTAGGGACATTGTGAATTCATGAAGAATTCAATTCTAATTCCAAATAGAGGGAGGGACATTGTGAATTCATAAAGAATTCACTTGTAATTACAAACTGAGGGAGTGACATTGTGAATTTACAAAGAATACACTTCCAAATCTAAATCAAGGGAGGGACATTGTGAATTCGAGAAGAGTTCACTTCTAATTCCAAATTGAGGGAGGAACATTGTGAATTCATAAAGAATAAACATCTAATTCCAAATCAAGGGACGAACATTGTGAAATCAGAAAGAATTCACTTGTAATTATAAACCGAGGGAGGGACATTGCGAATTCACTTAGAATTCACTTGTAATTCCAAACTGAGGGAGGGACATTGTGAATTCATGAAGAATTCACTTCTAATTCCAAATAGAGGGAGGGACATTGTGAATTCATAAAGAATTCACTTGTCATTACAAACTGAGGGAGGGACATTTGTAAATTTAAATCAAGGGAAGGACATTGTGAATTCAAGAAGAATTCAAGTCTAATTCCAAACCGAAGGAGGGACATTGTGAATTCATGAAGAATTCACTTAGAATTCCAAATTGAGGGAGGGACATTGTGAATTCATCAATAATTCACTTGTAATTCCAAACCGAGGGAGGGACACTTTGAATTCATAAAGAATTTACATGTAATTCCAAACCTAGAGAGGGACATTGTGAACTCACTTAGAATTCAATTCTAATTCCAAACCGAGGGAGGGACATTGTGAATTCATCAAGAATTCACTTGTAATTCCAAACCGAGGGAGTGACATTGTGAATTCATAAAGAATTCACTTGTAATTACAAACTGAGGGAAGGACATTGTGAATTCATAAAGAATTCACTTGTAGTTCCGAACTGATGGAGGGACATTGTGAATTCATAAAGAATTCACTTGTAATTACAAACTGAGGGAGGGACATTGTGAATTTACAAAGAATACACTTCTAAATCTAAATCAAGGGAGTGACATTGTGAATTCAAGAAGAATTCACTTCTAATTCCAAATTGAGGGAGGGACATTGTAAATTCATGAAGAATTCACTTGTAATTCTAAACCGAGGGAGGGACATTGTGAATTCACTTAGAATTCACTTGTAATTACAAACCGAGGGAGGGACATTGTGAAGTCATGAAGAATTCACTTCTAATTCCAAATAGAGGGAGGAACACTGTGAATTCATCAAGATTTCTTTTGTAATTCCAAACCGAGGCAGGGATATTGTGATTTACAAAGAATTCACTTGTAATTCCAAACCGAAGGAGGGACATTGTGAATTCATAAAGAATTCACTTGTAATTACAAACTGAGGGAAGGACATTGTGAATTCATAAAGAATTCTCTTGTAGTTCCAAACTGAGGGAGGGACATTGTGAATTCATAATGAATTCACTTTTAATTACAAACTGAGGAAGGGACATTGTGAATTTACAAAGAATACACTTCTAAATCTAAATCAAGGGAGAGACATTGTGAATTCAAGAAGAATTCACTTCTAATTCCAAATTGAGGGAGGGACATTGTAAATTCATGAACAATTCATTTGTAATTCTAAACCGAGGGAGGAACATTGTGAATTCACAAAGAATGCACTTGTAATTCCAAATCCAGGGAGGGACATTGTGAATTCATAAAGAATTCACTTCTAATTCCAAATTGAGGGAGGGACATTGTAAATTCATGAAGAATTCATTTGTAATTCTAAACTGAAGGAGTGACATTGTGAATTCACAAAGAATTCACTTGTAATTCCAAATCGAGGGAGGGACATTGTGAATTCATAAAGAATTCACTTGTAATTCCAAATTGTGGAGGAACATTGTGAATTCATAAAGAATAAACTTCTAATTCCAAATCAAGGGACAAATATTGTGAAATCACAAAGAATTCACTTGTAATTCTAAACCGACGGAGGGACATTGTGAATTCACTTAGAATTCACATGTAATTCCAAACCGAGGGAGGGACATTGTGAATTCATGAAGAATTCACTTCTAATTCCAAATAGAGGGAGGACACTTGTGAATTCATCAACAATTCTTTTGTAATTCCAAACCGAGGCAGGGATATTGTGATTCACAAAGAATTCACTTGTAATTCCAAACCGAGGGAGGGACATTGTGAATTCATAAAGAATTCACTTGTAATTACAAACTGAGGGAAGGACATTGTGAATTCATAAAGAATTCACCTGTAGTTCCAAACAGAGGGAGGGACATTGTGAATTCATAATGAATTCACTTTTAATTACAAACTGAGGAAGGGACAATGTGAATTTACAAAGAATACACTTCTAAATCTAAATCAAGAGAGGGACATTGTGAATTCAAGAAGAATTCACTTCTAATTCAAAATTGAGGGAGGGACATTGTAAATTCATGAAGAATTCATTTGTAATTCTAAATCGAGGGAGGGACATTGTGAATTCACAAAGAATTCACTTGTAATTCCAAATCCAGGGAGGGACATTGTGAATTCATGAAGAATTCATTTTTAACTCCAAACCGAGGGAGGGACATTGTGAATTCACGAAGAATTCACTTCTAATTTCGAACCGAGGGTGGGACATTGTGAATTCACAAAGAATTCACTTGTATAATGGGAAACTATAAATTCAGAA
Organism: Hylodesmum podocarpum; assembly: GCA_026586105.1. Taxonomy (NCBI): domain Eukaryota; kingdom Viridiplantae; phylum Streptophyta; class Magnoliopsida; order Fabales; family Fabaceae; genus Hylodesmum; species Hylodesmum podocarpum. The sequence goes on along the minus strand of JALJEV010000493.1, from coordinate 4,332,355 downwards.
AGAATTGACTTGAAATTCTCCGTACAATTCACTTGCAACTGAAATAGAAAAAAAACAATATTGTTGTACACAATAATATAAGAAATTGGTTATTGAAGTAAAAACGCTGGTGATAAATAACTGATATGAACCTGAATAATTTTGAATTTGCTCATTGTAGGCTCAATGAATCTAGCATCCAAGTAGTTTCTGATTTTCTCTTCAAAAAGATCCAAACCCATGCCGTGAACAAGAAAGTAAAAGATTAGAAGTATTTTAATGGAATAGAAAAGAGTGCCAAAGCCTATCCAGAATTATTTCATATGTATTCTCAATTATTACCTTTCTCTAATTTCCATTAATGCATTCATGCTGGAATAATACTTGAACCTCCAAAACCTATAACCAAATTCATATCCTGTCCTATCACTTTACACAACACCAAAATAACTAAAAATATACGGCACATGATATTGAAAAATCTTGTAAATAGCTACACATCAAATGGAATGAAATTCTAGTGTTTGTGTGTATATAAGAAGCATAGCAGGTGAATTACCATTCCTAGATGGGTTGGAAGAAAATACTAATAATGCTGACAAATATAATGGCATGGCAAAAATAAACTCAACAAACAAACCCAACCCTAGGAGGACAAATATAGAGATCCAATACAGTTATTATTAGTAGTAAGCAATTACCTTGATAAAACAGAGCATTTGAAGTTATATTTCTTAGTTTGCGCTGAATGGTGGTAGGCCCGTAATTTGCAACCGGCTCAGTACCTAGTATCCTTAACGGCATTAACAAAAAGCACCTATACCAGTTAAGTGTCGCCAATATATACATTGTCAATAATACACCGGTCAAAAACAATAAACAATCTATCAATTAAAAATAATTGACAGACAAAACAGAGCATTTGAAGTTATATAGCGTGTTAAAGTAAATTGTTATATCACATTAACTCCACATGAAATCCCACTAGACTAGACTAAAACATAATTATAGATTCGACTTTCTTGTGTCGAAACTAGTTAGAACTATAAACCCAATTTTAACATTGATGCAAAATGGAGGACAGGAACCACAAGCATAATATTCTTGGGACGGCATATTTGACAAAATCAAATTATAAAACACAAAAATGAGTCGAATATAGCATATAATGATTCTACACATCCATGACTGCAATAAAAAGTAACCAATAATATATAGCTTTCATCTTCACAGTTTTATATGACAGCTAAACTTGGTCAAGAAAAAATAATTGTACACAGCAGAAATTGATGAAATCAATAAAATATTTGAACTCCATTCCTCTCAAGTAGAAAGTGTTAAGACTAGTAAGAAGGCTAAGACATTTAAAAAAAGTGAAATAAAATCATATCTCAAATGATGAAGATTGAAAAGAATATAGCTATATCAGTATCACGTTTTATATTACTAATCCAACTAAAAATTAATACACAAAACAGGAAAATGCATACAAGCTGTATACAATTGGATATGAACTATAATATGCAGAACATGGTGTGCATCAATCATGCAATATAAACTTCAAACATTCAACATAAAGTCATCACAATTATAAACATACCAGATTGGCAAAGAAGTCACTATCACCAGCTATCAACTTTGAGGACATACTGGTCTTGGCACAGTTAAGTGGTGAATCTTTTCCAAGCTTTTCAACCTACAAGTCAAGAGCACAATCCAATTGAGTAACACATAATATACAACAATTTAAAGATGCACTAATCTTTTGACATAACAATGACTATATGACCCAAAGCATGCTTCTCAGAAGATAGGACAGAAACCAATAACGAAGAGATGAAAACTTTCATCTTCACAAGTCACATCCCAAACATCTTTTCGCATCAGTTCATGATCTTAACATTGACGCAAAATGGAGGACAGAAACCACAAGCATACTAGGTCAGTATAATATTCTTCGACAACGGCATATTTTTTAAAATCAAATCATAAAACAAAAAAAAAAAAAATGAGTCGAATATAGCATATAATGATTCTACACATACATGACTACAATAATCATGCCATGGCATTATTTAACTAACACTGTTGGCTTGCAAACATGCCAACACATTGACAATCATCAACAATAAAAAAAAAGGAGAGATGAGACAAAGAAAAATACTTAAAAATATACATACAAAATTGAAAAGTATATGTATTAACAACATCTTACCTTAACAACCAGCTTTTCTTCTACTTATTTACAAGTTTCCCGCATAGCAAGCTATCTTGAAAAATCACAAAGGAATTAGAATAAAACAAAGACAAATGCATGAATAACAAAGGGCAAAGGAACGAACCAAAGAAACAAGATCATTTTTCCACGCATTAAGATCACAACACGACCAAGGCTGAATAAATCTGAACATCAAAAGTCAGGGGTTCTTCAACTGAACATGAATAAATCAAGAAACAGAGCATAATTGCGTAAACCTATAGAAAGAAAAAGAAAGCAACAAGAAAGGTTGTTTTGAAGGCAAAACGCACCTTGAGGAGCATGAAGTGGACCTAGTCATAACAGAAGTATTTGTCGGTGGAGGAAACTTTGCAGAGGTGAACGGAAGAACCGCCGTGAAAGAATGGATGCAAGAATGGATGAAAGAATGAATGGATGAATGCAGATGAATGAATGGATGAATGAATGCAGATGAATGAATGGAGTGTGATACAAACAACAGTCGAATGAAGCAAGTGAGGAATTGGGTATGTAAAAGCTCCAACTTCAGCTGAAATATGTGAAAGAAAACAATATTAGTGCCATGAAGAGTTTGAAACGTAAATTTTTTAAGAAAAGAATGCAGCAAAGAAGATAAAGAAAGCACCTATTAATTTGAGCAAGCTTCTTCTAATCCAGTGTTGTAAAAGCAGTTGTCAGTCAAGTCAAATCAGAATAGGCTCAAGTCAAATGTCCAATACGGAAAGCGTGCAACTACGATATTGCAGCGAAAATAACTGTTTTCATATTTTAAAAATTTCTAGTCAATGCATATGGAACTAAAGGGCACACTGGATTCTACTAAAGTGAGCCGAAACTCCAGATCACAAGGCTAGCTAGAGGACATAAACATGAAAATATAACAGAATTGGGGGAAGTGCAAAGCAAATATACCTCACAGAAGGTATCGTATAGCCTCTTGGGGCAAGACTTCCCAGTTATTGTCCCATTCGCTCCAGAGTCACCCTTGCCCTTACCATTCCCTCCCCTATCACAGTCAGATAAAATTATGATGTTCTGAAATTGCCACTCCAACACAAATGAAAAGCAAGGGCGGAAATGGAAGTGAAATAGAGAGCTAAAATAAAATACTTCAATGGAAAAAACTAACAAATTCAAACAGAAGATGGGGATAATTTTAAGTTTTCAGAAGTTTGGGACTGCAATCACCCACTGGAACTGAGCATAGAAACTAAAGATTATTTTGGGATTAAAATATGAATTTAATTTATTTATTTGTTGGAATAGGAAGACAGTGTCAAAGGATTTACAACAATTCACGCACCCTACTCAAGCATCCTAGCTAAACCCCTCACAAATGAGTTCAATTTTCATACACAAGAAGGGCAAATGTTTAAATAATATAGAAATCATCCTTAGATACGACTTATAAAGCAATTATGACATAAGTAAACAATCTTACTACACATGCCAACCCATGATTGTATGATAGTAAAAAAAACTAGAGTGTATACCCCGACACTCAATAAAAAAAATTAGTCTAAAAGAATTAACGGAAAAAATTTGCTACAGATTCACAGACCACAATCAAATGAAACTAACATCAATGACAACAACAACTTTTTTTAAAAGTATCCAAGGAAACATCAGACACGATTGACAGATTATTTTTGGGATAAAACAGACTACACGCTCAAACAGATTAGCTAACATTCTTCAGCAGATCGGCATTATAAGACACGACAACAAATACTTTTTTGTACACATTGCAGCCAGAGAAACTAGGCAAATTCTGGATTAAAAAGTATAGTATAATTGTAGAAAAAGCTTGTAAGAGGCATACCAGGTCTGAATGTCTTCTTTCACACTAGCAATAGGCTGATAAAGATCACCGGTGGGAATGTCAGACCAGTGAAAATGAATTCTTCCACCACCTCCATCAGAAATGCTATATCCCCCACACTAGAAAGCACAGCTGATTGCCCAATGGCAAGCGTATGAAGAAACAATAGTATAGTGCCACCAGATCCACCCCCTGGACCTCCAATGATATTGTCAAAATTTACAAAATTTTCACTTCCAACTGCCGGTTTAAAATTCCCTCCATCAGCATTTACAGAACCTTGAAAAGACAAACTTACCAAAGAATGTTCTATCGATCCAACAACTGCTTAACAGACAATACAACACAATATGAATTAACGAAGAAATCTTGTGGTAATCAGCACCTTCCACTATTTATAAAGAAACATTAACTGAACCAAACATAACTAAATGTATTACACAATCAATACTTTAAGAAATACCTGAAGTGTGAATGACAAAGACGAGTTCAGATCGCAATCTTCAGGGGGAGTGAAGTAATTCATAGGGGCAATCTTTGTTGTCAAGCTTTGAAGTACTGTTCATTCCACAAGGGACAAAAACAAGAAACAAGACCCAAGAATGATACAAGGGACAAGAAACAATACCCAAGAATGATACAAGGGACAAAAACAGTCCGTTCCACACTAAAAAAATAGACAGAAAATTGATTATACATCAAATAAAGCCCAAGATCCTGACAAGCTACAAGTTTCTGTTACCTCTAAAAATTAATTTCAAAGAACAAATGAAGGACGAGATCAATACAGAAAAGGGGAGAGAAATGTTACTGTCGTTTGAGAAACCTTAAATGAAATGATAACATGATCAGACAAGAAAGGTTCTTTTGAAGCCAAAACACACCATCTCGAGGAAACTTGACAGAGACGAATGGAGGAACCCATGTAAGAATGGATGCAAGAATAGATTCAAGAATGAATACATGGATGAATGAATGGATGAATGAATGAATTAATGCATGGATGAATGAACGAAAGAAAGAACCAAAGATGGATGAATGAATGAAGTGCAATACCAAAAATTAAGCGTTTGAAGAAAAGGGAAAAGTTGGGTAATGGAGAATGATAACTTGAAAAATTTTGATTCAACGCTTAAATATGAGGTTTTGGATTTGGACCAAGTGTGTTTGACTTGGTTGCTCCCGTGGACAACGGAACAGTAACCACCAAAACGGCCATCGTGTAACACAACTTGGACAAGTGTATCACTTCTAGTTTTGGCCCAATTGGATCACTTTTAAAAACTAAATATAAAAAAAAAAAAATAAGACTATTTTGAAATATTACCAAATGAATATATTTTAATTGTTAACCAAGATAACATCTCGGTCAAATTAGCAAGTTTGACAAATGGGTAAATAAAAAAGATTTTAGTTGGAGATTAATTTTTCTATTCAACCTCTCCTCCTTCACAATTTAAATATCTAGGGTGAAACCCATCATTATTAAACGGAAAGAGATTTTTTTTCACATTTTTTAATAAATTTAAATTTAGGAAAAATTATAAAATTTTATGGGGTTCACAATTTATTTATTAATTATATCACATGATTTTGTAAATTTTAATCAAATAAAAAAAATATATAAAAAAAATTAAGAAAACGAATATGATACCATCACTCTTCCAAAAAAAAAAAAAAAAAACACTAAGAATGAATGGGAGCTGATGCATACCCAACTAATCAATATAATCTTCCATTTAGATTGCATTGAAGATTTTTTTAGTGTGTACCATGAATATTTCTTAATTGATAATTTGATGTATATTTTTTAAAATATGAAAACAAATTTTATTTCTTTCGATAAAAAATGGTATTAAACTTATACTAACATATTTTAAAAAAAATTAATTAAATGTTAAAGGTTAAACAAATTCTGATGATATATTTTCTACTTAAAAAATAAAATTATTCTTAAACCATATCATATAGATCACATTAGTTGTCTTATACAAATGTGGATAGATAAAAGGGTCATGCTATACAGGCATTTTGAATTATACGGATCTTTTTTTCTTTTTCTTTTTCTGGCTTTTACAAAAATGGACTCAATTACAACTTTATTACAGTCCAGGGTTTGTTTTTGCCGAAAGCACAGCCACCAAGCGCGTCCTACGTGATTGTGTCGCGTGTCAAATGGTGGTCGAATGTGTCCAAGACTAAGGCGCATCTTACCTTGACTGACAGCTTTTTGAGTGTGCCACAAGTCGTAGGCGCGTCAAATGCCCTTGATATGCTTTCAAATAGTTGAGTGACATTAGCTAGATCAAGTCATGAGATAATTAAGTTTGCGACAATTTGTTCCTTCTTTACCCTCTTAACCTCAAAGTTTGCATCAGTTGACATTGAAAGATAAAGAAGACAACAACTGGTTGTAACTCCTTCGACTAGTATTGGAGCAGTGGGAGAATTGGTTACAACTACAAGTTGATGGCCTACCATATACTAGTCCCATGAGCTATAATGATGACTATTTAGTATGGTATAGGAAGAAATCAAAGTTGTACATTGACACGAAGAACGCGCAACAGGTCGGCTTGGTAAAATATCTATCATAAACAATGTTATTTTATTTAATTGTGCTTTGTGAATTACTCAACTAACCATAACTAACAATTGACTTATGAAATATTTGTTTCAGGATGATATTGTTGATTCGTTGTTGTTCTTTGGAACACCGGAGGGGTTTGTGGTTGTTCGAGCAGATGAGTTGACTAACCTCAGAAAGAGGTTGGCACTTTTTACCTATTAGACGGACTGTGTAACACAGTCGGCCACCAGTGCACCAATTAGGGGGAAACATTGTCGGTTAAGGATCCTCGGATCCTTTCTCAGAGTCGGGAGGTGCGTGGTCTGACACACAACCGACCGTCTATGGATGTTAAGCCTTACTCCCTTCCTCCCATGCCACAACGAGGATTTGAGATGTATTACATTCTCATTCAGTTCACACAGCCACCAACTCAGATGTCTTTGATGTACAGTTATCCACTAGGTGGCAACACCTCACATCAGGCCCACAACGATTCTGCGTCATCTTTACAAGAATCTTGATAGAACACTTGTAGCATACATGATATCTGGCAAACTACTATAGTGTGATGCATTTTCTTTTAGTGCTTTATCATAACTTTGTAGCTTTTCATTTGTCATGATGTGTAGTCACATACTTGCATCCGTACATCTTAAACTTCTTCAATAAGTCTTTGTTGTTTTTCTTTTGATAGATAAATATTTCTTCTTCTTTTTTTATTGTTCTACCTCTATGTCAAAGAAATAACTTATTAAAACAAGGTCATTTATCTCTAATGTCTTCATATATATCTTCTCTCAATTCTTTAATTATTTTCAAATTGTTTCTCATGTAAATAAGATCACCCCATATATAAGGAAATCATGAATATATCATAATAACCTTAGATCTTAACATTCCGTGTCGGTTCACTCTTTCTCTTCTCAAATCCTTAATTAGTAAAGTACTAACTAATTTTATTATATCATAGTTTTATTTGAGATCATATAAAACTTTTCTTAATTTAAATACTTTTCCTTAATTCCTATTACAAATTTTCGTAGTTGATTTACATAAATCTCAACTTTAAATACTCTATTTGAAAATGTAAATTTAACATCCAATTGGTAAATGCTCCTATTTTTTTATATTTCCATAACAATTAAGCTTTAAATATATCTAAGTAAACAACTAGGACAAATGCCTCTATTCCAAATTGTTACGAGTAACTTTTTACTACTAACCTAACTTTATACTTTTTATATAATACTGTCGGGATTTAATTTTATCTTATATACTATTTTACTCCAATAATATCTTTTCTACGTTACAATCTATAAGCTCCTGACTACTATTAGAAAATAGTATTAACTACAACTTGTTACATAGTTATTTTTATGTCCAATAGATAATAGAATGTAACTCTAATTCTAATGCTAATGGTTTGGAGAAATAATTGGATAAGTTATTGAAGAATGGTTGCTGAAAAAATTATTGGAAGAATTTAGTTAAATATTGTTTTAGAAAAGAAAGTTGGTATCTAGAAATTTGTTATGAAACATAGGTGTAAGAATAGTATAATAGCAATTGTATTTGATTTGTTGGAAGTGTAAAATATTTATAGGCTTGCAATACAGAGGTGATATAAAATCATCTTTTACTATTACTTTTTCTAAATTTTCTTATTACATGCTACAATTGCTTTTAATTTAGAGCAACTTCAACAAGTCTATCTACTCAGGTCAACTCTTATCCAAAAATTAGCATAATTCTCCTTCGAAAGCATGTATTTAAAGTTTTAGGTGATAATTCTATATGTGACACAGGAGTTATCACAATAAGTATTTTATATCATTAATTCAGATGATGATTGAATACTCCTGTAATTATAATTAAAATAGTAGTCCATAGTAAAAATGGTAGAGTGATTGTTGCCCAACAAAACTAAAGGCACTCATCTGAAGATCGGAGGTGGCACTGAGAATGAAATGAATTGGATACAAAATCTATATCACAGTGTCTCAAATCAAAATTAATCTTGATGTTAGGCTAGCTACTAGAGTAATAGCAGACATTAAAATCTTCAATGAATACAAAATGATTTTTCACTTGAAAAATATATTTGCTAGCTAGCCAATAACTCTTGAAATCACTAATTTGAAAATCAGAATCGGTCTAGTGATTTGTCCGAAAACAATAAAAATTCAAGGTATTTTAGGACAACTGAAATTTTAAGAAGTGGCCAACCCAGTTAAAAATCAATATAAAATTTATACAATATATATATATATATATATAATATTTAATATAAAATATTTTAAAATAATTAATAAGAATTACAAATAGATATAAAACAATCTTTTATTGTAATTAGTGAATTAATCAATTGAATGATATGATTCTAAAAACATTGCATGAAGTTGCCATGAAAACACACTCATCAACAAAAACGTGGATCTCTTCAGTTGTATTCATAATTACGTAGTATCTGTCTGACCCACATCTTCTACACTGCATAATACAGCCCAAGTTTTTTTGTTTTTTTGTTTCTCTTAATTTAAAACACACTCTCTGGTAAACAAGAAACAAGAAATTGTGATTTTCAATAAAGATGAAACAAACGGTGACTGAATATGCTAAAAGCTTAAAACAAATCCGTGCATTAAAAAAAAAAATCTCACTCACAATCCTGTACAAAAACATTCCATAATTTTAAGGACATCTAATAATAATAATAATAATAATAATAATAATAATAACAATAATAACAATAATAATAATAATAATAATAATAATAATAATAATAATAATAATAATAATAATAATAATAATAATAATAATAATAATAATAATAATAATACAGTAAAACCCTTGTATTGTCCTATCCGCCTGCCACGAAGGTTGCCGACACAGAGACGAAACAAAGATTGCCTTTGGAACCATCGATAAGCATATTAGCAAGACACAGACCAAATTGTTTTTTGGTTACCCAAATTCAACAACAAAAGGATGATGCAGTAGATGAATTTCTATTTTCAATAAATTAATATTCTTTTCTAATAATATTTTACACTATTAAGAAAAAAGAAGTATTCTATGTTTTCTTTTAAATTTATTTTTTGAAATAATAAATGTTATATATTTTTAAAATATAGAATGTATTTACTTTTTCATTTCATGCTTTTATATGAAGTGTTAGAGTATCTCAAGCCGAATTACTTATTAAGTTGCTTAACAAGTTAAAATAGAATAGTTAATTTTTATTTTCATTAGACTAAATAATATAGAATTACTTATATAAGTAATGTTGTTTATAGGAGTAATATTTTTTATAAATTTCTTAGTTATAATAATTAATATCGCATGTTCAGAATAAATAAAAATATGTAAATATAAGTATTTCTATATAAATTGTAGGACTTATAAAATAGACTTAAAAGTTGTTAATATTGTAGTGAAATTTTTTAAGCATATTTATCAATATAAGTTCATAATAAAATTAGAATAATTAATCATGGATCGTAGATGTTATTAGAAGAATATTTAAAAAATGTTGCAACGGGGATAAACTCTTATATTTTTATATTCCATCCGAAGTGCCAGTACTTTTTTTGGCTGAAACTTTTCAAAGTACGTACAAGAAATGAAGATTAGTTTGATATTAGTATAGCTTTATCAAAATAAGAAAATTACTTAAAATAAACAATAAACAGAATATATCAATATATAACAAATAATAAAATTATTAATATTTATTTGTCTTTGTTTCGTAAATTTGATATTTAATTACTATATAATAAGTACGATATATGTCAAAATCTCTTAACCATCTAAATTTATTTATAAAATAAATTAAATATATTTTAATTTTTTAAAATATATTTTATTTTAAATAAATTAATTTTGATTTCAAAACTGTAAACAATAACACTACACGTAATCTATAACGAACGAAATAATTATATTACCTGTAATAAAACTATTCTCAATTCTTTCTTAGTTTAATATTTGTCGTTTTTTATTTTAAAATCTAATTGGGAACAATTTATATTAAAAAAATTCGCTAAAAGAATTGATTTTAATCAAAATATTCTTATGCGACGCAACTAACTAATATTTTTAAAATAGAATTTTATGTTAAATCTCATTTTTAATATTTAAGAAACTATATTGTTATTGAAAAAAAAAACTAATATGACATGCTTAAAATACACGATATTAGCATTTATATCTAATTTTCTCTTTTATAAAAAGAAATTGACTTTAAATAGAAAAAGGTATATAATAAATACTAGAGGAGCCTTTTTTTATTAGTGAGAATTTTATACTATAAAAATAAAAATAAGTTTTCCTAGTCGGGATTAAAGTTTAAGCTTCGGTTGTCACTCCGCTGTTTTATCTTTTTGCTTTTCTTCTTGTAAATTGTTATTTTTTTTCTAAATTGGGATATTTTACTTAAATTATTGAAGTAAGTAAAATCATAAATGATTTCTAAATTAATCTTTTATCATTTATTGTAATCTTTTTTATAAATATATAATTTAATAATTTAATTTTAAATGACGTAATATGATAAATATTCCATCAAACATTAAGTTATATGTTAATTTATTTATTTAAATTTTCTTTCATAAATTTTCATATTGATTTGATTTATTTCATCTATTAATATATTTGTTTGAAAAATTTAACAGTAATTTAATTATTATTCTTAATATTAAAAAATTAATCTTATAAAAAAATGTGTTTTTAAGTTTTAAACATAGATTAAAAATTAGAATGACATTTTATTTCAAGAAATATTTTTGACTAATTACAAATCAACTATAATATATATATATATATATATATATATATATATATTACATTATATTACATTACATCATTAATCACCTTACTGTATTTTTCGATTTATTTCACTGGTTATCATGTTCAAATATAACAATAATGCGCGATTGTATCAAATACATAATTTTTTTCTTTTAAAAATAAATACAAAAAGTATTTTAAAATTAAATTAAAGATCACTTGAACTAAAAAAACAGTTACGGAAGGTGAAACTAGAATGGACGAAGGAAACAGACGTCAAAAAGGAAGGCTGATGAGCCAGAAGACACGGCTTTCACAGCGCTTCAAACCCCGCATGTGGCGCACATTAACAACAACCAAACGTGTCCCATTTCTCTCTCTTTTCTCTTCCTTCTCTCTCTCCTTCACTATTTAACACCCTCTTCACCCCTCATATATAAACGCCCACCACAGTTGTTCAAAAGACTTAACAACTAAGGTGGGTGCCACACACACCATTACAGCTGAGAATTATTTAATTCTTAGCAACACTTTTATTCTTGCCATGGCCAGCGCCGCCGCAGATGGCCTTTTCCGGCCGATCTACGAGGGATGCATCGCCGGCTTCGATAACAACGTTGAGCGGCGTCCGTATCACAAAAACTGTGGTTGCGCTCTTCACAGTAAATCGGGAAATAAAACGTGCAATCAGAAAAGGGCTAAGTGTAATACGGTGTCGTATCCAATGAGGAGGGCCTGGAGTGAAGGGAGTTTGTTGGCTATGGCTTCCGCTTCGGGAAATTCCTCTCCTTCTTCTCCCGCGTGTAGACCTCAACGAGATGAAGAAGTTGGACAACAACATCAATATCATCAAGATTAACTAGGAAGGCTTTCTTTCATTTCTCCATCATCAATAAGAATAAGAATTAACAAAAAAAAATTTCTTTTAGTTTTTTTTTTTTTTTCAATTTTGAATAATTTGAGTCTGGTTGAGATGTTTGTTAACTTTTTAATTTTTTTTTTAAGTGGGATTTGATTTGACGAAGGTTGTCTTGGAATGTATTGATGATGGTTATGAATGGACAACCTCGTTTCTTGTAATGACGCTAATTCAATTTTTTTATGTTATTAACATTTATTTAGGGTATGTATCTGTCTTTGTTCAGATCTTCTTTTGAATACTCGAGGTTCGTGTAGTGTGTGTATATTTTGGTGTTGTAATTCGGAATTTGGGCAAGGGATTGTGTAATTTTTCTTATTAATTTCTTAATTTGGTTTGGATTTCATGGTTAACCTAAAACTGCATTACAGATCGCGATTCAAGAAAAGATCATGCCGTGGTAATTACTTTTCTCTGTTGTTTACAAGATTGTGTTTATTTTTTAATAAAAAGGGTTAATGGTATTTTTATATTCTTGGAAAAATTCTACATTTTTATTGTTGCTTCTAAATTTTAAACTTTTTGTCTTTGTAAAATACTCGTTTTTATTAAAATGAGTTTACGATCATTCTGTAATTTTTTCCTTAATTTGGTTTGAATTTTGATCATCAACCAAAAACTGCAATAATGCAAATCGTGCTTCAAGATCTAACGATGGCTTATTTTGTGGGTTATTCTTAATAAATTATGATTATTTGAATAAAATACATCTTACGACCATGTGCTGTGATGTGGTGGCAAGCGACTTTGTTAAATGTACCTAAATTTGTTGCGAATAAATGACAAGTAGGAGCTGGCAACACAACGAGTCACAGCTAATTAATTATTCTTTCCAGAACTTATGGATGCTTTATGGAAAGCGACTAAAAAGAGTTCATTTTTTCTTAGATTGATGTCGAACTTTGTATAATATTTTTAAAGAATCTTCACCTGTTTCAGAACCTGACCCACATGGGACGGTCAGAAAGAATGGCATGCACTTCCAAACTGAGACAAATGGACAATGGATCCATGCATGATTGCAACACGATATTATTATAATATTGGTAAATATCTATCCGTGCGGTGAGATATTAATGAACTGGTCTAAGATGATTCATTACTCTCTAGTAACAACGACAGATATTACTTCAGTCGGTCATCTAGTTATAGTAGTCAACTAATCATAAAAAAAAATTGGTTAGAACAGTTGAATGGGCCTTTGCATATTATGATCTATGTAGATATATATACAAGAATTAATCAGATTTCTTTTAATGCTCTTTAGGTGAATCAAATACAAGCTAGTGAAATTGTACTAGTGAAGTTAGTGAAATTGACCAAAGTTAGAAGCTGGATGTGGACAATAAGTTAATCTTGAGAAAGCATCGATCTCTTATTATGAGTATGATTAACGAGTTAGATCGATTAATTGATGCAAACTGTATCACGAGGTTTGTCTTGGTCCTAGAGAGATTCAAGCCTTGGTCCTTCCCTTCTCCAGTCACACCAACTTACCACTAAATGAAAATGAAATCTACGTTATGTTATACAAACAAATATACATAGAATATCAAAATATATGAAAGTTGGAGATCAAATTATATCGGTATAATTTATATCAAATTTTTACATTATTTAATAATTTTTATTTGAATAATCTTTTCACGAAATCCACATTGGATTAAAAGTTCTAACAAATAAATTATATATATTTAGGTAAATAATTAAATTTCAATATGATACTCTAGTATTATTTTTATAAATAAGTCTAAGTTTTTTCTTTTATATATAAGTCTAAGTTATCCTATTTATAGTTTAGCCTATTTCAAGTACCTTTTTATTCTTGTATATCCTTTTCCTTAATTATTTCCTTTCAGGATAATTACTTTATATATTTTCTTTTATATAAATAGAGGGATCGCGTGTAGAACATACAATAATAATATTTTTATTTTATTTTAAGTTGTTATTAGAGTAGAATCGTTATGCTTTTATTTTACAATCATGGCTAAATTCTTCGGATTAGCCATTAGAAAAAGGACTATATCACTTTTACCTCCAAGTAACCTCTAAAACAGGAGCAGTGATTTTTTTTTTTAATTATTATGTTAAAAACTTAAGATATTAAGTCTTTATTCCCTCAATTTTAATAAATATAAGATTTTGATGATAATTAAAGTTAATTAATTATGTTAAACATGATTTTTTAGACGTTGAATATATGCTTCGCTTAACATCCAATAAAGATATAATCAAGCATTTAAAGAGAATTTTAACTTACCGACAAATTAAAATATTTTCTAGTATCAAAGAAAATCTTTCTTGTTCATTATGTTTTGTCCAATATTCAAGGTTTGATTGAATATTAAGTAAAATATAAAGAATTTTATTTTTTCAATCTTTATTAACTCATATATGTGTTATACTATTATAAATTAATAGATTTATTGAGTTTGTCTCTGTATAAATGTTAGAATAAAATATAGTTAAACTTCCAATATAACTATGTTTAAAAACCAACATCCAACAAAGATATAATCAAGGAATTAAAAAGGATTTTGACTTAAACATCTTCCAGTCTTAAAGAAACTCTTTCTTGTCTAACATATTTCGTCTAACATCTAACATTTGGTTGAATATCAAGTAAAATATAAAGGGTTTTGTTCTTTCCAATCTTTGTTATCTAATACATATCTTATACCATTATAAATTAATAGATTTATTGAGTTTGTCTCTATCTAAATGTTGGAATAAAATATGTTTGAGTTCCCAATACAATTATGTTTATCGTCCAACATCCAACAAAGAAATAATCAAGCATATAAAGAGAACTTTGACTTAGTGTCCAACAAAAATATCGTTCAACATCAAAGAAAGTCTCTCTCGTCCAATGCTTGGTTGAATATCAAGTAAAACATAAAAAATTTTGTTATTCCCAATATTTGATATCTTATAAGACTTATACCATTATAAGTTAATATATTTATTGAGTTTATCTCTATCTAACATTTCAAATTAGAAATTTTACACGTTAAATGAGTATACAACTTAAAAAGACAGCATAATAATGATTCAAACTTTAAAAAAGATGACATATGTCATACAAAAATAACATTTGAATATGTTATAAGTGACATTATAAGGATATTCATTTTCAATACATTTACTTATTTTTTTCACATAATATGACATGAGTTTTATATCAATGAATATTTATCTTTACTTATGTATAGAGTTAACTTATTAAAGGGAAACAATACAAAAATTAAAAGAAGTGTCAAAATTCTTTTAAACATAAGACTTCATATTTAGAAAAAATTTCTAAATATAAATTCCTGTATAGAATCTTTTATTTAGCAAAGTTATATCATTTATACTTTATTGTATATGTTTTTTAAAGTAGGTCTTATATTTTAAAGAACTTTATCTTTGAAAGTAAAAAATAATTTAGTAAAAAAAAAATTTAATTTAGTAAGTTTGATAAACTTTCTAAATTTTGAATTGAGTAGTTTTAAAAAAAAATAAAATTAGTAGTTCAATTTAAGTGTATTAATATAAATTATCGTATTTATTCTCTTTTTCGTTTCAATTCTTAGATCCTCAAAACAAGCCTTTTAACTTATTTTCCTCAATTAAGTATTCTCATTTTTTAAATTACATTTTAAATAAATTTATATTATATTTCATTTTTATAAAAAAACTTTTAAATTTTAATTTTTTTTTAAAATAATACAATATAACCTCCTCTTCTTTCGCTCTTTCATATCATTGTGTACAAATCACCTCATTTCGACTTAATGAGCTGAACTATCTCATTTGTCCCAATTTGTTTAGATGTAAAGGTATTTAAGTTTTCACTTTCCATATACGCTTGGCATGAAACAATGTACTACATAAGAAATTTCTTAAATCCACCGTTGACCAAATTAAATTTCATCAAGTTTGTAATTTAAGCAAAGGAGACCAAAGGAAGTAGGTGCTGGTGCTATACTACCTAGTACATAAATATGCACTCACTGTCTGACTAGAATGCCACCTGGACCTCGCGAGTTCCAAATTTCTAATTCCAAAGATGCCACTAAAGAAATGAATTATTCTAGACAAGAACAAAAGCATCTTACACAATGTACAGAAGGTAATATACAAATTTCAAGGTGTTTATTTTAGCATGTGTTGTTACTAACTATTTTATGCTGCTGCAGTAAGTAAATAAATAAAACTATGCTATTGTTACCTATATTAGATTGCATATGCATCCATTATTCCAATTATTTAATGTTAAATACAGTGGTTAACTTTTTCTGAGTTCTTAAGCATACACGAATATGATACAAATACAGCCTTCTTAATATATAATTTATTCTATGGTCAAATTAATTAAAATTTAATTCTTAGATTACTTGGACAGAGACCATCACAATCTATCCCAAAATGTACTGGTATTCTATATTAATTTATAATATAATCTCATGATCAAGTCTTCCTATACTATAATTAAATATCAGGATTTTTTTTACCTAAACTGAGAGAGTCAGAACTTATAAATAACAAATATTCCGTCAATCATCAGGATCGGTTCATTTTGGTGTACATATTACTACAGACTTATTTCAATAAATTTCTACATATATATTTACAAAAAAAAAATATTAATTTCTGAATAAAATGAAAATTTCTCAGTTTAATTTTAAAAAATTTAAAATAATTTTTTTTTATGAAAATTAAGACAATTTTTATTTCACTTATTAAAATATATCATGATTTACTTTATTTTTATTTCCAGGATAATAGATAAAAATTTATTCTCTATAAAAATGTGAGAAATCATTTTCTAGTCCAAGTATAACTTTCATTTTCATTTTTTAAAAAAGATTTTTTCTTAAATTTGAAAAAATACTCTTAAGAAATTATTAAAGTCTAACCACTTATTTTTAAATATTTTTGTAAATATCATTCCCTATTGGAATATTCTTGAATACATGACTAAAAAATACGACAAAATTCTTTGAAACAAACACCTTCTTGAAATAATCTGCATTCACATATGAAATCACACTGGACAGAAAATGGGTACCTATGGGTATTGGGACGTGGGTTCAGGATTTTTAAAATCTGCTTATTTCGTAGGGTGGGTGTGGGTTTTGTAGTATTTATACCAGCAATACCTGCTTATGACCAAAATAGAATTAAAAGTGGATAAAATAAGAACTTAATTTAATGTTAGAAGAACTATACAGTGAAAATGTTAGTAATTTTTTTATTATTTTATTCCAATTTTACTAATGAGATCATTCTATCAGTTATTAGTTAACATTTTATTATTTCATTCTAATTTAAATAATGAGAAATTAATTTTATTTGTATTTGTGAAGTACAGTACTATTTTATTTAGTCTTATTTCTCTTAAATTTATACTTTAAAATAATTAGTAAAAAATTTAATTTAGAATACACAAAATAATTTTGTTTTATGATTATAAAATAAATTTATTATATTTTATGATTTTAAATAATCATTTACGAATTGAAGATATGTGTAGGTATCTTTTAAATGATACCTGACAAATAATAAGGCAAGTGGTGGGTACGAATTTTTGCAGAGGGACAGGTACGGGTTCTGTGATACCCATGCTGTGTGTGGTAGACTCATTGCCATCTAAAGACACCTCAACCACCATCTTCACCAAAGAAATATCTGTTCCTTCTCGGCTAACGAGGAAATGAATTTGGAAAGTTATAAAATATAAGAGAAATAAATAAATATATATATATATAAAATATAAAATATAAAATATAAAATATAAAATATAAAATATAAAATATAAAATATAAAATATAAAGAGAGAAAAATATTTATAAATGAGTTAATTGTGTATTATAATCATTAGCGGAACATAGTTAATGTCATAAACCACTTTTAAAGAAATTTTGTTTAGTATACGAAATTATTTATATACAATTTGTTTTGAATTAAGCTTGACCAATCAGATTTTTTATGAAAGTAGCAATCAAAATTTAAAATATAATATCTTTCGGAAAAATAATGTGGATACTAACGCCCTCTGTCAAATATTGTGAGAAGAATTTTCTATGTATATCTTCAACGTATGCCTACTGTTTATATACAATCAGTTTGAATAAATAGGCTCCATATACTACGCTACTCCATATGTTATGCCTATCTATCAGTGATTCTATTATCCTATTTTTACCATGTATAATATACATTGATACACTTTCTACATTCATTCCTAACTTATCTCCTACACATATGGAAAAGATAATAATTCCAATACTCCCCCTCAAGTTGGTGAGTAAATATTATGGACTCCCAACTTGTTTCGCAAAGTCACGAACTGATCCTTCCCGAGAGGCTTAGTAAATATATCTGCTAACTGACAATGTGAAGAGACGTGTGATGGACTTATCATCCCAGCTTGCAACTTTTCCCGTACAATATGACAGTCTATCTCGATATGCTTTGTACGCTCATGAAATACAGGATTCGCTGCAATATGGAGTGCCGCTTGGTTATCACAATACAAAGGTGTAGGCATGTCAATTGGAACCTTAAGGTCTCGCAGGATATAACGTAACCATGTTAGCTCCAGGCAAGCATTTGCCATGGCCCGATATTCAGCTTTGCGATGACCTTGACACGTTGGTTTGTTTCTTAGACTTCCAGATACCAATGAATTTCCCGAAAAAATGCAATAGCCCGTGATCGATCTTCGAGTAATACGACATCCTCCCCAATCTGAGTCGCAGTAGGCTTTCATCTTAAGATTATTATCAGAGGGAAGTAATAATCCTTGCCCAGGCGTCCCCTTGATGTACTTCAGGATCCGTAATGCTGCATCCCGGTGTGTTTTGCGAGGCTCTTGCATAAACCGCTTAAAGTTCGACCGAGTAGACAATATCTCGGCCTTGTGACGGTGAGGTAAATGAGCCTTCCAACTAACCTCGCGATATTTAGTTGGATCATGTAATAAATCACCATCGATAAAAGTGAGTTTTAAATTTTGCTCCATGGGGAACTTCTCCGGTTTGCCCCGATTAGACTGTATCATCCAAAATGTCCAACACATATTTTCTTTGAGACATAAAAATGCCATGTTTAGACCGAGAAAATTCAATTCCCAGAAAATATTTTAAGGTGCCAAGATCTTTGATTCGAAAATGTTGGAGCAAAGATGCCTTGAGATGCTTAATTTCGACATCATCATTTCCTGCTAAAAGTATATCATCGACATAGAGCAAGACAGCTGTAAAAGATGAGCCAACAGACTTGGTAAATAAAGAATAGTCTGCTTTTGATTGAATATATCCTGCCTTTTGAATAACCTTAGAGAAGGTAGCAAACCAGTTTCGGGACGCTTGTTTCAATCCGTATAAGGACTTATGAAGCCGACAAACCAGATTCTCCCCCTGTTGGCGAAATCCGGGAGGAAGCTCCATGTAAACAGTTTCATGAAGGTCACCGTGCAAAAATGCATTTTGTACGTCAAGTTGGTAGGTGAACCGTTTCTAGCAAATTTCAAAGCTTAAAAGGCAACGTAATGTCGTAAGTTTAGCAGTAGGAGAAAAAGTCTCACCATAGTCAATCCCTTCCACTTGCGTGTAGCCTTTGGCGACTAAGCGTGCCTTATATCGTTCGATGCTCCCATCAGACCTGTATTTTATTTTATAAACCCATCGGCATCCTATGGATTTGTGGGCTCACTGGTAATGAAACAATGCTCCAGGTGTTGTTTTCTGTCAATGCTGATAATTCAGCTTCCATGGCTTCCTTCCAGTGGGGAGAAAGCATGGCCTGATCATATGATGAAGGCTCTCGATGCGTAGAAATGTTAGCTAAAAATGTGCAGTGAGCAGAAGATAAGTTGGAATAAGAAATAAAATGAGAAAGTGGATATCGTGTACCTGGGAGAGGACCTTGACTAGGAGTGGACTGATTCGCGCGAGGTGGCAGCAAGTAATCTTTATGCCAGGCAGGAGGATGCTTGAGACGTGTAGAATGTCGAAGTGGTTGTGGAGAAATGTTAAGGGATGAATTAGGCGTAGGAGATTCAGTGGTCATAGGTTCAGGAATAGGATCAATGGGCTCAATGGGTATGGGTTCGGTAATGAGCTCATTGTCCGAAGTTGGTGAAGCCGATTGTGGGTTTGGTAGAGTGGTAGGAAATATAGAATTTGGATGGTCTAAGTCAAGGACCAAATTTGGTAGGACAGAAGATTGTGAGTGTGATGTTGTTTTATGAAAAGGAAAAATGGTTTCGTGAAAAACCACGTCCCTGCTGACAAAAACAGTGTTGTCTTCAAGGTCATATAATTTGTAGCCTTTGTGATTATGTGGATATCCAATAAAAACGCATCGTCGAGCTCGGGGATCAAATTTGTGTTTGGGATGATTCACTGTTGCATAACATAGACTGCCAAAAACACGTAAATGTGTAACAGATGGAATTTGGTTGTATAATAGTTGAATGGGTGTTTTATTTGACAGAATGGGGGAAGGTAAGCGATTAATGAGATAAACCGCGGTTAAAATACAATCTCCCTAAAAACGAATAGGTAAATTTGACTGATAAAGAAGAGAGCGCGCAACTGTGAGGATATGACGGTGTTTGCGCTCAACCACCCCATTTTGTTGGGGGGTATAAACACATGTACGTTGGCATTCAATGCCGTGATCAAGAAAAAATTGGCGCATGGAAAGAAATTCCATACCATTATCTGTTCGGACGGCTTTAACACGGATGTGAAATTGTGTATATGCAAATGTGATGAAGGATTGTAATAGACGCTGAGTATCTGATTTGTGTTGCATCAAAAAAACCCAAGTGCACCTAGTGAAATCATCGACGATGGTTAAAAAGAATCGTGCATTTGAATAAGTAGGTGATTTATGAGGGCCCCAAATATCGCAATGTAACAAATCAAATGGACGCTGTGTATTTATTGTACTGGAAGTAAAAGGCAGTCTTGCTTGTTTAGCAATGGGACAGATATTACAGTTATTATGAGTAGATGTATTATTGAAAGAAAATAACAAAGATGCCAATTTTAAACGTGATGAAGACGGATGACCAAATCTCATATGCCAGAGATCTGTGTTGCTAGAAACATGAAAAGATTCGGGCAATTTTTTTGAAGGTTTCATATAATAAAGACCATCTCGCTGTTCACCCGAGCCAATCATCCTCCCCGTAGCCAGATCCTGCAAGATACAACCATTGGGAAGTAAGATAACACAACAATTTAGTGCTTTAGTGAGTTTACTTGCCGAAATAAGATTTAAATGAAAAGAAGGGACGCATAAAGCATGCTCTAATTTGATATGCCTATTAAATTGGATGGTCCCTTTGGATGTGATTGGGGCTGTTGAGCCTGTAGGAAGGTTTACCAAAGAAACTGGTGATGGAGTTGAATTAATAAATAATTCTGAATTTGAAACAATATGATCAGTTGCCCCACTGTCCAAAATCCATGGTTTTGTGAAAAGCGAGAATTCTTCAAGTATTAAAGTTCATGAGAAAACCTGCTGCATTTGCGTAAACATCACGGTTACCCGAATTAATCATTGAAACTGCTTTGGCAATTTCTTGAAGTTGTTCTGCCGAAAACCCAGAAATAGCAGCAGTGGAAGATTTCTCTTCCTGATTTGAATCCATCATGTTGGCTGCTGGGAGCGGACCATTCCCAGAGTTTTTAAAGTCGCGTTGTTGTTGTGTACGACCAGATTGGCCATTCTTAAGCCTGCACCTATCTTCTGTGTGTCCTCTCTTATCACAAAAATTACAATGAAACTTTAAAGTCCGACATTCATCAATCGAGTGGCCAGCCCTCGAACAATGTTCACAATATTTGCCTTTATGATTTTTTTGATTTGTCTGTCCCTGTCCATGAACGGCCGCTGCGATAGTAAAGTTTTCTGTTGGCTCTGACGACAATTGTTGTTGTGTCTCTTCCTGTATAATTAATGAATATGCATGTCGAATGTTAGGCAAGGGAGACATCATCAAAATATTAGATCGGACACTTTTATAGGTGTCATTGAGACCCATAAGAAATTGCATTAAACGGTCTTCTTCCTTCTCGTCATTGTGTGCTTTCATTTGATTACAAGGCGGGGATGAGCGATATGTGTCTAACTCATCCCAGAGGCTCTTGATTTTTGTGTAATATGACGAAACAGACATCGTACCTTGGGTAATTGTGGAAATGGCTTTCTGTACCTGAAAAATTGCAGGCGTGTTCTTTTGTGAGAATTGATCTTTCAAATCTTGCCAAACCTGGTGTGCTGATTTCGCGTGTATGACGCCTTTGGCCAAATCCGCTTCAACAGAATGTGTTAACCATGAAAGAATCATGCTATTGCATTGATTCCACATAGCGTATTCTGTCGGCTGCTTGGTCTCTGAAGGTGCACTGATTGTGCCATCAATGAACCCCATTTTGTTCTTGGCTATGAGGGCATGAGTCATTGATTTGCTCCATGTTGGGTAGTTTGAGCCGTTCAATTTTTCTGGGACAAGTAGGTGTCCGGGTTGATCTGAATGATGAACGTAGTATGGGCTTGATGTATCCATAACTACGTTTTTGGAGGTTTCGGCAGACATGGCTGTCGAGGGAAAATAGAAAGAAAGGGCAGAAGAAAATTTTACAGAGTCACCAGAGACCTTGCTCTGATACCATGTCAAATATTGTGAGAAGAATTTTCTATGTATATCTTCAACGTATGCCTACTGTTTATATACAATCAGTTTGGATAAATAGGCTCCATATACTACGCTACTCCATATGTTATGCCTATCTATCAGTGATTCTATTATCCTATTTTTACCACGTATAATATACATTGATACACTTTCTATATTCATTCCTAACTTATCTCCTACACATATGGAAAAGATAATAATTCCAATACCCTCGTCACGGGCTTCGTGGAAAGTAATGTGTAGCACCTAACAATATTCCCATTTTTAACAAGACAACATGTCTTGAAACATACGTTAAAGCATAGAGCTACACATAAAAAATTTTCCCTCTTGATTTCTTCGCCACATACCGTGGTATATAATTAGTCACATGTAATGTAGTATGACTATATATACACGCAAGACATAACTAGGAAAAAAGCAAGATCTTTAACACATAATAAATTAGAAGGAAGAATGGCCATAGTTTGCATGATGCTTCAGCGAGTGTTTAAAGGAACAATTTCAATGAAAGACATTTGCCCTATTGTTTGTGTTGGCCATCAGCCAAGACATGTATCATTCCCAAAGAAAATGTCACAGTTGATTTGAAGTTCTCTTGTCAATCTTCTTCTGTCAAACGCTGAACTATGATAAACAACGCAAAATGCAAGAATGGGTTGCTCTTTCATATATAAGGCATCTAAGCTCCTTATGGAGTACTAACTCAAGTGACAAGATCCAATAAGAAAATAATTCATAGATACTCTTTGTGGCCATGGAGATACCACAATTAGATCCAAGACTAAGAAGAAAGAAAATAAAGAAATGAGGGATGGAAACACAAGCGCTGGTGATCATGGCATGCAAATAGAGAGCGACAAGTAACAAGATGATAAAGAAAAGGGAGAGGCTAGATAAAAAAACAATTTCAGTTATTCAATATATTATATAAATATACATATTTTTTTTTGTACATATTTTATAATTAGTTATTTAGTTATATGTCTAATATAGTAATTTATTAAATATTTTTTTATAAAAAAATATATTATTTTTAGACATATTTTTTAACTCCCGTATCATGTAACATTATTAAGTGAAAGAGAATTTCGATATTTTATATTCTTGAAATGTATATTTCAATTATATATTTATTAAAAAATTTATTTTATATTAATATTGTTTTGATTTATAGTTTAAGGTTATTAAAATAAATTATGATATTTTTCAATTGTTATTATGTATTTTTAAATATGAAAAAATAATGAAATTATAATGTACGAAATTCTTTCAATGATAACTTCTAAAGGTATTATTATTTTAAATTAATTATTTAAAAATTTGAATCAATAATATTATTAACATGAAATTAATTTATTAATAGAAAAATATATAAAAGATTAAAATATATATTAAAAATATAAATAATTAAAATAATTTTTTTAAAACTTAAAAAGTTAAAATAAAAAAAATTAAATTTGAAAAACTAAAAATAATATTACTTGAAAATTAACTATGGAGTACTTTCAGCAAGAATTTATCTTGTGAAATAATTATCAGTGGGTCAATAATAACCGTGGAAATACACTTCATGTAGCTTAGAAATAATAATAATATCTTCTGAGCTTTAAGAATTAATAAAAGTGAGTTATCCAGAGTGGGATTTTTCTCTTTGTTCTTCTTAGATTAAGAACTTATCGTGTTGATTTTACCTACAAGTCTCACAAATTACAAACTCTACATAAATTAAAATAAATATTTATCGTAAATACTGTATGTAAAATACTAATTTAATTAAAGATTCTAGAACGAAAATTTAAAATACCTCAATTTGTATTTCATCTTGCATTAAAGTGCCAGTTTCTTTGTAGTCTTTGTCAATAAGCACAGTGGGAAGCAGATAACAAATTTGGTTCAATTTTAATGATGAAACCTCAGCATGTTGAACTAGTTTTCTTCTCTGGAGGCTCAGAAATCATCTTTCAGTTTAATTCAACGGTTGTTGTGTATTGAAGAAGATAACAAATTCACAATCCTTCAGTAATTCCTTCTATTGCGATTCAAGGTAAGCCTCTATTCCTTCTACATTTTTGCATACTTGTCACTCCTTTTTCCCTCTCTGAACGCTCTTTTTCATTCCTTCTTTGTTACTGATTTTCAGTGTAAAGTTTGAACCTTTGGAATCATTGGATGGTTTTGGACATGGAGAAAAGTATATACACTTTTCTCACTGTTCACCGCTGGGAGTCATTGAACGGTATGAAGTATAGGTTGGCTACCCTTAGGCCTGTTCATGGAAGATTGGCTTTGAAATTTCTCAACTGGTTCATAAAGCAACCCAATTTGGAGCTTAATCATGTTACTCATGTAATATGCACAACTACCCACATACTTGTTAGAGCTAGAATGTACAACTTTGCCAAAACAACATTGAAGCATTTGTTGCAGCTGCCAATTGGTTTGAATTCTGTTTTTGGTGCCTTGATGGAAACATACCCCATTTGCAATTCAAACCCTGCTGTTTTTGACCTACTGATTAGGGTTTGTTTGAGGGACAAGATGGTTGGAGATGCTGTGCATACTTTTTACTTGATGGGATTTCGGGGGCTGAAGCCTTCTGTATATACTTGTAACATGGTGTTAGGTTCTCTTCTGAAGGAGCAGAGAGTTGAGTTGTTTTGGTCTTTTTTCAAAGGAATGCTTGCCAAGGGGATTTGTCCTAATGTTGCTACATTCAATATATTGTTGAATGCTTTGTGTGAGCGAGGGAAATTTAAGAATGCTGGCTTTCTCTTGAGGAAAATGGAAGAAAGTGGTGTGTATCCAACTGCTGTCACTTACAATACTTTGCTTAATTGGTATTGCAAGAAAGCAAGGTACAAAGCGGCCTCTGAGCTCATCGACCGCATGGCATCTAAGGGTATTGTGGCGGATGTTTGTACATATAATGTGTTGATAGATAATTTGTGCAGGGAAAGCAGGAGTGCAAAAGGTTATTTGTTGTTGAAAAGGATGAGAAGGAATATGGTGTATCCTAATGAGATAACTTATAATACTCTTATTAATGGTTTTGTTAAGGAGGGGAAGATTGAAGTTGCTACAAAAGTTTTTGATGAGATGTCATCATTAAATTTGTTACCCAACAGTATCACTTATAATACTTTGATTGCTGGGCACTGTAGCATGGGCAACATAAGAGAAGCATTGAGACTAATGGATGTTATGGTATCACATGGTTTGAGACCTAATGATGTGACGTATGGAGCTCTTTTGAGTGGGCTATCCAAGCATGCTGAATTTGGATTGGTTTCCAATGTTCTTAAGAGAATGAGAATGGATGGGGTGAGAGTTGGTCATATTAGTTATACAGCAATGATTGATGGATTGTGTAAGAATGGCATGCTTGAAGAAGCTGTGCAGTTGCTGGATGATATGTTAAAAATTTCTGTCAATCCTGATATTGTTACATTTTCAGCGCTGATAAATGGATTTTTCAGGGTGGGGAAGATCAATAATGCAAAGGAGATTATGTGTAAGATGTATAAAACTGGAGTAGTGCCAAATAGCATTTTGTATTCAACATTAATCTACAACTATTGCAAGATGGGATACTTAAAAGAGGCATTAAATGTTTATGCAATTATGAATCATAGTGGACATGCTGTCGATCACGTTACATGTAATTTGTTGGTTGCCACTTTATGTAGATGTGGGAGATTTAAAGAGGCTGAGTATTTTATGGATCACATGAGCAGGATGGGTCTTGATCCAAACTCCATTACTTTTGATTGCATTATTAATAGTTACGGAAATTCTGGTGATGCATTAAAAGCATTTTCTGTGTTTGATAAAATGATTAGTTTAGGCCATTTCCCAAGTCAATTTACATATGGGGGTCTATTGAAAGGACTTTGCATTGGTGGACATATTAATGAAGCCCTAAAATTTTTTCATAGGCTTCGTTGCATTCCTAATGTGGTCGATAATGTCATCTTCAACACAGTTCTAACTTGTACATGTAGATCTGGAAATTTATCTGATGCAGTTGCCATTATTAATGAGATGGTTACTAATGATTTTCGGCCCGACAATTTTACCTACACTAATCTTATTGCGGGGCTATGCAAGAAGGGTAAAATAGTTGCTGCACTTCTTTTGTCAGGGAAGGCAATTGAAAAAGGATTATTATCTCCAAATCCTGCCATGTACACTAGTTTAGTTGATGGTCTTCTTAAGGGTGGACATTCAAGAGCAGCTTTGTATATTTTTGAAGAAATGCTAAACAAAGGCGTGAACCCTGATTCTATAGCATTCAATGTGATTATAGATCGATACTCAAGGAAAGGGAAAATGTCAAAGGTCAATGATATTCTTTCAACAATGAAGAGTAGAAATTTAAGCTTCAGTTTGGCTACTTACAACATCCTGCTACATGCATATGCAAAGAGGCATGCCATGGCAAGATGTTTTATGCTGTACAAAGACATGATCAGCCACGGTTTTATGCCAGATAAGTTTTCATGGCACTCTCTTATTGTTATGTGTTGTAAGTCCAAATCATTTGATGTTGCTATGAAACTTTTAAGATGGATAACACTGGAAGGTTTTGAAACTGATTGTTTTACATTTAACATGCTTATTACCAAGTTCTGTGAAAGGAATGAGATGAAAAAGGCCCTTGATTTGGTAAAACAAATGAATCAGTTTATGGTTATTCCTAATGTCGATACATACAATTCCCTTTTTAATGGACTCATTAGAATTAGTGATTTTGATAAAGCCCACCATGTATTGCAAGTGTTGTTGGAAAGTGGTTCTGTTCCTACACCTAAACAATATATCACTTTAATCAATGGCATGTGTAGAGTTGGAAACATAAAGGGAGCTATGAAACTGCAAGATGAAATGAAAACACTTGGTGTCAGCTCCCATAGTGTTGCTATGAGTGCTATTGTACGAGGGCTTGCACATTCAAGGAAGATTGAAAGTGCTATTTGGGTTCTTGATTTGATGCTTGAGATGCAAATCATTCCAACTGTTGCTACTTTCACTACTTTAATCCATGTCTGTTGCAAAGAAGCCAATGTTGCAAAAGCTTTAGAATTGAGGAGCATAATGGAACATTGTCATGTGAAACTTGATGTTGTTGCGTACAATGCTCTCATATCTGGCCTTTGTGCTAATGGTGATACTGAAGTTGCTTTTAAACTTTATGAAGAGATGAAACAAAGAGATCTTTGGCCTAATACCTCTATATACATAGTTCTACTTGATTCTTTCTGTGCTGGAAACTATCATACTGAAAGTGAAAAACTTTTGAGGGATATACAAAACAGGGAACTGGTTTCTTTAAATTCATATGGAGGCACCAAAAGATTGAATGAGTTATTGATAATTGCTAGGAAAGAATTAGTTCACTTGAGGTACAAAATGAGAAGAAAGTTTGGTTGATTGCATTATGCGTGTTCTTTGTCCAGAATATGGAGTTGGCAGACGAGGCTGAGCTAACAGTTCTGTTGCTCATCCAGTATGGTTTGTATTACATTCCTCCAGTATAATTCTTTTGGTTTCTCACACACCTGATTCTTTCTTTTAGTATACTTTTTAATTCATCCCTTCTGAACTTCTTTTTTTTTTTTTTTTTTTATTTACTCAGCTTTGGGTTGTACTTAATATGAACAAAATCGCTTTTCTCAGAATAAGGTTGTAGATGGTGTCAAGAGACGGTATATTTACAAGGCTTTTAGAATTTCTCAGCTTCTCTTTTTCTATTGTGAGTTAATGTGGCATGATCAGTATGCTATATCGTTTTGAAAACAACAGTTTTTACTAAACAACCAAGCTGTTTCCGTTAATATAATTAGTGATGTTAATTATCAATTGTGTCTGTTAATTCTCGTGAAATTTATATTGGCTGATCAAATCTTGAAATTTGCAGGTCTTTATTTTTACTGGGTGAGTAAAATTTGCAGAGATTTGTTCCCTCTGTTAAGCAGTGAGGAGAGAGCAGAGCAGCTTTTCTCTTGGTTACAAACCTCTGCGAGACACCTGCACCAGAAATCTTTGTATGCCCTGATTTTTGTTCAGAGTTCCAGTTATTACTGGATGATACTTTACTTTTTTGGCTGAGATGCATGTAACAACATTGAATAAACCTCAGAAAGTCGGTATGTAATCTTAAGGTAAATTATTCATCTTTATTGTACAATCTTTTAAGTGTCTAATGATAATTTTTATTCTTGATTATTTTTAGTATTTACTGCTCGGATACTGTTTTAGAACTCAATGCAACAGTGTTGGCTGTTGAGTCAATCTGTTAAATGGACATTCCACTTTTACTATTATGCACTTTTCATGTTTCATTGAAGTCACTAAGGGTGTGCTTATTGTGAATCGCCATATATGGGTATGAAGTTTGAATCCAAAAGACTTTTGCAATTGCCAGCTGCTTTTAAATTCTACATTAGCAGGTTAGCTACCCTGATAGAGTTCCTAGTTTGAACTCTGATAAAGGAAAGGATTTAGTATGCTGGGCCAGCAATGGAACTAGCCCACCATTTGGAAAGTGTAGTGTAGACTAAAAGGAATTAGAAGGGTCCTACGTTAGTCAGTGGGAAGAGGTGTCAGGTTGTTAGCATTTGAGGAGATGGGTCATGCAAGTAATTTTGTGCATGCATGAAAGAAAGGCAGGAGATCCAGTTTGGTTGTTAGGCATTTCGGCTGGGCAGAGAAATTATTTTCTCTAAAAGAGTTTTCACTCTGGGAGAGGGAGAGATTCATATACTGTATCCCCCTTGTGTATGGATTCAATAAAGCCCTCATTGCCGTTCTAATATCTTGTTTCCTAAAATACCCACAAGAACATGGATATTAATCAGAATACCATTAATTATCTATCTTTGTTTGTTCTGGGCTAACTGTTTTAACATGAATTGAACCTTTTATTTTTTTTACTATTACAACTTTTCAATGTTGTCTGGTTGTAGTTTTCAGTTTTCACTCCATGATCTAACTGTGGAGTCATTTTATCCAGGTGTTTTAATTGATACCGCTGGTAATTACTAGGATGTACCATTTCCAATGGCAATTGATCTTGCTTCTATGACTACCGGTGACTCTTCTGGTGGTTTTCGTTCGTCTGGCATTATAGTTAACCCGATGTTATCAGTCGCAGATAGCTGCATATGGCGGAAGGCCAAATTTCTGCCGTATGAACATGCTATTGCGGCCTATGGTGCCACCATAACGGGCATCCCTTCACAAATTGCTGAGGTGGAGGCGTCTAAAAACACTATGTTATGGCGGTGTTAGAATGGTTATTTAATAGCACTGAGTTAACTGAATCTGTTCGAAAGCATTCAAATGAAAGTAATAAAGTATTGTCTACTCTACTTCCTGGTTTGGCCTTCGGAAGTTCCTATCCTATCCATACAGGAAGTACATTGATATTTACGGAACTGAAGCTCCTAAGTTGAAATTGGTGCAACCATACAAATCTTATAGTTTCTGCCTCAGGAATTATTGGTAAGTTGTCTCCTTGTTTCTAACATCTTTAGGGAACACAGTCTAGAGTCTAGACAAAATAGAATACTTGGCTCTGGGGTTGTTAACTTTGCATTACTATTCTTTTGCTTAGTCAAATAGATGCATATTATTTCCTTAAGTTCTTATTGTAAGGCACTGCTGCTACCACCAATTTTGGGGGTCATTTGGCAAGAGAACAAATAGAAGATGATGGGCTAGGTTCTGCAAGATTCTTTTTCCAGGCTTCTGGAATAAAGTCTTTCTTTCTAGCAGATATATTGACATCTATTTGATTTTCAGCCAACATAGAAACTTCTGAAGAAAAATTTTGCTTTTTTAAGCAATTTACCGAGAGGCTTGTTCTTATTTATATGGTCTGGTTTCCTATTGATAGTTCACAAGTGAATTTTCATTTGGAATATATCATCTTTATAGAATTAAATTTCTTACCCCAAATTTCACTATCCTGCCTCTTACCCTCCACCTTATATTCTATCTGCACTCCTCTGATCTCATGAATCTCATCTTGCACTGTAAATGTTCAAGCATTTGCTTCTTAATTCTGCCGTAATGTTAACCAAGACATCTTTTATGTATATCTTGTAGATTGTTGGTCTTGTGAGTGTTGATTCAAGAATTACTGTTGATCTGAAGAACTCTGCCTGACTTTCCATGCACAGGAACTGGAATATACATTGCAAGTACTTTGGTTTGACAAAAGAAGTTGCTCAGTGTTGGCTCAAGTGGCAAGAGTTTATGGCAGAACCTCAATTATATGAGACATATGCCTTAGCAGATAGGCACGGTAGAAATCTCTTATGATCCTAAAATTTCAAGTTGCTAAATGGTCCATTAGTTTTCATGCTGCCCTATGGCTTATATATTCTTGCTTCTCAATTTCTATGCTAATGGTTCTCCTATTATTCTTTCTCTCTCTATTTGGATTGTAGTTGTGGAAGTGGAAGGAAAGCATCTAATTACACTAGTACAGGGATGACCAATATTTAAATGAAAATTTCTTTTCAAAAACAGTGAAATTCTTCTGTTCCCAATTTTGCTTGGTATCAAAATCATCTAAAAAAGTAATGATAATATGAGAATAATTATGTCTTCAAATTCATCTTATATTAGTCAACCTTTTCAATCTCATTTACAATATTCAATCAAGATGAAATAGTGTTTGTTTTTTAAGAAAATAAAAAGTATAAATATTCTTAGTCTTTTAACATGAACCGGATGATTGCTCTGCAGGAGAAATTGAGAAAGTGCGTTGCACTTGTTTTCTAGATATACGAGTAATCCAAATTATTATATCATGGTGTGCATTTCTGTTTAGTTTTGATGCATCTTTTTATGAATTTCCGCGACAATGAGTTTGTTCTCAACAAGTTACTCTTTTGTAGGTGAAACATAAAACCGTGCCTTCCCTGGGCTGAGAGGAACATGATTCTTCATGTGGAAGCAAAGCATTCAAAGTGTTCCTGTACTCCATAAGAACTTAATGATTGATGGAGCACTTCTGGAAATCCTCAGTTTTTCCCACTTCCTGTATCCCTTATCCCTATCTCGTAGGTGGAGCATTTGAATCAATAAAGATGGAAACTGAGGCAGCCAAGCCACTACACTAGTATGAAGGTGCAAGCTGCATTAATCACAAAAGAAGTGCATCAGTACAAGCAGATATGGACCGGGAAAGTAGACTGACTCTCCACGCCCCCACGATTTGTTGCTTCCAAGGTTCTCGATTCAATACTCAAATTTATAAGAGAAGAAATAAAAAGAAACTGTTATGTAACTAATTAGATGACAGTTAGTTAGCTGGAGTTAGTTTCTGTCTTGGCCATGTTATAGTCAGAAAATATTAAGGATCAAGAAGGATTTAGATATTGGTTGGGATCACTCATTCTTTCTCTGTTTCAACGTACTCTTCTTTTGTATATACTCATCCGGTTCTATCAATGACCTCCATTAGTGAGGATAAAACAAGATGCAGTATTGAGGAGTAGAAAATGGAATGATTCTGCCCTCATGCATATTTACTGGAGCATAAAACTAGGCATTTTATTCCTACACCAATATCTCCCTGCACCTTTATTTACCTTCTTGAATGGACATTCTGGATGCCTTATATGTGCAGGGGGAAATTTGTGGTGTAGAAAGAAAATGCCATGAAACTATGAATCAAGTTTTGAACAAGGGGCAGAGGCCTTTGGTTTTTTCATGTTGTCAAAGAGTTGAACAATGAAAATAGATGGCGAGTGCCTGATCGAATGGATCGGATCATGTAGGAACAAGGTTCAAGTCTACCGGTCTGTTAGGATGCCTCAGCTGCATACATCACTGCACTTCCACTTGACACCTATCGTTAATTAGAAACGGCTCGTCTCGCCGTGACCTTCTCTGATATCAGAAGGAAAATGGAATCTCTCATTAAAATTACATGTACCATACAGCCAATGTGAAGACAAATCTCAAAAAAAGGTTCAATATTTCCTATTAGTGACACTCAGTGACATTTGATGTTTTCCAACGGAGAAAACCACCATTTTTCTCTCTTGTTGCTTCCAAGCCGTGCTCTTCCTCGCTTTCCCTATAAATGACATCATAAACAACAGAAGCTTCCCCAACTTTTGCCCCCCTCATCTTCGTTCCCCTTAAAAGATTGTTCATGTCATTACTCAAGTAAACTGAAAACGAAGTAGAATAAAAAAGCCGTAGGAAACTATCTCTGCTTAAAGCCATGATATTCAGAGAAGAATGGGCCA
The DNA here is from genome assembly GCA_026586105.1 of Hylodesmum podocarpum. Classification (NCBI taxonomy): domain Eukaryota; kingdom Viridiplantae; phylum Streptophyta; class Magnoliopsida; order Fabales; family Fabaceae; genus Hylodesmum; species Hylodesmum podocarpum. The sequence goes on along the minus strand of JALJEV010000493.1, from coordinate 4,299,063 downwards.
CCTTCGAAAATCTAAAGTATTTGTCTGAAGCAGATTTTTGGACAATGGTTAGCCTTAGGTTTTATTCATCATCGTTTATTTTCAAAAAAATGAGTGTGATTTTACATACACCAGTTACATGAATATCCTCTGGGATAATATATATACATACATACATGAAAATAAATTATGGCAAAGAAGGGGTGAGGGAAGGTTTTGTAACTTTCAGCTCCCCACAATCGCTAATATAAACAGTTGTAAGAGGCCTGTTCCATATGTTACGGGCATTCTGAGCCCTTTCATCTCCAAAAAATTGAGCCAAGTCATTAAACTGGCGAATTCGCTCCGATGGTTGGTATGTGGGAATAGAAGCAATGGCTGTGATGACATCCAATCCTGCAATTAGATTCAACTAGGAGTTAAGCACCACATATGTATTAAAGATAACTAAGATTCACACTAGTTAATCCTCAAACATATCATCAGATCAGCAGTTTGATACATAATATGGTTGAATGTAAGTCAAAACTAATTACTGGAACCTAGAGAACAAAGCTTGACCTCTGAAATTATCTTTTTCATTAGTTACTAAGCAATAAGCATGTATTCTGTACAAAATCAAAGATTTCGCCTAGCATAAAATCTTACTAGGTGATAGCAAATGCAAATAGAATGATATATGCAGAATTTCAAACTTAATTGCCTCCGCCCCTCCTACAAAGGTATGGAACTAATTTTTGTATTGACATTGTATAGGCGCTATATTTTGAACTTAATAAGATGGACCATTGATATTATATATATATATATATATATATATATATATATATATTTGATGGCATTGACTACCACTGAACACTATTCAATGCCTCTATATGCAAAAGATAAAATAACAGAAAAACATGAGTCGCCTCCCTAGTTATCTGAGGGCTAACCGCTGATTAAAATTTTTTAATGACTATGGTAATTCATATACTTTAGAGAATGAAATTGAGAACAGGTAGTGTAAGCAATGAAAATGTAAGATTTTCACACAACTAATTACAAATTACAAATGACCATGATACTTTTTATAGACCCCACTACCAATCCTCATGTGAATTGCCAGGGATCCAATAAGTCCAACATTCTTTTCGTAATATCAATTAGACAAATGCGTCCATAATAACTGGGTAGATATCTCCTATCTGAAAGTTAGCCACACACCCTGTCTGTCCTTTAGTACTCAAATCACTTAATTTCCTCACATGAACTATTTGATTGGTTTGATCCAAAGCTCGAGACAATGGATGTAACATTATTATTCAATCACAATAATTTTGGTGACATTTTCATCATTTGTCTTAAAGATCATACTAATTATGAGTTTTGATTGGATCTATGGAACTCACCCTGCCTATAGATTTTTTCCGTTCATACATAGCATATAAATTGTTATTAATTAAATGAGTGGCGAAGTCAATCAAATACCTCAAACTAAATTATCTAAATCACCTTGATATCAAATAACAAACATAAAAAGCATAGAGTTATTAATTAATTTCTAAGGATCAAGACTAAATTGACATTTTTTCATGAAAGTCATGCGATAAAATGAATTATAAGATGAAGTGTGGTGTGGAAATGGAGCTATAAGAGAGTGTCCTATTTTCAAATTTGAGAATATCGATAATACAAAGAAGCATTGGTATGGTTTACCTTCGAGCACCGTTCCAAAGACAATATTCTTATTATCGAGCTGTGGACAAGGGCCGGGTCCAGTGGTGATCAAGAACTCAACATTCCGGTACTGAGGGTCAAGCTTAATTTCATCATCATCATCATTTTCAGAGAGCGAGAGCGAAACGACGCCGGGTCGGGAATGCGTGAGGGCGAACGCCTTAGCATCCACCGTTTCGGTGTTTCGCGGCAGATCGTGCGGTGGACGGACCTCTCCCTTGTCGGGGCGGCCCTGGCGGCCGGCGAGCAAGTACTGGCCGGGAAACACTTTATGAACGAGCGTATTTTTGTAGGATGATGATGATGGTGACGTGGCATTTGAGGAGGCGAAGCACATGGACTTGAAGTTGGAGACTGTGAGAGGGAGGAGGTTGCCGTAGAGGCCCAATATGACGCGGCCCAATAGGGTTGAGTCGGAGCAGAGAGGGGAGAGTGTGTCGGTGCGGTTGTTGTTGGGGAGGAAGTTGTTGGGGCAGAGGCTGAAGTCCATGAAGACGCGGTCGGTCACAATGGGGGTAGGGATGGGAGTGGGAGGGGGTGTGGCCGAGAGAGTGGTGGTTGTTGCGGTGGAGAGGAGGAAGGTGCGGCGGGTTATGTGGGTGGAGAGAGAAGGTGGTGGTAGTGGTGGTGGTGGGAGGTAGAAGGCCATTGAGGTTTGTTCATTGTTGGCTTTGGGTGAGAGATGCAGAACTTGCAGAGTGAGCTGTGGGGTCCACCTTGGATTGGATAAAAGATAATCCACGTAATAACAATTTGCGACATTCAAATTGGCAGCTAATACAGATAACCTTCATTCAGGCCAAAGGAAAAGGAAAAATTATACGTGATAAGAAAATAAAAAAAAAAACTCAGAAAATAGTGAAAAATATTATTGTAAGAATTGTGAAGAAATACGAGTGAGAATTTGAAAAATATGGTGATTTAAATAGTTTTAATATAGATAAAATAAAATTTATTTATAATTATTAGTGTATTCTTCTATGTATAAAGTAAGGTGATTTTAATGGTTGTTTAGGTTCCCATCTTCGGATGATTAGGATTTCAGTGATCGGTAGATTATGAGTTATTTTTTCGTCAAGTAGACCACCTTACTCAAGTTCAGATCATGAGATGTTTGTAAGTGAAAATCTAAGAGACATTTATTAAAATTATGAGATTATTGGACTATTACATAATAGTATACCCTGATACAATAGGAGTAGGAAAATGTGAACAACAATGGGAACTTATCAACACTTCTGGACACATTTTCAAGTATTACAATATAGACAGCTAACCTCTAGATGAATCATTGGAGAGAAGTTTTCTATGTTTAAATAATTAGAATAACACATAAGGAAAAGATATAATATTTTTCTTACGTTTTCAATCATAACAAACTAAATAAATAATGATGATGTTGTACGGAACATATTTATATTTGACGAGTCACTAACGATAATATGATAATTATTTTTTAGAAATACTAGGGTTATATGCCTACTCCTATGGAGTAGTTAAGTTACTCGAATTTTGAATATGTGTAAAGTATAAATGATTTGTTTTGAAATGGTTAAAAATATCATAATTACTCGTGTGAGTTAAAAATGTCTTGGAATATCATCACACATTGTGGAAAGGCAAAAGACAGGAAGGAGATACAAGAAGCAATATTCAAAGTTATGCTCTCATTGTGCAGAGTTAAGGACAACTTGTAATGGAAACACTTATAAGCTGCAAATTAATTGCCACTCTCCAACCATGGTTTGGCATATTCTATGTTTATTGTGATGGGAATAAACACACCTTTGTAGAATGTTATCAACCATTTATTGTTATTGATGGATGCCATTTGAAAACACAACATAGAAGGCAATTGTTTGTTGTTGTAGAAAGAGATCCCAATGACCAAAACTTACCACTAGCTTTTGCCACAGTGGAAATTGAATGCAAGGACAGCTGGAGATGATTTTTAACACAATTATTTTCTGATATTGGTGATCCTTCCAAGAACGTTTTTGTCTTGTTTTAAAATCAGAAAAAGGTTTGAATCAATTGTTTCAATTTTGCATATTCTAGTGACATTAGTTATTGTATTGTGTGTTTGTTTTCTGTTTATAGGGTTCGATACCTTGTGTGTAAGAAATGATGGTAGGATGTGAACATAAGTTTTTTCTTCGTCATTTGTATAGTAATTTTAAGAAGAAATATGGAAGGGGTACAATGATAAGAGATTTGATGATGGGGTAGATAATACAACATACTATGCAACTCGGGAAGAGAAAGTTTGGCATATACAACAACTTAACAAGGAAGCATATAAACGGCTACTGGGGATTCCCTAAGCAACTTGGTGTAAGCATGACTTCAAATACATTTCAAAACGTGATGTTTTAAAAAATAATATGGCAGAGTCACTTAATAGCACCTTGCCGGTTGCTGGAGATAAGTCAATAATAATACTAGTGGAGTAGGTAAAGACTTATTTACTATGAAATTTCTCATCATTTAGAGGCAAGTTAGCAAAATTTGAGGAAGAAGTAATGCCTAAGTCCATAAAGATGTTTGATAGGGAGGTGGAATACAGTGAAAATTGGTTAGCTACTTGTCCTAGTGAATATAAATTTGAGGTCACACATACATATATGCCTAACAGGTTCATTGTTAACCTACAACAACAATCTTACACTTATAATTTTTGGGAATTAGCAAGGATTCCATGAAGGCAGTGGCTGTCATTCAATGGGTAAAAAGGACACCTGAAAGGTATATCCATGTATTTTATAGGAGAAAGATAAATGAATGTTATTACCAGAATGATATTTGTTCTATAAATGGACCAGAAATATGGCCAACAGTGGAAGAGAAAGAATTGTTGCAACCAACTTATAAAAAAGACCATCAAGAAGGCCAAAAAAGCTTAGAATGAGGGAAGCTTAAAGAAATCAAACCTTGGAACTCGACTTAGCAAAAGTGGTATTGTCATGGTTTGTAAGCAATGCAAACAACCTGGACATAACAAGATGTCTTGTAAATAGGAACAACTCCTCATGTCCCCACAAAACCTCAAATGAATGATACTGGAATATCTATCCAACTTTGAGACTATTATAATGGTAAAAAATTTCTAATGGATTCAATAACTTTATAGTTTAGCATTCCATTTTTTAATTAATTTAATAATTTTACTTCTCAAGGATTCTTCAATTCTTGAGCCAACAATAAGTCTTAAAATTCTTAGGGTAATTGACGTAACTGGGTCATTTACAAAAATTATTTATTAATTTAGGTTTAGTTAAAAATTATTTACAGTCGTGAGTCTGTTTTATCAAAAACACTAAACACCCAAGGTTAAGACGCTTTTAATGCAATGGTAGTGGTCAACACATAGGTGCATGGTAGTGGTCAACACATAGGTGCATTTAGGAAAGTAGATTGACTGTGCAAAAACGCCACAATGTGATCAGCACAATTAGTCAAGATCACTAAACATGTTTAGCATGCGAGCGCCTCCTACATAATATGCGCCCAACCTTGGATGGCATGGGTGCATTCATTTAGGTATGCTTATACACTTGTTATTGAAGCTAAGAAGAAAAAATAAAAAGAAGAAGACTTCATTTGTTTGGTTAATGGCTTTGTGGAAAAAGTCTTTATTTACATACATCATGCAGAACCATGTTACAAGATACATGCTATCCTCTGGTTGTGTATCATCAAGTGCCCTTCTTCTAGTTATTAGTTTAATCAATATTACCCCAAAACTGAACACATTAACTTTAGTTGACACACCCATTTTTGTATTAAAATCAATCAACAACGATATCTCTATATCTAGATCATAATAGACCAACTATATTCATCTTTTAGAATGATTAAAAAATATCTAGAACACAAAAAATCTTGTAAAGAGGATGGGAATAGAAACAAGAAAATACATACATATTCTGGTGTCACATATCCAAAAGTTCCTGCAATCCTTGTTTCTATGAAAGTTTTTTTCTTCTGGAACAAGACGCACAAGACCAAGGTCTCACACCTTGGTCCTCGTATCATCTCCAAGGAGAATGTCTAAAGGCTTACAACTTGTGCCCAAGCTTGGGGCGCCTAGACCACTTAACACATCCAAAGCTAATGCGCCCAAGGCTAAGTTGTATATGACATCAACTATTTCTACACCAATCTAGCATGAACATGTTCATGAGGCTCAATCACGATACACTTATCCTAATGTTGGATGCTTTCCTTTCTCTTGCAACGTGCTGCTTCTATGTACCTGGGCTATGAGCATATTTGTTACAAGGCCCATTAGATACGGTTGTAGTTTGAACGTCTCCGTGCAAAACTAACCTTAACTATAAAATATTTTCAATTAAACTCACTTGTCAAGTTACATTTCATAACTACCTAAAAAAACGTCAATTACCCAAATTCTTAACCTAACAATCCTTGAGCAAACAACAGGTCCTATTTGATTCACATATTTCAAATATTAAAAATTAAAATCAAAATCTAATTAGCTCTAAGTCTATTTAAATATAAATTATAAATCTTGAATCTTGATAATACATTAAAATTCAATTTTACCCGCATTATTCAAAAATTGAAATTAAAACTAATTAATATTTTTTAAAAAGATAAAAATAAAATTAAGTACCCTATAGAAAATGTTACATAATTTATGAAAAAAATAGTAATTATTAAAAATAAAAAATTTCAAAAAATTGTCTTGTTTTAAATTTTTATTTAGAAATCTACCGTTTTATTCTTTATAGAAATTCAACAGAATTTATAACAAAATCTTTAAAATCATACCAAATCTTTTATGAACACTGTAAAATCGTTGCATAATTCTTAAATTATTTCTATAGTCTAATGCCATATCTAAATGACTAGAAAAAAGTATATATTTTCGAACTAAAATAACTAATATAGGACAATTTTTTTAAAAAAATAAGAGTAATCAAATTTACGAAATTTCAAAAGTATAAATATATGCATATAGTAAAGAATTTTTTCAAAGATAAAAATTCAAAATTTAATTATGTCATTATTCCTAAAACCACTGGAAAATCTTTCTTACGCAAAACAGTGGATTTGGAAGATCCTTGGAGCATGGCAGTATTCAGAGTCGGTGATGGACCAGATCCTCGCAGGCATGACACTAGCTAGTTGTCATTGTCGAAGTGGATCGATCGATTATGTTGCAGTATGCATTGTCGCAAGGTAAAGCTAACTTTATCTGTGATTCTCATACATACTCATCAGCATCACAGGGAAAAACAAATGCCCCATTCCACTGTTACGAGGAATCAGAAAATGACCCGTATTAGAAGCATGTATCTTGCAAAGACTTGACATCTCAAGAGATGTATAGAAATAAAAAATTGGTATGTGGACACCAGAGAGGGATATTAATTTGAAATTTGTGAAGTCATACTCCAATAATAAACCCAATCCATTGTGGGGACCTGTTTGAAAAAATTTCAAACAAAGAATTGAATGTGAATGTTATGATTAATAGTTTTAAATAATCATATCTTAAATGTAGAAAAATACATTAGAAATCTGAATCAAGCATAATAAATATATAAATCATGTTTGGGCAAAAAAAGTATGTGCTCTCAAGTTTACAAAAGAAAAACAAAGTTTTAGTCCCAAGATTAATTACGAAACCTCTTGTATATCTGTTTTTTTTATATGCAGAAATTGTATGTTGTATGTGAGAGAGTTTACAACATCTGTATTATTGCTAAGTTAGATGACTAAAACAGGCAAAATTATCTAACCGGGACAATTTTGAAAACAAAATATTATTTTGGACAATTCAAAATATTTTACAAAGTTATGGGCACTTTTAATGGGTGGGTGCCACTTGGCACTATCAGGTGCATGATAAAATGTAACATGTGATCCAATGATATTGAAAAACTCCTTTAAAGATGATGTTTTTACCACTTTTTGAAGACACTTTCCCAGTTCGTTGACACCTTCATTCAAATAGATCCTCTAATAAATAGTTATATAACTAAGTCTATTTCGATAAAAAGTTTACTAAATGGGTCTAATTACGTAAATCACTCTATAAAACTCGAAATTAAGTCTTATGTTAATTATAATAAACATTGATAAAATTAATTTTAAATGATATTTATTTAGTAAAATTAAATGAGATAAAAATTACAAACATTAATTTTAAATTTTTATTTAACATAAATTGAAGTATATAAAAATTAATTTAAAATCAATTATAAACTCAACATCATTTCTTCAACTACAAGAAAAGAAACACTTATTTGATATACTTTTGTCTATATTGAAAAAAAAGTTGAAAATTTCTTCTATGGACATTTAACTTAACTTTTGGTTCTAGTGTCCGTGTATATAAACTATTTATATGGAAAATATTTTAAATTTTATACTTATTATTTAAAATAAATTATCCTTATATTTATGGTTATCAAATTCTAAAGTCAATTCGTAGAGTTTTATGAGTTTGAGAGTTTATTGTGCTTAGTGAGTAAATTCTGGGATAAACTTTCTTTTTTGAGTAAATTTGAGCAAATTTAGAGTAAACTCTTAAACTCGTTGTAAACTCTCGAGTCCACTACAAGTTTAGGCACAGAGAAAAAATCACAAAATATCATATGCATTTTGAGTGGTTGAGTTGGGCAAGTATTTTAGCCTAAGTTTCCTTTCCTTGAGCGGCAATTTGTACGATTGATCAAGCGATTGTTGTCGAGTCTCGAGTGATCGATTTCCAATCGTCTTTCCCATTTCCCCTTTCTCTCGCCATCAAGGTCAAAACCCAAGATTATAGTTGATTTCGAGGTCCAATTAGGAGGTTTGACATTTCCGTGAGCGATTGTTATTGACTTACTGAGTTTGTGCTTGTGCTCGTGCAGTCGTGCTCATGCGGTCGTGCCATTTCCAAGGATGAGGCTCGTGCTCGTGCCATTTCCGTCATAAGTTAAATTTCTCAATTTTCGATTTAATTGGATTTGGATTTGTGACCGAATGTTTATCGAATTTCGATTAAATGTTGATCGAATTTTTGCTTCTATGTCAAACATTTAATTTCCTTTCTCTTTATCAAATTCGTTCAATTTCTTGTTGTTCTATTCAATTTCTCGCCAGTGTGTTCTGTTCAATTGGTTGTTGACTTTTTATTGTTCTATAAAGCATTTAATTATTTTCCTTGTTGATTGAACTTGTCAATTTCTTTGCTATTCTATTTAATTTGTTATTATTCTATTATGTTCAATTGATTATCTATGTTCGGTTCAATTGATTCTTTCTTTACAAATTCTTTTGTTTTGTTGTTCTCTATTCTGTTAAGTCTCTCTTATTCTTTTTCTTCATGTGAACTTACGTAAACTTGAAATGATAAATTTATATGAACTTAATATGTAATATTGTTGTAAATCATGAATTACTTATATATAGTATTGATGAATAATGAATCTTATATTTCTTTATATATGTGAGTTTGTATATTATTTATAATTATTTTTTTAAAAAAAAAAAAACTCTTATGAATCTACATATTAAATTTCTACACTACACCAGTCACATAAAACATGAATTAGAAGAATTTTTACTAAATATACGACGTAGACTCTCGAATTAATAATCTTATTTACTAGAGGATATCAATATAGTATTTTTATATAATTAAAGATTAAAAGATGAATAAGATATTTGAGAGACATGTAAGAACAATAAGATATTTGAGAGACATGTAAGAACAATAACTACAAATTATACTTACGTTTATAAGATTTTAATTAATATTTATTTATTTTTAACTATAAAGAGGATATCAATATAATATTTTATATCATTAGAGATTAACAATGGGGTATTTGAGAGATGTCCTGGCAGTGGCACAAATTATACTTACTTTATTATTTATTGATATTAATAATATTTAATTTGTTTTCTTTATAAACCTAATATTCATACAAGTCTCCATCCTCATATGCACTAAAAAAACTATTGGGGCATCGTAAGTATTCCCTCTCGTGATATTGTCTATTTATGTCCAAAGCTACAATATCGTTGTATTTTTGTTTTAATGTTTAAATGCAAATAATACTTCATTTTAGTTCTTAACGTAATAACACTTCATATTTTGGTTCTTATAAATGTTTAACTTCTTTTTTTGTTTCTGTTCTTTCTCAAAAGAGTAAACGGACTCAAATATATTTTCTAGGAATTTATTTGAAAATCATGCAACCGAATTTTCATAAAAGAAAAACATTTCCTAAAATTTGCTGGCTAAGAAAACTTTCCAAAAAAATTTATTTTTTGTTCTTGCTCTCTCTCGGCTCATCTCAGTATTGATAAAAGGGGACACACTTTCTATTTTACTTTGAAAATTTTTTATTTTGAATTTTGACCTTAATATGTTAAAAAAAAAAAAGGTCAAATACATTCTTAACTGAAATTTTGACATGTTCATTAAATTAAAATATTTATTTATTTAATATAATTAGAATTTATAATAAATGAATATTTTTATTGTAGAAATGATTCTGTTATGATAAAAGCTCACAACAAAAAATATTTTTAACATATAAGTTATATTATATAATTATGATAACCAATTCACGTTGCAATATAAATTTAACTTTAACTATTGATAAATTTTTTAAAAAAATATTAAAATGAAATTTACCAGTAAAAATTAAAACAATGTATTAAAAGAGATAATACATTAACAAAATTGTTAAAAACACTTATATTAAAGATTTTTTTTTTAAAAATACTCTTTAAAAATAATTTCTAAAAATACTCTTTGTACAAGACAATTATTCTCTTATGGCAAATGATGCGGACTAATTGTATACGTTATTTCCATATAAATATCAAAATGTCAATAAATTTATATAAATACTAAAATGAAAATATTAAAAATTGAAATTAATTTTAAATTAAATATTTAAAAAATAATTTTATAATATGATGCTATTGCGAATTAAGTATTTCAAGGTCATTTTTATCAAATATATTTAGATACTGTTACTTTTACCAAGATTATTTCACATTAAAATTACTTTAACAAATCAATCTTATAAAACCAATATTAATTCTTTTTACACAAATTTCTAACTAAACATTTATAAAAATGTTGATTTAAGATTGTTCTAATTTAGTGTCCGATCTCAAATTCAAGTCCTAAATATATGAGAGTTTAATGATGAGAGAAGTACTACAACACATTCTTTCTAACACTCATTCTATAATCGATCAAAATTTATTGAAAGCTGCGAACTAGAAAAGAGAACTATTAATGATTAATAATAAATGAGATCATATGATTGTCAATAAATTTCGGTTAATTATAAAAAAATGCGTTGTTAATATTTCTTTTAGCAACAACGTAGTTTTACAGTCTCAATATATAAATACATAAAAATGACGAGAGAGAGGTTTTTACATGCATCAATCTTACCTAAAAATATGATGATATATTTCTTGTGAAAAATACATACAATTTCTTATAAGTTAAAATTAATAAATGCATGAATCAATTCATAAAAACTATTAGTCTAGTTAAATTTAAAATAATTTTTAATCGATTATTTTTTTTTATAACAAAAAGGTTTTGAAAAATTGATCGAAATACAAATTACTGAAAATAAAAAATGGAAAAGAAGAGAAGCGTGAATGATTAGATGGAGCGAAAACTATAATTACAGAAACATTTGAGAAAGTGGTAACCCACCTTATCAGGAAATGTGGGGCGTTGGGGAGAGGATAGGATATGCACAAACAGAGAGTAGCATCAGAGTACTGGGAGTATGAATAATAAATACAAGGGAAGGAGTAACAGTAAGGTGAAAGTTGAGTGGATCCCAGAGTGAGGACCACAGTGATGAATCTGAACCAACACACCAATCCCAATCCCAATCTTACCCCTTCTTTTGAGTTATTTGTTTTAACCTAAAAAAAGGGACCACAAAACAGTAGCGCGTGACCTGTGTCTGAACAAGAAAGCAAAGGAAAGGTTGAGCCGCCAGCACCTCAGTCATGCTTCCGAATTCCGCTATTCATTCATAAGTGTTGTGTTGTGTTGTAATGGGTGGCAGCCCCACCACCAGCCTACCGCTGAACCTGATTCATTCACCTTTGGCCCGCACTCCTAAATCTTGTGCAGTACTATGTTGTGGTCCATGAAACCTCCTTATGACACGTGTCGTTAGTGGGTGCTCACGTCGCTTTCGGGTTGGGTAGTGCCCAGCCCAGGCCACTCCCACTCCCCTCATACGTCCTTTTGGGGCTTTGGGTCCGCTTCCCTCCCTAAGAATAAATATAAACACACTCATTCTTCCATTTTTATTACTACTTTTCTTTTCACCTTTTTTTTTTTTTTTTTTTTTTTTTTTTTTTTTTTTTTACAATTATAGCTTAACTCTCTTTTGTCCTAAACTTTGGCTTCCATTTATTCTTTTTTTTCAAAAATTTATAACATTATTCTTTTTTTAATTTGATATTGCACCATTTCATATTTTATGACTTGAGAGATAAATATCCAGTGTTACATAATAGAGAAAGTTAAGTTGAGCTATTTAATCATATCAATAAATTTAATACGATAAGTGTTTTATTATTTATAGTCATCATTATTCCATTATATTATTATTATTAGTAAAATAATTAAATTGATTTGACAAATTACGTCTGCTTCAATCTTCATTGGATATATCTATCTTAATCTTGTCTAGACATATATACTCAATATTTATTTAGACATATCACTTAACTTATTAACATCAATTTTCTAATTTATACATCTTTTATAAATTAAAAGTATATTTATCCTCGACTCACTCTAGCGTTGAAAGTGATTATAGTTACACTCTCTGTTAATTGAAAGGAAAATAATTTATCATCTAAAAAAAATAATTTAAAAATAATTCATCTGAGATCCCACATACCAATTCAAATCATCCATTATTTGAAAAAAAAAAAAAAAACTTCTCTGCTCAAACCCAACAAGAACATATATTATTTATAATTATTTACTGACCTATATAATATAACTAAAAACATACAAGGCAATAAGTTAACGTAAAATAAAATAACTTTTTTGTCGTGATGAGATTATTTTCCTCTTCCGTTTAAGGAGAAATATAGAGGAACAAGGTAAACAGAAAAAAAGTAAATTGTCAAATCTCAATAATTAATGGCATAAAGGGTGTGGTCTTCTCTGTTTTGTTCTACCTTCAAATCTTGGATTGCTTACTATTACTAATCTCGCGCCAATCCCTACGATGCACCTACCATTACCCTATTGCCACCCTACTCTGTGCCTTAAACACGACCTAGTACCTTTTCGTGACCAGTTCCTATTTTTATTATTTTGTGCAGTACGAAAAGTAAGGTAGGAGAGTTAGGATTTAGGACTGATTCATCTCGTCGAAAAAGTCCGCATCTTTCAATTTTAATTTCCCGTCAAACAGTAAAACCAATTTTTGTCCCTATTTTTTAAGATATCTTTGCCTATCTCTCTAATAAAATACCAAGACAACACGTCGGCAGCTTGTGTCTTCTCTTGGAACCATATCTTAACCTTGATAAATATTATACAATAGGACACACTAAACATTAATTAAAAATTCAAATACCATTATTTTATTACTAAGATTAAACAAATAATGGCAATAGTGTGTAATCCTGTGAAAATGACCAGAACCCAAAGTTTTTAATTCTCATAAAAAATTCAATTTTTATTACATATAAAATAATTACTAAATCAAATTTACAATTTATGTAATCTAAATCTTTAACAAAATTAATTAAATAATTTTCATTTACAATCAACTGTAATACACAAATTAAATTTAATATAGAGCCAACTAGCTCATACACAAAATATATATAAAAATATGTATATTTATTTCACTCTTTTCATAATTTATAACTAATTATATATATTCAAGCTATTTATAAAATATTTTTTTTAGTTAAAACAATTAATTATAAACTTTATTATCTTAGTATATTACTAAAATAGAGAAATATTGAATTAAAAGAAATGGAAATATGATTATTGTAATGGAATGATTAAAGAAAATAATAAGAATAAAGTAATAATTAGGTGGCTCCAACATCATTGATCAAGGCTTGTCTTATTACATGAAAATCTCCAATAAGGTGGCACCACAAATCCCTTCACGGTATCACCAATCCCACCCTCTGCTTCTTTCCTAATTCATTCCTATTCCCCTCCCTCGATCTTCGTGTCAACCCTTCAAAAAGTCTTCCCTCTCTATAAGATACGCTTTTTCCAAAAACCCTCCCTTACCTTACCCACCTCTCCAACGCTTCCGATTCTCGCTCTCACTAAATCCAATTAAATGCACTCAAAAAATTAAACAACAAAGTATATTAATTTCAACAAAAAACGCGCTTAATTAACTAATTAAGCAGCGAAATGGCTTTTCACGAGCATCTACCGCACGAAATCACGTTCCAGCCGTTCACGGAGGAGCAGCAGTTAGGTCAAAGCAGGGACATGCAGCGCCTACTGCCGCTCTCCGGCGGGGCGCCGACGTGGCTGAACGGAAACACAGCCGCGGCGACGCTCCGTCAGCAGAATTTCCTCCATCTGCAGCCGGAGGCGGCGGCGACGACGGCGGGACAGCATCAACACGATGAGGTTCGTGGAGGCATGGATCGGAACCGGACAGAGAGTAACTCGGAAGCGGACGATTTGGCTGAATACAAAGCAGACATTTTAGGACACCCGCTGTATGACCAGCTCCTATCGGCTCACGTTTCTTGTTTGAGAATCGCCACTCCCGTTGACCAGCTTCCTCGAATTGACGCGCAGCTTCAACAGTCGCAGCGCGTCGTTGATAAATACTCTTCCCTCGGAAACGGCGTCGTCGATGACAAAGACCTTGATCAATTCATGGTTTGTCCTTCCTCTCTTCCTAATAAATTTAACCATATTATTGCTTTATTATAAAGTTTTCAATTGCGCTTTCTTAGTATTTTTTTAAATATATGCAATCGATGACTATAATTACAATTTAATTATAGAAGTAGGTACTTCAAAAATTTGGATGTTGCAATCTAAGGATGGTCTTTCAAAACTTTGGTTGGAACTTTATCATACATGCTATGATTATAAATTAACCATATTATTCTACCATTAATGTTTTGTTCCAGTACATTAATCCACTTTACAGTGATTTGATTACTTTTCGATTGTCGTTTCTTTTGTTTTTCTTTCGAAACTCTCAACTAATTGGACTTCTACATTTATTAATAATGAATCTAGTTCAGATGATTTAAGTATTGTGAATTATTGGAAACATTTTAATGTTGTGTTCAAATTTTAAAAAAAAAAATATTATTAAACCGCTTTTCGGTCTTGTGAATTTGCCATGCTTTACAAAATTGCCCTTTTATCTAGAAAGAATTATATAATTTTTTATTATATTTATACTATTTTAATATTCCACTTGTATATATTTTTTTTCTGTTTTATTATATATATATATATATATATATATATATATATATATTTACTAGATGATTTTTGAATGGAATTTATTTGAGTACAAATGCTCTCTCTTAAATGGCAAAGTTCAATTCTTCTGTGTTTCAATTTTTTTTGGTATTTTATAATTTTAGTCTCTATTTGGGAAAGCTTAAAGGACCTTCTTTTCCCGATTTTCCGGAATTTGTAGTTTATACTTGGAATAAAAATAAAAGAAAGGGTACTGTATGTCGATTACAGTGGAACAGTTTCACGATTGTAGTTGCAGAATTCACGAAATGGACAAAAATATAATAAAAGAGAGGGAGAAGAAAAAGTAACGTTTCTTTTACTCTAGACTCAAGTACATGTTGGACGATGTGGTACGACTAGTGAGTAAATAACTGCAATTTGTTCTGGTGTTATGTAATAACGCCATTCAAGACTGCATGATTGTGCTCCCTTTAAATTCAAACAGTGCTTTTCTTCCAGAATCTTAATTTCGCTATAACATAATCTTCTCACTTCTTCTGCCGTATATGTTTCACATTATTTATCTTTGATCATATTATTTACTGATTAAAAAATTAAAAACAAAATATTTTGTACTTTACTGGTTTTGTTTTCTTAGGATATATACATTAAATATTTTTGTCTTTTAAGCACATTAACGTTTTATTTCTTAGGTAGAAACTTAATTTGGTGGTTATAAGTTCTTGAATTCATATTCTTGTAGAATATGTTCTCACATACCAACTTTGAAGGAGTTGTCGCCATGTTTTGTCTACCCTTTCCCCCTCGTATACGTTTCTTGTTAATTTGCCCAACTACAATAATGAATTCATGGGACCTAACTCGTTATTATAGTTGTCCTCTACTGAGTATCAGTTGGCGTATCTATTTATTATTTAACGCATAAATCAATCCAAGTTTAATTTATTCATATTCATCGTTCAATATTAAAACTTGCTATTCCCTTCACACGTTACGTAAGAGGCAAAGATCATATATAAGATTTTAGCATTGAATGGATTTCAGTTAATATTTTATTAATGCCTGTATTAGCTTCCATTGACCGAGACATCATGATTAAACTAGCTTATTACTAAGTCACAGCAAAAATTAAAACAAAAAAGGAATTATTTATTGAAGTATCTGTTCTATTGGAGTATTATATTTCCCTTCTTCTGAATGTTTTGGATATTTTCAAGTAGTTCCCGTTATTGAGTTTGTTTTCTGCAGGAATGTGATTATTTCACATGAAGCTCCTTAATTTTATGAAAAGTTTTAATTTACTCTTGTTTTGGGTGTAGACGCATTATGTTATACTGCTGTGTGCTTTCAAAGAACAATTGCAACAACATGTGCGTGTTCATGCCATGGAAGCTGTTATGGCTTGTTGGGAGCTCGAACAGTCTCTACAAAGCTTGACTGGTAAGTTTCAACTGTACATAATATATATCTTTGTTAGAATTCTCCATGTTATCGTCTTTTATAAATTGAAAGCTACATAGATACCAGATCAAGTGATAGTCTCCCCCTCTTCCAAAATGTCGACTAGAAATATAAATATTATTTCATGCAGAAAAGTTGAGTGGTTATAAAATAAATCTAAAAACGAAAGAACGAAGCTAAAGTAAACAAATTAAATGGCAAAGCAAAACCCGCGTATGTTGTAAGTAAAGATAATTATAAATTTAAAATAATACATATTTCTTAAGCTTTTAAGAAAATATTTAAAACTGGACCAATAATTGAATTAATAAAAATACTTAAACGCTTGGTAATATTATACAATAAGTAAACATAGTCCTAGCTTAATGTTATCTAAAAGTAATTATTTGTATAACAGTGAACGTCATGTATAAAACAAAAAATTATTAGATGAAGAGTTTATCTAACTTACCTCAATCAAAAATGGGTTAAATATCTAATCTTCTGATGTACTTTAAGATGATTTACTACATTTATACCCATTATTTTTAATTGGGCTGTTTAACCTTATTTTTACTTGGGGTGAGTTAAACAAATCGTAATGGTTTTCCTTGCGTGCAAGCGTGTCGATGGTTAGGAACATAACAATGCAGGAACCATGTCATTGATCTTTGAGCTTTAGATTTACATTATTCACAGGGGTATCGGTGATGTCAGTTGTAAAGAAATAATGACATTAATTAAAATTTAAGTTTTTTAATGAATTCAGCATTTTCATGAGTAAAGGTGGTGCTTGTGTGGAATCTCTTAGAGAACACAAAAACATTGAAACCGTAGAATAATGTACGATCCTTTCCATCATTATTTGGCAAAGGCATTCTTACTGTGCATGCATGCAAATAGATGGAAAATTTAAAATGAACTTTTATTGGTGCATGAACAGGTGTATCTCCCGGTGAAGGAACGGGTGCAACAATGTCCGATGATGAAGAAGACCAGGCAGAGAGTAATGCCAACTTATACGAAGGAAGCATGGATGGCGCTGATAGTCTCAGCTTTGGTCCTCTTGTTCCCACTGAGACTGAAAGATCTTTGATGGAGCGTGTCAGGCAGGAGTTGAAGCATGAGTTAAAACAGGTACTTAATCAACAATATTCAAACCTTCCTTGCGAAATATTTTTGCAAAAAATTATGGTATGATTCAAGATCACGTGATCCGACCATTCTCTATTCAACACATTATTAATTCTTTTGTAATATAGTTACATAGAGTCTATCCTAGGTAACTTCTCTGAAAAAATATTTTAGCAGAAATTAAGAAAAAAGATAAAAGAAAATTTTTAAAAATTAAAATTATTTTTTTATAGGTAATCTACAGAAGTTCTCTTGTTTAACTTCTCTGTAGAATGAAAGAACATTTATAAATTAAATAATATAAAAGCTAATTTTTATTTTTTGAGAAATTTATTTTATTTTTAGTTTTTTTTTTCCTCTCCTAAAAGTAGTTATAAAGAAGTTTACCAAAATTGTCTCTATATGAATTAATGGGGGCACATGGTCTATGACCATGAAATAATTTCTCTATTTTTCATATAGCAGCAATGAGAGTTTGATTTCTATATGTAACTTCTTGCTCTTGAACAGGGCTACAAGGACAAGATTGTGGACATAAGAGAAGAAATTTTACGAAAGAGAAGAGCGGGGAAGCTCCCAGGAGACACCACTTCCCTCTTAAAAGCTTGGTGGCAGTCACATTCTAAATGGCCATATCCAACGGTAAGTGTATACGTTAGCACTTATGATTGCTTGTACTTGGTTTTTTCAGAAATAATGCGTTGCAAGTTAATTAACTTAGATTTGTTAAAATATTTAAACAATATAACTTAGCCTAAAAGGTATTTTAGAAAAGCATATTTGTATCAAGTCATATGTGGACCATGATCAACTTTATCATTTAAAACTTTTAGTGCTAATGATGATGAGGAGTGAAGGAGATAACTATGACTGAAGTCATGAAATGAGTGGAGCGGGATAAGATTATTGTCCCAATATACCTAACTAAAGATTGATCAACATATATGTTGATGTTGCTGGGCATTTTGTCTCTTCGATGATTGCTGATATTTTTAGTTCCACATGTGAATGTTCTTTCAGGAAGAAGACAAGGCAAGGTTGGTGCAGGAAACAGGGTTGCAATTAAAGCAGATAAATAACTGGTTCATAAATCAAAGAAAAAGGAATTGGCATACTAATCCTTCGACCTCTAGTGGCACCAAAAGCAAACGCAAGAGGTGGGTTTGTAGTAGCTGCTTAGTCTCTTCTGTTTCCAATCATTCATTACAATAATTGGAACTATTTGGATTCTGAGTGTTACTTTTTTTTGGTACAGTAGTGGTGCAGGTGAAACAAGTAACCAAAGCTTCATGTGAATGGACACCTGATTTGGACAGGGAAAAATATTTTATATCGCTATTCTTCATATTTTGCAACAATGGTGAAATTCATATGACCAGAGTTTACACTGAAAAGCATGAAAGTGGAATGGTGGGATGTGCTAAAGCTTAATTTGTGATACCAACATTTACTTGGGGGGATTAATTATTACTTGGTTCAATTACAGAAAAACCTATAGTAGTATTGTTGTATATGAAGCTGCAGAGTTGATACCAGATATTGTTGCAGGCACTATCTATTCGGTTCAGTGGGTATCTATGAATGCATGCTGATACGTGTATTTGTATAATCTATTACTATCAGGCTTTAAAGTTTTTGAAAATTAAAAAAAAAAACAATCCTTGAATGTGCTGCAATTTAGTAATTAGTTTTATTCATAACACACGTCAGTGTTGTATTTCTGGTATGTACGGCGGACAATACAGCTTTTGTACGTATAATCCAGTGTACCATTTTTGGAAATGGATTCCATTATGACACGATTTCCGGTGAAATATCAAGTAGGAAACTCATTCATCAGAATTTCGTATTTTCCTTTTTTATTATTTAAACTTTATTTCTTCTATTTTTAATAAAGGGGTGAGATTTCATTGTAGTATTAGGTTTGATGATCTATTCTTACCATTTTAAGTGGGTTTGGTTCTGTTTATTCAAAGATTAATGCCTCGATCGTGATTGAATCTCTTAATAATTATATAATATAAAAATAATAATTAAAATATTGGATTTTAAAAAGAGTATTCCAAAAGTATAGGTGTAAACCAAATTTTAAACATTGATTTTATATCGATTTTCATAGTTCGTGAGTAATTTAACCGAATACTAACTAGTTCTAATATGCACTGATATTTTAAGGTAATCAGACCCGTCATTCACCAGTTCTTGTTTGGACTTGTCCAGTCCAATTTTCAAAATATTGAAATTTACTAAGAAACTTCCAATTTAAATGTTGTTTAATATTTTAATGTGTTATGTGTAAAGAATTTCTCTCAACAAATCTAAAAGATAGCTTCTTTTAAAAAAATAAATTGTAAATAAAAATTAATATACAATGAGGACTGGTTTTAAGCATGTGGACACAATTTTAACTTGATGGTTCAAACTTCATTTAAAAAACAAAATTCAGTTCAGTAATTTCTATATCTAGTAAGAAAATAATATTTATTTGTTAGCTGAGGGATCTCCTCTGGTCAGGCCCGGTGTCATGGTTCTGGGTCATGAATTTGAGGGCCCAAAATTTTTTTTCTTTACTATTTAAAAATTCTGAGAAATAAATAATTTATTAGTTCGTTGTTTTATTATTTGAGTTTTTTTTTGTCTTTTCTCTTTCTCCATTTTACTACTAGGTTCCTCAATTTAGCTTCGAATTTAAGTTCATGAGTAATGGACATTGAATTTTATCTAATTATTTTATACTACAATCTTATATAATTTTGTGTGGCAACGAAATTATTTTTCGCCATAGGTCCATAAGTTGTTAGGATTGACTCTGTTTCGATGCACACCAATTGTTGAAAGTAAGGAATAAAGTGAAAATATTTTGTTTAAAGTAAATATTTAGATAATGAAATATATTTTTGAAAGAACTCTTATTTTAAAAGGGAAATTATAAAATTAAAATTAAATTATAATTTTAAATTAATATATTAAATTTAACTAATACTTAAAATATTTATAATAATTATTTTTGGTTTAAGATTATGTGCATATTTTGAGGCAATTTTATTCAAACTAGATATAAAAATACAATGAGTGACAAAAAAAAAATAACGGTTAATATAAACTTTCAAGATTAATATAAACTTTCAAGATCAATCATTTCAAATATTATAATCATAGCATCTTTGAATTCTACTCTTGTGTTCATACCGTCTTTTCTAGAGGAAATCAATGACTATCATGTTGACCTTAAGCCTTGATATACAATAGTAACTTACTCTCATTCCTTTCAAATTCTTGATTAACGAAGTATTGAACATTTATATTGTACCGTAAATGTTCGAAGAGCTTGCTTTGAGCTTTTAAAGTTTTTCTAATCTTAACAATTTGCCTTAATTTCCTTCACTTACAAAATCATGTGCAACATAAATCTCTTTGTATAGTAACTCATTTGAGGATGACAAACTTAATTTGACATTGAACTAAGAAATATTCCTTCTTTTAGAGTTTGAAGAGCTACTAAAGCTTTTATTGTGTTTAAACGAATAACTATTAAAATTCTTATTGAGATTAAGATGAATCAGATTCCCATAATTTTGATAATTAGAATTACTAGAGCCTTAATGATCAAATTTGATCATAGTGGCGTAGTCTATCTGATAAGACGAAGTTTGATCTGATAAGACAAATTAAGTCTTTAAGATTAAATGTGTTTTTTATATGTTCCTTCTTCAACTTTAGTATATCCTTGATAAGATGATTAGAAGGAGTTCAACTACAAGGAGCTACTCAATACTTGCTTCAGTTTGGAAAGACATGCCCAAGTACAATAGTGAGAACAATTGAGAAGGTACAAAGTAGTTTTTGTTCACACAAAATCATTTTTCCTCATTTCACACATGGTATAGTGTGGATATAAGTGCACTATTTTATCAACTATGATAAAGACATCTCATGCAGGTGCATTTAAGGCACAAATGGATAATTCTCTATTCACACTTCCACATAACAAAGGAATATGAATATAAGTCTCAACGGATACTTAATTAAAAATCCATATAAAGGCTTAAGTTTTCATGATTTGAAGATAAGAAATACGTTAAAAAACAAGGAGTAGTTGTGTGAAACTTAGTTTTCTTTCTTTCCTTTTAACCTTTGGTAGAGCTCTATCTTTGAATTTTCTAAACATTATAATAAATCTCTCTTTAAATAGAAGTTGCTAAATAGTTAGCTTTGCCTTCTCATTTTAACTTTGTGCTCTGGTAAAGCTTGAAAACATTGTATTTAATAGAATATTTGCTGAATTTTGAAGAGACTTTGTGCTAAAAAAGTATTCAAAAATTGCTTGTAGAGACAATTAAAATATTACTTTTAGAGTAAGAAGTGGATTGAGAAAAAATACTTTTAACATTTAAATTATAGTAGAACCTTATTAGTCGTTGAAGAGTTGGATGTAGCCTTAAGTTAGAAATGAACAAGTCTAAATCAAACTTTAGGTTATTGTGAGTAACACTTAGCTTAATCATGTGTTTTTATTAAATTGTAAAGGTTAAGTTTTTTCTTACAAACCCCCTTATTTTTTAATGATGTCATTTTTTCATCAACAACAAATATCAATATGAATCAACTCTAGTGAGTCTTTTTTTTTCTTCTATATTTTGCCAATTCAAAAAGATATTTTGGTATTCTTTATCTAATAGATATCCTTCATAAGTTTTACTATTTTCTTTAAGTAAGAAGGTATTTCATCATATTCTTTTAATATAAAAACTTCAAAGCACATATTTATCTTATTAAATATATTTTTTAGCCCACTAGGTCAAAGAATAATTTTGCTTATGGTACTATAACTATCCCGACTTCACAAGGTATGTTTACAAAACTCATAGAAAGTTAAAAATTTTATCATTCAAGAAAATTAAATCAATGTCCTTTAATTTTTATTATTCACAAAATATGAAGCATTAAATTTTAGCTTATAACCAATTAGCGTTAAGTGAAGGGATATAATAAATATACAAGTTACACTACAAGAATTAAGGTTAATAGCGGGAATTTCTAATACTCTCCTACATAAAAAAAAAATATAAACTTTAATGTCATATTAAAGTTCAACTTGAGTTAAAATATATAATATAGTATAAAACATTTGTTATGTGTTATAATAAACATCTATAAAGGAGGGGTGCCGAGAAATTTCACATCGGCTATTTCAAGGATGGATGTATAATTTATATACCTAATAGAGCTCTTTATTTAAGGAAAATTAATTATAAACTAAAATCTAATATGACACTTGAATGATTATTTCTAGGATTAAAATTAGTAAACTACCAATTAAATTCTTAACTTGTATAAATGGTGTAATTTTAATAATTGACTTTTACCGATTACCACACCACTCCCTCACTTTTATCTACATTATTCTATTTGATCCTTCCCATAAGTTTTTCCTTAACGCGAATGAGGAAACTTTTCATTAACGGGATAACGGTGAAAATTTGTAGCGGTTATAGCGGCCAGAAAATGTTGGATCCCCTTTTTTTAAAGCATCCATATGATTCCAATGAAAATGATTCATTTAATATTGAGGAGAAAACATAATAAGGTTGTGTTACAAAATGAACCAAAGCATCAACACCGTTCAGTAAAGGATTCTGGGAACTGAATCTGATACCCAAACCACCGCAACCTTTGCACCATTAAAATTGTAACACAAAAATTTTAAAAATTAAAAGTAGAAATTAAAATATATTGACATTTGAAATTCAAAATCATGCGTTTAATCTTTTTTCAAATTTAGTACTAGATTTTAATATTTCTAAAATTTGAAATTTGAAATTAATCTTAATGTTTTCAATGTAAATTTAGAAGGTAGTCTTAATAAAAATGAACATCTTTAACGCAAAAAAAAATCATAGTACATTCCTTCTACCTTTGCCAATCAACAACATTGCACGCCTGAACTACATAATCATTAGCACCTCACAGCTAGAGATTCCAACATCGAACAATTTGCCAACATTCTGTCTTCGGTGCGATCAATCTTGTCTTAATATGCTTTGAGAGAACCATGAACTTGGTTTTTATTTGAGCCTAAAAAAAAATCTGAACTACATAGTCGTGTATCTTTTTTGTAACAGAGAATATTGACAGAGTTTAGAAAAGCATTTAATTACAGTATTTTGGAAAATTGAGAGACAAATTCCAATGAAAAAAAAAATTGAATGACTAAAATCAATATGGGTCAGCATTTAGAGGAACAAAAATATGTTTAACTCCAAAAAACTTCAACTCAAGATCAGCAATTCAAGTAGTCGAAAAATAAGTAAAATGGAGTTAAAAAATTCTTCGGCCACTGGCAAGGTGCAAAGGAAAAGAAATGAAAGAATGATTGCTTTCAACACCTTTGATTGGAACACGTTTCCTCTTCTAATGTTACTCCTACATCTATCCACTACTTTTCTCATGATCATTTCATTCCTGTCCCATTCCCCATCTTCCATTTTGCTTTGGAAAAGAGAGAATTCATTTAGTCTACATTCGTCCTGTAATTGAATACATGGGGGGGTCACCATGCTAATTTCCTGTTTCGTTTAACGTACTTCATTGGAGGAAATGTGAGCAAGAGTAAAAGGAAAAGACTTAGGCACAACAGTCTGAACAAAAGAATGATCTTTTGATGTCGTGATGCAATGTGGCTAAACTTAATGTATTTATTATTTTTTTAAAAGATAAACCTAATCCTTTAAGTAGTTTTCTTTTATCATTATCTTTCCTTTTATTTAGGTATTTATCAATTTGTTAGAGATCTCGTAGAATTAGGATTTATCTTTTCTTGTCTAGTAACACTAGGATTTATATTTGCATCAAACACCTAAGAAAAGAGGTATGAGTTTTAAAAAATTTGAGTACCCTTCTCCATTTCTTGTGTGAATTCCTCGAATCAACGAATTATTGATTTTTTTAATGTGATCTTATCATACTACGCTACATATATGGTATTGGCATTCAGAAACAAGCTGTTCCTGCTCAATGCCACCGAGAAGACGTGCTGGTAATGCCAATGTGAACAACATAGGTCAGCCGGATGAGATTACCTGATTACAACTACAGGTTTCACAATTAATAACTGATTCGCTGCACCATCTTTTTTTTATAATGAATAAAAGGAAAAAAATTGATCTTTACATTTACAGAATGAATAATTAACGATTCTACGGATGAAAAATACTATCAAGTGAACAACCGTTTAAGCAAATATATATCTATAAAGAAACAAGTAGGCACAAATCATTGTTCCGTTTGGCGACGACCAGAGGGGAAAGGAACACTAAATCTAGCAGAGAAACTGGGAGGCATGTCATCATCTTCACTCTGAGCCCCACTATTGAAGTTGAGAGCATAGCTGTGTTCATCATACTGAAACCTGTTCTTCTGCTGCTTCCTGCCATGCCCACTTATCTTTCTAATGAATGTTTTCCACTTGGGACCTGCAATCACTTCTGAAAACTCCTTCACTTTCCTCAACTTGCAAATCACCCATGAATCACCCCTTTGCTCCACCGGGCTTTTACCTTCTTCAAGGCCTCCACACCAACTCAAACCAAAACCCCGAAAGCATCCAAGCCCACATCCACTAGGCTCTTGATCATAGAAATCTTCCTTGTGTTCAGCTGCCTCCACCAATGGCCTTCCCTCAGAAGAAGCCATCTTTTCAGAGAATATACGGTTTGCAAGGGTTGGAGCTGAGGGAACTTTAATTATGTAGATGGCATTTATAGGTGATGATTATAAGGAACAGGGGAGAGAGAGTGAGATGCAAAGGAAGAAGTGTCAAAAGATATTTAAGATACAGCTGTCTTGAACATCTCTAACCAAAAAATATTAATAGAAAAAGGAAATAGGATGCTTTGAACTATAAGCGTCCACTCTGGATATTAGGAAATGCCAGGGACGGTTGTATCATATTATTGGCAATTGGCATGCCCGTCACTTAAGACATAATAATACAATTAAATACTAGAAAATGAAAAGTGAAAATGATATAAAAGTGTTGTACCAAAAAATATGATATAATAGTTTATACGATTATTTCATGTGCCCCACATCTAACGGGTGGATAAAGCCGACCCCAACGGTACGCTGTGTCATGCTCAGCTGGTGGTGGCTCCCACGTATTCATAGTGCATTAATGGCAAAGAAATTTAGTTGTCGGGGCAGCCACGTCAAACCCGTTACTAATATTTGTCGAAGAAAAGAAAAGAAACAGTCCTAGGTCAGAATATATACAGTCACACACCACCCAGTAAGAACCAACAATAATCCCTTGAATACATGGGAATAACAGTAACCATAACAGCATTACTCTAAGAGCTGACTCTTTACAATATCCATTTTTACAAGTACTGTAAAAAAAAATTAAAAAATATGAACATTTCTTTTCCTTTTTTGTTTAACTAAAACGACACACAATATTCACTGAGGTTTCGGTGTAACACAAGAATATGCAGCAATATTGGAAGGCCTGACAACTACTAACCTGACGTCACCGTCTGACACTTAGAAACCTTTCCTACCGTATATATTGCACAAAGGATTGATCCACCACATAGATGGATGAAAAACACAAACCCAAGACAAAACACGGATTAAGCAACCTGAATTTGGAGGACATCATTTCTGCACTTGATTCTGAGAAGAAGGTTGCTGCTGTTGATTTTGTCCTTTGGAAGAGATCTTGGTTCCGATGGAACGTAATTCATTGGCAATCTCAGTGAAGGAAGGTCTTTCTGATGGTTCTGATGACCAGCACCTCTCCATCAGCAATCTCCATTCTGGATCACAACTTTCTGGAACTGGAGGTCGTAAAGTGTTGTTCACGATGCCACCTGAATTATGTTTGAAATGACCAACATCTACATCACCAAAGGCTAGTGAATAAAAGGTAAAGTATGGATTCAACAAAATCATTACCTATGATGGCCCCATAGTGCAAATCAGCATATGGCTCTTCTCCCGTGAGGAGTTCCCACATGACAATACCAAAAGAGAACACGTCAACCTGAAACGATAAATAAGAGAAACAAAACAAGATTATAGAAGGACAAAATATGAAGGAAGTATCGAAATAAATCAATCTTTCAAATAAGTTAAAGCATAAAACCTTCTCTGAAACAAGGCTACTGCTTCCGTTCAGAAGTTCTGGGGCCATCCAAGGAAGAGTTCCTCTAACACCACCAGATATTAAAGTCTGGCATTTCACTTTGGACAGACCCAAGTCACCAACCTGAAATGAAAGTCAGAAGGGTCGATAACTGGGACACAAACCAATGTATGCGCCCATTTGTTCCAACTTTGTTTTATGAAAAAATCACTTTGATTTTTAAAGAAACTACTTCGATGATGTTTATGGGTTTGTTCAAGTTTTTGAAAAAATTCTAAAACAATAAAGTTTGACTAGATTTTGCAAAAGAAAATTGAAATTATAACCAGCTGTCAAAATAAAAGTGTTATTTATAATTGTAACAAAGCAAACAATAGCTTTTTCTTTATTTCTCTAAAAAACTAATTCACTTTTTTATAGAATCTCAAAATTACTTCTTTTTAAAACTTAAACAAACAGGCCAATTCAAGTGCTCTTTGTTAATCGTAGAGCTGTGTGGACCAATAAATCAAGTAACAGAGACTCTAAAATCAGTAACAAATTTTTCAGCAAAAAAATGGTTGCTTAATGTTGCAGAGGTAGAGCTAATTGCAAATCATTAGGGAAATCTGAATTCCCCTCCTGATTTACAACATGGTGTAATCCATGTCTAATGCGAACTGATGCAAAATAACAAGGTTTCTAATATGACCACATCAGAATAAAATATTTCAACCTTGCATATTGGGCGGTGCGGATCTCGGAGATTCACAAGCAAGTTGTCACTTTTCAAGTCAAAGTGTACTATGTTTTTTCCATGCAGGTACTCCATACCAAAGGCCACATCCATTGCAATCAAAAGACGCTTGCGCTTGTCAAGATTCCTGATATTATCACAAAAGTATCAAACTTTTAGCATCAAGGAAACATCTATATGTTAAACCAGAACTATGCAAATCAATCAACAGAAGGGTGTGTGAGAAGGCACATATACAAATACATGAACACTACCTCCCATTCTTCTGCAACGCATTTCTTAGAGAACCATTAACCATATACTCCGTTACTGTTGCCACAGAACCTCCAGGGCCATCGAGCACAACACCATAGAATGCTACCACATTTGGATGATGTAAGTCTGCAAGCTTGATTGCCTCATTCCAAAAATCTGCTCTCTGCTTAATGTATAAACCATGAACAATTTCAGCCAGTTTGTTGGATGGCAAAGAAAGAAGTGGGAAACAGAAATGAAAACCATTAATGATGTGATACAGACCAGTCGCTCTTGCTCAGAAGCCTTTCCAGCAAAACATCTATCATTAATCCGCTTTATTGCAACATCAGTACCCCTCCATTTTCCATGATATACAGTCCCAAAGGTCCCAGAACCCAACTCTATCAGTTCTTCAAGGTCACAATTTTTTATAACCTAGTCACATTGTCACAGAAAGGGTTTAGCTCCGTTGACCTGGCAATACGAAATCATAGAAGTGGAAACATGCAGTAGAAAACATTCAACCTGCAACGCTCCAACATCTGATGCTGGAAAACCAAAATTTGCCCTCTCTGGGAGCTTGCTTTTGAGATCCTGAGGGGGAAAGATAATTGTATTTAATAATAATAGTAAATATAAGAAAAATAACATGCTAATAGGGATATGGAACAGGGTGGGTTTTGCACCCCCCACAATCTGCCTCCCCAAACCCACCTGTGAACTAGCCTCCCATCCAGACAGAAATGAAAAAATTGATACCCAACCATCCCTCTTTTGTGTCACCCCATATTATTTCTTTAAATAACTCATATATCAAGCACATTTTAGATTGGTATATAAAAATAAATGTTAAGAACTTTGTAAGAATGTGAATTTAAGAATAGAATCATATCATATCATATTGTTACTTAAGCTTAACTTTACATTTTAACTATTATTATAATTTTATTATCAACGCAGGCAGGAATGGGTCTGCGACAGGCATCTGACCCCAGTCAACATTGAAGTTGGGCAAGTACATACAGGTCAGGTTAGGGTTTTCTGCCATGTCCATACCCATGCGAGATGGAGACAGAAAAGTTCATTATTGGAAACTATTCTTGTAATTGCAAAATAAAGAAGGTAATATAAATACCAAGGATGTGAAGACAGAGTCACCTGAGTTTTATCATTATGCTGTATATCTATTAGATTATTTTGAACATCTCCATCGCCGATGTCTTCGTGATGGGACACATCTCTGGCATGCAAATCAAGATTTGAAGAAGTGCTCGAGTGCAGAACAGAAGCAGCTATACCTTCAGCAACAGCTTGAAGTTGTCGGTCTTCTGATGAGACTTCAACAGAAAAAACCAAAACACGATTAACAAGTGTAAAAATAAAAGCTCAAATTATATATGAGTATTAATCAATAAATATAACTTATTTAAGGTGGTAACAAATTTACATACACTTGGCAGATCGAGCTTCTTCCAAAATTAAATTCTGTTTGAATGTCTGGTGGAGGCCACTTTCTACTTGAGCTTCTAAATTTTGTTCCCCACTATTTCCTGGATTTTCACCAAGCTGATCCTTGTTAGAATGGGTTTCTTTCTTCACAGCAACTTTGTTAGGTCTCGGTGGTGGAAAGTAGGAACTGTGTATATTCCAGAGATCCTGATTGCTAAAAAGTGAGTTTGAAGAACCCTGCACATCTCCAAACCTGACAGATGGGGGAACTGAAGATAAAACTGCATCATCCTTGTGATGGTTTCCGCTCTTGGTCTGAGGATTTGATCCAGCTATGCCCCAAACAGGGGACTGTGTAACCTCATTATATTCCACTGGTCTGGAATTATTCCCATATGAAATTTCCACTGTAGAACTAGGAAGCATATCCATCATATTAATTTGATTTGCATCATTGACCAATTTTGACTTTCCAAGGTTGTTATCAGGGACCACCTCTTTCTTCTCCACTGCATGTTGAATGTTGTAATCAAATTTGTCACTACTTAGAAAATTTTCAGGATTGCTCATCTTTGGGTTGTCCATCCTTCCATCAATAGGTTTGAGGAGGTCCTGTGCTATCCAATTTTCTACAACATCTGCTTTTGAAATAGTACTAGCAAGTTCATTGGTATATTCTGTTGGACATTCTTGAACCACACCGTTAGAATTTTCAACAGATGTGCCACCAACTAAAGGTATATCATTATTAACAGGTTTATTCGCAAGAACATCCTCTTTAGCCCAGTTTTCAACTGGCACCATATGTTGGTTGGCGATATCATCTCGATAAGACAGTGGTGCTGTTCCCATTAGTCCATCGCCCAGTGACTGTATATCACCTGTTCTAACACCTGCTTCCTGGATAACTGCATTCCTGGGATGATCAGACCAGTCCAGCTTTTGCATAAAAACCCTCTCAGCTTCAGGCTCCAGAGAAAGTCCAGTTGCGTCAGTATAAGGTAGTCCAGCAGGAGTATCCAATTTGCTAATGACCTTGGGTCTGGTCCCAACTGCTTGTTCAACATTTTCTTCCTTCATTGGTGCAGTAACCGGATGCATATTCATTGCTTGAGCCCTAGAATTGTCCTCAATAGAAAGACTATAGAAATTTGGAATTGAATCAGGAACTGGACCAGCACATCCATTGTGCTGATCCTTAACCACTGGATCTGAATGTGCATGAGGCAGCTTTTTCTGACACATATAGCAGTCCTCCACTCTCTGGGCTTTCTCAGGGATCATTACTGGTTGTTGAGGTACAAATGCATCAGGAAAAATCACGTGCTCAGGTGACGTAACCTTAACCCAGCCGTAATTACCTCCAAAAGGGACTTGAACTGGATATGCATTATAACTTTGTTCAGCAGGAAGCTGGTGAATCCTTAGCCCTGAAGTATTTTCATCATTATATTGGTCCAAACAGTTTTGCTGTGGTTGCATGAATGGTTGTGATTGAATAACACTTGGTCTTACACCAGAATGAGAAAATGGCTGGGTCAAGGCCACTTGCACTGCAGGGATTACCTGATGTGATCCTATACGAGATGTATTGTCATGAAATTGATGTTGGGAGTAGAAAGAACCAGAATTACCTAAAAGCTGAGGACTTGGGAATCCCATATGGGGAGGCAGCTGGACATAATCTGCATGATTCATAACTTGCTGGCGAGGATCAACAAAAGTCTGCAAAGGAGAAGTTGGTGGAATTTCCAATCCAGATTGCTGCACCACAAATTGAGGCTGAGGAAAAGTAACAGGAACAGACTTTTCTAACTCAACCTCATTCTGGAAAGGTGGAACGTGAGTTGGACCAGGATTACTCGCAGGAATACCCGGTGAAACCGTAGAAGCATCTGTGTAAGACGTGCCATGCTCAGAAACCACAGTATTTGCAGTAGCATCGTGAGAAGCAGCCACGTTCCCCTCGGGTGATAAAGCAACAGACATAGGTACAGGTATCCCACTGACTGCCCCTTGAGCAGCATTTGAGCCATCAAGACCATCTATCCCACTCAAATCAGAATTTTGGGTAGAAGCTGCACTTGTATAACTCGCTTTTCTTGTGAGTTTACCTCCAATCCCATCAGTAAGTCCATTCACAGCTTCAACATATTTCAGCCCACCATCATGCAAATTTACATACTGTGCTACACCAGAAGGATCAAGTTCTGAAGCAGAAAACAGAAAAACCCTTAATTTGGGATAGCCTTCAGGAGACCTCTCAATCAGTCTCTCATACTCCTCCATCATATTCTCCAGATCATCAGGGCAGGAAACCGTGACTAACGCATCAAGATCCTCATCAGGAAGCTGATATTTGATAACCACAGGTTGCCCAAAAGTACTAACCATCTTCTGCACCAAATCATTATAACTCACATCTCTCTTAACACTTATGATCCTAGTCTGCCCTCCAACATATCTCAACATTCCATCACTTGGCCTAGGTAAAATCTTCCCACCATAACTGCACATCAACTTCATTTTCTGCCCCGAAACCGAATCATCCCCACCCTCGTCACTCACCTGATCAACCCGCTGACTCGCAGGGGTATTAGAAACAGAACCGACCCCAGCTACCCCAACACCACCTACAGGATCACCAGCATTGCTAATGACTCTGATGTTCCCCTGAAGAGCATTATTATTACTATTTCCATTACCATTACTATTGCCATTACCATTACTATTGCCATTACCATTACAATTACTACGAAAACTATTATCCAAGCCATTACCCGCGGCAACCCAATTTCCCCCCAAATTCATAGGATACCCTTGAGCAGCAGCTACAAAACTACCCGAAACATCAACAGCATTGCCACCAGCAACAGTAGCAACCCTAGCGGGAAAACTAGGAGCTTGAGAGAACCCAATAGCAGGGTTCACAGAGGAATTATGATGATGATTACTAATAGGCACAGGAGAGCGAACGCACCACGTGGCAGCAGCACCACCCGAAGCCACATTCCCATACCCCATTCCAACCAAGCCAGCATCAGAACCAGTCGCAGGGTAGAAAATCGGCACTGCACCGGGAACCGCCGCAGCCGCCGTCGGAACGAGAGGCTCCTCCGCCACACTCCGGGCCACGGAAGCCGAATTCATTGACCGCACAACATCGCTAGGAACTGAACTTTGGTCAAACGCCATAGCCACTGAAGACTCGAAATCGCAAAGAAAACCGTAAATCAATCAAAGAAGCACGCGAATCGAAGACAAAACCTGACAATTAACGAGGCAATGGATTCGCACATTGAGGTCGACGATGCCTAATAATCCTGAACAAGAACGAAACCACAGTTCAAAACCCTAGTCAAATTGAGGAAAAGAAAAAGAAAAATAACCATATATCATATTCAGAGAAAGAGGAAGAGAAAGTACCGAATGTTGAACGGTGCAGTGAGAGAGTGATAAGAGAGAAAGAGAGAGAGAAATAAGAGAAAAACCCCGCGGAAGTCGGTGGAGTTACGAATTCGAAAGAGGACAAAACAAATCGCGTCCAAAAATTGAGGGTTTTTCAAGTGTATTTACAGTGTAATTATATTCTTCAGTCTCTCACTCTCTCACTCTCTCACTCTCTCTTTCTCTCTCTTATTTCTTGTTGTTATTATATTTTTGAGAATATAATAACCGTTCGGTTTGAAACTAAGAAGCAGATAGCAGAGAGTGCGGTGGCATGCAGAGCGCGTGCAGTTACATATTTTCCCGGGAAAGTGACAGAAAGTGAGGGAAACGGCGGTGGAGAAGAGAAAGGAAGAGAAGAGGAAAATGGAAAGAGAGAGAGAAAGAGAAGGCACGTGGAGTGGACCGCTTCATGCAGAGTGTATTGAATATGGGAAGAGAAAAATGAAGTGGATAGGGATTTATGGTGACATTTGTGCATCTACCTAAGAGTGTTTATGGGGTCTTATGTCTCCCCCACCAAATCTTACTCATACCAACTAACATTTTCTATTTTTTTTCTTATTTCTTATTTTTTATTTCGTGCTTTTCCCAACTCCCTTCACAATTTTTAATATTTTTCAATAAAATAAAACTATAAATTCACGACATAACTTTGGAATTCCAAGTCAACATACCTGAGAAGGATTTATTTGAAAAATATCTGGCAAACCGTTAACTCATAAAATGTAAAAAAAAAAAAAAAACTTAATAAAAAATTATATATAGTATGAAATTTACGGTTAAAGTAACAAATATCACCGAGTATTTATCAATTTGTTTTGTTTATATTTAGCTCAAAATTCTAATCAAGTATTGTTTTGTTTGTATTTAAGTTCTTACGTTGAGTTAAATAAATCGTTAAATTTTATTAATATTCACATAGTTATTTTATCAATTTGATATTGACTTATGTATTACTACAAATTGACATAACATTAAATTTGGTATAATTTATCTATCAATTGTTATGAGATTATTAATTTATATTATATCATGTTATTGTTCCATCTCAATTATCGATTTTAAGTAATAGGCTGTCCACCATGTCATCTTCTATTATTATATTAAATAAAAATGGAAGGATTTAAATATAAATATTAGTAAATTTTAAGATCTATTTAGCTCAATTAGAAATCCAAGACCTCCAATACATATAAAATATATTTTAGATACTAAAACTAAAATTAAATATTTATTTTAACGGAAAATAAATCTATATAAATAAATTATAAAATTAGTAAATGTATACTAAATGTATTTGTATATTTTGCTGTGCTATTTTTACTTGGTAAACAACCTTCTCTGAGGAGATCCCATAGCTAAAGGTAAGTATGGGAGAAGTTAGGGCGAAATATGCTTATCCTTAATCGACTTTATATTTTGATTAGGTTATTTTGTTAGATCCCATCCTTTGAAACTCGAATAAACACAATATTAAATAGGTTAAATTAAGACCGAGTCTATTTGGATGTAACCAATTTGACTGTAATTAAATATCAATAAAATAAAAGTATAAAGTGTTTATAATTTTAATATAAGCAAATAAATTCGATAATAAAAAAATGTTTAAGATTAGTAATGTAACTATTTAACCATGTTAGCTCAAACATACGCCATCTTCAATTTACACTATAAACTTAAAGAGAAATACATTAATGATTAACCATGCATCCATAACTATTAAAACATTAAACATCTGAAACAATGCCTTAAAAGTAATATAACAAATGCTTATGTACTAAAAGGCAAAACACGTGCAAAAGAAGAAAAGATTGTGAATATTGTGTAACCAATAAAATAAATAATAAAAAGGGAAGTTTAAGTAATAATAATAATAAACTAGTAATATAAAAAAATGGAGTGTTAGATTATTTCAAGTCTGGCTGTGTAACTTGAAGGTAAACCTAAACTTGTCTTAACCAGAATAAGAGTTAGAATTTTTTATGGCTCTTTTATTATTTTTCTTTGATGAGAGATGATTCAACTTGACCTAAATCAATTAGATTATGAAAGATTATCAAATTGAGTAGTAGCGTGTTCACTTCTATGCAATAAATACTTAAGAGTTAGTTGAGTATATGAAAATAGGTTGAACTATTTACATTTTAGACATGTGCAGTAATCCTCAAGGTATACCCACTCATTGCCCTAACCCATCATCATCACCATGTTTAGTAGTATTTGACGTGTTTCTCTATTCTACCAATTTTGGATGCCAAAAACTAAATAAAAAAATTTACTCTCGTATCGTAAATTAAAATTCATACTTTTTCTCATTTTCTCAACTAGACATTCTCATCATCCTCTTCTCTCATGTAGATATGCATTTCACATGTTATCATTATATATTTGATCATTAATTGTATATCACTTTCAATATACCTATTTTGTCCATGCTTTAAATTAAATTTCAATAACTTTCTTTCAAAATTTGTCGACAGTTAATTAAAAAAAATGTTATATTTCTATTCGAAGCATTTATTATAAATTCATCAAAATATAATTTATACTTCGTAATAAGATATAAATTTTAATCATAATATAACTTATATAAATAATTACTTAACATAAATTTAATAACATAAAAATAAATATTTATCATATACAAGGCAATATTGTGTAGTGTTAAATTTAAAGAAATAATTACATACCTTATGTATCTTAATTTTGTTTTTATAAAAGTTTCAAACTTTATCACGTAGAGTATAGTGATCATAAAAAAAATATGGCAAATGAATACCTGTTAGTATGAGAAAAGTTATAATAAGATTACTTCTTATATATATAAAGAAAAAAGTTATAATATGATTACTTCTTTGTATATATAATAAGATTACCTCTTACGAGAAAAAGTTATGGATGAAAAATTGGGAAAAAAAATCTCAAGACACAAAAGAATAGTTTTTTTTTTCTCTTTTTAAATTTTTTTAATGTGGTACTCTTATAAATGCTAGTTGTTTTCTTCTTTTATCCATATACAATTGATTGGTGATGTGGTATATGTATTTGAATCATACACGAATCTTAAAATTGTCCTGTTATACGTATTGGGAGGTTCCACCTATGAATATGACTTTACTTAAATATGCATACTTTCATGTCCACATTTATCTTTTCTCATCATCGATCGTTCTTCAGAAGAAAAAGAGATGGCGACCCACAAATCCACAATACGATAAAAGAAAAAAAATAAGGCAGTGTTCGTGTCAATGTTCGATGGATTGACTGAAGTAGAAGTGTTAGTTATTAAAGGGGATACCAATTAGGTGTCTCATATTAAGTAAAATAAAAAATAATTAATGTGATGATATTAACTCATGAATCTGTTATTTAATGTATCCTCATTCTATACTTAAGCCATAACACTTGTACACTTTTAAAAAAAGAAAATATTATAGATATTAGTTAATCGAACATTCTATAAGTAGATTTAATATAAATTATGAATTAAATTATGAATTTTGAATTAAAAAGGTATAGGTTAGATGATATAATTCCAGTTATTTCAAAAATGATAAGATCTTTGATACAAGAATGTAAAGGAAGGGGTTGATTTGTATTATCTTGACTTGATTATGATTTCTCTATTTTTTTTTAAGAAAAAAAGTCGAATTCTTTTCATACCCGTATCGAATAGAAAATGAATAATTATAAATGAAAAATAAATAAAAGAAAATGTTTTACATAATATATTAATTAATTTTATTTTAATTTTTAAATTTTATTTAACTCAATTCGAACCAAATTTATGCGTATATATAATTTTATACATTAAATAAGTATTTGTAAAATTGCAACATTATTTTTCATGCTTTAAATTTTTAAATTATATCGTACAATTTTAATATCTTTACGACTTTATCAACATTGAATAAATTTAAAATTCATTGTTGTATCTCATATTTTCTTTCATTAGTACTTTAACTTGTACATTAAATAATCAATGAGGATTAAATATAACATAAAGATAAAAGTAAAATAAGGTCAGTTTAATATTCTTGTACGGCAGAGGAAATTTTAGTTAAAAATTATAATTGTAAAAATAAAGTACAAAATATATATTAAGAAAGAGAAAAAGAGAGAATATTAAATATATGTAATTGAAAAGTAGAACAGTGAAAACTATTTCTAAACGGTGGTATTTGTTTCATTTCAATTTTTTTATTTTATTTTTTGTCATATATATATATATATATATATATATATATATATATATATATATTGTCAGAGAGGGGTATGCTGATCCCACACTTGAAACACACAACACAATGCAAATTAATCACCGAAGTCGGCAGTCAAGAGTCTAAGCATCGATCATAGCGTTAGTTATTTTCGTTATGGCTTTATTTTGATATGATTGTGAGTTGTGACCCATCTCATGGATAATGGATTTGACCTTTAAAATTCTTTTGTTATTTGATAAGAGATTAAAAAGAAATTTAGTTGTGTCGGTCAGAAAAGACAAAATGCATGGGATTTTTCTTGTTGTTTAAAGAGACCACAAATTACTAGTGCAGCGTGTGAAACCAAGAAAAGGGTGAAGAATCAAGAAAGGGCTCACATACAACGTTGTGCCCTCTCTACTTGGAACTTTAGTGTGGCAAGTGAGGATTGATTTCCATTTATGCTCCATGTTATGATGATATTAATTAGAGGTAGAGTTGAAGTTGGTGAAAAAGTGCACCCTGGTTTATTATATTGAAATATCCAGTAGAGTTTATTAGCGTGGGGAATTCGTGCATCATCTTACGCGGTATTACACTTTCCAATTTAGAAAGATGAGTGATAGAATGAGCTATTTTGATTTTTGAACGTAAACAATGATATAAAAGTAAGGCACTAAAAAAAGGAAGGGCCCACGTATCTATCATACGCGCTTTTAGTTTGTGATACCTAATTGGCCTAACTAACGGCGAATTTTAATATGCTAGTGTTATATAAAGTTGTTTAAATTTTTTAAAAATTATAATTTAGATATGAGTTTTGAAGCTGTAAGTCATTTTATACTATTAAATTTTACCAGATATTTAAAACTTTTATCAGAAAAATAATAAATTTATTATTGTATCTTCAAAAACAAAATATGAAAATACTGTCTTTGACAAGTCAAATTATGTTATTAGTCATGTAATCTTAGTAAATTGTTAGTCAATTAATCTGTTTATGACAGTGCAAACATTATACACTCCTACTTATCATTATCAGAAGCATAATTTGTACATGTCAATAAATGAAGATGTGATAGAAATAGTCTTTATTTTACTCAATATATAACGTTGACGTGCCATTTTAGATCTTGGTGTGAATCTTAATTTATAAATATTTTAAACACTTTTAAACATTTTCATTTACTCATTCTCAAATTCTCTTCAACACTTATCCTTATTAATTTAAATATAAAAGTGACATTATAAGTAAATACATTTTTTCCCTAGTGACATTACAAGTACAATACATTTGACTTTTTCTCGAATTCTCTCCGGATATCACAACAACTATGCAAAATTATCTATATATACTCTGATATGCTCACTTATAGCAAAAATAATATACATGATAATAATGATTAATTGACTGTGTAAAATATTTTATACAAATAATATGTAATTTTTTTCTTTATAAATATGAAATATATTAAATATCTTCTATTAATTTTATTTTAATATTAAAAAAGTCAGGCTAAAAATGCATCACTTAGTTCGATTTTCATAATATGTATATTTTATATTAAAATTCATTGTTAGTTAGGCCAACTAACCACATATTTTTTTGCCTTTCCCTTTTTTCTGTTTCAGTTTGGTCTTTGGTCTTTTTTTCTTTTATTATTTTTTCTGCTTAACCAAACCACCACCGATAAGTGATTAGGCCTCCTAATTGAAGTTTTTTCCCCATTTTTTTGGTCCTACGTATGCAAATGTCTTGTGGGACATGCACTCCGGATTGAGAGGGTCTTTGGATAATTGAAATATTGCACAAGAATCCAGAAGTTCCGTGTAATAAACAAATTTGTGTGAACAAGAAAATGAAAGGGAAACAAATAGCCAAATAGAAAATCTCTTTGAGCAAGCTATAGTCCCCCAACTTTTTGTCTGTTCATTTACATTTTGTTTAAATCATTTTCCATTTGTCTTGTAGAATTGGAGATTAGGAGTGACGAGAGGCACAGATGATGTGTACCCCAATTCACTTCATGCGTCTTGTTATTAGTGGTTCTTCCGAACTACACATACATGGAGAAGGTCATAGAAATAGGTAATGTATATTGTGGAACTTCATAATAAAGGTTCAGGAAATGATAAATATCAAGTGACTCGCTTAATGGAGATTAAGGATCAGTTTGACTGTTTTGAAATTTTATTTTTTAAAATTATTGGAAGGAATAAACTTTTATAAATTAATTAATAAAAGATGAATTTTAAAGTATATTTAAATTTTTTAATTTCATCTCCCTTCTATATAATTTCGTTTGTTAAGGGAGATAAATTCATCCTTGTCCAAACTAGATAAACTAATCCGAACTCATGTATGAATGTTTTTGTGTTTCCATACGTATGTATCCGTACTTGGATGGGTGTTTCTACACCACTTGATACATACCTATTTGTTTAAATTTTTAGAAATTGTTCTTTTCAAATTTATTCCTAAAAGTTGACAATTTTTTTTTTTTAGAAATATGTAGCTTCAAGTTGTTTACTAGAAATTAAAATGATTTTTGTATCTCTTTAATAAAAATATATTTTTTAAGAAAATAAATTTAAATAAATACACATATAATCAAATCACTTTAAAGTTTAAGGAATGTTTTATATGTGATTTCCATCACATGTAATTGAAAGCTTCCCTCCAATTTTAATTATTGATTATGAGTATATACAAATCTTGATAAAGAAAGATTGTTTTATAATTATTTTTTTTTCTCCACCAAAAAAGAGACTTTGATTATAAGAGACTTTATAACTCTTTTTTTTTTATTCGTTCTTAATTGTTTCTCTTCATTCCATCGTCACACCCACACAAGTGGCGCTATCTGTTAGGATTGAAGAGAAGAAGAAAGATTATTGAGGATGAAAGTAAAGTTTGATATTAAGAAGTTTAATGGAGTTATCAACTTCGAGTTGTGGAAGATCAAGATGGAGGCAATATTGATTCAGCAAAGGTGGGAGGAGATGTTAAAAAGGGGAAGTGAATATTGTTGGAAACCTCACATTGTCTAGAGACGAGCCCTGTTGCATGTATATAAGTGAGGAACAATTTTCACCTTACAAGTCGATTTTGTAGGGTTGAGTTAGGCCTATAACACACATTTTTAACATGGTATCATAGCCTATCTTAGAATTGTTTGTGCCCCATTGTAGGGGATTGCTTGCCCTGTTGTCGAGGATTGGTTGTTGAGTTTATCGTGTCCCGTTGTCACGCTTGGTGTGAGGGAGGTGTGTTGGAAATCCTATATCGCCTAGAGATAGGGAACGTTGCATGTTATATAAGTGAGGAGCATCCTCACCCTTGGTGCAATATGATAGACAGTGCAAGGAGAAAAACAACCGTTGTTGGTACCTTTGCAAGGTTGGAAACTTTGTATATGACTAAGTCTCTACCCATAAACTTTGTTTGAAATGACAACTTTACTCGTTCAAGATGGTAAAATCAACAAAATCCTTGATGACCTTGAAAACATTGAAGTAAAGTTTGAGGATGAGGACAAGACCAAGCCAATGAGTTTTAGAAACTTTAAGATTCGAAAGGAGTGTGGAATAGAGTTCCTTGGGAACAAAAAGGCTTGCAAGGTGCAAGGCATCGAGTCTATTAGATTAAAGATGTTTGACAATAAGGAGGTACTGATGCAAGATGTGATATATGTTCTAGAGCTTAAAAGGAACCTTATGTCCACTAGCATATTTGATGTGATAAGGTATTTTGTTAAGGTGGACGGTGAAATGACGAGGTGTCTAATAGAACATCTGTAACTATTAGGGGTAGACGAAGTAACAGACTGTATATTAGAGGGGTCTACTATCATTGCACACACATGTTTGTGGCTAGTTAGACGATAATAGATAAGACTAAATTGTGACATTTGAGGTTAGGGCACGTTAGCGAAAAATGTTTGGTGAAGTTGGAGAAGCAACAATTGTTGATATGGGATAAGCTTCAGAAACTAGATTTCTGTGACCAATGTTTTTTGGGACATGTCGTAAGGTGCATTTTGGGACAGGTAAACACAAATCCAATAAACCCTTTGAATATGTTCATGCAGGTTTATGGGGTCCATCTATGACTCAGACACAAGGTGGAGAGTCTTATTTTTAGAGCATTATTAATGACTTCTCATGGAAAGTATGGATCTACATTCTAAAGAACAAGGGGAAGACGTTCCATAAGTTCAGGGAATGACATATTCAAGTGAAAAATCAATAAATGGCCAAACTAAAGGCACTAAGAACAGACAACAGGTGGGAGTTCGTGTTTCAGAGGAGTTTAATAGCTTTTATAAAAGATAGGGGATCAAGAGATATAAGACTGTGGCTGAGACCCCTCAATAAAATAAGTTTGTTGAAAAGATGAATAAAAGTATTTTGGAGAGGGTCAGATGCATGCTCTTGAGTACAAGATTGCCTAAGTCTTTCTAGGGTAAAGCTGCAAGTACTGTTGTGTATTTCATAAATAAATGGTGTCCGTCTCCTCTAAGTACAAGACACTAATGGAAGCTTGGAGTGAAAAACCAGCAGACTACTCTAATTTAAGGGTGTTTGGAGTCTTGGCAAATGACATGTCACGCAGAATAAGCTGATGACACAGGTTGAAAAATGTATCTTTCTCAGATATGTTGAAGGAGTCAAAGGATATAGGCTATGGAGATTAGAACACAAATCTTTTAAGTTTATTATTTATAGAGATGTAACATTTGATGAGTACAGGATGAGAATGGTTAGTGAAAACTCTCAATATGGGAGGAAGAAAACTCACATTTGATGAATCAAATGATATATTAGACGCAACTAAGTAAGTAGCTTCAAACTCAAAGAGGTCAGAATGTATTGTGAGTAACATTCAACGTGTATGTGATAGTGAGAGGAGGGTTCCAAAACAACTCAAAGGTTTGGACAGGTTGACCTCATTTGCTAGGCTCTAAGTGAGGTTGAAGAGATAGAGGGCTTAGACGAACTGAAAAACTTTAGGAAGGCACAAGAGAATAAGGAGAAGTAGTAATAGCAGTGTGCCATGAAGGAAGAACTTGAATGCTGAAGAAGAACAACACCTGGAGGCCTGTGAACTTGCCCAAGGCATAAAGGGTAGTCAGATGCAAGTGAATGCTTAAGAAGAAAGATGGAATTCTTGGGGTTGAAAAGGCAAAATTTAAAGTGAGACTTGTGGCTAAGGGCTTTACACAAGTTGAATCGTGTAGATTATAATGAAATATTCTCACCAGGAGTAAATCATTTCTCTATCAGGATTTTGATGTCAATTGTGAACCAGTTTGACTTGCACCTAGAACAACTAGACGATAAAACAACTTTTCTGCATTGAGACTGTGTGAGATCATCTACATGGAGAAACCAGAGGGGTTTGTAGTGGATTAGAGAGAATGTGTCTTCTTTAGAAATCATTGTATAGTCTGCAACAATGTTAAAAGAAGTGTTATAAGAAGTTTGATGATTTTT
This sequence comes from Hylodesmum podocarpum, assembly GCA_026586105.1. NCBI lineage: Eukaryota > Viridiplantae > Streptophyta > Magnoliopsida > Fabales > Fabaceae > Hylodesmum > Hylodesmum podocarpum. Next base: position 4,256,608 of record JALJEV010000493.1, on the reverse strand, counting down.
TGATGAATATAGACTTTATGAGGAATAGTTATAATAGTTGTGTCTATGTTTTGAGTGAAAGAGAGGTTTGTTTGTATTTTCTCTTATATGTACATGATATTTTAACAACTAGTTAAGACAAACAGATGATTAGTGAACTCAAGACAAGTTAAACTCAAAATTTAAGATGAAAGCTCTTAGAGTAACTAGTGGCATAATACGAGACCAGATGAAGAGTGTGTTTTGTTTAACTCAGCAAGCCTATGTGAAGAAAGTTGTAAAAATGTTTAGAATGCATGAATCTAAACATGTGGGCACACCTTTGGGGCACCAGACAAAGCTCTCAGAAGGGCCAAATTCTTATCTCAAAAGAAGAAAGGAGGATGATTGAGATGATTCCCTATGCAAGTGGAGTATGGAGCAACACGTATGAAATGATTTGTACGATACTAGACTTGATCCATGGCCTGAGTGTTGTCAATAAATTCATGGCGAACCTAGGTTAAACACATTGGAAGGGATTGAAACAGATTCTAAGGTACTTGGATAGAACTTTAAATCTCGGATTATTATATTAGAAAAGATACTAAGATGGAGTTGTAACTAAAGGATTCATAAACGTAAATTATGCAGGTTGTGTAAACACACGAAAGTCCTTATCAATATGTGTTTATTCCATTTAGAATTGCAATAAATTGAAAGACGAATCTTGGTGGCGTTGTCTAGTGTGAAAGATGAGTACAATACGTTAATGGAAGGTTCCCGAAACCACTCCTTTCGTGGATTCCCTCGAATCGGAATTCCCAATTGCAGAAAAGGTAGTGCCCTGACTTTGCAGTTTAACACTGATGCAAATCTTTTTTATTTCTCTCCCCTCCATCCCTATTTCTGCTAGTGAGCTTTTGCAGAAATTGACTCGTAGGTCGTAGCCCCGACACAAGCTCGAAGCATTTCAAGACTGCCTTACACTTGATGTTTTGAATGGATCTTTGTGCAAAGAATAAGATGTCATCAGCAAATTGCAGTAATGAAACCTCCACATCCTCTCTTCCTACTTTATATCCTGAAAATAGTTCTTTTCTCATTGCTTCTCTCATCAAACCTGTTAATCCTTCAACCACTATCAAGTACAAGAAAGGTGCAATTGGGTCACCTTGTCTTAATCCCTTTTGCGGTGTTAATTCTTGTGTTGAACTTCCATTCACTAATATAGAGACTGGTGATGATTCCAACCCACTTTTATCCAAGATATCCACTTCTCACAAGACCCTATCTCCTCATCATCATGTAATATAAGAACCCCCACTATATTGAATCATACGCTTTTTCAAAATTCATAGGTGTCATTAGTTGTTTCAGTTATAAATATCTTTAATGAACATGTTTCATTTTTTACAATTTGAATCCAATTTGATTTTGACTCATTTCTTAGGACACGAATGTATATAAAAAATTAAAATAATTAGACTGGATTACAGTTCCCTCCCATATGAAAATATTACATTACTCTCATGTTAAAATATCATTATCTTCTTTTTCATATCAACCATATTAATTTACATGACAGTTGATTCAGTGAATTTAGAGGATTTAAGAGTATGACATTTTCCTCTAAATATTTAATTCCTCATCAACATGCATGAAAATTTTATTTTATATTGTTACTTAAAACAATCTGTTCATAAAATTTATTTTTAAATTGTTATAGATTTGACCCCAAAAGAGTATTCTCATTTCAAATGTAACAAAACATCTCTTGAAGCTTGCATTATGTTATTTGATCTAGTTATGTAAGTACGGGAAGTGAAGTATGATAATTGTTGTTATCCTCTGCACTCGTCGTTTACAAAATGAAAAGTAAGAAGAAATAATTCAACTCAATTTCTTTCACAAGTTCAATTCATGTAGATAACTAACTCACAAAATATATATGTATATTTATTTTTTTATTAATTTTTTTTATATTTTATAATTAATTATATGTGTATTGTGTTGTTTACTAAATATTTTTTTTTTGTAAAATATATGTTATACATGTACAAATTGATGGTGCATTACTTTAATAGCAATAAATTCAAATTAATTTTTTTTAAAATATGCATCCTATCTCATATGATTTTACTCATTCAGTAGAGGGTTAGGTATTCATTATTTTTTTTTCTTTTAAAAAAATGGTTTTACTTGGTAGATACGTGGATCCTTACCTATAAATCAATTCGCTTACTATTCGTGGGCCTAAAAAGTTAATTTCAACCCAATTATCTCAATTTTTTGGTTTGAGAAAATCAATTTTCACACTACAGAACCTCTACGCCATGTAACGTTACCATTCAGCGTTACCACTCCCTCTACGCCATGTAATGTTACTTAAGAGTTTGTGGTATTTACCTATGTTGCGTTACCTATACTACAATCAATATATTTAATATTTTTAAAATAATGTTTGGTTTGGGACGGGCCATTTGGTTCGCGAACTACAGTTTGTAGTCCATATCTTAATAGACTAACATGATCTATTTATCCACTCATATTTTGAAAACTATTTACCATTTTAAAATATATGATAAAGTTGTTTTTTAATTACACGATCAGTTTTTGTTAAGAAGAGTAATTGACAATTGTGTTGTTATATATTTTATTAATTCAAAATCTTAATAAAATTTAAAAAGAAAAAAATAAAATAATAAGAGAAACTGACGTGTTTTACTTTTATATAATAAATGTATTTAAATTTTAAGGATGTATTTTTCATTATTTAGTTGAGGAGAACGTTCTTTTGTATAAATTCTTTTGTTGTATTCTTTAATTTTTATAGTGGAGTTTCTCTACTCATGATTTTTGTCTATCTAATCAGGAATTTTCACATTAAAATTGTTTGCGTTATGTTTTCTTCTACATTTTATTTTTTTTTTCCCCTGAAAACATTACTGGATATTACGGTTCTCTTTCTTTTCTCTTTATTTTACACACATTCAGAGTTGTGTGTAATTTTTCCCTTAGTCAACTTGCATATTTCTTAATAATGTTAATACAATGAGTAATTGACAGTTATGTTAAAGTAAGAAATAATTGTTATTTGTGGTGCCTTTTAAACATGTGACAACCTCATTCACTTAAAAAGAAATTGAGAAAAATTTTATTTATAGTAAGATGAAAGATATGGAAAAAATATTATTAATTAATTTGCTAGTTGAATAAGTGGAAGATGAGAGAAATCTAAATGAGTGAAAATTGAAGTGATAGTTGTCACGTATTTAAAGTACCACAATTTGTAATTCGTCCTTTGTGTTAAACAATTGTCAATTGCTTCCCGAGGATAAAGTGACCTCTTAATAAAAAGTTTGAAAATGGTAATTTTTAAATTTAAACCCTTTTAGTCATGATGGTTAGGGTGAAGGAAGGTGCTTAGATCAAGACAAGCAAATTTGATGAGACTTTAAAACTACTTTTAGAATTTGTAAAAAGAAAATTACTTTAGAAAAATATTTGTAGTTTTCAGAAAAACAAAAGATAAAACCGAAAAGCAATGCACCAAAAGCGTACTTTGAAAATCTTATGTCTATCTCAGGAATAAGAGTTTAAACTTATAATTGTTAATTTATTTGTTTTCTAGATTTAATCTACTCAATTTAAGTTTGAGTTAGTATCTGACTTAAAATTCTGTCTAAGCCTCTATCGAAAATTTATTTTGTGACAGTTTTTGTTGTAAATTAATATATTTTATTAATTCTTTAGATAAAAACAAGAAAGAATCTTCCGTTTTTTCCGTAGCATGAAATAGATCAATTTAATTATTGCAGAATTTTATTAAATAGTCATTACATTTGACGCCTAATGTTTATCATAAATAAAACCCAGGAGAGTAATTGGTGGTGGTGAGAATAAATGTTTATCATCCTCAATTAAATATGTGTTCCCTTTTATAAACTTACTCTTTTTAGGTTAAAATCTAAGCATAATGGCCTCTGCAAAAGCAGCCCATTAGTTGATAAAAAATAGATATACATAAAACATATTTAATTATTTATTTATTCATTTTATTTTATTTAATTATACATTTTCTTGGTATAAATACATGATTGTATACTTATTTTAAGAAAATAATGATATTTTGACTTAAAACTCTTTTCTTTTTAAATCAAATTTTAAATTAGGAATTAAAATATTTAACTCCCACAAAATCCTTTTTTCTCTTTATTCAAACTTAGTCAACTATTTCATGAATAGAAAATTTCTAAAATATTTATATTTTTTATTATTTTATTTTATAAAATATTTTTTTGGTAAAATAAAACTAATTACCGAACGAAATTAGGGTATAATGTATAAGCTTCACTTTCTCAGTGAAATTCCATCTCAACGTATAAATTCACCAGTATTCCTTTCATGTATCTCACCAATTTTATTTTTTGAAAAACTATCATTATTATTATTAATTGCATGTCATTATTTTCTCATTCATCACCTTTAAAGTAAATAAATTTAATCAAACTTATTACAAACCAACTGCAAAAGGAATATTAATTATTTGCATCTCAATTACAAATAAAAACAAAACTTTAATTGTCATAGAGAAGAAACAAAATACAACCAAACTCAAAGAAAAGAACATTTGGAAATGGGATTTGAGAAAACCAAAAATGCAATTTAACCACAAATCAGTGAGAACAAGGTTCTAGGCAATAATTTATGCGCTGATCTAATCCTAATTTCAAATGATGCTTAAAAGGAAAAAATTACTCTAAGATGCCACGTATCATATCTAACTATCTTGGAAGTTAAACATATAATCAACTATGATTAATTGATTCGGTTAAAAAAATTTATTACAGTAAACTCGAACAAAAATGGAGAAAAACTCAAATAGTTGAAAAATAGGATTAAAAAGAAAGTTTTTAAATTTAAATAAGAGATTAAAAATTATATATTGAAAAGTGATAAAAGGTTATGAGATTTTATCTAATTTAATGAAAATCAATTTTTACATTATCCAAAAATCCCACCCTATCTAGTAACAATCTAATATCCACTTTTCTTATTATCTAGATATTAAATTAAAACCGGAACAGATACAAAATCTATTTCTCTTTCATTAAAAATTCTAAGTCCCAAATTAAAGAATCTTATCTTTTAATGACTTCACTGTCAAGACCAATTATTACAATTTCATGGACCCTAAGTATGAAATTGTCCCCTTCCTGTAAAGATTTTAAAAAATAAATGCAAACTAATATTTAATGCACCACAAGATTTCCTTTTGATTTTGAAAAAAGCAAATTTAGTGGGTTTTCGTGACCTACCGCAATAAGAATGTCAAATGAGATTAGATATTATAGAATGGAAAAAGATAATGAGAGAGGATAATCCCTTGATTAAAGGAAGGGATTAAATTATTACAAATATAAAGACCTTCTAATTACTATAATTAATAATGAAATAAAATGGTTTGCTTTACAACTCATTATTCATTTGATGTTGGTGAATGTCATTCATTTACTAATTTAACCAGTCTATTATTTCCATCATTTCCAACCTAAAGGACCATGTGACATGATTGGGATGGATCTTTGTCCTTATCCTTCCAAACAATAATTCAGAGAATAAATCAGGTATTGAATTCTTATTTCTGTGCAACAAACCAAAAAGATCAACCATCAAATTTTAGAGAATCACAGAGGTAGTAATGAGTGTTATTCTGATTCCTTTGCAACAAACCAAAGGGATCAATTCATTAAAAAATGAGTAGACAAAATCAAGTGGAGGACCTGTTTGTGGGAGCACAATATATTTGACACTGATTGTTTTGCAATTTTATTTTGTTTTATTTTTCAAGTGTCTTCTCATTTTTAAGGCGTGGAACTTCAAAATATTACAAAATATTATATAACAAACAAAATCAAGATATTATTCATATAAAGGTAGCTAGCCACTTTTGATTCATGATAATTGTTAAGTTTGTTTCAAATTAAAAAATACTTATAAAAATGATTTTTTTTATATCAAAAAATGATTATTGAAGAATAAACTAAGATTTTTTTTCTTTAAAAAAAAGTAAAAAAAATGCTTTTTTCCTTAAGTACAAGCAATTTAAATAAACATATCCAAAAGATAGAAATTTGTTTATTTTGTTAAAATAAATATTTTTTAACAAATAAGTTTCAATAAATAAAAAATTATTGAAGCAAATAAAATTCATATGTTTGTGTATTTTGAAAACATTATTATTTGAATATTGGTTGAAGAAAAGGACTTTAATACGCATATGTAAATTAAACATTAGGGGTTTGATACATGTAATTATTAAAAAATATCTTACTGATTATAAAATATAATTCTGTCATTATGTATAAAGATCTACTTAGTTGTCCGATTTTGTATATTAAACGTGAAAACATTGAGAAATTTCCTTATTTTCTGTTTTATAAGGAACAATGGTATAAAGTTGGAAATTATACGTGTAATCAACTAATTAGAAATTAGATTTCAAAAGACTCTTAGAAGCTCTGAATTTTTTCTTAAATAAACAATTTATCGTTCTTCCATATTATTATATTGATGAATTTATTTGATTTTTTCTTTCTTCACTTTTAAAGTGGTTTTATATTTTAATTTAATATTTCTTAGGTAATTTAAATTTAAGTAGAAGTGACACTAGGTAAAATAATCATAATAATGATGATAATGGATAATTAAAAGGTAATTAAAATCTTTCAAATATTAAATTTATTTTTAAAATATTTTACATAATAGTAAAAAAAATTTCTAAGACATTTGTTTTTTTAAAAAACTAAATATTTTAAAAATATTAATTATCACGTCTTAAAATATCTTAATTATCCATTATCATTACCACTATTGATCAATCTACAAATTGTATATAAAAAATTTATAATTTTACTTGTGGTGATTTCTTCTCATTTATTATATGTTTTATCCTTTAAAACATTTAATTCTCTAATTTAAATTTAAATAAATCATAATTTACAATAGGAATTTTTTTGAAAAAAAAATTGCTTCACCAAATCCCAGTTCCAGGGTAAAGCATATTGATGATAATAAATTGTATATGCTCCTAGTCCTCTTTGTAATTCGTGTTACTTCCTACTAAGATGTAAATCCGATGTAATGGGTTTTTGGAGATGCTTGATGTCCATCATTTATTATTTATTTTTTATATTTACTAAATATGATTGTTCAATTTAAACAAATAAGAGTGAGGTTAAATAATTTAATAAAAAATGATCGATTTATTTTTTTGAAAATATTGGTCTATATTTTTAAGATGATTAATTATATATATTTATTACACTAATCATCTTGCGGATCGAAACTCACCTTCTGACCCTCCATAACTTCTTAGGTAGCATATTTTAAGATGTAATGAAATGCATAGAGGAACATGTTGCGGGTATGGCCAACCTGCTTCTCCATCATCTTTATAATCACTCAACTGTTCATTAACACAATTATTATTATAGCATAGAACTATTACAGATATGCAAAGAAAAGGTCATAATCTTTAAAACCATCAAACCTTACTAATAACAAGATTTTGAAGCTTGGGGCAATCTTTGACCTCTTCAAATACCCTTGGCCAGTCCTTAACACATGTCTGACTGGCTAATTCAATATAGGGATGGAGTCCATGTGATACAGGTCATCCATCTGCTATAATACAAAACATCAGAAACCCTTTTTGTTCCTTAAAACTGACAAGTAATAACAAAGACACCTCATACTCAATACCGAGTTTATTCGCAGAAACTCAATTCGTTGTTAACATCTTCCAATGGAACACGAACTTCTCTTATGATAATGGCTTTGACCAACTTGGACAATCTTTTAAACTTTCCTCCAATTACCGTGCTTTTAAAGTATACTTGTTTCAGCTTCAACTCCTCAAGGTTAGGAGTACTAGACACAAGTTATGTAAGATGTCTACGTTCATAGAATAAAGAAACAAGCTGTACTGTACTGAATTGATAGTAAATGTCAATATTTACTGTGCCGTCAAATCACAAATTAATGCTGCTGCGATTAGTCAGTCGGCCTAGTGTGTTAATCGAAGCTGCCATATTTAACATACAGATAGAGTTAACTTACGATAATCTGGGCTCAATCTCATCACGTCATGTCTCGCTTATGCATTATTCATGTAGCTAATAAATGTGTTATGTATTGTCACTATAGCTGGTTACAAGGAGAGTGTGATTGAAATTTACCTCAGCGTTTCACGTAAGCAATTTGGGATTTATCTTAGCGTTTTACTGATTCGTGCGACTTACTGGTCGCTGCACATGTTCACTGGCCATTTCGATATTTAGTTTCCCTATTTTTCGTACCGGTCAAAAAGCCCCAATAATCGGTTATACCTATTTTCACAATGACCTCTACATCCCTTATCATCGCTAACTCTCTAATTTTTCTCACTTTTATGTACTGGAGGATCCATACTCCTCCCTCTGACGTGCCAGAGCATTTGTCTCGGAACATCCATTAAGAGATACCTCGTCCACGTCTAGGATCCTACTCAGCAACATAGACACAGACAATTCACCGGCAGTTCCGAGGAAAGAACACAAACAAAATACAAATTCAGGGTTTTAAGTGGGGCAGAGTAGAAGAGAAGACATCATAACCATAAAGAAGAGAAGACAAATACTTGAGGTGGAATCGTTGTTGAAGGGTTTGGTCCACATCACGCGAGGAGATAAATGCGTTCACGGAGCGTACAAAGAATGAACAGGGGGCTCTTTGGTATGTGTGTAATCCGCAAGGTGGAAAGCACGACATTAGAAATACGACAACGTTAACAGTTCAATACTAGCATGTAACTGGTAGTACCACATGCCTAACCATCTCAAACTATCACTCAATCGGCACAACATGTTTCTAAGGTAAAAGTTACCCTACTATATATATCTCGATAAATTTAAATAAAATTTCAATAATAAAGATTAAAAAACACACGAATAATTTAAATAAAATTTTAACAAATAAAATTTTAAAAAATCAATAAATATTAGATATTAAATAACAATAAAACTTTTAACAATTTAATAATAGCTATTAAAAATAAATAATAATCTAAATAAAATATTAATAAATATAAAATAATATTAAATAATATCAAATGTCTGCCACACGTGTTAAATTTTATTTAAATCACAAATTAAAAAAATTGTACTAATTAAAAAGAACAATTTTAAACCCATAAATCAAATAAATCACAGATATATATAAACCTCAACCCATTTACCAACCATGTGTTGTTGAGAAATGAACATGTAGATAAATTAACAAAAACTTGTTATAACTTAAATTAATAATCTGACCAACTATTTGAGTCATCATATTTAGCTGTTTAACTACACGTAACTTTATTTTCTTCGCTTCCAATAATATTTTCCTCCGCTTACTTGCTGAATAGAAAAGATAATAAAAAAATAAAAATGAATTATATAAACTATATTTCATAATAATTAAATTTTTTAATTATTTATAAAATTATATTATAATTTTTCTAAACAAACAAATCAAACTAAAAAATCATTTTCTTCCTGTTTCCTTTTATTTCAAAAGGAGAAATATTTTTCATGAATTTTAAACAATATTTATATTTTACTTTATTTCTTTTTACTGACTTCCCAACCATTTTCACCAGAAAAGAAGGGTAGGATAAGAAATAAAAGAGAGGAAAAATCTGTGAGACTTGTGTCCTAGTTATGTCAGTCCACTTCTCCCATAAAGTAATGGCATTAGGCAATAACTATGACACCTCAATTAACTTTGATATAAACAACTCACTGCTATCCAAATCAATATACCTATTCTTATCATTTCTCATTCTATTACTCTGTCATCAAAGCACTATCAGAGACATGACAAACCATTTTTTTGTTTTACAACCATAGCTTAAGATAAGAAAGGGGCGATGTATTCAACTTCATAGTTTGTGGGCTCTTGGAACATAGACAAGGCAAAAATGGCTGGAATGCTTCCAGGAGTTGAGAGTGCTAGAAGGAGAAGATTCCATGGAGGCTTTGATTCAAATTCAACTTCTTTAGCTTCACATGATTGCACAAGACGTTCTTCTTTCTGTTTGTATGCTAGCAGCCATGAATCGCGTCTTTCCTCTTCCTCTTCACTGGTTAATACCCCTCAATTTCCCTTTTTTATTTGTAGACATGTTCTTTGTCATCATTTTTTATGGGGGTTGATTAACTTTCTTCTTGGATTTGAATGAAAACAGCAAAGAAGTATGTTGTACCAGGCATACCAAGATGAAAATATGGTAGGTACAGCCAGAGAAGCTAAGCAGAGATTGGATGAAAAGTTCAGATCAAAAAGGATGATGTCCCAAAACATAAGGTATAACAAATTCAAGACCAAAATGTTTTCCTTAAGATCTGTTGTTATCTGAGTGACATAGCAGTGCAAATCTAGGATTCAATTAGTCTAATTAATAATTATATGCATGGTCAGTATAAAAGTTTTTTCAATATCGATCAATTAGAAGTTATTGTGAGTTTTATTACTTTTAAATAATTATTATCAAACTTAATAAATTTAATATATACAGGTTTTGACTAATTATTGAAAAAGTAAAACTTGCAAATTTTAATGCACAATTCTTAATTCCAATGTCCAAAATGAAAATGTAAAAAATCTTATTTGGGTGTCTTTGCCTATTTGTTGGTGTTTTTGGAACTGTTCCTTATGTCATATGACTAAAAAGTTGAAGTTCAGCATAAAATGCATGATCCTATGCATTATCCTCAGTTCAGTGTTGAATAGCTGTTGTATCAAGTTTTTGAAATTGTTGGTTCATGACTAGAGTGTTGAAGTTCAACATAAGACACATGATCCTATGCATCATCCCCACTTCATGCTCAAATGGCTCCTTGTATTAAGCTTATGGAATTATCATTGGTTCATGACACCTAGAAGAAGAATCCCACGTACATGCATGTTTGGTTTGATGTTACAAATCAATATAAACCTTAAATAAATCTTGACATGTTTAATTTTGTGCCGTAGAAGAATTGATGATTAATTTTGGGTTTAGAATTATTTACAAGTAAGTGATACTTTTCTCTATTTTGATTTTCAAAACTTATAATCAATTAATTGATTACCAGGCCAAAAAGCATACATTGTGTGGAGGGCAAAAAAACAAACATAGCAGAGTTGCAGAGAGAGGTATACGGGTCAAAGAAAAGTGGTTCAAGGAAGTTCAGTTGGAGCAAATGGAGCTGGAAGGCCTCAGAACAAGAGGATTGTGCTGTGTGCTTAGAATCATTGAGGGTTGGAGAGACACTGATCCATCTTCCTTGTGCACATAGGTTCCATGACAAATGCTTGAAACCATGGTTGGAAAATAATTCTCACTGTCCATGCTGCAGAACCATCATTCATTCCCCATAGATTTTACTTTTCATTGTGTGAAACTTTAGACTGGGTTCCATGAATTATTAAATCATGAATTTGGACATGATTTGCAGTTTCTTGAAAACTAACAATCACTTTATCTTTTTAGATGGTTAGCTTGAAACACTGAAATTTGAATTTGGAAGCCATAGTGTATAACTTATTTTTAACAGTGACTACCATGTTCACTAGTTATTGTGCAATGCTAGGATTAGATAATTATTAAATCTCTTGTTTGTATGAAGCTGTATTGTATAGAAAAATTAATTAATTTATATAATTAAAATTTATAACATATAAATAATTTTAAATATCGAAATTATATTATAATTTAATTTTGTAATAAATAAATATTTTTTAGACATATAAATTATATTTTATATTTACTGTAAATAATTCAAAATATGATGTACAAATATTTTTAGCTATTTGATATTTTATTTTAATTTTTGAAATATAATTTAAAAGATAAAATATTATAACAAATAAAGAATATATATATATATATATATATATATATATATATATATATATATATATTTGAAAAAGACTCTTTTGTATTTTTTCTACAATATTTTTGTGGTATTTTTTTTAATTTACAATCTTAAAACTCATCATGCACAACATTTTTTCTTTCAAAAAATCTCGTGGCCACTTGAAATATATATACAACATCTTTTTTTTTTCTCAAAACTCTGGTAGCTACATGGGCAAATTTTCTGCCATATACTTTTGAGAGAATGAAGTATTGGGTGCGTTTCAAGTTTGTAAATAAAAACAAAGCTATAAATGTTATGCAAAAAATATCCTAAAATGATGTCAGATCAACTTGGAAAAATGTTAATGCAGGATATTGACTTTTTTTTACAATGGTAAATAATTATAAATTTTGGGAATTCTCAGTACTATCATGCATATTATTTTAAATCTAATGGATCAAAATGTAATAATTTTAAAAATTTAATGCAAAAAAATGAACTTTTGTAAAAATTTTAACGAGCATATTACGTGTCCATGTCAAAATTTAAAAATTTCTACTTAAAAATAGTAAAACAAAACTTTTAAAACATTATATATAAAAATACGAAAAATTCGTGAAAGGTAATTAATGAACTCGATTAATAATACATGTAAAATATTTTATAAAGTTATTTAATCATAATCTACAATAAGTACGATGTTTTAATTAAGTAATATTTAATCTGAGAAATTATTTTTTATTTTTATTTTTAGAAAACAATTTTCTAATAAAAACGGAGTTATAATATAATTTATTTTATCTAATATTAAAAATATTCTCATAAAAATATTTTTAAATAAATTAATTAATTATGTTTTCACTTTTATTTTATATTTTAAATAAAAATAAACACGGGACAAATTCTACGTAGTGAATTATTTTACGACGTACAAATGGTCTTTACAAAACACGCCGTTTTGTGTGGTCGTAGCATTATTCACCCCACCCAACGGCTAGTTTCTGCATTATCATGTGACCGTTTATCGCATAGCATATTCAAACCTCATCATTGTCCCTCGCTATTAGTTATTTGTCTCCTCTACAAATTTCACAAAACACCATTCACACACATCCTTATTTCGCAAAATTCACGTTCTTTGTTGGAAAAATGGTGTACTCGAAGGCACCCACAGCGTACTACTCGACTCTGCATGATTCAATAACCTCACTCTGCAAGACCATTCTTCCTTCCAGCCTCAAAAAACGCTGTCTGGTTTCAGCACAACACAGGCTGTGGCAGCTCCAATCCGACAACCTTAAATGGCAGCAAAACTCTCTCCATCAGATGATGAACTTGATCGGTCTTTGCAAAGATGAAATCCTCTCTGAAGCAGAGGTTTCCACTTTCAGGACCCATTTGCTTGATACCCTTCTTGCTTCTCCCCCTCCACAACAGGATCATCCCATCATCATCAAAGATAAGCTCATGTTTTTGCAGGTTAGTTTTACTCATTTTGTACTAGGATCAATCTGGGGTTTTGCTAGCATTTTAGATCAATTGACATTGGCTCAATTGTTTCAAATTCTGTTGCCTAGTGATTGTGCTTTTTTAATGAAATAATGGATCTTACCAATGAATGTTGTTGTTGTTGTTTTTTTTTTTTTTTTTTTTTTTTCTTAAATATGTGATAAATCCTTTCTCTTTTTATCACATACATTTTATTTTATTAGATGTTTTGATATGTAGAGGATGATCAATAAAATTTCCTTGGACTAACGAGTGAGATTAGTCTCGACCCCATAGGAAAACAACGCCCTAATATTTAGTTTAGATTGATAGAAAAAGTTTAACTTTAACAGAGCGGGATAAAGTTTAACTACAGATGGGTTGATGGCCCCAACTGTTGTCACGTTTGCAATTTTGATGCAATCCTTGATGTTATGGAAAGTTACAGATAAGTATGGCTGATTGGTCCCAAATTGATGCAATTCTTAACGTTGTGGCTGAGATCACAACTTCACAATCATAGACCGTTTATTTGCCTTGGATAGAATACTAATAAAAAGTTGAATTACTTAATTTGAAAATGAATGTAGCATGGTTGCTAATTATTGATACACGTTTATTGTTTTCCTAAGATAAATTCCCCTTGCTTGTTGGTTGTTGTTGCCAGGAACTGCTTAATGCTAAATGCATTTCTGAAGGGGAGTACCACTCTTCAAGAAGGCCTTTGCTTGTGAGACTAGCACTTCAAGGAGGTGAGATTGAAGGAAGGGATGTAATCATTGCAGGGTCAAAAGACATGAAACAAAATTCAGAGGAAGAATGGTCAGAGATTGACTTGAAGGATGAGCATTGTCTGAAGAACAAAGAGAACTCAAATTCCAAGAAGACACCAAAGCAGGCAAAGAAGCAGGTTGTTAAAGGAGCAACCTCGATTTTAGGCTTTGGAGCTTCATACAAACCTGGGAAAAACTCAATGGAGAGGAGCATATTCGATTCACCAAATTTACATATGCATTCGGCACAATCAGGAATCCCTTCTCCCTCTATCTATAACCAAGGTGAATTGAGGCATTCGAAGGAAAACAACCCCTTCTGGGATGGGCCAGAGAAGATGAAGAGGAAACCATTTAGAGCTCTATTTCATAGGGATAAGAATAAGAGAGAGGGGCAAGGAAGTGGAGATCATCATGGTCTTGAAGCAGAAAAATCAGCAAAAAAACAATGGGGGTTTGATGGGTTGAGGAAATGGAAGAAAAGTGACTCAGAAGATGACACAGTTCCTTTGTCTCTGAATGAGAGGTCTGATAGTGAGGCTTACTTGGCTTCCAATGATGAGATTTCAATGAAGAACAAGTTGTATTCTGACGTATCACCGTCTGATTTTTCCGTGGATGATAAGGTTTGAGATACTTCCTATGTTTTGGAAAAGTAGAATATGAAGAACTAATTTTGAACATTGAACCAAATTTGTTTGTGAATAAATAGGTTTTGGGGGACAAGATAAAGAAGGATGTGTCAAAAATCCCGACAGAAATGATCAGGAGCACAAACACAAATCTCAACTTCTCGTATGTCTTTTGTCAATTATGTCATTTTCCATGTTTGATATCTTTCTACATAATTATAGTGTACTTGAAAAAATCAGGTTTTTATACTTATATTTTGTTGTATGAAACAGGAATGATCAGAAGCACGAAAATGCTACCAAACTTCCAGAGGACAAAAAGTGAGTCAACATAACCGCTTTTATGTTTGTAACTTGGAAATTGGAATGGTTTTTCATTTTTCATTATTCATACATTCATACACATATTTTAACTAGCACTAGAACTATTCTTATCAGTTCCAAATTTATGAATGTAACAAATGGTGCCCTTTCTTGTTTTCTCTGATTGAAGACAATGGTGTGATCGGAATGATGGCCTTGTGTTGGATATGGTGAAGAAAGGCCATGTTGCAGAAGTGAAGCATGAAAATTCACTGGTGTGGACAACATTTGAAGATGAGGAGAACCTTCACCCAAATCTTTTTGTTCATCAAGATAAAGCATTGCGCAGCAGTAGCATCAATCCATTTTCTCATGGTTATGCTTAGAGCAAGTGGAACTAAATTAAACTGAGATCTGGATTAGCTCCTACAGGAATTTACATAAAAGGAATCCTTCTTACCTCAGACTCTTGTGGAAAGTGGTTACAATTTGAATTATCTCTACAATATCTGTATTATATCATAATGTTTTCTTCTGAGGAATATAGCAAATATAGACTGTTTGTTTTGATACTTGTAAATAATGTTTGAATTATCGGAACAATATTTATATTTGTGTCATGTCTCTTGGATACAGTAATTTGATAGCTTGGAACCAACAAAAATACTCGTAGAATTTTAACTTGGGGTTGAATTTGTATGAAATGAAATGTCACCGTAAAATTTTATCCAAGCTTTTAATGTATGATTTTTGGGTCAAATTTATTTTACATGACACTTAATTAAAAGACGGTAGTTTATTATTTTACACGGTTAGTTTACATATATCATCTTTTCTTTAAGTTTAATTTCTATGCATTATCATTTAACTGTCAATCAATTACCTATTACAGTAGGTATAATTTAGAGATAACTGCTATAAGAAGGGTAAATTGCGTATTCACCTTTTCTGGGAGGTTAAATATATTTTCATATTAAACTGTGGTTTTATATAATATTTTAAAATTTTAAGTTTAAAGTTTATATTTATCTTATTTTAATCTATTTCAATGTTTGTCGCTGGTAAATGTTAATGTCTCCACAGGAATTACTCCGTTTCAATTCAATATTAATTTTAGAAATAAATAAGTCATATTTTCTTTAAAATGAAAATTATTTATATGATTAAAAATTCTAATCAGATTACTTTAGAAAAAAATATTTTAAGTAAATATTTATAGAAAAAAAATTAAAATTAAAATTAAAATGAATCTATTTTTTTATAAATTAAAATAATTTATAAACTTTGTTATTCAAAAATGTTAATTTATTTTAATTTTTTCAAGTTTTTCTTTTACCATAAAATTCCAATTAATTTAATCCAAACTAAATCCGTTAATAATTAGATTAGATTAATTCAAATTTTTAAAAAATAAAATTTAAACTAAAGTAAATTAATTCATATTTCATTTAACATAAAATGTAGTCTAATTCGACCCCTAAAAGGCATAGCATATATACATCCCTAGAGTTAAGGAATTCTTTTATAAAAAGTTAACAAACTTAAATATTTAATAACTCCGAAATAAAAAGAAGTTTATACTTATTTAATTATTATTATTATTATTATTATTATTATTTTAAACCATTGAATTTTCCATGGAAATTTTGGAGAAATTTCGGTCTGATCTGGACAAAAATGTGATGTTAGAGGGACACGTATTTGACTCACAATCCTCATGTTCAACGTCTTACCAGTTTCCACCTTCTTGCATCTTTATGCACTTCTACGGTTCCCACGTTCCCTAAATCTCATATGTAACTGCTTTTTCACACCACTTGTAACACTTTCATTCCCACCAAAATCACCTTCTCTGTCTTTTTCTAAAACTTGAACTTTTCCCTGTAAAACCCGAACACATTAAAGATTTCGTGCCAACAACCGTGTCTACGTAACTAATACAGTTAACCCTTTTGATCATTTGGTATGCAATTCCAATCTTCAATCTTGGATCCATCTTTTACGTTCTTCAGATCATAGATTCTAATGTTCTATGCAGTCTTGAAGGGAGAAGTAAAGAAAAGAAAATAAATATTTGATCTCTTTGTAATAGTGGTAGATTAGATCATCTTAGATTCATTGTGTAGGATACAATTCTCATGAATTAGTTGGAAATTAGAATGCAATCAAAGAGTTTGAGTCTAGCTCCAGCTCTGACACTTTTCCCAGGCCTGAAACCCCCTCACAAAACCCTAGTATTTCACCAAATCTGTGTTCTTGTTATCACGTTCCTTGCATATGCTTCCTTTCATGCTTCTAGGAAGCCCCCCAGCATTGTCAAGAGTGTTCTGGGGCCCACACTGCCATCCAATGCAACTCAAGTTTCCAACTTGAGTTCCTATGAGGCAGGGTGGCCCCCTTTCAATGGAACCCGGGGCACTCACCGGCTCGGTGAGCTTGATCTTGCATTCCTTAGTTCTTACTCCATTGGCATGTATTTGGCTGGCCATGTAGGAGATAGGATTGATCTGAGGTTGTTCCTTGTGTTTGGGATGATGGGTAGTGGCCTTTTTACTGTACTTTTTGGGTTAGGGTATTGGTTGGATGTTCATGTGTTGGGGTATTTTGTTGGTGTTCAGATTGTTTGTGGAGTGTTTCAGTCAATTGGGTGGCCTTGTGTGGTTGCAATTGTGGGGAATTGGTTAGGGGAATCAAAGAGGGGCTTGATAATGGGGGCATGGAATTCGCATACTTCGGTTGGGAATATCATTGGTTCAGTTGTGGCTTCTGGGGTTTTAGAGTTTGGATGGGGTTGGTCATTTGTGTTGCCTGGACTACTTATCATTTTGGTAGGGGTTTTGGTGTTTTTGTTTCTTGTTGTGAACCCGGAGGATATGGGATTTGTGCAATCTGGAATGGACATTGAAATGAGTGTTGAAATTGATAGTGCAGAGAATCCACAGAAAGTGGAATCTGAGGAAGCAAAGCTTATTGAGTCTGATATTTCAGATTCTTCATCTGCAATTGGGTTTTTGGAGGCATGGAAGTTACCGGGAGTGGCTCCGTTTGCTTTCTGTCTCTTTTTCTCGAAGCTAGTGGCATACACTTTTCTGTATTGGTTGCCCTTCTACATAAGGCACACAGGTAATTTTTATTACATGCAAAAGTATATGTTATATTAGATAGAATAGAATTACCTTTTATCTAGCATCATCATGTTGTTCATATCTAAATAATTGATTACTAGTGTCTCTATCTTCTTTATAAATTGATCAAGGTTTTGTTACTAGGAAATTGGAGTTTTTGTCTTATAGGACAGTTGTGCGATGTGTCTTTACTCTTTAGGGAGTTACGGATTTGTGTGGCAGGTATTGTATGGTGTTTTATTGGCATGTTTGAGAAATAATTGTTTATTTTTCAAAAGCTCTCTCAGCAAGCAAGCTGACAAAAATAAGTGATTATTTCTCCAAAATAAAGTAAACCAATCACATAATCTATACGCCACGGCAGTTTCTGTGGTGTTTAATTTTTGTTGAGTGTGTTTGAGAGAGACTGTTAGGGCTTAGGCCTGTGTATTGTGGTTGCTGTTCTACAATGCTGGTTTAATCCAAAATTTCTATCAATAAAATTGATAGAAGCTCCTCTAGGGTGGATCAAATTCAGCATCATTGGATTGGGGTTTAGGGTAGAACCTTGCATAAATTGGAAAATTGAAAAGGAGAAAAATGGACAGAGATGAGAATATGAAAGGATAATGCCACAATTCACTAGGGTTCTTTGATAGCATTCTTTGATAAGAATCTAGGGTTCAAGCAAGAACCAAGGAGAGAGCATTCTCACTAAGCACAAAGCTATTCTCAATTTTATTCATCAAAAGGTCTCTACAATTTGTTTGAGTGGTCTATTTGTAACCCTTACTTGGATAAGCACTTGGCCCAAGATCCCATAACTAACCTACTTAAAAATTACCAACGTAACTCGTTAAAACTAGCACTTTGCCAAAAAGGGTCCAACTAACAAAAGTGAAAGCACAAATAAAAGCCCATTCAGAAGGGTGAACAAACAATTACTAGATAAAAAACTTGACTAAAATATGTTTTGCTTTAAAACTCATCCCCTTTCTTCTTCATGGGTGAATTTAATCTTCTTGCTCTAAGTTCCTCACCCTTGGCTAGGCCTTCATAAAAAAATGTCCAGTTTTTATGTGCTAACTCAAGTTTAACATTATCCATATATCTCTTTTCATAATCTCTTTACTTAATAGCAAATTTGGTGTTCATTGCAGCTGTAGCTGGTGTGCATATATCTCACAAAACTGCTGGGTTACTTTCAACGATATTTGACATTGGAGGAGTTCTAGGTGGAATCACAGCGGGTTATGTTTCTGATTTGATCGAAGCACGTGCTATTACTTCAATTGTGTTTTTGTTTCTATCAATTCCAGCTCTTGTTTTGTATCGCACTTTTGGGAGCCTCTCTATGTTGCTCAACATCATTTTAATGTTTATTTCGGGGTTTTTGGTGAATGGGCCATACTCACTAATCACAACTGCTGTGGCTGCTGATCTTGGTACGCAAAACCTGAATGATCGGAATTCTCGGGCACTAGCTACTGTTACGGCAATCATAGATGGCACCGGTTCTGTCGGGGCTGCCCTTGGGCCCCTTTTGGCAGGATATATTTCAACTAGGGGATGGAACAGTGTCTTTTTTATGCTCATTCTGTCTATTTTCTTTGCTGGTTTATTCTTGATTCGTATTGCAAGAACTGAGATAAGAGAGAAGCTTTCAGGAAAGTGATTTTAAGTATTATAGAAAGTAACATACACGTATGATTATTTAGAGAGCCCCTTTATTGATGGCCCCTTTACTATACGGGAATTAGCTTTTGATGGAGAGAAATTGGTGAAAGGCTTCATTAGTGTTTGTATCATATACTCATTCTTTATTCACTGATTGTAGAAAACAAATATATAAGAATGTTGAAGGTGAGACTCATGCAGCTTACTTGCGCTCTTTGTGGATATTAATAACTGTGGTTTTAAACATTTGAAGTTGGCTTACACTTTCTGTTTCTACTTTCTCTTCATCTGATGCTTGGAACTAATTGGTGTAATGAACAATTGTTTCTTAAAAGTCTTCTTGCTGATAAAGTATTTTTTTCACAACAGTGCCCTTAATAAATGGTTGCCCGAAGTAGTTTTCTTCCAAAATAAGCAAGAACCTGCAAGCTTCCATGACTAGAAGAATAAACCAGTTGCATACTGGTCTTTTACGCTCTTAACTCAGCTCCTCATCGTTACTGTTTGTTTCTCTTTACTCCCAAAACTTTTACATGGTTTGGGATACGAGGGACTAACATTTCCTTGCTTCTGTATAAAATATCAATTACCATTACCTTCTGTCCGAGTAACAATTGTGATTCTTGTTTAATGTTTGATCAATAACAATTAAGAGCCACAATATCTAGCAAAAGATTAAAAGCATGTACTTTTTCTAGTGTTTATCTTGTTACACCCCTGTCAAGGGGCATCTGAAATGGCAAGCTTGATCCTTGTAATCAGTTATCAAATATTTATCAAAGAAGTCCAACATAGTTAAGCAGAATAAGTTGTTATAGATACTCACTTAATTCCTAAGAATAAAAAAAGGTTATCAAATATGTACATTACACGAAAAAATAGAAGTAGAATGTTACAATATGTACAAATCATATCGTCCCAGATAACATTATTTTTCCTCTTCCAATCAGTTCCACTCTCATTTTCCCAATCACACTGGGAAAACAAATATTTATAATGATATAAATTTTATTAAAATTTTGGCACCACGTGTTGTTCTTTCTCTACCCCCTGAGGACAAGGACCAGGTCAATCTCCACTTTCGATTATTTATATGTGATGTATGAATGTGTACATAATTACAGCTCTAAAAAATCAGCTATATTGTTTATCTGCATACAAAAGTGCTTTATTCTTTTAACAGGCATTTAAGGTTCTGAAATCCTTCTGCAGATATGCTTCTTCTTACTCGTGTTCTTTGCACAACCACAGGTGGTGGAGGATCTAAGTTAAAACATATGATCACAACTGTCAAGTTATCTGTTGATCCTCTCTTGATTGCTTCCTGTACTATTTCCTTGCAACATAGTTTCTCATCATTATGTTCTTGAAGCCTCCTTCTAGCAAAATCCACAGCATTTTGGCTACTAAAAACATCCCACATTCCATCACTAGCAATTATCAAAAATTCATCTTCTTTGGTCAATGTGATCAACTTAAGTTCAGGCTCAGCACTCAGTGGTCCTCCTCTTTCAGTCATTTCCTTCATTCCTTCAAGATGCCAGTCTCCAAGAGCGCGAGTGACACCTAACTGACCATTCAGGTAACCATCATCAATGAAGCCACCTACGGACTCAACCCGCACCCTTTCATTGATGCAGTTTGGCCTATGATCTTTGGACATTTCTATAACCCTTCCATGGCGGGACAAGACAGCGCG
Organism: Hylodesmum podocarpum; assembly: GCA_026586105.1. Classification (NCBI taxonomy): domain Eukaryota; kingdom Viridiplantae; phylum Streptophyta; class Magnoliopsida; order Fabales; family Fabaceae; genus Hylodesmum; species Hylodesmum podocarpum. The sequence goes on along the minus strand of JALJEV010000493.1, from coordinate 4,235,044 downwards.
ACAATCTCCAGCATTGGCTACAAGTAATGACCTGTGCAAAAGAATAATAAGACATTAGATGAAAATTTGAGTAGAAATGTATTGATGATATTGCATGGATCATACATAAATGTGTTGAAGCAAAAACAGTTGTCATTTTGTATGTCAGATATGTTTTGCCAATAAAGGATTAACCTTATTTTGTGGAGATGTTATGAACCAAGAGAGGAGAAATGGAAACTGATAGAAACAAATGAAAAGAAATGAACACTTTGCTTAATGATTGAGAATAGGAGATTGGTCTTTCATCCAAGTTTTCCCCTTCACAAACCATTGCTCCTTTTACACACAAGCCGGCAAATTGAATTCACAGAATGGAACCCCCTTATCATTTTTACCCCTTTTTATCTAACCCAAACTCTTCTAACTGACTAACTAATGGACTAACTGCTATGCTTAATCTATCCTAACAGGACAGGGGATACAGAGTAGGCACAGATACAAGAATACATCATGAAAGAGATACTATTGATGCCAGGCACCTCATTTGATTATTATTGTATAAAAAGATCACCATAGAAACGTGGGCAAGAAAATATGTCCCATCATTCTGAAGGACAAAGAACAGAGGTGACAACTCCAACAAGTGCTCACCTTCCAAATATAATTGCAGTTAATGCGGTTGTACCAGAAGAAAGGGACGGCTCATGAGAGGATATTTCTAGAAATGCAGCATCAGTCACCAAAAATGACCTTTTGACCACTTTCTCAAGCTCCAAAGGAAAGTTAACATCCTCAGCAATAACTCTTGGCAGATGTTCACGGACAAATTGTGCAGCACTCTTTCCTCCGTGTCCATCAAATACCTGCACGTTGGACCATTTTCATTACAATTGTCAAAACCAGATTGAAGGTTTCATACCCCTCCTATGTAAAATGACTTAAAGATTGCTGGCTTTAGTTTTGGGATAAAGAAAAATAGCATAGCAAGAAAGCAATGTGACTGAGTTTTTGTGTTGCAGAAGCTTGTCATTTTATTGATTGCAACTCATTTAAATACAATGAAATAACAATTAAAAGACCACGCTCCATCATTTTAGGAGCTGATACTGATCTCGGGAAAATAAAATCAGAATTAACTTACTATCCACTAACAACTTATCTTAACTAATTGACTTATTCAAACTAAAATCAACAATTGGTATCTAAAGGCATTGCCTAACAAAGATGTATGTCCTCTTAGATCATTGTTTCCCCACATTTTGTCAAGTCAGACTTTAAAATGGTTATGCAACTACAACTCAGAAAAAGGAGGAAGGGAATAAAATGAAAAAGATAAGAGGTCAAATCTCAACATCAAACATCTTGCAGGAGACATTCTCAATACTGAATCTTCTGACCTACATTAAGTATTTTTAGTAAGTGAATATAAGGTTCAAGGGTTAATGGAAGATGAAAACTAATAGCATCATATAATATTTTCTGGACTTTTGGTATCAATTATAGATTCCCTTCTTTTAACTTATCAAAAATGCAAAACAGCCGTAGAAGAATTAAACATTAAATTGAAAAACATGACAAAAAGGCAAGTAACATAATGGGGTAGATGACTTACTCCATAAAAGGAAACAGCTTCCTCAGAAAGTACATCATAATTAAACTCCTTTGCCAAATCTCCAATGCATATGTAGGTGTCCTCCATGTAAGGGCGTTCCCCAATATCTGACCATTCTCCAGACCGAAGAACCGGGACAAAATTCATCAGATTCTGTTTCTTGTCTGCAACCATTGCGTCCTCGCATATGCTTTCCAGCTAAAAGTACCACAGAAGAAAAATGGAGTTAAAATTTTGATTCCTGAAGTTATTTCAAGTCATCTCAAAAAAGTTATAGTCACGGAGAACACCAACAAATTCTGTGGACAAAAATCAAGTAGAAAATGAATGCAACAATAAAAGAAGGAAATTTAATTGCCAACAATGAAAGCTGATTCACTCGGCAACACCATTAATTATTTCACAAATTAAATAAGTCCCTAGTGTATCCAAATAGACTAAAGTCTAAACTAATTTCTCTCAAAACCACTTCTAACTAACACCCTCTAGCCCTTCAAAATCACATAACCCCAAGAACAAATCATTTCTCCAAGGTTCCATCACAAGAGAAGAAAGGTTATAAGAAAAAAAAATCATACAATTACTATCAAACTTTCATAGCACCCAAACATATATTATTAGATTATACAAACATCATGTATCATAGTCATGTTTTGCTTGCTAGGAAATTCTCTTCCACCAAGCAAACATTAAAATCATCGATGAAAAGCATAAACAACCACGTACACGGATACAAACCAATGTCAAATTCAGAAAACCCATGTCTTTATTTAACAAAAGGACCACAAAAAAGAAGAAGAAAAACACTTTCATGTCATCTAAAACAAAATTGAACTTGACTGAAAGAGTTTTCACAGAGCTAGTACACACATGAGAAAAAGAAAAAGACCACAAGGAAGAAAATTGTGACACAAGATCTCATAAAAAGGTAGTACTCACAGGAAAGGAACTTTGAACAGAACTGATATTGATGGTGTCACTTGAAGTTCTGAGACAAGATCCTTTTTTATCCATCTGGGTCGTGAGCAAAAGGTGACAATGCAAAGGCCATGAACTAGTTGTGGTGTTATCCATGTCTTTCTCAGCTTCCTGCAAACACATGATGGAACCAGCAATCGTGGGGTTGGTTCTTTTTTGATGTGCAAAGTAATACTAATAAGACTGATCCTGATGATTCAACGTTGTGTTTGTGGCTTGTGCTAACTGAAAGAGAGAGAAGATTCTGAGAATGTGTTCCGAAAAGTTGAGAACAAAGTTGTTAGTGTCAGTTGGAAAAGAAAACGTTGTTAAGGCTATGACTACAGATTTTTCTGTGAAACCGTGGCTAAAAATGGGGTTACGTTGATGCTGCTTTTATTACGCATCTTCGTATCAAAAATATTAATCACATGATGGGAATGGAATCATGGAAATTGGAAATTTCATATTCTGTTCGTATCTACGCTCTGCCATCGTCATTCCCTTTTGATATAAGAAACTTTATATTTGGAATGGTATTAGTTTATTTTATAAGATATTGTTCTATTGCTAATGAGAAAATGAAATTAATATATAGAAATTACAAGCGTTTGAAACTTGTAATTTTTTTTAAAAAAAATTACAAATGAAGAGACTATTGATAGATTATTATTTTATTGTTGATTTTTTAACTAAATATCTTATTTGGGTGAATATTGATTAAAAAAGTTAGGTGTTACTTCAAAAACTTTACAAAATAAAATTTTATTTAATTAAAGAAAGAAAGCAGGATAATATTCTGTAATAAACAAAGAAAGAAAATACTGATTTATTTTAGAGGACATAAGGATAATATTCTCTAAAAAACAAAGAAAGAAAATATTGATTTTATTTAGAGAAATTAGAGTATACACTAACAATAATTTTACACTAGTATTCAATTATATACTATTACTTGTTGTAAATCTTTCTTTTGATAAAATTTGTTTTAAAAATACACTAACAGTGAATTTTAACTAATTAAAAGTATATTGATAATGTGTGACTATTAAGTTCATTCATTTAATGTAAAAATTAGAAAGCATGTATGACAAAATAGAGAAGTATCATGGTTATATCCAAAAAGTAAACGAGCATGGAGCACTGTTTCTTTTGATATTATTTTTATACACTTGAAAATCATGTATTTTAGTCTTCTTGATTATTGGAATCAGAATGTAAAGAGTGTCTTTTTTAAAATTTAAATTATTCACCTGAGGTTGACATGTTTCATGAAACTAAGAGGAATAGTATTCTGCACATTTTTGTAGGAATTTTATAAGTGCTTGTTAATAAGTACTATAATGGAGTTACAGTGTTTACTGTGTCAAAGAAGAGGAGATAGAAATTCTTAATGTATTTATGATTGATTAAACGTGATTTTTTTAAAAAAAATTGTGATAATTTTAAAATAATTTTATATAATTAATTGATTATAAATGAAATTTTATAATATTTTTAAAAATTTTATTGTAAATAACGTTGGTCATGATTGATTAACTGGACATTATATTTTTTCCTCTTTTTTTTATTTAGATTTTTCACGTTTAACATATTTTATTTCTATTTTTATGTTTTCTAAAAGATATTATTTTGATTCTTTAAATAATTTTTCTATTAAAAATTAATTTTATGTTAATATTATTGATCATTTAAATTTTAAAATAAATAATTTAAAATAATGACATTTTAAACTATGATTATGTTCGTTTGAAAAAGAATGAAAAGATTTCACGTGTTCAGAATTTCATCGTCCGAACTGTATTTAAAAATTATAATTATTATAAAATTTAAATCACGTAAAATTAATATTTTCATAAAAATTATTGAAAGATTAAAAATTTGTTTAATTTTTTTTTTAAAAAAAAAGAAGTAAAAGTGACATTTTTGTTTGTCCAGGTCTTTTCCATTTTTGTTTCTTTAGTGATGGTTATATCTCATGTCATTTTCTGACAAGCTGTGTTTCTTTATAATTAGGTATAGTATATTTTACGATGAGAGAAGAAATACATGTATTTCTAATTTCATAAATTACTGTGACTGACTTCTAATGTTTTTTTAAGAATTAATTAATACAAACTTTTAATTGTAATTATGTGACATATTATATTTGATTTATATTGTTTGAAAAAAGACATTATATTATTGTTTTCCTTCAAAAAAAAGATGATTATCCTTCATTTTTAAAAAATAATCATATAATTACATGGATAGCTAAAAATTTATTAAAAATATGCTAACTTGATTGTGCCATTATCTCTGATTATATTATCATTCCCCCCTTTTAAATCTCTTCACTTAATTTGAATTTTTAATGCTTGCCAGTTCTAGTCACAATATCAGCGATATCCTCTACCAATGGTTAAAATGATTACAATGGATCAATGTTCAAAATATTAAAAACAATTTCAGAAAAAACCACGATTATAGTTAAATAAATGAATACATGAAAACAGTCTAATCTCTATAAAATGATTTCAACGTGATATATAAAAATATAGTTAATTAACACGATAACATTTAAATATGGTAGCTATATATCATCAATTATATCTCAGAATTGTACATTGACACCTATACAAAATTTGTAATGAAATCTCTATAGATTGGCCCATTGATTACGTAACTGAGGAAAAATAATAATAATTTGATGTGGTAGTAGGTGTACCGGGCACGCATTTCAGAGTTTCAACACGAAAGAAGCTCAATAATTTCAGGCGTTCACACTTGGCTTATATAATAAAATACTATACACAAAAAAGTGTTATATTTTGGGGCTAAACACAACAACACTTTAGGTGGGTTGGGAGAAACTACCATAAAATTTCTATAGAAATATTCAGACTCGTGATTGGTATTATCCACAATGGGAGCTTCTGTCGGTAGCATTTGTACTGTAGTTATAAGTTCTTTACTCCCTAAGAACACTTATTCATAAGGTTGAATTAATCATTGGATCAATCTCATTTCATCATAGTTATTCTTCTAAGAATTATTTGCAATCCTTTAAAATTAAAAAAAAAAAACGGTCATATATATACATTTATATTAATTTTTGGTTCATTTTATTTAGTTAAGTTTTTCAACCTATATAGAAATATTGTAATATTATAATGTTTTTCTAGGTCATGTTATATGTAATATTTTTCATCAGTTGATTGTGGAAAGTTAACAAAATGAAAAAAATTAAAGCACAGCGTGATAATTTTTAGGTAAAAAGATGTTACTTACTCATGTGTAATGATATACGTAAATACACTCAAATTAAAAGTAAAATATGAATATTCAAAATAGATATTTGGTTAAATTAAATAATCAACATTAATTTTATAAATGAATTTTTATAATAAGCGTAAGAAATACTATAAATTATGCTAACATGTTGGACATAAATTTTGTTGTGCTTTCTCAATAGTATGGTAAATACTTATAAAGGAGCTATTTTTAAAGGAGAAGTATGGTTGGGACTCAAAAGTCTTAAACGATACTATTTTGGTTGCACTTGATGTTGTTACTTAACTGGTATATTCATATTTCTAAAAGAAACTAAACTCAACCAATTGTGTTTCTGAACAAAGGGATTTTGTATAAGCTGGTTGGTTTCATTACTGACATCTCTAAGTATCATCATTATTATGCACTACATCACATGATAAGAGTGACACCATTCAACTTGCCTCAATTCATTCTGAATAATCTACTAAAGATCATACAAACCTAAGAAACCTCTAGGAAGATCTATTATACATCTCTTATCAACGGGATTTTAATTGACCATAGAGTGTGTAAAATCTATGATGATTGGTTTAACATTTTAAGATGTTACTTCACCTTAGTTAAAGTGTGGGTGACTATATGATGCCTTTTGGAAAGAACAACATAAATATCATGAAAGTTAATTTTGAGCTTCATGAACCTGTTCTCACCAAGTCTCTAGAAGGTTCAGCTTGACCAATTCAAGAAGAAAATGATGAAGAAGACAATCATCTAGTGAAAAGACAAAGAGAACTCATTGTCCAAGGCTAATTGTCTAAAGTAAATCTAAGACAAAGGATGATAATACTCTTCTAAGTCGTGTGAAGAGGAAGAGGAATCAACTTGAGGAGACTTCATCCATTTAAGGTAAACCTATCTTTAAATATGTTCCCCGAAATCCCAATAACACAAGCATCCACCCAAACACAAACCTCTAAATCTGATATATTATCTGGTCTTATCAGACGACACTCTCTAGATTTGTTAGTAGATATCTCCACCTCAACGTGAGTTTTCTTCCTCCCATCTTCAGAGTTCTCATTAACTACTCCTACCTTTGTCTCATAAACGTTATATCTTTACTGATAATGGGCTTAGAAGGTTCGAGTTCTAATCTCCATAGCTTATACCCTTAGACTTCTTTAGCATATCCGAGGAAGATACACTTTTTAGCCTGCACATCCAGTTTATCTTGCTTGACGCGTGCATGTTCCAAGACTCCAAACACCCTCAAATTAGAGTAGTTTGTTGGTTTCCCACTCCAAGCTTCTATTAGTGTCTTTTACCCTAGGACAGACGAAGGACATCTGTTTATGCGATATTCAACACTACTTACAACCTTGTTAACGTGACCTAGTCACCTAACATTAAGTGTCACAACTTAACCTTGTTTATTATCGTTTGACTGGCCACATGCGAACGTGCAATGACAGTAAGCCCCTTCAAGATGTACAACCCATCATTTCGTCTACCCAGAAATATCAAACGCTTCATTGGACACCTTCATCATTTCACTTGCATCTAGGTAGAATACCTTATCACATCAAACATGCTAACGAGCATAAGGTTCCTCTGGAGCTTTGGAATATACCTGACACCTTGTAGCAACACTTCCCTATTGTCAAACATCCTTAGTTTGACAAACTTAGTACCTTGCACCTTACAAGCCTTGTTGTTCCCAAGAAGCACCAAATACTCCTTCAATTCAAGAGTTTCAAAATAATCTTTCATCGGACACATGTGATATGTACTCTTGAATTCATGACCCAATTCTTAATTGAGTTATCACACGAAGCCACAAGAACCGTAGTAGATTCATATCCCTAAGAAGCCTATGCAACATCTGTAGTTTCCTGCATTCGAGATTCTTTTACATTCTTAGGGCAGTTTCTTTTGATATGACTCATATTCATACACTAGTAACATTGTTTATGCTTCTTCCAATCAGGATTAGCCTTGTTCTCTTTCCCCTTACTCTTCTTTCCTTTCCTCATTGCTGTTGTTAGACCAGATGATACCTCCTACTCTTTCGAATCTTGAAGTTTCTTAAATTCCTTAGTTTGAATTGAGGTTATAATCTCCTCCAAGGTAATTACCTGATCTTTCCCATGCAGTAACACATCCCTAAAATGCTCAAAGGTCTTTGGCAAAGAATTTAAGATAACAATGACCTTGTCCTCGTCCTCAAAATTTACTTCAATGTTTTTAAGGTCATCAAGAAATTTTTTGAAATCTAATTGTTGTTTTTTCACCATTCTTGATTCCACCATCTTGAAAGAGTAAAATTATTACTCTAAACAAAGTTTGTGGGTCAAAGACTTAGTTATATGCAAAGTCTCCAACCTTACTCATTATAGGTTTCTTCTAACAATCTAATTCCAAAATGTTAAGATATAAATGCTCGGTGACAAATACATTTTGTGGTGTAAACTAACTAGTTAACTAATGCATAAGCTTGGATATGAGATGCATGCAGTAACTCCGTAACAAGAATTTAAAAAATAAAAATGAATAAACAATTTAGTATCAAACAATACAAAATTAATAAATTGTATAAAAAATAAGGAGCTAAAAACTACATAACATAAACTTTGGTACATAAAAAATAGATAACAAGGTCCTCCCAAGTTAGTCTTCAAAATGTGTTGGAAAAGAAGAGAAGAACACGAAGCTCGTGTCCTAACACTATTTTAAAAAATTAAATCATAAAAAAGATGTTTATTGAAAACATATCATGCCGAAAAATACTTCTTAAACCTAAAAGTATTATTCAATGAAAACATAGGTTCAATGGTATATAATATGTAAAAATCATTCTTATAGTCCTAAAAATACTGCAGCATTTCTGTAATGTTGTCCAACTTCTCTACCTATTTTTATTTATTCTAAATTGAAAATTTATTTTTCTAATTGATCATTCCAAGATTTAGTTGTGTATGGGAGGATTTTGTTTTGGGGTAGAATAGTCCATGTCAACAATGTCTACAAGGTCCGGATAATGCTGATGAGAATGCTCTTGTTGCTTATTAACTAATATAACATTTTTTTACCCTTTGACTCTATAGTTTCTACTGTTGCCAATTTCTGAGGGCTGAGCTTCATTCCCTCCATTCTTCACATTCTGTCCATTGAACAAAAAGTTTATAAATCATAAATAGGAGAAATGGAGAAATTCCAAGGGTTTTATTTGAGTTGACATATAAACAATTAACCAATAGACTCTAAAAATAATATCTCATTCTGGGAGGGAAATTTGAAGAAAGAATTACAAGGCATTTGAGATATTGGAATAATGCTTGTAATTGTATTATAACAAAATAACAAATAAAATAGAATTTTCTGGACTAGGAATCTAATGGTGTCTAGGTCTATGATGTCTTGGTCCACTATAATCTTCATGAATGCGAGGTAACTGGTTGTTTGGTTTTCTTGATACTCTAATGGCTCTTTTCTTCTGAGTACCTCTGCAATATTTCTCATCCTTGCAGAGAATAGCTTCCTTGTTAGCACTATTAGTTGTTTTCAACAAATTGCTTTCTTCGTCCTGCAGAGACCAGAAGAAAATTTGTTCTATTAGCGTAAAAAAGTGACTTGTATTTTACACGTACGTATATATGGAAATCTAAAATTTGACATATATGATGATAAGTAAAAAGTCAAAATGCAATGATCACTAACGTGTTGTTTATGTTGATGAGTTGCAAAAGACCCTTCCAAGCGAATCCCTGAACAAAAAACCTAACATGATAAATACAGTAACTCTATAATCATTGCAACACTCTAATACATCAAAGAAGGTCTGAATGAAATTCTGTTCAAAATATAGGACTTACCTTGAGCCTTAGTAAGAAAGAGAGACAAAAGCAGAAGAGAAATTACAAAAGAAGGTCTCATTTCAAGAAAACACTTTGGAAGAACCAAGGAAGTAAGTAGGTTGAATCCCTTAACAAAATGGTTGGAATATCTATTCAGGTCTATTCCTGTTAGAAATTATGCTGGAGTGATATTTCTTGAGAGGAAAAGCTTAATTAAGCATGCAATTGGATCTTGTTACTTTGTAAGTGATACATGACCTTAGGAATGGATGGTTGGTTATATTTATATATCTACCAATGAGGAAGGGGTCCACACATTAATTGAATTTAAGTTCATCAACTTAAGCTAAGAGGTTTTTTCTTTTCAATGTTTCTTTCTTTTACTTCTTGTCTTCCACCCATGTCAGAGGAAATTATTAATCATTTGACATCCCAATCATTTAAGTGCAAGTCTAGGTGTTAACATTTTCAAAGACAGAAAACTAATTAATAGTAACAAATCCGGGATAGTTTAGGCAACAGGAATATGCACACATTAATTAAACAATGAGTCAGTGTAACAAAAAGGGAAGATGAAGTGTGGACTCTCTAAATTAAAAAGTACATTTACTTTTGGGGATGGTACTGTGTTTTAGCTGGCAATAAGGGAGATGTGGCCTAGCTTAGAAAGAATTTTGTGAACCCTAGGTAATGTTAGTTTGCTTCAATTACTATTTTTTTCCTTGCTTTTCACAAATATGTCACGTTCCATATTTGCAAACCTCCCCAATACCAGCGTTTTGGTCTGTCTGATTCACTTTTGTGCTACAATTATTTTCCAATGTTTATTTCTTTCAACCCTTTAGACAATATGTCTCCTCTCCAAACAAGACAGTCTAATTGGTTTAAACATGTCTAAACTTGTTCATAGCCTAACTTGTACTGTATGGTTTCACAGTTTTCTACATGCTCGAGCTGGCTAGGTACAATATTAAGGAAAAAGATTGGTAAATACTACATACCCTTTTGATAGGAGATATGATTATAGTTTTCTTTCTTTTGCCAGCAAATTGTAATTCAATACTTTCTCTCTGAAACTAATATACAAGTAAAAAATAATAATTTTGCTCATATATAAATATAAATAAAATTTAACTAACTCAAGTTTTTTAACAATATCTTTAAATTTTACATGAAAATAAGAAATTTAAGTACCCTTAATTATATTAATAACTTAATCAGTGTGACATTATATATTTTTTATATATAAATTCAGAGAAATGGAGTAAATATAATTGCAAGGTTATCTAAACTCATATACATCAATGAAAATAAAACTGGCCCAATTATCAGGGTGTCTATACCTGCTATTGGTTATAAATTATTTGAGTATTGTTCATGAATAAGATGTAAGTTATATATGTAACTAATGTTTACGTGAACATCGCGCATATGCCAGGAGCTTGTGTTTGACACTTGACCAACACCAATGCAAAAGGTTCCGACCTATATATCCTGTATTTGTAAACAGTGTATGTACAATATTAAATTGTTTCCCCCTCTTGACATACATCACAGCTTGTCTTTACTAAACTTCAGCTTTGGGGTCAAATCACTAAATCCTTTTTATGATTTTATTCAAATAATGTATGTTTAGACGAGTAGTTCTTCTATGCCGAAGCCATGAATTTTTTTAAAGAACTATGTAAGCATTTGATAGTTTGCATAGGTGAATGATCTAAATCTAAAAAATATACATTACCGATTCTTTTATCTATAAGTAAGATTTCACCATTCTTGAAATCACAAATTTAACAACATGAGTCATTGAAGATAATCTTCAGATTTTTTGTTGCATAGTTGACTGATACTTAATAGATTATGTTTTAACCCTTTAACATATAACATTGATCTATGTTTTTATGTTGCTGCTAATTTCACCATCAACACCTTGAAACTTTGGACTTGAAATTTCTTGTTTTTAATTCTGAACAAATGTACGGAGGTGTATGTAATCTTATGAACACTAGGTTGAATTGGTGTTAAAAGATTTTCAAAATATTAGATTTATATAAGGATTCTTTCAAAAGCAAAATTTTCTTTCTTCCTTAATATTTTGAAAAGTTATTGGCCAAGATCTCTTTAATAAAGGATTTTTAAAATTTTCTTTTGATCAATTGAAATAGACACTAATCCGTCAAAATTGTTAGTACTTATAAATCATATAAGAATTAAAGAACAATTAAAAAACAATTTAAGAGGTAAAGAATGTGCATAAGAGAATAGTAATTCACTTTTTCGAAACACTAGCAAAAAGGTTTCAGAGTTACCATTATAATTATAATAGTTTTATAAACAATTTTGACCACTTCTTTTAAATCTAAAAAAAACCAATAGCTCCTAGTTTTCAGATAGTTAGACTTGGAGATAATAAATTTATATGCCCTATCGATCTCAAGAAATCAAATTAAAAAATAAAAAGAGGTCCAATAAACCCAAATTTTTTGGGGGTTTGAATCTAATAGCCCAATCAAGTCCTTTTGTTGGGCAGCGGGCTTTCAAGCCCAATTGACTCAAATTAAGACTAAAATATTCAAATTAAGATATTCAATAAATCATAGTCTATAAATAAAATTAAAATAGTTAGTAGAGACAGATCTAAATGTTCATTTTATGGAATCAGAATGAAGTATTCACCGCCGATGCAATGTAGTAACTATGTTGATGACTTTTAACATAAATAATGTGCGAGTATTCCATTTCCTATTTAAATTATTTCATACTCTAACCACTTAAAAGTCTAAAAATAAAATTAAAATAATAAGTAAAGCAAGATTTTATTTATTTTTTGTTACAGTGTTGGTAGTCGGATGCAGTGACCAGTTTTCTTAGAAACCTTGAACTCACAATGTATGAATATTCTACTCCCAACTTAATTTATTATCATAAATCACTTAATTAAAGGACTAAATCATTATCACTTATATCATGTGTTAATTGATTTAAATAGTTAAGTACTAAATAAAAAATAAAAATTAGGTCAAATCTCTAATCTAATGTTTAATTTTGTTTATTCTCATTTGTATTTTAAATTTAATTTACCGAGATAAATATAACTCTTCCGATCTTTTATCTCGCTATTAATTGTGTAACTATTGGGCTGAAACATTATTAAATGTGAAAGGAAAATAAAAATTAAAACTTAAAACCATTATGATATTGAGATTGCAAAGTGATATTTGTAGAGTGCATGTCCTGTCCATTAATCAATGCAAACAGAAAAATCAAAGCATGTCCTGTCCTCCGTGCTTTTTGTCTTTGTCGTAAACTTTTTTATTAAATAAATTTTTTTTTTGTCATGGTCCAATATTTCTTTAAGTTATATGAGGATTAAAAAAATATTCAAAAGACTAAAACAAAATTTTGTAAACAAATGAAATACCAACAATTTAAATATTTATTAAGATAACGTCGTTAAAAAAAATCTATTTCTATTAATCCACGTAAAAAGTATTTTAAAATTCATATATTAACTAAAGTATCATAAAAATTTCGTTTATAATAAATGTATAATTAATTTAAGATGTAAATGATTTTTTCAGATGAGCATTATTCCATCTTTTTTTCAAAATTGATTATGAGATATTTTTAGTTTTATTTCCATTTTGGTGTCCATCTATAAAATTTTACAGGTCTTTATTTGTATACACAAAATGATATTTTTAATTATTTATTTAATTATTAAAATTATGTTTAATTTTAAATGAATAATTTTATATAATTATTAAATATAAATATATAAATTATTTAAAATTTTAATATATTTTAATTTTAATTAATTATTCTGTGATGAGATAAATTAAATAAATAAAGTAAAGATTTCATCAATAAATACTCATTTGATGAATCAAGACGTGTCTATTCATACATGTGAATGTGATGAGTAAAGTTGAGAATTGAAACATCAGTTGTAGCTGACAAATTGCAGCAATTGAATTGACCCTTTGTAATTCATTCAAATAGCACAAAACAAAATCAAACGATCCAGTGGTACTATGATGGAGAAAGAAAAGGAAATAGATATGAAAAATTAACAAGAACTTTTTGTGTATAATGACATCGACAAATACGAAAAGATGTTCTTTTAATTATTTAGTTCGTCAATTAAATATTAGTAAAATTTAAATGTCTTGCATGTTGAATACTGAATGATCCTAAACAAAAATAAAAAATAGTGTATTAGTCTTAGCACTATCAAGTGAGAGAGTTCATTTAAGCAACATTTTAGGGGAAAATTATTTCTGCAAAGGAAAGAAAGATTATTGTATTTAATTAAGTCAAGAAAGGTCAAACCTTCTATTAACGGTACTATCCAGAACTGCAAATGTAAGTCATTTTATAAATTTTTAGTCATATTGATTAATTTTTAATCAGTGATTAAATGTTGTTATTTTTTCATTATTTTTTTTAAATGGGCTACTTCAAAATAATAAATTACTTTATCTTTATCATTTCTTTTAATTTCAAAGAGTGGACAAGAAAAATGAAATAATAACATAACAAAATGTGAGACTGGAACAGGAGGAGAGATATTTTAAAGAGAAAAGAAGAAAAAGAAAGAGAGAGAAAGTAAAATCAAAATCAAAATCAAGATTTTTTAAAAAATTATTTTAAAAACTATCTATTTTCATTTTCTTTTATAAACTTAAATTCTTTAATTCATAAACACTTTCAAATTTTACATATTTTCTCAACTTTTAAAGTAAACATTGCCTAAACACTTTCATCTTTAGAATACAACCATGAAAGATTAAGTTTTTTAATTGAAAAAAAAAGTAAAAAATTTTAAAAACAAAATTTTTAAAGTAAATTGTTTTTAATTTTTAATTTTTAATTTATAATTTTCTATCATCTTTTGCTTCCGTCCTCTCAGGCTTCCTGCCATACACAAGGATAGATAGATTAGAACGAATCAAAAGAAGATAAAGAAAAAGAAATATATAAATATAATATGATGAAAAAGAAGTAAAAAATTGTAATAAAAAAAAATCTATTATAAAATAGTTTATGTATTGATAGCATCATTACAAATAAGCATCATATGTCAAGTTTAATCCAAATTATTATAATGTGTTGAGAACACAGATGATGTTAAAACCTATACTAAATCTACTCCTACTATAGAACTAAAGCATGTTGGCGTTGTTGACATTTTCCTTAGTTTGTAGTAAAAGCACTAGCATCATATTTATAGGTAAATGTCCTTTTTCATATGTCATCACATGTTTGTTCCACACAATTGCTTTATCTTGCGCCTCATGTGTCTTTCGGTAATAAATGTGTTTTGAATGCAAATTTTTATTTTCACGCCTGTATATAGCAGTTCTAGACTTGTCGAAGAGCATCATTGTAAAGGACACTTCAACTTTGTTAAACACTCACGCTCATCTCCCAAGCTAGTCCTCAATTGCTCGAATTTGATAATTTGGAAGCTTCATATGCATTTGATCTATTGGTCTCCATGACAATTCTTTTACCTACTTGATGTGCTTCAATTTCTCAGTTTCAACACCTTCACAATAGCTACTAATAAAATGATATTAATGTTAGTAGATATAAGGAAACAAATTGGACAAACTTTTGTTAAGAACAAAACAAGAATTATATGGAAGGGAGAAAAAAAACTCAAGGATTTAATGTGGCTTGATAAATTGTCTAGCACACAATATATATTTTCTTTGTTGTGCATTATGTTGCACTTTGAAATTTTACAAGGAATTGTTTATATAGACACGTAAGAACAATCTCCCTCATCGTTTACTCAATGTGGGACAATACAATTATGTATTGACTAAAATCAAACTACATATTCCTAATAACTTTGACTATGATGACATCAATGAAGGCTATCGTTTATCTAATTCATATGTTGATAAATTATCTATTGAAAAGGACATTTAATGATAGTTATATAGGAGTGATGATGATGACATGACTGATGGCGGTTAATTAGACTTTAGAAGTGTAACCAATTATAGTAACTGAAAAATAAGAAAGTGAGTATGCATAATGAACATTTATTTTAATACATGTTAAATTCTAATTTATTTATTTATTTTTTATTTTACTATAGAAGGAAGCTAATGTCTTTTTTGAGAAGACAGTCTCATTGTATGAATATAAATTAGAATTACCCTGATGAAGAACAATTATTCGGTATAAGTCTTCCTTCAAAATTGGACTATAAGGGAAGAATTATATGTTGGTGGTTTAGAGTTTGACATAAACGAAATAGGTACAAAATTCTTTAAATCATTGTCATGAATGTCCACCAAATGATGAGAAATAGCTAAGTATATTGTTTATTGTCCGAAAAGTAGTACTGTTTGCCTATGTCCATTTTATATAAGGGCAATTTAGTCTAAAAGGACTAGTAGATGGAAAGTTCCTCCATAGGGTGGACCTTATACTTGTTTCAACTTAAATTTGATGTAAGAATGTAAGATTATTAGAATTTAGATTTAGATTTAATTTAATTAGTACATGCATACTAGGTATGTTAGTATGTTGAAATGTTAAATCTTGTAGCAATATAATAATTTTATGTTATATTAATAACTTGATTAAATTTTTGTGCAATAGGTATGATAAGGGAAGATATGATCTATCAAAATTGCTTTAACATATGTGAGAACTTTTTAGATGTTTAATTATAAAATTATGTAAAAGAAGATATGGTTAGCAATGAAGGAGACAATGACAGTAATTTATGGTGATTAAGATAAATAATATATTCAACTTCCTACTTGATTTAAGCACATGCAAAATCATTCATCGAGTTCTTATTTTCAAATTTGTCACGTGAATACTTTCTAGGTAACCGCGTGGTTCCGGACTTCTATTGATATCTTCGTGCTTCCAACTACTGCAAACCAATAATTTAAGCAGACTACACACATTTGCATGGAAGATATCGTGGTATGTTATTAATAAACTAACACAAGTTGGAAATATGAATATTTTACCTATTGCATTTGTCATTATTGAACATGAGACCTTAATAACTTAGCCATAGTTTCTTTCACATTTGTGTCTCCATGTCAAAATAAGGAAGAGATATGTCTTATTCTTTATCGACATCAGAGTATCAAGTCAGTCATTGATAATGAAGCACTAGGTTGGAGTCAATCTCATGCTTATCATATTGCTAGTAATTTCAACCATCTCTTTAAGAACCTGAAACAAAAATAAACATGGGTGAAGTTAGGTAAGTTAACCGCCTTAAATATAGTGTTTTATTATTACCATAACATTAAACTAATTTCAACTTGTTTCTTAACATTTTTAAGGTATATTCCCTACAAACTTATCTTTGATCGAAATTAAGAAAATTTCCGTGAATTGAGTCCTTCGACCGATTCTTAGATTGAAGGATTGTCAAAACCTATTAATAAAATATTGAAGGGTTGTTCGTCAACATATAATTAATGTCATTAGTACTTTATTGACCGAAGTCACTATGCTTATAGAGAATCGAGCAAATGTCAAACTTATTATTAAAAAATAATGCAAGTAATAAGAAAGAATCAAGTTGACTTTGGTAACATAAATTTTGAGATTGATGAGACTTTTAATCCAATCACACAATAGGGGGATAGAGTAAAAAATGGATAGTTAATTTGAATGATTGATTTTGTCAATATAGTCAATTCATTACTTTTTATTTATGTTCTCAGGTTATTGTTATTTGTTGTTAGGTGAACGTTGACCTCCTGTAATACGTTGATCTTGTGTTCAAAAATGAAAACATCTTGAATACATACTTAAGTCGGTGGTGATCATTAGGTAATGAAAATGCAATCCCACTTGCTAAAGAGGAATGGACACTTGCTCTAAATGCATCAACCATTTGTAACAAAAGAAGACATATATCTACTTGAGTAAGAAATAAAATGGATAAAGTTAAACATTCTCATAGACAAAAAAAAATGTGGTAAATATAACAGAGAAGATCATAATCAATATTATTGATCTACTATATTCAGACTAAACTGAACTTTTGCTCAACCCAGTACTATATAGGATAGGTTAGACATTAAAATTAAAGGCTCAAATTGAAGCAAAACTTTTTGACCCAATATATTAAATTCGGTGAGTCAAATATGAATATGATAAAATAATAAAAATGGAAAATCCTTACAATAAATTTATATTTACAACATCAATTAGCCATAAATATTCTTTTGTTGCCAGAAAAAGAAAAAATTATATTATATAAGTAGGGGATATCTAAACTCATTTATAAAAATCATGAATCATTAACAAAGTTAAAACGTATATAAATGTCTAATTAGCTAGATTACATAAGGTTGTACTGTACTACATTTCCCACATTATATTGCGGTGACAATAGTGTACAGAAACTTTATGTTTATGTTGCAAAAGTGTGCGATGTTGAAAAGTAGTGACACTAATGCACAGGACCTTTGTATTTGTGTTGCAATGCATTTCTTAAATGATAGATATTCTACCTTTCTTAAATTATTATATTTCCTAAAGAGTTACTTTTTGAAAGAGTTGAATACTGAATGATTCTAAATAAAAATAAAAAATAGTACATTTATCTTTTAAATTTTTTATTTTCTTTTATTTTCCGTCCTTTCACCCTGGATAAGGATGGATAGATTAGGATGAATGAAAAGAAGATAAAGAAGATAAAGAACAAGAAAAATAGATATATGACTATAATATGATAAAAAAATAAAAAATATAAAAAAAAACATAAAATTTTTAATAAAGATAAAAATGTTTATAAAAATATAATTAAATTTTTTATTTGAATTTCTGGTAGTGTCAATATTATTAATATCCTTTAATCCTAAAAATATTTACTTATTATATTTTAATCTTTGGAAAATTTTTATTTATAGTTATTTTACTCCTAAAAATTAATTAGTTTAGGAATAAAATATAATAAATAAATATTTTTAAAGACTAAAATAATAATAAATAATAACCTAAATAACATTAAATAATTTCCAGACTAAA
Source organism: Hylodesmum podocarpum (assembly GCA_026586105.1). NCBI lineage: Eukaryota > Viridiplantae > Streptophyta > Magnoliopsida > Fabales > Fabaceae > Hylodesmum > Hylodesmum podocarpum. The sequence goes on along the minus strand of JALJEV010000493.1, from coordinate 4,216,357 downwards.
ATAAAAAAAATTAGTTATCAACTCGTTAACTTTTTTGAATTTTTTTATTTTTACAAAAACAAATTAAAATTATAAAATTTTATAGTGAAAGAACCAAAACCACCATACATATAAAAATAAATAAAATAAAATTGTTATCCACCCACAAGTTGTTTGCAAAAGTCTACACCTAGGTGATCTCTCCCACTTTGATTTTAGATTTTTTGTGCCTCTGTTCTATCTCTTTAGAATTTCTACACATATCTATAGGCTATAGCTTTCGTCTTCAATTATTGTTATTTTGTTTTTATCATACATATACATATACCCTCGTGTTAAAATCAATGTTTGGATTATTGTTATTTTGTTTTTAACAAACAAAGAGTGAAGCAGAGATTTATTAGGTCATAAGTGGGGCAACAAAACCAAAAGAGTGAAGAAGGGAATACAGTCACATGTGATGTGATGTGACAAAACGAAAGCATCCATACTGGCGTATCCATGGAGTGCAGTGCCGTATAGCATGTCCGACAAAATTAGGCTGGAATGAATCTACTATGTTACTTGTTAATGTATGGGTTTTGAAACATTTTATAGTGATCATAGGGATAGGATTTAATTTCTTTAAATATTTAGATCTACAGCTCCCACAAATATATGGGAGGGTCTGACAAATATTACGCTGGAATCCATGTTACCCTAAATAGATGGGTTTTGAAACATGTGAATAATTAATTTAATATAAAATTTAAATTTATCATTAATTTATAACTACAAATAAATAAAGACACTTAAAATATATCCTAGGTCCTTTATTATATATTTTCTTTTTAGGTAATTTTTTATTTATATTTTTTCGTTTAATGTAGACTAGTACATTTATTGTTTTATTAATGTTAAATTAATAGATATTTTTATTTTTATAACATTAATTTTAGAAATTCCTATCTTAAATTTCAAATTTATGTCATCACATTACTATATTCTTTTATATTTAACTCTAGTACTTCTTCTATCATTAATTTCATTATTTTCAAATATGAAAATTAGTTTAGTCAGTTATTATAAGTAAATACAAAAAATTATAAAGATTAAAAAATATAATTTAAAAAATAATAATGATAAAATATTAGTATCGTGAGAAAAATTATACTTTTTCCAATTGTTCATGAATAATTATATAATTAAGAATTTTGATACACGTGGATAAATGTATATGGTTGAATAAATTTAACAACTTAAAAATGGTTAGAGTTATAAAATATATAGAATAAAAATATTTAATAAGCTAAATTAATTATTATTTTTATTTAATGAAAAATAAAATATTTTATAATGTATAACTATCATAATAGAATATTCTTGTGTATATATAATAATGTACTATCTTAATTATGCCGGGTTCGATTTTTTTATTATTTTTTAAAATATAAAAAATAATATGATATAAAATAAATAAATTATTATAAATTTTAAATTTAATTTTATATAAAGCTTTCAATTGTATATAATATTTTATTAGTTGAATTCTTTAAATTTTCTGCATTACAAATAAAAATCTTTAAGCTTTTCATTGATGCTTTAATCAAGCTGTATTGAGTAAAATAATTTTATTTAGATTATTTTTAATTTTAAATAAACATTAACTTCATGTACATAAAATTTTCTCTAAAAATCATGTAATTTGTAAATAATAATACAAGAATTGTATGAAAATGAATCAAAGTTAATTAAGACTCTCGTTCTCACTAAACATATATTAATAAATGTAAGGTTTGGATATGTGAAATATGTAATTTTTAATTGAGTTGCTATTAAACAGAGGTGTATTGGATTAGTTAGGATTTTAATATATTTCAAAAAGACTTATTTCTTTATAATAAAAATTTTATGATATTCTATCAAAACTTTTAAATAAGGTAAGACTCTCACGTAATATTAAATTATGATAATTATGTGAAATATCAAATCTACTTCTGTTCAGTTAAGACTTTTTATAATATAAAAAAGGTTTTCTAGTATTTAAAATTACAGAGATTTTGATGGATTATTTAATAAATAGATTTCTTGATTTTTTTAGTAGAAGATGTAGATATTTTTTAATTTAATATTTTACCTAAATTTTTAGGATTTTACAAGGTTTTTCTTTTCTTTATTCATTTACACAAGTTATTATAATATTTAATGAAATCTCATTAAATATACTACAATTTTCATCATATCACTATTATTATTTATAGGTAACAATAATAATTTTGACAATAACATCTGGATCTCTAAGGTAAGCATGTAGTTGTTAATAGCTAAATTAAATATATAATCGTTAATGATTATATGACTATCAACAACTTTATTTTCAAGTATAAGATGCACTCTTTAGTAACTGCTCATATTATTATAGAAAATTCTATGAGAAAAAAATTGCTAAGCTGGAAAAAGATTATGATGTCTGAAGAGTCTATTGTTTGACTTGATCTCATTTATTTAATTAAAAAGTTAGACTATCTAAGAGACCCTTTTTAATAATAAATTCAAGTTATAATTTTTTTTAAAAAAAAATGCTATCAAGGTTAGTCTATAAGGTAATATATCACTTAGTGTGATTATTTATCAATTTATTAATAAGAAAGGAAAAAAGAAAACTAAAGAGAATATAAAAAACAAAATATTTAAAATAAAATATATTTAATTTTATAAACAAATTATTTTAATAGAAGATGAAAATTTATCCATAAAAATATAATTAACAGACGGATTTGAATGAATTCTTATAAAATAAATTGACTGAGTTATATTCTTTTACTTCAACTTTGACTGGATGAAGATAGATTAATAAATTATTTTAACTGAATCAATCCAAAACAAAATTGAGTTAGTCCGTGGATTTTATTGACCGGGACACTCTCCAACTACTATTAATTCAGGTATGTGGCATTCGCTTCAAAATATTTCACCCTCAATCTTTAATCATTATTGAAGCACAAGCAAAGAGTCCCTTTCAATTGTTGTCTCCATAGTTCAAAATGGAAAGAAAGGTTGCAATTATTGGTGCAGGAATCAGTGGTCTTGCTGCTTGCAAATACACTCTCCAGTTTGGTTTTAGTCCAATTGTCTTTGAAGCTGATGATGGCGTTGGAGGAGTATGGAGACACTGTATGGAGTCCACCAAGCTCCAAAACAATAAAAATATGTTCCAGTTTATGGATTTTCCATGGCCTTCTTCAGTTAAAGAAGATAATCCAAATCACAAACATGTCTTAAATTATCTTAACTCCTATGCTCAACAATTTTCCCTCATTCCTTACATTAGATTCAACTCTAAAGTCATTGACATGGATTATGTTGGAGAGTCTACTGAAGAAATGGATTCATTGGAATCATGGGGTGGTAATGGCATGCCCTTTAGCTCCAAAGGAACTTGGCATATTTCTGTCCAAGATACCAAGAATTCATCTATAGAGGTATGTATTTTTAGTTTGTTAATTTACTTTGGTAAGCTTTTCATTAATAATATAAGGTAGTTTTACTTTCAATTATTCAATTCTTGTTTTGTGTACTTTTGTAAACTTTTATTTAACAATCTAAAGTAGTGACTAATTGACATCATGTTTTATATATGTGTTCTGTTTCTCACAATAAAAAGTAGTGACTAATTGACATCATGGTTTATACATGTGTGTATAAATTTTAAATTGTGAATAAAGAAACATGGTTATTATATTCTTTTGTTGTTTGACGTGATTGCTTTTGCTATGTAGTAATAATATACCAAATGGGACATTTATATGAGCAGGTGCATAAGGCAGAGTTTGTCATCCTTTGTGTTGGGAAATATAGTGGTTTTCCAAACATTCCAGAATTCTCACCAGGACAAGGGCCAGAGGTTTTTAATGGCAAGGTTATGCACTCCATGGACTACTCAAATTTGGACAGTAAGAGTGCTGCTGAATTGATCAAAGGAAAAAAAGCTATTGTAATAGGCTCTGGGAAATCTGCTCTTGATCTAGCTGTTGAATGTGCAAATGTAAATGGTAAGAATGTTTTTGTTGGAATTTTTCTATATAATCTGCAGAAGGATTTATTTGGCTTTTTCCTACATCAATAGTTTGTTAATAGTTTTTCTCCTTTTTTTTCTGTTTCCCTTTCTGATATTTCATTCTACTGATAACTTCTATAGGACTCAAGAATCCTTGCACAATAATCTACAGGACAGCACACTGGTTTCTTCCAAATTTTAACTCTTGGGGTGTTTTAGCTGGATTCTTGTACTTTAATCGCTTTGCGGAGCTTTTACTTCACAAGCCAGGAGAATCATTCCAACTTGGCCTTCTAGCCACTTTACTTTCACCATTGGTAACAATCAATCTCAAACAAATGTTGTTAGCAACTTACTCTAGAACTCACTCTCTACACTGTCAAAAAATGTTTAAAATTACAAAATCACAAAGTTTTTAATAAATTAAAATAATGAAGTTATGATCTTTTCAAGAGATGTGTTGTTAACATTTTCACATCTCTTAAAGATTTTGTGTACTTACATAAATATCTTAATTTTTTATATTAACCTTTACTATTTAAGAGGTGTATATAATTCCAAAAAAAAATCTCAGGAGGTGGTGTTATTGTAATTTACTAATATAAGCTCTGAGTTGATATAAAGTTTCCACTGTTAACTTTCAGAGATGGGGAATTTCTAAACTAGTTGAAACTACTCTAAAGTGGAAGCAGCCATTAAAAAAATATGGATTGGTACCTGATCATAGCTTTCTTCAAGACGCTGCAACATGTCTATTTGGAGTGTTTCCTGATGGCTTCTTTGACAAATTAAAAGAAGGATCTCTTCTTATAAAGAAATCACAAAGCTTTAGATTCTACAAACAAGGTGTAATCATTGATGGAGAAGTACCAGTGGAAACAGATTTAGTATTCTTTGCCACTGGATTCAAAGGTGACCAGAAAATCAAAAACTTATTCAAGTCTCCAATCTTCCAAAATTACATCATTGGGCAAACTCCCCTCTACAGGTAAGTGTTGGGTTTGGTTCACTTTCTTCCAAAACCTGTTATACAACCTTAAACATGCATGTTGTCTGTTTTTAATTTTAATTTGATTTTAGACTTTATGGAAGATTTTCTTAATTAAGTTACTAAAATACATGTTTACATGAATTTAGGATTTGTCATTAGATTTGCTTTTGATGATGGAGAATAATTAGGCCATATCATACATGGGTAATTTTTTTTTGCAACAGTGTCACTTCAAAGATCAAATGTGGCAATAATAACTAAAAGCATGTATTAGTATTATGGCATTTCACTAAAGTTAGAGATCAATTACATAACATTATGACAACTTAAATCAAAATTAATTTTTAGTAAAGAAAAATTAGATTCAAGTCTTTATTATACATTAATATGTCAACGATTATATTATCGATAAGTACATAGAATTTTTATTCTTATATTATTTTTATTTTGATACATAAAGATTCTAAAAATGATCTATGTTGTACCAATTCAGACAAATAATTCACCCACGGATTCCTCAGTTGGCAATGATAGGATATGATGAGAGTGCATCAAATATATTTTCCTCAGAAATGAAAAGCTTGTGGGTGGCGCATTTGTTGGATGGACAAATTGAATTGCCTAGTATTAGAGAGATGGAAAAGAATGCAAAATTGTGGGAAGATCATTTAAAGGAATATGGTGGAAGATATTATTGGAAAACATGCATTGCTATTTCTGCAATATGGTATAACGATCAATTGTGTAAAGACATGAAGCAGAACCCCAGAAGGAAGAATGGCTTTGTCGCGGAGTTTTTTGCACCATATGGACACCCTGATTACGTGGGTCTTACTCGTATACACACTGATCAAGCCAGTCTTGCTCGTAAATGAGAATTTGAAAGCTATTAATTAAAATTGTATGATTGTTTGTTGCTTCTCTTTCATTTGCTTAAAGCTTGTCTAATTTGGATGTATGGATGGAAGGACATCATGACATAAAACTCTAACTCTGTACCGTAAATAAACATAATATCATGACATTGTATCATTAATTTGATTAATTGGTCATTAAACAACTTACCTAGAATGACAACGGATCATGATAATTTCTTGGTGTTTCTTTTTCGATGCTTTATTTTGTAGTACACATTGATGATTATTTTTTGTTCCGTACGTTCTCAAAATGGAGAATATGTTAACCCAATGATAAGTATTAAAAACATCACAAGTCAGATCCAATGCTTATTATATTAGACTACTTTGTACGTCATTTATGATTTGATTTTTACCAAATTTATTTATAAATATATATTTTCAAAGCCCGTTAATAATGATTATTTTTAAGGTCTATTTACTATATTGTTTTATAAATTTGTTTAAATTATTTTTATGATGATTTATAATAAAAAATATTATAAAATAATAATTAATGATTTTTAATTTGAACCTTAATATATAAGTTTAAATCTTATTTCTACCAACAAAGAAAATTAAATTAGTTCTAGCTTGTGATTTTAACGTATTCAGTAAATTTCATATTTTTAAGTGTGTTTTTTTATTCATGGTGTGTTTGGATGAAATATTTTCAACACCGTCTTTCTTTAATACTTTTTCAAAAACAAATATTAATAACTATTTAAAATGAATTGAAATAAATATACACAAAATAGTTTTTATAATTTATTCTATTTTTCTATGATTGTGTAAAATGTTTTATTCAATAAATTGAATGTTTTGAATTATAATGTTAATTGAATATAATAAATAGTCTTATTTGAAAGGATAAAGAAGACATACAAGACAAATTAAGATTTCAGATAATGTAAGAATCATGTAAAGTGGTGAACGAGAGATAAGTCTTCTTTTACCGATAAATCTTAGTAATATTAGATCAACGGTTATGATTTCTTTGTCTTTTCATCTCTTTTGTCGTCTCTTTTTCCTTCGTTCGAACCCCAGTTAGTTGCCAGTATTCCTATCAGTAAGGTCAAAAAACAATAATATGCACGTCTCCACTTACACACCTAAGCGCCAGTGGCGGGGCCACAGGGGTTCAATTTTTATTTTTTAAAAAAGTTTTATGTATTAAATATTTTGGATCTTTATTTTTTATTTTACATAAATTATATTCTATTTCTTTCATATAATTTTTTTTTAATAATTATAAATGTTACAAAGAATTTGATTGAGAAGTTCAATGATAAAAAGAATAATTATATGTATGTATATTAATATGATTTTGTTTGTGTGATTTATTACGTATATAACTTTGTAAATATTATATACTTACATTATAAAATTTAATCAAAATATAAAAAATTAATTTGAGAATAATGACTAACAATAAACAAAAGTAAGCTATATTTTTATCTAATTTATAATATAAAATTTATGATTGTATATTTATGTTCATTTTGTAATTTAATTTGTTTTAGTGATTAAAATGATTATCACGTATAAAAACTTTTTATTCCAAATTTTAATTGAAATTTGTTATTATTATCTATTTTTATACATATTTTTTTTTATGTTTATATATCTCGTTTAGATTGAAATATATTTTAAATGAAATTTATCGGCTCATTTTTTTAAATAAAAAGAAAAATGAGTATTAAAATCTAATTATTAACTATATTACTATTTTATCCTTATAGTTATTTTTTATGTTTATATATTATGAGGTATTATTTTTTTATTTTTTAATAGCATTGTATTCTTTGTTAATATTAATTTTTTTTATTTTAATTTTCTCTGTATCGAATTTAAATATTCATCAAATGAATATAATTATATATTTATTTAAAATTTTTAAAAAATAGTTACATAATAAATTTGTTACATATATTATATACACATATTAGACTTAAAAAATTATTTATAGAAATTAGTTTTTAATTTTTGAATTCTCATAAAAAAAAAATGACTCCACCCTCTCGAGACACAATAATTAATATATATATATATATATATATATATATATATATATATATATATAATCATCTTAAATGTTTATAAGTAGTTATCTTGAGATACAATATACAAAATAAATAGTTAGATGAGTTAATTTATCCATCCATCTAGTATATCAAAATCAACTTTATTATGGTAATAACTGTAATACACCGTCAACCAGTCAATTCACTCACACAGTATTTGCGTATTTTTCTCTCTTCACATTTTATATATATATATATATATTTTTCTCTCTTCACATTTTATAATTGGTTGTCTGATTATCTACGTATTGCAGTTGTCTACCAAATATTTTTCTATCAAATGACCCAAATCCAAAGTATATACATACATATTAAACATCCTTCCTAAGACCTGTAAGGTCTAAAAAAAATAACATTAACAATAGCAATTCTAGTGTCAAAGAGGTATTGGAATCTATATGTTCTACCACATTTGGCTCAACCATTGCTTCATCTTCAGAACTTATTATCTTTACTTCATTACCACCAAAATGCAAGTGGTTTCGGAACAACTTTGTAATGCCATCAAAACTCCTATTGTTAGTCAAGACCACAGTTTAAAAAATGGGTGAGTTTTAGGTCCCAAATGTTAATTGACTAAGAACAATTCCTTTCAACTTTAATGTATCAATGTATATATATATGGTTATTTGTTTCAATCCAACACATTAATAAATGAATTATAATAAAGATCAATGTAAAACAGATACAGAGAAAGGTTTAGAAATTTGGATTTATATTGAGTCTTGAGTGATTTACAAATCAAACCTATACTGAATTTTATTTTATCAATTATTATCGATTACAAATAAGTACACAAGTAATCACATAATAATCAAAACCTTTCTTGAAGACCCGCTAGAATGCTACTACTTCTTAGTGAACAATCCTTTCACTAAAATATCCTTTAAGAAAAACTATCTCAAAGTGAGTAACATAATTTTAGATGGCAGTCAATACAAAGAAATATATCACCTAAAAACTCATCAATGAGCAAAAAGTTTCTAAGAGATCTTATTCTTCTTTTCTATGAGTGACTCCTGATCTTTAAGGAGTTATGATCTTCTCCATGCAAAATTATTTAACCTTTATTCAAATTCTTGGAGAAGCTTTGAATACCTAAAAAGTCATTTTTCAACATTCTTTAAAATTTTCACAATGAATCACACTCCCTGTTTCAGGCCATGAAAGTCTATTTATAAAACTTTAATAATAATTGTTTACTTTGTTCTTCGACCTTACTGGGTTTAAATAAAGAATACAATAATCCACTTTTCTACGCTTAATTGATTATTTGCACATTGATTTTATAATTTCAATTTCCTAATAATCAATTATTTTGGAGATAATCGATTAAATGTGCCACAATTTCCATTTCTCAAAGTAGCTTCACCAAGTACAATCGAATAATCGGTTATTTTAAGACTAATTTTCAAAATTAAGTTTGGAAATCCCATTTGAAAAACTTTCATATGTTAAGCGTAAACAATGTAAATTGTGACACCTTTATTGTGATTGAATTATTTATTAAGAAAAAAACAATAAAAGATTCAAATTGGAATTTATCAACCTTTTTAAAATAAGAACAACTGTATTAAATAAAAGGTTACATTATCACATGTTTCTCAACACATAAAAGCATAAGTAAAATATAAACTAATCAAAGGTATTTGGCACTCCAAAACCCATATAATTTCAAATAAAATAGTTGAAATAATAAAATAATAATATTCAAATATATTTTTTTTATAATGAGTCTTTTTCGACCTTATCAAACACTGAGTATAATGATTATAAATTTTGGATAAACTTATCGGTTTCACTTCTAAAGTTCAAACTTAAAACATGGAGAAGTACGAGAATTTTGAAAGAATAGTTAAAGTAAGTACAAAATTTTCTTCTACCTTCAAAATATAACACCCATTTTTACTTTAAATAGTCATTGTGAGACTAAGAAGTTCCTTCATTTGATATAAGCTATTTCTTGGAGAGAAATTATTTGTTTGAGTATTAATTACAACGTTAAAATGTTCATGCATGATATTTTTCTTCTTTTCATAATATATTTATGCATCAAGAGATATATTTTCCTTTGTGTTAGTAAAAGTACTTTGTTGTACTTTGTAGCACCCTAAATTTTTAACTGTTTTAATAAAATTATTGTTTTAAAACAATATAAGAAAACATAAATAAAATTTAATGAATAAAAGAAGTATGATACAAGATAAACTAAATAAAAGTAAGTGTTTAGACATAACTGAGATATAAAAATTTCATGATACATGTAATGAGAATTCATAATAAAATACATCAACTGACAAGTTTGAATCTAACCTTTTCCTGAACATCTATAAAAAAAAAAATAATAAATCATAAATTGAAATCTAGGTTACTAAAGTACATACAACCTACCTAGTCTAATGTATGTTAACAAAAATATATCCCTTCAAACTATCCTAAAAATAGTATTTAGTAATCCTAACCCTTCAACGAAAAATTTAACAAAATGATAATTGGTTCTTCCTTCCATGTTCCTCTTCATCGATCAAAGAAACTAAATATGTAAACTTTGAAATTATTAGGTCCATAAATGGAGGAATAATATAGCATCACGAGGAGGAGTCAGAATCGACTCTAGTAGCAATAACAATGGTACAAAAAGAATGTTATTCAATATAGTCAAATTTGACGTATTGTAAAAAAGCTCTACAATTTTTAACGGCTCAACTATTATTATATATGGTGGTCTAGGTTGAACTAATTGTGTTTGCGTCATAACCTGAATCCTAAATCCCAAAGGTCCTAGAGAGTAAACTGTATTATGAGTCTTATGAACGATCCTCTCCTAAATCCATCATAGGAGTCCATATGCCACTGGACACTCATATCCAATGAATCAAAGAGCTTTTGGGTCTATCATCGAAATCTCTTGAAAACTAAAGTAAGGGTAAGTGTCTTCGTATATTGTTGTAAACTCACACACATACTTTACAAAATAAACAATACCCAAAAGTTTCTACATGAGACTTCTACCAATCACACACAATATTGTCATTGCGTGTACACAATTTTTTTTATTAACCCTACTAATTAATTATCACCTTAAATTTTTATCATTTGTGGTCTTGCAACAATTAAGTTCATTATGACGGTAACACCCAATCCAGTGCCACATTTTCTAACACTAGACATGAAATTTATTTTTAATTCTTAAAAGGATAATTAATTTAATTAACAAAAATATGAGATAATTATTGTGAGGAAGAAAAATAATAAAAATAAATGCATAAATATTCACTCAGTACATAAAACATAAAGTCGATGATAGTTGCATAAGTTCATTGTTTGTTAAACTATCATGGTTACAATATCGAGACAAAATGAATAACACGAGGTTTAACCTATTTTAATCATGATGTATATCCTAAAATATAAAACCAACAAACAAATAAAAGAGGGTATTCAAACAAGAAGGGAATGCTTTTGCCTAAAAGCACCCTTTTCTTACATGCCTCAACAACACCTAAACTTACTGAATATGTACTCATTCAACAATCGTGGATCATAACAAGTATCTTACACACAAGACACAGGAACGTTATTTCATAAGAAATAATAATAAAAAATTATACATGAACAATCATTCAAGTCAATTCATAAATATCATAGATGTTAGGAATATGTAGTTTGATTTTAGTTAATACATAATTTTAGTCCCACATCGAGTAAACGTTGAGAGGGATTGCTCTTATGTGTCTATATAAACAACTCCTTGTAAAGCTTCAAAGTGCAGCACAACTCACAAAATGCAATAGATATATTGTGTGTCCGTGGACGTAGGCAATTTGTCGAACCACGTTAAATCCTTGAGTTCTCTTTTACTCTCTTCCTTATACTCTTCTTGTATTATTGTTTTGTTCTTAACAATTGATATCAGAGCCAATTTCTTAGTATGCTCTGTGGTTGCGGCTTTGTCCGATCTTCCACATCATAAAAGATTTGGTTTATCTTCAGGGTAGAGAAGCAGTGAGAGCGCTTTCCGTGAAAGCTTTCCTAAGAAAGCAGCAAGAACAATGGCATTGGAAGAAGTGTGTGTGAAGTCTTCCCCGGGCTACCTAACAAGTGGTATCAAAGTCGATGGTTCGACTTGGCGAGTGATGCAATGATAGGAGTGGATCTAAGTGAAGGTCAGGTGGACCTACTTTGTGGAGATCCCTTGTATCGAAAGTCTCCCTAGCAGGGTTGGCTAGGTTGCATGTGTCGTTGATGTGAGCTATCAGAACGACGGTACAAGACTAGGGCATATCGCCGACAATGTGAAGCTCAAGAATTGTCGCGACGAGGAAGCTCTAATGACCATCATTGACAATAGGGGGGGAGATTTAATGGCATTGGAAGAAGAGAAGAAGAAAAACAGTGGGAGCTTTACAAAAAGACCTGTCGGTGGACAGGACAGAAGGCTCGTCGGTGGACAGGGCAGAAGACCCGTCGATGGACAGGACAAAAGACCCATCAATGGACAGGGCAGAAGACCCGTCGGTGGACTGGGCATTGGAGTGGAAGACATTACACTAGGTGGTGAATGTAAATCAAACTCCAAGTGGGAGATTGTTAGGAATGTAGTTTCATTTTAGTCAATACATAATTGCATAGTCCCACATCAAGTGAACGATGAGGGGAGTTGCTCTTATGTGTCTATATAAAACTCCTCCTTGTAAAGCTTCTAAGTGCAGCACATAACACAACACAGAAGAGAATGCATATTGTGTGCTCGTGGACGTAGGCAATTTGTCGAATCACGTTAAATCCCTGAGTGTCTCTCTTTATCTCTGTCTTCCTTATTTTCTTCTTTTATTTGCTTTGTTCTTAACAATTGGTATCAAAGCCAATATTTTAGTATGCTCTATGGTTGCGGCTTAATCTGATCTTCCACATCAGAAAAGATTTCGTTTATCCTTAGGGTAGAGAAACAGTGGGAGCACGGTTTATCCTCAGGGTAGAGAAATAGTGGGAGCACTTTCTATGGGAGCTTTCTTAAGAAAGCAGCAAGAACAATGGCATTGGAAGAGAAGTGTGTGAAGTCTTCCCGTGATTACCCCAACAAGTGGTATCAAAGTCGATGGTTTGACTTGGCAAGTGATGCAATGATAGGAGTGGATCTAAGTGAAGGTCAGGTGGACCTACTTTGTGGAGATCCCTTGTATCGAAAGTCTATCTAGTAGGAGTGGCTAGGTTGCGTGTTCCATTGATGTGAGCTATCAGAACGACGGTACAAGACTAGGACATATCGACGACAATGTAAAGCTCTAGAATTGTCGCGGCGATGGAAGCTCTAATGGTCATCATTGACAATTGGGGAGGAATGTGACACTGGAAGAAGAGAAGAAAAGAAACAGTGGGAGCTTTGCAGAAAGCCCGTCGATAGATAGGGCAGAAGACCCGTGTCGGTGGACAGGGCAGAAGACTCGTGTCGGTGGACAGGGCAGAAGACCCGTGTCGGTGGACTGGGCAGAAGACCCGTGTTGGTGGACTGGGCAGAAGATCCGTGTCGGTGGACTGGGTAGTGGAGTGGAAGACATTACACTAGGTGGTGATGTAAATCAAACTCCAAGTGGGAGATTGTTAGGAATATGTAGGTTGATTTTAGTCAATACATAATTTTAGTCTCATCAAATAAACGATGAGAGGGATTGCTCTTATGTGTCTATATAAACAACTCCTTTGTAAAGCTTCAAAGTGCAGCACAATGCACAAAATGCAATAGATATATTGTGTGCCCGTGGACGTAGGCAATTTGCCGAACTACGTTAAATCCTTGAGTTCTCTTATACTCTCTTCCTTATACTCTTCTTGTATTATTGTTTTGTTCTTAACAATAGATTCGAAATAAAGATGTCAATTTCCTAAGTAATGCATGATGACTCACTTCACTCAAAATTTCATATGGTACCAATAAAACCATAGAGTGATATTTAGAAGTACATGTTGCTACAAGTACTCTAACTAGAGAAAATTATACAATAATAATCAGGGTCACTAATGTTATAATGCGAGTAATTTATTCAACTCATTGTAATTAGTTAGAAAAAAAAATTTCCTTCAAATGACAACTCCCAAATCCTATCACTAAGGGACCAATCTTAAATTTACCAAACTAGTTTCATTTATCATATATTCAAAAATATCTAAATTAACTTAATCAAAACACTAATGTATTCCATAATTTACCTACAGTTCCATTCCATGACATTAAAAAATTTAATCATCATAAACTCCTATGATTCTACGTGGAATCACGTCCCCACAATAATGCAGAAATGGTTCAATGCCGTTATTCAACTCATCATTACGCGCAATCACGTAAAAAAAAAACAAAAAAACAAAAAATTGAAAAGGAAGTCCAAACATAACCGTAAAAAATATACAAAAACAGAGGACTCGTGTTGTGTAAATAAAGTTAAAAAATATCATTTTTTTCTATAAATAATTGGAATAAAATTGTAATAAAGTTCTTATTTACATATTGGGCTCGATAAAACTCACCCATGTATCTATGTGAGAAACCCACTACAACAAAGATGCTGTGATTAATAAATTTTAAAACTTAAAATGTATAAAACACTTTAAATGGGATTTTGTAGTTTCTCACCTAGAATTTTTATTTTAGAAAAAAATATACATAGAAAACATTATTCTTTATAATTTTTTGTAACGCTGCAAAAACAATTCAAGTTTTTATAATAAATTAAAAAAATATTGCTTTATTTTTTAATAAATAATTAAAATCATAGAAATTTAGCTAATAAAATTTAACTATAAAAATTTGATTTTTAATAATATTTTATAAGTAGCTAACACGTTCTCAAAAATCATAATTTCTAAAATTTGTAATTTAAGAATAAACATAATTCCGGATATGAAGAAACTTCTTACGTATCAAATATTTCCTTAAAAGATTAAAATAGACTAAACAAAGTGTAACAAAATATTCAATTTTTTACAAAATGGAAAATGATTTTTATATATACCTAGTTAACACAACTTGATTCATTAAAGTTAAGCCGACTTGGATTTCACAATAAAAATTGCACAAATCTTTTTTGATTCAATAAATTCAACACACTCCACAGGTATTTTAACATTTTTCTGGTTCATAACTCACTTCTGAGCATTGGCTGAACTGAACATCCAGTGTTTTTTCCATTGTATAACAATGGCCACGTCGGTTCCTACAACTCCTTCCCTTCTTCGTCCGTTGCATCAATTACAATTCCGGAAATGCCCTCGCCTTTCTTCTAAATCCCAGTTTCGCCCTCGCCTCTTCCGCTCCCTTACCCTAAGAACCATTCGTGCTATCTCTGCAGTTGCCGTGGAATCGGTACGCTATTAATCATATTCATTTCCCTTATTTCAAATTTTAAACATCATAATATAATAATTCTCGAACTCTTTTTATGCCATTAATATCACCGTTATAATTCATATTTTCTCAATTGTTTTCTGCTTTCATTTTCAATTTTAATTTTCTGAAAACAGTTTTTGAAAGACGTGAAAACAGAAATTTGAAAGATGTGAAATTCCAGTGGAAAAGGAAACAGTAAACATTCAAAACCTAGGTTTTCAATTTAATAAATATACGCTATCATCATGTTTTACTTTTTTCGTTGCGTCACATGATGTTCCAAAAAGTTTAGAATCATGAATTATACTATTAATTTGTGTGGCCACTTTGTTTTTGGGAGAAGTTATGTGAACATTTTATGGCACTTCTTTAATAGTAGTCCATTATTTTGTATGTGAGAACTAAAAATTTTTGTGATGCCATAAACAAAAAATGACTTATGTTAGGATTCTTATTGATTTTTCCTTCAGGATTCAAGTATTCAGCAGGATCAAGCAATTGAAGCAGACATCTTTGCTTGCCCAATATGTTATGAACCATTGATTAGAAAAGGTCCTCCAGGCCTTAACTTGTAAGTCAGTTAGATGTGCATTATGGCAGGTGTATTCTAAAATCCATTGTCTTAGTAATTAATTGTATGGTTTTTGAACTTCAGGTCAGCAATCTACAGGTCTGGTTTCATGTGTAAGAGATGTAAGAAGTCTTATTCTAGCAAAGACAGGTACCTGGATCTGACTGTAATTGCTGGATTGAGAGATTACACTGAAATTCAGCCTGCTCGGACTGAGCTTTTCAGGTATGATATGTGATAAACACCAATTTCGTGGCCTTATTAGACTGCCAATCTCTTGATACTTATATAACATGTTTTTGTTAAGTATGTATACTTGAGCAATTATTATCATATGTTGCTCATACTCGTTTTTCAACAATGTCTTCTTATATGTCCATTTTCCATGTATTTGTTTATTACAGGATACATCTTTCTTGTTAGCATTTTTGAGTTATTGTTTTAACATGACACAAGTTGTAGTCTAATTCAGTTTCTTACATACCACCAGTTGTATGGGAAAGTTCTTATGTTTTCCTTTGTGTCTAAACTATTATTAGGAGTCCCCTTGTTTCGTTCTTATATGAAAGAGGTTGGCGACAGAATTTCAGGCAAAGTGGCTTTCCTGGTCCTGATGAAGAGGTATGCATTCACTGAATGTCCTGCAGTTGAAATGTGCAAATATTTGAAACACAATATTCACATTTATCAGTACTCTGAGAAGTATTTTGATAGACATAGCCAATGTTGTTTAATAACATATATATCACAGGATGAAAGCTGGGGCTCCATATCTTTTATTTTTTCTGGCATCCCGGCTTACCTTGTAGAGATAGTAATGCAATGCATATTTGGCCTAATACATTTTCTGTGATGCAGTTCAAAATGGCTCAAGAGTACTTTGAATCTGCCAGAGGTGGACTTGTTGTTGATGTTAGCTGTGGTAGTGGTTTATTTTCCCGAAAATTCGCCAAATCTGGAAGCTATTCTGGAGTCATAGCACTAGATTTTTCTGAAAATATGCTGCGCCAATGTTATGATTTCATTAAGAAAGATGACACAATTTCAACCAGGTATTCTTTTTCTCATCCTATACTTGATTTTGAATTTAATGAAGTTAAACAATGAGAAATTCATTGTTTTTTCATTTCTTTGGTTGCAGTAATATTGCTCTTGTAAGGGCAGACGTTTCTAGGCTTCCCTTCTCATCAGGTTCAGTTGATGCTGTTCATGCTGGTGCAGCTTTGCATTGCTGGCCATCTCCTTCCAATGCTGTAAGTGTGTCTTTGCGTGATTCACAGTAGAATGTTTGGGTTGGGTCAACCTTTTTACCAGACTGGTATCTTGTGTGCGCCCATGTCATTTAAAAGAATGAACCAGTCTTTACACTTAACGGCTGGCCTTCCATTCACTCTGAAAATGCTTGTCTTCTCTGTATGCTGAAGTATCATGTGTAGGTTAGGTTGGTCCTCATAAGTACTTCCTACATCCTATTGTGCTGCATTTCTACTTCTTAATATGTACAACTTTTTGTAGCAATTCTGTATATTTTTCGTAGCTTCAAACTAATATATTTTTCTTGAATAGTTTTAATATTAATCAGTTATTTAATTGGTTCTTCTGAAGTTAGAATTCTTTTCTAAACAAGATATTTACTACTTGAATATCAACTGAAGTACTGAAGTAAGAAATGTGTGCAATACTTTCAAATCACTTACCCCTGTCTCCATAACCTCATTCTGTTTATATTTAGCCTGAAATTCTCAAACAATTAATAATGGGGGCCATTTCCTTACATTTCACATATTTTATCGTCGATGTATTGACTTGTATGTGATCTATATTATTTGCTTGTTCTTCCACATATCTGTTGAATAATATTTAATATTGTAATTTTCATGATGACACTCTAAATATACACTGTTTATAGGTTGCTGAAATTACCCGGATACTAAAAAGTGGTGGAGTATTTGTTGGAAGCACTTTTCTGCGTTATAGTTCATCAACTCCCTGGTTTGTACGCCCTTTCAGAGAGGTAATCTCTTATCTTTAACCTTTTATTATAAAACCGGAAGTGTCAATATTTTGCATGCTGAATGGTCATTGCACGTGCCTTTATGTGTAACTTATCAATTTGAGTGACTACATGATTATCTCCTGATTTCATGAATTAAAAACCTGTTCTATCATTTAGTAAGTTTCCCTTGAATTTCAACCATGTTGATTTAAAGGTCTTCTGGTTTGTAGAGAACTACACAAGGCTATGGCTATTTAACAGAGGAAGAGATCAAAGACCTCTGCACCTCATGTGGTCTTACCAATTACTCAAGCAAAATTCAGCAGTCTTTTATTATGTTCACTGCTCAGAAGCCGTAAAACTAGGTTTGATCTATTTATAACATTGATTATCCTGCTTTTTATTAATTCCTTCTGTATGTATTGTATTATTTGTTTCACGTGTAAAGAAATTGTAAATAAAAAACAGAAATGAAAAGGAAGAAACCATAGTAACGTGTAAAGATTCACAGGTAGTAAAATGCACCATGTTTCGGTGCTATATATCCGAATTCTGACAATATTTATAAAGAACATCCATACTGTATAAGCCTTGATCAATCAGAAATAAAAGGAAAAAATTCAACTATTTTTGTATTGTCCTCCATGGTAAGCTTTGATTAGGCCTAAGCCCTATATTATTACATTGACTATTTGGGAAAATAAGGAATAATGTTATCAAAACATCACGTTTCTACTATTTTATTTCTGACTGCAAGTGGTTCTGCATAACCTTTGTCCAATTAAGCTTTAAGAAGCTTTGTTTTGAAGTTGTGACTTCATGCAAATGACTTCTCAAAACGAAGGTTTTTCTTGGCATTTTAAAGGTAACGGTGCAAAATTTTTAGCGGCCAAAATAACAAACATGATGAGATTTATTGTACTTCATTTATCATCTCCAAAACTACTGATGTTTAAGGTTAATGTATAAAAAATAAGGAGTTAATAAGCGCAGAATATTAATGTATTTAGTCTAAAATATCCTTATTTAATATAAGATGTAAATATGTTTTGTTAGTTGTTGAAATGCTTAAGTACATACGTATACTATTTTTTGGTAAAGATCAAATATAATTTCAAATGAGTGTATATTTTTTTAAAAAGAAAAAATAATCAACGATATTTAAAATTTACAAAGCAGGAATTATATTAAAATAAAAAATTAAGCATCAATAGTTTTGAATTCAGGGAATAATAGGAATCAAACTATTTTCTCTTCAAATTGACTGTCTTGAGGGGTTTTTGTCACAACCTATTAATTTCATTTTTTGACTTACAGAGATTCTACGGGAAAAGAAGTGAACTTACCAAAGACTAATTGAACTGATTATAATCCACTAAATGGTTCTTGGGAAAGGACCAGCTCATGATATGGCCTTTAAAGATAAGGACAATCATACAAAATAGGATACGTGGAAGTGGCTCATGAAATTAAAATAGCAGAACGAGATGACACTGATCATTTACACAGGCCGGTGCAGAATGATCCCCTCGTGCGGCTCACATGTTGTTGACTCACTGATTGTTAGAATCTCATCATGTCTGCATTTGGCCACTTATAGATCTATGACCTTTGACTGCTGCAACAATTAAAAAAGCTTTAGAGTAAGGAATAGGAGAAAGAGAATAAAAGGACAAGTAACAACGTCGATAGATGTAGTAGCTACTAGCTAGGCACCCTAAGCTTCCAAATTGTAGCACGATTTATTTGTTGAGAAGTTTATATTCGTTCTTCGCTATATGCAAAATTCTTCACGCCAGTAGTAATTACAGTTGGCAAGTGAGATAAATCTATAGTGAAACAACTCATGGTACGGCCACATAAATAAATATTTTATTAATAATTTATATAAATTTTGTAAGGATGAAAATAAGAAAAAGAGTTGAATTGTATTAGATTAAAAATTACAAATAATTTTTATAAGTTTAATTATCATGAATGTCACCATGGACAAATCTTTTAGATAAGTTTTTAAAAAGGATTTGTCTAAAAGACAAAAACTCTTTTAAATAGAAATAAGCAAAATGATAAGACTTAAATATTTATACTAGTTTATCTTAACACAAGGATACGTTTAATTCCTTAGTAATTATTAAGGTTTTATTATCTTTTACAAACATAGAAATATTCTTTATTCATAGTCTTTTAAGGTTAAACAAATATTTTTTAGATACAACTTTTTTATATTAGATGCAATCTGTATTTTATGAACATAGTCTCTTTAGGTTAATTATTATAAGTATTATTTGAATAAAACATCTTTAAAATAAGAGGATTGAAAGAGTTTGTCTAACTATTTGAAATAACATTTGTGCAAAGAAGGATATACAAGTAGGATTAGTAAAATGACTTTACTGAGAATTTAAGATAAAATTCAAAAGTTTTGGCTTGTTGATTTTACTTCAAAATTTCAATTTTTGAACTTTATACAGACGAGGAATTTGAAGTAACTAAGTTAGACTCAGCTAATCAAACTTCATTCATCCGTTAAAAATATGTTGAAAACAATCCATGACCATTTATTGTCTCTGCATGAGATTTCTCATGAAAGTTGTCTTACTTTTTGCATTGTCCTTTTTGCAACAAATCTTCTTTACAGAGGAGTTCCTTTTTTGTTGTGATTGACTCGTCTTTTATGTGTCTTAAGTATATACCTTATACTTGAAGTACTTTACACATTCTATGGAGACACCACACATAGATGAAATGAACTCATTTACTAATAAAGAAAATAGATTTAACTATTGTTGTTTTGGACTTTAACAACGGTGAACAACAACCATTATCTCATCTAGTTATTTACGTGCATTTTTGACGAATCAATATAAAAATATTGTATTCTTTCTTTTTTATCTGCTTGTTTTAAACCAATCTCAAGGAGGTGATTGTAATCTAAATAAACCTTTTGTAAGAATCTTTGAAAAACTTAATTTTTAAAAATAGAGTCTAATTGATCAGGCGTAAATTTCGTCTGTTTCAAAAATGCTTGCAAAACATTCTTAAAACACAATCTAAACCCCATTTTTAAGTTTTTGCATTTACAAAATTTTTTGTGATTTTTTTCTTTCCTCAAGTATTATTTGAATAGGTGGAATATTGGTCATTCTAAGTCTTTTTGACCCCGACTCCACTTTTTAAAGCAATTGTTTTGACTTGCTCTCTATTCTCTTCATTTGACACCAAAGAAAATCCTTATTAGAGTAGTGGGGAAAGGTAAGCAGTTCGAGATCAACACTAAAAAATTGTTTTCTTAATTAAAAAATGTTTTCTTAATTAAAGTTTCTACATTATTTGGATTTACACAACTTTATGTATTGTTACATTCTTATAATGTTATGAAATTTCATGGTGTGAATGTGATTGTGTTTTATAATTGTGTGTGTCTTTTGAAAGAAACAAAGATTAATTATACATAGAATTTCAACTTATGGGATACGAATGGATTGCAACAAGTGTTTAACAATTTGTGGACTATTAGAAATTGTTGTGAATTGTTATTTACTTAAGTTTCTTCTGGGGAAATGTCTAAATTATAGGAAAAAGTCATCGAATTTTTGTAAAAATTTGAATAATTAGAAAATATTTAAGTTTTGAACTTTACTAGGTGAGTTCTACCTATAAGTTAGCCTTATATCCTTGATGTAATATGATGTGTTAAGTTGCAAATAAGGATGATGAAATGATGTGATGATTTGACGAAAGGTTATTTTGATGATGTGTATTGAGTCATTACATTGGTACCACATTGCAAATTGAGATGAATTGAGAAACAATCATCATGTGCATATAGATGATTGATAAGGATCGTTATATTTAATGGTATCAGAACAGGTCAAACTTTTTGACGTGAGTGGTGAGCTTGTTATGTTTCCTTGCATTTTGTGTGCATTATTGTGTTTGATAAATTTTTATTTTATTGGTTGAAATTGTTTTGGTGTGTTTTGTTTGTGTTCTCATCCTAGTGTGTACAACAAAAAATGATTGGTAGAAATGATCATGCTATAACTAATGCTCTGCAAGCCTTAGCTAAAGCTGTGGAAAATCAAAATAAGAATGAGTTTTTTGTTGTGCCTGAGTATCAGGGATTGGATCACTCCTATTAGAATAATATGCATTTTTAAACAAACGATACAATTTAGATGGTGCTCGGAATTGGTTGAGGGAATTAGAGAAGATTTTCTAAGTGATGAGGTGTTCAAAGGTATAGAATGTGGTTTTTTGTAACATGAGAAGCCTTCTAAAGGATATTTTTGGAGAAGTATTTTCCTGAGAACATTAAGAGTAAGAAGGAAATTGAGTTTCTAGAACTATGGTAAAGTACAATGCCAAATTCGAGGAGTTGGTGAGATTTTTTCCTCACTATCAAAGGAGGAATGGTGAAAATTTTAAATATGTGAAGTTCTTGAATAGTTTATGACAAAAAAAATTATGCAAGTTGTGAACTACCATGACACTCATCAATTTCCTTTATTAATATATATGTATAGAGTATGCGATAATTATCATATCAAGGTAGCACATTATAAGAAGGGAAAAAAAGCAAAAAAAAGTTAGGCTAAAAAGAAACTATATACAAAACTCTATTATATGGTAACTAACTGAGTAATCAAAGTGGAACTGTCGCAAAGTTTACTTGAGCTAATAACATAAATTTCAATGTTGTCTCACTAAAAATAATATACTTTAGACATAGTAAACTAGAAAATTACAAAATTGTCACTACACCATATTTATATTCGTCGTTGATTTTTTATAGATAATTATAAAATTTTTACCGCATCATGTTTAACAACAGTTAATTTACAATTGTTATTAAATATACGACGTAAAATATTATTTTTACATTAGTGATTATTAAATACTTAACTTAATGAAAATAGTCTTTGAAAAAAGATGTTTATTCTAATTTGGCATATCAAATGAGTTTAGTCAACTTCGCCCGACAGTAAAACACTAAACTTCTTGTAGTGTATCTTTATTGGCTTCGTATGTATTCAAATTTTTTACTTTATTTTATCTTTACACATACTCAGATTCATCTTATGATACATAGGAACATAATTATTTAAAGACTTTAAAACATGAGACACGAGACGTAACTATCAAAACTAATAATTTAAATTTATCTTTAATATTTTCAAATTTAATAAATTTTAAATCTTAAAACTTACTTATTTCAACATTTCTTTATTTTATCTATAATATTTAGAAAAAAAAATTAGAAATCACAATATGAGTAAGATATTTCCATATTAAACAAAATTATCTCTCGTAAAGGATGCCTCTGGTTTAGATTAAGAAAATCATTAAAATAAAACTTGCAAAGTAATTCAAATGTACTAAATATATTTAGGATGCATTAAGAATAAATTAATCAATTATTTGTCCATGCATGATTAAATGAGTGTATAAAAAAATATATTCCCATTAGATTTCTCGAATAATCCATCACATTTAAAAAATAAAACATTGCACTCCATACATTTCTTAGCAGAGAACTGGGTTTATACATCTTCACTTGTCATTTCGAATGTTAATTACACTTGTATTTGTGGAGCCAAATAGCCCCAGCATACATATCAAAACATAGATTAGGGCCTACATATTCATAGCTCATATTTCTATAGAAACCAAATTAGGTTACCCGCATTAATTGACATGATAATAACCATTATACTTCTTAGTTATTCTTATCTAAGGATAAATCATAATAAATATAAGTATATAATTAATTATACTAGACAAAAATATCTATGCAATATATACTTACAATTCTCAACAAAACTTATTACTATTTACTTAATACACATTTTTTATTTCATAATTTTAATTATCTATTTGATTCTTATAATTTCAAACATGTTATTTTTTAGTCCTTTATTTATTTTATATAGTTAAAATTAAAATTTTTTATTTTTTTAATTTATATTTTAATTCTTTTTAAATTTTTATATTTTTAATGACAAAGATTAAAAGAAATTAAAATATAAATCATAAAAAATTAAAAAGATCATGTTCAAAATTAAAGTGACTAAAATTGAGAATTCAAAAATATATAATCCAAAACCTACAATTTAATAAATTATATTTACCAAATAATTAATTAAACCTAGTTCATATCTCGTCTAGAATTGTCTGATCACGGGCAAAACCTATATAAAAAAGGGTAAAAGCAGAAGAAACAAATTAATCTTTCAAAGCCCAAGAAAAGGTCTTGGTTAGAGAGCAAAAAGACCCAATAAGTAATGAAGGTCCTCAAATTTAGCACTAAATTAAGCCCTTAAATAAATAATTTGTCATTATTTTCCTTGGTAGTGCTAAATGTGTTGTCCCTGTCTGTAAAATGTTAGTTACAAATCCACATAATTAATAAAGTACACACTGCTCAGTGATGATTGGTTGAATGTTTCCCCTTCAGATTGATTCCCCTTAAAACATGGCGTTTCGTGTACATGTCATGTCGTGTTTCAGATTTTTACTTCTCAGTTTAGGTGATCCTGCACTTGTTGTGCCACCACATGCACAGCACATAGCATCAAGAACATTTGGTTTGGCACAGCTTGTTGCTGTTAGTGAGAGAATGAAAAAATGAGAAAAGTTGGACATGTACACACCTTCATTTGGCTTTTTGTTTTGTCTTATTAGCTATTAAAGTCTAAGAGATTATATCCTTTAAATTTTTTTTAAAATTATTAGTGTCCTTTGTTAGAATCCATCCTACTGTTAAAATATATTGAAATTTCACCTGTTTAAAATATAGGGGATGTAACATGAAAAATACGAGATGTATCTCAGACACATTCATTTTCAATATTTTAGATAAAAAAAAATTAAAATATAAATGAAGAATTAAAAATAAATACACTTTAGTATATTTCATATCTCAGATTTTTCATGTAGCATTGTTCATATGATCAGGAATATACTATACCCAACTCATTTAAGAATGTTATCGATTTTGTGTTATGTTACCTACACAATAAATAACTTAATTATAAGAATTTTTAAAATTAAGGAAATTAATATATGTTATTTAGAAAATAATGCTAGTAATAATAATAATGGGAGAAATTAAGAATCTAATTTGAGTTTTATCATTAAAATAAAATATAATAAAAATACTTAAGTGACATTAAATAACTTATGAAAAAATAATTCACGAACCAAAAACGGGTAAATAATTTTTCTTTTTCTTTATTTTTTCACTAAGAGGGTGCAAATAACTTAAGCAAATTTTCCTTTAAACAAAACCTACATTAATATAAATTATTATTACACGATCTATTGAGGTAAAAGTTTAATTTTAACTATAAAACATGGTAAAAAAAAAAATTACTTGTGAAAATCTCCAACTGAATTTCATCATTTGAGTTTTCTAGCTAGTTGCTTAATTTTCCAAAGTGGTTCGGGGAAAGTGACAAATCAAAAAGATTTAACGATGAAAAGGTAGATTGAAAATTGAAATAAGATGCATATTGGTCCACAAAAGATTTTTGGGCACAAAGGGAAATATTCAATATATTTTATTGTCCGCAGCATTATCAACTTTTTCATTATGCATATGCATGTTCACAAAACATTCCTTGATTAAACGTCACGGTCAAAATTTTTGGCCGGAATTATTTCCAAACTAAGTGGTAATTTGCTCCAATTTCTTGATTGGAATCATTGCCAAGTAGTTTGCTCCAATTTCTTGAGTTGAAATTGAACTTTGAGGACTCAATACTCCGAAACATTCCGGTGGACAACAACAATTCAAATTAATCAACTAATTTCCTTTATAGAAAAAATTAAGAAAAAATTAGTAAAAAAATATATATATGCATATACGTTTTATGAGGTAATTAGGTATCTAATATTTCTCTTTCATATTTTGCTATACAATTCTAACACAAATTTAATGACTGGTTATGCACGTGTTTTCTTATTTTTATAGTACTTATGAATTCGAATTGCGACATGCACTTGATTTTTTTTTTTGACCTTCTAAAGGTGACCCACGAATCGTGGATGTCTTTTTATGCCAAATCAATGGCCATAAAGGTGCATTCATGAACCATCTCCATTCCGGGGTGGCTATTAAAAGTCTTAAGTCATATTTAGCAACTGATTGTTCATAATTATGGAAGTAGGAAAATTAAGAAAAATAAACTGAATGGAGGTTTTATTCTTTTATGTTGAATGAACGTATATTGAATGGAAGTATTTCAACATTATTTATCATAACTTTTAAAGCGATTAAAGATTTTGAACTTACATCCTAATACATATCTTTCTTCTTTCAGTCCTTTAATAAGTAGAATCTTAGCATTTATCTTTTAATATATTAGCTTGAACAATTGATTATGAATCAGCTATAGTCTTACGAGTTTTAAGTCAAGTAGCAAAAGAGTTTTGAAATCATCATACAATAAATGGTACTTAGTATTTTAACAAACTTAGGAGATTAAAGAAGGGTAACAACTCCAACATATTGTCTGAAGAAAAGGTGACACCAAATTAACTCTGTTAAGCTTTCTCAATTAAATTGCCTGACCTTTCCTCTTTTTCTTTTTTCATCGGTTTTAAAATTGTTCTAGGCAACGATCCACTTTCTAAGATAATAATAAGAAGAATAGGGCAACTTTTATTCCATTTTCATCATTTAATAATTTTTTTGGTATTTCTTAATAATAATATTCAAAATTTGGTTTTGCCCCTCATTCTCATAATTTTTTTATGTTCAAGATTAATGCACATAGATTTATAAATATTTAAAACAAATGAAATAGTATTATATTAAGATTAAAATCTCTTTATTTAGTACTTTAACTCTTGAACTCTTGATATCTATATCACTAGTAGTGAGATTTAAATATATATATATATATATATATATATATATATGAAGAAAAAATGTAATTAGACTTTAAAATAGTAAAACATAAATTGTTGTGATAAAAAAAAAAAGGTTAAAATTAAACATTTAAAGAATGCCCGAAAAGGTACACATGAAAATATTACATACTTATAAAAATTACAACCCAGTTTAGTAATTTGTCTAGAAATTTCTTTTTGGTTTTATGGTGGGACGAAACGGAATGAAGTAAGGCCCTAAGACTTGGGTAAAGACGAAATGGAAGGAAGATCCCTCACATTGAACAAAATTTACAACTTTTGGACAGAAATATAGTCTAAGTTAACATAAATATTTACACTTTGTTACACAATTAATTAGATTTTACAACATGGACTTAAAAATGAATATCTATACAAGGGGTGATCAAATTAAGTGAACCACTCACCTTGTTAAAAACTTATGGCTACTTCTTGTACGATATGTTTGTATGTTGGAAAAATATTTCGTTATAATATAAGTCAATTAGTCACTTAGTCATGTATATTATTTTTATATTAATTTTTTTTTCTTTTCATATTTTATGAGGTAATTCACCAGTTTACATTGTAATGTTTTATAAAATAACATTTATCGTATAAATTATGTTGTAGTTGGCTATCAGTTTATGCATAATTTATAAAAATCTTTCTTTTTTAATTTCTTAATCAACAGCACCGATTAGTATTTATTTGAAGGGGAAATGAATATTTTAAGAGCTGAATGCTCACTTTACTGAGAAATCATTGAACAGGCTGTCTCCTGGCCTTGGGGGCGCCCCCACCGCGTTTTTCTCTTCCATTTGACAATCAAATGTTCATTCAAATTGAAAAGTTTATCCAGCCACATCTGAATTTAATTTAACAAAAAAAATACTACCATAACTAAAATAGTTTATCTCAGTTTGTGCATAATTTGGTTCTTTAATCCTATTGTTAAGTGTTTGTTATTGATCTTAAGTGTGGATAAAACTTTATTCGTAGAAATAAAACTTACTTTAATATGTCAACAATTTAAGAAAAAACAAGTGTCTAAATATCTATTAGAGGACTTCTTTAGTGGAATGAAAAAAAAATTAACTACCAAATTCATTACTGAAGTATGAAATCAACTATGTAGCAAAAGAAAAATTGCTCTCTTGCCAAGTTCTATATATCAAGTGGTTAATTAAGAGAAGAATCCAAGTGGTGGTGATTTAACTATTAAAGAAAGAAAGCAACTGTCCATATTGGTTTAAATATATACAGATAGCATTTTAATCCCCCAAAAAATAATCATTTAATTTCTTGAGATTATAAATGTGAGATACTTGTAGTCTTTTCATATATGAGTTATATATTTAAAGAGATTAATTTAGATGACAAATGATTTTGTTATTGGTGTATGGTTTATTGTTTTGAGGGAGCAATCGTGTATTAAAAGTAAAAAAATAAAAATAATTATCAAGTGCTAAAGTATTTTACATATGTGATCTCAAAGAGCTAAGTTTATAGAGTAAATTATCATCACAAATTGTTTGCATCGGATAATTTACTTTATGAAAGATAAAAAATAGTGCAATAGTTTATGAAAGTATAATAATTTTATTATTTTAGTTCATCATTTTAATCCTTAAATTATATTATTTATTATTATTTTGATCTCTCAATTTATTTATTAACTTTTATTTTAGTGTTATGAATTAGGATTAAAATGAATTAAAAAGTTTCAGTCGCTGCTAGTTGAAAGAGAGATCAGATTGTTTAACAAAAGAGCTCTTATGCCAACTAGGTGCGGTTCATGAAATTATTATATAATTCAACATCACTATTTAAATCATAGTACCAATTAATTTTTATATAATATGTATTAAAACTTTAATTTATGAGAAAATTAATAACACTTAAACTCATGTTATGTAAATAGTAGTTGAGACTACAAACAGGTGATGATTCAAGTCCACTTAAAAATTTATCATGATTAGTAAATAATTCTAACATTTTAGCATATAATCAAAGAATTCAATCTCTAATTTATACAGTGTGAAAGAATATATGTCAAGAAAAAATATTATTATTAGTCTCTTAAATATATTTAGTAAGAATCGATATCTTTCTTGATATCAATATTTTAATTTTCTCTCTCTTTTTTTTTTATACTCCATAAGTATCTAATAGCAGTGTCAATAAATATTTTTCTTAGTTGCCAAAGGGAAATGGGAGACACGGAAACAAGGCGCACGTTGCTCTGATATTCAACTTGTTTCTTTATGACTCTCAACTTTCTATCTGTTACATATTATAACCCTTCCCCTATGGACAAAATGGTGTCTACCTATTCAAGAAAGAATAAATATATGTCCTTTTCTCACCTTGTGATTCTCCATAAATACTCTTGTTCCCATGCTCTACTCCCTCTCTCTCTCTCTCTCTGTGTCCTTTCTAGTTCACCTCCTTATTGGTCACACCACAAGGAGAGATTACCAAGAGACTTGAAACAATTAAGTGTTTCAAAATATGATCATGGTTTGAATTTCCCTGTTTTCTCCTCTTTTAATTAATGCAAATTCTTATTATTGATGACCCTTTTGGTTCAAATATCTTAAAGTTTTTACTTGTTATGGTTGATGTATAGGGACACCAAAAACCTGCATGGTTGGAAGCTCTTTATGCACAAAAGTTCTTTGCAGGGTGCTCTCACCATGAGAATGCAAAAAAGAATGAGAAGAATGTTTGCTGCTTAGATTGTTGCACCAGTATTTGTCCCCATTGCTTACCATCCCATCGCTTCCATAGGCTTCTTCAAGTTCGTCGTTACGTTTATCATGATGTTGTCAGATTGGAAGATCTTCAAAAACTCATAGATTGTTCTAATGTCCAGGTATATTTCACTACAGCAAAACTTAGAAATAGTTAGCTTAGCTGTTTTTAATATTGTTTCTGAATCAGAATTTAAGTTTTCAGTTTAATAACTATTTTGACATTTAATCAAAGCAAAATATTT
Organism: Hylodesmum podocarpum; assembly: GCA_026586105.1. Lineage (NCBI taxonomy): Eukaryota > Viridiplantae > Streptophyta > Magnoliopsida > Fabales > Fabaceae > Hylodesmum > Hylodesmum podocarpum. The sequence goes on along the minus strand of JALJEV010000493.1, from coordinate 4,186,527 downwards.
AGTAAACAATTGCTGCAAACAACCTTTAGTAAACAACTGCATTATGCAAACAACCAGTTATAAAATATAAAGAGAGAGAAATACATATACGTATAAGTGTAAAGAAACATAAATTTGCAGATATTTTGTGAATTAGCTGGTTAACTACGTATTGCAGTTGTTAGCGTTATTAATGAAAATATTTATTATACATGTTATTTAGATATATCTCTAATTTTAATTGAAAAACGCATTATATCTACTATATGGTTGAGTACTAGCTAGTTCACTAGATGAGTTGTTGATTAATTAGTTCTTGCCACTGGAAAAGCTTTACTAAACGTGTAATTCGACCATTGTATTGTATGAGGTTTGCTGATTCAAAAGCTTTTCAATTCTATTAGCCTTATACCATCAATAGTGCGAAGGTGGTGTTCATCAAGAAGAGACCACAAAACAGGCAATTCAAGGGATCAGGGAACTACTGCACTTCTTGTGATAGAAGTCTGCAAGAACCTTTTATCCATTGCTCTTTAGGATGCAAGGTATACACTTAATTACAAACAAATATTCTACCCTTTTTGCTTTGATGAATAATAATATAAAAGCCTTTCGCAATTTAACTTATAATTCTGCAATTGGTTACATGTAAATGAATTAATTGAAATAGAACATCGATCAACAAATTATATGAACGTATAAATTGTCACGAATGAATGATCTAAAAACTTCAAACTATAAATGCCGTAGCTTAAATTGTTAGGTAAAATCACTATACATGATGATTTAAAAAAGAAAGAAAAAAAGTGAAAATCCGGTGCATTTTTATAAATAATAACTATGATTTATATGATCGATGGTCTTAGTTTCCCATTCAATTTTTTTTTTTTTAAAACCAAAAGAATATAAGTATTAACTGGGGAAAATTCTATGTTGAGAGCACCCCACAATTAACTCTATCCAAAAATAATCCTATTAGAATTCTTAGATTTCTCTAAGTACCGTAATAATAATAATTAGCTTTCTTATATCATATATAACTCTTTTGATTTTGTATAGCTAATGTGTATGTGCATATATGTGAACATGTATAGGTGGATTTTGTGCTGAAACACTACAAGGACCTCTCTCCCTATTTGAGAACATGCAAGTCCTTGCAACTAAGTCCAGATTTCCTAATCCCACAAGAGATGGGTGATGATGAGATGACTCGTTCAACCATTGTGGACTATGATGAGACAATGAGCTCGTCTTCAGGGTCAGAGAACATGAGCATGTCTTGCACTGAAGTTGTTAGGAAGAAGCGTAGTGGGTGGAATATGTGTGCAATAAGATCAATGACAAGCAAGGTTTCGGGTGAAGACACGGTAACTAGCATGAGTAGAAGGAAAGGCATACCTCATAGATCTCCTTTGTGTTAGCAACGAAATCCTAACTAGGGGAAAACAAAAAGGTTTTTTTAGTTTACTACCAAAAGAAAATGTTACATTTATTAAGTATTATAATAATAGGATATTTTGACTGAAGTGGGATATTCAAAATCACTCTCGAAAATGAAGTCTTTTAGTTTTAATTAATCACTTGGTCGGAGCATTTGTTCGGTGCTGTCACGTGGTTGCCCATTCCAAGCAACGGTATCTCTACATTGTTTCATTTATTTTTTTTTTTTACTCTATATTATTTGAAATAGTTTTCTTTTAAATTTTGGTATCGTTAAGTAAGGATTAAAACAATAAATATCTTTATTATTTTTGGCAATTAAATCAAAAAATAAAATAAATGATATTATATAACATTAAGACTTCAAATTATATATATATATATATATATTGAATTAAAGATGTTTGAAGTGTTTAAACCCTACATTTCTTATAATTGTAATAAAAAATACTAAAAATTATAATCTACGAGAATTTATTACGAGTATAAGTTACCAAAAGCATATACAATTTGTAAAATGTTGGTTTAATGAAAATATAGTGTGGATCAAGATTTAATATTTGTGTTTAAATGCATTGTCTCTATAAAAACTTAATGAACTTAGGTATTTAATATTATTTGTTTGGATTGTCTAATCATTGATCTAATTTTCTTATTTACTTTAAGATGATTAGTTACATTTATTTATTAGATCAATTATCTTTAATTGAGTTATTTAACCGAAGGAAAGATAGTTAAACCCTTTCTTTTGAAGTTGTTAAAGGGCACGGGAAAATGTTAGATAGAGAAAGCATGGGAACATGATAGGCTAACAAAAAGAAGATGATGGAACAGAAAAGATGACAATTGGAGGCAAAAGGAGAATGCTGCAACTTTCTTCTTTAGAATGTTCCCATGGCCCAAAAGAATTCAAAGTCTAACTATTAAGAATGTGTGTTAGTGGGCCTAGCCCATTAAGCTTTTACTTATTTTATTTTCCCTAAAATGTGATTCATCCAATTATTTGATTCATGCCAAGTTTCTTTTTTATCTTTGAGTTTGTGTGTGTAAACCTACGGAGGGTTTTACGAGAGTAATCAATATTTTATTTTTTATACTGCAAGTAGTCTAGTGTATCTTTTAACATAATCCTGATTGCCATTAACTTCTTAACATTTCAAGATTGGAAGGTGTTCCAACAATAGGGGGCAGGTTTGGGAGGTGTTTATATCAAGGAGAAAGAATAAGCAAGGGAAGAGGTTTGGCATTGTGAAGTTCAAGGGAGGTTAAGGATGAAAGAGCCTTAGAGAACCAATTAAACCAGACAACTATTAGTAGTGTCAATATGTGTGTCACCATTCTCAAATATTCACAAATAGATTTCGAAACATAGGTTAAAGTATGACAAATATAGAAAGCGTAATGAGGAGAGCAAACAACTGGAGTTGAAAACTTGTATTCAAATTACATATATGTTTTTTGTATGCAACAAAATGCAATGGGTATAAAATAAATGTTACATACCACTAGTTACACATGTCAGAAATGCTCCCACTCTAGCCAAAGGCAACTTCCTACAACATTTTCTTTTAAAATTGAGAAATTTACATAATAAATTTTAGTATATGATGTGGTTGGCTATTGTATGGTATGTGTAGAAGTTATAAAATAAATGTACTTTCTAGTATAAGGTTTTCAATAAAAAAAATTGTTGGATAATATGCTTTTTTGGACTTGGACATAGGTGAAAAGTTATTTGAAGGAAGATGTATATGTCTTTGGATATAGCTAGTTAACCCATACGCTTTTATTTTCCACACGTGCATGTATTGTTTATGTTTGAAAGGGCGTAGGGTGTGGTGATGGAAGTTATCAAAATGGATAAGGTATTGATATGTATATATGGAATATTTGTGATACATATAATGTTTTGTAATATTATTGTAATAGGTGTTTGTTTTATCTTTGCAATGTGAAGTATGTTGAGTTGGAAGTTTGGTTGGGGAATGATAGTGCCTAATGTTGAATAGTTGGGATTGGTAAGTGAAAAAGGAGATTAAGGTATAGTCATGGTATGATAGTTCATTTTGACTTTATTTTTGTAAACATTAGTTAATCATTATCTATTTATGACATACATAAATAGGCTTTAACCAAATGGTTTTAGGTTTTAAATTATCTAGTCATAATCTTATATACAGGATTGGGTACTTCTTGCACCTATTTTATTTATAATAATTTATCTTGCCAATAAAAAAATGAATTTAAGTATTTAAATAAATGACATGTTCGGATATTGAAGTTTTTAAGTTTTTTAAGTATATATAAGTTTTTAAGTATTCACTAATTTTAAAATAAGATATTTTATAATTTTTTTTTTTTAGGGTGAGGGTTGTCCCCTACTTATATACATTTAACATGTCATATATATGAGATCTCTAACATATTCTTCTTCCGTCGAGAACGAGACATTTCAAGCGTAGATTAAATAATGAGTAATTTGATATTGACGTGATAACGGATTACACGATAGGCTCAACATTAACAAACGATTCTAAAATAAACTCTGATATCATATTATAAATGTGGGTTATAAGTGTAACTCAAGTTTACAAAATTGACTTATAAGATGAGTGTTATCCCTCACTTATGGATATTTAATATGTCATATCTTTAGGTAATGTAGGATCTCTAACAATTATACATTTTATTATGTTTGAAACTTCATTTAATTGCAAGAATGGAAAAAAAATAAGTAAAAGAGTAATAAAAGAGAAATAGAGATGAAATAAATATTATTTAATTGGAAAGAAATAAGTGAGAAAAAAATAGAAGTTAACATAGATAAATTGTTTGATTTAAAAGAAAAGAAAAGAAAAGAATGGAAAGTAATAGAAAGGAAAGAAGTAAAAGAGTAGAAAAGAAGAGAAATGGAGATGAAAAAAAATATTTAATTAAAAAAAAATGTGAGAAGAGAATGCAAAAATAACTTTATAAAATGGCATACTTACCTTGAAAGAGAAAATATTTTATATAATATAACTATAACTTCTATGAATATTAATTTTTCTTTACATGTGAACACAATTGAAACAGTCATTTAAAAAATATTTTATATAATATAACTCTAACTTCCATCAATGTCAATTTTTCTTTACACTTAGAACACAATTAACTGAGTCATTTAAAAAATGCAATATTATAAAATTTGGGTGATAAAAAATACGATTAAGTAAATTTGAAAGCGCGAGTGCAACATAATAAAATTGTGAAAATGGGGATAATCTACTAGTGATTTTCTCTCCTTATACCTTTTATTAATAATAACACGTGATTCTTAAAATTAGGTTGACAGTGAAATTACAATTGAACTACACATGTTTTTGTCCAAACTTTGTTTGGACTTTTAACATGAGACAAGCAAGCTAGTGGTACACAACTTCTGACAATTTCCCACATGCGTGGGCTTCGTGTTGCCCTTCAAAAACAAGACATCAGAACCCAAAGTAACAAAAACACTAAATGATGCAATAACAAATGTCTTCAACACTATTTTGTTCCAATTCTATTCATGTGGCCTATAGCCATATCTTCATTATCTATTTTTATAATCTTTTTTCATTTTGAGTTTATCTTCTAATTTTATTTGTGTGGACTAAGTTACTTTGAAGGATTAACACAGTTAATATTATTATTTGTCGTCGTTTAATGCCAGTAGCATGCATTTGTTATCAAACTTAAAAAAGGGATCTATTTAATTTTTTTTACTTAAAAATAAATTTAATTACTCAAATCGTCAAAGTTAAAATTGTCATAAAGTAATTTAATTTTACAAAATTACTGAAGCATATGTTATGATGCATGATGTTCTACTCATTTTGAGTCACTTAATTCTTTAGATGATTTTTATCTCATCAAGTTCAATTTTTTATTTTAACTCAGTTTTCTCTAAATGATTCTCTCCCATAGTCTTTTTTTCTATTTCTTCACCTTTAGTTTTTTTGTTCTTATGGATCTTTCTCTTTGCTGTCTCTTCATCCAGTTTTCCTAAGATTTTTACTTGCTGAAAAATATATAACTATACTAATAAATATATAATTATATTCTTTGTTCTCCATTTTATTGGGTTTTACAGTTATCTACTAAAGTCTCTGGTTTTCTCCTTATATATTAAATGCAGCATAGAGAAATGGTTTAGATATATTTTCATTTCATTCGTATTGTTGAGTATTGAAATGATTTGATTCTTCTTTATTTAGTCACATTATTAACAACAATGACATATATAATTTGTCATTAATTTTTAATTTGAAATTTCTTTTGATGTGGAATAAGATGAATTAACATTATATAACAAAATCATAATTACGAAGAAATATGACTACGAAATATTTGTGCTTGTAACAATGTTTTAATGTGCTTGTTCTATTTTGTGAATAAAGTAGAGATAAGTGTGAAAGATCAAGAAAAAAGAAATAAATGCTCTAGAAACCCTAATTGTGAAGATACCTAAGACTGTGTTTAGATGGGGAATTTCAAAATCTTCAAGAAATTTAAATACCTAGCATTTCAAATGTCTTGATTTAAATTCCTTTCATTTTGTAATCATCTTGTTTGGATGAATCAATTCAATTTCTTATATTTTAATTTCTTTGTTTGGATAAAGTAATTTAATTTCTAAGAAATTCAAATTTTCATTTTTAAATATTTATTTAAAAATTAAATTTTAATACTGAATAAAAATAAATATTAATCATTTTTAAATACTTAAATATTCAAAATAATTTTAATTTTACATGATGAATTTTAATGTTTCAAAATATTTAATAATTAATTTTTTAATATTGAATAATTAAAAACATAATAAATAATTAAATGTAACTTAATTAAAAATTTTGAATTGCGTATTATTAGAAATAAATAATTACATAACTTGATAATCGTGAAATAATTTTAAATTATTAGAAAATGTGTGAGGAACTGAAGAGTTGAGAGAGAATCGTAAAATGACTCAAAAGAAATTGAAATGCCTCACTTTTACATGTAATTTGAAATACCCCAAATTTACTCATTTGAAATTCCTTCTCAAAATGACATCATTTTAAATTCTTCAAAATATTTTATTCAAACAAGTCAATTGAATTGACAGTAATTCAATTCCTCAGAACAAATAAATTGCTCCAATCAATTACCTCATCCAAACACAAGTAAGAGTAGCAAGTGCATGCTCAATAAATAGTAAAAAGCCAATCTCTTAAAAGTTAAACAGTGGATATGTCCAAAAGTTTCAACAACGTGTTTAAAAACAAGATTCCTTTGTTGTGAACGAAAAGAAATTGATTGTAATTTTAGATTTGAAATCCAAATTATGGTCTCAAATCTATAAATTCGTGTAAGCGAGAAAGAGAATAACAGTTTTTTCTTGAGTGCTAATCTCTCTTCTCCTTTTTTTTTCCTTTTATTATTTGTAAAGACTTCTACGAGCTAATAAAATCTTGTAAGAAATCTATATTTATTAATGAATTTAGATATTATATTTTGTTACTGTTATTACTGTCTATATTTATGAAAATAATATTTGTGTCTCAATAATTTTATTATTTGGTTTTCTTTCATTTATATTCTCTAACACTTTATTTATTTTCTGTTATTCACTTTCCCTTTAATCTATTATTAAAAATGTGCTAGTATCTACAATACATCGCAGACAAAACATAAGTTTGTGTTGATAAAGATTAAATTCTAATCGGAATAAGATAAATTAATATTATGTTCCCGTCTTCTTTTAAATAATTGTTATCAACTGAAAAATTATTATTATAAAATATTTGTACTTTTTGGAAGGTTATATTTAATACATTTATTCTATTTTGTAAATAAAATAAAGATAAAAATTAAATATCAGAAAAACAAGATTCGTAAATAGTGAAAACAACGAAGTTGACTAAAAATACCAAGAATTTACTCAATAAACAATAAAAGCAAAATATCTTTGATAAACTTTTCAAAAAACTAAATATAAATACGTCAAAGAATATAATAGCATACTTAATAAATAATAAAGTTAAGGTTTCTTGTTACAACACATAATTCCTTATAACAAGAAATCTTACTTTATTATTTATTGAACTATATGTTTTGATAATAATCTTGGACATCTTCACGGTCTAATTTTTCAAAAAAATCCTGTCTTTATTATTTATTGAACAAGATATTTCATATAAATATGTATATTATATATGTATAAATTAAAAAATAGATTAAAACTAAACCTATAATAAGATAAAAAAAAATTATTGTTATAAATTAACACCCATTATTCCACTGGTAAAATTAAACAGTGGTACAAGCATGAATACTGTGGATTGAGAATCAAATGAATTTTTGAAACTTCAAATTGAATGAACTCAGTGGACATTTCAGATTTGCAAATCTGGTTTTGTTCTGTGAAGTCATAATCACTCATCAGATGAAAGACCAATATATGCTTACATTCTCCGTTACTGCTGAAAAACATGATTAATCAACTTCAATTATTCCCCACTGACTCGTGTTGTTATTATTACCTCATAAGACCTTTTTATCCAGTGTGTCTTGAACTTCATCCTCAATTTTTTTTCTTGTAGGTGAATAAATTATTATTTTGAAATAGATAAAAAAATATATTTTTAATTGAATTATTTAACTCACGTAAATCAGACAATCCTTTGATATTTATCCATATTCTTGATTAATTCTTTTATTTTTGTTTCCTTGATCAATAAAATCGTAAGGAACTAAACTAAGGAAAATGGTGGGAGACGTTACATCTCCTTTGACACTAATGATTAAAGATGGTACTGTTTAGATAATTCTTTTAGAAAGTAAATATTAAATTTTCTTTAAAAGTTAACGTAAAATAAATTTAATTTATAAAATATTTAATTCATTCTATCTTTTACTTTTTCCCCTTTTTTATAAGTATTCAATTAAAAGAATGTTTATTTTTTTCCAAAAATATTCACTATCGTTTATAGTGGTTAACCACTAGTCAATCCATAAATTAATTAGTTAAAGAATATAAACTATTATTATTTATGTCAATCAGTACTGATAGAATGTTTATCTAATAAGACTTTAAAAATAAATATATGTAACATTGTTTAGGTTATTAATTTTCCATCTCATGTTATTATATCAACTATTTTATCTCAAACTTATTTCATTTCTATTTTATTTCTCTCTAACTTGTAAAAAAAATTGTATAAACCTATTAAACAGATAACCTATTTTTAAAAAGAAAAAACTCACTCAACTTATGGTTCAACATGGGAATTAAAGCATTTTCAGTAAAAGTGAGTATAGACAAAAACATAAAAGCATGGTGACCTAAAAAAAAATTCGCCCCTACAGCATACCTCTAACGACAAATTATGATGCCCCCTTAGTAGAGTCACGTCACACACAAGCACACATATATAATGCTCCAATTTTCATGACTATTTCTGCTTTGTTCCCACAAAAGACACTTCACCTTCTATCTTCCCCATTGGTTGAGTTATAACCTTATTTTATTTATTCATTTCGGCTTATATTTTTTGCAAGTCTATAATTTGATCCTTTTCATCTACATATTATAATAAGATTTGGTATATAATGGTTTATCCAACCTAACATAATCTTGTGTGGTTTCCCTTATAATATGGTGTTCTTAAAGGGATACCCACTAATGCACACTTTGTAAGTAAAATGGGACTAGTTAAATTAATTTACTAAATTAAGTTAATAAGACAAATAATGTTGTCTTTATTATGCACCTTTCAGCTATTGCCCAGCACCCAGGAAGTGTTCCCTTCCTGAAACCGCTTAGCCTTAACTAGGCTATAATGCCCTACTTTTCAAAATAACATTTAAATAACATTGCAAATTGAATAGTAAATAAGAGTCATGATATATAAATATTTTCATGATCTCTATATTTATTAATATTTTCATGATTTCTTATTATTTTTTATCCACTGTTATAATTGGATATCTTTTATCTTCTTTATCTTAATTTCCTTCTCTTGGTGTTTAGTATACCGATTTTTTTTTGTATATTTATTATAATAATAATAATAAAAGAATCTTGAGTTGATATTTATTATTATCTTAAAAAAATCATATCATAATTATTTTTATTTAATTATATATTTCATCTTTGTATATTTGTTATTTAATTTAGTCTATATTTTTTAAAATGAATTAATATTGCTTTTTTTGTCAATATTATTTGACTAGCTAACAGAAATATAATTTGTTATTGTGATTTACGTTTTATCTTTATTAATATCACACACTTAACTGTATTTAAAAAATATTTATAATGAGATATTTTGGAAAAATAGAGATTGAACTGAAAATTTTATAAATCTAAAAGTAAAATTGAAATATATATATATATATATATATATATATATATATATAAGAAGTAAAGATATAATTAAAATTTAATTTTTTATTAACATATACTCACAGATATTATGACGAGAACAATATTGCAGACACAGTAAGTTAAGATTTTATTTTTTATTTTTATAATTGTTTTTAAAAATACCGTATCTAATGATAATGTTTTTATATGAATAAACTAAAAGAAAATAATACAAAGTTGCTAACTTTAGGGTAAAAGCTGGTTGTTTATACAATTTAATTAATGGGAGCTTCGTGGGGCAGAGCTCGATGGTTCTATCAATCTAGCCACATCAGAAAAGTTTCATGACTGGTTAATAAAATGTCTTCCATTGTTAACAGTGGGAGATTTTCTTCCAGGTGCATGCATGAACATAAAATATTTATAATTTGCATTGTTGAAAATAGTCAGTGCAGTCTGTAGTGTCGCCTTGTTCACATGGAACAATAATTGAACCATAATAGATACAAAAGAACTATAGTTTATAGTTAATTAATCCCACTAAAGTCATTTGTTAATTATAATGTGTAGTTTTTGAGCGGGTACACATATCCAATGTGTAATTACTCATATGGTTAATTTTAAAATGCAATTAATTACTTTATAGCAAATCTCTGCATTGTTTATATTAACCCAATTTTCAATATTTGTTTTGCAAATTTATGGAATGAAAAAGAGAACAAAACAAAACTTGAATACCCGGCCTAATTAACCTTTTAGTTCTTTGTTTAATCCTACAAGAAATCCAAAATTTTCAATAACCTATGTTTCTCACTAATTGCCTCTTGAGGGGTCTTTCTTGGTGCATTTAAATTGACCCGCTCATATTCTTAGATTAGATTGGATCTAATTAAAGGTATTAAAGTGGGTCGATTTGCTTTGTCTCATATCAAGATAAAATGGGAAGGCATTGGTTGGCCAATTTTTAAAGTGGGTTCAAAACGTCAATTCATTTCATTTTGTGGTAATTAGTAGGTTAGTTGGTTAATCTACTTAAGAAATAAAAAAGGAAAAAAGGGGGAAATATCTTTCAAAACAAAGAAATAAATGTACATAGAAATTATAAAAAAAAAAAAAAAGATGTGCGAATTAAAAATAATGAGAATTCGTGGGTTAAATTAGCTAGGTTGGAGTCTAAAATTCTATGACTAAAAAATAAACTCCAACAAGTTAACTAATCCGTTCCACCTTACCATTAATAACTTCAACTTATGGGTTGAATGGATTGGTATATTATATGTGTAACCCGGGCCTTAAAAAATTATGAGTAAAATTATTCATACTAATATTTGAAATATTTGTGGACTAAAAAAAAAAATTTGAGCTACGTACTCTATCAACTCTAACCAATAATTTATTGTTTTGGTTAATGTTATCTATTGTACAAAGCAAAGATGAGAGATTCATAATGTAAATTTTTAAAAGAGTTATTTTTCATTTTTATATTTCATTTTCTTTGAATAGTCAAAGATGGATGACATAAGATACAATGTTAGAGATGCTTTAAGCCAGGACAAAATTGATCAACAAAATCTTGTGATGGTTCACGGCTAAAGGATTCTTTTTAACTTTCTCTTTTTTAGTTTCTCATATTATATTTTCTTATGGTTTCTTTTAAATTATTCATAATAGTCTTTCTTTTCTAGAATTAAGACTTAACTCTTGATAGTAATTAATTTAATTTAATTGGTTTGAGATTCTTTCATTCACCGTGACTTTTTTTATTGTTTTATTTATATTAATGATTATCTACCATTTAGCATAACATGCATAGGAAAGTATAAAAAAAGAGAAACTTTATCAATTTACATTTTAGTTAATCACAATAAAAAGATTAATATTTTAATTTGTGATAGTAGAAGAATTTACTTTTTAATCTGCGATCATATATTGAACAAAACAACTACACAATAAGGATCAATTCGATTAGATTCGACTGAATCTCTTGAAAAAGAATAAAGGTTATATTTGTTATGATTTTCGTGATTGACCACTTCCCGTAACACCTATGAGCCTACTATGATTGTTACTCACGAATAACTAACACATAAATATTTTATTTCATGTTCTTTTATATTGTATTATTACTTTACACATAAGACAGACAAAACAAAAACTCATTTAGGTATTAGGGTATTTTGCAGGTGAACCCTCACCTGTTGAGCTCGGGGGCTTATGTATCTACCACGATCTTCATGATTGACGAAAATCACTCCCCACAACACCTAGGAGCATACTAAGGTCGATTACTCACAAATAACCAACACATAAATACTTCGTTCAAGGTTCTTTTATATTTTATTATTATTTTATACACAAACAAAAACAATAACTCATTTAGGCATCAAAGTGTTTTACAGATGAACTTGCCAACTCGAACAAGCCTACATAGGAAAATAATACAAGAGAAGGATGTTTTATTAGATCTCATTGTTACGGACACGGTGGATTCCAAACATAAATAGAGGTTATACCTTAATTAATTTACTTTAAAAACCTCAGTTTAGTTGAATTAGAATAATTAAAAGTCTCAACTAGAGAATTCTAAACCTGAAAATTTTCTCCATCTTAAAATATATTCTAATTAAATCTTATGTTTTACTTTATCATTATCATATTAATTCAATATTTATTCATCCTCTCTAAAATTAAATTCTAAATTGTTCTTTTTATCTATTGCGATAATTATTAAAAAAAATACATCTACGTGAATTTGATATTAATAAGTTATACACTTGCAAAATTTTCACATTATCTATGTGTTCGATAAGAGAGAGTGAAAAAGTAGTAATTGTGTTGAGTATAGAAATAGACAAGGGATCTCTTTAAGTTAATGGTAGACTTAGTTATTGTATTGAGATATTTCATTTTATGTAGAGGTTCATCAAAGGAGAATTGTCGAGTTTAGAGCTCATGATATAATATATATATATATATATATATATATATAAAAGAGCTTTTGTCATAATAAAAATATAAAATTTTGAAAAACTTGTCATAAAATAGATATTCATAATTTTTTACAAGACTAATAAAAAAATTATAATCAGAAAATTAAATATATTAATATATTTAAATTACAATATTTATTTTAGCTTTTGAGACTCATATTGTGTTAAAATTTTACGGGTCAAACCCATTTGGACAAAATTTTAATTTAAAGTTAAGATTTTTTTAACTCAACTCACCCTTTATTCAGTTAATTAGGCTAATTTATTAGATGTAACCCATTTTTTTTTTATAGTTTTTCTTTTTAATAGAGTCTCTTGAAAATTAAATCAATTGATAGCCTCTTGTTATCTTGTAGGATCATGTATTAACAAAGTATTTCATTATTTTCTCATCTATGGTTTTATAAAAAAAATTAGAAGAGCTCTCTTCCTCTTAAATTTCTTGTATTAGTTTAGTGAGTGGGCCATTTTAGATAAATTAATTACTTGAGTTAATTTGTATTATGATTTTATTTGTAGGAAGATAAGCATCTCCTTATGGATAATAAATCGAATTTGATATGAATTATATGATTTTTTATTCCATATTGATAGAAAGATTAAATTCTATGGATAAACTTTAAATTTTATTTAATAACACAATTTCTAATAAAATAAATTCTATTTGTAGTTCTTAGACAAATATTTTAATATTCTCCTTAATCATTTTAATGATACGTAGAAAATCACAGATATCTCTTACTTTTTATAAAAAAAAAATAAAAATTGAAGTTAAACCCTAACGTGATGCAAAATGTTTAATTTATTAAAATAAAAAAATTAAGGTGAGTAAAGCATAAACTAGTACGCGTGGCCAACCAATCTTGAAACCAAATTATGATATTTGTCAAATGAACCAACCTCCATTTTGACACCCATGATTGTCACACTTCTCCCAACTGCCGCAATCTTCTCTCGTTTGGACACGTACTAAACAAGCTCGAGATAACAGATACGTTACAAAGTTATGAAATTCAGCAATTTGAGTCATTGACTTTGATGAGCTACTTCGGTCTATTATAGTATTTCTTAATTAGTTGTCTTGCTTTATTATTAGTTGCAGTCAAAAGTTGTTGCATTGATTTCATGGCGTAAAGTCGTTGATGGCTTCTTTAAATTAAATATTTGTTGATTTGGATTATTGAATGGAGCTTCGAAATTGAAACCAAGCTAGAACAGGCTCCACCGGTGTACGCAACAAAATTTGTTTTGATGAGTAATGAAATCAAGTAAAATGTGTTACTAGGATGTATAATACGAAATGGTTCGTATTCGTAGAAGTGTGACGAAAAAGAAATTTCTTAATACATTTATGCATCAATTTGATTTTTTTTTTCCATTTTGATTTTTTTCCCATTTTGATTTTTTTCCCCGTTTATTGTTCTTATAGAGATCTGACTAGTATCGCTCTCGTGGGAAAATATAAGGTGTAATCTTTAAAAAGATACTTATGTTTGGACATAAAGAGAAATTAATGTTTATAATTTCCGACCGAGAGAGTAGTACTTACAAAACATCTTCCGATGTTTAAGTCAGTAATTGTTTGAGTAAATGTTAGTTAAAAATATAAGGTTTTAAAATATATTAGAATCTAAAGATATTTCCTAAAAGGTATGAAGTATTTATACATTGTTGGGTTGACTATGTGAGAGTGTGCAAATATCATTAGGTCACATGCAAGTTGATGTGTCCAGCTACGATTGGGGTGTGTATGCTTACATGCCTACTTGGCCGATCTATTAGGCAACGATGACATGGGGGTAGGTGTCTCGTGCAGGATTTAAGTCACACATCTCGCATGGGTTGGTTCCTTTGGTGTGACGTAGGTTTGTGCAGGCCAACTTTAAGTTGTGTCACAGCTACAAACATTAAGTGGTGGTGTGATAGGGACATCACATCACCTTGACACAATACAATTACTTTTGTCATCCTCAATAGATATGTAATCGAAAACACTTTCAGGGATAAATTAATAGGCTCTTAAGAAATTGATATTTGTGACAAGAAGTATGATAATAAGGTTTTTTTTTTTTTTGAAAGAGATACTCCATCATAGATTTTAGTTAGGTCCTAATCAACATATTACCAACATCATTTATTGTTATCCTATTTTTGTCGATAATGAACTTCTAAATTACAAACAGGTTACAATCATTGACAACGACAATATTGTACGCATGTTCATTTTATATAGTAAACATTCAGCGATATCTGAGTTTAAGTTACTTGTTTACAATGAACAAGTTTTGTTATCACCTGAACCCCGAAAATTACTCCACCGAACATGTCGATTTTGACATTTAACTACCCATATTCCCTTCATAATCTTCTCAATACATCAAATCAAATTTATTCGATACAGACACTAACTAAGCTACAAACCTTCGGTATTATACCTAACTACTAACTTTAGGCTATCAAAGAGAACTCATACAATATTCCATCTCCATTAAGTTCACCACAACAAATCCCACACCTAGTCCATTCTAGTAAGTCAAATCTTCTGGTTCATTCGGAACAACTAACACCGATAGATTTTGATAATAGTGTACCCATAGAAGAAGTTATAGACTTTAGCGATGATGAAGATGAACCATGATGACAATAATTTCCCATTTATCACCAACCAATTTATTGAAAAAATCACTAAGAAAATGTACCAACCACCTTAGCATTTTCTTGAAGTTGGAGATCAATAACTCACAGAGGATCCATTGTACAAACATGTGTTGGACAAATGACCAAATGATGATCACAATGAGGAATTGTTTCTTGTGGGTATATGATTCCAAGCAGTAGACGAGCTAAAACATGTTGTCAAACTATGGTACATGTAAAATCATGTTACATTCATGTCTAAACGTGCCAACAATAAATTGTGGGTCCTCAAATGCTAAATCCCAACATGCAATTAGAAATTTCGTGCAAGTCAACAATCCAAAAGAACAACATGGGTAATCAGGATGCATGAAGATCCCCACACATACATCATGACCATATTTTTGCAAGACCATGACAAACTAACTACAAAGGCCATCAGAACAAAAATAATTGAAATAGTTAAACAAAATGAATGTCTCTTAGTCCTAACATTCAATGCACATATTAGAGATGAACTTGATTATTCTACCACTTATAAAAATGTATGGCTTGTGAAACAATAGGCCATAGAACAAGTGTACGGTAATTGAGGACAATTTTACAACGAACTCCTAACACCGTTCTTGGTCATGCAAACAATTTTTCTTGGGACAATTGTCAATATGCAAACCCAACATGCCTTTGACGAACATAATGAATCTATTCCTAACAGGTTATCTTTCATCGTGTTTTCTAGTCATTTAAAGCCTGCATTATCGGGTTTAATTTTGCAAGCCTTTAGTTCAAGTGGATAAGACTTAGTTGTATGGCAAATACAAGGGGACATTATTGCTATTGCACAAGATGAACACAACCAAATATTACTGATTTCCTTTGTTGTGGTTAAGGGTAAGACAGATGATGCTTGATACTTCTTTTTAAAGAACCTAAGAAGACATGTAACACTTCAACATGGCCTTCGCAATGCCGATCAGACATGAGTCTGTCAAGAGTGTATATAACAAACAAAATAGTGGATAGTCACTTGAAAACTCTACCCACGTCTACTGTATTCGCCATATAGCTAAAAATTATATATGGCATTTCAAGAAAGCATTAAAAGAAGAGATGTTGTGAATATGGGTAGCTTACATTTGCAAATTAACTTCTTTTATACATTAAAATGCAATAACTGAGCCATGATTCTTCTGATATTACAACATGTTACAACAGAAAAATGGGGAAAGATGTAACTGACTTGATCAAATATCAAGGGAGTTGTAGATATTAACTTGAAATGATGATAAGAGATAGGTTATATGACAATAAATTTAGCAGAAGAAATAAACTTAGTTTAAAAAATCAAGAAATCCACCAATTTATTCATTGGTGAGAGCAACCTATGAATGAATTAATAAATATTTTATCAAATATGGGATCGAAGTTGATGCAATGTTGTCATCCTAAACTTAGCTACGTACTTAAATAAAGAGTAAACTTAGCTACGTACTTAAATAAAGAGCAAATGAAAGTTAATGCCTATTTTGTCGAACAATTTAAACGTTAATAGGATGAGTTTCTTGTTGGTAAAATAGTCCATCAAAGAGGAAAAAAAAACTTAAAAGCTTCATGGTCATATTCGATCTACAAACTGCAAATTCCAAAATCTTAAAAAAAATTATTAATTATGAAATAATAAATATTATTAATTAAGAAACAAATTAAGAATCATTAATAAGAAATTTATTTGTTAAAAAACACAAACCATAAACTCATTTTAATAAAAAAAAATTATTTACAGGTGTCTACGTAAAATAAAAAATTAATCAAGTTGAAAAATGTTTATAAAAATATTTATATGTTAGTTAAATTATTTTATTAAGAAAATATAATTGCAAAAATTATTTAAGAAATCAATAATTAAAAGTGTTTTAATAAGGAAATGTGTTGATTAAAAAAAAAATTAACATGGAATGAAATCGATTTCCGCGGAACCAGTTTCACTCTACGGTTTTTTTTTTCTTTATAAACATTTACTACATCGATTCCTTAAAATTCAATGTAAAAGTACAGAAAACCAAAAAAAAAAAAAAAAAACGAATTCGATTCGTGGGATTTAATTTCATGATTGCATAATAAAATTTTGCCTTTTCAAAAATAAATCCAGTGTATTTTGGGATTTAAAAATTTTTTTTTTGTCTATTTACGAAAAAAAGTCTCAACACTGTTTTGTATTGATTATTTCTCTAATTAGAATTTAAAACTTCCAATTTATAGTTAATCATAATAAGTAATTAAAGTAACTTATAATAGTTATGTATTAGAATATATAACTTATAATATTAATTAAAGTAATAACAATATAAAATATGTGCAAATAAAGAAATATTTAAATATAATTTAACACCAACGAATACGAAATTATTTGACGCTAATGTATGACTTAAACTTAAAACAATTTATGAATTCAATAAATGAATGAAAGAAAGGCTGAAGCATCTTACAGCGAATACAAATATTAAATAAATAGAGTTATTTATTTATTTTGACTTTTAAACCAAATATACACCATAAAGCATATATGCTCCTAAAACCACGCGGCAAAGAATGTATGCGTCACATTGTCACTATCTAATAAGCAACACCTAGCAAGCATGTTATCTTACCATCCTATAAAGTATTCAAAAGATAATCAAATAAAGGCCAAAACGCTCAAATCAATGAATCACAACTACATACATGTGATTAAGAAAACACCAATATGGACAACGAAGCATGATTATGTTAATAAGCTTGTTTTCATGAGAAAGCAAAAAACTAAGAAGATGCATGACACAAGAAACCTAGACACAACACAAACACGTAGCAGCATCATATAATTCAACACCCCGAAGACGGAATTTCACAAGTACGATCCTGGTTTTGTTTTGTAACCGTTAATACTTTAATAGTGTTGAATATGTAAGTACATATATAAATTTAAAATTGAAAATTGTTATGGGTTAGGAGAAGCAAGGTTACCACGTTTTCGTTTACAGTTTTTATTTGGATTTGATTACACCTTACCCAATCAATTGCAGCCAATCAGTTGCAGCAAGTCATGCTGTGACTGAGTTTGGTTTTTGGTTTCTCTCCAACGCCTTATCGGTTTATATTTTCTGTACCAAAATGCCCTTCCATAAGTAAATTTTATATTACAAACTTGAACGAGATTATACAATTTTTCAATCTTTTTTATATAAATAACATGTTTTTTAAACATGATATTAAGTCATAATTCTTTCCACTTAGATTTAATTTTTAGAAATACTTAGTGATCAATTTTAAATATAGACAAATTAATTAACTTTATATAAAGCACGATTCCACGAGGGAAACGAATTAATCGTCCATTCATCCATCCACTAAGCAATTTCCGGGAAACGAATCTATGTTTCTCAAACTCTAGTGGTATGTTCAAAAGAATTGAAAGTGGGGTGTTAAAAAAATTAAAAAAATGTTAATTTATTTGGAGAAAAAATTAGAAATAAAGTAAATGTCTATAAACAGAAACATAGATTTATTTTCTTACTTTCTTTTCACAGAACCGTGATTAGAATAGGAAGTGAAAAAAGGAATAGTTGTAAAACTGAAGGGTGTTTTTGGTAACACGGTTTAAACAGAGACAAGTATAGAGAAGAGAAAGGGCCTACAAGTACAAAATTCAAGTGTATGTTTCCTTTGACGTGAAATGCCGAAGATCTCACATCAAAATAAAGTATCAAACACCCACTTCTTCACATCTCACACACACTCTCTCTCTATTCTTCTTCTTCCCCCCATTCTCTTCCTCTGCGTTTCCCTTCAAAATCAAAACAAGCTCTGGACTAAACGCAAAAGAAAAAAACGCAAACCAAATCCAAAAACACCGTAACACCATTATGCCATGCTTCACGTCACGCCCTTCTCTTCTCTTCCTCCTCATCCTCTTCTTCTCTCTCTCCCTCTTCTCTCTCTCAACCGCCACTAGAATTTACCATTTCCATTCCTTACGTATTCCAGGTCCTCCTTTTTTGTGCCCTTTTTCCACTTTCGACTGACCCATATTCAAAGTTTTGATTTTTCTGAAATGGGTGTGTTTTGTTTTCGTTTTTGTTTTCTGGGTTTTTCTTAGATGGCGGTGAGGAAGAGTTCCAGAAGGTGCTACCGTGGAAAATGAGGAGATCGATGGCCGAAGACACCACGAGCAACGCGTCTCTGATATTGGCTCAGAAACGAACCACAAGGAAGGACCCTCTTGATAACTTTAACCGTTACACTGGTGGTTGGAATATCAGCAATCGTCACTACATTGCTGTTAGTTCCTACCTAACCCTTCTATAACCACTCTTCACTTTTTTCTCTCTTTTTTCAAATCATGTCTCTAACGTGCTATAGTCATTTTTCTTGTTTGCTAGAGAAATCTTAGTGAGTCATTATTTATTATTTCCTGAGCTTTATTCAAAATTACAAAATTTTGCTGGTATAGTATTATTTAATAGTCTAGAACACTCTTTATGTACAAGATTTTGTAGGTTTCACTTGCTATATCTAGTTCATGATTATGTGGTTTCTGATAAATTTTAACCAACAATGGAGAGTGTATTGGGAGGATAGTGTTGCTAGTGCTCCATTTGATCTGAATTTTGTTTGTTTCTTTTGGTTTTAACTCAGAATTTTTATATATTGTTGTTTGGACTGTTTGGAAATATTGATGTTTGGTTAACTTGGTGATGTTGGCTTTTGGTGCAGTCAGTTGTTTTCACTGCAGTTCCGTTCTTTATTGTTGCTGCGGTCTGGTTTGTGATTTTTGGACTCAGTTTATCCTTAATTTGCTTGTGTTACTGCTGTTGTCCTAGAGAGCCTTATGGTTATTCTCGAACGGCCTATGCCTTGTCGTTGATCCTCCTCATTCTCTTCACCATTGCAGCAATGTATTTCACTTTCTCCCTGTCATGTTTTTGTGTTATGTTTGTTGCATATGGCTTTGTTTTTTGTTTCTATAAGCGTGTGTGTTTGGCTATGGTAGAGTTGGATGTGTTCTTCTGTACACTGCTCAGGGGAAGTTTCATGGGAGCACCACACACACACTGGAGTACGTGGTGAGTCAGGCTGACTTCACTGCTGAAAGCCTCAGGAACGTGTCAGATTATCTTGATGCAGCTAAGAAGATTGGAGTCGATGCTGTTTTTTTGCCAAATGATGTTCAGAACAAGATTGACGAGGTTAAGACAAAGATTAACTCTTCTGCTACGACTCTTTCAACCAAGACTGAAGATAATTCAGAGAAAATTAAAGAAGGCATTGATGGGATGTGAGTGGAATTTGAAATCTTGATTTTGATTAAGGTTTTGAAATGTCTTTTTTAGCTGACAATCACCTGTTGTGTGCTGTAGGAGACTGGCTCTGGTTATTCTTGCTGCTGTTATGCTCTTTCTTGCATTTCTTGGATTCTGTATGTTTTGTTTTTCTTTTTTCTGTTTTGTTTCTCTTGCTCTATGGTAAAGTTTGCTGTATTGTCTCATTTGCTTGTGTTTTATGGTCAATATTTTCTGCAGTGTTTTCAATATTTGGGCTGCAACCTCTTGTGTACTTGTAAGTTAAATTAATAGAGTTCTTTCCTATAACTTTATTTACTTCTGGACTTTTTAATCTATGATGAGTTTGTCCTGTTAAATCTCCACTCTAATTATGTGCTTTCAATGGCTGCAGCTTGGTCATTGCTGGTTGGGTTCTTGTTGCTGGCACATTTATACTTTGTGGTGTATTTCTCTTTCTTCACAAGTATGTTCCTTCTTCCTTGCTGATTTTATGTTGAAATTTATATTTTTCACCTAGTTGCCATTGTGGTTGCTTTGTTTTTCCCCTTGGGACAAATCTGGGGTCTACTGTGTCAATGTTTAGCAGTCTGAGGATTTGATCCTGGCTGCTGATGGGGATCCTTGATGGACCCTTACGAAGCATGATTAAACAAATGTGCAATCATGAGTTGTAACTTTGAAGCCTTATTATGTACACATGAAATTATAACTGGCCTTTTCTTTTACTTTGCTTTGCTTGTTCATTAGTAAATGTATTCATTTTGAGATATATAAAATTGAAATGCCTTGCAATGCTAAAAACCATCTATAAACATCCAAAAAAGGATCAATAGTAAATTCTATTGATGAATAGTGAACCTTTGTTTTATATTATTTTCTATCTTGACTATTTGACAGATTGTTCAGTTGGTTTGCGTTGTGTTTTGAAATGCAGATATTGTCCTTGAATGAAACAGGAAATTTGTAGTTGTAACTCACAAGAAACAATTAATTAAAATTTTAGATGTTGAAGTTAACTATTTATATTTTTGAAATCAATATAGAGCTTCATGGGAAGAAATTATTGTATATGATGTCTGCTTGCTTTGGTTGTGATAGCTGAAATTGCAAGGGTCTTTCAAAATATCTGAGACCAAAAGCAGTTCATTAAGGTGTACATTGTCACATGTTATTTGATCGGTCAACTGGCTTTATTATTGTTATATTCAAGGCATGGTACTTTTTCTGATTGAGAGGGTGGATATTTAGTACTTGAAGGATGGGCTTTTGTTACTTATAAACCACCAGTTCATTGTGTCATTTGTTCTATTGAATTTTTTTTCTTCTGTGCTAATTTGGTAGAATATGTCAGCATAAAAATGAGAATCTGGATTTGTGATATATGTCTTGGCTCCAATAAAATTATTGTTGAGTGGCATTGGATGAAAGTGAAAAGCAAAGCAATTTTTTTTTTTTTTTCAGTTAGATGTTTTCCAACATATTATTTTATATGGGGTTGGCTTATCTTGTAGATGCAAGATTTGAGTCTTGACAATTGAATCTGTATTTTTTAATCATAATAATAAATCAAAATCTTCTTACTCAAGCTGAGAACTGAAAAAAAAAACTATTTTCTTTTCAAACAGGTGATTAATTTAGTACTCTGAAGATCTTTAATTTATGAAATTTTCATCTGGATACTCATTTTAATTATTTGTCTCTATATCATTTGATGAAGTCCTTCACTGCTATAAAATCTTACTTTATTGCATATTTGCACCAGTGTGGTTGCAGATACATGTGTTTCCATGGATGAGTGGGTGCAGAACCCTACTGCACATACAGCCTTGGATGAAATTCTTCCTTGTGTGGATAATGCAACTGCCCAGGAAACTTTGTTACGAACCAGGGATGTGACACACCAACTTGTTAAATTAGTTGACAACATCGTTGCCAATGTCACAAATAGAAATTTCCCACCTGCTGCTGGACCTTTGTATTTCAATCAATCAGGCCCCTTGATGCCTCTTTTGTGCAATCCATTTAACCCTGACCTCACAAATCGGTCGTGTGCAGTTGGGGAAGTTTCATTGGACAATGCTGCAGAGGTAAGGCACTATTTAAGATTTTGATAAGTAAATCTAAATCGAGTGACGAAAATCCTAGCCAGAGACTTTCTTGCTGGGTCCCCCATTTTTTTTCACTTATTTTTTTCTAGCCGAAAAATGTTGGTACTGTTGACATTTTTGTTTATTTCTGTTACCTGGCCACATCTTGATATGAGTTTGAACACATTATCCGAAGCTAGGTTGTGAAAAATCAAGATCTTACCTATAATTTCAAAGGATACAGGTTTAGCTCCTTGAAACTAAGCCTTCCCACTAGAGGAAAATGTAAGGAATCTCAGTTAAACAGTGTAGATGTTAGCATATGTATAATGTATCAGTGAACTGCTCATTTTAGAGGAGCTAAATTTTGGAGGACGACATGTACATGGAGTTATTGTAATAATAAACTTAAAAAATCCCCCTATGATGCAAAATTATGTTCAAATGCGCACACACATATAGTAAGATGAGAAATAACATGTAACGTTTAATTGAATTCAAAATGCACAAGGTCACACTATACAACTTGTTAATCAACCAAAATACTAAAATATAGCTCATGACTAATGTAGTAAATCATACAACCACAACCCAGACTACTTGAATGTGGAACCCAGAAGTAGATTGTACTGCCACCCATACCTGAGCCAATGTTGAATTGAACCACCAAACCACCAAGCAATCTACCCTGTTTGACTGTTCAACTTTTTGAAGCCCTCGATTGGTTCAAGAGGGAACAGGTTGAAGGGACTAGGGAGAAGAGTACGATTGCAGGATTAAAATGGCAGAAATGAATTATTCTCATGAGTTCTAAAATTGAGTATCTCACAGGATCATATTTTTGCGTGTGATTCATTGCATAGGGTCGCAAAACTTGTGGATTCATGTGATGTTACTAGTATAATTATGGTTTTTACAATTAGATTCAAACTGCATATTTTGATATAAAATGTGTGCAACATTCTGATCTCGTTTCAAGCAGGTGTGGAAGAATTATACCTGTGAGGTTTCTTCATCAGGCATTTGCAGGACACCTGGTCGGATGACGCCAATCATCTATAGCCAAATGGAAGCTGCAGTGAATATAAGCTATGGCTTATACCATTATGGTCCATTTTTGGTTGATCTACAAGACTGCACTTTTGTGAGGAATACATTCACAGACATCAGCCACGATCACTGTCCTGGTCTGCAGACAAATAGTCGATTGATTTATACTGGTTTGGTTTTGGTTTCTTCTGCTGTCATGCTGTCTTTGATCTTCTGGGTCATCTATGCACGAGAGCGGCGGCACCGTGTTTACGCTAAACATTTCATTGACGGCTAAATCTAAATGTGTTTGGAGTTGAACCACATTAGGTACAGTATGATTCTCCATGTACATTTGAGTTATACATTATATTGTATTTGCAGTTGGATCTTTTTTTTTATGTAATGTAGAGTTCTTCATCTTACAATTAAATTACCTACACTTGAGTAGAGATGTGTGAAAGTATTCAAGGAAAAACCTCACATGGTGGAAAAGTTATTGCTGTGTTATGATGTCAATTTTTTCATTTAAAGCAGTGACATTTTTTGATTCGAGTAGACGGCTTTGGCTTTCTTTCTGTTGAGTTTTGTTCAATGCAACCACTAATGAAGTATTTATTATTCAGGCTTTTAGCATGTGAGTGTAGTGAATTTAACATAAAATTTTATTGAAATAAACGAGTATATTCTAAAGTATATTGTAGTTTGTTGCTTCTGTAAACTTGAATAAGTTTTATAAAAGATCTTTGAAATTTTACAGAGTAATATTCTTACACACGTGGTTAGATTTATCATTTCTGAAATCAAATCCTAGAATTATGTAAAAAAATTGATTTCTAGAATTTAATTTTTGAAAATTAACTTTTTCACATTGTTTAAATTTAAGTTTCTAAATTCATGTATATTTATATTTTCACATGGTAGAGACTTTTCACAACTCACTTTCTTAAGCTCAATTCTTTTGACTTTTATTGCTTCCTAAACATCCTAAACAATAGTTTCCATAGTGTTTACTTGTTACAATCATAAAAAAGATGAGCACAGCATTCAGCATCAATCATTTCTCTAATTCATTTGAGACAGCTCCTAGCGTTCTTTTTGAATTTACTTCATGTAAGTCTTAAAATGTTGCATACTTGTGAAATTTAGTTTCTTGATACGTACAGAATTTTAATATTTTTAAAATTTAATTTCTAAAACGTTGAAATCAAAGTCGTATATAAAATTTAATTGTTTTAAAAGTTAAACAATGATACGACAACGTTTTTAAAATCAGCATGTGCTCAAGCATGTATACAAAAGATTTAGCTGCGGAGGATGTTCTGTTGCTTTACATGTACATCTCATCATAAATTTAATTGATAGTGTTTTACAAAATAATATCACTGTTTTTTATTCTCTAAAATATTTCATTTTACTTTAAATTTACTGAAGACCAAGATTAGAAGGGGACTAAAAAAAAATATATTCCTAAAAGAGTATATGTATATATATATATATAGTTTTAAAGTCGTCAAGATATATAATAACAATAATGATAATTAATTAGATCATTAAAGTTGTTTTTAAGTTTAAACTGCTACAGATGAATTGAAGTCGTTTAAAGTTATATAACTTCACCTTACTAAATCGTGAACAGTTTAAATGATTTCACTTAATTGAGTTCTATGCTTTACTGAAGTTATTATGAGTCTAAATTACTCTATCAAAATACATCTCTTAGTTATAATAAATTTCAACAAATTGTGAACAATTTAAATGATTTCACTTAATTGAGTTCTATGCTTTACTAAAATTATTATGAGTCCTGTCGAAATACATCTCTTAGTAGTAATAAATTTCAACTCACTCAAGTAAAATTTATTTGTAAAAAGTGTGGATAATTACCCTACCTTATTTTTAATTTCTTTATTCGGGTGCGTTGGAATTTGGTAGACTCTGCTCACTTTTGTTGTGGCTGTGTCTAGATCACAGGGCAAAAAGTATTCATGTTCTTAGTATATACTACCGACCATCGTATCTTAAATTTATTGGTGTCAACAATGCAGCTATTATAGAGATTAGTTATTAATATATTAAATTTATGTAACATTTTATAACATTACTTTTCTTCTATAATATCATACTCTGTTTCTTCTCTTGTAACATCTATTATATAATTTTCTTTAACTAACACATGGCAACCCAGTCAGCACATTAGATTCCAGCAGGTTTATAATAAAGTTATATTCTAATACAACAATCCCTCGACAAAATGTGACGAATGTTATAAATTCAGATGAACGTTTATTTTGTAATCTAAATGATGGATCAAATTTCTAATGCCATGGTTCCAAGCAAAAGAGCCATACTTATACTCTATTAAACGCTTTTAGTTTAAGTGAATAATCAACTTTCCTTATATTTAATTTCTTACAACTTACTTCAAAAGAGTTTGACATGAATCATTGGGACTTCTCAATTATTTTTCTCTCTTGATATTTCCCCTATGATATATTTGTTAGAGTTTGTAGCTCAAAAAAACATAAAATCATAATAACTCATCTATAAGTATGTGAGATGGCTTTTGAAGACAAAAAATATGTAAGTCAAATTAGCGTGTTAAACACCATACACTTAGTCTAGACACACCTTTGGACGTGTAAAATCACGTCCATTTCTTAAGAAATGTAAAAGCTACAATAGATTACATTTGAAGAAAATGTATGTCTCATTCATTCTGATGCAAAAGCAAACACTTTATATGGCAATTGGGTCTATGAGGTAAGAGACTACAAGAAATGATTTAGGGAAAGAATACCCTGCAAGTTTTGTATTCACACACTTTACCAATTTGTTATGAGAAAAAGTATGTTTAGGTGAGAAAAAGACTGTCACAAATTAAATTCATTAGAGATTAGATGAAGGAGCTTTCGGTAGTTTGAATATGGAAATAATTCTACATATGCTTGACTTTTAATTTTATGTATGGCCATATATAATGGAGTGTATCACTTAAATATATAAGTTCAATGCGTTGTCACTTTACTATAAGTTAATGCGATTTTTTAAACATCAACATGACTCATTTATTTGTGAATTGTGATAGGTTTGGACAGATAGTACACCTAAGCACATATACATATTGTTAAACTTTATTTATCCTTTTAGTCTTTCATTTTATACTTTTCTTTTTTTTTTTTTGTAAAAAACTAGCAAGATACCTATGTATACACATAAATTCTTTCTGTTACATGTTTAAAATATATTTATTCATAAAAATATATTTTACATTAAAATAAATAAATAAACTTAGTTATTTAAGTTTTTTTAAAATAAAAAATAAAGAAAATAATTAAACTAAATCTCAATAACATTTTAATTTCTTATATTATATAATAATAGTAATGATATGACACAAAAGGAAACACTACTAGTCATTGATATTCAGCAATATTTATTTATCAATATTATAAAAAATATTATCATTTAGTATCTTTATTAATATATATTTAATAAAAAAATGTTACTAAAAATATAAAAAAATTGCTAATAATAATATTTTGTGATACGGTTGAGATACAACATTTATTAAATTTTTTTTAAAATTAATGAGTAATATTATTTTTAATGTTTTTGGTCTCAAATGTTATCAATAATCACATATAGTAGTGACATATTTATTATAATACATAAAAGTTATACAATATTATAACAATATATTAAATATAAATATATTATTAGAGTATATATAGAATATACATAATAAGTTCATAATAATTTTATAATAATAATAGAATATTAGAAGAAAAGGAAAAAGAGTAACAAAGGAGGAGAGAAAAATTTGGGAGAATAAGAAGATCACATGTTTGTAGGTTAGGAGTTTGTTTACTTAGATTATATAAATATCGATATATATTAGATTACTGCCGTTGATTCTTTAACAACTGGAAGAAGTTAAGCATGTTAAGATGACTCGTAAATCTTGGTGCGAAATTTGAAGTGAAAAAATTCGATAAAACATGTAATTTAGGGTTACAGCAAAGTAGGTTGAAGGATCCATTGGCACAACAATGCCTTTTTTTTTTGTTCCTTTCTTTAAATGAACGAATTAGATAGAAAATGATTGAAGGAGAGGGCAATAGAACCATATATGATTGTGTTCGTTTGATGAACAATTGTATCATATCACATATTTGTATAATTTAATAATTTAATATATATAAATTTAATTTATTTAAATTAAATTAATTATACGATTAAATACAACTTTATTACGTAAACTGCAATACGTATTCATGTTTAAACAATCGAGCAATTAATATCAAAGCATAGAATTTCTGTTATTCAATTCATAATTTAAAATACAAAGCACCATTTTATTTTCCTTTTACATTCATCCATTAACGCGATACTCTCATCTTGGGCATAACAGTGTAAACAAATACTAGAACCGAAGAAGCCTAGAGGAAACCTTGCTATAGTTTGTAAACAAAAGTGCATCTATGAATGGCAATGGTAGTAGCAGCACTTACTCCACTTATTTAGCATATAATTAATATATAGTTCAGTATTCTGTGGGAGGGTACTTGGGGTAAACTGGCTTCTCGTAGGGTGGCGTTTCAAATGGTGGCTTGTAAAACGGAGGTTTCTCTACTGGTGACTTGTACACTGAGTGCTTGGCAATGTTGGCATAGTCAGCAAGCCCTTGAGGGAACAGAACCAAAGCTGCAATGAGTAGCACTAAGAAGTTTAAGGAAGCCATGTTACTAAGTTGGTAATAATGAATTATAACACACTATGATCTGTTTTTATACAAGTTGGTGGTCTTACTCATAGGTGCATGTCTCAGTACAATTGTCATTGATGACGCATTTCCCTTGTAAAAGTGTCAATCTTTGGTGGGGGTTTTCAATGATTAATTGTGTTGGTCATGTTGAGTTGGAAATTGTGTGAAACTAATTGACTAGTTCAATGCACTGACATACTATTTCCTTTGGAAAGGAGCTAAAATTGTCCGGGTGATTTCAATTAGCAATATGTGAATTCTCACACCAAATAATTGAATTGTTTTACTTTCCATTCTTGCAATGGAGGGTAGTAGCTAGTTTCAAGCTTTGACTCACGAGTGTTATCTAACAAAGAAACTAGTCTTAGCACGGGAGACTGAATTTTAGATCTAAGCCAAATAGCGTTTTGTATAGTTTATATAATACAGTGTAAATGTATAATAAAGAAAAACTGTTACAATAAATTAAATTTAACACAAGAACAATGATACATGTAGATACCGGGTCTGTGTTTCCCCTAGTTGACATAATGGCAATATAAGCAAAACATTAAAGTCTAGTATACATATCTTTTTTTTATAAGAAATAAACCTTCCATCACTGACAACACTATTAGGAAGGCATGAATTCCCTTTAGACCATTGTTATGATCAAGAAATACAAGTAAGTTAGAGGATAAGAAGTAGAAACTGTGACCTATATATAAACAGATCTGAGCATTACTCTGGGTTCAAGCATGCAATTACTTTCTGCCCTTGTATGATTAGAAATTTTCCCTTTAATTTTTATAGTTTAGATTTTATTTTGTTTTGGTTGGTCATTGCTCTGTTATTAAAATTTTAACAATAACACAACCATAGGTTCTCTACCAAGGAGAAAAAAAAGTTATGAGAATTCAAGAAAAGGTTAAAGATAAATGCTAAGATGAAAGTATAATCATGTATGCAGTTGAGGGTATCTTAACGTATCCCATAGACTTAAACCTTGTAAAAAAAATATAAAATACAGGATTTAAAGTTATCACTTACCAAAAGAAATTCTTTCTAAATAGAAAAATAATATATTCTTTTCACATCATACCATTTATTTTACTTACACTTCTTTTTCTCTCCCTGTATGTAAGAATGTTAGCTAATCGTAATTTTAAAGAATTGCCTTGTTTGGACATGTTGTGGACTTGTCAGCTAATTCTGCAAGCTAATTAATCTATTATTTAGTTTTTTTTTTTTCAAATTTCAAGGTGCAACATATTTCGTTTATGCTTCGTTTAGGCAGCATGTTATGCTTTGTTAATTTTTATTAATTAATTAATTAAAAAGAATGTTGGGATAATTTTAAGATAAGTATACTATTAAGAAAAACTTTAAGAGCACACTCTTTTAAATTATTTTAAAATTCTTCAAAATAATACATTTTTGAGAGTTCCACGTCTTATTTAATATTTTTATCCTAATTATATAGTTTTTTGTAATAAATTTTAACCCATTAAAAAAATGTTAGAAAGTGTTATCCTAACACTTCATACCATATTAAGTACAAATATAAAAATTTATAGCATGCAGTCCTTGATACTTTATTCATTGTTTTTCGTATTTTAGAAAAAATACTATTGATGTATATATTATACTATAACGAAAAAAGAAGAAAAAGACATAAACGATGACCTTCTCATAGAATTTGGATATGTTATTATTTATTGGAAAGATTGAGTTAGACTATTCATCTATATTTTCTAAGATAATATAGAGTTAATCTTAAAATATGTTATCCACCTATTATTTATTCTACGCATTAAGCCCAATATTACTTGGTAAGAGGGGATGAAAATAAATTTAAGTCTCATCGAATAGAGACAATAATAAATACGACAATCCTCATTTTTAAGATAATATTAGAAAATATTTTACAACAATTAAAAAAGGTTACACATCTATACAATAAGCTCAAATAATGTTGGGTATACGGGTGTATTAAAAAAAACCTAAAGCCTTAGCCTAGATTGATGGAAAAAAGGTCACACACCACCATGTCCTCTATGTGATAGGGTGTATTGGAAACCTAAATCCCACGTCGACTTAAATAAGGATAAATCAGAACATATAAGAGGAGCACAAGAGTTCTTTATATTCTAATGATAGATAGAATTTCGATGAATGTTTATATTTATTTTGCTATAGGATTTCCTACTTCAGTAATTAGTACTTTATTAACTAAACATTCTCAGTAACATATTATAATTTGAGTGGTTTCTTTTAACTCTTCCATCCAATGAACTTTTCCTTATACACCAAAAATTATCTTAATCATTTTTTTAACATTCCCTAGAGAAAAAGGCACATAATTTAGAAAAAAATTCCTATTATATATATATATATATATATAATATAATTATAATAGTGAGTTATATTTACTATAAAAACAAAATTATAATTTAAAAGAAGAAGGTAGATGTATGGACTTTGTGATATAAAACAAGTACAATATACCTGTTTCATTTCACAAAACTCCGACACTTTTTTTTTTTAATTATGATTTTGTTTTTACAATAAATATAACTCACTTTAATACATGTATATTTATACTCTATTTAATTCAAATTTAAGAGTTTGTCTTGATATCTTTTTCCTTAGAGCACTAAAAGATGGTGATTAAGATAATTTCTATGGTCATAAAAGAGGTTTGTAGTTGAAGAAATTTGAGAAAAGTTCTCATGAAAAGAAGACACATTTCACCTCCATACCATCTTTGACTCACACTTAACGCATTTCATAAGAAGAGAATACTTGTATATATAATATTTAATTGCATGTAGATTAATTAAGAATGTCAAACCCATTTAGTTTTCTTGTTTTTATATCAAATTTAACTATATTTTTTAAATTATTCTTAATCACATTTATTACAGATAGTATCAATATTAAAGAATTAAATTAATTTAAGAATATTTATAAAATAAAATATTAAATAAAATTAAATTAATTAAAATTTTATTTATATATAAGTTTTTTTTTATTTGAGTACAAATAGAATATTTCATCTAAATTTATTTCCATTAAATTTTAACATAGAAATTATCACTCGTGCTTCATCATGTTCATGAATCATGGAACTGGAGTGAGCTTCCTTGTTAAAGTTCCGGGACGAAATTCAATATTCCTTTACGTGCATGCAGTTCAGTAAATACCAAACTGAGACCTTCATTAACCACCCTTCTATAGTTCACCTGTCTCCGCGTCACAGTAATTAATAAAATTTCATGCACCTTCGTACGTAGTACAACAAGGATTTATACTTGAGCTGAGCACATTATCTTAAAGCAATTAAGAATGAATCACATGGTAGTTAATCAATTCAGAAATTAATATCAAAGCCAAAAGGTTGTATTATTCAATTCAAACTTCGGAATACAAAGCACCATTATTTTTCCTTTAACGTTGATCCATAAATGGTACTCTTATCTTGGCCATAACATTGTAAACAAGTACTTGAACTGATAAAGAAGCCAAGAATAACCCTTGCCATGATGTGCATGTAAACTAAAGTGCATCTATGAAGGGCAAAGATAGTAGCTAGCTACAGCTCTTTATTTATCATATAGTTAATACATAGTTTAGACATGTGTTGGAGGGTACTTTGGGTGAGGTGGCTTCCCGTATGGTGGCTTGTAAACTGGAGGTTTCTCAACAGGTGGCTTGTAAACTGGTGTTTTCACAACTGGGGGTTTATAAACTGGTGGTTTCTTTACTGGGGGTTGGTATACTGGTGGCTTTTCTACTGGGGGTTTGTATACTGGTGGCTTCTCAACTGGTGGTTTGTCATATTGAGATTCATGCACAGGTGGCTTCCCATATGGTGGCTTGTGGTGCACAGGTGGTTGGTATGGAGGTTTCTGATCAACTGGGGGCTTGTATGAAAGTGCTTTCTCAACTGGTGGCTTGTGGTGCACAGGTGGTTGGTATGGAGGTTTCTGAACTGGGGGCTTGTATGTAAGTGCTTCCTTAACTGGTGGCTTGTGGTGCACAGGTGGTTGGTATGGAGGTTTCTGAACTGGGGGCTTGTATGTAAGTGCT
This sequence comes from Hylodesmum podocarpum, assembly GCA_026586105.1. Classification (NCBI taxonomy): domain Eukaryota; kingdom Viridiplantae; phylum Streptophyta; class Magnoliopsida; order Fabales; family Fabaceae; genus Hylodesmum; species Hylodesmum podocarpum. The sequence goes on along the minus strand of JALJEV010000493.1, from coordinate 4,153,834 downwards.
TCCTCAACTGGTGGCTTGTGGTGCACAGGTGGTTGGTATGGAGGTTTCTGAACTGGGGGCTTGTATGTAAATGCTTCCTCAACTGGAGGCCTGTACACTGGTGGTTTCTTAATGGGAGGCTTGTACACTGGTGGTTTCTTAATTGGGGGTTTGTATGCAGTTGGTTTCTCTACTGGGGGCTTGCCGCAAGCCCCTTGGTGGAACAGAACTAAAGCTGTAAAGAGTACTACTAAGGAGTTTAATGAAGCCATGTTACTAACTTGGTACTGAAGACTTATACCACACCCAGTGATCTCCTTTTATACAGATGAGGGAAAATTACTATGGTGTATCTTTGTTAACTTTCCAACTTTATTTCGCATAGTTATAATATATTAATTCAATCAATATATTTTTTAAAAAATATATATACACATTTTTCTCTCATTTTATATTTTATTTATATATATATATATATATATATATATATATATATATATATATATATTTTTTCTTTTCTTAACTTTTACGCTCACCACCTCTACTTAACTGATGGTGTATGTCTCACTGCCATGGTCATTCATGACGCATTTACTCACTTCCTCAACTTAAACTGACGGTGTATGTCTCAGTACAATTGTCAGTGATGACGTTTTTTTTCTTGTAAAAGGGTAATATTTGGTGTGGATTTTCCATGTTTTTGTTGGCCACTTGTCTTCTTCTGGCCGCAAAATTGGAAATTAAGAGTGAACCTTGACAAGTGCACGTCGCTGTGACTATTGTTTTTCTTTAATCTCCGAATTAATGAATTATTTTAAGAGAAATATTCGGTGATAGTAAACAATATAAGTCAAAAATAAACTAAATACAAATCAATCAAACAATTAAATCAATCAGATAACTGTTTTACACCGTGTAAAAAGAAAAGATGAAAGAGAAAAAAGAAAAGAGATGCAAATTAATCGGTCAACAGTCTTTCAAGCTCAAATCACTTATGCTACACTTCCACTTAGGTTTATGACAAACAACAAAAGATGTACATATCTATAAACATATGTTAAGAAAAAGAAAAAGAAAAACTAATAAGCTAAAATGAATTTAACAGAGCGTACTTCTTGGTTGGTCTGTTAGAAGGCCAAGGCAGGGGAAATTGTAATTTAAACTGATTAAAAGTTAAACATTAAAATAATATTTTATTTTAAAAATGAAAAAAATTTAAAATAAAGAAAAACTGTTAAAATATATGAAATTTAACACTATTAGAAAGGTGGACAGAAAGGAATGGTTCCAGTGTTTCAGCTCGTAATCATAATGATAATATAAATCAGGCTAATGTGATCTTCATCCCTCTGTTCTTTTTAAACCGCTGTTTTAGTCCTTCTGTTTTAAATGTTTTGTGATTTTTATTTTTATGATTGAAATATTTAGTTTCTTTAAGTTAAAAAAAATGATGATATTTGTCATTTTATACATTTTGAGACTTTTACGCGAATGGACACAAGACTGAAATTAGAATTTCTGAAATAGGAACTAAATATCCAAATAAAGAAAACAGATTAAAATTGTAATTTTTTTTAACACAAAAAAATTAAAAATCAAAATTAAAAAAAGGCCTAAAATTATAGATTTTAAAAATAAAGGAACAAAATATATATTTTAATTAGCCTATAAGTAAAATAAGATAGTCTAGTTCATAACGTTTCTTTGCCAAAAAATATAGACAACAAACAACTGTTTGTGGTGAAGGAATTAATGCAACTAAATAGCACTATTAGAAACTATGGCCGTATGCGGATACAAGGGGATGATTAGAGAATTGAGAAATGTGCCAGAAGACTATGTAACAACTAACAGGAATAAAAAAAATTGACTGACATCTAAAGAAAATCTTATTAATATTTTTTATATAATTTATGCTAAAATTAAAGTTTAATTATAATATATAATCAATCAATAAACTTATTCATATAATATATATATATATATATATATATATATATATATATATATTTTCTATCTCCTAATATAAAATAATTATTTGATTCGTATTATAAATATCCGTCAAATATTTTTTTTATTAGAAAGAGTTCATCTTGAATTCACAGGCAAGAATGAAAGTGTTCTCTATTATATTTTCTATGGCAATCGTTTTCCATAGTAGAAATTGCTACTCTCATGTTGCATCGGTCAAACCATGTGAATCTGTTTGAGTTCTTCACTTTCCGTGGTAGAATTTGCTTAATCTTAATTCTAATTCTTTAACTACTTGTATTTCTTGGTTAAGTAAAACCCCACATGCTTATTTGTCGGTTTATCATTTGTAGATTGTTATTGATACCCTTGTAAAATTTTCTTCCACCTTTGCCAACGGGGCGTATTGACTGATAGAGCAATCACTGGCTCTATTTCACACTAGATAAAGGCTAGAATGCTTTATTAGTAGAAATTTCACCCAAAGTTACAATGTTTACTAAAGAGTTTGGAATTGTTCGATCAAAGACATATATAATGTACTAAACTATTCTTGGAAAAGAGACCAGCAAGGCAATTCAACTATTACTACGTGCGAGAGCACATTTACTTATTTATAAAAAATACACAGTATAAGCACAAATAACCAATGGTGGTGTGACACACTTTCAAGAAAATTGAGGCACTAATTAATTGTGTTCACCCAACAGAGGAAAAGAGAGAGAAAATGAAATGCAAACACTAGACTAAAAATTGAATTACACAACGGTTTAAGCATAGTTTTCTACCTGTTTATTCATTGATTTTCTGGGTCAATTTTAAAAAAAAAGGCTCGATATAATAATGTTTCATCAAGTTAAGGTCAAGTCAATATAAAAACTTGCGAAAATCTACATAATTTTTTCTATTCAGGAAATAGCTAGCTAGGACATTTGTGCATTCCAAATTATGTAGATTACACGGAAAATTTTCAAATAACCGTATAAAATTTCAATGAATAATTGCAATATTTTATTTCTTGCATAATAAAATACTCTAAAATTCTTATTATCTTGAAATTATATAAGACCCCAGGCTTAATTTGAATTGAGAAATAGGTAAACAGTCTGGGTATGTAGAAGACGTAACTCTAGATGTTGTTTCATTCCATTCATAAAACTGGAATGCGGAAGATACACTATTCGAGAGAGCAGTGAACATTAAAAATTTATACCTTTAAATTCGTAAATTGGGAATGGTGCAATTATTAGGACAACAATATTATTTGGAAATATGACTGCTATAAGACATGTTATTCAAAGGCATATTATATTGCTTTGCCTTTAATTCAAAGAACATCATGGTTATGGTTAGAAGAGTTATTAGAAATTTTAACGGAGTATTATCTTTAAAATTCAATTAATTTTCGAAGTCAAAGTTAGATGAGGAATTCAATACTTAAATTAAAATTAAAGAAGATGGAGAACGTTACTTTTTTAAATTAGACTTAAAATAAATTTGTTATTATTTTTTGTGTCTCATTAGGTTCAGTATTTTGAGTATAACTTGGCTTATATAATTCCGATTAAGTAGATCTTAATGTCATTTTAAAGAAGTCTTAAAAGATTAAAAAAGTTATGAAGACATCAAAATTCATTTCGGATTACATCTAGGATAAAATTGGGCTTGAAGTTAATGTTTGAATGCTGTTAGGATTTTTTAGCGAATTATTTAAATGTAAGGCCTTGTAAGTGAGCCAAAGCTCATGGCCATGAACCCGTTATTATTCTTGAATGTTTTGTTTAGTGTTTTAAAATAATTGGGTCAAGTTAGATTAGATTTTATTTAGATTTAGATTAAACTTATCCAAAATTAAATTAGATTTTGTTTGAATTTATATTAAACTTGGTACCCAAGTTAGGTTAGTTTTCGCTAACTTGCATCCAAAGTATCTTAGGTCTATAAAAACATGTGAACCAAAATTGTATAGATTTTTTGACGAAATTGATTAAAAACTTAGTTTTTTTTTAGAGAATAAGTTCTCTTCTCTTCCTTAAGAAGGTTTCTTGGATCTTATCAATGAACTCTTATCTCCATTGTGACGGTTCCTCCTAGGTTTATTGGATCTTCCATGACGCCATTCTTTTCATCTTCTTCCTCCCTCTACCTTTTCCTTTTTCGTTTTGTTTGAGTTCTTTCTTAGGTCTTGACCGAAACCTCTAGGGTTTCCATTGAAAGATCATTGAAGAAGCTAAATCAAAAAATTTAAGGCTTTGTTAGAGAACTCTCCAATGAAGCCTCTATCATCTAGTTTCTTATCAACTAGGAAGATTTCACTATTATTGAATAAATATAAGTATTATTTGGCGCCAAACATTTTTGACTAACCCAAATATTATTTGAACATATTTTCAACAGGTTACTAATCCCAAGTATTATTTGAACACAATATCTTAGTGCTAACAACTCTAATTATTCTTTGGACCCAGCCTTTTCAAGCTAACTAAGTTTGTTCCCAACCTCTTTAGGCTAATTACCACAAAATGTTAATTTATAGGAAGGGCCTAACTCATAAGAATTCAACTCATGTATAGAGAGGGAAGTACAATGAAGTTCAAGTTAAAAACTATTTACAAAAAAAGAATAAAAGCAGTTATTTAAAGCAAGATTATTAGAGTTTTATCTTCTTTGTAAACAGAGCATTGTTGCCAACTTTAATCTTTAGATGTTGAAATAGCTGTTAGACTCAACTATTTCAAAAATTTCACTTCACCTAATGAAATTATGTTCAACATTCTTCAACATTTGATGTTATTTAAGCTTATCAACATCAACACTAAAAGTTCTTCAAAATATTATGCATCTTCCACTAAACAACCAAACCTTTTATCCGAATTATATTCTTGAGTATTTATTTCACTGAGAAAAAAAATCTATAAAGACTATAAATACACATTTTTAAAAATTAAATATATAACAAAATGGCATATAAATGATAGTAATATACATCCAACGATATTAAACTATATTACTAACTTTGCCCTTATATGATAGATGAATTGGAAGATGTTCCATTTAAATTATCAAGCTTGTTGCGAATATTTGTTATACTTTACCAAACAACTCGGTTATATTATTTTTCGCTCATAACTTTTAACATTTCAATATTTAGTGTTGTGGGAGTCAATTCTCTAAAAAATTGGTTAAGTTCAACAAGTAGCTTCTAAATAACTTTTGATATTGAGAAAAACGTAATTAGAAAACATGACAATTATAACTTTTCATTTTATACATTTCTCTGTGTTTAAGATCATTACATCATCATAATTAATATATATATATATATATATATTCACTATTAATATTAGTCAGTATGTAGACAATATACAATATATTATCTATATATTTTAAAATATTAATTATTGTAAATATTTTAATTATATTTAAATATCTTATTATCGTTAATGTTAGTTAATATTTAAATATATAAATTATATTATTTAAATTGGTAAAATTTTAAATAATATGAATAATATAATTTATATCAACTATTTTATAATCAAATATTGAAAGATAATATATATTTTTATTTATATCAATTAAAATTTAATTGATATAAATAAACGATATTAAAATAATATTACGAATATTATTTGATAATCTTGAAATGAAGTGGTTTAAAAAGCATCATGAGATAAACCATAAGATTCAATTGGACTGTTTTTCATGGTAAGCCTGAAATTCAGAAACAGTACCGACTTGTTTCTGCTTAAACAATTCTGCCTGATAATTTTTCATAAGATGATCAATGTAAAATAAAACTCCAATGTTGAAAGATTGTTTATAAGTTAGTTGATGATTATGGAGCATCAATATATTCTATATTATCTAAAAAAAGGTTTTTATTCTTAAAATTTACACAATTACGTGTTTTTTATTTTATAATAATGCGTTGTATATGTTTTAGTCAAAATATGTCATTTTTTAGTTGATCGTACAATTAAATAAAATTTATTTTTAATTATTTTATTAAATGATTATATTTTCTAGATATATTAAATTTAATAAGATATTAACAAACTATCATTAACATAATATTTACGAGAAAAAATAATTTAAAATTTTCAAAATTTCTCAATTGTGTTTTAAATTCTATATTTTAACACACATATATAATATTATATATTGGTATAATTCGTGAATTAATTTGAAACGTTAAAATTATAAATAATTTGAGAAGATGCGAAGGAGTCTTGTCAGCATAATTGAATACAATATCCGTACACAATATGTGGCAAATCAGCAATGGTATTCTTGGAAATTTCATGACAAAAGTCAACGACCAGATCTCTTGCACGATCAGATGATGAAGACATGTTAACTACCAAAGACAAATATTAATGGGAAAACAAACGAAGTCAAATTACAAAAATGACTTTTATTATGTATCAAATCAAAAATAGATATGCATATTCTTCCCTCTCTCAAATAAAAATTTTTACATTTTTCTTTTATTTAAATTTTTATTTAACTTGCAATTCCACCAATTAGTTAAAATTATTCTCTCAATCTTCTTAAATTACTTTTTAACTTTATTGGTATATTCGTTTCTTTTGCCGGTAGTTCCTATCGATGTAACTTCTTTTTCCATTATCTTTAGATAAAATTTAAATATTTTTTAAAGAAATTATTAATGATTAAAAATAATCTTATATATTAATTTAAATTATTTAATGAGTATAAATTATTTAAAACAAATATTAGTCATTTAAGATGCGAAGTTAAATTTCTTTTTATAATTAAGTTATTTATCCAATTAATTACTTGCCAGTTGCCATGAATATTATAATCGTTAATAATTATAGAAATTTTATTTATGATATTTTATATTATAAAAATCATCTAATTTAAAGAAGTGGCACGAGACTAAGGGTTGAGAATTTACAAATTATGGATCTCTTCTAGAAATGTTTTTCATTTCATCGTAAAATTGAGTCAAAATGATTTAAACTTATTTTTAAAATAATTTTACAATTATTTTTAAAACTATGAAAAAATTTAAGAATTTGATTTATAAGTTATATATGAAAAATTCACTCCCTTCGTTATAATAATGAGCTTTTTTGCTATCACCCATATCAATAGCAATGTTAATAATATCAATATAATGTTATTATCACCGTCGCACCTACTTTTCATTACGTCATCATACTGTCTTATTGTTATCGTGAATGGCCCATTTTAATTAAAAAAAATCAATCTGTGTTCCAATCATCTTACAAGAACATATTTAAATGACCCTTTCAATATTAAATAATATTCATTAAGAATGTAAATTTTTTAAAATATTCACTAATAATTGGTTTAAACATTTAATGTCGAAATAAAATACTTCATCAAAATTTATTTCCTCTAACTTTAAGTCCCTCATATGTTAACGTTGTTGAAAGTAAATTTACCACTAACATGGTTTTAAAAAATGCTCTGTCCCTCATACGTTAACTTTAAGTAAATTTACCACTAACATGGTTTCGATTACAATATTTAAGTTATTAGACTCATCACGAGCACAATTGTGGATCTCCACTCACATTTATTTACATTAATTTATAGGATTTAACTCAGTCATTGAGATCAATAGGATATGAGTTATTGTAAATCTTTTTCCGCATTTTATTCTCATGGATAAAAGTAATCCACATTCTTTACAATGTAAAAAATCGCAACGAAACCACAAACATGATAGCAATAACTCCTTCTACTCAGTTAAATCTCGCGAATTTTCAGAATTCCACGTTAGTTTTAGATGGCTTCTGTTTAGTAAAAACCAAAAAGAAAATTTTATAAATACCAACCTCGACAGTAATTAAATTTATGACACCTCCGTAGTACGACAAGAATCTAGTATTTATATTTATTTACTTTGAGCATGTTGTGTTAAAGTAACTCAACAATAAGAATATTTTCAAACTCAAACTTTTATTCATAATTTGTAGTACAAAGCACAAACTATTTTTGTCCCGTTTTACATTCACGTGCATGCTCATATCTTGGCCATAACACCGAAAACAAATGCTTGAAATGAAAGTAATACAACCCTTGCAATAATTTGTAAACTAAACCACATTTTGAGCAGGGCAATGGTAATAGCTTACACTCACACCTCTTTATTTAGCATATGGTTATACATTGTTTAGAAATCAGTTGGAGGATACTTCGGGTGAGGTGGCTTCCCATATGGTGGCTTGTAAACTGGTGGCTTCTCAACTGGTGGCTTGTAAACTGGTGGCTTCTCTACTGGGGGTTTGTACACTGGTGGCTTTTCAACTGGTGGCTTGTAAACTGGGGGTTTCTCTACTGGTGGCTTATAAACAGGTGGTTTCTCTACTGGTGGTTTGTAAACTGGGGGTTTCTCAACTGGGGGTTTGTACACTGGTGGTTTTTCAACTGGGGGCTTGTACACTGGTGGTTTTTCAACTGGGGGCTTGTACACTGGTGGTTTTTCTACTGGGGGCTTGTACACTGGTGGCTTTTCAACTGGGGGCTTGTACACTGGGGGCTTCTCAACTGGTGGCTTGTACACTGGAGGTTTCTCCACAGGTGGCTTATACACTGGGGGTTTTTCAACTGGGGGTTTGTAAACTGGGGGTTTCTCAACTGGGGGCTTGTAAACTGGTGGTTTCTCAATGGGAGGCTTGTACACAGGTGGCTTCTCTACTGGGGGCTTGCCATAGTCAGCAAGTCCTTGAGGGGACAGAACAAGAGCTGCAAGGAGTAGCAGCATAAGAGAGCTTAAGGATGCCATGTTACTTACTTAACTTGGTACTGATGAATTAATATGCACCCCATGATGGGTTTTTATACTAGTTGGGAGTCTTACTGATTAGTACTGGTCCCAATCTTGTAGTTAATTAGTGACGCGGTTGCTAGCTACCACCTTCATAAAAGGTCAATCTTTAGTGTTGAATTTTCAACAAATGTTGAGGTGGTTTTGTCTACTTGTAGTTGCAAAGGTTGAAATTAAACGAGCAATTGGACAAGTCCTTACCGGTGTCAATATTTTATCCATTTTTCAATGCACCGACGTCCTTTTTCCAATTGCTTTACAAAATAATTGAATCGTTTTATGCTTCATTCTAGCATTCGAGAGTACGTAGCTAAATCCTCACGAGTGCTAATTAACTACACAGAAAGAGAGTCCCGGAAGGGAAGATTGAATTTCTGGTACACTAAATTAGAGCCAAGTAGTATTTTACTTAATTTAGTTTGATGATATCTGCTATGTATTTTTGGCTTGATTGCGGTGTTTGATATATGATAATAATTTTCAAGTTTCTTTTTTCTCTTAATTTATTCATACAAGGCATTGACATAAGATGTGTGTTTTCGGTGGACATATTTTTAATAATTTTGTAAGTATTACTAGATTTTTGGTGCTTTAAGAAATTATTATATATTACATTCAAATCTCTTAAATGTACTGGTTGTTGGTTTAATTTTTGTTTTTTTTATCACCCACTTCGTATAATAAGTCTTCTGCTTCATTTGTCAATTTCTTCTAATGACTTAATTAGTTTGATAGCCAAAGTATTCTATGCATTTTGTCTGGTTGGTCGAATTTCGTTTGATCATTTCGTCTGCTAATTTGAGCTGATAGGCCTAACAGCTTCGTATGGTATTCCGTTTGTGTGTTTTATGTCACTGCTCTTCGAATAAAATCAACTATCAATTACTTTAAATACTTGTATTTACATGTGCATGCATTTATGAGAGACTCAATTTACTAATGTTAACTTGAGCACTACATGATGCAAAGTTGTTAATAATCAAGTGAGTGAAAGTACTGTGTGATTTTTTTAAATATTTCAAAATTCTTTTTAATAATTATTCAGTAACTATAAATCTTTTGAATTTAATATTTCAAAAAGAAAAAAACAATTATAATCTTATTCCATTCGATTTTTTAGTAATAATCATAAATTTCTTTTAACCTCTGTAACGATCATATCTTTCTAATCACATCTGTCATCAATCTACGGTGTTTTGATACAAAGAAAGTTTTATCTTATCTTCTACCATATGCTCTGTGTTCCTATTGGGCTGTTATATTCCAAGGGGATTATGCATCCTACAAAACAATTCTTTAGAATAAGGTATAGTGTCAGTCACCAACTCTCGTAGTTTTAGTTTTTTTTTTCTCGATAATCATCACAAACTAAAAGTGCTGAGATTGGCTCTGCATGGAAGAACCATACAACAGAATAAAAGTCAGAGAATGACCAAGAAATTATTTCAGTTTCAAAATTCAAAATCCAACTTTGTTCCATGTAAATGAAGTAAATTTAATCTTGGTGCAGCTGTCCCCAGAACAAATTTCACTAAATCAACTCAAACACACTTAATATTGTATTTTGAAATTGTTTACGAACTCAAATTTGATACCATTATTGAGTATATAAACAACTTAATTTTATAATATATATCAGCTTTATATTTAGTTCTATTGCTATATAAAGATATTTAACTTCACACTAACTCTTGGGGACGCACGAGTATCGAACTAGTCATCACATAAATGAATCGTCTTGTACTTTATCCTAGCAATTTAGAGTAGTTGCTAGTTTCAAAGTTTTGACTCACGAGTGCTAACTATAAAGAAAGAGAGGTCTAGCACGGAAGATTGAATTTTTGGTATACTAAATTAGAGCCATGTAGTGTTTTGCATAATTTAGTTGGATCATATCTGCTATATACTTTTGTGGGACTAAAAAAAAATCACTATCTCTACACTTCTACTCAAGTTTATGGACACTATGGTTTGATCTTAATTCTTAATATAGTAGTTTTAGCTCTCTACTAGCTTTGTATTTCTTTTATTTAGTTTATTTTATTTTCTATTTAATTTTACCCGAGATCATGGGGCTAAGTTCTTGAGTTTGGGATGATGGGAGTTTTGTATATATCTTGGTATAGCGGTGAAAGTTGACTGTTGATTTAATTGGTAATAGCTTTAGAATTGAAGGGTTGTCCTCTAGCATCATTTTTCAAACCTAAGAGTTATTAATATGATGCGACTAATAATTTGATCCTTGTAAATTCAGTGAATATTGATTGCTAATATCATTTGATCTTTGGTTACTCAATATACAGAGAATCAAATTACACCGATTATATTATTTCATAAATTTTAAATAAATAATTGTATTACAAAATTTATTATTAGGTCCCTAATTTCTTTAAGAATCAAAATTAATGTATTACATACTTTTGAAAATATACTAAAATATAAATCTTTTATTATTGTTCAATATCGATTAAATTCGATACAAATGATTTAGTTACAATTTTTTATTGATTGATATAATAATTTATGTAAGCGGTGAAGAGGACCGAAGGAGAGAAATGTCGGAGCTCAAATCATCTTATTAATAATAATAAAAAATTTAATAATTAATAATAAAACTAACATTTTCCAATAAAAAAAGTATATGTTGCACATTGAGTTTTGGAAAATTTATACAATATGACGTTGTGAAAGCATTTTTTAGTGTTTATTGAGAGATTGATGATTAATTTAAACTATTGTAGGTTGTTTTCATGATTAATGTTTTAATAACTGTGGAACAATAAGTTACATAGATTAATTTATATGTGCATATTTTTATGGATTTGGAATGATTCGACTTTTTCTTCTGCAACCGGAATAATTAGATTTTCATTTTGGTAATTATTTTTATTATATGAGAGAGTAGGTATATGTTTAATGGAGAAATATATATAAAAAAAAAATAAAAAATGAAGACAAAAACAAAATACAGTATTTGACAGAAAACACTCCACATCATTCGTGTTACTTCGTCAAAGTTAGGTAAATGCTTCAATTGGATAATAAAAAAGTTGAAGAAAAATCCAAAGTTACAATATTTGACATAAAATAAAAGTGTTAAAACACATCACGCAACGCGCATTCTATTTCGTCTATATATTACTTGTTTGTATGTATATTAAAAAACAATTTATTTATAAAATTCATTTCTTTAAAAATAAATAAGAATTAGAAATGATAAAATAAATCATTATAATCTAACTAAACAATATGAAAATATATTTATGTTTTTAGAATTTTATTATTCATAGATATCAAGCATTTAGGATTATTTTTAACTACTTTACAGTATTAGTGCTTGCGGCATTTTATTGTTTCAGGTATAAATGATAATAATTAACTAAATTATAATTTATATTTTTAGATTTTTTTAAAATGAATTTTGGAATTAAATATTGTTTATGGAAACTAAATTTATTGTTGTTATTATTATTATTATTATTATTTATGATATATCTTTTAACACTATCTATATAACCCAACACAAGTAGAGGGTTTACTTTGTTTTTTGTTCTGGGCTATATAGTTTTTGAAAATTGGGCCTAAAACACCAAAGGCCCAATCCGTTTAAAATTTCAAAACAAAGTGCGCTTTTTCGTTTAACGTCTTCTCTCCCAAACACACAAATCTGCAAGTTTGGCTGAACAGTGAGACGGTTGAGTCTCTTGGAATTCATTCACAGGTTTTCGTCGTTTGAATCTGAAAATGCCGCCAAAGCGCAGAGGCAGGAAACCTAAGATAGCAACGGAACCAATACCGAACCCTCAAACTCAAACGCAACCACCTCAATTCATGGACCTCGAAATCCAAGGTTCATTCACACGCTCAATTTCGTTTCATTTTAATTTAGTTTTCTTTTCGTGAATTTGTTTTGAGTTTAATCGATGTTTGGTGTAGCGATGGAGCGACAAATTGGAGCGATTAGGGCGGTTCGCGACGTGGAGATCGAGCACTTGCTCACGGAACTGCGATTGCTGCGCTCGTATTTCGGTAGTGAAGAGCTTCAGAAACCCGTTTTGCAGGTTTTTGAAGAAACCCTACCGAACCTTTCTGTGGTCAGCGATGGAGGTAGCAAGAATTTGGAAGTGAAATGGAGAGAGAAAGAGAGTTGCAACGATGAAATGCATGTGCAAGCTTCTTTGCTCCAAAGACTTTCCATCGCTTCTATCCCTCGCTTCACTGGTTTTGAATACTCTACCAATTCAGGTAGTACTTGAATTTTGAAATTTTTTGTTGTTTAGTTTAAATTTGAATATATTCAACACTCAATTTTGATTTTGAGGGATTTGGAAGGGAAGGGAATTTTAAAAAAATATTATGTAATTTGACTAACGAATTATGATATGGTTCTTATGCGTGTGCACTTGTTCGTATGGGTGTGGTGGACACTTGCGAAATGTCATGTGTTTGTAATTTAACAGTTACTTATGTACATGTTTGGTAGCAGGGAGAACGAGTTTTGTTGGCGCTGATAACCTGCATTTCAAGGACATGGTTTGTTCCTTTTTGACTTTGATTGGTTATTTATTTGTTATCACAGGGTGCTTTTAATGATGTGCTCAGCTGAAAATATTACACAATATAAAATCCTGGAATAAAATGGACGTCTAAGTGTTTCCTATGTTAACAATAGCATTATTAGCCTTTGGTTATTGTAGAGTATGTGATATAAACTGGGTGTAATGTAACTGCACAAGGGTTGCAATATAGCGTTGCTAGTGTTTATCCATTCATGTTTTTAATGAAATCAGGAGAATTCATCAATTTAAATGGTTGTTTCTTGAGTAACTCTTCCTAAGTTTTCATCAAACTTCTCTCGAGACTGCTAATTTTTTACCTCTACACTAACCCTTGCTGACACTCGTATACATTACACTAAACTTTCTTAATTGTTTGAAAACATTATACCGTATATTCCAAAATGGAGATTGCTACAAATGTTAAAAAAGTAAGTGATCGCAAACAGTGTCAAGAAATCTCAGGGGGGTTACTTTAATTCGCTCCTTTTCTTTGCTTCTATTTACCATTGAATGTCTATTATTTATAGGTTTTTGAGGAGCCATCTGACACTCAGACTCTAGCAGTGCAAGAAGGTCTTCACACTCCCGGAGTTCGTATCTTACCCCTACTATTTATTTATTTGTTTGTTTTATGAAATCTGTTTTTTGTCACTAAAGAATATGGATGTCTAGGGGGCTTTATGTTTAACTCCTATATTAACACTTAACAGTAGAACTGGATCCAGATTCATTTGAATTGGCTTTTTCACAGATGTATTTGAGATTTGACTTGTCGGATCTTCATCCAACAGTTATATAATGCTCTAACTGCGTGAATTTATAAAAAAGCCAACTGCACCAAATTAGTTCCGAATGTAATTTGACTCTCTAAGCATTTTACAGGCAACTAGTCAGAGGTTGTCTGTTGGGATGACACCCAAAACACTAAGGCTGCCCAAACCTGGCGAGATGCTTCTCTCTGTCCATGGATCACCTCTAGGTGTTTTCAAGGAAAATAACATGGAAGCCATACATGGTATGAAAAACATTTTAGGAGAATGTTGGAACTGTTTTTTCTGTATCATTTTCATTGGTACAGGAAAACATTTTACAAATCAGTCGTCTTAATGCTTTCTTTATTGATTATGTATTTCCTGTTCTTTCAAACTTATTTAGTTCTGATATCTATTCTGATGTGCAGAGTCAGAGGAGGGTTGAAAGCCATCTAAATCCGCTGTCCTCCAAGAACAAGCTCTACAAGTCTCTATGTTCACTGAGCAATACCATTTCTGACATCACTCTTGATGGGTTACTTGACAATTATTGGCCCCTTGTTGTTATTCATTTATCAGTTAGCATCGCACACTTTCAGTTTGCCTTTGACAGCGAATTAGATGATTTTGGCCTTACTACTTGGGCAAATTTGGAATAGGATGCAACTGGAAGATTCCTACAGCGTTGTCTGATTACTGTGTAGTATTTTGTATAGCTTTTGTAATTGTACGGCTAATTTGCATTACAAGAACGATAAAGTTCTAAAACCTCTCTTGCACTGTAATTTTCTAATCAAGCAATAAGATTTATTGAGATTCTCCTTTTATTAGCAAAGAAAATTCATGAGATTTAGTTTCGGCATGATGGAGTTTTTATGTTGCTATTTGATCCTTTTGGTTTATAATTGGAGCATAATAAACTTTTAAATACTTGTTCCATATTATCAAACTCCTGTCTCTCCCTATATTGATCTACCTGCACTCAGCAAGTTGAGGGTAATTAACCGAGGCCTACACTGATCACAATTCTTGTTAATGCAGCAGCTGGTGAAGTAGAATCCTTATTGTGCCAAACTGCCAATAGGCAAATACTCTTGGTGGAACTGTATCCAATAAAGTGAAGCCAAGAGGGATGGCTGCCATCATATGAAAGATGATTTTGTTGCCTGCGTCAATGAAATTACATCAGGCAATGCAGTTGAATGCCGTTATGTTATATTGCACCTAAATGAAATTTCAAAATCAATTGGTCGGTACATAAGTGATACAACAATAATGATAAGTTTTTCATTCTTTATGCTCTTATTCTGTTATGATAATTAAATGTCTAGAAATGCAACTAGATTTATGATTTAGTTGATCCTATGTTGATCATTACTTAAAACTAAATCATCACCAAACACCAACCAGGTCTTAGACTATTAAACAACTCAATATCAAATACTTTTTCTCATTTGAAAATAAATGAGGGATAACTTCAGTAGGACTTAACCTTCACATAGATTCACTCTAATCATTGGATCACTTCTCTATGTTGGTAAGATATTATCCATTTTGAGTCTAAATTCTCACGAAATATCATCTCTTACTTTTTCGATGTAGGACATTATTTACATCCAACAATTAATTGGAATCCCCAGAGAGAAGTGTTGATTAGCAACAGATTCTTATCAGTAAATTGGGGCCCTGAAGTTCAAAGAATATCGTCTGATAAATACAATATAGAAGAATATTCAGCAGCTTATTTCATGACTGTCCACACTGATCGCTGCGTAGGTAAAGCATAGTCCTTTCGTTGTGGTGGTGCCTTATACTAGAGAGTTCAAAGCGTTATGTTCTTTATACATCCCACCATCATATCTTACAATTTACGGATGCTAATGCTCCATTGACCCAAAGGTGCTTAGCAAGCAAGGCAACAAATATAAATAGAAAACACTAATTTATATATATTTTCTATCTCATTCAATTACATTGTACTCTCTTTTCTTTTTATCTCCCTTTTTATTATATATCTTATCTTATAATTTTTTGTACCAAAGCAATTTCTCTTATAATATAAGGGAAAAAGATGACCCCATAGTTGGACCCTTTTTTTCTGACACGGGAAAAATAAAAAGTAAAAAAATTAAATATTCTCTTGGGAACTTTTATTGCGAAAGACACCCCAACATGTTTTGACTTAAAAGCTCACTTTATTCGACCATAGATGCATGCATACCGGATTAACTTGCTTTATGATTAGACCATTCACCTCCACTTCCATGTCTTAATCTAAAGAGAAAGTCTTCATAATTTTAAAAGAAAAGGTTTCAAAGCAATACTAATGCTTGATCTTTTGCCCTTTCTAGAAAGTAGTTCTCCCCTAGGACATATTGGTAAATGCACTCAAGGGTAATAATCTCCTCTAAATTACTTAAGCAACCAGCTAGATTACTAGAAATTTCCACTGAAACACAAGGTTATAAGTGTACATACAAAGAATACCCAAATCCCAATATATTAATCCTTCTTCAAAAGATTCAATGTCACATATAACTTCTCATTAGTTAACCTTAAGAGATATTCCCAAAAAAGAATTACATGCTTCAAATTCCATTGCCTCTTGTTTGAACTATTCTATGGCCTCAAGAATCGATCCTTCAATTTCAAAGTCCCAATCCCACAAAAAACATGCATGCTTGTGCTCTCCCACCACACATCCTGGCTCATTCAGGTGCAGCCTGCACAAGAAGACCCTCAGAACAGTGCCTAGAAGCCCCTCCAACACTTCTAATCATTTGAACTCATCTATGGCCGCAAAAACTAATTTTTTGAAAGCATTTCTTCAGCAAGTTATTAAGCCATCTAGCCACGATCTTCATAGGAGGAAGAATTTTCAACCAAACAAGCCTACAAGGTTCTGTTCGATGAATGGTAATAACAATGATGCTGTTGCAGTTTCTTGATCACAAATTAGTTCTATGGTCTAATCTGTTTGCTGTTTCATACGTGTATATTATCAAGAGAACCTCTTGTTCAATTTTCTTCTCTCTTTTATATTTTTTATGGGGGCTAAGAAAAAAGTAAGATATATATGTAGATAGTATGTTTTACAATACTACATGGTTATTAGTTTTATGTAATTTCTGAAGAAATGAAGATCTTCTTTCCCACATGTACAAAATTGATATGGATTGGTTGGTTCCACAAAGTTAGGCTATACTAATATATATGTTTAATAAAATCATAATCTCGTTAATTCTGTAACTCGATGGTGCTGGTTTTTACTATTTCATCAATTTCTGTATCTTTATAATGCTTGTAGAGAAATTATTAGATAATCCGTACTCAGGTTACGAGAAAATAATATTCAATTAGGAGTAGAATGGTCTTAGACCATATAATAATTTTTTTTTTCTCTTCGATTTTTTGGGTATCAAAGGTGAAGGAAGAGATATGTAGAAAATAAAAAATAAAAAGAAGGGAAGAAAAAAAAAACTTATTGATAAGACAAATACTACAACGTAAATGGTAAACACGTCTTTGTCTCGTTCTTAGCCAAAGATTTCAGCTGTAAGATGTTTTATATTCAAGATTTTTTATTAAAATTGTAACTAAATTTTTTCAACTAAACGTGCAGGGAAACAATAAAATTAAAAATAAAATACAGATGAGATTTAATTTTCTATTTTAATTGTAAATGTTTGTATTGATTCTAATCAATATTAATTTAAATTTAAATTTTATTTAAATAATTAATTTTCATTATTTTTTATTCTAATTTTATAATAAAAAATTATTTATTTATTTATCTAAAAAAAATAAAATATAGAATCCATGTGAAACCCAAAAAATTATCACAAGATTTTATTTTAAGATGTACTGTATAATAAAAATAGAATGATATAATGGAATCCACAAAAAGTGGTGTAAGGTCTAAAATTGAGATTTAGAACTAAAGATGTTCCATGAGATGTTGAAACATTCACACATAAATTAATTAAACTATTATTTTTAAAAAATTAACTTTTGTAAAATATTTATATAAATGAAACTGATTTAAAGTAAATATTTTAATAAAATAAATGAGTAATCAATAAATAAATTATAACGTTCTATTTTAAAAAGATTTAATTAGCTATTTTTTAATTGTATAAATAATATCAATTTAGTTAATACTATAGTGTGTAAATTTTAAATAACTAACTCTATAAAAAAAAAAATTCAGATCCATGCCGCACGGTTCGAAAATATCTTGAGATGAAATGAGACTTGTTTCTTGCTTTTGGAACCAAATTAAGACGACAGTTGAATAGGTGTTAGTAAGTTGTTTTCTTTCATCTCATCAAATTCTCAATAGCTTACACTATTTTATAGATTAAAAGTAGCTTAATACTCATCCACAGACGAGTAAGTTATTTTTTTATAATTTATAAATATAATTTAATAATATAATAATTATAATTTTAAAAGATTAATACTTAATGAATATATTGTTCACAAAACTTTAAATTATATTTTTTTATGATAAAAACATAACAAAAAAAAAAGTTTTGGATAAGAGTTGAATAATCTATTTGTATATAACAAAATAAAAAATAAATAAGTGATTTTAAATTAAAAATGTATAAATAATGCATGTGAATAAGTACGACAATGGGACAAGGTAAAATGTTATTTTTGTATTTATCTTAACTCTTGTCAGGAATATTTGTGGTTATAAATAATAATTTTTATTCAAGATTAAGTATGTAAATCTTGTTTTATCTTTGTTCATTAAAAATAACAATTACTTTAAATTCAACTGTTTATAATTTTTTTTAATTTTAAATTTGAAACTAAATTTTACTTTCATCAAATTAAACAAACAATAACAATACAGTTATTCATATTATAAAATCAACAATTTCAGTTAAAAAAGAATTATGTCTCACAAAAATATTAATTATATCTAATAATTTTTTATGCCTAATGATATTTTTTTAGATTATTTGATTTTCTTTCTTGATCTAGTGAAAGAATAAATGATTAAGTTTTTTTAACAAAATTATCCTCAAAATAGAGGTTTGTGAAAGGTATACTTTATTATTATATTTATATAGATTATAACAATATACGGATATGTATGTGCTGAGGGCTTTCAACAAAGTTAATCATTATTCTCATAGGTGCATCGGTTAAAACGAGTTGAACATTTGTTCAATAAAATTACATACGGAGTTTGATCCTAAAATTTAGTCAGTACATGTTTTCAAAGTTGTATATTATCCATATTTGATAAACATAAAGGTAAACATGATAGCTTAGAAATCTAAAATCATTTAAATATATGTTGTATATATATAAATTATGGGTAGTTCTCACTGTATAAATTATTTGTAAAATTGAATTAAGTAAAAAATTCTTGTCTTTTTTATAGATATGATAGAAATGTCAAAATTCTCCTTTTAAGTTAGGAATGAACTTTGTGTCTTTAAAGAGATGTTAAACGTGATGAGAAATGGAAGAGTATTTCAGTATAATATATTTCAAAACTGAAGTCAGTAAGAGTTTTAAGAATAAAATATAATAATAAAAAGTGATTTCATTAAGATATTTATAGATAGGAGTGGCTTTTGATTTGTCCTTTTTATTAGGTCACTTTAATCGTATTGGTACAATAAGATGTAAATTCAAGATACATTGCTATAATCACGGATTCATGTTAACCTCCTTTATTATGTTACAACAAATATTTAGACATGTTGATGTAATCTATTAATTAATTATGGATCATGTAAATGTTAGTTGACAAAGAAAGTTGATGTGATAATTGATCTATCTATTGTCGTAATTATTACTTAATTTTACTTTCAGTTAATTAATTAACTTACTCATAAAACATATACATATTTTTTTTATTCACATTTTATAATTAATTATCTATACATATTACATTCATCTATCAAATATTTTTCATTAACGTCTTTTCTTCACTGCACACATGAAATCTTAAAATGAACCCATAAATCACATTTATACATCCGTAAACTATTCCTGAACTTCTATTTTCTTTAAGCAATTCAGAAAGAAAAAGAATATATTATTTGATAAAACATGTAAGGTATCAATTATCGTTTAGGCAGAACACTTACATTCTTAATTTCGTCATTGTCTCTTTTTCTTGATACATTACAAAATTATTACAACAACCTTGAAATCTCTAACCACCTAAGACCTTGTCATGTGAGCCCATGTCATTTTCTGTCCAAAATCAAAGCCAATTCTGCTGGCGAATTGATTAAACAATTGATTCGCTGCTTAATTTGCTTCACATTAAATTTTTACGCTACCTGCTAATCAATTAGCCTGCTAAAGAATAATTACATTAAGAGAAAAACAAGAGTAAAACAAAGTGAAACTGAACAGCTAGCGATCACAGTTGGCGAATATAATTATAAGATATTTATATAAAAGTGGTTCATGTTGGAAATGTCGTTGAGGTTATACAAGATATCAACTACTAATTAATATTTAATGGGACACGTCGATTAAAAATATTGGTTAAAAATTTACCTGTCAAATTTACATTCTTAAGACAACGTGAAGGTCAATTCTATATAGTGACATAGCTATATATTATATCAATGTAGATGCGCCTCCACGTTCATTCCTTTTCAAGCACATAGAATACATAGAAAGTGTATACATAATCATATAAGATATAGAACTTAGCTATGCAGGCCAATACCAGATACAAAATTTAGATAAGATCCAAGATAACGTTACACATATTATAATATTCATGCCAACTTGCACTGTGAGTAATTTTAAATAGTGTCTAGTCAAAGTTTCGTTCTCTTTTGATGTTGGGGCTAAACATTAAGTAATTAAATGGGAAGTTTTCAGTTTAATATATTTTATAGGTACTATGTCAAATATCTGTTTCATTTACATGGGAGAGGAGAGGAATGAGATAAGGACATGAAAGAAAGGTTAAAACAAACACACTGTAAAAATATATATATAATTCTTAGTTTACGTATCATAACAATTTTGGTATATACATTTTTGGTTTAAATTTTATAATATAACTTGTTTTAGAAATGACTATTTCTAATAAATTTTTTAAATATAAAAAGTCATATATTTGATAAACATGCAATAATTTAATAAAAATCTTGAATACATTATAGTTAATAAACTTTATATTTAACTATATTATTTATGTTTATCATATATTATATTTAATAAATATAACATTTAATGCAAATTACACACACGTGTGTGTGTGTATATATATATATATATATATATATATATACAATTATATAAAAATTGTTTGATTTAAAGTCACGAGGTAAAGAATATTTAAATTAAATTTTTAACATATAATATTTTTTAAAATAATTTTAAAATTATATTAATATGTTTTTTAATTTTACTTATTTAATATATTTTTATGAATAAAAATAATTAAATTATTTATTATGTATTTATATTTCTAATATTCATAAGTAATCATTTAAAATAACAACTAACCCTGTGAAGCAAGAATTAGAACTCCTAAATTATTTTGATTTTAAGCAAATGAAAATATGATAGAGTAAACGTTAATGCAAAATAATTTGAGTGGTAAGTAATTTGCCTTTGTTTTACAAATAAATATATGGTATATAGATAAGTTCTAGATTTTAAGTTTAAACGAATAAAAAACATTGATAACAAATCTTATTCGTCCTTTAATCAAATTTATGTGAGTTAATTTGAATCAGTACTAGTAAAAATAATTTTAAGAACTAAAAATACTTCAATTGATGTACAGAAAAACGAAATTAATACTTCTTTCAATTTGGATTATAAGTAACAAAATTTCATGTTTTTTTTTGTCTCAAATAGAAATAAATTTTAACAACTTTTAATCTATTTAATGGTATTATTTTTAAAATATCTTGTCGTTAATTACAGTTTTATTTTTCAACAACTCTTTATTAATCTACATACAATGAATATAAGTATATAAAGAGATAAATTAGGAAAAAAATATAAAATTTGTAAAATTTAATATAAATAAATAATTCTTTAATAAATATGAGGTATATATTTTTTATATTTATAATCAAGACCGGAACAACTATATTATATATCTGGATTAAATTGAACTCGAATCTGTTATACAAAATTTTAAATATTAGCTCTCAGAGTGAATTAAGAAACGTGATTAATAGCAGAGATTTTACTAAAATTTATCAGCAGACTGTTTAAACAAAATTTAATTATTAACACAAAACTGATAAATGTTTTGTCCTTATAACAATGATTATTAAAAACATGTGATCAGAAGAACACATTAGACCATGCATGTGCCACTCATGTTAACGATGTATATGTAATTGTGGAGAAGTTTGGTCATGTCCATGTCATGCTGGACAGAAACCTTTTCAATTAATCATTAAATATATAATGTTGTATCAGCATAGGATCAACACAAAGTCCCTATTGATCTGTGATATTATTAACTTGTGATTGTAGGTAGCTAAATGATGGTCTACCATTTCCTTGGAAAGAAATTAATGTATAAGGACAAATTAAGAGGCTGCTTAATTGGATTGGGAAAATTTTCAAAGAAAATGTGCATTCACTAAGTCAAACATCATTTAATTAGCTTTATTGATCCTTTGTTGAGAAATAAATTTCATTTTTATTATTTTGTTGCCATAGTATAATCTTTTCTCTCGCATGTGTGAAAGTAACCCGGATCAATAGGTAATAGAAAGAAATTTTTTTTTATGGAGCTAGTAAAATACAACCGATGAGTAATATAACAATATTCTTTAAGGGAAAAAAATATTTAATTAACTTAAATTATTATTTTGCAAAAAAAAAATGATTTTTTGAAAAAAAATAAAAAAAAAATTGACAAGAATATCAAATATTTCAATAGTATCTTTAGACACTTATTAGCTAGATAAGAAAGTCTAACTTAATTGAATGAATAAGATATACATATTATTATATATCAAACTAACTAGTTAGAACTTGAAATCAAATGATATATTATATATAATAGTTTCTAAGTCGATTCAACTTATTCAACTGATTAATATGAATTATGAAAATATAGAATAAATTATTATTTTTATTTTTATTCTTTAAAAGTGTTTAGATAAGACAATTTAATTCAAATGTAATATATTTATTGATTTATTCCTTAAAATATATTTATTATTATTTTAAATCCTGATTTATATTATATATTCAAGAGACTAAAGCAAAATAAGTGGATAATAAATAATAAAATTTGGAATCAAATTAAGTATAATGCAACTAGACTTTGGGGACAGTGGTTTGCTCGAATTATATATGTATATGCATTGAAACCATTTCAAATTGGATGATAATTTAAATATTGATGGAATGGCATGTAAAGATTTTCCAAGAGGAATAATCAATGGGGAGCACATGATACTTGATGGCTTTTCTGTGTCATTGAGGGTAAAAAAAGCACAGAAAACGACGCTAGGTTCGTTTGAAAATCATGCTCTCAATCTATTATCAAATTTGTGCTTGATATGTGCAAATAATAAACATACGTGGACATTCTGTTACTATGTATGTAGGTAGCTCGACAATTAAATAATGAGTATTTAATAAAAGGTTCGATTCTTAATCAAGAATATAAACAATGAAAATGATGAATAACGGGCACGTAGTGTTGCCTGACTTTTTGTTCAGGTGCAAATGAGAATTGTATAAAATAACCAAATACGTGCCCACGCATTAGTGTAATGATTATTTGGTGACAAGATTGGAGCAAACTTCTTTGTAAAAAACGGAATCATATCTCGATCATAGATCATATAGCAGGAATCAATTAATGTTGTTGGGAATCATGTGCATGTGTATCATGTATTTATAAATGTTAATGGATTTGGTTTTTATTTGGTTCAAAAGCACCAGAAATGATTGGTCATTTAAGTATGGTATTGAAAGTGGATGACGCATGACTGATGGGGAATAATACAAAGAACCTAAACACAATAATTGGTTAGTCACCACCAACTTACGCAAGCAACATGGTTCAATGAGTGACAGGTTTTAAAATACTTGGGAGCAAACTTGAAATAGTTTTCAGTGATTTTTACTCAACCAACTTTCCATGGAAGGTTATGCTGTTTGTGAAGTGTACGTAAGCCTCGCCCCATTGACATATATGTAGATACTCTCTTGGACATGTGCCAAAACTTTTCGATCGAAATGAATGAATGGATTCAAAATTGAACTAATTCTTAGTTCTTAAAAAATTTAACTATTTTCAAGAAAATTTGAACCGATTCATTGTATTAAAAATAATTTGGTTAATTAAACTAGTTTTATAAGGTGGTTTCTCTTTAAAAAAAATCGATTCCTGTACAACTAAAAAGTAAATAATTGATTTAAAGTAAAGTGAATGTAACCTAAAAATTTTAAATTGAACCACTTTTTAAAAATATTCAATTAACTGACATTTTTTATTAAGCGCGATTTGAAAGTGGATTGGTTTGGTTGTTTTAAAATACTAGTTTTACCTACCCTACTTTCTTGTAATCTATTTATGAATCTATATTATGAATATGATGGGCAAAATGGAGGTGTTATAAAAAAAGTAAATTATTTCATTTAACACTTGAAGTTTTACGAGATTATGAACATACCTCTTTTCTTGACATTTACACTGATCTCTCTGAAGATATGTGGTAATATTTTTTAAATAATTAATAAGTATCAGTATAATATATTAAAAATGTTGAGTGTTAAATAGGGTCACTTCAGAGTGTAAAATAAGACGAGTTGATCTAGTATGATATCCATCATATTAAGAGATAAAATTATATTAAGTTGGATTAATGTAAATTTTAAATTAGTTAATTTTTTCTGTAAGGTCAAGTCTATTTTTATAGCATATGAATGTACGCGTATATATGTTTTGGTTTATTGATTCATTAGGTTAAATGAAAAGAGGGAAAAGAAAACATTCTTTTAACAATCTCGAGATGATCATGCATTGTTAAAACTCTTGGGTGTTCTTCCGTGTAATATGATTGGTTTGTGATTTTGCAAGACGCCATGACTACGAAATGCCATTGACTTGGACTCGTGCAATGTTCATGAACATAAAGTAACGTAGCACGATTCAACTCTATACTCTGTTCTACTTCTTATAAAAATAGCTCATTCCTTTGTGGAACGATAGTGGAACATATTTACATATTAATTTTAATTTCTCAAATATCTCTTCAGAGCACGTTTTTAAAGTTTGGAAGATTACAATTTTATATGTCTGCGTACCAAACTAATGAAAATAGTTTAAAATTTGATACTTGGATATTGACACATATTCCATATATAGCCATCTAAACTAAACTGTGGTTCATATATCCACGTGGAAAACTAACATGTCACTCATTATATATTCCTGGACAAATTACTTGGTGGACTGTAAACATATCATTAGTGGGAGTAAAACTAATTAATTTCGGATCTCAGGCTCATTCCAATTTAAGATATATGATTGAAAAAAAATATCTTTAAAAAACTTCAATAAAAATAGTCAATCAAATTTCCTTATAAAAAAAGTTAATTAAATATTAACCAAATCCATAGATTTCATATATTTATGTTATTAAAAAATTATTTGATAGATTTTATTAACACCCCTTGTTAGTTGTTAATATATCTGAAATTTCTTCAAAAGTATGAGAAAACTAAAAAGGTTAAATGGGTAACTTAAGACAAATTAAATAGGATAAACGAAGAGGGGTGTTTAGAGTATTCAATATGGAGACAAGAATATGAAAGGTGACGCGGGGAAGGAAAAGCTGTCTAGAGGATAATTGGATATAGAAGATAAAAAGGGTGGATAGGGATGGAAGAGAAAACTTGGCCACTAAATTCCAAAGAATTTATCAATTTTTTGGAGGCAAATTTTTTGAATGAAAAAACCAAATGTTACATAATTTCACATATATGTTCATGAAAAGAAAAAAGACCTTTAGAATAGGATTAATTTAATTAATCTAATTGAGGATCATGTTGACTCTTGGATGTGTTATCCGAGCTTATATATTAAAATTAATTAATCTATCTTTTGTAAAAATTTAGAGAAATTTTCTTTAAATTAACACATGGTTAAACAATAGTCTTGCCTGCATAATACATAATTAAGTCCCTGCTAATTTTATTAGAAAATTAACAAGCTCTGGCTAGTTATTTGTTTGTAGTTAATATGTATTTTTCTTGAGTTAAGGATAATAAAATTGTTCTTGTCTACTGTTGTGGTACAGAAAATTTTTAAAAATATGTCTAGAGTAGCTGTCTATGTGTGAGCATTTTAAAAGTGTTAAAAGTCTTCTTTAATCTTGGATTTCGGCTTTGCAGTTATCTAACCTCTATGTCTCAATGCCAGACAATTTAATTAATCCATGACACCACTAGATTCTCATGATTCTTATCAAAATATTTCTAAATTTTCAATATCAGATCCTTCAAAAGTTGGGTCCTCATCAACCAAGGTAAACTAGGCGAGATCAATTGTGATGTTTGAGAAGAACCTTGAAAACCTCGTTCATCCCTCTCAATAAGAACCTACGGTCTATTACTTCAAACATGAAAGCATAAAATTAAATCACATGGTTATGGATAAAACTTAAGTTAGCTAGCTCGGTTTTCTTCTTCTTTTTATGAACGTGTATCTAATCTTATTTACTTTATGTCTAGATACTCGGCATACAACAAGTTATAATCTTTCTTTACGTACTCTTATTACTATTATTTTTTCTTGCTGACAAAACTATGTGTGTGGGCGCAGTAGTCAACCTTTACATTCACAACACAGTCACACTTACATGGTCACTACGTGTCGTTCTTGTTTTTTAGTTATTTTTTCCCAATTGAGAATCTTCCAATGCGAAGGAATAGTGGCCACTCTATGTGACCCGACAAAGCTGCCTAACCCGGCTTTTTGTGAATCATTGATTCCATTTCTTGATTGGTCCTACCCCAACAAACAGTTTAGCAACTTGCTTAGTTATTTGGCGTTCGACAATCATGCAACACAAATTCATTCACTCAGGAAACATAGCCACCCATGTGTTTTCCAAACCCTTGGAGATTTCCATTCAACTATTTTACCAAATGGATCAAAAATCTTAAAAGTGGATGCTTTTGACTTTACACGTGCATTTCATCATTTAAATTAAAGGCTCTCAGGCGAGGCTCAAGCTATAGAATTAGGATTAAGTGCCCACTGAACAGGGAAACAAAACTAAGATCAAACCCTTAAAATATTAAGAAAACATAAATGAAGTAACCAATATTTTAATGTATGATAAATAAATGTAAAAATAATAAAATTCTCTTATAATTTGAGAAAGATTTATTTGATTGTAAATTTCTTCTGGATGAACCATATATGTACATAAGATATGTTCCGAATCCGAGTAGGAAGGTCTTCTAAATTGGTTTTCTAAGTTGGATACTAGATGATTTTGGCTGGTCTGATATTGAATAAAGCTTGAATTAGACGAATGTTGAATATCTCCCTTGATTTCAGGGTGTACATGTAACAACCTTCCAACACTCAAGTAAATGAAATGATAAAAATATTTGAGAGTGATAAAATGTTTTGGAATGTTAGATGTTAGATTATACTTTATTAAAGGAATTTATAGATTGGAGAGTTAAAGTGACGATTAACTGAGCATTGTGTCACACTAATTGGCGTGTTCGACTATGATTGGGACACACGTAATTTGGTCAAACTATTCAATCCGTTTTGCATGTAATAATGATATAGATGGAATGTAGTAATTACACGTAGTAAGATACGTTGGCTATCCAGATTCATTGATCATAAATAAGTAGATATATTTGGCTGACTTTAGAATTAATGATGTGACATAATGCATCAGTCTTAATGTTAAAGATCACGATGTGATATAATATGATAATGATACAAGATACGTAGAATTCACCGTATAAATGAAATTTAAATTAAGTTTTAATGATATTGACAAGAATGTCTTCCTTAACATTTGCAAAAGAAATTTTAAGTCCAGACATTAGATTAAATTAATGTTTTATCTTCCATAAACTATTTAATTAATATATATATATATATATATAAATTTTATTTTTTAATGAATATAAAATTTATATATATATATATATATATATATATATAAACTATTTAATTAATATTAGAAGTATAAATATTTTTTAAATTATCATTCAATTATAAATTGACATTCGATGTGTATTGGTATTATTTGTTTCGGAGCCATGAAATAACTCTGAACCTAAACAATATGTATTTGCATAGAGTATGTATTATTGGATATATAATCAAATTTTACGAGAAATTTTGAATGTATACAAATGAATAATACTTTTTTACTATAATTTATTTTATACCTAAAATTCTCCGAAGATTTAATTTCTGGACTATTTAATTAAAAAAATATGTTTCTTATAGTCTGTATATTTTATACATTTTTACCGGCCATTTGGCTGTACGTGAATATTCTGTAAAAACAAAGTGTAAAATTAAAGTTTTGTTCTTCAATTTTACACTTTTCTTTATTTGTTTACCTAATACATTTTATTTTAAGTCTTGTGTTTGAAAAATTAGAGAGATAGAAAATGCATCTTTTTCTCTTTTTAATGATATATTATTATTTTTATGATAATTCTTTTAAAAATTAAAGTGTGGTATTTTTCCATTTCCTTTTTGCGTCATGTCACGTAATGAGCACAGTCCAATGCTAAAATGTCTTACAAAAATCACGAGAAAGTAGGGGCCAGAAACGAAATAACAAAAAGTGAAGCCCCGCTAACAAAATAGAAAAAATATCACCCACTTTCAAGTTCCAACTCTACCCTTCACTCAAAACTGCTATATATACCTTGATAGAGTGAAGCAAGGTTTGCAAAACCAGAGAGTCTATACCTTCTGTTTCGAAAAAAGCCCCAAACCAAAACATTTCTCTCTCTCTCTCTCTATCTCTAAATCCACTTTCTCTCTCTAAAATGGCGGCACTTTCTAGAAAATCAAGCAGTCCAGTTCTCCGAACACTCACGCCGGCGGGAACATTCCGCAATTCGCGGTCACCGCCGGCGTCGTATTCATCCACCGCCTTCGCCTCCTCAACTTCAACCTTCTCCACAACCTTCTTTAACCGTTCCACCTCTCCCTCACGTGTCAATCTCTGCGGTTCTTCAGCTCCGGTTCCTTCCGTCCGGTTCGGTTCCACTTCCCCGAACCGTTCCATCTCTGTCACCGGCTCCAGCTCCGGCGCCGGTCAGGCGGTTAAGCGGCAGAGCCACCACCCGAAGCGCACCTGCATGTGCTCCCCGACGACGCATCCTGGCTCATTCCGCTGCAGCCTCCACAAGAGCTTCGGTTCCCGCGCCGTGGCGCCGCCGCCACAGTACTCTCCGAACCGGCTCAATGCACGGCGGTCGGCGATGACGAACTCGCTCGTGAGAATCCGCGGCGTCGAAGGCGAGCTTGTGAAGAGAGCCCTGGCGGCGTTGATCCGGCCGTCGTCGCACCAGCAGCGCCGCCGCGGCGACTTCCGGCCGCGACCGAGCAGGCTCTCCGCCATGTCCAATGCTTAACGGCGTCGATTCGATGTAAACGAATTGAGATTCGCCGGCTTCATCAACGATTCGGAACGGATTAGGTTTTTATTTTTGTTACTTCTAGATCCGATATCCGTTCCAAAACTGTGGATATGTATCGTTCTTTGTGTGTGTATATACTTCTGAAATAGAATTAGAATTTGGAATTAGAATATAGAAATTTAGCATATAAAATAGAAGACAAATGAAATATGAGTCAGTGGCTGCCATTGATAGCGATTTTTCAAGTTCTGTTGCACGTAATTACATCAAAACAATTTTTCGTTTAAAAACCATTACATAAATGATCCTTACTCTTCGAAATCGGAATACATAATTTCCGTTCGAAATCCGAATTTCATGCGTCCAAGAATTTTCGTGTTTCTTTTTGTTCAATATGTCAGTACTCAGCGCCACTATTGTTTTCCCCTTTCCCCTGTTCTTGGATTTATACGTGACGCTGATTGGTTTTTATTTACTTTTTTTGGTAAAGATTTTTTTAATGCAAATACACAAATTCTACTTTCATTTTCTTCTATTAATTTCTCTTGTTTTGCAGGGTGGATTATTCTTGGCATCACACCGGCATGGTATTTGTTTATGATCCTGAGACATACAAAGGTGTTTATATGATATGACTCGAGATCAAGAGTGTGACTTAACTAAAAGACTAATCTATTTAGATGGAAAAGAAAAAAATTCATAAACTTTCAACACGATTAAATCATGAACTTGAACATCACCTACAACTGGACTTATATCAATATAAGGAGAAACAGAGATGAACACTGGAGTTTAAATTCATGCGGTGTTACGTATCTTATAGTTATCCTTTTCTGACACGTAATACTTCAACCACAAACTATTTATATCATGCTCCATATGAAACTATAATAGAAATGTACACGCATGTGTTTAAGTAAACTTTTTAATTAGCAATTCATGTAATGAAACTCTTGGCCAAACAGAGTCTCATATTTTAAAACAAATTGTAAACGTGGCTATAGACTCCTTTGTGTCATCTTTTCAAAAACAATAATATATGCAGGGGTGGGAGCCGGCTAGCTTAAGAGTTATCTTAACTATCATGCCCAAAAAAGATTTGGTTTGTCATTTCAATATTGATAGGAGAATGAAATCGTTAATATAAGAAAATTGACTTTCATCGAATAAAAATTCTTACAGGTGATAATGTTACAGCTTCATGTGAAACTTAAACTATAAGATCTCATAAATAAAAAGTTTAATATGATACTTAAATTATTTCACTTATGTTTTTAAGTAATGTGGTGAGAATTTCCACTAGAAAACAATCCCCGTTCAAAGTTTTCTTTGTGAGGGGCCACGATATATCTATCAAACTGCGCCAACTATCACTAAATCAGATTTTGAAGACTTGCAGTTGTAGAGCACATTGCGTAGAGGATAAGCAGATAAGCTTGATGAGCTTTGAAAAATGACGTGTGTGTGGGTCCTTTCAACAAATGGATTCATGTCATTTCTGTAAAGTGGACAATGCCGATATTAAAAGGTGGTATGATCGATGATCTTAACTGGGTGCCATTGAATGGTGATGATCTTAACTTCCCGGTGCAATACATCATCTTGAATTCGAACTTATCCTAACAACGAAAATGTGCCATATACGTAAAACCTAGGCAAAAGAGTGACGAGAAACATCCAAATTAATATAGGATGTTAGAGATATTTATTGTACCCTTTCTACTATAGTCTAGTGATGAGAAACCTCCAAATTAATACATAGAATTTTAGAGATACTTATTGTATCTTTTATAGTCGAGAATTCTTTACCGATTAAATTTTAGGGTGAATATTGGTAAAGAGTAAGTATTGCATATTAATAGATAGAGAGATTAAAACGTGTAATTTAAGATAATTTTTATTCAATCTACTATGA
The DNA here is from genome assembly GCA_026586105.1 of Hylodesmum podocarpum. Lineage (NCBI taxonomy): Eukaryota > Viridiplantae > Streptophyta > Magnoliopsida > Fabales > Fabaceae > Hylodesmum > Hylodesmum podocarpum. The sequence goes on along the minus strand of JALJEV010000493.1, from coordinate 4,122,208 downwards.
CCTAATAAATACAATCAATTTAATCTTCATCACTTAAAAGTAAGTCTTTTAAGTAATTTACTTAATTTCTTTCATCATAAGTCGGTAGCTAAACAATGATCCACTAAATTTAATTAAAAATAATAATATATTAAAAATTCAATTTATTTATAAAAAAATTAATTAATTAGCTTTAAAATCAATAAATTTTATTTATGCTTATTATAAAAAGAATTATTTAAAATCAAATATCATCTTAATAAATAAGTCAATAATGAGTTACTTAATTAAGATTTTGAGTGGGTAAGTAAATCGTGTACCAACTCGACCCACTACCAGTTCAATCCATGTGAACCAAGTTAATATTTTGTGTTTGTTATAAAATGGAATAATTTTTTACCTAACCCAACTCAAACTCGTGGTGGTTTATGTTGACCCAAGAGTTATGACCCATTCTGACGTCTTCACGAAACGAGTTCTATGGCGAGTGATAAAATTGCCTAAGATCTAGGCATGGACGAGTATGACCTTGTTCATAGTTGGGTCACTAATCATTTTAGAGGCGACTAAAGAATGACCTCATCTTGACTTTATCCAATTAATAGGTGTACCCTCGATAAGCAAAATCTACGGGGCAAGAGATCACCATTATCAGCGAGCTACTTGCTCGCAATCAACCCAATGGTTGGCAGGTGCCCGAGAGAGGAGACCTCAAGGTCAACAACAAGATATGATCAGTAACTTAATGCTTAGTTGACCAGTTGGTCAACGGGTTAGATGGTCACATGACAATAGTTTTCCTACTTTACCATTAGGTCATTTGAGTAAAACCCTATGGTGAGAATGACCTAAAGCTAGACATGTGGGTGGCATGCGAGCATGGGACCCACAAACAAGACATATAGGGTGATTAGGTCTTAAGAGTGGGGCTTGATGTGCCCTACTGACCTATTAGCCAATGGGTAAACTCAACGACTTTGTCAAGAACGAGGTTCTGCCTTGAGGTAGGTGGTCTCTTGGCACTGACTTTCTCCACATGTCAAGGATCCTAATATTCAAAGATCATGTATGATATATTTAGAATCGGGATCTTAGGTTGTCTTAAATTACCCCTACAATTTTGGGGTCGAGATTACTTATTGATTATAAATGAAATGATTGGGAGTAGACTTTTTAATATTTTTTTGAATATTATAATAAAAACGACTCCCTTATTCACAACTACTTTGAAGATAAATATTTCATACCGGCTAAATTTCTCCTAGACAAACCTACTCCACTCCTTATCTTCTCTAATAAACCTTTTTTCTTTTCTTTTGAATCAATAGAAGTGATATATCATTATTGTCTAGCGCTTCTTAATTATATTATTTGTTTACATATGGTCCCCTCATCATGGTCAAAATACTGAACATATATATAACACATTAAGGAGCGTGAGCTATTAATTTGTCCATCGTAAATTCATGATATTGAATTAAAATTTAGTCTGTTTCCTACCTTCACCTCAAGCAACTGGGTAAATATATGTTCATCACTTTCTGAGAAACAAATTAAGCGTAGCTACCCTTCTTTCTAAGTTATTCAAATTTTTAGGTAGTCTAGAGTTCCACTCATTTACTAAATAAAGGCACATTGTTCTAGTCCAACAATTAAATAGTACTAGTTAAAAGAAAGGTCATTTTTATGATGTTTAATTATGTTGTACACGTTAATTTTATCATAACTAGGAAATCATATGTTTAAGGATAGTTGGTTCTCATGAGCTTCAAAGCTTGATTTTATTATGTGGTTGTAATAATGCTCTAATTAATTAGCCGGGGGAAATGGAGCATAATTTCCATTCTACTTGAGGAAAGTATTCGACCTGTGGTCTAACAAACTAGTTTTCTGAATTCAATTTTATCTATTTGCTTTTATAACTTAAATTGATTCATTGTTGAAATCTGGTAAGTGGCCGAGGAGTTGTCAAGTTAAAATAATATATTAGTTAGCAAAATAACGGGTCTATCGGTCTAACTCAAATGATGGATTAAAGTGTATAAATTATTATAAATATCCTGATCCTATTTTTAATTTTTATGCCTGTACATCAAAAGTAAAATTGGTGGATAAATTTGAAAGATGCAAGTTTTTTCATATATATTCTACCTATTGATTTTAGAAACAAAACTTCATCGGATGACAAATATATTAAATGCACATATTAAGTATTCGAACTTAAACTTAGAGATCATTAACACACATATATATACTTGTATATGCTTTGGAAATTCTAATGTTAGTTTTAGGACAAGACCATGTGCCATGTCTCAATCCCAAGGGAGGTTCCTTATTTGAATGATTACGTGGCGGTGCTTTTCTTGTCATATTCAGCCCATAGTTTCCTTAGAAAATCGAATACTAAAGGATACCTAGTGATTATAAGTTATAAGGAATGTTATCATTAAAAATGCTATTATATTTTAAAACATTTGACCTCGATTTATGTATATTTTGTTTGGTAAACAAAATTTCTCTGAGAATAAGAGATAAGGATAAGAAAAAGAATGTTATGCGTCAAAGCAGTAAAGTGTTCATAATAGAAGTGTGAGTTGGCAAAGGAAGCATTCTTTCGTCCCTTAGTGGAGCAACTGGTTTTTGGGACATGGTTTTGCTGATTCTATCAGATACTATGGAGGTAACTTATGATGTATGTTTCCTATGAGAATATGTTGAATTATTGGCTTAAATAAGATGTTGTTTTACATTATTCATGTTCATGCTCGGTGGACTTTTTTCTCTAGCTTGGGACATTTTTTTTATTAAGAAAAGTTAGATTAGTTTCATGGGTGTCCTTGTGTTACTCTTGATTGAAGTTTTACTTCCATAATTTATGTAATAAAAGATTTTGTTAAATATCAATTGATGTAGATTATTAAAATAAAATTTAAATTGTTATTGGAGAATAAAATTAATTATACTTATAAAACTGCGTTTAGATTGTCTTTTTTTATTAGTTACTACCTAGTTAATGTTTTCTATACCAAATCAAAGAATTTGAAATTCGGTAGACCTAAAAATATACTATGTAATTGAAAGGTGATAATTTCATGCTATGACTGATTGAAAAAAAATTGTTTTATTATAATTTTGTCTTGAAAATTATGGAAGTCACAATACATCGTTTTCTATATTTTCTTTGACTGAATTTAGGTGGGACTTAGTTCCAATGTTCCTTCTTAACAGGGGAGGCTCAACCAATATAGCGATGTAAAGACCAAAGTTGTGAAGATATTTTTATAGACCAAGGTAAAAATGCATGAATGTAAAAGAGAGGATGTTAACGATAAAAACTAACTAAACCCTAGAATTACCATCATTTATGGTCATTTATGTTAAGTATCTTTAATTGTAATTTTATTAATTAAATAACAAAGTGAATAATATTTATAAAATTAAGGATTAATGAAATATTTTTGTTATTATAAAAAATTTGATTGTATATGTAAAAAGTTAAACTAATTTTTAAAAATATTAGTTTTTCAACACGGATAACAGTGAACAGGTAAAAGATATTGTTAAATGATTATATTTGAAGTTAGAGAGAAATATATATATATATATATATATATATATATATATATATATATATATATATCATTTTAACTGTTAAAATCGGCCAAATACATAGATTTACCATGAATTTGGATCTAATTACGAAAAATTAATTTACATTTTATAATAAATTAAAATATTGACCCTGCCACGACATGCTAAATCTATAGAGGAATAAATTGATTCACGAACTGTCCAGTTAGAATTTGATAAGTAATTAATTAATTTTATTGGTTAAATTTATTAGTAATTGAATAATTGTCTTATGAAGAGCGTAGATGAAGTTTATTGATTTTAAAATTAATAATTAAGTTCACCGTAAAAGTTAATTGGTTTATTTAATGCATTCTGTCGTTTTTTTTTTATTAATTTAAGTGGACAGTGAGTTTTAATCAATCTTGAAATTGTATCTTCCTATGTGATTCTTTGGTCTCTTGAGTCTTGGCAATCTTCAAACCCAGGAAAGTTTCGGATCACTTAGAAATTTCAATTTGAATAACTGTATAGTCATTTTCTGATTGAGTAAAGCCAATTGCAAGAAATGTTGCGGAAAATTTATAGCACCACGGTGTACTTGCTTGCTCATGGCCAATGAAAGGTGTCACAGATTATTAGTCAAGTGTAATTCTTAAAAGTAGTTAGTTGTGATTAATTGGTTAATTGGTTGAAATTATTTAGAGATTATATAGCCTGCACTCTTATAAAAACTTGTAACCTTTCTTGTAATTTTCATCTTTTGTCATTCAATCAATACGTGAATATTTTCTATGAACTCTTTTTCAAACAAGTCCTACAGTTGGTGCTTTATATCCAAGGGGCAAAAACCATGGACTCTTTTTTAAACAAGTCCCTTTTAAGAAGGCATATTAAATCTAATTGAAGTGTGTGCCATCTCTTTATTGTTGCTCTGCCAACAACGCTCTTACAGAGGCTAACTCTGTCATTGGAGAAAGTGTGTCAGAAAAACCAATGTCAACTTGCTATGTATAAATTTCACAAGGTGTGGTACATACACAGTAAATTAAACACTTTAAATATATAATAGGAGTTTAATTTGTAAGTAAATTAAGCACTTTAAATATATGATAGGAGTTTGATTTGTAACTATATATGTGAATAGAGCAGTACCTATGATCAGAGGATTGAGGAGTTTCCCCTTAATGCTCTACTTCTTTGGTGATTAGTAGAGAAATAAAACAAGTGACCAAGTACTATTGGTCTTATCTATTGCATCAAATTTTTACTTCTTGATCTGCTTCTAAGAAAAGATATGTTCAGTATATGCATGATATTGAACAATTCTTTAATATAAAATATAAGTTAGAAATTAAATTATATATATCTGTTAGTCTCGTGAATGTAATTATAGATAAGATTATGATTTCGATGATAATTGAGTTCCCGTTTAGGGTCTATTGTTATGATGATAGAGTTGAGGAGATAGAGGAGAGACTTAAGATGGGTGTGTGTTCTATTTTTCCTCTGCCTAATAATCTTTTTATATATACATCCAATGGAAAATCTTGATTAGGTCATAATTATGTCCATTGAACAATTATCAATTAAATATCTGAGTATTCATAAGATTAATGATCAATTAATTAGATAAATGATAACTTGGGTCACGTAATAAAAATCGAGTCTTACCCATGATACATTGATACTATTATAGAGATTACCTTATCCCTCACTAGTATTCTAGGAATGGAGATAATCTTGGATAAGAAAATGATCAACATTAAGAAACAATCAAAAAGAACTATGCCTTGTTAAATAAACATAACAATATGTTGTAAGGGAATAAGAGGTGAATATGATAAGAGAGCAAACAATAGGAGAACTGGTATTAGAAACTGATATGACTATGAATTCCTCGAAGATTATTCCTGATTTGTTGAAATTGGAACCACTCAAAGTAACGAATTATAAGAGATGTTCAAAAAAATTGTTAATTGTGTTTGAAGCCATGGAAGTTAACTGCGTGTTGTTTGATGATCTTCCTGTCGATGGAAATAATGATACAAGTGCCACCCCTGATGTTACACCTATTTCTTCTGGAACCAAGAAAAGATATGAGAAAGACAACAAAACTGTTAAGTGTCATTCACTAACTTTTATGTCAAATAATTTATTTGATTTGTTCTTTGATGACTAGTCGGCAAAGGTCATATGGAACACTCTGCTAAAACACTACGGTGCTGATGATGGTTGTGCATTTTCAAATGTGGGATGACAAACCCATCGTGGAGCTAGTTCATGAATACGAGAATCTAGTTGGCGATGTGCTGAATGAAGGAATGATGACATGTGAAATACTACAAGTAAATGTGCTTCTTTTCCACCATCTTAGAGTGACCACCGAAATCATTTGAAACACAAAAAGAGAGATTTGTTGCTTCACGATTTAGAGAAACCTTAATCACACAACTAGATCCCAGGAGAGTCTCTTCTATCACATGTGAAAATTGACTCACCTCACTTTAACTCAACTCACATGAATTGAATACGTAGTGAATAAGATTATCCCACAGGTTAACCACTTACATATAACATTAATTTAATAATTCATTATCTATTTAATTATTAAGATTATATTTAATTTTAGATAAAAAATTTCATAAAATAAATGTCTATGAAATTTATTACCTTGAATTTCAATTTTCGTTCTTTGAGTCAATACTTTTAACCCACTTCATCGAGTAATTCTGATTAATTATTAATTTTATTAGAGCTAAGTAATTACTTTTAGTTATAATAATTATTCTTTTTTCTAAATTAAAATCTTGATTCGTCATGTAGAATTCTCAATTTAGAAAATATTGAGAATACATATTTTAATTAGAAATTTAAGAGCAAAATTTATTTATGTAAGACCTCTAAGTCATTGATTTGATTTAGTTAGTCATTAATTAAATTCAAACGAATTAAGAATAGTTAATTCCTACCGAGTCATGTAACAATTTTATTAACATAAAAGAACTACTAATATTGAGGTTAAGGTTGATGAACTTTCACTATATTGCAACTCTATCATGACAATTTAATCATTTATATTAAAAGATTAAAAAACATAAATCAAATAATTCATCATTAAAAATAATAAGTGTAACAGCCCAATTTTTATTATTAATAATAATAATAATAGTAATAATAATAATAATAATTGAATTATAATGTCTCAATTTAATAATATTGAAGAATAGATTTTATGTTATTTTTGTATCTTATTCAAGGAATGAATACAATATGAATTTATAGACTAGGTACAACTTAATTAAGGAAATAGGAAATAAGTAATTAAGGTGATACAAATCAAATCACACAAAATTTGTCCCAAATCACCACCAAATATGCTAGAAAGCAGAATCTGCACTAATTAAATAAATAATTATCTTCAACAAATCAAAATAATGAAAATTGATTATGTAATGTCATAATTTTAATGGGTAATAAATACCCAAGAGTGGTTGAACAACTATAAAATGGCGAGTCTGCTGCACTTTCTGAACACACATTCTTCCTCATTCTTTCTATCTTTCCTTTCTTTCTCTCACGCTTTCTTTCCCCCTAAAAGGAGATTGAAGTTGCCTAATGAGAGGGTGGAGATTGGAACTCTACCAATTTCAAATTTTCTTCACACAGAGTGTCTCGAGTTCAGGTTAAGGTAGTTCTTTAAATTTGATGATAATAATGAGTAACTTCTACATAATTGATTAATTGTTTCAAAATGTTGTTTATGTAATTTTAATGATTGAATTCACTAAATTTGGGTATGATGATTGTGGTTTTACTATTGGATTATTGCTATTGTGAGTTCCTGTTAGTTTTGGTAATTATGATTATTTGTGTAATTGTTTTATTGAATGAAATTGAATTATTGTGCTCTAAAGGTAAATTTTGTGATGGAATTGGTATACTGTGAATGAGTGAATGAATGAGGATTAGGAAAATCAGATAAATGAAATTATAAAATATGGGACTTCTAGTTATTGGAAATTGACTTTTTGAATTACAATAATTTTATACTAAGAAACCTTGAACCCTTTTATAGTTGTGAGAATCCTTGGTTAATTAGAAAATCTAGAAAATAAGTTTTGTCTATCTAGAACCCTTTAAGTGAGAGTAGTTATAAGAATTCAATGATAATGAGTATGCCATGTGTGATGATTTCTTTATGGATAATTATGTGATTGACATGATTGTTCAATGTAGTTAATTTTCTGATTTTGGTATTAGATTTTTATGATATCTTATTATTCATAGGGTTTGAGTGAAGTTAAAAGGAATATAGAACTGTCAATGTGTTCCTACCATTGTGATAAATATGTTTAGTACACAGGTGGTAATATTTATTGAAAAGGAATATGATGACAGAATCTTATTAAAGATAAAAACACATGGTTAGGTGTATATAAAAGTGGATGTAAACATGATATGGATAGTTATTGTAGTGTTTCATTTGGTGAGTGAGGCATTGTAATTAAAGTGATAAGAGATTGACTAAATGTGCGAGGTGAAAGAAATATTAAGAGAAAATGGGACAACAACTAGATAGGGTAAAAGTCTCGTGAAGGGTTAACCAAAAAATAAATTTTGTTAATAGGGTTAGTTAGAAACTATTTATCTTGGGAGGGGTTGTTTTTGAGAAAAAGACGAACAAATCCTTTCGACTTCACATGATACTGATACGTGAATTTATGAGGAAGTCGAAGAAATCTTTTCGACTTCACTATAGGTTTGACACATAACGCTTTTTGAATGGTCTAAGGAGAGCTGAATAAATTAAATACAAAATAAAATTAAATATTAAAAAAATTTGTGAGGAAGTTGAAAGAATTTTGTCATGTTTGTTGAGAATTTCACATGTAGTATTCCTTGAATGGTTCAAGGGAGTTGAAAAAATTAAATATAAAAAATATAACTAAACACAATAAATATTAAAAATTAGTTAAAATTTTTGTTAGTATGTCACCAAATTAAGAATTAAATATAATTAAACACAACAAACATTAGATATTTAATCTTGAAAATTTTGTTACGTTTGCCGCTAGATTAAACTCAACAAACATTAAAAATTAAATATTTTACAAAAATTTTAACTCATTTTTAATATTTAATGTTTGTTGTGTTTAGTTATATTTGATTTAAATTTGTATGTTACGTAGTTATTTATTTTAGTTTAATTTAAATGGTTAGTTAGTTATTAATTTTTTTTATATTTAATTTTTTTATTTAATTTTTTAACTCCCCTTGGACCATTCAGAAAGGGTCACGTGTCAAGCCTATACTGAAGTCAAAAAAATTTATTCGACTTCCTCACAAATCGCCACATGTCAGCATCATGTGAAGTCGAAAGGATTTGTTCGTCTTCTTCATAAATGGAAGTCGAAATCTAAATTTCGTCTTAAAAAACAACTCTCCCAAAGAAATAGTTTCTAACTAACCTTGTTAAGGAAATTTGTTTTCTGATTAACCTTCCCAAGGACTTTTACCCCAACTAGATATTTTGATTTTTGATATATGAAAGTTGACTTTGGTAATTTGGGATTAGTTAAGCATTGGTCAATGTGAAAATAAATAAATAAATAAAGCTATAGGTTGAATTTTGATTCATTAGAATTCCACAAGTTATTATTTTGGGTTCCTTTAGCGTATTCCTTCTTCTTTGTATTGTTGTTGGTGATAAATTATATTTGTAATGATGTGTGAATGACATATGGACTACATTTATTAATGTTAAGGGAAATGATTAACGTGGATTGAGAGATTAATTTTGGTGGGTCATATTGCATTGATGAGTCGTTTAGGTTCATGATAATCAGTTGAAATTATTTGAAAGTGAAAGGGATGGATGCCTACTCTTATGGACGTGGAGTGAGGTTGCCCCTGGTGAATATGCTTGTAAAGCATTGTATTTTAAAAATGAGATAGATTATCATGAACGCTAAACGAAATAAAATTTTTTCGAAAGGTGATGATGGATGGAACTACTACGATTGGTCCCGACGGGTCGTTGTAAATGGCCTAGGACTTTGAGGGTATTCGCGGTGGGGAAAGCTTCCACTATGGCCGATCACCATGAGTGGGAAGTGACTTCTATTGCAACACTGGTTGCCCTAACTGTAACTGACTAGTGTTTCTAGTGAGAGTGTTAGAGGTGACATGTACTCTTAGCATCATTCAATTATTTTTGATGGTACCACATGGCACGAGAGTGAATTGTGAGTGACATGCATCATATTGGGTTGCATAATTAATTGTGATAAGTTGTAAATTGAAATTTCATGTCTTCTTTATATATGTTGTGTATATTGTTCCTGTGGTTCTATTATTATCATTAAATTATGAGTTAACCCTAAGGTTGTGTCTGTGGTTGACACCTGTGATAACCCCACGAACGAGGGAGCCGATAAACAGTTGCTTGGAGACACCAGGCCGTAGGCTAGAGGAGAACATGATTTCTTGAAGACAATATGATGCTATTACTTTTTTTTTTCGTGTTTGAGAAATTTCTATTATATAGGAATGTTGAAATGTAATACATTTTGTTTTATGGGAAATTTATATTTGCAGTTGTAGAAACTTTACTTTGAAAAATTACTACATGAAATAAGATTTGGCTTGTTCTATCAAAAGACGTAGTTATTTACCATAGAGAGATTAGAGTAGTTAGATGGAGAAGTTGAGAGGGTTACAATAAGTAAAAAAAGTTTATAGAAATTAAAGAATGATTAACCTATGGAGGATCTCTCTAAAGTCATTTTTCTATATATGTGAATTATAAAAAGATAAAAAGAAATAAAAACTAAAATAAAGATAAAAATTGAGGTCCAAAATATAAGATTAGAAATATATTTATAATAAGTAAAACATAGAATTAAGCACGATCGTGCTTAACTAAAAGCATATGCATGGCCATGCATAGTGAAACATGATCGTGAATTTTCTAGTTCTTAAAGTTGTTAAAGATATGCACAACCGTGTTTAATGAAGCATAATTATGAATTTTTCTTGTGAGCTGAGTAGTTAAAGGCATGCACGGTTATGTATAATAAAGTATGCTCATGTTGTGAAGCTGGGGGTTCAAGTATGACCCAGCATATTGAATCATGTTCATGCATATTGTCTAAGTCCTTTGCTTCTATTTAGCTCTTATTCATCCTCATTTATTTCTTTTTTCTCGTATTAGTCCTTCTTGCATTCAAATACAAAAATTAACCAAACCAAGTGAAGTTGATGGAGGACCATCCTTACCTAGAAGAATCACAATATTATTCTAGGATTGCATCAGAAGTATATAGGAGAAATCATTAAATACCATGTAAAACATACCAATAATAGGATCTAAAATGTACTTTTTTATATGGTTTATTATTGTTACATATTGGTCCTTCCATTTCATTTGACAACTTCTTTGTATTCCATTCATTTAAGACAAACATCTTTCTAAGATTTTTTTTTCTCTTGGTGAATTTTTTTCAAGGAAAGAAAATATGTTGCAAATCTTTTCTCAATGCTCGATTAGTAACTTACACGTATAGAAACACGGGCTCCATTGGCTTGGTCAACCTAGAAGGCTAGCTAAGAAACTTTTCAATGTGACAAAGGCTTGATCACACTCCTCTACCCATGTGAGCGCTTGATCTCTTGACTTGGCCATGAAGTGAAACAAGCTAGTTATCTTTTCGGTCAATAGTTTAACCTTCTTCACTCTAATTAGACTTTTCATGTTCAATGTCACTTCGCACTTGTCAGGATAAGATTCGATCTCTCTATTTGTAAGCATGAACCCAAGAAACATACCCATTCTCACACCAAATGTGCATTTCTCTAGGTTCAGTTTCAGTTTGTATTTTGACAGATTGTCAAAGAATTCTTGTAGATATAAGCAATGGGTCTTCATGTCGACCGACTTCACCATCATGACATCCACGTATACTTCCATACTCCTTCCCAACATCCGCATCAAAATCTTATCCATCAGCCTTTGGTATATCACCTCTATATTCTTTAACTTGAATGGAATCACCTTGTAATAGTAATTACACTTATCTAATATAATATAAAGGTTGTTTCCTCCTCATCTTTTAGGTGCTTGCATATTTGGTTGCATATTTGGTTATATCTTTGGGATGTAGTAAGCCTTCAACAACTTCTCGATCTCCTCTCCTGTAACCTTCCTTTTTTAAGCTATTGGTTTGATATTAAGGTCAATCAACAACTTATGACAAAGAATATCTTAATCCACCCCTTATATATCTACAACATTTTAAGTGGACATAGATACATTCTTTCACAATATCGTAGTTAATTTATCTCTTGAGAACTATAACAATCTAGTTCAAGTCAAAGCATTCAAAGAATAATTATATCTCTAACCGTGATTTTTATTAATGTCTCACAAATATTAGGATTGAAAAAAAGAAAATATAAGATTATCTCAAATTTTCCTCTTTAATAATTTATTATAATAATAGAGACCGATTAAAATCAATTAAATAAGCCAACACATAAAATCTGAACTAATTACTAAAAGAGTTGTCTTAATTATTATGAAGAATTTATTTTAGTGTCAACATAAACCATAACTTTAAAATAATAAATTTTCATTTAAATACTAAAATAAAAATATAAACACTACTACCATTAAAAAAAATCACGCATAAATTCATAGTAAAATATAAAAGTTAGAATGAATATGTTAATTTAATATTCTCATTTATTTATTTATTTTGATACATTAATATTTCTCATTTAACAGAGAGAGAGAGGAAGAAAACTCGACCTGAAGTGTCAAATTAAAATATAAAAAGAAATATTAAAAAAATGAAAAGGTAGTAGTGGGAGTAAAGAAGGACTTCAATTAGGTGAGGTAATTGTAATTAATCATTGACGGAAGTTGCCGGGAACCAAGCGAACGTTCAAAGGCATGAGGAGTTGTCCAGAAATATCTAGATCTGCTCAGTCAGACTCAGTAGAATCGGATTCAGTTCCACATGTCCGTTGCCACTTCTCACCCCCAATCATTACACTTGACGTTTTCCTTCTCTCTCTAACAACAACAACAACAACACAAACCTCGTGTCTACTTCACTCTCACAAGTCACACCTCCAATCCATCAATTCACCACTATAAAGCAACAACACAACAAAACACCACAGCAAGTGCGTGAATTGATCAAAATCAATGTTGAGAGTGAAAGGAGGAAGCAGGCCACCATGGGTGGGGCTAGCGGCGGCGGTGTGGGTGCAAATCGCGTCGGGTAACACCTTCACCTTCCCACTATACTCTCACTCATTGAAATCAGTTTTGGGTTTCAACCAGAGACAACTCACTATCCTCGGAGTCGCCAACGACATCGGTGAAAACCTCGGCCTCCTCCCCGGTCTCGCATGCAACAAGTTCCCGCCATGGCTGCTCCTCTCCGTCGGCTCCCTCGCCTCATTCCTCGGCTACGGCCTCCTCTTCCTCGCCGTCTCACAAACTCTCCACTCCCTTCCTTACTTACTTGTCCGTTTCTCTCTCTCTCTCTCTTTACTTCCCCAAACTGCTTCCTTTCTTAACAAATAAATTAACAAGGAAAAACTACTCTTTTCATCCTTGTACCAACTTTTCTTTTACTCTATGTACTTGAAAATCACTTTTTTTAATCCTTTCATGTATTGTTTCTAAATTGTGAGTGATTTTTAAGTATTCAGACTAGAAAGAGGAGTTTTTTTTTTCAAAAAATTTATAAATGTTAAACTGTTTATTCGGTATCTGCACTTGTCTCTTTTCTTCGTTTTGTCGCTTATGTTTATTCATTTGGTTCCTGTAGTTATCTGGTTTTTAGCAGTTGAATTATTTCTGCGCCAGTTTTATACTGTTGGCAAGACTTTTTTTTAGCCTTTTTTGGTATTAGTGTTAGAGACCAAAACTTAATCCGTGTTAAGAGAAATTAGAAAGTCTTTTAGAGATCCGAACTTAATCCCTGTAAGAGAAAACTTGATGTTATGTTTGGTTGAGGGGAAACAAATGAAAAAGAGAGGAAAAACTTGAATTAAATTTGAGATGAAAGTAAAAGAAAGGGAAATTTTGAATTTTTGTTGCTGTAGGACGATGTTTCTATCAATTTTTTTCTTTCATTGAAATAGAATTTCTTTACTCTACCAGCAAATCTTACCATGAAATGGGGACAAAAGCAAGTCAAGTGATTGTGTGTGTTTGAGATAGCGGGGTAAGGTTGGGTGGATTTTTTTTCCACTGAAAGCAAAGCATCTTGTTGTTGCTTTCAGATTTTCACGTATTTAATGTGGTTTTTGAGTCCTTATGGCTAATTCAAACACACTATGAATAGTTTAACCAAAAGTAAGTTAATAACTGTAATTTTCTGTTATGTGATGTTATTACAGCTATGGTTTGGCCTGGTTGTTGCTGCAAACAGTAGTGCGTGGTTAACCACTGCAGTTCTCGTGACCAACATGAGAAACTTCCCTGCTAGCAGAGGCTCAGTTGCAGGGGTTCTGAAAGGCTATGGAGGACTTAGTGCTGCGGTTTTTACAGAGATTTATAGCATAGTGCTTAACAATAATTCTTCCAACTTTCTCTTGATTCTTGCTGTTGGTATTCCTGTTATTTGCTTCATTTTGATGTTTCTCGTTCGGCCTTGTACACCGGCAACAAGTGATGACCCTGCAGAGCATTACCATTTTCTGTTTGTCCAAGGTTCCAGTGTGGTATTGGGTGTGTACCTTCTTGCAACTACCATACTTGGTAATATTAGTTCGTTTAGTAGTGCAGTTTCCTATGTTTTGGTGGCTGTGATGGTTTTGCTTCTCATGGCTCCGCTTGCTGTCCCCTTGAAGATGACATTGTTTCCTAGGAAAGATTCTAGATCAGACTCACCCGCACAACAAGTTGGGTCTTTTGAGGGAAAAGATGAGAATGTAGAGCCGCTGCTGGCATCTTCGTCAGCAGGGGCACTTGGGAGTTTTGATGATCAGGATGATTCATCTGAGGTGGCTGAGCTTCTTGCTTTGGGTGAGGGAGCGGTGAAGCAGAAGAAGCGAAGGCCTAAACGCGGGGAGGATTTTAAGTTCACTGAGGCTATAGTGAAGGCTGATTATTGGCTGCTGTTTTTGGTCTACTTTGTTGGTGTTGGTACCGGGGTAACTGTTCTCAATAATCTGGCCCAGATAGGTATTGCTCAAGGAGAGGAAGACACCACTACCTTGCTGTCGATTTTCAGTTTTTGCAATTTTGTGGGACGGCTTGGTGGAGGAGTTGTTTCAGAACATTTTGTCAGGTGAGTGGCATTTACTTATGCAGAGTAAGTTTAAGATACAATTTTGAGCTCTAGTTACAGTATAAAGAGATCAGATAAAGCACTTATACAATAAATTTCTTCTTTTATCCATATCTGATGCATAGAATTGATACCAAACTCATGGATACTGCACTGATACTGATTTGAACTTGTGAAATATCCAACTTTTAAACAAAAGTTATGAAAACCTAATAACAGCTACATATGAAATATAGATGCGTGTATAATGTAGAAACTTAGAAGCATTATTCTTGATGAACAAAATGGGTAATTGTCCTCTTTGTGGATGATTCAAGAAAGTAATGAGATTTATACTATTTTATTTGTAGACCATAGGAAGTGATTTATAATATATGTACTGTATGCATAAAAGCTGATGACAATCACAGATCATCTTTAATGAAAACATGACTTTAGAGCATTGCATGAAGTTAATAGAGTAATACACTTTGCGTATTTAACTAAAGACTTGTTTATAGGGATCTTTTAGTAGCTGTAAAATCAACTTCTGAGCATTCAACTAGCTGCAGGGCCACACAACTGTTTAGTCTTTCCTTTAACTTAATGTCAGCAGTGTGATAGTTTGTGATAGAAATACCAGCTTTTTCTTCATGTAATTTATTCAACAGATTGTAATTATGCTATTGACACTTTCCAGGAAAAAAACACTCCCAAGGACAGTCTGGTTAACGTGCACGCAGACAATTATGCTCATTGTATACCTTCTGTTTGCCTATGCTATCAATGGAACCCTTTACCCTGCAGTTGCATTTCTTGGTGTCTGTTATGGTGTTCAAGTATCTGTAATGATCCCAACTGTTTCTGAGCTTTTTGGTTTGAAGCACTTCGGTGTGTTGAGCAGCTTCATGTCGTTGGGGAATCCAATTGGCGCATTCCTCTTTTCAGCTCTGCTAGCAGGGAACATTTATGACAATGAGGCAGCTAAGCAGCATGGTATAGGCCTTCTTTACTCTTCTGATACTTGCATAGGTCCAAATTGCTTCAAGCTTACCTTTTTCGTTCTTTCTGGGGTGTGTGCTGCGGGCATCATCTTGAGTGTTATCTTGACTTGGAGAATTAGGCCGGTTTACCAAATGCTTTATGCTGGAGGTTCTTTCAGACTGCCTCAAACCTCTTCAAGCCACTAAAAGTAGTAAATCAGAACAATGAATAAAACTGAGCAGATCCTAGTTCTATTCTATACCAGTTGTGCTGGTATTTCCTTCTGATCTGCCATTACTGCGATGTATGTGTTATGTAAGTGAACCTCAATTATGAGGTTGAAAATTTTGGTGTCTCACATGGACATTGCCTTTTTGCTTGCGTGCTAGGCTTAGAGATGACGCTTGCGTGTTAGGCTTAAAGATGTATACCAGATGATAGAGGCCAATTAATATACAGTGACAGGCACATGTTTCAATGTGATGATACAGTTGCTGAGATTTATATACATGTACTATTATTATTTAGTCTAATGAAAAAATTTGAAATTTGCTATTAATGATTTTGGATGAGTTTATGGACTTTGTGGGATTTTATTTTCCAAACGTTTTAGCCAGATAGACGTGAAATTATGAACTATAAAATTATAATTTTGTTATTTATTGGGTGTGCAACACCTCCGTGGATGCTCAAACTTCTATTATCAACTTGACACCAAACTCTATTTAGAGAAATTATCTGGTAGTCCAAAATTACCATTTGTTCATGGTATTATGATAAATATTAAAAATTTATAATTTATGAGAAAGTTAATAACATTTGATTGTCATATTTAGATTAACAAAGACTATACTAATTTAAGACTATCTAGTAATTTTTCGAAAACTGAGTTGGTGTCAACTAAAAAACGTTAGTTGACGTAAATTTCTTAAAAAAAATACAATTTGATGATTATAGTGCAAGTTGTCGTCCTTTATTTATGGTCACAAACTGAACATTTTTAAGCAACGTAAATAAGAAAAACAGAGCTTGAGAAAAGCAGAATTAAACTCTGCACCAAGAAGTTATCAGCATTGATGTATGGACACTTGGAAATCAACGACATACTCGTAATATACTCGTATCAGATACTTAGAGAACTTAAATGACAACTTCAAAAGAAAGCAATAACAATTTCAAAATTACGTATCCATGTATTGCGCAATGTACGTTATCACTCCCTAGAAGACCAGCCATTCCTTGTTTTTGTTAAATAATATGGATAATTGTATGAAATTTTCGTGAAGTTGGTGTTAATTATAGAGATATCATTGTTTGAAAATATATATGGAACTTCTTTTATTCCCTGTTCCATTCACGGATTATACTAAGTTTTCTAAGAGATTAATTAAAGATGATAATAGATAATAACAATAATCGAGACCAAGTACATTTTGTTTTTTCAAGGAAAGACCAAAACATGTTTGCTTCAGTTTATTTTCGAAAAAATATTTGCTTAACTTTTCAGCTCCCTGAGAGAGAGGATTTTAAAAAAAAAAAAAAATACATGATTATTTCTCAAATTTATGCTGAACAAAACGTGCTATTTTAAAATTAGAAATATGTCACTGTAACAAGGACTAGCATTCAAAGATATTAGTGTAACTTGTCGATAAATGATGTGATCTCATAGCAAGAATACAACTTGCGCAGTATGAATCCTTGAAATTCATGTACCACACGTCATGTGAAAGAAAAGATTCAAGTGGATGGGGAAAGTAGAAGAAAAGATAAAAAAAAAACCAAAGAAAAAAAGAAAAGGTTGTAGTAAACATCACATTTCATATCATATCATATGCTACTTGTATTATTGTACGAAGAAAGGTTGCTATCACTCGCCATCATCAATGTTTAATAGTAATTATAATAACAATAATACAAGGCAATAAAAAACAAACATAAAAATAATCTAAGTAGGTTTAAGATCCTCAAACAAAGTAGGCCACAATCCATAATCATCATCATAATCAGCATCACCTCTGACCTTATTGTAGGGACTATAACCCATTGGACTCTCAGACCTATTATCATCCAAAGGTCTAGGTAACCTTGGACTTCTATTATTAAACATGGATCTTGCATCAAGTGGCCCAGAAAGCCTTGGACTCTTTGCTGTGCCCATGAACCTTCCATCAACAGGCCTAGCACCACCACCAGCACCAGCAGCACCACTCATTATTGGGCTTCTATTTGCATTTGAATACATAAGTCTCTCATTACCATTAACTTTTCCATCAAGAGGACCAGACAACTTCATTACCTTACTATTATTCACCATCTTCTCATGTACTATTCTTCCATTCCCATCTAAAGGACCAGAAAGTGCAATTGTTCTACTTCTTTGCACACCCTTTTCTCCCTTGAGTTCATCACTAGTAGTAGTAGTACCAGCACTAGTATTAGTAGGTGTGCCATTGTGCCTTGCCCTTCTCCACTTACCTTGGTACCAGTTTGGCTCTGGTGGCATGTCTTTCATCATCATCACTTCTTGATGATCTTCCTTAGAAACAAGCTTGCTGAAGCACTTTTTGAGACACTTCTTGATGACCCCAGAGAGCTTGTTGCCACCGCTCTTGGCCACCACGCCATCTTCCTTCTTTGCAAGCTTGAGAATCTCTAGCCTGTGTTTGGCAATGGAAATGCCCATGCTTTGAAGAAACTCATGGTTGAAGTAAATGGCGTCTTCCAACTGAAGCTCGTTGCGCGCGAAGGCGAGACCGTACTCGTAGATAAGGGAGGGCTCTAGGGTAGTCCTGGAGAGCCAGGAGAACCAGTCCATGGTTGATGAAGAAGGGTAGGGTTAGGGTAAGAGGTTGTGGTTGTGGTTGTGGTAGAATGAGTGTGGAACATGTATGTATAATATAGCTATGACTATTGGTTACTTTTATTTGCATTGAGGTATGAGTTGATGGGTGTTGGGATTTATAAGGGAAAGATGAGGAGGTGGATAGTTAAGACTATAGTCAATGCTTAAATGTGGCGGGTAAATGACTATTTCTTTTTCTTTTATGGATCTGCTTTCTAAATTATTGTCTATTTATTCTCTTTATTTGCTTTCAATGGATTTTGGATGGTGGTTGACATGTTCAGTCACACAGTCACACAAGAATATCTGGAAAATTTTTACATTTTCCTATCAAAAATGTTAAACTAAATATCTACGTACCCTTCAACAATTAATCCATCTTGGACTTATATATAAATGAAAAATAAATATAATTATTTAACTTAAATATAAGAAAATTTTATTTGATTTCGTAAATTAATCTAATTTTTTGTATGTAATTACTATCTCTAATAAACATTAATTAAGGGTAATTTAAGAAACATAATACATTTTTTATATGAAAACAAGAACATTAAGTACCTTGTAATTACATTTTTTTGATTCATGTAAAATTAGATATTTTTTATCATATAAGTTGAAAAGGATATATAGATATATTTCTGCTTTAATCGGTTGAGTAAGATAAATAAGTGGTTGGAAATTATTGAATGACTGTCTTATAAATTTTTAAAAAATAATTTAATCATGTTAACGTTCTATAACGATCTTAATTTCTTAAGAAAATATTATTTAATTTTGACAAATTAAAAGATAATCTATCGATTTTAGAAAAGAACTCAAAGAAGTGAGAGGAGAAGTTTAGAATTCTCCCATTAATAATAATGCTGATAGTAAAATCTATTATAATTTAAATTAATTTGCACATCACATATAATTAATTATTATTGATTTATTCTTATAAAAAAAATTTTAAAATGGGACAAACATACTATTACATAGAAATTAATTAGTCAAAATGATGATTATGCATAATCCCAAATTATCAAAGAATAATATCTCTATTTATTATTTATCATCTCAAATCATCTATGATATTATCACTCTTTTCTCTTAGGTATCTTTGTCCCTTATAGTGTAGACAAACAATTAGAGTAAAATATTATTGTTTTCCAGAAGACAAGAATGCAACTCAAGGTGATGGATTCCGCAAGGTATATAATAGGAAAAAGTGATAATGATATATATATACAAATAGGTTATTGGAATGAAGTAGTGATGATAAAAAAGATGTGAGTGCTTTACAGAAAGACGAAATGTGTAAAGTGTAGATGTAAAGAAAGCTTGGTGCGTATAATAAAATGAAGTGAACAGGGATCAAAATCTTCGGCTATGTTTATGGTGACGGAGCAATGTTGATTGCGACAGGAGCCTGTTAAAGTGGGTTAGACGCGCCATTGGGACCAAAATAAAAGGAACTTATTTAAGGCAAATCAATTTGGTAACCTACTTCCCTCTATGTGCCTAGCTAGCATTATTTATCACAAGCTTCAAATTAAATCATCAACCTTTCAAACTTCAACCTTTCTCTTCATTACTACTACTACTATGTATCAACCTCAATTCATTAATAACATAGGAAATTAGTGGAAAATTTTTGTTAATTAAATAAGAAAGCGTGTGAGAAATTAGTGGGAAATTAAGTATAATTGATGTTATGTATAAATGACTTGGAATGAACAACTATTTTTGTCAATAGAGAGGTCTCCGTCTCTGTACGATGGTATGAATTTGTTGGGTGAAATAACGTCCAAATTTGGTGGAACAACTGTCTTTCCACTCAACTCATGACACAATTGATGAGAAATTTGGAAATCAAATTGCAATACTACACCATCAATTTAGTCTTGTTGGCCACCCACCATTTAGTTACTGAAAAATCAGAATAATCAAATATTTTTTATAAAATATTTATTATTATTTTGTTTTTAAATTTAATAATAACGATAAATAATATAATTTGAAGATTAAAATTATAAATATAATATAATTTTATAGACTATTTTATAATTTTCTATTTTTCATAAACTAAATTAACTGACTCATTGAGATAGAAATGACGACGGCTTATACACATGGTTAAAATGAACTTTGTAAATAAATAAATTAAAAAACAATGATTTTTTAAATAAATTAAAACATATTTATGCATTTCAACTTTTTATAGTTTTTTATAACATTTACAAACCTAACAAACTTCAATTTACTTATCTTAAGATCAAGTCTTTAATAATATACTTTTACAGCGAAATTCTAGTGCGTTTGAACCAAAGTTGAACTCAAAAGTTCCCTCGAATAGATTTTTCATTAATGCATACAAGAATACGTGAAATTTCTCTTAAACATGATTCTAATAAATTTCTAAACACACACACTTCAAAGCTAAGTAGTTCTAACTTGCGACAAATTCTAAGAGTGTGTGATGATGATGTATCAGTAGTGTTAGATATTTACAAAATAATTGCCATCCCCTTCAATATTTCTATTTAAAAGAATTAAATTTGATTTGATAATAACTCATTTATTAAGTGATGCCTTAGATATTATTTTCTTTGTTTGGGTTACAAAAGGACCTTATAATGTATGTATTTTACTAGGTCAATACATAAATGGAAAATAACAATTAATAATGATAATAATTCTTTTCAACTGTTTGCACTGTCACAGTTCTACAGTAGCGTTGATCTACCAAAAAGCAATGATCAAATTTGATAATTTCCTTGAAAGCTATAGCAATGGTTGGTCTAAGATTTCTGTGCAAGTCTTATGACTTAGCTGGACCTTATAGAAATGTAGGCACAAAGAGTGGCTGCACCCAACTATTATTACATGGGATATTAATGTTGAATTAAATGTTTGGACCCAAATTGAGAAAAAGGTAAGTATTTATGCTCATTTATACTGTACTCTTAAAAAAATCAATCTCACTCTACCTATCTATTTATTTATTCTCTAAAAGCCGAAGAAGGGAAAGAATGGGGCTCAAAAGGTAAAGTAAATAAAACTTCAAATTTTTAAGTTTATTATTAAAAGGATTGTTAATAATTTTGTTAAAATAAAAAATCTTTAAAATATTCTAGCAGATTGATAAAAATTTACTCCTAACAATATAATATGTAATTCTCTTATTTAAAATTAAATATTTTCTCAAAATTTATTTTAGATTTTATTGATGGTTGGACCAACCTTTCTCCTAACTAAGGGTGTGTTTGGATGATGTGAAAAAAATGGAATAGAATATAAAAAAATAAGAATGAAATTAAGTTGTTTGAATGAGGTGAAATAAGATAAAATTGAAGAGAAATAATATTAGAATATGTGTATGTTAGATTTAAAAAATAAATTTTAAAAAAAGTTAAATTTATTAATTACATTTTAAATTGAGAAATCATATTCAAATTACTTAAATCTTTAATATTTGTTCAATAAGATTTTAATTTAATACTGATACTTATAAATATTTTGTATAAATATTTTAGTAAAATAAATTTTACAAATAATTAAATGTGCATCTTATTCTATTAATAACGACATGTAATTAATTATGTAAAAATTTAATAAAATTAAGTTTTTAAAAATTTAATATTTTATTAAATTTTAAGCCAATAATATGTAAATAATATTGTTAATACACGTATTAACTTAATCAACAAATGATCTGACATAGTTAAACTCAATAAACATATACATAATGAGTTAACAATACAAGTCAACAAACATACACGAACTAATAAAATTATTAGTGATTAAAAATTTGAATATTAAACTGTGCAAATGAGTCAAAGGATTCTGCCAACACATTTTCCCGTAAAATGAATTGGAGACAAACCTTTCACATTCACATGTACATTTTCTTTCTGCTGTCTGTTCTTCAAAACAACCTCAAATTCCATTTCCAAAATCATCAACCTATTTAATCTCACATCTGATCTATTTTATAATTTAAACCTTAACATTTTCTTTATTTAGAAATTATTTTTCACCGAATGAATATAATTACTAGAACCCGATTTGATTTAGTTTAATCTTATTTAATTTAGTTTAATTTATCGTAGAGAATCGATCTAACCCAACTTACTTTTTAGTGAATATCTATTAGTGAATATCATTGATGCGTAAAATAGATTTGTCCGCGACTTACTAAATTTAATTTAAAAATAAAAATTTTATTAAAAAATTTAATTTGTTTATATTTTTTAATTAATTAGATATTATAATTAGTTTCAAGACAATAAAATTTATTCATATTAGTAAAAATTTTCATTTAAAATTAAATATAATTTTAATAATAAAGTGGATAATTGATCATTAAATTAATTTTTTTTACTTAATTCACTGCGGGTTCAACCATGTGAATCAAGTCAAAATATGTCCACTTTTTTTTTTAATGTAAATGTTGATTTTTTCTGGTCAAACTTAACCTAAACCCTTGATATATTAGATTGATTTATGGACTGTGACTAGGTATTTAGTGACAATAATATTAATTATAATCTCTATGATCCTATTTACTTATTAGCTAACCAACACTAGTTTTATGATCTTATAACATTGTTCATTATTTTTTATATATTTCTCAAATACTTAAAACACATTGGCTTGTTTCTATGAAATTTATTATTTGAAATAGTACGAAAATTTTTGAGTATTTGTCATGAGAATTCTGGATTCAGAAATATTTAAATTTTCTATGAACTCAAAATATAAAAAGTTCAGCAAACTGAAGTCTCGTCGAAGGAATCTTGTGACAAAAATTTCTACCCTTGACTAAGTCTATTGAAATCTCACGTCTTAACAATACTATTTTTGAACTAATGCATGTTATCTATAAAAGATACAACACAAGAAGGGAGTTGAATTGTGTTAATTAAAAAATTTAATTCTTTCGTCTGTTGGTTTAAAACAGCAGTCAGACGAAACCTTGCTTATCTTTAAAAGTTGATTTTAAGGACAGACATTTGAGTATTGTTATCCCGTTAGTTAATAAACAATAACGATGAACACAAGTATTTTTATACTGGTTCGTCTATTCAAGACTATGTCTAGTTACTCAACAACAACTGAGTTTTCACTATCAACCGTGAAATGGTTATAAGTATTGTTTGCACACAGCCACTTCTGGCTATTACAAGATATTCTTTGGTCACAGCCTTCCCAGGCTAAACAACAAGGTATTCTTTGAAACCTAGCCTCCTCAGGCTAAAACAAGGTATTCTTTGCAAACACAACCTCCTCAGATTAAAGCACCACACAAGTGGATTTAAAAGAGTTTTTCAAAGAAGAGAGTTCCTCTTTGCAGAGAGGGGTATAGAATGAAGTTCAAATAATCAGTGAGCGAAATCACATAATGATAGAGATTATAGCGTGTTCGTCAACTTGATCTTGAGCAAGTGAAGTCCTTTTATAGGCAAGTCTTCAAAGATCCGTTAGAGACATGAAGAATGTCGTTGAGCTTTCCAAGTGAAGTCTTTAAAAGGTGTCAGAGTGCAATCAGTGAAATGATGGCTTGCGCAGCGAATTTGGTGGCGCTCAAAACCTTTTTCTGACTTGTACATAGATCACATCAAAGAAGGGTGTTGCCTTTTCATGTAGAAGAGGTTATCTCGAATCTCCATACTGATCTTGGAAACATTTAAGAGTAACAGCTGGATTTTGAAATTGGCGTGCGTTACTTCGTCTGAGCTTCACTTCCTTGATAGACGATATACTTCTTCAGTCTTAAGAAATATCTTGAAGCTTCGAAGGTGTATCGTCTTATCTTTTGTCTAATGACGTGGCTTCGGTACATACGAATGACTTGATGAAGAAAATTCTTTGAGGAGTCATCTTCCGTCTGTGCTTGTTCAGATTGACTTTGACTTGCAATGCTTCCGTCTGATGTCTGTCTTGTAATTAATCAAAACTTTAGACGTTAATCATCTTGATCTAACACTATCTATTTTATCAATTTCAATTTTTAGGCTAGGGAAATTTCTCTAACGATACTGTTTAGTTATTTGAAACATATAAAAATTGGAACTAACATTGTTAAGTTATTTGTCAAAATTGTCATTACGCATCCTTAGCATAAGATACTGAGCCAGGGAAGATATTTCTTTTACCAGATGTAAGGACTACACAAGAAATTTCCTTTTGATCAAATTCAGATGCAAAATATATCAGACAATGTAAATAGTTTTCAAACAAGGTTTTTTCAATTCATCCTTGATGTCTGCTGTCGAACATAATCAAATTAAACTAAATTGGCGACACTTTATTAGTGAACTTAGATCGTTTCTCAAGAATTACTCTATAATTCTCATTAAGGCGAAAAATTAAAATTGCAATTGGGTGGACTAAATGCTAAATGTGAAGCAAATGTAAAAGCAATGACAAAAAAAGCAATTAAAGGATAATCAAAACAAATTTAAACTAGTGCAACTAAGGAATAACTATATATGAGAAGCATCAATTTAGATCACTATTGGTCCTCCTAACCCTTCACTGATTTCTAATGATAAATGAAATTGTTTAAGTGGATCAATTGAACCAGAATCCCTACATTCAATTAATACCTCGTCACTCTACGATCATAGGGGAACTTCCCCAAACACTTGGTGCACGCAAGTTATGTGGTCACATAATGCATTGCAACCCTTGTGTGAATCATGCAACAGCGAGAATTCCACCATCACCATCAACCAATAGTGAAGCCATATTAAAAATGCAATTCAATTGGTGAATCGCACAATCAAAATTGAGAACAAAACCAAGTAAACAACTCTCAAATAAAGGAGAACAATGAACCTCAAGGTTTGAGAGAGACGCCAATGCAATTCGAATTGAATTAAAGACTTAGTTACTCATGATTAAGTAATGAAATTCGAAGTTAAAGTGCAGAGCATAAAAAGGAAAGAAGAAAACAACTAATGGAAAATAAGGGAACACAAAAAAGAGAAAAATCCAATGTGAAAGAAAAAATGTTGGAATTAAAATTGTAAGTGTGTATTCCATCTTATTGCAAGTGTTGTTTAAAACTTATACTAAATGAGTCATATGCTAGTCACATGACCACTTAAGTGGTTTGGTACCAATCTTCAAGTCCTGGTCAGAGCAAAACATTGATGTGATAATTAGGTTGCATTGAGCCCAAAGTTACAAAGAAATAAAATTTCCAGTCAGCACTAACCCAAGTTTTGAACATCAACTTCCATCATCTTTTTGACCATCTTTTAAGTTATAATTTGACTTTGAGTCTTTCACAAAATATTTATAGTTTTGATTTAGCTGCAAAATGAGACCAAGAATCACTTAAAAGTATGTATGTAGCAAAAGTTATGGTCAAAATATTAAAATTGTGTAAGTATGAAAAATTTTGATTATTAATGCAGTTAAGGCCCATTTAGCCTAATCAACTCAGAATAGTCTTTAAGCACGCTAATTAATCACTAATCATATTCTAATTATTATTATTAAGTGTTAGGAAAGTGATAATAATAATAATAATAATAATAATAATAATAATAATAATAATAATAATAATATATCAAATCCTAATTAGTAAAAGATAATAAAACAATAAAATAAACACAAGAGGATTAATATTGGTTTGTCTTAGAAAAGATTATGTCTAGTTTTATAGCAACAGTTAAGATTTCACTTCGTGAAATACAAGTATTATCTCTCACTTACTTTTGGCTAACTCAAGTATTATTTGAATACAGTTTCTTTAGGCTAACTAAACTCAAATATTGTTAAAATACAGCCTCTGCAGGTTATACCAAGTATATTTGATCTCAACCTCTTTAGGTTAACTACCACGGAAGGTGAATTTACAAAATTGTGTCTAATTTAAGAAGATTCAACTTTTACATAAAGAGAGATATTATAATGAAAGTTAGGCTAAAGACTATTTACAAAAGAAGAAAATACGTTGTGCATGGTAAAACTATCAAAGTTTTCCTTTTTCTGTTGAAAAAGCGTTTTCATCTACTCAAATCTTCAATCTTGAGCCTTTATATAGATGACGACATTGAAGTAGTCGTTAGATTAAGAAGCTTCAAAAACTTCACTCAACCTAATGAAAACGTTCTTCAACATTTAATGTATTCTTGGCTTATGAACATTAATACAAAAAATATCTTCATAATATGATGATTAAGTACCGAAAAATTATTCTTCTTTCTACAACAGATTTTAATGTTAGAAGACATTTTTTTAACTTTATTAACACGTCTTTTCACAAGTATTTAATTGATTTCATTTGATTTGAATGTTAGATATTGAGATATTTTTAATTTTAATTTTTACTTATGAGGATGTTATTTATTTTCTAAAATAAATTTTCCAAAACATTACAATTTTTCTTAAAAAAAAATAATTTTAATCCACGGAAAGAGGTGAACTAAAATGTATCCATGTAATGTTAAATGCATGACTACGAACGGGCCATAAAAGATGGACTGACCAGTTTAACAAGCCCAACTGACACGTGAAGTTAGACAAGAAAGAAAAAAATAAAATAAAACATATTTTCACGAGACGGCGCCGTATTCGATGTCACAATCTTTGTTGTTTTTTGTGCTGAATTGGAGAGCAAGTCATTTCTGCGTTGGAGAGCACGATACTGTATTTTTATTTGCAGTGGTTTTCATCTTCACTCAAAAAGTGAGACCTTGCTGGTGCCAATGGCGAAATTGAAGATTGCAGGAACATGGGCCGGGATACTGGAAGACGTGGACCTCGACACATGGACCCTCGCCACTCTTCGCGACCACGTCGCTGCGCGATCGAACTCTCCCTCTCACTCCATCAATCTTATCTGTGCCGGCAAAATTCTCAAACACCAAAACCACGACGACGACGCCGTTTCGCCCCAAACCCTATCCCAACTCGGTGTTAAAAATAACTCCAAGATTCTCGCCACTCGCGCCTCCGACCCCGTCCAGGGCCAATCACTCCTCGCTGAAGAAGAACGCTCCACTCGTCTCTCGCGTATTAGGTCTGTCTGGAAGTTGCTCAATTTTGATGCGGCGTCGTTTTGGTTCGCTTAGGGTTTTGTGTTTTGTGATTTTTTCAGGGCGGCCGCGACTGCCATGGCGGATAGACACGCCGACGGTGCTTTGCCAGTTGAGGATTTTAACATCGAAGTTGAGGATCAGAGTGGACAGAAAGTGCGTTTAGGCTCTGAGACTGATCAGAGGTGTGTATATGCATGTTACTTATGTGTGTTTGTGTTTGTGTTTATGTAACGATTTTCTGGAATTGGAATCATATTGGGAGCCAAAAACCCTAGTTACAGTTGGGGTTGTAAATAAATAAATAAATAAGGTTTTGTGTTTGAAATTTTGGAGTGGTGGAAAGTGAGGGTTGAGATTGTGTTTGGCAGGGCGGTGATGATGGGACTGATGCTTCATGCAAAGGGGAAGAGACTTGTCAGACAGGGGAATTACAAAGATGCTCTGGAAGTGCTTAGTATGGGAGAGGTTAGTTCCTAAATTGGTTTATGTTTTGTTTCAAGTGTGTTTTACATTCACACACGAGATACACTTTGTGGATTCTTCAAAATTCACATGATATCCTTGCTTTGGTAGCTTTTTTTATAGTAACCCTACTTACCGGGACATACAAAGTAAAGTGTTTATTAAGAAGGGGTGCCCAGTGTAATGAATTTCAAACAATTGGGAGGGGTTATTGTAGGGAAAAAAAATTCAAAGACAATACGTAGATGTTACTGTAATCTGCTTTTGTCAATTTGGTAACTCCTTCAATGTGATAGAAGATAATGCTGCTTGTGTAACTATGCATCACTGTGCTCAATGTACTGGGGTGAATAGGCACCCTGACTTATGAGCATTGTCAGATTTAAGAGGAGTGCTAGCAACACTCTCTTTACTATTAACTGAATTTAATTGGAAATCATAAATGTAAGTGAGTCGTAGAAAGAGTGATGTTATCATTCTTCCTAATCAAACATAGTTTCTTTGACATCTTTACCCTGTTTCTTTAACCCGAGTAGAATTTTGCTAGATTGTTATTTTGGGTGACAATGGCTTATAATTCACGAAGTTGCACCCATGACACTTCTGTCTTTCTAAGGATAGATTTTTCTTTTCTTTTCCTCTTATGATTAATTAAAGAATCTGAAACCTAATATATTTTTGCAGGAGTCATTCTCTCTTTGTGATCCAAAAGTCATTGAGGTGAGTGATCTATAGTCGATATCCTCATTTGGGCACATGACAGAATATATATGCAATTGTTTATTTGAGCATGCCATAGTATAGTGCAATTGTATACCTATTTAACTCTAAACTACGTTTTAGATAACTATTGCTTTTATTTTTCCCAGGACTAATTGATATCTGAAATAGCCTATTTGAGAAGTTTGTTGAACGCATGCATTTTGTAATGAAGCAATTAAATTACATAGAAAATGAGAGATGAACTTTAAAGCGGAAAAGTGTGTAGTTATAAAACTTGATTGAATTGTTAAGGTAGTGTATTTTTATCACAATTTTGACAGTTGATTTTTCAATCAATTCAGATTTTTTTCTCTATATTTCATCCCAACATTAGTGCAGCCGAATTTTTTTGTATATTTGTTCTCATTCTCTGAATTTAATACAACTTCTGTCTGTTCAGCTTATTGATAATGTTCCAATACTACAAATAGACATGGTATGGTGCTACTTTATGATCCGAGACATCAGAT
Source organism: Hylodesmum podocarpum (assembly GCA_026586105.1). NCBI lineage: Eukaryota > Viridiplantae > Streptophyta > Magnoliopsida > Fabales > Fabaceae > Hylodesmum > Hylodesmum podocarpum. Next base: position 4,092,807 of record JALJEV010000493.1, on the reverse strand, counting down.
GGCTCTCGGATGCAGGAAAGCGTCTTGAAATGGCTAGGGCAGGAATTGAACGAGCTCATGGAAAGGATTCTTTTCGCCTCAGACTCTTACAAGGAGGTCGCTATCCAGAACTTGCATTGTGAGTTTCCATGTATTGTATATGTTCTATTTTAAAAAATTCTCAAAACATCACTAGGATGAAACTCAGAAGTCAATTAATTTTTCAGACCTATCTTCTTCAACTTGTAAGTAACTTAAATTGGCTTCATACATAGGCATTTGAGACTAGAGCTGCTTGAAGGGGTGGTGGCATATCACACTGGCCAGTTGGAAAAATCCAGAAATGCATTAACCACAGCAAGAGCAAAATTTGTCCAGGTTTGTTAAAGTATTATAGCATATTGTGGTAGATTGTGTGGAAAAAGGAAGTTGGTATCTTGCATATTTGCTCTATATTTTTGTCTCGTTTTTATTTTTACCACTATGTTAGATGGTAGATGTGACCTGTATCTTGATCTTATGAGATGGACATTAAATGAGATAAATATTAGCTAAACTTTTCAAGGTACCAGCAGATATTGAACTCCCATCTGGCTACCCTTTTTTTTTTTATTTTACTTTAAAGACAAACTAAAAGAACATATATACCTGCCAAAGAGTTTGTCATAACATACATTGCTTTCGAACTCTTCTTGTAAACAATGTTCTTTTTTGTTACAGCTACAAGTGCCAGACGAAGCCTTATCACTTGTTATGAGCATGGGCTTTGTTGAACGTGATGCAAAGAGAGCATTACGAATGAACAATCAAGATGTTGGGAGTGCCATTGATTTCCTTGTTGAGGAGAGAGCAAAGAAATTGCAAAAGAGGGAGGAGGATATTCGGAGAAGAAATGAAATTAAGTGAGTGACACTTAATACTTATGGACTTTATTTTCTTTGGTTTCTCTTTCTAAATAAGCTTCTTCTAGGGAACAAAAGCGGTATGGGATGACACCCTTAAAGAAAGCTGTGGATCTTGAGAGATTGAAGGAATTGGTCTCCATTGGGTAAGTGTTACTTTTGTGTTGTATTATAATTTTGATATTTGGTATATTTAGAGGCTACTTCTTTGTACATGCTTGTGGCATCTATCATTGCATGCATGCAATTCTAACATGAATCAGCTGTTATAATTTTTTATTTTTGCGAGTCACTATCAGCTAATTGTTCTGGTACTACTACAAAGGTGCTTCACATAACCATACTATAGTGGTCATGTTTGACACTGATACGCTGGCAGGTTTGACAAGGAGCTTGCTGCTGAAGCTCTTAGAAAAAATGAAAATGATACTCAGAGAGCGTTGGATGATTTGACAAATCCTGAAATTAGTTCAGCTTTACAGGTTACTATTTGTCTTAACAAAATTCTATGTAACTTTAAATGATCTTCCAACATACTCTCATTAACATTAACATTAACATGAAGGTTAATATCGAGTCAAGGAAACGGAAGAGACAAAAACAAGCAAAAGATTCTGAAATCGAAAAAGTTGTGCAAATGGGATTCGAAAGATCAAGAGGTACAAATAGATTCAAGGCACAAATAACGTGCTAAAGGGTTGATACCTAGTTATTATCATGTATTAGTATGTTCTGTTGTGCTCTTATACTTCTGCCTTTTTACAGTGGTTGCTGCCTTTGAGACTGGCGGTTCTCTAGAACAAGTATTGCAAAGACTGACAGCACCTGAGACTCAATCTCATGAAAATTCAACTTTGGCTCTCCATGGCGGGGCAAGTTCATCTGCTCCTTTGTCGGACAATGTTAATAATCCTGATACTTTAGACATGACGAATGAGGTTGAAGATCCATCTGATTACAGTACAACCCAAGACCGAGATGTAGAGATGGAAGATGAACTCTCTGCAGATATAGAGAAAGCAGATGCCTTGGCTGATTATGACATTGAAGTTACTATAGAAGGCGAGGCCATAACTGAGTACCTGGCACTGGTTGAGTCAGCAGGCAGTTATCGGGGAACAACTCCTTCCCATTAAGAAAAAATGAGTTTGAAGACCAATGATTAGTTTACGTAAATAGTAGGATTGATATAAATAATTGATTTCTGCTCTCTGTTGCGGAAGCTTATGTAAATATGAATAGATAACCTTACTCTTTTTTTTTTTTTTCAAGAAACAATGCGGTTGCATTTATAGTAGTTATTTCATTACCCGTTATATTCTACTGCTATTATTACTACTAGATTCTACTACTATTACTACACCCATCCTCGTCTAGCAGTGGATGGGTTCCCATCTGGTACGGATCAATTGTTTGCCTGTCTCTCTTCTGTTCAACCATTGGGAATCAACACATTGGGTGGAATAATAGGCTTATTGGATTTAATAGTTTTTATCCTCCCATCAACTATATATTTATCACATTCTTTAATTTGAAGTATTTCTATTAATTCTTGTAAAAGATATAAATGTTGTAAATCTTCCTGTCATATAACCAAAAAGAGCACTAACTACTGTTTGGAACTGATTAGTAGAAAATGCATGCCAACAACTCTCCCTATTAATCTGTTTTTTCCCTCCATTCTCATTAATGTATATTTACATTATTGTTCTGACTCTAAGTCACTAATTTCTGAATCTGTGACCATAATAATCTCCGTATCTTTCTTTTCTTGTCTCACTTTGTCAACCACGTAATCCTTTGGAAGCACATTACAGTCGATGGTGTGCCACACTGGTCTCTCCTCTTGAAACAATCTGCAGAAACAGTAATATCATAAAGCTTGCTGAGACAAAAACTTCCAAGAAAAGATGGAAAGCGAGAGAGGACTTACGGGTGCTTGCATAGTGAAGGACATTGCACTGTAAGTGCATACTTGCAAGTGGAAATCTCTGTGATTGAACTAATCATTGCTCTCGGTTCGGAGCATACAAATCTCACCTATAATAAAAATATGAAATCAAAATGATGCGGGGAGCAAGAAAAATAACCAGATTTACAATTTCATACCTCAGTCTCTCGTGGCTTATTTGTAAGATCACATATGGTTCCGTTAGTATATTGATGAGCATGATACCTGAATAAAATCATAATATAATTACGTAGTTGTTTTTATCACTGGATGTGTGAAACCATTTCTCCAAGTATATCCTCACACATTATGAAAACTCTCGTATTCATAAAAGAATACCTTTGAGAAGCATCTTTTGAGCGGGGATCCTTCAAAGTAGAAATGTCAGAAAGATTTTCGTTAAATGCAGCTGTGGCCTCCGGATCATACTCTCCTAAGACAAACTCCTGAACAGCCTGTAACAAAAATTTACACTGATTATCATATACATGAATTTTACAAGTTTCTAATAATATAATAATAAAACAAGTCCACAATAAATACAAATGAAAGTTCTAAAAAAGCACTTCAATATAATTAGTAAACCAGAATATCAGCCGGACTAGAATTATAAAACTCCTCATCCTTGGGCCTTATCCCCAAAGTATCTCCAAAACCAGGTATCCTGACTCCTGAGGGTTAGATTCCGAAAGGAATCCAGCATTGTTGTCTGAGTTCTGAACATGGCCATGTTCTGCTCAATTAAAATTCATCCCTGGGGATATATAATCAGCCAGTGGGAGACAGACATCTATATCCTTTATGAGCAGTTGAGTAGCCAAGAAAAAGGCACTCATGAGAGAGAAAAGTATATTTATGTTGTATGGCAAAGTACAGGAAAATATGCACAGATAAAGGTTCAAAGAAACTGATAATCAGGATCTGTTTCGAAAAGAACAGTGTAGGGTATGTCAAAGTGAAGGGATGAGGTAGGGAGTCAGTTAATAAGATATACTGTAGTCAAAATAGCGTACTCCCAGAGTTCTAGTGGAAGAGAAGCATGGCTTAAAAGGGTCATGCCTAAGTTAATAATATGTTGGTGTGTTCGTTCAACAACACCATTCTTACAGTGAGTATGGGGGGATATTAAACAATGTATGATGAATTAGTTAGTAAAGGGTCAAAACCTCCCGCCTCAATCTGTTTGAAGAGACTTGATAGAAGTCCCAAACTGTAATACGTTTCAAATGGTTAGAGGCTCAGATTTGTTCTATAAAAGATAAAGCCAAGTAAACCATGAATGTGCATCTACAAAGGTAATATCACAGTGGCAGTTTTGAGTAGAAGGCATAAGGACGAGTCCCCAAAGATAACAGTTAACAATTTCGAAGGGAGAATTATAGGTAGTTTGAAAAGTAGAAGCATAAAGATGATGGGCTTTTCTCATTAGATATAAATAGGGCTTTCTTCCCCTATTTATAGCTAATTAAACCCCTTCAACTAACTATCCTAACTGCCTTAGCTAACTATCCTAACTGCCTTAGCTAACTGTCCCTTCTACTTATATCCTAACATACTCTATCATAATCTGAAGCTCAAAACTTATTGATATGTGAAGATAATATTATTAATCAAACTGAATACCTAATCCAACTCCCAAAAAGAAGTAGCCAAGTTATAATGACACTTCTGGTAAATTAATGCAAACTCATTCACGAATGTAATTCCCCTAACAAATCTATCACTTTGAGCTACTAATAAGAGGATGCAGCAAAGCCATGGGGGCCAAAACTAGATGCATTCAAGAGGATACCTTATTATCTTCCAAATGTAGTTGCCGCAACTTCTTTTGATAGCAAAATTCATATGACCACCAACCTTCTTGCTGCACATTCAAACAGAAACGATTTAACATAGATGTCATGTGTTTATAAAAGACTCCTGGAAAACTAAACAATCAGACAATAAGCTTCATGAATAATAATTAATATATCACTTAGAAAGAATTCAAATACTAACTCTAAGAAAGCATGGACCCTTTAATACTTCTAGCAGTTCATCTGGTGTCTTCTGCCTAGTCCTTTTCTCTGTTTCAATGATCATGCTGCTAATATTGTGCTGGATAACAGGCTTCCCACTTTTTTCCTTTTCCACCTTAGGTAAGTAACATATAAATTTCTGCCCATATTTATCTGGCATGACTATTGATTCCTGGTCGTCATCCTGTAAATGAAACATCACAAATTCTTATTCGGAGATTATGGGATAAAAATATATAAAATTGACCATCACTAAATACTAGAAAACAAAAAGACCATTAGAAGGCCACTCCCACAATGGCAAGTTACAGAGCTGTCAGTCTTTGCTGTCAATCAACAGTAATTAAACTACTTTGGCTCTGTTTGTATCAGATTGTTATAGCATTGATTTCGAGATCTCTAAGATTGAAATAATTGGTGTTAAAAAATTTAACAGCATTTGAGAATGATATTTTGAAAGTGAAACTTTAGAAGAATTAATTTTGTTTGGACTGAAAAGTAGAATCAGTTTTGAACTATAAAAATATATATGTTTTTAAAATATTGTGGGATCATAACACAGAACCAATTCCATTAAACATGAAGGCTATAATTATTCCCCTCTGTCAAAATAAATTTTGCTGATACAAAATCTCGGGGGAACCACACCACTAAATCTAGTCATAGCTGCTAGAGAGCCCAATGATTCATAAACCCCGCACTAGAATTTCATACTTCCAATGTGGAACTTACACCTTGCAATTGGGTCCCTAACATTTGTTCAAAACAAAATTGTTTTCTCCATCACAAAAATTAACCAAAAACAATGCACTATTACTGAAAGCTATTTTTGTTTGTCAGCAATGGACGTTTGCAGTAAAACAAACAGGATATTGGGTTTCTAAGAATCTATCAACAGAACCAGAGCACTGTTATTTCCAGTCCATTCGATATCATCAAAACAACACCTGCATTAAATTTGTTCAGCCCTTAAAGTTGTGATTCACAATCAGCATTAGTAAAATACACTGTAATTATTATTTCAATCATGTAAGCACAAGTTCAATTTTAAAACAAATAGTAAAAAACGAAATTGTAAACTTCCAATCAACGTAAATATACGGTTTTAAACAAATTGAAAGTCGAGGAGACACAATACTAAAAGTGAAACCTCCGTGAAAATCTCTATTTCCGCTCCAAAACTAAGGGCAAGGCAAGTATTTCAATCACATTCAACACTCACTCAAAGTGCAATTAAAAGCACTGAACAGATACGCGAACAAGAAGAACGATAATAATAAACAAATCAAAAAGCTTACAGGGATAAAAGGAGAATCTCCGGGATGAAATTCGATCTTGTACTTAGGTTCACGAGAGCGGCCGGAGCCGCCGCCGCCGCCAGTACCACCACCAAATATGCTACCTATTTACATAATAATAAAGAAAATTGAAAGAAATTATTGGAAAACCCTAGAGAATTAAAATATTGAAATAAGAAGAGTTTGAAACCCTAAGAAAAGAGAGAGAAGGAAATGGCGATCACCGATATGAGCCGGGAAGATTTGATCTGACGCATAAGTGAATGAGAAAAGAACGAAAAACAGAAAGAAAGCCCTCATCGTTTCGTTAAACCTCACACTTCCGAGTTCCGAGTTCCGACTCACATTCGTTAACGTTGAACGGTTACATATTCAGAGCCAGATCGCACACCAGATGCCACAGCATCCACGCTCTATGCACCAATCCACGATTGCCACGTCAACCAAGGGCCTTCTCCATATTAGATTGGACTTTTTGACGTATGGTGGTAATAAGAATAATAAACAAAATTAATTAGGTAAAAATAAATAAATGGGGTAACTAATAGGAATAGCTTATCGCCCTTTGCTTTGTTTTACACTATTTTACCATTTTATTAACACAATTTTATAGTGTGTTTTATTTTGTCTTCATTAAATTTTAACCCCAGGCATCTCTTTCTACCCAGTGTTTATAGGTTATCCTTTTAGGTAGAATAATTATGAGTAAGTCAGGGTTACCAAAGTTTCAACGTTAAAATTATTTTTGTTTTCGGAAACTCATGAAATAAAAGACAATAAAATTGTATATTTAATATAGAGTTAAGATAAATGGGTGGGGTGTTATCACCTTCTTAGCATAAATAACTTTCTGATCTTCACTAGTATGCAAATTTTTATTCTAAGGTTTTTTTACATTTTTTTAAAAAAAAATTAATGGTGACTCCTCAACTTATTTTTACCATCAACTTTTAGTTATCATTAGCTATAATTCTATGTAGAATAGTTGTGGTTAATGTACATGTGCCTTTGAGAGAAGGGTAAAAAGAAGTTTTGGTCAAAAAAATCTGTGAAGGGTAAATAAGAAATTTCAAACTATGTGGTGGTATTTCAAAATACAATAAAAGGAAAGATGTAGAGAAAAATAGCAGGTTAGAAGAGATATAAGTGTTTGATGATTATATGTCAGAAGCGAATTTGTTGGATTTGCCACTACATTGTAGGAAATATACATGGTATAAAGTACATGGGAAGAAAGTCATGAGTTAGCTTCGTGGAATTGAAGACTGGTTATATAATTATAGCAAATTATCTTAACAATCTATGTTGGATTATTATGTTGGGTTGAAGGACATGGATGTAGATTGGGGTACTAGGCTATTAGGATATGATTAGTTTGTGAAATTTTATTTTCTATTTAAATGTATTTTTGTAAAATAGTTAACTGTTTTGCACTATAAGTTTGTTGCTTTCTATGTATTTGACCCTTAACTTATCAATGAATTTAAGTTCCTAATTGGAAGCATTTTTTGTTATAATATCAAATTTTGACAATCCACAAGCTTTTTTTTTATCATGTTTTCGGCATAAATCACTTTTTTATCTCCATTCTTCGATAACCTCGGTCAATCTAATTATTGTAATTAGGAAAAACTCAAAGAATGCCCGTAAACTTGATTTCAACAATAAACTTGGTTTCATCAATTGGTCCATTGTGACTTTTGATGATAATACTTCTAATGAGGCTTGTGCATGGAATCTTTATAATTCCATGATCAAAAGATTGCACAACACTATCGATCCATGTGGTAACCTTTCATCAAATATTTTGAAATAACCAAAGGTTTTTTAAATGATCTCTGGTAACGCTTTACTATAGCCAACATCACTTATATGTTTCATTTTAAGGCTACTCTTTCTACTGTCAAACAAAATAGTGCTTTCGTTATGGACAATTACACCAAGCTTTGCTCAATATAAGATGAACTTGAATTAAACCACTCACTTGATACTTGCGTTATTGGAGAGACTTGTGCTTTTCTCAAATCCACCATAGGCACAAAATTATTGTGTCTACCAATTTCTCAGGGGCTTAATCACACTGTCTGCTATCGTCTCATTACTCAAATTCTCAACATGACTCTTTTGCCCACTATTAATTACATTTTGTCCATGATTGCTAAAAAAGAAATACATAAAGTCATGATTCATTCTCATGATGCTCTTACTAACATCTTGAGTTATGCAATTTGATGCTTCCAAGGATCAAGATGATACTTCCAAACTTAGGGTTACATATACTTATTATTGCAAACCCTATCATGACGTGTTCAAGTGCTATCGACTAATTGGTTATCCCAAATGAATTAATAATAAACATAGTCGAGGATATAGACATTCATCCAATATTCACCGTCAGCACCTCTACTAAATCATCTTTGATATCTATCCTTGATTGATTTTTTTAATATATTCATACGTAATTTTGTTAAGCAAGATGATTACTTTATGTATCATTGTTATATTTATTCACAATTATCAATTATATTTATGTAAAAAATTAAAATCAATTCTTTTTTATTTTATTATTATTTTTATTTTTTAAAAATTTTGTTGAGTAAAGTTGGAAAAAAAATAAAACAAACTGTTCTTCTTCATTAATAACAATTATCATTTTATTATTATTATTATTATTTTCCTTTTATTAATAATTTTAATATATTAAATACAAAATTTATTTATCATTACTTTTATTTATTTATTTATTTATAAAACGTGTAAAAATAGTCCCTACGCACGGAATTCTCCTAATTCCTAATTATAATTCACTGATCTAATAATTAAGAAAAATACTAGGATATGAATATTTTTATTTTTGAGTGCATTATTAACTGATATACTAAGAAATTAAAAAATAAAATATTAATGTATAAATCTCGAATAAATAAAGAAAATTTAATCAACACAATCTCATGTATTTCAATACAATATTTCTTTTTAGTTTATCTATTAATATTGTAGTTGGAATTGAGTTTTTTATTTTAATTAACATGAGTGGTTTTAGATTTGGCGGCACGTGGACGTCGGTTTGTGAAACACGTTCACCGGTGATGATGTGATATGATGATTCCTTTGCCTTTTTCAGCTTTTTCTAAACCTAAAGCCTGTCGTGTCATCTAACGGTCAAACTCTCACCACGTGTGTAGGCTCCATCTTCCTCACGTCATCTGATTTCCCTCTCTTTTTCATTATATTTTCAATTTTTAATTGTAATGATAATTAATATATTAAAAATATAGATATAAGAAACTGTGTAAAACATACTTTTAATTCTTGATTTGCAAAGATGACGTGATTTTAATACTTGATTTCTTAAAAATAGGTAAACTAATTTTCATCTTATTAAATATTATTTTAAAAATTAAATTAAATAATAATTAATCTATTAATTATAAAAAGTAAAAAGTAAAATAATATCACCCATTAGAAAAAAATTAAATTGTTACTTTTATTAAACGCATAAGTTAAATCATCAACAAGAAAAGCATAAGTTGAATCGCCGAGTTTATAAAAATAAACAAATAAAAGGTGAGGAAGCTTGTTGATTAAGTAAACTGATAAATTCGTTAAAAAGAAAAGTAAACGGACAAATGTAAAACATATAATACATAGCATAGATTCCAAATCTGATATTTCTTTGCAACGAGGCCAATGTATGAAATGGTATAATTTTAATATGTAATTAGGGGATAGGTGGGTTGAGAAATATTGCGCATTTATTATTTATTGTGAGAGCGTAAAAGTCATAGATTTTTTTTTTTTTTCCCGAGAGCTGTGTTAGGACATATATAAAGTATGATTTAACACAAATTAGATGAAAAAATTTCTGAAGGTAACATAATAATATACTTGTATTTCACGGATATATTATAAGTGGAGCTAGATTTTAAGGGTGAAGTTAGATTTTTTATTTTAATTTTTTTATTTTAATTTATTATTTTTTAAATATTTTATTTAACTTATCTAAAATAATATAGTACATTTTTAAAAAAGTAAATTATAGTTATTTAATTTATTTAATTATAATTTGTGTATAATGTAATAAAAAAATATGGTCAATAATAAAAAAATTGTTCTCATGGTCAATAACTTTTTAAAATAGATATATAATATAATAATAAAATTTTAAAATTAAAAATCATTATGACAAGAACTTTAAATATATATGTTTTAAAACTAAATATGAAATTATAAATTAAAAAATAAAAATTATATAAAAAACTATAAAACTATAAATCATTATGATATCATCTCCTTAACCCATAAGGTGTCTTTGTCTTGGAGATGATGTAAATGAAGATTTTTATATTATAAATTTTCACATAAAACATAATATTACGTCTCATGTTATAATTAAGATATAAAAAGGCTAGTATATATTACAGCTTATCTTAATTTAATAGAATGAAAATCTCATATATTATAACTGTAGAATGAAGTTAATGATCATTTTGAAAAAAAAAACGACATTGTACTACATAAATATGAATTGAAATTATCCTGACGAAGAAGAGTTATAAAGTATAAGTTTTCCTTTAAACTGAATTGTTGGACAAGAATCATATGTTAGTTTAGAATTTGACAACAAAAAAGAAGTTCAAAATATTGTGAAACTATATGTTATAAATGTGCGTCAAACGTTAAGATTGTATCTGAATGTACATCAACAAAATATGTTATTCATTGTCCTAAGAGTAGTGATGATTTTTCATGTCCTTTACATTTAATGGCTATATAATAAAAAAAGACTGACATGTGAAAAGTTACTCAATGGAGTGGACCACGTACTTGTTTAATCATTAGTTTGATCTAATATTATCAGAATCTTGATTCAAACTTGATTTAGTACATGTGTTCCAGGTATGTTTTATTATTTTATAAATAATATAATTTATCCTTAAAATAATAATATAATAATAATAATTATATATTAATAATAATATTTTTTCAGTATAATTAGGGAAGTTCTGTCAATAAAAATGACGTTAATATATGAAAGAATTGTGAGCATGTCTAATTATAAAACATCTTAAAAAAGACATGATTAGCTAAGCAAAAAACAATGACTACAGTGTTGGTGATTGAGATGAATCGTATGATCAACTTTCTGCACTAAAACAAATGTAAAATTATTTGTCAAGTTCTTGTTACCAAAATTGTCACGATGAGTATATTGTGGGTAATGAGATTCGTGACTTTCGTCAATTTCATCGTGTTTTTGGACTTTTAAGCAATACAATGATGTTTTTAAGTATTCTAAACTGATTATACAAGTAGGCAGTATACACTTATGTGAGAGCTATAATGATAAGTTCTTAATAATAACAACACAAGATAAAAATGAAAATATTTTACTTCTTGCGCTCACTATTGTTAAAGGTAAGATATTAGTAACATGATTATGATTTTTTTCTCATTTACATCTCCATGTCACAAACAAGACAAGTGTATGCCTAATCTCTTATCAACATTGAACCATAAGTCAATCGTTGATAATGAAGTAATTTGGAGTTTGTCATATGCCTATCATGTGTATTTGTTAGATCAAGATGATCAAGGAGGAAAATGTTAGATCAAGAATGTCCCTAAGTTTTGACTAATTACAGAACAGACGAAACAAGCCATCAAGACTTGACAAGACGAAACAGGCAACAGACGGAACATGATCCTTCAAAATTTGAAGTGTTACGTCTGTCTAAGAGCCAAGCCATCAGACGATACTGGCACAGACGAAAGAAGACTACTCAAGTTGAAGACCTTCGTCTGTCCAAGAGTGAAGCTTAAGACAAAAGGATGAGACGAAACAAAGAAGTTTGAAGACTCATTTCGTCTATCCAAAAGTGAAGTTTAGTTGAAGTCTCGCGCCAAGATTTAAAATCTAAAGGAGTCATCATGAGAACAATCCAAGATCTGTATGGGGATCTGCGCTTTCACATCCAAAGTTAAAAAGGTCTCTACCTTTTTGTCACATCTCTGTACAAGTCAGTAAAAGGAACTGCGCACGCAATTCAGTCCGAGATATCCGCTGCAACTCTCATCTATCAATCAAGGACAATTGACAACCTTTTTTGGAAAGTTCTCAAGAAGATCTCCAACGACTCTCAACGACATTCAAATGAGTCTAACGGCTATTTGAAGAAGATGCCTATAAAAGGACTTCACCACGACCAGAACAAGTTGGCGAATACGCTTATCTGCTATCTTTAAGAATTCGCTCACTGTCAAGCTCTGTTATTGAAAACACCTCTCTGCTTAGAGGAAAAACTTTGTTTTTCAACATCTTTCAAAGTCCACTTGTGTGGCATTTTAGCCTGAGGAGGCTGTGTTTCAAAGAATACCTTTGTATTAGCCTGTGGAGGCTGGGTTCAAAGAATACCTTGTTGGTTTAGCCTGAGAAGGCTGGGATCAAAGAATATCTGTAATAGCCAGAAGTGGCTGGGTTCAAAGAATACTTGTAAACCATTTCATGGTTTGTAGTGAAAACTTAATGGTTGCTGGGTAACTGGACGTAGTCTTGTATAGACGAACCAGTATAAAAATATCTGTGCATTTATTTTATCTGCTAGTTAACTAACGAGGATAAATATACTTTAACGTTTATATATTAAAATCAATCTTTCAAGATAAACACTGTTTTGTCTGAACAAGCTTTGAACTCACAGACGAAATCCACAGACGAAAGGTACAGACGAAATTTTTTTTTTTAGAAATCACAATTCAACCCCTCTTCTTGTGATTTGTCTTTTACAGTATTGCATTATACATATTTCTAGTAATTTTAATTATTGGTTTAAGAGCTCGATGCAAAATCAAAATATTGATTAAGTTAGATACGGTTTAATTTATTATTCTATTTATGTTTTTACACATAATTAATGATTTAGTACCGATGGCAAAGGAAACAAGCAAAAACTTGTTGAAAGAGGAGAAGGAGAGACAATAAAAATACTAGTTGAAAAGAGTCATCAACACAAATACATTTCTTAACATCATCTTTAATAAATATTTAAAGAAAAGTTGATGAAAATATTAAAAATGTATAATTAAAATATTTAAGAATATTGAGTTTATTAAATTAAAATATAAAAAGAATAAAAATGAATTACAATGAGAGAACGAAAATAAAAATAAGTCATGCGAAAAAAAAAGACTGAAAAGAGTACTTTAATTTTGTACTAAGTTAAAATTTAACTTTATTTGATCAATTTGCATGAAAATGTAAATAAATTATAAGTGTGACAAAATTATTTGTAATTTTTTTTATAGACAAAATTACTTGTAACAAATTATTTTTTTACACCCAATGGATGTGGATGTTGAATAGAGTGGAAGGATTAGAAATTCACAGTATTGCGAATCAAGTTTCAAATTCTTATCAGGAAAACTGTTTATATTTAATGTGCCTCGAATAAAATTATTTCTGAAGGAACACCAATAAAAAACACTTTTACTCATTGTTTTTGGATAATTCATCTTTTTTTATGAATTTTGTTAACAAGTATCATCAAAATATAATTAAAAAATGAAAATAAAAAATATTTAACTTAAAAATAATAATAAATAATTGATCAACACAATTTAAATATCTTAATAAAACTATTTTTCATTTTAATTTTTCTAACCCGTACCAAAGACATTAATCAACACACTTATTATTTATTATTAGTGTCTTCTTTTATTTCAAGTTCTTTGTACACTAATTACTTCAATCAGTTTTATCCTTAAAGATCATTAACTTTTTAATATTTTTTTTATCCGTGGTTTGTGGAAGTCATTCTCTATCTCTTTCCATTTGATAATTAGGTTAATCCAAAAGACAAACACTTTACATCATTGCTATCACGTAACAGAAAGATATAGAGTAAATTCATCTCCATTGAAATGTTTTAAATAAATAACAAATTATGCTTTAATAATATTGTATAATACGAGTGAATATATAATATAATATAATATAATATAATATAATATAATATATATAATATGAAGCGATAAGAATTATATTTAATTAAAATTAAAATAATATGTATAATATATTTTTAAATAATTTATATACTATTTTTTAAAAAAGTCATTATTGTGTATCTTTAATAATGTGTATTACATCACATATTAACTTAATAATTCTATTAAATTCTTAATCGATTTGTTCTAGCACAACTTTTACTCAATCATTATATGCAAATGTCATGTATTTGTATTTTTTATCGTAATCTAGAACACAATCGAACTATATACATAATATCAGTTAATGTTAAAATAAGACATCTAACAAAATTAGCATTTGTGTATTTAGTCAAGGTTGACTAATATGTTTATATAAAGTCCTGACAACAATCTCAACCTATAAATATTTTGGAGATTATTTATTTGGACACTTTTATTTTTATTTAAACTCTCATACTCACTCTCACAATTCTCTATAAATTCTCTCAAACCTTTCTTTGTGTTGAATCTTGGTTAATTTAAAGTCTCACGTAGGAGAGCATTAGAAAGAGAGAGGGGCGAAAGACTTATATATAGTAGAGTGATAGATTTTTCACTTGCATCACATCCTTAAATCTAGTAAAAGAGTGTATTAGGTTTTAGGTAGTGTGTGTCAAACATTGTGGAAGGGTTTGTAATTTTTGCCAGAAAAAATTACACATTGAAGAATTTGTAATTTTTGTCAGAAAAGATTACACATGGAAGAGTTTGTAATTTTCGCCAGAAAAAATTACACATAGAAGAATTTGTAATTTTCGCTAGAAAAAATTACATGTAAGGAGGGTTTGTAATTTTTCCATTTAAAAATTACAAATAATGAATTTGTAATCATGGACTACGTCTTGAAACACTGAACCACGTTAATCTTTGTGTGTGCTGTTATGTTTTGTTTTGAAGCAGATTGACTAACACTCTGTGACTGTTGGAGATAATAAATTTAATAACAAATTAAAGAGGTAAAGAGATAATAAATTTCATTGTTTGCAAACTATATACTATATTATGGATTGCATAAATAGATGTGTAACATTTCTTTCATGTGATAGGTATAGATAAGACTCCATATACTATTAAATTATTGGGTAAATAATTAAATATACATGCTCATAAGTAGTCTGATTGTGAAGCATATAAATAACTAACACCCTCCAAGGATTATGAAGATGATCCTCTTGAATGAGACCAATCTTGAACCATGAAGGTGCCTATGTATTGTCAGGAGTTTTTCTTTTATAAGTCTCATCGGTCTTCTTAAATCCTCTTTTGTTTCAATAGTTTTCCTATTTTTTTGCAATTCATTCTCAAATGAATCTCCAAAAATACCTGATAAAACAACAAAATCAGCGAGTTTCAAGTACCCGTAGTCTAATATTATTTCCTCCATTATCTTTCACTAGTACATCTTACGTGACATTTTGAAAGGTAATTATGGATTTAGATTTGCCTTTTTTATTAAGTGGTTGAACATTAAATTTTTTCACAATATTATTATAAAAAAGCGTCTAATTTTTCTCAAACTATTGTGTCATTTAAAAACTATATCACCGCAATCAAATATCTCATTTTTATTAAAAATAATACGTGATTAGGTGACTTTTTAGTAATTTTAAATTTTAACAATAATCATGTATAATTTAATTCAAATTTACACTTCTTTTAATTTTGAAATAAGAATTATTATGATTAGATAAAGGAACGTAAGAAAAATACAACGGTACACTTTGTGAGACACCAACTGCCATGAATGACCTCTCGTTATATATTTGCTAAAATAAAAGTAAAGTAAAATAAAATAAAATAAATAAATCTACATGTATGTGTCACTTGCCGCTAAGGTTGTCCTAACTTATTAAAAAAGAAAAAAAGAAAAAAGTTGTCCTAATTCTAAAAGCGAAGGATTCATTCAATATAAAACTCATGATAGGATGGGACCCATAAACAATTCTTTAAGATTTTGTTTTCTTCGAGAATTTAGAGAATTAAAAAGAGTGTGAAAAAAAAAGAAAAAGAATTAGAATTCCCCGCGACATTGCACTGCAAATTCTCGTTTCAGACACATATTCGACGTTATCTAATCTTTTGCTTTTTTCCCATTCTCATTTGTGGCGTTTACGTCAAGGATGTGAAAGAAAATCTAACACTCCTTCCTAAGGAACCAACATAGTTTAGTTTTCTTCCATTCTTCACATTCTGACTTTCTTGCTCTCTCTTGGTGTGATTTCCTTGCCAAAGTTTGAACCTTTTTCCCATAATTTGTCACCCAGATAAGTTTTTTGTTGTTACCAATTTCTGGGTCTCTCGTTCTTTCTATCTCTCTAATCCTTTTTTGTGATAGAACCAGAGGGTGATTGATTTTTCCTTCAAATTTGAGTTGGGTTGTCCTTGTCCCCTCTCCGAGTTGGGATTTGTATCAGCAGAAACAAATCCTGATTTGGAGAGAAGGGTGGTGCATTTGTGTTGAAAGTGTTCGGATTCCTTGAATCCAAGCCAATATGACTAGAGGGTAACCCAGTTCATTCTTCAGTAATTCAACTTTGAGTTTTGAGTTTGTTTCCTGATAGCTGCTGCCACTGTTGTGTATATATATAAAGGTGGTTGGTTGGTTATCTTGGTTGTGTTGTTCTTGTGTCTATCTGATTGTTGTATCTATCCATTATTTCCTTTTGTTATGTTCATAGGCTTATGTGAAGCTCCCTTTCACTAAATTGTCTTTTTTTCTTGGAGTAGGGCTTTGTGTTTGGCTTTGGATTGGTTATCTTGTGTGTGCAGTTGATTCATTTGAAAAAAAAACAAAAAAAAGAGTTTTTTTCTTGCTTCTTATGTTGTTGAGTGGACTGAATTGTGAGTGTTGTGGACTACGAGGAGTGGGGGTATCTTTGATTAGTTTCTGTACTGTTGTTGGATTGTTGGGTTCAAAATGGGGAAGAAAAAGAAGCAGGTAGGAGAAACAAGTGGAGATGGAGGAAATGATAAAAAAGTTGAAGTTAAAAGCCCCAAATCATATGACAATGATACCATCGTGTTTATATCAATGGCTCAGGAGTTGAAGGATGAGGGAAACAAGCATTTCCAGAAGCGTGATGTTAAAGGAGCTTTGGAAAAATATGAGAAGGCCCTCAAATTGCTTCCAAGAAATCATGTTGATGTGTCTTATCTGCGTAGTAACATGGCTGCGTGCTACATGCAGATGGGACTCGGTGAGTATCCTAGAGCAATCCATGAATGCAATTTGGCTCTTGAAGTAACACCAAAATATAGTAAAGCTCTGATGAAGAGGGCAAGGTGCTATGAGGCTTTAAATAAGCTGGATTTTGCACTCAGAGATGTCAGTACTGTTTTGAAGATTGAGCCAAATAATATCATGGCATTAGAGGTCTCGGATAAGGTGAAACGTGCTCTTGAAGATAAGGGATTGGTAGTAAATGATACAGAAATTGAGTTGCCTCCAGATTATGTAGAACCTCCTTCTCTTTTGCCCCTGAAAAATGTCATAAAAGAAAAGACACACAAGAAGAAGAGCAACAAACAGAAGGTGAAGGCTCCTGATAAAGTTGAAGAAAAGCAAGCTGAGGAGAAATTGGAAGAGAAGAAAGCAGAGGACAGCATTGTAGTAAAGAAGGCTGAGGACAGCCAGAAAGAGAAGAAGGCTAGCAAATCTAAAATGAAGGCCAAAGAAAAAATTGATGAGAAGAAGGATGATGTTAAGGAGGTTATTGAGGAAAAAAGTAATGGTAAAAGTGAAGATACACCTAAGAAGTCAGCAAAGCTTATTTTCGGTGAGGATATAAGATGGGCTGAATTGCCAGTTAATTGCAGCCTCTTTCAGTTAAGAGAAGTTATTTGTGACCGGTTCCCTAGAGTAGGAGCAGTTGTTGTCAAATATAGGGACCAAGAGGGTGATCTGGTTACTATCACTTCTGATGAAGAATTAAGATGGGCTGAAACAGGATCACAGGGTTCTTTCCGCCTGTACATAGTGGAAGCTAATCCTGATCATGATCCATTCTTTGAGAAACTTCATGTGAAGAATGAAGAAAAGGTTAACATTGATGAAAATTCTCCTGTGAGTGGCTCTGTGGTGAAAGCAAAGGACATTATTAGCTCATCTTGCATTGAGGATTGGATAATTCGGTTTGCACAACTGTTCAAGAACCATGTTGGATTTGAGTCTGACAGATATTTAGATTTTCATGAGCTTGGGGTTAAGCTCTATTCAGAGGCTGTGGAGGAGACAATTACAAGTGAGGAAGCACAAGGCCTATTTGACATGGCTGGAGGTAAGTTCCAAGAGATGGCAGCTCTAGCATTGTTCAACTGGGGAAATGTGCATATGTCCAGGGCAAGGAAGAAGGTATATTTAACAGAGGATTCTTCTAAAGAGCATATGATTGAACAAATCAAACATTCATATGAATGGGCACAGAATGAATATGCAAAAGCTGCAGAAAAATTTGAAACAGCGGTTGATATTAAGCCGGATTTTTATGAAGGCTTCCTAGCACTAGGCCAGCAGCAGTTTGAGCAAGCAAAACTTTCTTGGAATTATGCACTTTGTACAAACTTAGATTTATCAACATGGCCCTCCACCGAGGTTCTTCAGCTTTACAACAGTGCCGAGGCTAACATGGAGAAAGGAATGTTGATATGGGAAGAATCAGGAGAGCAGCAATTGAGTGAAACCTCCAATCCCAATGATATTAGAATACATTTGCAGAACATGGGGTTGGATCAGCTATTCAAAAACATGTCAGCAGATGAAATTACTGCACAGGTGGCAAATATGAGGTCTCAAATAAATCTACTGTGGGGTACCATGCTATATGAGCGCTCAATGGTGGAATTCAAATTAGGGTTACCGGGATGGCATGAATGTCTGGAAGTTGCAGCTGGGAAGTTTGAACTTGCTGGAGCCTCTTCAACAGATATAGCTGTAATGTTGAAGAACCACTGTTCAAATAACACTGCTGTAGATGGTACATTTTCTTGCATTCTTCAAAAATTCATAGCCGAATATATGCATATTCATCATATACACTAACACTCTCTCCAACAGGTCTTGGATTCAAAATTGATGAAATAGTACAGGCATGGAATGAGATGTATGAAGCTAAAAAGTTGCAGAAAGGTATTCCATCATTTCGTTTGGAGCCCTTGTTTAGAAGAAGAATATCGAAAATTTACCATGCCTTTGAGCTTGTATGAGTTGCATAGTTTTTTTGCAAGCTGTGGAAGAATCGCAGAGTCAATACCTACATGGGTTGCTTCTGTGCCTGAAATGCTATTGTCATCATTCAGGTAATTGAGAGTCTTAGACCCGAGCTGGTGACATTCATGTTATTTCTTTTCATTAAGTAGTATTAATTAACTCTGTTTACTGATCTACAAGTTTCAATCTATGTTATGTACATATCTGTGGAGACTGAGTGCATCTTACAGATTTGAGCATTGAAAACCAGCTGTAAAATATTGGTGTTAGATCTAGCTTGTGCAAATTAATATTTTTATGACCATTGCAGTAAATTAACTAGAGGTTATGTGTCAAGTTAACTATTGATTAATTGTAATTATGCTAAAAATAAGAGAGCCTGTGCTTGCCTAGAAAATTACAATTTCTCTCAGACACTTTGTTTAGACAATTTCTTCCAGCCTTCTAATTCTCAACGCAGTATTTTCATCAATATTTATATGCAATATGTGTTAGGTTTTGTTGCTTTCTTGTTTTAATTAAGAATTTCGTCTGCAAATCCATTTTAAAATGAACAAACTGTTCTCTGTATACCCTTTTTCAGTAGCATAGACAGTTTTTGACAAAGTATACAAGAGGTTTATGTATGAAACTACTCACCCGGACTTCAATACATAAAACAAATCTTTATGATTTTTGAACTAATACAAAAATCCCATGTTAGAAGTTTCTCAATAAAGGTTTTAGATTGCTATATCTTACACTCTAGGAGGCATGGATGCTATCTGGTAGAACTACTTTCGCAAGAATAAAGCAGCATTTAACAAAAATTAACTTCTGTCAAAACTAGGTTAGAAATTTATATCACAAGGCCAGTTCTTCCGGATGGATCTTGGAAAAGATAATTTTTTCAAAGAAAATGATTTTCAACCAAATTATTTTGAATTGAGGAGTAGGCTGTTTTGATTAAAAATGGATTTGTTTATGTGACAACATCAAGCCTTTGCTTTTTCAGAGGACAGTGTGGCAATTTAAAGATTAGCTGCAAAAACTATTGTTTTGAACATATATGGTTTGTACAGTGATTTATAACATTATGGTGTAGACACAGAATAAACTTTTGGTTACAATATGTGAATATGTATGCAATTGGAGAATGGAGAGAAAATGAAGGTGAAATCCTAGATCAGAATTTTCACTTTGGTGAAGTATGCTATTAATTTATGGACCCAATAATCTGATATTAGCAGCATAATATTGTGATTATATTATAAGATATTAATTTTCAATTGTGAGGCATCTTAGGTAATTTAGTGATTATTCTTTCCTGTACTTAGTCTGGGAATAGATGATGAAGGAATCGTGAGTTTGTGACTACAGCACACTCTGGCATTTTAAGTTCTTGTTAATAGGTTTGCTTTTTCTCTTAGAGGATTGATATTATCTTCTTATAAATGATTTCTGCAATTTAAATGGTTGTATTGTACCTTGAATATCTACAGTGAATTAATATACTTCTTTTAGTTCATTGCTCTGTTACCAGAGATCAATCATGCAGGTTTGATCTTGTTGACATATTCATAGTTGAGTTTTCTCTGTTTAGGACTTAAAATCCAATAACACTTGTGTCCCATCCACTGAGTTGATGTTTGCAATTCTACAATTCAATAGACATGCTTTGCTGCATGATTGGCATTATTTGCTGCTATTAGATATTTTTCTTTGCTGCCTTTGTTCATAAAATATGGATTATGGTTTATCATCTTTTGTTGGCCTATTTTGCAGGTTTCTTTTCCTACTTGCAATTGTTTGGCATCAACACTGTACTTATAGAAAGAAACTATCTTTCACATTGCTAATATGTGTTCAAAAAATGTAAAAGTTTGCGAGTTGTTGGTGGGGAAGATGGAGTTGCAGAAATTATCTTTTAGTTTCTTTCTGCCTTTTCTCACATTGCCTTCCCTTTATGGTTAGATTTGTAGTGGACAGTAGGGTATTAAAGTTATACTGAAAGCAGATGGTGAGATTTGTTGTTTGTTTTCCTGTTTGCCTTGTTATGTACTTTATTCATTTGTAACTACTTTGTTGAATTTGTATTTCTACATGAGGTTTACTTGTACTAGATTATTGAACTTACTAGTTGTTGCTCATTCTAGTTATAAAGTTAGAAGCAAAAAAGATATTTAAAAAAAATTAAAGGAATAATAATGGATTTTAATTCTCACATTTCCTAATAGTTTATTTATTGCTGTTTCCTTTAGATTTATATTTCTCATTTACAGATGCCATTATTTAGTATTTCATAGTGTGTTCATTAAAGGGAATGCCAATTTAAAACTGTAAATCTTGTAATGATGCCATTGCAAGCAACTCAACTACACAAATAGCTTGCATTTGCAAGGTTTGGCTTAATTGTAAGGCAAATAAAGTTCAAATTTCATGTGTTTGTAAAAAGTCTTTTGAAAAGCTTAATATATATATATATATATATATATATATATATATATATATTATTCTTTTATTTAAAATAATAATATTTGCAATTTATTTTAGGCCTTATTATCAGTTGGATCATGTTGGTATTGTTAATGTGGCCATGGTATTATTATGAGGTATTTTCTTCTTGTATTTTACAAATTTTGCTTTACACCCTCCTTTCTGGAATGTATTAGAGGATTTGAAGTAATACAGGATTATTAGATACATGAAAAAAAATCCTTATTATGATTATGAATTCAAACATCAATCCAGAAAAAGTGTAATGGAATAGTTGAGATGAAAATGGCGTTTACATATATATATATATAGATGAAAACTTTGGGGAATGTTAAATTATCATGATGTTAAATATATTTTGTGTTTAATTTTATGTTTAGAAGTTGATTATGGATTAAAAAATATTTCCATTTGAAGTATTTCTATACAGTTTTTGTATTGAATTTAAATTCGATACTAAAATTTATCATTGACTTGCTTTTATAATAAAAATATCTTATCATAAATCAAACCAATTCAAAACTCGATTTCAAAAATTAATTTTATAATATCAATATTATTTAAAGTTAATTTTATGAACGCATCTCCCATACTTATCAATGAAATAATGTTCTTGAACAGTGAAATTCTTATTATTTTCATAATCTCTACCTATGTGGTAAATCTAAGAGCATTTTAAATAGAATTTATCTTCTGGTGTGTAGTAAAAAGCAGTGAAAACAATATAAATAGAAAGTTTAGATCATTGGAGAGTATTGTTGGTTTGTTGTTAAGATGAGATATTAACATTGATTGAGAATAAAGGGTTTCTTTTTGGGTAGACGAAGAGTGAATACTAACTAGTACGTGGTCTGTGAATGCGACCCACATGTGATGAATATTTTCTTTTATTTATGCAATGAGTATCTCATGGTTAGGAAGAACATAATTTATAAAGGCTAATACAGGTAAATAAATAAAATGTTTATGGAGATATTTAAAATTATGTTGTATGATTTAAGTATTGAATATTTCATTTTAGTTTCTCAATCGGGATTAGGAGACTGTTTAATAACATCTTATCTATTATTAACTTAAATTTGTCAAAGATCACTTATTAAACTAGATTACTTTTTATTCAATAAATCTCCCACAATCGTGCATTTTTTCAGTAAATTTTAATAATTAATAAATAAATAAATTCTTATACTTCTCTTTAGTGTAGTATATATATATATATATATATATATATATATATATATATATATATATATATATGTGTGTGTGTGTGTGTATATATATATATATATATATATATATATATATATTTAATAAATTATCATTTTGACATCTGAAACTAAGGTTAAGTAATTTAATTTCTAAAAAATGGAAAATAATTAAATAGTTTTTAAAAGTATAATATGTTTGTTATTTCATTTTTTAAAATATATCTATTTTTATTTTATTTCCTGAATTATGTTATATATTGTTATTTTTATTTTAATCTCTAATTTATGAGGTTAATACGAGATTAAGTCATTAAATTAAGAGATCAAAATAATGATAAATAATATAGTCAAATATTAAAATAATGATAAATATTTTTTAGAATTAAAATGATAAACATATTATATTTACATATATAAATTTACAATTTTTTATCTTTTAAGAATTAAATTGTCCTACTCACACCTTCCATGGACAAAAACAGTTTACTCTATTTTTTTTAATAGTGGTATTTGTATAAAGTGTATATTATTGAAAAGAATTACTATTAAGGATTCCTCTCCTAACATAGTATATACCATATTCAAAATCATAATTTATTTTAGATCATATAATTAAAAGACATAAGGTGCTATTACTTGTGTGTCAACTAATCTTAATTAGTATATCATTAAATTGTTTGACTCACCATTTCAAAAACTAAAAATGATAATTTACTTTATTTTTTAACAGCAGTATTGGTGCAGGTTACGAAATGTATATTGTTAAAAGAAATGATTAACTTTATTAAGAATTCCTTACTTAATATGGTCTATTCTATACTTAAGATCATGATTTGATTCTAAATCATATAATTAAAAGACATAAGGTGCTACTACTTGTGTCAACTAATATTAATTAATATATCATTAAATTATTTGACCCACACATTTTAAGAACTGAAGGTGATAATTTACTCTATTTTTTAGTAGTAATATTAAAATAAAGTGTATAGTATTAAAAAAAATGACTAACATCTTTAATAATTCCTTTCGTAACATTGTCTATTGGATATTCAAGATCATGATTTGTTGGATTATATATCATATGGTTAAAAGACATAATATTTCTATCACTGGTATCATTTAATCTTGATTAATGTTCTGTATTGTTTGATCCACCTGTTTTAGAGACTAAAAATAATATTTTATTTTATTTTTTTTAAGATAATATTTGTATAACATACTCTGTTTTCGTACAAAATTATAATTTAGATCTAGATCATCCCGTTAAAAGACATAAATGGCTATTTCTTATATATAATTAGTATACAACTATTTCCGTCCTTTAAATATAACTTTTTTTATTATTTATATCTAGCATATTAAGATAATTTTTAATTTAATTATTAATAATTTTAAAATTTATCAAAATTACCATTAAAATTCTTGAAACTAATCATCACTTTTTTAAGTAATTATTTTCTCCTTGACTAATTAATTAGTATTAATCCTATTATTCAATCCTCGGTCGCATTTTAGCTAGTACATTGGATATTTAGATCTTGCTAATTAATGTAACACATTCACTAGTTAAATAATTAAAATAAAAAATATTTAATACATACGTTACAAATAATAAAATTTTATGCTTCCCAAAAACAAACTTATCCGATTCTTAATTATTAGCATTTTCGGAAGAACCTTAGTCAATATTTGGTCGCTACAGGGTGTAGTGTTAGTCTAATACAATCTTAACACAAGCTAAGTAATTTTGATTAATTTATTTGACAAAATCATGAAACCATATAGAAATTAACAATGAGTTTAAATCTTATGTCTTTGTTCTTAAGTTAAAAATGGAACAACATTGAAAAAACAAGCATTAATAACAATAGAAAACATTATTAGGGGGTTACAACCTGAATTAATTTGTTTTTATTTATCTTGTTCCACGTTGGTTTTAAAACATGAAATAGATCTTCTCTTAATATCCCACCTGACTCTTTTAAAGTCTCCATTGCAGTTACATTCATTTATATTAAAAAAAAAGTTACAAAACTTAAATGTATAGTTTTATGGCTGTCGTTATAGTATTATTTTCAGTTGAAGTTTAATTAATTCATAACTTGCATTAATATTTAATATCATCAATGTGGATTATTATTGTCAAACTTTTCTATAAAAAAAATTATTGTGAAACTTCAATTCTGGTTGATTGAATAACAATATTAATATTAATAGTTATTGATGAAGAGATTAATACAGTTTATTTATTAGATTAATGTATATTTAAGTGCATTTGAATTATTTAACATTAACTTTATCTTAAATAACTATTAATATATAATTATAATTAAAATAAAAAAATAACGTATTTAGCAAAAAAAATAAATTAATTTAAATAGTCATCAATATATAATTATAACCCAAAAAAACTTAACCTACTTATAAAAATAAAATTAAACTGTAAAAAAAACTTTAAATAATTCAAATGTACGTAAAGATTATTCTAATAATAATTAAACTACCGTAAGTAACCTCTTCAATTAGACTGCACTTAATAATGAATTTCCATGAAATATATTTTAGCGGGCAGTAGATTTTCTGGAATCTATTCATTAAGTAATTTAAAATAAAATATTATATAGAAAGTTGCATAGTGTTTTTTTTTAATGTAATCTTCCTGTTTTTCTAATAAAAAAAGTTTTTTCATTTATTAATTTTTAGTCAATATACTAACTAACAAGACCCTAATTTTGTCAATCATGAGCAAAATGATTAAGCTCAGATTTCTAAAGTTTAAAACCATTGATTAAAAATATACAAAGGAGAAAGAAAGTTTCATTAAAATATTTAAAAATTAATGCTAAAGAAAATACTTGTTTAAAAATTATATATTTTTATAATAATATTACTTATACAAAAACATTTATAACATATTTGCGCTACCTCATCCAATCTTGTCTCTTTTTCTTATCTTTCTCATTATTGAACAAATATTTCTTTTGTTTAATTATTTATTTTAAAAATAAAATCATTTACAAGGCGTTAATTTCATAATTTACCTACTAATATTCTTGAAAATACTATTCCTAACACAAATGTTTGATAATTATAAAAAAAAATTAGATTAATTTTTATTTTTTAATTTAGAATTAAAAAATTAAGTTGAAATAATATAAAAGTGAGATATAGTTTTTATGACCATAAAAATATAATATTTTCACTTGAAAATAAAAAGAAAAAAAAATACATATATGATATCTGTACTGAGCCGAATATTATGACCGGCTTCACCCAATATACCGGCCCAAACTCAATTCCTTTTTGGGCTACAATTATTTATTTATCTTTAATGACTTATTCTTATAAATAGGTATTCACCAACCAGGTTTGATAACTCTGAAAACTCTAATTCTAACCTGACTTTACTCTGACTAATACTGAATTAGCCATCGGAGTCTCTACAGGTACCCACCACTCTACAGGTACCCACCACGGAACTTGGAATGATGTTCTACGTCATCATCAACGTCACCCGCGATTAGATCAAGGAGCTGATCTTAGCTCGACTCACGAAATTTGGTAAGAACAATATCTGAAAATATTTTTAAAAATTTATGACAAACAATGAAAAATAACTCTCATTAATATTTTTCTAAAATGTGAAATATAATCACTCATAAAATAAAATAAAAAACTTATCCGAGAAAATACTTGATTAGATGTTGTCCCGTTCATTTCATTCATCGTGTGTCATGAGATATCCCGTCATGCCAGATATACTTTTAAGATTCGATCAATGTAGCCACCAAAATCTATCCATCACATTTATAGTTATTATTAGAAAAAAAAAATCACAGGCAGAGTGATATGGCTTTACATTTTTATATAATTAAAATTGATAAAATAATAAAATTCAATCATTTTAATATTTTAAAATTAAATTACAGTAAATTAAATGGTGAAAAATAAGATATTTTAGAATATATATATATAAAATTAAATTCATTCTTAAATTTTATTAAAAAAATTATGAAGTACATGAATGACACTGTTTATTATATATTTATCGTGATAAATTTAATATATTATTTTTTATAATTTTATTTTGTAATTAATCAGTTAATTCACTCATAAAATATATACGTATTATTTTTTTATCACATTATATATATATATATATATATATATATTTCTTTCATTTTTAATTATTTTTATAATTAATTGTCTGTATTATAATTTTCTATAAATATTTTTATACTTTTTATGCTTTAATTTGATCCCATAATTCCTTAACTCTAGAATCTTATGCTGGGACTAGTGGGGATGAACTTAATTGTAGATAGTTTTGAATTTTAGTGAAGAAGTGCTCTGACTCTCATCACTTGTAGAGTACCTTTGTTTGAGAAAATCCAAAAGTTGTTGCATATTGATTTGGTGATTAGCTGATTGTCCTCGACAATGTTTATAAAAAAGCAAATCACTAAATGTGGATCACTTAGTAAAGTTGGGTAATAATAGCCACTCAACTCAACTTGTCATTTAAATATTGCCCATTTCTCTAACACCTATCCTTAATGAAGACGTGCATACCTCTCACTCTAAAGTGGGAGAAATAATATAAAACTTATGATTTAAAGTCAATTAATTAAATCTATAAAATATTTTAATGTATATATATATTAGATTAAAGATGAAAATTAATAAAATAATTTATATTTTTAGTATCAACGAATATTAATTATTATTTTAGATTTTAAAAATTAAAATCTATATTTTTTAAAAAAATAATAGACTAAAATAATAATAAATGATTAAATTTAAGAGGCTAAAATATAATAAATACTGTTAAGAGATTATTTTATTATTTTTAATCTTTTATAATTCAAATTATTCAAATTTTGTGCTTTTAGAATTAAAATTGTGATTTATTATTTAATTTTTTGTTTTGAAATTTTATAAATAATATTCAGATTTATATATTTTATCTTCATATATTTCTGACTTAGTTACACTTTTTTGGCACCAAATTTTAACATTTTTCAATTTATAACATCGAATTTTATGAAATGTATTAGACTCGTCTCTTTGTGAGAAGATAAACTCAAAGAAGATTTGGGACAAGTATCCTCTTCCGGTCAATAATCGATCGAGTAATAATCAAGTTGGATCCATCTTTAAGAATTTATCAAATCAAAATATTAAACCCAATTTGATCTTGCATATACTTATCCACCGAAAATAATGCATATGTCATGTTATTTAATTGCATATCAAAATTTAAGCTGGAAGTTACATTAATATTTTCAATTTAGAGAAATGTAACGTATTTTTTAACACTTTTTTATAACATATTATCATTAGCGACGGAAGTTTATTAGATTTTATTTTATTTTTTTGTCTATGACATGGTTCACTGGAAATCATACACTCTATTTAACTTGATAAATATATTTATTGAAAATTTACCTCTTATTTAATTAATCGCTTATTTTTTTTTTATAATTTTCAATGAATTTTAATTTATAATAGATAAAATATTAGAAAGAATATGCCGTAAACTTGTTTCTCACACTCAGCTATAATTTAAATATTAAGTGTTGTGTATTTAATATAAAATGTTTAGATTTAAATTAATATAAGAAAATGGGAAAAATAATAACTAAAAGGTAAATAGTAAAGAAAGATCTCAAGACTAAATCTTATAGATTAAAATAAACAAAACAAAATTAGACCGTGTTCTTTTATTAAAAATAAATTATTTTTAATAAATTAATTATATTTTTAAAATAAACTAATTTTAATAATCAAATGATTACATATAAAAATAATAATAACTTGTGATCACATTTTTTGTAATTGTAATTTTATTTTTTTTTAGATTCCGAGAGTCATGAATCTTAGTCTTAGTAGAAAAAATCTGGGTTGAAAGGCTTAAAAAGAGAGTCTGGGTTCTAGTGGAACGTAGTTGTGTTATCTTTGGATGAGTGAAAGTTATACCTTAAAAAATTTTTTGACGCTTAAGTCAGAATTCAATTTTAGAGTGACATGTTTAAGTCAGTGCTCGATTTTAGAGCAAGAGAGTGATACTTAGAGAGAGGAAAAAACATAAAAAGTGTAGCATTAAGAATGTACTCTCTATGGTGAATGAAGTATTTATAGGTTGTTAAATTGATCAAATTTGACGTGTAAGTAGTCTTTAATCACACATTGATTTGACGTGCTTAGTTGTAATTGAGGGTGAAATAACAGAAGTCTTATTCAATTGTTTTGCAAATAATGATAATGTTAAAGAATTTGTGTGATACACACGAGGACATGTGTCATATATTGATTAGGAATGCATAGACCAAGTAAACTGACCCTAAATTTTGTGATAAGAATGTGATATATTAATCATAGTATCACATTACTTTAGCAATGTTAATCAATATTACCAATATTATAATAATAATTGTTAAATTATCATAAACATCAGATTTTTGAAATTTTAAAAGATGAGAATTAAATTTGGTAATTTAACCTAGTTTAACTCATCATGATTAGTTAAATAAATGGGGTGAATCTATTGTGTGTTGATGAAACAAATGAGTTGGCTCACAATCTATTAGATTGATTAGTCATCATAAATTATCTTAAAATCAAGAGACTGATAATAGTTATATAAAAATTTTATTTAAAATTAAATATAATTTTATAATAAGATGAACTTAGATAACTAAATTAAATTTAGGTGAGTAACTTACTTGTAAACTTAATCTACCATAGACTTAACCTACTTAGACAAAATTAAAATAGATCGGATCAATTTTTTACACTTGTTTTAAATTATTAATTTTATCTGACTGAATAGAACTCAAACACATATTTGATAACTCTAACAATTAATTTTTCAAAAAATACAAGTGATATAACATGACTTTTTAAAAAGAAATAATAAATATTAACTTACATTACATGCCGTTCAACGCAACGCAGATATACACACTATTACATACTTAGGAAGAAAATATTAATAAAATACCTAACATGTATAGTAATATAAGAATACATGTTTAATTAATAGTTTTGTCTCTAGTTTTTAGAGTTGTGAATCTAACTTTTTATAAAAAGAAGTTTATAATTTTTAGTCTCTTGTTTATTATTTTTATTTTTATTATTAAATTAAAATCATTAGGTGCAGGCAATAGAAAAATATTACAAAATCAATATTTAATAATTAATTTAACATCAAAATTATTTTCCGTTACATGAAAATTAAGTTTCATTGTTTTAAAGTGATAGAATTAAAATGAATACATGATCGGAGGAGTAAGAAGCAGTGGGGAATCTCCTTTTGTGAGTAGCACATGCACAGGAATTTCCATATGAAGAAATCAATTATTAAAGAAGACATGCACAAAAAATGTTAGCAAGTAAAACAAAGCAAAGACAAAAGAAAAGAGGTTGATGCTGGGAAACAGCCAATGCTTCCACTATCAATAACTATCCAGTCACTATCCCATCAAGCTAAGCCTTCCCGGCGCCCAATTACTAGCCATCACGGTGCCTCACCCCGTAAGCTATCAAATGTTATGATTGACTCCAAATATTACAACTTACAATTGTTAAAAATTTAAGTTAAGTAGTTTAATTAAACTCTAACTGGAAAATATATCAAACAAAAAAAATGGTTCTTTGATATTTTTTTTTGAAACTGGCATGTTCGGCAATTGGGGCATCATGATAACGAGGATGAGAATGAGTAGCGATTAAAATTTGGGTAGTCGAACTTGGGTTATGTTAATTAGTCATGTTGTATTTGATTTTTATTGGAAGGGGTGATACCGATAAATATTATTCGTTATTTAAGACAAAGATTATTCGATATTTAAGTCAACAGGTGAATTAAGTGAATATTTTAATACGTAGAGAGAATTAGTGTAACGAGAATATTTTAGGAATGATTATCTATTTATATATTGTTTAGTTGATTATTTAGTGTATTCAATAAGTCTTGAGGTAAGCGCTAAACTAACCTATCTGACGGGGGCATGAGACGTGTTGACCAACTTAGTCAACCTTATTAAGTAATGATAATCTAGAAGGGTATAAAATATTTGTATATCAATAAACATGTGTGTCAAATATTAATACATTCCTTAAACTCATCACTTAACTATCCATTAAATACAAATATGATCGATTGTCCCATATATTAAATATGATGTGACGTAAATATTATGTCATATTGTTGTAATACTTTTTGTTCCAGTAAAATTTTTTTATTAATTTATCATCAAAATTAATAAGGTGACAATTATAAACCTTGAGTTGAGGTTGAGTCCAGTTCATTTTAAAATTTAATGGGAGTTAGGATTAGGTAACATTCACAAGGTTGATAGTTGAAGATCTTTATTATCAAAGAAGCAGTGATGATGTTGCTTTCGTTTGGACTGCAAGAGCTAAAAAGGCAGTGCCCTTACTTCCTCCACAAACCAACCATCTTTCTGTACGTTCCTCCATGAAAGCAGACTCTTTACCCTACCACCAACCAACATCATGTTATTCTAAAGCTCCTTTCATTCTTCACCCAAAAACATTATCCATTAATGTTCCAAATTTTCATACCAAGGGGAAAATTACTAAAAATGTTAAAAGGACTTTTAAGGCATTACAAAGAACCACCACTTCATGGAGTAAATATGTATACCGAAAATTCAACCAATGTGATCAATTTAAATTATAAATAGAGGACTATTATTTTTACTTATTGTTATATTTATTTAACTATGTTCATGATCTATACACGTGTTATTATACCATATTATGATAATGAGAAATAATTTTTTTATATTTTTTTTTATTTTATGCTTAGTATAGGTAGAACATCATTAATTTAGATAGAATTAATTTAGAGCAGTAAACAATCGTGGAAGGAGATGTTAAATTATTCTTCTACTAGTTTAAAGTTTATTTTATATATATAAAATATATATAAGTGTGAGAGACTTATATTAAATAACGAAGGAGATGATTTTAAATAAACTTTAACAAGTATAAAGAGTGTATTAGTTTTTAAAAAATTGTATTAAAAATATATATTATTTGTCTAACCGTGATATATATATTTTAACAGCTCAGGCAAGATATTAATGGTGTAAAGGAGCTACCAGAAACGGAAAGATAAAATTTAAAGTGAATACAATAATATATATATATATATATGTGTGTGTGTATGTGTGTGTACACACACGCAAGAGCCAGATCTTTAGGCTTGCAATGTACAGTTGTACACGTATGTGAACTGTCTTTGCAGTTAAGCTTTGTAAGAAAAGCCTTTGAATAGAAGAAAAATTGGTGTCATTTACACTTGTCAGTGAAGCACGTGACTCTGCAGTGAAACCTTTACTCTCTGCCTTCATGGCTTCGTCATTGCCCTTTGGTGCATGAACTCTGATAAAGATTTTTAATTTGCCTGATTCTGGAAATGGGTTCTTGGATTCAGCTTGTGGGTCTATGCTTATGGTTGCATGTGATATGCTTCAGCTTCACTTTTGGTGACATAGTGACTGTAAAAGGTGATGAAGTGGTGACAGGAACTGTTGTCATTGATGGCAAATCTGTGATTGGAACTATTGATGATGATTTTGTGTGTGCAACTCTGGATTGGTGGCCTCCTGAGAAATGTGACTATGGCAGATGTAGTTGGGGTCTTGCTTCTCTTCTCAATCTGGTATTGTTGCTTTCTTTTCTTTTTTCTTTTTTCTGGAATGCTCATGAGTGGTGCTCATCTTTTCCAAATTTCAGAAGATAAACTAAAGATGTGTGTTTTTTTGTTGGCTACTTTGTTTTTATGGTCTGTTTTTTTTCTGGTTGTTGGTCATGATGTTTAAATCCAGAATGCTTGTTTTGGATCTCCAGCTAAGCTGCAAAATAGTTTCAGAGAAAGAAAAAGAAATAACTTTGTTTACTGTTTTTCAAAATAATTGATGTCATTATCTACATTGTTTGTGGTGGGTGAACAAGGTGATAAGATTCTCACCTCATCATGTTGAGATAATAGTATATACCATTTTTTATTTTTCTTGATAATCCATATTCATTTCCTCAAGTAATAATAATAATCTAAGGCTATCAATTCTGATTTCTGCAAGGTTTGATGAAATTCACATCTGGGCTATGGATTTTTAGTCTTCAATCTTTTTATTTTTATTGTGTTCATTTCAAGTCTTCACAAGCGTTCGTTCACACCCCTTCCCAAATCTTACATCTTTTAATTTTCATCTCGTTCAGGACCTCAACAACAAAATATTTTTGAATGCTGTGAAAGGTAAGACATAGGTTACTTCCATCTCTATTGTTGCAATAAAAAATTGCTTCTTTCATTTCCTTTAATTTATTATATGATTGATTTGAGTTTTGAAAGCTTAATAAGGTATAGCTACTTTGGAATGTTGTGCAGCCTTTTCACCTTTGAAACTTAGATTAGGTGGAAGTTTGCAAGATAAGGTAATATATGGCACAGAAGATTACCACCATCCTTGTACTCCTTTTGTCAAGAAGGAGTCTGAGATGTTTGGTTTTACACAAGGGTGCCTCCCGATGCAAAGATGGGATGAACTTAACTACTTTTTTGAAAAAGCAGGGTAAGTTTCACTTTTCCCTCTTGTGTGTATGTGTGTTTTGACCAAAATAGTTTCACCTTGTGGACTTGAAAAGTGTATTCTTAATGAGTTGACATTTTTAATCTGTTTATTTCAGGGCTAAGATTATCTTCGGATTGAATGCTCTTGCTGGAAAATCAATACATGGTGGTTCTGCAAAGGGACCTTGGAACTACACCAATGCTCAGTCCTTTATTCGATACACTGTTGGAAAAGGCTACAAAATTTATGGATGGGAACTTGGTAAGTACAAATCCCAAAGCATAATTATAGAATTCTTGCAATAACCCTAAGCACTTCGTAATAAATTCACCATACCACTTTCTGCATACGAGTTTTCTTTGAAGAAAGTCTTGTAATAATAATGTAAAAAGTGAAGAATTGCATACTTGTACCCCTACCACATACTTATTATGTGCCACTGCACTATAAGATTAAAATTGAAAAATGCAATTTTATCAAAAGGCTTACAAAAATTGTTGGTATAAAGATGTTAAGTTCTTTAATACTTTTTGTTAAATACAGGAAATAAAATGGGCAAGTTCCCTCAGAATTAACTATTATGTTCTTCTATATGAAGGCATATTCAATGAAATGCTTCTTGCATGAGGGCCTGTGTAATGGAGACTTAACTAACCATAGTGAGCTCGTCTTTAACAGGCAATGAATTGAGTGGGAGTGGAGTTGGAACAAGCGTACCTGCAGACCAATATGCTTCTGATCTTGGTGCTTTAAGAGATGTAGTTTATAATGCTTATAAAGATATTGAACCTAAGCCTCTAGTCATTGCACCAGGTGGTTTCTTTGATGCAAACTGGTTCAAAGAATTTATAAGCAAAACTGGAAAATCTTTGGATGTGGTCACCCACCACATTTATAACCTTGGACCAGGTATCCTTCCTTCACTAAACTGGTCAATATTATCTGTGTTTTCCCCATGTCCATGAGTTTGTTTATATTTGAATACTATTTTATCTTAATATACAGGAGTTGATGAACACCTTGTGGAAAAAATTCTAGATCCTTCATATCTTGATAGAGAGGCCAGCACATTCAGCGGCCTAAAAAATGTACTTGCCAGTACAGGAACCTCAGCACCAGCATGGGTTGGTGAGTCAGGAGGGGCTTACAATAGTGGCCATCATCTTGTATCTGATGCATTTGTTTACAGCTTCTGGTTAGTGGCAAGTGGCAACTTTCCTCAATTCAGATACCATTTGCTGTTTCTAATAATTATTTGGTCTACTGTTATCATATCACAAACAGGTATTTGGATCAGCTTGGCATGTCAGCTGCTTATGACACAAAAACATATTGCAGACAGAGTTTGATAGGAGGAAACTACGGTTTACTCAATACTACCAATTTCTTGCCAAATCCAGATTACTATAGGTATACTAACTATTGAATTTCAAAGTCATATTTGCTCAAGTCATGAGATGGAAAATGAAAAAGAAGTCATAATTATTTGCAAGGGAGACATCAGACATGCATTTTTCAGTTCACAATTTCCATGTTGAAGAATGAGCATTATAATTATGGGCCCACATGTGCATAGTTTACTTCATTAATGTCTCATTCTTCTTGAGCTGATAAGAATCCACATGTGCCGTGTTTGCTTCATTTATTGCTTGATGTGCAGTGTTGGCTAATTTGGAGAGGACCCCTTTACCAATAATACAATAAAGATAGTATATAAGATGTTTCTGTGGTAATATGCTTTCTTCTTTGCAGTGCTC
This sequence comes from Hylodesmum podocarpum, assembly GCA_026586105.1. Taxonomy (NCBI): domain Eukaryota; kingdom Viridiplantae; phylum Streptophyta; class Magnoliopsida; order Fabales; family Fabaceae; genus Hylodesmum; species Hylodesmum podocarpum. The sequence continues at coordinate 4,057,378 of JALJEV010000493.1, read as the reverse complement.
TTCTTTGGCACCGACTCATGGGAAGACATGTACTCTCAACTACCTTCTCTGGGACAAAAAAGATTAGAGCTTATGCACACTGTGCAAAGCAATCCGTGAGTGATTCTTCTTTTTAATCGCCTTCAATTGTATACACTTGTAGAGGATCTATTTGGATAAATTTCTCAATAAGCTCTTATAAAAAGAAAATAAGAAGATAAAATGAATTAAGCTTCTCCAGTAAGTTGAAATTAACATATAAGTTAAAATGAGCTTTTGAAGTTAAAGGAGATGGCTTCTATAATAGGTCGAGTGTAGAAGTTGATTTTAACTTATGGGAAAAACTTAATTCATTTTAGTTTGCTATGGTGCCATCCATTAGACCATAAAGGGACTCAGAAACAAACTATCTATGAACCCTGATTTAATATTGTATCTTACAGAAAGGAATCACAGTACTATTGATCAACCTAGATAGCAACACAACTGTTAATGCTGAAGTGACTTTCAACAACAACACTAAGAGTTTGCGGCACAGAAAGATGTCTAGTCATTCAAAAATGATGGAACTACCTCTCCATGGTGCAAGTGAAACATCAAGAGAAGAGTACCATCTAACTCCACAAGATGGGAATATACACAGCCAAGTTATGGTACTAAATGGAAACCCTCTAAGTGTAAGCTCAGATGGTGATATCCCTCCTTTGAATCCAATATATGTGAATCCAGAAGAGCCAATAAGTGTTGCTCCTTTCTCTATTGTATTTGTCCATTTACCTGATGCTGTAGTTGCAGCTTGCAGCTAGCTTGGTGACACTAGGAGAAACCAAAATTGGTTTCACTTGGTGGTTGAGCAAATCACAAATCACATGAAAGATATATTATTTTTCAATTTATTGTGAAGGAAGAGAATGCCAATTCTTTAGGTTGGGAACTAGGATTTTGATGATTTTCTGCGTTTGTTCGTTCCTAATGTATACCAATGTCCCATTAAGTTCAATGTAATAACAAATTGCATATTGAAAGTAAGTGATGATTTCAATTTCTTGTCATCCATCACTAATATATTATTCAACCCCTCCTGAATATTGAAAGGATTGAACGAAGAAATATGAATCGAAAGCTTAATCGATATACTTCAGAATAATATATTTTTATTATCACAAAATATATTAACAGTTTCGGATTATTTGATTGGAATGAAATTTTAGAACGTGCTTCACAATATAAATCATTTGATTTGAAAAAGTAAACATATTTGTTAGGAGTTCTATTAGCATCGGTTCATTTAGAAAATATTAGAGGAAATATAATGTTAGAAACTTTATCAACATCTAAGATCAAATTATTTCTGTAAAAAATGAAAAAAAAAACATGTTTTTTCATTTTTAAAGAAGTGACTTAAAACTAATTTTCTAAAAAATAATTTTTAAGAATTAATTATTTTAAAAATTTAAACAAGCTAACTCATTTTTTTTATATAAATTAAAAGATATAACTATATAGCTTAATAATTTTTTTAGAAACTCGTTATATTTTGCAACTTATATAGTTTAACCCCGTCAAAAAAATTCAACACCTATACGTTTTACTTAGGCAGTGGTAGAATTATTTGACCAGGAAGATACATTATATTCTTCTTCCATAACTTTGAAGTAATTTTCTATTTCATTTAAAGATAATAATATTCTCAATCAATTTAATAAAAGGAATAATTTAAAGTTTTGTCTCTAATTCCATGTAGCAAGTTTCACAAGACAACTCTTGATACCAACCATTGGTTATTAGTAAAAAACAAAAAAACTAAAGAATATTTATTCAACCAAATAAACAAAATTACAGCAACACAAACATTCTCCTACATGAGAGGAATAATTTACTCAACAAACTGAAACAATAAATATATATAGTTTATATAAAATATTCACGTTCGACGGTCCGAAAGTGTATATTTAACTAGCCTCCTATGTTGGGCTTCCAAACATGTTAATAATTAATGTGTGAATAACATTGGGTTTGTGATCTCCAACATTAGTTTGTTTTATAAGGAATAAAGAAAGAATCTAAGAGAATTACGAAGTAGCAAAACTAAATCCATGAATAAAAAATGTTCATTGCCAACTCAATCTCTATGCAAATCAAAAAAGTGCATCTCACTTTAAAAACACCATGAGCCGGCCTCAAAGAGAAGCCATAAGTCTTATATATTTGTTCGAAATTTATATATTAATTATCTGTTGTAAGTAATGTTTTAATTAAGTGATCAAAATTAGGTGAGTCCTTTGGATTTTAAAAACAATTGATATCAACTTATTGTGTGTATTTTATAAAGAATCTTTAGAATTTCTAATTCTCATCAAAATTTTTTTTTGAGACAAATCAGATAAAGAATTCTTTATTAATTTATGTTAATTTGTTATTTATTTTCTCACCTTGAGTTAATATTAAAAATTATCTTAATCGTGTTATTATAATTATATCGTGATGTTATAATAATTTAAAATCAATATTTTAAATAATTATTATTACAAATATCATACATTTCCAATTACATATTAATTAATTGAAATTTTAATGTATAATATCTCATCAAAGTTAGGATGATTTCAGCAATATAATATTTACGTTATTTAAATAAGGTCTTGAGTTCAAACTTTTAAAAAGAAAAAAATAAATAAAGACAAAGACATCGAATACTCAATTATATTTATTTGGATTATTATATTATAAGTCCGAAGTATTTATCATCCTTAAATTTTAATTAATAATTAAAGAAGTATTTTTTGATAGAATAAAAGTGTATTTTAAACAATGTTATTAGATATTTGGTTAACATTTATCTTAACTTTGAATGAATTAAAGTTTGAAAATTTCTTTTCTTTCATATCAGTCCTATAATATTTGTGATTAGATATTAAAAGAAATGAAAATCTACATATATTTTCATTACTTCACCTTTCATAGTCATGCACTTATTCTTATGTAACGTACACATTGTGACATTCTCCACACGTATATATAACAGCTAAATCTTTGGACTCGCCATGCACACACACATACATGCACCATCTTTGCAGTAAATTAACAAACATTTGCAGCAAAGAAAATTACATTGGTCACATTAAATTACCAATTTTTTCACAGTTTCACTGTCTCATAAAGGTTTTGAATTTGGCTAATTTTGGAAATGGGTTCTCGGATTCAGCTTGTGGGTCTATGCTTATGGTTGCATTTGACATGCTTTAGCTTCATTTTTAGCAACACAGTGATTGTAAGAGGAGATGCACCTGTGAGTGGAACTGTTGTCATTGATGACAAATCTGTGATTGGAACTATTGATGATGACTTTGTCTGTGCAACTTTGGATTGGTGGCCTCCTGAGAAATGTGACTATGGCAGATGCAGTTGGGGTCTTGTTTCTCTTCTCAATCTGGTACTGTTCTTTACTTCTCTTCCCTTCTTCTTTGTCTAATGGCTTATGAATTTGGAAGGTGGTTTCTAGAGTTATGAGCTGTGCTCATTATTCCAAAGTTTCTAGCACATAAACTAAAAATGTGTTTTTTATTTCTTGTTATCATTCTATGTAAATAATGATGTCTTATTTTGGTTTTGGAAATGATGTTTGAATCCAGAATGCATGTTTGGAATCTCTTAGCTAAGCTGCTAAATAATTCAAGAACAAGAAAAAGAAATAACTATGTTTATTTTTAGTTTTTAGAATAATTTTCTTATCTACACATTGTTTGTGCAAACAAGGTGGTATGATTCTCACCACATCATGATGGTATAATAGTATATACTCTACTTTTTTTTCTTCATAATCAAAATTATTGACTCTGTTTTCCACAAGGTTTATTGAAATTCACGTCTGGGTTATCTAGTCTTTTTCTCTTTAAATGCGTTCATCGATTATTGTTATAATAATTTCACAATCTTCCGTTTACACCGCCTTCAAAATCTTATACATATTTTATTTGTCTTGTTCAGAACCTTAACAGCACGATTTTGTTAAATGCAGTGAAAGGTAAGAAATAATTTGTATCTCTATTGTTGTAAATAACATTTGCCAGAAATCAATTTCTTTCATTACTTTTTTATTTAATATAGGTTAAATTAATCTAGCCGTTCCTTTTTACTAGTTGAGAATTTTATAGTAGCTCTTTAAACTAAAAATATTTTTGCAGTTTAATCCTTGATCTTGTCATATTTATTTATTTTAAATTCTTAGACTAGTTGGGTCTGTTACAAAATTATTAGACTCAAAAAGTTTTACAAAATCAAGGTATTAATTATAAGATTTTTAGTTTGGAGTACCAATAAAAATTTCCAAAATAATATAAACATCTATTATATGATTGGTGTTGAGTTTTGAGAGCTTATCAAGGTATTGTTGCTTCTGAATGTTGTGCAGCCTTTTCACCTTTGAAACTTAGATTAGGTGGCAGTTTGCAAGATAAGGTATTATATGACACTGAAGATAACCTCCAACCTTGTACTCCTTTTGTTAATAATGCTTCTGAGATGTTTGGTTTCACACAAGGGTGCCTCTCAATGCAAAGATGGGATGATCTCAACAACTTTTTTGAAAAAGCAGGGTGAAATTTAGTTCTCCCTCTTGTGTGTATATGTGTTTCGAACTAAACAAATTCACCTTGACTTGAGAATTATATATTTTTAACATTTTTGAACTGTTTATTATAGGGTTAAGATTATCTTTGGATTAAATGCTCTTGCTGGAAAATCAATAAACGATAGTTCTGCAATAGGACCTTGGAACTACACCAATGCTGCGTCCTTTATTCAATATACTGTTGGAAATGGCTACAACATTAGTGGATGGGAACTTGGTAAGCATATGTTGCTCTTGTCACTGCATACTGAGTTTTATTTAAAGAAAGTCTTGTAACAATAAAGAATTTAATTGGTATACATTGTCAGTTTCATATTTTATAAGTATGACTTTAAAAATATCTATGTAAAATTCAATAAACATACTGTGGTGATTTTGGATTGAATGATTAGTTAGTCACAAATATTATGGCTGATATAAAGATGTTACAAGGCTCACAAATATTAGAATGACTTTGAAACATATGCCCGTGTCATCACTCTTGGATCATTAAGGCCGACTTTTGTTCCTACTTGATGGGTGGGTCTTGCAGTGAAGCTCCCTGTCGAAAAGCAGAACATTACAAGAATAGAAGTGAAAAATGCGATCTTTGTCAAAAGGCTCACAAATATTATTTTTGATATAGAGATGTTATGATCTAGCACAAGGCTTGTGTCATGTTTGACAAACTAACCACACTGAGGACTTGTCATTGGCAGGCAATGAATTGAGTGGGAGAGGAATTGGAACAAACATTACAGCAGACCAATATGCTTCTGATGTTGCTTCTTTAAGAGACATAGTTTACAATGCATACAAGGAGATTGAGCCTAAGCCACTAGTCATTGCACCAGGAGGTTTCTTTGAAGGAAACTGGTTCAATGAATTCATAAACAAATCTGGAAAATCTGTGGATGTGGTCACCCACCACATTTATAACCTTGGACCAGGTACCCTTAATTCACCAAAAAAGGCTAGCTAATATTCACATGTTTCCCAATTTCCATGAATTTGACTATATTTGAAGGCTACTTTATCATAATATGCAGGAGATGATGAGCACCTCGAGGATAAAATTCTGGATCCTTCCTTTCTTGGTGGAGAGGTTAGCATATTCAATGGCCTCAAAAATGTACTTCTAAATACAGGTACCTCAGCAACAGCATGGGTTGGTGAGGCAGGAGGGGCTTACAATAGTGGCCATCATCTTGTATCAGATTCATTTGTTAACAGTTTCTGGTTAGTGGCAGTGCCGACTCCCCTAGATTCAGACACCATTTGAGTTTGCTAAGAATTTTCTTGTCTGATGTTATCATATCACAAACAGGTATTTGGATCAGCTTGGCATGTCAGCTGCTTATGACACAAAAACATATTGCAGACAGAGTTTGATAGGAGGAAACTATGGTTTACTCAATACCACCACTTTTGAGCCAAATCCGGACTACTATAGGTACTAACTATTGAATTCATAGTTCATATTTTCTTTGCTCAAGTCATGAGATGGAACAAAAGTCATAAAAATGAAACCAATTTGCAAGGCAGACATGCATTCTTCAGTTCACAATTTCCCACATGTGCAAAGTTTACTTCATGAATTTAAATGCCTCTTTGCAGTGCTCTTCTCTGGCACAGACTCATGGGAAGGCAAGTACTCTCAACTAACTTTTCTGGAACAAACAAGATGAGAGCTTATGCACACTGTGCAAAGCAATCCGTGAGTGAATTTTCTTACCCCCATGATTTGGATACATGTATATCGAGACACACACAAACACACTATCTATGAAACCTGATTTAATACTCTATCTCACAGAAAGGAATCACAGTACTATTGATCAACCTAGACAGCAACACAACTGTTGAAGCTGAAGTGACCTTCAACACCATCACCAAGAGTCTGAGGCACAGAAAGATTTTTGGTCATTCAAAAATGATGAAACTGCCTCTCCAAGATGCAAGTGAGACATCAAGAGAAGAGTACCATCTAACTCCAAAAGATGGTGATATACATAGCCAAATCATGGTACTAAATGGAAACGCTCTGAGTGTAAACTCAGATGGTGATATTCCTCCATTGGAGCCATTACATGTGAACTCATCTTTGCCAATAACTGTTGCACCTTTCTCTATTGTATTTGCTCATTTACCTGATGCTGTTGTTACAGCTTGTGGCTAGCTTGGTGGACCAAAATCAGATTCATTTTATTAAGAAGGAAAAGAATTATTTTTTAGGTTGAAAACCAGGATTTGATGGTTTTCTGCTTCTGTTTATTCAAAATGCATTCTTTGTAAGTTCATTGTGATCACAAATTGGAAACTGAAAGTTAGTGAAAAATTCAATTTTTTTTTTAATCATCTCTAGATGAATCAACCCCTCCTGCACAGAAGTGATTGTTAGTCTTTTTATAACTCTAATTTGTTGAAACATCCTCTAAGACAATGATCATTGAAAGTACTGTCTTCTTGGATAAGGCTCCTGTAAAATGAAGTTATAATTTGTTGAAGGTCTTGCTGCTCCGTCATCTACTCACTATCTTGGTCTTGAACACTATCAATTGTACTTTTCTATGTCCTAAAATGGTTGTGCTTTGGAAAAAATTGGACTTTTTATGAATCTCTACAAAAGCAGCAAATTGCTGACATTTTTTCTCACTCCATCAATAAGAAAAAAAAGTATCAATTAAATTTAAAAAACAAAACACTTACTCCTAATTTTCCAAAAGTCAGAACTTATTTGTGATGTTCTCATGTTTAATTTTCTGTTAGTTTTTTGGTATTGTAAAAAAATTTAAAAATTTAAGTGGTACTTAATTTGATAAATTGTTTTCAGTTATATTTTCAATTTTTATTTTCTAAAAACAGCTTAGTTTTTCAGATTTTAGAAAATATATATTTTTTGATTATTGTTTCTAATTTTGAAGAAATGAAAATACTAAAATAATTTGATTGTTTTAAGCGTATTAAAAATCTTTAAAATAATATTATCACAAGTTAAAAATAATATTATATATTAATTTATAAATTTTAGTATATTAACATTCATAATATAAATATGCTCGTTATTATTTTTTTTTTTTTATTGAAAGGGTAACACTATATCATCGAAGATGTATTTCTTTATTTTCATATAAATTTAAAAATATTTAAAAAATTAAATAAATTTCTAGTTCTATTTCTAACTTAAACAAGTAAACACATTGTACACAACGTTATTATTTTTCAATTGATTGAGACATTGGATGGACTAACCATAACTCTGATAAATTTGGGTAAACCAATAGTTAACACAAAGACAAAATTGAATTTGAAAGAGAGGGATTTTGACGAAAGCGTGGAAGAAAAGATTCGTCATCCATTGGTTCCTTCGTTTCCTTCATTCTCTTCTCCGTTCACATCACTCCTTTCTCTCCAAGTCAAGAATCTATACTCTTCAATTCATTCCTCTCTTTCTCTCTCAATCAACCTATTTCTTCTCTTCCGAGATCTACACAACTTTCCAGGTAACGCCTATTTCCTTCCTCGTTAAGATTTCAATTTCGATCATTATCGTAATATCTTTCCCGAATTTTTTAGCTCTATTGTATGAATATAAGAGGTGCAGTTTGATATATGAATAGCAATGAAACGTTGACCTATGGTTTCGAGCTGGAATCACTTTGGATTAGGTTCTTGTTATGTACAGTATCAGCTCTTAGAGTTTTGCTCTTGTTTTTTGTTTTCTTCTATGAGCTTAGTGTTGAACACTTATGGAACTTCTCTTTCGCTTGTTGACATTGTTTTCATGCAGTTTTCTATCTATTGTTTTGTAAGCATTTATGAGAAGAGAATAGAGGAGTGATAAGGTTTGTCTCGTGGTTAGGGGAATTTAAGGATGAAGGGGAAGGCGTGGATTTGAATTCTCTTGCTCACAAAAAACTAATAATTAATAACTGATATTTGTTTATATCAAAATGAGAAGAGAATAGAGTGATGAAGATTTGAGTTTCTAATTGTTCTATTTTATGATTTTGGGATTGGGACTGAAAAAGCATTATACTTAGTTTTTTTCTTTGGTGGAGATGATTCGTCCTCTATCCTGACTGAAAGCCCTTGAAATTTGGCAAATTGGAACAAAAAACCACAACCGGACCTTTTTCCTTGTAGTTGGGATTTTACATGGATCAAATGATGTCACACTGTTTTATTGTTTTTTTTTTTTTGTTCGGCAAATGTTAATTGTTAGTAGTTGTAGCTTTTTGTCATAATGTTTAATTGTGAATCATGTCTGTGGACAAACCATTGAACTCCATATTTTTTAAACGGTTTTGCCTTTGGTTTTTCCCAATCTCCCTCTACCTCTAGTGAACAGTGACAGGGCTGTCTTCTATTTGATGATTTGATCCGCTCTATTAAATGTGAATGCCCAAACCACCTATGGTGATATTCTTTTCTTTCTGTAACTGGTGCCATCCCACCTTTCTCTTTAAATTCACTCCTTATCCTATCTTGTCTGTGACTCATCCAATGCAACCATTCTCATATCTGTTATGCTGAGTTTATTGTTTTGTTGCCTTTAATTGCCCAATGCTTAGTCACATACAATGTCACAAATTGGAATGAAGGCATACTCTGGTGTAAGCTAGCTAAATTGAGAATAGGAATTGATTAGTAACTGTTTGATCCGCAATGCAGTGTTGGGCAAATGCGACTGCTGTTGAAAATTGGGTAGTTCGTTTGTGGAGTGACACGCCCTGGAACTTGGGAAGCTGTGGTAATGGATCTTGATGGAGGGAGTCCGTCAACAGTTGGCACAGGAGTGCGGGAAATTCCAGGACGTCCAACACGACATGGTGGTGAGTGTTACTTTCTTCGCAGGTTTTTGACTATTTCTGTTGGTTTAGGATGCTACAAGTTTGGGTACTGCATTGATAGATCTTCTCATAGATGACTTTATATTTATATGTGGCAATCAGGATGAATGAATGAATCACTTTTTCATTCTCTTTCTCACTTGATCCGCTATTGGTAGTTCAGATTATCAGAGGTTCTTTACATGAATTGAGTGCTGTCAATGATTCCTTTTATTTTTTATAATTTTGCCTCAACTAGAATTGTGATAAAGAATGAAAATTAATTATGGCATGACTAGTATCAATTATCAAAGCTTTGAATAATCACTATCAGCTGTTACAAAGTAGGATAGAGGATAGTGTATTTAAATGTACTCCTTTGCAAATGATTAAGTTTTTATTGAATTTAGAAGGAGAGGAAGAAAGAGATAGATACAAAATAATCTAGAGAGCACTTAGAGGATGGAAAAACTTTCTTATTCTTATTGAGTACCCTGATTGTGCAAGACATCGATATTGTTTCTTAATAGACTTAGTGGAGACTATTTCCTAGGCTAATATTAATTGAGTGCAACTTCCTAGACACAAATATCCATGAACACTAAATATGTCTTATCATTTGATTACATGAATCTTCTATTTCTTAAGTACGTCAAGTGTCTGTATTTCTACCAGATTTGACTGACTGTTTCAAACATATAGTTACAGATATGGTAGAAGAGCTGTTTTCATTTATTTACTTCTATAAAATAGCCTTCTAAAATTTATTTCTGTACTTAAAATAATTTCATATTTATTATTTTCCGTGCATGCTACAACCTAACTTCTTATCCTTCACAATGTCATTATGGTGAGCTAACACAAAGTATTGGCCAATCAATTTATGCTGACATATCCTGTTTCACTGCATTTTATACATGGTATCTTTTGCTTGAAAATTGATTCTGTATTGGAAAGAAATAAAACTTGGTATGATGTTAGCCTTAGACTGGTAAGTACGTCTGAATTCTCCAATATATTGAAATTTTATTGCATATGCTTTTTCTTCATATAGTGCTCTTTTTATTGAACTCTTATTTCTTATGTTTTCCCTTTTCTTTTATTAATGAAACTTTTACTGAGTGCCGTTGTGGTGGTTTTCCAGCATTCTATCAGTTTACACAGCAGAACCTTCCAGCATGTAAACCTGTCCTTACACCTAAAACAGTTAGTTCTTTGACAATACTTGAATATTTCATGATACCTTGTTATATGAAATTCATGCTAAATCTCAATCAATCTCTATGTAGGTCATTGCAACATTTCTATTGATGGGTTTCATTTTCATTCCTGTTGGACTTGTCACACTTCGTGCCTCAAATAGTGTATAAATTATTTCGACTTTCTTGATTATGCACTGAATCTTTTTCCTTTCTCCCTTATAAATTTCTTGCTTTCTACAATATTTATTTGACCCATGGATTTGTAGGTTGTTGAAATTGTGGACCGGTATGACATTGATTGTGTACCTGAAGAATATAGAAGTAACAAGGTCGCATATATCAAAGATGACTCAATACCCAAAAACTGTTCACGATTCTTAAAGGTGATAGTTCAATTTACAAATAATCACAACATTGATCATTCATGGATTGTTGCTTCAGTATTCAGTAATCTTCTGTTAAATAAATCAGTGGCACATAATTTCTTAATTTTCCTTTTGAATGATTGATTGACTTCCTCTTGACATCTTTGGAAGTTGCCTCAGGATTCACAAACCCCATTAGTAACTGTTTCTGTGCCTATGCTTATTGTTATTGTTTGTTTTGATTGAATATTAATATGGATTAAAATTAATTTGGAGTAGACGGTGATCTCATGACTATTTAGAAAGCTCTTCTTAACTTAACCATCTGCTCTCTAGATGAAAAAATTGTAAGATTTTATTGTCCTCATCACCTCTTCTACTTCTTAGAAGTATTTCTCAGGATTTCACGGTAGTTTGATTGGACAAAGAATAGGAGCAAGGCTTAAGTGTTCAGATACACCTTATAGTGTTCAATATTTTAAAAAGCCTCTCTTGCAATTTAGGAGCAAGGCTCAAGAGTTCAGCTGCCCCTTTTAGTTTGGATGCACCTTTTAGGCTTATTATTCAATTATATTTCCATAAACAGAACACTTGTTCAAGATTTATGTTGAATGTTGCATTTGTAAGGAAGTTTTGCCTGTGCTCATCTGATATGCTTTCACAGTTTTGCTATTCTTTCTCTGAATCTACGCATTAATATTGATTCAATTAGGCGTTTTTTTCGTCAAATGTCTCTCTTTCTCTCTCTCTCTCTCACACACACACACATGCACACACATGTGTGTGTATATACAAAATTAAAACTAGTTATATATACCCTAACTCAAGTATCATCAATGTACCCTAAGTCCCTAACTCTATTACCAATGAAACTAGTTATATTATCAAACATTTAGGTGTGTGTATATATATATAAGTGTACACACCTAAATGTTTGATAATATATCTATTTTCATTGGTAACAGAGTTAGGGTATATGGATCATACCTGAGTTTTAATTTTGTATGAGGAGGTACATCCTACGTTGGGTATAAGAGGGTTGGTGGAATATGGCTCATTTTTAATATTGACAAGGAAACAATTACAACATATCGAACTTGAAGAAATGCGTACAAGGGCTATGTAGGAAGAAATGAATTGATTTTAATTTAATTATTCAAATAAAACAAAAATACTATGTTTTTGTTGTACAGTTCCTCTTTGGATACACAACTTGAACTCTGTAAACCTCTGAAACTTTTCTATCTAAAATTTTGTTGTCAAATCTCGCTGAAGTAACTTCTGTGGAATTTGTTTTGAGGAAATAGTATTGCCAGACTTTTCGGCAATAAGGGAAAAACATTTATTATTATGGGGAAGAGACTCAAAAACAAGTAGAAGTGAACTCAGAGGATAGATATCTTCCTAAATGCGAATAGGAAAAACCAGTTGCAAAACAATGGACATGTTTTGGTTAGGTAACACTAATTTAACCATAGGATTCTTGTGACTGGATTGCTATGTTATAATAAGCATTTACAAGCAAAAAAAAAAAAAAAGGTGAAAATTGCCACATAAGTTATAAGGAAAAAATAGTTACCCCTTATGCTTTCAGAAGTGACATAGTTGATCTTGTAGAGTGGTGAAAAACTTGTGTACTGAATGGAGCTAGTTATTCCATATGCATCTTGTTTTTAGAAAATGTATAGAATCTTCCAGCCTTCAGGAGAAAATTATATGTGCTGATGTTGATATTATGAATCATGGGAATTGTATCTGGTAATAGATGGTGATGGGTGTAACAAACCACAACGGTCAAGGGCAGACAAGTAAAATCACACCATTCCAGTTTACTTACGGTAGGAGAGGGAAACAAAAATAAATAATAACAAACTAGTGGGGAGAGCATGGAAATTGTGGGGAATTAGTTACAAAGAGTAAGAAGTATATATAGGAATGAGGAGGGAAACAAAAAGGAGGGAGGAAAAGAAAAAGAAGTGAGTGAATAGGGAGAGAGATTGGCCTCTCGAAAGCCAATTTATTATTCGATTGTTGCTCTTACTATTCTGTTATTGCTTACGGAAATATGTACCGCGGAAATCTATATTTTGCTGTGCTGTGCTATGCTTTCTTATTCTATTTGCTACTGTGATATTCTGCTGTTAGAAGTGTTAGGTGACAGGGATATTACAATGGGTTTTCTCATTGCTCAAAAGTACATTGGATTATATGATATTTTCTTTCAGGCTTTTCTTCTGTTACGTGACTCTCATAAAATTCTTCACATGGTTTTTTCCTCCTTTATATAATTGAAATGAATAATTTTGGGCTGGGAACTATAAAGCTAATATCTTTGCCAAAAGAATTATTGATTAAGTGGATCTTTTACTGTCTCTTGATTGTGTTTACAATTTTTTGTAGGTACTTAAGCCAATGAGAGCACCAATTTATATCTATTATCAACTTGATAACTATTACCAAAACCACCGACGGTAAGGATTCTTTATTTTCTTTATTTTCTTCCATTCAGATACATCAATGAAGTCTTTACAATATGCATTATTTTGTCAAGGACACACAAATAATTGCTTAACTGCAATTTTTCTCTATTTGTACTTTCTCTTTCACAATTAACTTCTTTTACCTATTTGTTTGTGTTTTGATCAATTTGCTGGCCATTTTTACGTTATTTACCGCTCCTGTCATTTTTGGATGTAATCTAGTGTCAATCCACTTTTGGTCCTTATAGTTTTGCGATTGTGCAACTTTTGCTCACCTCTAAAAGTTTTATTGCATGTTGGGTATCGCACATTTTTTAAATTGAGAAATTCTGGTCTCATTAAATTTTGGTTAATTTTTAACAGGTCAACAGGTCGTCCCACCCATTGTTAATTTTTTAAATATTTTGCTGTTTATGTCATTGATTTGTCTTTGAATTTAATTTAATGTACTGATTCTGAAAGAATTTCTGGTCCAGTATAGGTTTCTTAAATTAGACTCTATACAGTAAAATGTTTTTCTTTATTTGTGCTTCATTCCTTTGAACTAAAATCATAAATATTGCCAGATTTAATTTCAATTTTGCTTTTATATCTCCACTGTTCATTCAAAATCTTCAAAAAATTTTCAGATATGTCAAAAGTAGAAGTGACCAGCAGCTCTTACATGGATTTGGATACAATGGAACCAGTTCTTGTAAGCCTTTAGAGGCCTCCCATGATCTTCCTGTTGTACCTTGTGGGCTGATAGCATGGAGTTTGTTCAATGATACATATACATTTAGCCGTGGGCCATCAGATTTGAAGGTCAATAGGAAGAATATTGCATGGAAGAGTGATCGTGATCACAAATTTGGAAAACATGTTTATCCATTTAACTTTCAGAATGGGACTTTGATTGGGGGTGGAAAGCTAGATCCAAGTATTCCTGTAAGTTTGAAGCTTTTGAATTGCATACCAAGTCTTTTTCCTTTTGTCATCCCTTCCTGTGATCAATGTCCTTATTTGGATGTGAAATATCTATTAGTGACCAATGCTGCAATATCTTTGCCTTCCATTAATCTATTTGACAGAATTCCGTGATAGTTAGAAGATACTGATTAACAATAGTTTATATATGACAGGGTTATTATTATCATGCATGGTGCTTCTATTTTTCACCTTTTGGGACTTAAAGTCGGTTTCACCATCAAAGGATGTATATGCATGTACAAGTAGATTATCAGTTATACCACAACCAAATCTTATCTCAAATGTGGGGTTGGTTAAATGGGTTTATCAAAGATCAAAATTTCAATAAAACTTTTCAGTAATGTCTTTTTTTAGGCAGTCTCCAAATATTTTCAAATGTCTTTTACTCTTTTTGTTGGATTTTCTTCCATTTGATCCACTTAATGAAACTTTATTGGCCTTCTCATAATCAAATCACTCTAGGTGATTTTTCGTTGTAGTAGGTTCTACTCCAACTTTATTTAGGATGTATTTGTTCATTTCCTCATTAAAATTTTCTTTATGTACTGATTTTGTCATATTTTGTTGTGTGCCGATTCTAATGTATTCTATTATGCTATTCTGCTTCTCCCTGTTATCCAATTTGATTCCCATATTTCAGCTTAGTGATCAAGAAGATCTCATAGTTTGGATGCGGACTGCTGCTCTCCCTAGCTTCCGAAAGTTATACGGTAGAATTGAAGAGGATTTGGAAGCAGATGATGTTATAGTAGTCCACCTAAAGAATAATTATAACACTTACAGTTTTGGTGGAAAGAAGAAGCTTGTTCTGTCAACATCAAGCTGGCTGGGTGGAAAAAATGACTTCCTTGGAGTTGCCAATATATTTGTTGGTGCCTTTTGTATACTGATCTCCGTCATCTTCCTATTGCTTCATGTGAAAAATCCAAGGTAATACAGTATCCTAAATCCTAATTTCCTAAATGCTTTTCATTATTTTGTGCACTTCAAACCACTTAATCATGCAGTTGCCGGGGGGATACTGAACTCGGCTTGGTTTTTGCTACTCTAACACTCGTTTACTGCATGATAGCCTTTCATTTTTATTTTTTTTTTAAGTTGCCTTTCAATTTCTAAGTTGTTATTAAAAGCTTTTATTTTGAGTTTAAAGTTGATCTACTTTTGATCCAAAAAATCTTTTATACTATCAATTAACAAGAAATTGCCACATCATAATATTAACCATGTTTTGAGTTACAGTAAAAGTTAATTACATGTTTTTAAACCGGTGGTGTTATGATTTTCCTTTTGGGCTAGAGTGGGGCCTTTTTAAATGGTATTATGTGAATGAATATCTATTCTATTAATTGTAAAGTCATGAAATATATGAAATTGAAAATGTGAAAACTTCTTATATTATATAGAAGAAAAGTAAAACAAATGAGTAGAGCATACCTCAGAGTATGTGGACAGATAAATTTTACAATTCAAGAAAATTAAAATACACGTATTTGAATTATTTATAATTGAATTTCCTTCATTTTCTAAATATACTAGACTATTGTTTGGATAAAGTAACGGGAGACAGGAGATGGTAGGAAGAGTAGAGAAGAAGAATTTGAAATTGTTATCTTAGAATTGTGATTAAAATTCCCAAATTTTAAATTCTTCTTAATAGATTATTTAAATAATACATTTCGTCACTAAAAATTTTAAATTCTTTTACAAATTACTTTTCGGATTCAAATCCTTGTCCCATGAGGACTTTCCGATAAAGGTAAATTGCTAAGAATGCATGTTCTTGTTGTTCTCCTGTCCTATCTTTTAAAATTGATTCTCCCGTACATTTATTGAAGTGGAGCTGTATGCTGTTTACATGTTATGCTGTTTTTTTGGGACAGACCTTATGGGGACACGACCTTATCTTGGAACAAGAGAAACGTTGCTAGCTGATGAGGTACAGTACAGGTATACTGGTAATACTTATCATAGTGCGACACAACACAATATACATATTCCTGCTATTAAAACTACTGTATTAATTGTAAATGATGAAGCAGAGTACATATCCCTTTTGGGTTTAACTAAAATGGAAATGAGCCATTAAGAGTGATATAGTCAAGAGCTTGGGTGGTTTGCATGGGGTCATAAAATCAAACCCCAGCGTTGTCATTGTACACAAAAAAACAATATTCAAATAGAAATTGTATGTGATATTGTATTTGCAGCATTGTTTTACACAAGAGTTGGAAACATTTATTTATATGTTTCATTTTATCACTTTGTGAGTTAGAATATATGAGTTATTAATATAAAATAATATACAAAAGTAAAATTGAGGTGATAAAAATTTTAAGATGTTAAATGTAGACTAAAGCATCAATATGTTATAACATTGTGTCCAACAATATATATAAGTTAGTGTACAACTAACCTTTATTATGATTAAAATATATTTAAATAATTTGGTTTACATATTACTTAGTGTATAAAAATGTACATTTTTTTTATATAAAAAAGTAACAACTTACTGGCCAACTTGGCTGCCCATTTATTTATTAGTTTATTTTTAATTTTTTCATGATATATATATATATATATATATATATATATATGTATATAAATATTTTAAATTCTATTTGGTAGAGTATATATTACTTTTAATACATCACATGTTATTAAAAAGTAGAATAAATTATCTAATCATTCTTAAAAAATGTTATAAATTTTTGTGTGAGATTTAAAATATATTATATTTTAATGCCTAAGTTTTATATTATAGTAAAGGACATGTAATGTAAAATAGTTTTACAAATTATATGATTTTAAGAAATTCTGTTATTGAAGTTAATAAATCTTTCATTAATAATAGATTGACCGCGTAAAATACTCTTAATGGATGTTATATATACCATTCTCTCAATTTATTACATGTTCTTTTCATACTACCAAATTCACATTCTTTTTTCATGTTACTTCCAAATTCACATTCTTTTTTCATGTTACTTCCAAATTCACATTTTTATTCATACTCATAATCTCATGTTGTGTTTCTAATAGGTATGTCAAATATTTTACATATTTATTACTTATGCTTATTATTCCCGAACTTATATCCTCAATAACAAATTGTTTGTAAACAAAATTGTGACATTGTATATAAATCCTAACAGCAGCTAGAAAGAAACCACTTGTGAAACAAAAGAAAAATGCATATCTTTACATGGAATTTATCGAAAAAGCAACCATTTAGAATATAACAACCAAAACGGAATATTGGTATATGAGGCATATTCAAATAGTGTTAGTTCTCCAACGATTTATATGAACCATTGAAGCCTAAAATATTGTTGGATCTCCCTTGTTAAGTCCTCCTTTTACGACTTCAAACCAAATATAGATTCTTGGCATCCCTATATAAGATTCATGTACGTGTCATATTTATCAATCAATTTTTTCTGCCTTCAATAACTTAAAACAATTTCCCATTTTCTCCACATCAATCATTCTTAAAGGAATCTTATATTTTGCTCGAGTACTTAAAGGACTTTGCTCAAGTTTTAATCACAAATGATGAACAAAGTTTGGTCCATTCACATTCGGGGAGAAGTTGCGCCAACCCTCTTAGAATCACATTACAAGAGATCATCATCATCATCACATTGTTTTAAGTTAGAGCCCATTATCGAAGAGGAACCACAAGAGTCTATAATATTGAACAGGGGTGTTTTTGTTTCTATGCCTCTATTACTCTCTGGCTTTCTATACATTTTCTTCTATAGAGGATTATTAATATGAATGAAATTTGCCAATGTTATAGGAAAAATAATTAAGGAAAGCAAAAAAATTCTGTCCCGGTGACGTATGATAACGTTTTTTTTGCCCATCGTTAATGCCAGTAAAATGAAATTGATGCCAAGTGAAAGTTTTCATCATTTGCACTCTTCTTCTGGAAAATTAATGGGTCAGTTTATTCAAATTTATTTATGAAAGAATTTTTTTAATAAAATAAATAATTTTATTTTTTAAATGTATTTATTTAACTATTTCTGTTTTAAAGAAGTAGCTTTTGTATTTTTAAGGAAACAAATCTTCTTAAATAGTTACTTATTTGATTAATTTTTTTAATAAATAAATTTAAACTTATGAGATCACCAATTTATTAAAAATTTAATTAATTTATAAAATTTCTTTAATTAATTAGTCAATATAATTAATTTTAAAACTAATAAACTTCATTCACACTCATTATATAAAAACTTTCATTTAAAATTAAATATAATTTTAATAACAAAGGAGGTAGTAGATTAGTAAGTTAAAATTTTTGTATAGATAAAAAACCTATCCGCTAACCTAGTCTACCAAAGATTCTATCCATGTGAGGTGGGGTCTGGTCAAAATAAGTCAATTTTTGAAACTTATTATAAATTATTAATTTTCCCTTACCCAACCTAATTCAAATTTTGAATTTTGGGTGAAATTTATCTCTTTTGGTAATTTTTGAGTCCAAAAAGACTTAAAAAATTTAATCAATTCAGTTTGTAAATATTTGAAATAGAAAATGAAAATTTAATGTTATTAATAAAACAAGAAACAAAGAAATTTAATTTATAAAAAGTTTAAAAGACTAAAATTATACATTTTATAGATAAACCTTTTTATGCTTTTGAGTTTTAGTAAGTGAACTCATTTAATCTACAAAGTGGGGTAGGTTGAGCCCACATGACCCTTTGTTCTTGCCATTAAAGCTAATTTTGCCCTTTTGTTGGCAGTGTTCAACAAAAATAGGAAAAAATAGACTGAACGAGAGACTTTCTTAACTTATATGACTATTTTGTGAATTTCATGGAAGGAGACAGAATTAATGTGGATAATGTTCCATGCCTCCCAAGACCCTACTGTGTTAACTTGTCTATCCCTTATCATTTTCTTTCACAAGCACGGGTCTCCATTTATAGCACTACTAGCTATTAGTCTCATCATCATCGGAATAAAATGAATAAAATATATAACTTTAGTTAACTGTAATATTTATATAATTAATCAATTCACTCATAATATATATATATATATATATATATATATATATATATTTTATAATTTATTTTCTGATTATTTATTTATTAGAATTGTTTATTAAATATTTTTTTTAAATTATACTAGGATGAAGATAATGAAGTTCAACTTTAAGTTTCATGTAAACTATTCAAACTTTTTCACATAACATTGAGCCAGTAAATTTTATTTCTTTCTTTGCTACTTTATTATAAAGTCATTCAATTCATTTAATTATATGTCATTTCATAATAACTATTATCTAGTAATAAATAAGTTTAATCAACATTAATTAACTTCTATCTAACTTTTTAACTCTGAATAGTTTATGATTTGTTTCACACGCTTTCAATGTTTATAAATAAGACAAATTGATAATGGAAATCTAATTAAAAAGAAAAATATTTGATAAAAATTTATAATATATGAATAATCAATTATAAAATGTTAAGAGAGAAAAATATAAGTATATATTCTATGAATAAATTAACTAATAGATTATGAAGTAAAGTCAAATTAAAAAAATATGAATTTAAGATAGGTTAAAGGCAACATAGGAGATTTGGAAATCATGCATTGATCAACAAATCAAAGGTAACATATATAGTTAAGAAGAAGGAAACAAAACGTTACATATATGTAATTGAGTGCCTAACTAACTATATAGTGATCATTAATTGAAGTTAAATCATGAAGGTAGTAAAGATTTGTGTGCAATAATGTCCACACACACTTCATATATGGATAATTATTACCTAGAACTATAAATAACCACTATATATATATATATATATATATATATATATATATATATATATATATATATATATATTCACACTGAAAGTTTGGACCAAACGTAGGGTTGGTGATTTGGAATGAACAATTCCTTGGTTGCATTAGGAAGATTGGAGGGTGAAGAAGATGCAGACATCTCAAACTCCTTTTCATCTTCTTCTTCATAGATTGTTTCTAAGGTTATTTGGATGTGTATCTTGGTAGCACTGACCAAATAATGAGGTGCAACTGCACAGAATGGAGTTAACAATGAAGTTTCAGTGATTGATTGGTACATAGTAATGTTGGGGATGAACCTAGAGTTTGTGAAAGGCATAACAATGATATTGGCCATGCTTACAATTGGCTTTGCTCTATAAGAGATTATATGGTGATGATCCAATATGGTCCTCTTGCTATGTCCTTATATACACAATCAAAGACCCTTGTGTTCATAAAATCAAAATGACCCCAATTGTCCATATAATTTCAATAATACCATTTTATTTTTATTTTTCTTTTATTTTATTCTGAATATATTAACACATGTGAGTGCCGACATTAATGATATGATGATGTTTATATTTTCTAATGTTCATAAAATAAGTACACAAGTTATTAATGTTCTAAAGTTGACAAAAAGTATTAGAAATGGTCTTCTATTCCTACTATTAATACCCTACTTATCTACCATTATTAATTAGCATGGCACATAAAACCATCAAAAGTTAAAAGACAAGTTCCTTTATTTCTTAATTGGTATGGTGCTAACTAACGAAGGTGAAGTGTGTGTGGATATTAATGTAATTAAGGTTTATCTAATTAAAACTTGACCTTACTCAATTCCTATCACGTAACATTTCATTGACATGATAACAGCATAGCTTGTCAAGGCCATTAATTTGTTTGCACAGTCCATGTGATAAATGCAGATAACAACAACTATATTGTGTTTTGAAAACAATTAAATAAATATTATAAAATTATTCGGTAGTAACCCATAGGGAAGAGACAGAACTCAGGAATTTAATGTGGTTCAATAAATTACCTACGTTCATTGGCATATAATATGCATTTTTTTTTGTATAATGCAAATGTAAAAGTTTTATAAAGAGTTGTTTATATAAACACATAAGAACAATCTCCCTTATCGTTTACTCGATGTGGGACTAAAATTATGTATTGACTAAAATCAAATTACATATTCCTAACAATCTTCCACTTGAAGTTTGATTTACATCACCACCTAGTGTAATGCATTCATCATCTCCTTGCTGCTTCTCAGATGCAAACGAATGAGTTTTTTGCGCCTGTCCTATCCACTGACTGGTCTTCTCCTGCGTATGTCCTGTCTACTGACGGGTCTTCTCCTGCGCCTACCCTGTCTACTGGCGAGTCTTCTCTCGTACCTGCTCTGTCTACTGACGGATCTTCTCCCACGCCTGCCCTATCTACTGACGGGTCTTCTCCCGCGCCTGCCCTGTCTACTGAAGGGTCTCCTGGGAAAGATCCGGTCTTCTCTTCCTAAGCTCTCACTGCTTCTCTTCTTCCAATGTCATTGTTTCTCCTTCAAACAAATGATCACTAAACCTCTTCCCCTATTGTCAATTGTCAATGATGATCATTGGAGCTTCCATTGTCGCGACAATTCTTGAGCCTCACATTGTCGTTTATATGCCCTAGTCTTGTACCGTCATTCTGATAGCTCATATCAACGGCACACACAACTCAGCCATTCCTGCCAGGAAGACTTTCGATACAAAGGATCTTCACAAAAGGTTTACCTGACCTTTACTTAGATCCACTCCGATCATTGCATCACCTGAGCCAATCGCCAAGTCGAACCGTCGACTCTACTACCACTTGTTGGGTAACGTGGGGAAGACTTCACTTCTTCCAACACGTCATTGTTTTTACTGCTTTCTTAGGAAAGCTCCCACGTAAGAAAGCACCCACGGAAACCGCTCCTGTTCTCTACCCTAAGGATAAACCAAATCTTTTCTGATGTGGAACATCAGACAAAGCCGCAAACACAAAGCATACTAAGATATTGACTCTGATACCAATTATTAAGAACAAAGTAATAATAAAGGAAGACAAATAAGGAAGAGAGAAAAAGAGACTAAAGAGGAACTTTAACGTGGTTCGGCAAATTGCCTACATCCACGGGCACACAATATGCATTTTCTTTTGTGCGCATTTAGAAACTTTACAAGGAGTTATTTATATAGACTCATAAGAATAATCTCCCTTATCGTTTACTCGATATGAGACTAAAATTATATATTAATTAAAATTAAATTACATATTCCTAACAATTTATTGTGTACTTTTATATATTTTTATAAAAGTAATTATACAATGACGGTGTAGGATAATTATTTTTAAATCACAACTATCATATGAATGATAAGTTTGCTTATTTTTATAATTACTAATTGCCTTCAACGTCATATAAATGATAATATTTGGTTGATAATGTAAATTTTTTTACACTAATAATGTATAACCTTTATATTAACTATGCCTTAATTAAAATGAAAATCTCGGTTATATATTAAGTAAAAATTCATCAAAACTTTGACAAAGGTGCTCGTAAATTGTTATAGATTTTTATATTTAACGTAGTTATACATTTAAACTCAAGTTGAATATATAATTAGAATAATTTATGTTAGTAATAGAAGTATTGGGTGGTATTTAAATTCTGTAATAATATATAAAGAATATGATAGAAGATCACTAACGTTAATTTATTTGTCCATGTATGCATGTTGTGTGAACGAACAGGTCCAAACCATAAAGAGAGAAATTGGCTTCAATACGCAAATTGCTTTACGAAATAAATGCAAGTTTTAGCATTATCCTTTCAGTTTCGTTTTCAGCTTTACTAATAAGTCAATATTTGAAGTATTGGGGAAGCACCTTGCTCCATTTTCTCCATTTGTGATTGATTGCAATGTTTGCTTTTTTTTGGCCATTTGGGTACACTGGTGAGGCCATTTTCTTATGTTTTTTTTTCCAACCTTTGAAGATTCATTCAACTTTATTTGCATACCCTCCTTACCACGGCACATCCATATGTGATGTTTAAGGCATCAATATTATGACGATGGCTTTGCTGGCTAGGTAAAGCCTTCTGCAATTATGCAACACACAAGTGCTTGTTCAATGTATTCCTGCCATGAACCAGTCTAAATGAGTTCTTCCAAAAAGGATACACAGAAGAAGAAAATAAAAAAGGAAAAATGAAATTTTCTTATTAGAAAGTTAAATAATGAAAAGTTAATATTTAATTTTTTTCGAGAACGAATTATATTGAAAATGTAGTCACAAAACCTAATTTAACTTCACAAATCATCTTATAAGATTATAATTGTCTTCACGTAGACAACATTTGAAGCGTAGGGACAGGAAATTCTTAGTGAGTTATTTCAATTCTATAATTTCTTTTCTTTGACTAAAAATAAAAACAAAGTAATAAAAAAATAAAAAAATATCCGAGAAATAAGTATCGGTCAATTTTGTGTAAGACAGAGAATGTAAGCGTTATCCAGAATGATTGAGTGTAAAACGTCTGTAGGTGACTTTTTAAGTTCACTGTCAAATTTCATGGCTCAACCCTGGACAGGTGATAGAAACTACCAAGCTGAAGTATGATAGGGGTAGAGAGAATTTCGGATGACGCAGTGAAATACGTAGAGATCGAAAAAAATACCATATACAATAAATATTTTGATAACCACCCAACTACAAATAGCACAATTATTCCAACAACAATAAAAAAAATTGTAAAATATGTTAAAAATGTAAATAAATAAACCTAATTCTTCCTTACAAATATAAATAGGCTAATAAAATGAGAGGTGTCTTCCACTTACCTATATTAAACAAATTAGATTTACAGGCGGCGACGTGGATGTCCTACTTCCTGTAAATATGTTGAGAAGAAAAACAATCCAAACATGCATGTGGCTTAGTACGTGGTTGATGATGGTGATACCACACTAAAAGATACATATACACTTTTGGCTTTGTCGAGACGGCGGATAGAAATATCACTAGACGACTGAGATTCTGCTGAACAAGAATTAAGAAAAAAAACAAAAGGAATAGTTATCCATGCAAGTAGCTATAACTTGTCAATTGAGCTTGTTTGGATTGGAATATATAATGCAAACAAAGTGAGAGGTTCAGGTGATTAAATCTAGTTTGAAGTCTTTTCTTTTTACTTTTTTTGGTTTAGATTTTCGGTACAATTCTAATTGAGTAATGAAATCATGAATTCATTTAGTGTGTATTATTTTAATCGGCAAATATATAAGTACTTAATAACGGTTTAGTTTTGTTTGTTAGTGCCACTAAACAAATGTTATCATTCCCATGAGAATGTGTTTGTATAATTATGTTAAATGTGAAAGTTGTGTCATAGTGTATTTTTGTTGAATGTAACATAGAAACTTGATAATTGTGTATTTTATTCTCTTTTTTTTAGAGTTGTCTAATATATCTTAAATAAAAATAGAGTTAAATAATCTAATAAAAAATAATTGATATAATAAATATATGTGACTAGTCATCTTATTATAAGTAAGATATTATAATAAGATAATATATCAATCATTTTTAATTAGATTATTTAACCTTATTTTTATTTTGGGTAAATTAGATTTCCTTTATTTTTATTTCTTTTAATATTTGAATTTGAGAGCTTTAAAAAAGAACATAAAGCTTTCTTGCTACTTGGACAATTGGTAAATATCATTTTAACTTGGGTTGACAATTCAAGATAGTGTTTTATGCAATCAACATGCACAATTGGAAATGGTGGTCTTGAGGATTTGTGTGGACATAATCATCTTATCAGAAAAGGTTTTACATGGCGTTATGCACTAGCTATTAATTATTGGCCAACGAGGAAGATGCCATCAAAGGTGTCATGAAAATGTATCATATCATAGTAGCAATATAACAACTAAATTGCACTTTTGAAAGAGCTGTCCATTGACGAGACATGGACAATTATATCAAATTGCAAGTAATAATTTTGAAATGCAAATAATTTCGTGTTGTTTCATGCTAGGATGCTATCGTAGTCTCGTCAGATGACGAAATATGAGTTTATAAATATGTATAATATTTTTATTTGTAAGAGAATTTTTAAAGTAAAAGAGTAAAAATAAGTATAATAAGAATTAGATGACCTAATTGTCATCATTGAATATGCATTTGTCTATAACCATCACTCTAATGATGAGGGTGGTTCCATAGGCATAATGTAAGGAATTAATTCACCATTATATTATAACTATTTAGATCTAGAATTTTAATTTAATTTAATTTTTTTTAGTTATTTATATATGGAAGGATATGTCAAAATTTTTATTTTTTAACATTTAAAATTAATTATTATTCAATATATGATTATAATTATATATTTTTTCTATAATTATATAACTTAATTTCTTTTACAAATATTATAATAAAAAATATATAAAAGAAGACACTCAAGTATACATACACATTTGTTCATATAAGAGGTAAAAAGAAAGAAAGAAAAAGTGAGAGCTACTAAGTATGTGACAACTTCTTATAAAAATCATCACAAACAAGTCTTCCTCTCCCTCGAACTCAATCTATAATTGTAGCTCATTTGTTCTCTAAAATACCACATTAAGATCATCGCATGTGCGCATCACCTTGAGATAGAATACAGAGGATGAGTCTTAAAATATAATAATAACAATAATAATAATCACGATAATAGCAATAATATTAATATATTTACTGAGGCATATACATCCAATTATCCTAACCGTCAATATTTAGAACAGAGAACACAAATAGGGAGATTCATGGAACATTTCAATCACAAAATTCATTTAATCATTCACTTCAAATTCAAATGTTGTCTAACACATGCTCCTTTCTCTTAACACTTCAATATGTAATGTAACTATGAGGTATAGTTTAAGAGTACACATCCACCTGACGTTCACACTAAATGATGGTTTGCAATTTTTATCAAGGCCACAAGTCATGCATTATATCCTTATCCTGGACATGAATAAGGAATCTAAACTTAGTGCATCCTCAACTACCTAAGTCTTCCATTTGGGTGAGTAACTAGGCTAACTAAGCTCAATGTAACATTATTCTTTCAATTCAATGTGACATCCATAAATCACTCAAAATCCTCACCAAGAAGCAACCATACCTCATAACACAAATCTTTACCTCAATTTACTCTTCCTCACTCTAATTGGGCCAAATGTCATTTCTACTCATCCAAATTACCAATTTGAATGCAAAATTCCCCCTTATCTTAATAACATGGAATTCAATCACCATTTTCACACCAATTTCATCCAACAAATTTTATTATCGGGAAACCCTAACATAGCAATTTTGAATATCCATTATTATTATATTTTAAATAGAAACATCCATATCTTAGTAATTTTTCCTTCCTTAATGTCTAAGCAAAGTGGTGGAGAAGAAAAATCAAAAGGGAGTCGTGAGTCTTCTTAAGGAGCTTTTTAGTGAGGTGAAAAATGAGGTTTAGATATAATAATGGGGTTATGATGGTGAGATCATGGATGCACCCAAAAATCAAGGGAAGAAAGAAGAAAGGAAGGAAAAGGTGGTGGCGGCTAGCAATGGTGGTGACTGGTGGTGGTAGTGGGTGGTTAGTGTGAAATACAAATACACAATAAGGGAGTTGAATTATGTTTTTCAATTAAAATTTTTTCAGACGATGTGTTTTGCGTCTATATTAAATCGTTTAGATCAGACGCAAACTTAAACTTATACTTCAAAGATTGATTTTAAGTTTGAATGTAGTTTAAGTTGTTATCCCCAATTAGTAAGTAGATAAAATAATCAAAGCGATAATATTTTTATACTGGTCGTCTATTCAAGACTACGTCCAGTTACTTAGCAACTTGCTGAGGTTCCACTAAAAGTATTCTTTGAACCCAGCCACTCCTAGCTAAAATACAGATATTCTTTGAACACAATCTTCTCAAGGTAAAACGGTATTCTTTGACCCCAGCCTCCGCATGCTAAACCTAGGTATTCTTTAAACACAGCCTCCACAAGCTAACCAAAGTATTCTTTCAACACTTAGCCTCCTCAGGTTAAAATAGGTATTCTTTGGACCTTAACCTCCTCAAGTTCAAATAGGTATTCTTTGGACCTTAGCCTCCTAAGGCTAAACTCAAAGTATTCTTTAAACAATTAGTCTCCTCGGGCTACAGATTACTACAACAGTGGCTTACAATTAAGACCAAATAGAAAATATCATTTTCGTAGAGAAGGATTTTACAACAAGAATTCTATTCTAAGTTTGTGGCGAATAAACTTATATGTTGAGAGCTCGAGCGAGTATATGAGTATATTCTTAATCAAAGTAGTTTGCCCAGTTGAACTCGTAGGGATGAAATCCTTATATAGGTGTTTGTGTGAAGTAACTGTTAGACTGTAGATGTTAACGTTAGTCCTTTCTTAGATTTGGCAAAGTGAGCAATCAGAACATTTAATGAGAAGTCAGCGGTTGTCTGCGTGAGATCTGTCTTTGACTTGATATGCTCAGAGACTTCACTAAAACGTACAACTGTTTTTCGTTTTGCAGAGGTTTACTTTGAAATTCTTTTCCACCTATAAAACATTCTGAGTAACAATTGATTTGAAATGAGTGCACGTGTTACTCAGAGTCTTGAACTTCATAAAAAGTCTAGACGAATGAACAATTCAAAAGAGGTGTGTGTTGAATTCATTTGTCTGTCTTCAATCTTCGTCTTCAAATCTTCACACTTGAGCACATGACTTGATGTTGAGACGCGCTCTTCGTCTGATTTTTGAAAGTTCTTCGTCTGATGATATTGCCTTGAAGCATGACGACTTGAACTTTGCGTCTGGAACTTCATATGTTTTGAAGGTGCATTTTTCGTCCATGCGAATAATGATCTGTTTGATCATTGTTCCCTCTGCGTCTGTTGATACATCTGTTTGTCTTGTAATTATCAAAATTAAGATGTTAAGTCATTTTGACTTAACAGTTTAGGCTAAAAAAAAAGAAAACAAAAGAAGAAATAGAATAAGAAAAGAGAAAACGAGGAGGAGAATGTTAGAAATGCAGCTGAGGAGTCTAACTTAACCCTACAAAACTAACTTATAAAGTGAGGACTGTTCCTAACTTATATATCTCTAGGCGATGTGGGATGGAGGTGTTCCAATATCCCCAATAATGGGGTGCAAAGGGTCTTAGGATAGGCTCTCGCACCATGTTACAAATTTGGATAATGGGTCTAACTTAACCTTATAAAACTGACTTGTAAGGTTAGGATTGTTCCTCACTTATATATATGTGACAGGTCCTATCCGTAGGCGATGTAGGATCTCTAATACAATCCCCTTAAGCCAAGCATGAAGACGATGTTCCAATATCTCAGCAATGGGGTGCAAAGGGAAGAATCCCGACAATGAGGTATAGAGGGAAGAATCCCCAACAACGGGGTGCAAAAAGTCTTAGGATAGACTCTGATATCATGTTAGAAATGCAGGTGATGGACCTAACTCAACCTTACAAAACTGGATTGTACGATGATAATTATTCATCACTTATATGTATGTAACAGTTCTATCTCTAAACGATGTAAGATTTCCAACAAAGAAGATAATTGTAGTGGGTGGTGACATTGAGGAGAAAAGAGAAAGGAGAGGGAGAATGAGACAATGGGAGTGAGGAGAGAAAAAAGTGGGAGGAATTATAAGATAAAAAGAAAATAAAGGGAAGAAAGAGAAAAAGAAAATGGGAGTGAACTAGTATTTTGATCGATGCAAATAAAATTTTAAAAGTTATTATTCTACTCAAAATTTTATTCTTAGTCAATTACACGTATATTTAAAGATAAAATTATTAAGTTTTGATGTTTTATCTATGGTTTTTCAAACGAAAATGCCCACAAACATTATGAAAAATGTTTGAACAAAAGCTTTACGTAACAATGCAGATTTAAAAAATAAAATCAAGAAAACAATAAAGAACACAAAATATTTTATACTTTTTTATCTTATTAAGACTAGCCTAGTTTTTAGCAACTACAAATATTTAATTAACACTAGGGATTACAAATATTATTTGACTACATTCTTTTCAAGTTAACATTATCATAGTATTGTTTAAATTCAATCTCAACAAATTAATAACTCTAAATAACTCAATCTCTTTGTATTAACAACTTTAAGTATTCATTAAATTCAACTTATTTAATTTAGTTCCAACATCTTTAAACTAAAATTTTTTCATAAATAAAAATATAAAATTTTACGTAAATTTTTAAATTTATCATTTTAGTACATGATAATTATTTATTATAATTAAACATTAACAATATTTTTTTAGATATTTTTTTCCAGATGCAATACTAGTTTAAATTATTTATGATTAATATTACAATTTGCTAAAAATTAAATTAAGGTTACATTGACATTAATATTTTCTTTATTTTAAAAACATTCTCATTTTGATTTTTTGAGCGTTAGACAAAGATTATTTAAATGTAGGTTTTTTTAAGGTTAACATTATATTGATATTAAATATACTTGATCATTTTCATATATTGATTGTACAACGATTAATAATTGTAAAGTTGAATAATTAAATTTTCAAAATTAAATTTGGTAAAATATTGTAAAGGAATACAATACTGAAAAATATTAGGAAAAAATTGAAATTGAAAAATAAATTTTGATTATATAAAGAATGTAAGATTGAGATTTGTTTTTTAATGATTAAAATGATTATTTACATTTCAAAACATCTTTTTTTTAGGATCAAAAAATAATTTTTTTAAAAAATTTATTAAATTTAGTTTATGTTAAATTGATTTGGAAAAAAAATATTTTAAAACTTTCTCATTTAATTAATTTAAAATAACTTACATTCAAGAATTTATAATACTATCTTAAAACTATATCACATATTTTGAGATTTTTAATAAATATGTATATTTTAAATATATTTATTTTTATATTTAATAATTTAAATTATTTAAATATGTGTATATATTCTTTTATAATTTGTATCGTTTTTTTATTTTATTTTTTTCTGATATTTATCTCTTTTATTTACTCAATCTCATTTAAGATTAATAATAAATATATTCTTATTTTTAAATTTTTTTAAGAGAATTTTTTAATCATATTATTCTAAACTTCTCTTATACTGTAAAAATAACTTTTCAATGTAAATAACCAATTTTACCGGAAAAAAATATTTACAAAAACCAATAAGAAAAGCATCTTTAAATCAGAATCTGAATAAAATAGTTGTCATTAGTTGTAATAACTATATGAGATGAGGAGATAATTGATTTTAAAACATAAAATAGTGGCAGCAATGCTTATGAAGATTACGTAAATACCACCGGAAAAAAATATAGAAAAGAAAAATTACCGATCTCAGCTCCACGTGTTGCATCCAATTCACAAGTCAACCAATGACTTAATTTAAATAAAAGATTCAGTTTTATAATATAATTATTAGATTGGTATTTATAAAATAATAATTACTTTCATTATTAATATTTTAGTAAAATATAGAAATTCAATGATGCATTTTTTTCATTAGAAAATGTATTATAATCTTGAATAAAACAAGTTTTCGTCCTTCTAAAAATACAAAAAAAATAAATTTTAATTCCTTTAAAATTTTCTATTTCCTTTTAGTCCCTCTAATTTTAAAAATAATAATTTACAAAATTTAAATTTACTAAGAAAAATAAAAAAAAAATTACCAATAAAAATGCTGACTTATTGTGCATGTAGATAAGTCTAAAGGCGTGTATTAATAGTGCATCAACTTTTCTCATTTAATTTTCACAACCATGACGTAGAATTAAGATAATATTATTGTTTAATTTGACACGCTTTCATTAAGAGATGAAAAGAAGTCATACATCATTTAAACAAAATAAAATAAAAAAATGAACTTGAACATATCCGAAAGTCAAAAAATAAATTTTCAAATGAATGACGACGATTCTTTAACTGACTCGCACACTCATTCCAAAGCAACACTTAGTCCAATCCCCCGTGCCAGATGTGCCTTCCCCACGTAAACACAAAATCCACAACATTTAATTTAATATATTTTTTCACTTTTCTTTTTCTACTTTTTTTAGAATGTAAAACTATTAATTTTAGAATTTCTTTTTAATGTGAGTTTAATTTGATAGTATCGTCTCGGGAGTTCCGTGACATTTCTATGTTTAAAATAAATATGTGTTAAAAATAAATATAATTAATAAGTTTTTCAAATAGACAGTTATAAATGACATGAAAAAACAAACCAATTATTAACCTACATAGAAAATTGGGAAATTTCTGAAACAGGTATTCAATTAGTATGAATTTAGTGAAATCTCATATTTTATTTATGATTAGTTTTTCAAGATATTTCTAAACGAACAAGGTCAAATTAAGAAAAACTATTTATTATATATTATATCATATGATAAACTCAAATTTATGCCATAGAAAATAAGTCTGTTAAGAATTAAGTTTAATAATTTACTTTCATTTTAACACAACTAAAAAAAATACACGGTCAACCAATGGGTCTATGTTGAATCTATATTATTTAACATAAATTAATTACTCATGTTAATTAGTGGCATATTTTTGTCGCCGGTCAAACATTTCTTTTTGTTAATATAATTTTTAACAAATTTATTTCTCTTATCATTAATATAATTTTTAATAATTTTTATGAAATTCAATTAACTTCTAATACATACTGATTTATAAATATATATATATATATATAACAATATAAAATTATTTCCAATTTTCATTGTTTATCTTTAAAAAAATAATATAATATAACAGTGAGAAATAAATATAAAATGAGACGATGAATTCATTATTGTAATAAGAGTCGTCCCTCGTGCATTCACCCCTACTTTTTCTCTTCCAACATATTCGATTCTTCTCTCCATTCAAACCAAACTAAACAAAAAAACCAAAATAAGCAAACAAAATTCCAAATCCTTCAAACTTTTACTCGTTTCCCCATTTCCTCATTAGCAGAGAAAGCAAAAAAGAAGAAAACTAGAAGAATCAATACGCGTCGTTTTGATTAAAACGTGTGTGGTTAATTTCCCTGCAATCTTCATTTCATCTTTCTCTCTGCTATTCTCTGATTCATCATAATCCGAATTGATGGACTCCTGCTTCGATCCAACGGTCAACGACGCGGCAAGGCTTTTCGTCTTGAACCGTCGGGATTGAATCGGAGAGATCCAACGGTCACAGGTGTCTTGTGCGAGGTTAGATTGAAAAGAGAGAAGAAGAAAAGGAAGATGAAGGTGGCTAAGTCTCGCGTGTGGCAGCCACTGAAGAAGAAGAGGCTCTGATATTTATAGAGAGAGAAAAACAAAGGTTGTGTTGGTTGTTGCAGAGAGAGAAGAGAGATGACGTCACGTTCAGGGGCGAGTAGCAGCGGCGGAGGAAGCAGCAGAACCCGTGTAGGGAAGTATGAATTGGGTCGAACCTTGGGCGAGGGTAATTTCGCCAAAGTCAAATTCGCCAGACACGTCGAAACTAAAGAGAACGTCGCCATCAAAATTCTCGACAAAGAGAAAATTCTCAAGCACAAAATGATTACTCAGGTCATTTCTCATTATTATTATTACTATTATTATTATTATTATTATTATTATTATTTTCATCAAAATTTGTGTTTCTTTTTCTTTTTTATTCATAAATCTGTGTTTTAGGTTTCTGTTAAGAAATGAATAAATAAAAATTTTGGATTAAAAAATTATAATTGATAATACTGATAGTGCATTTAGATTCATAATTTCATGTTGAACCATTTATTTAAATATAATTTTTAAGTAAATGTTTATGCATCGAATTGTTCACGTGTGTTGAGAAACTCTTATAAGTTTAAAATTGATTTAAAATTCTATTAACTTTTTGTGACAAATAAAAAGTTCTATATAATAATATGTTTTAATTACTATTTATTTTTTAGAATAAAAGGTAAAAACATTATAACATAAATTACTTTACTTCAAAATTAATTTTACAAATACATAGAAATGAGTGTTTTATGATTATTTATTGTTACTGTCGAGCTTGATTGTGTTAATGAAGGAATACTATGGGTTGTTGAAAAGTGAACGAATATTATGGATGATGTGATTTGGCGTAATGTAAAGCGAATATTAATGGATGTTTTTGGAGTTTGCTGTGGATGTATTGGGTTTCTAGGTAATGGTGTGAGGGTTCACGCGTTTGATTTGTTTTCGAGGTTTTGTTTTCTTACCCTGTAAGTAAAAGACTTGGTTACAACGTGGAGAGTCAAATTGGCAGATGTCATGTTTGCTAGCTAATGTGTAAAGTGAAGTTTGTCGTCTTATGAGCGTGTTTTAGTTTCTTTGTTTTAGATTGTTAGAACAGTGTTTTGTTTTTCTTATTTTGTTTTTATACTAGAACAGTGTTCTGTCATTGAAATAACTTACCTCAGTACATGGGGCTTATTTGTTTTAAAAATGAGTAGGATTAATTTTATAAAATTAATTTTGAATAATTAAATTCAATTGGGATATGTTTCTAAATACAATCGAGATTTGTTTCTAAATTGATTTGAGGTTTAGATTGACACTGAAATGCTTTTGTTGAAATGCTTTTGTGTAAACAATATGAAAGGGAGAGAGAACAGTTTGAGGGGACCAAAGGACATGAAAAAGTCAAGACCTCACTCCTTAGCAAAGATGTCTAATCACTCCTTACTTGTATGGGAAATTAAAACAGCATATTCTAGCAAGTACAATTTCCAAACAGCGGATTCAACTTAAATGGAACATTTGATGGTTTCTTAAAGTAAGCTAGAAACTGAAAAAATAATTTCCCCTGTCCAAACTTTCCTATCTAAGTTGGCTTGCAGAGTAAAGAATAGGTAGTAACAAATGACACAGTGTTAGTAACTCACCAGTGTCTCGATCACTTAAACTTTTACATAAGTGAAACCAAATTCCAAATATAGCTGTGATAAAAAATTAATGGGCCAGATAAAGAGGCTCCAGAATTGAGGAAATGGGTCTAAGAAAGGATCATTCCCCACTAGAACATCTTCCCAAACTTGATGCATGTCCTTTAACTTGCACTGAAACAAATCATTTTGGTCTTGACATAAACACAAGATGTATTCGACCTCAAGAGCTACAAACGAATTTGATAAATTCAGCCAAAGATCCTAAACAAATTTGAGAGACGTGGCCGTGTTGATTATAGTGGATCAAGAACTTAACTGCAGGTTAAACTCCACAAAAATGATTCTTTGATCAGTGCAGAAGTGAGTCCCAAAAAACTCATATTTAATGTTGAGGCTGCTTTAATAATAACGGTATCATTTATTTTACAATATTTTTAAGTCTTGTCATAACAATTATGCTGTTCAATGATTTAAGTTCTATATTTCTGCATTGCGTGATATGGGAAAACAAATTTTGGAGTGAAATTTTGGCTATAACGTAGTTGGTGAGCACACTTAGGCATGGGTAGTATGGCCATAATAGATTCTGGTGTCAAGTTATCTTCTGCTGTAACATTTTAGTGTTTTCTTTGAAGTATGGATGCGGTATTATTTTCCTGATGATTTCTGTTATTCACTGATATGCAGATAAAAAGAGAGATATCAACAATGAAACTGATTAGACACCCAAATGTCATACGTATGTATGAGGTTAGAAGCCAGTACACGATCGCATCACATCCCAGTACTTTACATTTTGTATCATTTGTTCCTGTTTTCATATTTTCTTTTTTTGTATCTTCAGTCTTTCCTAATTTCATTGCAAATGACTAATCCTGGTGTATAGGTAATGGCTAGCAAAACAAAGATATACATTGTATTGGAATTTGTTACTGGTGGGGAGCTATTTGATAAAATTGTAAGGCAGATTTTATCTTTTCGGTGTGCTTCTGATTTATGAAGGTCAGAGTCCTGTTAATTTAGCTTGGTTTTCATATAACTCTTCTATTTTGGTGCTTTTATTGCTATTAATTTGAGCCAGGCACGCAGTGGGAGGTTGAAAGAAGATGAAGCTAGAAAATATTTTCAACAACTAATATGTGCTGTGGATTACTGTCATAGTAGAGGTGTTTTCCATAGAGATCTAAAGGTGTGTACCACTTGCACCACTCACATTTTTCCTTTGTTTACCTTTTCGAAAGAGTGTTGGTGTTGGGCTCAAATTATAGGTTTCTGAACCATTTGGTGATGCACTGGGTTGGCAATTGATGTACATTTTAAATTTAAATTTCAATTAAGAATCCCAGGAGATTTAAGTAGTTAAATCCAAAATCAGATTATCTAAATCTGATTTGATTTTATCTCCTTTATTATAGAGGATTTAGTTAGTTGAGAACAAAATCAGGTTATGTAAATCTGATTTAATTCTCCTTTATTTTCTTTCAACCTTTTTATTTATTGACAGTAGGAGACTGAGATTTTACCTAGCCATTTTTGTCTATCTATTTCTCTCATTTAGTTATTATTGAATCTCATTATTAAAGAATTAAATTTCATTTATTTTGTTTGACTCGTGAGAAGTCTTATGTATAAAATGCATTAGAGTGCAATTAAGTGCAACAAAAGGAAAAAATATAATGGAAAATTACATTTTATTATTATTATATTAATAGTTATGACCATGGAAAAAAAATAAAAATTATTTTTGTTGTTCTAAAGTTACATGGCATCAAAGCTTCAGCTTTGATTCTGTATTTGCCTACCATGATTTTCTCGAATTTTAGAGGTTTCGAAGTCTTACCATCATCATTTGTAGCCTCACACGGATAAAACATGAAGCAGGAGGGCTACTCTCGATCATTTCCTTTAACTAAAAAACAATTAGAGCACTTGTACAATATCTTTTCGACTAAAATGTCTGTTAATACATTTTATTCTCTGACCCAAAAAGGTATTTCCTCTTTAACTGCTTTTTCCCCGTACCAAACAGGATACTAAATCCCCATGGATCATTGATTCTGGAGCTTCTGACCACATGATAAATTGTTTCAAAATTGTTTCAAAATTGTTTTCTACATACATTCCTTATGCTGGTCATAGAAAGATCAGAACTGCAAATGGTACCTTGTCTACTATAGATGGTGTTGTTTCCATTCCTATATCTAAATCTCTTACTCTTCATAATGTCCTTCATGTCCCAATCTTTTGTCTGTTAGTAAATTGACTCATGATCTAAATTGTTTGGCTAGTTTTTACTCCTCTACCTGTAAATTTTAGGAGTTGGGTTCGGGAGGATAATTAGCAGCTCTATAGAGGTTGGTGAACTCTATCTTTTTGAGGGCGAAACTGAGGGTAATTGTCTCAACTCAGTTTCAGCCAGTAAAGACGAAAAAATTAATGTTATGGCATTATAGGCTAGGTCACTTGAGTTTTTTTTACTTGAAATGTATATTTCTTGAACATATTAAAAATAAAAATCCAAATCTGTTTTCTTGTGAAGTTTGTCAAGTTGCACAGCATCATTGCTCTTTTTATCCTCCTCAAGCTTATAAAAAATCTAGCCATTCGCTTTGATTCATACTGATGTTTGTGGACCCAATCGTGACCCTAAAAAGTTTGTCACATTTATACATGATCATACAAAATTAACATGTTTTTTTTTTTTATGAAATCAAAATCTAAAGTTAAGAACATATTCAAATGTTCTTTTCATATGATACAAACCCAATTGAGTCAATTTCAAGAAAAGATTAAAGTATTTCGTAGTAAAAATGGAAGGGAGTGTTAAAAAAATAAACAACTAAATAATTTTATTTTATTAAAAAATGAATTATTCACCAATGGTCTTGGTGACACTCCATCCCAAAAGTGGTTGAAAGGAAAAATAAGCATGTCACCAAATTATCTCTCTGGTGAAACAATCTTATCAGCAACTTTTTCTACTTAGCAAAGTTTTGAACTTCAAAACTCCTTTTAATGTTTTCACAGCTTCTTTTCCAAATTATAAAAGCTTATGCACTTTAACCCCTGAGAATATTCGGCTGTTCTGTATTTGTACATTCTCATGAAACAAATCAAAGTAATGATTGAAATCCTAACTGTTTTTGTCTCTAACTGTTTTCTTTTCTATCTTTTTATTTATTTTATAGTAGTGAGGCTAGGATTTCAACTTGCCATTGCTGTCTACATATTTCTCTCATGTAATTATGATCATGGAACAAAAATAAAAATTATTTTTCTTCTTCAAAAATTACATTCTTAGTGAAAGACTTTGTTTTTAAGAGAGAAGGAAGGAAAAAGAATTAAAAAATTAACTTTTTTATTGTTTTACTAGCCTGAGAATTTGTTGCTGGATGCTAATGGAACGCTTAAAGTATCAGATTTTGGATTGAGTGCATTGCCTCAACAAGTTCGGGTGAGTATGTTGACTAATCTTTGAAAAAGAGAACATATAATTATGTTCAATTGGTAACGGATTATTCTATTGTTAACAGGAAGATGGGCTGCTTCACACAACATGCGGTACGCCAAATTATGTTGCACCAGAGGTATATTGGGTTTTGCTGCTTGTTACCATAACTTTTTTTCTCATAAATTTTTTATTTTTCTTTTATCACTGCTTCCTTATCATCTAGGTGATTCACAACAAAGGCTATGATGGTGCAAAAGCAGATCTATGGTCATGTGGTTGTATTCTCTATGTTTTAATGGCTGGCTATTTGCCCTTTGAAGAAACCAATCTAACAGCTTTATATAAAAAGGTGATTTTACTCCATGTCTATTTTTAACTGTTCACCTAACTGAACTTGGTTCACATGTTCTGGTGTTGCTGTTGGAGAACATAACAACTTGATCTTCTCAACCATTTATTGTTTTTATAATCTTTGTGGATTAGAATCAATAAGAATTGAAACAGTGCATTGATTAATTATTAAGGAAATTCTAATGAATGCGTGTATGCTCATTATTTTATGTTGTTTTCTTTGTTGAATGAGGCGCCTTTTATGAATTGGATAATAACCATGAATAAAAGCTCACCATATTGACTTTAGGGAATCAAAATGACCTTTAGCATTTTTTGCTTCTTGCAATGCATTGCCTTTTGTTAATATCAACAATTAGAGCCACTATGATACCGTACTCCTGCGGAGAGGAGTTAAGTTACCTGTTGCTGTGAAAGGCTAAGTTGAAGCCTGATATGAGAAAACTTAAGTCATTGGTGCATTTGTCCTTCAGTGCCCTCCATATTTTGTGTGTCATGATAGTGTTTTCTTTGTTTTTCCTATACCCATTTTGGTTGACAGATTTTCAAGGCTGAGTTCACCACGCCACCATGGTTCTCTACAAGTGCAAAGAAACTAATCCACCGAATCCTTGATCCCAATCCTGCCACTGTACGCGTTTTATTTGTTTAGTTTTATTCTACTCTATTACTAATCTGGTGTTCGATAAATATTCTTATATTTTCCTCTATTTCACCAAATATATGAACAACCGGTATCTCTTTTTCTTTTAATAATATGAAACAGCGGATTACAATTGCCGAGGTCATTGAGAATGACTGGTTCAAGAAGGGATATAAGCCTCCAGTATTTGAACAGGCTAATGTTAGTCTTGAGGATATAAATTCTATTTTCGGTGAATCTACGGTAAGTCTTTGATTTTGCTGTTAATCTGATTAAATTTTGTTTTTCAAAGCTTTTGATTCTATCCTCCATCTCAATGTTCATTGTGGTACACAGGATTCTCAAAATCTTGTCGTAGAAAGGCGAGAAGAGAAGCCTCCGGTACCTGCGGCACCTGTGACTCTGAATGCCTTTGAGCTTATCTCTAAATCTCAAGGCCTCAATCTTAGTAGTCTTTTTGAGAAGCAAATGGTATGTGTCTTTATAAGAAAATATATTAGAAACTATAATTAGACCTTGGCATCCTAGAAACTTGACATGGAATGGGTTGAGGAAATGAAAAAAATAAAAATAAAAAAGAAGTCTCGTGAGGACTTCTCAAATTACATGGTGAACAGATGACAAGTACTATTTACTTCTCTTTTTTCCTTTTTTCATTTTCGCTTATCACACTATCACGTTATTCTATTTATTGATTACAAGTTGCATTAAGCAAGAGTACTATTCTTGAATATAACGGTTAAGGTTAGTTGTATTTTTGGACAATTAGGGTCTTGTTAAAAGGGAAACACGATTCACATCCAAGTGTTCAGCAGATGAAATAATTTCAAAAATTGAGCAAGCTGCAGGACCCCTGGGTTTTGATGTTAAGAAGAACAACTGTAAGGTAAATATATATACACACACACATACTATATAACTTGTCTATTTAGTTTAACTGTATACATATATTGGACTAATTTCTAGCAATAATAACGTAGCAACAAGTTTCTAATTCTGATTGTTTATCTCGTTCTGCACTTCAGTTAAAGATTCAAGGAGAAAAAACTGGACGGAAAGGTCAACTATCTGTATCTACTGAGGTATTTGTTTTTAAAGTTTGCTCTCATGATCTGAGGTGTCCTTCACTATAATTTATTTGTATTCGTTGCTAAGGACTATTTCTAATGCTTAAAGTTTTGTTTTCCAGATCTTAGAGGTGGCCCCTTCACTATACATGGTTGAGCTGCGTAAGGCTGAAGGAGATACTCTGGAATTTCACAAGGTAAGTCTAATGCAGAAATTATTATGAATGTATTTGTATATGGGAGTAAAATCAATACCACTAAATTATCACTGCTTGTCTAGTGGTTTCAACAGTAACTAGCCATGGACTTGGTTGGACTAAGTTGTCTTTCTTTGCAGTTCTACAAAAATCTTTCTACTGGGCTGAAAGATATTGTTTGGAAAGCCGACCCTATAGATGAAGAAAAAGATGGTTAGTTTTCTATCAGTTCTGCTATTCGAGTGTTGGCAAAATAAGGATTTCAGCAATTTAACAAAATATTATTGGTAATGTTGATTTGAACGTTTTTGTCCCTTTTTCGATGGTTTTAAAAACTTTTGGTAATATTCCATTGTTTTTTGTATGTTAACTTGTTAGTGTTGCCAAAAAAGGGTACTAATATTGTAGGAAGTTTCTTTGGTATTATAGTTTCTATAAAGGTTTCATTTAGAATTACATACCGAACAATAGTATTCGTTAAGAATTTAACAAGCAACAAGTTAAAGGATTAGTGATGAAGGTGCTGATATTAGATTCTGTTATGTTTATTGAGGTTGGATCCCTATTTCACATCAGCTATGATCCAACAATTACTGGCTTTGGTCAAATGCTTGTGTCCAAAGGAAGGTGCTAAATGGTTTTGGAACTACTTTAAAATTGATTTTGGTTGATAAAAATAGATGAAAGGGTTTTGAAATATTATTAACATTTTTTTAACAACTTTTCGTAACAAATTTAAGTACTACAAATTATTAACATTGACTTGTAGAATTTGTTTTCAGCAATGTTTTCCCTTCCCCATTAATTTGGACTTGGTATATTATCGTTTTCAATTTCTTGTTCGTACAGGTGCCAAACCATCAAAATAACAAGTATAAAAATTCTCATCTTTGTACCAAGTTCAATCACTAGTTGTGTTATTGGCAATGAGTGGGCATTGGAGGATTCTGGCATGGACTTCTTTCCTCATCCCTATATGAAAATTTGCCTTTATTTGAACTATGTATTAATAAAAAATAATTATGTTTACTGCTATCACAAACTTTACAGATGCAAAAGGAAAACTAGGTAAGCTAAAGATTTCTAGCATCTGTTTATATGACAAGATGCTTGTGTAAATGACTTGGGTAGTTTTAATCGAACCTTCTTCTTTTTTCTTTTTTTTTTTTAATTTTCTCTGTGAAACCAATTTTAAAAGATCAAATCAAATTATGACATTGAGTTATTTTCCGTTCTTGACATTATGCATGTGAGATTAATAGATATACATTATCAGTATAGAACTTCTATACATTAATATATTATTATCTAATAAAATTTAAATAATAGTCATGTCGTTATTTTTATTAAAGAGTTATTCTATATTTGTTCCCCTAGCAATAACCATTAACAACTTCATTTGTAAGGGAAAATGGAAACCCAAGCCTCAAGGTGGTATTGACAGAAATAGAAATGGCATCACAAAGTAGTGGGATTGTGATGCTATTATGATACAGTATTTTTGGAAATTTGTTGAGAAGAAATGAATGTATTTAAAATATAGAAGTTATAATTATTAATTTTTTAAAATCGTATTTAAATATGAAAAATCATATGTAAAACATTAAACCAAACATGCTATAATAGTTACTACTTTAACTAATTAGCAAGACTCGTAATCACATATATTGTGTTGTTTCCCTATTGGCTCCCATTTATCATTGTAATTTTTATTTATAAGTTAATTATTTTAATTATATTGTTTAGTTGTATTTATTATTTTTGTATTACATATTTTACTATTAATCTTATATGATATCTAAATTAATTTTTTAATTTTTGATATAGAATTCTACTTTATTTAAAAATAGTATAAAAAAGTTTAACAATTATTTGAAGAAAAAAGAATATAAAAAATAGAAATTAGTATTTTATAAAACTAATTCTAGTATCGTAAAAAAATAAAAACTACTTCTAATAGCGTCTAAAAATGACTAGAAACTATCAATTAAACATTGTTTGCAGTGTTTTTTTTTTTCCCGAAACATTGAAATAAAATTCTCAACTTATAAAAAGAATAAAAACCAGTTAATCTAAACTAATCCAAAAAGAAAATTAAAACAAATGCAATTTGGATTTGTGATGTTCTTGTGATCAAACTCATTGATTTGAATCAAATTTTAGATTGTATCTCTAAATAAAATTTAGTTGCTAAAATAGCTTCAAAGCACCGCGAACAAATTTTCATAGTGTTTTATTTCATTTTAATGTTAATGTTCTTTCTTCAATTTTACTCTCTATTTTCTCTACAAATTCCAACATATTTAATTTTATTTTACAAAATATTTCCAGTAATAATATTATGAAATTTATCTTAAGATCTCAAGGGTTATGAAACGATGTTATTTCTAATGAATACCAAGAGACATACAATATTATTATTTGTGTCAACTAAATTAATAAGATTAAATATCACTTTTAATTCATTATATTTCACTGTGATTTAATTTTAATACATTAAATTTATTTTAATTGACAATAAATCTAAGTTAATAATACACATATTATTGAAAAAAAGAAAATACACGTATTGCAATTTGCATATAATATTAAAAATTGTTAATGAATGATTTATTTATTTATTTTCGTAGCATACTCTATAAAAGGATTCTGATTCGATGACACAACAATCTGTGAAATCCATTTACGGCCAATCAAATATCAAACATATCCCCACGTGTCATGCCACAGTCTCCATAACAGAGCATTACTTGCACTATCCCTCACTCACTCTCTCTCTCTCTTTCTCTCTCTCTCTCTCTCTCTCTCTCTCTCCACCATGCCACCAGCAGCTGGGGCCATAGCATTACACTCATCAATCTGTTCCATTTCTTCTGAGAAACCCTCTTCTTCACCTTTAACATCAACCCTTCTTCATGTCTCACCAAAACCCAAAAGCCTCCTCCAAACCCACCCTCTTTACACTCCCACTTCTGCCAAACTCTCCCTTGAATTCAAAGAGAAAATTCTCTGCCTTGAAGTAATGGGTATTGATGCTGGCAAAGCACTGTCCCAAAACCCTGACCTTCGCACTGCCACCATGGATTCCATTCACTCCATCATCTCCTTCCTTCTCTCAAAGGGTCTTCAGGAAAAGGACTTGCCTAGAATCTTTGGCATGTGCCCAAAGATTCTCACTTCTGACATCAAAACTGATCTTTCCCCAGTTTTTGATTTCATCTTGCATGATCTCAAAGTCCCTGAACATAACTTCAGGAGGGTTATCAATAAGTGCCCAAGATTGCTCACATCTAGTGTCAAAGACCAGCTTAAGCCATGTTTGGTTTACCTAAAGAGACTTGGGCTTAAGGATTTGAGGGCATTGGCTTATCAAGATTCTGTTTTGTTGGTGTCTAATGTGGAAAACACTATCATACCTAAACTCAAGTTTTTGGAGACTTTGGGACTTTCCAAGGATGAGGTTAGGAGCATGGTGTTGAGGAGTCCAGCACTGCTCACTTTCAGCATAGAAAATAATTTTCAGCCAAAGTATGAGTACTTTGCCGGGGAAATGGGAAGAAAGTTAGAGGAACTGAAGGAGTTTCCTCAGTACTTTGCTTTTAGTTTGGAGAACAGGATAAAGCCTAGACACATGGAGGTTGTGCAAAGTGCGGTCAATTTACCTTTGTCAGTGATGCTTAAAAGCACTGATGAAGAATTTAGTGAGTTGGTAAAGCAGCAAGGGGATGGATGAGTATATTATGTGTATTTATTCATGTGAATGCATACAATTTTCTAATCAAGTTGATATATTTGATAAATTGTTTATATGCTTTGTATTTTGGACTTCCTTAATACGTACTCCTTACTAAATTGATATTGTTGGTCAAGTGGCTTTCCTGTTCCTTCTCTGGCTACCCTTTTATACTGTAGACTATATTGATGATACTGGAAACTAGGAAGCAAAGGTGAAAGGTTTAAGTAATTTCATATTTATTAATGAAACTTGGAAAATTTGACCATCTAGGTTAGCAGTTAGAAAAGCAATTTCTTCAAGAATGGGATTTTAATGAACTATCAGAGATGAGAGATCAACAGGTCAACAAAGAAAATATTACATGATGTTGGTATAAGAAGTTACATATTTTCTAATTTTCCTATCAGTAGTCAGTAGATGTTATTAGAGTGGAAATTTAAATGTAGGTTGTAGTAACTGGTACAAAATACCTTAAATATTTCAACTTTACAATTTGACCATATTTTGACACACCAAGAAATCTCTGACATAGGAAAAAAGGCTAAAAGTAATCCTGAACGTATGTAAGGACAAGTTAGAAAGGGCTCAAAATGAAAATGAACTGCAGTTGATGAGATCTGGATGGAATAAGTTTCCAAAAGAGTAACAAAAACCTGATTTCTTGGTTTCATGTCATCATATACAAATCAAGAACTGAAACCAACCAAATAAGTTCTTGCTAAAAACTCCCAAAATAATGCCTACAAAAGCATCAAACAACTTCTGATACAAACTAAAAACAGTACATCCATCAGACAACTGTTTGTACAAAGAAGTTGCCGTTTTCAAATTTCATGTACATCATGTGTAT
The DNA here is from genome assembly GCA_026586105.1 of Hylodesmum podocarpum. NCBI lineage: Eukaryota > Viridiplantae > Streptophyta > Magnoliopsida > Fabales > Fabaceae > Hylodesmum > Hylodesmum podocarpum. The sequence continues at coordinate 4,012,834 of JALJEV010000493.1, read as the reverse complement.
TTGCTGCACGGAAATGATCGATGTCAGTCATTCCCAATGTCTATCTCGATGCTTATCCACGAGCTTTAAACCAAAACTGAGTTATCAGGCATTGTTTAGAAGCAAACATCTTGAGAAATGAATGCAGTCCATGCATCCTGTTCCAAAGTAGAAGATGTGAACTTAATTTCTGTTCAAACAACATAATGGTAAAACTAGAATTATTCCATATATGACATGTTTGAATAATTCACATACCTGAAGAATGGAGAAGGCCTTTTCTGCTACAAACTTCTGTAGAAGTGTTGCTCCTCTTTGCTGTAGTTTGTCAGGGTGGAGGCATAATCTTGCTTTCTGATAGGCCTTTTTTACTTGTGAACTTTCTATTAAGTTCGGAAGAGGAACTGCATACCAGCCACTCTCAGGCCACAAAATCTGTTAACAAAAACATAAAATCATGTCAATTCTCCTGTTATCTGCATATTATGGAAGGGGTATAAAACTACAGAAGATTCAATAAATTGTCAATAATATAACAGAGATCAACAAAGAAAACTTTACATGATGTAGTGTTGAAAGGAGTAGCCGGATGTCAGTCTCCTTGCCAGATGACCACAATCGTATATCTCTGTCCAACTTCTCTGTTTCTGTCTGTACCTGCTATAGAAACAACAGAACAATCAACGTAAATCTTTGTTATCAGATAAAAGAAATGAAAATAGAGGAAAATCCTAGCATGAATCATGTATTTTACAAAAGTTTGAATCAGGAATATGATGCACTCATGCACGGTTTTTATTTAGTTTACTAATACAGTAATGATTATATAATACAATACACTACCTTTGAAGATTTAACTTTTCCTATTTCTTCACCATCGCATTGTCTTGCATTAGACCTTCCTGCATTATATTGTGCATGTTTGAATTAGTTTATTTCCAAGATAATTTTTCTGAATAAAAAAAGAAGCTATTATTCTCTTAAAAATAAGCTGAAGAAAGCATGCATAAAAACAGAATTCTATTTGTCTCGTTAAGACAATTACCTTCCTCTCCTGTAGTAGTTTGCTCATTGCCTTCATTTCTCAAGCTTGATTCTTCATCAGAATTCCGCGATTGAAACTTCTCCTTGGCCCAAGCTATTGCTTCATCAATGTCTCCCGTTCCAGAACTTTCCTCTCTGTAGTTGGAGTTGACCTCTATGACATAGGAGCTCATAACTTCATCGTCATCATCATCCGGTTCTATGATTAGCTCTGGAAGCATATGATCATGAACTGAAGATTTTGCCTCAGGTTCTTGACAAAGTCCAGAGACAGCAGAAAATGGGGAACTGAGTTCCCAGTCATCAGCAGATACCTTCATGCTTTGATATGAATTGGATTCAAGACTAATTGTTTCAGGGGACGAGACTCTCCTTGAGAATCCCAAATGAGAATTCTTGAAGCTCTCCTTGTACTCATTTTCCAGACAATGAATTTCAAATAACTGACTATTGCATGGAAAAAGTGTCCCCCCTTGTTTATTTGGGTGCTCCCCTGGCATCATAGTGCATGAGTTCCATCTGCATGGGACATTGATTGGCCTGTAACAATCACTAAGAAGCCTCAGATCCAATAACTAGGCTACTATATCTTCAGAAGCTATAAACTTTTTTCCAATATTAAGGATTGGATATTTGCATTATAGCTTCAATACACGCATGCTAATGCACCCTGCATACTGTGGCAAAAATCTATCTTGCTGGAGAAGAAAACTAACCAACATGAAACCACCAAGGACAAACAAAACAAAACTTGCATGAATCATTTTGTTAATTACTAATTTCTTGACCTAAAGTAAAAGTGAAGACTACAAAAATAGGCTACCTCAGTGCCTTATATCAGTAAAATATACTTTTCAACCAATTCAGTTTGTCTTCTAAGACATTCAGCATCACAAATATCATATTTATTTAAAACTTCATCTCCCAAATTTACTAAAAGCAAAATATTAGCAATTCACTCTTTTTCTTATCAATCAGATTAGATTGCCACAGACAGTACAATAATTCATACATCCTTTTCAACCACCTGAACTAGACTCGGAGTTCACTCTTTCAACACCTCTGCGTACAGAAAAACCGTCACAATTAAGAGAAAAACTGTCACAGATATCTTATCTGCAACAATTTTCGAACTTTAAGAACAATACTTGGAGACCACAAAACCTTAAAGGCATAATTCGCAAAAATATAAATTTAAATGCAAAATTCACTGAAATATTAAAAATTGACGCATAAACTTAACAAGTCTCGCTTTTAATTTTATAATCTTCAAAAAATTTCATTTTAATTAATAAAAGAAATTGCATTAAAAGAATGTTCAGTGATAAAACCAAAATCAATTTTTCAACTTGTGAATGACAGAAAGGATAAAACTGCAAACAACAGAGGGCATAAACGTCAATTGACAACATAACGAATCTCAAAACAGTTAGTTTGTTGGGATTTCATTTCAGTACCTCAGTTTCGAAGCAAAGGCAGACAATGCCACGTCATCACCGAACCCCGGCGGCCGGAGAGGGCTCAGATCCTCCGAACTCAGCGCCGACGACGAATTCGACTTCGATTTCGCCTTCGACTGCGGCCCTGACCGCTCCCGCGACCGCCGCTCGTCGTCCGACCCGAATATATCGCTGTAAAACGCCTCGCTCTTCGCCGGAATCCTGAACACAGGCAAGCTCCGGCCGCCATTCGCCGCTGCCGGAGATGAAAACTCCGGCGGCCGGAAAATCTCTTCGTAGAACGAATTAGAACGGGAGAGTTTGTGCGCGAGAAGGCTCCTCGGCGGACCGCCGAAGACGTCGGCGAAATCGTCGGGGTCTAGGGTTTCCGGCTCGGCGGCGCCGGCGAAGATGGAACGGCGGGTGCGGGAGGAGGAGCGGTCCTCCATCGATCGGCGGCGAGGTAGCCCCGGCGTTAGGCCCATTCGCATTCGCCATGATTCGTCCATTTTCCGGCGAGAATTGTCTCGGCTAGTGACCGGAATATTCACTAGAAGAAACAAAGAGTGAGTTGTGGTTATATATAGAGTTCAGAAGCATAAAACAAAATATAATGAAAATAATAATAATAAAGAAAGTTTTGTGAATAAAGCTATTCATTGACTTTTACTCTTTTCTTTTTCCCTTTCACCTTTATTTGTTTTTTAATACTAATCAATAAGGTCATGCACTTTTACCATTGATTGGGTTGAAATAATGTGGATTTAATTTTATAAGATTATTTAATCACTTCAACTTTTATTTTCTTTAAAAAATTGTTGGCAAAAAATAAAAATTAGGGTTTAATTAAGATTTTAATTTTCTTAAATTTTTAGGATTTAAAATTTTAATTAATTATTTGTGTTCCTGCACAACCAAGTTAAGCTCGCGGGGACTCTATCATGACTCTTGTAAAAGTTTATCTCTTGATCTTTTGAATATTCTTCTCTCAATTAAGCTAACTCTCTAAATGTCAGAATGTCTAACATTATTCCTTTTATAAACAACGAATTCTCACACTCATGGGGGTTGGGTAGTTTCACGTCTTACGTGATCAATTTGGTTTAAGTATCTCCTGTTTTCATTTCTCCGTATTAATAGAGAATAGATGTGAAAATGTGTTTGGTTAATTTTCTTGAAAATATTTTTAAAATGGAATAAAATATAAGAAATTCTGTTAACGAAAAATATAAATATTTATAATTTATATAATTACAGTGGTGAATTTGTGATCATGATTGGATACACTTAAAGAATTTTATTGGTGCAGGCAAAATAACATTGAACATAGTTTTTTAAAACTTTGATGCTATATGAGAATGAAAACATATCATTAGAGTATTTGAATGTATTAGGTTTCCGGATTATTCATATAGATGTTTTCACTAAATATATAAAAATATACAATGAGTTATTGAACATTGGTACATCTTAGTTGTTAGTCATGTCAATTGACAATTATATATAAATCATGTTTAGCCTAATTATGTACTTTGAGGTTAAATTGATATTAAAAACATTTGTCTATAGTGGGTTAAGGAGCTAATAAAGTAAGGTTGCTTAATATTTTGGTCTTGCCATTATTGTGGTTAGTTTGTTGAATGATCAATTTGTGCTTTGTATGAATGATTAGTGATAAGTGATGGGAAATGAACAGTGGAATAATGTGCAATAGCTAGAATTGCTTTGATTACCTGGAAAGATGCATAGGCTGGAAATGGAAGTCCCCACAGACATCATGATGCTGGTTATGTTTGATTTCCCTTCCTTTATATTATGCTTTTGATTTTCTTTTATGGGTGGGGGCAAGTGGTTTTGTTCTATGCAAGTGTCCACCCTTTTAGTTGTCCTAATGCTATGTGAGTTTGTAGAATGTATTGAAAAGAATAAGAGGATAAAATTCATTGATGGAATGTACTGTGTGTATGTATGTTTGTATATTGAGATAGTGTCACTCTCTAATAGTGCTTTTAATTGAGGGAATTAGATGAAAGTGTCAGAGCCATGGAATTATGTGTATGGCTCAAGATAAAGTTGCCAACGGGGCAGGTGAGGGAAAGGATGATTGATACCTCACAAGGGGACAGTGCATGCCCTAAATTGATTTGTGATCACAGCCTTTGTGCCTTACCCAGTTACTTTACTTTAAATCTTCATTTGAAGATCATAATCACCACATTTCAGGTGAGACTATCATAGACCAACAGAGAGGACTAATCATTCTTATTTTTAGGTTTTCATTTTCATAATTTTATTTTAATGGGGTTTGTTTGTTTGTTTGTTATTTTTTTTTAATTTATTTCAAGTTGTGGTGCTAGCTAAGAATAAAAAAAACAAGGATTACCAGTCTTCATTGTTAAGCATTGATATAAGTTAGAAATACAGAACAATTGGTTTTTAAATATGCCAATTTTTGGACCACAAAACATGGTTTGCCTCCCATATTATGTGGTGGTCCAAAAGTATAATTTGGACTTCAATTGAGTTAACTATTCTGTTTAGTGTGGTAGGTAAATGGGAACATATCCAATTAAAAACTTATGATTTGAGACAATTATGGATTAATAGAATTAATCATATGTGATTGGGCCCATCAGATATTGCTATTCAGTGATAGAATGCTTTTGTCACTCTGTCCCTAAGTGCATACCATTCATATGAAGCTATCAGGTGGTGTTTTTCCAGCCTATACACATTCGTATATTATGTTTATTTTCTATCCAAATATATGGGTATTTTACACATCAATTTATGGGGCACTTTACAACACTTTTTGAGTATTTACATTAGATTGAATAGAAATTAAGGTGCAAGTATAATAATGTTAAAGGTGAAATAACAAAGTATGGAATGTGAGGAAGTGTCAATTCAAGCAACACTAATTCTTCCGCAAAACGTGCTTGTTCCATTCCTGATTGTTTTCAGATTTGGAAGAATGTTTTCTCCATATTTTGTAATTATCCTACTTGTTGTCTACCTGTTTCGCTTTTCCCAATAAATTTAGCACTAGACTTTTCTATTTCAATCGTCAATAAAGATACTCTGCCTAGCTTGGTAAGTTAATTCATTATTTCTAACCTGAATTAAAATTTTATTATGTCAAAACTATATTAAATAATTATATAAAACTAATGAAATAAAATTAAAAAATAATATTATATCGTGATATCAGTCAAAATTATGCTGATGATTCATACTTTATATTGTTTACTAGAAGGTTAAGTAAATGTATCTAATTATGCAAATATATATAGTTACGTCTATCCAATGAATATGATATGTATCTATTAGTGTACGTAACATCAACCTTAATCTTATTATTACACACACGTAGCATTAACCTTAATCCTATAAATATTTCTTTTTCTACTTATAAATATTTTTTTCACACGTAAAATAATATTATATCGTGATATCAGTCAAAATTATGCTGATGATTCATATTTTATATTGTTTACTAAAAGGTTAAGTAAATGTATCTAATTATGCAAACATATATAGTTAAGTCTACCCAATATGAATATGATATGTGTCTATTAGTATACGTAACATCAACCTTAATCTTATTATTACATACACATAGCATTAACCTCAATCCTATAAATATTTCTTTTTCTACTTAAGAATACATTTAAACTCTTACTCATCTTCTATTCATATTAATATTCTTATTTCTTATACTAATTTAAGTATTAGAAAATCTCTATATATATTTCAAAATTAACAAAAACATAAAATAATTTGAACTTACTCGTATTATTTTTGAAAACTCAAAACTTATACTAGAACACATATAAATAATTTCTAAATGATATTTAATAAAAAATATTTTATTAATTTATGAGTGGACTCATTTTAAAATTTCAAAATACGAGTGAGTATTAATAAATATAGATCGAGAAACCGTTCGTAACGTGCGTGTGTTTGTAAATTTAGAAGTTAAATTTGATTAAATTTAGAAGTTAAATTTGGTTTAGTTTTAAAAGGTTTCAATTATATTAAATTGGACCTTATTTGTGTATTGCATTTCTTTCTATCAGTGAATGTGCATCATGTGTCATTACTTAGGATATACTTAGTTTAGTCTTGATACTACAAGAACCTGAGGTATATATATTAATAAGATGCCAATGACAGGGCTTTGTAAAGACAATGAAGAAATGCCACAAGGAATAGAACAAAAAGAAATTAATTTACTTACGTGTATAATCGGATTTTCAAAAACACACATTCATCATTCTCTTAATAATTAATTGCACTATAAGCACTTTAACACTCAAAATCCTAATTGATTTTATTTCTGTGAAAAAATTAAAACCTTTTCCAATGATAGATATAACTAACACGGTTGATTAAGAAAATATAAACGGAAAAATATAAGAAGTGTTCATATTTATAGCCTAAATATTAATGAAGGTTTTGTTATAAATTATTTATAAAATGGGTCACTTTTGATACTAAATCAAGATAAAGAGTAATCTTTTACCACGTGGTAACCAGTATAATTTTTGACTATTCAATTTATGTCAATTGTGCGATGTAATAAGAGAAAATAAATATGAGAGAAAAAGAAATAAATTAGATTTGAAGTGAGAATTGGGTGAGTGGAGTGAACTTATGATAAATAAATTATAAAAAAATAGAGAGAAATTATATTTGAATGGAGTAAGAGATTTAGAAAAAATAAATGAGCAAAATTTAGTCAATAATTCACCTGAATGAATGAAAGATGAGAGAAAAATATACATTCAACTTTATTTAACGGTCAATCCTAATATCCAATTAATTAATTAATATATATGTATATATATAATATTTTTTTTTATTCATAATTTATAACTAATTATCTAATGTCTGTGAAATATTTTTATCGTATACATCATTAATAAATTATGTGAATGAACAAGTATCAACAAGCATAAAAAAAAATATTATTAATTTTTATGATCAATTATTTCTCTTATTTTTCTCATTCGTCTTTATTTTCACTCATCACCCAACAGCAACTTGATAGTTGTTCTTGTCTCAACACAAGTGTCAATTATATCTCTCCTTCTCTTAATGTAAACTTCAGGTACGTCTCGTCTCGTTGTAAGAGTGATTATGTATCATGACTCTTGTACATTTTTGAAGCATAATACACGTAAACTCTTCTTTAATTCTGTTCTTGTTTTTTTCCTAAGTTGCTCTAAGATTATATATCACTAAATGAGTGATTATATATCACTGTCCTTTTCAAATTGGATAAATATTTACAATATATACTTCAAATGTTTCTATATTTTATTACAAAAAATTAAATTATCTTTGTATTTGAAATTTATTAATTAGGGTAAGTTTTTGGCCGAAAAAATTTCATGTTATTTTATTTGCTCTTTTACTTGTTTGAAAAAAAAAATCCAATTAAACATTTAGTATCAAACTATTCTTTTTGGTTTCATTTATTTTTTATTTAATTTTTCGAAATCATTTAATCTATGTAAATAAACACCAAATAAGAAACTAAGATAGATTCAAGATTAGTATTTATGCACAGCAGAAGATAATGACTAAATATTCTGTGCTTCCACCATGTATTTCCCACGATGCTAAGATAGGTTCAAGGATAAAACAACTATAGATCAAGCTTTAAACTCACCCATAAAAATTATTTTTTTTAATTCTTATAATATAAAAAAATCTGACAAAAATCTCAAGATACTTATTATACGACTTTTTTATTTAAAGTTACTTTCAAAAAAAAATAAAAATTATTGTTTTAAGTCTAAATGGGTATTGTGCCAGTTCTACTCAGACAAAATCTATTTCATATTTAAGTCAGTGAAAATTTAATATTTACATAATTTATTTAAAGAACACAGACTTTTACAATTTATGTTAACTAGTATGGTAAAAATTTATAAACAGTAAAAGACCAAATAAAAAATTTGAAAAATTAAAATTTCAACATCTAAAAACTATTAAAAGTGATACCTGAGATGCATATCTCTATCTAGTCTTATATATCTGTATTCAAGCAATGTAGCAGAATATAGTTTGGTGTGGACTGAATACTGTACTCTTTGGAAGGTTTTACCCATTGTGAGGATGTAGGAGAGTAAGTTGTCTAATCACATGTTACAACATAGCAATATAATTTATAAGCAGATGTGGACTGCTATAGTATATGCAATAGTTTTGATCAAACATTCAGTTCTTGGCACCTTTGCTAACAAGTGGATGAATTCTTCATTTCATATGCAAAAAATCATTTGCTACCTTGTGAATTAATGCACTTGTTCCTATCATGCCCAGTACATATATTGCCAAAACACTTGGAGATTGTGCAAACTTTTATGGAGTTTTGCACTTAATTGTCATGTTGTTCTGTATTGCTGCCACGGGTCTCTCCTTTTGATTTGAAGCTGTAGGTACATTGCTACCTTATGCATCAAGTAAACAATTATTTAGTTTAAGTATTTGTCTTTTAGTTTTAAAAGTTATGAAATTTTTTAAGAAAATTATATTTTGTTACTTTCATTTTTAGAAATTTTTATCATTATTTTTATTTTAGATTGTGATTTTAGTTTTTGAGTTTAATTATTAATTAATATAAGTGATAGCAACATATATTTCTTAATTAAATAGTTTGAAAATTGAATCTAAATAATTTTGTGGATAAATATATGAGTAACAAATTTTATTACTTGCATGAATTGAAGTTATAGTTTTAGGAATGAAATAATTGTTCACTCATTGTGTGTAATGTTCTTGTATCTCTTTATTGTGGCTAAACTTTAAGGTTTGGCACGTCTTGTGCTAAATCTGGATATCACTTTTTGAACAAAATCATAATTTAGCTTAGAGAAACAAAAAGGGAATTATTTATACTGAGAAGGACTGCTGGAAAATATTAGAGAGTACAGTACGCGTACTCTATGATTCATAAGCATCCACCATAAGAAAAAGAAATTTCTGTCTGTATACACAAGTGAAAAGACAGAAATGCTATAATACAATGAATGTACGGGTGGTTGATCAAATAAAGTTGTTTATTTCAATTCCAAACTATATTACAAGTATTTGACTGTTTATATATTGAGGAAATTAGATCCCTTTGACAGTGAGACTTGTGGTTCTTAATTTGAAAGGCTATTGTATTATGATAGTGGTTGATTTGTTGTATAAAATGTCATGGTATACACGTGTTAATTTCCTCAAGTTGGCTAGCATACTTTGTCCTATAATTCATCATGTCAGCAGTTTTTCTGTCTTTTCATTTTATTATTTTATACTAGCACTTTATTCCTGTGTTGTTGTGTTTATCTTGTTATATAATTATTAGATTAAATAAATATTATGCAAAAAAAATTAGTAATACCTTAAAATGGATTTCTTAATAAACCATTATATCTATTGTAAAGATATAATGTATATGTTTAGGATATCTCAATGTTAATGATCTATTTTTATCAACAAAACTCAATATAATAGCTCTCGACCCAGATAATATTTTTATTACAACAATAAGTCATATATTTTTTTAAAAAAAAAAATCAATTTATAACCGAATTCATTTATGTTATGTTATAGCATCAATAACTTATAGCTATGTTAATTATCATCATGATTCACCTTAATATTTAACTCGTCAACAACATTATGTCATACTAACAAATTATAATCTCACTGAAAAATAAAGAAAATAACTCCTACAAAAATTAAAATATCACCGCAAGATCAAGTGCACTGGGTATAGTTGACTCAAGGAATCAACTCAACGTAGGCACTTCTCATACTTAACACAAACCATGAGTTTCTAGAGAGATTCCTGTATCTCTAACACGTCACTCTTAGCAAGAGCTATTATCTATGATCAACGTGACAGTCCAAAAGCGCACCTTATTTTCACGCTTAACGTGAACCATTCTCATGCTTAGCTTAAAATGACAGAAACTTAGGTGTAGATTTGTTTGCACTAAACCCCTTCTTCACACTTAAAGGATCAGCTACTCCAAATTCAAGTTCTAAAATGGTTAGCAAGACTAGTTATAATCAACATTGTAAAACATAAACTCAAGTTTAAAACTTTCAAAGTCTTCAAATCAAAATTTGACTCTTAATCTTTGCGAAGTGAGTGGTACAGAGTCTAGGTAATTTACAGAGTAATTTTCTTTTCCTATTTCTTAATAAATTTTGTAACTGTAATTTATACATATATAGAGAGTAATTTTCTTTTCCTATTTTTTTAAATAAAAAAACCTCAACTTCATTTAATTGCTATATAATTTTTTAAAAATTAAGTATGGTAAATTTGACATGTCTTTATAGTTTTCTTAATGATGTTAGCGTTAAGGCATCACACTAAAGCTTGAAAATTCCAAAATCAGGTTGACATCTCAAGCTTTTAACTTATAAGATCATGTGCAGCACACCTTATAATATAAAAAGAAAAAGAAAAAACAAAAAAAAAAAGAAGCAGGATACAAAACTTGGGAGGCATGAACTTGATCCAAGAATAGTCACCTAAGCCTAAAGAAAGGAAGAGAATACCTGTCACAGAAGAAATTAGGGAATTGAAATTAGGGCCAAGGCTTGAGGAATAAGTTTATTATGGCCTAAGCCACAAAATAAAAATTAATTAAAGTGAAAGATTTTATTTGATAATTTAAAGTCTGAAAAGATTGAACAATTTTTACTTTTATTTTTAGTTTACTTTTGTTCTTTTTTAACTTAACAATTTACAGAAATTCGATGGCTGTAGCAGTTTAATTAGTTTAATTTAAGAATGTACAGAAATTCAGCTAGACCTCCTCAACCTAGCTGAATTTGACATGCAAAGGAAACTATCCTTTATACCTTACTCCTCCACTCTTTAATCTCTCTTTCATCTTCGTCACAGCCTCCAATCTTCCTCTTATTATACTATATCAGATTTACACTGCCTCAATCTTTACCTTTATCAGCATAGCTTCATACCCTGCACAGCCTTATACTCAAATGTGATGGCTTACTCGTTGCACAATTCAACTCAAATAATGCCTAAACTGTTTCAATGAATAGTTAAGTAAACATCTGCAAAGTTGGACACATCAGACTGTATTATGGATTTAGGATGCTTTCATGCCCCTGTTCGTTTGATTTCTATACTCATTCAATACCAGTATGCCAGTATTAAATCAAAGTAGAAACTAATAAAAAAGGTTTGCCTTAGAATTGAACTATCCTTTCTTCCAATTGAAAAGGTACAGCTTATATAATCAGTAATTACTATTATCATTTTGGTGAAAGCGAACCATTAAAATTTATTCAACCTGTCCAAAGCTGTCTCTATGTGGTTTAGCCTCATTATAATAGTTGCAGGCCAAACTACGTGAATAAAAAGAATAGAAAGAAATGTTTTCTTTTAAGTACAAGAAGAGGTTTAGAGAAAAGAAGGCGAATGTCAGGACAAAACTGGCAATCTCAGTGAGTATTTACGATGAGATTGCAAATTATCTATCAATGGGCATTTCTAGATTCAATCTCAAGTCTATACAGGTGTCTTGATCAGAACATAAGATCAACCAAGTGAGCCCCCCATCCCTATTGGTGAAATGACAAGGAATTCATGGCCAGAATTCTTTTGTCAGAAGTTTCAACAGAATGAGTTGGCAAGCCTTATTGACTCTTTGATGCATGAATGATTTGTCCCTATCATTTTATCTTATCCAACAACCACCCATAATCTAGCTTTCACTTCATTGAGTATGTAGCATACTAGCATTGCTCTCCGAAGTAACTTAGTTAGATTCTTCAGTTCAGAAAGCTCTGACATCAATCTCCACCATACCCACACTGGTCATTGACCTGGCCATTTTATCTCCCAACATGGCAGGAACTGTCTAACCAAAATGGTGATTCCCCAAAATGGTAAGTCTTTTTCCCTTTCAAATGGATGAGATGCTGATGCACAGTTGATGAGAAGTTTCAACCACATTACAAGCCAAAGCTTGACAGAAGCCATCTAGCTTCCTCAACATCTTACCTGAGTTGCACAACATACACAAGTCAGTGCACTGATAACGATTCTAGATTTATAACATCACCCTAGTAGAAGGCAACCTATTCATTTAGTTGTATTATGAGCAAGAAAGTTAGTACCTTTAACTTGTTTTGTTTCCCAGTGCTCAGAACTTCCAAAGGTTTTAAGTGACATCAAGGATAGTCTTCGTGAATCAATCCATACAACCATCCAAGTAATTTAAATCTGCCATAGCCAAGCCCTCCCCATCCTCTAGGTTTCATTATTACATGAAGAAAAACACCTTTCACTTTTCTTGATTACTTGAATAAAAACTTAATCATGAAGCACATCTAGTGTCCACAAAAAAGACAATGAAGCTCCAGAATTTCAAATATTATGCTTGTGGATGAATAGGTAGGAGAATATGATCATTGCCAACCTATAAATATTTTGTGAGAAATAATTTTTTCTGTGGCAAATTTGGTTGGGAATGATGCATCAACATGGCTGCAGGTGAGTAGTAATCAAGTCTTGAACCAGCAGCTCAACTTTGCATCTAGCAAAATTTATGGGTATCAGGCAAGAACTTCATTAGAATATGCCAGAATAATGTTACCACAAAACTTTAAAGGGCCTTCCAAAAGGACCAATGATCAAAGCAGAGTATGGGTTCAAGAAATTCCTTCTGCTATCATCTTCTCTCTCAATTTAGAGACCTCATTAAGATCACCAATTCTACAGTAACCACTTATTAGTATATTATAGGTAACAACATTGGGAACTAAGCCTTTTTGATGAAGTTTACAGAAAAGTCTCTGTGCTCGATCCATATTTCCTAATTTGCACAGGCCATTTATTAAGGCATTATATGTGGTAATATTTGGAATAAGACCTTTCTCCAGCATCTCATCCCTCAAGTTGAAAGCACCATCCACATCACCAGCAGCTGAACAGGCATGAATTAAAGCACTATATGTGAAATTATCTGGGAGAAAACCTCTAGACAACAATATTGACATAACACTTCTTGCCTCATCAATCTTCCCAGACTTACAAAGACCATAGATAGCTATGTTGTACACAATATTGCTGGCAAGAGAATTACACATAGCACTTTTATCAAGAGAATTGGCAATTCGCTGAGCTTCTAGACTTACAAAATCATTTTTAACAGACTTATCAGAACATTTATGAACTGTAAGAAGATCAAAATCTACCATCTTGTCTAGGATCACAGTTGCTTCATGGATTCTATCACTCTTATAAAGACAGCTGACTATTTTGCTACAGATCACTGAATTAGGAGAGAATCCCCTTTCAATCATCTCAAAATATAAATTAAAAGCTTTGTCTAGCTTCTCTTCATTGCACCAACCAGAAATAAGAGTGCCATAGGTAATGGCATTTGGTGACAGTCCCCTTGTTTGCATCTCAACAAGAAGATCGGCAACATCAGTTAACTTCCTAGACTTAAAAAGTCCGCGAATAAGGGAATTGTACATTTCGATGGAAGGAGAAATTGTCTGTTTTTCCATCATATCTTTAATTCTAAAAGCTTCAAGAACACTTCCATTTTTAGAATATCCATCACTCAATGTCCTGTATGTTACTTCATCTGGCAAGCATCCAAGTTCCTTCATCCGATCAAAAACAGCCTTTGCTTCCACCATTTTCCCCATCTTACAGAACCCACTAATCATCGTATTGAAAGCAACTGTGCTCTTACTAAAACCCCGGCCTAAAATCTCTTTCCAAAGCTTCGTAGTCCTGTCAGAATCTCCCATTTTGGAAAAACAATCAAGTAGAGTACAATAGCTGACCTCATTTGGCACCACACCTCGTTCCACCATGGAACGCCAAATGCTCAAAACATCCCCATAACACCCAACATCAACCAACCCCTTGAGAACCATATTATAGGTCACAACTGATGGATCAGTTCCCTCCCGTATCATCTCATCACAAAGCATAAAAGCTTTAGTCATTCTTCCTTCCCTGCAGTACCCATCCAACAGTGTATTATAGCTATAACAATCCGGTCTCACATTCCAATCCACCATCCCCCTAAACACCTTCTCAGCCTCGCAAACCTGACCCTGCTTACAATACCCATTAACCAACGCATTACAAACAAACACATTCACTCTCAGCCCCGCCCTCACCATCTCATCTCGAATCCTAACCGCATCATTCATTCTCCCCACCCGACAATACCCATCAACCAGCACACCATACACGCAATCATCCACAACCACCGCCTCATCCTGCACCATTCTCCAAAGCAACCTCTCAGCCTCATCCACCCTTCCCTCCTTGCAGTAACCTCTCATAACCAAAGTCCAAGTAACAACATTCCTCTCAACCCCTCTCCGCGACATTCTCTCCAACACCCTCTCCTCCCCTTCAACATCACCCTTACAAACATACCCTCCAACCAAGGCATTGTAGACCACAACATTAACCTCAAACCCCATTCCCTCCATCTTCTCCACAAACCTCTCAGCACTCTCCACACTCCCCTCACGACAATGCGCATTCACAACAATACTAATCATATAAACATCAGGCACAATGCCCATTTTACCAATTTGATCAAAAACCATCAACGCGGCGCCTCCTTGACCGTCACGAACAAGCTTAGAGAGCAAGCAATTGCAGGACCTCAAGGAGGGGGTCCTCCCGATCTTCCACATTTCATCAAACACATAGAGGGCATGGCGGGTCATGCCGCGTTCAGCAAACGCCTTGAGGAGCATGTCAAAGACAACGGGAGAGAAGCCGAGTTCGTTGTAAGAGGCGAAGACGTGTTTGGAGACGGCGAAGGAGCGGAAGTTGTTGGTGCAGTGGAGGGAGATGAGTTCATGGAGGAGTGAGCGGGTTTCAGAGAACAGTTTGGCGCGGCCGAGGATGTGGAGGAGGAGGCAGAAGGACGGTGGGTGGGGGCGGTAGTGAGGGTGGCGGGAGACGAGGGAGAAGAAGGCGAGGGCGGCGGAGGGGTGGAGGCGGAGACGACGGAGGAGGGCGTCGGTGAGGGGGTCGGAGAGGGGGAAGGGGAGGTGGCGGAGGGTGTCATGACGGCGGCGGAGGAGGAGGAGGCGGGCGATGCGGTCGATGATGTCAGGGGAGGGTTGTGGGAAATTGCGGAGAGGAAACATTTGGGTGGAAACGCAGCATTAGGTTGCGGAAGAAGCTCCGGCACGGTGGCTAGGGTTTTTGAAGGTGGAGTGGGAAACTCAACGGCTAAACTCTAAAATGGTTGTGCTCCATGCCTCAGACCCATCTTAACCATTCGGCTTTTTGACAGATATAGGTATTTTTAAAAAATAATTTATCGAAGTATTTGTTTTAAGAAATTATGGGAAGAGTTTGCGACAATGAAAATGCATTTTTTTTCGGTTTTACGAGAATATAACATGTGTCTTATTTTCTTTGAGTTGGACACTGAAATTGTAGTTATTTATGCGGTTTTATCTCATTGTTGTGACACATGATCTTTTAGGATTAGTGTGAAAATTGATTAGGATCTATACATGATGAAAGTGCACATGGGTTTGCGGTTTCATAAAAAACGTGCAAACATAACAACTAAATCAAACAATTTAAAAACAACTAAATCGCAACACAATTTGCAGTTTCATAATCAAACCGCATGCCCATTTATAGCACCGTATCGCTCAAAAAACGTCTAAAAATTTATGGACACGTGGCGCGTCCTGGTGAAATCACAAATCCTTTTGCGGTTTCGCCACTATCACGTACGGATCCCAGTCAGCTTCTACTTTAGCCTTGGAAGACCACGTGTCGCAACGAGGTAAAACCGAATAAACAGCTACGGTTTCAGTGTCCAGCTCAGAAAAAATAAGACACGTGTCATGTTATCGTAAAACCGCAAAAAAAGTGCAGTTTCGTTGTCGCAAACTCGTTTACATTTTCTCAAAACAACATTAAATTCATAAATATTTTATAACTAATATTACTTTGATAAATAATTTTTTAAAAATATCTATATCCATCAAAAAGCCCTAACCATTCCTATACGTATACGTATTTGAAGACCCGTCATTTAAGACTTTGAAGATTGCCAAGAGAACCAAGACTCGTGTTGTAATAGACACTTAGGAAATAGTTTTTAAATGTTTTTACGTGATTGATGCTATCTAGATTTTAGAAATGTATGAATTCATGTTCTCTATGTTTTGCTTTTATATGTTTGATTCGTGAAAGTTTAAATGTGTTTTGAATTCTGTTTTAAAAAACGGAGTCAAAGTATGAGATAATTGATTAAGTAATAAACGATTGGTTTTAGTTCAGTAGAAATTAAGATGTGTTTATTATAGACTTAGTGTTGTAATAGTCGATTATCAATAGCTAACATTACTGGTTATTAAGGACATAAGGTAAGAGAGAAATTTATTTATTATTTTTTGAATGTTAGGAACAAGTGTGACAATACTTTACAAAGACAAGTAGTTTAATGTTAATATAATATTGATAAGCACTAAATTAGAAGTTTGTTATTGATGATTTTTTTATTATGGTACTAACATGACATTTGAAAATCTTGACTGGAAGTCAAAAGTTAGATTAGAGTTTGAAGATTTAGAAAAAGCATGAGAATTTTAGAAGAAATATGATGAGAAATTAGGTTTTGGAGTTAAAAAACAATTTAAAAACACGTGGAAGGAAGGTGGCATTGTAACTTTAGATATGTTTGCTGTAAGGAAGGAGTTCAAAGGTCAGATAAAGAAATGGACATATTATTAAGCATAGATTTGATATTATAACTACTTGTTATGTAAGGATTGGTTTGTTAAGGGGAAGAATGAAAAATATGCAACATATGAATTTCTAGAAGAGTGTAACTACTAATTACAACTTCCAGAAACATCACACGTACTTGTTTCACACCCTAAAATAATAGAAGTTCAAGCTCACCAAATTGATTTAGCTAAGGACTCTAGATTGCACCAAAATGCATCATTTCATGTTATGAACACACATGTAGGGCACATATCTAATGTTGGATATACTCCATTACATGCAAAAAAAAATTATCTAAAAGCAAAAAAATAAAGAAATATGATCCACATAGAAGTTGGTTGTGTAATGCTATATTTTCAACAACAGTTATTAGAGAATCTCTCATTCTTTCATGCATACCAAATAGATGTTGATGAGCAAATCATAAATGTATTTAAGGCAGATGCAAAAATGGTGTTTAATTAAAGGTATTTTGATGATGTTGTCTTTTTAGATACTACTTAACGTAACAATTGAGCAAATCGACCACTTGCTTTGTTTTCGGGTTTCAACCATCACAGGATCATAAGGGTTCAGTGATCTTTAGTGTAGCTCTATTATATGATAAAGCAACATAATCTTTCAAATGGCTAAGGAAGACATTTTTGGAAGCACACAGACATAAAAAAAAAATAAAAAAAAAATAAAAAAAAAACTTAAATTATTTTCACTTATAGCTAAGGTACTTGTTGAAGTGAGATATGAGATACACTATGGTTTATGTACATGGACATGGACTTTAAAAAAAAGGACACTAAGATCACCACTAAAAGCATAACCAATGGATTGGAGTAAGAGGGTGGGCTTCTTCTAGCCTTGAAGACTAATGAAGACTTTTGAAACCAAATGTCATCCTTTGATATTCTTAATTGATATTAATTTAATTATTTAAAATAATTATTAGGAGACTCAATGTTAACTTGAGGCGTAAGCCTTGTTAGCATGTGATTGTGAGTAATTATTACGAGGCCTAAGGTTAACTTGAGGCTCAAACCTTATTAGCTTGTCTTGTATTTCACTAACACATTATATATATATATATATATATATATATATATATATATATATATATATATATAAACCTCAACTTCATATCTTTTGAAACCTTTGGTCAAATTTAATAAAATTGAACTAATTTTTCTAAGAAATGATTCTCTTAAAATGTTTTTAAATTCATATCTTTTGAAACCTTTGGTCAAATTTAATAAAATTAAACTAATTTTTCTAAGAAATGATTCTCTTAAAAGGTTTTTAGAAAACTCTAAATTTTATCAATTGAGGTAGAACCAATGGAGGTTGAACCATTATGGAGATTTCTAAAGACTAATTGAAGATTCTTCTTTGTGGTGTTTGCTCCTTCTACAACCATCTTCTTCCTATTCCGTATTTGAAGTTTAATTATTCTTCTTCTTTAAAATTCATACCTTAATCGAGATTTCTTAGCTTTTCTTTTTGAGTTTTGGCACAAATCTTTGAAAGCCATTGAAGATAGATTTTGGGCATGAATCTTTTAATAAGGGGGTCACATCACACTCTTATTTGCAGAAAATCAAAAGAGCTTTCTAGATTTGATTTATTTTTGTCAGCCTTAGAGTTACATTGAATTTTACATGGATAGATTCATCTACCACTTAGGTTCTAGGCTTATAAACTCTATATGCATTTGAAGTATCAAAATATCCAAGAAAAATTTCATTATTCACTTTAGAATCAAACTTTCTAAGTTGATCTCTAGTGTTAAAAATAAAACATTCATATCTAAATGGATGGAAGTATGAGATATTGAGTCTCCTTCGTCTCCATAATTTATAAGAAGTCTTATTTATATGAATCTTATTAATATTTTGTCTTGGATGTACATGTAGTGTTTACTGCTTCTACCCGTAAGTGCATAGGAAGAGAATTTGCACACAATAAAGTTCTTCTCATTTCTTACTAGGTTTTGTTCTTTCTTTTAACTACCTCAATTTGTTGAGGTTTTCTCGGTAAAGAGAAGTTGCGAAAAATATTATCATGATAATACAATACTTTGAACTTTGTGTTTTTATTTATGTTTGTTGATCATTTCTTAGTAAATGAATATAAAAACCTTTTTTTTTCATTTTAAACACGCTTAATAACCCTAAGTTTTTACTTCTCACAAATTATTTTTTAAAGACTTAATAAGATTCATGTTTGTGAGATAGAATAGTCATCTACGATGACAAACCCATATTTCTTGCATTTTTATATTTTTTTTCCTTTATTTTGTGTATGCAAGAACATCATCTTGTTGTTTATCCACTAATCTCTCTTTTGCAGATTATACAAAAATTATAAATAATAAATTTTATTTCAATAAAATCGTTGAGTAAATTACCGTTAAGTAAATTTTAAAGTACTGAATCACGTTAATTTTCTTATGTACTATTTTTTTCCCTACTGAATTCCCAACAAAAATTTGATATAAACTGGTTATTAATTTTGTTTGCAAATCTACTTGCTCTAATTTTCTCAATTAGTTCATAACGTTTTCTAAAATTGTGCATCCTTAGTCACAACAAAATATATCATACTAATTAATACTCTTTTTCATTCTTTTTTTAGTTTTTGCTTAGAGTTGTTTTGCACAAACTAAGAAAATAAATTTTCTTGTTCTTGATAAAGTAATTTTAAAAGTTTTCTACTGTATACTTTTTCATTTGTACTGTATGACAAATACATTCTAATTATAAAAATACAAATTAATTAAATAAGAAAAGGTATAATTGACAAATAAATAATTATTGTTTCCTTGAACTCTGTAAATGACACATAAATGGGAACAATTTTTTTCTAACATACTGATAATAAAAAAAATAGAGAAAAAACAATTACTTCATTTTACTGAATAATTATTTC
This sequence comes from Hylodesmum podocarpum, assembly GCA_026586105.1. Taxonomy (NCBI): domain Eukaryota; kingdom Viridiplantae; phylum Streptophyta; class Magnoliopsida; order Fabales; family Fabaceae; genus Hylodesmum; species Hylodesmum podocarpum. Next base: position 3,992,668 of record JALJEV010000493.1, on the reverse strand, counting down.
ATTTCACTAAAATATATTTACAACATTATGAGAGCCTAACTCTTAGACAAAGAATAAACATGATGATGGATTTAAGACATCATCTACCATAAGCCAATCTTGATAGCATTTTCTTGTTAACTTGTTTTTGTAAAGAGTAACTTCTTGTTAACAATCTACTATCTTAGAAGTTGTCTAGTAGGCATGAAAATTATTTTCTGATAAATCTTAGATCGAAAATATTAATTTCTCATATTTGGTTTCCATCTTAAAGAATTTGATTATTAGAAAACATTATTTATTAGAAATCAGTTTTAATTCACTTTACCACCAAAACATTCTCATGGAAGGAGAGAGGAATCCAACTTTCTTAGGTAATTTTTGTTTACACAGTCTTTCCTTTAAATTTAGTAAATAGTTATAGGTAAAATTTTAACAAATTTTAAAAGATTCTAAAAATTGTTTATTATTATTCAAAATCTTATTATTTCATTTACTTTTATGTTAATTTGACTTTATTTAAACTTAATTGGATATATTAATAGATAAAATAAATTAAATTAATAAATATATATATATATATAAAAATAAGATTTAAAAATAAACCATGTAGGTGGCATTATATATTACAACATTCAAATTAATATTGATAAATAACGGGACATTGAAAATATAATTTTAAGAGCCTTTTATAATTTTATTTCTTTTAAATATTAAAATGTAAATGTCAACCTAGTTCAAGAATCAAAATATCTATTTACTTGATCAAATATAAAAGCAAATTACAATGATATACAATTTTCAGCACAAAATAATTTATAAACACCAAAACTAAAAAAAAAAAAAAAATTGTTTTGCAAGGCTAAAAATATATTGAATCCATTTAAATTTTAGAACAATGCAAAAATAACAAAAAAAATTTACCGAGACCAAATCTAAAGTGCACTCATTTTATATAAACTAAAAACATATATAAATCATTATTTTTAGAGATATAATTATTGATCTATTCAATAAGATTTTTTTTTCCTTTTATCCACCAAATAAATTAAACAAAACTTTTATTATCCTTCTTTCTTTTTCTTCCCATTTTTTCTTATATCAAGTAAATAAAAAATCCTTCTCTTCTATATACCACCATTAAGAATAATTAATACAGGATCCAAACATCTAAAAGTAAAAAATCTAAATATCTATATTCAAATGCCATCCCAGGACACTCAATATTCTTTGTCCACACTATCTTTATTATTATTACACTAATGAAAAAGAAATCAAACACCTTAGCTTTAATACACATGGAATATATGAGATAACATTATTATTTCCGATACTAAATGTATGAGATAACATCAAAGCATAGGACAAAGGTAGCCTAAGAATCACATATTCAATTCAAGTTCTTCTCCTTGAAGCCAGTAACAGCCGAAATACCAAATCTGAGAAAAAAGACAATGATTGCTAAGTATGATATTTATTTTAAGGAAACCACCGTTTTAATTTTTAAAGTTTATCAGATAATTTAGTTTTTTTAAAAATAAAATATAACAAAATAATTTTAAAAATTAATATATTTATCATTTTAATTTTTTTAAAAAATATTTCCTGTTATTCTGATTTTGAATTATAATTCTACTCCCTAACTTTAATCATTTATTCCATTTTTATCTGCTGAATCATAAATTAAAATAATAATAAATACTATAATTTAGAGATCAAAATAATAATAGTATATATTTTTATATATTAAAATTATAAACATATTACACTATGCAAATTGTTTTATAATTTTTTATTTTTTTGAAAATTAAATTATCTGACATTACCCTTCTGGTTCAAACAAAAGAATACAATTTTATGCAGAGAAGTGTACAGTTAGAAGAACAGAAGGGAGACAAAATTCTTGGTGACTATCCTAAAAGGTGCAAAGTACAAAACCATGGTGTATCAGCTTTAGCTTTTGGTTCAGTCCCATAAACAGTGTACAAAAAAGCATAAAAGATTGATGATATTGTACCTCAGATATCACCATCCAATTAAATTATGCATGTTTCAGGTTCCATGTGTCAGAAAAACAATAGATCACCCTTTTGCCTTTTACCATCATTCACCTTTTCTTTTTCCTCTTTTTGAACCTTCTCTTGCTTGCTTATTTCAAATATCTCAGATGCCTCATTTCCCAAGTTTTCTTATATTCTTCCTTCTCTCTTTGATCCAAGAAAGCAATGATTCTCATGTTTTTATTTTGTATATATATATATAAAAGATGGGGGGGGCTAAAAGAAAAAATTCTACCTCACAGGAACTTCGTAGGTGCTCCTCTTTGTTTAATAAATTTGCACCTCTTAGACATTGCTCATTGCCCAGAAAGAAAATTCAGAATCAAGACAATACAAGAAAACCTGCAGATATGGGAGTTAGAAGTTGGCACCTTCTGTTATTCTCCCTGTGTGTTTTCTTCATCTCAGGTAACTTCATTTTTTCTTGGAACTTTGTTTTTTCACACAAAATGCAGATGCATATGTGTATGTATATAATATATATTCTTAGTTATGTATATTACTTGGCACAAAAAAGTCACAAAGCCTGAATCTGACCATAAATAGAGTAGTAATGTTAGGAAAATACAATATTGAAGTCATGAAAAGTTGTAGACAGAATTCATTAATTGCCAAAACGATTGAAGTTAATCTTCAGGAATGAATCAACATATTTTTTTTATTCAACGATCATAGCCATGTAAACTACAAGGTTCAATTGCTATGTATCTCAGAAGATTGAATTTGTATGAACATAACTTAGCTACCAACCCAGTTGGTTCAAGTGACAAGAAGTTTGGTTCCTCTCAAGGTAAGTCTTGAGTTCGACATTGTACATGAAAAAACATAGATAGAGTTTGGCATCCTTAAATGGGTTCACTTGACACAACTTGAATTGTACTGAGAATATTGGTCTATTTATTTTGAGAAAACAATTTGTGTATTTCATTTGTCGTTTTCATCTTTAATTACAAAACTATCACTTTATTTTTAATCTCCAAAACTAGTTCCACTTCCCAAAATCATGGGAAAAAATTAAATAAATTTGAAGCAATTATTTATTGGTTTGGCCTTCAACATGATTTTGGAATTAGTTGATATTGAAGAATTGACTCTGTACAGGAAACAGCGAAAACAAAAGAAGTTATTTTCACTGTTTCTCTGCAGACAAAACAAAAAACTTAGTAGTTGTAGGAAGGCATATATAGTTACAACACATAGCACATGAAACATGCTCTGCCACGTTGGGAGCAAGTTTGAGTTACTTTATTCAGGTTTACTTGTTCAATTTAAGGTCTTTCTTATCATTTGTCCTGCTTTCAGAGTTTAAAGATCCTTGGTTTGTTTTATAGGTCTAACTAAAGCCATAACATTAAGAGAAGAAGAAAACCAAGAAATCTCCTATGAATTTGGTACCAAGTTGGATGCTATTCCTGTAGTCAACCCCACAAGTCCAGGCACAGGAAATCCATATACATTAAACCCAACAACTCCTCAATCACCTAACACAATTGGCCAAACCCCATCAACCCCCACAACCCCATACATGACCCCCACAAACCCTTACACAAATCCCTCAACCCCAAAAACAAGCCCAACCAACCCTTACACAGGCCCTACAACTCCTACTACAAGTCCAGCCACCCCAACTACAGTCCCAACCACTCCCACTACATCATCATCAGGGGGTCAGTGGTGTGTTGCAAGCCCATCAGCTGCAGAGAACACTCTGAAAGTGGCTCTTGACTATGCTTGTGGCTATGGAGCAGACTGTTCAGCAATTCAACCTGGAGCAAGTTGTTACAACCCAAATACTCTGAAAGACCATGCTTCTTATGCATTCAATGACTACTACCAGAAGAATCCTGCTCCTACAAGTTGTGCATTTGGAGGAAGTGCCACACTTACAAACAAGGATCCCAGTAAGACTTTTTATCCTACATTCTCCTCATGATCATTGTGCACAATAAAAAATTAAAAATTAAGATTTTGGTGTCTTAAAAGCAGAGAAGTGAAACATTCAATATCTTCAAAGCTACAACTTGTAGATAGTGCAAAAAATTTTCATTCTCATGTTCCCATTTCAAATATAGTTGTTTGCATGCTAACAGACTCTCTTAAATATCCATAACATAACAACTAGTTTGATGCTTCTTCTAATTCAAAGCTTTACTTGTATGCAATATGTAACAACTATTTTAAATGATGTATACCATATGTATTACCTTACCAATATGTAAGAGTTTTCAGACTGCTCTATTCCTCCAAACCTCACTAATACTTACATTGGTGCAACGTAGCTTCAAGGCATATCTTGATGTCATTTCATAGAATTTTATGGGTTAAATTTGGTGTCCTATATCATGTACTTTGACCTAATTTCAATGTGTTGCCCTTTAGTTTGAAAGTCATTTTGTTCTGTTATCATAAAACCGAACTAAATTTTTTCTATCCATTCTAAACAGAAATAACATGTGAAAGTAAACCTCAAGAGTAGCAAAATCCCAACCCCGAGATGACACATTGAAATAAGGTCAAACCACTGGGTGGAAAACTGATAGATCCTAGTATTCACATTGGAAATAATGGACAAAGTAGAGAGCAGTGCTCTAATTCAGTAACAGGAAACAGTTTCTAACAACAGATAAAAATGGAAAAATATAGATAGATTCAGAGAAGCAAGATTGCTACCCACAGACATATATCTCTTTCAGTAGCTTATCAAGGTCACATTCTGAATCCCCTTGTCAGTAACTGATGAATATTCTGAAAAAATCAACTCTCTCAACAAATTAATCATACCAATGTCATGATTCATGACTTCCCATAGATTATGGACATCATTAACTTATTTCAGTTCTTAATTAGGATTATACTGTCACAAAATCCTACTATGTCATGTTTGTTATTAACATGCACTTGTCTACATCATTTCAGGCAATGGAAACTGCCGCTATACATCCTCCAAGACACCAAGGTGAGAATTTCTTGCAACTACATCTTATTCACCATATTATGAATAAAACATGATGTCAATCAATAACAAAACGTCACTTCTTTAAAAAATCTGAGTCTTATCCTTGAACTATGACTAATATATGACTTGTTCATGCAGCATGAGTCCACCAACTTATGTAAGCCCCCCCAATCTACCATCTCCACCAAGTACTATGACCCCAACTACACCAATTATTATGACCCCAAGTGCACCAAGTACTATGACCCCAACTACACCAATTATTATGACTCCAAGTGCACCAGGTATGACAGCAATTCCTGGTGGAGCATCAGTCTATGGCACAGGACCAACAGGAAGCCCCAACATAGCCACATTTGCTTCACATTCTCAAGTTCTGCTATTTACCTTATTTGGCTTGTGGGCTTCACTTCATGTAGAAAATTACATCTAGATGATAAACAAGAGGCACTCAATTATGTGATACACTAGAACTCATTCAGTCTTCAGCAGCTTTTGCAAGAGACTAAAAGGAGGCAGATTCAACATGACATATTTCACATTCGTCTTGTGAATTCTCGCCATTAAAATTAGTACTATACTACCTTACATGAATGCATCCCCTTAGTAGATCATCATAAAGCATGAGAACAATTATAGAGCCAAGAGATTTATAGGTTCTTTGTAGACAGTTATTTTACAGTATTAGCATTTATTAGAGAATAATAAATTACTATTAGATTTCCATTTAGAACTTCTCTTCCAAAGATGATCCATCAAATTATTATACTAAGAAGCCAGCTTCGGATGAATCTATCTTATACACAATAGTTGTACGTAACCGTGACACATGATTAACATGGCTTGAAGATAAAATAGCTATTATGAATATCAAAAAAACTTACCATATATTATAATATATTATATAACTATAAACTCTTTACACAATCATTCCATTCACTAATTGCTTTTTTTTAGTTTATGTAATGCAAGTAATTTGTAATTTTAAACATATAGATTATATTTAGATTTATAACAAACAAATTATATTCCAAGACAAAATTACTTTTAATGATCGATAACTTCTTTTAAAAAAAAGTATTGAGATTCAATTTACAAATAAAGAAAATAAAAATATTCTTTTTCAAAATTGAACAGAAACCATATCTCATACACATCACCTTCTTCCTAGTAGAAACATTCAAAGAAAAAGGGAGAAATTTTTTGAAACAACAACTCTAGTTGATTACCACCACAAACTATTAATCAAATCACCACTAAACCTGTAACCAAAAAAGAAGAAGCCATCAATTAAATAGAACCTTGATACCTTTGAGTAGGTGTTGTCACTTAGGATAAAGGGTAACATTTAGAAGGGGAAAAAATTAAAAAGATTAAATCAAATGCATATTTTACAATTAAATAAATTGGCAAGTGAAAACTTTTGAATGGTTTGACATATCAGTCTCCTAATTTGTTTCAAGTCTATGATTTTATTTAGAAACCAAACCATATGGATACGTGGGCCAAGCAATTTAATCAAAAGCCCAAATACTTTATTTTGGACATTAATCAAATAATTGTTAACATTTTCTTTATACATTTTTCTGTTTTTTTTTTAAGCATGTTTTCCTTTTGTTGTCAAAATTTATTTTAATAATGTCTTTGTTCAGAGATTTAGTGTTCTGAAAATTAATTTGATATTAAAATTTTACATATTTTCATAAATTAAATTCCAAAACTTATTAAAGTGTAAAGTTTATTAGAATGTAAATTCCAAAAGTGATAAAATTTTAGGATGAACTCCCGTAATTTAGTGTGTGACTTTCAATGATTTAATTGATGGGTGATGCTGAGAGTTGGCACATGGAAAGATGATTGGAGTTGTTGCATGACTTTAAGAGAAGGAAATTTGTCTTCACCCTTGTTATTCAGATTCAAGCACATTTATTTAATTGAATAAATAAACTCTAAGTTATTCAAATGAGGCAAACTTAAATTGGTATGAAAATAATAATTAAAATCTAAATGATAGGAAATATCAAAAATTGAAAAAAAAATCATATTAGGTAATAAAAATACAAAAAGAAATAAAATATTTTCACTAAAAAATTGAGTTGAAGATCAATAATTCTTATTTTTATTTCAAATATTTATTACATTTAAAAAATATTTTTATAATAAATATTAAAATCATTAGTATAACAAAAGATATAAAGATGAAAGAAGATTGAGAAAAAAATAAAAATGATAAAAAAACACTAAAGATAAGAACAATTTTTATGATAAGAAAATTAGCACAAAATTGCAGTAAAATATAAAAGAATGTATACACTTCATCAGAAAATTTATTTAAATGAGTAAATATGTGAGAGATTGAAAAAATTGAACTCTTCTTATATTACATATATCTTCTAATTTAATATTTGATAGGTGAGGAATGTTAGAGACACTCCTTAATACTCTTTTTCTACGTTATATGATTACTCAAAATTTATTAAAATATATAAAATAGAAAGATAATTATTTAAAAATTAAAAAAAAATGTTTGATTTCAATGAATTTTAACTAATTAAAATATATATTTAAAAAGTTTGTTAGAAAGTTTATTCTTAGCATTTCTCTTTGATACATTATAGCAACATTCTTCAAAATACATTCTCTAACCTTTATACGTTAAAATTTATTAAAAATTATAAAATATGCAAAAGGAATATGAAATAATAGATACGATCCATCAAAATACATAATTTTAAGAAATTTCAGCCTATTGTGGAAAATATATTTAGGAGAGTAAGATAAAAAGTGTATTATTAACTTTTGTTTTTTGTTTTTATAAAATATTAGCATATCTTATGGAGGATTGTCTTTTTTTTATCATAAATATTTTAATTTATTATTAGGATATAAATGGCGTAAAAATTATGTGCACTAATATAATTATAATTCATCATATATTTTATATATATAATAAGTATATTGATTTTAATAATAAAATTCTTAAAATTGATATAAAATTTTATTTATAATAAATTAATTGTGTAAAATTATTTTATATTATTATTTATTACATGTTTACATTTATATATAATATTTAAAAATAAGAAAAAAATAGATAAAGTAGGAATAAGAAACATAAATGTGAATAGAGTTGTCCTAATAAACAAAAACGAGGAAAGTGAAAGGAAAAGAAAGTAAAAAATAATAGGCTGAGATGACGTGATACACTTGATTTGATGTTGAAACTAATCTTCAAATTGCACTTGTCTGCTTACGTCTCTACAGTGTTTGATGTGTACTCTGTACTTCCCAATTTCTTCCTATTTACTTCCTCTTCCTCTTCACATTTTTGCCCTAATTTTGTTTAATCATTAATTTACATTATAACTCACCCCTAAAGTTGGTGTGTTAAATTAATGACTCTATATATACATCAACTCATATTATATTGTTTTAGTTTAATCAAGATTGGAAGAAGAAGTAATTTTTTAAATAAAAGAATTTATTTTTTAAATTTAAAATTATTACTTTTTTTATATTTATATAATGATTTAAAATTTTATAAATTATTATTCTTCACAATATTTTTAATCAAATTTAAAAATTTCATACTATTCTTAATAAAATTTAAAAAATAATTATATTTCTCATTGAATAGTAATTTTTTTACTGTCTGTTTAGTTTGGTAAGTTTTTGTTTGACTATACATATTTATTACTGCTAATTTAGTTTGTTATATTTTTTAATTCCGCATATATTTCCTATTTACTTCATTTATATTCTTTTTCTTCTCTCTGTTGTTTTTTATTTTTAATTATTATATATTTTCTTTCTTTTTATATATTATTATATGTGAAGTATTTATAATTAAGGTCTATTCAATAAAAGTTTGTTAAATAAGTATCAATAATAATCAAAGTATTTCTCCATAATAATAAAAAAAATTATCAATTTTTTTTATCATTATAATTAAGGTCATTAACTCAGCTATACAACCAAGCATCGGGCAAATTAATTATTAAATATTAATTTTATTACAAACTTAATGACACTTAAAATTCTCCATATTTTTAAATATGTATTTCAAGAAAATCAAATCATTTACGTTCTCATGCCAGAGCGAAATCAATTATAAATGTAGATTACATGAAATTAATTTAATACTGTGATATATTACTTGTGCAGACTCTTATTTTATTGATAAGTTGGTAGGGTTGAACAAAAGAAAATTTATATATGAAATGAACTAATCACACACAAAAAAAAAGTTTATAAGTAAATTCTATTAAATTTGACTATACAACTAACTTTATACAGAAAGAATTGGTTGATTTGGATTGAAATTACACGTAAGGAAAGGAATAGTTTAATTTGTTCAAACTGCACGTTCAACAGCTTAACTTCACATTTGATGTAATTTTATACATAATGTGTATACATTATCCAAACAAACTTTGAGAATTTCACGTAATCTTATGGGGTCCATGCACCTAATATTCCTCTCTTACTTTTCTAATCTTCCATACCCCACCACTTCTAATCTTTTTTAATAATAATAATAATCTTTTGTATTTATTATTATTATTATTAATATTATTGCTATTTTTATAAATAAAACATACTAAAATTTGCTATTTTTATAATTCTAGCTCAGAGTAAAAAATGTTCAAATATTTTTTTGGGTACATATCTGTATACAAATGTATCATGAAAATCTCATTAAAAAAAATGTGTCTCAATAATATTATTGATAAATTAAAACATTTTTACAATGTGAAGTTGATAAATTAAAACATTTTCATAACGTGAAGGCACACTAAAGTTTAAGGAAGTCTTCTAAGGTCAATAAACAAGATACTAGTTTAAGATTTAATGGTTTGATTAGAATAATAAAATAACAGTAATTTACTAAATATATATTTTCATTTATTTAAAATTTTTAAAATCAGTTATTTTAAAAAATATTTGTTAATAAAACAAATTTAACTAATTTTACTGGTTTTATTGTGTAACTCTTTTTCTTTTATTTATTTATTTTAAATAACTTGTGTTGAAGTGGACGGATAGGATTAGTTAAACTTTTAAAATTATTCATAATTAAATGCAGAATAGGGTTTGTGTGAGAATGAAAGTTGCATCATCATGAGTTGAAATTTCAAATGACATCCAATCACATTGAAAAGTTCCTACACACAAATATTCATCACTATTCTCTCACTTCACTGAACTTTCACGTTCTCGTACTAGACACCTATTTTTATTCTTTGTTTTTATTTGTTTGTGTGGAGTTTAACCCACTTGGACTATTTTAATTATGGTATCATGTAATTCCACAATTCCATGCCTTTGTAATGTTTGTGTTCAGCCATAAACCATTTCAAACTACTTATGATGATTAAGATACAAATTGTGTGTTCTTATGTTGTTTGTCTTATTGAAACTTTCCCACCTTTAACTCTCATTTTATAATCACTTCGAATGATTTAAAGAAAGAGATAAAAGTCAGGTTAAATGCCATGGTAAAGTGGTTTAATCACAACTTTCCATTTATATTAGGTTTATTAATTTTAATAATATGACTAATCATGTCTTTAGATGACATCTACAAATAGAGATCCACTCGAGTAATGAAACTTATCTTTAGAGATTAAAAATAATTTTAATTTTTTTCATTGATTAATCTAATAATATTCTCAAAATCTAAAATCACAATTTATCCCTTTTGAATCATATCTAATGTTTGAAGTTTAATGTTGTATTTTAAGCAAATCTCCTTGTAAAAGGTTATTATCTCCATGATTCAATTCAATTAATTTGATAATATATTACAAGAAAATATAAAGTTTGAGAGTCAATTTAGGTGAATTTATAAAAAAAATAAAAATTATTTTTTTATTAATTAATTTAAAGAATTCATCTCTTTTAAAATTTCTGAAAAAAACGTGTAATTTCTATAATTTAATTAATAAGAAACTAAAATTTGTAAATAATAACTTTTTATAAAGCTCTCTAGAGAAAAATCTCTTAAACTGATGGCAACTCTTAGACTTGTTTAAACATTTCAATCTATTTACACTATTTTCTTACTTTTTAATCTTATAATGATCAAAAATATAAATAATTATTTTAAAAGTAAAATATTTAAACTATAAATAAAATAAATATTGTATATTTAACTAAAATATAATCATTTATATTTGAATTAAAATATAACTAATAATTTAATAAATATGATTTATTTTAAAAATATAAATAAAATTTTAAAATTTTAAAAAATAAGTAGATTTCTCGTATTTTTTTTTTTACAAGGAAAGAGTTAGATTCAATTAAATAATAATAAATAAATTATAAATACACACACTTCCTACTTATTTAAAAGTAATTAGAAACTAAGAAAGGGATGAGATGCCGCATGTTTAATTTTTAAATATTAACCTATTTGTTAATAATGATGAAATATATTATGTCATTAATTTGTTACATGTGTGAAAATGAAATAAATCTGTTCTTCCTATCTTTAATATAAAACCAAGTTGAAAGAAAATTTTGGAAACTACAGATCAAGTCCTTTCATATTTGTTTTTTTTTAAAAAAACATTAAGTTATTAAAAATTAATTTAAATAATATATAAAACTTAAAAATAACTTAAATTTTAACTGAATATATTATTATAATTTTTTCAGTTATTATTATAATTTAAATTAAAAAACTATTAAAATAATTAAGATTTAACTATAATTTTTATCACTCAATTTTAATATTTTTCTACAATTATATGTCACAAAACATTTATATTGACAATTTTTGCTATAAAAGTTAAAATTTCCCAATTTTTTTATCGGGCAAATTTTATTATTATCTATGAAATAATCGAATAAGTGAACTTTTGAAAGCTTGGTAACAGATGTTACAAAGAAATAGTCGGTGAAAAATTCACAATATCATGAAAATTTGGTGAAAAAATGCAAATAAATCAATAATCAATTTATATTCATTGTTAAAAGATGTGAAAATATGATAAATGAGATGAAGTATTTAAACAAGCTAAGAGTTCAAGATTATTTATCCAAACCTCCTCAAGGTAGAGTATAATTCACTGAATATTGATTGTTTCTTTATTTTATATTGGTATTTTAAGATGTACATTACATAATATAATAATTCATGTTATATAAATAATTTTTACTGGGATATAAAATTATTTTAATTATTATTATTATTTTTAAAATATTAAAATATAATTTAAAATAAAATAAAAATAATACATTAAAAGAGATTAAAAAAAAGTTAAAATATACATTAAAACGTTGTTGATTAAAAAACAAGTCCTCTTGTCAAGAAATGATTCCTATAAACATACCCTCTTAAATAACTATTCCAATTTATATATAAAAAAAATAAAAAAACCAACCATTTATTATTAAAAATTTGTTTCAAACAACTGTAACAAAAAATTTGTTTCAAACAGCGTAAACATTGGGATAACCTCTTCCTTTGTAACCAATCTAACATTACAAGTTACAAGAGCAGTTCAGAAAAAAATGGCCTATACCAAATTAAACCTCAAATGTTATGTTTTACTTGATTAATTGTCAGTTCATTGTACGAATCGAATAGTTTAATTTTTAAGAAATTTAAATAATGAAATAATTATTTAAAGTGTAATTTATATTTTAATTTAATCTTTGAAACTATTTATTATTCTTTTATTTTCTAAATTACATCAGTTATTGTTATTATTGAGAGATTAAATGGGAAAAAGTAATTAATTTAAAGAATAAAAACAATAATAAATTACATAATTTAGGAATTAAAATACTTATAATATATTTTAAAAATTAAAATAAAAGAAATATTATTTTTTAGAAATTATTTTATTATTTATCATATAATCAGAGATTTTATTACCTAAATCACACACTTTTAACATATAGTAATTTAATACCAACCAGTGTTTTAATTAATATTTCACTAAATCAGTATATCAGTGCTACTTTAATCAATTATTCGTTTTCATATCATCATTTGTTTTTGTTTTTAAATGATAAACTTGATTTCAAACTTGGCAAAGTATAATCAACAAAAGGACAAAAAGAGTATGATTCAATCATATGCTTAAGTAATTTTTAATACATTGAATATGTGCAAACGTCTCTATACTAAAGAGAGTACCCAATACAGAATTAAATCTGTAGTACCATGCTCGAACCATTTTCACACTTGAAAATATTCTAGTGCATGCTTGTATTAATTTATCATTAAAACAATTTACTTTTGAACAAATATAATGTACACATGTTAAGATACTAAAATAATTAAAAAGTCATTATTAGAGAATATCATAGAATAACTTATATTAAGAAAGAAATATCTGCATAGATTTTTTTAATCATGATATAACTTTTTTAATACTTTAGAAAAACTAAAATATTTAATAAATTACACTCAATATAATTTAATTTATGCTTGTGAACATGCATTTAGAATTCCTTGAAAGAAGAACATGAATTTAGAAAAGTGAAAATTATATTTTTGAAAAAGGAATTAAATAAAGAAGCACTTAACATTGTTCTTATCTTTTTGGCAAGTGAAAAGAGTTTGGTGTAGGGCACAGGGTTCAATGGATTATGCTACATTAATACCTTATAATATTTAATTATTTATGAATATCTTCATCCAATAAATTAATAAATAGGATTTGTTTAAGGAAAATTTTAATAGTTTAATAAATGCAAAGAAACATTGTTTTATGGACATGAAATGAGCTTTAAATACAGTTGAATCCTCCACCTTCTCAAAGTCCCAACCAAACCATTGAAGCCAAAATTTCTCTCTCATCATTCTTTCTCTTTCTCTTTCTCTTTCTTTCTCTCAATCATTCTCTGCTCCTTTTCACTCTCTGGGGTCAGGGCCAATCATCGTTACGCTCTTGCTCTGCATCCTTCTCTCTCCCTCTCTCTAAAGATTCTCCATTTCACACACTTCCATCACAAACACTGCATCAACACACACACACTTCCTTATTTTCTTCACTCTTTTGATTGCAACACGTTTCTCTTCAATTTGTTGCATACCCATTTAGTTTTAGGTGTCAAAGGACCAACTTGTTGTGTCCCTGAAGCCCCTTTCACTTTTTTCCAAGCTTTAGGGTTTTCTGACCCCCTTTTCAGGTATTTCATGGGTTTTCTCTTGATTCACTGTTTCTGGACATTTCAATGCCAAATTTCGAGTCTTTTTCATGTTTTCTCTTCTGGGGTTGATCGAATTTGTAGCACGAGTTTTCGAGTTGAATTCGGTGTGAGTGCAGCGGTTAACGGAATTGACGGGTTTCAGTTATGATGTGATTGTTGTGTAGTGTGATGATGATGTTGCTGAAGCGTGAAAGTGTTTAAATTTGTGGTTTTGGGTTGAAGGGTGGTTGTGCCAATTGGTCGTGAGAAATGGGGTTGGTTTCGTAGTTGTTGTGATAACTGGCTTTTGTCAATCGTAACCGTTACTACTTTGTGCAATTTTTTTTTTTTTTTTTGCCTTGGGTGATGTTATCACGGTATGCAATCACTAGTCTAACCAAAAGGGGTCTATCAATTTGGTATCTTTTGTGAAAGCCACTGTCATTGGTCTTCTGTGGATGGATTAAATTGAAGCTGATTCTTGTTTGGATGGTGAGAAATTGTGTGAAAGTTGGTGTCTTTTTATTTACTTTATTTTTTTTTAGTACCAATTTTGGTTGTGGATTGTCTATCTGGGGAACTTAAATCTTTGTTATGATGCCTTTGAATTTATGGAGTGTAGAACTAGTTTGTTTTTGTCTGGACATGGTGGAAGTGGATGGTGATGTTTATCTGCCACGGAATTGAAACCGTTGAAGGACGAGTAACTTTTGCGAAAAACTGGCTTTTGCACATGGGTTTGTTTGCGCTATAGTTCACTTGTCAGATTGGGTTTGATATTTGTCTTCTCTGGCAAGTTGCTGTCTCCAGCATCAAGTTTTGATTTTTCTTTCATTTTGATTTTTTATTTTTTTAATTTTTGAAAGTTTTGTCACGAGTTTCATGTTCAACCGAGGATTCCTCTCACATTTTCGAGAATACTAGTAACGGTGTCTTTGTGCATATTTCTTCTCCCTTTATGGTTAGACAGACTGTTTCCTGCTATGTTGATTAAGCAAGAACCCAAGACCGGGATAACATTGAACCTGTATATTTGAAGTTGTATTTATAAATATGTGCAGCTGGATATGTTAGTTTGTGCTCTCTGATTATGGGTGGGACATTTTGATTGAACTTGGTCATTTTGGTCTTTTGGTGCCAGTTACCCCTTAAGCTTTTTAAATTCCTAATGTTTGAAGTGCTTCTTTGGTTACTTTTTGTTTTGTGATTGCTTAACAAGTGCTCTGAGACTTTGAGCTGGATTGGTTTGCTCTTTTGGTAACCTAGGGGGCAGGAGAGGGGGGTGGGGTTGTCAGGTTTGAAGAACCAATGCAGATTTTACCAAATGCTCACTGTTCTTCTTGATGTAGATTTTTCATCATATTCTTAATTCCCGTGTAATTAGTATTTTACTAAGTTTTATGGTACTTGGCATTTCTTTTGTATGTTTATAAAATTTATGTGCCAATAACAAAATCCAAATAACTTAATATATTACTGTTTTTGTGAATGAGGTAGAAGGGTGATGCAATGAGGCAGTCATTTGATCCTTCATCTTTAGGTAATCTTCTGAATTCTTTTATTTTGTTTTTGTTATTAACTCATCACTATGTTGATTTAACTATAGCCCTTTTATCACTTATAGGTCCTTCCATGATTCCATCTATAAAAATACCTGGAAAATCAGGCAATGGTGCATGGGAGGCTTTCTCTGGATCTGATTCCTACCATGCTTCATCTGATGCTAGCCTCTTTTCTAGTTCGTTACCTGTTCTTCCACATGAGAAGTGTATGTGATGGTTTTTTCCTTACTGTTTTGCCATTGTATACTCCATTTTGTTTATAAAATCTCTGACTTGGTTTTGCCTATTGGCAGTGAACTTGAATGAAACTGAAAATGGTTATCAATCTATTGATGACATCTCATCTGGCTTTAATAAGCTCCATCAAGATGCCGTGGGCAATGGTTTACTTGAAGATGTTAATACACATGCAATTGGACCCACGCTTCCTGGTGACGAGGAGGAGCTTTTAGCTGGTATAATGGATGATTTTGACCTAAGTGGTTTGCCTGGTTCCCTTGAGGACTTGGAAGAGTATGATTTTTTTGGTAGTGGTGGAGGTATGGAACTTGAAACTGATCAACAGGAAGGTCTCACTGTGGGAATGTCTAAGTTAAGTTTCGCTGATAGTACTGTTGGAAATGGTTTGCCCCAATATTCTTTTCCCAATGGTGTGGGAACTGTTGCTGGAGAACATCCATATGGAGAACATCCTTCTCGAACACTATTTGTTCGAAATATTAACAGTAACGTGGAAGATTCTGAGCTGAGAGCCCTTTTTGAGGTAAGTTGAAGTTTTAAGGCAAAGTGGCAAGCTCAATCTAGAAGCTATTGCAAACTTTTCTTTGATATTTTAGTATTCTACATATGCTTCCTCATGAATACAATTACAACTTATGGTGCTCATATTTCTTCATTGTTGCTTTTGTATAGTCTGCATATCCTTGTTGAGTAGAAGTTCATTTGAAACAAGATAAATTATTTCTGGTGTTTCAACTCTTTTTCAGCAATATGGTGATATTAGGACCCTATATACGGCTTGCAAACATCGGGGTTTTGTAATGATATCCTACTATGACATCCGTGCTGCTCGAACAGCTATGCGTGCATTACAAAACAAACCTCTGCGGCGTAGGAAACTAGACATTCACTTCTCAATACCCAAGGTTTTTTTACCAACTTAAATAGTTCTTGTGATTTATTGTTTCATTGTTTGAATGCCCTGACATTATTATTCTCGGCCTTTTCCTCTTCCACATCCCAGGATAATCCATCAGACAAGGATATCAACCAAGGAACATTGGTAGTTTTTAATCTGGATCCATCTGTTCAAAATGAAGACCTACGTCAAATATTTGGTGCTTATGGAGAGGTCAAAGAGGTGATTATTTAATACTTTCTTACTGTTTTGTATTCCTGTCGTGTGTGTCAGTGTTCTATTTTTATAAACTTCATATTAACTATCAATATATCTGCAGATAAGGGAAACGCCTCACAAGAGGCACCATAAGTTTATTGAATTTTATGATGTCAGAGCTGCAGAAGCAGCACTTAAATCATTAAACAGGAGTGATATAGCTGGCAAACGCATAAAGCTTGAACCTAGTCGGCCTGGAGGAGCTCGACGAAAGTGCGTACAGTAATAATTTTACCATTGTTTTTGTTTTGTTTCTCCTTATATTTTATCTTCATGATAATCATCTATTCTGATTTTTGTGCAATGTGTAAATATAAGACAATACTGACAAGGCATCTTAGACCTTTTAACTGTTAAATAGATTAACAAATTATATGGTCAGGCTTATCTCTCTGGTATCCATTGAGTCCAGCATAAACTCTCAAAATTAATTGAAATATGTTATTATTGGTGTGCATTTCTATATATGAAATGTTTTACCAAGCTGGCTGCAAAATTATTGTACTATGTAAGAGTAGATAAACCCATCCAAATTATTGTTGAGGGTAGGAAATTACCATTGATAACTGTTGTGTGGCAAATTTTATCTCCATATATCCACTGCCTTTGTTTCTTGCATCATGTATTGAAGCATAAACATGTAACCAATAATTCCTTGCACCTTTTAGTTTGATGCTCCAACTAAATCAAGAGCTTGACCAAGATGAATCTCGAAGTTTCCGATATCAAGTGGGTTCACCTGTAGCTAATTCTCCTCCAGGTTGGTTCGCTGAGATGCTACATATGCTTTGTGCCATCAGCATCTTTAAACAGCATAACTTTTAGTTGCTTACTTCATAACTATGTTTTCCAAGCATTTGTTCACTCTAATGGAATTAAGTTACAGGTAACTGGTTACAGTTCAGCAGCCCTGTTGAGCAGAATTCAATGCAAACTATCAATCATTCTCCTGGTTCTAGGATCATGAGCCCAACAGCAGGCAATCATTTACCTGGATTAGCTTCAATTTTGCAACCACAAGTATCTAACACTGTGAAGGCTGCTGCTATTGGCAATGACTTGGGAAGGAGTAGTCAAGGGGAGCACATATTTACTGGTATGAATTCATCACATGGAGCTAATTTTCAGTCACATTCACTTCCAGAGCCAAAATTCAACCAATATCGTGGAGTTATGTCCTCATTTGGTCCATCAACATCAGATGGATCCTCTGTGGAAACTTTGTCTGGGCCACAGTTTCTATGGGGAAGTCCAACCCTCTACTCGGAGCATCAGCATACAAAACCTTCAGCTTGGCCAAGATCATCTGTGGGGAATCCATTTACATCCAATGGAAAGAGTCATGCCTTTCCATACTCGAGTCAGAATAGTTCTTTTGTTGATTCATCCCAGCATCATCACCATCATCATGGCTCTGCCCCATCAGGTTTGCCTTTTGAGAGGCACTTTGGTTTCCATCCTGAGTCATCTGAAACTACATTCATGAACAATGTCAACTATGGAGGCATGAGTCTAGGAGGGCACAACAATGGAAATTACATGGTTAACGTGGGTGGATCTGTTAATGCTAACATTAATATCCCGAGAAATATATCTGATAATGGTTCATCAAACTTCAGAATGAGATCTTCTCCTAGGCTTAGCCCTGTCTTTTTGGGAAATGGTCCTTATCCTGGACTGCCACCTACCACTTTGGAGGGTTTGGCTGACCGTGCTCGGAGTAGATGGATGGAGAACAGTGGGAGCCAAGTTGATAGCAAGAAGCAATTTCAGCTCGACTTGGATAAGATTAAAAATGGTGAAGATACAAGGACCACATTAATGATAAAGAATATCCCAAACAAGTATGATTAACTCTTAAGTGTTTATTAACCATTTTTGTATTGGATACTAGGATGATATATTAATTGTTCATAACCTGCAGATACACCTCAAAAATGTTGTTAGCTGCCATTGATGAAAATCACAGGGGTACTTATGATTTTCTCTATCTGCCAATTGACTTTAAGGTAAATAATTTGCTCTTGGAGTTTATTTTTCCTATATCGTTTGTTTGGTACACTTTTTTTAAACTTGTTAAGCTGATTGCTTTTTTCCTTCTAACTGCAGAATAAATGCAATGTGGGCTATGCATTTATCAACATGCTGTCACCCTCTCTTATTATTCCATTCTATGAGGTTTTATGGGAATATTTTTGGCTCTTTTTTTTGCATGTTTCTATTATTTTTCCTGAGTTAAATATGCCTTGTATATGGGTCATGATTTCTGTTATTGTTTTCTTTTTAAAATTAATTTAGCAGTTAATGATATCTTGGCCTTTATTTAAGAAATGTAATTAAAAAAGCTTACAGATGTTTCTTAACTAAAAATGGCATATTCAATTACGTGCCTGATTTTGCAGACACTCAATGGGAAGAAATGGGAGAAATTTAATAGCGAAAAAGTTGCTTCTTTGGCATATGCTCGAATCCAAGGAAAGTCTGCCCTTGTGAGCCACTTCCAAAATTCAAGTTTGATGAATGAAGATAAGCGATGCCGCCCAATTCTCTTCCACTCAGAGGGTGCTGACGCTGGTGATCTGGTAATTGGAAAACATTGACTATTGCATTTGTTATATTTTTCTTGGTTTAATTATCCATTTGATCTGTTTTGCAAATTTTATCTTTCAGTTCCTATAGGTTAAGAGTGACCATTTTAGTTCGTGTAGTTTAAAAATGATCCTCTTATTTCCTGTAATTTAAACTTTAATTTTCTTTTAATCCCTATATTTTTTACGGTAGAGACTAATAGGGAATCAAATGTATATTATAGAGACTAAAATGTTAAGTCTGTGAAACTACAAGGACCAAATGGATATTTAAATATATTTTCTTCAAAGGAAATTGATATTTAGAACTAGTAGTTTTACTTGCTCTTTTTCGTTTAATATTACTTTTGAACAAATATTCTGCTTCCATTTATGTCACTTTGAAATTCCAAAATGACATATAGTTACTATTTTTTAATCATATCCTTATCATAAAAGTTAGAGAAATAGAAATGTAAGAAATGTCAATGTAATGTAATAAATAAGATAGGAGATAAAAGACATACTATAAAATCACAAATAATTATAAAAACAAGAATGTTAATTACTTTTCTTAATAACTTAAACAGACAGATGAAAAGAAATGGAGATTTTTCATCTTTCTTTTATCCTTTAAATTGTTGTCTCCTTGAGTGTATTGAGGGCTGAGGTTGCATCAATATATCTTTTAAATTCCTTCTTTTCGACATTTTTGAATAAGAACCTAACTGCTCCAAATTTTTACTTCTCTGTAGATTGTGCAAGAGCATCTTCCCTCCAACTCCAACAACCTAATGATTAACAACATTCAGGCACTAAGGCCAAGTGAGTTACGTTCAAGTGATTCTGCTGGGAGTCCTCCAAAGGCGGCAGGCCCTGCGATTATCTCAGACACAAATTAACATCATTTGTATTAGACTCAGAGTTGTTTATCCAGAACCGGTTCCTGTTAATGTTAACATTTGCAAATATGTCTCTCTGGCACTGCTGCATATAATTAGGAAGAAGGATAACAGAAGAAGGATGTAGATTTTGTACCATAGTCTTATTTGCTAAGTATTTTGCTAGCAAACTTTAGCTTGGAGCATTTTGATTGATTTGCTGCACAGGTAGTAGCTGCTGATCTGATTATGTACACAAGGTGGAAGAGCAAAGGCTGAAGAGTTAGGTGGTGGTTGTTTCTCTTCAGTTTTCTTTGCTCATTTTTGCATTTTGGTGTCATGTCATTGAGCATTTTTTGTTTTTTCCTTATGAAAAATGTTAATATGGGTAGATAGTTCAGTTTGGTTGGTTGGAAGTTGGTAAGTTAAGTTCACATGGGGTACAAATTGTATAGAGAGAAATAAAGACTAGTTTCTATGTTTCCTTTGATGTATTAATTGTTAGTACTCTTGAAAAAAAAAACAGCTTATTTAAATATGATGGTGTACAAGTTGCTCACTATCTAAATCCAGACATTATTATTGTTTTCGTAGGATGTTGGATCATTAAAAGTGTCTTTGACACGTCTAGTTAAAGTCTCGCTTGTTAAAGTAAACACGTATGTATTGTCTTGTTCGGATGTACAAAGAAACAAGTCTAGAGAAGAAAATAGGATAAAAAAAGTAAGAACAAAACCTGAAGCAGTTTTAGGTTGTTTCACTGATAAAGAAGTAAAAGATAAGTTAATTTTTTTGTGGTGTAGATTATAAAAGTAAAGAAGAAAGGAAATGATATTAAAGGTATTTCTTTCTTTATATATAATAATTATTTGGTATATGTCTTGTTATTAAATTGGGAATGGTAAATTTGATATATAAAAAGATTTAATTGAAATGTATTTAATAATATAAGAGTTTTATATAACCATTCAGTTAAAAGTTACAATATTTGGTATGTTTATTGATTTTAAAAAATATAGGGTATGTTTCGATGAACTTCTCCGGATTTTTAGAAAAAGAAAATAAGAAAAAAATGAATTTTACTTTTTTAAATTTTGGAGAAGTAAATATCATTTTTTTAAAATTTTCTCCTCTTATAAATCTTTTTTTAAAAAATCACTTAAACATTCCCTCAACTTTAACCACAATGTTAGATTAGAGTATAGTCTTTTTTCACTGTTACAAATATTATTATTATTTTTGTTGAAATCTCTTCCATGGAGACTGTAAGATGGTCATTGACCAACTAATTTTACTTGCAGTTTCTTTCTCTATTTGAAAAACCATTTGCCATTCTCATTCCTTTTCCCAAGTTTTTTTTTTGCCTTTCTCTTTTTTTATATATAAAAAAATAAAATTAAAATATCCAAAATATGTGCTCTGTTAAAAATTAAAAATCATAATGTTTTACTCTTTTCCTTTCTCTTCACCAAACTTTTTTTTCTTTTTGTAGTTTTCTCAGTTTTTCTGAAGCTAATTTTTGAAATATACAATAACATCTTGATATACAATACCATTCTGAAAGTTAGTTCTTGGAATATATAATAATAGATTTTAGAGTCTAGTTTCTGGTATACATTTAATTTTCCACGCGCTTTTATTTTAATCCTAACAAGCAAAGCAAGTACACGATATATCTACAAGAAAACATTATAATATTGATGAAGTATGAAAATGAATAATATGAATCTCAAACAAGCAAGTAGAACATGTTCCTTTTCTGTCTCAAAAATAAGCAACAAGTAGTTAGTATAGCTTTGCATGCCTTGCCACCACAGTGGATGAATCTCAAACAAATTGATATCATATGCTTTTTTGATACTATAAAGGGCAGTATTGAGTGAACTATGTTTTGATGCTTTTATTGTATAGTTTAATGCGTGTTGCTTTTGGGAAAGAAATTCAGGTTTCATGTTGGTGTAGAAAGTGCAAGCATTAATTCCTGTTGTACCTCTACTACTTCTTATGCCTTAACAAGTAAAACATAGGTAGGTCTCTTTTATACTTTTTTGTCTTTTTTTTTTTTTATAATTTTCTTGTTACACGTTTTAAATTTCAATATGCTTTCTTTTTCTTTTGGTATACAATAATGACATTGATGATCGGATCTAAGACATTTTGCACCAATCCTGGAATATTTTTACATTCTAAAACAGGCATTCAAAAATATATTATGTGTAATGAGATTCAAAAGGTGCAACAAGAAAATATGTTTCTTTTTTTAGTCTTTATTTATCTTAAAGTTAGGTGTCAAAGTTACATTTGTTAATACATTTTATGCCATGAAAGCATCAAACGTGTTTTTAAATTTGTAATGTTATTTCAGAGTGTCGTCTATACTATATAATATTTCTATCAAAGTCATTGTTAATATGTGGAGTTTACATTTTTCCAAGATCATTAAAATTTTGATAAAACATAGCATAAGGTGACCTTCTCAATTGTGTGTAACTTTTATTTAGAAGTTACAGAGGGAGAATTTATATCACAGCTTGGAAGAACTACATAAATCTTTGTGGCAAGGTCAATTACTATAGTAGGAAGAAGTTGATGTTTTGGTCATGGTTTAGATTTCATGGTGACAGGATGCTTGTTCCTTTCATCTAATTCATGGACTAACTTCTTTATGTATGTAATTTTAAGCTCCAAAATGAAAATAAAAAGATACACCTACATGCACACCGATTCTGTTGGGCAATATTACAAGATTGCATCTTATTTACATATAAAATATTAGTATTACAAACAATCATTTGCAGTGCATGCTTGTCATTGGAGGAAGGGGCATAGGATATTCAAAATTCCTCTTAGCATTCTACAATAAGTTACTGTAATATTTTGCCACAGTACAAATATATTGGCTAAAAATTTTGTCTGCACAAGCATAAACTTCCTTGAATAGTGTTGAAATGAGCACTTGCCAAGCAAGATTGGAGACCTCTCTGCAAATGACCCTTCACACCCCTTTCACTTGTAAGGACATCAAGAGAATAAAACTAGCTTAACATGCTTGTCTCTGCATGCAAATTCCTTTGCCTTTCTTTTCTCGTTCTAATTTCAAGATCAATAAGAAAATAGCACTTGTTTTGTTCTCTTATGTAGTGAACATGGCCATTCATCCTACTGAGGATTTTCCTGGACATATATAGTCCTAGACCTTCCTGTGTAGTCCATTGATTCCCTCCTTCGAACATATCATGAAGAACATTGGAAGGAAGACCTTGGCCAGAATGGGTCATTCTGCATTAAAAATATGGCAAAAATGAGCCTCTAGTCTACATAATAATCTAATTTAGGTGACATCTTCAAATTAACATTCACAACACTTGGAGGCTGAAACTATGACTATTTCTAAAACACAAGAAAGATTATCTCATGAAATAATCATACAATCACGACTATAGGTATATTTGCATTTTTATGGGTAGGTGATCTTAGGAATGTTGTGTTATGGCATTAACTTTCTAGATTGGGTAAGTTAAAATGAAAGAAGGCAGCAATCATTTGACAAACATAATTTTAAATGTGTGGTACGCTAACTATGATATGATGCCGGAAATAGACCGATTTTATATCACCTTTCAATTCGAATTAGCAAAAGCAATGTCTCCTTGCATAATATGGATTCCAAACATTCATGATCTGGATGTGAATGAGTTGAATTACTTGTCCCTCGGACTTTTAGTGACTATCTCTCCAGGGATTGTGAAAGATATTCCACAAGAAATTTTCTTGTTATTGCTTCGAGTCATATTCCCCAAAAAGTAGATTCATCTCTAATAGCTCCGAATAAATTAAATACAGGATGTTGTCTAAAAGAGCATCATAACACATTTTATTTGCCACTCAATGGTGAGTTCCCTTTGTTATTGAGTGCATCATGCCTCCATTTAATGACTAGATGGATTTTGTTTTTAATGCTAAGATTCTTTGTTGTATTCTATTGTTAGAGTTTATCTTAAAACCAATTTCTTGTCTTCTATTATTAGACATCTTAAAACCAATTATCATGAAGTAAAGTTGCCTAACAGAGAAATAAGCTACAACCCAAGAATTGAGGTAGGCGATGCAGGACCTTCCACTGGTCACCCTAGATTTGCATTTGTATTTCACAAGATATACTTTTCATAACATAATCTGGAGGTCTATCTACACCTGTGTGATCAATGTAAATTTCCATAGTGGATAACTGCAGCCAATATAATCAATAAGAAAGGAAAGCTGCCTATGGATCTAGAATATTTGATAACTAGAAAACATGCAACGCAACATGTGGTATGTCCAAGTTAGAGGAAGCCTGATTCACAGTTGTCAAGAAGGTCTAAATGTCAAAAATAAAACTACAACAGATTCAGACATAAATCAAATATAAATTTGGTGTGTATCAAAAATGGGAGTTTAGGTCTATTTGGATAAATTTCTCCATAAGTTGGGAAAAAGTATATAACTGATTCAGACATGAACCAGACATAAATTTCATGTATAACAAAAATAGGAAAAATCAAGTATCATTAATAAGTCAGGATGTATAATATATGGTAAACACATCACCAGAAGGGAAAGTATTAACAACCAAATTAATCATCTATGAATGATCTATGGACAAATAAAATCTTGGTTTTTGTACCTGAACTTCAGATGGATAAACTCACTGCCATCCTGTATTATCTTTAGACCAGGCGAAATCTTCATTTCCACCCAGCCATTTGGGCATGGTGTATGGTTGACTACATTAAACAAAAAGTCAGACAAGACTACTTGAAGCCTAATTTGGTCACCATACAGAGAAAGCATTTTTATTTCATCAGGAATTTCATGATACAGTTGCAAGTTCTTTTCTCTTATTGACATCATGACTTGACTGACAATGGCATCTAAAATATTTCCCAGAACAAATTCTTCCATGTTTAGCTGCAAAGTGCTGCTAGTATTAGCATAAAACATGGAAAACAAAGTCAGTATTATTGTATGTTTATCTGAAGGCACAGATGTATGTATGCATGGAACATAAATAAAAGCAATGTCTGTCAAAATGTAACAAAAACACTTACCCTTCGTTAATACTTCCTAAATTTGTATCCTCGATAATTGCCATGATCTGTCTTTCACATGCATCACTAGTGTCAAGAAATTGTTTTTGATTTTCTGAGACAGATGTATTTTCCAAAAGTTTGTGTGTGAATCGTATACCATTTAATGGTTTCTTCATCTCTTGTAGTATATAAGCCAACTCCTTAGATTCAGAAATGTTTTCCCTTCCCTTAGGTCTGTGTTCTTCTTCAGAGGGCTGATTCAGGTCCGGCGCTACAATCTGCAAGAAGCAGAAACAGCCAAGCATGTTCCCGCCAGCATCAATTCTCTTGTTCGCTGTTATATAAGCCTCTATAAATTCTCCATCTCTATCAAAAAATCAAATGGAAGCTTCTCAGAATCTTGACCGCTTATTCCACGATATAGTAAGATCATAAAATTAGTCAGTGTATCTTGACCTTTTAGTCGGCAAAAACTTCCAAAAATTTCACCAGGAAGCAATTTTCCAATCACTTCATCTCTTTTCCAACCAGTTAGCCTTTCCATGGCTGCATTCCATTCAGAGCAGCAGGCATTTTCATCTGAAGAAAATATTGGTGGAATCAGCGGACTGAGGCTCTGTATGATAGCTTTGTAATCACCTTCCAACTTGATGAATTTGTCTTGAACCACTTTCTCATAAGTGATGTCTTGGCCCGCGAAGCATACCCCAACAGTAGCATCTGTGTAGTCACGACTGGTGCAAGCATTGACCATGAGATATACAACTTCGTTTTGTTGATGAAGTCCAAAGTTTTTTATTTTCAACTCAACATTTTTGTCTTCCTGGCCTGAAAAATCATTAGTAATCAATACATATGATACCAGCACATAACTTTGAGGGAGAAGGAATCAAAATAAGATTGCAAGTTAAACTCCAACTTGCATTATATAATATTGGTCATTTAATTTTGCATTCCTATTGGTGAAAACAATAGCATAACCTAAAAAACATGAGATATTTGTTTGTCCAAAGCCTTATATTACACCACAGACGTTCATTCTTGAGTTGTTCTGAAGCTCAGAAGTGAACCATCTCAAATTAAAGTTTAATTTTAGAAGCATAGGGAAGTAAAGGATATGCAAATGGAGAAGGAAAATATATGATGAAGCTTTTTATAGGATAGGATATGAAACTATGCAGGGTTCAGTAGTTCAACAGCTTATCCAAGGATCAGTATGAGATTCTTGAGTTGAATATTTCAGATGGATCATGGTGAAATCAAATTCTAAAAGATGGCCCCTGTGGCTGCTAGCAACTACAGAACAATTTTTTCTCACAACGAATTATGAATAACATCTGAGTGAGTTAATAGAGTTAAAACTCTGAGTTCACCACTATATTTTCAACAGGAACTGATTTACCTTGCAAGGCTCTGCTTAGAGTATTTTTAAAAGTGTCACACGAGTCTGCATGTATAATTTCATTTACCAGGGATTTTCCCATAGCTTCACTGGCCTGTAGACCAGTCAATTCAGCAATTTTTGAATTCCATCCATTGATTATGCCACCTGAATCAACCCCAAAAATTGGGACCGTTGCTGTCTCAATTAATCTCACCATTTCAAGTGCTACTGAACTGAGTTCATCCATCCCTCCAGTTGCAGTGTCACTTTTTTGTATATAACTTAAAGCCTTTGGACCAGTGTTCTCTGTGTCATGGACTGAATCTCTTATTATTAGTTGTAACGAGTGAATAGCATTGATTTCTGACACTTCCCAAGGCAAACTTTTACTTTTGACTACTTCAAGAAAAGCTTTGAATGATGATCTTGGGTTCATTTTTCCTCCATCATCCTTATCTTCTGGATGATGCTTGGCTCCTCCCCATTTCACTTCCTTAGCAGTGTGAGACCTGAACCAGAATAAGAAATGTTTTGAATTGATTCTTGCTGTGGCCATACCACAAACTGCATCACCCAATGAAGCAGCACCTGGATACCCAGCATCAGCCAAACTATCTGTCGTCAAACCTGTCGAGTCTTCATGATTACTCAGTAACCATTCTGCAATGTCTTTAACCTGTGCTTCAGTTGGGGTTGTGCCTAACAACCAACAGTTTCCATCATAGTACAAAGCAGCCCCATCACACTTCACAAGATCCATGATACTCGGGGATTGGTTCACAATCCCAAACGGTGCATCACGAAGGAGCATGTCACACAGTAAGGTTTGTGTTTTCAGAATCCTCTTCTCTGCCATTTGTGATGCCAATTGAATCTCCATGTAAAGCTGCAGTCCAAAGGCCTGCATTAGGAACTCACATGCATAGCGAACTGGGAAAGACACATAGCGTGGTGACGTGTGATGACAAACTAGCAAACCCCAAAGCCTTGTTGTATCGTTTCCATTAACTATAATTGCCATAACCAGAGAGGCAATTGAGCCCATGTTAGCCATGTACTGTGTGTGACAACCATGTGGTAACCTAAGGGTTGAGTTCACCAAGCAAAGAGGTTGCCTTAGTTCTTCACTCTGAATGACCTTAACTGGCTTTGCATGGCAATCACAAATCATCCTGACCCGGTTTTGCTTGAACAAGAAGCGTGAAGCTTGAGGGATATCCGTGGCTGGGTAATGCAAACCCAAATAAGGCTCCAAATCTGACCTCCTAATCTCAGAAATAACCTCACCATGATCATCCTCATGAAACTTATAAACCATAACTCTATCATATCCAGTAAGCTTCTGCACTTCCTCAACAACCGTGTCGCACAACAGACCAATATCTTCCCCAGGAAGAGCTTGCAGCCTTGAAATTGCCCTAACAGCCAGCTTCTGAGACTGAACTGTCCCAGCAAGTGACAATGCTGGATCACTTGACTGCGCCGGCTCCAAATCAAGCACCACCCCAACATCAATCCTATGCAGAATGGCATAAAATGGCTTCTGGGTTGCCCTTGCATAGACCCAAATTGGGTTCAAGAGAGAAATTTCCCTTGAAGCCACAGCTTTTGCAAGGGAAGCCCCAGAAGGGGGAGTGAAAAGGGTTGTGACATCAACCCCAATCAGACCCATGAATTGGTTAGAGTCAATTCCCCTCTCCAGACCCAACAATTGAAAGCAATTCTCACTGTACCCTATGATCCTAAAAGTAGGTTCCTCAATTGCAAGCATACATCCAAAGGGTTGGATAAATCCACCCCTTTGGAGTTTAGACAAATATGCAGTCATTTTCTCCTCAGACACTAACCTTGGAGGATCAAGAACCATCCTTGAGTAGTCAAATGATTTTCCAGACACACCAGACTGCTCAAACTCAGCAAGAATCTCAGCATCAGCACTGTACTGAGCTAGTGTCTTGTCCCTCCTTGTATTCATGTTGCTTTCAGCTGATGTGCTCAAGCTTGTTGTGTCTTTCAGCTTCCCTCTACTTCCAAAACTCATTCTCAAGGCTGTGCCAAAAAAAATAAAATAAAATCACCAATCCCCTAGAAACGTTGTGCACACATTTCAATGACAAAGAAAAGTAAAAAGAACACAAAAATAAGGGTCTTCATCTATTGACGAAATTTCATACTTTTACAAAGATTTTCCAAACATATAGCTAACCTTGTCTGCACCTTCTATGAGAACCAAAACCAAAACCAACTTGATTCTACTTTTTTGCTCTTGTGGTTTGTGAAGGAGATAGTAAGAGAGATTCTATTCAAAGGGCATTGTTCATCTTCTTCTTCTTCTTCTTCTTCTGTTGTTGTGACAAACCGACAATGAATTGCCATATGATATACCCCTCACCTCAACTCAAACACCACTCAATGTCTCTCCTGTGTTGTATATTCCTTCAATCCAATTCATGCAAATTTCTACCCTCTCTTACTTTTACTGCTAATAATGATGTAACATAAGCATGGAATCAAATTCCTCGTCCTTGCAGCTTTAGCACTAGTATTTCTAGGAAAATACTCTGTAATTGGTTAACTCAGAATTTAGAAACATAGAATTACTTTATTTGACAAAAACAAGGCATTGCCCTTTATTTTCCTTTTCCGTGTTCTTACTTCACCGTTACTTTTCTCTATTGTTCCACGAATCTAGGAAAACTACCGAGGATGTAGTGGCAGAATCATACTTTACTTTTTTTCTATTGTTGAAAAATAAGAATCTACTACAAAAATATACAAATGCATAGTTAATTAAGTAATTAAATATTAATGTTAGCCACTTTTTTATTATATTATTTATCACAATTATATATATATTCTTTCTATCTTTTGTTTCTAACTACTCGATTTGTATATATCATTGCTCTATTGAGTTTTCTTCACTAATGTTCAATGTCAAAGACTTAACCTCTTATTTGATTCTTTAGATGTGACATTGTATTTAATTTTAGTCTCTCCATATTTTGTTTGTAGAGTTTAGTTTTCTAGTTCTTAAATATCTTTATTTTTTCCTTAAATATTTATTTGTTTTGTCTCTGAATATATTTTGAAATTCAGATAAAAATGTTGTGTATACATTCTAATATAAATTCAACGAATGAACATACAATAAATGTAAAAGCAAAAATATTCATCCATTAATAAAATTACTTTTATCTTAAATATATTTTTGCAACAAGTCTTTCAACATAATCTAAATTGTTAAATATCTTCATTTTAATTATTCTGTCAACATAATTTATTTATACAAGTTAATCTACGAATTAAGAAAAATATTAAAAAGTAAAAAATATTAATAATTTAAAAATTAAATTATACAAATGAAATATTCAAGAAACAAGTTTACATAAAATAAAAAATTTAGGACAAAATTTTGGGTTGCTCCATCTTGGAAGACATTAAAAATATTAACTTTTTGGATTGCTTCATGCATGTGTAAAATGATTGATTTGATGTGCAAGATTAATGGATAAAATTATGTCCTTATATTATTGATCTTCCATAAACATAATTAGAATTGAAATTACTAAACACATGACCTTATCCTAGGTTTAAAGTTGTCAATAATTTTAAATATGTGTCGGTCGTTTGAAGGACAATAAAATGTTGAAGTGAAAAGGTGGAAGGCCATAACGTGAATTGTGAACCACATAAATCTTAGATAAGAAAATGCGAACGCTGTTCGTGTGTCTTGTCCCTGTCCATGTTAATGGAAAATATTCATTCAGCCAATAATTAATCATTTATCTTTTTAACAGACTACTTAGAGGAAATTTCCTACTTTTATACATGAAATATGTGTATTTTTATACGTGAAAACAATTTACGTGAAATATACATATTAATGATAATTGTACTGTTACTTCATTCAAAATCATGATTATTTGCAAGAACAAGACAACCTACCACGTTGCTGTATTCAATAGTCAAGGGCAGCTCTTATCATTGTTTATTAGACGGCCACGCATATCTACTTAGCAATTATCCATTACATGTTACATTAATTAAAAAATAATTTATAAGAAATATATGTATTAACGATAATAATAATAAAAATTCATTCGTAATACTGTATTTTATCTGATTTAATCTTCAAACTCTTTTTATTTTCTTATAAATTCCTAGCTAGAATTTAATTTTGGACGATGGGACAAATTTTTATTGCTACACTTTTATCAAGTATCCAACAAAAATGGTTGTTTATTTATAAGAAAGATTGCTAATTCAGATGTATAAGGCTTTGGCTAATATGTAATTTATAGTAATATTTTTTAATATTTTTTTTGTTTTTTTCTTATTAAAATTGATAAAGAAATGTTTATAATTATTTTTACTGGAATTTTGTGAGAATGTGGCTAGACACTACAAGGGAAACGTCAGTTTGATTTTGTGTGAGGTATTCTCTGATATGTTTGATAGGCCGACCTCTATAGGATGAGGAGTATATATGCAAAAGACATTCTGACAATTAAGTTAGTATTTAGCTAGATACTCAGAATAATAATATATTCAAAAGAAGTATGAGTTAGAGTGTCACTTAGAGATACTTCCCGCAGGTAGATGTAGGATTGGAATGGTGACGTATGGTGACTTCATGTTTCGTCACCCTTGCCGAGCAGATGTGACCTCATATCAACCTTAAGTTGATGATTTGATTTTACCCTGACTCTAACCGTGTTAATGTCATACTAATATGTTCTAACGAAGAGACATGACTCACCCACGCATCCTATTCCCCGTGGCTGCCTTAGAGGCGCGACACGACTAATGGGATGCCTCGTGCTGGCCCATGAAGGTGACCGAGCTCATATAGTACATAAGTTCCCTAAGGTCGGCAGTGTTGAGTATGAAGGTGGTCGAGCTTACGTGTTGCTCCATATCAAGAGCCGACCTGTACGAGGCTAAGGAGATTTTGTCTTTCCTTCTCATTGATTGGTTTGTTCTAAACCCAGTCTCCTCTATAGTTCTCTCTAAGTCTGGATTGAATTTTAATTTTGAAGATGGCATCATCTCTTATTTATTGGTTGTCATTGCATTTAAGAGTGATTTTAAATGTCAATGATGAGACGTTTCTTGAGCCGTTATGTTACTTCGAGAAGAATGTAACTTTTCTCATTATGATTTGGATTTTTGAGCGTTACACCTTTTGTGGGTGTGATGTTTTGATTTTTGAGCATTGCGTCCTTTTAGATGGTCACACGTTCTTGGACTTTAACGTTTCGAGTCTTTGCTGTGTATAAATAGCTCAAACCTTATTCTTTTTCTTTTTCTTCTACCTTGGACCTTTTAGATTTTCTTTGATCTTGTTGTCTTAACTTTTTGCTAACTCCATTTGCTTCATCTTACTTTACTAACTTTTTCATTCTCAAAAAGGTATGTTTGTGTAAATGCTCCCTTTTTTGTTGGTGAGCTTCTTAAGTGGAGACAATGGCATTCCGTCATAGATGCTCTTTTGTTTACTGTGAACATTCTAAATATCGTTTTCTCTTTTTCTAGAACTTATAGGTGGTGATTTTAGTTTGAAGTGTCTCCTTATCAAGACTAGTGTGTCTTCCTTTCCTACCCCGCCGAATTCCTTTGTTTAAGCGGCGAACACTACAATGTAGGTATCTACTCACCAAGGATAGTGCATAAACAACTTCTGATTGTCACTAATAGCCATCAATCATTAGAATTGTTTCCTTGAACTCATTCAAACTTAAAATACCAAAACTGTTCAGTGAACTTCAAAGACAATCAATTGAATTTCTTCAAAACAAGGCTAGATTAACAATACAGGTTAAGGTTTTGTGAGAAAATGGTGAAAATAATGTGTTTGAGTAGAGAAAGCGACAAGGCTTTAGTGGGAAATCAATTTAAAAACTATCGAACCCCTCGTCCTTATTTATAGACCTCTAGCTCTCGCTTGAGCGGGGTGACTAGTCTTTTGCGGTAGGCTTTTTTCTTAAGTGAGACTTTCTAGCTTGAGCGAGAAATAGGTAGTTATCTCGTGGTGAAGAAACCTATCTCGCTTGAGTGAGGTGCCCTGGCTTAAGTAGAAGCAAAAACATTTCTAAAAGGATCCAAACTTGCCAAACCTTAACTCTAGACATACATATACAACATACCACGAAAACAAGGGAGGTCCTAAGTTTGAAATTCTGGAGTGTTACAAGTTTAGACATAGAAAGACTTATGAAAAAATACATGGGTCAAGAGGACCTATGGAGGTGATGATACTAAATTGAAGAATGTGAGAAGGTTAGAATATTAAGTCCATGACATGAAAAGGTGAGAATACTCTATTACAAACCCAAAATGGTGAAAACTCATAACACACTTGTAAAAGGTGAGCATATTAACTTAGGGATGTGAGAGTACTCCATGAAGACTTATCAATGAACTAATATTGGTTTTGTGTAGCTTGAAATGGCTTGGGAAAAATTTAAGTAACCTTTAAAGGCTTGAGAAGAATACTTTGAAAGTCTATAAAGGTTTTAGGTATTGTATTTGGTGTGTTTTCTAGTAGAAAAAATACACATAATACTTATTCTTAGACTAGATTCTATCACCATTTTCATGCAAAATTATCATCGTACACATTTCTATTAAAGATCTTAGAATTTATTCTCATATTTTCCAACTTCTTACGAATCTAAATTAAAGTTCCAAGACTTTGATCTTACCTTTTCCATCTTTTAATGATCCCATAAAGAATTGTCCAACCATGACTTTTGAACAACGACATGGTAATCAAGGTGATGAGTGTAGGTTTTTAGGAGTCATAATGAGCTCGATAAAGATTGTTGACATGAGCACTAGGAACACGTTTATTTAAGGATTGCCAAGTGTTAAGTCAAGATGACTTAACATCTTAAGTTTTGATAATTACAAGCCAGACACAGTAATTAACAGACGATATCAGACAGAAGATAAGCATATATAAACGAAGTGAGCATCCTTAACATAAACGAACAAGTCTCATCTTCTATAAGATGAAGTTTTCAGAATGTCTTTCAAACGAAGGATCGCCTTATTCACATCAAGACAAAATGATAAAGCAAAGACAGAGAAGAACGAAGAAGAGGACAAACGAAGGCTTAAGTGAAGATCTTTCATCTAATGAAGTCAAGTGAAGTAACTCACGCCAAAATTCAAATCAAGACGTTACTTTCAAAAGCTTCTAAAGGAAGAAAGAGATACTGTGCTAAACTTCTGCAACACGAAAAGTAAATAGTACTTTTTGTTGATATCTCTAAGCAAATCAGTCAAAGTCTGATCTCGCGCTGACTCCGCTGTGAAAACATTAATTATTCTGATTGTTCATTCTGACATCTCTGAAGAGCCCAAGAAAAACAACAATGGTAAAATAACATCTGTCTAACAGCTACTTTGATGAACTTGCCTATAAAAGGACTTCATCTTCACAAGGTCAAGTTGGTGAACTTATGCTAGAAAAACATTTATTCAAAGTTTCGCTCACAAGCTTAATATTTTCTCAGTTCTGAACTTTCATTGTATATCTCTCTCTGCGTAGATGATTGATCTTTTTCATACCCTTTTAAATCCACTTTTGTGGTGTTTTAGATTGAGGAGACTGTGTTTCAAAGAATACCTTGTATTAGCATAAGGAGGTTGCGTTCCAAAGAATACCTTGTTGTTAACCTGAGAAACCTGAGTTCAAACAATATTTGTGTAGGCAGAAGTGATTGGGTGCAAACAATACTTGTAAGAGTATTTCACTGGTTATAGTGAAAACTTAGCACATTGTTAAGTAACTGAACGTAGTTTTCATAGACGAATCAGTATAAAAATCCTGTCTGAGTATTTTCTGACTAACAGGAAATAACAACTTTAACTCCTTTTGTTAAAATCAATCTTTAAAGAAAGAAATCTGCCTCTATGCGTCTCAGACGCAATTCAACCCCCTTCTTGTGTTCTATCTTTTACACCCTCTTCGACATACAAGCATACTCATTACCCTTTATTTTAGTTTCCAGCATTTTGCAATCATCAATAATTTCTATAAATTCATTCACTCATGAAACATAAAAATTACCGCCTTTAACCTTAGAAGGAAGAATAATTTCGTTAAAATCTCTAAACAACATCCATGGATAGGGAAGGTGCTTATGAGATAATGCTGAAAAGGTCAGTTAGGGATTTAACCTAACATATTTAGAAAAATAATTATAGGATGTGTGCCATTTTGAAATGTTGGATATGACCACTTGTGGATGAAATTAGGATTGGTAATGGGGCAGGTTATGGGTGAATTTAGCGCTTCTTATTCTCGCCCTTGTAAAATGTGGGATGGTTCAGGTTTGAGGATTTTAAAAATGAGTTTAAGATTTTGAAACACATCTCTGTCCCTGTCAAGTTTTATCGGGTTTAGGTTAAATAATTAATTATATTTTATACAAACAATAAATAACCAAATTTTATAATAAAAATTTAAGAATAAAATAAATTTTTAGTTAAATGTATAATTTTTGTATTAACTTGTCATTAACATAATTAATTTATACATGTTTATATAACGAGTAAGTTCGAGTGCAAGTTTAAGGTGAGTAGTGATTGTCCATACCTGTCCCCACCCCAACCTAAAAAGATCAAGGCAAGTTTGGTTTCGGGTGCAAGGAAGATCAAAATATGTTTTTCCATTAATATCAGGATGAGTTTGAGTAAATACTCATGAGTTTAGATTTCTTTGAGAATTCATTACCATGGTCGAACCATAACCTCATAATTATTTTAGATTCACTACCCTAATTGACTTAATTTAACTTAAAGAATTAATTAATCAGGTCAATCTAGGCGGCGTAATTGATCCTGAGAGTGACAGTTACAAGGATAAGAATCTGATTCATCCAAGAATACAACATGAATAACTAGAGAAGAATGTTAGGAGATTAGCGGTGAAGTCGTGATCCCAATCGCTTTAATAAATTGTTTTAAATCTTTCTTTAATAATTTTGATTACTTGACAAACAATCAATTTTTTTTCTAAAACCTTTCCGATCAATTTTATAATTAATCTAATTTAATTGTTGTCTCCGTAGGATCGACAACCCTGTTCTTAAATGCTTATTACTTGACGATTATGTTATACTTGCCATAGCGGGAAGGAGGTAACACTCCTCCACACGCATCAACTTCCTTCCATAGTTCATATAATTCTTAAAGTATAGATTTTCCATAAGGATCACTAGAAGAAATGGATTCTCAATGTCAAAGTCTACCTTTATCAAATTATTTTGCAAATAAGTATTTTTTCTCCTTTAAAATCAAATGAGGGTGATGAATAACTGTCTCTAAATGGTATCTTTTTTCACAATGATAGTTTAGAGGGGCCCGATGGGTATCCCTCGCAAACGACAATTACAAAGAACATATAATCTACATCTCACTCTATATCTTATATTAAATTCAAATTATGCATATTTTTATTTTGTGATGTGATTGATATGGAACAATATGCACTAGATTCTTATATTTATGGTTTATGTGATATAAGTGATTTTCATAATTTAGTAAGGGTGGTAGAGTAGATTATTTAAGGTTGAAATATAATGTGCATCATTCAACCTTATAAGATTAATGTATTGTGTTCTCTTGTGAAATGAATGATCAACTTAGAATTCTCGATAACATGGATGTAAGGTTTGACACAAATATGATGGATGTGAGGTTTGACACAAATACAAGTATGATGTGATTCTCGATAATATGGATGTGAGGTTTGACATAAATATTTTGCATTTGCATGTACATGTTAATCTTGATTTCTACCTTGGTTTGCTTATCTTGGGGTCTTATATTGTTCTTTTGTTTGATGATTTTTGTACATTTGTGTTTGATCCTATAGTTTGGATCCAAAAGTTTATTGTTAATAAGAAGCTTGCCCTTCCAAAAATATCAAGCTTCCTTAGTTATATGAATTTACTTAACTTTATAGAACTGGATAATTGTTTTACTTTGTGTAGGAATAAGTTCCTCAATTGTCTTTTCCACTTGTATTGTAGGTACTCCACTTCAAATTTGGGACAAATTTCTTTCAAAAGGGTGAGGATGATGGAGGTTTGGAAATGGACACTTTAAAAGCTTAAAAAACCAATCACTAGAGTAAAGAGTAAAAAACTTTAAGGGCAAATTACTTAAGAAATCCTCCATATGATGATCAAGTTGCCCAAACTTAAAGAAGGCAAGTGTGGATTAATTGGAATCTCCTTAAAGATGCTTAGAAGGTCTCAATTTAAGCGAGTTGAAAGTTGCCTAAGCTAAAATAAGCCGGAGAGAAATTTCATCCAAGCTTGGAAATTCACTCAAATAAAGAGTTTTGCCTTAATTTGCTTAAGTAAAGAGTTTTGGCTCAAATAAAATTTGGTTTGAGAATAGATTAGAGAAATTAGTTCAAGTTAAGGATTTTGCCCCGAAAGGAAATTGACGCTAAAGAAATTTCTATTTTTACTTTTTTAGTATTTGTTGTAATAAATTTTTTGGACTTTAATTAAGTCTTAGAAAATGGTTTAGGTCTTATTTTGACTTTTGCCAGTAAATAGGCCCTCTTTTAATCCTTGGATAAATTTGATTGAATTAAAATTTAGCATTATGTAAGAAAACCTTTTTCTTGGATTTAGTGGATGGATAATTTTAAGTTTTATCGATGATTTTCAAATCCATTGTGACCATTCCTCAATAACTTATTATATTCATCCTTTTCTTTTTCAACTTTTATCAATAAAATTTTAAGGTTCTTCAATTTTGGAAATGATTGAGTAATTCAACTATTCGTAACTTAAATTTTATCAATTCAACCTATTTATGTCCACCTTAACATGTGGACCAAGAACAGATAATGTACTAAGTAAGAACTCTCATCTAAATAAGAACTCTCATCAAAATACATCATATTTAAACTTAAAAGCAAATCAACATTAACATGCTACCAATCTTATGCTTTTCTACAACAAATTCTAGTAATCATGTCTTCATGATATCATAATGATAAAAATTATCTATGATTCCACTTATCCTTTAAAGAATCAAATTTGACCATGAAATAATCATGATTAAAATCATAAAGGTTGAAATTTTATACAATTTTTATATATTTTATATTTTGCTTACGTCATTAAGGTAACCTATATTCTTCCTTAAAATTATAAAACTTAAAGTACAAATCTTCCATTAAAAAATATAATTCTTATTATCATATTCTACCTTCACCAATAATTTAGTAAGTCATTTTTTTAAATGATTTTTTTTATCTATCATAATTATAAATAATAATTTTTAATGAGTATGCTCTTAACCAACACTCATGTGAAACATATATCTCTCTCGTTATATTCTATTTCATTATTTTAATTTAGATTTTGCATCCTTCTTATAAATATTATTTAACAATTACTAGAAATTAGCTTATAATCTTTAATAATATTTTCTTTTACAAATTATACCGTTTATTTCATAGTTAATGGTTAAAAGTTATTAAATTGTTTCTTAATTAACTTTTATTTTTTAGTTTTATTATTAATAATTAGAATCATCATAAATAATTTCATACATTCTTTTCGTGTGTGTGTGCCGGGAAAAAATCTTTACATATTAAAATAAAATTCTTGAAAACATTCTAATTCTACTCAAAGAGAAACTGAAAATTACTCTTATAAATATTTTAAAAATAATAAAAAAAATATTGAAATGAAAAAAAAATAAAAAAATAAAAAAATTTCTTCCCTCATGTTTAAAGTCTGCGTTCCACCATGTAAATAATTATTTTAATATACCTTTATATTAGTATTTTATTTCATATACTGCACATGTCAAGTTTATACAACAATTATTATTTATTTTAATTTCTGATTGTTTTAAAAAGTTTTACTTAAACCATATATATATTTTTTAAAGCATTTTATATAATATCTTTTCATGAAAAAACTAACATATGCAAGTGTGTGTTAGAGTATGGAGAGTGCAGTTGGAGGAAGTTGACCTCAAACGTGAACAACGACCACAGGAAAGAGAAAAGGTGACGCTGGAGTGGGAAGGACCAAACAAACACAAAGAGCGTGATAGATACGCGAGCAAGACAGCGCGTGAGGGAATCATGGCGCCCTCGAAAAGGTCCTCTCTTTCCGCGAAAGAGCACGTGTCAACGCGTCAGGCTGAGCTGTTTGCACGCGCCACGTGGCGCTATGGTAGCGGTCGAAGGCACAGATCCCATCCCAGCCGTCAGAAGCATCATCCAACAACACATATACACACACTACTTGCAGTTGCAGGTTCATACTATCCATACTCTTTCTCTCTCCTGTTACCCCCAAAATATGGAACTCTAGAGAGAGAAAGTAAGGGTTGGTTTGGTTCACTTCCTATTCCTATTCCTGTTACTATCTCCTCACAGGTAATAATAATATTAATATTAATATTAATATTAATAACCTTTTCCAATTTCACTGTCAATTTATAACATTTTTTTTTTGTTCTTTTTTGATTTTTGGGAACTGTTTTGTGTGATTGTTTTGTTTGTTAGTTA
The DNA here is from genome assembly GCA_026586105.1 of Hylodesmum podocarpum. Taxonomy (NCBI): domain Eukaryota; kingdom Viridiplantae; phylum Streptophyta; class Magnoliopsida; order Fabales; family Fabaceae; genus Hylodesmum; species Hylodesmum podocarpum. Next base: position 3,953,102 of record JALJEV010000493.1, on the reverse strand, counting down.
TGCTGGTGGTGCGTGAGTGAGCGAAAGGTGGAGTTCGTTGTTGTTATTTGATTTGAGGGTTTTTTTGAGAACATTTTGTGGTTCGTGTTTGAGAACAATTGGGATTTGCTTTCTGTTTTTGTTGGGGTTGACTTGCGATTTGGCACGTCAATTCCATGGGTTCTGCGTGCGTTTTCGGGCATGGGGTTTTGGGTTTTGACTTTTCAGTGTTTTTGCGTTTTTGAGGACATGGATGATTGATTGTGTTCGACGTGTGTAATTCTGTTGGTGATGGTTATTATCCTTGGAAATTCAGTGGAGATGTTCAACATTAGAGAGTGGTTATGACTTATGAGTGAGTTTTTTCTTTTGGGGTATGTAGAAGTGATTTACTAATCTGGTTTGGTTTAGAACTCAACTCAGTAAGATATGCTGTTTTATTTTTTTAACTTTCCTTTTTTTTTTTTCAAATTAAATTAGGTTTTTGTGGTGAGTGATTTGGTTAGGACCTGAAATGAAGATGGGAACAGAATTTGACATTACTCAAGGATGCAGATTAGGAAATGACGATTATAGATGAGGTCCTCGGGAGAGTAATTAATTCAAACTTGATTTTTATTTTAGAATTATTTCAAACTTGAATTTAATTTGGTCTAAGTTGTATTTATTTTTAATTTTTTTCTTTGATGATGTTATGATTCTGATTTCTGACTATGAATCCTTTAGCCCAGCTGTGTTTGAAGATGTTATTCAATTGGGTGTTGTGTTTTGGTTACTTTGCTTGGTGAAATAATTTTTTGGCGAGGGGTTTTACTTTTTTGGGCACCCTATATTTTGGAAGTCTTCAGTATTTGAATAATTTGATGCAATTGTTTGGCATGGAAAACTAATATTTATGAAGATTTACATTTTTCTTGCTTTGGTTTTAAGATAGTCTCTTGTAGGTCTCTATTCTACATCTAGTATTTTATTGAAGTGTTATACTTATCTACTCTTTTCTTGATGATGTTGTTTTCTTCTATATAAAGGAAGACTTGGGTTTTAGTTTCCGATTTGCAAATGCATGTTCTTAATTGTGATTTAGAATGTTGCTTACTACTTGTATGACTGTGTTTTTTCTTTATTAAAATATCTTTAATGTATATTTTTACTCTTCTACCTATTATATAATTTGTAATTTGGATTTCTGTTCTATTTTTGTGCAACAGCCTCTGCTGCTTTGACTGTCTAAAGGGACCTTGGTTCCCCACAGATGTGCCCAGAGCAATATTGTTGCACCAATTGTAAGCACAAATCAAATGCCATCCCTAAAAATGAAGAGCAAAGTAAGCGTGAGCTGTTTAACAGAAAGACAGGATCTGCATGTGTGTCCGAAATCAAAAATAATTTCCAAAAACTCGTGTTCTAAAATCACGATTTCTACTCAAAAGACTGAAATAGACACTACTGTTCAGAATTGCCTAGATAGTAAGTGGCAGTTTCAATATGTCTCTGAGATTTATGTCTAAATATCTATCTAAATTATGATTTATTTTTCTAATCAGTGTTTTTATCAATGATTTGTGCTTTTTGCTTCCCTGGTTCTTTTCAGCTTATCTTTTTGTTTCTTTTTTAAACATATTTTTTAGTATGCTCCTGACTTTAATCTTTCATGTTTGGACAACTTGCTAAATCACCTGAGCTTATGATATTGAGATTTTCTTTATTACAGACAATTGGTGACTTTAGGTTTCTTTGTGGTCATAAATTTGTTTCTTCATTGTCAGAATTTTCCAAAGTACAGTTGTACTGCATCATTATTGTACAGCTATTTAAGCATTATAAGTGGTTTTTCTAAGTTTTTTTAATGTTAGATAATGGAATAGATAAAATTGTTTTAGTGAGATTCATTTGGTATAAAAGAACTAACTTTTAATCCTGTGACTGAGTAGAATTAGCCAACTATAGAATTGTGTATCCATGTCTGGCTGTTTTTCTTGATATAATCTATTTCTCTGATGTAATAGTAGGTATTACTTTCTGTATATGTACAACCTTATTTGATGGGTTTTTGTTTAAATTTACACTGAAATTATTTCAATTCTCACATTTGATAGTTCTTACTATTTCTCTATAGTTTCCTCAAGGACGCACCCCAAAGACGTTGCATGTGATCAATCTATTGACAACAAAGAGTTTCAGGAAAAAGAAAACTCTGAATTGGAGCACCAATTTTCTGTTTGTTCCTCTGTCCTGGGAAAAATGGTAGAGTTTGATTGTATTGGCTTTAGACAATATTTATTGAAAGTCCACTTTTTTGTTTAATTTACTAATAACTTGGTAATTAATAACTACAATGGTCAAGACAACTGCCATAAATAGTGGGTGGATTGTTTGATATAACCCTTCATAAATACTGTCCTAAATTAATGCATTCAGTTTGCTTGGGCGATTCTTTCTAAAAGTGTCCAATGACCTCCTCTTGCTAGAATGGCTTGAATTTTTTCATGTTTTCTTGTCATAAATTTAGTTAAACATATTGTCTTTCAAAAATTTACCAACCTGAATTGAGAAATCAACAATCGAGACTGAACACTTTATTGGCCTTTTGAATCTTTTGGGATAACTTAAAACTTCAAAGGGCTGAGGATGCTATTTTTGCCCAATTTTATATTTTTAAAAGAAATAAAGTCAAGTAGGACATGGATGTTTGGTAAACTGGAAAACTGATCCTGAACTGTTCAAATTTAAACTAGTTACGAAAATGTATAAATTTGAACCAAATTTGATATGTTTGTTTGTTTAAAGTTTGCTTTTAAACTGAGATCAATACTCAATGTTGTTTGTCAATTCACCTTTCTTATAAATTTCAGATAAAGTAAAAAATGAGAAATAGAAGAGGAATAAATTAAAAACATACACTGGCTGTTTTAAAACCAACTTTATACTGCATTTGTTTTAAACTAGTTTTGACTGAAAAATTAATAAATAAGAACAAGTTTATCAAAATTTAAAATTTACTAAACACCTCTAGGATTTTTGAAATCATTCCCATTGTACATGATTTTCTGGTTTTTGAAGATTGGCAAATACCCCATAGTCAACTTAATTTGGTAAACTACACTGATATATCTGTGATATATGTTATTTTCTCATAGATAAAATAAATTTACCATGTACGAAGATATTTCTAGTTTTGGGTTATAGTGACAGCATGTATGAGAACTACTTCTTGAAGCTTTAGTGTGACTTAGCTTTCCTGTTATTGAGAGGAGGATAAAAGATCATTGGAAGGGGATGTGATGCTTCAATTCAATTTATGGAAGCTAAATAATTTCCTTGTCATTTTAAAATAATTATATATTTGTGTGCTACTTATGTTAACTTTTCAACCATTGCTCTTTACCTCTACCCATGAAATTTGAACTTTTCCATGATGCACAACTGACAAGTCTTTCTCTTTTTCTAGGAACTAACCAACCCCTGTACAGCAAACTTAGAAACAATTTTTTCTCCTGCTTTTGAGCCCATTGAAGTCCATTCACAACATTATACTGAAAAAGATGCAGGTATGACAATTTTGTTATATTAACATATATAGATATGTCCCATATATGTATATGGAGCATATCTAGTAAGAGTAGTGGCTTATTGTGAGAATGAGACAAACAATGACTGTTGGATCATGTTGCAATTACTGCAACCGCTATGGCCATGTTGAGGCTGAATGTTACACCAAGGCTAGAGAAGAGTCAAAGCCAGGGGTGTTTGTAGATCATATGTTTATATCTCCATGTAGTCATTGTATGAAAGAGAAAAAGAATGGTCATAGCATACTGGTTAGGGACAGCTGGTTACATCACTTAAAATAGGATGTGTCAAAACATGGGGACAGATAATCTTAAACGTTAAGCCCAAATAATAAATCAGCCACTACTGAACATAACTGGAAGCCAAAAAACTGGCACAGGTTAAAGAAAGCCCACAAAACCAAAGTCTGTACATAGACCTGACTAAATCATGAATTTGAGACCCCAACAAATATAGTGTATACCCCCACAACTGAACATATAATGTTTTGGCTTAAAAATTCTAAACCATAAAATAATTAGATTTACAGCTCAGCCCAATTTTCCCAGTGTACCAAATTAGTTAGGTATTTGGTTCTCAGGCTTTTGTCTTTTAGAATGAATTACCTGTATCACAATGTATGGCTACTTCATGACTGTTTAATTGTTACTAATTTTATGCTGACTAGTAACTACTTTGATTCCATTGCAGGGAGCATGGGTGATACAAACATGGCAGGAGTTGGAGTTGATGAGGGTAGAAGCATATGTGGTTATGAAACATGCGATGTATCAGACTTCTACATTTCTGACATGATCATTACAAGCTTACCCTTTGGTGGAAATTGCTTTGATGATGATATCAGTGAAACCAACTGCCTAACTGATTATGGATCTGCCGAGCCATCCATGTTCACTGCATCTGAACAGTACATGATCCTGCCTGCTCTTGAAGATGATATTAAAGTTGGAAGTACTTCTGATATAATATCATATGAAGAAGCCATGATGGTTCGAGAAAGTGCTAGTCTGTATTCAGCAATGGGTCAGATAAGATCCTGCAACCAGGAGTCTGATGTTAAAAGTGACTTGGATAAGTCAGAATGCTTTGATCCACAGTCATTTATCAAGAATTTACCAGAACTGTCGGAAATTGAAGTTAATGGGCAGCAGACCATAATTCCTAGGCAATCTCCAAGAAGAAAGTCAATAACTCTAGTGCTTGATTTAGATGGTAAGACACTAAGTATGTCTCCCACTGAATATCAATAATCAATACTTTATTTAATATAGCATTGTACATAAATTGACACCAATAACTTAAATGACGACATTTATGTCCAATTCACCTTTTTTTTTTTTTTTTTAATTATACTATGGTTGGAAGTTGCTTTTGATTCATATTACCCTTTTTTTCCTTTTCTCTAACTGTTACTTTATCTTATAACAGAGATTGGCCTTTCATCATGAGAATTTATCACACTTTACTTTTGATTTGAGGATAAATTTTGGATGATATGTTTTCAAGTTTTTAATGTTTTAACTAAAAGAGATATTCATGCAACTATTTTTCTATCCATGGCATGGTAAAGCTAAAATTATTTCCATCTAAATTTTGTCAACGATAAATTTAACAAGAATTGTAACTAGAAGAACGCTTCATAAATATCAGATGCATAACTATACTAAATATTGCATTATTGGCAAGGAGCAAATGTTCATAGAGGATGGTATTGCTTTAATACCACATTAAAATCATAGTCATAGTTTTATTTATTTTGTGTACAATGGCGGCAACAAGAAAACATTTCAGAAATAACATTGAGATTGCTTCTTTAATTAGAAGATTAATTGGCTACAAATATATTTTGCTGAAATTGTAGGGTAGAGAGAGAGAGAGAGAAAGGAGGTAAAAGAAATTGAATACATTAAAAATACTGAATTGATATGATATGTGTTGTACTACTAAACATAAAGAACTAACCCTTATTTATAGTTGTTGGCAACTGATTTCATGCTGAGTCAACGGATCTTCAATTGGGTGATTCAATCACCTTTTTGACAGGCTGCAAAACTGCATTGAATTGCTTTTATTTTGTTCTCCTAATATCTTGCAAAACTTAGTTCCTTATTTTCTGTGATTTTAACAGAGATAGGATTTTGTTCCTTTCTTTTCTCAGCTCCTTTATTGTTGTACAAATCTGTTTAGGACAGGCTTTATTCTTTCTTTCCTATTTATCTTGATTTTAGGATAAGATCTGATGCTTTCCTTTATTAGGATTCTGATTGGTGTACTAATTTCTATTTAAAACTTGTCCAATATTCTTTTGGTGTACAAGGAGAAATCAAGGTTTGATAGTAAGACCTTGTGCATACTAATCCAACCCCTGCCACTAGACCAAACCTAGTGGTTCCTGCACATATCCAATCTGTTTCAGAGGAATGAAAACTACCATTTTACACAATAGTAATACTAGATCAAAACCCTAACTACATAAGGAAATAAATCATGAGATAATAAGGAATATTGAAACTAATTCTTAGAGATAATTTAAGATACTCTTTAAGTTATTTGTTGGATATCTTTTAGCGAAGTGTTACAGACACACTCTTTGTAACATACCCTCTCTAATTGGTTAAAATTTGTAGAAAATTACAAAATTGGGAGAGAGAAATATTAAATAAGATGTGGGATCCACATAATTTTGTCATTTTAAGGAGAGTGAGTTTGAGAGTGTGTTTCTAGCATATCTCTATCTTTTATATATTCAAACACTTCCCCTCAGGTTAAATGTTATAAAGATTTAAGCTTTTTAGAAATAAAGCATTTAACTATAGTATGAGCTTCACCAAACATGGTTGGAACACCTTAGAAATGTGGGTTAAGGATCTAATTCAGTCTTACAAAACCGGCTTGTAAGGTGAGGATTGCCCCCACTTCTATACACTAAACAGGTTGAGGACTGAACAAGGGTGGTCCGGTAATGGGTGGCATGATAGGTTCAATAACAACAACAAACAATCTTATGATAGACTTTGATACTATCTTAGAATTGCAGGTTAAGGGCCTAATTCAACCTTACAAAACCAGTTTGTAAGGCGAGGATTGCCCCCTTCCCCCCCCCACCTTACATACACTAAACGGGCCATATCTCTAGGCGATGTGATCATTCTGAAAGATTGATGCGAGATCACATTTAAACAGGCAGAGACCAGACTACTTTAGGACTGAGATAAAGACTGAATAACATTTGAGACCCAAAAATTGATTGGGCTAGGCTGTGTTTGGGACATGAAATGAGGTCAGATTGCGTATGGGGTGGGCTCTGGTACTAAATGAAAGTGACAGCAACAACAGGCAGCAAGATAAGGTTGTTCAACCTGAAACCAGCAGGGAGGTGGCTTGAAGCATTGGAGTCCATGGGTTAGCAAGAGAGAAAAAAACGACATGGAAGAGCTCTGAAAATTTTAGGAAAAGGCTGATGAAGGGAGGGGTAGATTGGGTACAAGTAGGGTAGCATGATGTTGGCACTGCAGTTCTGCAGGCTTGATGATTGCTTGAGTTTTGTTTTTAACTAGCTTTTCAAAGCTAGCAGCAAGCTTGATGTCCAATGTATCTTGTCAGAGTACAACTGAATTTGATTGAGTATTCAGTATATTCATTAAAAACTTAGTTTGACTGACTCATTTAGTCATCTCTACTGGGTGATATATCATTGTTTTATTCATATGAACTGATGTATCATTTTTATGAACGTTTGTTTTTGCAATATTTACAGTTGAATATCCTATTTACCTTACCTATCTGTCATGTTCTCCTATATGCAGAGACACTTGTTCATTCTACTCTGGAACAATGTGATGATGCAGATTTCACTTTTACTGTTTTCTTCAATCTGAAAGAGTACACCGTATATGTAAAACAGAGGCCTTATCTCCACACATTCTTGGAGAGAGTATCAGAGATGTTTGAAGTAGTTATTTTTACTGCCAGCCAAAGCATATATGCAAAGCAACTACTTGATATATTGGATCCTGATGGAAGATTCATTTCTCGTCGCATGTACAGAGAATCATGCCTTTTTTCAGATGGAAATTACACAAAAGATCTTACTATATTAGGTGTTGATCTTGCAAAAGTTGCCATAATTGATAATTCACCTCAGGTACATAATCTGTCACCCCTTGTTGTTACTTCAACTATTTCTTTTAGTTCCCAATTTCCAGGCTGTTTTCAATTTCTGTTATGTGTTGAATGTATTGAATTCTAATTGGAGTGTTATTTTGAATCCGCGGGTAGTTAAAAATATTTTACTTTTCCAATTGCTATAAATATTAGAATATTTCCCAAAAGGCACATATAAAACTAAAACTAGGCATATGAAATGAAAAGTTTCATTGCAGTGATCTTGGGAATCCTGCAGCAAGCAGAAGAGCAGTAGGCTCGAACTTTGCCAAGACAATACGATGGAAGAAACTAGAGATTCTTTACATTGATTCAATAATAACCTAAGAACCTTGTGTGTTTGGATGAAAAGTAACGAGAGGGAAAGAAAGGGAAATTAACTTAGACATTGTTTGGAAGTTTTTAAATAAGGGCAAGTGAGGGGGAAGTGTCTCATCTTCCCCCATTCAAAATTGGGCTGGGGTCAAGCCTTTATTTTAAAGAGGAAAATAACCCTCATTTCACCCTTTCTTTGCTTAAACATACAAACAAGAGGAAATGACTCTCTTCCACCCCCTTCTGTCTTACCATCTCTTTCCCTACTTAAGAACATCCAAAGGCTACTCTCTGACACTGGATGGGTGAGGGTGAGAAAATATTTTCTTCATTGAATATTCTTTGATGTTTAATCCTTTCACTCTTATAATAAATTTCAGGTTTTCCGGTTGCAAGTGAATAATGGTATTCCTATAAAGAGTTGGTTTGATGATCCATTAGATTGTGCACTGATGTCATTACTTCCCTTTCTAGAGACCTTGGCTGATGCTGATGATGTCCGTCCTATCATTGCAAAGAGATATGGTAACAATGCATAAGGTTTCTCATTAGACCAAATTTAGCAGATCTTCTCCTTTCTTCTAGGATTAAGAAAAATTTGGCCTCCAATTAGATGCTAAAGTCTTCTTTTCATTTGAGTTTGAGATGAATTAACCTATACAATAAACTATTGGTTATCTTATTGTTGAGTCCAGAATTGGTTCCCTTTTCTTCTCTCAGTTGACAAATATGGAGTTCTGTGTTTCCCTCGAAAGGTAGTTATAGCAACCATCTCTCTGTCTTCTCTTCTTCCTGTTAGTTCTTGTACAGTTAAAGTTTGAATATTCCGTGGGGGTGTACATGAAATGATCATATTAAGGAATATAGTTCTGAGAGTTACTTATTTCATTTCTTTGTTCCATATGAAGGGTGAATCAATTGTCATGTTTGCTGATAAATGGAATCTGTTATTTAGTTAAGTTTTACTTGCTCTTTGTTATTATTTATTAATATTTTTCTTGTCATATACTCCTTTAAGATTATGATTCAATTATTATTTTATGGATCATTGATGCAATGTGTGTTATCAATCAAGACAAATTTAGTTTGATATCCCAAGAAACACTGACTACTTGTCTAGAACAGTTAAAATACTAGGAAAAACAATTGAAAGGGGGCTAAATTTAGAGCTGAAATTATAACAATCAAGTGAACAATTCTATGGATAAGATTGAATAATATTTGTGTATTAGTCTTTCATACAATAATTATCATCCATAGCCAACAAATTTGAAACATTTACTAAAACAATGCAAAAAAATATATGATCATATGTATGGAACATAAACAAGTTATGAGAATAGTTGAATAGCATAGTTTTGAGAATAATCATGTGACAATCTTGTTTCAATTAAGGTTTCAGTTGCACTTTAAACAAATAGCAGAAAATGAATGTCAAGTTAATTCTATTCAGTATCTAAACATATCCACAATAATATATCCAGATAATTAAGTGTTAGTTAATTGTTCTACTGGTTGTGATTGAATTAAAGATTATTACTGTATCCACTTTTCCTAGCTGTTGAGATATAAAGTAGATTATAGAGATACCCCAGGAGATATGGTACAGATTTGATTTTGGTAGTGTTTAGCCCAACCTTTTTTGAACTTCTCTTTTCCTTAACATCTTCTAAAGATCTCTTAAAAAGTTAAGCAACTTAATTGTATGAAGTGAAAGGAAAACAGGTAGCTTTTATTTGTAATATTTAATTTGCTTTTATGTAGATAGCCTTTATTTAAGAGATTTGCTGTGCATCATGCAATAAGGATCATATCATTAGATTAAGATCTTAATTGACTTTGCTGTAGGTATATTTAGAATAAGCTCCATTCTTTTCTTGTTTTTTGCTTCTCCTTGTTTCTATAGATTCACATAGCCTTTGCGTTTATGTGAATGCCAATTGTAGGGTCGGGAACATAGCTAGATTAAGAGCTTATTGATTAATTACTAATAGTATGTGGTGGGGTGTGTCATAAGAGAATAAATAAATTATTGTTTACAAGGCTCCTATATCATAATTCAAAACTGTCACGCAATTAAGAGAACAGTAGTCTCCTATTACACATAATTCAAAATTGCCACATAATTAAGATCTTGAGGGTCTTAGGTTAAGAATCATTAGGAAGTAATTGTTATTTTTATTATGTGTAAGCTACATTTTCTGTCCTCCATCATTGTACATTTATTGATGACATTTGTTGGATAAAATGAATGACTTGTGCATTGGTGGTTATAACAGTGTAACCTGATACTGTTGACGTGAAAACCATACTGCAATTGAAAAATATGAATGTTTGAGCATGTACATGGGATTTACATCAGTTGAGCTTAAACATACATACACCGATTGTGACATAGATCCATAGATTGGTGTTCATCACTATTGTAAACATAAATGTATTTTTGCCGCTATCTGGTCTGAGTTGGAAGTCATCACCCTTAATAATTTCAATTGAGTTGTCAAGATCTGAGAGGTAATAAACTAGCTTCTTTTTTTCCCTCTTCTGTTAAACTTTGAACTAACTTGTTTTTCAATTTCCTATTAAAGATTATCCTGTGCTGACTTATGGTCAAGCAATCATTTATATATTATTAATTTATTGTCTTCTAAGCTTCCAAGTGTCCTGTTGTAATGTTTATTTTGATAACCAGACATTTCCTTGATATATATACTTGTTCTTAAGGTTCATATGTATAAAGACTTACTGTAAACAGGAAACAGTTCACACAAGGGGAAGGAGAATATTATAATTCTGTAAACCTCCTTGATTATCATGCATTTGGCTGTACTCCTATATACTTTGTTAGCAATAAATTTACTTTTATCATCCTTTATATAGGTGCATGGGTGATATAACAAGTATTATTGATTGGAACCGCCATTAGTTGGTGTTATATCAGAAGAGAGTCATAAGTCAAGATTGAATTACCTATACAACGATGAGTTTGTTTCAATGGAATATAAATGAATAGGATATATCCCTATTACTTTGGTTGGCAGCTGGAGGATGTTGAAAACTCGTGTCTGTAGGCTTGAATCTACCAATATATTTTGTTAAGCTTAGATGTCTTTCACGGCCATATTAACGTATCCGTCTCCAGAATAGCCCCATATAAGTCAGTCTAGTGCAGTTGACTTGTTTAAGGTATTCAAATTTAACTATAGTTTTATCCCACTAGGAGTTAATCTACTATTAAAAGGCCTAAAATTAATAATATTATCATTAAATCAGCAACAAACTATAGTGGATATGAAACTGAAATCAATGAGACTATATGTGAGCAAGTGGAAGGATTGGAAGTTTAGTATTTGTGCATATGATATGATATTTAATGCTTTAGGGATAACATGCTGATTATGTCAAGAGAGGTGGTTTTGCGTTTTTCTCCTTTAGGTTTGAATTTAATGTTAATGGACTTGACCTGTATAAAATAGCTGACTATCACTGCGTTGATGATTGTCTGCTATTCCTTGCTATCTTCATATGCTTTCATGATTTTGCATCCATTGTGTGCAGGTCTGTGGAGAAAATTTTATTAGATTATTCCTCTAATGGCTGTTTCATAGGTATGTAAATTTTGATTACATAAAAAGTCCTGTAAATATATGTTAATCATCTGGTTATAAAGTTACCCATGTTTACCTACATTATTACCTGAAGCAAGGTGGTTTGAAGTTGTAAAATCTAACTTGAAATTTTAGATCATTGTTAGTTCCTTTTTCTTCCCGTTGTTTATTCCCCGGCCATTTCTTCACAATTGGCCATGATAATGTTGCGAAAATACAATTGGAAAAGTTTTCAGTCCAAGTCTTTTTTCTTGGTCATTTAATTATTTTTCTAAGAAGAGAAATAAGTCAAATATGGTATTAACGAATTATCAAGGCATGTTGTTGATATATCACAAATTTTCAGTCATCCTAATCATTTGAAGGAGAACGCTTATTGCATTTAATAATATCTATGCGGAGTTTCAATTGGTTTTTATTTTAAATAGTAAGCACAAGTGGATATATAGTTGAAGTGTACAAAATGATTTTGGTGTAATAAAATGAGTCACACTACTAACTAGTGTGTGCATATAACGAGTTTGAATTTGGCTGAAAAGTACTTGTCCAAAGATTGGTATTTCAAGGATTAAATACCATGCGTGGGGTGAGGGGTATCTCTTAACATTTAGGTATACTTATCACCCCTATAACCATCTATGCAGATGTGTAGTGGTGAAAATTGTTTGAACTTGATAATTAGAAGGGGTCTTTGTCGGCTCAATATTGGTTTACTAAATTTGGTAATTGAGTTTATTGGGTCTTCTACAATTAAGCTTCTTCGTTTGTTTTTTCGTTAAAAATTTTTAAAAATTGCTACCATGGTAGGAGAAGATGATGTTACGGGTGTTGTTCTTTCTCTGTTCCAATCATAAGATTAAACTACTACGTTAACGTGTTTTCTCTTTTATCTTTCACATTTTACCTCAGTATCCATCAACGTGTCATATTTATTATGTCATCTTCCTCACGTTAATCCATTCGTTAAATATTTAAGGATCTTAATAACTTAATTAAAAATGTTGGGATCTAAACACACATCAAATATATAAAGTGTCCATTATGAACAAATTAAAACTTATATAAAAATCAATTAATTATTTAAAAATAGAAATATGTTTATCTTGAATTAACTTGAAATAACATATACTATAGAGGCTGTGATTTTAATGGAGGGGAATTCTAATTTGAAAATTAAAATGGGTATCAATATTATTGTAAGTTAAACTTTAAAACAAATGGATTTAACTGGTATTGAGCTTGACTCTTTCTACCAAAGACCAACAAGGAAAGCCAACTACAGGGGTCTATCACAACACAAAGACAAAATGTGTGGAATTGTACAAGAATCCCATCAGAGCATAAATAGAAAAGAGAAGCTCAGCACAATCATAAATAACCTTGTATGGGTATGTCATGGTATCATGTTACGAAGGGTATACAAGAATGCAGACAAAAACAGATTTCTCCTCATTGGCCATTGATTAATACCAATTGGTTGTTGTTATTGTTGTAAGGAACTATAAAATATCCCACAATTTCTATTTCTTTTAAAATTACAAAGCAAGCAAGTAGTATCTCATTTGGATCAATAAATAGAACTAAAGTTATAGTTAGAGCTACAAGTCAACAACCCAAGCTGGCAACTGCTTCATGAATGAATGACAACAAAAAGCAAGTTGAATGCATTCACTTTATCTACCAACAACTTCTGAAGCACATATAATTAATTTTGTGAGTCATACATGTAAAGGGTATATGTACACATTGTATATGCATGCCTATGGAATTAATAATAGCAAGAATTATGATACATCACAGAGCATAGAGCTTACTACATCAAATATACCTCCTAGCAAGAAAAGGTTCCATCAAACTAAGACACTTGTTACAACATCTTTCCATATATTTGCAAAATGGAACTCATGCAGATTGTATTTCAGCATAATTTGCACCTGAATTTCTCATATAAATTGCCCCTTTCATTTCACCTAATCATTGGGTAAATTTTTCTTGACAAACTAATACAATTTTTTTTCTATTAGTGTTTATAAAATAATTTACTATCCTATATATTCTACTTCCCCCTCCCCCTCCTCCCCCAACCTTATTCCCTTAATTTATTTTATTTCAAACAAAATTTAAGATTTAAAAGTCACCCAGAACTATTTCCTCTGCTTGCTCAATATCCTCCCCTTCTTAATTTGACTGGATTAAATATTGGTTAGATAGATTAAAAAAAACAAAAACAAAACGTGATGGGTATTAATACACAGTGTTGATGCTACAAGCTGTGGGAATGCCATAGGTAATTGGTATATATAATTGAAATTGTTTCTTTGTAAGGGAAGTGTCACCTTCGTCAATATCTATAACAATACGAATTTAGTCTAATATATAACATGTATAATCATAATTAGTATTTAAAAAATTATCACTCATTATCATTAAATATTTTAAAAGCAACATTTATATGATCAAAAGTAAAATAATCAAATATTAAAAAAAAATTTACAACATGTATAAAAGGTATCAAATAACTTATATGATATTTAATATTTTATATGTGAAAAAATATTTTTTGATAAATGAAATAACAATTTTCTGAGAAAATTTTTTTCTCTGAAATAATTTTTATTAAAATATCTATTTATCTAAATTAATTTAATAATAATAGTTAAGTAAAATAAAAATAAATATATAAAAATAGTAAAAAAAAATATTTTTATATAATCTTTAAATTAAATTAGTTTAATATTTTTTTTTTCTCATTATGATGTTGAAAGTAAAAATATTTAAAATTCTTTCAAAAATTTATTTCTATATATTCACAATTAAATTTCAACCCAACTAAACTACAAATCTGAAATTTGGAACCAAAGTCAATTCTTGAAATTTTCTAAAACATAAATTTCAAGATCAATTTGTCTTGTTTCCTTGTTACTACTTAAACCTGTCAACACGGTCTCCTTCACTTATCAACCTCATTCCCACCCTTCACCAATTTCATTCCCGCCATTCCTTGGCTTCATTCTTATGTTTCAAGTTAACAACGCACAATGAAGATGATGAGAGTGCAAAAGGAAAAGATAATAAATGTCAACTACAAATCATTGACACAGACAAAAATGACTCAATTAAACAAGAATGTGTATTATTTTTTTTTTGTGGTGGATTTAATTATACGTATAATGTCAATTTTTATGTTTACAATTCTTAGAATGTTTTAGCCAATCAAATATCTGATTATAAAACAAGTTATGGGGTAAGAAAAGCTCAACAAATAAATGACATCAAAATCATACATTGTTTGGTTGTAATCAAATTATTTTTTTACATTCTAACCACCTTCTATTATATTCTATTATAATACATATCTCGGTACAAAAAATTTTTTTTTAAATGTAATAAGTTGAAAGCTGAAAATAAGGAAAAAAAGACTTTTGAAAATGTTTTAAATTCAGACAATTCCTTTGTCAGAACTTGATTTTCAAAACTAAAATTCTTCATAATAAACTAAAAGTGAGATACTTTTTATGTATTATTCTTTTTCAATTACAGAGTTCTAAAGTAAGAAACCAATCATAACTTTAATTATTCTCTATTAATTTTCCAATTGAAATGTGCTATTTGCTTCGTTTAGGTTGACAATTGACCACTGACAACTAATGTTATCAGAAAAAAATTTCTCATTTGAGATCTGACCCATATAATCTTAATTTCCATTTTTCTATCAGTTTCTTCCTATAACAACATCCTTTATGAAACAGTAGCTTAAACATTCACTCATATAATTGAAGAAAATTCTAAATGCATAATGAATATATCATACTAATATCCAACAAAAATTTTGGGTGACAAATTAGTATGAACTAAATAAAATGCTAACTGATAAAAAAAATAAACCAAAATAAAATGCCATGACGACAGTAATCAAGATGCACTGATAATGTCCTAACTGATGTGGTTAGATAACTGATTTTGAAGCATATTGTTGTATCCATCAGTCTGAAATTCTTCCACTGATGGCAGAAGGGTAGGTAAAGTTGCTACTGGCAGCACATTCTGAGACTGAGAATCAATATTCTGCAATACAGCATCATAGTTATACGGTTGCATTGATGCCATACCTCCATTGTAATTGCAAAGTGAGGACTTTGAGTTATGTTCATCTCCATAAAAATTTGGATCATAACTAGTAGCACCATTCATTGATGTAATATTGCCCTCAATTACTGGCACACCATGTTGATTAGTCCAATTCATAGACTCATCAGGTTGACTAGTCCAATTCACAACCCCATCAGGTTGTTTACAACTCAAATCTTCAATTTCACCAAGTTGACTTAAGTAAGACTGATCAACTATATTAGTCAAATATTCAGGCTCACCAAATTGATTTGTAGAATTTCCAAAAGCATCATTTTGGTTTGCACAATGTGGAGGCACAACAACATGATTAGTAACATCCACCACCTCTTCATTATTTGCCATCAACTGCATAAGATTTGGATCAAAGCTAAGCATTTGAGATTGAGAACTATAACTTTGATCAAGTAGGTAAGATGCTACCAAGTTAGCATCATTAAGAGGGTTCATAGGAGCAAGGATATGTTGATTTTGAGACATGCCCTGCATGATATTGAGTTTGCTTGGATTTGGAACAACACACTCTGGTTGAACAATGCCCTGCATGAAATTGAAGTTGGTTTCAATTTGACACTTGTGCTCAGACATTTGGATTCGTTGATTACAAGCTTCAAGCAAAACGTCCAACCTAGCAATAAAATTCCTCAGATCCTCTAAGCCTAGAGTGTTGAAATTTGGATGCCAAGTTGGATATTTGATCTTGAGAATCTCCTTTTGAACTTTGGAAGTTTCAATTTCAACCATATTCTTCCTAATGTCAAAAAAGTTGTTGAGATCAAAGTTCTTAGGAAGCTTCTGATTCTTTATACCCTCATACCTCTTAATGATGGAATGCACCTGAAAAGGGTCTTGAGGCCAAGTCATTGGTTGACCATCACCATTGCCATCATACATAATCAAGCAAGCTTTAACTTCACACACAGAAGAAAATTCAGACATTTTCTTCATTAGTACCTTCTTTCTCTTCATCAAAGCCAAATCACGATCTCTCCCATTTGGAATTGGTTTTAAGATTAATTTAGGACGACCCATATTCTAAAACATGTTCATATTAAAATTGATCAATAAAACAAAAAAACAAAAAAAAAACTTATAGCAGAAAAAATAATCTAATCTGTGATTAAAGGTAAAGAAAGAAACATACAATATTGATAGATAATATTTTCCCAATAGTGGAAGAAAATTCCTTACTTTCAATGGCTGATCTTGGAACCTTCGTTTTCAGAATTGCCCATGAAAGAAGAAAAAAGCATATATAGTGTTGAATATATTAAAAAAAATTAGGCAATAACTTTTGATCATGTTATTATCATTACATAAATAATAATTATATATAAAATTTATATTTATGATTTGTTACATAAACACAAAATATCAGGTCTGAAGATATAATTTAAGAGCAAAATTAACGCTTTTTTTTTTTTTTTACCTATATTTAGTATGAGGATCTTACTCCAGATGTTGGAACTGAATATATCCAATTTTTCTTTATATATAAAAATAAAAATATATCCACTCTTCCATGATTATAAAAAGATCTTAGATTAATGAGATTATATCCTACGAATGATAAATCTAATCAAATTGAAGATATCTTTCCTTTTAAAACATGTTATGTTTTAATGCTATTGTAATATATTTTTGATAGAGTATTACTGTAATCTTAAGTAATTATAATTTGAGGTTGATTTAAATTTTGAATTTTTATACATCATATCATATCAATAGAGATGGTATCTTGATTTTCATAATTATTTCTATAATCTCTTTCGTAATTTTAAAAAATTATATGTATGTATTCTTATTTAATATGATAAAATATTTATTGTGAATGATAACAAATGTTTTTTTTTATTTAAATTACTTCTTTTTTTATAAAATTTAAATTACTTCTTGGGGTGGATTCTCTAGTTGTTCTACAAATACAAAAGAGAAAATTTTAAGATTAATAAAAAATTAAAAAAGTTATACAACATAAAAGAAAATCATCATGAACCCTAAAACATATTAAAGTTTTCTTTTATTTTTCGTTTTCTTTTTTCTGAAAGGTAAAATGTATTAATGAAATAAAAGAAAATGAGAATTACAAAAGAGAGTAAACTATGTTTCCTAAGCATATGTCCCACTATGGGAAAGGAAGATTATTCAATAGAACAAAAAAGATTAGCCATTGGATATTTGTCGTAAGTTTTTTAATTTGATGTTATGTAATATTGAATTACTTTTTAATGATTTAGCAGATAATATTTTTTTTAAAATGTATTATTGTATGAATTTCTTCAATTTTGAATTTGTTAGTACGTCAAATGTCAATATTTTTTTTATTCAGTATATTCTTGGTTTATATTTGATAATTTTTATTTTTAATTTAATTTTCATGTATTAATGTATGTTTTTTTATTTAATTTTATATCAATTGCCATGATTTTTTAGGATATAGTACATTATTTGTTCATATTATAATATTATTTTTAAATTTAATCCGCATGTATTGTTGTATGATTCTGAATTTTTTTAAATCTGATGTCAGGTAAGTTGACTGAATTTTTTATTGATTGAGTAGATAATATTTTTTAAAAAAATTATTTTTATATTTTATTTGAATGCATTATTGTATGATTTTCACTTTTGTAAATTTGCTATTACGTCAAATGTGATATTTTTTATCATCTAGTATATTATTTATTTCTATTTTTAAAATTTTACTTTTAATTTAAGTTTCACGTATTAATGTATGATTTTCTAATATATTTTTTTTTTTATTTTATGTAATGTTTTTTGATTTAGAAAGTTTTTAATTTGATGATTTCAAACATCACATAGCTTTTGTTGTTTCTTCAAATCTAACGACGTTACAAACAGCGTCGCCCCCGATTTGTTTCTTCAAATCTCTATATATTAAATTACAATTTTTTTCATTGACTTCCCACTTTTATTTTCATTTAAATATTTTTTTAATATTTTTTCTTGTGAAGTATTCAATTAAAATGCCTTTTATTTTGATTGAGTTTTTTTTTTTTTTTTTTTATCTTCAAACTATTTTTATTTTCTCAATTTCCTTTAGTTTTTTACTAATGCATCAGATACATGTGAATAAGATTTATGAGATTTTTTTTTAATTCTATACCATGTAGTGAAATTATATTATTAACTTTAAAATAAGAAGGAATAAGCAATTAGTACAAGTGGTAATTAAAAACTAGAGAACACAACTCATATATTCACAACAAAAATCAAAAGAAATATTCATAAATGATAACTTTATTTTGATGATTATGTTTTAAAATAATATCATGAAGGTAGTTAATTAAGCACTACCATTCAATCATAAAAATCATACTAACCATAATTATGATTAGTTGATAATGTAAACTCTTATTAATATTACAATTAAACTCTTGTTTTCTTAATAAACATATTCAAAGACAACTCCTTGGAATGATTTCACCACTGGTAATTCCACCAGCATTTCTACAAGATGATGTTGAAGATCCCTTATAATAAATGAGCTTTATGTCTTGCAATTTGATACCCCAACATGGCTTGCTTTGGCTGCAATCAAAATTTATTGCTATTGGACTTGCTGAAGTTCCTCTTATTTGTTCATATGATATTCTGCTTATCTTCACCCCAGAACTCTATTGTCAAAATAATAGTAATAATAAATTACCCACAAAAATTCAAGTGAAATAATGTAATCTATTATTGAAAGTAGAAACATGGAATTTCTTACTCATTATCACCACTTGAACAATTTGTAAAAGGATACATTGTACTACACATGTACAATTATTCACAGTTTTGTATTACTATTATGTATCAGGGTTTGGTTTTTAATAGTTTAAAAGTTAATTTAGAAGGTTGAAAAAGTGATTTTGCATAGTCTATCTTCAATGATGTTGAGTCAGTCTAGCAATTTAACCATAATAGCATCTCACATGATTTTGCTTATATAGGATTAGTTTGTTAGGAGCTTAATCATAACAGCCTCTCACATCTCAAATTTAACCATAATAGCATCTCACATGTATTATGGATTAATCTTCAATGTTTGGTTACAAGAAAATTTGTTAGGAGCTAACCTGATGAGGACAACCGTTGCGATCAGGGCAATATCTTTGATCAATGATAATGGGGTTGTAAGCATTTTGCATGATTAGGTTTCTAAACACAATGTCTTTTGCATAACCATTGCTTGGTTGTGCCCATGACTTTATCCTAACTCCATTTTCTGTTTTCGTAAATATTGAATTCGACACTGTCACGTTCTCAACTCCAGCTTCATTTGCAAAGCTGCCCAAGCTCCCAATGCTGTTATGTTAAGCCCACCAAAAAACATACATAAGAAAGAACCCTTCATCACACAATCAGTGGGTCTCAATCTCATTATTAGAGCAAATCAAGATTCTTTATATAATTTTTTGTTAATTAGAAGAGTTATATTTCTCACAAAATAGTTTATAAGACTATACGTGCACATCATACATACCAAAGGAATTTCTCAACACACTTTCATTTCACAACACTACTCTAGACAAAGATCCACACATCGTGAATTTATGATAAGATTACAAAATTTTAATTTTTTTAATAAGGATTAGAAAATTCTCATTTAAATAGAGTAAACAATTATTTTGGTTCCTCATGTGTATAGGTGGAACAATTTTATCCCTCAAAAATGAAAAATGATAAAATAATTATTAAAAATATATAATATATACTTACCATTATTTTGATCTCTAAATTATATTCTTTATTGTAAATTTAGTCCTTAATCTAGGAGACCAAAATGAGAATAAGTAAAGTAATATGCTTATTATTTTAATTTCTGAAAGATATTTACCATCATTTTAATTTCTAAATTATATTTCTTATTATTAATTTAATCCTTAATTTAGGAAATCAAAATGAGAGTAAGTCATTATCTCAAGAATCAAAATCATCATATGTTATTAAATTTAAGAACTAAATGATAATAAATATTTTTTTAGGATTATTTTTCTATTTTTTTTAATCTGTGAGGGATTGAATAGTTTGATCTTTACAATTTTTTTTTAGAATTAAAATAATTATTTACTCTCTTTTTATGTATGTATATAATATTCACAAGACACAAGGAAAAAATATGATGTATGAAAAAGTGAAAGTGAAAAGAGAAAGTTAATTACCTAATGCCATGTCCAGGGCCACAAGCAATTTGTTCAATCCAAACATTGGAAGTACCTTGGCTAATGGATATACAATCATCACCAGTCATTACAGTGGAATGGCTAATAGTAACTCCACTTGAAAATTGCACATTTATTCCATCTGTATTAGGGCTTCTACTGGGAGCTCTGATTTTGAGATCTTGCATCTCAACATTGTTGCAATGATCAATTGCAATGTGCATAGCCTTGCTATTTATAGATGTTATTCCACTAACCACTACATTGTTCGACCAGCTGAAAGATATTGACTGCATTTTCCAAATAAATTAATTGTTACCTCTCAAGTTACACACCATAACTTGTTGATAATCAAATGATGGAAATCAAGATTAAAAAGAATACAACTTGTTTCTTTGTTATATTTTGAGGACTAAGCAAGAGAAATTATAAAATAACGTTCTTATGCCGTACAATTCATATGTAAGACAAGTAGCATTCATCATGTTCTTTACTAACTTTTCTTTTCATGTTAAATAAATAAATATGGATTCTCCAAACTACATGTGATTCGAATTAATACAGTCAGACATTAGTTTATTTTTCAATCATTAAATGTCATTGATCAATTTTATTGTCTTTATTAATTCTCATCATTTCATGACTGAAACAAAAAGGTCAATATAAGGAGTATTCTAGAAGTAAACCTTGGAATCTTAACTTTTATATCTTAGAAATTTAACTATTTAGCCTATATTATTATTACTTGAGTTAATTAAATTTTTTAAGTCATTTAATTAATTCAAATTTTAACTTTTAGTCCATCTAAATTCTTTTTTACTAATTTTTAATTTCTCACTTTTTTTTAATATTTTTAATCCCAAAAATTAAATTAAATAATTCAATATTGACATAAAAGTGTCATATGACAATTTATTTTTATAATTATATCAGAAGTTAATGATCCTAATTTAATAATATAGATTAAAAGTGATGACACAAAATAAACTAGATATTTTAAAAAAAATTAAAAAGACTAAAAATAAAAATATAAAATAATCGAGAAAGAAAAACAACCCTTCTTATTTTTATCATCAAAACCATGGGTTTCATTGTTTATTAATCTCGTAATAACCTTTGTTCTTGTAACCTTAAATTTTTAAGGTAAGTTTTTTTCCTTCTTGTATAAATATTTATGAAAAAAATGATCTAAATAGAATATATATATATATATAATACGTGAATTAATGATGAAAGAACATACCCTTGCTCCATTAGGACAATTCCTTTGAGCTCTTCTACATCGCCAATAGGCTGCTCCATTTCCATCAAAAGTCCCTCCATGTATTGAAATCCCATTAAGTTTTCTGAACAATATCCAGTATCCTGAATTCCCAAGTGACCAATAATCTAAAGGGGCAATAATAGTGCCATCAATTCGTAACTCAATCTTGTTCATGCATGGACCCCCAAATATCACTTGTTTTAACAAGAAATTTCCTTTGGGTACGTAAATTGTTGTTGATCTTTTTGCTTTGCATGCCCAAGACCATGCTTTAAGAAAAGACGTGGTAGAGTCAAACTTTTCATCGGATTTAGCTCCAAAGCTAATCACATTAATGAAGGAAGCATTTGGAGTAACTAAACATAAATTGAAGGTTGCTAGAAGAAAGAATAAGACTAAATGATTTGTGTAATGAGCCATGACAACTAATGATGCATGCAAACTATAAACCATACATCAGATTTATATACGACTATCGAGAAGTTTAATTAGGGACAAAACTTTAGGAGATATTTATTATCACATGGTTTTAATTAGTACAAATCAAGTCATTTGTAAACTAAGTCACTTAATATCCTCAAGTTGTCTGGTCTCAGTTCTAAGATCGGCCAAAAATAAATAAAATCACAGGCACATCCTATATTATTTTAATTCATGAATGTAACTATTATCATCGTTTTAGTGTCTAATATTTTTTATTTTAATTTATAATTTGCAATTACTAAAGTTATAATAAATATCTTTTATAGATTAAAATATAAACATTTTATACTAAATCTTAAAACAACGACACACATTATACCACTTTAAGTATTATTTTACTATTTTCGAATATCCTTCATTCATCCCTCACATTTTTCAATGATCACATCACAATTTACTCTATTATTTAAACCAATAATTCGGAAATTCAATCTTAATTTCTATACTATACAAAACTATATTGAAAAGTAAATATCCACCTTTTATAAATTAAGATCCCGATAAAATCACTATTTATGTCACTTATATAATATTATAGTTTAAAAGAAAAAAAAAATAAAGGTAGAGTGTTCGATGTACATGTCTTGAAAATTAAGAAGGTCGATGACAATAATAACATGAACACAGATTATATCAGCTGGTAGACAAATTTAAGGATATTATATATGATTGTGTCATAATCCAGCGTTATATTATGGTTTATTATTCGTTGAGAAGAGCCATCGAATATTCCTAACAATATGATATGGCAGCGCCAAAAGTGGTAGTTAATGTGCAAAACTTTGTCAATGAATAGTTTTTTTTCCTGCATAAAAGAGTACACGCAATCCCTTATTTATTTTGTAAGTATATTTCATCTTTTAATTCATTTTTACTTGTTTTTTAAATTTATCTTTATATATTAAATTTAGTTTAAGTGTCCAGTATCTCCATTTCTACTAGAAACAGAGTTAACTCCAAACACTCATCTTCAGTTCGGATGGTAGATTACAACTTATCTGAAGTCAGAATAGTTAGTAATCACTGATGACAGTGGTAAATTTGTTCTCAGATCTTATACACACCATCCATCATACTATAAGAGTTGATCATACCTATAAAATAGTTATCTTAATAGCAAGGAGAAAGGTACCAAAAACATACAAGACTAGTGACTAGAGTGAAATTATTATAAAGTAGTCATACTGAGAGCTGCTGAGTCACCTTTTTCTCAAAGAAAGCTAATGAAGAAAGTTAATACTCAGATGAAAACGTGTTTAATAAATAATTCTATTTTCATGGTTTTGATGAGACTAAAAGCATTTCCTCTATACAAACAGCTACATACATTTATTTAAATATGAGATTGTTTGGAAAATTTGAACCGGAAAACTAATTAAAAACTAAAAAGATAGCTAATAGTTAAAAACTGAAAAACTAGCATGTTCAATTAAAAATATTTTATAAAATTATCAATTAAAATAATTAATAAATGTAAAATGAAAGAAATAAACCCATTTACATAAATTTTATTTTTATTTTCTTGATAAAAATATATTTTAGAGTATTTATAATTTTAGTTTTTAATTTACTTTTGTATTCTAGTAATTTTATTTACAAAAAAATTATTTTAATAAAATTTATTAGTTATAATTGTTACTATTTTATATTATATATTTTAATACTAATTTTAAGTTATATCTTAAAATATTTTCACTTTGATTATATGATCCGAGCAACATTTAACTTCATGATATATTTTTTTAAAAAAAAATATTTTCTATAATTTTATATATAATTTACCTTTTTTATTTTAATTCTTTTGATTATTAGTTGATTAAAATAAATAAATATTTTAGTACCAAAAAACTTACACAAAACTAGTTCTTTTAAAAATATCCTTTCAAGAGTAAGGTAAAGTATTCTTAAAAAGCAAAAAGGACGGATGAATAGATCGTTTTAACGAAGAAAAAAATGAGACATTCACTTGGAAATAGGGTGCAAAAAGAAATAAAATAAGATACAGGAAGAAAAAAAAAGTTGGTGACATTCACCCTGTAATGTTTCTCTTTGATGCTGAATTTCTAGGTCAATTGAGGACATCTTCGTGTAATCAGGAGTTGTTTATCCGATGGTCTACTATTACAAGAAAGTCCTTGATGAAAGTGGTTTTTAATCCTAACAGTTTCATCCATTTTGCACTGATGAAATTGTGTGTACTTCCTGTATCCACTAGGAAGGGATAATCTTGTTTTTTGATTAGTCGTTTCAATTGTAACATGCTACTGCTAGCTATACTTTGTAATGCATGTAAAGAGATATGAACATTTGATTCTTTGACTAATTCTAGACTTTGTTCCACCAATTCATTGTCTTGTTCTTTTTCTGAATCTGAACTGACACATTCATTCAACTCATCCTGTGCAGAGAAAATGGCATTTAATTTTCCCCAAACTTTACACTTAAGTCTATGATTTTTATCCCATTTCTCACCACAGAAACGACACAATCCTTTCGAAATACGCTCACTGACTTCTTTCCTGGAAATTGAGCTGGTAGTGGTAGATTTTGAGTTCGCAACAGAAGCTGAGTATAATGATAATGTTGTGTGATTTTGGTACAGTGTAGCTATAGGTTGAGTTCTATTATTTTGATTTGCACTAGACTAGGATCGTGAATATCTAAATTGTGTCTCAGAGTTGGCGATTCTCTTAACAGGAAAGCTGGTGCAGACCTAAGGGTATTGATTCTCGAATGAGGAGAAAGTTTAAAGGATGCACTATGATGCCCAACATTGATTGTGGTTCAGACAAGAAAACTTGTTGTGCACAATGTGAAGAACCTGGAACTTCTAATGATGCATAGCACGTGAAGATTTGAAATAATTCATTGCTAACCTTCATGAGATTTAATTAACTGCTAATCATTTGATGAATGCCTGTCATGATGCTCAATGTAGACATTTATTGGTTTTTGAATGTTATTGTTAATTCAGACTGAATGTATTTGGTGTATATTAAGTTTTGTAGTGAGCTTTGGTTGATACCATTGATGATAGATTTTGACTCTGCTTTTGTTATTTTTCAGACCAAAACTTTGTTGCATGTCATACATTTTTTATGTTGCTTAATGTCTTGCTGTTATGAGGTTTCCCACTCAATCTTGAGTTTATCTTTGTTTCTAGTAAAGTGATTGTTTTTTTGAAGTTTTATTATTTTTGCTACACTTCATCAACAATGCGGTTTTATAATTGTCTTGGACAAAAAATCTTTTGGTTAAAACATAAAGAAAAATACTCAAATATTGAGTTTGAATGATTATTGAATTTGGTTTGAGCTTATTTGTTAAATGATTAACTTCACATTGTTATCATTTTGGTGATTGTTCTGATGGGTAAGTTCTTAGTTAACGACAGATAATTTGATATCTTTGGTGGTTAACAGATATAAAGAAAAAGACAGGACTTCCCCATGGATTGCATATGCCAACGTTGTTGGAGCATAGTGGAGCTGAAGAGTTGTAATACATGTCAATTTTTCAAGGAAAAAAGTAAAATATTTGCTACAAGTTTTTAAAATTAAAAAAAAAGGAACCAATATATTCTTTAAAAAAAAGGGCGTGCATGGTGCTCCCAAACGTAAGATAGTTTATTTGCAAATTTTAATAAATATGTGTAAAAGTTTTACACAATTTGAACCCATAAAACTTTAAAAAGTTATCAATTGTTCTCCTGTGGGACAATTTCATCAACACAAATCAAATTGCTGATAGGTTCTTAATTTTTTTTTTTTTCTTCTTCTCCTGAATAACAAGTTGAGGATTGATCACCCAACAAAATTATTTCCATAAAATTAGATAATGTCATGTGCTATCAAATAATTTGGTGAAAATGTAATGTCTAATTATTTATGAAATTAAAATTCGAGACTAAGTTTAAGGAACTTAAAATGAAGTAAAGTGAAAAAGGAGAAAAGACAAAGAATTCAAATCAACAAAACAACGAGTAATAAATTATGTATTCTCAAATTCTTTTATTTTAAAATATTAAAAAAAAATTGAGCCCCTTAAAATTTATGGGCCTAATGCGACAGCAACTCTAAACAATGTCCAGGGCCAAACCCGAATTTAATGCATATTTGACATTAAAATTCTACCAAATTCTAGAAATAACTAAAATATTTTATCTCTTTCTTTTGATCAGTTTATGATTTACTATGTACTAGTTAACTTATTATTTACAATTTCATTAAAAATGGTCAAAGATTAGACTCACCTTTACACAACTCTTGGAATACCCTGGTATATATTAACTGACACACACTAATGCAAAAAGAAAATACAAAATGTCAATTCCGTTTTAAAAACTAATTAATAGATGTAACTAAGTAATAAATACTCATGCGTGTTAATTAGGGTAAGTCTATTGAAGAGAAGAGGGACCACAATATTGCAATTTGCAAGTAAGAAGAGTCATCAAAAGGCAAAGAATATCACTTGCCTAGGAAAATAAACAACTAGAAACTAATACTAAATAAAAAGAAAGTAAACTAAACTACAAAAATAGTGTGAGGCAAGTAAGAATAAGGATCAAGCATATTTACACTTGCCTTGAATTTGAAGCATGAAACATTTATCTTTACAACCTGCACAGGCCTTTTGAACTAGCAGCTTTAGCAAGTAAAGAACCAAACCTTTAATCTATAACTAGTCATATCTATATATATTAGAGTCCTCACTTGCACATAACACATGCATTCATGTCCTGAATTTGAGACTTTCACAACATTTTAGGCTTCTGAAATTCCCTTCTTTTAGTTTGTTTCAATTAGTACATATATAGATATGGCAAACGAGCAAATGAAGTCCGTTGCCACTCTTCTTATGGGACTGAACTTCTGCATGTATGCCATAGTTTTGGGCATTGGTGGATGGGCCATGAACAAAGCCATAGATAAAGGGTTTGTTATAGGTAAGTAGTGTCAAAAATCTTTCATTGAATAGTTGTTGATAGTAAGTTATGAATGAAATTGTGAGGAAGTATATATGCATGCATGCAGGTGCAGGATATGAGGTTCCACCACATTTTTCACCAATATACTTCCCAATGGGAAATGCAGCAACTGGATTCTTTGTGACATATGCATTGATAGCAGGAGTAGTTGGTATTGGATCAATAATTGGAGGAGTCAATCATATCCGTTCATGGACTTCAGAGAGTTTGCCATCTGCAGCTTCAGTTGCTTCCATTGCATGGGCTCTCACCCTTCTTGCCATGGGGTAATTTCTCTTCCTCCAATTCCATACAATCATAAATCTAAATTTATGTTTTAACTCCTTTAAAATTTTCTGTTATTATTTATTTAATCATTTAACGAAAAAATTAACAAAATGGATGAATTTTTTTTTAAGGACTAGAAATAGAAAAAATAAATTTAAAGGACTAAAAATAGAAATTTAGATAAAATGAAAAATAAAAAATTTACTTATTTGAGTATTTCATGTTTTCATTTCCATTCAATATAGAAAACAAACGTGTTAGGTTGATTTTCTTAAATACTGAAACAGAGTTTTCAAAAAAATATATATTTAAAAATAAAAACAGAAAATCATTATTCAGATCAAACACCACCCTTGATTGTACCCAAAATATATAAAAGTCATATCCTAAGAATCAAAATATATTAATCAGAGTTTAATAATTATGCAGTATAAATATTTCTGCTATTAACTAATTAATAACTAATTATAATTTATGATATGTGTAATTTTTAAAATAATTAAGATAACACTTAAATTTTTTAAATATATTATTACTAATTATTAATGTATATGAACTAAATTTATATTAATCATTGGTCTTCTTGTCTTATTTGATATATTTTAACTAACAATTAAAAAAACAAAAACTTACAAAATTTATTTATTAATCATGGGTGTGTTGTACTTTTAGTACAGAGTAATGATATCTAAACTAACAAATAAATTTCCAATAAGAAAAAATTATATATAATAGAGGCAAGCTTAAAGACTAATTTTTTGTCTATTAAGATATGTGACATTTGTTTTAGTGATACCAACCACCAAAAAATAAATAAATAAATTGCTTAGCATTGATAAAATAACTTATGTTATATCATAGTTACTGATATGACTAACATAATTTGTGCAGCTTTGCCTGGAAAGAGATTCAGCTTAATGTCAGAAATGCTCGCTTGGTAAGATATGAAAATTGAATTTATTGACATTTCTTATGTTTGAGATAGTTTATAGAATTTCACCTGCCATAAAGCCCCTCTTACTAGAGATTAATTTTAACTTGGAATATCCAATTTTTACAGAAAACAATGGAGGCTTTTCTGATTATCCTTTCAGCTACACAACTTTTCTACATAGTGGCAATTCATGGTGCTGCTTCAATTAGGAGATGAACTTGATAGTTGAGTGATGTGATGTTGTGATTGTTCTTTCTTCTCTTACTTTTCTTACCTCTCGGATTTATTCTTTGTTATTATTTTTTTCAACATAAATGGCTGGTGTGTGATTTATTGCATGATTGGATTTGTATTAATTAAGAATAAAATTGTGTACAAAAATATTAACAAATAATATCTTATGTACCATTTTTTTTTAATTTCTTTCTATTTTTTTTTCAATATTCCTCTGCCACTATAGAAACACCTGCCAGCTAGAATACAAATATTCTTTTTTCTAAGAGTAAAATTAATTTGCCTTTACAATTTACATCCCTTCTTAATAAAATAATAATAATAAACAAATGTTCTATCATCCCTTCTTAATAGAATACAAATGTTCATAAAATAATAATATTAATAATAATAATAATAATAATAAATAAAAAACAAGCAGGTTTTTCACAAACTGTGCCCAATCATTTGTCATGTACCTATTACATAATTATTAGTTTGCCGTCAAAACGAAGATCTGCATGAATAGCAGCATCCTATATAACTGATCTTTATCTCTCGTGGAAGATCTTAGTTGATTAGTATCATACATGCCTAATAAAAGTATGAGTAATTCTCAATTCTTAAACTACCCATCATAAATAACTAATACTCAAATTTAAATTCTAAGATAATATTAGAACTTAAAGCTGATAATTGTTGAATTTATTTAGTCACTTATTATTAGAACACTCTTATATAGTTAGTCACTGACCAACAATATGGTCAAAATAACATTAATATAGAATAAATCATCACCTTATAATTTTTTTTATTTTTTTTTTGGTGTTTGTTAAATATATAAATCTAATAAGACATATCAACTATTGAAGGACTTTGTGGCATCTCACAAGTCACAATCAATGTATCTGTGGTAGGTGCCAAATGTTTCATCCAACACTGAATTCTAGGCTCTAGATCAGTCTCAGAACCAGACACTGTATGATCCAATGTTTCAGACTACTCATCTCACCTTTGAGAAATAAATATCGAGTTGTACTAGATGCAGACAAATGAGATGCACAATTTGGTTGCTTTGTCACGTGAGTGTCAGGAAATTTAAAAGAGTTTAACCTTTTCACATGACACCACATGACACCACGCATGTCATGTGAAATAAGACCAATTGAAAAATATAAAAAATATTATCAATATGCAAAAATCATCTAAAACTAATCTAGAGTTGAAAAACACCCTTCACAAGGGCCCATGCACAACCAAACACATGCATCTCTGAAAGAAAGTGGTTCAATTCTGAGATCAATATGTACTACAACCTCCAAGCAATGATAAGAATCAAATCTAAAACTTTCATGATGCACAATATCATTTTGCTAGTTAAGTCCGTCCTTTTTAGCTTATACTACCATACTTTGTGTTAATGAAAATGAAGGGTCCTTTTTTCTTGCGTTCAATAAAGAGGCAAAAGGCCAACTAAGAATGCAAATTATACATTACTTTTCTCCCATATTGATTTCATGCTCAAATTAAACTGGTTACACATATGTATATATATAAGACAATCAACATTAAATCTTCATATTGAAGTTTCAAGGTTATACATTGTGAAAAAAGGAGAGATAAGCAGAACTACGAGCAATAATAGTTGCATACAAAAAATGTAGTTTGATAAGTTTTGAAGACTCGGGTATATTGAGAAAAACAATTACTAACACAAATACTTACTACAACAAACCTTTAATAAACCTCATGAATTATGTAGTTGGGTCTGCCCATTATTCTGTGGAAAATCTTAACAAGACATCTACATTAAAATATCACAAAATTTTCTAATCGAAGTCCAGTTTTCACAACATTGATCCATCACATGAGATCCTCGTGCTTGTATTACTGCAAGAGAAGCAAATGACCAATGTTGTTAACAAAAAAAAATATAAGATTATAAAACGTATGATGACACTACCCAAGTAACCCCCCAAAATCAGGATTATATAAAGATAACTCATAAATTGATGGATACACAGTATATACAATCTGTTATGTGAAGAGGCCGTCTTACCTTTTGAAATCTAGAAAATCTGATGTCTCAATTCTTAAATTCACTCTACCAAGATGAATAGAAAAGGAAGTATGATGCTAAAAATAAATAAAATAATTTTATTTTTCTTTTGTGAAAAAAAAAATCCCAACTGTGACAAATGAAAGCAAAAGTTAGGACTGACTGAGCTTAAAAATATCTGGCATCATCAGCTAAGAAAGAATATATGAATGGACCGAAAAATATCGAACAACTAGAATTTGAATCAGAAAATATAGCTGCAGCTGGTGAAAGGGTCAGAACTATACATTCATTCGATAACATACTTATAAATTAGAAAAAGAGAAATGAAAATAGTTCCATCATACTTGTCGTTACAAGGCAAAAAGGATGGAGAGAATATATATCACAGTCAAAGTGAAATTGCGCTAACTGTATCTTTTTGTCGCACAAAACAAAGAATATTTCTTCAACTCAGTTGAAACCATAACCAAGATTTAGGCTGCAGAATAATAAGTTGACACTTTATTAATTCCGGAGGAATCAGGCCCTCCTAGTGTACATTAATATAGTAATCCAAATCAAAAGAAAGATTCTGGATTTAGAAAATAGATTATGCCCTCCCCAATACATCCTATTTGTATTGGTTTGGCTCATATTCCACCATTCATTTTTCAGTGGTAAATAGGACTCCTATATATTATTATAGAGTCCTATTTTGTTAAATATACTAATTATTGAAAACAAATTGTGATTAGATACCACCAGCTAACAAGTGTTAAGTCCTTGTAGTGGTTGGTCATTTGGAGACAAGAAGACAAAAGAGCAATTGCTGTATAAACTTTGTAGCACAAAACAGAGGAATCATAACTTTGGTTGAGTATATTATAATATGGCAACTAATTGGCATACATACATGTACCTTCAATTAGTAATTTGGTATTAATCATGCAGTCAAAGCAACACATGATTTTAGTGCCTGTAAAATTATTATTTTAAAATTCATTTATGACAGAACGTATTACTTATGTTAAATAAATGAGAGTTTCTTCTGTACCTCCTTATATTATGCAGGTAATCAAAATGCTAAGGCATAGAAAATCAGAAAGCTCTACAATTTCACAAAAATTAAAGCAACGGCTGATAACTTATTTTCCATTTGAAAGTATGTATGTGGAGCTAGAGATTCATCCATTATTATCATTCCACAAATTTATGTATGTAAACTCATCCCATCAGAATGGTTAACAAAAATACATCAAGATTATTAGTTGAAGGACTTTAGGATTAAATATATAGAACTAATACAAGGGTCAAGTCTTGTGTACTAGAACTCTAGGCACTAATTGCAATATGTTAAAAAGATCAGCATATGACTTTTACATCTTCTGAAAGTAAGACCACTGTGCAACTCCTTGACTACTGCTAGTATCAGAGTATTAGAAATATAATATAAAACCAATGTATTGTCACCTAGTAGCTCCAGTTTTTGGCACTGTTAGTTCATGATATGGAATCAAAGTTTCTATGACCAACTCATCTAGAGTTAAATCATTGCCACTAACATAGGTCCACCACTAATCTAGCATGAGGGGATATGTTAGAAATATAATATAAAATTGAATGCATGTTCATCTAATAGGTTGTGAACAATTCTGTTCATGTGTTTTGTGTGGTTGTGTATATTACCATCAATAAGAGATAGAGTTATCAAGGTTACCCTAGCGTTCACAGCACAAGCCAAAACCTCCAGGTTAAAAGACTAACATAGACTAAAGTCAACAACTATGCATATTTCAGTATTCAGCAATCAAGAGAAATCATAAAAAGAATTCCTAATCCAAGTATTGATTTCATTTCACCAAACACAATTTAACATAGTGATAGATAGCCTTCTGATAAATCATAGTTTCAATCTTCTTGTTGACTGAATCTGACAAGCGCCTAATATCTAACCGAAGCATAAACAATGACTCATGGGCTAAGACTAAAAAAGGTCGTTGTAAATCCCTCTTAGGCTCTGAAGTGTAAATTGAACTGCCAAAATATCATTGACTAAGTGTACTAAAACTTGAACTTCACCAACCCCAAAACTTGAAATTAAATTTTATTACACGACTGTGTTTAGTATCAGACTTATAGCTTCAATGCTTCAAGAAAAAAATGGGCTTTCTGTGAGAGAGTGAATTACAAAATCTATAGTAGTTACAAAGTCTATAGCTTGTATATAATAAAACTTGAAAGTTCAGGTCAAGCAAAATTTTCAAACAACTATTTCCTCTTCTTTGGCCTCAAAATGTCAATTACACCCACAATATTTTGAAACTCCCAAGTGAACATACTTGCAGAATTTCAAAACAGCCACAAATTATATTAAAATCTAAATAATCCATCCCTGCCTGAATACATTATGATTCACTCTCATCTTCTAATATTGATTTTCAGTGGGCACAACCAGCAAGTATGCTATCTCCTAATTTTGTGGTTGTATATCCCACTAATGGATGAAACACGACTATAAAAACCAGAATACACATTATACATGAAAACCAAAAATAAAAGATGCAAAGAAAGAAGACCATTATCAACTAAGCAATAATTGGTGAGTACAATAAAGCAAACAAACTACTCTTTGAAAACCTAAAAAATCAGAAATAGAATAAAATTTGACAAGTTAGCAACAATGTAACAGGGTAAGCAACTTAAACAGTTGCAAAGAGGCATGGGGAAGCACACACACATATATGGCAAGTAAACTTTTGAAGTTGGCAGAGTATTCAAGCTTAAAACAAATATAATTTTCCAATATGAAATAATTCTCAACCTGAACTTATCTGTTGGAGCCTGACAGAGCTTCAAACAGTCCACAGCAACTCAACCAGGAGGTCTTTTGCACCACATGTGGAGCTAATACTACAGTAGGCTGCATATTCATTGATTCAGCAAAGAAAAATAGATTTAAAATAATTCTCAAAGGATATTATCAATACCAAAATTATCTAATAAATGCAAGAGAAAAAAATGTAAGAACCTGATTTTGAGAGGATTCTGGAGCATCAGAATCTTTAACTTGTTCAGCACTAATAGTAGATTCAGGGATAGGACTATTAGACACAGATGCTGATACTTCATTATCGAATTCCTTTGGCTTAGTTTCTTGCACACTTGATGTTCTAACATTCTGATCAGCCAAGGGATATTCTCTATCCTCAATTTTCCTCACAGCAAGATCAGTTGCTTCTACTTGAGAACTCAATGGTTTCTCTAATAAATCACTTACAGTATCATTGCTTTGCACCTCAGGTACAGAAGCTTCTGCTTTAACTGGATCAGCAGAAGATTCCGCAACTGAATCACCGCTCTCCTCACCCGGCACATTTTGAGTAATTGATGTCACTTTGGCATGCAAAGATTCAAAGGATTTAACCCCATTCGAACTACTGGAATTCCCAATGCCATGATCAGATTCCTTGGCAGACTCAATAGGCACAACACTCACACCTTTGCTCTCAGAACCCTCCTCAGATTTCAAATCCCACTCTATGACAACAACACCATCCTTACTAGCTTCAGTTTCATCAATTTTAGCATCACCAGAGACTTCTTCTAAGTCCTTGGAAGCAGCAGCAGTAGCAGCAGCATCAGCATCAGATAATTGAGCAGCTGAAGGGTCTCTTTCATCTTCCTCTTCATTGAATGAATGATCATGGTCACCATATGCAGGTGAACTACCCTCACCACCATCACTCCCTTTCCCATCCTCATGGGACTTCAACTCATCATTCCCTAACATCAATCATTGAATCAATCAGTTCCACTACCATTACCAACCAACCACCCCAATTACCCCCCAACACAATAATTCATTAAAATCATTCAAAGTAACACAGTAAAATCTAATCTTTTTAAATGAGAAGACATACAAGACACATATTCCCCCTAAATGCAACAATTAACAGATACCCATCTGCCCAAAATGACCAAAAACACCCCAAAAATCAAAATTTGAAAAGACAAAAACTTTGCATGCATAATAAAAAGTAGAGTGTAAAAAATACCAAGAGGGTTGGTGGATGAAGGGTTGGTGTTAGTTTCTGATCCTTTTTCCTTCTTTTTCTTGGCAGCTTTCCTCTTCTTAGCACCTGATGGCATGATTGATTGAAGCTAGGGAAGGACTATAAAATAGAGGGCAGTCACAAGCCACAGATGGTGGGAGCTGTCCCTTTTCTATCTCTTATATATATGTCTCTCTCTTACTTTTTTGGAGTGGACAACACCACAAAAAATATACAGCAGGGCAAGTTGCACAAAAGAAGAAGTAGGTAAAGACTAGAGGAATAGAGAAGAAGGGAAGATGAAGAGAGAGAGAGAGAGAGAGAAAAATGTTGTGTGTTTGAAAATTGTTAATAGGTAAGTGATGGGTCCATGAATGAGTGTGAGTGTAAGAAGGGATATCCTTCAGTTATTGTTGACACTTGGATTCTCTCACGTACAAACAGATACACACTCTATAGTCACATCATGTCAAAAGTTAAATATATTTTTGTTTACTTTTTATTTTCAAATTATTTATATTTTGTCTATTTTAAAAAAAAAATTGTTAAAATTTATTCTAATTATTAAAAATGGTTTTTACATTGTTCATCACTATTTCCAATGTAAAATTACATACACCATCGATTCATACTTATAAAAGAATTTACTTGAGAAAATTTTTGATATATTTTAAAAAAGATATGAATTTCAAAGTGAAAGATTGAATGTGAATTTTTAAAATTTTACAGAGATAAAAATATATTTAATTATTATTATATTATAATTATTATTGATAATTATTAATATTATTATTTCTGTTATAAAAATTTTATATTGATGTATAAAAAATAACTTATTATTATTAAATATTTTAATTTGAGTTATGCCTAATTTTACATTTTACCTTTTTAATTAAGTTTTTTTTTTAAATTAAGTATATTTTTACCAGTAAATTATTTTTTTCTATTCAGATATATGTCGCCCAGTGATAAATTTGTGGTAATAAATAATTTAAGAAATTTAGAAGTAAAAAATAGTAATTGTTTTTTTTTTTATAAATGATAGGTTTAATAGGAGATTTGAGATTGAAATGGTTTTTAGAAGACATTTGACACTGGAGTTTGAGGAGAGGAAATTGGAGACTCTTAATTTTAGGTGAAACTGTGTGCATTACCTGATGAATTTAAATAAAATAAGATCCAAAACAATTTAATTGATTGAATATTTAAAGATTTTAAATGAAAATTATATCTTAAAAATTTAAACTTAAAATTTAGTGGATTGACTATATATATATATATATATATATATATATATATATATATATATATATATAAGATTAAAAGGACATTTAAGTTTTACAATAAATTTAGGTGCCTAGAAGAGAGGGACTTGATGAAGTGGGACAGGTACTGTTGAGAGGTTGGGAATGAGATTGTGAGATTGTGTTGCATTGCATTGCATTGCTTTTGCATGATTCATTATTTGGAATCTATTAGAGAATGAATGGGTATTGGGATGCCAAAATGGATCAGACATTTTTTCTTTATTTTATGGTTTGTTTAAATTTTCTGTTTTTATTTTGTTGGATAAATTCAATTGTGTCAAATGAGTGGTTTAAGGAAATTGTGAGGCATGCAATCTGCCAACTCAGTTGATGTGTTGTTTTCTCTAAAAAAAACAATGGTGGACACATGTATTTTATTTTTTCTAACTAGTTCATTTTTTTTATATATATAAGATCTAAGTTTGTCGTATTTGTAAAGTTATGAGTTAAATAATTTGTACATCCACGGTTATATTGTAACATAATATATAATTATGTATCTAATACAATATTTATATTTAAGTAAGAGAATAGGAAAAAATATATATTTCTAAAATATAATAATAATAAACTAAAAAAATTATTGGAAAAACTAAAATAACTTAGACTTTTATTTTACATGGAAAAGATAGATTGAACGAATCATTTAATCTAAACTATTAAAAAGTTTATTATGTACAAAGTTAATGATCAATAAAAAGTTTTATTTTACAGCAAAATATTTGAATAAATTAAAATTTATATTATACTAATTTAGATATTAATATAACTTTATGTATAATTAGTCTTCGAGTAATAATGTTTTATTAATAGATAGACAATATTTAATTATAAATTAACATATATTTTTTATAAGATAAAGTCATGCTACGATCGGTCTTTAATGTAAAATATTTTACAATATTTATCAATTAAAATATACAATTTAAAGTAAATTTTTTAAGTTTAACGATAAAATTCTCAAAAGTTTTACAAAAAAATAAGATTAATTAATCGTGTAAAATTGTTCTATATTATTGTTATGTAATTTTAAACTCATTTTTTTAAATGAAAATTTGTTTTAAAATGTAAATTTATTTAAATTTTGTTAAATTTAAATGTTTTATAATTTTAAATACAAAACAACAAAATAATTTAATTATTTACAACTATTTTGTAAATAAATTAAAATATTTGTGCTAGTATTTGTCAGGAGCTTCAGCCAGAATCCATTCCGTTTCTTAAAATCCATGTCTCTTTGAGATGTATTTTATATTTTTCTTAAAATTATGTAATATAGAAAAGGTTAGGAGAGTCAATCAGAAAAAATGTGCTATACGAAGCCCTTAGACCAATAATGTTAACAATTTTAGTATTACAGTAGCAAATTTTTGTACTTTAAATTATACTGAGTCAATGTTTTCTGTTGCAGATTTCAATTTTGGTTTTAATCTTTTGACACGAAATTGAGTAGCATGGAATAAATGTTTTAAGCATGTACAATTCAACATGTTCATGATTCACTTCAGGGCAAGTGGCATTGTCTTTGAACATCCATACACAATGTTTTCCATTTTTGGTTAATAATGCCTGCTCCCTAAGCATCTATGATACCATCATTTCTTTTCCTTTATTATATTTACGTTTATTATATGATTCATGATTGATAATAAGGCATACATAATGGCAATACAATTGTATATGTTCATTTTATTTTCTTAAGTTATTTCCTGGAATAAACCTTCAATTTTGTTAAGCAGTACATGGTGTGAATCCTTTAAAAGAAGTATTGAGTTTGCGGTGTTATAAACAAAAAACCTTTAGAAGAGAAAAAACTAGGTTTTTCAATTGAAATTAATCATCAATAAAACCATAGATACTCCATACTTCTTTTTTTGTGTACAATGACAGCAACGAGAAATCCAACCTAAGACCTTACATCTACTACCCCAATCCCCCACCACTAGGTCTCTAATTGTGGATCAAAAGCATCCTAAATCAATTGCAAATACTCTTTTACTTTAGGACCATGATAAATTAATTTGGTTCCCACGTGAAATGGAAGTTCACCATATATAACAATAGACCAGACGAGAACAATATATTTTACAGATGAAATTTTATCATTTCAACTTTGAAAATAAAAAATGGGTCATAAACCAGACTGAAGTAAAGATTAACGAGGGTCAAAATATGAAAATATCCATACCAACATACAGCAGTTGTGTGTACTGAAGGGTGGAGAGGATGAGGAAGGAGGGAATCACAATCCTGTAACTGATATACAGAATCAACTTGGCCCAAGAAGCAATAGTTTACTCAAAGCAATGAGATGTTTAGACAAAGGGTGTCAAAATCGCTTTTGCCAATAATCAAAA
The DNA here is from genome assembly GCA_026586105.1 of Hylodesmum podocarpum. Taxonomy (NCBI): domain Eukaryota; kingdom Viridiplantae; phylum Streptophyta; class Magnoliopsida; order Fabales; family Fabaceae; genus Hylodesmum; species Hylodesmum podocarpum. Next base: position 3,914,262 of record JALJEV010000493.1, on the reverse strand, counting down.
TGATTTTCTCAAGTATGCCGTCTAGAAAGCTATTGACCTTTCATTGTTTGATCCTCTACCTTTTTTTTGTTCTTCAAAGGTGTTTGATCCTCTACCTTTGATTTTCTCTTTCCACCCCGTTTGACTGCAGGAAGAAAAATAAAAAAAAAATATATCATTGAAATAAAGAATCATCAAGCATATAATTACAACACTGGTAAAATTGTTATAGAAACTAAAATCTGATCATCAAAGATTGGATAAAACCGAATGAAAAGTTATAAATATTTTAGCAGCTATTCAGAACAGAAAAATTCTAAAAAAAGTTTTAAGGTTTGGATCCCTCTTGAGTGTTTCTCTTCTGTTTCCATTATTTCTCTAATTTATGTAAGGATGGAATGATACTCAAGGTTCTAAATTGCAGCGGCAAATTTCATAGCTTAGGCTTAAGCCAACCTCAGATAAAACAGTTCATACTTCAAATTCATTATACACATGAGCCAGTAATTTTAATTTCTCGCCACACAGTAACAAACTATTTCTGACAACAGCACAAAATTATTTTCCAATGAGTATTATCTGTCTTTTTTATGGTAATGCACACTTAAGAAAATTACTAATACAAATTTCCATGTTAAAATTTAAGTATTTTGGTGAGAAACCAATAAATAAGGCTGTCACTTGAAAAAATACTCAATGCTTTCTTGATTGTCTAAAGTGACAAATGTTAAGACAAACTAAAAGCACCCTAAGTGACAAATAATATGCCATTGATGGATTAAGATAAAAATTGATAAAATAGGAACTCATCTAAAACATCTGCTTATGGTCTTGGAGAACCAGACCATGCAGACAAAAAATGCAGTTTAGTGCAATTTGATGGAAATCTGAAAATATAGAAATAAGGGGAGATGCTATAGTTCTATATTTAAAAGGCATATTTGAGGATTTTACGGCTTACATCTAAGAGATGTTCCAGCAAGGCACGTCAGTCTTGACCGTGTGTTATATTCAGTAAGTGGCTTCTCCCTCTCAGCCATTCGAACATCCCAGACACATATAATGCCATCAGATGATGCAGATGCCACTTGGTAAGGATCATCATCCCCTGTAGCACCATCACTATCTTTGAGCACAACAAGGCCTTTCACACGGGTAGTGTGTGCTTCTTCGAAACAATATGCAACTTTTCCACTCTTAGTGTCCCATGCTGTGATATTTCGGTCCTCTCCACCGGTATAGAGAAGTCCATTCTGCAACATACAATAAATTATAAATGTGAAAAAATAGTGTTAATCGCTTGATAACAACATACAAATTACATTCCCAATATAGTTGTTGAATTAGAAATGTTCCCAACCTCAGCTCTAACTTCAACAAATGAACATATTCCATTGTAATGTTCATCATTTTATGTATACCATGGATAGTCGCACACCAATCAGCGTTCAGTCATACCATTGGCCAACATGGTATACATCCCAACAATGTTTCAAAATAAAAGATTTTTGATATTACTCTCCACTTGTACAACCATTCAATGAGATCATTCCATTTTTTGTTAACTGAGCAGAAACATTATAGGGACATCATATAATGCTTAAATGTTTTCTGTTATTTCAAAACCCAACGTCTAAATTGAAAATAGGCAGGCCATTAATTCATCATTGAACCATACATCAAATCATTTTCTTTTTTGACAATCAACAGGACCTAAGCCCAAAAAGAAAATAACCAAAGAATGTTCTATAAGTCCACAACTCTTATTAATAAGATCCAATAAACATAGGTAAAAAATAAAGAAGCACAAACCCTAGCAGGTGCAGCACAGAGAACAGTTTTGGAGCATTCCAATTCAAACAACAACCGCGCATCCTCGGTGTCATGGACAGACACCTTCTTCTCCGCCGCCATGAAAAACCGGTCACCGGAAACATCGAATTTCACCAAACTAGCTTCCTTGTCGAGGCGGATGCAGCAGTTGCGGCGGCCACGGACGAGGTTAACGACAGCGAGGCAATGGTCACGGGCGACGGTGAGAGCGCGCTGGCCGGAGGGATGGAGAGCAAGGTCATTGATGGAGGCGTTGCGGTGAACGGAGAGCGTGGCGAGGTGGACGAAGCCATCGGCGTCGAAGATGGAGAGGTTGCCGGCAGCGTCGGCGGAGAGGAGGTTGCGGGGGAAGGGGAGGTTAGGCGGGGCGTAGAAGGAGAGGGCGGTGACGGTGGCGGAGTGGTCGTGGAGGGAGCCAAGGGAGGAGGCGGTGGAGAGATCGTAGAGCTGGATTGTGTCGTCGGCTCCACCGGAGGCCACGACGGAGCCGGAGACGGCGACGGTTTTGATTGGAGAGAGGTGGGAAGGGTAAGAGAAGAGAGGGGTTAGGGTTTCAGAGTGAAGAGAGAAACCCCAAATGAATTTCTCGTAAGAACCTGCCACCAAACTCATTCTTCTTCTTCTTCTCTTTGTTACTCACTCTTCGCTTCACGTATATGAAACCTAAAACCCTACACTTTTCACAAGGGTTTATATTAATTAGTTAATTCCATGATTTTTTTTTTTTGAATAGATAACAACGAAATTAATATGGAATTTAATACTTATATTATATTAATATAAAAATCATAATGAATACACATTTTAAATTAACTGTTATAAAATTTGATAAACTTATTTTATATAATGGTTTGTGAAAGTAAAAAAATCCTTTTAAATCGAATATGTTTGTTTAATCTTTTAGAAAATACTCTTTGAAAATTAGCTTTTAGGAAAATTGTTTCTAAAAATGCAAAAATTACTTTTTATCTATTTTTCTGCAAAATAAATCTATGAATATTTTAGAATTTTCGTTAAGTGCTCTTTTAATAAAAGAAATACTTTTTTAAAAAAATAAAACTAAACATAATCAATGTTTAACAATATAACTTAAAAAAATACGCACCATTATATAAGAAAAAATAAAAATAAAAGAGATGTTTGTTTCAATTCAAGATATACTATGGTATTTTCAAAACTGACATTTTTGAAAAATATTATTTCAGTGCAACTTAAAATATGTTTATTATTTTTAATAATATTTAGTAATAAAAATATTATTTCTATGTAAACTAGTATATAGTTAACACCTAAAAATATTAAATATTTATTATAAATATAAAATATTATTCATACATTAAAAAAAAAAAAAAAAAAAACATATTCTATTTGCAGTGTTCTGCACATTGTGGTGTTCTTGATCCATTGCTAACCCTGTAAATTGCAGATACAGCAAAGTGTTGCAATCGTTGAAGGAAGCAAGAGAGATTGAAATGAAGGTGGGTCCCATCGTAGTGTTCATCTTCAGAGACACACTGGGTTTCGCTTCCGCCATTTCACAAGCTCTTAACCCTAACCCTTCATCCTCCCTCACACGCCGGTAACTTGTTCTTCTTTTTCACTCAACTCAGGATAGTCTTCCCATGATTCATGTTTTTCCTTTTCGTGTTGCAGAGAAGACTCCTTTGAGCTCTCCTTGGAGGGTTATGGAATCAAGCACCTCAAAGCATCTGGGACCGTTTCTCACTTCGTTGACGATCATGGCACTTTTAAGGTTAACCTCCTCAGTCACTCTTCTACTGTTTTTCTTAGCTAATTTTCTTGGATATGGTTATGTGATAGGAAATTAATCCATATGAGCTCATAAATTAGATACCCCTTTGGCTGAAATAGTGATTTGGTAGTTAGTGGTTGCGAGATGCACATTTCATTTTGGTTTTCCTGTTGAGTGGTTTATGCTTCTATAAGAGAATCTCTGTCAGAGATAGGGTTAAAGAAGGAAAAAAAAAAAACCTTTTGACTGAATCCTTGTGAGTCATGTGAAAAGGGTAGCTGAAACATTGGGAGGAATGTCTTCAGTTATTCTGGGTATTGGAAATTTGAGTGTCTTACGATGAAGATGTTGTAGAGTCACAAGGGAGACAGAAAAAAGGCTACTTTGTAGGTTTTATTTGATATGAACTTTAAGAAATTGAATTAGTCTGCTGCTCTGTTATGTATGATCATTTTCAATCTGGAGGGGCTCCAAGCATCATTTGTTTTATTTTCAAATGTTGGATCTGAAATTTTTTGGGTGTACATAGAGGTGGTTGGCAGATGAGTGGTTGCGAAATAGTTCTAAGGTCTGGATTTGATTGCTCTGAATAGATTCGAATGCCTAGAAACAGGAGATTGAGCTAATGTAATTTGCTGTTACTCTGTTTACATGTAACGCTTCAACTTATAAAACTATGCAGTCTAGTATTTTGTTTAAATTGTATAAATTACTCAAATGGGATTGGCTTTCTGAAAATATTTAGACTTGATTCTGAAAGTTATTACTCAATTTCACCATCAATTGCTCTCAAATGAAATGATATATTTATATTTTGATGTTTCATTTTTTGCTACTTGGCATGACATCATTATTTTAATAATCTTAAAATCTATGACAAGAGTGGAAGCAATAGGTTAATAAATACCCCATCTTCGCCATGTTACTCCTCATAAAAAGAAACTAGCATCCCTTTTCATTGAAAAATTAAGATTTGAGAAGGAAAACAATTATGGACAATTTGCATAGATCATCGCCAGTTTCTCGTAGTTATTAGAATGTATGTTTATTTACTTATTACTATTATGAATTCATTGTGATGTTTTAATGTTGAATATTGTTTGGAATAATTACATTGACACTCCCAGTGTTTTCGTAAGATTTTATGAATACACCTTGCTTTTTTTACCTCTACACAAAATCCCTTGACTGTTTGAAAAATTTAAGCTAACACCCTCTTTATGCAGTATTCTGACTCCGTTTAATTTAAAAAAAAGACAAACACACGTAGAAGGAATGTAAAAGTGATACTAAAAAACAAAGGGGTAACAAGTGTAATCGCTAAAACACAGGGGGTTTCAGTATAATTTACTCTATTTTCTATGAGCAGTTATTCTTTTCTACTAATTGTGTCACTTTAAAGTTCTATGAGCAAGTAGGTATGCAAATGTGAACATGTTAATGGTTAAATCTTACATATAAAGATTGGAGATAATTTCTTATCCTTAAACTTTTAGTCTTCCTTACAGACACATCTAATCCTGTTAAACACTTAAACTCTGATTCTGGGTAGAATTAGCATTACATTTCTTTTCAAATCAATATTCTCAGAGACCTATAACTGTTTGCTATTACTTTTTGACTTGTATACTTGTTTATTATCAATTAATATTGTCTTTGGAGCTCCTACTCTGAGCAGTTAAATTTAAAGCATATTAGTAGTTTAACTTAAACCTTACAAATTATCTCCCAAGAAAATTTGATACTCTTGTGCTTTAGTCTTCCTTCTAGAAATACATCTGATTCTGTTGAACTCTTCATGTCCAGGTATCAATTGTGGCTATGGAGCATTATGAGCCACCAGTACTAGCATGTGCTCTTAATGAGGTGCTTAGTAAAATTATCGGAGATAATTCATCCTCGATACCTACACTCGTGGTACCATTTTTGGTGGAATCATCAAAGGTTAAAGGGCAAAGTAAATCCACAAGATCAGATGAAAGCAAACCTTTAATACTGGGTATTCGGATTGGTCAAAATACAGACATAATGCAGGCCTTACTCAACGGAACCCAGGAGCCACCTTCTTCCCTGCAGATTCAACATGAAACTTTTGCATGTTTTCTTCACTTTGTTCGTGTAATGCAGTTACCAACCTTTTTCTTAATTGGACAAGCCAGTCAATATTTGGACAGTAAATCCACCAAACAGTATGAGGTATTCATTTTCCTTATCAGTTTTGAAACGCACAATCTAATTTTCTCTATCATTTTGAGAATGGTTGGCTTCGGTGGATAGTAATGTACTATGTGGCAACCTTCTCTTAAACAGTGCACTGTGGGCTTAATTATACTATATTCACTGTGCAACAACCTAAAAAGACATTTTTTGTTGTCCCTATAATAAACTGGTGCATCTTCAACTGCTAATTTATGATGGTTTGTGCTAGATAATTCATGCAATAGGTGAGATTTTGGCTAGCACTGCAGGTCTGCAGTTTTCAGAAGACAGAGTTGTATGGAATCCAAAAAAGGCATCGGAGGAAAGCAAGGAGCCATGGCGCGCGTTATATGGTTGAATCATGGGTCATTTACATACTAACATGGAACCAATGTTTCCATCGATCTGATTCTCAGAAGTTTGTTAGTATCTTGTAATGTGTGTGTGAATGGGATGAATGTTGCAATAGCATCACGTGGGTTTTATTTTCATTCGCCTATCCAAAAAGGTTAGCTGAACGGGTTTACTAGTTTATGCTATATGCATCACATTATATACTTACTGTGCTACTTTGATGCCGTTATAGCTTTTGGAGGGAGATAAAGATGAGAACCAGAAGTTTTTTAAAATTTTGTTTCTGTAATAGAAAACACTTTTGATGATGAGGATGGGATCTTCTAGTGTCTATATTTTGGAAATGTCAGGTCTTTAAGTGAATGACTTTTGAGCAACAATTGGTTAGCTTTACAGTGATGGCTTTCTCATAATTAGAAGGGATTATGAGTATATGTTGTTGGGTTTTCCTCAAAATGAACTTTCACAAGGACAATTTCAGTTTTTTGCATTTTATTCCTTTTAGATCAAATGCAAAGAATGTGTTGGAAATGCATCAAAAGTCCCTTTGCAAAACATTTTCTTGATTCTAGCCGGCACCCTGAAATGTTGTTCCCAAAGGTAGGTTTAACTATACAATTCCGTTTAAGTATTCATTTTGTTCTGGTTCAATTTCAATTTTTAATCCAACGGAGACTAATTATGAACAATTAAAATATACTAAGACAAGACGGGAAATTCAAAAATGATAATCAATCTGGAAATCAGGTAAGAAGGATAGCTATCAACAAGTTTTTGAGATTAAAAATAAGCAAAAAGTTTTATAAGGATTAAAAATCAAATCTGAAATTTTACGGGAATTAAAAATTTATTTAACTCAAAATTATTTGTTATACATACTTAAAAGAAGGCAACAAAGTTAAATGAGCAGAATTTGTTACACTTGCACACAGTATTTGTTAAACCCGCAATTAATCTTAATTCCATTTGAAATGATGACGAAAGAAAGAAACCTTTATAGCTCCCCGTAAGAGAGATTATCCAATACGTTTAGCTCTTATTTATGCATTCAGGCTCAAACTCAATTAAAGCTAAAATCTTCTGACCAAAAAAAGACCTTGATCCTGTAGGTCCGTAGTCCAAAGTCCAGTAAGTCATAGGGGTCAGTATGTTCATGCTCTCCGCTTCCAACCCTTCCCCATTTTGTTTCTTTGATTTTGAGCATTGAAGTATCTTTACATGTGCCTTGCCCATCTCTGATTGATGGATTCCTGCGACTAATTGACATAGGGTTCTTTGCATCATCAAGCAGTTCAAAGATCACCCATATGCAAGCAAGAACAAAACTCAGTTTAATTGAATTGTAAAGAATTTGCACCCCACTGCATGAAAAAACAGCATGAACATTATTATCATTAGTCCTTCAATAACGAGGTCATCCTAGTCATGGCACCAAGCAGATCCACCAACAAGCTATCTATCTAGCTCAAGGTGTATTCCTTTATTCCTTTGATTGCAGCAGCAGATGATGTCTGCAGCCTTATCAAGACAAACCCTTCAACCAGACAAGAAGAAAAAATATTTGATGTTGGTTTCAGGCTTCTATTGTAGTCGGTTCCGAGTAAAAAGTTTTGATTGTTAAATACAACATCAGATGCCAAAAATAAATCTTTTGTACAGCACCACCATAGTATTCATTTTTGTAGTATCAGTCTATCAGACGAAGTTAATAAGCTCAAACTGCCAATTTGTATCCATAATCACACAGCCTCTCCCATGGTTGGAACAATGCTCATATTGGCCAAATCAAATTTCAGAGAACCCTTTCGGTTATCACTCTCAATCCAGCTCTTGCCAGGGGTCTTCTTAACTCCTCTTTCCTCCATCAACTTCCTGATCTCCAGGGCCTCATTCCACCGGCCAACCGCCCTATAAATGTTACCAAGCAGAACATAACTCAAATGGTAGTCAGGGTCCAACTGAATCATCTTTTCAGCAACCCGTTCAGCCGTGACATAGTCCGAACACTTAGTGCAGGCTCCAAGCAGAACAGTCCAAAGCGAATGATCATACCTGCAATCCGCACTCTCCAACAAACTCTCAGCCTCATCTATCAACTCAGCCCTTCCCAGAAGATCAATCATACAAGTGTAATGCACCACCCCAGGCCTAATCCCATACATCCTCCTCATCAAATCAAAATACCTCCTTCCATGATCAACCAAACCATTATGACTACATGCAAAAAGAACATTCAAAAAACTGATACCATCCGGCTTCATCCCCTCCCTCACCATCTCCTCAAACAACTCCACCCCCTCTCGGCCTCTCCCGTTCTGCGCCAACCCACCAATCATGGCATTCCACGTGATCAAATTCCTCGTCTCCATCCTCAAAAACAACCTATACGCAAAATCCACACTCCCACACTTGGCATACAAATCAACCAACGCAGACTCCACCACCACATCCCTCCACCCACCCTTCCTCACATACAAACAATGCACTTCCTTCCCCTGCCTCACCTTGGCCAACCCGGAACAAGCACGAATAATTGTAGCAAAACTATAAACATCCACCACCCCCCATTCCCTCACAAGCCCAAGCACACTCTCAAAGTCCCCATTGTGACAATACACCCCAATCATAGCCGTCCACGACACCAAATTCTTCCCCTCCAACCCATCAAACACAACCCTTGCACACCCAACATCACCACACTTGCCATACATATCCAACAAACTACTCTCCACAACCACATTACCACACATCCCCAAAGTCACAACCTTCCCATGCACCATTTTCCCCATCCTCAACCACCCCAAGTGCCCACACGAATTCAACAACGTTCCGAACGTGAAGCCGTCAACCTCCAACCCAAACCCTCCGTCATGCATAACGTCAAACACCTCAACAGCATCTCTAAACCTGTCGTTACGCGCTAACGTGGAGATAACAGCCGTCCAGCACACGAAATCAGGCTGAGACAATTCGTCGAACACCCTGCGGGCGTCGACGACAACGCGCGTGCGGCCGTACATGTCAATGAGGGCGCAGGCAACGACGAGGTTGTGGTGAAAGCCGCGCGTGGCGACGAGGGCGTGGAGGGATTTGCCGAGGAGGAGGTTGTGGAGTTGGGAGGAGGCTTTGAGGAGGGAAGAGAGGGTGAAGGCGTTGGGGCCGATGCCGAGGGATAGCATTTGGAGGAAGAGGGAGAGGGCGGGCTTGGGCTGGGCTTTTTGGACGTAACCTGAGATGATGGAGGTCCATGCAATGACGTCTTTGAATGAAAGTGCATCGAAGAGAGTGCGGGCTTGGGACAAGTCTGGGGACAGTTTGAAGTATAGAGAGAGGAGGCTGTTCCCTACGAAGCGGTCGGCGACTAGGTTGGTTTTGATGACGTGAGCGTGGAGGAGTGTGCCCACGGTGAAGGACTGGGTTTTGGTGCATGTTTGGAGGAGGGAGGCGTAGAGGATGGGCTTCAGGCCTCGGGTTTCGGTTTGGGCTTTGGCTTGGGCTTGGGAGGCGTTTAGGAGTGTGAGGGCTTGAGGGAGAGCGCCGAGTTTGCAGTGGTGTAGTATTTGGTATTCGACTGTGGCCGGTATCAATTGGAGGTTCTTCATCAAAGGATATGCTCATGTTAGACACAGTTTTGAGATGCAATTTCAAGAAAAATATATTATATATACCTTGTGTTACCATTTTCGGTACTTAATCAATTTTATTTCTTAGTCAACCACTCTTCCTTAATCAATTTTATTTCTCTGTCAACTCACTCCTAAAAGAACACATGTATACATGTTTTTTTGTCTTATTATATGTGTAATGCAAATGTTTACCAACTATTTTTCATGCTTATTTAAGTTTTTATATAATGAATTAATGGTTACTATTTATATCAAAATATTTTACTTGATTGTGTTTTAAATGCGCTGACCTGAACAGTTGATTTTGTTCATAGCTAAGTTAATTGCATTATCTGCCTTTCTAACGAGTGTGTCCTGAAACCATTCCCCCAAATTGGCAATTGTCTCACCTAAGCCATGATTTTTGGTGAAGGAAGAAGGTAACGGGAGACTTGGGTTTCCAGAAGAATAAATTAAAGGTGAAGGAAAACACAAGATAAAGGAGAAAAGGTTGTTGGTGGTGTGGATGAAACGCTACATGAAATTACAACAAAATACTAATGTTCCTTTCAAAATTATAGGAACGAGGGGATTACATTCCATTCTCAAAAAAATAAAAAAAATAAAAAAAAAAAAAGATATCATCTATCACTTTCAGTTAATTTTTTCCCTGTATTTATTTCAATTTTGAGACACTTTACATACACATTCCCCGGAAAATTTCCAAACCATGGTGTGTCATGGTTTTCCTATGTCTAATCTCTCGAGTAAGTTGTCATACAAAACAGAACTGTCATCAATTGTAGCCTGCAGATGCAAACATGCAATACTCAGTTTGGTACTTTAAACTAATACAGCAATGAAACAACAAATACTGTTAAGAGAACACGTTACCTAAGTTCTAGATACATAGGACCAAATTTTTTCCCATGAGCTAATCAGCGTTGTATGAGCAGAATCATGTCCTTCCATGAGTCTTTCAGCAGCGGGTCCCACTTCATGGACGAATTTGACAGATTCCGAAAGTCGATTGAGAAGGTTCATCAATGCAATTACTTCATTCCTTTGCAGCTGCAACTGAAAGACCATCAACAAGTGCACATTAAAGAGTGTTAGTCAACCATCAAGTGCAAATATATGTGAAAAGCTTCAGGATCATCAAATAACATGCTTACATGCATACACACACATTACTAATAATAAGAAAAAAATAATATTATATCGGCATGAATAATATTATATCGGCATGAATAATCAGAAAGTTTTCAAATTTAAGGGCAAAAAACTCACTACATTAAAACTTGTGTCCAGACAAAGGTCAGGTGAATGGAATTAGGAAGATATACATGTTTAGTTCAAGATTTACAAGGCAGAACCACAGCAGAATGTATTTTAAACATCACTACAGAATGTGGGAGGAAGAAAAAGAAAAAACCTCAAACAAAATGTACTTACTGTTTGACTTGAGTTTTCTTGATCAACAGAGAAGAGAATCTTCAATGCCGTTCCAAGACCAAGAACCTGGAGCTTCCCCCATAAACGACACTTCTCACATCCTACACAATCCATCAATGCACTGTATTCCACCCAAAAAAATATATTTCAATGCCAATGAGATAAATGAAATGAAGCATTGTGTAAATTAAGTAGTACAATAATAAATGGGCTAAAAAGTGACTCACTAAAATTCTAAAACACCGAAGATAAAAGGCAAAACAATAGTGCAGAACTAAATATATCTATGACAAGATTTGAGTTATAAAATCAACCTATGTACTTTGATTCCTCGGCCATAAATGGTTTTATAATCATTACTATGAATTATTAGTAATCAATTGTCTTTTCTAAATATTTATTAGTAGCATGAAGCATAAGTACAAGTGACTATGCCACAACAAAGCCCTGCAAATTATTAATGGATACATTTAGCAAGGTCAGAGCTAAGTCATCTAGATTTTGGTAATACCTGATGTTTCTGAATTGGTGTTGAATTCTCTGTTTTAGCTCAGGTCCACTTTGGCCTTTCCACAAATTAGCTTCAACGAATGGAATTGGACATGCAGCTTGAAGCTTAGGGTTGTAAAGTAGCTGTTTTATCAAGGATTGTGTCTTAAGGTCCTCATTGAGGTTACCTGTATCGTACTCTGCCTGTTCCAGATAATCTGCAGCCTAAAGAGGAATGTGGATTACATCCAGAATAAAATTAATAAGTATTTCTAAAAGAAGAAAAATCAAGATTGATCCATATATAGGTGCAGTGCTTGTGATTTTAGACCATCACAATTTATACTCACTTTGGTTACTGCTCGCAAGACAAAGAGGGAAGTGAAATACAAATTTCTGACACGATCAGGGTATTTTAGAACTCGATCATACAGCAAATTAAGATTTTGGCCCCACTGGAATAATCATAAAGGAAGTTAGATACTGAAATATATTTTCATAACATAGAATGTATAGTATTAGAGTAACATACATATGGCACAAAAAAATGAAGGTGGCTTCAAAATGAGCTAAATCCAAATTATTTTGTTCAACAAAGTTTATCATACCAAAAGAAAATCAAATATATTTAATCTTCTAAGCTGTGAAACAAAAACCAATCAGCTGTCTATCTACATGTTCAAATATGCAATGAACTGTATTGATTACTCAAAAACAATACAAACATTTCTCTCAACACAGAAAATTAGCTACTGCTGGAAAGAGGAACAAAAGATTTACCGAATTTGTAGTTTCATCGAGTAGATAATCAGAAGCTATATGAATTGATATGGAGGCGTGAAGACCAGATATCAATTTATACAAAATCTTCTCCTCTTGGCATGACTCTTCAGACGGATCTACAGGAAACAGACCTTTTCTAATTAATGATAAAAAACAAATGATATGGGCATGGCTAATATCCACTCTATGGGTGAAAAATATGACATATTTGATAATTAAAAAATAGTGCATAGAGAGAAAGAGAGGGTAATAATCCGCACTCAAAGTTACTGGTACATCCATGTTTGACCACAAGAAAGGTAACATCAAATTATTAAAGTGCATGAGCATCCCATATCCGTTTTGGGAGCGATTAAAGTGCAGAAGCTTTTTGGAGAAAACTTACATTTGGGGCAGTTCTCAGAGTAGACAGCATCCCATATCCTTCTTGCAGATGGACCAGTGTAACCAGTATATCTTTCAGGATTCAGCTGAAGATTCACATAAGTCATCTCATCTGCAAATGCAAACATGATTATAATTGACATGCTTATTTCTTCTTGTAAAGAACTAGAATATATTATAAATTTATAAATTCATAAATGATTTAATTTTGATAGTGACAGTGCAAAAAGTTGATGCTATGCTGGCCACCAGTCAAAAAAGTAAAAGCTTGTAGTAGAAGTGAATACTAACTGCCTTGTTGTGCCACTTAGTTTATTGATAGTGAATAATGTTGCACCAAGGGTTGATCAAGTTGAAATTTAATCATCAAAATATCATAGTGGATCAAGACATCAAACGAAAACTATTTACCAAGATAAACTCATTCAAAGAACATGAGCAAGTATGGCGTCACCCAAAATATATTTATTTATGAATACTAAATTCCTAATCTCTATACTTCACGTTAATATCTAATATTTCATGCAATTAAAATACAACTATGACCACATAATTTAGATATCAACTGGTATATAGAGAGTAACACACCATTGTCGGTCTCATCATCATTTGTCCATGGATTGTCAATTTCTGTCCATCCTCTGAAGACTTTACGGTCTAGTGTACGGTCAACAGCTGCCTCAGGCTTTCCTTCTTGACAAACAAGATCATTCATTGAGAGGCGACGATGAGGCCCCTTAAATGATTCAGGGAACTCGCTATCAGGGCATTCACATACACTACAGTCCCGCAACCGGCACATGCCATCGTCAGGCCAGAAAGGGCAGTCACACCACAACTTAACCTATATAAAATATGTGAGGGTCAATAAAAGTTATATAAAAAAAAAATGCAATTCAGTTATTAGTATTCCTACATATATAATGTAAAAAACCAGAGCAGACTTGCGGGTTCAACAACAAAATCAGGACTATAGAAAGCCAGTCAAAAACTGGGTGAACTGGTGAGAGAACAACATTGACATCTGTTCGGTGGGGTTAAAACCCAAAGAGGTAAGAGCTTAAGGCAGGCACTGCATGCTGCTCGCCATGCTTGGCTACCTCATCAGCAATTGCATGGTGCTAGTCACACTCAGAAAGTGCTGCCATGCTTGTAGCTGGATAGTGATGAAGTTTTGCTGTTTGTTAATTAAATAAGTTCTGTTTGGTCTAGTTCTTTCTACGTTCTGAATTTGAACCAAATTTTCTTATGTGGTTAATCTAGTAATAAGATCTGCATATTTAAATTCTACGTTCTGAATTTGAACCAAATTTTCTTATGTGGTTAATCTAGTAATAAGATCTGCATATTTAAATGAATAGTTTTGGCTTTTAATGTGGCCATTTTTCATCTTTATTCTTCTTGTTAAATTTCTTAAAAAGTATTTTTCAGTTTTGTCCTCCTGTTGACATGTTCATTTTTCATTCTTGTGCAAGTTTAATAGTGACTCTTCACATACTTTAGCAAGCCATTTGTTCTAACAGAAAAAGTGCATTTAATGTGGTGTGACTTAAAGTGCTTCTATAGTTAGTGGTGAAGGAAGAAAATAGGGTAAAGTTGATTTAGACTATTTAGAAACTTCTCCATAAGCAATGATAAGACAAAATAAGGTATTACGCATTGACCTTCGCCCATCAAGCTAAAATCAACTTATGCACCTTAAGGTACCAGCAGTAATTACGAAACACTACATAATCCAAATCAGCCAGGTTTCAGAATTGAAGACTAGTATTGATATTGGTTACAGTAGGGCAGTCTGTTCCAGACAGTTATCGGCCGTGGTGCAGATGGACAGTCCATCTAGTCTATTCCATCATCATGAGCAGTCAGCCACATGTATATATGTCTCTGATTTCAGTAAAGTTTCCAGGTTTCGCTATAACTTTGCATTCCAGTATTGACATTTATTTTCTTAAATTTAAATTGAAAAGTGAAGAAAAGCCCAATCATCTCACTCTAAATCTGAATTTGATTTCAGATATAACTGTTGGAGATCCCACATCGCCTAGAGATAGGGTCTATTGCATGTATATAAGAGGGGAGCAATCTTCATCTTATAAGCCGGTTTTGTAAGGTTAAATTAAGCTCATAACTCATATTTCTAAATATCAGAGCCTAGCCTATCCTAGGATTGTTTGTGCCCCATTGTCGAGGATTGATTGTTGGGTTTATCGTGCCCCGGCGTGAGAGGGGTGTGTTGGAGATCCCACCCGTTTGTTTTATTTGCAAAGTTTGATTTCACTGTGACTCACTCTAAGTCATTCTTAATCGATCAATATAAGTAAGAATTACCCTAAACACCACCACACAGCAATATACAATAGTTGGCCAGCTTGATAAGGGTAGCAAGGTCAAATTTTAAAATCCACAATTCTAGATAGAATAGCTGGAGGTGAAGGTGACTAATTTCAATTAACAGTGCAAACAGCCATGCATAGACTCAATTAATTCGAAAGCTTTAAAGACTTTCCACAGTATATGTAGTTCTCTCTAATTTCTCATACTGTTGATCCAATCCAACTTCAAATATTACTGTGAGGCTGTGATCAACAAAGAAAGCCTTTAAAATTTATTGATAAGAAAAACCTTGGAAACATCACATAATCTTTCCCTAGAAAGGCCTCTCAATCCTACATTGTGCTGCTGATATAAATTGGATACTAGTAATCTTTAAAAGTAATACAAAGGAAAGGAGGAACCAAAACGAGAGAAAATTTCAAAACACAAACTAGAAGGGTCTAACCAAAACCTAATAGTTTGAAGTTCTCACATCAAATGATCAAACTCAAGATAACTATAAGCATCAACAGCAAAGAATAAGATCTTAGCCAACATGAAATTCAAAAGAAAAACATAGCCATAACAAAAGATATGACAATAAGCAAACCTTAAAATATCGAAAGAAAGGGGTCTTCACAAGCTCCTGGAGGGAAGGATTCAACACTTCCTCATTAAGACGGTCCACAGTTTCATAATCACAACAACAATCCTCCACCATGCCACTGTACTTTGGTGTACCCTGCAACAGACCAAAAAGAAAACTTAACATCCACACTCCATCAAAACATTTCTAGTCACACAGCTAAAAAAACAAAAAAAGAAAAAGAACAATACATGCAAAACACATTTTTACATTTCCACTAATCAATGCAAGAGAAACCATCAATTTAGAAGTGAAATAAGTAATAACAAACAATACAGATGTTATTGAAATTATAATTAAAGAAAAAAAAGACAAAAATCATATAAAGACAAATTTTTTGTTCAAGATTATAATCTTTATTTCTTGTCACTAAGTTACTGAGATTCAGAATTCCATAAATCAAGACCAAAAAAGGAAAAGAGAAACCCCAAATTACCCGACCACAGGGACAAGCTCTATCAATGGCTCCAAAAAGAGCAATTCTTGGAGAAGTTTTGGTAGACACGGCAATGGCAACAAACACAGCCACGAAAGCCATAACCAACCAAAGCCATCGCGATTTATGACCCTTCTTCTTTAGAACCTCCGCTTTCACCATCACACACCTCCCAATGTCGGTGCTTCCAAAACAAAGCACCGAACTTTTCACAGACCCAGAAGAAGATCGCCAAAGAAAACGAAAACCCACCAAAGAAAACGAGAAAAGATGAGATTTTTGGCGTCAAATGATGGATCCCAGAGGCGTTGGTTTTGAGGGTAGGGAAATGGACGCGTTTTGACGCTGACGATCAACGAAAGTGTGGCTTTGGAAGGTTTTAAGCTGTGTGCTGCGTTTTATAGCAGTCAAAGAAGAAATAAATGTTGGGAAATTATGGGCGGTTGATGGTTTTTGTATTTGTAACAGTTGGTTTCTTCCGTGTTGCGAAAGAGTGAGTGAATGAGGCAAGAAATTTTGAGAAGTTTCAATGTCAATTTCGCACACCTGTGACGTGCTTGTGATGGCTTTTGACGAGTTCGGACCAATCGGAATCCTCCATTTAATTCATTCTTCAACTATTTTACAAAGAGAATTATTAAATTAAAATAAATATATTTAATTAATTTCTTCACAACCAGTAAAGTTGTAGAAATCTTTATACATTTTTTATTGAAATTAAAAATAAATATATTTTATTAATTAGTATTAGTGAATAATTACATATTTATTTAATTATAAAATATTATTTATTAAATTTTATGCAAATATATTATATTAATTATAAATTCTAATTATATTTTTGTATAAAAATTTATTTCTACGTATATATTTGTTAAGAACATCAATAAAACTTTAGAACATGATGGATGGATTCAAGTTACACATAAAGAATTAGATGAATTTCAAAAGAATGATGTTTAATATCTTTTCTAATTATTTAAAAACAAGTCAATCATTGAATCGTTATTCATATACAAGGTAGGCAAATAAGACAAAATTGTTAGAAATAAAGGTAGATTTGTAGTTAAAGATTTCTCAAATTGTTAGAAATAAAGATAGATTTATAGTCCAAAATTTCTCTTTTACAGGTAAACAACAGTAATCACGGTTATTCTCACAAAATGGAATATGAAACTTATGCGTAGCATATTTAGAAGCCATTAGTATTTTATTGTCATTTGTTTCCCTGAGGTCATTATGCAACCTTTCAAGCAGAAAAATAAGAGACCACAGAAAAGTGAACCAATCCAAGATGTTACCTGGTATTTTATTTTTATTTATTTTTTACTGAATGGGTTATTCAATGGAAAAAAATGATATTACATAAGCTATAGTATATAATATTTTTGTTTCTTTTTCATATAATATTACATACAATTTAATTATATGTATTAATTTTTTTCAAATCCTTATTTTAAAATTGTGTTCCAGAAATATTTGTTAGTGAAATATCATGCAAACCCATCTAAAACAACTGAAATGGTTGTATTATCCACAATATGACGTGTCTATCTTTCTCAGGACAATATGCATGCATATGGCTTTTCTTTTTTTTTATACTGAGCAGCATGGATATAATTGATAGTTGATAACTCTATTGTTTAAAACATAAAAACAATTTTAACAACCCCAAACCTAAAAAAAAAAAAAAAAAAAAAAAACGTTTTTTTCCAGTACTGGGACGGAGTTAGAAAATCAGAGTGGGAGGGGCAAAATTTTTTTCTTCTAAATTTTAAAAAAAAAATACTTTTTTTAATTTTTATTTTATTTTTTAAAAATTCGTTATATACAATTTATTAATTACATAATAATTTTTTTAAGATTAAAATAAATATAGGAGAGATTAAAATTTATTATTAATATATATAAAAATTTATTATTGATTTATATATATAAAAATTTATTATTAATATAAATATATATAAAGTTATATATATTAATATTAAATTTATTACTAATATATATATAATTATTATTAATATATATATATATATAAGTTTTATTATTAATATGTATATATAATTTATATATATTAATATTAAATTTATTACTAATATATATTATTAATAAATATATATATATATATAAATTTATTGTTTATTTATAATTATTATTAATATATATATATATATATATATAATTTTATTATTAAATATATATTAAAAAAAAAAATTGGGGGCGTGGCTCCGCCCTTGCCAGTACAGCTATTATATCTAGTTATTATCTACTCTCTTTTTTAAGAAAAAATAAATATTTTTCATCTCTTAAAAATTTCTCAAATTTGAATAGAGGATTAAATGTGGTAGATTTTTAAATTAGAGAGATTAAATAAAAAAAACATTAGATAACTAAAATTAAATTTATAGAGAAATAAAAAATATGTTTCATGAAAAAAAACACTACCAAACAAATTCAAGCTGTTACCTATGTAGTTTCTCTTGGGGAGATGAGTAAATAAGATATTTCTAAAAGCTGAATCAGAATAGATAAACGTATAATGATCAATCATTCGTGACTTAGCTTGCAAACTTTGCACATATATATAAACTTGTGTAACATAATATATATTCACCTAGCTATCATATCTACATTCAAATGCATTATATCTTATAATTTCATGAGTAGATCCCTATTCATAATACTCCAATGAACAAAGAAGAACAAGTTCATAGCCATAGAGCCCCAACTTCTTTGAGGAGAGGGACCAAAGTGGCGTTTATGTGGCTGGCCATGAGAGTTTGTACCCCACCAACAAACTTGCCACCAATGAAGATGGCAGGGACAGGTTGGTGGCTGCCGACAAGCTTGAAGAGGACTGACCGGATGCCGGGGCCATTGGCCTGTTCATCGAGTTCCACAACGGTGGGGCCGACACCGAGGCTGAAGAGGAGCCGCTTGGCCACGGTGGACATGCAGCAGTCACTCATGCTGAAGACCACCACGGCATTGCATGACACCAAGTGCTGCACCATCTCATAGGATCTCATCATGTCAAGTTCTGGTGTCGACGATGATGGTAAGGTTGTTGCTTCTACATGTGTAGAAGATTTCATCACTTGCATCTTGTTATATTATTTGAAACTTTAGATATGTGAAGTTTTTTTTTTCCCTAGATATATGGATAGAAGAGATGAAAAGAATGCTGGTGTTGGTGTTTATATAGAGAGAGATAAATGAGGACTGAGAAGTGATATTGTATTATGTATGAGAATTAATGTTGAGACACTGAACAATGTTACATTGTATTGCTTGGAGGTTTGTGTAACTTTGTAGCATGCGAGTCAAAGTACGGAGTTGAGAGAGTGAGTCCAAAGGCACAAAATGAGTGAGTTGCATGCAAAAGTACCAATCAACAAAAACTATCTGAGGGGAAAATAAAAAACAAAAAGAAAATGGGGTCATCAATTGTGAATGGGGATTGTTGTTCTATGCCTCGATGAGAGAGAGAAGATTATATACGGTTTCACCGTGGATCCTCCATATAATAAGGGGTGAAGCTGAAAAGAAATGCCAAAGAAGAAAGAGAGAAGGATATATAATCTGCTAGTAACCATAGAATAGAATAGAATATCTAAAATAAAAAAATTAGTTTTTGATACTTCTCAAAATTTTACAAAATAATGTAAATAAGTTTCAACTCCTGCACTAAATTTATAATTACTTAATATTGATACTTTTATATATTATACTAATATCCTTAATTTTAAAATATATTATACTATTATCTTCTTTAAAACAGTACAGAAAATATGAAAAAAAATGAAGAAAATTAAAAGAAGAAAGCATAGAACAGGGAATGAGAGGGTCACGCGTTTTTGGAAGGAGAAAGGGAAAGTAAAATAGAATTCAGAGTAGACTGCACACTACATACATGCTGCATGCTATCGCATGCATGATATGGTGCACGCCTGATGAGTGACTCAAAAGCTGATACACATGCATAGCACGTATATATGGTACTAAAGTTGCAGTTCCTGTCTCATTTTGATTCTTTCTCAGGTTCTTGTTTTTTAATTTAAGAAAATTCAGCTTATAAATGTGCCCAAGCCAAACTATTTTGAACAAGTGAGTAAACTTAAAAGTATTCAGTAACAGACTTACACTTTGTTTGTTGCTTTGTTGCAGTGAAGATTAGAAATATTGTGGTTTGACTGCATGAAAATAACGAGGAGGGTGAGAACAAAACATTTAAGTGTTGACCCACATGTACTAATTTTTAACTATTGTAAACTTAAGAAAAAAGCACAAAAGATTTATATTTTATTTTATTAATAACCATAATAGTGGAATAAGATATACATTGTGGAATATAGTAACTAATTTCATTCTAATCCTTAAAATATAATAATAATAATAATAATAATAATAATAATAAGTTCTGTATATATTTCTTGTCAGCAGTATGTTTGTATTAAAGTTGCCCTAATATATGTATTTTTGCATATTTAATCATAGGTATATTGTATAACTTTTACATGATAAAACAGACATCAGCTCAAAAATTTACAATAGTATAATTTGTTGATTAGGCTTTATTATTTTTTTTTTCATTTTTATCCATAAGTATTAAATAATTTCATTTTGTTCATTTTAATGTTAAAAATTTAGTATATTTTGAAATAGATTTTAATTTGATATATTAAATTTTAAATAGTTACATTTTATCTATTTAAATTAGGAAATATATATATAATAATAGTAGGAAGAATTATTTACTTGTATAAATTTGAAGTCTCTCAATTTTTCCCAATTTAGACAATCTTAAAAATTAATTCCACGTCAGTACAATATTTGTATATAATTCAGAGGACATGTAAACAATTGTTAATATTCATTATCATGAAACCATGGAAAGGGTGGAAATATGACCATATAAAAATCATAAAATATCCAAATGAAAATTTTAAAACTTAAATATATTAAAACAAAAAAAATAATGAAATATAGTGGAATAAAGATTATATTTAACCAAAAATTGAATTACTGAATTATCAATTTTCATGCTCTTAAAACAGTATTAAAACAGAGGCCAGTCCTTAAATAAATTATTCCAATTCAATTATATAAATATAGAAAAAATATTTTTAACAGAGGTCAATCTTTAGATAATATTTTATATTTCTAAAGATTAATCTGACTTTTAGAGTAGAGAAATCCAAATTCATTAAAAATAAATCTGATATATCCTTTTAATAGTTATAACTTCATTATATTTATCATCTAAAATAAGAGGACAAATAAAAATTTTTATGGTTATAACCACTTCTAATCATTTCATGCCAGATCTTAATTTTTAATTAGGAAGCAACAAAAATAGGAGATATGCTGCATGAAAATAAAATAAAAATGTCCGGAGTAACAATAAAGGTTTGTTTCCTTCTTCATATTTGTTAATGAAAAATAGGATTACTTTCTCTAACTCTTCACCAACAGTTGGATAGAGAAAGAAAATTTAATCACTACCCTTCATTTTCTTTAATGATTTAAATGCAGGATTATCAAAAAATTTAATTTCTAACAAATTTTAATCAATTAAAACCAGAGTAGATGAGAAAGTGACACTCACATTTATCATTGTTTATGGAAGGGGTATAACTGAGTTGAGTAAGACGTGTGAATATGGTAAATTGTCTTCTACTGGTGCTGTAAATCTCCTGATATCTGTCTTTCATTCGTACCTAATACTGATAAAAACAAATATACTAATTATGATCGTTTCTAAACAATTTACGTGATGTTTAGTTTGATTGTTTAATAGGGATGAAAAGTTGATTTTTTTAAAAAAATTCTTTATGAAAATATTTTCATGATTAAGTAAAAATAAAGAAACATTGTAATTCTAGTTTACAATTAATTTTGAAAAATTAAAATTAAAAATAAAAATAAAAAACAATTTTTTAAACATGATATTAACCTAGAAAAGATAAAAAAGGAAAGACTCAGATAAAATTTTGCAGGAAGAAGGCCTTGAGAAAAGTCCAATTAACGAATCAAAACTGGCCCAACAGCGAATTATTATAAAGAGTGATTCTAAATATGCAGAATGGGCTAAAAACCAATCTGAGTCTGTCTATCTTTTAGCGTAAACTAATCAAATTGATTTCAACTAGACATATAATTGTTTGGGCTGAAATCATTTGTTTGAACTTTGAAGGACTCACTTCAAGTTGTTGATACTCATGCTACCTATAACTTTCCCTCACACTAATCTTTTAATAAGAACTTCAATTTTAATTTTAAAATAATTAAGTAAAGAATTTAATTGGAATAATTTATATATACTCTATAATTATAATTATATATAATTACAGTCCTCATTTTTCACACCATATTTCCCCTTCTTTTTATATCACACTAATCTGTCACATTTGTCTTATTCCTCAACAATTAACATTAGTATTTTTTATTATTCGTTAATGTTAATCTCTTCATCATAAGCCTCAATATTAATTTCTTTCTCGATATCAATGTCACACTCCATATCTAATAAATAATAATATTTGTCTTTTTCTTTTAATTGTCACGTATAATTACTATTTCTGATCACTTGGTTAATATTGTTTTCTAATCACTTAATTAATCTTCTTTAGCCACCTACATTAATCTGCTATTTTAGATACATGCGTCAACTTTCTTTTTCATTAACAAAATAATAATAATAATTATTATATTAAGGAAAGATAACTCAACATAATAATATCAATACTAATTTTTATTTTTATATTTTAGAAAGTGATATGTAGAACTCAACATTGTCCCTATTATGAAAAGCTCTCTCTAAAACACTATTTCTAACATATTGGAAAGTACTTTTCAAAATGTAAAAAACAAAATAACATTATAAAAAGAGTTTTCCGAAATTGTTAGTATGTTGAATTCTTTTTAGAATAGAATTATTTCTTCACCAACAAAGAAATGAGATTGATGCAAATGCTCAAAGGAAAAAAGATTGACACATGCGACTTCGAAAGGAAACTATTGGCAGGAGAATATATCAAAATCAGTCAATATATATAGAATTATTTCTAATTAATTGTTGCACAAAATCTATAGAAAATATATCAAAACTCTTATATATATCTCTTGACCTACGTACATAATAAATCATAGTGTAATGTAACATGAAAACGGATGGACAACAAGAGTGTTAAATACAAGCGAGACTTAGAATAAAGAAGGAAGAAAAAAATTGTAACTAGAATACTATATTCTCTTTTTTAAAAATAATCTATTTATAAATACAAATAGTAGTCTTAAGAATATAAATCATAATTAAATAGTTATCAAATAAAAAAAATATAATTTTAAATTATATTAAATGTAAATATATTTATTCATAAAAAAAATATATAATGCACAACTTACTATGCTCTGTATTAAACATTATTAAAATATTAAATAAATAATAATTAAGTGAATTTTATAATGTTATCTTTAATTTAATTAAATGACATTATGTTATTCATTAATCAATTATCTTTTTATCGAGAAATACAAATGAAATCCCAGAAAATTTTTTAAAATCTTTTTTTTTCATGATCTTAATGATTTTTTTTTTATAAGTAGTCAAAACTCAATCAACATTACTTTATAATCAATTATAATATTCAGTCAATTAACTAATTCACTCTTAAAATATATCAACTAACTTACTCTTAAAATATATATATTTTTTTCTTCTCACATTTTATATATATGTACATATTTCTCTCTTTTTATATTTTATAATTAATTATTTACAAAATATTTTTCTAAAACTCAATTAAGTGAATGTCATATCGACCTCACACGCGTTCTCACCAAAAAGTATCACTCAATGTGAGTAAGAAAAATATATAAATTTTTATAATTAAAATTTATAAATAATAAATAAAAAATAAAAAATAGTACAAGAAACAAAGTATTACGTGTGCAAAAGCTAATAAAAAAAGGAAAGATAGGCAAAAACGCAAAAGCATATAGGAAATACAGAAACAGAAAAGAAACTACAATATCATATCATATGCTGTCTAGTTAGTGGCAGGAGGATAAACCACCTCACTTGTTTCTTTTCTTATCTTTTTTCTTTTTTACTTTTCCAATATATTATTGCGTCCTTAACCTTCAATTTTTTCAAACACGTGTCCCAACGTCAATTTTTGGGCCCAAAAACGTGAGGAAACACTTTTTCCCCCACTTTATAATATGAGAATCAAATATAGTGAAACATGGAATGTGGTGACCACATCCAAAACAAAGTGTACACGTTTCAGGTCACGAGTGTTTTTATGCTTAGCAAATATCAATCATGAGTTGGCTTCTTCATACATGAAACCAAGACTTTGCTCCATTTCTCAAAGAGAATCTTCCTTGTCAAAAGCAAATGATGAATAATAACAACAAGAGGAATGAGACATGGGTATGGAAAGAAAGGATTAAAGGAATGAAAGGAATTGGGAAAAGGAGAAGAAAGTAGGTCAATAAAGAAAAGCATGTAACAAAGTAATAATGTTATGTTAGTTCCTAATATCAATGACAATGACCATTGTGAGTATGAAGAATCATCCAGAACCCTCCCATAAAATATTCTTTAAACATTAAGATCTTATTTGATTTTGCTAAATCCAACTCATTTAGACTTTGGTTAATTAATAAAAATAGTTGAAAAGAAACTAGTAATCATTTTGTATATGTATACATTTTAGTACTATGCATCCAAACCCAGATTCGATGAAAAAAATTGTGCCAAGGATATATATGAATCATAAAAGTTAAGATTCTGAGTGCACTAGCATGACGAGTATCTAATAAACCGTAACCATAATGGATACGAATTGATGCAATACATCACACTTGCATTGAAGTTTCACATTGTGTAATGGATGTCAATCATTGCAGAAATTAACAAGACTGTAATGTTGGTCTTTTTTTTTAGTGGGGTGATGATAATTACATCTTTGAATTTATATTGTTCTATCATGCAAATGATTATTCATCGTACATCTTTTCTCTTTCCTTTTAATATAAATTAATTCATTGTTACGTTATGATAATTGGGAAATATGGAGGGGCCTAAGAGATTTTCGTTTTAATATGTTTAAGAACTAAATTGCATTTGTACAAATTATTATCTCAACACTATTATGACACTTAATATATAATGTGTAGGTTAGAGGTAATACAAAAATGTGTTGTTGTATAAATGTTGTACTTGTACAAATTATTATATAAATAGCATTTCTCTAAAAAACGTTATATTTAAAATTCTAGGAATTTCAATTCATTTCTATCTTGAACCCTTACTTCTCATTTTCTTATGTAAATTCTTCAAAAATTAAATTAAATTATTTGAAACCATTTTTATTCTACTCTTAGCAACAAAAATATCAAATCGATCTCATTCAAAGTAAGAAAAAATCTTATTCTTTTTCTTTTTAAACCGTAACTTCACATTCTATAAATTTCTTGGAATTTTATTGAAATTTCACCAAATTTCTAAAATCTAAAATTTAAAAAAGTATTTATCCTAAACCTATCATAAATAAAATCCTAAATGTTTGGACGAAAAATAGCATAATAAAAGTTTAAGACAGAAGACAATTGACTGTATGATCAAAATTTACTTAATTCTAAAAATACAAGAACTTAATTCATTTGGAAAGAAAATGGTGATTAAAACCATATGATATCAAGTGTTGGTTCAAGGTCTCAAAAATCTTCCTGGAAAAGTTAAACTAGAAATATCATAGTTTCATGTTTAATACAACTTTTGAATAGTGTTGATTTTCATAAATATAAAATATTTATATTTCTCTTGTTTCTTATTTATATGGTTAATTATTTTTATATTTATATTTCACATTTATTCTTCCATTTTTAAAATTTTTAATTTTCATTTATTTTTCAAATCACTAAATGTCAACAAAAACGTGTTCATAGTAATAATTATCATTTCTTAGATAATACAATATACTTTGAAGTTTGAATTAATACTCAACATTCTTTGTGAAATTGGGCGAAGGAAACTATGTATAAAACCCAACTCGTTAACAACATCCAGGATCCATATTTTAATGGGCCTGCATGAACCATAATAAATCAGAAAAGGATATTGAAAAAAAATTATTTTGAAAAAAAAAAATTGTAATATTTAATTTGATGAATTATTTTCTGAAAATAGTTTTTTTTTTAAAAAACGGTGAAAATGGTATTTTATATATATATTGAACATATTTCTTAGTGTCACATCCCAAAACAATATGTGGTTGACTCTCCTCAACATTTAATTTCCCACATATCTTTTGTTAAGGCCAGAATATTACAGCACACTGATTTTTCTTGTCGTTATAACTTTGGGACCATACATACTTGGGACCACTATAAATAAAATATTTGAGTCGACCCATATATATACCATAATTTACAATATGCAATGACACATAGTGCTAAACAACAAAAGTTTCTTTTTGCAAATCCTTCAAACAATTTACACTAGCAAAATCAACAAAAAGAACATGATATAGTAAAATATAGACTTGAGCAAACCACCATATATAATATTTTTTTCATCGTTGTTTTGGCACATTCCATCCACACAAACACACACTCATATCTTTCACATTCTCAAATGAAGCTAATGTGGTAATTGTAAGAGCTTCTGTTGAATTGGAGATTGTGCAGAAATAACGATGTTTCGACTGACACTGACTCATTGCCACGTAAATGTCTATTTCACAACTTATATTAAGGGCGTCACCATTACATGGATGGATGGATGCAATAATGCATGTTTGAAAACCATTATACATGGACCTTTTTTTATTAATAGATATTGAATTATATTAAAAATATTTTGTACAAGAATACCCATCCCACATACATTTGCTAATAATTGTAACCTATGACATATCTTACCGAAAGTACTTTTGAGAATGCACATATAAAGCTTAATCATAAAGATTTAAATTAAAGAATGATGAATTATATTTATGTATATATACAAAACTATTTTACATGTGATTTTCATGTATTGGATGTAATAAATTTATATGACTTTTTATAATTTTTAGGTTAGATTTGTGAGTCTTTGATTTTTTTTTTTTTATCGATTATGATGACTAGTGAAATATATAATTAGCTATTGTGGTGGTTAGTGGGCAGAAATTTCTAGTGAGAAATTAACAATTTAGTGGGTTAATTTCTAGTGGGAAGTTAATGTCTATTGAGAATGTTTTACATGTATTCAAATAATATAACTATGAATAAATTGTTAAGAAGATTATCCAGTGCCTAAATCTTTTTAATTATAATATAATTTATATATTTAGAGTTATTTATTTGTTATAAATCTTATGCAAATGTATTTATGTGTATTGCACATTATTTTTTTTTACTTAAAACAATTTTGTTGAAATCAAGTAGTTTATTTATGAAGTAGTATATTTGTGTATTTAAAGAATCAAGATATATAGGACATTTGTCTTAAGTTCTAACCGATAATGAAAAATATTACTCACGGTTTTCAAAGAAAACACTAGAGCTACGTACGTGCCCACCAGCATTCAATGGACAAGAATTTTGTCAAACATATCAATTAAAATATAAATGAGAACGTGGAAGATGTAATGGAAAATCCCACAATTAATTTGGAGACCATTGCACAAATATAATTTAGATTTTGTTCCTAATTATTGATTTGCTTGTTGGAATTTATGGAAGAAACAATGTTATTTATCTCGTAAACACATTGACAAATATCATAAACATTTGTAAGTTCAATACATAATTGCCTTAATTCTTTCGCGTAAGAATCATTTCCAAACTATATAATTTGAGCAAGGGATATATCATACACATTTATAACAGGTGTAATTAATATACTAGCCACGTACGTATGATACTAACTCATACAATAGAAAAACATGGATGATGAAATTAAAAACTTATGAGTCAAACAAAGCAACTTGTGTTTATCTTTTGGTGGTCAAATATTGCTCTATTTTCATATATATGGACCCAATTTGTTGCACATGCATTTGAATTTTATCCAATTGTCAAATCTTGAAGGGATAATTAATTAGACACAAAACATTATAAAGTGGGAAGCTTTTAGTGGCATACATATGTGACGTGCGTTGTTTATTTGATTTATTACATTAATTAATGGTGATCACACCCATATTGGACTTTTATTCAACTTCATCTGTCGGCAAAGTCTACTACTTAGCTTTCTGCTTTCATCACATTATATATGTTAATTGTAGTACGTATTAGAATGCACGAGCTATAAACTACTATCTTCTGATTAGTTAAGAACATACTGTATGTAATCATATATCACACGACTCCATTCACAACTTATACGTGTATGCTTTTGGATTTCTGTCTGAAAAATATGAATAATTTTTTATATGTTTATTTTTACCGGGTCCAAGTGGGTATTGAAAATGAAGATGAGTTGGTATTAGCAAAAACTTGGACAATACAGAAGTTGAGTGGGGGTGGGGTAATAGATGTAATAATTCTTGAACGCTCTAGTTAGGAGATGGTAAAATGATTTTAGAGTGAGAAAATGTTATAGAGAAAAATGAGAGTGAGTGAGAATCGCGTAAAGATTTGAATATAATCTCTATAATAGAAGAAATATTTATAAATTTGGGAGTTGTCTATACTTAGTAGATTGATTTAATTAAGTGAATATAAAGTTATATATTGATTGACGTATCTAATTAAGATTTGAACGGAGGTTATTTAGTAGAATAATTCATTCATTTTACAAGTAATAATATTGTAGACAAATGATAGTAATTATAGATATTAAGACTCATATTTTCCGACTGCATAGGATGACTTAGCCGATTTCAAAGTCAGCGATGTATGTGATGAGATAAAATAATTTATTAAAAATAAAATCATTATTGTGTCAAAGTAAACCATATTTTTCTTCTGATTTAACACTTTGAAATTTAAGAAATCATACATATAATTTACATTGAGAATTAAATTACAGAATTAATTTTGACAATTATAAATAGTTATAAACTATGTTTTTAATATTTTATGTTTGATGTCCGTCAAATGAGGAATTAAAAGAACAATTTTCTAAATTTAGAGATAAAAAAATAACAAATTTAAATTTGGAAAACTAAAAGCTAAAATAATCCAAATTTGAAGACTAAAATATATTCAAGCCAAAATTAAATTTTCCAGGAATTTTTTTTAGCGTGATTTGTTTCCAATATTTTCCACATTTGCTTTCGGATTATTTAATGTTTTAGGGGATGTATGGAATGCCAACACATGAATATTTTAGGGAACAAGTGACATGCATGCATGTATGTCGTCACATCCCTCTTTCGGAGCAAAATGAAAAATAGTTTTACATATATTACAAAAGCTAGTTTCTTTTATTATTATTTTCACAAATAAATAAAGGCAATAGTAAAAATACCCAGACGTCACATGGCAAATTTTGTTCAAAATTCAATCTTGAATGATATAAGAATCACGTGATTAACTAGTCGTGTAGCTTTTTGTGATTCTATATTTGATCATTTTTCACTTTATTTTTGTTCCACATGGGCAATTAATTAGTATTATGTTACTTGAAGAGTACAAAGAACATGTTCTGGTCAAATGTATGGGTTTAATGGTTTAGATAAGGTGACATGAAAATAATGTTGAATTTTCATGCTTAGGATATGTCAAAACTGTGCAGAATCTTCAATTTCTTTTTGGCATTGAGTTTCGGGTAAAACTTTCTTATATCTGATTCCTTTGAATGCATATCAAACATTAAATTTAGTCCTAAATATTAATGCATATCAAACATTAAATTAATTGAATAATTGGTGATTGCCAAAAATAAATAAAAAAAATAATATCATTTTCACAATGTTAAAAGTCAAAATTCTGCCGATTTTATGAATATTAAGATCAACTGATTGATGAAGAGTTGAGATGGTATGGTTAACGTTATAAGTTCTCAATTGTAGACAAACAAAGAAAAGTTAAAGATTTGGAGAAAAGAAATCAAAATTAAAGACTGTTTTTTCCATAATAGTATTAAGAATCAAATTCATGTGTTTCACTCGTAATTCAAATTGTTGCATGCATAAAGAATAATTGAAAATTCATCTCCTCGAATAAAATTCAGTCACTTCCATTTGGATCATCACACGAAAACACTAGAAAATATTTGTGAACACGGAGGATTCCCGTGACATTCTGCTTTTCAAAATTAGGGTTGATGCTGACAAAATGTGTATAATTGAAAGCAAGTTTTAATGGATGATACATAACGATATTGCTTCGTGCATGAGTGAAATTTGTTAGTGGTTGTACTTCTCATTGGCCTAAAGTGTTGGTCCATCTCCTCAATAAGTTGCCTTGTCATAACATCATGGGATATTGACCTTGTTACATAGGTTTGGCAAGGGAACTATCTAGGACATGGTGCCTCAAATTATTGCAATATTATTATCAAATTTGCTCCAAAATAAATGCCATATATTTTCCAAACATTTTATTTGGTTCCATGAATAAGACATGAATCATATTTATATGAATCAAAATTAAAATTAGCTTTTTATTTTCAATATATACTTTACCCTATAAAAAATTGTGGTGAGTCATGTGATGTAGAAAGTGAATAATTGTATACATGTGTATTATTTTTATGAACAAGGGAGAAGAGAGGAAAGAGGATAAAATTGTATGTTAGAAATTTTTCATTGATAAAAAATTTGATAATTGTTAATTATATTTAGTTTCATTTATAATTTTAAGGAATTATTTTATAAATATAATTTTTTAAATATGTTAACGATATTGTAGTGTCTATTTTACATTTAATATTTTCTAATTAAAAATATTAATTATTAATATATAATAATGAGTAAATTATTATTTTAATTTATAAAAATAAGTAATTTAGCTTTTAAAAGATAAAACATAATAAAATTATAATTGATGGAAATTCTAAGGGTGTGTTGAAATCACCCCTCGTTTAGAAATATAACTTGTTGTATATATATAAGTGAAGAATAATTATTACCTTACAAGTTAGTTTTATAGGGTTAAGTTAGACCCATAACCCACATTCTAATAATAATATTAGAACCGATGATTATTTAGTGAAAAATGAATATATGAAAATTAAATGAAACTTGACGAGAAACTTGTCCATAAAAGTAAGATGACCTATGATTCCTTTATCAAATATATATATATATATAGAGCAATTCTTATCAAACTCATAACTCACATTTTTAATTTATAACATTTATCCAACCCATATTTTTAACTTTTATTCAAATTTATTTATAAAAATTATAATATCACTCTTATTTATACAAGTAGATATTTGTGAATATAATATTATGACATAAGCATTCTGTTGGTGTAATATATTTTTATAAGTTTATAAATTTATTTAGTTTTAATATTTTTTAAATCTTAAATTTTTTTATTATATAAAAAATAGAACGTTTTGATAAAGGATGGATACGATAGAAAACAAAATGTGAGATAATTAAGAAGTGGCAATTCCAAATGTAAATAACTAAGAAGTTCTAAGAGTATATCTTCTTAATTTATTATGTGTACACGTGGAATTCAATTACGGAGACCACTCGCCCCTTTTTTTCTTGGAGACTTATTTTAGATATATTTTAAGAAAATTGTAATTATAATTTATTAAATTATTTTCTCAGAACATTAAGTAGGTTCAACGTTATTTTTATCAAAATTAAAGAATAAAATTTTAAAAATCTTATAAAATTTAATTTATAATTAATTAATAATAGAACAATGTTTTATTTTTAGCATAAAGGACAAAAGAAAAAACATAATAAAGCAAAGCATTATTTGCAGCAAAGCAAAATTTGTGGTGTTAGAAGCTTACCACAAACTTTGGACCTTGCAGTGTCACGTAGTATTCCTCTGTTGTCGGCTAGATAAGGAAGCCTAAAGACAACTGTAGTACCTGTCCTTCACTGTTCCCACATAAAATATTTTCCTCTCTTTCAGTTTTTTTAACTAAAAAGATAAATAATTGTAACACACATGTTCAATTAATTATAAAATATAAAAAAATGAAAAAAATAATAAAAAAATATGTATATATATATATATATATATATATTTATTTTGTAAGTTAACTAAATACTGGAGTTGTTTATCAGATTTTTTTTTCTTAATTTCCTAGTTGGTATTACGAAATGATTACGTGCTAATTTTTACCAAGATAGAAAACTCCAAATTGTCTATGTGATTCCATGTATACATGCATCCAAATTCATCATGAAATCCAAGTTTTCTCTCTATAAATATATGTTACTCATCTAACTCATCTTAGCATATTGTTAATCCCTTGTCGAGTGTCTCTTTCACACACTCATCATTTTCTAGCAAACTCTCTACCCTCTTTTTAATGGGTTTGCTTGGTTCAAAACAAAGAAATTAAACAAACCTTGGTAGCTTAATTTATTACTTGTCTGGGCTGAGTTAAACATGGAAGGAGGTGTTCCTGAAGCTGATGTCTCTGCTTTCAGAGAATGTTTGTCTCTATCATGGAAAAATCCTTACGTTCTTCGCCTTGCTTTCTCTGCCGGAATTGGAGGCTTTCTCTTTGGTTACGACACAGGTAAATAAATATACAAAACAAATATTTTCTGTATCTAGTCACCTATCTCACAACATATATACTTATTATTTTTTATTAATTTTTCTGGTTAATTTATATTATTGTTAGTCACTAAACATTTTTAATATTATATTAAAAAATTATATAAAATCGGTCTAAGTAAGGTTTGTCAACAAGTCTCGTATCTAGATGGAGTGAGACTTTCCAACAATTTAAGTTATGATTCTAAGACAAAGTTTATTCCTTCCTTATATACATAAAATAGACCAAATTTTGTGCTAGGAAAAAATTCTAACATATAGTTCATTCTCTTGTCATACATTAATTAACCCTAGTTTGTTTTCATTAATTTTGTTATTGATAAGTAGCATAAAATTATTTTATATTATGGATACTTATATATTTCTTAAACTCAATTAGAGTTATAACTGTAACAGTCGTCATGGGAATTTAAAATTATTTTCCAGTGTTGATGAGTGATGTGTATGTGCAGGAGTCATATCTGGGGCTCTTTTGTACATCAGAGACGATTTCAAAGAAGTGGATAGAAAGACATGGTTGCAGGTAATGTTGATGAAATATTTTTCACTTTTCCATTAGTTTTTCTTGTTTCTTTCGTAACTCGTTTACCCATCTTTGATTTTTATCTTCTTGCATTGTTTCCCACCTTTTAAAAAAACAAACACTATCACATGTAGTTATCGAAACTTTAGATACGATACCAGTTACCTTATAAAATCTGATGTCAACTAAAAATAGAACGTATTAAAAGAATATTAAATATTTCTTAATTAATACTTTTCAATACTTTTTGATAAAATCTTTACACTAACACAATATAATAATGTGCAAGAATGGAAAGTGTAAAGACCGTTTTTGTTACTAACTCAAAAAGTTTAAGGTAAATCAGCATAGAAACCTTAAAAAAAAGGTAAGCTTCAACATTAGAGAAAAAGCATAGATGATCTCAATTAAAATTTAAATATCCTAAATAGCATAGTCATTCATATTGCATTAAAAATTGATTTAAATATCTTAGTTTGGAAAATTTCAATTTTCACTCAGCAAAGAAGGTTCTGGTTTCGAATTTTACAACTATGAATTTGGGCCACAAGGTTGTGGTCCCGAATCACACTCTGAATCTACATCATTCCATATAAGGAAAAGCAGTATTTGAGCAAATAACAATATTATGTGGAATATAATTCTACCATTTCACATAATTTAGGTTAAATATTTGTCGTATAACAATTCTTTTTTTCAATATCTATCATTTTTAGTTACAGTTGTGACATTCCTAAGCTTATAATAATGAATTAGCCTTTTCTCGTCCAATAATCTAAAATTGATTTGTTTTTAGTATGAAAGTTTCGGAGACAAGACAATTTTACACAGGTTACTTGAAATATTTCTTTTTTAAAAATTTAATATTAGATGAAATATTAAGAATGTGTGAAATAGATATTGTTTTATGGATATAAGTGAGACGAAAATCTTATTTTATAAATTTAATTTATAAGATTGAGTTATAGTAAGTCAACAATGGGTTTAATAATCAGAAATATGACATATTTTTTTGGATTATGTTTTCTTGTTTAAAGGAAGAAAAAAAAAAGAAAATAATGTTACAAAATTCATTATAATCACTTATAGATAATTTTTCAATATTTTGAAAGACACTCAAATATTAAAGTTGTATATGTAAAATTGTTAATTGAAACTTTGATGTTCATAAATAAACAGGAAGCCATAGTGAGTATGGCACTTGCTGGAGCAATCGTAGGAGCTTCAGTTGGTGGATGGATCAACGATCGATTTGGAAGAAAAAAGGCAATAATTCTTGCAGATACCCTCTTTTTTATTGGGTCTGTTATCATGGCTGCTGCAACCAACCCTGCTATTCTAATTGTTGGTAGAATCTTTGTTGGTCTTGGTGTTGGAATGGCTTCAATGGCGTCACCTTTATATATCTCAGAAGCTTCACCAACCAGAGTTCGAGGTGCCCTTGTTAGTCTCAATGGATTTCTCATCACTGGAGGACAATTCCTTTCCTATGTCATCAACTTGGCCTTCACAAGTGTGAGTTCACAACACTATGCTCCTTATGTTGTTCAACCTCTAGCTATTTTCATCAACAATTATCTGTTACATAGAGTATGTCAGTGACATAAAGATATGTTTGGAAATTAAATACACTTTTTAGCACATTCTTTATTTAGTCGAGAAAATTATGGGAGATCGCATGTTGCCTAGAGACATGACATGTCGCATGTATAAGCGATGAACCATCCTCAACTTACAAGTTGGTTTTGTAGCATGTTTTCAAATTTTTTATAAATATAAAAAATTCATGTGATTGTTTGATTTGAGAACTCAATGGCAAATACTAGTTTTATCCTTAAAATAAATGTTACAAATGGCTTGACTATGATGTTTTCAGCATTAACTATGTTTGGATTTTTATGACCTTGATGTTATGTATCATTTGTTCAGGCTCCAGGAACATGGAGGTGGATGTTAGGAGTTGCAGAAGTACCAGCTTTGACACAAATTATATTGATGCTTTTGCTTCCAGAATCACCTCGGTGGTTATTCAGAAAGGTTCCTTCATCATCACCATTTTAAAATAGTTCCTGTAGTTTATTTTTTCTTGTCAAAACCTGTGTATTTACTTTTCTAGCTTTTAACAGGGAAGAGAAGAAGAAGGTAAAGAAATTTTAAGGAGGATTTACCCTCCCCAAGATGTTGAAGATGAAATTAATGCTTTGAAGGAATCAGTTGAAATGGAAGAAAGGGATGCTTCAGCTTCAGATAAAGTCAGCATAGTGAAGCTGATGAAAACTAAGACTGTGAGAAGAGGTTTATATGCAGGAATGGGTCTTCAAATCTTTCAGCAGTTTGTGGGGATTAACACTGTGATGTACTACAGCCCCACCATTGTTCAATTGGCTGGTTTTGCATCCAATAGGGTAGCACTACTTTTGTCACTTGTCATTGCAGGGCTAAATGCATTTGGTTCAATTTTGAGCATATATTTCATTGACAAGACTGGGAGGAAGAAGCTTCTGTTGTTCAGTTTGTCTGGTGTAGTAGTCTCTCTTGTGGTTTTAACTGTTGTTTTCCATGAGACTACAACTCACTCCCCAATGATCAGCAAAATTGAAACCTCTCACTTCAATAACACTTGCCCTGATTACAGCTCTGCTTTGAACCCTGGTGAATGGGATTGCATGAAATGTCTACAAGCTTCTCCAGAATGTGGCTTTTGTGCAACTAGAGCTAATAAGGTAAATATGTTACTAAATGTGTCATCTTCCTTTGAGTTTAAGTACGTAGAAAGGTTTTCTAATTCAGATTTGAAGGGATATGGTCCAATTTCTTTATACTGTAGATGTATAAACTGTTTATTCTTTTTCTTGAGTTCCAAGTCCTAACACTAGTACTAATCATTTTTTTTTTTCTTGAGTTCTAAGTTCTAACAATACTAAAAATTATTCTACAGCTCTTACCTGGGGCATGCTTAATCTCCAATGACACAACAGAAAATCAATGTCATGATGAGCACAGACTATGGTACACAAGGGGATGTCCTAGCAAATATGGATGGCTTGCATTAATTGGCCTAGCACTCTACATCATATTCTTCTCACCAGGCATGGGAACAGTTCCATGGGTTGTGAACTCTGAGATATATCCTCTAAGGTACAGAGGAATCTGTGGAGGAATGGCATCTACCTCAAATTGGGTTTCAAATCTCATTGTGGCTCAGTCCTTTCTGTCCTTGACACAAGCCATTGGGACTTCATCCACATTCATGATATTCATATTCATCACTATTGCAGCCATTATCTTTGTCATTATTTTTGTGCCAGAAACCAAAGGACTTCCAATTGAGGAAGTGGAGAACATGCTGGAAAGAAGATCTTTGAACTTTAAGTTTTGGCAGACAAGTCCTCATGACTCTGGAGAAGTACAAAAGCAAAAGAATCAGCAAATTTGAGTGAATCAGCTATGTACATTGTGACATTAATTAATGTGGTAGTACTAGTAGGGAACTATGGGATTGTACAATAGTAATAATAGACTAAGATGCTGCATGTAAATTAGCATTAAAGATTTATTGCTTTATCTTGTGTAAAAGTCTTATAAATAGGGTTCTATGTGTATAATATTTATTTGCTGTAACTAGTATTTGCAAAATTGCACTACCATTTAGAGATCTCTGAGGTCAAGAAAGGAAAAAATAAATAAATTAATTACTCATTTAGTTTATATAGTTACAGAAATCTTATCATTTAGTCTTGGTACTTGAAAGTTATTTGTTTTAATTGTTAGACTTTTATTTTTAGTTTTATTATGCTTCCTAATATTAAAAATGATAGGAGACTTACAGAAACTAAAATGTTTGTATAGAAACTAAAATAGAACTTTTAAAAAATAGGTACAAAGACTAAAATAGATCATTTTAAAATATAAAAGATTAAAAAGTAAAGTTTATATAACTATATAAATATCAAATGAATAATAAAATCTTGAAAGAATATAATTTGAGCATAAATAGAAAATGAGATTTGGAGCAAAGTGAAGTTTGATTAGGGAGTAAATAAACTACAATCCAAGCATGTCATTTGGATACTAGGTTGGGATCATGGTCACTTTGTCTAAGCTTCTAACCTAAAGCCCAAAACATTTTTTTTTTCAATCATAGATTTTGCAGTTTTGTTAGGTTTCAAATTTATGAGAAAGACTTAGCTACGTTTTATTCTTAAATCTCTATTTGTATTCATTTCACCGTAATAAAACAAAGTAGAAGAATGCTGAACCATAATATTCCATATTCCAAGAAAAATATACAACAACAAGATTAGAAAAGTGAGGAAATCGAATGAAATACTAATTAATTTAACAGTGATTCTACGTGTTCCTATGTTGTACAACATTTCATGCTTTTTAATATGAAATTACAAAATGTAGGATTTGATTCAAATCTTACTTTGTACCAAGATAGATATAGAATGGGTTTAAAGAAGAGAGAATAATCTCCATATTAGGTGGTGCATGTATTAAAAAAGTAATATGCATTCATTAGAAAATGGTACATGCATCTATTTTATTTTATTTGGATGCACTAAAGAAATCTAATAATAATAATATATTCTTCTCTTTAAATCAAGTAATGTTGTCGTCAAATCGAGAATTGTCACTTTGTCACTATAAATCATTAATCAAGAATGTTAGGCATCAGTTGTAAAATAATATATTTGTAATAAACTTTTTCTTGTAAACAATAGTTTATTTGAGTTAAATATGGAGGATCGTTGGAATTATGATAGACCTCAAAATTCAAACAGTTCTTACTTATTACTCAAAGAATTCTCATGTTGACAATGATTGAAGACAAAATAACAATTTATTATTATTTTTTTTTTTTCAGTTTTTGCTTCTATAAAGTCAAAATAAGATGCCATTTATTTGCTATTATTGGAATAACATACATTATACATCACCAGTTCTAATTAGACTTTAATTTCATGGCTCAAATTTTGCCACCTAATTCAGCTAGGTTTGGTTCTTCAATTTGATGTTTGGACCATCTAAGTCTACAACAATATTTTTTTTCTTCATATAAAATTTTAGAGTATTTATTATCAACAATAAAATTTAATAATTGAATTACATAAATAAAAAAGAGAGAATTAAATAAATATGTATGTTATTACTTCTATTATAATAATCATTAGATCAGAATAAAATTAATGAATAAGAGTGGTATAACACTTCAGATTATACCGATACAATTTAATTTGTAGTCAATTCATATTATTGTTAAATTACCAAGATAATCAAGGATCATATCACACTTATATTCAGTTATGTCATCAATCACCATTAATATTAATTGACTTTTAAAATTTTTTATAATTTACGAAGATTAAAAAAAAATTTAAAAAAAAAGGAAATTTTGAAGAAAACTACACATACAAAATCTGACCACGTATTTTGCTTAGAAGACGATAATAAACAAAAAACTTCATAGTGAAATTCTCTTTTAAAAATAGTGGAGTAGTTCGTATATTCATGAAAACCAATTATTCTAATTAAGTGGTTTGCTTCGATCAGCTGAAAAGAATAAACATTAATTAAACTGATAAATAGTATATACGTGTCGATCTTCAATAAAAAGTACTGAAAGAACAAAAAGTAATAAAAAAATATATTGAATGAGCATCAAGAAAGAGGAATACAACTAATGTAGTATTTTATTTCAATCTCATTTTAATTTGTTAAATGCCTATTCCTCCACGGATTTGGAGGTTTTGATAACACAATTAAGAATGATTAAATAAGTTTTTGTTTCTCAAGAATTTCAGAAATTATTTTTTATCTCTTATTTATTGCTATTGTTCATGAGTAATCTCTAAGAGACTAATTATAAGTAGAAAAATAATGAATACTATAAGGGTAAACATTTAACCCCACAAAAAAATAATTATGAAAACTAAAAATAAATAATAGGCTAAAATGAGTAAAAATTTTATAAAAGAATATTTTTATATTAGAATATTATGTTAGAATATTTATTTTTTTACAAAAATCATTAAAAGTTAGTGAATAATTAAAAGAATGACAATGTTATACAATTAGCATTGTACTTTTAAAGGATTTTATTTTCTTTATGAAAATAGTGTAACATGAGAGATATAAAAATTAATTAATATTAAATTAAAAAGTTAAAATGACATCTGTTATAGAATTTTTATAAAGTACTGGAGTAGTTATTGATGAATTTTAATTAATAATAAAAAATATTTTAAAAAATATATTGTTAGAAACATTCCTCTATGGTTAATCTGAATCTGACTTTGTGGAATCCTTAAAATTTGTTACATATTGGAGACGAAAAGTACCTTGGAAATGGAATTGAATGATAAATAAATAAGGTGATTCATGATGATGCTGAGAGCAAAATCAACTGCACCGGTGCCCACGTAATGTTTTTGTTGAATAAATTAATAAAACAGTTTTCACATGGTTTTGATTTTTACAAACCAAATGTTTCACTACTCCAATGATTACTTCTTATTGGATTTTGCCACACATGTGTTTTGTTGGGCAAGTTCAAATTTGCCAATCTCTTTTTTTTTTTTTTTTTTTTTTTTTTTTTTTTTCTTTTTTGTTCCCTTGACAACAATATATTCTTTAAAATTTAGTTTACTTTTATTTTTGAGTGAGAATTGTACTAAGAGTTTCTCTCTTATACTTTGTTACTTAGATAGGGTATGATATTAAGAATTTGAAAATAAATTTTAATTTAAAATTGGTTTAAGTTATAAGAACTTTGAAATTGGTTTTCTTGAAAAAAAAAGTGTTGCTTTTGGATTGAATTGTAGAAGTTATATTCGGTTTATTCAACTAGTAAAATTATATGCGTTTTCGTTGCGTTTCTTATTTATGTTTTTTTATGATCAAATTTTACTTTTAAAAATAACGGATATACAAGGAAAAAAGAAAGTGATAATTAAAAAATAATGATGATAGTTAAAAAAATGTGAAGGAAGAGAAACAATGCAAAGAAAACGTGATAATTAAAAAAAAATATGAAGGAAGAGAAACAATGCAAAGAGGGTGAACAGTGAGAATTTGTTCAATTCAAAATAAAATTTGTAGAAATAATAAATTTGATAATTTTATTTTTTAAATAAATTAAAAAGATATATCAAATTGTTGAATACAATGTTCCATAAAAATATACCGAAAACTGAATTAATTTTTAAATTTTCCTAGAGATAAATTTGTTCATTAAAAAAGTAAAAAGTAAAAATTAAAAAATAAAAATTCAAATTCATTAATTTTGCCTAGAAAAAAAATAAACATTTATTTTGGTGTGATTTTTCCTCTGGTGAATTTGGTAAAATTTATTGGTATGATAAGGAGTGTGATTTCAATTGATTTAAACAGGTATTAAATATAATTACTGTGATTAGCTACATAAGAAATTTGAACGGGGAAAAATAATTTATAAAAGAAATTAAAATTTTAGTGATGAAATGTGTTGTTTAAAAGATTTAAAAATCAAGAATTAGTATTAAATAGTTAATTATTTGATCCATTCATTATCTTCCTATTTTCTGTTATCTGTATATATTATATCTTACT
The DNA here is from genome assembly GCA_026586105.1 of Hylodesmum podocarpum. Lineage (NCBI taxonomy): Eukaryota > Viridiplantae > Streptophyta > Magnoliopsida > Fabales > Fabaceae > Hylodesmum > Hylodesmum podocarpum. The sequence goes on along the minus strand of JALJEV010000493.1, from coordinate 3,873,207 downwards.
TGCGGGTTTATTTAATAATATACAACGCCAATTTTCACTTGTACATTTTTTTATGCGTGTTTTACATCATTTTACTACTACGTTGTCTGTTTTTTTTTTTTTTAAAAAAAAATTAATGTATATTAGTTGTGTACTTATTATTATAGCCCGTGATCTTGTAATATATTGATAATTATTATATTTGATGTATTTCTTTACGAAACACATAATTAATGTAAATAAAACGTAAGTAATAGGAAAAACCTTAAAATGTAATCGTTAGGTTCCTCCAAACTATTGTGTATAACTTAGAGGATAAAATATATAAATCTTAACTTTTCATAATAATAAACGTTTAGTTTAATACATTTCAATTAATATTGTCGTATAAATTTTTATTTTTAACAAAATAAAAAACATTCAAATAAGATAGAAAACACAAAAAACAAATAATACCTTTTTACCAGGTGGAAAATGGAATAATTAATTTATTTTTTGAGTTTTCTATTTTATTTGAATATTTTTTATTTTAATAAAAATAAAACTTTTGTGAGAGTTTTAATTAGAGTGTATCAATCTGAACCATTTATTATTAGGAAAGGTTGAGATTTATGCACTTCATAGAATGCATGCTCCACTAATCATCTTTTAATTAATTTTGATCACATCACACACCTCTTGTTCATAATAATTACCTAGAAGCTAACTCTGAATCTTAGTTTATTTAATATAAGTTTGTGTATCTAGAATAGCAATTAGACAACGCGAATTTCTTTCATAAACCCTATCATGTTTAGCTTTTATCCACACATACATGCATCTCTTGCACACAATATTTATCTAAAAGCAATTCTTGAATCTAGCTTTTGTATAAGTTTGCATGTCCAGAAAATATATATTTTTCTATATTAAAACTCAATTATTATTTAAAAATGGAATAACCATTTACACTTTTCGAACGTGAAATCGAACTTTTTCACTCCAATACTTATAACATTTTTCTTAGTTACAATTTAGTGTGCATGCATGGTTTTTAATGAGTACCTACAACATGCTCGAATACATAATCAACACCATGACTTCCAACACATTTCGAACGCAAAATCGAAAGCATATTCTAACACTTGGTGATTTTTCCATTTAGCCACAATGTATTAACCTCAAATTCGAAAACAATACACAAGGTTCCATACCTAGAAAAATTCACTCACACCCAACAAGTGACGTGACAATTTACAATATTGGTTCAACTTAAACATTTAAGAAAGTGACACTAACATTATTCTTAACTTAAAAATATGACACTAATATATACCTCTACTTTTGTTTTATTTTTTGGATGTTCGTATGTATACCTTCCATGACCCAAACTAATCTAGTTATAGATTTTTGTTATAAATAGATGTGAATGACATGATTTAATACTAATATTTCATGTGTGTCGATTGTGGTAGTAGATTTTCATAGATATCAAGTTTTATTTTTCTTAGTATTGATTATAAACACGTGAGATGTTTGTGGGGGAAATTTTTGTTTTCTATTCAATCAATATTTTCCAGACAATCTGGTCCTATCTCTACCAAGATTCCAAAAGAATAAAATTTAGAAGTGAGATTTTGGAATCTTTTAAAGATGGACATTCTTTTATTCAAATCAATGATAGGTTGATTTTCAAATTAAAAGAGAATTGTATAACTAGGATCTTAACCCAAAATATATCACTATATATTACTCAATTAAGTAAAAAGAAAACCAACCGCTTGAATCAATAAGTAACAATTAGAGCGATTTGCTGGCATCGATATTTGTAAAATTACCATTTTGATCAATATAAAATATTAATAATATGTCTTAGAATAATTTATAATTTATCTTAAATAATCTTTTAATCTTAACTTTCACACTTTCTTAATATTCTTAATTTGTTTTACAATGAAATTTATTAGAATCAGTATTAATATAAAAAGATGTTAATATTTTATTTTCCACATCAATACACAATGCAAGTTCCTTCTCTAGGTTATAATTCTATATTTCCAACTCCCTAACTTAGTGTAACCTTCACCTACTCTACCCAGCTAATGTCTTAGGCATATTGCTGAGTACTTACTCTTTAATATTCATGATCAACACTATAGTCTTAGAGGAGGGACCATGAATGAAAATCGTAACTTAGAAACTAGAAAGTAGTGAAATATGAACCATTCTTTTACTGACTAAAAGACAATTTTAAAATTTTTTTTATAAATTTTTTATTTGAAATAATAAATATTAAGAATATAATCGGAAAATGAGTAATTGATAGAGGAAATATTAAAAAAATGTTAAATGACATAGTTTTATGTATTTTAATATATAAACTACAAGTAAATGAGAAAAAAAAATGTTACATAACATTATTTTATTTATTTTTTAATTTTTTTAATGAATACCTTTAAATACTTACATATCATTTCCCTTATAATATAATGAGGCAAAGAAAGTAATGAAAAAATAGTTGAGCTTAGGAAAATCAAATCAAATCTTGATTGAATTCAACCAAATCCCAACCATTACTTGTAATTAATTCCTACCCAACCATTCTCTATTTCAAGCCATTCATTCCTCCTTGGACACACATTAACCTCAAAAACATATTTGTAACACGTGTACTTCATTCTTATGAAGCGTACTTTCCGTTCTTTTTGTCATTCCTTCTCCGACACACATTTATTGGTAAAATATTAACCCATTCTTTGAAAAGAAGGAAAGAAAGAAAGAAAATGAATGAATAGGTAAAAACGAAGCCACTAGAAGCTAAGGAAAGATTAATTATTAAACCGCTACATCATTATAATGTCTAGTTTGTGCTTGCAATAACGTATCATACTCATGACTTTTTGAAATTTTTAATTACGTATTTACTTTCCCTTTGTTTCTCGTGTTTCTCATTGTTGAAAAAACATAGAGAGTGGAAAAAATAACCTTTCAAATGTTAAAAAATAGCAAGGAATCTGTGTATCAATTTCATAAACAGCAAAAGAGTACCCACGTTTGACATTATTGATCGTGAATTCAGGAAATGAGTGGGATTTATCACAATTGAAAATGACTAGAAACAATAAAGAAGAGAAAAAGCCTTGTTTCTTTCCTTGTTCAAAGGGGCATCTAAAGTTACCAAAAAGGGAGAAAGAGATATAAGAAGCATGAGATTTGGGGAAAAGCTAAGAGAATGAAATAACGAAGGAAGGTTGAGACCAAAAAGTAAAGATAAATTTAATGATTATAGTTTATATAATTCTCAATAACCTTGTTATAAATGATAGATAAGAATATAAACAATTTTTTTTTAAAAGAAAATATTACTCCCATAATTCCATTGATAATGATGGTTTGAGTCCAAAGAATAATAAATACCCAAGAAAAGAAACTTATGAGAAATAGAAAATTGGAAACAAAGTTATAGTGGGTAGTTGTAGAAAAGAAAAAAGTTATTAGGAGTCAAAGTTGAAGGAACAAAAAAAAGTTGACAATTCTTTGTATTGAAGCTATGTATGTTATATCCGTGTTGTTCTTTGAGGTATCGGATACAAAATACAGATTCGGACGATAATAAAAGCTTGAGAATCAACTCCATTGATGATAAGGATCATGGAGGAGATTTCTATTTATTTATGGAAAATGACAACGTCAAGTTATCACGTCTTATTAACATAGATTTGGAATAAAATATATCTACTAATAATGGTTTCTTATAAATTAACAAATTAATATTATATGTAAAACTCTTAGCCCTTACATTAAAATACAAGGTTTGTTTTTTCTCTCTGTTCTTATACATAATCAGATTTAGTGTATCAAGAATTAAAAGTTTTCCCATTAGTTACATTTGTTTTTTGAGTGTAGGGAGAAAATAAAATGCAGAATTTAAAGAAAAGGAGACAATAAAATTGAAACATAAGATCTCACATTTAACTCCCCCATTGATAGTTACCACATTTTGGCTTCCCTGTTTAGAAATTGAAACATTATATTTTAGGCTTAATTGCATTTTATACCATTCAATAATTTTTTGATAAATTATGTTATAAAATTTGTTATTCAACTAACATAAAATTACAAATTTTGTGCTTCTATTAAATACCAGCCAAGAGAGCTAATCACGGCTTGAGTAAAAATCAATAGTATATATTAAAGTTTTAATATTAATTTTACATCTTTTTAATTTTAGTTCTTAATCGATGTTAGGAAAAGTGACGTTAAAAATCAAAAACTTTTTATAATGACTTTCTTCTTCATATATAAAACAATTTAAAAATGATAATTAAGACCATTTGTGAAGAAGGGAGGACTATTTTATTTTTATATTGATTTTAATCTTATTCGATGTTGAATTGAGTTTATATTTAATATTGATTTGAGTCATTATCGATGTCATTCATGTGAATAACTCTATATTTAATAATTTTATAACATTTAAATTATTAATAAAATTATTCACCAACTTAAATTTATAAGTTTACGTAAATAACTATCAATTCAAAATTAATAATTATATATTCTAATTATATATAAAAAATATTTAAATATATTTATATAAATAACTTTGCAAACCCAAAAATATCCCGTCTCATGAAGATTATTGATAATAATATCCAAAATAACATATTTTTTTTTATGTATATAGGAAAAGTCATTTGTAGTTGTAATCTCTCCATCTCTCTTGTATTCCACACACATTGAAAAATGTATGACTTTTGGAACCATAATACATCATCTTCAATAAAACTATTATTAATCCTTAAACCACTCAAAGACGAGGATGTCATTTATAAGGAAATAAGAAACAAACAAGCAAATGAAAGAAAGAGGGGAAGTTGGGAGTACAGAGGAAGTAAAAAAGTTTTTTACTCTAATCTTCTCCTATTATAGTGGTTTGTCAAACCTAAAAAATTTTAGATCTAACAAAAGTGAAGTCATCAGTCCCTAGGACAACTTTATTTTTGAAAAAGTCTGCAACAACAAATGCGACTTTAATGAAGTCGTGGATTCTGCAACAATTTTCTCTTTCATTTAAAATGCACCAATCACCTAATGGCACGTGACTGATATAGGCGGAAGTCGCAATAATAATTGCGACTCTAGTGAAGTCGTGAGTTCTGTTTCGGCTTCACCTAGCCTCAGCATCACACTCAATCAATAAATTTAAAGTTGTTAAATAATTTAACGACTTCGTTCACATAACACAATTTTAATAAATAATTTTTAACTTGCACCATTACCTCAAATTCTTTGTTTAAATTGTCCATTACCTTAAATTCTTTCTTTCATTTTCATTGAAGCATGTGAATCAAGACAATGAAGTTTGTGTAAATAAAAATTAGTTAGATTAAGCTAGACTTTAGATAATCTTTAATTTTGCAACTTAGGTTTTTTTTCCTGCGCCTTCATGAATTCATTCATTCCTTAAAAAATAAAAGTTTGGAATTCAATTTCTAACTAAGTTTTCAAAGAGCATAAAATAAATCCTAACTAGTTATAATCACATCAAATTGGAAAAATTTTGCTCGAAATCTATTCAAACACAAAACAAATGCTTAGATTAACATGTATAAACTATCTAATTTTAGATATGTTAATTTGTTAACTTTTATAAAATGCTATTTAGACCCCTTTAAGGATTAGATTAAATAACAATATGAAAAATTGAAGCTTAGGTCCCAGGGCGGTTATCGATTTTAAATTTTAAAATTTTCAGAAATCATAGTTTTGAGCTCTACAATTTTTTATTTTTTTTTTAATTTTAAACAAACTATTATCAATTATAAATATATAAAATGGTTGTAGCATGACAGTGAGGTCGGCAACAATAACAAGGTAAGGGTAATGATAAGATGAGGCTAAACAAGATGCAAGTAGTGATAATAGTGGGGTGGTGTCACAGACTCACAGTACACATGAAATAGAATATTAAAATTCTAAAACTTAATTTTATTATCTTTAAAATTAGATAAGAAATATTTTGGAACTAAGTAAAAAATCAACTCAATCCCATTTTATCTGAATGTTTTTTTTTTAGAAATACATTTTAAATAAAAAACCATGATGCGGACTTTTTTTTGTTTATTTCTTAAAATCAAGAATGAAAATACTGACGCCTACTAAAGTCAGTAACTAAAATAATATTTTACTCCTGAAAAACTTTGGAAGCTTTGCCATTACATGTATTAATTGATGGGGTAAGAAAGTTAGTTAGGAATTTTCACTTGTATATTTTTGTGGAATTAGAGTTTGTTTAAATAAACTTCTTCACAAGTATTTTTAAGGAAAAGAAAAAAAAAGGAATTAGCTACCCCAATTAAAATTAACTAATGTATAAGTTAAAAACAAATTTTTTTTTTAAAGAAGCTAAATTAATGACAAGAATTCTGTAAATTAACTTATGTATAAATACGATGAGAGGAGCACATTCATTTTTTCTATTTTATTTTTCTAAGAATGTTTAAAGAGGTATTTATTAAAATAAATTAAAAGAAATTAAAATGAGAATTAAGAGATAGAAAAAAGAGAAAGGCCTCTACGTGTTATTTGATTTTGACCTACAATTAAGATTTAACTTATGCTTGAAAACACTTAATTAGTAGTTAGTATCGTATTGTGTACGCTTAATCTCATCCTTGAGTGTTATCGTTCCTTCAAATGCGTGACACACGAAATTGGTGGTTTCAATAATTACGTAAAATCGTTTCAAAAAATAATTGCGTAAAATATGTTCATGGTGCAGATCCACCACAATGCATGCCGGCAATAATGTTGAGGACTTGTTATAGTGGATGCATAATCATTAGTTTTTTGAATATTGCACTATATCATATGAAAATAAGATGCTATTTTTGTGCTCGTGGTTAATAAATCGTGTAGAAAATGGACATTTGTATTGTTTAATGTATCTAGTGCAAAGAGTTCCATGGTTTTCAATTTCATCTAACAATTGATATATTATTTTTTTCACATCAACAAGTTCCAATGCAAAAATTTAGTAATACACATAGTAGGTAAATTGATAAACAGACACTAGAAATATTTAACGAGCAATACAATACATATTAATCAATTAAGTATTTTTTAAAATATAAAAATGAAAATAAAAAAAATTAATAAAATAAATACGTGTACATATATTTTATGAATTAGTTAATTTGTATTTTTTAATAGTCATTTACAAAAAAGTCTTTAATGATAGTTAAAAAACATTTTTCACGTCTACTTTAAAATTGTTGTAATATATGAAAGATATTAAAAGTAAATCATTTTTAATGACAATTGTTTTGTTAATTGTCGTTATAAACGTTTTTTTACGTCGATTCTTCGATTGACCGCTATTAAAAATGCTAGAATGTTAAAAATGTTAGAATGGCATTTGTTTATTTACCCACTTTTAAAAATATTTGCACATGTGTTTATCAGAAGACATGCCAAGCACCATAGATAAAATCAGTAGAAATTGTACGAGTTACATAAAAATGTATCCACGAAGATTTGACTTAAAGAAGAAGAAGTAGGTCTAATGAATTTTTCACACGTTAGAGCTGAGTTGGTGGTGCAACAAATACATATCATCATCAGTTTTTGTAAAGGTTGAAAATATAGTTATTCGGCCGTTGAGATAAAGGTGCACATCCTGAATTGCATTTCTGCATCTTACGTGATCTGTATTTTTTTTTATTATTATTATATAAGTGGCAGATGAGGTTTTCGATATCATGAAAGCACTAACAATTAAAAGTATTATATAAGTTTATTTTCCATTTATATTTAATTTTTATAAAACTTAATTATTAAAAACATTTTAATAAAATATACATGATTTTTAAAATTATAATAGTTATTTAATTTTTAATTAAATACTTTATATTTACATGTCAAAATTATGATACATACATGTGAGATAATATGGTCAATAGAAATAAATTTATCGTATCTTATTAGCACAACAAACAAACAAAATTTCCTATAAGATAAAGTAATTAATCTATCCTATCACATGAATATCTAGTCACCAAAACGGGTTCTTAACTTTTAAGTGGTACATATAAATAGTTATTTTTAATTTTGATGGCTATACCCTTCACACTTCATTATCTTTAAATTTATATTGATCTGTTAGTTTTTAATATATATATGCCAGTTGTATTGTTAAAACATTTATTATTCTATCTAATGAAATATTAATTCGACCTTTGTAAGAAAATTAAACAACATTTTCCCATTATTTACTTTCTTGGATTTCTATTTCATTGTTTAAATTATATTTGTTCTGTGTTAATAAAAATTTTGCACACCACAAATATTATCTGAGTAAATGATATTGAAATAATTGATACTTTTAACAAATAAATTTTTTAAGAATTTAATTTTGACATATAATTATTAAATATATTTTTAAATTATTAACTTGTTAAAATTATCTTCAATATACAATTTTATATAATTATTAAATAATCAATACTTTTCTAATTGTATAGTAATTCCTTATAGAATGAGAATATGAACCTTGCCTTCTTTGTAATCAATTTATAGTACTACCAGTAAATTGCATTAAAAAATTACTACCAATACTATAGATTCTCACTTTATAATTGCAATGAAAATGAATGATATAAATTCATGTTAATGCACATAACTAAACCTTGGGATCCAGATTCCAATACACCAATAGCCCATAACCCAAGTCCAATTATGTTAAGAAGTTTGACCTAACCTATCAGCTCAAACCAGACTCATGCATCAAACTATCATCTTAAAATCAAGCTAAATCTCCACAAACATTTTAAGTTGTGCATGAAAGTATAATTATATGTAATGTAATTTTATTCTTTTGATCAATTATTTTATATAATTTAATTCTTGAATGCTTAAATATTATTGTTTAATTTGTCTATCAAAACTATTAATACGAGAATATGACTTTACTTTTGTCATAAAATTATTGAAAATGTATTTATAACTAGGATTCTCTAAAAAATATTTTCAATAGAGATTAAAATAATATTTTTATTTACTTTAATATTAAATAAAATTTTATTGTAATATTTATATGTATTAAATATTTCTTTTTTTCTTCTTAGAATAAAACTTTAAATGGTCACTCGTCTTAACCATGTTTAAGGCTACTATTAATTTGAAAACAAATTTACACAATTATCCAAGTGTTAATATATAATTTTTGAAAATAAATAGTCAGATTTATTTTATTTTAATCAATAAAATAAAATCTCACCAAATCAATCATATTTTTAATAATTATAACTTTTTAATAATAAAATAAAATTGGATACTATGAAAATTTATTTTTTAATAATCTGTTCAAATTTTAAATAAAATAATTATAATTTTTTAATATTTCTTTTATGATAAATTAGCAATTTTCTTGATGTGGGCCATAGAATTTTAGAACCCTATAATATATTCAAGCTAAACATGATAATGTCCAACCTATTAAAGTCAACAACCTACCGTAAACAACGTATTATAATTAATTCACTATGGATCATTATATTAATTTTTCTCATAATTTAATTTACTGTGTAAATCTTTTACCTTGATAATATATATATACCATTTAAATTCATAGATTTTTATAACAATAGTTTTCTACAATATTATCATTGATCCACAGTGCAATCGCATCGTGAAAGAAATTCAAAATTGTGGTGTTAAGGCACCAACTTTTAATCTTGTGGCTTATGAATCAATTTCTTTGTCATTTTTCCGATCAAATAAGAAAAAGTTTATGCAATCATAAGGTCAAAACTTTTATATTATTATCTTATCATAATTTATTAAATACTATAAATTTATTAATCTCATAATAATATATTTCAAAATTTTCATTAAATTTAATTTCTCGATTAATGCACAATCATCAAAATTATAAAAAAAAAAATTATGATTATATGTCTCAAAATTATAGTAGCAATTAAACTGGATCCAGGAGTCAACGTTGTATATTGACGGGAGAGTTGCCAACTGACTTTTGTATTTCTATTTTTGTTTTAATTAGAAGACTCACTTTTATATGTTTTTTTCTCTCTATATTTCACAATTAAATACTGCACAAACATGTCGTTTTCAAAGGGTGTATGGCCATACACATGATCCTACAGAAAATTCAAACATATATGTTTTTGATGTATCATGATTGATTAGATATTATGACCTGTCTGTATAAAAAAAATTAAAATTATTTCAAATACTCTTAACATAGTTGTCACTAACCACCAAACTTTTAATATTAAAGTTGTCTATAATCGTTTAATTCAATCATTTCTAGTATAAATTTGGTTGCTATCGATACGTCAGCAGAGTCACAGGTAATAAAATTTGAGAAATACTTATTATTATTATTATTATTACAAATACGAATTTTGTAAGAGAATATTATATGATTGCTTAGCTCTTGAAAAAAAAAATTAATTAGTTTTCTCTTTCCTATGTATTTAAGTTTAAGTTTTACTGTTATCATGATTTGGTTAATGTCACCTTTTCATTGGTTAAACTAATTTTTGTATAAAAATTTTATAATAAATATAGTTGTATCACCGATGTAAAAAGCACATTATATATCGATTTTAACATTTTTTTCTCATCGGATAATAAATTGTTATAGTACAATGTTAAAAATGGAGATTTTTCAGGTTAGTTATACATAAAATAACATCTCTCTTACATTTTTATTATTATATTGTAACAATAAAATTTCTTAATCAAAGGATTTTATTCTGCAAGAAATTATCTAATAAGATAAATAAGATAGAGTTTTTGGGTACAAGAAATCAAGAATCATGTGGAGTTCAATTTAGACGCTTGATTGTGCTGAAATTTTAAAATCGAAAAATTGTGTTGTGGGCTACTTTTTTTGATGGAAAAGAACAAATATGTAACCATCTCTCTTTTCTAAATAACTACCTAGAAAAAGCATCATCATTATTTAAAGGTGCACATTGAATATGTTCCTTTTTATTTTTTTTTGAGAAGGCATAAATAGGCCATGACAAAGTGAAAGTTCCCTCCTCATCTTTTCTTTTTGCCCCTCTTTTTCTCAAAAACATTCTCTGAATTTATCTTTAGTAAAGGTATTATGAAGCTAGCTGAAACTTTTGGAATGAACCTTCATTGGGACCTAAAATTCTTAAAGATTGTCCACAACTTTTCACCGAAGTTCAAGGAAAATACTGTAAATTTTGCACTTTCCACCGAAGTTCAAGGAAAATATTTTCCACTACAAAATTTCTATATATAAAATTTATTTTTAGTGTGGCAATGTCATCTAAATTTATCTACACTAGTAAATAGTGTTTAACCTCATTAGAATAGTCTACCCTTATGATGAGTTTGATGTTATATCCAAAGTTGAACTTCTAATTAAGCTAACTCTTGATCATTAATTTTTAATATTTTAGTACTACTTCTAATACTTAATTTCTTCTATTTTCTGTAGCCATCTTGTCTTTCCAACAATTTGCATTTCTTTTCACTATTGTTTGCATGGGATATTAAGACACTCATATTTAAAAAACCCAAATTTATTTTTGTTCTAGAGATTTAATTAACACATTATTTCATAGCATAAGGTAATTTTTAAAAATTATTGTTAAGCATAAAGTTTCCTGTCATTAAACTCTGGATTAAATTTTATTTCTTAATATTAGATTTGAACCATAAAGGAATTTGTGTTATATCTTTAGCTTTAATCTCTATTTTTAATTGTCTCAATTAATCTTTGAGTTTGTGTACTATAAACGTTGTTGTTGAAATTTTTTTTGTTTAATTTACATATTTAAAAATCATTGACTCACAAACTATCCCAAGTAAAATCGGATCACATGTGAAATTGTTGCAAATATATATAGAACACTTCAAAATAAAAAATGTTTTATTGATATCTACCATTTTTATTTTTACCACATTATTTTATCTATATAATATAGATTTGAATATATTTTCAATTCCCCACTTAATTTTATTCTTTCAAATTTAAATAAATGTTTTTACTCACTCAAATTTTAAAAAATATGGTTTTGATTCTACAAATTTAATTTTAAAAACATATAGTTTTAATTCCTCAATTTTTTTTTTAAAAAAGTATTTTATTCTCTCAAATTCCTCAAACTAGTTTATTTTGAGAGACTAAAAGCACATTTTTTTAAAAAAAAAAAAAATGAAAGGACCAAAATGTTTATTTTAAAATTTAAGGGACTAATAAAAAACTGAAGTTAACTCAAATTTAAATGATTAAAACCAAATTGGACCTAAATTTAAAGGAATATATGTGAACCTTATCTATACTTTGTCTTTTTTTTCCTCTATAATGTCAACTAGCATTGTCATATTGATGTATCATTTCCTAATTTTGAAAGTTGTGACTTTTGTAAGTTAATGCATGTGCAGATTTTCGATCATGTTAATGTGCATTGAATTTCCAGAACAACAAACATGTTGCAAGGAAACAACAAACTGCATTAGAACTGTTGTACTACAGTACCACCATCCCACGGTCCAAAAACATGCACCTCTTTTATACGGCAAGAAAAAAGAACAAAATTATTTTTCCTCCAATAAATCCAAACTCAATTGTGTGTGGATTCTGTTAATGCAAAATGTCAGTTCCTGATTGATTGTGATAGCAAAAATTAATAAACAAATCTACATATTAAATTTCCCTGTATTGGACTTTTAGAAATATCACTTGTTTGTTGGTACTTAGTGGACCCTAAAATTATATATAGACTATAATATACAATGCACGATGTTTTACTTCTATGACAATAGTTATATCCATGACATCATGCCAAATATTTAATATAAGAGAGAGAAAGAGATGAGTATATATAAATTACTGTGAGAATTCATACACTATTACTTATGATACAACAATGTATATTAATTTAATATATAATTATGTATTGAATAACTATATAATATATTACTTTTAGACAATAAATCAAATCCACGTTTGGATCAAGTTATTTTATATTAAACTTATACAAATATAATTTAAATTACATAAAACCAAATATTTAAAATACAACTTTATAATATGCAATAAATTATTATACACAATTAATCAGTTAATTCTCTTAATATATATATATATATATATATATATTCACATCTTATAATTAGTTATTTACATATTATAATTATTTATTAAATATTTTCTTTCAAAATAAATATTTTGAAATAATTAATACGCAAGATACTTTACGGCCAGACACAATCTGAAAACTACACTATAAAAATGAATTTTTTAAATTTAATTTTATATATCTTCATATGAAAAAAAAATTATATGTTTACCTACTGACAACTATCATTAACATAAAGAAATTGGAAAAAGGAAAAAAACTTGTCAACAGGTTATATATTATATAACACATACACACAAAAGTGATCATATTTTTAAGGTAAACCACGTTGAATTTAGACTAAATGACATCAACTTAACGTGTAACTATTATTTTTTTAAGGTAGCTTCAATGTTTTAAAAATTCAGTCATAGAAACGCAGTGCTGTAAATCGAACACTTGTCGTTTCAAACATCATTTTTTATGCGTCGTATATTTAACTTTTGCCCTATCATTGAACCAACGTGCATTCACATTGATAGTTGAATTTTAGTCATTTAGAATTTAGATTATTCAACGCCACCATATGAGTGTGACTCATTGGACTTAAAGAACTAATAAAAGCATGAGTATGATGAAAGGCATTTGAAGTTTGAGTAGAACTTCAGTCCACACAACTAAATTCAAATTTGTTTTATATTTGTACACTTCAACTCGTTTCTTTTACGATTGGTTAAGTTTCAATTTTTTTTTCCAAATGATTAATTAGTTCCTCCTCAATGCTGATGAAATGTATATGTAAACTACCACATTGGTATGTTCAAACTTCATACCATATGAAGTCGATATTAATGACTGTTCTTAGAGTTATTCATTAATTAGAAACAAGAAAATTAAATCAAGATCTTCAAAGAGGTGGAGGTCACAGCCAATTAATTTTTCTCATATAGATCCTGAGTTTAAGGAATGCTACCTCAAATTTTCTTCTTCATATTAGATTCTTTTTAATTGTTTGATAATCTAGTTGAGTTTAAAGAGTAGGTTTGAGTCGAATTTTCTTTTCATTCACACTTGTTTGGACAATGTTAATTAGTTTGCGGGTGATACTTGGATAATGTTAATTAGAGAGTATTATTTCAACCTTTTATGCTTCCATATCAACAACATGTCTATGGTTCATTCAGATAAATTTATTGATAGCTTATTTATACTTATTTTATATTTTTAGAGTTAATAAGAATGTTTCGAAAAATTTGTTGGGAAAGACAGGATTACACCAAGGAAAAATTTACTTAAAATTATGGAAGACTATAAAATAAAACTTTTCCCCTCAAAAGAAAAATAAGAGAATTGTATTGAGTAATATAAATTTTTAGGAAAAAGAAAATATAGGAGCAAGAAAAACACAAATAAAATTTTAACATATATGAAAACCCCTAATGAGAGAAACAAAAACCTAATAAAAAAAAACTCAATTATGAAAAATGTCAAAGAGTATTGTAAAAGAGCTTCTAATCGAGACTAAATAGTGAAAAATACACCGGTATTTGACACATACTACTTACAATCTAAATATATCCATTACATAGATGTGAAATATAGTGCGAGAGAATAAAACAGATCAATTTCTCTTAAATAAGTATTCTGCTCCACTCTCTTTCTTAGATCTACTGATGTGAGATTTTGAATTAACAAAATACACAACAAATCTTCTATTAATTTAAAGTTATACATGAGTACAAACTCTTCCGTAATAATCTTTCCTTTTAACAAAATCTTATGTATTGTCCTTTTTCTCCTTCCATTATGTAAATTGTGAGACTTTGATTAATCCGAATAGAATTTAGATAAAATTTATAAATAAATATAAAATATTTATCATTTATCTAAATAAGGTACGAAAGAATGAAATTGCTTACACGACAGAAAACAATTATTTACTCCATATATCCAAAGTCATATTGTACCAAGCATGCAAACATTTAGTCATTTATTTAAAGCCAGCATGAGTTACTATTTTATTTTTCCAGATTATTGAGAAAGAGATGAAATATTAATTTATGCTAAAACCAAGCTTAAAAGTTTGTGTTTTGGGTTTGAAGGTAAGTAAATGTCATTATACCACTTGTAAATGATTGCTAATTAATCTCCTGGACTAAATCCTTCGTTACATATTCTTTATTTATCGATTTAAACAATTTAATGTAATATTCCACTACAACAAGCAACATTGATTATTATCATTGTTAATGATAAATGATACTTTGTTACTTGGGGAAGTCAATAACTTAAACCATATTTCAACCATTTATCCTATGTTGTTTTGCCACGCGTAAATTAGAGTAATTATTCATAATTCACACAATATCAATCCTTCAACATGTTATTCAATAATTTACTTTTTTACAAAACTGAAAAACTAAATATTCTAATAAATGTTGAAAATTTCCATAAAGTCAAAATCTTATTGGCAATAATATCCTTCCAAGTGGAATGAGTACTTGCTATTGGTATTAATTTTTGGATAAATGAGTGGTCCTCGCCATTTCAAATAATCCAAAAACTTTACCTTTAAATCTCTTAAAAATTCAAACTTAATTAAAAATAGATATTTTGATTATATATCTATTTTTAACAAATATTTGTTGATATTTCTATTAATGGTTATTAAATATATTAGTATATTACTGGTAACAAATTTTATAAAATAAAAATAACTAACAAAATAAGTCAATGTATGTTTTCGTGCTCCAACAAATTGGTGTAGGTGGGTCCAACTACTCGCCCCCTCGAATCAAATCGTTGACTATTCCAATTTTTTTATGTGCACATTTTATCTTATCACATCTCATCTCATGGATGAATTATCGGATAATAATTATAAATTATATAATTAAAATACATAAATATTCTGCATTGAAAAATATTATGACAAATTTTAAAAAATTGCATAAAAATGTATATTTTTATTTGTAGAACCGTATTTTTTGAAAAAAAAATTATATTTATGAGATAATTTTTTTTTGTATAATAAAATTAAAATAAAAAATTTCTCTTAAAATATTAATCTAAAAGAAAAAAGAATTTATTATTATTATTAATTTTTAAAGGAGATTGAATGAAATAAAAGGGATGAATAATAAAAGAGATCGAGAAAGATTATGAAATAATAAAATTTATCTAAAATAAAAATAACTTTTAAAATAAGAGAATGAGAATTACATTCACGTTAAAAAATGGACCTTGAGGAGAGTGAAGCATTCTAGATACAAATATTTATTCTAATTTATATCTAGAGTGATATTTAATATGTATTTTTAAAAAATATCAAATTATGTTAATTTTTAAAAATTAAATATTATTTAATTTAAATTTAAACTGGAAGAGAATAACTTATTCATAGTATCAATACGAAAAATGTAATTTTAATCGTTATATTTTCTGGGCCAAAGGTTCTTAAGGACTCTGTGCTTTCATATCAATATATTTGCCTTTTAAGATATACAAAAAATACGTGAATTTCGCTTTTCCTTTCTAAAAATTAACATGTTTTTAAAGTCGGTAGCGACTAATTTTTCACATTTTTTAGGTTTGATGATAAAATTTGTTAATAGAAATATATAAAAGCCTTGACCACTTTAATTTGATCGAAAATTTAAGGACTAAAAACAGATTTTCTTAAATAATAATTTAAATTTGTAAAAGTAAATTTTTTTAAAAAATGTCACTTTTATTATAAGTTCGGTCGAGAGAATGACATAGTGAAGAGAGAATATAAAAATTAAGTTACTTAAAAAAAGTGAGAAAAGTGAAATCTTAGGTTATGTTTGATTCACTCAATATTTTTAGTTTTTAAAACTAATTTTTTAAAATAGTTTTATACTAATCACAGGTTATTTAATTTCTGTTCCAAAATCTAACAAATATTGAAACTTATTTTCAAAAACAAGTCTTTAAAAAGCGAAAAATATAAAATGTTCAATGTTTTATCATATACTACTCATTTTCCATAGAACCTAGGTGTATGATAAGATCCTTGTTCCATGGTTGTTGTGTTTGTTGAACAAATTTTTTACCCCACATCTGAGGAGTTTTTCTTTCCTTTTTTATTGGACCCATTTACTTAATTGGGTTTGGCTTTTGTTTATTTTCTTTGGGATAGATTAATTCATTTAAATTGAAATGTTTACCACCAATTTTTTTTCATGCATTAAAAAACCAAAAAAGAAAAAAAATTGTAAAAGAAATAGTTGAACTTTTATTAAAATTAACCCTAAATTTTAATAAAAGTTCAACTAAGATGGTGTAACTTGTCCTTTTTAACTTCTTATACATGTTTAAGACTTGAATCCTAAGGGAGAGAAGGCCAACTAAGAAAAATTTCAATGTTTCAATCAATTACTTCCTAAAATGTTTGGGGAACCCACTTATATTTTAAATAGCTAAGCAGCATATCAACTGTTTTCTCAAATGCAGAGGCATTTGCATGTGATTCTTAAAGGAAACTCATCATAAAAATGGTGACTGTAAGATTTCTTTGCATGTGAATTAGTGGCATACAGTGGGTATTGCAAGTTGCAAAAACACCAAAAGACAATATGGCTTTACCCTCTTCATTATTGGATACTTTGATGTATACCTACCTCCCTCCTCCTGGATATGTCCCTTGCTTATGTGTGTTTGTGATAATCTTTCAAGTTTAAAGAGCAATTTACTAATTTACTAATATTAAGAAACACATGACTAATTAATTATGAATTAAATTTTAATAAATTTTTTAAAACAAATTTATTGTAGATGATAGGTTGAGATTAATTAATGGTGTAAAAGATTTTTATAATGACAATACATTAGTATTTTTCTCTAACTTTGTTTTAGAAATTTTATTTGTAGAATAATTCTACAATAATGTTTTTTGTGTTTATTTCTCTTTCCTTGTCATTCAATATAGATAATAGAGAAAAAAAATATTATTATGTAGATTATTGGATAAATTATTTTATTTATGGAGACTGAATCTAAATTTAAGGAATACATTTTATAGAAATTTAACAAACCGAAAATTTTTGGGGCGAAATCTAATTTTTATTTTATTTTTATATTAATTTAAAGATAATATAAGTTTTTTCTCACAAATATGAATTATTTTTATATTAATTGCTTATTCGATATTCATTAATTTGTTTTTCATACTTCCCCACACAGTATAGTTAATTGAATGATTCCTAACAATTTTGAATATAAATAAAGAAAACAAATGTGAGAGGTTAATTAATTCGTGAACAATGATATATATATTAAAAAAATTAAAATAAAATCATTCTAAATCTCCAAGAAATTTTAAATTCTTGCCATTTTCTTTCTTGTTCCTTTATGTCGTCCTTTGGTATAACATAAAAAATAACACCTGCAACAAAAAGACAAACAAAAGGCTTACTATAACTATAAATAATGAATTCTTTGTTGTTCATCTGAATAGTATTTTTAAAATTTAGAAATAAACCATAAAAAATTTGAAATATGTGTCACTCTTTTCCCAATTTACTAAAAGAACTACTTATAGACATTTGATGTAGAAGTGAAAAAAACAGACCTGTATATAATTGATTTTCTTGATCGAAAAGTGACTTCAAATTTTGTTGTTCTATAGGTGTTTGATATAAAAGCATATATTTTTTTTCTTGCTGTTCCATACGTGAACATGGAGAAATTAGTTTTGTTAGAAGTAATTATTATTTATACCTAATTACACTATTAAGTGTGTGTTTGGAAATCCATTAGAACCATATATTTGACGGAGATTTCGCATGTTCTGATGCAAAAATGCAAAAACTGTGTAAGTTTTCAGTTCGAAGTGAGTTACGTCCAACGGAACTTTAATCCATATATTACATTAAATTTTAAAACCAATCTACTAATGAATTTAATATAAAATTGCAAAAGTTTAGAAAATTAATTACCTTTTATATTAAATTTTCTAACTCACTCTGCTTCAACAAATTTATAAAATCAATCAATTAATTTGTTATCTTTTTATAAGAAAGGTTACACAGTATCATTAAACATCATGATAAAATTAATATTTATTTATGACGTGCTTTAATAAGATTCAAAGTTTAAAATCATTAATTCGCATGATAAAAATATGTTTGTTTTTAATTTTAAAAGTGCTCTTTTAAGAAAAAAGTTTTAAAATTGTATTAATGAGCATTTTAAAGAAAATGTATTCACCAGAATGTAATTTTTAGGAGTTTGGGAGTGTCAATTCTAGGTTAATTTGAAAAATATATATTTCCTAGAAAAAATCATTTCGAATATTTTATTTTTCATTAATATTACTTAATAAAAAAAATCTAAATATTTATATTTAATCAAATATATTTCAACCATTTTTAAAAATTCATGATACTTCTTTACTTTTATGATAATACTTTTTTGGTATGGACAGATTTAGGGATTATGATTCCTCAATAATATTATACCAGATTTTTAACTGAAGCCGTTCAATGGTTCGATATTAGTAAATTAATTATTTACTATATTGAGTTTTTTTAACTAATTTCACATAAAAATCTGTAAAATTAATCAACTGATTTTATTATTCTTTATGTTAAAGGTAACAAATATGTGTATAGATAATTTAGACCTTCTCCTACAATTTGTGAGATATTAACTATACGCAAGTTAGGAAAGAAAAAAAAAAATACTCTGCATAACTTATTTGCTTTAATAATAAGTTACTTTTTATATGAAATATGATAGAGTGTCACTAAATATAGGACAAATTTATGTATAAATAACTTCAATTTTATATCACAACTTATATAAGAAATTACATGCAAATTAGGAAAGAAAAAGTATGCAGATTCATTTTAATAAACCACGTTGAATTTATTGTACTATATTCTATTCGATATATATAAGATTAATTTTTTAAAATTTGGGTCACATAAATTAAATAATTCATTTTTTTTCTTGAGTTTGGTTTCATACTTTTTCTTGTCATTGCACGGTATTTAATAATTTTGAAGGTAATATATATAAGAAGAAAAGTTAGATTAAGATTAGTTTAGAATTCAAATAATTGAATGCTTTTAAATTAATAAAATATTTTAAAATAAAAACTGTCTCTAATAAATATGATTAAGATTAGTTTAGAAAATATATTTTAATTTTTTATGAAAACTAAAATAAAATCAAACATATTTAACTAATTTTATTTTAACCTAAATTCCACCTGCTCTTGTATCCTTGAACTTAATTTAATTTTTTCTCATGTAATTGGTTGTTTAGAATTTATTTCTTTGTCGAGGGTTGTTTCGAACTATGTGTACGTACTATGTATGAAATATGATAATTAACATATATGCAAATACTAGTGTATGTTATCTACTAAAGCATTACAAATACGTCGCATATGCATCTTACCTGTATTACAATTTATAATTGGATGGTTGGAATTCCTAGAGAAATAAATAGGTAAGCACAACACACAAAATAATTAAATAATAATTAAATAATAATAATAATAATAATAATAATAATAATAATAATAATAGAGTATTTAATTATATCTATAATGTGCCGACTCAACAGTACAGCAAGATGGGGTGTTGACTATTGCATTTGCAATTAATATTGCATTCGATCACGTGTACAAATTACTTAAGATATTTATCATTTGATATTGTCGGCTTTTCAACACAAAAGTAATATGCTGTTTCAAATACAATATTTGTGGACTCAACTTGATAATCGGTAACATTGTAATCCTTCAAAGATAAGATGCATTAAATTGACAAATTAATCCCTTAACAAATATACTTCATTGAGAATTCAATCCCGTACATTTTTTGTTTCAAAACACCCTGCCCACGAATAGAAACTCTGCTGTCAAGTTTAAATTATTTAAAGGTAAAATCATGGTCTCTAATTTTTACATATTATTATTTTAATATGCATAAGATAAGATGAAGGATGCACATGAGAATCAGCAGATGATAATCTCGTAAAAAGTTAATGAAACACTAGACAAAATATCCCTACATTAACATTTAGAAATTTGTCGTGCGTAGAATTTGATTTTAGTCTAATAAAAATTAAAATACAAGGAAACTATTCGATTCTCGTTTAAAATGACAAGTTAAAATAGAATAAAAAAAAATAATCTGAAGTATCAGATATGATATAGAGAAAAAATTATCTTTTTCAATATTTATCCATCTTTTCTAATAAAAAATTGTCAACTTTAAATTAAGTAGTAACATTAGGTGTTCATAGTCATATAACATACTTTCAATAAATAAAATTAAGCTGCTGAAACTAATAAATATTTCAAACTCTTTATTTATATAAATATTAAATATTATAAATTTAAAGAAGAGATTACTTTGAATATGTAAAAGTTTTTCTTTAAAAATTCTAATATCTCTTATAGAATAATCTTAAGTATTTTTTATTGTACACGAGTGAGGAGCAAATTTTATCTTGAAAGTAAATTTTATAAGGTTAAATTGGACCGATAACTTACATTTTTAATATTGTATCAAAGTTTATTCTATGATTATTTATAGACATTGAGTCTATTATGTCACCGTCTAGAATAAATTTGAAATGTATTTTTAATCTCTAAAATTTATGTTAAATTTAATTTTAATCACTTAAATTTAAAATTAATATTTTTAATCTCTTAAATATTTTAAAGAAAATATAATTTTAATCTCTTAAATAATTTTAATTAATATTTGTAACTATTATTAGACAATGTTTGAGGAACTTTTTTATTCATACGTTTGATGGATTAAAATATTTATTTTAAATGATAAATTAAAATTAATTTTAGTTTAAACTCATGACAAAAAAAATATATTTATAATTCTGTGTTATTGTCATAGTTGGTTCTACCAGAGAAATCAGAGTCTAGGTGGAAAATTCTTTTTCTTTTTTCTTGACGAGTTAAAAGTTGAAAGCATGAGAGTATCAGCAGTGGCATATAGCATTTGTTGAACTTTATAATTTTCTTTTCTGGTCATTTTTATTTTCTGTGATTGTAATTAAGGTTTATTTTGCAAGATATAAATAACAGTACTTGACGACATGTTTAATCCTGCAACATATATATCCAAAAAGAAAGAATAATCAGGGTCACATATTTGTTTCTCGTGACATTGTTGTTTTGGCATGGGAATAAACCAAGTATGATGTTTTGAAAAAGTTGTTGTCTGTCATAGTTTGCGGAGCACGAAAATTCGACGGGAGGTGTCTTCCGGAAATATCGTGGTGAGTTTTGCAGCCATTGTGCTAATTTGCGTTTTAGTTCCTTCTAATTTGTGTCTTCAATGCCTAATAATTTAAGAGAAAAATTTAAATATATATTGTTAAATCAGCTATGCAAAGGTGGAGTGTTTGACTGAGTTACTGTTGGTCGTTTGGAGGGAGAGAGGGAGAGTTCGGCTCTTTTGATACGGGGAGATAGTTTTTGATACAGGGAGATAGTTTTCGCCGAAGAGGGAAGGAGTGTATTTGTAAAAATATTTTATGCTCGAGTCACTAAAAATGACGGATGAGAAAATTGGTTACCGAATAAAATTTGTTATCAGAATAAAAGGAGATATCTCCTGAAGTATTTATAAGTTGGAATTAGTGTCAAAATCTGGTATAAGTTGAGATATCAATTTTAGCCGAGTATAATAAAGATCATCCTGTCATATGTCGAACTCTCTTTCTTTACTAGTTGACGTGTGCAGGGCAAGGTCAAAAGAAAATGATGAGTATGCGGCGCTTGCAGGTGGTAGGTAGACACGTGTTGTACTCGAATTGGTCGGCTAAAAAATTGGTAGAAATTATAAAGTAAAAAATTGGTAGAAATTATAAAGTATAATGTGATGTAATCATACCTCTTATCGATTAATATATTAATGTATAATCATAACACTTGCTTAAAAGAATTACATAGAATAGAAAATGGAGGCCAATTCTTTTCGCATGCTTCCAACAGATGGATTGAAGACTTTGAAACTCTTATAATTGAAAACATAAATCTCTTTTGTGAAAAGCCTTTTTTATTATTTTTCATTGTATGTTTCTCTCTATGAAATGGTTGTTTTAGTTAAACAAAAACGTTTTTGTAAATCTTGTACCCTTAGTGGTAGGTATTAGCTTAAAGAGATTGTGTTTAAAGAATGTTTGGAGTGTTTAACCTGAAAATACTGAGTTTAAATAATACTTAGTGGGTTAGCCTGAAGAGGTTGAGTTCAAAGAATACTTATTGAGTTAACCTAAAGAGACTGTGTTCAAAGAACACTTGGGTTAACCAGAAGTGGTTGAGGTTCAAACAATAATGTATCTAGTTGAAGATAGTGGAACCTAGTTGTTATTAAGAAACTAGGTATAATCTTGTGAAAAAGACGAACCAATTTACAAACTTTCTCGTTGTATCTTCGTTATTTTTTTGTTTCACTAACTCCTTTATGAAAATCTTTTAAAAACTTTGCTTTGAAAATTGAGTTTGATTGAACAAAACACACGTTACTTTTGTTTTTAAAAATATCATGTCTCATCCATCAGACGATACAAAAAATATTTTGTAAAAACTTGTAAAATTTTTTTTAACATAAATCAACTCGCCTTATTGTACTTTTGCATTTACAATCTTTCTTTATGGCTTAATAGCTCCAAGCAATATGAAGACGCAAGACTTGTAAAACTACAAAAGAAGAAAGTAATGAGACATAATGTTTTAGTGAGTGTCCTAGGACTCTAGGTAATAATTCTCTAAATTATTTCAATACAGGTCTCAACTTTAGGCTTAGGGTTTAATTAGATATTTTTAACTCTAACACTTAGGATTGGGCACCTTGACCAATCCTAAAGTCTCTTATGCACTATGACACTTATGACTATCATATATCACTCCCAAAGATATCACATTAAATAAGGACATGTTTAACTCTTATATTTAGATGTGGATGGTTACTTGAACATGTCCTTCTTTTAATAGTGGAGGCTTCTCTACTTAACCTTTTTAGGTCTCTATCTTTTACCTCACACATCCTTACCTAACATTTAAAGATTTATTGCCTAATATCTAGGCTCTCACTACTCCTAGGGCTCCTCCTATGAACCAAAGGGTTTACATGAACATAGAAAAATCTCAGATCTCACAAGCATCACAACAAACACAAACAAACAAAAAATTTCCTAGGATATTTATGCTCATGGCCTAATTACTAACAATTTTTACTTATGGAGCCCTTCACTTTGTAAATCTCATTTTTCATTATAACACAACAACTAAAGCTTGCTCTTATCTTTTACTCTAAAGTTTTGGGTGAGTATATAACTTCTTTACTCGTTATTAATCAAGCTAATTACTCTTTGTTATCTTCATGTGACCACTGAGGAGCATATCTCTTTTTTACCACCAACAACGATTTACATCCCTTCTAATATCGGAGGAATTCCAACCCACTTATGGAATGGGAAAGAACGACCCATGCCCATCCTTAATCTGGTAAGTTTCCATTTTGAGAGCGTATCTAGCTTTATTATTCAATTCCATGATTGAATATTCTTCACTTCCCCAATCTTCTTCTGGCTTTACAATGGGAATATCTCCTGTGGTGATTATGTTCCATAATCTGTATTGGGTTGACTTGATGTACATCTCCATCCTGTCAACCCAGTAAGGATAGTCATCTCCAGCGAACGCTGGAGGTTTGTTCATCGAAGCTCCTCCGGATAGAAATGAAGGTCCTTGTGAATCCATGTTGGATCTTTTCCTCTAACATCTGTTAAGCGCTCAACCCTTAGAGGCTGAGCTCTAATACCAAACTGTAAAAGATAAAACACAAGAAGAGGGGTTGAATTGTGTTTCCTTAAAAATTTTGTTTCTTTCGTCTGTGGGTTTCAAAGAGGTTCAGACGAAACAGTCTTAATCTTATAAAGATTAATTTTAGAGTACAAGCGTTAGAGTATGATTATCCCTGGTTAGTCAATGACTTAAGATAATAAAAACGCAAGTATTTTTATACTGGTTCGTCTATTCAAGACTACGTCTAGTTACCCAGCAACTACTGAGTTTTCACTACAAACCGTGAAATGGTTACAAGTATTATTTGCACCCAACCACTTCTGGCTATTACACAGATATTCTTTGATCCCAGCCTTCTCAGGCTAAACTACCAAGGTATTCTTTGAACCCAGCCTCCACAGGCTAATACAAAGGTATTCTTTAGAACACAGCCTCCTCAGGCTAAAACACCACACAAGTGGATTTTGAAAAGATTTTAAGATAAGTATTTTCTTCTACGCAGAGAGGGTTTTTACAATAAGTACAATTACAGAACTTTGAGCGAAATCTTCAGAAGATAGATTGAGAGAAGCGTATTCGCCATCTGAATTCTGATGTAGTGAAGTTCTTATATAGGCATCTTCAATTAGCCGTTAGGCTCATTTGAATGCCGTTGAGAGTCGTTGAGATGTCTCTTGAGGGCTTTTCCAAAAAGGTGTCAGTTGTACTTGATTGATTGATGTAGAACGCAGCAGATATAGCGGACTAGATTGCGTGCGCAGTACCTTTTCTGACTTGTATAGAGATTTTGACAAAAGGTGAAAACCTTTTTGACTTGTATGTGAAAGCGCGAATCCCTATACTGATCTTGGATACTTCTCATGAGTACTTCTTCAGATTTAAAATCTTGGCGCGAATGACTCAACTTTGCTTCACTTTTGGATAGACGATATATGTCTTCAGTTCTTTGTTGTTTCGTCTCATCCTATCGTCTGATGACTTCACTCTTAGGACAGACGAAAGACTTCAGCTTGAGGAGTCTTCTTCCGTCTGTGCATGTTCCGTCTGACTTGCTCGCATAACTTCCGTCTGAGAAAGTTCTGTCTGTCTTGTAAACATCAAAACCTTAGATGAAAATCTTCATCTTGTTCTAACAATCTCCCCCTTTTTGATGATTATAGACCATACATAATCTTTCTTAAGAAGATATCTGCATAAACAATGTTAGCAAACACAGATGATATACAAGTCAAATTTACATCAAGACGATGTTTTCTGAATAATACCTCTTTATAAATGAATGTTACATCAATGCGATGTAATCCTTATATATTATTACAATGGTATAGACAGAAAACAAATAAAAGAATTACATGTGTGTTCTATACTAAAGAATAATAAAAAAAAAATTACAATACAATACAAAACTTTTGTGCTCTCATTTAAACGATCGCTCCCCCTCAGACGAAGCTCATCTTGTTCTTGCTCATTTGCTCTTGTTCACTCCCCCTCAGACGATATTTTCCCATGCACCTTTCTTCTTTCTTGAGATATTCTTCTCTCCCTTGGGCTAAGTTAAGTTTTTCTCTACTTTTCTCCCCCTTGGGCTGAGAATCATCAAAAACAGCATCAAGAAGAAGGCTTGGGCTTCTTTTGCAGATGAGTCATTACTATGTCCTTCAGCTGCTGCACCTCAGATGATAGAGAGGCTTGATTGTCCTCAAGTTCTCTGTTCTTTTGCTTCAGGTGCTCGCAATCTTCCTCTAAGGCATCATATTTTCGCTTTAGAGTTTTATACTCCTCAGCTTCTTGAATAACAGCCTCAGCAACCTCAACCTTGTCATCAACCTCCACCATATCATCAAATTGTACCATTGGTGTTTGAGGTTCTTCCACGATAGGTGTAGTGTCATCAATGATGATCACTGTTGGAGTTTTCTTCAAACGCAATGTGAATTGTGGAAGAGTGAGGTAAGCCGTGAAGTCCCGTTCCCATTGCCATGTATACAACTTTGTGGGAACAGAGAGTTCAAGATCCGGATGCTCCTGGGATGGATGAGTGTAAGCAAAAGCTTCACCAGGAAACACCCAGCCACAAACGGTAGAATCCTCATCAAATGAGGTTCCAGAGTAGAAAGCAGAAGTGGCTTCATGATCTTCTATCATCCTTTGTATCTTCGGATTGATAGGGCTTGAGGCTTGCGTTTGAACAGCCTTGAGGTGCGAATAAGCAGCAGACGGAAGACGTCGGGGGATGTGCCTTGCATATTTGAAGGTTCTGGAGACAGACAGAAGCTTCTTTTCTTTACCTTTAGCCAAAAACTTGACCAAGCAAGGTCGTTTTCGGTCTAAGATGATAGTGTACTTCGTTTCGTCTGAAACCAAAGAAGAGAACTGTGAACCCACCAAGAAGGGGCAGTCTCTCTTTTCCTTCTTTGCTTGACGTTCAATGTGGTAGAAGGAAGTGGCTCTATCCTTAGCTTCCCTTCTAAAGGCACCGGCCATCAACTTGAATGTCAAGTTGTAGTCTTCTGGGAGAGCATAAGCGAACTCTTCTGGATCTTCAAACTTGTTGAGGAGGATTGAGTAGCGGGGGCTGATCCTTGAGCAATGTGGTCTCGTCCAAGGGAGAACAATTCCCAGAGCATGTCCTAGACCTACATACTCCGTCTGATTCATGGGAATTGAGAATGGTACTGGATCATGGCGGTCTATGGCGTTAAGATGCCAATGTGAGCAATCCTTTGGCTCATAGATGGTGGAGCTAGGATCTCCATATCTGCAATGGTGAAATGCAGGTGCATTGTGCTCATATTGAACCTTCCACTTTGAGTTTTCTTTGAAGGGGATGTGGGGTTCATAGCCAAGAGCTGGTCCTTCAATCACCAACTCAGCTAAATGATTCTTGTACCTCTGTATTTCTTCTAACCCCTTGATGTCTAGAGTGGCCAGTGTGTCCCAGGGCAGACGCTTCAGCCATTCGCGTTGCTCTTCGGGAGAGTAGATGATGTCTTCTTTGAAGTCCACTGGCTTCAGGGGTTTGTTGTATAAGATGGGATTGATGAATCTCCCCAATTGAAAACCCTTCTTTCCTCTGTACTGATATGGGTTTTTCAATTCAATGTAGGGAGTGTCCCTTATATAGCAGTCTTCATCATCTGGCAAGTGACTAACTTCAGCAGACTCAAACGGTTCACCATCAATGGAGATTTCTTCATTCTTCTCTCCAATTACCCAGTCTGGCTTGACTGGTCTCTCTGCACAGGTGCTTTCTGCAAAGCGCCTCATGACTAATTCGTTAAGAAACGAATAGTCCATCTTGTGCTTGGGAGGTAGATCTTCTGGATTTATAACTTCAGCATGTGATCTCCCCCATGATGCATCCACCTTGATGACTTCAAGATGTTCTTCATCAGACGAAGAACTTATATCTTCAATCACAACTTCATCTTCAGACGAAATCTCCTTCGTCTGTTGGTGGGATGCTTCCTCAGACACAGCAGGTAACGTTTGTGTAAGGGCAGCGTTCAGAGGAGTCGCAATAATAGGAGCAGATGGTGTTGCCCTATGTTCGTCTTGGAGTGTTGTTGAAGGAGAGACCTTCATTGTGAAGACTTCCTCGTTTAACATCGTCTCCAACTACTCTGCAAGCTGAGCATTATCTTTTTGGATCTAGGTTGTTTCTTCACTATTCATGCCCTCTAAGGTTGCTGGAGCAGACGCAGCCTCAGACGATCCAATGCTCCGAACGCTTTCGAGAAAGATCCTCTCTCGTTCAACATGAAGCAGCATAGAGATTTTCTTGGCCTCTTTCAACTATTTTTCTTCGTCTGTCTCACTAACAATGACAGACGCTAGCTTCAGCTTCATCTTTTCTTTGCCCTTAGCAGCCTTTTGAAGAGCAATTTGTCTTGCTTTAGCTTTCTTTTCAGCTGCTTTCTTCTGCTTTTCTTCGTCTGTTAGTATCTTTACAGACGGAACATCCTCAGACGATATGTTGATCCCTTCATCTTCACTAGGGGATATCGTCTTACTCTTGGGCTTGGCACTAACATGTTTAATTCTGATGGTCCTTTTCTTCTTCTTGAGAGGTTCTTCAAGAACGTCCTCAAAAGGCACCTCAGAAATAATCACGGGAGGAAAAGGTTGGGGTTGGTTTAGAGTTTGGAATGGTGTTTGGGATGGTGTTTCGGCTTGTGTTTGTGTTTTGGTTTGTGTTTGGGCTTGTGTTTGGGTTTTAGCACGCTTGATGCGGGCTCTGTGTGGGGGATTTTTGGTGATAGGTGAGAGTGAGACTTCTTCCCTTGGTGAATGGAGAAGGAAGCTTGGTGCCACGTGCATCTTCGCAAAGGTGCTTCCTTTGACTTCCTTCCCTTCTTTGTGCCACGTTACACCGGTGACATCAAAGCCCTGGTTGATGATGATTTTGGTGAAGAGGGTGGCGTAGGGAATGCTACTCTTCCTACGAATGTTTCTATTCTTCAACGCACTCACCTAGTGGTTGAGAATAATATGAGGGAGGCTCATCCTTGCTTTCCTCATACAGTAATAGATGCAGAATCTGTCTCGAGTGCTCACGTTGTCATGAGAGCCTGTTCGCGGAGTGAAGATGTTGTAGAGGAGATTGTGGATGATTCTTGCTGAGGGACAGAGGTTCCCTGATCTGAAGAACTTGGGATCTTCAGCGTCGCGGATCTTCCCGTAGATAATCTTATCTACATGTTCTTCAGACTCTATCTTCATCCAGTCAGGGCTATAGAAGCGCCCTTCAGCCTTGCAGCTTCCAGCTTCAGCGATGGAATCAACAGTGATAATGTACTCCTTGTTGTCGATAGTCCTGACAATACCATCTTCAAACTCCCTAGCATCGCTCCAAAACTCGGCGTATGCCTCCATCAGTCATTCCCCTCTCATAGCGGCAAAACTCCATCCAGCCGATGTGAGTCAAAATCTTTGCAACTCTATCAGAGATGCTCTCTATTGTTTCTCTCGAAATCCACTTACTAGGCAAGAACAGGTCTTGAGCAAAGAAGGTGGCTTCGGTAGCTTAGGTGTTCTTGGCGGCCATTGAAGGTTTTTGAAAAAGAGAGAATATAGAGCTTTGTGAGTAATAAGTTCAGAGAGAATGTGAATGCAGTAAAGAGTAAAAATGTGAACTTTAAGAGTATTTATAGGCAAATAAAAACGGTTGTAATTCATCAGACGAAAGGGTTTCGAAAACCGTCCTTGATTTGACGTGTCCAAATCATTGCTTTTTCAATGATTGATTTGACCTCTGCAATTCACAGCGCGTACTTCTCAATGTCCTAGAATAGTGCAATAAATGACAGACATATTTATTGCTACTTTTAATTTGTCCCTGCACACTTAACTTTATTTAAATAATATCCTTGCGTCTGTTGAATTTCCTCAGACTGATTCAACTTGATCAGAGGCAAAGTTTCGTCTTGACACGAAAATATAAATAAATGTACAGACGAAAGAGAAATTTAATTAATTAAAGAAATAATTCCAAAATTTTCTTTAATGAAATTAAAGCGAGTTTCGTCTAAAGCTTTTGCAAATATATCGGCCCATTGAAAATCAGTTTGCACAAACTGTATATCGAAAATACCTTTTTGGACATAATCTCTTATAAAATGAAAACGAATTTCAATATGTTTGGCTTTTGAATGTTGAATGAGATTTTTGCTGAGATTTATTGCACTTGTGTTATCACAAAATACTGGTATATGATTTTCAAACCTGGAGTAATCCTCAAGTTGATGTTTTATCCACAGTAATTGTGAGCAACATCCTGCCGCAGCAATATACTCTGCTTCAGTGGTTGAGAGTGCAATGGAGTTTTGCTTCTTGCTTGACCAAGAGATTAGTGATGATCCAAGGAATTGACATCCACCACTTGTGCTTTTTCTCTCCACTTTATCTCCAGCATAATCAGCATCACAAAAGCCACTTAAACTGAAATCACTATTTTTCTTATAAAACAAAGAGTGATTAGTGGTTCCAACAAGATATCTTAAGATACGTTTAACAGCTTGCAAATGTGATTCTTTAGGATCAGATTGAAAGCGTGCACATAGACAGACACTAAACATAATGTCAGGTCTACTAGCAGTTAGATAGAGAAGAGATCCAATCATACCTCTGTATACCGTCTGATCAACGGTCTTACCTGATTCGTCTTTGTTGAGACTTGCTCCAAACGAATGCATGTGAGTCTTCATTGGTTTGGCATTTTCCATTTTGAATTTCTTCAGAAGTTCCTTTGTATACTTCTATTGATGAATGTATATGCCTTGTTTTGTCTGCTTAATTTGAAGTCCCAAGAAAAACTTCAATTCTCCCATCATGCTCATCTCGAATTCTTCCTGCATTAGCTTAGAGAAATCCTTGCACAAGGATTCGTTAGTTGCTCCAAAGACTATATCATCTACATATATTTGAACAATAATAAAGTCTTTTAAAACGCTTTTCTTGAAGAGTGTAGTATCCACTTTCCCTCTTGAAAAAACCATTTTGAAGAAGAAAGGAACTCAGTCTCTCATACCAAGCTCGAGGAGCTTGTTTAAGACCATATAGTGCCTTTTTCAGTTTGAAAACATGATTTGGTTGAGATGAACTCTCAAATTCAGGGGGTTGTCTTACGTATACTTCCTCTTCAATAAAACTATTTAGAAAAACACTTTTTACGTCCATTTGATATAAGATGATATTCTTATGAGCAGCAAAAACAAGTAAAATTATAATAGCTTCTAATCTAGCTACAGGAGCAAAGGTTTCAGTGAAATCTATACCTTCTTGTTGATTATAGCCTTGAGCTACTAACTTTGCTTTGTTTCTTACCACTTTTCCATCTTCATCAAGTTTGTTTCTGAAAACCCATTTAGTTCCAATAATGTTTTTGTTTGTCGGTTTCTCCACCAAGGTCCAAACATCATTTATGGTAAACTGGTTTAGCTCTTCTTCCATAGCTAAAATCCAGTTGTTATCTTGTAGAGCTTCTTCTACATTCTTCGGCTCTATGTTTGATACAAGAGCATATCCAGACGATTCCTTCAGCTTGGATCTAGTTTGAACACTTTGATTTCTATCTCCAATGATAAGATCTTCTGTGTGGTTAGACGCAAACTTCCATGCTCTCGTAGGGGCTTGATCTTCATGTTGATGAGTATCAGACGAAGCTGGTTCGTCTGTGCTTCTATCATTTGCTCTTGTTTCGTCTGACCTTTGTTTATCATTTTGACTTGAACTTTGACCAGAAGAGTTAATCTGCAAATTATCAAATAAATTTTCTAGGTCTGATATTTCCTTATCAGCCTTTGAGTTATCTTGGAACTTTACATGAATTGATTCCTCTACAACTTGCGTCTTAGAGTTAAATACTCTATAGGCCTTAGATGTATTGGAATATCCAAGAAAGAATCCTTTTACCACCTTTGAATCAAACTTACCAAGTTGATCTTTAGTGTTTAGGATGAAACATTCGCATCCAAAAGGATGGAAGTAAGAAATGTTGGGTCTTCTTCCTTTCCTTAGTTCATATGGAGTTTTATTCAATATTGGTCTTATCAATATTCTGTTTTGAATATAACAAGAGGTATTAATTGCTTCTGCCTAATAATATTTAGGGAGAGAGCTTTCATGCAACATAGTTCTAGTCATTTCTTGTAAAGTACGATTTTTCCTTTCCACAACTCCATTTTGCTGGGGAGTTCTTGGAGACGAAAAATTATGAAATATACCATTTTCAAATCAAAAGGCTTTGAACTCATAATTTTCAAATTCTGTTCCATGATCACTTCTTACAGACGCAATACATATTCCTTTTTCTTTTTGAACACGTTTGCAGAATATTTCAAAAATATTGAGTGACTCATGTTTATGTGCTAGGAAGTATACCTATGTGAATCTAATATAGTCATCTACAATCACAAATCCATATCTCTTTCCTCCAAGACTTTTCAGTCTGAGTAGGTCCAAAGAGATCAATGTGTAACAGTTCTAGCGGTCTTGTCGTGGAAACAACATTTTTAGATTTAAAAGAAGTTTTGAGTTGTTTCCCCATGCTGACAAGATTCACACAGACGATTGGATTTCCAAGATATTTTTGGCAGACCTTTTACAAGATCCTTTTTAGAAATTTTTGAAATATACTTAAGATTTAAATGTCCAAGCTTTTGTGCCAAATATCTCGTTCATCGTCTGTTGAAATTAAACATGTTGCATTCTGATCACTAAGGTTAGAAAGGCAAACCTCATAAAGGTTATTCTTTCTTTTCCCAACAAAAAGAATGGATTTGTCTTTGTTTTTTACTATACATTCATCTGAGTTAAAGACTACTTCATATTCACTGTCACAAAATTGACTTATGCTAAGTAGATTGAAGTTAAGACCTTTAACATAAGATACATTCTGGATAAGTGGATTAGGTGTCTTACCAACAGTCCCAATACCAAGAATTTTACCTTTTCCAGAACCATAGGAGACAGATCCTTTACTTGGTCTGAGGTCTTGGAACATAGACAGGTCTCCCGTCATGTGTCGTGAGCATCCACTGTCCAAGTACCAGCTTGAAGTCTTCTCTCTTCCTATTAAGGATATCTGCAATAGGAATTATGAGTGACTTTGGTACCCAAATCTTTTTGGGTCCTTTTTTGTTAGTTACAAAAGGTTTCTTTTTGTTTGTAATTTTAGCCTTCTTGTAATTGTTAGAAACCTTGTTATAATTTTTTATTTTCTTTTTATAAACAGACGGAACAAAATTGTTTTTCACTTCGTTTAACTCTTCAACATAACCAAGTCCACTTTTGTCAGACGGAGATCTCCCAGATTTTAAAATATTTTCTAGTATGGAGGATCCCTTAGTGAACTTTGTTAAGTCTTTGAGTAAGGATTCATTTCTTTCTTCAATCTTTCAATTTCAGAAATAAGATGATCCTTTTCAGACTCAAATGATTTTTCATCTGATACCTCCTTTTGCAGCAACTCATTTTTAGTTCTCAAAGCAGCATTTTCTTCCAAGGTTTGTTTTAACTTGGCTTTACATACTTTGTATTGCTTAGCAATAAAATGTGAGTTGGCCAAAAGTGTATCATATGAAATCTCTTCTGATTCTGACTCAGACTAAGATGAGGAGGATGAAGAGGTTTCAGATTCAGTTACCTCTGTTGAGACAGTGTCTCCAGCCATGAGGCAAATATTAGCAGTTTCTTCTTCTTCTTTGGTGGATTCCTCTGAGCTTTCACTATCAAGATCT
Organism: Hylodesmum podocarpum; assembly: GCA_026586105.1. NCBI lineage: Eukaryota > Viridiplantae > Streptophyta > Magnoliopsida > Fabales > Fabaceae > Hylodesmum > Hylodesmum podocarpum. The sequence goes on along the minus strand of JALJEV010000493.1, from coordinate 3,839,071 downwards.
TCCCAAGTCAGTAAGCTCTTCTTTCCTTTACCTTTTCAAGGGTTCCACCTCTTTTTCAGCCTGGGACAGTCTGACCTCATATGCCCCAGTCTTCTGCATTCATAGCATACAATCTCTGTGCTTTCCTCCTTGTTTGATGATTTTTCAGGGAGCTTCTTCTCCCTCTTTTTGAAGAAATGTTAACCTTTACCTTTTTTCATCATCATCTTTTTGAACCGTCTTGCCATAAGAGAAATTTCATCTTCAGACGATTCAGATTTTGTTGAGTCAGCCTTCAGAATCTGCATTTTCTTCTTTCTGTCCTTCTTGACAGATTCTTCTTTGGGGGTGATGTTGACAGACGGAAGAGCTATTGGCTCTTGAACCTTGATTTTGTCTCTTTTACATAAGAGTACCTCATGTACCCTTAGTGCTCCAATTAACTCATCTAGAGTTAATGTCTTCATGTCTCTTCCCACAGAGATGGCAGTGGACATAGCTTTCCAAGGAGGTGGTTGTTCTGGGCCTTTGTGAAGGTGATTCCAAGAGTAGTGAGTCCATTCAATATTGTTTGGAATCTTCCAAACATCATATCGATTGACTCTCCTTTTTTCATAGAGAACATTTCATATTCTCTTTGAAGAGTGGCAGCTTTTCTCATTCTGACGTCCTCAGTGACTTCATATGAGATTTTGAGAGCATCCCATAGTTCTTTAGCAGTTTTGTAGGCACAAAATCTATTGTATTCAGTTCTGGATAGCGCGCACATGAGAGCGTATCTAGCTTTATTATTCAATTCCATGATTGAATATTCTTCACTTCCCCAATCTCCTTCTGGCTTTACAATGGGAATATCTTCTGTGGTGATTGTGTTCCATAATCTGTATTGGGTTGACTTGATGTACATCTCCATCCTATCAGTCCAGTAAGGATAGTCATCTCCAGAGAACGCTGGAGGTTTGTTCATCGAAGCTCCTTCGGATAGAAATGAAGGTCCTTGTGAATCCATGTTGGATCTTTTCCTCTAGCAGCTGTTAAGCGCTCAACCTTTAGAGGCTGAGCTCTGATACCAAACTGTAAAAGATAAAACACAAGAAGGGGGGTTGAATTGTGTTACTTTAAAAATTTTGTTCCTTTCGTCTGTGGGTTTCAAAGAGGTTCAGACGAAACAGTCTTAATCTTATAAAGATTAATTTTAGAGTACAAGCGTTAGAGTATGATTATCTCCGGTTAGTCAATGACTTAAGATAATAAAAACGCAAGTATTTTTATACTGGTTCGTCTATTCAAGACTACGTCTAGTTACCCAGCAACTACTGAGTTTTCACTACAAACCGTGAAATGGTTACAAGTATTATTTGCACCCAGCCACTTCTGGCTATTACACAGATATTCTTTTATCCCAGCCTTTTCAGGCTAAACTACCAAGGTATTCTTTGAACCTAGCCTCCACAGGCTAATACAAAGGTATTCTTTAGAACACAGCCTCCTCAGGCTAAAACACCACACAAGTGGATTTTGAAAAGATTTTAAGATAAGTATTTTCCTCTATGCAGAGAGAGTTTTTACAATAAGTACAATTACAGAACTTTGAGCGAAATCTTCAGAAGATAGATTGAGAGAAGCGTATTCGCCATCTGAATTCTGATGTAGTGAAGTTCTTATATAGGCATCTTCTTCAATTAGCCGTTATGCTCATTTGAATGTCGTTGAGAGTCGTTGAGATGTCTTTTGAGGGCTTTTCCAAAAAGGTGTCAGTTGTACTTGATTGATTGATTGATGTAGAACGCAGCGGATATAGCGGATTAGATTGCGTGCGCAGTACCTTTTCTGACTTGTACAGAGATTTTGACAAAAGGTGAAAACCTTTTTGACTTGTATGTGAAAGCGCGAATCCCTATACTGATCTCATGAGTACTTCTTCAGATTTAAAATCTTGGCGCGAATGACTCAACTTTGCATCAGTTTTGGATAGACGATATATGTCTTCAGTTCTTTGTTGTTTCTTCTCATCCTATCGTCTGATGACTTCACTCTTAGGACAGACGAAAGACTTCAGCTTGAGGAGTCTTCTTCCGTCTGTGCATGTTCCGTCTGACTTGCTCGCATAACTTCCGTCTGAGAAAGTTCCGTCTGTCTTGTAAACATCAAAACCTTAAACAAAAATCTTCATCTTGTTCTAACAGTTTACTATACCTAAATTGCGTTACTCTTTACTTAAAGAGCTCATGATAAAACTTAGAATTTCTTACTCAAATTTTACCTTTATTCGTAAAATCCCATGCCTTCTTTATGTTCTATTTAATACTAAAATAAGTTTAATTACACCTATCATATATATGGTACGAATTTTCTGTCATAAACTTAAAATACACTAATTAAGTTTTTTAAGTCATCATATTCATGTAAGTATTATTTATTCGTTAGTCTTTCACAAAATATATAATAGATTATATTGAGGTATAAGAAATGCAAAATATATGCGATAATGTATCAATAAATTTTGTTTAAAATTTAATGAAAAATTAATGTATGAATCAAAACTAATTACACTCTTATAATATAATACTTAAAAGACTCATCAACGGTTGATTGGTTACTTGAACTCTTTTCATGTGAATTCTAAATTCATCTTAACTTTTCCTGCATTTGAATTTGAGCTCATCTTAACTTTTTTAAGACAAGGTCGAGGATAAGTACGTACATATGTATTAGAATTAAAAACACGTATAAATTAATTATTTTAATAATAAAATAATATATTTACTAAATGTTAAATTTAATTGTTAATTATTTACTTTTAATTATGTTATTTATTTATTTTATATATTATCTGATTTAAAATGTAATCAATAATTTAATATAATATATATTTAAAAATATATAAATACTTTGTTTCTCACAAACTAATTAAAATATGATAAAACTTATAAAAATAATGATATATTTTAAAATTCTAAATCTACTTTTAAAATATTTAAATCCAATCCTTCACAAAAACATGTAAAGATAACTAAACCCGTCCCTAAACTATCTCAATACTATCAATTATGGTCAAACTAAAATATGACAATTATACTCTAGAAACTATATATACAATTAAGACAAAAATACAATTAAAAGTGAAAAAAGGAAAAACAATTAACCTTTCTATGCAAAGATAAGCATAGTCAGGGATATTTGCAATTTGATTCAATTTTTGTCTTAAAATTTAATCGAACCAAAAAAAGAAAAAAAGTAAGTGTCGTGATTTAGTTTAAATTAATTATGAAATCTAATCAAACTATATTCGAGATGCGATTTGGTCTGGTGTGATTTGTTTCCGTTTAAATTAATTATAAAATCTAAACTAAACTAAACTAATTTTTATAATTTTAAAATTCTTATTATAAGTATTAAAAAATTAAAATATATTAAAAAATAATTAAATTATATAAATTATACTCAAATTACAAAATATATAAAGTAAAACAACTATAAAATAAAATGAATTTATAATTACATAGTTAAAAGTATGAAAGAAATAAATAGTTAATATTGATTAGAAAAATAGTGAAATATAAAATTATTAATTAATTACGTTGATAAATATAAGTGTATAATTATATAAACATAATAATAATATTTAGATAATTAATTCGATTTTCAAATTTATTTTAACTATTTTTCAATTTTTTTTAATTCAGATTTTAGCATCCTATAAATAGCTACGTAGAATTACATTTTAAAAATATATTATTCATATAAATATTATATTACACAATTTCCTTTCACATCTTTATCTAACATTACTCATCTTATTACACGTGTTTTGTCTATATTAATAATTATTTTAATTCTTGAAATATAAAATTATTATTTTCATTTTTAAAAATAATAAATCAAAAAATATAATTTTATTTTTAAATTTTATCCACAAAAATATTTATTATCATTTTTATCTTTATAAATAATTACTTCCTATCATATTATAATAATGAACAAAAACTTTTAGATATTAAAATAATAATAAATATTCATAGACTATAATAATAATAATAATAATAATAATAATAAATACTCTTATCAATTAAAATAGAAAGTTAATTATACTTCTAGATATTCCTTATTTAAATATTGTTATTTTTAAAAGTTAGAATAAGAACAATTTAGGTTTTCATAAAACTAAATTGACAGTTATCCCCTCTTTTTGTTTGTAAAATATACTATATAAAAAAATTATATAAATAAAACTTTTCTATTTTAAACTATATTTTGCTTCATTGAAGTAAAATAAACTTAATGTGTTCTATAAGCCGACCAAGTTGACCTGTCGACTTTTGCACTGCTACAATAGACTTTGTGGGTCCCTGTCAAATTACAACATCTACAACACTGTTTCTTTTTTAACAAGTACTAACATTTCATGTTTTCCTTTTAAATGTCCCAAATCTATTTATATTTTTTAAAAAATAAATGGTTTTTTAATTTCTTAAAAAGTAGAAACACAATATTACATAACCTTTTTTCATAAATAAAAGCAAGTGAACTTTTCATAATCAAATTTACTAGATGGAGAAATGGGAAATAGAGATGGAAGCCTAACACCAAGTACATAAACTACAATTTACTTTTTTAAAAAATTACAATAAGGAATAAAACTAAGAAGGTAAAAATAAAAAATTATATATTAAAAAGGAAAGTAATTATAAGACTTTAGCTAAAATACAATGACAGTATACAACTTTTTTTCAATATCATCCAATGATAAATCTTCATAGGTAGTAAAAATTTTCAATAGTAAAAAATATCATGAAACTCATAAAAAATATAATATATATAAGTGAGTGAGAATGTTAAATTTTCACCAAAAAGTGCATGATAAATAAACTCTTATTATGAATCATTGAATAAAAGAAAAAGCAATAATTTTTTTTATTAAAAAAGGTAAAGATTTAAAGCGAATATGCATGGTCTCTTTTACCGTTTTGGCAAATTCCATTTTTGTTACCATATCTTACTTACCAGATTGATGACATAGTTGTCTTTATCCTTCACGATTTTTTGGATAAGAAAACGAATTTATTATTTTACATTACAACACAAATAAGTAAAGAAAAAGAAAAAAAAAAAAAAAACTGATATCGAGTCCATTATTAGTGTCCAAAGTCGTCATCACAACGTTTTCTAGCATTATAAATACACTACCCTATGAGCCTCTTCTCTCTAACTCAAACTAGTCTCAACACACACTACTTTTGCTTAAGCAATTACAACAAACGTTGAGTACTCTCTTTTTTCTTTCTCTTCTTCTTCTTCTTCTTCTTCTTCTTCTTCTTCTTCTTCTTCTTCTTCTCTTATAGTGTCTCTCTTCTTCATTCATTCAAGAGAAGAAAGACACATCAAAACCATGGAAGGTGGTGTACCTGAGGCAGATATGTCTGCCTTCAGAGAATGTTTGTCTCTATCTTGGAAAAATCCTTATGTTCTTCGCCTTGCTTTCTCTGCTGGAATTGGTGGCCTTCTCTTTGGTTATGACACTGGTGAATAACAAACATAAACTCTCATCATAACACTTCATTTTAACCATTTTCTTCTTCTTTGCCCTTTTTTTCTTCTTCTTTTCTCTGTTTCACTCTCTCTGTTTTGTTTCATAAATATATATTTTTTTTATGAGAAAATCTGTTAGATAATAAATATTATTGTCATTAACAACCATTTCTCTTTAACACCCTCTTATCATGTCACCCATGTTGACATTCTAATTCGGATTAGAGAACAGTATAACAATATTTAATTAATCATATCTAACTTCTGTCCAATCTTAAAATTCTAACATCAAATTTACTCATTTTTATTGATAGAGTAGTGATATGTTGTAAATTGTTAAACTACTACTGAAAAAATTACTTTTTGAACTTTAAATTTTAATTAGATTAATAAATTACATGAGGGTATATTAATATATATACATCATTTATTTTATCATATGTATTATAATTATTATTATTATCTAAGTTATTTAAGAAAATTATATTTTTTTATGTGTAATTGGGTGGATAATTTGATGGGGTGTGTGCAGGGGTTATATCTGGGGCTCTGTTGTATATCAGAGATGAATTCAAGGCAGTGGATAGGAAGACATGGCTTCAGGTATGTGAAACCAATCTCTTTTGAGATCATTGATGAAATCTCAGTGTTTAGATCAATTCAAAACTCTTGTGAATTCTAACCTACTTTAATGGACTTTAATGCCCTTACTGTTTTTCTGTTCATATTAACCACCAACTTGCAGAAAAAAACAAACACATGTTTTTCCATGTTTCAGACACTTTTGGACAAATAATCTCACTCGTCTAATGTTTTTTGTTTCATTGAACTTTGTTTTTTGAAACTCACTTTTAATTTTAATTAATAATTTCACTCGACTTCGGTTTGTTTATTTAACAGATCAACTTTTTCTTGAGTTGTTCTTTTCATTCATAAACTTTAAATCCAATTTTTTTTTCTAGAAAATTAAGACTTTTTTGCCACCTGAATCAACAGTGAATCTCGGTCAAGTATGTGGTTGGAAAGCTCTGTCTAATTTATTTTTTTTCATTTTAATTCATAATTTAACGGTAGCTTAGAAACATTGACTCTTTGTGTCAGTGATGTAATTAAAAAATTAAATAAATTATCATAATCATAAATTTTAAATTTAGCAATTAAACACATGAACTTTCATAATATTATGATTTTTTTTTTGTTCTAAGATAATATTTTTAAAGTGGGTTCATGAACTTTTTAATTACCTGATCCGGATTCACCGGGTGAGATCTGTTAATATATTGGATTAGTCTTCGCCTAATTACATTTAGTATTTTTTTAATTCTTATTAAAAATTAAATAATTTGTTAAAAAAAAACTTATTTAAATAAACTCAGATTTTTATTCCCACAGCTACGATCTTGAACATATGCTTATGTCTCTCCAAGCAGTGAATTCAGTCAATGTCTGTTTGTTTCAACGTTAATTTCCACATTAAAGTTTAACTGCTTTGAAAAATGCACTAACCACAAATCAAATACACCCATCAGATTTTAATTATTAAAATTAAATTAAAATCACTTTTTTATACTGATTTTTAATTGATTAACAAATTGTAAATCTTTATATCAAAATTATAACAAAACTTAAAATTTCAGTTGGTGAATGTGTGTGAATGAATACTTGATGTTTTTATATATTATACTATGTACTGTATATTATATGATTAAATAACACCATAACAAAAAAAAATTGGAAATCACCTGAAAGGTTTACTAGTGTTCCAATCATGAAAATTGTTCCGTTGGTCCCGTTGGGGTGTTGGCCAACAAAGCAAAGCAAGATTGAGCACCAGCTATTGTCACCACTGAAAACACCCCAAATCTTATTATATTCTTAACCTTTGTGATCAATCATCAAACAATTCATCAAAAGATGGGAGTAACTTGTGGTACACTTTAATTCTAACATAATTCCATAATTTAATAATTATATGGCATCAAATCTATGTACTAAAGGTCAGATTTTTTATTTTTTAAAAAAAGTTATTCTTTATCTTTGTGTTTGATTTCACATATATGCAATAATCTGTCTCTGAATTGAAGTTATGTGTAAAAATTCCAATTGGGATGCAACAAAATCTAGCATACTTTATTTGATGTTATGCTGGTCTGAAACTATGGTTCCTTGGTGAAAAAGTTGTGCTGATTTGAGCTTATTGTTAGTGATCTAATGTTGTGTGAATTGTGAACTGTGGAAAAAAAATCTCAGGAAGCTATAGTGAGTACAGCAATTGCTGGAGCAATCATAGGAGCTTCAGTTGGAGGATGGATCAACGATCGATTTGGAAGAAAGAAAGGAATTGTTTTAGCAGATGCCCTCTTTTTTATTGGGTCTGTTATCATGGCTGCTTCACCAAGCCCTGCAGTTCTGATTGTGGGTAGAGTATTTGTTGGCATTGGTGTTGGTATGGCTTCAATGGCATCACCCCTTTACATTTCAGAGGCTTCTCCAACTAGAGTAAGAGGAGCCCTTGTGAGTCTCAACAGTTTTCTCATCACTGGGGGACAGTTCCTTTCCTACCTCATCAACTTGGCCTTCACCAAGGTGTGAATCTATGCTATCACTTTTTTCCTCTTTGTTGCTCATTTGTAGTATGATACATGCCTGATCCATGTTTGAGTAATTGGAATAGATCTTCTCATGTCAAATTTTAACATGGAAAGAAATTGTCTTATAAAAGATTGAGCATAACCTGTTATATATATATGAGAGAATCCATTTCCATGTGCTTACACAAAATTGGTTTCAAAATTAAAATGTGCTAGATGCTTGTACTTGTGTCTTGGTGTTCTTTTGTTCATCTTGTTTGGTGATGTGGTAAATGAATTCATGTATAATTTTTCATTCAGGCACCAGGGACATGGAGGTGGATGTTAGGGGTAGCAGCAGCACCAGCATTGATACAAATTGTACTAATGTTGACACTCCCAGAATCGCCTCGTTGGTTGTACCGCAAGGTTAATTCATCGTCATTGATCAATTGTCATTCATCTATCAAACTGTAAATCTTAACTTTTGTGACAATCTTGATTTTATTCTGTTGTGCAGGGTAAGGAAGAGGAAGCAAAATCAATTCTGAAAAAGATCTATCCGCCACAAGAAGTTGATGGTGAAATTCAGGCTTTGAAGGAATCAGTTGATATGGAAATTAAGGAAACAGAATCATCAGAGAAGGTTAGCATAATCACACTTTTGAGAACCACAGCTGTGAGAAGAGGTTTATATGCAGGCATGGGCCTTCTAATCTTCCAGCAGTTTGTGGGGATTAATACTGTGATGTACTACAGTCCCACCATTGTTCAGCTGGCCGGTATTGCGTCTAACAGAACAGCACTGCTTCTGTCACTCATCACATCTGGCCTCAATGCATTTGGTTCAATTTTGAGCATTTACTTCATTGACAAAACTGGGAGGAAAAAACTTGCTCTAATCAGTTTGTGTGGTGTTGTGTTCTCCCTGGCTCTCCTAACTGTCACTTTTCATGAAAGTGAAATTCATTCTCCAATGGTTAGTGGCATTGAAACCTCTCATTTCAACAATACCTGCCCTGATTTTAAAACTGCTGTGAACCCTGGTGAATGGAGTTGCATGAAATGCCTAAAGGCTTCACCATCTTGTGGTTTTTGTGCTGCTGATGACAAGGTAAATTTAATCTATACTACCCCTTTTCATTTTACCAACCTCATGTTTCAATTTTGCTTTTCACAACACTGCTATCAATTATTTGGAGGGAAGGGACAGGAAACAAGTTATTTCAATTCCAATTGTTGGCACTATTATACATATAGCAGGATTTTGCATGTCACATTTATTGACACTAGTCACACTAGCATAAATTATTGGTAGTGTGACTAGTACATTCACACCAGACATATTTCAATTCCAATTGTTGACACTCCTAAACATATGATTTTGAGTTTAACTATTATGCAGTCAGAATAAATAGTTTTATATTATCAAACAATTAGAAATTATACAAAGTGTCCGACTAATAAGACAGTGTAAAAAGTTTTTATACATGTCATATTTTACTGTAATTTTACATGACATATTTGTTGACACTAGTTTCAATTGAATCTACAGCTATTACCTGGGGCATGTTTGATCTCGAATGATGACACAAAGAAAATGTGTGGAAATGATCATAGGGCATGGTACACTAGGGGATGTCCTAGCAAATATGGTTGGGCAGCTCTAGTAGGCCTTGCTCTATACATCGTTTTCTTTTCACCTGGGATGGGAACTGTTCCATGGGTTGTCAATTCTGAAATCTACCCCTTGAGGTACAGAGGAGTGTGTGGAGGAATGGCATCCACAACTGTTTGGATTTCCAACCTCATTGTTTCTGAGTCCTTTTTGTCCCTCACAGAAGCTATTGGAACAGCATGGACATTCATGTTATTTGGAATTGTGGCTATTGTGGCAATTCTCTTTGTCATTATTTTTGTACCTGAGACCAAAGGGGTTCCAATGGAGGAAGTAGAGAAGATGCTGGAACAAAGATCTGTGCAGTTCAAGTTTTGGCAGAAGAGAGATTCTGTTCCTCAGAAGTACTGACTCATAAGAAAAAACAAAACCGTAGTTTGAGTCATGTTTTTAGTCTCTATAGCTCTTTATAGTGAATCAACTGGTTTGTCAAGTATGTATTGAACAATGCTTTTCTTTTATTAAGATTTGCTTATAGTTAGCATTTTAGCTCTAATTAGTTGGGTTGCTGCAAATCCTTATCAAATCCTTAGAGGATTGAAAATTAAGGATTGATAATACGCTTTTATTTATCAAGTAATGAAAAATATTAAATGTTCATCAATTGCTGTTTTTTTTTGCTTTACATTTATTCTCCATATTTCTTCTCTGGTGAAGGTGCAATATCAAGATTTAAGCTTCAAACACAGTCAAACAATAACAATTCTTCACATGTGTTAAGTTTATTAACTTTGATGTTGCAATTCTTAAAAACTATAAACTTTGATTTATGATTAGATAATTGTGTAAAAATCTAATTTATTTTACACTGACGTTGTATAATTTTTTTTTCAGCTCCTTCCAAAGTTTGTTATAGATCTTTTCTATCTGAATCATGGCCTTGTTTAGAACTGAGTGTTAGAAAATACATGTCATGTATGATAATTTGTATGACATGAATAAAAAAATCTTAAATAATGGGTAGATGTAGATGCGTACAAATGAGGAAAAAAAGAAAAAAGATTGAAGTGAAAGAGTGTATTTTATCCACAAATGCCTGTAACTGAAACTCGACAAAATTGAGATCCAACATGTGCCTTTGTGAACCATTCACAATATATGGGTCAAATTTAAAGCATCAAAAGTTGGTGTGGACTTCACAACTTGTCCATAATTTCACGTAAATTCATAATTTTACTCATTTTTTCAAGACCTTAAAATAATAAGTGCCACTCAGTATAATTCTTAAAAATATATATAACAAAAAAAAACAATATTCTGTAATTTTAGGAATTAAACTGAATGTTTTGTCATACATAGAGTAGATTGAACAATGTTAAAACACTTAGACAATAATTTAATTGATCAATTACATTTTTTATTTTTGATCTTTTTTCTAAGGTTTTAACACAGTGATTGAAAAACATAACCGATATTTTGATTTGTATCAAAATCATTTATTTTTTCTTAATATTATTTTTTCTTAATATTATTTTTTCTTAAAAGGCATGATAAAAAAAAATAATAAATGATGTTGGCCATACTAGTGTCATTTTATGAGGGAGAAAAATACTCCATTGAAGTGTGGCCCATACTATTTGTAAGAAAACACTATGAATAACATCACATCAAAGATTGGCCCATTCACCCATAAAACCCAAAAACACTCCTTTCTTTCCCTTTCATTTTCTCAGACAAAAACCTGAGGCCAGTTCTTGTAATGTCAAAGAATCAAATAGTGATGAACACCTTCATCAAATAATTCCAAAAATCACATCACACATGCCAATTAAGTCAAATTAAATTGCCAAGTGGATGTCCATCATCAACTTGATTAACAATTTATCTATAAATTAAATCGGTTTAATGATGTAGATTAAAATATGGAAAAAAATTTAAAGTTTATGCTAATATTATATATAATATGAGTGCAAAAAAAAAATAATTTAATTAAAAAATTCCTTTTAATTGGTGTATTAAGAATACTAGTTAGCATTTATTTTGAAATTATTGTAAAGATTTTAAATAAACAAAATCTAATAGTAAGAAACTTGATCTAAATTTTTGTTTTGTCCTTGGAATATTATCATCTAACTATTCATTTGATTTTTTAAACAATATTTTTGAGAGCTAATTGCTCCATCAGATCAGAGTTGAATTAAAGTGGTCTGTATTGGGTGGACTGATAACGCGTTAGACTAAATCTGCCCTACATGCCACACCATTTGCCTCTCTGAAATGACATAAATCATTATTATTAATTATTGTTTAAACTATTTAAATACTTCTAAAATTAATATTAAAGGGTCCATACAACAAAATGAGTGAATCAAATTCTTTCATTTTTTTTTTAAATCTAGTAACGAGATTCAAGAGATAAAAAGATTTACACTGGAAAATAATTTGTAAAGGAATTTTTAATTTTTAATCATGAAATGTGTTATTTAAATAATTTATTAAAAAATTAAAATTTAACTAAAAATTTAAAATAACTATTAAAGAAAATTTTAAATTCTTCTTTTCTTCTCTCATTTTTTCCCTATTTTCTCTCTCTGTTCTCTTGTCTTCTCTCCCTCTCCTCTCTTGTTTTTTCTCTCTTCTCTTTCTTTCATTTTATTATTTCATTTAAATAATATATTTAAAAAATAAAAAAAATCAACTATAAATAATTTAAACATTTATATTTTAATTTTTTAAAATTATAAATTTCTTTGTCCAAATATATTTCTAATAATTTTGAGTTTAATTTTAATATTTATGTATAAAATATACTCTCTAAGACTGAGGAGGGAGTTCACACTGCAGCATTTGATTTTAAAATGAGAGATTTGTCTCATACCTACCAAACAAAAAAATAATACCCTTAGAAAGTCTATACATTTGTCGATATATCTACTATACATTAAATATTTTTATTCATTTTTTATTTAACTCAAATGTAGGGTAATCTAAGTGTTGACCAATTTATTTTTGACTCATGTATAATCACAAATTTGGTCACTTATAACATGCTTAAGAAATCATCTTTTTTAAAAAAAAAATTCAGAAAATTGTAAAAAGAATATGCTTCTCTTAAATATGCTAATCCAAAATTAATGCTTACACATTCTGTCAAATGTATATCCTATAGCACATGGAAGTGTCTCACCAATCCTATTACTAGTTGATTCTGCTTTTAAATGTCTCATTTGATGAATAGCTTTTTTTTAGTTCTATCCTAATCAAATCCAAATTATATAGGTTAGGATGGGAGCAAATGAAGAAGATGCATCATGAAAGTACTTTCAAACAGGAGTAATTGATAAAACCCTTTAAACATGTTCACCAAGTTCATTTTCTAATAGCGGCTATAATATATATATATATATATATATATATATATATATATATATATATATATATATATATATATATATAATTAGAAATGATTGTGTTCAAATAAGTAGTTTTTCTATTTAAAAAATGATTACTCTAATAATTGACAGATGGATATTCTTAGTGTATACTCAAATGAAGTATTTTTAAATATAAGCAAGATATAAAAAATTATAATTACAATTATTAAAATAAAGTTTAGTTAATAAAATGGTATATTGTTGATAGTAAAACAGTAAATTAAAGGATAAAAATTTAGTCTTGAAAAATTAATTTTAAAAATTACTTTAATCGATAGACGATGGTTTATATTATTGATCTATACTTAGTTATTTTGGAATGCCTCACGCTTTGTGTGTTAGGCTTAGCATAAAAAATATATTTTTTGAACACAATAATTAGAATTTTATAACTCAAACCATTTGTTAAATTTATCCAATTGTACAAAATTTTCAATCATACAATTATTCATGTACGTTGAAATAAATATAATTTTTTTTACAATGTTAATATTTTATAATGAATCCTTTTCTAAACTTTATTTTTTAATCTTATAACAACAAGAATAATATTAATTTATTGTTTAAAATAATAAGAATTAAAAAAATTAAAGATAAAATATTACACACGAAATATCGTTCCGTAATAACGTAAATTTTAAATTTGAAAGAAGAATTTCTAAAATTAATATAACTGATGAGAATATAAATTAATTTAGAGGGTTAACAACTCAATAAATATACTAATGAATTATTATTTAAAATAAATAAATAATTGATTTAATTAGATAAAAAATATAAATAAAAAACTATATATATATATATATATATATAAACAAATATATATTCTAGATTTAAACATATTTATTTATATATAATTGTGATAGTTTATTTTTTGAATGAAACATTTTTTAGATGTGAATTTTTGAAAATAATATTTAAATTAGTTACATTCCACTGAATGTATTAGTAACAAAATGTTTTAAAACCCATATATTATGTGGTACCAAAGGAATTTAGCAAAAGAAAAAAAAAATGTATTATTTAATTTCTAACATTCTGAATTGAAACAAACGAAAGTACAAAGGAAGATAACCTACAACTATGGAGGCTTGCAGAGGCAGTTTCTTGGACGATTCATTCGTCACTCACTAAGCGGTACTATTTTCTTCTTTCCTCTGTAACTAAATTTTTTTGACACTTTCCAAAACTTGTATTCTAATTCAGGTTATCAGACAAATTCAATTTTACATAGCAATAACTGAAACCTATGTTTTTATAAATCAATTATCTCATCATTCTTCCTATGAAATTAACCTATTCTCGATTTCTTCTGGCATTCTTGTTAATGTTTAATGCCTTGTATATCTGTTCAAAAGTGGGTCTTATACTCTTATGGGTGTCATCTTCAGAACTGGTTTTGAACTCAAAACTGATTTGAATTTGGTTCTGAACTGGTTTATAACAAATCCAAACCAGTTTTGCAAAATCAATAAGGGTTTGGTTTGGTTTGGTTTTCTAAAACTGCACCTTTTTTCTTGGTTTGACTTTGATTATCATAAAATCAAACAATTTCCCTACCTGGGAATCTGTTTTCGTTACCAATTGACAAACTAACTTTCTAATACTCCAACCTATTCTGTTGTGACAGAATTACAATGTGTTACCAACACTGTGTGCAGTGTAAACTGTAAAGTGAGCTACCATAACTTATGCTGGTGTGGATTGTGGAGTTCAATATATGTTGGTTTTATAGTACAATATATTAAAATACTATATTTTTAAAATACTGTTGTCGAATTGGTTGAGTGAGATTTAACTAGGTGCCGTGGATCTCTCTTATAGAGGCAACTTGTGTCAATCCTGTTGTCCTAGATGAAAAAAGAATTTTATTAGTGACACCAAGGTTAGAATGCTGAATAAAGAAAGAAAGATATTGGGTATAAGAACATGGGAGTTAGTATTTGATCATTGATATAAATTACAGAGATAGTATGCGTATGTAGGTTAGCGAATAATTTACTGTGCCTTAGATGCTAGATTATAATTGTCAAATAGGGATCATTAGATCCATAAAATTGTTCAAACTAGAGGCAATGTAACATTGATTTGTGTGGATTAACAGATGATTCAGTTTGAAGGATATCAATATGGACTATATGGGCATACAACAAAATTGATGGATGACATCCTACATTTATTTCTTTCACTATTTAGTGCATCCTTTATTGATTGTTCTACTTGAATCCTGTTCTACTTGAATCCTGTTCATCGCATACATGTTGACCATCTTGTATAATTTTGTATTATTGTCACCTGACCTTGAGCAACTTTGTTGGGGAACTTGTTATATGTTTTAATTGATTCATACAACTAAGAATGATGAACTTTATTTGCTACTTGTGATTACCTTGCAAATGTGAAAGTTACTAGTTTCATTTTATTTTAATATCATTGAACCCTTGAAGTACTCAATAACCAATAAGCACTTTTGGTACTGGGTCCATTTGGTATGCCTAGTTGCCTTTCTATTTCAAAGTATAACTGAAATCTCACTTTTACAATTGTATATTTCTTTCTCTTAGTTTGTAATGCAATTGGTAAGTTTATTTTGTTTACCTAGACTCTTGTTACTAGCATGCCAGGTAAAGAACAAATAAATGAATGATCCATATAAATTTGCCTTGCATACTAGTAACAACCTAAGTTTTTAATGGTTATATATATTACATTTTATGTCTATAGTTATTGCTCTTGGAAATCGGTGTATACATACAGATTTCTTGTTAATGCATATAGATGGCCCATTTAAGACATTGGGTAGTCATTCTTTTAACTAGCTTTCGACAATTAATCTATAATATGTGTTTTGGTTATTGAATACCAGATTCTAGAAGAAAAGGAAGTTCAACCAGTTTTATTTGATAGAGAAACCACTGTTACAGAATATATGGAAGAGGAAGAAGTAAACCGATGCCAGATTCAGGAATGGTATCCAAAGTTCAAGTCTGTATCCATCAAGACCTTAATTCATCAACTTCCTGAATCATTTATTCAGTACCTTCTTGATGACTCGGGGCCCTTCCTGTTGCCTGTTTCAGTCTTAAATGAAGATGCATTACCCAATAGAATTCACAATCCAGATGAGGAAGAAGATTTTCAGGTGTCAGAGGGATCTGATGATGAAGCAGAAGACAGTTCTCCACCTCCTTCTTTTCCAGAACTTGAATTGAAAATTAAGGAATCCATTGAGTCCCTTGGGGGTGCAGTCTTCCCCAAGCTGAATTGGAGTGCCCCTAAAGATTCAGCTTGGATGAGCACTGCTGGTACCCTTCGGTGCACCAATTTCAGTGAGATTGCACTTTTATTTCGAGCATCTGACTCATTGGTCCATGATTTGTGCCATGCTTATGATTCATGCCAGGATAAATCTTCTACTAGACCCCAGAATTTCTTTGTTGCTCTCCGTAAATGGTATCCATCCCTTCAGCCAGAAATGGAATTTCGATGTTTTGTACGGGATCAGAAGTTAATTGGAATTTCTCAACGTGAGGTTACTACTTTTTATCCCGTAGTGCTCGAAAAGAAGAATGATCTCCTTTTACTGATACAGGCGTTTTTCAACAATTACGTGAAGGCTAAATTTGAGTCAGAAAACTACACATTTGATGTTTACATTACAAAGGGTGAAAGAGTTAAGGTTGTGGATTTCAATCCTTGGGGTGCCTCTACATTGCCATTGTTGTTTACATGGGATGAATTAGACCATATTCATAGTGACGAAGATGACGTGGAGTTTAGAATTGTGGAAGATCGTTGTGCTGTTAGGCCAGGCCTTAAAACAGCAGTTCCATTTGATTACTTGGATACCAGCCCGGGGAGTGGTTGGGATCAATTTCTAAGGAATGCAGATGAAGAGTTAAGACAACAATTCACAGAAGCTGGTGCATGATAATCAGATCTTTCTCAATTGCTATCTTGAGGTAGCAAATAAAAAAAGCAGTTTTCTATTTTTAATTTTTTTTCTGATAATTTTGACAAAGAAGGAAAAAACGCATGTATGAAAACATTGTCCTGAGAACATGCAATTTTTCTTCTTTATCATAAACCTATGTTAGTCTTTGTGTATTTTTAATTAGACTTCCGACATCAAATATTTTTTACTGAGTTGTCTTTGCAAGTTGTAACTAATTAGCAGCCCTTCGATAATTTAGTGTTGAAACTTTGAAGGTGCGTAGAGAGCTGAAGTGGTAGTTGTCTAAGATCTCATCAAATTACTAATGATTCTGCTTACAAGGAATTTGAAAAAATCAATATTTCCAAAATATATGAAGAACTTGAAAAAATCAATATTTACAAAATATATGAAGAATGAATGAAGTTCTTGTCAATGGTCAACCTCACAAAAGGCTTAAGATGCTAGGCAGAGGCTCAAGTATATAAAGAATGACCAGAGAAATGGTTCAAATAATTTAAAGTAAACCATGTTATATACTAATGAACCAAAGGGTCCATAGGGTTCTGTTGTTAACAATGCAAACCCAAGTGTGGTTAAATTCATTCATTTAGTATCCGGTCATCATTATCCTTTTTTCTTTTTTAATGGTGTGTGTTTAGATTTGTGTTCGGAGAATTGTTTTTTTAAGTTTTTTTATACTGAAGCAGCGTTTAGAATTATTTTTGTATTTGAAATTGATTTTAAACTGAAGCAATTTGAGTAACTTTTACATAAGATAATAAATTTTACACTGAATTTTGTTGAAAACTTAATTTTATGATAAAAATATCAAAACATAAACCATATTATTTTAAAATCAATTTTGTCAACACCCAATTTAAGAAATAAATTTGGTAATGTAATTATTATACTCTCTTAATAATTTATCTAAAACAATAAAATTATTTAAATAATTCATGAAATATTAAATATATATTTATATTTTAACCCCTCCATAGATATATTTTAGTAAAAGTTTTTGGAGACCAATTTGAGACTATTTAGTATGATTTTATATTACTTTTAGATTACTTCATTAGTTTGTTTCACTTGAGAGACTATTTTAAGAGATAGTAATATTTAGAGACAAAGTGTGATTTTCTCAAATCTATTTTTGTTAGTACTTAGGAGGGGAGGGGAGGGAAGCAGCTGAAGATGAAGAAGGTTCAGAAAGACAGAGTCATGTGAAAATACATAGAATTGATTACAGATACATGAGGCAGAACTAAACTTGGATTTTTACAGGGCACCAATGTTCTTAAGACCAAGAACAACTCCAACCCCAATGATGTGGCCAACAACTCCACAGGCCAAGGTGTCAGCAAGGGTGAAGCCAGCAGGGTCACCAGTCTGCAAGCCTGAGTCCCTCACTTCCAGCTTTAGCCCTGCAGTTGCTTTCCTGTTTGCTGATGGAGCCAATCCAAACCTTCCAGCAAACAGCATCAGACTTGTAGATGTCACGATAATCTGCCCAACATCTCAACAAACTCAATAATCTTATGCACATATCATCATGGTAACAACACAAATCAAACCATTTACACTCTTACCTTAAATACAAGTAAAAATAATTAATATTACACAGATTAAGGTTAATTGACTTAGTTTAATTTTATTAATATCAATGACAAAATCATTTTTTCTTAAATTACCCTTGACTGAGACTTTATATTATTACCAAAAAAAAGTTAATGACAATAGAGTTACGACCAAACGAAAAGAGCTTTAGAAATTGTATCATTAAATATGATGAGATTTGTTAGATTTGTTTATATCTGAATCTACTATACAAGATACTTTCTTTTTGAGTCTAGAGTGAGTTTGTGGCACATTTTTTACACTATAATTACAAAGGCTTACATCAAGGAAAATCTGATGTGATAAGGTATAGTGAATCTGAGAAATGGTATGCAGGATAATTGAGAGAATTTGATGTATGATTCAATTAACATTAATACAGTTTCTCCATCACTTGTTTGTCATGGTAATTGAACAAGAAACTTGATGAATTTTAGTACCATTATGAATATAAACTCGGCAATTCACAATATTATTACATGTATAAACAAGATTTTCTTATATACCCCTCTTAAAAGTTGAATCTAAAATCTATTATGGTTTGTAAAGTAAGATAAAACAACAAAAAAGGAAGTTTGAAATGAGTCAAACTCTTAAGGTCCTACCAGATTAGTGGGTGAACCAATGAAGTCACACCTAGCTCCCAAAGCACCCTTCCCCTTGCGCCTCATGGGTTGAACAGCAACCTGCCCAGTGAATCATAATGAGCAAAACCAAGTTATCATCACAAGTTACATTTCAAATAAAAGCAATAGATGTGAAATGGTTAAACTAACAAGATCATGCTCAATTTTTGTGTATAATAATATGTTACACTAGAGGGTCCATCCTAATATCTATGACCAAAAAAAGGACATACTAAATGTGTAAATAAAAAATGGTACTAATTGCTAACCAAGTTGTTGACAGGGGAAGCTTTGAATTGAGGTCTAAGACCACTGAATTGGGGGAGAGTGGTCATCACTGTGGTTGCCATTTGTTAAAACTGAAAAGAGGAAATGAAAATATGTTTTGCAGTGTCAAAGCTCTTGAAAGAATTTGAGTTGCTTTGGTTTGGTGAAGAACTATGATGTAACTTAGAAGTGTATCTAATGGCAGCCACATGACCAATTTGTGGCCTCAGAATGCCAATATCAGATTCGTCACTGCCACATGGCATTATTTCATTTGGGAGATTGGATAATGGATAATGTGCAAGGATTTAGGATCTCTTCCTTTTAGATTTTCAGGCAATCCTCAATTCTAATTATCAATACAAATTATCAAATCAGATAATAAATAAATAAAACTTTCATAATAAATAAATAAATAAATAAAACAATCCTTATTTCTTATTTAATTTATTCAAATGCTATCATCTATTGACAAAACAATTTTTTCTTAGATTAAATTTTTATATATTTTTACTCTTTATTATACTAACTTTTAACTTTAACTGGATAGGAATAATAACACATGATTTTGATTTATTTATAAAACAAAATAAAACAATATTAAAAAATTCACCATATAATTATATAGTTTTTAAAATTTTTTGAATCTCCTCATTCATATTCGCATGCCCAAGGCCGACCCTACTGTATATTTTGGCTTTAAAAGATTAATCAGGGCAAAATTATATATATATATATATATATATATGTGTGTGTGTGTGTGTGTTATATTTTTTTGATTATTTGAGATGAAATTGATTATTATTGTGTAGGAAATAATATGAAGTTAATTAATATTGTGTAAAAACGAAAGGAAAAAACAAGAAGTAAAAGCTCCTACCTTGTAAGTAAATTACAGTTAGACTTTTAGTACAACCTAAAATTTAGTTTTCTCTCTAAAGTTTACATGCATAGAAAGTGTCTACACATGTGCTCTCGAATTGGAGCCTCATGGACAATCTTCATAAAAACACAAAGTAGAAGAAAATATATGGAGAAGGAAAGAGAGAAATGTTGGAAAGGAGGGAGATATTCTTTGTATATTAAGACTTACACTGCCAACCCTAATGGGTGTGTGTTAACTGACAACATACATTAAATTTGTAGAAAGGGTTTGTTAGAAATAATAAGTGAACATATAAGTAATTAATAATTTAATATATTATCCATTTGAAAATATATAATCATGAGGTTCATGTGGTAGTGAAAAAACAAGATTTGCAAAAAGGTTGCTCCAATGTTATCTAAGTAAACAAGAGGGACGTGAAGCACCTTGAATAGTTCCTGCATTAACATTTTTATTAAAACGCCATCTTTATAAATCATGCATTTATTTATAAAATTATAATAATAATAATAATAATAATAGTAAATTATATACTGACTCCAATAAGAATAGGGGATTTAAGATATTGCCTAATAAAGTAGGAAAAAATCAAGGTGTGGGGTAATAAATTTATTGATAAGGGTAAATATCAAGAATGGTTATTAAGTACCATGCATTTTCTCTTAAAATTAATTTCTATCATGTGTTCTTCTTTTTAGGAGTATGATTGATTCAGGTTTCCTAAAATTATTCCAAGTAACATGAACATTGAAATGTAATATTTTCATATTTAATACAAATTATTAATATATAACCTCAGGCATCATATATTTTCGAGAATCCTCTATTCTCATATGAAAGGATGGAAATATTACAAACCTATACAAATAGAAATTATTTATCACTTTCACGTTATTTTACCTTATTTTTTAATTAAAAAATAATATTCCCAAAACTATTAATTAGTCCATGAAACAAACATTCTCAAAAAAATTGCCTTAAGGGGAATACTATCCACAATGATTTTTAAGTATCTGATTTGCAATTACTATCTATTTTTGTCTTATTTCGAATAAAGAGATTGTGTATGGTTATTAAGTATCCCATTTTACTATCCCATTTTACTGTCCCATTTTAAGTATCTGATGCGTAAATTTATAATTGTAAAAAAAAATGTTTATATATTAACAATTAATAATACCATACTTAAAATTAATCTGATAACCCAAACAAAATCTAACACAATTACACATGATTCATTTGGATTTCATACTGCATGTAAATCTAAATCAAACCAACTCTACAAGAAAAGGCCTGACACATTCCATATTTCAAAATATAGTACAATCTTCAACTAGATAGCCATTGAGTAGTCTGTGATCAAACTGATACCTATCCGGTCTATAAAGAATTACTCATTGAACTAGAATGATGTCAATAGGCAACACAAATGTCTAAATAAGAGAGGTGACTCTAACACTGAATGATTGACACGGTTTTTGACATGATAACAAAGCAATGTGACAAATTTTTTGCCTGTGCTTTCTTCAGGTAATGTAATCCAACGTCTGGCTGACTTGAAACCACCAAAGCCAAACATTTAGTGATTTTATCTCCACACAGATAGCTATACAAGAAGCTTCAAGGCCGGTAAAATTACAGGATTCCATTTGCGACATGTCTGCTGGCAACCCACAACCCTAGCATGGCACACTCCATGTTCCAAACCAAAGTGTGTACCATCACTCTACAACCCCTGCATATCCAACACCCCCAGTTCCTAACCAACAAGATAAGTGATTAGGCTTGCTTTCGCCATGAAGTTTATGAACAGCAAAGTATGGTAGTGGCAAAAGGCAAGGCTAGGCAACACTAATGAACATCCGATTAAGTTTGTTTTCAAGTATCTGTCATGCTGAGGACAAGCAGAAGGCATCAAATATCTGCCTTCTGTATTCACTCAAGTACCATTCACTTTCTTCTGCTATAATAGATTCCACTGCCAGAATAATGATGATGCCGATGTCTTGATCCACTACCCCTGCCACTGTTTCCTTCCAAAGTGCTGCCACGGCCACCAAACTTGTTACCTACACTCTGCATCCAGTTTGTTGGCTGGGTCTCCAATCCATTAAGCTCCTCCTCTTCTCTATCATTATACTCCAAGACAAGCCTCTTGATGTCTTCTTTCTCTTGAAGCTCCGCGGCTTCTTTCTGTTTTGTACTCTGGACCAGTGTGGAATTCCGCGGGATGAACATCTGTTTTGTTTGCTGCTTGTTTCCACGTTTCACAAGAACTCTTACCTGAACCTCTCTGTTTCCACCAGTATCCTCATCCAGTGCCTCGTCACCACTTTCCCCACCAATTCCCCTCCCATGGTGATCCTTGGCAGATCCCTCAAATACATTCATAGGAATCATCATGTTCAGGGTCGGACGACCTCGTAGCTCCTGCCGTCGCTGTTCCATACTCTCCTGCAAAATTTATGAAATAAATACTTTGGAAATGATAGAAATACAGCCAGACTTAGATTAAACCAAAACAATGTTAATTTTCTTTCCGAAGTCAAATCTTACATTACAAAAGACTCTTGAAATTTAGGGATTGGATGGAAACGAAAGACAAAGACAGAATATATTTTTTTAAAAAAAAAAAAGAGGCTCCAACTAATTGTGATATAAAGGGCGAAGCAGGGCACAGGCCTCCCACCTATTTGAACAAGGGTAGATGTTCACAGACTTAACACTGCAAGAGGCTATTTCCAAAATTTTAACAT
This sequence comes from Hylodesmum podocarpum, assembly GCA_026586105.1. NCBI lineage: Eukaryota > Viridiplantae > Streptophyta > Magnoliopsida > Fabales > Fabaceae > Hylodesmum > Hylodesmum podocarpum. Next base: position 3,815,852 of record JALJEV010000493.1, on the reverse strand, counting down.
TCGACTTCCAAGCTACAAGCTAAGCAGCCTTACTGTTGTGATAAGGTTGATTCTTGCACTGATGGTAGAAGATTGTTCCCTCATTATGATATCATAATAAAAAAAACAAATCTAAACTCATTTATAAAGATAATCTAGGTTAAGTAGAGCTGCAGTACAACTAGTACAAGACCGGTGGAATAACTATGCAAGACTACTAATGTAATCCTAATGCTAATCCTAATGTCCAAACAAATATAAATAGAACCATTTATATGTTGTCTCCACTGTTTCTTCTCTTACAGTTCTGGCCAGATTTCTTTTTCTGATTCAGATTCTATTAGATTACAGGGAATTTCTTCTTATCACATCAGCATAGCAGTAGGATTTCCAGGAAATATTTTTCACAAAAAAAATCAAAATTCACAAGGGAACAACAAACTTTGCAGAAATGTAGCAGTAACAAGCAAATATAATAAATTATGTAAACCCTTGCCTGTACTACAGCCTTGAGCTCCTGATCAAAATTGGCTTCTTCCAGAGGATCCACCTCAGTCACCTTTTGCCTCACATGGACTTCATCCTCCTCATCAGAAGCAGGTCCAGGCCCATCATCATCATCATCCTCCTCCTCCTCAGTCTCACACCCATCCTCATGATTCTCCTCATCCAACTCTTCATCATCATGTCCTTCGACATCAATTGTGTCACTCCCTGAATCAGTTTCACTGTCATTAACATCATCTTGCACTCCATTTTCTTCCGTACCATTATCAATGCTCGGTCCGTTGCCAACCACTGCAGTAGTGGAAGTGGTCCTTCTTGAAGGCTTCTCAGTGTCAGAATGTTTTTCATTGCTGGCCTTATCAGCAGAAACTATACGATCATGTTCCTCAAGTTCTACTAGAGCCGCATTCACTTCCTCAATAGAACTGTATCGAACCATATTGGGACGCAAGTCCGCAAACAGATCCTAAATGCAACAGATAATGAGTGAAAGTTAGCAAATGCAAGGAAACAAAGACATGTTTTTTTTTGTAAGGACAAAATATAAGTTAAAGTGATTTTACTTCAGGAGAAAAGCTAACTTGAAAATGCCACCTCATAGTTAGTGGGTAAGTTTAAATTCTACAGCAAATAAACAATTCTAAAAGAGATAGTTGAGTCCATGAGCAGCAGAGTATGAAGAGGGTGAGGTATAAAAAGAACTTTGGGCATATAGCATTCTATAAAATTATCATGTGTTCCAACTTGGTCATAACATGCAAATCCTATTTTCTTTTCAAACATCACCCCATATGTAACCTTATTCTATTACTGGAAATTGTCAAATTAGATGATAAATGTTAGCCATATAAACAAATCCTATTTTACATTGATACATAATTCTTCCGGGTAAAAAGTCGTATTCCAGAGTGAGAAGGTCACTCAGATAACATTATTATCTAAAACCAAGAATAAACAAGAAAATCCAAGATATTATCTAATGAACAAAAACCAAAATAACAATAAAATTCAAGAAAGATGTTGAGAATCAAAACAAATATTAAGCATTTATCATCAAAGAATAATTAGGGATCCTTCATTATTTGTTTCAATCCTGTGTAATGATATTAATTTTAAATACCCATTATAAATAAAGACTAAGTGTAGTCATTCTTGACACAATTCCTCTAAACACTTTCTTACAAATAAAACCAGAAATGCAAAAATCTAAATAATCTCTCTGCAAATCAAAATTCTAAATATCCAAATGTTATATAAGCTGCAACTCCAAAAGCTATGTTATACATAAACACCACTCAAAAGTAATCTCATCTCTAGTAGGTAGCCCAGCATTAATACTGAAATAAACATAAAACTAGGATAGCTAATCCAAATCAATAAATACAATCAGAAAAAGGCTGCAAAACTGACCTGTAAGTCAAATTCGATGTCGAGAGGAAGTGCCCCTTTACTTAAAACGTACCTCTGGTAGTGTATTAAGAATCGATCAAGTTTCCTCTTAGAAGAGCCATGATCGAAGTAATGCCCACAAGTTTCAAGCAGAGTAATGATCAACCTTATTCGAAAACAATCTTCAGGAGGATCAAGTACGTCTTGCTGACAAGATTAATGAATGAATTCCAAGGCTCTCACAAAAATAAATTAATGAAATAAAGAAAAACTATTCAAGCATGACTATGTGATCTCTCAACTGCTTAATTTGTTTTTAACAAGTTCAACAAAATGAGGTAAAGGAAGCACTAGATGAATAATGATAATGCATCAAATAGTATACCCATTAAAGTTTGGAGGTGTTTATAAGGGAGGGGGTATAATTACACAAAGTTGTTAAATTAGATGATAAGATCTATGAAAATGCTGTATACTTGATTTTTCTTTTGTCCATATAGTTGATCTGCAAAAACCCTTTAGATTTCAAGCACTCATAGGTTTTTTATTCATGCACAACATGGAGGGGAATAGATGAAGGCAGAATTTGATTCCAAGCCCTTGCAAACATCTACAAAGGACTTTACCAGCTGAGCTAACTGGTACTTTCAACCTATGGTCATTTATGGTTGAATAGCAAAGACAATATTAATAGAATATATCTTATGTAGCAAGTAGCACATAGATGCAAAATAAAATTCTAGAGAAAAATAACTTGTATAAAATCAATACCTCCGATGTCCCATGGCCATAGATGAGAATGAGATATAGTGTCTCAAAAATAACAGATGAATCTACATGCTTATAGTTGTAAAGCTCCCCTAAGAATCGCATATAGGCAATGCGTCTTTGCTGCATCCCATAGTCATTTAACTCCAGCCCAACTCTAATCTCCTCCAGAACCTGAAAATTAAATTCCAAAGTCGCAATTTCACCCCCATAACTCAAACCATCTAGAGTGTAAATTTCGTAAAAGATCTCCTTCTCTTCAGAACTACTGCTAATTATAGAACTTGAAATAATAAATTTAAAACCACAATCATTATAAATTAAAATAATTTGGTTACTATTGAACATGTTAAATTTAGTGTGCAGAATCCAATCAAGAGGCAACCCTTGTTTCAGTTGACCAAGTTTACAAGCCAGCAAGTAGTCGCTGCTCAAACTACACGTCATTTTATTGTACAAAAAAGAGATAAAAAATCAAGAGTAATATGTCAAACATAAATACCTCATCAACTATAGCTACAGAAAACTCATCATGATAGCGACTTAACCCGGCAGCAAGAGATGCAATAAGGTGGATCTGACCGTATTTTCCTTTGTAGACCTTCATGAAGCATTTCAAAAGATATGGTTCACATTCATTCCATGGTAATTTACGCAGTTGCCTCAGCACGTGCTCAATGGTAGACTTATCAAGATCAGAGAAAAGTAATTTTCTGATATACTGCAACAAAGATATCAAATAAAATATTAACTGAGATTATGGAAGTTATTAAAGTAAAAAAAATAAATATTAAAAAAGAAAACCACACCTGATGCAATGGTGGACGAACTTTAGCTACTCTTGCAGATCTTTCTGGTGGTTTGCAGAGGTAGTATGCGTTCTCTACCAAAGTGCTATGTCTTGGATCCAAGTTTTTGACATTTTTCAAGCGCATCAGTATCTCCAGCATGTTAGCCATTCGTATAGTAGTTTCTGGAGATCGATACAGAAATCGGCCACATGTTTCTAGAAGATTGCAAGCTACATCAATGTTGTGATGTGTAAAATCATCTAAACAAGCCTGGAAGGACAACAAAACATCAATCAAGGAATGAATTTACAATATGAAAACATCAAGATTGCACAAACTCATTCTCTTCACATCTCGCAACAGGCAAGAGATGCAAATGGATTTAGACTTATGCATGTGAGAGGGGATATATAAAACTAATTAGTTCAAGATCATTTGGTCATACCCTGTTCACTTGGTCAATAATGAGGAGAGATTATTTGTACCCTCAAGATTGAACAGATTTTTCCCCAGCACTTGGAAGGCTATGTTTCCAGATCTTAGCAAGTTTCAGATTACTTTTTAATAGCTTTATTTATCCTAAAAGGTTAAAAGCAGTTTGAGAACAGGTGACTTAATTATCATTTCTTTTGCACTTCTGTCAAAGAAATTAGCTAAGAAACAAGAGTTGAATGCTCAAAATTTATGAAAATCCAGAAATTTTCAAGGGCGGGTTGAAATAGAGGAACCAGAATGCTCTTGGTAGACATTTAAGTCAGAAAAAAGGGGATTCTGAAAGAAATTCACATGTAGGATAAATTCTAATATGGGGGACAGGGGAAGGGGGGACTCCATTTCCTTTGTACAAAGACCAGGAAGACCAGTGTAAGTGATGTACAAGGAAGAAAGAAATTGGAAGAAAATATTTAGGTTCATATGTGTAAACGGTCGATATGCTAACTTCTCAAACTGTTTCACACAGTTGCCATCAGCAAAAAGTATCATCAAGAAATTGGAGCCAAGGTGGGTTCTAGCTCTGAGAAAATCTAGAAGTTGAAGTAGTAGATGGGAGCTTGGTTCCAGTTTCAGGAAATGGGAGTGTGTTAGAATCCAATTGCAAGGATTAGGAAAAACTCAAATCTCACATGAACTAGAGATAGAGCCTGAATAGTATATAAATGAGGGACAACCCTTACTCTACGAGCTAGCCTCTAGGATTGAGTTAGGCACGATCACAAATTCTATGATATCATAGGTTATCCTAGATCCTTTGTTGGGCACTGTTGGAGATCTCACATAGCCTAGAAATATGACTTGTTGAGTATATATAAATGGGGATCAACTATCACCTTATAAGCCAGTTTGTAGGGTTGAGTTAGGTCCATAAACCACATTTATAATATGGTATCAGAGCCTATCCTAGGATTGTTTTTGATGTTAGGCTTATTGTGTCACCCATTGTCGGGCCGATAATCGGACCACCCGCTGTTTAGTCTCCATGCTCAAGATGTCAAGTCCTTAGTGTGAGGGAGGTGTGTTGAAGATCACACATTACTTAGAAATATGACCTGTTGAGTGTATGTAAATGGGGGACAACACTCACCTTATAAGCCGGTTTGTAGGGTTGAGTTAGGACCATAAACCACATTTATAATAGGCACAAACACATTCTATGATACCAAAGCTTATCCTACATCTATTATTAGGCCACCTACCATATTATCCTAAGAGTATGGAACTCAAGTTTCAAATAAGAGATGTAAAACTCTGATGTGGGCTTTGGTTTATATCTTGGAATTGGGTTCTCCCACCATAATGGCTAGCTCTTATGGCAGAGCTGTATCCTACCACCCTAGAATTTTCTACTTTAGAGAATATCTTTCTCATGTTGTATTCTTCCACCCACCCACCCCCTTCCACCCGTTCTTTCCAACCTATAATAAAGCGTAAACAAAGGGAAAATATATGGAAGAGAAACAAAGTTGGTCAACCATGGTAATTGAATCGGGATACAAGATATGTATCGGAAAGCCAATTTTTCGAACCAGTCACTCTTATATTTCACTAAAATTTCTTAGATGTTGTGAACTGCTTTTTTCAAATAAGAAGCCCTCACCTCATGATAAGGAGGCTTCAGACCCCTGCCATATTCTCCAACAACCATCAACACTTTTATAAAAAGAGGACTTCATACCAAATTAAATGGTAATGCATTACCATATATGCAATTGCAAATTTCTTGAACCCACCTTCCCTTTCTTTGCAAGCTCCATTCATTGTATTTTGTTTCAAAACATTAGATGACCCCCCCCCCTCCTTTGCTACTTCAAAATCAGCACTACTCTCTTCTTTCTTGTTTCCTTTAATCTCCAAGAGTTTCACAAACATTTCCTTAACATCATCCAGAACACTTAAACAAGCACTCACATTTTGCTTTGTTCCTGCAAGATGATGGATGCTTCATTCTTGCAACTCCACCCCAATCCAACATATGAGAGAAAAACTTACACTTCACTTGGAGCCTATTTGTGGGAAGACCTTCACCATATTGCCACGTAACATCAACAGCCTTCTTTTTTGCTGAACCCGTTATTCAATAAAATACACCAACCAGCAACAGCCAAACAACCACCAAACAGCAAAAGAAAAGTGGAGACACGAAGCACCAACCAACACAAGCCAGAAAAGAAGAGAAGCCGTGAAGAATTGCACATAAAAACAAAACAAAGAAGTTTTGTTTCAAATGCTGTTTCAACTTATGGGAACAGCTTGGGTCCCTTGTTTTTGAACACAATTGGCTGTTTTCCCTCCTTAACAGCACACTTCTTTTAATAAAATAATAAAATTTTAGGCTTTTAAAAAACAGGTTGGGCGAAACCCGACCTGTTTTCGACACAACCCACTTTGTACATGAATCACATGATTCAGCATGAAGTCACAATTCCCACGATACCGCAATGATTCATGTGATTCAACCACACAAACAATACAGCGAACAATTCATATCAGTGGCTGTCAGAATCGTGTTGTATCCCATGTTCTGTATTGTGTATCACATGATACTTACTACACTGTACTCAACAACTAGATCCCATCAAATGAGCCAAACTTCCTAGACAATTTTACATTTCAAACTTCGAATGAATCTTTCAATTTGTGAAATTAAAAAAAAATTAAATAAGAGTCTTATTTGCACATATGTACAAGGAAAACGTATTTGTTCTAATAACATGATAAGGAGCTGAATACACAAACACATGTATAGTGGTGAAACTGAACCCTGTTGACAATATAGGAATGGATCCAAAACATAGTTGCAATTGTAAGAAATTTGTCATAATAATTGGAAAAAATTTAGCCTTCACTGATAATTTGTTTATTAATCTCTTGTACCTTCAAACAACTGAAGACTAGGCCAGGGGGGGCAATTTTGAACTTGCAGAGTTCTCCAATGAACCTGATGTTCCTTATCTTTGTCTCAATGTTCATTTGATCCTGAAAGACATTTCAAAAACCAGATAACAAAAGCAATTAGCCAAATTTAAAGCAGACAGCAAAAGATCAATCTTATGCCGATAAAAAAATTATGTAAAGCTAACCTTTTTATTTATTAAGAAGTTGAATTCCTCCTCCAACATCTGCAACAGAATGGAGGAGACATCCTTCATACAAGTTGAGAGTGTGGCAACCATACGTGAATAATATGGTAGCAGTTCTAGAGATGTCCTTGGTACATTGAACAAAGCCCTCACAAGCTTTTTCCGATTTGATTTTGAATTTAGATAACAGAACTCCACCTAACATATGTTAAACAGAAGGCAATAAAAATTAATAAAGACAACAAAAACAACAATACAATCTAAGAATAAGCAACACAGAACAATATACTCACAGTTAATTGATCTATAAGATCCCGGCTCACACAACCAGGAAGCCTCTGAAGTAGAGCATCTAAATTTGTCCCTTCAAGACTTCTGAGTTTGTCTTTTTCATTTTCTCCCTTTTTATCAATATCTTTTTCTTTTTCCTTCTCTTTGTCCAATTCTTTAGACTTGTCTTTTTCCTCCTTATCCTTCACTCTTTCTGTGCTTTCTGCCTCTGGCAAAGCATTAGACTCTGTAGAGACCTCTCCACTTTCATGGGTGGTCTGTTGACCTTTTTCCGATTCAGGTAATATTTCCTTGATAATCATATATTTTGAGTCAGTGAATAATCACAGAAGGTTGGTTAGAAGGAAAAAAACAACCCAGTTGTATGAGTAAAATTTCTATTATTTTCTCACAGAATTATATGTTGTAGTGACTGAAGCTGTTAAAAACTTGAAATAGTCTTCTATAGAAAAAAAGTATTTTATTACAACCATGCAGACAATAAGATATGCTCCAATACAAGATACAAGAACTAAGAAACAATAAATCAATTATCTGTTTTATCAACTATCAATGCTGCTGCTCCCAAGGCAGTTGCAACAATCACTAATTCCCAACTATATAAAGAATGGATGATGTTCTAGACAAGGGTCAACCTTCCTAAAGGCTTTAACTGCTTGGTAGAGGCTCAATGGATAAATAGTAATATTGAGTATAAAGAATGACTAGTAAAACAATTAAAATAATTGAAATTAAACCATGTCACACCACAATTAGAAAACAGAGAATAATATCACCATCGAGTATTTCAAGAACTAGAATGGTTTCAAAGCATCATGAGTGGTCACAGAAAAGACAGGAAGTCCCAAGAGAATAAGAATAAGCATTGGACACAGTTAGCTGTTACTTTAAACTGATTAGGACAATGTTTTAAATAAGTACAATACAAAGAACTAAGAACCAGAATATCTTGAAATAGGTTTTAAAAAAATTCACCAATGAGTCCTTACAGTTGTTTGGTCTTGACTCTTCGCAGAGTGCTCACTGCTTTTTGGCTCCATTTCTCCCAAAAGCACAGCAGGAACAAAAGCTCTAGAGAAGAATATGCAGGATAAAGTTCCATAAAAATAACCAACTAAAAGAAAAATTTGAAACCATCCATGTTTACACCAAAACTTCAAACATAAAAGAATACAGCAATCAATGACTAGTGGGTGGATAAATTTGATATAGAGAAGTTTTTTAGAAATACAAACCTGAGATCAGGTAAACATTCATAGAAAGTTCTTGTATCTTCATCATCCCATATAGGCTCAACAACAGAAGAATCTTTACCAGAAGCAGAAGAAATAGCCTCCTCACCACTGGTAACCCTAGTTGTGTGGCCATCCTCTGGCATTACAGGAGGCTGCATATCAAGTGCTTCTGCTAATCTGTAACAAAACAATCATAGTTACAGGATAGAAGAATTGAAGGGAATAATTAGTGACATCAAAGCAATATTCAACTCAAGAATGATTAAACTTAGCGTCCATGATTGGTACCCAGAAGTTAAGTGAGAAAGAAACGAGAGATTTTATTGAATAGGATGAAAAGGAACAAGAATTAGGATAGAAACTCTCTTCCAAGGGTTTTCCCTTCACAAAGGATTTCTCCTTTCACAAAGAGTTAATGCTCAATTTGCAAATGATAAACTAAATCCCCTTGTAACCTTCTACCCTATTTATATCTAATTAACCCCTTTAGTTAATTATTATCCTAACTGGCTTAGCAAACTCTCTCTTCACCATATATCCTAACACTCCATTAAACGGAGTGTCAGAATGAATTTAAGAAAACTAAATTTACATGTGGTGAGGCAGAGCCATCATGGAAAGACATTACGAATTTCTTTTTATTTAACCGGTTTAGGGTAACAGGCCATGAGAGATAAGCAGCAAAGAATCACATGTGCTTTGCTAGCTGGAGGGTGCAGCTAACCTCAGACACAACAAGATCCTAAGATATAATAAGAACAGAGTAACCTGAATGCATTTATGCCTCAAAAAAACAGAAATCTCACCAAACTATCCCAACCAGCAGATAATCATATCCAGATTTGCCACAAATTTGCTTGACAAAGTATCTCACTAGTCAAAGACTTTATGCAGATACATATATGCAAGTGAGGGGCCAAAATATGCACATGCAGGAACACATGTAAACCTTAAACAGGGGTTCATAGTACTATACACCAAGAACAGATTCAGAGAACAGGCAATGAAATAGTCAAAAGTGAACAAAACAACTTACGATGAGACGTTACGGTACAAATGGTCAAAGGATTTACGTAGCTTTTCATATGAAGCAATGTTTTCATCACTGAGCTCTCCTTTTGCATTCAAAATCTTAGAATTCTCATGCTCCATTAATCTAAGTGACTGTCAAGAAATAATATTATCAAGAAATAACATCAATCAATAATCACAAAGGGCATAACAATTGGTGCACAAGATTTGATGGATTTAATAGACCCAAACAGAGAAGATGAAGACAAAAAAAATGTGTTTACAAAGGCAGAAACTCATACAGAATGCTCAGACTGAAGTAGTTCAGCCGCGGCATCATAGAAGGAATAGCATGCTTTCCGGAAAACTTTCTTCTGATCTGATGTGATGTTAAGTCCCTTAAAAAACTGCATCAGAATGTCAGTACAGGATAATATACAACACACCCGGCAACAGAGAACAATCTTTAATACAAAATAATATAAAACTACAAATAAAGGCTGAAATTAAACTTGCAATCATGTTGAAAAATGTCTAGAGATTATGAAAGTCAATGAAAAGCTAAAAAGGAAAATGGACAAATGTTTAGAGATTCTTAAAGAATTACCTCCTCATGAATTTCTGGCCCACTAACAGAAAGTCCTAAAAAAATTCTCCCTTGCCGAGCAAAACTAGAAAGAAGGGTCAAACTAGTCTGTGCAGCATCCCGATCTTTTAGCTGTTCCCCACTGGTAAGATCTTTTATGATATTAATAAAAATGCCACCGTCTTCAATAACTCCTACAAAAAAAAGCTCCAATAGAAGTTTCAGAGAGCTGCGCTTCTTCATTGCCTTCAAGTTTCTGTCTGCATCAGATTCATCGCCAGGTTTTCCAGGAGAGAAGACTTTGAGAAGTCCTTGAATCAGGCTTGGTGCAAAGTCCTTATACCTTTGATGAAGCAAAGAACAGATCTTTCCAAAAAGAAGCAAACAACGGGAGTATATCAGCAGGCAAGTATTTAAAGTAACCTATGGACCATATATAAAATAATATAAAAATTTTAAAATTCTATGGAAAAAATAACCAGTGCTTAACTATGTAATAGATTATTTATCATTTATAGTAGATGAATTATTAAAAAAGGTGTTGTGCAGTACAATTACCATATACCAATTTCATATTCATGGACCCCTTGCTTCTAAGGAAAACAACTTCAATTTTGTAGAAAATGGGGAAAAACAGCAAATCACATACCTGAACTGCAGCTTGTATATCAGAACTTCTAAGCTTGGCATCACATATAGCAGTCACAGCTTCACTGACAAATTTGCTTAAGTTGACACTTCGCAACTCATCCATCAGTGCTTCACGCTGCTCTTCATTAATCTGTTTCAGCTTCTTAATAACTGCAGTGTTGCGCTTAATGCTAGAATCCAATGTCCTTAAAAATCCCGAGTCTGCATGTAAGAGAAGATTGTATTATTATTCATGCAACAAATATTGAGACAATACAATGCATGTACAAGACAAATAACCAGAAATGTGCTCGATGGGGTTTGAACCTTAATATACTTATGTTAAAACAACAACCAAAACTTTTCCCCATTATGTGGGATGGAATACATGGATTAAACAGCAGTGACTTTGTTTAAGATCAAACAAATTTCAATCACCCTTCCTTCTCACCAGGAAAAAACATCACTAATTACCCAATCTCTCTACTTCATAGTATACTGAACCATTCTCAGGTGTCACAATCTAATTCTATAATGTGCATGTTCTAAACCTTCATATAACATCCATAGAATGAAGCAACAGGTAGGAATGAAGTTCCAGCTACAGCCAAAGTCTGAATGATAAATTAATCCCACAAGAAAATCTCCTCATAAATCATCACAGCAAATAGACTGGACAGGTCAACTCAACTAGGAAACTAAAGGACTTGCAAGCTTACAAACCATTTGACCTCAAAAACAGGCTATGCAAAAAACTAGTTCAAAATCTGTAAAAACAAATGAAGACCAGGTCAAACTAGTTTGAGAAACTTGCAAAAAAGATAGGCTCATATAATGCCCTTTAGAAGGCTTTCTTAGGGGCTATATGACAGTTTGAAATATTAAGTCATGTTTGAACTCAAATTTTATGAATTTCTATAAGTGATGACTAATGTTTAACTTGAATATTATGTACTTGTTACATTATTAGTATCTTGGTTTACTATTTAATATTGTTGAAAACCTAACGCCTGTCATGTGTTTGAAGACACCACAGATCTAGTTTATATAAACAAAATCTAATCACAGTAATTACACACAATTGGAGCACATTTTGTTTCTTCTAAATTAAATATTATATCCCTATAATACGTTGTACAATAAATGCACAAGATTTATTTTGATTCTCAACATCCCCCCTCAAGCTAAAGCTTCTTAAGCTTTCAGTTTGTTATAACACCACTGGAGGGATCCCTTGCTGGTTGTGTAGGCACATCAGTAAATAGAGGCACAGTGGAGTTCTATTTTGTTGAAAAATGGCACCCTAATTCATGATGCTATTCACCAAGTGGCTACAGGGAAAGGTGGCACATGGAGGAGACATATTGTGCAACAATGTTGGGCTCACCAAAGGGAAGCAGTTTCGATTACGTAGGCTTGCCAAAGAAAAAGCATCGTAGTGGCAGTTAGTAAAGAAATGGTCCCCTGTATTCAGGGTACAATTCACCGTAAGCCCAAAGGAAAGGTAACATTTGCAAGCGTGTCGTGCAGCAGATGGTGCCGATTGCTGGAAAGTTCACTGGATAAGTTGTCAGCAAACAGCAATTGCAAGAGAAGTCACCGAAAAACAAAGCGGGGATGTCAAATCACAGTGGCAAAGCTGGAAAATGATGCAACAACGGAGGATGATGCCGCTTTGATACCATGTTGAAATTGTGTCTATTGTGTGCTTGAAGACACACCATGGATACAGATTTATATAGACTTATTGCATCAATTACAAATAATTAGAGGGTGTTCTGTTTCCTTTAAATCAAATATTATATCCATATAATATGCTACAGTAAATGCATTAAATTTATTTTGATTCTCAACAAATATAGAATAAAATTTTATAAAATATATTTAATCAACACTGCGTCGAACGTGGTTAGATCATAGTTGGACCAGTAAACTACATATCATTGCCTTCACCCATTCAGCGAGCAGTATAATTTAAAAAAATATAAATGTTCATATAATGCATAATTTTACAAATAAACTGATAAGGTTGGCTGGTTGCTTTATCGCTGCAATTGTTAAATTTCCAAACAAACTTACATCTGATATTAAAATTTAAACAAGAGGTCAAAGACCATGTCCTGCTACATTCAGTTGTTCACCCTTTTCTTTCAACTACAAGCATCATTTAGAATTTTGGGTGAAACTTTCAAACTATACTCCTTTCCTTGGGGTTTTGAAAACACTTTGGGACTGTGTTCTAAGAAGAGTGGTTGCCACCCAATCCTTGATACTTATTTAGATCTTTGAGCTGAAAGCTTGAGCAGTTAATTTTTTCATATTGGGAGGGTTGACTAGTGAATTAAGAGTGAAGAGTGATGCCATGGACTTGAAGCATGGATAACACAAAAGCAAACTTCAGCTGAAAATGAAATTTAGTTTATGAAGAATTTTAATGGTAAGGATCAAACACTGAGGACTTGGTCATAGAAACTTTGATACCATGCTACAGACCAGTTCTTTAAAAAGCTTAATCTATTGAGGGGAAACACATGGATGATTTTTATATCTCAAATTATGTATTAGACTATTAGTTTGAAAGTATGTTGTAAACTTTCCTCCTAAAATAACCAGCCTTATATATTGTTCAAAAATTTATCAAATACTAGTACATCCGACTAATAACAGTAGCATAGCCAACAGGCAGCTTCCAGGATCAAGATCGCAGTTCAAAACTACATTCAATTAGAAGTAACTCAAGTTATGTAATGCAAATATTTGCATTACATAACTCACTCCAACACAAACTAAGGAATTATATAGAAACTAACAACAGTTTCATCAAGATTTATTATGTCAAATATTAGTTTCCAAATTATCCGCCAAAAAATGAACATAGAGGCAATAATGTTAGGATTCAATTGCAAGGTCTGGGAATTGAGTTCCAATGTGGGATTTATAAAGCCTTGGGTTTCCAACTACAACAACTCACTTTTGTGGCATGGTTCTTTCAAGGTTCTTATCAACTGGTATCAGAGCCTTACCATGTCTCTGTGCTGTAAATGAGCAGTGCAGGTGACAACGCTCGCATTGCTGTGTTCATCCAGCACTAGTCAAAGGGCTGGTGCACAGCCAGGCAACATGGGCCACAAGGCTGCACAGCATGATGGAAGGCTAGGATCCCATTGCAAGTATGGGACTTTAGTCCCACATCGAAAGTATAGGATTCTAATGTTGGGATTATAAGGCCTTGCTCTCCAACTACAAAAACTAGTTTTGTGGTGTGGTTCTCCTAAGGTTCCTATTTGTTAGGAATGGTACTAATTCTGTTACAATGTATTAGTTTTCTGTTTAAGTGTATTCTACTGTTAAGCCTATGTTTATGAAGGCTTTGTTTAGGTTCTATTGTTTGTAGTTAGGACTGATTGTATTACCCAGGTATGTTTATAAATACCTGGGTCATTACCTCCTTGGCAAGCCTTTTAATTCATCTCTCTCTCCTTTCTCAGCTTTCTCTCTCTCTCTCTCTCTGCCTTTCATCTCTTTCTTTGTTGCTCTCTCTCTCTCTCTGGTTCTTTCTATCCAGCTGTTTCAGCATCAAGAATCAGCTGTTCTGGTTATTGGTGAATTTTGGGTTAGGGTTAACACTATTAAATACAAACTGGTAGCAGGATGTATCCAGCAATAGTTGTCCAAGTTAAAAGAAAAAGCTATGAATCATATTAAATTAATAAACATCAAAAGATCATTATGACCACAAAACATATGTAATTGTTACTCATGTTTCCAATCAAGTTTAAAACATCATACAACAAGAAACCACTCTTATTTACAACACAAACTAGAATTCAACAAAGGGGGTCAGTTTCCTTTTTATTTTTTTCTTTTTGGGGTACGAAGTAGGTACAAGGTCAAATATCATGGCTAAGGGCCAATCCTGTGATCAAGTACTATTAAGGGACTCAACAAGTTAGAGCTTGACTAACTCTGCTCTCCAGTAATTTGAAAATTTTTATCCATTATATATATATATATATATATATATATATATAATGTTACTTATTTATATATATATAAATAAGTAACATTAACTAACCAGGCCTTTCAGGATTCAAATTGCTTTGACGTAAAGCCATCTTTGCCTCGATAGATTTTTTTATTTCCTCAAGGCGAGCAACCGCTTCCTGCAAAATAATTTATTAGAGAAGTTAGACCTCGACTAAGCTAGCTTGCAATGAAAGAACTATCCAAGAACTCCCATCACACAATTTTTCAATAACCATACAAAGAAAAAAGACAATACAAACTACACATCTACAAATTCGCACGAATACCAAAATAGGCAGTCAATTTACAATCACCCTTCTCGAAACTGCTTATTTTTCTAACTGAAAGTTCACAATAAAAAGAAAAAATAACTACTCAACCAACATAGGTACCATCATATAGTAAAAAAAAAAAAAAAACCTAAGGCACTGGTGTAACTCAAACAACACACATATGGATAACATATTTCACACCCCATACACAGACAAAGTGGCACACATAAAAAAAGATGAATGATTACAACCTCATCATCCTGTTTACTGTTACTTTCATCCTCATGATGATCCATGTTCCTGTCTTGAGCTCACAAAACTCGCCCCTGCGCAGCAACAACAATCCAAAGAACACCGAATTCGAATTAGTACTAGGGTTCAATCAACGCATGAAAGGAACATTATTCAACCACACCAAATAAAACTCGAAGAAAAGAGCAATCAAATGGCGGTAACACACTGACGATAACACGTAATACAACCTAGGCGTGAAATTGAGGCGAACAAAATGAATCAACGATGAAATTAGTGGAGTGAAGGTGGAGATTTTCGGGTAAAGAAGCCGAAGTGGGTTTTGGGACAATCGTTAGGGTTAAGGTGAGTTGGAGAAAAGGGTGAGAATGAGAAATTAGAGTGATGTGTGTGAGTTTGATTGTCAGAGAAAACTGTGTTTTGTTAAGACGAAATTGCAAAAGGAGAGATTGGTTTGTGTTGTGTTTAGTCTCGTTTGTTTGCACCACTGTTGGTTTGGTGTGGGTTTATTTATTTCACTAGATGTTTTATTTTATATAACTAAAATTTATAATAAGTAAATTTTTTTATATATAGTATTATGATTACTTAGCTAAAATTTATATTATATTAAATAAATATTCTGAATGTAAAAGTTATATTTTATATTTGTGATGAGTGATTTATATTATGATATTGTATTGTATTTAATGATTGATAACTTTTAAAATAATATTAAAATTTAATTTTAAAAATGAAAATGATATATTTTTTATTGATAAATAAAATAAATGTTATTAATGATAAAAGATCTAGATTTAAAAAATTTAAAATGGCGTCCATAGAAAAAATAGCTAAAAATAAGTATTTTACTTTATAAAAATTATGTTTTAATTCCTATTTAAGATGTTTCAAAGTTTATTTTAAGAATAAACTTATTTTTGTTAATTCTTTTAAATTTTCAAAAATATTTTGGATATTTATATATTTAAAAATAATCTTAATTTATTTTATGATTTGATTATCTTAATTAGGATATATTTAAAAAAACTGAAATTTATGTAAATATTAGTGCATACATGTGTGAAAAGATGATAAATTAATTAGACCAACATCAAAATGTAAATATAAAAGTGATGAGTATATAGAAAGGTTCGTATCTGTTATTATTGGTAGCTAGAAAGTTTCATATTTTTTATTATTAATAGTTTGATGTATATTAATTATAATATTACTTTTGATATTAATGTTTTAGAGATATATTTAAAGTAACTTAAGAATATGTTATTGGAGAATCGTCAAGAGTCATATATTATTTTATGAGAATAAATGAGCATAAATTTATATAAATTACGATTAATTTCAAGACAATAATTATTTTATAGATCATTACAAATATATTTATTTGAAATTTAACATAGTTTACGAAGTGTTTTTCTATGATGGAAGTAAAGTATATTACTTATCTTAAAATCACTATAAAGACTATACAACTTTTTTTTTTTTTTTTTATAAGAGTAACTTAAAAATCTTATTTCTTGTTTTTACTTAATTAAAAACATTTGTAAATGAGCTATGATATATTTCTAACAATATTGTTATTGTACCATTCTCTTAAAATAAAAAGAGTTCTTTCTTTATAAAATATTTTGATACTAAATATTAGTTTAATTGAAAAAAATCTAATATTTTCATGCTTAAATTAAGCTAATTCTCTTGTATATTTGTTATTTCAATAAATAAATTAATATTTATATAACTTCAACTTTTAAGAGTTTGTTTAAGGTGATTTTGAGTTTTAATTCTTAAATATAATTTTTCAAACAAAAAGTGTTTGGTAAAGATTGAGTTGGAATGGTTTTTAACTCATTTTTAAAACTTTTTTCATTCATTTTCTAAACTAAAAAAAAAAGATTTATAAAATTAGGTTGTAATTATTAATAAACACTTACTCTTTGTATTTTATTTACTACTACTACTTCTGACACTACTACCTTCTAACGATCCAAGTTGTCATTATATTAAACTCTTATAATCTCAATTTGTGAAGATAAAATTGAAACTTTTCTTCTTTTATCAACAATATTCCTAATCCATTATGTGATTGTTCCTTAATCAAAGGATAATCTTAATTGTAATATTAGTAAATTTAAAATATATATATATATATATATACATATATATATATATATTTATATATATATATATATATATATATATATATTATTAATCAAAACAACATTTACATACAAATAATTAATAAACAAGAAATTATAAACTTAAAACAAAACATTACAATATCTACTTTAGAGTGTTAGAACACATGTCATCATCTCTCTTGTAGTCTAGTCCGTCCACCTTAATTGTATGGTTGCTTTCTCGAATACCACATTAGGGTCATAATAGGTCGTAAAATCAACACATGTGCGAGTTTCAATAAAAACATAACAATAATAATGAAAATAATTGATATATATTTTTAGATATGCATATATAGACAGAAAATTATAACTTCCCAAACTACACTTACCATCAGGACTAACATTTAAGTACTTCACAACAAAGTCACGCCCCAAGATAACAAACTCATCACACAACATAAGAAACATCAATCACCATGACATGTCTCCCTCATTCTTGCACTCAACTTGGAGTAAAACATGTGAATAATTCATCTTCACACTCAACTAAAGTATATTTCATCTACACACAACCCATGTTCGCACTTAGTTAGGATATAGATAACCTATCTTCGCACTCTGTTAGGACTTTATAAGGCAATATTATTGTTGCACCCAGTTAGGGCATGAGCCTTAACTCATTTATCAACACTAAGTCATCAATACTCATAATTAATATCTTTATCACATTATTATCTCTTCACTTATTCATTAACTGATTCAACATGGCATAACTGAGACTCTTGAGAGTTTCTACTTCTTTCCGGTCTATATAAAATTGATACATAACCAAATGTTGAAGTTTCATTGCCTAAACTCTTAATCAATATTCTTCAACTAGGTGTATGAGTTTGTAATATGTCTCCCTTCTTAACACTTCTAACAACCTAGAAGGACAATCAATATCATGAGAATAAAGTTCATTAGACATAATTAAGAGTTCCAAATTAGTAAATTCAATGATTCTCCAAAGCCTAATGTCGTAAGAGTCTAGTGGTAAATATGTAATCTTATTCCAAGTGCAAGTACAATCAGTATTGAGTGATAAAGAAATATCCTTTAGTGGTTGTTCCAATTTCAAAGATACTTCATTTTCTTCATGGTTTGTGCTCCATGGAAAATTTATACACAGTTTCCCACTAGGTACCAAGGTAAAAGGATTTTTGTAAGGAAGGTTACAAGCAAGTGCTTTTGAGTTCTTTCTTTTGTATATTCTCACATAAGAAGTTGTCCTCTTGTATTGTACATTTTTCCTTTGAAGTTGTTCCTACGTCACACTTCAAATAAGAATAAGAATCAACATAAATAATGGAAGGGTTAATATTAACAATTAGAGCATCATATGTTTCTCTTCTCTTCTTTCCGGTCTTTCTCTTTCAACTCAGTGATAAAGACACATTAAATCTAGTAATGAAGTAATTAAAAACCTATTAAAGACATATTAAATTTGCCATTAAAAACACATTAATTGTCGTCTACAAAATCTGCATGAAAATAGGATTCCATATCACATCAATATGAATGATGGTATCTCTTATGTCTTTCTTTTTGTTCAACATTTTCTCTAAATTCCCTCTCATTTTCTCTCCCTATTATTTTATTTCTTCTTTCATGTTTATCTTTTATCAGTCTAGCTCTTCTTTCTTTTTCTTCTCTAGCCTTTTCATCGCATTTTTTCCTAACTCTTCTTTCATATTCTTTTTTCTTTTCTCTTCCTCTTCTATCAATCTCACAATTATGTCTCTTACTTTCTTCTAAAATTCTCCTTTCATCCTCTCTGTTTTGTTTTTCAAACTCTTCTCTCCACCTATCACACATTTTGTCAATTTCTCTACTCATAAACTCCATTATCTTCATGGTTCTAGGTGAGAATAGATACTCTTCACTTGTTGAAATTTTCATGGCTGGAAGAAAAGTGTTAGAATACAAGAGACATAATATAGAATAATTCCTCACAACATTTTGTAAGTATTTACCCTCACACTCTTGTGTTCACACTTTGAAGGCTTTTGCTCTATTGTTTTTATTTCTCTCTAGTCTCACTTTAGGCTTCTTAATAAAACCTTTTAAATAAATTATCTAAGTCTACTTTCCTTTATGAAAGAGGAACAATTTTACACTTGAGCTCAAAAAGTCCAAGGAAAACAAAACTCAGCACAAAACTCAAAGAGGCCAAAAAGACAAGCAGCAACATTTAAAATTTAAAGGAAATAACTACTCAAATTTGAAGAAGTATTTATGACAAAGACTTAACCAAAAGAACAATTACTAATTAATGTAAAATGTTAGAATAATTTCAGACCAAAAATGGAAATAAGTGACACACAACCAAAGATATAAATAGAGATGAAATCAACAATAACCAAAGAGGAATTTGTGACCAAATTTTGAGTAGCTACCAAACTTGGAAGATATGACTTAAATCACCAAACAACTTGATGTTTAAGTGATCAACAAGAATAGAGAAACAAACTATTTTAATACCATGGTGAAATTAAAACAAAGCCAAACATCTTACACACCCGAAGTCCAAAATCCGCTCTTCTTTCTCTTTTTTTTTATTTTTTTTTATTTTCTCACTTTTCTTCTTTTGTTTTGTTTTCTTTTTTGTCTATTTCTTTTCACTTGTTTTTCTTTTCTTTTTCTTTGTTTTCTTTGTTGGACAGAACACCGAAAATTTCTCCAAACCTAAGCACTCAAGGTTCTAGTGCTACCAACAATAAAAATATCAATTATTTAGTAATTTGGACTTGAATTAAGTATCCTATTAGCATGTAACTAAGTAATACTCAAATTGTGCACAAAATATGATCAAAATACATAAAAGGACATGAATTTAGTGGCTTGAAATAGGGCACAAAATAGAACACACATTTTTTGGCACAAATTTAACAAGAAATGCACAAAAACTAGTATAAAAACAAAGGAAACATGAAGAATTGATATGACAACTCAAGGAACTAATAAACTACCAAATTAACTCAAAGATTAACACATAAAACTACTAGACCTGCACTATGTAATAAGAAAACAACATGGATTAAAAATAGCCACAACAATACAAACTCAAAATAATACAATAAACTTGAAAACTCAACACCTCAAGGATCAAGATGACTATAACGATTGATTAAACACATCATGGATGAGCAAACTCAAAGAGTAACAATTTAGATAGAATTTATCAAGCCCTAGGTGTGCCAAGAAAATACCTATGAAAAAGAAACTAGTTCTTAATACCATTTGATACAAGCTTGTTCTCACAAACTTGATAAGAATGTCCAATCTTCAATTCTTCATAGTTTCCTTTAAGGTTTTGGTGCTCATGAATTTTGACCAAGTTAAGGAAAGAAAGAAAATAAAAAATGGAATAGATTAGGAAGGAAAATGTGTCATAATTAAATCAATAAGCCAAGAAGAACGGCCACAAAGAAATGATCATTTGATAAGATTCTAGGTTATATCAAGAAACTCTAGGAGAGATGACTCTCAACAAACCAAAAGCTTTAATTCATTTTAATTTTGATAAAAAATTCTTACAAATATCACAAAATGAGAGTTAAAACTAATCTAAGGGAGTCATGTAATCACATGCAATCAATGACTAAGATAATTCACTTAAACAAGAGTGAATCTCCTCCCTTGGATTAGTTGAAGAATCAAGGGTCTTGTTTTACTCTTGTAGTATGAATTAAGAGTTTATTCTTAACCCTTTAATTAATCACATAGTTAGAATTCACTCTTAAAGATGACAAAAGTCACACTTCCAAGTATGAATCACATGTGTAATTTTATATGTAATGAACCTTATTTTCCTTACTCATTCTCAACAATTATTTTCAATTATTTTCGACTAAAATCCATCATCCAAAACAAGAATTTAAAATGTGTTCTAAGCTTTAAAAAACTCATGTAGTGTTGGCCAACAAGTTTTAAACAAATTAAAGATTAATTACAATTTATAAGAAATTATAAAATTAAAAATAAAAGTAAATACATAATTCTTGACTTTACTATTACTTCTTTAATTTTAACTTTAACTTTAACTTGAACAATTCTTTAATTGAACTAAGTTTTCATTTTATTTAAATTTTATAAAAAAAAAAAATATTTGATCCATTTTTTAATATGGTTAACCATAATTAATTTGCTTTTGCTTTAATTCTTATAATATTTTTTTATCTCTCATAATCTAATCAATTAGTCGGGTGAATTCCTTTCATCATCGCCATGACACTGAAGTATTTTCAATCTAATTTTAATTTAAATAAAAAAACATTTAAAATGAGTTTTCTTCGTAAAATCAAAATTTAACTAGAAATAAAATATAAAAACTAACATGGGTTGCTTTTTTAAAATTTTCAAAAAATACAATAAAAATTTTCAAATAAAACTAAGAGTTCTTTTTTCCTTTTTTAAATTGTGTACTTAACACCAATAATAATCTACATTTAACTTTGATTGCTAAAGTTCTTTTACTTTTCACTTTTGTGATCAAAATGATTAGAATTCTTATTATTAAATATACACCGAACAAATTTATACCTCGTGAATAAGTATACAATAAAAGATCCATTGGACAAAAAGTAATTAAGATTGAAATTCTTTTTTATTTCTAATTATTTTCAAAAACTGAAATAAACTTCTGAAAAACTTTAAGTTTTTTTTTTAAGAAAATGATTTAATTAAATATTGAGTTCTTATAATTTGATAACATTTTCTGATCTCTATAATTTAAAAATAATTTTTTACATAACACGTCTAAAATTAAAAATGGGAATTTTAGATTATCAAACATCTAAAATTAAAAGCTATAATTTTAGATCACTAAAAGATATTTAGTGGCTATAAACGGACACAAATTAAAAAATAAAGATTGATATTATTCATTAAGTCTTTAAAATTTCTCATAAATTAGTTCCTATAGTTAAAAATTACTTATTAGAGTATGTTATTCTTGTTGCTAAGGTGATAAATGAGTTTAACATTGTTCACAAAATTGTAAACAATGTTATTGTATAACAGAAAGACTAAAGATAAGGGCGTGAACATAGAATTAAACCTTAAAAAAACATCCTATATGAAAAGAATGTGTAACAAATTTCACTTACACATTAAGTACGAGGTACAAGAGAAAAACGGTTGAAACATGAAATATAGGGAGTTGTATTGTTACCTCTTGTGTTCCATTCCTGCGAACTTGTCCATTTGTTTCAGTCTGACATGCCAACAAACAAATTCTGAAAAACTTGATTATGGGTATATTTAACAGCGACTCAACTCTAATTTGGTTTCTGAAACTTGATTATGGTTTATGTCTCTTTTACTTTCAAAAATGTCCAAAACGAAAATTCTATGTTCTGCATTTAGAGTTGCAATTTCAACCTCCAAATTCATGCACACAGCAACAAACATCTGCAACAATGTTTTGCCAAAATCACATTTTTCGCCCCCTGAAAACCAAGATTCTCTCACAACCCAATTGGAGTCTTTGTTCCGGGTTTGTTCTGATGCTTCTGTGCTTCAACAAGTTAGACAGGTTCATGCTCAAGTAATTGTTGGTGGCATGAGTGATATTTGCACACTGAGTTCAAGGGTTCTGGGGTTGTATGTTCTTTGTGGTAGGATCAAGGATGCTGGAAACTTGTTTTTCAGACTTGAATTGTGTTATGCTCTTCCTTGGAATTGGATTATAAGAGGGTATTACATGTTGGGGTGGTTTGATTTTGCTTTGTTGTTTTACTTCAAGATGTTGAGTTGTAAAGTTTCACCTGACAAATACACGTTTCCTTATGTGATTAAAGCTTGTGGTGGTTTGAATAATGTGCCCTTGTGTATGGTGGTTCATAATATGGTTCGGTTCATGGGGTTTCATGTGGACTTGTTTGTTGGTAGTGCTTTGATCAAGTTGTATGCAGATAATGGTTATATTCGTGATGCAAGACACGTGTTTGATGAACTGCCTCTGAAAGATAGTGTTTTGTGTAATGTTATGCTCAATGGTTATGTGAAAAGTGGAGATTTTGACAATGCAATTGGGACCTTTTGTGAAATGAGAGCATCTTATAGTAAGCCTAATTCGGTGACATATACTTGTATTTTGTCTATATGTGCTACAAGAGGGAAGTTCTGTGTTGGTACTCAGCTTCATGGTCTTGTTATCGGGAGTGGATTTGAGTTTGATTCCCAGGTAGCAAACACTCTAGTTGCCATGTACTCAAAATGTGGGAATCTTGTTGATGCTCGCAAGTTATTTAATACGTTGTCACAAACTGATACTGTGACTTGGAACGGGTTAATTGCTGGATATGTACAAAATGGTTTTTCAGATGAGGCTGGACCTTTGTTCAATGCCATGATCTCTGCTGGTGTGAAACCGGATTCGGTCACTTTTTCAAGTTTCCTTCCTTCTATCCTTGAATCTGGGAGTCTTAGACATTGTAGGGAAGTTCATTGTTATATAGTGCGACATGGGGTGCTTTTTGATGTGTATTTGAAGAGTGCTCTTATTGATATATATTTCAAGGGTGGAGATGTGGAGATGGCACGTAAGATTTTTCAGCTGAATACTTTGGTTGATGTTGCAGTTTGCACTGCTATGATCTCAGGTTATGTACTTCATGGGCTGAATATTGATGCTATAAACATTTTTAGGTGGTTAATTCAGGAGGGAATGGTGCCGAATTGCCTAACCATGGCCAGTGTTTTGCCAGCATGTGCTTCTTTGGCTGCTCTGAAGTTAGGGAAGGAGTTGCATTGTGATATTCTAAAGAAACGACTGGAGAATATAGTTAATGTCGGATCTGCCATCACAGATATGTATGCAAAATGTGGAAGACTGGATCTTGCTTATGGATTTTTCAGAAGAATGTCCGAAAGAGATAGTGTTTGTTGGAACTCAATGATTTCAAGCTTCTCGCAGAATGGCAAACCAGAAGAGGCCATTGATCTTTTTCGTCAAATGGGAATGAGTGGAGCCAAGTTTGATTCTGTGAGCCTATCATCTACTCTCTCTGCTGCTGCAAATTTACCAGCACTCTATTATGGCAAAGAAATGCATGGTTATGTGATAAGAAATGCATTTAGTTCAGACACTTTTGTTGCAAGTGCACTGATAGATATGTATTCTAAATGTGGAAAACTAGCTTTGGCTAGGTGTGTGTTTGACCTAATGGACGGAAAGAATGAAGTTTCATGGAACAGCATTGTTGCAGCCTATGGAAACCATGGTTACCCTAGAGAATGCCTTGATTTATTCCATGAGATGTTAGGAGCCAGGATTCGCCCTGATCATGTTACTTTTCTTGTTATAATATCTGCTTGTGCCCATGCAGGCCTAGTTGATGAAGGCATGCACTACTTTCGTTGCATGACTGGAGAATATGGAATTTGCGCTAGGATGGAGCACTATGCATGCATGGTAGATTTGTATGGCCGTGCTGGTCGTTTGCAAGAAGCATTTGATACCATAAAGAGCATGCCATTCACTCCAGATGCAGGTGTCTGGGGGACGCTGCTAGGAGCTTGTCGGCTTCATGGCAATGTTGAGTTGGCTAAAGTAGCTTCTAAACATCTTCTTGAATTGGACCCAAAAAATTCCGGATACTATGTATTGCTTTCAAATGTACATGCTGATGCTGGTGAATGGGCAAGTGTTCTCAAGGTGCGGTCTTTAATGAAGGAAAAGAGAGTTCAGAAGATACCTGGATACAGCTGGATTGATGTCAATGGTGGAACCCATATGTTTTCTGCTGCTGATGGAAATCACCCGGAATCTGTTGAGATCTATTTGATTCTAAAGAGTCTCCTTCTTGAGTTGAGAAAACAGGGTTATGTTCCTCAACCTTACCTTCCATTGCACCCTCAAATCATGGGCCAGAATTGAGTCGAGAACAATTGATTTGTTACATATTCTCAGCAACAGACATAACAACTTTTTCTTGATGCAATTCACATCATTGTGAACTAACTTTAGTTGTGGTACTTATAGGTATACTATCAATTATCACTTGTGCTGGTAAGTTGGGATTGTTCATCATCATATGAATTTTGTAGGACTTATAAATGATTCAAAGTTACAGTTCCAATGATATATCACTTGAATCTGGTATTTACTTGAGAATTGTCACTCACTTTATTATGAACTTCATGTATTTGCTAAATCATGTCATTCATTCTTGCAACTTCAAATGAGTTTCTTGTAATTTTCTTCTTTCTCTCAATGAGTTCCTCGTAACTTTTTTCCTTGTCTCATGGAGGAAATTGGAGAAAAGGGATTCCCCACAATGAAACAGAAAACTAAAACAATTAAGAAGCAAAAACATCAATGAAGTGAAGCTTCTCAATCCCTCTGCATATAGTACAACAGTATTTCAATTGGTCTCTTGGATTCTGCTGGCTGAAGCAGATTATTCTTCTCTTCCTCAAGGTTTCAGGATTTCTTCAATCTATTTTTTGACAGAAGGATTTCTTCAATCTTCAGTAACCCATGTTTAATTATTTCCATTTTATGTAATATCTGTGCTGGCAAGGAACATATGTTATGTTCAAGGTATTGTTGAATTGAAGGGACTGGTTCAGGGTTCAGTGGTCAAATGCATTAACCTATTTTGAGACTTAGATGGATTGGTCCATTACAGGTTGAATGACACAATCAGGCAAATGAAGGAGCTGAAGCAATTGCTGGTCAACAAGTAGGAAACTGGAAATTCTTTGGGAAAGGTAACTAATGCAACAACCCTTTGGTCCAGTTTTTAGATCATTGGTTTTGATATTCTATATTGGTAACTTTAAGGTTTCCATCAGCTTCTTAATGTGGTCAAAATAGAATAGGACTTTTTTCTAGATTAAAAGGAAAACACAAAAAAAAAAAAAGAGACTGGAGTTGCAAAAAGCAAGACTGGTGTGGTAGGTGTTATAAAAATGTGGTGTCTCAAACTAGCTTTATCTTATGTTAATTAACTCAACTTGAATTCTCTTTATTGTGTATCTGTTATTTTGAAGCCTGTAAAATTGATGAAATTTTCCATGATGCTGACAGAAAGATGAAATTGTTGAAACATGAAACAAAAATGCTCATGGACCCCTGAGGAAATACGTTTGCTGTATTCGAAGCACAGTGACTGTTGTATGGATCGTAATGTCAAATTTCAAGTAGAACAAGGGAAGCCTCTATCAAACCTAGAAAAATACAGAAGATTAGTCAGAAAAGTAAATTACCTTATTGTCCCCTAAAAAATACATACAATTTGTATATATAATTTTCTAATAATGGTTTTATACATTTTCTTCTAACTCTTCTATTTCTCTTTCTATTCATCTCTTCCTTTCATATCACGTCTCCTGTTCTATCTTAAATTTTCTCTCCTCTTTCTATTCCTCTATGGATAGACTCCCTAAAACCATTATTTCTAATAATTTTCAGGTTTAATTTCAGTTTTCTTTCTTTTAAGTATGTTCCGTGTATGATTTAGGTTCCTACCTTTTTAAGCTAATCAGGTCTTTTAAGCTTAATAATATTTACAATCAGGTCTATACATCAATTTGTCGTTAAAAATTTAATAGAATTTGTTGATATAATAATGAAAGATGATGTAACCGGTAATGTGTTGTTTGACATAATATTGATGTGGCAATAACATTCTCTTCTATTTGTTTAATTTATATAGTTTCTGAAAACTACGAACAAAATTTAGCTGATCTATACAAAGTGAAAAAGAAAGTTAACTGTTACAATAATAACCTAAGTGAAACTTAAACATGTAATTATCAACATATATGAAAGTAAAAAAACTAAAGTTATAAATTGAAAAATAATTTCATATTTTTCTATAAAATCTGGTGGATACAAAAGACCCTCTTGAGCAAGAAAATTGGTACAAAGAATGAGCACTTGCATGTAAGCTACAAAAATATAAACAGTGAGGGAGAAATGTGACTAGTGTCCTAGAACCCACTTAAAAAACTATGTGAATAGAGTTACAACGTCTCTACGATATCCTCTTACAATCAAAATCCTGGGTACATTCTCCAGCAACAGATCCATATACTCCATGTAGAAATATGCTGGGTGGCTCACAGGAGGTGGAGGCAGACTTACTAACACAACTGCAGCCATTCTTGAATATCTCAAAATTGTTGAATTCAGCTTAAGCGTTGTGTAAAGAAACTTCTCAACTTGCTGCTCGTTCACAATCACAGGCTTACCATCTGCCATTAGAGGAGTACCTTCTGTCTTTGATTTCTCCTTCATTTCAGTCAAGTAATTGGCAATTCTTTGCTGAGCACTGCTAAATGCTTCCACTGACTCATCTTGTGGAGACCCACCACCACCATCCACCTGTGCATCCCATTTCATTGTTATGACAAAGACTTCAGCTTGCATTCGAAGATCGTAAAGGAATTTTTTCACATCAGCTTTCAAGCCTGCTGCATCTCCTTCCTCTTCTGCAATACAATAGACCTGAATCTTACAATTCTCAAAGCTCGCCTTGGTAAGAAGGAGCTGAGAGAGAAGCAGCATGAGACCACCATCCCTTACAATCCAATACAAATCAATTGTACCATATTGCCTCTGGTACTCATTTGGCCATTCATCAAGACCCTTAACTATAACCACAGCCTTGTTTGCAACAATGCAATCATTAATTATCCCAACAAAGGTGGAAGGGATTTCTGTCAAGTTTTCGCTGCGCCAGATTTCTGGGTAACGCATCACCACAATGTTTGGTTTGAGATTGCCAAGGCCCATAGTCTGAATAATGCCTCGAAAGCCTTCAAACATGTTAGGGGCTACAACAATCTCAGCCACACCTTCACAATTTTTGTAATCAATGTAGGTGCTAAGTTGTTTACAGGCAGTTTTGGCATCTTCAGCACATTCATGGTAATCCCCATCTAATATAGAGACAAATATGGACATTCCTCGACCTTTCTTCTTCATACAGTTAGCAAAATCTGCAAGTTTGGGATGACAGGGAACATTTTCTGGCAATTTTCCCCACGGTCGGCAAAATACAAGTGGAATTGGATACCAATTCTTTGGGTGCACTTGGCTTGCTACAAAAATGAATGGACATAAGTTACTAGAGCAACCTAAATTTGTAATAACACAGACAGATAAAAATGGGCAGCAGAATGCTACAAAGCTCCTGCTGTGTCTGCATGTTTGAAGTGCTATGATTTAATGTTATAAGCATGCAAACCGTAACAAATAAACTATGACGGGAAAATTTGAAAGGCATTTTCAGATTCATAAAAGATACCAGAAATATGATCAAAATGAATATGTCATCAAGAGTCAGGCCAAAATATGTCAAGGGTTCCTTTTATATCTTGAAATTTCCAGTACAATAAATATTCACCTGTCCACTAAAACTACTTGTAAATAAGCATATTTCTTTTCTTTTCTCTTGGGGTTTGACTGGACAACAGGGTCACTAATCAGTTTCTCATAAAAGCTCACACAATTATGATGAGCCTCAAATGCAAATGAAGTTCGCTGCCATAAAATAAAATTTATTCACATCTTGATTATTGAATTGAATTCCCAACAAAAAAAATCAAGAGAAATGCAGAGAATACCAAATCCAGTTTTTTCATGGATTGGGGAGTAAGGTTGTTTTCTTAAATTAGACAAAAAGAATACACATAAATTTTCAAGCCTAAACATCAATATTAAGAGCATTTAGATTCAAGATAATTTATTATATTAAATAAAACAGAAACTAAGGACTAAACAAGATGTGCCATGATGTGCAAATTTTATCAAAATTATTTCAGTTTGAAATCATCCAACAAAACAGAAATTCAGGGATCATCACAACAAATAGTTAAACTCTAGTTAAACTTTTCTATTTGTCCCTATCAACTCTAGTTAAAATTGACCCAACTCTAGTTAAACTAACCGAGCACAAGGAGATGAAATTATCCCAATTAACTCTAGTTAAACTTTTCTAAGCTAGCAAGAATGAGAGATCATCACAACAAATAACTATGATTGTTGGGGTGGGGACCTCCAGCAAGGAAGACATGCTGGTGGATCAACCAAGTCTATCTTGACCATCCAAGCATACATAGATGTCAAATAATAACGTTAGTAGATACGATTAAAATTGATTGATAAAAATACCTCCTAGGGACCGAAGGCTACGAAGTGCTAGTTGGAAGTAAGCACTTTTGAAACCATCTCCCCAGTCCCCAGCTTTTCCTTTAATGCTCACATACTTATATATGAGGCTTGCAAGGGCAAAAGACACCACAGTGAATGACCAAGAGATTAGGAACATGATCACTGCATCAGAAAAAGGTAATAATCACCACAAAATCAAGTTTGAATATGAACACTCATGCAACAGCATTACCGCAGTAGTCAGAACCTAATAATGAATAATAGCAAACTATGTCCATAGATTCTCAATACTTGCAGATAAGCTTTTCATTAGTTAATTTGTAGAAAGTCCACATCTTTCAAAAAAGCTAAAGGAGATTTTTCTACAAATTATCTGATGAAAAAATAATTTTAACTTTTGGCTAAGTTTCTTTTTTTTCCTTCATATTTTCTTCTCCTAGAAGTCCTTCTGGAGAAGCTTACCCAAACATGCCCATGTTGAACACACATTCTACTTACAGCTTGAAACAATCTCAACATGTTTTAGTCAGAAAGTTTAAAACTGCAATTAAAGAGTTCTGTACTATGTTTAGGAAGGACGATCATCCTATTTTGTATGATTTACCTTTATATGTTCACAGATACTTCCATGAGTATGATATAATTGATATTATGATAGGACATTGGCTGTTTCAGATTATCTCTCCAATTCTCCTATCCTTTTCAAATTAGAGATTTGGGAAAATTCATATATAATAAGGAGACATGGAAACAACTGATGTTAACCCATGAAAAAAAAATAAAAACAGGGAGACAGCATACCTATGCAAAGTAATGCTCCCACAAGGGACATACTCCAATGGTGAAATTTCCACCGAGGACGCCAACTAGGGGCATCTAGAAGATCGAGAAGGAAGCAGGATAAGTTGACACCAGTGTAACATAGAAGGAAAAACATAGTTACAGTTGGAGTGATAAGATCCAGATTCCCAATAATGACACACCCAATACATAAGAAAGCAGTAAAAAGGGTAGCAACATGTGGTTCACCGCCATCTACAACTTTAAAGTAGTTCAAAATTGGTAAAATATCATCATTAGCTATTGCTGCAAGCAGACGCGGGGCACCAGTCAGACTCTGAAGAGCAGCACCCATAGTTGAAAGAATAATCCCAATTTTAATTAATGAAGGAAAAGGCCAGGCAACTGTGGCGGTGAGCAGCCTGCATAAAAGCTCAAAATCAGGCTTAAAACCAGTGAACAGAAATTATCAATATCCAAAATTACAAGGATACACTCCTCCCAAAGGAAAAAGACCCAATGAATGTTTGATTGAAACCAGGATCAGATACATATTAGCATGGAGAATGTTGACTTACAGACACAAAATACTATCGAACTACAAACAAAAAGATCATGATAAAAAGGGGATTTTTGGTGCACATACAGAGGGAGTAGGTCTTTTGAGCTGAGCCTAGTATTTTGTTTTTTTATCCTTTTCTGTTGTTAGGACTTGGGAGGGTTCCTGATCTTCCTATTCAGATTTTCTCAGGTTCTTGAATAAATTCACTTGAAAAAAATAGAACTTGAATGATATTACTATTGTCTGATAATTTTCAGCAGTCAGGACAAGGTACATAACAACATGAAAAGGAATGGTAACCTAGGGATTTTAGGCTACAAATCAGTACATAATTTCGGTAAGAGGGAAATTAAGGATGTTAATCCAAATCCTAAATAAAATATATAGGAAAATAAACAATACACAACTGTGCACAAAAAGAAATTCTTTTTTATATCAAGGAAAGCTATATGAAAACCATTTTAAATAAAAATTACCTATCAGTTAAAAGCTTCTCCCTGGTTGCAACGGCACCAAACAACATCAAAGAAACAAGATACAGAGCAGTAGTTGCAAGAGTTGCAGCTAAAGTTCCAATAGGAATTGACCGCTGAGTATCCTTTAGAGAGGATGATCGATTAGAACCTGCCATTATTCCCGTCACAGCCGGGAAAAAGAGGCCTACCAATGAACTGGGGAGAAAAGAAAATAACAATTAAAAAATATGCAATATCATAACTAGCAAATTGTTAACAAATTTGTCACTCAGGGACATGCTTCAATCATAGAATGGTTTTAAATTAAACAGACCAATGCTAAAACATTTTAAGGTGATGAAATTCTTTCCCCAATTCTTTCACCCAGGTTGTCAGACTTGAGTTTTTAGGTGAACTTACAAAGCCCGAGTAAATGCAAATGATAGACTCCCGAAAGTTTCCATGTTTCAAAAATATTGTTTAAAAAACATATCATACCAAAACATAATTACATAGTATTTCATGATTAATATTCAACATTCAAACTCCATAATAAAGCAAATGAAACCAATAACGTACAATTGTAACTCAACATTTTCCCCATTTGCCATATTATACATAGCCTGGCACTTAAATTGTTTGGTAGTTTAACAAAACAGATAATTGGTTTCATCAACTGTATACATATAGCAAAACATCAAGCAAAACTGCATACTCTGAGGATCAAACAATAAAATCCAGGCTTGTAAACTCAAGTAGAATTGAGAGTTTACCTAATTTTATAAGAGTTTACTAGAAGTTGCATTTGTTTGCCAAAAAAAAAAGAGTTTACTAGCCATAGAACTCATATATCTGTGTTTTATAATCTTATTCATATTTCGTAATTCATATACTTGTAAGAGTTTAAGTGTTTAAGTTTAACAACCTTGTTTCCTGTGCATATGATAATAAAAGCCAGAAGGATTATTTATGAGCACAAGTATCTTCAACTGTCAGCATCTTTAATTCTTGGCCAATATCATCAGTAAAATTCAGACATCAACATATACTGAAAGTAAGTCACAAATTCCTATTTGTTACGCTGTAATGGAACTAACAAAAACCTATCTTAAGTCTAAAGTACATTCCAATATTCTACTATTTCCTCTGAGAGAGCCACCCCTTCTGAAATTCATGCTATAACTACTGTTTGCAAAAAACAAAAGGTTAAAAGTCAATAAGGGTTACTAATGAGTACCAAGATATGTCTGATACTACAAACTTATTACAAGACAGAAACAAAGAAACTCAAGTACATGGATAGTAAATTATCCAGAAAAAGGGTATATACTGGGCCATATTATACACTTACAGTGCTCTGGCAACTGGATATAAATAAATGGGAAAAAACTATGAACTCTTACTTGAAATTCCATGTTACTGAGCCATTAGGATCTGGAATTCCAGCATCATTAGTCTTCTGATAATCTGAACTCCAATTTTCTCGAAATGTCTCTGAACTCAACCCAGTAATTCTGTCTGGATTAAAAACAGCAGAGAGGGGGAAAAATGAAATGAACTAAATCAGTAAAAGTAAATCTTGAAGAAAAAAAAAAGAATGAAACAAAAGAAAGCCGCAACAGCATGGGGTAATAGCAATGGCACCTTACATAATTGCAAATTACCACTCTAAAGAATAATATTTCCCTAATTATTGGCAAGATTTGGTTCTATTTTCTGCTTCTGCTGGAGTGCTTCCTATCACTCATGTCAAATCGTCAATTATACTCTTCCCTCTTTACTGATGTTTTTTTGTCTCTAAAAAAAAAAAAAACAATCTAATCTGATACTGCTATCCAAACAAAGAACATGAGTTCAGTCTATAATTTCTCTGTTTCTCTCAAAACCTAACATAGGCAGATCTGAACTTCCAAATACTATTTAGACACTTTTCATTTTTTTTCATGATAATTGGTGAAATAAAGTATTTAAGATTCATTATAGGATACAAATCAATAAGTAGCCAAATCATATTTGATGGAAAGATTCCCCATGTATTATAAGATACAAAATCATTTAAGATTCATCTTAAAATTCGTATCGGTAGATAGCCAGATCATAAGAATAGATTTGTGAGTCGCAAGATTCTGATGACTATGTTCTGAAATATTTAGTTATGACTACAAAATAATCAGTGTCCTTGATATTCCTTTCACTTCATCCTTTTGGTAACAGCTTGACAGCATATTATGCATAAAGGGAACAGAAGAATCTTACCCTAACAACAAATTAAAAGAAGGAAATAGCCCAAAACTTGTGTTTCTTATTTCTGAAAATCACTACCAGATTGAGGAAGTGTCTAGACAAAATAGTCTACATGTAAGCTAAGGTCTAGGGTGAAGTAAAACCATGGATCTTTTATTAAAACAGAAAAGTGGATGCAACAGGACAAGTCAGCGGTGGAAAATTGGGAAAGGGGAACAGAGCAAAAAACAAACCTGGATGGTCCTTCCTTGCCAGAAAAATTCCCAAAAATATGCAGACGACTGAGAATAAAACAGGTATAAGAAAAGCAGGTGCAACCCGATTTATCATCTTCACTCCTCCAAATACAATAAAGCACAACAGAATAGTCACAACAATCCCATATATTTGCAAGTCATGGGAACTTGGACTCTGTATTGGTTGGGCAACTGAAGTACCATTAACTGTTGTTACAGTCTCTGCACTTGCAATACAAAAAAAAGTATAAAAACAATAATAATAAGTCATTAAATGATCAATAGCTCACTTCAAACATAATGCTATAATTTTAGTCAAAATAACAATGCTTGTATAACCATTAAGTATAATAAACCTCAACATCAAACAAATGAAAAAGAAATTATAGCACAAAAAAATGTGACAGTAATACCAACAAAAGAAAAGAAAAAATAATGTATTCTCATTCTAAAAAGGGAATAGTGACTCTTTCTTTCCCCTTTTTCATGGTGATCAATGCATAAAAACAGTAACCACTAAAGCAAAATGCACGCACATATGAAATTTACATAAACAAAATTTCTGTTTACATCCCACATGTATGTTAACACAATGATACAACCCCATAATTCCAGTAGAGTACAAGTTTTTAAGATGAAATTAGTTGCAGATTAAATTATTAATATGCAAAACAAAAACCACAATACACCAATCTTGTGCAACAATAAATAACATGTTTGCGTTTAAAAATAAATAAAATGCATAAAAAACAATTAATTCAAAAAAATCTGCCATTAGACTAATTACCTCTAAAAATCCCAGCAGAAGGAACTGCTTTCAAAAATGTTTCTACAGCTCCCAATACATAACTAGAACCATAAGCAACAGACAAAGAACATCAGAAGAATTATTTGCATGGTACATATCAATTCATCAAAACTACAATTTGGTAAGATTCCATACATCATCCTCCAGCCTAAATTCCTTTCAAAAGTTTAAAATTATAAAAAGGTTCGTATTTTACACTTACAGTGCTCCAGCAACAGCATTTCCAAGGAAGAAGCATAGACCAATGCTAACTCCAACTTCTGGACCAAGGGCACGACCAATGAGATAGTAAGGTCCCCCACCCTACAGAACATACACAAGACATACTTCAATTATTGATGCAGCCTACCTGATGCATGTTAGGATTGCTTAATTTTTGGGGAAAAACTGCTTTTCAATTATCCAAAGATCATCCGAGAAGATTTTTTATTGAGATATTTGAAACACAAATTAAGTTAATCCAAACAAACAATTAAAGCTAAAAAAAGGATATAGAAATATAGATCATGCAAGAAATTTTCCAAATTTACTCTTAAAATTAAAATTCACAATTTTAAAACTAGGTCTTTTGAGAAACTTCCCAGTCCCCAGCAAATACCACAAATAGCCCATTAGTAGACAGTCAAAACCCCCAAAAAATTAATAGCTATCTCCAAGCATAAATTGTCACCATTAGGATCCAACATTGGCTAGATATGGCCAAAGTACTCCTTATGATGATTGGGCAACCCTCTGTCCTTGAGCTAGCTTTTGAGGTTGAGCTAAGCCCAATCCATTCTCAATTCTAACATGGTATCAATGCTTATCCAGTCCTAACCAGAAATTTTCAAGTTGTGCAAACTTCATACACTAGATGCCCAATCCTTAGCATGAGGGTGCACGTTGGTATTTCAAATCAGCAAGGGGTATGACAGAGGTACTCCTTATAATGACTTGAGCAATCCTTCCCTCTTGAGCTAGCTTTTGATATTGAATTAGGACAGATTGTTCTCAATTATAAGACCCACTAATTAACAGTGATATCTAATCAGGCAAAACTATGAAAAGTACAAGAAATACCAGCCAAAAGATTTGTGTTGGTTAACAAGAACTTGTTTTTAGTGAAGGAAAACTAGAATGGAATTACCCTTTCAACTTCATAAATGTTAGGAGGTGCATAAGATCATGCAAGAAAATAGGATAAACCTGCACACTGTATAGTGCAAAACCTGTATAAAGAGCTAAAGTAAACAACTATTTATGTACACAAAAATTCCTTTTTCCACATTTGAAGCCTAAGATGAAAATGATAGCATAAAAACTGAAACTGCTATTTTACTCTTCATTGATGCAAATCTGTATAAACAGATAAACAAATATATACCTACACATAAGTGCCTTTTACCCCATTGTAACCTAAGACAGCCAGCAACATCGAGGTAGATAGGTGGTGGTGGGGACACAATATGACCTATATTTTCAAAAGATTGAATCTCACACCCAACTTTGCTACACAGGCCAAGAGAATAGCAGTATGAAGACTAACACTACCAAACACTAATCCGGCCAGATTAAATGTAATAGGCCAGCAAAGTTGATTTCAAACTCACATGACCACTGCCCACCAGCTAAGGAGCTATTTCTACTCTTCTCTAAGTGAGAACTAGATATTCAGAATACCAGAAAAAGATTTCTTATCTCTTGAATCTACTTGAAATTATCCTCTTTAGGTGTTGGAGGCACAGGATATTTTCTTGGTATATAAAATGGAATTCCAGGGAAGGGCTTGGATGGCAGGGGTATACACATACCCACCTGTTATGGCGTCTCCAAAACAGGATGCTTAAGCACACAACTCCAATCTCTGAAAGCCCACATGACCAAGCTCTCAAAGTGTTCAAAGCTGAAGGAAAGAACTCGAGTAAAAGCTTTGTTTAAACTAGAGCAACCCGAGCTCCGAAAACCCACATGACCAAGTTTTCAAATTGTTCAAAGCTAAAGTAAGAATTGCTTCCAATGGTAGGTGAAGAATATGACTTGGTAACCTACAGCTTTCATAGCAGAAAAACAGACTAGCTTTGTAGTTTCAAATTGCAGTAACATCTCAGATTTGGATCTGATTACGAGGACTTATTGGGTATTTGTGTGAAGATAGGGCGACCCAAATGTATCAAACAAGTAGAGTAACAGCTTCCTTTAAATTAGAGTGGCCCAAAAATTTTAAGACTTGTTTTTTTGAAACAAACAATGGTGTCATTTAACCATGCACATAGCTGATTCCAACTAATGGGAAAAGACTTATTGTCATTATTATTGTTGCCACAAGACCACAATGACTCCTTGTGTACTTTCCTGATCACAAACCAATCCCCCCCACCCCCACCCAAATGGTTTTAGAGAGGGTTTTAGTTGGCCCAATTGTATCCTATTCCTACATACGTAACAGCCATTAAACATTAAATACTTGATCATTCCCCTGTCACAAATCAATTGTACTAGCCTTGTAACTTGAGCAAGACATGACAACGAACTCCTTTTTTCAAGTTAACTAACAAGTACCAAATACAGTTTAAATTTGTGAAATAATCCAAAATAAAATGTACCTTCATGGCACCATTGGTTGCAATTGCACTCAATGATATCGAAGTAAGGAACGTACATAGGCCACATAAACATACAAGCAACAATGTCTCTCCTATGCCAGCCATACCAACAATCCTACAATATTGGCAATTATTGAACACAAATCATCAAAATTTCAGCTAGTTTAATGACAAAGCAATCCAATTTAATCAAATGCAAAATATAAAAGAAGAGCAAAACGAATATTAAAATGATTAACTTGAATTGAATTTCAATTACCATTCCCCAATATTCAAGTATTTGATTCCAAAAAGCCTTAAATGAGCATAAATACGAGGCAAGATTTAAAGTAATATACAAGTTACCAAGTGAAACGAATGTAGTAGATGATGCCCAAAATGCTTTGAATACATGGAATGAAGACACCCATCATTGTACCCAGTAGGGGTGCAGCAGGCTGCAGAATTAAATAAACATGTTATGTAAAGACAAAAAAATAGTCCAAAATTAAAACCAAAATGAAATGGGCAATGTAACTTGCAGCCAGGGACAGATTCAAAGGGGGCCTCCACCCCCAATTAATCCAAGATCCTTTGTATATGTGATGGAAAATATTAAATTAATAAAAAAAATAAATAAGAAAATACGGTATTATGATAATATTTATTTAGTTTTCGATAGGTGATAAATTTCATATCTAATTATACACATAAAATTTATTAATGTATAAAATTAGTAAATATTTGTCATAAAAATTATTACAATAATTATTTATTAAAAATTAAATATTTAAATAATTTTCAACCAAAAATATTTTAGCCCCCCATCTAATTGTGTTGATCTGTGTGTGCTTGCAACCTTCATTGGGGCCAGGAAGTGCAACTCAAGAGGGCGCAATTGGTGGAGAAAAGGAGTAACCCTTGGAGCCAGATCATTACAAATGAGAACAGTCACAATCATTCTTAAGGGATGTTAGAGTATAAAATAGAAGTAAACCAGTTTAGGAAGGGGAAGGAGAAAAGAAGGATAAATATGAACATGGAGAGAAATGCTCTCGAAAACCTGTGTTGTAAAAAAAAAAATCTCAAATTTCCTACATAAAATTGCTATTTCATCTTTTCCGTTCTATTCTATCTTCTCTGTTCGTTACAGCATCATCATTAAAGAAGTATATGTAATAAAATATGGAATACAACTAAAAGGAAGTAAAATTATACTTGAGAAACCAGCATACCTTCGGCACCCCAGCAGTGATGGATATATCCTCACCATCTCTAGGACTAGATGGTTGTGCAACATCCTCGCCAGTCATACTGAAGAACATCAGGATATAGTCAATAAAAGTTGTTTAACATAAGAGAACCAGGAAGAACTCTCTAAACTACAATCAAATTTAACAATCACATTGATTGAAGGCACCCCTCCAGTGTAGGAAACAATTAAAACCCATATATTTGTGCCTTTTTTATGGAAGGAAAAAATGCTCTTTTAATAAAATAAAAAATCAAACCACTTGACAATAATTAGATAATTAAAAAAAAAAAGGATAAGCAACAAATAAAATTATTGCAGCAATTTTCTCGCAGCTAAAAATAATAGCTAAGGCTTCTTTAAAAAAAGTCCTACAAAATACCATTTCCAATACTTATCCAATCCCGCTTCAAATTCAGGGGTGAAAAGAGAGTTTAAGTATTACTCTCTCTGATCTCGATTATAAACAATAAAAATCTCACTTTTTCTGTCTCAAATATAAGCAAACTTTAACAATTTTCATCCTTCTTAATGCTACTACTCCTGAACTACCCTTCACTTCAACTACAATTTTACTTTCCAACAGTTCTCTCTATTTCATGTGCAATAAATACGAGTAAAAAAGACAATTTAGGAAAAAGATAATGAAATTAGTCAAATTTAACGCAGATAACTAATTCTTTAACAAGTATGAAGTATGTCGTCATGTTTGTGCATAAAACACATAACAGTATTTAAACTTCAAAAACGAAAAAAGGTAACATCGAACAGCTGAAGAAGTAAGTAGCAGCCCCATAATGTTTACCTCTTGAGACCAAGAATGTTAACCAGAGAATCAAAACCGAACAACTCCAGTTTAGATTCCTGCTGCCGGGATCCATTAGGTTGCTGTTGATGAGGACCATTCCCCTCTTTAGCATCCGAATTTCCATTCATACTCGTATTTATTTTTCTAACAACACAAAACACAACCAAAAAAAAAAAAAACTCAGAATAAAACCAATAACTCATCACAATAAACTAGCTTTATCTCCTTCAAAAAATAACACAATCGCATCAACTCGAGACAAGTAACTACCACTAATTCCTTCACTATAACGCAAACAAAAACTTCACTTGTTCCACATTCTACCAATAGGGCACAACTTTCCGGTTTTTCGAAATGAAATGAAATTGGAGGAATACTACAATTGATGAATACCTGAGATTAGGATATTGATCTGGAGGTGCATTAGAGGAGGAAGCCATGGAAGACATTTCTAGAACCGCGCGATCGTTGGCCAAGACAGGGCGATACTTGCGACCAGAGCGAAAACCACCGTCGTCGGCGGCACCGCCTTCAATGTCACCGTCGGCGTTTTCGCGATCCATATTGTTTCAGATCCAAATCGCAAATCTGAATCGGAAATAAGATTATATAGAATAGAATGGAAATGGATATATAAAAAATGGAAACGGAAAAATTGAGATTTGAGATCCAGCGGTTTATATAATTTATATGCGAGTTGTTTACTTACGTACTCGATAATACGAATGGGTAAGAGTAATACCGTAAGAGAGAGAGAGAGAGAGAGAGGAAGAAAGGTACGCGTCTTTGAATGGAAAAAATTGGAATAGTAAGATTTTGTAGGAAGAAATTTATCAATGTTTTTTAGTTTAATTTTGGTGAGGAATTTTGGTTGAAATCAATGTTTTTGAGTTTGATTTTGATGAAATACGTACCAATCGTGTAAAATTACAAAATTAATCAATAAGAAATTTTATTATTAAAAAAGTGTTTAAATAAGACATATTAAAAATATAAATATTAGGATGGTGTTTGATTTAAACATTTCTTAATCTCATTGAAAATAAAAAATAGAAATAAAAATGTATTTTTATTGATTTTTTAAAAATATTTATATAAAAATAGTCAAATAAAAATAAGGAGATATTGTAATTCCATTTTTATATGTTTTAGAAAATAATTTATGAAAATAAAAAAAAAATAATTAATGTACCATACACTACTTAACTAATCTATAATATTTATATATTTTACTTAACGAAAGAGTTAAAATACATGTGTGATTAAATTACATTGAGAATTTATTCATGGTCCACCAAATGAACCAATACTTATAGAAGTATTTTAAATTCATATCCAAGAGGCACAGATTTTAGTAACAATAGTTATAAAAATTTGGATTGTAATTTTGAAATTTAATACAAAGTCATGTTATATATACACAATTATGTCATAGTATGTATATAATCATGTAACATGATGTACTGTTTAATACATTTTAAAATCACAAATAACAATGCAATTTTTAACAAAATCTTACTGTTTCAATTTCCGATTTAAATTGCATATGGTAGAAGTAAATTAGTAGAATATAAAAAGGAAATTTAACTGAACCTCACTGCATAAAATATATATACATACATTAAAATAATGTTATTGTAATAATATCATTTTTTAAAAGAAGTGAAAGGCATTTCTAAAGTAAAAATATTAGTTTGTTATTACTTTTCTTAAACCTTACGGTGTCGTTTGCGTTCCTTTGCGAGGAAGGATCTTCACAGGTTAGGTTCGATTCTATAATGAAGGTTTATGTCTTTCATTGCATTTAGGGTTTCTCATCTTCATTCCCTTCCTTCTTCCGATTTCTTCCATTTTTCACATCATACTACAACTTTTCTTCATCTTCATTTTTAACTTCTCATTTTAGCTTATCAACAATTTATTCCATTTTTCGTTTATGTTTTTTTTTTTCAGAGAAGATCACCCAAACAAATCGTATATCATTTTTCATTTCTATTTTTTTTCCTTTTTGTAACTGTTTATGTTGAAGTTTTCCAATCATGTCCTTGGTAATGACCGGTTGAACTCGTGGTGGTTTCGTCTTTTTGTTGAACATCTGAAATTGTTTATGTTGAGGCGGAAGATTATAAGCAGAGAGAGGGTGAGTGGAGAATAATAAAGCTGTTTCTGCAGCAATTCAAACTAAACAAGTTTGAATTAGAAACATGAATAATCGCTTTAGAGTTTTCTACTAGACACCCTTTTTCATATGCATTGATAAATTTTATTCAATGCCTAACCGAGACTAGAAGACCTAGCTCTTTTTTGCTGTCTAAGATTGATTTTGCACTCACTGTACACAAGTAATGTGACAGTAGCACAATTTGAAAATCATTTAATTTGTAAGTTTGTGCTGCCATGTAACTGAGTTAACTCAATGAACCTGTTTGGGTGAAGTTTTTAGCAGAAGGGAATAAGGAAAAAAATGAAATGTACTTATCTTAAAGTTAAAATTAAGTTTTTATTAATTAATTTGTGGAAGTCTTATCTTCCTAAAAGATGCGTGACTTTCTACAAATTAACTAACAAAAAGTTAAAGTTAACTTTTATACATAAGAGCAAGTTCAGTGAGGAGCTTAACAAGATTGCTTGTAATAAGCACCTCTATTAAGCACCCCATGCATGCATTGGAATGTTCTGAGCTGGATAAGATCTTAGAGAGAGGAGAGAGAGAGGGTGCCTCCACAAACACTTGGTGCTTAAGGAGAGATGAGAGCGGATACTTCCCCAAACATCAATCATATGGAAATTTTTAAATGCAATTAATAATTATTGATGTGAAGTAATTATTTTGTGAAGTCTATATAGGACCTGTAAAATGAGTATTTAACAAGATCTTGCATTGGAATGATTAAGATGCTTAGTTTATAAAATTAATATGTACAAGTGAGACTCACTATACAATTAATAAATCATTGCTAAGTACTATAAGCACCTCCCATTGGACTTACTCTTAATTTCATATTTTTCACACATCCCAACAAGTCTGATGTCTAGGTTCAAGGATGTGTGTTACCAAGCAAATCCTCAAACAAAGAAGGGTTAGGCAGAATATGATATCCTGCAACATGACAGCATTCATTTGTTATTTCGCAGTGGTATATGTAAATATAGGTAGTCTTTTGCAGTGGTACATGTAAATATAGGCAGTCTTTCATATATGTAATGCTTTTAAATTTCTGTGTGTATTGTAATGGCAGCAAACTAATGCTTCAAGCATGGATTGTTTCTCTTTTTTGTGGCCACACTCTCTGTATAGCTTGCTGTTTTTGTGGATTTTTTCTGTACTTTTTGAAATGTGAAAAACAAAAAACACTTTTACAAAGTACTTTTATCAAGCGAGTTTTTTTCTTTTCTTATTTGTAAAAACAAAAACAGTTTTCAAGAATGAACATG
Source organism: Hylodesmum podocarpum (assembly GCA_026586105.1). Lineage (NCBI taxonomy): Eukaryota > Viridiplantae > Streptophyta > Magnoliopsida > Fabales > Fabaceae > Hylodesmum > Hylodesmum podocarpum. Next base: position 3,773,107 of record JALJEV010000493.1, on the reverse strand, counting down.
ACAGCCTTTAAGACCTGTTACCTGCTTACTTTTGTTGTCAGTTTTATGATCCTTTTTTTTACTATGAAGCTCTATACCTGGGGAAGAAGCAAAGTGAACGTGTGGTGTATCTTTTCAATTTAAGTTTCTAGTGAAAGAGAAAGCATGCCAAATGGAGCAACATACTGGTGTTACACATGCAGGCAGCCAATTAGGCTTGCAGGGAGGGATGCCATTTGTCCTTACTGTGGTGGAGGCTTTGCGCAAGAACTTAATGTGACGCCTGGAGTTATGGAGCAAAGAGTTTCTGAATCAAGCATTAGTCTTAGAGATGCTGTTGGTAACCAGATGAGGCGGATAATGTGCGGAATACATATAAACTTTGGTATTAGCTATGGTACTGGACCAAGAATTGAGCTTAGAAATGGTGATAATAACTTTATGAGGCACAGAATTGGTGGAAGATACATAAACTCTGGTATTGGGTGGTCTGATTCTACCCCACTTCCTGAACAACCATGGTTCACCTGGGTCTTAGGTGGCATTGGACCGGAAGAACCCATTGACCAACTCAATGCAGAACTCACTACAAATGACCAGCTTGGTGCGTCACAATCTTCAATTGTTGCAATGCCAACTATTAAGATCACTCATGAACACCTCCACTCTGATTCTCACTGTCCAGTTTGTTTAGAAAGATTTGAAGTTGGTTCTGAGGCCAGGAAGATGCCATGTGACCACATTTATCACTCAGACTGTATTGTTCCATGGTTAGTTCAGCATAACTCATGCCCTGTTTGCCGTAGTGAGTTGCCACCCGAAGGACATGCTTGTTCTCATGGTACTCATATTTGGGGAGGAAGGAATGCCAATGATATCTCTAGAGGCAGGGAGAATAGACAACTGAACAATGGATGGAGAAATCTACTATCATTTTTGACTTTCTGTGGCCATTCCTTTCTTCTAGTTCAAATACTTAATCATTTGTGCAGACACTAAGGATACTACCACTCTTTAACAACAGAAAAATGGTATAAGTTAACTGAGTTCCGTCTCTTCTCCGGGACATGTAATTGGTTGTCAAATAGATGACCTGAAGAAAATTTCTGACTGTTGTGCTTCGTAAATACAATATTCTTGAAGCAATTTTCGTATTACATGTTCAGTAACTTAGAAGCTATGCAGTCGTAAGGATGAACATGATGCTTTGTCACTAACAGAAGAACTTTTCCTGTGCTTTACATGTCGCTCCTTCAACTTAACCTTACTATTTTCACTGTTCTGCTTGTTGAGCACTATACATCTGAGATTTCATCTTAAGTCTAATTTTCTTAGACACAGTAACATGAGAGAAACTGATGCAGTTTCCATCTCAATAACACAGTAACAAGTTCAAATGTTTTGGCCCCACCAGGAATATCAGCAAGGAGCATGGCACATTCTTTCTCTTATTCAAAAAGCCTCGGCATTAATTCTTTCTAGAACCCCACTTCTAGAGTGCAAAGGGAATTGTACTATAAGCATGAAAATGATGCCAACCAGTTAGAAAATACCCTAGAACTTTACACGATCAATGTATTTAAATTAAACTCAAATATATATTAATCTATTTAAAATATATTGGCAGTATAAATGTTTTTAATTCTTTGATTTTAGATTGTCATAATAAATTTATTATTTTCTTAGTAATTATCATAAATATTGTCTTAAACATGATTTGTAATAAATTGATAAAACTTAAAAAAAAAAATATTCAAAGTATGATTAAATTCTCAGGGTCAGTGTGGAAGATTGGGGTGGGAATAGTTTAAACAGCTTGTTAGACCTGTTATAAATGTCATAGAAAAAGTTATATCTATAAATAAAATAAAAAGGTATTATAAATAAATTCTGTTAACATGTTTTGCAAATAATAAAAACGATGTTTTTTTCATTTTCAAATTCAACCTTTTTAAAAAAATATTTTTAAAATTATAACAAAATATATTTTCTTGATCATTTCTTCTGTCAAGTAAAAATAAAAATAGGAAAGAGATAACCCAATTAGACACTTAAAAGGAGCTAGGAAATTTTTAAAACTACAGGCCAACACATATCTATAGAGTGAACAACCAAAACGATAATCAGAACCGCGAGGTGTTGCAAAGTGCAATTCGCTACTTTCTAATAATTTCATAGCTCTAAGAATAAATACTTAAACATATCTCTATTAAAATTTAAACAAATGAATACTTTGGACAAGTAGGAGACAATGACATAATGTGCATGGACATATATGCATATGTAGTGGAACAACCGGAGAAGAAACCGAAGCTAAATCTACCGTTTACACAATACAGAGACTTCTGTTTCCATCTCAGTTACACTTGCTTGAGAAGCAGGGGCAAAGGAACTGATTAGTCAAATATGACACAGTTAACATGAGAAAAAAGAGCTTGTGAGCAAATTAACATGTAGACACTAAGAATGAACAATTGAAGAGACTGATGCTTTGTCACTAATAGAAGAACTTTTCTTGTGCTTTACATGTCTTTCCTTCAACTTCTCAACCTTACTATTTGCATTGTTCTGGTTGCTAACTGACCCTTCTTGAGCACTACACATCTGAGACTTTATCTTAAATCCAAGTTTCTTTGACACGGTTCCCCAAGCACTTGATCCCTTGGTGCGACCCAATTTCTCTATTTCCTGCCTCATGCTTGAGCACTCCTTCTCAAGCTCAGACACCCTCATCCTCATGTTATCCATTCCCACTTTCAAAACCTGGTTTTCTTTCACGGCTGATGCCCAGCCACCCTCTGTAGATCCAACAAAACCACTTCTCAACTGCCTTGATCCATCGAGATTATCTGAAACTAGAAAGCAACCAGCGATTGAAGTTCGAAGCTGGAGCTGCTCGAAAAATAGAACTTGAACTATTATTCTGATGGGTAGCCTCTCATTCTGTGCAGCATGGGTGCATGCTTCTAATGAGAGCTTCTGGCAATCCATCAACCTACATAGTTGCTCTCTCTCAGACTCCACCAACCATGGGTGGGACTGTAAGCAACAGTGAATCAGTACAAATTAATTAGAAGTGTGAAAGCCCATGATAACTAGTGCCAAACAATGTATATAGAATGAAACATACAACTTCAACACTATAGAAATTATACAAATCTGGCTTCTTCTCAAATATCCTCTGGGTAAAGTATGCCCGTACAAATCAAGGATGTAAATTAAACATGAGAAATAAGAACCATTTATGATAAAAATAATTTGAACATCTAGAAGCATTGCGGAGTTAAAAATATTATTGGACAAACATATATGATGCACAGCATCAAAAGTATATGAAACACTTTGTAGAAATGAAAAAAATTAATTTGGTCTAGATATGTATGTACCTTCAAATAAATATCTATAGCGCGATATAAACCATCATCCAAAGGTCTGGCATACTCTGGAACTGCGGCAGCAAGGGCTTGAAACTTAGGAAGTTTTAAGTTAACATCTGGTGCTACCTCTGCGAGGTAGCCATCAATCAGCTTGGCTACCATGGTGATTGGTGTCAGCGAAGGCGATCCAATCAATTGACCATCATCAATTGAACATGGAGAGGCACCACCAGTAACCTGATCCATGGCAAGGAAATGGTCAAGAATTCTTTGCACACAGTCAACATTGTAAAGTGTCTCCATTGAATACGAGAAATTTGGCATCAAGATATCTTCCAGAGTAGCTTGATCAAGTTGCATGCCGATCCGTTTCTCCAAGTTTGATATGCAAGAGGGGCTCACTCGTAGAATCATGGCTGTTCGAAGCAGACCAAACAGGAACTTTGTTTGGACTAAGCCCTTCTGCATTGGGAGCAATCCATCAATCTCTTCCAGTAGAATCTTCTGATCATCTTCACATAGTGGAGACCCCATAGCTACCTGTGTCAGACGGGTACTGGACTCACCAGAAACCTGACGCCGATTTAACCCTGGCAGATATGTTTTAGCATAGAAAGCAAGAGAACCCGCAATAATTTCCTGCCTAATCCCTCGAGATTCCATGACATCTATCAACCTCTTATAAAGAGGTAAACTCAAATTTGTAACTTCCTCGTACCACCAATCTGCACTTGCATTTTTTGGTCTTGCCCCAGTACTAATTCCATTCCACAAAACACTTCCACCAGGGCTCTGCAAAGGACCACCTCGCTCCAGCACTGGCCACCCAAATAAATTTGGGTCAGTAGATGCCTTTGCTGCCAGTGATTCAATACATCTTTTTACAATGTGGAGCTCTTCAGCATGTGATGAAACATCATCACAGGTTTGAAGTGCCCTCAGAGAGTCTTTCCAACTGCGGAGGACCACTTGATTGAAAAAGGTTTCAGCCTGTGAAATAAGATTGCCTTCACCATATTCCTCAGTCATTTCAAGACGCTCCGCAGCACACCAGAGGTACACAACATTTGATGATGTAAGTTCAAGTTTTACACCGTAGCAGAATTTTGCCACAAGCTCAAATGTTTTGGCCCCACCAGGAATGTCACCAATGGATATGACACATTCTTCCTCTGATTCAGAAGCCTCAGCAATCATTCTTTCTAGAACCCCACTTCTAGACAGCAAAGGGAACTGCATTAAGCATAAATTTGTATCAGCTTATTCTAGTTCACAAAAGCTTACATTCAAAATGTGAGAACAAGCTTTCTAGATGGGAAGCTAATTTGTGTAAAAATGCAATATCAAAGTGCTAAATTGATATATGAAGAAAAATGGAATTACAAGTCTGCACTGTTTCCCATAAACAGAAAAAAAAAATAATGCCCATCACCATGTTACAATTACATTTACATAAATGCCCCAAGACACATAATTTTTATCAAGTTTTTATTAACACAGAAACATGTCCAACTGCAATTAAATTCCAACAGTAGCAATATTAAGTATTTTGAATTTGAACTACTTATAAATTGACAGCATACTTCATAACATGGTATTGCTAATGTCTATCTTCATGTAAACTTTGGCAAAGTTTTAGCTGACCAAAGTTTTAGCAAGAAATTCAACCAAACTAATGTTTGAATAGTGAATCAACTAGATGTGATGAAAATGAACTAGAAGAATAGATATAGATATTTTATACCTTGTGTAGATGAAAGGACATCTCTCCAACTTCAACAACTACATCACTAGGAAGCCCAGTCGTGCAGAACCTATGGTTACAACAACAATGTAAAAGTTACATATTGTTGGTTAAAACAACAATGTAAAGGTTACACATTGTACAATTAGGACAACATTCCAAAAAATAAAAAGTTTCATCAAACACATTGCACTTCCAATCAGTTCTCAGTTTGTACTCAGAACAGTCTCATTTAAAGATAGCTTACTTTTAACAATCCAAGACAGAAAAAAAATGTCATCCTTCACTGTCTTGTAAAATCATATCATGAAGAAATGCCAAATTCACTTATCTTCATAATAGAAATAAAAGAAACATTTGGGACAACAAAAAATTTAGTAATAAGAAATGCATTCCAAGAGATATACTGAGGCATATTCATGCTAAGTCATAAACTGTAATGATAAGAAGCATACTCAAATGAAAAAATGAAGAAAATATTAAATTAGTTCCTCACAAACCATGAAAAAAATAAATAAAATTAAAAACTTGTAAAACAGGTTAAGAATAGAAATCTTCATCTACACGTTCATTTCTATCAAAATGGCATCAAAGGAGCACAAGCCTCATACACGGAGAGAACAAATTACAGACTTTTGTCATACATATATGTTTGAAAAATTATATCATATTACTGAAAATGGGAAGGAACTCCTGAAGCACTTTTCATTTCCGCTTTACATGTAGATTTCAAGTACCAAACCTGATTATGAAATAGAAAGGTAAAGATCTAACAGGAAAGACTAATAAGACCTTCACAAAAAGTAATTATTCGCCTTATATCCAATTAGACAAACTTCAACAATAGTTCAATATTCTGAACCACTATAAACACTCAAAGAAACATGCAAGCATTCAGTAAATATCACATTTGAAAGTAGATAAGCATGTTCTTCCTAATCCTAGACTTCACAACACAACAGAAAGAACATCACGTCTTAAGAGAAAAGAGAGAGAACAAAAACAACAAAATTGTAAATTCAGAAAACAAACAAAAGGGATAAGGCTAGATACCAGGCCTGTCCTTGCCGCTGGAAAGCATCAGCTTTGGAACCCAATTTCACGCAAGCCATTCACTCAAATCCCAAAAAGAGAACACCAATTGCTGAACAAAACCGAATCAGTAACAGATCTAAGTTAAACTGAATTTGAAACCCAATCAAATCCTTCATAAACACTGTACCACCACAAAGAACAACCACTTGACCTCAAATTCACCCTTCTCAAAATTGATTCACAATGCACTTCCTTTCCATTCCCCTCCTCCAAAGGCACAACCTTTATCAAAATTCCCAGCAACCCAACAAGCCAAAAGAGCCAAATCCACCACCAGACTCAATCAACAACACCACCACCACCTCAAATACCCTAAAACCACTCCATTACACATACCCACTTCCAAAAACCAGATTTTGATCCCCAAAACCCCAATTTTCTTATCACCCACTTACAGTTTAGGTCAACCACCCAGTTCTCTGTCCCCAACAACCAAAACAAAACAAAACAAACAAAAAAACCTAAACCAAACTAAAAGAGACACAAGGGGCAAAACAAAAACCAGTCACACCCATGAAAGAAAAAGCGCAAAAGAGTAACAGTGTGGTTAAATAGAAGGCATTGACTCCCTCTAAATGCAAGCATGTGTGTGGAAAGTGTTGGTTTTGAAACATGGGGCAATGTGTAACATTAATGGCATTTAGCATCTCAAAGGACCAACCGCGGCACCATTGTGGGGTCCGTGGCTTCAAATGCACTCATTGCTCTTTTCTCGAGCATGGAATCTTCAATAATAATATTAGTAATTAGTAATAAAAATACAAATTAATAGCAACAGTAGTAGTAGTAGTAATGAATTATTTTCGACCACTAAAGCAAACTAGATTTGACTTTGGGAGAAGAAGAACAAGAGTTGATTATGCTACGAAAATCGGTTTGGTGCTTTGTATTTATTAGAGGAATTGTTTTGTATATTCTGAGTGTCGGTTTCGTATGAGAATGAAAGCAACCCCCAGCTAGGCCATGTGCGTTACCAGCGCAACTAATGTTCAACTTTAAAACACACAAATTATAACAAATTTGTATTTTTTATTATTTTTGGGGTTCAATCAGAAATTACTAAATATAAGAACAAAAATGTTAAATTTACAAGAGAAATATTCGGTAGACATATTTATAAAATTGATAAAATATGAAAAAAAATTAATAAAAAATATATATTTTATAAATTAATGGACTAATTGAATTTTACTGTATAACATTACTAGTTATAAATACGGTTTTTGGCTTGGTCAGATATGTGACTAACATTATTCTTTTATATGGGTTATATTTTATTTTATATGATTTGATATCAATTTATTTGATAAAAAATACATAGGTATGGTAATAAATTTATTTTACTTTATTTTTAATTTAAATTAAAGTTATTTAGAAAAATTTATAATATAATTGACTAATTTTAATATTATAATAAATTTTGTTTTACATGTTTTGGCCTGTTGTAGTACAGTAACTCGTTGGGCTGATTTGTTTTAACAGTATATCCAAGTAGGGCTGGCCGTTCTTGGCCTTTGTTTAGTCTAGCACGGCCATGTCACGTTGAGTTAGTTCAGTTTAATAACTTGTTAATTAACTTATTTCTAACTGTGTTAAGAAAGTTAAATGATTTATAATAAATTTAATTTATATTTAAAAATAATAATAATAAAAAAATTCACCACACAAATCATCATCATGCTTAAAGTTGATAAAAATCATTAATAAATACAACAAATATAGTTCTTTATCAAATATAAATTATCTTAAACAAGTATATATATATATATATATATATATATATATGTATATATATATATACCTTTATTTAAGATATATATGTATATATTTGCAAGTACGAAAAAGTAAATAAAGTCAGGAAGGTATTACTTATTCTTTTATGTTGTTCAAAGTTTAATCATTATATTAATATAGAAAGATTTTTTTATCTAGGTTATAAAATAATTTTTGAATTTATCATTAATGTTAATTCTACTTTAGATATTTGTTACTTGACTATATTAATGTATGAGAAGAAGGAATATAAATTTTTTTATTTGATATGCTGAATTATGTATTTGTTTATTTATTTCAACCCATTTCATGTATTTTTTTATGTTAATTTGAGATTAATTTTTCTTATTTTAAGAATCAATATATATATATATATATATATATATATTATATATAATATAGGGAAAAAATAACTATCTAAGTAAACTTGGTTAATTTATTGGTACAATAGAGTAATTTTTTATTTAAATTTTTTGCCAAAGTTAATTTGATACAAGATTGAGTATAAAGTTTCCAGTTGAGTGTAACTTTTTATCTTTTAATTAAAATGATATTCTAAACAAAATCAAAGTAGTTCTTCCATTTTTATTTTACTGTACTTTCCTAAATACGTAACTAACTTTAAGATTGAAGTATATTTGTAGGATATTTGTATTGATCTCTTCATCATATTCCATGTAAAAAACAAGCACACTGTCTTCTTTTTCAACAAGTGATAACCCCTTCAATTTCTTGTCCATAATAACTACAGCAAGTGATAACTCTTCTTCACTCTTCTCTTTACTCCTTTTTATCTCTCCCTTTTGTATCTCTTGTTTCTCCCTTTCTTCTTTTTAAATTCCTTTATCCAAACAAAATATTTAGAGATTAACAGTAATTTAATTAAAAGTATTTAAAATTTCTTAAAATCTAACAATTCTCCATCATGATATAATGTAAATGAATGACAAAACACTAATTTAGAGGAATTTTTGTGGTTTTATTCTGTTTAGGAATCAAAATAAAAATACATACCTAATTCATTTATAAAATAACTATTTAGTCTAGTAATTTAATTAGGTTAACATTATGCTTAATGAAATTAATTATATTTAATGCTTTACATTATGAGTTGTGTAAGGTGTTGAAGGAAATTAATGTAGCCATCAAAAGGCATTTAATTTCATGTGGGGCATTAAATAGACGCAATTTATATAAATCCTCTATAGTCGCCAATTCATTTTGTTTATTATATGATGTCTACTTTGGTAATTTAACTAGACTAATATCTTGATAAAATTAATTTCGTTTAATGATTTGCATCATGAGTTGAGTAAAATGTTGAAGCAAATTAATGTAGCCATCAAAATGCATTTAATTCCATATTGGAAATTAAATAGACACATTTCATTTCTTAAACCATTGTAGAGAATATGAAAGCATTGCTTGCTCGTTATAAGGGCTTTTGTTGAGTCCTATTGAAAGCCCATTTTCAGAGGAAGTAAGAGTGTGAGGACTTCAACCAGCAAACTTTTTACTACTAACTTCCAAAGGTGTGGATCTAACCTTTTTATTAAAACTAGTTTTCATTTAGTGTAAACTTGCAGTTTTTCCATTCTGAACTCTGAAAGCAAAATTATTTTGAACACGTTATTCTGAACCTTGGTTCGAGTTGTATTCGGAAGTTTTATAAAGAAATAAGTATTATTTTTACAAGCACAATTCACCCTTTCATATGTTTTGTTTGTTGTTCTATGGATATTAAAATTGCATCACGAGCTGTGCATCTTTGTTTAAGAGTGTTGTGGGATAAATTTTTGGTAAGATAGAATGAGAGGGAAGAAAGTGTGACTAATAAAAAGTAATAAGAATAAAATGTACCGTTGTTGTCAAATTAAGAAAAAAAATAATAAAAAAAAGTGTGCAACTTTAATAACTTCATAAATAATTATGTTCTTATCAAAATCCGATACTAATGTGGAGAGATACAAAATGTTCTACGTGAATGAGGTGTAATCCGATTGAGCCATTAGGGAACATGATTGAGGTAGACTTGAGCTCTTCACGAGAGGAGGAGGCATATACAAAGATATTTCGATGCTTAAGTTAGTAAAAGAAGGATAAAAGAGTAAAAATAAAATATATGATCTGGAGTACTTCCTTGATAGGATATCACTTTTATATTTAGGGACTTTCTTTGTGTAGCGTGTGAGACAATCATTTGTGTTGAGTTCTTACTGGCCGAGCTCTCCAGGAGGAATTTCCCCTTTCCGGAGTGTGCAAGATATATTGGGTCACATCATATACTAATATGACATATTTTAAAATAAGAGCTCGATAACAACTAGATGTAGTGCGGAATGATGTAGAAAGAACACATCATCTCGTGTTAGTATAAATTATTAGATTATTTCTCACATTAACTTCTTTTTTTTAATAAAAAGATAAATATTTAAAACCTACTAGCTTTTAAAAATATTTCTTTATTTATTTGTCAATAAAAAAAATAATCACATTTTCTATGTTTTATTATTTGTATTACTTTTAACATGGTGGCTTTCTCTCCAACGAGAGCATTAAGGAGGAGGGGATGTGTCTTTGGAGAACAATGATTATGTCCCTTTTGCAGGAGGAAGAAGAGACAAGTGACATGTGTTGTTTTCATGTAAGTTTTCTCATGACATTTGGCAGATGTGTTACAATTGGACTGGTTTCAAACCTGTTTTTCTCCAAGGATTCAAAAATGTACTTTTGGCTACACGAAGAAAGGTGTGGAGAGTCGTGGTTTGGTATGTGAGGAGGCAAAGAGATTCTAGAGTGTTTGAAGGACAGAGCTTCAATAAGCTAGTGGTAACGCAGAACATCATGTTTGCTACTTGGGCATGGTTCAAGAGCTCGGGGTGTAGGTGTAAGTTCTCATTTTCACATTGCTCATATAGTCCAAAAACAAGTTCATTTTAAGAGTATGGTGCTGAATGTGGTGGACAATAATTATGCAACATAAATTTGTGTATGGTAAATAATAGTGGAAGGGGTTAAGCCGTTTAGGTCAGTGTTGTGGGAATCGTTTGGATGAGTTTTTGTTAGGAAAATTTATGTAGCATTAACATGGGTGAGGGGAAATTATGGATTTAGGTGGATATTGAATGGCTTATTAAAGTCTGTTATAGGAAAATTAATTCCATAACTTGTGTGGTTATTTGTCAAAATTCAACGTAAAATAACAATTTAAGAAATTAAAGCCTTTGTTAAATCTGGTGGGTTTGGATAGAGGAGGTAGTTCTTTATTATGTATCATGATCTATGTTATGTATAGAATGGGTATCCATTTGTACCCTACATCTCTGTTTAATAAAATACTTTTTTGTAGTGAAAAATAGTATTTATTAAAATAAATTTAATTAATCGATGGTTAGGTGAGAATGGATTCTCAACATGATTCTAATAAAAAAATTTAAGTGAAAATCTCGACCATGAAAATGTTTTATTCTCTCTTTTTATTGTTTGATTTTTTTTCTTTCTGTTATTATATTTAGTAAGTGATTAAAATTTCACTAGATCATCGTGTCACTAGGATGATCCTTTTCCATTCAACGACTTCCTTACTTATATTTGGTTATTTATAGTTAGATGTGAAATTAGTGTTCATTGATATTATTGGTGCAAACAAGATTTCCATTTATTTAATTTAAATGGTGACATTTCAGAATCATAACAAATGGTTGATTAATGATATTTGATTCATTTGTTTAAATTAATTTATTGACTTTTTAATGAAATAAATATGTTTCTTTTTTTACTTTTCTGATGTGTTTGAATTGTCTTTGCTTAACAAAAACAATTTTCTACGTTTTTAGATAAACAAATTATCTGTTTTTTAAATAATTTCCTTTTTAAAAGTAATTTTTAAGTATTTTTTTTTTAATTTTAAACAATCTGTCTGATTATCTTTAATTGGTCAAAAATAACGACATTGATTCCATTTAAAAAATTATGGAAAGAAATTTTTTTAATAATAATAAAACCATTTGTTTTTTTTTTTAAAAAAAGAGACTAAGATATTAATTAAGAAAAAAAACATAAAACACTATAGACCCAAAAAACCTATCTATCCTTTTTTTAAGGGCGAACTAAGTAACTAACCCCCTTTGACTTAGACTCATGTGACTTGCATATCCTTTTTCTTTTGGATACCTTTTGGAAAAAGTAAAATATGTAAGACCCTAATGGTTCGTGGGGCATCGTTACATGTATTTAACAAACATAATTGTTAAAAAAGAATAACAAATTAAAAAGAAATTACAAAAAATACTTTTTGCTAGAATATGAAAAATAAGGGCCCTCCAACATGACAATGAAGACATAACATGCAGAAACTAGGGATTACTAAAGCACGTGTAGTCCCTTAACTAATAAGTAACAAGGATAAGCATGGCACTTTGCCACTGCCAGCATACATAAAATTATTATATCATTAGAAACAAAGCAAAAGAAATTGGTAGCAAAATTGACGTTATTAAGTGTTCAAGCTTGGTTGGCCCAAAACACAAAGACAATAACAATATTATTGCTACTACCTACCATGGAGTAGTCAGGTCATAAAGTAATACTTTATAGTCATGCATTTGCTGCATGACTCCAAAAAGTAGAAAAAGATAATTGCACTGCCCAACATTCATATAATCTAATGGCTAATGATATATATTAGATGTATCTTAAACTCTAAGATATGACCCATCACACTACTTGCTGCCTCGGCATTCCACTTATCAAAATGACAAAACCAAAGGCTAAGAGAAAGTATAGAATTGAAAAAATATATAATTAACCTATATTTATAACTTATTTTAATAAATTGTAAAAAAAACTTATTTTTTATGTGAATAGAAATTATTAAATTAAATATAGACTAAATTGTATATATTAAATTATTTATTTAACTGAGCGTAATTATTCAAAATCTTTTATATATATATATATATATATATGAATGTTCTCGTGTAAAATTAATATGATGCTAATGTGACCAAATTTAGTAAGCGGTTATTAGCTTGACTTTTGTCTTAAATATCTTAATGAGTTTAATGGTCATTATTAGTTTTTCCGTTATTAAATTATGAGTTTAAAGATATTTCTTAAAATTTTAATGATATTTTAATTTTAGAGATACATGCATGTTCTTAAGACATATTTCAACTTAAATTTATATAAACTAGTCTCTTCTTTATCATTAAATGCAGATAAGGTCAATTTTTCATATTACTTGTGTAAAATATGTTGAAAATCCAATATTAAATAGGACTAAATTATCCATTTGAATAATTTACATATTCAAAAAAAAATCCAATTATCAACTTAAGAAGAGTGGGTTGGAAATACAATAATACAAAAAGATCGAGAAGTTCATGTCACCTAAAAATAAGACTTATTAATATAAATAGAGTTGAAATTTCAGTCAATCAAATTTTATAAGTTTGAATTAAGAAAAAAATCCACAATCCTAACGTAATAAGAAGAATTAATCACTAGTTCCTTTGCCATAAGAAAATTTTGATAATTAAGAATGAATCTACTAACCTTTTATAGAAATTAAACTAAACTAATTAATTAATTAACGTAATTAGCATGAAAACCAGTGTCCCAAAGCAACAAGCATGTCTTGTAAGTTCAATAAAGCTTTTGAGAAAAGTGTCTTCACTGTATCTCTCTCTCACATGAAAAATTGAAGAAGTGCGATGTATCAAGTTCTTCTCTACTAAACTTGTTTGATGTTGTGTCCACAACCAGCTGCAAGGGAACTTCAATCACGTGCTCTCTATATGTAGGTAAAAACTAACCATTATTTCTCTCTCTCTCTTTCTTCGTGCCACTCTTCTTCTTTGGATGCTTCTTCCTCTATCGATTTTCGAGCTCTTTCTCTCACTCTGTTCTCTAAAAACCGAACAAAGTAACCTTCTCACCTTTCTGTCTTCGCGTACCCAAATGCTTCTGCTCTGTTCTTGTGAGTTCCGTTTTACACTACATTTCTGTTTCAGACACCATGTCTGTCAGAACACCAATTTTTTTTTGTTCTCTCTTTCTTCTTTTCTATTTTCCACATTTTACTATCCATGTGCTAACTTCTTTAGTTCTCTTAATATTTATTTTGTGTTTCGCGCTTTTTTATTTTCCTTTGGTTTTTTTCCCCTATAGTTTGGTGATGCCAATAGTTTTTACATTGTGTTTTTCTTGCACATATTGTTCTCCAGATTTTTGGCTAACTATAAGGGTTTTCGCAAATCGTGCAAGAAATACGATGGAAAAATTAATGAATTTGGGTGTTGATTAGATCGTGTTTGATTTTATTTCTGGACTTGGTTAAGAACTGTGAAATATTTCTGATTTCTAATTGGGCATTTTTTTTTTATCTGTTTTGTTCTTTTTTTTATTTCTTTCGTGTAGTTTAATGATAAATATATTTATTTGTTTTTGTATTGTAGGTGACAACTTTGGTTGTAGAGATATTGGATGCTGTGAAGAGTATTAAATTATAGGAATATATTGATGAAGCATACCAATTGAGTCCTTGACAATACAAAGATTGTCAAATAGGTATTTTGAAAAGGAAAAAAATTGTAGAATATTCATTAAGAGATTTTTTATTTTTGACACTTTTGTGACTTGTGAAGTGAAGGGTTTGTAAATTCCAAAATGGGTTGTGTTTTGTCAAGTACTGTTGAGGATGAGAAGCTTCAAGGATGCAAGGAAAGGAAGAAAGTGATTAAAAAGTTGGTGAATGTTAGAGGGGAGTTTTCTGATTCTCTATTGGCTTATTTGAAAGCATTGAGGAACACTGGTGCTACCCTTAGGCAATTCACTGAGTCTGATACTATTGAGTTTGAAACTGCATCAAATGGCATGGCTGAGCCACCCTCTCCATCTCACCATCTGCCTGCATCACCTCTGCTACCGCCGCCGCGCCCTCCTTTTCTTGCTGACAAGGCTATGGCGCATGAAGATGAAATACTGGAGCATGATGACAGCAATGTTCCTCCACTGCAAATTGATCCAACTTTGAGCTCATTAAGGCTGTTTCGAAGCAGTGATAGAAAAGAAATAGTAGAGTCATTGGAGGAGGATAGTTGGGAAGAAACCAAAACAGATTTTGAGGATGAAAACGCAGAAGCAGAAGCAGAAGCTGCTGTAATTGCTGAAAAATTGCGTAGGGGAAAACAACAGTTGATGGAATCAATCGATGAGAATTCATCTGCAGTGAGTTTGTATAGAAAAGATACCACAGCTATGCCTAAGGTGGTTGGTAGAAGTGGGAAAACATTGGAGGGTATAGGTAAAGAGTTGGATGAACATTTCCTGAAGGCATCTGGATGTATAAAGGAAATTGCTGTTCTGATTGATATCAGTGGAGGAGATACTCTTCTGCGGCAGAATTCTGGACATCACGACAGTAAGGCTACATACTATGTCCCTTTAGAATAGTTGAAGTTCCATAATGAACAATGATTTATTTTGTGTTGTGATTGGTTGGCCTGACCTTTTGCCTCCTGTTTTTTCGGTATTGAAACTTTGTAGTTTCATTTGATAGTCAAATTTATTATAATGCTTCTCTTAATACTCATAAGACTCAGGTTAGTTATTTCTTCCTATAAAATAAATTTATAGCTTCTGTAATAACTTCTGCATGCACAGGGATTACAATTATTGTATTTGCTGCATCTTTTAGAGGTCACAGACAAATGGTAGATAATTCTGAACTTTTGAAATCGTGAAATGAGCCTTTATTTAAAGCTGGTTTTATGAAATATGATCGTAGCATCCTTTTTTTCTTGATTAATAATTTTTTTCAGATGACATAATGATATATTGTCTTATTTGGCTTTTTGTCAGCTAGCTTGCACAAAAAAAAAAAAAAAAACAAAGAGGACAAGACTTGGAATTTATATATTAAAGGAATCTCATCTGTTACTACTGGAGGGATAAGACTTTGTTGTTGTAATCTCTTCCATTAATTTTTTCAAGCGTTTAGGAAAAGTAAAATTGGTCTGAGTTGGTTATCAAATTTTTTCTTATCTGTTAAAATAACTATGATTTTGCCTCTTTGTTTTCTATATAGAAAAAATTATTGAAAAGTAGAGCAACGAATTTGATCCTTATTAACAGTTGAATGTATCATGAAAAGTAGAATATATGTTATCTGTTGTTTGAAAATGTTAAAACTGTTCTGTCATACCTGTCTCCATTACATTTTTAGTAAGGTTACATGAATGCTTGTCACGTAAAATGATGTTGTCATTTCTAGATTTCCTCACATTTCAGACTACAATAATTCTTAGATTACTAGAACAACATATGAGGGTCCAGTTTTATAAATGACAGCTTAGAAGGTTATCTCATTTTAAGTGATTGCATGCGGGTCAACTTGTGTTAGTTGACTAAATAACATGTTCCATAACCGTTGTTGCTTGTGATTAATTGACTGATTTGATGAACATGGGAACTTGGCTTACTTTTTTCTTAATTATTCTGAATTTCGTTAGTCAAATACCTATCAAACTTAATCACATGTTAGGTTTCATGATATACCATGCCTTGTGGTAGACATGTTATATCTAACATTTGTTTTAGACATCATTCATTTCCTATGAAGTGTGTGGGTGATGACATTTTTTTTTAATGTTGCTATGTTATTTGTAGGGAAGAGAGGCAATTCTGCAAAGGTATTCAGTGTACTGTCATGGAGTAGGTATTCAAAATCACCCCCTTCCACCAAAGATGGTGCTGAGTTTTCTGGTCATAGTGAACCATGCAAACCTGGAGCTCATTGTGCCACACTTAAAAAATTATATGTGGCAGAGAAGAAACTTTTCAAGGCAGTAAAGGTAAGCAAATAAATCTAGCTAATATGACTTTACATACAGGAAATTAGAAAGTTTTCAATTGAGTGTGGCCCTTGTATTATGGGTCTGTATAAAGGGACAGACAAACGATTTGCAAAAGGCATCTACTGAAAGAAGTACCAGGAATAGAACTTCAAGGCATATAGGGGGAGCACTCTCTTTTCCTAGATGAAAAGAGTGATAAGATAGAAAAATAAATGGAAGGTATTGAATAATGAATACTAGTAACTCACCTCCACTAGCCTTGGTCTCTCGAACTATTCAATTTATCATAATCATCATATTTTTATTTGAAAGGAAATCTTTGTGAACCACTAGGTTTGACCTAGTGGTGGGGGTTTGGGGTAGTATGCACAAGGGCCTAGGATCAAACTTTGTTGCTGCTATTGTGCACCGACAAAATAAGATATATATATATATATATATATATATATATATATATATATATATATATATATATATATATATAGAGAGAGAGAGAGAGAGAGAGAGAGAGAGAGAGAGAGCAAAGCAATCTTTGTTTTTTGGATTTTAAATCTTTTGGCATGAATGCACTTCTTGTCTGATTGTTCAAATGTCATATAATGTAGGAGGAGGGAATTGCTGCATTGGAGTTTGAGAGAAAGTCCTTGTTATTGCAAAAACAAGTGGATGAAAACATTGACATGGTCAAGATAGAGAAAACTCGATCAAGTGTTGAGAGGTTGGAGTCCGATTTAATAAACCTACGGCGGTGCATCGAAGAAACAACATCATCAATTTTGGAAATAATAGATGAGGAGCTTTTACCTCAGCTGGTTGCATTAACTGCAGGGTATATTTCTCGCAATTGAATGCAGTAGACACATTCCAACTTAATGATATGTTTATACTTTATATCAATCTAAGTTTCACAATAATGTTTTGATGTTTGATGAATATACTCCCTCTGTCTCATTTATTTTTCACTCTTGGAATATTTTTGTCTCATTATTTTGTCATCTTAGAATATCAAGAAATTATTTATTACTTTTTCTAATAATATCCTCAAGAAATAAATCCACAATTAGATGTATAGCTGTAATAGCACAATGTGGTTAGTTAGGGTATTTAGTTAGATAAGATTATTGTATTAAGAGAATTGGTGTACTTAATCATTTTGTTATGATGTGTGCATTACCTTGACTAACTAACTAATTAAATGAGATGGGAGGGGGTATCAAGAAATACAGTGACTATCTGACTCAGTTGCATTCGTAGTTGCTAAAGGTATCATTGTGCCATTACTAAAATGTTATGGTTATGTCATTGGTTGTCCATCCACATTATAGATGCATTTGGTGTGAATCTAGATGTTTGAGTTACGGGTGTCAGTTTGGGTTTGCTTCTTTTGAAGGACTTTTAGGAGAAGAAAATAAGAAAGAAAAATGAAATTCACTTCTTCTAAAGTTAAAATTAGTTTTTCAAACCTGCATATGCTAGAAAAGCTTCTTTAATAATAAGACAGTTTCTCTTTGATAAAGAAAAAAAACTAAAGAAAAAGGATAATGTAAATGATTAACCAGTATAAAATTGATAATGATAGTAAGAAAAGGAGAGAAGGGAAGTTCCAAAAAAAATTCCTTGTTTATTTACCTAATAAAAATCTAAATGTCTCGTGTCATTCTCTCTTGCCCTTTGGTGAAGGTTTTCTAAATACATATTGAATAACTTAGGCGTCACTTAAAACAATTTAACACTCCAATAATCTTAACTGAATCATATCCTGTGTTGTGTTTTGCTTTAACCTCTATTGTTTTGTAGGTTGTCACAAGTGTGGAGGACAATGCTTGAGTCCCATAAAGCCCAAGCACTCATCTCCCAGCAGTTGAGTAACGTCAGTGATAATCATAACACACTACTAAATTCTGAATATCATAACCAGGCTACAATTCAATTTGAGACTGAGGTCTGTTATTGGTACAACAGCTTTTGCAAACTGGTAAAATCCCAACGGGAGTATGTGAGTACTCTCTTTGAATGGATTCGCCTAGCCGATCGCCTCAGGGATGGTAATGAATGTAGCAATCACTCTTCTATTCTTTCCATTTGTCAACAGTGGGAGCATGGGCTTGACGGGTTACCTGACAAGGTACTTTTAGTAAAAAGTTTGATGTCAATCTTTTTCCCTTTATCTTTGTTTATTCTTAATTCTTGTGACAGGAAAAGTACATCTTTCTTCTCAACACTGTGAAATTCTAATATGCTCTTTTTCAAAATTCAAAACTATATTAATTTCTAACTGCTTTGCTTTTTCTGTAATGCTGCTCTTCTTGTTTTCATCCACTGCACATCCAATAGACTCAGTTTTTACCTGTCTCACTTAGTAGTGCAGAAGATAACCAAGCATAGTCCAGGCTCAAATACTTGTTATTGGCTTCAAGCCAGTATTTGCTTACTCCTGTTTGTCTATCTAACTTCAAACTCTAGACCACATGGTCATAGACGCTCTGATACCAATATCAGTTATGAATTAACCGTTCCAAGTAAAAGCTTATGAATGTTTATAAATCTAGCAATTTCTTTGGCCAAAAACTTTGATTTCAAAATATTAAGTAACTCGCTTGAATTTAAATAACCACTTACTGTTCTCTATATTACAAAATGTGTAATGAATTTTTATGACTGGATTTTCTTGTAAATATAGTAAGACTTACAATTATGCCGGTTCTCTGGTGTGATTACAGGAGACATCTGATGCAATAAAAAGCCTCATGTCATCCATCCATTCCATAATTGGCCAACAGACCGAGGAAGATAACACTCTGAAAAGGTTACAAAAACTTGAAAGGAAGTTCCAAAAATGCTTGAACTCCTTGGCTGAGATGCAGCAAAGAATACATGGAGATATGGCTGATACAAGCCCCAAGCATCCAATACATGTTAAGAAAACGGAAACAGAAGCCGTTAAGAAGCAAGTGGAAAGTCTGAAAGCAAGTTATTTGGACACGGTTCAGTTTAGTAAGGCCTTCACCCTTAATAAGCTCCAAACTACACTTCCTCCTCTCTTCCAGTCACTGATGGAATTTTCAAGTGCTTCAGCCCATGCAATTGAGGTTATCAATACCCCAGTTAAGCCAGTAGAGTAGAGTGCAGGGATATTGCATCACATAACCTTTTTTCTATTGTCTGGTGCTTTGGATGGTATAGCACAAAATATATGTATTGTAAATTGTGTTCTTGATGGTTTCTAAACCGAAACAAAATTGTGTTGTCCCATTCTTGATTGTATCAAATTTATACACTTCTGTATACCCATTCCAAGCCAACACGTACTGAATTTTTCCAATGGTGGCTAAAGGCTAATATTTACATTGTATCAAATGAAAAGGAAGTAAAAGAAAAGAAAAACACTCATTGGGCAGAGGGATGTTCAGAAATCTAACGATTGAGTGAAGAGAAAACTAGGGGCAAGGAGGATTTTAAATGTTCAAGTTACGATCTCATTGTGAATAAGAAAAATTGAGGGGTGAAATAGTGATTATGAAATTGAGGGATGAAACAGTAATTATGAAAATTTTACGGAGAATTTGAAACGTTAATTACAAAAGGTTGAGGGCTGAAATGCTAATTATGAAAAGTTGTTGGATGAAACAGTATTTAAAAGAATAGGGATATATCTGTAACAGCAAAAAATTTAGGGGCTTAAATACTAGTTACCAAAAGTTTAGTTGCAGAATAATAATTATCACTACTAAAGAAATATTAGTCACTAACGATGATTAGTAGCCTTTGATCATATTCATGGGTTGTTACTCGCAGCAAATCTCTGTTGCAGTAGCTAAGGTTATATTTGGTAAGATATTTAAGTTAATTTTTAATTTTTTTTACTAGACTATCTCGTAAACAAGCTTTTTAGTAGTTTTGAAGTGTAAAGTATAAATTGATTTAAAATGAAATAGAATTTAATATAAAAAAAGAAATTTTGTAATGCCATAAATTTTTATTATTTTTAATCTAGTTAAGAAAATATTTTCTTTATCCAACTTATTTAGAAAATTTTTATCCTTGATAATGAAGTAACGTTCATGTCACCCACGGTAAATAATTGTTATAATTTGTCAAAGGATAGTCAAATAAGATCATAATTATTTATAATTCACACCTTACCTTAAGATGTCTCAAACATTATTTTTCAAGTATTATTTTGTAAAGGTTCAATTTTGGAAAAACATATGATAGACAACTGTAATACACGGACAACCAGACAACCAGTTATAAAATGTGAAGAGAGAAATACGTGTATGTATAAAGTGTGAAGAGAGAGGAATATACAAATATTTTGTGAGTGAATTGGCTTGTTAGCTGCTTATTGTAGTTGTTAGCGTAATAAAATTGTCAATTTTGTTTGTTTATCCTAGGCGATCATATTCGTCTACTACAAGTAGGGATGAGACGTGTGCCATAAAATGGACACAACCGCAGAAGTGTCATCAATATGAATAGATCTCTTTATGATTTTGTCAACTTTAACACTCATAATCTTTCATAACATGATTTAAAACATTTTGGTGCCCCTTAATGTTACTACTTAGGTTAGAAGTTAAATACTTAGAATTTTAAATTAACATTTAGCTTGATTCCAAGATAAACCTTTTTTTTATACTCGTGCAACAATATCTTCCATATTTATGTCATCATGACACCCCCTCTTTTAGAAACAACATAATATGTATACACATCTCATATTAACCATTGCAATGTCATCAGGCTATGAGGGTTAACACACTTTATATCATGCCTATCTCATCATACATCTAACATCAATTTTTTAACATGCCCAAATAATCTAATGCCCAAGGTTCATACTCATCGGTTCTTTAACATAAATGTAAATCATTCAGCATTTCATTATATTATCTAATTCCTAATAGCATGGGTAGTTCAAATCTAATTATAAAGGTTTGGAGCAACATATCTATCAACGCATACATTATCCTCATGAATCATTGCCTTAGATTCCACTTTTTAGGTCTTTCATATGATCACATATCATAACACCTAAGGTCCACTAGATTACGACTTTAAGGATCTAATATTATGGATTTGAAGTCCATACAAGCACCATACTTCATTCAAACAAAATAACGTGCAACATAACATTTACAAATTCAAGTTTCAGTCGTAATTTGAATTTCCAATATTCCATAGATAGCCTTGAGTGGCTTTATCTCAATAAAATCCCAACACCTAAGTCTTAAATAATTGGGTTAGGATTCCATTGAGATCAAGACCATACAATTCCATCAAATTAATTTTTTTTTTAAAGCCCCAAAAGTAAAATATGTCATAGAACACTATTACTTATCCTTTAAATCAACTCTAATTTTGAGTTTTAGAATAAGTTTAAGTTTAGAAATCTTTTGCACTCAAGACTTTAGTAGAAATTGGGTAGAGTTCCTGTGATAATTTAGACTTTTCCCACAATCCATCAAAGAGGCAATCACAATCATTAAAAAAATATCAAACTCCTTACAAGAATTCCCCAATCAATCGAGGTCTTCATTCAATTCTACCAATCAATCTATCATACATCACACATACTACTAATGAAACCTAAAATCACAATACTGAAATTTCACACATAAATATCATAATTCAACTTCTAGGATTGCCTTAAAGGAAACCATTCTTACACATTTTTTCTCAAGCAAATTATCCCATTCGATTAAGCAAAAATAATCCAGTTCTTAGTACGAGTATTTTTGCTTAAGTAAAGACAAACGCATAACCAATTTCTAAATAGGGCTTAAAATCACTATTTGGTCATTGTAAGACCAAATTGAATTAAACTTCTTCCAATACTATTTCAGCCAATACCTTTCTCAATGGTATAAGTCTCAGTGCCAATTTTGTTTTCGTAAAAATGTCTTTACTTCATAAAACATTAAAATCCCTTAAGTTTAATAAAAAAGAAATCTCATGATATATATCTTCCTTGAGGACACTTTTATGAATAACAAACGACACCCTAAATGGACCAATTTTATATGATTGGAAGGTTATTTTCATAAGGATCTCAAATCTCCAAGACAATTTCAAAATAATAATCATTCGAGTCTAAAATTACAAGGAAAGAATATGGAAGTTGAGTTTAGTATAAAATAAGCTAAACTTAAACAATAGGCCATCGAGTCCAAAACGACTCCATCTTAAATAAATCTTAACATTAAAGTTCTAAAATTTAATGCTAGTGTAAAGACAAAATAATATAAAAAAATGTGTTGAATTATGTCTAATTTTTTTTCATAAGGATAGTTCTATCTTATTAAATTAAACAAAATAGTTTGAGAGTAAATTATAACTATAAATATTAAGGATCTTGATTTGTTTTAATTCAATTTTTAACTTAATAACTAAGATTCATTTGATGTCACAACCATCCAATTATACCAATTAAACTTGGAGTTATACCATGACAAAGAACATAATGTAAAACATAAATATATTTTCCTCAAATTTTTCAAAATTTCTAATTGTGAGTTTCTTGGAGTAAATTTGAGTATAAACTCTTCTAAGTATTTTGTCTTTCCCCAATTTAACACATGGTTAGACACAAACACAAACCACATAATCAACACATAACCCAATTCAATCTTAACCTCAACCCAAACTCACTTCCTATTAGTTTTGAAACATGTATTCACCTGTTTCGAAAATCACATACATCCATGCACCACATAGACAAAATACAATCCAAGTTTGAGTCCCCTGTAGCCAATCATAATTAAAGTCCACATGAAAGAGATTCTCTTTGTCCTCGGAGCATGAACTTGACCCAAGAGGCACTCTACATCAATACTTCTCAATGTTAATTGTATGTTCTCTTCATCTTGTTCCCCGACCTCCATTCATCATAAATTATATTCAGAATCAAAGATAATTCAATATAAATCATTTTAATTAGTTTTCATGGGACATCCAGGACATGAAATTGTCACGTACAAATAGGTCTCTAAACTACTTCTATGGGCTTAAACACTCAAATAATATTTGTTTTTTAATTTAACCCCACGTGGACGTGGTCTTGGTTTAACTATAGTCACATATGGTAAGTTGTGAAAAAAGACAACTTTTTAATATCACATTATTATTATATCTGTTGACTCATTTACATAACTCGTGAACTTATATTTAATATTATATTATTATTTATCGGTCATACGTTAAGTATAGGGAGAAATAAAAAATACTTTACAACTGCGTAACACAATAATTTTATGACTCAATGCTTCCTATATAAATTAGAATGTGCAATTGATGTAATGCTGATAAATCTATCCATCTTATCTTTATTTCCTAGGTTTTTAATTATCATTATGATGGGATTAATTACAATGCCACCATTCGAAAGGGGAAGGGTTAAAACTTTCCCGAGGAGTAATTGGAAGGAAGAAATTGTCATGTGATTTAATGAGATTGGTTGCATTAATTTGACAACTTGTTTTATATATATATATATATATATATATATATATATATATATAATTTTATACCATTCAAAAATTGTTTTACAGTTTATTAAATTATTTTGTTAATATTTAATATAAGATTAAAATATATGTAAATAATGATTATCATATCACATCACATTGAACAGTTACGTGTTTATAAATATTAATTATTAGATAAAATATGTAAGGAGAGATTTGCTTATATCGGTGTAAATTTCAATAAGTTATATTTTTTTTTAATAATCTTCAGTACAAATTAAATTTAAACTTTTAATTTAATAATCTTATACATGATATCACATATATAAAATTTTATATAATTTAAATTTTTTTAAATATTTAATCTAATAATTAATATTTATAATATTTTAATATTATATATACTTTAAAATAAAGTAGCTTGATGAACTATAAATATTTTTTAAAATAATATAGAAATTTGTATACATAATTTCATTAATAAGAACCCTGGCTTAAATAGATAGATCATTCAAATTTAATTTATACAAAAAACATTATTAAGGGATAAAAGTTAACAAAACTTTTACAAACATAAATAAATAATTAATCGTGGGGGATCAATTGTGAGAGGGAAGAAGATTAAATTATGACTATTTAACTAAAATACATTAATTTTAACCGTCAAATTGAAAAATAAATAAAAATCAATTAATTAAATAAAAAACAAATATTTAATATAAAAGAATGATAGCATCAATTAAATTCATTAACAAATAGGATGATGATGCGATAAAATAATTTTTTTATGAGATTCATGTGCATTAAAAACAAGTTTTACCTTTACCTTGTATATAAATTAAACTTCAAAGAAAATTCATATTTAACTAAAAACATTAAATTGCATAAAAAATTATATATTTTTTCAAATGTATACGTTGGTTTAAAAATAGATTTTATTATTGCTCTAAAAATACCTTGTATTTATTTTATGGGCAATCATAGTTTTTTCAAATTAAAATTATTTAAATTTATATATTTAGTATTAAGTCAAAGCATATATAGATGAAATGTCCCTTTTATATATTGATGATAAAATGTTAAAAAAATTTAGTTATAAATTTTGATAAAAAAATTTATAGTTAATAAAATATAAAATGGAATTTTAAAAATTTTATTAAAGTAAAATTTCAATTATAAATTTAGTTAAAGGCCTAAGAATTTTGTCACAAGTGTTTATCTAAATAGATGTAATGAGTATCCAGCGGATATAAAAATGAAATTGATAATTAACCGTGTAAATAGAAAATCTAGTTATCAAATGCCCGTATGGATAAGTATGTTGAAAACAAATATGATAAAAAATTCAAAACTCACTTAGGTTTGATAGTGCCTATATAGTAATTGCGAAAGTAGCTTACATGGCTATAGCTGTGGCTGATAATTGCAATTTAAACCAAGAAAGTTAAACCAATTTTTGAAAAAAAAAATGATATTAATCGCCAAAAAAAATGATATTATGATTCATCTCCTAAATGGACTTCATTAAAATTGTTTATGTATTGTAATATTGTATAGGTTCTTCAACTTAAAGAAACTGTGATTTGTTTTTTGGTTAGATTATTTTTCAATTGGAAGTTAAAGACCAATCACTTAGAGGATCTGTCACTCCCACCAAATATTTTTTTGGTATACACCAAACCGATGAGGCAATGACCAAACACAATGATTTTAATTTTATCATAATATCTATATAAGAATTGGAATCCATCCTTTTGGTCAGCTCTACGTTAATTGATGAATCCTGGCATCAAATGTTTAGGATTACTAAAGCTAGCAAGATAGGTTCTTTAAATTAAGAAACTGTGATTTTATAGTTATCTATATTTATATAAAAAAAAAATTGGAATGTATCCTTTGGTCAACTCTAATACAGTGACCACACTTGCCAATTGATGAGTTAATTGTGTGACATTAAATTAGTAACATTTTCTAAAATATTATTTAGTAATGATAAATGTTGGGCTCACAAATAAGTTACCCAACTAGTAGGGCATGACCAAGGATATGTTGGTTTTGTTAAGAGGTAACTTAAAACAAAGAAAGACCACAAATAATAACATTGACAAAGTTAATTAGTTGCCTATAAATAGCCCCATGCAGTTGTTAAACATTCATCCCTCAATTCACAGTCAAAAAATGTTTTGATAAGTAAGTGTAAGAGTTGAGAAATGAGTTGGAAGGGTAGTGTTGTTGCATCAACTTATGTTGTTGTGTTACTCCTCTGTCTGAATTTGCTTTCATTCACTATGGTGACTTCCCAAATCCTACCACCACTGCTAACACCACCACCTTCTCAAAACGCTACATGTCCTACAAATCTGGAGGCATGTGTCAGCTTGCTGAACACACTCAATACCGACTATGGCAATGCTAATGTTAATATTACAATTGGATCGGATCCCTGCTGCGACCCCGTTCAGGGTCTCACTGACATTCAAGCTGCTGCTTGCATTTGCGCGGCCGTCAAAGACAGCGTCCTTGGCAGCAGCCCAGATGGCATCGCCACTGGCTTTAGTACAACTCTAGGCAACTGTTTAAGGGACGATGGTGGATTCCGGTGCACTTGATCGAATCCATAAGCTACCTCTATCTATCATCACCAATATACCAACTGTTGTCATGTGCTTTTTTTAATTTCAGTTGTGTGTTTCTCTCCTTTTTAGCTTTTCCCATCAAATAATCTCTCACTCCTTCCAACGGAGTATCTGTTTCGTTGCATGAGAGAAGTTGTTATATGTACTAATCAAGTTATGTCATCTAATATGTCTAAGAGTTTTTATCTTTTATGCCTAGCTACTTGTATCATTTCTTTTTAATTTGTCTTAACTTAAACATATTTTCAAGGTGACATAAAAGGTAAGTTAGGTAAACTCATGCA
The DNA here is from genome assembly GCA_026586105.1 of Hylodesmum podocarpum. Taxonomy (NCBI): domain Eukaryota; kingdom Viridiplantae; phylum Streptophyta; class Magnoliopsida; order Fabales; family Fabaceae; genus Hylodesmum; species Hylodesmum podocarpum. The sequence continues at coordinate 3,745,895 of JALJEV010000493.1, read as the reverse complement.
CAAGAATTTTAAGTAGAAGAAACGTCGAAAGTTAAAATAAATTTTTTATTAACTAATTTATAAAAAGAATTAATATTTTTTTTTAAAAGAATGAGATAATTTTATGTAAACTAATCAATGAAAATTTATTAATTTTACTCTTATAAAGTAAATTTTTTTTTTTTCATATTTTATACAACCACCTTAATCAACTGACACTTAATCACGAGATAATTAAATATTTCATCCTGTGTTGTTGAGTTAAGAGTCGCACCATTTATGAAAGAATTTTCAACTTCATATGAAATAATTAACTTACAATATATGTATATAATTATTTTACTAATATTTTTTTTCTTCATTCTTCAAATTTTATAATTAATTGCACGATTGTCCCGAGTAAAACTAAAACTTGTTACACAACCATCTGTGCCAAGTACAGAACGGTAACTCGAGTTCTGATATTTGATATAACAGAACCAAATTTCCCCGTGGGTGAAGCAGTAAGAATCTCTATGCAGTTTGAGAGATCAGAAGAAACAGCTAAAGCACTTATTGACCGTGATGGTCGGTTCTTTGGAGGTGGGGTGGTGTCAAGGTCACCATCGTCGCTGCAAGGGAATTCAGATGGGTTTAGTATTGAGAAGTCGGAGACGGTGGGGTTAGGTGTAGGGACAAGGGTTGGTGAAACAAGAGCAGGGGAGGACTACTTCTTTGATGGCGAAGAAGACGGATGGAATAGTTGGGGTTATTGTTAGTGCTAGTGATAATAGCAAGAAACAATGGTGTTAACATTGTTGGAAGTCCCGTATATGGTATGTGTAATAAGTGATAAATAATCCTCACCAACTTTATAAGATTGAGTTAGACATCATCTACTCTGTCCAATATAACCTCATATTAATATGGTATAACTGTAGTCCGATTAGATACTTCAGATACAAAATTTTACAAACTTCAATGGATTACCTACCAAGGTGCTCCTACTTAGGAATATAGTATGTCATATGTCATGTGTGTGTTTCATTATGGTTTTTGATATGTTAAGTCTTTGCTTGTATAATTATGTCGACTTGATTTGATTCAAGTTTATTAGATGTTATGGACGTTGTGTGTAGCTTGTGTTCTTTATTTGTGGTGCTTTGTGAGCTTGTTTTGTGGTTGCTTCTTTGCTCGATACTTGTATAAATTGCTCTAGGGGTTACTTTGCTGTCTTGGATGAACAGGTCTTGTGTTAGCTTTAAGAGTTGTATGGAGCTTTCACAATTTTTTTTTTTTTTTGTTTCTTGTAACATTATAGATTTGGTTTGTGTGCTGTGGAGTTTTGATTCAAAATGTGGGTTAATTTGTTATTTTACTTGTGATGAGGAGTTAGGATTTGTGATGCTTTGGCTTATGTGATTTTGGTAATCAGGTGGTGTTTGGATTTAAGGTAATGAGTTGTGATCTGCTTATGTCTCTTGACTTATCGGAGTGAATTCGTCAAACTTATTACTATGTTTCTTTCTGGTAACCATTCTGGTTTATCAATTAGGAAAATATAAATTGTGTTTCACTTGTAATGCTTAGCGACTACACCGTCAGTTTGATTTTGAAGATTCATGTTTTAACTATCCTACCTTTGTTTATCTGGTGGTGACTTTGAGATTTGACATGTAATTGCTACACTTGAAGGTAAAGAAAGTATGTTTCGTGTAATTATAATGCCATCCATTTATAGAGAAGGTTGATGCTGATCGAAAACCAAATCCTCAACGTTAACATGAATGGTGCTAAATACTTAAATAACGATTTAAAATGGACTAACCAAACTCAAGGGAACTTCTTTGGACTGTAGTGGGATTTATGAAGCTTGCACACAAATTTATGCTTTCCCCGAACAACAAGTTGGAGGTTGTGCCATGTAAAATTCCTCTCATAAACTATAGTAAGGTGCTCTTTGTTAATGTGATGAAGAGGTTCATGCTAGACCTGATCAGCGATGTGGTGAGTAAGAATCAAAAGAGACAGTCTTACCTTAGAAACTAGAGTTAAAAATATAGCTGTAGCCATGACCGTAGATATGTGTGTAGTACTTGGCTGCTAAGTAAGGCTTCAAACAGCTAATATAGCTGATACAGACTAACATTGAGATTGACTTTAAACAACTTCTGATTATTAGCTGTTATCAGTTTGCTTTAGATGCTAGATCCAGTGCGCTGTTAGAATTTAGGGTGGACACGGACATCTAATCTATCATTTCTTGGTGCCAATTAGGATAAGATAATGCTTCGCTTGAGGTTTAGGAATGCAAACAGATGACAGATATAAAAAAAAATGGTGTTTTGTATAAAGTGGTCTTATCTAGTGGCTCAATGCATGCTTCTTGTACATGATATAATTCTAGTTGAGAAGACTAGAGGAGGGGTGAACTATAAACTTGAGCTGTACAGTAAATTGTAGCAGTGCATGGTTTTAGTTAAGTGTGTAAAAGACAAAGCATGTGTGCTGAACGGAAATTCATCAAGATACAAGATAGTAATACTTTAAAGGTGAAAATAAGGGATGATATTACAAACAAGTTGCATGGTTAATGTGTCTTTGATTCATCTTTGTTGGTGATGAGTGATTCATGGTAGTGTCACACGTAGGTTATAGCAGGAGTGAAGACCGTGATCCTGTCCTTTTTGTTTTTTTCTATAATTTTTTTCATGCTCATGATTGACTTAAATCTAAGATATGTTTCGTCAGATATTTTTTAGAATTATAAATCATTTATAAGACAAAATTAAAAATAAGAGCTTAAAAAATAAGTAAAATTTTATTTATTAAATTTTATAGTGGTGTACATGAATGATTGTATATAGTAAAGTTAATAAATGTAAATAATTTCGTCAAAAGTTTGTATAATATTCATTTATTTGCATGCAATAAAAGCTACTTTTGTTTTTTCATCATTTTTCAGACTTCAGTGATCTCTTAACCCCACAATCAAATATTACTATCCAACACTTCTGCTTCATTGACTTTTATAGTGGTATCATTTTAATATTTTTAATTACGTTTTTAAGATATTTTGAAATATAAAAAATTATGCTTAATAATTCATTGATTTATATAATAACAAATATCGTACAATTTACCTAAATTTAATATCTAATAATACACAGAAAATTGATAAAAAAGATAACATAGAAGTTTAATAAATTAAATAAAATTTCACAATAGAAGTTTGATCTCTCCTTGTGAGAGTCACTGAGATGTCATCATAAAAATCCTCCGAAGCATCCAAAGTGCACCAAGGTGTGGATTATTACATGAAGATAAAGTAATACCAAATTATTTTCTACTTAGGTAAGGTCACCATTAGGTAAGAGATTTACATAAATTTGTGAATTGTATTCTATATTGGCCCAAGCCCACAAAGGCTATTTTTACGTATTTATTCTCCTTATTAGGGTTACCTGACATATTGTATATATACTCAATAATAAGTTTTATTATTCTATTCTCTAATTCCCCTTTTTTCAATAATTAGTCATTACTTACTTTGACACTCATCCGTCCACCCACTGGCACTCATCCACTAACACTCCCCCGAGAGCAAGAAGAGTCTCCACCCTGCACCAAGAGGCACTCCCCTATTAACATTCATGTTCTTATTGGAGGAAATATGATCGTGTGAAGAAATAAGAAGCAAAACCTAAGTTCCTAATTAAATGCGGAGGTTAAACCATGCTTTTGGCAGCATCTGCTTGCAAAGTTACATGGCTAGGACAACTTCTAACAACTTAAATTTTGGAGACACATGTATCACTAGATTATCTGGTGACAATCAAATAATCCTCACGTAGGATCAAATCCAATCATTCATGAGCCAATCAAACAGGTAGAGATAGATTCTAACTTTGTAAGAGAAAAGATACTTAGGATAATTCACCACTAGTTACAACTAATTTTGTTAGCTCACATGACCTATTCGCAAATATTCTCAATAAACCATTCAAAATTTTTCAAGTTGATCACATTTGTATTAACTTTAATTCTCATAACATATGTTACAGCTTGACAGAAAGCGTTAAAATTAATAATATCTTAATATGATCGATACAATTAACTAATTGTGAAGAATTTCATTTCCTATCTCTAATTAAATATCATGTAATTATGATTGATTATATTTACCTTATTAACAAATAAAGAATAATATGGTATTATAAACATATAAGTTTAAGAGCTAAAAAAAATTAATATTAAAATTACGTATCATCTAACATAGTAAATACACAAAATAACACAATTATGAATATATAAAAAAATAATCATATTTATTTAGAGTAATATTTTTCGTTCTTTGCAGACAAAGAATTGTTACTACATCTAGAAAAGACATATTTTTTACTAAGATTTCTAAGAATAAAATATAGGTTTTATTAATTCCCGAGCATTTAAACTTCAATGGACACATAGTTATAACACATTAACAAGTAGGATAAAACTTGTGTACTTTATATTTATATGGAAGGACAATTAGACTGTCTAACTTTATTTGACTTAGGAGAAAATTATTCCGTGTATAAATTTATCCGAGAAAATAAATTTATAACTCTCTAAGAGTATATAAACATCAAAAATAAATTATTAAAAAATAACTAATCTAACTTATAATCAGATTTAATCCTAACAAAATTTCATTTAATTATTTTTATAATTACACGTGGTCATATGTAATAAAAATAATATATTTAATTATTAAATAATGATAAAGAATATTATCTTAATTTTTAATTTATATTCATCAATATTTTTATATAGTTTTTTAAACATATTTTATATTATATATATATATATATATATAATTAAAAAAAATTGGGAGGGCCACAGCTCCCCCACTCCCATGATCTTCCGCCTCTGACTAATACTTTTGTAGATACTTTACATTCTCACCATTTACTTTTTGTTTTCTTAATTCATCAGCTCTAACGAATAAGTAATTTATGACCATTAGAGCAACTCTGAACAGTGACATCAAACCACATAATTTTTTATTTGGTTATACTGAATCACAAACAGTTACACAACAATTAATAGGAACTCCTAAATGGACCGGTCTAAGCCACATTTGATATCACTGAAGAAAAGTGTGGAAAATGGTGTCCAAAGTGCAAATATCATTTTGCTTTTATCCTAGTGACTGGAAATTAGTTTGCCCTTCTTTACCTTTCACTTTAATCGGTTTGCATTATAAATCAATAACTGACAATGCATATGATACTGCACAAAACCATTTGAAAGATAAAGTAGCTCAATTGCCATATTTCTGCCCTATGGAAATTTATGATCTTTCTTCTCACCACGTTTTCTTTTGAGTGATCCACTTATAGCAGCCTTAGCTTTGGCCCATTCCTTCAAAGATGCAGCACTTCTCATAAATGAGCAAGTTTCGCCTATTTCATCATTTTTAGTGGATCTTTCCCTTGGACTTGTTTCAAGTTTTTCCTAAGCTACTGAAGCAGAAGCAATGTCATTGGCACCAGTGCGCTGAATCTTTTCTGGTATAATCTCCTGAAAACTTCATTAACAGTATTCTTATCCATGGGATCATTGTATATAAAATTTTATATAATTTTAACTTTTTTGGATACCTAATCTAACCATTAAATATATATATATATATATATATATACATATATATATATATATATTATATACTTTAAAATAAAGTGATATGATAAACTATAAAAAAATTTTAAAATTATATAAAATATGTATAACTATTTAATTAAAATACATTAATTTTGACTTTCAGATTAACAAATAAATAAGCATTGATTAATCAAAAGAAAAATAAAATATTTAATATAGAAGAAATATAGAATGCTATTACATACTAATTAAATTCATTGACGAATAGGATGATGTGGTAAAATAATGTTTTTTTATTAGATTCATGAGTATTAAAACAAGTTTTACATTTACCTTGTATATAAATTAAATTTAAAATAAAATTCTTATTTAACTAAAAATATTAAATTGTATAAAAAATTATATATTTTTCAAATGTATACATTGGTTTAAAAATATTTTTTATTATTGCTCCAAAAATACCTTGTTATTATTTTAGTGGAAACCATAATTTTTTCAAACTAAAACTATTTAAATTTAATATATTTCGTATTTTGTTAAAACATATATAGAAGAAATCTCCCTTTTATATATTGATGATAAAATGTTAAAAAAATAATTATAAATTTTGATAAAAAAATTTATAGTTAATAAAATATAAAATGGAAATTTTAAAAAATTATATTTGAGTAAAAATTCAGTGTAAATTTAGTTAAAGGCCTAAGAATTTTGTCACGTGTATTTATCTAAGTAGATGTAATGAGTATCTAGCGGATATATATAAAAATGAAATTGCTAATGAAATTGCTAACTAACCGTGTAAATAGAAAGTCTAATTATCAAATGCCCGTACGGATTAGTTCATTGAAAACAAATGTGATAAAGAAATTCAAAACTCACTTAGGTTTGGTAGTGCCTATATATAGTAATTGCAATGCATGCTTAAATGGCTAGCATAGCTGTGACTGATAAATGCAATTTAAACCAAGAAAGTAAAATCAATTTTTGAAAAGAAAATTATATTAATCGCCAAAATAAAAATTATATTTTGATTCATCTCCTAAATGGACTGCATTAAAATTGTTTATGTATTGTAATATTGTATAGGTTCTTCAACTTAAGAAACTGATTTTTTTTTTTTGGTTAGATTATTTTTCAATTGGTAGTTTAAGACTAATCACTTAGAGGATTTGTCACTCCCACCAAATATTTTTTTGGTGTACACCAACCAAATGACCAAACCCAATGACTGTAATTTTATCATAATATATATATATATATATATATATATATATATAAGAATTGGAATCTATCCTTTTGTTCAGCTCTACGTTAATTGATGAATCGTGGCATTAAATGTTTAGAATTACTAAAGCTAGCAAGGTACAGGTTGTTTAAATTAAGAAATTAACTGTGATTTTATAGTAATATCTATATCTATATTAAAAAAATTGGAATTTATCCTTTGGGTCAACTCTAATACAGTGACAACACTTTTGAATTGATGAGTCGGACATTAAATTAGTAACATTTTCTAAAATATTATGTACTAATGCTAAATGTTGGGCTCACAAGTAAGTTACCCAACTAGCAGGGCATGACCAAGGATATGTTGGTTTTTTTTAAGTAGTAATTTAAAACGAAAGAAAGACCACAAATAATAACATTGACAAAGTTAATTAGTTGCCTATAAATACCCTCATGCAGTTGTTAAACATTCATCTCACAATTCATAGTCAAAAAAGGTTATCATAAATAAGTGTTAGGGTTGAGGAAATGAATTCCAAGGGTAGTGTTAGTGCATCAACTTATGTTGTTGTTGTACTCCTCTGTCTGAATTTGCTTTCATTCACAATGGTGAGTTCCCAAATCCTACCACCATTGCTAACACCACCAGCTTCTTCAAACGCTACATGTCCTATAAATCTGTTAAATTTGATCGGGTTGGGGGCATGTGTCTCGGCGCTGAACTTAGTCAATGTTACAGTGGGGACACCAGCCCTGCCCTGCTGCGCCCTCATTGAAGGTCTCCCTGTGCTTCAAGCTTCTGCTTGCATTTGCACTGTCCTCAGAATCAGAGCTGGAGTCCTTGGCATCATCAACCTTGACATCCCCATTGCCTTGAATATAACTCTAGGTAACTGTGGAAGGAACAGTACTGGTGGATTCCAGTGCACTTGATCAAATTCATAAGCTACCTCTATCTATCATCACCAATACCAACTGTTATGATGTTCTCTTTTTAATTTCAATTGTGTTTCAATTCTCTCCTTTTTAGCTTTTCCCATCAAATAATTTCTCACTCCTTCCACCGGAGTATCTGTTTGGTTGCATGAGTGAAGTTGCTATATATACTAATAAAGTTATGTGATCTAATATCCAAGAGTGTTTATCTTTTATGGCTTGCTACTTGTATCATTTCTTTTTAATTTGTCTTATATTTGTAAGAGTGACATAAAAGGACACTTTAGGTAAACTCATGCACAAGAATGTTAAGAAGAAGAAATGTAAAAATTTAAAATTATTTTTTTATTAATTAATTTATAAAAATTCTCTTTTAATTATTTTTAAAAACAACATGAGATAATTTTATATAAATTAGTTAATGAAAATTAATTAATTTTACTTTTGTAAAGTAAAATAAGGAAAGACTCGAAAATACTTACTAGCTAGTTGTATTATTTGACGTTTAAGGTGACCATAGTTTTATACGGGGACGTAAACTGTCATTTATTTCTGGTAAGTTTGGTTAGATATTTTTAAAAATTATGAATTATTTATAAGATATATATAAAAATAAGAGCTTTAAAAATAAGTAAAATTTACTGTTACCAAGATAATATCTTTTAATTTAATGGTTAAATTAGATAAACTTAATTTATATTGAAAGATATAAGTTAATAAATTCTGTTAAATGAATTATTTTAATTTTCTTCTATTAAATTAATATATCATTTGCAAATATTTATTAAAAGAATATTAATTTTCAATTTTGAAATATTTTAATTCTTATCACCAATAGAATAATTTTTCATAGATTAAATTAATTTTACACAACAATTTTATTTTACAAAGCATTCTTTTTCATTGAACAAGATAATTAGCTGTACGTAGAACTAAAACTTTTAAAATTTTCTTTTACCAAACAAATTTTACCTTAAAAGAAACTTTTAGAAATATAAAAATAAAATGATTTGATAAATTATTAAATAATTTTATAATTTTATACGTGATTAAACCAGTGATAATATTAAGTTAAAATGTTAAATTAATTAAATTTAATTTATTCAAAAAGTGGTTAAACACAGTAAGTAAACAGATTTTATAGTTATTTTTCTACAGCATGGAAGCCATCTATCTTGTCTCTTTCTCATCCACTTTTTATCTTCTCTAATATGCTATTTGGATATGGAAATTCAACGCAAAAAAGAAATATAGGATCCCTGATTTCATTCATAACCCACATTTTTGTTATTTCTCTCCTCTAGTTTCATTCTCATGTCCAGAAGAATAAATGGGTGAACAAATACCTTATGACGTCATTTTACTTTACAATCAATATTCATTTATCAATTTATATATATATATATATATATATTCATATATTATATAATTGATTATCTAGTTATATATATATAATATAATTCTTTATTAATCAACTCACATTTTTTTTATTAATATAATATATATATATATATATATATATATATATATATATATAAAAACTGATTATTTATCTATATATTATACATGAATTTTACTTCTTTATCAAATATTTTTTTGGAACGAGATCCGATAAGGTGAACTAGATTATGACCAAATGAATTTACGTATTGGTCCTTCTCCCAATTATGTCTACCACTCAGTATTGAAACACACTTTCCTCAAAGCTCCTATTTCTTATTTTGTTTATGAAACTAACCCGTTATATATTTTGCTCGTGAGGTGTGCATGGAATGATTGTTGATAGTAAAGTTAATAAATATAAATAATTTCATTAAAAGTTTGTGTAATATTCATTTATTTGCATGCAATAAAAGCTTTGATTTTAATATTCAGGGCATGTGATATAAGAACTTTTGTTTTTCATCATTTTTTAGACTTTAGTGATCCCTTAACCCCACAATCAAATATTACTTGTCTCCAACATTTCTGCTTCATTGACTTTTGTAATGGTATCATTTTAATTTTTTTAATTATGTTTTAAAGATATTTTAAAACATAAAAAATATGTTTATTAATTCATTGATTTATATACTAACAGATATCGTACAATTTATCTAAATTTAATAAAATAGAAGTTTATATTAAATAAAATTTCATAATACAAATTTGATTTCTCCCTGTGATAGTCATTGAGATGTCATCGTATAAGTATCTAAAGTTCACCAAGATGTGGATTATTATATGAAGACAAAGGCAATATCAAATTTATTGTTTGCTACTTAGGTAATGTCACCATTAGGTAGGAGATTTACGACTGAGTATTATGTTCTTATGGGAGGAATGATCCTATGAAAGAATTAAAAGCAAATCTAAGTTCCTAATCAAGTGTAGAGGTTAAATCATGCTTTAGTGGCACTCCCCGCAAAATAACATGGCTCTAGGTCAATTTCATCAACGATCGCTAACTAAAATACATATGAAAATATACCGTCAATTAATTAACTTATTCATATAATATAATATAATATAATATAATATAATATATATATATATATATATATATATATTTTAATATTTTTTAACTATTTATTTATCTACTAAAATTATTTATCAAATATTTTTCTTTTTACACGACTTAAATTTAAAAACACCTGTACCACTAGATTATTTTGTGACAGTCGAACTAAACACTTAGAAATAGATTATAACTTTGTAAGAGAAAAGGTGCTCTTAAGAAAAATTACCACTAATTACAACTAATTTTTGTTAGATCAAATAACCAATTAACAAATCATTAAAGCTTTCAAAAATTTCCCGGTTGATCACATTTGTAATAACTTTGATTCTCATAGCATATGCTACAATTTGACTGAGTGTATGATAGATAACATTAACTAATAGTGAAGAATTTTATTTCCTATCTCTAATTAAATATCATACAATTATGATTAATTATATTTACCTCATTGTATATAAAGACTATTACGGTATTATAAACATATAAATCCATTAATTATGGATCTTGACTAATTATTTTGGGAGCTAAAAAAATTAATATTTATTAATTTAAATTTAAAATTACGTAATGTTAATAATATATAAAAATAACGCCATTGTGAATAAATAAAAAAATAACCATATTTATTTAAGATAATATTCCTCATTGTTTGAAGATTTAAATTCATCAATGTATATAAAGGATTTTTCCTACACACAATAAAAAAATTATTTTTTATTGAAAATTTTTAAAATAAAATGATAAATTTTATTAATCACCGATCATTTAAATTTCATAGACACATAATTATAACATATTATATCATTGAATAAGATGTTATATAATGAATAAGAAGGTAGATAGAACTTATGTATTTTATATGGAATTAATGCTGCAAAATTACTTTTCTTAATGAATAGAGGGAGGAGTAAGCCGTCAAAAATGTTTGATCTAGGAAAAATTACTTCAGTATAGAGAGTGAATTTAGAAATCCCTGATAGTATATATGAATATCTAAAATGAATTATTTAATAATAATTGGTCTATCCTATAATAAGACTAAATTTTATTAAAATTTCATTTAATTATTTTCATAATTACAGGTGATTAGATATGATAAAAATAATATCTTTAATTATCAATTAGTAACGTAGAAGATTGGCTTAATTTTTAATTTATACTCATCAATCCCCCCTCCCGTGATCTTCCGCCTTTGACTAATACTTTTGTAGATACTTTATATTCTTACCATTTACTTTTTTTTTTCTTAATTCATTAGCTTTAACGAATAATTAATTTATAACCATTAGAGTCACTCTGAACAGTGACATCAAAGCTGAGATTCTTTTATCTTCACGAGCACTTTCGTTCGTCATTCTTATGCTGCTTCCTTTTCAAGCTTAATAAAAAAAAACACACATTTCAATGCACTTTTCTTTTCCTCTATGTAGAGAAAAGTAATGCTAATAAACTCAACCTGGTTATTGAATTAGTCCGGAACTATGCCACTAGTTGAACCACATGAACCAAAAATAAAAAAATTCAACATGTTTTATAACTTCTAAATATCAAACAAAAAAATCCACAATGTATCTTAAAAATCTAAAACAATCACAAACTCACTCGGAAATTCACCGGGTCACCAATTCACTTGACCTAGTTCAACTGGTAGGATCACTGATAAAATACGAAAACTGAAGGTGTTATACTGGACCACACAGTTACACAACATTTTTCATCCAACAACCAATAAGAACTCCCAAACGAACCGGTTTAAGCCACATTTGATATCACTGAAGAAAAGTGTGGAAAATAGTGTCCAAAGTGCAAATATCATTTTGCTTTTATCTTAGTGACTTGAAATTAGTTTGCCCTTCTTTACCTTTCACTTTAATCTGTTTGCATTGTAAATCAATAACAGACAGTGCATATGATACTGCACAAAAACAGGTGAAAGATAACGTAGCTAAACAGGTGAAAGATATTTCTGCCCTATGGAAACTAGTGATCTTTCTTCTCACCACGTTTTCTTTTGAGTGATCCACTTATAGCAGCCTTAGCTTTGGCCCATTCCTTCAAAGATGCAGCACTTCTCATAAATGAGCAAGTTTCGCCTATTTCATCATTGTCAGTGGATCTTTCCCTTGGACTTGTTTCAAGTTTTTCCTCAGCTACTGAAGCAGAAGCAATGTCGGTGGCACCAACATGCTGAATCTTTTCTGGTATAATCTCCCTTGAGTTAAACCCATCACTCACAACTTCATTGATAGTATCCTTAGCTTCACCATTATGCTTGCAATCAATGGCAGGTTTCACAAGGGGCTCCTTGGCCATTGGCTCTGGGAAAGTAAAGTCAGGCAAGATGTGTGAAATGCTAAACGAATTGCTGTTCTCACTAACCAGTTGTGTCCAGGATTGTTTTCGCAGCCAAGAAGCACCTCTACCTGTCATCTTATTAGGTGCTGCCACATTATGCTGATTTTCAGCAAGTATCACTTGTTTATGGGTAGGTTGAGCTTCAGCAAGATATTGTATCACTTGTTTATTGGTAGGTTGAGTTTCGTTAAACTCTTCAGTCACTAGTGTATTGGTGGCAAGTTGAGCTTCGGCAAGCTCTTCTGTCACTTGTGTATTGGTAGGTTTAATCCCTAGGTTTCCATCCCTTTCCATGTTTCCAGTTGTGTTGTTTGTAGACAAGGGTGCACACACATCATCAGATCCTCCTTGATACTTATCAGAGTTCAACTTTGGCAATATGAGAGAGGCACTGAAAGCAGTATTGCCTCCATCACCAAGAAGTTTTCTCCAAGATGACTTCTGAGACCATGAAACTTTATTCAATTCCCCAAAATCATCTTCTAGCTCAGTATGTTGAGGACCAGATCCCACCTCATCAGCAGAAGTCCACACATTACTCTTGTCTACAGGGGTAGTAGACACTTCCCCATTGCTTTCCATTTCCAAATTGGGGAGTGATTTTTCCTTCTTGTTCTTGACAGGTTTGCTATTACTCCTTTTTCCAGACTTTTGCACTTGAGGCATACTCTGGTAGGGTTCTTCCATAGCAATTTTTGTTTTATTCAACCATGATTCCTAAAGAATGAAAACAACAATTAGATAGAATAGAATTCCTATTATTTGATAAAAGGAAACTGACATTTCCACTTAGACCCTGATTTATTAAACTCCCCCACCCAAACGATAAAAAAATATATAAAGTAACCTGTTCCAAAATCCTTTCTAGTTCCTCGTTCCCTAATAAAGCTTTATTATTTTTCTTGGTCTCCACATTAATAATGAGATCATCTTCATCTGTTTCACTATCTTCGCATTCATCAGAATGTAAAGGATCAGGTGATTCAAAAGATTCCTTCTCCTCCCCAAGGTTCGTGGCATTGGAAGCTTTTTCTTTTCCAAATAGCTTGTTCATCACGGTATTCATTATGCTAATCTCCTCATCATTAATTCCACCACTTTCAACTGCCCCTTCAATAGATAGCTTTTCTCTTTCAGCGACAAAAGGTCTACAATGCTCCTCACAATCACAAAAATTCACAGGGAGTGGAGGAACTTTAATATTCTTAAAACTGTATTTGTGCTTGCCAGTTCCACTGAATGGTATGGATTTCACCTGCACAGGTATATTATGTAGCATGTAAAATTGAGCCATATGATTTAGCACTAACATATTTATACACAATTAACCATAAAGCAAAAGCAATAACACACTCTATATATTAAACTTTTATGTATTATACAAAATGCATTGTACATAACTTGTAAAATATTTTTACCATTATGAGTACAAAGACAGATTTTGGTAAGTGCAAGAATTTGTGATAATGCATTTCCTCGATAAGTTATAAGATGATAGAAGTAAATCATAATAGTTGGATCTTGGTAACGTTAAAATATTTTCTACAATCTTGACTACTGTCAATTATAACCTGGTTCCATAATAGATCGTAATCAATATAAGAAAATTTTTATTTTGGCATTATTTTATATTTTAGCCTTGCAGCTATGCAGTAATTTCCACATGTTCCCCGTGTATGGTCGAATTTGGGCTTGGGTTCTAACTTAGGTGTTACCTTAGCTTTTCTGTAAAATTGTCTCAATCATTATTGGACTATGATTCTAATCCTAAATTGTTGGAGAAAAAGTATTAGGTAGTACGAAGTCTACTTAAACATATGCAATGCTTTCTCTCAGTTAAAATTCAGTTCAATGATATTTCAACAAACTCCCATTTACCAGGATACGTGATACAGTCAAACCTAATTTTATGTCCTTCGTCTCTCCTACAAACTGGATCAGAAACTAGAAGGAACCTAATTGCCAATCTGTAGATTCTGTACCAGTGCTATAGCAGAATGGACAAGGGAAAAATCTAAAAGAATAACAGAATGAACTCTCAAGAATAACTAACTCACTTCCCCTATCATCGTCTGCCTCTATTTATAAGAGCAGAACTATTTACCTATTATAACAGATCATAAGGCCTACTCTCAAGTCTCAATTAACAAGGACTAACTAACAGGGCCAATCCTAACAGTTTCACTTCTCTGTTTGACTTTTTGCTTCATCTTGATGTTCTACACATTCTTTAAATAATAACTCAACAAAATTTTCTTCCTTCAATTTACCATAAGGACAAAACATTAATTCTAATTGAAAAATAGCAAGAAAAGCATTCAAGGAAAAATATCACAAAAACATCCAAGGAAGTGCATCTAAATTACAGAAAATGGATTCCATGCATTCACACAATCATGCATTAATGAATTCAGAACCTCCAATGAAAATTGGACAACCGATAATCACAATGTATATTTTAACTTGTATTTACTGAGATGATTCATGACCATCAAACAGTCCCAAGTAATCAACTGCATGAATGCGTGCTTCCCCTGACTGCAGGAAAACAAGATCTTAAGTTTGATCTTTACAATAAAAGTTGCAAAATCCCAAATGTGAACCCCACATGCTTTATTCACAGCATTCAACCATAACCAATCTAAGTCCTTCACAGTCCAATTCCCTACACATCACCCATACCCCAACAATCACATGATTAACCGATAAGATAGATAAACTAATCCTCAAAAAATGAAGGCATAAACAAACAGCAAGGAATGTTAAAATAAAAAAGCAAACCTTTCTCAATCTGGGAAAGAAAATGTTGAGGTGTTTAGTATTTGATTTCTGAGAGTGTGTGGTGTTAGTGGTGGGCATTTCCCTCAAAACTACATCAGGTGATTGAGCAGCATCGTGGAGAGCTTCTTGTTCTTCACATTCTCTCTTCAATCGCGTGAGATAGTCTTCTTTAGCCTTCTCCAATCTCAACCTTCCACCCTTCCAAAGACACCCATTATACTGCCACATCAACACAAAGTAACACAAAGTTAAAAACAATTACTGAAAACGACATGGAACAGAATAAGAGAATCTCCAATGGTAGAATCAAATTAAAGTTCTTATCATATTTGAATAGGTCACACTCACAGGGACACATTTAGTACATAGTTACCTTGCTGAAGAGTTTGGAAAGGGATTTAGGGTCAGAGACAAAGTCGAGGTAGGCGAAGCTGCGACCTTTGGTTCGGATTGTTTGGACGGTTTGAACAGTGCCGAGAGAAGCGAATAAGGTTCGGAGATCTTCGGCGCTAACGGCTTCTCCCAATCCTCCAACGAATATTCTCACACTGTTATTCTTTTCTTCCAATTCCTTCTCCATGCTTATTACTCACTATCTACCTCTATGCTCGGAGCAACGATTGAGAATAATAATGATAATAGTAATAGGGTAATAGGGTTCTCACTTGCCACCAGAGAAGCGGTGTTTGACGACACCGTTTTATGATAAGTAAGAAATAAAAGAAGACAACACTATGCCCAATACATGCTTGGTATTTCGCACGTCAACCCCTTTGTTTTAGGGGAATACAGTAGAAAGGCCACCAAAATTTGTGAAATTTGTAATTAAATAAAGTTTAAATCCTCTAAATATTGATTTTTATTGGGTTTTAGTCTTCTAAATATTTTCATTGTATTTAATCCTTCACATCTTCCAATTAACCTTTTTCAAGTTTTTCTTAAATTCTATTACAACGTGAGCTTAAATTTATATTATAATTACTTTTATATTATAATTATATTAATTTTATATTTTTCATAGAGTGATAATCATAAAGATCATGCTTAAATCTACGAAAAGATTAAATAGGATAAAAATAACATGATAAAAATTAAAATATTAAAGTTTACAACTACTTATAAAATTATAAGAATCAAAATATCTAATATAAATAAATTCAAATAAACATGTGAAAAGTAATGTTCAAAAATACTTTTTGACCTAATATAGTTAAGCAAAATTAAAATTAAGTTAAGCAGGCGGCGCCACGTTTAAGCAGAGGGTACGTAGTTCTTTAAACTTTTTCTTTTATATAATAATAATAACAACAAGAGTTTGATTTCTTCTAATTTTCTTGTAATTTTAGCTTTTAGTCTATAATTAAAAAATAAATAATAAAAATAAGATCTTTTATAATTAAAAAAAAAGTTAAAATATAATAACAATTTTTTTTAAAAAAATATTATATTCTTTATAATAAACTAATTTTATCTTTTAAATAATTATTAGAGAGAAAAATATAATAATAATAAAAAAAATTACACAAAAAATTAAAAAAATTAAAATTAAAATTAAAAAAAATATTGTCGCTCAAAACTTAAATCGTACCTCCATATTTTATTCTTATTCTTTATTTTTAATCTAATGGCTATACACGCGTTTTTTTATCGCAAGTGTAGATAACCATTAAAAGACTATGTTGCTGAAGTAGTTTATATACATAGAATCAGTCTACCCAAAATAGAAAATTAGTACGTAGAATCAGACGGCGTCGATGAAGTGAGGTGTGGTCGACAATTGACAAACCGTTTGATGCGAGAAGTATGCAGCCCACAATCATAAGAGAAGTGTTATCTTGCAGTAACCATTTTTTGGAAATATTGCTGCTATTATAATAACCATTTCTCGGCAACATTGTTGCTATTTAATAACCATTTTCTGAGAAATATTATTGCAATTTAATTAATATACAAATTACTCCGAAACCTAATATTTGATAAATAATTATAATTTACACAGATAATTAATTATAAAATATAAATAAAAAATACATATATATTTTATGAAAAAATTGTCTGATTAAATACATATTCTATATAACAAATTTTCTGTCGGACATCAAAAGTCCATCATAAATATTTATATTTATATTCACTTCTAGACGCCGAGTGCATCACGATTAATTTTACAAAATGGATTTCCTATTATTAATATCCATTCTAATATATTGTATTTAAGAGTAAATTTCAGAATAGAGAAAAAAATATCAGATGAGGTTAACTGTGACGGCATATCATGACTCGTTCATATAAATATCCACTGTTTTCTAAACATACGATCAATTGATAAGAACATAGCAATTTCACCACAATTGAAATTACTTTACCTATGAAATGCTTCTACGCTTGATTCTTAATTTACCATGAATTTCATAATACGTGTCTCTAGGCTATATAAGAAGAATCCATTGCCATGGCCCATGTCTATGAATCTCCAAAGCACGTAGGAAACAATAATATTGTCTAGCTAGAACATTGTTGTTCACATATAATTAATTATTTGTTTTGTTTAGCAATAATGGAGAAGGAAATTAGTTATAAACAAGATTCTGCAGGCAAAAAAAAGGTTCGAAGTCGAAGAAGGGTGATGGGAAAGGGAAAGATGGCACAAGTAATGGTTTAGGCTATAAGGAAAAACCCCAAGACAAAAAAAGGTTCTAAGAAAAGCCAAGGTGGTTGAAGAACTTTGAGCAATATGAAATATCCAACAGCTAATGTCTCGTAACAACTTTACTGTCAATTGCAATACCCAGTTATTTATAATCTACTGAATATTTTTCATCTTCTAAGGAGCATATATTTTCTTTTAAAGAAAAAATAATAAATATATAGTGAGTGACCTAAAAGGAAGAGAGTATGATTGATCTATTATACTGTTCATGCTTAAATTAAATCTTAAATTAAATTGAAGTTCTCTCAAATACATTAAAACAATTTATTTTAAGTATGTTTGCAAATTAAATTTACATAACAGTTTTTTTTTTTAAAAAAAAAAGTTGATTCTTATGTTTGAAACTTGTTATTATTAAATTAAGAGTGTAAAAAATGAAAGAAATAGACATATTTACTTGATATTTTTATATGAATTTTAATTTTATTTTGTTGATAAAAATATGTTTTAAAATATTTGTAATTTTAATTTTTCAATTTTTCTTTATTTATTCTTATAATTTCATTTATATATGTGTCAATTATTTTAGTTATACTTTTAGCTGTAATTATTTTATTTTTTATATTATAATTAATCTTATATTATATCTTGAGATATTTTTACAATTGAGTTCAATAGATTACGCATAGAATCCTACTTTATTTAAAATAAGATAATAGAGAAATTTAATAAATATTTTAAAGACAAAAATGTTTGAGACTTTGAAACTTGTTTACCAATTATTATTCAAATAGACTTTTCTGCAAATAACAATGCGTAGAAGCTAGCTAGATGACATATCTTGCCAAAAAATTAGCATAAGAGTGCATGATTAAATAATAATCTGGTTTAATCATATTTCATACTCCCTTTAAACACATAACAAAAAAAGACAAAATTTTTTGGACTTAAATATATACCGAATTTTACTAATGAAACTCTATTTAATATGTTCATATTAAAAAAATTACCCTTAAATTAATTCAATTTTTAAATAAAGACACTATCTCCAGAAAAAAAAAAAAAAGAGTATTGATCAAGGGTAGTTTAGAAAATGCAATTTTATTTTACATGAAGACGAGAAAATTAAATATATTTAATTATATATTTTAATCCATGTGAAATTAGGTGTTTCTACAGGTAATTTAGAGGGTGTAAAATTTAACTCCATTATCCAAATTATTTTATTGTGTTTTTTAGCTTTGGATTGGAAGCATCCATGAGTTGATTTGTACTTACCATTCTTAATGATTATATGAATTTTGTTCACTGCAGGTTTATTGGCTAATAGAACTTATGTGGGAAGAAACTTAATGCAACAAATTCTACGTCTTGGTCAAAAACTCTTATTCCATCTTGTTTGGTGTCTAGTGCTAGTGTTTATAGTTTACATGGTTATTTGTATTTGTAAGTACGATGAGTTGTGAATTTGAGATTCACAGCTCCTTAATTAATTTATTTATAAGTTTGTACTGATATTTAATGGTTTGTTAATAAAGTAGCTTATTGTACTCAAATTTCAAGCCAATGAAGTGATGGAGGGCTGGTTCAATTGATAGAACTGATTACTATAAAAGAAGTCTCTAGTTAATTAAAATAACTTGACACCTGTAGTTTTTCTATAGGAATTCAAAATGCTAGAAAAAACGAATTCTCTCCTACGAAATTACATAAATTACGAAATTACATAAATTTCTAATGAAAAATATTTGTAAGAAAATTGACTTATTAGTTGGGTATTGAAGTTAACTATAGAATTGGCTGCATAATAAAATTGATTTATATAATATATTCGCAAATATAAAATTCTTGACATGATTGATTACTTTGCAAAAAGATGAATACGAGATTGATGCGTGGAATTAATGATCATGAAGTTCGATAGTTGCATGCGTTGCATAAATAAATATACTTCTCGGATTAAGCTGGATAAATTTCATAACCAATCCAAAGGACCAAATTTTGAAAAAATATTACATGATTTTATCAAAAAGTCGAAGATCTTAATTATAATGCAAGTTAAGTCGATCAAAAAAGTGTTTGTAGGATGCTTATCAAATAAATCTCTATATTTTTCTGATGAAAATCCTAACTATTCCTTAGGTGAAATAAATTAATTAGAAACATACATTAAAGTTATAATCTAATAAAAGCATGACATTAATACTTGCATGTACAGTATAATCGACATATTTGGGAAATAAAATAGTGTTTCTTTTTATTTTCACTCAATTTTAAAATATTTTAACAAAATTTTCAAAAAATAAAAATAAAAATTAACAAAACACAATTTCTCCTCTGTTTTATATTTTTAGTAGAAAAAAAAATAACAAACAAGTAACACTAATCCTTAACCCTTAAGTACTAGAGATTAGGGAACGTGCAACCGAACATTAGAAACTCAATGTTATATATGTTGCTGTTTTATGGCGGAAAAATTACCCATTAAAAACATTAAAAACATGTGTAAAATAAAACTTTCTTTATAATTTTAGTAAAAAAAAATCATTGTGTAATTAATGAATTTGTGTCTAACTGATTTTTATAAAAAAATAAATTAAACAAAGAAAAAAATTAAAAAAAAAAATTAGGCCCTTAACACTAGCTCCACCATCCACTAAAATCAAAGTAGGGACAAAAATATGAGATAAGAACAGCCAAAATAAATTAAGCTACTAAGACATTACGGTCCATGATACTGTAAAAAAATGTATGATACATGATAATAAAGATTATGAATTTGTTTGAAGTTTTAAAGATACTATATAGATATAAATCAGTTTATAATTAAGTAACAAATAATCGAACGGTTACCTGAGTAACAAAAAGTCAAAAACTGCTCCGAATCTAATAGTAGCTAGGTATTACCACTTACCATTACCATGTAGTTCTCTTTCTATGTCATACATTTACACATTTCACTATATATACACACACACACACTATCACTTAAACAAAAACACACAAAACGCATCGTCGTATAAAGCAACGATGGCGGAAGAAGGTGGTGGTGGAGGAGTAACCGTGAGGAATAGGAGGGGTTGCACGTTTCACAAAAACGACTTCCTCCCTGAGGAGTCGTTTAAGAGTTGGGGAAACTACGTGCGCGCGTTGAAGGAGACACCGCGGAGGTTCAAGGATCGGGTCGTCACGCGATCCGATGAGCGCGTGGAGACCGTCGACATGACGGCGCGTAGCAGCGCCGAGATGAAGAAGACGCTCAATTGGTGGGACCTCATGTGGCTCGGCGTCGGAGCTGTCATCGGCGCCGGAATATTCGTTCTTACCGGCGTCGAAGCCAGGGACGTTGCCGGACCCGCCGTGGTGCTGTCGTACGTGGTGTCTGGTGTCTCCGCCTTGCTGTCCGTTTTCTGTTACACCGAGTTTGCCGTCGAAATCCCCGTTGCGGGTACGTACGTGTGCATGTCTTCTATATTCACATGTTTCATTCAATTTGTTAATTAACTGTTTTATTGTTTCTTGTTTACATTCTTGCCACATTTTTTGTTGTTCTGTTTTTTGGTTAGACCAGATGAAGTGATTCAATTTTGTTTTGTTGACCCTTTTATTTAATTGGAATTAATTATATACGATTTAGTTTAACTGAAATTTTTATAATATATCTTTTTATTTTTAAAATTAAAGCAAATTTAGTATTTTCATTCACACTAAAAAAAAAAACAATAATATTATCGTTACTTTCTTAAAAAAATTTCATTTTTGTATGAACGGTGAAAAAAAATTATATATAATATATTTGGAAGCTGGAATGGAAAAATTTGTTTCAAGTTTGTTATAATAATATTTTTTTAGGTGAACAGTTTAAAGAGAAAACCAAAAATATATTTATAGTTAACTTAAATTTATAAAACTATAAATATTTATCTAAAATTAATAATAAATATATTATTATCTTCTTACATTATTTTTTCAATGAAAAACTTTAATTTTATATTTTCAATTTAATTTTACTTTTCAAGTGATATTATTTTTGGTATTTTGTAAATATTTTAATGCATTTATTATTATATTTTTTTTAACTATTATTATTAAATTGATTAAAACATAAATAAATATTTTACACAAAAATTATCTTCCAAAAAAAATGTTAATTCAAAGATTAAAAAGATTAAAATTTGTGTAAGTTATTTAATATTTTTGTTATTAAACTATTTGGAATTTTTTTCTAAATCAATTTTAAACTAAATTTATTTTATTTTTATCCATATATTTGATCTTCTTAACTAATTATCTTTTCTTAATCTCTCAATTTTACCAACATTACACTAATGTCATTTGTTTATTGTTGTTGTTAAGGTGGGTCATTTGCCTACTTAAGAGTGGAGCTGGGAGACTTCGTGGCATTCATAGCCGCAGGAAACATCCTGTTGGAGTACGTAGTAAGTTGTGCTGCGGTATCAAGGTCATGGACTTCATACTTCGCCACACTTTGCAACCATAATCCCGATGATTTCCGCATTGTGATCCATCACATGAACCCAAACTATGGCCACCTTGATCCTATAGCAGTTGCAGTGCTTGTAATCATATGCATCCTCGCTGTTTACAGCACCAAAGGCTCTTCAGTCTTCAACTACATCGCCTCACTTATACACATAGCAATCCTTATCTTCATCGTCATAGTTGGTCTTCTCCATGCCAAGCCTCATTACTATGTACCCTTTGCACCCTATGGTGTTAGGGGCGTGTTTCAAGCTTCGGCTGTGCTTTACTTTGCTTATATTGGGTTTGATGCTGTTTCAACCATGGCTGAAGAGACCAAGAACCCTTCAAGGGACATTCCAATTGGACTAGTGGGGTCAATGTTGATCACCACATTTGCATATTGCTTGCTTTCAGCTACACTATGCCTCATGCAACCGTATAGTGCTCTTGACATAAACGCACCCTTTTCAGTGGCTTTTAATGCTATAGGGTGGGATTGGGCTAAGTACATTGTTGCATTTGGTGCTTTGAAGGGAATGACAACAGTTTTGTTGGTAACTGCTGTAGGTCAAGCTAGGTATCTAACACACATTTCACGTACCCATATGATGCCTCCTTGGTTTGCTATTGTTGATGAGAAAACTGGAACACCTATTAATGCCACAATTACTATGATTGTAGTCTCTGCTGTGATAGCTTTCTTCACTGAACTTCAGATTCTCTCTAACCTTTTGTCAATTTCCACTCTCTTTATCTTTGTTCTTGTGGCAATTGCTCTCTTTGTGCGTAGGTACTACTCTAGTGGGGTTACAACAAAGGGGAACCAAATCAAGCTCCTTGTGTTTATTGTGTTGATTTTTGGGTCCTCATGTGGGGTTTCTTGTTGTTGGGCCCTTAATGTTGGGTGGATTGGGTATGCTATATTTGGGCCAATTTGGGCTTTGGCTACTGGTGGGCTTTGGCTTCTTGTTCCACAGGCTAAGCAGCCCAAAGTTTGGGGGGTGCCTTTGGTTCCATGGCTACCTTCAATGTCTATTTTGATTAACATATTTCTTCTTGGATCTATTGATAAAGATTCTTTTATTAGGTTTGGTATATGGACAGTGTTTCTCTTGGTTTACTATATCCTCTTCGGGTTGCATGCTTCTTATGATACGGCTAAGGAGTTTGAGGCACAAAGTAGTGCAGAAAAGGAGTTAAACGGGTTGGAAAATGGGGTAGTGTCTTCTTCTACGTAGTCTCTAGCTAGTTGATAGCACTTGGTTCATGAAAATGTAGGTTCCACTAAATAGATAGATAGATAGATCTCATAATCGGATTCACAGGTTATATTGTTTTACTCTTAATGTATTCATACATTTATTCCCTCCTCGATGTATCTCATTTCTATTCTATTTTATTTTTATTTTTCTCTTTTCTTTCTATCACATCATCTGCGATAGTATTAACATTTATCTCTTCGTTTTACCTTTTACCTACGAAATATACAACAAGTACGTATTAAAACTCATTATGCCTTTGGAAAATCGTGTTTAAATTTTATTATTTTGTTATTTACATCTTAATCTTTAGGTAAATTACACTAACTACCATTAAGTTCCACGAGATTGCATATTTGCATATGACTCCCTTGTTTTTTCAATTATAACAACTTTTATGAAAATATGAAATTGTTATTTTTTTAAATAATGAAGAAGGTTGGATTACTTTAATGTATAGTATATTATTTTTCATACAAGTGAAAGTGTAGTATAACAACAACAAAAAATTGAAAATAATTGATGAAACATAGGAATTTAGTGTAATTTAGAATTTTGCATTCAGAACACAATAACCATTAAAAAGAACCTCACCATGGAAGAACAGTTTAAGGCTAAGTTTCAGATTATTTTTTTAAAAAAAACATTATAACAGAGAATAAATGAATGTTGTTTGGGAGAATTCACATCAAACAACCAGTAGGGATAAAGCAATTCAGGAATCTAATCACAAAAATGTGCGCACCCAGTTCCTTCCAAGAAGGTACCATATGTTTTGGGTTGATCAAAAGGATATGGCATCTTCCAACAATGCCATGAGCTGCAATCATGCCAGCCTGAAAGTCATTCTTTCAGTTAAGTGTTTTTTTTTTTTCTCAGTTCAAAAGGTTGGTAACAATTTGCAAGAAATTTAACTGCCTAATATATTTCCACTTAACGAAACTCATCAAAGAAATTTTTTTGTCTGAAAAATATATTTTCTCTTTCATCATAAACTCAACTCTAACTACCTTAAATCCATCTTAGTGAATTTCATAAATTAGATCACTGGTATATTTGGCATGTATAAACTCAACCTAACAGAGTTTGCTTCAAAAACTAATGGAGATTAGATATAGATAATTTAGCAGGCATAAGTAGGTTCATGGAAGCTAGTAGTGACATAATTATTAATAGCTTTCTTGATTGTCAATACAATAAGCAAGAATGTCAATACAATCAAACCAAGCGGGGATTCTGAAAGATTTTTGCAAGCACTTTATTTCAGTAGTCCAGCGAGTTTGGGGAAGTGTCAGCTAACCTCAGCTTCTGGTTTGTTGTTGAGCCATTCTTCTCACCAATAGTCTCCACATGAACATGAACCATCCTTAAAATGATGAAACCGATTTGCATCCCTTACAATTATTTCCCTTTCAACGAGCTTTGATATAAGCTTTATTGCAGAGTGACAGTTCACACATGCTCGAAGATTCTTTGTTATTCTAAGTGTAGTTCCAGGAGCGGTACTAATAAGCCCATAAGCAACAGCTATCCTCTCGCTATGAAAACTAAGATTCTCTACCTTCTCTTCATAATTCAGATCATGTAAAACAGATTCTGTATGCGGGACAAACCCAGCCTCCTTTAATCTTCTATCCAATCTCTGAAGCTCATTGAAAATTTCTTTAGCCATTGGTTGTGACTGATCCCCTACATGAAATGTATGTAGTTTCCCATTTATTTCAATTACACTGTAACCAAGATCTTTATTCAATCCTTTCTCCTTCATTAGAACTCGAACATGTGCAACACGATCCCACAAGCGGGAGGAAGCATAGAGATTAGAGAGTTGTACATAATGCCCTGTGTTATATGGATCCAATGAGAATAACTTCTTTGCAGCATATTCTCCCAATGTTACACAGCGATGGATCTTGCATGCACTCAGAAGCGCACCCCATACACTAACACCAGGTTCAATGGGCATTTTCATCATAAATGCACAAGCCTGAGCCAGATAACCTGCTCGTCCCAAGAGATCAACAACGCAAGAATAATGCTCATTGCGAGGCTCAATTTTGAAGTCTTTCATGCAATGAAATAGCTCCCATCCCTCTTTTACAAGGCCAGAATGATTGCATGCTGTGAGAAGTCCAATAAAGGTGACATCGTTTGGTAATACTCGTGCTTGCTTCATTGCATGGTAAAGATTAATGGCTTCCCATCCTTGACCATGCAATCCATATCCCATAATCATGGCACTCCACATAACAACATCCTTGTCAAAATTATGATCAAATACCATGCGAGCAGATTCTACACTTCCACATTTTGCATACATATCAATGAGGGCTGTATTAACAAAAATGTCACTTCCAGATTTACTCTTGCTGACATAGTCATCCATCCATTGTGCTAATTTGATGGAACCAACTTGTGCACAAGCTAAGACTGCAGACCTCACAGTGACAGAATCTGGTTTAATACTTCTGGAGATCATGTCACGAAATAGATTTACGGCATCCTCAGCATGACCATTCTTTGCGTAGCCAGATATCATAGCATTCCACATAATCACATTTGATGTCTTCATTTGATCAAAGAAGGATCTTGCAACTGTCACCAGCCCACATTTAGCATAAAATGCTATTAGTGAGATAAGCAAATCAGGCTCATCTTCAAGACCCATCTTGATGACACAACCATGAAGAGATCTCCCTTGCTCTAAGTTATCTATATCAGTATAAGCCCTCAAAATGCTTACCAGAGCAATCCAATCTGGTTTTGTATCAGCTTTTCTCATTTGACTAAACATTCTCAATGCTTCCATAGCTTCCCCATTCTGTGCATATCCAGAAATGATGGAAGTCCATGAAACAACCGTTCTATTGTGCAACCCATTAAACACCACTTTTGCCTTTCCAATATGACCACATTTAGAATACAACGCCACAAGGCCATTCTGCACAAACACATCCGATCCAAACCCATATCTGATTATCTGTCCATGAATTAGGCAATTCAAACCAAAATCTAACAACTCAGTACAAGCTTTTAGTACATAAGGAAAAGTGAATCCATCCGGATGCACTCCTGTCCATCTCATCAATCTATACATTTCAACAGCATCCCTGAACATATTATTCCTTGAATAATTCCTAATGATAGCATTCCACAAAAAAATATCAGGGTAACAAAATTCATCAAACAGCTTGCGAGCATAACAAATTTGTCCAAGATTTGAACTCCCATTAACCAGTTTTGTCATGAGAAACCCATTATGTTGCAGCCCAGAGACAACCAACATGTTATGTATTTGATCAAGGTGTCTCTTGTGAGTAGAATTATCAATAAGAGACGCAAAGAAAGAGTCTGAATTGAAGCCACAATCATGGTTAACGAAATGTTCAAGATGAAGAGCTGATGAGGAACAAAGAAATTTGACAAACTTGAGGACCAAGCATGAGGGTATTTCACAAGTTGTAACCTTTTGGTTTTTTCTTGTAAGGGAAAATAAGCTAAGGAGTTTCCAAGCCATAGAACTGTGTCCATTATCCTTCAATATATGCTTGCAAATTCTAAGCTCATGTCAACAAATAGAGATGTAGCCTACTAAGTTTCTGTTATTCTGGTTTCTAGCTTCTTGAAGCTCGATTTAGTTATGATTTCTCCTTCCCAACCTAAAATGGAGCACATTGATGCATTTAGTCGAACACGTAGACTACGTTAAGAATAGTGATGACTGATAACGAACAAGTAACAACTCAACTTGTTGAAAAGACTCTAAAGACAAGTGTTAAAGGTCTCAGAGACCAAAGGCCGATTCAGGCTTCGGTGGGTTTGGGCTTCTTGTTCCACACGACATGGACATCGTCCAAGGCTGTTATTCGCATCTGTTAACAAGTGCATGCGATCAAAGTTTATTTATAAATATGATATTTAATAAAATATAAAATTAATTAGTATAATGATTAAAATATAGAGAAAATTTAACTTTGATTTGGAAAAAAATAATAACTTTTATTTTCTGAAAAAATTGTTTATATTTCTCATTTTATGTAACTATTGTAGTTGTTTTTGTAAACTCAAATAAACTATACAAAATTACTTAAAATCATGATATACTAAAATGAAATAATTTTAAAAAGATAACGTGAAAAAGTGAATATATAACAATTTCTACTAACGTTGGTTAATGAGAAACTTTATAATGTACCAATCAAATAAATATAAAATTAAACCTATTATTATTATTATTATTATTATATATTATAACATTAGATACATTCGAAACGATAGCGTTTAGAAATGTGCTTCAACGACGGAGAACTCCTAAAACCCTAAACTCATAAACCTCCGTTTCCCTAAACCCTTTCACGTAGCGATGAACTTCAGGTTCCAGAACCTCTTGGGCGCTCCCTACCGCGGGGGCAACACCGTCATTTCGAACAACACTCTGTTACTCTCCCCAGTCGGTAACCGCGTCGCCGTCACTGACCTCCTCAAATCCGAAACCTCCACTCTCCCAATCCAATCCTCCTCCAACGTCTCCCGCATCGCCGTCTCCCCTGACGGCGCGTTCCTCCTCGCCGTCGACGACCGCAACCGCTGCCTCTTCATCAACCTCCGCCGCCGGGTCGTCCTCCACCGCATCACCTTCAAGCACCGTGTCGCTGCCGTCGAGTTCAGCCCTGATGGCTCCCTCATCGCCGTCGCCACCGGGAAAATCGTCCAAATCTGGCGTTCCCCGGCGTTCCGGCGGGAATACTTTCCCTTCGAGCTCGTCCGGACTTTTGCCGATTCCGACACGAAAGTCAACTCCATCGATTGGAGCCCTGATTCGAAGTACCTCATCGTCGGGTCCAAGGATTTAATCGCGAGAATCTTGTGTTTGAAGAAATTGAATAGTGGTGGTGTTAAGAAAAAGCCTTTTATGTTGTTAGGGCATAGGGATTCGGTTGTAGGTTCGTTTTTCGGTGTTGATCCGAAAACTAATAGGGTTTGTAAGGCTTATACTGTTACCAAGGATTGTTATTTGTTTAGCTGGGGTTTTAGTTTTGATGGTGAGGATGAGGAGGGTGAGGAGCCAGAGTCACCAGGGACTCCGGTGAGGGATGTGGAAGGGAATTTGGAGGTTAGTGAGAGTGATGGTGTGAGGAAGAGGAAGAAAATTGATGATGAAGATGGCGATGAGGGTTACTTGAGTAGAGGGAAATGGAAGTTGTTGAGGAAGGATTGGTTTGGGCAGGGAACTGCCAGGGTGACAGCGTGTGATTATCATAGAGGGTTGGATATGGTGGTGGTGGGATTTTCTAATGGTGTGTTTGGGTTGTATCAGATGCCGGATTTTGTGTGCATTCATTTGTTGTCGATTTCGAGGGAGAAGATTACCAGTGCTGTGTTTAATGAGCTTGGAAACTGGTTGACCTTTGGTTGTGCCAAATTGGGCCAGTTGCTGGTGTGGGAGTGGCGGTCTGAGAGCTACATTTTGAAGCAGCAGGGGCATTACTTTGATGTGAACTGTGTGGCGTATTCGCAGGACTCGCAGCTCCTTGCTACTGGAGCAGATGATAATAAAGTGAAGGTGATTGAATTTGACTTGTGTTTGGTGTATTGAAATTTGTTCTGTCTTTCGCTGCTTGTGTTATTTTGGTCCTTTGATAATGTGTATACTGGAATGGTTTTGAAATTGAATGTTCAAGAGAATTGAAGTGGAAGTTTTGTACTTTTGTTTACAGGTG
Organism: Hylodesmum podocarpum; assembly: GCA_026586105.1. Taxonomy (NCBI): domain Eukaryota; kingdom Viridiplantae; phylum Streptophyta; class Magnoliopsida; order Fabales; family Fabaceae; genus Hylodesmum; species Hylodesmum podocarpum. Next base: position 3,716,378 of record JALJEV010000493.1, on the reverse strand, counting down.
TGGACACTTTCCTCAGGCTTTTGCTTTGTTACATTTTCTGAGCATACAAATGCTGTTACAGCTCTACATTTTATGGCAAGTAACAATTGCCTACTGAGTGCATCTCTTGATGGGACCATTCGTGCTTGGGATTTATTACGTTACCGGAATTTTAGGACGTTTACAACCCCCTCATCCAGGCAGTTTGTTTCATTGACTGCTGATCAAAGTGGTGAAGTGATATGTGCTGGCACTTCAGATTCCTTTGAGGTAGACTTTCGCACAAATTAGTTTTGTTCTGCGTATATCGTTGTTTTATTTTCCGATTCACTCTTTTTCCACATGATATGTATAACAGATTTTTGTTTGGTCAATGAGAACGGGCCGCTTATTGGATGTGCTTAGTGGTCATGAAGCTCCTGTTCATGCGCTGAGGTTTTCTCCTACAAATGTTAGTTGTAACTTCTTCTGCTGATATTTGCCTGCAAAAGTTAATGTCTTTTCTTCTGTAGTATTTTTAGTTGGTTCCAATTTTCTGTGGCTACAGTGCCTCTTCTCAAGAAATATCTGTGAAGGCGAGATTCTGTTTTTCGGTTTATGAAATAATATTATTTTTTAAGCCTGTAGCATTATCAAATATCAATACTATTATTGTCTCTTGAGATATGGTGATGAAGGGAACTACTAAAGTTTGTATTTTATTTATAGTTTTTACATTTTGTCATAACAAAATAAAATTGGCATCATCTCCTTTCACTTTGTGCAGGCTGTCTTGGCTTCATCATCACATGATAAAACCGTTCGGTTGTGGGATGTCTTTGATGGAAAAGGAGCCGTTGAAACATTTTCTCACACCCATGATGTTCTTACTGTAGCTTATCGTCCAGATGGAAGGCAGTTAGCTTGCAGCACCTTAGATGGGCAAATTCATTTTTGGGACCCAATAGAGGGTTTGCTGATGTACACCATAGAAGGCTCCAGAGATATTGCCGGTGGGCGTCTTATGACTGACCGTAGATCAGCAGCTAACTCAACTTCGGGGAAGTTCTTCACAACCTTGTGCTATTCAGCTGATGGAAGCTACATATTAGCTGGGGGAAGTAGCAGATACATCTGCATGTATGATGTTGCAGATCAGGTATGGTAAATTATGGAGTGTTTGATGTGAATGCATATTTTAAATGGACTGTTTTGTCCAACTTTTTTATGAATCAAAGTACAGTTCTGTTTATTAATCAGGATCTCTTTTGTGCAGGTTTTGCTTCGACGTTTCCAGATAACTCACAATCTCTCATTAGATGGAGTGCTTGACTTTTTAAACTCAAAGAATATGACAGAAGCTGGCCCATTAGATTTGATTGATGACGACAACAGTGACATTGAAGAAGGTGTTGACAAACAAACACGAGGAACATTAGGATTTGACTTACCAGGATCTATGCCTAATCGTGGAAGGCCTATTATTCAGACAAAATGCCTGAGAATTGCACCTACAGGGCGTAGTTTTGTTGCGGCAACAACTGAGGGAGTTTTGGTTTATTCTGTTGATGACTCGTTCATATTTGATCCAACTGACCTAGATATTAATGTTACACCAGAGGTATTATATCTTCTTGAAAGAACTAGGGCTTTATTTACTTCAAGTGGTAGTATATGCTTGTAAGAAGAAGATAAAGTCTTATAGTTCGGATTTTTCACACCATTGTTTTTTTAATTCATGACAGTCAACATAAAACACAAGAAAAGTGTAATTTTGTTTTTCAACCAACTATTTAAAATGGTAAAATTTCTACACCATATATAAATGAAGATAACAATCTCTTAGATTTTGTTCTCTCAAAACAAGGAATCAAAATCAACATTCAGTGTCTAACTCCATCTTGATGTATATGATATTCTTGCTTCACTCTTCGGTTTCCTTTTATTGATGTTGTTAGTAATGCTGAACAGGCTGTTGAAGAAGCTCTTCATGAAAATCAACCAAGTAAAGCCTTGATCCTCAGCCTTCGCCTGAATGAGGATTCTTTCATTAAAAAATGTGTATTTGCGGTTAGTCCAGCAGATATTCCAGCAGTTGCTACATCAATCCCTTATAGATATATCCAGCGATTAGTTGAAGCACTAGTAGATCTTCTAGAAAACTGCCCACATTTGGAATTTATGCTTAAATGGTGTCAGGTATTTTCCTTGCATGGACTTAGTTGTTTTTGTAAGTTTGCTCAAGATCATGGTATTTCTATGAAATGATCTTTATCTTTAATATTACAGGAGCTCTGCAAAGCCCATGGGAATTCTATTCAGCAGAACTATAGAAATCTGTTACCATCATTAAAATCTTTACAGAAAGCAATTACTAGAATACATCAAGATATAGCAGATACATGTTCCTCCAATGAATATATGCTGCGATATTTATGTTCTTCTGGTGCAAAGAAATGACTAAAGAATTCATGAGTCGGATTTTAGCTGCTATCCTCAAGAATTTTTGTCCAAGCTGAGTATTATTTTGATGTGCGGTACTTGCTGAGCATTGGTAGCTTGCAGCAGCTAGCAACCTCTGAAGAATCAAGCAAGATTTTGATGTAGCATAGTCGCTTAACACACTCATCTTCCCATTTCCAAATGTATTTATCGTTGAATGAAGTTTCAATTTTCTGGAAGGTGTGGCATCTGTCAGGTTTGTTTCGGAGCCTACTTGCAATTCAACCTTGATAATTACTCTCTAGAGAGACATTTCTTTGTAATGTGGTTGTTAACAGATCAAAGAGGTTGAAATTCCTGCTTGATAGATATAACCAGCTGTGTCTTTTGAATCAAATATTCTAGAATTAGTCAGTGAAAAATGTTAGATAGAAATTTTTTGCCAGGATTATAAAACTTGTTTGTTTATGGTATGAATGGTAAAGTTGTCTTACCATTTTATTTCGTCTAGCAACCACCTTTGAATTGTATTGTTGTGTTCTTTCACGGTGCCTTGTACCATTGTTGTTATTTGTTTATAAATGGAATTTATTGTTCGCTAATCGCAATATTATCTACTAAGAATTTATTTAGGTTTAAAGGAACTTTTCACTGTCAATTATTACTCCTGTTACACTTTCTACCCTTCTATATCAAATTAGGCACGATACACTCATTTAACTCAATTTTTTGAAAATTTTCTTTTTTATATATTAATCATTAATTTCAACAAAAGTTAAATGAAAATATTCAAACAAGTTAGATCATTTAGTCGTATGCTGGTGCACGGTGGGGCGATGTTTCCTGAGTGCCTGCCAATGATTTTAAGCAATTATTACTTTTTGTACTACCAATTTTTCCAAATACAATTATTTATTTTTTCAAAACACCTCTAATGAATGTTCATTTTCGGAATTTAACTTATTTTGTATTTCAAAATTAGACTTTTGGAAATTTATTTATATACGTAATTATGATTTTGAAGTCTATTTGTTAAACATTTCAAAAACAATTCTTCTGAAGTCTATTTACAGAGTCTAGAATATTATTTATGGATTGTCATAAATAGGATTTTTGAACTATAATTTTGGATATGTATAAATGGATTTTTAATTGTTTTATAGTGGGATACACAAACTGTTTTTTGAAAGTTCAATTACTACGTGTGTCACAATTAACAAGTAAACTTTCAGAAGTCAAAAATGAATAAAAAGAAAAACTTTTAAGAAATTTGATTTCGAAATACCCAACAGTCTTTCCAATTATACATTTTTCTTTTCCAAAGCTTTCAAAGTGAAATGAGACTAATTTTAAGTGAAATTGGACAATTGATGCAGGTAACTAATCCAACGTCTAATAATTCTATCTAGCCTAAAAATATAATATATTTAGTGTTAAAAAATTGGATAATTATCACCTTATAAAATGCTTTTGTAAGATTGAGATAAACCTCTAACTTACAAATGATATTAGAGTAAATAAATAAAAAAAAAGTCATCTATCTTATAATATAATCCACCACCAAGTCTAATAATGTTGTGTAAAGAAATATATTTAGAAAATAAATTGAAGTTTCACATGAGACACAAAAATATATATTTTGTAATATACATGGGAATAACCTTTCTTAAAAATAGTTTATAATTCTAACTTAAATTTCTTTTGAAATAGAAATATTGAAAAGAAATCGAAGTAAAGAGAATAAAATGGTTATTTATATTTTATCTATTAGATTAAAATAATTTTTTTTACAAGAATAATTATCAAACCTAAAATTCTGAAAAAAATAAAAATAATCAATAAAAATTAGAAAATGTTGGGCCGCTATAAAAATTGTGGGAACCCTTATAGGGTTTTGCCTGCTCTATTGTTTAACTTATTTTAGTTTTAGTCCATTGTAAATTGTAAACCGCATCAAGCAGATAATTCATTTTATCAGTTATAATTAATATTTAAATTATTTTCAACAATATCTATATATATACATACTTATTTACAAATCTTTAAATTATAAATCTATTAAGTTACATAACTTATTAACTTATTTTTTAAAAGGAATATGCTAATCTGTTGCAACTTTAATCTCTTTACACTCTATTCAAAATGTAACTCGTTTTAACACTTTTATTAATGAAAAGATAAATGCAAGTTAATAAAACCCCTCGTTTTTAATATCAAATTTAATTGTTCAATAATTAGGCAATTACCAAATTCTGTACTCTTTTTCTAAATATGCAGCGCCATACATGATTCTTCTACCAAAAAAATCAGGACAGTCAAGTTAAGACTTAAGACAGATAATATTTTGTCGTTATCATTACAAATAGCCAAAACCGATGAAGATTAATAAATTCAAACTTTAATTGACACAGCTAAGAAAATTATTGAACCTTCTATTCCTAATAAAACACAAAATTATTGAACCAAAAACCAAAGGACAAGAAAAGAGTAGTACTTTATTAGCACAATTTTGGACCAAACTAGGCTCCTATGTCCGAAATCGCTCTTTCCGCGCCCTTCCCTTAGCGTTCGCGGTTCTTATCGACAATTGTTTTTTAAAATTTTTTAAGGACCCTACCCTACAAGGGTCCCTTTCCCCTTTTGCAACATTTCTATACTCACGTTTATTGGCTCCTCTGTCTTTTTCATTCTTTTCGCTTTTTCCAACCCACTACCCACTCTTTCTCTCTTTTCTCAACTACAACTCGAACGTTACTCTAACTCAGTGACTCACTATCCTTCACTTTCAGATCTCTGCATTTTCTAGGTATCTCGTTAATCACTCACATTCTGCTTCTCTCTTCTCCTTCACTTAGATCCGAGTTTTAGTGCTTCGTGTTTTGTTTAAACGCTGCGTTTAATGATTTATGTAGTAGTTTCTTGAGTTTTTAGTTGTTGTTAGTGTTTCTACTTTCTGTTTCTGTTTTTCAGTTTGTCGGTGGTGAAGTTTCTGTAAGAGAAGCTTTGAATGGAGGTTTCGTCGGAGAAATCCGGCGATGACGTGGCGTTGGAAAAGCGGAGTTCTCCGAAGAAGAATGTTTCTGAAAGTTTGAGAAGAGCTGCGAGAACCGCTGCTGAACCTAGCGGCTCGGTTTCTGTGAAGAGGAAAGTCGAACCGCGAACCGGTTCCGGAACCGGTTCGGTTGCGTCAAGGAGATCGAGTTCGAATGGCGGTTCCGCGAGTTCGGTTTCTGTGCCGAGGCGGAATAGCACTGGTGGATTGCTTCAGAAGGAGTCGATCTCTGACGGTAGAAGGAAAACCGTTGCGGAATCTTCTGCTGGTGCTAAGAGCGGTGCTTCGTCGGCGACGGAACCTGTTCGGAGGTCGCTGCCGGAGCTCCGTCGTAGCTCTTTAACTTCTTCGCGTGCTGCCAAGCCGGTTGCGACCTCGCCGGCGGGTTCGGGTTTGAGAACTTCCGGTAAGGTGGAGGTGGCGAAGAAGACGGTGAGTAAGCCGGCATTGTCGGCTTCGGCGTCAGTGTCGTCTTTGTCGTCGTCAAGAAGGATTACTTCTTCGTCGGTGGATAGCACTGCGAGCAGCGGAAGTTCTGCTCGGAGGACGGTTTCTAGGGTTTCGTCGCCGACGGTTTCGAGCGGGTTGAAGGCGGGTTCTCTGGATAGGACTTCTGCTCTGTCTGGAAGGAGGAAGGGAGGGACTCCTGATAGCCGGGATTCGCAGTTTATTGTTCTTCCACAGGTTGACCTTAAAGCCAATGATGAATTGGTAAGTTTTGAGATTGTGGCAGGAGTTTTAGTTTACCATATAGAATCTTATTATTGAGTTACCGTTGACTGTTTTATGAAAGGGGAATGATTGGGGAAGGGAGAGAGAATTAAAGTGGAATAGCTGTGGAAGATGGAAGTGAAATAATTGGTTTGTAAGTTTTGAGATTATGGTGGCACTTCTAGTTTACTGTTAAGGACTCTAATTAGTGAGTTACCGTCGACTGTTCTGTGGAAAGTGGGATGATTGAGGAAGAGAGTTGGTATTATAGCTGCATAGGGGTTGAACAGTGGAAGTGAAATAATTGCTGAAAACAATATCTGCGTAACAGGGAAGTGAAATAATTGCTAAGAAAACAAGGATTGTATGTATAGTTATTTGAATGATTTCTTGGAATGTGAGTAGAGAGAAGACTCCGCGTTGGAGATAATAGTAGTGTGCAAAATTATACTTGTTGAAATTTGAGAGTGATCCGATTTATGTTTTGTTCTCTATTTATTGACTAATGCTAGTTGGTGTATTGGAGTGGTGTGGGTAGCATAAACTGGACTCATCTTACCCCACTGCCTTCTTCCATTTTTTTTTTTTTTGGGGGGGGGGGGGGGTTGCAGGTATCTCATATTTATTTAAAGCTAAACTTCTTTTGGATATTAAGCTGAAGAACTATGATGGAGTTTTCAGACCTAGTCATCATTTAATTCTAACTTCTGCTCCATCTTGCTATTTTAATAGAGACTGGATCTTAGGGGACACAGAGTTCGTAGTCTCAATGCCAGTGGATTGAATTTATCCTCAAACTTAGAGGTAAATGTATCTTTTATTTAGCTCATTATTTATTTTGGACCGTTAATGGCCACTTTTTATTAAGTCCTATATAGCAAATGTGCACTGGGATATGAATAGATTTATGTACGGATATGCTTTCTTATTAATTGCTCTGATTATTTTTTATCATTTTTCCTTTTTTTTGTTATTGGCTGTCAGCTTATTTTCCTTTTCTTGGTGTTCCGTTAATAATTACATATGATTTATGAAGCACAAACATTACATTTACAAGGCTAATGTAAAAAATATTTAGGTCACCAGGACACTGGTATAAATATGTTGTGTCTAGTGTCATATCACATTAAGTTAAATATAAGTGACGCAACAAAAGACCTAAAATAATGATCAAAATTTGTATTTTCTTGTTATTTAACTTGTGATATTGACCCTCAAAAACATATTGATAGACATTTTTTTTTAATTTTTTACTACACATTTCAACTTGACTATAATTTTTTTTTTTTTTAATTAGTACTAGGGTTCTTTTACACGAATTGTAAAATTCTATAGGTGTTAGGAAGGTGTTGGTGTCAAAGCTGTGTTCAACACTCTAGTACCTTCTCAAGCAAGCAGTGTCTATGCATCATAGCACATTGTAGTCATTTGCACGCTACAGTAGAGTGGTGTGGCCCTGGGCTGCTATTGGCTTTAACTGGTGTAATGGTTTTCAATACCTGCTATTGTTGTCACAGTAGTGGCCAAAATAGCAGCTCGTCTTGTGCTAGAGCAGCATTTTGGGTGCTATAGAAGCATTACCATGTTCTAGACTTTAAAAACCTATTTTTCTGAAACAATGTTGTTTAGGGTCTTTTTAGGGTAAACTTGCCTTTTTTCTCCCATTTGGTAATGCATACTTTGCTTTATTACTATGTTTTTATTACCTGTAGATTTTTGATGATTGTGCGTATAATTGTGACTTATTATTTATCATGAATTACTGTAATTCTGTTTTTTCTTTAAAATAATTTTAGTATAAACTATAAAGTATTTATTTTGTATTATAATATTTAAAATAGCTGTTGTCCTGCATCATGCTATGGTGTTTCCAGAGCCAGTTATATACTTCTATCTAAGATTGATAACTATGATTTTATTGAGTGGTTAAATTTATTTAGGCTTACCATTTTCCCAAATGATTGAACTCTTTGAAATTCTAGGATGAGTGGGCTGATGTTGGTTCTGCTCCAACTGTTTCTGTCAATCAATGGCTTTAGGTTTTATTCTTTATTATCATTAAACAATATTTTTTTTTTTTTTTTTTAATTTGCCATAGTTTATTGCAAGGACTGCAGAATGTAAAGGAGAGACTTTCAAGTTGTATTTCAATGTAATTTGATTGTTTGTTTTAAGGATTTTAATGGATTATCATTCTTATTGGCAGTTTGTTTATCTCCGAGACAATCTCTTGTCTACACTGGAAGGAGTAGAAATATTGGCGAGAGTGAAGGTTTTATATAATAATAATAATTTACATATGGATGTTATGTTTGAAATGTTTTCAGATAGAATTTTTACAGACTGATTGAAAGAAACTCTTTACTTTGTCAGGTTCTTGATTTGAGTTTTAATGATTTTAAGGGGCCTGGATTTGAGCCTCTTGAGAATTGCAAAGTACTGCAGGTATGTGGTTTTTATTTTATTTTTGTGTGTGGATGCTATTGTCTTATGGCTGAGATAAGAATGCTAAAAGATGTGAATATGTATTTAATTTTAGCAGTTTGAAATCCTTGTATGCAGCAACTCTATCTTGCTGGAAATCAAATCACATCATTGGCTAGTCTCCCTCAGCTTCCTAATTTGGAGGCAAGCTTAAAAAACCCTGCCATTTCTCTAATTATTAATTTAGATCTTATTATGGTCTTCAGTTTCAGTGTTCATCAATATGTTTTTGTATTTGTTATGGTTCATTTTTGGCAGTTCCTCTCAGTAGCTCAGAATAAATTGAAATCTCTCACTATGGCAAGCCAACCTCGACTCCAGGTTGTCCAGTTGTATGGAGTATCAATTATATTTTGTGTTTTTGTGTATGCATGTGTATAACTGAATTTTTTATGAATAAAATAATTTGGTGCAGGTCTTAGCTGCAAGCAAAAACAAAATTTCTACTCTTAAGGGTTTCCCATATTTACCTGTTCTTGAGGTTAGTATGGGACCATTTTTTTTTTTTTGACATCCACTAACCTAAATAAATGATCAGGCATCTTCAAACTTATATTACAGTAAACTTTCTTGTGTATGTAGTTCATTATTTTGTGTTAATTGTCTGATAAAAGCACCATGGAAATTGTATGGGTTGTCCTGTGATGTGATTTGTAGTTAGGTTCTATATTCATCATTTCCACAGATAGTGTCATGGGCTGATTGTCCAGAATTTTGTCATTGATTCCCTATGTCTAGGAACCTATGTTTTCATATGGTCGAATGTTCTTGTTAATGTCTAATTTCCTTCATGGAAAGCCCTTTTGGTTTGGGCATGTGAAGTGCATGCCTGGTTTGTGTCGAAGTTCACTTTAACGTTAATATCACAAGTTTCTGGGTCAAACTTGTTGACTTTGCTTGATTAACCATTATATTAACATAATTGAGATAAGTATCTAAGCACTCAAGGAACCCGCACTTAAAAGCTAGCTAATAAGGGGGAAGAATCAAGCCGCTTAAATGCTCTACTGAGCATCCCACGCTACTTGATGTGGGGACTTAGGCACCCCAATATTACCCAAGTCCCTATGACATCGTAGGCATGATGATTACTGTAATATATGCTGAGCATCATAGTGAATATTATGCAGTTATTGTATAGCTGATTGAGATATATTAACATAATTGAGATAAGTATCTAAGCCCTTGGTGAACCCACTCTTAAAAGCTAGCTAGTAACGGGGGAATCAAGCCACTTATATATTCTATTGAGAATCCCATACTACTTGATTGGGAAAAAAATTTCTAATTGTATTTCCACCTTGGCCAATAGGTATCGATTAATTTAGTCATATGATGCAGGTGATATTTTTCTCTAGAGGTCAAAACTCAATCATATTGTTCATGTAGAGATTCAATTAGAAACATTTGGTAATTGTGCAATTGCAATCTAATTGAAAACTTTTACATTGTAGGTAGTACTAGTTTAGAAATTGTTTTAACATAGCAATTCTTAGTAAACTCAACCTTTCAAAACCAACTTGTAAGGTGAGGTTACTTCCTACATATGTATATTAACTTGGTCATATTACTAGTTGATGTGAGATGTCCAATACACTTCTCTCATGTTGAAGGCTGGAAATTTGTGGGTAGTTCGATGATGACTTGATGGTGAGTGATATGATAGGCCAAACAATAACACCCACATTTCTAAGATGGTATCACAACCTATCTTAAAGATTGTTTGTTATGGGGCCTATAATGTCACCTGCTAATGTCTAATCCCTCAGTATGAGAGAGGTGTGTTAAAGATGCTACATTGATAAGTGGTATGACTAACATTGATAAGTGGTATGACTAAGTTAGTGTATACAAGTGGGGGCAACCTTTACCTTAGATGCTGGTTGTGTATTTGTGAAATTTTGATGTGAGGTATGTAATGGAGTTTTACCAGACCGGAGTTATACCATATTGATGGGGTTATATCGGATTATACCTTAGTTAGAAATGTGGGTGATGGGCCTAACTCAACCCTAAGGTGAGGATTGCTTCCCACTTATATACATGCAACATCCCATATCTGTGGACGATGTGAGACTTCCAACACACCCCCTTATGCTGAGGTTTGGACTCGTGCGTGGAGACTATTGAAATGGGTGGCCCGAGTGGCCCAGCATGGGGACTTGACAACGGGTGGCCCAACATTGGATAGGCTTGATATCATATGAAATTTTGATGTGAGGTATGTACCAGAGTTATGCCATATTGATGGGGTTATACCGAATTATACCTTAGTTAGAAACGTGGGACGGGCCTAACTCAACCCTACAAAACCAACTTGTAAGGTGAGGATTGCTTACCACTTACATACATGCAACATACCATATCTGTGGACGATGTGGGACTTCCAACATTATCCATTAACTAGGCCCAATAGTGCTGGTTTAAGAGAGTGTGTTGGAAAAATCCAAGTTCTACATTAGCTAGAGATAGAGCCAAATAGAGTTTATTAGTGGCGAACATCCCTTATCTCAAGCTAGCTTTTGGGGTTGAGTTAGATACAAATCCATATTCAAAGAGTAATTAAACCTAAAAGCTTCAATTTTAAGTAACTTTTAGAGACTTAAATTATTGTTACATTTACATGTGTGGGTGCAAACATAAATATAGATTGATTGATGCTACTTTAAATGACTCTTCCTATATTGTAGCATTTGCGAGTGGAGGAGAATCCTATACTTAAGATGCCTCATTTGGAAGCAGCCTCAATATTGCTAGTTGGACCTACTTTGAAAAAATACAATGATAGAGGTATGGGTTAGTAAGGTTATTCTTTGCCTTTGGTATCTTTATTTTTTATTTTAACTGACAAACAAATAACTCTCACTATAGGTTGAGATGTATCTGCCATGTATGTTTTCTTCTAGTGATATCTCTTGGCATCTTTGAACTCTGATATAATGTATTAAGATGGTTTATTTATTGAATATGAAAAGTTTTGCAGATCTCTCTCGTGAGGAAGTGGCTCTAGCAAAGCGTTATCCTGCACATACAGCTTTGTGCATTAGAGATGGTTGGGAGTTTAGTCGCCCTGAGCATTCTGCTGATTCAACTTTCCGCTTTTTAGTTGAGAAATGGAAGGACCGTATTCCTCCGGGATATTTTATCAAAGAAGCCTCGATAGATAAACCTGTAGAAGAAGATGTGTGTCGTTGTCATTTCACAATTATTCATGAGGATGCAGCTAGTACAGAGCCACCATTAGTTTTAAAATATCAATGGTTTTATGGTGGTATATCACTTTCAAATTTTGTCGCTATTTCAGATGCTACCGATGAGGTAATGAGTTCATTACATCTTCATCACTGCTTCATATTTTTGTTTGTTTGTATGTTTGTTTATGTTATTTGTGTTCATGACATTTGGATGATTTTTAGACTTACTGGCCAAAGCATGATGACATTGGAAAAGTTCTGAAAGTGGAATGCACTCCCACTTTAGGAGAAATGGAGTATCCTCCTATATTTGCCATCTCTTCCCGTGTTTCACGAGGTAGGCTTGTCTCATATATAATGGAGTATCCCTCTATGTCTTTGGTTTCCCTTTCTCTATTTTCACAGGACTAAAAACCATGCTATATAATTTTCTCACTGGTTCTTTCGGTGACCTTTGTACACGTCTAAATCGCATTGACTGATTTTCCATTATCTTTTCCTTAATTGGTGCTACACCAAGATCTTGTATACCATCATTTTGTATCTTGTCCTGGTGTCTAACCATCCATCTTAATGCTCTTATTTTTGTTACTCCCACCTTTTTCTTGTTTTAAAGCCCAACATTCAATGCCAGAACCCAACATATAGCTATACAATAAAAATTTCTTTTAAGCTTGGTAGGTACCATGCAATCACAAATAATCCTGGATGCCTTTCTCCATTCAGCCTGTATTCATTGTGTGATATTCTAATTAATTTTCCATCATTAAATGCAAAGAAAAATATAAGCTGTCTAATTTTCTATGCTGTACTCTATTACACTGTTCTAAGTTCATTGAATTATTGTTGACTGATCTGTCTTAGTGGCCAAAGAACAAGGAACTGTCTGATTTTGGTGTTCCATATAAATGTCACGTTCTTTAATAATTTCTTAATGTGTACATTATTCATGTATCGTAAATAATTTTACACTTCTACCTTGTCCAGGGAATGGAATTCCTAAGGTTGTAAACCTTGAAGTGCATGGGGAACTAGTAGAAGGAAGTATCATCAGGGGTTGCGCTAAGGTTGCATGGTGTGGTGGAACACCAGGAAAAGGTGTTGCTGGGTGAGATCACATTCCTTGTATTTGTACATGTGTCTGTTTGTATCATGTGTATTACATAAGACTATGTACAATATATTTTTTGTTATAAAAATGATGTGTTGCAACTATCCCATTTGTCTTGTTTTTGTTCTTGCTTTAGTTGGTTTCGGAGAAAGTGGAACAGCAGTCCTGTGGTCATTGTTGGGGCAGAAGATGAAGAGTATCAGCTAACCATTGATGATGTTGATTCAAGTTTAGTTTTCATGTACACACCAGTGACAGAAGAAGGTGCCAAAGGAGAACCTCAATACAAATATACAGAGTTTATAAAAGCTGGTAAGGATTGAATTTTGTCCATTTTTATGTTCTTTTCTTGTGGCTATGTCTGAAAAATGCTTGAGTCTTTGCCAAAATACTAATCTGGATTCATCAACATATTTAGCTCTTGATAGAATATACAGTCAATGTTAATTATGATATCTTATTATTGATGAGTAATTTGGTTTTAAGTTTGTCATTAATCTGTTAATATGCTTCCTTGTGAGTCATTAATCTGTTAATCAAAACCTAGGAGCTATGCTATTATTGCACAAAGTAAAGACAAGTAAACTATGGTATTGCTGTATAAGGAGTGAATAAGAAAAAGCAGAGTAAAGCATACTCCAATAGATTCTGTTATTGTTTCCATTGTTGAGTTCTCAAGGTTTCAAACTCTATCTTTTTTCTTCTCCGGTGGTCTGTGTCTTGTAAATCTCTCCTTGCTGTTTGATGTGCAGTGCACTCAATTTGGATACTAAAATATTTGTTTTGCCCCTTAATTCCCTATTGGTTTCTTTTCCAAAGGTCTTTGTATTGTTAATCTCTCCTTGCTGTTGGACATGCGCCAAATTTAGCTACTGGAATCTGTTTTCCTTTGTATTTTGTTTTTCCCATACACCTTCACAGGTTGCACTAGTAATGTTACTCTCCTTGGCATTTGTTTCCTTCCAAGGCTGTTACCATTGCCGTTTATCCCTACATAGCGGCACTGGCAAATGTAGCTGTAGCAGTTTCACTGGTTTGTTGTGGAGAACTGCATTGTATCAAAATAAAATCTTCAAATTTTACTTCTTTGAACCCTAATCTCACATCATATCATATAAAATACTTTCATTTTGTTAGGTTTTACTAAATTTTTTACTCTTAAAGTTATTTCACTCCAAATCTATCATAAACATAAATGTTTGGGTAGAAAGATTGAGGGTTTTTGGCAAAAGAAATGGACTAAGGGACTGAATTTAATATAATTGAGCTGAAAAAAATTTGGGGAATAAAAATTGTTCATAGTCCAAATGCCAGGGTTTAAAAGTCCAATTAAGCCATTAGTTTATTGTTCTTGATGTAAATTTTAGTTTTTTTATTACATTATTCAGGTTTTAGTATATACTGCTTCAGCATGTATATTTTGAGATTTCCTCATGGGAGATTCTTGATGTTTGGATTGGGGTGTGTAATACTTAAAATTTTGGTATTTTCTACAGAACTCCTTTAATGAATTTATTAATTATCGTTTTGAACACTTTTTATGTGCTGCTTTGTAAAGCTTGGAAATATATAGATGGACAAATATATTTGATGGATTAATGATTGATTATGAAAAAGTGACTGAATTTGAAGATTGATATTGTCAAGATGGGATTAATTATATGACAGGGAAGTATAATGTTGGGAATGATTCAAAATTGTAGAAGTGAGATCATGGAGTCATCAGTATTCTTGAATCACTCAATTCTCATGCTACTGTATTCTTGTTCTCTGATTGTTATACTTTTCTCATATGGCAGCTCCTCCTTCTGTCAGTAATGTGAAAATAGTTGGAGATGCTGTTGAGGGAAGTACTATAAAAGGAGTTGGCGATTATTTTGGTGGAAGGGAGGGTCCCAGCAAGTTTGAATGGTTACGGGAGAAGAGGGACTCTGGGTCAGTATTCTCTTCTAATTACTCTTCAATTATTGCAATGCTTTGTGGATGCTTCCTGCTTTTGTTTTCTTTAGTCCCTTATTGCACTTTACAAGGCTCTTCACTCTTGTTTCATTGTGGCAACTCTTGCAGAGGCTTTTTGTTGGTGTCGGCGGGTACATCTGAGTATACCTTGACCAAAGAGGATGTCGGTTGTTGCCTAGCTTTTGTGTACATACCCATTAATTTTGAAGGTTTAGAACTAGACTTGATCGATGTATCTTTTCAAATACATATGACATGTCTATGTAATATATTCATTTGTGTATCTTTCAGGTCAGGAAGGAAAATCTATGTCAGTAAAGTCTCCTGTTGTGAGACAAGGTATGTTGATGACTATTAGCAATATCTCCTGTACTTTGGTTCCGTTTTCTATGTCAGAGCCATTACATATTTTATTAGTAGCTGGTGCCATTTTGTTGTACGTGGCAGTAGGTGTTGTTTTATAATTGTAATCTCTGAATGGTTTAATTTGTTTGTTATGTACTAATTGCTCATTCTTAAAGGTATAAAGCCATTCCTAGGTAAACTTTAAGGAGAATTGGCCATTGACATTGTACGTGAGCCTCTGTACAGTAGTCAGAAGGTCTATCTTTGTTGACTCCGTCTTAAATATTAATACAAGATTCAAATAGTCTATGAATTGTCAACATATCTAGCAGAAACAACTCTCTCATGAGGCCGTGTATTGGATTTATAAAACCATCCTGAGCTTCCCCCTAATAATTTAAGCAATTGGAAGAGTTAGTTTTTGACACTCATCTTCAATAAATGTGTGTGTGATTGTTGGCTCTGAACAATATAATCCTACTATCATATTGTGATAGGCTAGAGTTATTTATCTTGTTTCGATCTTGGCATATTGATATGCTTAATCATTCTATTATAAGGAGATCTGTTAGCATTTTTCGTTTCTTTTTTATTTGAGCTATATATTGACTGTCCTCAGTTTCATATCTTCTTCTGATGATTTTTTCTGTTTCCATCCCAAAAGTGAATGCATACACCTTTCATATTTGGCTTTCTGAAAATTAATTGTTACATATTTGGATGCAGCACCATTCATTCTTCTAAGAATGTAAATGTATTGTCTGCATACTCTGTTTCTTACATGTTTTGTTCTTTTCCATTCTTTTTGTAACATGATGAAGTGTTTTATGCTGATTATTTTGAAAATTTGAATGCTGGTGATTGGTATTAGCAGTTTGAATGGTTATGATGCTTCTGTTTTGTTTTCAGCACCCCCTAAAGTAACGAATGTCAAAATAATTGGTGATTTACGAGAGAATAGCAAGGTCACTGCAACTGGTATTGTAACTGGAGGAACTGAAGGATCTAGCAGAGTTCAGTGGTACAAAACATGTTCATCAACTTTGGATGAAAACAGTCTCGAAGCATTGAGTACTTCCAAAATTGCTAAAGTAGGTATTTTTTGGGAGGGGAGGATCCTCTAATTAATTAATGATTTTTCAAATAAAAGGCACCATTTTCACCCCATACATCTAGTTTCAATTTTTTTTTTGTTGGGTTTTGACCTATTCAGGCATTCCGTATACCTCTTGGTGCTGTTGGCTATTACATCGTGGCAAAATTTACACCCATGACTCCTGATGGTGATTCTGGTGAACCAGCATTTGTAATATCTGATAAAGCAGTTGAGAGTAGGTCTACTTGTTTCTGATCACTACCTTTTGTTCTTGTTCTGTTCAGAATATAAACTGAATATAAATCCCTTTGGTAATGGGAGCATAAATCCCATAATTGATATAAAAATTGATTTTCCCTCAAATTTCACATTTATTTCTTCTCAAATCAACATCTATTATAACAACTTTCTGCATTTCTTACAGCTCTTCCCCCAAGCTTGAATTTCTTATCTATCATTGGAGATTACAGTGAAGATGGAATATTGACAGCTTCATATGGATATGTTGGAGGTCATGAAGGAAAAAGTATATACAGTTGGTATATTCATGATGTATGTACTTGCATCAATGTTCCACAGTATATGTCTAATTTATTTAACTAATGTTATGGGAGTCTAATCCTTATCAGCAGTGTAAATTGTTGCTCATGAATGTACTTAATAAAATGTGCATGAAAGTTGAACGTTTGTTGGCTAAGGACTGGTTGATTTGACTTTCTATTTCTATTCACTACCAGCCTTACCATTTTTGCTATGTGTACTATAGTGTTTGACATTTAGTGATTAATTTTACTGAGTTAATTTCTACTAAAGCTTAATGATAATCTTTTCTTCTGCATTTATTTGAATTAACAATAAATATTTTAATGCCCACAAGAAAAAGTTGTTATCACAAAATTATCAAAAAATCAATATATACATTGAATAAAAAAGTGAATTTATAAATATATGGTGACAGCGGTTCTACTTCACTAATTCAATGCCATGAAGATTATTGCTCGTGAATTGTAATGCCAATGTCTAATGTACAATTATGTTTATTTACTCAACCATCTGTGAAGTAAAATCAACCATATTTACTCATGCAGTTAATTACTTGTTTGGGTGGATTTTTCTTGGTGTACAATTCCCATATGGACTCAACTTTTTATTTATTTATTTATTTTTTAATGATTGAGATTCAGTGAAAGTTCCTTAATATATTCGCTGGGTAAACTTGTTTGTCTCATGCACTTGCTTCATTTTGGCCCTAGTTTTTGTTGCATTTACTGTGATGAATAAAATGGTTTGACTAATGAGAAATTTAATCAAAGTAGAAGGGGTTGGGAAATAGGTGCAGATTTGATGTACTGGGAATGAATTGAAAAATATTCTTATTTTCTAAATGTATTCTGGTATGTGCAGGTAGAAGGTGATTCAGGTTCCTTGATATCAGGGATTTCAGGATTGCAGTATCGTATTACCAAAGAAGCCATTGGAAAGTTTATCTCATTCCAGTGTACTCCAGTGCGTGATGATGGTGTTGTAGGTGACCTAAGAATTTGCATGGGCCAGGAGCGTGTTCGTGCTGGTAACACATTTATGGGACTTTGCAGCAAAATATGACTATGAATTTGGTTTAATTCTTTGAATGATAATAAAAGAAGAAAGTCACGTTAATGTCATGCATACTATATTTTTTTTCATGTTAGAAGTACCTATTGACAGAAAACATACAATTTGAATAGTATTAGCTGTTAGTGATTAATAGGTAATTAGGGATTATATCTAATTTGGCAATATTTCTCTTGTAATTAATACAATATATAGTGTAAGTTTATACTTGTTTTTAACTTTTAGTTTAATGGTTTTCTTAAACATTCTAGATGTAAATTATTATCTGCAAATTGTAAATAAGAATAACTGCAAAGATACTTTCATGTCTCCAATCTCATCAAATGATCTCATCCACACTGAATGATTTGTAATAGTAATAGATAAGATTTGCTTCACTTTTTTTGTCACATGATTTATGATGCCATTCGCTTTGTCTAAGGCCATCATTCTATTTGCTATATATTTTGATTTTCATACTGATGTTTCTTGGTGATCAGGGAGCCCGACACTACTTTCTTTACACATTGTTGGAAATGCTGTTGAAGGAACAACTCTAAGAATTGAAAAAAAGTATTGGGGTGGTGAAGAGGGAGATTCAATTTACCGCTGGCTTAGGGTACTTGTAACCTCAACTTTTGGTGTCAAAGTCTTTGATCTGAATTGAAGTTTTAATTTGGAATGATTAAAGTCTTATGGTTTACTTTGTGAATGTTTAAACTAGTTAGGCATTGTTTTACATTTATTAATAAAGAAACTAGTGAACTTGTGTTTATGATTCTAATTGAGCTTTAAATTACTGACCACTGGTCATTTTGTCATACATTTTTTAAAAGTCCTTTTCATTTGGTATAAGAATGTCCCTAACCAACTTGGCAATAATTTACTCCTTTGTTGAGTTCTTACCATATGTTTGTAGTTGTTATTGTTAAAAGAAAAGGAAAACAAATGACATTGCTGGAATCCATGTGTTTTAAATAATTACACAAATAGAGGTTCAATTATATTTAGTTTAAGTCTAAGTCTATTAGAAATGGATGGGCTTAATTCAGCCCTACACATTGGCTCAAGGGGGAGGATTGCACAAGCATTGTTTAAAAACTTGGCTTGTTTTATTTTTGCTAGTTGTTACAATCTTGATGTTTCTATTTATAGTTAGTCAATTAAATATTTGGTTGATTAATTTATTATTTTGTGACTTTATGCAGACCAGTTCCGATGGCACAAAAAATGAAATTGCAGGTGCAACCTCTGCATCATATGTGCTCTCTATTGATGACATTGGTTCCTTTGTCTCTGTTTCATGTGAGCCTGTCCGAAGTGATTGGGCTCGTGGACCCATGGTTCTGTCTGAACAAATCGGACCGATAATATCTGGTACTAAGCATTTCTTTTTTCAGTGTGCTCTTGAAGCTTTATATTTTCTATAAAGTCATGCAGATTTTTTCAGACTTATTTTTCGGGGTAGACAATTTTAATGATACAACTATTTTTACTTTGCAAATTAAGGTCCCCCAACTTGTCGATCTTTGGAATTTCTTGGATCAGTGATAGAAGGACAGCGCTTGAACTTCGATGCTGTGTATAGTGGAGGGTTAGGCTTCTGTTATCCATTGCTTATAACTTTATTTCTTTCCACTTTTAGTACTTTGATTTTATCAATGTAGATACTTACCCTGACAAGGAATTTTGTTGCTTTCAGGGAGCGAGGAGATTGTTACCATGAGTGGTATAGGGTAAAAGACAATGGTGTTCGAGAGAAAATAACTAGCAATGGTGACTTACATATTGTTGTTTTACCAGCTAATTGTTATTTAGTCATGATAGAAAAAGTAAATGCTTAATATTTATGATTAGCAGACTTTTTGGATTTGACTCTTGAGGATGTTGGTGCGCGCATTGAACTAGTCTATACTCCTGTGCGCAAAGATGGAACCAAAGGCAACCCAAAAAGCATCGTGTCTGATCTGATTTCTCCTGGTAATATTGTTTTACTTGTGAAATTGGACAGATTATGATTTTAGTAGTAGCTTTGTTAACATTAAATTACATGGCCCTAGTTTTGTAGGCGGAATTTAATTTACCACCAGTGTTATCAGTTCTGCTCAATTACTTTTACCAAATGTTAACCTACTTTATCTAGTTAATAGTTAATTTGTTTTATAAATGGTTCACAAATTAATTTGTTCATAATTTCATTGATATTGACCATTAATCAATCAAGCCTTTCTTGTATAAGTTGTGGTTCATTTGTCTTAGATTTTCTAGTCCATCAAATGACTGTTTGAATGATGGATAATTTTTTTAGTTTGGGAAAAGGTACCTTGGGCAATGTAATTGTTCTGTTTAGGTTAGGAATGATCTTGAGCAAAAGTGAGGTAACTACTGTGCACCAGTTTTGATGGGGTTGAAGTAGTGACCAAGAGGGTCAGTTATTCTAGTCTTTTTGTTTGGTAATGTTTTGCATGGGACAAAAAGTTGTCCTTTAGTTTCCAGAGTAACAAAAGTCTCATACTACGTACATACTTTCTTTCATGGTGTCCCATCCCATGTTAGAGAAATTCAGGAGAGAGAAGGAGAGAACATAGTTGAGAGAAGAGAAAAGTATTTTCTAATATTATTCTACCCAAATGAGAAAGATTACAAGAGTAAAGACTAACTATTGTTTTACATTGAAAGAAAGGAAAAACTATGCTATTTCTGTACGCAAAATTTACTGACTAAGTATACCCTTAATATCCCATTACTACTTTTAAATCAAACATAGAATGATAGTCTGTGTGCCCCGCTTCTTTACTTTCTAGCCCATACCCTATAAATAGTGTTTTCTTCTGTTGTAACACTGTTTCTGATAATGCCTCTCAGTTCTCTCTCCCTTTCAACAGTTTGATTGAGATATAATTTTTATTTTTTAAATTCTATGATGTTTTTGTGAGATAGTTATATGCATCCTTAATATAATTTTTTTTACTATCTCCTATCACAGCGGATCCTAAGGGAATCGAACTTGTAATTCCTGACTGCAGTGAAGACACAGAAGTTATGCCACTGCAAAAATATTTTGGTGGACATGAAGGGGTTGGAGATTATATTTGGTATAGGACAAAACATAAACTTGAAGGATCTGAACTACTTGATATATCTAATGCTTCTGATGTTGTAATATGTGGGACAGAGTTGTAAGTACTTCTACATTGTTCATGTTTTTTATATTGGATTTGAGAATTTTGTGATTATTTTCCTTGTCATGGCAGAATGTATAAACCATTACTTAAAGATGTTGGAGCTTATTTGGCTTTGTATTGGGTGCCTGCTCGGGCAGATGGCAAACGTGGGGAGCCATTGGTTGCAATATGCAGTACCCCAGTTTCCCCTGGTATCTCTGCAGTTATTTGCTGAAGTTCATTATTCACTGTCTGATAGCTTTTCATCACATGGTTTGAAAATTATTTCATTGTGGCTGGTGTGTACAGCTCGCACCCATACATACTATGTAGGTTGTGCATGTTGTAATTTGGGTGCATTTGTGCATGTGATGAGCTTTATTATGTTTTAGATTTTCATTTCTGTTAGCCTTTTTCCCTTATTGATGTCTAACATATGTGGAATTTAGCATATTTTATTGTCTCACTCCTTTAATAATTTGCAGCTCCTCCAGTAGTTTCTAATGTAAGTGTGAAAGAGTTGTCTTCGGGAATGTATTCTGGAGAAGGTGAATATTTTGGTGGACATGAAGGAGAAAGTCTCTTTAGCTGGTCTAGAGAGAATAATGAGGGAGCCATTGAACTGATTAATGGGGCAAATTCTAAAATTTATGAAGTTACTGATTTGGATTACAATTGTCGTTTGATTTTTGGGTAATTACTCTATATTACCTTTTATTTTATTATGTTTGACAGAAGAAAGTGAATGCCCTGCCATGATAAACATATTAGTTTGTCTAAATTTGAACTTGAAAGTGTAAAATAAGAAATGATTTTTCATCTTTTTAAGTCCTTTTTAGATTTCTACAAATTATTAGATGATTGATTGTTGAAGGAAGCAATTTTTTGGAGTTAGCTAACTTGTTACTCTTAATTTAATTAGGGTTAATAGTCTTATTCTACTATTGGGCTGGGCTTGTGCTTGTATTATAAATTATTATAGTCATGCTTGAACTAATTATTAGTGTAAAGAGGGTGGTTGGATTGTATTGTCTCACATCATTATATGCCATATCAATCAAATATCTTATAATTAAGACAATCCTTTGTCTCTTTTCCTGCTTCCCTTCCAAAACCCAGTAATTTAAACAAGAAAAATAATTAGGTTGTATTTCATCCTTTATTGCCTGTTGATATGAATAGTTTTTCCATTTCTTCCCCAGATATACACCTGTTCGTTCTGATTCAGTTGTGGGAGAACTTGTGTTATCTGATCCAACCAACACTGTTTTTCCAGGTAACCATTTCCATATAAATGGAAGCCTGTGCATTTTTACATTGCATTTATTTTTAAATTGTGAGGCACCTTGTCCTTCAAGATTTTAAAGTTTTTCTTGGAAAATGTGGTTCCTGCATTGTCCTCTAGAGCTTCCATATGTGGAGATGCTTGCGCTGACTGGAAAGGCGGTTGAAGGTGACATACTTACAGCTGTTGAAGTAATTCCAAATAGTGAGACTCAACAATATGTTTGGAGCAAGTACAAGAAAGATATAAGATACCAGTGGTATGGTGATATTTTACATTGATGCAGCATGCTCATACTTTTCTAAATGAACAAATTTATTTTTTATTTCCCAGGGGAGATTCATTTACCAGAATAGTTAATTTTGGATGGCAGTGTAGAGCAAACCTTAAAAATGCTATACTAGATAGCAGATCTTGGAGTGGCTTATTTGATAATAGCAGCTGGAATGAAATATATACTTTTTTTAAAAAAAGTGGAAAATCCACATAATTGATAATCTTGATAATGGTGAAATAAAGTACCATAAACAAATGAACAGTAATGTTTTTTTGAATGCTAATGGTTTTTGGTAAAATAGAAAAAATGAAATGTTAGAAATTTTGTAGATGTTGTAATTAGGGATATTCTGATATGTATTTATTTAAAATAGGGAAACCATTATTTATTATACTTACAGAGATCCTATATCCTCTACGATAATTCTGTTTAAACTAGGAACATCCATAACATGGCAGGGCTAGCTTTCTCAGCAGATTTTATCCATACACATGGTTCAAACCCAAGACCCTACTCAAGGGGAATCAAACCCTGTATCACACATGAAAGTTAATAGAAAAATACAAAAAATAACAATTTTTTTACTGCTTTGAGCAGTGCATAATTCTAGTTCTAGTTTCTTATAATTTAGAAGAGTATGGGGGCATCAATATTAGGAGTAGTATTTTACTAAGTATCAAAGTGTAAATATTTTACTCTTTTCTCTTTTTTACTCTGTTCAGTGTAGCTTCTTTTCTTTCGTTGTAATTTTCCAACTAAGGTTTGTTGAGGTTCTGTTAGTAGTTAGGCTTGTGTTTGCAAAGCTTGCTCAAAAAGCTTGGCAACCTATATAAACTATCTTGTAATTCTTTTCAGTTTTTCAATAATATCAAACAGATTTTTCCGCATTGTGTTCTCTCTCTCTTTGTTATCATGTTTTTTCCTTTATCAATCAAGGATTACACTATTGACTGTTGGGTCAGTAGTCTGTCCCATGTCAGTGGCCAAATCTCCTAAATGCTGAAGCAGTTGGGTGATAGTCTGTATTTGTAACAAGTGACAATTATTGGTGTGGTTCATTTTTGTTATCGGGAGAATGCTAGTTGCTAACTCAAAAATGCTTCTAACCAGTGCTAATCATATGTATCAGGTATCGTTCATCAGAAGTGGGAGACAATTTTTCATATGATTCATTACCTAATCAGAGTTCTTGTTCCTACAAGGTGCGGCTAGAAGATATTGGTTATCATTTGAAATGTGAGTGTATTGTAACGGATGTGTTTGGAAGGTCAGCAGAGGCAGTATGCATTGAGACAACACCTGTATTGCCAGGTAATTTGTTTTGATTGCTTTGGCATTCTTTCTTTACAATTCTATTCCTCTTTTCACTTTCAACTCAAAAGAATATGGCTGTCTCTTGACATGTTTGCAACAACAAAGGGTTTGTTGGGTTGGGTAGAGAGAATGTTTTAGGCTTCCTATCTATATGTATTGAATAGGTACAAATGTAATAAACAACAGTATAATTTTATGGCTTAAATATATGTTAAGTCCCTGCAAATATGACTCTTATTTGATTTTAGTTCATACAAATATATTTTTAGTGTTCATTTTTAGTCCTTTTTAACTCTAGCTAGTTTAGTGTGGACATGGCTAAAAAAATTAAGAATATTAATTAAGATAATTAAATTAACTTTTGCTTCATAATTTAATTAAATAATGTATCTATTATTTTATATAGAAAGGTAATTACATATAATTTGCTTTTATAATTTTTTTTAAAATTATTTTTATATTATGAAAAGTGATTTTTATTGCTATTAATATTGTTCTTACTTTTCAATTCACTTATTTACTTTTAACATCATACTCTGTTGTTTAAGAAAAGTTTATGCTAAGATGCTATAATTTACTTTTAATATACTATTGATTTTAATTTTACACTTTGATACATTAATGTTTCCCTATTGCAATATAATTTAATATTTCAATGTAGCACAAGTAGTGATTTGTCTCTAAAGACAACATTAATACAAAAAAATTAATAATAATTTTGCTTTTAAAAATTTAAAAGGTTGAAAGTTAGTGACTTGAAAGGTAAGAAAACAATATTAAATGCAATAAAAATCACTGTTGTCAATATATTTAAAATTAAAAATAAACTACAAAAGTAAATTATATTTCATACCTTAATTATATAAAATAATAAGCACACCACTAGAATTACACACCTATAATTTTCCACTAAAATACTTGTATTTCTATGTAATGAAGAATGTCATGTCATGAAAAAATGAAGAATTTTGTGTGTTAAAGTTAAACATTTTTGTGCATTCTCCCTTTGTGTAAGTGTTATCTGTGCATTCTTAGGGATTCCTAGAATACACAAGCTGGAGATCGAGGGGAGGGGATTTCATACCAATCTGTATGCTGTTCGTGGCATTTACAGCGGTGGGAAAGAAGGCAAAAGTAGAGTTCAGTGGCTTAGATCAATGGTTGGAAGTCCTGACTTGATTTCTATACCAGGTATGCTAAATCCTTTAACTTAGTTAAAATTAATATGTTAAAGATATTGAGAAGTATTGTGATTGAATTTGTTCATCCACCACAGGGACTATATTTATATATTTTGACATTTTACCTTGGCCTATTGTTTGATGAGGAGTGCTAGCAAAACATACTCTCTATTGTACTTTTTATCATTGGTTAAAATTTATTGAAAACTACAAAGTCATGTATAGCTCATAAATGAGGAGACCCATAAATTTTTGTAATTTCTAATAATTTTCAGTCAATAATAAATAATTTCTTTGAATGGTTTTCATAGTCAATCTAATCCTCTATCTATCTATATAAGTTAAATAGCTATCTTGAATCGGAGTCTTTTTGGAGATTATTTTTCAATGAGAACATTTCTTCAATGAGTGTTTTTTTTGGGGATTTTTTCAACTTATGTCATTTAATATATTATTTTTATCTTTAATTCTAATTGTATTTCAATAACTTTTTAAAAGAAATTATCAATAACTAAAATTAATTTTTATCACAAATATGAATTATTTATCATAATAAAATATTATTTAGATGTTTTTTAGTTACATATAGTTTATACGTTAAAAATATTTATTTATTATAAACTTAACTTATATTATATAAAATAAATAATGATTGCAAAGCATAGACTAAAATGCAAGTTACCATAGTTATGCAATTGGGGACATATATAGAATATGGTAAAATGGTCTAATTACCATAGGTCCATAATTATGTAAATTTTTGTAATTTCATCCAATGCTAATATTTACTTATTTGTTGGATATTATCTAATCACTAGATACATCCACATTTAGATGGATATTTCTTGATATGTTTGAAAATCTGAGTAGTTTTCTAGATAAATGGATAGAATAAATTCATATCTAATTTTGATATGCTTTTCTACCAGGGACCCTTAAATTTTAGGCTTATATATCAAAACTTGGAGTTTTACTTTCATTTCATGTTTCTTTCTTCAAATTACTTGTCTTCATGCTGACACCTCTTCTACATTGTTGGTCTAGTTTTGTTTGTTGATGGGCATTTGCTACAGTTTGGTTCTTGCTGTTTTGTTTTGACCTTGTTTGGTCTTTGGATCTCTCTTTCAAAAGATTAGCCTTAGTTTGTTTGATGTGCCCCTATTTTGTTGCCTTCGTTGCAACATTTTACACCATCATTTTGCTGTCTTCATTACTGTTTTTGTCTATTTGACACCTTCATTGTGCCTTTTTTTTTTGTTGTTGCCTCTATTGCAACTCTTGGTACCTTCATTGCAATATTTGTCACTATTGGAAAGCCACTTTAATTGTGGTCACACCACGTCAACTATAGATATGGACTTAAAATAGAGCTTAAAATGCTTGGGCAATTCTCATTTTACTAGCTGGTTTTGTAAGGTTAAATCCTAAGTTTAAATTCTGATAGGATATTTTAGAGCCTAGAAGGTTCACTGAGTTATTTTCTAGTGAATACTTAGCCCATAATCATCAAGGGACTTTCCACATGTCACTTCTATGATCTAACTTGCAAGCCTCAGAACTGTATATTTGGTTTATAGACAATATTACACGATTTTCTGTTTGATAATTAGAGATTCTGTATCATGGGGTTTGTTGTCATGAGCCTATTCTAGTATCTTAATTGGGAAATTAGGATATTTGTATTAGTCCTATATTTGTTTTCCATAGTATGTTATAATTTGCTCCATTGTGTAATACACTCAGATTTAGTTGTCTATGTTTTCTCTTCCTTCAACATCTTCCTCTGCCAATATTAATTGTTATTCAACTGCTTTTCCTTTTTAATGATTAAATTACAGGAGAAACTGGCAGAATGTATGAGGCAAATGTTGATGATGTTGGCTATAGGCTGGTGGCCATCTATACTCCTGTAAGAGATGATGGAGTAGAGGGACAATCAATATCAGTATCCACAGAGCCAATTGCAGTTGGTAAGCTGAAATTCTTTATCTGATTAATAACATAGTTTGTGTATAATTAAATTATCTTTGCCATTATGTAGTAATCCAGAGTGAGTGTTGAAATGCTTGCTCATTGTTAGTTTTAGCCAAATGTTCACGAATTCATTAAATGTGATTAGCAAGGAATAAAGATTTGACAACACATCCAGTGTATTGGTATTCTTAGAAAAATGGGTATCAGATTATTCCCATCAAATACTATTCTTGCAGATCCAACAACTACAATGTTTAAGCCCCAGTCCTTGTGCGCTAAACTTTCATCTCTATTTCTCTTCAAAATTTTTGAACCTTCGCTTCTATTAATATTGCTATAATTCTCCTCATATATGTAAACTCAAAATTAAGTGGGATTTTGTGTTTGAATCTTGGTGCTCTCTCTGACATACCTTCCTAACACATTTAGTTCCTTTCCTTCAAACCTGAGAATATTATAGGTAATGGGGGAGTCTTGTTTGCAATGGATTAGGCTTTTATTTTTATTGCTCATGAAGAGAATCCTCCTATTCCTCATGTGTTCTTGCTATTTTATTTCTTTTTTCTCAGCAAAAAGTATTACTGCAGTTTGTTCAGATAACTGTGAATGTACATCAGTTATGATGCAATGAGTAAGGATGTAAACTTATGAAGTGCATGTATCAAGAGAGCAAAATACATGGTTTTTATACTGGTTCAGGGTCCCCTGAAAATCCTTAGATTAATTGAACTGAAATAAAGAAACCCATTCCATTGTGTTAATATAGTGTCATGTGATATGGATATTTCAAATAATTGGATGAGCACCAGTTTGGTCGTTTATTGTAGTTGCAATTGCAATTATTCAGAATATGATGGTGTATCCTTTTGTGCATACCTTTTCATGTCTCTATTTTTGCCATGTCCCTGTGTAGTTTTGCTTCTTTGGTTTGTGGATATGCATAGTTTGGGATCTTTTCTGTTCTAGGATTTTTGTAGGAATTTCCACACTGAACTTGGAATTATATCTGAGCATTGAATGTTAATTCAACGCAGAGCCTGATGTTCTTAAAGAAGTGAAGCAGAACCTTGATCTTGGATCAGTGAAATTTGAGGTGGGATATATCTTTTTAAGTTTGGTTTTTTTTGCCATTACCATAGACTCAAATGTGCCATCTGTTTGGTCAAATTAATGCTCCGAGTACCTGAAATGTTAAAGCTATATTTTGTATAGATTGGCTGCTGTCATGTCTCTTCCCTTTGGAGCCTTACTGTATCTCTTCGATTTGTTCTGTTTGATATGTTATTCATTGAATAATCTCACCTAAATTTTGATATCTTTACATTTCAAATCTGGTCTTCACCTTTGTTTTCTCCCTTTTTACCTTATTGTATATCTGGAATGAGGGAAAAGGAGGAAGAAAAGGTTTGAAATTTAAATTGGAAACAAAATTGAAGGATTTTTTTTTTTTTTTTTTGTAATATTTGTTTCAAGATGTCAACTTTTTCTTCAACCAAAGGAAAATGCATCATATTATGTGTTCTCTTTTTTCTTTATTTTCTTTCCTTCCTATTCCTACCAAACATACATTAATGTTTTTATCCTTCGTAAGCTCATTGCTTGTTGTGGAATAGTGAATTTATTTCACCCTATATTGAATTGATACAATGAGGAAGAATAAATAGGAAGATTAATCCTGGACACTAATCTAGACCTGAATATCAGGTATCAAATCCTATTAGTATCTGTAGAAATCAGATTGCACAATCGTAATTGATTTCTGTATATTAGATCCCATGATCGTGATTGCTTTCCATAACTATCAACACTTTCTTCTGTGACAGGTACTGTGCGACAAAGACCAAACCTCAAAAAAGGTATTTATAGTCTTCTGATGTTCATGTATTCATTTTAAGTGGTGGAAAAACCAAAAGGGACTAGTACCCAATTGCCATTGTTACTATTTCAGATTTCATCAGTTGGCACATACGAGAGACGTGTCCTTGAAATTAACAGGAAAAGAGTAAAGGTGGTGAAGCCTGCCACTAAGACTTCTTTTCCAACTACAGAAATTCGTGGTAGTTATACCCCTCCCTTTCATGTAAGTTTGGGCGACTTGGAAAACTCATTTTTCCTCATCCATTATGTAATTTTATAAATTAAATTCATGCTATCATGTACAAGATTTTCTTGTATTGATCTTTAAATGTATCAGGTGGAGCTTTTCAGGAACGATCAACACCGTCTAAAGATAGTAGTAGACAGTGAGAATGAAGCAGACTTGATGGTGCAGTCCCGACACATTCGAGATGTTATTGTTCTTGTAATTCGAGGACTTGCTCAGCGATTTAATAGTACTTCCCTCAATTCCCTTCTCAAGATAGAGACATAAACCCAGTTACATTGTATAGTCATATTTTATCTGGGAAACTAGGTTGTTGAGGCCAGTTTTCTAACATTTTATTTATCCCGAGTGTAAGTGTTGCTATATTGGGTAAACAGTTATTGACGCCAAAATCATTGCAGGCCATTGATTGCTAGTGTGCTTGTAGCTTAACGCAAGAGCATTTAAGATTTTGCATTAAGAATAGGAAGAGAAAATGCAAAAGCTATGAAGAACTATGGATAACTAGTCTTGTCTTCATCACGTTGTTTAACCTGCTCGTTCTTCTCTTGGCTGGTAGGAAGAGAAAATGCTTCATGTCTCTTTAATTGCAAATGGTGAGAAATAATCCTAATAATGTTTCGAGTTTTGGATCAATAACGAACACCTAAAAAATGTTAATCAACATCAGACCATAGATCCATATTATGTGTATTCCAAAGAATCTTACGACAGTGACTGTAATGTTGCCATAATCAAGAAGAAATTATCACAGTTGGTCTAGAATAAATTTCGATATATAGATGGTTCTATTTTGGTAATGAATGAAAATGATCTTCATGATTATCACTTCCATGACTCCTCAATTGGCGGAGTAAGCTGTGTTTATTGAGAATGTTGTAGATATATGGAGCGAATTGCAAGACATTCACGAGAGGAGATAGAATTCTTGTCGCAATTGTATCGAGAGACTTCAATGTGTAAACGAGGTAATCATGATGTTTCTGATTAGAAAGTCTAGGTCATTCAAATTGGAAAAGGGGATCATTTGAATTAAAGGTTTGAAGTCCCAGGTGCTCCTCCAGGAGCTAGATCGAAAAATCCACTTACTACAAACAAACAAGTACTTAACGGCCTTATTCCAATCCAATTTAAATTCATTTTAGGTTTTTTCCTTCGTGCACCCTCTTTTTATTATGTACACCTTATTTTATACATGAAGTCTTGAAAATACCCTTCTTCATTAAGAAAACCCTCATCCTCCCTTGTTCAGATTTCTTAATTGCACCCTTGATTGTTCTCCATTGTAACTTCATTGCATTCTCAATTGCCTCGTTGCATCCTTCTTCCTCTTAGCCTTAGCCTTTCCATCGTGTGGGGAAAGAAAAATTCGTATTCATTGATTCGGAGCACTTCGAAATGATAAATTTGAATATATAACTATCCCGAAAAAACAATACATAATGTTTCTAAATTACACTTTCTAGTAACATTCCTCTAACATTTGGAATGAACATTTCAAATTTGCAAAAAAAATTCAAATTCTTTCTGGAATGGTGCATTCATATAATGCCTTTCCTGGGAAGTTATGAATTATAGATTCCATAGATATGTAAATAAAAAAAGAACGAGAAATCACCACATACCTTAACTTTATAAGGATCCAACCACTTTCCAAACGCAACAGTTCAATTCATAACTTTTACATGCAACTTAAAGGTAACTACTCAACAAATGTCATCTTAAAAACACATATACATAGAATCAAAATGGTGTTGCAACTCAAGATCAAGGAAGAAGTATTAAGGTATTTACCCTAACTTCTTTCATATAAAAAGGAAGACACAAATGTAATTTTGTCAATTCACATGTTGGATATAGTGTCGACAAAAAACAAAAAAGAATGAACCTCCATTTTAATGGATTTAAAATGGATCGAATATTTCTAAAACTATTCTTAGAGTTTTCTTCCTGCACCGTCCCTTTTTACTTATTCATCAAACTATATTTCTTTCATTTAGTTTTGAACTTAGACATAAATTGTTTGATGTACCATGTTTTTTTTCCTCACCTTATCTTTGTTTTTTTTATTGTTGCATTTTGCATACATTGTGCATGATATTGTCTGCATTAGAGAGTTGAATAGTGTAGCTTCAGTTCCAACTCAGAGGTATATTCATTAGTGTGTTTCAATATTTTCAAATTCCGGAAGTGTGTTTTTTTTCTAAGCCTCCAAATATGCACATTATGAAAAAATACGACAATAGAAATTTGATTCTTCCATTGTATAATTAAATAAACGAGGAAAGGGAATAAGGAGGATTAGTGGTGAATCGCTTTAATTAAATTGAACTAACACTCATTTTTTTATAATTCAGCTACTTTTAGTTATAATCCAAACTTCACAATTACTCTTCGTTTATAGTTGATACAATTTGATTTACTTGTCATCGTGGGAACGATAACTCATGTTTTTAATACTTGGCGACTGTAGTATAATCGCGATAATTGTGGAAGAGTATTTCTCCTCGCACGACACACATCAAGTATGTTGTCTTTTAAGTATCGGATAATAGGAGTCATCCATGCATGGTTCCATTCTTCTATATGGGATGCATCTTTTTTGTCCCATGTTGATGTGTTTAGTGTATCCTGGATGATTGTTTGGTATTGCCCCGTCTTTTTTGTGTTGGCGAGCTTCAAGAAAATGTTGGCCCTATCATTAGCGGTCCTTGGTACATGAGTTATCTCGAACTTGTGAAAACGCTCAGACAATTGTTTCACCATGTGGTACTATTTTAAGGGTTCCTTGACCTGATACTCTTCTCAGACATGTCTGGTCACCAATTGTGAATCACAGAGGCACCGAAGATTCTTTACCACTATTTCTACCGCCAACTGCAAGTTGGCTAGGAGTGCCTCATATTCAACTTGATTGTTGGATGTTGGAAACTCAAATCGGATTGTTTGCTCCAGGGTAACCTCATCAGGTCCTTTTAGTATCACCCCGTCTCCATTCCCCTTTTTGTTAGAGGATCACAATACCCAAAGTCCACCACTTGTGAAGTTCCCCTAGCTAAGGCAATTCGGTCAAAAAATTGGCCAAAAATTGGGCCTTCGTGGGGTCCCCAATTTTCGTAACCAAACTTTGATAGTTCTACTGACCAAGCTATCATTCTTCTTACAAGCTTCGGCTTTTATAGGACTTGTCGAAGTAGGTAGTCAGTTCGGACTACAATACCAAAGCTATGAAAGTAGTGCTTGAGCCTCCGAAATGACAAGACCAATCTGAGTATCTTTCCTCAGGTGGTTGGAGGGTTCTGCTGAAGAAATAAACCGGGTTATGCTCTTTTCCTTTGTTGCATAATAGGACCACACTGATATTTAAAGTTGTGACTAACAAGTATAGTTAGAGCGTGGAGGGTATCAACAAGCTAACCAACGTCGAGAGGGAGGAAATGTCTTATTTTAATTTGATGAAAGCTTCTTCACACTCCTTACTCCATTCAAACTTGGTTCTTCCTTTTAACAACTTGAACAAGGGTTTAAACTTCTCTGCCAGTCTTGGAAAGAAACAAGCTAATGTGGCTAGCCTTGCATTTAACCTCTACAACTCCTTCAAATTGAATGGGCTTCTCATGTTCAAAATGGCCTCATATTTATTAGGGTTAGCCTTTATTCCCCTTTGAGTCACCATGAAACCAAGGAACTTACCACTGCTTACTCCGAATACACATTTTTCTGGGTTGAGCCAAATGTTGTGCCTCCTTATGCTCGCGAATACCCTTGCCAAATGCGCATGGTGGTGTTTGGCCTTTAAGGAGTTAACCACCACATCATCAATGTAAACTTCCATTATGTCCCACATGGAAGACCTTGTCCATTAAGGGGTATTTGACGAAATGGGATTTATTACTGAAATAAATTACTCAAATAGGTCTGGTTGGAAAGTATATACTAAAATAGGTCTGTTTACATGAAGGGGTTGAACTGTTCAACGCTTTCAGGCATCAAAGGCACTCAAAACTTAAACGCCTCTACGTGTTTTTTTTTCTAGGCAAATGGGTAGTGACGTTTGAAATCTAAACGCCTCCTACCTCAAATATTATGGTAACTGTCATTTTAAATTAATATATATTTTTATTCTTTAAATAATTGTTCAAATAACTGTTTTGGAAATCTAAACACCTCCTTATTCAAATATTATGGTAACTATAAATTTAAATTAATATATATTTTCTATTCTTCAAATAACTGTTCAAACAAGTGGTTAAGAACAGTAGTTAAGAGACGTAAAAAAAATATTATTAAAACAGTTGTTTGAACAGTTATTTGAAGAATAAAAAATATATATTAATTTAAAATTACAGTTATCATAATATTTGAATAAGGAGGCGTTTAAGTTTCCAAAATAATTATTTGAAGAATAAAAAAAATATATTAATTTAAAATTACAATTACCATAATATTTGAGTAAGGAGGCGTTTAGATTTCCAAAACAGTTATTTGAAGAATAAAAAAATATATATTAATTTAAAATGACAGTTACCATAATATTTGAGTAAGAAGGCGATTAAATTTCAAACGCCTTCCTTGAGGACGTTTCACGTGCTACATGGAGGCGTTTGTTTGTTAAACGCCTCTACCCATGTGCCAAGCCAAAAAAAGAAAACACGTGGAGACGTTTAAGTTTTGAACACCTTTGGTGTCTGGAGGCGTTGAACTGTTCAACGCTTTTCTGTAAATAGATCCATTTTGGTATATACTTTCCAACCAGACCCATTTGAGTAATTTTTTTGGGTAATAAATCTCATTTCGTCAAATACCCTCCATTAAGCGATTGTAAGTAGCTCCCACGTTTTTTTAATTCGAAGGGCATCACCTTGTAGCAAAAATTCGATTTCTTTGTCATGAAGGTCATATTTTATTTGTCAGGTGGGTACATCCTTGTCTGATTATATCCTGAATATGCGTCTTCTTTGCCCTACTTGTGTTTCCTTTGAGATATCGGTATGGCATGTGGAAGGATAGCCAACTTGTGACATACAAAATCCGGATCGATCCCCGACGTATCTGCGAGACTCCATATGAAGAGATTTTCATTTTCTTATACCACTTGCTCTAACTCACTTCTTACGTTCTTACCAGCCCTCAATCTGATCTTGAGACATAGGCTCGATTTACTGCCTATCCTTATTTCAACCATGAGTTCATTGGATTCTGACCTATCCTCTTGAAACTCGGCCCTTGGATCGAGGTCTATCTCATCCTTGAACTCAATGTGGTGCACTATGCAATCTGGACTTCCTTAAGTGTTGTAACATTAGTGTTTCCTTGACTGGCCATTGCCTTGATTGAGTATGGGGCAATCTTCGAGCATTGAGCATAATACTCACAAGCCATCTTGGGATTGGCTTTCTCAGTCACAATCTCTCCATTCGTTGGGAACTTCATGGCCATATGTGGCGTGGAGACGATGGTGCCTAAGCTATTTAGCGTCTTTATTCCTATGATCACATTGCATGAAGTGTTAGCCTCCACTCGAATGAAACATACCATCTTCATTTGATGCTTCTCCCCGCAGCCAAATGTTTCCAAGAGCTCCACATAACCCCAGGTATGTACCCTCGCCCCAGCGAAAATGGGAGGTGGTCGGGATAAGATTGCATCATGGACTCTGGAATATCGAGCTTTTTGAAAATTGCCCAATAGAGAATATCGGTCGAGCTTCCTTGATCAATAAGGACCTTTCGTACTTCCTAGTTGGCTATCGTGGTAGTGATTACCACGGGATCATCATTGTCCGGGTTGTTTACAATGAAATCTTTGTTTGTAAACATGATAGCGGGGAGAGATTGGGGAGACATGTAATTGACAAAATTGATGCTTCACATATATCCTCTTCTCACGGATTTAAAACTTCCCCCACCATCAAAACCTCCAACAATAGTGTTGATGGTTCCACAGACGTCGTCCGAGTTCTGTCGATGTTGTTCTGGAATCTGTGATGGACTCTACTCGTGAGGCTGTTGAGTACGACTTGGCCCTTGAAATCCTCCCTGTGATTGTCGATTAGGACCGTCATTTCCTCTACGTCATCAGGTTTCTCTTTTAGTTTCACAAGCTTTAACGAATTGGCTTAAGGAACTCAATTTGATGAGCTCTTTTAGCATATCTCACATCTTG
Source organism: Hylodesmum podocarpum (assembly GCA_026586105.1). Classification (NCBI taxonomy): domain Eukaryota; kingdom Viridiplantae; phylum Streptophyta; class Magnoliopsida; order Fabales; family Fabaceae; genus Hylodesmum; species Hylodesmum podocarpum. The sequence goes on along the minus strand of JALJEV010000493.1, from coordinate 3,680,969 downwards.
TTACATTTCTCCATTGTATGCCCGTAATTTCGCCTGCGGGGGAGATGACATGGTTAGGACCAGTAAAATTTCCAAGCTTAATGCCTCTTGCAATACGACATTTCTGTTGGGTGTTGAGGGCGTGTATGTTTCAAAGCCACTCACTTTTCTTTTCTTGATGTTTGGTTCCCCCACGAATGGCCACGCTGGTTCCTTTGCTTTTCGTCTTACTACTGTGTTTTCCTCTATACTCATATACTAAGTGGCTCACGCCCTAAGCTTGTCCATGTTCGAGAGCGAATTTGCATACAAGGAGTCTGAAAAGGAGCTCGGTCTCAATCCCACCTTGATTGTGTGCATTGCCACGATAGGATGTAAGTCTGAGATGTTCATTGTAGCTTGGGAAAACTAGGTCATATAATGTTTAAGGGTTTCGTGGTCCCCTTGCACCACGTGAAGTAAAGAGGTCGAGTCAGTAATAATTGGCTTACAATCAGCAAAATGACAATAAATCTTGTACAAAGGGTATCAAAAGAGTCAATGGATAAGGGCGACAAGGAGTAGTACCACTACAGGGTGGTTCCTTTCGAGGTCATCGAGAATAATCTACAGCGTATCCTTAAATCCTCTGAGACAAGGCTGTCTTAGGTAAGGTATGCTTTGACATGTGCAGTGAGGTCAAAGGTCCCTTCATATTTTTCAAAGTTCAACCATCTCCATCTGTGGGGTGGTCAAGATTGCATCACTTCTAGGGTGAATGGATGGAACGATGAGAGGGCCTGGACCACTCCTCATGTTGGCAGATGTGTAGTCAAAGGTACTTGTAGGGGGGATGGTGGTGCAGTGTATGTTTGGGTACTTCCGGGTTTGAAAAATGAGGTTGTCTTCTTGGATCCAAATCTAGGATGAGAAATTTGGGTTCTAGTTGTCCTACTTCTTTGCCGAGCGCGATTCGGCCTCGTGCTTTACGCCGGGTGTTATGTGTGGGTTAGTGCATTCATTCTGCATAGACAATACTTGGTGACAGAGAGCCATTATCTCTTCTCGATATTGATCTTTCAATGCTTGCATCTCGTCTCTATGTTGGACTCTTAGCTTTTCCATGTTTTCGTTAAGCTGGTTTCTGACCCATTGATTGCCAAGTCAACATGGGCTTTCAAAGCTTCTAAAAAGGAGGAATTCATGTTGGGATGAGATGTCGAGGCTAAAGTTTGACTCCGGGTGTTAACCATATGAGGGTGAGTGCCAAATGTAGGTGATGACGTGTGGAAGTTTAACCCTCACGGCGGACGCCAAATGTTCCTACCACAAGTCGAAAAGCACGTGTGGATGGGTGATGACGGGACAAAGTTATAGTTCAGCTTGACAGGATGATCTCGAGTGGATATTTAGTACGTCTTTATCTCCAAAGGGGGAGTGTACCTGCAAAAAAGTATTGCAATGCTTAATTTAGTATGGTGGCCGAGATGTTAAAGTATGAGATAAAGAGAGGGAGTAAATGTAAAAGGTAAAGGATGCAAAAAACGTTAAAGAAATATTTTCCAATGGTATTTATAAGTTAAGGAGAGAACTTCTTAATATTTAGGCTGTCATAAATGAGGGGTGTCCGTTGTCAGGATGAAGACATGTGAGAGTGATTAAGTCGACCCTATACATAATGATGACACTTTTAAATGTTGACGTTTTGCGTATTATTTGAACATGTGTCATCATTTTAGATGCCTAACTAGAATGTAAATGATGTGACATGACTCCTTTAAAAGTATTGCATTTAATACAATAATAAATGTTATATTAAATATTATCCACGTGTTACACCATAAAAATCAATTAAAACCATTGAGAATATAATATAACTGAAGCTTGCATCTGATCTTTGAATCTTGAAGTTGAGTCTAACCATTGAAACTTCGTGTTGATTCTTCATGAAGGTTCTCTGTCTTGATATACTAAGAACTCTTTGTCTGATAAGAATTGATACTTGTGCGTCTATGCTTGCATCATTCATCTGTGTTTGCTTAATTCTCCGTCTGATATACACTCTGTTTTGTGTGTTCTGTAATAATCAAATCTTCAGATTGTAAATCATCTTGACTTAACAAGAGTGTACTTGCAAAAAAAAAAAATACTTAAATGCTTAAGTTAGTATGGTGGTCGAGATGCTAAATTATGGGATAAAGAAAGGAAGTAAGCGTAAATGGTTAAAGATGCAAAAATATTAAAAAGATACTTCGTGATGATATTTATACATTAGAACTTCTCGAGAGTTGGGTCGATCTTATACTTAATGATAACTCCGTTGACGTTTTGAGTATTACTTTTAACACGTCACCTTAATAAATGACGAGATATTTCTCTTTCAAATCTTACCTACACAACAATAAATGTTATATTAAATGTTATCCATATAATATAATATGATAAAAATTAATAAAAATAATTGAGAATATAATACATATTTAAATGAAAAATATGTAGTAAATACTATAATACATAAAAATTAATTATAAAATATGTAGAAAAGAAAAAAATAAAAAAAAAACATGAGTTAGAATTAACTAAAAATAAAGTTGTATTCGAATTACAACGAGATCTTATTACATAATCCTGTATAAAAAATTCAAGGACGAAGGTGCTTTTAGACTGTTATATAAATTCAATATAAAATAAAACAAAATAAACAGACGAGGGTAAGATGTAATATCCATGTGGAAGTACTTTTTGTCAACATTTAATATTTACATTTTAAAAAGTAATGGCATGGGATTGAGAAATTGTGTAGATGTTTACAGTCGGGGAAAAATCAATGGTGGTGTGATTATTATTATATTTTGAAGGCCAAGGCAGTACAGTCGGGAGTTTCATTGTTCCGATCCCATCTTCCTTCAGATCCCGAATCTATCATCACATTAACAGCAAACATCAACAACAATTGAAATCTCAATAGTAATGTGATGGATTCTCCACCTTCCCAGCACAACTGGGGAAGGTCACCAACCTCCTCCTCTTCCTCCTCATCCGACACAATCCATAGCCTCTCATCAATCCTCAACAATCCTCACGCCTCCGACTCCGCCTCCTGGGTTGGCTGGTGGTCCTCCTCCGCCACCGCCATCATCACCCCCGAATTCGCCCCAATTTCAACCACCAAAGCCGCCTCCGACATCTCCCGATCCGACTTCCTCCCCTACCTCTCCCCCATCGCCGACGCTCACCACCGCTTCCAAGACATCCGCAACCACGCCACCAAAGAAACCAACGACACCACCGCCGAAGGCGTCTCCTCCGCCTCCTCCGGCCAAGGCGAAGCCCTCGTTGCCTGCCTCCGTGAAGTCCCCTCGCTTTACTTCAAGGAGGACTTCCGCCTCGAAGACGGCGCCACCTTCCGCGCCGCCTGCCCCTTCTCCAACGTCGCTGAAAACCTCGCTCTCCAGGAGAAGCTCTCGCACTACCTCGATGTCGTTGAACTTCACCTCGTTAAAGAGATCTCGCTTCGCTCTTCGTCTTTCTTCGAAGCGCAGGGACAGCTCCAAGACCTCAATGCTAAGATCCTCCAAGGTTGCACGCAAATTCGTCACCTCAAGGATACCATTAGGTTACTCGATGCCGATTTGATCCGCGATGCGCGCCAGATTCAGGAGCTCAATGGCACCCGCACCAACCTCCTCGCGCTCTTGCAGAAACTCAGGCTCATATTTTACGTTAACCAGGCCCTCTCCGCTCTCAAATTGGTACTATTGCTTTTGTTTTTTGGTTTTTTTGCTCAGACCGAACTTAGATGCAGTTCGTTACGTACTTTTTGTGTTGTTGTTCAATTGTAATTGAAGTTTTACCTGAGTGATTAGTTTGATAAAGGTTTGCATTCAAGATCAATGCAGATTACTGGGATGAATTACTCTTGTTTTTTTTTTTTTTTTTGATAAAACTTTAGATGCAGTTTCTTACGTAAAACTTTTGGTGCTGTTATCTGTGATGGATTAGTTTTATCTCCCAGTGATTGGCATAAGAAAAGTTTGCATTGAAGATCAATATACATTACTGAGGTAAAACTCTGATTCTGATCAGAGAGAATATCACTAAAAGCATCTATGGAATGGTGTTTGTGTGGAAAGTATAATCTCTGCCATTGTATAATTAGAATTAGAGCATTAGCTTAGGAATTGGTGGAATAAATGATTGCATTATAGGTCAACAAAAAGTATCAAGGTAAACTTCATTCTGATTGGAGAGCATGAACAATACCAAAAACACCCATGGAACTACTGTGGCTGTGTTTTTTGTGAAGAGTGGGGCGGTGTGAGTGCCTAATCTTTTGCTGAGTAGGATTGAGGATTTGTGTGGTAACTGTGTTTTGTGTTTTGGTGTTGTTTAGTTTTGCAATGTTGTGGATTGATTTGGTGAATTTAATGGGTGTCGTTCTTATTACTAGTTGTCATGAGGTCTTATTGATTCAGTGTTGATTATTTATTTGCTTGTTTTTTGGTGTTTCTTTGTTACTCTTGCTTCATTTTGCTTTTGTGATTTTTAATTCTGATGTTTCTCTTTTTCGCTGTGGTTGGTGTTTCTGTGAAGAGCGGAGCAATATGAGTGTCTAATCTTTCCTGAGTAGGATTCTGAAGATTTGTGTGTAAGGACAAAACTTAGATACAATTTCTCAGATACTTCTGGTATTGTTCTTTAATTAGAATTTGAGTATTAACTTGTTAATCGGTCTAATAAAAGTTTGCATTAAAGATCAACATAAATTATGGAGGTAAAACTCCAATTCTGATTGAAGAACAACATCAAAAAGAATCTATGGAACTGTATGTAAGTTTTGTCTTGGGTAAAACTGTGTATGTGTTTTAGTGTTGTTGTAGTTTGGTTAGGTTGTGGATTAATTAGGTGAATTTTAAGGTGGTTAATTGAATTCTGGCTGTCATGCATGCCTTATTGATTCAGTGCCGGTCATTTATTTGTTTGGTTTCTGGGATTTCCTTTGTTATTTTGGTTGTGTTTGCATGTTGATATTATTGTTGATGACTTGATGTGTTTTGCTGTGATACAGCTTGTTGCATCTGCAGATTGTGCTGGAGCGCTCGATGTGACTGATGATTTGCAACATTTGCTGGTATTACTTTAATCATCATGCAGTATCTTGTGAATGTGAATATGAATATGTATGCTTGTAAATGATGGTCTTGGGGTGTATATTGTTTAATTGTTTTGAACTTAATCTTATGGGGATGAGACTTGATATTAATGCTTAGTTGATATCAGTCATTGTATTGAACTTAGCTAGTTTTGTTTGAAGACTGTTTATGACATAGCATGATAGGATTCCTGAAAGTTGAAGAGAAAATTCTATACTAATTTATCTTGTTCACTTCCTGTAACTTTGGCAGGATGGAGATGAACTCAGTGGTCTACATTGCTTTCGGCATCTTAGAGATCATGTAATAGGCTTTATAGAATCCATAAACAGGTATTTTAATGATGTCCTGACCGACACAAGTGGTGTATGTACTGTTTAATTGTTTTAAGATAATTTTTTCCTTTAACTTGTATCTGAAAATTCATTTGACAGTGCTTTCTACTTTTCTTGATTTTAGAGAACTGAGTAATAATTGGAAGAGAATAGGGTTGAGTTATAATGTTTTCAAGTATGGATAGTTCCTTTTGTTTTTTTAATCAGTTACTGAAAAGGCTATCTGCACTCTGCTAATGGCTTGGATGGGTTGAAACGATATTTAGTTATTTACATATTGAATCATGAGATTTAGACACAATGAAAAATAGCTTAAAATACATATAGATGATATATAGCTGTATTCTCTACATATAAACAAATCCTCAATGTTTTAAACCAGGAACTGATCACAACACATCATAACCACAAATCTTATGGAATAAAATCATAAACATAAATTGAATATTACTAGCTAGTACTAGTAGCAACATATATAAGTTAACAAGTTAAAAACTAACCCAATAGTAATCTAGCCCATTCCAAAGTTTATTCCTTTGCTCTATTTCCTTACTCCATTCATCTTCAAGTTCATAGAAGAAGGCAGTTGGGAAGAAATAGATAAATAAAATGGCTCTTTTCTCGCACACTAAGGCAGAACAGTGCTTTTTACCCATGCGTCACTATTTTCTCTACAAAGAGATTTTTAAAATTCAGCTTCAGCATGTAAATTGGAAAAACCAGAGGATCATAAATTGGCAGACACCATGATTTGATTTCTATACTGAATCATATAATTCTGTTGATTTGAGCAGTATCTCTGGCCAGTGTGTGATTAACTCTGCAATCTATCATTTATGCCAGAAATTGTATCAAATGATTTGATGCAAATAATGATTTCAGTAGTTATGCTTGTGAACTAATTCCATTTTTAGTTTTGAAATATTCTAACTTTCCTCATATTTTAAGCATGCTTTCTTTATTAATTGTTGTCTGGAACTTTGAAATCTTGACTTTTGGTTATGTGATATGTTGCTAAATTGAATTTTTATATTTATGAAAGAAAAGGCTAAAGTTGTATTTTGTATTTGGATGTTTAGTAATGTATTGTATTATTTTGGTAGCATTCTCTCGGCAGAGTTTATTCGAGCTTCCCTACACGACACCACAGAAAAAGACATGATAATTTTATCCAAAGCTAAAGCAAGAGCTTCCCTTCCAATGAATGGAAAGGATGATGAAGTAAGATTTTGTCTTCAATTACTTTTATCTTTAATAATTTTTCTTTAATTTTCTATGAACTCTTGTGCTGGAAATCTTTCAAATCTTCGCCATTACATTTTAGAGGAGTCTCTGTTTCCTATGGTGGTTGCTTTGCATTAACAGGGTTTAAGGTGTAGCAAAATGAGGTTTTCTTTAGTCACTGGTAGGGGTGGGTAAGTGGGCCGGCCCGCCCCGTGTAAGGCCCGCCTGCATAAACCCGCGAAGAGCTTGGTCCGCCCCGCCCCACCCCGCAATGCTTAACGGACCTAACTTACAACTAGCAAAATTTAGAATCTCTGTATCTCAGAAAAAGATTTTTAGGAAAACACACATGAAGAATCCAAAATCCATATTCATTTATCTGTGTTGGAACATAGATAAGTAGTAGAATAAACTCAATCAAGTAATGATAGGACAGTAAATGAAGCTCTTGTTGATTCTTGATGCCTTAATCTTTACACACTGCACAATCATTTAATTGAGCACTTTGTTTTGGCATCAGTCTAAGAGTATCTCAAAGTCTCACAATGTAAAGTTATATGATGCATGGTTAACTTATTGTGTTTTTACCTTGAGTTGTGAAGTTTTGAGGATGCAGTTTATGATCTAATCTCTTTGTTTCATGGCCAGGTAAAGTTGGAAGAAGAAGAAACCAATAATTTCAAAGACAGTCTTCTTCCTACTGTAATTGGATTGCTTAGAACTGTAAGTAATTAGCTGTATTTATCTTAAGAAAATCATTGTTTAAGCTAGTTATTGTGAAAGTTTGAGTGTTATTTTTGGTTGATAAAGAATCTTTAGTAAGTTCAGTGCAGTGAACTTTTCCCTTTTGTGTTCTCAAGGATATATTGCCCGGTATCTCTTAATTAAGATTCGTAATACTAGGTATTTTTCAACTTATAGAACAGGAAAATAAAAGAAAAACAAAAAAAATAAAAAGCTTGTTATGATGAGATCCCATTCCATGTAGAAGGTTTCTGTTTGAGCTACAATAGACATAGAAACAATGTCTTTAACGTTCTAAATTATTGCATCCCGTGTGGTTAGGGTGCACGTAATGAAGGCATGCTTATGGTGTTCCATGTGACATTCTTTACTGACATGAGATTTTTTGTCAAACCTACTCATTTGTTTGATGTGTTTTTTTTTTTTTTTCCTTTGGTATTTCTTTGTCCTGGGGATTATGCATGCTAAGTGATTTCACATTCTTTAATGACATGAGATTATTGTTTTTCCAAGAAGCATCACTATAAAACATCAAGACTACCTTTTCAAAGTGCTGCTTCAGAATGTGATTATCCTTGACAATTTTTCTCCATGAAGAGAAAATTTGGTCATTTACCTTAATTTGTTTAAATAATTCCCTTATTTTCAGGCTAAACTTCCCTCTGTTCTGAGGACTTATCGAGATACACTGACTGCTGATATGAAGAGTGCTATTAAGACTGCTGTTGCTGAGTTGCTTCCGGTTCTTGCTTCTCGAGGTTCAGAGTCAGAGTTTTTTTCTGGAGACAGAACTGTAGATGCAGATGGTGAGAATTTTTTAGCATAATTGATGATGTTTGCCTATAAGAAGATATACTTTTACATATTTTTCTTCTGTTGTGTTTTCTATTCTACTTTCATCTTTCTAATGCTAAATCATAACTCAGGTGGAGGTGGATCTCTTGCTAGCAAGTTGAGGAGTCTATCAGCTGATTGCTTTGTGCATCTTCTGAGTGCTATTTTCTTGATAGTACTGGTAATTTATACTTGGCAATTGTTAATTTGTTACATCGTCTAGACTAGAATTATTGTATCTTTTGAAATGTATACAGTTTTAATATGTAGAGGACTTGTGTATACAGTTTTATCATGTTGCTTATTTTATAGTTCTTGCTACATAAATTGTCTTATTGGTTAATTTCACCTTCACCATTAATACCTACTGTCCTAAGAATAATTGACTGTTAAAACAACTTATTATTGAGGTGTTACAAATTAGATATTTGATCTTCCAAGAGAGGCTCTGTTGACTATGTTTCATTGCACATGTATTATTTATTAAGGGTTACTTCCAGGTTACTGAAATCCAGTTATACATTGTTTTTCAACTTAATTAGTTGTTTTAAGAGTGATGTAATAAGATCTTTTTCCTTTTAGTGATTGCAGGCACATTTAGTGCGGGCTGCTGAAGTGAAAAAGGCCATTGAATGGATTTTGAATAACCGTGATGGTAATTATGCTGCTGATTCAGTTGTGGCAGCAATTGCTCATGGTGCTGTAGCTGCAGAAACATCCCAAGAAAGCGAGGCTCATGGTAATACATTTGTGCCATATTCACAACAAAGAAGTGTTCCCAAGGGTTCTTCATTTCAGGGAAAAGCAATTGATGCTGTGAGCTCCTCAAATATGTCCAAAAATTTCAGGTTAAATCTAGGCTCTTGTTTTGATATACTTGTAGTGGGAAGCTTTTTCCAGTTCTTTTGGGCTTTTAGTTTGAAAATGCAACCAATTTGCTATTGGAGCTAACTTTTTCTTTCAAATTTCCTTTTTTTGTCCTCATAAAATGATAACTGCTATTATTAAGTTCAGAAGCACCCCAACTTTATAATTCAGTTTGAAAATACAAGTATTGAGAGACATTGTTGGCTTGTTCCTCCTGGATTGTGTTTGTAATTTTTGTTACTATAATTTGAATCAGTGGACTTGTATAGTAAAGATTTCTAAAATTGATTCACAACAGTATTGTTATGACTAATTTTTCCCTTTTTTTTTTTTTATGAAAGGAATTTAATATCCTGTTCAATTTGAATATTCATTGAATGGTGACATGTGATATGATGAAACCTTGAGAGGATGGGAACAATTCTTTTCTAGAGTCCATTTTGTAGGATTTTGTTTAAATAAAACACTATTTATATGTCAAGACCCAATCATCCCAAAAGCTTGAGTGGATAGGTGGACTTGCATAAATAGTTTTATATCTCTTCTTCTATCCTCTTATTTGAAAATCTGCTACCAAATATGATAAGGGGGAAAATGAGAGGAAAAATTGAAATAAAAGTTATTTGTGCTGTAATATTAATATTAGCCTCTACTTTGTTTTTTTCTTTTGACTTGAGTGGTTATTACTTAAGGCTATAGCACAAGAGTGCATCTTTATATGAAGAATCTCTTTCCCAGTCCCAGCTTGACTAAAACTATTTATAGTTTGTTAATTTTTTTATCATACATTTTCAGTTTCTTCTGAAAGACTGTTCACTTCTGTTTGATGACAACTCCTATGACTAAAATGTTTGATGTTCACCCTTAATCTCTTAAGAGTTTCCCAGTCCCAGCTTGACTTAAATGTTTGATGACATTTTTTAGAATGTTCACTCCTGTTATTTACTTGTAGAAGTTGTCATAGAGTACAAAGAAGCTTTCTGATCACAGGATATTAATTTGTTATAATAATTAGGAGTGACATTATAAATTTGTTGCTACATCAAATATGGAGTAATTTGTTGTCGTGTAAGATTAATACATCACAGCAATGATGTTAAATCAGTAAGCATGCTTATTAGATCCTTCAGTTGTTATTTTGCCGTCGTAGAGGGTATCAGTGAGTCAAGTACTGAATTTTTTTTGCTGATGACAAATGGCACTTATGCGATTTCCCCTCAAACAAATGGGTGTTATAACTGGGCACATGATTTCAATTCAGACTAGTTCCAGATAAAAAATAAGAGATAATACATTTCAGATAATGTTTGTTTTCTGCCATAACTTTTTTGTTAGTTGTCCCATTTGTTTGATGTTCTCAAAGAATCTGGTTCTAAACAGAGCTGATATATTGCGAGAAAACGCAGAAGCTGTCTTTGCAGCATGTGATGCTGCTCATGGAAGGTGGGCAAAGCTTCTTGGGGTCCGTGCTATTCTTCATCCTAGGTTGAAATTGCAGGAGTTTCTAACCATATACAGCATCACACAGGAGTTCATTAGTGCCACTGAAAAAGTATATATTTTCATATTTTATTTAAAACTGATAAAAAATTATTTGATTTTTTGTTCCATGATTTATTTATCATGCTTATGCTAACAGATCGGTGGGAGATTGGGATACAGCATCCGTGGGACGCTGCAATCACAGGCCAAGGCTTTTGTTGATTTTCAGCATGAATCTCGGGTTTGTTTTAAATTTTTGTCCTTTTGTATGGCATTCATCATCATGAAATCTTTGTACATCACCGTTAATGGCTGCTGCTTTGCCTATAGATGTCAAAGATCAAGGCAGTGCTTGACCAGGAAACCTGGGTGGAAATAGATGTTCCTGATGAATTTCAATCCATCATCAATTTGCTATTTATATCTGATACTTTGACTTCTGAGAACCTTAATGATGCTGAGAATGATATTTCAACCAGTTACAATGGTGTGGTGACGAACAATGATGTTCTGCCGATGGCAGACAGTTCACAGTCAAGTGCTGAACAGCCAATTACACGAACTAATTCAATTGAATCGTCTATGAATAGTGAAACATCAGATGGATCCAAACCCCCAGTTGATTCAATGGAACCAAATAATGCTCGTGGTAGGATATCATCAGCACATAGTAACAATACTGAGAAAGACCATAAAAAATCTGCATCTCAGGCTCTTTATTACAAAGGAGTTGGTTATCACATGGTAAACTGGTTAGTTATCTGGATTAAACTTCTCTTTTTCCCCCAAATATGTGCACTGTCTGTTTCTTTTGTTTTTTGTTCACTGTTCTCTCTGTCTCTGTGTATATATGTGTAGGTACTAGGTATGCTCGATTATTTTATCATAATATACTGATTTTTGTTATTCTTTATTTGAAATTGCTTATTGGGAGGTTTATTTCTCGTTTTATGATTTTGTTTGATCCTATATTTTTTTGGGCTGGCATCTTGTGAATATCCATTTAAAGTAGCTTGGTTTGTAATGTTTGCTTCCAGTGGCTTAATATTGCTGAAGATGTTGTCGGAGTACATTGACATGAACAACCTTTTGCCAACACTATCTTCAGAAGTTGTTCACCGTGTAGTAGAAATCTTGAAGTTTTTCAACACAAGAACGTGCCAACTTGTGCTCGGGGCTGGTGCTATGCAGGTACTGCTAGTATTGTTCTCAAAAGTTCTGGTACATTTTAGAGATATGTGCATATATACATACGTGTGTTGAGTCTTACACGTGCCAATTGATCCTTGACCTATATATATATATAGCAATTTCTTTAATGGTTTCTCCTTAATTTTTTTGATCTTATACATCTTTTAATTGAACTTTCTCCATTTGATTAAAGTTTTTGGTTTTGCTGAAGCCTCTATTATAGGCCTGTTCATCTGACTCAACATTTCCATTTTTATTCACATAATTTTTTCTTTGTTCGACATTTCATTGCTCAACATTCAGTAACATAGAACATCATTGTTTTTTAGCCAGGTCTTATTATTATAATTAGTTCACATATCTTGTTATATAGTGCAGGTACATAAATATAACAGTCAATAACCAAGCCTAATTCTCACTGAATAATGTAATAAAAATAAACAAATCTTTCTAGCTTTACTCTATATCTTTTGTGGTCTACCTCATGGGGTATCCCTCTCCATAAATAGGTCTTATAATGCCACGTGTTTGACTATAGTTTGTCATTTTACATGCTTAAACCATTTTCATCACATCTATTCCCCTTTGATATACTGAATCATCTGTTGCAACATACTCATTTCTATAACCTTACAAGCATATAATTTTATCAATGTCCCTCCCTCCAGAAACTGGCAGGAGCTAGCTAAAACTTGAGGAAATTATCTTTAGTTCTGTGTTAATCAAGCCTAGCGTAAGGAGTGTATACTTGAATAATTTCACTGTGTAACAGTCCTGCACGATGGAAAAACTGCAAGGTCATGCTGGGATTTAGAATTTTCAGCTTCTCATTTTGGATTTTATTTCATCAAAGTGATTTCTGTGAATGTGCCAAAACAATATAGATTGACAGAATATAGGATTACTGGGTCCCTCCCCCCAGTTTACTGATCTATTTTGTTCCACTTCAATTCACTTGGACCTTTTTCATTCTATTTGCTTCTAATTCTTCCTGAGATCTGTGCAGGTGTCTGGTCTGAAGTCCATCACATCCAAGCACTTGGCATTGGCAAGTCAAGTCATTAGTTTTGTACATGCTATTATTCCTGGTACTAATGCACTCACCTAAATAAAGTTTTTCATGTTGTACTGAAATGAAAATTTTGGCATTTCATGAATTTGTTATGATTGTTTTTCATCTTATGAATCAAATTATAACATTTTTCTTTATTTGTTATAAGAAATTCGGCAGATTCTTTTTCTTAAAGTGCCCGAGACTAGAAAAACACTGTTGTTTTCCGAGATTGATCGGGTTGCTCAGGTATGTGCTTCATTTTTATTTAACCTTTACTCCTTTAGTCCTTTTGTTAGATGGATACTTGTTCATATGTTTTGTTCGTATATTGCATTTTTTATGATAGAGTCTGATGGACATTTGGCTCAACCAATGTATAACCAAACACAGCTAAAACCCGGGGGGTGTGGGGTGTGGGGGGGTTGTTGGACGAAGCAACTAACAATTATTGGGTGTTTGGTCTACTTTTGGGATACAGCCTCCCTATTCATTTTGGGTTCTCTATTTAGCAGGATACCAGTTGTTTGTCCCGGAAATTTATTTTTTAACCTTTTCTTCAGTAAAATATATTTTATATATGTATAAATTAAAAAGAAATCAATTCATTTTGTTTGCCAAAAAGTTTTAAAAACTTTTAAGAATGTATTCTTTTATAATATTTGCTTAGACTGTTGTATTTTTGCCATTCCAGGATTATAAAGTCCACAGAGATGAAATACATAGTAAATTAGTTCAAATAATGAGAGAAAGATTACTGGTACATTTACGTGGGTTGCCTCAAATTGTTGAGAGTTGGAATAGACCTGAGGACGCTGACCCTCAGCCTAGTCAGTTTGCTCGGTCCCTTACTAAGGTAATTGACTATGTATAAATGCTTGGAGTGCTTGTTCTGTCTTTCATCTTCTCTTTCTCTGCTTGAATTTTGAAATTGACGAAAAATTTAATATGCATGTTTCTATCTTGTAGTTTAAAGCATAAATATGAATCCCAAAGAGCACAAAAAGCTTTTTGGAGAGAATATAGTAACTACTAGTCACTTCACTAAGTTTGTCATAAATAAGGAGGTGATTGTTACACTGTCAAATTTGAGATAACCCCATGATGTGCAATAAACTATTTGTTAAACTGATTTAATAACTTAACGACTTATAGGTAACAACAATTCTATGACCAAGCATTATATATATATATGTAATGTTGTGGGGTGATATGAAATTATTATTTTTTATTTCCACTCTCATGCCCCTCTTGTCTCTAAGGCAATATTATTGGAACTTATTTATTTTTTGAATCTGTTGTTAGGAAGTTGGATACCTCCAACGTGTTCTATCTCGAACTTTGAATGAAGAAGATGTTCAAGCAATTTTCAGGTAAGAATTGCAGAATCTCCGCTTCCTTTATTCTTATTTGTTTATGAAAGATCATAATCAAGAGTAACTGCTTAACATTGTACCTGTGGTTTCTTATGCTGAGATGTTTACTAAAATGATGGGTTTATATTAGTTTAAGATTAAGATCCCACATCAGATATATGGTCAAAGTACTCCTTATAATGACTTGGATAATCCTCCCCCATTGAGCTAGGTTTTGGATTGAGTTAGGCCAAATTCATTCTTATAATTCTACATTGATTTCTAATAACAAAAAGTGACTGATCATTTTCTTTTCGCTAGGTCTTTAGCTATAAATAGTTGATAAGAGACCTGTGTCTCTTGTTATTCATGGTGGGATTTCTTTTTTTTTCCCCTCTGTTTTGGTAACCGGTGAAATTATGGCCTTTGACTCCCCAAGACCTCGAGATATCCTCACAAGTTTTGATCTTTTGGACCGACTATGAGACTAAATCTTAGTCCAGGATTTAGTCACACTTAAAAGCTCCTTGCCCAGGTCCCCTACAAACTTAAAAAATTTAAAAATATTTATAAAAAATGAATGAGGGATGATGAGAAGGAGTTTCGTGTAACCTCTTAATCATCTGTTGCACTGTCACTAGTATTACTGATGATTATACTGTTAAATTTCCTAGATTTGCATTATCTCCAGTGATGAATAATGAAATACAATTCTTATATTTTCCCATTTAAAAGGAAAGAAAGAAAGACTATACTGCGGTTTCTGCATAGAAAGACATTTGATTGTATAATGCTAAACATCATTTAAATTCCTATAACCCACTTCTCAAGTTTGCTATTTTTCAGGCAAGTGTTCATTATATTTCACTCGCAAATTTCAGAAGCATTTTCAAAATTTGACATAAGCACTCCTCAAGCACAGAATAGGTATTTACTTTTCTGAAGTTATATTACGTAGAGATAAAATTTCAAGACACTTTAAAAAGCGCAGTGGTTTTGTTTTCATTTCTTAAATTTTCCTCACTTGATAGGCTATATCGGGATGTCAAACAAATTCTTCAATGCATACGGTCATTGCCATTGGGTGATTTGAGTAAATCTGATACCCCAAACTGGGGTCAGCTTGATGAATTCTTGGTGAAAAGATTCGGAAATGATGCTGTTCAGTAAACTGTATTGTAAAGTAGCAACTCAATTGCTTCCGTGGGAAGGCTAACATACTTTGGAAGATATGGGGGTGATTTAAACCTTCTTCACTCTACATTTTCGTGTAACACTAAATTGAGGTAATATTTCATAGCTTGCACAGGAATTATTATTATCTTGATCATTTTACCGTCAAATAGAGGCCATCGTGTTCATATACAAATCTGAGTTCCATTTTCTCCCTTTTTTCAGGCCTTTGGTTGGTCTGTGGTAGATATACAAGGTAATGTATCATTCAGAGCATTGTGCAGCCGTGGTTGGTGATTTAACAGAAGTTTTGTAGCAGTCGATGTTGATATTCAAATTCTTGCTTTGTCTCCATAATTGTAATGTTGAAATTTGTAATGTTGATATGATTTAGTGAATGAATTAAGTTTTGGCCCCCGCTCCCATCCTTCCCTTTTTTTCTTCAGCCATGAATATCGATGCATCAATATGTACACAATTCAAGAAATCTATCTATAGTGAGATTACCAATTTGTGTGCTCTTATAACAAGTATCTTCGATAAAGAATTCTTTTTAGTTTTTCATGAGCGACTGAACCTTTGCAATGGAAACATGCCAAATATTACACCTTCGCTACTGTTATGCATACAATCGTTGTCAAGAACGGAGAACTGCTTTAATAATTTAACGGTGCATGAGTTGCATATAACATTGCTGAAACGGTAAGCATTTATTTGGCAATTTCTTGCCATTATTGATACCGCCAAATAGGCATTTTGACCTAATTTAAGAAAACAAATTTTCAAATTGATGTAGAAAAATTAAGTAATTAACAGTGTAGGTGACTTTTGTCATATTGGTTCCAATTTGGCGCAACAGGATTTTTCATTTTTTCAGAAAAAAAAAAACAAGTCGGGAAGTGGCAAGGCCTTTTCTTCTTGAACCCTATTTTTTTCTTGGGTAACCTATCATGAGGGGAAAAAGACAAAAATGGCTTTTCACTTGTTTTTAACATTAGTGAGTAGTCGATGGAGTCGGTTTGGTAGTCTTTGGGTGATGACATTTGATTCGTAACAGTGATGAGGTGAGATTCATTGTTTTTACAAAATTTGCTGGATTTGATCACTTTGGAAAAGCTTTTAGAACACCTCTGGGTAGAAATCGTTTTAAAAAATTGTCTATATTACATAATCCGTAGCTTTCTGGAATGAAAAGTTTATAGAATTTATTTTTAAAATAAAAAGCTATGGATCTACATTTCCAGATAAATATAAATTACTTAATCTATAATCGCTATTGTTTTTATTTTATTTAATCTCCTTTAAAATTAATAATATATATTATTATTTTTTAATTAATTTTTATTTACAAAGAAAAAAAATATTGTCTTATAAAAAAAAAATATAAATTTTTATATAATTTATTTTAACTTGTCACAGTTTCTTTTCAATATATTCATTATAGTGATAATATCTGTATTATACGATATAAAAAACTAGTTGCGTTGAAAATAATCATTACAATAATTTATAATTGATTAATATAAAAAAAAAATGTCTAAGCATTTGCCGTTACTGTGCAAAATAAGTAATAATAAACTGGAAACGCGATTTTCGTTTGAGTAAAAAATAAAGAAAGAGTGTAACGGCTACTTGGAGCACGACCGTTGGTTAAGTGTGGAGTGAGCACGCTCCCCGAGGCGAGGCTTCATATTGTTTCTCATTTTCTTCTCTTTTCTACAAACGTCACACACTTCACACACTGCACACTGTACACTGCCTCCTTTTAGTTCTACTCTGTTTCTTCTTCAATTAGGGTTTCTGCCTTCGAGATCAGCGCCAACATGAACATGAACATCTTCAAGAAGAAAACCTCCCCCAAAGGTGCACTCCCTTTTTCCTCTCTCTACACTTTCCCACATTGTTTTATTATTATTCCTTTACCCTCCCTTTTGCCCTAAAGCTTACGATTTCCGTTCAGGATTCGAGAATCGTTTGAATTATGTGCTGTGTGGTAATGTAATCTAGTTTCTGTTGAGAGGGAACTCACGGATCTTTAAGATTCGTAGAAATTATGGATTTTGTGGTGTTGGTTTTCTTTTTTTGGTTAATAATTTTTGTAGCATTGTTTGTGTTTGGCCAAAATGGTGGAAAGAAGTTACAATACTTTGTTATTGTGTTTAGGAAGTGGAACTCATTTGTGTTGTGTCTGTTTTGTTTTTTATGACAGAAGCTCTGCGGACAAGTAAAAGGGAAATGGCTGTTGCAACCAGAGGTAATTACTTGAATTGAATGGTTTGCCAATTCAGAAATTCTAGTCTTGATTAATTAACTTGTATAACTCATTACCTTGCTTTGGGTACATGGTGTTTCATAACGTCTGTGTTTTACTTCTGTGTTGAATCTCTCTGTTGCTTCTGCTTTCCTCAGATGGAATAAACACGGATCTTCATAATATTAACAAAATTCCCTAAATAAAACCAGTGTATGCAATTCAGCTGCAAGACACACAGCATGGATACTGGCAATTTAATTTAGAATAATAAAAACTAATGTTGGTAGTTTTGTTATTAGTAGTTAAAAAAAGAAAGAGAAAAGAAGAAAAAGTGAATGCAGTTACCATTCAAGTGAATTTCTTTTGTTTGAATATAATGTATATCATGTGAGGCAGCATAATTCATGGGAGAGGATAATAGCTGTCAAAATGAGTCTTACCCAGGATAAAATAGCCCATATAAGAACCGGACCATAAATGGGCCGGACTAACAGGCCACAATGACAAAACAATCAAAATGGGCCAGCCAAAATATTCTTTTTCCTTTGTAAAATTTACATAGAAGAAATAATTAAATGGGCCTGTTTGACCCGTGACCAGCCCATTTGGCAAGACCATAGAAAATGTAGCCCATTTGAAAAAATGCACTGCCCAGCCCAGCTTTTTTTCATCGTTGGCTCACCAGGATAGTGCTGGACCAGGCTGTTCCGTTTCCATGCTCTAGAGAAGATGTAATGTGTTAAATAGTTTGGATAGTTGGGAGCTAATAGTTAAATCAAATAGTTATTGATGAATGTACTCAAAATTTTTATTTTTATGGGTGGATGTACAACTAAAATTTCCCGTGCAAACTATTCTCTGCTGATTTTGTAAATATATATTTGTTAAGCTAATTACTGTCTTCCTCTTACTTCCCAACAGCCCTAATTGTTTATATGAATCAAACAGAAATACTACTGGTTTATTGTGAAAGTCATAATCTTAAATCCTATGATTTGATTGCTGTCAGTTGGTGCCCTTGCCTACCAATATACACTGAGACCCATTGTTTGTGTCATTTGATAAGCCATTCTAATTTTTTAGCAGAAAATATTCAGGCTGGTGTGCATAAGTTGAGCTACCTAACTTTCAACTATGGTTTCTACTTCTCAATTATTTTTGTCCTTGCTCCTGATTTTTATTTTTGTCCTAAATGGTTCAGTCTTATAAGGAGTATATTGTACTCATGTGTATATAATTCAGCACTGTTTTATTTCTTCGAGGTATATTTTCCTGTATTTTAGCCCAGATTAGTTTGTAACACTGTAAGCTGATCAACTGATCAATGTTAAGAGTTATTTGATCAGAGTAGTCAGTTAGTTGGTTAGCTTCCTCTAAGTATCCCTCTGTATTCAGTTGATAATTGGGTTCTTCAATAAATCAAATCTGTTACTTCTCTACTCTCAGATTCTCTCTTTTCTCCTTTTCTTTCTCTCTGTTCCAACAATTTCAGAATCACTATCTCAGAATTTCAACAAGTCTTTACCTCAATGGTTTCTTGAAATTTTTATTTCTCAATGGTTTTCTAGAAACCGTTACCTCTATTTTTGACCAATCATTTTTGTTTCCTGACTTTCATATTGTTTTGCCTTTGCTCCAATTTTTGAAAATGTTCTATATGTCTAGTTCAATCTTTAAAAGGGAATTGATGTTTTGATGGGTAAGAAACTTGCTATTATTAATTGCTGATTTCATAATAATGTTTAAAGTTCCTTTAAAAAAAAAAAAAAAAATAGAAGCCAATGAGAAATGTTTGATGGGTACCGTATCAAGAAAAAAGATGGACACCAGAATAATGCATTTGATATAATTTCAATAAAGCAGCAGTTCTGTAACATTTAAAGGTATTGGTAGGAAATAAAAAGGGTTCACATTTGATATAATTTCAATAACGCAGCAGTTCTGTAACATATTTGTTTCCTTTTTCTTTCATTCATTCTTGTAGGAATTGAAAGAGAGATAACATCACTTCAGATGGAGGTGCGTAATGCTAACAGAGACTTTCTTAGTAATTTCCTTTCAGTTTCATATTTCTTTTTAGTGATTCATTACCTTGTCCATTGCAGGAAAAGAAGTTGGTGGCAGAGATTAAAAGGGAAGCAAAAACAGGAAATGAGGTATTTTTTTCATTTAAGTTTATATCCTCCATTTCCTTATTGTTTATGAGCCATTAAAACATGCTTGTTTTGTGTTTATGTGATCTACATTCTATTGACAATGTGAAGAACTGGAAAGAATAGGTTTTCAACTGATTTATTGAGAAGAATTGGAAAGAATAGAAACTGAGAAGAGAAATTAAGTAATGGGCCCTTGTGTATTATTGATTGAATCTACTGGTCAAGGTGACAGAGAGACCTCTCCTCTCCTAGCAACTTCTTAATGCGTAACTAACTGCCTAACTACTTGTTCCTTTCTTTTCTATTTACAAACTATTTTGTTACAACTCTATTTTCTCTTCTATTAAATGCCCTTACATATACTCTCTTAACCATTGGTCTCCTATCAGTTCTGTGTGTGCATAGATTGGTTTTATTGATATGCATGATATTACCTACATAGAAATATTGAATAAATAAGTGTCTGGTTACAGGCTGCCACCAAAATCTTAGCTCGTCAACTTGTTAGGTTACGTCAACAGATAACCAATTTGCAGGGAAGTCGTGCTCAGATCAGGGGCGTAGCAACTCACACACAGGCATGTGAGATTTTTTTCATTTTTTTTAAGAAATGGATGGTAACGGGATTTTCAATTATCACAATTCCAAATTTCTTTTGCAGGCATTATATGCAAGTACTTCAATCTCTACTGGAATGAAGGGTGCAACTAAAGCAATGGTGGCAATGAATAAGGTATGTTATCCAATTGAATCTGCTTTGTGTTACTGAAAATTATGGAATGCATTTTCTTTGTTTACTGGTAATATAAATTTGCAATTGGGTTTGCTATTCAAACTCCTTTCCTTGGCACTGACAAAATCTGAATAAAGTGTATGCAAGCCTGCACTTTCACCCATCTGAGCACCTAGTGGTCAAAGATCCTTGAACCCGAGTACACCATTGCCAAGGAAGCAAACTGGCATAAGTTCTATATGTTAAGAATAACTCAGCATCCATTAGAATGTTGACAGAAAGCTAGTTTAATACAAATAAGTGCAAATTTGGTTCATTTAGCAATTTTCTGTTGTCACTGAACCAAAAGTTCATAATATGTGATTGATGTTTCTGTGACATTGATAGATTTTTGCCAGATGACTAAAGATGATATGTCATCTCTCTTTTCTTTTCAGCAAATGGCACCGGCAAAACAGGTTAAAGTGATTAAAGAATTCCAAAAGCAATCAGCACAACTGGACATGACGGTAATTTATCCTTTTGAGCATATTTTTTGTGCCTTATCATGCAGTTTCATGCATTAGCGAGTTCTTGAGCAACTGCTTTTAGACTGTGATCCAGTTTGGCTTCATTAGGGAGCATTTGGTTCAGTTTTCTGCACTATATGTCAATCATCTTAGACTTTGTTTTAGAGGACAACCGTTGGTGTCTATTGGTTGGCACTACAATAGCAACTCTTTCACTCCATGAAAAGGGCTTTGCACACTAAAATTTGAATAAGGAAGTATTTGGTTTTCACTTTAGCATTGTCAATGGTGACATTGCTTGGTGGTTTATATTTAACTAGAGGACTGATTGAAGGAACAACAATAATATAACAGTTGAATGAAGAAAAACATAATGTAACGGAATGGGAACAATGAAGATGAGGACTTATGCCTTAGGGTATGCGTGGCAGTCATTTCAGCAAGGGAAATCTGGCTCCACTGATGAATACTGAAGAGAAACATGGAGTTTTTTCATTGAAAAGACTGTACTAGAAAGCGTCAATAAAATGAGAAAAGAAATAAAACATAGAAGGCAGAACTAAGATAGTAATGACAAATGCTTTTCAAGACTGAAGTAGACAAGCTGTACTCAATAACAGTAAGTATAAGAACTAGAAGAAATAAAGGAATCCGAAGATAGCTGCAGCTACCTCAAACAACAGAATAGAAACAACCAAAAATCAAGTAATCATGAAAAAAAAATATTGGCTTCATGTCGGAGGAGTTTCTGTGTTGCTATGGAAGCTGCTCTTTGAAAACACACTAGTGTTTTTATTTTTTTAAATAATATTTCGCTACCCTGTTAGGCTGTTACAGTTACCTATAGCTGAAAATGAATTAAATGGAGTGCACATTTTATTAAAAATTAAGGTATGCATGTAAAATTTGCGGAACAAAAGCCATCTATGGTAGGTAATCAGCTATGGTCCTGCCTAGTAAGTGATAGTCTTCAAGGTGGCTCCACCAATATCATTCAACAACATTTTCTTTTGCTCCATAAATTTACAACAATATCATATTTGCAGATTGAGATGATGTCAGAATCTATTGATGAAACTTTAGACAAAGATGAAGCTGAGGAAGAAACAGAAGAGCTCACTAACCAGGTGAATATAAATTACCAACTTAATTATGTAGCCTCCTATTATTATAAGTATATCTTTTGTAACTCTTCCATTTTATTCATGACAGGTTCTTGATGAGATTGGAGTGGATATTGCATCCCAGGTTGGTTTTGAACACAACATGAATCCCTTGTCTTCACATCAATTCTTTCATTTAATTATTGCACTGAATGTTGAGCCTGATGCTGCTCTTTATGATGCCAGTTATCCTCTGCTCCAAAAGGCCGAATTGCTTCAAGGAATACTGAAAATGTTGCTCCAAGGTACATTGCAATCTTATTCATGGAAAAGGCTGTCTAAACACATTTACTCCTTGACATTAGGCATACAGTTTCTTTTATTGGTTGTGGTTTCCTACATTCTTTTGTTAAGAGAGAAACTCTTTTTTGTGCGTACAGACCACAAGAATCCCAAGATGTTGAAGAACTTGAAAAGAGATTGGCTTCTCTTCGAAGAATATAATTATCTGCTTCAGCTGCTCATCTATATTTTGGTTAATGTACAAATCGTTATATATAGTACTATAGCAATCATGGATTGTATTATTTTATCTGAATGAGTTGGACATGAACAATTAGTAAAAATAGTTCAGACTGGAATATATCACTATCCCCAAACAATTAGTAGATGTGAATGTTGGTTGAGACTTTATTTCTTTTTTTTTTTTTTTCTTTTTCCTTTTTCTTTTTCAAAAATATTGCTTCATCTTGTGTATCTTAATAATCTCAAGTTGCGTGAGTACTATGGTGGGAGAGTATATGATGTCTCATTGTGGAAAACATCCTCTTGGCTGTTAAAGATATTAGTTTTTCAATGAGATGTTAGGATTCTTTTTTCTTTTTTCCTTTCCCCCCCCTACTTTTCTAATTTGTCCTTAAAACCCTCTAACTCTCCAACTTCTGTCTCACAAAACACTGTCCAATCTGCCTGCCTAATCCTCTTCCCCACTGCCATCGTTTTCTCCTTCTCAGACATTGCTATCTGCTTCTTCCATTCCAATTCCCTCCTTGTTGCCCTCGACTTTCCTAGCTTCATCTAGGTCTTGCCCTTGACATTGCCATGTAGTTGACTTCGTAAAACCTCTCTCGCCTTTTGTCTTTCACAGATGTGCTGTCTTGGGTTAACCCAATTTTTTTTCTGATGTTGATCAATGTGTTTCTGAATGCAAATATCAGAAGATTTTCACAAAAACTTAAATTTGGAAAATAGAAACTAGTGCTTAACGTGCAAATATTTGAAATCATTTCTCTATCATCACCGCACTTAATGTGAAGGGAAACCTCAGCCAAGCATTACATCCTTTTTGTCAATAGAAAAGAAGTCAATAGACTAGAAACAACTCATTGCAAAAGAACCTCTAGTTGATTTTGTTAGTGAAAAGCAAACATGATTTGATTTTGTTGCCAGAAGGACCTTGTGGTTCAGCTGGACCTCTCTCTTCAAGTTATGATTGTTAGAATGTTTAGCATCATCTCAAGGGTTGGTGATCCATTCAGATTGAAAAGGATTCAATTATGAGATGGAGCGGGAGAAAAGGGAACAAAGAACAAAACTTTATTTTCTTGATGGTTACCGGTGATTCACCCTATTCTCTTTGGACAAATACGTGTCGGACACTAGTTAAGGAACTAAAAAAATTAAATTAATTTTTTGCACTTACCCATGATTTAGGCATTAAATGTTTGTTCTTTTTAATTTCTCGACTTTATGGTTAGCACCCTTCTTTTTTAAATCAAACATCACTCTGATTAAATAACTTGATACATGGAGGGATTGTTGAATTGGTATTACAAACATGGCAGAGTAGGTATATCATCCATAGACAAGCAGGTTGATGAATGTTGGAATTCTGAGGCAGTTGACTCTAGGCACCTTATTAGGCTATATGCTTGTATAATAAAACTTAACTAAATATATGACTATCAAGTCACCAAAGATGAGGAAACATCAAATGTGCATCTGACTTGTTATTAAGTGGACCTTGGCAATCACATAAAGGACAAGTTTTGTATCCTTTTCACTTGTCCTCCTATACAATCATAATTAAATCAGTCTAAAAACTTGAATTGGATAAAAATATTTTTAAATTCTATTGCTGCAATTTCACATACACGAAAAATATCTTCAAGCATCAGGAGCTGATGATGAGTCAAACAATGTTCCCTTTACACTTTGTTTAAGATTATAATGTGATGAGTATCATTTCTTATCTGTTGTAACGCCCACAACAACATTGCTCACCTGTGACAAAATTCTTATAAATGAAAATCTTTGATAATAAATAAAAAAACACAGAAAAATTAGTAAAATGAAGAAATTAGAGCCTAAATAAAGTATGTTTTAGCCCCTAAAGACAATTTTTTTTTAAAAAAAAAAGTCCATTTAATTTTTTTTATTTTTAATCCTTAAAATTATTAAAAAAAAGTGTTGTCAGTCCATTAAGGGATTAAGGATATAGTGTTTTTTGACATTTATAAGAATGAAAAATGAATAAATTTAGGAAGGGATTAAAAAAAGGACGTCTTATTTTCATTTACTAACATTCGTAAGTCAAATATGCATCTAAAACTAACAAAAAAAAGAAAGTAATTACCAATTTCCCACTCGAATCAACAGACATAGGATTTTCTACTACGACAGTTTGGCTCTGAGAACGAGGCATTGACTGCAGGTAATAGAACCATGTATTAGATATCACAACATGAACGCGACAATTGATCTAACAGAATAACCAAAAGAGAAAGAGAAAAGCATACTGATGAAGTAGAAGATAATGTTCCAGAGTTGGCTGTTCCATTTGGTCTCTGTAAAGGAATTGGAAGCCTTCCATTGGTTGTCTACAGAATAAGAAACAGAATCCATTAAATGCTACGAAAACTCAGATCAGAAAAATTAAATAAAATGCAAAACATTTGCACCATATTTCCAAGATGTGTTATGGTGATAACATGAAAGAGGCCCAGATATTCCTATGTTGAATCAGATAACAACCCCTAGGGCATAAAAGTAAGCTGTAACACCTTCTAGGATCCAATTCTTAGGTAGGAATGATCCCAATCTAAACATTCATGAGAATAACCTACTTGAGTGTTCATGTTTATGACAGGTCATGGATAGTAATAACTAGACAAATAGCAGAAGCCTAAACTATCTTCAAACTTATGTATATATGGAAGTGGAAGCTTACTCTATTAAAAGAATACAGATCATAACATTTGAAGAAACTCAATCACCAATGCTATAGTCCTTTCCAATTCTACTCGTCTTTATTTTCTAAAATATCCAGTTTTTACAGAGAAGATAATTCTAATAACTGCAAAATCCACCTAATGTTATGATGCTGTCTTATGTTCAAACTCTAAAACATCTGAAAGCACCAAATTCAAGAATCATTCCTAATTCTATCATATTTGGTATGAGAGAAATAATAGTAAAAGGAAAGGAAAAGAAAATAAGGCTTTCAAAATATCTTTTCCTGTTTTTTTTTTTTTTTTTTCAGGGAACAAAACACTTCAGGAAGATTGATGTCACAGTGATGTCAAAGAAGCTAGAATAGTTTATTTCAATTTGAAATTTCATGCTCGTAATCTACTTCAAAATGAGGTGTTCTGGGTGTTTTTGTGCAGGTTTTCAAATGAAAAAAATAAAAAGAAAAAAGTGAAAAGTGAGGAATTAACTCTCCAACTCAAACTTCGGTTCTACAGAAGTGAGGATGGGCTATGTCTCCCTTCCCTATATTTTTAAACATCTGAACAAGGGGGGGAAAACTTCAATTCCCTTAGCTCACTTTCTTTTCCTCTCTCTTCAAACTCCACGATGTAAAGGGGTGAAGAAAGAAGAAAGGAAAGTATATAGAATAGGTACACTGACAGAACCATGATTGGAAGATTTAAATGATAAATATAAAGAATTGTGGATGAAAGACATCATGTAAAACAACTATTGTCATGCTAACATATGGAACAAAGACAGAGGGGACTTGGAAGATGGTTGATAGACTCTCATACTAGCAAAGCCTGAATATTCCTAGATAACAAAACACAAAGTAGAATTATGAACTCAATGGTGTAAGTATCAGGTCAAGATACTCTAAATTGCAGGGTGTAATTTAATATGCAATTTAGCAAGTCTGATGACTAATGATTAAAAAAATCAATAGCATTTTAAATAAAATACAAGCACATAGATAACAAGCTGTGGATTTGTTAGAATCCACTCCAATTTTCTCATGACCACACACCCCTTATATTTACTCCCTTAGGTGCACCATTTATATTTACTCCAATTTTCAGACGAGAGGATCCAAATCCAAGATATACAATATCCTTTGCCTTCTGGCGGTATACAAAAGAATGAATAACTTCTCTCTCTTATAACACAACAAACTTTCACACCTGGGTGACTTTTATTTTTTGTTTTATTTTCCCATTCAGAAGCCCCAAAGTGGGAATACAGAGGGGGGTTTCTTCGTTCAAATTTACACATCTCAAAATCAGGTATTAACATCTGGGTACTTTAAACAGTTTTTGATGAACAGAGAGAATATATCAAATTTAAATCTTCACATCATTACCTACACCTACAGACCACAATTTCTGGAACTTTAAAAAGTTTATCAACCAAAAATTTCTAGCTACAGCAAAAGAATTATGATTAAAAATACAACAGAAAGCCTTCTAAATTTACAACAAAATAAACCCCAAATCATGTGACACAACTCATTAATTATACTTTAAGATTTCTGAAGCATTTTGAAAATAGAAAGTGAATAAACACATTCATATCATTCTATCAATATATACTTACACTGACATTGGTAATATAGCGACAAACTGCACATTTGACTGAGGAAGCTCCACAAGGATACATGAGCATTGTCCGGCAGTTTGCACAATGGACATGGCTGACTTGATTAGAATCTTTTTGATGAAGACACAGCCCATCAACAATAAGTCAGCAAATAATTAATTAATAAATATAAACTATTACAGTAAAACAAGGAATTTATCATTAGAATGACATAAGATCAAGAAGATGGAACCTATTAAATGACATATTAAACAACCAACAGATTTTTGTTTATGTAGTAGGAATTTTTAATATGAAAACCTAATTACAGAGCTCTGTGCATTATGGTGACAGCATTCACCAATACTAACTGTCATCAGCGATAAAATACCAGAATCAAATTAATTTTTCAATCCAGGTTTTGGGTTATGTTAATATTCAAATGGCTGTCTCTTTTGCTTTGTGGTTTTCAGGTTGTGAACTAACTTGATGTTATTGATTGACAATGCTAATGAGTTGTTGTTTTACACTAGAATGTAGACGAATAATGGATCACATACTTATTTGCAAAAGATTGCCATTAAGTGTTAAGTTTGACCCATAGGTGATCAGGATGTGAGAAGAAAATGATGTATAGTTGAGCATGCAAGTAATTCTCAACTGTCAAATTACTTCATTTTAGGGAGTTTCATGTGTGAATAGCGAAAATAATTTTTTTTCTTTTATAAAATATATTCATTCTAAAAAGAGATGCAGGCTTGAGCATCACCATTTGTAGGACTTGGTTTTATAATATATAAAGAAGCTCTTGAGGAACATTTTGAATGTCATGATGTGATGGACTTCATCTTAAGTAACATTTTGTTCATTTTCCTGCTACCTAGATATCAGCATTGATGGATATTTTGTGCTTACTTTTGCACTTGTTAGAGACGTAATAACCATTCGTGAGTTTTGCTAAACTCCTTGGTCTTTTATTAGAATGAAATGCAACTACGTTCCTTTAGCAGTTAAGTAGGATTTATTCATAATAGAAGGGATCCCCTTGCTGCTTCCCTTGCTGAGCCCAATACCGGGATATAGGATCACCATCAATGAATTAAACATATTCAATGATCAAGAAAGCCACCAAAACATCACTCTACTAACAATTTATAAATGTAAACAGTATTTCTAGCAAATTAGCATTTCATACAACAAAATAAACATTGAGTTAATAAGCTTTACAAATCTGGCAATTGAGAAATATGCTGTACCTGACACGAGGTTAATAGTGTGACAGCAGGAACATCTCACACTTGTAGCACCACGTACGTACATTAGCAATGTCCTACAGCCTCCACAATAAAGTTGTGACATTTCCGTTCCTGCGAGGGCATCAAGAAAGTAAAGGTTCCCACATCTAACCATCCAGTTAAAGTCCAACTACATGTCAATATTTAATAGCCGGATGCACAATTTCTTTCCACTTTATTTCTCTCTCTCTCTCTCTCTCACACACACACACACAAAGTATAGTTCCTTCATTAATCAAAGAACTTAAAAAGTAGAGTTTGCCATAATATGCATATCGCCATCCAATACAAAACACGGTGCAAATTCATGACCAATCTTAAACTATCAACGCATGAGAGATATTAAACAACGGAATCACATAGTTAATTAACCGTCTACTATTCCACAGCTAAGATGGCTTACACCACTCAATTCAAATGAAATTTGAAAACAATTGAACATACTAATCATGGAACAAGCAAGATTCTGAAATCTTGATTAAAAAGAAACAGGAAAAGAGGCATACCAGGAGGAGGAACAGAGGTAATGGCGTTGCACAATGCACAGCAAACATTTGATGCTCCTCTAGGGTAAACCAAGATGTTCCTACAACCACTACACACAACTTGGCTCCTCATAACTGCAAAGTTACATCAACAACAATTTTAACATCTCTATGCCAATTCATATAAAAAATTTAACCACTAACCTACAGAAACATAGAATTCCAACAAGACACGTGCAAAGAAAACTTAAACGTTTGCATATGTAAACGCCATGGACATTGAAAATTCATGGAGAAAGCGCAAGGAATAAAAACGATAATAATAATAATAATAATTGAAAAAAGGAAACGAAAGACGAGAATGAAGGAAACCTGCGTGTGGTGTAGAGGAATGAATATGGCGAATAGCGATGCGATGTGTTGAGAGAAAGTGTGAAAGTGAAGGAAAGCGATATACGGAAACACGAACAAAGAAGGAAACAGTTACCTAACAATAACAATATTTCATTTCAAACTTCATTCCTTTCTTCTTTCGCCACCCACACGGATTAGGAAACTTCTTTCTTCCTAACATTTTTTTTGTTTTGTTTATTTTTAAAGAAAATATATATACAAGACTAGATTAAAAAAAAATAATAATAAAGCAATATATTCATGCAATAAACATTCACATGGATTAGAACAACTAATCTTGGTAGGGATTTTTTATAAAAAAAAAAAAAAAATTGTTTTACTTTTAATGATTCAAGTAAAAATATCTATAAATCCGGAGAATAAAATGACTGATTCAAGAAATAACTATGTGTATTTGAAAACAAGAAAAATTGCATTAAAAATCGTCAATAATTTTGCTAATTTTTAAAAATTTAATTTAATAATTATGTTCACGTGAAATTAACTTTTTAATGAAAAGAAAACTTAACTAGTCAGAATAATATTTTTTTCTTAAAAATATAAAAAATGAAAATGCTTTTGATACGGCCAATTGTGTTGGTGTTGCCAAATGTGGTCCTTAATAGGTAAATAAATTTTGTAGCCAATATGTGTTACTACATGTTATGCAAAATTTAATTAAAAAATGTGGATTGAAGTTGCTTATGATTATATTCTTGCCTGTGACTCGATGTAGATTGAAGTTGTATTGTACGTATTACTGGCTCAAATCCGGATTCCACTTGTTTCATCCTGATCCTTGTGATATTATTGCTCAGTGAGTTTGCTTTTGCATCATCTTCATTTTTTTTTTTTCTTCTTCTTCTTCTTGTTTTCAATCTCTAAGCTTACTATCATCACCCCTCTCTACCCTTACAAAACCTCCATTACCTTTGTTTTTAAGAGTTTCCAAGAAAATCCACGAATTTCTAAAGAAATAATCTTCAAGAAAAAATGAGAATAGAAGTGTAGAAGATAAAATGAACGTGACGATGATAGTGCTGGATTAAGATGTGGGTGTGAGGGGTAAGGAAAAGAAGAAAAGTAAATGAAAAAAATAGGTGGTCAAAGGAAAAAACTTTAAGGGTACTAATTTTAATTTTGTAATTTCAAATGCTTAGAAATGCAAGAAGGTGTTTTAGATTTGTAACTTTATATACTTCCAAATTTATTTTTTTGAAAAATTGAAAAATATTTATGTCATATTTTATACTAAATGATCTATGAAGAAAAATGGAAAATTGTAAGAAAATTTTCATTGTAAGAATTGATCCAAAAGCCCGAATATATACACACAGTATGTTGTTATTATATCATATATTTACCACTCAATCATTCATTTTATATATATATATATATATATATATATATATATATAAAGATTAGTTAAAATAAATATAAATTTATTCATTTATATTTTTTAATAAGTTAAATTTGAATAATCTAACCGTTCAAATAATTATTAGATAATATATTAAATAAAATAAAAATATTAAATCATTTAAATTTAATTTATATAAAAATTATTAAAAAGATGTGAAATGTTAATTAATTCTACTTATACATTAATTTTGTGACGATTAAATCAATTAATATTTATCCGAATTGTCTAACATTAACGTAGAAGGAAGAAAGTGGATGGATGCGTATAAAATTCAGGAGAGAGAGAATATTGTGTTGGATGGCGTTGATTATTTGATGATGATTTTAATTTTGTAGTTATATTTTAAAATTTAAAAATCTTTAAAAATATAACTCAATTCTAATTAGTCTCTATAAGCTATGCTTTCCAAGAGACTAAGTTGTCGCGTATGATGTAATGAGCAATTTGGGGTTTATGGTCAAAGTTTCAAAAAGAAATTAAAATCCAGAACATTCTTACGGTACCATAGAATAAGAAAGAGGGCATTAGGTAAACCTGTGGTTTTGAAAATAGCATCCATGACTTCACATAAACAGATCTCGTTATTGATTCCATCACTCTCAAAAATTTAAATATCTTAAAACTGATTAAATTAACTTAAAATTGATTAAAGAAGTTAATTTGAATTAGCCTATCTTAAAAAATAATAAAGTGAAAATATGAAATAACTTTTATTCTCGTACATCAGGATGGATGATGGATCTTCTAAGGGATGGCATGACTATTCTTATATTATACTGTATTATATTATATCATACAATTCAAATTATAAAGATTTTTAATTATTTTTATTATTCCTAAATTTATATTTTTAATAAAATTTCGAATATGAAAACCTGAAGATCAAAATTTAATTGAAGATCTTTGATGATTTTTTTCTTTTTAAAGACTAAAATGAAAGTATTTACCTAATTTAGTATCCTTTTTATAAATTATTTATTTATTTTATTGTAACAGGAAAAACAAAAGAAAAAAAATATTTATTTATTTTTTAAAGATAACGAGTACATTAGTGTTATTATATTAACCTAAATAAATAGTTGCCCAAAAATTAAAAAAAAAAAGAAGAAGTTAAATAGACTATTTTGAAGCAATCATATTTCTTCACCAACCAAAACCACCTGAAGTTTTAATTTCAGTTGGGTATACCACCCAAGAAATTCCAAGACATAATCCACACTTGACTTCTTAGACTTAACAAATGATATGGTTGATCAATTTCACTATCCTTAACTCTATAATAACCCAATCCTTCTCCCTAATAATCACAACCCATAATTTTCTCACTTTAGTACACAAGTGGTTAATTAAGTGCAAAATGGCCTCAGAAAATGGAGAGAAAGTAGAGCTTGGTCTCAATAATATTTCAGTTCCAGCAGCTGCAGCTGCAGAGAGAAATAAGGCAAAGAGGGAATGGGTTATTTTGTCCCTTAGAGTGATTGCATTTTTGGCCACAGCTTCCGCAACACTTGTTATGGCTCTTAACAAACAGACCAAAACCTTTGTAGTTGCCACCGTTGGTAGCACCCCAATAACTACTACTCTTCTGGCAAAGTTTAACCAAACTCCAGCTAATGTGTAAGTTTTCATTCACGTCAATACTTAGTAGTTAATCGCGATATAACTAATCAATTAATTATTTCATAACATGTTAAAAAAAATGACATAAAGAATAAAATTAACATAAAAAATATATATACCTATATATTTTATAAAATAATTGACTGAATTAATTTATATTGTAATTTGATCGCCAAATATTTCTGGTTCGATTATAATATCTATCAGGGTATTTTCCCTTTTTCATTCTACAAGTCGTTTTAATAGCATGCATGCATGTTTTGGTGGTATAATGTATTGTAGGTTCTTTGTGATAGCAAATGGAAATGCGAGTCTACATAACTTGGTGATGATAACAATGGAAGTGTTAGGACACCAGTATGATTACAAAGGACTACGCCTTGCATTGATTGCAATATTAGACATGGTACTCATTTGTATATTAATTTATTATACTATTATTTTTTCTACTAGTGTTATTATTGTTAATTACTCCTAAAACTGATTCCAATTAATTAATTCACGTGATAAAAAATTTAGTTTAAAGCATTAAATTAATTAATATTAAATTTTATTTATTTCTAAATTTATTCCTAACAAGTATTGATGGGTGATGTTTATCAATTATCAGGTGATTCTTAATGTTAATAAGGAATATTTTTATGAAAAATAATTAATACATAAAAAATTATAAATTGGATCATATAAAAAGATAAAATTACACTTCCAAGTTCGAAGTTATAATAGGATAGGAGGGAATATATATTATTATTAATAAAAAAGAATCTAATTATTTAAATCTGTTCATTTAATAAACTTTTGCAGACATTTTTTATTGATCCAACTCTTAGATGTTCAGAGTTCCCCCTAAATATTAAATCAAAACCATAATCAGTGAGGTTAAGAATGGTAGAAGGGATTAATATATATCTTACAATTTAATAAATCAATATTTAAATTACCGCTTCAATTTTTTGATATACACAATTGGCATACTTAAATCACTTTCTAATTTCTATTTACAAATCTACAAAATTAAACTACTAAATTATACGATTTCATCCTGGCGATCACACATACACGTACCTTACAATATTTTAGATAAATTGAATATTTATAAATAAATAATTTGTAATTATAATATACATTTATTTATATCTGAAAATATGTTATAATACACATTAAAATAGTATTACTTTGTGAGATAGTTTATATAAAATTTATAAACTTTTGTAAATTAACTTAATCTACTTATTAATAAGAAGTCTAAAATAAACTCTTTATCCAACAACTGAATCAATGAAATTTAGTGTTTATTAAAATATTATGAAGTACATTAAGTTAAACAAAATTACTCCTAAAAAAAATTATTATTATTATTATTATTTATTTGTTCACTGTCAATTCCACATACTGATAATTTCTAAATAAAATTTCTAGCAACAGTGTTTGAAAACTTATATTGGCTATAATTTTTGGTGAAGATGACAATGGCTCTGGCATCAGCTGGAGATGGTGCAGCAACATTCATGTCAGAATTGGCAAGGAATGGTAATAAACATGCAAAGTGGAACAAGATTTGTGACAAATTCGAAACCTATTGCAACAGAGGTGGTGGTGCTCTCATTGCCTCTTTCATTGGCATCATTCTTCTCCTCATTATTTCAGTGATGTCTATTATAAAGCTTCTCAAATCAAATCGCATTAACCATGCTTCTCCTTAAGAACACACCTTATTCCACCTACTATTTTCTTTGTTGGCTGCATAGAAATTTCACACAAAACAGCACCATAGAATTTACAAACATAATAAATAAAGATGTACTTTGTATACATATTTTTCTTTTGTATCCTTGTGCCCACACTTTCTTTTGTATAACTGTGTTGAACAACATGATTAACCATATTTAACAATGCATTCTTATGGAAATAAGTAAAGTCCATAGCTATACATGGTAGTTTCGCTTCCTTTCCCTTCCGGTGTAATTGGTATTGTAAAATTTGATGTTTTAGAAATTTTTAGATATCTATCATTTCTTAATTACAATTATCACATTTTACTATAATTATGATTTTTAGTTGCTTATCTAAAAATATGTAGTTCATGAAAAATTATTGAATATAGTGTGACCTTAAATTTTTTATAAATATTATGATATTGTGATGTTGAATGAGAAATTAATTTAAATAAAATAAATTAAAAATTACTTAACCAAAGAAAGTTAAAATAAATCTTAATTAAACTAATGAAAATTATTTATCTAACTATTTTTTTTTCCAATTTTAATATTTTTTAAAATAATCAAAAATATAACTTAACCCCACATAATATATCCTTGTACATGACGAGTACACGAACTTAATTATCATAATTGATATCCCATGTCACAACATTGAAGCATTCAGAGCAGAAAATCATCATATACTTGTGACAAAACAAAGAAAACTCCAAATTTTTGGGTCACTTTGGCTAGCTATGGGAGAATAACTTGAATCGGGAAAATGCCTTTTGTATGCTAAGTGAAGCTAACATTGGCTCATTGAACCAATCCCTCTCATGCATCATGATTATTCATCACTTAATTGGTCACCTTCATTAATGGTGGATTATTGTAATTTGATTTCTTATTTCTTATTTGATGATTCAGAGCCTGCAAAAGGTGCCATTTTTTATTTGATTTCCTATGTCATCCTTCTCAGATATGATGCAAGAAAGGAGATTAGAGAATAGAAATTTGTTATCTTATTGTATTTAGACATTTTGAGGTGGTTTAAAAATCACAGGAACATTTTTCAATGGTTTATAGCTCGTAGAAAATTTGTGCCAATTTTCAACTGGTACTTGACTTTAAACTTAATATTCGAAGTTTACATAAGAATTAAAAATATTAACGAAAAATAAATAAGGAATTAAAATTGATAAAAAAAAAATTTAGAGAAATTAAAATCTGGGATCTAAAAAAGTTAAATAAAAAAAAATCTTAATTAACTCTTTATGGTTAACCGAATCTTTTCATTTTGCCAAACAGAATCAAAATAAGCTATAAATGTAAGAGAAATAATACAACAGCTATAAACAGGAGGATATCATCAAAACCAAACCAAGTCTTTAAGGTTTTCTTGTTTCTCATAATGCTTTCTTTACTTTACACTCTTTTTTGTTGTCTTTAAAAGTCATTTGGCAAGACTGTGCTGTTAATTATAAAAAAAGTTAAGTACTTAATCATGATGAATTATAAGGTTTGATAGTATTGATAATGTATAGATACCTGTATAAGTGTACAATGGTTTTTGTGTATTAGTAGGCATATTTCTAAGTGTTGGGGATAGGTGGAAGTTATTAGGAATAAGCCTTGTGGATAAATAGATAAATTCCACAATGAAAACCAGGTCATGACAAATCTTATATATCCGACTATATTTCATGATCAATTTAAATCAACAGAAATTTTCACTAATATATAAAACCCCTATTTGAGGTGTGTTTCTCTTTATTTCATCTCTAAAGCCTTTTGGTTCACTAAACATCTTGTGTGTAGAAAATTCAGTTTCCTCTCAAACAAAAAAATTA
The DNA here is from genome assembly GCA_026586105.1 of Hylodesmum podocarpum. NCBI lineage: Eukaryota > Viridiplantae > Streptophyta > Magnoliopsida > Fabales > Fabaceae > Hylodesmum > Hylodesmum podocarpum. Next base: position 3,645,251 of record JALJEV010000493.1, on the reverse strand, counting down.
TTACTATTTTTTTTTTATCTTCTTCTTTTTTCCTTAACATCAAATTGAAATTTATAATTTCATAATCTTCCTTTGTTTTAGGTTGAAATCAATCATCACTGCTTATTCAACCTGCAAACTAAAGGAATAAGATATGCAAAAGCCAAGGTACGACATTTCCTTTGATATTATTAATTTTCACAATTGAAATACAATTTTTCTTTGAAAAATCACTTGTTATAAATATTAGTTTCTTATTGATCTTAAATTAGCTTTATATGTGCAATTATTGGTCGATTATTTGATAACTGTAATGATTAGAATAACAATCGATCTAGTTAAAGAAATAGGGCAACAATAATATAATCTAGAATCACAGTGGATATGCACTTAATCACTTTTTCATTCTTACACTCTAATCACCATGTCTAGAATCCTGTAACTTTATTCTTCTTAATGTTTTCCTTAATATCTTTCTTATGTAAAATGGCAACAATTGGGAATGTTCACAAGTTTAGGTAACATGTGACTTCGATTCAACGCAAACATATATTCGAGTTTTGATTTTGTTAAAGGTGAATCCTACCCAAATCATTCAAACCAAGTAAGTTTTTGTTTGAGTAATAGATTTTTATTTTGAAATCTGTGAACATGATTATTTAACCTCTTAATGTGATATTTTTTTTAAAAAAAGTCATTATTTTTGTTTTTTACTCATATATAAGTTTTTATTAATGCAATTGGCCTAATGTGATCCAAGCTGCCACTGATTTAAGATTTATTTATTTTTAAAATATCGTTAAAATTCTATTTTAAACAAAGAAATATTAAAAAGATATATTTTTATCAGAAAATGAAAAAGATACATTGTTAAAGATAATAGGTTGAGAAAAAAAAATTCTACTAAGCTTCCATTAAAGAGAAACAACTAAAAACATTCTCATTAAAGAATTATATTCCTAAAAACATATTTATATGAGATAATTATGGTGCATATATATATATATATATATATATATATATATATATATTAAGAGAGATTTAATTAAATTTTCAATAGGATAAATTTTAAAGAGTTAATTGGTGTGATCTTTGATACTGGATATTAAATCATATGCGCACAAGATGTGATCTTTGATCATGCACATAGAATAACATTTGTTAGTAGAAGTGTTAACTCTTAGTCGATACTGAATGGAGATACCTTTAAATTCAATCCCAAATTATATAAAAAACTGAAATAAAGTCACTCTTTTATCAAACAACATATTGAATCCTCTTGTTAATTAGTCTTTGTCAAATAAGATAAGTACAAGTACTTTATAAAAAATACTCTTAGAATTAAGTACTTTCACATTAACTCTAAGACAGTGTTCGGTAAAGATAGTTGAAGAGTTTTGTAGGAGTTAACTAATTAGTCAGTAGTTAACCACTAAATCGTAGTTGAAAGCTGAAAATTACTTTCTTAATTTATAAAAATTTAATAAAATGAAGTATTAAAATAAATTTTTATCTATAATTAATAATCAAAAGTAAATATTGAAAAATTTATAATAATGAGTTAATTAAATTTTTAATCCTTCATATTTCCGGATATTAAATTTAAGTTTATAATAATTTTTTTGTCAACTTTTAATTTTTATTTTATCATTTTTAATCCACTTTGTTAAATTGAAACAGATAAGTTAATACTAATGTAATTGTATAAAATATTGCACAGTACTTTCGTTAACATTTAACAAAGAGACTATAAATATTAATAGAAAATAGATGGGAAAATATATAAATTCAAAACCTAAAAATTAAAAAAAAAAAGAAATTAAAATTTTAGTTAACCATGTAATTATTTATACATCCTACTTAATCTACTTATTTATACATCCTCCTTATTCATATGAATTTATTTTCCCAATGATTTATACAATGAATCACAGCAATGGACATAAATGACATTAATTGCTTATAAAAGGAATCACAGCAATGGACATAAATGACATTAATTTCTTATACAATTAACCTTTTCAATTTTGCATCTTGGATATATTCTATCATATATTATTTGGATATTATATATTCTATAATTATTATATTATAAAGATATTTTCAATTTAATTTAAAATAAAATAAAAATGCGAGTAAATACTATACTTTCTTTGCATTGATTAATGCAATACTTAAAATATATTAAAATAGGATATTAAAAAATTAGAATATATAATATAAATATTAGTATAACATATTATTAGATCACGTTTTTATCAGTGATAAAACGTTAACTATGTCGACTAAAAGTAATACATTTTAATTTTAGAGGACCAAAATTAGATTAAAAATATTAAAAGTATTAAAATTAAATTTTGAAATTTTTAAGGGATTAAAACACATTTCCCCCTAAATATTATAATGTTTAAAATAGATAATATATGTAAAAAATATCAAAAAAAGAAAAATAAAATAAATCTATCATCCATGATTACTAACAAAGAGGATTATCTAACTGTCTTCGTCTCATTTTTATTGAAAAATTTAACCTTTTTAATCTATAACTTTTATAATTACTAATAATGAAGATTTTTCTCATTCTAAACTACCTTTGCTCTCCAAATTTATTAAACAATTTAAATTTTTCTAAAGTTACGAAGTTATTTGTTACATTTCCACATTTTTATTATTGTTTTTCATCTATCTATGATGCTTGATAAAATTTTAAAAATTAATTTAGTTTCACATCTACTTTTATAAAATATTTTATCTTTTACCACTTGTGATTGCTTTAATTTGTTTAAAAAACAAAAATCTTTAAATTCAATATCTCTTCAAAACTATCAGGTGCAACAACACATCTATACTTTTTTGCTAGTTTATATTATAAATATCTAAGTAATCCTTATATGCTTCTTTTTATAAAAAAAATAAATACTTAAATCATCAAGGTTAATAAAAATGTTTAGATTATTTAATTTTATTTACATATATATATATATATAACATTAAATACATTAAAAGCTAGTTATGTTTTAAATGATTTTTTTTTTAACACTGATGGATATACATTAATAAATGGACTCGCTTTCATAGGAATATATATAGTTAATAAATCTCATAATTAATTACAGATAAAATTGAAATGTAATAATAAATGCATCTTTGTTTTTTTTATATTTAAGACCAAGAAAATATTGTATTTTATTTTATATAAATAAGATAATGTCAAGTTTACTTTAAATGAGATGTTTGTGGGACTGTCATGAATAATCTCATGAGCAGGGATTTTTTCTGCTGGACAGGAATAAAATCTTTCTTATATAAGTTATCTTATATTATATTACTTTATTTTATTTTTATATTTTAATTATAAAAAGATATATTGCCTTATATTTAAATTTTAATATATCAAAATATTTAAAATAGAAATACTATATGATATTATTTTGTCTTACTAAGTCCTCGTTTATTTTTCTCTAACATTTCATTTCTGGTATTAAAATAGAATATAAACTATTGATATAAAAATATCACATGATTTCTTCTCATATGAAAATGTTAATAACTAGTCATTACAATTTAAATATTTAATAATAAAGACTAAAAATACAAATAAAAATAGACAAAAGAGATGATAAAAGATTTTAGAGAAACGAAGACTTATAATATAAATAAAAAACTAAATTAATCCTAAATTTTTTATGTAGAATGCACATGTTTCTGTACTATAATTATTATTACTTTTAAATTACTATTTCATTATTCTCAATAACTTAATAATAGTAAAAATAATTTTATAGTATAATTTTTAATCATATAAACTAAATAAATTATTCTATGCAATGTACAATATTAATCTGTATCACAAAACCTTCACAGCATGTGCAAACACAAAAGTTTTCACAAAATTATTAAATTTTTTTATTTAGTTTTAATTCATATATCACAAACCAAAAAAAATATATATTCTGTGAATAATAATTGTTAACAAAATATGAATATTGAGTTTAAAAGAAAAAATATATAAAAATTAAATTAATTATGTAAAACTGTTAGTGTCTCCAAGATGTTTAAGGGTAGGTAAGTAGTAATTATTAGTGTCTCTAAGGTTATAATAAATTTTAATAGAAACATATATGATGGTTTCATAAACATGATAACACTTTTATTTCTTTATTTATTTTGAATCTAAACAGTGTTTTTGTTGTTTCAAAGTACAGAAGAGAGGACCCACAGTTTTAAAGAGATAGTTTGTGTGACTGTTTTATGTTTGCAGAAATGAGATATCATATTTAGTTCGTTGGTTGGTTTCACCGCTTTTCTGTTAATACTGCGTGCGTTATAGCGGGTTCCTTTGACTCTTCTTCTCTCTCATCTTTTTTATTTTATTTTATTTTTATTTTTTTATTACTTTTATCTTTATATCTATAATAATATATTTTAGTACTAAGGGTTTATTTTTTTTATTATCTTATCTTCTGGTAATATTTTATCTATTTGTTTTGATTTCATGAATTTTCAATTCGATTAAATGATAATTTATCTTTTTAATGATAGAAAAAACATATAATAAAAACACTTAGCACAAATATTTGAGGTTTATGCATTATTATATTATTTTAGTGCCATGTATATTTTCTCAAAGATAATAAAAATGATTTAAGTGGTTTTCGATTTAAGAAAGATAATAAAAGAAATTAAATAGAATATTTTGAAAAGTATTTGGTATTTACTTTTGAACTTGGAGATATATTATATATATTTTTTTATGATTTCTATCTATTAATTATCAATTAATAAATTTGTGTGCCAATCCACCTGTCAAAATAAATTAAAGATGATTACTCAGTCAATTGTTGTTTCTATTTTGTTCTTTAAATTCTTGTTGTTTTCATTTGTGTGAACTGTTTGAATTTTTGAGTATTTGATTCCAAGATTCATAGGATTCTATACTTTTTTTAATTCGTAGGTGAATTGTCAGGGGGGTTCACAAAAAATATGCATACACATGCAAATTGAATTTGCATTTAGGTTTTCTTCACAGTGTTGATTTGTATAGGAATTTCTTGTTTAATTCATTTGTACGCAATCACAACGTGAAAGGAACCCAACTATCTTTTTGCTGCATTGGGGTGAGTATTCTCATGTTCTGCATTGATTCTTCTTTTCTCCTTAATTTTCTTGTTTTTTTTTTTTCTTTTTCTACTGTTTTTAACGTTTCTATTTTGTGTCTGTTAATTTGCTGTTAGAGAAGTAGAAAACTTTTTGAGGGTTATCTATCTCCTTTGATCATTTGTTGACTCTAATGATAAAGGGTTATCTCGTTTTTTATTTTTGCAGGCATAATTGTTCAATTAGTTTTTTCATATCATAATCTTGCATTGGATGGAGCAGTTGAAATTGGCTTCAGATTCTGAAGCCAAAGAGGTTAGATTTTCAAACCCTAGCAATGTATGATACATCTTTGTTTATGAAGCTTTTTTTAAAGTTTTTTATTATTCTGTTTCTCTGTTCGAATCTTCTTTCCTCTGTTTTTGTGGATCAGAATGGCTGGTGATCTTATTGTCCTTGTTTATACGTAGTTTGAAAATTCCTTGCTGTTCTTGTGTTATTACACTCTTGTTTTTCTTTTCTTGTTCTTTTTACATCATTGTGTGCTCACTTGTGAGAGCTATTGTTGTTCAACAGCTTAGTTGATGAGTTAAGTTCTGCTGTCCAGAAGGATGATTTAAATTTTTAATTCCCTCATATCCTGACTGGTTAACATTTTTAAAGTTTGATTTTCATGTGCAACATCATATATTATTTTGCTGTGTACTTTTGGTTTATTCTTATTTTCTGTCACCTACAGCTTGATCTCCTTGTACCTAATTCTTTAGCAATATTTGGATTGTTACATGATTAGTTATAGTTTGCTTCAATTCATTGTTTACCATGATTACTTTTATTGAGGCTGGTTTAACAAATTTATCATTCTCGCATATTTTTCAGGATAACCCTTTGGGTCAGAAGCCAAAGTATAACAATATGCTCGAGTCTTCTGACAATCTAAGATATAGAAAGGTATGCAGTATGGTCCTATGTTTTTTGCATGCATATTGTTTTGATGGTCCATGAACAATACTCTGTACTTTTCTTGCTGTTCTCGGAAACATATTGGAACCAACTTTTGAGATCTGAATGGAACTACCTTTTTTGACACCCTTTAAACTGTTCCCCCACTCTGTTGATGAATTTGTTTACTGAGGTTTCACAATTTTGAGCAATCAATACTTGACTTGATAACCATGAGGTGGGTCTAACATGAATAATCTGATTCCCATCTTATTGAAAGAGCATAATGGGATATCGATTAGGTCAATGAATATTTCAGTTTTTCAAATATATTTCTTATAATATAGAAGAAAATAATGGGTTGAAATCTATCATTTATGTTGGACTTGTTGTTGCTATGTTGCAGATATCAGCTCGATGGGATCCTGTGAAAGCATGTCGACCTATAATTGAAGAAGCACCTGTTTTTTATCCAACTATTGAAGTAATTATTAGTAAATCCATCTTCACATTTGTGGTTGTAATATTGTATTTTGATTAATTTGATTTCTTATCTTTACTTTTCTTAATTAGGAGTTTGAAGACACACTCAGTTACATAGCAAAGATACGACCCTTAGCTGAACCCTATGGCATATGTAGGATTGTTCCTCCAGCTTGCTGGACTCCACCCTGTCCTCTTAAGGAAAAATATCTTTGGGAAAATGCTGAATTTCCCACTCGCATTCAACAAATTGATTTGCTTCAAAATAGGGAACCTATGAAGAAAAAAAGTAGGGGAAGGAAACGAAAGCGCAGAAAGTACTTCAAAACAGGCACATGTAGGAGGAAGCCTGCCAATGCATCTAACAATGCTTCTGAGTCTGAAGAGAAATTTGGATTCCAATCAGGGTCAGACTTCACACTTAAAGATTTTCAGCAATATGCTAGTTATTTTAAGGAATGCTACTTTGGGTTGAGAGATGCTAGTGGAGACAAAATAGTTAGTGACAGTAACCATCAGAAGAGATGGGAGCCCTCTGAGGAGGAAATTGAAGGTGAATACTGGCGAATAATTGAGCAACCAACTGATGAGGTTGAGGTAAATATTATTGTCTATTGACAACTATATTAGTCATTATTGCCACATAACTGTGCAAACAGTATATATGTAACTGTGTTATACTGTAGGTGTATTATGGAGCTGACTTAGAAACTGGAGCACTTGGAAGTGGTTTTCCCAAGGCCTCGTCCTTAAGTGAGAGTGACTCGGATCAATATGCCCTGTCTGGCTGGAATCTGAACAATTTCCCGCGACTGCCAGGTTCTGTACTGAATTATGAAGGAAGTGACATATCAGGAGTTCTAGTGCCATGGCTGTATGTTGGCATGTGCTTTTCATCATTTTGCTGGGTAAGTGGTGGGATTTTTTTTTCTTTCAAGTCTGAGCGAAAGTTGAAGAAATAAGATACTATATTATCAATCTTTTTGTCATGACATGACATGACATGTCATGAAAAGTTTAAGCTGTTTTTCATGAAAGTTTGTCTTAAAAATTTTAAATGTTTGTTTGTTTAGTTTATAAAAATCCTCATTTAGTTAAAGGTTTAGTTAACAAATAGCTAATGGAGAATGGAGTGGGCCACTACATACTGCTTCATCATTTAATATGATAGAATGCTCAGTATGCTGGCACTTGCAATATTTTGGATTCCATTTATGTTAATATATTGACATGTTGAACTATAAAACTAATAACATGTCTTGATCTTGAATTTTGTGTTTCTTTCCTTTCAAATCCTAACTGTTTTATAACAAATTGTCATCATTTCATGCTTCTTGCAACAGCATGTTGAGGACCATCACCTGTATTCACTAAATTATTTGCACTGGGGTGACCCAAAAGTATGGTATGGAGTACCTGGAAGCCATGCTCCAGCCTTGGAAAACGTACTGAGGAAGCACTTGCCTGATTTATTTGAGGATCAACCAAATCTACTCAATGAACTGGTATATTTCTAAAATTTATAGCTTTCAGTAGTTGACCAGTATTTTCAGTTATTGGTTGCTACAGTGCTACTTTATTGTTTGTATAGAGAAGAAATATATCTTAATGTTGTGTGTCTTTGAGATATCCACATGTGTACTGTATATAGTAACATTTTAGAGTAAGTTGGTCAAAAATTCAAATCAACTTCCTAATTACAAAGACAGCTATCTTACTGGTGTACTATATATAGTTAACAAAGTCAGTTGTGATTTCACTGGTGCAGTATGGGGTACAACTTGATCACAGATAAGCTCTGTCCCCTAGATGTGTCCCAATTTTAGCTATTGGAGTAGTTGCTTTAGTCCCATAAGCTCACATGCGGCTGAATGCATAGCACAATATTCAACTTTTGCACTGGATCTAGTAACTATGTTTTGCTTATTTCTCTTTCATGAGATTGGGTTTCCTCCAGCAAGAACACAACACCATGAGTATGATGCCTTTATATGTATAAATATTAAAGAGAATTGTGGAAGCTATAGTTCTTAGGTAATAAATTTAGAGTAAGAGAGAAATTATCAGTTACTATACCTGAGAACTGAAGTTCATTATATAGATCCTAGCAAACCATGCTGCTAGTGTGTTTGGGAATTGGCATCATCGTAATGACTTGATTATTTGTCATGACCAATATCCTTCATGATGTATTCCGTGCAACACAAACTTTCAGCTTTGTTATTATTGCAGTGATGCTTACTCTTATATATCTGTTTATAAACTTTTCCTCCTTACATGGTGGGATGAATTCTGTCAGCTGTATTTCTAATTAATCATTAACATTTGTTCACCTCCAAATTTCCCCATTGCATTGTTTCAGTTTTAGCATTCTATGTATATATATTACCAAAAGAAAGCATTCTATGTACACTACTTAGATTCTAAGTTTGGAAATTGCATTATGATTCTAATGGTTTTGATTTTCTTCTTTGACCAGGTTACCCAGTTTTCTCCTTCAATTCTTAAATCTGAGGGAGTGCCTGTGTATCGCACTGTTCAGCATTCTGGGGAATTTGTTATTACCTTTCCGAGGGCATACCATTCTGGCTTCAATTGTGGCTTCAACTGTGCCGAGGCAGTGAATGTGGCACCTATTGATTGGTTAATGCATGGACAGAATGCTGTTGAGCTTTACAGTTTTCAATGTCGTAAAACATCATTGTCACATGACAAGCTGTTATTTGGATCAGCACTGGAAGCTATACGTGCCCTTGCAGAGCTAGCACTTGGAAAGGAAAGTCCAAAAAGTTTGAAATGGAAAAGTGTCTGTGGAAAAGATGGACAACTTACCAATGCAGTGAAGGTAATGATTCTCTTACCCTCTCCACTTTGATAATACCTACTTCCACAAATTCTGAAAGTTTCATAGTTTTGGAACTCATTTATATACAGGTTTTGTTACCTTACAGATATTTTATTCAGTACTTATTTTTCCCGTTACCCTTATTTGTGACAGGCAAGGATAAAGATGGAAGAAGAAAGGCTAGACTGTTTTCCAATTCAACTTCAGTTGCTGAAGATGAAAACGGACTTTGATTTGTACAAGGAAAGAGAATGCTCCTCATGCTTCTATGACTTGCACCTATCTGCTGTGGGGTGTGAGTGCTCTCCTGATAGATATTCTTGTCTTAAACATGCTAATTTGTTCTGCTCATGCGGAATGGAGAAAAGATTTATTCTGCTTCGGTATACTATAAATGACCTAAATAAATTGCTTGAAGCATTAGAAGGAGAACCGTCTGCTATTAACTTGTGGGCAAATAGAAACTTTGGAATGGTTTCTGCCAATACCAATGAGGTTTGCATAGATAAACCAGATGTTGAGCAAGTTATGCACAAAACCAAGAACAATGAAGAGAGGGAGAGCTCAACTGGCTGTTTAGGAACCAAGGATAGGTCAAATATAAACACACCAAGCAGTCCTACTAGTCATATTACTTCAGAGATAGTGCAGCCTGAGTCTTGCCCTGTAACTTCTAATGCCAGATATAACAGTATAGATAGTCATGATGACAATAATAATGATAAAAATTTGGTCACAGACAACAAAGATAAAGGGGATCTGGCAGGTTCTCTGGATTTGAATCTTGATGCTATCTCTTGTGAAAATGAAAATCATATGCTGCATATTGCTGATAACCAACTTCATAAAGGTGTCTCAGTAGAGGAAAAAGTATTCTGTTCAGGGGCCAGAAAAGTAGAAGACAACATGAAAATTGGTGTTGAGGGTAGCCTATTAGACTCGCTTTCTGTTCTGAAGACAGATTTTTCATCGCCATGTTCAAGGGATGTTCGCAATTATTGTACATTTGATGGTAGAAAAATTGAGCCAGATCTGCAAACAGATTCAGACTCCAGGAAACTGCACAACGATCTATTTAAAGGGGAATTTAGAGAAACCACAGGTACTGGTATGTCTTTGACAGATGAAAGCTGCTTAGTGCGAATACTTGGTACTTCTGTGGAGACTGTAAGTTTGGGATCTGTAGTTCATGGAAGGCTGTGGTGCAGTAAGCATGCAATATATCCAAAAGGTATGCCTGTAGGATATTTTCTTGCCTTGGATTTTACCATTGATTATTTATTTTTTGGAACTAAACTTGTCTACATTTTGGCATACTTTTGAAGGATTCAAGAGTCGAGTTAACTTCTTTAGCATTCTTGATCCAACAAGAATCTGTAGCTATATTTCTGAAGTCATTGATGCTGGATTTCTTGGACCTCTTTTCAAGGTATAATTCCTGATCTCATTTCGATTTTAGGTTTGAAAATGAAATCATATTGACAAGTTTCTGTTTGTTGATAATACTGGAATCCATGTAGTTGACATTTTCAGATGTCAATTTCCATTTCCAAATGCATTATGGCTTGAATATTAATTAAAGCACCAAGGTTTCTTGGTCTCCAATCTAGATTCAACTTGAAGTGTATTTTGTTTAAAATATTGGCCTGCATTTTTCTCAACATTCCTTTATCAAAATGATCAAGTTGATTTCCTCCACAAGAACATGTCTAATATTTTGCATAATTGTGCCGTGTTTGCTGGGTTGTGGTGCATTTTGCTAAATCGTAATGATAGAGATTTATGAGACAGATTTTACTTTAAGGAGTTAAGCCATTCTTCTTCCCTTTTTTATCTAGGAAGTTTCCTTTTTCCTTGTGTACTTTTCTCCATATTAAATGAAGTTTTGCTTCATCTTGAAATATATTGTTTTGGTTACTTTATGTGTTGGTGGGATAAACCCACTGGCTGCTAATTTTTCCATGAATAAATGTTTTTGTACTGGCATCATGTCCCAAGTTATTGAATCTGACAAAACAGTGGTAATCTTTTGTTTCTTTGAGTTAAGAAACTCATCGACTTGATTTCAATTGAAGGGTATTTCTTTCTCATTCCGTAAAATGTATTTCAGGTTACCATGGAAGGATGTCCAAGTGAGGCTTTCACAGATACTTCACCAAATAATTGCTGGGAATCAGTTCTGAAGAGATTACATCATGAAATCAGAAGCCGAAGGAGTCTAGGTGAACTAGAACTTCCTCCCTTGGAGCAGCTGAAAAGTGTTAATGGTCACAGAATGTTTGGCTTCCATTTACCTTCCATTATTCAGGTAACTTAAACACATGAATCTTATATTATTGCCGGTCCAACTTGAGCTAACACTAATATCTTTTGTGTGTAGATTATCTAATGTAAAATTAATTAACATTATTGAAATCTCTACCAAATTGTGTGGAACTAAATTAACATAGCTTTGTATGGTCAACTTTGTTGGATGAGTATTGAATTAATTTGGATATAATTTGGTGAGATTAGACTCTCCTATAATGTTCCTACGGAATTATGTTCTCACTTCTGTTGTTCTATTTCAGGCCGTCGAAGCTCAAGATCCCAGTCATCTGTGTGTAGAGTACTGGAATCACAAAGTTGCCCCTTCAGTTATTGATAAATTCAAAATTGGTTTGAGTAGCTCTTTAGGTAATATCAATACCAAAGTTTTTGGTATAGACTTGATTAAGCAGGAAAGTTTTCATTCCCGTGAAGAGATGAAGCCAATTCTGCAAAGAGCTACTCATGATGAGTTAAGCACAGTGCATAAGTTACTCTGCTCTGATGCACAGTTCTCTGAGTGGAGAGTGGCATTGATAGCAGTAATGGATGATGAGATCCGGAAAGTTAGACAATAAAATATGAAGATCTCAATTCTTTCTGACTCTGATAGTTATATTCCATTTAGTCATTAGTTAGGTCCATTCTTTAAAAGAAGATAAACTGGGTGAAGCTGAGACAAAATTTTGCTTCTTGTCCATAATCAGTGACCTATTTTATAGATAGAGCGATTGACCCTTTTTCAAACCTTCCTATACATTTGCCTTTTAAGGTTGCAGTAGCCGTATTTAGGTTTTACATTTATTTTATTTTCTCTCAAATCTGTGTATATATTGTTCAGAAAAACGCTTTTATTACAATAAATGATAAAAGGTAGGGAAAGTACATGGGGGCATCTGGATCTTCAAATGCAAATGCTTTTGCTCATAATTTTGAATATATGATCTTAGATTCAAGCAAACATAATTGCGTTAAATCCCCAGATCTCACAATCCTGTGAAGTTGGTCAAATTATATAGAATCTTGTATTTGATAAATTGTAGGTTCGAGATTTCATTCATATCTAGGTTAAGTGTAAATCCGTCGTGAATGCTCTTTCACCTTGTAGGTTTATAAGTGTCTTTAGTAATATGTTTATATTGTGTTTTGAAAATTATGCTGAGGATGAAATTATGGCGAATTCAACATAAAAGTAACTATTTTTTGCTTTCAAAATTCATGATAGTTTGATTCACAGCCAATGTAAACATGCTTTTAGACAATTTTCCTTTTCCCTAAAACTGTATACGCAAAAAATCCAATTTTTTTTATACAAAAGGTTAAATATCACTTATATTATAGTATTTTTAAATTTAAAAATTTTATGTTTCAATTGTTTAAATTTAAAATGTTTTATTTTTATCTTTTATATTTTTAAAATATATTATTTTGATCCTTTAAATATTTTGTTATAAAAAACATTAATTTTACTGTATGAAACATTAAATATCATTATATTAAATTAATTAATTTAAATTACGTGAAATAAATATTTTTTAATGAAAAATATGTAAATATGTTTTAAAAAAATAAAAGATTTAAATATAACTTTTTTGGGAAGACTTAAAAAATAATATTTAGCTGTATTATATTCAAAGGGATACAGCTTTATACGTTCTAACATTTATACATAAACTTAAATACGTGATTCACTTTTTAAAATACACTTAAATAAAAGCTGCTAAGTAAATTTGTAATAGCTTTCGTCGTGTTCATTGAAAGAGCTTTGTTTTCGCTTAGGTTTCATTTCCTCATTATTTCTAAACTCTTTCCATTTAATTCTGAAAATGAGTTTAATAGTAACAACAATGAATAATTCTTTTACAAGTTCAATTTGTCACTGTAATCGTACAAGTGAATAGCTTGAATGATTAATTAATATATTAATGCTTGAAAGAACAAGTGTTTAGGTAAAAGTGATAGAAAAATAAAAGAAACTGAAATTCTTGTATATTCATTACTGCGAATTGCAATTTACAAAGAAAAGAATGAATGGAAACATGTACACTCAAAACGAATCGTTGATAGAGTTGTATTCTACATTTCTACTTGTAATGTATTCAAAACCTCACCCGATTTTGAAAGGAAGAACAAATTGAAGGTCATAAAATGCATGAAGGAACCCTAGGTATTGAATGTGTCTATAGGAGGAGCGGAAGAAGGAAAGAGAAGAGTAACAAGAAAACGACGTCGGTGAGATTGAAAAAGGAGGACGCACCTGAGTTCCAGTAGGTGCCGATGGAGTTACCGATGGGGAGGAATGGCGGAGGAGGAGGCGAGGGAAGAGCGTAATCGAGCAAGTTATGGACACCGTGGACGACGAGGACGGGAGTGGAGAAGAGGTCAGGGTGAGTGAGAGGTGTGGCGTTGAGGGTGAAGTTGTTAGGGCGGTTATCGGTGACGGAGATGAATTTATCGGTGAGGAGTGTGGGGAGGAGTGAGAAGCGTGGGAGGAGGAGGAGGTCGGAGAATGTGAGGCGCTGTGGGACCACGTGGTATGGGAGGAGTAAGGGATCCAGTGGTGGATGGTTCATTGTGGTGTCGCGTGGGACGAATAGTGTTGCACTTACTGGCAAGATTGTTGTGTTTGTTGATGAGAGGATTGATACCCATGTTGTGAAGTCACCCGCGCTTATGAGCGCGTCGATTATGTTGTTCAGTTGTTGTGTTGGTGCTGTTGGTGTTGGTGTTGGTGTTGGCATTGTTGTTGTTGTTGTTGTTGTTGTTGGGGTGATGAGAATCAACGAAAGGAAGAAGAAGAACAAGAACAAGAGAAGAAAGTGATGGTTTTGCATTCTTGAGTTTCTTGAGATACACAACATGTTAAGCAGAAGGAAGAGTACAACAACAAGAGGTGTTTCTGTTGTTTCTTTTACTTTTCTCTTTTCCCGCCATCTTATCTATAACTCACTCATCGTTCCTGCCAACTTAGCTACCCATGCAAAACTATCTCTGTTCTGCTTAAATTTTACTCATTCATTTATAACATTTTTATTAGCTCAAATATTTCATTCAAATGCTAAATTCTACATAGGGTGTGTCTAAGGAAATCAAACACAGAAATAACATTACAAAATTTAAAATAATAATAATAAATAATTTTATGTTATTAATAACAATGAAATATATTGAACACAACAAGATTTTAAGTTCCACTTTTTTCTAGTAAATTTGTAACGTAATGAAGGAAATTTTTTTATTTTAATTTAATGTTTTAATTATATAAAAATACTTTTCACATTTATTTCTTTTCTTTTTGCTTAATAAATGGGAACACATTTCTCTATTTCTTTCTCCTTTTTTTGTTAACTAGCATTGTTCATTCTAACTTCTAATATACTTCCTATATATATGGAGTTAGAAATGAAAATTTGTGATTGTTAAATTAGAATAATAAATATAATAATCATTGAATTTTTTTAAATGATTAAAAGTAAAAAATAAATGCCATGAAATTTTAGTTGAACCAATATTTTTAATGTTATCAATCTTTTGATTCGATAGCCTTCCCTAATCACCCGTAGAAGTTTTGAATTTCATAATAGACTACCAAATACTTAGCCATCACCAAAGAAATAAGCTTATGACTAAGTACATCCAGGTAACACATCTCAATCGGATAAAAAATAGCGATCCTCTTATTACCTGCATGCCACATGTATCATAAAAGAAAATGTTCTTTTTTTTATACAAAAACCAATATATACTAATCAATTCAATTCACTCATCAGACTGAAATGGGTTTATAAACAATCCTATAAATAGACAGATAGGAAAAACACTGTCAGGTCAAGTCAGGTCATCTTCATCAAGTTCCTCTTCATCTTCAGCATTGCCAGCCTTCAGTGCACTCACTTCGCCTGTTGGAAGTTTCCTCCCAAGCTTAATGATCTGCAGACAATGCACTCCAAAGTGTTATACAAAGTCGATTCCACATATATAACCCCACCAATAGAAGTAATGGCATCGTAGTTAGTGGTTGAAGATTGTGTATGTTACATAAAATTTGACAAGCAGTTGATAATAGTAAAAATCAAATGTCAAAGAAGGGGCAGATTTAAAAACAGGACTCTGATAAAAAGCATACAAGGAAACAACAGCAGAAGCCTGAAACCATGGAAAGATCTTGAATAGTATGGTTTTCTTGCTATGAAAATGCCCATGATGACCACAGAACTGATAATTTGTGTGAACCAGTAAAAGATGCAATGCTGAGCTGTGTCATCATGAAAGTTGTTTTTACAGAAGCATTGTGCTCCTCAAGCTTTAGGGGGATACAGACAAAGAGAAGAAAGTATCAATGTTTAGGATATATAGTGAACTGAAGAGACTCAAGTTGTATGTCAAGAATTGAAGCTGCTAAGAACATAGCACGATGGTCTTATTCCTCTTGATTGCTAGAGTAGAGTTTATAAGAAAAGTTATGGAGGCATGCCAGGAATTTTCAGAATAGCCATCAGGCATCAGTAAAGTTATTGGTAGTGGTGAGACACTGAGACGAGACAACTAGCTGTATTTTTCCCCTTACATTTATAGTAGCTGGAGGATAAGAACTTGGGCTCGGTTAATCTGGTAATGTTATAAAACAAGTCTAACGAACAGATAGCTACTACAAATGGATAAGAGATTTTAAGTCTAGCTAATGTACAAGGCAACAAGTTCAACAAATCTCTGTAGCAAGTAACCCTTAAAATTAACTGAACAGTAATAAATAGGGTAAAATTTTGTATCTATTTAATTTATGGATTTGATGAGAGAGGAAGACCTAACATCACGACAACAAGTCCACAAGTTTCTATGGCTAGATTGTATTCATTGTGTTTTACTTGAGTCACGTTCCAAAAGAACTTATAAACTAAATCACTTACCACATGGTCAAGATGTGAAATAGTACTCGACTGAGCAATACGTTTGATTTCTTCAACATCTCCATCTGTGTACGCAGCAAGTAGCTTGCTAGCACAACGATTCTGGTCACTTCTCAGAAATGCGTCAATCCTAGAGACACCACAAGCAATTACACCCATTTACTCATCAATATGAATAATCAATACAATGGAGTAGAAGATAAATCACAAAGAACTTCCAATTATAAAAGCATATATTTTACCACGCATGTATTTTGAAACAAGAGAAAATTAGAGTTGGAATTTAAAATCAAAAGAAGCAAAGCTAATAATAAGGACAAAAACATCAGCAACTATAATGATGATGAGTTCAGTTCACAAAGAAGTGCTACAATGATCCGTGTCAAATGCTGGTTGAGTTTGCAGGTAAATAGCAGCATCACAAGGAAGAGACAGAAACTTACTGAGAACAGTCATTATAGCACTTCTCAGCTTGCTTAAAGTCATTGGCATAAAGGTAGATAACAATTGCACTAAGGTATGCCTGCATTTATGACAAGAGGTATATGAGAGAAAGTCCATCACAAACTACAAAATAAATATATTTCAGCACATGATTCCCAAACATGTAGAAAGTAGAAACATTTCTCCACTTTCAGTGTAACAATGATGCGGCAGCAACGTACTAGTTTTAAAAAAGTCAATGATTTGGGAACTGAAATGAAATACTTATCCACGTCATAAACATTACACAAAGTTTTAAGTTTGCCTTCAACTGTCAGAAGGCCAAACTGTAACCAATTCTTTTCCTTTTCAAGTCCCCGGTTATAAGAAATGACTTAAAATACAGAATACAAAGTAAAAATATTCCAAACCTTGCACTGGCTGTTGGTCGCATTACACTTATCAGCTGCCAAGCCCAATCGCAACATGAATGATGCTGCATCTGTATATCTGTGTATTGTGGAACCATGCCCAACAAAATATGCAAGTCAACATGCAAGAATTGAAATGTTCATAATTTACAGTTACGAAAATAATTTGTGTATTAAACATTCTGAAAAAAATAAATTATTTCAGCTTCCAGAAGTAACAGTTCTTGCCTAACTGGTTGTCGTAATTTTTTAATACAAAAAGAAAAGGAGAAGATTTTTAAAGAAAGACAGGAGAACAAGAGTTCCTCCAGGGAGAAAAAAAGGGGAAAATCAATAGAGGCTCCCAATCCTCATCATATCTATAAGGGAAACCCCTCTACAAAGATCAAGCCTTACATCAAATGGAAACTAAATCACTGATCTTCTCCCAGAGACATTACTCATTTAAAGGAATTTCCTTCAAAAATGCTCAAATAGCCCAAATGCACCAAACTATAACATATATTTCATATTTCCAAAAATTTTATTTATTTACTTCTACCAAAACTAGGAAAAGTATTGAACAAGAGCTGGTACAAGAACATAGAGCTCGGCCAACAATCCAGGAAAGTCAAATGCCAAACATAGAATTGAACAAAGAAACAGTTATAGAACAATGTATAAACAAGATGCAAGTAGATAAAGAAAAGATTTAGCTTGGGGAGGAAGGAAAAAGTGATGTGACCTTGTTCTAATGCAAGATAACCATTTAACTATTTGATAAACTATTTTTTTTGTTTCAGAGCATGTTGTCTTGGTAAAATTAAATAAAATTCTAATCATTTGATTTTCTGTTTTCCATGGGAATTTTAATGAATTTCTTATATTAGATATTGAATTCTTGGTTTGATGTGAATTCAAAAAATAGAGGTGGGTCTATGTTCAGTTGAAACCTCAAGAGTCTTCTATTCTGTGAAAAAAATCTTTTCTTGTGTTTTCTTTATTAAAAATGTCTTCATGCTTGTCTGATTTAGAATTCAATATAAAAAAGTCTTCTTTCAAGCAGTGATTGTATAATGAAGAGTTTGAGAAGTCATACATTTTGAAGAATCACCCAAAGCAACCACCGTAAAACTCCTAATTTACGTTTTTACTTCTATCTAGTTTAGCATCTCTGCTGTCAATTGTTATCAAGAACAACTCCATTCTTGGTTACAAATCACTATCGTTCTTTAGTTTAAAATTTGTATGGTTCTTTCCTTCTTTCCTGAATATTCAATAAAGCCCTTTAAACCTTCAATTCTAAATGGCCAGTGCTTTTCATTGCACCAAAACTACCAAACAGTCCCCAATATGGTCCTTTATCATCACATTGTTGCTAGAAAATCAATGGAAGCCTTACATACTATGAAACGCCAATTCTATTAACAGGTCAATTACATCTATACCATGTCACGTTCAACAAGTTGAACACTAACAGGCATGAAAATAGAGACATTCTGCAGGATAATGAAATATATAGACATGGTAGAAAAAACAGATGCACAAGGCCTTGCATTTATGGATTTTATGAAGTAGAGCTATTCATTTAAGGCTATAGCAAACTCCACCCATGTTACATCACACTTTTTAAGACTCAACTAGAGAATTTGACTTATGCAGTGTCAGATATGCAAACATACAAAAAATAAAACAAATCAATGAAAAAAAAAACATGAATAGAAATGCAAGTTATGCAACTGATTGCATGCATTATAATTACAATACATGAGGAAAAAAATCATTCAGTAAAACAGTGGAAGGAGATAAGTTTACTTTACTCTCTATACCATCAAAATGTATTGCCTCAATATTTTTAACAAAACTTACTTTTCAAGTTTTATATAAACATTAGCGGCAGCACGATAAAGATCAAAGGCCATTTGTTCTCTCCCATCATCTTCAAGAATTGTACAAGCATCTGTATATAGCTGAATAGCTTCTTCAGGTATGCTATCTTCCAAAGCACTACAGAGGGGGAAAGGTATTATGAAACATATGGTGATAATAAGGGGACAAGAGAGAGAGAGTTATATAATATGATTTCCCAATAAACGGCAATACAGTATTACATATACAGATGCAATATACACATCAATTAGATTTTGTTACATACAGCATCTGCAGCACTGCATAATAAGATAAAATATGAGAGCCATCATGATGTATTAAATTTGACAGACTTATATGCGTATAAAGGAATTTTATTAAAGAGAAAATGGGGAAAACACAGCTATGATTAAGATAAGATATCATCTGAAAAAGAAAAAGAAACGTCTAGAGAAACAAAAAAAAATTGACAAATACAGTAATGCTTCCCAATCCCTATCTACTTCTGAAACGGCAACCCTTTAGAGACAGCCACAACCAGCAAACCAAAGAAAGGCCATATACATAACTCATCCCAGAGCAATTCAAAGGCCATAGAAACAGCTTTAAAAAGTTAATAAAGCTTCATAAACTAAACAGATTTTAGCCTCCTTGATGTTGCCAAAAGATAAATGTAACTTGATCATGATGAAATTATAGAATACCTTGGTGATTAGTCAGTTACTTCAGCATATAATAAATTAATAGTATTAATAATAATAACAACAACAACAACATGGAATTAGATTGCAATGCAAGAAGGTAAAGTATCTGTTTACCGAGCTCCCTTTGCAAGAGCGTCTGATGCAGGTTGTGGTCTCCCACACTCCATGTACAATTCAGATGCCCTTCGATAGAAATCCCCAACTTCTTGCCAGTTACTTAGATCCTTTGCCAGAGCAGCAGCAGATTCCATGTGCTTAGCTGCATCCCAAGGTCTGGTTTACTTTTCAAGGAAAGACAGAGAGACAGTTTAACACAGTAAATCTAATAACATTATAGAGGATAAATAAATGATGGAGACTATATAATCATATCACTCAAGGATACGAAGAAAGCATTTCTTGTCCTTTCGAAGCTTTCTCATATGCTATTTTGGCATTCTCACTGTCCTTGGCAACTCTAAACCCATTAGCTGCAATAGAACAAGGGTTTAGCAGATTTATCAGTAACCTCTCTTTTCCTCCAAAATTTCATTTTAGCACAAAATCATTTGCAAAAGCAATCAAACATTGAGGAGTCAATCTTACCCGCCTGCTCATAAAGAACAGTAGCACTTTTCCAATCTGCATTCCACCTCGTGAGACTGAGTGTTGTTCTGCAAACACATAGTTCACACAAAGATAAACCACACAACACAACTAATACAACCTCAAATCAATGGGCTCAACCACAGATAAATCATATTAAAAATAAGAAACAAATACCCTGCTGAATGCTGATTCACTCACAAAACATAAAACCAAAACAAAACTCAACATCAAAATAATGTAGTCCTCAAGTACATAGGTACTTGATCAACACCAATTCCATGACCAGTATGATCCCAACAGAAGTTAGATCACATAATTAGGACAAATCAACCTAATAAACAAAATTGTATGATGCATATTTCATCTTATTCTCTATAAAACCACACATTTTATATTTCCAAACGATCACTATAGAAAACCCACAATACAAAAAGAATTAACCTAGTTGCAGCAAAATCAACACTAGAAATTGAAAATGAGATTATTGTGGCATTGAATTGAAGAGAAAACCCATAAGAAAAATATGATGGGCATAATATATAAGGTATAAAAGAGAGAGAGAAAGAACAAACAGTTTATCGGCTTTGGAGATCAATTTCTTGGGATTAGAAGCCGCCATGGTTGGTCGATTGCGTCTTCTCCGATTCAAGTGTTCATCGAACTCACCCTCTCCCAAGTAACATTGTCTATGGGGTCCACTCACAACCTACCATGTGGCACTACTTTACATCAAATAAATAAATAACTAATGTAATAATTACCTAATTCGTTCCTCTAATCTACAAATTTTATGACAATCTCAATAAAAAAAAAAAAAAAAGAAAATTTGCAATAACATCGTTATATTTAATTATAAGGATGACACGTGTAATTGTTTTTTCCCTTAATTTTTGATGAATCTTGCACTATTATTTAATATTTAAAAATAAAATTTTTAAAGTATAATATATATTATTGTTTAAATATTTTTTCATTAATCAAATTAACTTTTAAAATAATGTTTTGAATAATTATGTTACATCTTTATAAAATACTCCCATACAAAACATGTAATGTTATGTAAAGTAAACAATATACTTCATTGATTTATTTTTAAATTGTTGTCTAAGAAATATTTTTGAATTAAGTCTAGTTTTATTTTTAAATTTTAGTAGATTTAGCTTATTTTCCTTATATTTCAAATCATATGTTTGTAATGCATACATTTAAATAAATTACTAATCATGCAGATTAATGACAAAATAGTCTTGAATTAATATATCCTTAAAAAAAAAAATTAGAGTGCAGTTATAAATTAGTTATTTTTCTCATGGGTAATTGTTAAAATAAATGTGTTTATATATGTGTAATTTGTATTAAAAAATACGTGTAGTAAAAACTTTTCATTTTTATATACTTGTAAATAAATTACAGTACTCATAGAAAATTTGAAATTAAAAGAGTCATATATTTTAAATTAAATTGAAGGAAGATGTTGAAATTTTATTGTTAGCCAAAAACGTTTTAAAAAGTATTTAAATTTTTATGTATATGTTTCAATAATGAGAAAAAAAGTCCATCGGATAATTTAATCTTATATCGTGAATCAATCATAATCCATACGTATAATAAATTTATTCACTTTATTAATAAAATTTATACAAATTATATAAAATCTGATTCGTAATTAAAAGGGGGTAAATTTAACATTGTTAATACATAAATTTTTAAATTCTTCTTAAAATAGCGTCAAAAACTTTACAACATACACGGTGTATTAGACTAAATTTACACAATCAACAAACATATAAATTACACAAAAATTCACTATTGAACTAGACTATTTTATTCTTTAAATGGCAGGGAATGTAGGTGTATGATTCTATGATTATGTGTCCATGAGTGTTAGATTATAAAACTATTATCATAAAATAGATTGTGCTAAAATTGCAAAATTATTTTCAAAATAGTATTTTTATGAATTTAATTTATATATACTGCCATAGTAAAACCATATTCATTCAATTATAAATTACTACATTGGTTGGTTTTTATATAAATATCTTAAAGTTCAAATAATAAACTATGATTGAATTTATGTGTAAGTTCATTATTTTTCTAGATTAATACACGCTTATTTTTTTATTAAGGTACAACATGAAACAGGACACATGCAGTTAGTTGGCTTGTAGGTGCTTCCACAACTTGTGTGTTATAACCTCAATTCATACTTTGATGTTTGGAGTCAAATTCTCACTTTTGGCATGATCCAAAATTTAGATATCAAGTAGAAACACCATGAAAGATAAGAAGCTCAAATTTTCTATAAATCTCAGTTTCTTTTGACTCCTATTATCTCAAATCATCATAAGTTCTAAACTCTCCAATCACATAATGGCTTTCAAGTTCATCCACCTTCAACTAATCATTACTCTTGGTCTTGTGCTACTCAATTGCAACATCAAATTTTCATTTGCAAGTCGCTTATTACTAGATGAAAACATGGCACCAAAAGGGCATTTGGTACAACAAGATTTCCCTAGAATAGAACCAATATTCCAAGGTCCAAGATATGCTCCCAACCCTTTGTTACCAACACTACCTCCACTACCATTACCATTTCTTAACCCTCCAACAACCAGTCCTGACCCTCCAGCATTTTCACTTCCATTGTTGCCACCTCTCCCCAAATTGCCTCCTCTTCCATTTGTACCCTCTGTACCATCTACCATTCATTCCTTTCCTTCTAACCCTTCAGGATCTTCCTCTTCTGCCTTGGTTCATCCAATTGCAAATTCAGAAAAAGCATACCCGTGAAGTTCATACTCAGATTTATCAATAAAACATGTTCTATTGTAATAGTAGCAATATGAAGAGTATACCACAAATAAATTAGTTTAATTTGTTGTTACTTAATAACTCATGTTCACCATAGTGTATGACCCCTTTGTACCATTAAATGTTCTTCTACTTATAAAATTATGCATTATTAAAATATTTGTTCGTGGTTTAATTATAAGTTTAGTCCCTTTATTCTTTATTATATGATTTTTCATTCAAGTTTTTTTAATCAATTAAATCTGTTTTTAAATTGATTAAATTTATTTCTAAGTCGAGATTTTTTCGCTTAAAGCAGTCAAATTCTTATTCTCT
This sequence comes from Hylodesmum podocarpum, assembly GCA_026586105.1. Taxonomy (NCBI): domain Eukaryota; kingdom Viridiplantae; phylum Streptophyta; class Magnoliopsida; order Fabales; family Fabaceae; genus Hylodesmum; species Hylodesmum podocarpum. Next base: position 3,621,565 of record JALJEV010000493.1, on the reverse strand, counting down.
ATTCAAAATTATCAAGAACTGGATACGTTAAAAATTGTTTCAAAACATTTTTAAATCAAAATTGTTCAACCAAAATCTTAAACAGTCAATTTAGATATAAGATGATGATTTAATATGTATTTTCTTATTAAAGTATTTAAAACTTCTTTTAATCTCGGATAAAAAAAACTAAATTAAATGAGTTTTGAGTATTCATAATAAATATGTAAAAAATACTATATCACTAGATATTAAAAGCACATAGCATACATATTTTAACTAGTATACAAAGGAAGAGAGATAGACGTGATTTTTCAATCAAGAAAGGTATAAGTAAAATTGATGTTAAGTCAATGTTGGTTTTAAAGCAATATATTTTTAATCAGTCTTGAAAAGCATATTTTTATTGAAGTAAAGAATTGTTAAAATGATGTATAATAATAATAATAATAATAATAATAATAATTATTATTATTATTATTATTAAAGAAAAGGCAACCATAATATAAGTAATATATAGAATTTCAAAAATGAAATCCTTCTTATGTAATTGAGTATATGCGCATCAATTTGTTCATAATTTTTATTTGCATAACTTTTTTTTAAACTTTCAACTCTGAAAATATTGAAATTTAAAAGAGAGGGGGAGAGGGGACTTTTACAGTATTTCAAGGATTTTAAATATTAAATAAAAAAAATGTAATAGGAAGGTCAACTAATGGAATAGATGAGAAAATATTATTAATTAAAAGAACAAAGGGAGTTATAATAAGACGAAGGCCCTATTTTTAAGAAGAAAAATATTTACACTCAATATGACGGATAATTTTAGATATTCACGGTGATTTTGGCAACTTTAATTATTTTTTCTCATTTTTTTATTGTTTTAAGACATAATTTTCAGTTTAACTATCAATATTATGAGAAAAAAGTAGTTAAAAACTTAAAATCACTAAATTTACCAACTTTAAAGTTACATATTTAAATATGATCGTCAACTTATTAGTAATTTTTTCTTTGGACCCTTCATAAAGTAGCTTTTGTAATATTATTACATTTTTAAAGTTGTACGTTGTAACAATACCCAATTAAAATTAATTTACGAAGATATTAAAGAGATAAACCTCTTTTATCCGTCAATATTAGGATTGGGCATAAGAGTGTATCAAAGATCGTTTCAGTCATGCTGTCTATAAACGTGTTGCATGGTGATTGTTTCAAAAATTATTATGAATTTAGAATTGATTTCAGATGAATTTTAATAAGTTTAAGTTAAAATTGAAGAAGAGACTAGAATGGTTGAATTTTGAATTATTTATAAATAGAAATAATTCTTAATAATTTGTGTTGGATAAAATTTCACACAATATTTTTTTATAAAACTTGATTTTATAATAAATATCCAAATATAAATAACGTTATTTTAAAAATGAATTTTAACTAAATAAATAAAAGCAAAAAGGATTTGGTCATTTTGAATTAGAGAGATTAATTTAATAGGATCAGACAAGAAGTACAATATATCCTGCATTTCTTTTAAGTCCAAATTAGTTTTTTTTTTTTTACCCATTTTATTTAGTCCAAATTAGCTTCTTTTTTTTTTTTTACCCATTTTATGAAGTCCAAATTAGTGATCGTTAAGAAGAAAAATTTCAACTATCGACAAAATTTAATTACGAAAATCACAAAACATTAATCAACCATAACACCATTTTATTAGTCATATATAGTTTAAAGAAAAGTACAAGAACCTTATTATAGCTAGAAAGCAATCAAAGGGAGCTAATCCTGAAGCTTACTAGCATGTAGCAACCTAAACCATACAAACTTAATTTATTTTATTCTAATATATATGTTTTATTTTCATAACATACATAAACACATACCATAGAAGTGAACAACTTCATGGATATATGTGCATATACTAGAAGGTTTTTATAACCCTATATAAAAAACATAGCATGCAAACTATATTACCATTCAGCACAGGACATATAGGTTAATTATTAGTAGGTGGATAAGGCACACGAAGGGAAGAAACACTAGTAGGGATGTCTTTAGCAGGAATTTTAGGGAATGGATATGGGGGAATTCCAGGAATAGGCCATGGAAGCCCTGGAATCAGTGGTGGAAATGGAAGAGGGAATGGAAATGGAAATGGAAACAAGCTAGGAAATTGGTTTTGATGAACTTCATGGTCTTTGTTTTTCATGTTGGTATTCATACTTTGTATTGGATCTACTTTATGATGATGATCTTCATTTTCAGTGTCAATCATCACTTGTTTCTCATCTGGTGAAGCACTAGTAGTCTTGATCAGTTCTCTTGCACTGCTTGGAATAACAACAACATTGGTGATCACTAAAAACAAACACAACAAAAGCATAGGCTTAAAGGCCATTGTGAAAGATCTTTGAATGATTATAAAGAGAGTGAGAGAGAATTCTTTAGGATATGGAAGATAGGTTGTGTTGTTATAGTGAACATGTTAGGGGCATATATATAGACGTACGAAACGGTTCAACATACATGAAAATCTAAAATAAATTATAAGATAATGTTTTAAGAAATTAACAAACATAAAAATATAAGAGAAGCATATTTTAAGAAGAAAAATGAAGGACCTATTTTGAAATAGAGATTTATAATATTTTAAGAAAGGTGTATTTTAAATCTGTGTTCATCATATATGTAGAGAAGTCGAAATTTACTTTGGTGAATTACATGCATTCATGTTGATAATGACTATGTCTGGTTATTTAACAGAGTATTAATTAAGATGGTTGAAAACAGTGCCACCGTTTTGCTTAGAGATAAATTCACATTTGTTCTAATAACGTGATTTTCCAGCAAAATTTGTCTTATTTTAAAGAAATATTACACTTATCTAATTAAAGTAAGTAGTAATACATTAAAACAATAATCACATTCATTGATAACAAAATTAATGGTTAATTTATATTATTCATTGTTAAAATGATTTAATATATGTGTGTCATCCATTTATGAAAGACTAAAAACTTTATTAATTTAAGGATTAAAAGAGTACTGTATTTTAGATTTAGAATTCCTATATATATATCTAATTAGTTATGTCTAATGTATGCGTTATTTTCTCTGAATCTATGCCGATAATAAATATTATAAAAAAAATGATTTTTTTGAAGAAATTGAAAACATTATTGATTATCTTATAAATTGATTGTGTCTAGATCAACCGATTAGTAATTTTGGCTAATTAATTAAATTATATATTTTGAAACCAACACTAATCTTTTAATTGCAACCATGATTATTTTCTGTTATTTAATTGAACTAGCTACTCTAATTATTGTTAACTTAATTAATCTCGATTTAAGAAAGGTTTATAAAGTTGATCGATTCAACTATTTCTGCAGTTCATCATGCTTAAATCGGATGAGATTATTATGGATCTTAAAAAAATATGAGCATTTTGTTATTTTCTATTTTTATTAATAAATAAAGAAACTCCTATAAGAATTATTTAAAAAACTAGTTTAAGGACTACATTTGAAAAATATTTTTAATGTTAAAAATTCAAACATAAAAATAAAATTACCTTATACAAACGAAAAAATTTAGTAATTTATCCACACAGAAATTATGGCATTGTTTATTCTATGTTACCAATCAACACTTTAATTAGATTGTGTCTACGTTCAAAATAACGAAAATGTCCATTAAAAGATTTTATTACTCTCTCACAATACGAATTAGGATTATTCAAATATTTTAGTAAAAAGTATTTATATGTTTATTGTCGAACTATATCTTAAACACATTGCATATAAAAAGGAAGATATTTATGAAAAAGAAGCATATTCTGTACACCCTAATATAAATTCTATAATTATGATTAATTATTTAATTTATATACACTTAAATCAATCAAGATATATAAATTAGAAAGACTATTTGTATTTAGAATATTCCATTCTTTCTTTTTCTTAATTATTCTTATTTAAATATTATTTTTTTAATCATTCTCATTTAAATATTCTTTTACAGTGAAATATTCAACTGCACCTTCTTTTACTATAACTCAAATTCTCATTTTTTATCAGTACTTTTATCTTTTTCTGATCTTTTACAATGTTGTTTATATTTATTCTTTTTATTTCACTCAACCTTTGTTAAAATGAATAATATAAATATATTCTTATTTTTTGAAATTAACTTTAAAAGAAAATATTCTTTTTATTTTTGTTTTATTTTAATTATATCATTCAATTAATATTTTATCTCATAAAAATAATTTTCGAAGAAAGATGTTACTCTAAAGATAAAAATATAAATTTATATTTTTAATTTATTACAATACCTTTATGATGAATCATATTCATCTATTTTAATTATATAACATGGTTATGACCTACACAATACACGAGCTAAAATTCCAATTATGATAATAATATTAAATAAAATTTATTAAAGTTAAAGATATTTAATTAATGCATTCGGATAATAAAAAAAATTATATAATTAAATAACCATAAATTACTATTTATGATATAATACATAAATATTTTAAAAAACTAATGTTATATAACAATTAAATCTTAAAGTTAATTATATTCAATTCTAAAGCAATCTGGATATCATGCACATTGGAACCAACAAGTGAGGTCCGCATAGCACGTAACTTCGATTGTCTAAGTATGTAATAAGTCAAAATTAGAAATTTGAACCTCACTAGTATTTATATACAGAAAATTCTATTAAGAGTATTTATTTTAAAATGCTAATAATTTTTCAGAAAATATTTATTTTAACGTACTGATTTGGAATCATATCATTATTATATAAGAAAAACTAATGATATGTTTGAGAGGGAACAAGAGAATAAAAAAAAATTACACAAAAATAAAGATGTGGTATAATCGAAGTGAAATAAAGTAGGGGAAAATAAAAAAATAAAAAGTTAATGTAATGAATAAAATCATTTTAAATTATATTATTCCGTCATGTCACAGTTACACTGTGATCTCTCGTTACAAGACTCTGTTACACTGTATCATTATATTACATCGTGACCTTTAATTACGTCGTTGTCTCATCATATCACATCATAATCTCTCATTATGAGATTGTGATACTACATCGGGTAGCAGACAGTCATAATATCAATATATATTTTGTAGGGTTAAGAATTGCATACAATTCATCATTTCTTTCTACACAGATTTGCGTGGATTCATCGAGAGACCCACACCATTCTGTATTTGCTCTTTCTGGACCGAACATGAAAACTACACAAATGATAAAAAAAACATCGGAATTTGAAAATACGAGTTTCCATTACTGTAGGCGGCGAACGCGGTTAATTCTACATATTTCTACATTATCTTTTTATATTGAGTGAAAATGAAACCGAAAATGATGCAGCGTGGTAATGAATGAGTATTCAGTAGACATTTAATAAGAGCCATCATAAGACCGATCGATGGTATGTAACAGTGACAGAAATTATGAAATCAGCCATTTCTTATACTCGGCATGTAAGACATCTGTTACACTCTGCTTTCACCACAAGCATCCATTCTTCTACAACAAATGACAATGATAAGAACAATTATCCTTACGTGGGTCTCCAAATCGTAGCATGCATTATTGTTTGGATTTGGATATTTGAACTTCCAATAATGCATGCAATGGCAGATACAAGAGGTGCAATCAATTTTGGATCTGCACGTACCGATACCAGTTAATGTTGTTACAGTAAAAGTTTTATGTCTCGTGTATATTACGTAATGAGATTAATAAAATTAAATTTCTAAGATTACAAGGGGTGTATATAAATAAAGTTGAGATTCTTAAAATAAAACATGTTACGTTTTTTATTAACTTTTTTACCGTAATATAATATGATAATTTTGTTTTTTAATTCTTATACTAAACCCTTTAATTATCAGTTATTTACACTAATATCTCATTATATATATATATATATATATATATATATATATATATATATACACACGACACACACACATTAACCCTTCTTAATATTAAAAAATGTTACCTTAGAGATAAAATTAATGATAGAAAAATAAAGAAATATTAGATGAAATATCAACAAAGTACATGAAGTTTTACTCTTTTATTTAATATAATTAATTTTTTAGATTAATAAGAATTAACGAGATCAAATATATTGATTCTCATGTATGAATTTTTTTTTTATCTACTTTTATTTGTATATTATGTCAATTTGATCTTATTTCATAGTAAGAGAAAGAAGAAATTTAATTAAAAAATTATAAAATAAGATAAAATAAATAAAACAATATATGATATATCAATTAATATGTTATATCATTCAAATTACATAAAAGGAAATCACACAAAAACTAACATAAAATATAAAATTTTAACTGAATTTTTTTTCAAATAAAAATATTTACCTAATTTAAGAATAAAATCACTATTCTGAGTAATGTTGGATCATATACTTAAATAATCTAAAATTAAAACATGCTTGATTAAAGATCCAACAATATATTTATGCAAATTAGATTTGAATAATAAAACATCGACTAAAAAAAATTACAATCAAAATTCATGAAAAGATAAAGAAAGAATACTACATTGTTTTTCGTGCATATGAGATTTAAGTTGCTCTCATAAGTTTTAAAAACAGATTAATGAAATAAGCTAAAAGGAACTTATAAGATCAAGTTATTCTATAATAGTTTTTCTTAAAAACAAAAACCTAAATAACTTGCAAATAAATTCGTTCAAAACGCACCATGTTAGATATATAGGTAGAAAAATGAGTTGAATATTTGGATTCTTTTGATTTTATCGGGAAAAAAAAAAGAGTATTTGAATATTTGAATTCATTCGATACACTATGGATCAATTTAACTCGTAAAAGATGAGTTGAATTATATTATCAAATTTAATCTATTATTATATGTAACTCGTTAATCAAATGATTATGAGTTTTGTTCTTCTCCTAGATGAGATACTACAGATGTTCCTTAATATGTTAAATTAAAGATTAATGTTCTTCTCATTAAATAAATCACTTTCATAATATAAATATAATGTGCTTTTAGATCATCGTGTTAACCCTATCAATTAAATTGTCACTGATTTGATTGATTTTCGAGATGGATTTTTTTTTTTAAGTCATAAAAATTTATGGACTTTTAAAAATTTGACTCTTCGATTAATTTTTATTGATTCTTATATTCTCCTATTCTAATGAATTAATTATTGTTTTTTTTAAGATACAAACTATAACATTAGAAAGAAAAGTACACAAGGCCCATTATCGGTTTGTTTCTGTTTTTCCAAAGCCCACTATCAGTTAGTGTTGTTTATATAGAAGTAGTTATTTTTGCTTTTATAGATTTATTATATTATATAAAACTGTTGTTAGAGAAAAATAAAAATAAATTCCTGTCTAAATTATATTCATTATAATAATATAGATTATGAAAAAAGTAATAAAATAATTTCATTAATTATTGATAGTGAAAAAAAAATCAAATCAAATTATTCAAGTATAAAATTATTGTATTAAAATTGTAAAAGAATAAAATAATGATAGAAACACAAAAAAGTAAGAGTTTCTATAAAAATATCATGAGATGTGCTATAAAAATATATTAATTGTTAGATTTATAAGTTTAGTTTAAATTGATAATAGTTAAAATATTTTATAAGATATGAGACAAGAGTTTAAAGCGAAAAAATAATATTATTTTATTTTTACCTAAATTTAATATTTTAATCTGATAGCTTTAATAAAATAAATATTAAATCATGACAAAAAAATGTCATATTAAAATTAAAATTCATATTAAAATATCATATTTAAAACAATTTCAATTTAAGAGTAAAAAAAAGGCATATTAAGAAAATATTACGATGAATCTTATTTACTTTGTTCTTAATGTCATATATTTATACTGAGGAAACTTTATTTTCAATTTAAAAATAAAATTAAATTCTTAAAGAGGATAGAATTTAAGTAAAATTATATGATATTATATTATATTATATTATATTATAGAGATCAAATTCATAAACTTTTATAAATATCAATGAAGTGAACTTAAAAGGTTGCTCCACAATTAGAAACTATTTTTTTTTCAACTGTGTAATCTTAAATTTTATAAATATATATATATATATGTATATATATCTTTTATTTATACTTTTAATTTATTTTTAAAATAATAAAAAATATTATTACTCATATATAGTCTATCCGTGCATCACATGTGTAGATAACTAAACTATGGAAGGCTAGTGATTAATAAGAATACTCTCGAGTTTTCCTGAATATACTGTATTCCTGTAACAAACATCTTGTAATATGTAAGGGTTCGAATAACTTTGTTGTTAATAAGATCTTGATCTCTGTTTCAAAATAAAATATAAGTGATTTCGTTTTTCTAAGGCCAAGAATCATGATCTTCATTACAAAGATGTATTATACCACTTTTACGAGGAAACACACTTTGGTACTTGATCACGTGATAATTAAGTAATTTAATCTTTTAAAAGTTAAAAATAATTGTATAATCTTGAAAAGTATAAAATATTTATTATTTTAACCTCTAAAATGCGTGTATTGTCATTTTAATATTTAAATATTAAAAATTAAAATAATAAGATATTATATACAAGGAACTAAAATAATAATAAATAACTAAATTTAAAGATTAAAATATAATAAATATCTTAAATTATTTTATTATTTTATATTTTTCAGATACTAATTTATCATATTCTTATATTTTTTAAAGATCAAAATATGGTTTATCTACTTTGATTTAGAAAAAAAAATCTCAAATTTAAATTAATTATAACTAAATTGTCATAACATATTATATATTAAAATATTATTAATTGTTTAATGAATTGAAAAAAAAATTAATATATAACATGAAAATTAGTTACAATCTTGATCTAAATGGTGGTATGAACCATAATCATCTAATAAATTTTTCCAAAAGTGTGTCTAGTATGTATAATTTCAACGATTAAGAAATCAAAACACTAAAGTTTAATCTACTACAACATCCGTTTATTAGGCATCCATGCCAAAATAAGTATAAAAGCTAGAAAGCAATTACAAGGAAGCTAATCTTAAAGTTAACTAGCAACCTAAACTGAGAAATTATTATATAATTATGGACAACCAACTATTTATATATGATCTTAATAGCCTCATATATAGACCAGTTGATAGTTAAAGATTATGTAATAATTTCTCACATAAATCACACACTCATTTTATTTTATTTATATGTATGTTTTTTTCATGACATACATAGACTCATACCACACTACTTGTTCATAACCCTAACAACATAACATGCAACTTAATAGATTATTACTGTAGCGCATGGAAAGAGGTTAGATAGGTGGAGAAGGTACAGGAAGAGAAGGAACTTCAGGAGGGATTTCTACTGGAGGAAATGGAGATGAAGGAATACCAAATGATGGGGGAGAACTAACTGGCCATGGAAATGGAATTGGAATTGGAATAGGAATAGGAAAAAAATGATGAAACAGATTCTCATCAACTTCTTGGTCTTTCTTTTCCATCTCTTTTGGTTCCACTTGATGATTTTTACTTTTAGTGGCATTCATCACTTGTTTCTCATCATATGGTGAAGTAGTCTTGAGTTGTCTTGCACTACTTGGAATGACAACATTGTTCATCATTAATGCAACCAAACACCAAAAAAGCATAAGATTAAAGGACATTGTGGAAGATCTTTGAAAAACCATCTAGAGAAAGAGAGAGAGAATCTAGAGAAGAAGGATAAGAGAAGAGGCTTTTGTAAGTTTTGTTGTTTGTTAGCATATGTTAAAGGCACACACATATATATATATAGACGATCCAGAACCGTCAGCATAGTAATATATACTCTTTAATTAACAACTTTAATTCTTCTAAAACAAAATATTATTTTTATTTATTAAAAATTACAAAGTAAATAGATTTATAACTTTTAATTCAGTAATTGAAAATTTATAGGTGCATATCAGATTTTTTATTTTTTCATTCAATTTATTTAAAAACTAATAATTTAATACACACTTATATACTTAAGTATTCTCAAAATTTTCTTGCTACAAGAACTCATATAGTTTAACATGTTTAATTTTGTCCAAAATTCTAAATTATTATATATATATATTGAGTGTGATTAGTTAATTATATAGAAAATTATACATTATAACCCTTTTTCTTAATATAAAAATTATGTATCGATAAATATAAAATAATTTTACACCGTTATTCAATAATTAATAAGTTTTATATAAATTTTAAAAATTTAATTAACAAAATTAATGCTATATATATAATAGGCTATAATTGTTCGATTGTGTAGGTTAGATTAATTTTCTTTTCTTTTATCTATCTACCTTGAAAATTACACATATTATAAATTATAATAAGTTAATTGTGTGATTTACAATAACAATCTATAGTAAATAACTGAATAACATGTATTGAATTTTATTTAATTTTTTTGCTGAAGATGCATGCAAGTTGACAATGACTATATATACACAGACTATTTAAGAGAGTATTAATTGATGGCATGCATAAACCTATTCTCAAGGTAGGACAAGGAACTTGGACATGGTTGAAATTTTAAAACAGTAGCCACATATTAATTGCTTTCCAGTGTTGCAATGAAGTGCACGTTTGCATCTTTAATTTTGAGATAGTTCACACATGTTGTTCTGACAGATTCTTGCGGAGAGATTTGTCTCAGTTTAATTAAAGCATTCCACTAGTATAAACAGTAACAAATTTATGGTCAATACTACTACTCATTTTACAATTTGCTTTTAATTATTTATGTTTCAAAGTATTGATATTGATGCTTTAATTTTTAATCATAAGTTAATATTATCCTTATAAAACAGTAACTGTTTTATTTTATTTTATTTTTGTTTTTTAATTATTCAATACAAGAAATTTATTATAATTCATCTCCAGAATAATTAGCACATTTAACATTCAAACTAAAATGATCTGATGAAAATTACATGAAAAATGAAATCCAATCAAAAGTAGAAAATTGAAAAATTTTAATATTGTATTATTATTTTTTTGTTACTTCTTGGAGTGGAACTCATTTTTAATACAATTTTATTATGTTTATGATTTTTTTTAGTTTCCTAACATTTGTTGAGTTTCATGCTGAATATTAATTTATCGAGAGACGTGTTGTTTTGAATCAATAAAAGAAAGGGAATTTAAAATTGTATGTTAAAATTGAAATGATTTTTATTTTAGAAAAATAATATTAACTCACATTAAAAATTGATTTTTTTCTCTCAAATTATAAGTTTATATATGAAATTTACAAATGTAATTGACATAATACTAATTGGATAGAATTTTGTTCGATCGGAATTGAAGTAATTGAAAGTATTATATATTGATTAACATGAAATTGAACTTTTACTATTTGTGAGTATTTTAAATATTTTAGTCATCATTTATTAAGTATCTGTAATATTATTAAGGATAAAGAAGTACCTACAAATATTTTTTAATTAATAAATTAGTTTAAGTACTACATTTGAAAAATCTTCATAATTTTAAAAATTCACATATGAAATGGTAAAAACGTTGTTACGTCCTGATATGAAATTCATTATAAGAATAATTCAAATATATTTTAATCACATTAATTTTATTTCACTCTAAAAATTTATGATTAAAAATAATTTAAACATATGTTAAATTTTGATAATTTTAACTTGAATTATTTTGGGATGAAAGGGGTACTGAAATAACTTGAAGATATGGAAATTGCTGTAACAATAACTTGGCCTAGTGTTAAATTGTTAACTCAATTTCTACAATTTTCTCTTATTACTTGAACAAACTAAAACTGAAATTGCTATCTGAAATTCAATAGTAATGAGCTTTAAGGACACATTCATGAGCATTAACTAGACATTGAAAAGTGGGTCTATATAATAAATAAATAAAAATAGCTGCACTGAAAAATTAAAGAGAGATTAATGCTTTCTACAGTTTACTTTGTACACTGAAAGAAACAATAAAATGACTGATTCCTAAGAAAGTACGTTATGTGCATGTAAGCCACGTAGTGGTCGTGTTTTCATGGAACTTAGTGTGTGTGTGAACAATCATTTTTATATTTACATGATTTCATAAATATTTGCCTATGATTAAAATGTAGAATTATTAGGGTAATTTCAAAAAAATTTAAGAAAATAATTTTGTAATTTATTTATTTTTATAAAAAATATATTATATATTACATTATTGAAAGTTATCAATGTATTTCATATTTAGGATATTTAATATACTTATTTATTGTTTAATATTTACATTGTAAAATATTAAGAAGATTAATAAATATGCAGGCCTCATTAACTTCTATCTCCTCATCTGTATAAACAGTTTGAAGCATTTACAAAATCATCTTGTCGAATTTGAAACATGTTAAATTAAGTTGTTCACTCTCTACTATTTCCCAAGATTTATCCTTTAGTAGCACTATATTTTTTTTTATTTGATTTCAACTTGTATATACTGGTACTCTTATCCTAATCAATAAAATGGTATAAATTATTTTCATTCAAGATAAAATAAGTTAACGGGCTTAATTATATATTTTATCACTCAATTTTCAATTTCTTAAATGTTATTACTCAATTGTTTTATTTATAATCTCTTGTCACTTAATTTTTAATCCTCTCATTATTTTATGCATTACCTTTACAAAATTCTAAAAGTTGGATGCTTTGTTAAAATCATAAATATAATACTTTGATGGCAAAATATATAAATAAAAAAAAAACTTAGTGACATAATTAAAAAAACATCAGATAAAACATGTAATCAAACTTAAATAGCCTTATACATTAAGAAGATTTAAAATATAACTAGACAATTTATCTTTCAAAACCATATTGCATCTTGTGTATAATTCTTTTTAAAAAAAATATAAAAAAAAAAAATTGGTTTAATTAGAAAAGGACTTAAGAAAATCTCAGGTTGGAACCTCTCACTAATAACACTGCCAAGTTTTATACCTGCAAGTATACTTGAAAATTTTCAATCCTCTCAATTCTTATCAATGGCATTAATTAATACATGTGTCTCACTCACAAGTTTTTCATTCACACACTACAATTTGATATATTGGGCTTTTCATTTCACCTTTGCTAACATATATACATCACTCTTTATAAATTAAGTGATGAGAAGTTTGGGTCGTTACCAGTGGACTTGCACGGTAACAAGGACTGTCTTTCGACTGGGCCTTTAACGGCCCATTAACAAAAACAAATACACGGCCCATAAAACAATAACCGCCTCGAATTGTTCTCATTCAAAATTATCCTCTTACGCAGGAACAAAGAAGAGAAAAGAGTGAAATCGGAAAGCATGAAAACAAAGAGTGAGGGAAAACGTCGAACTTGTGCTACTGTCACTACTCCTTCATTCTCCGCCATTCCTCACCTTTCGGGATCTCTTCCTCCTTTCATTCTTTCACATTCTCACGAACCTGTGGATTTCTTCGACAAAACCATATGCATTTGTTGCGACAATAACAATCGCCGCGAGTCACCGGTTTTGGTTTGCCACGTCAGCGACTGCCCCGTCGTCGTTCATGCCACCTGCATCGGTTCCGAACCTAAATTCGACGATTCTGGAAACTTCTACTGCCCCTACTGTTGGTACAAGCGCGCCCTCGACACGTGTCGCCATTTGAGAGACAAAGTCATTGTAGCTAAGAATGCTTTATCAGGGTTTTTGGACAATAAAGCACGTGCACGTCAGAAACCGGTTCAGGATACAGAACAAGAAGAAAACGTAGAGAAGACAGTATCTGAAGAGAATAAAGATGTGGAAGAATACTTCGAGAAAGGAGAATGTGAAGGGATTGAAGATGAACAGGCTATGGAAGATTGTGTGGAGAAAGGAGAATGTGAAGGGAATAAAGATGAACTGGCTAGGGAAGAGTATGTGGAGGATGCTGAATCGGAATGTGAAGAGAATAAGAATGAAGGGAAGGGGTTTGTGTCTGTGATGGGTAGTTCTGTGAGTGAGGCGGATTCTGAGAGTGTATCGGTGAAGAAAAGGAAGGATCAAAAGAAGGTTGTTTCTGTGGGGAGGAAGAAGTCGTTGTTACCGGAAGAGCCTAAACATTATAGCAGTAGAGGGAAAGTTGCAAGTGGCATGGATGAGGAGGAAGTTACCAGCTCCAGAACTTTGAGGCCACGCCAGAGGTCACCTGCAAAAGGGTGAGTCATTTTTGTTGAAATTGAATTATCTGTTGAGTTGTTACCATTGTGAAATTTGCAGGGCAATTGCTGATCTGAACTGTAACTTGAGAGTTGAAACTGTGGTGCTATCAAGGTTTAAATTGCAGTTGCAGCGGTTGTGGTTGTGGGTTGATGTGGGGCAATTAGTCCTCAATCGCATTTGCACCTCTTAATGTGTGTTGTGGTTTAAAACCGTGAATTTATAAGTGAATGAACTTTTATGGATTCATTGGAATTTATTTTTCCGAGTGAGATGGAGACTTGCTTTCTTTAAGATAAGCAAAGGAGACAATTCAAATCTTTTGCCTGTTGTTTCTCAATTGCAGAAAGAAGCAGAGTTTACTGACTGCAAACCGTAGAAGATTACTTTGGACAGCTGAAGAAGAAAAAGTTCTGAAGGTATAAGAGTTAAAATCTTCATTTATATCAAGCTCTAACAATGTCAATTGGAAATGTGTTAAAACTTCAAATTTTGATTGCAAATATATAACCATAGTTGAAAAACATGTAATACACCTCTATAGGGTCTAAGTTTGTAAGATGTAGACATGTCTGCATCCCATGATTAAACCTAGAGCATTATATGGTAAGCAGTTGGTTTGGGACTGAAAGAAGCCATACTTAGTATATATTTTTTGTCCTTTCTGTATTATCTCATGTATTTAGGATTTGTATGGACGGTTTCCAACTTCCTTTTAACGTTTTATTTTTCGCAAAAGTTATTACTTGCAATGAACTTTAAAGTTGTACTGCATATATACTCAATTAAGGAATTTTTTTCCATTGAACAAGGTATACAATATCCATCTAAGCTATTATAGCTGCCGAAGGCTTTTATTTCTCAATTACAGCATTACCTTTGGTTCACATTGCAGGAAGGAGTATTAAAGTTCGCAACAGAAAATCAGAATATCCCTTGGAGGAAAATTTTGGAATTTGGTTGTCGGGTATTTGACAAGACTCGTACTCCTGTTGATCTCAAGGATAAATGGAGGAACATTACCAAGGTAGAATTACTAATTATAATTATAGTCATGATTTTTAATCAGTGATATTTAGGTAATAATTTCATTATTTGTTGTTCTATCTTTTTATGTTCTTGAATCTTTGGGATTTCAGCTAGCCAGTATCTTTTATGTTCTTAAACCATCTTTTTGTTACATTGTAAAGCAATTACTTTCTTTTGGAACAATTTTTTTTTATTCTTGGGACATTAGGCATATCTTTCACTATTGGAGTACTTTTTGACAATTCTGTATGAAGGCTTTTACATAAGTAGAGGGAATGATTCCTCTGCTTTTATTCTGCTCGTTGAACTTGTTTTTGGATTCATTAAAGCCCACAATTTTGTTCTAATTTATGGTTTCCTAACATTGTATTTCTCCTCTATTCTTCTCTAAAATTTGTTTTTCCTGTGAAAAAAATTAATGTAATGGCAGAAGTTTTCCTGAACTTTACTATTAATGTCTGAACATTTTTATTTTTTTTTGACAGTATGGCTGAACACTATTAACACATAACAATCATGGAATGTATGTGGTGGGAGAGAAACTGATTGGAATAAAAGGTGAGGGTTAAAACTGGGCAAAGTTGTTGGACATAGTTTTTATCCAAATACTTGCCAATTATCCTTTTTCCATTCCATTTCCTGTCCTAGCGAGCATACACTTGGCTACCAGGCCAGAAATGAAAGAAGTTACATGTTTACTGTTAAATATGCATATGTTCTACTTCTAATGAAAATTTGTAGAAATATAGCCATTAGTATTTGAACGACCTACGAACTGCTTTCAGATTATTTGAAATAATAACATTTTCCCATGCAGGATGTAAATAGAACCAGTGGGTGGAGATCCATTTAAGTAACCAATGTTTTGTTATTTTGGATGAAGAATGTAAAATCAGGATGGTCAAGTCACAAATGTCCCCGTCCACAAACTATTGTGACCAAAGTTGTCTCTGTTGTCACTTGCCTATAGCTGCCAATGGAAGCAAATGCATATGACATGCATACTGGTGTGGCGATAACTCAACACATTTTAGCCACACTTAGTGTAAAAATTATGTCAACTATGTGAATCATCCTTTTAATTAACCAAAGCTGCAAAGAGTGATACCAAGCCTGGTAGTTATTATTTACTAGTTTTAGTTAGCATTAAACATTTCAATACAGATTTTGAAGTTGGTGACTGTGGCATCTGAAACAGTGGACACAAGCACCTGCTAAGTTATGTATAAAATTATCCATTTTATAACAATACTGTCTAGGCACCATGAGCAACCGCAGTTGGCCAAGTTATGAGAGAATTGGCTATGATCCCATTGTGTGTTAAAGAATTTGTGACCAGATTGTTTATGGAGAATGTTTGTGGAGGAAGAATCAGCGTGAGAAGAGGAAATTGTTTAGACCTTCACCTGTGTTACATGTTTAGTACAATCCCAGCTCCTACTTGGTCAGTATTTCAAACACTTATATACAGCGGTATTGGGATCAAGTTCAATTTGGAGCCGCTTGAATTTGTTTAAGCCTATCTATCTCTCATTTAGCATTTTGTTATTGGTGTTTTCAGAAATGGTCATCATAGTTGAATGTCATGCTCTTATTTTATATTATAGAATTTCCATGAATACCTGATTTCGCATTTATTTACTTATCTCACAATTTAAATTCTTTTGACGTATTGTTTAGTCTGCTTGCAAGATTTAATTTTAATAGGTATTTGTTCAGTGGCTAGAAGAACTAAAATAAATTGTTACATCTTATACTAAGTGATCTTTCTTTTATCTTTTGTTCTAGATAACATACTGATAGTTTGATGATGTTATGTTTATGTCTTTCTTATCGATATCCTCCCCTTTCTTCTCATTGTTCTTAAGTTAGCTATTTAAGTAAACATAATGATTATTATTTTCTAGCTAATTATTGTGCTTGTCATTAAAATATAAAAGGTTCTTCGATTGTGTCAAGTAAGCAATAGATTATGGGCTATTCAAATTTTTGACATGGTGAAAAATTGAAACTTTTACCATAGTCCGATTTTCAATAGTGTGATGTTCTTTTTTTATTTTCTGCCAGAGATAGTGATATTCAATAGTAATGTCTGAGCTTGTGGTAAGGTAATTTGTCTATTGGCAAGTAATGTCTTTCCATCTTGTGCTTATGAACCTCATGATCGTTGTAGCTAATATTGTGACCAACACAGTTGTGTTTTCTATTAGCAATCGCAATCACAATGCTTTTTGTTTTGCTGCTGAGAGCTGACAGACAACAGGGTAACATCCTTCACATGTATGTATGTACAGATCACTTAAAATTTGTTTAGATTAGTCATTTAAGTCTTCTCAATGTAAAATCAGTGTATCTCTATTCTCTGGTATACTCAGATTTTATCAAGTTGATAGCATATTTTTACCACGCTTTAGAAAGCAACATAAGTTTTTTTTTTTGGACAACAAACAACATAGTTAACTGTTGTGTATTATATAATTACTATATGATAACGTTCATATTTCTTCATTAACTTTCTAACTGTTTTGTGAAAGTGCCATAAGTTCAAAGCAAGAGAAACTTTTGGATGCATACGTTGTGTGTTTAGTTACATCTACGAATGAACTTTGAAACCACACGGATACCTGCAACGTTGGATTTACTTGTCATAATGTTAGTAAATCAGATATTTTTTCTACGACAAAAAATTTCACTACACATTTCTCCTACAAGAAAAAACTGTAGCGGTTTTAAACTGGCAAGATTTTGTATTTTTACTCTTCCAAAAGTAACTTTCTATCGATTTTAATAACACCGTTAGTCATGTAGTAACGATGTTAATGATAGGGACCAAAATTTAAATGTTACTAGTAGAAACTAAAACTAACATTTTTTCGTACATATAAAAGAAAAAAAAAAAGAGTTATGTGAGAACAACTATAAGAGTTTAATGGTTGGTTACATCTCGATAATATCAACAATTTCAAATTAGGTTTAATGAGAAAATTTTTAAGATAATTATTATCAAAGTTAACAAATTTATTATATATAATAGATTGTAATGGAAAGACAAAGTGAAAAAATTTATACTATTTTTACATACATTTTTTCTCTAAAATTAAACCTATATCTCCTAAGGGAAAAGAAAAATGGTAAGTTCTCTTATTGTTTTCTTGTTTACATTTTTTCTTATACTCTACAAATTCTCTCCTGCACTCTATAATGTAAAATAAAGTTTCATTGAGAAATGTTATGAATATAAAAAGAAAAAGGCTTGATTATTTATAGTTTACTATGGTGAGTGTAGCCATGAGTGTTGTGGTGCAGGGCAAAATAATAGAAGCACGTCATGCTCTAATCACAATCCAATACGTTCAATATTGTCATTCTAAGGTGACTTTTTCCCCTTATAGTAGTTCTTTTGGGTTTGTTTTCGTGAAAAACTTTTTGCACAGTTACTTTTACAATTTTGTGACTCTCAGCACTGTTCTGCAACTTTATTTTTTAACCCAGTT
This sequence comes from Hylodesmum podocarpum, assembly GCA_026586105.1. Classification (NCBI taxonomy): domain Eukaryota; kingdom Viridiplantae; phylum Streptophyta; class Magnoliopsida; order Fabales; family Fabaceae; genus Hylodesmum; species Hylodesmum podocarpum. The sequence continues at coordinate 3,602,770 of JALJEV010000493.1, read as the reverse complement.
CTGCTTCATGGGTCAACATCATAATCACATCCTCAACAACTTTAACTTTATGGTATTAGAAATGCATATCACATTTCTCATTCATGGCATAATTTAAACAAAGATACATGTTAATTAAAAGTTAGTTAAATTAATTAGTACATATTATCATATGATCAATTAATTACAATATATAATATTACTAATATGTGTAATTGTTAAGATAATTGAGAAAAGAGTTAATTTTTTTATAAAACATAATATTTTGTAATTGATCAACGGTGTTAATATATATCATGATTGATCTTAAACTTGTAAAACTTATAAGAATTACTTTGTTTACAACAGAGGCTTTTAGGAATTTTGGATATCCATTTATGAGTGTAATGTTTTTCATGAATAAATTTCTGGAAACCAAGTTGGGAGTTGAAGTGTGGTCCATGGGAATTGGCTTTATTTTAAGCCACATTTACCAAATTGATGTCACACTGTCACGTTAGCAGAATGATCATAGTAAAATCAAAATTACTTTTTCATTTCATTCTCTTCATTGGTTTTAGGATAGTGACCCAAACCAAATTTTCTTTTGCTATTTATTGGAGCATACAAAATTTCTATTGTTGTTGCCGACAGATAAAAAAGAAAATGAAAATAATGTGTATCGAAGTTGAATGGTTGTTGTTGGGTGCCATAATTCCACGAGAAAATCGAGTCATGATGCGTGATGGTCAGCATCAAAATCACATCATTAACAATTTGAGCGGTATTATCTATGCGTATGCATATCAATTTTAATTTAACTATAATATGTATTTCTCTTTTTTTTTTCATTATAATTGATTATCTGATTATTAATATATTTTAATTGTCTATCCAATTATTATTTTATTTTTTTTCTGATGGTGTAGTATTCCAATGCATCAAGACTCCTGTTGTAATTGTCATGCAAACGGAAAAAAACAATAAGGGTGTTGTTAAGTACAGCATGGTTAAGTAATTAAAATGAAAAAAAATCGTTAATATGTGAATAATAGGCAAGAAAAAATAATTTTAAAAATGTAATTTTACGCATCTCAGGAAAAATTTCCTTTTAATACCTTAATTAGTATCTTTAATTAATGTAAAAAATGATTTTGAAAGAATTGTCAATTTCATTTTTCAATTTAATATTAAATATTTTTTCCTTTTTTATTTACATCCTTAATATTGCACCATTTCCAATAAACTTTGGAAATAGGACAAGCTGACTTAAACATTTACATGTCAACACTCTTAAAATAATTATGGATCGGGTCAGTTTAAATTTCTTGTGTGTCACTTTTTTCTAAATCCAATCTTACATATATTAGGTCACTGGAACAACAAGTTAAAAATGACCCTTTTTTTTAAAATAAAAAATAAAAAAACCTGCTTTATATTAAAAAAAAATATCAACAAAAAGGTATTAAAAAAATTACAACAAAAGATAACCATATGACTCTAGTTATTTGAAACTAGACTAAACACTTTATTCTGTGTCATATGCATGTGCTATAACCTTCTCCAATGCAACATTCACTTTCTCTTCCAGCAGTTTTTGGAACACAAATACTGTTAAAATTGTTAAAACTCCTCAAATAATGGCAAGACAATGAACCATGAATGAATGAATGAGTAAACAAGTGTGACAACTACTAGTGATATTTTAACCGTTCCACATCTCATATATATGTCTTCACATCGTGCATGGCAATAATTATGCAATATTCATATCAAAAGAGATGCATGTCATGGATAATTTGTTCAGATTTACATGGCATCATAATAATCTAAAGGAATACTAAAAATATAAGCAGATAGTTACACATTATCAAATCATTATCATGCTACACAAACAATAATCAACTCCTATAGTAAGCTTTTGCGCAAAATATAAATATCTATCAAAAAGATGGATTGCAGTTTGGTCCCATTTGCCACTCTCGTTTCTAATAAAGAAAATAATCCCTTAAAAATGATAAAGTTAATTTTGTAAATTCTCATTCTTTCTTGTCTATTTATTAAGCTTTCTTAATTTGTGTAAAAAACCTAGGATGACAATTATAATTAGATGGATGGATTACATATCAAGAAGGTATGTCCCTTACATAGGATCCTTGTATAAAAGAATATAATAAAGGAAAAACTCATATTTCAATTTCTGAAAGTATCAAATGTTATCACTTTTAATTTTTTTTAAAAGTAATAAAATTCAAAATAAATCTCTAAAACTATAATTAATTATTTATTTTAGTTGTTAAAAATTCAAAATAATTTTTTCATTTATTTTTACATTGCTAATTTTGCTCATCATAAATTCTTTTTTTTTTCTCTCAGTTTTTTTCTTAGTTCCTTCATTGTTCTAAATGCATCTTTTCCCACAGTTTACCATGCTGGCACGAAGTAAAAGATATGTTCATTGACCAACTTCATATTTCTTTGCCTTTTCGTCTATTACTGGGACACATGCAATCAATTGATACCAACGGAAAAGAGATGCTGATGATTGTAGAATCTGGTTCTTTTGCGACACCAATGGCATACGAAGAAACCCTTTAACGACTATTTCGTAAAAGGTTGGTCCCCTAATAGATGATGGTGCCACTATATTATGTCCTACCACTTTGACAAAATATATGACACCATTACTATAGCCAAACACCATGCAAGGGTAATTCCATATTCAATGGTAATTACATGCATGTCAAAATTCAAAAGTTTACTACTAAAACTGCAGACTCCGAAGTAAGATGATATACTTTGTATCTCTCTCTATATATATATATATGTTGGCTAGTGATTAATTAGGTTTGATTCTACTTTTTATCATTCAATTTTAATATTTTTGTGAATTGTGTCGTCATCGAATTTTCATACTTGCATAATTTCTCATCCATTTTTTTATTTGTTATTTGTGTCACCAAATTGTTGAAACTTTGCAATTTTTGTTATCAAACTTTATAAAAATTTCAAATTTTGTGACTAATGACATTCAGGATTTGCATGATTTTAATTGTTTAACGAAGAAAATTACAATTGAATGATAAAATTATAAAATTATAGAGATTGGGCGATCAATGGTAAAATTCTAAAAAAACATAACATATGGATGAGCCAAGTAATTAAACCACTCAGGTAATATTCAAATATTCAAATACTTATGTGCATGTACAAATTAAGAAAAGTATTTATAATAATTATTTGAAATATTATTTATAACATTTTATGATGAGAAAAGAGAATATGATAAATAAAATATATAAATATATACATAATTTTTGTACCACCTTCAATGGCTTAGTAGGGACACGTCCTATTAGTCACACCAAGTCTCTAAGTTAATTACTCAGAATACGACGAATAACTATACAATCATCTCTCATCGGACCATACAATGTTATGATATCAGAATAGTTAGGATTAGTCCTTAGTCATCTCAACATACCTAAAAACTAACACAAGATCATATTTATTCAAGATACATGAAGTTGAATAGTTCATTATAAATATTCTCATGAAGTACCTCTTTATACTTTTCCTTCACATCATAATTATATAGATACTTTTACATTATTATTGACTAAAAGACATCGGTCAAACACGGACAAAAGTGTCATAATGTCTTCAATATATACATTCTTCACCCCTTCAAGATAGTGCTCCAAACATACTATGAGATTCCCCGGTCGAAATAAACCACAACCTTCTTTTTTCTCACCCAACTACTTCAAGATCTGGTAAGAATAACTTTTAATGAATTGTAATCCATGACGAAAGCATGTTTAAAAGAATATTTACGTGTACTTATCTATTCTCAAACATTAAAGTATCAAAATATATATATATATATATATATATATATATATATATATATATATAATTAAAATTCATTCTCAAGAATTTGACTATGATAATAACAAGTTTTTAATTGACCGAATTCCTGTAATAGTCTAATTAGAAGGAACTCATTTCAGCAAACTAAAAGTACGACATAATTATAACCAATCTACAAAGCAAAAGATTCGGAACATGCTATTTAACAAAAACATCATATAGAACACTTTACTTTGCACTTCAGTGGCAACGCACTATGACATGTGCACAAAGACATTATAGCACTCATATGCCACCGTCCCATAATGTGACCCTTCTCTTTGAGGAACAAAAGAAAGAAAAGGGCAAGTAAGAAAAGTGAGATTCACGGGTAAATTAAAAGACATATCCCAAAACAAAAAAAATTGAAACGTTTGTTGTTGTGGTTGTTGTTGATGGTGGAAAACATAAAGAGCAAGAGAAGGGACAAAAGCCAGCACAACATAAAAGGTTGATTCATCAAACCTTACATCATTTTCTAACCAGTTACTAGGTCCACCATACCCTATCTAAATGTCTCAGCTTCTAATACCCCAAATTGTTCCTTCCTCTAAAGACAAAAAAATACATGTGTGTATACACTAGTTTTGTTTCATGACACTTGTTGAGAGAAGGGATGATTTTACCTCTAGTTTTCTTTTTATTTTACTAATTTTTTAACTTACAATAATTTTGTCATTGTTCAAGTATTTGACATTCCTTTTAAGTATCATGGTGATAAATATTATAATCACATTCTATAAACTTCAGGTTGTTTCAATTGTTTCTATCTAATGTATAGATCTTATTGATGAGTAATTAATTCAATTAAAAGCAAAAGTTAAAGAAATAACTTCTATATTCTAAAGATGTACTTCTAAATATATTCAATCATGCTTTTAATAACATTAATACAAGAAAATTGAGTATTAGAGAATTTTCAGCTCGATATTAAAAAATATCGATCACTATCTCATACGCTATTTCAATTTTCAGAGAATTGATGTAAAATGGTTATTTGAAAATAATTTCTGGAATAGTAGTTATTCGTACACTAGGATTATACAAACAAAAGCTTATGAATTCAAAGATTATGATTCAAGTTATAAAATAGATTTATAAAGAAATTAATTATAAATTAAATCTGAATGATTAGTCAATTATGTAAATATATTTTACGCTAATATTTTTTATTACATATACTTACTAATTTTTATCTGTAAAATTTTTTAAAAAATTTATCACCTAACAAAATATAAGCAAATATTATCATAATATTTTGGTTTATTTATTAATTATTTTAAAAAAAAATTCCTAGTCCATCCTGGTATTTGACACGTGAAATAAAATTTATAACTACTGGACACACAATAGTACATATTGATGTAGTAAATAAGTGAAACATTCCAATTAAAATAGAATGTTAAAAATTGAAATCCACGTAAAAGGTCCTTTATTGAAATTTATGAAAATTAAAATTTTAATGAATTTCACTTCTTATTTAACAAGTTTCATTTAATTTTAAAGTTTTGAATAATATTCAACTAACATGACAGAGAGTGTTAAAGTATTGCTAATACTCTTCTTTTACTATTTTAGTATTCAATTTTTTTCTTTTACCTAATAGAGTCTTTTTATTTTTTAAATTGAGTAATGTGGTCATTTTATCAAATGGTGTAGGGTACTTTCAAAGCTCAAGTGAGTATGAGGTCAAAGAGACAAAGGATATTTAATTAATTACGTTGGGATTTGTAATATAAACTATATTTGGGATTTAAGTGTCCTTAGAATCAGTAATTTGGCCTTGGAAAGAGAAAAAAATTAATGGAATGTGATCGAATAAGGCATGTTTGAATACAACAAAAAATAATGAAAATTTTAAATATTTTGTGGTGGTTCATGATTACAAGGTGAGAAACTAATGGAACAAGTATTTAAAATTGTGTAAAAAATATTAAAATAAGATGCAATAAGAAATTTTTGCATTTCATCGTGTCTTATTTATTTAATTAATTAATCAATTAAATTATACATCTAATTAATTAAATTTTATTCCTTCATTCTTTCTCAAATTTATCTAATCGATCAATTCATCTCTTATATCTTATCCACATAATTCACCTTATTGATTATTCAATTTTCTCCCCATGTTTTAATTAATTAATCTCTAGTTAAAAATTTTGATTGGCCTAAAAGGTAAGAAAAGTTAAATAATTAAATTAATCACTTTTCATCAAATTATATACATATTTCAATAATAGTAAGATAGTCAGACTACGAGGTTGGTCAACAAAGAGAAGCAAGAATGACCTTTTCTAGAATGGCAACTAAATCTAATAAATGTTCAATATGAGTATTTACTGCATGAAATCCTAAGAAAAAACTTGTAATTTTGATTACGAAATACTTTTAAAAAATTTAAAATTAATGTTTCTAACTAGTTAAAAGATTCTATTTTACTAACCATGTTTCTTTTATCACCTTCCATCTTGTATTTCTAATATGATAATGAATGAAATGATATCATCTTCTTCCTTCAAAAAAAAATTAGTCAGAAGAGTTCAATTGAGTTGATTGATTAATATACATGAATTTTTTTAAAAAAAATTAGTATTAATATTTCAATATCTACATATAAAAATAGAGTTTTGGCCGAAAATTTTCCCTATTAAATGTATATTGACAAACCAAATGCACGTTGGATTTGAGTTTTTTTTCTTTTTCTCGTTTGTGATTAGTTTCTAATAGATATCAATAAAAAACCTAAGGTTTAAAAAACTTAAACGGTTAAGATAGGTCAAGATACTGGTTTAAAGTTCAATAATTTGATTGTGATTGAACTCTAGTGGAATTGATATCAATAAAATAATTATAATTAAATAATACAAATTAATATCAAATAAAATATGATATAATAAATTTAGATTATTAAATGTATAAAATAATATTATTTTATACATATAAAGTCTAGATCAAAATATAAATAATTAAATTGTATATTTTATAAGATAAAGATTAATGATAATTGATTAAATAGTTTAAATAAGTGAATAATTTTTGTTAAATATGTATTTTTACTTATTTTTAAATTTTAAATTATTTTTTTAAAATATTTTTTTAATAAATCAGTTCAAAAACTGGTTTATATCAGTTTTGGATAATTTTAGTAATTTTATCCCGATTAATTAATTCATACAAATTTATTAGTGTCTACGATTTAAAGTGATATAAAGCTGTTTTTGAAGACTCTTATATTTCGGTGTTGATGATGTATCATCTCAATAAAGGGTTATGTCTGAAATTATAATTTCGAACGTTAATCCTATTAATGAAACGCTGCTCTTTTATTAATTACATATAAAAACTTAATGACCAAAGAATTGAATGACATGAATTACAAGAACATAGTTAAAACATCATTAGTGAGTGTTAACAAAATGTCGTTTTGACTATTAAAATGACCGTTGCATAAGAATATGGTGAGTGTTGTGGGTGCCACGTGTTGCATTTGGTTTAAGTGTAGAAACACATAATAAATAAAAAGTATTATGAAATCTTTGCCAAACACAAAATATTGTCAGTGTAATTTATTTAAATAACTAATAAATGTCTACTAATTTTTCAAAAGTGGCGACTCAATTATTTATTTCCTTTTTTCATTTTATTTATTTTCATGTTTTTATCACGGGTTAAATGTGAATTTTTAATTCTTTAATCTAGTTTTCTTTTACGTTGGTTATTTACATTCAAAAAATTTATTTATGTTTTTTATGTTTTAAAATATATAATTTCAATCTTTTAAGTATTTCCCATAAAAAAAATATTAATTTTACATTAACAACCTCAAAAGATTAAAATTTTAGAATAACTAATTTAAAATATTGATATTTTAAGATACCATAATATATATTTATAAAAAAATGAAAAGATTCTAAACATTCATATTTTCATCATCATAGCATAATTCTAAAATTTTCATTATTTTAAGTTAATTATTTTAAAATTTCATTACTAAAAGTAATCAAGTGAAATCAATATTTTCAATAGAGAAATATTTAAAGATGAATTATTTTAAATTTATAAAACTAAATTTAAAAAAAAACCAAAAGTAATGTTTAATAGTAATATGATGTAGATGGCAACGAAGTTGGTCATATAAAGACTTAAATGGATGGGTGCATGAGTTATTATGTGGAAAAGCAATTATGATAATGGCTCCTCCCATCACATTTACACGCGTACCATTTATTGTAATTTAATTTCAAACCCACAATAACGATTAAAGCTACAAGGTTTTACAATGTGCTTTTGTTGGACTGGTTAATACATTAAAACAAATATTTAGTGCCTAAATTATATGTTAAAAAAGTTTTAAATGTCATACAATGTTCTTATCGAAGGTAAAATACTTTTAAATAACATAAAATTATGTATTTGAATAAAAAAATTTCTATCCAATATTCTAAAAATATTAGTTAATATTTGCCAAATCTACATTCAAGATAAAATTTTATTTTTATTTTATTTCTATTCATTAAATTTACATTCAAATAACCATGCAATATTTTTAATAACAGTCTAAATGTATCCTAAACCATCTTAATTAGTGGAATGATGTTGTCTAATAACTGTCAAATCGTAAATTATCCTTTTTTATATATAAGATTAAATATATTGTTAGGTATAATATTTTTATTCTTAGAAGTATAATAAATGCTACATTTTTTTTATCAAAACCTTTAATTTAAGCATAAATTCACAAACAAGTCAATATTTCTTGTACATATTTATCTTCTCTTACCTATACTTGAAGGTTGACATTTTAACATCTTGTTTATACACCTAAAAAGGCTATATTTGCTTGTATTCCACTAGTCACTTCAGTAATTCTCTTTCCTCGTATCATTCTAATAGAGTAAATAATTATTTTACTTTCAAATATATCATTTAATGGCATTAATTTAAATAACATATATATATATATATCAACTTAAATATATGTATTTGTTCATTTTTTAATTTAATCTTATATTTTTATTAATTTAATCTATTTTATTTCATAAAATACCTAAAAGATAGTATTAGCAGGAAAATTATATTAAATAAAATTAAAAAATGAGCTAATATTTAACTAGAGACGACAATTAACATATTTTACTATTTATATATTAATATTATTAAATACTTAATATTTATAAAAAATAAATATCAAAATATAAATATAATTTTTTTATAATTTATTTCATTTAAAAATCAAAATAAAAACACACTCCTAATACTCCTACTTCCAAGAGAAAATTAATATTTACTCCATTTAATTTAGAAATACCCAATAATAGTTCATGCAATCTTAAAAGTGAATAGGTATTAAACTACTCATGGTATCATAAATTTGATGGGACCATATTTGTTCATGTTACAGATGGCATTGTGCAGTAGCTTTTGTGCTACTGTCCAGAAATACTTGTCAAATTGTTTCCTTGGCATATCTTATTTTTCATAAATAATTTTTTTTTACAATTTCTCCTCCTTACAAAATAAAATAAAAAAGTAAGACTTAGCCTAGGTTTGATCTAATGTATAAACCAAAAAAGTACAAGAGTACTTGGTACTTGCCAAAACAAAAAAAGGATTATTTATTTCATACATCGTATGTGGTGATTACTTGTAAAATTGATTTTCCATTAAATTACAACATTAAATTCTTCTTGGAGTTACTTTTTTTCTCAATTTTTTTGCCTGTTCATATTCACCAGAAGTGTATTTAAAATCTTAAAGAAAAAGTAGACAACAAAATAAAATAAAAAAAAAGTAAAAGAAGAAAAAAAAGTACAAGGTTGTTGTCATTACACAAGTCACAGGAAAACTCCAATGTACACACATGTTGACAGCCAAGGACCTGAATGAAAATGTCCAAAACCGAATAAAACCAAATAAAACGTTCATTTTCTCATTCTATTCCCTCTCTCTCACACAGACATTTTTTTTAATCTTTTTTTCTTTGTATAAACAAAACGTTCAAATTCACACTCCCCAAGAAGAAGGCTTTGCTTTTCAGATTCTCCTTTACTCCTTCAGACTCCAGCTATTAATACTGAAACACTTCCTCACCAAAGGGGTTCCTCACTCACCAAAAAGTTTCCTGCTTTATCACTCTCTCTCTCTTCTGGGGGTGTTTCATTTCCTCACTGAACTGAAATTAGTAAAGGGAAAGTGTTGAACTTGAGAATGGAGCATGTGGGTCGGTGAGGAATTGTTGTGGTTTATTTTTGTTGAGGTGGTTTTGGATCCAACTTGGTCTTCAGTTTTTGTGCTTTTGAGTACCTAAAAAGAGACTCTTATGGGGAACATTAATGTGGCACATTTAGTGGTGTTGTTTTGCTTGAGGGTGTTTTTACCTTGCTTTTGTCAAAGTGATTCAGATGATGCTACTGCTGTGTATGTTGTTACTCTGAGACATGCTCCTGTTTCTCATTACTATGGTGAGGTTAGAAGAGAGGTCAATGGCTTCAAAGAAGATGCTGCTCCTGGGAGAACTCAATTTCACAAACCAAGAAGGTATCCCCTCACACAAACACAATCTTTGTTTGAAGGGAGTGCTGGTTGATGTCTTGCTTTCTTTGTCATTTTGTGGAAAGAAATTGCTTATTTTTCTTTATAGCATTGCATGGTGTGCTGTGTTCTTTTAAACCATAGGTGTTTAGCTTTCCATTTTTTTTTTCTTTTTTTAGTTTATTTTTGTCCCAAATCATTGAGGCTTCTTGTGGAAGCTGTGTTTTTTTTGAGATGAAAAGTGTCGGTTATGATTGCTTATTATCTATAGATGATAGATTGTTTGTTTGAAGCACATCATTGTATTTGTTAATGATGTTTTCAATTCTAAGTACTATGCATCATTCTTCTCTCTTTTTTTCTATTCCTTCAAATGTTGAGAGTTTTGAGGTTATTTGTGAAATCCGCTGCATTAGTTTGACAGATATGAATCATGTGACCCTTCTTATTTTATTTTACTTTTTATTTTGAAGGTATGACAATTTTACTAAGACATATAAGAGATATGGCTCTTACATTTCCCGAGTTCATGATTCTTTGTTGAAGAAAGTATTGAAAGGAGAGAAATATCTGAAGCTCTACAGCTATCATTACCTGATAAATGGATTCGCTGTGCTGGTTACTCAACAACAGGTATGTGTGATATTGGTTTTCAATTTTCATCATCATGATTGTGTCCTTGTTTAATATAACTGTGACTAGTTACATGTGCATAGTTGTTTCTTTCTTTTGATGATTTGGCTTCAACTGTATGTGCTCCTTCATGTTTAAGCATCACTGTTTTTCTTTCTTTCTTTTTTTTTGTTGACTGCGAGTAAAAAATATTCTTACCTTTTGAAACTGCTGAACAATGAAGGCAGAGAAACTATCAAGGAGCAGTGAAGTGTCCAACGTGGTTTTGGATTTTTCTGTAAGGACTGCGACTACGCATACGCCACAGTTTTTGGGTCTGCCACAGGGAGCATGGTTTCAAGATGGTGGTTTTGAAACTGCTGGAGAAGGAGTTGTTATTGGGTTTGTTGACACTGGCATTGATCCAACACATCCTAGTTTTGCTGATAGTAAATATGAACATCCATATCCTGTTCCTGCTCACTTTTCTGGCATCTGCGAGGTTACTCGCGACTTTCCATCTGGTTCTTGCAATAGGAAGCTTGTTGGGGCCCGTCATTTTGCTGCTTCTGCCATAACAAGGGGAATATTTAATTCAACTCAGGACTATGCTTCTCCCTTTGATGGCGATGGCCATGGCACGTGAGTTTTTGGCTTTTCCTTATGGCTGTTATGTTTAGTTGTAGTAGTTATATGGTTCATTCTCTTAGCCCAACTACTAATCGGATACTTCATGGAAAATTATATGCTTTGTTTGGTAGTATATACTTTACTATGGCCTGTCCATGATGATAAAGTCTATTACTGTACCTTCATTTTGGTTTTGAAGTTTTCTCTCATTCAACATTGATAAATTATTTCTACCTTATATTCATCAGAACATTGAGCTCAAAAAGGGGTTTTCTCCTGTTCCTTGGAGAGTTGAGTGTCCTGCTCAGGAGACTGGAATTGCAGTACCCCAAAATGATTTTAGATATCACTTCAAAATGAACTCGCATTTTCATATCGAACTGTTGGTCAAATTGCTTTTAATCACAATATAATGGGTTACCTTTGCTTGTATTTTAGCTAAATTTCCATTCTGTTGTAACTAAAATATGCAGGCATACAGCATCTGTTGCAGCAGGAAACCATGGGATTCCAGTTATTGTTGCCGGGCATCACTTTGGGAATGCTAGTGGGATGGCTCCTCGTGCACAGTAAATAACCTGGAACTATGTCTTAGTTGTTTTATTTTATCTTTATCGTTGTTTTTCACTTATAGGAATCTGTTGGATCATTAGATAAGCATGATGTTATGGAGATGTGCATTATTTCTTTCATTCCATATGTCTTAGTACTTTTGCATTTGTGTCTTTCACAGCGTTGCTGTTTACAAGGCATTATACAAGAGCTTTGGAGGATTTGCTGCAGATGTTGTTGCAGCTATTGACCAGGTAAATTTGTGATTTATTTATATAAATGATACATTGTTGTGCAAGTAATTTTGCATGGAAGTTATATGGTAATCTTACTTTAGCAGGTCATTTTTTTCAGTTTTCCTTCCCCTAGCATATGTTTGTGAAGGATGGTGTGATTCCTTCATATCTATTTTTTAAGGCCATATTTGTTGGCCTCGAACATTTGGCCCCTACCTCAGTAGTAGTGAAAGTACATTTCTCATCGTCTTAGGATTCTTATTTTTTATTCACCTCTTAGGATCCATATCATGCTTTTCAATTTTGTCTTCTATCTACTCATGGCTTGCCTTTCAAATTTCTGTGGGTGTCAAGAATTATTGTTAAATTTTATTATGTTAAGTATTAATTGATTTCCAGGCAACCAGGCATCTTGCTTTCACAATCTATTTATCTAAAGTTGCATCCATTTTGTTTTTCCCGTAACACTAATAGTATGATGTTTGCAGGCAGCTCTTGATGGGGTTGACATAATAAGCTTGTCAATTACTCCTAACAGACGTCCTCCTGGTGTTGCAACTTTCTTCAATCCAATAGACATGGCATTGCTATCAGCTGTGAAGGCTGGTATTTTTGTAGTACAAGCAGCTGGAAATACTGGACCTTCACCAACTAGCATGTTCTCCTTCAGTCCGTGGATCTATACTGTTGGCGCTGCCTCTCATGACCGGGTTTATAGCAACTCTATATTTCTTGGAAATAATGTGACCATACCTGGAGTTGGTCTTGCACGTAAGTTTCTGTTTCTCCATTCCTGGTTATTTAGTTAACAATAAAATAATTTATTCTTGACTAACTTGCTAGATGGGTAATGTTATGGACTTTAGTGATTGGATTTCTTCTTTGGGGTTACCTCAGTAGTGAAGAACTCAATGAAGCTGTGGACTCATTTTCAGTAAATATAAAATTAAGTGGAAAAATAATATAGTGTAAATCTTTTAGAGTTTCGTCATTTTCTCTGTATTATTGGGAATTTTTGGTTTGAACTATCTTGTGAGTGCTCAGCCTGCTTACACTGCCTGACTGTAAGTTTAGCTCTGCTAATGGATTGTTTTTTCTTTTGTGACATGAGTTGGGATATACTTTTAATTTATTATCTTTCGCTAGACATGAGCCCCAAACAAGAGAAAGGAATTCTAAGATCTGCCGTTGTTGCTCACTATATTGTGGTGGGCAATTAGTTCTTGTTGTGTTCAAGGATTTCTGTAAATAATGTTAGATTGATCCTCCATCAGTTATAAAATAATTTAGTTGTTAATATATGCATTTATTATGTCTTCAGCATTTCTACTGGGATTGATTTATGACCCATTTTTTTCATTTTATTATTATTTTCATCAGCTGGCACAGATAAAAGCAAACTTTATACACTGATTCATGCGCACCATGCTTTAAGCAATGACACGACAGTTGCTGATGATATGTATGTGGGGGAGTGCCAAGATGCCAGTAAGTTTAATAAGGTTTTGATCAAGGGGAACCTCTTGATGTGCAGCTACTCAATTCGATTTGTACTGGGACTCTCTACCATCAAACGGGCCTCAGAAACAGCCAAAAACCTAAGTGCAGCTGGTGTTGTCTTCTATATGGATCCCTTTGTGATTGGTTTTCAGCTTAACCCTGTTGTGATAAAAATGCCTGGCATAATAATTGCTTCTACAAATGATTCCAAGGTGCTTTTTGTTATCCATTTCCCCTCTCATATACATGTGACTATCTAGAGAGCATAGAGAAAAAATGGGAAGGGAGATGATTTAGTACAAACATGGAAATACAATAAGTTTTCTTGGACATAAAAATTATTATAAAAATGAACAAACATCACAAATCTTGTAACTGAGCATGAGTCATTGTTGTCATTATAAAATGCTATAATTTATCTAATGACATTCTCATCTGTAGCCAATAATCCCCTGACCGTTTCCATTTTATTTTTATCTGATCAGATTTTAACACAATACTACAATTCTTCGTTGGAAATAGATGCGGTTTCGAAGAAAATTGTTAAATTTGGGGCTGTTGCTGGTATCCGTGGTGGCCTAAAAGCGAACTATAGTAGTGTTGCCCCGAAGGTTATGTATTACTCTGCCAGAGGACCGGATCCAGAGGACAGTCTTCCCCATGCAGCTGACATTTTGAAACCTAACTTGTTAGCCCCTGGAAATCTTATATGGGCTGCTTGGAGTTCTGTCGGCACCGATTCGGTTGAATTCCTAGGTTTGTAAATACATTAAAGTTTTTACTAGTGTAAGGAGTTCTTTGAATAGATGATATCTTTAATATTTTCAACACCATTTTTTAAGTAATAATCTATGTTATGAAGTCTTCAGTGCATGTTGATAATGTCAAATGTAATCAACTTCACTGCGAACAGGTGAGAATTTTGCATTGATGTCTGGCACAAGCATGGCTGCACCACATGTTGCTGGTCTTGCTGCACTAATTAGGCAGAAGTTCCCAAATTTCAGTCCTGCAGCCGTTGGATCTGCACTCTCTACTACAGCTTCTCTGTATGACAAGAGTGGTGGGCCAATAATGGCTCAACGATCATATGCCTCTCCAGATCTAAACCAGTCTCCAGCAACTCCTTTTGACATGGGAAGTGGTTTTGTGAATGCAAGTGGAGCACTGAATCCGGGTTTGATTTTTGATTCTGGTAAGTCGCATAAGCATTTCAATCATCATACTTCAGTAAAAATTCTCGTGTTTCAATATATTTAAGGATGGCTTGAAAATTCAGCTTTGATTGTGGTTGAAGGTATAGGAAGTGATGATAAACTGTCTATAATCCGTGTAAACATATTTTAATAGCATAAACTTAAGATTTTAAATAACATACATTTACTTACTTTTCCAGCTTCTATACAGTATGAGCTACAAAGTTCGTATGATTCCCAACATCTATAGAAAATTATATTAATAATTGAATAGAACATACTACATTAACATTATCTATGTCTGTTATCTCTGTATGTTCTATGTTTTTGTCCTACAAAATTAATAAGACTTAAAATTTGGAATACTCTATTTTGAGAAGATCCTTTCCCCTTTGAAGTTCAATTTATATCAAATTGTGAAATAATTGAATGAATAAGTGGAGATGATAACTTGTTTAACTGGAACTTTACTCACTTGCATTTACCCAATTGTCAGCTATCTACTTTAGTTTATGTAAACTGGTTGATTAATGAATATGGTTTCTTAATGTGGAAATATATATGTATGTTTCATTGTAGGTTATGATGATTACATGTCATTTCTATGTGGTATCAATGGTTCAGCCCCTGTGGTGCTAAATTACACTGGTCAAAATTGTGGGCTTTACAATTCCACGGTGTATGGTCCTGATCTGAACTTGCCCTCAATCACTATATCAAGGCTAAACCAATCTAGAATAGTGGTGAGGACAGTCCAAAACATTGCACAAAATGAATCATACAGTGTTGGTTGGACTGCCCCTTACGGAGTTTCAGTGAAAGTGTCTCCAACTCACTTCTGTATTGGCAGTGGTGAGAGGCTGGTCTTGTCTGTGCTCTTGAATGCAACCATTAACAGCTATGTAGCCAGCTTTGGGAGAATTGGGCTGTTTGGGAATCAAGGTCATGTTGTCAACATTCCTCTTTCAGTCATGGTTAAAATCTCATCTAACACCACTATGAGCTAACATGGATGTCATTGATTCTTGTTGAAGTACATTCATTTTGGGATGAAACTTAGATGTAGTTAGTTTCCTAGGTGGTTTTGATGTTCTTGAATCAGAATTAGAGTTCTATATCGGTAATATGCACAATAAAGGTTTGTATTAAATGTCAATGTAGATTATCAACTCTAATTCTGATTTGAGAATATTACCAAAATCACCAAAAGCAATTGCATCATAGTTTTGTTCTTTATTTTGATTTTTATGTGCTTTTTGTATTTTTTGCTTTTCTTGGGTCGCAAGATGTATTAGCTATATTTTTTGATTCATTATCATGTAAAGAAGTTAACGGTTCTTGTATAGATAAGATGTGATTAGTCCTTAGATTGGTGTTAACTGCTCCTTACCATTCCACCATAAGACACTATTATCTATATTGTTGACCTGTATTATGAACTTAATCCCTAATCCTCTGTTTAAATGTATTCATTTTTAATGATTGCATGTGGATTTTATAGTTTAGAATCTGATTCAACAGAGAACGAGCTTGGCAGCAATAAAGTTTTACCATAGTGATTCCAAACAATTCTATTTTTTTGCATAACATGTCTCCATTAATTCAAGACCATTCAATTCAATTCCTTACTATGCAGAAATCCCTGTGTTCACATGTTGTAACACTATCATGTAATAATAATTTATGCATAAAAAATACCAATTTTAGAAGATATATTTTAAAATCATAAAAGTTTATGGATTGTGCAAATATGTTACAATTTTTTTTATAATATATTACAATTATAAAAATAGTTTAATATTACAACATAAATTATTTATTACAAATCTGAAATATAATTTATATATTAAAAATTACATGATTGAATTTAATTATTACACTTAATATATTTTTGTAAATCTTCATTATATAATAAATGATTGTGTCATGCATGTATGATATAAAATATTAGTAAATTTATTGAAGTAATTGTACAAATTTAAAGTGAAATTCAATTAAAATATACCAATAGTAGATGTAAGTAAATTTTTAAATACATAAAAAATTATTAACAAATATTTGATTAAAGTATAAAAAAATGAAGCAAATGAAAGATGAGAATGAATAAACGGGGGACAAAGACAAACCCTAACGAAGAGAACGATGGCGGAGGAAGAAGGTACTGTGAAGAAGAGAGCGATGACGGAATCTCTGGGATGGCTAACGGAATCTTCAATAATGCCAAAGAAGCACCGAACGATAGAAGGCGTTGGCGCATCGTCACTGTTGGAATTGAAAGCAGAACTCTACAAATCTCAGGAAGATTCTAGAAAATCAAGGGAATTATCAGGCCCCGATGTGGAGTACCAACGCGCCAAGAACAGAATCACCACCAAAGACACATTCTCCGTCAAAAACCGCGGCGTCGATGCACGCGCTCACAAGTATGTATCTATTGTTATTGCGCTCTGTTTGTTGTTGTTTTTTTTTTCGTTGATTGTAAAAACGGTGGCGTTTTGTTTGTGTTAGGGATAAGTTGGAGTTGAAAGCGGAGAGGGATGGGTCTGCGAGCTATGCGGCGTTGGAGAGGAAGGCGGAGTTGTATGATAAGTTGGTCAACGGAGAATTGTCTGATGAAGAGGATCAGGAGAAGTATTGTGTTGACTTTTTTCGTAAGGGAATTGAGAACGATGAGGTGTTGCCGCCGCCACAGCCGCCGCCGAAGCCGGATTTGTTGGTGGAAAATGAAAATGGTGGTGTTAATGATGATGATGATTCTTTGATGTTTAACTTGAAGCGTGTTGGGCCTGGGAGAAGTGCTGGAGCAGTTGACAGTGCTGATTATAAGCGCAATGTTAGGTATGGGGTTATGTTTTTGTGTTATTTAAATGTGTTATATGATTTTAAGATTTTGTTCTTAGACTAGATAGATTGGATGGGTTCAATGTGAAGCTGTTTAGATGATTGTGGTAGTTTGAATGGGGTGTGAAAGTGAAATCATAGTTACTAGGTTTCCTTTTGCCAATACACTCTCTTGTTCATGGTTAGGCACTCGTTCAATTGGACAAGTATTCACTATATAAAGGGGTGGATATATTTGGCTGATAGGATAGGGTATTATCTCATGAGGTTTCTTTTTCGTGTGCATTTTTGCACCTGTTAAATCTTAGATAAGAAGGCTAAAGTAATGATATGATGAAATTAAAGATATATCCTTATCATTCTCAATCATGATAATCAGTGTTTGCATAGTTGTAATGGGTGTTCCTACTTGGTATCGTTTTGGGCTCTCCCACTTCCTCTTCAATCTGGATAGTTACCCATGCTCATTCTCTGCTTTTTAACTCTATTTTTGGCTTCATTGAATTCAAGCTTTTCTGGTTACCCATGTTGTTCACCTTCTCTCTTTTTACATAAATGGTTTGTCTTTTTTCATGAATTGAAACATAAATGGGAGTAAACCAATCTGGTTCCAAAGGGAAAATACCCCACGAACCAATTCGTGGTTTTCTGGGTAAACCAATGAATTATGTTACTTATTTTATGGTGGGTATTGTAAAAATTCACTGCTGGCCTGTTGATATAGTTTTGCTTTTGGTGGCAGTTATATTACCCATAGTAGTCAATTGCGTGCTACCATTATATATCCTGCAAAATCCCATTTAGCCCTGGAACACCATTGTTTGGGATTTTTTTTTTTGGTAAAATATTTGACAAAAAAGTTGCCGCCGGTTTGAACCTTCTTCTTTCATACTTTATACAACATTTTTCTGTATGGTCTTGTCTTTCTTCTTCCTTTTCACTTTCCAGGTCTCTTGGCTAATTTTTTATTTAATTTGCTATATTCTTTTTCTATTAATTTCACCATCATTTTTCACTTTTGACTTTATTACTTTGTTCTTGTTGCTGCTAGACCGGTGGTGATTGTGTGTAAACTGTTACTTACTAATTATCATGATTCTTTAAATCTGGGTTTTTATTTTTTGGGATTTTTTTGGCTATTTGTATGTATTTGGCTTGTGTTATAACATTTAGATAGTGACCATCCTGCTTCCCACTATCCTTCTAAAGCATTTTAAAGTTTGGTTGTTACGTGCCACCATCTTAGATTTAAAACCATGATATAACTGTCTTGTCCCCCACGTTTTTTTTTGTTCAAGTTTAAAGTAAAGATTTAGTGTTATAATATGTTAAGGTAATAACCTACTAGAAGTGTAATTATCAATCCTTCCTAGGTTGAACCTGTGGAATAAATAGAGTACAAAGATTACCCATTTATCTTTTCTCAGATGGACTGAGGGGGGAAACTAAGGAATAAGGATGTATGCAATTTTATTTTGTGTTATGGTTTTGAGAGGAGGTAGACTTTTGCTATGTTTTAATATTTGGATGATCTTTCTGGGTTAATTATCTCATTCGGTTATTCTTTGGCTAATCCAATCCTTTCTTTGATTTTTATTTGTAGGGAGGTTCATGAAGAAGTTAATCGAGCACGAGAGAAGGCTTCTGAAATTAAACTTAGAAGGCAGGAGCAGGTGGCTGCTCATCGTGAGAAACTTAAACAAGCCTATCTTCGAAAGAAGCTGGAGCAACTGAAAGCCTCATCCATTGTGTCTGGATCAGAGAATAAACAAACATGATGACTGCTCCAGTTGTTATAACTTACAGAGATTAATGTTGGTGAACCCAAAACTTCATTAAAGAAAGGCATGGATTGTTGAAAGCTGGCAAAAAATCTGTCATTATTCACTAAAGCTAGCATTGGTATACCAGACTGCTTGTGATGGAAAACAACTCCCTCAAAATGAAGGAAAACGAAAAAGGAAAAGAAAGAGGCAAAAGAAACAATATTATTTTCTGTTGTACATAAGTTAATTTGACCATAGTTAATTAGTGTTTACATGAAATATTGATTTGAGTTTTAGCAAAAAATTGTTGGCCTTAAAATATAACATTGACAAAGCATGGGCAGCAACTGATTTTAGAAACAATCACTTGATTAGTCTTCTGCCTCTTAGTTGAGACATTCCTCTATTCTTTCTATGTCCTTGAGATTCAGCTACAACGGCCACAGGAAAATAGTTACATGTTCTCCATATTACTACTGTACTCAATCTAACCAAGCTCAAATGATCTTATAGTGGACTTATTTGGTAGGATAAGATTGTACGACTTTTGTTGTTCTTCATATAACACCAGTGCTATAAATAATATTAATCAGATTCTGGTTATCCTATTTGTTCTGGTTATTTATTGATAATGTACAGTTATTAAATTTATAATAAAATCAACACTTTCTATATATAAAATCTCGTTATTAGGTTGAATTTAAATGTCATATAATAAATTAATTTTAACTCTTCAAAAGGTAACACGTAGAGGCAAAGACTTAAAACATGATAAGAAAGGCAAAGACTTGCATTTGACACTATTAGGTCCACTCCTAGCCAAAAACTTGAAATGTGTGAATATATGCTCGTTACATAAATCACAATTGCAAAGAAGAAGATTATGGAGTAAACAAGGAACACAGAAATAATTATGATAATTATAGTTGAATTACCTTAAACAGGTAATAGGTAGAACCAGAATTCAGATTAAAAATATAAGGTGTGAATTTCAAGGAAATAATAAGTTATTAAATATTTAATATCCTAAGACCGAACACTAACTTGAATATGAGAATGTATTTTATGTAATAATTTCATCTTTTCAAATCAAACTAATAACAAACACAAAGGTTAAGATCAAGATTTAAGTATCAAAGTTTAAGGACAGAATACTAAAAACTATAAACTAAAGATGGAAGATCTGTAGAGGATCGAAAATTAAATATTAAAGATTAAAGACGAAAGAGAATGAAGTTCAAAGACAGGCTAGTTTGTAAGGATTGGAGCTTAATGTTTTTGCAAGTACACTGTTAAACTTGTTTCTTCATCTAATTTGTTATTTTCACTGATCACCTCATTGAGAAAAAATGCAAAACGCTTAGTAGTAAGTAGTATTGCACTTTTTCACTTGCGTTGTCTGGTGAAAAAGTGTTGTACTCACTCACATGCTGTGTCTTGGCAGTGTCCCATTTATAAGCCAGAAGCTAGCTTCAAGGTAATGGAACTCCTTTTCTATTATTATACCCAATTTTTACTTAATTAATATAATATATGATCAAGTTTATATGTATTTTTTAAGCCTCTTTAATTTTTCCAAATTCAAATTTCTTTTACCTATTTTTTCTTTTCTTTTTCAAATTTAATACCTCACTGTTTTAATTTCTGATACTTTAGCTTATCCATTAATTTGATATTTCATGTTTAATAGAAATATTAATGTAACATTTTATTATATTGTCAAGTCAGCACATTCACGTTGACGAAAACACTACAATGTTGCATTAACTTTTTCATTAAATATTAGACACCAGATTAACTTATGCATAAAAATTATATAATTAAAATAGCAAAAGGATCAATTTGACAAAAGAAAAAATGAATTTCTTTAATATGAATGGGGCAAAAGGCATATTGAGCCATATAATAACATAATATTTACAACTCTTTGTGTTATTGTTATGAAATATTGTTGAGAAGAAAAATGAGAGAAAAAAATTGCATTTGATTAGATGAACAAGAGTGATTATCACGAGAGTTTACGGATGAACAAACTAATTAACTTGATCAAACTAAAATTTAAATTAATTAACTTTAAACTTGATCAAATTTAAAATTAATTAATTTAACTCTAGTTATTTTAGATTTATAGTGTATCAACGTTGTTTTTCTGTTTAATCATTTTCAACTCCATTGTTGTTGTAATTCACAAATTAAATTTTAGGTAGCTAACATATTATACCTAATGATTTTCTACAAAGTGACAAGAAAGGTATAATTTATACACGTATTTCCATCTTTAATATAATAAATAGTTAAATATAAAATAGATCTATCTAAAAATTTTAATTCGAAATAGACATTTAGGATAAAAACAAGGAAGGTGGGGATTTAGCTTAGTAGGCTTGAAACTAGCCTAGATCATGATTATAAACTTTTAAATTTAGCTTATTTACTTTCTATAGACTTGATTCCTAACAGGTTTCTACTTCTAACATCATAATCTACACTCTCCTACTTTTCTTGAATTTCCTTTCTCTTTTCTTCTTCAAAGTTCCATCCCTTCCTTCTAAACTGGGTGCTTAAGAAACCCTCCACTCCTCCTCTTGGCTTCCAAAATCATAATCAAATTCAACATGTATTTCATTACACAACTAAATCATATAGTACAACTCCATCTTTAAAACAAAGAAAGAAATTTTCCAAAAAAATACTAAACCACATTTCCTACCTACCACTGTAGCTCAATACTGTGGTTTTCATGTAGTCACTGTTACCCTCTCTCCTACAATAAATTCCTTTTACTGTAAATTTATTTTTCGGTCCATTTTATCACATAGTTAATCAACTCATTCATAAAATATAAATATATATATATATATTAATTTTTTTTAATTCACATTTTATAATTAATTATTTAATAAATTATATATTATAATTATCTATCAAATATTATAACTCATTGGCCTGATTGTTGATTTAGTACATGACCATCCGGCATTGTGGGTCCAAGACATTTTATTTTTAATTGAGAATAAAATAATAAAAGATTAAAAATAATAAAATAATTTCTGAAAGTAAAAAAGTATTTACCTTTCTAAATTTTAAAAGATTAAAATGGCAATTGGCTCTGAAAACATGGGTAGTGGGTAGTTATGTAGGAGCCAAAAATGGCTAACAAGTAAATAGTTGTGTCTGAAACTGAATGGGTAACATGGGCTCATGACTGTGGAATCCAAAATGGCAGATATGTTGGTCTAAAGCAAGCAATAAATAAAATGTGAACATCACTAGTATTTGGGACTTTTATTCCTTTCACTTAATTCTTGAAATTAACCTTTTTAACATTTCATCAAAACCTTCTTCTTATTTTTTATCTTTCTTATTCATCCTTATCTCCCTCATTATTAATCATATCACTCTGATTAGCCTAATCTATAACATTTCCTAATTTTTTATTTTGAGATGAGATAAGGATTTTTCATCCTCTAGTTTTTTGTTTTATTGAATTAAGCTACGGATTTCTATTTTTAATTTTGTAGCTCTTGTTTATTGAATTGAGCCATGGAATTCTCATTCCGTACTTTTTTTTCTTACTTGAATTTATTTATTTATTTTTTTTTTGTAAATTGAAGCTCCCAACTCACCAACACTTAGAAAAACGAAGCTCTCAACTCAAATCACAGTAAAATGCTCACGCGAGGTTACAACACCATTTGCAGTAAAAAGATGCTCAAAGTGTTTTTTTTTTTTTTTTTTCACATTTTGGCTGGTGAGACAAGGTACAGGAAGAAAAAGAAAGGGTGCATGAAGAAGAAAAAGCCTAGTATTAAGTTGGAAGCAAATTTTCCAAAATTGAACATGTGTGGAGCCATTGTTATCTTCTAAAAGTTAGGGCACTCTTAGGTACCAAATAACACCGTTTTCTGGACATCTTTTATCACAACACGATAATCCAGCATTAATATAAGTTAATTAGTTAATTATCTCATAAAATATATTTATTATTTTTATTACTAATTTTTTCTTTATATTACGTAACGTGATGAGTTGATTGAGTTATATTATTGTTAATTACCAAATATTTAACCTTCATTACACTTTAGCAACTCAATCGTGTAAGTGTCTCTCATATTTTTGCAGTTGCCACCTTATAAACCTTCTTTTGAATGCAAGATAAATATACATGATATTATATTATGTATCAAATTTCTTAGCAACTTTGGCGATATATTGTCAAGCCATGATACAAATAAAAAAAATTCTATTAACTTAATACCAAAGTTGCAATTTTCATCGATAACTTTCAATTCATTAGACTAAAACAGAATTAAAAACATCTATATATAAAAATTTACAATAGAAGATTTTGAAGTGTATAGATTAAATGATAAAATTTGCATGTTTATAAAAACTAAATAAGTAATTAAATAATTATTGAATTGATCAATGGGAATTGCGAACTATAAATTCTAATACATAACTATATAAAATCTGCTTCCACTTTTTGATGCAGGGTTTTATCACATAAGCAACAGTAAAGTAAAAAGTGTACCACTATATTAATAATTATAAATTATAATACCTAAAACTGCTCTATACTGTATATAATTTTCACTTATATTATGCATAAAACTGGTACATGTTGCTACAGTATGTTTTTATTGAAAAATATTTTATAATGTTAAATTTCACATTTTTCTGTAATCTTTTACATTATAAGAGTATAATTATTATACACTACTTAATCACCAAATACCTTAAAAAGAAAAAACAATATACATTTACATAGAGTTTTTTAGACAATGATAAATTTTTACTGTAAAGATACATGGAACAAAAGCAAACAAAAGATAAATGATAGAGACTAAAAACAAAAGATAATGAAAGTCCAGATATCAAAGACATCTTAAATAAATTATAAGTAAAAAAATAACACATGATAAAGTGCAAGTACGTAATCATTCACCACGTAAGAATTTTTTTTTTTAAAGAGTTAGAAGGTAAAGATTAAGAATAAAACACAACAAAAATACAAGGATTAAAAATAAAAAAGATTATAGACCAAAAACAAAAATGGGTAAAAATATAGTAAATCACCATTTAAAATAAAAAAGATTATAGACCAAAAAAAAAGGGTAAAATATAATAAGTCACCTTTTTGATATTTGAAAATATACACGATAAATAATTTAGTCCTTGAAAATATAATATCTCTGTTCTTTAAAAGAAATTTTTTGCTATTTTAATCCTCAAAATACAATTTTTATTAATTGAAAATAAATGATTAATTTAAAGACCGAATAACAATAAATGATTAAATTCGAAAATTAAATGACAATAAATAATCACTCAGAAATCATCATATTAATTTTTTATTGAACTTAATTTGGTATTTGGTTAAAGTGTTTTTGATGGATTGTTTTGAAAATATTTTTAAAATTGATTGAAAATAAGGAAAACTGTGACCTCATTTTCATGGTTTTCAGAAAACTGTTGTAAGAAAATGAAAAAAAAAAAAAAACAACTCCTCAAACTAAATACTACCTAAATAACCTAATCTTTGTATTTTTAGACACTAAATTAACAATTCAAATAAAAATATATTTGAGTTTTTTTTAATTGACATTAAGAGTTACGCGAGGTGTGTCTTCTTCGCCCCATACTTGGTACTATCAATAATCAAAGAATGCTTTACTTGAGTTGGAGTGGGGTCAGATTATGTTTTCATGCGCAACACAACACTTATATTACTTTAATGACAATGCATATTTGCAACTTGCAATTCATGCTATACAAATTATAGTGTCCTTTTCAGGTGTGTTTGGTAAGAAGAGGACTTGCTAACATAACCCACCTATACCTACCTTTTTTCTTTCTCTTACCACTGCTTAATAATAAAGTAATCAATGCTCAATCCTTGTGTTTGGTGGCATCAAAAATACCAACAACGTTTATTGACAAGTATGAAATTTAATTCCCAAATTGAAAAAGAAAATTGATCTTAGTTCATGAATTTTGTTTTTGTTATATTTTAAACATTTGTAGTCATATATTATCAATAAATAGACTAATAGATCTAAATATATTAGTTATAGAAACTAAATTCGTAATTGAGTCTAGTTTAAAATATTTTAACTTAAGGAGTTTATTTTATAAGGGAAGTGAAACGTAGATGAACGCTATCTAATATGAATACAAAGAAAAATTTGATTGATTGTCATGCTGAGCATTTTCAATCATAACGTCTAACTAACTATTTGTTGATTCACATGGTATGTTTTGATGAATTCACAATTTATTTAATAATTTTCTTTTCTAAAAGACAAAACGGCTAATTGATTTTTTTGATGATTTTTCGCATGAAATAGGCAGGAGGTGATTTAAATTTCATATTGACTAAAATTTGTGTTTTCTAATAAATTTTAATTGAATCAGAGAGAAAATATCTCATGTGGTGCCGTAGTATTTCCCTAAATATTAAATAATGTTTAATGATTATATTTAAAATTATTAAGTTCACCAAACATGACAGGTTCGGTGTAGTCTTGTCCTTCATCACAAAGTTCAACTACAATACTCTTTTTTTTTTAGTCTAAATACTTTTGCTACTCTGTAGATCAATAAATACTAAATTTTTTTCTTGTACACAGTTTTGTTATCTTGTTAAAGTTATTGAACTCAAATTGGCCTTCAAGTCTAGGTGGCATACTCAGAAATGGCGAGTGTTTGACAAGGATAAGTTTACTGGAGAATTAAACATCACAAGAGATTCAAGTTTTTGACAATGAGTTTTTCTAAGTGGAGATGAAGTGCAAAATGGAATTTGAGGTTGTCAAAAGAGTTTGGATTCTAAAGACGATTTTATATCTAGGAAAGGGGCAATGTTAGAGGATCCCCTCAACCTGATTTTCCCTCGCAAATGAGGATCCTACAATTTTTATAAGAATTGATATTTCAATTTTTATGATTTAAATAATCATTTCATACAATCTTTTATTTTCTAAATTATCAAAATAAAACTTAAATTCTAATCTAAGAACAATGTAAGTAATATTAAATACTTAACATATTTATACTAGTGTTGTATAAAATCTAAATATATCGATATTAAGATTAAGACATAATTATTTTATTATTTTTCAATTTAAATTTTTAAATTTTCTCATATTTTTGGTTAAGTAATAAAAAAGATAAAAAATAAAAAATAAAAATTATATATAAATTTTAAGATATCATTTCCATTATTTTGTAATTGAAAGAGTAATTTCATTTTGATAATCTTGTGCAATAAAAATTACATTAAATAATTATGTATAATAAAAATAACACATGAAATTGTGTCAGATATCTTTTCTAATCAGTATATAACATTTAAAAAGAAAAAAATTTTAATCCCTCTATAAAATATATAAAACAGTATGTTTTGTTTTTTGTTCTTTAATTTATTTTCTTTTCCATAATATTTTTTTTGTCAGATTTTGTTGTGAATCATTATGTTTGATCGTGAAATCTAATTGAAGAATAAAAATTAAAGAAAATAAAATTTATAGGGATTAAAAATAAAAAACCAAAATAAAAAATAAAAGAATTAAAAGGATGAAATGAAAATGTTTTTATATTATATGGCTTAAACAAAAATATAACTAAATTTATCAAAATTAAGAATTTATTTATTTATTTTTTATTCCCATTTATAAAAATGCTATTTTCAATTTGTTTGTTATTTTTAAACAACAAAGAATGAACACTTTCAAATTAAAAAAGGGTGAAAATTGTCACACCATTTTGTTTCCCATTTTCAAAGATTTATAGAAAAAATAGATAAAATGAAAAAACGCAATAGTGATTGAAAAAAAAAAACAATAACACAATTAAACCGCAAATGTTCAATTTCTTAATGATTTATTACATGTAAAGTAGTCTGATTTTCTGTTTTCCTTTTAAACAAAATTATGTTTTTATTTTTATCTTATTTCTATTTTCAAAATTTTGTACAAACAGCTAAAACTCCTTTCCCCCTCTATTGCAAGTACAAATACTTACAAATAAGAACTAAAATTAAATTAATGTTATAATTTTTTACCATTTCTGGTATAAACATCTAAAAACAAAAATAAATTTGAAATCAGTTCTATAATCAATAAAAACAAGAACAAAAATAATAGAACTAACAAATACTTTATTTTCATAACTTAATCCTTATAATAAAAACCTTTTCTTATTTTGGTTTTTCTAGTTTTATTATTTACTATTTTTATCTTTTTATTAGATTTAATAATCAAACTTAAACTAAACCTTAAAAAAATAAGGGTAAGATTGTGAGAACCCAGTATGAGTGGAATGCAGTGTCCTAATTAACAAGTCAAAACCAGTAAAATAACATTCACCAACAACAACAACAACTAGCAATAGATACCATTCTAATTCTCAAGGGTAGGTAATGGGTCCCACACGTTAAAACGCGTTCCTATCGTGGCACTCACCACACATCATTTATCATCTAGCTTCACCCACCGACGCCACCGTGTCACACGGTTCAGATTCATTCCCTAGATCCAATCTACACCGTCCACGTGGCAACGCCACATCGTGGGAAGTGAGCAAATTATGAATCTAACCCCAGATCTTGCCGCACAGGGACATTTTGGTCTTTGAACAAACCCCAACCACCCCGCACTCTCACAGCTACGCCTATAAAAACAGTAGCAAGTCTTGTGTTTGGACTCGCACCGCTTGAGCAGACTTAACAATAGCACAAAGCGGGTTCTGTCTGTTCAAGCTAACCCTATTCTCTCTCCAGTGCCTCTTCACAAGGTACTTTCGTCTTCTTTTTTTTTTTTTTTTTTTTTGGGTTGGTTCTGTGGTGCACGTGCTTTTTGGCGGTCGCTGCAGATCTGAAGGGTTCAAGTTTGGATTTTTCACTTCTGGGTTGGTTTCTTTTGCGGTTTTATCAACTGGGTCGGTCTTGCTTTCTTCAATTTGGTTTAACTCAACATGTCTTCTGGAACCGGTGTTGTTGTTAGTTTACCTGAAATGGAAGCCCGATCTGCATTTTTGGCTTCATGGTTTCTCCAATTCTGCTGGATTTTAGTTTGGGAGTTTAGATCTGGGGGAATTCATGTGTAGCTTGTCACAATTGTTTGGAGAATTTTGTTTTTCTTGATTTTGTGGGATTTTGGGTGTTTTTTTTTCTAGATTTGGAAAATGAGTTAACTAAACTCTGAACTTGAACTTAGTTGGGGTTTGTTGATTATACTGTTTATGCTAGCTGATTTTTGGAGGCATGTTTAGGAAATTAGTGATGATGTTGCTTGTGTTTTTTATTTTGGTGGATTTGATTTTAGGTGCTGATTTTGTGTTTGATTTTGTTGTACAGAAGCAATTAAAATGGCCCAGGAAACTTTCCTATTCACATCTGAGTCGGTGAACGAGGGACACCCTGACAAGTTGTGTGACCAGATCTCTGATGCTGTGCTCGATGCTTGCTTGGAGCAGGACCCTGATAGCAAGGTTGCTTGTGAAACCTGCACCAAGACCAACATGGTGATGGTTTTTGGTGAGATCACAACCAAGGCCAACGTTGACTATGAAAAGATTGTGCGTGACACTTGCAGGAACATAGGGTTTGTGTCTGATGATGTTGGTCTTGATGCTGACAACTGCAAGGTCCTTGTCAACATTGAGCAACAAAGCCCTGATATTGCTCAAGGTGTTCACGGCCACTTGACTAAGAGGCCTGAAGAGATTGGTGCTGGTGACCAAGGTCACATGTTTGGTTATGCCACTGATGAGACCCCTGAGCTCATGCCATTGAGCCATGTCCTTGCCACTAAACTCGGTGCTCGTCTCACTGAGGTTCGCAAGAATGGAACTTGCCCTTGGTTGAGGCCTGATGGCAAGACCCAAGTCACTGTTGAGTATTACAATGACAAGGGTGCCATGGTTCCTATTAGAGTCCACACTGTGCTTATCTCCACACAGCATGATGAGACTGTGACAAATGATGAAATTGCAGCTGATCTGAAGGAACATGTGATCAAACCTGTGATTCCTGAGAAGTACCTTGATGAGAAGACCATCTTCCACTTGAACCCTTCTGGCAGATTTGTCATTGGAGGGCCTCATGGTGATGCTGGTCTTACCGGCCGCAAGATCATCATTGACACCTATGGAGGATGGGGTGCACATGGTGGTGGTGCTTTCTCAGGGAAGGACCCAACCAAGGTTGATAGGAGTGGAGCTTACATTGTGAGACAAGCTGCAAAGAGCATTGTTGCCAATGGACTTGCAAGGAGAGCAATTGTGCAAGTATCCTATGCCATTGGTGTGCCTGAGCCTTTGTCTGTGTTTGTTGACACTTATGGAACTGGCAAGATCCCAGATAAGGAAATCCTCAACATTGTGAAGGAGAACTTTGACTTCAGGCCTGGCATGATCTCCATCAACCTTGACCTCAAGAGGGGTGGAAATGGAAGGTTCTTAAAGACTGCTGCTTATGGACACTTTGGAAGAGATGACCCTGACTTCACATGGGAAGTAGTGAAGCCACTCAAGGGGGACAAGGTATCTGCCTAAGTAAAACTCGTTGCAACTTTGCACGCTGCCTATTGCCTTCTTAGTATCTCATTACTATAATTTTCTCCATGTTCCTTTTTTTTTCCTCCCCTTTGTTTTGCTTTTGTTTTGTTTTATGTATTTTTTTATGAATTTTTTAATATTTTGTGTACTTGTATGTGTTCGTTAAGAACATATATATTTTACATGATCAACAAAAATATGTTCTCTCAGGATGGATTTATGCTCAAAGTTTGTAATAATCTCAACTTAAAAAGAGGGTATACAATCTAATATGTGAATTGCAGTACTTTCAATGAATTAATATATATTCTAGATCTGATAGGAAAACTGTCTGGTCGTGTAATTTAGTAAAGAAATACAATATTTTGTGCAGAATTGGATGGAATACGACAGGTTCTTTTACCGACCGATAGAATGAATAATAGTAAAGAAATACAATATTTCACTTTAATAGATACTTATAATTCAGTAGGTTATTTTTCAGTTTCTAGACTTTAATTATCTATTTCAAATATCAGTTAACTTTTCAGTTTTTAATTAGCTTTTCAATTTTTAACAACTTTCTAGCTTGTTTAGAATAATTATTTTATAAAATTAGTATAAAAGTTTGAGATTGAAAGTGAACTAAATACTAAAAAGCTAGCCAAAAGCTAGTAATTGATGAGCAAAAACTAAATATTGAATTATAGGTATTTCATAATTTAATATGTTAAATTAGTTAATAAATATAAAATGAAACAAATAAATACATTTATGTCATACTTTTATATAAATTTTACTCTAGTTTTATGTTAACAAAAATATATCATGAAATATTTATGATTATAATCCTTTATTGTACTTTTATAATTTTTATTTATGAATAAATTATTTTAATAATGTTGCTTAGTTGTAATTATTATATTTTTAAGTTAAGCTACATACGATTTTTGTTTTTGGGTATAAATATTTGCTTTTATCTTAAGAATAAACGTAATAGAGAAATATAATAAATATTTTAAGGGTAAAAGATGAATAAGGTACAGAGAGTGATCACTGTGTTTGACAAAAATAGTTCAAAAGCTAATTAAAAATTAATAGTTGAAAGATGAAAAAAATGAGTTATAAATATTTGACAAATTAATATGTTAAAGAAACTAATAAATGTGAAATGAAAGAAATAAATACATTTGCATACTTAATTTATTTTTAAATATTTATAATCTTTTATTGTACTCTTGTGATTTTTATTTTGAACAAAACAAAACTAAAAATTATGTAAAAATATTATATAATATTATCTATTTACGTTGTTTTATAATTATCAACTACTTTAATATATATATTTTACCAAATACTTATAATTTAATAAGCTAATTCTTCAAACTTCAGCTAAGAATTACTTTTCATTTTAACTAAACAACGTAAGTATTCTAATAATATTTGTATAGTTACATGCCTTAAATGAAAAGAAAAAAAAATCATTACAAACAAACTAGTTTTGGTAAGATAGTTTAACTTGTTTTAAGTTCTTTTTTCTTATGTGAAAAAGGTGAATTAGATAAATAAATTTCGAACAAATTGTTTAATAATTTTTAGTAGGTAGGTGAGTGTAATTTGACTAAGGACAAGAATTGATTATGGTGAGTGTTTGTTTTCTTTGAGCAATGGTCCCATGAAAGTGGTAATACATATTTGTTGTTACTTGTTCATGCAAGGCAAGGGTCACCCAATGAAGATTCTTCAGAGTCAAAAGCAATTGTCTAATCCAAGTTAGTGACTAGTTAGTTGGTAGGGAACAGTACCAATTGTTGTGGACTCATATGCATACATGTGTTAACAGATCCATCACTTTCTTAACTACTGCTATTATGTTTATGTTTATGCTTCAATAATAAGTTTTTTGAACTCCATGTCATGTGATGTTGGGTGTTTTATTTTAGGTCCTCACTGTTTCATTTTTTCCTTTTTGTTTCTGTATTTTTTATTTTAATTTTTGTTATGTTTATCTGGTAAATATAATGGAATTATTAAAATTAAAAAGAAAAATTATTTAGATTAAAATTCAAATAATTGAAAAATAACAAAATTCAAAAGGATTATGACAAACATATATGTGACTAGTGTGCCATGTGAAAGGGAAGTGAAGTGTGGTGTAAGAGGGAGAGGAAATATGATTTTGGATGGATGAGTAAGATATACAAATCATAAAAAATAAGATAAAAGATAATAAAAGAATATTTGAATTATGAGAAAAGAAATGAATGATAGATATATTTTAGTCAAAATAGAATATAAAAAATTCAACTGATTGCCTTAACCCAACATGGCCTAGTTCAAAATTACCTTTTTACCAACAAGGTTTTCAACTTTAAATACAAATTAGACAGCATATATCTAAAAAAATTTATTATCTTTTCAAATTAAATAAAAAAAACATGTAAAATTGAATAAATATTAGCCTATATTCACAAAATATTTTCAATTTTATAGAATTTATTCAAAGATACATCATTTTGTATTGATAAAAACATCTTCTTGATCATTGATATCTTTATGCAACAGTTGGAACCGTCATGATCATACCCACAAACCACTATTATCCTCTCCCACCATATTATAGGTATGAAATTCGAAGGTTGGGTCAAACCGTAGCTATGCCTTTACTCTCTTCCCCTTGCAAAAACATTGGTTTGCAATGTATAAGGCTTTCTATTGTTTCCTAAGAATTTAAAGTCAATGTAATCATGTTTTGCTCTCACATGTTCATAAGTTGATCAAGTGAGCTATAATTAAGAAAAAGAATTGGGACAAAAAATGTGTTCAATTTCAAAAACTCAATTGAAGAGAAAAACAAAGGGATAAAATTCACACATAAAAACTCCTATAGAGTCCTCGTTGGGAATCTTTATTCTCATTTAATAGAACCTATAGGAATAATCCAATTTTGCCAAACTTTGTTTTCATAGAATATACTTCACTATACAAGTATACTTGTATTCGTTGATCTTGAAATTGGACGGTGACGATAGAGAGAAAGGAGATAGATATAATAAAGTATTGCGTGGTGAAGGGGATTACGATACAATAAAAGTAAAATATATTATAGTTTTATTTAAGAGATTATTTAATAAATATAATTTTTTAATTTTATAATAATATTTTAAAAATTTATTAATTTTATAAATACGATAAATTTATTAATTTTATAATAATATTTTAAAAATTTTATACGATAATTTTATAATAATATTTTAAAAATTTTATTTAAAAATATTTTTAATTTATTAATAATGTAACAAAATTTACTCTCTGGAAATTAAATCTAAAGTTTTTTTTACCTGTATTCTTATAAATAAATAAAAATAAGTAGATATTTAATTCTATCCTATAATTAAAACATGTGTTAAAATAAGTATTAAAAATGTGTTCATCGATGACATAACCTGTTTTCTAATAATTCTAAAATAAATTTAATTCGATTCAATAAAATAGGTTTATAAAATGAGCATTATCTAATATTTATACTACACGACGTGACGTGAGATATAAATGTTAATTTTTTTCAATTAAATATCTATCTTGTGAAATAATTTTCTTTAATTAAATGTCTATATTGTGAAATATAAAAATTAAATTTCTTTAATTAAATGTCTATCTTGTGAAATATAAGAATTGATTTTCTTCAATTAAATGTGAATCTTGTCTCATGTTAGATTGTCCCTACTTATATTAGACCATGTGAGATATTAGAGTTAGTTTTCTTCCATTAAATGTGAATATTGTCTCATGTGGTCTAAAGTTCTACCATTTAACTTTTGTAAAGTCATGAAACCATTTATATTGCTTCTACAAAGACTTACACTTGAGATGTAAGATGAGTTAAATTCACAAAAGGAGACTAAAAAGCTAAAGTTACAAACATGAAACATGCATGGTGCTGATAATTGTGAGTAGCATGACAGTTATTGACATTATTAATACACTTAATTTGTTTGTTTACTTAGTACTATGCTTTCAGTGTTTTGGGTACCATTATTGGCCTCCACTGTGCCCCCTTTCCCGAGACACATGCACATGTCAATGCGTTTGCTCAATATTACAATATACTCTTTACACTAAATTTTATTAACAACCTTCCAAATTTCTGAGAAGTTGTATAAACTTTTTACCTTTTTAATATTTCACTAAACATTGTTTAATATCCTAAAGTAATTTTTTTAAGAAAATTCTACTGATCACATTAATTTTTATATTAATATTTGTTATGTACCACTTTAGATAATATAATATATTAACGGTCATAACTAATCACATTTATTTCTTTTATTTTATTTCATACATTTTTTATTAATTTATTTTATTTTATTTGATAATGCATATGGTTTTATATGAAAAAAAATTAAATTAATATAAAAATAAAAAATAAAAATTAATATATCTCGACACATAACTTGACAAATAACATACTATATTATTTAGACAGATACAAATAATCAATAAAATTTTAATTCTCAAACTTTTTAGTTTTTCTTTTCAGAGCAAAGTGAAATTGTCCCCCTTGTAACTTTCTTTTTATAAGAGTCTTAATATAATGTTTTTCATAATTAAAAATATTATTTTTAAGAGGAATATAGGTGTATAAAAAGTTAAGACATTTAAGATTAAAACTAAATATATTTAAATAGTTTCAGTTTTTTAATTTCCAATTGTTTGGACGATTTTTTTTATTAGTTTAGATTTAAACACCCCACTTCCCAATCATAATTTGAGATTAAAGAATTTTTTATTTAATATTTTAAATTTAGATTTTAGTTTTACAACTAAACTCTTAATAAAGAGAAGTAATAAGGTGGTTTGATTGTTAGAAATATGAGAATAGAAGGGTGAAGAAAAAGAAAAAAAGGAAATTTTGTGTTCGAATCTTGATAGAAAATTGATAGTTATTAATAATTAATATTTGTTAACTAAAAATAATTCATAATGAAATAAAAAAAATTACAAATGATAAAAGGAAAAATTATTTGTTGAAAAAATCTATCCTTTGAATAGATGTCAGTACTTGAAGAGATCAGTTCATGGTTTTTAGTTGAGAGATAGTTGTGTTAGAAACATAAAGGTAAATAATAACTTAAATAAAATTTACCCTTAAAAATTGGAGTTATAATATTTTTGTGAAGATTATTTTTTAAAATTTTGTCCTTTCTTTTTCTAAAAAATTGTTTAAAAATAAGTTGTGTCGTTTAACTAAAATAACTTAAATTTATAAATAATTTTTTCTTGAAGAACAAGCTAATTTTATATATATTGAAAATTTGAAATTTATGAATATTTTTAATAAAATTTTCTTTTAAATTATTTTTACACTATTTTACTATGTATAAACTGACGAATTATTACATAAAAATAAAATTAATTACGTTCCAATTACTTTTCAATAAATCTATCCAAACAAAAAAATAATTTTAATTATAATTCATCTTAAAAATAGTTAATTTACGTATAATCAATTATTAAAATAATTGAATCTCTATTTTAAAACACACTCCTTAAAAGTCTTCACAATTATTTTCACACTGAAATGACCTTTTCAAGTGTCGTTTGGAGCAGTGGACCCGAATGGGACTAGAAAGTTTTCTTTCACCTTTCTACTCAGCCCGTGAGTCATAAAAAATTGATGTCAGAGAAATACAAAAATAACGATCCAAAGAAAATAGCCATGAAAAAACATTTTCTTTGGCATAGTGAGAGGAAAACAACAATTAGTCACATTATAATGGAGCTATCAAAATCCTGTTTATAGATTTAATACTGAGCTAAGGAACAAAATGTTGGAATGACATAAATAATGTTGTTACCTTCTTTGCAATAATTTTGCAGATTGCCATAATATTAAGGCCACTTGTACAAAATCCTGTGACCTAACCATCACCTATATTATCAATCATACAATGACATGTGAAAAGGTTATGGAACCGTAAGAGTAATAATCTAATTATATTACATTATTCCTTGAAAAAAAAATTACAACAAAAAACAACATCGTCTTTTTATCTTAATTACAGTAATAACATAAAAGAAAAATTTAATCATTGTTATAATCTTCAAGGGATTAATTCGGTAAAAAAAAAATAAAATTTACAAGATTGTTCTGTGGACTGATGCCTATTTTGGGGAACGCTCTCCTTCATTTGTGACAAGTATATCACATTTGTTAAATAATAAGTATGATTTGAAGAATCAAAAGATGTTTAAAAATAGCAAATACATTAAAGGTTATTTCCTATTTCAAAATTCTCAATGTCAATTCATCTTTAGCTACATCTATTAAGGCACTTGCAGTTGCTAAGAATGGTTTCCCCAAAATTAAGAGTATTTCTCGGTCCTCCTCTTTGTCAAGCACAATGAAATCAATAGGGATGTATAACTTATCAACCTTGACGAACACTTCTTCTAATAAGCCTCTTGGGAATTCTAGTGATTTGTCAGCTAGTTACAAAGAAATCCTTGTTGGTTTGAGCACTCCCACCCGAACTTTTGAAATATGGATAAGGACATTAGATTGATGCTTTCCCCAAATATAGTAATGACTTGTGAAAGTACCTTGATCCAATGTGGTAAGGAATTGCGAAGCTACTTGAGTCTTTCTTCTTAGAAGGTAACTTATTTAAGAGGATGACAATGCACTCTTCATTCAATGTGACCACCTCATCATCTGGTAACTTCCGCTTGTGTGTACATAGGTCCTTCATGAATTTTGAATATGTTGGCATCTGCTGCAAAGCCTCCGAGAAGGGTATGTTGAACTCCAACTTCTTGAATACTTCTAGGAACTTGACATATTGCTTCTCTTGAGCTTCCTTCTTACCCTTTTTTTTGGCCTATTGGGGAATGGAATGGGTGGTTCATAGGTGTTAGAATCAGCAATGTACACCTCCCTACTAACATTTTTGTTGTCCTGTTTTTGACATATCTTGTATCTTTCTGGTTTGTTTGTCACCTCAACTGCTTGATTGTATTCCTCCTCTTTTGGGTTGGATCATTGCTTGGTGACTTAGTGCCTCGTGGAATTTCCTTACCACTCTTCAATGACAATCTGCTAATTAACGGGA
Source organism: Hylodesmum podocarpum (assembly GCA_026586105.1). Taxonomy (NCBI): domain Eukaryota; kingdom Viridiplantae; phylum Streptophyta; class Magnoliopsida; order Fabales; family Fabaceae; genus Hylodesmum; species Hylodesmum podocarpum. Next base: position 3,565,385 of record JALJEV010000493.1, on the reverse strand, counting down.
CAATATCCCACTTGATGCTAAACATTTCTCAATGCAACCTTCCACAGAATTATGTACTTTCCTTGAACTTGTTTCTTGACTTCTCCACAAAAGCCTTATGAGAATTTGCTAAGGACTTCTAACTCTCCATTAACTATTGTAGTAGCAAATCAAAATTAGGCTTCTTCTCTTGAGGAGGCTGGAATGACGGTCTCTGAACTTAAGTGTTGTCTTTCCTAGAGAAACCTGTATGATTACGGTAGTTAGAATTCCCATAGTTGTTGTACCGTGACTATCCCACAAATTTGGCTTGCTCCTCATCAATTGAACAAGCTCCATTAGGATTATCACCCTCGCAAAAATCACAACCTGCACTAGATGGTTGAGGACGTGGCACTGCAACTGTTTCAATGTGCTTCTCCAACTTCTGTTGATTAAGTGACAAAGCATCTAACTTGGCTAGAATAGCTGTACTAGAGTCAACCACATGCACTCCCCACTTATGTGATGTTGACCTTGGGTTGGGTAGTAATTTCGTGCAATAGAGTCAAACAACTCCATGCGTGCTTCTGGTGTCTTCATTTTTCACAAGTTACCGCCAGTTGTAGTATTTACCATCCTCTACTCTTTTATCGTTAGGCCCTTGAAGAATACCCTAACCAACATATGAGTGTCAATGCCATGGTTAGGACACTTAGCTTAGAAAGCTTTAAATCTACACCACACTTGTGTGAAAGTCTCCTCATCATCCATCTTAAAGGTGTAGATAGCACAGATCAAGTTACCTTGTTGGTCTTCATTGATGAACCTGCGAACAAATTGAGTATCGAGGTTTGCCCAATTTGTGAAGGTCCTTGCTGGTTGTGAGTTAGATAGGCCTTTGCTTCTCCCTACAGTGTATAGGGGAAGTATCTCAGTCAAGCTGCTTCTTGATTCGCTCCTCCAATCAAGTGATCACACTAAAATGGATTTTCTTTAAGTGCTTATTCGCATCTTCACATGGAAGCCCATGGAACTGCCAATTCTATCTGAGGTAACTTACAATTTGGAATTGCCTGTCTTGATCAGTGATCACGGGTAGCACAATAGGTGATCCAGTCCTCAAGTTGTCTTCAAAGTATTTGTTTAGCGTTCTCTCAGGAAGATCCATGTTGTCACGGTTGATTGTTTCTGAGGTTAAAGATTGTGCTCGGGTTCAAGCTTTTGCTTACTTGGTGGCTTTAGTGAATGATCAAACAATGTTCTCTATTTCAAGAATAATATTTTTTTTTCATGAAATATATACTACATAATGCATGTTGCGTTTTTTATCAAATATATGTTACAAAAGAAATATTTGGTTGCCTACTACAATACAAGCCAACCAGCCAACTTCCTCACAAAATATATATACATATGGATTTCTTTTATTAATTTTTTCTCTTTCTTCCTTTTTTTTTTTTTCATTTTGTGAAATAGTTGGCTAGTTTGTTTGTATTGTAGTTGTCCACCAAGTATTTCTCATGTTACAATACATATTTTGTCATATAATGAAGCTTATCCATCTCCTCAAATACTTTTTTATACCTTTATTTTTTTGGTTTGTACTGGTACCAGCTTCATTGCATGTTTGATCCAATGAAATGCTCAAACTAGCACCATTTTTTATCTACACCCTTTAACACCCTCTAATACCTATCTACAATCTACACCCTCTATTTACAATGAGTTTTCCGGAACACATTTTACATTCCGAAATGAGCATTCCGATGAGAAATCAGCAATATTCCTGCAGCACTGAGGGTTGGAAGGACCAGACACAGATTGATGAGTTGTAATGTGTGTTCTCAGATCCTCAAAATCTTGAGAATTTTAAGATCATATCCAGATACTCTTATTTATGTTGAGTAATAATCTAGGTTCACTACAAGTGTAATACACCAAATACAACAACCTAAAAAGAACACAAATAACATTCTAAGAATTTCTACAGAAGCAATTTTCTACTAGATTCATCATAAGGGCAAAAGAAATATACCAAAATGCTGGAATTTCATAGCTTTCTACTGATGCAAAAAGGGAACTGAAATTCATGAATCAAAAACCTTCAAGTACTCTTTGCTGTCAAATGTGTGCTTTCAAAAGAAATTTGAATGTCTCCAAAATACTAGTCATTTTGAGGTGTTCAAGTTCCATTGTGTATCTTTGGAGGACCATACATGACACATCGTTTGGCATCTAAATGCAAAATAATGCCCACACTATTTTATATACCTACATCAAGTTACGTAGGAGAGTGGTCATTAATCATGAAAAAGGAAGCATGAAATGGCTACCCAAATGATTGATTCTTCTACTTCAAAAGGATGGAGGAGAGGCAGAAGAATTAGCACTCTTGACTTCTAAACTACGAATCAAGCAAGCACTGTCACCTCAAGCCCATTCAATTTTTCATTATCAGATATCATCATCTGCTTTTCCCTCTCCAAGTAGTATATTTTGTCATTCATATTTTCTTTTCTGTATGCTTCAATCATGACAGAGTATGTCGTGTTATCTGGTTGACATTCTTTTTCTTTCATACTGTGGAAATATCTTTCCATTTCCGTCAAAGCAGATTCCTTCGCACAGGCAGATATGACTGCATTGTAAAAGGATGTATTCACAGGCAGCTGAAGCTTCTCTGCCATACTAACACTGCTAATTACTTTGTGGAACATGCCTGCATTAGAATAACCATTGATAAGGCAGCAGAAAGTCTTAGTATCTGCTTTCAAACGCTCAGCATGCATCTGATCAAATGCACATTCCATGTTTTCAGCATCACCTATGGCTGCAAATGCTTCAATCACGTTGTTATACGTTGAGGTCGTCCATGGACATTTTACCTTGCGCATACACTGCATAACTGATGCCATTTTGTCATACATTCTCTTATTACCATAAGCTCCAATCAAAATATTAAAAGTGTCCGTTGTTGGTTGTATCCCAAAACTACAAAAATTCTCATACCACTTCTCCATCAGATCAATATCTCCCTTATCACCAAAGACCCTAATGACTGTGTTCATTGTCCAAACATCAGGCTTGCATGTAGTACTCTCCATCATACTTGAAACTATTTTCTCCATCTGATCAAACCTCCCAGCCTTACAATAACCACTCAAGATGATGTTCTGGATGGAAGTGTTAGGCATGATAGACCTTTCAGCCATTTCATCATACAGCAATTCAACCATTTCAAATTTCAAAGCATCCACATGAGCTTTTATCAAGGTATTGTACGTGAAAATATCAGGATGGCAAAGAGGGAGGTTTTTCATATCTCCAAGAATTGAAAATGCCTCATCAACCAGGTTGTTATGACAATACGCCGCAATTAAGGCCGTGTAAAGTTCAGTACTTTCACAACCATCTTCATGTATAGAATTTAAAAGCTGATGGGCACGGTGGGGTTGGCCAGATTTTCCAAGCAACACAATGAGTCTCATGTAAGTATCTTGCTTGGGTTGGTAATAGGGTTGCTCTCTCAGCATCTCAAATAACTGTGCAGTCAAAATACTAATTGAGTATAAATCTATAAAACTCTTCAAGAAAAGAAGACAGTCTCATGCTGTATACTGAAGTGAAATCAACGAACCAAAAAGTCCTTAAATTGGGAAATAAGAATATCAGAATTCAAGTATTCAATTAACAAGCACAGTTATGTAAGTTAATCAACAAAACAGAAGAAAGCAAAAACAAAAAAGGGTAGGTTTTTTTGAAGGTGATGACTGACCTTAAGAGCTAGAATCCAGTTTTTGTTGTGAATTTGATTGGATAAGGCTTCGGGGAGAGTGTGGACCCATGCAATTGCACTTCCATTGTTCTTCTTCTCCTTCGTTTTTTTCTTCTTAATGGGTTTCTTCTCCTTGCTCTCGAAAAACAATGTTTGGGGAATTTCTTTGGGGCGTCTGGGTTTGGGTGCTGGAGCTGGTTTTCGGGTTGAAGAAGCAGACGCAGCTGAAACTGAGAACTGGGTCACCCCAAAAATCTGATCTTGTGTTGTGGGGTTCGTTTTGGATTTGGCTCGGGGAATGGGAGAAGGAACAATGGAAGAAGAAAATGTGAGTGATATTGGAGGAGCCATGGAAACAGAGACAGACAAAACAGAGTCACAAGCAAAAATGTTCTTTTCAACTTCGGGTTGAAATGTTTTTTTTTTTTCAAATTTATTTAAAGGATAAATTATTATTTTTGCTAATTTGAAATTTTTAAAAGATATGGCAACAATGAATTTTGCTTGAAAAAAATAAAGGACTAAAAATCTAATTTTTTCTTTCTTTTAATATCTTGTTCCATAATCAAGGTCATCTGAATCTCAGAAAATTAGAAAATCTTAGAGATACATTACATTGGTGTTTATGTTTGGTACAGAGATGAAAGAAATAAAGGGAAAAAAAGAAGAGAAGGACAGAGGGGAACATATTTTATGTTTTTAAGCACTCTTATTTCTTACACAAGTACCATATGCAATGAAGTTTCCTTTAAACCAAAACTTTATTTTTCACACTTGTATGGTTTCTAGTCTCTTCACTTATATATAATTTGTACTACCTTGTGTGTTTGAAGACCCTTCTTTCATTACTCTTCCTTGAAACTCCAATTCCTTTCTTCTTCCAATTGCCTCCAGGCATCAATTTATTTTAATCATTAAAATTCTATCATGAGGTTTTCCTCTGCTATCTTTTCAACTCTTACATCCGTGACCTAGCCTTTTTGTTGAGTAGAGTCAGCCTCTTTACATATCACTTTATTTAAGTATATTTCCTACAATTCTTAAATCTATGACAGAGACTCTGAATTTAATCAATTGGGTAGTCAGTCTCTCCAAGTATGACTTTATTACATTGCATTTCCTTGCTATAACTCGTACGTCCAAAGCTAGTGATGCCGTGGATGTTATATTGTACTCTTGCACAATTTTTTATAAAATAATTTGAATGCAAGAGATTAAGATTGTAATACTTCATTATAAATAGGTGAACAGTGAGGAAAATTTGTAGGATAACTGGGTAAGTAACATGAAGGTCAATTCAACATGATAGGAAAAAAATATATTTAAGTAACTCTTAATACATAATCCAAATATCCAATGGTTGAAAACAAAAAGGTGTGCATAAAGGCACCAAAGTTAAATGTAAAGTCACCTGCAAATTGCTCTTGTCACTAGTAAACTACATCTAGTTGCTTAAATAATTTTCATAATAGCATAAGATAACTTTAAAGTATACTCACCTGTAGTAAATATTTTATATTTATTGTTGATACAAAGTACCCTCCTAAATGCCGGCACCCTATTATATATCTTTGCATATACATGAACTAATAATACCATCTACCCAACATTTGTTAGATAGCACAGTGAATATTTTGTGCTGAACATCTGAGGTGAAGGTGAACCTTCCCGACATATTTTGATGACAGCTACTATCTCATATGTATATACCCAGAACTAAGACTTTCACACCTCAGAAAAACAAAAGTGCAGGCCTACTGCAAAGAATATCTGATATACAACATTAGATTGACCCATACTCCAATGATTCCCAGCTGAAGGGTTGGAATACATAATAGACTTTGGGTGAGCTTTTGAAGAGTAAAGCCACACAGACACAAACAGCTGCAATGGCTACCATTGATAGCATTGCTGGCCTATAAACAAGTGCCCTTCTCACGCCACCATATGCCAACTTGTGTTGACAGAGCCCACATTGACGTGGCATTGTTGTTAGTTCAACCTTCTCGGTCTGCAAACTTGAAAATTTTGATGATCTATGACTATCTGATTGCTTCTGCTTTATATTACTATCTACAAGGGTGCCTGAGATATCAAGCACATGTTGACTGCTGCATGTTTTGTTTGTTTTCCTCTGGACGAGATGAATGTAAGAGAAGTAGCCCCGCAGAGATGCATAGTCATAGGGTGTCAAACCTGTAGTGTCCTGAGCACTTTTCCATGCTTCAGTTCCCACCTGAACAAAAGAAACATACAAGTAAACCATTTTATACAAAATTCTTCAACACATGATTCAGTTAAGACTACACAATGAACTGAAACCTGCAGAACGAAGGGGCATTTGCAAGAGCTAGGAGCATATTTGAGCTTATCTTATCATAAGCACTTAACAAGTGTTTGGAAGCTTATAAAAGTGGCCAATGACCCTTCTGAGAGTAAATTTCATGGTGAAACTAATCAAAATAAGCTCATATGATACACTCTAATAAGCTCTTATTTTTACTCAAATGTTTCCTAAATAGTAATAATTTAACTGTAGTCTCCATACCAACCTCTCCAATCCCTGGAGTTTGTAATTGTTAAAAAATGAATGTGATGCATACAGAAGAGAAAGGAATTACCAATCCTGGATCATCAGTTAATGCATCCAATACATTCTCCGAGCCATGCATACTTGCTGCAACATGAAGGGGAGTCAAGCCGGCTGGCCCAAGAGTATCAGGTCTGAATAAGAATCGGTTGGGGGACTTGTTGACTTGCTTCTCTTTACTGTCTCCATCATCTGAAGCTTTAGCTGGCACAAATTTTAACAATAGTTCCACCATGGGCCTGCAATTTCTCTTTACGGCTTTGTGCAGAAGACCCATGTCTAACAATGCTAACTCAACAGAGGAATGATCTCTGGTATCAACAGTGCCCTCAAAGACAATGTTCAAGAGCTTTTTCATCACAGCACACCAGTCATGATCCATAGAAAAGCTAACAAGCCACATGAACCGATTAAAATGGAAGAGATGTTGAACAGGTGCCATGGGACCTAGCCTAACTTTCACACGACTTCTATGAAGGAGCCAACCCATTTCGTGTAAGAAATGCAATGCTCGAGTCTTTTCTTCCAATAGTTTAGTTTTTATCTGTATGTCATCAGAAGTTTCTGCTGCCTCAATGACATCCTCCAGCTTACAGATCTCTGAACAAATTTCTTGCTCTGCAACTATGAAAGGAAAGGAGCAGCTGCTAAGGCCATTATCTTCCACCTGAGAAAAAATTATCAAATCAGATATGAAAATATAGCTTTTATCTGATTTGTGCAGAATATCTTCATCTGCAGAAACTACCTATCTACATGCTTTGTATGGATAGGTTACTTGCCTCCATATGGCCATTTATTAAACCATTTTCTAAACTATTTGAAAATTTATAGTTTCCCGTCAGGAATCAAGCATCTCTTTTAAATAACTAGAGTTATGCCTAAGAAAAAGCCAGAAAATTACAAAATTAATCAATGCTTAATGACAGGAAAAAGGGGGAGAGGTGATGTCAAATTAGGAATCACTCTTATTTATAGATTGGTTTTCAGCTGTTTATAACAGAACCTAAAACTATAAAGGGTCTTCTAAGTTTATTAAAGCTAGAGTCACCAAATGCCAGTCATCAACAACAGTGTATATCCCATCATTGGGATAAATTAATGAAGGTGGTCTCAAGAGTATGTTCCAGTTCCTTGTCAGCTTCACCTAAGCTAAAGGTTCATATTGAAGAAAACAAAAGCTACTTCATGAACTTTGCTGAAGAGGACATAGTAAAAAACATATTTTCTAAAAAAAGATTGAGTTTGAGTGGGTAACCACCTCAATAAACCCTCTTCCAGTCACATTTGGTATATGACAAGAGAAGCTGAGATGCTGAAGCTCATGATGTCCAATGGCTGCATCAGAATCATCAATCAAATCATAACAACTATCTTGTAACAGATACTTCCCTTCAAGACCGCAGAGCAACCTGAAATCAAGAGAAATGAATAACATCTTGTCCAATGGCAGTAAACAATATCCAGAGCATGGATCTTCCTTGCCAAATTTATCATGTGGACTCTAATCTTTAACCATATGAATTTTTACTACGGTCCTATTTGGATTCTCTATAAACACTTGTGAGAGAAAAAAAAAAATAACGAAAAATGAAATAAATTTCTCTCATAAGTTAAAATTAGCCGATGTATAAGTTAAAATCAGTTCTTTGAAGAAATCAAAATTGAATGTGAATCATCAAGTGTATAAAGATTTACCTGGTGTTAGACAGCAAAAGGTTGAATCCTTTCACAATAAATTGAGCACTAGCACTTGCGGAAACAGCAAGTGGTTTAATGCACAAAATTTGACAACTTTGTGGGCTTTTGAGGGGCAACGGTACATCCAAGACCACCTGACCTGCAGGAGAGATTTACGAAATAAAAAATATATATTTTAATCATTTAAGTAAGATTATACAAGATTCTTTTGATAATTGAAATACAATCACATGAGAAGATTGCAAACAACACACAATGAGAGAGAACAAACCATTATAAAGAAAAGCTACAGAGTGCTGCACTCTTGTATATACCCATCCCGTTCTCCAGAAAGAATCATTTGACGCAGCAAGATTTCTCAAGCTGGACCCTAGATTATAGCATAGCTGCATTATGAAATAGTAATAAATAAGCACATTTAGATTTTCTTTGATTGTTCCCATGGTTTTAGTAGGTAATCATTATATGATATTGTATCTAATTATACCTCTTCCCATGCAGAATTTTCTAGACAGAGATATATAGTTAATATAATACAGCCTGGCCTTATATAGCTCTCTATCTCTGTGGGACTGTGGGATAACCAGTTAAGGATCTGGAACTCAAAGAAAAGCATAAATCAAATACCATACAACAAAACAGAGCAGTAAAATTGTTTATTGAAGTTTCAAGGCAGAGATAAAGTACCTGTGATCGAAGAGCATGGGGAAAATCATTTGGAGCCTTGCCAAATAGTTTGAAAACAATTCGATCTGTTCGACTCTGTAAACAGAAAGCATAAACATGACAATAAATACATTCTTCTGACAACCACCAGAAGAAAATAAAGTTACACTCAAAAAAATCAGGTTAAACTGGGGTGGAGGAGGTACACTATCTCTATATATACGAGGACTTCTATGAACACTATTGAAGTACATTAATTTATCAATTAGTTAAGAAAGAATAAATCATATATTATACACAAGTTGACAAATATAAAGGTGTGACTTCAAATAATTTACATCAGGTAACTAATTGCATGAACTTGCTATGGCTGAGAAATCTGCATGAATATGTAGATAAGCTGATAGACAAATTAAAACAACAAAAAAATGAATTATAAGGTTGTTACCCAAATAAACATAATATTCCATCCAAGCATGCTTTATAGTCTATATTATAAATCATGTGCCTTATCTTACCACTTTTTTGATATAAAAGTAATTGGAACATTATCAAATATACAGTAATAAGGAATGAATTCAAATTACCAAACATTACCTGAGCTTCCCCACTAGAATTAGATGGTGACTGGGTAGAGGTTGAATTGGAGTTTCTACTTGTCTGAGGTGGACTTGACTTGAGAGAGTCACATTGTACCCATAAAGGATGACCAAGAGACCCAATCCCGGAAGGCAAAGGAGGACGAGAACTTGGGTTCTCAACATAATCCTGTACATCATCATACACATTATTTAGGTCAATATTACTTAACCCCACTCTTGCAACTGTACTCTCTGCTGCAACTGATTGGGGTGGAAAGCTATCCCTTGAGAGAAGTACATTCGAGGACTGTGGTACTGAAGATTTTAAACTTCCTACTCCATCACTGCCTGAAGTTATACATTTTTGAGCTATCCCATTAGCAGCAGTCATCTCACATTGTACCACACACTCTGGAGGGTCCTGACAGATTTGACCATCATCCTTCATGATAGAAGAACTGTATGGCCTGGATGGTTCAGGACCATTTGAATTTGTGTTTGGAACATTCTGTGCAGCTGCAGATGTCCCAGCTTTTACCAAACCTTGAGATTCCTCCAATAAAGATGCTATATTTCTTCCATTAATTGTACCAGTCAGACTTGCCAGGTTCCTTAGCAGATGAGATAGGACATCCTGGTTTCTCATCTGATCTGAGCCATTTGCTGCAACGCATAGAAGGTACAATATGTCAAATCAAATGAGTATGACAATGATGAAATCCAACATTATAGAAGATAGACATAAAAGTACTAAAAGGAAACTTTCAGCTTTTTATAAAAAATTGTTTCAGCAAAACACGGTCTCACTATATGGGTAAACCTTCAAGCTTTCTAATGATTTCATATTTATGTGCCCAACCCTTGGAAGGCAAATGCAAAAAAATAAAAAAATAAATAAAAATGATATAATAGTGCAATCAGGAAAGACAACAAAACAGAATCTTTATTTTGAATTGATGATGATCTATCCAGGCTAACTTCCATTACCCAAATGATTTTCCCATCCTTTTGGCAATTGAAAATCCAAGCTTTCTAATGATTTCGTATTTATGTGTCACAATATTATTAATTAACTTAAATTTGTATTATTGACACTTGATAATATGTGTGTATATGTGTGTTACTATATACATGCACATATATCTAACAGAAAATTAGAGCTAATCTCAGACCATAGTTTTAGTTCATAATTCATTGTCCTTCCGGTACAACACCAAGGTCACTACCATGTAAAAGGGTGGTCATGGATTCTAGTTACTGAAATGAACTTTCTGTTCCTGAGAGTTAGGCTGCATTCATTAGACCCTCCCTACTACCCAATGGAAAGAAATCATAAAATTCAAATAAGAAAGAACTATAATTCTAAATGTTGATAGCAATAATTTGTTGTCCATATCCAGAGGTATTTACTATTACTTTGCAATGAGCTTTGAATATATTAAAAGAAATGATGTCTAGAGGATGGAAGTTGCCCATTTATGAAGATTATTAGGGTATTAACAAAAGTTGTAGGTGGTGGATGAATGGGGGATAAGAGATTCTTTTTACCCAAGCAAAAGACTGTCCTTTAAGTTCTAGTACTAAGAGCATGAAGCCATCCTACTCTTTTGGGAGAAAATATAACCCAAACAACGGAGAAGAGAAATATAGCATCTTTATTGGAGGAATCTCAAGATTTGGTAAAAGCTGGGACATCTGGAGCTGCACAGAATGTTCCAAACACAAATTCAAATGGTTCTGAGCCATCCAGGCCTTACAGTTCTTCTATCAACACATATCTTGGAAAATAACCCCAGGAATTAAAATTAGAGTGAATCTCTATAGTCTCATTAACAAAACTTAAGTAAACACTATAAATCATGGTAGTTGAATTGGGATACAAAATGTGTATCAGAAAGCCTATTGTTCAAATCGTGAATCGAAGTGTATCATGAAGCCTGTGTGTGGGGGGCGCAAGAGGATCAAATTATACCAGTGTAATTTACATCAACTATTACACCATTCAATAGTTTAATTAAAAAAACATGATTTATATATGTGCGCACACGCACACACACTAGACATATATATAAAAGCAGCATATGTTCATGACTAATAACTAAAAACATAACTACAACATTTTCATAATGAAATATACGCTAACAGTCACAATAATTGAAGTTGTAGAGTTAACTAATTGTCATATAAGCTTCAAAACAAACACTGTTGTCGTATAATAACAGTCACTAGGCAAAAATATACTGGCTACTTGCTACCTGAAGGCACTAATTAAGCAAACTTAGTTGCTGCTGCACAATTCAGCAAGAGCATAAACCAAACAGCAACACAAACAGAGGACAGCATAAATCAACTGCTACACAATCAGAGGACAGCATACACCAAACAGCAACACAAACAGAGGACAGCATTAACCAACCGCAACACAGAGGAAAGCATACATGAATCTGCAACACCCCAATAAACCCCAACTAGCAACACCTAAACAGACCCCCAACCAGAGCAGCAAGCAGCAAGAACAACAGATAAATGAAAGGGAAACCAGCTTCAGTCAAAGAAAAACGAAAGCAAACACCTTCACATAGGAAACGTACTTCAACAAAGGGGAAGAAAATGTGTCTCAATAAAGGAGATGTGAAGTTTGAATAAAGAACATGTTTCGACTCCATGGGACAGCTTTGTGGTCTTTGGAGGGTGAAAATCTGCAGATTCCCCTTTAATTTCACCAATATTTGAATAAATTATATCATTTTTCTAGGGTTTTTAGAGCCGCATAATAATTCCTTTGCGATTCAAGCCATCCAAGCTGTGATTCAGGTGAAAAAAAGATACAACCACCGATTCGCATCACTACGGTTCTGAATTGTATCGTATCGGTAGTATCGCACCGACGCACGATACTAACTACCATGCTAGTATAAATGCTTATTATAATGTATCAGCTTAGGCTCTGCCAAACAACAAAATGATATTAAAATTTTGGTTAAGATCTTCAACCTCTTAACATAATCACAGGACCCGTTGCAATATTTCTAGAGAATTATCCACCCAAAAAGCAAAGCACAAAGAGGTGCACATACAACTCTCACAAAGAGGTGTTTTGACTTCTAATTCCCATCAAAACCGGATGTTAATAATTGTTAGCTATATATATAGGTACCATTTCTTGAAGACAATAATTAGTTATTTTCATTTTACCACTTCTGAAAATTTATTTATGGTACAAAAGTTTCAGCATTAAAACATAAATCACAAGTTCAATAATATCAATTAACACCTGCAAGCAAGGTGTTGTAGAAACTTCCACCTTTTTTCAAAAGAAATTATTATAATCAGATTTTGCCCGCGCAGAGAGGATATACAGACAAAACAACAAGTCAACAAGCAGCCAAATAAATAAATTATGGCTATGAAGAATGCCATGTAGATAAACCTCATGCACACAAACTCACAATGCATATTGGACAGTATCCTTAGCAGACTCATTAACAGATAGCTACTGCCCTTTTCTTCATTCAGAGAGCCTCCATTAACTCCAGTGGCATCAGGATGTGTTTTCCTCCTCCTCTTATTGTGGCCTGCCAGACGTCTTCGACAACTTCTCTTCCCTTCATCAAATTCTTCGAGAACATGAAACCTGCCATAATTTTAACAGGTTGTACCAACTAAGGTGCCGAAGGAAATGCTCTCGAAACAGAATGCACACAGCAGGATTCAAAGAATCAACAAGTAACAGCGAAGCCTAACAAGGTTAAAAACTTCTACAGCACACAAACCCTGGATTTTTCATTCTTCTCTTTAAAATATGTTCCAAAAAGTTAATGTGATTAACAAATCATAAACATAAAATAAGCTCCAGAAGAAACTATCATTTCATAACCTAACTAACCTGCTACACTGTTGACAGAATCTCTGCATAACATTTCCAACAAGTGCCTTGCTAGCCTTAGAATGCATATCACAAACTTTGTGGCGACGGTGGTAATCCTTTGCATTACTAAGATCAGCCCTACAATCTTCCACCTGACAAACAGCACGGTTCGAAGTACTTGCAGTCATCTTTGTCTTCTTTCCACTTTTCTCCTCCCCTTCCATGATAGGGTATACTTGAGCCCCAAGGTTCAAATTAAGAGAACCAGCTCCATCATTCATCTCCACCCCTCCTTCATCAATAACACCCCTTCTCCTCTTCTCCAATTCTCTCTTTCCTTCTCCAAGGTTAACATCATAAGCAGAAGAAAAATTGTTAGAAGCATCACCAGTTGCAAGGATTTCAGGATCAGTAGGGAACAACTGACCAATCCTACAATCTGATGGCACTGAATTCAGTTGCTTAGCAGTGAAAAGATCCCCATCCCACTTCCAATCATTCAAATCCCACTCCAAACTTCCCTTCCCAACACTCTTCATCTCTGGCACCACAGGTCCGTACAAATACTGATTTTTCCCCTCTAACTGAGCCTCCATGAATCAAAGTTCAAAACCCCCCAGAAAAAAAAATCAACAGAATCACAAACACCCAGATTCAAAATCCACCAAAACCCAACACCCAATTGGAAAAACTACAGCAAAAACTTCAAACCCTGCCTCCAAAAACAGTAAATTTAACCACCCAGTAACACCAAATAACACGAACAAGCCCACATGGATCCAAACAAAAGTTACACACCCAAAACCAGCCAAGGGGCCAGAATCAACCCTGAAGTGAAAGGGGAAGCAACCCAGAATTGCAAAATCCAAACTTGCAGCATGATTTCACATGGGGCAAGAGCTCAATGTCACTAGTTCTGAAGGGTGATAAAAAAAAAAGTGATGGGAAGTTGAAGAAGGGAAGTGCAGAGGGCAAAATAGGAAGTGGAGAGAGAAGGGGAGAAGAATATAGGAGGTGGCCACAGAAAGCATGCGTGAAACAGAGGAAAATTAGGAAAAGGTTAGGAACGAATGTGATGAAAATGCTGTTTCTGTGCTGAGACAGAGGGTAGTGCCTCTCTCTTTCTCTCTCTTAACATGTGTGTGATGCCAACATGGTAAGGTAAAGGAATCTTAGAGGCTACAAACTCTCTTTTTTTCTCTGGTAAAACTGAAATCAAGAAATTGTCAAAACTCTGAAACATAATAAGCACACACACTATCCGAGGAAGGTAACTACTGTACTCACTAATGACAACGTTGTATTTGTTTTACCTTATAATTTCAATTTTTTTATATAACAAAAACCACATAAAAAAATTTAAAAAAAACTACTTTCTACTTGTAAGAGGTTGAAACTTGAGAGGCTATAATTGAGATCTTACGTTTCATACCTGTAGAGTTTCGTTATTGTATACTAAAGATTTATTAAATAAAATGTGGATTTAATTGATGTCAGATTATGGAGTTGTCAAATAATATATTATTATTTATAATTTATTTATTAATTTTTATTTAAATATCTTAGAAGTTATATAAATAGTGAATTTTGATTGGATGTTTATGTGAAAAAATTTACAGTAGAAAAAAATGGATATGTTTTGTATTTTTTTTTAAAATAAATAGCATATGCACTATCTAATGTTATTCAATAATAAATTATTGTATACAATAATTACATTATTATTTTAAGAATTATACAAAACTGTAAATAATCCAATCATTTAAAAAAAAAAAAATGGACATTCTGGGGCAAGTCAAACCAGCCAAAATTGGTAAAAAACCAAAAAGAAAAAATCTGTTTGTAACATATCAACAAGATTGGTATCTTTTATTTGGAGATAGGCTTTTGCATTAAGTTTAACTTGTATTAGTGTAAATTTATATGTTGTAGATCAATAAAAATTATAATAATTATGAATTTTAAGATTATTATTATAAAAATTATTCAACTTGATATACATAATTAGATAGCAATATGAAACCCATGTACATTATTAACACATATACTATTTTACATTTATACCGTCAATATACATCTTATTTGGGTCATTATTCATTATTATCAACTTCAGTGATATAGCCAACTTTCCGAAAGAAATTAAATTTATTAAAATAATTATAATTTTATAAAGTGTCTAACTTCTTTTAATAAGTTATATAAATTATACTAACATCTTCTGTAGTTTATCAAATTGCATAGATTTTTTTTAATTTTATAATATTTATGTTGTAAAACATAGTATAATATTTTTTAAATAATTAACAAAGTAAATGTAATATATAATAAATGTTAATATAATATTTTTCAAATATAGCACAGAAATAGGAAAAGCAGGAAAGTTTTTCTGCAATATCACGAAACCTAGCTAAGAGAAACTAGTGTAATTATACTCTAATCAAGTTGATGAAAAAAATATTGAAAGAAAAAAAATTTCATTTATTTTTAATAAGATTTTTATCAAATAAATAATTTTATTTTTAATACATATATTGTAAGTATATAAATTTTTACAGTATTAACTGATTAGATACTCTTTTAAATAATATAAATGTAATGTTTAAAATATACAATCACAACAAGAGCACAGTAATTTAATTTGAATGTACTAACTCTATAATTATTTTTTTGGACTATCATTAAATCATGAATTATTTCAAATGATAAAATTATTAACTCGTGTAATAATTATTTTAATTAGCATATAAAATTCAACTATAAATTAAAATCTTTAGTATATAACTAGTTTACTTCTAAAATGTTAAAAAAAATTCTTTCTTAATTAGTCTTTATTAATGTAGTTCAAATTCAATTAATTAAGATACTTACACATTTCGTTTTGATTTTTATGAATATAAAAAAAAAAACCCATAAGTTCTGTTAGTTTTATTTGTACAAGGTAGATTAATTATAAAAACTGGGCACCGATCGTAATGCATTAATTTGTGCCATTAACTGCGCACATTTCTCTTCATGCATAGCATAGAAATTTAATTTAATAAAATGTTAGAAACTATTCCACTAATGACTGAGATTAATATAAGAATTCAATTAAGATAGGAATTACCCTTTTATTTAATCATAAATTATTGTATACATGCTATGATATATTAAACAAGTTTTTTCTTTTTTGTGATTTATTCTTCTTATCCTAATTCATGGGAACTATTATTCTATTGTATCAATTTATAGTAGTTTTGCGATATAGAATATTGTGAGAACAAATGCCTTTGCATGGGCCCTGTATTTATAATGAAAATTTTCGACTTTCACGTGAGTGTTGAGTTTGCACTTTACACTATTGATTCATGATCACCACAATGCTGGAGTAATAGTAGTAGACACAATTGCCAATAGTAGAGACCTTGAATTGGATTTGTCAGCGAATAAAGGGAGAATATATAAATGACTGTCACTACACTTAAAAAGCAAGGATTTGTTTATAAGAACAAAGGCAAGATTTTTGTTATGATTCTAAACAAATATCAAAGGAAAGTTTATTTTTAAAAGCTTGACATACAGTCAAAGTCTCACATGGGAATAGGAAAAATAAGAGAAAATACATAAACATCAAAGTCTCGCATCAGAAGAATAAAGAAGAACACTTAGAGTCTGAAGGAGAAGAAAGTTTTGTTAGATAGAAGATTCTGTTATAAAAGAGAAAATTTTTTCTAACCAGAAGATTTTATTGCAGAGAATGATTACTCTAGAAGAATTTTGTCAGTTAAAAGATTTTGTTGCAATAGAGGGTTACTTTAAATTAAATGGAGATTTATTGTGTATTGTGTTAATTCAAAGTCCCACATTGAGTATTAAAAAGAGAGAGGAGTAAAAGACTTACGTAAGTTATAGTGATACATTTTCTTCACCTGTCTTGCATCCTTAAATCAATTAGTAAAAGAATGTATTAGATTTTAGGTAGTGTATGTTCAAAAATTATACATATAAATATATTAGATTTTAGGTAGAGTATGTTCAAAAATTATACATGGGATGTTTTGATATTTTACCGTATTAAGTAAGGAAGTTTATTCTAGTGAAATTTATTCCAGTAAAACCGTGTTAAGATACTCAACTACATTAATTTCTTGTATGTTTTTATTTTCTTACTTATACTTATCATAGACCTAACAATATATATATATATATATATATATATATATATATATATATATATATATATATATAATAACAAGAACATAAATTATGCACGACACGACTTTACATGATAATTTTACTAAATGTAATATATATTGTAATACACTTTTGTACCTGGTATATATTTTGTGCGGCTACGGCAGCTCAAGCTAGTGACAAGGAGAGTTTTTAGCAGGTGGGTGAAACTTGTAAAGATTTTGACACCATAGAATGTGATTCGAACTATTCTAAAACAAAATCATTGTGTAATGATCTGTTTAATTGTTAAAAAATTAATATCTAATTATAATGAGTCTTGTTACGTAGATTAATCGAGCTCACAAACGTGATTAGATCCAAATAGTTAAAAAAATATTATATATATATATAATATAATATATATATATATATATATATAATATAGTAAAAGAGAAAAAAAAAAAAAGGAAATTGAATTGTGTTAATGAAAATTTAAATTCATATATGATATGAGTTTGTGTTTTAAGTTTTAAAAGTGATAAACGTAAAAAAAATTTAGTTCAAAGATTGATTTTAGTAAAGATAACTTAAAACGATTATTAAAATTCTTGTTAGTTAGAACAAAGAAAGCAGATAAGACACAATATTTTTATACTGGTTCATTTTAAAGATATATCTAGTTTCTTCTCACTATCTCAATGAAACACTGGTATAAGTATTATTTGCACTTAGCTATTTATGATTATACAACAGTATTCTTTGGATCCAGCCTTCATAGGCTAAAACAACTGGTATTCTTTGGACACAACCTCTACAAACTAATCAATGTAGCATTTGAACACAACTTACACAGGCTAACCAAAATATTATTTGAACGCAGTCTCTACAAGTTAAGCACCACTACTTGTGGATTTTTAAAAAAAAGGTTTTAAAAGATTTAAAGAAAATCCTCTTCGTAGAGATGGGTATTACAATGAAGAGTAATAGCTTAGAAGATTGCAAAGCAAAACTTTGGATAGATAGCTTTTTAGCGTAAGTTTCGTCAATCTTGAAATGTTGAAGATGAAGTCTTTTTATACCTGAGCTTCTTGAAGTATCTGTTAGACAGAGTGGATTTGAAAGTTGTCCTTTTCTTGATACATCAGAGGTTGCAGTGTTGCAGCAACCAGAACATTTAATGTTTGCGCAGCGGAAGTTAGTGCATATCAGAGATTTTCTGATTTGTTCAAAGATAATACCGAAAAGTAGAGTTTACTTTCGTGTAGCCGATCTTGAGTCAGAAAAATGTTTCCACCTTTAGAATCTTCTCAATAATTTCATTATTTTGACTTGACGTGAATAGCTTTGTAGTTTGAAAAGACTTAACTTAAGTTCATAGACAATAGAGACAAGTGGCTCAAACTTATCTTCTCAGATGGTATCGTATGTTCTTTATTACTTCAACTTGAGCTTGCGTCTAAACTTCATTGCTTTAACTCAAGTTTGCGTCTATTCTTCATTGCTTTTTTTGAAGTCTTCATTTAGCTCATCTTCTGATTATGTGCGTGTGTACTTGTCATCTTCTTATCTTAATGTGTGTATATCAGTCTTCTGAAGCTTATGCATATGTACTTGTGATGTTTCTTCATTTTAGACTGTTTCGTCTAATCTTTGTCTGATCTATTTTTCGCCTGTATTGTGATCATCAAAATACTTAGAGAAATAATGATCTTGATTTAATAAATATGAAAAATGGGCTCAACTTGTTTTTGACTTGACCTACTCAAATTTAATTCGTTATTAACTTGACACATTCAAGTTGATCAACTTATCTTTTTATTATTGAATTATTTGAATATTTAACTTTATTTTTCTTTAAATGGAAATAAAAGAAAATTGTAGAAATGAATAAATTGTTATAATTAATGTTTAGGTGATAATCGCATCACGACTGATTCAGGTGATTGCATGATAACATGATAATGGTAATGAAGTAAAGGTGATGCGGCAATAAAAAAAATAATAATAATATAATGATGATAATGATAATATTAGTTATGATAGTGGTAGTTACATAAACCATACGATAACAATGAATTAATTAAGATATTTAAAGATATTGCTAACCAATGTTTAAGGACACTAATTAATAAATTAATAAGAGAAAATATTTAATACACAAATATAAGTAAATACAAAAACAAATATTGAATAGCATATGACTATGATAAAATCTTTTACTCTAGTGATAAAATTGACCACTGTTCAAATCATACTTTCCCTTATTGCATCGTCACACTATATTAATTCGATGTAAAAAAAATACATTCCTCCATCAAATTAACTTTCTAATGCTACGTGTACAACTTCATCTAATAATGTTTTTTTAAGCTCAAATACTTTTTATTTGGCCCGAGACAGAACCGGAAGCATGGTTTGAAGAAACTTGAAGCAAGATTTAGTATATGTTTCTAGGTAATGCTCCAATTTCATAGAAATACAAAAAGCAAATTTGGTCTCTAAGTCGTCCACGAGGTTGAGTATTGTGACATATCTATCGCATAATCTAAAATAATATGATTATGTGACCTTCTTGTTGAGCATGGATGGATTCACTCCACAATAATTCACTTCATCGCATGTTAACAACATATGTGTTACCTTTTTATTGAGCATAGATTCCCTCCACAACAATTCACTTCATTGTATATTAATAACACGCGTGTCATTCAAATTGCAGGAAACTCAAAAGCAAATCAAGGTTGAATATATCATCCTATCCAAGAAACCTATGACCACTGAATCCCCATTTTACCTCGTGTGTCAAGATCTAATCAAAGTTGACATTTTCATTAAAACTTTGACACATTGTTGGCATAATTTCTTAATTGGCAAATTGATGCTTGTAACGTTAACTTGATAAGAGATGTCAACAAACAATAGTAGAATTAATGGTAGATCTTTTGGACTCTAAATCGGGTATATATTTGTACATTTTGTAACTATTATTATCTTCTTAAGTAGAATAATATATATTAATTTATAAATATTATAGACAAAAAATAACATTATTATTAAATATTATTTATAATAATGATAATTGTAATAATAATAATAATAATAATTATAACCATCATGGTGGTAACGAGTTTATTAAGATATTTTAAAGTATGATAATTGACATAAGATTTAATTTTTATTTTTCTACAATTTTATAAAAAATTATTAATTACAGGAGGTATTAATGAATCATAGAATAAATATTTTAACTCAAATCTTCCGCTTTTAACTTAACAGACGGACGATATTAACCATCCTCGTTATATATTTGTTAAGATACTAATGTGCAATCTAGAAACGGGAAATACAATTAATATAGGCTTAAAAACATCAAATTTAGGGTATAATCCCTATTTTTCTACTGGCATTCATGGCAAATAGATCCTCTGTTAATGAACTGCCTTGGCAGTCAATAAACACAGAGAAGAGAAAGAGAGAAAGAAAACAAATAAATGAAGATTATGATAAAGAAACAAGAAAGTTGGAGAGATAAAAAAGTTAGAGAGATAATGTAGAAAAATTTACTCCAAATACCTAACTTTGTTGAGAGTATTAAAATTAATTTTGAAAATTTTCTTGCGGTAGTCTATGGATTATTTATTGGTGACAGGTAATTAATATTATTCACAAATATCCCTGCGTGCAAATTCAGATTATAATGTATTTGCACACTAATAATATTAGCCATTTGATAATAATAACTCTTTTGTCTTTTGGCTCCTTTTGTCTCTGGACACCCACCATTCTTTAATGTCTAAATTATCATTTTCCTTCGTTTTTACTGAACACTTTTTGACTTTTTTCCCTCCAAAACTAATATCAACCGTGTTTTTTGTCTTTAGTACAAAATCTCGTGAAAGCATCAAAGTAAAATTAATCTCACTTTTTGACTAACCAAAAAGGTGATAGAATATTAGAAGCTTTACATTAATAGGATTAATTAATTGAACCAAACAATGTTGAGTTCCATGATAAAGAATAAGTTTTATTTTCTTTTTGTTGTACTTTATTAGAATATTGTATCGAAGAATTAGATTTGTAATCAAATTTTAAATGGTCATAAGACGGTGGTTTGCAACGAAACAAAGAAAGGTCATATAATTTGCTAGGCACGTGGGCTTTTCTAATTAAAAACTAATCTCAGCCCTTAAACTATAACTAAAATATCTCATTTTTCACTGCAACCAAAATTTTATCACTAAATTCACTTATCTGTGTGATATGATTTTAGTTCTTCCAAAAAAAAAAAATAATTGGTTTTGATTTTCATAAATTCTAGTTTTATTATTCCTAAATAATGGAAACAACAATTTTCTATTATATTTTATAACACTATAACATAACACGTACATATTAGTAAAGCAAATGTAGAATAAACTGAACCAAAAAATACCTTCAGCTAACAAGAGTTGCAGGTCTGTTTATTGTTTAATCATTCAAACTCTTACTCTCACACAACTAGATGGAGCATCAGTGTTCAATTGGCAGAGGAGCCTAAGGTTGCCAACAACTATATTTATAGATATGAATATGAGTAGGCTTCACAAGTGCCTACTCAAATACATGTAGACTTCACCTGGTTATGAGATAAACTTTTAAGTTCTTTGGTCTATCATATTTGCAATGAGAGAAAGTATCTAGAACATGCATTAAATGCTATAATACCAACCTATTCACTATGCTAATTAGATGAAATAATTTATTAATTTATCTGCCCATTCTTGAAGTATACTTAAGTTTTCTTATATTGAGTACATATCCATTATTTATATAGATTAGTATTTCTACCTTTCCATTATAAGAAAAAAAAATTACATGTTTCACACTTAGGTTATCTATATTAACATATCAAGCATCTTAATATAAGTACAAAGTTATGTTCATCTGAGCAGGCTGAATGTTTCATCTCTCAGATTGAATGTTTCATTTATTTTGTCCATCATCCGCTAAACCATAACACGCATAATATACTTTATACTTTGCTAAAGTCAAAATAATTTAAGATCTAATTGGTCTCAAGTCTTGAAAATATTTATTAAATTATACTAATGTGAGTTACACCTATTTTTTATATGACCAATACATTTAATAAAAATAACGTAAATTCTTTTGGATATATTGAATTATAACTATACAATATTTAGATTATTCATGTCAGATGTTATAAAAAACTAAATAACAATCAGAGATAATTAAACAATTCTTATTTATTTTTACATACTATAAAAGTATATATTATATTAATTTTGATATATGTATATAAGGTCTTGAATAATTTAAAATAATATAAATTTTGTATACAATAAAAATTTTAATAGTGAGTATTGATATAGAATTATTTAAATAATAAGATATTGAATAGTTTATAGTGGATATAAGGTGTAACTATAGTTGATCCTCTCTCATCACTTTACTATAAAACCTCAACCATGTTATTCATCATTATATAAATTGAAGACAAAAGAGTGTGTCCTCCCAAACCTGGCAAAAATTATATATGATTAAGATTGATGGTATATCAAGTCCAAGATAAAGTCAGCATGGGATGGTTCTGGCTGTTAGCCTAGCCTCTTCCCTTTGATTGCAAGGCAATAGGGTACTAGTACAATAACACCTTCTAGTGCAATATTCCTGCATGCATTAAAGGGAGGTTATAATCAAACTTTTTGAGTCCACACAGAAGAGGACGAAAGGTAATGACTTAGCTAGGGTCACTTGTCCCCACCCACCTAAAACTCAGCCAAGCTAAGTGTCAAGAAGTGATTGCATGATTGGTGGGGTTTGTACTACAAATACATACATAATATTGTTGTCAAGCCAAAGCTATTAAGAATCCAAACAAAATAGTGTGTATGTATATGTTGTAATTTTATTAATCTGGGGTCCCCTAAAACAAATGGCTCTGGCAATTCATGTGCTTGCAATGGACGACATTGCCTCTTTCCTAATATTGACCTAATATTAGTCCTACAATATTTGCTCAAACTCTTTCTCTCTTGCTTGTAATAATGTCATTAATTTCTTGTATGTATTTTTGTCTGAATTCTAAGAATCAATCCTTAAAAAACACTGTAATTAAAAAAAAGTAAATATTAATTTGGTTTCTATACTCTGTTAAATGCTGACATATTAATCTTAATATTCTAAAAATAATAAATAAGTTATTTATTTTCTAGTCCCTAATATTTATAATTAATTTATTTTTATTTCAATCTTTATCGTTAAGACTAACTTTTATAAAAAAAAATAACTGAAAAATTAAAATAGAAGACTTATTTACTATTCTTGTGATATCAATAACTAATAAGACAATGTCTTATAAAATTAAGAACTAAATTCATGTTTTACTCTCAAAACATTGATGAAGAGCATTCATAAATTTTATTATAAATAAAGATATCAATATTATTGTGAGTAATATATCATTTTAATTATTAAACTTTGAGGTCAATATAACTTTTAAAAATGAATAAATAAGTATTTAATTAACTTCTCTAATCCTCAAAGTATTTCAAATAAAATTTCTTAATAGTTAAAAAATGTTATATACATAAACTATTATAAGAACGATATATTGAAAAATTTGAGACTAAAATCATAATTTTCTCAAAAGTTAAAAGTTACTATACTACTTTACATGTGCATTCACGTCTGTTTATTTTTTTTTTTTATAATGATAAAAGAACTAATATTTGTTAAACTTTATTTCATGCAACAATTTAAATATATATACGAAGGGTGCACCTAATCATCCTGATTTCATGTTAATCAATTGCTTAATATAATCTATCAAGTATATTGACAAATTCAAATATTTGATTACCGTAAATAAAGCTAACAAATATCTTCTAGATATTCTGATATAAATATAGTTAGATTGATAGGAATATTCCAACGTATCACCCCCTCAAGTTGGAGCATGCAAATTGTGGATGTCCAACTTGGATAACAATGAGTCAAACTGTGTAGTGCTAAAGACTTTGTAAAGATGTCAGCAAGTTGAGTGTGTAGGAACATGACAAGGATGTATACGATTCTGAAGTATTTCATTTTGAACAAAGTGACAGTCCACCTCGATGTGTTTCGTCCGTTCATGGAAGATGGAGTTTTTAGCAATATGAAGGGCAACTTGGTTATCACAATAGAGGCGCATTGGTTCAGGGTGAGAAACATCGAGACAAGTGAGAAGGTCTTGTAACCATTTCAACTCACAAGTGGCGTGAGCCATGGAGCGATATTCCGCTTCTGCAGAGAATCGAGAAACTGTGTGTTGTTTCTTAGTTTTCCAAGACACGAGGGATTGTCCAAGAAGAATGAACCACCCAGTGAGAGACCTGCGAGTGAAGGGGCAACTAGTCCAATTAGAATCACACCAAGCATACATGCGAAGGTCATTGTCTCATCTCAAAAGGATTCCCTGGCCTGAGTGTCCCTTTAAGTAACGCACTACGCGCAAGGCGCTGTCTCTGCTCCTGCGCCGCGGTTAATGCATGAACTGAGATAGAATGTAAAGGAGAGCTCAGGACGAGTGAAGCACAAGTAAATGAGACGTCCAACAAGACGACGATATGAGTTAGGCAGTGAGCTCTCTGCTAGTGCTAAGCGATGGTTCTCTACTAACGGCGTGGAAGTCGGTTTGGCCCCAAGTAAGCCAGTTTCTGCAATTATGTCAAGGACATATTTGCGTTGACATAAATAGATGTCGGTAAGGGACCGAGCAACCTCTACTCTCAAGAAATATTAATCTTCCTAAGTCTTTCATGTGAAAACACCGATGAAGATAATCTTTAAATGCTTGGACAACCATTTGATTATTGTCTACAATGACTAAATCATCTACATAAACCAACACTACAAGTTTGTGAAGTTCTATTGAAGATTGAAGAAGGAATAATCAAATTGAGAGTATACGCTGAAACAATCTAATTCTATTTATAATAAATATCTTCCCAATATACTTAAATAAATATAATTAGATGGATAGAAATATGTTTATTATTATTTTTAATATATCAATCCTACAACCTATTAAAAATAGACACGAATTGGGTTCTAGAATTGAATGAATAAAATACGAGTAAGAATAAAATTTTACTCAATTACGAATAAGAATCCATTCACATCGAAGTTGATTCCCTGTCTAGAACCTGATTAAAAGTAATGACCAAAGGCCAAACGTGTCTTATATGTAATATTGATTAGAGATATATGGTCAAACTAATAGATAGAGAAAGCCTATTTCCCAAATGCTAGGACATTTCTGTTTTCCTTAAGTTTTCTTTTTCTTTTCCTTTTTCTCCCATACATATTCATCTAATTTGATTTTAATTTGTTTTGCAATTATCATCTTATAGAATCTATTGAAATTTCTTGAAGTATATTCCATAGACTCTATCACGTGTTTGTTCAACTATCATTGTACACTATTCCATTACATCACTTTCATTCGTCGACCTCGATATAATCTACATCCAAATCTAATTGTCAACTTCGTTTACAAACATGAAATGCCTCTGGTTAATGCTATCCATGTTAGAAATAATGTAGGTCATCAGGTTAATCGATAACAATGTTGAGCGTGGAGAATAAATAATAAGTACAACAACGAGTAACATGGTAAAATTAATAAATAATAAATAATTTTAAGATAGATTCTAATATTAAGTAGAAATTTAAATTATAAATCTAACTTAATTTTAAAAAATCGATTTATAAAATAAGATGACTTCCTATTAATATCTTTCACCATGCAAGTAAACATGTTCCAAGAAATGATATGCAATATTTTTCTTAATTAACAGATATTAACTAGTTAATTAATATTTTGTTTATTCATAGCTTACACATTTTTTTTTTATTCTGCTCGATTAGATTGTTCTTTCTTTTCTTTTTGTTGATATTGCTCTACCAATCGTCCAAAAGAAGATGAAAATTCAAAGTCTAAGAAATGTTGGGACTAACAAACACAATAGTTAAAAAGGCTAGCTTGTTTTTTAACATTATTTTTTATGAAAAGAATTGAATATATTGAAGATTTGAGGATATTCGGATAACATTTTTTAACGATGTGAATCAGTAAAAGTCACTGTTGAACTCGGTGATCAATTTGATTATTTTAATTTAATTTATTAGTTGTCTTGAGTTTCAATCTTAATAGAAGGTACATATAATATTAACTTGAAAACTATAATTTTAGGATGTTTCTCTTGAAAACAAAATATTTTTATAACAACTAATTTCTTAAAAGTTTAAATAATAATGGGTCATAAGTTATAAATTGAAAGTGATAGGATGAATTAAGCTGAGGCCACAATCTTGGTATTGATAGGCTTCAATCTACATATTTAATGGTCCAGCTCGTTAATAAGTTTTAAATATATTTTTTGATAAATCATTTCTTAGACTCTGGTATATTTCATATTTCTGTTTTCAATTCTTTAAATTTTTATTTTATTTTTTTTCAAAGTTTAGTTCGTCACTGATTTTATTTATCTCATCAAGGAATAATGTGAAAAAAAAGTTGAAGGACTGAAAACATAATTTAAAAATAGATAAAAGATTAACATTTTAATTAGCCTCATAATTTTTGTCCCGGTAAATTTTCAAAACTTTGTATTTAGTTATTTATTTTTAAATTTTTACCTTTGATACTCTTTATAAAAATGTGTTAAAATTTATCTCAAGTATACTAATTCTAATACAAATGGGGTTATTAACAAAATTGAAGTAAAAAATGTTCTCAGTTTGCAAAAATTAACAATTAACATGGTCCAACCTGCTAGAAATTTGATTTAGATTATAAGATTAACTAACAAAACTTTACAAAATAGATGTGTAAGATATAGACACATAATAGATAATTTAATAAATAATAAGTATCACAATAAATTAATGACAAAAATAACAAATAATCATAAAATATAAAATAGATTCTAATACCAAATTAAAATGTGAGTTATGAATTTAATTTAACCTTATAAAACTAATTTAAAATAATTTTTATTTCTCACTTATATACATATAAGATATCATATTTTTAGGTAATCTCGCATCTCCAATTTCAATAAAACCATTATCATTTTGTCAAAATTATCAACAATTAAAAAGTAATCATGGTTAATTTTTATCAGAAAATCAGGTTTGATTTTACATTTACCCAAGTGAACTTACATACATACAAATACATATAGACACATGTATATATATGTATATGTATGTATGCATGTTGACAGTGGTTAATTATTCAAATAATGCTTTTCACCGTTTTCGTCAACTTTGACATATGTTTGGATTTGAAGGTTTCAAAGAGGGGCATGATCAATAACTCAATTCAAATTGGTCTACAAAGTTAGGCATATATAGGAAACTTGGCATGGAATTAATGGGATTGGTTAAAGGCTTTTGACGTTTATATGCTCTTGAGCTTTGATCAATTTTTCTTTCTTTCACCACAAAGACTGGTCTTTATTCTTTTACACATATTATATATATATAGTAACTCGATTTGTCTTCTCTTTCTTTCCAGAAATATTTTACTAAAGAAGTGGACCAGATCTTCAATCGATAATCAAGACCGACCAACCAATATATAAAGTTCACAAGTTTGGTCAATTGACATCTGCAACAGTGCAGCAACAAATAAATAATTGAAATTATGTTAACTCGTTAAAATAAATCAAATTTGATAGATTAAATACTTACTTTACTCCCTAATTTAGATACACATTCTCATCATAACTTTTAAAAGGATATTTAAAAAAAAGCATTGAGTAAAAATTTGATAATTATATTAATTTTTTGGTGAATATTTATTACCTAATTATATAAGCGTCGGTAATATAACATATTATTTATTATTATAGATATT
Source organism: Hylodesmum podocarpum (assembly GCA_026586105.1). Classification (NCBI taxonomy): domain Eukaryota; kingdom Viridiplantae; phylum Streptophyta; class Magnoliopsida; order Fabales; family Fabaceae; genus Hylodesmum; species Hylodesmum podocarpum. The sequence continues at coordinate 3,537,182 of JALJEV010000493.1, read as the reverse complement.
TGATTTTGGATTATTTTTTAATTTTATTTTATACTTTGCTGATATTATTTTATATAAAATTGAAATATATTAACCTATAATTTTAATTAAACTAAAAATTATGTATATGAATTTTTTTGTTAATAACATGAAACCGAAAGTACATCACTCAAATTTAATCTATGACTAAAAACTGAAAAAAAAAACACTCTCTCTCTCTCTTCATTTGATTATTATTGAATTCTTCGGTCAACCAAACGCGGGCAGCTATCAATATTGTTTTACTCCATCGGTCAGATACGTCAAATTTTATTCGTGCTTTTTAAGGTTTAAATATATTTTTATAAATATGTGAGTTATGATTTTAATAGTTTAAATTATTATTTTTGGTGTTTATCAAAAAAATATTATTAAAAAAAATTAATTGCTGACCACATGACCATTTAAAAAAAAATTGTACATTTTTCTCTTAATTTTGTGATTGATCTCTCGAATACTTGTCTTAGGAATTGTAGCATCCCCTCTAAAAGCCAAATCTCTCAAGTGATACATTGTATCTGGAATAACTTCCAAGAGGGATCGATCATGTGTAGGGTTCTGCACTTACCATAACAGTTGGAATTGCATTAAGTGATTCTCTTTCTTTCCCATCTAGAAGGTAAATTAAAAAAAGCATATTTCATATTTATTAAAAAAAATTAATTATCTATCTTAAATCTTACTAATTATAAAATATTTTCTTTGAATTGTATTTTCTAATTTCATCTGTCACCCATAAAATAGAAAGTTAAAGCATTAATAGTAATATTAACTGAAGGATATTTTAAGAATAGCCGTATTTAATAATAATAAAATATTTTTAAAATTTACTTATAATTGAAACCGATGAAAGTAATGACTAAAATAATTACATAGAATATGAACAAATCTATCATAAAAAGTTATTATATATATATATATATATATATATATATATATATATGTATACTGATACACAGTAAGTAGAATAGTGTGGGACAAATAATTGGTCCAGATCAGGACAACTTTAAGATTTATGTTGCTTGTTATTCAATGCACATGATAAATAATTTTGTGTTGTGTACATTTTTTGATAAACATATGTACTGGATAAAAAATGATATTTTTATTATAATATCATTCATGTTGTATAATATTAGTTTTGTGTTAAATAAAAGATGTTGGACAAATTTTAATATTTTTAATTGTTTTGATATTCATTGTTAAATTATTTTCAGCGCTACCTAGTATTTATATTTTATTATTTTATTATCATATATTAAAATAAAATATATTGAAAGAAAAGGATGGTGTGAACAAACTAATTATAGATATTGTATATAATATTATTTTTGTTTAAATTTAACATTCATTTAAATATCATTTAAGCCAATGTTTTCCATATGTTAATATAAACAAACAAAAGAAAAAGGTTTTATCATTTTTTTTTTCAAAATGAAAAAGGCTACTAATCTTCACATGTAAAAGCTTAAAAAATACAAACACATCATGAAGACAACCACAAAAAACAATGGAAATGAAAGAAGTGAAAGGGTGAAAAACAACCAAAATTTGACCTCCACTTTTTGAGATATCAATTATTTGAAGCATGCACGGGACTAAATCTTTGGTGTTATTTAATTCTTTAAATTTTAGAAAACAAATGGATGCATATAATTGATGCTAAATTTGAGCAAACTTTGAAACTTAATAGTCACATTAGAACTTATTTTGTCACGGAATGTGATCATCTTGTTCTTATTGTTACTAATATTTGTTGATTATAAAAAGGGTAGTCATTAATACTTAGTTACCCCATAGATGATTACAAGTGTTTTATTGTTTGAATAATTACTCTGGTTAAATAATTTAAATTCAAATAACAAAACAAATACTAACTAAATTATTTATTTTTTAGAAGAAACTGAACTCTTATTAATATGTATTATAGTCAGATTTTAACATAAACAACATAATTTGAAACTTGGACAAGTGTTAAGAGAAAATCTGAACTATTTAAAGGTCTTAATCCCTGCAATGAGGGAAATGGGACAAGTATCCATGCTAAGATAACAAAATGAACAAGATATGATTTTATTCACACTTCAAAATCCTTACCTACTGATATGTACCCCACTACCAAAACACATGAAAATTACATAATTCCAATGGCAAAATAGTTACTATTTAATTTCGTCTATACTCTATACTATACCAGTAAATCTGTAATCTAACATCTACACGCAATTTACTTCTTACTGTAGAAAAAGAAATATCGCAATCAGGATACGAATGACTGCCATGGTCATTTTGCTTAACTGCATAAGTTTTCATCGACTTTTTTCTTTCTTTCTTTTTACAAGGTGTGAAATATTCATTGAGTTTAATTATTAATTATTAATTTCTCCAAAAATACCCCTAATTAACCCATATATATAAAGATTTTTTTTAACTATGTTTTTCATACACAAAACTCAAATCTGAGATTTTGCACGAGAAATTCAAATCCAATGAAATGATCATTGGGTATTTGAAAATATGAAGATTGTTCTTCAATTTTTGGTCAAGGAACATAAGTAGTAAACTGTTTTAAAGTTTCATCTTTATTTGAAAAATAAAATGATATTTTTAATTAAAGTAAATGATAATAAATGTGGATATAAACATTAAAATTATTAATATCAAATATATTGATTCAAATAAATTAGCTCATATTAAGCAAAGTCTTGATTTCAAGTTTTATAAATAAAAAATGTAGTATCAAGAGAAAAAATTTAACTTAAAAATGTTGAGTCAAATCCCCGACAAAAGTTAATCATTCACAAAAAGGTAAATGAATATTTGACACTAATAATATTGTAAAAAAATCATTAAAATTATTACTTGTAATAGATTTTTTAAAAAACATAGATAAAGATGGATACTACATTATCTATTCAAATCTGTACGACCAACATCCCTATGAATGCGTCGGATCCAACTCACATGTTGTTTCTTGGTATATTTCCTTTCCAATCCGTCCAATAGAAAAATAACTTATAACAAAGGTATTAATTTTAAATTCGAAACTTGAATTACACAATTGTGATAAATATTTGAAAAAAATAACAAACTGACTGTATATATAATAAAATTTCATCTGGTTGAATAGAATTATTTCTTTTGAAATCTTGTATATTGTAAAAGTACCGTGGTGTTTGGTACAGTTATTTCATATTTACATTTTATTAAAAATAAAGATAAAAATGTGTGTTTAATTACGTTGGAAATTTTATGTCACTTAAAAAATATAGTCTTTTGTATGTATATAACTAAGAAGTAATTCACTTTAGAAATTATTTGTATAAAATTGAGTTAGAATATACCCCCACTTTTATGACATGGTATGTTATAATTCGGTAGAATTCATTAATATTTAGATGATATAATTCTGTATAAAATTTCCATTAATATTTAAAAAATTAAATTTTTTAAATTATTTTTTGAAAATAAAAAAATATTGTCATTCTATTATCACAATTTTCAACTAACTGTTTTTAGGAAATAATAATTGAAAATAAAAATAGAAAATAATATCTCCAACCTACCTAAAGGGTATTTTTTGGTTTGAAATAGAAACGTGCATGTGAATTGTAAAGAGGACAAAGCTCACCAGCTAACCATAATTGTAGTTGAAGTTGGTTGAACCATCCAATTCAATGATTGAAACAAGTCCATATACATTCAACTTCCAATCAATGCAAAGCAACTTTCCTTCCCATGCAAGAATTAAGTACCTTCAACACTCTACATGCATGCCACATTACATCACAATTATATATACTGCATGATAACATGAGTCTAATCATCAACACACATTCCATTATTTTTGTGAAAATGGCTAGCAGCAGCACAACCTTATCAAACGAGCGTTTAGGGGCAGAGATAGTGTACGGCTCGGAAGAATGCCATCGTAGATCGATGGAGCTTCTACAAGAGCTAGGATTCCCGAAAGGGGTGCTTCCATTGAAAGATCTTGTGGAGTGTGGAAGGGTTCGTGAAACGGGGTTCGTGTGGATGAAGCAAAGGACACCGAGCCAGCACTTGTTTGAAGGAGCTAATAAGAGCCTTGTGAACTATGAAGTTGAAGTCACTGCATATGTGGAAAAGTTTAAGATGAAGAAAATGAGTGGCATTAAGAGCAAGCAAGTGTTTGTGTGGGTGCCTATATCTGAGATGAGCATTCATGATGATCCTAAAGGAAACAAGATTGTCTTCAAGACCCCTTTCGGGATTGGTAAGTCCTTTCCTGTTGAAGCTTTTATGACCTTAGAGGAAAAGGAAATGTACCTGCAGCTTCAGCATAAGGAGCTCAAACAAATTTGATTAGTTTTTCAGAAATTTGCATGATTACTTTGTATTTGGGCTCTAGAACTAACCATATGTTATTGATATAATTTGTTTTGGATTTGGAAGATGAAAATAACTTCCTTTAGTGTGAATCAACTTCAATTTTCAAAGTTCAAATACTCTATACAAAAGTTGCTCATCAACAATGGAGAACCAAATTAAAATTTGAGAAATACTTATACCAACTCTAATATAAATCAATCATTTAACTATTTTATAAAATATACGTATATTTCATTTATTAATTTTTTTTAGATAAATAATTAACTAATTAACTTGTATTTCAATTTATCGACGATAAATCTTGTTGAATATGCAGCTTTGTCAGGTTATACAAATTTTGGTGTCGTTAGGTGGATTGTCACATTAATCCTGTAAGTGAATAGAGGTCTTAAGCCCACATTTTGAAAATCAAAAATCACTATTCAAACACAAGTTCTAAAAAGTCATTTCACTATTTACACTCCCTTATTTGCTTAAGGATTGTTATTTTTTTCCCTCTCTTTTCCAAACAACATTGCTTACTTATCTCATTTTACCTCATCGTCCCCCTCTCATTTAACTATACCCACATATGGTTTTACTACACTTGTTCCTCTCACTTTTCTTGATGGCATATTATTAAAGCACTTAGAATTGTCTAGTTTAAGATTAAATAAGTTATTAGTCCTTAAACAGTTTTATGATTATGTTTTTAACAAAATTTTAGCTAGTTTTAGTCCTGAATTTTTTGATATTTTATTTTACTCATTCAACAAAATTTTGACTAGTTTCCGTTACTAAACTTTAATCCTTGCCATCAGATATTATTGTTAGATAATAATGTGGTATGAATTTTTTTTAGGCGTATGAAAGCAATTTCTAGTTATTTATAACTGTCAGAAAATATTTAATACATTTTAAACATGCCAACAAGCATTTTAAATAAGGCATTAGTTGGAAATTTGTAAAGAAAATTAAAAAAGGTAAATGATGTGATTCTACAAAAGAAAATTAGTAAAAGATGTGATTTGACAAAAGTTTGACTTGTTTCTACATTAGTCTTTTTAAAAATTTGTGATTCAGTTAGTATTATAAAAATCTAAAACACCAGCTGGATTGAAAAAAAAAAATAATCTAAAACACCACTATGTTTATCCTTATTGACTAAAGCAGTAGCATTTATAAATTTAACATAACATGTTCACTCAGAAAAAATAAGTTCAACAAAGAGGAGACTTTGCTTATTTAAATTAGCTTGTTAAGAAATTCTTGCAGTGCAATTATGAAGAAGCAGTTTATCTTTTTTTCTGATCTTCCAGAAAGCAAGGGCAATTCCTAATGACAATGAAACAAATGAAAGGACAAAAGAAAAGAATAGTAATAAACTGTACACACCACCATTAGTACAGGGGAGTTGTTCAATCCCATATTCATACACAATAAACTACATATATTCTAACATCTACAACTAAGCTATAACAACAACAGATAGGTATATAAACCATCCCAAAGTAACTGGTTCCTGCTCAATGTTTTTCATGTAAAAAGTGGCAAGCATGAGAGCTTACAGAAGCTCAAAAGAATGCAAAATTTCCCAGTTCACTTGTGTTCTTCATTCTGGAAATTCTCTGAGATACCTGGCTCTATGCATGATGGTTCCTTCGGCCACTGGGCTTATAATCTGGATTGTCACTCTTGTCCGAATCAGAATTCTCCCCGAGTCTCTACATCCATGTTTCCTGCTTGACTCCTTCGCCGTCGTCGATCCTGAAATATCATTCACAATGTTTGAGAAACACCTCCGAACACACTATCATATGTAAATTTCAAAAGGGGATAAGATGCTTCAAAGGAGTTCCAAAATTAGTCAGTTTTTCAGAAAAATGATTGTTGCAATTGCAGATTCTCTCGTAATGTCTAACACATTTTGACATTTTTGTTTGACCTTGTATGTTGTTGCAAGGAAGCAAATATAATAGTTTCATAGAACACTACCAGATTGGAAACACATTGTGGTTGTGATGTAAAAGATAGGAATCGAAACTCAAACCTCTCGAGGTATAGGATATTCCTCAGATTCAAGCATGCGGACAACTTGGCTCATCCTTGGTCTTTTTTCAGAATCTGGATCAACACACCTCAAAGCAGTCAAGAGGGCTCGCTTAAGGGCACTTGTCGATGGCCTGGTCTCAATGTTGGGGTCCAATACCTCCTCTGAGCGTCGACACCCGACCATCATCTTGAGCCAATCAACCAAATTTACCTACAAGAACCACCTGATAGTATTAAGGAAAGTCTAATGACAATAACGAGTTGTATCCGTTGGAATTGAAAGAAAACTATGAAATAAATGACATTGTTATATACCCTATGTGAGACTTTTTATTTTTACATTCTTTCAAAATCATTAACTCATGTTAAGACGCAGCATCCATTTTATTAATTACTCAATTTTGATTCCTCACATCATGACACACGTTTCTTTGTAAAATCTAGGACTGAGATTAATTTGAGTACACATCTCAGTTATGTTTAATGATTCAAAATTAATTTCATCAAAACCAATTCTACTAAACTTCAAAACAAACAAGCCCACAAAATAGTAAAGAGCATAAATATATAAATTTAAAAAAGTATGTCAGTCTTTATGATTTCTTCACAAAACTAATGACACACCTCAGCTGCTGGTCGGCTATAATCCACTGGGTCTCTTCCTGTAATTGCTTCAAGGAGCAATACCCCAAAGCTGTAAACATCACTTTTCTCATTTAGCAAACCAGAATTTGCATATTCTGGAGCTACATATCTGAGAAAGTGTATTGCAAGCATGAAAAAAAGAATGAGTAAGTTAGAGGCAGTTTCAGTTTCTATAATATCATATGTCTAAAATAACAAAAAAGATTAAGTTCCCAAATTTCAGAGTGCAAATAAAAGTCTACTACAATATGGTTGAATTGAAAATTAGAGGCAACAATTTATCATAATTTTGTGAGCATAAGAAAACACTTGATCATTTTTGGTTTGTTTAGTAAGCCAGATTTGGCACATTCTGAAGCCACATCTGAAAAATGTAATGCAAGAATGTGAAGAAGCAAACTAGAGACAGCTACATTCCTTCACATATATTATTAGTCTAAGGAATAAAAAGGCTAACTCTGTCAATTTTTTAGTGCAAAAGATTATCAGCTACATTTTGAGTTTTGACAGAATCATCATAATTTTTTTAAGCAAAAATGAACTACTTTACATTAAGTATGGTATGCATAGATTCTAATCATGATTAGACTACAGACATGAAATCACTGACAAAAATTAAACCTAAGATTGCACTTGCTTCAGGGAATGATGTTACATTCCTGGCAGGCTGACAACAAAATACCCTGGAATGATATTTCTTAAAAATGATTTTACAAAACTTGAAACAAATGTAAGAATGTTACACTTACATAACCATTTCAACATTCCTAGGAATATAAATCTAAACCCTCAAACAAAGCCCCATAAAGTTAATATAATTTCACAATTTGCAGTATAAAATATAAGAAAAATAACAAATCATAATGCCTAACCAAGCATTTATAAAACCACTACTTTTTACACAGAAAATAAACAAACCCCAACATTTAAACAAAGAAGCTTACCCAAATGTACCCATAACTCTGGTTGTAATATGACTTTTTCCAGCACCCAGTAACTTAGCCAGCCCAAAGTCTGATATTTTGGCATTAAAGTCCTCGTCAATTAAAATATTGCTCGACTTAATATCTCGATGCACAACTTTTGGCTCAATTGCTTCGTGCAAGTAAGCCAACCTATAAGATATAATAATCAGAGATCAAAAGTAAATTCATCCTCCTTGTAAAAAGGAAGCTCACAACAACTAGTAGATTAGTTTTTTTCAGGGACAAATAAGCATACGCTTTGGCTGTTCCAAGGAGAATTTTAATTCGAGCATCCCAAGTAAGAAAACCATGCTGCCGCATGGCTCCGTGAAGCCACTGCTCTAAATTGCCATTGTTGACATACTCATAAACCAATAACCTGAAATTAATAGCAGGCTCAATAAATCCACATCTACAAAATATACAATCCAGCACTTAAGATTATCAAGCAAATGCAAATTGCAATATAAAGACAACAAGACATGTGTCAATCATCAAGAAATTTCTTTGCAGAAAAGACTTCTAGACTTAATTTTTCAAACAGTTTAATAGATATGTAATATGATTACATTGGAAACATTAACTATAGAGTGAGCCTTTAAGCTGTCAATCAAATGACCAAGTCAAGTACAGAAGCAAACAGTCAAACACATGCATAAAGCGCAAACACTAGACAATTTGTTACCTGTGTGTGCCTTCAATGCAGTATCCCAAAAGTCGAACCAAGTTCTTATGCCGCACGTGACCAATAGCCTCAACTTCCACCCTGAATTCCTTTTCAGCTTGTCCTCTACATGAAACATGAAATAGGACATTCTATAAAACATGAAACAGGACAATACAAAAACTAGTCTAAAATTTAAAATGAAAATAAAAGCTGCAGCAATGCAACAAAACAAACTAATGACAAAACTCACAAATTATTTAGGAGCTTCTTAATGGCCACAGGATTTCTATTAATTAATTGACCTCGATAAACAATTCCATATCCACCTTCACCAATAACATTCTCTTTTGAAAACCTGTTTGTAGCAAGTTCGAGGTCCCTTAATGTAAACCAATGGCCCCAGCCAAGGTGAGAGAACTCAGGCAGACCAGACAAAGGGGATGGCGCAGTTATAGGATGCAAAGAAGACCTGTAAGCAGACATGCTCTTAACACCGCTTTCTTCACCTGATTGAGAGCCATTGCCATCTTTCTCTAAATGATTAAATGAGCCTGATTGACTACTATTATCCCCATTCTTCGTTTGGATCGAAACCTTTTCAGACTCCCTGTCACTAAATTTATCATTCAGACTCACAAAAGCACCTTTTGGATGATTATTTGCTGAAACTTGATCAACTCTGATTTCTTTGATCTCTTCTGAAACCGATAACACATGGCTAAGTCGAAGCTTGCCATTGACTCTTCTAATCTTCTTTCTTAACGTAAGACATATTGATAGCACCACAAGAATGATTATGATGAATAACCCAACTATTAGTCCCATTAGTACCCACACTTTCAATCCAAAAACAAATGTTTTCTTGGACAACCCCGAATTCAGATCAGATGCCATTTTGCTGCTGCCAAACAAATCCGCAGAAGTCAGTGCTAAAAAATTATAAGAAGGCACTTCAATGCATACAGCAAATCAAGCTGCAAGTTTTGACACCAAATTCTTCAACTGGATTACTCAATTACACCAGATTTGAGAAAGTTAATCACACATCCAGCCTTTAAAAATGTACGAAACAAACTGAACTATCCTTGCTACCAAATACAGAGGTAATTGAAAAACAAAATGGTGGAAAAAATTTAGAAAAATAAACACTAAATTTTGGTCTAGTACTCACATCCTAATAAATGAAGCACATATTTTTTTTGGTGAATTAAATGAAGCACATATGAAGTGGAGAAGAGTCTAACAAACTGAATTCAAACTTATTGCAAAATACAAAATGGTAAGAAGCCAAAAGAGCACAAAAACAAAGGAAAATGTTTTTTATAAAACACTTAAAAACAAAGTAAGTGAGAAAGACCGGGAATTTGTTCTATTGGCACACGGGAAGAAACAAGCCCAATAAAATTTCAATTTCAGACAACCCAAAATAATGGAGCCAAGTTGCAAGACAACCAATGACAAAACAACAAAAAAGGAACCATCTTTTGTTAACATCTCCTTGGTGTTTTTACCATAAACAATGCAACAATTTTCTCAAATATTATACTCAAAAAGAGGCAACAAACAACTCTTTGGAACTGAAAAAGGTTCAATGAATACCTGATCCCAACTCAAATTTTTAAACAGATTTCTCCCCAACTGGAATTCTCAAACAGTCTAGATCTCTTATGCTCCCAAAACCCTTTTGGGTGTGAAGACATTGAAGCACCACAAGTTAAGACCCATTAGGAAAATCTTACCAAAGTGAGATTTTGCTTTGTGGGTTTTCTAAAATGCTCAAAAGGGTGTCGGTATCCAACTTTGAAATGATGAGAAAAAGTGAGACCCCCTCTCCTCAGTGAAGAAGATGAAGGAGGAGGTCACAGCATAGAGCACTAATGTGGTGCAGTTGGAGGGAATTGGAGAACACAAGAGGCACATGAAATTCTGAAAAGAGAGGCAAATGGTGGGGTAAATAACAAGGCATGGAATTATCAGTGGTAGGTGATGGCAACTGACATGACTCATATTACATACTGTAAAAGAGAAAGCATCAAAGTAGCAATTTTTCTTTGCTGTTTCTTCAAATTTCTTCTCTCTTCAATCTCTTTCATCCTGTTTCTTCCTGTCTATGCTATTTCTCTTATTCATACTTTATTTGTATTTATTAGTGTTTAGTCACACTGAATTTTTCATATAATTATTACAGTACAGTGTATACCATAAATTGATCAATAAATGGATAAAAAGTATCAATAAAATGTTAATGGTTTATCTATAAGTTAGCATTAATGAACAGGAAAATAATGTAAAAAGGATACTGTGCCCAACTAACAAAAATATATTTTTTATTCTTGGAATAGAAGTAAATTGATTTCAAACGACATTTATTCGTATAATGTCAAGTATTTGAATCAAGAATTGTTAAAAAAAAATGACCTAATTATGTGAGAGATTTTTAAATTCATGAAATATAGTATCCTTTTTTTTAATAAAAATGTGTCTATTTGTGAAAAAAAATATAAATACAAAACGTTTTGTCATTGTATGAAAATGCATATATATTCATAAAATTAAGAATATTCTTAACCGTAAGTGAGAATGTTTTTAAGAGAACGTGAAATAAATAGATTTTAATAAAAATTTATTTTTTGAAAATATTGCAATAAAAGATGAAGAACTAAGAGTTTGTATGGGATGATTTCCAGTTTTTAGTTTTTAAATGTATTTTTTTAAAAAAGATGAGCTTGACAAAAAAACTAAAATAATTTTTAACTTATTTTTAAAACGGAAAAAAATATTTTATGAAATTAACTTTTACTTTTTAAAATATATATACTCTTTATATTTTAATTATAAACAATTTTATCTATGTTATCATCTATATTGCCTAAAATATTTACATTTTCAGATTAGAATTTTTGAAAAATTAAAACTAACTATATTTGATAATACAAAACTTAGTGTATAGAATACAAAACTAAATATATTATCTAGTATTTCGTTGTACCTTGAAATAAACTACTCCTTCTTATATCAAGAGACTTCAGTACATCCCTCAAAAATTTAGGTTTTGTCCAAGTAATTTCTTCTTCTCAATATAATCACCGGGTTTCATGTTGTTACATTGTATTTATTTTAACAATTAATCTCATAATTTTCTTCTTAAACTATTTTACAATAAAATGCTACTCAATTTTATATTATGTTGGAGTAATATAATTTTTAAGTCACATCATAATTAATGCATTATGCTAATATCATATAAAGTGTTTTTATCTATCTGATTTATGTAACACTCCAGAAATTTAAATATAATTTGAAGAAAATTAAATTACTATGCAAATAGTAATTACTGTGTAAATAGTAAATTACTGTGCAAATAGTAAATTACTGTGTAAATAGTAAAATACTGTGCAAATAGTTAATTACTGTGTAAATAGTAAAATACTGTGCAAATAGTTAATTACTGTGTAAATAGTAAAATACTGTGCAAATAGTAAAAAAAAAATAATAATAAACGAGTTACACGCGTTTATTATTATAATGAAATCACTGTGCAAATAGTAACTTTTACTGTGCAAATAGTAACTTTTGAAATCCTATAAATAGGGCCTAAGGGTTTCAGTTATAATCACAAAATCAAGAACATTCTCTTAAACTCTCTCTTAGAAATCTCTCCAAATTAGATAGAGCAAGTAAGTAGGGAAGGAATAGAGAAGCTAGGAGAAACAGAAAAGGGAGTTTGTCCTTATCTTACTTTACTATTTATGTATATCGTATTTTACTATTCATGTATACCGTATTTTACTATTCATGTATATGGTACTATTCATGTATTCTTAGTATGCTTCCGTGGTTGCGGTTTTGTCCGATCTTCCACATCGAACGTAATTATTATTGTTGTTATGCTAAAGTGTTAAGAATATTCTTAGTATGCTCTGTGGTTGCGGTTTTGTCCGATCTTCCACATCAGAAAAGAACTATTCTTGTTGTTAGGAAAAGGGTGGTAGTGTGGAAGTGCATGTCTAGGAAAGTTCTGGCTAAGGAAAGACCTGGTTATTAAGGGAATCCATGTGTGATTTCACCACTCTTTCCTGGGAACTTACCTGGTGTACTATTCACGGACTACGGTCACTTATACGTTACTATTCACGTATACGTTACTATTCACGTATACGTTCATCGTTCACGTATACGACTATTCACGTATACGATCGTTTCACGTATACGATCTTGTTCACGTATACGATCGTTTTTATGGGTGTTTCTTGATTTTTTATTGGTGGTTATTGATTGTTTTTGGTATTTTGAAATATGAATGATTTTAAATGATATTCTAGAAAGGGAGGTAAAATTTTCATTCATGCATACATGCCTCAAAAGAGGTGGCCTCGGTTAGAGGGACAGATAATAAACTTAAGCGTGCGTCTTGGTGGATGCCGGACTTGGGGATTTTTACGGTGAGAATTCATTTAATTCATGATGATCACATGATTGTTTATGAGATTCTCAGGCACCACTGAAATCCCAACCTGGTCGGTAAAGTTATTCGATGATTATATCGTATTATCTATTATGGTACCACATTGCATATTTTTGGGGAGTTGAGGTTGGAGCATGCATCATATAGAAATTTCATTTAAGTCATAATTCATTATTTATTTATTTGATTTTGAAATATATCATATTAATATTTTATATGCTATTAATGGAAAGCTCACCCTTGCGTGTTTGTGTCTGTGGTTTGACACCTGTGATGATCCTGAATTTTATTCGGAGGAGCAGATTGACAGGTAGATTCAGTAATCATGTGTGGAAGATGTCAAGGAATGTTATCTATCATGAAGATTTCATAATAATGTGTATATTATAATTGTCACAATATTACGTACCTATGTGACATTTTGTAAATAACCTTTGATGTATGATTATGATGTGATTTATGTGATGTGTTTTATTTTGGTGACGTTTTTGTTAGCAAGGAAAATTATTTTAAGATTTTATTTAAAGAAATCTAAATGAAGGGAAACAATTTCAAATAATAATAATAAATAAAAATATTTTAGCAATGAAAAACGGCGGGGCGTTTCAATTTACATAATTATAATTAGTCTATCAAAATAAATACATATTTTATTGTCCTCTTAAGAATAGATTTAATTTTAAACCCTGATTTAAACAGAAAAAATCTACATACTCACATCCTAAGGTCAGACATTAATATAAAAAATCGAATTGATTTAATCACATCCGCACTTATCACAATCAAATATACTCACATCCTAAGGTCAGACATTAATATAAAAGATCGAATTGATTTAATCACATCCGCACTTATCACAGTCAAATATATCATATCAATTTAATTTAATCACATCCATCCCTAATTACAACCAAATATACCATATCCATAATATATAGTGCAAAATCACTTACATAACTAAAGTAACTTAATCAACTCATTAAAATATATACACCTTACTAAGAGAGAGTACATTAATTACTTTCCTCTTTACAATTTTATTCTTCTCTTAAACTTACTCTTTCTAACTGAATCATCATTTTTACACGTGCCACCCCCCATTCATTCAGAGATAACTTGATCTCATTTAACAATGTCCAAATTCTTGTGTTGCACCTCTCACTCCGATTCTCTCTATCTGACTCAAAAATCCACGCCTCAGACTTGGAAGGAACAAATTTCACCTAATAATTCCCATGGAAATTTTCATACCATTGAATTGCGTATTTTACTAGATTCAATTTTTAAATTGATTTGATATAATTTATTCTATGCATTAGGCTGGATAGTCAAAGAAACAGACTGGACAGCACACCAATATCTTCTTAGTCCATAATGCCCCTATTGAATAATGATTATTCAACCACGTCCTCGGTAGGCAAGGTTAATGTTATCAATGATGTTTTTATCCACGAATGTTGATAAAGACCCATAAACCCAGTCCCAACATTCAATTCCAACTTCATTTTTTAACCTCCCTTATCCAAAAAGAAAAAAAAGGAAAAAATCTACATTCCTTAACACTCCAAGCAGCATTAACCGTTTTTGAAGGTAGCACTTAACTACATACCCTAAATAAGGGATCATGAAGACCCTACACAGTTTTAGTCACAGAGGAATCACACCCTTGAGGACTAGTAGCTACACGTGAATGGCTGAAAGGGAAAGAAACTCCCACCTTGCCAATCATATAAGAAGAATGTTATCAAAACAATCTCATATTTTATATTACGTCTAACATAATACCTTAGTCATTTAAATTACCTAAAACTTATTAAATAAAAAGTGGGTTAATCAAATTTTAATTTCAATTAAAAAAATTATCCAAATGAATATGTTTTTGAATGTGTTGTTATTGTTAATATTGTCTCTGAAATAAATATGCATGCAGTCATCATCCTTAGAAATATTGTTAACAGAAACTGGGTAGTTTGTAGTGTATAGAGTAATGATTGGGTTTAAAGGCCTATATAAGGTTGCATACGTTTGTATGACAGAGAAGGCATGGTTGTGTGGTCCTATGTTAATTACTTGTTTAAGGAAAGTTATTCTGGTCCATGTTAAGTGTGTCATCCAGCAAGCACTGCTTAAAGGAAATGGTTACTATTGTGCATGACATCCTCACTCAGCAAGACGTGTATCTAGCAGTCTCAGTTGTCATCGTTTCAAAGGGTTGAATTTAGTTGTTACCAAGCCATGATTATGCTGGAGAAGGACTTGTGCAGTTTGTAACTGTTTAAGGATCTTAAGAAGTGTGTTGTTAGAATAATAAATGAATGGTTAAGGAATATTATATATTTTTGTTATTTGAAAATATGTAATTAACATCTTCTATACTTTTAATATAAATTATTCTAAAATATTTTTTATTGATTAATTGTTTGAGAATTGTGAAGTCTGGTGTGGGTAAATAAAAACAAGTTGAAAGGGATAAATATTAATGTTTAAAATAAGTTGAAAGATCATCACAAGTCACCTCTTGAACTTATATATATAAGTTGAAGGCTTGAAGCTACAAAGCAATATAATAAGGAAGAGTGATAAGATTATTAAGAGATTCAAGAATGGTATGATAATTCAACTCAATATAATTAGTGTGTTCATGGAAAATTGGATTGGTAGTACTTTGAATGACACTAATGTTGTTTACATATACAGAGTGGCATTGTGTTGAGATATATTTCGAGTTCAACCAACAATTCATGAAGCTAAATAATCTCAAAAACAAGTTGTAGACATTATATAGCTCAATATTTAGACTCAATGGGTGACTTGGAATTAAAACCTAAGTTTACATTTTACTCTTCCAAAAAATTAGAGTAAGACTAAGGAACATGCAGATACGAACGTCCAAGTATTGTGACAACCCACCTAATCAATATCACTGTAGGAAAGCTAGGTAAAAGTTGTATTGGTAGGAAAAATAATCTCCATGGGGAAGTACCCTTCTCATATTTAAGAATAAACCATATAAGGATGATAAGAATTATGTATAAATTAACTAACTTGTTTGACAGTAAAGGAAATATCAAGATATGTTAAATATTTTCTTTTTAATTAATTAATATTTTTATAATTTTCCTGAATTATAAAAATATTTACGCAATACAAAAAATAAAATACTTATTAATTAACATATAAAGCAATAAACTTCTCTGTAATTAGAAACCAAACTATGTAAACCACGATACTAGCAAGTTCTTTTTTGTGTGTTTTTCTTGCCATTTTCTGTTTGGTTATAACGTTGTGCTTCTTTTATCTTTGCTTCCCTGCATTAAACAAAAGAAAGCAGAAACTTTACGTACGTAAAGAGAAGGGAAACAATTGCCAAATTATTTATTCAAATTGGAAATGTTCTTCTTAAATTAGCAAGGGATAAATAATTCAGCAGAAGTCTTCTTTATCTAGACATTTGCATAAATGTGGTTAGTGGATAAAGACTTAATTAAGTAAGAACAAGCACCAATAACCATATGCTTACATAATTTCATTGCCGGATGCAGATATGGAACTGTACTTAATAATGTGAGTTTAATTACTTTGTGTCCTCATCTTTTGAGTTGCAAGTTATAGCTAGTTTCTAAGGGGAAAAAAGTAGTGATTCAAAAAATTCTGAATGTGCATTAAAGATATAAATATAATATGATTTTAATAATTTTTCTAGTTAAGAGTAAACCTATGAAACATTGAAATATGAAATGTAAAGGACTAGACACTACTCCAACTAGTGGAGGGGCCAATATTAAGGTTGTTATATAATTTGATAAAATGTGATGTCATGTTAAAAATATCTAACTCAATTTAAAAAATTTAATTATAAAAAGATTACTCAAATCTCATAGACTATTCTAGTCATATTTTCAACCAATGTCAAGCATCTTTCACACATTTTGATTTAGTTCTTTCATTCACCTCCATCATGTTAAATTTTGTATTGACATGCACCTCAATTGATAAAACCACTTTTGTAGTGACACCTTATGTTGGGTAATTAATCTAAAAATGAATCATAGGTCATACCATATTCTCAAAGAAAAAATAAACAAGTGTTGAGCCATGTCTTCTGCCGACAATTTTCAAATAGATTTTTACAAGAAAGTAAAATGAGAATCAACCTGTCAGCCACATATCCTTTCTATGGTTGGATTTCATGACAAGTTAGGTTCAAAAAGTAATCAGTTTTGTACTGTGATATACCAAGAAATAAATAAGACGTGTGCTCTCTTCTTTAATTCAAATACAATTCACTTCAAAATCATTTTTATCCAGAGAAAAGAAAAGGTGTCCTTCAATTCATATCTCTTTGGGCTTGTCCTGTGTGATCTTGATCCCTTAAAAGGATCCTTCATGTCCTAAACTTTCATTGCACAACTGCCATTGGGACCCACCCTTAAAGTTAAATTAATATGCTTAATGGTCAACAAAGTTGTACACTAACAAAATGCATGTTTAAAAATAATAATAGAAGGGAAAGTCTACAAAATAGAGTAATTAGACCTAATCCAAAACCTTCAGAGCAAATCTCTATGGGCAAAATGTGTGTTTAGGCAAGTGATCAAGGGTTCATAAATAAATTTTTATATTTTTTTTATGACGGTAGATTTTAAATCTCTAATAGAGTAATTAGATCAAATCCAAAACCTTCAAAGCAAATCACTTTAGGCAAAAATGTATTTAGGCAAGTGATAAGGATTCAGAAATAAAATTTTATATTTTTTTTTTATGAATGTAGATTATAAATCTCTCTTCACTAATTAAGATTCCAGGTGGATAAAAAAGTAATATATTTTTGAAGAATTTTTTTTAACACTTAATGGTTATTAAAAAATATTATTACGAAATAAAATTGTTTGTAGTTCGAGTCTTTGCAGTAAGTTTTTATTAATAATCTCAATAATTCCCACATTAAATATAGCTGTTTCCTCGTACATTAAAAAGAAATTATAAAATACAAAAGTCATTCAAACTAATTATTTAATGTAGAATCATAATTATATCACGTGGTATAATTTAATATAGATTAAGGGGTTCTTTGGTAGTTAGGATGATATAACTTTTTTATCTTATTAAAAAATATCTTTTATGCATCAATAGGAAAAGATATATTTATTTTAATTTTTTTTATTGTATTCCTTATTTTAAGGGGAAGGTAGGTTAAAAAAATTTAGATAATATAGTATTTCTTTTTTCCTAGCCATTCCATCATTATTATTGTTATCATCGTCATCATCGATACTAACCCATTATCATTGATATTTTCATTGTTATTGTTACTACCACCTTACCACATCATTGTCACTATTGTTATCGTCATTAATTTTGTCTTCATCGATACTAATCTCATTATTATTAATATTGTCGTTATCACCACCATCATTGCCTCCATAGTAGCTACCACTCTCGCTACTATTATTGTCATCATCATTATCATTACTATTTCTGTCATTTCACTATTATCATCATTGCTATTATAATAATCATAATCACTATCTACTATTGTCACCACCTTCTTATCATTATTATCATTGTTATTGTTACTAACATTTTTGACGTCGTTACTATCACTATCATTGTTACCATCACTTTACTATTTCTATTATTATTATTATCACCATTATCTCATCGCTTTTATTGTTGTATTTATCACTAGTAGCAATGTTGTCATCACTTTCATCATTATTATTACCACTTCAACCTTACTATTGTCGGTACATTTTTTGTCACCATTATTACTTTCACACCAATCACCACCATTACTGATCTCCTACTATTATCGTTTTTATTATCATTGTTACTTCTATCATTATTGTTGACACCGTAATCCCTTATATATCATTATCTATTTCATATCTTATACACACTGTAGGATAGAATTAAAGTTTTTCCTACATTTATCCCATCTATTATCTGTTATTATTATTCTATCTTATTCTAAATACCAAATAAACCATAAAAAGTGACTATCATGGGACTCATTCAAAAGAGTTGTCCCCGGTGCATGGAAGCAAGAATCTTATGTTGTTGAAAGTTAGGCCCAAAGGGAAGCTTTTCTAGAAATAGCTGATTATCTATAACGTGCCCTTGTCTCAGTTCTATTACAAGAGATTCTTCAATCTTTTGAAGCATATTAGGCTTGAATTTGTGGAAGGTGGCACATCAAAATCTAAATGTGGCTGCACCATTTGAGACATTTGCCCAATTGATTATTGGCAAAGGTGATTACGGAATTGTGGTGCATTACTGCTTCTAGTTGTTGAAACTGCTTTGTCTTCTGAGGTTATACTCACTCAGCGGAATTAATGACGTGGCATTCAGGTGATTTCGCTCGTCCATTTCCTTGTATAGTCCAAATGCATTTTTCTCTTATATTTACGTTACTTATTTACTAAGTGAAGTTAATGTAATTTTTGTATGATGTTTTTAAGTTTAATGTAATAAGTATGTGAATGCGATTTTATTCTCTTAATTAGAGATTAGGTGTAATAAATATGTATGTGATGATTCAGACTACCTATACTTAGACTTAAAGATACTATAAATGTCCATACAACAACACTCGCTTTTATAGCTTTATTTTATTCCTGCATGTTTTGAGAACACGATGATAAACATAAATTTACAACATATATAGATTGTTAAATTAATAGAGTTGATACTGTAAATTAACCAGATTACCAAAAAAGCACTTGAGTAAGATGCAATTTTAGGATTAGCCCTTGTGGAGTACTCTTACTCCGATTCTCCTTCTGATGACTGGGGTCTGGAACTCCTTTCTTCAATACTGAGTAAGATGCAACAGATCCAAGCTATGCTTGAATTTTTCACTGGTGACTAGCTTGGTCAACTACGTTCTCTGAAATGGGAACCTTCTTAAGTAGAATCTGCTTGGACACCAACAACTCCCTGATCTTACGGAACCTCACATCAATATGGTTCGTTCTAACATGATACACCTGATTATTTGCAAAGTAGATAGCACTCTGACTATCACGGTGCAGCTGAACTCCGCCTTGCTCAACACCCAACTCCTTGACTAACCCTGTAAGTCATAACGCTTCCTTTGCAGCTTCAGCTACTGCTATGTACTCTGCCTCAGTGGTAGACATCGCTACTATAGACTGAACTAATGACTTCCAGCAAATTGGTCCCCTGCAAGATTAAAGACATACCCTGTAATAACCCTCTTCACATCCAGATTGTTGAAAATACAATATTGGAGGAAAACTCGAGGGTGTCACATCGCCTAGAAATAAGATCCGTGACATGAATATAAGTGGGGTGCAAATCTCGCCCTATGAGCTGATTTGATGGGGTTGAGTTAGGCCTGAAAAACCTACTTTTCTGATATGGTATCAGAATTTGTCCTATGATTGATGTTGGGCAACCCCGTGGGGCCAATATTGGACCACCCATTTAAATAGCTTCTGCCCTCGAAAAGTCTAGTTTTCGGCGTGAAAGAGGTGTGTTGAAAACTCAATATTAGATGACCACATGTTATCAGGACTGATATTGGACAACCCATTTGAATAGTTTCCACGCTCAAGAAGTTCGTGTGTTGGAAACCCAATATTGGACAACCCATTTGAATAGTTTCCACGCTCGAGAAGTTCAGTTCTCGGTGTGGGAGGGGTGTGTTGGAAATCCAATATTGGATGACCACCTGTTATCAGGTGAAAGAGGTGCGTTGAAAACTCAAGTGGGAGGGGAGGTGCGTTGAAAACTCAAGTGGGAGGGGTGTGTTGGAAACCCAATATTGGATGACCGCCTCTTAAGTGAAAGAGGTGTGTTGAAAACTCAATATTGGATGATAACATGGCGTGGGAGGGGTGTGTTGGAAACCCAATATTGGATGACCGCCTCTTATATCAGGTGAAAGAGGTGTGTTGAAAACTCAATATTGGATGACCACATGTTATTAGGACCGATATTAGACAACCCATTTAAATAGTTTCCACGCTTGGAGTGTGTTGGAAACCCAATATTGAATGACCACCTGTTATCAGAACCGATATTAGATCACCCATTTGAATAGATTTTACGCTCAAGAAGTCTAGTTCTCGACATGAGAAGAGTGTGTTAGAAATCCAATATAACGTTGAAGGAAAACCCGAGAGTATTAAGTCTAAATCCACGTAACCTACAATTGGTAAAAGCATTTGTGCTGCAATTTATGTACTTCCACAATTTATGTACTTCCAAACAATCGTCGTGATCTCGTAGTTGGTGTAAGTCTACTAAATATTAGAAAATAGACTAAATGAAATATTATATCTTAATGACATGTGTAATTATTAGCAGTCTTTATTGGGTATTAGATTGTTTATAACTTTTATGGGTAAGACACATTAAAAATATTCACTCTTATGTTTGGTTTCAAATTATCTATGATAAATCTGTCTACCTTTCCCTTCAGGAGGACTAAGTACCTCAACGAACTCTAGGATGAGACAGAAGCTATGCCTTTATATTTTCTTCTTGCATTGCAATGAGTAAAAACATTTACAACATTGTAACCTGTGGATATTATTGGCTTAGTTTTTAATTTAAAATTTGATTTCCTTCCATTTATTTCTCCTGTTTTAGTTCTAAATTGTAAAACAACATCGTTCAGATTTTTCTAAGGCTATACTTTGTTTCTAAATGTTTATGAAAAAGTTTTAGAATTAGTTCAAAATCAGTTCTGCATAGACTACATTGCCGCCAGAGCAAGAATATCACGGTACACCAATCCGAGGCATTCTTTCTCTACATTAAAAACATTACCAGCATTGTAACTTGTGGATATTATTAGCTTAGTTTTCATTTTAGAATCGATTTTCTGAAATGGTTTGGATAAATGGATAAAAAATCAATCTATTAGAACGGTTCAATTCTTTAAAAAAACTCAATTGAACCAAACTATGCACACCCTTAAATTCACATAGCAAACATTACATATACTACAAAGCAAACGTTACGTGGACAACAGTATACATTGCCACCAGAGAAAGAATATCACAGGACA
Source organism: Hylodesmum podocarpum (assembly GCA_026586105.1). Lineage (NCBI taxonomy): Eukaryota > Viridiplantae > Streptophyta > Magnoliopsida > Fabales > Fabaceae > Hylodesmum > Hylodesmum podocarpum. The sequence goes on along the minus strand of JALJEV010000493.1, from coordinate 3,514,977 downwards.
CCGCTCTGAGGCATTCTTTCTCCACATTGAACCCTCTTGCTGATTAGTTGTTAGATGATGCTACTTGCTCTCCAATGAAGTTTCTTGTCATCCAACAAAATTGATCCATCACAACCCTGAACATCACGATGCTATTAATGAAACTTGGAATGTAAACAAAAAGTTGTATCAAGTAAACTTAATTCTATTAAAATTGTGGAACGACAAAAAGAAGAAAAAAGAAGTAGAACGCAATCTAGTTTTCCAAAAGTGTACTAGAATGTCACTAATATTTTTGTTCTCCAAGGTAAAAAAACGCTAATCAAGATCTTTGTGACCGTGTTTAAAACTTTAAATAATGGTATATAAGATGCAGGAAGTAAAAGTGGCATTAGAGGTGAGTGTTGCTGCAGCAAAGGGTCCACATAGAATCTGGTTTTAACTATTATTTCTATCATCTTCTTATCCCTTCATTTTATTTTGTGAGGGTCGAGCCTCTTGATGAAGTTATTGGTGATCAAGCAATGGCACTTCCTGAACCGAAAATGCACGTATGAAAATTCATGATCATGCTGTATATGATGGAATTTCCAATTGTATAAGGCAAGAATTTGCATAAGAAATTGATTTGTCTTTGTTACTAGTTTCTTTGATGTGTTGCCATAGTATTATGACATTTTTTTAAGTGCATGTTTGGATTAGATTATTCTAATACCTCTATGCATTTTGAATCACTCAAGGTTTATTCTGACAAAAAAATTATGTTTGAAAATATGCAGAATTTATTCTAATCAGAATGCATTCTGGAGAAAATTAAATAAAAGAAAAGGAAAAGTAACTTTTTCTTATTTTTCAATTTGGCAAAATGCATTCTACCCATGAAATGTCTCATCCACCCTTCATTATTTATTTTTAAGTTTTTATATATAAACATTATAACAACTACCATTTTCTTGGTATTAAATATAAAATTAATTACTTTGATTTTAAACAATGAGTTAAGAAGTCTTATATACACATTAAACATTAATCCATGGATGTTGTTTATCAAGTATTGCTTAAGATATTTATTTATTGCTAGGTTTGGGAAACAGTTGAATAAGTGTCAGCATGTCATTATACCATTACATGACTATAAATCAACCAAGAGCCAGAAAGAGCTCAGAATGCCCACATGCCACTGTGCTTTCAAGTCGCTATCATTTTTATGAATTGATTTCTGTGTGTGACACCTGAAACATATGTATCATATGCGGAATTCAAGCCTCTGATTGGCATATATCAATTTATCAATTAGTTTTATGCATAGTTTTCTCACTTTTTCCTATCCTATTCAGCAACTGAAATCTAGCATTAACCTGATTTTATTTCATCAAACTTTAAATGAACTTGAATGCAGTAAGAAAATTCTTTCTAACACCATTTATCCTATATATATAAGAGGTCTTTGTAAAATGTAGCTCTGATACATTGATTTATAATTGTGGGTTATTTTTTATCTTTATTTTTTTTTATTTTGCACAATGAAACATCGATCTCAACATTAATCTCATCAAATTAATTGGTTTGTGCCCGTCACTGTACAAATTATTTATACATCATATAATTAAAAAAAATAGTTTTATTTACTACAAATAAGAATTTTCTTAGTAACTTTGTCTGACAATATTTATTACAATAAAAAGAGAAAAAAATGAAAAGGGAGATTCTTACAACACTTTTTAATCACATGAACCCTGTTTTATATGGATGAAAATAGAGTGGAATGAAAAAAAATGATAGAAATATATTACTTTTTTTTAAAAGAGTCATGCATAATGTATGATAGAAATATCAATTTCCACTATTTATTTGAGAGGGGAAAAAGGAGGGAAATTATTTTTGTCAGACTTATAAGAAAATATTTTCCTTCAAATTTTGAAAAAAAATAAAGGGAAATGACCTCTTTTTTTTTAATTTTTTGTATATTTTAAAAAATGTAACAGATTTGGAAAAAGATAATAAATAATTTTATGACAAGAAAAATACTAGATTCAAAATTATTTTTTTAATTATTATAAAAATATTGCTTTACAATTCCATTTATATTTTTTACAAGCAATTTATGACAGCTTTAACATTCAAAAATGAATTGTCACAAAACATCCTAAAATATAACACTAAAATGATTATCAGATTATCATATTTACCAACTAAAAATATAACAATTTAAAAAACATAAAACTTAGAGACTAAATTTATAAATCTGACAGTGTTTAAGAAGTTAATACATAATTTTCCAATCAAAATTCATGAAACTGTAATAATGAAACTAGAAAAACTAAACTGAAAATTTATAACATTGATTCATACCTTGGTACTCAAAGTCTAGATCAATGTTTTGCTGTTATCTTATAAAGAATAAATAGAAACTAGTTTATTCAGAGAAACCAAGTATTAGGGAAAGAGAGAGAGAGAGGCACATGATAATGGTAGTAGTATGTATGTAGAACTGAGCAACTGCCATTAATGACTTAGTTTTGAAACTGCAAACTTTTTCTTCTCCCACTTCCCAATTACCTAACCCCATTTATCATTTTCTATTTATCTCTTCAAATCCACACTTCTTTCTCAGATTTCTAACCAAATTTTCCATTTTGCAAAATTTCAATTCAATTCCTCTTATTCACTCCCTCCAAACTCCACACTCCACATTCCACAATCCACACAACAGATCCATCCGATCCACACCCTCTACTCTTGTTTCTCTATTTCTTAACTCTAAGTTGAGTTTCTATTGGAATATGTTATCATTACACTGAAAACCCTTGTCTTTTTTTTTTTCTTTTTTTTTTTTCTTTTTCCCCTTTTCTTCAAACCTAAAACAAAGCAAAAATGATGAACAAAACCCTGATTCTCACTTATGTCTACTTGTTCATCTACATCTTGCTATCTTCCGGTGTCATTTTGTACAACAAGTGGGTTCTTTCCCCAAAATACTTCAACTTTCCTCTTCCCATTACACTCACCATGATTCACATGGGTTTCTCTGGTGCCGTCGCTTTTTTCCTTGTTCGCGTCTTTAAGGTAAGTTAACTCCTCTTCTTCTTACTTTTCCTAAATTTTCGTTTTTTAATTTACCCTTTTGACTTTTACGTCTTGATTCATGTGAAGTGTTAGTTACTAGTCACATGTGTGAGATCAGATGAGAGTGATGTGATGGGTTTGTTGGAGTTGTAGGGTTAACATTCTCTGCATTACTATCCTTCACTGCTACTACTCATCATCATTTCACTTTATTTTAGTTTTTGTAACTAATTACTTCCATTTAGTTCTTTTCATTCCATAGATATATTATTTTCTGTTCATTTGCCTCTAATCTTCAATTGATACTTTGCCTCTAAAAGGAGTTATATTAGAGTCAAAAATATATTTGGTTTGATTGGGTGAACTTCCCAGAAAGACTTCTTGGAGAAGAAAATAAGAAAAAAAATCAAATGAGCTTCACCAAATGATAAAGTTAGTTTTTCACTCTAACCTGTTGAAAGGCGTGAGATTTTCTATGAATTAGCTAATAAAAAGTTAGTTTAATTTTTATATTAGTAAATTTTATTTTTTTTCTTCCTACAAGTCCTTCTGGAAGAAAAACCCCTACCAGGCCAATTATCTGATTTATTGTGACCTGCAAGTTTATGATCTATTTGAGTAAACTCCTCCTCAAGTACTTGTAGGAGAAGCAAATAGGAAAGAAAAATGAAATGAGCTTCTCTGTTTGCCAAAATGAGCTTATGCATAAGTTAAAAATTAGCTTTTTGAAGAAGTTAATATGAGAGAGCTTCTACAAATTAGCTTACCCATAAGCTAATTCTAATTTATGGAAAATCTTATTTCATTTTTCATTCCCCTATAAATGCATATGCTTATGGAGAAGTTTGCCCAAACAGACCCTGGTTAGAGTTCGGTTAAGAATTGAGGTATTACTCAAGTCTCACGTATGTTAGCAACATGAGATTGTAACTAGGAGCACAATTTGAATTGAGATCCTAGTTCTCAGACATCAGTTTGTAAGTAGTCAAATATAGTTATTTAGTATGGAGGCTGATCCTAAATAAGTGATACTAATTGATAACTTTTATTTAAATGATATTTCTTGAAGTTGAGGTTGCCCATATTTGTCAACATTTTTATTGCAGTCAAAAGTTAAAATGTTGGAATGTATGCTATTTTGTTATTAACTAAGTTTCTTCATGGTATGAAAGCAATACTTTCCACTTTATTTTTCTCTTCAACAACATTCATAGCATGTTAAATATAAATTCGCTTTGATGATCTTTTATTTCCTTAACAATTGTTACACATCCAACATATGGTCTGGAAGAGAAGAAAATATTAAAAAGTTGTTGGTGTTTGACCTTAGTGCAAGCTGTTTTATGTGATGGATTGTTTCTTTGAATGTGTTTCCTGCGGTGTTATGTGCAACTTATGACAAGCAATAGGAAGCAAATGCATGATATGGTACACAGGAGAATTTATGATTTATTAATTGCTGGCCAGTACAAATAACTTTCTTTCTGATTTTTATTTATTTTTACACATATGATCACATGCACACATGTTTTGTTTTAACTAGGATTTTATTTTCTCTATACTGTATGTAAAACCTTTCCTCTGCACATGAAAGTTTTTCCATCTACCACCCTCTTGCTTGGTAATGTTTTGTTATCCAATAATTTGGTTGGTACTTTAACCAATGCCCCTCTGTTCTGTTATTGCAGATTGTGTCTCCTGTCAAAATGACATTTGAAATGTGAGTGTTCCTTTGATTTTAGTCATTCTTGAGCTCTACTCATCCTTTGTCAATCTTCTTTCTAAATCACAGTTCCTTTCTGTGGCAGATATGCAACCTGTGTGGTACCAATAAGTGCTTTCTTTGCATCGAGTCTTTGGTAAGCACCAAAATGTGGACTAATTGTACTTTTTCTGAACATGATTCTCGGATTTGTTAATGGGATATGTCCCTTGTGCATGCATTTCTTAACTGTGTTTAATTTGACCTGTTTTGGACTATTGATGTCTCTCATTACTCATGTTCTGAGATGTAAAAAGTTTGACTTGGTTAGACATGTAAGATTCGGTGACATCTAAAACCTCTCGTTATTGAATTAATAACATAAAAAAATTCACTGAGTCAACTGTGATTCATTCAGTTTGTTTGTGCTGGAATGAACGTTGATGATGTATGAATCAGCTAAAGCAGTAAGCTTGATTGCTGGAAGTTTGCTTATGGAACTCCATCTAAGGATTGTTCTACTTCTAATGCTGTCAGCTTTGTATAAAGTTTTCTCAAAGCCCATAAAAATGTTTTTGTAAACGTGGAGTTGTTATTCCAACATTGACTATGCAAACCTGTTAGATGGATATTGTTAGTATGATGTTCAATGTTCTCAATTGTCAACCCTTCTTGGAGAATATATTATAATCATGAATCCATGATCATCATTTGAGCCTAGAATCACTATGCATTCTGTACTCAATGAAAGGTCAATCAAAGAACATAAAATAGATTATTGGCTGGTTTCCTGTAGGCCATTATAGTTCTTGGCCAGAAGCTATTATATAATGCCTGCACATAAATTACAGTTAAATGTCCATTACCATATTCCAATATTTGAAATTGTTCTTTTTCTGTGATACGATATATAAATCAAATTTTGAAGTATGATGTTTCTATGAAATTATGGGTGCTCCTTTTGCATAACAGTACTAAAATTGAAAGATCACTTTGGTATTAAGTACTATTTTATTTTGATTTTAGGCATGCTTTTCTACAAGCTAACTAATATCAATAGTTTTGAAGAAATAACTATTTATGCGAGTTATATGTAATGTCTTTGGATGCTGCAGGTTTGGTAACACTGCCTACTTGCACATTTCCGTGGCTTTTATCCAGATGCTCAAAGCTCTGAGTATGTTTTTATAAACTTTACATGTTTCTCTTACTATGTTAGATCAGTTTCCTTAATTCTAAAACTTCATTTTTCAGTGCCGGTGGCAACTTTCCTTATGGCTGTTTTATGCGGAACTGACAAAGCAAGGTGTGATGTGTTCTTGAACATGTTGCTCGTCAGTGTTGGAGTTGTTGTTTCCTCCTATGGGGAAATTCATTTTAATATAGTTGGTACAGTTTACCAGGTCACAGGCATCTTTGCAGAAGCTTTAAGACTGGTCTTAACACAAGTTCTTCTGCAGAAAAAGGGGTTGACTTTAAATCCTGTTACAAGCTTATATTACATAGCTCCCTGCAGGTATTTCTATTAATATTCTAAAGTATTTTTCTCCATGTCAAATCAATGGATTCTGTATAATTATCATATATATGACAGTTCATCTATTATTAATGAGTAATAACCATCTGTTAATTCATGATCATCTGGACTTGGGTAATAACTTCGCTTCATATGTAAATAGTTTTTTCTCTTATCTGTGATTTAATGTACAATAATATAAATTGCACAATGTTTGGGCAATATGAACTTCACATCATGCACAGGTATGAATAATAGGTAGCCTAATTTTTTATTTTTTTTTGCCTTTTCTAACTATGAAATTTATATCATAAATCTAGTTTATTGACCAACTTATTAGCTTAAATAAATAAGTGATGTTATTTTGGGTATGAATGCATGCTTATCAGCAAACCTTGCATGCCATGTGAGTCACTAACTTCCTTTGCTGTGTTAATGCAGTTTTGTGTTTCTTTTTGTGCCTTGGTACCTACTGGAGAAGCCTGTGATGGAAGTTTCTCAGATTCAGTTTAATTTTTGGATCTTCTTTTCCAATGCCTTATGTGCTCTAGCCTTGAATTTCTCCATTTTCTTAGTCATTGGTAGAACTGGTGCTGTAACCATCAGAGTTGCTGGTGTACTTAAAGACTGGATATTGATAGCTCTTTCAACTGTTATATTTCCAGAATCAACAATAACTGGGTTGAATATAATCGGTTATGCTATTGGTAAGTTTTGTTTAAATCATGATATTCTTCAGTCACCCCCTCCGTCTTACCTTTTCATATTTTTCCTGCAGCACTATGTGGAGTTGTGATGTACAATTACATAAAGGTTAAGGATGTACGAGCCTCTCAATTGCCTGTTGAAAGTATACCAGATCGGATTTCAAAGGTCTGATCTCCTTATATGGAACATGTTACTAGTATAATATAAATGTATAATCTTATTAAGACAGTGCAGAACTGTCAATGTCAACACTAGTTTCAGCAAGGACATTTCAGTGTCTAGTTTCTTTCTCTAGTCTCGTTAAAATGTTTATTGAGCTCTGTAGTAGTGAATTCAATAGCATCTCTCTCTAAAATGTTGGTCTTTAACCAAGTCATGATATTGTGTGATCTATGTAGTCTAGCTCATGTAGTGGGATGAGACTTTTATTGTTGATCTCTTTAGAAATCTTTGATATATGCAGGACTGGAAATTCGAGAAGAAGTCATCTGATATTTATGTGCCAGATAACATTGATGACAATCATGGTAGCAGTGGAGGTAATAGCACTGCCTCTGATATGAACTATGATGAAGAAGCACCATTAATTTCATCATCAAGGTTATCTCATATTGGACGTACACAGTTAACCAACCATGCAACAGGAAAGTGAAAACCCAAATACAAGATTATTTTTAGAGTACTGTTTTGGAGAAAGAACCAGAAAGGGGAAGCTGACTCAAATGCACCCCAATTCCTCTCATTCTTTTCCGGCAATAGGTTTTATAATGAAATCATATGCTTGTTCTTTGTAATTACTTGCCTGTGTAGAATGCTTCATTTCTGTTTTTGACAGAGGGACAAATTGGCCTTGTATAACCAGTTTCCTGCTTTGGAAGTCCAGTTATTTAATTATTTAAGTTACTAAATACAACTTTTTAAATCTGTTTAGTTTTAATTTTTATGCTTCAGTCTGAATTTTAACTTTATCATGGGATGAAATTGATACTTTTTGTGTGATATTTTTTATGCTAAAATTCTGAGATTAAGCTTGCTTGAATTATATATATATATATATATATATATATATATATATATTAATTACATTACAATGAGAAACTTGATGACGCTTTTGTTTGAAGAAAATTACAGTAACTCGCTACGGAAAAATGTTGTATACAAAGAAGTGATTCAAAAACTATATATATAATGAATATTTTTAATTTTTCTCAGTAGTGTTTGTTTGTTTTTGTCAATTATTTTCATACATAAGCAAAAAAAAAGCCCAAATAATAATGTTTACTTGTGTCTTTTTAATGTATTTCAAGGATTAATACCATAATTTCGAAATAAATTATGGACCAAATAATGCAAGGACTAAAAAAGAAGAGTAAATTATTATTTTGATTATTGAAAATGTGTGGTATGTATCAGATGAAAAATAATAAAAAAAATTATCAAAAGTTTCCAAGAAAATATTTAGAGAAGTGATTCAAAAACTATATAACGAATAATTTTTCTTTTTCTTAGTAGTGCTTGTTTGTTTTTGTCAATTCATTCATGAGTACCAAAAAGCCCAAATAATAATGTTTACTTATTCTTTTTAATATTTCAAGGATTAATACCATAATTTCAAGATAAATTATGGACCAAATAGTGCAAGGACTAAAAGAAAAGAATAAATTACTAGTTTAATTTTTGAAAATATCTAGAATTTATCATATGAAACATAGTAAAATAATTATTTTAATTTTTGAATTATAGTATTTATTATATTTTAGTCTTGAGAAAAGTGATTGAAAATAAAAAGATTCAAACGACGTAGTTTCAGACACTAAAATTAAAAAATTATAAAAACACCACGATTCGCATAGAAGCCACTTCGCCGTTCGCACAAACAATAGAAGTCGTGGCCGCCGCCGCAGCACCGTCGCGGTCTCTCCCTCCTGCTCCGTGCAATTTGAGGTTGGTAATCTGAATCTCCTATCTTTCCTTTCGGAAAATACACCAAAACGAGCAATTTTTTATTCGGTTAATCTGTCACATGGAATTTACTGTTATTTGGTGAATATGTTACGTGTTTGTTCTGTTTTTGTTTTGTCATTTGTGACTAAGTAATTGCAATTGAAGAATCTCTCTGCTGTTGTATAGTTGTGACTCATAAGCTTAATTGAATTAGCATTTTTAATGGATTTGAAATATAATTTTTTTAGTACTAGCTTGTAACCAAGTAACTAAAAACAATATACTCTGTTAGTTTGTAAACTTCCCTAGATACTTGTTGGTTGTTCCTTTTTATGTTTAACATAACATGTGTCTTATTTGTTTTGGTTCTGATCAATTGCTTAATTGAATTCCTTGTATGGATTTATTTGGTGATGATCAATTGCTTAATTGAATTCCTTGTATGGATTTACTTGTAATTAAATTCCCTTCACTTTCTAAATATATTGTTTGAATGAATTAACGGGAGAGAGAGGAGATAGAGATGAGAGATGGGAGAGAAAGAGAGGAGAGAGGGTTAAGAGAGAAAGAGAGAGGAGGGAGAGAGAAAGAGAGGAGAAATAGAAGAGAGGGGAGAAAGAGTAGAAAAGAAAATTTTGAAATCCTTAGTATATAGGTGGAATTTGAAATTCTTCATTTTTCGTTATCTTAAATTCTTAATCAAAATTCCTAAATTTAAAATTTTTCTTAATAGATTATCTAAACAACACATTTCATTAAATTCCTTTGCAAATTACTTTTCCCAATTCAAATCCCTTGTCTAAACACACTCTAGTTAATGACTTTGAAAACTAATTTTTTAATAGAGACTGTTGATTCAGTGCCCTAACAGAGTTGATGACTGGTCTGAGGTTTAAAACATTGCTTCTACACAAAGGGTGCTTCAACTTTCAGAGTCTAAGTTGAAGATGATTCCTATTTTGTGACAAAGATCTTGCAGTCTCAGAAATAGAGAGAGAGGGTATCAGAATCAGAGAAGGGAGGAGTGGAACAAAAGAGCAACAACTGTTGTGCATAGCAGTAACAATGCGCAAGTCTGCAAATCAATGAAATTGTTTCTCCTTAATCTTAGTTTCATTAACTGGTTATGGTTCAGATTGGGGTTCAATTCTTTATTCATGTTTCTCAACTTCGTATATCAAGTGAATGAAGTGATGGTTATAGATTCAGTAAGGTGCTTGTAGACTGTATTTATCTGCTTGGTTTGATTGAGCATATATTTTATTTTCCAATAACAATTTTAGTATATGCAAGAAATTGGAAAATTATTAAAATCTCAGCTTTAATTTTTTTTTGGTTGCACATGTGTCAACTCATGAGGTGAAAAAGTGAAAAGTAGTTTAAGAAGTTGAGTGTTGGTTTTTGAGTTTTGCAGTTTTGTGTCATAATGATGGATTCTAAAGGATTGGAGAGGGGGATTGAAGAGTTGAAACTGGAGGAGAAGGGTAACGTACATGACCAGGAACAGGAACAGAGTCAATTGCAGATCACGACCTTTTCTGAACTCGTCAATGATGTTAACCTCCATTTTCAGATCATTTGCTTTCCCAAACAGGTTTTCCCCACATCAGTGTCCTTTTCATGTTTCAATAGATTCAATTCATGTAAAAACAAAATAAAGTGTTATGTTTCTTCAGTTGGGTTATTCACAAACAAGGCTTTAGACCAGTTCACCTATATGAATGTATATTTTCGGAACAAAATGGCCACAACTGACAACTCTATTTTCAATGATTTGGTTTGGAAGTGTGAATTTTTAATAGGGTAATTTGTTCTATAATGGAAGTTATTATCTTTCAATGCTTTGATTGTTTTTTTATTCCGAAGATTGATCTGATATGAATGGTTATCCTAGATATATGTGTGGATTGGTTACAACACTGCAAAATTGGGGCACATGTATGCAGCAGCTTCTACTCGTCCTGTAAGTTGTCACGTTCCTTTAAGTTCATTATGAGTATGTTTAAAAGATTATATGGATTGTGATCTATGGTGATACATACAGAGCAATATGGTATCTGTTGCTTCCATACTTGGAGGGGTTTCTGATAATACAGGGTCTGGCATTGCTCATCGATTAGGTAAGTATTATCATGCTTGATAGTTAAATTGTTATTCCTCTTGTTCATGAGTAACTTACTTTATTTCTCAGTTTTGAAGACTGGTCTCAACATAATTTTGGCTTGCAGTATTCCAAAAAATAGCCCCATGCTCGAGGTATGGTTTCTCTCTCACACACTGTCACATGCATGTTTGTACTTAGCACATGGAAGCTATGCTCCTCCAAAACGATTTCCTTGCTGCTATATTTTGTACTTTTTGCTCTATTTCTAGAATGTTGTTGTAGAAGAATATATTTCTATCTATCTTTAAATTAACTTCTCAAAACAGGGAAGTAATATCCTAACAAAAACATATCTAATAATTTATATTGTTGTTCCGTCTTTCTACTTGGATACAATTAAATACTTGATATTTTCCATTTCTTGCATATTCAATTGCTCAATTATTTTATTAATATATAGAAATGTAAACATACTCTTCTGTATAGTACTTGACAGTACTTTAGTGCCATAGTAGCCAGAATCACTACCTTGTGTGCCTGGCACTTACTGTTATGTACTATCTTGCATCATTCTATAGTGGAACGGTTTTCAATAGTGTAGCCAAAATAGTGGCTTTTTGCATGCTAGTGTTGCTACTATATTGGCTTCAAAAACCTATTCTTCCTCATTTTGTAATGCATTTTTCTTGCTTCAGAAACGTAATAGGATTTGAAACCTTCGTTGACCATTAGACAAAAAGTTTCCCGTGTTTTGATTTATGTTCCTTCACACTTTGTAGGTGTTCCCAGTTCACATTCTACTGTTATGTTCTTTTTCTATTAATTTCACCACCATCTTTCATTTCTTGACTTCATTACTATGTCCTTATTGCTCCTAGATTGATATTGATTGCGTATGTAAATTGTGGCTTACTATTTCTCTGGAATTTCTATGACTTTTTTCATTTTTTTTTTAAGAATTTGTGTTTAATAAAGTTATTAGTTTGTATTTTAATATTTTAAATAGAAGTCATCCCATCTCTTACTATAGCATTTTCAAAGTTGGCGGTTGTGCACTCCTGTCTGAGATTGATAACTATGCATATACTCGCAGTTGATGACTGATTTTATAATTTTCTAGTTATTGTAATTTGTATTTGGTCAAGGGGAATAAGGTTGATCTGACACTCCCTAGGGAACTTTTTTCATTGCTATTCACACTTTAGATAGCTTTATTTTAGAATTCGTTATTACTTATATTTTTGCTACTTCAATGAATTGCAGATACAGGCTGAGAAAATATTGATACAGAAACTCATTAGTCTGGGCTATACCAAGTCAAGATTGGGAGGAACATCTAGGTAGCACAGGCCAGCAGACTTTTTATACATATCAAATATGCATTGTCCCAATATTTTCATCTCATTTAGCATCCATGATGGCTATTGAAGACTTGAAGCATTTTTTACTGGACGCTACAACTGTTAACCAATAGGCATTCATTGTTTGTAGATCCTGAGTTTGGTGCTAGTGTATGACTATATATTTTCCAACTGTTTAGTTTTAGAATTCATCACGACTGAGAAAATTTCTTGATAGAACCTTTTGGAAGACCTGTTCTTTTTTTGCCTTGAACCTTCAGCAATTTTTAAGGGAAAGCATATGGGGACAAATGCTACACATCATGATATCAATTTTTAATGCTTCCGGTGGGTTTCTAGCCTGTCTTGTCCTGTTGTGGATGTTCACCATCCCATTAGATAATGAAAGTGTAGTCCTTTTTTCATTTCTCTTGAATAATTCTTGAGAGAAAATAATGGAAAATTTGATGCTGGAGACTGCAAGTGCAAGTGGTTAGCATTTACTTGTTCTTGTTGATAATAATGTGAATGACATAGTTGTTTTAAAAATTGGATGCAGACTTTGCAGATATGAATAGTAGTATAGCCGTAGAGGAGAGTAAATGCAATTGAGTCAAGCAATAATTGCTAATCAACACGAGAAGACAACCTTAATGATGTATAAATAATTAAAATAAGTGAGCAACAAGTCAATAACTGCCCCAATATTATTGTTTTAGCTACATTTGGCGTTTAATAAATCTTGGGTATTCTCTTGCTACGAAACAAACCAAGCCTCATCGATATTTGCTAACATTGCAAGTTTGATTACTCACACTTTTGCAAAAAAACAAAACCTGCTGCATCAACATGGCGATCCTAGAAAAATATACTTATTTTTAGTACAGTGATATTTCATGACTTGTTAGTCTTTTCAGAATTTGTGATTCATGACGTCATTTTATGCAGATTTTGTCTCATACATGTCGTCTGATATTTTTATTTTAATTATTTATAATTATTAAAATTAAAGGTTATAATTTATCTTTAAATAAATTTGATTTAATATTATCCATATGAACTTAAATTAAAACAATTCATAAAATTATCTAATACGAGATAAAATATTTACCTGTCAATACAACTAGCTCTTCCATGAAGAAAAACAATAATATTTATTTACCCATTAAATTCTTCTCTTAATTAAATTTTTTATTTAAGGTTTTGACTTTTAATTTTTTTAAATGTGTTACAATTTTTAACTTTTTATATTTTTCCATTGTTTTTAATCCGTATTACTAAATTAGAAGGTTAAATGTTAACGTGATTATATAAAAAAAATGTAATATAATATTTTTATATTAACATTAGAGTTAACAAAAAATTAAATTAGAATTATTTACTGTTAAAAAATTGTATAAAGATTAAAAATTAGAACCAAATAATTAAAATATGATTTTGTCTAGATATTCTGTGCAAAGCAAAAGAAACCAAGTGATAAAATTGGCAAGAGAATAAAGAGAAAAATGGGTAACTTTTTTGGAGTGGATGAATATACCACTTCCAAGAGAATTGACAGCAATGAGAATGATGCTCATCTCATCGTACTAAATATGAGATTATCATTAGTAGGAGATAATAAAGTTCTCTTTCCAATGAATATTCATAGAAGCCACTATTAACTTTAACGTGCACGTGTTAACATGCCTGATTCAAAGTTAACCACACATTTTATTTTTCTATATTTATGACTTATCGCTAAGTTCATAAAGATGAGTATTTTTTCATTCTTAGGAGTGTTTGGAACAATCTTTTCAAAAAACTCCTTTTAACACATTTTTTATTGGTTAAAATTTATTACAAATTATAAAATCATAAACAGTGTTTATTAAATAAAAAATAAGACTTACAAAATTTTGTGATTTCTGATAAATATAAAAATGTTTAAAGAGGCAGATTCTAAAAACAAGTGCTTACCATCTTACATGAATTTAAAAACAAGAAATAGATGAACTCATTTTGAGTCTCCAGTTGAAACTACTTCACATATTTTCTATCAATGTCTTTATCTAAATCTATTTTCAATTATATTCTTTTTTATCTCATCCAATAATCCGAATGATTTAAAAGAAGTTACTCTCTTAGTTAATCAACAATACTCTAAATATAACTTTTAAATTAATTATTACAAAATTAATAATTTATCCAAAATTGACTGGTTCTGTTGTTTTGCCCTTGTCATAAAACACATTTTCCTTTTTATTGATTAGTGGCATAGTTGTCTCTTTCACTTCACTAATCATATTACCCAGAATAGTTTTTGAACTGCCATTGATGTTAGGATAAGAACATAAGACCTTTATGGTGCATTGGGGTGGAAAAGCATTAATCACTATTGTCATTGAAGTGGACACTGAGTGCAGCCAGGACCACAAGTGCATCAAACACTTCAATTATCACAAAGGGTTATAAGTATGGAACTCTTTTTTTTCACTACCTATGATGATCTATTACTTTCTTGAGCTTTTTTTCAACTCTTTTTACCCAATTTCAACAAGTTAAGATATTCTACTTTTTTTACTAATAGGGTGGGGTTCTTTTTCTTATAAACACCATCTTATGTTTTCTTGTTAACTAACAAAAGGTTAAAAAGTTATTAAATACATTTAACAATCAAAATTAAAATTTATTAAATAAAGTTTACAAGTAAATCACACATGTAAATTTAACACTATATTCAACTCACAATCTTCAGATATTATTAGGATTTCTTTCTCATTTATACATTGTTCTAACCTTCTAATTCCTAGCTTTCATATTTATACTCCAATACATATGAGAACAAGAATTATAATATTATCATAATTGATTCTCAAATCTAACTATTTGTAATATAATTCATCCTGATGTCACTGTACAATTTCTAAAATTAGATGTTGATATTTTAATTCCATCAAATTTTGTCTGTGATAGAATAATTAATTATAAAGTTGATTAATTGATGTGATAAATATATCATTGAAGAGGGATGTGACAAAGTTACACATGAATATTGATCACATATGTTAAATAACAAAAACATTCTTATTACTAGGGTAATAATGATGTATATATGGCCAGAGATATCACTTATAATATTAATAAAGATTTAATATTATTATCAAATGAGAACCTATTATATAGCCTAGTTAAAGTAAAGTAAGAAAATAAAAAGTGAATATGATTCTTGTAGGAAGGACTCTTAGTGAAGTGTGTGGTCTTTAATTATTTTATATTTCAACTCTTTTAAAATATTTTATCAATTTTTTTATTTTTTTATTTATTTTTATCAGCATTTTTATTTTTCTTATTAAATTAAAACAACTGAGAATTAACGTAATAAAAAAACGGGTGATGTGATATTACTATATCAATATTTAATAAATTAATTAAACGTGTTAACGAAAATTAAATAATTAACTGACATCTATCTAGTAAAAGCAAAATAATTAACTCTATTAACGATGTGATATATTTTAATATAAAAGGGAAAATAAAATTATGTCCACATGTTACAGAAGAGACAGGTGTATTTTTTTATTCTAAAAGAATAGACTCTTCTTCCATAAAAACATATAATATTTTATTCATGTTTTAACTTTTTCATTAAAATTGTGTTAACATAAAAAAGTTATTATTAGGTTTAAATCAACTTTTATTTTCAAAGTTTAGCAATTCTGTGAATTTTGTCTTAAAACTAGTTTTGTTTTTTTAATTTTTTAGTTTCTAAATCAATGATCAAATTTTAAAGCGCACTCTCTTGTTTTAAAGAAATCAAATTCTTAAAGTAAAATAATGCAATTTAAAAGATACATACTCTTTTGATCATTAATTAATTTATTAAATACATACAAAATATAAATAAATTTAATTTTAGTCTCAACATTAATTTATTAATTAATGATTATCATTGGTCAGATTCCAAACTACTATCATCAGTGAATTATTTCATTCTGTTAAGGTTGACCAACAAAATTTTCTAATAAAGATTAACCATCCACATTTGTAGCAGAGTTAGAAAAAAATTATTATCATTTTTTTATAGATTTCAAATACATAACATAATGACACAAAAACAAACTTAAAGGTAGCACTTTTTTACAGGCTTTAACATTCAAAGTAAAAAAGATAATTCAAATCAAAATATATCTTAATATTTAAGTTCAAGTTTCAACAATACATAATTTTCATTAATAATAACATCTTTACACGTACAATAAAAAGACCAATATAAGTTATCTTTTTTTTAAAAAAAAAATCAAAATAACTTTGTATTAAGTATTTTTCATTGACTTCCTATCAGCTTTGAACTCTTTTCTAATCAGATTTTACTGGTTTTATTAGTTTTTTTACATACCATTTCTCTTTGAATTGCAACGCATTGAAAACTTGTCAAGAGATTATGCACATTTTGCATTTTGTATACTTTTTTATTTATAAAAATTCAGCATAAATATTGTAAATTTATAATAGTTCATGCATTACATTCAATCCAATTAAGAGAAACTCTCTTAATCATATTTTATACTTTGACACAATTGGCTCCTCACTCCCTTGAAAAAAAGTTAAAAAAAATCAACAAAAAAAACTATCTTTCAAAAACAAAATAATTAGCACTATTTCACTAACCAAAATCCAATTTAATATCTCATATATTCCTTATCATAATAAAATTCCTTGTTTTTGTTAAATATACATAAAACTCAATGATGCATATGATCAAAGGTGCACTTATCTTATCCTATGTATAATGAATAATAATAAAGTTGAATACAATGGCAAGCAATGAAAGGAGTGAGTGAATCACAAAACAAATAAAACAACACAGGAAAACATGTGAACATGCTTGAAATCATATGGGAAAAATGAATTGGAGCATGATTGATGAATATTGAATGTGATGAAAGCAAAAGAAGAAGAAGCAAAATGCAAAGTGGGACCAAATACAAAGTAATGAAAGCATGGACAAGCAACCACATTTTAATTTCCAAAATCAAGAACTTATCTGGACACGTGTCACAATCACATCACTCAATGAAATCAGAGTTGAGAAGTCTCAATTCACACAATTCACAAAATTCTCAATTTCTCATCCACTCTCAAAATCAATAATAACAACTCACACAAACAACCCAGTAACCATTTTCTTCAAAATTCGCCACTTGCAAATGAAAAGTTCCAAACTTTACCCTCCAATCACCGGTTAAATACTAACCCCAGTTTTCTTTCACCCCTCATAACAAAAGGGTTGAGTAATTGTGTTGTGTTGTATTGTGTCACTTTCTCTCTCTCTTCAATTGGGGTGTGATAGTTTCAAAGTTTTCTTCTTTTTTCAGTTCTTGACATTTATGTTAGTTTTGCATTGTGTTCTTGGCTTGCATGCTGGTTGGTGTGCCTCAATTCACTCTCAGAAAATTTCTTGGTTCTTGAGTTTAGAACCTTAGCATGGCTGCAAAGGCCTTTGAGTCATTCTCAAAGTCTTTGATTGAAGAAGTGCATAGATGGGGTTGCTTGAAGCAGACAGGGGTGAGTTTAAGGTACATGATGGAATTTGGGTCCAAACCCACTGACAGGAATTTGTTAATCTCTGCACAGTTTCTTCACAAAGAACTTGCAATTAGAATTGCAAGAAGGGCTATTGAGCTTGAGAATCTTCCCTATGGTTTGTCTCAGAAACCTGCTGTTCTCAAGGTACCACCTTTATGCATTACACAGTGCTTTGTTTGTTAGTTTTGTGTTGTTCTTTTCTTTCCATCCATGGTGCCCTTGATTCTGTTTTTCATCGCTTTTGAGAACAATTATGATCTATGATTCTTTGGTCTTTATCTCTTTCTTAGAAAGAGAGCTTTCTTGGATGTATCTTGCAATAATTCCAGTGCTCTGATAGCATTAAATGAGGTTTAAGATATTGTCCAACTTCTAAAAGCTTTTCTTTTTCTTTTTTTTTTAATAAAATATAGTTTGTGATTAGCATTACCAAGATAATGTAGATTCCTGCGTAAGTTGGTGTGTCATATTTATGGATAATCCTGCCATGTCAAACCTTCTTTAATATTGGCTTGGCATGTAAGCACGTGAAGTTCTACTCTCTCTTTTTTTTTTTTTTATATATATCCCTTGATTTATTTATTTTGCATATGTTTGTTTAATTGAAATTTTAATTCTGTAAACAAAATGTTTCACCTATTTGGTGGGGGGTTTCATACCTCTAGCACTCCCCTTCATACAAAGGGCTCACAATGTGGACATTGCTATACTGAAATTATATTTAGAAGAATGAGAATGGAACTTGTAACAAATTTTTCTGAGCTTCAAGTATCTTGTCAAGGATTAGGCTGATTGGTTGTTGATTTATGCTTTAAAATCTGATATTGAATATTTAATCCCCCAGTTAGCTACAAAATGTCTAGGGGGTGTTTTTTTCAAGTCATATTTTTTATATTCCTAGGAATATGAGGTGGGAATACCCTATTCCTATGTTTGTTAGACTGTAATGAATGTACATTCTTAGGTATCTTTTATTTTTGAATAAGTTTTTAAAATTTACCCTGGAATGTTATTCTGATGTTATATTTCTGGGAATAACATTCTCAAGAATGTAAAAGTATTTTGTGAAACAAATGGTTTTAGTCACCATATTAAGGCAACATCAATTCTCAATATTCTTATGCGAACATTTTATTTCTGTTACAGTTACAGTTTTCCAATTTAACTATAAAAATGAAAAGCATTGTGGATTATTAAATCCAATGATTCTTGACAGTGACTGTTATCATAGCTCCTTGGGGTTGAGCTACTGTTTTAGAACATGATTATGTTGGTTTATGGTGTGATTTTGATGTCTGCACTGTGGTAATTGTAGCAACATTATGGGGAAGGACTTGCTTTAAAATTAACTTAATGCTTTGTAAATGTTTTTATTGATCTTTTGTGCTGCATTTATGATTTTAGGTTAGGGATTGGTATGTAGATTCTTTCCGTGATCTCAGAGCTTTCCCTGAGATCAAGAGCACAACTGATGAAAGAGAGTTCACGGAAATGATCAAGGCCATCAAAGTGAGACACAACAATGTGGTACCCACAATGGCCATGGGCGTTCAGCAATTGAAGAAAGGTATGGATCCAAAGATTGTCTATGAAGATCTTGATGAGATTCATCAGTTCCTCGATCGCTTTTACATGTCAAGAATTGGTATCCGCATGCTTATCGGTTAGTTCAGAAAATACTGCCTGCCTCACAAGACTAAGCAGTTTTTTTGCTACTTATTTTTTACTTAAATCTTTATATTAAAGGTTTAAACCCTATTCTTATTGCATGTGTATTTCATTTTTGTGGGATTCAGGGCAGCATGTTGAGTTGCACAATCCCAATCCTCCGCCCCATGTCGTGGGTTATATACATACCAGAATGTCTCCTGTAGAGGTGGCAAGGAATGCCAGTGAGGATGCACGGTGTATATGTTCTCGTGAATATGGAAGTGCCCCTGATGTCCACATTTATGGAGATCCTGATTTTACTTTTCCGTGAGTTATATAATTTTTACTTTCATGAATTCATTTTGTTTTCTTGTCATTCATATTCATAACTACTACAACACTTATGTCCGGCTTGTTGCTCTTTTTTTTGTCTTTTTCAAGAGCTTCCTTCTCTTTTCTCATGCCATGAATGGTTATCTCACAAGGATTTTTACTTATAGTTAAGAAATTGTTTCCATTCTCTCTATATAATTACTTACATTTCTGCAACAGGTATGTTCCAGCTCACTTGCATCTTATGGTATTTGAGTTGGTTAAAAACTCACTGCGTGCTGTTCAAGAGCGTTATATGAATTCTGATAAAGTTGCACCTCCCATTAGAATCATAGTTGCTGATGGAATAGAGGATGTTACCATAAAGGTACTTGGTTAAATTTTATATGGCAATTGTCACTCCCTTTTTTTTCTGGCTTTTTCAGTGCCATTGTCAAATGTGCTGTTGAAGCAGTTCGTTTGAATGGCATTGTAGGTCTCAGATGAGGGCGGCGGCATAGCAAGAAGTGGTCTGCCAAAAATTTTTACATATTTGTACAGTACAGCCAAAAACCCATTGGATGAGCATTCAGATCTTGGAGTAGGAGATAATGTGACAATGGCTGGTTATGGATATGGGCTTCCAATTAGTCGCTTATATGCTCGATATTTTGGAGGTGATCTTCAAATAATCTCTATGGAAGGATATGGTGAGTAGGCTATTACTCATCCCTGCTTACATTTACAATATTTTTCTACTAGGTATCCTTCCTGTTTTGTAATTCTACCTACTTTAGTGCTTGAGAGTTTCCAACTTTCTGTATCTCTTTTCTCCATTTAGCATATAGGTGCAGTTTTAGACATGGGATCTAATTGCACTTGATATGATAAAATTCTGTCAACATTATTTTCTAGTTCCCTCTTATGTCCAAGATCTATTTGAACTTATATAATAATAATTACTGCTTTCATTGAAGTATCAAGTGAATATTATTTTTTCTCCCATGTGTAACTTAGTCATTACACATTAGAACTTTTGAGATTATACTCTCTGGGCTCTTTTTTTTTTCTTTTTTTCTTTTTTTTTTTTTTTTCTGAACTTCTAAAGCATTAAGAGCTACCATCTCTGAAGTAGCATACTTGTGTATCTTAATAGATATATTACATTACATGTTTATTGGTACTGGTTTGTTATCTTTCTGTAAACTGCTCTTTACAATTTACTTTTGCTTGCTTCAAAATCAAGAATTAAGTTTTCTGATGCAATCATGGGTTGTTTACTCACAGGTACTGATGCATATCTCCATTTGTCTCGTTTGGGAGATTCACAAGAACCTTTGCCTTGAAAGCACTTTTCAGTTAGAGTTACCCTTAAGTAACTCAAAGTAACATTGTACAAGGGAAAAACACCATTTTCAGTGTCAAAAAGGACTATTTACTGTCAATTTTTTTTTTCTTTTATATTCTAATAATTTGACAGATTTGTTGTAAATATTGTCATACACAAGATTGTACATGGTGATGGACCCTTCTTTGCCTTAGGATTCAGCTTTGGGAATTTGTCCTTTTCCTTTTCTAAAAAAAAATGAATATGTCCTTTTATCTTAAAGAATTGATGCACATGGATGCAGGTTAAAGTTGGAGATATTTTCTAAAGTAAGTGTGGTAATGCTACCAGTGTCTCTTAGCATGTGTCTCATAGCATGTGTCTCTTATGTGGTCTAACACCGAGCCAAATAAATTGCGTCTAGGTTTCTCCAATGCAGGAGGACCTGATGATGGGTCACTGTTACTTGCCTTCTTTCATTTCCAATCAAAAGAGAAATCTTTCTATGCCGTTTGGAGGGTACAAAATACCCACTAATATCTAACTATGTACTAAATAATGTAAGAGAAGAGAAACATTTTTTAAAGTATATATGATGATTTAAGGATTTTGGTAAAAATAATCACTACTTTTTACAATAAAATTAATTTACATACTTGAAATACGTAAGTTGGTTTTAACTAAGGAGAAAAGTTACACTCTTTACCTTTTTACCTTTTTATTTATTTTATAAATAAGTTTTTTTAAAAAATAAGTGCATATAGAAATTTTTTTATAATTATTTATTTTATAAGTGTTTTTATTTTTAAAACAGATAATTAGGAGAAGAAATTTTATTAAAAAATGACCCATTAGATTTAACAAAGAAAATTAATGTCGTAGACTCGTTAAAAAAAAAGAGCCTAATGATTCATATTGTATATTGATTTATTAATCTCATCGACTCTTTTAAGAATCTCACGTAATCTTCAATTAAAAAATATATTTATAAATATATATTTTAAAGACATGATTAAACGTTTCTCTTGATAAAAATTAAACTAACTCTTTTTATAAAACTAATTTACGATGATTTTAAATTAAAGAAGATAAAAAAAAATTAAGCTTAATATTTAATTTAATTTCACGTTAATAACGTAATTTACGAAATTCTCTTCCATATGAAGAGAAGAAACTTTTCCTCCTAAACACGCGCGATGCTCTTCCAGTACACACTTTCACTCACACTCCGGCGCCACCACGTCCACCGTTTCTCCACCGCCATCGCCGCCGCTATCTCCGCCAACAGCGTCCCCGCGAACTCTCTTCCTTCATCTTTCAGAATCCAACCCCCAATCAAACCCTGGCCTCACCGTCTCACCCCACAAATCCTCGCATCCCTAATCACGCGCCAACACGACCCCTCTCTCTCCCTTCAAATCTTCCACTACGCACAAACCCACCACCCTTCTCTCTCCCACGCGCCCCAACCCCTCCACGCGCTCTTCCTCAAACTCTCACGCGCCCGCCTCTTCCCCCACCTCGAGTCGCTCCTCACGCGCCTCCCCTCCCCCCCGCCGGAGCCCCCACTCACCACCCTCATCCGCGGCTACGGCCTCGCCGGAAAACCCCTTCCCGCATTTCGCCTCTTCCTCAAGTTCCAACCCCTTAGCGTAAAATCCCTCAACGCGCTCCTCAATGTGCTTGTTCAGAACAAACAATACCGTTTGGCTCACTCCGTTTTCAAACACTCCAGGGACAAATTCGGTATTGTGCCCAATGTTGTTAGTTGTAACATTTTGCTTAAGGGTTTGTGTAAGATGAATGAGGTTGATGTTGCAGTTAAGATTTTGGATGAGATGAGGTTCATGGGTGTGGTTCCTAATGTGGTTAGTTATACAACTGTGTTGGGTGGGTATGTGATGAGGGGTGAAATGGGTAATGCAAAAAGGGTTTTTTTTGAGATTTTGGATAAAGGGTGGGTGCCTGATGTGACTACTTACACTGTTTTGATGAATGGGTTTTGTAAAGTTGGGAAATTGGAGGATGCAATTAGGGTTATGGATGAGATGGAGGAGAATGGGGTTCAGCCTAGTGAGGTTACTTATTGTGTCATGATTGAGGCTTATTGTAAGGAGAAGAGGTCTGGGGAAGCGGTGAACTTGCTTGAGGATATGGTGGCGAAGGGGTTTGTGCCTGGGGAGGTGTTGTGTTGTAGGGTTGTTGATTTGTTGTGTGAGGAAGGGTGTGTGGAGAGGGCTTGTGAGGTGTGGAGGGGTGTTGTGAGTAAGGGGTGTAGGGTTGGTGGGACAGTGGTGGGGACAATTGTGCATTGGCTTTGCAAGAAGGGGAAGGTGGTGGAGGCTAGGGGAGTGTTGGAGGAGTTGGAGAAGGGGGAGGTTGCGAGCTTGTTGACTTATAATACGTTGATGGCGGGGATGTGCGACAGAGGGGAGCTTTGCGAGGCCGGTAGGCTGTGGGATGATATGGTGGAGAAAGGTCGGGTTCCAAATGCATTTACTTATAATGTGTTGATTAAGGGGTTTTGTAAGGTGGGGGATGTGAAGGAGGGGATTAGGGTTCTGGAGGAGATGGTGGGAAGTGGATGCTTGCCGAATAAATCAACCTACACAATATTGGTTGATGGGATTTCTAGTTTGGGAGCAGTGAAAGAGGAAATTGACAAGGTTGTTTTATTGGCCACAACAAGTGGAGTTGATGTTGAATTGTGGGATCTTTTCTTAAAACATCTTTGTAATTTAGATGGCAATGCAGCTGAGCTTGATAGGATATTAACAGAGAATGTGGTGTGACAACAGAAACACTTTGGGATATGCTGTTATGTCTGATCTTTGAATGTGATGATGATGACAAGGGGATTCAATGCTGTTTATCCAGTGTAAAAATATTCTTATATGTTTTGTACTCTCCGGTTAGTGAACTTTAAAGTGTTAATCAGTAGCTTGAGAAGTATCTCTGCACTGGAATTTTGTCCACAATTCGTCCAATTACAATGGGAGACCATTATAGTCACAGATTGACACCATGTCTGATACAAAGATTTATTGTCATTCCCTTCAACATGATGGTGAATTGTGGGATCTTTCTAACATGTGGATAATTCAGATGGCAATGCAGCTGAGCTTGATAGGATATTAATAGAGAATGTGCTGTAATAGTGGAAACTCTCTGGGGTTTGCTGTTATGTCTGATCTTTGGAAGGTGATGGCAAAAGGGGATTGAATGCTTGGCACTCTTTATCCAATTTCTTGTATACTCCAGTCAGTGAAGTTGAAAGTGCTAACCAATTTCTTGTATCCAATTTCTTTATGTGACAGATTAATAGCTAATACAATTGTTGGTTCAATCCGGAAAAGTAAAGAAAAACTGGACCAAATTCATATTATTTGAAAGAATGGTTTTATGAAGTTTATTATCTTGGTTAGGAAAATTAATTTGCTATATTTGTTTGTGCTGTGCTTTTACCAAGTGTTGTACTAAGTGCTTATATTTGCCAAAAGATTGGTAAAAGTGTGTGTGCAAGAGCATGTTTATATTTTCATTTTAGATGTGATAATCATGGTAGGTTCAAGTTTGTTTTTGATCCTTTGATCAATGCCAAACATTAATTTGGGTCATCATTTTAGTAAAGGTTGGAATGCTTGTAATATTAACCAAATGCATTATTTAGTTAACACTATTATTATATTATGATTAGTTGGATGTTCTTCAGGAAAAAAACAAAGCAATGCTAATAATTGTTTCAATCAGAATACAAGGCTGTTAGCCTCATGAAAAATATTGGAGTCCACTGCTTACATTTGTTCTGACTGAATTAAGCTATTTGTAAATTATTTGATTTGAAAATCTTAAATATTTGATCAAATTTGTTTGACAAAACAAATAAGTTTATGTTTAAATATAGAGTGAATCATCAATTTAGTTTCTAAATTATTAGTCTCTTCTAAGGTACATATGGCAACAAAATTACGTAAAGTTTCTCAAGTATTAGGAATTATGTAACACGGTCTTTTGAATATTGAAAAATCTTTAACATTAAAGAAAAAGAGAGGGAGTGATATTTCAGAAATTAAATTAATGGTTTATTCTTAAATTTAAGTTAGATCATTTAAAAAGTGATTTTTGAACTTTGTGAACTTGATACCAATGATTCATGAACAGTTCATGTTATGTATACATTATTTAGAATTTATAATTTTACTTGCGTCAGGCCCATCTGGTTTAGATTGAGATTTCTGTTCTGCTAATTTATTTTCATTTTAAGTCAATTAAGTTCCTTTATATTATAAACCAAACTTTGGTCTAACATCTGCTTTCCTCTACGAAAACTCTGAAATTCTTGTTTATATCCCTTTTTTTCAACTGGAATCAACTAAATTGTCTTCCACTTAAAATTTGCCTACTAAATTATCAAATTTCACACAATATAAAAAAGAATCAATTTCTCTTGAAATAATATCCAATTTACACTAAATTTATCAGTTCTAAACTCTTAAAACTTTTTCATATCACAATTTCATAATAATACCAAAATCTTTGATAAAATATGATAATTTGAGAGCTTTAAGTAAAAATAAATAAGTAATAAAGAGATCAAAATCTGTCCAATATTAAAAATAGAAAGGACTTAAATTGGGAGAGCAAAGTGAGGGACAATTCATGGCTCTCTTCTTAGACATTCATTTATTACTAAGCTTAATCCCTTTCATCTTCTATTTGCTTCCTTTAATTAATGATGTTTTAATTTTTTTTTATATTTTTAATTTAAAGCTTCACATAAAAATGGAGGATCCACCCTCAACAACAAAATGGAGGAAGTTAGTCACCTCTTAATATTTTTCTTTTCTGACAGTAACTAATGGTATGTTTGATTTGGCTTTAGAGACTCAAATGATGGTCACACCATGAAAAACTGATAGTAACTCTTGCTTTGCTTTTAACACAAAAAAATTAAATAAAAT
Source organism: Hylodesmum podocarpum (assembly GCA_026586105.1). Lineage (NCBI taxonomy): Eukaryota > Viridiplantae > Streptophyta > Magnoliopsida > Fabales > Fabaceae > Hylodesmum > Hylodesmum podocarpum. The sequence continues at coordinate 3,488,803 of JALJEV010000493.1, read as the reverse complement.
AAAATCTGAATTGGTATCAAACACTCACTAAATTAAGCATGGCCAATCAAACTCACTTCAAAATACACAGAAGCTACTTGAAGTAGCTTCTATTGAACGTGGGTCTAATACTCTAATTTGATTGAAAGTGAAAGCAGACATACTATAACATCTGTAAAATACACTATAGAAGTAGTACGTGTTTGGAACCAATTTAGTAACTTTGATCAAATACCCTCAACCACATATTAACAATTTTTCACGTCAAATATTCAAAAATGATGCAGAAACTAGTTTATTAGCTTCCATCTGTCTTTCATCGTTTTCATCTAGTGGGGAACCAAACACTGTAAAATGCATCAGAAAAGTTACTTGTAATAGCTTCTCTAAGACGAGAATATGATTCAATTGAATGTGAAAACAAATATGCTGATCATGGTGTACTCATACAACATTTCTTCACAACTTCATCTAACTAATTTTGCCACTACTGATTAAATATCAGCATTCGAAATTCTTAGCATTTCCTTTGTAACAGCAAATTTTCATGCTCAAAGCTGTAAGAACAGAATTCGTTCTCTTTACTTCCACAAATTATTTAGATTTTGCAAGCCATTAATCTGCTGGGACTTCTCAGACTTGAACTGATTGTCACAATTTGCAAATTGGAGAAGTCAAATTCCATACAAGGTGGCAATCATACACAGACCTTGAATAAATTTTTAGGTTCATATTCCTTCCACCTATGAAGTTCATGCTAGTGACATCTTCCCTTGTCCAAATATAATCATGGTTAAATTAGTTATTTAGTCATTAAAAGTGACACTCATTTAGAAATCAATCATGAAAAAAGCTCAAGTTTTAGTCCTTATAAGTATGTATTGAAACTAAAACAAATGAATACTCATTTAGGTCCTTAAACTAAGGAAGAATGTTTGATGACCAACACTAATACAAACCAATTAGCCAACTACCTCACAAAACATATATGCATACGTGTTTTTCTTTTTTTTCTATTTTTTTTCTTGTTCTTCCTCTATTCGCCAAAAGGTTACAAGAAGATTCTTAGAAACATAGTAACAATAAGGAGCAATATGCACTAATAATAGTGTATTCACTAAAAGACTTAAATTCAAGCCAGGGAATGTAGTTGAACAGAAAACTAAATTAGGACACCAAAGTAACTCATTGAAACAAGTAGCAAATACACCAGTTTGAAAAGCATTGTTGAGAACTAAAAATGCAGTATTGAAAAGGGAAAAGTGATTACACACAAAAAAGGGTTCAATAATAGACTTAGCCCATTTGAGATGGGATTGAAAATGGGGGCAATCGTAACACAGCTTCCTCTGACTCAATTGGGTCTGATCTCAGTATCTGACACAACATTAAAAACAAAATAAACAGAGTAAATAACAAAGAACCAACGTGTTTTTGTAAGCACAAAGAGAGAGAAAGAAAGTACAGGGTCTTGAAGCACTGGTTTGGTATCATCCTTTGCTGGCTTGAAAGGAGGCTTTAGTTTGGATGAGTCATTGTTTTTTGTGTTTGGTTTGGTTGAAGATTCGGAACAACCACTCTTGTTCATTCTTTCTGCTTTCTTCTCTTGTCTTCTGCAACACAACACTGCAACTGTTAAGGTTTCAACTGTTCCTTCTCTTCTCACAAAAATTGTTTTTTATTTATTAATCAGTTTTAAAAATTTAAGATAACATTATTTATTTATTTATTTAATTTACATATATAACTAAAATATATTTGTTGTAGAATATAAAAATAAAAATAATATAATAGAAAATTAATGTCAAAACTATCTTTTAAAAATCAAGAAAGTTTTATACATTTGTTGATTTATGTAAATTAATTTTAAATGATAATTAAAAACAAATGGAGGAAATAATTTATAAGATTTCAAAATATTTTTTATTTTTTTAATATTAAACCCACGTTACTTTTTTAGTGTTTCATGAAATTATTTCATTGATTCATAATTACGATTTATAAATGATATTTAATAAAGAGTTGGTTTAGTGTAACAATAACTAGTGTTGTTAATAATATTTTAAAATAGATATGTTACTTCTAACAATGAATAACTTATAATTAAAAGAATAATAGCATTAAAGTAATTAGACTAAGGACTAAATTTAATAATCAAAAGGTTAGAACCTTGTCATGATAGTTTTCAAAAGATTTTTTTGTTAAAAATCATTTCTTTAAAAATTAATTATCAAATTAGTCTTTAAAAATTAATTTTATGTTTTTATAGAGATTAATTTGGTAAAAAAAAAGGGTAATTTAATATTGACAAATATTAAAAGAAAAATATTGATCTGTTAATTTTTTTTAAAGATGGAATTGAATATTAGTTCAATTAACTATTGGAATTAAAATAATCCCGTTTGCCCTGACATATTTGTGGACGAAATTGAGATAGAAATTGTTCACTGTTTAATCATCAATTTGCTTTGTGATAGAAATCGAGATAACATTTGTTCGAGCACCCAAGTCACAATTTCATCTTGTAGTTTTTTTTTTTACATCAATTTTATCATATAGTTATTTTTCTTTTCCAATTGGAGATGTTAGTTATTAGAACATTTTGATTAAAAAAATAAAAATAACTACAACAACCTGAACCAAATGAACCTGCATCTCTGGGTTAACCAACTATTGAACCAGATGCTTACTTGAGCATGAGATATTCATTTAAAATAATAGTTTTTTGTTTAAAAAGGAAAATATACACTAATCTTTGTAAATCTAATCACATACATCTTGAATTTCATACATTGTACAATGAAAAAGCTTATCTTACAATAATATCAATGGGTATGACTATATGCCAGCTTTTGCTAAGGATCTTGTGTTTGAGAAGACATTCTTAAACTGGTTGGAACGATCTAAAATGAATACAAAACATGAAATCAAGATGATTGTACCCACCAAGATGGCCATTTTGATTTTTCACTCAAGGGCTCACAACCAGGCTACCAAAAAATTACTCTTACAAAAGGAGAACCTTGTTGTAACTTAATTACTCACTCAAATCATCATCAAAATAATTCATATCAGACTCATTATCAGTGTCAGCATCAATGTTAGCATGATCTACATCTGGTGATCCTACTGCTACATCAGCCATAGTCACCAGCTCAAGGGACCCCTTTAGAGATCTTGCAGCTCCTCCATCTTCATAATCAATTGAATCATTTTCATATTCATCATCTAGTTCAACTCCAAAAAGGATATTCTACAAAACAAAAGCAAAATAAATATTCCATCAGTATAGCCACATCCCCAGTGCTCACTGCTTAAAACCACATTTCACAACCGTAAGATGAAGTATCTCGAACACCACAATAGCTAACCATGCAATATCTTAACATGTAAATGAAAGTTGCATGTTTACACTTCATAGCATCAACAATTTCGACTTATCATTCAAGTAAGAATCTATTGAACCTAATTGGGCTAGATTTTTAAGCCCTTCGAATTCATGGGATTAAGTCAAGAAATACAGTTCAATATATCAGAAGTTGACGATAAATAGTGCATTAATTAAAGAATAAAAATAAGATTAACTTTAAGAAAGCCAACTCAACCATGATTTATAACAAATCCAATTCACTGCAATTAATGCTTTATGATCCATACAAGTTCAAGAAAACCAAAAAGCAATGATTACCTTATCACTATCAGAGCTTTGTACATTAGCATCTACTATCCAGTCATCGAGCAAATGCTCTTGCAGAACATTGTCAACAGAGGACAACTTTGAGTCCCTGGACCTTTTTCTTAATTGGCATTCTCTAAGTCGCAAGTTGTAGTGAACGTATATAATGTCATTCAATTTCTTCTGAGATAGACGATTTTGTCTTTTGCAATGTATCTGATCATATATACTCCAATCATGCTCACATGCAAAGGATGAGCAAGTCTGACTTAATATGCGTACAGCTATTCTTTGCAACTCTAAGCAACTTATTCCATGTTGTTGCCACCAAGCAGCTAGTGAGGTAAAAAAAGGAAACAAAATTGATCAACTCATACCGAAGCAGCAATGGACCTCCTCCAAACAAGTTAATCATCATATGATGCTTTAACAGGAACAAGAAGTTTACCTGGTTCTAGACCTGTTCTTGTGCTAATTGCCAATTCAGTTCCAAAGTCGTCTTGTGCAGAATTATAATGAGAAATCTGGAAATGGCATCAATTTGAAGCAGATAAAATATATATCTAAAAATTTTGGTACCAAATAGCAAACAGCAGTCATTAAGGACACATTACCTGCATTGATGCAGATATCCGTCTCATATTATCTGGCTCCAGCCGAACAATGCATTCATTGAGCCCTCGTACTACCTCAGAATGCTAGTCATATCAAACATTAATTTCAGGAGGGAACTTGAATAAAATTTGAAAATTTGCAACCACTAGGAAATATTCAGTATTCTCACATACCGCCACAAAATCCTGACGATATCGATATGATGGATTTAAGAAGTAAGCAGCCAAGTAAAGAGGATGACAGAACAGAGAGTTCCAATGACTGTCTATCACCTTCCAGAATGGTTCATATTTACGTGCATTGTCACCATGAACAGATTTAATTGCAAGTTTTGCCCTGTACATATCGTTGTATATATATGGCATTGACAAACTCTCACCACTATATACCTTTCGAAGTACTTGCATTATGGGTTCTACTGACTTCCTAACATACTGCATTTTCTTCCAAAATGTGACATTCAAAACAACTTTTTCCACCTCTTTCCCCTCATTTGTGCTAGAGAATCTGGACGAAATCCATTTGTTGGAAAGAAACATTCTTCTCAGACCAACTCGATGATCCAGCAAGCTATGCAGTGTAGCAAAGCTAGAGGCAAATCGGGTGGCAGCTGGTTTTAAAAGCTCCTGCCCCTGGGTAAATTCACTTTTCATAAGATTTAACAACCATGCTTGATTGTATATTAGTTTTGTAATTTTCTGGCCCTTTTCAATGCACTCTTCCACGCATCTTATCTTCATAAAATCTTCAAGCATTCGATTAATACAATAAGTGGCACAGGGGGTCCAGAATAAATTCCTTCTCTTCTCTTCAAGCATTTTTCCAGCAGCTTTATAGTTAGGTGTATTTTCAGTGATTACCTGCATCAAAAGGGAGGAATAGGAAAAACAATAATTTATAACAGCATCAAGGTGATATTTTCTTATTTAGGATGAACGAGGATGCCAGAATATTAGAACAAACATTTTACCTGCACTACATTTTCCTCACCTACTTCTTCCACTACTCTGTCCAGAAGCTTAAATAAATTTGGTGCATCATGTACTACATTTGTGGCATCAACTGAAGAAACAAAGTATACACCATGAGGACAAGAAACAAGAAAGTTAACAATTGTCCTACCCTGTGTATCTACCCAACTATCTGCCATTATAGAGCAACCAGTGACTGCCCAGGAAGCCTTATATTCAACAAGATGATTTTTAATGGAATTGATTTCCTCTTGCAAAAAGCGACCAGACATAAGTTGGCTTGGTGGGAATACCAGTCCTTCTCCATATTGACCAACCACTTCCAGCATTTTATTAAAATATAGGGAATCTGCAGCCTGTATAGGAATCCCTGCATGGTAAAAGAACTTGCGAATTGAAGAAATAACTTCCTTGCGTAATTTTTTAGTGGATCCTGTCTTAATTTTTACTTGTTTGTATGTTTGAGAAGTCTGATTCTTGGGCAGTTTCAGGTAAACATTATCCAATCTTGATCTTCTCAATACTGGTTCAGTACCAGTACTAGGTGACATTCCCTTGAAGGTCTTCATAATATCTTTAGAGAATCTCTTGTCAACGTCAATCAATGTTTCCTTGTTCATATGATGCAAAGCCTCTTCTACTTGCTCATACTCATCATCATCATCATTATCAGACTTTGCATAAAAAGGCATCAATTCCTTAGCCTCAGGTCGCCTAAGTCTCCTCCCAGTACGATGCCATTTCATATTCTCTTTTATTTTCAGATAAACTTCTTCTGGAGCATCTTTACAAGGTGCCACCTCTCCAGGAATTCGAGCCAAATGTTGTTTAAACCGATTAATACCTCCACTGACAATTTTCTCACAGTAATTGCATTTGACTTTCTTCTTTCTCTCGTCTTGAGCAACACCATGTTCCCACCCTGGATCAATATATCCTAAGGAGCGAAGAGGAGTCAAATTTACAGATACATTTCGATCATCCATCAATTGCTTCCCTTTGGTTCTACAATCAACTTGTTCTTCTTCATCTTCATCATCATTAGAGTGAAAACTCATATATGCTTGTGTGTCAACTTGCTTTTGCTTCTTATGGGACCGACACCCTTCCAGATTTTCCTTCATTTTCAGGTAGACTTCATCAGGAGCCTTTTCACAGTATGTTACTTCACCAGAAACTCGAGCTAAATGCTGCTTTAATCTGTATATTCCACCACTAACTATTTTCCCACAGTAATTGCATCTAACCTTCTTTTTCCGCTCATCTTGAGCAATGCCATGATCCCACCCCGGATCAACAAATCCAGAAGAGCGTATAGGAGCCATCACATTCAAAGCAGAGCTTTTATAATTCCACAAGTAAAGGCATTGGTGCCAAATACAAGGCACATAAAACTTCAAAAGTCAAAACTGTAACATATCAAGTATTCTGAGAGCATTCCCTGTTTCAGAATAATGATGTGTAAGTAACAGTATCAGGTGCTCAGATGTGGATCTCAAACTTTTAAAGCAATATCATATGAAACTTTTAAAAATTAGCATAAATATGATGATTCCCTTCCCAAGTTTGAAGGCCCAAGTTTGAAGGGAGAGGGGAGAGGTCGCGGGTTTGAATCTCACCATTGACATTTTTAACAAAATATTAACAAACTAACATTTGTCGGTCAGAAGAACAAAATTAGTATGTCCCTGTCAAAAATTGTTATCCATGGTTGTCAAGTAACAGAGGATGCTTGAAGATTGGAGCAAAGACAGCAAGTCAAACACATTCATAGAAGCAAGGAGAAAAATTACACGGGAAAAGAAAACTTATAAAGCCAAGATGAGAAAGGTAATTTGAAAGAAATATCAATACCTTTTGCAGCATTATATAAAGTCAACAATGAGCTATACTTTTTAAAGCCAGTCTTTGAACGAAAGCCAGGGGCCAAATATTGAATAACAGGAGCACAATCCACTTCATCAGCTTCAATACACCCTACACAATAACAAAACTCATTGTATACTCAAATGGACATAGTACATCATTCAAGAGGATATTAAGAATTGGCAACAATATACAATTACACAAATCTTTTAAAGTGTCTTTGATCAAAATGCAATGTTGATGCAGAGATGGGACTAGCAATCTAGCATTGAAGGATATTTTGCTGCCTCAACATTATACAAACAATCCAAAGCTTCCATTTGGGATTGCCAGCACCTAGGCAATTCAATGGTCCAATCCTCATGCACCTATGAGCTTTAGAAAACCCCCAATAAAAAGGCCATCCCAACTTGAAGAAACTCTTCAGTCTGCCTTTTCTGTCTCTAATTTTATCCCCCAATAAAAGCAAGGACTTATTTCGAACTTGTGATGATCAAATCAATAAAAGAACAAACTCACCATAATTGCACCTAACATAGCATCCAATTCACTTCCTAATTCCCATTCCCTCACAGCTTGTCTCAATTTTTTACACTAATTTAGTGACCAACAACAATGTATGAAAATTTTGTCAGCTTGACTTACAACAGTTGTAGGGAAAACCCACACAAAAGGCAAATTGGGGAACATTTATGATACATTTCCCCCAGTCACACTCACTTTTTGTTCATTTCCAAATCAGTCACTAACTACTCACCAAGAAACTACACTACTCTAAAAGCATAATTTGAATCTCTGTAACCACATTCTCTTCCTTCATGAGCAACCAAAAACTATAATAAAGAAGCTAATTTTAAAAACTCAAATAACTTCGAAGCATATAACTCAGTCTAAGCAAATACAACTATCATTTGCACACCGAGCGTTCGACTTAACCCCAAAACCACAATTTCATTTTACCTTTTGCAAATCGTGTGTTCATATCACGAGAATCGCCTATGCATGAAACCCTAAGCGGAAGATAAAGGTGAAAGAACTGAATTGCAGAGAAGATAAAGAAAGAAACCTTGGAGGAAGAAAGAAAACCTAGATCGGAGTTGAACCACCGGCGTCGAAAGCGGTTGCCGGCGACGGAATCGTTCGGCGGTGAAAGGAAATCACAACGGAATCGCGAGTCGCGCGAGTGAATGGCTGGGTGAGACTCTCAACTCGACCCGGCCGCGTTATACCGAGTTTTTATTTTTTATTTTTATTTTCTGACTCATAATTATAAATTCTCATATTTATTTCATTACTCTGTAATGTGATAACATAGTATAAAATATAAATAATGATAATAATTATAATTATATTTTTTATATTTTTATTTATTATAAATAAAAGAATCAAAGCATATTTTTTTTTCCTTTTGTGGGTGAGAATGTTACGAGTTTATGGAATAGGTGAGTTGACTCAGCGGGTCTTAATACTTTAGAAAATAAAGGAAATTCACTTACAGACTCGGTTCTATTTGTTATTTTCCTTTTTTATCTCAATTCTTAGCTATTAAATTCATATGATATTTGTCGATTATTTTCTTCTAATTAATAATATAATCATGATTTGCGACTGTGTTTATTAATTTTAAATTAAAATAAAATCTATGTTTCGTTTTCTCTAATATATTTTTTACACTTTTTTCATCCACATTGTCTTTAATATATTTATTTACCCTATGTTAAGTTTTATAAATCTCTTCTTCTAGGAAAACTTCTTGTTTTTAAGATTTTGTTTTAGTTTCTACTTTTTCCTTACTCTTTTATGCATCTAGGTTTTTGTTATAGGCTATACTTTTCTTTACCAGTATTAATAATATGGCCAAACTCAACTAATAGACATATTAATGACACATGTTAAGATCATTTGATCATAAAAATAAATTATAATTAACCAATTTTGTAATATACAATAACAAGTGTTTATGCAATTATTCAATTAATACTTTTTGCTAGATTAACATGTAGGTTTTAATTTGGACCAACATTCTAAGGAATGAATGACCATGAAGGAAGATCAAGTAGTAGATAAATTAATAACGGATTCATGGTTAGTTATAAAAAGAAAACCATATATTTTTACGTATATTTAGAATTAATGATTTATATTAGTGAATCTATATGAATACACTTGTTTTTCTTTTTATTCTGTTGATATTTTTCCATGTGCATAAAGATGAAAATCATAATATCAAAACGACATGGTTTTAAGGAATAAATGATAATGAAGTTGAACCGAGTAATATACATATTAATGATAATGTTCATAATTAGTGAATGATATCACTATAGCAATGTCATACAATGATACATATTTGCATTTTGTCAGACTCATTGTTAAACCTTTGCATAATTATAATTGCAAAATTTTATTGAAAACAATTTAGATTATATGGAATCACAACTATCAAATGTTCATATAGTATACTTAAGTAGCAAATGTAAAATGTTCTTCTTTTAACTTTATCCTCTATTAATTTGACTATTATTAACTTACTATTTAAAGGTTCATAACACATTAGTTAGCTTAGTTGGCAAATACAAACTTTGATACCATTATTTTAAATTATGTAAACCATACACAGAATTGTCATGTTAATCCCCATGAACATATAACATTGGTCAAAATTTTCAAAATAATGTGGAAATGGTCAAATTCTAATTGCCTTCTCCAAGTACATGTGTTCACATGCTTATTTTATCATGAAACATATGATATATGATGTTTTAGTGAAAAAATATCATTTTCACAAGTTAAAGCTCATCAAGAATTGCTTGAAATATTTTCAGATGAACTTTCTATTTATATGTTACAGACAAGATGCCATTTTCAGGTTGACTTGAACATCCATTTGCATACTGTGGTATGGAGTTCAACTATTGAAGAGATTGTTGAAATATAAAATTGGTGCTCTTCTTTTATCTAACAGAGATAAGGGCATAAAACTAACTCTGGTGAAAATGGTATATACAATTGATATTTTGACACTTGTACATAACTATCCTATATGTAGTATATTATCTGGCTTCCAAATTCTTTTATGTCAGGTCTATCACTTCTGAGCTCCCTAGCCCTTGCTTTGGGTGAACACCCAAATCATTTGATAACTTAGTGCATAACTACATTAAAAAAAATTTAGATATTAGCCTCAAGTTTTCTGGATGAGAGAACATAGAGAGAATGATAATATGCATACCTGTTTATATACAGAAGCATCTCCACAAGACTTGCTTAACTCTACCACATACAAGGATGGACTTATTTCAAATACCTGTTGAATTTGAGGATAAGGTAGTTTCATAATGTCAGAAAACTATACATGCAAATTGCTTATCTTTTAAGCAGTGGATATCTGAATCAGAATAATAAGTTTAGCTTAGTCTCTCGATATGCATTACCTCTGCTGCCACAGAGAGTCTATCTAGACTTTTCTTCTCTTTGCACTCTTGAATCACTTTCAACTGAAATTCAATGTTTTAAAGACTATTTAGCCAAAATAATACTTCAATTATTAGCATGTGTGCTGGATATAACATAATAAGCCTTAACTAAAAATAATATATGGTACTGACCACCATCCCATTTTTCTTCTGGATTCTGAATCCCATTTTTATAACAATGCCTTCTATCTTCTGAATCAAATCATTTGGTGAATGGATGGATGTAAATCTTATCTTCCTCTGGGAAACATCCTGGAATATTAAGTGCAATATGTGTTTAAACTGAATGAACTTTCCTTAGGAAGTGGTAAATATCTTAGAAGTTAAGACATAGGAAAAAATAAACTCAAAATATAATAAATGTGTCTCTTGCCAAGTGCCAATGAATTCCATTCAGTCTTATCCTTACCTCTTTCTCAAAAAGGCCAGAGAGATCTAGGCATGAAGACATCCCTATCAACTGAAATGCATTGATATGTGTTGGTGATCTTGGACTCTCCCAATCTGCTTCAAGTGACTGTTACCAACATAAATGTTCAAGGTTTCATACAAGCCTAAAAATAAATGAAAATTAAAAAGAAAGTGATACCAAATTTTAGTGATAAACAGATGAAAGTTACAAAGTATACCACATCACAGATGGAAAATGTTTCATCATCAATATACACATTCTCTTCCTCATCTTCTGGAATTGAAGGAGTATAACCCTGCTTGAACCATTCATCTTCTTTTATCATAGCCATTGTTATCCGGGATTTAGGATTGGGATCAAGCATTCGCTTCATAATGCTTTGAGAACCAGGTGATAGCCATCTTGGTATCTGAACATCTCCCTTAAAAATCTGTGATACTCATTGGAAAGAAAATAGTAGTTTTATAAAACCACTAAACTAAACTATACAAAAAAATGTATACAGGCACAGCATCATATATGAATACCTTTTGATAGAGAACAGCCAGATTTCTGTCATCAAAAGGAAGATATCCTGTAAGAATTACATACAAGATAACGCCACATGACCATATATCTGATGTTGCACCATCATAGCCTTTGTTGGCGAGAATCTCAGGAGCAACGTAGTTGGGACTTCCACAAGTTGTATGCAACAACCCATCTGCCTGAAATTTTCATACAGTTTAACACATGAGTCAATTACCAAAAGGAAGAAAGGAAAAAAGAAGAGTAATATGTATCCTTAAGTATAAATTTGTATTGACCATGAATTTCAATGACCAAGAATTGGAAATTGACATAGTAAGGACTAGGGGCCATTATTTATAGAGAACCACAGTAATTATTTATAGTAGGCATATAAAAGATAAAGGACGAAATTTTTTATTTTAAACATGTGTATATAAGTAGTTTTGAGGTATGGTTCATATGAGTGGTATATCTCACCCTAAGATGCTGGGGCAAAGCACTAAGGTTAAAATCGGTTATCTTTACGTTTCCATTGGCATCCATAAGTACATTCTCCAGCTGCAACAAGTTATCATTTGTGTAAAAATGACCCAAAAAATTGGTAACAATGGAGCATAGTTTCAGTTCTAGTTCAAAAATGTTATAAAATCTTCTTAAGAAGACAAATGAAAATACCTTGAGATCTCTGTGGAATACACCTTTATTGTGGCAGAAGCTCACACAATCAATGAGCTGTTGGAATATCGTCCTACCTTCAGCTTCTTTAAGTTTACCCATGGATGCCTGTGAATATAAGTAGCTCATTGATTGTCATTTTAATAGACAATATATCACCATGTACATGAATAATAACAAGCAAATGTTCCTTACGATTTTGTCAAATAACTCTCCTCCATTAACGTACTCAAGTACCATATAAATTTTAGTTTTGCTAGCCAACACCTGCATAATCACAGGCACAAATCAAAATCAGAACATCAAGGTTTCATAGGCAAGCTGCTTTGTAAATGCAACAAATCATTAGTACCCTTAAATCCAAGGTTAGGTGCTGTTGCTGTTAGAGATGTAACAAATCATTTACGTGTCTTAGAGCTAATAGTTTAAGCATTCATGTTCCATTCTTCTACTAAAGAAGTTGAATATCAATACAAGATAAACATTCTTGTGCAGCACCTCGTGTTAGAGAGGATAAAATAGAAATATATAACATAAAATCATTAATTATGTAATTTCGCTTGGTAGACTAATCTTTTGGCACATATGGTTCATGATAGGTGCTATGTCTTCCTGTAATTTGATTTGAGACAAGATCTGACATTAAATATTGATATATCTTCCAACTGATATTGTTAAAAATATATGCTAGGGAGGATTGCTTTCCATGCATATAGATATTATATTTCTAGACGATGATGGATATGTGATCTTTAACACACCTTTCACATATAAAAGATTAACATATTATTTTTAGAAATATATGTTATAAACTTAACTCAACTCTACAAATCAACTTCCTAACATATCTAACATTGAATATTAATATATCTTCTAACTGAGATTCAAATTATGATCTGATTTACTACTCCCCACTTATATATACATATTTTCATTTCATCAGTGAAAAAAATTACTACGTATCAAATATATACACCTCATCATCGTTTCTATACATATATAATATATATGATGGAAATATCTGATCTGTTATTTTACGGATAAGATATGCACTAATATATAATGGTGCCATCACTAGAGTCTTATCTATACATGCTATTTTGGTATGATTTTTTTTTTATTGTATCCTTAATTTATTAATTTCTTTCATTCATTCGGATTGTCCTGCCCACTTACAAATGAATATATACTTTATAATATAAAATGGGGTCACTAGGTTTTATTCAATTTATTTATGATAATAATCACAAATTGTGGTGGTATACTTGATGATTGGTAGAAAAATGTTATTCAAAAGACGTATGGCTGCTTATATGATGATAAGCAGAAAATCATTGGGACCCTCTGGACATTAACCATAGTGGGATACTCCAATTATTCCAAAGAGGGGCCACTGATCATTCAGTTTTAAATTTTTAATATTTCGTGTAAAACGATAATTTTTCTTAAATTTATAATATTTTTATTTTCAATTTTACTTTCACATAAAAAGTAATTTTAACCCTAGTTAAGTGTTGTTATAATACCATTTGTTAAAATTATAACACAGTGAAGAGTGCAAACGAAATACATGTTGTGTATAAAGATTCTTTCACAGATACATATGTGTATGTATTTGATCATAATTTAATATTAATCTAGATGAGTATAATAATAATAGTACGCAACGAGAATGACAGAAAAAATATTTAATTAGAGAGAAAAAATCTTAATAATTTAGATTAAGAATAATATATTTAAACTTTGAAAGAAGCAATTTTTTACTCGAGAAAAATTCTTAGACAGAAAAGATCTACTAATTAAGATTGAGAAGGTAATAATAGTATAAGAAAATTCCAAGCACAGAGAAAACATGTATTAATCAATAACGAGAAAAGGAACCGTGCAAGAAAATCCCAAGCATAAAAGTCCATCTATAGTAATAGTTTATCATAGTTAAAAAAATGATCCAAAAAAGAAAAAGTGGATCTCAAACGTGTTTTGAAAGACACGAAACCAAAACTAGATTCCATTATTCGAAACGTGTTTTTGACAGATCGTAATTTGCGGCATAATTTATCTTCACCACCTCACCCACCACCAGCCACCACTAGTTTCATTTTATCTTTTCCAAAAACTTGGTATTGCTATTGGTTCTCAATTCAATCAATCAATTAATTAAAATAAATGTGTCTAAAGTTATTATCCAATAGTCTAATAAACAATTTGACCATACACTGAAAACTCTAATCCAATGAGACAAAGAATGTGCAACCACACAAAAAAAATGTGGGGGAGGATGTTACATAGGAGAATCAATAATTGAATTTAGTGTGGACTTAGCATATGATGAATTTGGCTAGTTGTGTGTGTGAAATAGACATTAGAGGACATAGACTTTCACACTTGTCACATGTTTGTATAGTGTTTCTTTCTCCCTATGCCCATTTTTGGAATCCAATTTAATAAATGAAATAAATTTCACACACACAAAAAATAAAAATATGAACCATTCAATTTTCCTTTTCCAATTTGCTTTATGCGTCAAAGAGTGAAGAAACAGAACAAAATATGGATCCGATAAACACGTAGACAGGTTTCCACAGAGGAAATTAGCTTTTTTCTGACTAAGTTGAGAAATGCCAGAAAACAACTCATCCAAAATAGAATTTCTTCTAAAATTAATCATTACAAAAAAAATAAAATAAAGTGCATCAATTGCACTTTACACGTAAAACACAGAGACAAGAAAAGAAATCCAAACAAACTTTTAGTGTAAACGACAAATAGTGCTTCAACAAGTGGATCAATTCAACTCCCACAAAAATTTGTGAGCTAGAGGATGAAGGTGGGAAGAGAAAAAAAAAATGCCAATAATACTAACTTGTAGGTGTAACAAGTGTCACAACCTTAATTAGATTTCTATGAAGTTTTTTTTTTTAAAAAAAAATTATACTTTTAAGTTTGTTATAGATTGCAGATAGAATATGGTGAATCATAGGATTAGGATGTTACCTCGTACAATCTAACGACGTTCGGATGCTTCAGGAGTTTCAAGGTGGATATTTCCCTCTTTATCTGAATTATGTAAAATGAAGATAAGAAAATTGATATAGGTTCATTTTCAATCAAAATTTATAAGTCATCACTAATGCAGAGAGGTGTGATGAAAACAAAGGACAGGAACTTTGCAGAAAACTTGCAATACAAAATGAATTTAGAGCCCAATTACTATTGTTTCTGTAGGACAATAATTTTCGGTTTTCTTTTGTCCCATAAACTAAAGAGACATTGATTCAGTTATCATGACAAAATTAAACCAAGTTTGAAAAGTTTAAATTTGTTAAAGCACAAACCAAAAACAGATTAAAAGAGAGTGAAAACTGAAAAGCAATGAATTTATTGCGTTAGTAATTGAAGCAAACCTGATCAGTGTTATTGAGGTCAATGATCTTGCTCTTATCAAGGATCTTAATAGCAAAAAGTTTCCCAGAAAGTGTGTCTCTTGCCAACTTAACTTTTCCAAAATTACCTTCTCCAAGAGTCTTTCCCAACTCGTATTTCCCAAGTCGCATTCCATGATCCTCCCTCCTCCCAAGGTTCAAAATCACCATCACCAAAAACACTTTTTTTTTAAGAGAAAAAAGAACACCTTTTAAAAATACCCTTTTGCCAAAATCTGTTCCACTACACCACCCTTCTCTCCTTGATGCCAAATCCGATGAAAAGTTTGCTTCTTTTGAGTGGTGATCCTTCTGGGTCTGTCAATGCTTGCTTGCTTATTAATGCAATTTAACTTTACGAGTAATTAATAACATGGTAACGGTTGCAAGCTGAAACGGTTTGAGAAGGCGATATGAAAGAGAATTTTTCAGAATAAACAAAGCGTGTTACTTAGAAGTGGATGATGAAGATTTGGAAAATTCAACTTGTACCCTACAAACGAAAAAAGTAAATGCCCTTTTAATGTTTTGAAACGATCATGGCCCCCAATGATAATAAATATATATATAATAGAACCAATAGTTTGTTTTTTATTAAAAAAATTATTTTTATTACAAGTTTTTGTGCTACATGAGATTATTCGTATGCTAGATTAGTTTAAACAGTTCAACTTTGACAACGTATTCCCGACACGTAACCTCAAATCACTTTCACGTTACAACCTTGGTGGATGATTCACGCATGATGTTCGGTTTTTCCTGTTTCGAATGCCCAACTCATTCTTAATCACCTCTCTAATAAATTACACTGTTACTTTTCTTATTATTAGAAAGCTAAAAATTTCACTGCTACTACAGTTTGGTTAATGCTAAATTAATGTATAGGGACGGATTTAGATTAAACAATATGATCTATTTATTAGATTCTTAGGAAGTGCATTAGAATATCATACCACGTTCTTTTTCACTGATTAAAAAAGAAAAATCATACCATATGAAATGTCAAAAGTTTTCAACTACTCCCTTTTATTAATCATTAAACTGATTGTGATTGTTCCGAGACTTTCACCTTTGAAAGTTGTGTCTTATTACTTCAAATTGACGTTGAAAAATGTAATGTAACTTCTTTTTCCTATAACGTGATCAGTTCCACTTCATTGTTACTGTCTATTGGAGATTAATAATTTTAAATTATTTGACATGTTTATGTTTCCTCAATTCTAATTCAAATTTTATCAAATCTTTTTTTGGTAAAATAAAATATAATTGAAATGGTTTAGAAATCGAATACCCTTTTATCAGTTAAATAAAATATAATTTGAAATAGTTTAGAAATCCAATTCAGATATTTTTAATCTGTTCAGTGGCTTAATTCTGTTGCTCATAAGTTTTCAAATATATATTATTAATTAATCCGCTTAACACAGTTTCCTTCTTTCAACCAAATCAATGTTTTTTTGTTTTTTTTTTTTTATCTTTTTCTAGTTAAATTTAAGTTTTAGAGATTAATTCCTTAGTTTAAATTGGTTGTTGAGTATGATATTTGTGTATTCTGAAATATTGTAAATATCTGTTTTATCGTGGATGACCTCTTTCAGTTTTTCTTTTTTTATGATTGTATACTCAGGTATCATGGGAATAATTAGGAAAATGTTAGTTGAATTACATTAGAAAGTATATTAAAATTTACCCAGTCAATCTATTCTTGTTAACATGATTTTTAATGACCGAGAAAGTGGTAGAACATGATAAGTTTTCAATTGTTTAGTTTGCTCTTTTCTAAAATAAAAGAAGTGTGTTTACATGTGAAGACAGTTCTTCTTGAGTAAAATATGCTCATACTCTTTAGATCAAGTTTGATCATTTTTAAATAATTATGTTTTATCTTTAAAAATAAAATATAAGACAATTAAAGAATGGATAAAATTTAGTATAAGGTTTATTCCTTATTTCATAGATGATAAAAGATGTTGTTGTTTAATTTTTATCTCCTTTACTTGGGTTTTAGACCTAATGCACCGAATTAGGTTAAGATTCCCCGTTTTAATCCGAAGCAGTGCAAATATTACAGTTAGAGTTTTCAATACCCTATCGTATTAACTTGAAGAACATGATTTTAAGTTTGTGAAACTTGACTTTTACATTGTAAATCGGGACCCTTATGTTAGGACAAGTGCTCTATTGAAACTTCTACTTTAATATTGGCATACTTAGATATTTCAAACTCTTTCTTGGATTTCAAAAGAAACGTGGGAAATCAATTTTATTTTGGAGGGTTTTTTTTTGTGATTATTGGTGACCCACCTGAAAATATAACCTTTATATATAAATAATTCTTTTTTACTAATAGAATTAAATTAAGTCATGTTCATAATATGGTATGATGGTTATTGTATGTAGTTGTCGGTATTGTCATACATCTAAACCGGTTAACTCATTTACATTAGTTTTGAATATGTAGTTTCATTGCGTTAAGATTGTTAATTAAGGAAATGATTTGATAGACAATTAGGATACGAAGATAGACAACTAGTTATAAATAATTGGAATATGTAGACAATTAATTATAAAATCTGAAATAAAAAATACGTGTATATATATATATATATAAAAGATGTGAAGAAAAAATATATATATATATATACATTCAATAAGTGAGTTAACTGATTAATTAAGTATTTCAGTTATTACTGAGTAAATTTAATTAATTAAAAGATTCTCAACTTTTATTTTCAAATTATAGTCCTTAAAGATATTATGCACGACAACAAAGGTTACCAAATAAAAATCGATGTCACGTACGTCAATCATGCGTATCATAACCAATTCATAACATTAATTCTTAGCCTTAATTTCCATATTCACGAGGGGCAAGTTCTGTGAGTAATATAATATTGAAAAGCAATGGATGTCACAAGAAAACAAATTTTGGCCACAGATGTGGATGAATATTTTTCTGAATGAGAAAGCAGATTTTAAAGGAGAAACATATGATCATTTGGGTTGGTATGAAAGGTAAACATATTTTATTGCCAACCACACTTAGTTCAAGGTCCACTAATGAGAGGTGAAAAAGGCATAAGCTATAAAGTTTAACCTATGGTGGTTGATGTGGTCACTGTGCCACATGTTAATGTTCAAAGCCATGGACCATATGCATGCATGCACGTCCCGTTTCATAATAAATCTCATTTCCTCTCACCATATCCTCATGAAAGGATATGATTGACTCATTGAGCTATTGTTTACCATACATTAATTTCCACAGCAAAAATTATAAATGGATATTTGTTTGTTCTATTTACTTTTTGTGAATAATAAGGGTCTAATTGTCAGATTCAGTGCCTATTGCCTTCATACAAGGCAAGGTCGTCTATGGAAGACAATTAATACTCTCATATATGTACACATATTTAGGTTACCATTTTGTTTTTCTATCTAATAAGATTTGAATATGGAACCTTTACTTAAGAAATTTGTGACATGTTAGTCAAATTTTACGTTTATTTTTCTTTCAATAATTGAATATTTTAAGTTGGTTGTATTTTTAGTCTCTTTAATCAATTACTCACATTTAATTTGTATGTTTTTTCAATAGTTCAAACTGATTCCTCGTTCCAAAATTTCATCTACGAGAAAATGTAACAGATGTATTATTATGTATAATATATGTTTGATGTATACTAATTAAGTATTGAGAAAAATGAATTTTGTTATCACTTATATGCATGTATTTAATTTTTGTTTTATTCAAATATTTTATTTAATATAAACGTAGTATATAAATATAACGTTATTAATCTATGTAAATAAGTTATATGTACATGTTTTGTTTGTATGAATTATTAGATGAGATTTTGAAACGAGAGACATTATTCAAACAATTTATTAGAGATTAAAATTAAGACACTAGTACAGTTATTAAACACCCTACATTTACACTTTTTGAATATAATTTATTATCCGTTAAATAACCTATAAATGAATCTATGTATATCATTTGACAGTTATATTGTCTGTGTCGCCATTCTATGTATTTCATTTATTTTGTTCAGTTTTTTTATTCGGTATGTTATTATTTCTATTTTAATTTTTTAATAATAATTACACAAATTATTTGGCTAATTGACCCTTTTGGGTTATTTTTTTAAAAAATAACATTAATAGATTTGTTTGAAAAATATTTATCACAGGGAGCCTGTTTTGAGTCAAAGACATTGGAGAAGAAAGCGTCTTCAAAAGGAAGCGTTGGGAAAAAAACGTATTCTAAAGGAGGTGTTTGAGGAAAAAAACGCCTTCTAAAGAAGACGTTTGAGGAAGAGAACACCTTCTAAAGGATGCTTTGGAACATCAGACGTCTCCTTTCTTTAAATTAATATTTTTTTATTCTCTATATAACTGTTATATAAACATTTTCTTACTCATATATGATAACCGTATTTTAAATTAATATATCTTTTTTATTTTTTAAACAACTGTTTTAATAATATTTTTTTAATAATATTATTTTTACGTCTTTTAATTGTTGTTTTCAACCACTTAATTGTGTTTAGTTTTTTTATCATAACAAATAAGAATAAAAAAATATTAATTTAAAATAAGGAGGTGTTTAGATTTTAAACGGCTCCTTGACACCAATTACAAATGGCCACGGTATAACCCAGAAGGAGGTGTTTATTTGGTCTTCCAAAGCCTTCCTCTGAAGGCGTTTTCTTCCCCAACCCCTTTAACTCAAAACAGACCCCTGATAAATACTTTTGGAACAAACTCATTTACGTAAAAATTTCTTAAAAATATCCTAATGGGTCAATTAGCCAAATTATTTAATATATTAATATGCATAGTTTTATATTAAGTGAGTGAAAATTTTAAATAAATATGTGCACTATATAATTTTATATTAAATGAATAAATTTAAAAATTATGTGCAAGGTTAATTTTGTAAAATCATTGAAACCAAAAGCCAACTAAAACACCCGTTGGTCTCACTCGGGTTTAACAACAAGTGAATTTAGAATTTTGTGTTTTATCGAGTTCAAGTTAATTAATGTAGAATTTATTTTCTTAAAAATATTATTTATATTCTCAAATATATGATATATTAAATTATTAACTATGTTTTAAATAAAATAATATGTAAAAATAATAAATAGAAAAATTTAATAATAAAATTTCAAGAATCAAACACAATTTGTAGTTAGATATATTATTTATGTGTTACTTTATTTATATAATTAATTTATATTATTTACGTGATACCTTATATCTATGTTGCTCATATGAAATGAGAAGGGGAAGTTCAAATTTGAAGGTAGGGAATATCAAAATGATGAGATGGATTTGAGTGGGTATCAATATATCGGGTGCAGGTTAACCTACGAGAAATTTATTTAAAGAAAATTTTACTTACATGTTTTTAATACACCATATATTCAATTAGTAATTGTATTTTAAATAAAATAATATGTAAAAATAATAAATAATAAAACTTTAAGAATCATATAAAATTTTTATTTGAATGCATTATTTTATGTATTATTTTATTATTAAAATAATTAATTTATGTATTATTTTAAGATAAATTTAATTAATTATTGTTTATATTTTCCAAAAATGTAGAAAGAATAAATATTTAAGCAAAAAAGTAAATTTATTTATAGTCTCAATTTTTTTTATCATTTTTAAACATATATGAAACTTTATGAAAAAATTATGATGAAAAATTTAAATTTAATGGATTTCACTTAAGTGAAATTTAAATTTTATAAATAAAAAAATTACTGTTTTGCATTTAAATTTTTTATATGTTCAAAATACATATATTATAAAATTAGTTTTTTTTGAGACAAATATAAGTAATTACTGATTAAGGTTTTAAAAAATACAGAGAAAACAAGTATTTAAGATGAGAGTATAAATTTAGTTATAGTCTCATATATCTTTTATTCCTTTTAAATATTTATAAAATTACATGAAAATTTATGTTAAAAATGTTAAATTTAAAAATTAAATTATTTTAAATTTATTTTTATTATCATATTATAAATAAAAAATTATTATCTTGCATTTCTAACATATTTCTGGATATGAAAAATGATAATAAAAGAAAAGTATGTGTGCAACAAAAAATATTGATAAAAATGAAAAAGAATTGAAATGGAGAAAGTTAGACTATAGGAGTATTAAAATGGCTACACGTAGTGCATAGTAGTAATTAGACTTTGGTCATTCCCATGTTTTTGTTCCAAAATAAATACATGAACTTTTTCCTTGAGCATTGATATGAAAAGAAAACAGTGCATCAAGACCCAAGAATAGCAGTTGGTGGAGAAATCAAGAACATGGACCAAAGACAACAAATTGCTGTTAGGCCTAATCTTGTTTTGGTTATTGAAGCATAGAAACAATTGAAATGATCAAATTATGTGCTAAGGAAATGCATAAAGATGATGGTAGAAATATATAATTCATTTGAGGCTAACAGTGAGATACAGTGTAAATTTGGTTGATCACCAACAATGTCATGTCAATATGGTTATACCAAAGTATAACTGTATACATGCCATTCTCATTCAGTTTGAAACTCAATGCCTTGCATTTATTTGTTTTTGTTTTGGCCTCTATTCTCATTGAAACTAAAAGCCAACTAAAACACCCATTGGTCTCGGGAAAGTACCTTAGGAACTTCTAAAGCATTGTGAAACACGATATCTAGAACTTTTCATATACTTTTAATAGTTTAAATAAAACATAGTATTGTACGAGGTTGAAATGACACATCTGTTTCAAAGTCAACAACCACAAATATTTACTTCTTCTATGTCTCCTCCATTTTCTACCAACTTTCCATTTGAAGGAAACTGAGCAACTTGTGAACAATAGTGTGTGTATGAATCATGTGCAAGGTTCTGCAGAACATTAGAAAAAACAAAAAATTTACATCCCATTATGGATTTGGAATCTGAGGTAAGGAAAAGAAGATGATCTGCATACCTGTTCCTGAGAGCGGAAATACATAAAGGGTGTGTAATGTAAAAAATTTGACACTCTAGAGGTATATATATCTGCATACCTGCAATTGAAATAAAATTTATATAGTTAATTTTCCAAAAAGTGCATAGTTTGGTATAACAGAGATCAGGAGGGAGGGTCTAAAAGAAAGAACACACTTCTCAATTTGTCTCATCAAGTGGCTTTTATCCCATAAACCAGCACGTGATAGATAGCCCCACCTAATGTTGCAAGATATAACAGGTTAATACCATAAGCATGTGGTATAGATAACTGTAATGCAAGACACATAACATACACACTGATTGATATGATAAGCAAGGAAGAACAAAACAATGAAAAACATAACAAAACAAAAAAAACAAATGAGGATTACTGAGATATAATTGAGACATACACGTTAATAAACAGCTGAACTGATATAATTACTGTACTATGTTAATAAACAGCTGAACTGATATAATTACTGCATATGGTCCTAGCTGATGATTACCAAGGTTCTCAGTTTTATGTTTTTGGACCTAGCCCATCAGGACATGGAAACAACTTAATAGCTGTGATTTCCAGTTTGCTTCTCCTCCTCCCACTACATGATATTGGGCTGGACTCACTAATTTGGAAAAAAACAACTTCCACTTCCAAAATTCCAATTCTGCCCCAACTCATTTGGGCTTTCTCCATCAATAGTTTGAGAGGGTTATGTTAGAAATATAACTGTATCAGTTGTATTAGCCCTGTGCTCTGTTAGTTAACTTTTGAATTTACTGCTGGACTGTTAATTATGTTCACATGCCATTTTTTTTTTTTTTTTTAATGATTTTGCATTTTGGATGTTTATGGCATGCTCACAGTAATATAATACACTAAACACCTGACCTCCACCAGGGAAAGAGAAAGGGAAGGGAGAAAAACATAGGTTTTTTCAGGATTATGATAAATGAGTTGAATATTTATAAAAATGCAAGGGACTAATTCAAACTGGAATATCTTGACTAAAATCAGTCATCAGTCACAAACTCTTTCTCATGGCTAATCAATAACAAAAACAAGCTGGGTCAAACACAAAGGCAGAAATCAATAATTACTAGCTGAGTAAGAGAATTTCTAAATCAGTAAGCCTGTTTTTTTAATGTTACCTTTTATTGAATATCTCCCCATCTGCATCTAGCATTGGAGCAATATTTTCATCTAGTCTTTTCATAACAATAAGTAGCTTTTGCATGCTTTCAGTAAGATTTTCATCCTTCATGATAGTTGCAGCAACAGTCTTTCAATACACAGAAAATCCCAATATCAATATTAAATTTATCTGGTGTAATTCAGAAAATAAAACATGTAACAAAAGCATATTCAATAACACCTAAATGAAAACCAATAAAGTCAACAAATCTAGTATTGGCAATTGGCATCACAAGAAGTAACTTTTGCATGCTTTCAACCTGGTTTTTGTCATAATTTCATCCGATGTTAGTTGCAGCAAGGGTGCCTCATGTAACACAATTGGATATTCAATTACTTGAAAGAGAATTAACAAAGTAGAAAGGTCAACCTTGGGATAATTTGAACCATATTTTGAGTTGCATAAACATGAGAAGCTCAGTTGAAAATTTTGAAAAGTAACAAGGCTTCAGGTTATGGAAGGACAAATCATTCCAATCCTATTAGAAAATACCAGGCTTAATACTATAACAATTTAATTAGAGTTGTTAAAAGAAGATTAATGACTGCATTGGATGGTCATATTATTAGCTTAAAAAGGTGAATGAGGCAACAAAACATATTAGCAAAAGCAAAGGAGAATCACTTGGTCAACAACATAACAATGAAAAAGAAAATTCTCAATCAATAATGACAAGTTGTATGAATACAAATAAGCCATAAAATAATGAGTAAAGGACCAAGCTTACCTGAGCAGGATGCCCTTTACATCGCCTCTGCTGAGCCAGCCGTAGCTGATTAAATAGATCGCCTACTACCCCCTTTTGATTTATAAGGTCCACCAATGATTGTCTATGACCTCTACTAAGAATTAGGGCATTCAACTGCAATTTTAACATTTCATATAGCTCAAAGAAATTTTCAGGTTTGATGAACGATTGAAGCAGCATAGTTGCTTAACACGGTACATATGGTTCAACATAAAGAGAACTTTTGGCAGAAACTGCATTTTAACTTCATGTAAGTAGCATTCATATCATATTTCCTTTCTCAAAACAAGAAATCATATCTTTTTTCTGCTAAGAGAAAAATGAAATTGTAGAGAGTATAATTAAATTACAATCACGAAATTCTTATGCATAAACTGATCGCACTAACCTCTTCTTCCAGTTCGTGACAAATGAATGCTGTCCGCCATCGCAAATGGACTTTGGATTGACTAACATCAGTGTAAATATGGTCACCAACATACAGTATCTCATCGCCATGTATATTTAGGGAATTTTCAACCATCTGTGCACTCCCTCCTGAGTATAAACCACCTGCAAAATATGGTAAATAAAGTATGACAAAATTAAATCATCCTAAAAATAACTTCTAATGTAGCACATTGCAAATTCAAAGAATTCTCCATATTTGCAAGTAAAATTAGAAGAGCTTATGTTCAGTGCATACTAACATGGTGGGAGGAACAGACTTAAATCGTAAATGATTTCAGTTATGCATGTAACAAAATAGACAATGCCAAAGTTATAAATAAGTAATCATTTTACCTTGTTAAAGGATTGGAAAACCTACCTCAGTCCCAATTGATAAGACCTACTTTCCATTTAATGACAATAAGTTAATTCATTTTTTACATTTTCTATTTTTCCTTGTTTTTTCTTTCAAATTGAAAAGGGTAAGAAACAATAGTATTGGAAAGTTGATTAATTGTGGTCATCCCTAGCCAATCATAGTTGCAGCCTCTTTGTGTTAAGAACAAAACAAGAAGAAGTATATGGAAGAGAGAAAAAGAGACTCAAGGAATTTAACGCGGTTCGGCAAATTGCCTACGTCCACGAGCACACAATATATATTTCCTTTGTGCACTGTGCTGCACTTTGAAGTAGCTTTACAAGGAGTTGTTTATATAGACACATAAGAGCAATCCCCTCATCGTTTATTCGATGTGGGACTAAAATTATGTATTGACTAAAACCAAACTACAATTCCTAACACTTTGGGGGCTGCCTTAATTGGAGGATCAAGGGTGGTAAAAATTTTACATTATCAAACAAAAAGAAAAATATCCTTGAGATGACTTTTTTAAGGTAGCTATTATATAAGCTGAAAAACTTATTAAATATGGTGATATGTAATTCTATGATAGTGTAAAAACCTTACATTGTTAGTGCATTTAAATTAACTTCTTCTACATAACATCCTTTAATTGATATATTAAAAATAAAAGAAAAGTTTGAAGTAACATGTCATGTTCTTTATCAGGAAAAAAAGGGAAAAACTTAAACTTTGTGGGAAAGCAATGAAACATACTATATGGGACATAGGGAGTACCTACCAGTTTGAACTGTGAAGCACGGATGCATCAGACCCTCATCTGTCACCACTTCATACATGGGGTGCGACATTTGGAAGAATTCTGGTTTATGTGCTGAGACAATTACCTACTCATGGACGAGAGAGACATCAATTCATGCAAAGGCTTATTTCATAAAATGTATAGAGAATAATATATATATATATATATATATATATATATATATATATATATATATTTTGCATTCCTCCACTATCAAGACAATAACTTCATATTGTATAAATAATTTACAAGAACTTACAATGTCAAATAAATCTCGCCAACCCATGTCACTGGAAAGGAATCTATTAAATGAATGAGACATCATTTTGTTTGTGTAATGAAAATCTGAGTTTGTAATAAGGAAAAGTATTTTGCCTGCCTGTTTCATGAAGACAACTAATTAATGAGTAAAATCACATTGCATGTGACACAAAGGTAAGCATACTACAAGAAATACCTTCTTCTGATCCAAAAGTGCAAAGGGTAATTCTGGATCAGGCTCCACAAACTGTTCAGGGCTAGACATAATCTCACTCTGCATAAATTTGGTAAGTCATTAGGTGCAATCAAAGCACAACATAATATATCATCCTAGACCATGACAATAAGAGTATGTGTTCACCTTGAGGTGACCTTCTATGTGTGCTGTGATGAGAGCTTTTCCAACAGCCTGTAAGTCAAGCCAAAGGTAAAATAAGGGGAAAAAAAAAGAAAAAAATAATTATAAAAAATAATATAAACAAAATATGAGCAGGCTACCTTATAAAGTCTTATATAATCAAAGGAGCCAAGATTGACTGGTATAACCCCATCATCCAATCTATCAACCATCTAGAAACAATCTCACATGGCATTAATAAAGTCTCATCTCATCCCAGTAAAATGTTGAATCAAATTAAAAGTTGATATATGTGTAAAATAGCTGCTTATAATACAGGTAACCTGTTAGCCAAAAGACAAATCATAAATACCAAATCAGCTTCCTGAAGTGGCTTCATGTTTTAACATCATATCCTAATATTTGTTGAGATCAGTTAGAATTTGAGATTTTCTTAGGTTGTCACTTTAGCTGATAGTTTCTTGTAAAGTTAGTATAAGTTGCTTGTATCAGCTACATTACGGTTTTTCTACTGATTTGATATATTGACTTGTTGTCCAAAAAGGGGTTACTCTCATTCCTCTATAAACCTCTTATGATGTTTTATTTTGTAAGCCATTCTTGTGAAATACAAATCTAGAACACTTCAGTTTAGTTTTTGCTCTCCTTTAGTTTGCTTGTTTTTTGGTTTTATACTTCATTTTTTACTTTCACTTCTCCTGATCAGTTTCTCCTGATAGACTCAGTTTCATTTGACTCAGTTTCTTCTGATAAGCTTCATATTGTCTGCTCACTTCATTTACTCCCTTTCGTTTGCAACTCTGTTTTTCAGTCTTATAGATAGAAAACTAAAATCAAAATCCTATTGTGCAATTTGTGGCTGAATACAGCTCCAGTAAAGTTTAGAGATTTTCAATTGCGACTGAAACATACCTGCATGTAAACCACAGCTTCTGATACAGAGAACAATGTGTTGAGAAACCCCCATTGACTCTTATTACGCAGGTCCACCAGTTCTCTCCCATAAATCTCCCTTCCATGCACATAAAATTATGTAAGACGTAAAACAAATAGAAAAGTGGACATTATTAAATTGGTTTCAAAATGCAAGCACTAATCAACTTATATAGGCTAAACATAATTAAGAAATATGGAAATAAAATGTGTCCGAACAATTACAGATACAATCTGAATAATTACAAAGGATATTCTATCCTAAAGTGGTGTCCATTTACATATTACAACACTCCCCCTCAACTTGCAAGTAAGATCTGAGAATCTCTATGTTGTAAACTCCTAGGTGCATACATCTACCAAACAAAGACCTAAAGGGATATAGTTTGTATTTATTAGACTACTGTCAAATTTCTCCTTGCTAAAATGCTATTCTATCTCTATGTCCTTGGTTCTATCATGTTGTACTGGGTTTTGTGCAATATTAGTAGCAGACTAATTATTTGATAGATACACATTTGTTACTTAGTTACATTATTAGTTGCTTACATATGTTAGCAATTAGTTAGTTAGTCAAAGAAATTCATGGATTTATCTAAGAAAGATGGGGAAAGGGCGTGCAGTTAGTTATTTAGTAATTAGTTTGTTATCAAATTTCAGGATCTTAATTCTTAACACTTACCTCACAGCACGAACAGATAACATTTTGGTTCCATGCATGGCTCTTTTTATATAACCAAATCGATCAGCTTTAACCAAATTGCCTCTCTCTTTATCTATGACAAGGCCTCTAATAACCTGAAAATTTTAATGGAATGCAAGTATCACTTAGAAAAACCAGCAAAATAATAATCCAGTGAATAACAGAATGCTTCAGCTTGCTAGAGATGACATGTTACCAGGTCTGGATCAAATGTAAGTCCATCAACAGGGAAACCCATATTCTTGAGGTTTTCCATACAGTAGTCATAAGCCCGCCCTTCCCAAGCCTGTTAAAACACGTATCCATGGAAGAGAAGTCTAATTATCAGGATACATACACTAAATAACAAAGTCATGTAGTTTCATGAAACACCAATAATAAAAAACATTTCATACTTATTATTTGAAGTACTATGCAAATGATGTATATATGTAAAAATTTAAGCAGAATCCGGTAAAATAATTGTACTATCACTCATGTGATAAATTGTCAAAATTAACAAATGTCAAAGAAAGAGTGTTAACTAAAATCTCATGCATAACGTAACTCTAACATTACAGAGGTTACTAAACAGTTACTGCTGTTAATAAATCCTATGACTCCAAAATTTTGTTACCAATTTTCCCCTTCCTACTATGAACCTTTAATGGGAAGTCTATAACTCAGGGTACCGAATATACCCTTGTCGCCATAAAGCGCACTGTTACCAAAATTTTGATCAACTGCTATGCACCAATTGCGAGACATGGTTAGATCTAGAATTGACTTTGATACCATCTTAAAATTTTGGGCTTAAGGTCTAACTCAAATTCACAACCAACTTATAAGGTAAGGACTGTCCATATTTACAAATTCTATTCAAGCCATTTTTCTTGTCGATATGGGACTAAACACACCTCTTCAATGCTGCACTTAAGGCAGTCCAAAGAAACCGGAACTATGGCCTACCTGGGTGACCACAATTAAGGTGGCTTTCCAACATATTTCTTGATGTTTCCACATTTGATTAGGTTACAAGTCAATTACTAGTACGAATTGGGGCTTACTGTTTTGTCTTTTTTATTACATCATCATACATATGAAAAATATAATCCAATATCTTAAATATTGCTTTTCCTTCTTCCTACTTATATCCCTATAATTTCAACAATTACCTTCACATTATAATGCACCAAGGTATAGTCCATGTCATATCCAATGGCACTAATTGACTGCAGATTCAATGTACGGGTGCAGAATATTCCACGAGGGGAGTTTCTGGGCAAAAAAGAACTCTGCATGAAGACACTAATCAATGTCATTTGCTTAATGAACATAATGAATGTTCCAGCCAAAATCTAAAGAGTAGAGTGTGAGGGTAAAGATATAGACAGGGTGCCATCAACAACAATTAATAAACAAAATAACATCTAGTAGAAGATATACAGTAGGTTTGTATCTTGAGTACATTAATTGAAAAGAAAGAAAAACAAAGGTTCATGGTACAATGACATAATAAATTAATGAATTATTAAAAAATATCACAATCATATACAACTTCCCCAAATCTGGCACACCTTTGTGAACAGGGTTACTGTGTCCTCAAGTTATTTTACTCCCCCAATACTTTTTTTTTCAATCAAGTCCCCTAAATTTTCTAACTAAACAAATTGTGTCATTCAATTACAAAAGGAAATAATTGATGCAATGCATGATTTCATATGCGACACAATATGTTAGAGTTGACTCTTACATATAGAAGTTGTACACAAAAACTAAGCAAAAAGAAATCAAGGGATCATGCATTTTACTTTTGCATATCACCGTGAGTCCTTTCAGATAACCAACTAAAGAATCTATAACTAAAACGGACTTGATTTTTGAACTAATAATAAATGGAGGAGTTGATTGAAGCAAATAATGATTAGGAGACAAAAATTGTACATAAGTCATAGAAGAAGAATCAAATATAACATTAATCATGTAAATGAGTTTAATTTTGATATATTGACAATGTAAATATTCTTACACTATCAACCCATTAAAATAATTATTATGAAAGTAAAAAATTTCCAATTATATGGAAATCCATAATTGGTCATCAGAGTAAAAAACCTTTACACTGTTAATATATTCTAGTTAAATTGTAATAAATTACATCAAAGTCTTAATTTTGTGAAACTTTTGACAAAATCCCTTCTGGTTTCATATTATACAAAGGCCTGCATTTATTTGTTTATTAAGAGTATTAGAAAAAATTATGCAAGGAGTATATGTGTATCCAATGAAATAAGTCAATGTAATGAGTTGTTTGCAATTTGCATAGGCTTCATAAACTGCGTAAGGAGAGGTATGTGTAATTAACTCTAACTATTCACTTGGAGACTCCATAAACAGAAAGTGAGTAGCTCTAATGCACCTGTATATCAAATTTTTTCAGTACATTTTCGGCTTCTCTAGCCTCTGCTCTAGCCACCTCCTCAATTGGACCTTCTAATGCAGCATGCCCATCATTTCCTACAATGTAAACCAGGAATTTTGCAACCATAATCAATATAACTCTAACACTTAAACAAGTGTAAATTGTTTCATCCCCTCCTTTCTCTTCTGCTAAAATAAAAAGTTGAGCAAAGGTTATACTTAAACAAGAGAAATATTTTTTCTTTCATTTACTTTGTTTTAGTTGAGACCACAAGTATCCTTCATTTAAGGCAATTCTACTCGAGTCTTTCAATATATTTTAACTCTAAAACAAGGGAAAGAGGACCTACCATCCTTTTCTTACTTAAACATTCAAACTAGAGAAAATGACTCCTCATTCATCCCACTATATAGTATCAAAAATAGCAGAATCTAAAACAATGGATAGAGAACAGTTCATTGCAAATCATACATACCACTTAAAGCCATAGCTGAAACTTAAAACCTTGCTCAAGACACACAAAATAGTACAAGAGATAACCAAGTCTTCCTCCACTAAGCTATATATAAGCTCATTGTTTAGACAAGAAAGTAGTTATATGTATAGTGACAGGGAATTTTGCTCTCTTAGTCTTCAATAGAATGGGCCAAATACCAAGCCCAGTAACATGCTTTCAATAAAGGCCAAAATTTATACCAAGAAAGCATAGATATGAAACAAAACATCTACAATACAACAAGGACATAGAGATATGGCAATTTTTATAAAAACATAGGAACATTTAATGGTATATCCTCTCAAAAAACTTCTTAATATTTTATAAAGAAAGTATTAACTGACAAAATTTAATGTTTTGGAAAATAAAAAATACATTCAATGCTTACTAATCGGAGAATAATATATGATGATTAAGAATTATTCTTTATGGAAAGTGCAATATTCAATGTTGGAAATTAAAATTTCTTTCCATTGTTAAATTCTTATTACCAAGTCCTCAACGTGGCTCATTAGCATTTCACAAATCCAAAAGGTCCAGTCAGACCAAGCTAGAACACAAATGGGGTCTAGGCTCTAATACCATGTCAAATTTCAACTTAAAACTAATTGACTTAAGCAAAAGGGGCCTAACAGATATATAAGTCGCACTCAGAGAACTAATGCAAGCGAACGTGGGACTTCCCATCACCTGGTGATGTGGGACCTCTACTCATCGCATATCATAGACGAACACAGAACGCACCGACAACACAACTTGTTGATCCACCAGCATCATCTCTTGCTCTAAACGTTAGTCTACCACCATCACCTACACCTGTCCTTCCCATTGCCCTTCATTGAGGTATCCGACCCTAACCCTTTATATGAATTCACTCTTAATTGTGCTCGTTTATCGCCTTCCTATTTCTCTATTATATCTTCTTTGGATTCTCTGTCTATCCCCAAGTCTATAGGTGAAGCCATGGCTGACAACAATTGGTAGCAAGCGATGTTGGGAGAATTGGCTACCTTGGATGCTAGTAACACATAGGACCTTATTCCTTTACCTCTCGACAAAACCATTGTTGGTTTCTGTTAGGTATACTATAAAGTTGCACCCAAAGGCACTATTTGACTGCTACAAAGCTCAACTTGAGGCTAAAGGCTACACTCAAATTTTTGGCATTGATTATAGGGACACCTTTTCCCCTTTTCCACCTAACATTTGCCTTGACACTAGCTAGACATTAAGAATGCCTTCTTGCATGGTGAGTTGCAAGAAGAGGTATACATGGATCAACCACTTGGTTTTACCATCTATGGTGCCTCTGACATTGTTCATCAGCTTTGCCGCTTTAATCATTAAGAATCTTAATTCATCTTAATCTCAATTATGACTTTAATAAGTATAAATATCAACATTAAGAATCTTAATTCATCTTAATCTCAATTATGACTAACAAGTGATCAATCTTAAAATGAGTACTTTTAAGCATACTTTTAAAAACCAGACTGAATATTGACCCGGTTATGGCACGGGGTCAAAGGGTCAATGGTTAAACTGAAGTGTCACTACTTGACCCTCATGAACCGAGATATATAAAAATTATAAATTTTATATGCTAATTATGCTAAAAAGTTTAAATTTTCCATGAATATACACAATAGAACATGTTGGCATAGTGGTAAGAACATTTCCATCTACTTAAGGTGCATTGGTTTGAACCTCCCTAAACCAAATTGCATGGCATGCAACTCGGGGAGTAAATAAAGAGGAGGCATGTGAGACTAATAAGAGTAAAAAGAAAAGGTAGCATCCAACTGGCATGTGCATGGGACTTGAGGAGCAGGTTTCTGAAATATTTCATGCTTGGTTCAACTAGCTAGTCCAAGCAACTATTGCTTCCACTCTTGAGCACCCTTTTTTGTAGGGTACACAAATTTCTAATAACCAGAATAGCTGAAGACATTCGCCCCATTGTTTCAACTAACTTTTCACATGACTCACCAGGATTCAGTCAACAGGGGTTTTTCTTTAATCCTATATGTGACTGAGATTCTCTTATTGAAGCATAGAACACCCAAAACCAAAATGAAATGTGCACCTTGCTAACACTAATTATCAAATCACTATTTCAGATAATTTTGTGCTCATGTGAATTAATTCCCATGTCGTGAAAATATCTGAGAAAATTAGAGGAAAACGGTAAAAGGGTGGTTGAGGAGGTTGACCTTGTAAGCGCCATGATTATCCAACTAGTGAGAAACGTTCCCTGACACTTTAAGGTACTTCATTCCATAACGTTCAAGGAGGGCTCCAAAGATCAGTGGCATTACATCAAATTCGAGCACTGCCTGAAGAGAAAGAGAGACATAGAACTATCTTTTGGATTCCACATTTCAATGCTTCGAACTCAAAAACGGCTCTTTGACTTCGACCAATTTTCTTTTTGCGGCAGTTATACGAACCGTTGTAAAACAATTTATGCGAAATTATAATAAAAATTTGATTGGTTGAACATGAATTAATATAAAATTTCTTTATGCTTTTTTCTATTATTTTCTTTAATATCTTATTACTAAATTTTATGTTTTGACATGTTGCGAAAAGTTTCTATAAAATGTTATGCTAAGATACATAAAGTTTTGAAAATAAATCCTAAGATCTTTTACATTATCTATTAGAAATGTAACACCCTCAATTTCTCCATCTAAATACTCTAATTTACCTATGGTAATTAAATATTCATTCGATAAACAAATCAAATCTTATTTCATAAAGTAATTTTCAAAGTAAATTTCTACAACTATATATTTTTTATAAAAGAAAATTCTTAAATTTCTAACATTCCTATATAATAGAAATTTCTCAAACACGAAAATGAAAGCAATAGCATCATGATGTCTTCAACAAATCAGGTTCTCCTCTAGCCTACGACCCTGGTGTCTCCGAGCGACTGCTCATTTGCTCGTCCGTTCGCGGGGTCATCACAGGTGTCAACCACAGACACAATCATAGGGTTAGTAAATTAATTATCATAGAAATAATACACACAAATAACAAATATAAAGAAGACATGAAATTTCAATTAACAACTTATCACAATTAAATATGCAACTCAATATGATGCATGTCACTCACATTTCACTCTCATGTCATGTGGTACCATCAAAATAATTGAGCGATGCTAGGAGTACATGTCACATCTGACACTCTCACTAGAAATTACTAGAAATACTAGATAGTTACAGTTAGGGCAACCAGTGTTGTAATAAGAGTCACTTCCCACTCATGGTGGTCGGCTATAGTGGAAGTATTCCCCACCGCGAATACCCTCAAAGTCCTAGGCCATTACAACGACCCGTCAGGGACCAACTGTACTAGTTTCATTCATCCTCACTTTTCGAGAACATTTTCATTTCATTTAGCGTTCATGATAATCTATCTCATTTTTAAAACACAATGCTTTACAAGCATATTCACCTCTGGCAACCTCACTCCACGTCCTTAGGAGTAGGCATCCATCCCTTTCACTTTCAAACAATTTCAACTGATTATCATGAACCTAAACGACTCATCTATGCAATATGACCCAAATTACCAAAATCAACCTTCACACCTTAAAAATCTAAATCTCTAGTTATTGTCTTAATTTCTCTTACTATTCCTTTCACCTCGCACATTTAGTCAATCCCTTACCACTTTTAATTACAATACCTCACTCAAATGAAACAGTACAATAACTATTCATATCATGTTTTCATTCACCCTTATATATACCTAATCATATCCTCTTATCCTTAATAAGATTGATATATTTTCAGTTATCATATTTTTTTTGAATAAATACCACCACTTTGTACTAAGCATATTTCACAATGGTAGAAACACATTGGTAGTTCTATATTTCTTTCAACTCTACTTAAACCCTGTGAGTAATAAGATATCATGAAAATCTAATACTAAAATTAGAAAATTAACTAAATTGAATAATCACGCCAATCACATAATTATTCATAAAGAAATTATTACTCATGACATACTCATTATCATTGAATTCTTCTCAATTTAAAGGGTTCTAAATAGGCAAAACTTATTCTATAGATTTTCTAATTAACCAAGGTTCTCACAACTATAAAGGTGTTCAAGGTTTCGTAATATAAAAATATTGTAATTCAAAAAGTCAATTTCCAATTTCTAAAAGTCTCATATTTTATAATTTCATTTATCTGATTTTCCTAACCCTCATTCATTCACTCATTCACAATATATCAATCTCATCACAAAATATACCTTTAGAGCACAATAATCCAATTTCATTCAATAAAACAATTACATAATTAATCATAATTGTCAAACTAACAATACTTAGGAACTCATAATAGCAAATAATCCAATAATAGAACCACAATCATCATACCAAAAGAATTTAATCATCAAAATTACAAAAACAATATTTAGAAACAATTAATCACTCATACTCAATATTATCATCAAATTGAGAACTACCCTAATCTGAACTCGACACACTATGTGTGAAAAAAAAAACTGAAGTTGGTAGAGTTCCAACCTCCACCCTCTCATCGGGAACTTCAATCTCTTTTAGGGAAAGACGCTCTAGTGAGTAAAAAAAAAAGGAAAGAAAGGAAAAATGAGGAAGAATGTGTAATCAGAAAGTGCAGCAGACTCGCCCTTTTATAGCTCAACCACCCCTGAATATTTATTATCCATTAAAATTATAACATTACATAATCAATTTTCATTATTTTTATTTGTTGAAGATAATTATTTCCTTAACTAGTCCAGATTCGCTTTCTAGCTGATTTGGTGGTGATTTGGAACAGATTTTGTAGTGATATGATTTGTATTAATTTAATTACTTATTTTTCTATTTCCTTAATTAAATTAAGTTATATAAATTTATATTGTATTCATTCTTTGAACAAGATACAACATAAAATTAAATCTGTTCTTTAATATTATTAAATTGAGACGTTACAAAATCAATTATTATTAGTATTGTTATTATTATTACTATTATTATTTTTATTAATAATAAAAATTGGGCTGTTAGAAGAAGCAGACAAAGCTTTAGTTTGAAAAGAAAATTGCGAAAAATGTTCCTGCTTATATTTAATTTCTTATGTTAAACCGTACTAATGAAAATAGATTTCTAAATGTATAATTTCATAAACTATGTCTTTTTGTTTTCAGAATTTCTTCGAATTATAAATTTGAGAAGATATACCAACAGAAAAAACAAAATTGTATGGGA
This sequence comes from Hylodesmum podocarpum, assembly GCA_026586105.1. Taxonomy (NCBI): domain Eukaryota; kingdom Viridiplantae; phylum Streptophyta; class Magnoliopsida; order Fabales; family Fabaceae; genus Hylodesmum; species Hylodesmum podocarpum. The sequence continues at coordinate 3,452,261 of JALJEV010000493.1, read as the reverse complement.
CATTAAGGATATGTTCTGTATATAAATTAAAAAATAATGATGGATGATAAGTTAAAGAAACAAAATTAGTGGTTTAATTTATTTTTCTTTTCAAATGCACCACTTACTAGGGGTTGTTTTTGTTGCAACTACGTTAATCCTTTGATTTATAATTTTTCATTTTTTTTTTTTTTGTTGTACTATGGTGTTAACAATTCAAATTAGAATCCAAAACTCTGTATATACTACCCAAATCTTTGAGTACTAAACCGATTTGGTGGAGTATTTTTTATTATTTTAATTAGTCAGTGTAAATTTTAATTTTTTCTAGTTCTTGTTGCTAACGAAAATATGTAGTTTCAATCTCTCTTATCTATGATAATTTTTATAATTTTTAAAGACTAATCTTACACTTATTGTAAGTGTCAATAATCCCAATTTAAGGCAAAAGTCTAGTTATATTCAGTTGGAAAGAGACACAAATTTGGAGAGAAAATCGGGTATAATGTCAAGTTTGGTTAAAATAGTAAAAAAGAAAAAACTGTTTGATGAAGACATGTTGATGTCTCCCATGTTAACATACTTTTAATCAAACCCTGGTACCCACCAAAAAATGGATGAATTTTATGTTCACACCACTTTATGCAACAACATAGAATGTTAGGCACGTGAATTCGAGTGCAAAATTGCATAAGACAAAGCGTATTTTAAACAAAACAAAAACAATGACATTTCCAAAAATCACAACCGCAGTAACAAATGGCACATCTTGTTGTGTGATGTGAAGTCACAACTATCTTATGTTTCAACATTTTCTTATGTATTTCAAGTATTCCTTCAAAGGGAAATCACCTACTCAACCCCCTCACACTCCTTCTCCCTCATTGCATACATATCTCTCTCTATCTTATGTTTTCAACTCTTTCTTATAACCAAAGATCAATTCAAGCAAAGAAACACAAAAAAATTACACCACTTGGAATGCAAAATGCTTCAAGGTGCTTTCTCCTTTTTCCCTGCATTTTTGTATGAGCCATATTCACCATATCAAGTTTAGCCTTAAGCCATGCATGCAAACTAATGAAATATGTTCATTTTTTTTCTAGCTAGATGTGGCATCAAGGAGTTTTAGTAGTCAAATGATTCAAGAGAAGTGAAGACTCAAAACTGCAGCATATCTGAAATATAAATACAGGTACTTGGTTAATTGTTTATGATATTCACAAAAAATATATATACAAGTCTGGAACTAATTCTTGATCAACTTTCTCTGATGCATAAGCATCTCTGTGGATTAGTTTATTTGTGATATAAGTTTATTCTGATCCTTGTCAGACACTGAAAAGTGAAACCTCTGCCTCACATTCTCCTCATAACCAGAGCAATGTTCTTTATTAGTCTCAATAATAATAATAATAATGAAGTTTTCTTTTCTTGACACCAACAAACAGCAAAGTTGCCAAAAATTGAGATTATAAGAAAACGCATTTTGAAATTATAAAACTAATGGACCAAAAAGTAAATCTAGCCTTACATTTGGACTTTAAGAAAAAAAACTTTAGATTAATATCAACACACATTTGTACATCGCATGCAGAGTTTTCACTGTGTAATTACAATGTTAAGAAGTGTATACTATTTTTAATCCATAAATATTTTTCATTATTTTATTTTTGGTTCTTAAATAAAATTTCAATTAGCCTTATTTCTTAAAATTTATTAATATTCTAGTTTCAGTACTTAATTAAAATTTTAATTAATCTTAATCCCTGAATATTTGTTTCATCAATATTTTATCCTTAAATGTTTGTTATATTAATGTTTTTAGACTCTGAATATTTATTATAACGTGCACTAAAAATCAGTCAAAATTTTGAAAAAGCTAGAAAGAAAAAACAAAATTAACCCATTATCTTAAAAATTATATCTATTATCATGAGTCAAATGAAATTTAACTCTGTTAATTAACAAGATATTTGAGTTATTATGATTGGATTGCAGTAAGAAAAATCTATTTTAAATCATTATAAACTCTCTGAAATTATATTTGTATCCACTGCAGTAATAAAAATCAACTTAAATTTAGTGATACAAGTGATGTATAATCAGCATTTCTTTCTTTTTGTTTTTCTGAAAAGTAAAATGAAGAAATAAGCTCAAATGTTCTCAGACACGATACAAACGTTTGACCAATAAAAGTGTTACTGATTTTGTGTTTTCCCTTATACATGAAAGACGTGGCATCAAAAAACTGTCTTGAACAGTGTGCAGCATGCAGTGGCTCTAAATTGTAGGGGCTCCTTGCACGAATGTGGTGATGCACATCTACTTGTACTTCATTATGGTTTCATGTGTCACTTTTCTCACTAATAAACCAAGTCTTTCATGAGAAAATTTTTAGCAAACTTTCACGTGAGAGCAATGCTCAACTTCTAAAACATTGAACAAATCAAATTCCACTTCGCTCTTATGACACACTTTGCAACTCAGGTAAAGTGCATATAAATAATATATGTTTAGAGTTCATTTTTATTTTGAAATTGGAGGGAATATGCAATCCATTCATTCTTTATAAATTTCATTTTTCTTTATTTCATATAGATTTAAAGCTAAATAAATTGCTGTTTTAACTCTCAAAGTACGTGGATCGAGTAAATTAATAGAAAATAATAAAAAATCTCTAAAAATTAATATGATTATCATTTTAGTTTCTAAAGTATTTTATTACTGGATTATATCATTTATAGTTATTTAAATATTTTATTTAAGAATAAAAATGATAATAAATATCTTTCAGAAATTAAAGTTATAAACATATTATATTTTTAAGATTATTTTATTATTTTTCATCTTTCAAGAATTAAATTATTCAGTATTTTGGACAACAATGTGATTTACTGATTAAAACTCCAATTTTCAAGAGGAGAGATATTAATAAGCAAGGTGCATTGTCTTACATTTCTCACATATTGATGCATCAAAAGTAAATGAACAACACCAAAATGTATGTAAAAATTTAAGTCTACCAACAGATTTAGCAATATCTTACCTTTTACTTTGATTATCTTTGATTCCTTTGTAATGATATTTTTCTTAATCCGTGGTCCCAATCTCGAATAATTTGTAATTACCCGTGGAAGACAAGGTAAAGAATGTGACCTCTAATAAGTTTGATTTTGACATTTAAGGCAGAGGAATCCACATTCTAAAAAGATTGTTTCCATGCTTGCAAGTGACATTTTGTTCCCTTCAGCCAAAATCAAAGCATTGTCTTTCCACATAGTTAGAGAAAAAAGTGGGTTTAGTGCCTAAGTTGTTAAATCAATAAAAAACATTATTGATCAATGAACCATTGATATATGCGGCTGTTAATACTTGCAATTTAAGCTACAATGAAAGACAAAATGCCACCAAACTTGTGCTTGAAATCAAAACCTCTTTCTAATGTCTACCCACTTCACAAAACTGGCCAACCCTATGAGACATTTTTATGTTACCTTTTATAAAAATAACAATTTCACCTTAGAAGACACGACTCTTGTTATGTTGGAATTAATGGGATTTAGTGTCCAAGTAAGTACTATTGTACTATACTAAATAATGACGAGGTTTCATGTATTCAAATTTTTTTGTTACATTGGATTAATGATGTTGACACTACCTCTTATAGTAAAAGCACAAGACAAATTTCTCTAAGGTGGTGCGTGTAGAGAACAAAAATTTTAAAACCTTCACTCATTAGCTAGAAAACACTAACTCTCTTTTGGGACCCAACAACGTTTTAGTCCTTATATGCCAAAATGGTCATAGGAACATGCATGTTATTGTCTCTATAAACAATATTTGCCCTATTGGACCCACTTACAACTGCTAATGTGCTGTCCCATAAGGGACATAACGAAATGAAAGGACCATGATCATGAAAAAACAAATAAACTGAAGAAACTAACCAGATAGATTATTTAGTAGAAATGATATGATATTTTGGACAGATCTTTTTAGCAAACATTCCATTAACATTGATCTCTTTATCTTTATATTTTCATAATGTTATATTGCATATCATTTTTTTTTTTTAATATTGTATCATATATCGTACTTGTTTTTCTTATTTCTTTTATCATTCTTTCTCTCATTAGATATCTAATAAGTCTTGTGTTATATTTTGTATTTTGTTGAGGTTATATTAATAATTTTTGCAAAATTTAGTCTGAGAAACAAACAACATCTATTTGAGAAATACCCATCAATTCTTCTAAAGCAAGACATGTTTTAAACGTAATATTACACAAGATTAAATTTGAATACATGTCTTACTTTTGATTAGCAATTCAAAATTAATTTTAATAAAATTTTGACCAAATAATAATAATGAAAAGCTTAACATAAAAGGTCAACGTAAATATTCATAGGTAAGACAATATTTATTTGAAAAATTCAGCACAAAAATAATTCAATAGATAATTTGTCAAAGTTTAATTATACTTTTTACCATCCAATTTTAACGTCTTCATGAAACATGCCACCGCACTTTTGTATTTGAATATTTGTCACCCAAGTATTTTTTTTTTCTTTTTGCAATTTTTGCACTCCATTTTTAAAATTTTGCAAATAATAGAATGACAAATTGTATAATTAAGCCATTTATATTTATATTCTATTGGATTGTTGTTTATTGATTTGAGCTTATACTTGGTGAAGCAATGAGAATTGAAATGGAACATTGTTGCAGTATTAAGTAAGTTCCTAGTGACGAAACTAGCTAGTCCTAGAAATTAAAGCAGCATATATTCCATCCAAAGTGGAAGAACTAGGACTAGATTAGATTCTACAAGCAAAAGACAAAGAAACAATGGAATTTTCTGCTGCTTTTTCTATTAGAATCTTACCGTACCTTAAGAGTCATAGTGTTCTCAGCCTTTGGATGTGGGTCACTTTTTTTGGGGTGCCCAAGTTAAGCACCAAACTTTTGAGCTTTTACATTCCATGTCAAACAAAGTGATTAGTTATTGCCACTCACTGCACTGCAATGTGCATTTTATTTGAGAAGAAAGAATAAAGAACCAGCAATGCTCTTTATTAGACACAAATTGTGCTGAGTCACTGAGGTTCAAAGAATTGGTGTCACTGTTCATCATCAGTGGTCTCCTTATACTACCACTGATTGTGTCTCAATTTTCATCTAGCTTCCACATACAAAGGTGTTGCATGAATCCTGTCTTTTCTAGGTGGCATGTAGTTCCTGCTTCAACCACTACTTATATTATTGCTACTCACAAAAACACCACCATTATTTCACTGACACAAAGAACTATATTTTTTTTGGTTCTCTTTTGTTCTTTTTCTTGTGTCATTCTTTGCTCAATTCTCTTTCTTTTGAGGTCTCATTTTCAGAACAAGAGCCATGAAGCAAGAGTCGCCAGCACCACCGCCGCCGCCGCTGCCACAAACAATAACAACAACAAAAAGAGTGATCAAGCTTCAGGACAGTTTAACTCCATCACGGTTAAGACTTCCTTCCAATTACAAAGAGCCTCCAAAGACTCCACCAGAGGTTGTCAATGGAGTGGTGCCAACACCTTCAAGGAGAGCCAAGTCTGTGACTCCAGAGTTGAAGCACAATTCAAGGATCAGAAGGGGTCTTCTGATGAACAAGGCCAAACCCAATGAAGAGGCTGTTGGAATCCAAAGGGGTAGGGAAGCTGAAGAGGCTAAGGTTGTGGCACGTTTTGTGAGTCGCCATGTTGTGGAACAGTTTACTAGGCCAAGGAGTGGAGTTGGAGTTGGAGATTTTCCTTTGAAGAGGGACAAGGAGGACCCTGATGGGAAGAGTAAGAAGGAATTGATGGAGAAGCTTGAAATGAGTGAGAGTTTGATCAAGAATCTTCAGTCTGAAGTCTTGGCTTTGAAGGCTGAGTTGGAGAATGTCAAGGGCTTGAATGTGGAGCTGGAGTCTCACAACAGGAAACTCACTGAGAATATTGCTGCTGCTAAAGCTAAGGTGGTGTCTTTGAGTGGCAGCGAGAAGGTGAGAAATTCAAACGCTAATGGACTTTGGGAATGTGTTCTGCATGTTCTCTTTAGTTGTTGTTTCTATTTTATTGTTGATGATTTCTAGTATGGTTGGTTCTTTTATTAGAATCATCAAATGCAGTTTGATACTTTGATTGGATTTTTGACATTGTTATTTTGCATCATGATGCAAAAGTGAGGCCACATATCTGTTTTGTGGATAAGAGTAATCTATCAACTGTGGTTGCCTTAGGAATGAGTCTGATTTTTTTACTTTGAATGAAGGAGCCAAATGGAGAACAACAGAGTCACAAGTTTAAACACATTCAGAAACTCATTGCTGACAAATTGGAACGGTCCATAGTGAAAAAGGATGCCACTGCAGATGGATGCTTTGTTAAAGCACCGATTCCTGCACCAACAGCAATTCTTACCATTCCTGATGCTGCAACTACAAGGATGGGAAGAAAACCTACGCTCAACTCAAGCCTGCCGCCACCACCTCCACCGCCGATGCCACCATCAATCCCTTCTAGGCCTATAGCAAAATCAAATAACACGCAAAGGGCTCCTGCATTTGTGAAATTATTTCACTCGTTAAAGAATCAAGAGGGGAAGAAAATCACAACAGGATCGGTTAAAGAGCAGAAACCAGTTGTTGGGCCTTTGAATGTACATAGCAGCATTGTTGGAGAAATTCAAAACCGTTCTGCTCATCTTTTAGCAGTAAGGATTTTGTTTTCAAATTCAATTGGTGGTTTTATATTTTCTGTTAGATTTTTTTCTAGTTAAATACGCACCATTACTGACTGATTATGCTTTCCAGATAAGGGCAGACATTGAAACAAAAGGAGAGTTCATTAATGACCTTATTAAGAGGGTGGTAGAAGCAGTCTACACGGACATTGAAGATGTCTTAAATTTTGTCAATTGGCTTGATGGTGAACTCTCATCATTGGTGTGCATCCTGTTTCTGAAATCTGAAAATTTTACTGCTGATGATTGAAAATTTAGCATTAGCTAACTCAGACTTCAGAGTATAAATTCTTGCTGAATTTTCATTTAATGCCATAATCATCCTTCTAAGCCATACTACCTCTACCATACTTCTGATTTTGTTTGTAAATTTAGTTTAACCCTGGTAGATAAGGAAATCTGGTTAAGTGAACAAGCTTGAGCTACTTGTTTTTGTAGTTTGACAACGTAAATCTATTCAAGTTTTATCAGTAAAAGAGATATAATTACATTACGGTTACCAAAATACTATGAGTGTGTTTTAAGTTGGTGTTGTGATCTTGTAGTAGAACACTAGAACTGAAATTATGCTAATAACAGGTTTTGCTGTTGGTTTCTCATTAGCTATATATTCTGTTTTCTTCAGGCTGATGAGCGCGCAGTCTTGAAACATTTTAATTGGCCTGAGAGAAAAGCTGATGCCATGCGTGAAGCTGCAGTTGAGTATCGTGAACTTAAATCATTAGAACAAGAGATTTCTTCCTTCAAGGATGACCCACAAATTCCATGTGGAGCTTCCCTGAGAAAGATGGCCAGCCTATTAGACAAGTAAAGAAATACATCAATATCATGCATTGAATTATTGATGTTAAATATTCCAGGTTTATTTTTGGAGATACTAATGCTGTTGTCTCATCTTATTGTGATAGGTCTGAATGCAGCATACAGAGGCTAATCAAGTTGCGAAATTCTGTAATGCGTTCATATCAAGAGTACAAAATTCCAACTGCTTGGATGCTTGATTCAGGAATCATGACCAAGGTATCTTTTTCATGCTTTCTTTGTGAATGTGATATCAATAATCAATTAATCATACTTAGTAAACCTTGCCTTTCTCGTAAGAATTAGAAGTTATGTTTCAATGACATTTTACAATTTTTGGAAATTATTCTTCTTGAATAGATATAATACCAAATGGCATTTTCCATAGTTATGCACAATTTCCTTGTATTTACTACTGCCCTCCACCATATATTACTTCGATTTCAGTCTTGATTTTACTCTATGAAAATGAAATGAAGGATATAATTCGGATTAAGATGTGTTAATAGTTGATTATTCACATATACATTATGTATCTTTGAAAATTGAAAGCTAAATCTCCAACTTGCAGCTGTAAAACTTGATTTGATGAATAAGAAATATGTCATGTTTTTCTGCAGATAAAGCAGGCTTCTATGATTCTGGTCAAGATGTACATGAAAAGAGTGACAATGGAGCTTGGATCTGCTCGGAACTCAGACAAACAGTCTAGTCAAGAATCCCTTTTGCTTCAGGGAATGCATTTTGCATATAGAGCTCATCAGGTATTTCTTACCACAACTTTCTGCAAGACTCTGCATATAGAGACTCTGCATATGTAAAGTTTCTTAAATTATCATCCAATCACAGTCCACAGTTTATAGTAAGTTTATTAATTTAATGACAACCATCCTAGAGATCATATCAAACATAATTTGTGATTGGTTGACTGTGTAAAATAGTTTTACACCATTAGTGTAGAACCATTAAAATCTTCTATAAAAAGCCAAAAAGTATCAGTTAGTGGCATCCCACAATTGAAATATCTTACAATTTTCATAATTTATCAGGTTGATTCACTTATATTGGCATGTTTTTGTAGTTTGCTGGTGGTCTGGATGCAGAAACTTTGTGTGCTTTTGAAGAGATAAGGCAACATGTACCTGGACACTTGGCAGGGTCTCGAGAACTACTGGCTGGCATAGCATCATCATGAGATGCCTTTGATATTTTATGCTTTCTTTTCCTTATGTCCTATGTTCAACACTATTCAGAAGAAATAAGAAGGAAAAATCAACAGATTCTGAAGAAAAACCATTGATTGAGCAGGTCAAGTGATTAGTCTGCTACTGTCCAGTGAATACATACTAGCAGCTTCCCACGTCTTGTTCTGGTGATAAAATCTTCACTGTCATTGAGCTTATATAGCTTTTTTTTTCATAAGTTAGAACCCCTCTACGGTAATTATGTGACAAGAACAAGAAGCTTTGCATGTGTAGGTTCATATAATTAACTTTTTCTGAGTTGCTGTAATAAACTAATCATTTTACAGTCATGTTAAAATTGGGCTTACCGTATATGATTATAGAGCACCACATATAATTAACAAGATCTACACTAGCATTTCCTCTCAACACAAGATGCTCCAAGAAATAAACCTACACTATAGTTACCTAGTATATCAATCTTCGTAGGTTATGACTTATGAGCCTATTAAATAATAAAAGTCCTAGGAAATTAAATTTAAAACTAACCCATTAAATAATAAAATAAGATTCTTAATATATTTTTTAATTTATCATCAATTCATGTATTTACCCACACATTACATGGTTCATATTAGGTAAGATTAAAATCACACATAGACATTTATGATGTGACCAATTTTTAAGCCACCTAACAACAATGAGAACTAATTTAACAAGGGCTAATTAATTGAGACAAAAATCGGATTAATTTTGTCAAAAAATTTAAACAAAAAAATTTTGGAAATTTTTTGAGAACTTAAAATATATTTGATCTTATTATAAAAATGTCCACGCATTACACGCTTCGCAATTAGTATATTATTAAAAAATCATTGGTTTTGGATATGGTTATGAAGCTATGAAGCGATGAAGCTTACATGACCAACGACACTTTTTTCCTTAATAAGTAATAACTACTAACCAACTCAAGTAAACTTCTGGATTTGACGAATATTCCAAAGAATCTGGGTCACATAGTGCACACGTGTTGCATCCTATGCAGCAAACCGTTGAAGACTTGAAGTTACTTGTACTGTTGTTATTACCGTGCGGGAAATTAGCATTTTCCTAAGCGAAACTACGCAGTGCTTTCCATGTAAGGTTAAATTGTTCCTTTTCAGCATACAAAAATAAAATTAAAAAAGTAAACTTTGATTTTGAGGGAAAAGGGGTTGTGCTGAATTGTTCAAACTTCAATCTTCATACCCTGTAGCTATTAGCTGCAAAAAAATTGCATGAACCGTATAAATGTTTAGTTTTATATATGAAAGACATGTTACTACTACCCTAGTTCAATCCCTTTGTATCAGGTGTGAATTTTTTTTTAAGTTTATCTTTAATACTATTTATTACCCTTGATTTTTAACTTTAGTATTTGCTTAACTTCAATCTGTGAACCTTGGAATTCTTTATGTTTTGCTTCTGATACTAAATCAAATGATAGTTTATTTTCTGCTTTTTTGTATAAATCTCTTTGTTTCACATGTAAATTTATATAGCAGGCATTTTAACAAACTTTAGGCTCTTAAACATTCTGCTGTATTCATTGATCAAACTATTGAATTTGTTAGCTGAATTGAAAACTGTGATTATTTGTAATTAATCTGCTGATTTGTTATTGGTTTCTGCTGAATTTTTTTAAACATGCTGAACCAGATGACTTGTAAGTATGGGTTTCAAGTATTTGCTGGTTGTTATGTGTGTTTGTGCTTGGTTTGGATCCTTGACTTTTGCATCTTCTAATGATGGGGTGATGAGGGTTGGTCTGAAAAGGAGGAATTTAGACATTCAGAGTCTTCAAGCTGCACGGATCAAAGAGGCCGTTCATCGCAAGGATTTAGAGGGTGGTAATAAAAATTGTTGTGATGAAGATATAATATATCTTAAGAATTATCTTGATGCACAATTTTTTGGGGAGATTAGTATTGGTTCACCCCCACAGTACTTCAATGTTGTGTTTGACACTGGCAGCTCAAATCTTTGGGTCCCATCTTCCAAATGCATCTTCTCTGTAAGTTATTCAATGATCTGGTTCTTATGCAATTGGATACTAATTTGATTTTGTGTTTTTGAATGAACATGTTTTAAAAACACATATATCACATGCAGATCGCTTGCTACTTTCATGCCAAGTATAGGTCGAAGATATCTAGCACCTATACCGAAATTGGTAACTCTGGATTAACATGACATGATTGAAAAGTTAAATTAATTGCTTCCCTTTTTAGGTGGCTCCGTTTGTTTTCTACATGCAGAACCAGAAACATGTTTATTAATATACATACTTAAAGTTGCATTTGGGAAAATGTGCAGGAATACCTTGTGGAATTCCTTATGGTCAAGGATCTATTTATGGATTCTTCAGCCAAGATAATGTACAAGTCGGGGATATCATCATTAAAGATCAAGTCAGTATTTTGACCTCTGTTAGTTTTCAGTCAAAATTGTGATTGAGTTTTGTATGCATCTTTGATTGTGCTGATGGCTTGATGCTTCCCATCCTGCAGGAATTTGCTGAGATAACAAGGGAAGGATCTTTGGCACTTGCAATGCTTCCATTTGATGGCATACTGGGACTTGGATTCCAGGATACTTCAATTGGAAAAGTCACACCAGTGTGGTACACACTAGAGCTCTATTAATTCATTTTTCTGTTTATTGATGTTTCTTTTTTTCCATTTTCAATTTTGAATATCAGTGCAAGATTGGTGATTGTATTTTTGTGGTAATAATAGAGTAGAAGGATAACCAAACTTCCCTCTTTCTCCAAAGTTTTTAATACCTCAGATACTATGATGAGTTTTGTGATTACAGGTATAACATGATAGAACAAGGGCACATATACCACAAAATCTTCTCTCTTTGGCTAAATCAAGATCCCACAGAAGAGATGGGGGGTGAGATAGTCTTTGGTGGTATTGATTACAGACATTTTAGAGGTGACCACACATATGTTCCACTTTCTCAAAAGGGTCATTGGCAGGTATAATATTTTATTTTGAATTTCTTCCTTAGCTATTATCATCAACAGTATAATTATGAAGTTTTGATGTTTGCACCTGCAGATTGATGTTGGAGATATTCTACTTGCTCATAACTCAACAGGTCCTCTTACATTTCTATTCACCATTATGTTTAAATCTGCAACCTTTTATTCATTGTTTCTTATACATATTGGTACACTTTGAAGGAAACACATTCAAATTTCCCCAACCATTGTAATATAATTAAAAGGTTTTGTGCATCAAATTTTTATTTTCAATTGAACTGGTTCTCTTGATTTTTTTATTTTTTTTTTTTAATTTTGACCGCTGACATGCATTATTTTCATGTTTCTTTCATCTCAAATATCTTTGACCTGACTCACAATAGAAAATCATGCAACAATATTTACAGGGCTATGTGAGGGTGGCTGTGCTGCAATTGTGGATTCGGGGACATCTTTAATAGCTGGTCCAACTGTATGATCTCAAACATTATACTTCTATCTTGACACACTGTTTTGTTCCCTTTTTTTCTTACTTGTTCTTGTTTGCAGAGTGTTGTGACTCAAATTAACCATGCCATTGGAGCAGAAGGATATGTTAGTTTTGAGTGTAAAAACATTCTGCACAATTATGGGGATTCAATATGGGAATCCTTGACTACTGGGGTTTGTTCCAATTATAATTTAACGCTTACACTCATAATGATTATCTACAGCTTTATTTGAATTTTAACCATCCTTTACCTACTTTCTTATGTCTGCAGTTAAATCCTGACATTTTATGCAGTGACATAGGACTCTGTTCAAATAATGAATTTTATACAATGGAGTACAGTTTTTCATTTTCATAATCTTGATCCTTTAGAGACACATTCCTTTCTTTCAGTTCCCTTAACAAAAGTCTAACTTAAACCTGCAGTGATGTTATTGAAACAGTGGGGCACAATCAGAGTTGGACTGGATCAGCTACAAAGGAGAGCCCCTTTTGTACTTTTTGCAATATGATTGTCCTTTGGACCCAAGTTCAGCTCAAGCAAAGCAATGTAAAGGAAAAAGTATTAAAACATGTGGACGAGGTAGTTCTTAGAATTTTACAATGGTTAGATATGCATCAAACATGTTTCCAATTAAGCACTCACTAGCTTTTTCTGTGTCTCAATTCCCTTCTGTAAAAGCTGTGTGAAAAGCTCCCAAATCCCCCAGGACAATCATTTATAAACTGCAATAGTATTCCGGCTATGCCACACATCACGTTCACCATTGGAAACAGATTGTTTTCCCTCTCACCAGAACAGGTAGATAAGTTGTTTAACATGAATTCTCTGACATCAGTGCCTTGGTAGTTAGTACTAGAAAAGTGATCGTGCATGATGTATTCATATCTGATACCTACCTCAGTTTTATTTGACTCTCTCGAACTTCTCATATTTGCTTCTATCCGTTTCCATTAAAAATGTTTGCAAATAAACATGGCAAAAAATGTATTGTTTGTTGTAATCCTTAGTTGGTTACCATTTCATAATCTTTCGGACATTTATGATTTAATTACTCTTTTGTCCTTCCCAGTATATCCTTCAAGTTGAAGAAGGTTGCTCTACTGTTTGCTATGGCGGTTTTGTTGCTATAGATGTGCCTCCCCCACAGGGTCCCCTCTGGTAATCTATACTAGTCATGTTATTGTGTTTCTTTGATAAATGTAAATTATGTATGCTCCTATATAACTGAAGGAATGGCCAAATGAATGCTTCTCTTTCTTTCTTCCCCCTCTATCTTATATAGTGTATGACAGTAGTGGTATGTGTGCAGGATTCTTGGGAATAGTTTCTTGGGGGCTTATCATACAGTGTTCGACTATGGAAATCTCCGTATAGGATTTGCAGAAGCTGCATAACTTAGTTTGGTGTTATTACTATGCCATATTCTTTGTGAATAAAAAGGATGGAGGTCTACATGATTCACTACAGCAATAATAGCAGTCCCTCAGAATTTGTCTCAGGATGGATCTCTTGTAAATAATCATTGGTATATTTTATAAATATGATTGTGATATTTGTTCACGAGGATTAAATAAGGGGAAATTAAAAGAAAAGCATTCAAGGAAGCCAAACTTTCAAGAGAGAAATGTTTTGTCAACTCTACATTTAATTTACATCATTGTAAAATGTCAAAACACTTTCATAGCAAGAGAGCAAAGAGACAATGAAAGTTCTCCGGTTGGTAAGGATAGGATTTATAATACACACATCAAACAAATTAAATCATTAGTATTTAATTATTAATTAGTGAGTTAAACACATTGATGCTTGTTATGGGACCTATAATTAGGAAGGTCTGTGTTAGGAGGCAAAGGGGGGACAAGAGTTATCATATTAACTAACTGATAGTTGTTCTGTTAGAGGAAGCTATTTCGTATAAATAGAAGAAAAAGGTATAAGGAAAAGTGGATACAAATGTTCAATCAGAACTTCTATCAAACATATTAGGGGCATAACTTAACTAGCAGAAATAGAAGTTCAAAATTACTCTTAGAATAACGATTGTTACATGGACTTTCCATTTGCCACTTGTTCACAGCAAATTCAATTCTCTAAGCCATTGAAAGTTTAATATCATCTTAGTGTTACCAAATGATGTCAAAGCTAGACATAATTCCACCACAGTGGACACTGGTGATATGGTGCAGTGATACAATAATGTTACACTTAACCACAGATATGACTATTTGTTCATAAGCACGAGTTAGTTTCTGATAGGAAGCAATATTTCCTGATATTAACAGTGGATTTGGAGGGTTAAGAGGAAGAGAAAGAAAATTTTTTTAAAAAAATTCTATTGTTTATAATTTTATACTCTATTTTAATTTAAATATTTTATTCTATTTCATTGATTTCATTTTCTTATAAATCTGGTCTATTGTAGGAAGCAAAAGAACCAATGAGTTATAATGGGTAGTTGAATTATTTAAAGTTTTTTTTTATCTATAATAGGTGATAAGTGCTAGAAAATTTGTAATTATTTATTTATCTTACTTAACCAAAAGTCCTTTAACAGTAATTTAAAAAATACATATTATAAAACCAATAAATATATAATATAGTAATATATTAGTAACATTTCATTTAACAAATTTCTAAAATCATTAGTTTATAACCCCTAGAACATTTTTATCCATGCTGACAACTACATTAATGTTGCCAAATATAGTGTCATGAATCAAGTGAAAATATATTTTTAAGTGGGAAAAATAAAATACATAAATTTTTTTATGTGACTATTTTAAATGATTGATTGTTTAAATATCTTTAATCCTTTTGAGAGTTAATTACATTTATATTTTTCAAAAGTTTTTATATTGAATATAACATTTTTTTTGGCGGGGATATAACTTCTGCTTTTTTAAATGTCTATAATGTCAATCTTTTTCATAAGAATATATAATATAAATAATGTTTTTATATAATTAATATTTTTAGCAAAATATTTTTTAAAATAATTAGAAAAGTCAGTTCAGAGATTAAAAAAAAGAGTCATTAAAATTCCCAAATTTATTTTCATAAAAATTATGTGTGTTTTCATTTAATCAAATTGATTCTCTATTTAATCAAAAAATAAATTGATTGTTTATATGGTATATATTCGTGGCGGATTAATTAATTAATTAATTACATGACTAAGAGACAAAAACTTTAATTTATTATTTTACAAAGTAACAGCTGCTAACAAAATCCATGTCTGTTAAGATGGATGTCTTGGTTACCTCTCTGTCACATACATAACATGCTTCCCTCTTCTGCTAACAAACAAGTGAAAAATTCACATTTTCTCTTTGATTTATTAATCTGACAAGTGACATTTATATTTATATGATCAAGTCTAAATCAACTGAGTAGTGTAAGGTTGATGAGGTGGTATTGCTGGCATCTTAGAACAAGGGTCATAACCACTATGTTGAGTGTGGTTGTTGATGTTCTTCTGAGGATCATTTTGAGTGAGTGATGAAATGGCTGAAAACAATGCTGCCTTGAGAGAAGGATCTTTGGTTATGGCTTCACTCACAACATCCACCAATGCAAGGTTTTTCTCTGGAGTTAACATAGCAGTTGGAAGCTTAGAAATTTGATGAAGGCCATGAAATGGAAGAGGGAACAATGATTGCATGTGGTTTTGTGAAGTGGTGGTGGTTCCTTGGAATTGGAGATAGTTAGTATTAAGGGGTTGTGTTAAGTCCAGTGTTACTGTGGGACATGTTGAAGAATGGGAGAAAGTGGCCACAGCAGTTGGAGGAAGAGTGAGGGGTGAGTTTGGTAGAGTGGTGATGGTGCTATGTGAACTTGTGATTGAACCAGAAAGGAACATGTTCAATGCAGCTGATGTTGTGTTTGCTAAAGGTCTTGCTGATGGTGGGAGTGGATGATTATGGTTCCCTTCATAGGATGTGATCACAACAGTTTCATCCTTAAAACATCTTTGCACCTGTTCAAATTCAAATGTTAATATACTATCATAAGTGAACTTTGGAACAATGTATATATATATATATATATATATATATATATATATATATATATTTTATGAGTAAATTGATTAATTAACTAAATTAAGAAATAAATTGTTGAAAACATACTATTATTCAAGATGCAATGCAAGTGCTGGAAACATAATTGATCAATAGTGTCAAAATTCTTCGTAAAAATAACTATTGCTTGAAGAATAGGCCATAAGTGAACAGAAAACCTTTGATTTCATCCTCTAGTAAAGTGATATATATACATTATTCACTTCCCCAAAGAAAAGTTATATACATTATTACATTTAAAAAAAAAAATAGTTACCAAATATATTCCTTAAAATATCTGTTTGTTATAAATTTGGGTTTTTAAAAGTTTTTTTTAACCTAATTAATCCCCTAAATACTTAAATTTTGAGTAAACTAAACTTTCAAAGATTTAACTTGTCAAACTAAATTTTGTTTTTAATTTGTCACTGTCTTTTTAATACACAATACTATTTTTTAATTATACAACATAGTTATAACACGGAAATAGATAAAATGCTAATTTACTAATAAAACACAATATAGATTTTGAAAAACACAATTATATATATATTTGAAGACCACTGTTTCAGAGAATAGGGGTTTTATAAGTTTAATTTATGTATCCCTCTGCTCTAAGACCAATGATACGATTTATATATATTTTATGTAACAAAGAAATAGTACATGCAAAGTGAATTGATGTGAATTAATTAAGAAAATAAAAATGTTTAAGAATTGATGGATGAACCTGCTTACGAACAGGACATGAAGTTCCCATGCTGCAACGGTAGTAGGCTCGAGGACAAGGGTTGCCTTTCGCTGTCTTCTGTCCATATTTTCTCCATTGACACCCATCTCCCATCTGATCATATATTCAATTCCACTCAAAACCACATTTCGTTTTATCATTAGGGAAGACTTAAACATTAATATATTGCTACCATCAAAAAGCAAAATTGAAACGATTTTATCTAATTATTAAATATAAAGTAACTTGTTTTATTTACATTTTTTTTTTGGTTTTTAGCATGATAATTCCACACTTCTATATCTATTATATTTACTTCACACTGTTTTTTTTTTACGCCACGTGTGATATGGTTTATATAATAAAAAAATACATTTTCAGATAATTTTTTTCACCTCTTAGAGAGTTTAAGAGAGTGAGAAATATTTGATGTAAAATGTTTGTTAGTTGTTGATTGATCAATATAATTTTTTATTTGTTTTTTATACCAGAGATTCATATCATTTGAGATTTATTTTAAGTCAATTTTTTAACAAGTGAATTAGGTTGATAATCTATATTTTTAATTTATTAATTAATTATTTGTTGTTGTTAAGTTTATTGTATCACTTATTATCAAATCAACATTGAATTACCCATTATTTAGTCTCGAAATATGTTAGAGATCTCATGTCACCTTAAAAATATGTTATGTGATATTAAGTTTATATAAGTGGAAGATAATCCAATTGATTTTATACTATTGTTAGACTATAATCCACTTTTTAATTCTCATTCTCATAGAGCTAACTTAAACTAATTCCCAAGGTGAGTGCTAGACTACTGGGTAGGTAAATTCTTCTCAAGATTATAATAGGTTTTTAATCTGATAGTTGACTTTGATTTTATTATCTAGTTTGCAGAATGGCTATATGTGAAAATGAGAAGTAATGTGAAAAGTGAGATGAAGTAGATATTTAACTAAAAAGGGAAAAATAATGATTTTATATATGTGAATATTTTATGAAATTTAATTTAAACTTATTGATAGTACTACAAAATATTTTTACATGATAAGAATATTGTTTTTCATCATAACTACAACTTATAATTAATTGATAGTATAAACTCGATACAGTATGAAAAAAACCTCATTTTATTTTCGCTATATGAATACTTTTACATATTTAAAATATACAATTAATATGCCATTATAAAATTATTCAAGTCTATTGATCAAACAAAAGAACAATAGCATTAGTGTATTGCACACGTGCCAGACGGCAAGGTATGCTACTCAGTCAAATTTATTTATTTCTTTACTCTTTTGCTATAATCAGTCAATTACTAACCATACAAAGCAATAGATATTATAATTAAGAAAAAAAGTTAATCTGCCCGTTGCACTCAACAACTAATTCATATGATATTTAATTTAGTCAATACAAACTTTAGGTACGTATAAATTAGAGTAAAATTAGTACAAATTACAGTTGATAGAAAAATGGTCCCGTAACTAAAAGTTGTTTCAAAATTTGATAAGAACTAATAAAGTTTAAGGACTACGTTTCACAAAGTTAGGTGTGAAATAATTTTACACTAATAAAAAACTAATGAGTCATGTACAAAATATTAAGAACAATAGGATAATCTATATAATTAGAAAATGAGTTAGAAATTCATACCAAAGAAAAATCTGATCGTGCTCTAATGGAGACTTTAGCTCTCCTGCAAGTAACCTCAGATACTTGAATATTATCATGGGTGTGTTTTGCTTCATGTGATGTTATTTGGTTTTTGATTTCACCTTCAACATTATTCAACTTATCACATGCAAGATGGTTTCTTCCTAATATTTTCATTTCAATATTGCTTTCTGCTGAGGCACACGCTTCTGTGTTAACGTTGCTGTCTAAAAGTGAAGACTCACCAATACTCAGAAACTGCCTCGTGTGTAGCATTGGTTTCTCCGTCTCTTGTTTATTTCCCTTCAAAAATTTATGTCAAGATGTAAACGTTTACGTCTTAAATTAATTTGTTCGTATATTTAATGTAGGACAAATGTTCATTAGTAAGGAAATTAAAAATAATTTTATTATAATTTATGCTGTTTAAGATTTCTTTTTCATTCTTTTATAATTTACACAATAAATATGTTGGGAGGGTATCGTTATATCAATTATTAAAAATAATGACCAAACCCTAATCATGATGACTGATTCAAAACCTAGTTTACTTAGCCAAAATTGCTTAAAGAATCTTGACTTTTTTACACTTTTCTTTTTCACACTCGTTTTATTTCTTTCTACTTCTCTGTACTCTTTCAGCCAAATGTACACATCACGATAGTTACAAGAACGAAAAAATTAATATTTTTTTATTTTTTGTTTTGTCCATATACGATACAATTGTTGCTTATCTGTTTGTCTTTAATTCTCTAGCATGGCAGTTAGACATCTCTTTGGCCGGACATTATTGTGGGCACTATGAAATTATATGTTGAGTAGTTGACCAAGTAAAACTAGATTTTTTTTTAAGACATTATATAAAATTTTGAATCAGAGGTTATTAAAAAAAGAAAAGAAAAAAATGAAGAATATTGATCAAACAATCATATGCAAGACAAAAATATTTAGGTCAAACTTACCTGCGAGTCATGATTATCATTGCAAGGTGATGAAGATAGTTGATGTTGTTTCATCTCAAAAAGTATACGATTCTGAAGGGCAGTGCAGTGTTCATTGACTTGATTTAGCATACCCTTTAAAATCTCATTTTCCTTCTTTGCTTCCTCAAGCTCGATTCGTAGCATGTTCATCTAAGAACCACTCATCCAGAAAAAATACATATTAATTATTGATCATGTCCACCATAAGGTTCATCAATAATCAAAATTTCTTTAGATTAAAAATAACAAATATTCAGATTGCTTTATGAGGTACCCCAGAAATTAATATTACTCACTTGGGTATGGGGCTGCCCTGAATTATTCAGGCTCAAGCTGAGAAGAGTAGATCTCATCTGCACAATAATTTATTTATTTTAATTTGTCCATAATTAGTTAGCAAAAATCATTTAATGACTCAAATTATATACATAGTATAATGAGAAAAATTCCTCATACAGGTGTGATTCATCTAAAAAAATCATGAACGTATACATAATCAAAAAGTATATGTGACTAATAAAACAAGATGATTCTGGACATGGATCTTCAATCGCGATTGCAATTATGGTCTAATCGGTTATAGCTTTTCTTATTTATTTGTTTTTGGCAACACTAAAGTCTTGAAAGAAATATATATGATCGTAACCATAGTTTAAAATCTTACTAGAAATTAAGCAAAGTAAAAGAAAATATCAAGACTTACAGTACTATCAAAGGAGGGTTCATCAGTCCCGTTGCAAGTTTTTGTACTAATATCACATGGCTTTTCCTCATCTTCCAGCAAATTTTTTAACTCAGCTTTTTCTTCCATTTGTGAGCCTTTAAGCTTGTTACTACTACTCAGATATGTATATATAAGAATAAAGAATAAGATAGAAGCATATATATAGATGGTGTTTCAGAGTGGATATGGTTTCACACTTTAGATCTAACTTTTGAAGCATAACTTATAGTGGATGCTTCTTGCAGCGTTTATGGACGAAATTTCTCCACTATACACACCATCAATATAGTCCTTGTTAAGTCTAATTTTCCAATAGTTCATTTTTCTATCTTATCTTAAATATTAATTTAATTCCGTTTATTAAATACAAGTGTACTTTCGCACATAAAATAAAAAATAAAAAAAAATGACCTCGCTAACACAAGGGGTGGAAAAGAGGGGGAAACGTAACTAAGATTAAAAAAATATAAGTTACATTTTGATAAATTTATTTATATTAAAATATGTATATAGTCATCTCCAAGTAAAACGAGGTTGCCAAATGTAGCAAGAGGTGTTTCTTCTATGTTTTTATGTTATTTATTTATTTATAAAGGAGATGGTTCAATGGCACATATAAACCCTAGTGTGAGGGGATGAGTGACTTAACTAAGGAGGGTAGTTTTCTAAAGTGAGTAACTGACTTTAAAAGATAACATAAATAATTTAATCCTTAATGATAAGATTTAATATATATATATATATATTAATAAAAAAATTAATGTGTTAAAATATTACTGACTGATTTTTTTCATTACATGACCAAAAACATAATAAAAAAATAATAAATATATAATTTTTAAAAAAAACTGTAACAAATTTTAGTAGATCTACTATTAATGATGAAAAGGCAATTTTTATGACAACATTTGATTATAAGTATTTCTATTTTTAGTGGTGAGAATAATTGAGATTATTTACCTTAATCACGTTAAATCAATCAAATCCTAAACTATAAAGCTATTAATTAGCATAGTAGGTTTTTAATTTCATACTTCCCATCTTTTCTTTTCTTTGTTTCTTTAAGTTTGATTTATTTGTTTATCTATTATCAAATTTTCCGTCTCGGAATATAGGTAGAAAAAATGTACTTTTTTATTCAAATTTCGATCCCTCAACAAATTTTAGATTTTAGCCCTTAATTTTTTTTATTATAAACTTTAAGCCTCACATTTAATTTCTATCAATATTTTTAAAATATTGATATCTAATATTAAATTAAATTATTAAATATTAATACGAAAGTAATACATAACTCTTTTTATATAATACACTTATTAATTTCAATTTAACGACAGAAACGGTAGATATTCAAAAAATAAATAAAAGATTAGAAGTTAGCAAAATATTTTAATAAAACTACAACCTAAAATATAAAATAGCTAAGTAACAAGAAAACATAATTATTTTTTTTTCTTTTTTTCTGGTGCTAGAATAATTTGTCTATAAATTTCCATATACGTACAACTCCAACGTAACCTTCACAAGAAAATTTCAACACATTTGTACACAAAAATTTTCCAATTAATGAACCCATATATAGTATGTTCTATCTTATTGAAAAAGAGGGTTTGGCTCACGATCTGATCAGTGACTCTTCTACAATACTTCTATGTTCCATTTGTATTATTATGAAGACTACTTTCTTTAGGACAGGTTAAGCCTTACACATTAGATATATTGCATAATATGCAATCATCTTGTAACATTGAAGTCAACCGTGGAAACCTCCTCGTTCTCACCAACAACAATGAAAGTGACAAATTGAGATTCTAGATTACTTCGTTTCCCTTCATCTATGGAAAGGAAAATACCAAGAAAAGACAAGAAATTAAAATTCAACATCCATCCACGTACACCGTGACTCAGGTTGGAACATTATTAAAGAAATGTAACGAAGGAATGCTCAAGGCGATTCAAAATTAAAGGGAAATTTCTTCTACATTAAAAGGAGACCTCCTCTACTTTTCTAATTTTATTCGCTATTTACAAGTTGCATATGTTCAAATAAATTAAAATATTGAAATTTTCTAGTCTCTTACAAATTAATATGCTAATCAATTTCGCATGTCTAAAGGGAAATATCTGCGGGCATTAAAGGAGACAATTTTGTCTAAGGTTTTTTTCCAATCGAGTAGAGATTTCGCTTTACATGTGAGACGGTTCACAATGAAAGAACCTGTCATTTTAAGTTTCGTGTTGAATGTACTCTTTGTCCGTTCTTGATCAAATTTTGTTTTTATTTATCTCTTATTTTTTAAGTTTAAAATAATATTAATTTTTATGTTATTTATACTCTTCTTTGCATTAATTGAGGATGTGGAGAGAAAATGATTAATTGAGGAGACTGAGAGAGAATGGGTGACAGTCTTAGGTTACGAAAAGAGAATAAATGAAACAAGGGAGAGATTGGTTGAGAATGTGAAAACAGAACGATGTGCAGTCATCAAATGAGACAAATATAAAGATAAATATGGCGTGAAATATATATATATATATATATATATATATATATATATATATAATGAGAAAAGTACAAGAAAAACCTTAAAAGACTATTACAAAGGAACAGAGGGAGTAAGAACTTTTATCGTACTTTGTTCTAATGATAAAAATTTAAATTGGATTTTTAAGTTCATGCAATATTATTATTAGGGTTAATTAAGTTTTTATCCTTTTAGTTTCTAGGATTTTAACTTTTAGTTCTTAAAAAAAAAATTGACAACAAATTGTCATCATTTAATTTTTGTCCACAACATCAAATTAACTATTAAATGTTAACGCGAAAATATCTAGTAACACTTATATCAAAAATTTAATTATTCTAATTTAATGATAGAGATTAAATATGTTAAAGAAAATAAAAAAGAAATGATAAGAACTATGAATCGGAACTCTAAAAATTAAAGAGAATAAAAACTTAATTAACCTTTATTATTATTATTATTCTCTGAAAGAAACATATTAGTTTTCTTAATTTTATGAATTTTTATGTTATTACATAGAATTGATTCTACAAATGAAAATTCACATCCACTAGTCATCCCATGACTAGTCAGGTGTCCATTTACAAAGTATTTGCAAATTTAGTTGTACGACTGTACGAGTGATTAGAGTGTAATTTTATTGGATTTATACTTTTTGAGTGAAAGTTTTTTAAAATTTATATTTTAGAATAAATAATAGATAATTTTATTTAGAGTATACAAAATAATTTTTTTTTGATGATCATAAAATAAATTATCATTTTTAAGATTTTAAATAATTTTTTACCAATATGGTGAGTAATTTCCCTTGAACAATACTTAAATTAATATTATATTAGATATTAAATTTATATTGATATTTTTTATAAGAATATTCATTTAATCCTGTTAATTTCAATTATTTTAATGTTTGTATTCGTTTAAAAAAACTTTTTGAATTACCGTAAAAATAGATTGCGACTAATGAAAAACTTGTCCAATATCTTTTCTTTTTCCATAAAGTGTTCCAAATATGAGTGCAAATAAATTTATCTCTAATATTACTTTAAATACCTAACTTTAAACAACAATAAAAAAAATTAATAACATCATAATTATTCAAATATTAATGTCTTTCTATTCATCAATTAGTTTTATTTAGAGGGGTTGGTATTTACAATTACCCCACGTACGTCTCGTATGCAAACGAGTTTTGAAATAACTTGAACTAACCCACTATTTTTATTATCCACTTTCTATTCATTATGAATTTTTACTTACGAATACTCATTTTCTATGCATTACTAGGTTCACCCAAAAATATTTACATATGCTAATTTTTTATTTTTTCGTCCCACCACTAACATAGAAGTTAAACTTATAATATTAGCTAATTATTTTGGTGACGGGAAGTTAGCTATCGGAAGAAGTTATATATCTTTCATTATTTGTATTCATTCATGCTAATAAGTGAGGCATGCAACTGTTTAATTTATATATTACCAGTCTCATGTTTCAGCATTTTGGACATACAGGTATGATGACTATAGCTTAGGCATATAAATTACAAATAATGTTTGGTTTGGTACATAGAAAATATCTTTTAATTGGTTTAAATTTTGATATATTCTCCCCTAGGTTTTGACGTAGAGTCAAATATAGACCAAATACCAACCATGCCGTGTCATGATCAATATATGTAAGCATAATCAACTCTCAGCATAGATTATTATTGGGCACGAAGGAACCCTGAAACTTCCTATGCATTATACTGTTCAAACTTCAAATATTAACTGGGTGGATATTGATAATGTTAGTCCTAGTACACGGTATTACCCAAGAAAATTTAAATAAATTCCAATTTAGCCTTCAAATTTGTGAATGATAAAACGTGGTGATTAAGGTAACGGATCATTTTTCTTATTTAACAAATTTATTGAAAGAATATTATATGATTGAAAATGTTCTGGAAAGAGACTTTAAGAAAAATAGAAAATGATTAATTCTTTGCGCGGCTACCCCGCGTTAATTTGTGAATTTTGACTTAATTGTTAGACCATGTACATGTTAATCACTTGTGTAAGTAATAAGTTCTGGAAAAAAACTTGTATGCTCACGAGGATTAAAGAACGTCACACTAAGCTAATAGTCAGAATCCTAACAAAAGACCAAGAAAACCAAAAAGAATAGTCAGTACAGAGATAGAAAAGGTGATCAATTTTGGAAACGAAAGAATCAAACGTGGCTACGTGATGACATATTTCAATCTTTAAATCTTTCAAATTTTGATTCATTAATTATGGGTTTTGATTCATTTGTAACATGGATTAATATATAGTAGAGAAATGTTTGAGGGTGAACATTAATACAAGTCAACACCTCACAAAATGGTTGGTTATAGAAATACAAACTTTTGCCATATCATTTATGTATTGGAACGTAATCATTTTTTAATAATCATGTCTATAGGAATTGAAGGTAAATATTTTTTCAATTAAAAGAAATAAAATTTACCACAAAACTAACTCTTCTAGGAAAATTGGGACAAGTATAATATGTTTTTTTTTTTACTTATATATTTTCTTTTTTAATGTAATTTTTAATTTATATTTCATTATTCAATTTAATTGATGATTTATATTTTTGAAAATAATGATTTACTAATACGCACATGTTGATTTATTTGCCCACCAAATTAATGTATATTCTTATTTTGATAATACTAATTTTAAAAATTCTTGTTTCAAAATTTAAATTACTGTCGTTGTTATATTTTAAGTTGTTATTTCAAGTGATAAAAGTAGTAGTTTAATATTCAATTGTGATTAAATTAGTTTTAATAAAATAATAGAGTAAATTATATAGATATCCCTTTATTTTTGTAAAATTTCACAAATATTCCTTATTTCTTTTACTCCTACGTAAACCCTTTAACTATTTGAAAAATATTATAATGACATATCCTTTGTACATTATATTAACTCCCTAATTTTAAAAAATTGATACTGAAATCTCATATAAAGAGCGTAAAACTAATGTTAGAAAATGAAAAAGATACCAAATATAATCTTGAAAAATATAGAGTATCAATATAATTTAATTAAAATAATATTTTCAAACTTTTAAATATAACATAAAGTAATATCAAATAAAAATTAAAAAAAATAATATAAGATTCTTGTGACAAGAAATAAGTCATCAATAATGATAACCAGTTTAATAATAGAATAATTCTGTAGGATATAACCAGTTTAATAATAGAGCAATTTTGTAGAGTAATCATTGTCCAGTCCGATTTTAATAATAATGAAATTCATATCTTTTTTTTCAATCTTCTCGTGCCAATTTTAAAAATAAATATAATTTCATTATTTATTTTATATATTTTTCTTAATTTTACGACATTTTATTGTTTCAATATAACTTGAATATTGGATATTTTCTTCGAGCATAAAATATTTAATATTGTTAGATCAAGATTTGTTAGATCAAGAATGTCCCTAAGTTTTGATTAATTACAGACGAAACCAAGTAATCAAGACCTGCTAAGACGAAACCAGCTCAGACAGAAGAGGACCCTTCAAAATGAAGATCTTGCGTTTGCGTAAAAGCCAAGACATCAGACGAAACTCGCACAGACGGAAGAAGACTGTCAAAGCTAAAGTCTCCGTCTGTCCAAGAGTGAAGCCTTAAGACGAAAGGATGAGACGAAACAACTTCAACTTATTACACATTTCGTCTATCCAAAAGTGAAGTCAAGATTGGAGTCTCGCGCCAAGTTTTCAAATCTGAAGAAGTACTCAAGAGAAGCATCCAAGATCAGTATAGGGATTTGTGCTTACACTCCAAAATCAAAAAGGTCTTCACCTTTGTGTCACATCTCTGTACAAGTCAGAAAAAGTACTGCGTGCACAACCTAGTCCGCTATATCCGCTGCGACTCTTATCAATCAATCAAGTACAACTGACAACATTTTTGGAAAGCTTTCTAGAAGATCTCTTAACGACTCTCAACGGCATTCAAATGAGTGTAACAGCTATTTGAAGAAGATGCCTATAAAAGGACTTCACACCTTCAAGAATCAGTAGGCGAATACGCTTATATGCTATTTTTAAGAATTCGCTCACTGCCAAGCTCTGTTATTGAAAACACCTCTCTGCGTAGAGGAAAAACTTTGTTTTTCTACATCTCTTAAAAAGTTCACATTGTGTGGCATTTTAGCCTGAGGAGGCTGTGTTTCAAAGAATACCTTTGTATTAGCCTGTGGAGGCTGGGTTCAAAGAATACCTCGTTGGCTTAGCCTGAGAAGGCTGGGATCAAACAATATCTGTAATAGCCAGAAGTGGCTGGGATCAAAGAATACTTGTGACCCTTTCACAGTTGGTAGTGAAAACTCAGCGGTTGCTGGGTAACTAGACGTAGTCTTGAATAGACGAACCAGTATAAAAATAACTGTGTTTATTTTTGTTTCGTCTGATCAACTAACAGGGGATAATCACACTATAACGTCTGTTCATTAAAATCAATCTTTCAACATAAATTTTGTTTCGTCTGAACAGCTTTGAAACCCACAGACGAAAGGGGTAAAATTTTTAATTAACACAATTCAACCCCCCTTCTTGTGTTTTATCTTTTACAGTTTGGTATCAGAGCTCAGCCTCTAAGGGTTGAGCGCTTAACAGCTGTTAGAGGAAAAGATCCAGCATGGACTCACAAGGACCATCATTCTTATCCGGAGGAGCCTCCATGAACAAACCTCCAGCGTTCTCTGGAGATGATTATCCCTACTGGGCTGACAGGATGGAGATGTACATCAAGTCAACCCAATACAGATTATGGAACATAATTACCACAGGAGATATCCCCATTGTAAAGCCTGAAGGAGAATGGGGAAATGAAGAATACTCTATGATGGAGCTAAACAATAAAGCAAGATATGCTCTTATGTGTGCTCTCTCCAGAACAGAGTACAACAGATTTTGTGCCTACAAAACTGCTAAAGAATTATGGGATGCTCTCAAAATCTCATATGAAGGCACTAAAGACGTGAGAATGAGGAAGGCTGCCACCCTTCAAAGAGAATATGAAATGTTCTCTATGAAGAAAGGAGAGTCAATTGATATGATGTTTGGAAGATTCCAAACCATATTAAATGGACTTACTACTCTGGGAATCACCTTCACAAAGGCCCAGAACAACATGAAGATCTTGGATAGTCTCCCACCTCCTTGGGAAGCTATGTCCACAGCTATCTCAGTTGGAAGAGACATGAAGACATTAACTCTAGATGAGTTAATTGGAGCCTTAAGGGTACATGAAGTGCTCTTATGTAAAAGGGAGAAGATCAAGGTTCAAGAACCTATAGCTCTTCCATCTGTCAACAACGCTCCTAAAGAAGAATCTATCAAGAAGGATAGTAAAAAGAAAGCAAAGATTTTGAAGGCGATTCAATCAATCGAGAATCGTCGATGGTTCGTCTGAAGACGAAGTCTCTCTCATGGCCGACGATTCAAAAGAATGATGATGAAGAAGGGAAGAGGCCAACGCTTCTTCAAGAAAAAGGAAAAGAAGCTCCCCGAAAAGTCATCAACCAAAGAAGATAACACGAGATCGATGTGTGTTATGAGTGCGAAAACGGGACACATGAGATCGAATGTCCCAGATTGAAAAAGAGGTGGAGCTCTAGAAGAGATAAAGGAAAGAAGAGCTTACCGACATGGGAAGACCTTGACAAGGAAAGCTCGAGGAATCCTCTCAAGAAGAAGAAACAAGAAACATATGCCTCATGGCCGGAGATCATGTCTCAACAGAGGTAAATTACAATGAAACTTCTTCATCCTCTTCTTCTGAGTTTGAGTCAGAATCAGAAGAAATATCATATGATACTCTTCTAGCTAACTCTCATTTTATTGCTCAGCAATACAAAACTTGCAAAACCAAGCTAAGACAAGCTTTGGAAGAGAATGCAGTTTTGAAATCAAATTGAGTTTCTAGACAAGAAAATATCAAGTGATGTTTCGTCTGAGTCTGAAATGGACATTTTCATTCTTGAAATCGAAAGATTAAAGAAAGAAAATGAGTCCTTACTCAATGACTTAACCAAGTTTACAAAGGGATCCTCCATTCTTGAGAACATTTTAAAATATGGGAGATCACCAAATGATAAAAGTGGACTTGGTTATGTTAAGCGCATGACGAAAGGAAAAAAATAAACTTGTTTCGTCGATAAAAAGAAGAGAATTACAACAAGGTTCCTAACATCTACAAAAAGGCTCAAAACAAAAAAAGCCTTTTGTAACTAACAAGAAAGGACACAAAAAGATTTAGGTACCAAAGTCACTTATTGTTCCTCATTGCAGATATCCTCAATGGGAAGAGACAAGACTTCAAGCCGGTACTCCGGACAAGAGATGCTCACGACACATGACGGGAGACCTGTCTATGTTCCAAGACCTCGAGACCAAGTAAAGGGTCTGTCTCATACGGTTCTGTAAAGGTAAAATTCTTGGCATTGGGACTTTGGTAAGACACCCAATACCCTTATCCGAACGTATCATACGTTAAAGGTCTTAACTTCAATCTACTTAGCATAAGTCAATTTTGTGATAGTGGATATGAAGTAGCTTTTAACTCTGATGAGTGTATAGTGAAGAACAAAGATAAATCCATTCTTTTTGTTGGGAAAAGAAAGAACAACCTTTATGAGGTTTGCCTTTCTGACCTAAGTGATCAGAATGTAACATGTTTGATTTCAGCAGACGATGAACGAGATATTTGGCATAAAAAGCTTGGACATTTAAGTCTCAAGTATATCTCAAAAATTTCTAAGAAAGATCTCGTAAAAGGTTTGCCAAAAATATCTTGGAAAACCAATCGTCTGTGTGAATCTTGTCAGCATGGGAAACAACTCAAAGCTTCTTTCAAATCTAAAAATGTTGTTTCTACGACAAGACCGTTAGAACTGTTGCATATTGATCTCTTTGGGCCCACTCAGACTGAAAGTCTTGGAGGGAAGAGATATGGATTTGTCATTGTAGATGACTATACTAGATTCACATGGGTATACTTCCTAGCTCATAAACATGAGTCATTCAAAGTCTTTGAAATATTCTCAAACGTGTTCAAAAAGAAAAAGGAATATGTATTGGCTAAAGGAGTGATCATGGAACAGAATTTGAAAATTCTGAGTTCAAAGCCTTTTGTTTTGAAAATGGTATATTTCACAAATTTTCGTCTCCAAGAACTCCTCAACAAAATGGAGTTGTGGAAAGGAAAAATCGTACTTTACAAGAAATGGCTAGAACTTTGTTGCATGAAAGCTCTCTCCGAAATATTATCAAGGCGATCAACACTTCTTGTTATATTCAAAACAGAATATTGATAAGACCAATCTTGAATAAGACTCCATATGAATTATGGAAAGGAAGAAGACCCAACATTTCTTACTTCCATCCTTTTGGATGTGAATGCTTTATCCTTAACACCAAAGATCAGCTTGGAAAGTTTGATTCAAAGGTGGTTAACGGAATCTTTCTTGGATATTCCAATACATCTAAGGCCTATAGAGTATTTAACTTTAAGACGCAAGTTGTAGAAGAATCAATCCATGTAAAGTTCTAAGATAACTCAAAGGTTGATAAAGAAATATCAGACCTAGAAAATTTGTTTGATAACTTGCAGATTAACCCTTCTGGTCAGAATTCAAGACAAGATGATAAACAATGGTCAGACAATACAGGGTCAGACGATACAAGGACAGACGATAGATGCACAGACTAACCCTCTTCGTCGATACTCATCAACAGGAGATCAAGCCCCCACAAAAACATGGAAGTTTGCATCTAACCATACAGAAGATCTCATCATTGGAGATAGATCTCAAGGTGTTCAAACAAGATCAAAAGTGAAGTATATTTCAAGCTATGCTCTTGTATCAGATCTGGAGCCAAATAACATTGAAGATGCTCTTCAAGACAACGATTGGATTTTGGCTATGGAAGAAGAACTCAATCAGTTCACAAGAAATGATGTATGGACTCTTGTTGAAAGACCGAAGAACAAAAGCATTATTGGAACCAGATGGGTGTTCAGAAACAAGCTTGATGAAGCTGGAAAAGTGGTAAGAAACAAAACAAGGTTAGTAGCACAAGGGTACAATCAACAAGAAGGTATTGATTTTACTGAAACCTTTGCACCTGTAGCTAGATTAGAAGCTATTAGGATATTACTTGTTTTTGCTGCTCACAAGAATATCGTCCTATATCAAATGGATGTAAAAAGTGCTTTTCTAAATGGTTTTATTGAAGAAGAAGTGTATGTAAAACAACCTCCTGGTTTTGAAAGTTTGTCTCAACCAGATCACGTTTTTAAACTCAAGAAGGCATTGTATGGTCTCAAACAAGCTCCTAGAGCTTGGTATGATAGACTCAGTTCTTTCCTTCTTAAAAATGGTTTTTCAAGAGGAAAGGTTGATACAACTCTCTTCAAGAAAAGCGTTTCAAAAGACTTTATTATAGTCCAGATTTATGTAGACGATATAGTCTTTGGAGCTACTAACAACTCTCTTTGCAAGGATTTTTCAAAGCTAATGCAGGACGAGTTTGAAATGAGTATGATGGGAGAATTGAAGTTCTTCCTAGGAGAATTGAAGTTCTTCCTAGGACTTCAAATCAAGCAGACGAAAGAAGGAATCTACATCCATCAACAGAAATACACTAAGGAACTTATCAAGAAGTTCAAGATGGAGAACTCCAAGCCTATGAAGACCCCAATGCATTTGTCTAGAGCAAATCTTAACAAGGATGAGTCAGGTAAGTCTGTTAATCAGACGATATACAGAGGTATGATTGGCTCACTCCTTTATTTAACCGCAAAGGTGACGACATTATGTTTAGTGTCTGTCTATGTGCACGTTTTCAATCTGATCCCAAAGAATCTCATTTACAAGCTGTAAAGAGAATTCTTAGATATCTTGTTGGAACAACTAATCTCTCTCTGTTTTATAAGAGAAATAGTGATTTCAGTCTAAGAGGCTTTTGTGATGCTGATTATGCTGGATATAAAGTGGAGAGAAAAAGCACAAGTGGTGGATGCCAATTTCTTGGATCATCACTAATATCTTGGTCAAGCAAGAAACAAAACTCCATTGCACTCTCAACAACAACTAATACATTCTTTGCAAGAGGTGTTGTTCACAACTACTATGAATCAAACATCAACTTGAGGATTATTCCAGGTTTGAGAATCATATACCAGTATTTTGTGATAACACAAGTGCAATCAATCTCAGCAAAAATCCTATTCAACATTCAAAAACTAAACATATTGAAATTCGTTTTCATTTCATAAGAGATTATGTCCAAAAAGGTATTTTCGATATACAGTTTGTTCATACTGATTTTCAATGGGCAGATATATTTACAAAAGCTTTAGATGAAACACGATTCAATTTCATTAAAGAAAATCTTGGAATTATTTCTTTGAATGATTGAAATTTGTTTCGTCTGAGTTATTGATTGAATTTGTTCCGTCTGTACATTTTGTTCCGTCTGTACATTACTTCGTGTTAAGACGAAACATTGCGTCTGATCAAGTTGAATAGTTACTGTGGTAAAATTCAACAGACGCAACTGTTACTTTTTAATATGTTTATCTCAAGTGTGCAGGGATAAATTAAAGAAAGCAATAAATGTGTCTGTCATTTATTGCACTATTCTAGGACAATGATAAGCATGCGCCGTGAATTGCAGAGGTCAAATCAATCATCGAAAAGACAATGATTTGGATATGTCAAATCAAGGACAGTTTTCAATGGACACGTCATAAAAAGGGGCAGTTTTCAAAATCTCTTTCGTCTGATGAATTGCAATCGTTTTTAACTGTTACCTATAAATACCTTTGAAAGTTCTCTCTTTTACTCTTTACAATATTTCGCTATTGCTATCGTCTGAAGAACTTACAAAACCCTTACTCACAAAACCCTTTCTCTCTCTAGTTTTTCAAACAACAACAATGGCCGCCAAGAACACCAAGGGAACCAAAACCGCTGAAGCAACCTTTTTCGCTCAAGATTTGTTCTTGCCAAGCAAGTGGATATCAAGGGAAACTCTGGAGATAGTTTCAAACAGAGTGGTGAAGATGTTTGACCACACTGGGTGGATGGGCTTTGCTGAGACCAAAGGCCCATGGCTGATGGAGGAATACGCCGAGTTTTGGAGCATGCCAGAGAGTTTGATGATGGGATTGTCGGTACCATTGACAACAAAGAATACATCATTACGGTGGACTCCATTGCTGAGGCTGGAAACTGCAAGGCTGAAGGGCGCTTCTACTCCCTAAACTGGATGAAGAACGAGAATGAGGAGCACGTCAACAAATGTATCTACGGGAAGATTCCTAAATCTGAAGACCCCAAAGATTTCGGAGCAGAAATCTATGTACCTCAAAGACGAATCATCCACAACTTGTTGTTCAATATCTTCACACCAAGGACAGGGTCTCGTGATAATGTCAGTTTCAGAGACAAATTCTGCATTTATTACTGCCTAAGAAAGGGAAGAATGAGTCTTCCTCACATTATTCTCGACCACTGGGTGAGTGCGTTGAAGAATCGGAACATTCGTAGGAAGAGTAGCATCCCCTACGCCACTCTCTTCTCCACCATCATCATCAACCAGGGTTTCGATGCCACTGGAGTCACATGGCACCCTGAGGGAAAAGAAGTGAAGGCTAGCACCTTTGCTAAGATGCACCTCACTCCAACCTTTCTCCTTCGTTCACCAAATGAGGACACCCCACTATCACCCATCACCAAAGAACCACACAGAGCCCGTATCAAGCGCGCTAAACCTCAAACACAAGCCCAAACACCGTCCGAAACACAACCCCAAACACAAACCAAAACCCAAACCCAAACACTTCCGCCTCCTTCTCTTCCATCTGTAACTGTATCTGAGATGCCTTTTGAGGATGTTCTTGAGGAACCCCTCAAGAAAAAGAAAAGGACTATCAGAATCAAGCACATTGGTGCTAAAACAAAGACACAGACGGTATCCCCAAGTAAAGATGAAAGGGATACTATACCGTCTGAGAAAGTTCCGTCTGTGAAGATACTAACAGACGAAGAAAAACAAAGGAAAGAAGCAGAAGGAAAAGCAAAAGCTAGGAAGCTTGCGCTTGAGAAAGCTGCTAAAGGCAAGGAGAAGATGAAACAAAAGTTGGCTTATGTCGTTGTTGGAGAGACAGAAGAGGAAAAACAACTCAAAGAGGCTAGAAGAGCCTCCATCTTGCTCGAAGCTGAAAGACAAAGGCTCTTTCAAGAAAGCATTATGGGCATTGGATAGTCTGAGGGACCACCTGCTCAATCAACCTCTGAGGGCATGGACAGTGAAGAGACTGCCCAGATCCAGAAAGACAACGCCCAACTTGCGGAGGAGTTGGAAACTATGTTAAACGAAGAAGCCTCTACAATGGAGATTCTTCCATCTACAACACTCCCAGACGAACAAATGACAACTCCTTCTGAGCCACTTGTTGCGTCTCCGCTAAATGCTTGCCCAAAGACACGTACGTTTCTTGCCGTCGAAGAAGAAGGAGCATTCCACTACCAGACGAAGGAGGTTCCGTCTGAAGGCATCATACTTGTTGAAGATGCAAGTTCTTCGTCTGATGAAGAAGATTCTAGAGTGGATGCATCAAGGGGAAGAGTACATGCTGAAGTACTTAATCCAGAAGACTTAGCCCCAAAGCGCAAGATTGACTATTCGTTCCTAAACGAATTAGTCATGCGAAGATATGAAGAAAGCACTTGCGCTGACAGACCAATCAAACCTGATTGGGTTATTGGAGCGAAGATTGATGAAGTCTCCAATTTTGCTGAATCGTCTGAGCCTGCTCAATTAGCAGACGACGAAGACCTGTATATAAAGAATACACCATACATAGAGCTGAAGAACCCTTATCAATACAGAGGAAAGAAGGGATTCCAACTGGGGAGATTTGTCAACCCCATTATATACAATAAATCCTTGAAGCCAGCTGTTTTTGATGAAAATGTTGTTTATTCTCCAGAGGAGCAACGCAACTGGTTGAAGCGTCTGCCCTGGGACACTCTGGCTAATTTAAATATCAAGGGACTAGAAAACATAAAGGCATACAAGGATCATCTTGCTGCGTCGGAGATTGAAGGACCAGCGCTTGGCTATGAACCCCACATTCCACAAAGAAATAATCCAAAGTGGAGGTTGCGATACGAGATCAATGCACCAGTTTTTCATCACTGTACAAATGGTGATATTGACTCTCTCCGCTATGAGCCGAAGAACTGCAAACACTGGCATCTTGACGCCATAGATCGTCATGATCCAATGCCATTCACAATTCCTCTCAATCAAACAGAGTATGTTGGTTTAGGCCACTCACTAGGAATTATGCTCCTGTGGACGAGACCCCATTGTTCTGGGATCAACCCACGCTACTCTCTCCATCTAGATGAGTATGAAGACCCTGAGGATTTTGCTCACTCCCTCCCAGAAGACTACAATCTACCTTTCAAGTTGATGGCTGGTGCATATCGAAGGGAAGCAAAGGAAAGAATCATATCTATCTCCCACGTCGATCGCCAAGCTACGAAGGATAGAAGATATTGTCCCTTCATGATGGGTTCTCAGTTTTCTTCTCTGGTGACGGACGAAACAAAGTACTCTATCGTCTTTGACAGAAAAAGACCATGCTTGATCAGATATCTGGCTAAGGGAAAGGAAAATAAGGTTTCGTCTGTAGCTGACCACTGCTCTGGAACCATCTTTGATGAAGACTCTTCCGTCTGTGGCAGAGTGTTCCCTAGTAGTGCATTTGTATATTCTCAGGAACAGCCACTGCTTGAAGTATCTATACCAACCATGTGGTATACTCATCAATGGGACCAGACCTTCTCTGCCTACCTTGTTCTTCCACTGTTCACACTGCATCTGAAAAAGAAAAAGCCAGTGCTTATCATTGATGATAGTGAACCTTTTGTGGAACTACCTCAAACACCAATGGTATAACTTGAAGATTTGGTGGAGGTTGCTGAAGCTCATATTGAAGAAGCTGAGGAGTATAAGACTCTGAAGCGGAAGTATGATGTTTTGGAGGGTGACTGCCAGCACTTGAAACAAAAGAACAGAGAGTTTGAGGAGAACCAAGCCTCTCTATCATCTGAAGTGCAGCAGCTCAAGGACATAGTGATGGCCCTGCTTCACAAAAAGCCTAAGCCTTCTTCTTGATCATGTTTTGATGATCATAGCCCAAGGGGGAGAAAAAGAGGAGAAAATCCAAGAGTAAGCATCGTCTGAGGGGGAGCAAGAGCAAACAAGAGCGAGGAAGTACCGTCTTAGGGGGAGTAAGATTGTTGTAAAATTTTTTTTAGTATAGAATATACAATGTAATTTTATTATTTCATTTGTTATCATATACATTGTAATTCGTTATTGTTTTCTACTTTGAATACCATTGTAATAATCTGATTACATCACACTGATGTAACAAACATTTATAAAGAGGTATTTCTCAAAAAACATCGTCTTGATGTAAATCTGGCTCATAAAACTGCTGTTTCTGTCTAACCATGTCTTATGCAGAATTTCGTGGTATGGTCTGTAATCATCAAAAAGAGGGAGAATGTTAGATCAAGATTTGTTAGATCAAGAATGTCCCTAAGTTTTGATTAATTACAGCACAGACGAAACCAAGCAATCAAGACCTGCTAAGACGAAACCAGCTCAGACGGAAGAGGACCCTTCAAAATGAAGATCTTGCGTCTGCGTAAAAGCTAAGACATCAGACGGAACTCGCACAGACGGAAGAAGACTGTCAAAGCTAAAGTCTCTGTCTGTCCAAGAGTGAAGCCTTAAGACGAAAGGATGAGACGAAACAACTTCAACTGATTACACATTTCGTCTATCCAAAAGTGAAGTCAAGATTGGAGTCTCGCGCCAAGTTTTCAAATCTGAAGAAGTACTCAAGAGAAGCATCCAAGATCAGTATAGGGATTTGTGCTTACACTCCAAAATCAAAAAGGTCTTCACCTTTGTGTCACATCTATGTACAAGTCAGAAAAAGTACTGCGCACACAACCTAGTCTGTTATATCCGCTGCGACTCTTATCAATCAATCAAGTACAACTGACAACTTTTTTGGAAAGCTTTCTAGAAGATCTTTCAACGACTCTCAACGGCATTCAAATAAGTGTAACGGCTATTTGAAGAAGATGCCTATAAAAGGACTTCACACCTTCAAGAATCAGTTGGCGAATACGCTTATCTGCTATTTTTAAGAATTCGCTCACTGCCAAGCTCTGTTATTGAAAACACCTCTCTGCGTAGAGGAAAAACTTTGTTTTTCTACATCTCTTAAAAAGTCCACATTGTGTGGCATTTTAGCCTGAGGAGGCTGTGTTTCAAAGAATACCTTTGTATTAGCCTGTGGAGGCTGAGTTCAAAAAATACCTCGTTGGTTTAGCCTGAGAAGGCTGGGATCAAAGAATATCTGTAATAGCCAGAATTGGCTGGGATCAAAGAATACTTGTAACCCTTTCACGGTTGGTAGTGAAAACTTCATGGTTCTTTGGAGGTAATCGATTTAATCTTGAATAGACGAACCAGTATAAAAATAACTGTGTTTATTTTTGTTTCGTCTGATCAACTAACAGGGGATAATCACACTATAACGTCTGTTCATTAAAATCAATCTTTCAACATAAATTTTGTTTCGTCTGAACAGCTTTGAAACCCACAGACGAAAGGGGTAAAATTTTTAATTAACACAATTCAACCCCCCTTCTTGTGTTTTATCTTTTATACATGTTTTTAGTAAGATTAAATAGTTAGTCTATTAATTAGGCAAATACGTTTATTTTGTTGCTTAAAAAGAAATACAAATTTGAAAAGTCTCTGTGATGAAATTGTGTTAGTTACTTTAATCATTTTATGAATATATGTTAGATAACTACTAACATGTACGGTAGCCGGCCTCATCTGTTGATTTAATTAAAACTATATGTCAATGTCCCTAATTTTTATGAAATAAAGTTAAATTAACAAAAAAATTCAATAAGATTAAAAAAAATTAATTTATATAAGATTTATTTTTGGTACTTGTACTTTTATTAATTTTTATTTTTACCCATTTTTATATTTTGTTTGCCTTTGGTGCTTATAAGTTTACCACATTTTGCTTTGATTCTTACCTAATCTATTTATAAAATTGGGCATTATCTTATAATAATAGTCAATTCCTTCATAGTACATTTAAAAATAATCGTAAAATTTACTTCTTTATCTGAATTTAATGTGTTGAAACACAACATTTAATTAAAAAAAAGGATTAATTTTATGAGAAATGATAAGTATCAATGAGACAAGATCAATGGGTCATTGAAATGATTCACTGATCTATTATTACATGATATTATGCATGAAAGGAATATGTGTGTTGAAATGATTTATTGATTTATTATTACATGATATTAACTATTTTTATACAGAGGTTGATTACTATTTTAAAATCACACTTAAACATGTGAAGAAATTAGATAAAACAAAAAAATGTAGTAAAAGTATAAAAACTAAAAACAAACAAAAATAAATGTTCAATGAAAGTATAAGGATAAAAAAAGTTAAATAAATTATAAGTGAAGTCAAGCAAACACCAAACAATGTTAGAGTTGGGAACTAAAACAAAAAGTAATTGTATTTAGAATTAAAACATATTTTTGTTTTAGGAATGTAAAAAGGATCGAAGTACAGAAACTAAATGAGTAATTAAATGAGTTATATGTGAATAAATAAAGTTAAATAGAAATATTTAATGAAATTAAAATGAACTAAACTTTGAAAAAAAAAACATTGAAAAAGAAAGAAAAAGGGTGGTTAATGGATGTGAGCCAAGAAAGGTAGCTAGTAGGCATTGCATGTGCCAGTAAATGAATGTTGATCGATCTTTCAACTTCCAACTAAGACCAGATTAATAGCGTTGACGCTGTTTGGTTGTAGTGGCATGAATGAATGAATGAATTATTGTCTTATTTTGAGAACGACATAGGAAAACATGCAATGACTTACTTCAAAGTCATATAATCCAAATCAATAAATAAAATGAACAATAATAGGTTGCCGGTAAAGGAAAGCGGCGCAGATATACCTTTCATACCAATTTTTGTTTATCTATGACCACAAATTATGTGCTAAATCCCTAAACTTGTGCAATACTAGGGAAATTTGGAGCGTATAGAATGGATTACTAATATCCCAATTGATTCCACCTACTTCATTTTGCAACCAAAATCTACATTGACTTGTTCAAGTAATCATGAGTTGTCAATTGTGATGATGATGCCCTGTAATCACTCTTAGGGCATGATATCATTTTGTCATTTTGTCATTTTTGGTTATTAGTTTTCCACACTTCCTTGAGATCTCCACACTC
Source organism: Hylodesmum podocarpum (assembly GCA_026586105.1). Classification (NCBI taxonomy): domain Eukaryota; kingdom Viridiplantae; phylum Streptophyta; class Magnoliopsida; order Fabales; family Fabaceae; genus Hylodesmum; species Hylodesmum podocarpum. The sequence continues at coordinate 3,412,877 of JALJEV010000493.1, read as the reverse complement.
ACTCATATGGTAGCTAGCTCAATCTAAAAATTCAATGAGAAGAAATTGCATATTGATCATCTTTTAGGCTTAGTGTTTGCTTGCATTATATTCATTTATTTAATAAAGTTTGCATATAATAATCGTTACTATTCTAATATTGTGATGACACTAGATGAAGCTAATTTACATGGAAGGAACTGCAAGAATGAGAGTAAAAAGAATTTTCTTTTGGGACCTATATAATTCAAGAAAAGATGAGAGAGGTACATAGTTATAAAAATAGTTATTTATGAAGGGAAGTCATGAACTACAAGAAAGTGAACATATATTTTTAATTTTGAGTCACCACAACTCAAGTTGGAGGAGTCATGAACTCTTAAAAAATAATGGCATTTGGTTTGAGCATTTCTTGTCTTCATTTTTAATAAAAATAGAAAATAGAGGTGAAGATATATTTAGTTAACTTTTTTAAAATTAAGTGAAAATAAGAAAATATTGTAACTCCATTTTTACAATTTTCAAAAACCTATTTTCTGGGAATGAAACTTAAACAAATATTTCAATTTACACCTCATTTCATTTGAGGTTATCACGTTTCAAAAGGATTTGGACCCGTAGCTTGCTAAGTTACCTCAGCTACCTCTTCTTTTTTTTTTTTTTCCAAATCTCTACAATGTTTTATAGTTTTTCATTAGGGGATATCTATTTCTAACCCCATACGTCATTAACTTGACTAAATAGAATTAGAGTATAAATAGTAACCTTTAGTCAAAGTGCTTTACAAGTAGGATCTATTGACTTAGGAGACTTTAAGTGGGAGTTGGAGTTAATGAAGAAATATACACATTTGCTTTCAGCTTAGTAATTTTGTGAGTCGAACGTTATTTTGAAAGAGAAGAAATGTAATATGAAATCCCTAATTTTCATTATATTTTATTTTTAAAAAAATATCATAATAATTATTTTAATGTTATAAACTATAACAGATATAGAATTAATGTGGTATAGGGTAGATGTATCAAAAAAGGACTTAGCTAGGTACGAGTGAATGAATGAATCAGACAAATGATTTTAGCTCATGGACTGTGATATAGGGTAGAGGTATCGAAATATTTTTTTTCTCTATTTCTGGGAAAAGTGCCTCTATTATTTCTCCGTATTAAATGTTAATATACAAATTACATTTTTTTATAATCTTTCTTTCCCATCATTATTATATATTTCTTTTGTTAATAGAAAAAATATATTAATTTTTTCTATATTCATACATGTAAAAATTTATTTTTTTCTAAGTTATAATTTTTATAAGTTGTCTCCCTCAAAATATACAGAAGGGATTAATAACAAACAAAAATAAATAAATTTTATATGTATGACATATATTACAAATTTAATATATTATTTTTAAGAGTAAAAAAAACATATAACTGTATCACGAAAAAAAGATATTGACAAATATAATCTATACACAAATATCCAATGACTAATAATAAAAAATGTCGAAAATGATAAAGAGATGATAGTAGCGTTCTTTAGAAAATGATAGAAAAAATAGCATCTTTATCTTTAAAAATGAGATAAAACTTGTAAAATACAAAACCAACCATATATGCCATTTATCTTTTATTAGAATTTGAAAAAAAAAATCAATACAAGATAACATATAATTAATATTATAAAACATATATAAAGATTAAATACAAAACTGTACTTCTAAAGTTGTGATCTTCTTTATTTCACTTACCGGAAATAATTAAGTATCATTTGTAAACTTATCAACAATCTTAGTCTCTTTCTCAATTTAAAGAATCAAGTTATAATTGGGAAAAACATTTTTCTTATTGCGTAATCTTATTTTTATAATTTTCATGACCAAAAAGACATATTCTATGGTTACTGTTTACACTAGAAGAGTTACGACTAGTCGTAGTAATCTACAAAATATTATCAATTACAAATAAAATACTTATACCTAATAAAACGTAATAGTACTTAATTGAGAAAAGTTAGGAAATAATGTAAGAGAGAAATTTTTCGTATAACATGAAGCGAAGGTTTAGGAAATAATGACACCATTTAGTGAATGAAACGATGGAGAATCCATGAATTAGTGTAAGGATTTAGTGAATTTGGTCAAGATTCTTTCGTAATCAATGGTATCTGGATGGTGAATCCATGAATTAGTGAATTTAGTTTTTTTTTTTTGTATTTTAAGTGACTGCTGTTGATAAATGTGTATTATTTTTTTTTTATTTAGGTTAGAAATATGTGTATGACTGAAAAAAAAATGTGTTACTCAAACTTTAAAAATATAAATAATTAAATAATTCTATATATCGATATAATGGTTAGACACTTTGTATTTATATCTCATGGAAATTATTTATTTAGCAAAAATTAATGTGACAAAAAAAAAACAACTAAACATAAAAATTTTCAAAAAGAAAAAACTTCAAAAGGTTAGAGGAAATAATTTTTTTTTAAAAAAAAAAACATAAGTAGCTTCGCATGGGATACGCCACACATACTTTATTGTAAATTAGAATGGGGAGGGAGTAATGGGCTAAGGTAATGGCCCAATTGGGGTTTATCTTCTTTCTCTTTCACTCTGTCCAATTGAGCTTATCATTCTCTTGTATTTCACTTATTATTCGCACACCTTATAGTTGTGTACTTATGATATGTTACTTTAGAAATAAATTCAAGAAAAATCATCATACGTTTATCTTGGTCAAAACACAAACCATTATATATTGAAAGTTAGTTAACATTTATAAAATTTCACAATACAAGGATTTAACATGAGGATGGCATCATATATTACAAAGTAACTTTGATTTCAATTCTGAAAGTAGAGTTATTAGGATACACATAAGAGGAACGAGCTTATTTATGTGAATAATGAAGTCAAATTTGATGAGGTGAGAATGCCTAATGGCTTAGGAAACATGGATTTTAATACATTCGGAACTTTTCCTTTGTTTTCTGAAAAACTTCTTCAGCAATATTAGCTTCTTTGCCATCAGCCCTTTTAATCTCCAATTGTGCTTTCTGATAAAATCCAGTGCCTCTCAATGCATCTGAAATGAAGTCATCGAACCCGATTGCTATTGCTGCCTCTGCCTTTGCTCCATACACCAATCTCTACATAAATAAATTGTATTGTAAGGTGAGCCCAATAGTAAACTTTGTTGAATAAATTTAAACTTCATGCCTTGTCTTACAAAGATATATATACAACGTCATTTAATTTAAAATTACTTTATATAATTTTTAAAATTAATTATTATTTTATTTAAAAAAGAGAAACTAAACTTCAATATAAAAATATTATAATTATCTACACGTATAAACTAACATTTTGATTCTTAAAAATAGTAAAGTAGTACTTAAAAATATTATATATTTTTTATTTTAGTACGTGTTAAGTGGTTGGCATACATCCAGCTCCCGAGACTCTTTCATAAACTTTAATTCTATGTAATGTTTAATAGGTACTAATATACGAATTAGATAATAATTAAAGAATAATAATAATAATGATAAATTGATAATAGTTGTTGTGAAAATAATAATAATAAAAATATTATAATGACAATAATGTTAGTAATAGTAGGAGGAAGAGAAATACTATTATATCATATTAATTTCTAATCCTATTATCTTAGGAAATGATAAAAAATACATTATGATATCCTAAACACTGAAGTACAACCGCGCAGAATAATTATCATATTTTAATTTTGTCTATTTTAAATACCAAAACAACCATTTACTATTTATGATTTTATATTAGTTCTTAAATTATATTGTTGTCGTCATTTTATCCATTAGTTTAGGATAACAATATCAAGGTATGTTGTTTAATTCAGGAATCAAAATAATAATAAAATATTAAATTTAATGATTAAAATGATAATAAACATCTTTTAGAGATATTTTTATTATCTTCCATCTTTCAAAAACTAAATTTTTGGAATTTTTAACTTTTAAAGATTAAAATGATATTTTATTATAAAAAGTTAATAATATTGTATAGAAGATGAGAATATAAAAAATATATTAACAGTATATTCTGATGAATATTTTGTAAAATTAATTAAAAAAATAAGAAAAAAAATTGAGAAGGGTAGGAAAAGCAGGGCATGCATTTCCAACCTTGACACGTGAGAGGTGGATTGCTCCAAAGCACATTGGGCAAGGTTCACATGAAGCATATATTTCACAGTCTGAGAGTTCTATCTGGTTTAGCTTTTCACAAGCCTGCAAACTCAAATCATAGCGTCTTTAATAAAAATTCCATTAATTACATAAATTATGATTCAGAGCATGAAATTGGAAAACTACAGAGTAATATACAATCAGTTCTATATTCGTGGAATTTATGATGTTATATAGTTTGACCGGAACCACCACTAGTAAGACAACAAATTAATAATTTCTATCAGTAAACTCTTCACAGAGACTAGATATTAAAATTTCAACTGATACCAGTGCCCCGATGAATGCATAGAATTGATACCATATGCATAAAATATTTGTCTTGTCAAATCCTGCAGCAGAGTATAGAATAAAATGAACAACAAAAATTAAGATTCCAAGCCAACTTTCTAGCTTGTAGCCTGGTATCCACTGAAACAATATAATAAGCAGAGACAAATTTTGCTCAACAAATATCATAGACATTGATGTAAAAAGCAAGAACTGAAATATCTGCAATAGGCTGTTTTTGAATAAAAGTTAGTACAAGTATTTTAAAGAATTTAATATATACTTTTGACATGAGTAAAAAATCATATTAATCTCAGACTTTTAAAATTAATAAATCAGTTTCTTATTTTTAATTTCATTATTCAATTAATTCTAAAAATAACTTAGAAAACACTTAGTAATAGTTATAAAATACTGTGCTGACCAAATTAACATCAATCAAGAAAAGTTATGAACAAAGTGCTTATTAGTATGGCATATCCCTCTTAAGTATTGATGAATACTGCATCAGTCAGTAAAGCATAAATGTAAGTAGCTAGATTTACAAGAAGAAAATGTTGATTTTAACTCCATAAATTTAAGGAAACTATTTGGTTATATGTAATCATCTAACTAACCTTTCTTATAACAGTGACTTCTGCATGAGCAGTAGGGTCTGTGTTCCTTAGCACCATGTTGTGACAACTAGCAATTATTTCATCATTACAAACTATAATAGCTCCAAATGGACCCCCATCTTCACAATCTACCCCTTTGTAGGCTTCTTCAACAGCCTTTCTTAAAAATTTGTGGTCTCTGTGCTGTATAGCTAATTAGCCAATGCAACACCATGAGCTAATTAATAAGAGGCCACCACAATTTCACAATATGACATTGAAAGAAGAGACTCAAGAGAGAATCTCAATGTACCAATATGACCTTGATTGGTTCAAACTCTGTTTCAATAAATTTTTCAACAAGATAAAAAAAAAAAAAAAGTGAAATAAATCAAACTTTTTTTATTTATTTTGTACATGTCAGTTTTTGAAAAAGTTAAATAAGATAATTACTTGAAGTACAAAATTTTATTTTTAACATACAATTAATTGATTCGGTTTTCTTTTTTTCTTCTCTAAAATGACTTCAATTAAATAAAGAATACATCAAGAAAGTTAATTATCAGAAGTATTACCTTCCTGATGGCCAGCAAATGCAGAAGCTACTGAAACCGTTCCATTCTTGGTTTTAACCACTGCCATGATCAAGAAAGCAAAACGATTATAACGAATACTTACAAAAAAAGTAAAAATCAAACATTAACTCATTGTTTTACAAAGCAGACCCTAACTACAATTCCAGCCAAAGTTTAATTCTGCATCTCTGTAATTGTAATTATGACAGTGTTAGTTACATTTATCTGCAATTTCTCATAATATATACCAGAGATCGTGATTCCTCGTCAAATCACAGTCATGATCGCAATCTAAAAACTTGATTCTCTTTTATAGAGTTTGAAGGATGCACCAATCCACTAAAAGCCCATTTTTCATATCTGGGGTGGCTTAATTTATAGAGTTCGTCACTACCAGTGCAAATTGCAGAAGTTTTCTGGTTCTGAGTACAGTTTGATTGAACTAGCTTTCAATTTTGTTAAAATCAAATAACGAATTTTTCATCATCATTTTTAAAGACTAAAATTGATTTTACAAGGTGGCAATATAAAAAAAGTTGAAAAATAACTCTTTTGCCAGATCAGTGGACAATAAGCAAATAGCAGAATGTGTACACAAAGGAAAAGAGACAGATAAAGAGAAATTTCTGAACTCGTAGAAAAAGCACATACCCTTGATTTCTTCCATGACTTTGTTGATGTGAATAACTAAAAGGACCAAATAACTGAAACAACTCCTTGTGTGAAAGTGAACTCCGATGAATCAACGACCCTTGTGGGGCTATATATAGTACATTGGTGATGTCTATGAACTACAATCAAATGTTTAAAATCCAAATGGATGATGACAATGAGAGAGAACTTGCGTTCCACCGTTAATGCAGAATGTGGTTCCCCATACGTATATCACTCAAATAATTTTATTTATCCAATAAAATACTATCATAATTTATGTGATATATGTTTTTTTATTTCTCTTCATGAGTCCACCAACCTTATCTTAAAACATGCATGTGAAAAGAAAATAAAAAAGAACAGAGAAAGATAAAGAGTTAGAACAAAAAATGATAAACGTGATAAGCGTTGTGATAAAAAAAATAAAAATAAAAAAAGAGATAGAAATAAAAATAAGACGAAAGTATAATGAAAAACTAATGAGTGTTAGTTGAATATACTTCCCTTTTTTAATCCATCTTTGCATAAATTCTTATATAACTTGTCAATTTTTTTTTTCTCTTCTTTAGTTTTATCTCTCTTTTAATTTACTTTTTTTAATCTTCAAGGTGAGTTTCAAAATTGTTAATATTTTAAGAAATTATTTTATAGTTAATTAAATTATTTATAATAAAGTTAAAATATAATCTATATATTCAAAGATGTTTATTATAAATTATAACTGTATAAAAAATAAACAATGATCATATTTAAAGATCAAACTAAAATACTAGCTACTAGCTAGTGTTTGAAAAACAATTTTAAGATGACGCTATCATGCTGACGCTGAATGTTTGAAAAAATTAGATGCGATATTAAAATACATAGTTTCGGGTATATATATCTTTAAACGAAAAAATGAAATAATAAAATTGATAAATCATATTTTTTAAAATTAACAAATAAATGAAATGAAATATATAATAATAATAATAATAATAATAATAATAATAATAATAATAATAAAATAGATAGTGTGAAAAAAATGAAAAAGAATTAGAATGAAGGAATGATGTGAGTCATCGACGTGTGTACATATTGGTGATGGAGACAAGTTTGTAGTTATTAGTTATGGGACATTATGGTTTACAGAAAGGTGGAATGTGTTTCTCGATCTCGTGACTCATACCAACGTAGATTGTGAACGTTCCTATCCTATGTCTCTGCAAATTTTGATAAGTTGTCAACAATATCATTTTCAATTGGATCATGCTCTAAGTTTCTTTAAAAGGGTTGCTACTATAATTTTATTTATTTCTCAACTCAAGTTAGTTAAATATAATATATGTAGTTGAGACTCAAGAATATATATTTTCAAATATCTGACTTGTAATTATAATACTCCTTATAATTAATATTTTTAGAGAAATATTTTAACAACCTATATGCACATATATATACTAATATAATGCCAAGTTGCATGTTGAATGGAATCAATACTATTAGTAAGTTTAGTTCAATTCTTTGAAAACGTCTTAGGTAGTCATCGTTTATTAATTTTTCCATTTTATATAAGTATTATGAGAGTTAGAAGGGTGTATAAATTAATATTGACTGGAGATATTGAAGTTATGTAGTTGTACATTTGGAATAATTCGCATACTACAAAATATATGAATATCTTGATCAACAGGGAAATATTGATATATTTTGGAGCTAATCTACTCATTACTGGTTTGATTAATAAGTATATTCTTACGTGTTTATGTTGGGTTGACTTAAATAGATGTATATAATTTATTGATTTTTGTAATGCATATAAGGGAGTAAAATAATGAGAGGAAGCAAGATAAAGCAATAAAGGATTATGATCCTATCTACGAGGTAAAGTAGTGATAAAGCAATTTAAAGGAATATGATCCGATCTACGAGATAAAGCAAAGATAATGCAATCCGAGCATGGTAATTAAAGAGAAACAACAATTAAAAAGGTTTTTTTTAAAAGTTATAACAGTTAGGCGTCATATTATTTCCATAATGGAATAATGGATGTATATTATAAAAATTTCTTTTTCAGTAATTGTATTCGCAGAGAATATCTATAATAATCTCTTTCTCTATTCCTCAATAAATATATTTACAGAGAATTGATCTCGTGATCTTAGTTCCGATACTAATTATTGGATCAAGCATTTATCATTAGACTAAAAATTATAACTGTTAGTCTTTCTACTTAAGAATATAACAACCCAAGCACCACGAGTTGATTATGACTAAATCTACAATAATCTTCACCATAGAACAATTGAAATATACTCACAACACATTTTAAGACTTTTACATTAATTCAAAAAGCTTCTATTACAAACAAATAACAATTCTTTATTTTCATCACAATTACTAATTTTATCATAGTACCGTAATTAAAAAGAAATTAGAAATAACAAAACTCATTAATTTTTTCTATTTTTAATTCTTAAATTACTCGTAAATAAAAGACCTCATAGATAAATTAAATTCTTCTATTCAAACATCTTTTTGTATATTTCTCGTGACTTTATCCTTAACGTATCTTTTGTTTCTATCTCTAAATTATCGATATATTCCATCGAGTTCATTTTTTTTACATCAATTTACTTTCTTCTTACAATAATTTTTTTTTCTCATCAGTAACATTTTTTTATCAACTTTTTCTATGTGAGAGTGTGAAATAATTCTCTATAATATGACAAGTATATTATAATCATCAAATAATAAATATTAAAAAATATGAGTTATTATTATAAGAAAATAAATAAATAAAATTATATCAACTATTAAGAATAATTTTTGAATATTTAATTGTGATTAAAAATAATCAAATTATAAAAAATAAATTTTAATTCAATTTAATTAAAATAATTGAAATTTCGATTTTACCATTAATTATCTTAATACTTTATAAAGAATATAGTTATTATTATTAATAAAATAAATATTTAAAATTTCATGGTAATTAAAATAATTGTTATCTCTCCTAACTTTTATGATGGGTATAAATAAAAATTTAAGAAAATATATATTTTTATTAATGATATTACGAAAATAAATAAATAAATTAGATGTTTTTAAAATTTAATTTTGTAATAGTTTGCACTAATTATTCATGAATAGCTTATTTAAGAGGTTTTTATCTACTATTAAGAAATTATAAATTCATTACTTTATTAAATTGACATGTTAAAACATAAAAATAGGTTCTCAAACAAAGTTAAACGGATAATTTGTTTTTCTTTCATCAACCATTGTTAAGGAAAACAAAGTTAAACGGGTAATTTTTTTTTCTTTTCATCAACTATTGTTAAGGTACACAAATTATATTACACGATCTTATTTATGATATAATATGTTATAATTACGTATCTATAAAATTTATATATTTAGAATTAATAAAATTTATCATTTTATTACCCATAACCTCAACCAAAACTATTTTTTTCCTTAAAGTTCATTTATTTGTTATATAAAATATTGATGAGTTTAAACATTTAAAAGAATTTAAAAATCACTTTAAACAAATGTCATATATATATAATATGCAATTTTATATGAATATTAATTTTTGCTTTTATTCCTCGAAATAATTTATCAAGATATGCTGTGAGAACAAAGAACATCTAGGTGATTTAGTACTACCCATTCTTGGTACATGTAAAATTTGAACCGAAATATAGCCTTAATTAAAAATGTAACTTATCAAAATAAATTATTTTCAATTTATTCAATAAATTTTATAATTATATTCGTAATATAATATTTCGCACAATCAAAACTTGTTAATAAATATTTAATTAAGATATGTGCAAGTTGAGTCTCAATAATTGAAGCATTGTTAAGTTTGAATCTCAATAATTGGAGCATTGTTAGTTTTAGATAATGACAGTATAAGAATGATGTAAACGTCAACAAGCGTTAATCTTCTAAATATAAAATAGTAATACTAAGGTAATAAAATAAGTCGCGCGTGCCACTATGCCAACACCATCTTCATACGTAAATGTTTTTTGGGACAAAGCCTTAGATTATTTAATTAGACAAAGCAAAGTAATTATTCTTGCTAAGATTCCATTCATTTTCTCTTTTACTAAAGCATCATATCATATATCATATAATATTAAATAATGCGAAAGAGTCATTTGTTTAATTTGTAATATTAAATTAATCTTAAATTTTTCTGTGAACTCAAATATAAGAAAAATAACTAAATTCATTTTATTTTAAAAAAGTTAGTTAATATATCATTTAAAAGAATGTCATTAGAATTCCTATTTTACTAATCTCAATAAAAATATTTTTTTTTCTCAAATTGCTCTTCATTAATTGGAACTTGGTATCATTAATATAACAATATCATTGAAAATAAATCGTCTTTAATAAAATTCAAAAGAACTATATTTTTCAAAATTATTTATAATATGAATGAGATATATATACTCTTATTTTTTTCAAAATTTTTATTTACTCTATTCTGTTGATCACTCTTAAAGTATTTCATCTTGTATTTGGTTCTTACAGGAATGATTGGAGAGAATAACTAGTAAAGTCATACATAATAAAAAAAATTAACATAATTCAATTATTAGAATTTTTAAGAAGTAGTTTTAAACTATAGTATAAGTGTAAAATATTCATTATTAAAACTTAATATCCACCTCAAACATTTTTAATAAAATATTTCTTTCTAATAATTTTTTATTCATAAAATTGAAAAACTTAAAAATTCGAGTCTAATATTAATAGCACCAATTGTTATTTTTCAAAGATTGAAGGTTGTTTAAAAAATAATTAATTTTAATTTTAAAAAACTACATTTATTTATTTTTCTTGGACTTAAAGTACTTTTTCAAAAGTTTTAACCTAAACATCCCATAATAACAATTTATTTAAAACTTGAATTAGAGTTGTTGGACAAAGTAAAACTGAAAGAGGCTTTACTTTTAAAAACAGTAATAATGCAGAATTGCTGATTCATTCTTCATTATTTTATGAAGAAAATGAAACTCTCAAGTACTTTCCTTATTTAATTAACATAGTAATTTCCCCAACTCTTGTAACTTTTTAATCTAAAAAATCCAATCTTTATCTCAACTTGCATGTCATTGCATCGTCACCTATTTTATCACATGCAACTTCATCTTACCTTCCATTGGATCCTAATCAGCTTCTCTTATCCTTATCTTCATCATCTTCCATAAACTTCCAAATTCATCTTCTTCAGTCTTCACCCACATTGTTTCTTATATTTATTCCACTTTCTTTCACTACTTCAAGTGCTTCATCTCACGTGTCTATCCCATCTACAATGTCTCCCAATGAAATTTTTTAATCCCTTTTTTTCTTCCTTCTCTAAAAGAAAAAATAAAATAAAAAAATATCTTTACCAACCAATTCTTAGAGACCCCACAAATTATGTAAGTGCACTATCATGTTTTATGATTATTATAAAACCCTCATGGAGGATATATACACGTAGACAAGAGGATTTTTCTGCCTACGTATGCCACCATTACTGAAGACGACAAAGAAAAAAAGTTACTATTGACATTTAATAATATTTGTTTATTAATATTAAACAAAATAGTCTTATTTATTAATTTTTAATAATACTACTTAAAAAATATTATAAAATATAAATGTCATCAATAATATTTTATGACCTAATTTAAATAAAATATTACTAAAATTTATACAATTTTGCATTGCTCACTGACTTTTAATTGAATAATTTTGTATGAAATCCAACTGTTTAATTAAAAGTTAAATACAAAATTTCATTTTAATAAAAAATTATTTAAATATCTCATTCATAGACAAAAATTAATTAACATATTCTTTTGAAAAATATATTAAAAATATGAATAATTGAATGGTTACAAATAGCTGCAAATCACGTTTCCAAGTTGTTTATTTATAGTAAATGGAGATATTTACTATGATGTCATTTGTTACTGTACTTTTCTAGTTATAATTGGATGGTTGCAAATAGCTGCAAATCACGTTCACAAGCTTATTTATTTACATTAAATATAGGTATTTATTTGTTATTATATTTGGTTATATTTTTTAAAATTTTAAATTTTTTTAAATATAAGTTCTGTCAGATACTCACATTCTAGGTATAACTTATTGGGTCTCTCTTCTTTAATAATTGAAAAGAAAACAAGCTTATTTTGAATTTGGAAAACTGTTTTCTTTCTTTAACTTATTTTAATGAAAGAATCAAACACACATTAAAACTAAGAGCTAAATATATATTTTATTTAATTCAAATTTGGAAGTCAAATTACTTAATCTATATTTGTATTTAACGCTATATAATCAGCTAACATCTATACTTAATCACACTCTTAGAAATGAACCACATAATTAATTTATTATGAAAATCATATCTAATTTGCGAAAAATATAAGTGTAATCAACTATATACTTATATTTAAAATATCAATAAGAAAGTGAAAAAAAAAGTACAGAAGAAACAAACACGTTGAAAAAATTACGGATACTAATATTAAATATATACGTAATGTGGTTCATGTTAAATTTGCACAGGTCATTAGAATGCTGAGTTATGGCACTTGTGATAAAATAAGATGGCAGTCAATTTCTTACGTTAGCATATAATTTGCCCGTAACTCTTTTATATTCAAAGCACATAGAAGAGTGACATCAACCAAATAGTTGAAATGACAATGATATACTTTATCCATGGAATGTTACAACTAGTGGGTTTAATTATATTAATTAAGTAGGTATACATATTTTGATTAGGGTTGATAAAATTAATTTTGTAAAATTGTTTTTGTGTAAGAAAAATTATTCACACAAATATTATTTAAAATTATCTCAAATCATTACCCATTCTCAAAAATTAGTACTCAATTCTTTTCTAACATATATAAAATCAAATATATCTAATTTTATTTAAAATCAATTTTATGTTGGAATTATTTAAGATTAACATTATTAATTATTTTGTGTTATTTTATATCATTAAAATTATTAACTATATTTATTTTATAAATATCATATACATTAATTTAATTTAATATATAATTTATTAAATTTTAGAGATATGTGATATATAACATGGGTTGAATCACTTATATAAAAAGTTTGTTGAGCTCACTCTACTCTCACTTATATAAAAAAACCCGTTGAACTATCTAATAATAAATTATATTTCTGATATCTATTATTATTAACATTATTACGTATAAAGAAAGAAATTTTCTCAGATAAATTAAAATTGAAAAAAATAAATATTAACATATTATCATGAAAAATTTAGATATACAACTTAATTATTAATTAATGTGTTGACGACGATATAAAATGTCTATGTTCAACGAGTCTAGAGCTGGAACTTTGTCCTTGATTCTATGCCATCAATAATTCTTACATCAAAATCCAAACTAATTCTTCTTCCATTGATGGTGGGGCTTATGACGTGCGCGTTTCGTTCTGCAGCGTATAGATAGTACCGTCGTACTAATTAAAAATAGGAGTTTTTGTGACTTTGTTTTCTTTTGTTGGAAGTGGCGTACAGCATTTGTAATGGAAAACTAACTCGTCCTATATGATATAATGATAACATCATTGCAACCATGTTCTTTCCTTTTATATCTTTGGCTTGTTACAATCATCAAACCTCAACAAGTTACAACAGTTCATAGATTGCTATTTATACTTAAGCATATCTTTTAGTTACTTTATTGTGAGAATCTCACTTTAGGATTTCATGGTTTCAAAGAAATTAATACTTAACTGTTAATCGAGAAATATCTTTGATGATCACCACAAGAATATGTACAAGTCATGAATACATTGCTTAAATATTTCTTTTTCTCCATGGTATCTAACTGTTAATTGAAGAATATGCTTTTACCAGACTTTTAAGCCAATTGATTATATCGTCAACACCCATCATATGTCTACAACCGAGAAATATATCCAGGAAGCAAAATTCTATCCCTTATTACTTACAATTCCCATATGAATTTCACTCTTACACCACATTTAGATGAAAAATTTGAAAATTTTTAAGAAATTTAAATATACAATATTTTGATTGTTTTGATTTAAATTCTTTTTGTTTTATATTTATTTTATTTAGATGAATTAATTTAATTTCTTATATTTTAATTTCCTTATTCAGATAAAATAATTTAATTTTTAAGAAATTTAAATTTTTATTTTTAAATATTTATTTAAAAATTAAATTTGTAATATTAAATAAAAATAAATATTAATAATTGAAATGTGGAGTGAGACAATGCAAAGACAGCGGGAAATTGAGGAAAAAACGAGGGAACTGAAATTCTTATATTTTAATTGAAATTTTAAATTTTTTAATTTTGCACTATTAAAATTTTCATTAAAATGATATCATTTCTAATTTTTCTAAATATTTTATCTAAACAAATCAATTGGAAAGACAATAAATTAAATTCACAAAATAAATGAATTAAAATTGACTCATCCATGAATGTATTTTAGAAGAACATAATAAATAAAACTAAACAGTGTAAATCATAATATCAGCAGCTTTGACTACTTAGAAAAATCAAGATGTTGGACATATTGTCTGCAATTTTAAGTGAGATAAAATCTTGTAGTTACTGTGATCTTACAAAAAGAAATGATTGTAAGTATAATCTGTATGCTTTTGAACAGTTATTATACACTCTAGAAGAAACGAGGAAAGAAATATCAAGTTGTACGATCTGAAGCAATTTCCCAAGAAGCCAAGTGATCATGTCAAAGTTGAATTCATAACTTAATAGACAAAATCCTAGTATTCCGGTGAAGCACTGCATAGTACTAACTATGCTAGAAAATAGCAAAAGAATAACATGAACATGAAGGTATGGAAAAGGACTCTATACACATAACGTAGTGATAATGTGACAAAGGTATGGAAAAAGGACTCTACCGAGGAAGAAAGAGGAGAGCTTGAAAGTACATTTTAAAAAAAAAAATTATTTAAAATGAAATTAAACTTTGAGCTTATGAGCAAAAGTTTTTTTTTTTTTTTTTTTTTTTTTAATTTTTTATAAACTGACCTTAAGTTTTATCAATGATTTTTTAATTTGTTGTAGTGATTTCTGAGCAACTTATTAGATTTTAATATGTAGTGTATCTAATCATTTATCTTTTTCACTTATCATTTTCTTTTCTTTAATACCCCAATTAATAAAGTCTCGATAGTTTTTCAATTCCGAAAATAATTAGGCACTAACGATCCACAACTTAAGTCATATATGGTGGTAATCGGGGCTAAGTTTTACATTGAATTTAAGTCTCCATATCCATTTCTATAAAATTTATGATCATCTAGAACAATTCAAGTTTTAGTAGATGATAATGATGGTCAATGAACAATAATTATTTTTGTAGTTAAATTAGATAAATTTTATAAACTAAATTCAACAATTCAAAAACATAATATACTAGAATAAAAATCCTTAAAAATTTAATGTCAATTTATAATATAAAACTCTTTATATAACCTAAAATATCAAAATAAAATATTTTAAACTAAATATACTCAAATTAAAATTTAAACCAAGATCAAAGTGACGTTAAAAAAAAAAAAAAACATTAACGAACCAGGCTTCACTCAGAAAAACTAGGCTTCACTTCACTGAATTCACCGACCAAAAACGTAGTAACAGAAATTTGCAAAATCAGAAACTTTGCATCAAATCGTCAATGTTGTCCCAAACGCATTTCCTGTCTCCGCGCCCTTTGCGTTTCAACAAATTCCCATCCCCCGCGAAACTGTCCATCACTTCACGTGCCCCGTTCTCCGTTCGTGTCAGAAGGTCAACCACACCGACGCCGGTCGCCGGCGACACAGTCTCGGCGCCGGTTAACTCGGAACATCCCACAGCCAATTTTCTGCCACCTTCGCAGTCGCTTGTCGCGGCAGCTCCGCCCGTTACGGTGGCCAGAAGTCTAGGGTTTCGGCCCACCCCTGAATTGGGGCTTCTCTCACACTTGTTCGTTCTCTCCATGGTAATATTGTAATCATTACCTATTTTCTGTCTGATTGAGGATGAAAAATTGTATCTTTAAGCACTTTTGGTTTCTGGGTATGTAAGTTGATATTGTTTTTCGCAATCGAATAAACTTAGTCTGTGTTTTTCGGTTTTGCAGGCTTTTGGTGCATTTTTCTCAGTAGCTGTGGTTTCCATTCCTACCTTAATTGTAGGTTAAGGTTTATCTGATGCACACGTGAATATATTTGCAAGTTTCAGGTCTTAAAACATGATCTTTGGTGTTGCAAAAATTTGTAGATGAATGCCACTGATGCAACCACAATTTTAGTCACAGTGTGGTAGCAGTGACACAAAATCCTTTAAGATTGTTTTAACAAATTCAACTTAAATTATCTCATTTAATACCCTATGTATGCAGTGATGTGTTGATTCTGTTGAATGGCTAATGTTCAAACAGTTGCTGTTCGTTTCTTGCACAGGCTTTTGGGAGATTAGGAGTTTCAGTGAAGAAATTGTCACAGGTTGTTTCGGAAGAGGTGCCTGGAACTTTATCTTCTTTGAAACTTTCTAGTATGGAGCTGAATGAATTGACCCAACAGCTTAGTAGTCTCAGGTAATTTATATTTTTCTTGCTTTAATTTTGTTCTTCTATTTGGTTGCTGCTGGCTTTCGCTCTTGTCGTTAGTCTATATCTGATCATGTTATGTCAATGGCTGGTAGGCATAAAATTGCTGGCATTCCTACAGGTACGAAGGACGGGAGCACTGTCACACCAAGAACCTTTAGTAAGAAGAATCCAGAATCCTAACAATTGGGTGAGTAACCTTATATGTTTCTGGAATTGAGCTTGCTTGGTTTGCTTGAATGGGAATGACCAACGGGTAGAAGTTGATTACATCGTGGATTGCATCATTTATAGGTATATGTGTATTAAGGCTAAATGCAAAGGATTTGATGTCTCTATATGCTTGGTCTGTTGAACCATTGATTTGTATGTCACGTGTATCTAAAGAACAAGGGAGTAGAAATTGGAAAGGTGTTAAAGGGTTATACAGAACTTTTTCACGGATTTTGGTAATATAGAAGATATATGCTGTCAAATACCAGGGTGCAGTGCGTTTTCTAACTGCTGCGTGATTTCCTAACTGATATGCCAACCACATGACTTGTGTGAGAGTAAATTTTAATATACCTTTTGCTTGTAAAAAAAATAATGGTTTCAGTTGAAAATTGGAATTACAAGTTGTATATTGAAATATGATCACAGGGAACAGTTGGGCTTTGGGCTTTTAAGTTTGAAGCTGATATTGCAATGTAATGAGAATCTGAATGAGGGTTTCTATGTTGATCTGCGGATTAAATCACCGGCATTGACTCAATATTGGGTTATTTGTAGTTGAGGTATCGGTTCGCATATGGTGGGTAATGTGAACAATTTCTTAGATGTAAGATATTGTATATTAACCCTAGTTTACTTACATGTAACTGAAGCTAAAATGTCTATCTATCACGATGTACATCTTGAAGCATTAGAATATTGATCCGCATGCATTTGGGTCTTGATTTAATTTAGTTCCATTAAAGGAAAATTTTAATTTATCTTGAAAACAAATAACATGAATATTTACAATTTTGCAAACTTCTTGAGCTGTTTAGCAGCATCTTTGGCATGATCTGGGACAGGCATATTGCTTAGAAGAGTTACTCTAGAAGATGAAATCAAGGATCTGTTTTCTGAGTTTGAAGGATCAATCTTCCAGAGTCTCACCTCCCACACCTGCAACAGAGAAAACTTGTTATAACATGCTTTTCTCGTATCTGTAAGCCTCGGCAATAACACAGTTTTGTATCACAAAGTTTGCATCATATCTGTAAGCCTTGTCAATAACACAAAGTTTGTATTTAACGAACAGAATCTTTCTTTATTTTTTTGAATGATTTTTATAGTTGGCTATCTAACCAACAAAATATATGACTCGGACCGAGAAAGTAGATTGAAGCAGAATCAAGCAAATTAATAACGTTTATAAGCCCATAGAGAAATTTATGGTACAAATACATAGTTAATTCGAACTATTAACTCGTTTAGTAAATGGGCTTTTTATCTATTGGTTCAGTGTGCTAGTACTGGGCTGACCTGACCCATTTAGTAGCACTGTAATTATATGATTTATTATCATTTTGGTATCTTAATATTAAATTATCTCATCCATACATTTTCAAAGAATAATATGATAATTTCTTCAAAATAAAAATCAGTCAAGTTTAACCTTTCAAGACACATAAAGCTTGTCCACTCAAATTTTGGCACCAACTGAGACACTCAACATGATCCAAATCAAAGCTAGGATTGACTTCCTAAAATTTTGTCTAATTTTTATTTATTTTTAAATTAAGATCCAAATCAACGTTTTTAATTTTTATAAAAGATGCATTTAATAGTGATTTATTTTAAATTATTTATAACTTAAAATGGGTGGATTTGATTAGTTGAGATTGTGTGAATGGTTTACAAATCCGTAGACAAAGTCAGAGCCAACACTAAGTAGGGAAGAGTGTGTCTTTATGATGTGGAATGAAAATATTTAATGCTTGATCCTTGAAAGAAGAGAGATATAAAATAGAGGATGGGAGAGAACCGAGAAAAGTGAATGTGACAACTCACAAGTTATATAAAAAAAAGAAGAATTCAAGATTGGACAATAACAAGGACAAGGGCAAATGAATGAATAATCCAATGAGTCAGAAAGGAAGGATAAGGGAGGAAATTAAATAATAGATAATAATAATAAAATAATATATAAATGCAGTATTATGTGTTAATAATTAATTGTATCATATTAGTTTGGTCAAAAACAAATAGTAAAAAGTCTTCGAAGTTAATGAATGGATTAATTATTTTTTTCTCCAACTAATTAAAAATTCATTGGATCAAGACAATTGCCACCACAAAACGTGAGATCAGGTTTTGTCTTGTTCCATTGATGGCAAATATTGTTTCAGTTGGATGAAGAGTTTTTCCATGGCAAATATTGTTATCATCGTCTCAATTAATTCTACACACGCTTCTCCATCTATGTAATGGTTATGACATTATTCATTCAAATATTATGGTAATTAAGGGTCAGATTAATCATATCATTATAAGAATTACATACATAAATTACAATAAAGATAGCAAGCATTAAGGAGATGGATATGGGGATTATGACCTGAATGGTTTTGCCAGGACTTAAAGGTGTAGCTTCAGCAAGGACCAAATCACCCATCTCTGCACGTTTCAAATGGTTGATGCTAAGTTGAATTCCAGCTACTCTTTGATACCCAGAAGCCATATGTGCTCCCATGCTTGCCAAAGACTCTGCTATCATTGCTGATACCCCTCCATGAAGCACCTTAAACGGCTGTTTCATCCACAATCAAATCAAATTACCCATAATTCAATTTTCCCCATAAATAAATCACATAGTTGCTACTGTATCCATAGAAATTTAACAACTTTGGAACAATTGAAGTTTAACCTGACATAAAACTTGTCAAAACATAAGAAGTATGAACAAAAATGAAAATTTTTAGGACATTGAGAAGTAGAAGAGAAAAGTGTAATTGGGATTACCTGGCAGCATTTCTGGGTGACAAGGAGACGGCCAGAGACTTTTTCTGGGGACAAATCTTGAATCTCAAAACCAATTGCATGAAGTGGGGCATCCAAAGCAGCAGTTTTTGATGATGGTGATGGTGATGATGATGGCTCCTCCATGCATGAACAAATCAGGACAAATTATTAGGCTATGTGGTGCTTTCTCTTGTTCACAAGATTATGTGTTTCTCCTTCTTTGTATGATGAGGCTTTGTAAATTGGGAAAGTTGTATAAAATGGATTGAAATGGTTAGTGATTGATTGGTGATTGGTGGGTATTTTAGTGTGGAGATTGTGGAGATTTGTGGTGTAAAGGGGTAATTGGTGGTGGGTGAGTGGAAATTTCAAAGTGATAATAAGTGAGGTTGCATGAAAGGTGTGAATAGGATGATGGACGGTGTGAGTTGGTGAGAGTCAATTTTGGCGACACAGAATGACAATATATGCAAATTATAAGATAGATGTCGTAATGGGGCACACCAAAACCTCAGAAATCTAAACTAATACTATTATCAAATTTTGTAACATTTTTGTTTAGATTATTGGGTAATGTTTAATTTGAAATTTTAATTTTAATTTTTTATTTTTTAAAAATAATTTTCTGAAATTGTAGTAACAGAGTCAACATATTTTCTCATTTTTGTTTAATTTTAAAAATATTTTTATGAAAATATTTTAATAAAATTTAATCAAACACGTTTTTTATTCCTATTTTTTATTTTCAATAAAAATAAAAATAAGAAACATCTGTATTAAACACTGCCTCAATTTATTTTTTTAGTAATATTTTTTATATTTGATTTAATTTCCTTGAATAAATTATAGAGACTAAAGTAAAAAAAATAAATAAATTATGATGATTGAAAATTAAAAGAATCAAAATGAAAATAATTTTATATTCAAGAAGATCAAACAACTGTATAATCAAATTCATAATAATTAAATTTTCAGCCATCACGTTTATTATTTTTGGAGAACTTAAAAAGTAGATATGAAAATTAAATTCTAAATTACAACTTCCTAAAATTTATTATACATAAAACAATAAAAAAACTGGGTTAGTTTGGTTATACTTTTATTTTCTCTTGTTATTTTTTAATTACAAAGCTTCAACCTTATTCTTATTTTATTTTCTGTTATCAAAAATTGGTGAAAAATAATGAGAACACAATTTTGAGAACAGGAAGTAAAATAATAATAAAGTGACAATTACTCGTCATTTGCAATACAAATATTTAAAAATAAAAAAGATTGAAAATAATAGTTTTTTAATTAATTAAAAAAATTTAAAATAAAAATAGATATAAATAAATTTTTAAGTTTTTATAAGTTTAATTATATAGTTGTTTAGTTCATATAACAAAAACATATTTTCATTTTAATCATCTTAATTTTTTTTTTTTATTTTTAATTCTTATAATTTTATTCTTTTAAACATTTCCTTAAGTTTAACTGTAAACTCAAAATAAAAAAAGTATTACAGAAAAAATAAAAAAAAAAAGAAGAAATTATTAAGATGATAGTTACAATAAGATTTATTATTATTTAATTAAAAATTGTGACTTTATACTTTATTTTCTCCCGTGTGACCTTTTTATTGAGAAACGTTACCAATAACATCTCTTCACCATTTCTCCGGTCTCATGAAAAATTATATATCTCAGTGAGAGAGTCATATAAATTATATAAGAGGTAGTACGTTCCAAATTTTAATTTTTTATTATATTCATACTTTTTTTATATGCATTTATATCTATGACTTTTATATTTATTTGGAAATAAATTAAATAGTTTTTTAAAAATAAATTAAAAAATTGTAAAAAATTTAATTGTAAAGAATAAAATATCTCATAAAAATAGATTTAAAATTGAACTAATTTTAAAATTTTATTAAGATTAATATAAAATAAAAATAATAATTCAAGTACATAAGCATAATAAATAGCTTTATAAAACTTCCCTTCTTTAATAACTTTTTATCTTTAGTTTTATGGAATAATTTTATCTTTTAATATCATAAATTTATTTATCATATTTCTGTGCTTGATCATTATTTTTTTCTATATTCTATTAAATAAAATAAAAAATTAATTCAATTTTATGTCTATTTCATATAATATCAAATTGTTATTTTTTAAAATTTGTTTGAAATTTTAAATTTCTAAATTTACTGTTTTTATCAATTTTATTTTTAATTTGAACACATTCATCATTCATTTTTTCTTCGCAAAGTTATTCTTTTTTTTATATATTTTTTAAAAATTATATCTTTTTAATTATTATATTTTCTTATCTATTTCAACTGAAAGTATTTTTCCAGTTTTCTCTCAACCTTCATCTTCAATAATATATCCTTGTACGGAAAAGCCACCTTTTCACAGGTCTAGTTTCATAATTGAATTTTAATATTATTTCTAAAATTATGAATATTAAAGAATAATATGATAGAATACAATGTTTTTATCACAAATTTAAAATATAATTTACATATTTAAAAATTAATTTATTATAGAATACACTGTTTACGTAGAAATGAAAATTTCACCGGTGTTTGTAACTTGTTGTAAAATTCCTTTGTATAGAAATGAGACATAAATCTTTCTTTCATTTGTCTCTTCAATTTAAGTCATTTGGTGTTCTGGCCTCTTCTTTCTCTCTCAATGTCATTTTGGCTTTGGTTCCACCACACCATGAAACTATAAGGTGGTTAAACTAATCTTCTTTTCTTCTCTCTCAATGTCAATTTATGTCACTATGCATTTTATTGATGCAAATTGGAAATTAAACGATAAGATAATTGCTTTTTTAAATTGTATCTTTCTCACGGTGAACATGAAATGGTGAAGAGAGTTTTTGAAATCTTAATTAACCAGGGAATAATAAGAAGATCTTTTCGACATTGGATAATGCAAGTGTTAATGATGCAATGATAATTATTTTGGAAAACCAATTTGATTTGCCAAAACAATTGTACTTTGATCAATAATGGTTTACTTCTATGTGAAGTATAGCAATCATGTCTTAAATCCGATTTTTCAAGAAGGATTATGAGTAGTTGGTGTTACTTTAAAAAAAAATTAAAGAAAGTGTCAAATATGTGAAAGCATAGGATGCAAAAAAAGCCTCTTTTTAAAGACTGTATATATTATTTAAATACGGGTATTGATGGAAAAGTGACTTGAATGTAGTAATTAGATGGAACTTTTCATGTAACATATTTTTGGTCAATTGACCCTCAGCCATAGAAACTATGTCTATTAATGGAGATTGGACAAGAGTTAAAAAGATTACAAAGTTACTCTTTTACGTATGATAACAAATTTAAAATCAATGAACTCCAATGTTGATTATTCAATTATCCATCCACATTGTAATTTTAGATTTTAGATGTCCTTTTCTATTTATATTATATTGTTGAAAATTATGTTCACAATATTACTACTATCACTCATTTTATTTTAATATTCATGTAAACTTTTTTTAAAAAATTATATTAATTTTTAATTTTTAATTTTTTAATTTTTTTTTATGTTTGATAGTCAACCCAAGCCAACAAATTTAAGAAAAAAAAAATTCACTGAATTAAGTTAGACTAACCCATATTATGATCAGTGGAACAAAATGGGTATGTGAAGCAGGTGAACCACTTAAGCAATTTGTTCACCGTAGAAAGTACCCATGATCTACAGTAACCACCTCTTTTATCTCCCAAACCTTAAACATTGGCTTTTGGTTTTATTTTACTGCTAGATCACAAATTTTTATATCAGATATTGTGCGATTTGCTACCATGTACCAAGCTGATATTGGGGTTTTTTTTATGATCTCCTCTGTAATTGAAACAAGATACCTCGAATTAATACAATTAATATTCGATCTTGAAGGTAGCTGGGTGGACTGAAAGTTGTTCAGTTAAAAAATAATCTACAATTATTGGAAGATTACAAAATCTTGATTATCCTTTTGACAGATTAGGCTGGGGAAGGTACATATATATATATATATATATATATATATATATATATATATATATATATATTATAAAATGTATGTATTTTAATAGGCCTATTATATTCCACTAAATATGCCTAACTTATGTAGCTGTACCCTAGTGATATCTACTTAATAAGTCCTTTTCAGATGTAACCCTATTAATTAATAAAGGGCCAAAAGGAAGCGATGCAACACATTAATAAGAGCATCTAGCTGGATTATTTACAAATTTTTTAATCATAATAATGAATATCTTATATTTAAAATAAATTAAAGAAATTATTTTTTTAAAAAATGTTAATATTAAAGTGAAATTATGTGTAAAATTATCAAACCTATATATTATATAAATCTCATAAAATTAAGATAAAGAGTTCACTTAAAATATCATGAATGTAAATACTATACTATAATGCTTGTTTTACAACCAAGAAAGATCTTTATCAAATGATTAACAAAAGAGAAAGATATGATTATGTGCCTTGTATTTGATCAAAATTCCATTGTACCAAATGTACGTACCTACTATGCTCTTCCTTAAGGATCCCTTAAGGATTAAGTACTCATAAAGGCAAGACAGCTTGAGGGCACTCTCTGCTGAAAGATTAAGGGGTGGAGACTTTCTTGGAAGCTCTCAGCCTTAACCACATACAGCAGGGCTAGGTAGCTGCCTTGGCCTAAACATGAACCAGAAAGCACATATACAAATCGTATGTTAAGTAAAGCTGAAAAGGGACTAAGAAAGCAACTTGTTTTGTTAAAGAAAAATGTATACGGGTACAAAGTACGGGGTCCAACTTTACATATAACACATGCAAGTGGTTGTTTAAGTATTATTAACTGTTTTTTTTAGTGCCCAATAAACATGTATAATATTTGCATCCTAGTTATCTTTTATTCGGGAGTTAAACTAGAGCTTGATAATTCAATTTTGATGTCATACGAGATCTTCAACAAACTCATTTATGTCTAATATTAAATATCTTGAACATGGATATTAAACAATGGATAGTCTAATAATAATCCAATAATGGATGACACAACATATCTAATAATAATAAATAATCCTAAAACATGATTTGAGATATCACACACTCCATTAAACTTATAAAATCAATTTAAAATGTGAAGATCGTTGTTTCACGGGCTTCTTTCATTAATTAGTTTTTCTTTATGTTCGTTTAGTTTAATTAATTTTGGAAAATTTTGTAAAAGTTCTCTAAAAAATTATTATAAAAAAATGATTATTTTGTTTACCAATAAGCTTTGAATTTTTTTCTACATCGTTTTACACGTCAAAGGAAGAAAAAAGAAGAAGAAAAAACTTGCATATGAACCATATATTGGCTACTTACGTATATGGGATTGGTTACACGAGTAAATCAGTAAATTACGCTCGCATGCAGTATGTTTTTACAAGATTTAATATGAATCTTATTTCATTTATTTTATATAAATCTCTAAATTATTAACAAAATATTATATTGACACATTTTTATACATTGTACTAACTCTCCTCTTAATTTTAAAAATCATTACACTAATTTTAAAAATCATTAACACTTAGACTTCCTATAAAGTATATAAAAATAATATTAAAAAATTACAAGGATATCAAATATAATCCGCTAAAAACATAAGAAATATTAATGTAATTTACTTTAAAATTAACTATAGTTAGAAATTACAATAGAATAAAACATGAGTTCATACTTATGAAGAGCGAAAACCCAACTTAATGAGCGATTATGGATATAAAGATTATTTATGAAATATTGGACAAACACACAGAGTATTTGAGTAAAAACATGTTAAAAAAGATTGATTCTCAAATTCTATGAGTCGAGGAGAATATATATATATATATATATATATATATATATATTATAATAAAAAAATTATATTATAAATAATATTTTTTTAAAAAGAAAACAAAATATAATTTCTTACTGGGATGAAACTGGTTCAATAATTAGAGATATAGATGTGAACGAGGGAAGTGACGAACATGAGATATAAACGACAAAAGAGTGTAGCTAGGAGTTATGTTATAACTAGCTGGTTTAATTAAGTTCCATTATTGAAACTACATATTTTAATTAGCAAAGCTTCCCCGGTTCACCGCGTACATCTCACCAGAAAAAATGTAAAGTCACATACAGATTGAGCTAAATTAGGGGCATAAGCATTATTCTAATTCTTTTGGGCATTATTTATATACAAAGAAAAAAAGGCATCTAGAGAAACAAAGTGATAATAGTAAAACAAATCAAAGTTTGGTATACTGTATCACCTAGCTAGGGGAGAACTATTGCATGACAATTCAAAAGTAGGGGACGACAACAATGATGCTTCTTTTCATATTTCCAACCATATAACCATTCTTATTTGTGATTTCAGGGAATCTTTGGCATCTTTTCTTTTGTTTATCATAAAACAATAGGTAATTTAGTAACACCCTGTAACTATTGTCAATCTATAAATAGTAGCAGTTGTTTGTATGCTACTTACAAGTTACAACAAGAGAAGCAAAAACACTCTATTAACACTCACATAGCATCTTAGAGATCAAATATCCTTGATAACTTGAGAGTGACACTTGCATTCATATCATTAGAAGAAGAGAAGAGACAATGGGGGCAAAGAGGTCTTCAACATGCTCCTTTGGGAGTTTATTCAAGGGGTGTTTCTCATGTGGTGGAGGGTATGATGAGTACTATTGGGAAGGTAGTGGCAGTGGGAGAAGGATGTTTGCAAGTGATGAAGACAGAGGACGTTGGGTTGCTGAGCCTGGTATTGATAGAAAAGCCTCTGATTTCATTGCTAGATACTATGCCTCACGAGTCACTGATTCTGAGCGCCAATTTGCATCTTGAGATTGAAACTTCTTCATTGCTTCTCATTCTTGCATAGTAGCTATAATGTACTTAAACTTTTTTTCTCTTTTACTCAGACCAGTTCTGTGCTTGGTTGGTTCCTACCAGTTGTACCATTGGGTAGTAGTGGTGTGGATCCAATACTTGTCAATTAGTTGAAATAATGTGGTCATTAATAATGTAAGAATTAATTTATTGTTATTAGAATTTTGATTAGTTTTACTATTTATGGTTTCTTGTTTCCCCTAAAATTTCTTTTGCCTTTCCATGTAGTGATTGTTTTGCCATAGTGATGTTCATGAACATATTATGTGATGACTCTAAAATCACAATTTATAGTACGTGCTACTTTCAAAGTTTGTAATATATGAAAAAATATCTAGTTGACAATAGTAATATGCAAAAGAATCATATAACTAGTTATAAAATATGAAAAAAGAGAAATATATATATATATATATATATATATTTTTTTTATGAGTGAGTTGATGGTTGACTGTTTATTACAGTTAACTGTAAAGTAAAATCGTAAAATAAGACACATTTTATACTTATAATATTTTATGAGATTACTAATAATATTGTAAATTTTTTTATAATATTGATATCAAATAAAAATGTGAATAGTATTACATATTTCCAAGTTATGTATATAGTTTATATACACACAATAACACATGTACAAGGAGATAATATGACTATATAATGTTATTATACAAGCATTAATCTCAATATTCAGGCAAAAAACAAAATCAGGTTGAAAGGACACATTTACTATTAAAGAGGGAATCTGGAGTACCAGAAAGTACTAATGTACATTAATTGGTTGCAAGTTTTCCTCTGTTTTGTTTTACCTGATCTTAGTTCATGATGCCACTCATCCCGTCATTTAACATACTTTTCTACACAATATTCCTTAGCCCTTTTGGCCAAGACAACAGAAGAATATCGTAACTTCACGCAGAAAAAGGAATTTGTGAAGTTTAAACGAATAATAGATCTGACACATCACCTAAGACACATCTTTTAAAACAAATAGTAGAATATCAATCTTTACAAGGAATTAATGTAGCTCAACATTATCTGAATCATAAAAATTTAACATGATTAATTTCTTTCGTGATTGGGACTTGAATTCTACTTTTTCATTTAATAAACGACGTGGTTAATTTCTTGCATTTTGTTGAACTTTCATTGAATGTAAATAACCGAACATTTGATGCAACAAGTTTTAACAAAATTGATATGGTAGCGGTGAGTTTTGGATTCCATTTGTGTAGTTGAACCTCAAAATGTTTAGTTCAAACACTAGGATGATGATGGTTGTATGCAAGAATGAAAATTGATAAGGAAGTGAAGACAGTCCAATTATGTTAATGCCGAAATTAACATGCATTAATTTTATTAGGAGGAAGTACATGTGATGTAACAAATCAAAAATAGACAAGAAGCATCTGATCCATGGTAACTACTACCATACATATAAAATTCGGATGAAATCCAGCTCCCAAAGATAAACTTGCATCTTTTTCAATTTAAAGCTTCCATCAAGTGAAAGAAATAAAGAAATGAAAACAAAGCAGCGTCTCCTCGAGCCAGCTCAACTGGATAATTCGATAAGATATTGGACATAAATGAGTGCAGAAATGTCAGTAATACTTCCATTAATATTGTCTGAAAAGTGACTGGAAATCGTTTGGTACCTCATCTAAAGTTGTATACAAATAAAAAAAATAAAATTTTCAGATTCAAATATGAATAAAACTTAACTAAATAAACTTAATTTGATGTCCTTATTACAAAAATTCTCTGAAATTAATTTAAATTTTTTATATGCACACTTTCTCTGATAAAAATTAATTAAGAATAATTTCTTAATCTGCGTAGAAGGATATATTTTTGCCTGTATAATTCAAGTTGAAGTGAGTGTAATGCAAACATAACTATTAAATTTCACAGAGGAATTTTGTCCTCTTGTTCTTTTCATGCGTGGGAAAACTATTGGCAAACGTTGCATGGAATCACCACCACAATTTACATCACAGTGACTAGATATCAGAGCAGACGTTGGAACATATCATGCCGGCATCTTTCTCATCAATCAATGTGACAATGTCTATCCTTGGGATCACATAAGGTTCTTAGTTATAACTTTTGAGTACAAGGTTGCTTTCACTGCCGGAATACTATTCAATTATATTACTCTAATCTCTTTTATAAGAAAAGTACTGTTTGGTAAATTTCCTTATCTATTATATGTAAAGACATGAAAACGAATAATAATGGTGTAACCAAAGTATTATTAAGCTTAATTAAAAAAAATATCATAATTTTTTTAAAAAAATACTTAAAATTTTACTTATATATTGAAGAAAAAAATGCATGAGTTTTTTTTGTATAAAAATTATGAGAGGGAATAACTTAGGGTCTACATTTTCCACTCAAATATAAATCATATGACATTTAAGCTGGAGCACACAATTCATTCATGTTTCACTTTTACCCTATACAGCATGACCTTGAGAACCTCATTGGATGCTTAGGATATATTGTTCTTTGTTTCAGCACTTCAGATTCCAACTTAGCCTCTTTGATTGGTCTTAAACCTAAAAAAAACGTGAACTTCTGCAAATTGTCGGAATCTGATTTGAAGTTATCTGCTCTAGATGGATAGACAACAATTATATTTGCATGCGGTATAGGTTTTATATATGCTGTTTTATATTATTTTGCAACAAATGCAGTAAATTTAGGTACTGAGCATCTTTGGTTTTATATATGCTTGGAACAAACATCTAATCCACTGAATATTAAAAGGCTATGAATTATAGGATAGTGGGTACATTGAACGTGGAGCAAAAAATCTAGGAAAGCAACGAAAAGTGTCGAAGGTTGTTTATAGTAACTTGTTTGCCACTACCATGAGTGAATGTAGAGTGCTCAGGAGATTTTAGGCTATAGTTTCGATAAGATTTTCCACAAAAAGACAAAAAGAAAAGAAGCAACTTATTCTGCAATGTGGGAAATTGATTTCCAGTGTAAAACAAGCAGGTCCAGTCAAGTGTCTTCTGGAAGTTCTCATGTACATGAGAGTTGAAATGGATTATAGCAACTCAAAAATATTTGGTAAATATTGATTTTGAAATGTAAAGAGAGAATACAAATAAATAAATAAATATATATATATATATATATATATATAATATATTGTGAGTAATTTGGTTGATTGACTACGTATTTCAGTTAGTTATTTGACTGTAATAAGTTGATTGCGAAGTAAAGTTAATGACAGTCTAGAATTTACATGAAATAATCTTTTCTTAAGATATTTTCCCTTCATCATGTTGTATTAAAATCTAAAATGACGTATTTTTCTATTTTTATTATATAAATCGTTAGACATAATCATAATAATCTACATGTCAAATATATTAAACAAGACATTGAGATGAACCAGCGGAAGCTTAAGCAATAAAAACAAGTTAAACATGCAGCCGCCAAAGACGAACCTTAACTAAATTTGTGTTTTGACCCTCACTCACTCAAAAATAGATAGTGTATTTTTTTTAAAGTTGAGAACACCTTATCCCATTTATAGAGTCTATCCAGAATCTCAACCACAAGACAATAATTCAAATTTGTTATTGAATTTGAGGGTGTTCACAAAAGTTGAAGCGGCTTGATGGATGAGTTTGATTATCAAAATTGAACCAAATAATACTGTGGTTTAATTTGGACTATTGATTTACTTTGCATTTGTCAATTGTGTAAGCATATATAATTTACAGAAGGAAAAAAAAGAAGGCATGGTAAAGTAGCAACTAAGAAAAGCAAAGTTGAACAGTGTGTCAGCTAGCTATAGTTAGGGGAGAAGTATTTACGTGACAAATCAAAAGTAGAGGAGGGGAAGGCTTATGCTTCTTTCGTGTTTTCCAATCATATATATATATGATAATATAGCCATTCTTATCGGTTATAAGTTATTTAAGAGAATCCTTATCCTTCTTTTTTATGGAAAATTAAACAATAAGTGATTGATGTGGTATAATATAACCACGTGTCTTTCCATTGCCACTCTATAAATACAAACAGCTGCGTGCATATGATACCTACAACAAAACCAGCTCAAAACAAACAAAGCAGCTTAGAGCTTAGTTATACTTGATTTCTCTATTTACAATGGGAGCAAAGAGATCACCAAGTTGCTCTTTTTACAACATATTCAAGGGGTGTTTCTCAAGTGGAGGAGGAGGGTATGATGAATACTGGGAAGGTAGTGGGAATGGGAGAAGGGTATTTGCAAGTGATGAAGATAGAGCACATTGGGTTGCTGAGCCTGGTATTGACAGAAAAGCCTCTGAATTCATTGCTAAGTACTATGCCACACGAGTCTCTGACTCTCAGCGCCAATTTGCATCCTCAAATTAGCCTTTTTAATTTATTAATTGCTTCCAATTCATGCAATTAATTAACTAGTTATAACATGTTTTTCTCTTTTACTTAGACCTCTTGTACTAGCTTGATTCCTGCTACCACTTACACTCATTTTGTCTTGGTTGTAGTGGTGAGTTTTGGATGTCGTTCAATACTTGTAAACAAAAAATAATCTTGTTATTGATTAACATTTAATAATGTAGTCCCTATAACAGGGAATTTTGTATCTTCCTATAATCTCTTTTACCTTGTTTCTGGAGTTGTATACAATGAGGCTGTGTATTACTTTATAGTGGAGAAGTTCGTCATGTAAAGGAGAGGTTTTAACTGGTCCCGCATTAACAATATATATATAAAAATTTTACAGTTTTACTTTTAATAATTATCTAAAATATTTATTCCCAATGAAAATAAGTATATTTATGAACTCATATTTCACTTTTTATAAGATTAATGTATAACTTTGACGGTTTCTTATTATAAAAGTTCACACTTTTTCACACTTTTTCACTTTTTGTGTAAAATATTAGATACTCACGTGTTCTCGTAATCAAAGTTTTCATGATTTTTTTTGTAAAAGTTTTCTTTAACGTGTACTGATAAATATTTTCAAAATATAATTATCTTTTTAAATTTATGGTATATAATTCATATTTTGATACAAAATTATTTTTAGTTATTAATAATTATTTTAAAAAATTAAATATAATTTAAAGTGAATTATGAAAATAATATATTAAAATAGATAAAAAAATTAAGAAATTCCTGAAAGCAATCTCTTTAAAGAGAAATAGTTAAAAATACTATCGCTAAAGAATGATCCCGAAAAACATTTTTGAACAAGATAATTTTTCTAATTATATATATATATATATATATATATATATATATATATATATGTGTGTGTGTGTGTGTGTGTGTGTGTGTGTGTGTAAAGTGATATTGTCATAAAATATTTTTAAAATAAAAAAAATACAAATTAATCAAATTATAAAATATATTAATTAAAATTAATATTAAATATAATTTTATCTTTTCATGTTAATTGTTTAAAGTAATTCCTTTAAAAAAATTATCATCAGTAAATTTAATTTTATTATTTAAGCAACATTAGATTTGATGGTAATTTCTTTTGCATTCTTTTATCATTTTATATTTTTATTTTAACTATTTTTACAATTAATATTGAAAAATAAAAAAATATTTATTCAAAAAAATATTTCAAAAAAAAATTTTAAAAAAATTACACAAAAATAAAATTATTAAATTTTCTATAAGTTATATTTATTTTGATTCGTAAATTTTGTCACAATATTTTTTCATATATAATATTATTCATTTTAATTACTTTTTTCTATGAAAGGATCGGGTTGTAAAAGCATCGCGATCCCAACGGCTAGCTTGATGATAATTACCTTTCATCTGCCGCAACCACGAACGTTAAGAAAATAAATAATTTTTTTACGTTAATATTCTCTCTTTATACATATATCTTTATTTATTAATTAATTAATTCACTATTTATTTCTCTTTCTTCGTATTATAATTTTTTTACGTTAATATTCTCTCTTTATACATATATCTTTATTTATTAATTAATTAATTCACTATTTATTTCTCTTTCTTCTTATTTCATATATCATTTATATATATATATATATATATATATATATATATATATATATATATATATATATATATATACATTTCTCTCCCTTAATATTGAATTATCATCTATCAAAAATATTCTTCAAATAAAAAAGTTGGATATACAAGAAAATCATCAAGGGACCGGATAGTCATGTTCTTTAAGATTCTCTTGCAGCTTCTTCAGAGGGTTTTTCGTTCGTGAAGCCTTGTATTCCCGGGACTTCATCAACATTGCCGCACCTCTTCTCTTCTTCCTTCTTTTTTAAGGGTGGCCACTCAACCTCTGTTTTCAACCCTTTACTTTTTTTTAGGTAGGATTTTTCTTTTAGCCTTTGTAGTTGGTAGAATCAAAGAAAGCTTGAGAGGGTTTTTAAAGAATCAATCTTTTTTAATATGGGGCGTTTTATTTTTATGTTAGAAACTGTTTTGATTGCTTCGATTCATGATTGCATCTTGTTCTTGTTCTTGTTTTGTTTTCAATATTTTTATGTTAGAAACTGTTTTGGTTGCTTTGATGAATCTCATCGCTATCCCACCTTGTTCTTGCTTGGTTTCAACTGTTCAAGAAAATGCTTCTGGTAAACTATTAAAACGGTACCTTCCACCAATTGAATTTTTATCAATTTATTATTTGTAATAATTTTTCAATATAAATATTAATTTTATAATATATATATATATATATATATATATATATAAATAAATGTTTAATGTAAAGGGAATTTATCAGAGTTAGTATTGGATAGTTTGTTTTGGTAGGGAAGTAAGAGGATTCGATTCAATTGAATTCATCACTGTACCGTTCCAATTAGTAAAAGGAGTCAACGAAACGAAGTCTCACGTAACATAAAAGAGTTGGGGTTACGTGTAACCCATGTCAAATCTTGAATCTCTTTCTCTTCACTGCTTCAACTTTTCTTCAATTTCGAATTAATCAATTCCTTTGCAATTTGCATTGCTCCTTCGCAATTTGAATCAAATAATCCTGAGCACCTCATGGAGAATTCTTAAACCTCTACTAATTCAGACTTGACATTAAGAGAAGAAGAGTCTCATGTGCATGCTCTTACCGTTGCTTAAATGTTCTTATCATGAGAAATGTGATAATTTAATAAGATATATCTTATAATGATGAAGTAGATCATGGAGAAATCTATCAACTAAAATATTAGATTGGTAAAAGAATTACAAAATTTAGTGGGTGAAAAATTCATTGTTTTTGATAAGGTCCGGAAAGGTCATTATTTCTTATTGCTTGAAAAGATTAAGTATAATGGTGTTAATGAGGTCCATGAGCACATTATGAAGTTGGTGCATTATTCTCATTAGTTAAAATTTCTCAAAGCTGACCTGAGCAAAAGTTATCTGATCTAGAAGGTTTTTGACTCTCTTTCTTCCTAATTTGATGTTCTGATAACCTTTATAATACTCAGAAACCCGAGTGGACTGTTTCTAAGTGGACTGTTGATAAAATGATTGTTATTGTCTCTCACACAATCAACCTTGCAACCTCCACCTCTAGTACTAAAAATTACAAAGGTAAATGTCATTTTGATAAGAAGAAAGTAGATAAAGCGCATCAATTCTTACAGCCGAAGTTTTCAAGGAAACTTGTAAGTAGTGCAAGAAGTATGACCACAAGATGGATGATTGTTACGCCTTGAAGAAGAAAGATGAGAAGCGAGGTACATCTTTATCTCTAACTTATTTTGAGTCGAATGTGATTTGTGTTGCTCCCAACACTTGGTGGTTTGACTCAGGCGCATTTATTCATGTTGTGTATTCTTTACAGGGGTTCACAAGCCTGAGGAAGCCAAGTAATGCTGAATCCAAGATCATTGTGGGAGATGAAGCTAAAATGCAGGCAAAAGACATTGGCAAAGTTACCTTACATTTGTCTTGTGGGGTGGAAGGCTGAAATTATGCCTTATAATCCTCATCAGAGGAAGCTTGATCATAAGATGATTTCTCGCTTCTTCATCAGTTATTGTGTGGTTCAAGAGGTTGTAGATTCTATTGTCCATCTCATTCTACACGGGTCATTGAATCCGACCATGTTGTATTCTTTTGAAGATGCTTTGGATAGTGAGATCTACACACCACGATTAGTCACCATCAGAGAAGATCGAACGATTGTCCTGATTGCTCCATCCTCTGGTGATGTCATTACTCCTACTAATCATAATGATGATAGAGTTCTTGAAGATTGTGATGATGTTGTTGTACCAGCAGTTGATGGACATGAGCCAAATATAACAATACAGAGGCAGTCTCGTTGTGATGGACTCAAAAAGTGTGCAAGCCTTCTATATTGGTGAAGCTTCAGGAGCACGAGTTTGATGTCCATGATGATTCTGATCATAACTACTCGAAAAACATCCTTTATGGAAACTAGTGAGAATGTCTCTTTATAGTCAATGTCCTCTCTTTGAATATAGCCTTTTGGTACTAGTCTCGCCTTATATCTCTCAACATTTTCATCTGGATTACGCTTGGATTTGAAAACCCACTTGCATCCAACTGGTTTGCACCCAGGTGGAAGCTCAACAAGATCCCAATCACCATCTCTTCATGCATAGTAGCAAGCTAATAAGAAGCATGAGAACTAGAAATTGCATCCTCGAAAATAATAGGATCAGCAGAATCATCATGGACATCAAACTCGTGCTCCTGAAGATACTCAACGTAATCATCTAGTATAGAAGGTTTGTGTAACCTTTGAAACCGTCTTAATGAGGCTGCCTCTGTATTGTCATTTGGCTCATGTTCTTCAACTTCTGGGACAACAACGTCATCACAATTTTGAAGAACTCAGTCATCATTATGATCAGTAGGAGCAATGACATCACCAAAGGATGGAGCAATCAGGATAATCGTTCGATCTTCTCTGATGTTGACTAATCGTGGTGTGTGGATCACACTATCCAAAGCATCCTCAAAGAATACAATGCGATCGGATTCAATGATCAATATGAAATGAGATGGACAGTATAATCTACAACCTCTGAAACCCACACAATAGCCAATGAAGAAGCCAAAAATCATCTTATGATCAAGCTTCCTCTGATGAGGATTATATGGCTTAACTTCAGCCTTACATCCCCACACATGAAAGTGGGGCAAACTTGACTTTCTTACAGTCATCAATTTATAAGGAGTCTTTCTTTAGTACTTGATTCAAAATGTACACAACAGTCTTCAAGGCATCTCCCTAAAGAAAATCTGGTAGTGACAAATGACTCAACATACATCTCACCATCTCCATCAGAGTACGATTTCGCCTTTCTGCAACACCATTCTGTTAAGGGGTACCAGACATAGTATATTGCGCTTCAATGCCACATTCATCTAGATATCTCACAAAAGTGTCAAGATTCCTCTCAGTTTCATCATACCTGCCATAGTACTCCTACTTATATCCAGATCTCACACACTTGATCCTCTTTCCTATTTTTAATTTAGCAGTTGCTTTGAAAGACCTGAAAGCATCTAGAGAACTAGATTTTTCCAGAAAAAGATCTGTCCAACCAAATCTAGAATAATCGTCTATAAAGGTGATAAAGTACCTATATCCACCCATGGTAGTAGGTGTAATAGGTCCACACATGTCTGTATGGATTAGCTGCAACACATCATCACATCTATTTGCCTTTTGCATTCCGGGTTTTAGCAGTGAGTTTGCCTTTAATGCAGTCTATGCAAGAGCCAAAGTCAAAGAAGTTAAAAGAGTGGAGAATGTCTTTCCTAATCAACATCTCAATTGGAGGTCTAGAGATGTGACCTAAACGTCTGTACCATAACATAGAAGAATTCTTATGTGTTTTGCCACACTTATTCCCAACAACAGAATTAACAGACATGTCTATCAAATTTAGCTTGTATAAATTATCACATAGAATTCCAGAACCAACAACAATAGAATTAAGGCGAGTAAAAACTTTTCCATTACCAAAATCAAAGGTATAACCGCATCTATCCAAAATTGAGATTGAAATTAAGTTCATTCTCATTGAAGGTATATAAACAACATCTTTCAATAATAAAAGGTGTCCAAAAGACAAATGTAAAGTAATTTATGACTGCACTTTAGCTCTATCTCCTGCAATAATTTTAGAAAATAAACTTATATATGTATATTATACAAACCATAAAAAGAAAAAAGAAAGGAAAAAAAATATAGAAAACCCTTTTTTTTTTACATGTGGCAACATAGAGAATGACAATGTGGCAAGTCTTGAGTGCGACACACCACGACGTGCGTTGCACGTGCCAGACAGTATCTCTCGCAAGAAACCTACGCGTTTCACGTGTCGGAAGGCGTTCCTCACGCGTGAAACCCACGCGTCGCACATACTACTCGAATTAAAAACTGCTCTGGCACGTGAACTCCACATGCTTAATGGTGCGACCACTTTATTCTTTGCGTATCTTCACATAAAATATCTACGTAAGATGGGAGCCAGAAAATATTTGTATATATTTTATGCATTTTATTTTTGTCAATCTGATTAATTATGTCTGGTTGGCTTGGTATCCATTCTCTGTGAAGAAAATATTCTTAAAACTAAACTCATGCTAGAATCTCACTTTATTAAATCCACGTGACCAAACATCTACGCATACCACTTTCTCTCCTTCACTCTGCGCCCTTACCCATCGTACAAACATCATTCATTAGCAAATTACACCATCTATAGTCCCGCGTCGTTTTCTTTTTGTTGTAATTTTTAATTTCTTTAGTTTATTTTCATGGTATAATAATTTTTCTTTTTTTTAATTTCTTGAAACAATACTAGGTCAAATACTTTAACGTAATATTTTTGAATTACTAAACTTTTCATCCATCAAATTCATGTTGAATATTTTTTAAATTGAACGTTTATAACGCTTGCACTTTTTTGTTATCATGAAAATATATTGGAAATTCAGCCAGCTTCAATTAAGGAAGAAAAAAAAAAGCACTTAACGTAGTTCGATTCCTTAAGACCTAGTCCACGATAACAAAATTCACTATTTTTGAACGAAAAAATTACAAACTATTTTTACATGTAATTTTTTCTGGCAAAATTTACAAACACTTCCTATGTAATTTTTTCTATCAAAAATTACAAACCTTTCCATGTATAATTTTTTATAGTAAAAATTACAAACCCTCCCTGTGTGATTTTTCAGGCAAAACTTACAAACCCTCCCCAAAGTATTTGATACACACTACCTAAAATCTAAAACATCCATTATAGATTCAAGGATGTGGTGCAAGACCTATCACTTCAACATATATATAAGTATTTCTGTAAAAGATAAACACAAGAAGGGGGGTTGAATTGTGTTAATTAAAAAATTTTATCCCTTTCGTCTGTGAGTTTCAAAACGGTTCAGACGAAACAACGTTTATATTGAAAGATTGATTTTAATAAACTAACGTTAGATTATGATTATCCCCAGTTAGTTAATCAGACGAAACAAATAAACACAAGTATTTTTATACTGGTTCGTCTATTCAAGACTACGTCCAGTTACCCAGCAACAACTGAGTTTTCACTACAAATCGTGAAAAGGTTTACAAGTATTGTTTGAACCCAACCACTTCTGGCTATTACAAGATATTCTTTGCTCCCAACCTTCTCAGGCTAAACAACCAAGGTATTCTTTGAACCCAGCCTCCACAGGCTAATACAAAAGGTATTCTTTGAAACACAGCCTCCTCAGGCTAAAGTACCACACAAGTGGATTTGAAAAGATGTTTGAAAACAAAGATTTTCCTCTTCGCAGAGAGGGTTTTACAATAAAGTTCTTAGTACAGAATTGAGCGAATTCTCAGAAGATGGGATAAGAGAAATGTATTCGCCAACTGATTCTTGATGATGTGAAGTCCTTTTATAGGCATCTTCTTCAAATAGCCGTTAGACTCATTTGAATGCCATTGAGAGTCGTTGAGAAATCTTCTTGAGAGCTTTCCAAAAGTTTGTCAGTTGTACTTGATTGATTGATGAAGAGTCGCGAGATATAACGGACTAGATTGTGCGCGATACTTTTTTCTGACTTGTACGAGAGATGTGACAAAAGGTGAAGACCTTTTTGACTTTGGTGTGTAAGCTCGAATCCCTATACTGATCTTGGATGCTTCTCATGAGTACTTCTTCAGATTTGAAATCTTGGCGCGAATGACTCAACTTGACTTCAGCTTTTGGATAGACGATATGTGTTTCTTCAGTCTTCAGTTGTTGTTGTTTCGTCTCATCCTATCGTCTTAAGACTTCACTCTTGGGACAGACGAAGGACTTCAACTGAGTAGTCCTCTTTCGTCTGTGCATGTATCGTCTGATGGCTTGGCTTTTGAATGACGCGAGAATTTCACTTTTGAAGGGTCATGTTTAAAATGTCTTTGGTTTCGTCTTAGCAAGTCTTGGGTAGCTTGGTTTAAATCTGTCTTGTAATTAATCAAAATCTTGAGACGTTAATCATCCTTGATCTAAAAATCTCCCCCTTTTTGATGATTACAGACCATACCAAGAAAATCTGCACAAGACATGGTTAGACAGAAACAAACAGTCTCAAAAAGCTAGATTGACATCAAGACGATGTTTTTTGAATAATACCTTTTTATAAAAGATTGTTACATCAATGCGATGTAATCTTTGTACATTATTACACTGGTATAGACAGAAAACCAATAAAGAATAACCAATAAAGAATTACAATGTATTTTCTATACTAAAAAGAGTAATAAAAAAAATGCATTGATACAAGTATAATACATGGCTCCCTTATTGTTTAAGACTCCCCTTCAGACGATGCTCCGTGCTTGCTTGCTCTTGGTCGCTCCCCCTCAGACGAAGCTTTATTTGTTTACTCCCCCTCAGACAATGCTTTCCCCTTGTACCTTTCTCCTTTCCCTTGGGATATCTCTTTTCTCTTTGTCTCCCCCTTGGGCTGTGAATCATCAAAACATGATCACGAAGAGGGCTTTGGCTTCTTGTTAAGCAGGGTCATCACAATGTCCTTCAATTGCTGCACTTCAGACGATAGAGAAGCTTGATTTTCTTCAAGTTCTCTATTCTTTTCCTTCAAATGCACGCAATCCTCTTCCAAGGCATCATACTTTCGCTTCAGAGTCTTATACTCCTCAGCTTCTTGAATATCAGCCTCAGCAACCTCAACTGCCTCAGCAACCTCCACCACATCATCAACTTACACTTGTGGTGTTTGAGGTTCTTCCACTATAGGTACAGTGTCATCAATAATGAGCACTGATGGAGTCTTCTTCAGACGCAGTGTGAAGAGTGGAAAGATAAGGTCAACCGTGAAGTTCTGTTCCCATTGCCATGAGTACATCTTTGTTGGAACAGAGACTTCAAGATCCGGATGCTCCTGAGATGGGTGTGTACATGCAAAAGCTCCACCAGGAAACACTCTGCCACATACGGTAGAATCCTCATCAAATGAGGTTCCAGAGCAAAACTTTGAAGTGGCTTCATGATCTTCTATCATCTGTTGTATCTTTGGATTGATAGGGCTTGAGGCTTGTGATTGTATTGCCTTGAGGTGCATATAAACAGCAGATGGAATAAGTTTGGAGATGTGCCTTGCATATTTGAAGGTTCGGGACAGACAGAGTACTTTCTTCTCTTTACCCTTAACCAAAAACTTGACCAAGCATGGTCGTTTTCTGTCTAAGACGATTGTGTACTTAGTTTCGTCTGACACCAGCGAAGAGAACTGTGAACCCACCATGAAGGGGCAGTATCTCTTATCCTTCTTAGCTTGACAATCAATGTAATAGAAGGAAACTTCTCTTTCCTTGGCTTCCCTTCTATAGGCACCAGCTATCAACTTGAAGGTCAAGTTGTAGTCTTCCGGTAGGGCGTGAGCGAACTCCTCAGGATCTTCATATTCATTGAGGAGGATGGAGTAACGAGGGTTGATCCCGGAGCAGTGGAGTCTCGTCCATGGGAGCACAATTCCTAGAGAGTGTCCTAGACCGACATACTCTGTTTTATTGAGTGGAATTGTGAAAGGCATTGGATCATGGCGATCTATGGCGTCGAGATGCCAATGTGTGCAATCTTTCGGCTCATAGTTGGTAGAGTTTGCATCTCCATATCTACAATGATGGAATACAGGCGCTTTTACTTCACACTGAACCTTCCACTTTGTGTTTTCTCTGTGTGGGATGTGAGGTTCATAGCCAAGTGCTGGTCCTTCAATCACAGACGCAGCAAGATGATCCTTGTATGCTTGAATGTTTTCTAAGCCCTTGATGTCTAGGTTGGCCAGTGTGTCCCAGGGCAGACGCTTCAGCCAATTGCGTTGCTCCTCTAGGGTTTAGATGGTGTCTTCATTGAAATTCACCGGCTTCAAGGGTTTATTGTATTGAATGGGATTTACAAATCTCCCTAGTTGAAAACCCTTCTTCCCTCTGTATTGGTATGGGTTCTTCAACTCTATGTAAGGAGTATCCCTTATGTACAGGTCTTCATTGTCTGCCAAGATGTCTGTTGCAGACTCAGACGATTCAGCTTCAATGGAGAATTCTTCAATCTTCTCTCAATGATCCAGGTCGAGTTTGATCGGTTTCTCAAGACAAGTGCTCTCGTGAAATAAGCGCCTCATGACTAATTCGTTTAGAAACGAATAGTCCACCTTGTGCTTTGGGGGTAAGTCTTCTGGATTGATCACCTCAGCATGTGATCTCCCCCATGTAGCATCCACCTTGATAACTTCAAGTTGTTCTTCATCAGACGAAGAATCAACTTCTTCAATAAGCACATAGTCTTCAGACGGAATCTCCTTCGTCTGGTGGTGAGATGCTTCCTCAAACGTAGCAGGTAGCGTCTGTGCAAGGAATGCGTTCAACGGAGACACAACAATAGGGGTTGCCCTATGTTCGTCTTGGAGTAAAGGTGATGGAGAGACCTCCATTGTGGAGACTTCCTCACACA
Source organism: Hylodesmum podocarpum (assembly GCA_026586105.1). Taxonomy (NCBI): domain Eukaryota; kingdom Viridiplantae; phylum Streptophyta; class Magnoliopsida; order Fabales; family Fabaceae; genus Hylodesmum; species Hylodesmum podocarpum. The sequence continues at coordinate 3,371,025 of JALJEV010000493.1, read as the reverse complement.
GCATTGTTTCCAACTCCTCCGCAAGCTGGGCATTGTCTTTCTGGATATGGGCAGTTTCTTCACTATTCATGCCCTCTGAGGTTGCTAGAGCAGATGCAGCCTCAGACGATCCAATGCCACGAACACTATCGAGAAATATCCTTTCTCTCTTAGCATGAAACAATATGGAGACCTTTTTGGCCTCTTTCAGCGCTCTTTCTTCGTCTGTCTCACCAACTACGACAGACGCAAGTTTTTGCTTCATCTTCTCCTTGCCTTTTGCAGCGTTTTCAAGAGCAATCTTTATGGCTCTTGCTTTTCCTCTCGTTTGCTTTCTTCGCTTTTCTTCGTCGCGAGAATCTTCACGAGACGGAACACTCGACGATATGTTGACCCCTTCATCTTCACTAGGGATATCGTCGACCATTTCAACTTGGCACCAATGTGCTTAATTCTGATGGTCCTTTTCTTCTTCTTGAGCGGTTCCTCAGGAACGTCTTCGAAGGGGACTTCAGTGACTGTCACTGGAGGAGAAGGAGGTGGAAGTGTTTGGGTTTGTGTTTCGGACGGTGTTTGGGTTTGTGTTTGGGGTTCTGTTTGGGATGTTGTTTGGGATGGTGTTTCAGTTTGTGTTTGGGGTTGTGTTTTGGTTTGTGTTTGGGCTTTAGCACGCTTGATGTGGGCTCTGTGTGGGGGGTCCTTGGTTATTGGTGAAAGTGGTTCTTCTTCCCTTGGTGAATGAAGGAGGAAGCTAGGTGCCAGGTGCATCTTCGCAAAGGTGCTACCTTTGACTTCCTTCCCTTCTTTGTGCCACACACTCCTCCGTGACATCAAAGCCCTGGTTGATGATGATCTTGGTGAAGAGGGTGGCGTAGGGAATGCTGCTCTTCCTACGAATGTTTCTATTCTTCAACGCACTTACCCAGTGGTCGAGAATAATGTGAGGCAGGCTCATCCTTGCTTTCCTCAGACAGTAGTAGATACAAAATCTGTCTCGAGTACTCACGTTGTCGCGAGAGCCTGTACGAGGAGTGAAGATGTTGTAGAGAAAGTTGTGGATGATTCTTGCGGAGGGGCTGAGGTTCCCTGATCTGAAGAACTTGTGGTCTTCAATGTTATTATTCTTCCTATAGATGAACTTGTCTACATGCTCCTCAGACTCGATCTTCATCCAATCTTGACTATAGAAACGCCCTTCGGCCTTACAGTTGTCGGCTTCAGCAATGGCGTCGATGGTGATGATGTACTCCTTATTGTCGATAGTACCGACAATACCATCTTCGAACTCCTTAGCATCGCTCCAAAATTCGGCGTATGCCTCCATCAGCCATTCCCCTCTCATAGCAGCAAACTCCATCCAGCCATTGTGAGTTAGAAGCTTGACTCTGTCAGATACGCTCTCAATAGTCTCTTTTGAGATCCACTTGCTAGGCAAGAACAGGTCTTGAGCAAAGAAAGTGACTTTCGCAGCTTTGGTGTTCTTGGCGGCCATTGTTAATATTTGAAAAAGAGAGAATAAGAGCTTAGTGAGTAATAGGTTTAGAGAGTTCCAAAACTTCGAATGCAGTAAAGAGTAAAAGAGTGAATTTTCAAGAGTATTTATAGGCATAAATAAAAACGGTTGTGATTCATCAGACGAAAGAGATTTGAAAAACCCCGCCCGATTTGACGTGTCCACATCATTGTCTTTTCAATGATTGATTTAACCTCTGCAATTCACGGGGCATGCCTATCAATGTCCTAGAATAGTGCAATAAATGACAAACACATTTATTGCTTCTTTTAATTTGTCCCTGCACACTTGAGATAAACTTGTTAAACAGTAACAGTTGCGTCTGTTGAATTTTACCACAGTAACTATTCAACTTGATCAGACGCAATGTTTCGTCTTAACACGAAATAATGTACAGACGAAACAAATTTAACAAATAGCTCAGACGGAAAAATTTTCAATCATTTAAAGAAATAATTCCAAGATTTTCCTTAATGAAATTGAAACGTGTTTCATCTAATGCTTTAGTAAATATATCTGCCCATTGAAAATCAGTTTGCACAAACTGTATATTGAAAATATCTTTTTGGACATAGTCTCTTATAAAATGAAAACGGATTTCAATGTGTTTGGCTTTCGAATGTTGAATAGGAATTTTGCTAAGATTAATTGCACTTGTATTATCACAAAATACTGGTATATGATTTTCAAACCTGGAGTAATCTTCAAGTTGATGTTTTATCCACAGTAATTGTGAGCAACACCCTGCCGCAACAATATACTCTGCTTCAGTTGTTGAGAGTGTAATGGAGTTTTGTTTCTTGCTTGACCAAGATATTAGTGATGATCCAAGAAATTGGCATCCGCCACTTGTGCTTTTTCTCTCTACTTTGCCTCCAGCATAATCCGCATCATAAAAGCCTCTTAAACTGAAATCACTATTTTTCTTATAAAACAAAGAGAGATCAGTTGTTCCAACAAGATATCTAAGAATTCTCTTTACAGCTTGTAAGTGAGATTCTTTAGGGTCAGATTGAAATCTAGCACATAGACAGACACTAAATATAATGTCAGGTCTGCTCGCAGTTAAATAAAGGAGTGAGCCAATCATACCTCTGTATACCATCTGATCAACGGACTTACCTGACTCATCCTTGTTGAGATTTGCTCCAGACAAATGCATTGGGGTCTTCATAGGCTTGGCATTTTCCATCTTGAACTTCTTGATAAGTTCCTTTGTGTATTTCTGTTGATGGATGTAGATTCCTTCTTTCGTCTGCTTGATTTGAAGTCCTAGAAAGAACTTCAATTCTCCCATCATGCTCATTTCAAACTCATCCTGCATTAGCTTTGAAAAATCCTTGCACAGAGAATCATTAGTAGCTCCAAAGACTATATCGTCTACATAAATCTGGACTATAATAAAGTCTTTTGAAACGCTTTTCTTGAAGAGAGTTGTATCAACCTTTCCTCTTGAGAAACCATTTTTAAGAAGAAAAGAACTGAGTCTATCATACCAAGCTCTGATAGCTTGTTTAAGACCATACAGTGCTTTCTTAAGTTTGAAAACATGATCAGGTTGAGATAAACTTTCAAAACCAGGAGGTTGTTTTACATACACTTCTTCTTCAATGAAACCATTTAGAAAAGCACTTTTTACATCCATTTGATATAGGACGATATTCTTGTGAGCAGCAAAAACAAGTAATATTCTGATTGCTTCTAATCTAGCTATAGGTGCAAAAGTTTCTGTAAAATCAATACCTTCTTGTTGATTATACCCTTGTGTTACTAACCTCGCTTTGTTTCTTACCACTTTTTCAGCTTCATCAAGCTTGTTTCTGAACACCCATCTGGTCTCAATGATGCTTTTGTTCTTTGGTCTTTCAACTAGGGTCCACACATCATTCCTTGTGAACTGATTAAGTTCTTCTTCCATAGCCAAGATCCAATCGTTATCTTGAAGAGCATCTTCAACATTCTTTGGCTCTATGTTTGATACAAGAACATATCTAGACGATTCCTTTAGTTTCGATCTAGTTAGAACACCTTGATTCCTATCTCCAATGATAAGATCTTGATGTGGTTAGGCCATTGAACTTCCATTATCTGCCGTGGGGGCTTGATCTCTTTGTTGATGAGTATCGACGAAGAGGATTAAATCTGTGCTTCATCATCTCTCTTGTTTAGGCTCGACCCTTGTTTATCATTTTGACGAGGAAGGGTTAATGCAAAATTATCAAACAAGTTTTCTAGGTCGATATTTCTTTATCAGCCTTTGAGTTATCTTGGAACTTTACATGAATTGATTCATCTACAACTTGCGTCTTAGAGTTAAAAACTCTATAGGCCTTAGATGTGTTGGAATATCCAAGAAAGATTCCTTTTACCACCTTTGAATCAAACTTGCCAAGTTGATTTTTGGTGTTTAAGATAAAGCATTCGCATCCAAAAGGATGGAAATAAGAAATGTTGGGTCTTCTTTCTTTCCATAGTTCATATAGAGTCTTATTCAATATTGGTCTTATCAATATTCGTTTTTGAATATAACAGAAGTATTAACATCGTCATTCCAATAATATTTAGGGAGAGAGCTTTCATGTAACATAGTTCTAGCCATTTCTTGTAAAGTACGATTTTTCCTTTCCACAACTCCATTTTGTTGAGGAGTTCTTGGAGACAAAAAATTGTGAAATATACCATTTTCAAAACAAAAGGCTTTGAACTCGAATTTTTCAAATTCTGTTCCATGATCACTCCATACAGACGCAATACATATTCCTTTTTCTTCTTAAACACGTTTACAGAATATTTCAAAAACCTTGAATGACTCATGTTTATGGGCTAGGAAGTATACCCATGTGAATCTAGTATAGTCATCTACGATAACAAGTCCATATCTCTTCCCTTCAAGACTTTCAGTCTGAGTGGGTCCAAAGAGATCAATGTGTAACAGTTCTAGCGGTCTTGTCGTGTAAACAACATTTTTTTATTTGAAAGAAGCTTTGAGTTGTTTCCCATGCTGACAAGATTCACACAGACGATTGGTTTTCCAAGATATTTTTGGCAAACCTTTTACGAGATCCTTTTTAGAAATTTTTGAAATATACTTGAGACTTAAATGTCCAAGCTTTTTGTGCCAAATATCTCGTTCATCGTCTACTAAAATCAAACATGTTACATTCTGATCACTCAGGTCAGAAAGACAAACCTCATAAAGGTTATTCTTTCTTTTCCCAATAAAAAGAATAGATTTATCTTTGTTTCTGACTATACACTCATCAGAGTTAAAAGCTACTTCATATCCACTATCACAAAATTGACTTATGCTAAGTAGATTGAAGTTAAGGCCTTTAACATATGATACGTTCTGGATAAGTGCATTGGGTGTCTTACCAACAGTCCCAATGCCAAGAATTTTACCTTTTCCAGAACCATAGGAGACAGACCCTTTACTTAGTCTGAGGTCTTGGAACATAGACAGGTCTCCCGTCATGTGTCGTGAGCAATCACTGTCCAGGTACCAGCTTGAAGTCTTGTCTCTTCCCATTAAGGATATCTGCAACAGGAACAATAAGTGACTTTGGTACCCAAATCTTTTTGGGTCCTTTCTTGTTAGTTACAAAAGGTTTCTTTTTGTTTTTAGCCTTTTTGTAGTTATTAGGAACCTTGTTGTGATTCCTCTTCTTTTGAGCAGACGAAACAGGTTTGTTTTTCTTTTCGTCTGTCTCCTTAACATAACCGAGTCCACTTTTATCATTAGGTGATCTCCTATATTTTAAAATATTTTCAAGAATGGAGGATCCCTTTGTAAACTTGGTTAAGTCATTGAGTAAGGACTCATTTTCTTTCTTTAATCTTTCGATTTCAAGAATGAAAATGTCTTTTTCAGACTCAGACGAAACATCATTTGATACTTTCTTGTCTAGAAACTCAATTTCAGATTTCAAAACCGCATTTTCTTCCAAGGCTTTGTCTCAGCTTGGTTTTGCAAGTTTTGTATTGTTGAGCAATAAAGTGAGAGTGAGCTAGAAGTGTATCATATGACATTTCTTCTGATTCTGACTCAGACTTAGAAGAAGAGGATGAAGAAGTTTCATTGTAATTTACCTCTGTTGAAACATGGTCTCCAGCCATGAGACAGATGTTTGTTGTTTCTTCTTCTTCAGAGGATTCCTCTGAGCTTTCACTGTCAAGGTCTTCCCAAGTCAGTAAGCTCTTCTTTCCTTTATCTTTTCTAGAGCTCCACCTCTTTTTCAGTCTGGGACATTCTAACCTCATATGTCCCGGTTTTCTGCATTCATAGCACACAACCTCTGTGCTTTCTTCTATGGTTGATGACTTCTCAGGGAGCTTCTTCTCCTTTTTCTTGAAGAAGCGTTGGCCTCTGCCTTTCTTCATCATCATTCTTTTGAATCGTCTTGCCATGAGGGAGACTTCGTCTTCAGACGAACCATCAGACGATTCTGATTCGGTTGAATCAGCCTTCAAAATCTTTATTTTCTTTTTACTGTCCTTCTTGACAGAATCTTCTTTAGGGATGTTATTGACGGATGGAAAAGCTATAGGTTCTTGAACCTTGATCTTTTCCCTTTTACATAAGAGTACCTCATGTACCCTTAGTGCTCCAATTAACTCGTCTAGAGTTAATGTCTTCATATCTCTTCCAACAGAGATAGATATGGACATGGCTTCCCAAGGAGGTGGGAGACTGTCCAAGATCTTCATGTTATTTTGGGCCTTTGTGAAAGTGATTCCCAGAGCAATGAATCCATTCAATATTGTTTGGAATCTTCCAAACATCATATCAATTGACTCTCCTTTCTTCATAGAGAACATTTCATATTCTCTTTGAAGAGTAGCGGCCTTCCTCATTCTGACATCTTCAGTGCCTTCATATGAGATTTTGAGAGCATCCCATAGTTCTTTAGCAGTTTTGTAGGCACAGAATCTGTTGTACTCAGTTCTGGAGAGAGCACACATAAGAGCATATCTTGCTTTGTTGTTCAGCTCCATCATAGAGTATTCTTCGTTTCTCCATTCTCCTTCAGGCTTTACTATGGGGATATCTCCTGTGGTGATTATATTTCATAATCTGTATTGGGTTAACTTGATGTACATCTCCATCCTGTCAGCCCAGTATGGATAATCATCTCCAGAGAATGCTGGAGGTTTGTTCTTAAAAGCTCCTCCGGATAGAAAAGATGGTCCTTGTGAGTCCATGTTGGATCTTTTCCTCTAGCAGCTGTTAAGCGCTCAACCCTGAGTGAGCTCGATACCAAACTGTAAAAGATAAACACAAGAAGGGGGGTTGAATTGTGTTAATTAAAAAATTTTATCTCTTTCGTCTGTGGGTTTCAAAACGATTCAAACGAAACAACGTTTATATTGAAAGATTGATTTTAATAAACTAACGTTAGATTATGATTATCCCCAGTTAGTCAATCAGACGAAACAAATAAACACAAGTATTTTTATACTGGTTCGTCTATTCAAGACTACGTCCGATTACCCAAAGAACAACCGAGTTTTCACTACAAACCGTGAAAAGGTTTACAAGTATTGTTTGAACCCACCACTTCGGCTATTACAAGATATTCTTTGCTCCCAGCCTTCTCAGGCTAAACAACCAAGGTATTCTTTGAACCCAGCCTCCACAGGCTAATACAAAAGGTATTCTTTGAAACACAGCCTCCTCAGGCTAAAGTACCACACAAATGGATTTGAAAAGATGTTTGAAAACAAAGATTTTCCTCTTCGCGGAGAGGGTTTTACAATAAAGTTCTTAGTACAGAATTGAGCAAATTCTCAGAAGATGGGATAAGAGAAGCGTATTCGCCAACTGATTCTTGATGCTGTGAAGTCCTTTTATAGCATCTTCTTCAAATAGCCGTTAGACTCATTTGAATGTCGTTGAGAGTCGTTGAGAAATCTTCTTGAGAGCTTTCCAAAAGTTTGTCAGTTGTACTTGATTGATTGATGAAGAGTCGCAGCGGATATAGCGGACTAGATTGTGCGCAGTACTTTTTCTGACTTGTACAGAGATGTGACAAAAGGTGAAGACCTTTTTGACTTTGGTGTGTAAGCTCGAATCCCTATACTGATCTTGGATGCTTCTCATGAGTACTTCTTCAGATTTGAAATCTTGGCGCAAATGACTCAACTTGACTTCAGCTTTTGGATAGATGATATGTGTTTCTTCAGTCTTCAGTTGTTGTTGTTTCGTCTCATCCTATTGTCTTAAGACTTCACTCTTGGGACAGACGAAGGACTTCAACTGAGTAGTCCTCTTCCGTCTGTGCATGTATCGTCTGATGGCTTGGCTTTTGGACAGACGCAGAATTTCACGGATCATGTTTCGTCTGTGCTGGTTTCGTCTTAGCAAGTCTTGGGTAGCTTGGTTTCGTCTGTCTCGTAATTAATCAAAATCTTGAGACGTTAATCATCCTTGATCTAACAATTTCACCCTTCTCTCTTTCTAATACTCTCTGATGTGGGACTTTGAATTAACACAAGACACAACAAATCTCTCCTTAATTCAAAGTCGTACACTTCTACAATGATCCTATGCTTCTTTACATTAGAACTAACAAAACTCCTCTGTAGCGATCTTTTCTTGCAACAGTTGATTCTTCTGACTTCTAGAGCAATTCTTCCTTGCAACAGAATCTTCTGACTTCTGGAGCAATTCTCTCATACAACAGATTTTTCTTACTTTTGGAGCAATCCTCCCTTGCGAAAAAACTTCTAACCTGGAAAAATTCTTCTTCTCCTTCAAGCTTTACATCTTCTGATGTGGAACTTTGATTGTATCCTAATAATGCTCCCTTCAAACAAAGGACCATTATACTTTCTCCGTCTCCGGAAGACTTTCAACAAAGAAAATCATCTCAAGATAGGTCCATCTGACTTTCATGGATTCATCTCTCGTCAAATCGAACCATCAGTTCTGATACCACTGTTCAGCCTGCTTCAAAACATAATAAGGGAGAAAGAAAAAGAGCACACAAAACTTAACGTGGTTCGGTGCCTCAAGACCTAGTCCACGATAACAAAATTCACATTTTTGTAATTTTTGAACGGAAAAATTATAAACCCTTGTTACATGTGATTTTTTCTGGCAAAAATTACAAACACTTCACATGTAATTTTGTCTGGCAAAAATTATAAACCTTTCCATGTGTAGTTTTTTCTGACAAAAATTACAAACTCTCCCCAAAGTGTTTGACACACACTACCTAAAATCTAAGTGGCAACATGCTATGGGGTGGTGGTCCCACTTATGGGGTCAAATCAATACATTCTAAGAAGAAATATTTAAATCTCATCGATCTCATAAGTATTATACCAAATCTCATCTATCGAATCGCTTTTTCAAAATATACGAGACATCCATTATAGATTTAAAGATGTGGTGCAAGTAAAAAAAATATCACTCTAATAACGTATATATATATATATAAATATTTCATCCTTTTTTTCTAATTAGAAGTGAGACTTTTAACTATTACCATATAATTAACATCTTAACTAAAGTTGAAACTTCAAAGTTTACCAATAGTTTAACAATACGTTGTCTGACGTAGAACTAAAGAAAATGATTACTTTTATTAATAATAAATAAATTTCTATGAAAACTAATTTTTAATTATTTTTATTCTGAATATTTTCATGTTTCAAACGTTTATATTTTTATATTTTAATTAATAATAATATTCTATTTATTAAAATAATTTTTAATTAACTTTTATCTGAATATTTTTCATATTTTACTTATATATTTGTATCCATTTCTAATACACATGAGTTTAGGCGACCTCGAATCTTTAAAATTCACTTTTTAGAGAAAGAAATAAAAAAATAATTTAGTTCTCTAAAAATTAAAACTAATTTTTTGAATTAATTTATAAAAACTCTTTCTTTCAACTTTTAATGAAGTGACGAGATTTTTTGTAAAATAGCTAATGAAATTTAAACATAATTTTTAAAGAAGTATATTTCATATTGAACCAGCAAGTTGAGGAAGGACTCACCATTGTTGCATCAGGAATACCCAAATATCATTTGCATAGATTTAATCGGTATAATATATAAGTTAAAACTATTACTTTAGATTTAATGGTTCATAAGCCAATTAATATGCTACTCTTATTAAATAAGTAAAGAAACATTTAAAATTGAATGAGACTCTCATGTTTAATTTTTTTCTTTCATATTAAACATGAAAAGTTAAAAAATTGTAAAAAAATATATTATATTCTAATATTACCCTTTATATATTAGAAACAAATTATCAATTTAGTGTTATTTAAGTAATTATTGTTTTACTTTCTTTCATTTTTACTTATCTTTCTTCTTAACTGAATATTAACATCTTTTACTACTTTTTTCTATTTTTTTCTTTTTTCATTTTCTTTTCTTTCTTTTCATTTTTTTCCTTTTTCTTTTATAATACCAAACAAAGGATAAAAGAGTGATGAAATGATTTTTCATAAAAAAAACTTTTCTTAACCGGATTTTTGAACAAGAACTTAGCTTAATTTCTAAAAAGAAATTCTCTTTGTTTCTTTTCCTAAAGTTCCAAAACATTGGAAAAAAATAAAGCAAGTGATGACAAAATATTAACTTTAAAAAAGTTAAGGGGGTACGACACATCACAACTGACTAAACTAAACATGAAAGCAAATGCACTATTAAATAACTATGGCTTTTACTTTTTGTGTGGGTCCTAAACTTTATTAACACAGCTATGCTTCTGTACGTAATTTCATCTAGGATTATGGAGTTCATTTGAAAAGTTGGTGGATTATGTTTCAAGAAGTTATGTTAAAGAAGTTATTTTAAAAATTAAAAGATAGAATATGTTTCCAAGAAAAAAACTTCAATAAATTTATTGATAGTCATAAATTACTCATTTCATATTGAAATATTTTTTAAAAACAGAACTTCATTTTCAATAATTTGATTATAACGAGGCTCGATATGACTTGTACTAATTAAAAAAAGCCTCTTAAAAATTAAAAAAGAGGCATAACTATAAAGTTTAAAAATGTATCATTATATATATATATATATATATATATATATATATATGCTGTGATTGTTTGTTACAAAATAAAGCAAAAAATAATAATTAAAAATATTGTTTATGTGATTGATAATATATATTTCAATACAGGAACAGGAGGGATGGAAAGAACGATTCGTTTTAATTTTATTGTTTTTTAACGTGACTTGTATTTGTGGGTCCGGTGAATGTTAGAATAAAGTGATTCATACAGTCATGATTCCATTATGAAGACCAACATGAATTTCATTCACATTTCAAGGCTTCAATTATCGTTCTCGCATGAAAAATGTCTAGCAGAATACCAGTTATAAAATATGATAAAAATATGTAGAAAAAAAATATATATAATACGTAGAAAAAAATATATACATAAAATATAAAGAAAAAGAAATATTTATATTATGCGAATAAGTTAATTGTATAATTATTAATAAAATAAAATTATTTAAAATTATGTCAATTTTATATTTGTTCTTGTAATCATTCACATAATCTACTTGATTATATAAAACGTAATTCTATACCTATTTATTCTTTGCAGTAGAAAGTACAATTTGAATTCTCACATAGTGTAATTCTATGAATTCTTTTAAAATTTTCTCATTGTTCACGAATTCTTTCAAACTTTTCTCATTATTTACTTGAATATCCTTACATTAGACCGCAATATAAAAATTAAGAATATTGTTCACCTCAATTCTTAAAAATGTCGTAACAACTTGTGAAACCTCTTTTATTTATATCCAAAACTCGAAACTCATAAGAATAATTGTTATGAATTTTCTTAAATATAATATGAATCGTCAAATATAATAATTAATTTCATAAAAAAATTTAAACACAGCGCATAAGTAATATTTTTTCCCTTGTTTAAAATTCGATTTTTATATTACTTAGTTAAGGATGCCAAGTTCCACAGATTTAAAAGCACATTAATTAAAGTGGGGAAAACAACTCTTGGTTAAAGAGAAAAATGCACAATAAAATTCCGTCCTTCAGATTCTTTTAGAATGATCGGTCCTACTCAATATTTCACGTTGAACCCTTTCCTGAGTATAATCACGCATGTCTATAACTTTTGTTGGCAATTTTATTTTGTCAATTAGCTAATTTAAAAAAGTATTTTTCTTTTTTACATTTGATACATATGTGTCTTTTTCTCTTTCTCTCTTTATAATTTATCTTTATAATTTATAATTAGTTGTGGAGATTATATGTGTATTCTAATTGTCTATTAAATATTTTTTTAATACATTTCCTTTTTCTTTTTTTAGTTATTATTTATTTACAAAAGCAATTGTTTGAACAATCTAAACAAACAATATTATTCAAAAGTCATTTTTTCAAATAATTAACACATTCAGACACGAAAATCATCTTTTTCCACTCCACAAAAACAAAAATAAAATAAAAGACTTGAAACTGATTTTATTGAAAATTCCGACCTTACCCTTATTTCTTAGCTTATGACCAATTTTGCAAGTGTATATATTTGCCTTTGCTGGCTTCCAAGCACATTTCACCGTTCACTTGAGCTATAAAATTTGCAAGTATATTCCAGCCTTTACTTGCTTCTGCCACAAAAGGCATATAGCATCTTCAGCTATTATACTGAAGCAAGCCAATTAGGTAAGTAAAACTAATTTTATCCTCCAAATGAATTATGTGTTGTGTGTGCATTTAATTATAATTTCTTTTAAACAAAAAATAAATTTTTAAAATTCAATATAAGAGATACTCAAATATATATGCATTATCTCATGGATTCACCTTTTGTTAGAAAAAAACATAGATTATGAGTCTAATTTAAAATTATAAATTCAGTTTAAAAGAGTTGTCATATATTTATATGCACTTATATGTAATATGTAATCGTGTGATTTCTTACTTATCTTCTCACACCAAAGAATGGATATTTTGAATTAAACATTAAATAACGGAGTGATATGATAATAGATAATAGTCCAACAATAGGTAAAATAATAGATTTAACATCAATTAACAATTCTCAAATATTATATTAAAAATGTGATTTATATATGTACCGGGCTGGGGAGAGCCACCGAGCTCCTCCCAGCAATGCCGGGCTCTCCTCACTGACCAGCTAAGCTGGACGAATATGGACAATTGACATGGACCCATCAATATTACCTTTCCCTGATATTATGGGATATGTCTATTTATTACCGTGATTTGCGGACCTAAATTAATAATTGAACCTCAATTATAATCCCTATAAAGAGGATTCAACAAAAAAGGACAAGAGAGACTAATCACTCATACTCCTACAACGAGGGAACTAACCCTTCCGTCACCGGAATTTCTGAGGGCCGAGCTGAACTCGGACATCCCAAAATTCCGTAAGAACATATGGCGCCCACCGTGGGGCAAGATAATCCCTTATCCCACCACCACAATTTCATTCTCAACCTTTAAGAGTCTTCAGATCGCACATAAAGTTCTTTTAGACTTGATCAAGATGGTTTATACGCGCAATCATTCTAACGCCACGGTGGATCCCGCCGTGGCAGAGCTTATACAGTCAAGTATAGATGCTGCCTTGGAGGAGGCACAGGAAAGAATGGAGGCTCGCGTGGAGGCTTTGCGTGTCCATAACCAAGAGACTGAAAGGGCTCTACAGAATACACAGGTAAGCTTAGCCGTTCTTCAACAGCAACGAGAGGCGGATCTCTTGGAATTACAAGCTTGGCGACAGAAGAATCAGGAGGCAAACGGCAGAGCCCCTCTTGGTCGTAGTCAGGAAGAAGAACCAGGACAGAGAGAGGAGTCCAGATCTAAGTCACGCACGGGTCCCAGTCGATCCCGAAATGCCGAGGAAAATAGACATGGAGGTTCTGCAACGCAGATTGCAGATTCCGGCATTCGAGTTTGGCCGAACATATCCCCGGCTAATGCTCATGGAAGAGCTCGGCTAAGTGTCTCCCCCGGCGCGCCCACGAATTTTGGGAGTTCGGCCGGACATGATCCCTATGGACGAACTCAGCCGTTCACAGACCTAGGCCCCCCTCGTGCACCAGGATGGGGTAATGTATGGAATCTCCATCCATTCATCCCGGCTATTCTATCCGCCGGGTCCCGAGTCCCGGAGGTGGCCATCTCAGGATAAGTATGAGGGGACCACAGACCCAGTAACTCATGTACGGGCTTTCCTCACCCAAGCTTCTATGACAGTAGAGGATGATTATGTGCTTTGTCGGATGTTTCCATCTACTCTAAAGGGGATAGCACTAGATTGGTACTTCTCACTCCCTCCTCTATCAATAGACTCATTTGATTCTATGTACCATCATTTCCAAGCTCGTTTTGCTGATGCCAAGCCGACACCGACTACATCGTTGTCACTCCATCATCTTGTGCAAGGAGAAAAGGAATCCCTTAGGGACTATATGTCTCGCTTCGCCTTGGCATGCCGGAATATTCCCGACCTTCATCCCGTCCATGAAAAGAGCATTACATTCCCTACAGTAGGCTCAACCCCGCCCCTTCTCGACTCTCTTTTGCTGAACCGCCGATTGACATGAACGACCTTCGTTCCCCGAGCCGCCGATTCATGAGTATAGAGGAAAATTCGGCTGCTAAACGCAGAGCTCGAGAGCAGGATCTCCCACCCAAACAAAAGGAGTCTTCTTCTTCTCGTCGGCCAGAGTCAAGGAAGGAACGACGAGCTAATACGTACACCTCGTACACCCCTTTGAATGCGTCTAGAGAAAGAATCTTTAGGGAAGCCTGCGCACTTGAACTGGTTCAACGCCCTAAGGCTTCGCAGTCTCCCAAAAACGCTGATCCGACCAAGCAGTGTGCCTATCACCAAAACACAGGGCACACCACAGAAGATTGTCATCAAGTACGAGACTTGATAGAACGACTTGTAAGATCGGGTGAGTTAAGGAGGTTCGTTCAAGAGGAGCAGAAGCACCCAGAAAAGTATGCTGGGCCGAGTTACAAGACAAGACCCCGGGACTCAGAGCGTGATCCCCGGGATGGCCAGAATAAGCGTAGAAATAGAGGTTGGGGAAAAGAAGCCGATCAGAACCCGGATAAGGTAAAGGGAACCATCAATACAATTGCTGGAGGATTTGCAGGGGGAGGAACGACATCATCATCTCGGAAAAGATACGCGAGAAGCGTTAATCATATAAGGACTCCCAAGAAAAGAATGTTGCCCCCCATCACTTTCTCTGACGCCGACTTCAGCATAGATGACCCCGACCAAACTGATCCCATGGTCATCTCGTGTACCATAGCCAATCGAGTGCGCAAAGTGTTGATAGACCAATGGCGCTCGATGTGTGCTATATTGGTCGGTGTTCAAACAGCTCGAGATTCCCGAGTCCATGATCAAGCCATACCCGAGCCCCCGCTTCTGATTTGGAAGGAGAACGGGTCCACTCCCGTGGATACATTGACCTTCTTACCACATTTGGTGGAAGTGATGCCTATAAAACGGTGGAGGTAAGATATATATTGATTGACGCCGATACCTCCTATAACGTCATCATTGGAAGGAGAACCCTGAAACAGCTGGGTGCCATTGTCTCCACCCCACACATGGCCATGAAGTTCCCTGATGATAAGGGAAAGATAGTTACTATCAAGGCCGACCCAAGACAAATTTCGAGTATGCTACGCTCAGCTTTAAAGGTCGCGCCTTATTCCATCAAGAAAGAAGAAAGAAGACCGACTTCAACATTTGCTCTGTCCACAACAGTACCGATGAACTGTTGGATATGGATCCTAGAGCCGAGTTTGAAGAGGAGCGCCCCTCTTTCGCCGAGCCATTGAACCATTACAACTCGGCCAAGAGACCGGTCAGGTAACAAAGGTCGGCACCTCCATGCCGACCTCCTCTCTCCAGGACGTAATAACCACCTTGCATGACAATGCCGATCTCTTTGCGTGGAAGCCGGCCGACATGCCAGGTATTGATCCAAACTTGATGTGTCACAAGCTGTCATTGCTTCCCCATGCTCGGCCCGTAGCACAACGAAAAAGAAAGCTAGGCGAGGAGCGCCGCATAGTGGTTCAGAAAGAGGTCAGCAAACTCTTGGATGCGGGTTTCATCCGGGAAATTATATACACCACTTGGCTAGCCAATGTGGTGATGGTTAAAAAGTCTAATGGCAAATGGAGGATGTGCACTGACTATACCGACCTGAATAAAGCCTGCCCCAAGGATACTTATCCGTTACCTAGTATAGACCGTTTGGTGGACAGCACAGCCGGGTATGAGACGTTCAGTTTCATAGATGCGTATTCCGGGTATAATCAGATACCAATGTATCCCCCTGATGAGCCGAACACTGCATTCATGTCCGATACTGCTAATTATTGTTACAAAGTTATGCCTTTCGGTCTTAAGAATGCGGGGGCTACTTATCAGAGATTAATGGATAAGGTCTTCAGCACTCAGATCGGTCGTAACATGGAGGTCTACGTGGACGACATGGTAGTAAAGTCCAAAACCCATACTCAACACGCCTTCGACCTTAGGGAAATATTCTCCGAGATACGCCGACATCATATCAGGTTGAACCCGGAAAAATGTGCTTTTGGTGTTGGAGGGGGAAGTACCTTGGCTTCATGATCTCACAAAGGGGAATAGAGGCCAATCCTGACAAGTGCACGGCCATCACCAACATGCCGAGTCCAACGTGTCTAAAGGACTTGCAGAAACTGAATGGCCACCTGGCTGCCCTGTCTCGGTTTCTGCCCAACCTCGCAGCGCAGAGCAAGCCTCTCTTCGCATTATTGAAATGAGCAGCTCGCTTTGAATGGAATGAAGAGTGCGCATCCGCGTTTGACAAACTGAAGGCTCAAATAGCCTCACTGCCGACTTTGACCAGCCCTTCGCCCGAGTTGCCTCTGTATGTGTACTTGGCAGTTTCGGAAGTGGCCATCAGCTCGGTCCTAGTCAAAGAGATTGACAGAGTACAAACCCCGATCTACTTCGTGAGTCGAACACTCCAACCGGCGGAAACCAGATACCAAACAGTGGAGAGGCTGGTACTAGCCCTTGTTTTCACCGCTCGTCGTTTGAGGCATTATTTTCGCAGCCATGATATGATTATAAGGACGGACTACCCTATCAGGCAAATATTACAACGACCCGATCTCGCTGGTCGCATGACGGCTTGGCCGTGGAGTTGTCCGAGTTCGGCTTGAAGTTCGAACCCGAGGTCCCATGAAGGCTCGTTCCCCGGCCGAGTTCCTCACCGAGTTACCCGAACTTGGCAACGGTGACCCCTCCTGGACCCTGAGAGTTGATGGCTCTTCCAACAAAAAAGGGAGCGGAGCTGGAGTCATTCTTGAAGGACCGGACAATATCATATTGGAGCAAGCGATACGATTCTCCTTCACAACCTCTAATAATCAAGCCGAGTATGAGGCCCTGCTCGCCGGTCTTAGGCTAGCCCGGGATATGGGTGTGCGACCTGAAATGCCTAAGTGACTCCCACCTGGTCACCTCTCGGTTAAGGAAGAGTACCAAGTGAACGAGCCTCTCTTGCGCGGTATTATCACAGGGTGAAAGACATGCTCTCCAACTTCGCCAAGTTCGAGATTATCCATGTCCCACGCGAACAAAATGATAGAGCGACATCTTGTCCAAACCGGCTAGTTCTCGTCAAGGAGGACAAGACCACTCTATCATTCAAGAGATACTCGTCTCTCTCCGAGCCGGGATAGGACGAGGTATACTCGGTGAAGATAACCGGGCTCGTGGATGACCCCGATCATATCTTACCTCCAAGATAATGTTGTGCCTGAAGACAAAAATGAGGCTCAAAAGCTGCGTCGTCAAGCCTCTTACTATACCATGAGGGATCAAGAGTTGTTCCGGAGAGGCTTCTCAACTCCTTTGCTCAAATGTTTAACTCCGGAGCAAGCTCGGATGTGATGGACGAGCTCCATATAGGCATATGCGATGCACTCCGAGCTAGGAGTATGGCGATCCGGTTGATTCGAGCCGGATACTACCGGCCTACCATGAAAAAAAACGCCAAGGAATATGTTAAGCGTTGTAAAAAGTGCCAGGAACATGCTCCCTTACCAAAGCTCTCCCCGACCGAGCTTCACCTCGTCTCTTCACCTTGGCCCTTTGCCTTGTGGGGGATGGACATTCTCGGACCATTCCCACCTGCACAAAGACAGACAAAGTTTTTGCTCGTGGCCATCGACTACTTCACCAAGTGGATTGAGGCCGAACCTGTAGCGACCATTTCGGCAAGACAAGTCCAAAAGTTTGTATGGAGGCAAATTGTTTGCCGGCATGGTATACCTTATGGGTTGGTTACTGACAATGGAAGACAGTTCACAGATTCCACATTCGAGACCTTCCTATCCCAGCTCGGCATTCAACACCGAGCCTCGTCAATAGAACATCCCCAAACCAATGGGCAAGCTGAAGCAGCCAATAAAGTCATCCTCAGTGGGTTGAAGAAAAAGCTCGACCTCATAAAGAAAGACTGGGCAGAAGAAATACCAAGCGTATTGTGGGGATACCATTGCACCCCCTAGTCTTCCACCAACGAGACACCATTTCGTCTCACTTATGGGTTTGACGCCATGATCCCGGTAGAGGTGGGTGAACCCTCATGGAGGAGGCTGACCTTTACCCCCTCAGATAATGAGACTGCCATCATGGAGGAGCTTGACTTTATTGAAGAAGCACGGGAAGAAGCTAAAGTAAAGGAGTTAGCCACGAAGTTAAGAGCAGCCCGTCGTTATAATTCCCGGGTTAGAGAGCGGTCATTTGTTCCAGGTGACCTCGTATGGAGAAAAACTGGGGACGCCAGACGAGACCGAGCTCATGGCAAGTTGGCGGCCAACTAGGATGGCCCCTTCCGCATCCTTGAGGCCCATCAAAATGGAGCCTACAAACTACAAGAGATGGGAGGACGCCTAATTCCTAGGACTTGGAACGCTAGCCATTTAAAGCCCTATTTTAGTTAACTTCCTTTATTTAATTTATTGTCGGCTTACATGTTGTTAAGTTTGTCATTTGTCAGGAAAATGTACTCGGGCTAGCATTCAATAAAAGGTAATTGCAGCTATCAATTAGATTCTTTACTGTGCTTCGGCGGCTATCGAGCTAAAGGTGACATCGCGTCCTTTACCATTCTTTACCGTACTTTGACTCGAGCTAAAGGTGACATCGCGTCCTTTACCATTCTTTACCGTGCTCGCATACTCGAGCTAAAGGTGACATCGCGTCCCTTTTCCATTCTTTACCGATCTACTCTCTAGAGTTAAAAGTGACATCGCATCCCTTTACCATTCTTTACCGTACTTTCGCATACTCTAAAAAGGTGACATCGCGTCCCTTTACCATTTTTCCGTACTCGGCGACTCGAGCTAAAGGTGACATCGCGTCCCTTTATCATTCTTTACCGTGCTCGGCGGCTACCGAGCTAAAGGTGACATCGCGTCCCTTTACCATCCTTTACCGGCTACCGAGCTAAAGGAGACGACCAGTCCCTTTATTAATTTATCTCGCGTTTGGCAGTTTCCGAGTTAAAGGTGACGACCCGTTGGAAGTCGGTCACACGATTCGCTGAGTTCGATCCTAAGACCCGTTGGAGGTCGGCTAAGGAAATATTAATAAGTATACAATAAAGCGGCACAAGTAAAAGCAAGACGAGCAGTGAGAAAAGGGTAAAATGATAAAAATAAATAACTGCATTAAAGAAGTAAAAAGTATTCGGCCCGAAGACCTTCATTACAACTCAAGATCGACCTTGAAGGCCGGCCACAAAAATAAAGTATTTACACCAAGTCTACAAGCTTCCCGTCGACCACGTCCTTGAGCTCGTCGAAGGAGTCGGGATCAAGAGTGGGAGCCATGAAACATGCCTGGCGAACAGCTCGATCGAAGCCCGTTTTAAAGGTTGTCACCATAGCATCTTCCATCCTGTCCACGGTAGCTTTGAGGTCTTCATTTGACTTCTCAGCTTTCTCAAGTTTTCCCGCGATGACCCCGACCTCCTCCTTCAGCTGGAGGACTCTCAACTCGGCAGCCGTAGCCCGGTCCCCGGCTGAGGACACCTTCCCTTCAAGCTCTTCTTGGAGAACCTTGCTAGCAGTCAGCTCCCTCACGAGCTCATCCTTGGCTGTTAAGGCGGCAGCAAGATTCTGCTCGGCCTGCTCCCTCTCCTTCTCGGCCTTCTCCTTCTCCGACTTCAGCCTGTCGGCCTCCACTCCCCAAGTGACTAACCGGGTCGCAAACTCAGACTCGCGGAGGGCAGAGGCATTTTCTAACTCTGCCACCCGGTCTTGAAGCTCGGCTACACGATTAGCCCACCTCTTTGCATGCCGAGTGATGGCCAGCACCCGAGTTAGGAGGACCTCCACTCCCCAAGTGACTAACCGGGTCGCAAACTCAGACTCGCGGAGGGCAGAGGCATTTTCTAACTCTGCCACCCGGTCTTGAAGCTCGGCTACACGATTAGCCCACCTCTTTGCATGCCGAGTGATCGCCAGCACCCGAGTTAGGAGGACCTCCGCCCCATCCAGGTTTTCCTTAACCCCCACAGCATCCAACAGAGAGTTGTCATATGAGCTGGGGAAGGGATCTCCGAATTTCACGTGGTCTCCCCGGAGGGATGAGTCCCATAGGGATTGCCCGGGAAGGACATCGGCCATAACCTGCTCAATACGCGGCTCAGTCCCCTCCTTGCTGCACCATGAAGCGCCGAGAGGAAGCTTTGCCGAGGTCTTCACAGAGGGGGCTGGTGCGAGTGATGAAGGAAGTGAAGTTTCTGCCTCTGCTACAACCGAGGTGGCCAATGGAGCCGGAGTCATTGTAGTGGGAGTTAACCCCGGTTGAGAAGCCGGGATAGTTGAAGGAGCCGATATGTCCTCGGCTAGAGGGATGATAGCTAAGGTTGAGGTGTCCTCGATTCCTTCAACCCTTGCCCTTTTGGGAGCTGCAGAGGGGTCCTCCTCCCTCGGTCTCTTCGCAGGGATAGTAGAAGTAGTAGGAGGGGTCGAGCTAATCTCTTCGGCCAGAGGAGCCAACTTGAGAGATCCGGAAGACGGAGTAGGACCACCCCGAATTCTTGCACCCGCACGCAAACGGCGAGCTTGAAGGATGCGAGTGAGCTCGGTGTTATCCGCCATTAGCCCTGCAACAAAACAAAGAATGCACCATGTTAGAAATGCCAATCAACAATAGGATCAAAGGCTTGATTAGGGTTATTACCTAAGAAGTGTTGATAAGGATTCTCTTGCCGAGAGTGAATCAGAGCTCGGCTGCTCAGTGGTAGGGGAAGGCTGTCTAGAACTTGGATAATATTTCTATCAGACGAGGTCAAATTCTCCTCGGGAAATTTAGTATATTTACGAGGAATACACCAATACAATGGATACCTCGACGACAAATCTTCCTTCAAAAAGAGGGCTTTGACGACGTGATTATTGATGGGAGATAGTTTGAAAAACCTCTCCTTAAAGTTTTTGTATGACTCGATGTAGGGAATAAGTAGCCCCCTAGGACGGGCACTTCTCAGAGAAGCCCAGCCTACCTTGCGGCCGCACCTCAACTGATAATAATAAAGAAAAGCGCAAGAGCTCGACCTAAGGCCGAGCAACTTGCACAAAACTTGAAAGGCACGAAGAAAACCCCAACTATTAGGATGAAGTTGACTAGGGGCTACATTTAAATAAGAGAGTACCTCGGTCTCACAGCGGTTTAGAGGAAAAACTATATCAAACTCTTTAAACATATACTCGTATACCGAGATGGCATACCGACCTCCAATAAGAAACCGACTATGAACCCTCTGATGAGGCTTGCATACCCTACACATAACCCCGTCCTCAAAATCCTCTCCTACGATATTATACCTATCCACAATGGCTCGAACACATTCCCTAGTGGTGAGGCAAGAAGCCCGGTTAGACACTTCTGCCAAGAGCCACGAAAAGTCGGGCTCTTCAATAGGAATGGGGACGATGAGATCGGCCCCCCTGGCTGGTCTCGCTATATCTGTAGCGACTTCTACTTCTCTCACCTCGGTCTCAACAGGGGAGATTTCAGTGATATTAACGGACAACACCTCGGTTCCATCAAGGGGAACCTCGGTAACGGAATGAGGTCCCGATCTGAGATCGGTCTCCTCCGTGGAAACTTCAATGGAGGAAGTCCCCATGGATTCGGGTTCAGAACCCATAACAGAGGGAAGAAGTTGGCTCTCTACACTACGAGTAGCCGAGGAATGTGAAGAAGAAGACATACCTAGTGGGAAGGAGAGATGAACGCGAGACTACGAGGATGAAGGACGAAAGAGGAACTCTGAAGAAAACAAAAATGGCAGCAAGAAAGAACTCCGAGAGTGAGGAAGAAACGTGAAAGAAGCTTCGAGAAAATACTGAGAAGATGAAAATGCGAAAGAGAGAGAAAGGCGAGAACTGAAAGGGTAAGGTGGTTAAAAGGAAAAGGAAAGAGCCGTTACCAGAAGAGTAACCGTCAGGCCCATCATTGCAACGGCCCATTATCCAAACTCGAGGCCCATCCGTTACAATTAATGAGAATTTAAAACGAAAAATTTAATAAATTAATTAAAAGAATATCAACCGTCACGGGATTCCTCCACTTCCCACGGTCAGAGCCCATTAACATTAATACCAACAATCACGGAAGAGCCTGAGCCATGAGATCTCGGATGACCGAGCTTCGGACTTAACTCATGACCAACCTAATGCTTGACCTGAGCTCGGGGGGCTGATGTACCGGGCTGGGGAGAGCCACCGAGCTCCTCCCAGCAATGCCGGGCTCTCCCCACTGACCGGCTAAGCTGGACGAATATGGACAATTGACATGGACCCATCAATATTACCTTTCCCTGATATTATGGGATATGTCTATTTATTACCGTGATTTGCGGACCTAAATTAATAATTGAACCTCAATTATAATCCCTATAAAGAGGATTCAACAAAAAAGGACAAGAGAGACTAATCACTCATACTCCTACAACGAGGGAACTAACCCCTCCGTCACCGGAATTTCTGAGGGCCGAGCTGAACTCGGACATCCCAAAATTCCCTAAGAACAATATATAATTGACTTATAAACGTGGGTGTTTCCACTTATTTACACTTTTCAGATCATATCTTTAAGGATCTTCGTCACATATGAGAGATAACTTATATGATCGATTACTAAGAAAAAAAAGAAGAAAAACAAAAAGAATTTTTTCCATCAGCTAGCAAAATCTTAATTTTAAGTAAGAATGACATGTTTCTTATTATTTCTTTTCTTTCTCAAGTTCTTTGTAAAGAAATTCATTGAAATCATTCCATATCCTTTTCCCTTAACTACTGCGTCTCTTGTAACAAGTGTTTGTTAATTTGGATGAAGGTATGGGAGATGAGTTTATGATGAGGGAAAAAGGAGAGTCAAAATTGGAAGAGATGAAAGGATGGAGAAAAGTTATAAACAGCATAGGGAATTGGCTGGCACATAAAGACAAGGATGAATGGTTAAAGGACATGAGGGGGAACTTGAGTTTGGCAGCTACAGTAATATCAACAATGACATTTCAAACTGCTATTAATCCACCAGGTGGGGTGAGACCAGCAAAGGAGAATGGAAATGTGATGTGTCCAGTTCCAGTAGATGATAAAAATCCATGTCCCGGAGAAGCTGTCTTAGCCGTTGTGTCCCCAGATGACTATGTGAAATTCCTTTTGTGTAACACTGTTTGCTTTGTTTCATCATTAGCTGTTTGTCTTTTGCTTGTAAGTGGGTTTCCTCTGAATCACCGATTCTTCACTTGGCTTTTGTCAATATGCATGTGCATCACCATCACTAGCCTCACTCTTACCTACTTGTTTGGTGCTGCAATGGTCACCCCAGACCCCGTTTGGAGTACCACCACCACCATGTTTAATAATGTTATTTATATTTGGATTTCACTACTAGCACTAGTCACACTTGTGCTTTTCCTCAGGGTCTTTGTTTGGATTGTCACTAAGTGCTATGACAAACGTAAACGTTGTGATGAGATCTAATCAAGCTAGTCATGCTTATCTGGAGATTTTGCTGCAAGAAATAGAACAGTGTTTTTAGAGTTTACTTAGACACAATGCCTCGACTTCAATGTCTTTCAATGTGCGTGTCATGTAGTTTCTGATTTCGACTGTATCAATTTTATTTTATTTAATTAATAGAATAGTGGTTTGGTATGTATTACTATTTATTGTAGTTTCTACTTTGTGTTTTCAGTATTGCTTATTTGATTAAATCTGGGAAGGTTTACTAACCTGAAATGCCTTGTCTCATTCTGTGTGACCATAATTGTCCGGTAATTCGGTATGTGATTTGTATAGTTAGAATAAGAGTATATTGATTATTTTAAAATATGTATTAATGTTAGTTGTATTTTATTCTAACGAGTAAGTCTCTTCTAAAATATGATAAAGATCTTGTTTGTATTTCTGATCTTATTTTCTCATGTTGTTTAAATATACGTAGACGTATGAATCCTTAAATAATTAAAAAACTTATCAACGATTCAAAACTAGTTTTGGTAATTATAAAAATTGACTAACCGAATTTGATAGCATTACGTCAGATGTACATTTCATTAAGTATTAAAAATAGTCTACCAACATGGATTGATTGTTTATAAATAATCTAACAATATGGGTGGGTAGTTTATAGAAAACTTTGGAAGTAAGGCCAAGTTTTTACAGAATTTGTATAATATAAATGATCAATTCTCATATTAATAGTATTTGATATAAATGTAGTCATTGGACACAATATCTTTGATGACAATTATAAATATACTTGCCGAGTATTCACTAGTCCTGGGACAGTTCATAACATGGTCTAGTGTTAAACTTTCTCTCAACCTTTGTGAAAATCGTACACTGGAATTAGGCAAGAATTCAAAATAAATATTATTGTAGTATAATTGATACTTTTTTGCTTCTAATTAATATCTTTCTTCAAAATTTGTGTCATTCCATACGTAACAAACATAAATGGTTACTTTAGTCGGTGTCAAACTCTGGTGAATCAAGCAAATAATTACTAGTGGTTAACACTAAGAAGAATTTCTGTTGTCAATATTATTTGGTATTGGACAGTGAAAAACTTCTATGACAACCATGGCAACATTAAGTGGCCCAATTGTTATGAGTCATTTTTGCATAAGCCCAATTCAAGAGTATACCTCACAATAGAAGGCATTGTGAATGGACATATTTGAAAGCAGGAACCTATGAAATGAAATTGGAAGTCATGAAGGTTCCAAAAGGAGTAAATCAACTGCATTAAAAAAGGGAGGGTGCGGAAAAACTCATTTAACAACTATATATTTAGTCTTTAATGTGTAGGTTTCGTCTCTGGGTCTTAAGATTCGATCAATTTGAACACTCTTACCCACGCAACAACAAAAATAAGAATAATTAAAAGTAGAAAAATAGCTCCAACCATATATTGATATAGTGAATCATTGCACTTTTGCGCTGCTCTACATCTCTACATCCATGATTTGAGTTTAATATTTTCCATAGTCAATTGAGTGTTCTTTTCATCTTCACTGAAAATAATTTGGTTCCTTTGCATCCAAATGGACCAAATCATCTTCACTAACCAGAGAAGCACCTTCTTTGCACTGTTGTCCACATAATTTCTCCCAAGGCATCAGCTACAATAAAGGGCACTAAGGGATCACCCTGCTCAAACCTATGTGGTTCTTGAACTCATCTGTGGGGCTTCCATTGACTAAGTGAACATGAATGATGACTCCATACATAGATTTCTCCAATGAATCCATTTTGTGTAGAATCCAAGTCTCCCTCTCATGTAGTAAAGGAAGCTAAACTAAACTGAAGCATATCCTTTCTCAAAGTCAGTTTAATTTGAGTACAAAACATGGGGACTTCCTCTTCCTGTATGATCTCATTAGCTATTACTACTTGTCCAACATGTTTCTTCCACCAAGCAACACATTTTTTATACATTCTTTCTAATACACGTTTTATTATTGGTTAAAATTGATAGAAGTGTAGTCTTTAAGGGTTACTTGTATATACACAATAATTAATTTTACTTTCTAAAGCATGATCACTTAATTATTCATGACACTTCATCAATTAATGAAGGAATCTATACTAACCTAACGGATAACATAATTGTCATTTTAAATTCTACACGCGTCATGGTTAATCACGCAACATGTGGATTTAAATTCATTTTTTCTTTTCTATTGCCAAGATTAAAGTTCTACGCCATAGGCTTTATATATTAAATATCATATCTATTAAATGTTTGGCCTCTTAATAATTCGGACTCCCACCCCACCGTTATCATAAACTTATGAATAGGGACACAATTTCTATTAGAAATATATTTTATAAATTAAATACAGTGTCATAAAATTAACTTATAAAATAAGAGTTGTCTCCTACTTATATATACTTAACATGTTATATATATAGGCATAACATATCATATTTTTAGGTGATGTGAGATTTCTATCACATCTCTCTCACATTCAGAAGACTAGACATCTCAAGCGAGAAGATTAAACAACGAATGATCTGATAACTGGCCGATAATGATTGTATGATAGACTTAACAACAACAACAAATAATTTTAAAATAGGCTAATACTATATTAGAAATGTGAGTTATGAACTTAATTTAACCTTGCAAAATTGACTTCTAAGATAAAGTCATCCCCTGTCTATATATATTTTAACATATTATATTTATACACTTAACATATCATATCATGAGATTTCCAACACAATTTATAGGTAGTATTTACGTAAAGGAAAAAAAGAAGGCAAATTTAATAAGCAAACAAAGTGATGAAAAAAAAAAATCAAAGTTTGGTACTGTATCATGCATGCACCTATCTAGGGGAGAACTATTGCGTGACAATTCAAAAGATGAGGAAGAGAATGTTACTTACAACCATTCTTTTTCTGACAGGGAATCCGTACCTTAATTTTTTAAGGTAAGAATAAAATAGTGGATGAATTAGTGTAACTATGCTTGTGACTTGCAACTCTATAAATACGAACAGCTTTGTGTATGTTGTTACTCAGCCAAAATAAGCAGAAAAAAAAAAATTCAATACAAAAACACTTAAGCATAAACTCCAAATATCCTTGTAAAAATTACTAGAAGTTGTGAACTTTTTATCATCCCAATATGGGTGTGAGAGAAAAAACAACGGGAACAAAGAGGTCATCTTCGGAGCCCTTTTGCAGCGTATTGAAGGCGTGTTTCTCAGGTGGAAGCAGGTACGGTTATGATTATTGGGAAGGTAACAGTGGATCCGGAAGTGGGAGAAGAATATTTGCAAGTGATGAAGACACTGCACAGTGGGTTGCTGAGCCTGGTATTGACAGAAAAGCTTCTGATTTCATTCCTAGATACTATGCCTCACGTGTCACTGATTCTCAGCGTCAATTTGCTTCTTGAGATTGCACTATTGAATGTAGAGATGAGAACACTTGTTCACTAAAATGATATGGTTGTTAATAACCTAATCAATTAGAACTCATTACTAAGTTTCCGTTTCCCTTATTCTCAGTTTACAACTTTACAATTTTAGAATGAAAGTGTTAATATACTATACCAAGATGTGTTATAACTCATTTACAACTTTACAATTAGAACTCATTCAAGGCAATTTTAGTTATAAGTCATTAACACACTCATTTAAGTATAAGTGTATATGTTAACAAATCTCACTGACCATATCTGTCATATTCATTTTTTCCTGGCTAGGACACAATATATTTTTCTTTCCATAAATTATGTGTTTAGGTATCTTGAAATTTTAAAAACTATATATAAGTTTTGAATTTATGTGTTTTATTGATGTATACAATAAATAACTAAATAAATAAATTAAAGAATTCTTGTATATTATATCATAGCCAAAAGTAATCATGGTCGAACTATATAGAATCAATAACCAATAAAATTCTTTTTATAAATATTTAACATACTTATATGTTGAAAAAAAAATATTATATATATTATATATATAATTTTAATAGATGAGGGCATCATGAACTGTTTTCGTAATAAGATTATACTATTACGATTAAAACATGTGTGGATTAACGTTGAAACTGTGTTAAACGGAAAAATTGAGTGTTCGCAAAATTATCAACGTTTCGTATTGTAACTTTTGTCTAAAATTTAGTTGGTTTTGAATTCAAGTAGAAACCAATTATACACATATCCTTTAGTGTCTATTATTTATTGCAAGTGGGGCTACCTTTCTATGTGGGCTAAGTTAAACGGTATTCTACCCACTAACCCATCTTTGCACACCTGGTTTGGGCTCACTAAAAAGGTGATACATTCTGTTTTTTTTTTCAGAATTATCTTTATGTTTGGCATTAATTTTTTTAAAAAACTAGCCCACATTTTGGAAATCCTTATACATCCAGGTATTCAAAAAAATTTACACAAATATTTTCTTTTCAAAAGATAATCATCAAACAATTGTATAAAACTACCGTTATATATATTATATTAAAGTTTTATATATATTCCAAACCACTAATTAAATATCAATCATGGAAATCAAAGTATACTTTTTAAATAAAGCATCGGCTAATACATTAATTTTACTTTGTTTATGTTTGATGAGAATTGTTCTAAGAATTTTACCCACTTAATATGTCTCTCATTTAGCTTCTTTTACTTTTTTAAATACTTGAGTGACTTATGATCACTATATATCACAAATTCTTTAGGAAATAAATAATGTTACTTAATTTTAACTGATCTAATCAAAATATAGAGTTCTTTATTATATATTAAAGTTGACAATAAAATGATTCTTTTAAATGAATGTTGTTGAAAGGATCCATTTCGAGCCCAAAAGACAAAAAAAAAAAATGTAGGAGCATTAATCAATTTATCTTTAAAGGTATTAAATGCAATCTCTCTTGTTCCTCAACACACTAAAATCTCACATTCTTCTTTGTTAACTCATATAAGAAAGATGCAATTGCTCACTTCTCAATGCCTCTGGCACAATCCTAATATGACTAAGATAATCATGCAAGTTAAAACTAGAAACTAAGTTATCATCAAAATTCACAATAACAAATATACCAATAAAATTTCTAAATACATAGTTCATAAGTCTCATAAATATACTAAGTACATTTATACAAAAAAAGGGTAATAAAAAATTAATAAATATATTAGAAAAATGGAATAAAATATGAAAAATCAGAACCTAACATTTTAAAAAATATTGCCTTGAGTAGTGTATGAGAAACTATGAAAATTACTGAAAAACATTTATTCAGACTTTATTATCAAATAATCATATAAAATTTTTAGATGACAAAAAACATTAAAAACTGACAAAAAATTCTTATCAAACAGTAACCTTAGTTAAGAAACAACAATAATATTATATATCTACGTGTATTGAGTAATGAAGGTGAATACTAGACCTGCACCTGGCTATCAAAATTTCAAGTAATTATTTAGATCCGAACTCAAACTTAGTTGTTGATCCCTTCTTATTTTCAAAATAGAATTAATTATTTTTGTATTTAGCATTATAAATATTCTCATTGTAGAAAAAGATTGTAGAACCCGAATTTCAATTCGATTAATTTGATACTTTTTTTCCTAGTAAAAATCAGATACAATATAAAAAACAAAGCGGGTCAAAATATTTTTTTTTATTTGTTAATCTATTTTCTTTTATACTAATACTAATTCAAAGATGGATAGAGTTCCTATCCAATAATACTCTCTTAGGATATTCAGAGAATTTGCACCCAATTGTCAATTAATATAAAAGATTGGTATAAGATATAGGGTGAGATAAGATATTGGATGAGATAGATGAAATAACATATTGTATATGTCATGAAAGTATATGAGATGATATGAAATAAGTTAAGATATGACATGAGAGAGAAACACTAATGAGATGGTATATAAATGAAATGATTTAGAAGGCAAATAAGATGTGATTGGATGAGATGAAAAACAGAGAAGAATAAATTAAATAAAATAAAGGGGAAAAAGAGAGAGAGTAAATTATCCCTAGTGTTGATGTTTGAATTATTACCCATTTAGTTCCTAACTTTAAAAAAATGTTTTGTAAGAAAATATGTATTTTAATCTTTATTAGTTTCATCTATTAGAATGTAATAAATATGTCATGTGACAGAATTTATGTTATGATGAGTATCAATAATATATATTTTAGCGTACTTTCTCTTAATATTTATGTTGTAATTAGTTAAAATTTATTAAAATCTTAAACATTAAACATTAAAAATAAATGAGATTTAAAAAAATCAAAATATATAATTTTAATGAATTTAATCGATCATAAAAATATATTAAAAAATTATGTTAGAGAATTTATTACTAATATTTCTCTTTCAAAATTATCCATATCACTTATTTATATGTGAATTCTGTGAAAGACACGTAATTCAGTTGTTATATTCTAAACTACATCACATAATAATAATAATAATAATAATAATAATAATAATAATAATAATAATAATAAACTGTTTTCTTGTTTAACTGGTCGCTCTAAGCATTTTCTCCATTTAAGTAATCATACATATTGATTAGCTTCCCAATGTGGTTTTATTCGATTATGAAATGAAATTAATTGAAATGTATCAATAGTAAAAATATTTCTCACCCATTAATTAATAAAAAAAATATACATCTTTCTAAAATAATTATCTGATATATGTTGGTTTTATTTAACTATAAATCTCTATTTATAATTTCAGTTTTTATGAATATATAATATATTTGTTAATTTACAATATGTTCGTTAATTTTTTTATAAACATATAATATATCTTTTAATTTTTATATAAATATCTTTTTACACTAGTAACTAAACTTTTGTTTTAATTACCTTAAAATCATGCATTTGATAAATTGTAATTAATTGATTATATGAAAAAATTTAAAAGAAAAAAAACGTATAACAATGTGAACATTTCAATCACATGCTCTCCGAATATCTTCATTTTGAAGTGTTTCTGATCATTGGTTACAACAACATTGATCAATTCAACAGTTAATGGATGCAGAAACCATTATTAAGAATAATATAAAACACTATGGTTACTTTGAACATAACTGAAACAGAAAGTCAACATAAAACATGAGTGGCAGATCATGTTTCTTCAATTCATCAATAGTTAATTGCTGTTATCAATCCTAACCTTAGAGTATATAAGCAACAAAACCTTTAGATTTTATAATCACAACTGTACATTATTTGACTGCAAAAATAAATTAATCACTTAAGTATTCATAAAGTTAAGTAATTCTATTATTTTACAAGTACTTAATCAGTCTTAAAAGATAATTATTCATAAGAGCAATGATAAAAACGAGTGACCTAAATAACTAATAAAAGGGTCTCAAAATTAAAGAGAAATCAGAGAGTGTGTGGGAGAGAGATATGAAACTAACAAAAGATGGATGTGGGGACCAATTCCTCTGCTTTAAGAGACAAAAACATGCACATAATTGTGTACACAACTAGAAGGTTTCCAAGAAAAGTTGAGGCATGAATTAAATAACATTGAAATGGATATGTATAACTTTGTATTTGATGATTGCATCCAAGCTTCAGTCCTTGTTAGTGGTACGTTGTTGATCACTAGTTGGCAATTTGAATTCCACCGTATTGTACTTCATTTTGCACTTTGCCAATCCTTACGTTTCCTTGGACACTTTCTATTTCGTCGTCTTCAAACGGGTTTAGTTAACACCATGTTTGTGTCCACATCTACTTCCCTTGGTCCTAGGCCATATCTACAACAAACCACCCACCCATTAGTATCAGCTTGAGGATTGGTTGAGAATGGGTCACAAAATTGAAGCATATATGACCCATAATTTAGGCCAAAACAAAAGAGAAATCATTACAACACTTGTGAATTTTCAGCATATTTAGATTTTCTACTAAGATAAATTGGTATTTTTCGGCGAATAGCACATACATATTAGATTATACGATAATTTATACAATTTATTCAACTACAATACTAATTAACCAATTAACTCACTCATAATATATACATATTTTTTTCTTAATATTTTATAATTAACTAATTATCTAGTTATATCCATATTTACGACTATTTACTAACATTAGTTGAAATTTCTTTACTAAGTAGAGAATATATACATAAAAAAAGAGAATTTTGAGAATATAAACAAGATCTTAATATCATTATTATACATAAAAAAATATTTATGAAATAGAAAAGAAAATAAGATTTATTTTAAAAGGACTCACAAAAAATAGTGTTATATGGAGAGGAGAATGCTAATCATTGTGTTACTATCATTTCTTTCTCAACAAATTTTTCAAGTTTGCTTGTCACAATGTTTGGCATTTCTTTTCATATTTTGATAAAATTACAAAATGGTTGCTTTAGTATGATGCTGAACAGAATATTAAATCATATGGCCAGAGCATATTCTTCAAGGATGACCATAGATAATGAAACATAGGAGATTTGAAAAATGAAATGAGGAAAATAAAATAAGAAAGAGTAAGATAAAGGATTTATAAAGAGGAAAAAAGCAAAGACCGACCATCCATTGAATTCGCAAACATGCAGTCTGCATACATGTGAGAACCACCCATCAATCATCTCAATTCGCTGTTAAACAAATGCATTATTTTGATTTATAAAACAATAATCATAGCAGCAATAATTATGACTGTAGTTGTCAGTCACATTGCATGTGAAGAGAAATAAATAAAGACTAAGTTCTAAATTGAAAATGCCAATAATAACCATTAGGGGATGCACCGTTGCATTGGGTTTCAAATGATGTTACTTAAGGATGCATCTCGTAGTGCTCCAAAGGATGCATATAACGCATAAAAACGACTTACCCAAAATTTGGATATTCTACTGACATAAGATTCCATTGTTCATGGGTCCAAGGTAATTAATATATCGACTTTCAGTTTTGTTGCTACGTTCAAGGTAACATTAGTGTTTATAATATTCTTAATAATGATTTCTTAGTTAAGACTAATGTTGTTGTAACCAATGAACGGGGCACTTTAAAGGGACGGTATAAATTAGTATTGGATTCAAGACTAATTAGATTAAAATTTTCAAATAATATAAAACTGCATTGAGAAGCTAACAATATAGCATAAAGAAAATAGAGATAATGTTAAGTGGCCAATAAACCAGTTTGCTTTCTTTATTAATCATCTTATGATGTATTTTCAAAACGGGTTAATTTATTTATTTGTTTCTTATAATTGACTCTACTATCGATATTAGTTTTCGGGTGAAAAGATGTATAAACTTTAGTTCAATCTTTAATGGAAACATGTCATATCACAACCTCATAAAAGAAATAAATTTCCAAGTTCTTTTGTCATTTTTATTTCTTTTTAGTTTTTTTTTTATATATTAATTCATTCGTTTTATATAACATTAATATAAATGAGTTATGATTTATTTGTTTTCTTTAAGTTACATATCTAAATTTAATGTGTATATTACTGCAATAATAATTTTATGTTTTCAGTCTATATTTTTTTCCGAAATAATTAGAGTATTTTGCTTATCTTTAAAAAGTATATTTTGAAAATCATTAAGAATATTTTTATCTCGTCTATTTTATTATTTACGGACTAATTATGGTCCACTCATTCTTTTTTTTTTAATTTTTTTCAGAAATTTATAAGAAAATTTTACTAATAAACTTCTTTATTTTTATTATTATCGTATTATAAAGATGGGATATAATCTTGAGAATTAAATAATTAACTAATTAAAACTATAATAATTAAATTAAAAAATAGTTTCATATATTCCATCAAAATTTAAAATTTCAGCTAAATTAAAATTGATGCCAAATTCTATAAGATTTTATTTCACTTTTATATAGTAGAATCGTACAAGAGTTTTCCACCTAGACTTCTTTATTTTTATAATTTTAAAAATAAAGATATGGTATAACATCAAATATTATAGAAATAAGTTCAAATTATGATTGACTGTGATTATAATCATTTTAAATATCTTTCTGGAAAACACAAATATTTTGATTTGATAAAATCTATAAGATTTTATTTTAATTTCTTTAACTAGGAACTGTATAAATTTTTTCCATCGACATCTTAATTTATTTTTATTATTTTAAGGAAAAATAATAATTATATATACCTATTATATCTATAATAGGTATATGACCCCAACCAATATATATATATATATATATATATATATATATATATATATATATCAAAACATAAAAAAAATATATATATGTTGGGACTAGCTATTTTCTATTAGTATAGTACAGGGACTAAAACTTAAACTCATTTTATATCAAGATTAACTCTTAAAATAATATTACTTACAGAGATCAGATAATTAGATTGACATTTAATTTTAATCGAATCATTGCAGTATCTCTGTGACACCAATCAAACTTTGTTATAATGTCAGTAAGAAATATGTAACTATAGAAACTAATCTTCAATAAAAACTAATCAATTACTTGTGAAGGTTGAATATGTCACTCGATTGATATGATACGGTGGATTAATTGTAGGTTACGGTGGATCAGGCTAAAATATTTTATATTGAATTTTGGTCTCTAAAATGAAATTCAAACTCAGTAAAAACCTGATTTTTTTAGCTTTTGAGCACGTCTTTATGGACTAAACCCACGTTGGAACATGTTTGAATTAGGTTAAAAGGAATCGTATATAATTCATATTTAAAATTTAAGACCAAGAATTATTTTTATCTTCTAGCCAACCTGACAAAGTCTATCCTATTTTACCTCTTTTAGTCCTAATTTAATAAATGTTTCGGGGTTGAGTTTTAGATATGTAATGATAGTTGATTTAAGTTATCCACATTAACACTAACCATATAAGAGTGTACATGTCTCTTTGTCCGAAATTATTATAATGAGCACCTTTTTAATTACCATACTTGAATATGTTTCTTTGTATCAAGTGTTTAAGAACAACATAGTTCCTTATATTTAATCTCCAAGTTCACCCTCAAGTCTTTGTAATAACCCATGAACATGTCTAACAATCATGTCATGATATGAAGAAAGTTTCTTCTTCTTATCCCACCAACCAATTTATTACGGTATTTGGTTTTTGCGCCTACCACGTTATTGGTGTATAACAACGTTGCTTCAATTAGTGACGAATTTAGAAATATTTTATAGTTCAGTGGAAGTAATTCTCATATACTAATTAGTGGGCTAATGTTCCTAAAATTAATTAAATTTTATATAATATATTTCAATTTATGGAGGTAAATTTTTAACTAAATATACGTTATATTAAAAAAATTATATTAGTGGGAAGAATGGCTCCCAATATACTTCATATAGATCCGTCCCTGCTTCCAATGTTAAAATGTTCACGTACAAAGTAGTTGAAATACGTATTAGACTTTAGCTACTTCTTCTAAACCTTGAAATATTGATGCAATAATTATTATATTGTTGAAACTTAATCAATTACCAAGAAACGAATGTAGACATATTGAATTAATTGAAGAACCTAGATTAAAACCATGGGCATTTTTAACTATTGCCAGAGGCCATTTTACTCTATTCACGTCTTTTATCTAGACACTTGTTATCAACCACCTTTGGATGAATGAAATACGTGATTATTAATTTTTATTTATATTTAAAAAAATATTTAATAGATAATTACTATATAATCAATCAGACAACTAGTTATAAAATTTGTTGGTTAATTATTGACTGCGAAGTAAAACTCACATTTAAATGCCCATATACAAAGAACTTAGTTTGCACCAAAAAAAACTATAATTATAAGATAATGTAAGGATTAAAATTACATTTTCATCATAAAAGACCAATTCATAAAATTGTATTCCTAATATACATGGATTAAATAAATTATTTAATTAACCACATCATTTGTGATATAAACCACGCCCACCACACTTTGATGTCGTTAACAAAAATGTAAAGGGAAATTTGATAGCAATTTTTAACACAAATGCAAGAGGTGCAGAATAAACTTACTACATATCAAGTGTTTTGTTCAAAATTTAATATTTAAAGTAGTGTTAATCATAGACATTAAAATCAATGAATAATTTAAACTTAAAAATACAAGTACAATATAATAAAAAAAAATTGTATATAATCAATTTTTTTAATGCTCAAATGATAAAATATTTAAATGTGTCATTTTAAAATATAAATGGTTGCCTTATACAATGCAAGTGAATGTCATGTCAACCCACAATGTGGAATCAACGGCACCATTGCTCTTGTATTCCCATTTTATTATTCTAATCTCTTGTGAATATTTATATGAATCCATTCATAGACCATACAATTCAAAAGTTAAAAAAATATGGGCATTTTAACGTCGAAGTTGGGGTACTAGATGGGTCTGAAAAAGAAGACCTTCTTAAAGACCCCCACAAGGGTTGGTTTTTATTTTGGATGACTTTGAGTTCAGTCTTCCATGTTCCCATTTCCCACTAAGGCATGTGGGCATCACATGCCATGAAATGGGGAACTAATCCTTTGTCCAATGACCAACTTGTTTCATCACAAATGGCTCAGAAATCAGCATTGGGGTTCCTCCTTTCACAGAATCACCGTATCATTTAATTTGTTGACCCCAAGGAGATAACCAACCCAACCATCAAAGACCCAATACCTAAATAACTTTTGCTTATCTAATTCTACATACTCACTCACGTACCACCAGAAACATAAATAGATATATTATACCCATATTCCTTCCCCCACAAAAACTAACATGTCAATAACGGTGTTCCAAACAAGGAGTTAGGAAGATCTCTAAAACGGGAAAGTTGTGTACCCAATTAAGATGTATGATTTATTTCCATACAGAGACAAAGTTACCCAAAAAAATGTTGCAAAAAGGCAATAGGGGACCTTCCTCGAAAATACTAGAACTCTTACATGGCAAAGAATATAAAGTCTTTAATGTGTACAAAAGCATCATTTATGAAACCTAACATAATCCAACTACAGCCATCTTCCTTAAACATGCAATCAATTATAGAGATCAGTCTATTCAATAAATCTCTATCTTTTTAAATTAATACTTAACTTTTGACCATGAAATACTCCAATTCAAAAAAATGTATATTTATTCAAGTAGAGACATTTCTTATTTTTGAAACCACCAAACTCTTTTAATCTGCATATGTGTAAAATTTGAATTAGAGAGTAATAGTTAAACTGAGTCAGACTATTCATGCATAATTCAATGATAGACTTTATCCCATTTAACAACAAAAACAACAACAACAATACTAATACTAATACTAATAATAATAATAATAATAATAATAATAATAATAATAATAATAATAATAATAATAATAATAATAATAATAATAATAATAATAGAATCCAGTGGAAAAGAATTCACGTGTAAGGAGGGTCTGTGAGGAAGCGTGCAGCATGTGCTTGGGCACAGTCGGCGACCTTTAGTTTGATGAGATAAGGGAACTTAATAAAAAGAGTGATTAACTTCCATCTATACCCTCATCTCACGGATCTTGCTTCTCTTTCTCTCTTGCCCCTCAAAATTTTCACTTATTATTATAATAATATTCTACCACAGACACATCCTCTGCATACTAGTACTATTATATAAGGCCAAGAGATCAGAGCTACCCAATAGTAATTCAACTTGCCACCAAAATCATCAAATACTACTAATTCAGGTACCCAACAACATGGCCTCATGGAAGAAAACCATCGCAACCCCATTCAAAAAAGCTTGCACTTTCTTTAACCAGCAACCCCCAAGGGACCATAAGAAGTCTCAAACAGGTGTGTATTGTTGTTTCACATAACCCTTTCTCCAACAATACTATCTTATCTTAATTGAGTTTGATGATAAATTAAGTGATCTTGACCATTACTTGTTTATGGTCCTAATCAAATTTTTATTTTTGTTGGTATAACTAATTTTTTCTTATAAATTGAAATTTTTTAATGGATATTAGAATCATAATCTAATGGATCATCTAACTTTTGAAGTGGGTCATCAATTATATGTTGTTGTCATATATTGGTGTATTGATCATTGGTTTTTGTGATTCAGCAGAACAAGAGAACCGGATTATGGATCTACATGGTGAAGTCATGGCATGTGGCTATGAAGATGTTCAAGTTATGTGGTCAATTCTTGATAAGTCAAAATCCACAGCCTGCAATATAACTTCTTCATGACACGAGGGTGATATTTCCCTCTTCTTTATTTACCAAGCAAACAAGAAAAAATATATATATTCACAAAAAAAAAAGAGGTTGTACTTTAGAAATTAGCGTATGTTTTTGTATGCTAATGTTTTTAAGCGGTAATTGCATAATACTAGCTTGTTTTGGCTAGCTGGCTATGTAATTGTCACTGTAGAAAATCATAAGAGATCGATGTGTAGGTGTTTGATAGGTTTGAATCAGTGCCCCTTGTTGTTTGATGATGGGGTGGCAGTTTCACTTTGTAATTCTTGCAAATCAAATTGTTGTTATCAGGGAATCCCCATGATTGATGAGAGCAAATCATGGAGAGATTTTTTTATGAAATGTACATTGCTTTCTCTATTCTCTCTGTTTTTTTCTCTTTCTCTGATTTATTTTTACTGTTCAAGATGGTGATTCTCATCGAGACAGCAGGTCAAATCGATTAGATGACCTTCTAAACAAAAATTAAATAAAAAATATAAAAAAAATACTTCATAGTAAAACACTACGTTTAAGGATATTTCAGAATGTTCTAACAAGAAACATGGTACACAGCAAAGTTGATGCAAAATTTTAAAAATAAAACAAAATTCTGATTCATACAGGTAAAAATAATTCTTGGTGGTGTCTGTGGATCAGCAAAATGAAATCCAACATCACTTGGTGCAGTTCTATTTTCTGCCAAGGAAGAAATATGAAAATGTGTCATACCATGGGACTTGTTAGTGCTAATTGACTTGTGACATTTCTTCATTGTTTGTGTTAATAAAATGCTTCACATGGCCAAAGTTAAAATACAGTGTCTCATCTTGCCTTTTGCTAATTAGTGCAAGAGTCTTTTGGATTGTACACTTGTGATTTATTAGGTTGTTTGAACGTTAGACCCACTTTTTCTTCTCAATATAACTTCTTTTCACAATCGAGATCCTAATCCTTACTAGTTTAAGTATTCTTTCTTCCTTTTTGGTTTAGGAAAAGAAACACCCCATGTTTTCATTTGCCTCTTAGAATACTTACCAAGTATTCTTTCTTCAAACTTTTGCAAATTTGAATGAAAATGGTAACCACCATTGTGCATTTATAACCACACATGCTATTTACAAGTTTCACAAAGTATTGAATTTCAAAACTCACCAATTACTATAGCATCTATTGACTCTCAAGACTTTTACAGACATCGCAAGAATCAATTCGTTGAGTTTTTTTTTTCCTCATTTAATTTTAAATATTCAGGTGCTTGGCATGAAATATTTTTCAAATTCTAACGAGGATATTCTAATAACATGTATACTTTATCAACCTAACAAGTAGAAGTTGTTATACTTTTATTTATTAGTTTTATCTACCATGTGTCTTGTACTTTTGTATCGGTCACACTCTTTGAAGTACGAGGGTTGGTAAAAAAAAAATCCTTAATTTTTTTTTTACTTATAAACAAATCATTTAGAACATAGTACATGAAAGTCGTTAATCATTGTTAAAATGTAATCGCCCTTGTTTATCTTCATTAAAATTAAGAATTGTATTGTCATATGCTTAAAAAATAGTCAAATAGAATTAACCTAATCATTAGAAATAGTAATATTAACCTTCACAAGTGTTCACAAATTGGTGATAATGTTAAGCTATTGTAAGAATGGTGGAGAACAAAAAGAATCAATAATGATATAAAAAAAATCTGTCAAGAAGTAGTAGATAAAATTTGAAAATCCATTAATTCCAAAAAACAATTGAACAAGTTCTTCGACAATTGAAGATGTATAGTCTTGAATAAACCAACCTCTAGTAAGATCGTGACCATATAATGATCATACAAAAATACCAACATTTGGGAGATTCATATTTATAAAAATAAATATCCTTTTAATCAAAGGGAATAAGATTTACATTGTTTTCTTTTTCTCTAATTTATCATTATACTCTAAATAAGAATGAGAATTATTCTTTACTTATTTATTTTAATTTATCATTGTCTCTAATAAACTTTGAACTTAGACTTAGACTTAAACATGGTTGGTCTCGTGTCCACCGATAAATATTCTATTTTAAGAATTAAATTAAATCATTAGGTAGGTGGTAATTATTTTAATTATCTTTGTTAGTGTCATTTTAAATTGAATATTATTTTATCAGTAAATTTGTGTGTTAAATAAAAAAAAATACTACTTTTTAATATATTTCATATTAATCTAATCCATCTTAAAAAGATCTAATCTAAATTGGACCAGTGGCTATAAAGTTTTTTTCAGGTGTAGGGATAGGTTAGAGACAAGTAGTATAACATGTTCTAATCTAACTCTTATTCCCCCCTAGAAATATCAATAGCTTCATAATTTATCAATTAAAGCTTCATAATTTATGATTCTGATTAAAAGACATATCCAAATCGAAGTTAATTGGAGCGATAGAGATTAGGTATAAAATTGAAAAAATGAAAAAGAAAAAACAAAAGGAAATTAAGGAAATGAGTTCCCTGTGCTCTTTGCAACTAAGTAAATTTTCCTTTCACAGTGGTTATCATCTCCCTGATATCATATTAAGAAATATGGTAAGAATGAAAAGAAATTAACTATGTTAAAAATTGGTTTTCAGTCAACGTTAATTCTAATGATAATCAATCATAGAAATAATTAATTATTAAAGTACGCCAGTTTTCACAATTGTGCAGCCTAGTTTTGAAAGAATGACCAAATTATTTATCTTTTTTCCTTGTGTTTTTCACTTTATCTCATGAATCCTATGTATGATTCTTCTGAGAAAGATGGGATTTGATGGGATCCACTTTGCATTACTAAAGTAGACTCTTTGTTGGTTTCTGTTCTCCGACTACGCCTTACAAATTTGAACGAAGCTTGGTCAAATATGGCACAATCAAACCAAATATAACAAACGCGTTATTGTATTTGTTGGCATTCCAAATGTGGTGAGATTTATATGCATCAACTTTGAGATTTTCACTAAATAAATTGGGAAGATCCAACCAAAATAGATACTCTCATCCTAGATTGTATATGTACACGAGCTTTTAGATATCATTCTATTATCATTTTTAGGCTAAATTTCAGTTTAGTCCATTAACTTTAAATACTCTTTTATTTTAATTCTTTAATTTTTAAAAAATTCAATTTCAATCTTTATATTTTTAAAACATATCCTTAAGTATTTTATTTTTATGCTTTATGTTTTTCAAATGTATTTTTTTCTCACTCATGAAGATATATAATAACGGCTTTATAGTTATCATAGTTTTAAATTATAATAATAATGATGTAAAGCTAAAGGATTAAAATAATTCATTTAAAAAACATTAAAGATTGAAATATAATTTTTTAAACTTGAAATGACCAAAATAAAAAAGTCATCAAGTTTAAAGGAATAAACTAACCTAATTTTTAACAACCACGTTTAATAAACATATTAAGTAAGGGATTGGGTTCTTTGTTCAAATTCTTATTGGACAAACCTAACCGGCAAAAGAAATTATTATGCTTAATAAAAGAAAATTCAAGATTAAAAATCTTGAAAATAAGATTTTAATTATAACAAAAAAATGAAAGTGACTGTGCATTTAAAACCTCAAGTTATTCTGAAAAAAATGCTCAGCTATTTGCATATTGAAATAAAAGTGAAAAGAAATACAAATAAAATAGAAAAATAAGATTAAAATATTAACCTTTTTTTATTTGTTTGACACGAGAAAAAAGGATGAGTAGAGTCATTTACATAAGATCTACTGGAAACAGTTCCACAACCCGACAAATTGACATAAAATGCAAGAAAAAGAAGATTTTTTTTTTTTGTCTCGTTTTTAAATTTTGTATCCATCAATTCAAATAATTCCAACTTTTAAAATATTACAATAATATGTTACTAATTGTATTCATTTATGTCTTAAAAATTATTAAAGTATGTAAAATATATGTTAAGAAATTTTTTTTTTAAAAAAAAAAACTCTTTTAGATTTTAACCCTTAAGCACATACAGAAAGTCACACCCGATGCCAAAATATGGAACAAAAATCTTAACTTCACTTTTAGATTTTTCTTTCTTTCATGGTTATTTCTAATGACAAACACTTGAACAGGGAGAAATTTATTTCTTCTAGTTCTTTTTTTTTTTTTTTTTATGAAAATCAATCATAACAAGTATAAAAATTTTCACATAAAGCAGCCTTACAAAAACACAAAAAACTTCATAGGCCCAATGCGAGATGCATTTGTATAAAAATTGGCCCAACCTAAGTCACGCATAAAACACATTGC
Organism: Hylodesmum podocarpum; assembly: GCA_026586105.1. Lineage (NCBI taxonomy): Eukaryota > Viridiplantae > Streptophyta > Magnoliopsida > Fabales > Fabaceae > Hylodesmum > Hylodesmum podocarpum. The sequence goes on along the minus strand of JALJEV010000493.1, from coordinate 3,328,924 downwards.
TTTAGCTATGCACTCACTTATTTTGTAGCTACACCCGTCCTTCTTTTTATATTTTTAATTAACTTTTTCAAAAGGATATTTTTTATTAACTATATACCCTTCTAAATACTATTTTTACAATGAAAAATATTTAATAAATAATTACGATACAAACTAGTTAATTACCCCACAATATATAATAAAAAATAAAAAAATTACATATACATTATATTTTATAACTAGATATGATTCATAATTAAGTATTTTTCTTTTACACTCCTACTTATCCCAAATGATTTGTTTACATCTTCGTCATTATTGTTTAAAATCCGAATTTTTGAACTTTTATTTTCTTCTTATACTCTTTTTATTTTTACCTCCTGTCCACTAAATCTTGTCTTATACATTATCTTTAAAAAAATTTAAATTCTAAAATTTGAACCCATCATTTTCATGTTTATTATCCTTTTAAGCCCTAATCAATCTTATATATTAAACATACACCTCTATCTCGTATAAGAATTCTTAACTCTTTCTCCACTCTCTTACATTCACTTTGATTTGAATATCTTCTCCAGGTAAAATGTTGGATTACCCTTTTCCCATGACATGTGAAGCCTTGATTTTCTTATCTTAATAGTTGTTTTAATATAAAGGATTAATGAAAAAAGAGAATGAATTAGTAGTTTAATAAACACACTCTTAAAAAAACAAAAAAAAAATATTTAGTCGATGTTCATTGTTTTCATTTTTATTTAAAATAGAAAATAAAGGTAAGAACATGCTTAGTTAATTTTTTTAAAAAAAATATTTTCGTAAAAATATTTTTAAAATTAAATAAAAATAAAGAAATAAAACTATTTTTATAAAATAAAAACAAAAAATAATATATGAAAAGCACAGAAGAAATATTGTCTGTAAAACGAAACAGGGGAAGTAGGCTTGGAAGGATAAGGTGTGCGACAGTGGGAGTGAGTGTGTGTTTGTTTGAAGTTGGAAACAATGTTAGCTTCTTCGCTTTCCTTCCTTCATTCTTCTTCTTCTTCTTCCTCTTCTTTGTTCATAATTCCACAGGCAAATACCAAACCCTCTATCTCTTTCCCTTTCGTGGTTGAAGCCAAAACCAGAACCCGCGGGGAAGACAGAACCGCACGCCACACTCGCATCAGAAAGAAGGTTTTCTCACTCACTCAATCAATCAATCACTTTTCTTTTCGCTTTCCCTAATTCCGTCTGTGTTTTGGTTTTTCAGGTTGAAGGGACACCGGAGAGACCCAGGTTGTCCGTGTTCCGGTCGAACAAACACCTCTCTGTGCAGGTGATTGATGACACCACGATGCATACGCTCGCTTCGGCATCCACCATGCAGAAAGCCATTGCTGAAGAGTTTAGCTTCACCGCTGGCCCTACAGTTGTCAGTTCTTTACATTCTTTATGTTGTCATGCTCTCTGTAATGTGTCTCACATGCTGTTGTAATTTTATTTCTGCCTCATTGAACTCTGTTCTGAATAATAAGAATAATAATGCTGAAATTGTGTTGTCTGTGTTTCAGGTATGATTAGGGAATTAATTTCTCGTTTCCTCATTGAAACACTTTGCTCAATTTATATAATTAAGGGTTAAAAGGATCATAAAGTAACATTAGAGTGAGGGGTAAAAGTTTTAGTATTTAAAAAATGCAAGGATAGAAAGTGGGGGGTTTTTAAAGTCAGGCAAAAACCAAACGTTGATGATTTCATAGGGATCAAAAACACTGTTAGACCTAGAATTCAAGACTAGTTTTTGTAAAAATTAAAACTATTACTTAGAACTCTATTTAAAAGAGGGAACAGTATGCACTTTGAAAGACATTGTTGGATGTCAGAGAAAGATGTGTTGGAACTGACTGCATGTTGTCATCAGAAACCATTGCTGTTGTCATTTTTCTTTCTCTGTTTATCAGTAAACTGGCTAGAATGCATTTTGCTGATAGTTAAAAGATCTTTTATTGGATATAAATTTGAAATTTCGCATTGTAGTAACTGTATTGTTAAAAAATAAGGTTCCCAATTCCAGTGTGTGACCATATTCTAGGAAATCTGTCTCTTGCCTATAGAGTGGGGGATACTTAGGGAAGCCAGATAAAGCACGGTGAAGGAGGAATCTTTGGGTTCCTTGAGTATGAATATACACACGCTTTCGTAGTTAAGAGAACTTTTCATCTAATTAGTCTGTTTCCTGATTTTGTAGTTTTCAATAAATTTTAATTAATACAAGAGTGATAGTGAGTGTTTGTAGCACTCCTCTTTGTAGTAATCATGTCTTGATTTAAGTCTGCTACATCAGTTGCTGAAGTTGAAGGGCTCTATTGCCAACCTCACCAAGGGTAGTGAGTTTCTTGGCAATGGATTCTTGCTTAATTTAAAGTAATTACCTTGGTGATGATGTGCTTTCAACAAGCGAATTTAATTGTTTTGTTTTTATTTGATTCACAAGAATATATATACTTACAGAAGCAAGAAACCATTTACGTCTTGAAGTTCATCTCCACTTCCTGTGGTAATAACTAATTTATTATAAGTAAATACTTTTTTTAACTAACCATCAGGATTCATAGATTTTCTTTATTTTTCTCAAATGTGTTAATGTATATACTAAACACAGGATGCAAAATGAGTTGAAGCAAAGGGACTACCTAACAGTGGATATACAGGGTTCTATGAAAAAAAAATACTCTTCAATCTACTGAAAAATTCAAATAAGCTAATAATCTTCGAAACATAATTGATATTTTCACCAAATGAGTTGTAAAATTCAGATTCTTTCATTTTAGTCTTTAAAAAGTTGAGTTCAGTATCATATAAAGCCATTGTTTTCAATGGTTGTAATGCCCCGTCTGCTTTTCTTAAAGAGTTTTCTTACCATATCTGTTATCCTTCATATACTGGATGACGGTCCTGACTCTTTGAATTTTGTTGGTTTCAGGAAGTAGCGAAGAGGATAGGTGAGATCATTGCAAAGTCCTGTTTGGAGAAGGGAATCTCAAAGGTGGCCTTTGATCGAGGTGGATACCCATACCATGGCCGTGTTCAAGCACTTGCTGAAGCAGCTCGTGAACATGGCCTAGATTTCTAAACTGAATATCTCTCTTTCCTTTGTATTCATGTTTCAATTTGTAACCTTTATATTTTCATGTTCCAATTTGTAACCTGAGCCTTCAACAATTTTTTATAATGACATTTCTTTATTTCCAGTGACTTTGTTATGATCCAATGGCTCCTATTCATCTATCAATTTCTTTTCGTTTTAGTTGAAGCCTGTTTTCCTCTAATTATTCTGAAAATGGAAGCTGTGGTTATTTTGTGTTCAACTCTCCCAATCACTAAAGTGTTGAGACAAACACGTGGCATTTAGAATCTGGTAGGAAGCAAATGTACTTATAACAAAGCCAAAGCAGGATACAGTACTGATTCATTTCAAGCTACTGCTATACTGCTATAGAATACATGTAATTTGAATTTCTGGAGATCACTCACTTTATTGTATATGAATTTTCAGTACCCACTTTGATCGTTTATTCTGAAAATGTCTTGAGCGTTGAGACATCAAGCATTACGTAAAAAGTCGTCTTTGCCAGGGGAACAAACATCAAAATGTTTACAGCTGAACACTATGATGGAACTGTCTGCACCATATTCAACCCCATCTGTTGTACTTTCCTTGACAAGATCAACATCCTCTGATTGGCAATAAAAGGTCGCGTTATCATCGTATCTTAATTTCCAGAGCCAGCTTCACTTTGTGAACTCATGTACCCTTTCTGTTCAAAACAACAAATGGCCTTGGCTTCATGGGGGAAATTAGAAATTGCAACCAAAACAAAACAAACTAAAATGAAAACACACTCTCACAGGTTCCCACTTAGTCAATATAGTGCTACCTAAGGGGCAGAGAGTGGCTGGATGCACCTTTTTTTCAAATGGACAAGTAGTTGTTTGCACAGCTCAGTCTTAGAATTCATGTGAACTTACACACTCAATCACTTAAAATTCAATCAAATTCACTGAATTTTTTCTATAAAACTTAAAATTTGTACACTCTTGTATATCATATATACAAAGTTAGTTTCCCTAATGGTTTAATTACCAAAGATGTTATTTTATAGTAAGGTTTCTTGTATAAAGAGTTGGCTATAAATATGCACCACTTTTGTTGGTACAACCAAATAATTGCGCATCAATGATTCAATTTTTCACACAATAAATCTTTTTTATTTATTTCTTTTTTTCATTCTGTTTTTTATTTTGGTCAATATTAGTTGGTTATGGGTCGTAGCATCATTCTAGTTTTTACAGACTTTATTAGTTTTTTTATTTCATTCTGTCATTTTATTTTGGCCAAAATTAGTAAGTCATGGGTGTTGAATCATTCTAATTTTTATAGACTCTATTTGCCGTTTAAGATAAAGTAACATGATACAAAAAATCAAACTGAAGGGGTACTGAGAAGCTAACAAGAAATTATCCATGAAGAGGGAAACGGAGTCAAATCTTGGACTTTGATATAACAATTATTTGAATTAACTTATCCTTTTCAATTTATTTTTGTCATCGTTATTTCTAAATTAGATGGACCTTTTTCAAGAAAAAATTATCAATAATTAAAAACAATATTCTCTCACAAATCAATTTCAATATAAATTGTCATCATAAAGTACAATTATAATTTATATGTTCAAAAACATATAATTTATAATTTAAAAATATTTATTTATCACAAATTTAAGTTATTTTAGTAATATGAAATAAACATTTATTTTAATTCACTGCACAGACAAAATACCCAATTACTAATATATGTATTAAACAGCGTTAGGACGGTTGAACCAAATATAAAAATTGAGTAAAACAAATAATTTGGCATACATTCTTGAGATTCAATCAGTACCTTTTCCAACAAATTATGGCACTTGTCTATAAGAACAAATAGGAAGGAATTAAAAAAATCTAGCTCAATTGACTGATAAAAGTATGGGAGTTATTGTAAACTACCTGTGTTCAATTCCAACTAGAGAAAAAATAAATAAATTGGAAGGATAAAAAGATCAGATATGTCATAGAAACATATTAATATGGATTGGAACATCAACACAATGGATAATCAGTAGTCTACATAGTCACGTACAGGAAACACAGTTTAATATGGAGCGACGAGAACACAAAGCAAGCTTCCTAGACATGCACAGCTACAGCCTACATGCAACTTCCAAGTCACACTGTCACAGACCACTTTGGGTTCATTAGCAATGTTACATATAAAACACACTTGAGAACCTAACAATGCAATTATATCAGTTTGTGATTCTACTACATGCACGTTGATGGTCATCCACATAATCACACCACATAAAATAGAACACACAGTAATTACGCTCAAGAAGTAGAAACAGTTGGCTTGAATTCCTCCTCTGATCGATTCAAGGAATTCAATTCTGGTGCATTGTCAGCACAGAAGTTGTTCTCTATGTTGTCAGCCACTTTTGGGGACGGATAAGGTGCCTTGCTCCCAAGCCTTAAGCAAAAAGTAAATGATACAAATAAGAAAACCATATACAAAATTGGCGGCTTTAAACTGAATACAACGTAGATACCCCACTAAACAAGGCAGGTTTATACTACCTGTCTCGCCGCTTCTCGAGAAACCTTTGAAGTGAATGCCTGCGTGCTATTGGGAATTCTGAAAATAGAGATATAATACAAAAGCCACAAGAGATTTAAATGATATAATACAAAAGCCACAAGAGATTTAAATGATTGTTATATTAAAATAGCAGATGATGAAGATACTATATGGTACATGGTAAATAAGACAACTATTTGAGAATATCATTTTCAAATGTATCATCATAATGGATGTATTACCACCACCTTGCAGCCTGCAGATGGAACTCTTCTGTGAGGAAGCAATATTATTAGTGATTCCATGTGGAGAAGAAGGCATTGAGGGAATGGGTGAAATGAGGGTAGTTTGGGTCCCAATCTTCTTCATTTCAGTAGACTTGGCGGCAGCAGCAGCAATAAGCATTATTTCATGAACCTGTTAGAAAATAAAAGTCTGTATGATTAGAATTGCACCATAACACGTAAAGTTAAAACCTGGATTGAAGCACAACAACTGCAAGATTCATATATGCGATGTGAAAATGCAGCAAGGAGCACACCTTTTCTGCAGGGATTCCATCATAGACACAAACACTCCCATTGTAGAAGATGGTAAGCTGGTTTGAACTAAGGTTCACTGCATTAAGTCCAGATGCTGGCACAGACCTAAAAGAGAAAATAATAAAGAAATAAATAAATATAAAGCTGAACACAAACAAAACACGTGAAAGCATTGGATGGCATGAACTTGATGGAAATTGTAAATTATACTCTCTAGAACCATCAATGCTTTATCTTAACAACTTAACATGAATGCAAAGGTCTTGGTTTCTTTTGAATATTATTGACCCTTTAAAACACAAAAATACAAGAACGAAATCAGTAAATCAATTTTTAATTCCCTAACTACGGCATAATCCTTGGGTCAATATTGAGAGTGAAACCCCTTAATAATGTTGCCTGGTACACAATAGCCTGTCTTTGCTCACTCTTCAAAACATGAATGCAAAAGTCTCAAGTTCTTTTGGATATCATTGACCCTTTAAAACACAGCAAAATACTGGAATAAAATCAGTATGGCTCCCTTCATCAATTTTTAATTCCCTCACTCCAGCACAATCCTTGGTTAATATTGAGAACCAAAACCCATTAATAATGCTGCATAATAGTTAATACATACAATAGCTTGATTTAAGAAAAATTCTGCACTTAATTATCACTTTTCCAAATGGATCCAATCATTATCCAAGTGAGAAAATAAATGCCCAAAAGATTTTCAAATCAAAAGTAAACCAAAGGCATTGACTTCAAAACAAGTCCCTGGTGCAAAAAAACAAATAGAATAGCCACAAACTCATCACTTCAAATTGGCATGCAAGTTCAACAACAAAATGAGTAAGAAATGTTCCAAGGAGAAAACTGGAGATCATATAACAAAAAGTTCTAGAATTTAGGTATCTTGGATCTATCTTTTGAAGTGATTTGGAGATTGATTGAGATTCACCAATACGATTCAGTGAGTAAAGTGCATCAAGACAAACCCCAAGAGAAACCATTAAATATGACACAAAGTGCCAAATTATCTTATGAAAATTCAGTTTTTGGAAGGTTCAAACGGTATCAATTCATCTACCTAGCAGATCCCTCACATCATAGGATACCCAGGTTTTTGTGCCCTAAAAAATACTTCCCATAATTTCATTCTTGCAAAGGGAAAAAAAATTACCCAAATCAAACACCCTCAATCTCAAACCTTTATCAGGTTACATAATTCACCTAATCCAGAACAAGGGTCTAATTGAAAAATTCCCCCAATTCATCAGAACTTTTTCAACCCAGAAAAAAACAAAGGGTTATAACTTACAAGCACAAGCACAATTGATATCCACTCCAATTAAACAACTTTCTCTAATACACACATCTTCAGCAACAAAAACCCCCTTTCACCCACACAACATACTTGTAATTTTCTTCTTTTTTTTTTTTTTTATAAAAAATTCATTATTTAAAACCCCACACTAAACCCAAAAGCATATCACTCCTCTATATCATCTAATTAAGACAAATCACTGTATCACATCCACAAAAATTAACCAAAATTAAAAATTTATTACAGAAAATACAAAATTAAACAAAAGGGATTTCGTGGAAACAGAGTGTATCCATAGAAAGAGACAAAAGAATTCGTTAGAACAAAAAAAAAAAAACGTACTTGTTGGAAGAGCCATCAAGATGGTGTTCATCGGTGTAAGAAATTCTTTCTTCAGGTTTCTCCACAGAAGGAGGAGAAGCCTCTAATCCCAAATCCTCAGACTTGACAGTGACGGCACCACCCATGTTTCGGAGAAAACAAACGTAAGATGGATCAGAAGGTGGGAACAGCAAAAGAGAAGAAGAAGAAGAAGAAGAAGAAAGGTAGAGTTACTGAACGGTGAAATTTTGGGGAAACCCAAGTCTGGATATTTTCAACGCTCTGAGAAAGAAAAGCTTTGTAGATTACCTGTTGTAGCCTGCAATGACCAACCATCAATTGATGCCGACTTTTTTTTTATTTCAATGGAACATGTGCTTTTTGTGCTTCTATTTTTTTCACTTTTTTATTCCTTTGTTTATTCTTTTATTTGCGTTTCTCTTAAGTTGGTATCACATGGCCTGCTTCCTGCTGCTTCATTCCAAATTTCTGGTTTGACATTTCCACCAACCATGGTTTCTTTTTGTTTTGTTTCTCTATTCCATGTGCGGTTTCACTTAATTTATATTATTTTCTTCTTAAATATAAATATATATTATTTTTATTTTAAATATAAATAAATATTAATTAGTACTATACTATTTATTTCGTTTAATTGAAATTTATTTTCAATAATTCATTTCTTATTCTTAGAATAAATTTTAATAAAGGGTGATTTAATAAATAAAATATCTACAATTAAAATTAGTAAAAATAAATAATTAAATTAATTTTTCTAAAACCAGCCTAAATTAATTAAATTTGATTATATTAAAATAGATGTTGTTTGGGTGTGCATGTTAAAATAATTGTCTTTGCGACACGAGAGAGTAGAATATCTAACTACTACACCACTAAGTTTTAATTTAATAATAGTTAATGCAATTGCAATAATATATTTACATATTTTAGATTAAAAATTAATGAAAAATGACATTATTAGAAGTAAGAAATAGCTTTACAGATTTCACAACCTATAAAATAACCTTTTAACTCATTTTTTTTTCTTCTTCTTAATTGTGTTATATGCTTTTGTACTTTTAAAAACGAATTATATTGATTTTCCCATAGGACAAGAGTTTTATAATCCACACTGAATGCATAAAGTTTATACATTTTATATTAGAATGTCTAAAGATTAAAAATGGGAAAAAGACACCAAGTAGAAAAATAAAAATTTTATGGTAACATAGGAAGATTTTGACGAGGAAACATTTTTCAGACAGAAAACTTAAAAGAATAAAGTCAATTTGTGTTTAATGGCTAATGCACAAGAAAAAGATAAAACAATCTTCTTCGGACATTACTCTATGAAAAAATGAAAAATGAAGTAGATTTTTTTTACCCTATCTCTCTTATTATAAAAAATTTGAAAAAGAATTTTTTAAACATTCCAAAAGAGTGAAGTTAATTTTTTTAAAAAGAACAAATGAGGTTATTTTTAAAGAAAATAAACTTCTAGAAAATCTTGTGAACCATTATCTTTTAAATTTATAAAAGGAAATGAAAGCTCAAAAGATTATTAAAATCTAAACTTGAATATGAGGATATTAAATAGTTATTCAAGAAGAAAGAAATTTCTATTTACATTAAATGTGATAAATATAGACATGTAATGTTCAAATGCAAACACTAGTCACCATAGAGGGTTACGTCCAAATTCCTCAAATCTAACATGAAAAGATCTAAGTCTATTTAGGTGTCTAAACATCAAATTATTCCTCAAACAAATTTGTTTGATAGTAAGAAGAAGACTCCAATCATAATACCTAAACAATGACTACCCATGTCACATGATAGTAGCAAGAAAGATTTGTGTTTCAAGAACTCTAGATGAAGGAAAGAGACAAGGTAATCTTTGGAGGAAATAAAAAAGGCAAGATAGAAGGAGTCGATAGAGTAAGTATCTATACCTTTGCATCAATTGATAAGGTGTTATTTGTTAAAGGTTTGAAACATAATCTGATAAGTATAAGTTAATTATGTGATAGTGGATATAATATTATCTTTAACAAAGATGAATGTATAGTTTAAAACGTAGATGATTCATCTCTGTTTACTAACAAAAGGAAAAATAATTTGTATGAGATTAAACTTGTTGATCGAGCAAATCATGATGTAACATGTTTAATGTCCATAAGAGCTGAACAATGGACGCGACATAAGAAATTGGGATATGTAAATATAAAGCTTATTTCAAAATTGAAAAAGTATAACCTTGTAAAAGGATTATCAAATATGTCATATTCACTAGATAGTTTATGTGAAACATGTCAAAGAGGAAAACAAGTAAAAACTTCTTTCTCCTCTAAAAACATCGTTTCCATTTCTGAACCATTTGAACTGTTGCATATAGATTTGTTTGGACCAACAAGAACGACTTCTTTTGGTGGAAGATGTTATGTACTAGTCACCATTCATGACTATACTAGATGAACATGAGTTATGTTCTTAACATGTTAGGATAAGTCTTTTAGAGTCTTCAATATATTTTGAAAACCTGTTCAAAAGAAAAAAAAAAGTTATGTATTACTTCTATTGAAAGTGATCATGTGATGAATTTGAAAACAAAAGTTTTTAAGGATTTTATGATAAAATAAAATTCTCTATAATTTTTTTACATCAACAATACTATAACAAAAGGTATGATGGAGAGAAAGAATAGGTCATTACAGGTAACGTAGGAGCATCCCCAACTAGGAGAATCATTACAAGCATGTAAAGAAATATAGAGGAAGAAGTAGAACAAACTCAAACTCAAGCTCAAGCAAGACTTGATAGTTTAGGTTCTAAAACATGTAATATAGTTGTAAACGTATTTGATTGTAATACTAGTGTTTCGACCAAGCTAAGTGAGTCTTTTTGAGATCATGGCCAAGACTTGTAACCTTGATGAATTTGTGACTTGTTTGCTTACTATAGAAGTAGCTTGAGTAGTAAAGCTTAGTAGAGAGGGGTGAAGTAAATATAAGTCATATGATTCATTATAATTCTCAAATGAAGCTGATTAAATTGAAAAACTCATTTGTGAATCCAAGAGTTAGACTCAAGTATAATGGTCTACTTGGATTAAGATATATAAAGTACAAAAACACACAAGAAGGGGGTTGAATTGTGTAGACTGTTTTTAAAACTTTTTTCCTCTAAGACGATGCATTTGCGTTTGTTGTTTTCAAAGCTTGATCAGACGCAAGATTGTTTTCTTATTTAAGATTGATTTTATTATCAAACTATTCAAGTTATTATCCCTTGTTAGTTAACAGATAAAACAATAGAGAAGACAACAGTATTTTTATACTCGTCTGATAAGACTACATCCAGTTCCCAGCAACACGCTAAGGTTCCACTATGAGTATTCTTTGAACCCAGCCACTCCCAGCTAAATATAGATATTATTTGGGCACAACCTTCCCAGGCTAAACAGGTATTTTTTGAACCCAGCCTTCACAGGCTAAACAGGGTATTCTTTGAACACAGCCTCCACAGGCTAAAACAGAGGTATTCTTTGAAACACAGCCTCCTCAGGCTAAGAGCACCACAACAGTGGATTTAGGAAGATGAAAGAATAAGTTTATCCTCTACGCAGAGAGGGGTTTTACAATGAGATCTATTCTAAGTTCAGGGCGAGTGAACTTTACTTGAGAGCTTGAAGTTTGAATATGATTTCTTTGTTCTGCAGTTCGCCAGCCTTCTCTTGAAATAATGAAGTCCTTTTGTAGAGAGCTCCTTGAAGTATCCGTTAGACTGAAGATTTGAACGTTAGTCCTTTGTCTTGGGGTCTTCAAACGTGTGACAGCGATCAATCAAAATAATTAATGTTTGTACAGGCTCTTTCTAACTTGATCAGAGACATCAACAAAAAGCATAGTTGCTTTTTGTTTTGCAGGGGTTTTGCACAGATCTCTATTTTGTCTTTGGAAGCTTCTTCAAGTAACGGTTAGATTTGAATTGGGGTGCGAGTTACTCCGTCTGAACTTCATTAAACGAGGTAGACGAATGAATAAATAAATGAGTTGTGTGTTGAATTCATTCGTCTGTCTCCTTCCGTCTGTTCCTTCGGTCTGTGCTCTTTTAGTCTGATACTTCAGTCTATGCTCTTCAGTCTGATGCTTCAGTCTGAGGCTCTTAAGTCTGTTGCTTCAGTCTGAGGCTCTTCAGTCTCATCTTTCAGTCTGTGCTCTTTCTTCCGTCTACAGGCACAACAGACTGTTCTGTAATTATCAAAACTAAGATGCTAAATCATCTTGACTTAACAAGATCCATGTCTTAATCCAAGAGGAAATCCAAGCCTTTGTTTGAGATATCTCAATCAAGGTATGAGATTAAATGCTTAATCACATGTCACTTTGAAATAGACACTTAACTCTTTGAAAGGACATGTTTCTTGAGGATAGAATTGTGTGGCTCATATTCAACTTCATTCATAACCTCTAGTTCTAGACTGATGTTTTCTTCTCAAGCTATCTCTTTTTATAAATAGGCATACCAGACTCATTGTAGGGACTTTTGACTAATTGAATGAAATTAGCTTTAAGTTTTCGAGGGAGTTTTCTCTTGTCTTTCTTAAGAAGAGTTCTTGAATCTTATCAATGGTCAGCAACAACATTGTAATGGTTTTTCCTTGGCTTATTGGCCTAGCCATGACACCTCTTTTCCATTTCTAAACCCTTTCCATCTTTTTCCTTTACAGTTTGTTTCTTTCATTGATAAAAACTCCATTGGAGTTTGTTGAGAAGGTTTTGTTGGAGAAGAAGATTGAGAACTTCAAGGACCTTTTTGGAACATCTCCAATGAGACCTTTATCAACAAGAAATCTCTAGAATAATGTTGAACGAGAATTCAACTCCTAAACACTTATGAGTAGAAGCAGTAAATAATGTTTGTTATATACAAAACAAAATATATTTAAGATCATTGCTAAATAAGACTTCTCATGAATTATGGAAGGGAAAAAATCCAACATGTCATATTTTTGTCTTTTCAGATGTCAATGTTTCATTGTCAACACTAATAACAATCTTAACAAATTTAACTCCAAGTGCAATAATAGAATAATGTTAGGTTAAACATGCAAAGCAGGTAGAGTTTTTAACTCAAGAACTTTAAATGTTGAAGAAACAACCCACATAAGATTTAATAGAAATAATCCTAATAAGAAATTATTAGAGCTAGAAGAATTTGTTGTCAGAAACAAGAAAAAAAATCCACTAGATGACAGAAGAGAATCTGTTGGACGAAATTGGCAAATGAAAAAAATATAATCTAGACCAACAAGTTATTGGTAGCATCAAAGATCCAGTAAAAACGAGAAACCTCCTCCGATTAGGTAGGTTGCTCCTATATCTAGAATGGAACCAAAAAAATGTCTACAAAGCACTTAGTGATGAAGGACGGGTTCAAGCCATGCAAGGAAAACTTGACTAGTCAGAAAATGACGTTTGACATGTCGTCTAATTACCTAAAGACAAGTCAGTTATTGGAACTAAATGGATACTCAAAAACAAACTCGACGAATCAGGCAAGTTTTTCAGAAACAAAGTTGGACTTGTAGCTCAATATTTCTCTTAAAAAAAGTATAGACTTATTGAAATGTATGTACATTATAAAATTATGAAATAAATTAAAATACGTTTTTTTATAAAATAAAATATTATATGAATGATAGAAAAATATTTTATAATAAAAAATTTCATCTGTCGATAATTGAAAATTTTATCGAGAAAAATTTAAAAATTTATAAAATTCAATCATTTTGATATAATTTTATTTTTAATGCGTAAAAATTAACTATATTAGGCACATCGTAATTTTTTAATAAATCATAAGATTAATTTTTTTTAAAAGTTAAAAAATTATAAAATGAATTAAAATATATCTTTTACAAAATAAAATATTACATAAATGATAAAAAAATATTATATAATAAAAAATTTAATCAGTCGATAATTGAAAATTTTATCAAAAAAAATTTAAAAACATATAAAATTTAATCACTTTAATATAATTTTATTTTTAATACATAAAAACTAATTACATTAAGTATGTCATAATATTATATTTTTCTAAAAGTTATAAAATATATTATAACAAGTCTTTTATAAAATAAAATATTATATAAATAATTGAAAAATATTTCATCGATAATTGAAAAAAATTTAAATTGGTCGCCTTCATCGTCATTGTCGGAGCCGAGGGTGGGGGAGAAGGAGGAAATGGGGAGAAGGGTGGCGAGAGAGAGCACAACGAGGATTCGCATGGTGAGAGTGAAACGAACAATGCAAATTCGAAGGAATTTATTGATTCGAATTGAAGAAAAGTTGAAGCAGTGAAGAGAAAGAGATTAAAGACTTGATATGGGTTACGTGTAACCTGACTCTTACGTGAGACTTGTTTCGTTCCTTCTCATACTGATGAACCGTACAGTAATGAATTCAATTGAATTGAATCCTCTGACTTCCCTACAACGCAGTTTCTTCCCTACCGACACAAACTATCCAATACTTCTCCAAATAAAGCGTAAACACTGCGTACATCTCGTTAATAATATTGCTAATTAAAAAAAGTAGAGTAATGGTAAAAGCTCTCCCTCGTACTAATTATTTAAAGATAACAAATTTATAAATTAGTAATAACAATTGTTAAAAGATAACAAATTCATATTGAAGATGATTATTCATTTCTGAAATTTTAAAAATTTAATAATTACAGTAAATCAATTTTTTTAAACAGTTATCATGACATAAATTTTGTTAATTAAAGTGGCCATGTTTATAATTTAAAAAATCTATTGATTTCTTGATTAAAACTGCTGCTCATATTTTTAAATTTAAGAAAACTTATCCATTTGGTGATCAAAATAACCCATTTTTTAAAAATTTTCAAATTTAATTATATATATATTTATATAAATTTTGATTTTATATTTTTCTTTCTTTGAGAATTCCCATTTGAAGGAAACAGACTACTCAAGAATTTTACATTTCATTTCTTTTCAGTCTTATTTAAGAATTATATAAATAATTAAAAAAATCGAAAAAGAATGCAATGCATCAAATTAAATGTTGATTAGTATTTATTGAGAACTTGAATAAAGAGTAAACGTTATTTTTAGATTAGAAATTTTTTTATAGAATTTAAAAGTGAAAATTTTGTTTCTTTGTTAACGTAAATTTTAATATTAATTTAAAAATAATAATTTGAAAATAAAAAATATAAAAAGTATTACAAAATTGAATTACTTTTAAATTCATTTTAAATTAATAATTATAATCGTTTTTTTTCTAAAAAAAACGATTTTAATTATTAATTTATTCATGAAAATCGATCTTATGATAAAGAAAAACTTCTAAGCATAAATTATGCTAACTACTATTTAATTAATATTTATCATTCAAAAAAGGAAAAACTCTTGTCCGTTTCTAAATATGCCGCCTTGATCCTTTTTATAAAATTGGGAGAGAAACAAGCGTTGTCGAGAATCAAGAATCAAGATCCCTAAAGTTTCATACTTTCTTCATTCTCTCTTGTTTTACATTATTTTAATTAATGCATATTCTGTTCCGAGCTTTGGAGTTTCGAGCATCTTATAGAAATTCTTCTCGTTCTAAGCCGTATATTTCGCAGGTTTTATGTGTTTGTTTTTGGTCCTGAGATGTACCAAGTTTTGGTTTTTATTATCTGATATCATTATTAGGTTATCTAGACATTCCCATTATGAGGTTTTATCCTCTAAGGCTGCGTTAGGAAGAAGCCATTTTGTTGCTGTTTAAAATGTCCAATGAAAGTTTGGTCCTTGATGTATAATTGTATTGTTCTATTCATTGGCAAGTTAAAAGGGCTTGGCTTTTTTCAAGAGAATATTGCTTTATACTAAGATTATGATCTTATTATATTTAAATTAGGGAACCTGCAAAGACCCGTGTGCTTTTTGTTTCAGCAATCTTTTCCCTTCTCAGCGTAGCTATAATTTTCTTGTTCTTGTCATGGCTCATTTGTTAGGTTATGATCCTTGTTCCCATTTGAGTAGGGCCTTTTCCCATTACCCTTCTGTCTCTTCTTCCGAGTCTAACAGAAGCATTGGATTCACTCTTAAAGCTTGTTGTGATGCCAATGGTGGTGATAATGTAAATAGGGTCTTTGTAAAGAAAAAGATAAAGCCCTATGGTTTTGCATCCCTTCCTCACCCAACCTTGTTAGGTGATTTGGAGAATGTTGAAAGTATATCTTTGGATGGAAGTCCCACCAAACCTTTTTGTTTGCATGATCAACAATTGCCCCAGAAACTTGTTGTCGCAATTGATGTTGATGAAGGTAGGCATTGATGTATGCATTTTCCCTCCCATCTTTTTATCTTATATGGTATCTGCTTAGTTTTAAATTAGTTATGTTGTCATATATTTTTCTTTAAAGAACCTTTGCTGAATAATGATCTTTTTCCAGTTTCATTAATTAGTCTGAATTTATATTTCACTTCATTTCCTTTTATTTTGTAGTATATTTTTAAAATACTATAAAATAATAGAGTAACTCACACTAATACTCTTGGTGTTTCATGAGATTGAGCAAACACTAAGTACTTTCTCATTCCCTACATTAAACCCCTTAGTTATTTGAAAAAAATTATATTGGTATCCCTTCTACATTACATTAACTTCCATGATTGTTTGAAAAAGCATTACACCATGATCCCCTTAATTTGCAAAACTTCGTATGGAGTCATTATAATTTACTCTAAATGGTATGAAACTAAGTCAAAAGTGCCCTTCCTAGGTACATGGAACTGTCAATTTATTCTTGTTTGATGTACATTTCTTTTGTTAAGTGTGAAGTTATAATGTTCTTGGCAATTCTAAGAATGCAAACTTAAATCTAGCCTTATCCACTTTTGCTATGCCTATATTGTGTACTTATTTCATTTGTTTTATTTTATATACAAGCAGTATTAGGAAACTTTGTGTCAGCACTGAACAAGTTCATAGCAGATCGATACTCGTCAAATTATTCAGTTTCTGAGTATCACGTGTATGAATTCTTCAAGGTACACCTGATAGCTCTTTCAATAATTCTATTTTGTTCTTAGGTAATTGAAAATTTGGAATTTATGAATTTTATATTTACAATAAAATTCCTGTGGGTTATCCTGGGCTACTCTGTATTTTGAGTTATTTGAGATAGAAGATTAATACTCCCAGCAATAACTTGTGATTTTGTTTGAGTCTTACAGTCATTTTCAAGTCAAAAACTTATTATATTGAGTACTATAGATTATTTATCTGATATATTTCAAGCTATTTTTCGCTGTGCCTTTGACTTTTACAATTTGATACAATTTATTATTCATGATTTTAAAAATAATCTTAATGATTCACAATTTGAATTGTGATTAAATATATAGATATCTGTTTGTATGAATGGAGTCATGCATTTACGTTAACTCTTAATTGTGTTCTTTTATGGATTTCTTGGCATTTCTAGATTTTGTGTACTTTTTCTTTCTGATTTTTTTATATCATGTTGCCTTGAGCTGCAACGTCCTGTATGCATGAGTTGTATCTGCCATATGGCTTCTACCACCTTGGTACTAGATAATTTGAGCTTTGTTGAGCATATTTGTATGAGTCTGATGAACCATTCATTTCTGTTACAGATATGGAACTGTTCACGTGACGAAGGTAACTGCATATCTGTCAATCTCATGGATATTGCATTGTGTGAAATTTTTTATTAGTCTTCCTTCTCCATTTCTTATGAGAATTTGTGGGATAGTTGAACACAAATTATCTTGCATTCCTGCTCCATTGAATAAAGTGTGTTGTGTTTTGAAAATTGGCATCTTTCAAGAGATCATGTCAGGTCTGTTGCATATCAAATTCTTGAACCAAGCTAAATATGGACCAAAGTAATTTCAAATTATAATTGCTTTTGTGTACCATGCTAATAGCAAGCAACCCCTTGTCATGGAAAAAGAAGGGGAAAATTGAAATAAATCAGTCCAAGATGGCAAGATCCAAGAATTATATTCATGCTACTAGGCATAAAAAATGAATTCCCGGATACATATTCTGATGATTCACCAATAACAGGAATGGAGTGGATGTAGTATTAAGATAGTAGAAAATGAAAGCTTAAGCTCTTACAATAGCTAGGACCAGAGTCTCAGCTTCGCAGAGAAAAAATAATCTGTCAACATAACTACCCGAAATGATTGAATTCCTTCCTCTGTTCCCCCACTCACCAGTAATTATACTGCCTCCTCTAACTAGGCAACTCAGCATGACAATTATTTCTTTTCCCCTTTTTCATGCATTATCTTACGTGCATTGACTTAATCAAATATACTATTGAGTTGCTTAAGAGTCAAAAAGGACCAGTTTGGATGAGCTTCTCTAGAAGAAAAGAATGAAATTTACTTCCCGAAAAGTTAAAATTAGTTTTTCATTGACTAATTTGTAGAAGTTTATTCTTTTAATTTTTCTAAAAGATGTGAGACTTCTTGCATATTAGCTGATGAGAATCTAATTTTAACTTTTGAAGAAGTAAAATTTCATTCGTTTTTTCTTTTTTTTTTTTTCCTCCTATAAGTCCTTTTAGAGGAAAAAAACCCAAACTGGCCTGAAGTTAATAACTTTATTGAGTCCTTTTATATGAAGTGGATTTTATGCCTAATGAAATTTATGCTTCAATCTGATAACTGGACAGATTGATAATCTGTACCTTCTTCTTGGCAGCAAATACCCGTGTTCATGAGTTTTTTGAGACACCATACTTCAAGTTGGGGATCCAACCTATCCCTGGTGCTCATACAACCCTGCAGAAGTTATCTAAAATTTGTAACTTATCAATTGTAACGTATGATGTTGGTACTGAATATTGATTTTTATTTCAACCTATAACAAAAACTGGTCAGCATCAACTAACAACTATTGATATATTTTTTTATCAGATCTCGGCAAAATGCAATCAAGGATCACACACTTGAGTGGATTGAGAAACATTTTTCAGGATTGTTTCAAGAGATTCACTTTGGAAACCACTTTGCTCTTGATGGGGTCTCAAGACCAAAGTCAGAGATTTGTAGGTATGCCGCTTCATTTCTCTACTTTTTCCTAAAACCATTGTTTCCTTGTCAAAATTTTGATCTGTTCTCTGGATAGGGAAGTCCAAAAAGCTGCAAGCTTACTGGTTCCAATGATTTGTTGTTGATAGATTCCTTGTATATTGTTAGGTCTTTAAATGCTAAGGTTCTCGTTGATGATAACCCGAGATACGCCATAGAGTGCGCAGAAGCCGGAATTAGAGTCCTACTGTTTGATTACGAAAACTCGTACCCTTGGTCTAAGACTGAATATGTCGATCGGCATCCCCTGGTGACCAAAGTTAAGAACTGGGAAGAAGTTGAACTGCATTTGATGTCATTGATAGCTTCGTAGTTACTAAAATCCTGGAGCAAGGATTTGTAAAAAGCACTTGTTTTAGATGAAGTGTAGACTAGTTCTTGTGCCTGAAATATCTGCTGAAACATGAAAAGGGTTAAATTAGGGAAAGTAGCTGCAAGGATTATATGTTTTCCCCATTTGAGCAATAACTAAGTTGTTCATTGTAGGGGAATTTCTCACGTATATGGATGGATGATTAGTCAAATATTTGTTTACAATTTCCATGGACATTTAGGTGAAATTCATATCACAGGATTCTACCACCATCTAACAAAGCAATATAGACCTTGGTGATACAACAAAGGTGTTAGTCCATTAGCTTTGGTTGGCTGAATGAATCAAATGAACTTTTGTTTTCTCACAAACTATGTCTTGTAAAAGGTCATTAGATTTAAATTTAAGCCCTTTTTAACTTTCTTCATGTAGTTTTTCTCTTTTTCCCCTTAACTCTTAAGTATTGGGCTATTCAACATATGATCAACCCTTCTTAGTGGAGCTTTCCCAGTTATGTTAGTTTTCTGACTAATTATTCTGAAACTATTTTTGTACTCATTTATAACTTACATATTAAATATTTTTTTAACCAATATCTTAAGATCACTTATCAGGGGATTTCAATACATACATATATATATATATATATATATATATATATATATATATATGTATATTGAAAGAAAAGATACATGTTCCGTCAGCCACTTTCAAATTGTGCAGTTATATAATGTACACTCCATCAATGTATTAACAATTAAAAAATATTTAATTTACCGGTTACATATTTTTTTTCAGAATTGATTCAATAGTTGACAGTAGAAGTTGCACCAGATAACATTTCAAGTGTTGAAGCTTTTCTTGTAAAATTACGTGTAAACTTTTATATTAAAACCATTTGACTATAATAGAATTAACGGATGAGAGTTATTGTAATAAAAAGTTACGTGTACCTCTATATATACATGGAAAAATCCACTTATTTGAATTATAATGTTGAGAAAAATATCTTTCATCTTTACTTTTTATTTATTATTTATAATGGATTGATGGATGACTGATAATTCTCTCTGAGAAAATTAATTAAAACAACTTTTTGATTAAATAGATCCATGTGAGGTTTGGGTACATCAATTACTTTTATTACTAAATACATGTTTCTAATTCATATTATCTATTCATGATACTTTTCAACAAAAACATTGTCATCCTAGGAGAAGCGGCAATTCCACGAAAGCAAGCTGTAAACGCGGTTTTATTGTTGGGGCATCGCCGATCTTTAAAGCATGTCTCTTTCGACTTCATTGCTTTCCCAGAAAGACAGATGTATAAACATATATAACCCCTTTCCAGTTTTGTTCTTCCTTCTGCATAAGAATTTTGTCTGTCGATGGAGACTCCAATCATTCCAAGACAAGTCATGTGCAATTGTTGACTATAAATAACACAATTAGGAGAAAAACAATGAGAATAAATTTCTTAATAAGAATTCAAAACTGATAGGTTATTTATAAATGCATTTGTGGTATTAGTTAATTATTTAAAATAATTTCTCTTGAGCTTGATTGGATGTTTTCATACTTGAGCACTCTTATTCAGTTTTAAGAAACTCAGAATCATTATATATCAAAATAATAATTTTTGGTAATCAATTCACATAGTGTAACTAAGTAACTCCTCTTAGAGATTACCTAAAGGCAATTTTATTTCAGTTAATTAAGTTTTCCTTTTTAATATTTGATGCAGTTGTATGTCTATGGCTAGACTGTCATTGGATTGCTTAAGATCTTAATAATGGTAGGTGATAATAAGTGATTTTATTATATATTTTGATTATTCAGTTGAATTGAACTTTTATTTTTATATGAAAATTAAAATTTTGAGTTGATTTTTTGAAAGTGTGGATTGAAAATTTTAGTTTTTGAAAAATGACAAAATAACAAGACACTCCTACAAGTATAATATGTTTATTTTTTTAGTGTCTAGATGATAAATAAATAGTTAAATTTAGAAATTAAAATGAAAATAAATTATATATTTCAATGACAATGGTAAGACATCTTTTAAGAATTAAAATAATAAATATATTACACTTTTATTTCATTATGAAAGAAAATTGTTGTATTCAAGGGAAAAATGATGGTTTACTTGCAAATTTTATTGGTAATTAAGTGTATCTGTGCACTAATTGTGTCAACTATGGATGAACAAGATACATGTATATTATGTTTAGAGTTGTATTGAACTTTAAAGTAACTTAGTCAAAATCAATTTTTAGTGGGAAATCAATTCTAAATTCTTCAACGACTTATATCAAAATATTTACCGGAAATCAACATCAGTTTTAAACATGAAATTGAACACACACTTGAAGTGATCTAATTTATGTGTGCATGCTTTTACTTTTTATTATAAAACTAAACATTCAATAAAATCATTCAAAATAGGTCATATTACTTTAAGACTAGTTTAAATTGAAATTAGTTTTGTAAATAAATTATATTTAGAATCACTTTTACTGACACTCTTCTAAACAAACAAAATCTTTCTGAGATCAACGTTAGATATAAAATCAATTTTGCAACGTGATGTCAGACACTTACTAATTTCATCCCTCGGAACATGCTGAAATCCTGGTGTTCGGCGTTGAAAAAAATAAGCCCTCCCATGCTTTGTCTAATTACTATAATTTGCATGAAGACGAGCAAGTATGGGTCTCTTGTGTTAAGTTTTTATTTCCCTTTTAAATTTCTTAGGTAAGTGCATCCAAAATAGGAAATGGGGACGGTGAACATTTTCTCTTGTGGGTCATTAAGAGGAAGATGATTGTGACTCATGTAGATCTTAAAGCATGGAAGTTCACAAAGATGGCAAAATTTATTCGGCAGAAACTGTAGTGGTCACTGTAGGTGGCTATAAAGAACCTTATGTCCTCCAGATTTTTCACATCAGAGAGTGACAATGACATTATTTGCTTACACCCAAAGAGAGTCTTAACAACACCGTATACGTAATACCATTTTCGATACACTCTTGTTAGTTAAAACTAAATCAAGTCTAATTAGTTTAATTAAATCCCCAAATAGAAAATAAAATTTACACATTGCATAAGAACTAACCTTTGTGACAATAATTAATGGAAAAGAGGGTTATATAGATAGCGTTTCTGACTTGGATAGTGACCACCGACACTGCAACAAATTAAAACACGCATATCCTTCTCTCTGTGTTGTGTAGCATCTTCCTTTCACTATCTTATTATTATCGCTTATCAAGTATAGACTGAGTCATAACGCTTTTCTTTGCAACCTTCTTAATTTGAGATTATCATATTCAAAAGACGCCGCGCCATGAATTTTATTCCTACATTCACATTGTAATGAAAAAAAATGATTTAAGTGGCGAGGGAGTGTTTTAATGGTACCTTTCCTCAACCCTGCAACAGACCCATTTGCCATAAATTCCCTCACCTTCCCATCTAACCCTCACATTCTACACTATTTATTACCCCTTTTCTCTCTTTAAATACGCATCATCTCTCCTGAATGAGTAAGTAACGAAAGAGAGTTATTTCCCCAATGGCACTTTGTTCAAAGAAAAAAGAGGTACCCCAAATTGCATTGACACTTACACCCACTATCATACTCATCTTCTTGCTTGTTCATTCTGCTGCTGCTGCTGCTGGTGCTCCCACTAACACAGTGGGATCGGAGTTACTGAAGGTTTCTCCTTCTGAGTTCGCGGGGACAGTCAAAACTGTGGTTGATGTGTTGCAAGATGTTACCTCTATTCTTTCAGAATTCGGTGGTTCTGGTTTTGGTGATTCCCGTCTTTCTAATGCCGTTTCTGACTGTCTCGATTTGATGGACATGTCCTCTGATGAACTCGACTGGTCTGTCTCAGCTACAGATTCTCCCCAAGGTACCATTTTCCACATTGAATCCATATTCTAGTTATTGTATATCAGAAAAATACTACAAAGTTAACATAAATGCACAACCAACTAGCATGTCAAATCTGTACTTTCAAAACATAAAGAGTGAAAACAAGAATTTGGCATATGGTTACTTGTTGATTGTGTATTTCTATTGGCTTTGTAGCATTTCTGTGTATTATTTCCATGGATTTGGAACGAATATATTTTATGGTTTGCAGGGAAACATAACAGTACAGGGAAGCTGAGTTCAGATTTAAGGACATGGCTAAGTGCGGCACTTGCGAACCAAGACACATGCATGGATGGATTTGACGGCACAAACGGCATAGTGAAAGGTTTAGTATCCACAGGACTAGGCCAAGTGATGACACTACTCCAACAACTTCTCACACAGGTGAACCCTGTTTCGGAAAATTTCACTTTCTCTTCTACCCAAGGTCAGTTCCCCTCGTGGGTTAAACCAGGTGAAAGGAAGTTACTTCAAGAACATGGGCTCCACGTGGATGCGGTCGTGGCTACCGATGGTACCGGTAACTACACCAAGATCATGGACGCCGTGTTGGATGCGCCTAATTATAGCATGAAACGGTTTGTCATATATGTCAAGAAGGGTGTTTACCATGAGAATGTTGAGATCAAGAAGAAGAAATGGAATCTCATGATCATTGGTGATGGCATGAATGTCACCGTTATTTCCGGTAACCGGAGCTTCGTCGACGGTTGGACCACGTTCCGCTCTGCTACCTTCGGTAACAACACTACTCAACTTAATCTTTTTTTATTGTTTTGTCATCTTGAAGAGTTACTGTTACAAATAAAAATACTAAGTGGTTCTTAATATTTACTGGATAAATGATAAGCTATTAAGCTAATCTTGCCATAAAAAAATTTACAGATTTCTCTCAAAAGGGTAAAAATTTTCATTGTATTTTTGTTGTATATAGACAAATTGACAGATTTCATGACATAATGGCACGCTACTATGCTAATCTTGGCACGAACTCATCAAAGTTGAGTTACACCATTTTATAAAATTTTTATTGTGTTTGTAACACCGAGGGAAATGGTACCTATTCCCGAGGTTAGGTAGTGTCTGACCCTATTATGTTTTGTATGAGATTGAGAGCACACATTGAGATATTTACCATACCTAGAAACATGCCGGATGTATACCCATGAACAAGTGGCGACAAAAATAAAAAGAAAAAGAAAGGACAATAGAAAGTAAAATTTAAAAACTGTAATAAGTAATACTTGTATGTTATAATTAAAAAAAAGTAAGGGAAATAAATTATTTGTAATTTAAACTAGCTGCATGTCAAATAATTAAACAAAAAACTATACCGTCTGTCATAAAAAGAAATTTGATTTTTGTTTTTAGAATTGAAACTCTTTTTTTTTGTTCAATTGAAAAAGAAAAAAAATGATATATCCATAGTTTATTTGTTTATTTTCTTTCCATGTTGTTTAAACACCATGAAATAAATGCAATTGCCCAGGTAGTGCTAACCGGAAAATAGTTGTCAGTAATATTCGTGGCAAGGGAGTCATTAAAGTTGCCAAGTTGAGCTTTGTTATTTAAATTTAAGCACCTATCGTAACCATGTATGCAACCTACTGGTAATGAAACATAAATGACCATGTGCTGCATTAGTTATGTTCAGAACAACAAAAACACTTGTTGTCTTCTTCAACGGCCGAAATCTTTGACCCAACACTCTTTGTCTATTTTTTTATTCAGGATATTTATTAAAATATTTAATTTCTAAAAATCCACTTTCTAATACACTTCTGTAATTTGTTGATTTTCTTTTTATTGATTAAAATTTACAAAATTTCTTGAATTATCAATTATTTAAGTGGTTGCATTGAATGTGCAGCTGTGAGTGGTAGAGGATTCATAGCACGAGACATTACCTTCCAGAACACGGCAGGGCCAGAGAAGCACCAAGCAGTGGCTCTTAGATCAGACTCTGACCTTTCTGTATTCTACCGATGTGGGATTGTGGGTTACCAAGATACCCTCTATACCCACACCATGCGCCAATTCTATAGAGAATGTAAAATCAGTGGCACAGTGGATTTCATTTTTGGTGATGCCACTGCTATTTTCCAAAACTGCCACATAGAAGCCAGAAAAGGGTTACCAAATCAAAAGAATACCATCACAGCTCATGGGAGAAAAAACCCGGATGAACCAACCGGTTTCTCCATCCAATTTTGCAACATTTCTGCTGATCCTGAGCTTGTGAAATCCGTTAATTCCACCCACACATATCTTGGAAGACCATGGAAACCATATTCTAGAACAATTTTCATGCAATCTTATATTAGTAATGTGTTAAGGCCAGAAGGGTGGTTGGAGTGGAATGGGGATTTCGCATTGGATACATTGTACTATGCTGAGTACATGAATTATGGGCCAGGTGCTGGAATAGCTAACAGAGTCAAATGGCCAGGGTATCATGTGATGAATGATTCTAGCCAAGCTAGTAATTTCACGGTAACACAATTTATTGATGGGAATCTTTGGTTACCTTCAACGGGTGTAACGTTCACTGCTGGATTAGGTGTATGAAATTTAGCACTGTCAAATCTTGTATGTCCTTGTTGTACTACCCTTTTTCAAGTGCTTTTTTCCATGAATTTTACCTCGTCCACACGAATACACATTCAACTAGTCACTTGGGATACTAGGAACTAGTTGGTTTTGTATTCTGGTTGAATGTGTAGATTTTATTTTTTAACAATTTAATGTAAAAAATATGGTGGGTGGGTGTTCAATTTCATTAATTTCAACTCTGTAGTTGACTGTTTCTCCATATCCTGTTGCATGCTACACGTTGAACTAGTCTAGGGGTAAGTTTTATGATGTTTGGGCAGTGTTATTGTCATGTGTATTAATTAATTATTTATAAGTATATATAGTTTTTATAATTTTAAAAATTTAATTTTTTTAAAAAATAATTAAGAAAGATAGAACGGTACTGTCATGGACGAGTATTTACCATACTTTTCAAGAATTGAAAATAAGAAAAATGAAAACTTTAATAGTTTAATTCAATACTTTTCAAAGACAGAGTATTTACATGAGAAAGGATGCAAAGAATAACGGAGAGATTGATTCTTCAAATAAATTCTAATTTATATGGGGTGGATGAGTCATATGAAGTCATAAGAAGAAAAAAAAATACATATAATTAAATTGCATCTATAAATATTTACATAAGAAAAATAAAAAAAATACATATAATTAGTGTCTTTGTATTGAGTAACAAAAATATAAAAAACCAAAAAAATGTTGCTTGAATAATAAATTAATCTAAAAATACGCAATTAACATTTTTACATTATTCGTATATTAAAAATATAATATTATTATTATTATTTTTAAATAAATATTTTATAATTTAATATATTTAATTTAATGATAAAAATATTCTTAATTTTTATTTTAAGTATATATTCATGAAAAAATATTTTATAACACTAAGAAGATAAAAAGAAAGTAGAAAAAAAAAAGTAAAGGAGGGTGACAAAAATCTAAAAATTACTAAAAAAATAATAACTGTAAAAGAAAATGATTAAATTCAAATGAACTTGAAAGAATGGATTGCGGGCTACAATGGCCTTAGCAAAGAAAGCTTAAGTGTTTGCTTGCTGCACCCAACAATTTTCTACGTGCACCCTACAAAATGTACTATGCTCATTCTTCTAGAGTACAAGGATGCATGAAGACATTGCCAAAAGCTTACATATAGTTTTGGACCTTTAAAATGAAATCCATACCCAGTGAAACCACAGGTTTGATGGGCTTTGGATGGTTTTTCAAATTCATTTACTCTATTATAGTCTCCACTTTTTGACTTTTAATTTGTATTGAAAGTAAAAGTAATCAAATATGAGAAGTAAATAACCAAAAAAATTAATAATAATAATGTTTTTAGTAAAAATGTTTAAGAAATTAAATGTTTAAGTTAAGAGAATGAGTAACATTTACTAAAAGCTAGAAATGTTATAAAACAAAAACAAATCAATAACCAGTAACATGTATTGTAAAAATGTTACAAAACAATCTAACTTCAGAAAGTTGGTAACATTTGATTGCATGTTACTAATAATAGTTAGCAAAGTTAACCTTCCCATCTAACCATGACATTCGACACTATATATTTCCCTTTCTTCTCTCATTAACTACACAACTTTCCTTAGAGAGTAACATAACAGAATTCTCCTAATGGCGCTTTCTTCAAAGAAAGTGTTATCTGGAGTAGCACTATCACTAACACCCACTATCACATTGATCTTCTTGTCCGTGCTGTGTGCTGCTGCTGCTCCTAATAACAACGAGGGATCGGAGTTGCTCAAGTTACCTCATTCTGAGTTTGCGAGTACTGTGAAAACTGTGGGTGATTTGTTGAAAGATGTTACTTCTTTAATTTCAGCGCTCAATGGTGATGGCTTTGGTGATTTGCGTCTTTCTAAAGCCGTTTCTGATTGTCTCGACATGATAGACATGTCTTCTCATGTGATTAATTGGTCTGTCTCTGCTATTCAGAGTCCCCTAGGTACCATTTTCTGATAAATTAAAGATCTTTTGTTAGAACAGTACTCTAAGAATATTTCTGTCATGTTTTTTTTGTTCATATTAATTTTTCTTCTTCTGAGCTTCTTTCCATGCTGCATGGTACCTATACT
The DNA here is from genome assembly GCA_026586105.1 of Hylodesmum podocarpum. Classification (NCBI taxonomy): domain Eukaryota; kingdom Viridiplantae; phylum Streptophyta; class Magnoliopsida; order Fabales; family Fabaceae; genus Hylodesmum; species Hylodesmum podocarpum. The sequence goes on along the minus strand of JALJEV010000493.1, from coordinate 3,301,011 downwards.
TTCCATTATTAGATTTGACACCAGCAATATGACATACCATCATTTATATTTTTCCTTTTTTGATTATGGATGCATCTAAAAGGTAAAATTAGTAATTTGACCTTTTAACGGATTTTATTTTTCAATGTATCTTTTTAATTTGTAATTTTGGTTTAATTCTCTACTTTTTATTTTTTTAATTTGTTCAAATGCCAATTATTGCAAATTTTGATAATTAAAAGTAAGGTTTTAAAAACATGATTAATTCAAGATTTTAAATATTGTTAAAGGTGCATAAACAATTCTTATCTTATAATTTGATTTTATAAGATTGAGTTAAGGTTATAACTCATATTTTCAATAGAATATTAAGATTATTTATTGTTACCAACTCATTGCACTATCTGTTAGACCAATAATTAAATCATCTGTTATTTAGTTTCTATGTTTCAAATGTCCAATTTTTAACATAAAAGATTTAAAAGAACAAAAATAAATAAAATAATAAATATATATTAATTAAAAATAATTCTCACTTTATAAATATTTATAAGATCGAATAATAACAGTACATAAATTAAAAACAATTCTCATCGCTCACGATTAATTTTGTATAATTGACTTATCTCTTCTCGTTGCTTCTCTCTTTGTCTATATACCAACCTTTTATCGGTGCTAGAGTCCAATTTTTAGAACCTAGCTTAAAAGCTTATTTTCCTTGAAGACCTTATTATAATACAAAATTGAGGACATGCATGCAGGGAAGCATACGGATCCAGGAAAAGTGAGTTCAGATTTGAGGACATGGCTAAGCGCAGCACTTGCGAATCAAGAGACATGCATGCAAGGGTTGGAAGGCAGCAACAGCACGACCAAGAGTCTAGTAACCTCAGGACTACATCAAGTGACGGAACTACTCAAACAACTTCTATCACAGGTTAACCATGTTCCGGACAACAGCACTTTGTCTTCCACACAGAGCCAATTTCCGTCGTGGGTTAAGCCAGCTGAACGGAAGCTTCTTCATGCAAAAAGGCATCGCGTGGACGCTGTGGTCGCCGCCGATGGGTCCGCCAAGTACATCAATGTAATGGATGCGGTGTTGGATGCGCCTGATTTTAGCACCAAACGATATGTCATACATGTAAAGGAGGGAATTTACTATGAGAATGTGGAGATCAACAAGAACAAGTCGAATATTATGATCATTGGAGATGGCATGGATCTCACTGTTATTTCCGGTAACCGCAGCTACGTCGACGGTTTTACAGTGTTGAAGTCACCTACCTTCAGTAAGAACACTCCAACCACTTCTTTGTTTATTTACTTCACCCTAATAATATCATAACTATTTCATAAAATTTATTTTTTAATTTTTCTTCTTTACATCTTATGATATCAAATATTTTTATATTTTTTTAATTTGTCAATATTTTTATATCTTTCTTACCATTTGTTTAAATTCTATATATGCACTTACTAACATTCTCCATTCTTTTTCTTACCTTGATTTTTAGGTTTTCAATTAGAATCGAGCCTTTTGAAAAATTTATTTGGAAAGATGTTTAGCACAAAAGGAAAATAATAAATTAATTTTTTAGAAAATTTAAACTAATTTATGGATTAATTAATTTGTAGAAATTCTCCAAAAATTTTTTAGAAGTTCTTTAAAGCTTCTACATATTATCTAATTTAGAAATTAATTTTAACTTTTCATGAAATTTATTTCAGAATTTTCTTATTATTTTCTTTTTTCTTGATGTCCGTCTACAAAAATTTACCCAAATAATTAAACAGAATATTTTTATGAATTATTCTTTCATGAAAATATTTTGAAAATTTTGTCAATTAGTTATCTATTTTAATATATTTTAATTTTATTTTAAAATACACTTTAATCAACTTTAAATAAATTGTCAATATTTAAAAATAATTTATATTGCAAATTGAACTATTATTTATCTTAAGTTTTAAATATGATTTATAATTTAAAAATATATTTTATTATAAACTTTCCTTATAAGATAATTCATCCCCATATAATAAATCATATATATTGAACCAGAACATTTATTCTTATATTTCACTATGCATTTTAACAAATTTCTAATTTTTTTCATCAACTGAAACCTTGTTTCAGTGTTTGATAAATAAGTATCGAACAACTGTTTTAATAGCTTCTAGCATTTGTTAAGACACTAGTTTAAGTAGAATTTTCAAAACAAAAACGATTTAAACACACTTAACATGCTATTAGATACTCAAAAGAGAGTAAAAAAAGTGAAAAATGTATAATTAAATACATAAGTAATATGATGTATAATATATAAGGATTTTAAATATTATCACTCTTTTCAAAAATAACTTCCTGATTATAGTTGAAATAGTAACTTTATTACTGATTCATCATCAACTGCTAATTAAGTTCATAAGGCCAAAAGCACTTGTCTTCTTCAACGAGCAAAGACCTTACACAAATTCAAACATTTGCTTTATTTATTTATTTACGGCAAACTATTATTTTTTTCCTATTAAAACTCTAAGAGCTTGATTTTAATCTTTTAAATTTTTTGTCTTATCTTGATGTCTCTAATTGAAAATACATCATCTTTTACTTTCATAATATTTTAGATAGCATTTTATAATTATTTTAAGGATTAAAAATAATATCTTTTGTAAATTAAAATTATCAAAATAAGATAAAGAATTAAAAAAACTAAAATCAAACTTTTAGAAATTTTTTTAAAAAAACTGAAAACATATTTTAATTAATTATTTATTTATTTAAGTTTAAATGCATTCATATATAATATGCTGATATATTTTAAAATAAATAAATGTATATTAACAAATGTATTTATTTATTTATTAATTATTTTACGTTTGTTATTGTATGCATGTGCAGATGTGTTTGGCATAGGATTCATGGCAAGAGACATTACATTCGAGAACACAGCAGGGCCAGAGAAGCACCAAGCAGTGGCACTAAAATCAGACTCTGATAAATCTGTATTCTACCGATGTGGGATTTCGGGTTACCAAAGCACCCTTTATGCCAATATCTTGCGCCAATTCTATAGAGAATGCAAAATCAGCGGCACAGTGGATATAATTTTTGGTGATGCCGCTGCTGTTTTCCAAAACTGTCACATAAAAGCCAAAAAAGGACTACCAGATCAACATAACACCATCACAGCTCAGGCCAGAGCACACCCAGCTGAACCAACCGGTTTCTCCTTTCAATTTTGCAACATTTCTGGTGATTTTGACCTTATGAAATCACTTGATTCCACCTACACATACCTTGGAAGACCAAAGAAACGTTTTTCTAGAACAATTTTCATGCAATCTTACATTAGTGATGTGGTGAGGCCAGAAGGGTGGATCCCTTGGATAGGGAAATTTGCACTGGACACATTGTACTATGCTGAGTACATGAATTATGGGCCAGGTGCAAGAGTAGCTGATCGAGTGAAATGGCCAGGGTACCATGTTATAAATCGTTCTAGACAGGCTAATGAGTTCACGGTAGCAAAATTTATTTCCGGGAATCTTTGGTTACCTTCAACGGGTGTAACGTACGTCGCTGGATTGCGCGCATGAAGTTAAACACTGCTAAATCTTGCATCAGTTGCATGTACTTTTTACATACTTTGCTTATTAATCAAAGTGTGGTCTTTTATAGATAAAGAACAAAATGATGACATGTAAAAGATGATGGTGGACGAGTGTTCAATTTCATTAATTTCAACTTTGGCTGTTAAAGAATTTTCTGTTTTATCTTCGTTCTCCAAATCATGTTTTTCTTCTCAGCTTTTTGGATTTCATTCTTATGAATGGTACATGCAACGTTAAGTTGGTCCAATAAAGGATTATTGAGAAGGTGCCAGGGCCCGGGCGGCGCCTCTAACTAACGATTAGAAAAATTTTAAATTTAATTTTTTCTAAAAGAGATGCCATAAATTTCTTGCCTCTTCAATGTTAAATAAAATAGAATGGAGGCGTCACCCCATATTAGTCATGCGGCCTTTTTAATTTCAATTTTATTTAATTAATAACATAAATACACAGCCAATTAATTAATTCATTTATAAATTTTATATATATATATATATATATTTTTCACTCTTTCACATTTTATATAAATATATATATTTCTTTATTTATATTTTATAACTAATTATCTAATTTTCTACTTATTTCAATTATCTATCAAATTATTTTCTTTTAATTTAGAATGCCACGCACTGCATTGTTTGACACCTATGTTTCGGCTCACGCTTTTAAGCTATTCCACGTATTATTTTATTGTGGAAAGTGCTTTTTCCTTTGGTACCTTTATTTTTTTGGAGGGATCTATTACCTCGACATTGTTATCCAAATAACATCAATTTCGAATATAATTTTTAACTAGACTCGTTCCGTAAAATGTTAATGGAATGGGTTTAATTTAGTTAAATTGCCAAAATTAATCGTACATGTAAATAATATTATTTTTTCATTCTAATTAATGTAGACAAAACAAACTAAATAGTTATAATATTTAGACATTTAGAATTTTAATAGAATATTGAAACTTTTGGGGAGTAAGGTTTACTCATAAGACAAAAAAAATCAAAACTAAAGCTCAAGTATACGAAAGATCAAAGAATCATCATAAGCATCAAACTAAACACTATTGTAACCATGACAAATAAGTTTTGTTGCCTAGTTTCCACAGCCGAAGACCTCTTGGATCCAGGGTCTGATGTCCTAGACCCTAGTCTTAGTGGATCTGAATCGGGTTCCATTGTTGGTGCAAGAGCAGGTGCAGGGCTGGTAGCAAGTTGGCCCACAACAAGCCCAATATCAAATTTGCATGTGCATTAGGGGTGAAGGGTCTTGGTCAGTGATGGCTGATAATATAAGAAAAATATTTAATAAAAAAATAAAATATATATATTAACTATACAATGTGAAGAAGAAATAAAATATATATAAAATATGAAGGAAGATAAATAATAAATGAATCGATTGATACATCACTTGGTAGAGTGCATTGAGTTATATAGGAAGCTTTATTTTATTATCTCAATCTTATTTCGCTAATAATTATAATATGTAATTAATTCACTCATAAAATTTATACGTATTTTTCTTTTTTTATATTTTATATTTATATATATATTTTCTGAGTATTCCAATTATCTAGTAAATTATTTCGTTATTGTTCAACCTCTCACAAGGTGACCCAATACCCAAACTTGATACTTAATGCTTCCATCATAGTTGAAGATGCCCCTGTGTGACTCAAATGTTCCCGGTTCATACCTCAAATTAATCCACTGATTATACCTCAAATTTTTATTAGTTTGTATAAAGTAAACAGATTTTATTTTCATTCCTAATTGATGTGTTCTATATATAATTATAAAATGTCTTGATTTTTTAAGCATTTAGAAAAAACAATAATAATATGATTTTGGTATTGCTATTATTTGCGAATACTTATTAACTGAAAATAAGTGTAATGTAAAAATGTAACTATATAAAAAATGTACATTTGTTTTTCCAAATTATAGAGGAGCAAGATCCATGTACATGTATTTCTTGTCCATAACAAGGTCAAAAACATGGATATGAGGCTCAAATACGCAGAGTAAATTTCGGTGGTGAATGTTGAGACAACAAGATTCATACAAATATTAGAAATAAAATTAATATTGTTAAGATTCACTTAATGACAATTGATTTTAGGTTTTAAGTTGAAATCTAACTATTTTCAAACCAACAGCATAGGTATAATTAAGAACCCTGTTTACATGCCCCACTGCTTCTTTCTTGTCTCTATTCAGGTCAGGTGTGATGTTTCTTTATCTACATAATTTCATGAGATATCAGATTTGCTGGAGCCTTCAATGATGTATCATTATCCTACCTTAGCTTCCTCAAATTTCTAAGAACTATATATATTTGTTTAGCATAATTTTATTTACAATCCTTTAGAGAAATATATGAAGATAATTTGGAAAATTTTAGTTTCTATTTTTCTCAAAACTGTATGTTTATTATTTTATATTTATTTTGAATAGATATTTTATATTTACTTCAACTAGATTTATTGAGTATTTTTCTCTAAAGTATTTCCTATTTATTTTGTTTATATTTACAAAATACTCAATAAATCTAGTTGAGGTAAATATAAAATATCATTATTCAAAATAAATACAAAATAAATAAACATACAGTGTTACAAAAAAAATTTGTAATAAATAAATAATAAATAGTTATATCATAAAATTATGCAAGACATATATATTAGTTTTAGTGCTATAATTTCTAAATTGGTCAATGGTTTAATTAGTAGTAGGTGCCTAATAACATAGTTTACCCTTTCAAAATTAGAACCCAAAAAATATACTCAATATTTTCTTATATAGAAATAAATAAATCAATCAAATAATTTTTAATAAAAAGGATCGGAGAAAATACCACATTACAAATTAAAGTATTTCAGAACGCAAGCATATTTAATAAGCAATACAAGGGACAAAAAATCCTCTCTTTTTTTTTGTTTCTTCATTTTGAGGCGGTGTACCATCTCTTTATTCACTATTTTTCACGTGAAGTCTGAATGGATAAGAGACAATAATGTGTTTAAAGTTTATATAAATATACTTTTCTTTTTCTTTTGTGCTGTAAACATAAATATTTATACCAAAAAGAATATCCCAACACGTGAGATTTGGCAGATTTGTGGACAAACGAGTATGACACTTGACTACTTGAGTATTCTGACTTGTGATTTCACGAGACAAACTTATGTTTGTCTGGGGTGTTAGATACAAGCCATTAATTAACTATTAACGAAGCATAAATGGTTTCATAGGAAATGTCACATATTTACGTGGAATTATATAATGGATAAGAGTATCAAAGAAAAAGTATTAATTAGTTAACATCATGCTCAAAAGGAGCAAATGAAGTACCTATCTAACTTTATTCAATGCTACCGCTTATAGGGTAATTCAATCCTTGAAACCACTTCACGGGTTGCAATACTATTCCACTGAAAAACAAATAAAGAATATATTAACCAAAGGTTGCCTAGTGTCAGAACTCTAAACCTTCAAACTTTAAGAGCAAGATGTTCCTATGATAACAACAACAAGGCCTTGTATCATTAGGTAATATTGTTGTATGGACACAACCTGTGATTATTCTATTTGATTAAAGAGTGAGTTTGATTTGCATTTTAGTATAATGTCAACTATTTTTAAGTGAAAAATATAATATGAAATTTTGAAACTTTTGTATTGAAATGCACAATTTCTCTATTTAACCTGATTTCAGTATTCATCTAAACATACAATAATATTGCAGAGATGGCCAACTAAAAACAAACATAAGTAACAGAAAAAACATAAGTTTGGTTCCACATGTACTGTGGCATTTTTTATTGGAATTGAAGTTTCATCTTTTCCAATAAAGAATTTTATCAATATAAACTAATGAACCTCTAATTTTGATTAAAACACAATACCAAGAACAATTACAAAACTGCATTTAGGTTTCATGATGTGTGTGATAATATAGCTCCACCAAAACAGATCAATTGAAGCACTGATCTCAAAGTAATTTGAGGTCCCTTCATTAATAGCTGTGGCGCACCATTCCTTGCATTATTTTCACTGCTAGCTCCAAAACGAAAACAGTAATGTAATGACATAACATGCAGCCAGTGTCTTCCTGTCTGTGAGTATTCTCTTTCATAGAAAAACATGATAGGGCAACTTGCCACCGAACTCTCCAAAACTGCATTGTAACTTTTTATTCATAACTTTCCTATTATTTCATTTTGCTAAATACTAATAAATGTAAGTCTTTCAAGTAAAAAACAAAAAGGGTGCCCCCACAAACATTAAAGAGGAAAACTCAACATGGTAGTGGCAGATATTGATTCCTGCTATAATACATTAGTTCAAACCCTGTGATTCTTTACATTCAAATCAGTGTCCCCATCACTCCTCTTAGTTCTCTACATCAAGTGTCTTATTTAAGGGAGTCAAATACTCAACATCTTCACCTTTGCTCACTTTCCATTACTTTGTTTTTTCTTTAATTTCATGGCTTATTCATCTCATAAACTTTTGTTCCTTCTGTTTGCAATCTTCTTGTCACACACTTGTGCTATCAACTCTTCCAAAGCTTCAACAACACTACATACCAATAGTCTCTCTGCTATAAGATCTTTCTGCACAACCACTCCATACCCTGAAGTTTGTTTCAACTCATTGAAACTATCCATCTCAATAAACATAAGTCCAAACATTCTCAACTTCCTCCTTCAGTCCCTCCAAGTAGCAATATCTGAAACCACAAAGCTCTCAAATCTCTTCCACAATGTCGGACACTCAAACATCATAGAGAAGCAAAGAGGAGCAGTTCAAGACTGCAGGGAACTCCATCAATCCACATTGGCTTCATTGAAAAGATCATTGTCAGGGATTCGTTCTTCTAAATCCAAGAACATAGTTGATGCAAGAGCCTACCTAAGTGCAGCACTCACCAACAAAAACACATGTCTAGAAGGCCTAGATTCTGCTTCTGGTACCATGAAGCCAGTTCTTGTGAATTCTGTGATCGACACTTACAAGCATGTCAGTAACTCTCTTTCAATGATATCTAATCCAAAGAAGGGGACTCACAAAGAGCAAAAGAACAAGGCTTTGATGAATTCTCCAAAGTGGTTATCAAGAAGTGGCCATGGCCTCTTGCACCACTCAGAAAATGAAGAATATGACCCAAATGAAATGCTTGTTGTGGCTGCAGATGGAACTGGGAATTTTAGCACCATTACTGAAGCAGTCAACTTTGCTCCAAATAACAGCATGGATAGGATTGTGATCTATGTCAAAGAAGGGATTTACGAAGAAAATGTGGAAATCCCAAGCTATAAAACCAACATCGTGATGCTTGGCGATGGAAGTGATGTCACTGTCATAACTGGTAACAGAAGCGTTGGTGATAGCTGGACCACTTTCAGATCTGCAACTTTAGGTGAGGCCTTTGTACCCCTTCTTTTGAATTGTGTGAAATTAATTATTTTTTCATGCACTGAGTTACCAATAAGGACAGGGCAGAAAAGTAACAGAAAGAGAAAATAATGGATCTTTGTCTTTCTAAGTAGGTCCTTTTTTAGTTTTTTACTGAGACATATCAGTGCTTCTTTTATTTCAATTTTTCGCTTGTGTGACCAAAATGGTCCCCTTAGAGTGTAAGTGTGAGTAAAAAATCTCACGTCAAATAGAAATGAGCATATTAAGACATTTTTAAGTACTTAGTAGCAAATACCCATGTAACTAAGGAGAAAACTTAAAAAGTATAATTTGTTTTGGAAAGATATTATCTAATTTATCTTGAGTTATAATATGGTTAAAGGAATGACAATCCAATTAAAAATATTGGTATTAATTGGAGTAATCATTTTTAAATGAGTGGTTTAACCTTATTTTCATTTGAAGTAACTATTTTATTATTTTTTAATTAAAATTTGAGTTTTATCTCAATATTTGAATAATCAACATTATGTTAAATAATTATATATGTATATAAATAAAATTCTAGTTTTGATAGAAGAGAAGCAAAAGCAACATTGAGAAAACTTTACATAAATTATATCCTATAACTAATACTAAATGATATTGGGTTAAATGTGATGTGAATTTGATGGTTATGTTCTCTATGTTTTTCAGCTGTCTCTGGTGATGGATTTCTGGCACGTGATATAGCGTTTGTGAACAGCGCAGGGCCAGAGAAGCATCAAGCAGTGGCCTTGAGGGTAAATGCAGACTTAACTGCATTTTACAGGTGTGCAATTTATGGTTACCAAGACACGTTATATGTTCACTCCTTTAGACAATTCTATAGAGAGTGTGACATTTATGGGACCGTAGATTTCATATTTGGAAATGCAGCAGTGATTCTACAAGACTGTAACATTGTATCAAGAAAACCAATGCCTGGCCAATTCACAGTTATCACTGCACAATCCAGAGAAAGCCCTGATGAGGATACTGGAATCTCATTCCAAAACTGTTCAATCATAGCTACTGTTGATCTGTATTCCAACTCTAGTAGTTTCAAGAGCTACCTTGGGAGGCCATGGAGGGTCTATTCTCGCACTGTCTACCTTGAGTCTTACATTGATGATTTCATTGATCCAAAGGGTTGGACAAAATGGTCTAGTGAACAAGGATTGGACACTTTGTATTATGGAGAGTATGATAATTATGGACCTGGTTCTAGCACAGATAAACGTGTAGAATGGTTTGGGTACCATTTGATGGATTATGATGATGCCTATAATTTCACAGTTTCGGAGTTCATCAATGGAGATGGTTGGCTTGAGACTACTTCTTTTCCTTATGATGAAGGGATTTGAGCATATAACTTTAGCTTGTTAATTGTCACGCAAGTTACAACTGTCACTATCCTATGGCTTAAAGCCTCTGATCTAGTTACTAAAGTAACAATGTAAAATAAGAAAAGTTCATGGCTAATTACACAGCTGATTTCATAAATTCTATGACGCTAGTACTATTCAATTTTTGTCATCTGATCTGTTACATTATCATGCATACAAAATTAAAAATATACTTATCATCTATTTTTCACATCAAATTAAGAATAAACTTATAAGCTAATATGAGCAGCTTTGAGCTGAACACAAATTGGATGATGGCATGCCCAACCAAATGAAATTACCAACTAGTAATTAATGAGTGAACAAGAATATATATAATCCCTGCAATTATTATTCTCTTACTTGATCTAATTGATCACTTGACAAATTATGAGCACAGGCAAAACGTGAGAGTGTTTCAATCCCCGAATCCAGGAGTGAACGTTACACCGGTAGAAGGTAACCATAGATCCCCCAAAATCAAATTAGCCACAGTGAAGTTATAAGCTTGTCTAGAATCATTGATCACATGGTACCCTGGCCATTTAACTCTGTTATCTAGCCTAGCCCCTGGTCCATAATTATTGTACTCAGCATAGTACAATGTGTCTAGATACCACGATCCATTCCACTCTAGCCACCCTTCTGGCCTTAACACATCACTAATGTTAGATTGCATGAAAATTGTTCTAGAATATGCTTTCCATGGTCTTCCAAGATATGTTGAGGTGATGTTAACAAAGGGTAGAAGGTCATAATCCGCTGATATGGTGCAGAATTGGATTGAGAAACCTGATGATGAGTTTGGGCACGTTTCCCCTTGAGCAGTGATTGTGTTCTTCTGGCCATTTAAGCCTTTCTTCACCAATATTGAGCAGTTTTGGAAAACTGCATTGGCATGGCCGAATATGAAATCCACAGTGCCACTGATTTTGCATTCTCTGTAGAATTGGCGTAAGGAGTGGGCATAGAGGCTGTCTTGGTAACCAAAAATCCCACATCGGTAAAACACAGAAAGGTCAGAGTTTGATCTTAGTGCCACAGATTGGTTCCTTGAAGGCCCTGCAGTGTTCCTGAATGAAATGTCTCGTGCCATGAATCCTCTGCCATTAGCAGCTTCATAAAAGATTAAAATTTGAGTCAGAAATTTCAGCTTTTGAAGGAAACAAGGTTGCACCACCTATTCATTACGTTGGAATTTTAAGTTACTAAAACTTTTACATGAGCCTTGCTCATACGCATGCACAAAAGAGGACCCATGTGCAGTGAAAATGATGTACACATTTTATACCAAATTATCATAAGGATTCTTCATTGTTTTAACGATAATTAGAGGATTTATTCTGACATTCTATGCATAAAACTTTCCAATATTGGAACCTGCTTACTTTTTATGATCATGGCTAATTAATATCTTGTTTTCTCACAGAATATTGTCAGACATAATGCAATTTGTCACAAGGGACTAAAAACAATATTGTTGAAACTTCAATTATTTTACTTTTTTTATCCATAAAACGCGTATAAATTTATTCAAAAAACATCTCTTTTTTTTAATTTTCTTCTTTCATATTTAAAGTGATTTAACATTTTGCTAAAAGCATAAAAAAATGTAAGTAAAGTGAAGCAGCTTTTTGACTATTTTTGTAGTAATTGATCACAACAATTTCTACAATTAAGAATATATGAAATGAAAGGGTGGTGTAATAAAAAAGTACATCATAGGAAAATTATGTTAAAAATCATTCGCAAGAGTGAAGAATGTGAAGCAGCACTTTTTTACAAATGCAGAAAAATTATGTTAAAGTAATACACATTTAACAGTACATAATTTATAATATTGATTAAAATTAATAAAAGATAAATAAAAATAATATATAAATAACCCAATAATAATAATAAATTCTGACATTAAAAATTATAAATTAAATTAATTTTCTTATTATTAAAAGTGAAGTGTCCTTACCAAAGGAAGCTGTCCTGTATGTGGTCAAATTTTTACTATAACTGAGGTTAAAAGAGATAACAGTGGAATCTATGCCGTCTCCAATGATGACAAGGTTCCACTTCTTCTTATCAATGTCAACCTTCTCAATGTAAAGACCCTTCTTAACGTGTATAACAAAGCGCTTCATGGTAAAATTTGGTGCTGCATTCACAGCATCCATGACCTTAGTGAAATTTCCAGTCCCATCAGCAGCAACTACAGCATCTGCCACCCATTTTTTCTGCAGCAGATTCATGTCCCCTGCTTCAACCCATGAAGGAAAGTTGTCCCTGCTGCTTCTACTGAAATCACGCACAACAGGCTTCACCTGAGTCACGAGCTCTTGGAGCAATGATTTTGCTTTATCAATTTCTGTGGATATTAAACCATTCATGTTTCCATCTGTCTCTTCAAAACCATCCTTGCATGTTTCTGTATTCGCAAGTGCAGCACTTAGCCATGTTCTCAAGTCAGAACTCACATTCCCAGTACTGTTATGATTTCCTGCCATAAAATATACATATTATATTATTATTATTATTATTATAGGTGGGAGACGGCTCAAGAGTGTAGTTTTCTTTTTAAGAAAAATAATTTTTTTCATAAAAGAAAAGTAAAATATTTTTTTAAAAAAATAAATTAACTTATGTATAGATTAAAAATAAAATTTTAATTTAAAGAAGTTAATATGACAGAGAGGCTTTACAAATTAGGACATGCATGATTAATTTTAGTTTATGGAGATTTTTTTCATATTTTTGTTTCTCTTACAAAACTTTATATAAAAAGTTATCTAAATTAGACTCTTAACTATTTTTTCTCTTATAAATAATTATAGTAAAGTTTATCCATACACTCCTATTTTATATAATGTGTTTGAAAGTGTGAGGGTACCAAAAGGAGATTATCCACATTACTTAAATAAAACGGTAATGAAAGACTTACATGTCAGCATATGCTTTAACCAACAGGTTTTATTTGTCTGGATTTTTTCACATGGTATTGATCCATTTTAGTGTAACTGGACTGTTTGTGATGTCATATTGTTAAACATCATACGACATCACACTTGAGTTCAAGTGTATGAAATAAGAATGTTACATTATAATTACATTGGATCATCATACACAAAGATAATACTTTCATGAGAAAAATGGGACACCAGAATTTTGTGAAAGTGAGGTAAACACGTGAAAAATCACTTTTTAGAATATTTTTAGAAAGGTAAATAATTATTTTAGTTATAAAATTATAAAAAATTGTCAATTTAATTTATAATAAAATTTCAAAAAATTCTTGAAAGTAAAATTATTTATTTATTATCAGTTTAATCTCTAAACATGTAATGAATTTAAAATTAAAATACAATGAGTGAGAATTTTTAGAGAATAAAGATGATATTAAATAATTGATATACTATACTAATGACTATTTATCTTTTATAGAATATGAAGTAACTTAAAAAAGGAAGGTGATGAATGATGATACCTTGAGGATTTTGTACAGCCAAAATGGACCAGCTGAGCTCATCAGTGGACAAGTCTAACAATTCGAGACACGCGGAAATGGCGTCCGAAACACGAAACTCGTTATTACTATTGACAGTGATAAACTCTGAGTCCTTTAGTGTGGTGCTAACGTTTTTCAAAACATCACTCACTCTTCTCACCGACCCTATGAATTCTGAAGGAGAAACTTTCAGGCTATCAAGCCCTGCGAATTCAGACGACCCAACAAAGAAGAAGAGCAAGAATATATTGATGAATGTTAAGGTGTGAATTGGAGTATGCTGTTTTGTCAAAACAAGTGTCATTGGAATTAGTACTCAAGCCTAAGACTTGTGACAAATGTTTGTGGGATATATTATTTGAAGGAAAAGTTCCTAAGTCTAAGGGAAAAGGATGATGAAAGAACGTGTGTGTGTGTGTGTGTTGTAGGAAGAAGTAATATATATGTGTGAATGGAAATTGAAACAATTGGAGGATATCATTTTATCATTAAAAAAAAATGTTAATTTGTAAAAATTAAGAATTTTAAGATATTTGGGTGATGTAAAAAAAGTTTCTTGGTTTAAGGGTACAAATTTAGCAGGTTTTGGAGAGTGAGAGTGAGGGCATTTAAGGAATGGAATAGATCATATCACTGGTTAGCACTAGCATTGGAAGATAGGTGAATATAATTAGTAGGGTTCTTAGAGTGCAGTTGTTTGTAGTTTAGCACTAGCATAACATATGGGAATATAGGGGAACTTAATTTAGAGGGTTATTTGGAGGTAGGCTTAATTTGGAGCTGTGTGATAGGGTCAGACTCTGAATATATAGGGTCATAAAAGGAAGGACTGAGAGGGATAGTGTCTAGTTTGATGAGTAATCTTAACCTTAATTGGAGGCAGAGACTTTATTTGTAGGGTCTCTCTTCAGTGTAAACCAAACCCTTATCCAAATTTGATTCCGCGTCTTCATATTCATGGGACGCGTACAAGAACAAAGTTTTTGTGTTTCGTAAAAAGAAAGGGGAAAAAAAAACTATTTTTATTTGGCTAATGCTATGCTAATTAGGGTCATTAGATATTGGTTAATAGCCTTAAAAAATCAAAGTTTTTATTAAGATATTCATAAAATTATATTATAGTAATGGATGCTTTTTCTTTTCAATATCCTAATTAGACTCTTGTTATTTTTATGTGTTGATATTTATTTTTATTTATTTAATTTTTATTTAGATGATAATTTGAAAAAAGTAAAAAGTTCAAGGAAATGACCGAAAATAGTAACAACAAATTAAGATTGGTTTGAAAAATCAGGACTAGTTTGGAAGGTTATATGTGAATAGGGAAAAGAATTGAAATTAAATAGTTATTTTTAGGTTGATTATGTAAAATATATTTGGGAACATTTATTTACCAAAAAAATTTACAGTTTAATTAAAATAAAATAAAATATTTTTTTCGTAGAATTTTGGAAATCAAAAGAAAGAAAATAAAAAAGAAATTATAACCCTAAAATGAAAAATGAAATTCGTAAAATATGGAAGAAACTAGTAGAAGATTGAAAATATAAAGGAAACAAGAAAAGAACCTATTTCGATCGGCAACATCTTTATTTTGATAATATTCTAGAAAAGCAAACTGATGTATTCACTAGCAATTTTTCAATGGGATTTAAAATTTTATTTTCTCTAGTTGAATATTAATTACAAAAATACTTGACAGTAATTTTTTAAGAAAAAATTGTTTTTACTTATTATGATTAATAAAAAACTTAAAGATGACGTGTTAGATAATCAACTAATGTTGCAGTTCATTATCCGTGAACTTAATTTTAAGTTAAAATTATAACAAAGCTACAAATTTTCAATTTTCTATTCACTTTCTTCTATATTTCTGTAGAACTCTACTAAACTGCAGGATTTGGATTATCAAAGCTTGTGCAAAAGAAAGATCAAAACGATATTGACATATGATTGGGGAATTAATGACCTATTTATCATTAAACACTAACTTTTAATTTGCGCTTACACGTATAAATCAGAAACAAAAATTGAAATAACTTTCAAAAACATGGCAGGAGAAGGATGATTATCTACTAATTACTTGATTATATGAACTGACAATTATAATCAATATTTTAACTGGATTTTAATTTGTACAGGAAATTTTCCATGAGGGTTATAATTCCATTTTATAGCTTTCTCTTAGAATTTAGCTTCAGCTTCATTCCATAATCCCCCACATATCCCTAAGAATTAATAAAAACCTCATTGAAAGATGCACCCACCAAGGTTGTCATTCATCTAATTAAGCACAAGCATGGGAAGTGGAAGATAGATGATTTTGAAAAATCAAAAGTTAACTCCTTTTGCAAGTCTTTCTTAAACATTCATGTGAATGTGAAAGGTGGCATATTAGGCTAACATCCATTAGACATGGAAGTAAGGGAGCTTGAAACCTATATCAAAGGAAACAATTATACACACGTACACGTAACCAACCACAACTGCTATCTATAGATAAACCTTTGGTTCCAACGTGAACAAATTGCTAATCAACAATGTCTGTATTCCACATGGAGCCGGATACCTCCTGAATAACATGATAAAAATTTTGAGTTGAAAAATGTTACGTTTCATTATTTAATTAAAGCGTCTTTTAAGATCTCAATTTTAGATCTTATACTATTTTTTTTAGGTTTCATTGCGATACATAGAATTGTAAGATCTCATTCTATCTATACTTTATTTTTAAAATGTTAATTTAAATAAATAATTTTTTATTATAAAATTAGAATAAAGAATAATGGAACACCATTTCTCTGTTCCCAAATTGCTTCTATAAACGCAATTCATATAACCTTTCCATACGAGATTTCTTACCCGTGGACTCCAAGCATCACATGTTGAGCATTGATAGTTGTATAAAAACACATAAAATTTAAGTTTAGAGGAGGGTAACTATCCAATCAATTCTTGAAATTTAGCCACTTAAATTAATTTTCAATTAGAAAGTTATAAATTTGATTCTAAAAAAGAATTTGTATACGTTTAAAGTTTCTAATATTTTTTCTAAGAATAACATAAGAATAGTCATTTTCTTTTAAGATTTTGAAGAGAAGAAGACTTCAACATATGAACTTGATCGCTTAAGCGAGAAGTTATCTCGCTTAAATGAAGTTTTTATGTGAAAATCACCTTAAGCAACTTATTTAAATGAGTGTTCATTTCGCTTGAAACTTACCAAAGAAAAATCACCTTTTGAAGGATTTGCTTACTTAAACAAGTGTCCATATTGCTTAAACGAAACTCACTAAAGAAAAAATTACCTTTTGAAGGATTTACTTGCTTAAGGGAAACTTACATGAGAAAAATCTTCTTTTGAAGGATTTGCTCACTTAAGCGAGGTTTGTTAGAGAAAAATCCATTTCTAAAAGATCTTCTTGTTTAAACGAGAAATTATGTAAAAACTAAAATAGAAACCAACTCTTTATTGGTTTAGAAGGGGATGAGATAAAGATGAATAACTTAGAAGACACCACAAATAAAAATAGCAAGTTAGAGGATTTTAGAGTGTTTAACACTAGATTGAATTGAGCTTTTTCATTGAGTATGTATAATTAATTTCTTTCTTGTTAGGGTTAAATATAGTGAAACCAAATTTATATAATTTTTTTTATTAATACAATTTTAGTTAGTTTATTATTTTCTTTCCTCTTTTAATATTTTATGAATTTGATCACCTCAGTTTAAGTGAAATTGGTAAATTTCCCTTAAACCTCAAATTGTGATTATAGGTATAGATCAATTCTAATTAAACTTCCATAAAAAGTTCTTTATTGTAAATTCGAGTTTAAATAAATAATTAAAGCTTTTCCATCCAAGATATTAAGATGAAGTAATTTAGATATTCGAAAATAAACTAAATAATATTAAATTAATAATCAAGTAGTGGGATGAAGTGAAATGATGACAAATTTAATTTGAGCACATTTCTCAATTGAATTCAATCTAATCTTACAAATTATTTTCTTTCTAACTCCTTTCTTCATTGGATTCTCTTAAATCACTTAGTTTGTCATTCTCTAATTTAAATTTCTTTCAACAATCTTTCCTACTCAACCGAGAATACTTAATGTTAACATTAGGTATTACGCAAAATTGCTCCAGAGACTATCCGAAAACAAATCCAATTATAATTACGAAATATGTTACATTTTCGCCGTTGCAAATAATATTCTCAACGAGCATAATAGCCGAGTAAACTATTAGGCACCACCGTGCTACCAATCCAGTTATAACAATCATTCCACACATGTCACACCACTTTACAATGTATAAACAGATGCAATGTTAACATCTTCAATAATTCATGAATAGAATTTAATATTTTTCATTTTCAGTGACAAAACATTAGTAACTGGATATAAAGAAGATATAGCGAATTGTAAACATATGATAAAGAGGTCACAGAGAGCTGTAAAATGAAGAAAGCATGACACATATGTAAAAAGGTTGATGTGGGAGAATATGAAAGAACTGAGTTGGCAACATCACAAGGATAATAACAACCCACATTTATCATTTACTCTGCATAACCTAAGTCAAGTCAAACAAAAGATGTAACGAGTTCCTCCAAACTATGCACCATGTATGTTGAGTCATAATTCCACCATTCATGCCTTGATGGAGTACTGTAAATAACTCAAAATTGTTTGTATTTGGAAAAATTCTTTACTTTTAAGCACCGTGACTGTTTCAACTGTGCTTTCGCTCTACCTTGCTGGCAGTAGACCAGTTAATAAAATATTATTTATTTGTAATCTTTTCTAAAAGAGAAAACTTAAAAGAACTCTCACATTGACAAAGAAGCATAAAAAAGTCCAATGTATAACTCTAACTCAAATATAATTTTTTTTAAGGATAACCCAAGTATAACTGTCACAGGTGATATAACATATATTAAAGGGTACCAGCGTACATTCATAAGTAATTAGCCTCTAGCCATGAACCTTACTTAGTTTACATTTCCAATACTCTAGTAACTACCTAGTACCTACGTTGGCCTTAAGCAAGAGGATTGACAATTTGTAAGTAGCGTTTGGATCAGATGATGCCGCCAAAAAAAGGGAAGAGAGTAGATGCAACCCAATTAACTCCACCAATAATGAACTCTGAAACTGTGAAATTGTTGGCATCATCAAAATCCATTACATGGTACCCAGTCCATTCTACACGATTATCTGTGCCGGAACCAGGGCCATAATTTTCGTACTCTCCGTAATACAAAGTGTCCACAGGTCTCTCATTAGACCAATTTATCCAACCCTTTGGGTCAATGAAGTCATCAATGAATGAAGTGAGATAAACGGTGCGAGAATAGACCTTCCATGGCCTCCCAAGGTAGCTCTTGAAACTACCAGAGTTGGAATACAGATCAAGGGAAGGTCTGATAAAGCAGTTTTGGATTGAGATGCCAGTGGTCTGATTTGGGTTATCTCTGCCTTGTGCAGTGATAACAGTGAATTGGCCATGCAATGGTTTTTTAGATATAATATTACAGCCTTGTAGAACCACTGCTGCATTTCCAAATATGAAATCTATGGTCCCATAAATGTCGCAATCTTTATAGAATTGTCTAAAGGAGTGTACATATAAAGTGTCTTGGTAACCATCAATTACACATCTGTAAAAAGCAGTTTTGTCTGCATTTACTCTCAAGGCCACTGCTTGATTCTTCTTTGGCCCTGCGCTGTTCACAAACGCTATATCACGTGCCAGAAAGCCCTCACCAGAGACCGCTGAAAACAGAGAGAGTGTGCATTTAATTGCCATTTTGGCCACATCAGAGAAAAGCTAACATTAAACATACTTAGAAAGACAAAGATCCATTGTCTCTTTTTTCTTTTACTTGTATGCCTGTACTATGGGGTAACCAGTGCATGATAAATATTCAATGAGAAATTTTATGATACCCTTTGAAATTCTATCTCTCTGTTGGTGTGTCTAGAGTTTATGATTTATGATTCGAATCATACTATTCGAGACTATTTGGTTATGTATGGATACTTTATACGTGTCCTAAGATGAATCTGAAATAACTTTTTATCTTATGATACATGTCAAATGATTCGCTAGCTATAATTCAGCCACGGCTGTATATCCTTTCAATGAATCTTATTTGACTTTGTTTCACACTTTCTCATGAAAAATGAAAAATTGAAAAGTCATTTAATCTTAAATTATTAATGAAAAGGAATTGAACTATTGAACTTGTATAATGGAAAGTCATGTTTTAATAACCTTGATTTTACTATAAGAATATTTATTATAAATTTTAATATATTGTTATAACAGATTATAACAAAACTCATGCATCTCCTATTCCTTAAAGTTATGTTTTTTACTAATTGATCGTAAATATGTGTTTTAACACGTCTTTCTTAATTATATATACTATGTCTCATAAGTCATAATTAATTGGACAAAATTAGATAAAGGGAATAAGGCTTCACCTACAGTAGCAGATTGGAAAGGGGTCCAGTTATCACCGAAGCTTCTGTGACCAGTTATGATAGTGCTATCACTTCCATCACCAATCATCACAATGTTGGTCTTATTGCCTGGGATTTCCACATTTTCCTCGTAAGTACCTTCTTTGACACGGATCACAGTCTTATACTTGCTGTAAATTGGAGCAAAGTTGATGGCTTCAGTGATTCTACTAAAGTTCCCTGTTCCATCTGCAGCTACAACAAGCACTTCATGTGGATTATATTCATCCACAATTATGTCTTGAAAGAGGCTTTTGTCACTGCTTGATAGCCACTTTGGATCACCCATCAAAGGCGTGTTATTTTGGTCTTCTGGAGCCCCCATCTCAGGGATAGAGAGAATTGCAAGAGAGTTACTGACATGCTTGTAAGTTTCGATCACAGATTTCACCAGAACTTTCTTCCTTGTGCCAGAAGCAGAATTTAGGCCTGCTAGACATGTGTTTTTGTTGGTTAGTGCTGCACTGAGGTAGGTTCTTGCATCAACTATGTTCATGGGAATGGAGGAACGAATCCCTGAGAGTGTTCTTTTTAATGAAGTCAATGTGGACTGGTGGAGTTCTCTGCAGTCTTGAAGTGTTCCTCTTTGCTTCTCTGTGATGTCTGAGGGTCCAACATTGTTAAAGGAGTTTGAGAGCTTTGTGGTTTCGGATATTGCTCCTCGTAGGGACTGAATGAGGTAGTTGTTTATGCTTGTATTTGTGTCTGTTGAGGTGTTCCTAAATGAATTGAAACAAACTTCTGGGTATGGGGTGGTGCTTATGCAGAAATATTGTGAGGAAGATTGATTGATTTCAACTGTTGTGGAACCAATGCAATAGTGGACACCAGTATGTGAGAAGAAAATTGCAAACAGAAGGAAAGAGAGTTTATGAGATGAATAAGCCATGAAAAATGAGGAAATGAGTAATGGAAACTAAGAAAAGATGAAGATGTTGAATATTTGATTCCCCTTAAATAAGAAACTTGGGGCAGAGGGGTGATGGAGACACTGATTAGTATGTGAAGTAAGGCGAAATTTGAGCTAATTATATATTGAGTAATGAGTAATTATATTTGAACAAAATTCTACACATCTTATCAATATTTCTTTGTTTTTCTTTTATCTCTTTTCTTGATATGTCGACATGAATAATTTTTCATGTATATTATAGCTAGTTGAAACTGTCATTAAATTTTCTGAGTACTTGATCTCATATATACAAGAAGTTGGAAGATAATTACCTACTCTCAATTCAACTTTTCCTATTCTTTCCTGTCCCCATGCTAGTGCTACAAAGTCTATTAATTTTGTCTATCAATCTCCATCAAAAATTTGTGTAAACAACTTACCATGTGTATTAGTAAAAATGGTTATGTTGTGTTGCCATGTGTATTAGTAAAAATGGTTATGTTGTGTTGCCATTGATTGAGGATTGATACAGCTCATTTTAAACCTTTACAAATTAAGATAAAAATTTGAATGGTCTAAGATTACTTAATCCTGACTCATTTCAATAGAAAAAAATCCTAATTAATCTGCATGAAACAAATACTATTAAAGTTTCATTAAATTGTTCTTATAGATTGAATTATTTGAGCATTTTAGTGAAAAATAGCCAAAAGCATACACCTTGAATGATTTAATTTGTATCATACGTACAATAATTTTTCCTATATCACGATTATTGTATAGTTTACTACCATGCTTAAATTTGTCAAAAATAACATGCTTAAATTTGATACATAATTAGTATGATGATAATAATAACAGTATAAATAAATTGGTTTATTTCATATTTTTAACAATTAATTATAATTAATATCATAAACTTTTTTCTTATAAATTTAGATTTTGAAAATAATAAGTAAATTTAAATGTGTCATATAACAGTTGTATGTGTGATATAGAGCATACCTTTTCTTTTTGTTAATTATAAGGCTGGAGTTGCAGGACATGCATGGAAAAGGAGGAGGTGAATGATGTTTAGCCTGACGTGTGTCATGGAGTGAATATTAGTGGAATAAATAATTTTTTAGACTTAAATATAATTACACTGTTAAGCAAAAAATAAATAAAATTACACTAAGCTAAAAGTAATAAATAAAAATTAGGATTTAATTGATTTATTGATATTGTAAATATTTTATGGTTGTATTTTAAAACTTTTATCATAATTACATTGAAATCATAAATATAATATATTAATTGATTAACTATATAAATATTTAGAAAAAAATCCGCCACTTGAGGCCGTGAACATTAATTCAATCATCTTGTAAAATTAAGTTGAATGATTGGCAAAGGGGACCAGTGGTAGCTGTCATAAAAGGAAAGTTAAGCTAATCTTTTGTTTTTTTCCTCCTCCCACTACAGATAATCTCGAGTTTTTTACACTCCATAAACTTTGTTTCTTCTGTGAAAATTATGACCACGATTGCAGTCAATGATGGATTCAACTGAACATTTACGCCATGGATGCAAGTTCAAAGAATCAAGGCAAGAGTGATGGAGTTATGCCTCACCCATATATAATTTGGAGGGATTTACTTAATATACTTACATATTTTATATGACTAGTGACTTTGATTATATTTTTTGATCCAAGAACTTGACTTTTATATATATACCATGACTATAGGAAATATTTTTGAAAAATTAATCCATTTTTTAGTTATTTAAGTTATATATAGGTAAATAAATTATTTGAAAGTTGGACAGGTTAATAAAAGTTGAATCATTCATTTTAATCAAATTAAATAATTCAATGTAGAGAAAATATAAGGTGAATTCGATAATGGAATTAGTTGAAAAATATAAAAAATTAATTGATATGATATCTATGCAATATTTTATTTCGTAGATAAAATATATTCTCAGATAATTGTGACTTATTTTTTTAGTAAATTAATTTTTGATATTTTTCATTTACAAATCATATGTTTTATGAAATAGTAGAAGTAAATAGACTAATAATTAAAATAGATATAATTTAGTATTAAAAAGGATGATAAATAGAGAAATATATTAAAATACTGAAATAAAAAGATTGTAATAATTTTAAATTATAAATTGGAAGGCTAAAAATGTTTTCCTAAAGAGAAACGAAAGCATATACAAACTTCATGGAAATGTTGAATGCACTTGTACCACCACTTGATTTTTAGCTTCAAATGACATGTTGATGTGCTTTGAAAGATTTGCATGCCTACGGGAATGGTGCCCTCTTTAAAACAAACTACCTACGTGTGGTGAGTGTCAAAGATTTTTAGTTGAATTTTTGTGCAAGTTGGACTTGAAACACTGAACAAACCATCGAGACATTATTGGAATAATAGTTTCATAATTCTTCCAAATGAACTTAGTTTTGATATGATATAGTCCAATTTACAGGAATTCATAACTTTCACTAAAGAGTTATCAGGGAGAGTAAAAAGGATAGTGAAAATCAAGAGGGATCAGTTTGAAAAGGAGAGAGTGGATGGAGTGTGAACGTGTAGAAGGGACATAAGAAAAAAGATTTACCACTATTCCTTTATATACAACGAATACTACAGACACAAGAGACACAGGGGTTCAAACGCTTTCAACCTAAGAATGAAAAGAGTTACTTTCTTTAAGCGCTACGGAGCTAACACCTTCACTCAAAAGAGACCAGTCATATTTACTTTGTAACTAGGCCCACTAACCTTTTTTCTTATTTTTTTTATATTTGTATAAGTTGTAACTCAGTTACTAGAGAATAGAAATAGAATAAAGGGGAGAATTTTTTTGAAGAAGTTAATTTTAATTTTTGAATCAATATATTTTGTTTTTTTTTTCTGAAAATGTCTCCGATTATGTTTGCTACTCTCCACATTTGCTACTCTGTCTCAAGGAATAATTTTGAATGTGTAGCATGTAGGTTTAACGTGGTCTAATTACTTTCATGTATATAATATTTATTCGTCACTAATGTTTTAGTTTTGTTTATATCTACCGTTTAACATCAGAAATTAGTTTGCAACTATGATCAACTTTCTATGACTCTTTACTGTTCAAGTTTAGGTTGTGTTGTTACCTTATGTGCCAGAAAAGCAATAAAAATAGATAGAAAAAGAAAATTGGATATACAATGTATAAGACACAGATAGGGAATTAGTATATTTTACTTTTTTTAGATATTTTCTAAAAATATTTCCGATTATTTTGGTAACAACATTTGACAAGTGGAAAAAGGGCAGAACATTCAAAAGGATTAGTTTCCGAGCGTTACGCAAGTTTCGAAAATAGAAAGAAAAGAGCTAAAACATCTGTGATCCACACACGTGCATGGGTGATGAGCAGTATATAAACTTCCCATGTCATGCATGAAAAATCAAAGAGAAAAGGGAGAGAGGGATAACGTAAGCCTTCAATCCCATTCTCTCTTTTCTCTTTCGCTTTCACTGCCTTTGTCTCTCCCTTGCGTCTAAGGCAGAGTCTCCTCTCTGCCTTAGACACCAAATATCCAAATCAACCAACCGTATCAATGGCGTTCCAGGACTTTGAAATGATCACAGAGCGACGCAGAAACGAAAACAGACTCAAGCAAAGAAAAAAGATAATCATCGGAGTATCTTCCGTTTTTCTCGTGGCATGCATCATTGGTGCTGCAACATTCGTTGTTGTTCAAAGAACAGGCTCTACCAGCCCCCAGGGTACACCTATGTCAGAATCCACATCCACACCCCATGTTGATCAAAATTCAAGGCTTGTGCAGATGATTTGCGCTTCCGCCGAATTCAAAAGCAAATGTGAAAGCACTCTCACCGAGGCCTTGAAGAAGGACCCTAAGTTATCAGAGCCTAAAGACCTTATCATGGTAACCATGATCATCGCAGAGAATGAAGTTAACAAAGCCTTCAACGAAACCGAGTCGAAGATGGAGTCCGCTTCGGAAGAAGAGAAAGGTGCGTTTGAAGATTGTAAGGAGTTATACCATGACGCCAAGCAAGAACTCGGATTCTCCATCACCGAAATGGGTGAAATCGATGTCGAGAAGCTCTCAGCCAAGGCTCCAGAATTGAACAATTGGCTGAGTGCTGTTATGTCTTATCAACAAACTTGTATCGATGGATTTCCAGAGGGAAAATTGAAGGAGGAGTTCGAGAATGAGTTTTCTAATTCAAGAGAACTTGTGAGTAATTCCCTTGCAATGGTTACACAGGTTTCTTCGTTCTTTTCTATATTCAAAGGTGCTGGAGGTATTCACTTTCCTTGGTTAGACGGCAATAACAACAACAATGATGCACCTGCACCTGCTTCTGTTTCTGGTTTATTTTCTGGTTTTGGTTCTGCCCCTAGTGCTCAACCTAGTTCAGAGCTTGCTCCTGGATCAGCTCCTAGTACTGCAGCTCCTGGTACAGCTCCTAGTGCAGCTCCTACTGTGGCTCCAGGCCCAATTCCTGCATTTACTATGCCAGTTCCTGTTTGGGGTGGCCCTTCTCAGTTCTTGGCAACAAATGAGAAACTCATCCCTAATGTCACTGTGGCACAAGATGGCAGTGGAAACTTCAAAACCATCTCTGAAGCCTTAGCTGCCATCCCAAAAACATACGACGGCAGGTATATATATGTGTTTGTGTTTCTCTTTCGATTATTTTAAGGATATAACTCTTTATTCACTAACACTTTAGAAAGAACATGTAACCATAACATCACATTTATTTCTTCATAAGAAAAATATGTTACATGTTATAATTAATTAATGCTGTAAAAGTGAAATTCTTCTTATGTAAAAATGCAGGTACGTGGTTTATGTTAAAGAAGGAGTGTACGATGAGACAGTGACAGTGACAAGGAATATGGTGAACGTAACCATGTTTGGTGACGGACAAACAAAGAGTATCATCACTGGCAACAAGAATTATGTGGATGGAGTCAGAACTTTCCAAACCGCATCATTCGGTAAGAATAAACTTCCTTCTTAATGAATAAAATTTCTTGATGCTTTACACCTAATATTTCCATGCATGCACACTGCAGTGGTACTTGGAGATGGATTCTTGGGCAAAGATATGGGATTCAGAAACACAGCAGGTGCAGAGAAGCATCAAGCAGTGGCAGCGAGAGTGCAAGCAGATCGAGCAGTGTTCTTCAACTGTCAATTTGATGGCTACCAAGATACTCTATACGCTCAAACCCACAGACAGTTCTACCGCGACTGTGTGATTTCTGGCACCATTGACTTTATATTTGGAGATGCATCTGCAGTGTTCCAAAACTGCACCCTTCTTTTGAGAAAGCCACTGGTGAACCAGCAGAACATTATCACAGCTCAAGGGCGACTCGACAAGCAAGAGAACACTGGCTTCGTTCTGCAGAAGTGTTTGATCAAAGCCGCTGATGACTTGTTTCCTACCAAGAACCAGGTGAAGAACTACCTTGGAAGGCCATGGAAGGAATACTCAAGAACCATCATCATGGAAACTGAAATTGGTGACTTGATTCACCCAGATGGTTGGTTGCCTTGGGAAGGAGATTTTGGACTAAACACATTGTACTATGGTGAGTACAACAACAATGGAGTTGGTGCTAACACCAATGCTAGGGTCAATTGGCCTGGACGCAAAGTCATTAATAAGGATGAAGCTGCCACATACACGGTTGAAGCCTTCTTGCAAGGGACATGGATCAATGGCACTGGCGTTCCAGCTCAACTGGGCTTGTACAATTAAATTAATTTTGTGTTTAACTTCGTGATTAATTTATACATGTATATGTACCAGTTGAGATGAATGCTTAGAGTTAATATACAGTTATATCTTCCAATTTTTCAATACACGTGCTATCTCTAATAAATATGTTTAAGAATAATTAAAAAATAGAGTTTAATTATTATATGAAAAACAAGAAAATTAAATTCACTTAACTATTTTTCTTAATCAGGAATTAGATATTTTAAGAGCAAAAATAAAATATTAATTAGGAAAATTATATTTTTATAAACACTTATAGTTTCCTATATTTAGCAAACAATAACTTATAATTGGATCAGTTGAGAGAAAAGAGTGGAGAGAGATCGCAGGTTTAATTTCTTATAAATTTAATTATTAATAATTCATATTTATTGATAAAAATTAGTGATAATAATACTTCTAACGACGGTATAGTAAGATTAAGTTGTTGTTGAACAATGTATACATATAAATAAATTAAAGTATTTATGAGGATCAAATATTTACGTCACAGTTGTATAATAGGTTATTTCAACTGAAAAATGCCTCATCCTTCAATCGTTACCATTGACTAAATTTAGGTATCTAAGATACTTATGAATAGTAGATTATATATTTATCTAATGGAAAATTACTAGGTTGTTGCACTAAGATAGAGTACCATTCTCTCTTTAGCTCACATATATCAAACAATTTAGTTAATATCTAACTCCTATAAATAGCTATGTTATATTTTAGTAACAGTAACCAGAATTTTAATAAAATGAGGTAATATATTCACACAATACAATTTAATAAGGTTCGTTTATGTATCTACGTCCAATGGAGTAGACTGATTGTTTTTAGTGTTAATTAGTAAATATACGTGCATCAATCTATATAAAATAAATCTATGATACAGAATTACAATATTATTCATAACACATGTCGTACCCAAAGTATTTCTCTACCCATAAAATATGAATCATTCACAACACCGTAAATATCATTACATTAGATAAACATTTATCATATATCATAATTCCAGTGAGATTATTATTGAAGTATGTTTTGCATGTATTCATCCATTTTTGACTCTCACTCGTGCCAAAACATTAACTTACTTTTGAATAACTTGGCCTATCAAGAAACTAAAATCGACCCTCTTTGAGAGCTCAATCCAATATCAAATATATATTCATCTTGGACATGTCAGAAATCCACTTTAGACATATATATCATCATGTCACAAATCAATTAGCTTAGCTACCTTGTCTTAATTAGTTAGTTATTAAATAAGTTGTACAAATAAATAAAACATGTGTCATCCATTTTTTTGTATCTTTCTCATTTTCATTCAATTAATTTCATTATACTAATTTTCTCTTCTAACTTTTGCTTCACCATCTCTACTAACAAAGTATCAGAGCAATAACATTCTCCGAAAATATTTTTGTTCCATTACATATAACTCCTTCGGCCTTCTTAATTTCTTTCGCTTTCTTACAATTCCTCTCAAAACATTTTTTTCCAGCTTTTTCTCCAAAAAAAAAATTTCTGCCTCTGGCTTCGTGGCTCAACCATAAAGTTGGGATTAACATTGATATGCCTCTGAGATATTTTTTTTATTATTTTTATTAAAATCTATTGAATGGTAATGGCAAATTACGCATTCAGATTTTGAATTTGAATATTTATATTGACCATTTTTTAGCGCTTTGTTATAGCTTATCAACAAGTAGTTAGGCAAAGAAACATCACTATTATTTCATTCACATTTAGTAATATTTATTTATCAATATTTGATAAAATATTCTTATGTATGTTTAGTAATATTTTTTAAGATAAAAAAATATTACTTATGACATTTTAAGACAGACTTAGATATAACATTTATTAAAATGTTATCAAATTTAATGGTTAGCATTTTATACTATTTTTATAACTTTTTTTAAAATATTACAAAAAAATATATATCATAAAATGTACATGCATGATCTTATGGGGCTAGATGTAGTTGGCACATTTTTTAACCTGCCCCTCATATTCATCTTTACTTTTAGATTCTAACCTTGACGTGGAGGTAGCAAGCAACGCTAGGATTATTTGTTACTCATTCCAATTTTAAATCCTCATTTTCTAGAGTTAAGCGTTATTTGACACGTTGGAGGAAGTATATTATGGTTTTGTTTTATAATTTGCTTGAGCCTATTATATGCTATTGTTTTCTTCTGCCAGAATTAAGGGTTGAGCATTGATGATTTGAACTACTGTTTTGGGTGGTTAAGTATTAATAACTGTTATGCTTTTTAAGTCTTGTACTTAGTGTTCTCCTTGTTTGTGGTTAGATAATTAGCTTAGCTTTGCAAGGTGTGGTTAAGCATTACAACTTTACTTCGCATATAAATGTATTATGTTGTCTATTAGATATTTTTCTAAGCATTAAAGTATACTTTCTGCCTTATGAGAGTTTGATTGATGTTATAGCCTTGGTGATTTACTTCCCCATTTGAGATTTGTATCTTCTTTAAGTGCCAGTGTGCAACTTCCGACATCGGGAATATTGCATTAGTTAAAAATAGACCCAAAATGCAATCACACATAAGTGCACGGATCATACAAGTAAGAAAATGATAAGTATCTATAAATATTGTTTGCACCAGAATTTGTAGAAAATCTCCAAGCCTGGCAACTTGCTCCCATCTTTAGCGTCGATCACAAGTTAGTCTGATTTAGTTTTGGAGGAAAATAAATTAGAGTATCAACTAATCAGTTTTATTAGTTTAGATTGGTTTAACTTCTAGATTTCTTTTAAAATATAATCCGAACTAGACCAACCTGATTAAAAATGAGATGATTTTGTTGGTTGATAAAAGATTTTTTATAAATGTTAAGTTTATTGTTTTTAAGAAAAATATACTATTTTTTTTTAATTCTCAAATAATCTTGATTATTAAAAGAATATCAACAACATATTTTATTATAACATACCCATATCAACCAAATAATAGAAGAAATTTTTTTTTGCACCAACCATATATATATGTACACATGGAATCATAACTACACAGCTATATATCTAAATTCCATACACAGTCCCCCATATTCAAAACAGAAGCTATACAGGGCGATCAACCAATAAGGGTATTGAAGGAATCGGAGTTGGCCACCAAGGGAGCACAATTGGAATCACTGGATAAAATAGCAAGGACAAACCACCGTATTTAGAAACCTTAAACCTTCGAGTCACCAAATTGCAACGAATGATATTATCACCAAACTTCAAAAATACGGTGTCCCTAACATACGGATGAAAAGCCAAAATCCTACTACACCCCTTCGAATATTCACCCTCTGAAGCTTTCAACTCTTGAAAAACCGCCCCAACAACATCACCAAGACAAAACTCATGCACCAATTCCCACATTATTTCTTCTCCCTCCCCACAACGTTGCAATTCCCAAACTTTCCCACTATATGCTTCAAAGGCACTAGAGGGTGAAATTGGAAACTCAGATAACTTCAACCTTCCACAAGAAACACCAAGACAACCTCTATAAGCTTCGCCAAACCCTTTTGGAAGTTCAATCACCGAAGCCACACGTTCATTACCATAAGGATCATACACTAGAACCCTCCCTCCACCCATGAAGTACAATTTCCCTTCATGTTCAACGCTTGATGCTGTTAGAAAAAACCCGCACGCAAAACCCTTTGCACACGACACGAGAAACCGGTTCCATTTCCCTGTCTCGGAATAAAAAACCTCAACATCGAACACGAACCTCGTATCACTAAACGCGGGAATGCGAACCACCCTAAACCTACGTTGAGAAGTGGAAACTATAGATACCTTTACATTCTTTTCATTCTCAAGATTGTAATAAGGGTCGCACGTGAAACCAACGAGAACCCCAGCGTGATCGCATAGCGTTAGAGCACATGGGAGCTCCAAGGAGTCTTTTGTGAGAGGGTTACGAATGTGGTACACGCATTTGTGACGTGGACGTGGGTTCCCATACACGAGTAAGCCGTTGGAAGAAGCGAAAACAAATTTTAAGACTGAACGTAATTGTGGAACAACGTTAGTGGGCTCAAAATCTGGTCCCGGGAATGTTAAAGAGATGTGGTTTTCGAGAGACCCAAGTTGGAGAGAGGGTATATTTGGTGTTATGACGAGGGCGTTGTATGGTTTTAGAATGAAGATGGGTTGGTCGGGGTCTTCTTCTCCTTGGGCTTGAAGTTTTTGGAAGAGGGTGTGTTGGTTAGTGAGGTATAAGGAATGGAAATTCGGATTGGAAATTAGTGTGTGCCAATGTTTTGAGACGCTTTTACATTTGAGAAGGGATTTGCATGGGAGTTTGTACAAGATTTCGGTTAGGGAATCGTCGAAGAGATTGTTGATGGTGGTGTCGGATTTTGAGTCATAGGAATTGGGTGATGGTGATGTGGTAGAAGCCATGCATGCATGCATATATATTAGCCTAGCCTTCGAGGGAAGAGAATAATGTAGATAATGAGGAGAGAGTAGAAACCAATTTTTTTTGTTCTTTTATATCGATAATTAGGATTTGGATATTTTGAGGCTTTGAAATTTTGCTAATTTATTAGTGACCCGAATGCCAAAATTATTTTTGGTCGCTAATTGGTGGGGGGAAATGACGGTTTTAAAAGGTGTTCTTTAGCTCACAAAAAGAAAGTGGTGTTGTTCTTTGGAAGATTTGTAATTAGATTTACCTAATTAGTTGGTGAAATGGTGGATTTAAAAAGGTATTTCTAGAATGAGTTCATATTTATGCACGTTGTCTTGGATATATATTTGTATTTAATCTGAACGAGATTTACGTGTGATGAAAAGTAAATATGGTTAGAATTGGATTTTTACTTTGGTATATGGTCTTTAGATATAATAAAATTGCCGTCTCTATTTCTCGAAAATAAGTGTCATTTGTTCCATGCACTTTTTTTTCCCTCTTTTAACTTATCGTCCCATCCTATCCACAAATAGTTGTATCTACGTCTATGGCAGTGAACTAATTTTATGTTTGAATACGAATTTATGATATTATTAGAAGAATTTTAAATTAAACTAAATTAAATTAAAAAAATTTAGAAGTTATTTTGTTATCTTTTATTTTTGAAAAATTAAATAGTGTGATTCTCACTTTTTTAATTATTAAAATGGTGAGTTATTACTAAATTTCACATTGTTAAATTTCTAATTTATATATGTGAAAAAAATGTTAAAAGAAGTACTTTGAAAGATTAATTCTCAATTCATAGTTGGAAAATACTCCGAGTTCATTATAAAAGAAAAAAAAAACAAACTTGTTTCATTGTTTCCTTAAAAAAAAAAATTACAAAATAAAATGTCTTTTTAAAAAAAACTTCTTTTAGTCCCTGTAATTTGTGGTCATTTTAATCCTTGTTTACAATTTTTTTTGCTTTGGTTCCTGCCGTACGTTGAAATTTTGATTAGCCACTAACAAATTATAAATTATAAAGACTAAACTAGTCACTTATAAATTATAGAAACTAAAATGAAAAGTTTGTACAACTATTGGGACAAAAAGGTAATTAAACCATTAAGTTTTAACAAAAAAAATTGTTATTTATTTTGTTTAAGGGTGAAAATGTTAACACAAAATTCATTAAGGCAGAAGATTAAACCCATATTTTTGTTAAGAAATGTGATGTAAAAAAAAAAACTTAAATTCATCAAATAGGCTCACCAAACAAGAATATATATATATATATATATATATATATATATATATATATTTACTCTAAATTCTTATATAGTAAATATAATTCAATTAAATAGACAACTATTGTGTAAAATGCACGTACACAATGATAATTCTTATATAACTTCCAATAAACAAAAAACAAGATTAATAAATTAATAAAATTTAAACAATGTTAAAGAAATTTAATTTGCACTTGTTTTCACTCTGTACGTATATTCGAAAACTATCTTGCAATCGCGGGACTGTGTAAAATGGCTGGTTCCCGAAGCCATACACGTGTCACATATTACGCCACCCTCAGAAAAACGCCAAGGAATAATATAATACTAATACTAATACAAAATACAGTAATACTATACTGCAATCATACTCTCTCTCTCTTCTTTATTGCCTTTCCTTCTCTTCACTTAAATAACTATCATAACTTGGCCCATCCCACACCCATACTTCTCCGCTTCCCCTGCGCCGTCATGTCGCCGTCCGCCGCCGAACACGGCGAAAATCACCACTTCGCCGGCGGGGAAATCAACGGTTTCCGCAATGACAACGAGCAAATGTCCGCTACTTCGACGACTTCATCGAGGATGCAGTGCGTCGTCGACAAGATTCCGTCGAAGGAGCGGGAAAAGCTCCGGAGAATCCTCGTCGCTTCCGCGAAAGGTTTCTCGATCGGAGCCGGCCTCAAAGGCGGCCTCGCTCTCTTCGCGATCCTGGCGCGATTGACGCGAAAAAAACCGTCACGGTAAGAAAAAAAATAATTATAAAAAAAAACGAGTTTCTCTCAAGTGCTTTCTCGCGTTTTCGGTAACTGGTTTGATTCGTTCGTTTAGGAAGGGGATTGCGGTTACGAATGGCGAAGCAATTGTTGAGGCTATGATGGAAACGCTGAGATACGGTTTGTTTCTCGGAGCCTACGCCGGCACGTTCGTGTCCACCGACGAGGTTATCGCTGCTCTCGCCGGTCGCCGGAGGCATGTTCTCTTTCTCTCTTGCTTAATGCGCGTTATACTCTAACTATATGTATATAGGTCTCTAGAACTGATTCAAAACTCGGAGTTTCAAATCTTGCATGTACCGGTTGGTGATTGTATTTTGTGTCTGTTAATTGAATTAAATTCCATTTGGATAATGTTTTTAATTAATACTTGCTGCACAAGGCATTGAGTCGAGTTTTTCCTCACTTTCAGTTTACACAATCGAAAAAGTTCGTATTTCAGCTTGTAGTAAGTTAGGTAGCAGAGTATTTGTGAATGTTGAAATGCATAAGTTGATTTTAACTAGTGAAAATGTGCAGTTAAGTTGTTATTTTATAAATACTTATTAAGTTCATCCAAACAGGGACTTAAGCTATGTTTTGGTTACTGTAAAAGTACTTTTGTCAACTGATTAGGATTTATTTTAATTTTATTAGTTGGATTTGCATTGGAACATGCACACAACATTTCCAACTGCAATCCAAACAAGTACTTGGAGTCATGAGCTTTAAAGTTGTAAATGTTGTTTGGTTCTGAGGAGGGAAAATGGTAGTGATTAGGTTTGTGCTGTGGTTCAGGACAGCAAAGTGGAGGGCTCTGGTAGCAGGTGCGGTTGCAGGGTCGTCAATGCTTTTGACAGGGTTAGAGGATCAGCACACGAGTTTGGCCATTTACATTCTGATGCGTGCCGCTGTCCTGGCATCTCGATGTGGAATTAAGAGCAAACGGTTTGGGAAAATTTGTAAGCCCCTCACATGGAAGCATGGTGACATTTTCCTCATGTGTCTCTCCTCTTCACAAATATTGTATGTGGTCATGTTATTTTCCCCTTTTCTCTCTCACATTTTATTTGTTAGTTTTTGCTGTCTTGTGGAAATTGCTATGTTAGGTTATTACTTTGTTGTTATGACTCTCCCTATGCATGTATACTATATTTTTTTCTTTTTTCTTCTGCTCAGCCTCTCTATTGAATGAATTATCTTGTCTTTCAAATTTTATGGTCATGTCCGGTGGTTCTTATTTAAACATTAGTCTGTGTTTGACTTGATAGCTTAAGACAGTTTAAGTTGGTTGTATGCTGTGGATCCTTGTTGTTTTGTTCAGCTCATGGATAAAGCATGCCTGTACTTAATATGGATAGCTACCATGTATGATGCACTCTTCAGATGAAAATGCTGGTATTTGCACCTCAGTAAAATCCAGTAAAACCCAATCCTGTCTAAGGATTTGGCTAAACAATTTAATTAAGTGTTTGTAAGTACTCATCATATTAATGCTTAGAAGTTGTTTCCATAATAAAAAAGTAAATAGGGGAAAACTATTTTCATGCAAGTTGTAAGCTGTTTTCGTAAGCCATTCTGAGAAAACTGATTGAAACAAGTTGGAAACAACTTACGCATGTACAGAGGTGGAGCGATGTAGAGTAAATGAGGTTGGTGGCCCCCCAATTTTTTTTTTTTTATTTATATATATATATATATATATATATTAATAATAAGTTTTAGCCCCTCCTAAATTTTTTTTAGGCCCCTGGCCCAAAAAAAATTATTGTGTGGCCAATGGGCTTGTGCCCATAAATTTATAAATTAAATGTTGGCCACCCCCACCCTTAAAGTCTAGCTCCAGCCCTGTGTATGTATTATAAACATTTTCATGAGCTCTTCCAAACTATTTGTGTCATAAGATAAGTTAAAATAAACTCTTCGCAATGCCCTCAAATACTTTGTATCTTGTGGATTTGTGAGTGGCTGAACAAGTTCACTGCTTTAACTAAGGACTTTGATTTTATTATTCATCAATATTCTGACTACATATTCAAGCTTTACTAGTTTTGTCCATGCTAAGATTGACTAAAGTTATGGGGTTTGCCTTGTCTAGTTCTCTAACAATCATTGAATATATATTTGTTCAATGCTTGTTAAAAACAACGGGCTAGTTTGTTTAAAATTGAAACAAGTACTTACAAAAGAAGCCCTTTTTAAAAAGTGATTATTTGGGAAGCATATAGAATTTGCTTCTTTAGAAAAGCAGAAAATGTTTAAGGACTTTAAACAAACATATCAGAAATACAGAAAACTGCTTATTTATTTAATAGAAATGTTTTTTCTTAACAAATAAGTTTAAACAAACTCACCTAGCATTATAGATGCAGTCCTATCTATAGCAGTATGGTAAATAAAATGCTATTGGATAAATAGGAATGTGATAATGATGCAAACCCATGGTCCTCCATCAGATAAGCAAAGGACCAGAAAAGAACTAACACTGATACACCTGTTACCCACCTCAAAATTCTTCTTGATAACCCTTTAGATTTACCTCATGACAAATGTTGCATTGATTTTGATATAGTAAGAAAACTTTGGATGCCACTTACATTGATGTAAATGAAATTAAGTCTCTCATTTTACAGCCATGATTGTCCACACAGGTGCACCCTTGACAGTTTCCTACTTTGTGTTTTTGGCTATGTTTCTGGAATTGACACAATTTATGTCTCTCTTCCCCTCTCCTTTTTATTTTTAATAATGATTAAAATATTTTTTAAAAAATAAAATAAATATGAATGATCATGTAGAATATTTTGGTTTCAGGTCTGCTTATATATTAAAGCAAGACAGTTTGCCAGCTTCATATAAATCATTTCTCAATAAACATGGTGGAAAGGATCCAGTTATCTTACAGGGTGTAAAAGATATAGCCAGTGGCAAGCCTTTCACTAACTTGGGTGCAATAGAGAAATACTACAAGACCATGGGTGTTGATGTGAAACTAAACCCAGATATGAAAGTCCCATGCTCGGTATGAAATAAAGATTTATGTGATCATTGTCTTTTTCTTTCAATATCAATAAATGTAACCTGTATAAAATAAATAAAGTTAAAGAAAACTTAGTGATCGAACATGTAGTTTTTCTTAAAACTTAGTGAATGAACTTCATATTCATTATAAAATTTGTAAGCTGAATTTAATTGCCCCGCAACAGTAGCTTCAATTTCTTCATTGTGATTGAATTGTGGAAATTGTGGCTCTTAATCTTATGAAAAATGCTAACTCTTGTTTGATGTGGGAGTACAAGGAAACTGTATTTAATAAATGTGTGGACTTTGGTGGAAGAATATAGTTTTTCATTTCTTTTGTATTCTAGGCCCTTAGCCCTATCAAAACTATGCAGTATGTACTAAGTTTAATCATACTTTTGGTATTGATTTTTTCTTTCTCTGGGTCGTGTTCAACTTTGCCTTTCTGACCTGGTGGTTATATTGAACTATGTATTCTGTAATCTGAGTTTAGAACATGTCATCTAGATCTGTTCAATATTTAATTTTGTAACCTAGGATAAAAAATTTGTGATTTTTGTCCCTTCTGGCAATTAAAACCATTTGTAATTTGCAGATTGTACATGGGAATCAATCATGCAGTGGACACATCCTTTCTTTTCTCCTTCAAGCATACAAAAGAGCACTACCTGTTTATCTTCCAGTTTATCTGATACCTGCACTTATAGTTCATAGAAAAGGACTTTTAAAAAGGTGATCATCTAATAGAAATACATAGCAATCAATTTACTCTTCACCTGATCCTATGTGGGACTTCTACAAAAAATGCTTTATCAGGATTTAATTTCTGCAAGAACCTTCTTAGTGTTATTGTTGATAGTAGTTTTCAAACTGAATACATTATCAGCTGCACATATTCTTCTTTTGTCATGAGAAGGATTCCTTGGCCAATAGTATTCCATCTGATATTTCTCTACATACTCAACTTTAGCACAATATGAGGATCATGCTGTGTCATATAGTTATGACAGTTTCAATGAGATTCTATTGTCTTGCTCTTATTGTCCATTATCAACATGCTTATGTGCAGGCCTAACACAATATTAGCCAAGGGTCTTTTTGGCACAGCACGATCAAGCTTGTTTCTGTCTGTGTATTGCGCTTCTGCCTGGTTAGCTTTCAAAAACTTGTTTCATACCCTACTATATTGTTACTGGTCGTCTTACTGCTAAATTCGCCAGTATTTGAGTTGTTCAATATTTTCAATCATGTTGACAATTGAAATAACATGCTCTGCCCAAGTGTGATATAAGAGTAAACATGTTAAAATCAATGTTTCAGTTGTCCAAATTCACATTATATGCAATAATTATTATAATAAATAAAAGGATTTGTGTGTAGTTCTTCTGATAAAAAAAACAAAAAAGCAGATTCAGATTTATAATGGTTAAATAGATACTGGTTCCCAATTAACTTGGCAATTTCTCTCTTGTTTTTATTGAAAAGATTTTCTATCATTGCTGTACACCAGCTTCAATTAGTTATATGCTTTGTTGAGGGAGAATATGAGAACACCTGATTTTAAGTACTTGTTTTCTTATGTTCAATTATTTTGTGTATGCTCCTAGAGAAGTAATGTAATAGTAAAACTTATATTTCTTCATCAAATGTTTCATAATTTGATACCATGCTAAGAACCATCTATTCATTTGTGTATACCGGAACATCAAGTGTGGATGGAAATATGGTTAAAATACTTCTTACAAAGCTTAAGCAATCTTTCTTCCTTGACTAGCCTTCTGGGTTGAATTAGGTCTAGGTCTATTCTAACATGGTATCAATCCTCTATAACCTAGTGGTCTAAAATGTATATCCTTGCTGCTAGATTTCTCTAGTAAAAAGTTGAATTTTGGCAAAGATAAGGTGGGCCTGTGACCCTGTGTATTTATTCATGATTCAAGCCCAAAGGGCTTTTGCATAATGTGGTGTGTTAGAGATATATCTAAAATCATTCACAGCTCTTTACTAAATAGATCAAGCTTTTGCAGTAGATGGATCATGACATATGCTTACTAGACTTTCCTTTTTCTTATTCTTCTTCACTTAACCTCATTGTTACTGACTGCATGAAATTTGTTGAAACTTAAAACCGACATGTATGATATGTATCACTCTATTATTTTTCAGGATGTGGACGTGTTTTCTATTCAGACTACTTAAAAGATGTAACATTCCAATGGTAGCCATGGGAACGGTATGTTACTAACTGCAATCATCTATTCTTATATGACTTAGTGATCATTGAAGGGGTTTCAAGTTGTATTATTGGAAATAAGTTTTTCTGGAATTACATTCTTGGAAAGAGTATGTTATTTAAATTGCATTAACAATTTTGTTGTAGAAGTTGAACTTTGCATTCTCGTGCAGTTCCCAACTGGCCTGGCATTGGCCATCGAGAAGAAAAGCAGGCGAATAGAAATATCATTATATTGCCTTGCCCGCGCTATTGAGAGTTTCTTCACATGCATTTCTGATGCAGGATATCTGCCACAATCAAGAAGGATCAAGAGAGCTGATGTGGTGGTTTTCAGCTTGTCAACAGCCATCATAATGCATTGTTATGCAGAGGAGAGGGAAGTGTTTAGATCCAAATACTTGAATGTCCTTGATTGGGTATTTGGTGTTCCTCCCCCTCCATGTGAAACCCCACGAAGCAAAGATGCGTAGGCGCAAGTGCAAACCTAACAGGGTAATTTTATCTTGAAAAATTGCCCTTGATTTAGTGATATATATTCATGATTTTGCCTTCTTGATTGATGGCATAGAACCTGATTTTTTCCGGAAACAAACATTCTAAAGCATTATTTCCAACACTTCTTTTGTTATTGGGCATAAGTCATGTGTTCCTAAATTATAAATGGATCCCATCAAATAAAGGTGAGAACCATATCATTTAAAGGAACTCGTGATTTTTACTCAATAATACTGTATCGGAAATAGTGCGTTGGAAAATACTCCCTCCATCTTAAAATAAGTGATGTTTTAATATTAGTAATTCTTTTTCCATAAGTGACGTTATTGGATTTAAATGAAGTACTAAATATTCTATTCTAATTTCCTTTAATACATTATTAAAGAAGAATAATAATAAGGATAATTTAGTAAAATTGTTTTACTCATTAAGTTGTTTATTTTTTTATTAACTTTTGTCAAAAAATTAAATGTCACTTATCTTGAAATGGAGGAAGTATAATGTGTTTGTGCAGTGAGTTCAATCGAATTCTCGTCATTCAGAAGTTACTTGTAACTTTTGCGTTATTTTGGTTATTGACATGGTTTTGGGGGTTAATGTTTATCACATTTTGTATTGAGTTGAGAACTACAAAGGATTATTTGAACTAGGGGCCGGATCTCGGATAGGGTAGGAGGTGTAGGCTTAGGTCCCTCTCTTTTCAATTATTTTATTTCAAGATTGTATGTGTAGATTATAATTCTTTTAGAAATATAATATTTTAATCAAGTTTAATTTTATTTTTGGTTCTTATAATATTCCCTGTATCTATTTTTGATTTTTTTCAAGTTACTTAACTTTTTTATCTTTAAAATTAGTAAATTTAATTCTTTTATCAATTTTCTTCTATCAAAACCCTGAAATTCTCATCTTTTTTTAATCAAAATATTTGTGAAGAATTTGAGATATAAACTAATTTAGAAGTTTAAATTCAAATTTTTGGTGCACATTAAAAAAAATTAAAGGGCTATATAAAGATGAGATTAGCATCTAAAGTGGAAAGATATTTTTTTAGTGTAATTTTATATTTTGATTGGTAAGTTTTGAGTAGAATTAAAAATTTTAAATAATTAATTTAATTCAATCAACTTGTGAAGATTAAATAAAAAAAAATTGGAATTTGATGGTTTTAAACAAAAAATAATTAAATATGGAATCAAAATTGCTTGGTTTAAAACAGAAAGATTTAATTTGTTTGAAAAAAAAAGTTATAAGGAATTAAATCATATTGATTGAAATGATAATTATGGATTTTTTGGATGAACTTTATTGAAAAACTACAAGAAACATTAGTTTTGGAGA
Source organism: Hylodesmum podocarpum (assembly GCA_026586105.1). NCBI lineage: Eukaryota > Viridiplantae > Streptophyta > Magnoliopsida > Fabales > Fabaceae > Hylodesmum > Hylodesmum podocarpum. The sequence continues at coordinate 3,260,305 of JALJEV010000493.1, read as the reverse complement.
CACCTTTTTCATGCAACGAAGAGCAGGTAGGTCACATTTAGGAGAGAAAATAGCAGTGTTATGTGAATAAATTGGATCGGCCGATTTGACTAACTCATAAAATCGGCTAGTAATTGAATCAGCGTGAAAATTGGTGAACCTAAATAAAACCGGCCAGAACCTATAGAATTAGTTTGAATCGGTTCTATTAAAAAATATTTAAAAATTAATTAAAATATATTAAAATAAATAAAAATGAATATTTAATAAGAATTATATATTGATTTAAATTTATTAAATCAATTATCATTAACTTTTTACCTTATATAATATATAATTGGATTATTTATATCTTAATTTGAACTTTATATGCATAAAATAATATTATTTTAATGTTTTAGTCGTTTAAACTTATAGCTTATATTTTATTAAATATTATTTTATGTATTACTTAATTATTATTGGTATTTTTGTTAAAATAGCTCTTTTCAGTTGTTTTTATTATTGGTATTTTTATCTATTCTAGTGTCTACCCAGTATCTATAAAGTTGTTGTTGTTGTATTTTTTGGGTTATAGGCAGTATAGCCTTTTCAGTTATTGTATCTTTGATTTGACCATTGTACAAACTTCACATTTATATATATGTAATATCATCCGTTGAGTAATCTGGATTGTATCACGTTTAGGTACGCAGTTTCATCTCAAATGAATTTTAAGGGAGGCCAAGAATTTTCATATAACTTGGTAGTGTTTCATGAATGTCTTAATATTCTTGAATATGTAAGATGGTAATTGAAATCAACTACATGCTGCTTTGAAGGAAAATAATTGCCTTAAGCGTCGTGAAAAATAAAAATAATGACAAAACAACCAGGTTGAATTCTTGTAGCTAAGAGTCACATGGAATAATCGATATTAAGACTTTCAACCAAAATTTCTAAATAAAGCTTTCTAAAAAGTTGTACTCAGGCAATAAAACAAAGTTAAATCTTGAAACGCATCTACCATACTTTGAATTTTCAGATAATATGGCAATTTAATCCCGATATCAGCTGAACTAGGATACGAAAAATAGTCCAAGCATCAATGCAGTCCAACTGATAAACAAAATGGACAATATAGACTATTACTGCTACAGTTGATTGTTCTACCATCCAACAGGGGAAAGGGTGAAAATTATAGTTCTATCAAGTTAGAAAAAAAAATTTCTCATTCTTCATCAGAGCCTGAACTTTCTGCAGCTTGACCGTGTTTATTCGCAGTGCCATTGGTAGCTTTTTGCTTATTTTTTGTGTTTTGATCATCTTCTTCATCTTCACTGTACTCACTCTCGTAGTCATCATCATACTCTCCATCCTCATTGTCCTCATCCTCTTCAATTCCATCCTCCATTATAGGTCCTTCATCCGCCAAAACAGCACCCCTGGTGCCAGCCCGAGTCCGTTTCAGAACTTTGAGCTTTAAATTTGTTCTTCTGTCACAGCCCAACCAAGAGTCACACAAACAATAGCAAGTCAAACCGTAGTTACCCTCTGAAGGGGCCTGGAACTTGCCCAATACCAATCTAGCACCCCCTTTAACCTTCTCAACTGCTTCTGCAACTGCCCTACTGGTCTCCTTCACATTTGCTCCTGAGCCCTCCATAGATTCCTCAATTGCCTTAGATGCAGCAGTTACAGCAGCAGCTTCATCCATGAAACTAACCTTCTGAGAAAACCACACATTATTTGATACAGAATCCGCAAGCAAAAACCAGAAGTTTTCTTCCTTCTGAAATGGGTAGTAGGGCGCATGTGGAAGAGCACCAATCAGGCCATTACCCCTCTTAACATTTATCCAGGCATGAAGAGTCACAATATCACCTTCTTGTATACCCTCTTCACCTTCAGTCTCACAAGTTACCTCAAGTGTCAAGGAAGGCATCATGTCCAGCACCATCTCAATGTCTTGCACTTCGGTAGAAGATAACCCACCTGCTTGAATAAGCAGGTCAGCTCGCTCCTGCGAGTCCATGTCATGAAGTTCCTGAAATGTTCTCACTTTCTGCATATCAAGAACGAAAATGTTTAGGTTCAACATTCATAGGATCAGTATGGAAATTCAATATGACCAAGTTAAAACAAAAGAAATTTAACATTTGAATTTCAAACAGCCAATATTACCAAACTTGGGACTTTTGGCTAATTGTGCAGAACAGAGATAACTACGTAGTTAGAAAATTCATAAAAATAAGTTAAGAATGCTACTGCTACCAGAAGACTCTCAAACACACTCCTAACATATTATTAATGGTCAAAATTTATTGGAAACTATAAAATCCATGAGTGGAACTCATTAAATAAGAAGTAAGGCCCACCAAATTTTCTGCTTTCCAACACATTTCAGCCAATAATAAAGAATATATCACAAGGTGTGTGGTTAGAAACTGTGTTGCATGCATTTGTGATAAGATAAACATTAATCTCATAAAACTAGAAATTCAACTACTAAGTTACACCCAAACGTAAATGAAACCCTATATGAAAAATATCCATATGTCACTTGGCAGAAATAAAATTTCCATCGCATTGGATCCAACAAGTAGCTAACAAGCTACAATTAGATCAACTGGGAAAATGTCCATAAAAGGTTTGTCTTTGAGGTCAATGTTCAAGATCTATAGACCATGTGAGTACAGGTAAACAGCATGGACACAAATAAACAGATTCAGACCAGGGAAATTTAATCATTTAAAATGGATGACAATGTCATTTATAATGTCAGCATACCTTGCGAGCCACCTTCTTAATAGTGGTCTCACTAATATGTGGCAACTGCAGAAATGGTGCAATGCCTTCAGGTGATCCACCAGTAGTCTTTCTAGCACTGAGAGGAACAGCCTGCAACCGGTCATAAACCAAAGAAAAGCATGTCATTTTTATATAAAAAAAAGAAAAAAAAGCCAAAACTATTAATTGATAATATATTCAGTTAAAATGCTTGGCTGAACATTAAAATAAAAATATAAATGAAACTGAACATTTCTATATATCATAAAATTATACCACTAAGACATCCTTTCAACCTAAAATAAGAACATCACGTTCAAAATTTGTGTAGCATAACCCAATTGTCTTATTCTTGAAGTGATGACTTTAAACTAATACAAATCAGGATAAGAACCAAAAGATGCTAGAGAAAAAATGAAAAACTGTGTTCTCATTTTACTTGTAGGATGATCTATGATGTCAACAAACACATTTTAAATGTTTTTACAAATAAAAAATCATAATAAATAATTGTTAAAGGAAAGGAGGAACTTAATTAAATATCGACCATTCTAACTAACTGTTATTCTTTCATTGCCATATGTAAGATTTGCCCCTGCAACTAGGTAGAACAAATCATAATGATCCTAGTGATATTAGAAGAAATATATTTTCATTCTTTGGATGGAAAGAAGAAATATTACTGGCAATGAAGGGGAAAATAAATGGGAGGAAAAAGTATCCTCCAATAAAGAAGAAAACCCCCAATTGGAAACCAAAAAACAAGCAAATCCAAAGGAGAAAACAGAAAAAGGAACCAGCCCTAACTGCCCCCAAAACCCTCCTCAGACATCCCTCCACCAAACAGTTGCAACAAAAGGGGAAAACTAATCAAAAACACAAAGAACACTCCTTTAAGCCTTCAATAATGAAGACAACTTCAAAAGAGGCAAGCAGATGTCAGCAGCATAAATGAGCACAGGGTAGAGACTAGCAATTACAACTTACAAACAGATGACAATAAGGAATAAAATGAATATTATCCCATGATATTGGCTATAGAGAGACAAATCCGTAAATGTTTGCATAAAACTTAATATATGGAAAGGTGGAATTGGAGAAAAAAAAATGACTGCAGGTAGCAAATACGGTTAGCTTCAAACTTAGACTCCTCACCTGGATAATACATTGAGAAAGCTCAACAACACCAATTGCAGGCCTCAGCCATCCATGCCCCTGAGCATTCCTTGGTATAACTGCCATCTTTTAAAGAAATAAGAGCATTAAAAAAATGTACAGAAATGCAAATATCAAAGTTACATGAGTATATATCTAGAAATAGAAATAGAAATATCAATCAAATAAGAGAATGATGACAAGGAAAACTGGAGGATTACATTGTGCAATCAGTATGTATCATATGGCGATCTTCATGATAGGTAAGATCTTAGTTTTAGTATTGTAAATCTCAGTGGTCCAGCCTCCTACTTCTTTTATAACTCCTTTGTATAAGCATAAGAAAAATACTAACAGCAACCAAACATTTTTGTAAAAACACACATGAATAGTTTAAGAGAAATGCCATATGGTCTGTATCTTTTCATTTAATAAAGTTTCAGATATTTATCGGGAGAAGTGATTGGTTAAATATTTGCCAAGTCATTCATGATCAATTTTGGGAATAGGATTGTCAGATAATAGTATTTTATTTCTGATCTAACATTAACCAGGTTGCCTATAGGACAGGGCTAACATTCAGATCTTACACTCAAACTCATGTTTGACAAGTGAGTCAACAAAAATATTAATCCATGACCTTGGCACCAGGCAACTCAGGCATGAGCAAATGCAGGAGATGACTCTACTTATGTTGGGTAATTCTGATCAGTATTAATGATTGCAGTTTGCAAAGGACAGTGCAGACTTAAAGTTAACAGAATGATTAAGAAAGCATGAGCATTTAATCTATTTAGATACATAAGATCAAATAGTCAGTTACCTTCATTAGTTCTTCAAGAAGGCGGGGTGCAGTTTCTAAAATCCGTCTGAAATCACTTTGTAAAGATGGAGACAAGGCTGAAAATTCACGGGTCAACTGAGCTTGAACTAACAGCTCTGTCTGAGAAAATAGCATAGATGTGAGCACATAAAAGGCTACGGGAAATCAGAATAGAACGATTATGTCCCAGAAAAAATAATGTAACACTGCATTAGGCACGGCCATACAAGATACCTTAACGAGTGCAGGATGCTGCTTCCAAAATTTAGCCTGCTCCTGCTTGATGTTCTTGAGGTCAAGATTCAACTCACTTCTTACCAACATAAAAAGCTTCTGCAGGGGTTCATCATCAGTCCTACGAACTGGAATTTCCATATATTCAGCCGCCTTGATGAAGACATCCATGACTTTGCTGTGCAACATAATATCACAAATTAAAAAACTTGAAAAGTTTTAAGTATACAAGGCTGCTATTGTATGAATGAGGAGGACCAGAACAAAATGGCTGACTGTAAAGTTTGATTCATGATATCCTCAAAGAATTGAGATGAGAATAAAGACTGACACTCTGACACAGCTTAAGTGCCTAACTAGATAAACAATGTATATACCTGGGGGCCAAAGAAGGCTTCATGAGGTAATAGTAAGTGGAAAGTGTTTGATGCATCACATAGTTTCCAGTATACTTTGATGATCTGGAGAGATAAATAACAGCAACTACCAATGGCAAGAGGATACACACACCAACAATCCAAAGCAGAAGTATTCCACCAGATGCCCCATCAATATTTAGTAGGAATTGAGGGAGTGCTATACCCATTTGAAATCCCTGCAATAAAACATTATGCAAATTTCAAGACTATGAAAACAAACAAGCCACTTAGTATTTTTGCCATAAACATTTTTTCTTACCTGTCTTCCATCGGGATGGCCATATTTTTCATAATTTTCACGAGCTATTGGATCTGTAAGAGCCTGATAAGCCTTGGCAATGTACTCAACGAAGTACTTGTGTGCCTCTGAAATAAAAGTGTTAAAAACCTATCAGTTACATAGGTAATTGCAGAATGCCCATATTCGAGCAAACATCAAAGTTCTCGTTATGACAATGAGAAGCATATACTAAACAACTGAAACACCTTCAACCTGGATCTGGATTTTTATCTGGATGGTATTGAATAGAAAGTCTCCTATACTTTTTCTTTATTTCAGATTCTGCTGCTCCAGGCTCTAATCCTAGAATGCTAAATGGATCAAAAATTTCAATCTGCATAAAATTTACAAAAGACCCCTCAATACTAATTTCATATCACATGCAGTGCCATAGCTGAATACATTATAACTTTTTATTTGTTTACCTCACGACTCATGGTCTTTATGTAATAGACCAGAATAATCATAATCACCCAAAGCAGTAACAATGTGAAGTTACTACATGTTGAGACATTCGAAATCTGCAAATCAAAGAGGAAAGAGGACAAAAATCAGAAGGAGAAACAGGGAGTAGTATAAGAATTAGATTAAATATCAAAGTAAACAACTAAGTAATCATTTAAGAAAATAAAGAAATACACATATTAGAAAATGATCGCACCCTCTTGAATATCGATTTATGGTACTTCCCCGAGCGTGAGCACTCAGAGCAATGACAGTGTATGCTCTTCGACTTCTTACTAGCAGCACGACACAGCTTTGTTATTGTATATGGAACTATAGGAATGGCCATTATTGTCAAAATGAATATTGGGAAAAGTGCACTATTCTCCTCTGAAGCAGCCATCGTTCACTTCTGAACCCAATTACAAAACCTGAAATGGCAAGTCTCGTTATTGCACCCAATCTTTTGCCAGAAAATCAGCAATTATGAAACAATCCACAGAAACACAAGAATCAGAACACACAGATGAAAAAAAAACGGTTCCAGCAGAATTCACTGTAGAAAAACAAGACGCAAAAACCCTATCTGAATTTGAAAAAAATTGACATTATAATTATTACCCCTCATGAGAAACCCAATCTAGGTTTCCGCATGAAGGTTTTTCTACATAGAGATTTCTAAAAGCTGGAAATATGCAAAGGGGAAAACACAAATCATCAAATTTGAATTCCCATTTCCTCTCTCTCACACAAAACAGCTTCAATTTCAGTTAAATACTAATACAGACGACTACAGGGTTCAAACAGTAACCGAGCTTTTTGACATAAAGTGAAAGTGCATGGATTCAGAATCAGAAAACCTAATTAACCACAAATTGAGAAATCCTGAGGTTTAATCGATGAATCGAATTGAAAGTGACGAGAGCAGAGATGAAAACAAAAGAAGAAAAACGAATCGGAATGAAAAAAAAAGAGATCGAGAAGGCAAAGACATGCAATAAGAAAGAGAGGGTGAGAGACCTGAGTCTTGGGATTGGAGAAAGTGGAATGAAAGGTCAACTATATGATGGAGAGGAAAATGGGAGGAGAAGGAACCTGGGATTACAGGACTGTGTGAGTGAGATGAGATCGCAACAACAGGCACACAACACAAGGAGAGGACAATTATATAATTTTACGCCTTAAATCTTTTCTTATTAATTTAATCCTTCACATATTAATCAGTTTTTATTTTAGTGCCTATAAAAATATTTTCTCATTTGAAAAAAAAAAATTTCTCATCTTTTCTCTTAAAACTTATTTTCTTTATTTATCTTTTGAAATATTTATTTTAGTTAATGGTTTGTCAAATTTAAGTTGTTCTTATTATTAAAAATGGAATTTGATATTTAATTTTTCAATTTTTTTACGGTTTGTAATATTATTTTTTATATAATTTTATTATATTTAAAAATATTTTTATTTATACATGAGCTGGGATTCATAATTTTTATATAGGTAGATATAACTAAACGGGTTTTACTTAAATGAATCAAATATGAATTTAGGGTTAAAAAAATGTGTATTTAAAATTTAAAATATTATTATTACTCTATTTACATTATCATAAACAAAATACATTTTCTTAACCTTTCTTTTAAAAACATGTAATATAGATAATTATAAATTATTTAATTTATTGTGATTAAATTATTTAATATGTAAAAATAATAAGATAAAAATAATAAATTTTAAAGTGTTTGTAGTTAAGTTCTTAATAATTAGACATATATTACGTTAAACATATCAAACTTTCTTTATTTTTATTGTCATGATACATAATATTTGAAGTTATAAATAAATTAATTATATATTGTTAAGTTAGTTGAAAAAATGTAAAAAATCTATATTTTAAAATTAAAAACTCATATTATTTTATTTTTATTTTATTTGTAAACAATTTTACATACTTAAATATGGTAAAATATATTGTAATATAAGACATTAAGATTTTAAATAATCAATCAAATGTATTTAAAGTTTTTATGAAAATAAAAATTAAGTAATTATAATTTAGTATATTTTGTGTCAGATAGATTAAGATATGATATTAAAATAAATATGTTAAATTGTCCAATATAATACAATAGTATAATTACACATTTATTATCTAACTTCTAACGAAGACCTCATTTATTTTTTAATTAAAATATCATCAAACATTTAAGAAACATTTACTAATCTAAAATGTTTCATGTAACACCTAATACTTGGTTTGAATATCAAGTAAAGCATAAGAGTTTTGTTGTTTCTAATATCTTCATATATTTATTGAATTTGTCTTTATCTAACATTTCAATTCAAAGTTTATTAATGAACAAAAAATTTGAAAGGACAACATAATATTAATTCAGACTCTGAAAAAGAATAACACGCATCAGACAAAAATAACATTTAACTCTACAATAATAACATTATAACGATGTCATTTTTTAAGATATATACTTCATTTTTCTTACAAAGTATGGCTTGAGCTTCACATCAACAATTATTTATCTATGTTTATATAAAAGTCAATTTATCATAGAAAAACAATGACAAAATTAAAAAGAAGTGTCATACACACTCAATTTCAAAAAAACTTATTTATATAAATGATTGTATAAAATCTTTTGTTTAACAAAGTTATACGCATTTGTACTTTATTGTATATATTCTCTTTGAGAATAAATCTCGTATCTTAACAAACTTTGTTTGTAAAAACTATAAAGTGATGTAGTGAAAAGAATATTTTATTCAATAAACTTAGGTTATAACATTTTGAGTCATGAGTAACTTTGTAACAAACAATATCTTAGTGTAACCAGAGTTTGATTAGTAAAAATCTTTCAAATATTTTAAAAGAATTTGACATAACTTAATTTAAATGAATTAGTATAAACATTTGTGTTTATTCTCTCTTTCCCTTCTCTCTTTAAACCTTTAGGAGCAAGAACTTAATTTTCTTGACTAAAGGTCTTTAAAATTAATTTTTAAACAAATTAAGTTTGCACTTCATTTATAAAAAGATTTTTAAGATTTCAAAAAAGATTTTTAAATAACACGATTCAACCCCTCCTTCTTATGTTATTTTCATTCTCTTAAAATAATATTTTCTTAACCTTTATTGTTATGACATGTGAAGTCATAAATTAATTGGTTAGGTACGATTAAATAAGTTAAAAGCACTATAAACTATGTTAAAAAATCTACATTTCAAAATTAAAAACTCAAATTTCTTCTATTTTGCTTGATTTTTAAACAATTTATATATTTAAATATGATCAAATGATACTTTTATATGATTTATTATTTTGAAATATGATATGTCAAACAATAAATTAATCGGTTACGTGTATGATTAAGTTAGTAATAAATCATTAAAAACTATGATAAAAAGTATAGTTTTAAAAGCTAATTTTTTTTCCATTTTTGTTTAAGTTTTAAAATATTTTACATATTAAAATATAGTCAAATAATAATTTCATAACTTTTATTTGTGAAATATGATATGTGAAGTCATAAAGTGATAATTATATATGATTTAGTTAGTAAAAAAGCATTAAAAATTGTATTAAAAAGTCTAATTTTGAAAGTTAAAAACTCAATTTCTTCCATTTTGCTTGATATTTAAACAACTTTGCATACTTAAATATGTTAAATAACGTTTTCTTAGCCTTTATTGTCTAAACATGTTATAATCAAATCATAAATTAATCAGTTATATATTATTAAATTAGTCAAATAGTATTAAAAATTATGCTAAAAAGCCTTCTTATGTAAGTTAAAAAACTTAAATTTTTTCTACTTTTACTTGATTTTTAAATAATTTTACATAATTAAATATGGTCAAATAACCTACTCGTAATCTTTAGTGTTATAAAGTCATAAATTAATAAAAAGAAATATAAATTAATCATTTAAAACTATGCTATTATTAAATTAGTCAAAAAGCATTAAAAATTATATTAAAAGTCTTCTTTTGGAAGTTAAAAAACCTAAGTTTCTTCCACTTTTACTTGATTTTTAAACAATTTTACATAATTGAATATGGTCCAATAATGTACTTGTAACCTTTAGTATTATGAAATCGTAAATTAGTCAAAAAAACATAAATTAATTATTAAAAATTATGCTATTATTAAATTAGTCAAAAAAAACATTAAAACCTATGCTAAAAAGTCTTCTTTTGGAAGTTAAAAAACTTAAATTTCTTTCAATTTTTTCTTGATTTATAAATAATTTTACATAGTTAAATATGGTCAAATAATGCACTCGTAACCTTTAGTGTTATAAAATGTGATGTATGAAGTCATTAGTTAATTGTAATGTAAAACTCAAATAAAGAATTTAGATTTGTAATTAAAAAACTCAAGTTAACTCTATTTTTACTTGATTTTTAAACAAATTCATATGCTTAAAAATAATCAAATAACATACTCGTAATCTTTATCTTCATCATGTCATATATGAATTTATTAATTGATCAATTAAATTAATCAAAAAACATTGAAAACTCAAGTAAAAGTTTATATTTGTAAGTTAAAAACTCAAGTTTCTTCCACATTTACTTGATTTTTTAACAAATTCACATGTTTAAATGTAGTTAAATAACACACTCTTAACATTTATTGTTATCATATGTGATATGTGATGTCATGAATTGATTAGTTAAGTGTAGTTAAGTTAGTCAATATTGTTGTGAATAATTTTAATTCCATTATATATATTTTTAGTGACATATACATGTAGTATGTAGATGTGAAAAATATGACTTAGTTTTTTTACTCAAAAAATATTGTTATTTGTATTAATTATCACTTATTATATAGTTTGTAATGTTGAATTCATTATAGTAGTCAGGATCAGTAAAACTATTGGCATATTATGAATCGTTGAAATAATGAATACAATAATCATTGGTAAATCTGTATAATTTTTTGGTGAAATATGGATCGTACATTAATTTGATACCATTTTATTATCTAATTCCTATTATTGTAACTAATTTTTTCTTTGCAGCCGAAAATGAGTTCAACAAGTATTACAACAATACTATATTATAATGGTAAAATCATTAAAGATATACATGATTGCAATTATATTTGCAACTATCCATATTATCACAATAAATCTAAATCAACAGGGACACAACCCTAGGATTTGAAACAAGTAATTCAAATGCAACTTAACCAAGGTTTTGGAACATTAGTCAAACAAATCAAATTTAAATTTTCAATAACATACATCAAAGTATGTTATGAGTATATGAAGTGTTCATTGTTGGACGATGAAGATGCTAATGCATTATTTCACATCATAGAAAATACCTCAAACATAGATTATGTTGAGTTGTATGTGACCGTTGATGATATAGAAATACATTCATGGATATTTTGCGATATGCTCGCTCAATATTTAAATAAATCACTTAATCTTCAAAATGATTAAAATAACAAGATGATATAAATTCATTTATAAGATTTTCCATTGCCATATATTTTTAATTTTCATTTTGTTCAATGTATTTTATATTTCTTAATTCTATAAGTAATGCAATTTATATTCATGAGTTCTTCAACTGTAAGTTGTGCTTTGTCGTCGTTTGACTGAATTTCAATTTGGTTGCATTATTTGTTGAAAACAATGAATCTTAAAATACACTTTATGTAATAACATCTCTTTATTCTTAGATTGTTCATAGATATTTGAATTACAATATACTTGGTTTATATGTAATTAACTTTGACAATTATCATTATAATAAGCAGTGTGAATTGAATATGTAACTAATCTTTTGGTGGTAGAAATGTAATGATTGTTTATATGCTCCAAATATTAATGTAATATTAGTCGTTTAAAATGTCGATGTAATCTTGACCATTCAAAGTGTTAATGTAAACTTGACAGAAGATTCACTTTTCTTACATGTCTTGGACCAATGACTAAATAATTATCATATGATAAATCATTGCCTATAGGAATGTGTTTTCAAAAAGTTGACAAGTTATAACATGTTGTGAAACTATTGAACATTAGAAATCATGTTACCTTTACCTCTAAAAGGGTTGATAAAAATTATTGGTCCTAAGATGTCAAATTTCTACTTGTAACTGGATTTTTTGTACTAGTTAATTTTCAAAAAATAAAATATAAATAATCAGATACATGAAAGTCTTCACATATACATCATGACTACATTTTTCCATAATCACGGTAAATTAAGATTAAAGTTTACTAGAACTAAAATCATTAAAAAGATATATCAAAATGAATGTTTCTAAATCTCAATATTCACTATACATATAAGAGATAGTCTTACTAACACCGCAACTTATAAGAAGCTATAATTAAAAAAAAAAATAGACCATCAAACAAATTTATGGAATTTGGGAAGAGTCCTACCACAAATATTTGAGAGTATTCCTCTTGTAAAAGCGAGTCAATAAAAAATAAAACATTTGAACAAACGTAAATTAATAAAAAAAAAATGTTTACAAGCAACCAAACGGTGAATGGACACCGTAAAACTCCAATTATATATATTTTGTGATGCAAAATAAAATAATTAACCAGTGTGAATGGATTTCATATTTGGGATTTTCTTAAAAAATAATAATGCAATTAGGAAATGTAACCAATTTCTTAACTGTTTTTTAATAAACAAACAAATTTGTCATAATAGTATTGATTCACCACAAACCGATTTCGGTCTTACACGATAAAAAATGTGCATTGTAGGAAATAATGTTGTTGAGATGCGTATACATGTAGCATTCCGGTTAAAAAATTGTTGCTTTCAATTCTTAAATGCTTTGTTTATTTTAATGTAGAGGTAGCAAATTAAGACTCAACTCACATTTATTCATAATGTAAATTTATTGGTATAACTTGATTCTTTAAATCAATTTAATGGGACAGGTCAAATTTGTCCCTTTTTCTCTATATTTATATAAATTTTCCTTAAAAGATAAAACAATTTCCCTACATTTATAGGTTGTCCGAGACTGATTCAATTTTTAATATCTTTTATTGCCTTTATATTTTAATCATTAAGCTAATATGTAATCCTCTATCCTTTAGGCTCAATTATTTTTATATTTTAATTATTAACTGATTATGTCAATTAATAAATAAAATTAACATAAAGTTGATGCCTTAGATGATATTGATATTTATCTATGATAAAAGTTGTTAAACTACTAGAAAGAATTAATATATATATATATATATATATATATATCAATTGATTTAATGATTAACTATTATTGTTAACATTTAGGACAGAGGTTCTGGCTAACAGTATTCAGGCACGTACTAAGTTTCTTTCATTCCCACATGGATGCGAAAATAAATTGATATTAATGATAATTATGTTAGTAATATCGTAATTTATTATTATTTTTTACAATGTTTAAAATTATATAATTTTTAAGCTATTTAATTAGTATATAATATAATCTTCATTTGTATATTATCTATTTTAGTATTAAATTTTATATTATGTATAATATATAAAATTTATATATTTAATATTTATTCATTAATCTGAATCAATTAACAATAATTTATATTCTTTAATTAAGAATTTTTTATTGTATTTTATCTACATTTAAGTAGTTGATCATTAAAAATACCTGGACTTTTCTAAAGACATATTAAAAAAAAGTAAGATAAAAATTTATTAGATAATTAATTTAAAAACTATTTTTTAAAAAGATAATACCTTTTTATAAATAATAATACTTTGTGATGACGAAAAAAATCTTTTAAGATGAAAATATGATCATCTATACAGCATGTTGACACTATATAAACCTAAAATATTAAAAATTATTATCAGATATATAAACATTATTGAAAACATTATAATTATGTATTTTTACAAAAAAAAAGTAATTTTTTTTCATACCATATATATTATTTTCTTTAACTTAAAACATTTTTAACTTAAGTAAAGTTAGCACTACAAATTTAAATATCCAACTTGTTTTAAATTAAAATCTTATACGTGATATAAATTTTAATATTGTCATATTTGTTTAGTGATTTAACTAATTTTCTTAGTTCAAAGAACTTTTTTTTTTATTTTACAGGGTTAATTGAGTTTGTATTAATTTTTTTTATATAGAATTCTGTGATTAGTTTTTTAAATGTTCTTTTTATCTTAATCTATGTAAAAAAAATCAATATTTTTTTCCTCTCCTGTTAACTTTTTTCGTTAAATAGTTAAATGAAAATTATTTTTTAGTAGCTAAAATAATTTTTTTGACGATAAAAAATCGTCATGAAATAGTTCTTATTTAAGCAGTTAACGGAAATATCAATAGGAGGAACGAAAAATACTTAAAAAAAATTATGAGAATTAAAATCATAAATAAATTTGTAAAGAATTAAAACAAAATTCTATATCTTAATTAACCCTTACTTTTGCTTCCTTCTAAAAAAAGAAAAATTAATGACAGGTGTCACATGCACAACCAGTGTTACGTGAAGTTGATTGGACTGGCCGGTCCAATTAGAGAATTGGTGATTGAGTCCTGCATTCACTTCAATCAACCTATAAAACAGCTAGCAGTTGAACTAATTAACCCAAATAAAACTAGTTAACCTCACTGAAACTACTATAATACTGATTTTAATTATTATTATTATTAATTTATTAATATGAGTTTAATTACAATTTAACTCTAATCAAATCACTGAACTTTGCATCAACGATGTAATTGATTCACTCGCCATTCTAATTTTCTCGTAACATTACACACTACCCATGCATTGGTCTGTTAATTTTGATTAAGAATTTTTTTTATGAGTTGCTTTACAAAATATTGTTTTTCACATGAAATATATTATTATTATTTTTAATATAAAAATAAAATAAAAATCAATTTTTTTTATAAGAATCTAGAATGAAATATCAACAAAGTATATCAATTTTTGTTATATAAATTAAATTAAAATACATGAAAAATATAAATATTTTTTACACAGGTTATAATATGCAATAAGTCGACAATATTATATTTTTTATACTAATTAACAATATATATACTCTTTTCATTCTAGGTAATACCGTAATAACAACCATACACGTAGGATGATGGTACAATGATGTTTTTCTGCCACGTACATATCTACATTTACGATGTTCAAATGTCCAACCAAATGAACCAACCCAATCATATTCATTCCCTATTATTTTCACAAAACAATTTTCATACTAAAATATTCCCCTTTTACACGTAGTAAGACGATCGAGTTTTATACTAATATTTTTTACAATATTTTAGATAGTAGTGTAAAATAATTCAAATTGAATGTACGAAAATTTAAGTAAAAAACATAAGTATTTTTTTTATTTATCACTTCTAAAAGAAAATTAGTTATTATCTTAATTAAAAACATTGAATCATCTTAATCTATGTACTATATATTACTTCAAATATCGGATGAAAAAATTGGAGGGAATATAATAACTTGATTAAGTTTTTTTTTTATATACATATCTTAGAAAATTCACTAAAATTAAAATGTGAGAACAACAAAGGGAAGAAAGTAACGAAAAAAATGTAAGAAAATAGAAGGGAACAGATGGAAGAAGGAAGTGAAGAAATATAGAAGGTGGCCACATATTAGGAAAAGGACAAAGGCAGAAACAGCGCCAAGACAACCTCCTAAACAAACTGCTCACAAACCACACCACACCACACCACACCAATGCCATCACCTTTCACCAACTTTACCACTACCAACATATCCTCTTTCTCTCTTTCTTTTCATTTCAACACTACACGATAACAATAACACATTAACATTGCATTACATGCCACCTTTATTCCCTCTCACAAACACAAACTCAAACTCACTGTAACAACCAATGGCTTCATCTGATCTCAACGTTATCGGATACTCACGCATTCCTTCTCCTTCAAACCACCTTTCCTCTCTATCACACATCGCTGTTGTAACCGTAATCGTCCTCGCTGTCGCCGTTACCGTTTCCTTAGCCTTTTACTTCTTTCTCCGTTACCGTCACCGTTTCCTCCGCCGTTCATCTCCATCATCCACTACTACTTCTACTACTACCTTCTCCTCCACCAATCGGATTTCGCCCGAGACCGCTTCGTCTTCCGTCGCCGGCTCTCTCCCGGCATTCACATTCTCCTCCGTCACGCGACGCTCCGCTGCTTCCTCCTCCGGCGGCGCTGACTGCGCCGTGTGCCTATCGAAGTTCGAGCAGCATGACCTCCTCCGCTTGCTACCTCTCTGCTGCCACGCTTTCCACGCTGAATGCATTGACACGTGGCTCCGGTCGAATCTCACGTGTCCGCTCTGTCGATCCGCCGTCGCCGCGTCGGAATCCGACCTCGCTAAAGTTTTCCGGTCATCATTAGTTGCCGGCGGAGAGAGCTTCCGTTTAGAGATTGGTAACATCAGCAGCAGTGGCCGCCGCGGCTCGGTAACATCCGACGCTGCTGGAGGCGACGGTGAAACTCGCGGAAGGTCTTATTCCGTTGGCGCATTCGAGTATTTGATCGAGGAAGAGGCTGAGATTGAGTTAGGTAATTACGCACACCGGATAAGTGTTTCCGGCGAGAAAGACGATGTTGCTCCGTTGGAAACTCCGGCGGAATCTCTGGCTGAGGAGGTAGGGAATGATGGTAATAGTAATGGCTGGTTGAAGGATTACGTAGATCGTCTTTCCAATACGGTGTCATTTCGAAGTTCTGGAAGGTTCTTCGGGAGTACTCGGCTAAGCGACGTCGTTGCAGGCGATTTAGACATTGAAGCGAATCGTTTTGGGGAAGAAATTGGTGAAATGTTCCAGTGGCTTTCAGGGGTTTGAGATGTAAATAAACAGAATAGTTAGTCCAGATTTGGAATTTTGAAAAATATTTCAAATGGTTAAATGTTGCTGCATTAGAAGAGAATAGAATTTAGGAATCGCGTTATGAAGGTAAAAAATATCAGTGAAATTGCAATTAGGGTTTTTCTTTGTTATTTTTATTGATCCAACGCTTGATACCTGTTTCATTGTTTGTATAGATTTTACAGTTTTACTTTGTTACAAAATAGAACCCTCGTGGGCTAAGTTTCTTACTGCTGCATACTGCAGTGAAATTTCCCTTGCTGTTAATATTCTATTTTCTTACTGCGGAGATCAGAATCCTTAAAAGTTCCTTTATCCGTTAAAATTACATTCAAACTTTGAAAACTTATGACACGGATAAGTTTAATCATAACACACATTATCATAATTCTAAAAGTTTGTTATGTAATAAAATATAAATTTTTATTTTAAGAAGTATAAAATAAGATAAAATTTTTATCTCTTATTTTGACAAATAAACTTATTATTGTGAAAAAGTATATATAATTATTTCTAAGTATATATATTTAAGAGTGTATGATGTTTGATTTATGTGTACAAGTGTACGATGTTCGATTGAAATATTATTAATTTAATGTGTATTAGTGCTTTTCTATTATTAATGTGTATAAGTGTATGGTATTCAGTTTATGAAGTAAAATACAATCAATTTACGCATATAAATCTATGATGCTCAATTTATGAAGTAAAGTATTATTTATTTATATTTTAAGTATAGATGTTTAATGATATAAATAAATTGCATCATTCAATTATCGGTTTGGGTCAACTAGATGCCTGATTTTTGAACTAATGAGTTGAACCAGTTGGTCTAAGCTGGGTCCGATAATACTGATTTATAATATCTATGAACTTTTAGATAGTTTAGATACGAGATAAGATTGAAATTCTTTAGAAATACGTGATATTATAATTAATTGAAAATGTAAAAAAATGTACTGTTAATAAATACCTATTAAATTCTTTTTATGATAATTATCTTACAGGTGATAGATATAATAAGTAATAATTTAATACAAATGAATTAATTACAATCTAAAAATTTTCATAACCATTAAACACTTAGTTTATTCATAATTTTTTTTTCAACAATTTATAAACTTTTTCAAAAGCAATTAACTGTTTTTAAAAAATCACTGTTGAAAAACATTAAATAATAGAAGAAGAATCGTACAAATACAAGTTTCGTTCAACCAACTATTTTAACTGCAAACTGTTGAACCATTTATAATATCTAAAGAGTAAATAGCCTTTTAGATTAGTTGCGTTAGGCTTGTATCAACTACTCAACAACCTTTTCTTTTTCCTATTTTCCATCAAATATTATTTCCTTGTACTCTTTTGTTTTGTCGTGTACTCATCAGTGCATCACCTAAGCTCAAAGAGAATCATGAGAGAGAGAGAAGCACCGAGAGAAAGAAAAAAATAAATAAATAAATAAACCAAGCAACAGTTGCTGTTGTTGTTGTTTTGAAGAGCGTGGTGTGTGTGAGTGTGTGGTGTGTGCACTTTAACATAATTCAATGGTTTGAACCAAAGAATAAAAGAAACTAAGTTGTGAATGAACCTTGTTGGTTTGAGTAATTATAATATCCCTATGCCGTTGGCATCGTCATTGCTAATATCCTGCGTTTTCAAAAGTAATAGAATCATGTGTGAAAGATATTTCCTGTTCCTTTTATTTTATAATGACAACAACAACAACATTAAACTTTATCATTTTCCTCTCCATATTCTATTTCCCTTTGGATTTATATTGCTTCGTCAAAAAAGTTAATCTAATCAAATCGTACGTAAAGGAAGAGAATTTATGTAATTGTAATTGTAATATTTTTGTATTTGTTCAGTTATTGGTTACTTTGACTGACCCAATTGGTGTTGTGTTGTGGAGAGTTTGTGACTGTGCCGAAACACAAAAAGGTCTTTGATTTTGATTTATTTATTTTTTCTCCAATTAAATACTTTTATTAATATCTCAATTTATAAATGGGCTTTTAGTTTGGTAGATGATGATAGAGTGATTTGACGATTTCGGAGGTTTATTTGTAGGGTTCCCAATTTGCGTTCTTTCTTGACTTTATGAACATTGATTCAATTTGGGGGAGTGGGTTTTCTTCTGATTTCCTCTCCAAGTTGGGGATTTGATCAATTGGGTCGCTGATTCTCGTCTCACTTTGATCCGGGTCGTTCCTTTTTCTTCAATTTCAGAGTTGTTTTGTTATTCCCAATTCTGAGGGCAAAGGCTGAAATTTTCAATTTTTCATTCCTATCTTCTTTCTGGGTTTGATTTATGTCTTGGAGAGTTGTTAGAGACATTGGGGTGGTGAGAGTAAAAGCTATTGAAGTAGTGTGGTATTAGTTGTAACAAGTAGTGGTGGTGGTGGTGGTGGTGTCTTTTTTTCTGATATATGTATTTGGAATTTTGGAGGGGTTTGGTTATACATGATGTTCCATTCTCAGGGTGTGTCAAGGCATTGTAGTCTCCTTGCAGTCCTGAGTGGTAAATCACGTGACATTAAACAAAAGCAGAAGCAGAGTGCTGCTTCTTCTGAGGATCAACTTCCTTACCCCTTTCCAGAGCTTACTTCTTCCAGTCGTCTTGAGGTGACCACTGAGTTTCCATTGGTGTCAATGTTTGTCTTGTTTTGTTTGTTTGATGTTGGTGTTGGCTTTGAGAATTTTTCCATCTGAAGTGGAATTTTAACCTTGTGTGTGTATTCAGGTCAAGGTACTGATAAAACCCACGGTTGATGAACTCAGTAGGGTTCTTGAACAAGTTCAGCCAGATTTTGTTTACTTGCAAGGTCAGCGGCTAGAAGATAAGGGAGAAATTGGGCCTCTTGTGTGGGAAGATTTTGACTTGTCTGTCCCAGAGGCATTGTGTGAATTGTTTTCTTCCAAATTACCTAATACTGTGAGTGTTGTGTGGATGATTTTTTCTGTCATTGTTTGATGCATATAGTGTTAATGTTTGCTGTATAACCTATTCTGTGATATTGTTGTAGGTTTATTTGGAAACTCCTAAGGGAGAAAAATTGGCTGAGGCACTCCGAAATAAGGTCACACTGATAGCAGTAATTTTGATTTTAAATTAGATTACATATAAAAAGTAAGATGTGCTGGTTTGAAGTAATTAATGAAGTGGTGCTTTAACTAGCTAGCTTAATGGGGACTATAAAGATGTGACACTCCAATATATTGATTTTTATGTTCCTTTATCATGAAAAGTAATTAAATTATTAAAGTTTTTTGTTTGGCAGGGAGTTCAATACACTATATATTGGAAATATGAATTTTCAAAATACGCAGCTTCACATTTTCATCATTCTTTTTTCTCTGTGGCACAGAGGTATGTATAGTCATCTCTCATCTTGGCTAGCATTGGGTTGAATGACTGTCACGACACTTCTCACTGTTTAAATTTGGCTTTTACCAATGAAGCAATGAGACAGAGTGACTAGATCATGTTTAGGAGTTTCAGTATTTTTGGTCAATGTACTGCAATGTGGCTAGTTCCAACAACTGGATGCAGTTTGTTAGGTTTTTGTTTTTATTTATTTACTTAGATATTGGTTAGAAGTTACATCTTTAATCACTATAACATGCCTGTATCTCATAATATTATGTTTCTGATGGTTGATATTATATGTTGTAGTACATCCAGCCATACATGGGATGCTTTCCAGCTTGCTCTGGCATCTTTTAGATTATACTGTATACAAAACAATGGCTTACCTTCTAACAGCCAGAAGGGTGCGGGTAAGCTGGGGCCGCAAATTCTTGGGGTTCCTCCTGACATTGATGTTAGTCCAAGTGTAGCTGACATGAATGAAGAGGAAAATTCACCTGAGACTATTTCTGCTGTGAAAATATATGACGATGATGTGAACATGAAGTTTCTTGTTTGTGGAGTTCCCTGCACATTGGTAGGCCTGGATAGCTTATTACATCGTTTCATGAAGTTTGTTTTTCCAATAGTTCTTCCCTTGTGACCTACCTGTTATAAATTAATTCCATTTCTTTTACTCTCCTCCAAAAAGGATGCTTGTTTGTTGGGGTCATTAGAGGATGGACTCAATGCTCTTCTATTTACAGAAGTAAGTTTGTTGCATTTGTTTACTTTGATTTCTTGGTTTATCTTCTATTGCTTTCTGGGTGCTTGGTAGTTTCTTTTTTGTTCTGTATAAAATCACAATATGTGGCCCTTCAAACGATAGTAATTACTGGGATAAGTTGTGATGAAATTCTGCATGCTTTCCCTTCAGAAGTGTGGAACTGAATTTGGTTTTGAATATAGTTTTATCTGACATGAAAAGTGATACTGGCATATTGAAGAAAATAGTTAAGTCTTATTGATTTTTTCACGGTGTTTAGACAATATAATCTACATAATACTTAAGGCACTTGGTTAGACTAGTTCAGAACAAACCAACCGCTATTCTTGTTCTTACATGGGGTAAGGTTTCATCTTTAATAAATCCAAAGTAACCCTCATCCTAAGCCAAGATTACCTAGTCCAAGTGGCAAAAGATGCAATGGTATTTCCTTAATTTATTACTTCAGTCCCTTAGCTTGCAGAACAGGTGCAAATGACAGTGTTAAAAGACTATAATGAATGAATTTTACAAAGTTAGGAACTAAAATGACAGCCATTTGCAATCTGAGGCACTAGAATGGGGTTTTTCTCCAATTAAAACCCCAATTTAGTGACTGTAAGTGTTTCATTGAATTTTTTTTATCACTCATGTATATTTCTCTGTTTCCGCTCTTGCTATTTTTGCAGATACGTGGATGCAAACTTCACAACAGGACAAGGTATTTTGATGGTTCTGATTTCTGATTGTTGATTCATGTGTTTCCCATTATCCTTTAGCATTCAGTGGAAATTGTAAAATATGATTTTTGGATGACTGGGTTCTTATTATTGACTTCAAACACATCCAAACAATTATTTTAGCATGCTATTTGTTTAGCTTGGAACTATCATGGGGTTTATATTTTATTTTTTATCTATAGTCTTTTATTACCATCTTATTTTGTTTATTAATTTCTTTTACTGTTGAATATTTTACAGTGCTCCACCACCACCTCTCCAGGCAGGAACATTCTCACGTGGTGTAGTGACTATGCGTTGTGATATATCCACATGTAGTTCTGCTCATGTATCACTCTTGGTGTCTGGTACTGCAGACACTTGTTTTAATGATCAGGCATGGGTGAATTTTCTGTCAGTGTTTGACATTTTACATATGTGCTCTTTTTAATTTTTGAATAACCTATCACTTTTTCGGGTATATTTTCAGCTTTTGGAGAATCATATTAAAAAAGAGCTCATTGAGAAGAGTCAACATGTCCAGGCATTAACTAATCATGAAGAAAGTAAATCACCTTCCTCTGAACCTCGAAGATCAGCCTCAGTAGCCTGTGGCTCTAGTGTGTTTGAAGTTTGTATGCGAGTTCCCGCGTGGGCTTCACAGGTTAATTGTTGTTTCTTAAGGTTTCTTCTTCTGATATACCTTTCAGATAACATAATTTAGTGGCCCTTAAAAATTGAATTTAATCAATCAAGGGTTTTATTAAGAATTTAGGTGGAGTCTTTTGCTTCTGTTTGTTTAGATGATGACTTAATGAACAAAATTGGGACTCAGTTAGTCACTTGACTCATTTGGATTTTGACTGAGTGTAATTAGAACTGCTTTCATGCAGCTAAAGATATTTGTGACTTCTGCTTGCTATCATATGTTCTAGTTGACTGATTTATGTACTTTAGTATATTATTAGGCCTATAATAGTACTTTGTTAATTTTCTGACTGTTCTGTTTTGTGGAACATATGAAAATTGCTTCAACATTGAATTGGCTAGATCTTTTAGCAATTTCAAGCGGTAATGACATGAACCTTGTTAATTTTTTTTTTCTTTCTTTTTTCCCCTCTCCTTTTGAATAAAGAAACCATATCTTTTGATTAATGGTTTTGATATTTGTGCACAGGTTCTGAGACAGCTTGCACCCAATGTGTCATACCGCAGCCTTGTTATGTTGGGAATCGCTAGTATTCAAGGATTGCCAGTTGCGTCTTTTAATAAAGATGATGCAGAACGTCTCCTTTTCTTTTGTACTAGGCAGGACAAAGAAAACTGTCCTAACGATGCTGTTTCCTTTGGAATTCCTAGTTGGCTGATGCCTCCACCACCTAGTCGAAAAAGATCCGAACCATGCTCTAGTACAAAATCTATTAATGCCCGTGGCAGGGGAATTGAAGATATTGGCAATCATAGACAGAAATTAAATCTTGCTTCTATGAGGCCAATCCCTCAATCTCACAGACACAAGATTCTCCCCTTTTCTGGATTGTCTGAGGGTGCAAGATATGATGGAGATCATGGAAAATCAAATCAGCCACTTGCTCCTATTAAGCATAATGCTTCAGTTACAAATAGGAAATCAGTGTCAAACTCATTTCAAGCTCACCAGATTATTTCTTTGAATCCACTACCTATGAAAAAACATGGTTGTGACAGAGCTCCAATACGAGTTTGCTCAGAGGTGATTTACACATCTTCTCTTGTTGACCTTTGCCACTTTAATTGATTTTGTGTCTTGTTTGATTTTAACCCAGTACAAAATATTATATTATCATATTATCAATGCATTTTATGTCAAATACTCAAATCTAGATCTAACTTTCACTTTCTGTTTCTCCCTGATACATTTTCTGGCAGGAGGAATTCCTGAGGGATGTAATGCAGTTTTTGATCCTTCGTGGACATAATCGTCTAGTTCCACCTGGTGGGCTTGCTGAGTTCCCTGATGCCATTTTGAATGCAAAACGCCTTGATCTGTTCAACTTGTATAGGGAGGTAGGAGATTTGGATATGTAAAGCTAAATGTATTGTACAATGTTGTGGTGTAGAAAGTAAAACCTGTAACTGAGACACTTGAGCATTTTAGGTGGTTTCAAGAGGAGGCTTTCATGTTGGAAATGGTATCAATTGGAAAGGGCAAGTTTTCTCAAAGATGCGCAATCACACTTTGACAAATAGAATGACTGTACGGATACTGATCTTATTCTTGTTTCCTTTAACACAACATTTCCTTGCATTATATTCATGTGTATTGGATTTAGATCATTTTGATACAATTTCCCTACAATTTACTAAAGTACAGATCATTCCCCTCTTGCTAAGTGATCATATATTTTGAATCCTATCAGAATGAACCTTTAGTATTCCTTTCCTTATCAGGCATCTTGCATTTTTTGTTGAGATGAATGTTCCTAATACAGCATGTTTTGCTCATATGAAGCATTGAGTTGTGTTTATCTTAGTCTACAACTGTGGTATACACTAAACAATATTTAGTCAACTACTGTATAGCATGTATGCACCACTTCTTTGCTTGATTTTTTGAGTATTAGGTGTTTGTCTTCATATTCTCACATTTCTTTCTCTCATTCTGCCTCTTGCATTTATGTTCTCCAATTACTTATTTACTTGTGGGGAGCTCTATAATTTTTCCATGCTGGGAGCTGCTTTATTTTACTATCGGGTCAATTTTACCATATTTTTCCATTGCACAAAAGCTGATTTTTCCATTTTCTTACGCCAACGTAGATTTCATACATCTGACAAACCAAATACTCATGCTATAATCACTTACAATGCAAATTGCATTATCCATTTTCTGCTTTGGTACAATGGCAGGGCAATTAAGCTAAAACAGTATTATGTGACTCCTGCCCTTCACATCAGAGTTATATTTGAATAGCATATGCTTCAGTTTTACAACCTGAAAATGAAAACAAGGAAATTACCCAGTGGACAATTTCATGTCAAGTTTATAGATGTTTATCATGAATAAATGGGATGTAATGTTTTCCTTATAGTAGTGTTTTACAAATACTGCCTTTGTGCTGTACTACTTTCTCCACCTTGGAACATCAGAATAATCTGAGATTCCCATTCTATGCAACCTTGGAGTCATTAATAACTTGTTTTTTCTATCAGGGTGTTGGCAATACACTTAAAAGACATTACGAAACTTATCTCTTAGAATATGAATTGTCTCATGATGACGTAGATGGAGAGTGCTGCTTGATGTGTCACAGGTCTTTTTCTTTCTGGTCTCTTTTATATCTATAACATTGAGGTGGCCGAGTTCTTTCTTGTTGACTATTTTTTACCTTTCATGTTGGGGCTACAGTAGTGCAGCAGGTGATTGGGTGAACTGCGGTGTTTGTGGAGAGTGGGCTCATTTTGGCTGTGATAGGCGTCAGGGACTTGGAGCATTCAAGGTATATCTAAATTTTGACTTAAGTAAATGCCTGGTTAATCATGTGGGTAGAGATTAAAGAATTCCATGGTTAGTGAAAACCCTTTAAAGAGAGAAACTTTTCCATTTACTTTTTGGATCCTTTGCAATTGAAAACGTGCATATAATTGATGTAGGTCAGTTATTTTCTGTATGTAATTATTTTTCTTGCCCATTTGGGTGGGTTATAAAATTGCAAGAGAGCAAGTTGTATTTTCTAAGCATGAAGCTAGTCAGTTTTGACCCACTTCTAACAGGCAACGGTTTCTTCTCAACAACTTTTGGTTAGATTTTTCCATTTACATTGACAATAATACCAGGTTATGTTTGATTTACTAATATCAGCTACTGTCTTTGTTTCTTTTAGATGAAACTGAGAACAGTGCTAGCAAAACGTTTTTTAACACACTAATGAGTTGAAATGTACTGAGAATCCCATGACCTATTTGATGAGTCTTATGATATACTGTGTCACAATAAATTTCAGTGGATAATAGAATATGCTTGAAAGAATGTGCTGCTAGCATTTCTCCAGTAAAGAAAATAATCATATCTAAGAAATGGAAACAAGTGACGAACAAATTATATCCATTTTCCAGATTGATATCTGGTGTCATGCATTCTATACAGATATTTTGTGCATAGCTATAGATTGTAACTAAATGAAAATGAGACAAGCTTTATCATTGTTTTTGATCATTATATGATGTATTGCAGGACTACGCAAAAACCGATGGGCTGGAGTACGTGTGTCCTCGCTGTAGCGCATTAAAATTCAGCAAAAAGTCCCAAAAAGCTGCAAATGGTTATTAACAGGTCAAGTGATGCTGTCTGTTTCCAAGAGCAAAATGTACATGGCAAGTTTTAGATAGATTAACTTACTCATCCATTGTGTTTGGATTCGTGCCTCTTAATTAGTTTAAGGTAGGTTCTAAGGACTGTAATTGTTTCACTTAAGTTAAAAACTTCAGAGTTTTGACATGCTATGGTCACCTCTTAAGCATGCTATTTTGTATCATCAAAGGTACCCGAACCCGGAATGAAATGGTGTCATTCACATTGGCTACTTTTTGTATTAATTTTTGAACTTGCACGCTTCTTCAGTATGACTTAAATGAGACTTAGGTGCGGCGTTATACGAAGTAGATCCAAGTTACCATCGTAAGATAGTGACTAAGTAGCGTGGTTGAGTATAATGCGTCAGTTATTAAACTTTTCCACACTTTAGTTAAAATTGCCATGTTACTTTATACTTGTTTTAACACATTATTTTACGTTGTTTCTTTGCATGTTTTTTCAACCTTCTTCACTGTCTCTTCCTTCTCCTAGACAACATCGTCTCACATTTTTTTTATAATAACAAGGGGCCCCCAGAATGTTATCCTCGGGAGAATATGGCACAATAATAACATTTACATTCCTGAATCCTGAGTATATATAAAAAAATATTTGATAATATTTTAGTAATAAAATGAGAGTTATGGTGTAATGGAAGATTATTACTCTATTCTCATGGGAATATCACGTTTCCACCCTCTTGATTTTTTTGAACTCTTGAGAATATTTATACAATATCTTCTGACAAACGTCGGAATAAAATTTCCTACCTTCAAATTTTTGCGAATAGAAAGATATAACATGAAACAAATGGATTAGTATAAATTATTGTTCCACAATCGCTCTCTTTCTTCTATTTGGGGGAATGAGTGGTTATATTTTGACAACAGATATTAAAGATTTTTTTTTTTTTTTTTATGTAGTTGATGGTTAAGATGTGGAATAATTTATAAATTATTCTTAACTTGAAAATGAATGGTTTAATAGATATAATTAGTTTATTTTTAAAGAATTTTTTTTTTGAATGTGTTCTGCCCTTGCTGTGTTATTTACTCTCTAAGCTTTTTAAATTTCTTTTTACTTTGTTTTGTTTGACGAATATATTTGACAGTGAGTTAATGGAGTGTATTGTTTCACTTGCAGATTCATCAACATTTTCCTCCGTTTAATACTTCTTACAGATATAATATAGTATATCTAGATATGTATTTAACTTCAATTGTAAACCTGAAGTTTAAATTGAAACCATTTACTTATTCGTAGTTTTAATTCAACTTAAAACTATAGTCTAAATATATTTTTAAATTTTTTAATATTACATATCATATGTGTTAGGGATTTATTTTGATGAGTGAACCGAGTTTCATTATTATAAAAATGGTTGTGAATTTAAATATCGTTTTCTAAAGGACTGAATATAACTTGATCTTAATTCTTCGCAAGATAAATGTATAAATTTTACAATTACATCATTGATTCCTCATGAAATGTAATTATGTAATTTACATCATTGAATTCATTCATAATAATTAATTTTCAATTGTGTTTAATTTTCTTCTAAACGCATTAGGCTTTTAATGTGCAAGAACACTTTGATGTTATATAATCATAAATATATTTAATAACATTGCATGGGTTGCACAACCAGTTATACCAACCATTCTTAATTGTTCAAAATAATCTTACACCATGATTTTATATAAAAGAAGCTGCTGCTATCAGTCAAAAAAGACATCAACCATTTGTACAATCTCACAACTTCAAGAGTGACGTGTAGGTTACTGTCAAACAAAAAAAATCTAATAAAAGATATTTAAACATCATTCCATGCTTTCACCAATCACCATGGACCTAGTCAAGCAAACTTTCCCCTGTTCCAACATTGGTATAAATAAATAACTAAATACAACGAATGAACAAAATTTCTCCCAAAGAATCACTGGCATTATGCATTCGTAAACTTTAGGAAACCAGATATAGAATTTTTGTTCTAATATTTTAAAAATCTAATTAAGAAGTTATAAGCTTTGTAGAATAATGCTAATGCATATAAAAATGCTAGTCTAGATAGTTTGTGCATTACATGATATGTTTTAAAGCTCCTTGCTGCCATTATACTAACACTGTGGGATGAAACATAACATAAACAAGTGTCGTTAGCGTTTACAGTGGGTGCAGAAATGGGAGTTTGATAAGTTAGGAGTTCCACAGTTGTAACAGAAGGCATTTCCACACCTGAAACACAAAACAGAAGAAAATTCATACATGTATTCTTAAACACATGCACTTAACTGAAACACTCACATGAACCCATGAATTCCACACCACAACTATAGCAACCACATGAAATAATTAGACTCAAAGTGGTGACAAAACAAAAAAATAAATAGATATTATCACCTTGAGTTACCCAAAACAATGATTAAGTGGAGGAATTAAAAGGTAAATTGAAGAATGCAAAACAAACTCATCAATTGCCATGGTTCTTAATATCAACCACATGGAAACAAAGCTAAACAATACATTAGAGTAAAAGTTTTAATGCCAGCTTTAGTCCACACTAGCAAGATAATTTTAAATACTTAACCAATACTAAGATTGGTAATTAGCATCAGCGATAATATAAGCTTTAGTTGATACTAGCAAGATAATTTTGAAGGTTCATTTATTTGATCATAGCACCGCAATAGCTGAGGTGCGGAGCCAAGCAGCACGCCACGCTCAGAGGAAGAGTGCGTTGAAGTTGCAACCGTTGCGCTGCAATTCGACTTTGGAAATCACAGGTTCTGTAGCCGTTGTAGTGTTTAGATTAGGGTTTTTTATGATCTTTTGAAACGGTGTTGTTGTTCCTCACCATTAGTTGCTGTGTTTGTGATTGTGAGCAATATGGGTTTGGTCAAGTTTTGGTCCTGCACTATATTTCCTCTCACCCCCTTGCTCTGTTATGTGTGAATTGCTAGGGACCACTCTATATTAATTAGTCCCTATTCTGAAAATGGTGTAGTGGGGGTTGACAGGAATTGAGCATTTGAGGAACATGTCATCAGATACTAACAACAACTCTACAGACCAATCCCAAAGGTCAAAAGACAATTTTGAAACCAGCAAGTGTTACAAACTGTTTAGAAGATGTCCTCAGTGATACTATGAATAAACAATACCACATCTAGTCCTGAGCTGCTCAAAATTGATATACTAAAAAAGAAAGAAGACAGGTATGCACTGGTGATCTCTGTGATTTACACAGTTTACCTCCAATTCAAAAAGGTTATTGAAAGAAAAAACACAAACTGATTTCAAAGTTCGCATAAAAAAGAGTGAAGAAAGAAATGCAGTGGAGTGGTTTCAAGACTGGTTTGCAACTGTGATTATAACTTCAAAGTTTTGAGGTCACTACATAGCTACCATAATTGTAATCGGTCACATATGCCATGGCAACAACATCAGCAGTGGCAAAAGAAGTGTAAGGGGATATTTGTTTCCGGTATTCCCAGAACAATAATGTCTCGCAGTCAACTCCAATATGCAGTCAGCCAAACATATAATCTAGTATTTCTTTTACTAAGTTTCTTTTACTAAGTTTTTTCTTCACATTTTACAAGTAGTTGTCCGATTGCCCCGCTATATTGGAGTTGTCTTCGAAACATTTCTCTTCCCATGATATGATTCGGAGAGTATATTTTTGATAACTAATATCAAATACATTCTCACATTCATATTCGAGGAATTTACTAAAACCTGAAACGAGCAATCTAAAGTGAATGAAACAAAATTAATGGAGCAAAGTATAGGAAACAACTGAATCTCTATAACATGTTAAATGGCATGAAGATAGAACAAGATAACAAGTAGAAGATGACCTGCATTTCATGTACAAGCAGCCATCAGATTTAGCGACATAAAACCTACACTTGGGGCATCTCTTCCAGTTCATTTGCTTAGCAAGGTTCATCAACATGATATCTTCCCTCTCCCTCTCATCAGCATTCAGCTTCTGAAAGTCCTCACACGATATCTCCGGGTGCCATGCTACCCTACACACCGCACAGAACATCCTCCTACAATAAGGACACTCTGTTTCCGTAATAACCTCACTCCCCTCACGAATCAACATGGCAGAACAATCCACAAAAGGACAATAAAACTTCTCCTCCTCAGAAATCACAGCCTCACACAACGTCTTACCCCACCGATCAAAAACTCCACGAGTTAAAATCATTCGACAATCCTCAGCTTCCAATAATCCCCTGCATCCAGGTTCAGGGCACCCTATGTTAACAACGTTTTCTTCAAGCTTGGATTCTATGTAAAGTGCCACACACTCCTTGCAGTACACGTGGTAGCACCCGATCACGTGGAAGGAGTCGCCAACAGTTTTAGTCTCGGTGCAGATTTCGCAGACAAAGGGTGCGCTGTTAGAAGACTCACCCTTTGATTTTTTCCGCCTAGAGAAAAAGTTTGTTTTTTTGGGTGTGAATTGGAGGATGCGAACTTCATCGTCATCTTCTGTGTCGGAAAGGTCGATCACGTTGAAAGGGTTAGAAACGACATCGTATTGGTCCACAGAAATGGCGTCAGACTTGCACGTGCCTCTGAAAGAGAGTGGCGTTAAGAAGGAAGATTCTTCAAGGTCGATCACTTCTACAGAAGAAGGGAAGGGAAAGAGAACTCTGGTTTTATCCTTCTTCTGACAGGACATCCTCGTTTCGCTTGTAACGGGTGTTGCCGGATTCATCATGGGTGGTGGTGTGATGTTTCAGGATTCAGCATTTGAAACTGTTTAGTTACTTACTGATTCGCAAAAGTTGATGATTCATTGACCCTTCTCCAATTGCCACTTCACTACTCACTCACTTCCCACTCAGCCTTGCTTATCATATACGTATCTGTCTCTCTTTCTGATTGCACCAATGAATTTAGATTCTCTCCCCTGATTTCTTTCATTTTCTTAATTTTTTTTTTTCAAATTCAAATTTAAATTTTAGAATTTGATAAATCGCATTAAATTAGTTAGTATAATTTGTTAAAAAAATGTTAACGAAATTATATCATATCTAAATTACTAATTAACAATGATCCTACGATTTATAATAACTTAAATAGTTATTTTATTAAAATGAGTTTTTTTACCCTAGATTAATAGGATAGGAAGAGCATAAATATATAAAATATTTACGCGTTTTTGTGAAAATATTTATCATAAAATAATATAAATTTATCATACATAACTCATCACTTAGGATCAGTACTATAAAATCTACAAACACTAGCAGTCTCCTAACACTAAAATGCAGAAACCTAGTCTACACAACCTCAGTTATCATATAAACAATTTTGACCTTTTTCGTAAGAGTCTACTTATATAAAAAATATCCTTCATCTTTTATCTTGCTCAAAATCGCCACTTTTCATTTTGATTTTTAGTTGAATTGATTCGTCAATAAAAATAAAAATAAAATAAAAGATGTTTGATGATTGACTAATCCAATCATAATCAATGAATTATTATGTGTTCTATTCAATTGCTTTAAAGGATTCATGAGTTAGTTAGTTAGTGGGCACTAGTAGTCAAAGAAGAAGCACGAAGAATAAAGGAAAAAATATAAAAATTGCTGTTGAAATTTCAATGTCTATAATCTGATTAATTTACAAGGTACCAATTATTTATATATATATATATATTTTAAGTGAGTCATATACGATGTTCACATGTTCATTAAGTGGCTGAATGCCTCTATTTCGAATCCAGCATTGATAAAAAGATATTTTAATTATAAAATTATTTCTAATAAAAAAATAAAATATAGGATATTTATATTTAATATAAAAATATTCATATAGGAGGGAAACTTATATTTATTAAGAATTATAGTCTAAAAATAGTTTTATTGTATTTTTTAGAATAAAATAAGAGAGCATTGAAAGAGAAAATGCATGTTTTGAAACAAGAGAGGAGAGTTACTTAACATGTTCGAGTCATAGGCAGGTAATATAATTTACTCTTCCTTTTTAGTTTTTATCGGATAGATAGCGCAGCAGAGCAGAAAGAAGGGAGTGTGAGTGAGAGAGAGGTTTGAGCAATGGAAATGACGGCCTTGAAATCTCTGAGCATTCCAAGCCATTTTCAGTTTTCATCGAAACTCTTAACTTGTCGTCGTCCATACACTTTCCTTCACTTCAAACCTCCTCCCTCACCTCGCTTCTTCCCCCTTTCCTCTCTCAGTATTTTCACTTTTCTCTCTCTCTCTCTTTTTTTTTTTTTTTTTTTTTTTGTGTGTAACTTGTTTTTTCTTATTCGAACGTTGTTTTTGTTCTTGTGTTGCAGATGGGTCAGATAAGATAATAAGCAAGGAAGGTACTTTCCCTCGTGGCGTCGGAGAGGCACTCAATGAAGAAGCGTCACGTTCCAAGATTCTTCAGGTTGTGCTCGTCTCCCCTCAGGTATTATTCACTTTAACTCTACATTTTTCATATCATTACGAGGGTTAGTTCAATTTTTAATACTTTGATAGTTTCAAATTTTGAATTTTAGTCTAGGTAAATCTTAGATAATCTTTGGTGTAAAATTAAACTGTTAAATGATAATATTAAAGTGCCTTGTGACCTCTTTTGACTAAAATTTTAGAGGGACTGAAAATCGATTCGAAACAGTTAATATATGAAAATTTTAATTAATCCTTATTATTGTTGATTATTATTATTATTAGTAGTAGTAGTAGATGCTAAAATACTCTTTTGGTCCCTTGTTTTAATGTTTGGTTCAAGTTTGGGTTCTTAAGTTGAAAATGTTTCGCTATAGTTCCTAAAGTGTCTCTTTTAGGCTAAGTTGGTGATTCCGTTTGCCCTGTATACTACACAAACTTGTTTAACTTAGTGACACATAACAATCAGTAACAGATGTCACATATGGACGTTAGGAACAGAGAAGATAGAATAGAATTGCAAAGAATTTGGGAGTTGCAAAGAATTTCTATGGTCTGTTGAGAATATTGTAATTGGGGGAAATAAACTTGAAAATGATAACAATGATACGAAGAA
Organism: Hylodesmum podocarpum; assembly: GCA_026586105.1. Taxonomy (NCBI): domain Eukaryota; kingdom Viridiplantae; phylum Streptophyta; class Magnoliopsida; order Fabales; family Fabaceae; genus Hylodesmum; species Hylodesmum podocarpum. Next base: position 3,227,106 of record JALJEV010000493.1, on the reverse strand, counting down.
CGAAATGGTTAATGTTAGGCTGGAACAGGTCTTTTGCATTTCGATTTGAGTGAACATTCATATCACTTCAAAGTTTAAACCAGTAATGAAGTTAAATCTCTACATAATAAAATTGCCCTCACATCACTAAACATTTTTTTAGCTTAGATTAGAATTTTAACTAGTGAAGGTTGTTCTGGGATTTATGTTGTCCTTGGTAGATTCCAGGAAACACTGGGTGCATTGCTAGAACTTGCGCAGCATCAGCTGTTGGACTACACTTAGTTGGGGTGAGTTTTACTTTGTAATTTTTTATTAGTTTTTACATTTGATGATGAGATTGTCATGTGTTTTCGTGTTTTTTTGCAAAATACTAATGATAACCTTTGTATTTCTATATATTTTCAGCCATTAGGATTTCAGGTGGATGATACTAAACTAAAGCGTGCTGGATTGGATTACTGGCCGTATCCATGGACACATGCTTATCTAAATTTACACTTTTTATGACTTGCATCTCTCCAGCTATTCTTGACAAACTCTTCCACCATGCACATAAGCTTATTTAAATTGAAATTTTCCTCAAGTGCATCTCTCCAGCGATTCTGGTCAGATTCTTCTATCATTGTACATTTTAAATTGAGTTCTGCCTGAATCTGGCTTTAACATCCTGTAAGCTTGGCTGGATGAATGGTGATGTTTTTCAAATATAACGCGTCTAGTAGTTTCTACTAATCTAACATTGTTTTATCCAAAATAAAAGCTGATGTAATATTGACTTAACTGCATTATTGCTTTTTATATGTTTTCCATTATTAACACAATTGCAGATATGTGGTTGTTAAAGTTCATGATTCTTGGGAAGCTTTTCGTGATTATTTTAGGAAACAGGTAATTATCATTCTCTGATATTAATTCTGCAATTTTTCATTTTCTTTGACTCCAAACGTTACATGTTACCTTTGTCTACAGGAGGGTGAAAAGCGGTTGCTAGCATTTACAAAGAGAGGAACAAAAATTCATTCTGTGAGTTTCCCATCATTGATTTTAATAGAATGGTTCCTTTAATTACAGCATTTTCCTGTTCATGCTTGATGTTTCTAATGTCATTACATCTCCTATGGTCCTCTCCTTATCATAATTTATTATAGACTACAAAACCATGATTGAGACTTATTAAATAAGAAATAAAATCTACAAAAATTTATGATTTTTAATACATTTCAGTTAACGTTATGGGTATTTAAGATAATGTATTAGAGAATGTGTGCCTTCACATATTATGGTTTTGGTTTTGGACATCCCTTGTAGCAAACAATTAATGTGAGCGAGCAAGGTTATATTAAGAGTAGTGTGTGCCTTTGCTTCCAAAACAAAGCAATGTAAGGAAACTGTGAAAGGGCCTATAATTGTGGTTAATTTCTTACCCTGCAGGAGTTTATCTACAGAAAAGGTGATTATCTTTTATTTGGTTCTGAAACTAGTGGCTTGCCTCCTGAAGCCTTGTTAGATTGCAAAACTGAACCATTTGGTGGTGGGACTATCAGGATCCCAATGGTTGAGACTTATGTCAGGTGTTTGAATCTATCTGTAAGTGTTGGCATAGCTTTGTATGAAGCTTCTAGACAACTAAACTATGAGTCACTTCAAGTTCCTTCAGAAAGTTGTAATGATATTGCTGAGGAATCATTTATTACTGAAGACATTTTTGCTTGATCATCATAAATATTCTATTTTAACTCAACGGGTTGTTTGTCTTATTCCCAGCTAATTGAGATAGAAATAGTCTGTTTCAGATTCTGAAGTTAGTCCCAAATCTGCTCTTGATTTCACATACACAAAACTCAAGTGTAACTCAATAGATTTTGTTGGATAATATTTTACTTTGTTCTGTGTCAATCCACGTGTAATATAGCCATCTCATAGTTATACCATTTATTGTGGAGGTTTAAACATTTTCAACTTCACATTGATGCAGTGGAATATTGGAAATAGAAAGGTTAATGACTTACCTTTTTTTCTCTTATTTATTAGTCCATTTAATGCCCTGAGTGATTTTCTGGTCAACTTATATATAAGTTAATTTATATATACTGTCGTAAAATATTCTTATATGTCTAATAAAAAAATAGCTTATCATAGCATTATATTAATGAATAATATGATGTGATAAATAGGTCAAATCTTAAACAAATATTTACTTGACACTTGACCTTATTTTCCCAGTGGCGGATCCTGGAAATTTTAGCCGGTAAATCTATTTTAAAAACTGAAATTAATAATTGTTATCATATATAAATTAAGGAGTCTAGAAGTATGATATGAGTTATTATAAATATTCTTGATACCTGGTTTTGGCTTTGATTTTTATCGATAAAAAAATATATATAAAAAGGGGGAGACGAATGATAAAATTTTAAGATGTTTACTTTTAATTTTTCAAAATTAAAAATATAGAGTTTGAATATATTAAATTAGAGAGTAAAATATAAAAAATATAAGAGTAGTCTTTTCGAAATTTATATGCAGATTTGGGGTTTGTATTTAATGAAAGAAACAACCCAGAAAGGAACAGAAGTGTATAGACCCTTCTTTTTTAAAATGAAAGAAATAATAAGCAAAGAGAAAAAAACACAGTAGAGTAAATAAAAATTTAAGAAAAAACTTAAAACTCATTGCTAATTAAGCAAAACTTTAAACAAAAACAAAAGTTCTACTTCCAGATTAATATAACTTAACCAGTAATTGAAGCTTGAAATTAAGCTGAGAATTAAACGTGATGCTTGTTTATTATTCAGAAATAAAATATCCATGCTTGTATTTATTTTCCAGGACAATCATGTGGTTCGTGAGGACGAATGCTATCTCCACAGTGGTAACAAAATCTGTGTAAACACCTGCAGTTTGAGAAAGTAACAAAGAATTCAATTAATAATCAACCAAGAGTGTGTATATTTAGTAGCTGGCAATATAATGAATTGGTATTGGGAAAAAAACTGAAAATCATCCAATTAATTTTAGTAACCTTTCTATAATTTATTTATATCATAGAATTGTTAAAATGGGTGATCCACATGAATCACTCAATGAATGGGTCAACTTAACCATACTCTTCTGGTGGTGAGTCTCTGTTTTGATAATTAAATAGTTGATAGATTAATAACTTATAATTGCATGTAAATAGGTAGGTAATAACTTATAATTGTATGTAAATAGGTAGGTAACTTGTAGGAGTTCAACGTGTGAAGGGTTAACCCAAATTTGTAACTTATAAAATATCAATTTTTTTTCTAACTTAACCCAAATTTGTGTCAAGTCACGTGTTGGCGTACTTTTAAATATGCATATAATTTCTTAACGACACATTGCAATGTTGGTTTAACTATGGCCAAGGCATTTTCTGTGTTAAGGGAATAAGTGGCATACTATCAATTTATAAAAACATCCATTTCATGCGGTATTGTAGAATTAGTAATGTAAGCTTGATATATACCCAAAGGTCAAGGATTACACGTAGTTTAGTTTAGATGCAGTTTCGTATGTTTTTACTGATTTGTGAAAGACAATAACCCGTCATCACAATTGCTTCACAGATTCTGAATTATGTTTAAAAAGTCAAAAGAAAAAAATGAAACAAAAGCACGCTAGCTAGATAAGTCGGGGAACATGAAACACAAAACAAAGGAAAGAATTAAGCATATGCTGTGATATACTAAGCACATATTCCCAAAAATATGTTAAACATAATATGTTGGGCATTCGTAGGTCCACACTGTAATATTTAAAAAATTAACTTTATTTCACAGTAAAACGGCAAGATACACAGCTAACAAGTTAATTCTCATAAAATATATATATATATATTTTTTTCTCTTTACATTTTATACACGTATACGTATTTTTCTCTCTTTACTTTTTATATTTTATAACTAGTTATGTATATTTCAGTTGTCTATCAAATATTTTTTTAAAAAAATTAGATACTTAAATTGGATATAAAAATATTTGATAAATATAAAAATACTTTTTAGTGAAAAAAATAATCTTATTTAACAATCTTGAGTTGAAAACACTAAAAAATTTATATACTTAATATTTTAAAATAAAATTAAGAAATGAAAAACAAATTTACAAATTTGAATAACTTGAAACATGCTTAAGTTTTTCTTCCCTAATTTTTTCCACGTTATTCTGTCTTGGAAACAGTTTTTTAGTATATTTAAGTGAACATATCTTATCAAAGGACTATTCTTCATTATTTAAGTAAACATATTTTCAACAACAATGAATTCTTGCTTTATTTCTTTTAAAAAATCCTAATATATTAAGAGTTGAAATCGATTAATTTATCGTCTAGAAATTGATACTATTTAAAAAAAAACGATAAATACTATGATCAATTTCTATAATTAAACCTTTTAATTTACCAAAAAAAAGTATCATTAAGTATAGAGTAATAATAACAAGTGATTTAGTTGTTGGAAACAAGATTAAACAAAGTGAACAAGTGATTTAGTCGTTGGAAACAAGATTAACCAAAGTGAACGAAATGTCTGAAATAGAAGATAGAGGTAAAAACGTGTGTGACCGGTTATTTTTAAAATGTTTGGTGAAAATGGTTGTGTTTTTAACAATTTTCCAAACCAATCATCACCTCACCTGAATGATTTTGTTGTTGAAAATGAAGATTGAATGATGAAAGGAGAATGAGAAGTGATTTGGTGGTTGAAAACTAAACGATGAAAGGAGAAGCAAAACAATTGTGTGGGCTGGTAGGTTAAAACCCTAATCATACTCACAAACAAATAAACAATAACAAGAAAACAAACCTGCATGTCATGTTATCGCATCCATTTTGCTTTTCAACAAAATGTTTGCAGTTAGGGCAGCGTTTCCAGTTTCTTCTCTTAGCAAGATGAATCATCAAAGCATCATTCTTGTTCTTCAACTTCTGATACTTTTCGCACTTAACCTCCGAATGCCAAGGTGACCTACACTTGGCGCACACGTTCCTCTCGCAATGAGGACAACTCGACCTTATCTCTCCTCCCTTATGAGGCTCACTGTACACCAACAGCGCTGAACAATCATTGAAGGGACAGTAAAACTTGTCCTTCTCTGGAATCACCGACTCACACAGTGCCCTCTCCCACCACACCAACACATCGTGTGGAAGAATTTGTGAGCAATATTGAGGACTCAACTGTCCGTAGCACCCTTGTTCTGGACAGTTTAGGAACACCACGTTGTTTTGGATCCTTGAGATTATGTATCTGAGTGTGCACCTTGAACAGTAAGAGTGGTTGCAACCGTGTGGAGTGAAGGTGTCATACAATGGCCTTCTTTCGCAGGTATAGTAATTGCTGCAAAGCTGGCTTGGCTGTCTTGGGTAACGGGGAAAGTAGTTTTCCAATATGGTTTCTAGGTCCAATGGAGTTGTTGGATTGGGTTCCTTGACGATGGGGTTTCGTTTGTTCTTTAGATTGTTCTTTAGATGAATACAGAAGTGGTTTCCCATTTTTGATTTACCATAAGGGGATAGTGATGTTGAGAGTTATCTTGAAAGTTTTTTGTTGTATAGAATCAGTGTTAAGAGATAATGACGCCGGTAATAAAGAGTAAAAGGAGAATTAAACAAACCATGTAGTTTGGAGGAGAGAATAAGGTTGTTGAAAGGGTCACCAAGAGATAAGGAGTTTTAATTAACTACTCTTTGCAAGAGGAGGTAAGTTTGTTTAATCAATTAAAGTGTAATAAATGAATAAATAATAAAAAAATATTTTATATTGAATTTCTTTGTATTATTTGAGACCATTCTGAATCATTATTAGTTAAGACAATTTTGTATCACTCTTCAATTTTGAGACAATTTTGAATCATTATTTATTACATAGAAATCATTATTTATTACATAGAAATTTGTTTTATTAAATTCTCTTACATAAAAACTATGTAAAAAAATAAAAAAAACAAGATCTATGTTAAAAAAAAAAAAATGAACGTAATGAAAATGGATCTAGTTTGAATAAACAATAAATTAAAACATTAATTTAATACCCCTATTTAATTTTAAACTAAACACTAATTAATCCTGTATTTATTTCTTCAGTTGACACTCCTAATTTTAAATCAAATACTAACCTTTTTGTGTGTTTGTTCAAATGATATAAACAACCTTTACCCCTTGTTTATTACTTTAAGTGGTACAAAGAACCCTTGTGTTAGAAAAAATCATATAAGAGATTAATTTAAAATCATTACAAGTGTAAATATCACCAAAAGAGACCTAGTACGGGAGATTAATGCATTTTCCACTGTAAAAAATTCAATTCAATCCATGAAATTATTTTTATATCTCAAATAACTTATGCTATGATATATAACTTTATTTTTAGCCATCCTCCGATAAAGATTTTCAGTACTCTACATAAACACTAGTCTATGTTAGATTTAACATCATTTAACTCACTGGGTTGAACTTGATCACATTTATTTTCATAGGAAACATGAACAAGGTTTCTATTGAAGGAAAAAAAATAGACCATACTAGTACATCATCTTCAGATACAAATTGAATTCTCATCTCATTCTATATAAACACTACAAGTGGTGACTAGCGCTCATATTCGAAGCTTTTTTCCAGGCGTCGGTTCATCATCATAATGGTGGCCCCCCTCACCATTTGTGTCCTTATCCATCTTCTTTCTGGCAAGTATCTTATTGATCTTGTGCAAATCATTATTGAGCTTCTGGTCCTTGTTTTGCTTTCGGGTTTTCCGGCCATCTTGCATCTTCACACCGAACTGGAACGCAGCTTTTGGCATTGCTTCCTTCTGCTCATTGTAAGTGGCCCATTCCTCTTCAGTTTCAAAGTCCCATCTATGAAGACGACCCTTTGCCTGTTGACAGTGCACATTTCAATATTGTAACTTTTCACACATTACTCATTCAAGTCATTTTCTATGTGGACAACATTATAACCAAGACGAGCAAGTTTATCGTTACATGAAGTGCTAGCAACACTATCTCTAACATTCTCTGATATAGGTTGGAATTTATCAGAAATCACAAACTCTTATGTCGGTCTCATTTCTAAATCAAGAGACTTGTTAAATGAGAAAATGAGAAGTGACATGTGACTTGCAATAAATTTCCCAAGCAGTTATTTTTGAGATAAGTGTTAATCCCTCCATTCAAAAATATTAATCTTTTAAAGTTCCGAGTTATGACACACAAGTTAAGAAACACTTAATTTATGTAAATTTAGACTATAATACCCTCAGTTTTTAACTACTATTGTCATAAATTATTCTACAAATTTTCAAACTTTTCCAATTACTCGTAATAAAATAGGAGTAGAGTTGGAAGACTATTATTTTGGAATGAAGGTAGTATAATAGGTCATCAATCATTATGACATCCACACCACTTGAAACGAAATAAATAGAAATGCAGTCGGTTCTACCAAAAGTGAACCAGATGTTACTTACCCTTCCACCCATATCCATTTTGGACAAGTCGTCTTCATCATCACTGTCTACTATCTCCCGGTTATATTCTTGATAACCTGGGTAACATTCTGAGTAACTCTCTGAGATGAAGTTGGGATCTTTTTCACGAGCATCTTTCTCCCTCAGCTGTTGAAGTCTCTGGTCATCTCGTTTAAACACTGATCCTAAACCCCGATCCTTCTCCTCTTGAGTCATAAAGCGTGGATCTTGTGGAAGAATTAAACCTGTTTGCACATCATAAGTCTGCATATTTGGTTGGAGATATTGATCTGGGTATGCCAGTTGTTCAGCATACGGGTATTCCTGCCACTCTCCTTGGTAACCACCAGCCAACGCTTGTGTTTGCATTACATCGTATCCATTCTGGCACCAATGGAATCAGAGTAGAAACTCAATACACCATCAAACATAAATTCAAGCAGAACTACACTAAAGGAGGGAAGCACCAACAGTATAATAGTTTTTTGACTAGTCCTCAAGTCCATATAAATTTTTAACTAAAACTGAAACAGGAGTAAGAGTAAGGAATTTTTTTTCCAATCATATTCACCTAGTAAACCCACAATTCAACACTAAATATACACAGCACCAACTTACTGTTTCTTGCCACCCTTGAAGAAGCATAGAAGGTGGGACAGGACCATAAGTGGGTTCTGTGAAATATGATGGTTTTTCTTTGTTTCTAGGAGACTCCTCCATGTCCTCAGAGACAGGACTTTGGCTGTCTTTACCAGGTACATCATAGTCAACACCTTCACCTACAAAGATGTCATCATCTTCTGCTCTAGCAACAGCTGGACCCTGTTTCTCTCTTGAATGAAGAGGATTTTTCTTTATGGGAGGTGGAGGTGGGATGATTTCTTTTTCAGTTTGACTCTTTGCCCCACCTTCAACCTTTGATGACTTATCCTCTTTGTCATATCCATTGCCAATGGCCAAAATCTTCCCTGCATATAAAAAAAGAGTGTCAGGAACCTATTAACCGTTAATTCTTATTTTGAAAAAAAAAAAGGCAAGCAAGAGAGAGTATAATGAATGTTGTCATTCATCTTCTCCCTAGGTCATCTATATCATATGAAATCTGCCCAGCATTTTCAGGTGTTATTCTGCTGTTTATTCCTTTCCCTCTTGGCAGCATTTTCGATATTCCTAAGCAGCTGATGGGTATTTTGAATTAGCTGTTGATTTCTCCTTGGCAAATGCACAGGTTTTGTGCCTAGTTTTTTTAACATTGAGAACACACATGGGAGGACTACAGAACACCATTGACCTATGGTACTCAAACTCATCAAAAATTATTTACAGTTTAATTTTAAACCAAATCATATATATACACATATATAAACAATAGTTTTGAACAAAACCATCATAATACTTTACAAGGAATAACTAAAATGTTGAAATGCACCTTACATACAGCAGCATTGTTTTGAAGAAAATTGCATGAACTTATATAATTGCATCTAGAAGATAATAACCAAGACAGCAAGACTCCCAAATGATCTGCTCAATGCAGTATTACCTTTCACATCCTTTTCCTTCTTTTTCTTCTTTAGGATCTTTCCAGAAGAACCAAGTCGAAGATATGACATTATTTTAGCGATTCGATCTAGAACAGATCCATCAACATTAACTGTGACCATTTCCTGTGCAACATCAAAGCAATGTAAACAGGCAGTATACGTATAAACTAACTGTCCAATGTAAAAGAGAAAATGTCAAAATAGAATCAGTAGAATCATAAACCTCTGGCACTGGACAATCAGCTTTACTACGCTGCAAGGTTGTTGGAATATCATGATGGTATCCACTCTCCTGCCAGATTAAAAATGAGAATTTATGTCAGAAAACTGCTTTCAGAGAATTAAAATAATAACTTACAAAAGGATTGGATCAACCACTACATAGACGTGAGCTTTAACCCAGAACTTGCAAATAATTATCCTATTCTAAGCATAGCTAATCTATAAGGTGGACTGAAGAACTCTCAGTTCACTTATTATCATGCTTATATATTCTTTATGCATATCCAAATAAAAATAAAGGCAGATGCAACATGTAGTACTAGCCACAGGTCAACATTGCAAGACTTGCGATCATGATGATTCTGCATTGGCAAACCTACAATGCTAGCAAAGCATGGGCACACAACAATTAAATTTGTAAGGATGATCAAGATTTAAAACATGAAGTCATATGACCACCACAACATGATTTATTTTAATAAAATCACATGACTTGATGGTTTAATCTCAAGTCTTCACCGGGCATATAAATCTAACACTCAAGATTCACTAATCTCATATCTCACATGGTCTACAAGTTATACACACACAGTGAGGGGGAAAAGAGCATTTGAGGACATCAATAGATTTGTGAAACTGCCTAATCATCATTATTGGGACACAAGTAAAACATAAAACACACTTGCAAGATATTAGACACCAATTTTATGATAAGAGTGTAAGCAAATAATAGCACAAATAACATGACTTTTCAAAACATGCTAACTTCTAAGGATGATTGAAAATGAGACATGTCCATGAGAGTCCTTAGAAAAAGGAAATTCTCACCATGTTATAAATAAATGTCATTCGACCTGGGAGGAACATCTCATTTGTCTTACTAATGGTCTGAGGCTTGACTATCCACTGATAAACTGACTGAAACAAATATTGAATGTATCAATACCAATGGGCTACAATAATTCCTAATTTAGCAGCTAGAATATCAAAACTGAAAAGCTTGAAAAATGTTCTCCAGTTCCTATTCTATACAAATCTGCAAAAGAACCTTTGCAGTTGCTGTGCGAATTGACACTTGTTGATCTTCCTTAGACGGCCTGTCAGAAAAACACTAGCACATATTAAAAATATAATTCATCAGAGAAAAATTTAACAATTCATAAAATGCTCTAATCCATAAAAGTACAATAATTGTCTTAAATCTGGTAACTCAACCCCAAAAATAAGCTCATAAGGCAAGGATTGCCGAAGTCCTTATAAGCACTACTTTACCCATATCTATAGTCAATGTGGGATCTCACACACCCCTGCACACTCAAGATTAGACATTTGAAGCATGGAGATTGTAGAACTGGTTATATATATAGATATGCAGAGAGAGAGAGAACACTAGGGAATCCACAGGTCAGGGTAAATATTGGGACAGATGAGAATGACCCATTATCAAATCTAAGATAGGTTTTGACACCAACCACCAACTTAAATATAGGCTAGACTTGACTCAATACTAAAAGCTAGCTCAAGAAATGAAGATTGCCCAAGCATTTACATACTCTACTTTGATCATATTTATAGTCAATGTGTGATCTCAACAAACCCATGATCTATAAATGAAAATTCTGCTTTGAAGTTACCTGGATTTCCCATCACCATCATCGCCAGCCTCTGGCTTCTTATCTATCTCGCTTCTTACTTTGTTCAGCAAAGCGTAATCCAAACCTTTGACCAAATGTGTATGCTCCACGTCACCTGACCAATATCAATAAAAGCCAAACAAGCTATGTGATTAGCACCAACATTTCAGTTTATGCTTAATCTTTTAGCTAAAGCAACGATTGATCACAATTATATTGGCTCCACAATCAGGCCAGCAACTATAGAGACGATTAATATTTTATAATGCAAGCAAGTCATAACATTAATGTGAAAAAAATAACACATATCAAAGGTTATGAAGACATGTAGCACAGGGAATTCTAAATTCCAAGCACCTTGTAAACTATTCACAAGATATCAGGATCTAAGATATATAGAAATTTAGGATCACCTTCGCCTATATTCAGGATAAAGGCAACAATCAAAACATACTGAAATTTCAATATATCTCATGCTTAGGTTTTAATGTACTCAAAATACAAAACCCTCCATGAAATAAATCTACTACAACAATCAGCATTCTTTACAAACATGCAACAAGAGAAGTGACCTCAAACCTTAACAGTTCCCCAAAGCAAGAAAGAAAACCAACTTAAGATTATTTGCTTTTGCAAACCAAGCCAGCAATTGGTAAACATAGAACAATACAAACCTCCTAGGTACTTGCTCTTCTCAATAGATAATTTGTGCGCATCAGATGACCTACAAAACATCAGAACAAAATTAAATAAAGACAAAGCACTGACACTGAGCAATCAAAACACAAAACACTGTGTTTATCTTTTTCTAGAGTGTACTTTAATTGGGAAAATGGCAACCACAACCAAAAAGATGAACAATAAATTTATTTTTATGTGTCTGTGAACCAAACATATTGCCAAACCTACAGTTGATGACTAATTCCTTACAAAGCCTAAAGGTCACCAAAATGGGTTTTGCCTGTCCTAACAAAATCTTCTCCATACACACAGCAAAGGAATCGAATCCTTGTCAACATGCTTGAAGAACCCAGCTATCTACCAACTGTGTTAGACCTTGTTGATTACTGATATAATATAAGAACAATGATACATGGACACCCTTTAATGACAAACACCCCATCAATTCCAATTCTCTCTCCCTATCTCCTTCTTCCTATCACATTACATCACCTAACATACCTACATTTTTCTCTACTATTTCTTTATCTCACTAGGTGCAAATAGCATATAATATGTCCACCAGTCATATTTCTAAAAAAATAATAAAAGGGGGTGGAAATTTTACCGAAGATCCACAGTACCGGGTGGAGCAACTGCATGGAATCCAAGCTCAGTTTGTTCATAATCAGGATTTTGATCTTCTCTACGCTCTTTAGCTCGATCTCTGTATTTCGGCACTTCCGGTTCTTCCGGTTTCTCTTCCCTGTGAAACAGAAGCATGTAATTACTTAACGACATTACACCCCAAAAGTTATGCAATCATTTGTCTCCATTTAACATGTTGAAAAGGGTTGCCAGAAAGAGTTGATATTGGATGGAACTTACTTGCGGCGAATTGGTTTCTCTTTGTAGTTTTTCTTGTTGGACGACGCAGTCATGTTCGCAAAGCAATCAAAACTATTTATCGATAAGTTTGGAATGTGCTGTTGATGAACGTTGAAAGGAATGATAGGATTTTCAATTGAACTTGTCGTAGAAGCCTTTCTGGTTAGGGTTTTGCAGAGGAGCAATTAGGAACACAGAAAACGAACGAAAAAAATATGATTTTCAATTTACGAAATGCCCTAACCCCAACTTCACGAGAAATCAAACAGAAACTATTTTAGTTGATGAATGAATGATGCAATATTAAAATATAAGAAAAAAATATTACTTCACATTAATTAAAAATGCTAGTTAATTTCATACACATAATTTTCTAAATTAACTCTCCTGTTTTTTTTTTATGCAAACCCTTAATACTAATTGATGGAAAACTTTAAGTTTATGAAAATTGTTTTGAATAGAAATATTTTTTCCGTTTAATTATTTTTTTCAATAATTTTACAAACTTTCTATTTTAGTTTTTATAGTTCATAAGTATCTAATTAATACATGTAATCTATATATTTTTAGGTTTGATCCATGCAGTTAAAGTTTTTGTAATGCAATTATTGACATGGACAAAAAGGAAAAAATATTAAATTATAAGAACTAAAGTATCATATCACTTACAAATTATATGAATTAAAAAAATCTAAAATTATAACTATAAAAATGTAATCAAATCTTAGTTTAATTAAAAATTCTTAAACTTTTTAAATACACATTTTAAAAAATAATCACAAATATTAGAATTATATAATATAAATAAACTCATATAATACATAAATTTTAAATTTAATGGTAAGTATTCTTACTTAATTTTTTAGATAAAATTTAATAATTTAATAATAAAGATATCTTTATATTTTATATATTATATGCAAAATGCCATCATTTTAGTATAATAAATTCACAACTTACAAATTCATCGACAAAAACATTATCTTTTCAAAAAAAAAAAAAAAAAAAAAAAAAAAAAAAAAAAAAAAAAAAAAAAAACTTTTTCAAAATGCAAAGTGTTTGTCTGAAACATACAATTATTCTACTAATAATTTTTTTATAACAAAAATAGTAACTGATGTAATACAAATTAACCATCCAATTATTAATCTTTTTCTTTTATATTTTAGGAATTAGTTGGATAATCTGCAGTTGGTTACCAAAACCTCTTTCCCAAAATTCATAGTCACCCAAGCGATTGCGTTTGAAATGTCAAACTTGTTTTCCAATTGATTCTTGGAAGAGTATAATGCATTGATGCTCATGCAAAACACTTATTAAGAGACTATAATGCAATTAATTAAAACTAAAGGGGAATTAATAACAGAAAATTTAGGAACTCGAAAAATAACAGGATTCAGTCATTCCTTAAAGAAAAAATATATCAATTACGGACCTTAATTATCACCACTCTAGATTAAATAATCTTAAAAATTAAATAAAATATTAATGTTAAACAATTTTTTTTTAGGATCCAAAACAAAGATTTGGCTAATTTTATTGATATTTTTTTTGGTACTTCACGTTTAAGAAGTCTAAATTTTTTTCGTTTTGCCTAGTCTATATATGTGTGTGTGTGTGGTACTTTACGTTTATTGTATATTTATATTGAATATTTCCATTATACGATTATGGTATTAGAGATTTTATGGTGGAGGTCTTTGATTTGGTTTGCCTTGATTGATGTATTATAAAGATTAGGTTTTTAAAAAAATTCGTTCAAATAAAAATAGTTGGATTTAAACTTACTGCATTTATCAAATTAGTTTATTTTTTATATAGTTTCGTACACTAGATTTGACTTAATATATTTATGTGAATTTAAGAATTAGTTTATTTTTCTAAAAAATTATTTATTTAACATTTTTAAATATGTAAAATATTATATACTTTCACACGATATTTTAAGTGATTAAATTATTTCCTTAGATACTTACTAATTCAAAGATTAATATTTTATTTTCATTAATAACATTCAAATTTAAAGTTAAATAATTATTATTACTATTTAATTGTCCATTTATTATCTTTTAGTTATAATTTAATGGTGAAATTAATCTCAATTTTATAACTTATTAATGATGAAAATTGTAGATTTCTGGCGAGACTATCCCTTGGTCGGTCTTAATGATATTATCTTAAAATTATATAAGTTAATCATTAAGACATTAATGAGTGATTACCATTTCCTAAAATTAAGCCAGTGTAAAACACCTGGGAAAGGACTTTTGACTTTTTTTTACTGAGTGCTCTAGTGTAACTGCTCTTTGGACAACTACTTTCAAAAGAGACTTTATATACGAGAAAAAAATAATAATTCTGAAATTCAATTTTTATTTATCAGATAAAACTTATCTTCTTTCATACCTAATATCTATTTTATCTCCATTTTTATAATACGAAACCAATCATGTAGTAACTCATGTATTTGAGCTTGCACTCATTCTCACTATTTGTTTATTATCTTTTAGAAACTTAGCCTTACTTTTCAACTAATATGCTGTATTTAAGCGCAATATCCTTGACAAAGTAAATTTTTTAATTATTTTAATATTATAAAATGGTTAACTATCATTATATGTTTATGTCAAAAAAAAATTAAAAATTAAATAAAAACAAAAAGAAAAAGACACGATAAGTGTATAAAAACAACAATAAACAATTTTTTTTCAAAAGGATAAAGCAAAACATTAAAAAATTAGGAACTAAAAATAAAAATAGATAAAATTGCAAATAGAAAAAAATGTTTAGTCTTATTTTAGTGGTAAAAAAGTCCTTAGTTCGACTCTTGAAAATATTGGAAATCTCACATGACTCTCTTTACACCTTGTTGTAAGGATTAAATTGTCTCATCTCTTGTAAAGAATAAGTTATTATTTATCGCTCTTTTACTGAATCTGAATATTGCGACAGAACATCTTCTATTGCTGAAATAGTTTAATTAATTTTACGTTTTCATTTTATATATAACAAACTCCTGTTGATTCAAATTTATATATGTAAAAAATACTTTGTGGCTCTAAATTTATTTGCTAACAGATGTGTTAGCTGTTTATTTTATCGTGGATTTAGAAAAAATTTAACCTGTTATAATTAGATTAAGATATTCAACTCTCTAAAAAATGACACGCAATAAATTTAAACAAGTTTTTCAACCATTAGGATCTGTTTAAAGGGCAGAGGTTATAGTAACATATGAAGTTTTAAATTTGATATTTAGTATTATCATTACATTAAAAAACCATAATTGTGCTGTCTTGAGTTGAAATAATTGAATGCCAAGTGTGATGTTTAGATAACAGCATCCAAGAAAAAAGAATATGAAAAGAACCGTCCTATTAAGTTGAGTTGAAATAATTGGATCCTAAGCTTGATGTTAAGATACGGCATCCTAGAAGGAATAAATATGCAAAAGAAACTGTGTTGGTGAGTGGGTAGGAATGAGAAGAAAAATTGTATAAAAGAATATTCCTTTGAACAAGAAGTTCATCATCAACAACCTCAACAACAGTAACCATTCACCAATATATGTAGTATTCACCCCGCGTTTCTATGGTTGGCAATTGCAATGATCGGTGAATTATTACCATGTCTCATGTATGTTAGCCTTAATTGCTTGAATCATAAATTATTGAAGAATTGTCGTATTCAAGGCAAATTGCATTGTCTCCACGCTAAACAAAGTGAAAGATTCTGGCACCATTATCTGAACTCCGTCCTACATGCACAATAATTGTTAATTTATATTAATAACTTTATTTAACTAATAACGATAAAATACAGTTAATCAATCCGTTAACTCACTCACATAATATATATATATATTTTTTTTCTCTCTTCATATTTTATATATATACATATCTCTCTTTACATTTTATAACTGATTATCTGATTGTCTGCGTATTTTAGTTGCCTACCAAATCATTTCTTTTATATTATGGTTCAATCATTGACTCGTAAAAATGTGCTCCAATGGATTGTGTGTATTGATTGTTTCATCTGAATTTCCTTGAATCAGCAAAGGTTGGAAATAATATCTGACGGTGTTTTAATCCAAAAGATACATATAAAAAATAAATACATGATGAATTTTTCTTATTTTTCTTTTTAAGGATAAATGACTAAATTAGGTCAATTTAATAAAAATTTTATTGAAATAAGTCTAGTTAGAAATGATTTAAAAAGAGTTTGTTTTGTCTAGAAGTGTCAGTTCAACAGGATGGTGTGACGACACATTGTAAAAGAAATTTGTACAATAAAAATTATGCGCAGACATTTTTAAAATGATATGATTACGTGAAAAATTGTGATTGGACACGCAAGATAAAAATGTCTTAGTTTTAAACATATCTTGATTAGTCACCTGATTGAATATATTCACTCCCTATTATTCTATCTAATCCCTAAATACGTCTATCTCTAGGATATGTTTTTAAAACATATACATAGTTAATTGTAAATAGTTTCAAATCATGGGAGGAAATTAAGTTATTTGGGTTCTGGAGGATTGACTCTATCTAATCCCTAAATACGTCTATCTCTAGGATATGTTTTTAAAACATATACATAGTTAATTGTAAATAGTTTCAAATCATGGGAAAAAATTAAGTTATTTGGATTTTGGAGGATTGACAAGGTGAATTGCTAGTTTTTGGATATAAGATATCCATCCTAGTTACTATAGACGTATTTGTCCAATTGAAACGTATGAAGGAATCAATGTTGGACTTATTGGATCCTTATAGTTACTATAGATGCATTTGTCTAATTGACACTTCTAAAGGAATTAATATTGGACTTATTAGATCCCTAACAATTCATGTGAGGATTGATAATTGGGGATCTATAAAAAGTCTATTGTATGAAATCTCAAAATCTTATAACGACAAATTGTGTATTATAAAAATCTAAATAGTTCAAAATTTTGAAGTAAATATTATACTTTGTCCTTGATAAGAGTCTAAATTTTTATTACATGCCCATAATTCATCCATTTTAGCAACAGTGTCAACTTTGCTTCTGGCGGGGCCGGTGTTCTTGCTGAAACAAATCATGTAGCGGTAAATTAGTAATACATTGAATAAGCATGAAATATGTGAAAATGATTGCTATCTCAAATGTTAACATCATTCATTATTATTTACATGAATTTATTCCACCCTGTATATCTATCTGTATGACTTGTAACTTATGAGCCTGACTTATCTACAACTCTATAATAAGTTGCTATTTGTATAGGTGATTGATCTTCAAACACATTTAAGCCACTTTGAAGAAGTGAAAAAAATATCTGCATAGAAGCTTGGAGTGAATAAAGGCAAAAGGAATTGATCTCAGAAGCAATTTATTTTATTAGCATAGGAAGCAACGATTAGATAAGTGGTTGTATGGGCTACCCAAAAATGCAACTACCAAAGATTAGAAAGTTTGTAATAACCTACTCTTTTATAATACTCCTCCTTGTAAATTCATTGGTGAAGCTACACTGCTTGGTTGCATGTACAATAACTTCATCTCTATAATTAAGATATGAAATAAATTTATGTTTAGTAAAGAATAAAATCTATCTTAATTTCTTGTTTTATTGCTGTGAAAAAAATATAGTTTTGGATGGCTTGACTTATTAACAATTCATTAAATTGATGAAGACTTGACGAATAATGAAATGAATTTATTAGTTTCTCTTCTAATAAATTGTTATGTGTATTAGGTAAAAATCATAAAATTTAATAAAAGAAGGTTACATGATAATTATTTTGGTTTGTATTGAA
Organism: Hylodesmum podocarpum; assembly: GCA_026586105.1. Taxonomy (NCBI): domain Eukaryota; kingdom Viridiplantae; phylum Streptophyta; class Magnoliopsida; order Fabales; family Fabaceae; genus Hylodesmum; species Hylodesmum podocarpum. Next base: position 3,208,879 of record JALJEV010000493.1, on the reverse strand, counting down.
GTTAATATGTCAATTCAACACAATAATGGAATTTTAAAATAGCTCACATCAAATAATAATGTTTTGACATGACATGCCCAAAAATAATGAGGTCCTTGTTTCGGTGAAAAAAAAAGCAATAATGCTTTAGCAATTTTTTTTTGGGTTATTTAATATAATTATAATTATAATAAAAATCAACGTACTCGTGTAAAAATAATAATTAACGTACTGATATTTTAATTTTTCAAAATTTATATTGATAAATTAATTACTCAAGTATTTAAAAGATATTTTTTTTTATATTTGAATTAAAATAACAACAGAAAAGACAAACTTAATAATTAATTAATTACTCATATATTTAATGAATTCATTTAGCAATAAAACATTTTTAACGAGCTACTCTAAGTAAAATTTTTTAGAGAACAATTTAATTAATAAAACCTTATTCTTTTAAAAATGAAATAAAATATTTTTTAAATAAAAGCACAAAAGAATATTTCATCACTAATATAAAGATAAAAAATGAAAGAAATGTAGTTGACATTCTTTTTCATATGCTCTCTTTCTAAAAGCTGGTTTTTTATTTATTAGAATTTATTAAAAATTCCGTATTTTGATGAGTTTATTTATTATTTAATAATTCTCTTTTATAATTTAGAATTGGTATCTATTAAATTGGTCTTTATTCCTACATATAAATTGGAGTAGCAGAATATCATTTCTTACACTCTTTTAATAAAGTATTCAACTACACTTTCTTAAAAAAATATTCTTATTTTTTTTATAATGAAATTTATTCTTATTTTTATTAGATTTTATCTTTACTGATTTTTATATTTTTTAATTTAATTTAATTTAATTGATAATTTTAATATTTATTATAAATTTTTTAAATGATTATATTATAAATTTTATTAACATAACTATTTATTTATTTAATTTATTTTTTAAATGATTATATTTATTATATTATAAACATTTAATTAAAACTAACAATAAATTAGATTCGTACAAAGCACCGGATATAAATAGTAGTTAAATTAAATTAAATTCATCATCCTTCAATCAGAGGAACATTGACATGTATTACACTATTTTTCATCTGTTTCAAAATTAAAATTTTAAATATCTTTATACATTTTTATTTAGTTTCTTGTGTTTATATTTTTTACTTCACGCTTGTAAATGAGTATTTATGTAATGTAATGCAGAGGATTCATTCATGCGAATCAACCAGCTCTTCTTCCATTAGAAATTTAGAATGGCAGTTTTGAGAAAAATCTGTTTTCTTTTTCTGAATAAAAATGTTAGTATACATATGTTATAACACAAATTTTTTGTATAATTTTTTTTATTAGTTAAAATTTATTGAAAAATCATAAATATTGTGACTTTCACTAATAATTTTGAGATTTGTAATAAATTTAACTTGTTAAACATCATATTTGTTGGATACGTTGAATATTATGCCGGGTGTACTGGACTTCCTGCTAAAATTTAAAATGACACGTTATTTCACAATCAAATTTAAATTTAAGTGGGTCGTTGAATGAAACAACAATTCAGATTTGGTGCTATGAAAAAAAATCGCATATAATAATTTCAATTATTACAAAACAATCTCTCTCTGATCTAATCCCGTGAGATATTATAATTATAATAAAACGAAAATAACTTGACATAGTTATTTCAGATTTTTAATTGCTTAGTTGACATTTTTTAATGTGTGGACAGAGCGGTCACCCAAGTTGTGGCTTTCATTGTTTTTTCTCTTTTGGATCTGCCAGCACTCACCTGTCAATAAATCACAATTTTCACAAAATATAAACAATAAATAATATATATATAAAATAAACAAAAAATAATTGAAATCAATTATTAGCTGTGTTGTTCTTTCGTTCGTTTGTTCGTTCTTCTCTTCATTCCCGTGCTTCTCAAACTTTTTCTCTCTTCTTTCTCTTCTTCTTCCTCTTCAATTTTCTTCTCCATCTTACGCTCGCATCGCGTCTCAAAACGCTGCGTTTGGCGTTCCCGTTTCTAAATTATTACGCACGTGCTGTTTTTTGTTTTGTTATTCTCCGCGAGCTCTAATTTGTTATATAAACAATTAAACACGTAGTTTGTAATTTGTGAGTTTTGGATCTGTGCTGGTGAGGTTGAGCTGTGATCGGAGGGAGAATAGCTCCGGTGGTTGGAGTTGATGGCGGAGGCGGTGGTGGTTGGTGGTGGCGGAGAGCGAGGATTGAGAGGTGGAATGTTGAGAGAAGGTTGATGAATTCGGCGAAAGGAGAATGCTGTATTTGAAGCAACCTAGGGTTTATGAGAGCATGTGCATTGGTGTTGTTACGTGGTGGTGAGCGTCGTGTGCGACAACGGTGGGTGATTTTAGTGGCTACTCTTTGCATGCGATTTTGATGGTTTCCCTCTGAGCCTGAGGCTCGGGGGATCTGAATAATTGAGCGAAGGAGAAGCCATGGCGTCGTTGGAGAACGAAACTTCTTCTCACTCTTCTCCTCCTATTCCTCCTCCTGCACATGCGTGTATGAACAAGTTCAGGCTCTATGAGACTCTCTCGGTGTGTATGCTATAATGCACTTTTTTTCGTTCTTTAGAATTTTAGTTGTTGTCGTTGTTGTTGTTTTTTTCTTTGTCGTAGTAAGCTCTGTACTCTGATTCTAGTGCGATCTCTTTGATTTTGTAGCTATTGATTGCTTTTGCTTCGTGCGGAAAGTGCTTGTTTTATTACAACGTGTTTCTTTCTTAGATTCGTGTTGGTTGGCTCGTTCTGTATTGTGAAAGAAAAAACTATTAAAAACTGTTAGTTTTCCTTCTCACGTTTTTTGGTAACCATGGCATTGATGCGAAGTATTCACTGGCTTTGCCAAGGACTAATGTTCGCTGGGGAATCTGGTTGACTACTTTTAGCAGGGTTTTCCTTTCTGACTACGTTTTTTCCATTGATAAAAACTCGAACCCGAGACCATGCTTAAGGGACCCGAGCGAGCTTAGTATCACTTGGACCAACAACTTATTGTTTCCTTCTCAGATTTTGATTTTGCAATCTGCTTTCTAAAATAATTTCAGGCTACTGAGCAGTCAATTTCTCATCCAAAATTTGTTTAGTTTTGAAAATTGTTTTCAAGATAAGTGTTTTAAAAACTGAAAAAACAAACAGTTGGGAGATGTTTTCTTATTTTCTTCTGCTGAGATGAAAGGCTATGATAATCTCAACTGCAGGCTGAAAGAAAGGTGAATGCACTTCTTTCTTGTTCATCTTCATGTACAGTGATGATATGCATCTTTGAGGGTTCCTAAGCATTCCCGTTAATGTCAAAAGCTTTTGGAAGGAACAGGGAATAAACTTATCGTTCAATAAATTGGATTCCTTGTATGATGTAGATGGAAGGAAGTCCATGTGTGTAAATGGGTTTGCTGTTTTGCAGTATGAAAAATAGTTTGCCAAAGTATGCATAAGTTGTTGACTTCATAAACTTGTTCCACACAGATTATGCTTTAATTCCTTTCTTACTTCATTATCACAGCTTTTTGCGTTTTTAAAATGAATCTGACTGTAACTTTTTTGGTTTAGCATGCGAGCATCTTTGCAGATGCTTCCTATTTCATTTTACCCTGGAACTTTGAAAGTGGGTCTCCTCTGGCCTCTGTTTATGCTTTAGATGATGGGTTTGACAGTGGGGTAGTTAAATTGTAATGCTTGTATAACCTAAAGTGTATATTAGACTTTTATTTAGAAGTTTATAACCCCGTGCATTTGTTATTATGTTTATGCCACAGAACTTTTACATGATAGGAAGGGATAAGAGCAGGACCTATTGGAGAGTGTTAAAGATTGACCGTCTAGATCCCTCCGAGCTGAATGTGCTTGAAGATTCCACCATATATACAGAAAGTGAATGTGCTGACCTGTTGAGGCGTATACATGAGGGGAACAGGTCCACAGGTGGACTGAAATTTGTTACAACTTGTTATGGAATTGTTGGTATGTGGATCCAATGTGTATTTTTTCAGTTAACTCTTGATAAATTATCACTTTGTATGTTGATATGTTATTCTTCATTCAGGGTTCATAAAATTTTTGGGGCCTTACTACATGCTGCTTATTACAAAAAGAAGGCAAATTGGTGCAATTTGTGGTCATACAGTATATGCGGTCTCAAAGAGTGAGATGATTCCACTGCAAAATTCTTCTGTTCATTCTAACATCATCAATTCTATAAATGAGAACAGGTGCTTACTATCTTGGATGTTATATTGATTTTACTTCTGTACTTCAAAAGAAAAACTGAATGTTAGCCCCAAGGGACGCTCATCGTATATTTGCATTTATAATCTCTATTTCTGCATGCTGACATCTGTGTGCCTATTCCCTTGAATAATTTGAAACAGAATGATGCTTCTGATATATTCCTATTTGTGTCATCTTTCAGTTCCTCTCTGTCTCTTTATCCAATTTTAAACTATTTTAACTGTCTACTATTTCTAAGTTCTTTAAAGTTAATATGAAAGCTTGAGGAGATCTCATGGTTAAAATTGCATCCCTTATCTTTGGCAAACAAACAAACAATTTTTTTTCATTTGTTAAAAAATATATGCATATTGCTGATAACTCAATTTTGATTAGATTTTACTCCTGATAGAAATGTGGTATAAAATTGAGTTGCTAGTTGATTATTGTTAATGTTTGCTACTTGCTACCATCTTTTGATTTAAACACAATATTGTGGTCTAATATTGAATGTTATTGTTCTTAATGTTTTCAAGTTTTGTATTAATTTCTTTTTCTCATTCACTTTGTAGATACAAAAGACTCCTATGCATGGTTGACCTTTCTAAGGATTTCTTTTTCAGCTACTCATACCATATTATGCGTAGTCTTCAAAGGAATTTGTGTGACAGTGAAACAGGTCATGTCCTTTATGAGACTATGTTTGTCTGGAATGAGTTTTTGACTCGAGGAATCAGGAACCACCTCCAGAATACTCTTTGGACAGTTGCATTAGTGTACGGATTTTTTAAACAGGTGATTAAAAAGGGCTCTTAAAGCCATTGCATGAATGTTTGATAAGCTTTTCTCATTAAATTTCACACTTCCTATTTATTTTCCCCTTTGTCTGTGCAATTTTCATAAGACTCTTTGCTTGCACACAAATAAACATTTAGAGAGATATTGGACTCTCCTTTCATTATGGAGTGAACGGTATTCTGATGTAACTTATTCAAGTGACAATTAAGATATGCTATGTTTGTTTAGTTATTAGTACAAGTGTAAAACACAACTGTTTGTTTAGTCATTAGTACAAGTGTAAAACACAACTAGATGACATTGCTTTGGACATTTTCATTTTTGGTGTAGATACTGTATACTGTAGTAGTTAATAGTGGCCGCTATGGCTGCGATAGTGGTGGAGCAGTGCGGAGCGGCTTGGTTGTGCGATGGAAATCGGAGCGGCTGCGATTGCGCTGTAGCAATGCGGCCACGATCCTAATCTGTTTGCATTTCATGCTACATAGATGCCCTCTTGAAAATGTCTAAAAAACCCTAACTTTTATACTAATAATAAGGGTATTTTGGCCTTTTTTTTTTCTTTTAGAGCAGCTTCTATTCCAGTAAGAAGTGTTTGTTCATCTCTCTTTTCTAATCACACACACTAGTTAGGTCAATTTCTTTCTCTCTCCCACTCACTTTTCTACTGATTTCTCTGGTGAAGGTGCGACCTCACCGGTGAAGGCTTTTTGGAGACCATAACACCCCAGCAAAGATTCTCCGGTGAAGTTTGGAGCTCCAAACTTCTTTGTTTGATATTACTTTCTCTTTTTGTTTTCTTATTCTTTTCTTTTTTCCCTTTTTCTTTTATTGTTCTTGTCTCTTCCCTACTTTTTTGTATCATTCCTTTCCCATTCTTGCTACCAATAGTATACATTTTTTTTTAACTTTCTGCCTCAGTATTTTGCATAATAGTCTCAACCAAACACTAATCAATAGAACAATAGACCTAACTGGTGCTCCTAAGAATGCGTAGGGAGAAGACAAAGATTTGAATCTTGAAGAGGATGAATGAAAAATACTATTAAAAGCATTTTGTTTTAGTCTACTGGTGTACTACGTTAGTAGTAACTTAGTTTAGGCTTTAGAGGGTTTGAGGGTTTAAGCACTTTCTTACCTTGATTTTTATTGCTATTTACTTCATGTTTTGTTTAGCTACTAATGAATTTTTATTATTAATGATGATTAGTGCATGAATTTGGAGTATTTTTTTTTTCCTTTTGATCATATATATGTGTGTGTGTGTGTGTGCGCGTGTTTTTTTTTTTTTTTTTTTTCTTTTTGATCTTATATATATGTGTGTGTGTGTGTATAAGAAAAATATTAGAATAGTGGTGATCTCGCAATTTGCTGTCCCGCTATCCCACTTTTGGTGTTAGCTGCTCTGTGCCACTATATGGGATTGACTACTATGCTTTATACTTTGATTGGGGAGTCTTAAGTTTCTGGCTTATCTATAATTATTTCATGTGCTGCTCAAGTAGTTCAGTCTCATTTCGTGGTTAAATTTCTAATGTCTGTGTTGTGGCTTCATTAGGAAACACTTACAATATCTGGGCGTGAATTCATACTTACACTCATTGCAAGACGGTCTCGTCATTATGCTGGCACTAGGTATGCAAATTTTGTTGTATTTCTTCCCAGACCCATTAAATGCATTTTTCTTAGGCATTATGATGTATGTCATTTGCCAATATGATTATGTATGTGGTGCATATGATTCGGTTGGTTATACACATCTTGCTGACTATATAATTTGACTTTCTCTCTCTACAAACTTGAAAGTCATAGCTTCAGTGATGATTGTATCTATTTTGTATTGAGTTTGTGCTCCTTAGGCTTTGGTCAATTTTGTATTTTCTAGTTGTTTTTACTTGTTCCTAAGCCGCTGAAGTTTTAGTATAATAATATATAGAATCAATTCAGGGAATCCTTGGCTTGAATTTTTTATGGCATTTCTATTTGAACATAAATTGACCTGAATATGTTTTTACAAGCAGCTTCATTTTCTGATGGATTGCTAAATCTCATCATTATTTTCCATTTGAGTGTTGATGGGAAAGAATTGAGATTTGTAAACTAAAGGTTTTAGCATATAACCTATATTGTTAACTTCATAAAATTGGCCCTGTCCAGCAGTGAAAAATTGAAAGCAAGCAACCTCTATGCAAGTTTTTTTAACATACAAGGACATGCTAAAAAAAAAGAAAAAAAAAGACTATGATAGTCAAAATTACGTAAGGAAATGCTAAAAAAGAAGAAAAAAGACAAGGTAGTCAAAATTACATAAATTGTGATTTGATGTGAGTTCTTAGCCCTCACCCAATCAATACAAAATACATGGAGTTTCATATTTTTGGCATCCATCACATGCCAAATCACTAGATTCGTGTTGGAATGAAGGAATCTTGATTCTGTTGTGGTTCTGGCAATACAGATCTTGGAGGTATGAGCTCCAAACAGAATCTGTGGGTTGATGAACTGAAGCAGTGATGGATGGGTTTGTCCAGAATCTCTTGTGCAGACATCTGCAAAGGAAGTGGGTGGAAACAAGCTCTGATGTGCCACAATACAGTGTATGGATGGGTGGATGCTATGGAACAGTAACTGGGGGAAGTGGGGGCTTGTTGCTGCTTTGGCAGTGGTGACCCTTTGGTGGAAGGATGGTATGGTATTGGGTGATGGTGGAGTTGGAAGTGAAACACACGACAGAACAGATGATCTGAGATGCATCACCACTGAGAGAGACAAAAAATGAGCAAACTAAAAAAATAGGGTTTCTGTTAGTAGGTTCTAAGAGTTTTGTTGTGTGAGAGAGAGATCGTAGAGAAACCTTAGTAATTAATATGCATAATAATGGAAACAAGGCAACTATTCTATGTCTATACGTATTTCTACTGCTTCATGAGAATGGAAAGTTTTTTATTTTATGTCTAGATCATATTTGACTGGAAGCTATATCTTGATGTTTATTGTGTTTCTACATCTGGTGCATTTAATCACCCTTGGCCATTTGATAGAATACTCTTAAACCAGAAGATTGGATAAAGGTAAAAGAGAAAATATAAAAAATTAAAGATGGCCAAAGGCAAGCAAGGTAAGATTGAAGTTTGGCGCAGGGTAATTGGCAATTTGACTAACTTTGGAGTTAAGACCCAATTTTTGTTCAATTGTCTGATGTCGTCGTTGTTGTTGCTATGATCCAATGGAGTAAAGGATCATATTTTGTTTGGTATGATACTGTCAAGTGTTGCTCACTCTCGAATATTCCAGGCTCTTGAATTGGGGTTTTATATGAAACAAGAATGATGTATAAGACAGGATTCATCTATGATCCAATCTTACCAACTGTCAAATATGTGAGGAAAGAGGAATTAAATCACAACAGGAACTGATGAAGTAGCACCATGATCGGGTCATGACCACTTCATGTTTTTTTCCCCCTGTTGCCCTATTAGTTAGCTACTTAGCTTTATTTGTTTGAGATCAAAGGACCCATGATTCGCCAATCTTGTTTGTTCCTTTCAAATTCTCATAAGAAAAATCAAATACTCCAGTTTCCCTTTTTAAAATATTATATTGCGGTTATTCATTAGTGGATGATTTCGTCTTAAGATTTTTTTTAAAAAAAATAATAAGGGTCAAGGTTGTTCAGTGCCTCAAATACTTGGGTCGGTTTAATAACTTCTTCAGGGCTGAAATGAAAAAGCACTGCACTAATAATAAATTTAAGTTCAAAATTGTTGCATATATTCAAAACCTGGTTAGTTAATGTATTCAGTAGCAACTTTTTCCTTATCTTAATCATTGAATGGTATTAATTTTCTTTATTGTAGTCTTGTTTATTATATGCATTGCAATTTCCATTAGTACAACTTCATTTATGTGTTTATTGTTATGTAGGTATTTGAGACGAGGTGTAAATGTGAGGGGTAGAGTAGCTAATGATGTTGAGACAGAACAAATTATATTTGAGGATCTTCCTGAAGGTCTTCCAGTCCAAATATGCTCCGTTGTCCAGAATCGTGGTTCAATCCCCCTTTTCTGGTCACAAGAAACTTCACGTCTAAATCTTAAGCCTGATATTATATGTATGTCTTTCCATTTCCTGAATACTGTAGCACTTGCACAGTTATGTTTCTCTAATCTTCTCTACTTAATGCACGAGCTGAGATATTTGCATATGTGATCTCTTGTTCTTCCCCAGTGTCAAAGAAAGATCAGAATTATCAAGCCACTAGACTTCACTTTGAAAATCTTGCCAAAAGATACGGGAATCCCATAATAATTTTGAATTTGATAAAGGTAGTTTTCTATTTTTCTTCTTTGAAAGACATGATTTTATTTTTCCGCATTCATCAAATGTATCTAATTTCCTCAATTGACATTTTTCTTGTATTTTTTCCGACATATTACAGAAGGATGTTGATTTGTTTCTTTATCATTTTTTTAAAAATAATTGGCAACACTCTTTAATTGATTTTGTTACTTTTTACCCAACAGTCACATGAGAGGAAGCCTCGGGAGTCCATACTTCGTTCTGAGTTTGGTAATGCTATTGATTTCATTAATAAAGATTCATCAGAAGAGAGCAGGTTGAGGTTTCTTCACTGGGATCTAAAACATTTTCAGAGGTTAGTGTCTTTTATTATATAATAATTTTGTCTTAATAATTAAATTATCAGTATGCTCTTAATAACCTGACTTAAATTTATGTTCTTGTTACCTTTTCTACTTCCAGCAAAGCTACAAATGTTTTGCTACTTCTGGGAAAAGTGGCTACATATGCTTTGACATTAACAGGGTTTTTCTATTGCCAAGTGTCACCAACTCCTAGACCTGAAGACTCTATAAAATGGCCATCTATTAAGTAAGTGTTTCATTTTCCTTGAATGCCTTTCACCATTTCTTTGATACATAGTGTGTATTTGTGAATTGTGATGTCTTGAGAAAAGTATTAAGACAATGTACAATTATATAAAATCTTCTATGAATCACATGAAAAAGTGTTAATAAGATGTTCTTGCATTTTCCCCAAAGAAGGGATTAATGATTGATGGAAAGCTGGAATACTTGCAGTTCATCCACTGACACCTCTTTTTTATACTGATGTTAAGTATTGCATTTGGCAATATTGATAAGGGAACCTTTCAAGCCACAAGACATGTTGATGTTGACAATGAAGATGCTAATAATATAGAGAGGAAACCTAGTGAAGGAAACAACCTTGCTAATGGAAACCATTATGCCAAGCCGCCCATGTTCCAGAAGGGGGTTCTCAGAACGAATTGTATAGACTGCTTAGATCGCACAAATGTTGCACAATATGCATATGGGTTGGCTGCTCTTGGTCACCAGCTTCATGCCCTGGGAATTGTTGACCACCTGAAAATTGATCTTGATAACTCTATAAGTGATAATTTGATGGGGTTTTATGAGCGGATGGGTGACACACTGGCACACCAGTATGGTGGTTCTGCTGCACACAAGAAGGTGATAGTTTTGATGTTTGCAATTGCTTCAGTTAGGAGTTACAATTTAACTAGGGAACTGGCTGTTTTGCTTTATCATTTTCTCTCTTGATTACCATGAAGTCTTTCAAATAAAGCTTTAATGAACATTGTAGTTGGGTTTAAACTTTATAATGGACAAGATCGTTGTAATCTTATTATTTTATAAGATAAAGAAGTTTTAGCTAAAACAGAAGAAAGAAATAGATATAAGGAAGGTGACATCTCTAATCTATCAATCAGCCAGTGAAAATTATTGTGGTTTAGTCATTGCTGCAGTTAATATCTGTCTAAATTATGTTATCTTGAGTTGGATGGTATCCAGTTATAGTATTGCTAGCTTTCTCATTTATATTGTGACTTAAGAATGGACTTCTCTCTTGTATTGCATATATGCATCACTTTCTGAATACATAAACTTGAAAGTGTGACTCCCACTAATGATCACTGTAATCTATGAGAAGTTTGAAGCTTCTCAGGGAGACTTGCGTATTATGAGGTGCCTAAGTCCCATAACAAGTAATATGCGTTGCAGTGTAGTACTTAAGTGGCTTGGTGGTCCCCCAGTGTTTGAGGTTCGTATCAATTGGTATTAAAGTTAGTTGTCGATGTCTTGGAAAGGGTTACGTATGGAGAGAATGACCTGTGAAGCATCATAAAGTGCAGCTGCTAAAACGTCATCTCTTAGAGGTGGTGCTATGATAGGATTTTGGTACTATGGGGTGCCTAAATCCCACATTAAGTAGTATGGGATGCTTGGTGGAGTATTAGGCTTGGTTTTCCCCTCTTGACTCCTAGCTTTTAAGGGAGGGTTTTCCAAGTGCTTGGGTACTTATCAACCTCATTACCACTATTAGAGTTAAATTTTCTATTATGCAAATAGGGTAACCCGATTATACACTGGTCAATCTCAGAAGTTTAGGTTTGACTCCTCTAAAGTGCAAGGTGCACCTTAAGAAGTTATAAAACATGTTTAGATAAACTTCTCAAAAATGAATTCTAGGAAAAGAAAATAGAAAGGAAAAAAAAATGTACTTCTCCAAAAGTTAAAATTAGTTTTTCATTAGTTAATTGGAAAAGTTCTCTCTTTTAATGTTTCTAAAATGATGTGGGACTTTCTACAAATTAACTAATTTTAACTTTTGAACAAGTACATTTCGTTTTTTTCTTCTTATTTTCTTTTCCTAGAAGTCCTTTTGGAGTGCAAGGCACACCCTAAGAGGGTATAAGATTTGTTTGGTTAAACTTCTCCAAAAGGACTTTTAGGAGAAGAAAATAGAAAGAAAAAAAAATTAAATGTACTTCTCCAAAGGTTAAAATTAGCTTTTCATTAGCTAACTTAGAGAAGCTTTTTCTTTTAGTTTCTCTAAAAGATGTGGGACTTTCTACAAATTAGCTAATGAAAAACTAATTTGAACTTTTAGAGAAGTACTTTCCATTTTTTCTTCTTATTTTCTTCTCCTAGAAGTTCATTTGGAGAAGTTTTCGCAAACAGGTCCATAGTGCAAATTATAGTTGATTGGAAATAATGGTCGATATTCAACTTTATAATTTGTTGCATGTGTATTTTATAACAACCTTAACTATTGGTTTTTCAATCCACTATCACTCTCCACCATATTCTAAAGTGTACCATGCACTTCAAATGAACCTATTCATAATTTCCTTGCTTTATTTCTTGGATGCCATATTTTTCTTCATTGTTAAATGAGTTAAGAAGCAGTGGTTATGAAGTTTGCATGTTTAAACATGTTAATTTGTTTGTAAATTGGTATAATAACATAACTTTTTAACTAACCTTAACTGATGGTCTTTTTCTTTAACTTCTCTTGCTACTTGCCATGTAGATATTCTCTGAGAGGAGGGGACAATGGAAAGCTGCAACACAATCCCAGGAGTTTTTTAGGACTCTTCAACGTTATTACAGCAATGCTTACATGGACGCCGAGAAGCAAAATGCAATTAACATGTATGTGCCACAACCATGATTTCTTAATTGTTTATTGCCTACCAAAACCTCTAAAACTGATAAAAGAAATGTTGAACCTTGCCAACATTAAAAATTAATCATCAAATAGTATTCACATTAGATGTTAAATTTCACAAAACCAAATTTTAAGAAAATTGAACTTCATCTAATATATAAAGTTTGAATCTACAGAAGCCCCCCTATTTTTCCATTGATTATGATATATCGAAGTTTCTATTAAAATTATCTATACTCGTTAAAAAATGTTAATATGGTATTATTATATATTTCCTGTTCGCGAATCTTTGGTGTTACTAACTAATTATTCTCTTCTAATTGTAAACTAATCTTCCTATTTTATTGGTACAGATTCCTGGGGCATTTTCAGCCACAACTGGGTAAACCTGCTCTCTGGGATTTGGGCTCAGATCAACATTATGATATAGGGAGACATGGGGATGATGATTCAAGGTATTTTAATATAATTTATGGGGAATCAAACACCTTTTTTCCCTATTCCTGTGTAAATTGGTCCTTGATTGAAGACCTGGTTTTTTTTTTGAGGTCTGGGTCACCTTCCCCTTCTATATTTTCTTTATCTTAATTAGTGTAGTATATATAACAAAATGGTCACTGAAATAAAAATATGAAATTTGATGTGCTGTATGATAATTAGGAATAGAGCTTTAAAAAAGAAGGAAAAGCAGAGATCTTGTAATCAGCCAATACAGGGTTTCGTCTTCTAGTTAACAGCCAGGAAAATAGAAGTTTATTTTATTTAGAAAATTTGAGCTAACCTTTTACAATCATAATTTAACACAACTTCGAAGCTTTAGAATACTTTTGATTCAATTAGCAGTGTGACTCAGTCTTCTATTTTATATTAAATAAGAAATAGCGTACAACTTATAATTATTGATACTACAAAATCATTATGGGCTTCGTGTGAATATCATTATAATGTTAAACATATACATGGGAAGTTCCTGGTGATGCAGCTTATGTGGTTACTCTGAATTATGGTTTTTAGGTCATATGTGAAAAGATATTTCTTAGATGGAAGCACCATTCATGTCAATTCTACACCTATGTCATCCCCAAGTCCAAAGCTTGAAAATTTCTCAAAGCTAGGTTTGCAGGACCAGTCAGAGGAAGGAAGCAAGGCTCTTTGTGAGTCATCGCCTGAAATATCAATTTCTATGAGTGACATGTCATATTCAAGGTTTGTCCCTGTATTGAATAATGTGAATATAAATATGTAATCTAGTTATGGTATGTAGGAAGAGACAACTTTACACAGTACAAATACACCAAATGTTGCTCCCATAAGGTGAAACCCCAGATCTGAATATCAACTCACTGTTAACCCAGCTGGATAATCTAGCTTTGGTTACCTATGCTTAAAATAATATAGATTTTCTCTACTAATCCATTTTACTAGGAAGAGATAGTGTTCACAATCAATTTTATATTGTGGCTTTACTGCAGTTATTAGACAAATATAAATACTCTATTATTTTTGTTCTTCTCATAGCAGGTCTTTTTGCATGAGAACTGAAGTAACTAAAATAATAAATTTTGACAACTTATATTTCCTGTGATATGGTGGATTTGTTCTTCTATTTCATAGAGTCTCTGCTTTCCTGTTTTTCCTCTTCTGTGTTCATGTTGAATTGAAAGGACCAGATTGTGGTGCATAATGTAAGCTAAATTTTGTCAACAATGTCATACTGTACTGGTACAAGTTGCAACTTAGAGGGTGATTTTGGTTTCTGTTTCTATTGTCATCAACAGTCACAAGCTTTCTGTTAGGATCCGATCCTAAGGAATGGGACTTGAGTCTCATGTTGGAAATATGGGATTCTGGTGCAGGGTTTGTTGATTTGTAGTGTGGTTCTCACTAGGTTCTTATCAATTTATATCACTCTTCTACAATGCCTCTCAGCTGCAAACATGCAGCGTGAGTTGTGAAGCTTGCATTACAGTGTTCATTTAGGACCTGTCAGGGGCTAGTGAACAGCTGGTCTGTGTGGGGGTCGGGGCAGTGGAGATATAAGAGTCCAATTGCAAGACATAAGTCCCACATTAGAAATATGGGATTCTAGGGTGGGGTTTATAAGGCCTTGGGCTTCCAACTACATCAAATATTATTTGTACCGTGGTTCTCCCTAGGTTCTTATCACATTCCTTCTTGTTTTGTCCAGCATTGTGATTTCAATATTTGTGAAGGAAATGGTGAGAATGGTATGGTGTATTCACCATTTCTTTTACAGAATCCTGAATACATGACATATAATAAAAAGGTGACACATGTAGTTATAATGAGAACATATGAACTGAAAATTAAATTAGAAAATAAACCAAGCACCTTATGTTTCTTGCTTGCTTGATGACATGTTCAGATATTTCTACTTCATTGTGTCCATCTAGTCATCAAATAAATGGTTGCAATTCTTTTTGTTTGTATAGAAACACTCCGTCAATACCTCAGAGACAGCTGTTTGGAGACTTACAAAGAGAGTACTTCCTTGATAGCGACCACATTTCCTGTTCTGGACATGGGGATTTATTCAGCTTTTCCAACTTTGTTGACGTGGACTGGCTGTCTTCATTAGGAAATTCATGTAAAGAAGAGTCATTTGAGAGGTAAAAATGATGCATTGCATTCCAGCGAAGTAATTATACAGATACCTAGAGAGATTAGTTGGTTACAAGAATATTTTATAGGCATTGTCATGGAAAGCAACAAGAC
The DNA here is from genome assembly GCA_026586105.1 of Hylodesmum podocarpum. Classification (NCBI taxonomy): domain Eukaryota; kingdom Viridiplantae; phylum Streptophyta; class Magnoliopsida; order Fabales; family Fabaceae; genus Hylodesmum; species Hylodesmum podocarpum. The sequence goes on along the minus strand of JALJEV010000493.1, from coordinate 3,193,598 downwards.
GGTTGGGAAGAGTAAATGAAGATGATATATAAGAATTACAAGTTTTGGTTATGAATATCTGTACATAACACATCTTACAGTCTCCATTGTTGATTCACTTCAGTTTTATCATCATAGTAATACATTGTAGAATATCACCAAATAAAATATTTTTTGTAAGCCATATTTATACCGGATGCAGATTATCAGTAACGAACTCTTCGATTGCTGGGCTTTCTTCGGAAAAAGTTATTAATGGAGTTATTGTGGGAGGAGATACTCCCTCCACTAGTGATTTGGACTCGATTATTAAGGTACAAGCACTTCTGACATGGTATTTATAGAGCACAGACACACCAATTTGATGCTGTGTTTGTGTACCATACATGTTTAGTTTTATTATGACAAGTTTAGCTATTAATGATGCTTTCAATGAAAAATCTATCCAACCTGCTGGTGTACATGCTTAGTTTTATCATGACAAGTTTAGGAATTTTATTATGACAAGTTTAGTTATTAATAACATGTACAAGTACAAAAAAGATTCCTAAATTTGTCCATGCTCATGTGAGAGTTGTGCTACTTAGGACAACATATATCACATTCACAAATTACTTTACCCGTTGATTTATTATAACTTTCATGTAATAATCTGCATCCTACTGGTCTACATTCTCTCGATGTTTTTGTCTTTAGTTTGTAGTTCGGGTTTGAAATTCTTTTGTTTCAATTGGAACTAAAATGTAAAACAGTTAAGGTTAGGCTGTTATTGGATAGTAAGTGGTGTTGTACATGCTGTGATCTGATTGTGGAAACGTATTTGGTGCACAATATTACTGATTTAGGATCAGTAGTACGAGTTCCATGTCCCTAGTTAGTAATGAAATACTTAAAAGTTTGTTTAACTTCTAATTGCGTTGGTCTTTATATCAGATTTCAGATGCTAATTACATGTAATAGTTTCAGGGAAGAGAGCAAACTGGGTCAGACTTACCCAACCTTGATGCCCGGTCCAAAGTTCTTGAGGAATTTCCCGATACTTTTGTAAACTGGGTGACTCATGGACAGACACTTAACAATTGAATTTTCACATAATGATCCTTTGCATTTATATATAATGTAAATTTATTTAATTGAATTGGCTTGCCGAAAGATGCTGAGCAGAAGAGACTGAAAGTGAGCCAAGCTTATGATACAGAAGCAGCGGGAAAAAGAAATAAACAGGCTTTCATGCAGGCTTCTCTGTAACTGTAAGTGTAAGGTGCCGATCGAAGAAATCCTAATGGCTTTCTTCGAATTGACTTGCAGCATTAATTCTGTCGTGAAAATCTCAATCAAATCTTGAGGTATAGTAGGGCAGAGTAAATAGCAGCTGTTGTAAAATTGTTTTTTTTTTTTTACTATTATTATTTTCACCTTTGAAGCTCATTGTCTCACTTTTTCCTTCATCAGTTCATGATCATATTAGGTGCATTTCTTGTAAATATTGTTACCCGGTTTGTCTGAGCCAACTTCTAGAATTGCAAATAATTAATTCTTTTAAATAATTTTGCTTTTTGTAATGTAATTCTCTCCCGTTATCATACTAATGTTTTCTTCTACGGGGGCACTGACCCGGCCAGGGATGGTAGGAATGACCTTGTGGTGGGTATCCCATTTGAACCTATTTTAATATTGGTGGAAAAAACTTAGCATGATTTTCGCAGTACTTGATCCCACTTCACACTTTTTAGATGGGGTGACACCAAGTGTGGGTATTAATATCCGTTTAACACTTGAATTTGCTTAGTTGTACAGATATGTATAAATTAATTGTTTTAATAATAAATACATAAAATAATATATTTAATTAAAATTTTTATTATATATTATTTGATTTGAAATATAATTATAATTTGATATACGGTATATTTAAGAACGTATAAGTATTTGTTTAATGGATTTTTCATACCTAAATTTGATAAAACTCAATCTTAAATCCGTATCTACTGCCGTCTCGTCTTACGCCTTATTTCCATCTCACGTTGAAGCTGGGTATTTTCCTTTTTCCATTTTATATTTCATTTTCAATTTTTTAATTATTGATTGTTTTTTTATCGGAGTTTTGATTTCTCAGTGTATTTCAAAAAATATATATAATAAAACAAATTCTAATATGCATTGATTTATACTCTGTACTACTAGTCTGGGACTGATATCCATGTGGACGTCAGATAGGAAATAACTATTATTTGTGAACTAGGCGGGATGACGACGTTATATAGGAAATCAACTGAAGCCTGAACTATGATGTTAACTTTTTTTGCGGGTTATGGGCCTGTCAAAATGTCCATCCCATTCCCTGAAGTGGCTGTACGGGAAAGAAAGACAAAGTGAAAATAGAAAGACGTAATCCTTTAACGGTCTCTAGAAAATTTCAGCTTTTAAGTTGAGTTCAGCAGAGATATAAAACCACACGTGTGTGTGACGTGATTACGAATATGATTGTGATTCCCATTCCCGCGGCAGAAAACGAAAACCGTTGAACCCGGGCTCTGAGGAAAACAAGACTTGTACAAGGAAGAAAGAAAATAAAGAAGAAAAAAAAATGCTGAAAGCCGTAGCCCCATTGTTCAGCCGGCACAAGCAGTCCCGTCCGTTCAAAGAATACTACACTGAGTGGTTCAACACCCTAAAGAACAACCTTCTCCCCCTCCTCCGCCGCTCCATCAGCGGCGAATCACCCACAATCCTCTCAACCCACGTGGAAATGCTCCATCAACACTTCCAATCCTACTACCACGCCCTGGACGCCGCCGCCACCTCCGACCCCTACCAAGTCCTCTCCCAAGATTGGCATAACTCCCTCGAAAAACCCCTCCTCTGGCTGGGCGACCTCCACCCCTTCCTCTTCACCAACCTCGCCCACTCCTTCCTCCACGAAGATTCCCCCTCCGCGACCGACACCGAAGACGAAGACAACGACGACAACAACAACAACAACAACACCAACACCAACAACCACGGCATCCCCTTCCCCTTCTCCGACCGACCCTGGCAGGTGGCACTGGCGTGGCGCCACCCCTCAGACGCCCTAACAGCGCGCATGGACCAGATCGAGTGCGGGGTCCGTGTCATCGTGCCGACCCTGTCGGAGCGCATGAAGCGCGCTGAAGAGGCTTTCGTGGAGCGCGTGGCAAGGGATTGGTTCCGTTGCCGAGAGCGTAAGGGGAGTGCTAAAGTGGCAGTTGGGGCAGACATCAAAGCCCACATGGAAGAGGTGGTGAGCGTGTTTCTTTACGCTAATCGACTTCGAAGAAGCGTTCTTGTGGATATCATTAGCGCCACTACTGTTTACCAGGCCGCACTGTTTCTTGAAGCGCTGGCCCAATTTCTTATTGGGTTTAGAGACCATGAGTTGGTTAATGCTGTTGAACATTGCAAGTCTCTTCCTCTCTCTCACAACCCCAAACACTGTGGCCCCCGCTGCCGCTGATCTTTTTGGTTTGTACAAAACACTATCAATCTTGTTCATACACTGATTCATTAATCCTGACACTTATTAGATGTGCAATAGATTTTCAAACTGATTCACTCTATGTTGCTTTTTGCTGCAATTTTAATGTTTAACCATTTTGGCTGGCTCCCATTACTTCTTGTTATTATAATCCAAAATTACCTGAGGTTGCTTCAGCTTCCAATAGCTGTCACCAATTTATTCAACTCAAGCAAAGTCCTTTGTCTTTGCCTTTTTTTATTGAAAAGAAAATGTATGAAACACTTTAAATCTATATTTAACACTTGATTGATCTTGGTGCGTGAAAATTAATAAAGCAATAACTCACTGCATAGTGTGATCCAATTTCTTGCTGATTGGAATACAGACTAGATTGCGAGAATGCATCAGATCTCTGTAAAGGAAATAGCATGTGTTATGGTTTATTTTAAATAAAACTATGCATGCATATTTTACATGAACGTGTTTTATAGGCATCATCTATACATTACAATCAGTATGAAACTTAAATAAAAGCATTAAAAATTGAAGAATCTAACATTCATAAGTTAAGATATCCATCAATCTAGTTAAAAATTAAAAATGTTGGACCCAGAAACCCGATTGGTTGCATTATCTTTAGTAAAAGGAAATTTTAAAGAAAAATCATTTTTTAAAGGGTGCCAGAGGAAAATGAGTGCTGAATCATTCTCTGCTCTCAATTGCCTTTACTTTTTTATGTAATCAGAATATTATATATTATCTTGGACAAGTACTTAAAGAAGTTTCACGGCAAAACTTGATTTCTACTAAGAACTGAAATGACTGCTCCTCCCTGTTGTTTATTATTTGATTTAAAATTTTCATTGTGAGCAATTTTAATTCATCTGATTAGCTTCAGATCAGCCCGGTAAACATGAAATATTTGGAAGATTGAATCCTAACCAACTTAGCCATGGAATATTAATTTAGATATGGAATGGATTATTTTGGGAGAAGAATATTTTTATTGTGTGTGCTGAAGGTGTCTGACAAAATTAAAGTATACATTTGGTACTCATAATGTGATTACCAAAATATATATTAAATATACTTTAATTTAATATATAAAGGTGGTTATGGTAAGTAAGTGATGTTGGGTATTTAATTGTAAGAGTTGGTCAATCCATTAATTAAAAATGAGAAATATTTGATAGATATATGTAATATTCATACGATCACATAATTAATTATAAATTATGAAAAAAAAAAAAAAAATTAATAATATATATATATATATATATATATATATATATATAAACATATATATTTTATAATGTGAGTTAGTTAATTTTTAATCATAAAATAAAATTGACGAAATATAATTATGTGAGATCAATCTTGATATACGTGGATTGAGTTTCTCAGTAATTCTAAAATCCAATGACACCGAAGTTACGAGAATTAAAACCTTCAATATAAAAGTTAGTAATAAGAAAATAAAGTCTCTTGTTGACATATTTCTAAAATATATTAGAGAAGACACTTTTTAAACGTCTTTGTTCCCGTTAATGCTTTTGAGCTACTCTATATGTCATTTGTCATATTTGTCATTTTTTTCATGGGAGATACTTTTTCTTTGATGTCTTGGCTATTTGGAGGTGTCTAATTAGCCTATGTGTTTGTCCAAACAACATTAATTTCATATATAATTTGTAACTAATCCAATTTTTATAAAATGTTAACGGAACGAGTCCTGTTTGATTAAATTGCCAAGAACAAAGCATTAGTAATTGAACACTACTTAGGTGGAGTACGAGTTAGTATGACTTTCAAAAGAACAGTTGTTCCCAATTGATGAAACAATATTGTCGATGATTGAATCTTAAAAGAAAAACTATTTTGATATAATCTGATGATTGAATCGAATAAAACTAGTATATATAGAATTTATAAATTTAAAATAATAGTAGTTCTCTGACATATGAAATATATTCGAAAAAGAAAAAAGACGGAAAGTGAGATGTTAATTGATGATAACTTTGTTCTTTATGGGGAAAACTGAGTCCAAAAACATATGAGAGCCAGTCATTGCCCCAATATGATTCTGCTTGTGAATTCAACTTTCTCTGTTATCCTTTGCACTTTTCAAATTGCAAATGATTTCTATTGTTGACAACATTTATTGGGTTTTGGAGGCCACAGATGATGGAACATTTTTTATCAGACGACACCAAATGGTCAAAACGTCCAAAGAAATAATGGCCTCTCTTCCGGAATCTTAATTTTGTTGCACAGATAATGTACCAAACAAAACACTTTATAAGGCTGCGTGTCATGTACCAAGATTTATCCGAACATTACAATAAAAGAAAGGTTTTAGGGGTAGCTTTAGTTTCCAAGTCTAACAACAACCTCCAACTTATCGAAATTGAAATTCTGATGTGAATTTGTCGTTGAGATGCTACGTACCCATCATCATCATCATCATCAAGTCCTCTTGCATTTTACAGCATCTGCCTAGGCTAAAGATGACTCAACCCTATTATGCAAATGTGCTCTTCCTACTAATTCTTGTTCCCACACCATTTTCTACAAAATATTTCAATTCATTATGTTCAACTTACACCTTTGATTTTATTCCACACATTATTTCATTAATAATAATATTTTATTACATTAAACAAATAACACAATTTCAACAAATTTCAATAAATAATATACTATTTTTTTTAATTCAAGTTACTGTTATACTATTGTCTATATGTTACCGACCAAATACAATTATCTTATATTAAATCTTACATGTATTTTACTCTTTATTAGTATATTAAATTTTAATACTAACTACTATTTTACCTCTTACATTGTAGAAGACAAATGTTTATTTTTTAAATGATTATAATTTTAATTCATAATAAATAAATGTTTAATAAATTTTAATTATATTATTATTAACTTTCATAAAAATATTTTTAAACATGTAAATTGTATTTTAAGTTATAATAAAATTTTTGAATTGTGATATAAATCATACTGAGAGAGATAATTGTGCCTGTTTAATGAGAAAGTGTGTAAAATACACATTTAATGAGCGAAGAGAAAATGTTGAAAATCCCTAATTTAAAGGGTGATGAGAGTGATAGTTTTTTTAGTTAGAAATTTTAATTTGTAGTGTAGTACTAGATTTTTCTTATATGACTTTTAATTTTTGTTTATAGTCTTGGTAAAAAAATACTTAAGTCTGCACATTATAAATGATAAACAATAAATATAATGTAATGTAATCCACTCACTCATGAATATATATATATATATATATATATATATATATATATATATATATATATATATATATATATATATCTTTATAAGATTTTCTTAGAATGTGAATAAAAAATATGAGAATGATTTGTATTTTAAAAAACTTCTGAGAATATTATTTAAGAAACTTATAATAAATATAACGCAGTATACACTTTTCTTAAAAATCTTTTTACATACTCTGAAATAAATGAATTTTTTAATATAATAAATTATGTCTATCTTGTATTCACTTCTTCACCAACCTAGTAGTACTTAATTTAAATCAAAAGCATATTAATATGAACCGTTTCTGTAAAGCTAAATGGCAAAGAAATCAAAAATATTTTAACAAGCTACAAAATGTCTAGATCCAAAATTTACTATTAACCAACTAAAAAGAAAAAACAAGTATCATTTTGAGCAGAACTTATCTTAAACGCAATCCAAGTTGGGGAATTAGATTCTACGTTTAATCTTTCCTTACCAAAAAGAAAGGGATGAAAAAGCAGCTATTGGTTGGAAACTATCATCTTTCACTGCACCCTCTCTTCTAACCCCACTTATGTTAAAAATTCATTAATCATTAGCAAATGAATTGTGTAATTCACAAGTAAATTAGAAGCAGGTTCAAAGGAACCATCCAATCCTCTAATGTTTTCATTCCAATCTGTAATTTAGGAGAAGCTTTGAATGTAAGAAAAGTCATTTTCCACAATTAGCAAACAAACGAATCCAATTAAGATCTCTGCCCCCACAAAATCATTTTCATAACTCACACTGGTTAATTTTTTTTATGGAAATTATCATATTCATGGTGATTAACGACCCCACAAGTTCCATCCATAGTACAATTGAACAGAATTTGCTTGAGAAATTAAGTTTAGAGTGCTTTTAACATAATAATAATAATATTCCCCAATTCCTGTTGCTTAAAATGCACGCGGAGACATGTGCTAATTAATTCTTCTTTCATTTAGTTCTTCTTACTTTTTTCTCGATCTCATTTTGTTTTACACTCACATTTCATACGTTTTTTTCTTTTTCATCAAACATTACCACGTAATTTGTTTATTCTTTGAAGGTGCTTGTTTTTCATAATTAAAAAGCTGTCAACATTGAAACCCTTTTATAATGTTATTAATAAATGAAGCTATCTTTCAAAGTTTAAGTACATATACATTACAAGGCCAAACAGGTTCGGTCAAAGAACCTTGGAGCTTTAGTATATATAAATATATATATATATATATATATATATATATATATATATATATGATATTGGATACTTATAACATATTACAGTAGCTTTTTCTAAAATAAACAATATAAAATCTTATAATTTTTTTTTATCATAAATCTCACATCCAACATAAATAAATGTAAATTATAACATTAACTTACAAGTCAATTTATAAGATTGAATTAAATTTATGACTCATATTTTTATTATAATATTGTTAATTTTAAAAAATATCACTCACTAGAATTATTAAATAAATTAGTTCTGTCGTCAAACTAACCTATTTATTAAATGGATTATATTTTATTAGACTACTGTGATCTGTCGAATTGGACTAAATAAATAGACCAATAAATTAAATTAAATTATTTTATTTTTATTTTTATTTTTTATTTAAGTTTTATAAAGGATGTGTATTTTTAGCTTAATTCTTAATATAGATTTTTTTTCCGGCTTAGGCTGACATTGGTCTGTCGCCTATTATATAATTTATGTAACAAGCGTGATAGTGTTGAACGTGAAGCAAAGAATTAAAAAAATAATCTAAATATTACGTCAAACACAAATAAATATAAATTATAATATATATCAGAAAGAAAATAACTCTCATCTTATAATTTATAATTATGAAGTCAAGTAAAACTTATAATTTACATTTTTTAATAATATCAAAATCAAATTTATAATTACAAAATTGCTAAAATGTTATTAAAATTAATATGTAATATTTTTTTATATATAATTTTATGTATATAATAGAAAGGAGTGTAAATGTAATAATTTTTCTTAAAGAATTAAGTGTTCTGTATAGATACTAAAAATGCAAAAATATTTATTTAATCTTAGGAAACTTCATGAGATATAAATATTTTTCTTAATAAATATTAATCATAAATTATTAGTTTCTTTTTAAAGTAGAAAAAGATTTCAATATATGACTTTTTCATCTCCACTTTACCTTAAATCTCGTTACCCAATCATTAAATCAACCCTCCCATGAATTACTAATATAATATAGTTAAATGAATATTATCAACATACAAGAATATGGTATATATCATTTTTTATCTCTAGCTTCTTCTTTTTTTCTTTCCCTCAATTAAACAGGAATGGGATAGAATAACAAAATTGACTTTTCATACAATTACTAAATTATTATTCTGTCTTTATCCTAATTAACTATAAATAAATTGTGCAAATCATGCATCTCTTCTTCGCATATCCTTTCTTCCTACTACGTTTGTGGCACTTTTCTAGCTAGCTCACTGTTGCCTGCACCATGCTGTTTCATATATATATATATATATATATATATATTAAAGTTTCAATCTCACTCGACTCTATCATGACTTGGCATGATGAATTGTATGTTTATTATATTTCACTTTGCAACATTTTTCATGTTATTATTATAGATTTAAACCTTCAGGTAGTTGCCTTGGCTAATCCAAATCTAGAATCCGAGTAGTTTGGCTTGCTTTCATAAAGAATAAGATACTAAATGAGTGTGAAAACTATATATTCCTTGTTGCAACTTAAAAATCTCTCCTCTATATAAGATTTTGGATTAAAAACATCTGTTTTTCACATGATATATATATATATATATATAAAGACAAGAAGATGATGTTAGTTAATTACATATACTCACTTTTTTTTCCATCATGGATCTTATTTTAAAATTAATTTTGTTTGATTTTTCTAAATGCAATTTGGCCATTTTTAAAATGAGTAATAAAAATAACTCATTACGTTTCAAGTATAATGAAAATTTTATCCAGTTATATCATAAAAGATCAATGATTTCGGCTTAATTAAATACACATTTGTTTATAATCTTTGACAATTTTTCATATTTTGTCATTTTACTTTTTTTTTCTCACATTTTACCCTATATTAATCTAATTCCGTGCATTTGCATTAGTTAACCATTAATTATCGGTAGTTGAAGGCTATATTATACTATGTGAATTGAAGTCAATTCAGAAATCAGAATATTGATTGGACTTTTCATCCAAAAGGTCAAAATCTTGGACTTGGATATCTTGGATGCCGACTATAAAGTATTTCTTCACGCTTTCTTATCTTCGTCGAACATTGTTTTTTTCTTCTAGAATATTGGCTTCGTTGTTCTTTAATCACCTATTAACTTAGTTAATCTAGTTATTATGTTAATTTAGTATAATATATCGAATAAGAAACTTAATAGAAGAAATAATGAAAATTTTTAGTACTTCAGCTACGAAGTATCTTAATTTTAGTTCTATATTTTCTTAGAATTTAATGAATATGTATTAATAATGTAAAATTATTTGATACTTTCAATCAATCACAAATTACTTTTAGTGAGATTTTGAAATAATAATTATTAAAATCATTAAATATATTTGTATAATTAGATAACAGTATAAAAAAAAAAATTAATGTCAGTATATACACTTTTTCTTTTTTTATTGATTAAATAAAGTGTTTGACTTTATTGACAAAGTATTTTTTTAATGTAATTTATAATATTTTTAAGACATTAATTTAAGTCTATTTTTTTTCTCTTATGATATTTATCAAATTTGTCTTTTATTACAAATCTTAACTAAGATATGCTTTCATTAAATTTTAAATTATTTTAACTATACATACATCAACATAAGAAAAATATCACTTCTACTTAAGTGTATAGTAAATAAGTGGTATGAAAATTTGTAAAAGATTAAAAAAAATCACTTCTATGGACACATCATAGAAACGAGTGTTTTTCAAAATTATTTATGCAGTACATTTTTTTTAGAATTGGCTACGTAAGAGTTGATTGCGTAACACTAGTTACGTAATAGTGATTTGTACATTAAGGAGATGTGTAGTAGTGTAAGAAGCAGAAACACAAGACGTGAAAAGTTTGAAAAATGCACAAGTGGAAATCTCCACTGTGGGGAGTGCCATGACTCTGACATGGTGTTTGTCCTTGGCAACACAGAGGAGATAATAGTTCTGGTGGAACAAGAGTTTGTTGAAATAATAGGTTTAGAATTAGAGAAAGAGGAATGAGAGAATATGTTATTAAGAAAAGAGGAAATTAAGTGAGATGTTGAGTTTCCGAGGAAAATATTTATGGGAAATTAATTATTATTAACAAAAATATATTTTGTGAATTCAAAAATCTTAGTCAAACTCAAACAACGAAGGAACTATAAAAAAATATTATCACTATTCATCCAACTACGAAGGAACTATTAAAAAAATTCTACCAACAACTACGGAGGAACAAACGGAAAAGAACAGTAAAAACATTAATTTGTACAATCTACTATCATTTTAATTTTTAACACACGCAAATTTGATATCATTAGTCATTACGATTCTAAACTTTTATAATTTATTCACGTTTAATTCAGAGTTAGATGAAAGTGACTAAAAAATAAAAATGAAAAATTATTTATTATACTTTAAGAAGACAATGTGGGCAAAGAACACGTGGGAGTGAGAAATCTAAAACCGTAGCAGAAACTACCCAACACAATTGTGCAATGCGAAACAGCTTAGATTGGACCCAGTTGTCAACGTCGTAAACATGGGACTTCAATGGTTTATCCAAACTACTGACAACACCACTTTCTCACCCTCGATTTTCTCGTACACGTTTTCCTTGTTCAACAAGTATTTATTCTTCTTCCTCTTGGTCAAGCAAAACTGTTCTACGCCTTAACAATTTTTTAATTCTTTAATTTAACCTAAACAAAATCTAATACAATTATCAGTAGTTATTAGCACTTAATTACTACTTGGAAACGTTAAAGCCACTTTTCCCTCCATCTTTTTCCATGTAATTACTGCGTCACTCTTGAGTTCCAACCTTACATCACCAAAGTAACTATCGCAATGTGACATTATATGTTAACGTGATTAATTAACCGGAAATTTAGATCAAATTCCACCCTCATATAACACATCAGATTTTGACCCTCATTTATCCTACATATTGACGTATTGTTGTTTTATAAGATAGGTATAAAAACTTCTAGAGGGAAAAATAGACTAGACTAAAAAAGAAGTTTCTGTAGGGAAAAATCAATTTACTTGAATATTCAATGATATTTTGTACATGTCATTGTTTACGTGTTTTGAAGAATTCATTAATTAATAGATATTGCAGTATATCATGCATAAAATTTTGGAAATTATTACAGTATAATTTTCACATAATTTTCAGAAAATTATACTATTACGTAGTGTTTACGTGTTTTAAGTAATAATGCATATAAATTCTGAAAATTATACTGTAATATATGAAAATTATTACGTGTTTACCTATTTTCAGATAATTTTCAGCATTTTTTTTTATCAAAGACTCGTAAAAATGAAATCAATAGCTTAACTTGATGCCAATATATTGTTGTTGGTACTAGTAGAACTAAATTTTGATTTTTATATAAGATTCGAGACCAAATTTTGTACATAAAAAATATAATAAAAATATAAATTTTATGAAAAATGAATAATAATTATTTAATGGAAATTAATTTCAATAAAACTAATAAATACTTAATTTTAATAATATTATGTAAAAAAGAATAGCTCAAAATTTTAATAATAATACATGATCAGAACATAAGAAATATTGCTGGTGGTTATCACTGATTCCACGTCAGATAGACGTAGACAATGGGCCACCTCATCAGTGTGTGGGACCCATATGTGACGTGTCAATTGCTGGGCCCATAAAAGATGCACGATTAGGTTCAAACTAATTGATCTTAGTTTGCGTCTTACAGTAAATTATAATAGTTCATTTCATCTAAACTTATATTTAAATTTTACTATTATTAACTTATGTAAAAGGAAGTAAATAAATGTGAAAATAGGTGTATCGAGTATTCTTTTATAAAAATAATTTAAATGAGAATTTCCAAATTTACGAAAATGGAAAGGGAAGTCTCACCTATTTTGGTAAACATTTGGTAACTTTTTCTTAAAACGCAATATTTACATTTTTTAGAAAAGCCTTATCCTTAACGCAGTTTATCTAATTGATTAACATTTATAAAAGTTACAAAATTTGAAGAAAGAATCTTTATATAAATTGTGAGATTCATAAAATTTTGATAATTTTAATGATATCTAAGTCTAACCAATAAAAAATAGGTTAAAGAGTGTATCTTAAAAAAATTATCCTATTTTAGTAAGATTAAATCTTAGTTTTGTGCTCCAAAGGAATGACATGTCATTCATGTGGATGATTTGTATCCCGACATAATGAATTCATCTCCATACCCACCTCGTAGTCTCTTCACCGACAAAAAATTATAGTAATTGTGAAACTTCACTCATATTTCTTAATGAAGCAACTCTTATTTTTAGTTCAAAGTGGACGACATTATCCATACTTGAAATAAAAAAAAAAATGCATAGAAAAGCTGCAAAACACCAGAATAAGTCAGATACTATGCACCGCATATAAAACCGTGGCTGATAAGTACATTGTACAATACATTTATTACCAACCTATGACAGTTTACTATCAAATTGTCTAATAAAATAAACTAATTTTGATAATACCATAAGATATTCACTTGAAATATTTTATTTTATTAAGTAATTTTTATATTATATTCATATATATATTGATGTAAGTGATAATGATTTGTATTTCTTAATTAAGTGGTATAAAAATTGAATCATTGCTAATTTATATTTAGAATAAATTATGTTAGAGAAAATACATAAACTATGTACATTTAAGATCAATTGAGATATGAAATTCACACTAACATCATAATTTATTTTTTTTAAAAAAAGTGAGTATATATTTTCATAACATATTTAAACATATCATAAAATATTCTTAAGATAAAAAAACTCAAAATATTTATCTTTTTATTGTTTATTTGCACTCAATTTAACATAAATTAAAATATTAATTTAATTAATAAATATAAAATTGTTAAATATTTGTAAATGTTGTATCCTTTATAGTTATTACAAAGCTATTTTTAAGTAACTTCAGATGCTACATGGACACATTCTAAATTTAAGAAATTCAATGAATAATTTGCACTAAAAATTACACTAATAAACATAAAGGATGCACTTAAATAGAAAGTAAGAAACTGAATAAAGAAAATTAAAAATAACAAGTAGAGAGAGAGAGAGATAGAGCAGAGCAGCAACAGTGAAGTGGTTTGTGAAAACAACAAAGAACCCACTGCAAGGTTAGCTGTAATATATTATTGCACGGTTCTTTCACGGAAACAGAGGCAACAATTTTACCTTTAATCTCAGATTCAGACATGATTCAATGGATTGTGGTGATTCGGTAACATTATCCTCTTCTTATTTATCACTAACTCCTCATTAATTTTTCACTATAAAATGGGATTCTCAACCCATGACTCTTCACCATTTAATTCTCCTATTTCATTTGCTTGAGACATTTTCACTTCTTTTGTGTTACAATCATTTGTCTCATTCCATTAACATAATTTGTTCCTTCCTCCTCCTGCTGCTGGCATTTCACATTCAAGGTAAGTACATGCAATTTACAATCTCCATTTATGAATAACAATGTCAAATCTAGATGTTGTTTTACTATTACTATTACTATTATTATCATTCACATGGTAAAGTATCCAACTCATCTTTACATGGGAAAATATCTGTACCTTACACCTAGAATATCAAATTATCAGTTACTCTTTGTTTCTTAGTGTTAGTGCTAACACTTGAAAAATGTAAAAATTGGGGTGGGACCATAGCTTTATTAACGAACACTCCAACAAAAATAAACATGGGGTATAGTTAGTAATAGTGTGTATATTTGTAATATAACGACAAAAAGGTTATTACTTGGAATCACCATAAAATGCGCCCACCGCTACGGTTACCACGGACAAAATCAAAGGGAAAAAAAGAAAAAACAAGACAGTTCAAACTTTATCGAGGAAAACCTGAACAAACGTACATTATATATGGATAAGCTTAGCTTGCATTGAATGAGTAATATTTAGTTGAACTTAAGAAGCAATAGTAATATTTAACGACTTAATTGACATAATTAAAATTTCAAATATTAAAATTTTTTAATCATAATATTTGAGAAATCGAAAATATTTTAGTTGAAAAATAACTCTTGTAAAGTAAAATGTATTTTAATTGATATACATAAATAGTAAAATTTAAGATAAAATAACTATTTTCTAGAAAAGCTTTAGAATTTTATTTCTTTTCAGTCAAATTTAACTGATGTTGAAAAATAACTCTTGTAAAGGAATTTCATTGAAAATTAATTCTTCAAATTATTTTAAAAAACTTATTTTAATTTATATCTATAAATAGTAAAATTTAAGATAAAATAACTTTTTCTAGAAAAGCTTTAGAATTATATTTCTTTTCAGTCAAATTAAACTGATAAAAACCGAAGCCGAAAATAGAATGTAAGACTAATTTAATGTATGTATGCAAAATATAAAGCTACGTGTTACGTTTACGTGTAGAATATAGCTTCTTTATGCTACATTTACACATTCATCCTTGGTAGAGAGAGAAAGAAAAAAGTTTTTGGACTTTTGTTGAATACATGGAAAAAAGTTTCAGCTTTTTTCTTTAATACGTTACTGTTTCTGTTTCGCGTTCCTTGCTTATAAAATAACACCTTCACCCCTTCATTCTTCATTCATTCATTTCATCTTCTCCTTCATCCTTTCATATTTTGCGTTCATTCTGTTTTCATAGGTATTCTTTTACTCTGTTCTTTCCTCTGTTTCTCTTTCTTATTCCCGTTCTGTTTTTCTCTCTTCCTTAGTTTAGTTCCTTTGTTATTCTGTTCTCTTGTTCTCTCATTACTTTCTCTGTTTGTGTTTCCAACTCTGCCACAGCTTTCACTTGTAAGATCTAACATGACCATTGGATCAGATTCTGTGACATGATCCTGGGTCTCTAGTGTTCTGTTGGAAACTTTTAACTTTGTTGAGTTTTGGTTCATGTTGCATAGAATTGCCATTCTGCAATTCATGCTTGGATTCTGGGAAGACAGTTCAGAAGTTTTGTCGGGTTGTTTTTTATTTAAATAAAATAATAAAAAATGAAATAAAAAAAATTATTTTTCTCTGCAGGCCTTGAACTAAGATCTTCTTTGTTGGTTTCTCATTGTTAGAGTTATATTTTGGAGGCATACTAGTACTGGGGTTTTAGACATTTGAGCCTGCAATGATCAGTTTATTTTCTTTCACTAAAGCTTAAATTTTAAGCACTTAACTTTTTGACGTAACTATTAAAAAAATGGGTACGCTGCTAAAAGAAACTGGATCATGGAATTATTATTCGACCTGCAATGTGTAATTAAGACAGAGATCTTGGTTGAAACAATGGTACAGAATTTTTAATTAATATTTGGGTGGACAGGTGGTTGGTGAGGGAAGGTAGGACTTGAAATTCAATAGAGTCTTCTGGAAAAAAGAAAATTCTACATTGTTTTGGTTTTGGTTTTGGTTTTTGACTTTTTTGGTAACTATGCTTATTCTTTTTATAGTGGCTTATTGCATACAATTCTAATATTTCTTTGGCTTTTATTTATTTTTTGGTTGCAGTGAAGTTGATCTTCGGAAAAAATGAGCAATCATCGTTTGACTCATTCTCACTCCTTCCGTGAGAGGCTTGATGAGACTCTCACTGGTCACAGGAATGAAGTTTTGGCCCTTCTGTCAAGGTAGCTCATCTCTGAAAATTAAAATATATCTATTCTTGTCTATGAATAATTGACTAAGTACTAGGATGTAAAATAACACTAACAATCTCATTGTAATAAAAGGCTTGAAGCCAAGGGCAAGGGAATCCTGCAACACCACCAGGTCATTGCAGAGTTTGAAGAAATCCCTGAGGACAACAGGAAGAAACTACTTGATGGAGCCTTTGGAGAAGTTTTGAGATCTACTCAGGTAACTTTTTCTTTTTTCTTTCTCTTTTGTGTGATGTTATGTTCTAAATATGTACTTTTGCTGATTTTTTTTTTTGTTTGTTTTGACTGTTACTCTCTTAGTTTAATTCATTTTGTTTTTGTTCTGAGTAGGAAGCCATAGTGCTGCCACCATTTGTTGCTTTGGCTGTTAGACCAAGGCCTGGTGTTTGGGAGTATCTGCGAGTGAATGTGCACATGCTTGTTGTTGATGAGCTGCGTCCTGCTGAGTATCTGCGTTTTAAGGAAGAGCTTGTTGAGGGAAGGTAAGGTTTTGAGTTTCCAGTGCAGAGATTTTTTTGTCTTCTTCACTTTGTAATGTTTGTCGACAAAGTTTAACACGTCTCTAACTATTGATGCAGTTCTAATGGCAACTTCGTGCTTGAGTTGGACTTTGAACCATTTAATGCATCTTTCCCTCGTCCAACTCTGAACAAGTCTATTGGAAATGGTGTTGAGTTCCTCAATCGTCACCTTTCGGCCAAGCTCTTCCATGACAAGGAGAGCATGCAGCCACTGCTGGAATTCCTCAGGCTTCACAGTTATAAGGGCAAGGTATACTCTTATCCATTTTTTCACTATCTGTGAGTATGATTTTTAAGGTAGCCATGATGAAAGTCACGTAACCAACAAGACGATTTATCAACAGATAACAACAGTGTAAACCATACATACATTATTCACTATTGTCCAAAATAGTAGCTAAAGACATTGTGTACAACATGAATTACATCCACATTTGGTACTAGTACTGCTATCCATATTCATAGACAATTAACAATAATTGCTTTAGAAGGCACATGATTCATTGTTTAATGACTTGGATATCTAGTGGTGTTTCCTTTATTTTATTTTGGTTTGGACTCTCTGGAACAAGTGTAATCTAACAAGACTGTAACTTTTTTATATAAAAGATGATAAGTAGTGTTCATTCCTTTAATTTTGGTTTGACAAGTTTGCTTTGATTGTAACAAACAATGGTTTGTTTGTTGCAGACTATGATGTTGAATGACAAAATTCAGGACCTGAACTCTCTCCAACATGTTTTGAGAAAAGCAGAAGAGTATCTGACTGCAGTTGCTCCGGAAACTCCCTACTCGGAATTTGAAAGCAGATTCCGGGAGATTGGTTTGGAGAGGGGGTGGGGTGACATCGCAGAGCGTGTCCTCGAGATGATCCAGCTTCTCTTGGATCTTCTCGAGGCCCCGGACCCTTGCACCCTTGAGACATTCCTTGGAAGAATTCCTATGGTCTTCAATGTTGTTATCCTTTCTCCACATGGTTACTTTGCCCAAGATAATGTCTTGGGATACCCTGACACTGGTGGCCAGGTTAGTTGAGTTGAGATAACATTTTACTAATTTTCACACTATTTTGGTACATATCAAGGTTGATTGACATGCTTGAATTTGTTGATTTTCTAACTCAGGTTGTTTACATCTTGGATCAAGTTCGTGCCTTGGAGAATGAGATGCTCAACCGCATCAAGAAACAAGGCCTTGATATCACCCCTCGTATTCTCATTGTATGTTTTAGTGTAGTTGTGAAGACTTACCTTGCTTATGTTATGTACTAATGGATATTTCTCTAACTGAGCATGTGGTTTCTGTTAAATGCAGATCACTCGGCTTCTCCCTGATGCAGTAGGAACTACCTGTGGCCAACGTCTTGAGAGAGTATATGATACTCAATACTGTGACATTCTCCGAGTTCCTTTCAGAACAGAGAAGGGAATTGTTCGCAAATGGATCTCAAGATTCGAAGTCTGGCCATACCTAGAGACTTACACTGAGGTGAATTTTATCATTCAGTCATAACTGACATGGTTCAAGCGTTTTGATGTGTTCACTTTGAATTGACTTCGAATTGAAACTATTATTAGGATGTCGCCCTTGAACTTGCCAAGGAGTTGCAGGCCAAGCCAGATCTGATTGTTGGAAACTACAGTGATGGAAACATTGTAGCCTCTTTGTTAGCACATAAATTAGGAGTAACTCAGGTTTGTCTAAATGGACTCCTTGTTTCTAGTTAATGTTGTCACCTTCTGTTTACACTATACTCTGACCTGATTAAGTTTCTACCTTTGTTTTATCAATAAATGCAGTGTACCATTGCTCATGCTCTAGAGAAAACCAAGTACCCTGAATCTGACATTTACTGGAAAAAATTTGAAGAAAAATATCACTTCTCATGCCAATTTACTGCTGATCTCTTTGCAATGAACCACACAGACTTTATCATCACTAGCACCTTCCAAGAGATTGCTGGGAGGTGAGTACTTTTTCCCATTATTCACTGTGTTTTAAATGCACTATTCTATTTATTGATTAGCATGCTAAAATTCTTGAATCTGTGCTATTTCTTCTACAGCAAGGATACTGTTGGACAGTATGAGAGTCACACTGCCTTCACTCTTCCAGGACTCTACCGCGTTGTTCATGGTATTGATGTCTTTGATCCGAAGTTCAACATTGTCTCTCCTGGAGCAGACATGAGCATATACTTCCCTTACACTGAAACACAGCGTCGGTTAACCAACTTCCACTCTGAGATTGAAGAACTTCTTTACAGCTCAGTGGAAAATGAGGAGCACATGTCAGTTTCTCTCCCTTATTTCTTCCACCCCCTACAATGTTGTCATAGAAAATTTGTTCAAGGAAAATGCTTTTTATTACAAGACTCTTTTTTAGGAGGGAAAATGAACTTTCTCTCCTAAAACAACTTTCTTGAGTAAATAGTCTGCACCAATAATAGAAAAGATTTTACACTGTCATCCAATTATTAAGTTTATTGACTTTTCCAACAACTACCATACCTATTATGGATTCTGATTGATTGATCATAGAATTTGATAGTGTATAGAAAGTGAGTTCTTTCTCTAATGCTGTTTGTTTAATGTAATGCTAATGTAACAGATGTGTGTTGAAGGACCGCAACAAGCCAATAATCTTCACCATGGCAAGACTTGACCGTGTGAAGAACATCACAGGGCTTGTTGAATGGTACGGCAAGAATGCACGCCTTCGCGAGTTGGTAAACCTTGTTGTTGTTGCCGGAGATAGGAGAAAGGAGTCCAAGGACTTGGAAGAGAAAGCTGAGATGAAGAAGATGTATGGCCTCATTGAGACTTACAAGTTGAATGGGCAATTCAGATGGATTTCCTCTCAGATGAACAGAGTGAGGAATGGAGAGCTCTACCGTGTCATTTGTGACACAAAGGGTGCTTTTGTGCAACCTGCAATCTATGAAGCTTTTGGGTTGACAGTGGTTGAAGCCATGACTTGTGGATTGCCAACATTTGCCACATGTAATGGTGGTCCTGCTGAGATCATTGTGCATGGAAAATCTGGATACCACATTGACCCTCACCATGGTGACCGTGCTGCTGATACCCTTGTTGAATTCTTTGAAAAGAGCAAAGCAGACCCATCTCACTGGGACAAAATCTCTCAGGGAGGACTCAAACGTATTCATGAGAAGTAAGCACATCACACTCTATTTGAGAGATTATTACATGGTCTGAAACTATTATAATCCTGATTAATTTTCCCACCATGAGTAGTAAGCACATCACACTATTTGAGAAATTATCACTTAGTATGGGACTATTATAATCTTGATTAATCTTCAGATAACATGTACATGATTTTTATTATAATGTGTTATATAAAAATTAGTCAGGACACAATACCATGGATACATGTTGGTCACTATCTAATAATTTAGGCATTCATAACACTTGTAATAGTTTACTAGAGTGAGTTTTGGTTGGAGTAATTGAGTTTTATGTTTTCTTCATTGGTTCACAGGTACACATGGCAGATTTACTCTGACAGGCTCTTGACACTAACTGGTGTCTATGGCTTCTGGAAGCTTGTGACCAACCTTGAGCGCCGTGAGAGCAAACGCTACCTGGAGATGTTCTATGCCCTTAAGTATCGCAAATTGGTATATATTTCTTATCTTTTTATACTGTTCAATGGTTTCATATATGAACTAAGTTTGATGTTTTGAGCTACTGAGATAGGATGCAGTGCTATGTATTTTCCTCAAAGAAATGCATGGTCTTTGTTATAAATATTATTATTTCTAAAATGAATTTAGCAGAGCTAAATGTGGGATAGAACAAAAGAGAAATTGCCTGAACAAAATTTAGTTATTAGCTGTTTTAGTATTATCCTTTAATTGAAACTGGTTTTTTTATCTTTATATATGATGTGAGGCAATAAAGGTTAACTTTTATAATTTATTTTGATGAATGAAAAGAGAATGAATAGAAAAAATATATTTTTTTTAAGTCAATTTTTCTTCTTTTTTTAATTTTTTTTTCCTCTTCATCAAACATATCCTTAAGGTTGGCACTTTATAGAGATAAAATTATAATTTTAATCAGAGATTAATACCATAAAAATTACTGGCACATTTTCTCAATTTTCTTACCCTTTTCTCTTCTTTAAATGTCATCTTACTAATGTATTATGTTATTATTGTGACCTCAGGCTGAGTCTGTGCCTCTTGCTATTGAAGAGTAAGATCAATGGAGAAACCGGCTTTTGGTCGTTTGGAGTCTTGTGGAGTTTTCATAAATAACGCCATCGATTTTGTTGTGATTAGCTTTTGGATTTAAAAATAAAAAAAAAGGTTCAAAAAGAGTGTCGTTGATTTTTATATTTTTCTTAGGTTTTGGGTCAAAAGGAAAAAAAAAAGTCTTTTTATTTTATTTTGTTGTTGCTGCAATGTCGAATATGATTTGAAATGTTTAAATTTGGGTGTTCAATCCTATCAATTGAATTTAAAGATGTCTCTTGTTCAATTCAATTTCGGTGTTTTTTCCCTTCCAACTTCACATCATTTATAGAATCTCTTCTTTTGTTTTTAAAATATATGGTAAACAATTGTAATACGCAGACAACTAAATAATTAGATAATCAGTTATAAAATGTGAAAAAAAGAATATGTATATGTATAAAATGTGAAAAGAGGAGAGGAGTACGTATGTCTATAAAATATGAAGAAAGATAAATATATATATTTTCTGTGAATTAATTATAGATGGTAACTATGAATTAGTTATAGGTGGTAGCAAAGTAAAGTTGTTTCTCTAATTTAAGACAAGTTTGTTGAGTAAAATAATATAGTGGCAAGGCAACTGATAAAATGTCTTTTTCAGCTGGATTTTATGTGCTGGTCCATGTATGTTACACGTCTTGTTATTATGTGAGATTGAGAGTTATTTGGGCAATGAAGACTCACACCACTAGTTGTGTAGGTATGCATCTTTATAAGAATGGATGGTACAACCTATTGTGATGTGAATTGCAATTTGCAACCTCTTTTAGGTGGCTAACTATTGTTGGTATAGTGCTACTTCTCCTTTTTGCTGGCTTCCTTGTTATCAAACGTTTACAGTGGGGGAAGCATCTTCTTGTGACCTAGTTGCTTTGTTTTAGTAAATTGGATCCATCTAATGAAAAGCCAACCAAGTGAATAATTTTTTAACAAATGTAGTTTATGGTATAGATATAACGATTGTTTGGGTTATTATTGGTTCAAATGAGTGTAGCTTAGCTGATTGTAAAATGCTTTTGCTTAGTTAGAAAATGGTACAAATTGTTTTCTATTTTCATTTTTTGAAAATAATTTTCTAAAAACTGTTGAAAATGGGCTACAGTATTTTCTTATTTTCACCTAATTTTAAAAATATTTTAATAAAAAATATTTTTAAAAAATTAATCAAACATATTTGTACCCTCGGCTGTGATGTCCAACTATTTAGCAGAATAGTAGTGGGCCCTTGTGAGCATTAGTTCCTTCCCCCTTTTTTGCCATTCATTTTTAAAGGATATAATATAAAAGGCAAAAACCATTTTATTCTGTTAAATCTGATTTTAGTGTGTTCGGATACTTTTTAAAATTATGATGGAAATTTTATTAAGTGAAACTTGAATACTCTCAAAATTTGTTTATATAAAGTTATATGAAAATGATGACAATCATATTTAAATTATATTATACTGTATATACAGTTATAAACTCTACATAAAATTATAAAATTAATTATCCAAATCAATATTCATTATAGATTCTTGTTATAAATTATCCTTATAAAAAATAGTTATGATATTAATAATTTTCTATTATTTAACATTAAAATATTTGAATGACATACAAGCCTCACACACATCCCAATTGTAAAGCATTAATTGAATGCTCGGGAGTAAATGAAGAAGATGAAATGAAATTACTAAAAGGAAATCAAATTAAATAGAAAAAAAATACTAAAAACAGGCATATATACACATCTTGTTAAGGCTTCAAACGAGCACAAATAGAAATTTAAGTCTCTAATTAATAAAATAGAAAATAGAAAATTTATTATTTTATTATTTCTAAACATAAAATTAGAAAAGTTATTGATTTTTAAGAAATTGAAAAATATTTTACTATTTATATATTATTAAGGTTAAAATTTTTTTAATGTTAGTTAATTACAGAACTTGATAGTTATGACTTTTAAATTAATAATATTGTAAAAAGGTAATATATTTGCTCACAATATATAATTGAATAATAAAACACTGTGTATTATTTATTATAAAAAGTTTACCATCTTATCTGATGTTGATTTGATTTGAGGAAACAATGTTAGTGATTTTTTTTTTAAAAAAAAACTTCTTCTATTTCTATTTCTGTTAAATAAAATTAAATTTCTAATTTTTTCTCAATTTTTTTTATTTTTAAAAAAATGTATAAGAAATTTAGAGACGAAGTACATATCTTTTTAGGAGAGAGAATATCTCTTAAGATTTAGCACTTCTAATTGTTAAAAAAAATGAAAAGATTTAGCTCTTCTAATTTCTAACTGAGTGAGGATAAATTAAAAAAAATAATTTTATTAAGAAGAAAATGAATAATTATTACTCTCAATTCAGAGATAACTTAATTTAGATTTAAAAATTCAATAACTAATATTTTTATGCATTAATTATTTATTATTTGTTTATATTTAATTTAATTTAATATTAAATATTAGTTTTTTTCATTTACAACTAAAGATCTAATTTTTTTAGTCCGATAAAAATGAATATGAAATAATTATATATGTTGAAAGAAAAATATTTATATTATGTGCACTTAATTCCATAACAAAATTAATAATTACAAATTTCATATCTATATGATAAAAATATTGAAAGAAAGATCTAATGATTACAAATTTCATATCAATATGACAATGGAAATAGACGTAATCATCTATTTAATTTCAATGATTTCATAAATTCACCTTTTATTCCTTGTAGTTTAAAAATGATATTTTTTTAATCTCTATAAAATAAAAATAAACTAATTATGATTTTTATATTTAAATTCTCTTCTAATTATTATTATTATTATTATTGTTAATCTCCATATTCTATATTTTAATATCTTTTGTCAAAAATTATACAACAGCATTAGATAATTATTTATATTCAATGAATTAATAAATAACGCGTCAAAAAATTATTTACTATGCTTAAGTAATTTTTTATGAAAAAATAAAAAAATATAAGTACTGAAATAGTTATTTTTAAATTATAGAATAAAAAGAAAAAATTTAAAACAAATTCGACTCTATGGGATAGTTGGAGAGCTGACAGAGAGTTGACTCACTTATAAATTGTTATCATTTGTAATTGTGTGACCGTTGAATTATTATTAAAGTTGTTTTGTTTGTAAGCTATTGGCTTTTATTTTGATCGAATGGTGAAAATTATTGGGCCCTTATAGGGCCGACGTATTGGCCCAGAACAGGTTGTAAGGGAAACATTGCACCTTGTTCAGATTACTAAATCTTTCTCTTTCTTTGGAAACATGAGTGCACTTTTCCCTCCACTGTGTCAGGATTCTTATCTTATGAGATCTTTTTGTTTTCTAAAACCTGGCTATGTACTTGAATAGTGTTTGTATATGTTTTAATTGAAACATTGTGCATATATTTTAATATAAATTTATTGGATTAAAATAATAAAATTATAAAATAAAATTGTTCAAAAAGGTTAAATTTACGTGTAAAGCAGATAAGATAGATGAAAAGTATATCTAAATTAGTTCGTCTTATCTGAGTGAGTAAACCTTGTTAGAATAAGGAGATATATTACGATATTTAAAAGAATGTTTTTCTAAAGTATTTGGGATAAAAAGAAATATATATATATATATATATATTAAGGAAATAAGAGGTTAAAAGTCCTTAAATAATCTTTAAAAGTATTTATAAGTTGAGGAAAACTTTTAAGAAAATTTACTAACGAGAAATTTTCTGTATTAGAATGTTAATAACTAAGTATAGTTAACCAACATACTATGTTATGTTATAATAATTCCTTTAATTTTGACCTACTTGAATGGTATGTCATCAAGTTGATCTAAATGAAAATGATTGATGTAATATTTTTTTAATAAAAAATGTATTAAATATTATATTAATTATAATCGTAATTCCAAAAATCATCAATTTTTAATAAAAATACTTTGTAATGATCACGTAGACATAAATGTGGTGTGTGGTACAAGAAAAACAGTGAAAAGGTGTTGAATTCTGGTGGACACATGAAGTTGGTTGGGGGAGAAGAAGCTAGCTGTCTATGCTTCTCCCTTTTAGTGGATTTTTAAGTTGTCTCCATGAACTATACTGTAATGTAGCAGTAGTAGCGGGCCCTATGCATGAGATAGTGGAGAAAATTTCAAAAATGAAAATGATGATGTATACAAGAAAGGAAAAACAGAGAGAGACAACAATATGAAACCACCAATTGATTCACAAACTACACTTTTTATAAATAATTTTTGAAATATTAAAAATTATGATATATAATTTTTCAAGTATTGAAAAGTTCTCTTTCAATCAGGATTGATTTTCAATATTTTAAGAACTATTTATATAACTTCATTAATTTAGAGATTATCTAGGAGAGGTGTAATAATTTAGAAACGAATTGATGGTTTAGTGACAAAACTTCCTTCCTTGTTTTTAAATTTTTAACTCATCAAGGTTACTTTTTGTGTTTTTAAAGGTCAATTATAGTTATATACTTGAGTTATGAAATGGAAGAACTGGAGAAAACCTATTAATTACTTAAACTGAAAAAAGTAACGTTTTTTATTTTTCTTTCATTATAAAGATTACATTTATTTATTTCATTTAGAGAAAGTTGAACATTCACAATAACATCTCTTGACTGGACTTTTCAACGGGTAAAGACAAGTAAAGTAAACGGGGATACAAATTTTCCCTTTTATGTTGTTTCAAGAATAAACCCACAAAAATATTCAACAATAAGGTCGATAATAAGGTGTAAGAGTCTTTTGAAATAGATGAAAAATAAAAAATTTAATATTTTGAACAATTTTACTATGCTAATAATTACAATATATAGTCAATTAGTTATCTTATTCATAAAATATTTATGTATTTCTCTCTCTTTACACTTTATACATATATATATATATATATATTTTTATATTTTATAATTGTATTACAGTTATCTAATAAATATTTTTCTAATACGTGTACATAGTTCCCTAAAACGACAAGGATAAGTCAAATATACTTGGACAAGGTTGAAATCAGTCTCAGCTAACTTGGGAACCATCATAACCGCACTTGTCAACTCAAGAAAAAAATTTGAAAATTAACAACTTAGGAGTAAATAATGTATGTTATTTGTTAGGAAACTCGAGGTTTTAAAAGAGAATTTACATGAAGAAACCAGCAACTGAAAGTCCAGTGAAAGATGTCGGCAAGTCTAGGTAAAACAATTAAAAACCAACATACATTTACTTTTATTTTTTATTCTTCTACAACTTAATTAATCTTTACTGTTAATATTGTAAGGTAAATCCTTTTACATTTATAAAAAGTGTTAAAATATTTCGAATGTTGAAAGTAATTCCAATCATCTTAAAAACTAAAAAGAAACACATTGAAGGAATCAAAAGTTGTGTAAAGAGCAAGTATTTATAAGATTTGAAGGGACTTACCCCAAAAATTTTAAAAAGTCAAGAATGTGAATATTCACGTTAGTGAGAAGCATGTTGAACAGGAGGATTTAAGCTGTTGCGAAGAGAATGAATCTTGATGATATCTAAAAAAGGTTCAAATACGAAATTAATGATTGGATATCAACGCTTTGACTGTACACCGTGCATTTAAGATAAACATCAACCATATAGGTTTAATCTTTAACTTAGCATCAAAATGAATAAGAGAATGTTTCATATAAAAAGCAATTAAAGTTTAAGAAAATGGAAGTAATAAAATAACTATTAGAATAATTTTTATTACATTAATTTGTGACGTGACTAAAAGTTAAAGGATAATTTGATTAAAAAAGGTTACAGAAACATGAAAGACAAAAATATTAAAAGCTCATGTAAGTACGTCTTTAAAGGTGAAAACAATGAAGACAAATTTTCTATTCTTAGAAATCGAATAAGGAAACTAGAGAATTTACAATATTGAAATAGATCTCTTTGACAATCCAATCAAGACAATGATCATTATTTTTTTTAACACACACACATATTGCATCTTTAGTTGCATTAGATATTTGAAATTGTAGTTTATAGCTTATAGATTTTACGTTAATAAAAAAGTAGATTAAAATATATTTATTTTTCAATCTTACTGAATTCCACTCAAAGTTAAAATTTTAATTCTAGTCTCGTTCTCAACATACCTTAAAGCCCAAACCCATACCTTTTCTTGCTTCTTCTTCCTTCCATCCACTTCAATCTCCATCCCAACAACCAAAGCACGTATCTCTCTCTCTCTCTCTCTCTCTATATATATATATATATATATATATATATATATATATATATATATATATTTGATCACTTTCTTTATTTTTAATCACATTATTTGTTGGACCAGGATTCTCTTCAGCATCTCTATCACAATTAATTCTCTCTTTAGCAAAATCTCAATCCTCAATTACATTTTCTCTCTTGTCTAATTACTACTACACTAACTAATCAATGGCTGTAATATTATAACAAATTATTTTCTTCATTTTAATTGTTTTTGTCTAACGATTTTCTTCCTAATTCCATTCATCTAACGGGGAGTATAGGATCACCAAATTTGATATTTTAAATAATATCATACAATTTAATAAAGAAAAGAAACATCCGAAACAGCCCAAAAGACATACCTAAAAGAAAAGAGGGGAAGACTTGTACAAAAAATGGGTTCACAATTCGCACCAACCAAACAAAGTCCAAAGTCGAATTAAACGCCAGATAACACAGCTTTCATGTTGGCCACTTTCTCAATATCTTAATTATAAGCGTTATGACAAATTCACCCTTCCCTCTCCCTTTTAATACCAAACACCCCTTCACGTTCTTACAATCTCATAACACAATACCAACCAACCAACAAAAATGTCCAAAGGAGGAAAACTAATAAAACTCAAGTCACTCAAATCAGTGCTCAAGAAATGGAACTCATTCAGCAACAAAGAAAGCCGCGGCAACATCGTCCCCTCCGCCGTCGTTGCCGCCAACGACGGTGAAGAATCATCGCTCCGCCCCGTGTACGTCGGGAAGACGCGGCGGCGGTACCTGGTGAGCCCGGACGTTGTGGAACACCCTCTTTTCCGGGAGCTTGTGGACAGGTCACGTGACAACTCCGACGAGGAAGAAGACAACGACAGCATCCACGTGGCGTGTGAGGTTGTCCTTTTCGAACACTTGCTCTGGATGCTCCACAATGCCGATCCTCAACCTGAATCTCTCGATGAACTCGCCGATTTTTACGCATGCTAATTAATTATTCGTCTCTTCTCAACACTTCAGAGTGAAAGTTTTTTTTTTTTTTTTTTTTTTTTTTTTTTTTTTTTTATATATGTTGTCCTTGTAATTCTCTTCATTTGTGTTCCAGAAATGCTGCACAGTGACTTGACTGTATAGTATTTCTACGTGTGTTCTTCAAACACCATGGGACCGTTACCCTTGTAAATTTAAGGGTTTTAGCAATGACATTGAAAAAATTCTTGTTTTTATTTTTTATTTAATGTCCAAATGCATTCAACTATTGCTCCAAGAAATAATAGTAAAACCATACAATTCTCTTTCAAATTTTACATACTAAATCAACTTTATATATAAAATTTTGTAAAAAAAAACATATAAACAACTTAAATACGCATCTAACTAAATAATTAATTATAAAATATGAAAAAAAAATAGATATATATATATATATATATTTTGTAAATAAATTAATTTGTTGCTGTGAAGTAAAATTATTTTTCTAATTAGCTGATTAAAATTTAT
The DNA here is from genome assembly GCA_026586105.1 of Hylodesmum podocarpum. Lineage (NCBI taxonomy): Eukaryota > Viridiplantae > Streptophyta > Magnoliopsida > Fabales > Fabaceae > Hylodesmum > Hylodesmum podocarpum. The sequence goes on along the minus strand of JALJEV010000493.1, from coordinate 3,164,354 downwards.
GACCTTATATTATTCAAATTTATGGCCTTTCGCGTATTAACTCTTAAGTAATTAAAGGATAAATTTTATATTCTTACATGTACGAAATAAAAAAGAGATATCTATCTTTTGTACACTAAGCTTTTTGATGATATTTAATTTGAGATGAGTAATTGATCATTGAAAGGTACAAGTTCCTTACATAATTTAGAGTTTTGATCAGCAGGGAAATGGGGCTTTAGTTACATGACACAACACAAGAATTGGGTAACATATGCAATGTGTAGAAAGCAAGAATTTAAATTGTGGACACTAACTAATGCAGTTTTGTCATGATTTTTTATGTTAAGAGAAATTGCCGAGAAATGTAGTTAATGAAGCTCCAATATTCAATTGTGATCACGATATGATAATAGAAAGCTTCAAAACATTCACGTTGCATATGAAAACCTTGGCACAGAGTACAAATAGAGCCATCAACATAGATCATGTACTGAGAAGTCTTGCGTTTTACTCTGCTTACTTTTTTTCTTTTATATCTTTGTACTCTGCTTCCTCTCTCCAGGTCTGAGATTGTTCCACTGTAAAAAGAAGAATAGTACAACTTTCACAAGATTCTTCATGCAGTTCCAACGTCAGAACTTTTTGACATCACCTATGTAATTAATTCTTTATTTTCTTATACAAATACGTTTAAAGAAACTCCACTCTATAATAAAAGTGTTAACTTTTATCTCAATTTTGTTTCACAAAACATTCCCAACTTTCTTTTAAAAAATGTGATATGGTTCATGTTCAACTTTTATATTTATGTGTATGAAAAATATATGTTTTTTTTAATGTTATAAAAAATATTTATTATAAAAAACTAAATCTTTTAAACAAATCCTATATCTTGAGAAGTTAATCCATGACTTATCATTGAGAAATCACCTTAATTACTTTTTTTTTTCTCCTTTTCAACTTTTATCTAAGTATATATGTAGTAAAAACAATAAAGGTAAACTATTCGTTACAATTCGACCAAATATAAATACAAGCATATTCGTTACAGTCCGTCTCTTCGGTAACATCTATTATGGGCTTTAAAAAAACAACGTATGCCAAAACAATCAAAGATAAAGAGCTGAAATATTCCCCTAGTTTATCACCCTTTTCAAAAAGCCATTTTTCTACAACACCAATATTCAGGTCACTTTCGATCCATGACAGTGGGAGAGTAGACTGATCAAATTTTAGAATTCCCATTTTCAAGAAAATTGTATCAAACTATATCATGAATAGGAGAATATCAACCCCCCACCACAACAAAATGTCACCCTGATTCTCTAAAGTCACTAAAAATTTACACTTAAAACAAAAGGGGCTTGTTGTGTCAATATTCATCAATGAATATAAAAAATTTAACTTAAAACAAAAGGGGCTTGTTGTGTACCATTCATCAATGAATATGGAATTCAACGTCCTCTCTGGGTCAACAATATTATATTATTATGAAACAGTAGCATTATTTAATTCCTAGCTACTACACCGTAACAATCACCTAATTAAGGAACACTCCTATTCATCTAATTTAGCCACATAAAGTACTAAGAAATATACCACACTAATGAGAAAAAACTTAAAGCTAGGAAATCTGTAGGCAGAGGTAGGTACAAAAGAAGTTCCATATATTCATGACAGCAATGAAGTCAACATCTTTAGGAGACAGGTACCAAAATCAACGCTTGTTCATCCAAAAAAGTTGTTGAGACTATTTTTATACACAACAAAATAGAACACATTGGTAAACATCTAAAAAATTGTGGAAATGTACATTATCTGCCAAAGAAAGGCATATTTAATTTGAACGCTAATGATTAGTTAGTTAGAGATGCCTTTGTTTTTTCTCGGGTATACACACTCTTTGTTGGTAAGAGTGGGAAAGAACAAAACTTTTTGTTTAACTGATTAAGGACTTTAGATTTTGGGAATTAAGAATATGGAACAATATTTGTATGTACGGTACACACACGCGGGAACGTGTAAGCTGTATCCAAGTTTGAAACGCGTTGCATAGCTGCCATATCATGACGGTGCTCAGTTACTCTCGAACCACAATAATGCATATTAGTAGCCTTGGAAATCCTGAACAAATCTTATCTTATAACAAATTTTGTAGGATTAAGATAACTTACATTTCTCACTAATACAACAGTTTCTAATTAAAGAAAGCCATCCAGTATAATAATTATGTACCGAAAATTTGTTGAATTTCATTAAAAGACATATTAATGATAATAAGTAATTAGACCTTTTAGGTTAATAACGAAGGACTTAAGTAATTTATGTTTGGTCCTAATGAAGTTTAAATTTCATCATGTTATTATATTTTTGTATCTAAAAATTAAATGTGCCTATTTTTTTCTCTTAAAACTTGTGGGTTTGAATTTTGAACAAAAAAAAGTTGAGCAGCCTGTCCGTGCCAGCTATATTTTATCTTCAAAACTTAGTTAGAGAGAGCATTCTCACCTTCCATTACTATTAGAATACTAAAAAGAAAGCAAAAGGCAATAAAAGAATAAAATGGAAGATGAACATAAAAATATAAGGAAAACAAAGAGTTGGCTTACAAGAAATAAAAATGGATGGGAATTTTTTAATAATTGGATCAGAAATTGATTTCATGAAACGTTTCAATTAAATAAAAAGGGGGCATTTTAGAATCATGAATTAGTTAAATTGGTTAGGAGGTAAAAATCAGTATAAAATTAGTTTGAAGTAGTGTTTTAAATTTTATTGTTTTATTTTTAATAATTGGTTTAAAATATTTTTTAAAAATAAAAACATATTTAATAAATATTAGTAAAAATGATGTTTTATTTTAGTTTTTAATGGTTAAAAATATTATATTAGTTTCATATTATTTTTATATTGTATAATAATTATTAATATTTCATTAAAATGACGTAATTATGGTTGAACTATTCAATCATTAATCTTATATTTTGATCAATTCAATAAAATCCAAAACATATAAACTATATATTCTATATTTATTCATTTGCAGCAACATATATATTATCACATATTCTTATCAAAACAGAGAATTCTTTTATTTCGGGTTGGTTTAGTTTCACTTTTAAATTTATATTGTAAGATGAAGAATATAATTAATGATATTAAAGTACTTAGAGTCAAGATAGAAAGGGACATAACATTAATTAGCGTTGTCTTGTACCTTGTTTTTAAAATTTTTAATTACGATTAAAGGCATATAATAAGAGAAGTGCTTTAACACAGACAGGTATAGTTTAATATGAGTAAGCTACGCGGATTGATGTTAATGATATATTTTAACACCAGTTTTATGAGAATTGACGTTAAAACATTGCAAAAAACTATGGAAATGCCATCGCAAATCTTTTAATATCAGTTCTCGTCAAAACGATGTTAAATCCCCCAAATTAAATGTCAATTTTTTAATATAGTGATACATGCAATATATTTACAATATAAAATTTAAGAACCTTGAATTATCTTTTCAAAAAATTGAAAACTTGAACCAACCAAACGTGACAAATTTTAATTATTAATCACTCTTTGTTTTAGTAAATTTATAATATAATATAATAATTTGACCTCACCAATGTAATCAAATATCAATCTAGATAACAAATAATTGAGTGTACTTCGTGAACACCTTAAACCATTTTCGCAGGTTCTTTATTCATTTCTAGATAGCAAGAGTCTGAATATTCAAAAGCTGAATAAATATCAAATTGAATTAGAGTTGATATTGAGAAGTATAAAGATTTTTTTTTTTTTTTTTATCATAACAATAAGATAATCAGGACTTAATTAATTTCTCCCCTTCCGGTTTGTACGGGTCATGATCAATTTTTTAGTTTGAGTAATAGACTTCAAAAAAACAAGGGTTTTACCTTTCTTTTTTTTCAATTTGTAATATTTTCATAAGATTATCAATTATAATCACAATTAAGTACCATAAATAAATTATATGAGTGGTTTTGGGTGGGGAAAACCCATTATATAAGGTGGTCTACTAGAACAAGGTTGATGAATATTTCACACCACTGCATAGTTGAAAAAATCACAACGAAGTTTATTTGACAAGTAAAATGATTCCAAATCAAAACAAAAGAATATATGCTTGAAAATTGGTAATCTAATAATCAAGTTAATCCTCCAATAATTAGGTGGTATGTTATATTTTAAAAACAGATCACAATTGAGTGAATAAGAATATTTATTTAGAAAACATGGTTGAATAATTTATTATTGATAATATTAATAATAATAAATTAATATAAAAGATCATATTTCATGTTATACAAAGTACGACAATATATGAGTTTGAAATATATAAATTAATTAAGCAAATACTAAAAATAAACACATTTAACTTAAATATGTGTACAATAAGATAGAATAAAAACAATTTTCACTTTCAGAAATGAATAAAAATGTTGCCAATAAAAAAAGAAAATTATTACTGAAAGATTGAAATTATTTCTAATCTAGTACAAATGCAATATTTCTAATGAAATATAAGTGTTTGCTATGATACCTTTCATTATTTAACTGTACCGTATTGTTTTGACTTTTTAAAGTTATGATTTTAAAATATATTAAAATATAAAGAATCATGCATGCAATTAGTTGATTTACATGATAATACTATTTCTTATTATTTTTCTATTTTCAATTTGTCTCTATCTTGTTCTAACATTTTTATATTTTGGTTTGAAAACAAGTGTTCAAACATCATTTCTAATAAAAATACTAAGGTTTTTATGCATTACTAGGATTTAGCTATTGCTCACCAAATTTTCTTCTATCGATCTTAGGATCAATATCTAAAGCTAAGGCCACGAAGGTTGATTTTTAAATGGAGATTTTGTTCTTGCTCCTTCAGTTCTTTCATCATTAATGATTTCTTTCGCAGCACGATTTTTGTTATTTCTTTATAAGGGTCAATTTTTTCTTTCTACTGTTTATTTTATTGAGGTATTATAAGTAAAAAGAAATTATTTTCACCAAAGAATTTAAATTCTTTATTTGAAACTCTCTGCCATATGTTGCTCCTAATGATTGAGATACACAAACCCTTCTTGTTCACCACTCTACGTACAGTATGATATGTTACAACATAATATTGCCGAATTAATGTTATATTCATTCACATCGTTATTATTGTAATCATCGATATTATTATCAACATTCTCATAATATCATGCCTTTTTATTAGTCATTTCTTATTTTCATGTAATTTATATTTCCATCTATCAGATCATGTGATGAACACTAAACACATGCTTTGGGACATTTTATATATGAAATCATGGTTTAGAGATGAAAAAATTTGAGACTTTTTATTATTATTCCAACCTCGCGACAAACCAATAATTAGTGAAAATGCTGCTTGTGTTGAGAATCAAGCGGGAAAATATAGACATTAACACCATCCACACCCAAGAAAATGGTCATTTTCACGTCCCTATTTCATTAAAAAATTTTAAGTTGTTCCAAATGAATAAATCAATATGAGTTTAGTTACAAAAGGACATTAGCTCAGGAATATGAGGTGCATGTCTTTTAACCAAACATGGAACAAATGAGGTTCAATAAACACTCTAACAAAAAAATTGGTACAACGATGCCTGATATCATTCTCTCTTGGGTATTCTATCATACATAAAAATTAAGAACAAAAATATGTAACAAGGGGATCCACTTTTGCATCTTAAGCCATACTATGATCTTGGAAGTACAGAAATATTGGAATCACTACTTACTCTTCCATGGTTCCCGAGCTTCCAGCTGCAGTTTCAACATAAGTGTAAAAGGTTAGTGAAATAAGGGAAAGAGGTAAAGAGAGATTAATCTTCTAGTGGGATGAAACAAAGGAAAATTAATAGGATTCACTATGATATTATATGAGAACACGGTTTGAAAATGAACCATCTTAGTTTGTGATTAGTAATGAGATATTCTAACACTGACTTTTCAATTTCTTTTCCAAGAACTTGCTATCTGAATTCGACTAATTTGAATCGACTTGAACTCTATTAAAAGATATAACGTTCTCTTAGCATCTATTTTTTTCATTCATGTGTTGAACTCAAAACCTTACATAAAGAAAATTAAGCCTTTTGCTGCTTAAACCAACAAATGACAGCAAATTACACGAGATACATAAGAAATGTTAATAATATATTGTTTATCATACTCTTTTGTACTCATTCTTTATTATTAATTAAAATAGACGAAAACCATACGGTTTCCACTAGACAGAATTCAAGTATAATATCTCCATTGTTTTTAGTCCCATTTTTCAATCTAAGTTAAAATTTTATCTTGATAACTCAAGCGACAAAGAATATCATTAAAATTAAACACTAATTATTTAAGTAAAGCTCCAATTTTGGGTGGTGAATGATACAGAAAGTTAAATTTGGTCCAATGTCCCTTAAATTATTTGGATCAGGAGAAGAAAAGGATTAGAATTTAGTCATAGAAACTAATTTAATCCTATAAAATTTACATTTAAGTTGAGAGTTGTCTAAGCTTTATAAACTCTATCTAAGCCATATTTCTACTTGCTATGAAACTAAACCATCACCCTTGAGGTTGCAACTATGGCAACCCTTAAGAAAACCGAGACTGAAACGAACTAGGAGTGGCTCGAGTTAAGGCTGCTTACTCCTCGTCATGTTTAGGACTAAGGGCTTATGCAGTTATGCATGACAAATGTCGATGGCCCAACAATGAATTTAGCATAGGCTATAATATTATCTCAAAATTTGGACACAGAGCCAAATTTAGTTCCCAAAATTCGGCGAGAGATGAGAGCGAGAATTGTTCAACATTTATAAACTCTATTTAAGCTAATTATCTATTGTCATTTAGGAATACACAACCACTCTAAGGTTAAAATTAAGACAATTCCCAAAGAAGTTACAACTATGTCAGACTAGAAGTGATCACAATTAATGTAGTTTTCCAGCAAAACACAAATCTAACAGTTACAAAATTGAGTCTCTTTCTTCTCATTTCCTTGCCTTTAGTAGCTAGCTAGGGAGGCAATTTTTTATTGGTTCCACCTCAATAATTATCTCCTACCTCTTCCTTGTCTCTTCTCTTCCAAAACGAATGAAATTAATCTCAATTTTCATACTCACATCTCTCTTTCTAACTTCTTTCCTTTCTAAATCTATAAAAACAAACTAAGCTACAATACTTAAGTTTTGTTTAGATCTTTCATATTATTTAATCATAATTTCCTGGTTAACCTTCAATAACGTTCACATTAGACACTCCTCCAATGTCATATCAGAAACAACATCAAGTAATTCACATAACTTACATCAATGCAAATAACTTACGGGCGCTGTCACGGAGGTGCTCTTTCTGCTCATTCTCTATGTACTTGAGTAAGTACTTAAAGGTCTCAATCTCACAAGGGAGAGTGAGAGCACTACTGTGGCAAAATCCAAACTCATCTTCAGCCTTTTCAAGCAACGTTTTGAACAAAGAGTGAGTAAGGTAACTTGTGGGAATGATGAACCTCCTAAGCTCAGGTCCAACATACACTGCCAAGTACCCTTTTGGGACATCAGGTGGTGGAAGCGTTTCAGGACTTTGACAACTATCCTCATCTGATTCAATATTCATAACATCTTTTACCCTTTTGTTAATTAATGGTGACATGCTCCCATCACCAGTCATATTTTTAGAAGTAATGAGATTGGAAGATTTTGGACCTAATGTCACACTTTGCCACTTTTGAAGCATTAACTTTAGCCTCACAATCTGCCCAATGCCAGTCAATTTAGAGCCTCCACCGCTATCCATTGTTAAACTTTAATCACAAGAGGGAAAAAGTATTAATCCAATGAAATAAATAAATACAAAACTGAATGATGAATGAAGATCGATCAAAATCATGGATCAAAATGGCTTCTCTTCACCGTGCACCTCATTCATTACCACTATTTACACATCTCTGCAAGACTTCAACTAAATGAAAGGAACCAATAATCTATGTTTCTATCAATACCATATTTTTTCAATTAGTTTATCAACAGAAAATATTGGAACATTAAGTTCAATCTCTTCAAAAGCTCACCATGCCTGAATTTAAAATTTCAATCTTCTTATATATATATATGTATTTGTTTATTTGATAATTTGTTAAGTTCTTATTAAGCTCATCATTTGGTTTCTTTTCTTAATTTCATGAATCCTGAGTCGTATACCATTACATATTCTCCACGACTTTTGTAATAGCAATGCAATAACATTTGTGATACCAACGGCAATTTGAAACCTTAGAAGCAGGTATAAAATTAAAAAATTCCAAGCCAAGATCACTACAGACCCTTAAGGCAAAGAATAATTTAAAGCGCATACAATGAACGAATAAGCCTTTAATTCTGGCATAAAAATTCAGACGCAAAAGATAGTAAATTCAACCCAGAAAGAAATAAAAGCGTTAGAAATATTGGAACCTGAAATAGAAGAGGGCATTAGCTATGAGCGAGATGAAAAAAAGCCATGCAGCGTTGGAACTGGAAGCGCAAGTAGAGAGAGATAAGACCAGTTACGATAATTTTTTTTTTTCTGCCTCTATCTGAATCAAATAATTCTCCCAAGAAATGTTCGAATGACAACGTTGGTATTCGAACTTTTGTACGCTGAATTATCGGCGAAAAAATTGAACTTTTTGTCGTGCTGTTATAGTTAGTTTTACATACGCTGAAGCGTCGCTGTCGGAGACTATTTGTCTGTTTCGACATGAAAATGAAGCCAGGGTTTTTTGAATAGAAGTTGTTCTCATTTTTATATTTCATTTTCATTCTATTTTATAAAAATTAAATAAATAAAAGGAAAGTTATAAAAGTGTAAGGATCGAAATGAAAATAGCAAAAAAATATTTATTATCATGCATTTTTTTGATGAATTTAATAATTTATTACTATATTTAGCCATTGAATGTTATCTTGGAAGATTAAAATGAATAGATATATTTCAGGATCTCAAATAATAAATATATTAAATTATTCTTTATCTTTTAATAAAATTCAAAATTTTTAATTATTACATTTTCAAAGATTAAAATGAGACTAACTGAGCCCCCCAAAAAAAGGTATAAAGAAGGAAAATTAGCTACGTAAATCTCTTTTTAGTGTAGATACTAATGCTTATATATGTCTCTAAAGTTGTTCATATTGAAATTGCATTTGAACAGAATAAATGCTTGTGACTCGAGAATCATATTTCGAATGACAAGATCTTACTCTTTTTTTAATCTAAAGTAAGTGCATATATACACACACACACACTAAAATTAACATTTTGAACACTCAATTTTGACCGTTTGCTTTATTTTAGATAACATTCTATTTTATTTTTCAAAAATTAGATTAGGTCAGCTTAAAGTGCAAGCAAAAGAAAGAATCAAATTTGGGCCTTCTTCAGCCTTTTCAAATGATATAAGTCTATCAGTCCAATTATAAAGAAGAGAAAAAAAGATAAAAGCCCATCACAATGCAAATCCAGAAAAAATTTGAAAAAAGTAAAACATAGGCCATCAAAGATCTCATGTTCCTTATATTCCCGCAACTTTGGTCTCTGTCAGTGTCCAAGGGCACCAAAATCCTACCACCGCCACAGTGCTCCCTACAGTTTGTATCAATGCAAAGAATTACGCCCTTCAATAGTATATATAAGAAAAAATGTAAACCTGATTCACACTAATTTATTAGGAAAATTAATTAACATAACTTAATTGTATCAATTTTAAAGATTTTATTTCTAAGTTAACTTTCGTTAAAATTTTATATCAAATAGAATATAGAAAAGTCGTTAGAATTTAGACTTCAATTAAATTAGAGAATATAGCATTAAATGAGATCAAATTATCAGATTTTTTTTTATATTTATTTTGTAACACGGTGCAATGTATTCACCAATTTTGTTAGTCAATAACGTAGGTTTCATCTCTAAACCCACATTTTTTTGATTCATCATGAGAATTTTAACTTGATATCTTACTTAAAAGGATCTAAATTTAAAATATTCTTGTCAATAACTTGTAGATAAATTTAGAATATTCTTATCATGTATGCTTATAAAGTTCCAATTGCATTTAAAGTCAAGATTCAACTAGGAAATAAATTCAAGCAAGCCACGATGGCTTGTTTTACAGCTTTTTGAAGTTTGGTGTTCAACGTATGTTACTAGAAATCTAGAACGGGGTTGGTGTTCAACAACTTCTATGATTTTAAGTTTACAAGACTTCAATTTGACAATACTCCTAACATGTAAAAAGAACAATGAAAGAAGAAGAAGATCGTCCATGCAATAAAAATATTTGAAAGAAAATGTTTATTTACTCGTATTGTCTCAACTTTCATAATTTGTGCCTACCTTGTACTCGTAATCTTTTCTCATTCTCGTACACTACTACACCCAAACCAAATAATTGATCGTGTATGCAATATTAGTTGACAACGATGTTTCTCTAGAAGACAGTCAATTATTATGCACAATAGAGCAATCATATATACACTCGCGTGAGAGATATATTTATAAAAAACAATTGGTTTTGGGTGCAAAGGGTAACGTATAAGAAATAAAAAATTATTTAAAAATGTAATATTTAATATCATCAATACATTTTTGTTTTGATTTTTAATATGTTCTGATCATTGATTTTTGAAGCCCAACACCATTTTTTTAATTTATTAATTAATTTCGTAATCAAAAACGGATGAAATAGGAGCATTTATTCATGTCAAAGCAACAAAATAGAACCAATTATTTTCTTGTGTCATTAGATGACCCAAGTTACCTTAAATTTTCCACAAATTTAAGTGGCTTAGATTTAAGGCTTTTCTCTTAATTTTCCGTCGTTTCATCCATAGGCAATGTGAATGAATAAAGAGAACAACTTGCATGGCTAGTAATTTGCTTGATTACCAAGTTAGGTTAAAAATAAATTGATGTGATGCCTTCATAGACTTACGAGAGTGAATTCAATACTTTGTTAGATTTTGTGTAATTGTCACATAGAATCATGTTCACCATGACGATTCTACCCAATGAGTATCACATATATAAATTGTCCACTTCAACCAACAATTTGTCATTTACCCATGCCACTGATTTGTAGTTCCACCTAAACGCCGAAGTGATGCTCAAGAAAGAAACCGTCCTTCATTTTTTATGTTCAAGTACATTTTTAGTACTTTGTAAAAGTACAAGTTATCCCTATTTTGAAAAGTTTAACCTCTTTCCCAGGTATGTTTCATGCAGTAAATAACAACTAATGAAAAAAATTAAGTTTGAATTATTTGTCAAAATTGATGATAGATCAACTAAGATCAATATAGTTTTGTTATTTTATTTATATCCCAAAAAGTTCCTGGTATAAAGGTCAAAAAATGAGAGTCTTGTAAGAGACACCATCTTATTTAATCTCTCTTGTACGTCTTCTAAGAGAAAATAAGTTATATATTAAATAAAATAATTTTACAAAACTATTTGTTAACAAATTATCATATATAATCTATTAATTTTTATAATAAATAACTTAATTGTCATACATTATTAACATAAAACTTTTTCTTGTAGAGTTTTCTAGAAAATACAAAAATCATAGTTCATATGGCTTTTAATATATCAATCTGAGTTGAAAATCATATTATATATAGTAATTTGTAATTTGACAACAAAAATAGTTTTACACTTTTAGTTGATATTAAATAAATTCTACGTTAAATACTTTGAAATCCATGTCAACTATGAGTTCTAATATATTGATTCACAGTATAAAAAAAATTTACATTGAAAATATATAACAAATCAACTCATTGTTTAAAAGTTTATTATTATTATTAAAGTGTTGTATATTTTTAATGGTTGGTATGACTTTAAATGTACTAATAATGTCAGTTAAAAGTCAATAATAAATATTTTTTCTATGACTTTGTAATGATTTCACGAGAATTTGTGATTGAATAATTGTATAAAACTCTTTTATATTATTAGCATATATCAACTAAATCTTACAATAAATAATTTATCAATAATCAGTTCTAATTAATTAACAGTGTAAATACATAACACTTTAACTTTGTATAATTAAATTATTATTATTAAAATGCTGTAAATTTCTTGTTTGAAAGCTCATTCTTATTAATTTAAATTGTTTTATATTTATAACGATTTATATGACTTTTAATGTATTAATTTAAAAGTCAACACCAATTTGTGATTAATGATTACATAAAACTCTTATATACTATCCTATCATATATATTAACTAAATTTTATAGCAAATAATTTAATAAAACTCTAACTTTTTTCCTTAAAGAAAGACATTCAAAAGCATTGTAATAGAGCTTACATCCTCACCAGGTTAGCACATTAAGCCCTATCTATCATCTGCCAAAGGCTAAAACAAGTAGGGGCATAAACCAAACCCAAGACAAAAATAACTAAAAAAATAGAAGAAAAGGAAGTCCTATCTTGTTCCTTTGAAATTCCTCAATCAAATGAGGAATGTTATCAACCTACCAAAAAAAAAAAAAAAAAAAGAGTCTTTGTAAAAAAGCAGCATGACAGACTAGTCTATCTGCTCAAGTATTGGCTTCACCAAAAATGTGAACAACTATAAAAGACATGTTTTCCATTATCAGAAACAATTTTTTCACTTATTTATAGTTTTATTAGGATTAAAGCATGCAAAGAGAAAACTTTGACTATAAGAAGAGAGTCACAATCCTAATTTGGCAACAATATAGTGCTAAGCGTGGCAGCACTGCTATCGCTAAAAATGCCTTCACAACCTGCTATTTTGAAGTGCCTTATGCAACCCCATCAATATTGCACTTTACTTGACCATAATTTGAGGGGTACCAATTAACCTGATTAATGTTTGATGCTATCCTAAGATGGTTAGACACAGAGAAAAAGTTTAAAATAGTAACTTTAGAGATTGTTGTAGACATTTTACCCGTAAAAATATTTCCAACAATTTGCACATTGGCATATGGATGGTGTTGATCAAAGTTTCCTAAGGAGTTCTTTTGTTCTCAAAATGTAATTTGTTTTTACAAAGCCAGATTGTCCAAATAGTGTGAACAATGACTAAAGGATTGTATCTTGAACTTGAAGAGATCATTGTCTTTGGTAGATTGATAGAATGCTTATAATAGAAGAGCCATCAGAGACAATATTCAACATAAAACCTAACAAATTCTAGAGGCGATTAGCAAAAGGGTAGGAAAAGAACAAATTTTTAGTGGTTTTATACATAGGCAATACATAGGGAACCAACTGCAATAACAAAGAATCCACGAGCAACTCTAATTACAATAGTAGAGAGGCAAATGCAGTATCACAGTTGCCAGTAAACTGATTTCATAAATTGATTTATGTTCTATTTTCCTATTCCATTAACATTTGACATAATTTAACTCTACATTGTAGTAACAGATCGACTGCTCTCAATCTGCACCACCAGTTTTGAGTCATTTAGAGTACATACATGAGTTTTTAGATCACCCCTGTAAGGGCCAAAATTAGAATGATGGCACAACCTTTGCAATCTCCATGTGCAACAACTCTAATTATGGTGTCCATCCCTATACCAAAAATGTCTTTCCTTGATAATCTAATTTGAAGATTGCTGGAAATTCTTAATTTTTTTTAGCATAAATGTGCTTCTTTTAATATACATTTAAGGCAATTACTTATATGATACTTAGTTGGTCATTTTTTAAGTTTCTTCTGTGACAGTTACTTACATCCACCCCTATTTTGGCTAGAATTATAGTATTGAATTCCACTTTTGAACTATTTTTTTATATCAACTATGTAGAAATTTTATATTTATCATATAAATGTAAGACTAAACTTTGCAATCTATATGACAATGAATCGATGATGTCTGGGTACCTCTAAGTTATATTCATTTCGTCGTGGCTGTCATTATATTTTTATAGTTGATATCATATGTTTTTTTCTAACAATTTTTGATGAATGCGGTTGTTCCAGACAATGAAAAGAGTTAGCCATTCTTTTTGTAAGATTAGGAACTACAAGTGTTTGGCGGTGCCATGTGAGACAGTGGAAGACTTTAAAGAGAGTTTAAATGGCTTTGTTGGAGGTTTGTTGAAAAGTTAAAAGTAAAAAAGAAAGAAAAAGAACAACTAAGTGCAGAAATGTTAAGTACGAATGTAACGTGTGACATTGTGTTTCTATCTTTATCACTGTAAATATCACTCGTACCTTCAATAGTAACAACAAAGTTCCATATTAGTTTTATATTCTCTCTTAGTTTTGTCCCAAAATAATAATATATTGCTTATGGTTAGCATATACCAATCGTCAAAGTGAAAAAGAAGAAACATTTCATAAACATCAAAAGAATTATTCAATTCTTGTAAAAAAAAAATTAAAAAGGAAGGATTATACTATTATAATCATTTTGGATATCTCAAGATCAAACAATTTGGAGAATCAATCTAATCATGTCTGGTCGGAAGAAGTTTAAGGGGTGTTTGGTTTGAAAAGTTATTTTTTATTTTTATTTTTATTCTTTAAAAGTAATTTTGAAAAATGTGGAAACAGGATCGTTGTTCTTTACTTTTATCAAATTTTAAAGTTATTTTTACGAAACCATTTTCATAAGACATCGTATTTGAGTATTATCATAATATAATGAATTGAATATATTTTTAATCCCTAATATTTTCAATTATCTATTTTAATATTTAAATAAATTTTGGCTGGTCTTGATTTTTGAAATTTTTAATATTATATTTTTAATCTTCAAATAAAATTAACTAGTCTCGGTCCTAAACTTTTTTTTAGTTTTCTATTTTTAGTGGCTGAATAAAATTTGAACCCGTGTTAATCACCGAACATGTTATGTTAATGCTTTTACACTTTGGTGTACTAAATATCTAGGAACTAACAACATAAAACATTGATATCACAAATGTTCAAAGACAATAATTAGTCAAAATTTTGTTAAAAAATTAGAAACAAAATAATAAAAAAATGTAGTGATTCAAACTATATTTTTAGTCTATCAGAACATGCCAAGAATTCACTGCATATATGTGCAATAGCCATTTCTACATAGAACATGTTGTACGCTCGTACTACTCTCCCTTTGTACTTCTTTTCTTTCTTCTTTCTTTTTGTTTGAAGTACTAATCATTATTTTCTTTCATAAACCAAACGTTACAGTTCGTACACATATCCTGGGTGTTTTACCATATCTGTTTTTTCTTTTTATTTATAGAAAATGCCGAAGTGCCATGATCGTTCAGTTTGAGATTTATTTACATTTAAGACTCCCCAACCTTCTCCAAGAGTCAGAGCATGAAAATCAATCATTCGTCATCTTTACATACTCAACATTAACTTAATTATATTCATAAAAATATTACATAAATGATAATATAGATGATAAAAACAAAAAGTTTTCTTCCTAGACTATATTTTATTTTCTCAATTAAGTTGGTATGTGTTGGTAAGGTGTATTTGCAAAACACTCTAATACGAAATCGGTAGGGTGTACTTGCAAAATACTCTAATACGAGATTCTACCTTTTTATTCCATTTCACATAAGTTAATATCGTGCTCGTAAAAGGAACTTAGAATAAAGTATTTATTTGTTGGTTACTAATGAGTGAGTATCGAACTCAATATATCATGAAGAAACATAAAAATCGATCATACGTCATCTTTACAAACTCAACATCCACTTAACTATATTCATAAAAATATTACATAAGTGACGATATAAATGATAAAAACAATAAATTTCCTTCCCAGACTAGATTCTATCTTCTCAATTAAGTTGGTATGTATCGGTGGGATATACTTGTAAAACACTCTAATACGATATTCTACTTTTTTATTCTATTTCACATAAGTTAATATCGTGCTTTTAAAGGAGTCGGAATGGATTATTTATTTGTTGGTTACTAATGAATGAGTATCGAACTCAATATATCATGAATATATCATGAAGGAACATAAAAATAGATCATATATCATTTTTACAAACTCAATATCCACTTAACTATATTCATACAAATATTACACAAATGACGAAAACAATAAATTTCTTTCCCAGATTAAATTCTATCTTCTCAATTAAGTTGGTCTATGTCGATGAGATGTACTTACAAAACATTCTAATGTAAGATTCTACTTAAGTTAATATCGTGCTCGTAAAAGAATCTAGAATAGAATATTTATTTATCGGTTACTAATGAGTGAGTGTAAACTCAATATATCATGAAGAAACGTGTCTCGTGAATAACGAAAGTCGTAGCTTATACAATATATTTTTGTGGATTAATTTAAACAATAATAATCATAATATTATAAAAATAAATTCTAATTTTACGTCAAACAAAAACAAATTATAATATATAAATAAAAAATAATCATCACATCCTCAAATTGAGTTAGATTTTCACTCTTCCTAACACTAAGTCTAATAATATTAAATCGATTCTTACAATGAAGTTATCTTGAATAAGAATTCACGAGGTGGGGCAGATTATCCGTCAGTTAAGTTATAATAGTTTAAAACTGATTCGGGTAGTGGGAGACACGAACAACACAACTAAATTGGTTTTTATTATTTAAATATGTTATTAAACGTCAATGATGATAACCTACCCTTCGATAACTAGTTACTTTGTTTGTTTTTACTCCGATTATATTACAATTATTTTAAATAGACTACATATGTAATGTTATATATAATTACTCTTATCTATCACTTACTTTACTTTTTGTATACATAGATTTTTTTAAAAAAAATTTAAAATCAAAGCGTCAATATTTTGTTATCCAAATTTGTGTTTTAAAAAAATATGTTTCCCTATAGCATTATGTATCGGGCCGAGTTGGAGAGCTCATCTCTCCCATCTGCTCGGACCTCGGCCCATCTCTCCCACCTGCTCGGATCTCGGCCCATCCCTCCAACCTACTCGGACCTCGGCCAAAATAACTGGTTCCCTAAAAAAGAGAACTTATGGACTTATGGACTTATCTAATGGACTTATGTAACTATCCATGCGAAATCCATGGAGAAAAACCTAAAATAACTCTATAAATAATAGGGATTAAGCAAAGAGAAATGGTTAATGAACAATCAATAATTATACTCTCGAACCAGAGAAGAACTTACCTACTAAGGGAGGATATCCATCCTCTCGTCATCCCAATTTACAGAGGCCGAGCTCACCTCGGCCACTCCTAAATTCTACCAAGAACATCTGGCGCCCACCGTGGGGCAAAGTAATCCTTCATCCCACGATCACGAGACCAATGGTTCGCACTCGCAGCTATTCAAATCCAGCCATGGACCTGACTATCAGAGACATGATCCAACAACACGTCGACGCAGCTTTAGCCACTACTCGCCAACAAACAGAAGCCTTGCAGTGGCAAAACCAAGAGATAACCAGAGAACTACGGACTACACAGGCGGATATGCGCATACTCCGGCGCCAGAGAGATGAAGAGGCATTGGAATTACAAGCCCTAAGAGAAAAAGTTCTCGCAAACGCTAACCCAAATCCGCCTAGCACACGTGAAGAAGAAAATCCTAGACGCACTGATCCCACTCGCTCCCACTCGCACGCAGGAGGATCCCACCGTCGATACACAGGAGAGAATAACCCAGAGGACCAATCTTCCCCCCGCCGTCAACCGTCCCAAACCCAACCTTTTTCGGATCTATGCCTGCCGCCACGAGGCTGTGGTTACGACGCCTTGGTCGCCCTCACCCCATTCACTACAAACATCATGGATGTGAGTGTGCCAGAATCATGGAGGTGGTCGGCCCACGATAAGTATGATGGCACAACCTGCCCAACCACCCACGTTCAAGCCTTCCTCACCCAAGCTCTGAATCATACAAAGGACGACCGAGTCCTTTGCAGAATGTTCCCGGCAACCTTTAAAAGTACCGCCCTGAACTGGTACTACTCGATGCCCGCCAAGTCGATAAGCTCATTTGCGGCGTTTTGCGACCACTTTCGAGCTCGGTTTGCTGATGCCAAACCGACCCCTGCAACCGCCATCATCCTGTATCATTTGGTCCAAAAGGAAAGAGAATCTCTGCGTGACTATATGGCACGATTTGCGGAAGCATGCCGAACGATTCCCGATCTTCACCCGGCGGTAGCGTTACAAACCATTCAAGCCGGGCTTAGATTGGGTGATTTCTCGAAGTCATTATTTGCAGAGCCGCCTGTGGACATGAACGAACTAAGGAAGAGGGCAGCCAGATTTATGGCTATAGAGGAGAACACGGAGGCTAAGCGTCGAGCCGAGGATCGAGATCGACGAGAGTCGGTCAAAACGAATGAGAGGCCAGGAATGATTGAACATGCGGAAAACTCGCCGCCAATTGGGAAGGGCCATACCGCGTCGTGGACAGCCTAGGCAACAGCTCATACAGGTTGCAAGAATTGAGCGGAACGACCTCGCCCAATACTTGGAACGTCGCACACTTGAAGACTTATTTCAGTTAATTTAAGTAGGAATTTGCAATTTGAATTTTTTAACTCCATAATTGTAAGGCCGGTGTACTCTTTTTCCTCAGATCAGGTTTTTTCCCTAAGGAGAGTTTTACCGGCTGAGTTTTTTAATAAGGCATCGTTGAAGGCCATCAATAAAGTCTGATTTTACTTATTTGTTACCTGAAGATCACAAGGTACTCGGCCTCACCCGAGTTAAGGAACTTCGAGTTCCCTCATTGGTACTCGGTCTCACCCGAGTTAAGGAACTTCGAGTTCCCTCATTGGTACTCGGCCTCACCCGAGTTAAGGAACTTCGAGTTCCCTCATTGGTACTCGGCCTCACCCGAGTTAAGGAACTTCGAGTTCCCTCATTGGTACTCGGCCTCACCCGAGTTAAGGAACTTCGAGTTCCCAAATGGGTACTCGGCCTCACCCGAGTTAGGGAACGTCGAGTTCCCTCAACAATCTTGGATCGACAATATTGTAAGAAAGGCAGCATACCGGAATAAACAAAAAGTTGCACAAAGGCATAAGCAACGAAAGGAATGGATTGAATATATTGGTCCACGATTCTACAAAATTGCAAAACAAAATCAAATTACAGAGCAAAAAGATAATGAAAGGCACATAGTCCTCAGTACAAATCATTCTCGGTCTACGAGTTGACCGTCCTTCACATCCTTCAGATAATCAAAGGAATCTTCAGCAAGATCAGGCATGAAGTACCGAGCTTGGCTCACAGCCGCGTCGAATCTACCATAGAAACTTTCGGCCAGATAAAACGAACTCAAATCACAAGTCTGGGCTTTGAGCTCGGGGGGCTGGTGTACCGGGCCGAGTTGGAGAGCTCATCTCTCCCATCTGCTCGGACCTCGGCCCATCTCTCCCACCTGCTCGGACCTCGGCCCATCCCTCCCACCTACTCGGACCTCGGCCAAAATAACTGTTCCCTGAAAAAGAAGAATTTACGGACTTATGGACTTATCTAATGGACTTATGTAACTACCCATGCGAAATCCATGGAGAAAATCTTAAAATAACTCTATAAATAATAGGGATTAAGCAAAGAGAAAGGGTTGATGAACAATCAATAATTATACTCAAGAACCAGAAAAGACTTACCTACTAAGGGAGAATATCCATCCTCTCGTCATCCCAATTTACAGAGGCGAGCTCACCTCGGCCACTCCCAAATTCTACCAAGAACACATTATATCTCGAGGATAAAAATCATATCATTCATAACAGAGTATTTCTTTTTATATTCTTAGCTAAAAATATATTTTTAATCCTTTATCTTTTAAATTTGAGTCAATGATTGACCGATCATTTTTCAAGTAAACAACTTTTATCTATTTTTCAATTTATTTAAGTCATGCATTTAATATAATTGCATATATAATCAGGAATAGCATGCACATCAAACCATTTATGTTGGAATAATATCATACCAATTGATTAAATACTTGGTAATAAGTATTTCATATACTAATATATTGTGTATGCGGAGTATTTTTAAATTAGACACAATTCGAACATACAAACTAAATATAATTTTAAAATATTTGAAATGATTTATAAGAAAAATGTATATGAATTTAACTAAGGTAGAATAAAAAATTATAAATTAAAAGTTAAAAATAATATTCGTTTCTCTTTAGAAAAAATAAAATAGGAGATTATCCCGTGCCTGAAAATACTCTAATTTAATATATAAAAATAAATAAATCAATGATCACTATTACTGTAAACAGTTGAATATAATAAAACACTCATTTGAGAATAAAACAGACAAGATACTACGTCATCGTACCTGGTGCTCATAATATATGTAGACAGCACTACAATCTGTATACATATAATAAATACCACGTATTTTAACTCTAAATATGATTATTTTCCAGCATAATCATTTTTAATCCCAAAATTAAAATGTATTTTGATCATATAATTATTTAGTGGGTATGTTTAAACTTGTTCTACCATATAAATTATATTAATAGTAAATTTGGTGAATAATTCAAAGTTTCTTATATTGACCACTATTATATAAGTTCTACATTAGCGTTGATGATCGACATGTATACCTTCATTCTAGAAATTTAACAAATAATTATTTTAAGGAAGAAAAAGTCAATCCAAGCATCATGTAATTGATACATCTAACTTTAAATAATTGAAGAATTTGGATGTTACAACCGATTTATGTTAACAAGTGATTAAAATAGAGACATGGGAAATATTTAAAACCTAATACAGCCTTCAACAACTTTCAAAGAAAAGTTTATAGTTCAACCCCTGACACAGGAAGTGTCAATGTTGTTTGCAAAAGAGGGTATATTTTAACATGACACATGCATATCTCCTTTTCTGTGACCTTTGCTTACGTTAATTTGGCTTTGGTTAATCCAATTCTAGGTTACCTTCACTTACCTTACACCTTGACCTGTTCCTTACATGTCATTCATGAACTCAATCACCTCCTTTGTGGCAACCAAAATTTAACTACCCCATTTTACTCTAATTTTATTAACCAATTCATTTCCTTCCTATATATTAATGAAAAATTTAACACATCAATAAACCATTAGAATTAACCTAGTAATAGAAATCAAGATAATATAAATATATAATTTTAAATTCGATCAATAGTGTTATTGTTGTTATTGTATATCGGTGACTTCCTTGTATTGTATACACACTAAAAAAATAATTAAATTATTTTTTAAAATTTTCTCATTACCTGTTTTTTTAAATAAGAGATATGACTAAAGATTTTTAGACTTAATTAACCACAATCTATAGTTATAAATCTAATAAAATTTAGCTTGTGATTGATTATCGTAAATTATAAATTGAACAAGACTGATCAAAAAGAAATATTTTGTAGTCAACTATAATAAACTAACTAACTACTTTACAAAATATAAAAGAAAAAAAATTAATAAAAAAAATAAACATACATATATAATTTGTGAGATAATTAAATAGTTAACTTGTAACTTACTGATAAATATTTCTCCATAATCAATTTTCTGTTTACAGGTATTTAGTAATTGTGAATTCAAGTGATCAATATGTTGTTTGTCTTTTTATTTACTATTTTACTTCGCGTTAAGAAATATAATAAATATAATACGCAGGTAAATCACTTACGAAATATATTTATGTATATTTCTTTTTCTTCATATTTTATATATTACGAATAGTTGTATATTAAATATTTTTTTTATTAATTATTGAATTTACTAATAATTCAGAAAATGAACAAAAAGTAGCAAGGTTGGAACAAGTATAAGAAGTACCAAATGCTTGAAAGAAAACTATTGAAAGGGACATACATAGGGCATTGTATAAAATTTAAAGCCAAGTTACATGTGTAAACGATAATAGTGCAGAAATACATAGAAAAAGGCACAAAGATACGGCACGAATAATTAGAAGTACAAGTACAACTGGATGAAGCAATATATAAAGTATAAAGCATAAACAATATGGCTGCGGTGTTGCTATTTGGTTTCTAGAGTAAAAAAGAATACAAATTGAAGATCCCATTTCTCAACTACTCTCTCTTTCTTTCTTTCTCTCTCTCAGGTTCGGCAAGACCACATTGGCGTTGAAATCGTGTGCGCAAATTCGTTGAGAGGTGTTTGTCTTGTTTTCCAACCATTGCGTTTTCTTTCTTTTTAATACAAACATCCACGCCCAAACGTGTGAACCAAAAACCCTCTCTCTTCTTCCATTCTTACTCAAACCTTCTATTTTTCTCTCTCTTCTACACAGAGACAAAAGAATAAAAGAATTCGCTACAAAAAATAATCAAACAAACCGCATTGTTATAATTATTCCATGAGAACGTCGTCGTTCGGGAGATGCGGCACCGCCGAGTTCGACTTGCCTGAAAACTTGCCGGCATCCGGAGGACACGCATACGGCGCCATGTTACCGGTATTCCTCAACGATCTTCGTACCAACCACCACAAGGAACTCGTGGAGATCACGTTGGAGCTCGAAAACGACGCCGTTGTGCTCTGCAACGTGGCGCCGGCGCCGGCTTCAGCTCCCAACGCTTCTCCGACGTCAAGCTCCGGCGGAGGCGGCGGCGGAGCGGTGGCGAGGAGTCTCTCGATCACGTCGAGGATTCGGAGGAAGTTTCCGTGGCTAAGGTCGCTGTCGTCGGCGTCGTTAGAGAGTGCCGCCACCACCGTGGAAGATCCGGTGGTGACAGCGCGAAACGCGCGCAAGATGAGAGCAAAACTTGAACGGACTAGGTCAAGTGCGCAGAGAGCTCTGAAAGGTTTGAGATTCATAAGCAAGTCCGGTGAGGCCAGCGACGAGTTGTGGCGAAAGGTTGAAGAAAGGTTCAACTTGTTGGCCAAGGATAACTTACTAGCTCGTGAAGACTTTGGTGAATGCATAGGTGAGAAATATAATTTATTTTAACAAAAAACAATTCACTAGAAATAATTATGTTCGAGTATGATAAAACAATCTCTTTTAGAAAATTTTATCTATGAACTTGTCAAGAAATTTTTTTCTCCTTGTCACGAAAATTTTTCAATTAAGACGAAGAGAAATGTTTGGTGACTGTATAAGTCGGTCAACTATCTTTCGGTCGATAATTTTGTGTGTGAAATAATTAACTGATTGATCATAAGACTAATGTGATCTTTGTATAGAGCAACCTATATATAGTTTTTATAAAAAGCAATTAAGGTTGGTTGGAACCGATAGAAGGCATAATTTACAGATTAAATAGTTGCATGTTGAAATTAATAGGGAAGCAATTTGAATTTAGTAAAATGATTGGGTGATTACTAAATTGAATGATGAAAGGGATGGAGGATTCGAAGGAATTTGCAGTGGGTATATTCGATGCATTGGCACGAAGGAAGGAGAGGAAAGTGAGTGGCATAAATAGAGAAGAGTTGCATGAGTTCTGGTTGCAAATTTCAGATCAGAGTTTTGATGCTCGGCTTCAGATATTCTTTGACATGTAAGTTTTTCATCAACTTATGTGATTGGTATGAATTTTTGTTGGAACTATTTAAGAAAGAGTGTCTCTTTCCATCACCGGACGAGTAAACTCAGCCTATTAAATGTTTGGATAATGTATTTTATACGTGATGTTTTGTCATTTATTCTTATAGAAAAAAGTTTTAATTTATATAACTCTATCCATTTTTTTCAACTTGGTTATCATGTCATGGTTTGTTGGTATTGTAAAATCATTTGTTAAGAGTTTTAACGCAGTAAAACATATGGACCAAATTGGAAATAAGTGATATGATAAGTGTTTTACTAGTTTTTTTTCATATTTAACTTGTGTATGTATATCTCTGAGAGATTGTTTCTCGTTTTTCTTTTGCTTCATATTTAAAAGAGAACAACAAAAAGTCAACAACATGATCGCACGAGTTTTGTCAGTTTTCTTTAAAAACAAACATTTAAGTATAGTTTGCTTAAACACGCGAGTACACATATAATTTTTTGTAAATTAATAAATAAATGTAGTTTAAGAAATACATTTTACTTGAACAGGACTTATCCTATATATAGTTGAGTAAAAGGACATAATCGAAATTCATATAGAAATCATTTAAATTCAAATAAATCAGCATTTCATGTCCATTATATATAAGTTTATCAAAGCACAATTTGATAGCCCAAATAGTAGACTTAGGGAACATATAGGTTGAAAAAACAAAACAAAACAGGGTTCAATTCTTATCATCTACATGCATACACTACTTTACTTCAATCTATGTGATTTATCTTGTTTTTCCGAGTTAATTTGATGGGAAAAAAAATCAAGTGAATGAGTTAGAGTTAATTTGATATTGACTAGAAATGTAAGGATGAGATATAAAATTTCCTACAAAATTAATGTCTAGAATATATACTTAGGACAAATGAACAGACCACTGAATTAGGATCAATCATGTGTAAATATGACCACATGCAACACCGGAGTTCTGACATTTCTGTTTGAATGTGAAACTAAAAATTCTATTTGTTTCAGGGCAGACAGTAACGAAGACGGAAGAATTACTAGGGAGGAAGTACAAGAGGTAAGATTTATGTTGCAAAATTAAATGCATATACCCATTCCACCAAACACTTTATCATTTACTGAAGTTTCAACATCATTAATTTATAAAATTAAAAAATTTAATAAGACTAATTTCTCGTATCTCTTTCTCGATGCTAACCTTTGGTACATCTTGTGGTAACTTTAGCCACCGCTCGTTAATAAAAAATTATTTGACTTATAAAAAAGTTAAAAAATAATATGCTTCCATGACACTAGAGGGATTAAAAAAGATATTGAAAAACTAAAGGGTCGATTAAACGAAGATAAAGAAACAGGGCATGAAATTAAAAGTTTCCTGAATAATTGTCTTGAAGTGATAAATTAGGTGTGAATTGCTTATAACTATTCATTGATAAAGAAACCCTCTTATATTTATGACCTTAGTTTTGAAGGTAAAGTTTTATAGTAGGCTTTAAGCAACATATTTAAGAGATAAACAAACAGTACGGATAATGTAAACTAAGTAACGGCATGTTAAACTTCAAGCTCATTTAAACTTGTATAGTTAAACTTCAATTTGATGAGATGGTTGTATAGTTTTTTTTTTTTTTTTTTTTAAGGAATGGTTTTATAGTTAAATTTATCCCACATTTATAAATTATGTTACAGAGTATAAACAAAACTAACGGACTATATAATATTAAAAAAAATCATAAATTAATTATATAATTAGTCAACAAAAGTAAAAAGAATCAAGAGACAAATATTATATTCATGAATCACGAAAAAAAGAATATAACGAAAGAGAAATATTGAATAGTAAGTAACGACGTGGTCAAATTGATTTCGTTAGCTTCTTTATCGCTGACATCAATATCATATTCTCATGATACTCTGTTTTCAATTTTATTTAACAGCTCATAATGCTCAGTGCTTCTGCAAACAAGCTATCGAAACTAAAAGAACAAGCTGAAGGATATGCTTCATTAATCATGGAAGAATTAGATCCAGAAAATCTGGGTTATATCGAGGTAAGAGTGGGACCAATAGAAAAGGAAAATGAGAACAATTTGAAACTAAAAATCAATTAATTACATTTTAAAAAATAACATCTACTTATTCATGTCACCCAGTTTTAGGATATTATTCTCTCGGTCGTTTAATTAATACTGAGTAAATATCTGTATTCTACAGTTTAATATTCAAAACATAAAAAATACTACACTAATCTTTAAAAAATTAATATATTTATCATATTAACAAGAATAAATTATTTAATTCACAGGCTTTTTTTTCTTCTTTTTGTATCATTCCCATTTCCAAAAACAAAAATGATGATTTAGTCTTTAAAATTCATAATTATAATTTATGAGATATGTATTCAAAAATCAAAAGAAAAAAATTATTTATAATTGGATAGTTACCTAAAAATTTTATACCGTTAGTACACAGTAATTGAATTCTTATTCTATATCGTGTCTACAAATTTTGCTAAGCTTTTCCTTTAACTTTTGGTTCTTTATTCAGCTGTGGCAGCTAGAAATGTTGTTACTAGAAAAGGATAGGTACATGAACTACAGCAGACAACTCAGCAGCGCAAGTGTAAACTGGAGTCAAAATATAAATGAATTGAGGCAAAGAAATGGCATACAAAGATTATGCAGGACACTACAATGTCTTGCATTAGAGTATTGGAGAAGGGGTTGGGTTTTGTTACTCTGGTTGGTTATCACTGCTTGCCTATTTACCTGGAAATTTTTCCAGTATAAATACAGATCAAGTTTCCAAGTCATGAGTTACTGCATACCAGTGGCTAAGGGTGCTGCAGAGACACTCAAACTCAACATGGCTCTCATCCTCTTACCAGTTTGTCGAAACACATTGACATGGCTTCGTTCTACAGGAGCCAGAAAATTTGTCCCTTTTGACGACAACATTAATTTCCACAAGGTAACAGTTGTGTCCACTTAGGATATTTTAAATGCAAACTTTACTTATTTAGAGTGTCTTTGATTTTTGTTTCCAAAACATGATATATTTTTCTTTTAGATTTTATAAAGATGTGAGATTTCTTATACCTTAATCAATAAAAATTTAATTTTTATTTTTGAAAAATATATTTTGTATTATTCTTTGACAATTTAATCTTGCACCTTTACTTTTTACAGATGATTGCGTTTGCCATAGTTGTTGGAATCGCGGTTCATGCAGGAAATCATTTGGCATGTGATTTCCCTCTTCTTGTAAACTCATCACCAGAAAAATTTTCACTAATAGCTTCAGATTTCAATAACCAAAAACCCACATATAAATCCCTTTTGACCGGAGTTGCAGGCGTAACTGGAATCTCAATGGTTATTTTGATGGCTATCTCTTTCACTTTAGCAACTCACCACTTCCGGAGAAGCGCACTTAAGCTTCCTTCACCCTTTAACAGACTGACAGGCTTTAATGCATTCTGGTACTCACACCACCTTTTTGGAGTGGTCTATGTTCTGCTCCTAATCCATGGAACATTCTTGTATTTAACCCATCGTTGGTACCAGAAAACGGTGAGAATTTCAATGGCTATCTACAATAATGGAATAAGTGAATGTTGTCTAAATTGTTTATATCAACTTAAATTTTCGTTTTAATTTCAGACATGGATGTATATCTCTGTTCCACTGTTGCTGTACATAGCAGAGCGTAGTCTACGCACTCGAAGATCGGCACATTATACAGTAAAAATTCTGAAGGTAACAGAAACGAGTTCATGTTTTAGTTATTAGTGTACTACTACTCGTGAATACACCAGGATAAACATAAGTAGAGAGTAATTTAAGAATAGCCTTTTCTTTCTTCGGTAGAAATTTATTTCTGGCCTTTTTCTCTGCATTATTTTGCTCCAACAAAATTGACTGTTTCTTCGTATATTTTTTTATTATATGTTTGAATTGGAGGAAATGAGTTCCCTTTAGATAGTCTTGTGTTTGGTTTGAAAAAATTTACTGATATGGATTTTGGAAAGAAATATTTTGAGGTTAATATGTACTATTTATTTTATGTTTGGAGATGAAATCTAATGCCGAAAAGGATGAAACATTCATTTATAAAAAAAATGGAACATAACCAACACATATGATATAGCACAAGGATGACATAATGATATAACATGAGAACCCCATTTTTCGCTATCAAATTCCTAACTTTGATGTTGCAGGTTTCGGAGCTACCAGGAAATGTCTTCAGCTTAATCATGTCCAAGCCCAATGGATTTAAGTACAAAAGCGGACAGTACATATTTTTACAATGCCCAAAAATCTCTCCCTTTGAATGGTATTGTTTTATTTCTCAGGTTTACAGTCAAAGTTAAATACATGAGCAAATTTCAATTAAATATCTTCTTGAAATATATTTTAGGCACCCCTTCTCCATTACCTCAGCCCCAGGGGATGAGTACCTTAGTGTTCACATTCGCACAGTGGGAGACTGGACCCAAGAACTTAAAGTTCTGTTCACAAAAGAAGATGACACATTACCTTCTGTTCATTATCGAGCAACGTTTGGTGAACTATTGCAACTGGATCAAAGAGGGTAAGTAAAGGTCAGGCCAGATATGTTTTTCTACAAAGTGAAATGTTTTTTATTCAGAAGGGTTTACAAATTAAAATGTTACTATTTAATACACTCTTTTGAACACATTTTATATTATCAGTTAAAATTTATTAAAAATTATAATTTTCATGAATTTCACTGCTTATTTATTGAATTTTTTTACTAATTTTATAGTTTCCAATAAAATTTAATCAATAATAAAGTATATTTAAAAGAATGTATTGCTAACACTCCCTTTTCACAGATGCAAGGCTGAAATGCATTTTAGATAGATAAGTGTGTTTTTGTCAAATTTGGTTCTACTTTCTGCATTTTGAAAGCAATGATTTTCTGCATTTTTAAAATCATTGTTTTCAAAATATGAGGATTAAAATTATTTTTGATTAAGTTCTGAGAAATTTCAAATACATTTTATCCTAAATGCCAATTACATATGAATAAATTATTATACAAAGGGGAATTTTGCTTCACAGGCAGCCAAGACTCCTTGTTGATGGCCCTTACGGAGCTCCAGCACAAGACTACCAGAATTTCGATGTACTACTTCTCATAGGATTAGGAATTGGAGCAACTCCTTTCATTAGCATTCTCAGAGATCTTCTCAATAACACCAGAACAATGGATGAACTAGTGGTACCATCCAGACTCTGGCTCCCTTTTCAACAAAGTTAATTTCACTTTTATCTTCAGTTTTCAATCTTGTGCAGGAATCAAACACAGAAATAAGTCAAACAACGACCAGATCAGAGGAGAGCACCAATAGTTATACATCTTCAAATTTAACACCAGGAGGAAACAAGAGATCAAGAAGGACTACAAATGCTTATTTCTACTGGGTCACTAGGGAACCTGGATCTTTCGAATGGTTTAAAGGAGTAATGGATGAAGTTGCAGAAATGGACCACAAAGTAATATATCATGTTTATAATTAACTCTCAACACTACTTATAAATTTTTCTCTGATATACCAACCACTAACTGCCCTTGCTTTTATTTTTACCTATGAGTCAGGGTCAAATTGAACTTCACAACTATCTAACTAGTGTCTATGAAGAGGGGGATGCAAGATCAACCTTAATCACCATGATCCAAGCACTGAACCATGCCAAACATGGTGTTGACATTCTATCAGGCACTCGAGTATGATCTTCCTTCAATACCTCAAGTTTCGAACATAAATAACAAGTTTTACTGTTTAAGTTCTAGTAGTTATTAAACCCCTAACATGACCATTTTTCTTTCTATTACAGGTAAGGACACACTTTGCGAGGCCTAATTGGAAAGAAGTTTTCACCAAGATTGCCTCTAAACATCCGTTTTCTACAGTAGGTAAACAATTACTTGCTGCAAAGTGCAGAACCATTTCTCTCAAAGGATATTTAATTTCCTCTTTATTCGTTGCAATATTGAGTCAAGAAAAGTTAATTATTAACATGCCTATACTATGCCTTACAAGAGGGACAGACCATAAGTCCTCTGTGATAGGCAGAGAACATTTAAATATGCTTAAAATAATAAAAAGAGAATATATATTCGTAAAAATGAAGACAAAAGGGTCGTAGTAACCAGTTGAGTCTATGCTAAGTTTGCACTGGTCAAAACAACCTAACTTACAAGGAAGTCTGAGTCTATTTGTTCCAAAGGCCGGGGTGAAGAAATGGTGAATGTCTTGTCAAACAATTTTTCAATCATTTTATGTACACAAAATTTGAAACACAAAAACATGCACTACCAAAAAATGTTATGCATTAATTGTTGCAAGTTTCCACTGTTAATATATATATTGTGGGACTAACATTATGATTTATCAAAGAATATAATAATTTTTCATAACAGCAAATTGTGAGTTAATTTGGTGTGCTATATTACTGATATAGATTTTTAATGTTTAAACTAACAAACTGTGAGTTAAATTGTGACTTCTAATGTCTAATTATTTTTTTGAAACTTAATTAGAATTAGAGATAATTTTGATGCTATTATCTAATTATATTTTTTTATATTTAACAATATTATTAATGTTGTAATAATTATTCTAAAAGTTATACGTATGATAATCTCCAACTAATTAATGATATAAAATATTAAATATTAAATTACAATGTATAAGAATTATTTTTTTTTATTACTGTATAACATTTGAACTCTTCCTTCCCACCAAGAAAAGATTGATTAGGAAAATCCGAGAAGTTACAAGTCAATTATTAGCTAAGGCGATGAATAGAAATGAATTAATTAGTCTCTCTTTTGAACATCTTTTTTATTGATACGTGGAACTTGAAAACACACAATATAGGTAATGGTCAAGATTTGATTCATGTATCATTTGGTAGGAACACAAGTTACTACAACATATGTCAACTATAGTGTTGGTCTTCCCATTGAATATGATGAAACAATTAATTAAACATTTATTCCTAAATGAACATTATTTATCAATTATCGAGATTTAAAATAGAGACTGTTACCAATAACAAATCATCCTTCTTTGCATACAAAGCATATGCAGAGGAAGGACTATGAAGACAAATAATTTGATGTACACTTATAAATCTCCATGGAATTTTGTCACTTCCCAATATTAGTAAATTTTAACAAGCTAAATAGCTAATGTGTAAAACTTGCAGGGGTGTTCTATTGCGGGATGCCAGTATTGGCGAAGGAGCTAAAGAAGCTGTCACTTGAGTTGAGTCACAGAACAACTACACGCTTTGAGTTTCACAAAGAATACTTTTGATGTAGGAAATGAAATTTAAACAACTTTTGCTTATTCTTTTGTATTTACCAATTAGATGATTCAAAAGAAGATGTTTAGGCCATGGTAGGAAGCAAGCAACATGTAATTATAGTATTTGGTATACAAATACAGTAAAGTAAAAAAATCCAGTAACAGAGGAAAGTATATATGATTTCAGTGTCAGTCAACTGTGGTAAAGTGGTGAAGTCATACAGTAAACTCTTTGAAGAAATTTTTAGCAAAAAAAAAAATAGAAATAAAAACACGGACATAGAATGAATTGGTGGATTTGCACATTTCCTGTATGATATATGAGCTCAATTTTCTTTCTTTCTTTTTTTCAAATTCTAAATGCAGCAAAGTTTAGTATTGTTTATCTTGAAGACTCTAAATATAAGTTATGTTTTTAAAGACCGTGAGTGTTCCAATATCAAGTAATATGAAATTTAAATTTTTAGAGTAGTTAACAAAATGGTTAGAGACAAACATGAGTGCCGCAGCAATAACACCAAAATGGAACATACTAATTTAGAAGTGAAATATGTTTGGAAGTTAATTTCCAATTAAGAACATACTTTCCAAAAAGATCAATTTTATAAACTCTACAGAGTTTCAAATATTTTTGGCTCCACAGATTGCCACATTACTAAAAGTCAAGCTAGTGTCACTGAGCACAACTCTGTTGATACTTCACAAAATTCCTTTTCCAGATGATCATGTTACCCCTGACTAAGAAACCAGAGTTCCACAGAAGCAGACTAAGACAAGTATTTTTTTTTTCCTATTTTCTCTGAGATATTCAGACCCTCTCCCCAAACAAGGGTATAAAGACAAGGTTGAAACATGACCGAAAAGAGCCAATGAAACTACTGGAGATGGCACAATATCAAACCAGTGGCATTCTTATTTCGAATCAACATAATATCTACAATCTCTTTCAAGAAACTAAGCAATAATAGTGGTTGGCATATAACATAACCTACTACGCAAAATAACATTTTGAAAATAGAAAATAAACCAACCAACCAGTGTTCAAGTCAACAGAGTAGGAAACTGACCTGCTAGAATATGTACTTTGTAATTGTACTAATGGTCTAAGAAATGGCTTCATTGGCCCATGTATCCCAATAAAGCTTCACAAAGCAAACATGGTATTAGTAGTGCTAATGCTGAAATAGATCAAGAAAAACCTAAATAGAGAACCAGGAATATAGTACCATATGTGAGCTGAATTCGTGCTGCACCGAAGCAGCATCTTTTGCCAGCATACAAAGACTAAATGTTAGTCACAACAGCATACCTTTTAACATGTTTAATTATTTCAAAATATAGGTACTATACATCTAAAGGACCTGCCCCAACTTCTATTAAAACAAATCCCATAAACTATGGAGACAGAAATGATTGTAATAAAAAATGGTTTATGGCATCAACTTGTACTATTAACTGGCCAACCAAAACAAAATAGAAGTGGAAATTCCAGCATTTCATCATATATCCAGATACCGAAACAGCAAGATGTATCAAATGCAATTGGACTTGCACAGTCCATAGAAGTTGAATTATATGGAGAAACACTGAATTTCAATACTCAAAAAGTATAAAAATTAATGGTAATCAAGCTCAAGTTTAAAACATAAATCAAATTAAATAAAAATATGTTTTGCTTGAACTTGGCTTGACTTATTTCCACCTTTAACAGAATTCACAAAATCCTAACTAAGAAGCACATTTATGGTATCAAAATGACCATTAAACATTATATTTACCGTACCATATTTCTTCTCTCCTCCTTTAAACCAAAATAGACCAGCATAGGAACAGAAAAATGACATTTGAAACTATGCTTGAAGATAAAAACTACCAATTCGAAAAGCAGTTAGTTCAGCATCTTATTGAACATGCTCTATCAATTCACACTTTTGTAACCTTTTCTGAACCAAATCATGTATGTGACTAACACATTCTTCCATCGACAACAAATGGCATTACAACTAAATAGGAAAATGACACACATTTTCAAAGTCTCAAGTTCTGTCGAAGCCAAATGCTAATGAAGGAGATAGGCATGAAAAGGTAACCATTTCCAAAATGCTCGTGATTACCAAGTCATTGACATTTAATATAATACCATAACTGAATTTGACAAGAAGCCTATTCAGGATCAAAATGTACTTATTTTTTAAGTTGCATCAAACAAACATTTAACTTTTGTCCACATATACATAGTAATCAGTGTTAGTGAGTATCATTGATACAACACTTCATCTGATGGCAGTATCATTAGCTTCAACCGGTAAAGTAAATGTCCGTTTTAACTTGTCAATGTAGATGTTACTAGTAGCAAAAACAAGCTTCAATCAATACCTTTATGGTTTAGCTGAACAACATCAACATAAATTTGAAGGTGTTATACTACTTATCCAAAACAATGCCAAGATATATATGTCCCCTACAAAAGGATGTTAAAATTCGAAGGATGAGCTTTATATGAAAAATTATATGAATAGTCCCTCAAATTTCCAATCCTTATTGTAAAAAGGGTACCAAACAAATAGCTTAGATACAGTAGAAATGCAATCATTTTTTCTTATTCATTAACACACTAATAATGCAAATCCCAATACTATGGTTCTAAACAAACTAACAATCTTCTCATCTTAGTTTTAATCTTCCTTCTTATAATCTCCACTCATATATGGACTGAATGCCTCTCTCAACCAGCTCTTCTTCCTCCACAAATTCCAACCCAAATCTTTACATATGTCATCATTATGGTCGATGCTAAAAGTTGTAATGCATTGCCTTCTATAGAACCTTGTTGCCCTTTTCATTGCTTCCACGTCCTTAAATGTTTGTGAAAGCATAATCTCAACACTTGGGAGCCTAAATTTGTTGTCTATTAGTCCAGATAGCCACATGGCTCGTACCTCTGAAGTGTAAAGATTTGAAACACTCTCAACATAACCCACAAAGGCCATGTTTGGAATCAAAGGATGGATGGTTCCCCTGCCAAAAATTGAACCACTCAATTAATTACTAGTGTCAACTTTTTGTCTGAGAAGCCTAAATAAATAAATAAATCAAAGCAAGAATAGATTTTTAAAGAGAAAAAGGTGATGCGCACTGGTAGTCTAAAATTCCAAAGTCAATCCTTCACAGATTCACATTTGTTTTGATAACAGAATCCTTAAAAATCTTATATAACATAATTATGATAGGTTTTTACATGATTAGTATACAGTCTTTGAACATATTTTTAATACCCAAAATTTAAAATCTTTTCATTTTTCCTTATAAGAAAAATGTATGTTTTCTATTATCAGCGTAAAACACTCTATGTTTACTATGTATAAGGAGAAAAATAAAGAAAAAAAGAGTTAAATTATTCACTTGATTTAACTACACAAATTGGAAAAATATTGATTATCAATTTATTTTTAATTTTGTTCATAGATGTTAT
This sequence comes from Hylodesmum podocarpum, assembly GCA_026586105.1. NCBI lineage: Eukaryota > Viridiplantae > Streptophyta > Magnoliopsida > Fabales > Fabaceae > Hylodesmum > Hylodesmum podocarpum. Next base: position 3,129,974 of record JALJEV010000493.1, on the reverse strand, counting down.
ATTAAACTTTAACGTTTTAAAAAAATAAGAAATAAGTCCTTCTTTTCCATTGTAGTTCTTGATTTTTACAACATATTATTATTTTAAGGACATATATAAAAATGGATGATGTAATTATTTCAGAAATGGTAAGATCTTTAAGTCACAAAAATGTAAGGGAAAGGGTTAATTTATATCATCTTGATTTGTTTCTAATTTATGTTTGTTTAAAAACAAAAAATCAGGTCCTTTTGTTACCCATATCCCATGGAACATGCTCAGGTAAATTCTCCTTGTGGAAAATTATGTGATATTGCTTGAATATATGGTCAATTCTATCTCCAAATAGAAGAGATTGGCAATTGAGTGATTGTATTTTATAATTTATTACTATTTTAATTTTATTTTGTGTTTATATAAAAGTGAAAAAATGAAAGAGTTATTTATATTTTTTTTAATATCAATAATTAATATCACAATGCTTTATAAAGATTGGAATCCCTTGAACATTCCACTCACAAGAAACTACAATAAAATGTTATATTTTTAAGAGCTAAAAATACATAAACCATAAATTAAAATGAACCTTACCTGTACAAAGGCATGATACCAGAAGGGTACTCCAACAAACTACGGAAAGGCTCTGGTATAATGGTTTTCAGCTTTTTCTTTCCATCATAACCAGTTGCAAGAATGACCACATCAGCCTCTATTTTGGAGTTATCATCAAATTCAACTCCTTCATTCCAGAACCACCACTTTGATGCCCTTTTGAACACAATTTTTCCCTTCTCAGCCTCAGAGAAGAAGCTTTCTGGTGTGATAGCTATTTGACACGATGCAAAATCTTCCTCAAAGGGGTGTTCTGGTTTTAATCCATATTTCTCTAAAGGAAGCTTCCAGGCCAAGTAGGACTCTATAAACTTTGAAATCCCACGCCTCTGTGGAAGGTGTCATGCAATCAAAACTCATTAATTAGCTTCATATATCAATAACATGCATTACCATGCTTATAAACTTGGACATTTTCTTTCAAAAGAACAAAAAAAGTTGAACATATATTCCCATGCTTATAAACTTTTCCACTAGTCTTTATAAAAGAATGAAATAAAGTGCATGAATTGATTTTAGCTTATGAGAAAAGTTCAATTTTATCTTTTTACTTTCTTTTCTTATAAATGTTTAAGGAAAATTGGTATAAGAAAAAACATATTTTATCCTTTATGAAACAGGATATAAGTTAGTTAAGAGCTTATTTACCATTGGATATAGCATGCGACAGAAAAGTGTTCTGAGTAAACTCTGTTCTGGTCTTTCATGAAGAAACTGAGCTAATCTTGTGGCGTAGAACAAGAAAAATGGCACTCCCCAGATCTGATAATGAGGAAGTGTCCAATGCAAACTCCTTATTAATATAGTACATGGTTGCCCTTCAGCTCCTTCAGACACACGAAATTAGAACATTGAAAAACATAGTACTTAACAAAAGGGCCTAAGGAATTAAGAAAAGACACATACAAAATGTGTCATTTTTTAAGACACTCAGGAACCACAAAAATATCAACTATTCTCTAAAACTATATAGTGAAATCATTGTTTCAATTTTTTAACAGAACATGCATTTCAAAGATTCAAATATTAATATTTAAGTTAATTACTTTGCACTTATATCCGGTGGAACAACAAGACTATCTCCAAAAATCCTACACTTGTGCATACCGTAAAATGACTACAATCTTTTATTCATATGAATCAAATATAACTTTCTTTCTAATTTAATTCAAATACGTAATCACCAAGTTAATTTATTCATAAAATATATATTAGATATATTTCTTTTATTAATTTTTTTCTTTTTTTCTTTTTTTTATATTTTGTAATTAATTGTTGGTATCTTCTAGATGTCTATCAAATATTTTTCAAATCAAACATAAATATCAAAGTATTTGCAACAATTCGCATATTCTGTTCAATTAACGGAGCTAAATCTTCTTAACAGTCTTTGTATTTGCAATAAAAACGATAAATTTAAATTATAAAAGTGGATAGTTAGTTACCTTGATTAGCCTGTGCACACTCGAGAGAAAGATCAATAGCTGATTTTTTGTAGCCAACAACCACAACCTTCTTTCCTTTGAGAAGTTGAGTAGTAGCTTGTTGGTCAAGTTTACAATAATCAATGGTATGAAGGACCTTACCCTTGAACACTTCAGGGCCTTTGTTATGTGGAAATGATGGCATCAAAGGTATGTCTCCATATTTTCCAGTGCAAACGACAACAAACTCAAAGGCGTACCTCTGAAATTAAGTAGGAAAATCACCATCATACCACATACAAATTCTAAGAGTAAAAGAAAAAATATTTATGAGAAAAGTAATGATTAAGGGAAATATTATTATTATGTAAAAGAAAAAACTAAAATAATGATGTCATTTTCTATCTGAATTAAGTGAACACCACAAACAAAAACAAAAGTCATTTTAATTCAAAAAGGTGAATAGTCATATATTATGATGAAAGGTAAAATTAACAACAAAAAAAATGAATAAGTCGGTAAGTTTTTATATGCTATTTTCAATTATTCATTTTTTTCTTATAAGTTATTTTCAATCATTACACTTTTATTATTGATTACCCTAAGAATAATGGATTTGGTTATGTAAAGTGGGTAACTCACTTTAAAGAATAAAACAATAAATCTATATCATTCATAAAATAAATTAATAATTTACATTTTAATACAGTTGTGATTTATTAATATGAATAGGTAATATTAAATTTTAATCTTTTATTCATGATAATTTGATATTTTATTTTTTTCATTTGCTAAATTTTGTGATAATAAATAAGATAAAGAAAACAATTCAAGATAAATAATTAAGTAATATGACAATTTTTTTATCATGTTCCATATTTAATAAATAAAAGATAACACAAATAAAATAATATAAGATTTATGAAAATATTTTATTTAATATTAATTATCTTTATATACTTTTACTCGATAGATAGTGTTAATTTAACATTAGTTTTAATTTATATACGTAATTTAAAATTAAGTTGATTTTAACTTATAATTATTATTCAAAGAGGGTGTAGTTGAGTTGAAAGTGAAAAAAAAGTGAAGGACCTGAATGGTGTGTGGTTCCATAGAGGTTTGGACAGAAAGTTCCCAAACAGGACGACCAGGGAGTGGGGAAAAGTGGTTCCCAGGTAAACGTCCAAAATAAGAGGCTTCTGGGCCCCCAACAAAGCTTATTTCCACCACTTTTGAGTTCAACTTTATGTACTTAAGCAACTCAAATTTCTCAACATATGAATGCATATAGTCCAAAATCTCCTTGTATGAAGGGAAATCAGAACTCTCTCTTTTGGGCCAAGGGAAATCACTGAACTCATAGTTCCATGTTTGGGACTGAAGCTTGGTGCATTTGAAGGAACAATGCTTCCAAATCCCACCAATTGAATCTGTGGCCTCAAAAACAATTGGGTTGTAATGGGCTAGGTGTTTTGCTGCGGCTATGCCACTCACTCCAGCCCCTATTATGGCTATTTTTGAAACAAAAGCTTCTTGGTTGTCTATGGTTTTGGTAGCCATATGAGTGCTTACAAGACCAAGCAAATATTATTGTAGCTGGTTCTCTAAGTTGGTGTGTATTTTTTAAATCAAAAGTGAGGCTAGCCCTTAGACCTATATAAGTTTGATTTTTACAAAATGTAATTTTTTTTAACACTTTTAACCGATAAGAAATTCTTATAGATATGATTTTGAAAGGTAATTATTTCAAAAGTTAATAATGTTATTGCAATGTCAATTACAAATAAATATTTAACGAGTGATAGAAATATATCATTAAAATTAGGTTGGGTCGTGCCCTGGGTCGCTTTCTTTCAAATGTTTTGTACTTCATGTTTTGAAGTCTACAACCCCATCCTCTTCTAGGTAAAACAACCTTTTTAAATTAAGTTTGAGTAAATTTTCTGCACAAAAGAGAACCTAGGGAATCAACATCCCAATTCCCACTCACACCTTTAAAACACTCAATGTTGCTTTAACAGTTAGAAAAAAACATATTTTCGTTAAACAATTAAAATGTTTTTAAATTCATTAAATAAATAAAAAATAAAACCTCTTATAATCCCCCACTTATTTTTAAAATATATTTTTTTTTCACAAAGCAATAAGTTAATAAAAAATAAGATAAGATTGAGCATAAAGAATGGTGCATGTAGACTTGACTCTTGAACCATTGCATAATCTTAAACTCTATCTCTAACAACGTCATACATATTGTGGGGTCCAGCCAATTCCTTTTTCTTTGGCTTTCGGTGCAAAATCTGCTTTCGGTGGTGCAAATGGTTTTTTTAATTGCAATTGGAAAACAACATTGCAATTGCAATTGCTTTTTCGGTGGATTGAAAAACATTTTTTAAATCCAATGCTTGCTTTCTTCCTCCTATAAATAGGAGGAATTGGAAGAAGAAGAAATCATCCCATCCCCGAGCAACAAAAACACAAGAGAGTGTGAAGGAAGGAATTGAACAGCAAGAGCTGTTCAGCAATCCTCACAAGAGAGAGTGTGAGAGAAAAATAGGGAGATCCTTAGAGAGTGTTTTCTCTAAGAGAGAAAAATTAGTAAGCCAATTTGTGAGTGTTATTCACAAATTGAAGATACAATTGTTATTGTATTTGTATTCCCATTGTTGTTATAGTGGAGATTTAAGAGGCCTACGGGTCCCGTGGTTTTTACCTTATTGAGAAGGTTTTCCACGCTAAAATTTTGTGGCGTTGTTATTATATTTTTCGCTTCCGCATAGTGCCTATTTTTGAGTACATAGAGGAGGGAAATTGTGCCGGTATTTCCCAACAGTGGTATCAGAGCTCGTTAGAGTTCTGAGACACTAGGTGCTAGAGAAAAATTCTTAGTATGCTCTGTGGTTGCAGCATTGCCTGATCTTCCACATCAGAAAAGAATAATTCTTATTGCTGAAAATAACGTGTGGTAGTGTGAAAGTGTTATCCAAGAAAGTTCTGGCTAAGGAAAGACTTGGTATTTAAGTGTGTCCATTTGTGATCCACCTCTCTTTCCTGGGAACATATCTGGAGCACTGTTTGCATACTACAGTTATTATACGGCGTACGGTATAGCACTGTTCATACGTACGGTATAGCACTATTCATACGTACGGTATTTCCTGTGTAACTCAAGATGGAAGGAGCTGTCACTCATGATGGAGATATGTTCAAGCTAACTGCAGATAATTACTCCTATTGGAAGCCGATGATGGAAGACCATTTATACTGTAAAGATTTACATGAGCCAATCACTCACCAGAATAAACCGGAGGAGATGAAGGACAAAGAATGGGAGCTCCAAAATCGGAAAGCAGTAGCTGTGATCCGAAAACATATTGACAGAAGCCTGTTCGAGCATGTATCAACTTATACAAACGCGTATGAGTTGTGGATGAAACTTGAATCCTTGATTCAAAAGAAGACGCCCAGAAACAAAGCTCACCTTGTCAGACGACTGGTGAAGTTGGAGTATTCAAACGGTCAAAATATGATCGAACATTTGAATACCTTCAAAGGTATAGTGAATCAACTAGCAAAGACAGATTTGAAGCTAGATGATGAACTACAAACTCTTCTACTCCTTAGTTCTCTGCCTGAGAGTTGGGACACCCTAGTTGTCACTCTTAGCAACTCGCTCCGATGGAAAGCTAAGCATGGATTACTCATGAGAGGTTTGCTTAATGAAGAATCAAGACGGAGAGAAAGAGGCTTGAACAATCAGTTTGAAGCCAACGTTGTTGACAACAGAGGAAGGAGTAAGAATCATGAAAAAGGAGGTCGTGGAAAGACACAAGGTAGATCTAAATCTCGCACTAGACTAAGTTGTTACTATTGTGGCAAACCAGGCCACATAAGGTCTGAGTGCAGATTCTTGAAGAGAGACCAGCAGGCTGGAACAGTCCATCCTGATCAAATAAATCCAAAGAAGAAGAAGGAAGAAAGATCTACTACTGCAGTGGCCTCAAATGATGAGAACGTATTTCTTGTTGAAGAAGAAAATTATCTAAATATTGCATCCGATGATTGCATATGGATAATTGACTCAGGGGCATCTTTCCACGTTACACCTCACGAAGAATTTTTCTCATCATACCAAAAAGGAGACTTTGGTACGGTGAAGATGGGTAACCATGTCACTAGTAAAATAGTTGGCATAGGTGAAGTAAGCTTGATCACTGAAAATGGAAACAAGCTTGTGCTGAAGGAGGTAAGACATGTTCCAGAGATGCGCCTAAACCTTATCTCAGCAGGAAAGTTAGATGAAGCCGGAATGATAAACCGGTTTGGTGCCTAGCGAGATGGAAACTCAAATGAGGAAGCATGATTATTGCTCGCGGCGAAAGGAAGGCTCTCTCGTATATTATGCGAGGAAAGACATGCAAAAGGGGAGATGAATGTTGCTCAAGATTCATCTAAAGAATTATGGCACAGAGACGACTAGGCCATATGAGCGAGAAAGGCTTGGAGATTCTCGCAAAAGATCATCTTCCAAACATAAAGGGACAGCCACTTGAATCCTCGTGAAGACCGCTTAGCAGAAAACAACACGAGTATCTTTCAAAAGATCAAATGATGCTAAAAGAAGAAAGCACATTTTGGATCTTGTTCATTCGATGTTTGTTCGACATCTGAAAGGTCCCTTGGCGGTGCCCAATATTTTGTTACCTTCATTGATGATCACTCTAGAAAAGTGTGGGCGTATCTATTGAAGACGAAAGATCAAGTTCTTCAAACTTTCAAGGAGTTTCATGCTTCTGTAGAACGAGCATCCGGTAGAAAGCTGAAATGTTTGAGAACCGACAATGGTGGAGAGTACGAGAGGTCCATTTGAGGACTATTGCAAGACTCATGGGATAAGACATGAGAAAGTACCTCCCAAGACACCTCGATGAATGGTCTAGCGAGAGAATGAACGAACGATTGCGAGAGAAAGTCAGGAGCATGCTCTCTCATGCAAAACTTCCCAAGTCATTCTGGGGAGAAGCGGTAATGACTGCAATTGATCTGATCAATTTGTCTCCTTCAAGACCTTTAAATGGAGAGATTCCAGAAGAAGTATGGTCTGGAAAGAAAGCCTCTTATGGTCACTTGAGAGTCTTTGGGTGTAGGGCATTTGTCCATATTCCTAAAGATGAAAGAGCAAAGCTTGATGCCAAAACGAAGGAGTGCATATACCTTGGTTCACCAAGAGATGAACTTGGCTTCAGTTATGGGATCCTGTAAACAAAAAGATTGTTAGAAGCGAGAGATGTGGTATTCTATGAAGATCAAACAATCCATGATCTTCAACAATCAAAGAAGCCAAAGACCATGGTGGTACACAATTCAGGGGGAGAGATTCCTCAAAGGAATGAGCAACCTGATCAGATGATACAGCCTCATCAGGTAGAGCAACCAGATGAGATAGAACAACCTGACCAGTCAGAACAAAGTCAGGAGATGCAGGAAGAACAAATGGAGACTGATCAGATAGAAGAAGAACCTCAAATGAGAAGATCAACAAGAGTCAGACAACCATCAAGAAAATATTTCTCAGATGATTATGTCACTCTTACTGATGAAGGAGAACCTCAAAGCTTTATGGAAGCCATTGAGATGAATGATAAAGAAAAATGGATGCAAGCCATGCAAGAAGAAATAATGTCTCTGAATGAAAATCAGACATATGACCTGGTGAAATTACCAGAAGGCAGAAGGGCATTGAAAAACAAGTGGGTGTTCAAGCTCAAGAATGAAGAGAACAACCCAAACCCCAGGTACAAAGCAAGAATTGTCGTAAAGGGGTGTAATCAGAAGAAAGGCATAGATTTTGAAGAAATCTTCTCACCAGTGGTGAAGATGACATCCATTAGAGCGATCCTTGGTCTAGCCGCAAAACTAGACTTGGAGATAGAACAACTTGATGTTAAAACAGCATTCTTACATGGAGACTTAGAGGAAGAAATCTATATGGAGCAACCAGAAGGTTTCGAAGAACCAGGCAAAGAACACTTAGTGTGTCGTCTGAAGAAAAGTCTCTATGGTCTGAAGCAAGCTCCAAGGCAATGGTACAAGAAGTTTGAACTTTTCATGACCCAACACAACTTTAAGAAGACATCCGCAGACCATTGTGTGTTTGTGAAGAACTATGACAATGGTGAATCCATTATACTATTATTGTATGTTGATGATATGTTGATAGTTGGGAAAGATAAGACAAAGATAGCTGCTCTCAAGAAGGCATTGAGCAAATCATTTGCCATGAAAGATCTGGGTGCAGTAAAGAAGATCCTTGGAATGAAAATCATCAGAGATCGTTCCAGAAGAATGTTGTGGATGTCACAAGAAGACTATATCAAGAAAGTTCTTGAAAGATTCAACATGCACAATGCCAAACCTGTACATGTTCCATTACCTGGTCATTTCAAACTGAGCAAGTCACAATGTCCGGGAAATGAAGAAGAAAAAGAAGAAATGAGCAAGGTGCCATATTCTTCTGCTGTTGGTAGCCTTATGTATGCAATGGTGTGTACAAGACCAGACATTGCTTATGCTGTAGGAGTTGTGAGTAGATTCCTATCAAATCCTGGAAATGAGCATTGGAATGCTGTAAAATGGATACTAAGGTATCTGAAAGGAACTGCCAAAAGTTGCTTGTGTATTGGCAATGGAAGTCTAATGCTCAGTGGGTATTCAGATGCAGATATGGCTGGAGATGTGGATTCAAGGAAGTCTACATCAGGATATCTGATTACTTTTGCAGGGGGAGCTATTTCATGGCAATCACGATTACAAAAGTGTATTGCTTTAAGCACCACAGAAGCTGAATTCATCGCAATCATCAAGGTTGCAAGGAGATCTGTGGATGAAGAAATTCCTACAAGAGTTAGGCCATAGTCAAGAAAGCTATATTCTCTATTGCGATAGTCAAAGCGCAATACATCTCAGTAAGAACTCGACATTTCATTCAAGGTCGAAACACATCGACGTGAGGTATCACTGGATTCGTGATGTGTTAGAAGATAAACTATTGAAGATTGAGAAAATACACACCAAGAATAATGGGGCAGATATGATGACAAAACCTCTACCAAAAGAGAAGATAGAAGTCTGTAAAGATATTGCAGGCTTATCATTAACCCCAAACTAATTCAAATATATTCCCCTTTTGGCTGGAGGGGGAGAATTGTGGGGTCCAGCCAATTCCTTTTTCTTTGGCTTTCGGTGCAAAATCTGCTTTCGGTGGTGCAAATGGTTTTTTTAATTGCAATTGGAAAACAACATTGCAATTGCAATTGCTTTTTCGGTGGATTGAAAAACATTTTTTAAATCCAATGCTTGCTTTCTTCCTCCTATAAATAGGAGGAATTGGAAGAAGAAGAAATCATCCCATCCCCGAGCAACAAAAACACAAGAGAGTGTGAAGGAAGGAATTGAACAGCAAGAGCTGTTCAGCAATCCTCACAAGAGAGAGTGTGAGAGAAAAATAGGGAGATCCTTAGAGAGTGTTTTCTCTAAGAGAGAAAAATTAGTAAGCCAATTTGTGAGTGTTATTCACAAATTGAAGATACAATTGTTATTGTATTTGTATTCCCATTGTTGTTATAGTGGAGATTTAAGAGGCCTACGGGTCCCGTGGTTTTTACCTTATTGAGAAGGTTTTCCACGCTAAAATTTTGTGGCGTTGTTATTATATTTTTCGCTTCCGCATAGTGCCTATTTTTGAGTACATAGAGGAGGGAAATTGTGCCGGTATTTCCCAACACATATGAATCAGGGTATAATTTTAAAAGCCTTATGCACTACAACCATACATATTATCCATAAATGCTCTAGAGAATTTTGCTCAAAACTCCATCAGAAGCATCTCACATCCACATTCACATAGATGAGTTGTTCACATATACATAGTTGAGTCAATCAAGAGTGCTTCGACCACATATAGAATATAGAACTCATACAAAATTTAAATTCAACCTTTCAACACTAAAGAATACCATGCTGAACAAATGAACGAGACTTAAAATTATTATAACGTGGTTCTCATCTCTGCTATTAATCCTTTCGTTAAAGGATCTATCGACTTTCTTTAAGCCTCATTTCCATTCTTAATATTAAAAAAAAAAAAAATAGTTTTAATCTTTACAATAGTTGTTGAATACTATTACTCTAGATCCATATTACTAGAATTAATTTTTCTTTTATAAATATTTTACAATAAGTTTATCAATCATGTTGCTTTCTTACAGGCAGTTGTGTGTATTTCTAAACATGTGTAACCTTTCCCCACAAGAATATTATTTTTTGTAAAGGTATACATAGAGGTATCAACCTCACCAAACTTTGTTAAAGTGATACCCAAAAGCTAATTCTTTCTTACACATGTAGTATGCAAAACACTTTTAAACCTATAGTCTTTCCAAAGGTAAATTTTAGTTTCACACTCCGATCCCAGCGACAACCATGGTGAAGGAATCTCCTAACAATACTATATGATTTTCAATAATAGAATAAGTTTTAAACAAATTTTTATCATAGCAATTATAGCGCATTGTGCGAGTGTCTATCCACCATCCTTTAAATCTACCAATAACATTGATTTCAGACATCATGGTAATGAGTTGGTTATCAACAAATTTTCTTGAAAAGGGTTCCAATAACATTAAATATTTCCTCAAGTTTATAAGACTAACCTTCAATTACAATACTATCAAATTTAGTAGACATGACAAAAAAGTAAACATCTTTAAATTGTTAGTGCAACATCAAATGCAAATGTAAGAAATAAATATTTTAATGAATTTTAACAAATCATCTTACAACTAAATTAAATTTTTAGCTACATGAAATAATTTTTAATCAAGGTCATGCATCTCTAATGGATAACTTTTGTACGAGTTGTTAAACTAATAATTGATTCTTATTTTTATATTTTATTGGAGTAAGTTGAAGTAATATCTTAGCGGAACACTAGTTTTAATTTTTCTAATTTGTATCTTCATCTTAAAAAGGAGATAACTTCAATACTAACATCATGACATGGTTGAAGATGACAAGGTTGGGTTCTTATGCATAAGCTTGTAATAAAATATTCAATTATTGACATGTGTGAAAAAGCATCTATTAAGAGAGAAAGATTTTGTCAATCTCTCAAATAAATCTTGGTAACACAAATAAAATGAAATTGGAAGATATTAAGAAATTCGACAATTGACAATAATTATAACATATTTTTCAAGTAAAGAAAAGCTAAAAAAAAAAAAATCATTGTAGCAGGTGTCATCCCAATAAGATTGACACCATAATAACTACGCCAATCGTGTGCAGTATGCACAATTATTGCATATTAATTCACACTAATGTTCATAAACATTAAATGGTAACACACAGCAAATAGAAGAAGTAAATAAAATGAACTGAACATTGCGAGCGATCAAAATCACACTCTCAGAATCATGTCCAAGTGAAAATGACGCTGAGGAGAGGATATAGATGTTCAACTTTCACATCACACTAGGTGATTATATCACTCTCAAGTATAATGCAATTAAAAGATAATGTTTTTGAGCTAAAGGCTTTATTACCCTTTGTCTCCTCCAATTTGGTGATATGAAATAGAATATAACTATTCTATTTTTTCTCCTCATTAATCCATTAAAAAATAAAGTATTTCAACAAAAAAAATAGTTTGATGACTATTTATTAGCCGTGTAAAATAGTTTTTTATATTTATTTAATCATAAATTAGATTTTATATGATTTATATGAATTTTATTACCAAAATCAACAATCTTATCATACACAATTAATGTAATGTGATTAGTTGACTATACAAATATTTTACACTGTAAAGAACCTTTTTCTCAAGAAAATATACTTAAATATGAAAAATCTTTGTGACTTAAGTATTAGAGATTAATCCAAAAATTAAAATAAAATATTTGATGTGATCTTGTGATATTATAATAATATTATGATTAATGTTTATGTGATAATTATTAAGGATAGAGACTATAAATGAAACATCTAAAATTATCAAAAGATTATTCTAAAAAAAATAATGGATAAAAAAAAGCTTAAAATTATCTAGATGATATAATGGTAAATTTGTTCTGGCCCTATTTCGTTAAATGAGAGTTTATTCTTTGATTTCAAAAGTCTAACATAATTGTATAATTTAAAACATAGAAAATATTCTATGCATTAATCATTTTCAATGGAAAATAGTTTCATACTACTATCGAATCATATCCACCTTTTAACTCTTCCTTTCTCTCAATTGTGCTCTTAATCATAATCTTCTCAACTCTAACATATATGTACATTTCTAAACGCTGTCTTCTGTGTATATTTAAAGGGCACGTGAAAATGAGCTTTTATGGTTACTTGATTAAAGAGTTTCCTGATTAAATTATATATGTTTTAATTAAGATCAAGGATTTTTTAGTGGATCACAAATTTAGAAAAGGCAATATTTATAAAGATAGATGATGTCCATCAAATTCTTCCCTAAAGATCACAAATTGTCCATGTAATTGCACTCTTCTGAGCCTCTAAAACTTCATCAATTTCTCTTCTTCATCAACCTTTAGAAGGGTCTAGCTCTAGTTTTAAGCTTGCCCCTTCTTTTTCATCTTTCAATTCTTCCTCTTTCAGTTTAATGGTTGCTTCTAAGTTTTGAGAGCTCAACTGAAGTAAATATTGGATGAGTTTATTATAATTTATTTTTAAAAATAAGTACTTTTCTTTGTAAAAAGAAAAAAAGTGATTATTATAAAATTTTAGGTTGATTGTGTAAACTTATTTGAAAAAGCAGAATCTAAAAATAAGGTAAAAATAACTTGTTTTGATAAAGATTAGCTTATCAAAATATGCTCATGCAGAAATAACTCTCAGAATATACGGAACTTCCTTTAATGAAATGTTTCGGACGAATTTGCCCTTGACTTAACTCACACACAACAATAGCAAATTTATCATATTCTCCTTTCCCACTAGATATCATATCACGCCTCCCCTCTCACTCTCCCTGCCTCCTACCACACAAATCACTTATAATTGTAACCAAATATAAATTTGCTTTATAAAAACACTTTTTTTTAAATCACTTATTTATAAATATTTATATTTAAGCTTAAACAAACTCACCCAATCTATTAATACTAACCGGTTGAGTTTTCATCAAATTTCTAGGTAGCATTTACCATCATTGTCCTAGTTAGGGGACATAAAAAAAATGTTTGACAGTCAATTATAATACAAGTCAACTAATCAATTATTTTATAAAATGTAAAGAAAGAAAAAAAAAGAGAAAAAATTAATAAAAAAAATACATATACATATATATTTTAGAAATAGTTAATTTATTGACTCAATTAACCACCAAATATTTATGGATGAAAAGTATTTTTTATTGAAGACCTCTTCACCATTCACCCTATCAATAATTCTTTTCCTACATCAATCAATATTTTACCAGTAGAGCCCAAGAAAGATCTACTTAGTATTAGAGAATATGCATTCAGTGTCCTCCTGCATAAAATCAGGCACCTTCCACAAGTGATCTTCAATCACTGCTTGTGTGTATTCACTGAGCGATATACAAGCTGCATGCTAAAGCCATTCCTTCTTTCAACTTTTGAAAAAAAAAACAATGAGATTAAATGGATACTTACTCTAAGATCACAACACAAGAGAAAATTAATTCATCTGTCTTTTCAATTGTTGAGAATAATGCAATATTCTTTTTATTGTTGACTGTAATTTTATTAAATATATTTTATTTGTTAGACAGTGATTTCGTATAATCAATAATATTAATTGATGGTTGGTTAATTAGTGGGTTAATAAGTTACTGTTCAACAGTCTTTTGTAATGCTTATTTAATAGGTTATTTCTTATCAGTTTAATACAGAGTAAAATTTCTATTTTTCTGTCGGCTCTGATTAACAGTGGTATCAGAATCGATAGTACGATTTGGACCGGCAGCTTAGTGATGGACCTAGCAAGGTCAAGGGTCAGGTGGAACTCGCTGAGGGGGAGAAGGGGAGGTAAACCCCGCTATAGGGGAGAAGGTTTAGTGGGTCTTTGTTTGAGGGGAGATGTTGGGATGTCACACATGGGAAAAACAAAGGATGTCACATGAGTATATAAACACACGTATGTAACTTCGTTAGTGAGAAACCTTTTGGAAGAAGTTTAAGAATAAAACCGTACGGGTTTAGACTCAAAGCGAACAATATCTTACTATTATAAAAATATGTGTGTAAAGTCCTCCTCTTATGCCCCAATATTTATTTATAAGAATTGGATAAAGACATTAACAAATTTACAACAACTCATGTATGTACCCAACCAACAAAAATATAATTGTTTGATGAAAATAATTCACTACACCGGTAAATTACTATGTAAGTTGCAATTGTTTCATTGTCTATATTATTAAAACATTGATGATTTTAAAAACTTTGCAAAGAATTGGGTAGAACCTTGCAATATACACACACAATGATTGCTCTGATGTGTGTTCTTTCTACTTACGTTTCGAAATACTTCTCTGGACTATATAATATTGATTGAACACGAGAAATGGAAACGACCGAAAATCTCCGATCACACACTCACCGTCAATATAACTTGTGTGTTTCAGGAAGCATGGTTATGATTTACGAGTGGACCATATACACAGATTAAACAATAATGAGTCAACAAAATAATTTTGCTTTTAAGTATTACTATTTTTTTCTTAATTGTTAATTTTTGGGATAATTTTATTTAAGCGATAAAGAATGAGATAAGATTGTTTATTGGATTTAACCAATCCGACAAATTGGATCAATCAGATTGAAGAAAGTATATTGATTCAATGTTTTTATATAATCATGCTTGTTTGGTTACACCTCTGTATACATTATGGATGCTTTGGATCACAGTTGAAAATGTTGTGAATATTTTAATATAAATGTATTAAATAAAGACAAAATAAATATAAAACTAAGGGTTATGATTTCTTCTCAAAATACTTTTCTTTTAAATATTTTTACAACGATAACTCATTTAAACTTTGATAATTTGAAACTTTGGAAATAGCTTTTGGTGTCATTTATAAATGTTAGATAATTAAATCAACTTAAAATTAAAAGTTTTAACATATAAAAATATGACTTGACAAAAAATAAATCTTCAATGTTAAAACTTCTCATCATCTACAATTTTTGAAGCATAATTTGGAAGTCATCGTAGAGAATTAACATGTTTTTTCCTGTCCATAGAATTAATGTTTAGTGTGTACTAACATGATTATTTATTTATGATTATTTATTGTATTTTATTGATATAGTGTTATTTTTTATTCTAAAATGAGAATTAGATTAGAAGTAATAAGTTAAGATAGTAACTTCTTTCCTCTCCTTACTACTCCATCACTATCATTGGTCATGTTTCACTAAAGAATAAAAATAATTTAATGTCACATTATTTATCTCGATTATATTATAAATTGATGTAGTTAAAATTTTTATACCAGTTGATTAAATAATCTACGTGGTTTATTTGAATTCTTGTCGATTGACTAAACAACGGACGTAATTTTATGAATTTATGTGATCTATAATATAACTGTCATAGAAAATCTCATTTTATCGTTCTCATAAACACTTTATCATTTTTATTACTCATTCTTTGCTCTAAATTTCTTTTATGCTCCTCAATCACATACTGTCTCTTCCTCTTTAGCAAGTTCTTGACCGTTTTTCACATTCTTTGTCTTACTCGCTCCATTATCGTTTCTCTTTCATTATTCTCAATTGTTGTTCATATTTTTAGACATTATTACGACGTTATTCACATTACGACATCATTTATGTTTCTCATTACATGTTTCTCTCTTTTCACTTTGAGTTTCTCCGTTATCATTATTCGTCTCATCATTAAAATATTTGTAATTATTCATTTCTCTTCCTCACTTCCCTCTCTCCTATCTCACTTATTTCTTCCCCCTCTCTCCTATCTCACTTATTTCTTCACACTTGTAAAGACAAAATAGAAGAAGAGAATTAAATTATATATTTAAAAGACAAAATACACAAATATATATATATATATATATATATATATAACAATCATTGAAAATATATATATCAACAACCGAAAAATTATATAACTATTTTAAAAAAGTTATAGAACTATTTGGCTCCTACAAGTTGGTTATCAATTAATTTCCCATAATAAAATGCAGTCTGTCAGAATTTCTGGCCCTGTGCTTCACAGCTCTATCAGATGGTAATATTGTTTCTTTTCACATTTTATATATTTACAATTAATTATTTTGATTCATGTACGAAAGAGTCTCGGTTGGCTGTTACTATATCACTGAATGACAGCAAGAGTTTCTGAGAAGGCGCACACCAAATTTTTGTTTATATATAAATTAAGGCCCCGTAAATGGGAGAGCTAGTTGCACTAATTAACATTTTGCTTAATCTTTTTTAGAAAGTACATCTTGTAATACTTGGCATTAATCTCCATCAACTTCAATCAATATCATAATTGATTTTTTATATATAAATTAAGGCCCCGCAAAATGGGATATCTATTTGCACTCGTAACATTTTGCTTAATCTTTTTTAGAAAAAAAACATCTTACAATACTTGACTTTAATCTTCAACAACTTTTATCAATATCATTTGTATTTTCATTTTGATATTAAAATCGAACCACAAAATATAGAGATATATAAAATTCGGAAACGGAAAACTATGGGAAAATGTTAACGGAAGAACTGAACTGAAGTTCTCGAGGGTGACTGGGTGAGAGAAGAACCACACAAAATTTATCTTTTTTCTAATAGTTATATTTATATTTAATTCTTTAATTAAAATATTTTCTATTATCTGGGAAAATTATTTTAGAAATTCAGTCATATTTAAGGATAAGAGTTTGTTTATTTCAAAACAAATAAAATTAATTCTAATAAGAGAAATTTTAAATTATCAAATTTGAATAAAAAAATATGATTTTAACCATAAATTCAAACTAAAATGTGTTTGTCAAAAGGGCTCATCTAAATTGATATACAAGCTGGATGCGTGAAGTTGTAAATTGGTTTACACTCGTATGATGTATGCGTATATATAATATAAAGTATACCCTGTCATTTAGTATATCCAATTGGTTGATAAAGTATAAGTTTTACTATTTTATACATTTAATAATGGGTATAAAGTGTGCCTGTCATTTAGTACTTATAATTTTATGTGCAATTTTATTCCATCTTTTTTGAGTTATAAATAATGTTGGTTCTTAAACAAAAAATCATGATGTTGATTAATGGGTTGATTTGTTTAAGATTATTTGTTTAAAAAATGTTTTATTTTTTTGTAGAATAAGTATTTTTATTCTTTTGATGTGTTTATTGCAGAAAAAAAAACCCATAATTTTTCTTTAAAAACCTAATTCTTAAATGTTTATTTAAATAATTAAAAAATGTTTTTTAATAAATAAATTTAAACAAGTAGATCAAATATCATAAATATATCCTTAATTTATTCGTTAAATGAAGTATGTGTAGGTGTGATCGGGTTGATTTGTTTGAATTGGGGGGAAAATAAACATTTAATTCGGATGAATCATTTTATTTCATAACCTAAACATGAATCAAACAAATTTAGTCTTTATTGGGTTAGTTTATTTAGAATTTATAAGGTCCAGTCTCAAGTGATTGTCAAACTAACCCAATGGGTTTTAGAATTTATCATCTCTTACAAGGGAGTCTCAAATGCAATTTAAGGTCACGTATGTGATAGGAATTTTGTGGTGTGAGAATTTGGACATTTGGGTTGATTACATCATATATTCCATTACTTCTTTCTTTCTTGTGGGATTTTCACCCTTATTGATATATTCCTCTAGGTATTGACTTTTCCCTTGTTGATCATGCATTGATGAAATAATTAAGGTTTTCTTTCTTTAAAACTATTGGCCAAAATGACTCACCTTTGCATCATTTACCATTGTTTTCTTCTTTAAACCTTTATAAAACCTTCCTTCCATTTTAGTTCATTACAAGCCTTGAAGTGAAAAATCATGTTATAAACGATAATTTTGTTTCAAAGTTTCTCTCGGTACCGTCATTATGTACATACAAAAAAAAAAAAAAAAGATATAATTTTGTTTCAATATTTCGGTACATTCAATATTATTTTGTTTTGCTAATATTGTTAATTGGGTAGTTTGACATGTATATATTTGTACCTAGTTTATAAATGGGACACAAGAAAAATTTTCCCTACAAAACCTTTTAATGACATTAGAGGTAGACCTCTAATATACTGAAATTGAAATAAATTGCGAAAACTCAAACAATAGAAACTAAGATGGGATCATGGGGTACAAAGTAAATTGAGACGAGCAAAACACTGGACCCAAAACTTCCAAAGGCCCAACTATTACAAAAAAACCCAGACTTATAACTATGGCAAAGACGAAGAAAACATAATCAAATAAATTGATGAAAGCATCACCAATCTAAATTATTACAATATAAACTATTCAGTTGATGAAAATGCAGAGTGAATCGTGCACAATAAAAATTACAAAAGAAATATGCAACCTATCAAATTACTTATTTATTCAATCTGTCAATGTTATTAATTGTTGTGAAAATTAAAATAGGGTTTAAAGAATGATGAAGGTAAAGATATAAAAAAGGATCAAAGTGATGAATTTAATATGAAGATGATAATGTAAAAATAAAATTTATTATTAAGTGGTATTTTAATATATATATATATATATATATATATATATATATATATATATATATGAACCATTTAGTGGTGAAAGGGATTGGATCCTTCGACGAAGAGAAGAAAACGAAACTGTGAATGGCCTTTGGCTACTTGGAAGAGTTTTTTCAAAACGCTGAATCTTAACTTTTAATTCATTATATTTTATGTTTTTTTTCCTCTTAAAGTACTCATTAAATTCTTTTATTATCATTTTTTAAATAATATAAGATTCTATACCAAAAAAATATTCTATTAAATTTAACTGTAAATATTTTAAAATAAAACATAAGATTAGTAATAAAATATATAATATAAAAACATATAATAATTACAAGTAATTAATATGATTGAAAAATTCATTTTCAAACAAAATTACAAGAATATGATAAAAAAAATTATAAATATTATAAAATATATTTTTATCAATACAAATTTATGTAAGAATTTCAAGTAAACATATCTATTTTTATTATTTTATATTTATTAATTATTTTAGCATATTATTTATGAAATACTTTTAGTTTAACAAATTAATTTTTTAATTTTCAATTATCAATTACTAACTTTTAGCTATTAATTAATTTTTAATTTCTAACTAACTTGTTAATTTTACAGCTAATTCTACCAGATCCAAATAGTTTAATTGATTTTGTTTTTCAATAAGAAAAGGATTGAGCATGAATCATATGATATGTTGATATCCAGAGAGACACCAACCATGGATTGCCCCTACCAAACCCGCACTTCAAGTAATCATGTTCCTATAACCTGCGAATTTGTAATTCTGTACTTATTGATTTTAATTCAAATTCAATTAATTAATTAATTATTCCTACAATAATATATAGCTTTGTAGTGCAAGACTTTGTATTCACATAGTTAAATGCAGAATCGAGGTTTAGCCATAACCTCGTCAAAAAGATTCGCAGACACCCTTACGTGCAGCCACGTGTAATTAATCTACCCCACACTCCCTCAAATTCAGATTTTCTCTATCTCATTCTTTCCTTTTAGTTATAGACATTTCCAAATAGTCCTGTCAAAATAATTATCATCATTATTATTACTTTGGCGGAAAATTCGAGAGTGAAGGGAGAGAATTTCTGGTATGACTTTGAATATAAAGATAATGTGCATATAGCTAAAATATAAATGTAAAGGATATTTTTAATGAAAATATTATAATTAATTTTCATTAATACATTCTTCAATCTATAAAAAATATGCTTCATAGTTATTAGATAAGTAGTTAGTTGTACTAAATTTTATCGATTTTAATTTTTTAAAATTTATCCTTATTGTGCGTGAATAAAATAAAGAATTGAAGCATTAAATAGTGATATTAAATATATAAAGTTTATTTATATCTAAGAAAAAATATACTTTTGTAAAGAGTAACTATATATTATGAGATTGTAACCACACGGTGCGATACTTCGAAGTAGCACGTATTGTAATGGATCATACAGGTCGTTTAATTAAAGTTATACTATTAAATCAAATAAAACAATTACAAAAATAATATTCGAGTATTACAAAATTTCATTGACAAAATTATTTAAATATTCTTATAAATTTGAATTTCTTTTATTGTAAAAAATTTTAAATTAAATTTTTAAAAAAATCAATTTAACCCATTTTACGGATTTTATAACTACTTGTCGATCTTCTCATTAATTTAATTGTTAACCAATTTTTAAGATAAACCTAAGTAAATACGGAACCCATTAACTAATTTTTCGTCCAAATCAGGCGGTCTGATTTCCAAAAGCTGAGTGAGACTGAAATAGATTCTCAACCACACGTGATAGTGTGTTACTTATTGTTATTATTTTCTCTTTTAAAAGATAAAATACTAATAACATTTTCGGGACACACTCTCCTATAAATACTTAATACTATGACTTTAAAACTCTCATACCATGAATGTCAATTTTTAGCATAGATTCCTGAGAGAAAGAGACTTTACTCGAAGAATTTGGAGCTTTTGAATTAAAATAATAGTATGAAATATTATATAAAATATAATCTGAAAATGAAATTAATTTAGTTTTTAAAATAATGTTATTTAATAAAATAAGAAATGATTTATTGTGACGAGTGACGAGACAGCGTACACTGTAACTGGCATCTTATGTCTCGATTCTGGCATCTTATTAGAGATCCTAACCTCACTTGTCTCCTTTCAACCTTTAAAATCTCCCCTTTCTTCTTCTTCCTCTCACTTCACACAACACAAAATTCTTAATTTTCCAATCCAATAGTGTTAGAAAGAGAGTGAGAAAAAAAAAATGAATGTGTTGGATTCTAATGTGGAGGCTCTAGCCTTCAACTACTTGAGCTTCGGTTTGCTCACTGCCCTCAACAATTTATGGACTTGGGTTGCTCTCCTTACCGCCGCACTCAGTTTCTGGAAGATTCGATCCGCGGGCTGCCCCAAGCCCAAGCCCAAGCCCAAGCCCGATTCCCAGCCCGAACCGGTCTGGTTGGCGCCCAGTGAGATACCAGTGGAGGAAACGGAGCCAGCGCGACAACCTGCGAGTGGTAACGGCGTGACTGAAGACTTTGACGGCGTGAGGAAGGGAAAGTTCACCGTGTATTACGAGGAGGAAATGCCATGCACGTGCGAGGAGGAACGTCAAGGGTTAACGTTGTTGACGGCGGCGTGGAAAGAGAGAGAGGGGTTTGAAACGGAGTGGTGGAAGAGGTGGGAGAATCTGTTGCGGTTTAGAAACGGAGAGAACGAGAACGGGTGGTACACGTGGCAAGACGTTACGGAGCTTAACGGCAACGTTGTTAGATTATGGGATGGTGGGTTAAGTGGGTCTTTCGCGAGGGAATCGTGGTACAACAACTTGGGGACATTAATTCGCGGGTAAAAAATATTATTAAATAATTCGGGGGCATTATTATTAGATTTAGATTATGTCGTGAATCCTTATGTTCGATTAATTAATATCTCCATCAAGATTTGGAGAGATTAATTGAGATTCGAAAATATGTATATATGGTAGTGGGTGGATTTTTGCAAATTTTGATGATGAAAATTATAAACTTGAGAAATAAAGCGTCATCATTTGTGTCTAAACTTTGACACACAAAATCACGAAACCAAGCTTTGCTTTTACGTTTTTTATTCTGTCATTAGTACTTGTTTCTAAATATCACGCATCTTCAAATTTGAATATAGTGAATTAAGACTGAATAACTTATGAACATGTTATATACATCTAGCTGATTTTAAAAAAAAAGTTAAATAAACGTGTTACAAGTTACAGTTCTATCTACCTGTTGAATGTTGTTGTAACAAATATTCAATCACGTACACGTTTATAAATTTGAATTCTTCACTCTATTTAGAGTGAAATAAATGTGAATTCCTCCAAAAGAGAGAAAACGTAGTTTGGAAAGGGAAAATTTATTGAAGAGTGAGATAGAGATGGCAATGGTGTGTGGAGGTAAGACACCCAAGAAGTGTGACGTGAAAGAACATAGAGAGATGGCTATGGTGTGTGGAGGTAAAATAACCAAGACATGTGACGTGAAAGAACTTACAAGAAAAAGCCATTGTCCATTCTTAGCGTTTGGCTGAGCTGGAATAATGTACGTTGTGAGTCATTTTTCATATGGTTGTTGAGCCATATGTTTGAAAATTTGACTGTTCAGTGAAGTGTGGACGGTGATTAATAATAGAGTGAAGTGTGGATGGTGATTCTTCTTTTTTCTTCTTTTTTTTTAACAATTGTGGACGGTGATTTAATAAAAATTAATCATATAATTTAAAAATTAATTTTAATTAAATAATTTCATATAATCAAATTGATTATGCTAACGTTTGGCCAAACATGCAACGATTATTTATGGTTCTATAAACTGGAAGCTATCCCAAGTGAAAGGTCCCCACATGCGAAGGCGTTATATTTGTGGTAAGAAAAGGAACGAAGTTATATGTAGTCATTAGTGTATTCCCAATCATATGCGAATATGCCAGTTTGTGCAATAATTACTTTCAAAGTTTCATGATTTCTAATCTTATTTTAGGGAATAGATAGAATAGAAGCCGTAAACGAATTCACTTGTCAAATAGGTTGCTGTATCTTCAATTCATTCATGTGATATTGACGTTCAATCCATGTTAATGGGTTTGGTGACTGTGGTCAGCTATGAACTATTCAGCCTTGGCAGTTTCATCATGTTATATGCTATGATGCGCGCTCAAGTGAAAACTACATATATCTTAAATTAATTTGATGGGAAGAAACATAATTTATTTTTCACGTTATAGGTCCGTTCTTAATCACAATGCATCTATTATGTATTTATTTTAAAGTGATCAATATGTCTATTGTTATTAATAAATAAAATAGTGGAAAGCTTTTGTACACTGTGTGGCTGAGTACCACCAACACCCCACCTTGATGACATTACCAGTTTTTTTTTTTTTCGTTTTCAAACTTAGGGAATCTTTCGGTACTCAGAACAATATATCAAAGCATGACAAGGAAAATGACAGGCAAAAACATGACAAACTTCAGTGTTACATCTTAGTTTTTAAAAAATAATAAAATAATTTTTAAAATTATAACATATATATTATTTTAATTTTTTTAAGATATTTATTATTATTTTAATTTTTAAATTATATAATTTTTTTATTATTTTAATTTTTGACAAGGGAACTTAAAATAAAAGTAAATTATTAGTTTCGAAATAAAAATAATAATAAATTATATAATTTAATAACTAAAATAAAAATAAATATATTTGTAAAATAATAAACATATTATACTTTCCATAACAATCTTATTACTTTTCATCCTTCCACACTAATTTACTCAACTTACAGTTCCTGAGGAACCAATATTTAAGTGCACGCTAAATGACAAATAAACTAAATAAATAATGATAAAATATAATATGATTGTACTTCCTCTAATTAAAAAAATTATGTTAAATATATTTCAGTCATAATTAGACTATCAGTAGATTTTATAAATATTTTTAATTTTTTATTGTAGACAAAATTTTTAATTATATAAAAGTATTATATTAACACACATTTTATAATCCCTTGATTTTAAAGAAATGGTATATTAAAATCCTTACAAAGATATAAAAGTAATATTAAAAATAAAAAATAAAATAGTGTCTCCAAAATATTAGAAAGGTCAGTAATGTAGTTTGGTCGTATAACAAACACTCAAACAATATAAATACTTAAAATATTCTCCACGAGGAACATTAAAATTGCGGAGTTTCCTATGTGGAAGTAGTGGTAGAAAACTCTGTGTCAAAGAAAATGAATCTGATTATTAAATAAATCCATATAAATACTATACAATAAAAATCAGCGGAAAATCTTCAGTTCAGAAGCTCAAAGCATATAAAAGACAAATCCAACCATATCAACTATCAAGTCAGGGATAATTTAATTCTGGTTCCGTGGTTTTTTATATTAGTTTTACATAAAAGAAAATTAATTATTTATCTATCTTTCAAAAAATATTCAATATATTAATTATAATTTTCCCTTTTACTTTTATGCTCACTTAATTTTCAAATTACATAAAGAGAATTAATTATTTAAAGAAACGAATGAAGAAAAATAGATATAATGCATGATAAAATTTGTAAAGAATTATATGCTAAAGACAAACTATTTATAAAAAATTATATTCTAAAGACAAACATATAAGATTTCTGAATTTATATGCTAAATCGAAAAATCAAGTAATAGCAATTAGAATTCAGTCAGATATTTTCAAATATTTCGATCTAAATCCATACGTAGTCTCGCCATACAATCCACAGCATAGTAAGGAAGAGAATGAAATCAAATAAAATAAAATATTTAAATTAAAATAAAAAATTGAAAAGATAGATATTACATTTATTTATTTATATTTTCCTTCTCTTTCTACAAGAGGACTTTAATCTTGGTTGTCATCCAATAGAAAATCACTTATTTTGTATGAGCAGTTTGATGAGTGGCATTCAATATATATAGTCCACAATAACACAGTAACTGGTCCACACTCTTTCTCCATCACTTGTTCTTTAGTTAAAAAACAATGAGATATATTATCGTAATTAATAAATAGGATATATACTTTTTAAATATATTACATTTTCCTTTTTAAGAATTGCTTAAATTATATAGAACATGACGTTAAATGTGAACTTGTGTCATTCTCGTAGCTAACAACAACATTTTTAATATATATATATATATATATATATATATATATATATATATATATATATATATATTATATAACATATTATCATTGATATCTTGTTGTCGAAAATTAGAAATTATATGTCAAAATAAATAGAATGTGGACGCTATTTGCATCAACTAAAAGAGAGAACTAAACAAAAAATAAATTTGTTAAGTTGTAGATGGTTTGACTCCATCGTCGTTGCAATGATATCGTAGTTAGTTTCTTCTTCTTTGATTGTGTCAAAATTTATATATAGTTAATTATAAGCTATAAAAAATAATTGACAATTTAAAAAATATTAACTATCAATATAATAACAAAAATAAAAGTGGTGGAATAAATACGTAATTTTAACTTTCCCTTTTAAATTAGGGATGTTAAAGTCATTTTATTATCCATTAAACCTTATATATAAAATTTACTGTTTATTAATGTTTATTTTTATTTTTGTAAATTTTTATTCCAGATTTTTAACTAAATCAAGTTAAAAAGTTAGTTCTAGGAGAATCTAAACTACGTCTATAAAAAATATAAAATATTTAAATAAATAAAAAAATCAAAGGGTAATTGTGGTGGATTGAAGCATTGGAGGGAAAGCCTCTTGGGAAGGGTAATTGCGGAGAATATTGCTAGTATTGCAAGAGGCCAGAAAATACATAGGTGATATGCTACAAGTTTCAAGAGAGATACAAGGTTTGAGCTTCATAAAAATGGACCAACAAAGTTGATGGAAAACTTGTCATGGTTACTAATATTAGACTTGTCATGGTTACTAATGAAGATAATGTAACTATTAAACTTGTCATGGTTACTGATGAAAGATAATGTAACTATTTTTGCCTTCAACAACATTTAATTAGAGTCTTCTATTTATTAAAAAATGTATTACATGTCCTAAAGTTGGCTAACAACCTTATTTATATACACAAGTTTTCTAAAGACCTGAATTGTTCATTAACATTATTTCATTTTGATATTGTGTCTTTCAGGACTTCATCGCGTGGCACATGATTTTAATCACTAAAGAGTGGGGTGAGTTTTACATCCTAGAACAAAAAGATTAAAGGCAGAATCAGAAATTACCCTCGAGCCAACAAAAAAAGATATTTGAGCCAATATTTGTAAATATAAATTTAGTTATTGATACAAAAAAATTATATTTGTAAATGATAATTTTATATTTTTATGTAAATAAAAAAAATTTAAAGGAATTATTTTACATTTATAAATTATTGTTTACTTTTTTAGCAATGTTTATAATAAAATTAAATCTTAGACATTAAAAATTTTATTATTGATAATTTTTATTTAATATTTATAAATTATTGTTTCAAATTTTTATATTTGTAAATTGTTGTATTAAAGAATTACTGTTTCAAATCTATAATTTGACAAAAGCTTTCGTAAATTATGAATATCTTTTTGTCCAACACAGAAAATATTTTTAATTTTATGTATTTTAAGACTCGATAACATCATTTTATAAACTTCATTCACACTAGTACTGATTGTATTAAATTAAAATAATAAATATAAAATCTCATACATATCATTATTTGAACCGTGCAAGATTTAAGAAAAAAGATATTAAGAATCAGGTTTTGTTCTTGCATCAAACATAAATTCATTTCTTGTATCTTCAGATAATTAGATATGGAAGGAGTGACCTTAACCTAACTTGCTTCAATTATCATCACAGTACTAATGATTGCAAGAGTACGTATAATTTTTAATTGGATTTTGGTGGATCTTGTAGATTTAAAAATTAAAGTTGGAGAGCTTGAATAATGCTATAAACTTGGGACACTAGAGGATCGGTTTTAATTTGTAATCTGTCAAATCATTCAATTATACTTTAAGAGCTGGTTTGGATTATTGGATTTGTTGATTTTAAAATAGCTTACTTAATTATAAGTATTATGGTTTCTAAAATCGGTCGAACTCGGTCCAGTGTCTGGTACTATACATTAATTTAATATGTTTTTAAATATTACATTAATTTTATTTTAAATATTTATATATTACATTCATTTTATTTTAAATAAATATTACTTTATTAAAAATCGGTTCAACTGTGGTTGATATCGATTTCAATCATTCAACTAATAAATCAATATGTATTTATTGGAGTGTTTCTGATTTTTAAAATTTTGATAATTATGTTAAGTTGCATATTCATGAATTTTAAATTCAATAAACTTGACCTAATATAATATGTTTTAATTAAAAATATAATATTGTATTTAGATTTACTTTATTAATTTAATTTAGTATATATAATGTCGTTTCATTTTTGTGTTACGTGAAAATCATTTAACAAATTAGCAATTATCACACTTGATTTCCTTTTAACTCCTTTTTCTTCTTAACCGGACAACAATTTCACTACTTTTATATATTTCTTTCTTTTATTTTATTTTCTTTTCATTCATCACTCTTTCTTTTCTTTTCTTTTCATTCTACCCTATCAAACAAAGCCCTAAAGAGAAATCAATAGCATGGTTGTGGGATAATTTGAGAAGTGAAGGGGATTAGGAAATGATGAATTGGCAATCAAGTTCAAGAGAGAGAAAACTTTCTTCAATGAACCAAAAATCTTTGAAACATAGGAAAACATATATGTGCATGGATCCACAAATTAATTACTTCATATATATATATATATTTAATTATTAATTATATTTCAAAATTTTTATTTAATTGATATTTATGAAAATATTTTCTCTTCTCTCTCCTTGAATATCAAGTATTTATGGAAACATCATCTCTGTTTTCTTTCTTTACAATTTTATTTACTTTTACAACTAATCCATTCATTCACAAAATATACGTATTTAACTGATTATATATTTTAGTTACCTATCAAATATTTTTTCAATTTTATCTATCTCAACATACTCCCATGCATACATTGATGTTTAACAATATAAAACATCTCTGTTGAACTGTTGTGAGCTCGCTTTTATTTTTAATTAAGGTCTGTTTTGTCTATTGGCCTGATATGGTGCCAGCAGGCCGGCCCCATACAGAGATAACTCAGTCTGGTCCTATCAAATTGGCCCAATAAGTACCCATTGATAGCTTTATTAAATATCAATCACTTAGGAGAACAAATATAACATAAAAAGAATTTAAAAACTAATAAAAAAATTCATTATTTCCACAAAGCCTTTAAAAAATTTATTGTCATTCGTTAATGAAACAATAGTCCTTTTTTAAAAGTTTTTATTCAATTTAATGAGCATCCCTACTTCCTTTTTTCATTATTTGGTGATTGAAAGGATGGGTTGGAGAAAATGATAGACTTTTCTATTTACACTCTCTTTCTATTGCACAGTAATTACAAGATTATTCCTTTTCGTCATAGCCTTACAAATAAGAGGGGTGTGAGGAATACATTCTTTAATTAAGATACTTTTTTTAATTAACTAAAATTTATTAAAAATCTATAATTAAGATAGAGAATCATCGATCAAAACACATAACTCATAAGAACCACAAAATTTTGTCATTACTAGCGAAATTGTGGTTGAAGTAACTTTCTACAACTGTAATATCTATTGCAAAATATATTATATTTTAACAATGGTATAATCAATGATAGTTCAAAATTATTGTTATGAATCTAAAACAACCGTGGCTAAAAATATTTTCAAGAATAGTATATATACGGGATGCAGGTGATCTCAGGCCAAGGGTACTATCAACACATGCAAAGAAGGACCCAGGAGTATCACAAATATTGAACATTTGGCATGTTAGATAGCTGAATGCTCTACCACAACTAAATGAACAATAAGTGGGTGAATATTCTTGAAATAACTATATATTATACCCCTAATCATAAACCATTAGAGCCCTGTAAGTAAAATTAAGAATGAAATCTCAATTTCTCTCATCTTGTCAGGAAAAAAAGGAAGTTTTCAAAACAAGACTTAGTAGACCAAGAAAATTACCCATTCACTCCTATGCGTCATTGGGAACATATATGAATTTATTGATTATATTAATTCTCTCCTAAAATTATCAATAGTCTCGGACCTACAAAATTTGGAAAAAAAAATATATTAAGTAGTTTCATTTACGAAACCATTTATGTAAATGGGGCAGATTACAAACTATCTACATACGTGAATTTGTTTTGGAAGAAGGCATCCATAACTAAAATACTACTGGTACATATAAGAATGAAGGCGCACACAATATGATATCTAGTATAGTAGAGACGTCATATGATTCAGCACCTAAGACCATGTGGGCATGGGGAGAAGGAGATATCATACCCAGAAAAGGTAATTAATTGACAAAAATATTTAAATTAACAAAGAAATCGATAATATAATATGTAATGTAAAATGTACACTCACATTACATTGATTGATCGAAAAATAAACTCTATGACCAATACATTAATCAACTGCCACAAATTAAGTCCAAATTAATGTGAACAAGTATCGTGACTGAAACAGTATCTTTGATCGAGCTAGACTGCTAGTGACCTCTAATTCCCCACGTGGTGGTTGGATAGAGAAATTAACCATGTTTCATTGAATAGAGAAAGAAGTCCCACTAAACGGAGGACACTTGGTTATAAAAGAAACTAGAAAACAAGTATAAAAAAATGTTTGATGAATACTAGTATTTATATCACTATTCATTTTATTAATTTTTAAATGAACACTTTATCAATTATATACTTTTTAATTTTTAATTCTTAATCAGTAAATTTTTTTTTTTCAAGTACTCTATCATTGTTATAAGGTTGGTTTAATGTTAGGAGAAAAAAATTTAAAGAAGGAGCAACGGATGATTGCATATTCCAACTTTTTTTAAAAAAAGAAAATACTGCACCAACTTTGTCCAAAAATTAATGAACCCCATGCAATTATGGATGTTCTCAATTGAACACACGAAAGCACCAAGCTAGCTGTTATGAAACATCAAAGTTTCTCAATTATTTATGGGTTCATATTGCGTTGCAACTCATCCATCTTGTATGATTATGTGCTAGGTCATTTGTCCAATTATTACTGACACAACCCAATACTGTAGTTGAATGTGTGTACCCCACATTCAATTCTCAGAAGAAAATATGGTAGCTATAGCTACTTAATTTTCGGGGATGCATGGCTAACTAATTAATAGTACAAGTTCACGTGGACATTGGGCCACTCTTACCATATTAATGCAGCAAAACTTAAATAGTAGTTGGTACATTTTTCTTGGCTTTTTTCGATTCAAGTCGCTTTCAGAGCTTGCGTTATTCGAGTTTGTCAATTACAGTAGATTAGGAAAGGTTCCAAATCCAATATATATATAATCACTAATCAACCCAAAAGCACAAACTAAAATTGTTGGTGCCTATGCTGGCTATCATATATGATGTTTCTGCTCTTCCTACCCTAAATATATCCCTCATTTGAGGCAATAGACGTATAAACATTTATGATTATGGATAATTATTTTTATCCCCTTCAGATATTCGCACTCTTAATTATTATTATTGTATTTATTATACTAGAAATATTAGCATACTATTATTTTTAAAAATGATGATAATAACTTAATAAGGTTTGATTTTGATTGTGTTATCCAAACTAGTTCCTACCATTACGGTGATATCCTTTGTATGTTATTTTATTTGATATTTTAAATTTTGTTTAAGATAACGTTAATGAGAAACTTGGTTACTAGTTAGTGAATAAAAATAAAAAATACACTTTTAGATAAGAATCTTAACTATGAATAATCATTAAACTAAAAATAAAAAATATAACATATTAGAAATGTGAATTAACCCACTTGTATAAGAAAAAAAATCAACTTGTAAACTTGTCTTCTATTCTATCTATGTACAATTAACGAGCTATGTTTCTAAATAACATGCAATTTCCAACGTAACATTTCCCACATGTATCCAAGCACACTGCTGATTTGACCCACTGTGTTGGTGGGGCACTTTCTATTCAGTATTCATGCAATGCGTGAAATAATGGAGGGATTGCACATGCCTTGTTCCCAAGCGCAAAATGTACGTAGCTGCATCGAGGATAACATCTATTTCATATCTCCATCGTTTTGGTTCAATAAAGTGCCCTCAAATGGTGAAGGGAAAATGAAAAGAAGATTATATATATGGGAAAGCTTTAATAAAGTCCTGTATCATTTAAGGGTACAGCACAAATAATTCCTCCATATATAGAATTCAATCATGAACATGCCAACCTTACTCATAATTTTCAACCCTTTGGCCAACTAGGCGTTAAAGTCTAGAATGAATATTACTCTCTAAATGACATGCAATCAAGTGTCGATGAAGCTGGTCATTATTTTCAAATCGGACGTATAACTTAGTTAAACCACACAAGTAAAAAACAAAAAGTCTAAGAAGGAACTTTCTCTATCGCAAGGCCCTCATCATTGTCGTGGGGGGATATGATGCGTAATATGAAATTTCATGATTTAAATTTTCTTTTTATATAATAACAATAAATGTTGAAAATCTCCCTTCGAAACAGTTATTATTTTATAAGTCTACTTATAAGATTGAATTAAACTTATAACTCACATTTTTAATTTGATATTAAAATCAATTACAAGATCCTTTATATCTTATTATAAGAGATCTTTTATATTTTATTGTAAATTCTTTTTTATAATTATAAAATTTATTATACTATATTATATATATAAGTAAAAAATAATCTTTACTATATTAATCAATTTATAAAATTAAATTAAATTCATCATCCACATTTTTAATTTAATATCAGAGTTTTTAAGTTTTTTATTTTAACAATTATC
Organism: Hylodesmum podocarpum; assembly: GCA_026586105.1. Taxonomy (NCBI): domain Eukaryota; kingdom Viridiplantae; phylum Streptophyta; class Magnoliopsida; order Fabales; family Fabaceae; genus Hylodesmum; species Hylodesmum podocarpum. Next base: position 3,098,122 of record JALJEV010000493.1, on the reverse strand, counting down.
CTGGATACTATTCTAACCTATTACTAAACTAATCCTATGATATCCGTACCTTGTCGGGACCGTATAGACGATTCTAACCTACTACTAAATTAATCTTATAATTTTATTCCACGGTTCCAATAAAGAGTCAAAGACCAAGCACAGTACCGCTATAAAAATAAAATTGCACTAACACACCGCCAATACTGCTACACCATAACACAAAGTTTCTAGTTTATTCTAGTGTACTGATTTTATTTTAAAAAAATTAAAAAATTAAAATATAAAAAAGTAAAAATATAAATCTAACAAAAATCGTTTCTCTGTCAATAAATGCCCAATTCCCACACTCCCTCCTCAGTCCTCACACTACAAACATTGTCACCACTAAAGCAGTGACAACTCTTCCATCAGTACACCACTCTTTTTTTCTCTCCCAGATCTACACAAACACAACACACCAAGTCACAAAAACAAAAATAATAATAATAATTACAAAAGAAAATGGAACTTCAACTTCAACTTCAACTCAAACTTACACTCTCAACTCTCTTCCTCTCCATTTTGCTAACATCCCAAACCCTTCTCACCTTCGCATTACAAAGCAAACCACAGGATCTAGTCCGAACCTCGTGCGCCCACGCGCGCTACCCGCGTCTGTGTCTGCGCACACTCTCCAACTTCCCCGGGCCCGCCAACACCCCTCTCGACGTGGCCCGGGCCGCGCTGCGTGTCAGCCTGGCCCATACCCGCCGGGCCGCCAAGTTCCTGCACGCTTTGTCCAAAGGCGGCGCCGCCTCCATGAGCAAGCGCCAGCAGTCGGCTCTGCGCGACTGCACCGAGCAGATTTCCGACTCCGTCGACCAGCTCCGGCGGAGCCTCAACGAGCTGCAGCACCTCCGGTCGGAGACGTTCAGGTGGCAGATGAGCAACGCACAGACGTGGGTCAGCGCCGCCCTCACCGACGGCGACACCTGCCTCGACGGCTTCGCCGGTAATGCCAGGCCCGACGTCAAACGCAGGGTCACGGATTCCGCTAGAGTCACCAGCAATGCTTTGTATATGATTAATAGGCTCGGTCAAAGTAGGACCGGCAAGCCCAAGCCCAGATCGTGAGGCCCGCTTGTTATGGGTTAACATTATCATGAGTATGAAAAGGAAAGAACATGGTTAAGTGTAGTACTACGGGAAACTGTGATGTATGTCTTGTTAATTAATTACTTAACTACCGTATGTGGTCTTTAATCTGATAACTTTTTTTCGCGTGTGTTTCAGGCTACCAATATGATTATGTAAGTATATTAGTATAAATCTTAAAATAAAGTGGTTTACCAACATTGGATGTATCTTTCTTAGTTTTTTTTTTTTTTTTTTTTTTTTTTTTTTTAATTTAATAGTTTGATATATTTAAAAATGAAAAATATTTAATAAATAATTATAATATTTAGATAAATATGTATATGATACACAGATAAATTGAATTGACTGTGTATTGTAATTAATTGACTGTGTATTGTAATTATATTGATTATGTGTTATAATTCTTAAATTATTTAAGAGTGACGAAGTGTTTCAATTTATCTCGTTGTTCAAAATAAAATTTAAGTTTAATATCTCACGTGATATAAACAAAATTAGAAACAAATTATTTTTGATGTATCTCAAGTTTCGATCCTAATTTTAGTAGCCATAGCTATCACATAATATCTCTACTCTTTAGACAATATTAGACTAATTTGTAGCAAGTTTTTTGCAAAACACAAAATTGTCATTAAATTGGAACCAACCTCGTAGGCATAAATTTAGAAGAAAGTATCACCTAAAGCCAACTCATAAAACACAGTATGAGTTGTATTTGTATAGCATTTTCCATGAATTTAAATACAACTTGATGGTCTTCATCTCGTACTTGGCAATAAACACTATGCATGACCCATCAACTGTTATTTCCCATGAATCTCTACAGGTTTTGACTCTATAAAGCTGACCAATTTACCAATGGTTCTGAACATCATTGGTCACCCACTAAAGCAATATGCCTGATAACTACCCATTTGACTCAACCAAAGGAGTAGTCTGAGTATGTTACACATTGTCCAATTATTCTGCCAGATAAAAACACAAGACTTGAAATGAATTTTTTTTTTTCTAGAAATAAAGAGATTGACAATATGTATGATAAAATAAGTGATACGGATAAGAGAGATAAAAACAAAACTACATAAATTGTATAATTATTAACTTTATTGTATAGATATAGCATATCTTAAAATAAAAAAAAGGAAATATATTTTTTAAACTCACCTATTTGGTTATGATGCATATGTAATATTCTCTGATATCTATTTCACTTAAAAGGGGCAAATATGATTGAGGAATTTTGGCCGCCAAAACCAAAGGAATTAGACAAGGCTGCCTTTATATCCATTCTCTCTTTCTTTGAGCCAACAAGAACATTCGTATCCTGCTTTTGTTTTCATTTTACCAAATTAGATATTTTGGTGACCTCTGTAAATCATGAGACACAACACAATTTCAAAGCAAGGAGACAACGATGCAACAAGATCTTACCACTTCTTCATCTGGGTTTTCTAGATTGATATTCGGATGAACCCACCCTGTGTTTATTGCCTACCTATATAATTATATATATTAAACTTGCTTTTAGAAAAGCTTGGCATAATATGAAAAATCAACCATCTTAGAAAGTAAATATTGAAGTGAAATACTTACAGCTTCACCTTTAATGATATGGTTTGCAGCATTCAATATACAAAGATTGCTTGTAGCACATGCTGCAGAGATTGAATAATTAGGGCCCATCCACCCCTGCAGTTTTCATACAATAACTAAATCATTTATTAGAAGTTTAAAATAAATTAAAAAGTTAATTAGTTTTTTCGTCAAAATCATTTTCAGTTTTAATTTCTGTAAAAATTGTTGTCAAGTTTCAATTTTTATTTATTTTTCAGTAATTTTAGTTGTACCATTAAATTTGAACTTAACCTATTATAGACTCAGAATATTATCAAAAGAAGAAAATAGACTAAAAATTGAAAAAAAAAGTTAGAGAAACTAAATATTTAAATTTAAAATAATAGAGAGATTAATATCTTGATTAACCCATTTAAAATTCAAGGCACCAACATATTGCAGGCCAATAATATGTGCTGAATTTTATTCACATACCAGATCCATTGCGAGTATGGCTGAGCCCATATTTATTGATGTAAAGGGTACTGTAAAAGGATTCATCTTTTTGTATGAAACTCTAAAAGATTCCATTGCCTCGTAACCAACCTATTTAATACAACAAGAAAAGTTAAATAACCAATAAATAAAAACAATTAACTTGCAAAATACGGGGATGGCCTAACTATGGTTGGATTGATAGAAAAAGAGACGAGATAATATAAAATTAATTAAAATGGATGGAAATCACAATTTCATTCTTTGGATATGTTATAATAAAAATGAAATAAAATTCATATTCCACTTCTTTCCTAGAAAAGAATAAGGTAAATGCTCGAATTAGGATGGGAAATAGGTTAAGCTGAGTTTAGTTTATTTTTTATTTTATAGGCTTAAGCCTGGTTAGTGTTTTGTAATAGATTTCTTTTCGGTTCTATTTAAAAAATCTGGTCTAGTCTTTGATTCACTGATATGTTTCTTCACATTTATTTATAAAGACTTATTTGTAAATTTCTGTTAATGAGATTTGGTTTTAAAGTCTATTAATTTTAAATATAGATATAATTTTTTATCACATTTCTAATGTAATAATTTTTTATTTAAACCTTAAGTTTGAATCTTACTTTTATTATACCTTTAATATAAGGTTAATAGATTGGCCACAATTCAAATACTCGTCTAATGAAATAAATCAAACTGAAAATAGGATAAAATAGGATAAGCTCGCTAGATTAAATAGCCAAAAAAATTAAACTAGGTCTGTTATATAGAGTATTCCCATTCTAGAACTTGCACCAACCTTGTGATGAAGGGTTTAGATAATTTGTTCAAAGTTTTACAGCATCAGTCATTAAAACTGTCACTCAAACAATGGTCTTAATAGACCCGTAGTTAAGCTTTTTATAAAATTTTAAAAATCATCACGTCTCTTACAGTTTTTGCAACTGTCATCAAAAGACCAACGTAATAATAATAATAAAAAAAAAAACTATAGTCAGGAGCAGGCAATCTACTTTGGTTTCATTCGTATAAGATACTATATTTCTTAGTCATTTCCATGGAATTAATCTAAATCAGCTAAATTACAAATAACAAAGAACTACTGGAACAGATCTAATAATAGGATATAGATAGCATGCATGTGTATGATTTAGAGATCAAATTTTATTTACACCAAAAAGCTATGAAAAAATAAATTTACCGGAATGGGAGACAAGATTGCGATGTGTTACAAGGTCGTGAAGGTTGTTCCTCCTTGTGAAAACCAGGCACGTGCAAAAAGGAGAGGCTACCAAAGCCATGAAGAGAAAATGAAAAGTATGCAAAATGAAGGAAGTGGAGAAGGAGAAGAAGAAAATGGAATAGAAGGTCTTGTTCACATTTCGATTTCTTTTGTAACAACTCAAGTGTTATGTTATGTGAAGAGTAATTAATGGTTATGGTGCTTTGCGTAAAAATATTAATTAATATTATACATAAGGATATATAGTTGTATCTCTTAAATATTAAACCCACTATATAACTAACTGCTATAGTACTTTAATAAGACAAATATTCTTTTATTTCCCTTTGAGACATTAATGATTGAGTAAATAATATGCCCTCCATGCAAAGTAAAAAGGATTTTATATTATTATCAATTACAAATTTTCATGTATATTAAATTTGATATTTTTTTTATAATAATAACGTTTATAATCATATATACACGAAATAATTTCACTAATTAATTAATAATATGAATTCTTTTATATGTAACAGTACACGCGCATACATATTTAACATCAATAACAAAAACACACAAGTTTTCCCAATTAATTTTTAGATATTATTTGTATTATTTTCTGATTAGAATTAAAGTTTAATTTTGATAATATACATAATCAAAATAATATTAAATGATCATGCAGAAATAAAACTTTAGTTTGCATTTAATAAAAAGGGGTACAAAGAACATCTTTTCATATATTAGTAGAAATTCTGCAACTAACACGACGATCTTGGCCTAAACATTAAACAAGAAACCCACTCCCATGTTTCAAATTGATGGCTGATAAATGATGATGTAGCAGCTGTGAAAATGTTTGAGAATACGAGGATAATTTCTTGTATTATTGTGTTAAATATTTTCACATTGCTGGGTAGTTGGAAATTCTTTTAGATATACTATTTGAAGAGGGTAAAATATGTTAACATTATATATAAAACTTAATTAAATTATATTTTTAATAAATTTTGTAAAATAATTATTAAGAAAGTGAACATATCTATTATTTATGGTAATATGTGATTCTACAACTCACCTTTAATAAAAAAATCATAATGTCAATGCATTTTACTTAAATTTATTTTATTTACCTGTAATAGTTTAATTTTTATATATTGCAAGGGAATAAAAAAAAAGAGAGAAATGAAAGAGAGTACTTCTCGGGAGAGAGAAGAGTAAAAAAGAAAAGTAACTCATGTCTCATAAATTAACACTTGTTGGATACAAAATGGAGATTTGATGGTTGTAATAATACTAATAAGATAGATTTAATGATACCAAATAATTTTAAGATATGTTTAATTAGAAAAGTGAATTAAAACTGGCAAGTGAGGATTGTTCTCCTTATATACACTTAAATGTGTATGTTTAAACAAGATATATGTAACATATTTTGTTATTTTATTTGTTTAAAATAAAATCAATTTTAATCTTATATGTAAAACTAATAAATTCCTTCTTAACCGTCATACTTTGTAAATATATATTTGTTATAAAATAAATATTTAAATAATTTAAAAAGAAAAAAAGAAGAAGGAAAAAGACCCCTCGAGAAAATTTTAGATGATCCCTGTCTGTGAATATTAAATATTAGATTGTGAACAAGATGGTACGAAAGTGTAATAAACCAGGACAGAGTACAGCATTATTGTTGTTGTCTAACAAGGTTATTGAATATCATCACAAGGGACCAGTTTGTAGTTACCCTTTCCTTTTTTAGTATAGATATAGAGTGAATCTTTGGATTGTATATAATTTTACTTGGAATGGGAGGACAAAACCAGTTGTGTATATGGTTAAGTGTAGTACTATGGGAAACTGTGATGTATGTCTTGTTAATTAATTACTTAACTACCGTATGTGGTCTTTAATCTGATAACTTTTTTTCGCGTGTGTTTCAGGCTACCAATATGATTCAGATAAGAATGAAGACGCCACAGGTGGTGGTTGGATAGAGAAATTAACCATGTTTCTTGGAATAGAGAAAGAAGTCCTACTAAACGGAGGATACTTGGTTATAAAAGAAACTAGAAAAGAAGAATAAAAAGATGTTTGACGAATACTAGTATTTATAGCACTTGATTCATTTTATTAATTTTTATGGTCAAATCTTAGCTACATTATGTCAAATTTATATTTTTATTTTAAAAAACTAAAAAATATTAAAACATAAAAAAATAAATATACATATTTAACAGAAGATGATTATTTGGGTGTGTATTCGTGTATACTTGCTGGGCATCATTTCTATTCCACAAAATCAATAAATCCCCAATTCCCACACTCCCTCTTCCCACTACAAACACTGTCACCACTAAAGCAGTGACAACACTTCCATCAGTACACGACACTTTGTTCTCTCCAAGATCTACACAAACACAACACACCAAGTCAGCACCTCCGGTCGGAGACGTTCCGCTGGCAGATGAGCAACGCAGACACCTGCCTCGACGGCTTCGCCGGTAATGCCAGTTAATGCTTTGTATATGATTAATAGACTCGGTCAAAGTAGGACAGGGAGGCCCAAGCCCAAGCCCAGATCCTGAGGCTCTCTTGTTATGGGTTAGCATTATCATGAGTATGAAAAGAAAAGAACATGGTTAAGTGTAGTACCACGGAAACTGTGATTTATGTCTTGTTAATTAATTACTTAACTACCATATGTGCTCTTTAATCTGTGAACTTTTTCGTGTGTTTCAAGCTACCAATATGATTATGTAAGTATATTAGCATAAATCTTAAAATAAAGTGGTTTACGAACATTGGGTGTATTTTTTTTTGTTTTTTTTTTCTTATGAGAATGAAATAGAAAACTTATGATATTTGAATGCCTGATTTAATTTAATAGTTTGACATATTTAAAAGTGAAAAATACAAGGTAGATTAATACTCAGTGGCTAACTGCAATAGACCATATAAACTAGTTACAAAACATGTAACGAGAGAAATATATAGATATACATTGAGTTGACTGATTGAGTTGACCTGTTTAAAAGTGATGTAATGTCCCAATTTATCTGATTTTTCAAAGTAAAGCTTAAGTTTAATATCTCTTTAACGTGTTATAAACACAAATTAGAAACAAATTATTTCTGAGTATCTCCAATTTCGCTCCTAATTTTAGTAGCCATAGATATCACATGGTATCTTTACTCTTTAGACAATATTAGACTAATTTGTAGCAAGTTTTGCAATACACGAAATTGTCATTAAATTGGAACCAACCTCGTAGGCATAAATTTAGACGAAGGTATCACCTAAAACACACTATGAGTTGTATAGCATTTTCCATGAATTTGAATCCAACTTGACGGTCTTCATCTCGTACTTGGCAATAAACACTATGGATGACCCATATTTCCCATGAATCTCTACAAGTTTTGACTCTATAAAGCTGACCAATTTACCAATGGTTCTGAACATCATTGATCACCCACGAAAGCAATATGCCTGATAACTACCCATTTGACTCAACCAACGGAGTAGTCCCAATATGTTACACATTGACCAATTATTCTGCGAGATAAAAACACAAGACTTGAAATGAAAAAAAAAAAAAAAAAAACTAAAATAAAGAGATTGACAATAATGTATGATAAAATAAGTGATACGAGTAAGAGAGATAAAAACAAAACTATATAAAATGTATAATTATTAATTTTACTGTATAGATGCAGCATATCTCAAAATAAAAAAAGGAAATATATTTTTTAAACTCACCTCTTTGCATATGATGCATATGTAATATTTTCTGATATCTATTTCACTCAAAAGGGGCAAATATGATTGAGGAATTTTGGCCGCCAAAACCAAAGGAATTAGACAAGGCTGCCTTTATATCCATTCTCTCTTTCTTTGAGCCAACAAGAACATTCGTATCCTGATTTTGTTTTCATTTGACCAAATTAGATATTTTGGTGACCTCTGTAAATCATGAGACACAACACAATTTCAAAGCAAGGAGACAACGATGCAACAAGATCATACCACTTCTTCATCTGGGTTTTCTAGATTGATATTCGGATGAACCCACCCTGTGTTTATTGCCTACTTATATATAAGCAAAAAAAATGAAATTTTGGTCATAACACTTTGGAGTCCAGAAAAAAAAAATTAAACAAAAAATACTTATAATTTTCACCTGTATTGTTGCAATAGCTTCTACACCACCAGCTGCTCCCAGTAGATGACCGATCATAGATTTTGTTGAATTTACTCTCAGCTGTATAAACAAAAGATATTAGAAGGTATGGTAAAATGTATCATTTAACCTTACACTAATCATCTTGGGAGGTATATTATGTTTTATAGTAATCCTATTATGAGATATTTTTAATATAATCTGACAACATATATAAGAAAAAAAGTTTACCGCAGAATTTTGAGCAAAACAATGAATGAGAGCACGATACTCATTAAGATCTCCAGTTGGGGTGGAGGTGGCATTAGCATTAATGTAGTTCACATCTTTCCTTGATATTCCAGAATGAGCCAATGCCTTTTCGATGCAAAATATCACACCAGCCCCTATATGAGTTGTGGAATAAAAAGACATAAGTGCAAACATAAACGAATTAAGTTCAATATATAGCAATATATAAATACAAACTGTTAACAAACTTGTAATTTTTTTTATTCATCACAAATTCATGATTTAGGTACCCACAAAGTTGTTAACAAACTGAAAAAAAATTTATAAAATTTATATCAAATTATTTGCATCTTTATGGTCATATTCTCTAACGTGGATCATTTTAGAAATATTTTTGTAGGGAGAGGGACTATTTCGATTTTGAATGATAGAGAATAATTTTACATGTGAGGAAGCTATTAAGTAGTTAAGAGGTGTAATGTTACGGGCAAAAAGGGCAGAAAAGGACTAATAAATAAGAAGCAAGGGCTTTTGGTAAATGGCCAGAAAATTAGAGAAACTTTACACGTGGATGAAGATATGCACAGAAAGAGCAGCAGAATGCACACAACCAATAAGAGGCTTACAGGGTATGAGCTAGGGGATAGGCATGATTTGGGTATGTCCTTTCTCTGACATTCTTCTTCTTCCTCTGAATCATTCTTTCTTTCTTCACCCATTGAATATTCCTTATTCCCTTGCAGGTTGACTCTGTAACCTATCATACAACCACCATACTTGTCCCACCTTGTTTACTGGCATTGTTACTATCTTTTTATTATTGTTCTACAACTAATACATTTTATTACTGCTTACTTAAATATAATATATCATACCCCTTCCATTGGTGCTTTCATTGAGAGCCAACATGGCTGATAACACACGGATGTCTACAATGGCAGCTGAGATAAGAGCTCATGACGCTGAGCTCAAACGAGTAATGGATCTCTTGGAGTTACGTGACCAAGAACAACGTGCGCACACTGCACAAGTTGAGGCAGCAGCGAACGCTCGCATGGAGCGCATTCAATCAATGGTGGAATCACTGCTTGAGAACCAAACCCAACCTCATGGTGGATATAGCATGAACTCTACGCCGACCCCATCAGTTCAGCCCAGGCAAGCATTTCAGGTTAGGAATGTGAAATTAGATTTTCCTAAATTTAATGGTTCAGATGAATGAGGCTTGGTATTAGTGTTATATCTGTCTTCATAAAGCTTGGCAAATGCCACAGCTCTCAATAAGGAAGGTGGGGATTGAGCAATCACATCTCTTTGTAACTCAGTATGCAATCCACTGACAAAACAATTCAGCAATGCTTCTTGAGGTAAAGTACCTGAACGGTTAGCTAAGGACATGAATTGGAGATAATGTTCAGAAACTGATCCCTTTTGTTGGAGTTTAAACAAAGCTGCTTGGGGACAATCAAATGGTGAAGGGCCAAATTCAGTTTCCAAGGCTCTAGTTAGAGCATTTTTTCAACCCCAAAACCAACTATTATAACACCAATCATTCTAGCTCTTCACCCTCTAAAAGCCCACTACCTCCACTACTTCCCACACCACCAACCAAACCAATATACAAACCCAACCTAATAAAAAAGTTGACTGTTGCAGAGATGCAACTTAGGAGAGAAAAGGGCCAATGTTATACTTGTGATGAAAAATTCTCATTCAACCATAGATGTCCTAACCGACATTTGATGATTTTGCAAGCTGATGATGAAGACATTGAAACAGACCCAGTACTTCAGCCACCAGAACCCCCAGACATTGAAGTCTCATCAACTGAAGTCCCTGTTGAAGACCTACACTTATCCTTAGATGCATTTGAAGGGGTTAGACGTGCCAGAACTATTAGATTTGCAGCAGAACTTAATGGTATTGTCATTCAAGTTATGATAGATGGAGGCAGTAGCGACAACTTTCTTCAACCAAGATTGGCTAAGTTCCTGAAGCTCGAAGTGGAACAAAGTCCAAAATTAAGAGTAATGGTGGGAAATGGAAACAGATTGGAAACTGAAGGCTACATTCAGAACATCTCTGTCAATATACAGGGTGCACAAATTGATCTTCCCGTCTTTTTACTACCTGTTTCTGGGGCTGATTTGATTATTGGTACCAATTGACTTTCAACGGTAGGCCCTCACATCCATGATTATAAGGATCTCAACATACAATTCCACTATAAAGGGCAGAAGGTTATTCTACAGGGAGACAAGTACCACCAGATAAACCTTGAAGCTGCTCAATACCACCATATCAGAAGGCTCTATAACACTGATTCCATTGATGAGTGTTATGCCATTCAGGTTGCAACAGTCGCAGAAAACAACGTATTGCAACTGCCCGAACAAATGGAGCTTGAACTTGTTGTCTTATTGCAAACCTACAGACACGTGTTTGATGTTCCCATTGGTTTACCCCCTCCCAGGCTGCATGACCACTCCATTCCCCTATTGGAAGGATCAAACCCAGTCAAGGTTAAGCCTTATGGGTATCCTCACAGCCAGAAAGCTCAAATAGAAAAAATGATTCAAGAAATGTTGAATGAAGGGCTAATCCAGCCAAGCACGAGTCCATTTTCATCACCAATTATTCTTGTGAAGAAAAAGGACGGAACTTGGCGATTTTGCACTGATTATAGGGCTCTTAATGCTCTCACCATTAAGGATAGTTTTCCCATCCCAACAGTAGATGAGTTAATTGATGAACTACATGAGGCCACTCATTTCTCTAAACTGGACCTGAGATCCGGATATCATCAAATATTAGTAAAGCCTGAAGACAGGTATAAAATAGCTTTTCGGACTCATCAAGGCCATTATGAGTGGTTAGTCATGCCCTTTGGCCTCACTAATGCCCCTGCTACTTTTCAAAGTCTAATGAATCACATTTTCCAAGGGTTGCTGAGAAAATATGTGTTAGTATTCTTTGATGACATATTGATTTATAGCCCTGATTGGTCATCTCACTTACAACACCTAGAGACTGTTTTGCAAGTCTTACAGAAGGATCACCTCTTTGCCAAGCTGTCAAAATGTTCATTTGGTGCCACCAACATTGACTACCTTGGCCACACTATATCCAAGGCTGGTATTGCAATGGAGAAAGATAAAATCAGGGTTGTGAAGGATTGACCGAAACCAACATCTCTCAAGTTATTGAGAGGCTTCTTAGGCCTCACAGGCTACTACAGACGGTTTATCAAGAAATACACCTCATTGGCAGCCCCGCTAACAGATATGCTTAAGAAAGATAGTTTTAAGTGGACCACGGCAGCAGAGGAAGCATTTGTGAAGTTGAAAAAAGCTCTTACCTCAGCACCGATATTAGCACTACCCAACTTCACTGAACCTTTCACTCTGGAAACAGATGCATCGGGGATAGGAATTGGAGCTGTCTTATTGCAGAATGCTCACCCTGTGGCTTACTATTCTAAGAAATTATCTGCTCGACAACAAAAGCAATCTGCCTATTCTAGGGAGCTATATGCCATCACTCAAGCAATTGCCAAATTTAGGCACTATTTACTAGGCCATAAGTTCACCATCAAAACAGATCAGAAAAGCTTGAAAGAACTCCTTGATCAATCCCTGCACACCCCAGAACAACAGCAATGACTCCCTAAATTTCTTGGATATGATTTCACAATTCAATATAAGCCTGGAAAAGAAAATGTGGTAGCAGATGCATTGTCAAGATGCATGTCCATGGCTATATCTGAACCTGTCAACCAATGGCTACAAGACATACAAGCAAGGATAAAAGAGGATCCTGAACTGCAAACCATAATGGCCAAACTCAATTCGGCACCTGAAACAGTAAAACACTTTGCTGTTCACAATGACATTCTGTTCTGGAAAAAGAGAACAGTCATTCCTAATGATGAGGAATTGAAGAAGAAAATTATGACAGAATTTCATAATAGCCTAGTTGGAGGCCATGCTGGTAGAGCTAAGACAATTGCTAGAATATGTTCTCAGTTCTATTGGGTGAATATGCAGCAAGACATCAGGATGTTTGTGCAGAATTGTAAGATATGCCAACATGCCAAAACTGAAACAACATTCCCTGTTGGACTCTTGCAACCTCTCCCAATTCCTATTCAAGTATGGGATGACATAGCTATGGATTTCATTATAGGCCTTCCTCCTTCACAAGGCTTTACTGCAATTATGGTTATTGTGGACAGGTTATCCAAGTTTGGTCACTTCATTCCGATGAGGTCTGATTTCAACAACAAACAAGTGGCAGAGGCATTCATCAACAATGTGGTGAAATTGCATGGCATTCCAAAATCCATAGTGTCTGACCGAGATAAAGTTTTTATTAGCTCCTTTTGGAAACAACTGTGGAAGTTACAGGGTACTACATTAGCCATGAGCTCGGCTTATCATCCACAAACAGATGGCCAAAGTGAAGTGCTTAACAAAACCTTAGAAATGTACCTTAGGTGTTTTTCCTTCAACAATCCTAGCCAATGGTCTAAGTTGCTTCCTTGGGCTCAATATTGGTATAATACCAGTCACCATAGCAGCATTGGCATGCCTCCTTATAAAGCACTTTATGGACCGAATCCACCTACACTGATTAAATACCAGTTGGATGAGCATGATTCACCTACTGTCCAAGCTAATCTGCTGCAACGAGATAAGATATTAGAACAAGTGAAGCTTAGTTTACTTAGAGCTCAGAATTATATGAAACAATATGCTGACAAGAAAAGAAGATCCATTGACTTTCAAGTGGGAGACTTGGTTCTGGTTAAGCTCCAACCATACAAGCAACAAACAGTGGCTAAGAGACTCAATCAGAAACTAGGAATGAAATACTTTGGGCCATTTCTGATACTAGCTAAGGTCGGTACAGTAGCATATAAGCTACAGCTACCTGATGAAGCTAAGATTCATTCAGTTTTCCATGCCTCTATGCTCAAGAAATTTAGAGGACATCATACTGATCCTTACATTCCTATACAAAAATGGAATTTAGCTCAAGGACCAGTACTACTACCATGGAAGGTGTTAGCAGCAAGAACCTTGTTGAGAGGACAATTGAAGATTCCTCAAGTGCTAATGCATTAGCAACACACTCCTCCTCATGCTGCTACTTGGGAAAATGTCTCAGACATAGAAGAAGCATTTCCATCATTCAACCTTGAGGACAAGGTTGCTTCCAATGGGGAGGGTATTGTTACGGGCAAAAAGGGCAGAAAAGGACTAATAAATAAGGAGCAAGGGCTTTTGGTAAATGGCCAGAAAATTAGAGAAACTTTACACGTGGATGAGGATATGCACAGAAGAAGCAGCAGAATGCACACAACCAATAAGAGGCTTACAGGGTATGAGCTAGGGGGTAGGCATGATTTGGGTATGTCCTTTCTTTCTCTGACATTCTTCTTCTTCCTCTGAATCATTCTTTCTTTCTTCACCCATTGAATATTCCTTATTCCCTTGCAGGTTGACTCTGTAGCCTATCATACAACCACCATACTTGTCCCACCTTGTTTACTGGCATTGTTACTATCTTTTTATTATTGTTCTACAACTAATACATTTTATTACTGCTTACTTAAATATAATATATCATACCCCTTCCATGTAACTTGATATGGATGATATCGTGGTATTTTAGAGATGACCTCATAAGTGTACTTCAACTTAAATCAAGGTTAAGAATTGACATTGAGGCTTTTACCTTCTTATTATATTTTCATATTCTTAATAAAATGTTAAAACTCGATCACGTGGTGTTCACTAAAAGAGCATGAGGGAATTAAATTAAATTTTGATCGATGTTGCATCAAAGAAAGACACTCCAAGATCATCCATGTTATTAATTTCCTTCATCAAAACCCACAAATTATTTTGTTTTTAAGATTAACTATAAGAAAAAGACATAAAGAATGCGATGTTTTACCATCGCGGTGTGACTCAGTCATATGACAAGCATCATGGGTGAAGCTTCCACCGAGGAACTCAGCATATATATTAGCCCCTCTTTTCTGAAATATAAAAAGATAGATGAATACTATCAACTACTATAATCATATTTACCAAAACATTAAAATGTACCAGTAAAAAAGTGATAGGCAATGTCACTTACAATGACAAATATGAAGCATGATTCTACACGGGTTAGGACAATGAATGTATCAATTTGTTTTTATACCTTCGGAAAGGAATAAATGATGATATGAAGTTCTTTTAAGATGTGTTTTTATCGTTAAATGATTAGACTAAAATGTAAATACCTTGGCATGCTCTAATTCTTCTAAAAGCAAGACTCCAGCACCTTCCCCTAAGACAAATCCATCACGATTCTGTTATTCACACAGGCAATTGTTAAAAACAAGTACAAGACAATATAAAGAACAAGACTACAAGAACTTTAATTGTTTAATTACTATCCTTGTATGTTGCAATTCATGCATGATATATCACTTTGCTAAGTATTGGAAATACTTAAATTGGCGCTATAAAATTTGTGTTCACATTAAAATTGAGTAGAATTTTTCATCATTATTTACTTAGCTGGTTACCTTCACAAATTCCATAAAGATTTCTTATGAGATTTCCCCCCCTTTAAAATGTAGATTAAGAATTTCTGATTGTTGTGATTCCATTTCTAAAGAATTCATACACACATTGTTCATCCAATAGGTGTAGCTCAGTTAGCCATACATGCTCAGTTTGTGGGAGGACACATTGTTCTGTTCTGAATTATGATCACTATTTGTATCTATTTAATCATCTTTCTCAATTTTACTAAATGTTCACTAAATGAATGGTTTGTAGAGATATATAGAAATAAATTTTTGGCATTTTTAATTAATTATATTTTTATCATAAAAGATTGTTAGAAAATTTTATAAGAATTTGAGCTGATGAATCTTCAAAATCTTCCAATTCAATTTAGTAAAGTATTCAACCTTAATTTCTATATTAGTGGAACCGTGGATTTATAGTTCATTAAAAAGATAATGAAAAATTGGCACAAAGTAAAACGAAAGTGATGACATAATGAAATAATAAAGCAATAGGATTTCGAAAGTTTTACAATATCCCAAGGGCGTGAGGCTTTAGTAGGATCATTATTTCTCCTTGAAAGTGCCCTACATGCCACAAAGCCTCCCAATCCTACATCAATTATTGTTTGATTATTGGTATCATATTTATGTTATGATAACTTCATGCAAGCTTAAAAAAAAAATGAGTTAAAAGAATCTACCAATTGGCACAATAGCAGCATCTGAGCCACCACAAAGCATGAGGTCCTGTATTTAAAATTTTAACTTTCAATAAAATAACTATATAATTATATATACTAAACTTGCTTTTTGAAATAAAAGCTTGGCATAATATGAAAAATCAACCATCTTAGAAAGTAAATATTGAAGTGAAATACTTACAGCTTCACCTCTAATGATATGATTTGCAGCAGTCAATATACAAAGATTACTTGTAGCACATGCTGCAGAGATTGAATAATTAGGGCCCATCCACCCCTGCAGTTTTCATACAATAACTAAATCATTTATTAGCAGTTCAAAATAAATTAAAAAGTTAATTAAGTTTTTCGTCAAAGTCATTTCCAGTTTTAGTTTCTCTAAACAAATTTGTCAAGTTTCAATTTTTATTTATTTTTCAGTAATTTTAGTTTGTACCATTAGATTTGAACTTAGATTAGAGACTCGGAATATTATCAGAAGATAGAAAATAGACTAAAAGTTAGAGAAACTAAATATTTAAATTTAAAACAATAGAGAGATTAATATCTTGATTAACCCAATTAAAATTCTAGGCACCAACATATTGTAGGCCGATAATATGTGATAAATTTTATACACATACCAGATCCATTGTGAGTATGGCTGAGCCCATATTTGTTGTTACAAAGGGTATTGTAAAAGGATTCATCTTTTTGTATGAAACTCTAAAAGATTCCATTGCCTCATAACAAAACTGTTTAATACAACAAGAAAAATTAAATAATCAATAAATAAAAACATTTAACTTGCAAAATATGGTGGTGGCCTAACCATGGTTGGATTGATAAAAAAGAGACGAGATAATATAAAATTAATTAAAATGGATGGAAATGAAACGTAATGGAATAAAATCACAATTTCATTCTTTAATATGTTATAATAAAAATGAAATAAAATTCATATTCAATTTGGTTCCGAGAAAAAAATAAGGTGAATGCTCAAATTAAAAGTGGGAATAAGTTAAAGCCGAGTTTGGTACTTAACATGTCTATTTTTTATTTTATAAATCTAAGTCTGGTTAATGTTATGAAATAGATTACTTTTTTGTCTTGGTATATTCTATTTAAAAAGTCTGACTTAACTTTTGATTTTCTCTAAATTTATTTATAAAGGTCTATTTGTAGATTCCGTTAATAATTTTTGTTTATAAAATCTATTAATTTTAAATATACGTAAATGTTTTTATGACATTTATAATAGAATAGCATTATAATGTAATGATTTTTTATTTAAATATTAAGTTTGAATTCTACTTTTGTCATATTTTTAATATCAAGGTCAAACAAACAGTACAAAGATTCGTCCAATAAAATGTCCAGAATTGTTTTTAAATTTTGATTAAAAACTATATATATATATATATATATTGAAAAATAGAAAAAAAAAACTAATGAATTTAAAAAATTTTCTTTGACCAATTTATCAATTAAAAGATTTGACCTGTATAAATTTCTATTGATTTTATACCTATAAATAGGCTAGGTCATACGGACCAATACCAAAGAAGATTAGGTCAGACAGAGTAATTCCAATTCCAGTTAGTTTTCATTCTATATCATCCTATTTTACTAATTTAATAAATGTCATATAATATCAATATATTTGAGAAATTTACCTGCATAGCACCCATTGCCGAGCCAATCAAAATACCACATTTTTCTTTATTTAACTCATCCATTAGGTCATGAGTAATTCCAGCATTAATCAATGCCTTTTTCCCTGCTGTAAGCAAATACAACATGAATTTATCCATCCTCTTTGAAAGTTTTGGTGCTACCCAGCCATCAGTTGAGAAAGACTTGATCTCAGCACCTATTCTCTGGAGACACAAAACATTGAGAACAAAATCAACACCATGCAACAACTAAAAATGTAATTTGAATGACATGTGATTTACCGGTGAAAATTTTCCACAGTCAAAAGTTTCAATCTCACTTATCCCACTAACACCCTCCAGTAAATTATTGTAAAAGACTTTTGGATCATGACCAAGTGATGTAACCAACCCCATGCCAGTCACAACTACTCTCCTTTCCCTTATACAAGATCTTCTCACTGTTGTAGCTTCTTGAGTAGCATGCAAAGCTACAACCATTGATTTACCTTAAATTTAACAAATGTATAGGACACAATTTAATGATTATAAAACAATGATTAATCACATATTAAGAGTTCAAACTCCCAGCAATCAAGAACATAATGCCAACAATATTGCATAAAAGTGACCTACTCAAAAAGAAGTAATAGATGCATAATTTATAAGGGTAAGGAATTATAGTTAGACCGGGCTTTAAACATTTGTAGAGAAGATAAACATGATTATGGTTCAATTTTAAGGCGCTTAAATATTGAAAACAAGCTAACTTTAGACATTATTGAAAAAAGAAAACCTTTCAAAATTGGTAAAAAGATATTTCATAGAATTACTTAAATTGATAAAAAAAAAAAATAATTTTTTTTCTCTCAACTATTTCACATTTTAGTTTTTAATTTCTTTAAAAAAAATTGTCAACTTTTAGTTTCTGGTATATTTTTCATTAACATTTTTAATTTCTAACATTTAATTGATATATTAATAATGCTAACATAGAAGTGTAACATGTAACATCACAATTTCGCCTACTAGCTTAAAACAGGCTAATATAAATTTATTCTATGAATGTCAAGTGAGGAATTGGAAAGTTAGCTGAAAGGTAATTGTTTGTTGGTGTTAACGTATTTCCTTTACTTTGTGTTTTGACAGGGAATTTAATTTTTTTTAAGAAATTTAAATATATAGCACCTTAATAACCTTGAATTTTTTTATTTTGTAAACTTCTCGTTTTTGGATGAAATAATTTAATTTCTTGTATTTTAATTTTTTTATGGACTAATTCAATTTTCAAGAAATTTAAAATTTCATTTTTAATATTATTTAAAAATTAAAATTTAATATCGAATAAAAATAAATATTAATCATTTTTAAATACTTAAATATTTTAAAAAATTAATATTACAAGATGAATTATAATATTACAAAATATTTAATAATTATTTTTCATACTGAATAATTAAAACATAATAAATAATTAATAATAATTAAGAATTACTTAGTTTTACAATGATTTTAAACATTATTAGAAATAAATAATTAGGTAAGTTATAACTATTTTTAAGAATTTAAATTAATTTTAAAAATAATAGTAGGAATGATTTCTTGAAATATTAAAAGGTATAAAAAGATAAAACATTAAAAGAGAAAATAATGATAAAAAAATATTAGCCGTTAAAAAATTAAACTTATTTAGTCATGTAACAAAAATTTAATAAAATAAATTAAAAACAATGAGACATTTATGAATAGCTAAATTAAATAAAAATATAAATTATAGCCATATTTTATTGTAAAAATAATTGTGAAAATAAATTTTACTTATTTAATCACTTTACGATAAAGTTAATAGGATAAACTTAAAATAATGATAGAATTTACAAAAATTTAATTAACATATTTCATTTTTAAAATAAAATTTAATTATTTTATGTATTTTTAAATAAATAATACATCAGGTTATTAAATATTTATTAATTTCAATAATATAAAAAATAATAATTAAATTAAGTTTTATTTTTATTATAAGTTTAATTAAATAAATATTAAAATAATTTTTGTATGTATCATTAAAAAATATAAAAATAATATAAATGTGAAGAATTTTAATATTGTAATAAATTTAGAGTTTAAAGTTATTTAAAGAAACTTTAAAATAGTGTAACATAATTTAATTGAAAAATGATGAAATTGGAACACTTATCTTTAGTAAAATTTTAAATTCTTCAATATTACATAACTGATTTTTTTTTTTGTAAAAATTGACATCATTTCAAATTTTCCTAAATATTTTATTCAAATAAATCAATTAATAAGATGGTAATTCAATTTCTTAAAATAAATGATTTGCTTTGTGAAATTGACTCATTCAAACATAAAATTATAGAATAAAGGATCATTTTGTTATTTGAAAGTATATAGGTTAGATTAAACCTTTAAAAAATAAAAAATAATAAAATAATTTGATCTCTGAATTATATAATTTATTGTATTTTAATCTTTTAATTCAATCACTTATTTTCATTTTAATAAAATATCAATTAATGATATAATTTTGAAACTAAAATAATAATAGATATTTTTTAAAAATTAAAATAATAAATATATTTTATTATTTTTCATCTCACAGACATTAAATTACCCTAGTAACACAATTAAGAACTCATATACTCATTTATTTAGTTCAATGACATTAAGTAACATTTATTTATTAATATTGAAAAAAAATATATTACCATTTAATATCCTAAACTTATTTAATGAAAAATGTTATTAAAGATAAAAAAATACATTGATAGTAATTTTTAAAAAAAAAAACTAAAATTTTTTAAATATTGGAAAAAGTAAAATTTATGTTTTTCTTTAACTAAATATGATCATTCGTCGAGGTTTTTCTTTAAAATTAACCTATTGAATTTTATGATTTTATTCTTAAATAGTTCTTGACATTAAAATCTAAAACTGCCCAGTGGTCACAAAGTCACATTTCTAGCTTCAGAGGCTTAACTGCATGTGGATCATTTTAGGTTGAGACTTTTCAGTAGAAACGTAGATGATTAGTCTGACACAATATATCAAAATTTACTTTAATTATTTTTTAATTATATATATTTAATGGGTAATATTTCTGTATAATTTGAGATCTTCACATTTTGTCCCACCAACAATTTTGCGAAAGAAAATCATAAGACATATTTTCTAATATTTTTAACAACCTAATGAAATAGCTTGATGACAAAGACCAGAAACGGAACAAAACAACTTTGAAGACCAAGATTAGTTAACATATTCTAAAACGATTAAAAATAAAAATTTTCAAAATGTGAAGAACCAAATATATATTAAACTCATTACTGTTTCAAATAAGTTAAATTACAGATTTGCTCGCTATACTCCACCTCTTTTATCTTTGGTTTCGTATACACAGAAATTTTATTATTGCTGAAACACAAATGCCAAAAATTGTTGCTAACCCACAATTTTATTTATTGTTAAAAGACAATTTTTTTTAGCAGTTTAACTATCACTAGAAATTTTTTTATGATTTTAGATGGCCGATTTCTATTATGTAATGATGTTAATTGATTGGTTAAGACACCTATAAAAATCAAAATATGTTATTTCTATTAATGAGATTGTGACTAGAATATTTAATGACTTTATTTCCCTGCAGTTCGCAGCCAACCAATCAACTCACAGACAGAAAATATATGTATTTTTTTCTCTTCACATCTTATAAATAATTGTCTGTGTATATTGCAGTTGTCTACTAAATATTTTTCAATATTTAATAGTTAATTTAACCTATCAAATAAATATGAAATAGTTGATGAGAGTTGTGCCATCATGCAGATGCTCATTAGTTAACTCTACAGCATCCTAGTCCCGTTATTTAGAACCATAAAGAAAAAATATACCGTTTCTTGGGTCAATTAAATAATAGATTAAAATTTCTGTAACCTAGAACTTGCATCAACCTTGTGACGAAGGGTTTAGATAATTTGTTCAAAGTTTTATAGCATCAGTCATTAAAACTGACACTCAAACAATGTTCTTAATAGACCCGTAGTTAAGCTTTTTATAAAATTTTAAAAATCATCACGTCTCTTACAGTTTTTGCAACTGTCATCAAAAGACCAACGTAATAATAATAAAAAAAAAAAAACTATAGTCAGGAGCAGGCAATCTACTTTGGTTTCATTCGTATAAGATACTATATTTCTTAGTCATTTCCATGGAATTAATCTAAATCAGCTAAATTACAAATAACAAAGAACTACTGGAACAGATCTAATAATAGGATATAGATAGCATGCATGTGTATGATTTAGAGATCAAATTTTATTTACACCAAAAAGCTATGAAAAAATAAATTTACCGGAATGGGAGACAAGATTGCGATGTGTTACAAGGTCGTGAAGGTTGTTCCTCCTTGTGAAAACCAGGCACGTGCAAAAAGGAGAGGCTACCAAAGCCATGAAGAGAAAATGAAAAGTATGCAAAATGAAGGTAAGTGGAGAAGGAGAAGAAGAAAATGGAATAGAAGGTCTTGTTCACATTTCGATTTCTTTTGTAACAACTCAAGTGTTATGTTATGTGAAGAGTAATTAATGGTTATGGTGCTTTGCGTAAAAATATTAATTAATATTATACATAAGGATATATAGTTGTATCTCTTAAATATTAAACCCACTATATAACTAACTGCTATAGTACTTTAATAAGACAAATATTCTTTTATTTCCCTTTGAGACATTAATGATTGAGTAAATAATATGCCCTCCATGCAAAGTAAAAAGGATTTTATATTATTATCAATTACAAATTTTCATGTATATTAAATTTGATATTTTTTATAATAATAACGTATATAATCATATATACAAGAAATAATTTCATTAATTAATTAATAATATGAATTCTTTTATATGTAACAGTGCACGCGCATACATATTTAACATCAATAACAAAAACATACAAGTTTTCCCAATTTATTTTTATTTTCTGATTAGAATTAAAGTTTAATTTTGATAATATACATAATCAAAATAATATTAAATGATCAAGAAGAAATAAAACTCTAATTTGAATTAAATAAAAAGGGATATAAAGAACATCTTTTAATATATTAGTAGAAATTCTGCAACTAACACGATGATCTTGGCCCCAACATTAAACCAGAAACCCACTCCCGTGTTTCAAATTGATGTATTGATAAATGATGATGTGTAACAGCTGTGAAAATGTTTGAGAAATACGATATCTAAATTATTTTGTTTAACGTCGATTATTGTTGTAAATATTTTAATATTGCTGGGTTGTTAGAAATTATTTTTAGATATAATTTTTGAAAAGGGTAAAATATGTTAACATTATATATGTAAAACTTAATTAAATTATATTTTCAATAACTTTTGTAAAATAATTATTATTAAAGTGAACATATCTATTATGTATGATAATATGTGATTCTACAATTTACCTTTAATAAAAAAAAATCATAATGTCAATGTATTTTTACTTAAATTTATTTTTATTTACTTGTATAGTTTAATTTTTATATATTTTAGGAAAATTCTCAGGCTTTGGAAGGGGATAAAAAAAAAATTAAGATAAATGAACGAGAGTACTTCAATACAATAGATAAATTCTCAGGCTTTGAAATTCTTGTTTATCTTCAAAGCTTACTTCAATAAGTTTTATATTTATCTATCCTTCCCACTTTCTCTTAATCTTTATTTACTTTTTACATTACTAATAATCTAAATAGGATTGATTAATTGTTTGTTCTTCAATTGTTTTAAATTTTGGTTTTCACCCCTCTAAATTTATTTTAATTAACTTTCAGTTCCTTATTTTTTAGTACTTTTTATTAAATTAGAATCATTAAATATTAGAGTGATTATAAAAAAGAAGCCACGAGACAAGTTTTCTTCTGTCAACATTTAATAATTTAATTTGATTTTTTAAAAATTAAAAATATTGATATAAAATGAATGAGGAATTAAAAATTAACAAAATCTTCTAAAAGGATTAAAAATCCAAATTGAAAATAATTAAATGAATAAAAAATCAATTAATCTATCTTAATATTTGTTATCACATTTTTTTAAATTTAAAAAATATTTAGAATAAAAATCAGAATATATTTATCACCTATCTATATTACTTGAATTATTAAATATTTTAATTGAACTTAATACTAAATAGACTCTTTTCTTTTTAAGTTAATCGTTATTATGGGAAAATTTTCCTTTTTGACATGTTTTTATAATTTTAATATATTTTTTGTCTTTGTATTTTAAATATTTTTATTGTTAAATTATTAAAAATAAATAAATATTTTGGTAAAAAATTATTTTTAGACAACAAAATTTCTAAGAAAAAAGTGTTTCTCTACAAATCAAAGTATAAAATATATAGATCTTTTGACATATCTTATTACAAAACAGTTTTCGATATATAATATTTATTTATTTTAATGATATTAAAAAAATATTTTTCACATATTTATGACAATCAATTATATTATAAATTTTACATTTTAACTTATGCAATATACGAAGTGAAATACTAGTTATTTTAAATGTGTACTTTTTGGCAGTTGATAACCACACAAAGTGATGACACTATTAATGGATGATAGATTTAATATGTATAATAACTTTATTAATTTGTATACAACTACTACATTAATTCATTTAAACTATCATTAATATTCATTAAACTCTTAAAATTAATAAAGTGAATATTCAATGAAATAAAAAATATTGGGGAAATAGATAAAATAAAAAATAAAAATTATGAGGATCAAAACGCATATTTTATAAGAAGCAAAAACTTATTTAAGATTTTTTATATTAACTACTTTACCTGAAAATTGAATGCTTTTTAAATGTTAAACAAGTTTCTTTCTCATAAATGTGGAAAATAAGTTGTGTATATGGTGGCATTCATTTATCGACAACCCTTTCTTTTGGAGATTTTATTTTCTACAGTAAGGAAATTCAATCCCTACATTGGGCCACTCTAATAACAATATTAATGCAGCAAAACTTAAATAGTAGTTGGTACATTTTTCTTGGCTTGTTTCGATTCAAGTCGCTTTCAGAGCTTGCGTTATTCGAGTTTGTCAATTACAGTAGATTAGGAAAGGTTCCAAATCCAATATATATATAATCACTAATCAACCCAAAAGCACAAACTAAAATTGTTGGTGCCTATGCTGGCTATCATATATGATGTTTCTAGTCTTCTTACCGTTAATATATCCCTCATTTGAGGCAATAGACGTATAAACAATCATTGATCACCCACGAAAGCAATATGCCTGATAACTACCCATTTGACTCAACCAAAGGAGTAGTCTGAGTATGTTACACATTCACCAATTATTCTGCCAGATAAAACACAAGACTTGAAATGAAAAAAAATAAATTATAGAAATAAGGAGATTGACAATAATGCATGATAAAATAAGTGGTACGAGTAAGAGAGATAAAATAGGAAATATATTTTTTAAACTCACCTCTTTGTATATGATGCATATGTAATATTCTCTGATATCTATTTCACTCAAAAGGGGCAAATATGATTGAGGAATTTTGGCCACCAAAACCAAAGGAATTAGACAAGGCTGCCTTTATATCCATTCTCTCTTTCTTTGAGCCAACAAGAACATTCGTATCCTGCTTTTATTTTCATTTTACCAAATTAGATATTTTGGTGACCTCTGTAAATCATGAGACACAACACAATTTCAAAGCAAGGAGACAACGTTGCAACAAGATCTTACCACTTCTTCATCTGGGTTTTCTAGATTGATATTTGGATGAACCCACCCTGTGTTTATTGCCTACATATATATAAGAAAAGAAATGACATTTTGGTCATAACACTTTGGAGCCCAGAAAAAAAAATTAAACAAAAAATACTTATAATTTTCACCTGTATTGTTGCTATAGCTTCTACACCACCAGCTGCTCCGAGTAGATGACCGATCATAGATTTTGTTGAATTTACTCTCAGCTGCATAAACAAAAGATATTGGGAGGTATAGTAAAAAGTATCGTTTAACCTTACAGTACTCATCATCCTAGGAAATATTAGCGTATATAGCCTTGCAAGTCTTTGAAAATTATCCTAGTTCTATCACTCCACATCATCAATTCATATTGTTTAATCTTCCTTTTCTAAAGGGTATATTATAACAAACTAAAAACTTAATAAGTTTTAGCTGGGAGGATTATATGCAATTTAGGATTGATTTTCTTATTTCTTTTATCATCTTTAGGATTGATGAATCTCATATTTCTTTATCAGATGATTTGTTTATAAATAAGGATCGGAGCTCAAATTAACATGAATAGTAGTCACGTTTTAATACACCAATATTATAAATAGAATATCTTTCTATCTCTCTTTTCACAGTTTACGTATCTCTTCCTACTTAAAACCTTATGAATATACAAGAAAATAGTATAGGTATTAACAATATAACACCCTCTTATATATTTCAAATATTCCATCAACCTCTTTTGTTTTTATTTATCTCTCCTTCTATTACATCATATTATCTCTCCTTCTATTACATCATATTATCTCTCTTATATTTATTTTTCTCTCTTTTTTTCTTCTCACTAAGTATCTACTAGCATTTGCATGGCTAAAATACTTTTCCAAAATTTTTAAACTGTTATATAATCACAATCCACCTTTTAGGATAAATTTTTGAGTTCTCATAATGATCATCATCCTAAATATTATTCTAATCCTGATTGATCATTAGATACCGATATAAAACCTCTATCAATAAATATACATTATATTCATTCAACTATAAATATATTATGTTTTATAATAATCCTATTATGAGATATTTTTCATATAATCTGACACCATATATAAGAAAGAAAGTTTACCGCAGAATTTTGGGCAAAACAATGAATGAGAGCACGATACTCATTAAGATCTCCAGTTGGCGTGGAGGTGGCATGAGCATTAATGTAGTTCACGTCTTTCCTTGATATTCCAGAATGAGCCAATGCCTTTTCGATGCAAAGAATCAGACCAGCCCCTACATGAGATGTGGAATAAAAAGACGTAAGTGCAAACATAAACCAATTAAGTTTAATATTTAGTAATATATAAATACAAACAAACTTGTGATTTTTTTTATTCATCATAAATTCATGATTTACTGTTGAAATTTGAATTGAGTCTAACTCAACCCCATAAAATCGGCTCATGGGTGAGGTTTGCACCTCATTTATATACATGCAACAAGTCTCATCACACCCCTTTCACGCCGAGGACTAGACTTCTTGAGCGTGGAAACTATTCAAACAGGTGCTTCAATACGACCCGATATTCAACGGGTAGTCCAATATTGACCTTACAACGGGTGACGTAACATCTTCATCGACATCTAGGAAAGACTCTGATACCATGTTGAAATTTGAGTTGGGCTTAACTCAACTCCATAAAATCGGCTCATGAGATGAGGTTTGCACCTCATTTAAATACATGCACAACAGATCTCATCACTAGGTGATGTTAGACTTCACTCCTTTTAATATTGAACTTTCAACACTAGGTACTCACAACTCTTATCAAACAACTCAAATTTTAGAAAAAAAAATTTAAAAAACATTTTACTCAAATTTTACCACGATAACATATGGATGATATCGTGGTATTTTAGAGATGACCTCATAAGTGTACTTCAACTTAAATCAAAGTTGAGAATTGACATTGAGGCTTTTAACTTCTTATTATATTCTCATATTCTTAATAAAATGTTAAAAGTCGATCACGTGGTGTTCACCAAAAGAGCATGAGAGAATTAAATTAAATTTTGATCGATGCTGCATCAAAGAAAGACACTCCAAGATCATCCTTGTTATTAATTACCCTCATCAAACATCCCCAAATTATTTTGTTTTTAAGATTAACCATAAGAAATAGACATAAAGAAAGTGATGTTTTACCATCAGGGCGTGACTCAGTCATATGACAAGTATCATAGGTGAAGCTTCCACCGAGGAACTCAGCATATATATTAGCCCCTCTTTTCTGAAATATAAAAAGATAGATGAATACTATCAACTACTATAATCATATTTACCAAAACATTAAAATGTAGCAATAAAAAAATGATAGGCAATGTCACTAACAATGACAAATATGAAGCATGATTCTACATGGGTTAGGACAATGAATATATCATCAATTTGTGTTTATACCTTCGGAAAGAAATAAATGATTATATAAATTTCTTTTAATTAAAATGTGTTTTTATTGTCAAATGATTAGACTAAAATGTAAGTACCTTGGCATGCTCTAATTCTTCTAAAAGCAAGACTCCAGCACCTTCCCCTAAGACAAATCCATCACGATTCTGTTATTCACACAGGCAATTGTTAAAAACAAGTACAAGACAATATAAAGAACAAGACTACAGCACTTTGATTGTTTAATTACTATCCTTGTATATTGCAATTCATGCATGATATATCACTTTGCTAAGTATTGGAAATACTTAAATTGGCACTATAAAATTTGCGTTCACGTTAAAATTGAGTAGAATTTTTCATCATTATTTTCTTAGCTGGTTACCTTCACGAATTCTATAAAGATTTCTTATGAGATTTCCCCCCTTGAAAATTTAGATCAAGAATTTCTGATTGTTGTGATTCCATTTTTTAAAGAATTTATACACACATTGTTCATCCATTAGGTGTAGCTCAGTTAGCCATACATGTTCAGCTTGTAAGAGGACACATTCTTCTGTTATGAATTATGATCACTATTTGTATCTACATTTTAATCATCTTTCTTAATTTTACTAAGGGTTTTATTTGGTAGCCAATTAGTCAATATATATATATATATATATATATATATATATATATATATATATATATAATTGTCTACAAAATATTTTTCTTTTACTAAATGTTCACTAAATGAATGTGTTGGTTCAACTTCAAAATTAATAACTTTTTTATTAGAAACTTAATGGTTTGTAGATATATATATATATATATATATATATATAATATAAATTTTTGGCACTTTTAATTAATTATATTTTCTTATAAAAGATTGTTAGACATTTTTATAAGAATTTGAGTTGATGAATCTTCAAAATCTTTCAATTTAATCTAGTAGAGTATTCAACCTTAATTTTAGAAGGGATATTAGTGGAACTGTGTATTTATAGTTCATTAAAAAAGATAATGAAAAATTGGCACAAAGTAAAACGAAAGCAATGACATAATGAAATAATAAAGCAATAGGATTTCGATAGTTTTACAATATCCCAAGGGCGTGAGGCTTTAGTAGGATCATTATTTCTCCTTGAAAGTGCCCTACATGCCACAAAGCCTCCCAATCCTACACCAATTATTGTTTCATTATTGGTATCATATTTATGTTATGATAACTTCATCCAAGCTTAAAAAAAAATGAGTTAAAAGAATCTACCAATTGGCAAAATAGGAGCATCTGAGCCACCACAAAGCATGAGGTCCTGTATTTAAAATTTTAACTTTCAATAAAATAACTATATAATTATATATATTAAACTTGCTTTTAGAAATAAAAGCTTGGCATAATATGAAAAATCAACCATTTTAGAAAGTAAATATTGAAGTGAAATACTTACAGCTTCACCACTAATGATATGGTTTGCAGCAGTCAATATACAAAGATTACTTGTAGCACATGCACCAGAGATTGAATAATTAGGGCCCATCCACCCCTGTAGTTTTCATACAATAACTAAATCATTTATTAGAAGTTCAGAATAAATTAAAAAGTTAATTAAGTTTTTCGTCAAAATCATTTCCAGTTTTAATTTCTCTAAATGTTTTTGTCAAGTTTCAATTTTTATTTATTTTTCAGTAATTTTAGTTTGTACCATTAAATTTGAACTTAACCTATTAGGGACTCAGAATATTATCAGAAGATAGAAAATAGACTAAAATATGAAAGAAAAAAAAGTTAGAGAAACTAATTATTTAAATTTAAAATTATAAAGAGATTAATATCTTGATTAACCCATTTAATATTCAAGGCACCAACATATTGTAGGCCAATAATATGTGCTAAATTTTATACACATACCAGATCCATTGCGAGTATGGCTGAGCCCATATTTGTTGTTACAAAGGGTATTGTAAAAGGATTTATCTTTTTGTATGAAACTCTAGAAGATTCAATTCCCTCGTAATAAACCTGATTAATACAAGAAAAGTTAAATAATCATTAACTTGCAAAATATGGTGATGGCCTAACTATGGTTGGATTGATAAAAAAGAGACGAGATAATATAAAATTAATTAAAACGGATGGAAATTAAAACGTAATGGAATAAAATCACGATTTTATTCTTTGGATATGTTATAATAAAAATGAAATAAAATTCATATTCCATTTCGTTCCAAAAAGAAATGTGAATTAGGAGTGGAAACATGTTAGTCAATCTTAACGCTCAATAGGATGGACCTATATTCTGTTTTGTATGCCTAAGTTTAAAATGTGTCTTGTAATAAAGTTGTTCTTTTTCGGCTTGGTCTGCCTCCTTTAAAAAGTATGGTTTAATTCGTGGTTTGATAGGTTGATTTATTTCTTCAAGTTTATTTATGAAAGTTTATTTATAAAGTTTATCAACGAGATTTGTTTTTGAGGCCTAATAATTTTAAATATAAATATAATTTTTTATAATATAATATTTATAACAAAAGAACATTATGTGTAATGATATTTTATTTAAACATTAGGTTTGAATCATACTTTTGTCATATTTTTATATCAAGCTCAACAGATTGGCCGGACAGGTTAAACAGCCCAAAAAAATTAGACTAGAAACAAGTCAGACCCAAAACATGTTAAACCAGACGATGACTTATCTAATGAAACAGATCAGACTAAAGACAAGTTTGGCCACAAATCATATAAACTTCTCACCATGATTCCATATAAGGTTACTTTGCATTCTATATTATCCTCATTTTACTAATTTGATCAATGTCACGTGATTTCAATATATTTGGGAGTGATTTTTTTTACCTGCATACCACCCATTGCCGAGCCAATCAAAATACCACATTTTTCTTTATTTAACTCATCCATTAGGTCATGAGTAATTCCAGCATTAATCAATGCCTTTTTCCCTGCTGTAAGCAAATACAACATGAATTTATCCATCCTCTTTGAAAGTTTTGGTGCTACCCAGCCATCAGTTGAGAAAGACTTGATCTCAGCACCTATTCTCTGGAGACACAAAACATTGAGAACAAAATCCACATAATGCAACTACTAAAAATGTAATTTGAATGACGTGATTTACCGTTGAAAATTTTCCACAGTCAAAAGTTTCAATCTCACTTATCCCACTAACACCCTCCAGTAAATTATTGTAAAAGACTTTTGGATCATGACCAAGTGATGTAACCAACCCCATGCCAGTCACAACTACTCTCCTTTCCCTTATACAAGATCTTCTCACTGTTGTAGCTTCTTGAGTAGCATGCAAAGCTACAACCATTGATTTACCTTAAATTTAACAAATGTATAAGACACAATTTAATGATTATAAAACAATGATTAATCACATATTAGGAGTTCAAACTCCCAGCAATCAAGAACATAATGCCAACAATATTGCATAAAAGTGACCTACTCAAAAAGAAGTAATAGATGCATAATTTATAAGGGTAAGGAATTATAGTTAGACATGATTATGGTTCAATTTTAAGGCGGTTAAATATTGAAAACAAGCCAGCTTTTGACATTATTGAAAAAACAAAATCTTTCAAAATTTTAAAATTGGTAAAAAGATATTTCATAGAATTACTTAAGATTAAATTGATAAAAAATAAATAAATGAATTTTTGGTCTCTCAACTATTTTATATTTTAGTTTTTAATTTCTTTCAAAAAGTTGTCAACTTTTAGTCTCTGTATATTATTCATTAGCATTTTTAATTTCTAACATTTAATGGATATTATTATTGCTAACATAGAAGGTGTAACATATAACATCACAATTTCACCTACTAGCTTAAAACAGGCTAATCTAAATTTATTCTATGAATGTCAAGTGAGGAATTGGAAAGTTAGTTGAAAGGTAGTTGTTGGATTGTGTTAACATATTTTTAGTTGTGTGAATTATTTCTTTTATAGAGTAAACTATGATTTTGTTATTTGAAGGTGTACAGGTTAAGTTTAATACATGAAGGATGAAAAATATCAAATAATTTGGTTCCTAGATTATATTTTTAGTGATTTAATTTAATTACTTACTTTCATTTTAATCTCAAAAATTAAGAGTTAAAATGAGAGTAAATGGTCGGTTTATCTTTAAAATTAACCTATAGAATTTTGTAATTTATTCTTAAATAATTCTTGATATTAAAATTTAATTGGGACCATTAATCGAGTAGTTGAGAAGTAAGTATTAGAAGACTCCTTAACGGTAGAGAATAAGATTTAAGTTCCACAGGTAATGTAAGTGTTAACGGTGACAAATTTACGTTAGTAGCTTCACAATTTATATTAGAAATATAAATTATGAGTTTAATTCAATCTTATTCATTAATTTAAAAATAAAAATTATTTTTAATTTTATACATTTATCAAATTATATTTCTAGATAATATTAAATTTATATATCACATTTTATTCCACGGACATCTAACAAGAGGAAAACATAAAACATATTTTCTAACCATTTTTAACAACCATAAATAATATTATATATTCATCATCACTTATGAATATAAGTTGCATGATGACAAAAACTCGAAAGTGAACAAAAACTTTGAAGAACAAGATTAGTTAACATATTTTAAAACGATTAAAAATAAAAAAATTTAAAATGTAAAGAACCAAAAATATATTAAACTCGTTACTGTTTGAAATAACTTCAATTACAGATTTGCTTCCTATACTCCACCATTTTTATCTTTGGTTTGGTATACACAGAAATTTTAATATCGCTTAAACACAAAATGCCAAAAATTGTTGCTAAACCACAATTTTATTTATTATTAAAAGACATTTTTTAGCAGTTTAACGATCGCTAGAAAATTTTTGATGATTTTAGATGGCCGATTTCTATTATGTAATGATGTTAATTGATTGGTTAAGACACATATTTAACGGTAAAAATTAAAAGTCTATATGTAAAAATCAAAATATGTTATTTCTAATAATTGAGATTGTGACTAGAATTAATAGTTAAGTTAACCTATCAAATAAATATGAAATCGTTGGATGAGAGTTGTGCCACCATGCAGATGCTCATTAATTAACTCTACAGCATCCTAGTCCCATTATTTAGACCCATGAAAAAAAATACCCTTTCTTGGGTCAATAAAATAATAGAGATTAAAATTTCTGTAACCAAGAACTTGCATCCACCTTGTGATGAAGGGTTTAGATAATTTGTTCAAAGTTTTATATCAGTCATTAAAACTGACACTCAAACAATGGTCTTAATTAGAACCGTAGTTAAGCTTTTAATATAATTTTAAAAATCATCACGTCTCTTTCAACGACAGTTTTTACAACTGTCATTACAGCACCAACATAATAAAAAAATCTATAGTCTGGAGCAGACAATCTACTTTGGTTTCATTCGTATAAGATACTATATTTCTTAGTCATTTCCATGGGATCAATCTAAATCAGTTAAATTACAAATAACAAAGAATTACTGGAACCGATCTAATAATAGAATATAGAAGTAGCATGCATGTGTATGATTTTAAGATCAAATTTTATTTACACCAAAATGCTATGAATAAATAAATTTACCGGAATGGGAGACAAGATTGCGATGCGTTACAAGGCCTTGAAGGTTGTTCCTCCTTGTGAAAACCAGGCACGTGCAAAAAGGAGAGGCTACCAAAGCCATGAAGAGAAAATGAAAAGTATGCAAAATGAAGGTAAGTGGAGAAGGAGAAGAAGAAAATGGAATAGAAGGTCTTGTTCACATTTCGATTTCTTTTGTAACAACTCCAGTGTTATGTTATGTGAAGAGTAATTAATGGTTATGGTGCTTTGCGTAAAAATATTAATTAATATTATACATAAGGATATATAGTTGTATCTCTTAATATTAAACCTACTATATAACTAACTGCTATAGTACTTTAATATGACAAATATTCTTTTATTTCCCCGTGAGACATATTAATGGTTGAATAAATAATATGTCCTCCATGCGGAATAAAAAGGATTTTCTATTATTATCAATTACAAATTTTCGTGTGTATCAAACTTGATATTTTTTATAATAACACCATTTATAATCATATATACAAGAAATAATTTCATTAATTAATTAATAATATGAATTCTTTTATATGTAACAGTGCATGCGCATACATATTTAACATCAATAACAAAATAACACACAAGTTTTCCCAGTTTAAATACAGTTATTTTTAGATATTATTTGTATTATTTTATGATTAGAATTAAAGTTTAGTTTTGATAACATACATAATCAAAAAAATATTAAATGATCATGCAGAAATAAAACTTTAATTTGAATTAGATAAAAGGGGTTATAAATAACATCTTTTGATATATTAGTAGAAATTCTGCAACCAACACGATGATCTTGGCCCCAACATTAAACAAGAAACCCACTCCCATGTTTCAAATTGATGTATGATAAATGATGATGTAGCAGCTGTGAAAATGTTTGAGAATACGATATATAAATTATTTTGTTTAACGTGTATTATTGTTGTAAATATTTTAATATTGCTGGGTTGTTAGAAATTATTTTAGATATAATTTTTGAAAAGGGTAAAATATGTTAACATTATACATAAAACTTAAGTAAATTATATTTTTAATAACTTTTGTAAAATAACTATTAAGAAAGTGAACATATCTATTATTTATGATAATATGTCATTCTACAATTCACCTTTAATAAAAAAATCATAATGTCAATGTATTTTACTTAAATTTATTTTATTTACTTGTAATAGTTTAATTTCTATATATTGCAAGGGAATAAAAAAAAAAGAAATGAAAGAGAGTACTTCTCGGGAGAGAGAAGAGTAAAAAAAAAAAAAAAAAAAAAAAGAGTAACTCATGTCTCATAAAATAACACTTGTTGGATACGATATGGAGATTTGATGGCTGTAATAATACTAGTAAGATAGATTTAATGATACCAAATAATTTTAGGATATGTTTAATTAGAAAAGTGGATTAAATCTGGCAAGTGAGATTGTTCTCCTTATGTACACTTAAATGTATGTTTAAACATGATATATGTAACATATTTTGTTATTTTATTTGTTTAAAATAAAATCAATTTTAATGTTATATGTAAAACTAATAAATGCCTTCTTAACCGTCATATTTTGTAAATATATATTTGTTAAAAAATAAATATGTAAAGAAAAAGGAAAAAGACCCCTCGAGAAAATTCTAGATCATCCCTGTCTGTCAATATTAAATATTATATTGTAAAGAAGATGGAACGAACTTGTAATAAAACAGGACAGAGTACACCATGATTGTTGTTGTCTAACAAAGTTATTGAATATGATGCATCACAGGGGACCAGTTTGTAGTTACCCTTTCCTTTTTTGGTATAGATATAATGAATCTTCGGATTGTATAATTTTACTTGGAGATGGGAAGGGGTTATGCAGGGAAGATTAATCGTAAATTTGAAAGCGTATAAAATAAATTTTTTTGAATAAAATAAAAGAAATGTAATATTTGATAATTAAAAAAAGAGAAAAAATAATAGGAGAAAAAAAATATACAAAAGTATTATATTTAAGATCTTATTATAAAAATATACCGGTATTACACATTACTTAAAATTTAATAAATATATTTATCGTGGTGTGTTAAGAATGAATAAAAATCTTATTAATATAGATATAGATGTTCCTCTTCTTTTATTAATGTGAGAGTTCCTCTTCTTTTATTAATGTGAGAGTTTGTATTTATAAAATACACAACAATGACACGGTGCCATTTAAAAAAATTTCATGAATGGATCTGTTGTTAAAAAAAATATGAGTTAGTCTTTTTTAAATAGAGTTCAACTAAAATATATTATAAGAGAATACGTGGTTCGGTGTCTCAAAAATCATAAACCTTTGCAAACCTTTGTAACAATGTAATTTTTGGATGGAAAAATTATAAATCCTCGCACCATATAGTTTTTGGACAGAAAAATTATAAACATTCGCCACAGAAAAACTACAAACATTCGCCACATATAGTTTTTGGACGGAAAAACTATAAATCTTCGTCATAGTATGACACACACTACTTAAAATCTAAAACACTTATTATAGATTCAAGAATGTGGGACAAGTGAATAAAACCTAATACTCTCACTTATATAAATTTTTCACTCATCTCTTTTTCTAATACTATATGATGTGGGACTTTGAATTAACACAAGACTCAACAAATTTCTCCTAAAGTCCTACACTTTTACAATAATTCTTTTTTACATCAAAACTAACGAGTAAAACTCTTCTGGAGCAATCTCCTTTTGCAGCAACAAAATCTTTTTACTTTTGGAGTAATCTTACTTGGAACAGACTTTTGGAGCAATCCTCTTTTTGCAGCAGAATCTTCTGACTTCTAGAGCAATCCTCCCTTGCAACAAAATTTCTCCAAACTCTGCTTTGTTTGTCTGATATATGACTTTGATTGCATCCCAACAGCTACCCCTTTCTTTTCTTTTTTTATTACAATTAAAACTCTTGTTTATCTTCAAATTTTACTTCAATAAGTTTTATATTTATCTATTATTCTCACTTTCTCTTAATTTTTTTTACTTTTTACATTACTAATAATCTAAAAAGGATTGACTAATTGTATTTTCATCAATTGTTTTAGATCTTGGTTTTCACCCCTCTAAATTTATTTTAATTAACTTTCAGTTCCTTATTTTTTTAGTATTTTTTATTAAATTAGAATCATTAAATTAGTGTGATTATGAAAAAGAAGCCACGAGAAAATTTTTCTTTTGTCATCATTTAATAATTTAATTTGATTTTTAAAAATAAATATTGATAGAAAATGAATGATGAATTAAAAATTAACAAAATATTCTAAAAGGATTAAAAATCCAAATTTAAAATAATTAAATGACTAAAAACACAATCAATCTATCTTAATATTTGTTATCACATTTTTTAAATTTTAAAAATATTTAAAATAAAAATCAGAATATATTTATCACCTATCTATATTAGTTGAATTATTAAATATTTGAATTGAACTTAATACTAAATAGATTCTTTTCTTTTTACGTTAATCGTTATTATGGGAAAATTTTCCTTTTTAACATGTTTTTAGAATTTTAATATATTTTTTGTATTTTTTATTTTAAATATTTTTATTGTTAATTTATTAAAAATAAATAAATATGTTGGTAAAAAATTATTTTTAGACAACAAAATTTCTAAGAAAAAAAATGTTTCTCTATCTAGAAATCAAAATATAAAATATATAGATTTTTGATACTTATTTATTTCTTTTGATATATCTTATTACAATATCTTTTTTAATATATAATATTCATTTATTTTAATGATATGAAAAAAAATATTTTTCACATATTTATGACAATCAATTATATTATAAATTTTACATTTTATCTTATGAAATATACGAAGTGAAATACTAGTTATTTTAGCAGTTGATAACCACATAAAGTGATGACACTATTAATGGAGGATAGCAAACATGATTTAATAATATGTATAATAACTTTTTTAGTTTTTATACAACTACTATATTAATTTATTTACACTATCAATAATAATCATCAAACTCTTAAAATTAATAAAGTGAATATTCAATGAAATGAAAAATATTGGGGAAATAGATAAAATTATTTAAGATTTTGTATATTAACTACTTTACCTGAAAATTGGATGCTTTTTAAATGTTAAACAAGTTTCTTTCTAATAAATGTGGAAAATAAGTTGTGTACATGATGACATTCATTTACGACAACGTAACACTTTCATTTGGAGATTTTATTTTCTACAGTAAGGAAATTGAATCCCTACTCAATTTAGTTGGAAGCTTTTCTGCATATTTTTCTAACTGTACACACTGTGTTTTTCTTTTAGGATTTATTTGGTTAGGTGGATAAAAATAAGAAGGGTAAAAAAGATATTTAAATTAAAATAAATTATAAGAGCCTTGGATCACATGTTAAAAATAAATTTTATTTTCCTTTTTCTCCTATTTCTTCCCTTTCAAAAATACTGTAAAATTTAGTGATTTAAAAGTTAAATATAAAAAGTATGTAAAATATTTCATCAGCCAATTTAAAAAGTAAATGAATATTAGATAAACTAATGGTGTTTGCTTGGTCAATTATAAACTCTGTTTCAGTTGTGGATTAAGTGACAATATGTTGCTTTCTTGAAGTCTATGAGATTACAGCTCCACTTAAGAGAAAAAAAATACTCTATTGTGCTTTTGCAATCATCCAAATCCCTATCATAATCCATGTCCTAAAAAGCAGCTAACTCTTTTCTTTCATTTTACACTTCTTATAAAACAAACTATAGTTAATAATACCTTTCAAGTAGCGAAATATTTTTTTTATTGCTTGATGATAGAGTTTAGTTGGTGCTTCCTTAAACCTACTAATGAGGCTAACAACATATAGTAAATATGGTCGAGTGGCTGTCATGTACATTAAACTTCCAACCATCTGCTTATAGTAAGTGTTGTCAATCTTTACTCCTTTAATGTCTCAAGTGAGTTTAGTTCCAGTAACTATGGGATCTGAATTGGATTACAATCATCCATTTTGAACATTTCCAGGACCTCTTGAGCACATTTCTTTTGACAAATAAAAATGTCACTTGTAGATTGAGTCACTTTTTATGCCAAGAAAGTATTTCATCTTTCATAAATCAATCATCTCAAATTCTTTCACAATAGATTGTTTATATTCTCTAAATAAGCATTCGCCATTTTGAATAAATATCAAATCATCCACAAGCACACAATCAAAATATTATCTTTTTCTCCATTTGTTGATGTATAGTGTATACTTAAAAGGACATTTGTGAAAACTAGCCTTGTTGAAATAAGAGTCAATCCCACTATATCAAGCTCATGGAGCTTGTTTAAATCCATAGAGTTTTTTTTCAGCTTATAAAACTTCTCTTCTTACATACTTTGGTGGCTATTCCACAAGTTCTTTATGTAAAATTGCAGACTCGACATCAAATTGAAAAATAGTCCATTTATTCGGGGGAACCAATGAGATAACTATTCTTATTGTGCCATGCCTTGCTACCTGTGCAAATACTTCAGAACAATCAACTCCATACTCTTAATTGTACTTTTAGCTACTAACCAAACCTTAAACTTGTCAACTCCTTTTTCGTTCAACTTTGTTTTGTAAACCCCTTTTCACTAACTCCCATGTGTTATTTCTTTCAATAGCTTCAATCTCTGCATCCATAACATTTTGTCCATCTTGAACTTTTAATTGCCTCATCATATGTAATAATATCACTTTCAGCGAATAAGGTACATTGGACTTTGATTAAGAATATGAACGCTCCAATCGACTACCTCTGGACTGAAAGTCTTTGGTATATTCTTGTTTGCTAGCAAGGTTCTCACCATATTCATGGTGGTTCTATTTCTCCTCTTTGACACACCATTTTGATGTGGTGTGTATGTTGCAGTCAACTACCTTTTGATTCCATTAGTTTCACACACAGTTACAAATTCACTAGATGTGTATTCTCCTCCACGATCTATTCAAAGGCTTTGAATATATTTATTTGTATCCTTCTCAACTCTTA
Source organism: Hylodesmum podocarpum (assembly GCA_026586105.1). Classification (NCBI taxonomy): domain Eukaryota; kingdom Viridiplantae; phylum Streptophyta; class Magnoliopsida; order Fabales; family Fabaceae; genus Hylodesmum; species Hylodesmum podocarpum. The sequence goes on along the minus strand of JALJEV010000493.1, from coordinate 3,058,559 downwards.
CCTTGAATCTCCTAATCATATCAATGGCATCAATTTTTTCTTTTAGAAAGTACACCCATGTTTTTCTACTAAAATCATCTGAGAAAGTTATGAAGTATCTTTTATTGCTATTAGAGATTGCATTCAGAGGGTTGCATATGTTTAAGTGCACCAGTTGTAAAACCTGACTAGCTCTCCCTGTACTTTCTTGAGGAAACGGTTTTCTATGCTGCTTTAAAATCACACATTCATCATATACATGAGATGGAGTTTTGATTTGAGGATGCCCTTTCACCATTTTTTTTTTCTGATACAAAGTTCTAAGTCCACTAAAGTTTAAGTGTCCAAACTTGTAGTGCCACAACCATGAGGAATCTGGAATAGATGATTTGAAACAGGTTTAAGCGTCAAAAAAATTTATTTTGAGCTTAAACATTTGTTACTTGTCATGTGATTGTTGCACCCAGAATCAACGTACCATGTCTTTCCATTTTTAGCTTGCTTGTGCTCCATGTAAGCCATAAAAGTTACTGCTTCCTCATTTACTTCAACAAAGTTTACAATTTCTTATGTTTTATCAGGGCATTCCCATTGAAAGTTGCCAATTTTATGGCAGTTGTAGTATTCAATGGATGCCTTGTCAAAATTTCCTTCTTTGGTGCCATGACTACTTCCTCTTCCTCTTCCTCTGAAACTTCTTTGGCCTCTGCCTTGTCTAGAGAAATTTCCAGTATGAGTCACTTTGAGAGTTTACACTTCCTCAATGTGATTTGACATACATTGTTCATGCATTAATAATGAACTTCGTAGCTCATCTACTGACATAGTGCCAATGTCATTAGATTTTTCTATTAAACATACCACACAATCAAACTTTGAGGTCATGGAGCGTAGAATCTTCTCGATGATTGTCACATCTTCTAGCTTCTCCTTATGAATCGTCATCCGATTTGCAATTGTTAGTGTCCTTACGAAATAATCATTAACAGATTCTCCAACTTTCATGTACAGAATTTCAAACTCTTTATAAATAGCTTGTAATTGAGCACCCTTGACTCTACCGGTACCTTGATACTTCTTTAAGGATTCTTATATGTCTTTGGCAGTGTTCTTATTGAGAATAGTCTCAAGAAAAACTCGATCAATTGCTTGATACAAGTAATTCTTTGCTTTCAAATCCTTGCATCAGGTCATTCCTTGCCTTTAATTGTGTTTTAGTCAAGGTTGTCTCATCCCTTTCTTCTGGAATTCCTTCCTCAATCAGTCCCCAATATTCCTTTGAACTTATAAAATTCTCGATCAACATGCTTCAAAGATCATAATGACCATCAAGCCTTTGAAATGCTGGCAACACAAATGCATATTGCTCCCTTAAGATGCTATTCTTGACGTTCACGGATGACTGTTGGTTCAAGACTTCAAGTACTTAGGCCCCTCTAAAGACCCTGATACCAAATGTTACATGTCAGAAAAACAGAGTAATTGGAAGATAGACTTCTACACTTCTATTGAATGCAATTGGCTTTGGAATAGCCTTACATCATAACTGTCACACAGAAATAAGGGCTTAAAACACTAGCAAAACAAACCTATAAAGAATGAACATTTTGGTAGAATAAAAACACAATAGCCAAGATTCTTAGTTAATAGGATAACATAAGAAAAGATAAAATATATAAATATCCACTAACTCCAACATATTATTTTGTCATAGATATTTTTAGACCTTGCTTAACTTATTAACTTATCATTAATATGGTGCATGAATCAAGAAAACCAATTGAGTATCTATGTCTGTATTTTCAGTTTTAAAGATTAACTTTTGTTCATAATTAATCAGTAAACTTACCTACAAAAGAAAAGAAATACGTGTACTTATTTCATTTATTAATTTTTTTTTCTTGTAATTGTTTATCAAATACTTTTCTTTAAAAATACTACCACAAACTACCTAGTTCAAAGACAAACAAACCACCCCATTACAATTTTGTTATAGAATTCTTAGCAATAACCGAAACTACATCTAGTCAAACATTTCCCAGTAGAAATTCTTAAAACAAAAGTAAAATAATAATTTTAAAAAAATATATTTATAATTTGTATACTCAACTATTGATTCCAATTTTCAACTTAAAAAAAGTTTGTAAAACAAAAGAAATAGAAATCAGCAAAAAATTTGTACTTATTTTTGAAGTTTTTTGTGAAATAGACTGGGTTCACGAAAAATGGGCCTAGTACATTGGGCAGTGATTTATGAAATAGAGTGACCCATGTGGTTTCATTTCAACAAATCTGACACTCATTCAGAGCCTCTTTAATTGCATTTACACCTACCCACCAAAACTCTGAAATCTGCAAACCACAATGAGAATTGCTTTCTTCTCTTTACTTTAATTCACTCACCACAAGACCGAACCAATAATAATGAACAACAATTCTTAACTTCTTGTGCTGTTTTTCTCGCACGCTCTAAGCGTGCCATGTTCTCGTTTCTTGATCAGTAGCTGCGAGATTTTGAGGTTGTTGTTTGGAAGCCAAGTCTATGGCACTGCAATTTCTTCTCCTCATGCTCCCTTTGCTTGCTGTTGCTGTTCATGGACTCGCTTCCAACACGGTGAGTCTGTTAGTCAATGTTTCGTGTCTTTGAATTTGAACAAATAATAATAATAATATGTGATTACTGTTATTGTTATTATTTTATTTAGCAAATGTTCACGTGTGTTTGCTTTTTATGTTTCTTTTTCTGCTACATGTTAGGAAATTCTGAATGTTTTTACGTTCTTTGTAGACACTGAATGAGACTTGTGGATCCTTCGATGGTTCACACCATAGAGACCCTACTGGTACGTTTTGCCGTGTTACGTAAATAAATCTGCACAATCGATGTTTTAGAAATTATTATTGTCATTATACTTCTTCCGATTCAAAACCGTTTTGATGCTTAACGTGTTTCCCTAATGATTATGAAAAATTGTTGAAATGGAGGGACTGTTTCTATTGTTTAGAATGTTAATCAAGGTTTTAAAAATCCGCACAGGACTGTGGTTTTGATTGCGACGTCGAGGTTGTGGCTGCATATGTAGATTGTGGTTTAAAACCTTGAAGTTAATTATGTGATATTGTGTTGAGTATTTTAATGCAAGGTAATTAAATTAAATGGAGTTACATTTTACTATAATTGGGACTATTTAAAAGTGCTGTTAGTCCTTTATGTTACCTATTTAAAATTATGGTCCAAGATGAAAATTGATCTGTATTGGAGATAATTCACGAGCAATTCATGTAGTTGCTAGCCGGTTTAAACCATAGGTTTTAATTGTGGGCTAGTTAGCCGCAACAGCGGTCTGTTTCGTGCCTTCCCCCAGCCATATCAATCAACATGGAGCCAATCCATGTCGTGGCGGTTGCGACCATTTCACGCGAAGTGTTTAGTTTTCCAGCAAGGCACAGATTATGTAAATAATCTGTTATTGTTTTCGCGACCATTTCTTGGCTTCTGTTTCATTCCACTCATAGTTACTAACTGTGTAACAGATTATGTTATTAATCTGTTATTGTTTTTGTCGGCAATAGCAGGCAGAGCAGCAGCTTTTCTAAGGAGGTTTCCATTTTTCTAGTTTTCCAGTGAGGCAGAGATGTTCTGCAACTTCCCGCCAAGCAGAGTGTTAACCAAATATATGTTATCACTCAGCTGCAGTTTTGTTCCACTCATAAAATTTACAAGCTAACTAATACACAAACTAATTACTATAGAAGCAACTAATTACAATTGACATGTTCTTTTTTCCTGAGTGAGTTTGCATCTGGATGCATGCTCATGCTCACATCTGGTTATCCAAATGAATGGTTTAAGAACTATTGTTCTATGATACGTAATGCTTCTTAATTTTATGATTACATGTATTCTATCTGACTTATAAATATTACATCTTATGATGCTTGAAGTCACATTCTGGTAATGATTTCTATACATTGGGAAACTTTGAGTACTATTGCTTTAGTATTCAAATATTATATTCTTTCCTTTCTTTGTGCAGTGCCATGCCCAAATGGTTGGGTTATGGACCCTAACAAGACCAAGTGCTTTCTCCATGTTGGGAGGCCTCAATCTTGGAATGACTCAGAGGCCTGTTGTAGTAAGTATGGTGGACATTTAATGTCATTAACATCACTTCAGGAGCTACAATTTGCTCGGAGCCTATGTGGTATAAATAGTTGCTGGATTGGTGGACAAAGACTCAACTCTACAGCTGGTTATCAGTGGATTTGGTCTGACAATTCACAGTGGAACAACTCCATATTTCCCTCGGTTGATGTTCCACTCCATTGTAATGGGACTGGACTGTCCTGTCACATAAACAGTACAGACAATTTATGTACCTTCATGGCAAACAATTCAAATTCTCTCATGAGCGAGAGATGTGACAATCCTCATGCTTCTCTATGTATACTTGATATAGGTATGTTCTTGTATATATCACTGTCAATTCTCGTCTTAGATTCGTTAGAAGTTCAGTATTTGTATATTCCAATTCTTTTTATTCTCTCTCCCAAAAGGTTCCTTTTTATTTTTCATAAATATCTACGTTGTTTCTTATTATTTGTTTTCTTCCTTCTCCTTTCTTCTATCTTCATTAAATATTTTAATCATTGTGGCTGACTAAACTGTTTGCCATTTTTTGTAATCACAGATACAAAGTGTAAAAATATGCACTGTGGCAGGAATTACCTTGTCATCCTTGCAGTGGTGAGTGCCTTGATACTCTTCACAACATTAGCAGTGGTAGTTTGGCTTCTTGTATATAAGAGGGGCAAGAAAAGAAGGCGGTCTAGAAAACTATTTATTCCAGGAGCTTCTCTTCCATCATGGAAAGTCTTTACCAAAGAGGAATTAAGATCGATTACAAAGAATTTCAGTGAAGGTAATCGTCTTGTCGGGGATACTAAGACTGGTGGTACATACAGTGGGGTTTTACCAGATGGTTCCAGGGTTGCAGTTAAGAGATTAAAGAGGTCAAGCTTTCAGAGGAAGAAGGAGTTCTATTCTGAAATTGGTAGGGTTGCTAGGCTTCGTCATCCAAATCTGGTGGCTGTGATGGGATGCTGCTATGGTCATGGTGACCGCTACATTGTTTATGAGTTTGTAGCTAATGGGCCATTGGATAAATGGCTACATCACATACCAAGGGGAGGTCGCAGCTTAGATTGGGCTATGAGGATGAAAATTGCGACGACGCTTGCTCAAGGAATTGCGTATGTTCAAAATTCACTTTCTCTTTGCCAACTTTTTGCATGTTAATCTAGAATATTGTCAAGGTGCATTTTCACTCAAGTTAACAAAATATCTATTATTTACATTTTTTTTCCTGTAATTGTGGGCATTTAGGTCATCCTCCTTTGGTATTTGCATGCATTCTCTATAGTTTGTACTGCGTTGCCACCTTGAACCATTTGCAAGATTGCAAATTTCATATGGAAACATTTGATTGAATAATTAGGTAGTGTTTGGTGTCTGGATGGAATGGAATGAAATGTTCTGTTCCATTTGATTGAATAATTTAGGAGAAATCTATTGTCTACCTATCGAAGAAGAAAGAGTGGAGGGAAGAGGGATGGAGAAGAGAGGAGGAAATAAATTGAAACCTCTGTCCAGGGAAACCATATACATTTTTGTTGAGTTCCTCTTAGTGGTTATTACAATTTTCATTCCCTCAAACAAAAGTATTTCCCTTTAGTTTGTTACAAGCTGGAGTTACTGATGAAAAAAATCTAAAGGACTCCATAGTCCACACCCCACAGGATTTTAAAAATGAATATTTCATTTACAGATTAATTTTCTCCCTTTTCAACAGATTTCTGCATGACAAGGTTAAGCCACAAGTTGTGCATCGAGATATACGGGCTAGCAATGTATTGCTGGATGAGGAGTTTGGAGCGCGCCTTATGGGTGTTGGTCTGTCCAAGTTCGTGCCATATGAGGCAATGCATGAGAGGACTGTCATGGCAGGTGGAACATATGGATATCTTGCTCCAGAGTTTGTTTATAGGAATGAGCTTACAACAAAGAGCGATGTATATAGTTTTGGTGTCCTGCTACTTGAAATAGTAAGTGGGCGAAGACCAGCACAGGCAGTTGATTCTGTGGGTTGGCAGAGTATATTTGAATGGGCAACACCTCTTGTGCAAGCTCATCGCTATCATGAACTCTTGGATCTCCATATAACTTCTTCCTCTACTAGTATCATTCCTGAGGCTAGTACCATCCAAAAGGTGGTTGACCTTGTTTATTCTTGCACGCAGCATGTCCCTTCGATGCGCCCTAGAATGTCTCATGTTGTTCATCAGCTGCAACAGATTGCACAACCACCTGCAAAGTAAAGCTAATCCAGCAGTAGTCTTGACTTCAAATTTCTGTATCTATAACTTAAAATTGGAGGGAGTTTTTTGTTATACATATAGCAGATATTTATGTACTTTAACAAACCTTTCTTTAGGGTAGAAATTAACTTTTGTTTAATCCAATTGGGGGCTAGAGTTAGACGAGGCAAATTCTGCGAAACAATATTGGAAGTCATACATGTATGTGTAATTGTACTATTGATGGAATTGCACCCCTTTAGTCATTCTTAGCAAAATTATAAATTGGATAACAAAACCAAGAAACTAAAGTCTGAAGGCAACATTCGTTTTTGGTTGTATTTAGGCAAATAACTTAGTTATTTAATTTTGTTTTCATAAGATTTTGTTACAAATATAATATAAGATTAAATATAATTAGTTAAAAATAAATTTTATTAAATTAAAGTAAAAAAAATTGGAATTACAAGTCATTTTTGAAGTACGAATAAGCTCTGTAGAAGCTCACTGAAAGACGTTCTTCATATGCAATGTAGCAGCGTATAGATGAAAATGAGATTAGGAAATACAATCTCATGTTCAGCGTGTCACTGAAAAATTAACCCAAGAACAGGTTGATCACATGGCATATAAACCATAAGGAGGGTGCATGAGTCGTAAATCCTGTGGAACCATATTCAATTCCTACGTATTAAAACAGGACATATAAACCGAACTTCTATTGTGCATGCATGATTTTAGTTGTTACTTGAGAGGTTAGTAGAAACTAGAAAAGGCGTGGATGAAAAGTCTTACAAGCAGTTCAAGGAACGTGATTTGATTTCCTTATATAATAATCCTAACAGATTGATAATAACTACGTAAACAGTATGTTAGAAATTGGTCCTTAGCCATCAATAATGAAACTGTTAAATGTGTATATTGCACAAAAACCTGAATAAAGATATCAGACGTGCAGAATCTAGAGAGAAGAATGAGTTAGGCGTATCTTGACAGGTTACAAGAGTTGACAGATTACAAAAGTTTCCCAACCAAGGATTGGAGAGCTTGGCCCCTTCATTCCCATAACCACCCAAAATAACTGCCTCCCCCTGTACTCCTCTTTCTTCTTTATTTATTTGAAATACCAACTGACAGTTACAGACATAAAACATAAAAATAACTGACACACTAATGTAATAATTTACCGAACATTAATTTGGCCTAGGTCTCCTCTTAAATGATGGTGCGTTGCCTGGGAACAAGAGGATTTTGATGGAAAATGACGTGTCTTATAAAGGGGGGTCTTGAATTTATGATTAATTGCATAGCTTATTATGATTTATTGCTTGCTAGGATTTCATTAAAATAGACATGAAGATGTTATTTGCTGGTGTGTTGGATTTCATAAATTTCTAGGATTATAAATCACCTCTTTGTTACTAGCATTGACATTCCAGAATGCTAGTATAGTAGGAATACACTGAACATTTGCAGTATCTAGAATGGGCACCCAAATTCTATTATTCACATTCTCACATATCACTTCTCATTTTTTAAACCCAACTTCTATCAGAATATCACTTTCAGATGCTTTGTTGCTGTTATCCCTTGTAATTCCAATTAAACATTCAAAATTAGATTTGTATTAATCATATTTAACCTCCACTGGTTTTTACCCATTCAAAAAAGCTGCAACGCCTGTCTTGGCATTTGTAACATAGCCAACTTTTTTGCAGGAAGTTATACTCTAAGCAGTATATAGTTCACATGCCAGCCATTGCATGATTGTCAAAATCAAGAGTCTTCATAAATATATGGAGCTTTCGTAGGATTGACTTATGAGAAAAGTTAGGAATACATTTTTAATATTTTATAATACACTCTTTTAAACAGAAGAAAACATAGAGGATTACTGCAGAAATAATCAACAATGCATATACATCAAAAAATTTGAAACATATTCATGTCAAGATAGTTCAATCCGCATAACGACCATGATGTACAATTTTTTTCCTATAGAAATACAAGGGCGCACTTGAGCGCTACACTGCTACATGGTACAAACTGACATAATGAATAGCTAATAATCTGGCAGGCGGTGTCAACAGGCACTACTGGGGGCTATTAACAAAGTAGCCCTAATATTTGTTGGATCTGAACAGACCTGGAAGAGATATTGATTGTTATTTACCATATTCCCTGCATCATGTATCCAAACCCAGATTAGCTTACTTAAAAAACGCAGGCAAAGACAGCAAAATAAAGAACTGACGGCATCCACACTGGTGTCAGGGGAAAAAAATATTCCAACCCAGTCTTGCTTGAAAATTCATTTTTTATTTAAATCTAGATATCAAGTTCTGTATGTGTTTCTCATTATCTCATACCTTGAATAAAAACCCAGGACATAAAAAATGCAAGAAAGTAATGGTGGTGTTAATAGAGTAATGCACAATAGAGTATGTATGAGAAACAGAGTAATGCACAATAAGTCACTTTTAAAAGCTCCAGAAAACATAGGTTATGCAAATTTTATTTTTAATCAAATTCACTGACCTCAATCTATGGATTCTGTTGTCTGAGATTGTTGCTCCTCAAATAGAGATTGTATTCTCTGCAGTAAACAACATACCATGGTGCTTAGCCAAAAGACTAAACCAACTCCAGAAATATACAACTAAATCTTTTTCCTTTTCCATTCTCTTTTTATTCTGTTTCTATCTCAGGGCAATCAAACTTTCTGTTTCTCCTCACCCTTAATGTCACTAATTATTGGCAAATAACAATACCATGACTCATGTTCAATTTCTACCTTGACAGAGCTTCCAACTTCCTCTAGTTTCTGCAGTAGCAGCAGCTCCCCGGAAGGAGCAGAATCATGTTTCAATGACTTCGATGGAGACATCTAAAAGTTAGAGAAGACAATGATGGGTGAGAAAGACCGAGACAATAAGTAAGAATCATGAACAACTGACACAATAATAAGCAACATGAACAACTGAGAGCTCTAAACAGTATAAAGGTTTACCAAGTATATGACTTACATTACGCTGACAAAAAAATGACTGACAATATTGGTCACCCAGAAGCACAAAAGACATACAAAAGAGGAAATTTAAAAAGATTTATTCTCAATGCTAGGGCTGCATGGTGACTGAGTTACCATTAGATGATGTGGAACATCTTCAAATGTAGAAACCTGTTTCGACAAAATCTCATTTCTCATGTTTGACAGACGCATCATAACAGCCTGAAAAGAATGGAAGCAACGGAAAGATGAGTTCCACAACAATCCATGTTATCAACTTGATGAGGAAGAAGAAAATAACGAAAAGAAATTCCTTTTTGATCGTTTTTGCTTAATGTGTGTGAAGGAAGAACACCTTCCTAAAAGCATTCGGGTTTGCAACACCGTGAATTTTAACATCATCTCTGGGTGGCCTTCTAACTCCAACATTTTCAATTCTAAGAGAGTAGACACCAAAAAGTGATTGCAAGTATCCTAAGAATAGACATAATCAATATGAATCAGGTACTAGAAATGGAAACGCAAGCCCATAAAACAATTGCTAGATCTTGGAGGGCTTAGTTAAAACAATAAATATAAGTATGTAACCAACCAAAAAAGATAGTATCAATCAAAATGAAAAGTAAATAGTACATGCATCGGCAATATAAAATATCATCCAATCATAAATCATTAAGTATGTTAATAACTAACTATCTCAAAAGTCATAACAATAAAGAGTTTTGATCAGTTGACAGAAACATTTTTTTATACTTACAATGCAAAAAAATTGAATTTATACTATGGCAATATAGTTAATGAAACCTAATACCAATTTATTTCATTCCATCCTTTTCGTCAATTGAATTAGTTACACATTTGGTTTCAACTTTATCTTTAGTCTCTATACTCAAAAACCCTCTTCTTTATCCTCTATACTTGGGCTAATTGTCCTAACTAGAAATCCAACGAAACTATTTATGTAAATGGGGTCAGTTTGGAAACTATTTACCCAAATGGGGTTGTTTGGACAAAGTCGCAAACTGGATTGACACATGACAAAAATGCCTCGTTGGCGAGATGATGTAGAGCCAAGTCGTAGCCCCATCTGCGACTTCATGAGGGGTTGACAAGTGGCGTTCTAAGGCCTGCGTGGCTTTTGACGTGGCTAATGAGCCCATTTACGTTGTTGGATTTCCTAATTGGGACAATTAGCCCTATACTTGTATTTTAAGTTCTATTTTAGTCCCAATACAAACACTTCAGTTCTACTTTACTCCATATAATTTTTAATAGCAAGGACCAAAATAAATTTAAAACGCAAAGTCCATGCAACAGTAAAGACCAAGAGGGATGGTTTTGAAGTGCAGGGACTAAAACTAAAGTTTGAATAACTGTAACAAAAGTAATTAAACATTGTTAATCAAAAGTACAGTACATAAAAAACACTGCAGAAACCAGACCTTGTTCAATCACAATATCTGCAACAGAGTGCAACAAAACGTGCTTCTCTTTCTTGAGCACCCCAAAACACGGAAACGGCACCGGCCTCACAACCTGAACTACACAGACACAAAAGCACACATTACATAATGTAACATTAATTTCTCAGAAAGAAACAACGAAAACTACAAACCAAAAAAAAAAAAAAAAAATTTGACATTTATAGAGAAAGAGATAATTTTGCCTTGTAAACAATAGCATTAGAAGTGAGAAAGAGTGTTCTAGAACGAATATCCTTCCTAAGTATAAACCTCCTCACTGGAAGATAAAGCAACATGAGCAATCCAATGCCCCACGCTAATAACAGCAACACTGAGTAAAGTACCCACTGCACCGTTTCATACTTTACGAAATTCTCTTCCATTTCTCGAAACGACGCCGCATACAACACCGTTTCTTCTTCTCCTTCATTCTCCTCCAACAATCTCTGCTCCAACCTGTCTACTTCCACAACCTCCTCGTTCCTTCCCATACTCACCCAACACAATTCACCCACCATTCTGCTTCTGCCATATATATAATGGGCCGTATTAATTAAAATAAACTAATGGGCCGTGTTAATTAAAATAAACTAATGGGCCGTGTTTGGAGACACGGCCCAAACTAATCGGCCCAAAATTATAAAACCTGGTAAACCCTTAGAAGAGAGAGAGTAAAAAATAATGGGGGCGAAGAAGCAGAGTGAGAGTAATGGCGCCAGTGATGTTTTTGCTTCATGTTCCTTCTCTAGCCTTGGCCTTGATTCCAATTTATGTGACCAACTTCGAGGTATTCGTTTTTCTTTTATTATATACTTCTTATTGTTCTGTTCAGTATTAAAAATTTGTTTTTTTTTTTAATTTATGGTGATAGAGAGATTGGGGTTTGAAGTTCCGACGGTGGTGCAAGCGGAAGCGATTCCTGTTATTCTCTCGGGGCGTCATGCGTATCCTTTTGTTTTTGGGTGGTTTAGTGTTATGATGTTTTGTTTTTTTCAAGAGTAATTGGGTTCTTTAATGAGGAATTTTAGATTGGTGAATGCTGCCACGGGTACGGGGAAGACTATTGCTTATTTGGCTCCGATTATTCATTACTTGCAGAGTTATGATCATCGGATTCAGCGCTCTGATGGAACATTTGGTAAGTTTTATTTTTAATTTTAGCTCGTGATTATTTCTTTTCTTAAAATGGCATGTTTCATTAGGTTCTTGTGAATTTTATTATTTGAGAATTAGAGTTTTTATTTGGTGTTTGCATGCATTTTACTTTGTAGCTCAATGATTAGGGGTGGGGATATGGGTGGAAGTCCATGAGCACATGTTTCTATCAATGTTTTTAGACAAATTTAGGGGTATAGTCTGTAAAAGCCCATCCCGCACGACCCCGCGAGCTTTTTGACCGAAACCCACGGGTCCACGGGTGAAAGTTGAAACCTAAGCTACTCTCTCAATGTTGTGTATGAAAATGTTGTGCACGAGGGTCAAAATGTTATCTATGAATCCAATGAGTTTAAAATGTGTGGAGTTTTTTTTGATAAACGTTTTACATAGTGATGAGAAAATACAAATATTGTTTGAAAGTTTATTTGGGTGGTGACAATAAGAATGAGATCTTAAAATGTCATGTGGGAATATGAGACATATTTCAAGACACATTCTAATCTTAAATCTAATCTTAAATCTGATATTGGAAAAATGATTCTCGTAAGAACTAAACAAATTGATCACTGATCACAGTAGTGGTATGTGAGATGAGATGATATTATGATGCTTATAGAACATGATCTTCCATTCTTTTTTTTTTGAATATAATAGGTTTAAAGAATTATGACAGGTACCCTCTAAGCGTGTTGCTACCACCATTAATGTGAACAATTTGTATCTAGTAGAATAAACTTGACATTTGTACTTCGGAGGGTTATGTTTCATATTCCCACATGACGTTTTAAGATCTTATTCTTATTGTCTCCACCCAAATAAACTTTCAAACAATATTTGTATTTCTCATCACTATGTAAAACAGTTTATCAAAAAAAAAAAAACTCAGGATGTCAAATGCATAATTTTTCTCATTTTTCTCCCCACATTCAGGATGTGAGATGGCCAAAGTTATATATGATTTTTTGGAAGAATGAGGGATCAAGCTTAAAAAATGGAATCATTGGAGATAATGTTAACAATAAATTTATCATTTCACTGTTTTATAGTGTCAACATTATTTTCTTTCTTGTTATGGCAAGTTCGTCTCAATAATCATAAATTTAATTAATTTATTGGCAATAGCGTTGGTACTTGTCCCAACGCGGGAGCTATGTTTGCAGGTTTATGAAATTCTTCAGAAGTTATTGCATCGGTTTCATTGGATTGTTCCAGGATATATTATGGGTGGTGAAAATAGATCAAAGGAGAAAGCCAGGTTGCGTAAAGGTAGAAATCACATGTATTCATCATATATAGTATCTTATTGGAGGTTTAAAAGAATTTTTGTTGTCACAAAAAAACTAAATCATGATAACAAGCAGCTCTGGGGTTTTGTTTTTTCTTGTCTGAAGCTCAAAGTAGGACTTTTGCTGCACATGATCAAATTTATTACATTTGTTGTTCATATTTCAGGCATATCAATTCTTATAGCAACCCCTGGCCGCCTTTTAGATCACTTGAAGAACACAACATCATTCTTGTACTCAAATCTTCGCTGGATAATTTTTGATGAAGCTGATCGGTATGATTTGCATCTATTGCTTTTCTGTCATAGAAATTACCATATTTGCATAGTAAATACAGTACTTACTTCTCAATGTATTGTTTTCTTTGCTATATAATATCTCATGAATGAATTATCATAATATATGTTGTTTGCAGGATTTTGGAATTAGGATTTGGAAAAGATATAGAGGAAATACTCAATCTCTTAGGTTCAAGGAAAACGGGGCATGATGACCAAGAGAATAGAGTCGCAAAACACTCTAAAGTCCAAAGACAGAATCTGCTTTTATCTGCCACCTTAAATGAGAAAGTGAACCACCTTGCTAAAATGAGTCTAGACAATCCTGTGATGATTGGTCTTGATGGCAAGGAAATGGAACTAATTTCAACAATTGAAAGCCTTGATTCTTCAGAGTCTGATGAAGACAATGAAGTCAAGTGTTCCAGTAAGATACCAATAGTTGGAGATTACAAAGTCCCCATGCAGTTGATTCAGAGATACATGAAAGGTTTGCTATAATTAAAAATTTCTTAAGTGTGCTTTCTAATTTCACATACTATTTTATGATCCTGAATTCCCAGTTGATTTATTGTGCAGTGCCTTGTGGTTCACGGCTTCCTGTACTTCTTTCAATTCTTAAGCATCTCTTTGAAAGGGAACCTTCACAAAAGGTAAGGCTTCACTTTAGTTTGGTCCTTTTCCTTGTCTATATTCCTTGTATCTATTTCTTATGTTGTTTGTAATTAGTATAATTTGCACTTTACACATTCCTCTCCTATTATTTTCAATGTGTGATATTTCTGGTGTAATTTTGTAAGAAATATGAAGATAAAGGGTACAGACAGAACTATCTCACCGATATGTTAATATGTCATTATGAAAATTTACTCACCATTAAATAATATTCATATTATTTTTTCTATGGGAGTTGAACTTATAGTCAACATGAACGAATCTGCATTTTCCCCTTGCTTATGAAAGTTGTTCCAAATTCAAAATATTATACTTTGTAAGTGACATCATTCATCTAATGATTCCACAGGTGGTTGTGTTCTTTTCAACATGTGATGCAGTGGACTTTCATTATTCACTGTTAAGTGAATTTCAGTTTTCATCCTATCCACAAACAGAAGGGATACGACAGATGTTTCTTGGATGCAAAACTCTACGGTTACATGGTAGTATGGAACAGGAGGATCGGAGATCCAGTTTTCAAGCCTTTAAAACTGAGAAATCTGCTCTGCTTTTGTCCACTGATGTTTCTGCTAGAGGCTTGGATTTTCCAAAGGTTAGATGCATCATACAATATGATTCTCCTGGGGAAGCAACGGAATATGTTCATAGGTATCTACCTATCTGCTTGTTTGACCTCCTTATTGATTATTGTTTCATTAATGATCTCTTCTTTTTCTTGTTCCTATTGCTTGTTTGACCTTTTTGATTATTGGGTTTTGGATCTGACACTTGTGTGATTTTTAACCTTGAGTATGTAGATCTTTTTTCACTAGATATCTTACCTATGGTAGATTCAGAGGAATCTTCCACTTCTTCCTTCCAATATGAGTTGAAATACTATCTTATTTCTGATTTATTGTGAATTCACGATGCAGAGTTGGTAGAACTGCTCGATTGGGTGAAAGAGGAGAATCGTTGTTATTTCTGCAACCAGTTGAAATAGACTACCTACAGGACTTGGAGAAACATGGTGTCTCTCTCACTGAGTATCCTGTCCTCAAAATGTTGGATAAGTTTCCATTATATGGACAAAAGAACCTCACAAAGAAGTCTGTTTTCTTAGAGTCACATCCCTGGGTCCTTTGTCTCCAGAAGGCACTTGAAGCCTTCATCATGTCCAAGGTGATCCTCATCACTGATCTCATTGAATTCTTCACCTTGCTAATTGTCTGGATCTTATCTAATTGAATAATCATTGAGAAAACTCTTATTTTATCATTTTAATTCTCTTGACACAGAAAACATGCCATAAAAGTTTAACTATAGAATCATTACCAACGGATTTCTTAGAGTTGGTAACTTTTAAAAACATCAAAACATTTCATGTTGATTTGGTGCATCAATTTAGCTGGAGAATTGACCACTGACAATCATAATTAATTGCCAGATAGATTTTCCCTTTGTGCCATGTTTATAAGTATTTGAACTGAAGGGAACAGAAGGTTAGTGGAGTGAAGCGAGGGGATTATCTTCTTTCTGGATGCTAAAATGGGGAAAGAAAGGGAACTTTCTTACCCTTACTAAACGAGTCACTTCATGTTAAGGTCTGAGTAATTTTTTCCAATAATTCCCCCACTTCTGAGCAAATGTTCAAATGACAAAAACCTACATAAGGTGATTTGATCATACGATAAAGTAGACAAATAGAAGCTCCAGCAAAAAATTGGATTAAATGGAAGATAATCCAATTACAAGGGTGTGGAGTGGAATGCCTAATAAAATTTTAGGGGCCAAGCATCAAATTTCTTTTTAATGATTTTATTTAAAACTTGGTTTTTGATAGATCTGAATGCCTTCAGTTGATCCCTATAGCCAATTGCACTTAAGACTTGGTTATTATTGTATATGATATTGATAACAAAATTTATGAATGGGAAGGAATGATGTTTATCTAATGTGGAGCGTGCACTCAATCAAAGAATGTACAGAGAGAGCATTATGCACGACAATAATTTTCCCCTTCCATCTTTAATTTTTGTAGCTGGTATTATTCGTTAAGATTTAGCTCAACAATGTGCATATTTCTGAAAAGTTGTTTCTGTCTATTTTATAAACCAATTTTTGCCTTGGTCCTTTTCAGCCCAAGATGGAAGAACTGGGGAAGAAGGCATTTTGCTCTTGGGTTCGTGCATACACAGCCCATCGTGGTGAGCTAAAAAGAATATTTATGATCAAGAAACTTCACTTGGGGCACGTAGCAAAGAGCTTTGCATTGAAACAACAACCCTCCTTAGTTGGACAGTCATTCCAAAAGCAAACTAAGAAGAGAAAGATATTTGAGAAGAAAAATGGCTTGTCAAAAAGGAGAAAAGTTGCCCATGTGAGATAATGCAGCAGACTATGAAAGTGGTTGATGTTTGGGAGCTGTTTGATGAAACAAAATGATTGCATCTGACGATGACTTTGGATAGATGCAAGGGACACTGGAATCCTGATCATTGTCTCAGTAATGCAGTTAACTAGAGACATGTGATGAGTTAGCACCAAGGCCTTCGGGTCTGTTCATTTTTGTAGCCAAAATTTCTAACCGTTTCTTTATGTGAGATGCTAGCATGTATACTACTTTTAATTAACATATCCTATAGAGTAATGTTTATGTATAACTATTCTTTGAGTGGTGGTGAAAAGGGGTAACATTACTAAGAAGACATTCTCTTTTGACTGTATGACTAATCCTCATTAGCCTAACATTGGCTACAATGTGCTTATAGTTGCTTTGGAAGGTCCTGTTGTGGTTAGAATTCTGCTAATATTGAATGAAATTATACAAGGTTGGCTTTTTAATACATGGACAAGAATGACACAAAACATAACCATTTGGGCCACAAGACTAGTGGAAATGTAAGAGACATGTGTTTGAATTAGAGTTACGTTGAATGTAATACATGTAGAAATCAAAGTTATTCTCACAATATCTCTGTTTTGTATACTGGAATATGCAAAACTTCCGTTGAATATAGTTCTAACTTCTAACTGAGATTTAAACGGACACTAAATTCCCATTGTTATGGAGCTGTTTGGATAATTTGATAGTTTGGTTCCTCATGTTTCTTGGGTTGTTATGGTTAGCTAAATT
Organism: Hylodesmum podocarpum; assembly: GCA_026586105.1. Classification (NCBI taxonomy): domain Eukaryota; kingdom Viridiplantae; phylum Streptophyta; class Magnoliopsida; order Fabales; family Fabaceae; genus Hylodesmum; species Hylodesmum podocarpum. The sequence goes on along the minus strand of JALJEV010000493.1, from coordinate 3,041,235 downwards.
ATTTTGCACATTCAAATGGAAAATATTACGAAGATGGATGTGATTTAATGTGAACGTGAAGGTTAAGAAACAAGATATTCTTTTTATTGCTCTTAGAGATTCAGTACGTATTTTGGGTTTTACTTCTGATTTTACCGTTACAATTTAAAGTAAAATTCTACTTTTATCTTTTCGAAAAATTCTAATTTTTCGAAAACATTTTTCACTAGAACAATAGAAAAATGGTTCAACGGTTATTTCTCACTATAAATTTGTTTAGTCACTATAAATCTTGAATACACACAAAAAATGATTGAGTTTTAGACTGGATCAATTTTCAACATAGGAACCAAAATTCCACGCAATCCAATGAAAAAGAGAGATTTTTGGTTAATACATGTTTAGTTTTCAATTTATTTAGTAATCGATTTTTTTTAATTCACTTATTATGATTTACATTAGAGAGAATTTGTTCGATGAATTTGTTATCAATTTCTTTTTACAGTTTTTTTACGAGATTACATATATCTTCTACTGGAAACAATCTTATTACAGGTGACAAAGCTCTTCTTTTAACTATTAAATGTAGTTGTATACTCAAAACTTGAACTTCATATCATCATCTAGTTAACAATTGATTTACGTACATAGTGATATTTTTTTTTTCCCTAGTATAGTCATATTATATATCATTTAAAACTATTTATTTACTTTTCATTGATAAACAACAGTTACATCTTGATTGAATCAATAAGTATAAATATGCTTTCACGGGGTTCAATATTCAACTCGTTTTTAAAAATATTGATGCAAAAGTGTTGGATTCCTAATTTAAAAATAATAATATTTTGTATTATTATAGTTGATAATATAATATTTTTTAGACAAAAAAAAAATATTAGAAATATGTAATTTAATTTTAATCTCATATCGTATAAACGATAAAAAAGATTATTTTTATATTTATATATATACAATTTTTTGTAAAGTTTCGAAAATATATATTATGCGTGTCAGTAAACTTAGGTAATTTGTCAATCTATATTAAATTTTTGAGTTCTTCCCTTTTTTTTATTATTACTTTGTTCTTAATAAGAACTCTTCATTTGTTATTCAGCAAAAATAACCTAAACCTGACCAAATTAACAATTTGCATAAGATCACAAACCATTCTGCTTTTAAGATGTATATTATGACAAAGCCATAATGGTGAATAATGTTTACTAGGTAATAGGTTCAAAAGTTGTCAACTTTGTATATAAAATAATAAAATAAGAAAATCAAAGTGTGATGTGGCTGATGAGTTGGTGCGAAGATGAATCTTTAACTTCAAATGGATTCTTTTGGCCTTAATTAGTTTACGTATTTATTTCCTAAATTGTAACAACAAATGCCAATGCATTGTTTCTTATTTGTTGGACAACCGTGCAAGTAAACGAGATTTTGTGCAGGTCTACCATCCCTTTAAGCCTACGAAAGAAGGACCAAAACTAGAAGCATAGGGTTGTGAATCTAAGCAACCATGTTGTTCAAAGTTGTCCTTCAAAAAAAATTGATCCCACCTTCAGCTCTTGATTACAAACACAGTATAGTACATCTTTATTATTAGCTCTGCCCAATTAATTGTTTCTCCGTAGCACATGGTTTGTAGGGCCAATAAATATACTGAACATGTTCATGTGACAATCATTCAACATTTGGATCCTCCAATATGACCCCATTGTATTTTCTAGTTTGGAAAACAAACTTCAAGTTCATATTTGTAAAAAATATTGCTGGCAAATTGGAAGTAGCAATTAAATAATGCAAATTGGGGTGTTCAAATAATATAATTATATACATACATACATACATACATATACATATATACATATAGAGAGAGAAAACTATAAAAATATAAATTAGGTGCCGAATTTGTATGAAATAAATCTAATATGTAAGTTAAGGAAAATCAAAAGCAATGTAAATATTTACAGGGCAAATTTTTCTCAAAATCATCAAATTTGTAAAATATGTAGGTTAAAGTTTTTCTTTATTTTTTTTCACGTCATTTGTCAAAACTAAAAATAACAGGTTTTTTTTTTGTCAGAGTGAAACTGAGTTTGAGCCCCACATTTAGATATTATAGTATTATTAGTGTCACTTGAAATTTTCACAGCACTTTTTACAAGGAAGACATTAGGAAGGGGAAAAAAAAATAGAGTTATGTATGCAAGAGAGAGAGAGAGAATACAGAGGTTGATTTAGAAAAATGTTATGAAAAAGTGTATAAGTGGAATTTTAATGAGAAAATTATTGTTGGGATAACTAGAATGATCACAAATACTCTTGAAAGAACCTCTTTTCTTTGTTTTTTTTTTTTTTGTCCAAAACTCTATTCCTTTTTCGTGTTGATTCTCTGTTTTTGGTTATTTTTTGTCAAGATTCAATACATTAGGCCCATTAAGACGGCCCACATTAGGTACTCTATGTCGGGACGTTGGCTTCTCATACTTGACTCTTGTTTAATTTCTTTTGGAAGCATACATGCCATGTAGAAAGGTCAACTACGGTTTATTAGACATTTTTATTTTCATTTTATAAAAATATTTTTAAATTAAAATTCTTCTAATCATGTTAATTTAGATATTTATTTGGGTAATTATGTTCATATGAGCAACGTGGCATTTTATCTAATCATATATAAGTTTATTTCTTTTATTTTATTTCATATCTTTATTTCTTGTTGATTTGATCTATTCTATCTATTAATGTATTAAATCTTATATGTAATAAGATTAAATTAATAGAAAAAAATAAATTAAAATTAGAAAATAAATTAATATATAATTAAATATATGATACGACATTTAATATCATATTATCTAAATTAATATAATTACATAATAGACATTAAAGATTAATAGATTTGAATTTAGAGATTTTTTGAAAAAAAATGATAAAAACAAAATCATTATTTACTCTTTTCAAAAGTATTAGAACTTCTTTAAACTTGATTGTGATAAGAGGCAATTGCTAGTCCTTTTTTTTTTTTTTTTTTTGGTATAGATCAGGATATCTCCAACCAATAAGAATCAATGATAAGTTTGATTCACTTCTCAATTTTTTTAAAAACAATTACTAACTATTTAACAATCAATTTACATTTAATATCTATTAAATTTGGAAATTATTATGAAAATAAGTGTTTTAAAAATTAAAAAAAAAAACACAAAAATAATCGAAAAATGTTTTCCTTTTCACTCCTTTGCCGATTTTCTTCCTTTTTTTAAAGTCTCCTTTTTCATAGAATTTGTTCCTAACCTAAGGTCTAAGCTCCCAACAAAATATCATGTCATATCTAACTCTGCAGCTTTATTGTATTTGACGATTTTTCGTTTGAGCTAACGTACTTCAAAAATAATATTCTACCCATTTTTATTGTGATATAACTAATCTTGTTTAACTAAACTTCCCTTTGTCCTAAAATTAATTAATTATATTGTAGAGTTGTAACTTAGCGTATTTATGTCTTTAAATTTTTTTTTATGAAGTCTTAAGGATCTTATTAAGAATATATATATATATATTTGATAGATAATTAGAAAATCAGACTAAGCAATAAAGTAACTTATATTTTTCCCTTTGTCTCTGGTTGTCATGCAATCCCTTTTACAGTTTGTCCTGCAGCAGTACTTTGACCAATTCCAGGTCCAATAGAAGCAAGCCTACAACCAAGCAAGCCAGCAGCAATAACAGAAGCAGCAGAAATAATTAAATTCATAATAAGTTTCTCGTAACCTAAATATAAAATAAAGAAATAGTTAATGATATAATTAATCAATAAATTAAGACTTAATTATGCAATTACCACAATTTATCCAATTAAAGTAATTAAGAAGAACTCCTAATTGAAATAGTAATTGTTATTGAATTATATGAATTATTTTAAAATTTCTTTTTTCGTTTTTACCTATCTAGTTTTTTTGGAATTATGTATAACCTTTATTCTTATCTTAACTTAAATTTTAAACCATTTTTTTAATTCTTCGTTTTGTATTACATTTTTTTAGTCATTGAATATTGAATTCAGAATTAGAGATGAAACGAAAGTACTTTATTTTTTTAATCTTATAGAAATTTACATTATAGAAATTTACAGTAGTAGTGGGGTAATTTTAAATATAGTTATATAATGTAAAGATATATATATATATATATATATATATATATATATATTTTGTAAGTGAATTGGTTAATTGATTGAAAGTAAAATTATTGTTATTAAAAATATGATTAATACATTTTATATTATAAGGTGATAAGTAACGTTTAAAACAAAGAAATATTTTAAAATTATAAATAAAATGAGAAAAAAAAATTTTAAATTTTTCTATCATTATAACTTTTACATCAGAAATTTTGGTCATCATTGGCAATTGACATGCACGGGCAATGAGTGATAATCCACTTCCACTGAAATATATGATCAATTACGACCAAATATTAAATATTTGTGAAGCATTTTTATCTTAGTAATAATTTATAAGTACAAAATGTCCTCCAGTTACCTACAATATTTGAAATACAAAAAGAGGACTATGATCTGAGCACACTCTGCCATATTTACGAAATTTCAAATAGATAACTAAAGAACCATGATGGTTCTCATAATTGCCAATGATTAATAATGTTTTGCACAGCAACATGCAAGGTTTCAAATAAACATTGATAACAGGGCTGCTAATGAATAGTTTTGCGTGACTTTTGTTGAACCTTTTTCTTCATTGAACTCACCTTTAGTTGGACACTATAATGGCATGAAACTATTAACAAGAAGTAGGTAACATAGCAAAAACATTTACCTTTCCAAATGAATAAATGGTAGGTATATAAAGTTCGTTAATTATGCAAAGTGTTAGTTATTGTTGTTAATAGGAATGCTATACAAAGAAAGTTGTATCCATGAATTTCATTATCACTTGGTTATTGGTCACACTGTTTTCTTCTAATACTAAAACCTATATGCAACATCTGAACGTGAAGTTATTAATGTGAGAATACTCGAGAACTTATAAAAAACAAAGGACTACACATGACGATCGTATTATTGAAGCCGACATATAAATTGAACCACCAAATTAGTCAACGTCATGATATATATTAAATGCTACATATCATGTGAGAATTAGGAATCTTGGATCAAATTAGTAAAATGTATATTTTCGTTTCATAGTTTTAATTTTAATTATTAAAATTCAAAAATATATATAAATGAATTTATTATATATGGAAGACAACGAAAATTTTACAATGGAAGTTGCTTACCCTAAACTTTTTTAAGTAATAAATACATAGTTTACCACTTGACAAAACAAAATATGTCTCTTAAACTTGAAATTGTGGATTGAGTCTAACTCAACTCTACAAAATTGTCTTATAGTATGAGGTTTGCACATCACTTACTGGTCTTATTTTTAGGTGATGTCGAATTTCACATACTCGGGATTTCGTCTAATATTGGATTTTCAACACACCCCTTCCACGCTGAGGACTGGACTTCTCGAGCGTGGAAATTATTCAACGGGTGGTCCATATTGGATTTCCAACACAACCCACGCTGAGGACTGAACTTCTCGAGTGTGAAAACTATTCAAACGAGTATTTTAATACGACCCGACAACAAGTGGTCCAACGTCTTCATCAATACTAAGATAGACTTTGATATCAACATGAAATTGTGGGTTGGGCTTAATTCAACCCTACAAAACTGACTTATAATGTGAGGTCTATACCCTACTTATATTCATACAATAAGTCTTATTTTTAGGTGAAGTCGAACTTTACACCCTTATGATTTCGTCCAATGTTAGATTTTACTATTGTTGAGTAAAAATTCATTCCTTAATAGAGAAGATAGATGCTAAAATTGATTTGGTTACAACCCTCCATTATTTATATATTCAAGTTTTCTAAAAGATTTTTACATGAATGCAAACCAAACTATATCATATTATATACATATATACACTGTCGGTGTGATTTTTAAGGTAATTAAAAAATACTTAATTTTTAAAAGATTTAACATTTTTAATTAGTTGATGATACTGTAAAAAGAAAAGTAGTTACACTCTTAGAATATACAAATTAAATCAATTAATTATAGACATACTTGGATAAATTATTTATAAAACTTATTAAATTTGACAGTAAAATTTGTTAAAATTATTTTTAAGAACATATAAAATTATTCAGAAAAAAAAACTTATAAAATTAGTTTAAAATTTAATTATCAAAAGACAATAATTATAGAAAAAAATCACAAATTAAATAAGTTCTACAAAACTTTGGAGTGAGTTAATAATGTTAGATGCTAGTACTTAGTTGTACAGTTGAGCTCCAATTGTGGTGGGGACCAATAATATACTTGATGGATGCATAAAACGAAGGGTAAAGTTCACCTGAAAAGTGATATTTGATTATTATTATTACTTGTGGTATTTAGATTTCCTATGGTTTGTGACAGTAAATAAAATCATACTGTATTATTGTAGCTTTGGCAGCTACTGCGATGGCATTCATTGATTGGTATTTTAGTACTGATAGCAATACGTTTTCGGTGGCTTGTGAATCTCACTGTAATCATAATAATGCAGGATTGAGTCTGACAATTATTACAAATACATTATGTTGATATTTTTATTTATAAAAATATTGTTTCTGATTATATTTTTGCAATCACCATCTGATCATTACCTATAGTATGTAAATCCTAATTTAAAATTCTGATTACTCATGTTAATGTTTCTGGCACATTAGCTGTTATTGATCCCATTGTAAAGTTCAAATTCTTGTTATGTTTGGAGATGGAAATATAATGAACAAATAAAGTAGGTAAAAAAATAAGGGGTCTCTCTCATCTTATTTCATTAAATTAAAAAATATAGGAAGTTTTCTAATAAAAACTTTTGATATTGATTCAAAATTATGATCGGGTTTAAATTAATATCATTTATACTTATGTTTCTCTAGTTTCTCTCTTTTTTATCTCTGAGTGTTATATAGCATATATTTAATTCACTGATTATTTTTTATTTAAATCAATAACTCATCTAGAGTAGGATTAACATTCAATGTACCATAGAAAGTGGAAACAAACACCTTATTTCTTTTTTAGAATTCTCACTTATTAATTCCTTAAAAAAAATACAATCTTCTGAATAAGGAAAAGGGACTCTTGTAAAGTACTTCTTTATATGCATGTTCTTTCTTTATAAAATGACCATAAACAAGCTAAGAATAAGAAAATGATACTTAATTAGATACTCATGCCGAAAGAGATAGCAAAAAACGAAAAATAAATAATTAATGTAATTAATAATATGACGTGATAATTAATATAATAGAGACAGAGAGTAATTAATGAAATATATTGACCCGTTATTTATTTTTATCAAAATTCTACAAATCAACGGTTTAGAATACTAGTATAATAGAAATATATTTAATATCTAAAATAACAATATTAATACTATATCTTTGTTATATTTAAAAAGAATATTCAATGAACTATGCATTTAATATTTTTAAGAGGACGTAATAGAATGATATAAATAAAATTATTTCCAATAAAATAAGAAATGGTGGAGTAATTAATAATAATATGCAGCAATAAGACACAAGTGATTGTAATGATTCAAAGTTCAAAGTATTCCATAGAAAAGAGGTGTGAAATTAAAAACTCACCAATCATAACAACAACCCCATGCGAAGTCAATAATAGCATGACATTTGTTTATTGTAGTGTGGTGCTAAGGAAAGCTGCATTATACTTCTTCTGTACCTTGTCGGCGATAACAACTAATCAAATTGCGACCCTTAACTTCTGTCCATTTTCTTTAATAAAAAACTATAAAATAATAGTATTTTATTTGTTTTTAACCTTTTATTGTTTTAGATGAAACCAGTTGTGTGTGTTGTGTAGAGAATTTAAAATCAGGGATGCGTGTGGGAGTGTGTCCAATGCACGAGACATAAACAGAAGACATATTATTCATATTAATGCCTTCTAAGGCTTTATATAATATTTATATTTATTAAACTGGGACACTTGCTAGGGAAGGTTCCCTCTACTAGTTACTTGTCCCGTGATTCTCGCTTCTTGCTTGCTTGTAGGGTTCCATGGATGATTTTGTACTCCAAATTCACTGTACAATTTTGTGAACTTAGATATAATATATTCTACGTATTTGTGCCAGAGTTATTTTTTTATTTTGGTTTCTCTAAATTGGAATTTTGTTAGGCTACTTTGAGACTACATTCCTCATGCTATGTTGGGTATGTTATGTTGGGTATGATACTATATATATATATACTATAGTGTATATATATATATATATATATATATAGTTATATAGTTATTTTGTGCTACAGTTATTTTTTATTTTTTTATTATTTTTTATTATAGTTATAATTATAATAGAGGTTAAAAATTGGCATTAGTATTTTCAACGGATGGCGATTGTAATTACATTAAAAGTCTTAATATGTAAAGAGAGGTAATTGTTCTTAAATAATATCTTTTGTTAAAAAATTTATTTATTAAAGTGTTTAGGTTATTCCAGAATCTTACTTGAATCGATGTAGATTAGTCTTATGCTTAATTGTAGGTAGATTTTATAGAGTGTTAGTCTTTCATCAAATTGAAGAAATTTGCTAAAAAAAAAATGTGCAAAATACTTTAAAACAATATCTAATTAGATGTACCAAATAATAAAAGTGATATAATTGAAATTAAATAGATATGTTCTTCATTGTCTAAAAGAAAATTTTGATACCTTTTATCCATTTTATATAATGACAATTCAATCTAAAAATATTGAAAAATGAAAAGTAAATTAATGAGATGTACTATATAGTTGTCTTAATTTAAGTTTGACTAAGATTATTATAATTTTGATTTAAATTTAATTAGTGTTTTTTAGATATATTATATTCTTATAAAATTTTATAATTTGTTAATCAAGATAAATGTCATTCTTTTATAAAATTTCTCATTTTATTTTTATTAAGATTTATTAGAGAAGAACTGTTTAAATACAATATATAATTTCTATAATAATTAATTGTAAGACCACATTTAGAAAGGCTGTACTAGTAAAGCAAATGATGATGTAAGTCTTTTTGGTGATTGAAATAAGTCTTATACTCAATTTTCTTATACTATTTGATATATTTGATATGATTATGTTGTTGTAATAATATTTTCTTTAATGTCCATTAATTTCGTCATGTTTTTTTAGATATATAAATAATGTGTTGATATTTTCAATCACTACAAGTTAATCATTTAAGTAGACAACACTTATTTATATGAGATATTAGTGAACACTTAATAATTATAAAAATAATTTAATACATTTTATCTTCATAATTTTTATCTAAATTATCTCTAACTCACTTTCACCCTCATTGTATAAATAATTTAATAATATTCATCTAACATTAATTTATATCTAACAACAATAATATAATAAAATTCAAACTGTAGAGAAAATAGGCTTCCCAGAGACTTTAACTTCACCACGCTGTGGTAACAAAATTTTTTTTTAAGAAAGACAAAGGCTAACTTTTTTTACGCAAGAGGACAGGAGAACTGAGTAAAAAAAAAAAAAAAATCATTGCCGCTTCCCCTGTTAAATTTTTTCAAGTCTATTATTTTTGGTTCAATGAAAATTTTAATATAATTTTAATATGATCATTTATTAAATAAGTTTAAAATAATTTACATCAAAAAGTTCCAAGAAACCGTGTTAATTTTTTTCATCCTAGGTTTGGAGTAGCTTGTATAAATGTTTGTAATGCTTATTCAGAATTCTTCATTATGTTTTAGTGAGTGGAACTTAGAGTAGTTTGTATATATGTTTGTAATTTTATTCAAAATTCTTATTTTGACTTAATGAGTATAATTTAATTGATAAATATATGTTAAACAAGATGAAATATAACATGTATTTAGTTCCACTAAAATATAATGTTAAATAATAAAGAATCTTAAATATAGCTAGATCTCATAGAGTGAAATATTTTGATAATTAAAAAATATATCTATCTATAATTTTCAATTAAAATTTTTTATTATGACCCAATAAATATAACTTAATTTACAGAGAATAACTTGATTCGATTCTCACCTAATGTAATAGATTTTGAAAAACACTTAAATAGCAAAAAAAAAAAAAAAAAATCACTTATGAAACTCTTGTACAAAACCGCGTGGTTGTTGTTCGTAGGAGAAAAAAAAGGGGTCCATTCCAAGTGGTTTATAATAGACGGGTAGGGTGTCACGTAGCAAAACGTGTCACTCACACACACACAAGCACATCCACACGAATTACTTCCCTAAGATTTATCACATCCAAATCCAAGTCTCCATCTTCAAGTTGTTGTTATAGCGAGGGAATGGAAGTTGATTGATTGAACCCCACCTTTGTAAATGGTGCCAACTGAATTTGGTCCCACCAAGACAAAACATTGTGTCTATTCTTGCATTACTGGATTATACAAAGCACTTAGTCTTCACTTGAAGATATGCTTGAATCACCTGGATGGTGACCTCAGTGGCTCCATCTTTACACTTCCTACATCAACTCTCTTCTCCGTTTTCCTCTGTCTATGACGCACATCAATATAAAATCAGCATTTTACTGTACTTAGATATTTAATTATGGATCTGGCCATGCTGAAGTCTAATAATTAACTCTCTTTTTTTAACCTTTGACTATGTCTTTACATGAAAACAGGGTCATGTATAAGGTTGGTGATGTGAGTGAGATGCTGGTTGAGATCAGTTAAATACGTCTTGGTAAGTAGACTTCGTTAATGTGAAAAGTGTACATGCTAATATTTAAGTTAGTATCTTACTGAAATGGATAAATAAAGAGTATGGAGAATTTAAATATAAAAGTGTAAGGTGTAAAAAGTGTTTCAGAATTACTCTTTAATTATATACATAAATTAATGAGGATTTTAAAAAGAGTGTTATCATTAATGATGAATCTTATAATATTAATGTTTTGTAGTGTCAACTGTATACATGTCACCGTTATCTTATATCTATGTGTCTCAATAATTCTAGGTCAAACATTATTTGGAGAATAATATATAATTAAATTAAGGTTGAGAATTAATAATGATAATCTTTAATTAATAAATTAAATAGTAGACACTTGTTAATCAATCAAGTATGTAATATGTAATTTTGAAATTAAAAAAAAAATATATATAAATACAAGTTGAAGAATACAAGACAAATACTTAATGAATATATTGAAGTTTCAAAATCATATATTAACTTGAATAGTATAAAAAGTACTCCTAACTTTTTATCCTAAGAAATAAAGGTTTCAAGAAGTATAATGGAGACCTGCGAATAAAATAGAGCTATAACACCTTAAGTTGAAGATTTATTATACAAATTAAATAATGTCTTGTAAGTAACTCTTGGTGAATTTTGTTTTAAAGAATTTTAGGAATACATTAACTAATTTATTGGATTCTTTTAATCGAGCTAACAATATATACTTCAAATTAAAGGCACAAATATTCTAGTTGTTCCAATAATTATAGCTAATTTTGCTAATTAATCTAGTATATTCAGCCACAAACATCAAGGCTGGTATATATAACATAATTTTAACTTATTCTAAAATAAAACATATAGACTATGCAATAACTTCAATTCATTTAATAATCCATCATATATTCACACTGGTATACTAAAGGTTGAATAGTCATTCTCGCGATATTTAATGATGGACTATGAGTATTAGACATAACCGAACACTCAACAAAAAGGACATGCATCATAATTAATAGAACTAGTTACAAATAAAATATGACATAAATAATATTTTTAGAGGAAATTTATGTTGATTAACAAAGTAAAATTGGGATCCACAACAAAAGATATAAATACATATTTGGAGTCTTCAAGCAAATATTAATTTTAAAACTCATTAAAATTGTAAGACTCAATATTAACTTGAGTATCTTTTATAAATATAACATCTTTCAAAGACTAAGAATCAGAGGTCATACCAAAAATAAAAGCCGATTTGACATTAATTAAAGAACCCTATTTAAAATAGAAATATTTTTTATTTTTTTATAAGAATTAATCTAAAATCTATTTTGTTAAAAAATACTTTTTAATAAAAAATCATTTCTCTTAATTCGATAACAGATTTATGTAATACTTTAATTTCATACTCTTTTGGTTTAGAAGGTCATAAAGATAATTTAAAAAAATATAAAATTAAAATAAATTTATTACATGTTGACTAAATTAATCAACTTTCTCAATTCATAAATATTAGTTCATTAAATCTTATAATAAACACATGAGAAAATAATAAGTATTCATAAAATATAGATTAAAGAATTAAAATGGGATTTTTTTACAAAAAAACAATGCTGCCATGTACTCTCGTAATTTTTATAACTTCATATTTTACGAAGATTTTCAATATAACAACTAGTTCATATTTTTTTAATAAAAAATTTTATGTTTTAATTTCTTAATTTCTCAACCAATATATATATCAAATCTGACAATTGACTTTTAAATACATTAATCCTTCGACCATGGAACTAAGTAAATTATTAGGAAGTTTACAAATTTAATAACTATGTTAACGCGAAAGGATTATTTATTTAGTCACGGAGTTGAATAAACAACGACTAAATTGTATGCACGCAAACTTTCAAGACAAAACCAACACAAATTGCTATTTTTGGATAGTAAATTGCATAGTATTTACTTGTATCATGACTTTTAGAAATTCCAAACACATTCCATCACAAAGTTCATTGCACTAATTAGTTAATTGAATTTCATTATTTCAAGCAACTATGGTTTCCGACTAATATTCCAGGCTGGTGCTTGGGACAACCAGCAAGAATCACTATGTGTTGTCACCCTTAGCATCTTACAAGAATACAAAAATTGTAAGGGTTTGTAACCCCACCAATTAGCTCTCAATTTCTCTCTCTTGGTTGATTCTAGATTCATAGGGACGCTAAAAATCTTATGCCAAGGAGAAAAAATTATTAGATGCTTCAGATATATAATTTTTATGCAAAAAAATTATTTATGAGAAAAAAAAAATTAACTTGACGGGGGTTTTGTGGGTGGATCCATCAAGAAATATTACTATATATGCTTGTCATGCCATTGTCTACGGAAACAACAACACCATGAATAAAATTTTCATTGGTGTTACGAAAGACCTTTTGGACCGAACTTGTTTAGTGGAGAATTAATGATCCTATGTTTAGCTTAATCAAAGAATGCACCTTAATTAAGATTTTAAAGAGAAATTAAGTACTATTATATCCAACTCATGCACTTTAATTAACTTTGTTATCCATGATAATGATTTCTTTGTAGGCACTATGGGCACAACCATGTGCATATATACTTGACATGCATGGATCATTCCATTTGCGTGTCGAGTGGCAAGGCAAGGGAATTGGAAGAGAGATTAGAATCATGCTATATGCTTTCATATATATCCCTAGATTCTTACAAGTTTGATGGAAGCATTTAATAATAACATATATAACATTATGGGCAAGCCTTAAATTTCAAGGTATAAGTGTGTAATAAGTTGTTCAATTTTTGTTAGAAGAGATAAAATTTCTGTCATTGACAATGATCTTTAGATACCTGTAATCAATTGACGTTTCAAAGATATCCTTAGTTCGTACAAAAGAAAGTGTGTAATATTATGTTTATCTGTCTTGTAATTTGTCACAATTCACGCGTAGTGATGTTAGCATATCTTGGGGTTGATTTTAGTAATGGCAGACAACTTTTTCCTTTTAATTAAGGTGGATGAATATGCAAAATATTGTTCCCCAAAATGGAAAAATAGCAAGCCTAAGACGTAGCTTTTGCTCAATTTGGTTGCAGGATCAAACAGGTTATGCGTTTAGTTGTGTCATGTCTTGTTTACCTGTTTTCTTGGTTTTCAAGGATGGCTTCTACTAAGTTCTTCTTGTTATCATTGCTATGAGTGCTTATATTCAATGTGTCGATTCATGTGTTTATTCATGTAAACTTTTTATTGTGATATACACTGAGAATCCTTTTTTCTTCATGTTTATGTTATGTTGTGTAGCCGTGTCAATGATCGTGTTGATGTAAACTTAACTATTCCCATATCTGTCTTCATAAAAGATAGAGAGGACGTTGGTTTGGACTTTTTAAAAGTTAATTTAGAATTTTCAAACTCTTCCCTGCCTCAGTTGATTTTATCAAAGTTGATTTTATCGAATCGGGTTAACATATGGAAAACTCATTTTAAAAAATAATATATATATATATTTAAATACATGAGATATTAAATTATTAATTATATTTTAAATTAAATAATATGTGAAAAAATAACTAAAATATTTAATTTTAAAATTTTAAGAATCAAATAAAACTTTTAATCAAGACTATTATTCTATGTGTTACTTTGTTACGTAAATAAATGTAGACCGATATTGATTATTAAAAACACATATGATCTTGACATAGTTGAAATTAATTTTGGACAAAAAAATAATCACTTATGGTATTTAATTTAATGGTGATGTGAAAAAAATTGTTTTACATAAATAGAAATATTTTAATTGATAAAAATATTCTATGTAATTTCTGAAAACTAAACTTCAAACAAATTAGTAATGTATTATAAACTAAAATCATCTAAATTCTGTAGATAAAATTTATTTGAATTCATAATATATATGCCTTTAATCTAATGGACAGATATTACTAAGTGAGTAGACTATGGAGGCATTTCTAGTTCTAGGTACCTATAGTGGCGTACCATGCATGTATCATCATAATTTTCAATGGAAAATCAATGATATATTGACAAACACAACAATATCCTCAAAAGCTAGTTCACATATTGTTAATTCTAATACCAATATATATTCCAATAACTGAAGAAAAAATATTGTTGAAAACTGCAAAGGACAAAGATAATAAATGAAGGGAAAAGCTTTTGTAAATTTTTCGTAAAGTTTAATTTATCTCACTGAGAAGATAAAGTATAAAGTTGCTAATTTATAATTAGACTAATAATATAAAAATATTTTGAGAAGGGAATTATTTAAACTTCTGGTTTGTTATAAGTTAAAAATAAATAAACATAATATTTAATTATTTATTTTATTTCCTTTCATATGTCCAATCACTTGTTATACCATCGAGTTATTTTTATAATTTTAATTCTAGAATACAAACAATTTAAAAATATTTTTTATATATAAATCCCTTTTAAGTTCAATCTAATATGTATTTAAAGTATAAGAATTTGTATAATTTGTATAATTTTAACGGATCTAACCTCTCGATGATAAAAAAGAATTATAATGAAGTGCAACCTATACTTAAAAAGAAAAGGTTTTGAAAGTTTGACAATAATTAATGATGATTATTCTTCTTAAACTGATTCATTCTTTAAATATTTGAAATGTATATTGTAAACATGATTTAAACACTAAGATATCACTATATACAAATTATAAAATATTAACTTGAATTCACCATATATATAGACTTGATATAGTTATCGTGTAATCTTATGATCAAATAAAATCATTATGATTTTGGTTCTAATTCATCTTAATCAATTTTATATTTAAAAAAATATTAATTTGATGGATGAATTTTATTTTTTTAATTAATTTGATGTCGTATTTTATAAATGCAAAAAAAAAATAATAAAAAAGAGTTAAATTGTGTTAAAAAGAATTTTACAAGCTTTTTAGAAAACACTCCTGTGTATCAGTCGATAGGTTAGACGTAAGATTTTTAGAACCAAATGATGTATCTCATTAATTAGACTGAGTTCTTTAAAACAGAGTTTTTTATAGGCTTTCACATAAGATAAATTTTTAATTAAGTCAATCTCAATTAGTACAATCAAAAATAAATAAACAAAGAGACGATTCGTTTTATCCTAAAATTACATCCAGTTCCTTAGCAACAACTAAAGTTCCATAATTTTCAACAAAGATACAAATATTATTTAACCTCAACAACAACTTCTCGATATACAAATATTCTTTGACCTTGTAGCATCTTCAAGCTAAACAACTCCAAATTTTCTTTAAATTCAATCTTTTTAAGCTAAACACTTCAAATGTTTTTTGAACATAACCTATCACTTTGCGTATAGGATTCACAAAAAAGTTTTTGTCTAATAAAAATAAACTTATGCACAAAGAAGATGTACAATTAAGGATACCACAAGGCTAAAGAGAGATTGAAAAATTAAACTTCAAAAGTTTTGATAAATGTAAAGTAATTTCTATTTAATTTTTCAATCTTTAATACTTATATAAATGAAAAACTTAAAATAGTTATTAAACTTAGTAGTTTCAAAGTCTTCGAATGTTAGAAACATGTTGAACTTCACATGTATTAAATATTTTTACATAGACTGTTTTATAAAGTTAACAACTTTATACCTTGATAACACAAAAATGTTAAAAAAAAGTAATTGTTTGTTTTGTTACATATCTTTTTATAGAAGTCTCCTCTTTATTTGATTTGAATTTTTTTTTTAAGAAAAGAGTAAATAAAATCATAATACTCAAACTATGTATTTGCGAGAAAAAAATTTTGATAAATAATCTTTAAATATATTTGTTAATAAAGACTCAAGCTTTCATGCTAATTTAAAGAGTCTTCACTTGCTCGTCTTATTAAATTATAAATAAATACACACTAATTATAAACAAATAGATATGTATTTTTACTAGTAGGTATGATACATCCTATATTTTAGTTTTTTTATTATTTTTCAGTAAAAAAAATAATTATTTTATCATAACCTTAAGTACTTTATAATAAAATATATATTTTTGAAAAAAATAAATATATTTTATTAAAGATAATAGGTGATGTATAGTTATTTGATATGCAAGATGATTTTTAATACCTAAAAGTCAAAAAATATTTATGGGATCTTTGAAATTTTATTAAACCATTTATCATGAATTTAATTACTTACCAATATTAAATGATTTTATATGAAGAATTTACTACCGTAAAAATGAAAAAAAAATATACTCGAATTCTTTTGTAGAGAATAATTTCATGAAAAATAAGTTAAAAATATTAAAATATAATATTTTATTGAAATTGTTTCTATCTAAAATTTCCTCTAAGTTATTTCCTCTGAAAAAATATATCTAGTTCAATATATATTATAGTTAAATTCATGTAATTAATGGTGAGAAAAAAGAAAAAGTATATATAATTTGGAAGGGAGGATGGACCGTACAAAGGGGATAGAAAAAGTACAAGGGTTGAGGGGAGAGTAGAAGACAGAGAGCACGATAACCACTGAAAAATGGGTTATCTCTCACTCGCGGCAGAAGTAAGATAACCCCACACAGTGGTCGGCGATGCAAGTTGTTGACCCGACAAAAGCTGCACCACTTTCACATCACTCTTCACATGCTTTCCTTTTCTTTTCAATCTACCCTCCACTCTTTCAAATTCACACTCTCTCTTCTTTAACACTTCTCTACACATAACATAACCCTTTTCTTTTCATCCTTGTTTTTTTGAGTTTCATAATTAATAAAAGTAGAAAAATCATGCATGCACAGTCACCTGTTAGTAGACAAAAAATAAATAAAAAAGAATAAATTATGTAAGTAGCTATTAATATAATGTGATAGTAAAAAATATTAATAAATTTATCTAAGGAAGTTTTTATACTGGTATTGTTCAAATCACAAAGAAATAAGAAGAAAGGGAAAAGGTGAAGAAAATTTTGTTATTTGGTTGTAGAAAAATAAATATTTTATTTTAAGAAAAATATTAGATGACCTTGATAAATTTCCACTCTTGGTAAATTTAATTAAATTTTTAAAAATCTTAAAAAACCTTAAAAACATAAAAATAAATAATAATTATTATCTTAATGAATATAAAATATATTTTATCTTTTAGCTAATTTTACTTTTTCTCTTCGTTATATTTCTGATAGGTAAAATTTTAATATATAATCCTTTCTCTAACTCCCATGCTTTAGGTGGATTTAATTTATTATTAAACTTTAATAATTTTATTGCTGTATAATAGGAACCAACCACACATGGGTAATTCATTACCAATTATCAAACATAAAACTAAAACATGACTTAATTTAAATAAATTTAAAAATTAATTTTAAATTATCTTGATCATGTCAAGAATTTCTTAACATAAATGAAATTTATTAATAATAATAAACCTGTTATTTTGTTTTTGAAATTTTTTTATGTTAATTCCCCATTATATATCCAGTACAATTTAATCAATGGATATTTAAATATTATTATTATTTAGTTTCTTCGTCAGCATCTATTAGTCATAAACAATAATATTTCTTATATATGTAATTAATTACTTATGTATATTATTAAGTGACATTTTAAATATGTAAAATTAATTAAATCTTAGATTAATTATTAAAAAATTCAGTTTTTTAATTTAATAGCTCCGATTTTATATTTCCATCTCATTGAAGATGATTCCTGAAAAAAAAATCTAATAATCCTTAAAATTTATAATGATTTTTATCCTTAATAAACCTTAAAATCTAATAATATTTTAAATTACAAATATATAATTAATTTCATAAATAAATAAAATTATTTTCTCATATTAAGTAATATAGAGAGAGATATTAAATAATAAAAATATATAAATACTCAGTAATTAAATTATGCAAAAATAATATTCAATAACTAAAATTATATATAGTAGAACTTTCATATAACAAATTATAAATTTAATCTCTAATAATAATTATTATTATATATTTAAAGTTTTACATTACATAATACACGTGGGAGGCTAATCCACCTAATAACACAGACTAAGAAGAGATTCCAAATGTACAGACATTGTCAGTGGAGATTCCCTGCAACTCCTAGCTAGCTGGTTGCTTTGTGTTTGTTGCTACTTTTGTTTTGTTTTTATTATATCTTTTCCAATAAAAATATAAAGAGGATACAAGTATTTATCCATTTTTGTAAAAGATCTTAGAAAATAAAATAAAGTAAAATAATTTATTTTTTAATTACAAATTTGTTTAAATGTAAGTTAATTTTATAAATTCTTCTCATCGTAAAATTTTTAAAAATTAAATTTTAATTTATATATAAGCTCATTTCAATTTATAAAAAAATTAAATTTATTTTTCTTTCTTATTTTTTTTTCTCTTAAAAGACTTCCCAAAATAAATCATCTTCTTTAAAAAAATTATTAGACGATACATAATTTCCAACTTCTTTTTATAATGAATATGAAGTAACTAAGAAATTTTTTTATAATGTATATAGAATATTAGTATAATATTTTCTAATTTAAGAATGATTAATGCACGTGAAAAATAAAAACGGATATACGAGAGAATTTGATGAAATTTCAAGGGGATTAATGTATTTACTCTTTATTATACTGTTAACTGTCTTGTTCATTAATAAGATGAATTTATTAAATATATGTATAAAAATATGCTATATTAGTAAAACATATAAATTACTTTTATAAATAAATGAAATTTGAATGCATCGACGACTCAACAAGTAAACTATTTTTATTACCAGAATTGAATCTAATATTCTGATTAAGGATAGGTAAACAACACTTTCTTCTCAATATATTTTTATTTTTATTATTTGCCGGAATTTATTGAAAATCGTAATTTTTTATGGTTTTATTTTTGACTTGACGAATCTCTCTTCTAATTTTATATTTTTTTAATAAATTTTAAGTTTTTAATTAATAATAAAACAGTAATAAAAAATAGTATTAAAGAAAGCATTAATAACACTACCCAACACGCGTTAATTAAAAAAATTATACACTTTTATACTCATTATAGTCATTCTCTTTTCTTCTCACTCTCCCAACTCTCTTACCCCATTACTCTTACCCGAATTGCTTTTAACAGCATTCTAAGTTTTGTCAAAGTTTTCAAGAGATTAAGCAATTGAGTTTAACATTTCAGTTGACTTAATCAATATGTTTATCAACTACTTTACTTTTTTTAGTTAGTAGTATAGAAAATATAACTTTACAATTTTGTTAGTATAATTAGTTTAGGAATTTTATGTTAGTAAGAAAAAAATTGTTAGTTTAGCTTAGAAAAATTTAAACATAAAATTTAGTTAAATATTTAATAGTTGTTAGGCTTTTTAGTTATATTTTAGCTTTTAAAAATGTTAGTATAGAAAAATATTGTAGGAATTATTTTTATGTTGGAATATTTTGTAAGAAATTAATAGGAAATTTAGTAGAATTTTTTTTTTCTGAAGTATAGTTATATCTAGTGTAGAAATTTTATTTAAATATATATATTGTTAGTTTAGTTTTAAAAATGTTAGTATAGAAAAAATTAATAGAATTTATTTTGTTTGTAGGAATAATTCTTTTATTATTGAAAAATAAAACAAAAGAAAAATTTACTTATTGCACACTGTGTTGTCTCAACAGGGAGAGTTGGATATATATAAAGTTAGAAGACGTCATTACTCAAGACTGAAACACTTAGGCAACAAAGACGCATTAGGAAAATAAACCTCTTTCTAAAAGTATCATAGGTCTTACACCTTCAAGTAAGTCCTAGATGGGAGGCGTCACATATCTTAGCACCTTCATCTCCCTTTGCATCACGCTGTCAGATAGTTTGGCGTCTTCGAGACAGTTACAGATAGATCTCAAATGAAAAACATCACATGTCTGGCTAGGGTGAAAAAAAAACTAAACAAATAAACTCATTATTGCAAAAAAAAAAAAAAAATGATTCTGGCTAGGGTGCCATTACTGATGTTACTGGTCGAGTTGCTATAAGAAGTGGCCTTTTGTTCCCTGTCCCTGAAAGTACAGTAGAGGTCATGATCATGGTTATGCAATGTGTATTTGCAGTGCAGTGAATGAGGACGCATGAGAATTCATAACAATGTCCACTGCATGAGAGAAGATAACGATGTTTAC
This sequence comes from Hylodesmum podocarpum, assembly GCA_026586105.1. Lineage (NCBI taxonomy): Eukaryota > Viridiplantae > Streptophyta > Magnoliopsida > Fabales > Fabaceae > Hylodesmum > Hylodesmum podocarpum. The sequence goes on along the minus strand of JALJEV010000493.1, from coordinate 3,020,216 downwards.
AAAATATTATTAATATATAGACGAGAAACCTATGTTGCATGATTAACTGTTTTGTCAAAAATTAATTGGTGTGACTGACAATGAGACATTTAGGAGACAACCGATTTGAATGGTATAGTTTGATATATACATTGGTAGAGTAATGTTCATTGTACACGATGTATTCCATAAGCTCTTATATTATAAATAAAAAAATGTCTCATAGCAATCATAAAATTAGTTTTTAATTAAAATAAAAAATTATTTATTTCTATTTATCTCATGTAAAACAAAAATTAAAACATTAAATAATATCATTAGTGGAAAAATATTCTAGAAATAACAACATTAAATAAAATAATTAAAATTTATTTATATTTGAGATAAAATAACAAAAAGATTATTATTTATAATTAAGACTGGAAAGAATGTAGATTTTAGAGTTCATTAATGTTGCATATGATGAACATAAATCAAATTGTAAGAGATTGTTTCACTTTAATTTTAATCTCGATTTTAAATCTTAAATATATAATTGCATTAAATATTTAAATCTAATACATTAATAAGTATAGAGTAGAGGCAGTGGAAAGTTATACTCTTTTTAAAGTATATATGTTTAAACTGTAATGCAATTTTAATTTTCTTTGAAAATGTGTGAGTGGGGTGATTTAGATTTTAAAAGATCCTCGAAAAATTAATAATAGTAAAATTATTTTTTTTGAAACTTTAAAAATATTTTGAAAGGTAAAATATGTTTTCAATCTTTTAAAAAAATTATACATTTAATATTTATTCACTCAATTTTTTGTCTTATTTTAATTCTTTTAATTTAAAAAAGTATCACTAGTATAGAGAATACTTAATAATAGTTATAAAATTTTATTTAAATTATTTTTTAAAACAATAATAATATATTTTTAGATTAGAGAGATCAAAATATAATAAAATATTTTAAGGGACTAAAATCAAGCTCAATTTTTTTTAAGGAATGAAAGAATATTATATCCTAATTTTAATATCTTTAGATAAAATCTTACAGTGAAGAAGGTACATGAAATAAGAAAGATGAGATACCTTGCATCTAACAAACTTTCTGTAAATAGAAGAAAGACACAAAAAAAAAAAAAACAGTTGAACTAAAAAACTAGTTTTAAGATGAATGTTATTTTCATTTAAAGATTAAGGTGTAATATCAATTTTAATAAAGTTTTACAGTTAGAGAATTTTCAAATTCAAACTTAAATCAAATAATAATCATGAATAGAAAGTCCTATGGTATGCAAATTATGTTGACTAAACAATTAGTAATAAATGTTTGAAATCAAGAATTCCTCACGTCTTGTATTTTATTGTATTGGTGCATGTAGAGAAAACTCCCCCATTAGTACTACAGTATTTTGAAAACCCATAATTTTAAGGTTTAGTTTAATTAAGGTATAATGATCTCTTAAGAAGGAACCAAACCTTTGACATGTGAAGATTTCCTGCTTTTGCGGCTAGTGGGTGTGTCCTAGCGTGTATATAAAAATTCTCCTTTCTTTTTCTTTTCCATACTTTTTTATGGGTCAAGAATCAAAACTAATTATTAATGACATGAAGAAAGGTGGAAGCTTTAGTATTTGGTTGTTTCTTTTAAGATATGAAATAACGTGGAACTTAATTTTTTTTATTGTATAATATGAATAAAAGAAGGAGCTATAGAAATAAATACTTAATGTTGTTTTGAATAATGAAAATTAAGAAGAAAGTAGAAACATGTCCTTGCATTAACTATTGTTGTTAAGACAAATATTTCCTTAATTTATGATTATGATATTCAAAGTTTAGAAACGTTTGGGCCAAGAGAATAATTGATGTCATGTTTCATAAATGGCTTTTCTGGTCTTGTGGGTCCAAGCATCCACAAAGAATCCCCAAAAAAAGAGCAATACATCATTAACAAGAAAAACAAACCTCTAAAGATATTAATAAAAATTGATCACCCAAGTAATTTCCACATTTTTTTTCAAACATAAAGTGGATGCCCACGTTAGCAAGCATAATAAAGAAACAAATAAATAAACTTTACCCAAATTAGTTGATGAATTGATGTAGAAAATGTACAAACATTTTTACCAAAAAAGGTAAATTCTTGCATAGAATCCAACGCTATTCAGTTAAAACGCAAGCACACAACCTGGGATGCACACGAACGTTTCTTTTTTACCTTTCCCTCTCACAATGAAAAAGTAAACATAGTACGTATATTTTTTCGCGTAGATTTTTGGCTAGAATATATTGAACCCATCCATGTTCCAAGTCATTTATAGAAATCCTTATTCAATACGTAAGTGTACATTAATCACTAGTGAATGTGAGCAACACTCCTTATAAAATATATTTCAAGACACTGTGTCGGTGAATTTCAAAGTACATCAAGTTTTGGTACATAATATACATCTAAAGAGCTTGCTAGATTTTGAAGTGGATTAATTTGGTTAATTTAAGTGATGTTAGTTATGAATTTAATTTGAATGCATATCGTTATATATAGTTGTTCTAACTATGGATATTTTTTAGGGATAAGGTTTTCTTTTCGCTTGTCCATTTATGTTTCATACGTTATTCATTTGAATATTGAGGGAATTAATGTTCAAGTCAAAAGATGGTTACTTACATAATAAATAACTGTCTTTCATAGTAAATATGATTTTTTTCCTTTTTTTTAAGGTTCAATTGCCGATATTATTACCTGTAGCTCATGCTCCTTTAAAATTAGATTAAGATTTTACAAAAAAAAATTATTCAATTTGTCTAAATAAAAAATAGGCTAAATAATCCCATAAAATATTAAACACAATTAAGAAATTGCTCGAATATACGAAATTTTAGAAGATTTATCATGCCAGAAAATATATATATATATATATATATATATTAAAAATTAAGGTTAATTTTTCATTAGTTCATCTATAAAATGTTAAATATTTTATAGAAAATTTTAAAGAAAATACTTTACATATTTAGATGGTGTTTAGTCTGAGTAGGTCTTGTTTTCATTGTATATAGAAATTTGAGATGAAAACGTGTTTGACTTAATTTTTAAAAAATGATTTCACGGAAATATCTTTAAAATTGATTAAAAATAAAGGAATATTATAACTCCATTTTTACAGTTTTCAATAACTATTTTTTTAAAAAAAATTAAAATTAAAATTAAAAAATCTCAAACTAAACACAACCTTAACTTTTAAAATATTCACTTAATTTTTCTTCCTATTTTAATCTCTAATGATTTAAGAAATTAACCTAAACACGACCTTACCTTACCTTAGTGTGTGAGAGTGTAAAAGTAATCGTTAATAGACAAACTATATTGAATATACAATATTATATTCAATTACTAATATGAAAATACGTGAATACGTTGATGTGCGGTTATTATAGTTAATTGTTAGTGTTATAACTTAAAAGAAAAAGCAGCACGCGAAGAGTAAAATTTGAGTGGAATGCAAGGTGGGTTTGTGGCCCAAGTTTTTAACCACGGGAAGGAATATTGTCCAAAACACGATGATGGCATGTAATTAAGGAACGCTAATCTTGTTTAGTTTTAATTTGATTTATTTATTTATTTGAATGAATGAATGAATAATAGCGTACTTGTTTAATGAGTTCTTTTAACCATGCCTGTCTGTGATTGATTGCTTTAGTCTATATTTCATGTCGGCTTGTTCACATAAAGCACCAAAAAAAAAAGCTGTCTTCCTTTTGTTCAGCTTCTCTGATTTCTCGGCGACAAGTCAGTTTTCTCAACTTTGGTCCTGCAGACATCACCTTGTTACCTTAATCCTCACGAACTGTTCTAGTTCTCTATTTTCTGTTTTTCCATTTTCGTTAATCAGTTCTCTGTGGTTGTTGATGCTGTTTGCTCATCAGTGTGGTACCTTGAAGGTGATTCCTTTTGTCATTTTTTTTTTATCTGGGTATGTGGATTTTGTTTGGCTTTGTTTTTTAATTGGTTGGTGTCACTGTTGAAATGGTTGTTGTGTTGTGTTGTGTAGGTTCTGGCTTGTTGGACACTCTCTGCTTCATTTGCTTTTTGAGTTTTGAAGGTTTGGTTCTTGCTGGGGGGAATTTCATTGTGTTGTTGTATCATTCTAGTTGTGTTGGTGGAGTGACTTGCAGAAAGTGGAGGTTTTGTGTTGAAATTCTTCTTGTTGTTGAGTTTGGAACTTGTGTGGTGTTGAAGGGTACAATTAGTGGCATATCTGGGAAAAGGGGTGAGGTTTTTGTTGATTTTGCTCCATGTTATTGGAGAAATTTGTGGTCGGTGCCAGAGGGGTTTCTGCATCTTCTTGTTTGTTTCTGGGGAAGTGGTACTGGTGTTTTTGGAGTATGAGTTGGAGTTAGAATTGTTGTTGTTGTGGAAGACTTGGAGAACAAGGTTAAATCTTGTTGATAGAAGAAGACCAAGTGTACAGAACTTGTTTGGGGTCATCACTTTGTTTGGTGGTGATGAAGGCTCCTCCCAATGGTTACTTGCCTAATTCTGGCGAAGGTATTTTTTCTCAAGGTTTACTTGCAGCTTCATTATGTTCTCTCTCTCTCTCTCTCTCTCTCTCTCTCTCTCTCCGTGATGGTGTTTTCCTGTTTCATCAGACACTAGCACTACCAGTCAATCCAAGGAAAAATGATGTTTTTATATTGTTGAAATTAACATAATACCATGGTAGATCGAACTATAGATTTGAGTATCTCATGATGAAGGGAAGTTGGTTTTATTCATCTGACTTTATGGTTTCTGATCTTTTGGTTAATTTTCTTGAGTTATTTTGTTAGCCCTCTTCTCTGTGAGATGTTTCCCTCTTTCCTGTGGCCTAAATAAAAAGCCATGTCTTGGCATATTACTTTGTCTTTATTTTACTGTAGTTCACCCCTCATTTTTTTGTTACCCTTTAGAGAAAAATAACTTTTTTTGGTTCTAAAGGCGAAATCCAAATGTGCTCGATGCAAATCCTGTGTAACTGAATTTTCAAAATTCTGGGATATCTGCTATTTGTTGCATTTCAGTAAGTATGGAATAGATTGTGAAAAAATGTCTGTAGTTGCTTGTGTGATTTTAGAGATCCTCACCTCTCCCCTCCCCTTTTCCCCTACACTATAAAATCTCAGGTGCATGGAATAAAATGTTGAATACGTCTACAAGATGGTCTTAAAAAGAGATTCTTATCTGTACGGCTACAAATATGTATAAATGTATAAAATCATAAATATAGAAAAAACAGAAGAGAAAGGGTTTCAAAGCTGAATTTGAATTCATTCTAATATGTGTTTTATGAATGATTGAATTAATTTTTTTATTTGCAAACCAATTAAAATGCTGAATATTGTCCAGAATATGCAAGATCTGCATCTTTGTTTCTGGCATTAAATATGCTTTTTGACAACTGTAAATATGTTTGAATCGTTCTTGTTTGACAACATGCTTGAAATAACTATTTTTCCTTTGTATACTTTATAATCCTTAATATCCCATACACGGAAGCAGTGAAGCTATTACTCTAGCAATTTGGTTGGCCTTTGTGGCACCTTCAATGGTATCAGAATGTCAAGTCCATGCTTGATATGAAGTTGTGTTTCTTTGAGCTCCTTAAAGCATGTTCTACTTGGTGTCTTTTAACACGGACTCTACAGTTTCAGTTATTTCCTTCTTTATTTCAACCCTTGATCATAAACAAGATTGTATAGTTGCCGTATACTGTTTTATATTTGTATCTTTCTACTGGAAATGTAACATTATATCTGTGACTGTTGCAGGTGAAAGGAAGACCATCAATTCAGAATTATGGCATGCTTGTGCTGGACCATTGGTTTCTTTACCTCCTGTTGGAAGTCTTGTGGTTTACTTTCCTCAAGGACACAGTGAACAAGTATGTTTCTTATAGCCATAATTCTAAGATCATGATATTTCTTCATTGTGTTTTCTGATGTAACTTCTTTTTCCTTCTAAAACTTCAGGTTGCAGCGTCCATGCAAAAGGAAGCTGACTTCATACCCAGTTATCCTAACCTTCCATCCAAGTTGATTTGCATGCTTCACAATGTTGCCTTGCATGTAGGTGCACTTTCCTCGTGTGAAATGGCAGTATTGCAATAATGATAACTATTTAAAAAACTAATTAGAAATCTACTTAGATTTATTTTCCTTGAAGGAGCATATGCTAATTTTTCAACTTCGCTCTCACACTTTTGGATCTTGGCAAGTGTTAGAAATTAGGATAAACTAGTGTATCAGTAATTAGGATAAACTAGTGTATCAGTAATGTGCTTTTAGAAATTAGGATAAAGGCTGACATTTCTGGATGGCATATCTTATTAAAAGATTATTATGTCGGTCGTCTTCTACCAAATCATGTAGTTGAATACTTTGCAAGCTGAGTTTTGTTTCGTCATTTGCTCAACATGGTGCATATCATTTGCTCCTCATCCAGATACTAGTTATAGGCCTACCTGGAATAGTTTGAAGGAATATCAGTACAAGAATATTACTTTCTCAAGCATTTGATTTGATGGCCCTTTCTGATTTTCTTATGTGAACATATTACATAATCCATATATTGATATTATTTTCTGTTTTCGATCAGGCTGATCCTGAAACTGATGAGGTGTATGCACAGATGACCCTTCAACCTGTAAATAAAGTAGGTCAGCTGTTCAATCTGATAACTTATTGATATGTATCTGGGATCTATTTCCCACCATTCCTTGTACATCCATCTTGACCAATGATATGGAACTTATCAAAGATTGTGTTAACTATTCTACAGTATGACAAGGAAGCACTATTAGCATCAGACATGGGTCTCAAACAAAACCAACAACCTACTGAGTTCTTTTGCAAAACCCTTACAGCTAGTGACACCAGCACTCATGGTGGATTTTCTGTGCCTCGTAGAGCAGCTGAGAAAATATTCCCACCTCTGGTATGTGTTTAACATTTTCATTTATCCTGGCAAGGATTGGGATTTTTATGTGATCTTTCTATGCTGATTAGAAGTGTTCTTGATAGGATTTTTCAATGCAACCTCCAGCTCAGGAGATTGGTGCCAAAGATTTGCATGACAGTACATGGACATTCAGACATATTTATCGCGGTACAACAACTTTTACCATCCTTCATTGCCATCGTCCTTCAATATATCATTAATTTTACTTCAATATATGACTTATTGAATCCTGAGCAGGATTTATTGTTATCTAAACCACAAAAGCACATACCATTTTGTAAGTGATGCAACCTCAATTTGGCTAAACTAAACATATCCTAGAAAAATTCCAAGACTACCAATGTTGGAATGATAGCAAGTTTGACCAAATTATGAATAAAGAAGTTAAGTATAATTTGATGTTTTACGTGGTTGAATGCTAAAATTGCTAGAACATCGGTTACAGGACAACCAAAGAGGCATCTATTGACAACCGGTTGGAGTGTCTTTGTTAGCACAAAAAGGCTGTTTGCTGGAGATTCAGTTCTTTTTATCAGGTAAGGCATAAAATTTTTATTTGAAACTTCAAGAATATTTTTCAGCCTATTGCTGAGCCAATTATTTTTGGTTACTTTTAGAGACGAAAAACAACAACTTCTTTTGGGTATAAAGAGAGCTAATAGACAGCAGCCAGCACTATCTTCATCAGTAATATCCAGTGACAGCATGCATATTGGCATTCTTGCTGCTGCGGCTCATGCTGCTTCAAATAACAGTCCATTTACTATATTTTATAATCCAAGGTACTATTTGTATTTGGCATATATTTGCTATGAAATGATAACATGGAATGGAATACATTGAATATTTGTGACAGCCTCTTATAGACATCTGTCAATTTAACAGAGCCAGCCCTTCTGAATTTGTAATTCCATTGGCTAAGTATAATAAAGCCTTGTACAATCAAGTTTCCTTTGGAATGAGATTCAGAATGATGTTTGAGACTGAGGAGTCAGGGGTACGCAGATATATGGGTACAATCACTGGGATCAGTGACTTGGATCCTGTCCGATGGAAAAATTCACAATGGCGCAATCTTCAGGTATTATCAAACTGTTCATGTTTCATGAAGACAGAGATGCATTATTTGTATTTCTAGACATGAAGCAGACAAATTCAGTTAAAAAAAAATAAAATCCAATGCTTGCATTATTGTTTAGTTTCCTACAATCTACATGTATATGATCATGTGTACAACCTTATAATACTGTGTGCTTCATTGTACTCAATACTGAACACCTATCATAGTAGCTTCTTGAGGTGATCAAGTTTTGATTTTTGATAGGTTGGGTGGGATGAATCAACAGCTGGTGAGCGCCCGGGCAGGGTTTCAATTTGGGATATTGAACCAGTTGTGACTCCTTTCTACATTTGCCCTCCTCCATTTTTTAGGCCCAAGTTCCCCAAGCAGCCAGGAATGCCAGGTAGCAAGGGGGAAACCCTATAACAAGTTCAAGTTTTATTCAGAAATTTTTATTGCTTTCATTGATAATCTCTACTTTGCTACTTAACAAAATTTTCTGGGATTATTTGCACTTGTACACCATTAATATAATATCCAATTTTCACTTTAATACAAATATCTGGTGTGAAAATTTTCAATTATGGCAGGAGCCTGTGTTTATTAGAATTTAGTTTCTAGGCAAAGAACTTATTTTGTAGAGATATAAAATGATTTTGGTGTGAATTTTCTAGTCCATTTTATTTCCCATTCCAATGAGATTTATTGTATGGTATCATGAGATAGGAGGATATGACTATTGTATCTTGTTTCTTGCATTTTGAGCCTCAAGCAAACAATTTTATTTCTTCCAATTTATTATATCTTGAAAAAATTGATAATAAAACTCCATACTAGTTCTTAATTCAAGATAAATCTACTTTTCTTAGAAACAACTGTTCTTCATACGCCATTTGCTCATTATGATGATATCAAGTTGCTTCTTTGATGAAAGTATAATCTCCTATCTGATTGCATTTTTGAGGAGTAGCATTCATAAATGCCAATATTTTTTTGCCTGTCCTCATCTTAGCATTTGGATGTTGTTATCAATATATTGGCGGTAACATGATATTTGCTTTTGATTTTGCAGATGATGAATCGGATGTAGAAAATGCTTTCAAGAGAGCTATGCCCTGGCTTGGAGATGACCTTGGCATGAAGGATGCCTCAAGTTCAATCTTCCCTGGTTTGAGTTTGGTGCAATGGATGAGCATGCAGCAAAATAATCAGTTATCTGCTGCCCAATCTGGATTTGTACCGCCATCCATGCTTTCACCTAATGCCTTGCATGGTAACCTTTCCACTGATGATCCATCTAAATTATTGAGCTTTCAAGCTCCTGTCCTCTCTGCACCAAATCTTCAATTTAACAAATCTAATCAACCACACCAAGTCAACCAGTTGCAACAAACCCCAACATCTTGGCCTCCACAGCAGCAACAACAGCAGAAGCTGCAGTCAATATTGCAAACACCATTAAACCAGCTCCAGCAGCAGCAGCAGCAACAGCAGAGGCAACAGCAGTTGCCTGGACCACAAAACCTACCACAACCACAGCAACAACAACAACAACCCCAAATGCCTCAGCAGCGAGCACAACAACCACAGCAACAACAGTCATGTCAACAAACCATCATGAATAATGGGGCAGTTGCTTCTAACCAGATTCCAAATCAGTGTGTACAGCAACCAGTAACCTACTCACAGCTTCAGCAACAGAAATTACTCTCAGGAAGTATCCCACCCCAACAAAGTTTTCAGTCGCCTAGTAAGAATACATTGCTAATGACATCCTTACCACAAGAGTCGCAGTTTCAACAACAAATAGACCAGCAAGCTAGTCTCTTACAGAGGCAGCAGCAGCAGCAACAGACACAGTTGCAACAATCTCCATTGCAGTTATTGCAACAAAGCCTGTCACAGAGAGCACCACAACAACCACAAATGACTCAAATGTCACAGCAAAGCAGCTCAGATCAACAACCACAGTTACAGTTGCTACAGAAATTGCAGCAACAACAACAGCAACAGCAACAGCAACAACAACAACAACAACAACTCCTTTCCACTTCTAGCCCGCTTTTGCAGTCTCATCTTCTACAGCAACAAAATACTCATCAACAAAATCAGCAATTACCACAGCTGCCTCTATCACAGTGTCATCAGCCTCAACAGCTTGGCAACAATGCTTTCTCAATGGAGAAGCTTATCAACGGCAACAATTACTCGTCTTCGGCTCTGATGCAAACACAGCAGCTTCCTGTGAACCAACCCCATAATACACAGAAATCACTGACTAATACTAGAGCTCCCTCTACTCTAACAGATGGAGATGCCCCATCATGCTCAACTTCACCATCTACTAATAACTGCCAGATGTCTCCTCCAAATCTGATGAAAAGAAATCAACAAGTACCAGCCACATTAGGAGGACCTTCAGTAGTTGAACCCTCCAATCATCTGATGCAGGAGCTTCATAGCAAGTCTGACATGCAGATCAAACATGAATTGCCTGGTGTAAGAGGACCGGATCAGCTCAAGTATAAAGGGACAATTGCTGATCAGTTGGAAGCTTCTTCTGGAACATCATACTGTATTGATCCTAATAATATCCACCATAACTTCCAACTTCCCAACTTCTGCATGGACGGGGATGTCCAATCGCACCCAAGAAATAATCTACCATTTACCTCTAATCTTGATGGACTAACACCTGATACTTTGCTCTCAAGAGGGTATGATTCTCAAAAAGATCTTCAAAACTTGCTGTCTAATTATGGTGGTGCTCCAAGGGACATTGAAACTGAGCTGTCCACTGGTGCCATTAGTTCACAGCCATTTGGGGTGCCAGACATGCCTTTTAAGCCTGGATGCTCTAGTGATATTGCCATCAATGATACTGGGGTTTTGAATAATGGCTTGTGGGCTAATCAGACTCAACGAATGAGGACATTTACTAAGGTTTGTCATTTACTCATTCTTTGAAAAATTTATAGATCTGTTTAAACTTAATATATTTACCGAGCCCATTTGGTGTCTTAACATTTAATGCAGCACATCAGTAAGGATTTCATGCATTTTTTAGATAGTGCAAGTCCAACATCATAGGGGAGCTTTTGTTTATTAAGTTCAATAGCTCATATGTTGATTAGAGTTATATATGTAAACTTCACTGAATGGTCAATAAAATTATAAGCTTCACTTTGTAATACTTAACATGTTTTGTCCTTTGAGACTATTTGATAATTGAGTGGGTAATCTGCAACTCATAATTTGACCACAAAGTTATATTAAGAAGGGGTTCGAGATTTATGACACCATAACTGTCGTTTCTGTGCAGCAGTGTCATCCGAAAATCAATCTCAAATGCTTTGGTCTTAATTAAGTGTGTTTTTAATATAATATTGGACTATTGGATGATATTCAAATGCTTGATACTGCTTCACATATTTTTTGAAGGTTCAAAAATGTGGTTCAGTTGGAAGATGCATTGATGTCACCCGTTACAAGGGATATGATGAACTCCGGCATGATTTGGCTCGGATGTTTGGGATTGAAGGGCAGCTAGAAGATCCTCAAAGGACTGAGTGGAAACTAGTATATGTGGATCATGAAAATGACATTCTTCTTGTTGGTGATGACCCTTGGGAGTAAGTAATCAATTCTTCATAGTTCATACTCCTACAAGTTCATCCATTTAGATTTACTTTATTAATTTTGAACTTAATTTTCCTTGCAGAGAATTCGTAAGTTGTGTACAGAGCATAAAGATATTGTCATCTGCTGAGGTGCAACAAATGAGTTTGGATGGGGATTTAGGTCATGTTCCTGTCCCTAATCATGCTTGTAGTGGATCAGATAATGGCAATGCATGGAGGGGACAGTATGATGATAACTCTGCAGCCTCGTTTAATCGATAAGGATGTCAAGTATTGACATTTTGGAGCAGTCAACTTGTATATTTTGAGACATGGACGACTAACTTAACCCTTAAAATTTCTTGTTGGTGCTTCTATATATCACTAGTGAAAAGGATACATGTTCATTCCAAAAGATGAAGTTGATGGGGGTAGTATAGAAGAGGTTGATACATAGCTACACCAGATTCCTTTACTAAAAGGATGCATGCAGAATCTAACTTGGGATCTGCTTTTCTTGTGGCTGCTAGTGCATGCTTAGGATTTTTTTTCTTTCTTTTTTGGCAAGGTACAGCCATATAGGTCAGCTGGTGTATAATATATATGATTGTTCTTATATAAAAAATGTTTTACTTACAATTCTGTAAATCTTGTGATTGTTAAAGTTAGATGAAAAAGTTAGGTAACCAAGTCATGACATGGAGAATCAATACCTGCCAATTCTAGCTTTTGTACTAGTGCCTACGTTGTCTTCATGGTAGAAATTATGGAGAAGTTTATTATGGGTGAAGAATACTTGGTTCTTTTTCAATTTTTTGCACTTTGGGGTTACAATTTGCTTTAGCTTGCAATTAACTTCTTGTACATCTAAATGATATGTTGAAAGAGGCAACTTTGGCACAGTTCACTATCTCAACTGTTGTATCTAATGTAATATGCTACTATATTCTTAGGTGACAAAATTTGAAGGACTGAATTAAGCAGGGGTAAAACAATTCGTTTGTCTCATTTATTTATATTAAAAATAATAAATTAATAGATTAATTCGAGTTATCCATTTCAATTTATAAATATTTATAATTTATCCATTATTTGTTTAAAATTTAATAAATCATCTAATAAATAGTTAGTTAATTAAAATCACTTCAACATATTTTTTATATTTAAATTTCTTTTAATTATACTAAAGTGAAAATTTTAATAACTAATGATTATAGGAGAAAATAAGTTACACCAAACAAATAAGTATAGCTTAAACCTATAAAAAAACTTAATCTTATTTATTTAAAAGGTTAGATTAGATTTTCTAAAATTTCTTTTTAAGTAATTTGGTCAGACTATTTAGATCGATTGATTATATATATATACATATTGGGTGTGAGAAAAGAATAACTTGAATACAAATTTTATGCCTTTTCTTCCAGTTAAAAATAAGTGATTAACATTTAATGTAATAAACCCTACTGATAATTAGTAAGGAAATATCAATTATAAGCTTCCGTTTGTTGAAATTGTTGTCTAAGGAATTTCATGCAATCCTTTTCACTTTTTTCCTTGCTTGTTCACTGTGAATATAATTGTCCGACATTATTATAAAAATTTCAATTTTTTTTAAAATATTTTTAATAATAAATTAAACCACGGAAGTATATTAGTGAGTCTTTTTGTAAATACTCATTTTGTTTTTAAAAAACTTTAAATAAAAAAAATTATTATTTTAATATAATTTAAAGCCACATCAACAGATGTACAATATTTACCTTAAAAGTCGCAATGAAACATTACCCTAATTTTAACTCTTACTAATCCTCTTAAGTAATAAAGAGTATTATTTTGTTTTTGGCATTAAAACAATAATCAAGAAAATGTCTATAAGATATTGCAGAACTTATTTGATCACGAGGGAGTAGGGAGTTTCCAAATCCAAAAGATAATGCAGATGGTCCAAGGAATTGCAATCAACTATATTTTTCAAAAGTCATTACAATTGAAAAATCCACTTCTCTCGTGATAAACACAAAAATTTTAAGTTACAAAACCAAAGCAAGTAGTTCCTAGGAGAGGACAGCTATGACATCTGAGACCCTCAAGGTAATGTAGTCACCATCTTTGCCCTTGAAGTCATTTCCTGCGTATTTGGAGTACAAAACTGTGTTCCCAGAAGTTACTGACAATGGTTTTCTGTTACCTTCCTCGTCCAGAGTCCCTGGACCAACTGCTATCACCTGTAAACATACCAAGTATAGCATAAACATTATTCAGTCAAAACATTGTAAACATGCTAGCAGGACACTTCCATGTGCATGAGCATAATCTTAATGCATGACATTGGCTACACTATGTTTCAAACAGAAGTAGATTATAATAGGAATGTTTACTGTTCCAATAGAAGGTTTCTCCTTCGTTGCCTCTGTAAGCAACAAACCACCAGCAGTTTTTTCCTCAGCTTCTGCAACCTGCAATATTTAAATTTGAATTTAATAAACCAGGTAGCTACCATCAAAATTATCACAGACAAAGCACAAACCACTGATGATGCACGGATATTATAACACATTCTATGCGGCGATACATATTTAGAGATGCATAAAAGCTCACAACACATTATACGAAACAAGACATCCAGGATACATATTTAGAGATAACTATCCTTAAACATTATACGAAATAACACATCCAGGATACATATTTAGAGATGTATAAAAGCTCACAACACATCTAACTATATATAATTCCCATTCTGCAAATCCAAATTAATAACACCTTGAACATTCCTAGAAACAAAATATAAATTATAAATTATTATTACCTTAAATAACTGCCTGTTACAAATAAGAATAGGATTAATCTCATTCTCTTCTTAAATACAATTCATAAAGAAAACAACTACCGTTTCTTTCTATTTTGCAGATACTTCTGTCTCATACTTGCTATATAAGATGTTCATAACTATTTTTTAGAGGCTTGGATACATCCAAGATGCATATCACTGAAGTATCCTAGAATATTAGCATCAGATATATATCCAGTGCAAATGCTTCACAGGAAACCACAGTCCTTCAGACGCTACTCTTATATGGACAATGAGATTAACAAAACTTATGACTGGAGTAGAATCTAAATACATCTAGAGACTCGTACAATTTACAAACATGATTGACAATGCCACTCTCCACTGAGAGATTCAAACATTGAAACAAGCAAAACTCTAAAGAGGAAGTACCTTTATGAGAACTCTATCATTCAAGGGTTTAAGATCCTTGATGTCATCAGTTTCAAGGATACCAACAATGTCATCATCCTTTACGATAAGATGCTTTGAACCATTGAAATCCACCTCAGTACCTGCATACTTTGAATACACAACTTGTGCACCGGTCTGTACAAAAAAATGCATCACATAAGCATAAATTAAAGATAATCCCACACCCTCCACAAAAATATATCATCAAAGGTATACCGAACTCCCAACATGGCAGCAACATTACCTTCACACTAATGTCAACATTGGTCTTCCCAACTGTCCTTCCTTCCCCTACAGCAACCACCTCACCGCCCTGAGGCTTCGTTTGAGCAGTTGAGGGAAGCAAAATCCCACCCACAGTTTTCTCTTCAGCTTCCTTAATTTTTATCAGTACCCTGTCACCCAGAGGCTTAATCCCAGTGTACTGCACAATAAAAGTAAATCGATTACTCAGGTACATAAAGCATTGGATTACATAATCACACATAGTTCATTCAATAAACAACTCCATGACTTCTAAATCAAAAACTACATAACCAGCACATAGAGCTTTGGTTCCATAACTAAATTACAAAGACAATACATGAGAAAATGAGACATATGCGTCATCTTCAGTGTTCTTCAGTCCTTAGAAATATATCCAAACAAATTGTTGTTCTCACAGCATAATTTGTAAAACCACTCATTAGTTTTTCAAAAGCTAGCTTTTTAACCAATACATATGCTAATTTTCACTTATAAGCCAACTTTAGCTTATTTCATTTTTATTCCTACTTATTTTCTTTCCATACATGCTATGGAAAAATTCATACAAACAGAACCATATATCCAAACAAATTGTTTTCAAAGCATACTTCAACATTCAGAACAGAAACTCAAGTTCAGGTACCAACCAAAGTAAATTCGAAAAATTCAAGAATGTTACCAAAATTCCTTCTAAGCACCTTCCATTCAATTATAACAATTCCATATATTCTCTTAAAATCAAAAACCTAACTCAATTTCTAATACTCTCCCTAGCCATGCCATGATAAATGCAGCACATTGGAAACAACACTTTCAATTCATCTAAATTATAAAATACAAACAAAATAACAATTTTTTCTTTTTTTTTATAAAAAAAAAAACCTTGGGTGCAACAACAGTGGCTGCTTTGACAACCAAACCCTGGAAGGACCGTAGAGAGAGATTCCCAATCCTGACACGTCCGGTGCAAGGAAACCGAGCCGGTGAAAGTCGAAGACCTTCAAACGACGCCGTAGAAATTGACGACGCAGTTGCTGTGAGCTGAGCACTGGCCATTGATTGATTCGAATGAACAGAGTGAGTTGGTTTGGTGTGTGAGGTTGAAAAGAAGAGGAACTCGAGTTGAAAGAAGAAGATAATAAAACCCTAAATAGAGATAGGAGGTTTTATCTCATGATAACGGACCCTTCTAGAACTAACTAGTGTCACGGTGTCGCTCACGCGCCCAACCTTTCTCTAGTCATCTATTCACAGATAAATTTATATAATCACAAATAAATTTTTTATGATACGTGAATATTTTATTATTAAATATATTGTGATTAATTTGTTATATAAAAAATTTATATAATATATAAATATTTTTTACATTTTTCATCCTTATAATAAATATTTTAATTTTTTTTAATTTTTATGCTTCTGATATTAAAGGCTTAAAACATTAAAATATAATTTACATGAACTGAAAACAGTTATTTCAAAGATAGTTAATTTCATAGATTAGAAAAGGAAAACTCTTTTTGTATTTTTCTAACTAAACTTAATAAGAGTTTTCAATTAAATTAAATTTCATATTAGGGCGTATTAAATGCAGTAACATAAATGTTAGCAAAATACTTTAACACACATTTTCCCTGATTAATTGAAATATATTAAAATCAAATTTTTTCTAGATATTTTTGGATGTTATTTATTCTTAAATAATTTCAGGCTAATTGAGTGTAAAAAAAATGTGTTGAAAATAATTAGAGAAGAAAATATTATAAAATAGTAATGGTCATAAAAAATTTAATTTAAAATAAAATAAAAGATAATTGAAAAGAAGATATAACGAAATACCTTTTTTTTTAGATTAAAAGAAAAATAATTTTAGTTCTAAACACAATTTTTTAGTTATAATCTAATAATTATAGTTAAAAACTGTTGTTTCTTATTTTAAATACTTCTTATATGTATTGATGAGAGAAAAGCATGCTCCGAAATATCCATATAACATGTAAAATTCTCAAAAAATATTCTTAGTATTTCTTTTAAAGTCATGAATTTATAACTACGTAAGATTCTTGTACACGGTAATTACATACCAATTAAATAATATTTCTTGTGTATATGCTTTAAAAATAATTTTACTTAAAAGAGTCTTTCTACTAGCATATTAATGCATCTACTTATTTATTTCTCGTATTGGTTCATGTTAATCCTATATTAAGTTTTAATCGGAGATTTTAGTTTTGTTTTGAAGCTACTGAGCTTGGGACACTTAGTTGTCTATTCTGGTTGCTAAAAAAGTCACTGAGGTGTTCTTAGAGTCCTGGAAGGTTAGGAAAAAGGCCCACACTTTTTAACTCTCACAGGCAAATTTTGTTTTTGTAATTTTCGTTTTTTTGGTTTTTGCCCCTTAATGAGCTCAGAAAGAAATAAGTATGTGAGTGAGTTGGCTGATTGCTATTTTATAGTTGTTAGCGTAGTAAAGTTGTTGCTGGTTGTATTATAGTTGTTAGCGTTGGTTGTATTATAGTTGTTAGCGTAGTATAGTATAGTTGTTAGCGTGGTTGTATTATAGTTGTTAGCGTAGTATAGTTACTGGTTGTATTATAGTTGTTAGCGAGTAAAGTTACTGGTTATATTATAGTTGTTAATGTAATAAAGAGCTCAATTGTAATTAAATATTTAAAGTTAAGTGGGCGTTGAACAAAGTTAAAATTAACTTCACTAAATTAATTTAAATTACTTAATTGAATTAATTGATCATAATTGAGATCAGAAATAATTGATTACATATTTAAGGAATTAATCTAGATCATTTCTAGTTTAGAGTGAACGATACTTAGAATTTTAGGATATAAAGTTTTAGCTGTGTACAGAAATAAAGTGAAATGGTAAAAGAACACATTAAACTAAAGGTTTATCAATAATAAAAGCTTAGGAGTTTCAAATTAAAACTAAATTGCACCTAAACTAGATCACCCTAATCTTTTAAATTAAGTAGTGACTAAAAGTCCTAACAAATTGCTTCCACAGCGAGTCTCTTGACAATATCTCCACAACTTGTTGGCCCAAATGTTTTTTCAGAAACGTCAATTGAGCACGATTCCTTGCCCACACATGCCTACAAAAGTAATAAAAGCCAAAGAAAAAATTAAGTTAAACCATCATCGTATCATGCTCATAACTATGAAGAAACAAATAAAGATGAATCAAGATCTTACATTTTGCACAATGGACAAAGCATCATTTTTGCTTTTGCAAGTGCCCTTGGTAAATGCTCCACATTCACCTTGTGGATTGCTGAAACTTGCAAACTTTATAGCCGAAATGGGACGTCCATTGCAGGACAATTCCAAACTCTTATTCTCATAAGTGTTTCCACAAACAGTCCCAACCAAAACTGTGTTGAAATTCACTAGTGATGGATTTCCACCAATTTCCTCAAACAAAACCAACGTGTTCACACCATCTTCAATAAAGGATCGAGGGACATGGTACCTCAATTATATGAAACATCATGTTATTTATTAGACAAATGTTATTATTATAAAGTAACATAAAAAAGAGTAGGAAACCAACCATCTTTGGGAGGATTTTCCACAGTTGGAAACACATTTTTTGTCACTATATTCACCACGGTAGTCACAAGGATCATTACTACAACCTTCCTCCATTGCGTTATAACTAGGCCATGTGCGACCAAGATTATGACCATTCACCCAGGCATAACCTTTTCCCATTCCTTGCAAATCCACAACAACAGGGTCTGATCCAAGAGGAGCTTTGAAAGTGGTCTGATCCATTGTTGTTATTGTTATTAATTAATTAACTAATTCAATGAAATAGGTTGCCACTTAATTTTATATTATTGAACAAAACAATTTACCTTGTACCAAGTGAACATCTTGTTTATGGATAGGTAGTTAGATTCCCATTTGGAAGAAGAAGCATAGGGTGAGTCCTCACTGAAGAATTTGTTATCCCAACCATGCAACCCAACCTTGTATGACCATTTGTGTGAGGATATATCTTTGACAATTGTTTCATCACCTTTCTTTCCAATAACCTCAATTGGCCTAACAAGACCAGAGTGCCATTTATCATAGTTTTCCCCATAGTTCTGTTCCACACATTGTAATACATTAAAAATTGGAACTATTATACCAATTATTATAATATATTATTAACTACTATT
The DNA here is from genome assembly GCA_026586105.1 of Hylodesmum podocarpum. NCBI lineage: Eukaryota > Viridiplantae > Streptophyta > Magnoliopsida > Fabales > Fabaceae > Hylodesmum > Hylodesmum podocarpum. The sequence goes on along the minus strand of JALJEV010000493.1, from coordinate 3,000,896 downwards.
ATATATATATACCTGAAGTCCAACTGTGACACTAAGCAAACTGATGATATTCTTTCCGGGCTTCAACTTAATTTTAGTCTCAAATTTATCACTTTGAATACCATACGTAGCCCAATGGGAGCCTAAAACCATAAACCAAATATAGACCATGTTATTATTAAATTAAAAATTGTGACACAACTGTAGCTAACAAAAATTGTGTTAATTAGTATATTTGAGATAATATTACCAATATGGTCTCCATTGACGAATGCATGAATTGTATGGCCAGTGCCATTAATCCTAAGAGACATATCATTTGACCAAATGGCATCATTTTGATCAAGATCAAGTCTAGCATTGAAAAGAAAAATTGTTAATAACCAACTTTTGAAGAGAGGAACAAATTAAAGAAAGAGAGAACAATAAGTGGGCATGGCACAATTAATTAATTACCTTGTCATGTACCAAAGATAGTCACTAGCATCAGCAGCAACTCTTTTTTGATCAATAAGTCCATTTGTTGAGAAGTTACCTTTTCCATTGAGACCATCATCAATAATCTCAGATCTCCACACCCACTTCAAAGCCGTTGGCTCATCTTCAGCTTTGTTTTTTCCCTTTACCATAACAGAGGTTTGAACATTCACCTAATATTGAAAAAAAAAATACAAGCGCCAATTTACAACACAATTATTGATCATACCCAAAAAAAATAAAAAAAATAAAAAACTAGCTAGCCATCCAGCATTTGGTTAATATTAATATTATTATTATTATTATTATTATTATAATAGAAAATAAGAGGTTAATTACCTTAGCTGTGTTGTACACTTCAGTTTTACAATCAGGAAGAAGGCTAACAGACCAAGCAGGAACATTATATTTATTTCCTCTAAATGTTACTGTGGCATCAGTGGTGGTGTTGGTGTTGGTCAAGAAGCAGCTTGATGAATCCTTTGTGGCATACACAGTAGCCTATAAATTGAAATTGTGTAACATAATAAGTGATCTAAAAAAATTAAGTAGTCAAAGGAATTTGTGTACTGTGTTTTCAATTCATTATTTACCTTTACAGAGTTTCCTAAATCAGTTTCAGATACGTTTACATAATTAGTGAGACTATTCTCCATTGATTTCAGAACCCTGTGAAGTTCTTTGAGGTGACCCCATTTTGGTTGGGCAATGTTTCCTGCGGATTGAAAAAATGCTTTACTTCATGGGAAAAATAAATGTTTATTTCTTGATGTTTGGTGAAAATTAGAAATGAAAAATTATAACCTAAGATGGGAAATAAATGTAATTACCATATTCATCAAGAGGAGCATCATAATCATATGTAGTAGAAATGTATGGACCACCAGCTGTTCTTCCAAAATTAGTTCCACCGTGATACTGGATAAAAAAATAAAAATAAAGAATTAATAATGTTTTTTAGTGTTAACATTTAAAAAATTAATAATTATGGATATTAAAAATACATCTCGAAAATTAAAAGTGTCAACTTTTTGTTGTCCCATTTTTTCTACCACAAAATATTACCTTAAAAATAGCTAAGAGTAATTGTATTATATTGTATCAATTACCCAATTAAAATTTCAATGTTCAGATAACGGAACCCAAAAAGGTTAGAAAATGAATAAAACCACAATGGTTAGGTTAATAATTTAAACTATTTACCATATAGTAGTTTTGGAATGTTCCTCCGGTTTGGAAAAACCTCGCCACAGCATAGGCAACATCTTCAGCAGTTCTATGTGGATCTCTGCCACCCCAATTCTTAAACCTACAATTTGGACAAAGAATTCGATTCTTCAAACAAAATTATTAACGAGGATTCGTGAAGCTAAGAAAATTTTCTGAAGAGCAAAAAAAACTTGACCATGTAAATTAAACAGGTATTTAAAAACCTACCAGCCAACCCAATTTTCGGTCCACATCTTAGGGCTGTTAGGATTATTGGGCTTGAAGTCGTGACAATACCAACCATTGCAAGTATTGATCTAACATTCATAAGAAAAATGATTAATTAATTTCTTGTGGAGATTTTAAAATTAATAAATCAATTTTGACGCATAATTTATATTTTTTAAGTATGATAAGAAAAATGAAAAAGATAACAATAAAATAAAAAATACCATTGGTTGAGGAGCATCAGATTGTTGGCACATGATCCATGGAACCCCAATATTGAAGGACTCAGCCATATTGGCACACCAATCTATATAAACTTTGCCAGCATCTCCATAAGTTGACATCACATTCCCATATTCGTTCTCAATCTATTTTAATTTATCATCAATAATTAGTAGATATATAATTTCAAAATAATAATGAGCCTTTCACTCATCTGTGTAAGTAAATTTGTAATATCATTAACAAATAAATTTACAATGAAAAAAGTACCTGAGATATAATTATAGGACCTCCTTGAGAAGCAAAAAGTTTCTCTTTTCTTACCATATCCACAATCAAAGTAGTAAAATTTTGCATCTCATTCTGTGAAGCGGAAATTAATAAATTAAATAAAAGTAAGCAATGATAATTTTCGACAAAAACAAAATCCAAGAATGTTATAGAAAATTTTAAAAAAAAAATATGATTTTTTTACCATGTACACTTGATTTGCCGTCCGAATCTCCACACCAGGTAGATTGTGAACCCACACAGGTATCCCTCTAAAATTAAACAATTAAAATTTTTATTAATTAATTACATTCATAATTAAACATATTAGGTGACTAAAACATATTAAGTTAAAGTTAATTATATATACCCATAATTCCATTCAGCACAGACATAAGGGCCAATGCGAAGCACAGCATAAAGTCCTTCATCTTGAATGGTCTTAAGAAATCTAATGAGATCGTTATTGCCGGTGAAATCATATTGGCGACGAATAGGTTCATGTGCATTCCAAAACACGTATGTTTCAATAGCATCTAATCCTCCTTCTTTTGCTTTTTTAATCAAATCAGGCCACATCTAATGTGCATTAATAAAAATGTTAATAACAATTAAAGTATACATGATGTTATGTTATACAAATTTTGGTTAAGGATATATAAAAGAACATGAATGAAAATTGACTAATGAAAATTAATATTGGACCACCTGAGGTGTACTTCTAGGATAATGAATTGATCCAGATATTAACACTCTCCTTTTTCCATCAATTTTGATGGCTCTTCCATCATGAGTTACTCTAACTGCATTGGTACCATATATTAACAAACTAAGAAAGCAAATGCACATGAAAGTTTGCAGGGAAGCCATTTTGTGTAGCATGAGAAACGAACTGCATGAGATGTAGCTCTCTTTATATAGTAGGTAGTAGGATTACTGTGAAGTTTACATGTTGAATCTTTCTTGTCCTTTGAGTTTATCTTCAATTCATCTTATTAGTAGTTACAGAATCTTAACAAAATCTGTTAGTAAAATCATTAAATCAGTTTTGATGCAGATAAATAGGGAACAGAAGGAAAAAAGGAAGAAAAGAAAAACTATATTTTCCTGCATTATATAAAATAAATAGTTGTTATTTTTAAATAAATAACTACACCATTATTTTTTTTACAGGATGTAACTAGATTTTGTGAACTGGTATATATATAGACTATATTTATCCAAGAATATTATGCGAATTGAACTTCAAACTATTTGAAATGAGAATGTTTATTCATTTTGCGTCATACTAACAATTGTTATAAAAGTATTGAGATAAAAAATAGGTGTTAGCATAGATATTTGTTTATTTTTTTAAAAAAAATACATGTAGATTTTAAAACAAGTATATATTTTGGTGTTGCTCATGGTTTGAAAACGTAGGTGATACACAGTGAATAAACATACATTATATTTTCTTGGTTATGTGTCTTTTTCACTTTAGTTTACACTCTTTCTTCATCTTGCTCTTCTCGCAGAGGCATAGTTGATTACTCCATCAAATAGTACTGCAACTCACTTGGAAAAAAATTGGACTCAAAAGTCAAAACCTTAACCAACCATCTTCTTTTCACTCAAACAATAATTTGTTAGTGTACAGTGGACTCTTTCCTTAAAACAACACGGATTTCTCTGCTCCATTATTATATAAATGGCTGTTATGCGCGTATTAAGAAATTTAAAAAGAAATGTTAAAACCTCTTTTATCCAAGAGACAAGACACACTAATTGAAGGCTTTTAATGACTCTAATTGGGGTATTTGCCAAAAATTTGTGACTAGGTATTGCATATTCTTAGGAAGCTCTTTAATTTCTTGGAAATGCAAGATACAATCAACCATTTCCAGAACATCATCAGATGTAGAATACATGACACTTTTTTCAAAATCTTATATAAATTGACATTATAATCATATATTTCGTGTGATTTATTTTTTTCCTCTGACTATATCCAATAAATTATTTTTCTTTTCACGCATACTCAGAGAGACTGAAGAATTAATTTTATAAAGCAAAAACTTGTACCTTAAGTTTTCATCGAAGATATCAATATTCAGCCTTTTCTGTTTTACGCGAGTTTATCTTCTAAATTTATTTTTAGATTTTCAGCAATGGAGACTGAAAAGGAAACAAGTTTTTTGTTGTTATATATAAACAAAAGAAAACAAGCTGTTGCCTTCCAAATAGTCTTGTACTATAGCTAGCATGAGTGCCACGGAAAATTTTCCTCGAATTTACATATCTTCCACTATGACTCAACACTACTTCTGTTTTATTCAATACTGTTTTTGCACAAATTCCTTGGGCAAATATTCTTACACGTGTCAATTAAAAGTATAAAGTATTGACGTTATGATTAAATTTAGAAGTAAAAGATTAAAATGTGAGTAGGTCGGCACAAAAACTATATACACATGCATTGACACGTGTAGGCCAGTGGTATATTTGGCAGGTGAAAGAAGAAGAGAATGGGAAAAGAAGGAGTTTTGAGTCCTAAAGGCTAAAAACCCTTTAAAGAAGGATTGCTATATCTATGTCTGTGGGCCACCGCTTATTGTATCACCAAAATTAATCACTCTTTTGGCTCTACCCACTAAATTACCAAACTGCCCTGTCCCACTTCCATGGAATCTACACTTTTCAATGCTTTTATTATTTCAACAATAAATCTCTCCTTTTACGAGAGCAAATTGGCAACCCCAAAAACAATAGAAAATTTCCTTTTAAAAAATATAATAAAAAAATAAAATTTAATCTAAATACTTTTCAATAATAACTTTTTCGGCAAGTATATTATTGATTAAGTAAACTAACCTATTAACTCAAACACGGTACGTGTTCAAATACTACTTTAATATTAATTATAAATATTAATATTTACCTTTTATTATTATTTAAATAATGGTTGGATTATTTAATTAAGATATGTCTAATTAATGATCATTAATCATCTAATAAATATAATATTTATTATTTACAATTGAATTTTTAGTGTATATATATCTATATATTAACCTTAACTTATAAATATTTAAAAAATATTTTTCTAAAGACTTACTTACAACTCTCACTGAAAATTTTTATATTTATTCACAATTCTCTATAAATTACCTTAAACATATCTCAATTCTTTATAAATTACCTTAAACATCCTACCCTGGTCACATAGAAAACCATCTCGTTTTAGTAAAAAGAAAATTCTTTATCAAAATCTCTCCCAATATTTCTAATAGTCTAGTTTTGTCATTTATGATTTCACCCAATATTATTTTTTGATAAGTATAATAGTATTATAATTATCCTCCATCCAACCGACTTTTACATGTGATAAAAAATTAATAATTCTAAAATTTATATGTTTTTTCTTATTTTGTCCGTATAAAAAACAATATGTGATGAGACGAGTTACAAGAATATCTTTGCTATTCTTTGTCCCGGTCTCCATTTGTAAACAAATTTCAAAAATTTAAATATAATATTTCCATATATTCCTCAGGGTGGAAGACCAATAACAAAACTTCTTTTTCTAAGTTTAATATAATGAATCGTATATTCAGCTATCAACTATATTTTGATTCAAATAATATATATTTAAATAATAAACAATAAGAATTATACAAACAAAAAATTTAGAATTAAATTACTTTTTTATTGAGATGCGTAGTTTTAATTTAGTTTTTTAGTTATTACTATAGTTTAACTTCTATTAATTATAATAATTGATTTATATTTGTAAATATAAAAAATAAAGAATGTGAGAATAAAATCTTTAACTTTGTGTTCGTATTGTGATTTAATTATTATAAGTGAAATTATTAATTATTTTAATAATTAATGTATATTATCAATAACTATAAATATAAGAGTGTGAGAATAAAATATTTAACTAATATAGGGGTGTTGGACATGATCGATTGATATTTTTAATAAAATAAAGAGTTACCTAATCAATTGATACTAATCATGTCAAATATTGTATTCACATCCTTAATGAGAATTTATAAAACATAAAATTAATCAAAGTTGAATTGAATGTTTTATAAAATAGATTGAAAAATTAATTTGATATTTCATCGCATAACTTACTTTAGTATAAAAAAATATATAATTTTTTAAAATATATAATTAATTAATATTTATTTTTAAAGAACTAACTATAAAGGTGAAATTTGATAAGGTCACAGTAATTGAAGTAATAAATTTTGTGAATTTAATAATTTATTAACTATGTAAAATAATTTTATATTATTATTTACAACACATTATTATTAATATGACTTTTAATTGAATTTTATAAAAATTAAAAAATTAAATATACTGATTTTTCAATGATGATTTAAAATTATTTTATATTTTTAATACATGATTCTTTTTCTATAATTTGGTGATGAATAAATAAGTTATTAAATAGTGTAAATCATATAAAACGCGAACTTCAAGCCTAGTTAAAAGAAGTTTAATTTTCATCCAATTAAAATTATATAAATTCAGAATAAGAAAAGGCCATTAATAAATGTAAAGAGTCACAGATTAAAATACAAGTTTGTATTTTGAAAAAGAGTAAAATATATTAAAGAATTTTATAATTAATGAGACATGATAAGACAACTAACTACTTAATAGAAATATAAGTTAAATATCTTTATTTGCCTAAAAAAAAAACTTTAACGAATAAAAAATAAGTGAGGAAAAGACACACTAGGCTACAGCTAGTTCTTCTGTGTCTTTTTCTTTGAAATAAAAGAAAAAGAAAAAAGAGAGATAAATTATTTGGGATATATAATTGCAGTTTGGTTGAATAGCGACAAAGAGTTGTGGTGTGGGCCCCACCGCGTCACTTTCATACAAAAACAAAGGCTCTATTATCTTCAATTCAGTGGGCTCTATGAGGTTAACATTTTATTCAGTCAATGTTTATTATTTTATTTTAAAATATTTTAATACTCATTCATACGTGTAAATTTATTTTAAATGAGAAAAATAAATATTTGTAATCAGGAATAGAAATATATTAGGTTTACCATCTGAGTATTAAAAATATATATATGTGTATGATATTATATTTCAACTTAATATTATTTGTTAGAACATGAAAAGGACTATATAAGATAATATTTTTCTTTTTTAAAAGTTAGAGACTTGGTCTGTATAAAAGTTTGATCTAAGATGTAAATTGATTGAAGGGGTTATTTTACAATAATTCAATATTAAGATAGAGGTGAAAATGTATTAGTTAGGTTTTATAAATCAAGTCTAATTTTTTCAATAAATTCATAAATTTAACTTTTTCTTTATGTAAGTCAACATGTTTAACATTTAAATATAAATAAATGTATAATTTTAACTCCGTTATAACAAATTTAATATAATAATAATACAAAATGAATTGTTTTTAAGTAAATTTAAACAAATTAACCTAAATCAAAAAGTGTAACCCAGTTTATTGAGTTGCTTAAACGGGGTGTGTGCATTGATTTTAAAAGAAAAAAACAATTAACCAAAAAGGCTTTTTAAATCGTCCAAATAACCTTTTAAATTGACTCAAAATATATTTATTAATGTCAATTTCAAATCAATTCCATGCTTAATTAGAAGAATTAAAGTAAGTCACTCTTATAAGACTCATTCAATTGACTCGTCTTGTTTTATTTATTTATTTATTATTATTATTATTAAAACTTGCTAGATTTAATAATAATTAATTTTTATTTTATAATCTCTTTTATTTGAAATTTGAAAAGAGATTATTATTAATGTAGATTCATTTTCTCTACCATTTTTTATTTACTTTTCTATTTCTCATTGTATTGTATCGATTATTTTCTTATTCGTTCTCTTCTCTTTCATTTTACACCATCCATTATCATTACTGATCATGCTTTAAAAATTTACTTATTCATAATTTTAATCGTTGTCACTTTCAACATAGTAGTTATCTTTATTATTATTACTGTCATTAATTTATTCATTTATAATACAACAACTATGTAAAACAATTAATATTATTTTTTATATTATTATCTCATTTTGCTACATATCTCAATTTGAATTAATCTTAATTTCTTTCTATCCAAATTTAATTAACTGTATATGAATATTATCCAACTTTTTTCATTTAGAGACTAATTATATATCTAAAACTATTAAAATCATCAAAGTTTGGGACAATAGCCCATTCCACTAGTTCTGAAATCAATCATTGCTCTTACAAACTATTAAACAGAGGACACGTACCCCTGTTTCTTCCAACGTTAAGATTCTTTCTCTTGAGAAAACAGAGACACTTCAATGGAGATCCAACAATGTGCTTTTTGAAACTATTATTCCCCAATTCTGATCAGGCTTTAAGAATTATTGATGGTAGGAAAATTGTGCTACAGTAAGAAATAATATCTGTGTATTTTTAATTAATTATTTTATTCTATGCCCTTAATTATTCAACTGATTTTTATGACTTGTCTTTAATGTTATTTATTGAATATATTAGGCAATAAAGTTAGAGCATGGGATTTAATACTACTATTTTAACTCTACTTATTAAGTCAATCGTCATGATTTCATGAATGTATTAATTATTATACTTTCTTCTCTTTTTAACATTTTATACTGTTAATTAAAATTGATTATAAATTATAAAAGTTTACAGATTTTACTTCTTATTTAATCTTTCATGATTTATATATGGGATTATAAAAATAATAGGAATTTTTGATAAATTTTAATCAAGAATAAAAAAAAATGTTAAAGGATGTTTAAAAAGTCACATTAATATTTATCTTTCTAAAATTAATTTATGAAGTTGATGTTATTTAACATTTTAATTAATTATTTAATCATATAATATTGCAAATATATAAATAACAACTTTTTAAAAAGTGCTATTGTTTCCATTTTATAAACGCTTTTAACATGCTTTTGTGATTTATGTCTAATAGAAATTATTCCACTCTAATACTTGCATCCTCATTTTGTTATAACTGTTATGGATATTTAAAAATATATAATTTAACTTATTTTTTATAGGGTTATTTTTATATAAAATTTTCATGATTTATTTAAAAGTTTCATCTGATTTCTGAGTTCATTTAAAAGTTTATTTAAAATGAAAATTGATATATATATAATTTAAATATATTATTTAAAGTTTGTCTGAATGTCATTTATATGGATGAAACATAATTATCTTTTAGTAAATATTTCTTATGGTTAGAAGATAATTGATAAAAGTGAAGGAGAGACAGAATTATCTATGATATAATTTGTATGAATCTACATTGTAATGTCTATTTTCTCATAAATCTTGCTAAATTTTCTACTAAATTCTCAATTTTCCTGAGTCATAGTTAGTAAATAAATTTAAATTTATTGATAGAGATAATTTTTAAATAAATTTCAAGAGCTTGACATGAATAAAATTTTACCGAACTAACATATCTTATGTATTAAAATTACAATCTTTTGATAACATATGTATCATATATTAATTCGGAATTGGTTAAAGCGTAAATCAAAGATCAATCTTGGTGTGCAAAATTAACAACTAAATTAAACTACTCCATTCCCTGCCGTATTATTTGTATAATCAAAACACCCAATTAAGCACTTACCTATATTAAAATTAAACAAATAACGTCTAAATCATTGAAAACGACGTTTTCGAGAAACTGGCCCACGTACAATCGACCCATATATAATATTAATGTCTAAACAATCACAACATAGGCATCTTTTATAAGGTGTAATCAAATTAGTAAAATAAAGCATATGTTTATTATAACATATAAGACCTTAAATTAATTAAAAATAAATTGTTGGACATATCTCTAGCAATCATCACCCACATAGTTCCAAACAAAACCACGGGCTTGGTCCAACCACTCCATCAATTATATTACAACATCTATGATGATGATGAGTTTCTAGTGGTCTTATAAAAGACACCCACATCTTACCCTTCACATTAATAATCTTTTGGCACAACACAAAAATTAAACCTATCTCCTTCATCTTTATTATTCTTTCTACAATAATTCTTCTAGCTAGAAAAATTTTAGTCATGTTGAGCAAGAGGCCACAGCCACTGATCGGAAAAATTTCCGAATTGTTGGTTTCAGGTGGCCGAACCGCCATGCGTTTGGATGCCATGGGAAGCCCAAGAAGCCCGTTTGACATGAATTTAAAGTTGCAATCACAATCACAATCACCAAAGGGTCTAAAAAGCTATGACCTTGGTGGTGTTGGTCTAGGAATTGTGGTGGCACTTGATAAATCCGAGGATGCTGCCCATGATGTTGTTGTGCCTAAACATTCAGTTTGTACGTCAAATTCCAACCGATCCGAACCTATTCAAATTCAAACCATGAAACATAAACATGTGTTTCAAAAGGGTGTGAACGAAATTCCCGTTGGAAGCTCCGAAGATTACACTTTTGTCACGTACCATGTACCTAACAAAACCATCACTAAGGTTTATTATGATGGCGGTGAAGGTGGAATTATAACACATGGGTATTATAATAATAATATTAATAATTGTAACAATAAAAACAACGTCGGTGTTAGAAGACTTCCACTTCCACCAACACAAACTTTAGTTGAAGATGAACCGTCATATCCCACCTCGGATTTTCTCAATTCATGTCACTTGTGTCGAAAGAATCTCAATGGCAAAGACATATTCATGTACAGGTACTAGCAAATTCTAATTCTAACTCCTTGCACAGAATTTTATTATTTATTTATTTTTAATTATGGTATTTGTGCTAATGAATTTTTATTTATTTTTTGGTGTGTAGAGGAGAGAAAGGATTTTGTAGCAACGAGTGTCGTTCAAGGCAGATAATGATGGATGAAAGAAAAGAACGGTGTAGGTCAGAAGCTTCAAGGTCTGTGGAGATGTCAAGTTCATCATACACAAGGGGCCAAATGTTTTCAACTGGGATTGTGGCTCTTTAGTGTTTAATTTCATGGAACACAAGCTAGAGACTCTCATACTTTGAATTCATATCATATATATAAGGTTATAGTGCTATATATGTCAATGAAAATTAAGACACCTTAGTGGTGTGTAACCATAGGAAAATTTTGATCGGAAAAGTTGTAGATTTTGATGTAGTGAATACTAATAAGAGCTAGCTTTCTTCTTTCTCTTTTTAGTCTTATTGTAGAGAATTATAAATTTTGCGATCTCTCAATTGCACAGATTTAATTTGTTTTGTTTTGTTTTGCTTCTAAGGTTGTGCCTAAAACATGGAGTGGTTCACTCAGATTGTTGCTGGTGTCTGTTTAGTTTGTTTTGGTTCTGGTTTTGGTTTTCTCTGGCTCTGTTCTGTTTTGTATACAAATTTCAAGAACTGGTCACCCAAAAAGAATAATAATTCAAGTGATTTAATTATTTTTTGATGACTTTGTTCAATCAGCTTTAACAAGTGTCAGATCATAATTAAATTGGTGGGCTTATGGCATTTAATTCGGTTTCAATGACAGTGCTTTCATTGTAGTCCAGAAATGATTAAATGTGATCGTAATGATATTCGGATGAGATCTTTTTTCCCAATACCTTTATTTTTAAAATCACATATTTTTATACCTTAACTCTATATCCTTTTGTGACAAAATGAAAAATAAAATAAACTTTTGATTTTCCTTGGAAAACATACCAAATATATGCCACATAAAAGTGGAATATTGGCAATAATAATAATACAAGTTAACTAATTATTTATTTCATAAAATTATAATATATATATATATATATATATTAATTTCTTTTTTTTTCTTCTTTCTTTATATTTTTATAAGATAGTTGGATTCACTTGTATTTGGTTATCAAATATTTTGAGAAAAAAATAATGTTATTTTTTAAAATAATATATTTAATATCTCAATTTTTTAAATATTTCGTTTCATGGACAATTTCAATTTCTTTTTTATTTTTCTCTTTTAGTTAAATGGTGTATCTATTAAATCTTTTATTATTCTCATTTGTTTCTTTCTCTTTTGAGATGTAGATTAACATATGAGAAATATTTTCCTATTTTTTTATAATCAATACAGAATTATATAAAATAAATTAATGAATAAAAAACTAACACGTAATATTTGAAATATGTTACGGGCTTAATTTTTTTATTCATTCACTAGTTGACTATACGACCTTTGTAAAAGAAATTTATTGATAGTGGGTTTGAATGAATATTTTCTGATTCAGTTATAAATTATCGTAATTTTGTGAAATGATTTTACTTAAAATCAAGTATAAAGTGAAATAATTATGCTCAGAAAATTTACTTTTATAACAGATTTACAACAAAATATAATATAAAATTTTAATTTAATGCTGATTTTTTTTATTTTACTTTTATTCAAGCATAATTTTTAATTAATACCAAACTTAGTTTTATTTTCACCAAGCTGCACATATGCCATGTTCAAATAAACTTTTTTCATAAACATTTGGACAATAAAAAACTAAAATGAGTTAAGCTTTTTGAAAAGCTAGAATCAATTTGTTATATATATACTTAATTTTTTTATATATAAAAAAACTCATTTAAATTCAATAAAAATACTAAACTACATATATAAGTCAATTTTAACTTATTAAAAAGCTTAATATATTTTTCTTTCTCTCCTACAATTTTGTTCAAACATTTCATAATCATTTTAAATCTGGTTTACTCACCTTGGAGACATGTAGGGAGTTCAAACATTGTCTAAACACACAACAAGAAAGAATATATATAATCTCATAAAAAACACCAAATACCAATACATGTTTAAAATTCATATTAAAAATTACTTATTAAATTGAAAGAAAAAAAAACTTAATTTCTGTGCACGATGATTATTTATATACATGATCAAAATTATTGTTTTCATATCAAATACGTCATGATATCGGTGCTAAAAGCAACTGTCCCAACCACGCTTGTATGATGGAAATTCTCTTTCTATGGCACGTTTCCAAATGAAGAAAAAAATAATAATTCCATTCAGTGGGCTGAACTAAAGTTTTAAATCAATCATTATAGAAAACAATGGTAGTATTAAACATCAATCTGGCACTAAAATAAATTTGTCACTTTTTCATGAATCTAAATTACCAACAAATTTAAGAGTAAACCAAGAGTTAAGATCATTCTAGTTAAAATCTCTTGCACGGTTAAAGTGGTGGCAAAGGGGAAGTACTTGTAGCTATGAAAAAAGTCATGATTGAACACAAAATTGAGAGTGTATAATAACGATTTTATTTTACAGTTAATTCTAATATACAATAAATTAGTTAATTTTTTCATAAAATATATAAATATAAATACATATTTCTCTCTTTATATCTTATAAATGATTTATTAATTTTCAATTTTCTACTGAATATTTTTGTGACACGAATGTGGTATTTGATGACTTAAGACCATGGTATTTGTAATCGAGTAGGGACCATAGGTTGGGCCAGTTTGAAATGGAGGACCAGGTGGAATGAATATGACTAGGGAATCCAAGTCTAAGGGGTGGGCCTATCCTATCCTATCCCCACTACAAAAGGAAAAAAAATAAAATGAAGAAGCTAGAGCCTTATGAAGGAATCATATTATATATGGCTCCCACTTTCACCTACTTTATGCTAAGAACCCCTTTTATCATTCATTGGCATATGCCCCACTACCACATTGCATGTCCCCTCCCATCTTTTTCCTAAAATTAACATCATTATGCTCCCTTCTCATACGGGAATGTTAGCAAATATTACTTGTACACCTTTTTATTTTTTTTCTTAAATCTACACACACATTATTCATATTAATATGGCTGGATTATTTTTAACTTATATCCTCTTTGAGCCACTCACAAATTTTTGTGCATTGTTTATATCAAAATAAATTGTGTTAGTAACATATAGTAAATTGTTTGTTTCGTAGTTAACCTAATACACACTATTAATTATTTGTATATTTTTCAAAATGATTATTGTATACTTTTTAAAATGTCGAAAAAGTATATAATGCAACGAAGATATACAAATACACAGTTAATTAGTTAGGTAATTTGATATTAGGATTGGTCAGCTAATAAAATCTTTAACGATTTGTAATTAACCACCTTTAATAAATCATTTTAATTAATAAAACAGTACTTAACTATTATTAATTATTAAATCAAAAATTTTGGGCCATGGAAGGAAATGTTGTAGGTGAAAAAAAAAATCACTGCTAAATGTGACAAGAGATTTACTATTGAAATAATTAATCAACATATGTTACTTATGGTAAAATTGTAGGGTTGATATATATAAAAAAAATTCAAACACTAATTCTCATATAGATCGTATTCTCGCAGAGTGAATGAAGTAAGCATCTGATCCACTGCACCAACACTAAAGATTAAGCACAGTTAAACATTACCTAAATACTTTATATATATATATATATATATATATATATATATATATATATATATATATATATATATATATATATATAAGTATCGTTTCCTAGGATTCTTCAGAATTTTTTAGCAATTATATCTTTTCATTTAATTAGTATTTACTAATAGTATAAAATAGTTTTATACATTATTTATCATATATTTACTGATTGTACGTAAATCTCATAAAAACCTTACCAATTATGAATTTTAATTAAATGACTGTATAAAATTATGATTTTGCAGCACATAATAATTAATTTTTTTATATTCCAGCAAAAAAAATTCATTTGTAATTTTTCCGTGTTATTATCTTCACCTATGCTCTCAGTCAAAACTTAAAAAATAAAAAATCCTCCCAAATGCTTTGTCAAAATTTAGTGCGGAAATTTTTTCAGTGTCTCTGATAGTATATAATTTATCGAAGGATAATATATGTTTTCAGTTTTGAAAATTTTATTTGAGTGTTTTTAAATTTTTTTTATCCTATTTCAATTCATTTAAGAGTATATCACTTTTCATTCTTAAAATGATTTGGTTAGAATTTTTTAATAATAATAAAGTACTATCCATGATACTTTAAAAGTTAAAAATAATGCTTACTCAGAATAGAAGGACTAAAATAAATAAATACATATATATATATATATATATATATATATATATATATATATATATATATATATATATATATATATATAAGAACTACAACAAAAATTTTAACATTTTAGTGTAATTGAAAATATATTTTTACCTTTATTTATCCGATTAATTTGATTTGTGAATAATTGTTGGTTACTATTGCATTTGGTTGGGTTGGGCCTAATCTCTTTCCCTTTCTCAGCCCGTGTTCTTGCGGCTCTCATATTAGAAGCAACGTATTCAGTGTTTGAACTCACATATTTCCTTTGTACAAAAATAAAACCAAAATCTCCATTGGGCCATTTTAAGTTTGCTATTCACCTTTCTTTTTCCCTATTTTCACCCACTTATTTACAAAACAAAAAAGAAAATGCATGTCTCTTTAGTTCAACTGTCACTTGGTTTTGCTTTTTCGTCAAAAAACGCACTTTACGTTGTATTATAAATAATTTATTTACTATTTTTTTAATGTTAACAGTTAATATGATAATATCTTACTAAAATTAAAGACAAATTATTAAAGAAAAGATATTAATTATTAAATCCATAGAATTTAATTATTGAAGAGAAATATTATGAAATCATATCAAAGAAAAGTAGTGTTTTTTTTTGTTTTTTACAACAAAAGAAAAGTAGTGTTAGATATCAAAATTTGGATTTAGTAATTGATTACACGTAACGAAGATATTAGCATTCCATAATGTACATTTTAAAAGCGGTTAATGTTAACTAAATGTACAAAATAATGATGATTTTTGTTTCTCTAATGAAATTTGAACTATTAAAACTTAATAATTACATTATTAAAAGAAATGAATTTATCTAATTAAATTCATATGAAATACAACTAATGTTTAATGTTTGAAATAAAAATGGGTCAAGAACACGATAACAAATGATGTTAAAATTGAGTCTCTCGAGAAAGAGAAAAAATCTGAAATATTTATTATTAAATTATTTTTCCGATGCTCACGAGACTTGCTTTTAATATAATTTCTATCATATTTAATTTATTATATTTTTGCGCAAATATTAGTTAACTTTCATACTTTTATAGATGAATCTAATGAGACAATAATACATCCTAAATTATGTACGTTACAAAAATGGTAAAAAGACTCTTTTATGGAATAGCTCGTTATATATTAAACGGATAAAAGATATCCTTAGGAATTAATAATTATAGTTGATTTTATAATAAAAATTCCAAGAATATAAAATTAGCTTAGCAAGATTCTTCCCTCTTCTTCCTTTTTAATAAATTTTTAATTTAAATATTATATATTTGAAAAGATCTGGTAAGAGAATTAATTTATATAACATTATAAATTATAAATACTTTAAATTCAAATAATATTTTTAATAAAGAAATACATATGATGCTAAACAAAAATAAGCTTGTGATGAATATGAGATCTAACTCAATTGATTAAGTGTGATATTTAAATTATTATAAATTTTTAATAACTTTATTCAATATATATATATATATATATATATATATATATATTAATTGATAAAAAAGTTGAACAAATACCATGCCATCTAGTTTAATAAACTAATAATTCGCATGTTGAATTATTATGCAGGGGCATTAAACATATGGCCATATTTATCTACCATGTTATTTACTTGTGGTTAAATTCACACTTTTTCAAGAACTAATGGAGAATGTACAGTATAAAAAATGAATACGGAGAAAACATATAAAGAAGACATCTCTATGCAGTTTCTCTCTTGAACACAATTTTCTGATGTTGATGAATTTTGAGTAAGTAACAACTAATCAATAACTTAAAATAGTTTTATATATCAATTTCTAAATTTGAAAACATAAAAACTGAAAACAATTAGTTAATAAGTTAGTATCCTAATGGTAGAAGTGAATGAAACTACTAGAGATTTGAACATTACTAAAATAAGATTAAAAATATTATTGAAGAGTAAAATAGAAATTTGATTTGTATAGAGATTACAATAAAGAGAAAAAAAGTGACTTGTTGTAAATAAATAAATAATGATTTTATAACGACTAAAATTAATATTTAAAAAAATTAAGAACAGAGAATATTCTTAACATAAATTATGGGTGTCACATAACACACCCACATGATTATCATGTGATGTAAATAAGTCAATCACATGTATGTCACATTACATACTTGTTGCATGGATATCACACCAAATAACTTGTTACATGTATATCACACCAAATAACTTGTTACATGTGTTACATGAATGCCATGCCATATAACTTATTACATGACTTTCCCATTATACTAAAATTATGTTAGGTAGAAAGAGTGGAAATAAGAGAGAAAAGAGGAGAGTTGAAGTTGTGAAGAAATAGAATAAAAGTATATTATTTGCTAGATGGGAAATAAAAGAGAAGTGGAAGGAAAATTAATTTTTAAAATAATGTTTTATTAAAAACAAATGAAAATATAAAATTTTAAAAGACAGTTCAAAGTATTTTTTTCATATATGTATGAGAAGCATTTAACTAGTCTAATGTGTATGAACTATGAAGACCTCGTGGCTCACTAGGAAATTCAATATAATTTATTATACCTATTATTAGAAAAATACATTTTGTAAATTAAGGAGACAATCAATTATGCACTATGGCATAATCAATTCATCCAGATATAATCAATTATGCAATGTAGCATAATAATTCAGTGTAATACGATTGCAAAATAACAACTCGTTAACTTTAATATTGCAAAGAGTTATACAATAAAATAATGAAACTCTTTTTTGTGCATCTTGTTGAGTGAATTTTTTAATGTGAAACATGTATAGTTTTAAAAATTACACCACATTTCAAGTTATTTAAAATGTTAAACAACCAATATTCATAAACTCCATTTTCATGTTCACCCTCTTCTTATTTCTCCCCCGGGTTATTTCACTGGTTTGATGCAAATATTCACGTGTAAATTAATATATAAAACATGTTAATTTAAGAATTGAAATTGTCAGTTGAAAAATAAATTAAGAGATTAAAAAGAGAGAGAAAATACTAGAATTTTATATTGATCAAAAACACAAATAATCTTTAGAAAACAATTCCTCTAAATTTTTTGTAATTTTCATGTACTTTTAACACGACAAATGTTTAATAAACACCATGCAGACAATCACAATTACAGTTAAAATACCAAAAAAAACAAAAAAAAAAAGAAATACATGGATATATATTTATAAATTAATTTGAATTGGTGTATTGCAGGTAGTGTGGAAGTAAGGTCTTTTTCTAAAACATTGGCATTGAACTGTATCTCATGGATGACATTTTTGTAATTTCCATGAAATGCAGCAACATTTCCATGGAAGATAAAACAGTGGAATACCAACAAAAATGGCTAAAACGTGTTGACTATTTTTATCACTTACCTTGTCGTTTTCCGGTAACCATAATATGAATAAATAATATAGCAAAATGTGTTTTTGGTGTTTTTAAAATTTTTAAATGTGCCATAGTTTTGGTCTTTTTTATTAAATAATATATTACATATTTATCACAACCACGTATTAAGAACTTTTTTTTTCATGGTGATTCTTTCTTTCATAGTAGATTATCAACAGTTTATAGTCACTATTCTGCTCGTGACAAAGTTTCTGTTTGGAACTGTACTTGTAAGGGGATTACGTGCGTCCAACTCAACTACTGCATCTTGTAGTTTTAGCTTCGACACGTGCGAACATGAATCTTTAAAGCAAATCTAAATACACTTAAAGTCCTAAAGCATGTTTGAACATGCAATTATCAACTCTTTTCTTTTCTTTAAACTTTGTAACATGTTATAGTATTTCCCCAGTTTCAACTTATATATATTAGAATTGGTCGTTATATTAGAATCTAAGAGGATTGAAATAGATAGAATAGTAAAAATGGGTAGACATAAAACAATAAAATGTTGGTTCATTCGGGTAAAAAAGGTCAATCCATTAGTATATAATATTTATATATATATATATATATATATATATATATATATATATATATATATATATGTATATGTATGAATTTTCAAAATAAAAAGAATCTTAAAATAAGAGATAATATGATAATGATTGAGTTAATGAACTCACAAATTTACAAATGATCATAATTTAATTATTGGAAAAAGTTTTAATAATCTCGATGAAACTCTAAAATATATTTTCATAAATCTGGAAATTGTTATGGATTAAATTATAAAAAAATCAAATAAAAAATAATATTTATAAATATTGGATATTATTTGAAAATGAGATTGAGATAATTTATCTTTTAAAATTAAAAGGAATAACAAATTTAATTTTAATTGTAATTTTTTATTTAGTTTAATTTATAATTAAAGGTTTTATTTCTAAATTTAAGATTTTTTATTTAAAATGTTTATATATATATATTACAAATTTAAAAATAAATTAAGTTAATATTTATGAATATAATGGTTTTAAAATCAAACCGCATGTCTCACACATTACACTATAAAAATGATTTTAAAAGACAATGATTCTAAAAAAAAAAACAACACAAACCATTAATAAAGTAAATGAAAGAAAAATACAATTTTACTTAATTCAGTTATATTTATAATTTATTATTATTTATTATATTTTTTATCATCTAACTTGGCCTTAAACATTTTGTTTATGCAATTAAAATTTTATATTTGCAAAATAATATGTTAATGTATCCAAAAATTAATCTTCCACAAAATTTATAGTGGTTGGGAATGTTAACGTAAAAAAGAGAAGATATTTATTGAGAAATAACATTTTATTAAAATAAATCAATAAAATTACACTTAAATAAATCATTAATTATTTAACATATATTTAATAAAATAATAAATTTTATAATTTTATAACAATTAAATAACAAATTTCATAAATATAAATTTAATAACATAATTTATCAAAATATTAAAATTAACTAACATGAATCATAATTAAACCTAAATTATTTAAATTGAAAAAAATGCTTAATTTAATCTCCCAAATCAATCAAACCACCCACTTTCACCAATTTTAATTGTTCATGAATAGTTGTCAAATTAATTTTATGAGTCACCCAGACTATAAAGCCATTGAAAGCCGATTAAGACTGAATTTAATAACAATGATACCAGAGCACAAGAAAGATGAATGGAGTTAATAAAAAGATTAATCTTTAATCATAACAATGAATATATTGAATCACTATAATTAGAGCAGCATCGAGTAACAACAGTTAGATCTATGATAGGGCCACGCAGAGCCTAATTACTAGACAAATAAAGGGCTAATAAACAATAAGCCCACAAAACATCTTTAAAACATAAAAAAGAAAGAAAAAAAAAAAAAGTAACAATGCTATCCCATCAGGAAAAAAAAATATAACCAGAAATCTTGATCAAGATTTCTGGCAAAAAACTTCTGACTAGCTAACATTTTCACAACAAAATTATACTTAAAATTACATATAACTGTAGCTGCTCTCAAATTTGGGGTGAAGAAGCACCCAAGCCAAGCCATGACATGGATTCACCAGGCTTGTTAGCATGCCCATTTGTTACTTGATATGGTGCTTTGGAAGCAATTCTGTAAAAGTAACACAATGAAACAATATCATTAATTGCTCAAAAACAATTAAATTAAATGGTAACAAAAAAAGGTTCTAATATCTTTCCAAATAAGGAAATCATTTTCCACTAATATCTAAATCAATTATAAAGACACAAAAATGAAATTTTACTTTTCAAAACAAGGGAACATGAAAGGCTACCTTGTTAATCAATTTATTTGAGTTTAGGAGACATATATACACAACCACACTCAACCATGTAAGTTGTGTGTTTGGTTCAACTTATTTTAGAGAAATAATTGCTTTAGCTTTTGAAAAGAAGGACAATATTGTTTCCCTGAAGTATTCCTAGCCAAATCAGACATGCACTTAATCTTTAAAAATTTTCTTTGTTTGGGTGAGGGTGCATACCTATCCTTTCTCTTCTCCAGAAACCGATGGAGTGAAGCTTTTCTAGCAATTGGCAGATCTGCACAGAAAGGAAAATCATGATCAGAAAAACAAGATCCATCATACAGAAACATTCTTGTCATTCATCTCAAAACATTTGAGATCTGAAGAAATTACCACAAACAACAGGTCTAGATGCTGTTGCAGCTTGAGGGTGTTCAGCAATATTCACAGAGGGAATAATTGAAGCACTTGAATCAGCGGAGGTTCTGACCAAGTTAGAAGGAAACGAAGGTTGGTTCTGTGTGTAGGTGAAAACCGGATTGTTCTGGCTCTGAGGAACCCCTTTGCTTGCATAGGACATGATCTCACTTGCTTTCTCAGCAGGAAAATCATCAAACACAATAACTTGTCCACCATAAAAGATTGTCATCTGTGCAGTTTTTGCACCTTTGTTCACAGATTTAATAGCACTGCACACCATGAATGAATTATCACACATTAGTATAATAGCATTACTTTTTATACCCAAACTAAATAGCCATAAAGTTGAAGATTTAAACATGTGTGAAACTCTTATGAGGATTAAAAAAGTAGCAGTTATGAATTGGTATGCAGTCACAGCAAGTTGGCATAAAAGGGTATTTTTTGTTATAATTGACTTCACATCAAATTAACGAAGCAAAAGAATTGAACAACAAACCTGGAATTAATCAAAGTTGGAATCTCCTCTGAAGGACGATATGTAACTTGTGGAGAGAGTAAATCCATAGCTGTCAGGTTCTTTGGTGCCACGTTGTTTTCCTTGGTAGGAAACAAGTTCATGGTTGTAGCAGATTGACAAGATGTCTCGGGTGAACCTGCAAAATCATGCAAATTAAGAAAAGAAGAGAAAAAAATATCTAACCCAAAATATCTGAAGGATTAACACCGTTTTGAAACCAAATGGACCAACCATTAAAATTTAACATTTTTCCTTTCCCCTATTTTTACTTTTTCACTAAATTAGAGGGGCAAAATTGGAACTATGTGTTAGATCTATGAAATTGAAAAAGTCAATCAAGGAAACAAATCAGCAACAAGCAATTTAAGAAACTAAACCTAAGAATTGAGAAAAGGATTCAAATCTAAAACTGCACAAAAAACAAAAAAAAAAAGTTTTTTCCTCTTGAAATGATGAAACTTTGAAATACCCATAAACTGCTTCTCCTTCCTAGAATTTAATTATCTGAAAACGAACCAATAGGAAAGGAATAAACCTATTATTAAGTACCCATCAAGATTAAATTTTTTCCCCCTATCTCAAAAAACACAAATCTAATTCCAAAGTTTCCCCTTGCTAAACTACAAAACTAAGCAACATCGAGTAAAACTTTCACTAAAACACTTTAAAAAAAAAAAATACAAATTTCGGAAAGTTTAAGGAGACATACCACATGGTTCGGTGTTGCATGTCATCATCCCAAGAGTGAGATCTCCAAAGCTACCCTTCTCCTTGATGTATTGACTCAGCAAACTACAAGTCTGAGAAAAACTCGACTTTTCCGGCGACTTCACGGGTTTCTGGCCGGAAAATTCAGAGTACTCCGACGAGGTCGACATGTTGAAATTAATTTAATCTAGCGAAGAGAGAACAAGACACAAAAATTCGTCACGAAGAGAACAAAAAAACGCGTGCTTTGACGATGAAGATTGTGTAACAAAGGAAGAAAGTCTCCTACATATAGCGATAATCTTTGTCTCCCACCCTTTATCTTATATATAACCAACCATAACCAATTTTAATTGGTCCAATAAAAAAATATTATTATTATTATTAATTTAAAAAATTTTAAAGTTGGAGGTGGAAAATTGAAGCACGAGGAATATGTGGGGTTTTTCAAAAGGTGGGTTCTTTTCTTTTCTTGCCGCTGTCTCCTACCATGTTCCATTTGGTTCTTTATTTAAAATTTATAATATTGCTATTTTTATTGATTAATTATTTATTTATGATATGAGTGGTTTATTTCCAACACGTGTTGTTTGCGTCGGTAAACCTTAACGGCGACGAAACGGACACGGCAATAGTTGCGTAGGTTTCCGTTTGCCTTTGGTTTGTACGCTCCAATTTGGCTTTTATGACTGCGTTTGTCAGTGCCGTAAACGCGCCCACGTTTTTCGTTTTTCACTTCACGTTTTACTCATTCAATTAAATTGTTCATGTCAGTTAATTAAAAGAAATGTTTGGTACCAGATTTCTTGTTTATGACTTTTAAAATTTATTTTTAAAAAATTAAAATTAAAAATAATAATATAAAATAATATTTCCAACTAAACATCACTTAATATTGTAAATAGTTTGGCGTCAATTTTCATAATTATTATTAATAATGCTCGTCCAGTTATTGTTTTCGCCTGAAGAATAGAAATAGTTCACGGTTTTTTCTTGACCAATAAGTATTTTTTTTACTTGGTACAATCCTATTGTTATAACAAGAGTGGTTAAGGGTGAAAATTTTACACAATTATTTTATTATAAATTTTGTAAATATTTTTTAATTTTTTTATTAAATTCAATAAATTTATTATTAAATATTTTAAAAAATTGTATAGTTATTATTTAAATTTCATACTTCTAATTAAAATAAAATAATTCTATATCATAATTAATTTTTTTAAATATAATATTAATTCTGACACTAATTATTTTTGTTTTAGAACTCGGATAGTATTAATGTTAGAGGTAGTTAGACCTATGTATACAAGTTTGAGTGATCTTATTAGATCCTTGTCATAGCGACGGAGGGAGGTTAAATCTGTAATAACCTTTCAGCGATGTTTAAGTTAATAAATGTCTTAAGAAGTAAATAGTGTAAAGTAAGAGTGATAAGAGAATCTAAAAATATTTATTGAGATGATTGCATATTTATATGTCATGAGATGGACATGTGGCGTGCTTAATAAGTTAAATGAGGTATTAAGTTAGTATGTTTAGCCATGATTATGGGCGTAAGCTTGTTGACAAACTTGGTTGACTTTGTCAAACGACAATGATGATATAAGAAGGTTTAATGATATTATAAGTTTAGATACACATGTATTTCCTTATTTTGTCAGCAAAACTAAATCTAAATCCTTGTAAGTCTACGTCTAACTCAACACTAAATACACATGAGGTCAAACTATCCCATCAATGTAACATAACTATCCTATTAATGTAACATTAAATGCAATGTTTAAATTATTTATACAGTATGCGAAATATTATATTAATAAATGCTTAAATTATTTATATCATCTAAAGAATATTTATTAATAAAATAATCTTAATTACATGATATTTTAATTGGTTTATTTTTTAAAAGAAAATTGAATTTATTCTTACTTATAACCAAATAATACTTTATCTTTTTATTATTTTAAGTGTCGGTATAAATTTAAAAGAAAAAAATAATTCAAAATAACAAAGGACTCATAAAATAATTAATAAATAATCATAATCGTCATAATATAAATTTTAGTGATATGCTACTAGAAATAGATTATTTTTAAAATAAAAAAAATATTAATCTACTCTAAAGAAATAGTTACCATTTATTAATGAGTGACTAATTCAAGTGTTTTATATTTGATTTTTCTTAATCTATATTTTGGTGGAATTTATTTATCTCAAGTAATATTTTAAATTTAAATATGTCATAAATCTTTTATATGAAAATCTTAAAAAATAATTATGTCTTTATTAAATTGTTAGACTCGTGATATTTCTCCTCATTATTCTATTCAGACTATTATCAAAAGAGAATCTACTACTTTCATAATTATTTTATAAAATATTCATTTAGAAGTTTACAAAAATATATTGAAAACACATATTTTTAGGGTAATTATATCCATTTATTTTTGTTTTCCATTCCCTTTCTACCTAATTTTTTTTTATGACAATACCAATTACGTCATTTATGTTTTTTCTCTCTATTTTTTTTCTTTTTCTGTGTTTAGGTAGACTTCCAACATTTTCCTAACACTTACAAATTCAAATGATTGACACACTGGGAAGTGTATTGAATCCGTCAAACCACGTTATTGTTCCTCTTTAACTTTTTTTTTTTTTTTTTTATCAATTCATTTCCTCTTAACTTACATACTCTATCAGGACTCAAGAGCTAAATTTATAGCAAAAATAAATAAATATTTTTCAACACAAAACTTAGATAACAAAAAATATTAAATTGTATAAAAATGATTATGTTTTTCTGGACCAATAAAAAAACTTTTTATCTTTGTTTTTTACTCCGTAATGTTCCTATGTTGTGTCAAAATCTAAAAAACAAAAGATGCAGCTCTTTAGAACATGGAATGCCATTACTCCTAAAACATATACATAAATAGTCTGTCTTATAGTTTGATTTTAAGGTCCAAATTACTTACTTAATTTGGATTAGATTCTTTTAACAAACAATTTACTCTTTTTTTGCAAGAATTTATTATTTACTTTTAACACATGACTTGTTTTGTGAAAAAAGAAAAAAAAAACACTTGATTTGTCAAAAATTTATATATGATAATGCTATGTTTAATTGAATTAGAATAATATTGTAGTAATGGATTGAAGGTAAGACATTTCTTTCAGACTACTTGGTCACCTAAGTATTTGACTGGGACATATCATATACATTATACATAGACTTGTTTTAAACATGTGTTGCAGATTCTTGAATAGTCAAACAACTTTAAGCACTAAATTATTTTCTTATCCGTCTTACTGGACCGCATATTACAAGCTTTTATTTTATATATAACTCTAAGAATTCCATTAAATAGAGGAAGCATCCTCAGGTTAGGTCTAGTTTGAATTTATATTATTAATTAATAGCAAAGAAAACACTATGAAATTTCCAAAGGAGAGTGCATACATTATATATGGTGGAAGCCGCCCAGGTGCTGTCTCATATTTAACGACATGTGAATGAAATAGCAAAATATATTCAAGCGTTTAGTCATGGCTAATTGATGAGCATGATAGATTAATAGTCAATTGCGCGTGACAATATATCACTACCCGTATTTTATAACCTAAATTCTATTTAAGCAACTGTATAGGTTGAACGTGAGCAATTTATGTTTGTAGCAAGAAAGAGTCAGCACATCTGGATGGTGTTTTTTTTTTTCCCTTAGGGATATTTCCTTTTTACTGTTCTAGTATAAAAAATATCTGTACGGTGTAATCATTTAAAGAGCATGCATCTATATCAAAGTATAGTCAATTTCTAATTCTTGACCGTAGTATATAATTTGGGTTTGAGATAGAAAAGGAGTATTGGAAACTCATCTAAAATTTTAGTATGAGAGATATCAATCACAATCTCTTAAATATTGGGATCTCCCCAATTGGTGAGAAGTGCGGAGGGATAGATAACTCGCTTATGACGATAATAATGGTCTCGCCTACTTTAGAATATCTAGTGTAATGGTGATATTCTATTGTTATCCTTAAGGTCTCGTTCACTAGGTATCCACTAATATAGATTAATTGAGAATCTCAATTATGATTCCCCAAATATTGGAATCTCACTTGATAGGGAAAATCATCCTATCATTAATCTCGCTCATCCACCATTGGGCTAACCACGAGTAAGTAACTTGTCAATAATGATGGTTTCTTACCTCGTAGATTTAGGTGGTTAGTGACTTGATCTTGAGTGAGATCATATTCACCCATAATTAGATTCTAGGTGGCTTGACTACTTACTTAAAATCTAGTTGATACAAAATACTTGTACTAAAGCTTAATTAACCTAGAAAATACAAGTAACATTTCACTTATTGTCTTTGAAAATATGAAAGTAAAAGTAATTTAAATTTTAAAAAATAAAAAAATAGTAAAATATACCTAAAAATATAATATTGTTATCATTTTAATTATCATAATATTGGTTTCTAATTTTATTATATTTTAATATCTAATTTATGAACCAAAATAAAAATAAATGGTTAAATTTAAGACAAAATAATAATAAAAAATAAATTCAACAAAAGAAATAAAAATAAATATCTCTTACAAATTGTTTTATAAATTCTTATCTTTTAGTCCATCGCCTTCATATTTTATGAACTATAATGTGATTGATTATTTTTTTAATTTTATATATAAGAATTACATGTGCAAAAACATCACTTTTGCTAATCACACTGAATTGTCTTTAAATTATTCATCACAGACACGCTTATATTCAAAATTTTCATATTGTCTGACAAATGCCTAATATTTCATATTGCTCAATGGATATGATAATTTTTTATATAGTTAGAATTTATAATAAACATTTTTTGACATAATAAATTATATTATGCTTAAGTTTTATTGTATTATATATAAATTATATTTATATATGCATTGAATAATTTAAATAGTGATATAAAGTTATTTTAATGATTGAAATTGGAATTTAGTTTAGAGATAGAGATGAAAGATAGAAAGGGATAAATGATATTTAAATTATTAGTTACAAATTAAAAAAAAATATATATTAAAGTTTATTTTCAGTGAATTTCAATTATTTACCAAAATATATTTGTTATTCAATGATGAAAAACCCTGTCATACAAGAATAGTTTTAGATGATTGAGAGAAAGTTTTTTACTACTTAAAAGATATTATATGAAATACATGTTGTGATTGGCAAGTAATAAGGTGTAAGTAAGAGACGGTGAAAGAGTGAGCAAAGGGTAAATTCGTCAATTTGACAGTAGGGAGATGAGTGAAAAATATTAAAAAAAAATTGTTGTGGGCCACCGTTAAAAATTTCCTCTTCGTACAATTAAGATTTGCATGAAAATCTTGACCCACCCTTTCCTTTAATTAAATTTAAGAGTATCTAAATCAAAAGTAAGAAGAATAAAAATCTCTTTCGCTTCTGAACTAATTTATAACAATAACCTGGTATTAAAAATATTATAAGAAGATATTACTCTTAAATACTATCATAAATATTCATTTCCCAATCAAATTACGAGAGTGCAATCACTCCATACCAACAAATCAACTAAATTTTAAAAATTACATTTACAAATCGATTAAAATTGACCTAATAGTAGAAAATTAAATAATATACGTAAATAATCTTGCTATTATAATTATACTAAGATAATATTATATATTTTATGTCAGATAAAATATATTTATATTTTATTTTATTTATTTATTTTAAGAATAATTTAGTTATTTTCTTAATAGTATATATATTTATATTTTTTTACTGATTAATAATGAATACATGCCGATGAAATTCTAATTACTTATTCTTAAATTAATTATGTAAAATAAATATATAATAATCTTTTAGAATCTCGTTACGTATGATTAATGAATAGCTAAACCATGTATCTTAAAAAACAAGTTATAGTACAATATATCGTTGTTATTAATAGTAATCTGTCTATATAAATATAAATTAGTGAGATAATTTTTAAACAAGAGAAAAATATGAAAATAAGTTTTGTTCGTCAAAGACATCATTTAACATCAACATTAATAAGTCAAATGTAATTTTCAGATATTTGGGGTGTTTCACGTTGGCGGCAATAAACATTGATTTAAGATTTTGGGATGGGTATTTTGGTAAATACAAGAGATGGTAGTTCCAGTAAATTCACGGGGTGAGGTACCGTTATAACGGCGTGAGCTTGAGATAACAGAAAAAATTGCCGTTTAGCGCTGGAATATTTTATTGAAGAGAAAAGAAAAAAAAAAAAAGATAAGCAAACACGCTTTTGTAAGCCAACGAGGAAACGACATGTGGCATGGGCATGAGGATTGGGATTCCTGAACCCAACGCAACCAACGCGACATCTCGTGGTTGATGCTCCATCCTCTATTCATTGAATATGTTCAAATTTGAGCACGTTCTGATTTTTCTGTGACACTTACCATACAATACAACAGTGCAATCCTAAATATACGGCTAACCACTGCCCCTTATCCGGAATGTGTTTATAAGAAATTCATGTCTATGTAATATCATAATTTTATGTTTGTTTTAACCTAGATTCAATTTCGGGTCAGATCCAATATAGATGATCGAGTCGGGTCCTTTTAACATCACAATGGAACTTAGTTGATAGACTTCTTCCGCTAGATTAATGTTTTTCTTGATTGTTAGGATAGGAAGAGTAATTATAACATACTCCACGCTTCAATAGTAAATAATTTTAGAGAGATAAAGAGAAGCAGGCATATTAACAACAGTGACAATTTCGTGTTTCTTTTTCCAAGTAACTTTACTTCATAATAAATTTTAATACGTGATTAACGAGTTAACTTATTTATAAATATATATAAAGATTATTATTATTATTTTATTTTTTTATATATTTTATATAATTATCTGTATATTATAGTTATTTATAAAATATTTTTTTAAGATGATAAATAATATTTATAAAATTTAAAAATTGATTACTTAAACATATTAAATCAATCACATAATCCCAATAACAAACTTTTCATACTATTGAGTAGACGTAATCACGCAAGACAACTAAATATAACGAGAATTTGGTTTGAATACTATTGAATAATTACTACGTAACATAAATTCAGAATGATTGACGGTTGAATTATAATGGGATAATATAATCATCATTTTATTAAAATAAATATATTAATAACAACATTGCTTAATTTTATTGAAAATTTATGTAAATTTTGTATTAATTTCTAATTTATCTTTTATTTATAAGAATAAAATATATTATAATTTTTCAATATTTCATACATTATATTCTATTTATCTTCAGTTAAATCATCTTATGTATTAATTTTATTAGTTTTCACCAGTGAGATGATAATTAATTTATCGTTATTAAAGTATTTATAATTTATTTTATTTATTGTATTAAAAAAATAGTTTAAAATTCATTATATTTAAAATTTATTGATATTTCCAATCAAATCTTTCCATTAGTTTTTCTTTTAAAGAAAAGAATTAATGAATTTTCTCAACGTGACTTGAAAGATGACATGGCAGAATTCATGACACAAAGTGATGGATGATGTTTTGGTTCACATAAATGTTGACGACATGACATAAAATTTATCAAAAGTATTAGTAAGACGAAAATATAAGTTGTAACTCGTCATGTCATGTTATTATCATGTTCACATGCATATCAAATAACGCATTATTATTGGTAGTTATGCTCCATTGTCATTTTATCAAATTTTATTAAATATGTAATGAAAGATTAACGGACTTGATTGTAAATATTAATAAATTTTAAGGAATTAAATAATTTAATTAAAAATGTAAGAATTGAAATTACGAGGGATTAAAAATACAACAAGTCTAAATGTAATTACTTGACTGATAAGAATGGTTATGCTTCTCACTTTTTAATGTAATATTAACTTTTTTTTGCTAATATCCCCTGACATAATTTTGAAATAGTTTATCCAACGTGTATAGGTAAAATATTTACGACAAAAATATATTATTTTAATAAAACTATTCAGATGTATTTATTATTATTTTAAACTACATGTAAAATCAGGAAGGACATTTAAGTTAAAATAACAGTGAATAATAGACAATATGTAATAAATTTTAATGATGTATTATAAATATTTAGAATTAAAATTAAAAAGAAAATCAAAAGAATTTCCGTAATGGTTTTTTAGGCGTAAATGATATATAATAAATTTTAATTATATATTATATAATAAAATTTTGTATCATTTAGAAGTTTAATGGAGTTTATATTAATATTTATTTAGTCAATTTGTTATCTATTCGAATAGGTTCACTCAAAAATTTCAAATTTTAAAAAAATGTTGAAAGTCTCAAGTTTAACGGGAAGGGTGTGTTGAAAATTCCACATTCAACACATGATCTAATATTAATAATAAGTGACTCAACATGTTTATCCATCCTAAGATTTGACTCTAATTTTATGTTATAAATGTGATATTGAAACTAACTCAACTTCACAAACCACTTATAAAACGAAGTTTATACCTCACTCATATTTAAGTAACATGTCCTATCTTTCTAGACAATATAAAACTTGTACCTTTAAGATTTTTAATATATATATTTATAAAACAAAAATGTTAAAAAATCTTATATCACTTACTTTAATTTTTTTTTGGTGTGATTAATATATTTATAAGATACCCACATTTAACATTAAATTAAAATTTGATATGACATAAAAGTTTAAATCTTTTCTATATTAACTAGTCTAACAAGTAAATATATAAAATAGAGATATTAAAAATAACAAGTACATCACCTAAATCAATTTTCTATAAGTAATTCACATACATATAAGTTCCTCTGTATATTAAGTTGGAATCTAATGCTTATATATATATAAGTTTCTCTTCCTGTTAAGTTGAAATCTGATATAACATCAAAACCTACTTCTCATCTAAGTTAACTAATTTAACGTGTATATATATAAAGTGGAGGTTTTAAAAACAATAAATACATCACCTACCTCAATTTTCTATAAATAACTTACACACACACACACGTAAGTTCCTCTTCTTCTTATCAATTAATTTTAAATAAAAATATGACAATTTTATTCATCAGTTAAAATTCTTAATAAAATAAATAAACTAGAATAATTAATAAAATAAATGAAATATAATATTAAAAAAATAAGTCATGAGAATTAAAGTTAATATTTTTCAATATTCATTACGATGATTTTAGAATAAAAATTAAAGTTTTGTTAATTTTTTTAAACAATAGGTAATATAAAATAAAGTTTTTTCTAAAAATATATAATTTAAAAAGATGAGAATAATTTTTATCGTTGATCATAGATTTGTATATAAATACGTCTCAAAAAGATCTTCTCACATGTGAAAAAGTTAACCTACACTAAATCATAAATCTTAGTAGTTAGTTATAAAATGTTAAAAATAGATATGGATAATGATAATTATACATAATTAATCAATCTAACTCACTTGTAAAATATCTATATATTTATCTCTTTTTATATTTTATATATATATATATATATATTTATTTTTATTCGCATTTTATATTTAATTATCTAATTATTTAGATATTACGGTTACCGATATTTTTTCTGGTCATAAACGTTGTGAACAATGGCTAACAACGTATGTATATAAATTGGTAAAACAAGGGTGATTGTTAATATGAAACTCAAAAGTTGACATTCAAATGGCGCGTGGAAAATGGGGGAGACAAGGAAACTTCTAGGATGCTCGCAATGTACGGCCACACACTAAACGCGTAATATAAACACGTGGCAACACCAAGCGCCATTTCATAACGCGTAGAGTTTTTTTGCTTTTTTTTTCCCGTCACATCGCTAAATTATTCACAATTTTAAATAACATATTTAATATTATTCTTAAAAAGAATTGTGGGGTAATTCGGGTGGTAGGAAACTCGAGTCCGTAACACGTATCTCAAATCGACCTAGGAAAATTTGTTTCGATTTTCTATTTGTAAATGAATTATTTAATAAAATTTTGTTATTTATAAATTTTTAATTTTTAATTTAAAATATAATTAATAATTTAATCTGATAAAATAGGAGTAGATTTTAAGATTTTAAATTCATTTGGATCCATCTTAACTTGTAGGAACGGAGAGAAAAAATAAACTCACCTTCATTGTCATTTTGACGTCTATATCATTAATGGGAACAATATTATATCCTTTTGACAATTTTTTAACAAATATTCTTACAAACTTAAACATAAAATATTGAATAAAAACAAAGCATTTAATGTCTTGAAAATAAAAGTAATATTTAATGAAAAAAAGAAGAAGAACTAATATAAGATGCTATAGAAAGATTTAAAGTTATTCTATGAATAATTTATAAAATAGCTAGTTGGACCATGTGATTTGTGAGGGTGTATTGAATTTTGTACATAAAAAATTAATGGAGTCACGGGCTAGGACTGAGTCAGTTTTGGACTATAGGGAATAATGGAGGACTTTCTCTCTCCTCTTTCAATCGTTTGGACAGAGAGAGAAAATAATAATAAATAAATAAATAAATAAAAAATTAAACAGGTGTAAGAAAAAACAAGAAGTAAAGTTATTTAGTTAGAAAAAAAAATAGAAAAATAAAATGGTTTAGTTAGAAAAACAGGATATGCTAGGAACAAAATAACAAAATGCAAACAATAATTAATACCATTTCTTTTTCAATTTTCGTTACACATCACACTCTTGTTAAATGTATTTTTTTTTTTAAAATGTACCGAATTTTATATGCATAAAAATAAAATGTACCCTCTTCCCACTTTATTTCTCTCCATTTCTAAGCGATTTACCAATCAAACCAATCCATTATTTTCCTTCAATTTTTTCTGACCTTTCTCTTTTAAAAAATAAACTTTTAAATGGGGTTCGCCTTCGGTAGAAATACAACTTCATATAAGTATACTTTTTATTTATTTTTTCAATTTTTACAAATCACGTTTGGGGAAATTAAACCTTTTTTTTTCTTTTTTAATTTTTGCAATTTGGTTTTAATTACGCTACCTTTTTGTATTCGTAAACTATATTCTGGATAGAAGATGTTTTAATTTTCAACGTTTTCTTGTAAGCCGGGACCACCTTTAACTTTACTTTATCCTTGATTAAAGTTAAAGATTAATGATTATGTATTATATTAATATTGTGAAAAGATTATATTATTAATTAATCAAATATTGTTGTTATAATTAAAATTTAAAAATTAATATACATAATATATTGTTATTAAATAACAATATAAAACTGCTTTCCTGTTTACTTTTTTATTATATTATAATTATAAAAATATTAGTAATTTTATTAGTTATCTTTATTAGAAAACTTTAGCATCATGTTCTTATATATGTATTTTCTATTTATAAAATACGAGATAAGTTGGTAAATTTACTAATAATTTCAAAATTTAGTCACATATTTAGGTAAATTTAAAATTAATTGTACTGAGAGGTTATTTAATTGTGGTTGTAGAGGTTGTGTAGGATTATATTTGAGGTATTAAGTGATAGATGTCTTTGTTATAATTTTAATAAATTATGTCTGAGTTTTGATGTCTTTAGGTAGAGTTAATTTTTAAATGCATTCAATTATAAGTCGGTAATGTTAAAGGAATAATGTCTTTAGTCACGTTGCATAATTTGATGTGGTCATACCATTAGTTTGACACTGTCAGTCACGTGTATCCTGTTGAAGATTGACTAATTCAAAAGTCTGTTAGTTGTTAATTTGTTAGTGGTTAGTTTGTTATGGATACCACTATAAATAAAAGACTTTATGTGTAAGCAAAAAAACAGAGAGAGAGGAGAACTAGAATAATAATATACACGAGAAAACATTTTTTTAAGTGTCATCTGTACTCTCCAGTATCGTCTGTGCACATCTATCGTCTGTACCTCTCTATCGTCTGTACACCTCTATCATCTGTAGAGCAATTTTTGTATTTCCTTCCTCCAACAAACTGGTATCCAGAGTGTGGTTCAGATTCAAGGACGTTTTTGTTGGTTGATTTATAATGGGGCACACTAGCGCAACCTTACAATCAAATCTTCCTGTTCTTGACGAAAAGAACTGGAATCGATGGAGTATTCAGATGAAAGCCATTTTCGGCTTTCAAGAAGTAACGGAGATTGTTGAAGATGGCTACCTTAACTTGCTACTGACGCAATTAAATGCAGCACGAGAGGGTGGCATACAAGGAAAACAAAAAGAAAGACTGCAAAGCGATGTGTCTTCTTCATCAGAGCGTCGACGATGCACACTTTGAGAAGATTGCAGAAGCAAAGACGTCACAGAAGACATGGAAGATTCTGGAGAAATGTCATCAAGGAGCAGATCAATTGAAGAAGGTGCGTCTTCAAACCATGAGATGCCAGTATGAGTTGATGCAAATGGAGTCAAATGAAAAAATTGCTCAATTCTTTAATCGAATCCTCACTCTCACCAATGCAATGAAGGCATGTGGTGAAACGATGACTGATCAAGCGATTGTTGAGAAGGTATTACGGTCCCTCACCCCTAATTTTGACCACATTGTTGTGGCCATTGAAGAATCAAGGAATCTTGAAGAACTGAAGGTTGAAGATCTTCAGGGCTCCCTTGAGGCACATGAGTAGAGGCTCATTGAAAGATCCATTGAGAAAACTGTAGAACAGGTTCTACAAGCCCAGACTTCGAAGAAAGGAGGCTACGATGGCAGGGGTGGATCAAGAAACCGAGGAAAGGGGAAAGATTATAGGGGAAAGGGCAGAAGTTCTCATCAAGAACAAGAGAAGACTCATCAAGATCAAACAGAAACTTCCTCAAGGAGTGGAGGATCCAATTGGAAAAGAGGAAAGAAGAAAATAGATAGAAAGAAAATCAAATGTTTCAATTGCAATAAAATTGGACATTTTTCATCCGAATGTCAAGCTCCCCCAAGCCAGTTTGATCATCGCAGGAAACAGCATGATGAAGCTCATATGGCAAAGAAGATATGAAAGACAACAGGGATGAAAGCCTTGTTCTGCTAATGGTGACGACGGTGCAGGAAGATTTGTGCCGTCTCTGCTTTCGACATCGTCCGTTTCGTCTCAGGCTCAATCAGTAATGTTGCGGACGACAAATACTCAAGAAATTTGCAAGAAGAAGTTTGGTATGCGACTATCGGTCGTTTCTAATCACATGACAAAGTTACATAGAGATTGGCTCATAAATTTTGATCCAAGAAAGAAAAGAAAAGTAAAGTTTGCTGATGATAGAATGATTCAAGCTGAAGGCATTGGAGATGTGATAATCAAGAAGAAGGATGGTGGGAATGCGTTGCTGCATGATGTGCTCTTTGTGCCTACCATGAGAAATAATCTAATCAGCTTGGGACAATTATTGGAGAAAGGTTTCTCAATAGCCATGAAGGATGGATTCTTGGAAGTTATTGATGCTGAAGAAAAGAAAATTATGAAGGCACCGCTTGCATCAAACAGAACTTTCCAGCTACACCTTAATGCTGTTGAAACTCAATGCCTTAACTCCGAAATCCTATCCGATGACACTTGGTTGTGGCACAT
This sequence comes from Hylodesmum podocarpum, assembly GCA_026586105.1. NCBI lineage: Eukaryota > Viridiplantae > Streptophyta > Magnoliopsida > Fabales > Fabaceae > Hylodesmum > Hylodesmum podocarpum. Next base: position 2,964,399 of record JALJEV010000493.1, on the reverse strand, counting down.
GAGGCTTGGTCATCTTAATTTCAAAGATCTTAGTCTCATGAAGTCCAAAGAAATGGTTCTTGGGCTTCCGTCTGTACATGTGCCTAAGAAAGTCTGTGATAGCCGCTAATCGAAAACAACCCGATCATCATTCAGAATTACACTGCATCGAGAGCCAATAGTTTACTGCATATGGTATATTCGGATGTGTGTGGTCCATTTGAGGTTCCGTCCTTAGGAGGGAACAAGTATTTTGTGACATTTGTAGATGATTTCAGCAGAAAATTGTGGCTTTATCTTATTAAGGCTAAAAATGAGGTATTTCCCATTTTCAAATCCTTCAAGTGCTTAGTTGAAAAGCAGTCTGAAAAATCCATCAAAATACTGAGAACAGATGGTGGTGGTGAATTTACTTCCAGAGAATTTGATGATTTTTGCATGGAAAATGGGATTGTGCATGAGATAACAACACCTTATACTCCTCAACATAATGGGGTGGTGAAAGAAGAAATGAACCATCCTAAACATGGTTAGGAGTATGTTGAAGAGTAAAAATCATGTCACACGAATTTTGGGGAGAAGTCGCAAAAGAATCGCAGCTTATGTGTTGAATCATTGTCCTACAAAGAGGCTGAAATTTAAGGTTCCAGAGGAGGTATGGACAGGGAAGAAACCTTCAGTCAGGCATTTCAGAGTCTTTGGTTCACTATGCTATAAGCATATTCCAGATCAAAAGAGAAGGAAGTTGGATGATAAGAGTGAACAAATGATCTTCGTTGGTTACAACTCCACTGGATCGTACAAGCTCTTCAATCCTAAGACACGACAAGTAGTATTCAAAGAGAGACGTGCATTTCATTGAGTCAAGCCAACTTACGTCGTCTGTACTTCCAACGTCTGTACCTTCGTCTGACCATGAGAGATCACTTCTGTCTGTACCTTCGTCTGATCATGAGAGATCACTTCCGTCTGTACTTTCGTCTGATCATGAGAGATCACTTCCGTCGTCTGTTCATGACATTATGTTTCCGTCTGATACGCCAGAGTCAGAGTCAAGGAGTTTGTTACCGTTTGGTAGAGACGAACTCAACACTGAGTTTTAAGGTGCAAATCCACCTGAGAGATGTATTCAAACTAGACCCATCAGATCCAGAACTCTACCAGCAAGACTCAGAGATTGCGAAATTACTTTCGATGATACTATCACAGACGAAGGGGAATTACTCCAGCATATTGCACTTCTTGCAAATGCAGAACCTGTCAGTATTGATGAAGCTTTGAAAAACAAAGTGTGGAAGGAGGCTATGCATGAAGAATTAAAGTCGATAAAGAAGAATGAAACTTGGGAGTTGGTGAAACTTCCAGCTAATAAGATGCCTATTGATGTGAAATGGGTATTCAAAACTAAGTTGAATCCAGATGGAACTATCGTCAAATACAAGGCAAGACTAGTGGCTAGAGGATTTATGCAAACAGAAGGGATTGATTTCTCTGAAGTGTTTGCACCAGTTGCAAGATTGGAAACTGTCAGACTGGTTGTTGCTCTTGCTACTTTAAAGAACTAGAATACGTGGCAGCTGGATGTTAAATCAGCATTCCTAAATGGACCTCTTGAAGAAGAAGTCTATGTTACTCAACCTCCAGGCTTTGTTATAGAAGGAAGTGAAGATAAGGTCTATAGACTGAGAAAAGCTTTGTATGGCTTAAGGCAAGCACCAAGAGCTTGGAATAAAAGGATTAATAATTTCCTTTCAAGTTCAGGCTTCAAGAAATGTAATGTAGAGCATGGTCTCAGACATTAAAACAATGGGTGGTGGAGGTATTCTACTCATTTGTCTTTATGTAGACGATCTACTCATAACTCGCGAAGAACTCAAGAGATATTGAAGTCAGAAACAAAAACGTTTTGAAATCAATTTGAGATGACCGATTTAGGAAGGTTGTCATACTTCCTTGGCATTGAGTTCAAACAAGTTGAAGGTGGATCTGTTTATGCACCAAAAGAAATACATTTATGATGTATTAAAGAAATTCAAAATGCTTTGAATGCAATATCATAAACGCCTGAAAGCAAGCAAATCAAAACTTGATAATGGTGAACAGAATCAGCGATGGATGGTACTTTGTTTAGACAGATGATTGACTGTTTGAGGTTTATTTGTCATACAAGACCAGAGATTTCATACAGCGTTGGCTTGGTAAGTCGATTTATGAGTAATCCGAAGAAGTTGCATCTCATGGCAGCTAAACGTATTCTGAGATATTTGTGCGGCACACTTGATTTTGGAGTGCTTTACTCAAATCGTTCAGAAAAAGTTGGGTTACAACTTGTAGCCTATTCTGACCTCGATTGGTGTGGGGATCTATTGGAGAGAAAGAGCACCATGGTTTATGTGTTTTTACTCTCTGGTTCTCCAATTTCGTGGTGTTCCAAGAAGCAAGCTGTTATAGCTTTATCAACCTGTGAAGCAGAGTATATTGCTGCATGTCATGCTGCGTGCCAAGCTTTGTGGCTAGAATCGTTACTAGAAGAACTTAAGGTTGGCTTTGATGGCGATGTTGACTTGTTGATAGATAACAAATCTGCTATCAATTTAGCTAAGAATCCGGTTGTACATGGAAGGAGCAAGCACATAGAAACGAAGTATCACTTTCTGAGAGATCAAGTTGGAAAAGGGAAGATCAGACTGAAGCATTGCAAATATAATGACTAAGTCATTAAGAGCTGACAGATTCAGAGAACTTAGAAGACTACTGAATGTTGTTTGTCTTTGATTTTTTGTAGATTTTGAATTAGGGGGAAGTGTTGAAGATTGACTAATTCAAAAGTCTGTTAGTTGTTTATCTGTTAGTAGTTAGTTTGTTAGTGGTTAGTTTGTTATGGATACCACTATAAATAAGAGACTTTATGTGTAAGCAAAAAAACAGAGAGAGAGAGAGGAGAACTAGAATAATAATATACACAGAGAAGCATTTTTATAAGTGTCGTCTGTACTCTCCAGTATCGTCTGTGCACATCTATCGTCTGTACCTCTCTATCGTCTGTATCTCTATATCGTCTGTACACCTCTATCGTCTGTAGAGCAATTTTTGTATTTCCTTCCTCCAACATATCCTAAGGGGGTCACACCACTAACATGCCAGATTTCCTCTCCTTATCGTGCCTTCTATTTTGTACAATGAATTTCCTATATATATATACAGGGTGGACAATCCTCCTCTAATGCCATCTAAAAGAGACTTTTAGTTATATCACTTTAAAAAAATTTCATATATTATTAATGCATAAATAGTGAGATGAACATAAAATCAATTAAGTAAAATTTTCACAATATATCATTAATGTCAACAATGCGTTCTTCAAGTTTATATACTTATTTATTTTTTTCGATATCACACCATATATTCATCATTATAACTTATCAGACCTTCCTATGGTATTTCATCGATAATATACTAGAGTTGACTTCGCCAAATCTCTAGAACTGACCCTAGTAATGTGATTCAGTTATGATCCCTCTTACCTTTCAATGTTACTTGATAAAGATTCGGTTGTTGGTTTGACTTAAGAGGAATAAAGTGTTTTACGCCAAACTGCTTCATCATCCTATAAGGTTGATGTCACTCAGCAATTTGAAAATATATGAGTTACATCACACCTTTCTACACTGCACGACCATTTAAATATATTTGAGGTAGCCTTCTAACAATGGCACCCATGTATAGCTACCATATAAACTGCAAAATGGTAATTGTAACAAATATTATGTTATACAAAGTTTGACTTTATGTCAATCATCAATTATTAGCTAAGGGTATAAAAAATTAATACATCATTTAGTTAAAGAAAATCTAATTTCCATCTAATAGTGTTAGTACTATCATCGAATTAAATATTACCATGAACAAGAAGACACTTAAAAAAATGTTAACAAAACCATTGCATTCTTGAGAGAATTTAATTAATATAGTCAACTATAATGTCACATTTAATTACATGTGTGTAACTGAATCAATACCGTTTTGCCACTAATCGTTAAAGAATTGCATTTGTTGCATTACATCAGTGCAAATACTCATTACAACACTGCCCTATGCATAATTTTTTACTTTTCTCGAATTCACAAAAAATTAAAGATATTGTTGGGAAAGATGTAGTTATGCATATAAGGAATTGACATTTGTTGCATTACACCACTCTTAGTACAAATACTCAATACAACATTACCATGTGTATAATTTTTTACTTTCCTAGAGTTCACAAAAAACTGAAGATATCATTGGGAAAGACATAGTTATGCAATGAAAAAATTACACACAAAACTCTGAAAGTGTGTGTAAAATAAAATATTTCCCCTTGAGAGAAAAAAAGCAAATTATAATATCCGAACACATAAATTTATAGAGAATAAGAAAAACAAAATGTAGGAACAAAAATAACATAAATAATTTTAATATGTAAACCCAATGAGAGAGATAAAAAACACAGGACCATCTCTACTATATCAAAATAATATAGTAAAAGAACTCCTAAAAAAAACTTACAAAAAAAATGTTCTATTCAGACCATATATAAAAAACACAATATTGTTTCACACTACTTAAAATATAAAAATACACCCGTTATATATATTTAGAATGAATGCCATTGAAAATGTTGTCTTCTGCCCTTCTCTCTATCTGCACTACCAAAATAAATTTCTGTTACTAATACGAAAATAAGAAAGGACAACGCAAAGGAAAAAAAAATTAATTAGCGTCCCAGACAATGAAACATGTGGCACCTAAGACTAGAGTTCCTTCAATCAGGTAATACTTATTAGATAAGGCTTTTGGACAGAGGTATTAAACATAATCGTGTTACATATTAGTTTCCCTGCCATTAACTACTTCACTTGGGACATGCCGCGCAACATGTGCGGAATGAGGTTGATGCTTTCGTTTCTTATAAACACACCTAATCTGACTCTTCACCTACAAATTTAGTTACACTCCAAACAAGACAAGTTGGTTGGTACCAAAAATTCACATTCTAGGTAGTTTCCCCTTTTACTCACTCACGTGATATTCATGACTCTTTTGTTTTAATTTCTTTTGGTTGTTACGCGTGAGCGTGACATTCATGATCAATCTACACGCTCTGCTTTACGAAACATCTTTGCCTCTTTCTCATCCATTACATCGCTATTTTTTACCCACTTTTGTCCTTCATTCTATTATTTACTTTTAGGCATACTTACATTTTTTATTCCTTACTTTTGTCATAAAAAAATTTATTTTTTCGTAATTTTCATTCTTATGTTAAAAAATTGTCATAATGGAAATATTTTGTAGCAATTTTTATCTTTTAACTATTATATTTAAGATAATTTTGCGGCTGTTTTTTAGCAGTGACAATTTATTTATAGAAATAAAAAATTGTGAGATTATGGATCCTTGAAAATAAAATTTGTGAAAAGAAATGGAAAGACAAAAAACATAAGATTGTAAAAATTTGGGGAGAAAAATTATAAATAAGTCTTATTATTGTTTAAACTTTTGTCTTGCGTTACCTGCCTTCCCTTTTATTTTGCTAGAAAGAAAAATTATTGTGCACATGTTACTGCACTTACACAAGTTGTTTCTGTCAGTGCGCATCAAAAAAATATTCTTAATTTATAATTTGTTTTAAAACACTTAATAAATAAATAGTAATAAAATAAGATCCGAATACTCTAAATTGAACAATCCATCTCGAGCATAAATCCCTATGATAAGAACAGTAAGAATCATAAATGCATTAAATTATTAACGGTTAGTTTTCTACTCATATTCGTATTAGATGCATGTTGACATGCATTCATATTCAACTTATTTAGAATTTGGAGCATGTGTTAACTGAGATTATTTATTTTGCTTATAATCTTATATCCACTTAAACAACTAATTTTCCTATTACTTTATAATATATAATTAATACTTATAATGAACTACAAAAAGAAAAATTATTTTATATTCTAATAAATTTATTTATGTCATGACACATGTTTAAAATATATCTTAAGGCACTAATATTAAATGAAACCATCATTATAAGTAGGTTGACCTATTCAAAATCATCCTAACATATTCAAGGAGTTTTCTTTAATTTATAAATACCACAATAAAGTATCACTTAAACACTTATCTTTATCTCTTCTCACCTCATTCTAACGAAAACGTTATACAAGATCACTGAACTGAATAATCATTACCTAGTCTCACCATCATCCTTTATCTTATAAATTTAAGTATAAACAATATCAATAGATAAAATATTAACACATCCCCCTAAATCCTTACGCCAAAATAGTTCACGTGCCCATGTCTTCAACAACAAGAACTACAAAATATCTTAGTTATATAGCAGTCGCTAAAGGTTAATATTTTTAGAGTCTTTAACATGCCATACAATATTCCATTAAGGCCTACATATTCATCAATTTCTCACTCGAGTACCTTAAAGAAATTTGTACTGAATTATTTTCAAGTCATCACGATTTCCCATTTATGTTATGTTGGGCTTAACCATACTCAATCTAACACAATAGTTTCTTTCGATAGATTTATTGATTTAATTTGGAGATCTACCTCAACAAATAAACAAGACAATTTCTTATAAAACAATAAAACTAACACTACCCAAATATATTTGCAAAGTCATGTAGGTAGCACTCAATCGTTTGATTGATGTGTGCTAGTGCAATTGACTTAAAAGCATATCCCTAATGTAACTTTGATGAGATTCCACCGATCAGACTCAGACCCAAATTTAGTGATGGAGAATCCAAAATTCTCCCTAATCTACTAGAGTAATTCAACAACAATACCACCACTAAGTTTGAAAGGGTTAGTTTAAGGTGGCTTGGGTCTGCATGAAGCTTTGGAGAAGTTTGCGATTTGAGATAGAAGGGAGGTTCTATACAAAAAACACAAAATGGAACCCCTAATGCATATTTATAAAATGAAGATTTTGTTTAAGCGAATATTCTTTGCTTAAATGAACACATTTACAAACTGAATTTTATAGAATTCGCTTGAGCAAATTATGCTCGCTTGAGCAAATAGGCCAAATTTGCTTGAGCGAATTTAGCACACAAACAGTACTACTAAACATATCCGATTCATTTAGATAAACGAAACTTGCAGCTTGAGAAAATTTAGCACGAGGAGAAAACAGTCTTTTCCACTTAACCAACGACTTAGAGTAAAAAACACTAATCAGAAGAAAACTAATCACAAATAAAACAATTATATGATATTAAGGTAATAAAAATACATTACAGTTGTAACTTTCTGATTTTTGATTTTCAAATGCAATTTTTAAAACAAAATGTTTATTGCAAAAATTGAGCCGAAATTATTTATATCATATTCATTTTCAAAACCAAGAAAAAAAGATTTTATGAATTTGGTTTATAATTTTCAATCAACAAATCTAAACATGAAAATCGTTTCATGCCAATGACTTTATCCGGTATTTTAGGAACAAATCTCAACTTAAGGTCAACTATGGTCTGGGATACAAGGGTGTGCTGGTACATACTATATAGAAAGGCATGGATTAGAGAGACTATGGTCATGGGCAAAAGAATGCTTGTGTTTCCATGATGCATAACAGTATGAAGATCCAGGAAAATCCATTACCTTAAAATATACGATATGTTTTATACTGCCGAAAGAGTAATCAATTTTCTTTTCTAACGGGCACTGATAGTGTTATACATAAAGAAACAACCATGTATGGCTGAAGCCTGAAGCCTTTGAGCAAGCATGATCAATAAGATGCTAAAATGTATATAATAATTACAAAAGTTAGGAATTTACTTAACCTCACATTAGAGCAAGCAGCTAGGCTTCAAATTACTATATTCTTGGAATTCCATATGTAATCACATATGGATCCCAGCCACTTTTTATTGCAATTGCATCATCCCCTCACTTATGTAACATTTCTCTATCAACATATACTCACAAGAATCTGTTCATATCATACAAATTGAGACTTGTTAAAATTCCTCATACAACATACAACACATAAGATCAATAAAAGTCTGATCCTACAAGATGATACAGAAGTTTTAGTAAAAAATAATCAAATAGGTATTCTCTCTGATTTTAACCTGAGAGCATTCCAGATAACAATTTGTCGTGATAACTGGAAAATTTGCCATATAAGGCGTTAACAAAGGAAACATAGTGAGTCAGATCCTGCAGCGTAACCTCTTTTAAGTTTGATTATTTGGAAGCCATCAATCAACATGAAAGTCTTCTCCATTAAGACCATTAATAACTTGGTGCAGGGGATAGAAATAACCAGCATATCATATAGTAAGTCAGATCATGTAATGTAACTTTTTTAAGTTTTTTATTTGAAAGTGTTGTGGGTATACATCAGTTGTCCCATGACGGAGGCCAGGGTAGGTCAAGTCATAGTCAACTCGTGGCGCTTGGACTGTTACGCTCTTAAGTAGAAAGAGTTGCGCCCTTACTAACAGCTATAACTTTTGGTCTAATGGTAAGCGTTCGATCTAACAATTGATATCAGAGCCAAGGTCCAGCGGGTGCAATTGCTGAGGGGGAGATTGTTGTGGGTATACATCAATTGTCCCATGACGGAGGCCAGAGTAGGCCAAGTCATAGTCGACTCGTGGCGCTTGGGCTGTTACGCTCTTAAGTAGAAAGAGTTGCACCCTTACTAACAGCTATAGCTTTTGGTCTAGTGGTAAGCGCTCGATCCAACAGGAAGCCATCAATGTGAAAGTCTTTTCCATTAAGAACATATTCTTAATAACTTGGTGCAGGGGATAAAAATAACCAGCACAGCATATATTAAGATATGAAATATATTGCAGCATCTTTTCAAAGATTTAGTTAGATGGTATAATAGTTTGAATAATATTTTAAATATCGATTAGAAGGTTTAGTTGTATCGATAGTGTAAATAATAGTTCCTCCTATCCGCCTGATGTCCAAAGATCATTTAAGTAAGAATTGTTATTGCAAAAAAAAAAAAAAAAAACATCTCCGTGTGTGTCTTAAACTGGAACTTTATCAATGAATGGAACATAAAATAGTAATCAGAAACTCTTGGAAGTTATTACAGTAAAAAACAAATAAAAGTCTACGATTCCAATCCAAAACAAAAACGTGATTTATCCAGTATGAAAATGCACGTATGATTAATAAAAAAGCAGAGTCAAACAGTCAGCATTAAGTCCATTGATTCTCAAACAAATTAAACCTCTGCAAATAAGTTGATAGAATAATTGGTCTAGAAATAGACATGAGAGTACAACTTACAGAGAAAATTTTGTACGTGAATAGATCAGGAAACAGAGAATCTAACTGACCAATTTCATTTGGATGCAATTCCATTGAACCTCTCATGAAAACAATTCACAGCACAAATAAGAAGAAGACACCAAAGAGGATCTCAAGTGAAACCTTGGTACATAAAACTTTGGAGTTTGGAGATACACTTTCAGTAGCCTAAACCTTCATACCCAGTAATAAATATAAAAAAGATTGAAAGACCTCATACAAAGATCATAATAGATAGTAAACAATATCAGCAACATAAAAATAAAGAACTACGTACAAAATTTCAAGAAATGCAACCTCAATAATTCAACAACTAAATATTAAATACTAAATGAAGAAGACCAAAGACTAAACCAGTGCAGGGAATTCAATATCTCAACTAAACCTTTTATAGTTATGAAAAACAAAAGATATAGCACAAGTCCAAAAAGATAGTAAATACCAACATTAAAAAACAAAAAGGAATACAAATACATGTAAGGGCAAAGAAATCAAAGTTATCTAAATGAATGAACATAAAAGTACTGTACTTGAGGGAATGGTGTTACTTACAACTTACAAAAGATCAGAATCAGCAGAAGTGATTCCCTACATTACAGCTGCATTAGAATCAACAAGTATTCTCCTGAATTACTTCATGTAAACTCTGTTCAAATTTCTCTATAATTGCTTCAATAGAGGGTTAATAAACCACAACATACCAGGAAGCTCTGGACCAAGACTAAAAGATGCATGTAGCCTGAGATTTATGGGTCCAATAAAATTTAAGAGAGACCGTAAATAGGCCCAAAAGAAATATAAAAGGGGCATGTTTGGAATTCCACTATTGCATAAACAGTAAACAATACCTGATAGTTCCCAGAGCATCGTTCAAGTTGTAGATAGATACACAAATATAAGTAGGCACAAGTGTTGTATTGTGGCATGATGAATTATGTAACTAAAAGTAATATTCTTACTAAACTCTGCACACAGCTGTGCTGAATCATACTGACAGAGTGGCAGTAGAATATATCCAGTAGTTGTTTGTACCACAGATTAGTTACTCACAAGATTATCAATGTGATTAGTATTCTAGGAAACATCCGGATTCTCACATTTATAATGCATCTAATCTAGCACTAGAGACATAAATCTAGTTCTGATCTATATGCAGCATTTATTTATGAATTCAACCAACAAAATATTATGGTTAAGTAATATGTTCTATACTAAGTACTAACTACCTTAAAGCCAATGCAGATTTGCAGACTATCTACTTGATATTTTTATTAAAAGGGAATGAATGGTTCAACTGAATTCTGTTAAATAGTAAATTTCAGAATCACATGTTCATAGTAATCTGTAACAGAATTTTGCTATGCCGGGAACTTAGAAGAATAAATGAAATTTAAAATATACTGGAAAACAAGTTCCAGCAGATTCAATATTAGAAAGCTTTATTTTGGCCTCTTAGTGTTCACAATCTTCAGAATTCTCATAGAAAACACTTGTATAAAAACACTCTATAATCTTTCTGATCATTACTTAATGATTCAATATAATAGTCTCATTTGGGGTAAAGACTTCTACTCACTCATTTCTTCCATTGTGCATCAAACACCAAAATCAATTGTTTTTGCATAATTATCTCTGTGTGTTCTTTCTCCCTTTCTCATCAGAACAAGTATTCAGTCCGGGAAGAAAAAATAACCTTCACCAGCCTCAACCACACAACAACCATCAAAACCAATGCAACCCCACCAATACAATCCCAGAAAGTCTTACTACTACTTCACAAGGGAGCTTAAACCCAATGATAGAATCTTCACCACACAAACAAATAACAAAAGTGCCCCAGACAGAACACAGAATTTGCAGAAATGCTAACAAAGACTTAACAAGTTAGTTGTTCATGGAATCAAGAGAAGAGCCAAAAATTACAACTTCCTAAACCAATCTTCTGTAGAACAAGGAGAGAGAAGTAAAAGAGGTAACAAGGAGAAAGACTATCAAATACCACGTTTATCAAAATATACAATAATCACGCCTATAATGTACCCAAAGCCAAGTAAACAGCTAGATAGAGAATAGTTACAATCAAACAAAAGCCAAACCCCAAACAATCCTTCAAAATCAGAACCTCTAAGGACTTGAACAATTTCAAGATTGAATGGGCTGGCAAATTCCAAACAAAGATATGCTTAACATGCTTTTTAACCTACTGACCCCTCAAGCTTCAAGCTCATGAGTTGGTTCACCTCAGAACCAAATTCATCTGGAAGCTCATTAAAGACATCACGGCAAAATCCAGAGATCATAGCAGCCATTGCTTTTTCATAGTCTATTCCCCTTTGTTGGAAATAAAACAATTGATCTTCTCCAATTTTGGATGTACTAGCTTCATGTTCAATTCTTGCCGTTGGATTTTTCACCTGCAAAAGTAATCAGAATTTCATTAGCAAGACAGAAATATCAAGGCAATTTGCTGGACATTAGGGACAAGGAAGCAGGTTGAAAGAAATGGCAAGTAGAGTGGGGCTAAGTCAGGTAGGAAACAAGTTCATAATAATGCTTTCTTTTAACTAGACAAAGAATAACTCCTCCATAATATTGATGATCTCCTCTTCGACGTTTCAAGCAACAACAATACAGTACAAAACAATACAACACAACACAATAGATAGACCAAATCCTATATTAAACATTATCTAAAGATTCATGACAGAAACTCACACCTGAATGTAGGGATAGGTATTGGCAGCTGCATTGTCACCAATAAGCATAGAGTCACACTGGGAGGAGTTTCGCGCATTATCAGCCTTGGACAGAACCTGAACAAGCCCTCTATAGCAGTTTCTGGAATGCCCAACAGATATACCCTTGGAGATAATCCTACTCCTAGTGTTGTTCCCTTTGTGTATCATCTTGGTCCCCGTATCTGCCTGCTGATAATTATTAGTCAAAGCAACAGAATAAAACTCCCCAACACTATCATCTCCCTCCAAAACAACACTAGGATACTTCCACGTGATGGCAGAACCAGTCTCCACCTGCGTCCACGATATCTTAGACCCAGTTCCAGCACAAACCCCTCTCTTGGTCACAAAATTGTAAATCCCACCCTTCCCTTGCTCGTCCCCAGCGTACCAATTCTGCACCGTGGAGTACTTAATCTCAGCCCCCTCACCGCAATACAACTCAACAACAGCAGCATGAAGCTGGTTCCTGTCATAAGAAGGCGCAGTGCACCCTTCCAAATACTCAACAAAGCTCCGATCATCGGCGACAATCAAGGTCCTTTCAAACTGCCCAGTCTCCAAAGCGTTGATTCTAAAGTAAGTTGAAATCTGCATAGGGCACTTGGTGTCTTTAGGGATGTAGCAAAACGAACCGTCGCTGAAAACGGCGGCGTTCAAGGCGGCGTAGTAGTTGTCATGGGAGGGAACGACACTGCCCAAGTATTTTCTTACCAAGTGAGGGTACTCTCTGATGGCTTCGGAGATGGAGCAGAAAATAACACCGGATTTCTCGAGAGTGCGGCGGTGAGTGGTGGCGATGGAGACACTATCAAGGACAGCGTCGACGGCGACGTTGGCAAGACGCTTCTGCTCGTTGAGAGGAACACCGAGTTTATCGAAGTAACGAAGGAGTTCAGGATCGGCTTCGTCTAGGGTTTGCAAAGAGGGTTTATTTTTGGGGGCAGAGTAATAGCATATATCCTGGAAATTGATGGGAGGGTAGGTGTTATCAGACCATGTAGGTTCTTTCATCGTTAGGAATCTGTCAAAAGCCTTCAAACGGAATTCAAGCATCCACTCCGGTTCCTCTTTTAGGGACGATATCAAACGGATCGTTTCTTTCGATAATCCTTTCGGGATCGCGAATGAGTCGATATCCACGCTGAAACCGAATTTCGTGTCGTAATCGCGATTCCGGAGGATTTCTCGAATCTTCTCGTCCGACGATGACGAAGTTGAGGAGGTGCTGCTGCTGTTGTAGGTCACGTCGGCGCGCACCGTAACCGTCCGTGGCGGCGGCGGCGCCTTTTGTCCTTTGCTGGTGAGACACAGGCGAGTCGCTTCATGAGATATTCGTGAAGGGGATAATAACACCCCGTTGCATACAAGAGAAGAAGCCATGGATGGATCAGTTTTCGTTTCGTTCAACCACTGTAATGCAAGACAACACTAGAAGACACAGAAACACTTGTGGAGAGCGTTACCCACAAAATTGGGATTTGATACTCTCCAAACATCTGTTTTGTGTGTGGTAAACTACCTTATGTCATCTTATTTCATTTGACTATACATTTTTTATTCATAATTGCTGTAGGTAATATTTATCTTACTAAATGTTTCTCTCTATTCACAATTTGATTGATTATTTGTTTAACGTAATTGTTTTATATCACTTATTTATTAAATATTTAATAGTTATTTATTAAATATTTTATATTATTATTTTCTTTTTAGTTTTGCACTTTAAAGTAAATGACTGTAATAAGCTAATAATTAATTAAAATGTGAAGAGAAAAATGTATATATATATATAATATAATTAATTATGAAATAAAGTGTTTTATATTTTGGAATGGACAAGCAGATTATTTGGTAAAATTAACTTGAATCTTTCTGCTGAAAAAAATATTTTTAAAATTAGGTAAAAACAAGAAAATATTGTGAATCTATTTTTAAAAAATAAAAATAAAAAATAATTCCTCAAATAAAAATTTTACTATGAAAATAGGATGAAAGCTCAAGCTCTATATTGTAATTGTTTTTGGATGATTTACATTGTCTCATTAATAATCCAAACAGGATCATCGGATGGAGATTGTTTTCTGTCAGGCTCTCATTAAACACGCCCCTTATATACACATGCATACACGCACTTGTGACCTCAATGGTCCAAACCCATGACAAAAAGGATCTCATACATACATCATGAGACATTAACTGAGGCCTGATTAGTGGAACAAAGTTTTGGAGTTTGGGAAACATGAAACTTCAAATTTCGTAATCTATATCTGTTATGTTCTGTGAGGCTGCATGCTTAACGAGTTGTCCTTGCTCATTGTACTGATCAAAATTCTCACAGGGTGCAGGAAAAATGGTCCCTATTACCTGACCTTGAACAAAGGCACACTGAAAGATATGCTTCTTCTTGCGGGTTATACCAATTTTCATGTCCTGGAAAGTCACATTTCTAATTGGAATCTCTTGACTACCTTGAATTCGAACTGGCACACGAACTCCTTGGCCTCGGATTGCAATAAAGCTTATGTCTCTGAGTATTGGAAATGCTTTAGGATCATATCCAGAACCTGGGTGTTGGTTGTAATCTGTCTTGATCACAATTCCAACACGCACATTTTTGAATGTTAGATTCCTGTAAGTTATTTGGCGCACATATCCACCTCTTCCAGGTGCAGTCTTGATCCTCATGGCTCGCCTTGATTCCCATACAAGAATGTTCTCCACTAGGACGTTGGATACCCCACCAGACATCTCACTGCCTATTGAGATGCCAGCACTGTTTCATTTCACACAAAGAGAAGTCACAAGTTAAATTATTCAAATGTGAAGACATCAGCACATGTAAATTGAAAAGACATAATGCTTGTGTTTTCATGATTCAAAGTAGTATTAAGAATTAGGATACTCCAATGCCTTAGGAATTCACTAATTCACCTGACATTAGAGCGAACCACTAGGTTTCGAATTACTATATTCTTGGAAGGCCTTCCGTAAGTAATTCCATATTGATCCCAGCCACTTTTTATTGCAATTGCATCATCCCCCACACTTATGTAACAATCTTCTATCAGCATATCCTCACAAGAATCTGTTCATATCATAGAAATTGAGGCTTGTTAAATTTCTTCATATAACATCCAATGCATAACAGCAACCGAAGTCTGATACCACTGGGTGATACAGAACATTTAGTAAAAACTAACCAAATATAGATTCTCTCTGATTTTATTCAGAGAGCATTCCAGATGATATTTGAAATCTCAATGAAAAGACAGTAAGTAAGATCATTTAATGTAACCTGTTTAAAGTTTGTGTTTTTTGGAACCCATTAATATGAAAGTCTTTTGCATTAAGAACATTAGTAACTTAATGCAGGGGATAGAAATAACCAACACATCATATATTAAGATATGAAATATATTCTAGCATTTTCTGAAGATACTTGCCAGGATCTATGCCATCAGTGTTTGGTGCGTGGGATACAGGAGCCAATATAGTAACATTTTTCACTGTAACATTCTTGCAGTCATATGGATGAAGTGTCCAAAAAGGAGAGTCACGCAAAGTAACATTTGAGATCACAATGTTACTGGACCACAATATCTGAACAAGTGGCCCCCTTGTGTGATTCAGAAGCTTCTGGCGATATTTTGTCCACCATGTTTGTCCCTGTCCATTTATGGTACCATTATGCCCTGCAACAAGAGAAACATAAAGAGTAAGACTTTACACAGAGAAAAGAAAAAGAAATCAATACTGTGATAACCTATTTTGTTTATCCTGATCATAGGTGGCTCCTAATTAGTTCACTCTGCCTACAAGTTCTTTGTGCTACTCTTTTATAGTTAGTTCATTTGGGATGATTGATTAAAAGATCAGTTTTTTGATTCTCAAGAGAAGATGATGGCTTTTTGATTCTCACCTGTTATGACAACATCTCTAAGATTTTGACCATGAATCAAACTGCTATATCGTGGTCCAGGATGCTCCCTTCCATACCCATATGAAGGCAATGCAGGCATCAGTGGCCAATACTTTTCATCCTGTTAATTATCACACAAGATAACAAATTACAAAGTAAGTAAAAAGTTTTAATCAAGAGAGTTTGAAAAGCGACAACATAGGTTAGATGTAAGGCAATAGATAGAATAAAAGTGGAACAGTAGGTACGACAGTTGGTTTTTACTATCAAACTGTTATGTGATTAAGTCGGGAAATAAAAATAAAGTGTGATCTAAAAATCATTACACTATTAATTAATTACAGATCATGAAAAATATGATTTTTAAGTTGATTATCATTAAATTGATATTTTTTTTTGTTAAAAATATAGTAACACTGTTTTTTTTTTCTTTTTGTATAATGCTTATAGTAACACTGTATTAAAAATATTAAATGGTATATCTTTTATGTACAAAAAATGAAAATACTTCTGATAATCCGTAAGTCTTATTTGGATAAATTTTTCATAAATATATAAAAAAGAAGAAAATATAATAAAATAAATTTAATAAAAATTTTTATTTTCTTTTTTAATGTACGTTTTTTAAGTTAAAATTAATTTACACGCAAAACAATATCTATTTGTGTGATATAGATTCTTAACTTCCATGATCACATGACTGAATCCCACTGCTTGTTTACATCATGTAAATATTTAATTTCAAAAAGAGCCAAAAAAGTTGAAATAACTGTGATTTGTTTTTGGAGATAATCGGATGCAAACTAGAAGGCAGAATAAGAAAATTCTATAACAGTTACCATTAGTTATCAAATAAAATTTTAATTGAAAAATGACACATTTTTTTCTAATACTTTTCAAGTGAAATCACAGAAAACATCTCTTGCCAACTACACCAAGACATGTTGGTGAGAAAATAGATTACCATGGAGAAATACTACACAACTAACACTAACAGGAATACAGAGACAATTAATCATCTTGTGTCACAGTGTATTTTCATTTTTTATGTTAGTATAAAATAAGAACACAGATTTCATTAGAGATCTCTGATGCAGAGATGTGGATATCTGGTACCATGAAAATCTCAAGCAAACTACTGGGGTTGATCCAGTGAAAGAGAGAAAAAATGAGTAAACCAAGAAGTGTGCATTACAAAAGAACAATAACAAGATGCATGAACAATAGTGATAATGTTGAAGTTATCCATAATAAGTCCCTCTTAACGTCGTTATGATGATGCATGTGTGAAAGAAGAAGAAGAAGCAGAAAGTGACCTGAATTGCGAGTATGACAGCATCTTTAGCAAGAAAAAGAGTGGAATGACTAGTAAGATTAAACGGTGCAGTGAGCCACCGCCCAGGTGGTACATTCAGTTGAGCACCACCCTCATCACCAAACTTTGAGATAGCACTTATGGCTCTTTCAAACGCCTCCGTGTTCACGGTAACGCCGTCACCAACCCCACCGAACTCCGTCAAACAGAAAACCACCGGTCTCAGCTTCGGCGGCGAACTCACTGGAACACCACCACCGAGCACCAGAAACCCCGTGATCGTGTTTCTCTGCCACACGAAAACAGATGCCAACGTTGCCACCCATAGGAATGCAAAGAGGGTTCTGTGAGAGGTAAACGGTGCCGTTTTCGGGTTTAACTGCAACTGCAACTGCAACCACCCCAGTATGCTTCCTTGTCCTGTGTTTTCCACCATCGTACGTGTGTAACTGGCTACGTTACGTGGGTTGCTTAGAAAAATGTCTGTTTGTCGTGTGAATAAGAAAGTGAGATCTTTGTTTATTTATTTATTTTTCTTTTGAAGAGAATGTGTTGTCTGATGGAGAATTGGGATTAGTCAGAATTGGGTGATGGAGTGTATTCAAAGGGAAGCACTGCACAGTGTTTGAGGTTGGAACTTGAAAGGGAATTGAAACTGAAAGACAATGACGGAACGGTTGCAACAAAGGTTATGGTGGTTGAGAATTTGGAATTCCACCATTATTCATCTTATATATGATTAAAGAATTATATATTATGGAATACTTTAATCAAAATTGGATGATTTGAATTTTAATAGGTAGAAGTTGAATATATCATATTTTTATCTTCTTCACTTAGAAATATTAAAAGATAATTTTGGAATATCTTTATTATTATCTTATTATAAAAATAAATTTACTATTTAATCAATTAACCAAGTGGCTCAAATAATATATAATATATATGTATTTTTCTTTTTTCATATTTTATAATTGGTCATATTATTGATTATATATAAAAAAAATATAAAAAAATAAATAGAATAGAGGGACCATTGATTTTTCTTTTTAAACATAAGGAATCCTAATCTAAATTTATGTAACAATAAATATTCTAAGTTTATTTTGAACAAAAGGGTTCAATGTTTTTATACATTAAAAAAAATTGATTATTTTAGAAAGAAATTGAAGAATTATCTTCTCCACTTTCTAGGTGGAGGATATTGGAGAAGTTGATCCCAACGCATTACCCTAGAGGTTAGCTCACCAAATACATGTATGGCTAGTTCATAAGAAACATCATTTATTTTATTTGTAAAGTCAAATGCGAGTTTAATTACGTGATGCAATCGTTGGAACCACTACTTAATATGAATTTGATGATATGCTCAATATAAAAATCTTATAAGAGATATCTGGCAACATGTTATGTAGAAGACATTTGTTATTATCAATATACTATTATTGGTAGAATCGCATATAAATTCTTAGGTTAAAATTTCAAATTAGTTATTGAAAGATAAATATGTTATATAGTTAATTCAAGGGAAAGAATGAAAATATTAAAAAGTTCCTAAAAGATACTTCCGTCCATCTTAGTTTATGAATTTGTGTTTAAAAAGAATATAACTATTAGCATGTAACGTAAAATTGTCAAATTTCGTTTAATTTTTTTTATCATAATAAGAAATATTATTTTGAGATCTTATAATAATTATTCTGAATTTCACGTAGACTTATAATAATTATTGTGAATTTCACGTAGACTTATAATAATTTTTTTATCATAATAAGAAATATTAATTTTTGTTGGTTCCATGTTTAGTTGAAAAAAATATAATCTTAAAATATCTCATAAAAGATTCGTAGAGATCTTGTAAATCTAATAAAAGATTTTGAGTCTAAGAAATATTAGACTTAAATATCTCTCCCTAGAAATACTCTAACATAATACATTAAATATATTAAATTTAATATTTAGTTGAGGGATTAGAGTGATTGTCTTTGTTTTGAATATATAATTTCGGTCTTTTAAAGTCTTTTATAAATTAGTAGTTTAACCAAATTCTTTCCATATCTTAATTTAGTGTACATGTCAATTCTGACTTAAATTGTATTTGGATTGATGGTAAGAAGAATTTGTTCCTATCTAGCATCAATCTGGACATCTGTTATGATCATATATTAAAACATTGGTGTTATAGTCTGCTAAAACATTTCTAACAACAATTAATATAAAATAATATCTGTGAAAGTGAAATAAAATAATGTTATTGTTTATCAAATTGAACTTCATCATAGATTATGAACTGATTAGAATTTAATCTTTGACTGATTCACAAAAAGATATAAATAATTACCACTTATATTGGTACATTGTATATGTTGTTTTATATAAAATATATTCATGGTTAAAAATATATCTAACATATTTCTTTTGTCCCATTATAAATGTTACGAAGGAATAAAACATAAGTTTTAAAATAAATGCTATTATAAATTTCAATATAATATTATTATTTTCTACGTATACCTTTAATATATAAAATATAATTATTTGTTTCTTTGGAACTACATTTTCGTTATTATTTTTTTGAAATCTTCCTTTCTGATGAAGTAGTACAAAATATCATTGTGTATAGGATTTAATGCTTTTTTATGATATTATTGTTTGTTCTATATAAGAAATAAATATCTATTTCGTTAAAATAAATAAAAATATTTAAATTAATTACTTTTAATTAATAATATCACAAATTTAATTTTTATTCAAAAAATATACATAGAATCAAACGGTTTAGTAAAAACTATATACATTCTCATTGAAAAAATAATAAATATCTCATTAATAGATAAGAGTATAAAAGAAAATTAGAAATTAATGCATTTGAAAATAGTCTTTAATTCTTATAATTAGGATAGTAAAACCCCATTTGTTTCTTATATATAGGACTGGGAATAATATTATGTTTAAAATTCGTAAATAAAACAAAAGTAAATGTAAAAAAAAAACAAGAAAAATATATTCTTAAAATCATCAAAACCATGTTTAAATTATAAAATGAAATAATTAAAATGATAACGAAAAAATGTGTGGAAAACTTTTGTAAGATATAATACAATTTTATATATTGATATAAAATTATCTTTTCAACTTATGATAAGTATTGTATATTATGATATAAAATTATTTTTAATCATTAATAATGTATTTTGAGAATATCGAAATATAATTTAAAATTAATTATGAAAATAATTTATTAAAATAGATAAAATGTTAAGAAAATCTCTAAAAGTATTCTCATAGAACCAAAAAATAATTAAAAACACTTCTGTCAAAGAATCTCTGAAACAGTATCGTATAGTATAACTATTATAATTCATATATATATAATATTTTTTTTAATATTGTATAAAATGAATTTTGATTAAATTTAAAAACATATAATTTAACAGATCTTGATATTTCTAATTTAATTTTAGCGATAGGTATGTTAGCCACGTAGCTCCCATATCCAATTGGAGGCCACGTGTAAGATTGAAATAGTAGTGACCCATGATTTGGATATAGCAACAGATAAAGCTACCGTCACAAATTAAAAAGGGAAGAAGGGACATTTGTTCCATTCCACCTAAGATATTGTCCCTGATTTTCTCTCCTCTCATTTATGGCTTTAGCCATTTCCTCCACTGCATTTTCAAGTCTTCCAAACAGGTCTTAATTAATTTCCATTTTGCCTCAACAATTTGCACTGTTTTGTTACATTTCTGTTGTATTTTCCTTTTGCATGCAGAGAAATCCGTCAAAAGGGTTACCCCGAAAAAACACCCTCATGCTTGAGTTTCAGCAGAAAAACAGTTACAAATGCTACAAAAGGAGTCTCAGCTGTGTGTGAGCCACTTCCTCCTGATAGGCCATTGTGGTTCCCTGGTAGTTCACCTCCTGAATGGCTTGATGGCAGGTATATCAACTAACTAGTCTCAAAAATACTAATTTTTTGTTAATTTCGATACATAAATCATACTTCAAATCTGTGTATCTTAGATTTGAATTTAATTAAATAAGCTGAATGTAAAGTGTTATAACACTAACATGTAACAATTTCAATTTAAAAGTCATATTTAGGAGCTAGATTGATTCTAATTAATTGATAAATAGTGTAGTTATAGTTACATGTATCAAAATTGTTAGAAGGTCAATTACTAGATTAATCATACAACATTAATCTCTAAGATCGATGAGATTTCTAATAAAGAAAATCAAACCACTAAAGTTTTCTACGGGTTTAATTTTTATGCATTTTTAGTGTTAAGCTTTTTATATAGTCATTTAATTAAAATTCATTCATTTAAGATATGTATGTAAAAGTTATTAATATATTATAAATGATGAATGTGATGAAATGGTTGCATAAAACTCTGAGCGTGTAATTGTTTACAGCCAAATGGCAGAGCTTAATATGAAACACTTTGTGTTAATTTAATTTTCTGCACATTGCAGTCTTCCTGGTGATTTCGGTTTCGACCCTCTTGGGCTAGGTATATAAAAATTGCTGCTTTTACTATATACTTCAAAATGGTTGAGTGTTTGGTGTGTTTTGTAACTGTGGTTACTAAAAGCTTATGTGTTGGTCAGGGTCTGATCCAGAGTTGCTGAAGTGGTTTGCTCAAGCAGAGCTAATGCATGCAAGATGGGCAATGCTTGCGGTATTAGGAATTCTCGGTCCCGAATTGCTTGAAAAACTTGGTTTCATTAAGAACTTCAATTGGTACGATGCTGGGACGCAAGAGTATTTTACAGACCCCACAACCTTGTTCATTGTGCAAATGGGCCTGATGGGCTGGGTGGAGGGCCGAAGGTGGGCTGATATTGTTAACCCGGGGAGTGTTGACATTGAGCCCAAAAAGCCACACCTTACGAACCCAAAGCCTGATGTTGGGTACCCTGGTGGGTTGTGGTTTGACCCAATGATGTGGGGAAGAGGGTCACCTGAGCCAGTTATGGTGTTGAGGACCAAGGAGATCAAGAATGGTCGTCTTGCAATGCTTGCTTTTGTTGGTTTTTGGTTCCAAGCTATTTACACTGGGGAAGGACCCATTGAGAATTTGATGGCACACCTTGCTGATCCTGGTCACTGCAACATTTTCTCGGTAATGTTTTGTTGCTTTATTTATTCTACAATCACCCTTAATAATGTGCTGAAAAAACTTAAATATTTAATTGTTTAAGTATCTATGGTATTGTCTCTAGCATTAGAGTTTCATTTTAATAATTGGTATAATATAAGTGTACATTGAAAAATCAACATAAGCTACCATAATGAAACTCTAGTTACAACTGAAGAAAAATATTAGATGTAGATTGCTTGAAGTTTTGAATTAGTCCTGGAACTCACATTTTATCAGGTAATTGCATCTGGGTTTTGTTATTGATTTGGTTCCCCTGTACTCATAGATTTTTAAGCAATTGTTTCTTAGGCAATTTGTGTTGTTGATGCAGCAATGAGCATAAACCACAACAACACATTATTCGCTTACATAATTAGCTTATAGATTGTGAGGATGGTTATGACAATAAATTGTAAAATTTTCTTGTTTTGATTATGCAGGCTTTCACATCGCGGTAGAGTTAATAGAAGATATGCATCCGCAATGAACATAGCATTATACTGCTCAGCAATGTCCATTATTTACTTTAAACATGTACTTTGTTTCCTAATCCAAGCCTTGCTATTGACATGACTTTTTGATTCTTTTAAACCAAACGCAATTACTATAGCTTTTTTTCTTCTTTATAGATTACGAGAAGGGAAATTTTGTGTATTGCATGGATCATTTTCTTAGAATCAAACAAAACCTCAGAGCAATGTAGTTAGAGGCTGCATGCATTAACCAGCTAAGCTCCTCATTGAGGTTCACGATACGTTGAAATTACGTAAGGATATTGAGCCAAACTCTTACAACGATATTTCGATTTGAATTTGTCAATAGGGCTGAGCTTGGATCGGTTAAGATGAGTTATATTTATCTGTGACGTAATCCTAAATTTTGTTCATGTTATTAACTTTAACTTGTTTCTAACATGAATAAATTTAAAAATTAATGGACTAAATTAAGATCAGGTATATTTAAGATAAGGCTGGGAAAATACAGAAGTTAAAAATTATTAAGTATTTATATTTTTTTAATAGGTAAATAAATTCATTAATTGATTAAAAGAATTTTATCTATCAAATATGAATCATGAATTTGCAGTATGTTCCAAAAATAATTAAGAGGTGTTTTAAGAATTGTGACTCAAAAGTAATGTATCAAGTATTTTTTATTTATAAAATAAACTATAAAAAATGGAATAATTTGAAAGTCAAAGTAGAGAATGTATAACAAGATAATGTATTATGTATATGATTGAAATCATTCAATGATTAAAAGTCATTAAACTTAAACTTAAGTCAGTCTTGTTAATACTTGTTTTCTTTACTTAGTTATGAAGAAATATATGATTTTTGTTTCTAGAGCTTATACTTTTTTTGATGCTAGTTTATTAACTTGATGTAAATTTGAAAAGAATGGATTATCAAATTTTGGGATGTGTCAGCAATAAACAATGAAAATTGTTCTTTTATTTATGTTTTTTCTTGAACAAGTTTCAATCGGAGATGAAACTCTCGTGTCCAGACAGGTAGTTAAGTTGAGTTAAATTTTATTCATTCATACTCATCAAATAGTGCTTTTGGATGGGTTCGGGAGAGTGTAAGAATTAACTATAGGTATTGTAAAATACATTTTAACACTCATGTCGTTGGAGGACAGTTTAGCAAAGTAACAACAAGAATAGATAAGCGTTTTTAATTTGACTTGGTCAACGCAAGCAAGCATTAACACGTTTGCACCAACCAAGTGTATATCCTAACCCAATTAAATCAACTCCAAATCTATAGGAACGAACCAAAGGAGAAGCATGTCGAGTGCAACCTCCATCTATTCTTAGAATCCCCCAAGGCATCTGTGGCAAAACAAACCCTCATCACCCATCCACCACCCTTTCACACACAAACTCAAAAAAAAAAAAAACACTAAACAAAAAAACACCACACCTCCAACATGACACACCACCCCACTTTTGTTTCCCTAAACCAAAAAAAGCACTTACCCCCACACACCAATCATAATAACAAAACAACAACAACAAAAACAACCTCAAACTCTCCGAGCAGCAGCGGTCTCCATCCATACAATGGCCGCTGTTCATGTCCACCACCACCACCACCTCTTCCTACTCTTTTTCTTCTTCTTCTTCTTCTTCTTCATCCTCTCATCTTCAGAAACCGAAACCCAATCCCTCCTTCGTCTCAAACAATCCTTCACAAACTCCGATCGCATCCTCTCCTCATGGATCCCAAACGTGTCACCCTGCTCCGGAACCTGGCTCGGTGTGGTATGCTTCAACAACATCGTAACTGGTCTTCATCTCTCCGACTTAGGCTTATCCGGCGCCATCGACGTCGATGCCCTAGCCGAAATCCGTGGCCTCCGCACTCTAAGTTTCATAAACAACTCCTTCACCGGACCGATCCCACAGTTTCACAAACTGGGTACCATAAAGTCCCTCCTTTTAACCCAAAACCACTTCTCTGGACCCATCCCCAACGACTTCTTCTCCGCCTTAAATTCCCTCAAAAAAATTTGGCTCGCCTCCAACAACTTCTCCGGCAACATCCCTAATTCCTTAACCGAACTCTATCTCCTCAAAGAACTCCACCTCGAATACAACACCTTCTCAGGAACAATCCCCAACTTCAAACAAGACCTAACATCCTTCGACCTCTCCAACAACAAACTCGAAGGTCCCATACCTGATAGTTTATCCAAGTTCACAAGAAACTCCTTCGTCGGGAACGACGGCCTCTGCGGGAAGCCGTTGGACAGAGCCTGTCAGGACACTTCCAAGTCCTACTCACTCGCGAATAGCGTCAACGTAGACCAGTATGGAACAAAATGGGCACCTAAGGTGATAATCATAATGACGCTGGCAGCATTGGCCGCGCTGGTAGTTTTATTCGTGAAGTCGCGGCGGAAGAGGGAGGAGGGTTTCCGCGTGGTGGGTAGGAACAGCGTGGCGGAGGTGGTGGAGGTGCAGGTGCCGAGTGTGAGGCCGGAGAGGAGGGAGGGGTCGAACAGGAGGGGGGAGATAGTTATGGTGAATAAGGATTCGCCGGAGTTTGGATTGCAGGATATGATGAAAGCTTCGGCGGAGGTGCTCGGAAATGGAGGATTGGGGTCGACGTATAAGGCGGCGATGAAGAATGGGATGTGTGTGGTGGTGAAGCGTATGAGGGAGATGAATAAGATTGGGAAGGACGTGTTTGATGCAGAGATGAGACAGTTTGGAAGGATACGACATAAGAATATTATGACGCCATTGGCTTACCATTATCGTAGAGAAGAGAAGCTTTTCATTACTCAGTATATGCCCAAAGGAAGCTTGTTGTATGTTTTGCATGGTACGTACCACCCACGTTATTTATCTCAAACATTTTGTACCTGACATTTTTGGTACATTGATCAGAAATAGTTGCCGATAACTTTATTTCGAATCAATAATAATATTAACTGACTCATAAAATAAATATATATATATATATATATATATATTTCATTTTAGAAAATCACTTAACTATACTTAATATAAGCCAACTAGATAAATATTTCTTATAAACATTTGTAGAGATAGTTGATTGGTCACAAGTATTTCTCATGGTATAATATGATGACAAGTAGTGTGACATTACATACATACATTTTTTGTCAGGTGATAGAGGAACATCACATTCTGAATTAACTTGGCCTACACGTTTGAAGATCGTGAACGGAATTGCAAGAGGCTTAACCTTCCTTTACAATGAATTTTCGACCTACGACCTACCCCATGGGAACCTCAAATCTTGCAATGTTCTTCTAAATAACGATTACGAGCCTGCCTTAAGCGACTTCGCTTTTCATCCACTCATCAACCCCACCGTTGCCGTGCAAGCATTGTTCGCCTTCAAGTCCCCAGATTACGTTCAGAACCACAAAGTTTCTAAGAAGACCGACGTTTATTGCCTCGGAATCATTATTCTTGAGATCATCACTGGCAAGTTTCCTTCTCAGTATCATACCAATGGCAAAGGTGGCACTGATGTTGTGCAATTGGTTCTCACTGCTATTTCTGAGGGAAGAGAAGCTGAGTTGATCGATGCAGAGTTGCTAAACGAATCCAATAATTCGCGCAATAACATGCTCCAGCTTCTCCAAATTGGGGTTGATTGCACCGAAAGTAACCCTGAACAAAGACTAAACATGAAGGAAGCTGTTAGAAGGATAGAGGAGGTACAGGTTTAAAGATTATGTCCACAAACTAGCTTAGTTCAATTTTCTTTTGTAGGCCAGAATTGTTGGCATTGGAAATGTTATATAATGTTTGTACATCGGGGTTTATATATATATATATATATATATATATATATATATATATATATATATATATGCTTCCACGTTGGTATATTTTCTATTTTAAGACTAGTTCTGACGGTAACAAAAATCTTTTACCAAGTGAGGTATTTGGGAGTTTATAAATAATACAATGTATCTTGATCCAAAAGGTTGGTTATTTTTATTACGATCTTATGAGAGCAAAGTAGTAAGCACTGAAGGGTGATTTGGTGCAAGAGAAAACACGGAGAACAGAGAAGAATGGAGGAAGACAGAAGGGTAGAAAAGGAGGATTGGATAGTTTCTTATAAATCAGTTATGGGATGGTGTTGTTTCAGAACTTGATAGCTTGGAGAATTTCTCATATTTTTGTTGTTTCTAGAAAGGAAAAATAAATGTCAAATGTACAAGATTTAGACTCTTTATGTTGATATAGTGATGATATTGGCACTAGCAAACGTGCTATTCTTTCAAAACAAAACCATTTTGGATAGCATCCCTCAAATTTGTAAGGACTTAAATTTTAGTGGTGAAAAGTTAATACTAGCTACAAGGGTTTTTCTAGTTCTCGTTTTATGTTCTTATCATATGAAGGAAATTGCTTATATTTTCTCACTCGCTCCCATACATAATGCAAAACATTGTTGTACATATATTAGCCATCAGTACCAATTGTTTTATGAAAAATCTCGTTTTTTTTTTTTTAAATTATTACTATTTAATAGAGTTTGGAATCACTGGATATTCACAATGGAAGGAGTAATGCAATAATGTAATACATTATGGAGCAATAATGCAATACAACTTTTCTTTGGAACAGCAATTAAAGAAGAGTAAATACAAAGAAATAATGTAAGTCAAGAATTTGATCAAGATAAGGTAAAATAATGTAAAAATTTTACAAGAATAATGTACATGTACAAAAATGAAAATAAAAGAAGAAGCTTTAAAAAAAATAAAACTTAACCTCCGTCTATATTAGATACTCAAAAAAATTAATAATTGATCCTGAAGGTACAAGCTAGTTATCAAACAATGCATCAACAGTTTATAGAATCCAGGTCATTCTCTTGAGGGTCCAATTTGAGTAAAGATAAAGAGGCTTCAAGCACAGTGAAAGGCTGAAATTAGGGCCACCTTGTTTAATTAGGGGCATACACTACTGTACATGTTTACTGAAATTAGGCACAATTGAGTACAGTGCATATACTAGTGTACATGTGTTTACTGGAAATAAAAGAAATAATTCATTAACAATGAAAATTGGAAAGTAATAGAAAATAAAACTGTTACCATACAATTAGAAATTGAGGAAATGATTTCATTTTATTAAGGTTATGAACGATGAGGTAAAATAAAACTGAAACGGAAAAATTATTAGACAATTAGAAAACTCGGAGGAAATAATGTTCTTACATATTTTTAATGAAACGATAGAATTTGTGGATATTTTATTGATTATATTAACCTTGATTTCAAACATAAATACTGTAACAAAATAATTTGATCAAGATGTATTTAAACACATTTTAACAAATAAAAAATGAAAATTAAAAAATTTAAAAATAGAAAATTAAACATAAGTTTTTAAAAATTTCTAAGAATAAAAAAACAATTCTAACGTAACTAACTTTAAATTATGTCACACTCATAAACACCGTTTCACATCATATGTTAGGAAAGTTAAATTAGTTAGTTAAATTAATTTTATATGTTATCTAGGCCGTTCTGTACCAAAATGCAAGTTATATTTAAAAGTTATTAAAGTTTATTTATATTTGAAGCCAAATAAAATAAAATACTTGTTATTTACAATTGAAACCAGAAGAGTATTCACAGCATGTCAAATTGTAAAATAAATAAAGAGTTAAAGACCACATGGCTTTAACACCTTAACACGTAAAGTTTCAAAGCATGAAACAAAGAGAAAAAGCTTGTTATATCATTGAATTAATCACACTTTATTACAAATACAAGAGTTAAGATCTGCTGTAAGAAACTGGATTATGTTGTCTGACATTGATCATGTGCCACAAAGTTTTGAAATATAACACTTTTTCTCAATTCTTCTTACAGTTTGTCATATTTCCCTGGCTTGATTCATACATCCAAAAGAGTAGGTACACACTACTTCATCTTGCATGCTGTTTTAGCCACTACTTCCATGTGCACAGTTGATCGTACATATAATCAGACCAGTACATGTTCAAGAACCCAATTATATCTCTAGAACGATATCTGTTAACAAAAAATACATGTACTGTCATAAATCAAAATAGCTGAAATTGACAGTTCTAAACATCATTGTCCATCTGATATATATATATATATATATATATATATATATATATATATATATATATATATATATATATATATATATATATATATATATATATATATATATATATATATATATATATATTAACGGATTGAAAAAGAAAAAGAAAACATTCTTACATGAACTTAGGCACTATGTGCTTGAGTATTTTTTTAGGAGGAAAAAATGGAATTTACTTTTTTAATAATTAAAATTAATTTTTTATTAGTTAATTCATAAAAAAATTCACAATTTTTTAAAAAAGCTAAAAGAATTTTTTTATAAACTAATTTTAACTTTTAATAAAATATATATATATATATATATATTTTCTTCTTGTAGAATCTTTCCAAAAAGCTCACCTACACAAACCCTAATTTAAGTCAATTTATAAGATTAATTAATAGACCATAGAATATAAATAAAATAATCAAAGCCTAGAACTTACATTCAGAATCAGTCTTGACCCATTTACTTCCTTTTTCAGTAGTAGTAGTAAATTCCTCTTCATCATCAACATCATACTCATCATCATCATCAAATTGAGAAATTGGTGTTGGTTCTAGGTACTTCTTTGTAAATGGTGTCGTTGAACATGAACCTTGCGGATATATCTTTTTGTGAAGTATTGCCCTCAAAATCTGTAATCACAAATAAGAATAAGATAAGTAACTTAAACGGAGGACTAGTCAAGGGTATGTTTACTTCTTTTTTTTAATATAAAACTGTGACTTTGTTCTGAATCTGATTATATTTTTGAAGAAGCATTTTTATTGTTTAATTTGAAAAAAGGAAACAATATAAAAACATGATGACGATTATGTGGTTAAAAGTAAAAGGGTATAGTAAACTAGTGCCATAAATAAATTGATTAGAAAATAAAAAAAAATAAAAGATTTAATATATAAATTATGGGTAGACGAAAAATTAATTAATTTTTTTTTATAAGTTCCTTAAGGCCAGGTAAAGTGAAAGTAAAAAGATGCTTTTGCATGGTTTCTCATTTACCTTTTCCATTCTGGACTCAGTTGAGAGTGGATCTTTGTAAAAAGGGGTTGGTTGAAATCCACTTTTGCAAACAAGCATCTTCTTGAGAAGAAAAGAAAGTGATTTCTTGCCAACACCTCTCTTACTGTTATGATCCAAGCAACAATCTTTTCCCCTGCTGCATATTAGACCATTGCTTGGGTACAACATACCACGGTTAACATTGGAGCCATCTGAAAGAGACTCATTTTCTTCAGCTTCTGGTTCCACCCTTAAATTCTCACTGTTCAAACGTTCCTTCTTCATGAGATCTTTGCTATGTTCTTCTTGTTCACCAACCAAATTTGGCCCCTTAAAAAATATGGTGAGTTCTTTCTGAAGATTTCCAACTTCTTCAAGTGTAACAACCTCTTGTTGTGTACAATCCTGAAAGGAAGATGAATCCTCTACAGTGTTGTTACTTCTTCCACCAGAATCTTCTTTCATGTTGTTTCCCCCAAACGTTCCAATTGCAAGGAGTGCTTGTGGCCAGTCACTGAACTCTTGTTTGCAAGGCTCATGCCACATGTAATCTGAAGGAATAAAATCATGCATCAGACTTAGTTAGCTCCAACAATGATAGAATAGAAGGTAATATAAAATAGCAAACTCAAAGTTAAAATGGATAAATATTTCAAGTACGTTAATTGAAGCTAGCCTTGTTGGGTGATAATTATACATCAAACTGAATTATTTCTCTTCAAATTGTTTCTTTCTCTTGTACCCTTTTTTTGTTGAACAGTGTAATAATTGAAGTGTATAATCTCCACCTAATCTACCTAGTGGCGTGTTTCTTTTCCTGTAGAAATGAGCAACACACAGTAGACACCACCAAACATTAATTCTGTGAACATTGTTTTGTTGTTCTTAGCCGTGAGCATTATTGTGTTCTTAACTCTGTGCAGAATAGTGTTTTATCATTAGGCACATCTAGAAACAAAACTCATTGGAAAGTGATGTATATTAATAGGTCTTAAATATGATCCTCTCACTGGAAAGTGATGAAAACAAAGAGAAAAAAGAAATGCTCACAATTAGCTGAAACTGAACCACTTTGTTTCTTTTTGCCATTGCTTCCATTGATCCTGTTTTGCATCCATTCAAGAATCTGCAAAAGGGACACATAACCTTGATGCATGGTACTAGGCAATGAATAATAATAATGTGTGAAGATAAGAGAAAGAAAGTTTTTGTTACCTTCATTTTGGTGAATCAAGTTTGGAGATTCTACAAGTAAAATATATAGAAATATTTGCAAGATTGAAGTGTGAAGAATATGCAGTGAGTGGATCCTACAATTAAGCAAAGTCCAGCAAGTGCTGAGCTGCAAAAGGCTTTAAAGTTTAAATAGAGTTGCTAATTAGTGGTTCAAGTTCCCAAACAGTGACTTTCGGAACCTCTTGATTTCTCTACGTTGTCTTTTTATCATCCCTCATCCCAACCATAATTTTTTATTTCTTGTCTCCTTTGTTACTTGATTTTTTATGGAGAAAAAGTTAAACAAGTGTTGCCATGTTAAAAACCAATAGTGAAATTCAATCTCTAGACTCAAGTGAAGGATCTGAAACCTTCAAGAATATTGCGACATTTGTCGCATCCATATATAATAATATATTCAAGAGTTCAGTTTCTTAGCCAATTGTGACACACAAGTTCATTGGTGGTTTTCTTTCATCTCTCTCCCTCTATTTTTCAAGCCATCAGTTTAATAAGAGCATGTTAAAGCATCACTTTTTATTTTGTATTAAATATTTACATATTTGATAACAGTATCCAAATCATACATGGAATCATATGGAATATTTGATGATATATTTGATACCTTGCTAAAAAATAATCATTATTTATTAACCATGTTATGTAATCAAATTCAATTTTTTTTTTCTTGAGTTCAACATGATTTTGATTTAAATTGATAATGAACTTAATGTTGCCCTCGTTTAAGTTTGAGCAAAACACTGACATCTTCTCTGATGTTTCTTGTGATTATGTAAATATTTTTTTTTACTGGTTTTATATTTATACCAAATTTCTTAATTATTTGAAAGATCTACATATTTTATGTCCACATTATACTTACCCTTTTAAGTATGATTTTTTATAAATGTAAAAAAATAAATTAATTAAAGAGCATGCAATCATGCAAAGCTCAAGGAGTATTAATGTAATTTACTCTGTTAATTTTTAATATTTTTTTTAAAAAAATTGAAATAAATTTTATTATTTTTAGTTTCAATTTTTAAATTTTAATATAAATTTTAAACACAAATTATAGAAAATATGATACCAAATATAAACCAAGATATTGCTAAGAACATGGGAACAACTCAATATCTGAATTTACATTTGGTGTCTATTCTGAGGTTAGTCAGAAAGTGTGTTCTAAAATTGAGTTTGCTTTTTAAAATCTAATATTATAAGTGTCATTTCCTGTACGAATTATCGTTGTCTAAAATTGGCTTTGTTTTTTAGATAGTAGAAAGTGTGTTTAAATATATAAAAAAATAATGTTTAAAAGAGTGTGTTGATCAGAATGAGAAAACATATTGGTAGTATATATTTCTGTACCTTTAAATCAACAGTGCTTAACTTACATGATTTAACTTATGGATCTTGGCCAAAAGGAAGAGTTACATTGGAAAATAGAAGGATGTAAACATGTCATGAATTAAAAGCAAATTATGCAGAAACGATGCACTGCATACACTGAGTCACGTGAACATTGGAATTGTGGCATTGCCAATGAATTAATAATACACAATATGCTTACTTTCTTTCCTCATCATCAATATTAACCAATAAAATATATTAAAAGAGAAACGATTAAAAATAAATGTGAAAAAAATAAACTTATACATTCACAATTAATTTCTTGCAGTGGCATATTAAATTAAATCATAGTAAAAATATGTGAGGTATAATTCAATTGGTTAAATAAAATATAGAAATTATCTAATTTTTTTTAAAATTTGTGTTGATTTCTTCTACTCATAAAAAAATGATGGTAAAAATATTGGAAATTTGGAAGCAGAAAGATTTGATGCCAAAGTTATCGTTGGGTGTCCCTTACTAACCGAACCATTATAACTCTGCTGTGTGTCATTGGCCATCACCATATCTTGACCATGCGTTTCATTGGACAGTTTTCCTAGACAGTACCAAATTCCATACCTTCATCATTTTATATCCGTTTTTACATCATGATTTTATTTTTGTTACTTTTTTTTTTTTTTTACATTAACAAGTACATTATGCACACGTGCCCACTAATAATATTTGCATTAACTAAATCAAGTAAACAATAACATAGTTACCTTATTATATGAGCCTAAATAGTTTTAGAAAAGTGTAGAACACATTTAAAATTAAGATGTTGTTTGAATTAGTAGTAGTACATGTCAAAGGTATATTTGGGAGCACTTACATATGTTGGGGTTTATGGTATACAAAATTGGGTGAAAAGGAAAAGAAGAGCGGAAAGAAAGGATAGGTACCTTGTGCCGTATATTGAAAAAATGATGGTTACATGAAAGGAATTTTTGTAAGAGTTTCCACCACATATTTGCCTTTATATTATTTGACTATATGATTTGATTTCAATTTTTGAGAATGAACAACTAAGCATTACTATAAGAGAGAGAGATCATGTGAAAGCAATATGGCTTTGTGGCCGCCCCCGGACTCGCGGCTTTTCAAAGTGGTTTTTGCTCCCTGCCTCTGCCTCTTTGGATTCACTAAAATAAGTCTCACACACAACTAATAATTTTGGTTGGCACGGAAATTCTCATCTTTTCATTGAATTTTTTAGACAGAAGGTTTGGAGGAATCCATCAGTTTATTAAATTATAGATAATGTCAGACTTTTTAAATATGTCAAGTTAGGTTGAGAAGAACAGTACATCACAGACCATATGTTGTTAGGTCAAAAAGAACAGTACATCATAGATCATATATTAAGCTTAAACTTATAAATTAGAAAACAGATTTAGCATGAAAATTCTCATCTTCTCGTTGAACTTTTTAGATCGAGCTTAATTTTTTTTTTTTTTTTTAAATTAGTCTTAAAAATAGATCTCATTCATAAGGTTTTTTAAACTGGCCTTTCTAAATAAATTTGAAGAAACAAATCATTTATAAAATTATAGGTAAAGTCAAATTCTTTAAATAAATTAGGTTAGATTGAAAAAAATAATATATTACATATTATATGTTAGACTTAGATTTATAAATTAGAAATCAGATCTAATACGTAAAATATTGAGTTTTACTTAAAATAGGTCATTTCATATGAAAATATGATAGAATTTTGTATTCACTTGGTCTATTAATATTAAATAAATTTTAATATATTTCACTTTAAGTAATTTGAAATTGATTATAGTTACGAGTTGAAATAATTTTTTATGTTGAATAAAAAATTTATGTTAAATTTTATCAAAATCTTAATTTTGTAATAAAATATTTAAATATAAATTACATTAGTTTAGAATTATTTTTAGTGAATTTAATTCTATAAAACCAATTTTATTCAAAATTATAACTTTATTAACACCCATCCAGACGCATACTTATATTATAATCAAAGTGTAACTTTACGTTTGTAGCAATAACTGTCACCAATTGTATTTTTTACATTCTTTGAATTCCTATATTTAGATTCCATCTTATCCTTTTATTAATGGAATGTTTATGCTATATATATATTTCTATATATGCATCTAATAATTAATAATGAGGAAAAACCTTTTTCTAATATTGTCTTTTGTCAACTTTTTAGCATTTCTTTTGTATATCAATATTTCTAATAATATACATAAGAGTGGATGTGTTTAATGTTTATTTGTAAGCTAGTTATGTTTCTTGATGTCTTGAATTTCAAAAGGATATATAAACAATCATTTTGTTGTTTAAATTCGTAGAATGAAGTTATATTAGAGCAATTTTGTTTTTTTAATAATGCAAAGGTCCTAAACAAGAATTTTGTAAATATTTTGAGGGTTCCACATTTAATACTTTTATATTCATATTTTTAACATTAGATATTTTTTTTGTCTTTTAATTTTAGTTTGATAGTGGAAATCTTATTGAATTTTGTGGTTCCAAATTTAAATTTTTCTACCACAAGTGGAAAAACAACCATGTTTCTAAGATCTTCCATTATTGTGAATCTTTTCTAATAGAGTGTTTGGATAAGAGATTTGAACTAAGGAAAGTAATTTATAAAGGAATTTAATTGTTTGATTAATCTATTATGAAGAATTTAAAATTTGAGAATTTTAATTAAGAATATCAGATAATTAAAATAAAGAATTTCAAATTCTACATCAACACCAAGAATTTCAAATCTTCTTTCTTTGCATATTCTTGTCTCTCTTCTCTTTCATTTCTTCATCTCTCTTTTCTCTCCATAGTCTCGTTCTCTCTCCCCTATCTACTCTATCTTCAAAACATTTAGAGATCGATAATAATTTAACTGAGAATAATTCAAATTTTAAATATTTTAAATTTCTTAAAATTAAAAATTCTATATCCAACATAACATAAATACCTTTGTAATATTTTTTTCTATTTTTTCGAGATTTTCTTTAACAGTAAGTTCTGTAGCTATGATTTTTCTTTTTCAAGATTGTCTCAATAGTTTTTTCTTTTTATTGTGTCTCTTGAGTAAGAAAAGAATGATTAATGAGTCTTTTACAAGAGGTCTAGTTCTCAATTTGTATGCTATAATCTTGTTTTAACGGAGGAAAATGTATATTTTAATATAAAAATAAAAGATATTTTAAATAAGTTTTTATAAGTTATACTTATAACAATTTTAACATTTTTTTATTGATAGATAGTAAAAAATTATTTTTCACATTGTCAGTATATAAAAATTACACTGTTTTATTACATAGGTTAGTAATAGTAATACATTCATAAATTATTAATTATTTTTCATCTATCCATTATTTTTTCTTTAAAGAAAATCTATCTATTATATTTTAATTTAACTATTATAATGCCGTTTGTTAATTACTTTCAAAATCCAAATTAATTTTGGCTACGAATGTTTTCTTATAAGCAAACTTTGGCCAGCGACAAACCAATTCCAACATCTAACATTGATCAAATCTACCACTGTGATGTAATGTTGCAAGACTCATTTCTGAAGAACCTGGATTTCACTTGGAAGTGTCCAAAAATATATTTTTAGTAGATAAAGTTATTAAATAGATTATAATTCGAATGATTCAACATTATTTTATTTCTTCATGTTTTAGTTAAAAACATCATAATCACTCAGTCTAGGGCTTAGTCACACTACATACTTTTTAATCTCATATAATTTGCAAGAATCAAATTTATATTCTCTTTCATATTCTCCCTGCAAACTTAATGTTACATCCTTTATTGGATTTTCATCACTCATGTATGATAAGAAATCAAGCTTAAAAATGTAACTACAGTCTTGAATAATTAACTTTAACAAGGATAGTTGTGTTTTTTTTTTTTTTTTTAAGTAGTATTAGTCATATGAGAAAAGGTTAATAATTAATGTATAATTTTATCCTAAGATGTATATATAATTCAATAATAAATACATAAAAAATTTAATAATTTCCTTATATTAGTGTTTTAAAAAGGTTATAATTTCATCTATGTTTTGTTTCGAAATTCAAGTCCACAGGGAAATCATTTTGCGTCTTAGCCACGACTTATGTCTCCGGCGTAAGATACGGGACAAAGTCGATGGCCGTTGTAACATTATCTTTGAAGGCATAGTCTTGTTACCATCACCAAGATTCATAGGGTTTCCTAATATTTCTAATTACATGATCGTAGGAAAAGAAAGTAACAATTTCACAAAATTAGTTATTAATTATGCCCAAATTATATTAATGGTATAATCCATGTCTCTCTTGTGTTGTATGCATGTATACTCCTTTCATTCATTTGTAAGTATATTGTTATATTTTTGTGTTCCTTTTTTTATCTTTCCACAACATGTCCTTATTTTTGTTTCATAGCACCAACACCATCAATTGCACTATTATTCTGACTTTAAAACCTAAAATGTCATTGACCAGTGAGACAAAGGAAATTTCTTTAACCTGCATCTAATATGATATATAACATTGGTTATGTAAACGGGTTCGGGTATTCTTCTTATTTTAATATATTTCTTTTATAAAAAAAAACATACATGACAAATCATATGAAGACTAATTTAAGCATATTATAAAAAAAGTTTATTTCTTGATAACAATTTATTGCTTGATAACAATGTATCCGAAAGATCTAATCATCAAGAAAGTTTTGGTCTAAGTAGATAAACAACCTCTATATATATATATTAAATAGTGAAATGTTTGATAAACAATTTCATTACATAAATTATTTGGATAACTATTTATAAGATAAGAAAAAAAATTAATAAAATAATTATATAAATATATATATTTTATGAATTAGTTGATCGATAAATACATATAATTTTTATAAATTAATTAATTGACGAGATATAGTTTACTTTTTATCTCAATTATTAATCAGAAAAAGAATATAGAGAAATATTTGATAAACAACTTCAGTATATGGATAATTATTTATATGTGAAAAAAATTTAAAAAAAGTATATAAATATATATATTTTATAAATTAATTGACCGATTATATATATATATATATATATATATATATATATATATTATAAGTTAGTTGATTAATTAGACACGTATTAAAGTTGATTATGTAATATTATTCTGTTAAATACTATAATCTACCTTTTATCTCAATTATTAATAAAAAAAATAAATCTAGACGTTTTAGATCATTTCCTTTTCACGTCAAGTTTGAATGGATGACTTTTTTTAATCGATGTCACGGTGTGAAAATCTTTTAATTTTACTCTATAGTAAGGAATTGGGTAAATGTGAATGAAGCATATGGAAAAAAGGAAAGTAAATTGAGCAGTTATATAAGCTGAAGGGATGATTTGCATCTAACTTAGTAAAGAAATATTGAAGGTTAGTTAATGTGATGATGATGGTTCTAAGGCCTAACTAAATAAAGTCTTCAAGTGGGACATTTTGTTTTCTACGGAACAAAACATAAGCATGTGAATTAGAGACTAGTTGGCATGGCTTAGGCATATCCATTATTATTATAATCGTAAATGTGTCTGTCCCCAAATCTAAGTCTTGCCCTTAATAGAAACTACGTAGCTCTCATTGCAAGTATGTAAGAAAACTAGAAAAGTAATGATCTTTACAGCTTTTTGTGTTTTCATTGCCCTTAATATTCTCAAATAGAATGTTTAAACTGTAAACCATCTTCCTTATCATTGAAACTATTAATTAAATAATTTAATGTCTCAAAAATATAAAATTAATTTCGATCTTTGAATTTAACTATTTATTATTATTTTAATTCATCAATATAATTATTTATTTTTATTTTATCATTTAAATTAAATACTAAAATAATATTAAAAAATGTATAATTAAAATAACAATAAATAATGTTATATATATTTCTAAAAGTTATTTTATAATGTTACATCTTTTAAAATTAAATTATCTTAATCTCATATTTTTAAAATTAAAATAATAATTTATTCAAAAGTTTAATATTATAAGCAGAAACACTGAAAGAAAAAATCAAATCAGAGCAATGCATGATTTTGACAGGTAGAGGCTCCGATCCGAAGTATGCTGTCATCTTGAGATAGGATAAAAAAGTACACATCACTCAATAACAATCTATACTATTTATTATTTATGATTAATTTATTAATTTTAATAATAAATATTAAATTATACTAAATTTAATTAACTGTATAAAATATATTTGTATTTTTAATCTATAGCTATTAAATTTTTAAGATATAATCTATTTTAGTCTCGTTTAAATCTTTATAATTTTATTTTTAATTTGAAGAATTTAATTTTTATATATTTATTTATTAGTTAGATTTCATAATTAATATAATTTTTATGATATTTTTATAATTTCTAATTCTTAAAATATTTTGTTTTAAAAAAAATTAAGAGTATTTTTGTTGCAGAATAACTCATGGAATTTTAAGGATTTTTGGATTGGCTTGCAAAGAGAAGAAAACAAATTCTTAAAATTGAAAAAAGGATCCGCTTGATAGACATGACATATGGTTTGAAAATGAACATACACGTGTTGTTCTTTTGTAGAGTTACATAGTAAACGTGTCAATTCTTTGCGCAAACTTGTAAAAATCCCTTGTTAGACATGCAACGGATAAACATGCATGTTTATCTTAACTAGTAGTAAC
This sequence comes from Hylodesmum podocarpum, assembly GCA_026586105.1. Classification (NCBI taxonomy): domain Eukaryota; kingdom Viridiplantae; phylum Streptophyta; class Magnoliopsida; order Fabales; family Fabaceae; genus Hylodesmum; species Hylodesmum podocarpum. Next base: position 2,925,013 of record JALJEV010000493.1, on the reverse strand, counting down.
ATTTTCAATAGGTTGATCAGTGTTGTTTCTTTCTTTCACTAGTTTAACTTCATGGATTGCTTTCTTTATGTGGTAATTGATTCTTTGATCATGTTTTTTTATTGCGTTAATTGAATTCTATATGTTACACTTAAGAGCATGAATTTGACATTTGTTTCATTTATATTAACACAGTGTAGATGTTAAATTTTTCTTCAGTATAAACTCTTTATTTTTACTTAATTAACATGAACGGTGGAGGTATTGATGAATGAGAATTGTATATAATCAATCTTTGAATGATTGTTATCAAGCACTTGAAGTATTTGTATTGATGAAATGTTGCATTTTGCATGATTTGGTGATCATGGTCGTTCACACCAATAGGACAAGCTGCTACACATGTCTGTTGAACTGCAAAATTCTGAAGGGTATGAAGAGAAAGATGCTTGAGAAATGGGATCATATCATTTCTCAAACTTTGAAGGAACATATAAAAATCTTCGACCACCTGCTCTCATAATTGGAGGGTGTTCTGTGCTTGTAGCTCTAGTGCTCTCCATTCTTCTCATTCTTCAACATCTTCGATCTTATACCAATCCTGCAGTGAGTTATTTTTCTCATAGCTATTTGATTAGTTAAGTCTTTTTTATTGATCTTGGCCTTTTATGTGCCATGTGGTGTGAGTAAGTTCTATGGTACTTGGTCATTGAAATTTTATTCAATCAAGTATTGTTTCAAAATGTATTTACTATTAAGACTAAACTTAGGTACAGTTCCTTTACGGTATTGTTTGATATCAGAATTGAAATTTCATCTTAATAGTTTTTTTTAAACAAAATTGTAATCAATAATTATACATATTATCGAGATGAAACTCCAACTTTAATTGAAAAACAGCTTCAACAGCACCTAAGGAACTTTAAGGAGTTAGAAAGCTTAAGCTAACACGAAATTGATTTGCATTCAGGAGCAAAAGTGGATCGTTGCTGTTGTTTTGATGGTCCCTATCTACGCTACCGAGTCTGTAAGGTTCTATTATTCTATGAAACACATTCCTGAGTTCTTATTTGCACATTGTTGTGTTAGTCATTTGAAAGAACAACTACATCTTTTCTTGAATTTGTTTTGAGATTTCACTAGGATACAGGCAATTGGTAAATAGACTGATGGGAGATCATGGAATTCACCAAATTGTCTTCTCCTAGGCTGGTAGAATTTGGTTTTTAACCGTGTTCAATGTGTCGTATGATCCATGTTAGCCTATTAGACCTAATGGAATAAGGCTATTGTTGTTGTTTATTTTATACAGCAGAGGTATTATTGGGCGCTCTTTTGCATCAACCATGACTAAATTCCTCACTAGGCTATTTTGAAGAGTGCACTTCTTCAAGCTTGATGCATTTAGGATAATTAATTAAATGTAATGTTACTCAACTTGCACGCATATTACCTTACAATACCGCTGATTAATCAACTGGCAATCCTGTTAACCCAAAAATACTAGTTTCATTATTATATGAAAAAGTTAAAAGATCAGAGATATGGTCATTCATATAGGATTATAATCACATTTAGGTTTAATTAATTATTTGATCTCTATAACTATGTCAACTTTTTGTTTTAGTCCCTATGCCTAAAAAATTTGCGTTTTAGTCCTTACACAAACAATTTATTTTTAATGTTTTAGTCCCATTTATCTTGTGAGGTGTAAAACCACAATAAAGTCCCTTTTACACTTTTTTCTTTCAAATCTCAATTACATTTCGAGCAGTGAATTTCTCATGTAATAAGAGGTTGATCCGAGTTTTCTTCATCAATTCTATAACTAATACGGTTCCAATTAGTTTGATTATTCTTCAAGGATTATCAATTTTCTTCACTCCAAAAAGGGAAGGGAGAAAAGTCTAGGAAACCACTTACATTACAAACTTTTAGCGTCATGGTTTACTTCTATGCCTGTGAAGCTATCTATGAAGTTGTATAATAAATCACACTGGTGCATGTTCTCATCTTTTCAATTCAAGTTACATCTCCCTGGAAAGCAGGATATTTCATTCTGATGTTTTGATCAAATCTCTATATCTAATGAATTATAGAGTAGCAACATCAACATAACTCGGAGCTTTTGCTTTCTCTCTTCCTGTCATTCCAGATTATTTCTTTGTGGAATCCAAGATTATCCCTTGCATGTGACATTTTAAGAAACTACTATGAAGCTTTTGCCCTGTATGCTTTTGGCAGATACCTCATTGCTTGTCTTGGTAAGTTACTTGCAATAACCTCAATGTCTTAGGAATATAGCTAGGGATGCTTTAATATCAGGCATATCTAGTCTTCCTTTCAACTAAACTTTGCTATTTGAGAAATCCAGGAAGTAAAAGTAAAAGTTAAACAATAAACATGTTATCTATGCAACTGAAAGCTGTTCATGAATGTTGCGGTTTTATGGAAATGGGAAAAAAATGAATGTTCATGATGTTTTACTGACTTTTATGCAATCCTATCACCCCCAAGCCTCTCCAAGACTAAAAATACTTTGGTGTGAGTCAGTGTGACTTCAGACATCTAATATGTTAAATTTGTATAGCCCTTTTGGCTCATACTTTCTCTTTGTCTTATGAGGCATGTAATCCTGTTTTAGAGAGACCAATATCATGATACTAAATGTCAGAACTATGAAAATATTTCACTTAACTCTTCTTCAAATACAAACTTGTAGGTGGTGAAGGAGAGGTAAAAGAACTACTTGAAGATGAATCTAGAGAACACCTTAGTAGATCCTTGTTGGATGATTTAGATGAGAATCATGGCATAGAACGTAGATCATTTTGCAACTTTTTTTGGCATCCGTGCAAGCTTGGAGAAGATCTTCTCGCTATAGAAAAATTTGGTCTCGTTCAATATGTAAGTCACTGAATTTTTCCTTAGTATGGATTCATTTAGTTCTAAAGCAACTCTAATGTCACTCGGATATAGTGCAGATGATCCTGAAGACTGTTTGTGCATTGTTAGCGTTTATATTGGAAATGTTTGGTGTTTATGGTGATGGGGAATTCAAGTGGTACTACGGGTATGTTTTTCATCCAAAGGTGGAAACCAAGATCTGGTTTATCATTGTTTCTTACATCATAAATTTATATATCTCTCATATATTTTGACCATGCTTTTTCTTCGCTATTAATTGTATACAGTGATTAATATTAGGCCAAGGCATCTTCGACTATGTTCAATAATTGTCATGGTCTTCCACATTTTGCAGGTATCCATATATAGCAGTGGTATTGAACTTCAGCCAGATGTGGGCATTATACTGCCTTGTTCAGTTCTATAATGTTACTCATGAGAGACTTAAACCAATAAAACCACTTGCAAAGTTCATCAGCTTCAAGGCTATTGTGTTTGCTACTTGGTGGCAAGGTGTAGGTATCGCAGCATTGTGTACATTTGGAGTGCTGCCTAATAAGGGAAAATTCCAATCTGGACTGCAAGATTTCTTAATTTGCATAGAGGTAGTTCCTTTTTATGCTAATCTTGTGCGCCTTTAAGATATAACATAAACTTAATAAACAGCAAAATTTGACAGATAGTTTTCTATGTTTATCCAACAGAAGGGATAGTGATCCATTTTGTTAGCCTCTTTGAACTTTGAGAGCTTTATCTCCATTTTCTGGGTGCAATTCTGGCAAACTGGGATGTGAGTGAATGAATAATCAAAGGTTGAATCTTTTCAATATATTTATTTTTGGGTGGATGAAGTGAATCACTTTTCTTTCATGGACAAAAGTTCAACTTTTAGTCTCAAATTTTAGGTGCTTATTATGCACAAACCCTCAAATCTGTACATTATGTTTCTAGAAAAAGTTTTTTTGATTAACATAGTCTTCTTTTCTCCTACCTGGTGGTGGTGGAAAATAAATTGAAAGAATTTCAAAATGTATAGACTTAGCTTGGAGGTCTAGAAAAACGCCAGTAGTACATTCTTTATGCACTTCTTATGACCCATTCTCTACTATTGTGTGAACTTCATGTGGAGTCCACTAAATGATGCGAGTCCTCTGTGTAATGAAGCTTATTTATTATTTAGTGAACCCCGCATCTTTCTGGATATAATAGTCCTATAAATAATGAAAATTTCAGAGTCCTCAACAAAAAAAGAAGATGCAGTTCCTTCCACGTATAGGTTTAAGCCTATATAGATGAAGTTCTAGTGTACAAGGGTGGTATTTGAGATGCTGAATTCTAGTGTACAAGAGAATTTTGTTTTATTTTTCAGAAAATATTCCTAAATGGAAACAGTCTACAATATTTTCGATTCCTTTTCATCCAAAATTACTTTCATGTCCATGGTAATACAGATGGCCATTGCAGCAGTTGCTCATGTGTTTGTGTTCTCCGCAAAACCATATCATTTTCTTCCTGCTGCTTCTGCATATGGAAAAGTCACAAAGGAAACAATAGAAGCAGCCTTGGAGATAGATGAAGGGGACATGCACAAACCGGCTGTGCTTAAAGAGACAACAACTCAAGTTGAGGCTCCAAGAACAAGCGTCACGGAGAGCGTTCAGGATATTGTCGTTGAAGGTGGTCAGCGAGTAAGTTCATGGCATAAGTTGTATTATTTATTACTGTTAATCCCATTCCACTCATCACTGTAACTATTAATTCTGTACATCAACCAAAACCAGGTGGTCAAAGATGTTGTACTGACAATAAATCAAGCAATAGGGCCTGTGGAAAAGGGAGTGACAAGAATTCAGGAAACCTTCCATCACAAAACGGTGGTTTCATCAGATGAAGAAGAAGAAGAATCAGATATACAAGTTGAGAAAAGTGTCATAAAATCGTAGCGTAATGGGAGTAACATTGCAATGGTTTACCCACCTATCTTACTAGTGAAGGACTTGCTAAAATAGATGGTATAAATATCATTTATGGGGTGCTTACCAAAAGGTTGAAATGAAAATAGATTTCCTGTTAGTTTTCGTACTGGTATTGAGAAATCTGCTCTTTCTTTCTCTCTCCCTTGGGGTATTGAAATTCATTCAGTTATTAGTCTAAAAAATCATGGGACCAAAACTTAGATTTTTCTGGGTACCACAACTCTCAACATTTGACAGGATGGCGTCAACACATTAAAAATTGACTTTTCTTTTGCAAATTTAAACATGTCGGACTATAAACTCTTGGAAAATTTATACTACCCGACTTTGGCACAATGAACTAAAATGAAGCCGATGACTTAAGCATATGCATTTCCAAAATAACAACCCAGTAAACGGTAATTTCTATGTAGTATACAACAACCATACAACATATCTTTTGGTTTCAGCTTTCATTTCCAGTACAGCAGCTTTCATTACAGCACATGTCCGCACAGCAGTTTAGGCAGCTCAAGCATCCTAAGCTAACGCAAACCTGAGCAAGTAAAATTGCACATTGGTTGTTTATCCGGGTACATGCCTGGATGCAGCACATGCAACAGCAGTTATTGCAGAAGGAGCTACAACAATTTGTTGCAGCCTTGACAAAGAGTTCAGCACTATCAGGCCCTTTTGTTTCTCCGGATCCTGGTATAATGTTTTCAATTGTTTTTGTCAAGTTGCCAAATCCTATGCCTAAGTGAGGGATCAAAATCGTTCTCTGGCCTGGTACATTTGCTCCACTTTGAGGATGGACCTTTTTTGACGATTTCTGGCCATGATTAGAAGGACGATCAGAAAAGGAGGTGGGATTTATTAATTTAAAAAAACTACGTAACCACAAAAATCGGAGTATGAGCATTCAATTAAAGCAGGCAAACTAACCGATTAAACTTACGTATTTCTATGTCATTACCATACATCTAAAAACAGAAAGGTTTAGTTGTTGGTTTTTGGTGGAAACCGCTTCAATTGTCAATCCTGACCTGCTTTAGTTGTGGCTTGTTTGGAACTGCCTTAATTGCTACCTCAAGGGTAGTGGCCTAGTTCTACGTTAACTAGACATATTAAGTTTATAAAGTTTGGGCAGTATTCACCATACAAGTCTTTTTTGTGAAATTGAATTCTAAATTCTAAGATGGTGTCAGAATTTGCTCTATATTCATTACGAACCACTTACCATTTTATTCATGCACCAAGTCCAACAATGTTGGACTTCAAAGGGTGTTTTAGTAAGAATCCAAGCCCTATCCTAAGAGAAAAAGGGTCATATATTTACGGCGTAAAATAATCTTATATTGTCACTCAATCACGAATCAACATGTAAAGTTTGTTGATTTTTATAAAATTTCATTAAAAGTTATATGAATGCTGATAAGTGATTGGATCAAAGTGTAAAATTATTTTATATTACTAGCGCATTATCATTAGACTCCTAGAATAATTGGAGATATGGTTAATGATTTAGTTTTTGGAATTAAGTTAGGTTAAAACCTAAATCCTAAGATGATATGAAAACTTAACAACGGAACAGTCCTAACTCCTTCAGTTGCAGCCTCGTTGAAGCTAAGAAATTTTGTAAGATAATGTCTATTTTATTAGGAAAAAGAAAATCGAAACTTTTGATACATACTTCTTTCTTTGATTCCTTGATTTTCTTTCGTTGATCAATCTCGAGAATTGTCATACGTGTGTACTCGGATGTAAAACCAGTTTGTAAGCTTAGTTTTGCAACCTGCCAATTTTGAATGATGTGGCATAAGAAAAAATTCTTAAGAGAAAAAAAATGACCGAATATCAAAACAGAAGTACCATTACATCTCGGATAAAATTTCAATTCAAGCATGTGAGTACGTGGAGTGATAGAGAAGAGACTAATAACAAACCTGTTGTTCTATTTTTTCATCTTTTGAGAGCCATGCTTGAGCAGTAAGACACTCTATTTGATCTCTTGCACAAATCTGTTAAAGAAAAAGCAGTTAACTGCAACAGTAAGAATATAAGATAAAGCAATCAATAATTTTGGTATATGCAAACCTTAAAAAGATGAAGGCCATGGTTCTTTTATGTACCCACAGCAAATAATAAGGATGGGATGGAAAAAGGAATTATGAATTTATTATTAGTTTGTCTAGCTCCCAAATCAATAGATCTTCTAACAAGTGTGATTCATCTATTAATCTGTGCTAAATGAAATAACCTATCCTTCTAAAGTTTAAAGGGGCTGGCAGGGTATAAAATAGATTTCCTAGCATTGATAATCAAAATTTAGAGCATCCTCTCCAGAAATTGTTTATATTATTTAAGAGAAAAAAAAGAAAGAGAGAGAGAACAGTACCTGTTTTACCGGTATGTCCTTAGCCTCTTGAATCTTCATATCGATTACAAAATTGCTGAAATCACCCAAGATACCTTTAATTTGAAGAGCCTTGGGAAAACTTCCCCTGTATCTTCCAGATAAAATCAATGGACCATCTGAGGAAAGATCTGGAATATGGGAGGGGTACACCTAACACAAGACATAGCAAATAATGCCATTAGAGTGACCACATGTTCAGGAGAAGTTAGACTAGAATTCAACATAGAATAGCTCAGGTTACAAAATTAATTGTCATAATTGATAGGACATGTGAATCCGTTTATGACATCATGTATGGGTCTTCACTCTTATATTTCTATAATTAATTCATAAATGGGAAAAAAAAGATGAGGAAAAATGTAGGTACAACATGAACATCGCCTCAAGTCCCCGAAGGTATAATAGGGAACTGCGGAATTCAGTAGGAACAGAATAAGATCTGAAAAATAAATTACTGTCATATTTTATTTTTTCAGAGTGATAAATTCGGGATCTGTCAGAACTGACTCTATCAAAGACAGTGTAGGCAACCAATGCCCAGTTAGGAAAGTTTCTAACAGGAGAAATAAGGACTAGGGCCAAGGAATCAAGTGGTTCGGACCCTGTCAGATACGCCTAGTTTGTTAAGAGAAGCCTTCTCAGGCAAGCTGTTAAAGTTGGTTAATTAGTTATCCTGATATAGAGAGAGGCAGAGTGTAAAGGAGTAAGGAAGTTGGTCCAGTTAGTTTCAGGCGTAGACTCCAGGTTCTTGAAATACTGAGGAAGACACCATTATATCTATTCTGGTTCCTATATACTTATAAATATAATTTCTTTGTTTCCATATTTTCTAGTCTAGTTCAATCAGACAGATATCAGTATTTTGAGCTGGAATTAAGGTAGAACAACTGAAGCAAATGGATAAAAGTCAGGAAGGGCAACTTATGGAATTAAGGGGAAAAGAAAAACACGGGTGACACACTTGCCCTTATCTAGCCAGGTACTAGTAAAATGTTTACCTCAACTTCATCTAGATCATTGAACACATCCGTTGTGATATTTGCAAGAACTAGAGATGAAGCTTTGTCAAACAATTTCAGCATCTGAGGCTCGACCAAATCTGGCAATAAATATTCAAATAGGTCATAATCCCACTGAAAAAACTTCTTGTCCAAAATCCAAAAGTATTTTTTGTAAAGGGAGACAAAAATGCTAACTCAGAGTCCCAACTACCAGAGGCCAGTCAGCAATTTCACTTTACTTCTGTTTTAAATCTTTATGCATCTCTTGCAATTAATTTATGTACGTGTGTATGTATATGTATATGTATATGTATATGTGTGTGTGTGTGTGTGTAGAGAGAGAGAGAGAGAGAGAGAGAGAGATTATATCTTCAAAAGAAGAGTGCTTCTCTATGAACATTGTGGAACTTGTGCAAAATCAGTGTAAGACCTAATACACTGCACTTAGTTTATGATCACTAGTCAACAACATCAGGTGCTGCAAATGGAATGCATAGAATATGCAACCGACTGCTTGTTAGTTATATGTTCAATGACTTGGTTTGTGGATCAAAATTTCTCTAGAATCCAAAATTTCCACTTAGCTAGCTTATAATGAAAAATAATGATAACCAGTGATAAATGATATTTACTTTTGAAGTTAATATTCAGAACTTGCCTCCATCCAATGCTGCAAAATGTTGGCCCCGACCTATCATAGCAAGCATCCGCAAGAAATAATGATTGCAGAATGAACCTGGGATTGAATGGGGTTTTACTATTAAATTAAGGAGATAAACTAATAAAAAAAACCCACAATTAATGAAAAGTGTAAGATCTTCAAATTTTAAATGGATAAGAATGTAATAATGTTAAAATTACACTCCAGGCTTGAAATACTCGAAAGAAGAAATCATACCTATGCCAAAAGTGTAAATTCGGGGGGATATTGACTCTCCATTGCTCGTATGATTCTTTATCATATCACAAATTTCTCTCTCATCTTCAACAGTTCCATCTGTAACTAGGAAAATAATTGGAACTGAACTTTGAGCACCAGATAGCATCTCTATTGCCTGAAAGAAAAGACAATAAAAATATACAATACAACTCTATCCAATAAAAGTGAATAGAAAAGGACTATGAAGGCCATCAATAATACATAAAAGCAAGTCTGAGGGTGCCACAAAAACTAGATGAAACGTTTCAGTTATACTTGCATCAAGTTGAGCATATATTGATTCGGGTTTGTTCAGTAGAGAGTAGATTACACTTTGGTTCAGTAATTTTCATGTTGAATGATAAAGATTAAAACCAAAACATTTATTTTATAACTAACACAACACTAAATAATGGTCCAAGGAAAAACAAAATTGTTATGAGTATTTATTTAAGTTACCGTGTTTAAGGGATGCAAAATATTTGTATCACCTCCTGCTACAAAATTCATGTTAATCCACTCAATGGCCCTTTCAACAGCATCCTTTGAAGCCAATTCCATTGACTTTGAGTATTGATATATATCTCCATTAAATGCTATAATACTAAACGAATCATCAGGGTCGAGCTTAGAGAAAGCAGCTGATAGCGTGATCTTCATGTCATCAATTAGCTTTCCCCGCATGCTTCCACTTACGTCAATCACAAATACAACATCCTTTCTGAATATCTAGACATTCAGTAGGACCAGCAATGTGAACAAAATGACAATCACAAAATTATCTGTAAAATACACACCTACAAAGTTTACAGTTTACAAACCTTCCTACTCTGAAGACTTCCAGGAGAAAGGTACATGCAGAACATCTCTCTTTGATCAAAATCATCCGCAGATGGAGATTCCAAAAGAACACCACCACTTATATGACTTGAAGAATCCTGAATTTATACAAAATGCCAAAGTGCAGCTTTCAAAAGCTGAAGCTACAAATAAGAATGACATTAAAAGTGGCATTGAGTCTTACAAGCTCAGCATATGAGAAGCTGAAGTCGTTTTTTGACCATGAGAGAACATCTGACTCGTATGAGAAACCCGTATTCCCATCACTCTGCCTCACCTTCTGTACAGTCAGGGAGTAGAACCACATAACATAAGCTAATTGGTTGTACATAAAATATCAATTATAATCCAATTCCAACAAGAACTAAGCCTAATATGAACCTTCAGGGGATGACTCATTTCCTTGATTAGAAGCTCACTTCCGGTTACAGTATTCACATTTATTGCTATCTTTTCTTTTTTTGGCATTTTCTTCCCAACAGGGTTGATAAAATCAGGGAAGTTAAATGGCACATTCAAGTTGAACACGTCATTGCTGTATAGTATCTTTTGGGACCAACTAATTTTTACAGATAAATTGGAACCTCCATCAATCTGTTACAAGCATAACAAGCTACATCAGAACAAGATAATCCAAGTATCAAACCATATGGACCTGGATATCAATAACCTTCCGAATACACAGACTATAATATCTACCTGTGGTATATGCAGAGTAAACAAATTGGGCGCGACAAAGCCTCCATCTTGAGCTCGGATCATATTCTCCTTACCATTGTTGTCTTTCATATCAACCAACTGAGTAGAATAAGATCTCCTATGAACACTGACCTCCACACCTAGAATTGAACCCTGTTAGCCAAATGGTATCAGAACACAAAATCTCAACTTTATAAAGTTTAAAACATTATTCATATATAACAAGTCTTGGAGTCATTATGGCAGCCTTACATATATAGACCAGTGTTCAAAACATTTATTTGTGACTAATTCCACATCCAATTGTATTAAAATTTATTAAATATACACAAACAACTGATAATGGATTTTGAACACCAGAAATTCTAAGCAAGAATTCTTATCCAAGTTCTGCAACTAGAAAGTTTTAAAGGACGTGACATGTACTTGGAATATTTTATTTTAAAAGCAAGTTCAAATAAAATTTAGTAGAAAATTATCAACTAAATTCAAATTTTTGTTTCCTTTAAGCAAAACAAGGTTTTAGAGCATAATTAATTATTGTGGAAGAAACTTTTGACTATTTAACAATCGACAAAAAAATTATACCACAAAAATTTTGTTGCGGCTAAGCAACAGTATTAATAGCAGAAACTAAAACAAATAAAATTGTTTATTAGGAACAAAAACATACAGATTCAGCGCACAGGTCAACAATAAAGGGCACCCTAATATAACAATAATAATTATTATTATTATTATAATAATTTGACTGGTAACAATAATGGATTTGAGGATGCACCTGAGAAGGGACGGGGAGGGCGACGAGGCAATCGGAGGAGCTGCTGCCGGAGACGCAGTGGAGTCTCCAGGTGGCGGAGAGGGTGAGGAATGCGACGGCGTTAAGGTGGCAATGGGCTTGAAGGCTAACAGTGTTGATGATTTGGAGAGGAATGAGTGCGGGAGGGTCACACTTTCCATGGACGTAAGGTTGGTAACTTGGAATGTCAGGGTTGTCGACGATGGCAGGGTTATGAATAACGGCGTAGAGCATTGGTGCGGTGGGGAGGTAGGTGGTGTTGGACTTGGACATGGTCGGAGAGGGTTTGGGCGGCGACACAGCCCTGTCATGTCCGAAGTATACACGCTTGGCGAGTCGCAGTCCCTCCTCCACCGATTTTGAGAATTCTTCTGCCATTGTTAGGACGTTAGGTTGATGAAGGAGGGAGACACTGGTGAGGCCAGGGTTGTTCCTTTCCCTCTCAAACCATCGTCACCTCTCTCGTTTCCATTTCCAACTACTTTTTCTCTTTTCTCGCGGGGGGGATAAAAATAGATATACTTATACATTACGTACGCTCTCTCAAGTAATACCCTACCCCATGGCCCACCATCTGTCATCACGTAGCTTTGTGACTCGTTACATTACGTACGTTTTATGGCCATTATCATTTGAATTTTATAATTTACATGTTTTTTTTAAAAAAAAATTGTATTTATACATTAAATGTTTTTATATTTTTAAATTTTTATAATTTATTATCTTACTTTATTAATAAGAATGATTTAAAAAAATTATTAATCACAAACTTGACGAATCTTCGGATAGTGTAGGTTAATCTAGATTAAATTGGATTAATTAGGCAAGTTATAAGTCTAACTTAACTCAATAACCTGGATTGAAAGTTGAGACTTGTATACATGCAACAAATCTTATATCTAGGAAACATGAAATCTATAGTTCAATACTCAACAACAACAAATAATTTCCACCAGCGGGATACAAACAATTTTAGGATAACATTTGATTTAGAAACTCAAAATTATTATTGTTATGATGTGAGTCATTGTTTTTTCTATGTTCTTTAGATATTTTAAAGTTGCAATAAGATAATAATTAACTTTATTGAAAGATATATTATAAAACACTAAAACATGTTATTTTATTATATCTTGTTAAACTAAAATGATAAAAACTTACTTCTTAATTTTACTATCCATTATCATTTTTTTTATTCTCTCACCTCCTCAACCCATGAAATATAGGTTATTCAATTTGGATGAATCATTACTAACTAACTAAGCTTTAACTACCAAGAAAATGGATAAAGTAGAAGGTCTCGTTGATTTACTATTTTTAAGGAAACTATCAAAGAGAAAAGACAAAATTACCATTTAATATATGTCTAACATTTTCTAGTAAGAAATGACATTCTTTTCAATTTTGTTAAGTTAAAAAGCTTAAGTTAAAGGTTGAAGTAATTTGAAATCATGGGAAACATTTAAAGTCTTCATCATATTGTGACTGTTGAGTTGTTTTTTGTCAAGAAAAAGTTATAGTACATAAAAGGTTTAATGAAAGCGCATCAGATTGAAAGGAAAATCTTGGTTCCTCAATTTTGTCTTATGGATGGGCAGATAAGAAAAATAAAACCTTGATCAATTTTTAGTAAATTATCTGATTGGTTATGTGTTTGTCAAAAGTGTTTGATTCATCCTTTTGTACAAAGATTAGTGAAAATGTGTTTAAGTTGTTAGATAATTTTATTGTTAATATTAGAGAGTTTAGTTATTCAAGTAGAAATTTTGTTTTGATTAATTATAGGACCAGAAGTATAAACTTTATTTTATTAATTATAGGACAATTTTAAAATAATATTCTATTAAATCTAGAACCGGCTTAAACTTATTTGAATTTGGGTATAGAATTTGCTTTCTTGTTTTGTTACAAATTTTATTAGCTCTTAAGTTGTATTTTTGGTATTCAATTGAGGAGTCAATTAAGGGATGTATGTTTCTAGATTTCATGAAGACGTTTTTTCTTTTTTCGACTGTATGAATCAAAGATAGGTGTTAGGCAAGTTTAAATTACTCACACATCATATTCAACCAAACAGGTTATATCAATTAACAAATAAATTAAGATGATTGAAAATACTTACGGTCATCAAGTGATACTATAAACGCAAATTAGTATTTTCACTCCACAAATCTAATTCCTAACCATTCACAATCTCAATTCCACTCTGAAGTATAATTAATAGTAAATTTATCACAGTTTCACCCAAAGACCCACAATAGTCAACTCTTTAATTTTCTTCCCTTAATGAATATTAGGCACACGTTACTTTGAAAAAGAAAGATTTACTTTAAAAAAGAAAGAATTCCTAACCACTCACATGTGATCTTATCTGTTGACTTCACTAAATTTTCATTAAATATTAAAAAGATAAAAATAAAAACACCTAATTATTTACACGATAATTTAATTAAAAAATATTTGATGGCTAACGACATTAATCCTAATATTTTACAAATTATTTTTAAAAAAAAAAAATCAAATAAATTCGTAAATTCTGTGAAGTAATTAACGGATTGAGTTAAATGGAACATTTCTAATGCGCATCTAAAACACAAGCGAGTGCGGGTAGCGTAAGAATGTTAGCGCAAGATAAAAGGAGAGAAAAGCATGATTGCGTAAAGAGAGTGAAATATCTGTTTGTGAAAGCGAACCCTAAAACTTGTGATTCTGTTTTGGGAAGTGAAGTGAAGAAATGGCAAGTGAGTTATCGAACCAAGTTGAAAGCGGCAACACGCTCCAAGCCATACGCTACAACCGCGGTTCCCTTCAGCTTCTTGATCAGGTCTTCCTTTCACTCATTGATTCCGTATGCTAAATAACGCACGTGTTTCACGTTTTCGGTTTCTGACAACACTGCATTTCGGTTTTGTTTCCGTTGCTGATTCTACTTTTGCAGAGAAAGCTCCCTCTGGTGACAGATTACTTGGAGATTCAGGATTCAAAGGATGGATGGTAAGATATTGAAGTTGAATTTTAAAGGATGAACTTATGTTACCATAATAACAGTGTCAAAATAGCCTTTGTAATTTGAATTATCATCTTAAAGTGTTTTTGAATAACCTGTCAGTGGATTTGAATATTTTAAGTGTTTTTCGAACTTCTCAGGAATGCTATATTTGATATGGTGGTACGTGGAGCACCTGCTATTGCGATTGCAGCAGCACTCTCTTTGGCTGTGGAGGTGTTCAATTTAGATGGTTTCAATGGGTCAGCTGATGATGCTGTTTCCTTCTTGCAGAAGAAATTGGAATATCTTGTCACAAGGTATTTTTTTACAATGCTCTGCATTTCTGAGAAATCAATACATTTGTTTTGGTTAAGTAATTATGAAATTGCCTAGTAAATAGAATTTGGGATGTTAAAGTGGCTTCTTAAGTAGTTGATGTGGTTGTTGTGAAGTTCCTTTCATGCATTAGTTTCAGCTGATTCCTTCTTGCTGCAGTCGGCCAACTGCAGTGAACCTAGCGGATGCGGCGACGAAACTCAAAGAAGTCATATCAAAGGCTGCTGCTACTGCTTCAGAGGGTAGGAATGTTTTCCAGGTATTGCTAAAATTTACAATGAAGCAATTCTTGCCAATAAAGCAAGTTAATTTTTTACTCTTTTAGTCTTTTTTCGGGTTGGTGAATTGAACCTGGATCTATTGGATTACTTCATAGGCATATATAGAAGCTGCTGAAGCTATGCTTGAGGAGGATGTTGCCTCAAATAAAGCTATTGGTTCTTATGGAGCCAGTATTATTCAACAACAAACAGGGAAACAAAAGCTTTCTGTTTTGACTCATTGCAATACCGGAAGGTGCCTGTTACAGTTTTATCCCTTATTATTGTAGATTTATAGTATAAAATATAAGCATAAATATATGTTGCTTTTCATTTATTTGACGAATAAAGTGTGAAGGTATTTGGACTCACTTTAACTGTCTTTGATTATTACTCAGTCTAGCCACAGCTGGATATGGTACTGCTCTGGGTGTGATCCGTGCACTTCACAGTGGAGGAGTTCTGGAAAGGGCCTATTGCACAGAAACACGCCCATTCAATCAAGTGAGTGCACTTTCACCAAGTATATTCAGAATTTAGTTATACCCTACATTTAAATAGGATGATCTCTATAAGTTGTTTTATTTTTTATTTGACAACTTGGATTAATAGCATGAATTGAAAACAGAACTGAACCATTTGGTTTATATCCATCTTCAAAGTTTCAATACGTAGCATGGATCTCTGGACAAGAGCAGCGAATAACAGATATTCTTCCGTCTGTATCTTGGTGATAGTTGTAGTTTATCTAATTATTTGTATTTCAGCTTGTTGTCTGCCCAGTCATTCATTTGGAAAGGAAAGGAAGAGAATCAAAATTCTGGGAGCCCTGTAGACTAAAATGCTAAATTTTCATTATCAGTCAGGATATCACAATTACAGAGCTCCAGTAATTTTTGTAATGGTTTTTTTGAGGGGGGCAGTGGACTTATGACATGATGAAATATTTTAGCTGATTTTGGGAGTAGTTTTGAGAGCACATCTAACTTTAATTAATGTAGCCGTGTAGGCCTTTTCCTGCAGCTGTGTTAAGAATCATATTTCCATTAACCACATACTATGAAATCAAAGTTAAAATGATTTGGAGTTTGTGCTTACCAATCATAATGCTTAATTGCAGGGATCTAGACTTACTGCCTATGAGTTGGTGCATGAAAAGATACCAGCAACTCTTATTGCAGATTCTGCTGTGGCTGCATTAATGAAAGCAGGACGTGTGGATGCTGTTGTTGTTGGGGCAGACCGTGTTACATCAAATGGTACTTTTAAGTTACAATGACAATAGTTTGCTTGAGCATGAAAGCTGTCATCTGATTCATCTTCCACTGAATGACATTGCAGGTGACACAGCCAACAAAATTGGAACCTACAGTGTTGCCTTATGCGCTAAGTTTCATAATGTACCGTTTTATGTGGCTGCACCTCTGACTTCTGTTGATCTATCACTTTCTTCTGGACAAGAAATTGTCATTGAGGAGCGATCTCCGAAGGAATTATTGAACACACATGGAGGACTTGGAGAGCAGATTGCTGCCTCTGGTATTTCTGTGTGGAACCCTGCTTTTGATGTTACTCCAGCTAGTATAATTTCTGGGATCATCACTGAGAAGGTCTTTCTTAGTTTCTTACACTTTCCGAAATCTTGACTTGCATAATTTGTATGGGGTTCAGTTGCATTTTGTTCTTTGACCATTTTTTGTTCTCTGAGCAGGGTGTTATTACTAAGACATCTGGCAGTGATGCTTTTGACATAAAAGCTTTCGTAAAGAAAACAGGTTAAGGTGGAGTGAGATTTTTCGCACACGTTACAACATTGTAAATTTGGAAAGTATTTGTATTGGAGGAGAGTCATGTTGAGACCGGAGGATCGTCTCTTCCATGTTAGTGTCCAAGAAAACTAATCCCTTGTTAATGAACAAGTCAATAAGAAATTGGTGTCAACCTTGCCTTGTGTGGCTAAAAAATGCAATAGTGTGGGTTCTTTGAGAGCCTCTTTGGTATGCAAGTTAAATAAAGACTTGACAAGATGTAATAACATTTTATTACGATGACATGGGACAACATATTGTATTACATGGCATAATATTGTCATCCTCCTATCCTATGTTTGAAATGTACTCAAGTGATTTTTGATCTTCTTAAAGATTTTATCACATTTTTAAAAGATATTGTTTAGTTTAACTATTATTTTAATGGTATAAAAGAAGTTACCAAAATTACTTAATCCAGAGTCATCGAATCCTAATCTGTTTTCTATCTACAAGACTAGTGAGTTATGAGACTTGGATGAATATGGGCTTGGTTCACCACATGTTTTTGGTTTTTTTGACGTGAAAATGAATATTAAGGTGGATCAAAAACGTGGAAATAAACACCTCCTCGATGTCGTCTCAAGATCTCACTTGAGAGATTTAGTTTAATCTTATGTAAAAGTTAATCACCCTAATATTATTACCCAGTAAATATTAATTAACTTGTATTATAATATGTGAAATGAACAGGATAAAGATAAATGTTTATTTTATATATTTAAAATTTATAATAAATCATTTGAATAATGTATTATAATTACAGTTTATAATAAATGATTATTTTTTAACATATAAATTATATTTTAAATTTGTAATAAATACTATATTTTGATATGAGGTTATTTTCTAAAACATTTAAAATTTAATTTAGAATAATAAAGATGTAAATGAAAAAATAGTGATATAATTTATACTTTTTATTTAGTTCATTGATGTTTCTTTTGAAGACAGAGAATATAGCTATTATAAAATTGACTTTGTTTTGGTATTTAATATTTAATAGAGGGTTTTTAATATATAATAAAACATAATAGTGATGTAAATTATAATTTTATTTTATTTTATACTTTTACTAATTATAATGTTGGTACGAAGCATTTATGATTCAGGTTGAAGAGATGCAATTTATAATATTAATTAAGAGAAATAAAAAGAATAAAACAATTTTGAAAATAAAAAACACTGATGGCTATAATAGTTATTACATTTAAGAATTTAAAAGCATCATTAAATGTAATTATTTCTTTCAGAAAATAGGGTATAATCATTGGATTTTTTTTTCCTTTCTTACTTTTTAATTCAACACTGCTAAGAGATATTTTCCACCCTTTTAAAAACTATACCCAACCAAGGGCAAGGAAGGATAATAAAAAATAAATAAATAAAAAGCCTAACATTAAAAAAATAATAATAATTTTTTTTTTAAAAAAACCTAACATCATAGAAAATAAAAATTAAATTTTTTAAAAAAGCCTAACATCAATGTCCATCTTCAATCCCTTACATTGGGAGAAAGAAAAACCCGCGAACGGCTTTGCACTGAGCCATTCACGAAATCCTTCATTCGATCAAAGGTGCGTACTTTCGGTTCCTCTTTCAATGCACTCTCGAGTAATTTCATTCTCAATTCTTCTGGCTCCGAATTCGTTGATCCATTTTGGTTTGGCAGGTTGAAATTAAAATGCAGAAGAAATCGGCACTGCCACTGAGTGACGCAAATGCGAACAAGAAGAGAAAGGATTTGTGCAGCAAGGAAACGTTGGTGAAGCTTCTAAGATGGCATTTTGGGTACCCTGATTTTAGGGGCATGCAATTGGACGCTATTCAGTCTGTGCTCTCAGGTGCATTCACCTTTTCTAAGCATAGGGAACTGAATTATGATGTGTTAATCAGAGTATTTAGTTTGTTAAGAGTTGTTATGAGTTTGTTTGAGATGTTTGCTTTATAACTAGAGCTAATACTCACTATCAATTGTTATTTTTTTCACTGAATTAATCAATATGATTTTCTGAGGTACTCTGTTGCTCTATTTTGAGCTCTATGATGTGTGGCTTCAATGTGCCAGTGTCAATTGCATTTTTCTTCAAACAGCTTCATCTCTGATATGGTATTTTGATTGTTTTCCGGGTTGTTTTTTAGTAATTGGTGCCTTAGAGAACTGTTTATGAGTGGAATGTAGAGTAATAATTTCAATTCAACTTGTGCTTTTTGCATAAGGAAAATAGAAGTGACTATTTGTTTTACAAGTTGTAATTTAAGTTGGAATTTTCCATTGATTTTTAGGGTCTTTTATATTTTTGGCTGCAGGAAAAGATTGTTTTTGCCTTATGCCGACGGGAGGAGGCAAGTCGATGTGTTATCAGATCCCTGCATTGGCGAAAACGGGAATCGTGCTTGTTGTTTGTCCTTTGATAGGTGAATCACTTTCTTCTTTTGTAGATTTTTGGTCCTTGGCTGAGCTTGTTGCTGCTTGGTAATTCATTTAGTTTTGTGTGCTAGGATGCTGATGTGATTTCTGACTTTTGTTCTGCTGACAGCCTTAATGGTAGGCATCTGTTTAATTTAATGGAATTTATTGCCTTTTCATGCATGTTGAGTTTCTGAGTTGTTTTGGCTCATTTTTTCTTTCTCTAAGTTAGGAAAACCAAGTAATGGCACTAAAGGAGAAAGGAATTGCTGCGGAATTTCTCTCCTCAACAAAAACAGCGGATGCCAAAGTCAAGGTGAATTGTTAAAATAAAATGCTGATATTTGATGATAGACAATCTGATGCATGAGGCTTGGGCTTATATTATATGCATGTATGTATATTGTACTTTTTTTGTTTTATTTGGGGGAAGGGAAAGAATTCATGCCAAATTCATTTATATGTATGTGTAATGGATTTAGCTATTTTAAAGTGAGGGTATGTGTAAAGTGAGATGGTTAGCAGTTATCTATCAATTTAAAATAGGTTATATTTACAAAATTGTTTTAGTTGAAATCAATGGGGGATAAAGCCTTACTTTCTTTACGTTCTATTAACTTTAGAGGAGTCAATTCTGTACTTGTTAACTTGTTCCCTAGCGTCATTGATTCAGGAAAGTACTTTTCTCTTTAATGTTTTAAGATTAACGAGGACCTTGATTCTGGAAAACCTTCTACGAGGCTGCTATATGTTACTCCAGAGTTGATAGCAACACCAGGGTTTATGTCAAAGCTGACAAAGATTTATACTAGAGGATTGCTAAATCTCATTGCCATAGATGAGGTGTGAGCTGGAAAGACCATTTCAAATTTCTTTTCAGCTGGAATTCACTTGTTTTCTTAATAATTTCACTTCTGCAAAATTTTCAGGCGCATTGCATCTCAACTTGGGGTCATGATTTCAGGTTTGTCCTACATTCTGCGACAAGCCAATCTGAGTTTCTCATGCTGGAATTCTTTCATGATTTTCTTATAGGATCTATATGTTTCTGCTAAGGCAATGAAAATATTATATGGTTAATATTTCAGTAGTGCCCCATAGCTGTGCCTAATTAGATTAATCCTCTGTTTTTCTCTGTTCACTTTGTATATACGCTTGTTTCTATATTTAGTTTTTATTCTAATGCCAAACCTATAACTTTAATTTTGTAGTACTTTATTGTGCTTTAATAGGGTCCAACTGAATTTGATTGTGTTTCTGTTATCTTTGCCTTTTGGATTTTCTTTATCCAGTATCTGAAGATTTGATCAAGTTCCTGGGTGCTTGTGTTTAATTTCCCTTCTATACATATGAATTATAGTTTATTCTCATGATGTGTAATTCTCTTTCCCTTCTCTATTTGGGAACAGACCTAGCTACCGGAAGCTTTCATCTTTGAGAAGCCATCTACCAGATGTACCAATATTAGCTCTGACTGCTACTGCCGCACCTAAGTGAGTTTTCTTAATTTGATTTCTTTGGTATATGTTGTATCATGAAAAGATTTTGTTATTTGGGAACTGTCAAATTTTTATTGACTAGTAATCTGTCAAATGCTTTGCTTGCCACAATGATCATTGCACATTCTATTTTTGGTGCAGGCATTTTCTTTAATTCTGATCTCAAATTTTTATGTGTTGAGATGAGAAACATGAGAACCTCATTGTGGCATTGATTCCTCGGTTATTCATTTTTTGTAGGGTTCAGAAGGATGTAGTTAAATCCTTGCAGATGCAAAATCCGTTAATACTCAAGTCTTCATTTAATCGTCCTAATATATATTATGAAGGTCAGTTCTGCTTTGCTGAGCAATTCACAGCTAAAATCCAATTCAGCTTTTGATGTATTTTCTATGCTTGTAATGGTGAAATATAACTGTCCTATATGACATGTACTGTGTCTGGTAGATAAATAATGAATCAATTCACTTACTACAAAAATGTTTGTGTCTTCTTCCTTTTAAGAGGGAGATACAATGACAGAGAATAGAGGAAAGCAAAAGAATCGCATGCTATTCTATTTAGGCTATTTTAAGCATTCCAGTTACTGCATGAGTTTTATTGGTGAATTGCTCTACATGTTGATTTTGTATGAGATGCAGCTAATTTATAATTTATACATTCAAACTGATCTGACTTGATTTCCTAATGATACAGTTAGATACAAAGATCTATTGGACGATGCTTATGCTGACTTATCTAATACACTCAAATCTCTGGGAGATGTCTGCGCAATAGTGTACTGCCTTGAACGTTCAATGTGTGATGATTTGTCAACTAATCTATCCCAAAGTGGCATTTCATGCGCTGGTACTTTTACGTAATTTTTCCACCTGTGCAAATTGATTGTCTACAGCTATTAGTTGATGCAATATTCATATACTATTTTTGGTCTTTTCAGCTTATCATGCAGGATTGAATAATAAAATGCGAACGTCGGTGTTAGATGATTGGATTTCTTCTAAGATACAAGTTGTTGTTGCCACTGTTGCTTTTGGGTATTTCCCTCCTTATAATGTTTGTATTGAATAGCATGCAATTATTACTTTTGCAGTATGCGATTGCATGGTGGCATGTCTGGGGGGAGGGGTGGATGAGTTTTTTGGGCCCTGTTAGCAGTAGTGGCCATAACATTAACAGCTGTGTATAACAATGATTTCTGGCATGATAGTGGGTGCAACATCAGCCAAGCTAAAATGCTGTGATGGGACTTCCCTAGCGGCCAAAGGCCATAACACCATGATAGTGTAAAAGTGCATTATTATTATTGTGCTTTTGACCCATCATTTCTTAGTCTATAGGTTTTTGGGCCAGTATCGAGATTGAAAATAATGTTGATTGATTAAAATATACTCCCTCAGATCCTTAATATGAGGTCCAAATAACTACTTCACCAAGATTAAAGATAATTGTTTAAACTTTAAAACTTGTACTGTGATGTCAACCATGCTAAGTTTTTTCCCCTTATATACTTAAATGCCAAAGCTGATAAGAAGGGAATCTACCATAATAGTGAATGTGAATGAAATTGGTGAGACAATTAGATATGTAAAAGAAAGGGAAGAAGAACTGCAAGAGCATTTGTTATCAAAACATGAAGATAAACTAGGTGACATTGATCTCAGGAACGTTGAATAAGTATGAGATCAAGGTGTAGGAAGTAGATAAGTAATCTGCATTTTGCCATATTGACGCTTTCTTGAGGGGTTGAAGGGTCTTGCAAGGAAAATGAATAGGAATATATAAGAGGAGTGGAGGGATCTTGTATCATTTGTAGATTGAACTTATGCTTTTTTTGAAAGAACACATCCTTTGTGAAGGGGAAACCCTTTGAGGAGAGTGATCTCTCCTATTTCCTGTTCTTTTGCTAACTGCAATTATCAAATACAATCTCTCTTAAGAACTTTTCATTTATTTATGACTG
This sequence comes from Hylodesmum podocarpum, assembly GCA_026586105.1. NCBI lineage: Eukaryota > Viridiplantae > Streptophyta > Magnoliopsida > Fabales > Fabaceae > Hylodesmum > Hylodesmum podocarpum. The sequence goes on along the minus strand of JALJEV010000493.1, from coordinate 2,902,230 downwards.
TGATTTATTCGTTTCTTTTCTTCCTAATCTCTGGATGGAGCTGTGCTGTTGCATATAGTTACTGAGCTGTTGATCTTCATTCAGAATGGTAAGTGATGGTTTACGATTACTTTGATTAGAATTTCGGTGATGTTTTGGTATTGTAATCTTTATTGTACTTGTTATTTGCTAGTAATATCTTTAAGATCAAATTTACCAGGGCATTGATAGAAAGGATGTCAGAATTGTGTGCCACTTTAATATTCCCAAGTCAATGGAATCATTCTATCAAGAGTCAGGCAGAGCAGGTCGTGATCAATTGCCATCTAGAAGTCTGTTGTATTATGGGGTAGATGATCGCAGAAAAATGGTTGGCTCACTTCATACTTTGATCTTGTTTTTCACCTTATTTTATTAGACTTGTTTTCTCAAGTTATAATGTGTCAGGAATTTATATTAAGTAAATCGGGGAGCAAGAAGTTACAGTCATCTGGTTCCCAAGAAGAATCATCCAAAATGTCCCTGATTACTTTCAATCAGGTGACATCTAATCTGTTGTTCTTTTTTAACGCAGTATCTATGCACCATGCCATTGTATACTAATGGAATGTATATGTCACTATGTAGATGGTTGAATATTGTGAAGGATCTGGATGTCGCCGGAAAAGTATTCTTGAGAGTTTTGGGGAACAGGTAATGAAATGCACTTGTAGTATGTGGCATGTTTCATGTTGACCTAAGTGGATTAGTAACTGTCTTTGTTAAAAGCAGGTAACTACATCACTATGTGGAAAAACATGTGATGCCTGCAGACATCCAGACTTAGTTGCCAGATATTTGGGTGATCTCACCACTGCTTGTGCTCTACGCCAGAAAAATGGTTCTTCTCGAGTTTTTATAACCAGGTGTTATTCACATATAGCAAAATCCTGTTATGCATGATGAATTGAACTTAAAGTTGACAAACAGAAACAGAATTTGGGAATACATGAGCTGCAGTTTTTGTGTTGTGTTATTCTATTTGACATGAAGATATTAGATGTGTATAAAGATGGAACTTTAAGACAGCTTTTGAGTCAAGGTTGTGCCTACCTAGTGACTTTCCCTTCTCATCATACGTTGACCGAAATTGGAACTTAAAATAAAGACAGTGGTGGAACTTAAAATGATTAACTATTGAGTAGTTTCGTCCAACATGGGGATTGTATGGTCTGACTACTTCTTAGTAGCATTTTATGGTTATTCCTGGTGTATTTTTTATATAGCCTTTTACTTTATTAATAAATCCAGTTAAATGATGTCTAATTTGTGATTTATTCACAACTCTCAATTTTCAGTTCCACTGATGCAATTGACAAGGATCAGTTATCTGAATTCTGGAGTCGGGATGAGGAAGCAAGTGGATCAGAGGAAGATATATCTGACTCAGATGGTAGTACCTCATTTACTCAGTTGCCTGTGTTTTGGTTTTAGTCTTGGGGTGAAGAAGTGATTAATAGATTGCATTCACGTGGACGAATTTTTACTGGCAGATGGTAATGAGGTTGTCAACAACCTAACCCGGTCAAAACTTCAATCCAGATTGGGAGTAAACGAAAAGCTTGCTATGTTAGAACGGGCGGAAGAAAACTTCTATAGAGATAATAAAACTTGTAAACAGGTTCATCGCTAATGGATTATACCCACTTTGTTAGTTTAAAAACCTAAATTCTCCATATCCTTTTATGCCTCATCCTATCTTCCATGGTTAGAATCTCTTGGGTGGTCCCATAGCTGAAACTGCTCTGATAAGTAATATGTACTGGGAAAGGCAGAACAGTTCTTTTCTAGTCTCTGCTTAAGTGCTTATTTCTTTTCGGAGTTCAGTACTGTTGAGATCAATAGAGAATAAGTTGTTATTCTGTCTGGATACCCACTTATCTAATTTGATTTTCAGAGTAACAAAGTTGACAAAAATGCTATTTCTGATCCGATTCGAGGAGCAAGCAGGCAAAGGTTGCAAAATTCTCTGAAACAGGTTCAGCATCAGCTTGACAACTTCAAGTATGCTTTTCATCCTTCTTTCTTGTTTTTCTGCTATCACCCCACTCTTTCTCCACAACAACAAAAAACCCACCCACTCAGTTGCTTGATATCCTTTTGTTAAAACAAGTGTGCAACTTATTTGACATACAATAGAACCTTGTCCAAAGATCACATCATTATAGGGCCATAGGTGAATTATTTAAATACCAAAACTAAATCTTTTGCCTAATATAATGATGATGATGGTGATGATGATGATGATAAATATCACCTTAACATATATCACAGCTAAAGCATCAGTATTCTAATTTCAAGGCCTTGTTTACATGCATGTGTGATTGTACTTGGTACACCTTCCCTACCCCTGAATAATTATAAGCAGCAATGACAGTTGGGATGTGAGCTATTTCCTTATTTATTGATTTAAAACATTCTCAGGATTGAAATAGAAACATCAGCATCTTTCCTTGAAGATGAATGCTACAAGAAATATGGCAAGGCTGGCAAATCGTTCTATTATTCACAAGTGGCTAGTACTGTAAGATGGTTGACGACTGCAAGTTCAAGCGAATTGATGAACCGACTTTGTGGAATTAATGCTTCCACCTCAACGAATGTCTTGTCTGAAGCTGAACAGCCTCTCACACCGCCACCTGCTTTAGATCCTTGTGCTAAATATACCAACAATGAACACTCAAGCAATGCTCAATCAGAAACTTCTCCATGTGTCGTGCCAATGGAAAGTTCTTCGTTTAATACCAAGTTGCCTCAAATACCATCTTTCTCTGAATTCGTAAACAGTAGGAAAGCTAAAAGGGACCAATTAAATGACACAAAAAAACACTCATCAAGAGTCGAAAAGAAGATGAGGATACAGTAGATTTACTCTTGTAGTTACGACTAATGAGTTCAGGTTTTAAGTTTCAAAGTAAATGACATTTGGTTTTGTAACTCAAATAGCATTATTTTTGGACCATTTTCATATTTTTTTTTGTAAGAATAAAATTCCATTCGAGTATTCAGAGCACGGCTGATGCAGTGTTTTTGCTGGAGCAAAGCCTTGTCTAAGTGCAAAACATTAAGGAAACAGTCCTGCAGCAATTGTTAATTAAATGCTAATGTGCTTTTCAAGAGAATTAATCATGTTCAAATCTTGTGCTTTAGTCTGCTACCTTTTGAACTTGATGAGATCAATAACTCAAATGTCCGTCTATTGCAATTTTGTTTCAGTTGACCAGTCATCTATAATGCAGTAGTCTGTAAGCAGGAAACTAAGTTCTTTTGCAAAATTATTATCCAATGTCGTCGATAAAATTATTAAGGCTTCTTCTAGGGTAAGTATAACATAATAAAACTATAAAAGTAACGAAGTAGAATTTTTTTAATTGTTTATAGATCAAGTAATTTATTTATATACCATGTATGAGGTCGCTATTTTTCAATTGAAAGCCACATTGCAAAGACTTTACATTCGATGTAAGTGTGGGCAACTCATCTTATCTTGGTACATTGGAAAAGTACTCTAATAATTGAGCTTCATCTAAGATGATTGCGCCATCTGATTGATGAGGTTCTTGTTTTTCTGACACTTACTTTTTTTCTTTATTCTTGTTGACAGAACAGTACTAGTTCAGGAACTCACAAATGAGACTATAAATTAGCATACTAGGGACAACAATTCTCCTAATTTCATTATTTCTATGCAATACTGTGCAGTGGTAATTTTCCTACAAAATTGGAATGAAGACTACCTAGATAAAGGTGGTCTTCAAACTCCAAAGCTGAAGTCACAAAAGTAATCACCTTGCCATCACCATCATCAAACTTCCTGATTATCTTGCCATTGGCGTCCACATTCACCACCATTGCTTTCTTCTTTGCACTATTGACAAAGTTAACTAGCCTTGGAAATGAAGCAACTAGGTGCTTGGTTATCTTGTAGTTGTGCACAAACTCCAGTCCATCAGAAGTCAACTGTGGCATCAATAAAAGAAAAACAATTCAATATCACGTCCTATTAATTTCATTCTTCAATAGTTCTTAAAGCTATTTTTGGCATGTAAATACAAGTCAAATTCAAATTTTATTTTTATCCATAAATATTAAAGAATTTATAACAATTTATACAATTAATTCAATTAACTGAGTTAGACTGTCAAATATATATAAATAATGTGATTGACAATAATAAAATAGTCCATGGTGTAGTTAGTTCACTGTTATTTTGAGTTTAATGAAGATGTGGTGATTATGTGGCCAAGAATTTGTAGTAATATTACCTGAACTAAAGCAATCCAGAAAGATCCATCAGGAGCAAGATTGATGTTATCAGGAGCACCAGGGAGGTTTTCAACTAAAATATCTGTTGTGCCTTTATTGTCTCCTTTTAACCAATGCCTCAGACACCTATATCTGTTTCACTAAATTTGTTAAGGTGATAGGAGGTGCACCAATTGTCATGGCAAGACTGATTCAAACATATTTTAAATTCCCAGTAAAATGTTATATTAGAATTTAGAATCTTTAAATAATATAATTTTTTTAAAAAATATACATTTTTAAATTTTTATTATGTAAATTAACTATTAAAATATATAATTTTAATAAATGTTTAGACATTATACTTTCTTATGTTAAATATTGAAATAAACAGTAAAATAATTTTAAATCATATATTATTTAAAACATAAAAAATATATAACTTTTAAAATTATTCTATTGTGTATTTCAATATGTAAAATTATAAATAAAATATTTAATTATCTCATGATAAAATAATGTAATTTTTTTTTCATTTATAAAATTATAGATAACATAAAATGTGTATATTTGTATTTCACAAAGAAAATGTATATTTTAAGATGGGGAATATCATAATATTTTTCTAATATTTTTCAGCAAAAAAAAATTAGGGGTAGTAGTATAAATAGTATTTTTCAACAAAAAAATTTTTATCACATGCTAAAAATTATTGAGAGAAAAATATATATATTTTAACATAAGAAAAAAAAAATGTAATATGTTGCATTGTTTTGCGGATATGAATAAGATGTATCTTGTAACATGTGAGACTTAAAACAAATTTTAAAATATTTTTTAACTTAAAAAAATAATTACGTATTACATATTTTGGGAATTTTTTTTTTTTTTTTTACGAGAAAGTATGTTGGAGTCTTTTACTTTTTAAGAGAATGAATAACATGATATTTTGAATTAGTAGACATTAAAGATGATCTTAACTACTTTATAGGCACAATTGGTTAATAGAGAAACAGGAAAATTCAATGAAGAAATTTACTTACTTCCAAGTTTCACAGACAACAAGATAATCTTCATTCTTGGAGAGTGTAATTCCATTGGCAAAGGCAATATCATTGAGGAAAATAACAGTTTCATTTGATATAGGATTGTACTTTAGAACTTGTCCATGAGGTCTTGCCTCTAACACATCCAAATACCAATCATCAAGTCTATCAAATTTTGTACTTACAACAGTGAAATATATATTTCCATCTGAGGCTTCTATCACATCGTCAGCAAACCTTGTACAACATTAAAAAAATTAATGGCACTATTCAATAATTTTTCTAGTTAGTGACCACAATAAATTTGACCATGTATATTCAAGTTAGTGCTGATGTTGATGAGATTTCATATTTTCTAGAAATATAATTTATTATATATATATATAGGGGCCAATTCTATTTTGCAAAATTTATAACCCATTCTTAAAAGACTCATATTAGGAAGTGTCACTTATTGAACCTTAGAATCTGTCTTTGTAAAGATAACCATACATATGCATAAAATGATAAAAGTGATTCTCCCAACCACAGCACATATACACTTAAAGATGAAATTTTAAGAATATTTGTATAAATTGAATTATTTTTTTATGAATATATTTTCAAATTCTTTACTATTTTATAAAAAAATATTTATTATTATTAGTTTCATATTTTTATATTTTTCAAATTTATAATTCTGTAAATATTCATAGATAATCATGTGATGTTGCAGAAGGGTAAAAAGGTGTATGCATCCCATTCTGAAAGTATTAGTGGCGTACACGTCTTAAATGGCAGATTGTGAGTCACAGCAAGACAAGACAAGATTCTTTTGTACATATAAACAGTGCTAGTCTTTTGATTCAGTGAAGCAGTGGATAGGCCTCAACTGAAACTATTGCTTTTCCCTTTGACTGGGGAATCATGTCTAAGCATTTGTATAGGACCTACCTATTTACATATTTGGATTGTAGTAGGAGATATTATTCTAATGTAATTCCTATGAAAATAAAATATACATATAAACAAGAATTATAATTTGTTGATAAAAATATTTTTGATTCAAATACATTTTTCTAACATTTGCTTAAATATGTCTTAATTTGTGAAAGATTAATTTAACATATTTTTATCAATAAATGTATAATTTGTTAGCTTTTTTCTTAATTGAAGACTAAACCATTGATATCATCATCATACCCAACTCTCAAGGACTTGGGCAGGTACATTTGATATATAATTCACTGCTCATTGGCTTGAGAAAGATACTATAAAGATGATTTCATATTTAGGATTCAATGAAATTAGTAAACCAAACAAGTAAGTGAATAAACCTGCATGTAGATATGTGCATATGTTGATCAGATTCTTGACTCCAATTACCACACCTTGTGCTCTAATTTGATTTTTTTAATTAATAATAATAATAATAATAAATTTTCGCTGTTCAAAAGAAAAAATTGATAAAAAGAAATACATATATCATTTGTGGAAGCAAAATAATTGATCAAAACATATAGTAAATCATGTGTGGGACTAACCTTATTTGAGAACCATTTACTTGTGAAACTAGAACACTGAAACCATCTTCTTCTGTAACTTTAAGCAAACCCTGCAAATCATAAGTATGTTTATTAATCTTTAATCTTTATATATATATATATATAAAGAAACTTCTCAAATTAAATTCTCAAAAGATGATAACAAAAAAGTAAAACAAATCATAGTTTTTCTTTTTCAAATTTTAAAAATAACTTATAAACTAATTTATAGTACTTATGTCATTTACCCTTGCCAAAAACTTATTTTAACTAGTATTTAAATTTATTTAAACTTATCAGAAGTAACAATTCCTGGCTATTCAATAATCCTAAACTACAACATGTCAAGATCATACACTATTAAGAAGTTTCATTTTAATTTGGTAGGATTAAGAGTTTATTTTACCTTGACAGTATCACAAACAATGAGACCACCTTCTTTTGCTGTTGTGATTCCAAGCAAAGTGTTACTCTCAATATGCTTCCAATTCTCCCAAATTCCATTCTTGTGCAATCTCTTAATCCAACCATCTCGAGTAGCTGCATACAGAGTCCCTTCATTATCCACACAAACATCTTCTGGATCCTTCAAAAGTCCTTCCCCAAGTTTAATGATGTTCTGTTCATAAAACAACGTTAGTAAAAATAATATACTAATTCTAATTTAAGGCCATATAATAATTTAAGTGTTAACTTTTCACCTGTAATTGATTGTTTTTGGTTGAAGAGGCAGGTTTTAAATCAAGTAAAACTGGATCTATGGGTGAGAAATAGAAGATTTGAACTGTGAGAGCTACTAAAACCACTAGAACCAAGCTTGAGCTCACTCTAATAACATTGGAAGCCATGATATATTAATTTGAGCTAGGTACTCTAATATTATGTTATGAAAAATTTTCTCATACTTTAAGCCATAGATGAATATATTTATGTATCCAAGAATTGTATTGACTACTGATGCACGAGAATAGAAAAATGTGTGGTTATACTTGAAGCAGGACCATGTAATTTGTTCTGATAACTCTACCTTTTATCATGTCATCATCAACAAAGGTTACATTGAACTTAAAATCATTATAATAATGAATTTAAAAAGTAAATTTTTTCCTTGCTAAGTTAGAAAATAATGTGATTTAAATAAATTGTTCAGCCCATTAAATTAATGAATTATTTTACTTAATATAATAAAAAGAATTGTTTGATGCATTGATATATTTTGTATATACCTTTAGTTTTTATAAATTTTGAGTACCTATGCCTATATAAAGTACAATCTAAATTTGTCTATGTAGAAGAAAATAGTAGATAATTTAGTTAACTAAGATATTAAATAAGAAATGAATAATACATGTTCTTAATTTAATTTTCTATCTAGTTAAATACAACAATAATTGGGTAAAAATTAAATTTTAATTTCGAATGGATGAATATTTAATAAAAAAATTTCATTCCCGTAAATTAAGTTAAAGTTTTCTACTTGTTATAGTAAATAAATTTTGACCCATGTCTCTTATAGTTTATATATTACCAGTACATTTCATGAAAATATTTATGTCTGTTTGATATTTTTTTTTCTCTTAGTTTCTTTATTATATAAAATAAAAACTCATTAAATTATTAAAGTAAAAAATAAATAAAATATATATGAGATCTGTTTAGACAAGAGTAAGTCTTGTTAATTTAGATTATTTTTAATAACCTTTAGTATATAATTTGAATTTTTCGACAATAAAATTAATATCATATTGTACATTAAAATAAAATAATTTAATCAATTATTAAATTATTTTAAAATTGTATTAAAATTTATATACATAATTTCTTAATAATTTATACTAGAAACTACCAAAGAGTATAAATTAACAAGAATTATATCACTATAAAAGGATATATATTTATAAAAATTCTTTATCGAACCACATTTGATAAGCATAATAATATTTGAATGTACTTTTAGTTACTAGAAACGTCACAATTTTTTATTTTAATCCTTAAAAAACATTTATTCATTTTTGTCTCTACATCTAACAAGAGTGATTTTAGTACCTGATTTTAATCTCTTGTGAGAGATTTAAATCAATATCATCCTATTAAATATAAAAACAACAAAAAAGATATTTTTATAACAATTAAAATAAAAAAGTTGTGGTGACATTTTAAAGGACCAAAACATACTTGCTCACATATTTAAACATCAAACATTTGATTGGGAATAAGAGTTTTTGCAGCTAGTTTATTTGATACATCTTATACATTGAAACTGTCATGCCAAAGATGTAATCCTTACAGCAAGCATGTCTTGCTTAACATAACACTTTGAGGTCGTTCAACCAGACTAACATCTCGGTATAGAACTCTTTTCTGGCTGCAAAATTGCATTATTTGTCCATCCTCATATGTATGGATGGCTTTCTAACCGAAGTTTATTCCCTGAGCTAATGGTAGTTCACTTCCATAATTGATGGTACTGCCAAGAACAGCAATTACAATGTCAATTCGAGAATGCACAGGAAAAGATATTTTCAAAATTAACAGAACTTATAACCAAAGAATGCAACATCATAAATTCAACCAAAACTTACCACGTAGAACGCCGCATGTATTGCTTCCACGAGTCACTTCCAGCTTCACGACCACCACCAGTTGCCTTTTCCCCACCAAAGGCACCACCAATCTCAGCTCCATTTGTAGGTATGTTCACATTCACTATACCACAATCACTACCTCGTGGCCTGCAACTCACACCCATGAACAAGCTAAGTATACTATTTATGCAACTATACATGAATCACCAGATTCACCACAAACATCTTTTATGGGTTTTAGTCAGTTTTGGTGTGTGGAGTGTGTAGACCAAACTCATTAGCAAAGATCTCAAGCATAGGATAAAAAGTAGTTCATTAGTACTTACCCGATCCATTTGAATATAGTTTCAGGTCTTTGGGTAAAGATTGAACTACTTAATCCTTGAGGCACAGAATTGTTCAAGGCAATTGCTTCTTCCAGAGTCTAAGTAGAAAATGAAAGTTCAATTATAAACTAAACTCCAAAAGAATAGTCCAATGAAAGATAATATATGTTACCTTAAATTTCATAACATACAGAACTGGACCAAACAATTCTTCTTTAACTACAGCAGCATCTGGAGAAATCTCAACAATTGTTGGCTCTACAAAATTTCCTTTGGACTCTAATACAGATCCACCTGTTAGGATCTTCCCTCCCTGATAATCACAGTATCAAGTAAATTATTTCCACACAGAATACAAGAATCCAATCCAATCCAATCAAAAACTTGCATATCCTGCTTAGCAAAATTATGGACAATTACAGACAAAATATTTATCCGGAGAAAGATGAAACGTGCCTGAGCTTTTATTGCTGAAATTCCCTTCTGAAAGTTTTCCACTGAAGTACGAGTATGCAAGGGCCCAACTAGAGTCCCCTTCTCCAAGGGGTTCCCAATTTTGACTTGTTTGTAGACTCCAAGAAGTTGGTCTAGTACATTTGTGTAAATACTCTCGTGCAGAAACTGCAGCACAAGGAAGCTAAATTAGAAAATAGATATACCTTTAAAAAATCACATGATAGCATTAAAATTATGAATTCAATTTTATAAATTGGTTGTAATACCAGTCTACGGCAAGTTGTACACCGCTGACCAGCAGTACCCACAGCTGCAAACAAAATAGAGCGTGCAGCCAATTTGATGTCTGCATCATCCATGACTATTATTGCATTGTTACCACTTAACTCAAGCAAGCATTTTCCAAATCTCTCATTAACTGTTTTCTGGACTATCGAGCCCACCTATATAACAGAGAAAACCTCATTAGGAACCTGACAACATATAGATCGCAATCTACGAATTATTGTGCATTAAGTAAACATTTGCATTTTTAGTTTTAATAGGGGCACAAAAGTAACATACATGACTGACAGTACATGACACGTGGAAGTAATTGCACTAAAGGGGTGATGTATTAGTGTGTCAGATACCACATTTTTATAGACTGTGACTGGAATAAGACTGATATAATTTGTATAGGCCATTAAACTGAACATTGTTTAGGTGCATCTACCTCTTTCAACAGAATATGAATTTAATAATAATCTATACATACTATTCAATTATTTTAATCATGTCACCTGTTTAAAACATTATGTCCAACTACTAAGCACGCAAAGTACCTTTGAACTTCCAGTAAATGAAACTAGGGGAATCCTTGTGTCTTTTGCTATTGCCTGACCAATATCTGCACCTCCACAAAAAGAGGTGAATATTGCACCAGGTAATTTGTTCTTCTCAAGAACTTGAGCTACTAGCTTTGTTACAGCAATAGTTACCAAAGGAGTTGTTGGAGCGCCCTTCCTTTAATACATATGGGAATCAGAAAAACATAAATTATAAAGACAAAGACAACATGATTGTCATTGAAAATTTGAAATACTCAGAAGAATCTGACAAATGACAATACATGACACAAAAAATCCAAATAAATCGGCATTGAAGGGAACCAACAAAGAACTAGGAAGGGTAGGCTTGATTCATTGATGTCATTGGAAGTTCTTGCACTAAGTGAAAAAGAAAATAAAAACCACAGGAAATGCAATAGGAGAAGTTGGATGGCATATTATCTCCGAAAATGCCACCTTCACCATTGTCATCTACGATAAATTCACTTAATACAAATAAATTTCATTAGAGATCCATCAAAGAGATGGATTTCCCTAATAAGATGTATAGTTGCAGGAAAGCATAAAAATCAAGGAAGATGTTCACCATAACTCTGTTCCTGTACAATATTACTAATTAGTGCTAATAAAATACATATCATAAACATTAATGCATCAAGAACCAAAGCATTGGTTAAACAGAGTTGTGAGTTTAACTGAAGTACCGGTTCCTACACTAGTTCAAGACAAAGAAAAGGGTGGAACACAATAAGACCAATGAAAAATGATCAGACATCTACAAAGAGCATTTTTCCAACTAACTTTGCAAGTGAAATATCTCAATCAAATTCAGAGCTGATGATCACATGAAAATAGAGAGAAAAAAATATTGTACAGGTCATGAAATATTAAGAAAACAATCATGACCTAACTTAAACATGGCCAGTTGAGTAATCTTGTAAAATATACAGAGAGATATGTAGACTTACCACACAACAGTGTTACCACAGACTAACGCTATGCAAGCATTCCAGCCTAAGGCACAACAGAAATGAACATGTTTTAATTACAATGAAAACATCTTAAAATTTTTAGAGCATAGGAAGTGGATATACTACACAAATTGCACTCAAACTAGACAGAAAAATTTCAAGAAAAAGCTGTCTGCTCATAAATGTCCACATTCATCCATTTATTTAAAGTAGGGGTCAGTAATGACACCAAATGACCAAGTGACAGTGAACAAACACACTGACATTTCAATCTGATTATATGTAATGTTGCATTGATACCTAAGATCCAAAGGAATTTAGGTACATTAACACAAGATGACAAAAAACCATACCTAGAACAGCGCATGGAAAGTTGAAAGCAGTGATCACGCCAACTATTCCTAGTGGGTTCCATACCTGTGGTGTAAAAGCATGTGTTCCAGTTAATATCATACTATTACAAATCAGTACAAGGACAGTGAGTAATTATGCTCAATGACATACCTCAAACATCATATGATCAGGACCTGTTAAATTACAAGTAGAAGAAAACAATACATCAACATGGGAATATCTTAAGACATAAATTGGTACAATAAACAAAAGACTATAATATGTAACTAGTAGGATTATAAATCTTACGTTCTGATGGTATAATTGATCCATTCAATTGTCGGCTTAGCCCAACAGCATAATCACACATATCAATAATTTCCTGCAATGGATAGAATGAAAGATGACAAACTATATCATATACAAATATTATGTGCAAAATCTTTCACACGATAATTTTCTCCTTTACATGATGCATGTGATTAATTTAGTTCTTTGCATAATCAGAAAAGGAACTAAAACTTTTTTGGAGTGCAGTTTGCCTATACACACACGAAACATTTTGGTATGCCCTCAACAGGAGAATTAAGCAACTTTGAAAAACAACCATCTTCAGAGAACCAAATATAGGCCATAAGCCAAGAAGATGCAGAGACTATTGAAAAATTATGAAATATAAACAATGTACTAAATCGGGATAGAACAACCACTTTATTTTGAAGTAGAAATTAGAATTATATTCTGAGAATAGAACCCTGCAATTAGATGAAAAACATATGATTGAGGGAAAAAAATGTAAATGTAGTTTGACTATGAGCAGCTGGTCAGGAAGAAGACCACCATGAAAAAACAGTAAAACTAATTACTTGGCAAATTATTATATCCCTTCACATTTCTAAGAACATTAGCCATATGAATCGCAAGATAAAGCTACAGGGCATAGATCAGAACGACCTAAATTTGAATGTCAGTGAGTACATCATACTGTTCTAATTAGATGCTTGCAGAAGTTCATCACTAATTATCATTTAGTTGACAATAATGAAGTGTTAGAGCCTTATGCACAATCTAACAAAACAATGCATAACCAAGAGATTTGTGATACCTGAACTTCCCCGATTCCTTCAGGAAGAATTTTTCCCATCTCAAGTGCCACCAACCTACCCAAAGGATCCAATTTGTCCCTCAAAGCATCACCAATCTGTCTCACAATCTCACCTCTCTTTGGTGCCGGAACCTGCAACAACATTACAAGCACATCCTCAATTAGTTTCCAACAAAAACAACATTCGTTAGCAATATAGCATAAGTGACAGTGTCTTGTGTCACTTAATCAAGTGATCCATGGATCAAATCCAGACTAACTTGACTATAGAATAGATTATGTTAAAAGTAGAAATGTGTGAGCAAGAAACCCCCAACGAAATTGGTCACTACAAAATTTACGCTAACCACAAAGATCCAATACTAGTTGCAAGTACCAACTCTACCATGTAACTAAAACAAAATTATGAAAACACCCAGAAAAATTAAATAAATAAAATATTATTTTAAAAAAAAAAAAAAAAAAAAAAAACTCACAGTCATCCATATCTTGGTTGCTTCACTGCAAGCTTGCAAACCCTCTTCGTAATCATGCAAAGTTGCTTCAGTCACTTGAGCTATAGTCTAAATTCAAATCACCAGCAAGAATCACATATAAAAAAACCAAAAAAATTCCGAAATGATAAATTATTGTAATTAGAATGATGAGAAGGTGAACCTGATTGTTAGAAGGATTAAGAGAAGCGACGGAAGAACCAGTGGCTTTCCATTGGCCATTGATGTAGGAGCCAATGTTGGAAGAACTGAGACCGATCTCATTGAGAAAATCCAAGCTAGTGTTATCGGAACCCATGTTTTCGGTGGTGTCTGCAACAGAATGAAGTTACGTGTGTGCAATGGATACTCAAAGTTGGGGAAAATAGTTTTAATTTATAGAAAAGTGTTTGCTAATACTCTCTGACAGTGACAGACACGAAGTGATGGGAAAAAGTGACGCTGATTTTGTATAATATGCATTATGCAGATTGCTAACGTGGCATCTACAGAATACGTTAGGTTAACCGATAAGAACGACGAATTACGTTACCGGGATATTGCGCTTTCTCAAGAACTAACGTTGTAACACCGAAAGAGTACTTGTACTTTCTTAATCACCCTAAAATTCTGAAAATTTATTTTTATATTTTCAAAATTATTCTATCTTTGTTTAACCTTCTAATTTATAAATACATGTATTTCAACTATAAAGATTAAAGTATGATAAAATATTTTATAGGAATAAAATTAAATATTCTAAATTTATAAAAAAAAAATAAAAGATAGTGTTTGATTTCAGAAATTATTTTCTGTTTTTACTTTTATTTTTTTAAAAATAATTTTTTATAAGAATTTAAGTTAGCTTATATTTACAATTTAAAATTAAAAAAATATTAAGAATTACAAGAATTCAATTATGAAATTTTAACTATACATGCCTATTCATATCAATTATACTTAAAGAAAGAAATAAAAAAAAAAGACCTAATAAAATTGGTGTTGACGAAATTACCTTAAAATTTCACGCATTTTAATATTTTATTTTTCAAAAAATGGTTTCGTTACTTGTTGGGCCCAGACAAGAAAGATAGTGTAAAAGATAACACAATCGTTGACACAAAAATTGAAGTACTTGCGTAACCAATCACGGAAGTTTTGTTTTTTTCTTTTTTGTTTTTTCTGTTTTTGATAGAAGGAGACTTTAGTAATAAATTAATAATTGGATTTGTTTCATGAACATGTTCAATATGACAACTTTTTTTTAGACGAATATGACATGTTTTAATGTGTTTGTTCATGTAACATTAAATAAGGTAGGTATAATCTTTTAGTACTTTGATTTTGTTTTAGTGTACGTAAAATGTAAATGATAATTATTTCAGAAATAAATAAAGGATAATATTTTAACAAATAAACAATGATAATATTTAAATCGTGTCGAAAGAAAAATAGAGGAATTTTTAATCTATTTCATGTCTAAAATTTTTTTTGCCCTAAATATACTATAAAATAGTAGGAAAGATAAGTGGAGTATTAATTTTTTGTTTTATTTTTTTTAGAACATTAAATAATTTTTTATAACATAAAAAAAAAAAAAAAAAAGAAACCCATATGCTTGTTGCAGGGTCACTTGTTTTCTTATGAATTTTTCTTTGAACATATAAACAACTTGATGTGCTTGTTCATGTTGTTTCAACTGTTAAGAATTAAAGATGCCTCAAATAACTCTTCTGCTAAATCTTTCTTCCAAATAATTTCTCACGATCTACTTTTACAGACAACCTTAAAAATAACAAGATGAAGATAAACATACAAAACAAGGAATTTGGATCCTCTACAGCCACCATGCTGAAAAACTTGAATCATTGATTGGTAATTTAAATAGTAATTAATGAAGAGAGAGGATTTAACCAGTGGTTCCAAGATTTGTGCTGCAGATAGAATCCTGCAGAAGAGGCAGCAGAGGATCTTCATTCCAAATCAACATCTTTGAAAATGAAATTTAATTTTATATACAAAAAGTTATATTATACAATATATTCTCTCCTCTACTAGAAAGATCGGAAAATAGTGATAAATTGTTAATAAAAGAATTCAGTGACAACAATATCATGCCGAATCAGATGAGTCAATGCTTTCATCTGAAGTGTGTGTTTGGTATATATAAAACCTTCACAAATCTTACAAAAACAAGAATAGAAAACTAATGCTTTCATTTATTTTACATAAATAATCCTCATCCATGGTCATATTTTTATGATACATTTCTCTAGATGCGTAAAAAAGAAAGAAATATGGTACTCCTAAAATCACAACTCATAAGTAAAAAACCACTATGCAATATCTTGCTATTAGTTTCTTAAAATAATAAATTTTTCCTTTTCTTTTGTAGCATGGTGTTGAGGAAGTTGAGGTAGAGACTGTCTTGCCTGGACATTTTTACGACTTATAAGAATTTATGACATGGAGACACATTCACAATACTAGATAATGTATGGATCAAAATTCATAAGAAATCCAGGGCCAAGGGAAAGTGCCTTAGTTTAAGAAATTCTGTGTTTGATTATGTGTTAAAGGTGATGCTGAAGGAAAGAACTTCTTCCTATGCTACTCCCCATTAGAAATCTTAATAGCAGCAGCACAAGACCAAAACATTCAGTTTCAGAATATAAATCTACAACAATGAAGACTGACAATAGTAATGTGCAATACTTTACTTTAAAATTACAACAATCATTTCTTGGACTAGAGTCATTTTTTTTATAAGCTTGAACTAGGGTCATACTCCTTACTAGTAAGTAATAACTAATAACAATGCATACATATTTTCCTTGGTAATTTTGAGTAATCATTATATTTAGTTGTTTGTTTAAGAACTTAACTGGTCCGTAGTATAACTTTAAATATAAGAAACCACATTAATAACTTGCAAATGTCTTAACCAATCAAATTATTAGAACATAATATAATACACCTTCTAAATCAAAATTTCGTCATAAACCACAAGAAGGAAATGATACCTGGGATGATTTGCAGCACAACTCAATCACATATGTTTAATGAAGGTGAGACAGAATCATAAAATTCCATTTGTTCTATGAAACTGTTACATGTCGAGGTACTTATTGGACAAGAAATGTTTGGTAGACAACTCCAATACGCTAACAACTACTTGTAAAATGTGAAGAAAATGGAAGAAGACGTATATATTTTATAAGTTAGTTGGTTGCATGTTGGAGTTGGTTATGTAGCATTGCTCCTTATTGAACTGACCCCAAATCTCACATGCCCATTGTAACCTTGCAGCAGTGCATCATCTCTCACCACCATTGTAACCTCAATTTTAAATCTTGTTTCATTTTTGGCCCTTCTATTTATGAAGCTGGAACATCTTTGATCATACACCACACACACATGATCAGATTCAATTTTCCAACCTTCAAAATCTATGTACATTGTGACAAAGTCTTGTTTATCTTCTTCACTCACAGCAATCTTAACTTCAATTCTTCGCATGTTGTCTGTGCGTAGGTACTTACCAAAGATGAAGCCAAAAATGAAACCAAGTGAGGGTGGAGATGGAGATGGAAAAGTAGAGAGATCAATAGTTATATTATCCTTTGTTGTCTTATACTCCAACCACTCCGGAACACTATTTCCTGGATACACATAAACCGCTTGATAAGAGCGATGATTAGAATCATAATCATTGTAATTTTCAACACAATCATGATTTGGTGTGGACAAGTGTTGGTTTGCAAATTTCATGGCGTTGATTTGCACATTAAATCTGATAGCCACTAGAGAATGTTCATCCAAGTTCAAGCAATTCCAGAACCGAACCCTTTTCATGTTCTCCTTCAATTTTTCAGCAACCATAGAAGGAAACAATACAGACTTCAATAATTTGCAGTCTGTGACATTTAGAGTTTTAAGGGACTGGGGAAGCTCTGGTAGAGTCCTAAGTGAAATGCAGGATTGTGCATTTAGAGTTTTAAGGAACGGGGGAAGTGCTGCTATTGTTTGAAGAGTGGTACAATTGCTTAACTCAAGATGTAGCAGTTGGTTAAGGTTGTTGAAGGATGAAGGTAAACTCTCAATGGCACTTCCTTTTAGATGTAGCAATTTAAGCTTGCTTTGATGTCCAAATGATGAAGGAAGTGCTTTTAACTTCGTCCATCCTAATCTCAGTTCTTTCGTATTCTCCAATATCAGTGAGAATTCTGTAACATTTTTGCAACGATCAAGGTTGAGATAACTGAGGTTGCATGCATGAGAATTGCTTGTGACTCTTGTAAGGGAACCACATCCAGAAAGGTCTAGTTTCTCAAGTTTCTCTAGAGAGAAAATAGATGGATCCACACTAGTCAACATAGAACAATGTTGAAGAACCAATACTTCAAGATTAGTGGCTTTTGACAAATCTGGCAGCTCCTTTAACTTGTTTGAACCTCTAAGGTCAACTTCTTTCAAATTCATCAGATTCTGTGATAAAATGAATCAAAATGAAGATATCACGCAAGCTAAATTAGTTAATTTTGTATTACTTGGATTAACAGAAAATATTTACCTTCTCTCCATCCCAAAGTTTTTCCATTTTGCCGCATTGCAATTTCAGTATTACAAGTTTTTCTGCAGAAAAATTTTCTGGTAAAGATTTTAAAGGGTAATAATCCCAATGAAGAAAGCTTAGTTCAGATGCCAAAAGGAGAGGCTCTTCAGCTAGAATATGTTGATTGTAGCAATCATAATTATCTTCCCCAGAAATTTCCAGAAATTTTAGTCTCCTCATCCTAGCAAATATGTGAGGCATTAACTTTTTCTCCTTAATCTTTGGCAAGTCAATTTGTATGCTTCTAATGGCCTCAGTAAACTGAAATCAATGTAAAAGAAAAAGAAAAGAATTATTAGATATAAAACCCACATTTCTCTCACACACAAATCAAATCTTATTCACAAGATACTAAATTTTGTAAGTCTTAACCTTGTCATTTTTCAACGCTTCATAAATGTCATCATGATCCCATAATCGACTGCGACTTCCAGGTTCCGTAGACTCTCCACGAACAATTTCCCAAGCCATTTTCTGAAAACTATCATGCACAGATACAAAATTATCTTCGGAGAAATTTATAAGAGCTTTATCTTTCAGCTTTTCTAATCCAATATCCACTGAGTTAACACTTTCTCCCAATAAAGATTTTAGAGAGCTCATCTTTATCTTTGGATGTGATCTACAAAAGTAACATGCAAGATCTAGAAAAATTTGTTGCTCTTTATGATCTAGATCATCATAACTCAGTTTCATTCTATCATAAACTTTTCGAAGAGGCCTTTTTACAAGCTCATCTAGCTCACTCTCCCATACTTGCATGTTTTTTGCACTAAGAAGATGAGCCATTTCATTAAGAACTAATGGAATGCCTTTAGCATACGTGACCACCCTTTTTGATAGCTCATCATACTTTCTCTGATCATCACATTGGTTAAAGGCATTCAAGTTGAAAAGTTCAAGTGCTTCATTGAAACTCAATTCTCCAAGCCGGTATATCTCACCAGCTTTGTTAGCTTTAAGCACTTGCTCATCTCTAGTTGTTACTATTATTCTACTACCTGCTCCAAACTCATCAATAGGTACCAGCAATTTTTCTAGGAAATCTGAATCATTCACATCATCTAAAACAATAAGAACTCTCATTTGATGAATTCTCTTAACTATATCATCAGGCAATGAATTTGGCGTGTCAATTTTCAAATCATTTCCTAGTAGTTCAGAAAATATTTTGTTCTTCAAATAAATGGTTCCATGCCTCATTGTTTGTTCTCTTTCATTGGCTAAAAATAAGTAGCCCTGATATTCAGACCTTAGTTTGATGAATACCTCTTCTGCAAGGGCTGTCTTGCCAATACCACCCATACCCCATATTCCAATCAGACGGGTATGCTCTGGCTCTTTGCGTATCAATGATTCCACATCTGCAATTTTTTCTTCAATTCCAAATGGTCTTTTAAAGTTAACAAGAGGTTTATCCAAATTCTTCAGCAAAAGATTGATAGTTTCTTTAACCAGCTCAGCCTCAGTTCTATACAAAACACACAGAGAAAAACTGAATTATAAAACCAATGTCAATAACATGAACAAACCAAGTTGTGCTAGTATGCATATAACTATATATCACCTAAAAAATATCGAACAACTTTAATTTCCAGCAAACCAATCAACTCACTTACAAAACATATACTTATACATATTAATTATTTTTTTCTGTTTATATTTTATAACAATTTATAACAAATTGTTGTTGTCTGATTTCTATTTATTTCAGTTTTCTACCAAATATTTTTTATATCGAAATGCAAGTAAATAGCTTACTTAAATGATGATGACCTAAATCCTGATATTTTAGTAGATATCTTCAAAGCCTTTCTCCAAATTTGCACCTTGGTCCCATATTTTGTTTCATGCTCAGCAAATGCATTTTCGTAAGTTGGGGATGATTGATGTCGTACATCTGTAGGTTCCACTTTGTAGAATACAGGGATTACAGTTTGTCCAAATTTCTCTCTGCATTTAAGTATTGTCTCAAGTTCTTCTAAACACCATCGAGAAGATGCATAGTTTTGTGAGAATATGATGAGTGACATAGATGATGCTTCAATTGCTCCAACAAGTGATGGCCATATTTCTTCTCCCTTCTCAAGTTTTTCATCTACAAACGCATTTATTCTCTTCATGTCAAAAGCCGCAGTCAAATGACTAAGGAACGCGCCACGGATGTCCTCACCCCTGAAGCTAACAAAAACATCATACTTTATTTCAGGAACAACGTTGTTATCTGACATCATGGTGTTGGATCTGAACAAGTGAAGCCAGAATATTTATGAGCCACTAGGTGATTAACTGGATGGAAAAACAAAGAAGGAGGATGTGGTATGAGAAATATGATACTGTTTCTTACTTTTCTTTGGCAAAATTTGATGATTGATGGAGATGTGAAGAAGTTATTGGCCAAGAATATTACATACCAAAGTAACACTGTTTCTTCCTACCCTACCTACTGACTGCAGCTTCTGCTACACGCAAAAGGACATTTTCACTTGCAAAGAAAAATGGGACTGTTAAATAGATGGGTTTAAATGCCTCAACTAACTGGTTTTTAATTCTATATGTCAGTTCATATCAATCAAAATAAGATGAACAAATACTGACAAGACAACATTTAACACAATTCTGTAAAAAAAAAATATATAAAAAATTAACGCAGTTGTTATAGTTGTGAGGTATTTGAATTTCTTAAATATACCTATTGGAGTTTGTTTTTGATGGCAACAGGCTCAAAAATAAAATTTTACCCTGCATAGTTACCAACACAAACAAGGTGGAAGAGATCATTTCTATATTCATTATTCAAGTCATGTGTCATAAAACATACTATATACTGCCTTTTATAGGCAAAACACAATAACAGAACAAAATAACAACTAGTACATTCTTAACATTAAATTAGTCAAAGGTTGTTTGCTTCCAATCTTTTACTAAGGGCAATGGTAAAATTCTATTTGCTACTTCATATTTTGTGGACAATGTTGGAGGTGGAGTGGAAGTTGGTTCTTAACTTATCTAGACAATGCAATAAATTTAGCTTTTGATTTTTATCTTTGAATTTAATTTTTGTCTTTATTTATTTTTCTAATGTTACCTCCCTTAAATCAAGCATATATTATTTCAAGCATTTTCTTTGACTTGTAAAACAACACAATCTTTGACAGGCCTAATAAAAATATCTGTTATTTACTTTTCAATATAACAACAATTAATCCTCATTTCTTTTTCATTATCACCCCTAATCTCCAAGATCTGTACACATTATCCGTAGTAGGTTGGGATATTAATAAGTGGGTGCACATGATAAATGTGTGAGTTTACTCGTTTGAAATTTCACTGCCCCCAGACACATCTTTCTATTACCCTTTTTCTTCTTTTGTTTTTTATTTTCATTTGTTTTGTGCCAATGAGGCCTCTGCCTTAGGCCCATTCAAAATCCTTTTTATTATATGTTATTTAAAAAATTAATTTTGATTTAAATCATAAGGTGCTATAATTTATTGTATTGTATTATTTTTAGTAAAATTATTTAATTTAAAAATATATATTATTTATATCATATGATAATTTTATTACTCATTTAAAAAGTTTTTTTTTTGTTCTTATGAAAAAATTCTTTTAGTTTTGACTATTTTATATTATTAAATAAATTTATTTGTTATATTCATAGCTTATTTGAACGAATTTTTAACTATGAAATCAGCTTTGAACTTTTTTATTTTAATTCCAATAGCTTAACTTTTTTATTTTAATTCAGAGATAGGCTTATGTGGAGTTTGTCTTCTGGCATGGACACTGCGGCAACAAAATTGGATTAAGAAGAATTAAGATCCTTAATTTCAATCATTAGAATCATTATACCCTTAATTTGAGATTATTTATGTTGTAGGATAATGATCGAGTGAACTACCATTAAAAAATATGTTAAAATTGTTTTATTATTAAATTTTATATGGTAAATTTATCATGTAAAAATTCAAAATAATAAATTATTTTAGTGTATAATTCAAATATAGAACACGTCTATGACCTCAAATTCCCTCAACACTGTCCTGCATCTGGGGCAATTATATTGGCGAAATTACTTGCATAACCAAGAATAATTTGCATAACACAAATTCAAGTTATAGAGAAATCAACTTTATTTTATAATATTAAGTAAATCAAAACTAAAGTTTCAAAATCAATTGAGATGTTTGTGAGATTTCAGTGGTTGATGAATACCAAATACTAACACTGCATGGATTCGCCAAGATCACATGCAAAACAGCAGTTTTCAACCTTCTCGTCTAGTTAGGTGAAAATTCCCGAATATTTATAGAACCATTTTTATTTGCTAAGAGCATCTCATCAACTCTGTTTATAATTATAAGATTATATAATCACTTTATGAAGAGAAAACTCTACTTAATAAAGCAGTGGAGCACCAAATTATTGACGAATATTTCAGTCACCAATTGAGAATAAAATATGCTTTCATTCAACTAAACCATACATACAATACTATCTTGAAAAAGAGAATAACTGGTTTCAGCTTAATTATAATTGATATACACAAATCTAATCATTACTTGGATATAATGCATACGCACAAAAATTCTTTAGATTCTTTCTAAAAAGTATTAGCCAATAAAATCCATCACCAATCCAGTTTCACATAGAGATTCGAAAATAGTCAATAAACGATAAGCACTAGGAATATTGATTAAAATAATTTTCACATCCATCACTGTCAAACAAATAAGACGAATTAACGAAATAACAAATAAGCTTTAACTTAACAACGTTAAATAACAATCCAATTCCCTTTGCATAATATACAAGGCATTTTCCGAGACTAGTTGCTATCCCCTAGATCCTCCAAAACCCTCAATCCATTCATTTAGAGAAAATCATAATATATACACCCATTTGTGATAAGAGAAAACCATAATTAATTTTATACAATAATAATTTAGCAAAACGTAGAATATGCTATGCACAATTTTGGTCTCAACAATATGTGGATTCACCATAAATGTAGTCAAGTATAGCAATGACTCCAAAAACAAACGCTTGATCCATCCCAGGATTCACCACCACATGATACAAATCCTTACTTTCCATCAATTTCTCCACTTCCTTGTTCACCCCAACCTGTGTATAAATATTGGATCATCCACACATTAATTAACATCTTAATAATGCAATGCTACATATTATAGTTAACAGAATAAATTAACAGAGAAGCATAATCAAATACCTGAGCTATTATGTTGCCCCTGATGTCAACAATGCTACAACTCCTATCAGGGAAATAACCCTTAATCTCAAAGTCCCAGCTTTTGTTACTAGAAGCCCTGGGCTCAGTGGAGATTCTAATCCCATTGTTCCTAACCAAACAAGAATTAGGTTCCTTCAAGCTGAAAACCAGGTTCTGTAATCCTTCAAAGTCAAGGCTATAACCTTTCCACTTCTTGTAAATGCTTAGTGCTTCAACCATCCCTCCCTGCACATTAATTACAATAAGTTAAATTAAAGTTGTAAATTTAATTAACCTCTGAATAGCAAATCAATCCCACATAAATTGCTTAGTGTGTACAAGTAAAACTTACTATAGATATAGCTAGCAAATTAAATTAACGTACACATGTATAAATGTGTGTGTATTAATATGTATACAATATTGCATAGTCTGATAAAGGCTTCAATTTGATTGACAAAATGTATATACAATTTCTTATATACTTTTAGTAATATATTCGTTTATCAGAATTAAAATTTCACTATAGTAATTTGTAGAATAGAAGTTTGTATTAAATAACTAAGATCGATATAGATTATTTAAATAAAAATTTCGATTATGATCAAAGAACATTAATTACTAAAAGCACGCAAGAAAATCTATATATAAGTTTTGTTTATAATATTTTCAAACATATATACATTTACCTTTCGACGTATAAGAAGTAAAGCATCTCCTTCTCCATCTCTTATAATCAATTGACCCTTCGTGCCATGAATACCACAGCCATCAACCCTGAAAACAACCCTTTGGTCACCACAATCAGTGACTACAAAACCCCCTCCATTCACTACATGTGGCCTTCTTCTGACCCCAAACACCGTCTGAGAAGATGAACAGTATTGTTTGCTAATGATTGGCATCATGCTCATATTCAATGTTTTCTTAATTTTTCCTCTATGTACCTTGTACGTAAATACTGTAAACTTCTTGGTTCTATCTTTCTACGTGCTCAAAATATATAGTTGCAAACTTTTCTTGGCTTTCCTCATACCAACCAATTATAGATTTATATATATACAAATCAGTGGACCCACAATGAAAAAAAAAATAATATATAAATAAACAAATATATTTTATGATCAATTATAATACAAGTTAAACCAGTTAATTACTTTATAAAATGTAAATATATATAATTATATGCATTTTATTTTATTCTTTTTTTTACATTTTATAAAGCAGTTGATTGGTTGATTTATAATATAATTAGTTATAAAATATATTATATATATACATATTTATTTTATTAACTTTTTTTATATTTTTCTATATATATTATAACTAGTTGTTTATATAATATAGTGGTCTATCAAATATTATAAATATATATATATATATATATATATATATATAATAAATGAAAACAAGGATTTTTCACTTGTGTGACTTGACTTCTCTTATTAGGTTTGGCAAGTTTTGACGTATAGGAGATAGAAGAATCTTACTAGGCACTATATGGTTGAGGTTGCTTGTGGATTAGATGAAAGATGGGGCATGTTCACATGCGCATTAATTGCTTAAACCCCACATTTCTCTATGATAATTAGTCCAATATTGATAAGCATGTGTTGGCGTGTTAGACTGCTCTTTTAGCTACGTTAGATTGACTTACCTTATTGGGTTTTAGTAGTGTTGGAATCCCAAAACCATAAGATTTCAAATGTACAAGTTTAGGGGCAATATTGGCAAGAAAATAAAGTAACTAGTTAGATATAGTGGTTTTCAAAAGTGTTTGCAAGCTTTTTGAAATTCGGTGGAGTAATTAATCAAACCTACAATTCAAAAAGGAATAATTGAAAAATGTGAAAATAAACGAATCTTGTGCTTTGTTGGAGAAAACAATTAAGCACGTTGCTACCTGAATGATTGGATGATATGCCATCAAATTTTTATTTTCTTCATAAAAAATCGTTATATTTATCTAAACATATTCAACTAAAGGCTTTTGTGTAGACATAATGAATGCATTTGGTTTAAGTACAATTAAGGAATGATCTAATTCAGACAATTAAGAGATACGTTAAGTTGTTATTTATATTTAATTTTATAGATAAAAAATAAATAAGCTATTAAAATATTGATACAAATTTGGCATTTTTTCTTGTCTAAAAATTTGGCATGTGTTAACAAATACTACTAGGTTGCTAAAAAACATTAACAATATTATGGTGTTTCTTATCATAATAGTTGTCAATTGGTGGTGATGCCACGTGGAAGACAGAAGATGGAAGTCAAGGAGACGCGGCCAATAGATGAAGAGCATTTGGACCACAGAGAGTTCGAGAAGACGCGGTTTACAGCATGTTTTCATCTTACCCAATTGTTTTTATTTTATAAAAAATTATTTTTATTTTTAAAATTTGAAAATTGAAAATACATTATAATTTTATTATAATTATATTTATATTATAGTGTTTTTATCATTTTTATTTTTCATTTTTTAAATTCTCTGTGACAACAATGAAATTAATGTTTTTTATTTTTAAATTTAACCTTTATTTTAATAATGTTCTCAGAAAAAATATTTTTAAAGTTACAACTAAATATATTATTTTTCATTATTATTTGTTTCAATAAAAATAAAAGTAGGAATTGGGTAAATCAAGCATACTCCTTAATTTCTAATGATGTAATTTGTAGTGGTTAAATAACCGAAAGTCATGCTAAAATACAATTAAAAGTTGAAAGAAAAATTTTGAAATACTAAAATTAGAAATTTATATAAATAGATTTTTCTACATAACCTTACACAGAACAAGTAATTAATTTAACATAGTTTTCTTAAACAAATTATTTTTAATAAATAATTACTTATCATGTAAAACATTTATTTTTCATATTTTTTATTCAAAAGTCTTTTTCGTAAAATAAAAAATTACCAATTATTTAACACTATTTTTTTAATATGATTAAAACTAAACTACTCTATTTCAGTCTTTATTTATTTATATATTTTATCTTTCTAGTTATTTATTTCTTTTAATCTATACTCTTTAATAATTTCAAATAATCTTTATTATAATTTTAATTATTTATTATAATTTTAAAATATAACTTACGTAACTAATAATATTTACTTATTTTAAATCTTGATTACATTAATACTTTCTTGTACAATAAGTCAATTAAAACAATACTAAAAAAATCAATAAAAATCATAATTTAAAAGTTACTCAAATATATAGCAAAAGAAAAAAAAAAGACAGAAAGTAGAAGTTAAACTTTTTTCCTGTTTATTTGGTGGGGTGAAAAAGAATACTTTAGTCTAAAGATGTTAGATATCCTTACGTAAAATCATGATAATATTTGTCTTCTTCTCAAAAGCTTTACTTAGATCTATGAAAACAAAAGAAAAAGATTAGATGATGATGTTAATTTTTAAATTTACTATTTATTTAGAAGAATAAATAAGAAGAAATTTCTTAGTGAGATATTAAGAAAAATCAAAATAATAATAAAAAGCACTTATTCCTTTAACCAAGAAAAAGTGAATGCGGAGGAGGGAGAAGATTTTTTTTTTTTCATATTTACTTATTTTATTTATCCAAATAATATAATTTGTACTTTCTTTTTATTTTATTATATATGTTATTTATTTCACCACTCATTCAAATAGAGTACCACGTTTAGAAAATTAGAAAACAAAATTGTGAACCATCTGTCACTTTCTTTGTATAATCCTTTGTTAGGTTTAAAAGAAATAGAATGGGAGGGTTAAAATAGAAAGGATATAAATTTTTGTATTATTTATTTATTTTTACAGATTTTTTATTTCTTTTTGTTTCTACTTATTTTAACAACATATATCATTTCTACTATAATTTTTTTATTTATTTTAATCCTTTTTATTTCTTTCCTCCTTATTTTACTTCTAAATCAAAATAATAGAAAATAAAAAATAACTATAGTTTCGTACATTTTCATAACTTGACTTTCGTCAAAATAAAAGGAATCTACATTTTTTTTTAAAAAAAAAAAGATAATATAGAAATTGAATGTTTCTTTCACTATACATATTATATAAATAAATTATATTTAAATATATAAATGCTTATAAGTTTATATTTTCTCATTATCTATCTTTATACCCTATTTCTTCTCTTTCTCATCAAATCTATAAATCTAACCTTAACTCTCATCATCATCAACCATAACCTCTTTCTCTTTTTTTTTTCTTCTTCTTTAACTCCAATTCTATGCATCATTCCATATCCACCATTCAACACCTTTAAATATCTATTTTCATATATTCCTAAGAGTCTCAGAAAAAATCCACAAGATTCTTCTGAGTGATCATTGTTATTTTTATCTAATTTAGCCTTCAGATAATAATAAATTTAGATTGTAAGTATTATTAAGATTTTCTTGTAATTTGGATGTTTAAATGTGATTTGAGTGATAACGAGTAATATTATTAATTATTTTAATGATTAGAATGATGATTTTGATGTGATAAATGTTTTGGTGTATGATATTTAAAGTATTAGAATTTATATTGGTGTTATTGTTATTATTATTATTATCATTGTTATTATTATTATTATTATAAAATGAATTGTGAATGAGTGGATGGGTGTACGTGTACCGAATGAAAGAATATATTGGATATTGTCGTTAAAGATTCTAAATCGAAGACCTTGATTCATCATAGTAGTGTTTGTGAAATGATGCATTTTGAACTATTTATAATGGTAATGAATTAAGGAAATTTAAATTTGGAATATGAGAGGGAAATGATGATAGATAGATGAACTGGTCAATAAATATAGAAATTGGATGTTAAGTCTTGTTAATTGAATCATACATTATTTTTTTTAACTGTGTTTGGACTAAAATTAGTGATTTAAAGCATTTCATTATCCAATTTTCATTTAATTGAGATTTACAAAGTTAAAATTGGAATTTAAGGTCATTTTGAGTCTTAAAAGAGTTGGAAAGTTTGACTCTAGAGATGGCAAGAAAAGGACTTAGTGTAAAAAAATTTACACTAAATATCTATCACTCCACGGTGAGCATAACAGACAACTCATGTCGAGCATGAATGTGCAGAGGTGTATGGCATGCCTTTGGACAATCACTTTGAGTATGAGAAGTTATGTTGAACACCACATTACGAAGAGAGTTAATGTTCTATCTAAAAACCTTGTCAATGTTACAAATGTGTATTATGAACTTAACAACTTAATGTGATATACAAAATGTTACAAATATATGTTATGAGTCTAACTCAACCCTACAAGATCCGCTTATAAGGTGAGGATTGTCCCTCACTTGTAAACATGTAACATGTCATATCTCTAGCCGATGTGGGATCCCCAACACACCCCCTCACGCTGAGAGGTGGACATCTCGAGTGTGGAGACTAAACAAACAGGTGGTCCAATATCGGTCCAACAACGAGTGACAAGATAAACCCAACAACAACAAAAATCCTAATATAGACTCTGATACCATGTTGCAAATGTGTGTTATGAGCCTAACTCAACCTTACAAGACCGGTTTATAAGGTGAGGAGTATATATGACATATTACATATATATATAAGTGGAAAACAATCATCACATATATACATGTAACATGTCATATCTCTAGGACGGTGTGGAATCTTCAACGGTCAATTGACTACTCATATTTAAATTAAAGTGTAACTCAATTGACTATAATTATTCATACATTTTCATGAGATATTTTATACCTTACTTTCCATAAGCATGACATCATGCAGTATAAAAGTAATAATTATTATTAAATAATATTTAAGTCATTTGTTATGTTTAATTGAGTTATTATGGCTACTAATTTTATATTTTGTATTAGAAAAATTAATATTTCTCTATTAAAAGGTGGGTTCTTATACAAGAACCATTTTCATATTATCATTGTCAAATTAGCTAATTTATTGGTGTAAAGTTGCTTAATTCACTTTTGATGGATTTTATGGTGTCACGTGAGATTTAAGAACTTTAAGATATTTTCTATCTAATTTTGAAATAAATAAAAAAATAAAGATTTCACGATTATAAATCAGTGAGAATTGTTATTTATATAAAAAAATCTACCACATTATATTAAAATAAAATGTCTGAATATATTAAAAGAAAATGTTTGAGTATTATTTCTGAATCTGTGTATCAAAGAATAATTTACAATATGAATTTATAAACTATTTATCATCTAACTAAGGAAAGAAAAAATAGGTAATCAAATCAAATTACCAAATCTGTCATAGTAAATATAAAACAAAACTTACATTTATTATGGAATAATTATCTCAATTTTTTTCCTCAAATTAGTGAATGTATATCTATTATTCTCAAGTTGCAAGTTAGATCTTTGAACTGTTTTTTGGGAGAGTCTCATTACGTGACAACTCATATACTCAAACAATCAGTCACCGTATGTGTATATCTTCTCAATTTTCAATTTTTAAAATTTTTTAAATGATAATGCAATGTAAATATGTTTTAACATGTCGTGGTGGCAGTTTGGTTGCATATTGGCGTTGGCTACCTAACATTATTGTTTGTGGGAAGTCCCTTAGTGGACATATATGTGAATTGGTCTTGAAAGGATTTTTCTTGATGGTTGTAATACTATTGTGCAATTTGAAGGAGGTTTGTGATACAATACTTTGAAAGGTGTTTATTGAATAATAAAAGGAAAATGTAGCCGATTAATAATGTAAATGGTTGTGCACTATCCTCAAAATATAAAGAGTAAATGGGATTGGAAAAATAAAAGTGAGCATAAAATTGATGAATTGTTCAAGAATAGTGTGATATTTGTGATTTATTGTGCACGAGGTGGCAACAATAAATTTGATGAATTTTGTTGTGATTGTCGCTACAATGGAACCTTTGCTTATGACAGCATCTGTGTAGAGTGATAACTTGTTTGCATGTGTGTGTTGTTATATTCGGATCCAAGCGAATGTGCATTCCCATGAGTTGTTGTTATTGTTGTGCAGGTAAGCTTAATTGTAGAGCTACTGGTATTTGTTGTGGATATAGAATAAAAGTCTATTTTTGTTAATACAGGACTTGTTGAGACATAAACTGTGTTGATTGTTGATTCGATGTAAGGCTAGATAGAGAAGGTGTTTGCATAACAAGTTGTTGAGAAGATTGTAAAATTTATAGCGAGAAGTGAAGGTGACAGAGTAGAGTCCTCAATGTTCTTTACCTAAGTCAATCATCTTCTCGTAGTAAAGTCCTAATTAACCTATATGGCTTATGCAATATGGACTAGATATATTTATAATCATATTTTTTTCTAGATATAATATTAAATCTGTTGACGTTTTTTACATGAAATAAGAAAGTTTTCTTATAACATCAAGATTCATGCTCTAATAGCTCGTAACTCGTTGGAAGAAAATATCTAAATATTATTTTTAAACTTGTAAATCAAATAATGATTTATAATATGAATTATAGATTAATTACCACTTAATTAAAAAAATAATCAAATCATTAAATTTATCATGATAACATATTCTAATAAATAAAAATAAACATTTTCCTAATTAATCACTACTTTTATCTTATTATTAATAGATAATTAACTATACATATTGGATTCTTATTTTAATAATATTGACAACAATGACAACGGTGTATTGTAGACTTATAGAAGAATATTATGAGAACTAAAGAAATCAATAAATAAATTTCTAAACATCACGAAGATACACAATATAAATATTCCAAAGATCATAGAAATACATCATATGAATATTCCTCAATCAATATTAAAAATGACTATGAGCCCGTGATAAAATGTGTTGGTCCCAATAATGAATTTAATAATTAAATAATAATTAAGATGCTTTATTGAAAATCCATTGCAGGGTGGTGAGTTTCCATGAGATTGTGGGTGGTGACTGCCACTCCTTCATTTTGCTCAGTACTCTTTCTCTGCCATGCAATAATAATGACTCTCTTTCCACCCCTCATTTATGACTCTTTCCACTTTCCATAATGAAATCCAACCCTTTACCACACTTTAAAGACCAATCTTTGTGACGTTGAGACCCTGCAATCTTCACTTCGTTTTTGTTACCTTCTTCTTTTACTGTTCCTTGTCAGACCCTCCTATTTACTGCAACCTTCCACACTCATTTCATGTGCCCTTCACACCTTCCACAGACTCCTCACCTTTGTCACTACTTACCATTACACTCACTCACTTCACTTCTTAGTTCCTAACTTGTTACTTTCAACATCATCAATTAATATTACTACTACTACTATATCACTTTCTGCTAACTAGTACTACTCTATATATTTCTTCTTCTGTTGGGCTTATATATTTACTAAGTTCAATTCAGTGACTAGTTATGGATACTTCTAACAACATGCTTTTGCCTCTGCCACTTCCCTCTCCTAAGGCACCACCGGCCTACCCAGATTTGTATGGAAAGCGTCGTGAAATCGCCAAGATTCACATGATGGAAAGAGAGATTAGTTTCCTTGAGGTTTGTTTCACTTTATTACACTCTAAATTCAATTCTTAAACTGAAACTGAAACAAGAAAGCAAAAAAAAAAAATGAGCTTTTGCTTTGAAGTTTGAACTGGGTTGAATATTAAACATAATTTCTTTGTGGATGAGTTACTGGTGTTAACCAATCATCTTCACTGTGATTTTAAAATAGGAAAATTGCTTGGTCCTTGTGACATTACATTTTCATAATCAAAACCAAACTTTTAAGTATGAAACAGACTGATGGTTGCACTATTCATTGGCAATGTGGGATTTATGAGTAGATATGTTTCATTTTTCAACATAAAATTGCATGTGAATCAAGAGTATTCTTTAATTTTGCCAGAAGATTTTATCATTTTGAACTAATTTGTTTGCCACTTTGAATGGTCTTGCTCTTTAAAGATTCAATTAAGATGGATTGAAAGAGTTGAATTAAGAGAAATATAATACAATGATAATAGTAGATTGCCTTATTCTATTTTATTTGTGTTTTATTGCATTTAGTTTAAAATTGTCTTTTTCTTCTTTTATTTTGGGATATGGGACCTAGCCTTTTTTATAACGGATTAATTTTATTACACTCCACCGCAATATGTTTCTTTTCATATCAAAACACAATAAATTAGCATTTAATAATATTCAATAATTTACTGAATTGTAAGTTGTCATTGTGAGCCAAGCACTAGCATTTAAGGCTGGAGAGAAAAAAGTAAAACCACTGCTTAACTTTTCAACTGTACTCCTTGGATGCCAATTGAGAGACTCAAAGTAGGCCATAGTTTCCAAGATTGTGAATCTTATGTAGTTATTGAATTGAATAGTTATACATGATTTTTTGTGTACTTAATGAATTTCATAATAAAATTATGTTAGTGGTTTATATACAATTAGGAAAATTACATAGAGCGACAAATTACATGGCAGCATGGTACAAGTACCAAACTTGCCATTTTGCATTCACTGTACATAGACATTTTTAAACATAGTTTAATGGCTTCCTGTGGGGAAATTATTAGGCGGTTTTGAAGGTCACGTGTCTATAGTCTCAATTAATTTCTACATTACACATGTTCAAGTACCATTTTGTAATTTAAAAAACTTAAGTACATGTCATTTAGAGATTAATTAGAACCATGATTCAGATGATGATCATGGACTGTTTAATAATTTCCTCCCTTTGTGACCTCTTTTGGTGTTAAACAAAATTTATTCACAACTTTGCATCAAGCAGGAAGAGTTAAAATCTTCCGAAGGCCTTCAACCAGCTTCAAGATGCTGCAAAGAGTATGTCTATTTGTGGAATTGCTTGTATGCCATTTTGATTATGAATAGTAGAGATATTCCTTAGAATATTTTAATTATTTCTAGCTAGATCCACTTTGTTAATTGAATGCAATGATGTTGCAGGATAACCGATTTTATGATTGCAAACTCAGATCCTCTGTTACCTACGTAAGAAATGCTCTTGCCAAACTTCCTTTGTTAGTTTGAAGAAAAAAAATCATGTTTTTTATGTCTTTCCCATTCAAGCAGGAGCACAAAGAACAGCAGGTCATGTAGCTTCCGGAAGTGGCTCTGGTACTTATTATTTTTTAATAAAATGTGTTACTCAATTATTATATGCCAACAATTTGTTGAGTATTCATTTATTTGGATGTGCTTATAGTGTTCTTGGTTTAACAATGAGATGGCTAATAGATGTACTTATAACAAGCAAATAAATTAAAATTTGATTTGTTTGAATGGTCTTAATTACGCGAGAAATGTTACTCAACCAACAGAAATACACAATCAACTAATCATCTTATGCTAAATCTATATTTTCATTTTTAAAAAATTAAAATTACTAAAACATAAAGAGTAAAAATATGAATTTAAGGCTAGTTGGTTGTTTATTTCCGTTTCCTGTGTAGCATTTCTCTAATTACTCTCTCTTGTGTCTCAGATGAACAGGAAAAATAGTCAAAAGTTGGTTTATTTTCATTTAGTAAATCAGAAACTTCTGATATACAATAACTAATGATGTATTTTGTACTTTTAAAGTTGTTGAAAATCCCATATCATACTGGCAAAAAAAAAAAAAGCAATTTAAAAAACAAATAGAGTTAGATTAATTAAAAAATTCTGAGTACTTTCTTGAATAACAAGTGTGGTCTTTTTGTGCAGTGAGATGCCCTGCTTTAACTTGTCTTGGATCTGCAGTTGGTGCTGTGATGGGTGCTTTGATAATCTAAACTTGTCAAGTTGTTGTTTTCACTGCAAACCATGCAATTGCTTCTCTAGTTGTATTCCATCTATCAATTGCTGTTGTTGCTCTGATGGAACATCACATTGCTGCAAAGAGAAGTGTGGTTGCAAAAATTGTTGCACACTCCCAAGTTGCAATTTTCGGTGGCCTTTTCACTCATGCTGCATTTGCAAATGCTCTTGCTCTTACACTGGCCCAACATGTCCCAAGATTCGCCCATGTTGTTTTACGAATTCCTGCTGGAACCCTTGTCGTTCATGTTGCTAGTATAAACTTGAAAAAAAAATTTAATAAGTCTAGAGCTATTGTCTATAAAAATTGTATTTACTGTAGCAATGTTATAAAATCTGAAATATAGAGGTTTATAAATGTTCTGTTCCTACTAGCAATTATTATGGTTTAGATTAGAGAATTTTTTATCCTTTTATTTCTTAGCTGTTGAGAATTTTGTGACATTATTATTACATGTGAAATGAAAGACACAATTGCAGGAAAATCCCGCAGAGTCCGGATCCATAGTTTAATTAACTTATTCTTTTGTTCCGTCCATGTTTCTTAGCATGCAAGGTAGTAATAAATGCTTTCATTATTGAACTTAATTGCTGCAAATATTTTTCAGAGTAAATTAAAATCTATTGTTGACATAATTTTTATGTATACTTTATTCTAGATTTCTAGTTTTATGATCATCTATGATGTTGGGGGTTGCTTAGTTTTGTGGATCATACAATGACAAATCACATTAAAGAACTCCATCCAAATTTTACTCCAATATTTTAAGTTGTTAATAGCGTTTTTAATTTACTTTTGTGGATCCTAAAATTATCCTCACATCTAATATTTTTATTCACATTTTTACGACAAATATTGGTTAGTTATTTAAGCATCTGATTTCTTATTCAAGCACTATCTCGATGCTTACGTACTAGCAAACTTTAATATCTAAGAACTGAATAGAAAATTATGTTAGATAATTTTCTTTCATTTTGTTTGATTAAAAAAATTTATAATCTACTCTTTGTAAATTACGAAAAAATTGAATTTATATTAATATGGTATGATATGATAGATAAATACATTCTTTATTAAACATATGGTCAAATACTTGATTTTCATACCCGTGTGTGTGAAAAATATCTGTTGTACTCTTTAACTTCTTACCCGAAATTAAAAAAACTTTATTAATGATTTAAAGGATAAAGCCACCGTCAAATAAAAGTTGTTTATCGTGCAAGAAAAGTAAAGATGTCACAACCAAAGCCACACAAAAAATCAATTAATGGTCTAATACTTTTTGAGCTCAATGCCTCGTTCATTGATTTGAATTTGTTTGAACAAACTCATGTTTTCAAAATACTTTTGAAGTCAGAAATATTACCCTTTTTTTTTTTCCATCTCAGTTTGAATCCCTGTGAGAAAGTTGGTGATCACTGAGAAATTCGAATTACGGCACTTACATGTATGTGATTGCCATGCCCATGTGATATCATTTCTTCGTAACTGTTTAATGATACATGAAATGTCTTTTCCTTTCAGATCATAGATTTGCTGAGGGGCTAAATATATCGTGTGGACATAGACATAAACACTTTGATATAACTACACATTCCAAGTTACGGTCCAAGTGTTCACTCATAAAGGACACAATTTGTACTATGATCGAGAAACAAGATAACACCTTCACTGCTCTATTTAAGTGCACTCAAATGTAGATGAAAGAGAAAGATAAAACAAAAGAAATTCACACTGTGTAGTGTTTCCATATCTGTAAACGTGGTCCATCTTACTCTGACCACATAAGATTTTCAATTTTTAAGTTAGCGGTTTTAATTTTGTAAATGAATAATAGCCTTGGACATAAAAATGAAATTGGAAGGGAAATTTATTTGTCAAAAGTGGGATGCAGTTTTTTTCTAATAAAAAATTAAAGATATTTCTAATTGAAATTGGAATTAGATTTCAATGATTTATATCAACCTTTTAAAGTAAAATGTAAGTCCCAATTAATTTATCATTAAAATTTTAATTTTTTTAATCAAATATATTTTTCCATCGATAATCGGAGATATTTTCTCTTGATATATAAAGATTATCAACCTAATAAAATTTTCTTTATACAGATAACTTGAAAATTAAATACTTGTTAACAAACTCAAAGAAGTGAGTTATCAACCGATCTTTTTGGTTAATTTTAAAGATCTACAACGAGAAAATCTACAAAGAGATAAAATCTATTCAAGTGCAAGTTTAGATAACTAGTGCAATGAAGTTTGAATTGAATTTTTGAAATTTCACACTAGCTACTTCAGCACTTTGGCAACACAAGGCTCAAATTTGTGGAGTTAAATGAAATCTCATATTTCTTGAGGATAATTGGAGTAGCCAGTGGTTTGTACATAGTACATACAATAAAATTAAACTACGACCCTTGTTTTGTAATTAGTTTTACTGAGTACACACAACTAAACAAAGAAAAAGAGTTTCTCTCCTCTTCTCGCTCCTTTTCAACTCAACTTTCATTTGTGGTGGCAAAGAGGCATGTTTGTTGGGCTTGAAAAGTTGGTGTCACTAACTCACAGGAGAGTCCAAGAAAAAGCAACTGGGCTTCTAACTTGGTGCTGGGTATTGCTCCACATAATGCTACCAAATCCATACCTAGCGGAATCAGCAGCACCCTTCTTTGACACAAACGTTACAGTGTACCTTTTCCTTTCCCCCACTTTTCGAAACACAAGTCTGGAAGGTTTCACCGTGACCCCCACCGTGGCCGGCGAGTCCACGGTCACATTATAGACGGAGTCAACTTCGCCGACGTTGGTCAAAACGCGCGTGTATCTGACTACCCTCTTGGGCCCAAATAAGATGGAGAAGGAAGGGTAATTCAATTGGCCAGGATCAGAGAACCTTCTGGTGCAATTAACCACGGGATGCTTAACAATGAGTTGAATGCGGTTAGGGCTGTACCCTAAGGAGCAGAGAAACTTAATGTAGTCATTTGTTGTGGCATCGTAAACAAGCCCAGGTGAAAATGCCTTGTGTGGGTTCACATGGCCCGCACCGTGAGCCCATGGTGTAGAAAATGCACCACCTGCGGCATCACGAAGTGGGGACTTGGTATTGTCGTGTGTGTACGCTGTTGTCATTAGCGCAGATTTAATCGCACTCGGACTCCATTCTGGATGCGCTGCTTTTAACAACGCAGCCAACCCACTTATATGTGGACAAGACATCGAAGTACCTACAATTATGTAACATATTACATTAAATAACTAAATAACTAACTCTCTCTCTCTTTCTCTGTTAATAAACATTGATAGAACAAAATATACCTGACATGATGTTGAACTGTGTTTTGCGAGTGTCATCGGACAACCCAGAGGGCCCAATGGATTCGGACCACCCTGCTAAGATGTTAACCCCAGGCCCAATAACGTCAGGTTTCAAGATCTGTCTGGTAACCATATTGGGCCCTCGTGAACTAAACGCTGCAACAATAGGAGAAGGTTTAACGTTCAAAACCGTTCCACGGAAACCGAGAACTGCCGTTGGATTAGGATCCGAGGAAGCATATTTCCTGATCTGGTCCCCCACTATCCTCCCCACCGCCACAGCCGGTAGCAGGTGACTATCCGCCACTAACTCCTCCCCACTTGCCTCTGTGTTCGCGAGAATCATCCCCACGCCACCGGCATCACGCACCACCTGACCCTTCTCCACACGCGCGTTAATCCCACGGTCACAAACCACCACCTTTCCGCGAACCGAACTCGGGTCGAGCGAACCGGGCATGCAAATACTCGCGGACTGGTTAAACCCTTTGTTATCATTATTATAATAAACCAAACCAACCGGTTCACTCCCCATTCCTTTTCCACTATAAAGCGAAACACCAGAAAACTGTTTTTTATTACCAAGAACAGCATAAGCGGGGAAATCACGATCCAACGTTCCAGCACCAACGGTCATTATCCACGGTGCCACGTTGGCAAGTGACGCCTTAGTGGGACCACTGTTCCCGGCCGAGCATGACACGAAGATTCCTCTCTCCACCGCCGCGAACGCGCCGACGGCTATGGTGTCATGGTAGTACGGCGCGGTGCTGCCGCCGAGAGACAGCGAGAGAACATCCACGCCGTCTTGGATGGCGCGGTCCATTCCGGCGAGAATGTCGGAGGCGAAGCAACCGTCTTTCCAGCAAACTTTATACGCCGCCACACGTGCCGTCGGCGCCATCCCACGTGCGGTCCCGCTGGCGTAACCTAAGAGACTAGCGTTCCCAACGTGCGACCCCGCGGCAGTGCTGGACGTGTGTGTCCCGTGCCCGTCGTGGTCACGTGGGGACACGGGCTCTCTGTCACGTGACCCGCTTCCCGATGCCATGTGGAACCCTCGGGAGAAACTTCTGGCGCCGATGAGCTTCTTGTTGCAGAGTTTGGGAGAAAAATCGGGGCCAGTTTCGCACTCGCCGCGCCACCGTGAGGGAACCTGAGGCATGCCAGCGTCGTTGAAGCTGGGAGATTCCGGCCACACTCCGGTGTCGAGGACTCCGATGATAACGTCATAAGACGCTTGGTTAAGGTCCTGAGTGGTGTGACCTTCCCACAGGCCAGTTTGGGTTTCTAACCCTAAAAATTGCGGGGTGCGGGTGGTGTGGAGTTGGTACACGGTGTCCTCGTATACTCCGAGAACTTCTTCAGATCTGAGAAGGTTCTTTGCTTGTGCTTCATCAAGTGACGCGGCGAAGCCACTGTAAGCGTTGGTGTAGGAATAGAGTAGTGGATCAGAGTCGGAGTCGGAATCGGAATCGGAATCTGTGTCTAGGGATTGGAGAGTGGCTGTGTACCAGTGTTGGTGTGTTGGGTACACTGAGGGTTTTGTTTGCTGTTTCATGTGAACTATGTATGTTTTTTTTGCTGTTGCTGTTACCAAACACAAGCTGCATTGTATGACCAAAATGATACAGAGAATGGTGCCCGAAACAGAACCCATTTTTTCAATGCACCAGGTGTGGGAGTGTCACACTAAATCAGGGACTCATGTCTCGTTTATAACATCGTGCCTCGGGACGTTGTTAATGGCACTTTTTCTTTCATTCATTTACCTTTATGCCATCCTACTTGGGCTGTGGTCTTTTGTGCCCTTACTAAATATTATAAATATAATCTTTTTAATTATATAAACAAATTTATAGATAACAGACAGAATAATATTTATAAAGTCTTGTGATTAATATATTCTTTTCACTATAAGGATAAAAAAGAACTTGATAGTTAGAGTTAAGATAATATTATAAATTTTTATGATTAATTATTATTTTGATCATTGACTAAGTTTATACATTAGTTAAGTTGATTAATTTGATTTTGACTACTTTCGTAACATTAATCACATAGGTAATTAAAATCAAATTAGTTAATTAATTTAATCAACTATTAATATAAATTTATACTAGGGTGTAGTTTTTTAAAGTGGCAATTGGGTCAATCAATCCGTTACCTGTCCTTTTCCCACTTTTTGACTTCACACTGGACTTAAATTCGCGGCTTGCTTGCTTTTACACTTTGCAAGTACGTAATTTCCATCGGAACAAAATTTGTGTTTACACAAAAATTGTGTCTCAACAAATATGCTAAGGAAGATTATAATTAGGACTTAGGAATGTTAAATGGCTTCATTAAACTCAAGGAACTCCAAAACCTGGCTTAAAACGATTTAATCGATTCCTGGTTTTGTAGTCATTTAAAGTTTAACATGATAAAATCCAACGAAAGATACTCACATCTTAATTGATATAAGATGTCTACATAGATCCATAAATAATAGTTGGTTAATGGGACTAAAACTATAGACCAAAATACACATGAAAAAATTATGATTTATTATTATTTTTAAGTAATTAATTTATAAAAAAACATAAGATCTGAATTGTATATTAGTATAATAAAAATAAATTAATAAATATATAAATTTAATTTGGAAAAAAATTGTCATGTTTTTTTTTGTTCTCTTATTAAAATGATGTCTAATATTACTTAATGTCTGTTGTCTATTATTAATTTTATATTTAACTATATATATTTACGGACCTACTGTCAACAATTACATCATCGGAAGGCTGTGATTTTAATTTTTG
This sequence comes from Hylodesmum podocarpum, assembly GCA_026586105.1. NCBI lineage: Eukaryota > Viridiplantae > Streptophyta > Magnoliopsida > Fabales > Fabaceae > Hylodesmum > Hylodesmum podocarpum. The sequence goes on along the minus strand of JALJEV010000493.1, from coordinate 2,861,557 downwards.
TATAAAATGAAAAATATATGGAAATTACATTAAAAAAGTAGTCAATAATGAAATAAGATATTTCATTCAAGCACAAGTACCTGATATCTATATTTTTGAACAAAATATGATTTTAATCCTTATAAAATTTAAATATTTTGTTATATACTCCCTTTTATCCTATTTTAGTTTATATAATTTATAAAATATCACTTTTAATTCTTCAATAATTTAAACAGTGTTTCGTAAATTTGTAACTATTATAAAGAAATAAAATTTAATCCACTTTAAAGATTAAAAGTGATATATTTTAAAATTATAGGAATTAAAATAAGAAAAAGAAGCAGAAGACTAAAACTAAACCTTTAAAACATTAGAGGTAAAAAAAACATATTTTACCTTATAACTTTTAATGATAATTTCATTTAAAAAAATGTTGACAAATTATATTATTATTCTTAACAAAGAAAATACATATATTATTTGAAAAATATTATTTACAGAGAATTATTTATAATGTACTATAAATTGGTGAAATAATAAGACTTGAAGTTAATATCTTATAATATTACCTAAATTCTCATCATCATTTAGTTAATTCAAGTAAGCTTCAATGACATTATTATCTGGTTGTAGTTAACCACAAAAAGCCATCCAAAACATTTTGTATGCCCATCCTTTACTCACTTAAGATCTATTAAGCCATGTTATGAATCTTTGGTTTCATTTTCATGATCTACTTTCCCTGTTCTTCATGACTCATGGGTATATCCTATAGACACTTTTACATCTTCTAGATCATAGGATTTCGGGGAGATAGATAATAATTAATACAAGATATTTATCTTCTTCAAAATCAAAATATATATAAAACAAACGTCAAGTGAAGACAAATACCACATAGCTGGATACGCGTAATGAAAAAGGGTCCACAACTCTACCTATTTGTGTGGATGAAAGAGTATATGAAAGTGGAACTTGCTCATAAGTTTATCAATTTCGTATATTTTATACTCTTATTATATTATTTCAACTTAGCCAAACCGAATCTTCACCTTGATATCAGTATGGGCACTGCACAGCACCAGAGACTGCTCCTCTTTTGTTTTAACCAGCTTTATTCGGTTGTGTGTATATGTTTATATTATTAGTTCTTCTCAATATATCTCAATATAGTTATATATTTCAAATTCGAATTTATACTTATTAATTAAGTTAAAACAATTCCATCAATTGATCCACGAGCCAATAACAAATAGTCTCTGTACTATCAAATTAAATATATTAATTTTCAACCAGAAGAAATATATATATGTATATAAATAAGCATTAAAATATTTAACATGGCATAAAGCACAATAGATGAAGGAATTATTATATGTTGGGAGTGAATGGACAAAATCATTAGATATATAGGCGTTGAAAGTTGGCTGCATTATTTGGAAGTGCTCTTTCTTGTTCTTTACATTAAAGGTTCAAAGAATTAATCATGATAAAAAAATTCAGCTCATTAAAATTACGAGAATGTAAATGTGTAGTTAAGTTCCATTTCAATTTAATGTGTTAAAAATAATTGTATTTTTATTTAATTTAATGATTAGAGATGAAAATGGGTCAAATCATTAAAATATAAAATTTGGTCTAATCTATTTATCTATTATATGCTTTTTTAAGTTTAGCCTTATCTATTTATAAATTGTAAAACATATTACTGTCTATAATTAACTTTGTAATATTTAAATACAATCTTTTATTTTCAACTCTAAAAATTTCAACCTCATTTAAAATCGTTCTCCATAATTGATGTTTTTTCTTTCTCGTTTTTTCTTGATAATATTCTCCTCTTCTTAGTTTGTATTTTCTTGATCATCAGCTTTGTTACCTTCAAGTTGACTAAACGTCTCATGTATATACTCATTGCCAACTAATAGATGTAATATATCTATTATACAATAAATAAATTATAAAAAAATAAGTTAAATTATGAACAGATCGATCTCACAGATCTAATAAATTTATTTTAAAATTTAAGTCTAACTTTTTATTCCAATATGAAAGCCCTTAGATTATACCAAATTTTAAACAAATAAACCTCCGACCAATAATATGATTATTTCATGCCTATTCAAGACGGGGAATAACAAATATTGATAAAAAAAATAAAAATACAACCCATGTATATATCCACACAAAAAGCACTCTGAATCTATATCTTCATCAAATTATTATTAGAATTAAACATTAAACCTGGTTTTGATGAGACCTTACCATGTCTCTTATTATAACAAACAAGTTTTTCTACCTTTAAATATCTTCAATTTTAAATCAATGCCTAAATATCTAAATATAATATACGATGGAGATAAAAAAAAATAATGGTTAATTTTAAAAAATATTCCTTAAAAATTTAATAAAATATGTTTTCATACACTTTTGGATATACTTGGTTCAAAAGACAAGAAGTGGAGAGAACAAAAACTTTTTTATTTTGTTTACGAGAAATGAGAGTGCGAGAAATCTCAAAATCTAATTTATTTTTATTCTCTTATCATCCTTTATTTAAAAAATAATAAATTTAAAAAATTTTAATCAATATTTTAAAAAAAATTGTATATAATCCTTGATTAGTAAATAGTTGTATATTTTTTCAAATAAAATTATATATAGTTTTAATAATTATTAAATGTTTTTTTAAAAAATTGTTGTACACTTTAAATAAAATCAAACAATGCAAATAGTTTCTTGTCTCGTGAGAATCTACGAAACAACTCTAAGCAATCTGAAAATGGGGTGCCAAACCTAATGATAACGCAATTGAAGGAAAGTAACGGATAGATTTTTGTTACATGGTTTCTCACATATCTGACAATGATGTAGCCTTGCATGCCATCAATCACTCTCAATTTCAGTCAAAATTTATAGGTTGCCATGTTTACTTTCTTATTTTCTTTCTATTATTGTTTTCTTTTACGTACCTTTCAACTAAGAAATAACTAATTAGATTTGTATTTAATGAATATCTGTTAAAATAATATCTATGAAATTAAAGGTTGAAGAAATTTATGTTGAATAGGTAGACTTTAAATATAACTATTTATCTAAAATGGACAGAGATGTCAATATAGATACCTTTTTACTTAATATATGCTTAAAATACTTATTCTTATATTAAATTATTTATTTAACAAAAGAGAATTTCAATATCTCTAATCACTTTTCTTCACAATAATCCCTTTTTAAATACTCTCTTTCAGTACATTGTTGGTTTTTAACATTTTTTTTATTCTGTTTCTATTTTCAAAGTTTTTCTTACTTTTTTATAATTTTTTCTTTTTCAATTTTTCTTACCCTACCTTAATTTTCATTTTTTTTCTTTAATATAATATTAATTTTTTATGAAAATATTGTATAAAGGGGTAAATTTTTAAAATAAAAAAAAATATATTATCATCAATATAAACTACAGAAAAATACGTATGTTTTTACATTAAATTTAAAATAGAAATGATTTATTCATCTTTATTTTAATTCTATTATTTAAGCAACACTAAATTTTACAGTTCTTTTGACATTTTTTTTATCATTTTTGTGAATTTACTATGATTTTATTCTAACTATTTTGTTATAATGAATAAAAATAAAATATAATTTAATAAAAAACCATTTTGGAACAAAAATGATTTCTTAGAGAAAAAAGTCACTCCATGATAAAAAGTATAAATTTTGCGTAAGTATATAAATATCTATTTTTAGTACATCTTATTATAACATTTTTTAATATATGATATTTATTTATTTCAATTACTAGATATTTTTCAAATATTTTGTTATAACTAACTCTGCTATAAATAACTTAGCAGCATATTCATGGTTTTTTTAGAATTTATAATAAAGAAATAAGAGGAAAATTTTAAAAAAAATGTATTTTCTGAAATAAGTTGTTTGAAAGGTCTCATTTACATTATTATCATTATTATTAGCTTTGTTGTTATTATTAAAAAAGTTCTTTAGCTGTAAAAAAACAGTTCTTTAAATTTTTAGAAAGGCTAAAATCTAGTTTACTAATTAGAGAATACAAGAGCAAGAAAAAATAATTTTTTTAAAAAAATTACGTAAATCTCATTATTTTATATCTATTTTAATTTAAATATTTTTATTTAATTTAATTTTATATTATTTTCTACTCTGTTAAACTATCTTAAAGTGTTAGTAATTTTCACGGGAACAAAAAGTTGGATCCAATCTAGCTTAAAGGGGATCTATTCTAACATGCATGACTAATCACCATTTTAGGTTGGTGACTTTATTCAACACTTATCCCACTGTTTTCGTTTCTATTATATGCTTCTTCTTATTTTTAACACCTATTAACCCCCCTCCATATTAGGGCGTCTACAAAATATAATATAAATTAAAATGATCCATTCTTATTAACAAGTTAATATACAAACATATATAGATTAAGGTCCTCAAATAAATAAGAGAATTTAAATCGTAAATATTTTTAAACAGATGGACTAAATTTATGAATTAGAAAAAAAAAAAAAGACTAAATCGAAAATTTTTAAAATAGAAAAATTAAATATCTAAATTAAAAGTAAAATTAAAAAATTAGAATTTTAAAAAGATAAATGAGAAGAATTAGATTTTAAATGCATAAAAATATAATGTAGTGGGTAACCTAAGATAACCGTTGATAGTGGCGCAATTAGAGCAGGCAATTACTTGTTTTAAAAAAAAGATATTTTGGTGCGGCTCCAGCCAGTCCTGCTTTACACTTTTTATTTTTCCTTTTCCATGTTCACCGTGCTAACCTATCATTCTACTCCTACTAACACACTGTCTCGTAGAATAATATGATAAGTTACTTGTTAGGATGTATTAATTTAATGACAGTAGAAGCATATTTTGTGACGGATAATCAAGATAATGATAAATTGTTTTTATGATTCATGTAAAGATAAATTATTGAAAGATGAAAATATAGATGATGATCTTAGGGACATCAACGAAGTTTAGGATATCTCAATTACTTTAGGATAGATATATTTTTTCTCTAAATTATGAAATTTAGATAAGATGACTAACATATATCACACATTGATTAATTAAGTAACAACTAATAGAATAAAAAAAAAGAAGTGATAATCAACTAAATAGTAAGAATAATTTTAATAATAATAAAATTATTATAAATATTATTAGTGATTAAATTAATTAATAGCACTTTACATTACGTGTCTCGTCAATGCAATCATGCAAAAATATGATGATGATGTGTGTGCTCATTTGAAGGCGTGATAAAAGATTGAATGGCCTTAATGAGTGTGCCTTGAAGGAAGAAATTAAAAGTAAAAGTAATGTGTTTGTTTGATTGAAAGCGTTGGTACTGGTAGGGTACAAAACTACAAATCAGAAAGTTCTGTGCCTCTCTTCCTTTTAATTCTCTGTTACCTGCATTGCACATGCTCATATGCACCTAAAAGTTAAAATATTCAATTAAAGAATGTGATATATAATTTAATTTATTAAAATTTAACATCATTAAATTAAATAATCACATCATTCAAATTTAATTTATATTAAAAATTATTAAAATATACAAGTTAACAAGTCTTATAATTAAAAATCTTATTACACAAGAAAATTATCTAAATTATTAATAACCCTCGTAAGATTTTCTTAATAATAAATATATTTTTAAAACATTTCAAATAATATGCCATTATATTTTTATATAAATCATTTTATAATTCAATTATACTATATTAAGAAAAGAAATCTAACTTATTTAATAAATTCTATTTCTAAAATATTAACAAGTGTTCTATGATCTCATTAGCATTTATAAAAAAGTGAATTATCCCTTCCCTCGCATAAATAGGACATTTATGATAATACAATATATCATATTAATCTTTTTTAGTGAGATCTTAGTATATTAAAGTCTTTTAAATAAAAGAAACAAAAAATATCAGAAGAGATTTGTTTCTTTAATCAGTCTAAGCCGCTTTTTCCAATAAGCATGACTTAAAGGTACAATATAACTTCCAATTTCCAAAGATTTTAGGGAAAGAAAATTGATCACATTATAACTTATAAATGTTTAACTTTGCATTACGTGTATATTTTTTTATAAGAAAAAAATACCTATCGAAATTCAAATGACTAGTAAGTAGACGATTTTGGATTCATTGATGTGTTCAATAAATGTTTTGTCCCTTGTGTGAGTTACAAAAACTCAAGGTGCTTTGTGTCTAATATGTATGTTCACGGGTCTAGAATAAGCTGTACAAAAAAAATAATCATGTAGAATAATCACATTTTTACTTTCTTTATACTTTCTGTTGACTAAAAATTCATAAACTAAATTATTTTCTTTCACTAACTTAATATTTATAAAGTTACATTGAAATTTTTAAAGGAAATTTAATTTTTCAATTTTAATACGAATTAAACTAATCTTTAGAAAAATATGTTTGGCATGTTAGATGGCATGAAAAGATCCGAGACAAACGGGGAAAGAATAATTTTTGGAATCATTGATTGTGTTAGTTTATTATACACCACCTGTACATCATGTGTACAGTGTACTACCAACACTGCCTCAACTTACGGTGATAAACATTCATTTAAAAAGATAGAAAATTTTCACATGTTCAAGTCTGATTTTATAATAAATTTATATTGTTGATTTGTGTTTGAATGATCTTATATTTTATAATTAATTAAGTTTTTAGTTTATTATAATTTTATATGAATTTTTTTTTTTAAAAAAATTCATAATATTTTGAACTTGTCTAGTCAACTCTCCTCATCAAGAATTCATTTGATTTTGAAGAAAGAAATCTAATAAAAATAGTAGGTACAAGTAATATTTTTTTTTTGGATATAAATGAAATAATAAAAGAAATATATCAAATTCAGTAAGATCTGCGTGTTTATTTTTGTAATAACAATAAAAGGGTTAGAAATTATAAGAAAAATATTATATTTTTAATATTACCTTTTTGTACGTAGGAAACAAACCATTGATTTAATGTTGTTTTAGTAATTATTATATTGTCTTTTGTTTTTTATTTTTTTTCTTAACTGACTAATAACAATTTTTCATTATTTTTTAATTTCTTTCTTTTTCTTTTATTTCCTTTTATTTTTTACGTTTTCTTTCATATTCCTATGATACCCAACTAAGGTAAATGATATTATCAAATCATGTTACGACAGTTAGAAAAGGCTATAGATTTTTTAGCATGAAATTTAATCATAAAAAAAATTTGAGACTATACATATCACAAGATTTAAAAACAATATCTGCCGATCAAGGATGGAAAATATGAACCCAAAAAAGAAAATAAAAATCAGAAATACCGGGAAGGTGTTGAAAGCAATGGGCTTGGGCCTCTCATTAATATTTGGGCTTTGCAAATGCAAGATCGAGTGATAATTTCATACAATAGTACTGAACTTGTAATTTTCCATTCTAATATATTTCTTATTAAAATACGGCTTATAAATATTTTTTTGTTTAGTATATTTTTAGAGAAAATAATTTATGTCTCGAGAGTGTAATTTCTTTTTAACATTGTCATCCAATAAAAATTTATCATGTACTAGAAAAACTTTACATAATAAATACATAACTATTAAACCACTTAATATATAGTTATATAAACTTTCATTTTAACTTCTATTTGCTATTTTTAAGTTGAAAATATTCTTCCATATCATAATTACTTCGGAGTTGTTCGAGTAATAATATTACTATATATATTTTAAAGGTCTTCAGTGTCTATTATGAAATTCTTTGATGCATAAAATGTCTCTTTCATTAGTAGTAACTGAATAAGTAATCTAGTAATAATCTCTTTATAAAAGCTAACTCAATAGGAGATTTTAAAGACAAAAGCTATGAATTATCTTATTGTAACAGCTCAATTTTTATTAATAATAATAATAATAACTAATTTTATAATGTCTCAATTTAATAATAATAATAATAATAATATCAATTGATTATGTATGTCTCAATTTAATAGTAATAATAATAATTAAAATTAATTATGTAACGTCTCAATTTAATAATAATAATAATAATAAAAATAGATTTTGTAATATTATAATTTTTTAATAATAATAATGAATGGTAAATATCTAGAGGTGGTTGAACCGTTATAAAAAGAGTGATTATATTATTTTTAACACATATTTTTTCTCGGTTTTTTTTTTTTTTCCTTTAACCCCACATCTTTCTCTCACAACTCTATTCTCTCTATAAAAGGAGATTGAAGTTTTCGACGAGAGGGTGGAGATCAGAAATCTGCTAATTTCATCTTTTCCTCCACACAAGATTATCTTGAATTCAGGTCAGGGTAGTTCTTAATTTGATGATAATTGAGTACGGGTGATTAATTGTTTCTAAATATTGTTTATTTAATTTTGATGATTGAATTCATTGGGTATGATGATTGTGGTTCTATTATTGGATTAATGTTATTATGAGTTCCTGACTATTGCTAGTTTTGGCAAGTGTGATTAACTGTGTGATTGTTTTATTGAATGAAATTGAATTATTGTGCTCTGAATGAGTGAGCGAACGAAGATTAGGAAAATCAGAGAAATGAAATTATAAAATATGAGACTTTTAAGGATTGAAGATTGACTAAGAAACCTTGGACCCTTCTATAGCTGTGAGAACCCTTGGTTAATTAGAAGATTCGAGAATAAGTTTTGCCTATTTAGAACCTTTAAATGAGAGTAGTTGTAAGAATTCAATAATAATGAGTATGCCATGAGAGTGATGATTTCTTTATGAATAATTATGTGATTAGCGTGATTGTACAATGTAATTAATTTTCTGATTTTGTTATTAGATTTTCATGATATCTTTTTATTCATAGGGTTTGAGTAGAATTGAAAGGAATATAGAACTGTTGTTAATGTGTTCCTACCATTGTGATAAATATGTTTAATATTATGATGACCGAATCTTATTTAAGAAAAAAGGATATGGTTAAATATATATACATAACGATAGCAAAATGAGGAGGACCAATATGAATACATATGCACAGTTGTTACTGACTATATTGATGATTTGATTTAATAGTGTTTTAATTCAAGGTTATTGTAGTATTTTATTTGGTGAGTGAGACATTGTAATAAGTGCTAAGAGATTGTCTAAATGTCTAAGGTTAAAGAAATAGTAAGAGAAATTGAGACAATAACTAGATATTTAGACTTTTGAGGTATGAAGGTTAACTTTGGATATTTAGACTTTTGAGGTATGAAGGTTGAATTTGGTAATTTGAGTTTGGTTAAAACTTTGATCAATGTGTAAATAAATAAATAAAACTTTAGGTTGAATTTTGATTCTTTAGAATTCCACATTTATTTCCTTGTTCTCTTAGTGTATTCTTCCTTCTTTTTATTGTTGTGAGCAATTAATTACAATTGTAATGATGTGTGAATGACACGTGGATTACATTTACTAATGTTAAGAGAAATGATTGATGTGAATTGAGAGATTAATTTTGCGGGTCATATTGCATTGATGATCGTTTAGGTTCATGATAATCAGTTGAAATTATTTGAAAGTGGAAGGGATGGATGCCTCCTCTTATGGGCGATGAGTGAGGTTGCCCCTGGTGAATATGCTTGTAAAACATTGTGTTTTAAAAATGAGATAAATAACAAAATGAAAATGTTTTCAAAAGGTGAAGATGAATGTAACTAGTACGGTTGGTCCCTGACGGGTCGTTGTAATGACCTAGGACTTGGAGGGTATTCGCGGTGGGGAAAACTTCCACTATGGCTGATCACCATGAGTGGGAAGTGACTCCTGTTACAACACTGGTTGCCTGATTGTAACTGACTAGTATTTCTAGTGAGAGTGTCAGAGGTGACATGTACTCCTAGCATCACTCAGTTGTTTTAGTGGTACCACATGGCCTGAGAGTGAACTGTGAATGACATGCATCATACTGGGTTGCATAATTAATTGTGATGAGTTGTAAATTGAGTTTTCTATGTCTTCTTTATATCTGTTGCGTGTATTGTTCAAGTGATCTTATTATTATCATTAAATTATGAGCTAACCCTATGTTGTGTTTGTGATTGACACCTGTGATGACCCTGCGAACAGGCGAACAGATGAGTAGTTTCTTGGAGATACAAAGGGCATAGGCTAAAAGTGAACCCGATTTTCTGAAGACGTTATGATGTTATTATCTTTCATTTTAGTGCTTGAGTATTTCTTCTATATATGAACGATAGAAGTTTAAGACTTTTTATTTTATGAGAAAATTACATTTATAGTTGTAGAAACTTTACTTGAGAAATTACTCTATGAAATAAGATTTGGTTGTTATCGAATGATGTATTTAATTACCGTAGAGAAATTATAATATTTAGGTGGAGAAGTTGAGGGGTGTTACACTTGCTGCGCTTACGCTTATTCAAACAACAGATTCATCGGTCACTGAATGCGTGCTAACAGAAAAGAAGAAATTCTGAAATAAGATTGGTAAGCAAGTCGCCGTGGTGCCAAGCTAAAGAAAGATAAGGATCACATCATTTAACGAGAAGTCCGAGTAATTAAAGGAGTCTGAGTGTTGGTTCCCTGCCCTAACCGTGCGATTTCAGGGCATATTTTCAAGTATTCATATAAACTAAAAGTTATTGTGAATTCAAATGACCTTTTGAAAATATGACAAAATTTCCCTTTTATCGATAGGTAAGAATTTTTTGTGAATTCTATTAACCCATCGGAATTATGATGAAATATTTTTTTTATTGGTAATTATGAATTTTTAGGGAATTCGATTATCCCATGGGAATATGACGGAATATACATTTTATTAGTATTGAACAATTCTTTGTGAATTCTATAAACACATTAGAATAATGACGAAATGTCTCTTTTATCACTGGTTAAGAATTCTTTATGAATTCTATAGAAACATCGAAATTATGATGAAATGTTCCTATTATTGGAAGTGAAGAATTCTTTGTGAGTTCTATTGACACATCAGAGCTATGACAAAATGTCTCTTTTATTGCTAGTTAAGAATTCTTTATGAATTGTGTAGACGTATCAAACTTATGACGAAATGTCCTTTTATTTGTAGTGAGGAATTCTTTGCAAATTTTATTGATACATAGGAATTATGATGAAATATCCCTTTTATTGTAGTTAAAGAATTCATTTTGAAATCTATTGACTCATCGAAGATATGACGGAATGTCCTTACCACGGTAGTTAAAAATAATTTGTGAGTTTAAATGACACAACCAAATATAATAACGTAATGAAGAATTATTTGTGAAATTTATTACACATCATAATTATAATGTAATGTCCCTTTTATTAATAATTATGATTTTTTTTATCAATTCAAATGATCTTTCAAAAATATGGTACAATGTCTTTTTATCGGTTGGTATATGAGTTCTATTAACCCATTGTCCCTTTTATTGATAATTATGATAATACTTTTGTTCTTTTATTATGTTAGATGAAATGCCAACACAATATATCCACGAGATTAACCATATTAACTTTTATCAAGACAATGAAATAAAAATTAACAAGTGTTAATTTGTAATTAAGAGTATGTTTTACATATAATTTAACTTCAACTCGTATTTAGGTTACTTTACTTTCAATTTTCAAACTTTTGATAATGTCCCATTTATCGGTAATTATGAATTCTATTGACCATAAGTAGATATAACGGAATGTCCCTATTATCGGTATTTATGAATTCTTTTTGAATTCTATTGACCCGGTAGAAATATGACAAAATGTCCTTTTTTTCGGTGATTCTGAATTCTTTTTGAGTTTAACTGACCCAACGGAAATATGACACATTGCCCCTTTTATCGGTGATTATGAATTCTTTTTTAATTTTATTGACCCCAAAGAAATATGACGGAATGTCTATTTTATCGGTATTTATGAATTCGTTTTAAGTTCAATTGACCCAACAGAATTATGTCGGAATGTTCCTTTTATCGATAATTATGAATTCTTTTTGAATTTTATTGACCCCAACGAAATATGACGGAATGTCCTTTTTATCGATATTTATGAATTCTATTGACACATCCGAATTATGTCAGAATATCTCATTTATTGATAATTATGAATTCTTTTTAAATTTTATTCACACCAAAAAGATACGACGGAATGTCCCCTTTATCAGTAATTCTTCTTTTTGAGTTTAATTAACCCAACAGAATTTTGTCGGAATGTCACTTTTATTGGTAATTATGAATTCTTTTTAAATTCATTTAGTAATTATTATATTTTCTTTTATTTTTTTCTCATTTTTTCTTAACTTACTAATAACAATTTTTCATTATTTCTTTATTTATTTGTTTGTCTTTTATTTCCTTTTATTTTTTACATTTTCTTTCATATTCCTATGATACCCAACTAAGGTAAATGATATTATCCACGTCATGTTACGACAGTTAGAAAAGGCTATAGATATTTTAGCATGAAATTTAGTCATAATTTTTTTTTTTGAGACTATACATATCACAAGATTTAAAAACAATATCTGCCGAACAAGGATGGAAAATATGAACCCAAAAAGAAAATAAAAATCAGAAATATAGGGAAGGTGTTGAAAGCAATGGGCTTGGGCCTCTCATTAATATTTGGGCTTTGCAAATGCATGGTCGGGTGATAAGTTCATACAATAGTACTGAACTTTTAATTTTCCATTCTAATATATTTCTTATTAAAATAGGGCTTACAAATATTTTTTGTTTAGTATTTTCTTAGAGAAAATAATTTATGTCTCGACAGTGTAAATATTTTTAACATTTTCATCCAATAAAAATTTATCTGTACTAGAAAAACTTTACATTATAAATACATAACTTTACATTATCAAATTTGGCGACTAATATGTTAGATGAAATATCATATTCACGAGATTAACTACATTATTTTCATCAAGACAATGAAATAAGAAAACAATTATAAAAAGGTGTTAATTTGTAATTAAAGGTATTTTTACCGTATAATTTAACTTCAACTCTAGTTGAATGTTACTTTCAATTTTTTAAATTTTGATATTATTTTTATTCTTTAAATTTTAAATTATTTATTTTAATATTTTGTATTTATAAAATATATTATTTTAATATTTTAAATACTTTTATCTTAAAGTTAATTTTACATTAGTCAAATGAAAAGACTATGTTACGAGAATAACAATTTAGGATAATGAGGCAAACAAGCTGAAGATAAAAAAATAATAGCTTAGCAATTTGTGGAAAAATTATGAAAACATAAAATTTTCTCTAAACAAGATTTGAAGTAAACAGAGTCTGTCTAAATAACAGAATGACGATAGAAACTTCTCTTCTCTTCTAACGACCATGGAAGACTACGAGTTCTGTGATTTATACACAGACGTTCTTGAACCCATGCCTTCTTCTTCTCCTCCTTTTCCCCCAAATCCCAACCCATTATTCATAGCCAATTAACCATCTCCTCAACAACACCAACCTTCTCTTCTTCATCGAAGACGACCAAGAACCTGACCAAGAACCTTCTACAAGATTTGACAACACCACCATTGCGGCGGCGCCACCCGGCAACATCCTTTTCATTCTCAGTTTAAGGTCAGTAGTCGAAGTTTCTTTTGTGCTTCTTTATTGTGAATAGTTAAAGAAAAAGAAGCCTAAGTGAAGGGCAGTGACAAATAGAAAGAAGCCAATGGAAAAGATTTTAATCTTTATTCTTGTAAAACTAATGTTAGGATTTTTTTGGGAACTGCAAGAATGGAAAGAATTTGATTTAATCTCCTCGTTAATATTATTTCTTTGTTCCTTTTGGGTACACTTTCTAAGCCTTGGATTTGAGGACCAAACGAGCATAGAAATTAGTGGTTATGCTGATTACAGAATGTATATTGAACACTGATAATGTTATGTCTACGGTATTAACTAGAAAGGCTAATTTTAAATTCGGGGAACATATGTGGTTACTCTAAATATTAAACCAAGTTGATGTTAACCTTTTGGTACAGTTGGTCTCTGATAACCTCAAACATAAAAGAAAATGGAAAAGTCACCTTCAATTGTTGATGCTTCTTAGTCTGCTCCTTTTTAAAAGTTATGTATTCGATGAAATTATGAGGCAATTTTTGCAATTCGATATAACTTTGCTGTTGTCTTCAAGAATTATTCATGGAATGTATGTCAACTCCAGTTTGAGATGTTACAGGCACAGATAATTTGCTGGATTCTGCTCTGAAAAATACTACAATCATACTGTTTGACACACTCTTTATACACATTTACTATTGTTGGATGAATTCTAAGTGAGTCCCATTACAGATAACTGGGTACATCCCCTCCCCTTTTATTTAGGGAGATCCACATGAAATTCATCAGACAATAAAGAGTATGTTGAAAAAGTGTGTTGCTAGCCTTCCTTGTCTGTTTTTAGCTCAACTGGCTATGTCATAGACAAGTGACTAGATCAATGGAGACTACTTGATGTTTTCACTGTGGCTCCTTGCAGTCTTCTGTGATGAGTTTCACATCTATTGGGAATATTTATGATTATGAAATTACTTATTGTACCTGCTTTATAGGGTTTGTTTCTTCCTAGAAACCTTTAAATATATTTGGAAAAAAATGTACTAGAAGGCTTATTCACTCTCTTAACTATATTATATTAACTTGGTTATCTACTATGTGTATATTTGAGTGAACATTTTCCGATTTGATTTTAGATGAACTTGATTTTGCAAAATTGCTTTGGGAAGCTCTAAACACGAGTTGGGGGCTCTCACCTACACATATCTAGCCCCAGCAGATTCTAGTAGAGCCTTGCGAAAAATTGTTTGTTCCATGACTTACGTATTTTTGTGCATCCTGAACCAAAATTACTTCATTACCTTGTGTCTTCCATATATACTTTCTATATCAGTAATTAGGTTTTCTAAATTTGGCTGGGTGTTGTACTTCCTTTCTGTTGGTTTACTATTAATTTTGATCTTAAAGTTAATCTTTTCTTGAAGAGAAGAGTCTAGCTGTATTTTCTTCATCGGACAGTTAAATCTTTCACTTACTTTAGACCCGTCATAGTTGTTTTCTTTGTTTGAGTATAAAGATACGATGAAATATGCTTTTGAAATGGTAAAGAATAAAACATCTAATGATTTTCATTTTTTAATTGTAATGTAGCATGTCAGGCCAGGTGCAGCACCAATACCTGCAGCAGCTACTTCAGCCCCAAGAGGTTTTCAAGCAGGTCGGGGTTATGGTGGTGGATTGGAATTGATGCTTCCTTCTCACAAGTAAATTTTAACCAACAATTTTGTTTTATCTATAGTTGTATTAATACGCCTTTATCTTATTTTAAAGATTCATTTCCATTCTTTATTTATTGAAAGGTTCATTTTAATCCTTTGTCTTTCACTTTTGTCCTTTATCTACTTAATCAGTTATCCTCCATTTTAATAGTTTATCTATGTGCTTTTCTTTTGATGAACATTTTTTTTGCGCTTTTCTTTGGATAAACATTTTCTTTGCCACATGACCTTTCTAATAATTCTTTCATTTTTTGAATTTCGAAACCACACAGATCATCTAGAGTTTGAATTTTAAAGTGCACCTATATCTCAGGTTCAAGATTCATTAACTCCCGCAAATTTGATGCATTGATCAATTTACCCCATTTTATTATAGTAACATGTCTTTTAGTGATTGCTTATTTAACATGCCTATTATTTTCAGAACTATAGATGTTGATATTATAGTTTTGAGGAGAAACCATGCAAAGATCCTAGTGCTGATGTATCATATTATTCCAACTTTAGTGTGGCGTGGACACCTGAAAAGATTATCACAAACATCAGGTAATTTTTTTCATCCATTCTTTTGTAGCTGAAATTTTGACGAAATGACCCTTTTATCGGTAATTATAAATTCTTCATAAATTCTATTGACCCATCGGAAATATGACGGAATGTTCCTTTTATTGGTAATTATAAATTCTTTATGAATTCAATTGATCCATCGGAAATATGACGGAATATCCGTTTTATTGGTAATTATAAATTTTTTTTTTAATTCTATTGACCTATAGGAATTATGACCGAATGTCCCTTCTATCGGTAATTATGAATTCTTTTTGAATTTTGTTGACCCCAAAGAAATATGACGGAATGTTCCTTTTATGTTGGAATGTCCCATTTATCGGTAATTATGAATTCTTTTTGAATTCTATTGACCGCAAAGAAATATGACGGAATGTCCCTTTTATCGGTATTTATGAATTCTTTTTGAATTCTATTAATTCATGAGAATTATGTCGGAATGTCCCATTTATCGGTAATTATGAATTCTTTTTGAATTCTATTGACCCCAAAGTAATATGACGGAATGTCCCTTTTATCGGTATTTATGAATTCTTTTTTGAATTTTATAGACCCATCGGAATTATGTCGGAAAGTCTCATTTATGAATTCTTTTTGAATTCTTTTGACCCCAAAGAAATATGACGGAATGTCCCTTATATCGGTATTTATGAATTCTTTTTGAATTCTATTGATTCATGAGAATTATGTCGGAATATCCCATTTATCGGTAATTATGAATTCTTTTTGAATTCTATTGACCCCAAAGTAATATGACGGAATGTTCCTTTTATCGGTATTTATGAATTCTTTTTTGAATTCTATTGACTCATCGGAATTATGTCGGAATGTCCCATTTATAAGTAATTATGAATTCTTTTTGAATTCTATTGACCCCAAAGAAATATGACGGAATGTCCCTTTTATCGATATTTATGAATTCTTTTTGAATTCTATTGACCTAACGGAATTATGTCGGAATGTCCCATTTATCGGTAATTATGAATTATTTGAGTTCAATTGACCCCAAAGAAATATGACGGAATGTCCATTTCATTGATAATTATGAATTGTTTTTTAGTTCAATTGATCCAACGAATTATGTCTTGAATGTCCCTTTTATCGATAATTATAAATTCTTTTTAAATTCCTATTGACCCAAGGAAGTATCACGGAATGATCCTTTTATCAGTATTTCTGAAATTCTTTTTGATTTCTATTGATCGAATTATGTTGGAATGTCCCATTTATCGGTGATTATGAATTCTATTTGAATTTTTTTGACCCCCAAGTAAATTGACGAAATGTCCCTTTATCAGTATTTATGAATTCTATTGATCCATAAGAATTATGTCGGAATGTCCCATTTTTCGGTAATTATGAATTCTTTTTTAATTTTATTGACCCCAAGTTAATATGACAGAATGTCCCTTTTATCGGTATTTATGAATTCTTGTTTGTATTCTATTGACCAATTGGAATTATGTCGGAATGTCCCATTTATCGGTAATTATGAATTCTTTTTGAATTCTATTGACCCCAAAGAAATATAACGGAATGTCCCTTTTATCGATATTTATGAATTCTTTTTGAATTCTATTGACCCAACAGAATTAATGTCGAATGTCCCATTTATCGGTAATTATGAATTCTTGTTGAGTTCAATTGACCACAAAGAAATATGACAGAATGTCCATTTTATTGGTAATTATGAATTCTTTTTGAGTTAAATTGATCCAATGGAATTATGTCTGAATGTCCCTTTTATCGATAATTATGAATTTTATTTGAATATTGACCCCAAAGAAGTATGGCGAAATATCCCTTTTATCGGTATTTATGAATTCTTTTTTGAATTCTATTGGTCCATCAAAATTATGTTAGAATGTCTCATTTATGGATAATTACAAATTCTTTTTGAATTCTATTGACCTTGAATTCTATTGACTCCAAAGAAATATGACAGAATGTCCCTTTTCTCGGTATTTATAAATTCTTTTTGAATTCTATTGATTCATGAGATTTATGTCGGAATGTCCCATTTATCGGTTATTATGAATTCTTTTTGAATTTTATTGACCCCAAAGAATTATGAAGGAATGTTCCTTTTATCGGTATTTATGAATTCTATTGACGCATCAGAATTTTGTCGGAATGTCCCATTTATCGATAATTACGAATTCTTTTCGAATTCTATTGACCCAAAGAAATATGTTGGAGTGTCTCATTTTTCGGTAATTATGAATTCTTTTTGAATTCTATTGACCACAAAGAAATATGAAGGAATGTCCCTTTTTTCGGTATTTATGAATTCTTTTTGAATTCTATTGATCATCAGAGTTATGTCGGAATGTCCTATTTATTGGTAATTATGAATTCTTTTTGAATTCTATTGAACCCAAAGTAATATGATGGAATGACCCTTTTCTCGGTATTTATGAATTCTTTTTGAATTCTATTGATCCATGAGAATTATGTCGGAATGTCCCATGTATCGATAATTATGAATTCTTTTTTATTTCTATTGACCCTAAAGAAATATGACGGAATGTCCCTTGTATTTATGAATTCTATTGACCCATCAAAATTTTGTCAGATTGTCCCATTTATCAGTAATTATAAATTCTTTTTTATTCAATTGACCCCAAAGAAGTATGATGCATTGTCCCCTTTATCGGTAATTATGAATTCTTTTTGAATTCTATTGACCCCAAAGATATATGACGGAATGTCACTTTTATCGATATTTATTAATTCTTTTTGAATTCTATTGATACATCAGAATTATGTTGGAATGTCTCATTTATCGATAATTATGAATTCTTCTTGAATATTACTGACCCCAAAGAAATATGACGGAATGTCCCTTCTATCGGTATTTATGGATTCTATTGACCCATCGGAATTTTGTCGGATTGTCCCATTTATCAATAATTATGAATTCTTTCTGAGTTCAATTGATCCCAAAGAAGTATGACGCATTGTCCCCTTTATCAGTAATTATGAATTCTTTTTAAATTCTATTGACTCCAAAGAAATATGAAAGAATATCCTTTTTATCGGTATTTATGAATTCTTTTTAATTTATGTTGATCCACCCGAATTATGTTGGAATGTCTCATTTATCTGTAATTATGAATTCTTTTTGAATACTAATGACCCTAAAGAAATATGTCGGAATGTCCCTTTTATCGGTATTTATGAATTCTTTTTTGAATTTTATTGACCCATCGGAATTATGTCGGAATGTCTCTTTTTTCGATATTTATGAATTCTCTTTGAATTCTATTGACCTAACGGAATTATGTCAGAATGTCCTATTTATCGGTATTTATGAATTGTTTGAGTTCCATTGATCCCAAAGAAATATGACGGAATGTTCATTTTATCGGTAATTATGAATGTCACATTTATCGGTAATGATGAATTCTTTTTGAATTCTAATGACCCCAAAGAAATATGACGGAATGTCCCTTTTATCGGTATTTATGAATTCTTTTTGAATTCTATTGACCCCAAAGTAATATAACGAAATGTCCCTTTTATTGGTATTTATGAATTCTTTTTTGAATTCTATTGACCCATCAGAATTATGTCGGAATGTCCCATTTACAGGTAAGTATTAATTCTTTTTGAATTCTATTGGCCCCAAAGAAATATGACGAAATGTCCCTTTTATCGATATTTATGAATACTTTTTGAATTCTATTGACCTAACGGAATTATGTCGGAATGTCTCATTTATCGGTAATTATGAATTATTTGAGTTCAATTGACCTTAAAGAAATATGACGGAATGTCTATTTTATCGGTAATTATGAATTCTTTTTGAGTTCAATTGACCTAAGAGAATTATGTCCAATGTCCTTTTTATTGATAATTATGAATTCTTTTTGAATTCTATTGACCTCAAGGAAATATCACGGAATGTCCATTTTATCAGTATTTCTGAATTCTTTTTAAATTTTATTGATCTATCAGAATTATGTTGGAATGTCTCATTTATCGATGATTATGAATTCTTTTTGAATTCTATTGACCCTAAAAGAAATATGACGGAATGTCCTTTTTATCGGTATTTATGAATTCTTTTTTATTTATATTGATCTGTCAGAATTATGTCGGAATGTCTCATTTATCGGTAGTTACGAATTGTTTTCGAATATATTGACCCCAAAGAAATATGACGGAATGTCCATTTTATCGATATTTATGAATTCTTTTTGAATTATATTGACCCATCAGAATTATGTTGGAATGTCCCATTTAGTGATGATTATGAATTTTATTTGAATTCTATTGACCCCAAAGAAATATGACGGAATGACCTTTTTATCGGTATTTATGAATTCTATTGATCCATAAGAATTATGTCGGAATGTCCAATTTATCAGTAATTACGAATTCCTTTTCAATTATATTGACCCCAAAGAAATATGACGGAATGACCTTTTTATCGGTATTTATGAATTCTATTGATCCATAAGAATTATGTCGGAATGTCCAATTTATCAGTAATTACGAATTCTTTTCGAATTATATTGACCCCAAAGAAATATGACGGAATGTCCCTTTTATCGATATTTATGAATTCTTTTTGAATTATATTGACCCAACGGAATTATGTCCAATGTCCCTTTTATCGATAATTATGAATTCTTTTTGAATTCTATTGACCCCAAGGAAATATCACGAAATGTCCCTTTTATCAGTATTTCTGAATTCTTTTTGAATTTTATTGTTCTATCAAAATTATGTTGGAATGTACCATTTATCGGTGATTATGAATTCTTTTTGAATTCTATTGACCCCAAAAAAATATGAAAGAATGTCCCTTTTATCGGTATTTATGAATTCATTTTTATTTATATTGATCCATCAAAATTATGTTGGAATGTCCCATTTATCTGTAATTATGAATTCTTTTTGAATTCTAATGACCCCAAAGATATATGACAGATTGTCCCTTTTATCGGTATTTATGAATTCTTTTTAAATTTTATTAATCCATCAAAATTATGTCGGAATGTGTCATTTATCGGTAATTATGAATTCTTTTTGAATTCTATTGACCTCAAAGTAATATGTCGAAATGTCTCTTTTCTCGGTATATATGAATTCTTGTTTGCATTCTATTGATCCATCAGAATTATGTCGGAATGTCCCATTTATCGGTAATTATGAATTCTTTTTGAATTCTATTGACCCCAAAGAAATATGACGGAATGTCCCTTTTATAGATATTTATGAATTGTTTTTGAATTCTATTGACCCAACGTAAGTATGTCGGAATGTCCCATTTATCAGTAATTTTGAATTATTGAGTTCAATTGATCCAAAGAAATATGACTGAATGTCCATTTTATCGGTAATTATAAATTCTTTTTGAGTTCAATTGACACAACGGAATTATGTCTTAATGTCCCTTTTATCGATAATTATGAATTCTTTTTGAATTTTATTGACCCAAAGAAATATGACGGAATGTCTATTTTATCAGTATTTTTGAATTCTATTGATCCATCAGAATTATGTCGGAATGTTCCATTTATCGGTAATTGTGAATTCTATTTTAATTCTATTGACCCCAAGTAACTATGACAGAATGTCCATTTTATCAATATTTATGAATTCTTTTTGAATTCTATAGATCCATGAGAATTATGTTGGAATGTCCCATTTATCGGTAATTATGAATTCTTTTTGAATTCTATTGAACCCAAGGTAATATGACAGAATGTCCCTTTTATCAGTATTTATGAATTCCTTTTTGAATTCTATTGACTCATTGGAATTATGTCAGAATGTCCCATTTATCGGTTATTATGAATTCTTTTTGAATTCTATTGACCCCAAGGTAATATGACGGAATGCCCATTTTATCGATATTTATGAATTCTTTTTGAATTCTACTGACCCAACAGAATTATGTCAGAATGTCACATTTATCGATAATTATAAATTATTTGAGTTCAATTGACCCCAAAGAAATATGACGGAATGTACATTTTATCGGTAATTATGAATTCTTTTTGAGTTTAATTGACCCAACGGAACTATGTCCGAATGTCCCTTTTATCGATAATTATAAATTCTTTTCGAATTCTATTGATCCAAAGAAATATGACGGAATGTCCCTTTTATCAGTATTTATGAATTCTTCTTGAATTCTATTGATCCATCAGAATTATGACAAAATGTCCTTTTTTTTCCGGTGATTATGAATTATTTTTGAGTTCTATTGACCTCAAAGTAATATGACGGAATGTCGCTTTTATCAGTATTTATGATTTCTTTTTGAGTTCAATTGACTCAACGGAACTATGTCTGAATGTCCCTTTTATCGATAAATATGTTCTTTTTGAATTCTATTAACCCCAAATAAATATGACGAAATGTCCCTTTTATCGGTATTTATGAGTTTTTTTGAATTCTATTGATCCATCAGAATTATGTCGGAATGTCTCATTTATCGGTAATTATGAATTATTTTTTAGCTCAATTGACCCCAAAGAAATATGAAGGAATGTCCATTTTATCAGTAATTATGAATTATTTTTTCGTTCAATTGACCCAACGGAACTATGTCTGAATGTCCCTTTTATCTATAATTATGAATTCTTTTTGAATTCTATTGATCCCAAAGAAATATGACGAAATGTCCATTTAATCGGTATTAATGAATTCTTTTTGCATTCTATTGATCTATCGGAATTATGTTGGATTGCCCCATTTATCAGTAATTATAAGTTCTTTTTGTGTTCAATGGACTCAAAGAAGTATGTCTGAATGTCCCCTTTATCGGTAATTATGAATTCTTTTTGAATTCTATTGACCCACACAAATATGGCGAAATGTCCTTTTAATCGGTATTTATGAATTTTTTTTTAATTCTATTGATCCATCAGAATTATGTCGGAATATCTCATTTATCGGTAATTATGAATTCTTTATTAATTCTATTGACCTGTAAGAAATATTACGGGATGTACCTTTTATCAGAATTATAAATTCTTTTTGAATTCTATTTACCCAAATTCTGTAAGAATGTCCCATTTATCGGTAATTATGAATTCTTTTGGGTTCAATTGACCTATCAGAAATATGTCGGAATGTCCCTGTTATAGGTAATTATGAATTCTTTTTGAGTTCAATTGACCCAACGAATTTAGGTCGGAATGTCCCTTTTATAGGTAATTGTGAATTCTTTTTGAATTCTAACGGACCCCAAAAAATATTATGGAATGTCCATTATATCGATATTTATGAATTCTTTTTGAATTCTTTTGATGCATCAGAATTATATTGGAATGTCCCACTTATCAGTAATTATAAATTCTTTTTTAATTATATTGACCCCAAAGAAATATGACGGAATGTCCATTTTATCGATATTTATGAATTCTTTTTAAATTCTATTGATCCACTAGAATTATGTCAGAATGTCTCATTTATCGGTAATTATGAATTCTTTTTTAATTCTATTGACCACAAAGTAATATGACGAAATGTCCATTTTATCGGTATTTATGAATTCTTTTTTGAATTCTATTTATCCATGAGAATTATGTCGGAATGTTCCATTTATCGGTAATTATGAATTCTTTTTGAATTCTATTGACCTAAAGTAATATGACGAAATATCCCTTTTATCGGTATTTATGAATTCTTTTTTGAATTCCATTTACCCATTGAAATTATGTCAGAATGTCCCATTTATCGGTAATTATGAATTCTTTTTGAATTCTATTAACCTCAAAGAAATATGACGGAATGTCCCTTTCATCGATAATAATGAATTCTTTTTGAATTCTATTGACCTAGCGGAATTATGTCGGAATGTCTCATTTATCGGTAATTATGAATTATTTCAGTTCAATTGACCTCAAAGAAATATGATGGAATGTCCATTTTATCAGTAATTCTGAAGTCTTTATAAGTTCAATTGACCCAACGGAACTATTTCCGAATGTCCCTTTTATTGATAATTTTGAATTCTTTTTGAAATCTCTTTACCCCAAAAATATATGAAGGAATGTTCATTTTATCGATATTTATGAATTCTTTTTGAATTCTATTGATCCATCAGAATTATGTTGGAATGTCCCATTTATCGGTAATTGTGAATTCTTTTTGAATTCTATTGACCCCAAAGAAATATGATGGAATATCCCTTTTATCGGTTTTAATGAATTCTTTTTGAATTCTATTGATCCATCAGAATTATGTCGGAATGTCTAATTTATCGGTAATTATGAATTCTTTTTTAATTCTATTGACTCCAAAGAAATATGACAGAATTTCCCTTTTAACGGTATCAATGAATTCTTTTTAAATTCTATTGACCCATCGAAATTATGTTATAATGTCCCATTTATCGGTAATTATGAATACTTTTTTAATTCTATTGACCCCAAAGAAATATGACGGGATATCCCTTTTATCAGTATTTATGAATTCTTTTAGAATTATATTGACCCATCGGAATTATGTCAGAATTTCCCATTTATCGTTAATTATGAATTCTTTTTGACTTCTATTGACCCCAAAGAAATATGATGGAATGTCCCTTCTATCGATATTTATGAATTCTTTTTGAATTCTATTGACCAACCGGAGTTATGTCGGAATGTCCCATTTATCGGTAATTATGAATTCTTGTTGAGTTCAATTGACCATAAAGAAACATGACAGAATGTCAATTTTATCAGTAATTATGAATTCGTTTTGAGTTTAATTGACCCAACGGAATTATGTCTGAATGTCCCTTTTATCGATAATTATGAATTCTTTTTGAATTCTATTGACCCCAAAGAAATATGACGGAATGTCCCTTTTATCGGTATTTATGAATTCCTTTTTGAATTTTATTGACCCATCGAAATTATTTTAGAATGTCTCATTTATCGGTAATTACGAATTCTTTTTGAATTCTACAGACCCCAAAGAAATATGACGGAGTGTCCCTTTTATCGATATTTTTGAATTCTTTTTGAATTCTATTGATTCATGAGATTTATGTCGAAATGTCCTATTTTTCGGTAATTATGAATTCTTTTTTAATTCTGTTGATCCCAAAGAAATATTACGAAATGTCCCTTTTATCAGAATTTATAAATTCTTTTCGAATTCTATTGAGTCATCGGAAATATGACGGAATGTCCCTTTTATTGGTAATTATGAGTTCTTTTTTAATTTTATTGACCCATCAGAATTATGACGGAATGTCCCTCTTATTAGTAATTATGAATTCTTTTTGAATTCTATTGACCTCAAACAAATATGACGGAATGTCCCTTATTGACCTATCAGATATATGTCGGAATGTCTCATTTATTGGTAATTCTGAATTCTTTTTGAGTTCAATTGACCCTAAAGAAATATGACGGAATGTCCCTTTTTTCGGTAATTATAAATTGTTTTTTAGTTCAATTGACCCAACGGAAGTATGACGTATTGTCCCTTTTATTGATTTTTACGAATTCTTTTTTAATTCAAATGACCCATCGAAATATGACGGATGACCTTTCATCGGCAATAAAGATTTCTTTTTGATTTCTATTGATGCAATGGAAATATTATGGAAGGTCCCTTTTATCAGTAATTATGATTTTTTTTTGAATTCTATTGACCCATTGAAAATATGATAGAATGTCCCGTTTCATGGAAATTATGAATTCTTTTTGTATTTTATTGACCCATCAGAATTCCGGTGGAATGTCCCTTTTATAGGTAATTATGAATTCTTTCTTCGAATTCAAATTACCCATCGAAAATATGACAGAATGACCCTTTTATCGGTAATTATGAATTCCTTTAAAATTCTTTTGACCCGTCGGAAATATGACGGAATGTCCCTTTTATCGGTAATTGTGAATTCTTTTTGAATTTTATTGGTCCATCGGAAATATGACGAAATGTCCCTTTTCGTAGAAATTATGAATTTCTTTTAATTCTATTGACTTATCGGAATTACGACAAAATGTCTCTTTTATAAGTAATTCTTAAATCTTTCTGAATTCAAATGACCCATCGAAATATGACGGAACGACACTTTTATCGGCAATAAAGAATTCTTCGTTATTTCTATTGATGCATTGGAAATATGGCGAAATGTCCTTTTTCACGGAAATTATGAATTCTTTTTCGAATTCTATCGACCCATTCAGAATTATGACGGAATGTCCCTTTTATCCGTATTTATGAATTCTTTTTGAATTTTATTGACTGAAAAGAAATATGACAGAATGTCCATTTTATCGGTAATTATGAATTCTTTTTTAATTCTATTGACCCAACGGAAGTATGACGGAATATCCTTTCTATCGGTCATTATGAATTCTCTTTGAATTCTATTGACCTATCGGAATTATGTTAGAATGTATCTTTTATCGGTAATTATGAATTCTTTTTGAATTTAAATGACCCATCGAAATATGACAGAATGACCTTTTTATCGGCATTAAATATTTCATTGTGATTTTTATTGATGCATTTGAAATATGATGGAATGTCCCTTTTATCAGTAACTATAAATTCTTTTTGAATTCTATTGACCCATCGAAAATAAGACAGAATGTCCCTTTTCATGGAAATTATGAAATATTTTTGAATTTTATTGACCCATCAGAATTACGACTAAATGTCCCTTTTATATGTAATTATGTCTCTTTTGTATGTAATTATGAATTCAATTCGAATTCATATGACCCATCGATATATGACGAAATGACTCTTTTTTCGGCAAAATAGAATTCTTCATGATTTTTATTGATGCATTGGAAATATGACGGAATGTCCTTTTTCATGGAAATGATGAATTCTTTTTTAATTCTATTGACCCATTAAAAATATTATGGAATGTCCCTTTTCACGAAAACTATGAATTCTTTTTGAAATCTATTGACCCTTCAGAACGGAATGTCATTTTTATCGGTAATTATGAATTCTTTTCAAATTCGAATGACCCATCGGAATTTATGACGGAATGTCCCTTATATCGGTAATTGTGAATCCTTTTATAATTCTATTTATCAATAATTACGAATTCTTTTTGAATTCTATTGACACATCCGAATTGTGTCGGAATATCCCTTTTATTGATGATTTTCTTTTGAATTTTAATGACTCATCGAAATATATCAGAAAGACCATTTTATTGGTAGTAAAGAAATCTTTGTGATTTCTATTGATGCATCGAAAATATGTCGGAATGTATCTTTTATCGGTAATTATGAATTCTTTTTAAATTCTAATGATGACTCATCGGAATTTATGATGGAATGTCCTTTATATCGGTAATTGTGAATCCTTTTATAATTCTATTTATCAATAATTACGAATTCTTTTTGAACTCTATTGATACATCTGAATTGTGTCAAAATATCCCTATTATCGATAATTAAAAATTCTTTTGAATTTTAATGACTCATCGAAATATGTCGGGATGACCATTTTATCGGTAGTAAAGAAATCTTTGTGATATCTATTGATGCATCAAAAATATGTTGGAATGTACCTTTTATCAGTAATTATGAATTCTTTTGGAATTCTACTGACCATCGGAATTATGATGTAATATCCCTTTATCGGTAATTATGATTTTATTTTCATTCTATTGACCCATCAGAAATATGACGGAATGTCCTTTTTAACGGAAATTATGAATTCTTTTTGAATTCTGTTGTCTTATCGAAATTATGCGAAATGTCCTTTTTATAGGTAATTATGAATTTTTTTGAATTATATTGACCCAGCAAAATTATGATGGAATGTCCGTTTATCAGTAATTACGAATTCTTTTTAAATTCGAATGATCCATCTAAATATGACGGAATTCTTTGTGATTTCTATTCATGCATCGAAAATATGAGGGAATGTCCATTTTATCAGTAATTATAAATTCTTTTTGAATTCTATTTGACCCAACGGAATTACAACCGAATGTCCCTTTTATCAGTGATTAAATGACCCATCGAAATATGCCAAAGTGACCCTTTTATCAAGGTATAGAATTCTTCGTGATTTCTATTGATATATTGGATATATGATGGAATATCCATTTTCATGAAAATTATGATTTTTTTTTAATTTTATTGACCATCAATTTATGACGAAATATTTCTTTCTACTGCTAATTATAAATTATTTTTAAATTATATTTAGAAATTATGACAGAATGTTCTTTTGTTCTAACTCCGATATAATAGAAGAGATTGTCTTAATAGAATTTTAATGACCTATTAAATAATGCATGACATAAATGTATTTTTTTATTTATTTAAACTTTTATATTTATATTAAACTTCAAATTATCTTTGTTGAATAAAAAACATAATATAAAAATGAAAACATGATAAAGTAATCATTTTCTATTCACACAAAAGATAATATATTACAACATAAAAAAACTATATTATATATATATATATATATATATTAATTTAATTTATGGAATTTAATAACTAGGGAGCCCAATAAATATAATGATTCAAATTAAACTAATATATTGATTTGAACTTTTAGTTTAATCAAAAGTTGACTCCAACAAATCAAATCCACGGTTATCGATTTAAGTATTAGATTTGCACAGCAAATACGACGAACTAGGATAAAATCAAATATATTATTTACTATTAAATTTTTTAATTTGTTTACCCTTAAGTTTAGGATATACTTTTTTAGGATAATCTCGTGCAATTTTTTCTTGTATATTATTTAGTTGATACAAGATAATTGTAATAAAATATCTAATTTAACTATTTCTAATGACAAAATTATGTGTGAGTTTTTAAACAAAATTATATAATTTTTCTCAAAATAAAATTTTTACATATTCTTACAACTATATTGATATGAATTGAATGAAATATTTTTATTGGATTAGTTTCATTGAAACTATATAAAAAATGAAAATCAAGATTAATTTTCGTTAATCTGTAAATCCGATCAAATTAAGGGAGATCCAATTTTATTTTATTTTTTTTAAAAAAAATTGTGTTGATCGAGTAATGGAATAATCCAACAATTACGTTTGTCTTATCTAATCATTCCTTCCAACCTCATCACCATATGTAATGATGATATTTCATAAGAGGAAATTAAGAGATAATAATTGGCTTAATTAGTTATTTAATCATCACACAAGCGCGCATGACTTTCCTTTGCTGTTTCCACTCTGAAAAATATTAATTAGCTTACATAGTGGCATGTTGCTCACCATTCAATATTACGTGTTATTTGGTCAAACAACTTAGCTGTAATCCCTCGTGTTGAAAGATCTTTAAATTTGTTCAACCAACTCGTAGTTGGTAATTGTCCATTTATTGAACAAGTCTTTTGATTCATTCATATGAAAACCTCTTCATAATATATTTATATACCCAATTTAAAAACAATTAATTAACTTCCAAATCCTTCCATGATTGAAGAAATTAATGAACTTACAAACAAATCCTTCCATTTATATACTTGCACGCTCACTCTCCTATTTTTCCTCTTCACTTTCTTGTACTTGTCTCTCTTTTTCTTGGCATGATTAATTACACCGGACCCACTAGCTAGTTGGTACACTACATAAAAACTAAGCAAATTTGAGAGAAATTAAAATATCTATGTATAATGTATGTACACTATGATTTATATATTTGTCCTTTCTACATATGGCCTTTTCACATTCGATGGTGGAGAGTTTGATCCACTACCTCTTCCTCCAATTCGGTGTTTGTGATCATTATTCAATGAACGATTTTGAGATTGTGATTGTGGCCTTGGGGAGGACTTGGGTGATTTTAGTGGATGCTGCCTATAGTGGTTCCTATGAAGGTGACCATTATGAATTTTTTCCCTTCTTTTAGGTGCATCATATTCCCTTGCATCTTTGAGCACTTCATTATTATTAGCAGTAGTAGTAGTATTATCGGGTGGAGCAGTGTAAACAAATGTTCCAATTGGAATGTCATCAAAATCTTGGAGTGGCTCCAATGTCTTAACCACTGTGCTCATAGAGGGTCTACTCCTAGGCCTGTGGCTAAGGCATTGGTAAGCTAATGCTGCTGCTTTTCTTGTTCCCATTTCAGAGTATTGACCTTCAAGTCTAGGATCCATGATCCTCTGAAGTTTCCTAGAATCATTCAACATTGGCCTTGCCCACTCCACTAGGTTCTGTTCCCTTGGAGGACGATTTTTGTCCACTGACCTTCTCCCTGTTAACAGCTCCAATAGCACTACTCCAAAACTATACACATCACTCATTGCTGTCAAGTGACCTATAAAATAAACATTGTTACATTTTAGTTAGCTACAATAATTAATTATAACTCAACTTCATAATTAACTATATATTGATCTTCTATTATTATTAATTATCAAAATAAATTACAATCACATTCTCATGTATAATTTTTTTGTGAGTTTACGTATAGCTTTTTTTTTTTTTTTTTTACTTTTCTAACATTTATAATAATTTCTCTAGGATCACAGTAAAATGATTTTTTTTAGATGATTAAGAAATCGTTGATATTATATATAAAAACATATCATTTTAATATTTTTGAATGGTATAAAATATTTAAAGTATATTTTTTTAAAAAAAAGAACATTTACGACATTAATTTAGCTCTGAAATTGAATATGTATACTCTAATTATAATTTTAATTAAGGTTACAGAATAGTTATAAAATTTTATTGAAAATTACTACATTGTTAACATTGAAAATTGTAATTTTTTTATAAATTAATTACTTTTAATTCTTTAATTATTATTATTACTATCTTTAGGTACGAAAGCAGGGTCAGCATTATTATTATTATTATTATAATAATAAAAGTGGATTAATTGATAATTTAAAGTTAGAAAGTTACCTGTCATGACATATTCTGGGGCAGCGTAACCGTGTGTGCCCATAACTCGGGTTGAAACGTGGGTGTCATCTCCTTCGGGACCGTCCTTTGCCAACCCAAAATCAGACAGTTTTGCGTTATAATCCTGAAATAATATTAAATTACAAGAGTAAGTATTATATTAATTAACAACATTATATTCTTAAAGAGTAATGCTTGAAGAATATTAATACAATATTCATCATATATAGACACAATGCACCCCTTATAAACACTAATTTGACTTTCTTTATTTCTATGTATATAACTAGTCATACCCTATATTTTTTTTTTCTTTTATCTCTTATTCTCTCAAAGAATTAAAAGGGTGTTCATACATCATCTTTCAAATAAGATTATCTATTATTTCACGTTAATTATTAGTGTTTTTAAACATATTCTCTTTACACCCCTAATAAAATGTCAAATCAAACAAAAACATGTAGAGAGGTGTTATGAACTTGTAATATATAATTCATAATGGAAGAGTAGATTGATCGAGGAAGGTGAAGAAAGTGACATGCACTTACAGAGTCTAACAAGATATTTGAAGCTTTGAAATCTCTATAGATGACTGGCTTCTCGGCTTCATGAAGAAATGCTAGACCCTTGGCAGCTCCAACGGCAATTTTCATTCTCGTTGACCATTGTAGTGATGCTGAGAATCCTGAAATTAATTGCCCCAATAATTAAAAAAAATAATAATAAGATTCTAGTTCTTGATCCATCAAGATCTTATTAAGGTAATTTCAAGAAAACAATTAATCATGGGTATATATACTTATTTACAATAGAAAGCTTACTTCTAAATAAATGATTCTCCAAGCTGCCTCTTGGTAAATATTCATATACAAGAACCCTGTGTTCTTCTTCACAACAATATCCTATGAGCTTCACCAGATGTGGATGCCTTAATTGCCCCAGAAACACGACTTCAGTCTGCCGTCAGCACCATTAGAAAAACCAAAACGTCAGCACCAGACCAAAATGCTGCGTCAAAGACATTATCTAAATCTATAAACAAAGAGTAGCGTGGTGTAGAATTATCTTAAACAGTGTGATTAATTATAAATTAAGTTTCATGTGAGTTATAGACTTATTATAAATATTAAATAATGATTGAATCACAGTGTGTATATACATCGTGAATATATTTTTTTTTCTCACAAATGTGACATTCGTATAAAATATATACTTCAAAAACCTTATCAAAATTAAGTTTTAACTTATTTCAATATATATTTCATTGAGTTTGTGAATAATTATCTTATCTAACAATAATTTATTGTATTTGATTCAGCTTTATATTTAAGCATGATGCTAGGCTAATTTTAATTAGTTTAATTAATTTTGCATTGATCAACAATAAATAATAATGTGGAAATAACTTAATAATGTAATTAAACACTTAATTCAAAATTTTCATTCAAACAAACTACTAATAGTTTATATTGTTATTTAAGTACAAATTTTTGTGCAGAATAAATTTATTGGTTTCTATGATAATTAATTTTTTTTAATGGATTAACAATATTTTATTTTGTAAGTACTAAAACTAAACTTAAACTATTTGGTAACATTATCACATATCGAACACACCAAAACATTTATAAAAAAACAAGAAGCCACTTTCATTACCTAACTACGCACGTTCTAGGTAAATATCTCAAAAAGCACTCACTATTAGACCATGTCTATGTTTTCATTGCACATACGTATTTGACACAAATTAAAGATGAAGAAAACAAAGTACGTACCAACCACTCTTTATGGCCCTGCGAGCCATCCAAGTCCAAGAGCTTAACCGCCACAGGTTGAGCCTTAAGACCATGTCTAAGCTTGTCATCAATGAACCCTTTATGCACTGGTCCGAACCCACCTTCTCCAAGAAAATTGCTAGAAGAGAATTGTTGTGTGATAATCTTGAGCTCCGCAAGAGAAAAAACATGAACATTAGTTCCCGCTAGAGAAATGGAAAGATCCTCAGAAAGAGTCATGCTTGGATAACTCAAATCGGTCACCGAAATCCTGTGAGAAGGACTTGGCTT
The DNA here is from genome assembly GCA_026586105.1 of Hylodesmum podocarpum. Lineage (NCBI taxonomy): Eukaryota > Viridiplantae > Streptophyta > Magnoliopsida > Fabales > Fabaceae > Hylodesmum > Hylodesmum podocarpum. The sequence goes on along the minus strand of JALJEV010000493.1, from coordinate 2,828,762 downwards.
TGTAGCCACCACTTTCTTTGGCTTTGGAGAGGGATACTCACCCTTATAACAACCGGGGAAAATTGATTTCCAAAAGGTTTTCATAAGGGTCATTCTTGATAAACAAGAGAAATATAGATAGAGTAATGATGAAAATATTCAAACTTGAACCAGTTCTTTAGGGTAGATATATGGATATCTACAATCTCATCATTATAGCTTCTCTACAAGTGTTTCTCTAGAGATATATAAGTGAGGATTAATGTTCTAGCTTGGTGAGATATTTGTGCTAGTATTAGGTAGGAAGATAGATAGGGTTGTAGAAATGGAAATGGGGTTTAGACTTTAAGAGATAGTAGAGAGGTTATTTTCAAAATCTTCAACTGCTTGGAGAGAAAAGATGCTTTAAGCTCCTTTTGTACCACCCCAATGTTGATTTTTGTTTCCTCTAAATTTTTTTTTTATTAGTTGTCTAGGTTCTATATGCTACGATTTCTTCTTTTTGTAGTAATATATAGAGAGACATAGAATGAAGGAGTTGTAGTTGTTTGGCAAGCAAGAAATTACCACCAAAGATCACAACAAGTTGTTTAATATTATTTTATAAATGGGGAACCGAGTATCCTAAGTCTAAGATGTTGGTTAAAGACAAATGACGTAACTACCCTTCATTGACTTTCATTCATTTATGGTGACAAATTTGGAAAAAACAAAAACTTTGACTTGTCATATTTCGAATCTTTTCAATTGTGAATGAACATAACCTTCAACCATGAACTTTTATTTTCTAATTTGGTAAAGACTTGCATAGTGGCACGTATCCAGAAGCTAGCTATAGTGCTCATGATTTCAAACTGCTCTATTAATTGCCTCGTATTTTCTTCTTTTGTTTTTGTTGGGTTTTCATTGACCCTAATTTCTCGAACTCAAATTGATGTTTGGATGTAGACTTTTAAACTTTATTGGCTTTTGTTTATTTTGAAGTTGAATAAAGGGGTAACACAACTTCCGATCTTAAATTAGGACGTGTATTCAAATTAATTTCGATCCTAAATTTTACATTGAAATTTGTGTGGCTTTACAAAAAATCTTTTAAAAGAATATTTTACAACCAAGTGGTCAGGTATTGGTTCAAAGATAAGTGAAATTTAAAATATTTTTAGAAAAATTAATTTTGAATAAAAACTATATGATAAATATTTTAAGTAATTTTTTTCTTTAAATAAATTTTTTTTATAAAAATTAAAAAATTAATTTTTTATTCAACAAGTCTAAAATTTAAGGTATGTTTACTTAACATTTGAGCATGTTACGAAAGTGGTAGTAAAATCTTAAAAATACAATAAAAAAGTGGTTGTTGAAGGTTTAAATTAATAAGTCATTTAAAATTAAGATGATTAGTTATATTCTTTCGTGTGCTTTGAAATAATTGATTACTCTATTAACTATATCAATTATTATTTACTAATTGTTTAATCTCAATTTTAATTTAATATGTTACATTAAAAAGAAGGAAAATTCCAAGTTAAAAAAAAAAAGTAATGTATTCATTCCAGCTAAATAAAATATATAATTTTAGCCCCATAATTTAATTTTTTTTAAAAATAAAAAATTAAATTCTTAATTTTCATATTTATTTTTTAGTCCAATATAATTTTTATTAACAACTAATAAATAGTATCTATATTATTTTAAATATCAATAATTAGCTCATTAACCTCTCTCAATAAATCAAGTAATGGTACTTTACTCCATTGCCAAGTGATTTAGTCATAGGGCAGTTCTGTCACATGACGTGTATCCATAGTTGTACTATTTCTTTTTTGGGGGAAGGGTGCGTAAGCTACTGCGTTGTACTCTTTTTTTTTCCACTTTTTTTTTTTTTTTTCTCCCTTCGTGTTTGTTCTTCAGATATTGAAAATTACACCTGGTTGGTAAGCTTGCAACCTTAGACCTTATTAGTTGGATTGGTTTCTAGAAGATGTAGATGAAACATTAAATAATAAACATGTTGTTTATTAAAAGACAAAATAGCATTTAAATATTGATCTGGAAGGATATGCATATCATTAACGACCAACATAGAGGACTTGTATAATAGGCCTAACATATGAAGTTATCATCTGAAATGCTAGTGTGAAGGACAATGGAATGAAAAGGAGCCACCAAATTAAACAACCAAAATATATAAATATTGAAAATGTATTAATGTTTCTTAGATGCCTAGTTCTAGATATAGAATCAACTTATATTTATATATTACATTTTGGTTTTATTTATTAACTGATGTAGAATTTTAGTTTTTTTTCAGTACACCATCTCAATCATGTGTTTAACATTATTAGATTTGATACATGAGTAATGTAATAAATTAGTGATTCTTTAATAAAGTTATGATAAATTCTAAAATCAAAATTTTTTTTATAAGTTTGATTAATTTACAAAATTGGATTTATAAGATAAAGATTGTTTGCATTTTAACTTTATTTCCGAAAGATATGTGACTTGAAATTTTTTTCAATAATGCTATAAGAGAGATATACTAGTCAAGCTTTTTTTATTATATGATTCAGAAGAAGTTAAGGAAACTTCAAATCTTCTGGGACAAGACTCATTCTTATGTTTCTGACTTTTTGGTTTGTGCAACAACGAGGGATTCCGAATGAAACTTCTAATAGAATTCTCCATTTTACATTATTTTGGAGTGAAAGCTACAAATAAGTCAAAGAAGTAGAACATACAAATTTGAAAGGAAGAGATTTTGAAAATGCAATTAAATGATCAAGTGTATATCTCTGTGGCTAATATCACCAAGCACAGTTGGTAGAGAAAGCAATTTTTGTAATATAATTAGAGATCTTGATTTGTAAAATTAATTAGAATGAAATCATGCATATGTTGGTTAAATTTAATTTTAAAGAAGTGTGATTTAAATTTGAATGGTTTTATTTTAAAATAATTTAGCAGTAAAATTCTGTAAAAAAATATAATTTAATGTAAAAAAAATCTAAAATTGTTCATCAGTCAAATTCAATTTTAAAGTAAAATTAATTTTTCAACACAGAATTAAACACGTTTTTCTTTCATGAAATTACTTTAATTATTATTTCATCATGATTTTATATAATTCAACATGAATCCAAACCACTAAATTCAAATATAACCCCATCATTAAAACTCTATACACACAGAGGAAATTGTAGTCCTTAATGATCCCAACTGACTTGACTTAAATAGGTGAATCAAGTATAAAAGAAACATCAATAAAAATTTATTTATTCTGGATGCAAATATAATATATTAAATGTATATAAATGAAAAAAAAAATTCAACTTATACATCGGCTTCGTAGAATTGAGATAAATGTATAACCTATATATCTTACATACATAAAGATAATTAATTATGATTAAGTGGGTATTCTTGTTAGTTAAATAGGATGATGTAATTCTCCAAATGGATGAATCAATATTATCCTTTTCCATCGTTTTGGTTGAAAAATATTAGCGAGGTTGGTATGTTCCAAATAATATGGACTCAAACATTGTGTGCGTTGCATTCCAAGAGAAAAATTGGTGATGATGACGATGAAAACCGCGGTTATGAAACGGTGTGCCAAAGGAAACAACACAATTGCGTCAACATGGGAGTAGGTTACATTACATAGATGGGTCCACTCTACGTGTTATGATTCTGTCCAAGTCAATCATCATTTTGTTCTCATTACCATCAAAATATAACGACTTGTCAACACTGCCAAACACTGACCATTCAATCTATATATCACTTGGCATGCACGGGAAATAATGCCAGTGGTTGAATCAGATGTTAGAATTTTTAATAACACTACAAAAATGGATAATGATGTTTGTTCATCCCATGTCACTTATATTATTATGTTTAGGGTTTAATTTCTAGAAGGATCATTTCGTCACTGTATTATTTTCTAAGAAATAATTAACATGTGATAAGGACAGTTAACAAACTTTCACAAAACCTTAACTTCAGTTAAACCAAGTTAATTCTCAATTAAGCTAGCTAGCTTGGGTAAAGAAGTGTCTCAGAGCTGAAATTTTCCTAATGCAAATTGATATAAAATGTACTTTTTCTTTGAAAAAATAAAGGCAGTGGGATATGCATATATTAAAGAGATGCATGTTAATACCAAACAGGTTTAGATAATTAATTAATTATAAATTAAATTCTATAAAATTTTTATTATTAAAATTAATATACCTATCATATGAATTATGATCGGTTAATTATTTAAAATATTTAAAATTTACATCACAGTTTTAATTCTTCAAATGCAATTTATATATATTAAATACTTCCAATCATTACCAATTAATTTTAAAATAAAACCTAATATCATGTTAGAGTCTAGAATCCAATTATCCATAAACTACTCTAAACATGTGTGCAGGATATACTGAGAAATCTCATGTTGCCAGTTAATTTATGTTTTTTTTTAGATATTTGCAATTGATTTTAAAATGAAATATAATAGTTATTATATACTAAATAGAGGTATTGATCAAGTTGCTGCAGGTTAGGATGCAGTACAACACTACAAGTACTTTCTAGTTTTGCCCCTAATATTAGCTAGCACTCATATTTGTAGCTAATTGCAAGCTACTCAATCATGTACTAATTATTAATTACTACCATAATAAATAAGATGAGGTGGAATTAGCAAATTAATTTGTTGATATAGTATATAAATTAGCATTATGTATAGTTAAATTATGAAATTTAAAAAAAATGATTAAGATATATTTTATAGTTAAATTTAAACAAATATTAGTATTATATTATGTAAGAGTTTATTTATATATTTAAAATTCTTCTTATTAGTACATAACTGGAGAAAAATCGGTGAAAATTATATTTAAATTTTTAATTATATTCTACTGAATATTTAAAGAGATGACATAGCAAAATAATTCTATTTATATTGGTTAAAAGAAAAACCTATATATTAATTAACTAGCTACCATGGAAATTTCCTTATTGTACGGTAGGGATGGATTTTCCAATAACAAGTGAGAGGTGTGCCACCAGAATTATAATAGTTGATCAAGTTGGTCATTATAATAGTTGGATGATTACATAACACTATGCCCCTTTATAGGGTGATTTTTCACAATAAGATATGGGAAGTAAATTAAATATTATGTGAATGGGGAAAGTAATATTCCATCATGTGTCTTCCAAGGATCTTGAGATGAAAAATTTAAAAATTGGTTTTTGTTAATTGAATCAAGATCTTTGTAGATATAAAGCAAATAGATGATTTAAAAAATGAAAATGTTACATGTTACAACTACACAAATAATACATGACAACAAATTATAATATCTTTATCTCCATGTTTTCATCAAATCAAACCTAAATTGACTTTGTTATACTTAAATATAGGGTTAATTAACTCATTCGTGCATTCCGTGCATTTAGTTTCGTGCAGTGGCCTTAAAATAATACTTATTACAATTAGAATTAAGTTACTGATGCAACTATTTTTCAAATATATTGGGTTAAGTTTTGGAAGAAAAAATCAGTCAATTAAACCACAACCGACTAGTTTTCTCCACAAACTCTATGGAATTTTGCCAAACTATTAAGAATTGATTTCAACAAATTTAACTTTACCAGATTCTTGTGGTCCATCGTTCTACATTTTCAATTCATACAAATCCACTTACAATTAACAGCAAAAATAAAAAAGACAGCAATCATTTTGGTATTCTACTAAGATTAAAAATGTCCCCAAAATTAATATGTATGGTTAATGTCATCTATTCACACACATCACATTTTTTTTCCATAATATTCTTCACGAACTGGTAAGATTTCGTAGGTCAAAATTAAAACTGGAATAGAAAGTGCCTAACTGGTGACAACCCATCTAGGATCAGGGTTTTACCTATTTTAGATTTGATAAAGCCAATAAATATTACCACGTGTTTTTATTATTTAGTTTTTCAAAGATAAGAAACAACTTGGTTAGAAAAAAGAATATAATAGTACACGTGATTATTAATTAGAGAATTGTCCGAAGATATCGCAGTTGAACAACCCATGACTCTGGCATCTTTTCAGATACACGTTAACCACGCGAGATCAGTGTGCATACACTGTTGATTGACTAATACGTTTCGTTGTATCCAACTCCGAGTATGGAAGGCTTCCACATTGCACTATTTAGGGGACTATTCCCAATTATATGGTACGGATATTGTTTCTTATTGTCTTTTATTTCTTTATCGCAGCTTTTAGAGTTTAACACTAACTAGAATAATTAAACTATTATTTTGACTTTTACAAGTGTATAGTTTTGTTGCGTTAATTCTTAAACTAAGGAGATTCTTAATAAATTCTGGAAAGTTGAAATTAATATACAATAAAAGTTTCACATTCAAAAATTAGAAATATAGTATGACTTTGTAAACATATACAATGTGTATACGGATAAAATTCAGGTTTGACTTGGTAATTATATTTATAAGAGTATGCTTTAATTTAATGTTCTTGAATAAATTGTTATATAATTTCAAAATTACTTGACACTTTATCAAATTATTTTATTATAATATATATATATATATATATATATATATATATATATATAATAAAAAATCACACGTTTTTAGTCCCTAGTTAAGATAGTTGTAGTCTTTAATAACAGGCTAAAAATACATTATTTTTGAGAAAGAAATCAAATATGCAGAGGGAATAAAACCAAAACTTGTGACGTTTTGAAAATTAAAAAACATATTTAAGCATAAAATTTTTCTGTAAAATAATAATAAAATTTTAATTTAATCAAAATGATTTGAAATTTAAATGCATTGAGTCCTTCTAATTTCGTTGTATCAACTCGGGTGTTAAAAACTATAAGTTTCATGCTTCTTCATAACCTTCAAGCATAGCAGCCAAGGAAGAGAATCTCAGTGGATCCTTTACTTGAAGTCCATGAAACCCAAAGTCTCCTAACTTTGTTAAACCAAGGTCCAAACTCATTGGGCCACGGCCACTAGTTACTTGCGCAAACATCACAAAGAACGAGTCTTGAAACTTTGTCCAAAACCCAAAGAGATAAATAATTAAAAGCATACCACTTCTTCTTATTAATAAATACCTCTTTTTTATTTATTAAACGAAACATTTTTCAAAAACAAAAGTGTTTTGTTCAGTAAAAATTTTTATAAATTGAAATAGTACAATTACTTGAAGTTGATTATTGACAGCGTTATTGATATGTAAAGGAAAGAGATTTGGAACAAGGATGATCATGTGAATGTTAAATATTTAAAATGCTTGATCTTATTTTTAAAAGATTAAATATTGAAATTTTCTTTGAAATTGTCAATGGAAGTGCATTCGGAGAGATAAGACGATTGAGAATAAAAAGCGATTTCGTGACAAATAAGTAAGTATGACGTAAGAAATTGGAAATATCTTCTAAACTTAGCACGCAGTATGAAACATTAATAAAAAAAGTTAATGGTTGTTATTCTCACACACACTCTCTATATATATAGAGAGAAAAATGTTTTAGACAAAAAAATCAAGAAAAAACATTGTTTCATGGTAGATCTTATTACAATATATTTTTGGGACCTAATATTTATTTCTTTTAATTATATATATATATATATATATATATATATATATTCATTTTTATGATAATTTATAAATATTGTATATTAAATTTAACTTATATAATATAAAAATAAAATACCAAAAAATAATGTAAAAATATTTTTTTAAAAGATAAAATACCAAATTTACTTCTTTTAAAAGATTTTTTATCCTATCAAGACTTTTAAATAATTTAAAAAAATATATTAATATTTGATTAAGACAATTTTAGTATTTTAAGTTGTAATATTCAATTAAAATAATAATATTTTTTCTAAATTATATAGATTTTAATAATTTTTTTAATAGGATAGATTTTGTGAGATTTTTTTAATAAAAAATATGAATATTTCACTCGTTTTACTGTCCCCAAAACCTTTTAAATTTTGTGAGACTTATATTCCTTTTGTAATATATAATTTATGTTTAGTAATCTCCAATTTCATAAACCTGATTTTTAATTACATAAACTATTAGTAATCGTCATTATCATTATGTATTACCGGTACTGCATTTGAAAACTGAATTCCATGTCTAGATTCATTGCACCAAGGGTGCAAACGAGAGGGACATAAATTATAATATATATTCCAAAATAACCCTTTATAACATTTATTGGTACACTTGGATGGTTAACATGGTTTATTACCGTCTACATCAATGAAGCTCATCTTATTACTTTCTCTAACTTGCCTTCATAAATCCCAATCAAGTTACTTGTACGACTAATACGCTTACAAGTATCGTTAAAACTTGGGACCACCACTGACTATCATTGCAAGACAATATCGCCCACTAACACGTCACGGAATGCGTCATCAACCTTTTAAAACTCTATAAATAATTCATCAATAAATAAATAATATATTCGTGCCTATTAAAAAATTATATTTTAATCACTTAAAAATCTATTTTTTATTTTACAAGTACAATCGTGACAATAAAATGTAAATTTAAAATTTGTAGTTAAGAGGGTTGAGCAGGTGAATGAATTATAGATAAATTTCTTGTACTTACGTTCAATTTTCATGCCAATTACAGGGAATGCTAGGCGAACAGAAATACAAATACCTTATAAATTTTAAAATTTAGACAAAATGTGAAGAAAAAAAAATATAATTAGTTGATTGTGTATTAAAATTAACTACAAAATAAAATTATAAATTTTTATTCATGTTAACAGTATATAAGATCAAAATAAGTTTATGTAATTTGTCACGAGCATGTGACCGAAATGAGGAAGGCAAAGTCCAAATATGGTTTAATGTTTTCACCTATTTCTTTAGATAAATCATGTTTAGAAGTAAGATTTAAACTTGTTTATCAAGGACTAGAAAATAACTTAATGAGACTTATAAAGATACCTTATTAACAGATATTGTAAATAAAATTTTATAAATAGACTAGAAAAAATAAATCACATATTAGATTATTCTTTTTAAATAAGTAAAAGAAATAATATATTACATGTTACATGTGAAACTCTAAATTACAAAATAGAAAAATTGATTTGCCAGCTAGCATAAGACTTAGACTTAATCCTACCCTTATTGTGTGGCATCTTTTCAACTATAATATGTTAATTACGTGATCCAAAAAATTATTCTGATAGTAACCATGAAATGACCAAAAGAGATATCGTTGGTCTCTTAAAAATATCTAAACATAAAATGATAAAGAAAGACGAGAGAAGGATAGTGTGGTCCCGAAATAAATTATTATTTAATCAACACAGTCATACAAATAGAACATAGCCATATATTGAAGATTCCACACCAGTGGGAGAGAGGTACCAATAGAAAAGAGAGTAGAGTGTAGAGAGAGTGAAAATTAAAGAGCATATGGCGCGGTTCTCAGTGGCGTGGTGTGCGGTGGCGGTGCTATTGTGCGCCGTGGCGGGTGCGTCGTGGACGGAGGAGGACGACCTGAACCCGATTCGAATGGTTTCGAACGTGGAGTCTGAGGTGATTCAGGTGATAGGGCGTTGCCGAAACGCTTTGTCGTTTGTCCGCTTCATTGATAGGTTCGGGAAGAGATACGGAAGTAATGAGGAGATGAAAGCGAGGTTCCAAATATTCTCAGAAAACCTAAAGTTCATTCGCTCCGCCAACAAGAAACGCTTGCCGTATACTCTCGCTGTTAATCGTATGTCTTATATACTCTTCTCTCCTTCTTCTTTCGTATTCTATCTTTCATTATTTCGCTGTGTGATCGGATTAATTAATTCTCATAGCTAATCGTGCATGTCATGTCACTCAAAAGCGTTCACTTCGCGTCTTCATCTTTGATCAATCGTCTACTACTGCTTTTGGATGCACACAGACAGATAACAAATAAAAAATAATACTGAATATAAAAATATATAGCAAAAATTATCATATAACAACCCGATAATTTGTTATAAAAGGCGATAATTAATTATAAATTATAAAAAAAAATTGATATAAATATATATTATTCTGAGTATTGACTGATTATGTACATGTTAAAGGGCTGAAGTAAATTTGTAATTGATATATATAAATTCTGGCGTTTTGTATTGTTTAGAAATGAAAGTAAAAAAGGAATATTTATTTTTTATTTTCACCCATAAGCCATAGGATTTTTTTTTTTGTTATTTTCATATGTTTCTTTTTTTGTAAGAAAATAAATTCAACACTAAATAAGTACAAGACTTGGATTTAGTTTTTTTTTTTTTTTTTTGTATTGTTTTCACTGATAGTAGTTTTATAATTTTGGTAATATGCGTGAACATGTAAACTTTAAAGTAAATTTTTATTATGTGAAATTCTAGTTTTGATAGAAGAAATAAAATAAACAAAAAAACTATTCCATCCACTCTATTATAATTTACAAGAGTTGTCTTAAGATTTATTTATTATTTTTTTTACAAGGCAAGAAAAATTAATTAAAAAATGAAAGTGAATAACAATTTTATAAACTTAACCTTATCTTTTTTATTGAAAATTACTTTTAGGACTTGGGTTGCTTGATTAAAATTTGTTACACCAATAATGATCTATAATTTTTAAAATTCTCCACACAATTTCAATCTAATGCTGAGACTTCTGAAAGCAAGTTTTTTGAGTAAATTTATACCTTATTATTTATGAGTTGGATTTGGATTCGTAGAGTTATTAAACTTATAATTTACCATTCAATTCAATTTGACATTTATGAGCTGAATTTGTAGGGTTGAGTTAAAGTTATAGCTTACAATTCAATTTGACATCAAAGCCTATTACGAGAATGCATATAGATATTGGTAGGGCCACCCATTTTAAATAGTCTCCATACTTGATGGTAGGTTAGAAGTCGCACAATCGCCTAGAAATAGGACCAGTTACATGAATATAAAGGGAATAATTCTCATTTTACAAGTCAGTTTGTAAGGTTGAGTTAGATTCTTCACTCCATCTAAACGGATGACAAGATATTGATTTTTTTGAAAACAAGTAATGCACAACACATCAGCATGACAAATTGGGCAGCTCAATGAATACTCGTTTACATTTGGGAACTTTGGTTCGGTTTTGGTGTTCTGATCTGAAACAGGTTTTAATGTTATTAATCTTATGGAACAGATTTTGCTGATTGGACTTGGGAAGAGTTCAAAAGACACAGACTAGGAGCTGCCCAAAATTGCTCTGCCACTCACAAAGGCAACCACAAGCTTACCGATGCTGTTCTTCCTCCAACGGTATGTTCGCAAAAGCTACTGTCACTGCCAGCCACATTTTTAATATTATTTTTCTTCGATTCACTCAATGAAAACAGCATTGAACAATTTTTGTTTTTTTTCAATACTTTTCTACAAAGGATATTATAGAAAACTATAGCATTTCTCAAATTTGTATTCCATTGGCCATGTGTACAGAAAGACTGGAGAAAAGAAGGTATAGTGAGCTCAGTTAAAGATCAAGGAAGCTGCGGATCATGCTGGACATTCAGGTTATTTTGGACCCTGAAAAACTCTTTTGAAAAATGAGTAAGGTTCAGCGTCTAATTTTCACAGTTCTAACTAACTGTGATATGATATCTGCAATGTGCAGCACAACTGGGGCGTTAGAAGCAGCCTATGCACAAGCATTTGGAAAGAGTATATCTCTTTCTGAGCAACAGCTAGTGGATTGTGCTGGTCGTTTCAATAACTTTGGTTGTAACGGTGGGTTGCCATCACAAGCCTTTGAGTACATTAAATACAATGGTGGACTTGACACAGAGGAAGCATATCCCTACACTGGAAAAGATGGTGTCTGTAAATTCTCTGCAGAAAATGTTGGTGTTAAAGTCATTGACTCTGTCAATATCACCTTGGTACTGATTTCTCTGACTTTTGCTCTAAATGAGTCCACAAATATCTCAGTTTAAAACAAATCTGTCTTGGTCTCACTCCTCAGTGTCATATACATGAGATTTTCTAATTTTTTTATCATGTGTTTTGAGTACAGGGTGCTGAGGATGAATTAAAACATGCAGTTGCATTTGTTCGACCAGTTAGTGTGGCCTTTCAGGTGGTTAATGGTTTCCGATTCTACCAGAATGGAGTTTACACCAGTGACACTTGTGGTAGCACTTCCCAGGTGAGTTCTTCTAGAAGGACAAAACTTATTTACTGTTTCTTTAGTGCTTTTATTCTCCAATTGAAATAAAAATTTCACTTTAATAACCTATGTTAACTTTTAATATGAACGAACATTAATTGCGCGGAATACCAAAATTAAACTTCAATTCTGATCAGAGAACAGCATCAAAGCACCTAAAAAGTTATATCAAGTTTTATCCCGATAAAAATGATTACCTAATCTTTTGATAGTCAAGTGCCCAGTAAAATTTTCAAAGCAAAATGGTTTGCTTGCATTGTACGCTTTGATGGCAATTTGTATGGAATACATAGGTATTCTATTTTTGTCAACAAATCATGCTTATCTTAAAAGTTAAGTGTTTTGTTCCATGTATTTTGCATGTCTATTTTGGTAATTGAAAAGATGTCAAAATCTGAATTTGCTTGGCAGGATGTGAACCATGCCGTTCTAGCTGTTGGGTATGGAGTTGAGAATGGTGTCCCATATTGGCTTATTAAGAATTCATGGGGAGAAAACTGGGGTGACAATGGTTACTTCAAGATGGAATTTGGGAAGAATATGTGTGGTAAGTATCCATAAGTGCTCAATTCCTAATAACACCCCCCTACAGACAAACGCCAAACTTAAAAAGGGCTTCAGATTGTAAAACAAATGGACAATTGAAAATTTTAAATCTTTAGTATCTTGGCTTGCTAGAGCTGTAGATAATAAAGTTGAAATTCTGAGTTTAAAAAGCTAAGATGAACCGATTTGCAGTATTGATCTTGGTAATTGTTTATTTTCAGGTGTTGCAACTTGTGCATCTTATCCAATTGTGGCCTAAATTGCATAGAATATGGTCCCTTTTTGGCTTCCCATGTGACTACCACGTTACTTGTCATGCTTGATGCCAGTATTGATTATTAAAGAAGTTCCATCATAGTATGATGAATATTGCTCCTAGTTTACATGATGTATAAAATAAGCTAGAAGTTGTTGTAAATCACGTAAGAATATCATCACGTACATTCTCTGTATCAAAGACATATTTACTATCATAAATTGTTAGATACATATTTATAAACTATTTATGCTCCCCGCTTAGTATGTTGTTGCTGCTTCACAATATGTAACTGCTTCAAAATAATAATAATTTAATAGTCTAAGTAATTTCTTATTATTCTTAGCTTAAATATAAGTATATTTAGCTATCATATATGGATGATGTTAGTTTATATCATTTATTTTTCACTGATTTTAATTATAAATAAATTTATTTTTTACATTATCCTTTATTGTAATTTATATCAAGAATAAAAATCTTCAATTAAATGAGATATAGATAGTTAACCAATCAATTCTTGTCTTTACTATTATCCTATTAATATTTTCCCTTTATTTCTTCAAATTATTTATGCCTTATCCTTTAAGAGTACCTTCATGTTTTTTAATTGTTTGCATCTAAGCATCTTATTTTCCAATTTTTATTTCCATGCTCCACTATTGTAGTTCGTCTTCTTCCTATGAAGGCTTAGAATTACAAACCCTTATTGTATCCTTACAATTCCTCCATAACTAATTGTAGCTTTTACCTCTTTCCCTTTAAATCATAGTGATATTTAAAGTTAAATCATCAGTATGCCTATTTCTTTCATAGATTGGAATTCCTTGACATTCACCCCATAATTTTTCTTGAAATTGACGGTCTCCTTCCTCATTTCTTCAATAATGTCAAGAATATATAGTTCATCATTCTTCTTAAATCTGTTACTATGCATTAAATCAACTTTATTCTAAATTTAAAAGATTAAAAACATATTTTAACATTTTTTAGACTGAATTCCACTTTTGCACCTTCCTTGTGTAATTCTTAATTCACAATTTTGATTTTTCTATTTTTAATTCCTCAATTTTAGTCTTTCAATTTTTTAAAATACACAATTTTAGTTTACGATTTTAATTCTAGAATTCTAGACTCCTAATTTTAAATGTTTACAATTTTAATCCAACTTTTATGTCTCCATCTTAATTATTATGCGACATTATTATGTTAAATATTATTTTTCAATTATTAACGTTAAAATATTAACTATCAATTGAATAATTTTTTAATATCAATGGTTTAACCTAAGTGGCATATTTTTATAGACATTACACATTATTTCTTCTCCTGTCATAGATGGTCTAACTAAATTAATTATTTACCTACAAACAACTAACTATTAATGGGTATTTATCAATGCACCTTTTCTTCAAGATAAACAATTTGTAACCATTAAAATAAAGTTCCACCGTTGTTCATCAAGTTATGGAAGCATGAGTAAGAAAAACTCTCTTTGTGTATGCTTACAATCTCTAACAAAGATTAATCACTATTTTTTATAATAAATATTTGACATCAATTTATAATAAAAAAAATTGTAACCTAATAACTATAAGAGGTAGAGTTTTGCTAATCAATATAATTTGTAGGTATTGTCAATGGACAACAAAATGAGCCAACTTAGTCCATGACCCACGTAGATTGGGACAAACCTAATAGTCTTTGACGTTGAATTTTTGTTTGACCACAGACACCTAATGACCTAAATAAACAAGAGAGAAAGGTTACTTTTCGTGGATTATCAATCCCAATCTATTATAATTTACTATTTCTAATAGGTTTATTCATTTTTATAATAAAGTATTAATTTATTTTATCATTTTATATCTTAAATTTAATAAATAATTTCATCAGTCGAACATAATTTAAGTATGAACTAAAAATTATTAATATGTAAATCATTTATATAATAAAGTAAAAATATTGTCTTAAAATAACTTTACCAAAACTTATAATATATTCCATAAATTTAATAGGATAATGTTTAGTTTGAGAAATTGTTTTCAATTTTTATTTTTAATTTTTCATTTTCTAGAAATAATTCTACGAGTACAATAACAAACAGAAAGTATATTGTTTTCTTTATTTTCACCTAATTTTAAAAATATTTTTATGATAATATTTTAAAAAATCAAACAAAAAAACACAGCTTAACCCTTATTTTTTATATTTAAGAAAAATTAAAACAAGAAATACTCAAACTAAAATGTTTAAATGATTCTAATTCATACAAGTGGAATATTAAAAAAATAATTCAAGTATTAAAACATAGTTAATTTAAATATCAAGAACAAAAAATGAATGCAAAGGTATATTTTCAAAAAAAAAAGGTAATAAACAGGTTTAGGTGAAGGAGAGTATACGTTACAGTTTAGGTGAGGAGAGGAGGGGATCGAAGAAATGAAGAACCACCGTGACTGAACCCTCGCTTGGATTCAATTCCAAACTTTTCTTCTCTTTTCTTCTCTTCTTTCATGCGATGGCAACAGAGCGATACGCTTCTCCACCATCCACATCGCACGAGGACAACGCTCTGTGAGTCACGTCACCACACACTCTTCAATTTTCTGTTACTGTCACAAATGATACACAATCACATATTCAGCTTCGTTTGACGCTTTTTCGTTTTTCCAAGCTTTCTCGATATACTCCACGAGGCTCCGTTGTTCGCGCACCGCAAGGCTGCTAGGGTTATTGGCAGCGTTTTCTATTGCATGTTGTTGGCAAGTTCTGTTCCTAATAATGACAACAACAACATTATGTTATGGTTTAATTATGAATTTCGCATTGATTTGATTTTGGTTTCTGAATTGGTTATTTTTTTGTTTGGTTCCATTTTAGGCAGGTTATGCTACTTTAGGGATTGGAGCTCCGTGGATATTTCGTCCTGTTCAAGGACTCATCTCTCCCGTGCTTTGTAGTTGTGATGTTCTTCTTTTGCTGTTAACAGGTTTACAAATTTGAATTGTCCTGTTCAAGCATGTTTTTCTGAATCTGTGGAATGAATGGCTTTTGCTATTGGTCTATGATTGTAGCTATTTGTTTATACAGTCTTTCTTTACTTCATCACAAGGAGAATAGAAATGAAAAATTAAATACACTTCTCCATAAGCTGAAATGAGCTTATGTATAGATTGAAAAGTAGCTTTCAGAAGAAGCTAACATGCGAAAGCTTCTACAAATTAACTTTTGCATAAGTTAGTTTTAGCTTATAAAGAAGTTTATTTCATTTTTTCTTCATATTTTGTTCTCCCATATGACTTCAGACCCTTATTGCTCTCAATTTTGCTGCTTTTGTTTACATTGAGATGTTCAGAAGAATGCTGAAATTTTCTTGTTATATTGATATGGCTACCAGCCAGTGACTATTAGTATTTAGCTCTTTTCTAATGGTTGATTTTATATGCTGTAAAATTGTATTTCTGGTTTTTGGAAGTATGATGGTGAAAACCAAATGTAAGTAGTTAGTGATAGGGAGAAGAATCATATATCCTCGCAATTAATTTTCATTTTTTCTCTATAGCCATTTTGTCCTAGAGTTGAACATGAGGATGAATAACCTTGTAAAATTAAGTGAGAGCGGCACTGATGAATTTGATGATTACTTCTGTAGAAGATGGCTAGGAAAGTGGAAATGTAGTTACCCCATGAACCTTTACCAGTTGCTGCATACTTCACTTTGAGTCCCTTGATGCTTTGGGAGCAAAATCAGATGCCAAGAGAATACTGAAAAAGTTTTAACACAACATTACTAGTTAAAGTTAATTTTCAAAATAGTCATCTTGAGGTTTGCTGAACCCAATAAAATCCAAACTCAAGATTCTCCAATGATTTGGAGTTTTATTGCTAATGTTTGAATTTACAATGTTGCACTTAGCTTAATAAATATTAGTTTTGTTTTACTAAGCATTATAACTTACAAGATTCTACAACTTATGCTCAATCTACAGTGGATACAGTTTTATTATGTCTAAATGCCATATTTTTACTGTTTCAGGAATCTTTCAACAATACCTGGTTTATCAAGTACAGAAGATACGTTTGCAAGTAATTCTTTTAATGACAACTACTTCATTGTTACAGTAGTTTCTGAAAATGAGACCTATAAAATAATAGAATTTTTGTGCAAAGATCTCTGGAAGTTTTGTTTATGTTTGGCGTTTTGCTATTTGATTGTTCTTTTTTTTCCAACTGCAACGTGATTTTTCAGGGATATTATAGTTTCAGCCAGAAGTTGAAATTTATTGTCCGCATACCCTTTTCTATTACAGCTTATGGTATGTATTTCCATGTTTGGACTTTTCTTTCAGATCATAATATGTGAAGCCAGTTAATATGTGTCAAGAACCAATTCAAGCGCAAAACTTAAATTGGTCATGGAAACATGTAAATGTTTTGATATTTTTAATAACATGGATAGTTTATATTTTTTGAGTTGTTAGTTATAATGTGAATATTTTCAACAATTGGATTAAATGTCAGGAACTGCTGCAATGCTACTTGTTATAGTCTGGAAACCTTACACTGGTTTTCTGTCGATCTCTGCAATATTGAGGTATACTCTCCATTTGGTTGTACTCATCCATCTTAGGCATTTTTCTAGGATAGATTAAATTGAATTAGGAAATGGAATATTGGCAAGAGTTATACCACTTCTAAATTAGGGCTAGACATCCTCAATCTGAATCTTGTCATCAATAATAGGTACCACAACTACAAGAAATAGACACTGAGGGTTTTCTGTATGTTTTGGTAGAATGAATATACTAAACCTAAAATAATGTCATTTTAAGAGTGATTTACCAGGAGATAATGAGGTTCAGTATATTGCAATTACAGAGTATCTAGCTGCAGTATATATTTATTGTAGGAGACAAAGAGCTTAGTTGACACTTAATGGCATATCACATGTTTTTATCTCCTTGCCCCCTTTCTCTTGTTGATGTAGTAACAGTTGAACTTTTGGCAGCATGGTCATAATCTGATGAAAATTTTTCATTCACAACTTGCACTAAATTTTCTCAAAGATTATTTTATTGTAATTTACTTAAAAAAAAATGTTATGACTCTATTATGCATATAATCTATCAAGGTTTGGTTTTTACCTAATGATACAATTGCTCACCATCAAGTTCTTAGTTCCATGTGTGGAAACTTTTTCTTCCCTCTGCTATTATTCTTAAGCAAATGACTGGAAATTAGTTGTTCACTTTTTTTACTCCACCAAGATGATTGTCTCAGCTGCTTTAATTTTCTTCAGGATTATAATGGTAGCCGAAGCACTATGTGCTGGATGTTTTATGAGTCTATATATTGGTAAGTATTTTTAGTACTTAAAGGACTATTTACATAATTTCTCATTTCAAATACTTTAGAGACTATTTAAGAGAGAGAGTAGTTTATGGACCAAATTGATGGTTTTCTCAAAAAGTCAAAACAAAATTAAGAACATTTAAGGGTTCGTGAACCTCCAAGTGCTACAGCCCTCTTTGGATGGAAAACCTGGGAAAAGTATGGATAGATTGTACTTTTTGTATTTTGATAAAGACTATTATATGCAAAATTCGAAATAATTTTAAGAAAAACCCTTTAAAAGAATTGTAGGGATATCTTAGGCCTTGGCAGGATGGTGGCCCCCATTGGATGAAAAAAACTTGAAATATATAATGCATTCTACCAATCTATCCTTTTAAGTCAATATTGACCTGTTTTGCTTAATAATAGTAATAGTAGCAGTTTTACCTCATCCTCTCTATCTACATTTTTTGGTGCAAGCAGGTTACATACACCAGTACAATTCATTGAACTCGCACCCTGATGTTCTGAAGTCCTTATACTCACCACTACAACCATCAAGTTCTCTTGAGGGTCTAAGGCAAACATTTTGTAATTTAGTTTCTTTTTTATTTTACTGCATGATGCGATATCCATGCTTGACTTTCAAACTCGATAATGGAAAAGAAAATGTTCAGTAAACTAGTATTTTTGAATGTATTATAATCCACCATTTATGAATGCCATTTATAAGATCAGGTTATGCCAATAGCACAAATGCAAATCACATCTGCAAACACAAATCAAACTGTGGGATTTTGGATTTTGATGAAAATATTTTGATGCAATAGGTACCATGATGGTAGGCTTTCTGATCAGCAAATGGCTTTGCTGCAATATCAACGTGAAAATCTTCACTTTTTGAGTGAAGAGGTATACAAAAATTTGAAGCATTTATTTACTGTTGTATATAAACTATGAATGATACTTATAGTTTAGAAATTCCATTAAAGATAATTCTTTTAATTATTCCTCTCCATCAACATTTGGTCTCGCAGATTCTTCGGTTGCAAGAATGTTTAAGCAAATATGAACGAACTGATGATCGGAGCACTCCACAGGTAATAATTAACTCAGATAAACAGTTTTTCTTCCTAGTCTACTCTATACATTTATGTTAAATTTATTAATTATCATGTTTATGTCTCTCACAATGGGCATGTGTTGTGGTTGTGTGTGGGCATAATATTCAATATAGTATTCTTTTAATCAGGGAGATTAGCATGTTATGCAATGGCAAATATGTTTATTGAACTTGTAGAGTTGCAGTTCAAACTGAATTATTATAAAATCAGTATGATATCAGCCACGGTAATGAAAAGTTCAGAGATAAGGTGAAGAAAAATACAGAGTAGGAAGAATAGAAAGAAAGATAAGGTACAGAGAGGATAAAACTGACTTAAAACCCAAAACATTCCTGTCCTCCCCTTTTAATACTCTAATCTGAATGCCTCTCTGTTCTTGCACTTTCCACGTGCTTCTCCGTAGATGTGAACTACACGTCTGTCCTTGTTTGTATATTTATTCAGAATGTAGTTGAAATATTAGTTTGCACAGGAACAGAAATGCCTCTGGTGGAGTTAAAAGTCAAGACTAAGACTCAGCTCACTTAGATCACGGGCTAATTAAGCTACAAGCTTGAATTCTGTTTCAATAGTCTTTCTAGGCTACATTACTATGAGCTACACTTAACCAATTAACATTTTCATAACTTTTCTTTTTGGTAATTATGGCTATCTTTGTTAGAAATCTTGGGTGCACACAATATGGGTATTGGTTTCAGTGAAGGGATCAAATATACCTTTGCATCACTGAGCAGTAACTCATGAACTAGCTTAACTTGCCATAAACCCTAGGTTCGGGTGTTGGTTTAGTTGCTCCATCTTCATTTTGCCCCTTTTTCTTGGTGTAATAAATTTACTTATATTGCAGGTTGACCTTGCCCATCTACTAGCAGCTCGTGATCAAGAGTTACGAACGCTTTCTGCAGAGGTAATTATTTTCTGTCCTAGTCTTACATGTCTATGCGAACAAAGTGGGGTCATCTTAATGCCCCATTGTCTCGCAAGTGAAAATTCCACATGAATATTTCTGCAATGCCTCTTGTGATTAAGGTTCCAGCAAATGTTGCTGGTCAATATTCCCAAGTTTATTTAATCGTCAGATCATTCAATTCCACCTCCACAAACCTAAAACATCTCACTTGAAAATTTATTTTCAGATGAATGAAGTGCAATCTGAGTTAAGGCTTGCACGGTCATTGATTGCTGAAAGGGAGTCAGAGATCCAACATGTTCGCACGACCAACAATCAGGTATCCTACAAAATTCCTAATACTAAAAAGTACATGAGTTTTTCACCGCCGGGTGCTTACAGTAGAGTTCTTGTTATAATCATCACAACAGTATGTAGAAGAGAATGAAAGACTCAGAGCTATTTTAGGTGAATGGAGCACCCGGGCTGCAAAGGTATAAATGCGAACTACCAAGTGTTAAAATGTAGCTTTTGGATTGGGTTTGCCCTTTGTTAAAGTGTGTTGTGCTGAAACCTTATATTGTTTATGATTAAAGCTTGAGCGAGCACTGGAGGCTGAGCGTATGTCAACTCTTGAATTACAAAGGAAACTTTCAACGGTAAGAAGCCAATCATATACTTCAACAGATGCAACCGAACATGGAGCTTAATTTACTTGCAGCCAAATTGCATATGGTACATACCCACTTCTGTCCAGCACTTAACCTTGTTCTCACAATTTAAAAGAACACGTAGACGTGTCTTCGGCCCCATCACAATTGTAGAGAATCCAATGTACATATTTGTTTCAAAATAGGGTTTTACTTTTGTTTACAAGTACATAATGATTGAATTTGATTGAATTATCGTGCGCTACTGTGCTCCATATTTGCATCTTGCATGAAAAAAATTTGCGTTGCATTGAAGCAAGTTGATATTCATTTCAATTTTTTTTAATAACTTTTAAATATTTATGACTTTTAACTCCGGTAATATCTCGAAGGGTTACACCCATCAAAAACCAAACCAGGCGACAGAATTATAAACCTTACTCAAACTTGGAATTGTTCCAGAGTAAATTAACATCTTGAACCCTTAAAATACGTGATTCATACAATTTAATTTTATTTAATTTTTAAAGAGATAGAAAATAATAAAATAATTCTTAAAATCATAATATGTTTATTATTTTAATTCTTGAATTATTTTATTATTTTAATCCCTAATTCAAAAAATTAAAATTAAAATAAATAATTAAATTTAAGAAATAAAAGGACATTAAATAATATAATTTGAGAACCAAAATATCAGTAATATTTTTAAAAATTAAAATAATAAAATATTACTTTAAAATATTATTTTTCATCTCTTAAGAATTAAAATATTTCACTCACTTTCAAAATTAACATGATAGTTTTTGCAATTGTTTAATGATTCAATTACGAAATGAATGGTGGTTGTCCATATACAAGCCTCCAGCATATTCTTCGAGTAACATAAACCGAAGGGTGATCAAAATTGTTTTTTTACCACTAACACACAAGGAAAATTATGACACGTGCGGCGTAGGTTCATAAGAAAAAGGCATTACACAGACCGCTCAATTATAATAGCCCATTACAAAAATTTAAATTATTCATGATGAGGGGATTACAATGGGCTAACCTGTGAAATTTCATTTAAAAAGAGACACCTAAAAACATTATTAAAGAAATCAGAACCTTTGGCAACACCTCCCTCTCCCTCTCCAACAACAATATCCATGTCATATTTGCATGCTCTTGTACAATCCGGGCAGTAAGTCACCTGCATAAAAGGAAATACATGTTACACATAACTCAATACATACATATGGAGCAGTTTATTGGTTAAATATAAAACTTTTGGTATTGGACCATTGCTTCATTTACAAACCTCTAGTAACTTAGGTTGGAAAGTGTTGTCCAACATGACATCTACACCATATATTGCCCTGGATGTTGGACTATGCATCTCAGGATGAGCAACAGCAGCTGCCTCAAACACTGATCGAATCATATTCCTCACTCTCTTGTGAATATCTAACCATTTAACTGAGAGATACAGGGACAGGAATTTGTATCAGGAATTCATTCAAAAGAGGCAGAGGATAAACACAATGCAGTCTCCGTTACCTTGATGTTCTTCCTCAAATTCCCTCACAAAATCACTAACATTCTTATGATTTATTCTTCCGCGGTAATTCTGTAATCCATGAAATGACTGTCAAAACTTGTAGATAAGGAAAGCACTGAAATATTAAATAAAATTGTTTCTAAATAAAATTGTACTCAAGGCATACCATAACAGTGAAGTGAGTTTCATATTCAAAAAAACTACTTCTCTCCAAAGAATATTGGTTGTTGGCTATCCTAACCTGAAAACGAAATATAAAACCTATTTCCATTAGAATCCTTGAAAGAGTATGACAATAAAATAAAGAGGCTCAACAATTTTTCTTCATAGTCCATACATAATGACATATTAAGTTAATAATAGATAGAACTAAGAAGAATAAGTATACCCAGAAACAATCTGACAGAAATATCTCCAGAGGGTGCATGCTCCGAACCAGTACTACATAACGGAGATCAAACTTTTTCCCCTGGAATAAAGCAGGTTGTTCAATGTACTTCTGGCAAATCTTGGGACCAGTTTCCATTAGCCGAATTATAGCAGGCAAATTATCAGTTACAGTAGTATCAATAGTTCGGGCCATGTTCCAGGGTTTTAAGATCCAAAGATTGTTTAGTCCTTCCTTTTTGCGTACACAATAGTCACCAATAAGTTGAGATAGTTGTGTTTCAAGATTATAAGTAGGCTGCAACCATTGAGGAGATCCATGTGCCTGTAACAAGGTAAACCACCACCCCAACAAAAAAACGGTAAGGTTATAAAAAACCCTCACTTGGAAAAGAAAATAAATGTTGCATGCCACTGTGGCATAGTTAAGTCATTTTGGATTATTTCATTGGCATCAACATACAATGTTAGTTACATTGACTACTATCACCTTTTGAATTGTCTCCGCTAAATGATGCTTCATAACAAGACATGCCTCAAAAGGAAATTGATTAACATATTGCTGATCTGTAATTCCCGTGGCCTTCTTCATATCCTCATCTACCTGCACACTTGTCCATATAATATCTGCATCTTTCGGTTCATTTGCTGTAGGCATACAAACATTCAAAAAGAGAAGGAGAAGGTTAGCAATACTAAGCAGAACCTTTTATTTTTAGATATGATGGAAACCATAAAATAATATCTAACAGAATTTTCTGACAATCAAAAGATGGTATTTCTCCTCCAAAAGAGAAAAGGTTCAAAGCAAACAAGGAAAATTCAATTCAGGCTCTTAACATGAAGATTGGCACATATTCAATAAATTTCAGGTCACGTGATCATCTAATCATTAATTACAAATTGCTGCAAATAACAAAAAAAAAATTGAGAGGAAGTTAAAAGCACACATGCATTGAACTTACTCATTGCAAACTTGGGATGTGTCAAATATTCCTCTACATGAGGAATATCTGTGTAAACACGTAAAGGACGTCCATCAGGTTGATGGATACTTCTAGTCTCAGAAGACTGCACAGTGGGAGGTGTTAAACTGGTGGATAGCAATTTCTGATTGTGCTTCTCATATGCCTGAAAGCAGAGTAAACTAATTAGCTTTATATTTCCTGATACCCTTGTATAATTGATCTTTAACCACAAAACAGAAACATTATCTATCTTAGCAATAGGAGATACCTGGATAAAATAGTTCTCGGGAGTGTGGAACCAGGCAGTGAGCCTGGCAGAACGTTGTTTATCCTCCCCAATACCAAGAAGAAAATCACGTGTGCACTCATCACCTTTCCAAACATTCTGTGTTGGCCATAGAATAGAAAAGCTGGAGAAAATGGAATGAGTTATTACTTGCATGATGATTAATCTTGACTTAACTACAAATCCAGAGGCCAGTGCATAATAAATAGAGTCCATGTGGAGAGGGGGCCAGAGAATAGGAAAGCTGGAGAAAATGGGAGTTCTTACTTGTATGACAAATAATTTTGACTCATTAAAAATCCAGAGAACTGAAGTCTGTGTTTTGATGGAGGGGGGCAGAGGGAAGTTTCAGATATATAGTTTTCTAACATGAGACATGCAGGTAAAGTAGGCAGGATGCATTAATGAGCAAGAAAAAAGAATCAGAACTTATGACAGGATCTTTTTATCACAAAAAAGGTGTTAAACATTATGTAAAAAGTACAATTATATAGTTAAGCATCAGATACATTCATTGTGCATGAAAATATGACTTCTCTGTCAAAGCACAAATCTGGAAATGAAAAATATAGAAGATAACCTCACAGCTGATGCTAGATTGCCCTCAGGCATGAACAGAAAAGGTGCCACTCTGAAATTTGGCTCATCACTATGCCGTAAAGCTGAACCTAGTTCATCCATGACATACCTGAAAAATATCCAATAGATCGTGCAGTTGAAAAACAGGTCTGATCCATGCAAACTTCTATTCTGTTTGTATTCCATTTAAAGTACTGAACCCAACAATTGAGTGATAAAAAATTGATCCAAGCATTCAAATAGTATTAAAATAGTAAAGCATAAATTAGACCACCCTGATGAAATGTGACAAATTTTAAAATTTCAAAATGCATATATTGATCAAAAGAAAACCAGGGCTAAATTAGAATAAAAAAAACAAGATGTGGGTCATACCATACAGATGTTTCATCTAACTTTTCTTCATCTGCAAGTCTATATGTCATTAGATACTGCCACATTGCATTTATAATACGGTCAACAAGAGGCTCATCAGGAGTCCATTCAGGAAGACGAGGAAGAAGCACAGAATCAATAACATGTTTTCCATTTTCCAATATTTTGGATGCACTGATACCATTTAACTCAGAAATGTTTGGAAGAGATTCTAGAATTTCAATGGCACTTCCTCCAAGCGGGCCAGGAATGTCCACCTGAAAATTGCTCAAATTATGAAAGGCCAAGGCATTGGTCACAAGAGTATGGAAATAAAGAAAAACTAAATTAAATAAATAACAGAAGCAATTTTCAAGGACAAAAAAAATGTGATAACATAAATCAAAACTACCTCCAATGAATGTAAGCAAGGGAATTTCCTCAGCAGATCCAACAATTCAGCAACTGAGTTTTGCTCCAATGGATTTTCACGAATGTTCAAGTATGAAAGAGATGGCAGACAAATGGGTGAAAATGCCTGAAAAATAGGAGAATCATCAAAAGATTTAGATTAAAACAAACACACTCAAGAGTAATGAATTGATGTAAAAGCCCAGACAAAAACATTTTTATGGATCAAACATGTTTATCATTTAGCAAATTTTTTAACATGGTAAGACATACAGAACTCCCAGATTTTGGAACTCATGCAATCAAATTTTGTTCAAGTGAAATAATACATTCAACTCTCATATCTACACTCTTGAATCATGAGCTACAAAAAAAATAAAAATAAAAAGATGCTAAAGGCTGATAGAAAATAAGCATAAGAAATTGCTCAACCTTCTTGATTAAATTGTGAATGTTTCTATTTGAAATGTCAAGAGACGAAACACAGTGCAGTGCTGTGTCAGCCTGATCAAAATTTCCAGGGTTATCCTTTCCATATATCCCTGCACAAAAGCCCAAGGCCCACTCCCCAAAATTGCTTGTGAAACTTGAATTATAAATTTGCAGTTCTGGCAATTCCTTAAGAATCATCCCTGCAAGCTCCCCATCACTAGAAAACAGAAGTAAAGGGACTTAGCTGTCTTTGACAGAAAGTGTGACCAGACAAAAGGAATTCATGGTTTAATTATCAATTTTCAAAAATGAGAAAAGTTACCTATTTGTAAGAACTGGATTATCGTTGAGCCAGATTCCTTTAAGATGTTTAAATTTGGTAACTTCTCGAACAACCACTTCAGCACTATTGAGCTTGTTTCCAAGCAGGCTAAGTGCCACTAAATCCTGAAACAATTAAAGGGAAGAAGTGTATCCAAATTAGGAAATGAACGACAAAAGCTTAGATGATGAAATAATAATAATGTAATTTCTTGTAAAAATCATTTCAACTAACAAAAACTGATGCTAATTAAGGTAACTATCATAAAAGTCAACAAACTCATCATACATTACAATTAAATAACAGTTTAAAATCATTTACACAGTGAGTACATTTAAACTAAATAACAATAATAATAAATGGCATTATAAATTTACGAAAGAGTAAATAAATAGTGACAGTATACATCCAATCACAAGTAACTATTTATAGTAAGTTCATTGACTTTTATGATAACACTACCTTCATAGTCATACACTCATACCTTATATTATCATCATTTATGATTAGTTGACAGTAAAAATGGTATGCAGAAATTACATTCTCTTCAAAAATATTTTTCAGTATAAATAAGAAAAAGAGAGTTACAAACCGGAAACCTAGTCGGCAAGGCGAGAGACATAAGCATATCATCATCAATGTGAAGCCCCTCAAGCTCCAACCACCTCAATGAGCCATCTCCTTTCTCCTTTGCCTCACGAACCTCACTCTCCAGAACCTCCACAACACCACGCTCATCATTCACCTCAGCTTCAGCATCCGAATTCACATCAAAATCAACATCCACACACATCAAAGCACCCATCCTCTCAGCCAATCTTGGAACCTCACGCAGCTACAACAACACAACCACCAAAGACCAATGACGTCAACACCAAGCGAAAACCTCTCTTTGAAAAAGTAAATAACTGCTTATTAAAAAAATAAGAAGAATGAACTAAACTTCTCCCTTTAGCTAAAACCCTAAACCCTACATCCCAAATGTTAAAATCTGGAAAAACTAAATGAGAAAACTTCTAAAAATTAAAATTATCTTATACATAAGTTGTAGTAGAAATGCTCTGATTTAGCTTCTCTAAACACTGATTTTAAGTTTATCAAATTTACATTAACTAATCCATAAACTAAATCATGGAAGATTTCTCTTATCATTTCCAGATGCTGATTTTAACTTTAGTAGTTAAGCTTAGCTTACAGAGGAAGTTTAACTCAATTTTTATCTTCTTATTTTGTTCGAGTACAAGTGTATATGAAGAAATTTATACAAAACATGGCCAAAGTCAAAGTCAATTTTCCGAGGAGTTAGAACGTAGAAGAAAGTGAGGACCTGCTTGTAAGCGTCGGAGAGTCTGAAAGTCCATGCATGATCGACGAGGAACACGTCGGAGTCCTTCGGCAAAGACTCCGACGTCAAAACGAGGCGGCGCTGACGGCCGTCTTCACAGGGCTCGATCTGGAAGTGTTCGCCGCCGTCGAAGCACTCACCGGAGAGCTTCTCGAAGAGGCGGCAGTACAGTCGCTCCGGCAATCCAGAAGCCGCGAGTAGAAGCGCGTGAACCTTAGCGAATTCTTCGTAAGTTTGGATTCTTCTCTGCGCGGTGCCGGCCATGGCCACCATTGCTGTGTGCGCGTTCTTGTGGCTTGCTGGTGCTGCTGGTACTGGCTACTCTTGCTGCTTCGATACTCTACTGAAGTGGAGCGGTGTGTATTAACTGGGCCGGGCTGGGCCTATGTAAGCCCATTAGTTTTATCAGTATTTGCGTAGAGATCCGGTGTAAGGTTTCTATTCACACCTTTACTTTATATATACACACACGAGTATTTTAAATAAGAAAATCATGATGGCTGAATTTATAAATTCATAATATATGGTGTGTTGCAGTGGGTTAAAATAATAAAGAGATAATAAATTTAATCTTAATTATAATTTTTTTTTCTTCTTTTAACAATTTTCTTATTTAAAATGCTATATATATATATATATATATATATATATATATATATATTCCGAGACTAGTTTTTGAAAAATACTTGAGTTGTGACGGATATTGTTAACTATTTTTATGCCCACTAGATTGAGAAGAAATAATATAATGTCAATAAAATGAAGATA
The DNA here is from genome assembly GCA_026586105.1 of Hylodesmum podocarpum. Classification (NCBI taxonomy): domain Eukaryota; kingdom Viridiplantae; phylum Streptophyta; class Magnoliopsida; order Fabales; family Fabaceae; genus Hylodesmum; species Hylodesmum podocarpum. Next base: position 2,800,338 of record JALJEV010000493.1, on the reverse strand, counting down.
AAATTATAAAATACAAAAGGACAAAAAATGATTTCATATAAAAAGTGTAATATTATTGAGGTATATCCATTTGTGGTGAGTGATGATGAGTGATAGAATACCCCAAAACAGGGATACCATAAATCAAAAACTCTAAAATCCTTGGCTTACAAGCACCATCATCATCACCAAATTCTCAAACTTGTGGAACAAAAACCACTAACTAAAATACACCCTCACTCAATTTTTCTACCTTCTCCAAAACCGTAGACCCTCTTTTCAATTCCCCTGTCAAATTCTTCACTTTCTCCCCTTTTCACTTCAATTTTCTTACATGGTGCACCCTGCCATATTGGAACAACAAAAGGGGTTTGTTCCTACACAAGTGAATTTAACTCTTAGGCTACCAAAACGTAGCATATTTTATTTTCATTTTTTGGGTTTCAATTATCCCTTGAATCTAGAACAAAAGCATGCCTCCCATGTCAACGATGCCAATCCACACACCTGAATTTCGTATCTTATTCTTCAATGGGTCTCCAAAACAATATAAATGCCCAAGAATTACTGCCTCATGGACCATGTGAGTTTCAATTTTAGCTTTTTTTTTAAAAAAAAAAAAACAAATTTTATTTTTATTTTTTTGCTTGAGTGATTTTGTTCTATGTTTGATATGAACAGGACTATGGATTCGAGATTTTCTCCAACAACGAAGAATAATAGTGATAGTAATTTTAATATGAAGAAGGAAGAACTCTCTGTGCAGATTTCATCCCCACCCATTTCCAAAGTGGAAACTTTAAACTCCAACAATCTGCAATTTGATCGATTGCAGCCATCGGATCAAGAATTGGGTCGTGTAAATAAGTTTGAGTTTGGGCAATTTGTTGCAAGAGAAGCTTTGCTTGATGAAGAGTATTGGGTATGCTACGATGAACTGTTGGATAAAGGAAAAGATAAAAATGAGAAGTGTGTGCATTGTTATGTATAATTTATGATAGGACAAAGTATAGGTATACTTCTTTAGGTGTTGTTTGTGTTGTTCTTTTTTAATAAGAATTGAAATTTTATTTCGGTAATCTGTATAATTATATGTAGATTGCTGATATGAAGTTCCAATTCTGATTGTAGAACAAATTATGCCTAAAGAACTTTATCTAAGTCTTTCCTCTGTGACACTGGCATGTTTTTCATATATTTATTTATTTGTTTGGTTTAAATCTTGTGGTAGACAGCAGCATGGTTAAGGGCAGAAAGTCACTTGGAGAATCGAGCATATGAAAGGTATGACATGACACATACATAAGGAAAGGTCAATGTTCTTTCATAGACTTCTTTTGGCAGTACTGATAAGCAAGGATTATGGAGAATGAATGTGAAACTTTGTTGCTTTCAATCTTCCGTTGTTGTTCAGCTTTCTTTTTTTAGTATGGTTTGTTATGTAAACATGTATAGCAGATTGTGTGACATTTGAATTCAGAGGGTATAATTAGATTTAATGATTTCAAACATTGATTTAATGATAACGGTATATAACAGGAAGAGATCTGTATAATCTGCTGATGATGTGTCTAAATAAAAAATCATTTGCTTTGGTTCACAGTAGATGATGAATGCAACTAATTTTCCTTATGTTTTATCCAGATATATTGATAACTTCAAAAGGCAATTTGCCGAGCAGGTAGGAGTTGATATAATTGCTATGTGTGTTTGTGTACAGTATAAATAGTGTCGATCATGAGAATCTTTACAAGAATTCCTATTATTGCTTAGGAATTTAATGCATTGAAAAGGCGGTGCAAGGTACAAAATGGTGATAGTTGCGCATGCATCATCACGGTAAATGGATCTCATCTTTATATATACCTTGAAGCTGTGATTTGGTGATTAAAATGAGACAACACCTACTGAGTTTACTTTGGTAGTTGATTGTCCTTAATGTTTCAACTTATGGTGTTTGGAGTCAAGTTTAACAGGTGAGGAAGGAGCAGAAGAATGTAAAGCACTCAATATTGAAAAGTGTTGTAGGAACCCTTGATTTGAATATTCGATATTTGTTGCAAGGGGAGACTTATCCTGGGGTACTACACATTCTATCTCATTTGTTGCTTTCTACTTGACTAATGGTGTTGATGCATTTTTCAACTCAATCATTTCTGCAGGAACGGGTAAAGGCACCTCTTTTTTGCAGCATCAACAGAACACCACCAAGCAGATATGGCTACATTGCAAACTTATGCGTTATCAAATCAGCTCGGCGACAGGGAATTGCCAGCAACATGCTGTCATTTGCTGTTGAAGCTGCAAAATCTAATGGTAATATAAACTTTGTAGTGAGAATAACTTTTATTTGTCTGATATAACTCTTGTAATAAGACTAAAAATTTATTTATTCCTGGGTATATTTAGCAGGCGTGACGCAGGTATATGTGCATGTGGACAAAGATAATAAGCCTGCACAGATATTGTACCAAAAAATGGGCTTCGAGGTAGTATTGTTAGTTAGTTCATGTGTGTATTTCCTATTATTATCTATAATGGATTCTTCCTAGTTTTTTGAAATGCTATAACTGTGGCAGTTTCTTTTCATCTCAGATGGTTGAAATGGCAAACGACCGGTTGTTAGTAGAGGAAACATACTTGCTACGTTTACAGACATAAAATACAAAAGAAAATAACTTACACTTCAATTGGATAGCTTCGGAACAATTGCGAATTTCAGAATGCGGGTGGTTCCTGTAATCAGAAGTATTAGCTTTTAGTTTATGTAAATACGTGTAGGTGTCCATGCTTGTACCTAAGATAACAAGTTTCTTTTATTTCTCCCTTTTCATTTTCAATGCAGGTGGTATTTCACTCTGCAGCTTTTATAGGTGTTCAGTATTCGTGTCATTTGAAACACAAACTCAGATGTATTGGGATTGAAAAAGTTAAATTGTTTTTTAATGCAACATTTTACTAGTTTTTTCATCTTTTGTCCAAGATTTAATTTCATGATCAAGTGATTATATTTCTCGTTTCTGGTATCATTCTTTCCTCGGCTTTACTTAACTTAGATCGCCCAACGCCAGCATCACTACTAGTACTCTACCGTTTCGTTCAAAAAGGGAAAATATAAAATAAAATTGTAAGCACAGAAGAAAGTAAACTGTCTGCTTTCTTGTTATACTAGGCTGGTGTTGAATATTGAAACAATACAGCTATTATTTTTAATGATGTACTATATCACAATGCTAATCATGTAATGGCATACTTCGTAGCCTTATTCATATCAGACTCCATCAGGCTTAAGACTAAGACCGTTTAGTTTATTATAAAAAATAAAAAGAATTTTCCACCACTTAGTAATTTACATGTATAACTTACAGGTTATCATAATTATATTTTAACTATTCAAAACTCGTTAAAAATAATTATATGAAATTCTAAATCAGATGACTTCTAATTAATGAATCAAATCATTCGTGCAAAATACCAGAAATTCAAGGGCCAAAAATTCGCTTGTATCATCATTTATCTAAAATAAATCAACTAGTAGAGAATGCTTGACGCGAACTGAATACACACTAATAAACAATTATGGTCGAAAATTACACGGAGATACTTTGTGTAGTTTGATGCTTGGTACACAAGAAACAATAAAATAGTCATACAGAAAATTAATTCGTTCATAAACTACAAATGTTTGTAAAGTAAAAATGTAATATTCACTGTTAGTTGAGATTCAAGACATACATAACACAAAAGGAACAACTGACGCCAAAAGTGAAAACCCCTTCGGATTAAATGCTTGTTAGCAGAAGGTTTTCGTTTGATCTGGATCTACTGGAAATACCTTAGTAGACTTTGTTATGCTACATGCCACTACATATTTCGATTCTGATCTTACTTTATACCAAATCTACGGAGACTGATGAATAATTCAAAGCGCCTTGATGAGGATCTGGCACTTTGACATGTAGTAACACGGGAGACATCTTCAAACCAATTATCTGGATCTGTAGGTTAGAGTGTCCATTAAGAAATACATCTGTAACCTGCAAAAATACATAGCATTTCTTTATATACACTTGGGTCAATCATATCATTGCAGTATGCACACAACCACAACAAAATGAACAATAACGATACAAATCAGTGAACTACACACTTTAATATGACCACCAAATAAATTGACCGCACACAGATGTTTTGAAGTGAGGTTTAATGATAGATATACACCTGAGTGCATCCAAAAAGTTTAAGTAACCTCAGTGCCAAGCAGCTATCCACAATCAAACCCATAGCTTTGTCGGTTAAATTTCTGCACCAAGATAGATCTAGAGAATGCAAATTTGTGGCGTGATTTGCAAGTGATAAGGTTGTGTGGTAACCAACCTGGATCAAATCAAATGAGGCACTCAGTGAAACAACACCAAAAATTTAGTATGCAGCAAGTAAACTGAAAACAGAAAACCCAAATGACAGGCATTTACTGACAAGAGTATAGATAGTTTTGACCAAGAAAATAAGAAGGCTAATTTGATCATACTTCAAGTAATTATGTTTTGCAGACTATTGCTGAGCTCAAAATAGGTTACTTAAATCTTTTTACAATCACAGAGAAGCTGTTCCGGCATGTCACAATGTTCAAGTACACTATTGGCTCAAGCATATATAACTGTTTGTCCATATAGCATGTGCACCCATACTCCAGAAAACCAATGGTGATAAAATCATGGAGGTAATAAACAATGTACCTTCTTAATGTTATTAAGTGAAAGTTCCTTTAAGGACCCTCCAGTGGTCTCCACAAATGCAGCAATTGCTTCATCACTACAACAAAATAGTAAGGTAATTTATTCATCAATTGGAAGATATCATTGCTACATCCAATTAGCACCATCCAAGCATGATGACAGTATCATGAAAAAACGAATTCTCAAATCCAGAAGACAATAAAGCACTTGAGATTAAATGACGAAATATATTACTGAACACAAATGATAAACAATATACAACACTTGGCTTTTTAGAACAATAACCTATAGAGTAATCTCTGCCCACAAATGCTGATAACAACAATTTCCCCACATTACATACCCTATGACTAGATATATTTCTAACAGGACAGTGGCTAGTAATTTTCAACATTGCCATTAGGTACTTTCCTACTATCACACGTAGCCCTAATACATTATTAGGAATTATTTTCTATTAACAACTGTCATACAGCAGTTAATTTTGTTGTTCCCTGTGCCTAGGGTACACCTTCAAGTGAGGAGCTTGGCTGGTTTGTGAACCAAAGATAAATTGGAATATAACAGGTTTCCATCAGAATACAAGAGAAATATTTATATCCAACACTTGTATTCAAGTAGGGAATGAATCAACGAGAGAATGAATACTCTGTGAGTTCTTCATATGACAGTTAATGTACATAGAGACCGATACACACTAAAAAGGGCCCTACTAGCAAAATTATTGGGACCCCACTTAGGATATCTCTTTATGACCCTACCATATGGAAATCTCTCTTGGAAAAAAATGTATCAAAATTTCAATGTCGGGAAAACAAAATGCTTGGAGCCTGGAAACAAACACAACCATCATCCATCCTATTAAAAAATTGGAAACTGCCATGGCTTATTTCTTGCAAAGGCGAACAAGCAAGTGCACAATAAAAACTAAGGGCAACACCAGTGTCTCATGGTAAGGAAATAAAACAAAATAGAGAACAGAAAAAACACCTGAATGGGTTACGACAAAGCTTCAGTGTATGAATTGTACGACAGCCATTTGTAAGATATCCTACAGATAAATCTGTTAATTTGTTCAGGTTCATAAGATCAAGCACACATAATCCTGGACAGTGCTCAACGATGACTTTGATTGATGCATCGGTCAAGTTTCTGCACATTAGGAAATATAAATCAACAAACTTAAAGGACAAATAACTTTTTAAAATGAAAGAAATAAGGAAATTGCAATTCCAGGAAAATTTGAGCCATTTCAGAAAAACTAACCAAATTCACAATTAACATGTTCAAAGAATGATTAACAGCTATCTAAACAGTCAGACGCTGGAAAGATTAAACATAAATGGCAACTTAGGTAAGATTTTTCTTCAGTTGGAAATTTGTTCATCAAACTTTCTAAAATAGAATTCTCAATGAAAAACACTTTTGTGAATGGTATCAGTCACATCTTAAAGACAAAGGAGATTTCTGACATGAAACAGACTACTACAGAGTGGTACTTACATACAGTCCCTCAAAACAAGCTCTTTCATGTTTTGCCCACGTGTAACAATGTAATTCTTGACAAATTCATCACAAACAGTTTGAACACCAGCAACTGACAACACTTCTAAATGTTCAAGCTCAATTAGTGCCGGCACAATTAGTGCAGCATCAATGCCTTGGCAATCATCAAGGTACAACTCTTTCAGAAGAGATCTTAATGATTCAGCCAAAATGTATATACTAGACGATGTAAGAAGGGAGCACTGGCTGAGATTTATCGATCTAAGTGCTGGAGCAGAAGAAACAAGTGCACGCAAACCTCCATCTGAAAGTCGACATGCACCACTGAGGGATAGAGTAGTTAATCTGGCCAAATGCCTTGGTGAAGGTGCCAAAGTAGCAACTATTACATAATCAGGTAAGCAGCGCCCACATTGATCAAGTTGCAGTACCTATAACACAAGTAAATAAATAACTAGAACTTGGTTAATATAAGATTTTAAAAACAGAAGCTGAGAAGAAGCTAAATACCAAAAAATAAAAATACATATCCAGCAAACACATAAATTTGAGCAAAGCAAGAAAAGAGAAACTTTATAAAACCAAAACAAATCAAGAAACAACAAAGCTTTTCCTACTAGGTAAAGGTCAATTACATGTATCATAATTCTTCGCGACCATAATATTGTAACATAATTCTTTGCAACAGTTTTGCTTGATATTTGTCTATATCTCTCTCTACCTCTAGCAATTGGGTTACACTACATCTAATCTACTCGCCTTAATGGGGCTTTAAACAGTTCTTCACGCGTGCTCAAATCACCAAAAGCAAGATTCTACCCTTTTTCCACATTAGCCACTGTTCCACTACTCGAACTTTCTCCTTAATGCATTATTCTTAAACATAACTTGTCTAATGTATCCACTTATCTAACACAACACATAACCAAACTATACAAGTATTTCACACAATGCAAATGAAAATTTCGAAAGGAAAACAATATAAAAGAAAACGTGCAGTTAAATTCAATACATAAGACTTCATTTAGAATCTCCAAGACAAGAACAGTAAAAAATTGAACAAACAGTGAGTAGACAAGCAGACACAGAATGCTGCAATGTCAAAATACCAGAACAACTTTAATCAAAATCACAATTATAAGCAAAATCAAAGGAATTATCTGAGTTATAGCTGTACCTTAACCTGCTGAATCATAAAAAATCCGAAAATAGAAATATAACAGTAACTCAATGATAATCGTGCACCAATAGCACCTTATAAACATAACCTAGACGCAACACAAGAATCAAAATCCGAACACAAGTTCCAAGCAGAGCAAAACTAGCAAGGAAAACCAAAGCCGCCATAAACAACTGAAATCACATACCACCAAGTTCCCAGTGTCACACATTCGAAAACACTCAGTAAACTGTTCCTCCGTCAACCACGAGCAATCTCTCAACCGAATCTCCGTGGGAGCACCGCGCACAAGAAGCTCAAAAAAGTGGCTGTTAATTCTCCTCGAGTCACAGAGCAACTGACTCAGCCGATGCCTAAGCGCATCAGGCACACTCTCAAGTGAAGCAATGGCATCAACATTCTTCACAAGAATCTTAAGACACATCTCTTGCAAAGACGGAACCGAAGCACCAACACCAACACCAACATTCCCTTTCTTCGCTTTAGGAACCCACGAAATAGAGTCGCACAAGTTCGCTTGCGAACTCGTTTGAGCATTTTGCAGTTTCGTCCCTCGATCCCTAATGATCTTCATAGCCGTGGAGAATGGACCAGGCCAATCCTCAATTTCTTCCTGCACCGGTTCGGGAACCGGCGGTGACCGGTCATCGTTTTCTTCTTCGAAAAAAGCAAACCGAGACGCGTTTTCCCGCGCTATGTCATGGAACCGTTCCATGAACTCGTTCCTCCTTGAACCGGAACCCCGCTCTCTCGAGTTTCTAGAACGTTGTCGAACCCGCGAGGGTGAATTATCCGCCATAACGTTGAAATTGACACTGGAACTAGCACCTGAGTTCCCCGCTCTGGATTCTGGTGCCATTACATCGCCATCAGCAACCAGCATTGCCACGTCATCGTTGTTCTGTGCTGAGTCATCATCATTTGCATTATCATAATCTTGTTCTTCAGAATCGTTTGTCAGAACCTTCTTTCCTTTTTCTAAGTCGCGTTCAGAACGGCGCTTCAGGTTGTTAACTCTGACAACGGAGCTTTCCGGTGTTATGACATTGCTATCAACCGCCATTGCCACGTCATCAGTCATTTCAGCTGAGTCATGATTATTTGCATTATTATTATTATTATTATTACCGTTTTGTTCAGAATGGTTTGTCATTGCTCTCTTGAGAACCTTCTTTCCCGATCTTAAGTTGAGAAAGCCCTTTTCCTTTTCCTTTTCCTTTTCCTTTTCCTTTTCGTCTCCTTGGGAAGCGGTGGAAACCCTAGCGAAGGAATCGGGGGTTGTGGTGGGTGACGGGTCGGAGAGAGGGGCGAGGCGGAGGCTGCGGCGGCGGGGCGGTGCGGAGAGAGGGAGAGAGGAGGTGGCGATGGAAAGGGAGGAGGGCTCGCGGGTTTGGATTGGAGTTCGGGGGTGGATGGTGTCGGGTTTGGAGGAGTTAGGAGTGGTTTTGGTTGGAACCATATTGGGAAGATAGAGGAAGGGCTAAATAGGGTTTGGAAATGGAAGTGAAGTGAGTGAGAATGTGTGATTCTGTGAATGGATTTGAGTGAGTGAGAGTGAGTGAGTATGTGGATAGGGAAAACGAAGAAATTTGGAGGGAAAGTGTGAGTGAGAGAGAAAGAGAGGGAGGCGGCTATTTATTATGCAAGAGGCAGAAGATGGTTGGGCATGCCGTATACATTGAAGAGAGAGAGAGGGGACTCTTGAGAAACTTGCTTCGTACACTTTACCGGATTTGACGGTCCTTTTTTCCCGCCAAAATACATATATATATTATTTTCTTTTTCTTGTTTTTTATTAGAAAAATTATATTTATTCATCTAATAGTCTAGTTTAAAAGATTGAATAAGATCCTTCTAGGTTTAGGTCTGACTTAAAAATTTACTATTTAACAAGTTTATATCTAGGTAATACTTATATACGTAATCCGGCTCAACAAGTAATTTTAATATTAAAAGATAAAATAAAGATTTTTTTATCTTAAAGTAGGATTAATTAACCAAATCAATGTCAAGATATTAAATTTGATGTTAGAATTTTATTTGATATATCTTTTAAGTTATTAAAGAAAATGAAAGGATCATCATATTGCACTCTCTATATAAGTCATTCTTACTTCCGATTTTATATCATCTACACACTTACACACTCTTTGACATGAGTACCCCCGATATTTTTATAGACATCCCCCACATTTAATATAAAAAAGTGATCTGTCCATGCTTACAGGAAAAAACAGTTTACGAGAATTACAACTAGTAGATACTATTACTTTTTTGGTAAGTGCAATGGATAATTCATTAATTTAATTATTAATTCAATGATTTAGACCTGTTCAAAATTATTGTCCTATTTTATTAACTTTATTTTCATAAAAAGTTATTTATTATTTTTAAAATTATCATTCTCAAAATTCCTTTTAAGCATTTATTAGATCGATCTTGTGTCATAGTAATCTATATTTTAATAATAATAATGTAAAATCAACAAATATAATAGTATATTAATGCAACTTTTACAAGATTGGTGCATTAGACTATTTGTTCCTGTATAATAAGGTTGTTTATACAATACTGTTATTATTATTTTTTATATGTATTACCGGAAAGATAGATACGATCATATTTATTCACATTTTTTAAAAATAAAATATTAAATGCTGGTGTGTGAAAAATATTTAAAATAGTTAAAATACACTAAACAATTTTTTTAACAACGAAACATATATTTTATTCATCGAAAAAGAAACAACTAACATTTAATAAAATAATAAAAGTAGTTTACAAAAATTGATAGATTAAATAAACCTAATAAAATACATCTACAAATAACGAGGCAGCAAGCTGGTCGACGCGTCTTAGCATGTGCGTGGTTGATAGTTCTACGTGCTTTGTCGATTTCTAGTCTAATTACTACCGACCACATAATTATTAACGAATCATAGTCGTTATTATCATATCTAAACCCGAACATGTTTCTTTACATTTTCACCGTGTTGGAGTTTTTCCTCTTATATGTATTTCTTTTGTAACGCGGTTGGTGACAAAACATTTCACGAACTGTTAAACAAAAAAGACTTAGACTAAGCGCCGCATAGTTATGAGATTTAGGATACACAAAAAGACATGAGAAAGAGAACAAGTTAGATTTCATTTCAGAACTTTGAGCTTCACCTAATAACTAGTCTTACTTACTTACATGAACTCAATCATCAGTAGCAGCAACACCTTGCAGCATAACACATACATGTGATGACATAACATGGCGCATAACAACATCAACAACACCACCGTCGATGGCGTTCCTCACCGAGTCAATAGCCCGCGTTTCACCGGGTCCATGACCCGTCGAGCTCACTCGTTCAAACGCAACAATAACAATGAGATTGAACTCCAAATTAACTCACCCAGATCCCCTTTGATTCATGCTGAAGGCTCTGTTTCCAAAAGGAAACATCATCATGACTTGACCCAGAAAGAGAAAAAAAACAACTTTAGCCATTGGGTGTTCTTGCTCTTTGTTGGGTTATGCTTGTTTTTGGGTCTTCTTAAGATTTTTGCTACTGCCTTGTGGTTCCCATCTTCAATACACACTAGACATGAATCTATTCAGGTTTTCTTTCGATCATGCCACACCTCTTGCTTTATTATCTTTTGGGTTAAACTATTCATTTGGTGGCTATAATTGTTTTAAGTTTAAGTTTAAACTCTAGCAAGTTTTAGGCTCTACACAACACAGTTTTTTTGTAGTGGTTTATCACTATGACTACTAGAAGTTTTGTACCTCTTTAAATTGTTCTCTAGTACTAGCCACAAGGATCAAGACTTAATTTTTTTGTATTTTAGTATAAGGACTAAAACTTAAAATTGTGACGACAATTATAAGGACTGCTAAATAGTTTAACCTTATTATTATGATTATGCAGATGCTTACCATCTAAGCATTAGTTGAAAGTGTGAGCTTTTGGTTTTCCTTATTTCTGTGTGCTGTTATCTATTGATGATATATATTTGAACCAAATTATGAAAACCAAATAGTCCAAGACCGAACTCAAATGCCTTTCTGAAGTGTTTCTATTGTTGTTCTTCTATCACAATGTTTAATTTAAACCTTCATACGTAGATTATTGGGATGAAACTTGAATGGTGTAGTTATTAAGTGCTTCTATTGATGTTCTTCAATTAGAATTAGAGTTTTATCCCGATGATAACTTATGCCAATGTTTGCTTCAAACTTATATTACATAGATTATATGAAACTTCAATTTTAATTGGAAGACAACATGAAAAACATCTAAGGAATTGTTTAAGCTTTGTCCTAATTTTTAGGATTTGGGTAGACCGAATGAGATAGATCACGCTAAGTAAATTAGTTCACCCTTTTATCAGGAACAATCTAATTCCATCGCTAGTCGAAATCTAATGGATCAAAGCTCCCATGGTGATGCATATAAGGAGGGAATAAGTGATGTTGAACGAACCCTAAAGACGGTTACTACAGGAGTGATTGATAGCCAGGCTGGCATGGTTGAAGTAAGCCTCTAAACTGTCTCATGTTTTCAGGTGTATCATTCAGTTAATTATTTTTAGTTGTCAAATAAAATGACAAGGTTTATGGAATGAAGAGAAAATAGCCAAGGGATTTTTTGTTGTATAAATTGACAGATGTATTTACCATTTCATTTATCAACATTTTTTTTTAATCAGGAATCAGGCGTCTGGTCTAAACCCAACTACAAGAATTTCACTCAATGTATAGACCTGTCAAGAAATCATAAAAGTATGTAATTTTATTATCAAGTATACTCTTGATCCTATCTTCATTCCAAGATTTCTCTCCTCTAACTCCTGATTCTTTTTGCAGAGCTAGATGCAAAGACCAATGGTTACATTCTTGTAAATGCTAATGGTGGCCTGAATCAAATGAGATTTGGGGTCTGTCTGTGTTGATTTCTAATGAAATATTACAGAAAGTTAGGGAGCAAGCGTAATCTAATGTGTCGATATATTTTGAATGCAGATATGTGATATGGTTGCTATTGCCAAGATTATGAAGGCAACACTTGTTCTTCCTTCTCTGGATCACACCTCTTACTGGGGTGATGCAAGGTTGGTTTAGTTTTACTTCCTCTCGTACTGTGGTATTAGAAAATTGGATTCATTGGTGTATACATAATGTCCTTGTTTCTTGCTAGCCCAAAGTGAGTGCTGATTATTGATAAAAAAGATTTGCGTAATGTTAGACTAGTTCAACAACACATAACAGAACTAAAGATGATCAAATTGCTGTAAGAAATGAAGTATCTGTTGAAACTTATGCTATGCTTTTGATAAGTGTGCCATCAACTGCAATCTTACAACAGACATCTTTTTATAGACAGTTCTCATAACTTTTACCTTAAGCGGCAAAGTTACTGATGCAAGAGAGATCTAGTTGGTCCTTTGAATCTCTCCCTCTTCTCCATATATTTTCCCATCAGCTTTTACCAAAATTTGGTAATTGTCTCAGATTGATGTTTTGCACTGCAAATAAACTCCAACATTCATTACTTTACTATGTAGTTAATTTGTTTTGAAATCTCCAACATTCAATACTTTACTCTGTAGTTAATTTGTTTTGAAATGTTTGCAGTGGCTTCAAGGATTTATTTGACTGGAAACATTTTATTGAGACACTGAAGGACGATATCCATGTAGTTGAGACATTACCACCTGCCTATGCTGAAATTGAACCTTTCTCAAAAACTCCAATATCTTGGTCTAAGGTTGTCTATCTATCTCCAATTTTTTCTTTTTAAATCCAAAATCATATGTTTGATCAATCAATTTATTGGATTCTCATGGAATGCAAGCAACCCATTTGATCTTTTTATGTATCTAGTTGAAGTTTACAAGAAAATGAGGGTATGAAATAATAGACAGTTTGTCATCATATCATTTTGAGTCGCTTCGTATCATACAATGACAACATTTTTTCTGTTTTTTAATGACAGTGAATAAATTTACATGCTTGTTCACAGGCCAGTTATTACAAGTCTGAGGTTCTTTCCCTCCTTAAGCAGCACAAAGTGATCTATTTCACCCATACTGATTCCAGACTTGCTAACAATGGAATTCCAAGTTCCATACAAAAACTAAGATGTCGTGCAAATTATAGAGCATTGAAATTTTCAGCTCCAATTGAAGAATTTGGAAACAAATTAATATCTAGAATGCGCCAGAATGAAAATCATTATCTTGCACTTCATTTGAGGCAAGTTACAACTCTTCTCATATTTCTTCCTTTTTTCCCTAACTTTTAACTTTATTCTTTTAGGTCTTTTTTATTTGTGTTGGAGACTGAATACATCTGTATTCTTAATTATGAAAGACTTATGACTATGGTGATCTTCTGCTTTGATCATATAAATACATAGCTCAATTACCTCGTAGTTCCTTTGAGGATTACTTGATCATAAAATATTCATTTGTAGTTTAACAGTCAGATACTCATAATGAATCATATTCTATAAGTAGTTGTCCGGTGGAGTAAGGCTCTTAAAAAGTCCCATGTATTAGGCTAGTGCTAGTTGATCTCAACTGATAAACTAATATTTTTTCTCTTGTCAAGAAATTTTTAATTAAAATTTTTTCTTAAATTCACCTTGCTTCATCTTCTTTTTAAAACAGGTATGAGAAGGATATGCTTGCATTTACAGGCTGCAGTCACAATTTGACTGCAGAAGAAGATGAAGAACTACGAAAGATGCGGCATGAAGTTGGTCACTGGAAGGAGAAGGAGATTAATGGAACTGAGAGGAGATTGGCTGGAGGTTGTCCATTAACTCCTAGGGAAACTTCGCTATTGCTTAGAGCATTAGATTTTCCATCACAAACCAGGATTTATCTGGTAGCTGGAGAAGCATATGGTAGAGGAAGTATGAAATATCTTCAGGATGATTTCCCCAACATTTTCTCTCATTCCTCTCTGTCTTCTGAAGAAGAGTTGAATCCTTTCAAGAATCACCAAAACATGTTAGCTGGTATAGACTATATTGTTGCACTTCACAGTGACATATTTCTCTATACTTATGATGGAAATATGGCAAAGGCAGTACAAGGTCATAGGCGCTTTGAAAACTTTAAGAAGACCATCAATCCAGACAAGTACATATTCTTAACCAATTCTTCATTACTTATAGCTCGACTGTTTGGTCATATTCATTCTAATGAGATATGAAAATTTTGGTGCAGGGCAAATTTTGTTAAACTCATCGATAAGTTTGATGAAGGAAAAATTTCTTGGAAGAAGTTCAGCTCCAAGGTAAAAATGCTTCACGAAGATCGAATCGGTGCTCCATATCCTAGGGAACAAGGAGAATTTCCTAAGCTAGAGGAAAGCTTTTATGCAAATCCTCTGCCAGGATGTATATGTGAAACAAGATTAGAGACATCATAGTAGGTTGTTTTTCATATGATGCCATGATGAGGGTTGCATGTACAGGGCATTGTGGCTGTGCTAAACTATTTTCAATACTTCTGCCTTCAGAAGGTGGGAACGTGATTGTTCAAAAGCTTGGTTATTTGATAAGTGCTATATATATTGGCCTAGATGATGGACATTTGAAGGAGCTAAGAACTGATCTACTCAGCTGCATTTCAAATGAAAGGATCAAGCATGGGAGAGTCAAGTATACTGTATACCATCCACAACACACGATAAACATTATACATCATATCTTGAGGGGCAGACCTCATTCTTAAGCACACTTTTATTGAAAAATTCTCTAGTTTTTTCATTTCTAGATTTTGAATTATTCATTATGGGGAGACTGAATAAGCTGTATTGTTATAGTTCATTATTCAATAATACAAAATATTCTGGTTTTTGGGCATTTGCAATTATTTTAAGTATGTGTCCTTAGATAAGACATTCATTTTGCTCATTTTCATTAATCCTGAGATATTGTTCTCCAATGATGAGTCTTCATACAAGTGGGCTTCTTTAAAACTCAGTTTACGAAATTTGTTTGATAAAATGTTGAAACTAAGGAATTAGTTAATGCACAGTGTAATTGAAAATCTCCTTTGAAATCTGGAAAACTGAAAAGAAACTTCACTGTGTTCTTAATATTTTTATATGACATATGATGACATGCATGTTGTTAGTCAAGTCAACAACGAGTGCAACATCGTTGATGATGACGAATGATTCAAAGGAACTACTTTTCAAAATCACTTTTTATGTAGAACCAAAATCAAACTTATTTTATATTTAAATGATTAAAAAGATATTTAAGTCATAGTGATAATTTCTAAAGACCTTCACATATCCTTTGTCATCAATAATATACCATAATTACAATTTCTTTTTCCTTCTTCTTTTCCTTTCCCTTTCTAGGTGTTAAATAAATAGAGTTTGAGAATTCATGAACAATTTTCTAATATTAATTTGTTGATGGTTACAAATCGTTAACAATAGTTTTCCTTTTAAGTTGGTGTTAATATCATTAACAGCTTAATCCGGTTACCATTTTTCCTTCAAAATCGCTACTCAAAACTTTTTTTTTAGGAAGGCTTAGAAAAAGTCTTTAAACATGTCTAGAAATTAAGGCTTGGAAAGCATTTTGTTGAATTTCAATTTCTATGTTTACACAGCTTTTCGTCTTTCCCATTGGTCCCTACTCCCCACTGTCACCAGCTGCCAGTCTACTCTAGTTTTCAACTCATAACAATGCTCAATTGACATAGTATGAGTAACTTTGAAATTAAAGAAATTATACTGTAGTTTGGAACAACTTCTAAAAATTGTTTTCAAGGAAAATCATAATAATTCTGAGGGTTGTGTAAAATGGTTTTTTTTTACTATTAAAAATATCTTAATTACTGGTTGCACCTATTTCTTTGGGTCTTAAGCATTATTGGATTCTATGCAGTTGCATTGAACACTTCTAAATGTCTATTTAATGAACTTGCTGACTTTTATTTTCTTATCTTGTCTTCTAATAATATTCAGATAACAAAGTTGGCAAAATTGAAAAAAATCTAAAGTCAATATGGAAACAGCTGCTTAGAAAACGATGTCTAAGTCACTGAAAAAATTACCATGATCAAGCTATAGTAACTATTATTTTTCTCTGCATAAATTTAAATGTTATTATGTGCTCAATTTTGTTTAGAAAAGTAAAAGAGGAGGGAAGTAAGGAATGAATAGTACTAGTAAAATTCAAGCCTAATAGAAAATACAAATGGTTCAACTTTGGAAGATAACCGTTTCTCTACCGAAAAATTCAAAGCTGAAGCTTGCTTCTAGTGAGTGCAGAAGTATGGGTTCCTAGTAGTGAAACTTTGACAGCCAACATTGAACAAAGACTTCCCCACAAAAAACCAGAGATTTTAAACAATAAACACATTCTTCAGTTTTCATACAATTACAACATATACCTGTGAGCCTAACGTGTCATCATAATTATCATATACAATGAGAATTGTACTATTCTCAACACTTGTGATAATACCATTGTATTGGTTATGCCTCTTTAACAACGTTTTTGTGGTTTCTGGCCTTTGTCTTGATGATCAGAAGTCTTTGCTGCTCCAACTCAAGAACAACTTCACTTTCATCTCAGGAAGTAGCATCAAGCTGAAGTCGTGGAATCCGAGTGATGATTGTTGTATTTGGATAGGAGTATCCTGTGACAAGGAGGGACATGTTACTGGTCTTGACCTCAGTGGAGAATCCATCTCCGGCGGATTCGACAATTCAAGTGTTGTTTTCAGTCTTCAACATCTCCATAAACTAAATTTGGCTGCTAATAATTTCAGCTCTGTCATTCCATCTGGATTTAGCAAGTTGGACAAGTTATCTTATCTGAACTTGTCAAATGCTGGCTTTGTGGGTCAGATTC
This sequence comes from Hylodesmum podocarpum, assembly GCA_026586105.1. Lineage (NCBI taxonomy): Eukaryota > Viridiplantae > Streptophyta > Magnoliopsida > Fabales > Fabaceae > Hylodesmum > Hylodesmum podocarpum. The sequence goes on along the minus strand of JALJEV010000493.1, from coordinate 2,783,050 downwards.
CAACAGAGATTTCTCAGCTGACAAGGTTGGTTACTCTTCATATCTCTTCTAATTTTTCCAATGCATTAGGCCAAGTGCTGAAACTTGAGAACCCAAATCTACAAAAGCTTGTGCAAAATCTCACCAGTATTAGGCAATTGTATCTGGATGGTGTAACCATAACAGCTCCAGGACATGACTGGTGCAGCACTTTGTCATCATTGCATGATCTACAAGAACTCAGCATGTCAAACTGCAATCTCTTTGGACCCTTGACTCCTTCCCTGGCAAGACTTGAGAATCTATCAGTCATTGTTCTTGATTACAACAATTTATCATCCCCAGTGCCAGAAACATTTTCCCATTTGAAAAATTTGACTATTATAAGTCTTGTTAATTGCGGCTTGACCGGAACATTTCCTCACAAGATCTTCAACATTGGAACATTGTCACTTATTGACATATCTTTGAACAACAATCTCCTTGGTTTCCTTCCTGACTTTCCATATGGTGGATCTCTCCATACCTTACGAGTAAGTGGCACAAAATTTTCTGGAACATTTCCTCATTCTATTGGTAACTTGAGGAACTTGTACGAATTGGATCTTTCTTTTTGTGGATTCAATGGAACGCTTCCAAATTCACTGTCAAACTTGTCACAGCTCAGCTTCCTCTATCTGTCATTTAACAACTTCACTGGTCCAATTACATCATATGGTATGGCCAAAAGACTTACCTATTTAGACCTTTCTCATAATGATTTGAGTGGTGCAATCCCATCAGCTCATTTTGAAGGACTGCACAATCTTGTCCTTATTGACTTGAGTTATAATTCTTTCACTGGAAGCATTCCTTCATCCCTTTTTGCACTCCCGTCACTGCAGTATATTGGGCTTGTAGACAACCACTTTAGTCAATTGGATGAAATCATAAATGTGACATCCTCTAGACTACAGATCCTTGATGTACGAAACAATAATCTAGCAGGGACCATTCCTTCATCCCTCTTTACACTCCCATTACTGCAAAAAATTCGGCTTTCACACAATCAGTTTAGTCAACTAGGCAAATTCGGAGACGTGTCTTCTTCTACGTTAAAGCTCCTTGATTTAAGAAGCAATAATCTCTCAGGGCCTTTTCCAACATCTATCTTCCAACTTAGGACACTCTCTGTGCTTCAACTTTCTTCAAACAAGTTCAATGGATCAGTGCAGCTGGATAAGCTCTTTGAGCTTAAAAATTTTACTGAACTGGAACTTTCACATAACAACTTATCAGTCAATGTGAATGTTACAAATGCTAACCCCTCTTCCTTTACCAGAGTTACCAATCTGAAATTGGCATCCTGCAATTTGAAAACTTTCCCTGGTTTCTTGAGAAATATGTCTGGATTAACCTATCTAGATCTTTCAGATAACCAGATTCAAGGAATAGTGCCTAACTGGATTTGGAATCTAGAGAATCTTCAAAGCCTTAATATTTCTCACAATTTGTTGATTGATTTGGAAGGACCTTTGCAGAATCTTACTTCCAACTTGCTTGTCCTTGACCTTCATTACAATAAACTTCAGGGGTCAATACCTGTTTTTCCTAAATATGCTAACATCTTGGATTACTCAAGCAACAAATTCAGCTCTTCTATCCCACTAGATTTTGGTAATTTCCTGTCTTCAACATATTTTCTCTCTCTTTCAAACAATACTTTGCAAGGTAGTATTCCTGATTCCTTCTGCAATGCTTCATCACTTCGTATGCTTGATCTTTCCATTAACAACATTTCTGGAACAATTCCCTCATGTTTAATGATGAGTGGCACTCTTGAGATTCTAAATCTGAAGGACAACAATCTCTCAGGCCCTATTCCTGATACATTTCCAGCTTCATGTGGTTTGTCAACTTTAAATCTTCACGGAAATCTATTAGATGGACTAATTCCAAAGTCTATTGCTTATTGCTCCATGTTACAAGTATTGGACCTTGGATCAAATCAAATCATTGGTGGCTTTCCATGTTTTTTGAAGGAAATATCCACGCTTCGTGTCTTGGTTTTGCGGAACAATAAATTTCAAGGTTACATAAGATGTTCTAGAGCCAATGAGACTTGGGAAATGCTTCAAATTGTGGACATTGCTTTCAACAGTTTTAGTGGCAAACTTCCAGGAAAATATTTCATGAACTGGAAAAGAAATACAATGCATAATGAAGACGATGCTGGATCAAAGTTTATAGAGGATTTTTTTTATAAATCAGATGATGATAGTCTATATTATCAAGATAGTGTTACAGTTATGAGCAAAGGTCTAAATCAGGAGTTGGTTAAAATTTTGAAAATCTTCACATCTATTGATTTCTCATCTAACCATTTTGAAGGACCTATACCAGAGGAGTTAATAGATTTCAAGGCACTCCATGTCTTAAACTTGTCAAACAATGCTTTATCTGGTGAAACTCCATCATCAATAAGTAACTTGAGACAGCTAGAGTCTCTGGACCTTTCACAAAACTCTCTGAGTGGAAAAATTCCTTTGGAGCTTGCAAGTTTGTCATTCCTTTCATATTTAAACCTCTCTTTCAATCATTTGGTGGGGAAGATTCCAATAGGTACTCAACTTCAGTCATTTTCAGCTTCTTCCTTTGAAGGTAATGTTGGTCTATACGGTCTTCCATTGACTGAAAATCAAAATGATGGAGAGCCAATGGTGCTGCCGCAACCAGAATGTGGAAGGCTAAAATGCACAATTGATTGGAATTTTGTCAGTGTTGAACTAGGATTGGTTTTTGGCCATGGAATTGTTTTTGGTCCACTCTTGATTTGGAAGCGATGGAGGATATGGTATTGGCAACTTGTGCACAAAATTCTTTGTTGGATCTTTCCTAAGATGTATCTTGAATATGTAACTCAGAGAGGACAAACATACACAACTTTAAGGTGGAGGTATTAGTGATTAACAGTGTGTGTGCAAGTCTGTAAAGTTATGATGCAATCTTCTTTCTAAATGTTCTGTTTTCCATATTAAGTTTTTGGATGTACTGTTATCCATTCACAAACAACAACTCTCTACTTAATTGATACAATTAGTTTCGGATGTATTTGTTAAATGCTCTTATAAAATAATTTTTGTCTATTTATAACATATGAAGGTTTAAGATAGGTTGTGTGATTCACATGTATACAACATCAATTTTTCTTCCATTGCTATATCTATAATATTGCTAATTTGTTAACTTGTTAATTTCCTTCCTCTTTTTCATTCATTTTGTCAAAGTTACTTTAGTGCATATTTGAGAGCTTTTTAATTAGTACAAAAGTTGCATCAATTACATTTATGTTGAAAAACTTCATATACACTTGTCACGTGAAAAACTTCATTAAAAATTAAATATAGGCTTAATTCTTAATAAACTTAGGATGGATTGGAAAATTTATAAATAAATTGAGTTACTAAATTATAATTTTCTGAGTAGATAACTCGTGAGCCAACTTGATCATGTGTGGAGTAAAATCTGTTTTTAAACTTTCATCTATGTAGTTTTATTATTTCATGTTTTCAACTTATGATAGCCTAATATGATGAGATAAATTAGAGGATGAAATGCATTACTTTATATCAACCTAGTTCAATTGAATAGTAAATATAATATCTATCTTGGTGAAGTAATTGGATAAAAATTCCAATTGCTTGTTCTGTTCAGAAAGCCATTACTTATAATGCATTCTAGCGTTGTTAATTTGAAGGTGGGGATGGGGAAATAAAAGAAGAAAAAAGGACTTAAACTCGTGCCAGAATATACAAAGTGTCAATTCATCTATTATTTTCCTTGCTGCACAGGGAGGTTTCGCTTGATTCACATGGTTATTGAGCAACCATCACAATAATGAAGAGACAACAAATACAATATAGGGGTGGCTAAAGATTTTTCATTTAACAAGTATTTTACATGGGCACAAAATGTATAGCCAACAATCAAATGTTTAATCCCCCAAAAAGAAAAAGAAAACATTAACAGCTCTATAGCTGTATAATAGAATCAACAAGGTCCTCAAGAGGTGCCAACTCTGCTTTGTCGATCAAACGGAACTCCTGCAACATATGCTAGCATATCAGCCAATAAATTCAACAGGAAAATAAAAGGTGATAGCAGTCAAGTTAAATCCAAACGAATGCTTCCCATATTTGCATTTGAATGAGATTGATTTTAATGAAAGCATAGACATGTAGTGGTCCAAACCATGTAATAATTTCTCTATGCTCACACAACCAATCCAATACAAAATCAAACAAAAAAGAAACAAATGCATCAATGAACTCTTTTATAACCACTTACCCAAGTAAACAAAACAAAATGCTTAAAGCAAGTATTAAGGTGAGCTTCTTCCTTCAAACTCACTATCTTCTGAAAATGAGAGTGGTAAATGTGAGCATATACACGGAATAATCGCTTGAAAATTGTCTTGACAACATCTCGGAAATTGGGAGGAAAGGGAGCCCCTACAACAATACAGCAAATAATAAAAATAGTGATATGATGCATATAATTAGCAAATAGCAGTCCAGAAAATTCAGCTAACTGGCTCACTAGCATTATCAATACAATAGACATACCTAATCTTTGAGGGAAAATTGTTTCATCATCTAGCTGAGATTCAATCCAATCCATCAAATACTCAACATATCTTGGAGCAGATACCTCAATTGGTTTTTTTATAGTAACACCATCAGCCCATCGATACTCATACCTGCAGAGTTTAATACATTAAATACTAAAACGAAAATTGGCATAGAAAAGATATATATAATAGCCAATCTAATCTAGGTGCAACAATATTATGAAAGTAAAATAAGAAGACTAGGTTGAAGGATCAAACAATACTTTGGTCCTGCAGTCATAGTAGGGCAGTTACTCGACGTGCAGAATTCTGTAAGTGTACCAAACAGGATATTCACTTGATTAAAGAAGTCCACGGCTGCACATAAAAACAAAATATAAATTCCACTAGCACAAAGTTTTAATAAGCAATTTTGCAGTAAAATGCCATCTAACAATGACTAAAAGTTACCAGGTTATGTAAATAAAACACCAAATGATTAAGGTTAAGAAAATAAGTCTCAAGAATATTGAAGAGAAGCAGATGGAAGAACAAAATTTTTAGTTGGAAACTTGAGCACTATTTGCAAGAAGCTAAATATTAAAAATTCTTACTGTTTACTGCTAGCCATTCATTAATATCTTCACCAGGAGGTAGTTTAACTGCTTCCCTCAGATTCCCACTACCCAACGTAGCATCGATGTGTTTTTGAAGTTGAGCACCCTGCATTTCATAATCAAAATGCATAGAATGCTCAATTGGTTGAATATAAACCATAAAGAAAAAATAGACAAGAATCTAGTAACCACTCCACAATCCAAAGTAAAAAAGACCAACCTTACTTCCAGATGGGGCACTCTTTTTCGGACGAAATGTTTTTTGGTTTCTGCAATTAAAGTTTGATTATGCTTGAGTAATCATAAACAGAAAAGTATGCCAATACAACACTATGAGCCAAAAAAATAAAAATGCAAAAACAAAAAAGAAGGATTAATCAAATCAGACAATTCATTTTACTTAAGGAAAAAAGTGCAGATTGGAGCAATTTGACTCAAAATCATTTCTACTAATGATCTATGCCAATAAACAGTGTGTTTAGATTCAAATTTTGTCAACTAGTATTGAAACATTTATAACTGAAGGCAGCTTCACATGCTGATGAATGTTAAGACATTGGTTTTTATGTCCGATTTCACAAACCAAAATTTAAGTTTTCAAAATTTCAATAGCACAATCAAGTTAAATATTCGTGTAACATCAAGTCAAGTATGACCAGCAGAGAATCACACATGCATTCATGATATCATGGCACTACATGATATCATGCATACATGATATCAAAGCCCCAAAATCTTTTATTTATTTATTGGCAAATGTTAGTTGTTAGTTTTTGGTTTGCAAGAGGCCTCAAATCTTATCACTCCTAAGCCCCAAACTTTTATTCTTGGCATGACAAAACTGAACAGTAATATCATACCTAGTTTAAAAACATTTAACATAATGTTTGGTTGGAAGAGAATGAAAGGGACATGAGGAATTTCAACCCTTGTTTTGTTCAAAAAACGAATAGGGCCAAAATTCCTTGCTTCCAACTTTCACCTCTCCCCCAATATTGAAAGATTACACTTTTTCCACACTCCTCCTTCTTTTGATCCAAATCCAAACATCTCTTACATTATTTAGATTTCTATTTAAATTCTCTATCCTGAATCACTTGATCAATTCCTATTAGCAGCTTCAGAATTAGACAAATTCCCATTGCTATAACACAAAGTAATCATCAAATACGAACTTCCATTACGTCTAAAACATCAAGGGTACACAAACATGTCTAAGAACAATCAAGGGCAGCCTCAAGATAAAAAAATCCAAGCTCATCTTCAAAAGGGTAAACAAGAAACAAATAAAAATCCAATTTTTTTAAAGAAAACATAATAAAAAAACAAAAACAGAGAATCGATGATGAAGCAGAAGAAAAAGAAGAGAAATTTCAAAGAAGAAAACCTGTTTCCAAGTCCGAAGAGACTCATGGTGAGGAAATCCCAAGCGTCTCCCTTTCTTGAGGATCGAAAAACCAAAGGACCGTCCTATCAAAATCAGAAAACACAAAAAGTTAAAGAATGTCGAAACAGAGTTTATATATATAGACACAACTCAGAGACAGAGAATTCTTAACTTCGTTATTGCCAGTCTGTCATGTCCTCCGTTTCTCTCTCGAAACCCAAAAAAACTCCATTTGCCAACCAGCATTATGCTTACCTGGCTGGCTCTGCCTCATGCTCTGTTTTTTTCTCTCTTTATTTTCTACCTTATTCTTATCCTTTTTTTAATTTTTGGCACATATTCTTATCCTCTTTTTATTTTCTTTTCCTTTTTTTTAATGGATGGTAGTCTTAAAAGGGATTACTTTAACTGCTATGTGTTGATTTAGGCATCAAATTAATGGTGAATGCAAGCATTGAAATGAAATGAGATATCCTTTTTTATTCTTTGAGAAAATTTCTACGGTTGTGGCATTTTTTAATTTTTATTTTTGGTTGAATGGTGTGTGCTTAAGTTTGAAATGTTCTGCTACAAATATGTTAATTAATAAATATAAAGATTCTGTGTGTATCTTAGAATTGAACAAGTTGTGTTTGGCTTAAGATTGTACAAGTTGTCATAAATTTTTATAAATTTTTTGACATATTCTCTATGTTTAGAGTTTTCACAGTAATTCAATCATAATGTATAAATTTTTTCTCTCAAAAAAATGAGATTATACATCCAATTTATCTTAACTTATCATAATGTAAAACTTATCTTAACTTTTTTTTTACCAATTTTTATACATCCAATTTAGATTATAGTTTATACTTGTAATAGACAAGTTTTACACCTCGTACTAGCAGGAAAAAGACATTCACTAACTTTTTTTTCAGTTGCTTTCAGAAGTTTCTTAATTCGTAAGTTCTGAGTTAGAAAATGCATTGTGTAGTCTAATTTTTTTTGGCAAAATATAATTGTCAAAAGCACGTTGAAGGTTCTCTGTCATCCAATCATGTACAGCTTGATGCCAACTTTATATATAGTGATGTATTTTTGATTTGTAAGTATTTGAAATCAGAACAATCATAATAATATTTGTTTACTTTTCTCATAAAACTGTTGTAACTTCTTTATGGAAAATCCTACTCTTCCTTTTTTTTTTTAAATTTGATTTTCCATTATATGATCTAATTTAATATTCGATATTTTAAAAATAAAATTAAGACTTTTGTTCATGCTTGTGTTTGATAACTTGCTGCATGAGATATGAATTATTTATTCGTCAGTGTTATTAACAAATAAATTAAATTTTGAATAATAGTACTAACATGCATGTGTATTTAAATTAAATTTTGAAAATAATTACATTGTTTTAACAAATTAAAATTCCTTTGAAAGTTGCAAGAAATTTTTTTTTCCTTTTAAAAGTATACTTGGCAAGTCCTTAAAATATTTATTAAATAACTTACTAATTTTTATTTCTCATCTTCCACTCATCAAGTAGGGTTTTATTATTTTTATCCTTATATCACATAAAATTTTGATAATGATACATAAAGTATATTTATTTTATTTTACTTTTGTCATTAGTTTGTGGATATTTTTTATATTTCAATATTTATTTTAACTATCACTCTATCTATAATATTTTTTTAATTATTCCAATAATGATGGATGATAAATTTCTTATATTTTTTTAATATTTTTATATGAAGATGTTTATCTTAGTTAGCTATTATACTATTTGCATTATTTATTCTATAATTTTAATATTATACTTTATTTATTTTGACTATTTCACCAATTAACAATAATGAAAATATAGCATTCACCCATTATACTTTCTTAATACAGTAAAATATCAAATTCATTAAACAAGATATTGAATTTGTGTGTTGTGATAATAAAAGTAGTTGGATGGATAAACTCCAATAAAATGATCAATTAGATTTAGCGGACAAAATCAATTATCAACAAAGTACTATATATGTCATGTTATCTAAAATAAGAAATAATTACTTTTGTTTATTTTATTATTTCTTTCTGCTGTTTCCAGAATTTCAAGGATTTTGGGTTGGGATTCTAAGAGTTTTTTTTTTTTTGTGATAATTTTTTTTTAGTTGACGAAGACTTTTAATAACATGAATAAGTCTTGTAATATTTAATTATAAATTATTATCACTTTTAAAATAATGTATCAATAATAATATTCAATTAAGATTTTTTTATAACCTACAGATATCTTATAGTATATATAGAGAAACATGTAAGTTTCGATGAATGATTTAGTATAATAAATATTAAGGTAAAATATATTTTTGTCTTTTTAAAATTATCCAACTTTAGAATTAATATCTCTAATTTTTGTTTTTTTTACCAATTAAGCTATTCCAAATTTAAAATCTATTATCATAAATCCAATGAGATATATACTTCTTACATGAAAAAAGAAAAAATAAATATTAAATACACATAATGCAGTAATAAAGGAGTTCACGAATAAAAATTACAAGAATTAAATATGAAAAAATTACAAGAATTAAATATAAAATATTTAGTTATTAAAAATATTAAAAATAAAAAACTCTTATGTGTAGTTCATTTTCAATTTCTAAATATTTTATTTTTAATTCTTGTATCTTTTATCCTTGTAATTTTTTTCATATTTAGTTCTCGTAATTTTTATTTTAATCTTTACAAAAATAATTTACAGGAATTAAAGATAAAAAAGTTCCAAGGAATAAATATTAATAAATAAAAAAATAAGATCACAAGAATTAAAATAAAAAAATTAAAAATTTAGATATTAAAAATAAAAATAAAAAGTTATAAAAATTAACAAGGAAGACACGCCAAATTGCATATTAAGCCATAAAAGAAAAATCATATTTTACCCAACAACATTTTTATGAGATGTACTGGCTCAAAAATAAAAATCAAAACATGGAAGAAGAAGAAGATACCAGACATTTATTCATGGTGTAGCACAAATTTCTGAAGTAAATATAACTCATAATTCACTTACTTGACAACAACATTGAAACAATATAACAAAAAGCATATCACTAATAAAGAGGAAAATGAAACTCACAGTCACAACCTGGCACACGTACGTTAACATGCATGCATGGTAAATCCAAAACGAAAACCACACAAAATAATAAATTCAACAAAAATGACACAACACAAAACAATATTCTCCTATCTTTGTTGTTTCAAGAACAATCATTGAATTCCCTTTAACTTAATTAACCAGACCCACCAAGAACACCCTTAAGCTTCTTCACAACAGCAGCATCAATGAAAGTAGTTTCAGTGATAAGTTCAGTGGGGAAATCACTTTTGAACAAAGCAAAGTCAAGAATCTGCAGACCCGGGTTAGCACTACTGAAGCTGACGAAAGCCAAAGCAGGAGACCCACCAGCATTGATCTGAAAGTGCAACAATCCTTGAGGGTAAACCATTATGTCACCCTTTTCAAGAGTTTTAAGGTACACAGTGTTATCTGAAGCAACAAAACCAGTGCAAATTGTTCCCTGCACAACAACAAGTAGTTCTGTGGCTCCAGGGTGAGTGTGAAGAGGGATGACTCCACCGCCGGCTAAGTCTAACCGCGCCACCGAGATGCCGAGGCCGTTGACGCCGGGGAACTGCGCGTCGAATGCCGGAGTCACGGCGGCTTTGATGATGTTTGAGGTGTTACCGGCGGTGCCGAGGCCGGAGTAGACGAAATCGTCTACTGTTACCTTTGATGGAGTCTTGCAAGAGTATCCTGCAGGTCCATTTGGTGCAGTGTAATCTGCTACGCAGAAATCTAGCACGGAAGCGTGGGAGAGAGAGAGAAGAGATAAAGTGAAGAGAATGTTTAGGATTATCTTCATTGTTGTGAAATTGTTTGATAAGATGTGAAGGGTTTTGTTATGTTTTATATGTGAATAGGAGGGTTGAATTTGATATCATTCACCACTCAATATCAGCATTCCATTGGATTGAGTTGGTGTAGTATATAATGGAAACGACAGATTATTACAAGTTTGGTTCACGTGAATGTTCTCAACTTTTTCTGTCGCGGATAACAACAAGAACTGGCTTTTGGTTTGAATGGATGAGAAAAGAGCAATATCTTCCCATACTCTCTTCTCAAAAGTGCACATAAAAAGTAAAATATATACTTAATTTCTTCTGTGGAGTAGAAGCTGATGCCTAGAAATATCTTATCTTACAAATATATAAACAGCCACAATCCTCCCTTCACTTGAATAACTTGATTAAAATCACATAGATAATTAGTAATATTTTGTGAATGAACAGGTTGATTGGTTGATTAGCTGATATTAGAATTGGCATTGAAATATAGATGTTGAGTTAAAATCAAACTACTTATTAATATTTATTATTTTTACTATTTTTTAATTATTATTATTCTCATTCAATTTAATCATACTAGTTTATATTTTTCTTTTTTTTTATTTCTTTTTATATGTATAATAACATGGAAGATATTTACATATAATTGAGTATCAAACAACTCTCTAGTATTTATTATTTTTTCTATTTCTTTTAATTTATTATTATTTCTTTTTATCTCTTTTAGTCAAATCATATTTATGTATATATTTTTTTACCTTTTCCATTGAATATATAATAATACTGTAGTATTTAGTAATATTTTTCTTCTTAGTCTTCGTAAAAAAAAAATTAAAATGTAAGATTTAAAGATTAAATATGTCTCTGAGGACTTAAAATAATAACTTTTGAACTTTATGACTAGAGACAAAACAAATATTGAACAAAATGTTGGTTATTTGTGTATGGTTGAATGTGATATAGATTTACTTCTCACACTCATGTATACCATCAATATATATATTGTTCGTTTGAGAGGTATTGCACTAGAATCTCTTTAATAAAATTTCAAATTTAAATAATGTAAACAAAAAATTATGACGGAAAAGAGAGATTTTAATGAAAATAATGTAAACAAAATTGACAAAATCAATAAATATTCTACATGAATATTATATTTTTTAAAAAATATTATGACTTCCCAATATAGAAAGAAATAAAAAGAGAGTGTGAATAAAGTGTTTGAAAAATTTTAAAGATTGCTTTCATAAGCTGCCTAGTAGCAACCAATCTTGTGTACATTCCAGTAAAAAATTTCATGGAATTTATAAGGTAAAGAAGATGAGGATCATGGTCCATGCTGAAGCACATGGCATGGGCAAGAAATGACAGGCATAAGAAGACGTTTTGACAGCTAAAAGGACCCCTCTGCAAGACTTGCTTGACTTATATAGCTATCAACCATGGCTGCATGGGCACATGTATTTGTGGTCATCTTAAATTCCCCACTTTATAGGGTACCACTTTGTTTTTACTGAACTAATTAAGTTACTGAGACCATTTATGTCTTAACTAATTAAGGTTGTTAAAGATAAAATTCTAACTATATATGAAATATATTATATATATTAAGAGGTGAATACTTCTTTTCTATATGTTTAAGATTTTATATTATGGCTAAAATAGGTCTCAATATTTTTTTTCCATCTCTTCATATAACATACAAATTCTGTTGGATGTTCATCAAGTTGATAAGATTTTCATTGACCAATTAATCAGTATTGGCCATTCATTATATTCAGAGCCAATAAGAGTGTGTCATTGATGTCACTGTCATTGCCATAGCCTTGTTGTTTATGTTGTTTGTGTCTATGAGATGTTTAGCAAGAGTTATGAGAACCGTTGCACACTCTTCGTTTCCAAGATATTTTGGAAGCTGAAATCGACATGTCTATAAAAAAAAAGGCACGGATTATGATATATATATATATATATATATATATATATATATATATATATATATATAAGCACAAATTACAGCTGCTATGCGCTTTCCAATTTTGTAAACTTTCTCAATCCATGGTTAGTTTTATTTGTTTGAACATATATACCACTCTGTATGTAGCTTGCTATAAAAAAAATAGAAAAAAGGAAAGAATATTAATATGTTATGAGACCTTAGATATTGACTGAATAGGTGATATAGTTTTACTATTTTTATTATTAAATGGCTAAATGTTAAGCTTTTATTCCTTTCTATTTTAAAAAATATTTGGTAGACAACTGTAATACACAAACAACTAAACAATCAGTTATAAAATGTTATAAAATATGAAGAGAAAGAAATACATATGTATATAAAATACGAAGAGAAAAAAATACGTATATATTTTGTGAGTGAGGCTGGTTGGCTGTATATTACAATTGTTAACGTAGTAAAGTTGTTATATTTTGTAGTTCTTAAGGTTTAAAAGTTTTATTTTATACACCATAAACAAATGTTTGACAAAAAAAAATTACTTAAAATATCAAAATATGACATTTTGAAAACATAAAGTGCCAAAATAAAAAAAAAATTAATTTAAAGGATCAAAATAGAAAAACAGTTACACATAAAGGGCTAAAATGGACATTTACCCTTATTGAAACAAGTTAATTAAGTTATAATGATTGAAAAGTCTAATCAATTAGTTAAGTAAGGAAAGTGATTAGGTAGTGTTTGGTATGATTAAGAATACCTTAACAACTTGCTCAAGAGTCGCAATTACCTTGTATGGTGCACTAACAAATTTGTTGCCTTTGTCTTTATTTGCCTACTTTACATAGGTCTACAAGTGGAAGAAGTTAATAGGTAGTATGATGCATAGCATTTTATATCATATTTTACATATAGTTTCATGTAACTTTGCATGCATTCATTATACCTTAAAAACCTTGTTTGACAAGGTAGTTTTATTCTCTAGAACTTTTATGGTGGTTTCGTGTTTTTGACTTTCAGGTGACTCCTTAGTCCTTCCCATGAAGTTTGACCGGAATAATAGTTAAATATCCTTTTGACTTGGAAAAAAACTATGATATCTATCTCATGTTTTAGGAATAAATTCATAAGAAATTAAATAATTATTAGATGATGTTGATTAACTATGTAATATTTGTTCTTCGATTTCATGCTCATGTTTTTTATAAGTGAATTTCTTTACCTAAAAAAAAAGAGTTATAAATCATTTCATAATTTTATTTTCTTTTTATCTAGAGTCAAGTTTAACTTATTTTAAATTACCTCAGTACTCATTTAACATATTAACATATTTATCATTAAATTTGTTCGATTTAGACATGAATTAAGGTCTACAAAAATAACCCAATCAAAATTTAGGATGAGCTAGGAACAAGTATAACTTTTCATAAAGTTGTCCATAAAAAGAGGGAGTGTATCATCCAATCGTAGTAAACGCGAAAAGAGGATACAGTTCACTTCTAAATTTAATAGCACAATAAAAGCCCAGCCCAATCATCAGATTTGACACTCGTCTAGTCCATTTAGCTGTCACGTGAGTTTCTATATGTAGCCCAAACGAATGGACTAGACACGTCTAGCCTCAAAGCCCAAACTCGTTCTATATGTTAGGCCTTTTTATGTGGTTTGGTTTTACGAGAAAATTGTTCAAAAATTAAAAGAAGAAAATGAATGTTATTAAAGTTTGGTTTGATTGTACAACTTTTTTTTTTTTCAAATTCAGATTAAATCCATAAGATGAAGAATGAGTTAATTTGATTTAATTCATCAGATTTGATTTATATTTTTATTTTTAAAAACTAGAGAATATGTTTTAAGGACTAGAATGAAAATAATTTTATATATAAGGACTAAATTGTAGTAAAACATTATGCGGGTTTGTCTATTTCTATTGTTGCTGTTTTGATTTTTAATTAATTATATAAACTGTGATTTTCTATTTAGATTTTGTTTCTAAGATTGGTAAAAAGTTGCAACATTTATAAATGAAGCATAGGAAAAAAAAGTTTTTATTTTTCTTTTAAATATTTATTTTCACCATTTTTTTACGTTCATAATTTCTAATTTAAAAATAGCAAACAAAATGAAAATGAGAGTTTAAAATTAATTTAAATAAATATAAATAGTAGAAATAAACAAATCCCTAGTTTATATAAATTTATTTATATTGTTATTTAGTTCCTAAAATATGAAATTATTATCGTTTTAGTCCTCTTAATTTTTGTAGCTTTTGTTTTTTAAATTTTTTTGCCCCTATAATTTTCTCTGTTTAATTTTGACTATTTTATTTGTTGTGTGTATACATTAATTGTCCCATGGCGGAGGCCGGGTAAATCAAGTCATAGTCGACTCGTGGCGCTTGGACTGTTACGCTCTTAAGTAGAAAGAGTTGCGCCCTTACTAATAACTATAACTTTTGGTGTAGTGGTAAGCGCTCGATCCAACAATTGATATCAAAGTTAAGGTCACGAGGTTGATTCCCAGCGGAAATTGATGTGGGTATACATCAATTGTCCTCATGGTGAAGACCGGGATAGGTCAAATCATAGTCGACTTATCACACTTGGGTTGTTACGCTCTTAAGTGAAAAAAGGTGAAGACCGGGATAGGTCAAATCATAGTCGACTTATCACACTTGGGTTGTTACGCTCTTAAGTAAAAAAAAGTTGCGCCGAGCTTTTGGCATAATGATAAGCGCTCGATCCAACACTATTATAGCGGCAATCAAATTTAATGATAAAAGGCAAAATCAAACACAAAAAAATTATAAGGACAAAAAAAGTTTTTTTTAGAAAAGATGAAAAACAAAAAACATAAATATTAAATTACATATTAATCAATGTTCAAATTATTTAAAGTTTACATACAAAATAACTATAGAAATATAATATATTTACCAAAGAAATTGTGTATAATATGACTAAATGATTGAATCGATCTATAAATATAATAATAATAAAAAGAAAAACTATTCCGTTGATAAAACTTAGTACCTATCATGATCAACTTTGACTCTAATTTTATTTTGGTTAATGCGCAAAATCCTAAATATTTCTCTTTGATACTTTAAAAGATCAATTTTCAATACATTTAAAGGAAAATTATAGCTTTGCTTCAAGAGGCAAATTCTAATATGGTGCAAGAAAAAGAATCACAAGAACTAGGAATTGAGATTTCTGAGATAAACCACTAAAGTTGTGTTTATTTCAACGTTTTGTGCAGTTAGTTACCTCTCTTTATAATTTTGATGCTAATCGAAGCAACGAGTTGAAAATTCATCAATATCTATAACACTTTCCAAAATGCATCATTAGAACTAAAGGGTTCTAACTTTTGCCACTGTGGACCAAAAATTCATGCGCACAGGTGACGCATGGTGTTCACCACGAAAAACAATGGCTCGTGACAAATAATCATTATTAGAAGGGTAGTTAAGAAATAAAAAAAAAATTACTAAAATTTGTAAAATTATATTATCTAAAACTATTTTTGTGTTGTTTATAACTTAGCCATTAAATATTTATTGCTTAAAATTTTTGAATAGTACCTTAAGGATATTAATTAGGCAGAAACTTGTATAATTATTTTTTTAACTTGCATTCTATTATGAAAAAGGAGAGACATTTCATAATTAGAGAATGGACCTCATGTCGCAGAAAAGTGGTTAGTTTCATGCCATTTTTCAACGCAATGTGCCTAACACTGCATGCTTTTCATAAAGGAAAATAAATTAAAACAGTGTTAGCATACACCGTCTTCGATTTAATTATGAAATTCATTTGTAGAAAAAAAAAAGTTTAAATGTTCTCTTTTTAAACAAATTTACAATATTGAATAATAAAAAATTATTATTAATATAATTTTTATGATATTTATTTTAAAGTTAATAATTTATTAGAATTTGTAAATATGTTATGCTATGTGTCAAAGGGACAACCAGACATTATGAGGCATGACAAACTCGAAGTCAGTGACAAGGTTCTTCGTGTGGACGATATGGGTGCATCATGCATGATGATGCCCCACTGGCCTTTTTTATTTTTTTCTGTTCTACCATGTTTTTATTTTTCCAAATTAATCTTATTCACTTTAAATGTCTCACGACGTTTAAATTCATGACATGTCACATTTACATGACAATATACTTTACAAATCAATTTTATAAGATTAAACTCATATCTCACTCTAATCTAATATAAATATTTTAAGATGATATAATACTGTTCTGATATAAAAATATCAAATCAAAAATTTAATAATTCATATTGAAATTTCGTTAACCTAATAAGTTTTCACGCACCAGGATTCACTTTCACAGTTAAAAATAAAATGCCAGAATAAGCTGAATATAGTACTGAAATCAATTGAACTGATAAATGTAGTTGTCGTTGTTTCAAATTATCATAATAAATTCCTGGTGATGTTATAGTTTTAAATCTTATACTTGGGTGTATATAAAAAAAGTGTTGCTTGTATTTTAATATTTTAAGAGATGCTTTTTAAATTTTTTAAAATTTAAATAAGACATAAGTAAAAATTAAAAATTATTAATGTGATAAGAAATGATTTTTTATATTTTGATAACCATGTTATTTTCTCATCTCTTGTTAACATGGAAATAAATAATTTTATCTTTATATTTTTGAAAATAAAAATATATGACATTAGAATAATCGTAGAGATTTTTTTTTTCATATTCTCATATTATTAATTTTAGAAATAAAATATTCTGAAAAGTATTTAAATAATTTTAAATCGTCGTAATATATATAGTAGGTTATCGATTTTTATAATATGACATCAAGTAAATAAAAATATTTCTTAAAAAATACTTGATATTTTTATTTTTAAAGAATTTTTTTATTTAAAAAACAATTATTTATATTTGTTTTTATTCAATTGGTTTACGCAATAAATAATGCCGCAGAATTTTTTAAAAAATAGTAAAATTCCGAATCACTCACATGAACCATTGTGAATTTTATTTTTATTTTCAGAAACTACGGTGATTAAAGAATAATGTTTTGAGCAATTCTTTCCCACAAAAAATCTCATGCATTATATCATTAAACATAATTATGATCAACAATGAAGTCTAAAATGGAGTAAGTTTTCCAAAATTTAATTTATATTATCATTTAATACTAGTAAATGGAGTTAGGATTCTTAAGATAATAATTATAATGGTTAAATTTTGTAATAATTAACAATATGTATACTAAAATAGTAATATAAAAAATTAAGCTGCCAGAATGAAAAATAGTAGCCTAGCTCAAGTATAATTATTCAAATAATAAGTTTAATTTTAATCTAATGTTATAAAAAAAAAATAGTTTTATACAGGATGGATCAAATTAAGTTGTAAAATATATTGATTGTTTCCGAAACGTCAACAGCTTGGGCGAGTGGCTATGTTAAACTCCCACTATCACGACGCCTTATTTGACCGTCGAAGAGACAAATTGGGATTTGGAGCCTTTGAAAATTCGATACCAATTCTGTAAAAGAATTAAAAATATATATAAGAATTCGTCTTTGACACTGATTAATGTATATTGAGCCTTCCAACAATTTTTTTTGTTTTATTTTATTCTATTATTTCTTTTTATAATTAAGTTCTAATTTTTTTAAAATTAATTTAATATGGTCTCTTCAATCAAGCGGAAGCATACACCATTAGTTAAAGAAATAAATTTCAATCTGTAGTGGTTTTATCCCTCATTAATTATTACTTATAATAAAGGACCGACTCTAACTACAAATCACAATAAAGACTAATAAAATCAACTAACAAACTTATGTAAAAGTTAGAAACAATGTTATATATCTCAAGAGGTCCAATACAATCCAAAGACTCGGTCATTTCATCACCTTGTTATTTTAATCAAGACTTTTGATTTGATTTACTTTAGAAAATATTTAAGTTTATCATTTAATATAATAAATTCATTTTTTAATCATAAAATTTAAATTCCCTTGATGTAAAGAAAATACATACAATATATATATATATATATATATATATATATAAATAAAGGAAAAAAAAAAAAAAAAAAAATAGGAGAGGAGTGGTTGTTTTCATTGTAACCTCTTATTAAGATTGTCATTACAAAATCTCAAATCTCAAATCTCAAATCTCAAATCTCAATCATCTACAAACCTACATAACTATTTTCGTTTATCTATTTTTTTAGATACCACATTAAAATCATTATAGGTGTTAGTCATAGATAAATACACAATGAGGTAAGTGTTTTTTTTTAATAATAATAATAATAATAATAATAATAATGATAATAATAATAATAATGATAGACTAAGCAAGCACACATATATTCTCCAAAAGGAACTCGTATTTTTGTTTCAATCACAACATCACACCTTAAAATAATGTATCCAACAATTAGGTCATGTGTATAACCCTTTAATAAGCTAAATAATATTGTCCTTCCAATTTTAACTATGGTTTTATTGATACTAATTGGGAAAGTTATCTAAAACTCTAAATTGACGGTGTTCCATCAATATCTTTAATGTTTTAGAGTCACCCACCTATGTATTAACATTCTGAGTAATATACAAATACAATGTGATATCATTGATATAATAGTGTTAGTGTTGTCTCTTAAACAACGTGATACTAGTAAGAATAGGTTCTTGGCATATGCACATCAGCACATGAGAAAATGAATGTTTCAATTTATCAAAAACATTCTAAATACTTCCAAGGCACAATAACCCGTATTCCTTTTTAACGCTTGTATGGTTGATGTTCTTGTTCAGTTATTCTCTTATGTGACAATCGAACCATTCTTTATATAGCGACAAGATTCGATTTTTGAAGAAAGAAATTAATATTTCAATATCATGAATAAGAAGTAAGAAGGCTATAACAGTTTAGCTAGCCCCACGAAGCTCTTGCTTTTCCTTTCTCACAAGTCACAACCAATATCTTTAGCAATTACCAAATCCCAACTCAGGTGTCCACCTTCATTCCTAAGCAATGCCTCTCATATCTCTTCTCGCCACTAGTATGAGGGAGTTGCAACTATAAACTTGCAACACGCACCTAATACAAAAAACGACAATAAAGGGAAGCTCTAGTGGTTAGTTAGTTGTACCAATTGTCACAATCTAGTTTAGCTCGTCTCAATCAAATTAGTTAACTTCATATTATATGCATTGCTACACATACATATTCAAACCCCCACCCCCACTTCCACCCTTTCTCTCTCTCTCTCACACACACACACAATAATTAGTAATAAAACTTTAATTTCTTGTTATAGAAACATATGATTGGGGTACACTAATATTATTTAGTAAAACCAACATCCACTTGATGTGCCTTTTTGACTTCACGTTTCCACATGATTTTATTTCTTACATATATTACCTATAAATTCTCATGTTCCGAAAGATAAACCAAATGTTTACGATACTTCTCTTGAACTTAAAGTGCCACTATATCTCATCTTAAGCAAGCACCGATCAAAGTATAAAACAACGTAAAAGCTCAATTTTATTCATATCTCGTGCTTAAAATCGGGAACAAAGTATCTCCAAGAGAAAAGAAAGATTCAAAAGAAAGAAAAACAAATAAAAATAATAAAAAGGCTTAGAGTAGGTAAAACAAAGCACTATTATCAATGCGCAATACTCGGTACAGAGAATCCTTACCAAGATTTTGACTCATAAAATCATACTAATCCTATGGTTGACACATCATATCCATATCCATATCCTCCCATCTCTATGTTTTGGTAGCGTTCATTTTGGACCTCTTTTACTTCAATTTTCAAAATTATAGATTGAGTAATAAAACTAAAAGTAAAACTATATACAACTTTTATTTCATAATCTAAAGTTTTAAGTTTTGATTATTCTTATGTGGCTAAGTCACAAGAATCATTGAAGATGAGATGACTTTATATCCACGAGAGTACCGTTTCATTTCAAGCACTTATTAATGAATATGGTTGGAAATGACCATTTCAATTGTCGTTGAAACCTTTGCAATATGCTTCATAACAACATTCAACACTAATTAATTTGTTAAGACCCCCACATAAAGAGGCCCACAAGCCACCATGTGCATACGGATATATATGCCACACTATTATTAAAGATGATGACCATCATTCAATACTTTATTATAGACTATTTGTTTTTGTTGAATCATCATTCAATATTATTTTATACTAGTGTACATTTTATATAGGGGATAATATTTACTGTAATTTGTTATTCTGTCTAAATAATTTGGAGTGATACGTACAAAATAACAAAAACATAAATTATATTAATTATTGGGGTACAAAATGTAAGTCTTCTGCTGGCTGAAATATGTCTAATTTAAATTTAGTGCTAAGTAATTTTACACTTGTAACACGTAAATTTAATAATTTTATTTAGCAATCAATTATAATACACAGTTAATCAGTCAACTCGCTCACAAAATATATATATATATATATATATATTCATATATATATTTTTATTTTTTCATATTTTATAATTAATTATCTATATATTTGTAGTTGTCCACATAACATTTTCTAAATTTAAAATGCCCAAACTCAAATTCATTAGCATTAAACATAATAATTACCATCATGATATAGTCTTATAAGTGTATAATTTTGCGATAAAAGCTACTTGCCTACTAGTGCATGGAAAAGACGAGCATCAAAATTAGATATGGCCAAACACATTTAAAAGTAGTTCTCTGAATTATTTAATGGGACACAAGAGAATCTTTTCGGTTCACTGAGCTAAAAAGAGTTCTTAACATTAATTATTGTTGTATGCGTATGCATTTCTTTTTATACTAAGATGCCAAAGATGCTGAAGCACCCTTTAAATAAATGGAACAGTGGAACAATTATAAGGTTCAGTGTAGTACGAGGGAAAGCGAGGGTTCTCCTAACATAACAAATATGTGTCTGTTGATGTGTTCATGCAATCATGTTAAGCATGGTTAGGGGAAGATATATAAGACTGTGGGGTCATCATGAACAATTGAACATCACGAGTGGAACAACCTTGGCCACTCTCATAGTCTTCATGTTACGTCATCTTGCATTATCCAATCTTTGGTAGAGAACAAATTTAAGACAAAGAAACATTGCCCATGCCAAATTTTGGACTTGCACAAGGTTCATCATGGATCAAGATCCTCTTGAATTGAGTTGCCAATATCTCATTCATTATTTTGTTTCAAATTATAATTTTTGTTTATGACCATTTACTTGCTTTCCAATATTAATTACTTGTGTATTTTAAAGTTTAAATGGAATGGGAAATAATAAGGGGTCCACATTTTATTATTAATAATGAATATTTGAGTATATTAAATAAAACTAAATTAAAGAAATGCAAAATTTAAAATTAGGGATCAAATTGTAAAAGTAGAATATTGAAATTGAAATCAAGACAGCATATTTTTTTATTAATAAGACGTGACAAAAATTTAAAATTATATTCAGATTACATTAATTATGATCACAATGATGTTAAAATTTTATAGGTAATAAAAAAATATTGGAATTGTTATTATAGTTTATGTATATAAAAAGATTTAAACTTAATTATTATTTTATTCCATGTGAATATTGAATAATTTAGTTTCTAAAAAATGAAAATAATAAATAATCTCTAAAAATATAAATCTTGTTAATTCCTACATTTTATCATTTATCGTCGTATTAATCCCTCAATTGAATCAATTATTCTTATTTTAGTCTTATGAATTAGAGACTAAAATAATAATAAATATATAATTTAGGAATCATAATAATGAATATTTTTTAGGAATTAAAATGATAAATATATTATATTTTTTAAAAATATTATATTTTTTATCTTTTAAAAATTAAATTATTAGACTCACATATTTTCAAAAACTAAAATAATGAATTATTTGTAAATTTAGATAGATTAATTTTAGATTTGATTATTTGCTAAGGCTTTTTTTTTTGTATATCAAAATGTATGTTATGTGAACCAATTAACGATAGTTTCTTTGTTTATATCAAAACCCTATGAATTTACAGAGAATTTAATTAGAATTTTTATGACATATTGTTAATTTTTATAATATTTATTGTAAAAATTACATTTAAAGTAATTTTAATTGATTATAGTATAGAACCTTTAATTAAAACTAATCTCAAACAAAAAAAATCATTCAACTTAGATCTTGAGCCCTCTGAGTCAGTTTATAATCATGTATTAATGTATTTTTCAATGTGTCACGAATTTGGATTCAGGTAAATTTGCCGCTGTTTAATTATTTTTTTAAGCTTGCTGGTTAAATTTCATCGTGGAAAAATTTAATTTATAAAAGTATACAGTTTATGAAATTAGACCCATAAGATTAAAACTGCGTTTTATACTGTTGGTGTTCCATCTAGTTTGCTTTGAATGAGATTAATCAAATATACAAAAAGAAAAATTAAACAATATTTTTATTTGTTAAATTTCGACCTTTGACCATAAGACAGGATCTGGTATGAATACACCAAGTATCACATTAAAGTGAACCATTGACCCACATTTGAGTCTCTTTTAATGTTGAATATTGAATAATTGTTGATAATGTTTTTTATTATTTACACGTTGACGAGGATTAAAATCATTGAATAATCGGTGGTATTTGATTTGAAGAGTTATTTTTTATTTTTATCTTCTAAAAATACTGTTACGAAGACTGTGAAAATATTATTAATTTATTTTTATTTAAATTTAAAAATATTTTATTAAAATATTTTAGAAAAATTAACTAAACACAGTAGTTTCGATTTTATCGAATTTTGATGCAGTCGATTATATCCCATTTTGACGAGTGAAATCTTCGTACAAGGCGCGTGCATCCCAACAAGATAAACGGCCCTTACGCGCCATTGCCATTGCTTAATTAATTCGTGAAAATAATTTCACTGTTAATTAGTTATTTATAATACTTAAGTTTTCATTTGGACGCATTTCATTTGTTTTAATCTTTTCCCACGCTGGCACGTCCTTTCCTTCCGTTAATTTATTTACAATTTGATTCTTATAAATATAATTAGAGAATATTCATAATACATTTTTAACAAACTTTTTTGATATATTATTTGCTTTATAATTCTTTAAATATTATTTTGTGATTTTAGACATAAAAAATTTCTTTGTTTTTAATTCTGGTCATCTCAAGAACACATGTGAGGGGTTGGTTTTTGGTAAGATTTATTTAAATATTTAACTTTTATTTAATAATATTATATTCAGTTATATATGTGTATAATTAATAATTTATCGATATAAAACATATCAGGTAGAAAAATTCAATTAGTATTTCATATTAAAGGGATCCTAGAAAAGATCCATCCTACTTTACATAATGAGTTAACTTTTGTTGTTGTATTATTTCATTACAGTAAAAATTTATTATAAAATGTTATTCATTTAATTATTTCAAATCAGAATGATTGAAAATAGTAATAAAATTTTAAGGATTAAAATTGGAGAAAAGTAAATTTGAAAAATTAAAACTAAAATTATAAATATGAGAATAAATTATCATTTTAATCATTAAAAATTTAAAAGTTGCAAAATTTATTATTTAAAATAATTTTTAAAAATATTTATAATTATTTAGATTCTTGAATTAAATCATTTATTCTTATTTTAGTCATTGAATCATCAAATAAAATATAATAAATAATGAAATTTAGTGATTAAAATGTCGGTAATTATTTTTTCATGAATTAAAATATAACTATATTGAATGTTTAGAATTTTTATTGTTATTTTTATATTTTAAATATTAAATTATTTAAATTTTACAAATTTTAAGGAGAGAACTAGTCTTTTATACAAACTTAAATAATTCTATTATATTATTAAGTGAAAAGTCACTTTATCAAAATTTAATATAAATATTTTAGATGAATTTATCAAATTATTTCCAGATAAAATTAAGTATAATATTAATTTACTAACCGTATTTAAAAATCTTCTGTTTTTAAGTATAAAGAAATAGAAAACTATTACCGGAGATACTAAATCCATTACAGAAATAAAAACGGTAGACAAGTTTATCACGGAAGGAAAGTTTGTCATAAAAATATTTGATATTCTCTTACGTTAAGTCTTGATTTTTTAATTTTTTTTTACCAAAACAAATAACTGTCTTGATTAATTGGAAACCAGATTGGTAAAGAAATTTCTCATTATTTAATTGATAATTTTAATATTTGATTTAAAAATAAATTTAAACAAGTAAAAATCATAAATAAAAAATCAGATTTTTATTATTATTAACTTAAATTTATTGAACCATAAATATTTAATTATGATTGTTAAATTTATTAAAAATAAGTAAATATGTTAGAAAAAATATTTTATCCAATTACTCGAGATAAATAATTTTCACATGTTTAATAACAAATAATAATATTGATAAGGTTTACATATATTAGATTAGATATATGGATATGAACGAAATAAAAAATTATATTATGAAAAAGAGACAAGTACTAAGATGGTAGAAGATGGAAGTGTGAAAAGGGAGAAGAAAGAGAAGTGAGAAAGTGGAAGACTGAGGCAGCATCAAATCCAATCTAACGATCCAAACAAAGTACAAACAAACGGACGTTCCTCGTTGCCCCCGATACTAACAATTTGGTTTCGAAGCTTCTACTTCCACTACTGCCATCACACCACAACTCAACATTCAATTCATTTACCCTAATTACTGTTACAACAACAACCCTTTTTCTTCTTCTTCATCTTCTTCTTCTTCTTCCTTCTGCATGGACCGTTTCCCATTCTAACATCATTCTTTTTCTTTAATATATATATATTTATTTTTTTCTCCGAAAGCCACAGAAGAATAACAAGTTTATTAATTATTAATTATTCTTAAATATCACTTCTCTTTCTCTTACCTTTTCTCCAAATCCAAAGCCTTTAACTTTCTCTCAACTCTCTCTCTCTCTTCCGTTCCTTTGTTACGCTATTTCAAGGTGATTTTTTTTTTTTTTTTGTGGTTTTTCCATTTTCAGCTGTGCATCTGTTGAATTCAATCTTGTTTTCTCATCTTTTACCTTGCTCCGGTTTTTATTTTTTATTTTTGTTTTGTGCTCCAATTCAATTAAGCGTTTCTATATGTTTATTTATTTAATTTTATGTGTATCATTCAATTTGTGCATCGGGTTTTCATCCTCTTTATGTTTTCAGTTTGTGTGTAACAGAAAGAGTAGAACATGAAACAGTAGATAGTTACTGGTGTAAGTAACTTCGAACAAGCTATGAGATTGGGCCTGACATAAGTAGCATGTGTTGTTAAAGAGAATTATTATTTTTATTTTTTTTGAGTTTTAATACTTAAAGCTTTTTAGTTGAAGGCAAGTTATACGATGAAGCTTTTAGAGATTTTTTTTTTTGTTGAAATGATGTGATTCTGGTACATGGTTTCATTTGCTTTTGTTATTCAATTTGTAGCATCACTAACGAAATAGTTTACTGATGATTCTTTTGAAGAGATATTGGGTACTTTTCGATGTGATTGATAAATTTGAAGTTTTGATTTTAAAACACTCTTAGATCATATATAATTTTAAGTTTTTCAGATGCACTTTTAAATTTGAAGTCTTTTGAAGCATATATAATCAGTTATCTGATCATCTACATTTTAGAATGGATTTGAGGTTTATTGTAGCTTTAGTTTCAGTTATACTACCCTTCATTCTTTGAACTAATCTTGTTTCTGGAGGAGTTTTACACTTTTACTTTCTAAATCTTTGTTATGTTTATGAAGGAACAGATGGTTGGAATGGCAAAGGAGGAAGAGTCTGGTAGTCCTAGTTGGGGTGCTTCATTTTTTATGCAGACAAAAGAGGATGTGGCTAGAGCTGTCGCTAATGCTATGAATTCTCCAAGGCCTTCTGTGGTATATTCAACGAAAAATGATCATGGTGGCAGTCAATTTCAAAGGCTGCAGCATCAAGTTTCGAAAATGTTAAAAGGATTTTCTCACCCTCCAGATGTTAAATATGCAAATTACAATCCGGAAATCTTGACAACTCAGAAGCGGCAATGGGCCGCAAACTTTCAATTGCAGTACATGGTAAACTTCTAGTTTATTACATGACAACTACATGTTCATTATTCTCTTTTCTTGTATCAGCTAAAAATTTAATTTGGTTGTGAATGTTGGATTTTGGTCTTTGGTTTTGAATGTTTTTGTTCTTTGTTCTTCCTTTAGCAGTTTGGCCTAGCATCAGTTACTAACTTGAACATTCAGTTGTTTCCCTTTCACCTTAAATCATTATACATTTTGTTTTCTTGCTACAGCTTTTCTAGTTTTGTGCCTTTTCTTTTTGACTCATCAAATGAACTCAAATTAATTTGTTCCTGAATTGGATTGTTCTCAGACACTGATTCACTTGCTCATATTTGAGTTCACAGGATCACAGGTCTTGGAAGGAGCCAACAAGGCTGTTCGAAAGCATGGTGGTTGTTGGACTTCATCCTAATTGTGATATTCAGGCACTGGAAAGGCAACATGTTTTAAGAAAGCCTGAAAGCCCTGGTAAATTGAGAAGTGCACTTGGTTATCAGAATCAATCCCGTGTAGAACCCAATCCAGAACCTCAGGTTTTAATCATTGTTCACACAGATTGAATTACTACTACTGATGTTCTGATAATTATCTTACTGCCTCTGGTCCTACTATTTTTTCTTTTACAACAGTATTACTGTTATGTTCTCTACAACTTCCATTGTCTGCAGTTCGGATTATTAGTTTTGAGTTCACATGTATTGGTATCATGAAAACTGTGTTTTCATTTTTTTTTGCAGGTCTTATTTGTTTACCCTCCAGAAAAACAGCTGCCTCTTAAAGACAAGGATCTTCTCTCTTTCTGCTTCCCTGGAGGCTTGGAGGTTAGGTGTATGCACAATGAACTTCTAATTTTTCCCTATCCATTTTACGTCATAGCTATCATCATCATCATATCATTTTTTAGATAAATATTAAGAACAGATATCATCTAGCATTACAGGATTATTTTCACAATAAAAAAGATAAGGAAAAGTCATAGCTTTTTGAGAGATATTTTCCCCCAATTGGATATTACAAAGGAGTTGCTATTTCTTTCATTTGTAAGAACCTCTAGCATTAGCATACTGTTTTGACAAACAAAAAGACAAGGAAATGTTGTAGCTTTTTGAGAAATATTTCCCCTAAGAAAGATTTCAAGTTTTATCTTCCTTGGTCTGCCTCCATGTCTTTTGTGCTATTTTCTTTTAGTTTTTTAAGGATTTGAATTTATCAATATTGTTGTTTTGAAATCAAAGAACATAATTAATGCCATCTTGGTTTGGCTAAAGAGGCAAGGATGGGGTGGGTTGGATAAATAAGGCTTGACTACCATGAATGCCTAAAAGACTAAGCGAACATCATTGGTATCAAATAAACACTTTTACTTATATTAGGTACACACAGTGAATTAGTATACAAAAAGCATCTTCATGAATCTGAGTGATCAGTATTACTTTGTATTTAAATTTTTGCATATATGAATACTTAATTTTAGTTGCTATATGTGTATGTACAATGAGTCTTAGTATCTATTTTCATGTCAGTAACTTGTGTGGAGCTTATACTTAGGTTTTACTTTTTCCTGGATCTGATTTTAGGTTAATGCTGTGGAGAGAACTCCTTCCATGAGTGAGTTGAATGAAATTCTTTATGGCCAGGTATTTATGAAATATTTTGCTTCCATTAAATAATATGCATTTTGCAAAAGTTCTTTTTTATATTAGATTATTTTGCCTTCCTCTTTAAATTGTTGGACTAATTAGTAAATGATTTATCTCTGGCCTATGAAGCATTGATACTTCATTTGTTTCACATATCTGTATCGGATACCGATACTCTTGGATACTTCACCAATATGTATTTGGGAAGTATCGATCAAAGCCTTTAAAAAAGTTATAAAAATATAATACTACGGATGGGACATAGAAACATATATAATGTAGAAACATGAAAATATTGTCCCTTGATGAACCAAAAATAGAATTTAGCCTCTTTATGCATGATTTCAAGAAAGGAATGAAATTGATACTGAACTTATTTGTAGACAATAGGAAATGTTTTATGATTACAATAATTTATAGTTTTTTCTTTTTGGTAATGTCCAAGAAGTATGTTCATTGCAAAATTACAATAACATTTGTTATGACTTATGGATGTTTATACATATTTAGATAAGTATCTTGCACGTATCGTATCCTATATATTTTTAGAATAATCTTATTGCCGTATCGAATACATATCGTATTTGTGCATCATAGTCTTGGTCTATCTGGTCATTTTGCAAATTTGCACCGACAACTTCATCCTGTACACATCTAGTATATCAGATGACCAATTTATATGATGAAGTTTGGGGGGCCCAAGTTTTTAAATGCTGATGCTCAGTTGTTTATATATTGTTTTTGCAGGAACACCTTAAACAAAGGGATCTGTCTTTTGTATTTAGGTTACAGGTCAGTAAAGTGATCTAATTGTTACACTGATTGGACTTTTTTTTTCCTTATGCTCTCTCTACTCCTTGCATTAACAGACCCTAAGGATGAATGTTGGATTACAGGAAACTTTATAAATGTATTTTAGAACTATATATATTTTGTAACAGGAATATGCTATTAAGCTATCATTTCATTTTTATTCTTTCCATTCTGGTGTATCTTCCTAAATTATATTGTACACATTCCTGCTCTCACAATGCTACCACTTTTGGGCTTTTTTTAAACCACAGGGTGCTGATAGTTCAACACTTTATGGGTGCTGTGTCTTAGTTGAAGAGTTAGTTCAAAAACCCTCTGGATTTCTCTCCCTGATTTCTGATAAGCAGTCGACTTCTTTGAAACGCCACATATTGACAACACAGAGATGTTACTGCATTCTCTCAAGGCTCCCATTTTTTGAACTGCACTTTGGTGTATTGACTAGGTAGGTAATCATAACAATCCTGAGTTCTGTCTCCTATAACAGTTGAGATGTTGATGATATTTGCTATATCTTTGTCATTTATTGTATTAATTGTTGGAAGGATGGTTCTGATAGTATTAACTATTAACAAGTGCTCTGTTGTTTATTGACATCACCAAAGTGTGTCAAGTAAATACTTCTGGTCTGGTGAGAGTTTATTGGATTAGTTTTTTGTACTTCGTGAAACATATATGTGTAAGTATGTTGTTTGTTTTGTGAAATTGATTTGTCAGTGTGATTGCTTAAATATACTAATATGAACTTTCTTAAGTTTTAAATGGAGACAGATAAAATGAATATTTGCATTTCTTAAATTAATTAACTCAACTTGGCTGGAAGTTGAAACAAGAGTGCCATAAGCAATGCTTAATAGAAAGGAATTCATGTACTTGGGCTAAATGCACACCCCAGCATAGGTTGCTGGAGTAAAAAAACCACACTTTATTGAGGTCCAAATATTAAGTGATTTAAGTAATATATTGGCTGAAAGTAATTAGAAATGGTTCATCTTTGTGGGAGCTAAGATCTAGCTTGTTGCGACAGAAATTTGGTCTTCTTCATAGAGCAGTAAACTTTATTATTTTACACAGTTGAATAAAGTTTTAAACTCTTCTGTCATTTTATTTATCCCTCAGCTTTAGATTTCAATGCTTGTGATTATTTTCTTAGATCTTGCAGGGCCTTCTTATATAAAATTAATAGTGATATTTGGAAGATAACTTGAAATTTTTTACCGCTTAGATTCTTAGTGTCTTAAAAAAGGGTAGAGCAAAACTTGGAAAACATTAGGAAAGACCATTAAGAATAACATTGTTACTGATAGAGCCCTATGGAATTGATTAATCAATTAAACAACTCCACCTCACGGGATATATCTTGTTTGTTGTTGCTTTACTTGGTGGCTTACATGATTGTATGGTGTTTGTTATCCGGGTATTCGGTAAAATTATTTGAATTATGCGTATTATATGCTCACATTTATTTTATGTGTGATAATTTGAATGTTTGAATTGTTTCCCATCTATCCTGACTATGTATGCTATAATTTTATGGTTTTTGCACGACTTATTGTTTGATATCACTGTAGCATCTTCATGCAAGAACGGCTAGAGCGGTTGACAAGAAGTGTTGGAGATTTAAATTTAGAATATGTTGAAGGTAGCGAGGAAGAAAATTTGGGGGGAAGTTCAGAGTGCATGCTGGTGAATGATAGATTAGAAGATAGAGATGAGGAAAGTCCAAGGATTTCTCAATCAAGCCTAAGAAATTCCTCACCTGAAAACATTGAGGATGATAGTAATAATCTGGAGAAACAAATAGTTAATGGGGAGCTGCAGACATTTAAGGAAAATGTCAATAATAACAATACTGTGCCTATTGATCCTGAAACTGATAGAAAAACTGTTAAAGAAGAATCTGGCCCTACAAATGCTGAAGATAGTGATTTGTATGGAGATGCTTTTGTTGCAAACAAACAGTCAGAAGATAGGCGTTTACCAAATGCTATTCTGCCACTCCTGCGCTATAGCCAGTATGAAAGCTCTGAATCTTCTTGCAGGTACAAGACATTGTGATTGTCCAGTAGATAAAGAATGAGTCACAGTTGCTACCAATTACGTTTCTAACTTTGTGTTTCCTTTGGTTTCTTTTTCCTTGAGGTTGCTTTTTGTGCATAGAATTACTTATTCCTTTTTTTCTTTCACATCACTTCTTTCTGTCTAATAAATTATCTTTACTTATCTTTTAGAGTGACTATGCTTTGTGGTGTATTATATTTTTGTTCCTTTCTTCCAAGTGGTTATATAAAACATATGGTCTGTTTTATGCCATTGTCAAGGATCACCTTGGGAAGGGTATTTTAGGCTTGATTTGTCGGCCATTGCTTATAAATGATGCATCTTAAACATCTGCTTCATGCAGTTTTCAGGGTTCTCCTTGTGAAGACAGAAATTTTAGGAGTGATGCTGATGATACTGAGACTGAAGATGCTTCATTCTCTGGCCAAGAGGATTTAAATGACCTACATGATATTCTTGAATGGGCTAAGGTTTGTAGTTTTAAATGCATTTCAACAGGTTTGTCTGGACTGTGTATTGATATTTATAGCTGATTTTATTTTTATCAATTGCCAGGCAAATAACTGTGGACCATTACAGATTATAAGTGAGTATTATCGCTTAGGTTGCCCTTCAAGAGGCTCTTCACTTAGGTTTCACCCTTTGGAGCACCTGCATCCCTTGGAATATCACAGACCAGATGAGACAATTCTACATCTTGCTGGTTCAACTGTTGACTTGAAATTTTGCAGAACTGGTCTGGAATTCGCAGAGGTATGTTACATTCATTATTGATGGATTGAATTGCTTTTCTATCCTTAAGATTTAGGATTTGTGTCTTCTGGCTTTATCATGTTTGATGGTCATATGCTCACAAAAGTACTTCATTTTTGTTTCTTCCTCTCAGGCGCATAATTCTCTTTTGGCTGAGGAGGAGGCAACTGCATTATCTATATGGGCTGTAGCTTGCTTATGTGGTACCTTGAGACTTGAGCATGTAAGTTCTGTTTTAACTAATGATTTTCTGGAATCTGCATTTTTACATCGAATATCTCGACATTTGTGGGCTTTAATCACTTCAATTGTAGCTAAATTAGGGGGTTAGGGTGGGATTCTGCATGTTGGATATATCTTAATGTGTCAGATAATCACAAGAATCATGTAAAAAATGCCAGGAAAACCATTTTGAAAAAATTGATTTACCCTTTGTGCCATTTTCTTAATTAGTCAATGACTTTAAAAACCAGAGATTATAGATGTTGCAGGTTTTATGACTGATTTATAGGAAAGGAAATCAGTTCCTAACTTTAGGCTCTGTATATGGTAATAAAATTAAATAGCTGTAAACAGTTAATGGACATTTACTTAATGCTGATCCATTTGAGACCCGGAGTTGAGTAGTGATTTCTGAGTGTAGCAGTTTCATGATGTTTGTCCAGGACTTTTACATGTACATGTTGGTTTGAATGGTTGTATGTCCATTCTGCAGGTGTTATCATTCTTTGCAGGAGCTCTACTGGAGAAGCAGATAGTTTTTGTCTGTTCTAATTTGGTATGTCTTGTTCCTCAAATTAAGTTTGCAATGATTTTGTGAACATTACTAATCTTATTCAATTTTCATATTGATGCTACTGGTATGTGACTCACTGGTTGGACACTTTTACATGCTCTTTGCTTTGCCTGCACATTTATTGTTGTTCCTTTATTACTGTCCCCTGCTCTATTAGGACCACTAGTAATTATATTTTTATTTTAGTTTCTTGCCCTTGCTCTATTAGGAATAACATTACTTGAATTTGAATTTTGATGTTCCCATTTTGGCCTAGCTGATATGCTCATGCATATTTTATCAGGCGTTTTGCTACTTATTTGTAATCTAAAGCACTAAAGTCATGTTAATTGTTTACAGATCTTGCAACTGTGCTTATTCTCTTTATATAAATTGATTACATTCACAGTGAAATATGGATAGCTATAGCATGGATTTGCGGATTTGGAGAATTTAATAATCAGAATTTAGCATCACTTGAATTGTTGATATTTCATTAGTCCCTAATGGAAACATTTTACACTTTTCATGATCAGGGAATCCTATCTGCTTCAGTTTTATCAGTTATTCCACTAATCCGGCCATACCAATGGCAAAGCTTGCTAATGCCGGTTTGGTTTCTCTCTTTTCAGATTGAAAATTAATATTAATTTTCTTAATTTTTAATATCACTTCCCCACCTTAGTATTTGATAATAGCATATTCTTCCAGGTTTTACCAAATGACATGCTTGAGTTTCTGGATGCACCTGTCCCTTACGTAGTGAGTATTCTTGTCTTGCTTTACTATCAATAGTGATATCTGCTTTTAACTCATGCAATGGTTTTTTACTTATTTGGATGTATCTGCTCTTTTTAGTCCATATTCAGGGCTTGCCTTTGTACATGCCCCATTATTACTGATAATGATATTGGATACATTGTGTTGGAGTATGTAAAGTCCATTTAATATTATCTTTCACAAATTGGAACATTAAAATTGGAGTGATTACTGTAGTGGGTAGGTCTAAATTTGGTTTCAATTGTTTCTTACATTGGCCTTTTCTATTGATGAAATAATACATGAAAGACACCTGACGCACTACAAAATTGATATTCTAGGTTGGTATCAAGAACAAGACCAGTGAAGTTCAGTCAAAGTTAACTAATAATGTTATCCTGGTTGACATCAACAGAAACCAGGTGTGTATTTTTTTTTTCTTTTGCATCTCAAATGCGAGAAACCAATATTGTATTTGTTGCAAAATACTGTACATGACTACTTCTCTGCCATGATCTGGAAAAACTCATGATTGGAAGTGAAGAACATATCATTATAAGCATTGTTAAATTCATGCTGCTGGATTATTATCATTTGCGTGTGACATACATTCATGGCTTCATATACTGTGTTCCTTAAAAATGTTCTGTTATCAAATTAGCAGCTCTTTTACACGCGCACACACACACATATATGGTAAGTCCTCAAATTGCTCATATATATGCATGATCCCTTATGAAAATACTGTTTTTTCAAAATAGGTGAAATCATCAACAATACCTCAACTGCCAAGGCAGAAAGAGTTAATATCTTCTTTACGCCCTTATCATGCAACTCTTGTGGGAGAAAGTTACTTGGGTAGGAGAAGGCCAGTGTATGAATGCACGGAAGTCCAGGTTTGCCCTTATGTGTCATCTCATCATTATACATTGTGCTTCTTTATGTTCTCTTTGTTGCTTTCTCTCTATCTCTCCTTTTTTTCATTTAGTATGACATGCTTGCATGTAAGATATGTCAAGTATTCAATAGCCATTTTTTAAGAACTGCCTAATAGTTCATCATTATATCATACGTTAAAAATATTCAAGTAGTTTGTGATAGGTTTATAGAATATTTCCTGACAGATTGTCAACAACCATGTCACCATAATGTTATATCCTCATCATGTGTTGTTTATCTCACAGATGGAAGCTGCCAAGGGGTTCTTATCGGTGTTAAGGTCTTATTTGGATTCCCTTTGCCATAACATTCGTTCTCATACAATAACCAATGTACAATCCAATGATGATAAGGTCCGTTTCTTTGCCTTAACTGCATTACGTTTGTCTCTGATGTTTGCCTCTGAAAATAAGGATTTGATCGAGGACCTATCTAGACGTCATTTGATTGAAAACAAAAATATTGTATATTTAATACCTTTTATGGACTTCTTAATTATTAATTTTTTTTTTTGGGGGGTGGGGAGGGTGTTGAAAAGTACCTTGTGAAGTTATTTGTTCCTAATTTGTAGTTTCCCTTTAATAAAAGAAACGGTATAATGGTTTAGAGGGAATTCTTTTTCTAATAATCTAATATGCATTTCTTTCTTTTGCTGACAATTCTTTATTGACTATAATTTCAAGTTCAGTGACATGGCACAAGCTAGATAAGTTACATGGTTTGACTATGCTCAACTTTTATTACTGTTTTTATTGTCTCTTTATGCAAATTATACTAAGCTTTTCCTTTTGCTCAAGTAGCAAGCATTGAGAGGTAGATGATCATATTCTCAAGTTCAATAAGCAGAACTAAAATAGTAATTGAAACTAGATTATTTAAATTGAATGATGGTAGTTCATGTGTGTTTGTCATCATTTGCAAATAACCTATTTCAGTTAATAATTTGAAGATATGATTTCTTGTACCTTCAGGTATCCTTGCTTTTGAAGGAGAGTTTCATTGACTCGTTTCCTTATCGTGATCGGCCTTTCATGAAGGTTTGGCTCATGAGCTTTACTTTATGTTAATTATGTAAAATAAAAATGATCTTTATTTACTCTCTGGTTTTAAATGGTCTGAATTGACTTGCATATATACCTGAATATCTGATTTCCCAGTATTCAAGCCCAATTCCAAAATCCATATATTTATGAGTGTCATTCAAACATAGTGATTGTCATCTTGGGATCAAGGTACCGTGTAAGCAGTTTCTTGCTGCAGTTTTTTTTAGCTAAATTGACAAGATGAAGATAACTTTGGAAAATCATTAAGGGTGGTTTACACAATGTACAGATTAGTTAAGTCTCCTTATTGGTTGCTGGTCTTGCAGATGCATGACTTCTTGAGAATCGTTGTCATGCTTATTGTATGTGATTTATTTTTAGCTAACGAACCTGTTTGTGAGATATATGTATCTAATGAGGTCCTTTTTACGTGAGAGTGAGAAGAATAAATATTGATCATTAGATGTTATGAATGATCAAGATTAAAACACTAAGATCATGTGAGTCTTTAGTAAACACATTTTTCTTGAGGTTTGTTTGGGTGAATATTTCCTTAGTACTTATAAGACAAGAGAATAAGAAGGAAAAATGAAATAAATTTCTGCATAAGCTAAAATGAGTTTATGCTAGTTTAAAAGTAGCTTTTGAAGAAGCTATTATGAGAGAGTTTCTAGGAATCAAAACATAAACACTATTTTCATTTTATGAGCTTATATCATTTTTGTTTCTTAATTGTCTTTTCTGTAAGTACTGCCTTGTTTTAACAAACACGTGATTTTTGAGTTCTCAACTGCATCCATATGCCTATTTACGTAGACATGGATTAAACATTTAGTACAGTTCTTGTCTGTCAGCGTGCTTAAATAATTCAGTCATGTTTATGTCATTTATTTATTTCTGAGTAAAGTAGCATTTTGTTCCCTGACTTATAGATATTATGAATAAATAAATCTATCTGACTTCTATATTTGTTATTCAATCTGGTCCTTAAGCTAGTTTAAAAAGCATTTATTAGCAGTTAATAAATGTTACATAAAAGTTATTTGTTTATTTATAAAAGTTAGACTAAAATGAAACCAGATTAAAATGCTATTTTCCTCTTTATTTATTTATTTTGTGAATGAGCCATGTTTATCTTTTTCGTGTAATTTATTGATGCATTTCTATCTTGTCAGAGCTTTTATGTTCTTGGGTATTATTGTCAGATCACTAATGCAGATATCTGCTTTCTTGTCTTGTGCTATAAACAGCTTTTCGTGGATACACAGCTATTCTCCGTGCATACAGATCTTGTTCTCTCTTTCTTCCAAAAGGAATAGGGCTGAAATGTAAAATATAATATCTGGGGATATTATTGCCTTGCAAAGCATGAAGCTAGTTCAGTGTTGTATAATTTCTCTAGTATGAGCTATAAAATTTTCCCCCTACTTGTAACACATAATTCCACCAGCTTAGGCTTGCTGCAGAATCTGTATATAAGTAGTTACATAGTATATTTAATCTTAATAAGTGCTATTAAGGTTTCATTATATGTAAGTCACATTTTTTGTTTTCATACAACAAAAGTAAAAGATTGGTTTATGCTCATAAATACAGATGTATCTACCACTGAAATTCTGTCAAGTGTCACTGAAACTGAAACTTGATCTAATATGACAGGATGTTTGAATAATTTAAAGTAGAATAAATCATCGTTTTAGTTTTTTACATATTACTTTTACTAGTTTAAATGAAATTTGAAAGGTTTTCTAATAATTGTAGAACAAGTACAGGCTTGAATAATTGTTATAATGTCCCTCCAATTTCAAGCACTTTATATGTAAACATATTCAAGCACTAGTGTTTAAGTCTTTGTCTTGTAATGTTTTTTGTTCATCAAGAAATTGAGGGCCAGGCAAAGATAGTATAGGAATTAATTGAGTGCAATTTAATTCTCTACTGAATCGCAAGCAGTAAAAGTAAAGTTTCCGTGTCTGATGATCCAAGGCCACTAAGAAATGAGTGGCTGGTAGCAGACATGGATATTTTTGTGGATCCCTACTCCTTACCACTGAGAAGGAAACAAACGTTTCGGCTGCTTCATTGGGACCAAATTTTATTAGATATAACTACCTCAAGCTGGTTTAGGTACTTTGCTCAGTTCCCTGATATGACTGTTTCCTAACGGGAAAATTGTTCAATGCACTCTCCATTACATCTCTGACCCTGTTGTCCCCACCCTCTTTCTGTTAACAAATTCTTTTTTTCATACATATCACTTAACATTTGTTAACATATTTGCTGGACAGCGACAATACACGAACAACCAGTTGTAAAATGTGAAGAGAGAGAAATATATATATGCACATGTATGTGTGTGAGGGAGTTAACTGGTTGGCTATATGCAACTAATTATAAAAGTGTGAGAGAGTTAGCTGGTTGGTTATATGCAACTAATTATAAAATATGAAGAGAGAGAAATATATATATACATACATATGTGTTTTGTGAGTGAGTTAGCTGGTTAATTACGAAATATATATATGTATACATATGTGTTTTATGAGAGAGTTAGCTGGTTAATTATATGTGTTTTGTGAGTGAGTTAGTTGGTTAATTACGTGTTGTAATTAACTGCGAAATAAAGTTGTATTTAAAAACTCGGCTATATATTAATCATACTGGACCTTGTTAGTTGTGAGCCCCCTTTGTTGTATCATATCTCAAGTGCTTTGTCACTAAAAGATTCAGAACCAGGCTGAATACTTAAATGCTGGCTATGGGATTGTTGAAGATAGACGTAAAGGCAGGTCACATGGTAATGACAAAATCCTCATCAGATTTTCTTTCCTTCATTATTACTTTTTTTTTTTTTCAAAGAGTGTGACTTATTTTGAAAACTTTAAAAGGCCATATTCAATGTAGTATTTTAGCCTTTTCAAACCTTCAACTTACACCATATGAAACTAATAAATTCATTTGAAATATTCAAGTAGTTTGGTTCGTTACTTCATTCTACACTTGTTGATATGGTCAAGTTTTTGCAATGGTAAATATTGTACCGTTTGTCATTAAATAGATTCACAAATTTTGATGGTCTACTTGGTATTGCTCTCCCAAGTTGGGGATATTATCACCATTGTAGAAGCGTGAGGAAGTGTCCTATGTTGTGGTCCAAGTCCAAGATCTGACAGTCTGCGACAAGATTCAAAGCAAGAATGATGTAACAAATTAATAATGTATACTGAATCAAATAAGCTGCAGATGAAACAACCAACTTGTGAATTTAAAATATGTCAATAAAATGAAACAATGGAAAATACACTTGTGAACAAAAACTGAATTGTGCCACACTTCTCTTGTGAATAATGTGCATGTTTATAAGTTACTTGGATCATTTTTAAAACTGATAACAAATATATTCTAAATGACTTGTTGCGAAATAAGGTTACTTATATTTTTTTGTACTTTAAAATTTTTTTAGTCTCACAAATTTTATCCCTCAAGATTTTTTCATCACAAAATTTTCCCTACACTTTTAAAATATCACGATTTATCTTAGTTGCATGATTTAAAAGAAAAACTATTACAAAACCATCTTATCTGTGACAAATTTTCTATGTGGAAATATATACTATAAAGTTGGAATGACTAGAAACATACATGTAACATGAAAGTACAAGTAAACAAAGTGAACCTTAAAAACTTAATTACGTGTAAACACTTCCAAAAAGGAAAATCAAACATTGCCATTTTCCAACAAGTGCTACAGTATAATATAGCTGCATTCACCCTTCTTACTGTTACAATAATGGAAACATTTGATGTGTCCCTTATTGCTTGAGACTTTGTTATTTCTTAAATGTGCCAGTGTTTAAAATAACACGCTAGTTCGTTTGTGCTTTCATTTGTAGATAACGTGCATCCACGTATAAAGACCATAAGTTCTGTGCTTTTGATAAAGTAAAACAAACAATGGAAGGACTACTCATGTACAACTTCTATCTATAAATGCTTTCAACAGCTTTCAAATCCAAAATTGTTGTCTTTCAGTTACTTTTACCACTAGACAAGAACAAGAGATACTTTCATGTACATCATCCAATGATTTGTTAAAATATTAACATGTAATGCTATACTCATGTAAGAAATAAGAATCTTATATAGTACTTTGTTTGGGTGTTGATACTTTTTTCTTATGATATTCTCTGTATTAAAAAATCCTGAGTTTTTTTCTTTTCTACAAGGTGGTGTATACACACTTGAAGTTGTAGAACTTTTATTTACTAAATTCTTTCACACAAATACTTTAAGCAAAAAAAAAGAAGTTAGAATAGTTCTAAAATATCCTAGCAACAATCTTTCTAGTATTCTTTAAAATGAAATAAAAAAAATTATGAATCATCAAGGTAAAATTTAGTCAACTGAACTGGTGACAACCCAAAATTCTTACAAAATTAATTTCTGGTTAATTGACCGTGTAATTACACTATTAGAGTATATGCCTTTAAACTTTCATGATTAACATACTTGATAACTTTAATATGTTTTATCCAATAATTTTAAAACCATAAAAGATATTTTAAATGAGATTTAACATTATCCATCCTTTTTTATTTATAAAAAAATCTAGCTAAGTTATTTACAATTTCTATAAATTGAATCAAATAAACTTTAAATCTCAAAAATAGTTTAAAAAATGCTTATAAATTATTTATTAACGAGATTTTCACGTGAATAATAGAATTCAAACATATGCGACGGTGGGATCATATATAATTTTTTATATAAATTTTATAAATATATTATTAGATCAACACACACACACACACACATATATATATATATATATATATATCATATTATACATTAAAATAAAATGATATAATGAACAGTCTCAAATGATTTTAAAATTATATAAAATTAATGAGTGGTTAAATTTAATTTACATGAAATATTATTAAAAAATATACATTAACAAGTCTTACACAAAATATTTACTATATATTATATAATGCAAATTATTGATTGATAATATCATCAATTCCTATAGCAAGATGTTGGGAAAATTGGAGGAGGGCATTAAAGTGGAAGCAAAGAAAGAAAAAAGGTTAGATGAGTGAACATAAATAAAAGTTGAAAAGGTTAATTAAAGTTAAACTCAGACATGGAATGAAGTGATGAATAATTGATGTAGGAAAAATGAAGAACAAGAGAGTGATTGTGAGTGTTTTGTTTGAAGTGAGAAGGTGTACAGAGGAAGAGGTGTTTGGACCAATTGGACCATCCAGGGGGTGTATAATCTATGATTTCAACTGTGCTCAAAAACACACTAATAGTACTGTACGCTTCTGCAAAACTTACACTGTAAGATTAGCTCAGAGAATTCAATACGACCAAATATAAATATCAGCCCTACCCTCCCTTTCCCTTGGACTACCATTTCCATCTTTATTACTATTACCTTTATTGCATTTCTGTGTCTTTATTATTCTTACTTTGCTCTACTACCCACTATTGCCATGGATATGAGTGAAGTTGGTTTGAGTCTAGAAATTATTTTGATGCAAATTAATGTTAGTACATTTTTGAAAAAAAAAATTGGGCCAGTTTTATTTCTATTTTTAAAATTATTTTAGTACATAGAAATTAAAAATAAATTTTTTTGATTGAAATATATTAAAAATATAATTTATAAATTAACACAATACTTCTAAATCGATTTATGAAATGAAAATTATTCTCAACTTATATATATAAATAACATGAAATATCTAATACTGACATTAAATTGTGATTATTTTTTAAAAAAATACGTATACTTTTAATTAAATTGGAATGGAAAAAGCTGCTTCATCAGGTTTCAACTGTGGGTTCACCATTGATTCACAGAATATATCGTTTCTGAACATCAAACTCAATCTGCCATGCACTCTTCAACTTTATATCATCATTTTGAGAAGTGAAAAGGAAACATCTTTCAATTATTATTGTTTTCTTGTTTTTAAAAACACTTTTTTCGAAAACAGCTTTTGAAACTTAATAGACATCAGATAATAAATTGAGTGACATGTGAAGAAATTTTGTTTTGAAAAAACGTTTTTTTATAAAAAAATAAGAAGTAAATGAAACAAGTCTTTAGTTACGCGCATTCATTATTCTCTTCTCCACGTTTGATGTAAAAGCAACAACGAGAAGGTTCTACATTTTTTCAGAATCGATGAGAAAATGAAAAAGATATGAATTAAAAACGTGTGTCCAACTATTAATCAATTTGAGTGGATTACACAACATAAAAATTATAGAAATGTAAAATTACACAATGTTCTTTTTTTTTAAGAAAAAAAAAAACCAAATTGAATAGATTCATATTGGTTTGAGTTATGTGCTGAAATTTGTTGATACCGGGAACAATGTCATCGGATTTGTATATTTAAATTTCAAACTGAATTGATAACTTCAACTAATCTAGTTGTTAGGTCATCTTAAGCCATGTCCACCCCTAATACATTAATTTGATATCTAACATTGTGCCATAAAATATCATATTAAGCATGAATATATCAACATAGTAGTATAATAGAATGTGTTGTCAGTATATATACTACATGCCATGTTAAAAAATTACCCAAAATTTCACAATTAAAATACTAAAATCAAATTTACAAAAAGAAAGGGGACCAAATTCTTGAAATAATAATAGCAAGGAGAGCAATTAAACCAATTATGTGTTGTTTATCAATTCTTGCTATGGTCTATGGATTAGTCACAATCTTTGTTAAGAATGTAACTTAAAACACTCTTGCTAAAAAGGTGGCCATTGGCTAGGGACCTAGGCTGATAGGGTACATTTTGGTAGGTAATGAGTTAAAAGGTTTTAAATGAATTAAATTGTGAATTATTGAGAGCTTATTTAATCTAAATTAACTTCATAAGTTTGAATAGGATTAAATCATCAATTATTTTTCAGGTGTAATTTGTTGGATTTATGTGACTCTTCTCTATAGGACTTTTAACTTGTGGGAACCATCTGGGTGAAATAATTTAAAATATATGTAGCTTAACATCCAACTAAATTATGTTGAATTAATTTTTTAATCCTACATTGAAGTCTCTAAAATAAATTTAGATTGGACGAGTGGAACATTGAGATTAAATTATGAAATGAATCATTAAGTAGATAAACTTTCCCTGAGAGAATATAAATTATGTGTTAATCATTCTTCTATTCCTTAAGTTAGTCTTTACCCTAACGAATGATAATGCAACACATGATCAAGAACTGAAATGAAATTTAGAGTAAAATATGCAATGACAAATGGAGGACCAAAATGAAAGAAATGATGAAATATTGACAATGTCACCCAAAAGATCAAAACGAAAAATTGGTCAAAATGAATTCATTGTAACTTCCACAA
The DNA here is from genome assembly GCA_026586105.1 of Hylodesmum podocarpum. NCBI lineage: Eukaryota > Viridiplantae > Streptophyta > Magnoliopsida > Fabales > Fabaceae > Hylodesmum > Hylodesmum podocarpum. Next base: position 2,740,302 of record JALJEV010000493.1, on the reverse strand, counting down.
TGATGTCCACTCCTCCATGATCAACAAACATTTGTGCCTAATAATTTTTATTATTATTATTATTATTAGATCAATTATATTATTTAATATTAAACTTCTAAAGTATATTCAATCCTATAACTTCCGTGTCCAAAATATTTCAATCTTAAAATAAGATAAGTGTATTAAAAATAATATATTAACTAGAGATACGGGTCACTGTCATTATTGGTCCAGACAATAGTTTTACTCATGAAAATATGTTCTATGTAGTAATAAAAAATAATTTATATTCTTTCCTAAAGTAAAAGATATTAAACCTATCTTTTAAGACCAATTTAACCTTAATTTAAATCCATGATCACCAAACCATGCAATAAATAAAGGTGCTTAGGTTAGAGTAGATGCGCCAAATAGATTGATTGCTCACGTGCTCTCTATAATTCGTTGTATTAATTAATTTAGAATGGTGCTGAAACGAAAACTATCATCTGTTCTGCCATGTTCATATTGTTTTAGCAGAGATGAAAAAGATGGTAAAGCACGTGAGGACTGTCTCATGTGAAATATGGATCTGCAGAAACTGTGATGTTTCTACACAAATTAATATTTCTCTTCAAATTTCTTAGGTAAACAGAGAATCAAGATCCAAATCCGTGTCATCCCAGTAAGAAACAATTCCTACATGCTTCCAACACTTTCACATTATTTTTCCTTTTTTTTCCTTTAACGATCTTGTCACTTGTTAGTTCATATATATATGTACATTATAATTTATAGTTTTCTTTCTTTTTATTTAAAGGATAGTTTGATTAGTTAAAGTATACTCTTTTCTTACTTTGAATATAAGCAAAAAGGTATTCTACTACACACTCTTCATTATATATAATTATATAATTTTAAAATATTATTTATTAAAATTGTAATTTTATTTTTAATACAATTTTGTTAATGATATTAATTCTATTACATTTATCCATTAACAAAATTACCCGACTTTATATAACATATGTTACAGAAAGATATATGTAATTAAACAAAATCTTTAAACTCTTTTGTAGTTATTATTATCTTTAGACTTTTATATACAAAAGATATCATGCATTTAGTTTTTATTATCGTACAAAGTTGATTTTTTATTTTTAAAATTATATATATTAGTCTTGACACTGATATTTTTAGTTCTATTTCAGTCTATTACTAAACATAATAAACAAATAAAAGATTTATATAGATTGAATTGGAACTAAAAACCCATATAAGGTTAAAGTACATAAATAATTCTTGAATATAAATGATAAATTTTTATAATTATAAATATTAAATGAATAATTAAGTCTAAAAAAGGTAATTTTTTAAATGGATTTCAGAAAAGATTAACATTTGTATAAAAATCCAAGTGCAATAGTAAAAGTAAATAAAAAAAAATAGAGGATACCCTGGAAGAGAATAGAGTGAGGAGAGGGTGCAGGTGCATCTGCATCTGCATGTCTCGTTTTCTACGTTTTCTCAATGAAAAAGGTCAAATAGTAAGTGGGGGGTCTGAGGTGTGAGGTGTGAGGTAAAGGAACAGAAAAAGTAAAAGAGTTCAGTAACAGTAAAAGCTGTAAGCAACCGTACAATCTTCTCAGATAGGCACTGGCTTCAGACACCAACTCATAAATACTTTGTTATTTATTATTATAATAACTATTTCCTGTTTTGTTTTCTTTTGAGTCTTTTCCTTTCTCTCTCCCTTTAGTTTATGGATTTCCGTAGAGGTGTCAGAGACAAGGCCTGCCACACAGACAGCTTAGCTGCACAAGCAGTACTAGCATCAGAGACCTGCAGTGCAGTGCAGACCACAGAGAAAGAGATAAAAAAAAAAAAAGTAAGTGTGACTCTGTCTGTGTGAGAGAAAGAATGCATCAGCCATCAGCATGCTGCACCACTGTAATCAGAACCATTAGTTTTATCCATGTGCAGAAGATTCTGCAACCTAATGGTCCCTGGAATAAATATACCTACTCTACTCCCCCAACACCTCTTGTAATATTTTTATTACTGCACTATTAGCCCACAAACACACCACTCTCTCTTCTATTACATTCAAATAATACTTACTATTTATTCATTTTTTTTTAAGTAAAACTTGATCAATCATATTTGTTTATTTATCAATTAAACCCAATATTATAAGGATAATGATTTTTTAATACTCAGTAAGTGTAAATATATTATTAAGATTTTTTTAATTATTTTCACTTGTTGCATCATTAATTATTTATTAATGTGTTAATATTATTGTACTAGCCTTGATCTGAGTATATATAATATTTATAACAAAATATTCATATTATTTATATTTTAAATTTTGGAAAATTATTAATTAATTATTTATTTTTTATCTTTAAATATAAATAATTAAAATACGTTAAATAATTTTCTAAATATTTATTTGACATTTTTATCACCTTATAAATTGATCACCTGTGTCTATTTTATATTATCTCTCAGATTTTAGATAACTACGAGACAATTGTATATCATTTTTTTCTGTTGACATGTATGATGATAATTTTTTTTCTTTATTTCCTTTTTATATATATATATATATATCCCTTATGTTATGTTGGGTTTGCATTTGTATTTTGGTCTTGTAGTACTGAACTTGGTTGATGATGAATGGAAGGAACAGATTTCCCTTTACCCCATCACAGTGGCAAGAGCTTGAGCACCAAGCTCTTATCTACAAGTACATGGCTTCAGGTATATCCATTCCACCTGATCTTCTCTTCACCATAAAAAGGAGCTACTTTGATTCCCCTCTGTCCTCAAGGCTTTTGCCTAACCAGCCACACCACTGTGAGTTTTCTCTTTTCTTCTGCTATCTGTGTTTCTCTTTTTCTGTGACACTTTGTGATACTGCAAATATTTGATAAAAGGAGGGGTTTGTGTGTATAGTTGGATGGAACTACTTGCAGATGGGTTTGGGAAGAAAAATAGACCCTGAGCCAGGAAGGTGTAGAAGAACTGATGGCAAGAAATGGAGGTGCTCAAAAGAGGCATATCCAGATTCTAAGTACTGTGAGAGGCACATGCACAGAGGCAAAAATCGTTCAAGAAAGCCTGTGGAAGTTTTGAAAACATCATCATCAACAACAACAACAGCAACAACAAACACAAATGTTTCAACAACACAACAACAAGCAATCTCATCAATCACCAAAAGTAGTAACAATCTTTCACATCTTGCATCATCTGAGACACAACAACACCCTCACTATGGCTCCTTTCTCTATCATAACAACCCTCCATCAAGGTCCTCTGGCATTGGCTTGTCATTTGAAGACAACAGTGCTCCCTTGTTTCTTGACACTGCCTCTTGCTCTCAATCCAACAATGACTGCAGGTTTTTATTTTTCTTTTCCCCTTAAAACCAAGTATATAATTTTTTGATTCATGTCTATTGTTCAACTCAACTTATATACATTAATTTCGTTGTATAACTCGTCGATGTGGGATATTAAAATATGTGCTAAAAGTGTCTGTGAAATGTAATTGATTGAATTTTTTTTATAAAAAAGAAGTAGGTATCTATATGGAGAGAAAGAGGAGGTGGATGAGCATGCTTTCTTCACAGAGCCTTGTGGTGTTATGAAAAGCTTCTCTGATTCCTCTATGGATGAGGCTTGGCAACTCACACCATTAACTATGAGTTCTTCATCATCTTCTTCTAAACAGAAGAGTTCCTTTGGTTTGTCCAATGATTACTCTTGCTTGCAACTTCAGAGCCTCACAAAGCAGCAAGAGCAACAAGATTACATGTTAGGTGGTGGTCAACTTGGGAAAGATGAACCTCAGAAAACAGTTCATCGTTTCTTTGATGAATGGCCCCACAAAGGAAGAGAAGGCTCTTGGCTTGATTTGGATGATAAATCTTCCACAACCCAACTTTCAATTTCCATTCCCACCTCTTCTCATGATTTTCCAACCTTCACTTCCAGAACCCACCATGGTAATTAATTACTAATTTAACTTCCACATTCATGTGTTGTTTTATTTCGTCCTTATTCCATGCTTTGTAGTTCTCTACTTAGTGATAAACTTCTCATAACTAGTTACACATGAGAAAATAAGAAAGATAAATGAATAGAGGTTTTATCAGTTAACTCAACGACTTTTAACTTTTGTTGGAAATTTTTTAGATCAATTTCTTCCCCAAAAGCCTAGATGCATGAGTTGATTTTTAATTACAAATAGAAATTTTGTTCATTTCATCTTCTATTTTTTTTTTTTCATTACAAGTGTCTATGTATAAATTTGTTTAAATGGAGCTATGTTATGATACTAACTAAGCATTTTTCTACAACATTTTGTTTTCTGGTTCTTTCTGTTTTGCAGATGCTTAAGCTTAGATTTCAATAATGGGTCCTTGTACGGAATCAAAGGCCAAAAATGTACCTATAAGGTGGGGTTAAGATGCTTTGGGGTTTTCTTTCAGCCACAACCCCTTCTTTTTTTCCCCTGCCATAAAGGCACTTGAAAGGGAGTTCTGTCTCCCAGGAAGAGATCTAATGTGTAATGCTATATGCTAATGCTTTCTTAGTTCAGTTCTTCCTTCAAACACAGTACCAAACTATCAAAACTCTCTGTGACAAAGCCTAAGCTTTTTAATGGTTGAACTAACATTCAATTCCACATCTTTGTATTTTTTGTTCATCATTTTCTGCTTTAATAGCAATTATGAAATTGGGTGCACTATGGCCCCACAAGATTTTCTTATTTGTCACTTGCAATTTTTGAACATATTGCCTAGAACCCTCTTTTGTAACATCACTAGTCATTAAACTTAAACAACCAAAGGAAGTTTATTGAATTTTTTGCTACAAATGGAAGTAAATACATATTTGCGTAATAGGGGAAACACCTTTGGTCAATAAAGAAACAATGTGTGCCCAAAGTGTTTCCTTAGCACTATTTTGCATAGCCAAAGTTTGTTTTCTTATTTTGTCTTTTGCATTACATAAATTCTTATTGTCTCAGAATCTCAATTGACTACTACAAATCTGCAAAATTCATAAACGTTTGACTAGTATTATGCCACTATATGCCGCATTACCAGCATGTGCCTCATCAGTGTGGCTTGGTCCTATGAACATCATCATCACCATCATCGATAGATACGTGGGAACTAGAATACAAAATGTCATAGGATTCTTTATTATCTGTCATGTATACTTTGAATAAATTCTAAATCCGTTCTTAAAGGAGTTGGTGGTAGATATACAATTAATATTTTGGATTGTAAAATTTCATCTTCATTTTTCTAGAATTAATATGTTCAGTATTTGAAAAAGACATTTATAAACTTTAATAATTATTTTCTAGCTAAATCTAAGTTTCTTGTGATTGTGTTGTAAAAAATATATATAATTTTGTGATTTTCTTAAATGTCATAAATGTCAAGCAGGATTTGAAAGAGTATACGAAAAGTTCATTTTTGTTTATCTTATTCTATGAAGAGAATGATGGGAAGAGTTGAAAAGGTATCTTATTGGTGGATTACATTTTTTTTAAAAAAAATTAGGATTCTTAATTTATTTATTTTTTAACTAAAATCATGTAAATCGTGTTTTTAATATTTTTTCTGATATATAATGTTATTTTAATTTTAAATTTGTAATCATAACTTTAGTGTATATAATAATGAGATAACACTTTATATTTGCTTATATAATAATACATGTAAACATTTCAAAACTATGCAAGATTTTTTTAATAACAACTATATCTATACCTGAGCGTCAAAAATAGAATAATAATCATATCTAAATGAGTATTTATATTTTTCCAGACGAAGCATTTATCAGATCGTTTTCTACACTTCTAATAGGTTGTGAACTTAATCACATTCTTTTTCATCAAGCTAAATTTGCAAGCACTACACGTAAGAAATCTAGAGCTACATCAAAAGCATAGAAGAGATGAAGAGAGTACATTCTATAATCAGCTAACAAATCCACTACTTGGTTTGCTCTTAGAAGAAATGCATCCAAGTAATATGTCCTTCATAAATGTTAATCCTCTGAACTAAGGAATGATTGCGGGATTTTGGTTCAAGTTTTGACTGCGTTAATTGAAGTCTTCAGTTTTTTTTTATTTTTTAAAATCAGGTATTTTATTCTAATTTCATATAATATTGAATTAAATAATTTGATAGAAATGAAAAAAAATATCATTTTTGATTCATGGGGAAAAATCATTTTTGGCCCGTATAAATATTTATGGGGAAAATATGTTTTTTGGTTTATGTAAAATTCAAAATGTTATGCTTATAGTTCTTAAAAAAGATTTGATCTTGTTTTAATTTCTATAATTTAAAAATTATTATTTTTTATCTTGAAAATTTTTAGATAACACTATTTAAATGAGATATTTGTCACTGTGGAAACATATATGTAAATCCTAACATAATGATTGGTATCTAAGTAGAGTAAGCAGTGAATCTGGATCGAGGTTAAGTAATTGGTCCGGAAGGATCTCTTGTGTGAACAGGTTTTTTTAACAGTGGAGTTCAAATATCTGTTTAACATATAGGCATAATATTCGTTTCAGAATGATATCAAAGTCTTTTGCTTAAAGGAAGACGTTTATAAAATAAAAGATGAACATGGATTTGTAATCACACACTTTATATTAGTTTGTGATAACTAAAAACAAATGTGAGCTTAAATCTAAAATATGTCTTGTCAACACGAAGACATGCATGTATAAATCAAGGTGCACTACAAAACCTCTTAAAATCACATAACATGAAAATTATGTGATTAAGAAAAACTTTCATAAGACATTCATGGATAAATTATCACTTAACATTACGACTTCAGTTGATTGAGAACACATTTGTTAAAAAACAAAAGAGCTTTATAATTAAACAAAAGTGCACATTTTTAACTGTGCCAAAACCTAAAGGGGCAAAAAAATTTGTTAAAATTCCCTAATGTCCTTATGGGAATCCATTTGATCAAAGGTATGGACTAAATGATTCCTTACATTTGACAAAAAGAACAAGCTTTGTTTTTTCTATTTTTTGTTCCTCCTTATTTTTGTCACAATTAAGGGAAAAATTGGCTTATCTAAATAAAACATATTTAACTTATCAGGTATATATACATACATTTCAACTTTGTTAATTGAGACTAACCGGTAGTATTCAAAATTCAATGTTGTTTCTAATCATCACTGGCATCATCTCCATTTGTCTTATTATCCTCATCCCTGATTTCTCCATCACTTAACTGCATATCAACGGAATTTTCTCTTACTGGACTTGACTGCCTTCGTAATGGTTCATCATCATCAGATTCTGATAATGCTTGCCTTCGCCTCGCTATGTTTGAGGAAGGTGCAGCCTAAACAAAATGAATATGCAGGGAATTATTTTAAGAAATAAAGAGGAAGATGGAAATAAAAATTTGTGAACGATACATAATGAATCTAAATAATTTAAAGAAGCAACATATGTTGAAACGGTATTGTTACTGGATTCTACCGAGTTTACAAAAAATTGGTTTAACCAACTTGATGATGTTACTTGGACACTGACCACAAATCCAAACAGATTTAGATGTATATTCCAATTAGTCCATTGTCAGATGGAGAAAAATAAATTTCAACCATAGGATAGTGACGAAAACAAAATACGCTTTCAAAATCAAAAGTAATAATTCCAATAAAATAATAAATTACCGTCTCATCATCTGCATCAGAATCTTCAAGCCCAGCTGCTGCAAGAAGCCCCGCAGCATTTTCATCAGCATCATCGTTGCCCAAAGTTTGGGGCTCCGCTCTGTAGTTTGTGTCAGCTTCTTCATCCTCCATTTCCTGTTCATCCATCATATCAGCTTCTGGTTCCTCTGTGTCATAGCGCGATTTTGAGTGCTTATCCTTCTTTCTCCGTTTTCCGCCTTTTCTTTTCTTCTTCTCACTAGTCCCTCCCTCTTCATCATCTGATCTTTCCCTCCGTTTTGAATGAGTACTGCTTTTCCATTGCTCCTGGAAATACAAATGGAAGTTTAGAGGGTCATTTGACAAGTAGAATATTTTTTATTCTTGAAAACTATATTCCCAAGAATCATGTTTTTAGAGAATCGTATTCCTGCAAATGTTATCATGAGTGTGTCTAAAACTTTTTTACCAGGAATCTTGGATTCTCACCTCCTCCCACGAGAATGTTTAGTTGGAAACATAATTAGTAGGAATCCGTACCTTAATACGCTTAAAATGTTCCTCCTGTTGTTGCACTCGCTTTAGCTCATCCTCTTGTTTTCTCCTTTCCATCTATTTCAAATTAAAATAAAAGAGAAGTAATTTATATAGAGAAAACATGTACATCTCAACCAACAGGCATGTAGTAGATACTGAGCAATTAAAAACAGTGCACCTGAAATTTCCTTTGCTCTTCAGCCTTTCGCCGGGCTTCCTCTGCCAATGCAACCTGACGAGCAAGTTCTTGTCTCTGTCGTACTTGCTGCTCTTCATGCTCAGCTGCTTCAAGATGAACTTTTGCAGCCGTAAGTAGGTGGTTGCAGTATCCAACATGAGTGTCGATTTTCTTCTCATCAAACCCATGAATATGTAGGTTGGAAGCAGCAGACAACTGACTAAATACACGAACAGCATTTTGCAGCTCAGCAACAGTTGCTCTCACCTAAAGTTAAGAAATCAATATTATTCACAAAACAAGGAATCAAACTAGATCCTACTTTAGTGTGATCATCTACAAAAAGGTTAATAAAGGAATGAAGTGAATAAAACTTTATAACAGAGAACCATCTGCCAGAAAACAAAGCCTGATGGCATGGCAGCTTAAGCTATCCTTGCACAAAAGCTAGACCTATCTTAAAAAGTTATAGCCTCAATAAACTTAAATTATTACCTTGATCCATAAAGTACTATTATTATTTAGAGGACAATGTTAATAGGTATCCTTGGGATACTGGTTAACAAAAGTAAAAGGTGTTTAGCGAAATGGAAAACTATCAGATTAACACGTAATGTTTCTTCACTAGTACTTCTATGGCACTTGTTAGCATAGCATGACCCTTATCTGCAGTAAAATGTTTCTTCACAATTGTAATTTATGAGCATCTTTCATTATAAACCTCAACAAATCTAGTAACATATATTCAATGGATAAAAAAAGAAACCTCATCTGCAGTCCTCTTCGCCTTTTGTAGTGTTGATGCTGAAAACTTCTGCATTGCAACCCCTGCATCAAACCTTAAAGTATAGTTCGAGGGTGCCAAATGGATGGCTCTCAGTAGTGTTTTTATACAATCTTGCCACTGTTCAGCCTCATAGTGGGTACGTGCTAAGTATAGAAGTATTTGAGAGTCTGTGTTATAATAAAACTTCCGCAAGCAGTTCTGATACTGCATAATAAGAAAAGTCATCAGCATATGATTGCTGTCATAAAGACTTGATAGGATCTGGAAAGCAAATAAGGGATAAAATGTAAAAATAGGATAAGCCCACCATTTTCACGGCTAAAGCAAAATTCCCCTGAGCAAAATAAACATGCGCCAGATTTATCCAAACATCAGGCATCTGGACAAAAACACTGCCACTGGCAGCTTCTTGAACCTACCAAAAACTAATAGAAGTAAGAAACTTACTCGATAAAAGTATATGTCCAATATATTCCAATCTTAAGCTGACATATGACAGTAACCTGTGTAAATATATCCTTTGATACATCAAAATGGCCCTTTTCTGCTAAGACTACCCCAGCACCATTGGCAGCATATAAATTAGAAGAATGCTGAATCAGAACCTACAAATGTTTGAAAATGAAAGGGATACATATCAAATAATATAATTCCATTATTAAGACAATATTTAAATTATACAAGTAAAAAATATATGAAGTATGACACTTCAGGAAAAAGCAATTAAAGCAGAACGTGTTGAATCAAGGTAAGATACACAAATAATCCCACTGCATACTACTTGCTAATAAATTTCATCTTCTCCAAATAGAGGATAAAACACATGCACCCAAAAAGATGTAAAGACCTACTCTGGTATAAAGTTCCTTGGACTTTTCCAAATGAGTAGCTTCTAGCTTTGGATTTCTCTTCTCATTGCGAACTGCTGCAAAGTAGTTCCAGTTCCCCTGTTCAATTCACAGACAAATGCCAGTTTATCAAATGAATTATCTAAGTAAAACAGTTACAAGGATATAATGACAATGAAACTACAGGTGGGAATGTGGGATGAACAATAGGTAGAATAGATACATGCCCACACGTTCTTCCGATTGATATTCGAAGAATTGTTGCCAGAACAGGATTACAGGCATCTATGATACCAAATAGTAGTGAAATTAGAACTGAGGAGCAGATGTACCAGAGAAAGAGTAGCATATGAGTCCTTTCCATCAGTTGCATCACTAGCTGCTCGAAGAGTTTCTTTTGCCTTTACCCAATCATCATTTTTCAACTCCAACTCACCAAGCATAGACAATGCATTGGGAGACTTGTCATTCACCTTCAAGGCATCATTAACCTACAGAAAGGAGTGTCAGGGTAAATCTATATAATTTATAAATAAGGAAAAGCAAGAAGGGCATAGGGATAATAGTAACCAGTTCAATGCTTAACAGAATGTTGTTCCGAGCTTTTGCAATTGCAGCTAGCCTCAGATAGGCATCAATATAGTCTGGATACTGGAGACAAAATATAATTAAAAAAACAAATAAATAAGCCAATAGTAAATTGCATCCCGTTTACTAAAAGTCATCAAATTGGGATGGTTATCATCCAGTTGAACTTTTACACAGTAGAAGCACTCTGTAATTGAACAGTTATACATAATAATACCATAGTGTACATCAACAATATAGACATTACCAGATTGGTTCAGTGTGCAAGCAGGAAATAACAAACATTATCTTAATGAAGAATTCAATTCAATCAGCACAGAAGCAAATGTAACGAAGCTAGGTGAAAATCTGACTGAAGGCAATGGAGAGAAATATCTATAAATTTAATATTTGATGATTGAACAAAATATCAAAAGGAATGTTGAGAAAAAAATAAAATTTTAATTGGGAAATCTGCAGCCCTAATAATGTTTTTAAGAATTCTATTCAATAGCAGAATAAAATAAAAGGAAAAAGCACCATAAGCATTATGCACACGGGGAGGTCAATGAATGGTATCAAACACCCTTTACCATATTAAAATTGTTAAATGACAATTGCTTGCTTCAGTACACATTAAACACTATTAACTGGACTAAAATTTTAAACATCTCAAGACTAGTAACAACGACAAAAGTAAAAGGAATACAATAATAATAATCAGTGTTGTGAAGTTACAAATATATCATAACCAAGACTACGGAGACATACATTTGTTAACCTTGTAAGTCTATTCATTCATACATAATTGCATATGTATCTTGATTCCCAAGATGCTACACTCACATACCTTGAACAAGAGAAGGCGATACAATATGCTTGCAGTTCCAGAATCATTTAACTGCTCAAGTAACCTAGCCAGGTTAAAGAGTACAGTGACTTTATCCCACGGTACTTCCACATGGTGACCATTGCTTTCAAGATCATGAAATAATTGCATGTCCTTGAATTGAAGAGTAGAAGTAGGAGCATCAATGGAAGACTTATTTTCCTCATTGATGAAAGATAGCCATATACCATCACCTAGAGCCTCCTTAAAAGTTTGTTGAGCAAACTGATAAATAGAAGAAAATAGAGCTTAACAATGGTAAGTGTGCTGGGGAAGAACCATAACATGAGCTTTGCTGAATTTTAAACAAGAGTACAAACCTCGAATTCCCCCCTTTCAAACTGAAGGACACCAATATTATTGAATAATTCTATTGGTACTTCTTGACCTCCCTTCTTAAAAAGAGTACGAGCCTGTACCAGAATTACAATATCTAGATTACAACAGGTTATGGAACTTCAAAAATAAAGTATTCCATTAAATTTCATAAAGATATCATTTCCAAACCACAAAAGAACAGCATATAAGCTCTTAGCTCCTTACAGTTTTGAATGCATCAAGTGCAGCTCCGGTGTCAGAAAGAATTAACAATTCTCCCAGCTCAAGAAATGCCTGTAATACAGTAAAAAATAATTATGGGAGAAACCAAAAGCTGGATCAAGAATGTTAGTCGAATTGTATAGGTCACTTTTAGCAAAGCGGAAGAATCAATTCAGAGAATCTAAAGAATTTAATTTAAGTTCAGCAGCTGGAATCTTCCTAAGAATCCTAACAATTAATCCCAAGCTAACTTCGGCAAAAATAAATCCCTTCTAATATTTAGAAAGAAAAAAATATTAAATATCACCACTAATTCAAATGAAGGCATAAATAACAGCTTGGAAACTTTCACACAAGATACCAGAAACTTTCACCTGGGCATCACGGGGATCAATTTTCGTAGCTCTCCTAAAAAAGTCCTGGCCCTTGTCAGTTTGACCAAGTTGAACATATATATGTCCAAGAGCCTATGAGGAAACACAATGTATCAATAAAACAATAGAGGAGAAGGAAGAAATAACATCTAGTGTCGTAATAAAAGGAAGATAATCTAACAGCATTTGCTTCATACACAAATATGATACTCAAATCTACAAATATTTTGTACATTGAATACCCTAAAATTTGGTATTCTTCAATAATTTTCAGTAAAAAATTGAGAAAATTATAAAAACATACTAAAAATGTTTTCAATTGAGGAATAAATTAACCTAACTTGTTAATGGCATTCAAAGTACGATTAATGAATAAGTGAGTAACCACTTAGTCTTGTTCCTGGTGCAAGAGTATTAAGTCTTTCACAAGTATACACCAGTCCCTCCTTAGCTAATAATATTTTTTGCCATGAATTCCTTTTAATTTTACAAAACAAATTTGAAGGAAACAATTAGTGCTGGGCCTCTCAGCATACATAAATATATAGATGATCATGAAAATTGTGGTGGTTTAAGTTGAACAATGAATGATTTTAAAGATTGTTCTAAATGTTATGGAATCTAAACCAATTTCTCCAGACAGAAAGGCATGTTCCCAACTATATTTTCCAATCCTGCACCTTATATCATGGCATAGTTAGGAAGTTAAATGATGCTTACTTTGCCACAAGCATTCAAGCACTAACAAGAAAAATGATATAAAAAAAGTGAAAAATCAAAATTCTTTTTGATTTAAAGCACTTACTTTCAATGTCTCACAATTATCAGGATACACCTCCAAGACCTTTTCAAAGTTTGAGAGTGCACTTTTAAAATCTCCCAACTTAATTTGCACTTGTCCCAAACCTGGAAACATTAAAAGTTAAAACAGTGAATTAGGCAAGCAATCTAATGATTACTACGAAAAATGTCTTCTAAGAATATTTAAAGCAATGTTGTCAAAATCAAGATTTCACACAGGATTGGGAAGAGGGTGAAAGATCATAAATTGTAGAAATGTGACACAGATAGTAAGATTTCACCAAAAATGCAGAATTATACTTAATCATATACAAATGGATAGAAAAATAACAGATAATGAAAATAACCTCTACATCACATCATCAAAAGGCAGAAAATTGATAAGCATAACATCCAATACAACTCATAAGTCATAATTATTCACAAAAATAGGTTTTTCATAACACAACTAAAACACAAGAAAATAGTCCAAGTGTCCAATTGTAAAATAAAGAATAACATAATTATTCACATGCTACATTTTCATATTACTGAAACAGGGCTATAGACCTAATCAAATCACAAAACCCATAACAAAAATATGATTGTCATACTCCTGAAAAAGGGTCATAGAACTAATCAAATCACAAAACTCAACCAAAATATGATTGGATATTCAAAGAACAAATTAAACATCAGCTGTTACTGCACCAAAATAGGAGGGTACAGAATCTAGGGATATCTGCTAACAATGGAAGCAATGAGGACTTTTACAGCAATGGTTTTAGCTAATGAAACACTAATCCTTTTAATATAAGAAAGTTGCAGAAACGATGAAGAATTTCAAATATTATGGACCAACTTACCATAATAAGGAAACACAAATTCATGGGGCTTGTTGATTTCCTTGGCAGATGCCATGTAATACACCCCAGCTTTGTCATAGTCTCCCTGTGGTGAGAAAAAAACTGATGTCATCAGCAATATTACAGCTTGAAAGTAGGGAACCCAAAGAAAAAGAAGATAATGACTTATGAACATGTTTAGAATCATCCTTAAAACACTAGAAAGTCAAGAGGATTGTAGAAAACATTAGAAAGTCAAGAAGATCCTAGGAAACACAAGCAAGAAAATAATATATGGATCTATTGCAATAGTAGTCAATTAAAGTAAATTAATACGTAAAATTTGATAATTCCATGAGATAAAGGGATAAACAATGAAGATATAAAAATCAGTTTGACCAATGTGCTACTAGGGCCAATTACATTGCAGATGCAGGACCATCATAATACTGATGCATCTACTTTGCAAGAGAACATAATAAAAGTTGGATGGAAGGTGGATGCTATTAAATGACAGATTTTTTAATGATGTCACAAGATTGGCAGATAAGTGAACACAGTATATAAGATTTTGAATACAAATTAATAAGCAAGAAGAGGTTGTTTAAGCCACCAGTTATTTCTTATGCTTGTTACCCTTCTAGCTTCAAACTATAACAAGAAGGCTGAAAATGGTGTATCTCCTTCCATATTTCTCAAGGATTGGTGAATAGTCAAGCAACAGATCAATAGTGTTATCAAATTTACAGATGTAATTAGTGAATAATCAAGTATTGATAGAATAGCAGGTTTAAAACTCAGTGTTATTGAATTAAAAGATAACCAAAAAGCACTCAGTCAAACAACCACAATACTCCTCAACATGATTCTCACCTAGCGTCCTATCCCCCCTCCACCCCACCCCACCCCCGGTGGCCTAACCAACTCAGCAACATCAGCAAATCCACAAGATAGAAAACATTCCCTCACTGCCTACATCCCTTCCAGAATATAACTCCATAAGGTAGCTTACTTGGGACCTGGGCCTCAGTTGATCCCCATCTAAACCCTTTACATCATCCACCCTAGGGTTTCTATCAAGTATAGATCAGTAGTGTTATAAGAAAAAATATAGATGCACATAGAAGACTAGAACAACACTTAATCTTGGAATTCAAACACCTTCAACATCTGACAGACTTCAACCAACCATACATATACCCAGTAAAGTTTCAGAACAATGTTGCCAATGGAAAATGAAATAACAAGCTTCCAACCTTGCTATGATATGACCGGGCTAAATTGTAGTAAGAGTGAGACTTTGTAGGGCCATGATTGGTAACAGCCAATGCAGTTTCAGTCAGTTGCTCTACTAAAAAATGTTGACCAGTGAAGAAGAAATGATTTGCAAGATAATTCAAAGCCATTGCACAGTATGGGTATATCTCAAATGCCTTCTGCATTTTTACCATTCCATTCCTGATTCCAGCAGCTGAAAGATGTTATACAGTAGCAGAATTATTCCACTAAATGAGAAGCTGATAGTAATTAACAAATATGCACGAAGTGCATAAGAAAATGATAAGGAAGAAAAGGTGAACCTTCATTAGTTCGCAAGTCCATTATTGCAAGGGCAACAAGAGCCTCAACATTTTCTGGATCTAGCTGAAACGAATAGAACCATGAAGCATATAGACATCAGAACCAGCAAAATAACTCAATGGTTGAACCACTAGTTATTAAAAGATTCACTTGCCTGTAAAACACGCTCAAATGCCTGTTGAGCCTTTGCAAATTGACCTAATTTGTAGCGACATAGACCTATGCCAAGTCTCACAGCTGCTGGGCAATTGGGATATACTTGCAATGCTCTCTTCAGGTTTGCAAATCAAAGAAAAAGGTTGATTAAGATGTACCAACAGAAGAACAGACACAATACAAGTAATGAACCAGAGATAATAACAATATAAGGTTTCTATACCCTTTATTACAGTCATACATCATATTTTTTACACAGCTTGAAAAAATCAGCTATAAAAATAAAATATTTGCTGAATGAATTTAATATCATTCATAAAATTCATTGACATTCTATCTGAAAACACAAGTTGCAGCAATCACAAAACTTATCCCCAATCCACTTGAATTTTGGCATGAATGCTGTTAAGTTATACATTAAGAGAATGGTTTCACAGAAACTGAAACCTATAAAAGCGTGGTCAACACTGATCTAGTTTCAAAGGGTTGTCATTTTTTAACTTCAATATATAAAAAGGAGTTTTGAATACTGTTTTTCTGGATAACAATTGTACAAAAGAAGTTACATTATACAGACACACTAATAACTAGAACTATTTGCACTCAATAGAGCTAAATTATCTTAAACAATCTGTTAGAAACCCACAGTTGAAATGAGATAGATTCTTATATCCTAACACAATCTTCCCCAATAAAAGGAAATAAAGATACAAATCTGATACATTTACAAAGGAAAGGAAAATAAGAGGAATATCAGTTATTCTGTCCTAACATAGAACCTACAACGATACTCAGCATTTTTATGTAAATCCTCAAAGCCAACACAGGTATGTGAATGCAAATAGATAAATGTGCATGAATGCTCTACTGTTAATCATACATAACTTCTCACCAGCAAAGAATATGGCTATACTACCAACCTTGTACAAGTCAAGTGAATCAGAATATCGTCCGCGGTTGAACTCAACACATGCCTGTAGATAGTCAGTAAAGATATTATAAGAACATGAAGTATATATATGATGAAACTAAGTGACACCTCAAGCTCGAACTGGCTACAGGTTTTAGTATTCACATTTTGAAACCAAACAGACTAACAGGTAAACAAAAAATATAGATATTTGCTCAATAGAGTTTGCAGCATTGCTATGAAAATATGAGAATGCATTGAGACAAACCAGCACAATTGACCCTAAAATAAGAATTATTGGGAAACTAACCAGAAAACATTATTGGAGAATATATTTACTGTTCATTCATGAGTAAACATTTTACACTCTTACAAGGATTCCTGTTTTTTTGTAATTTACCAGAAACAATTGCTACCCAGATGAATTGCAATTATGTCCAAAAAAAGGAGGAAAAAGAAAAGACAGAACTATAAGAAATTCAAAAATGCATCAGCTCAAAGACACCCCCCCCCCAGTGATTTGTTCTCCACCTCTCACTTCTCCTTCTACTTCCTTCTCTATTTCAGCTCAAATTCCACTTGTTTCCTCTTCCCCTACTCCAAAATCTGTGGATACTCTCTCAAGATTCCCTATAGGTTAGTTTGGATGAATTTCTCTAGAAAGACTTCTAGAAAAAGAATGTGGAATTTAATTCTACAAAAGTTAAAATTAGTTTTCACTAGTTAATTTGTAAAAGCTTTCTCTTCTAATTTTTCTAAAAGACGTGGGACATTCAACAAATTAGTTAATGAAAAGCTAATTTTAACTTTTGGAGAAGTAAATTTCATATTTTTCTTCTTATTTTCTTCTTGTAGAAGTCCTTCTCGAAGAAAAACACCCAAACTGGCCCTATGTCTACTTCCCAATCTCCTATCATGACTTCCAATCCTCTCCTACTGTTTCTTCCCCAATTCAACCTGTGTCTCCTATCTCTCTAGACCTCCTAGTATTCATCCCACGCAAACTACGTTCAAATTATAAGTGCTGAAATAACAAATGCTAAAATCTTTTATGTGAGAACACAAACTTAATATATCTACTATTATACCTGTCCCAAGAGAGCGGGAACATTATCACGATCGCCATCTAGCACAATCTTGAATGCAGAAGATGCCTGTTCTACTTCACCCTTTGCTAGCAAAAGCTGGCCTGTAAGAATTAACTACGCATTAATTTTGTCAAGTATCTTCAATGCATGATGCATTCTTATGATGACACTAGACAAACATGAGGTTTAGAATAGATACTAGTAGCTTGTAAGACATTTTCAAGACATAAGGTAATAACTATACAGTCATGCACAAAAATAAAATAATCCCTGAATTTATTTAAAACATCAAACATGTTTCGGCGGGAAATGGCAAAATACAGATGTTTCTAAATAGTCAATATGCCAAAAATATACACAACCTCATGATTTACAAGACCATGTGATGAGATATAAAACAACCAAATGAACACCTTTCAATTTCAAGAATAATAATCCAAATTCTATAAATTTGAGTTCCGTTGTATCAAAAAGGATATTGGATATTTTGCTAGGATGTACATAGGGTACCTAAAGTCATTTCTATAACCCAGATAACTCTTAACAGGTATCATCTTCATTGCTGTGAAATTACTGTCCACAATCTAGTTTCAATTAAACATTCTTCACAAAAGCATAAGAAAATTATATACTCACCTTTCCCAACCCAAGTGGAGGGCTCGTGCATATCGATCCTAGATGCTTTATTGTAGTATTGTGTTGCTAAAATGAAATGATCCTCCTTTTCTCTTTGTTTCGTCTCTATTTTTCCAAGGTAGCTATAGTAAGCTCCAAGGGCATTTAAGATAGCAATCCTCTCATATCTAACATCAGCATAATAGTCATCAATTTCTGCAAAATGCATCGAAAACAACCAGTGCAGTTAAACTAACTTAACTTTATAGCAGATATTGTTCAATAAGATTAACAGACCAATCTCATAAACAAGTTTATAGAATATAAACCGAAATCTACCAATAAAGTATACCTGGACTGGATCCTTCTTCCAAAATCTGGCGAAATTGATCAATTTTCCCCTGCTTGAAATACTCCCTCTGCACATACATGATATTAGAAGTTCAATTGAGTACAATTATTTAACAGAATAAAGAAAACAGAAACAACAGATAATATTCAACCTGCGCATTTAAATAAGGAATACACTCACAGTATATATGTTTCTTACAATATCATCCAATCATGGATGAGTAAATAACCATGTTGTCAATCGTGGATGGCAGAAGGCCAAAATTCCACCAAATAAACACCCCATTGCAGACTACACTGCCGTCACAAAAATGCGCTATGACATTTTGCCATGGCAACCATGGTGCCCCAATTAACAAGGTAAATAGCAAAAGCACGGACATTGTAAGCTGTTTTAACATTGTCAACTCAATCAGAAGTCCGTGTGTGTTCATTTGTTGACTTCTACACTAACTACTTTACCTAACACGATTTCAGATCAGTTAATCATGTAAATAGTTTATTTGCACTTGGTGCACAGAAACTAAACTCATCACGGATTGCTATATAACTACAAACCCTTTCTATAGGACTTGCAAAGAGGCATCAGAAGAACCACTAGATCAAAAACAGAACGAAACGTACCAATGCGAATCAACAAAGCAAAAACCAATCACCAACTATAACTAAAACAGAGAGAGCACAAGCAAAACCGCAGAATAACACGAAGTCACAACTAACTAGAAATTCGAAACCTAGCATTCCATTCACGTAACGATGAATTGAAGAGGCGAAACGAACCGCGATGATGAGCCAGAGATCGAGAGGGGCTTGTTCGGCCTTGAGGATGTCGAGGATGTCGGAGGCGTCCCTCGGAAGCTGGTCGAGAGCAACCCTAACCTCTTCCTCCGAATTCTGCACCGGTATATACACGGACGCCATTGATTTCGCAAGAGAGCCGAACCAATTACGCAGTGTTGAACCCTAACGGTGTTAGGCTTCTTGAGTTGGTTACAAAGGAAGTAGCATCACACGCGAGAAGAGACCGAAGAAGAAAACCTGCCTTTAACTCTGAACTCAGAGAAGTGAGTAGCTTCTGTTTCGGTATGTGACCGAGTGAACAGCTCGATTCAAAACGATATTCAAATTGGGGAATTTCTTTTCCAGTAGAAATTATTATTGTGTTTACTTTGTAAAAAAAAGTGTAGAGTCAATATTTATATATGATCAAGAGAGTTAATACTTATATCTACATGACGCGTAATTTGTTTTTTTTTTAAAATTTAAAGAATTTAAGAGAAAAGGATCAATACGTCCCACAGAAAAATTGCGGGAAATATGAAATATTGAATTACGCAATAATGTTATTTTTTAAAATATTGTCTTACGTTAGTTATTACGTATGTATACTTCTCATAAGCTAACTTAGCTGTTCTTTTGTTAATATTTAACAACCATGTTTGGTAATAAAAATTTGCATCACCGATCTCGTTTTACTAAATGAGTTTGATTTTCTTTTAATATTAAATGAGTTTAAATTTAAAAAATTAAATCTTGTATAATTTGTGTTGCATTAAAATATATATAAATATATATATATATATATATATATATATATAAAAGATTTGAATCATGTAATAAATGTTTCAAATTAAATCTTGTATATGTTAGTATATATTAAAAAATTAGGATAGGTATAATGTTATCCTTCACCTTATCTTTAATTTTACAACAGGTATTTTAGTATTAAGAATGTTTTTTTTTTATTTTTTTAATTCTTTTTCATTGATTTGTTTTCTCTCTTATGTAGGTTAGGGTAGTTCTACGGGTAACTGATAATGAGTATATTTTCTATCTCTTGTTAATCAATGAAATGATAATCATTCATAATTATTATTTTTTATGATTGAATTGCTTGAATCGACTATGATAGTGAATGTTTTATGTTTCTATGTTGATTGGACAATTATGGACTCTACTACAATGTTTCTATGCGAGCGTGGATGGGTGAGTGCGAGAGTGGGTGAAAGTGTAAAAAATCAAAGTTGTAACTAAAAAGATTGAGTGATGTTGACATTTTAGGATTTTGTGGGTTGAATTTGTGAATCCAGACTTTATGAACCTAATTAACCCCCTAGACAACTTAATTTACTTAATATAGACCTTTGAAAACTTTTGGTTTAGTCAAAAAATCTTTAGAATGAGTCTTTCCCTTTTAGAACCCTTCCAATTAGAAATTTTAGTAAATATTAAGGTTTAAAAAGTTAAATTTGGAGTTAAGCTATTTTGATCACAATTAGAACCTTAAAAAATCCTATAATGAGTAATTAAAATTGTTTACACAACTAAGATAAGTCTGAAATGACTCTAGTAAAGTTTGGAGTGGATTATGAATTCGCAACAAGTGTAGGTCTTATTGTCATGTCACATTGAATGCGAGATGTGGCTAATATTTAGTGTGAGACGTTAGTAAAGAGTCCGATGTTTCGTGAAATCATGCTAAGAGTGAGATTGCGACCTCACTCAATATGAGTGTTTAGAGATGAATATGTGTTTTTGAAAATTGACGTTAAGTTGATGCTAAGGTGACGTTGAACGTGGGGTTGTAGAGACTCAGAGGGAGTCTCTGGAGCTTCACACTTGGTTTATCTTGTTGAAGTATATAATTGTGTTGTTATACCTTGGTATGCTTCTTTATTTATGTTATGATTATCACATGTGAAATTGAATGACAATGTGTGGATTTGAATAGTTAATTATGTTGTAGGGAACATACTTGCATTTTGATGAGTCACTAAGGATTATGATAATTACTTTTTAATAACTGATGGAATGTATGCCTACTATTATAAAGCATATAGGTTGCTAGAATTTTGGATATGCTTGTAGGGCATGAATGATTTGTTTTGAAATAGTTGAAATTATCATAATTGCTTATATGAATTGAAATGGTTTTCGTGAATAGAACTAGTGTAATAGATCCCTAACAGGTCAAAGAAGATGCTTAAGACTTAAGGGTTATCACTTGGTGGGAAAGCTTCTGTTAAGACCAATCACCAAATGTGGGTAGCAAGACCTGTTGCAACATCGATTACCCTAATTGTTACTGTATGGTATTTTCTAGTGAGAGTGTACAAGGTGACATATGTTCCTAGACATCTCCCGATTATTTTATTGGTACTACATGACATTAGAGAGTTGTGAGTTTTATGTATCATGCTTGGGGTCTGTACCTTTGTGATTTTATTATATTGTGTAATTTCTTTTATCATTATTATCCTTAATTCTATGTGCTAACCCTTTCATATGGTTATATGGCTAACACACGTGATGACCCTAGTTGTTTAGGTGAGTAGTTGACCAGCAAGTGGATTAGAGTTTTGAGGAGTCTTGGGAATAGGTGTTTTTTGGCTAAAGCATCCATACCTTTTTGAAGGCCTTTTTATTTTGTTTTAGTTAGTGTTCTTAGGTCTTTTTATTTCGTATGTTTTGAACCTTAGTGTTAGATCAAGGATGATTAACGTCTCAAGATTTTGATTAATTACAAGACAGACGAAACCAAGCTACCCAAGACTTGCTAAGACGAAACCAGCACAGACAGAACGAGACCCTTAAAAGATGAAATTCTGCGTCTGTCCAAAAGCCAAGCCATCAGACGATACATGCACAGACGAAAGAGGACTACTCAAGCTAAAGCCCTTCGTCTGTCCAAAGAGTGAAGTCTTAAGACGATAGGATAAGACAAAACAACAACTGAAGACTGAAGAAACATATCGTCTATCCAAAAGCTGAAGTCAAGTTGAGTCATTCGCGCCAAGATTTCAAATCTGAAGAAGTACTCATGAGAAGCATCCAAGATCAGTATAGGGATTCGAGCTTACACACCAAAGTTAAAAAGGTCTTCACCTTTTGTCACATCTCTGTACAAGTCAGAAATAGTACTGCGCACAACCTAGTCCGCTATATCCACTGCGACTCTGCATCAATCAATCAAGTACAACTGACAACCTTTTTTGGAAAGCTCTCTAGAAGATTTCTCAACGACTCTCAACGGCATTCAAATGAGTCTAACGGCTATTTGAAGAAGATGCCTATAAAAGGACTTCACAGCATCAATAATCAATTGGCGAATACGCTTATCTTTTTCATCGTCTGAGAATTCGCTCAAATCTGAACTAAGAACTTCATTGTAAAACCCTCTCTGCGAAGAGGAAAATACTTGTTTTTTTCAAACATCTTTCAAAGTCCACTTGTGTGGCAGTTTTAGCCTGAGGAGGCTGTGTTCCAAAGAATACCTTTGTTTTAACCTGTGGAGGCTGGGTTCAAAGAATACCTTGGTAGTTTAGCTTTGGAAAATTTGGGAGCAAAGAATATCTTGTAATAGCCGAAAGTGGCCGGGTTCAAACAATACTTGTAAACCTTTTCACGGTTTGTAGTGAAAACTTCGGTGGTTCTTTGGGTAACTGGATGTAGTCTTGAATAGACGAACCAGTATAAAAATACTCGTGTTTATTTGTTTCGTCTGTTTAACTAACTGGGGATAATCGTACTCTAACGTTTGCATATTAAAATCAATCTTTCAATACAAACGTTGTTTCGTCTGAACCCTTTGGAAACCCACAGACGAAAGGGATAAAATTTTATAATTAACACAATTCAACCCCTCTTTCTTGTGTTTATCTTTTATAGTTTGGTATCAGAGCTCAGCCTCTAAGGGTTGAGCGCTTAACAGCTGCTAGAGGAAAAGATCCATCATGGATTCACAAGGACCGTCATTCCTATCCAGAGGAGCCTCGATGAACAAACCTCCAGCGTTCTCTGGAGATGATTATCCCTACTGGGCTGACAGGATGGAGATGTACATCAAGTCAACCCAATACAGATTATGGAATATAATCACCACAGGAGATATCCCATTGTAAAGCCTGAAGGAGAATGGGGAAATGAAGAATACTCTATGATGGAGTTGAACAACAAAGCAAGATATGCTCTTATGTGTGCTCTCTCCAGAACTGAGTACAACAGATTCTGTGCCTACAAAACCGCTAAAGAACTATGTGATGCTCTCAAAATCTCATATGAAGGCACTGAAGATGTCAGAATGAGGAAGGCAGCTACTCTTCAAAGAGAATATGAAATGTTCTCTATGAAGAAAGGAGAGTCAATCGATATGATGTTTGGAAGATTTCAAACAATATTGAATGGACTCACGGCTCTGGGAATCACCTTCACAAAGGCCCAGAACAACATGAAGATCTTGGACAGTCTCCCACCTCCTTGGGAAGCCATGTCCACAGCCATCTCTGTTGGAAGAGATATGAAGACATTAACTCTAGACAAGTTAATTGGAGCTCTAAGGGTACATGAGGTACTCTTATGTAAAAAGGGAGAAGATCAAGGTTCAAGAACCTATAGCTCTTCCATCGCTTAATAACATCCCTAAAGAAGATTCTCACAAGAAGGACAAAAAAAGAAAACAAAGATTTTGAAGGCTGATTCAACCGAATCAGAATCGTCTGATGGTTCGTCTGAAGACGAAGTCTCTCTCATGGCAAGACGATTCAAAAGGATGATGATGAAGAAAGGCAGAGGCCAATGCTTCTTCAGGAAAAAAGAGAAGAAGCTCCCTGAGAAGTCATCAACCAAAGAAGAAAGCACAGAGGTTGTGTGCTATGAATGCAAGAAACCGGGACATATGAGGTCAGAATGTCCCAGACTGAAAAAGAGGTGGAGCTCTAGAAAAGATAAAGGAAAGAAGAGCTTACTGACTTGGGAAGACCTTGACAGTGAAAGCTCAGAGGAATCCTCTGAAGGAGAAGAAACAGCAAACATCTGCCTCATGGCCGGAGACCATGTCTCAACAGAGGTAAGTTACAATGAAACTTCTTCATCCTCTTCTTCTGAGTCTGAGTCAGAATCAGAAGAAATGTCATATGATACTCTTCTAGCTCACTCCCACTTTATTGCTCAGCAATACAAAACTTGCAAAACCAAGCTGAGACAAACCTTGGAAGAAAATATTTGATTTCAGCAGACGATGAACGAGATATTTGGCACAAAAAACTTGAACATTTAAGTCTCAAGTATATTTCAAAAATTTCTAAAAAGGATCTCGTAAAAGGTTTGCCAAAAATATCTTGGAAAACCAATCGTCTGTGTGAATCTTGTCAGCATGGGAAACAACTCAAAGCTTCTTTCAAATCAAAAAATGTTGTTTTCACGACTAGACCGCTAGAACTGTTACACATTGATCTCTTTGGACCCACTCAGACTGAAAGTCTTGGAGGGAAGAGATATGGATTTGTCATTGTAGATGACTATACTAGATTTACATGGGTATACTTCCTAGCCCATAAACATAGTCATTCAGGGTTTTTGAAATATTCTGTAAACGTGTTCAAAAAGAAAAAGGAATATGTATTGCGTCTGTAAGGAGTGATCATGGAACAGAATTTGAAAATTCTGAGTTCAAAGCCTTTTGTTTTGAAAACGGTATATTTCACAATTTTTCATCTCCAAGAACTCCTCAACAAAATGGAGTTGTGGAAGGAAAAATCATACTTTACAAGAAATGGCTAGAACTATGTTGCATGAAAGCTCTCTCCCTAAATATTATTGGGCAGAAGTAGTTAATACTTCCTGTTATATTCAAAACAGAATATTGATAAGACCAATATTGAATAAGACTCCATATGAACTATGGAAAGGAAGAAGACCCAACATTTCTTATTTCCATCCTTTTGGATGCGAATGCTTTATCTTAAACACCAAAGATCAACTTGGCAAGTTTGATTCAAAGGTGGTAAAATGAATCTTTCTTGGATATTCCAACACATCTAAGGCCTATAGAATTTTTAACTCTAAGACGCAAGTTGTAGAGGAATCAATTCATGTAAAGTTCCAAGATAACTCAAAGGCTGATAAGGAAATATCAGACCTAGAAAACTTGTTTGATAATTTGCAGATTAACCCTTCTGGTCAACATGATAAACAAGGGTCAGACGAAACAAGAGCAGACGATAGGAGCACAGACGAACCCTCTTCGTTTGATACTCATCAACAAAGAGATCAAGCACCTGCAAGATCATGGAAGTTTGCATCTAACCACACTGAAGATCTTATCATTGGAGATAGGAATCAAGGTGTTCTAACTAGATCGAAGCTAAAGGAATCGTCTGGATATGCTCTTGTATCAAACATACAGCCAAAGAATGTTGAAGATGCTCTTCAAGTTAACGATTGGATCTTGGCTATGGAAGAAGAATTTAATCAGTTCACAAGGAATGATGTATGGACCCTAGTTGAAAGACCAAAGAACAAAAACATCATTGGAACCAGATGGGTGTTCAGAAACAAGCTTGATGAAGCTGGAAAAGTGGTAAAAAACAAAGCAAGGTTAGTAGCTCAAGGGTATAATCAACAAGAAGGTATTAATTTTACAGAAACTTTTGCACCTGTAGCTAGATTAGAAGCAATCAGAATATTACTTGTTTTTGCTGCTCACAAGAATATCGTCCTATATCAAATGGATGTAAAAAGTGATTTTCTAAACGGTTTCATTGAAGAAGAAGTTTATGTAAAACAACCTCCTGGTTTTGAAAGTTCATCTCAACCTGATCATGTTTTCAAACTTAAGAAAGCAATCAGATGGTCTTAAACAAGCTCCCGAGCTTGGTATGATAGACTCAAGATTTTTTTCTTCTTAAAAATGGTTTTTCAAGAGGAAAGGTTGATACAACTCTCTTCAAGAAAAGCGTTTCAAAAGACTTTATTATAGTCCGATTTATGTAGACGATATAGTCTTTGGAGCTACTAATGATTCTCTCAAAGGATTTTTCAAAGATAATGCGGGATGAGTTTGAAATGAGCATGATGGGAGAATTGAAGTTCTTTCTAGGACTTCAAATCAAGCACGAAGAAAATCTACATTCATCAACAAAAATACACAAAGGAACTTATTAAGAAGTTCAAGATGGAGAATGTTAAGCCTATGAAGACCCTAATGCATTCGTCTGGAGCAAATCTTAACAAGGATGAGTCAGGTAAGTCTGTTGATCAGACGATATATAGAGGTATGATTGACTCACTCCTTTATTTAACTACGAGCAGACCTGACATTATGTTTAGTGTCTGTCTATGTGCTAGATTTCAATCTGACCCTAAAGAATCTCACTTATAAGCTGTAAATAGAATTCTTAGATATCTTGTTGGAACAACTGATCTCTCTTTGTTTTATAAGAAAAATAATGATTTTAGTTTGAGAGACTTTTGTGATGGCGGATTATGCTGGAGACAAAGTGGAGAGAAAAAGCACAAGTGGTGGATGTCAATTCCTTGGATCATCACTAATATCTTGGTCAAGCAAGAAATAAAACTCCATTGCACTCTCAACAACTGAAGCAGAGTATATTGCTGCGGCAGGGTGTTGCTCACAATTACCGTGGATAAAACATCAACTTGAAGATTACTCCAGGTTTGAAAATCATATAGCAGTATTTTGTGATAACACTAGTGCAATCAATCTTAGCAAAAATCCTATTCAACATTCAAAAGCTAAACATATTGAAATTCGTTTTCATTTTATAAGAGACTATGTACAAAAAGGTATTTTCAATATACAGTTTGTGAAAACAGATTTTCAATGGGCAGATATATTTACTAAAGCATTAGACGAAACATGTTTCAATTTCATTAAGGAAAATCTTGGAATTATTTCTTTAAATGATTGAAAATTGTTCCGTCTGAGCATTTTGTTAAATTTGTTCCGTCTGTACATTATTTCGTGTTAAGACGAAACATTGCGTCTGATCAAGTTGAATAGTTACTGTGGTAAAATTCAACAGACGCAACTGTTACTGTTTAACAAGTTTATCTCAAGTGTGCAGGGACAAATTAAAAGAAGCAATAAATGTGTCTGTCATTTATTGCACTATTCTAGGACATTGATAGGCACGCGCCGTGAATTGCAGAGGTCAAATCAATCATTAAAAGGCAATGATGTGGACACGTCAAATCAGGGGCAGTTTCCAAAATCTCTTTCGTCTGAAGAATCACAACCGTTTTTATCTTTGCCTATAAATACTCTTGAAAGTTCACTCTTTTGTTTTTTACCGCAATTTGCAATCTTTTAAACTTTCCAAACCTAAATACTCACTAAGTTCTTATTCTCTCTTTTTCAAATATCAACAATGGTCGCCAAGAACACCAAAGTTACCAAAGCTGCTGAAGTCACTTTCTTTGCTCAAGACTTGTTCTTGCCAAGCAAGTGGATCTCAAGAGAGACTGTTGGAAGCGTCTCTGAAAGAACAGTGAAGATCTTAGACCACACCGGTTGGATGGGATTTGC
The DNA here is from genome assembly GCA_026586105.1 of Hylodesmum podocarpum. Taxonomy (NCBI): domain Eukaryota; kingdom Viridiplantae; phylum Streptophyta; class Magnoliopsida; order Fabales; family Fabaceae; genus Hylodesmum; species Hylodesmum podocarpum. The sequence goes on along the minus strand of JALJEV010000493.1, from coordinate 2,712,242 downwards.
TGAGATGAGAGGCCCATGGCTGATGGAGGCCTATGCCGAATTCTGGAGCGACGCCAAAGAATTCGAAAATGGTATTATTGGTACCATAGACAACAAAGAGTACATCATCACGGTGGACTCCATTGCTGAGGCTGGCAACTGTAAGGCCGAGGGGTGTTTCTATAGCCCTGATTGGATGAAGATTGAGTCCGAGGAGCATGTGAATAAACTCATCTACGCGAAGATCCATGACACTGAAGACCCCAAGTTCTTCAGGTCAGGGAACTTCTGTCCAATCGCCAGAATCATCCACAATCTCCTCTTCAATGTCTTCATGCCAAGGACTGGCTCAAGGGACAATGTGAGTACTCGAGACAGATTCTGTATCTTTTACTGTCTGAGGAAAGCAAGGATAAGCCTTCCGCACATTATCCTTGACCACTGGATAAGTGCGTTGAAGAACCGCAACATCCGTAGGAAGAGCAGCATTCCCTACGTCACCCTCTTCACAAAGATCATCATCAACCAAGGGTTTGATACGACTGGAGTAGTCTATCACCCAGAGGGAAAGGAAATGAGAGCCAACACCTTTGCGAAGATGCATCTGACGCCAGGCTACCTCCTTCATTCACAACAAGAGGATGTACCTCTTTCACCCATCACCAAAGACCCTCCACACAGAGCTTGCATCAAGCGTGCTAAGCCACAAACACAAGCCCAAACATCGTCCGAAACACAAGCCAAAACACAAGCCGAAACACCATCCCAAACAGAACCCCAAACACAAGCCCAAACACTAAACCAACCTCAACCTCCTCCTCCAGTGATCATCTCTGAGATTCCTTTTGAGGACGTTCTTGAAGAACCCCTCAAGAAAAAGAAAAGGACCATCAGAATCAAGCACATTGGTGCTAAGACAAAAGGACAGACGATATCCCCTAGTGAAGATGAAGGGGTCAACATATCGTCTGAACCTGTTTCGTCTGTGAAGATACTCACAGACGAAGAAAAGCAGAGGATAGCAGCAGAAGAAAAGGCAAGAGCTAGAAAGCTTGCGCTTGAAAAGGCTGCTAAAGGCAAGGAGAAGATGAAGCAAAAACTTGCGTCTGTCGTAGTTGGTGAGACAGACGAAGAAAGAATGCTGAAAGAGGCCAAGAGAGTCTCAATTTTGCTTCAAGCTGAAAGAGAAAGAATCTTTCTCGATAGCGTTCGCGACATTGGATCGTCTGAGGCTGCATCTGCTCCAGCAACCTCAGAGGGCATGAATAGTGAAGAAACTGCCCAGATCCAGAAAGACAATGCCCAGCTTGCGGAGGAGTTGGAAACAATGCTAAGTGAGGAAGTTTCCAAAATGGAAGTCTCTCCATCAACATCACTTCAAGACGAACATAGGGTTACCCCTATTGTTGCGTCTCCGCTGAACGCATCCCTAACACAAACGTTACCTGCTGCATCTGAGGAAGCATCCCACCACCAAACGAAGGAGATTCCGTCTGAAGACTATGTGCTGATTGAAGAAGTTGATTCTTCGTCTGATGAAGAACAACTTGATATTATAAAGGTGGATGCTACTTGGGGGAGATCACATGCCGAGGTGATTAATCTAGAAGATTTACCCCCAAAACACAAGGTGGACTATTTGTTTCTAAACGAATTAGTCATGAGGAACTTTGCTGAGAACACCTGTGCTGAGAGACCAATCAAACCAAATTGGATTATTGGAGAGAAAAATGATGAATTCTCCACTGATGGTGAACCGTCTGAGTCTGCTCAAAATGGTGACTTGGCAGACGATGAAGACCGTTATATCAAGGACACTCCCTACATTGAATTGAAGAACTCATACTAGTACAGAGGCAAGAAGGGTTTTCAATTAGGGAGATTCGTCAATCCCATTATCTACAACAAACCCTTGAAGCTGGTGGACTTCAATGAAGACACTATCTACATCCCAGAGGAGCAACGCGATTGGCTGAAGCGTCTGCCCTGGGATACACTGGCCAACCTAGACATCAAGGGATTGGAAAATATAAAGCATACAAGGATCATATTGCTGCGTCGGTGATTGAAGGACCAACACTTGGCTATGAACCTCACATCCCACACAGAGAAAACCCAAGGTGGAAGGTTCGGTATGAGGTTAAGGCGCTTGTATTCCATCACTGTAGATATGGAGACGCAAACTCTACCATCTATGAGCCGAGAGAGTGCACACACTGGCATCTTGACGCCATAGATCGCCATGATCCAATGCCTTTCACAATTCCACTCAATAAAACAGAGTATGTCGGTCTAGGACACCCTCTGGGAATTGTGCTCCCATGGACGAGACCCCACTGCTCCGAGATCAATCCTCGCTACTCCATTCTCCTCAACGAATATTGATAAGTCAATATTTTGATTACTTTCTCTACATTATTTATATCCTAAAATAGCATTATTAGTGGTCAATTAGTATGATTTAATGTATTTATGAGTTTATACTCATTTTGGCTTTAAATGATAAATTTGGTCTAATTCGTTATTTTTATCCAGATTTGACAAGGTTTACAAAACTGAGCATAACTTTCACTACAGACCTCTGATTTAGCTGAATTTTATGTCAAATTAAAGAGGACTCAAAGATCTACAACTTCTATGAAGACATAAAATTCCCAGTCGGAGTGCATCTAGTGTTAAAATGTCTTTGAATGCAGCATATGAACTGTTCTGAAAATTCCAGCATTTAAGGATTTGACTAGTCTCGGTAAAATAGGCATAACTCCCTCCACAGATGTCCAATTGATGAGCGATTAATTGCCTCTTAAAGAAGAGAGATAGATCTACAAAAGTTGTGAAGGCATGAAGATCCAATTCGGATTGCATCTGGGGTGAATTTAGCCTTGAACGTAAACCATGGTTCCAAAGAATGAAATTCCGGCCAGAAATTGGACTGAATTTAGATGCATTTAATTGATCACTTTGTAATGCCTACATAAGGATTTGAGCCCTGGACCTTACACTCTATTTTAACACGTGAAAGGTGGCTGCCAAAGTGAAGAGAAAGTGAGAGGCAAGCTGGAGCACATTGGACAATTGGTGGGGTACATTCCAAAGACTTGGTGGGGGACATTCCGATTTTAGGGAGAAACTTTGGGCTGATTTTAGGGCTTTTTCTCCCCACCTTCTCTTGTCATATTGACTTATTATGTAGTGTGTGGGGCATGTCCAGCTATGAGGGATTGGTAGTGAGAGTTTTCCTGGGAATTCAGATTGTAATTTTCGTTGGAGAGGAGACTTGGTTCTTGTATGAAAATCTGTTTTTATTCAATCTGTTTTCTCTGCATTTTTCCAATCTGCACTTTGTTCTATTTTTCTAGCTTTCAATTTTCGTTTATAATCATCTCACCTTGATCTTAACTTGCTATAATTTCAATTTCTTGCTTGCAATTTCGTTTTTAAATAAGATGGAAGGTTAAATATCAAAAGGTTAATCTCTTGATTAAGGATTGTAATGATGCTTTGAGATTCTGTATAACTTAGTTTCTGCTGTAATTGTTGATTGTTCTTTATCATTCATGCTAGTTCTTTATGATTTGGTTTATGCTTAATATTCCAGATTTGGTAACAACTTATACCTTGGTTTCATGCTTAATGAAGTGAAGTATAAGTTGTTATAACTAGAATGAATGATGTATGTGTTTGCTTAATTCACATAAGGAAAACCATAATTAATTTTCGCTTAGTTGATTGATTTTGGTTTGATTAAGAACATCAGTAATTTGAGCATGATTTTCTATTATCAAGGATAAGTAAATTGCAATCCAATCAAGAGGTTAACCTATTTTTATCAATTGAACTTGTTTAGTAAATCTGTTTTGACAAATTCTGTTTTGAACTATCCAACCAAACCCCCCCTACTTTTGTTCTACACTTGATAGAAATTTGAATGATGGTCCTTGAGAGAGACGATCTAGGAGTCACTTCCTAGTACTACATACTAAATTGTATTAATTTGTGCGAGTGCGACCTCGTATCAAATTTTGGCGCCGTTGCCGGGGATCATCGGTTTCTATCAAGTTCTTGTGAAGTATGTTTGTGCTTTGCTGTTAATTTGTTTAATTTTCGTTTTCTGTGGTTGTTGTTCATGTAGCAGGAGTAGCAAGTGAAGTGGAGCACTGGAAACTCAATTTAGAGCACTAGAATGGTAACTCCAATTACAGACTAACATAAGTGAGAGTTCGCTCGGCGCAATTGGAGAAAAAAGCAAAGATCGGGATTTTACGCCCTGGCCTATTGCCTGGCATACTTTTGCGCCAGCCTTTGCGCCCTGGCATACTTTTCCAGGGAGTTGGCATACTTTTGCGCCAGCCTTTGCGCCCTGGCATACTTTTCCAGGGAGTTGGCATACTTTTGTGCCAGCCTTTGCGCCCTAGCATACTTTTCCAGGGAGTTGGCATACTTTTGCGCCAGCCTTTGCGCCCGGCGTACTTTTTGCGCCACCTCGCAAGTGAAAGTACGCCCTGGCGTACTTTTCCAGGAGTTGGCATGTTTTGCGCCAGCCTTTGCGCCCGGCGTACTTTTACGCCACTCGAAGCTCAAAATGCGCCCTGGCCTACTTTTGCAGCCGTGGTTGCTCACTTTGAATCGCATTTGTTAGGACCATCCGTGCCGCATAAGGTGCTTTTTTTAAGTGTTGCTCCGCATCAACCGTGCATCTCATGTACTGCAATCTGCTGTCATCTGAAACCTTACTGCATGTTGTTTGCATTTTGTTGCACATACTAGTTGCTATCACTGCATTTTCGGTTTTGCCATTATCTGCATCTGCACAATCTGCATACTGTTGTATATTAGTGCATTCTATTTCTGCATATTAGTGTAGTTAATTTAGGTTGTTGTGTTGTTAATTTTGCTGCACTACACCTCAATTCGTTGCACTTAATTTGCTAGTATAAGGCAATCTGTTGTTGCATAGGTGCTAATTTGGTGTTCAATAAAATCAATCTGTTGTGCAACTGTTACTGCACTTTGTTGTTAGTGATTTCTGCATGCTTCATCATTGCTGAATGTATTTGGGATAGTTGAACATGAATTACATAGGCTGCAATGAAGTTTTCTAGAAAATCAGATTCAGAACATGCACCAGAAACTGATTATGCAGGAACTTGTATCAGTAATTAGTAAATAGTAAATAGTAAATAGTGAATAGTAATTAGTGAATAGTAAAACAGTAATTAACTGTGAGCATTTTCTTATTAACTGTGATTTTTGGTTTTGCTTAGTGTGAACCACATGGTATGTTGTGTTTAGTGCATGACTAGAGGTAATCCAGGTGTTTTACAACCTTTTGACCCTGAGATAGATAGGACCTTTCATGAACTAGATAGGCAATTTAGGAATTTGTCTTTAGAGCCCACTGCATCGTTAGATATTGTTAGTTTGATGATAGTGATCATTCCCCATCTGCAAAGAACCAATTCTAATTTGGTTCATACAGATTCTTTTGGTAATTATACTGCTGAGAACATTATGGCTCAACCTAATCCTCGTGAGAGGACTCTTAGAGAGTTGGCTGCACCTGACTTCACCTATGAAAGTCTGTGCATCCAGTATCCTGATGAGGATGTTCCATATGTTCTAAAAAACGACTCATACATCTCTTGCCCAAGTTCCATGGACTTGCAGGAGAATGTCCTCATAAACATCTAAAGGAGTTCCATATTGTTTGTTCTACAATGAAGCCTCCAGATGTTTTAGAGGACCACATCTTTTTGAAGGCATTCCCTCATTCTCTAGAAGGTGTAGCTAAGGATTGGTTGTACTACCTTGCGCCTAGATCTATTACTGGCTGGGATGACCTTAAGAGGATGTTTCTGGAAAAATTCTTTCCCGCGTCTAGGACCACTGCAATAAGAAAAGATATATCGGGCATTAGACAACTTGGTGGGGAAACACTGTATGAGTACTGGGAGAGATTCAAGAAACTTTGTGCAAGTTGTCCACATCACCAAATTTCAACAACTCCTTCTACAATATTTCTATGAAGGTTTGAATAGTATGGAAAGGAGTATGATAGACGCCTAGTGGTGGAGCGCTTGGTGATATGACTCGCTGCGGGAAGCCGGACTTTTGATTGAGAAAATGGCCTCTAACTCCCAACAGTTCGATCTAGAAATGATGCTATTGTTGTTAGAGGAGTTCATGACATAGCCGCTGGATCTTCTTCAGAGACCAAGATAGAGAGCAAGCTTGATGCTCTTGTGAATTTGATGACACGAGATGGGCCGTCAATCAAAAATCTACATCTCATTGCTAGAGTGTGTGGGGTGTGCACCTCTAATGATCATCATACTGATTCATGTCCTTCTTTACATCAATCTGTTGGCTGGCTCGACTCCCAATCTCCTCAAGCCTATGCTACTAACATCTATAATAATAGACCCCAACAAGAAGAAAAATTATGACTTGTCCAAAGAACGAGATACAATCCGGGTTGGAGAAATCACCCGAATTTGAGATGGTCTAACACTCCACAAAGAAGAAGAATCAATCCTCCCTTTCGACTTCGCTGCTAGTCAGAATAGGCCTTATGTACCTCCACCTATGCAACAGCAGTATCAGAGGCAATCTGAGACATCTGCACCACCACCAGCCTCTCAACCTTCTAATTCTGAACCTTCACTTGAGGAGTTGGTCAGGCAGATGACTCTTCAGAATATGCAATTTCAAGAAGAGACTAGAGCTTCTATTCAAGAGAATAGAGCCTCTATTCAAAGCTTGACTAATCGGATGGGCGAGATGGCTACTCGGTTGAATCGAGCAATCGTCACGAACTCGGACAAATTACCTTCTCGAGACGGTGCGAGAATCCAAAGAATGTTAGTGCCATCACACCGAGGTCGGGTAAACGGATGAGTGACCCAATATCGATCTTCTTCTTCACCCGCACCTATTCCTACACATGTACCGAACCATCCTCTATTCCTTCTTCAACTCCACATTCTACACCAGTTCCTAGTACTAGTAGTGACTTGCATCAGCCTCCTGTACCTCTTCCATTTCCTCCCAGATTGATTCCAAGCAAAAAGATGGAAGAAGTAGATAAGGAGATCTTGGATACCTTCAGAAAGGTAGAGGTGAACATACCTCTGCTTGATGCTATTAAGCAAATTCCAAGATATGCAAAATTCTTGAAGGAGTTGTGTACACACAAGAGGAGGATGAAGGGTAATGAGCGAATTAGCATGGGCAGAAATGTATCTGCATTAATAGGAAAATCTGTTCCTCATATTCCTGAAAAATGTAAGGACCCAGGTACATTCTGCATACCTTGTGTTATTGGAAATAATAAGTTTGAAAATGCCATGCTTGATTTGGGTGCATCCATTAATGTCATGCCTCTGTCCATTTTTAAATCTTTATCTCTTGGACCTTTGCAACCTACGGGTGTGGTAATACAATTGGCAAATAGAAGTGTTGCCCACCCCATCGGTCTCGTTGAAGATGTCTTTGTTAGGGTTGGAGAGCTTATTTTCCCTGCTGATTTTTATGTCCTTGATATGGAGGAGGGATTCTCCCATGGATCCGTTCCAATTATATTAGGCGAGACCATTTTTGAAAACAAATTTAACTAAGATAGATGTGCATGCGAATGTACCTTATCTATGGAGTTTGGTGACAAGTGTTATCCATTTTAACATTCTTGATGCCATGAAACATCCACCGAGGATCATTCGTTTTTTCTTTGAGATTATAGATGATATTGTGGATGGGTACTATACTGATTTTAACTCTTTGCATCATATGAAACATTCTTTTGTTTCTGATGTCGAATGTGATGATGTTGAATATGATGATTATACATCTGAATCATGCTCTGAGACTATTTGTGATGAACCTTTAGGTGTTGTACCTCTAGACATTGAATTCTTAAAGTCGATTGCACTAACCATGTCACGACGGTACATCCGAATCGACTTACAAGTTGAGGTACAAGTCGTGGAACCTGTTCTTCTTCCTTCTTTGTTCCTACTGCTCACCCAACACCCACTTCAACTTAAACCCCTACCAGAAAACCTCAAGTATGCTTACTTGGAGGATAATGAAAAGTTGCCAGTGATTATTTCCACCTCCCTTGATGCTTTTCAAGAGGAGAAGTTGTTGCAATTGTTAAGAAGACATAAGAAAGCCATCGGTTGGACCTTGGCGGATATTCTGGTATCGGCCATCCACATGTATGCATAGAATATTATTGGAGGATGGTGCAAAACCGGTGAGACACCACAAAGGAGACTAAACCCTAAGGTGATTTGGGATGTAGTGAAGAAGGAGGTAACCAAGCTTCTACAAGCCGGGATCATCTATCCTATCTCTCGACAAGTAAGTGGGTTAGTCCACCAAAGTAGTCCCTAAGAAGACAGGCTGATCATTGTTAAGAATGAGAGGGACGAGCTTCTCCCAACTAGAATGCGAGAATAGTTGGAGGGTATGTATAGATTATCGAAGGCTTAATTTAGCAACAAGGAAAGATCATTTCCCATTGCCTTTCATTGATCGGATGTTGGAACGTCGCGGGTAAATCCCATTATTGTTTCCTTGATGGATTTTCTCGGTTATTTTCTAGTCCATATTGCTCACGAGGATCAAGAAAAAACCACATTCACCTGCCCCTTTGGCACTTTTGCCTATAGGAGGATGTCTTTCGGTTTGTGCAATGCCCCTGGTACCTTCCAATGCGTGTATGATGAGTATTTTTAGTGATTTTCTAGAAAATTGCATAGAGGTGTTTATGGATGATTTTTTTGTTTATGGATCCTCTTTTGATGCATGCTTAGATAGTTTGGATAAAGTACTTAATAGATGCATTGAAACTAATCTTGTTCTTAATTTTGAGAAATGTCACTTCATGGTAGAACAAGGTATAGTTTTAGGGCATATCATTTCTAGGAAGGGCATAGAGGTAGACCCTGCAAAAATATCGGTTATTTCACGGTTGCCTTACCCCTCTTTGCGTGCGAGAGGTTCGATCTTTTCTTGGACATGCAGGTTTCTACGGCGCTTTATCAAAGACTTCAAGAAGAAGGCCCTTCCACTATCCAAATTACTTCAAAAGGATGTCGACTTTGATTTTAATGATCAATGCAAAGAGGCTTTTGATCGCCTCAAGAAAGCACTAACCACCACCCCTATCATCCAAGCACCCGATTGGACAGTTCCTTTCGAGCTTATGTGTGATGCATCAAATTATGCATTAGGAGTCATCCTTGCACAAAGAGTAGATAAGCCCTCGGGTGATATATTATGCTTCCAGGACTTTGGATGCCGCCCAAGCAAATTACACTACTACGAGAGAAAGAGCTTCTAGCCATTGTTTTTGCTCTTGATAAGTTTAGATCATATTTGCTTGGTTCTCGTGTTATTGTGTACACTGATCATGCGGCTAAAATACCTGTTGAAGAAGGTGAGTCAAAGCCTAAGTGATCGGATGGATGTTATGGCTCCAAGAGTTTGATTTGGATATCCGTGATAGAGTGGAGCACGAAATCTGGTAGCGAGACCATCTAAGCCGGATTGAGAGACCTGAGGGTAAGGATGACAAATTGCCCATCAGAGATAACTTTCCAGATGAAAGTTTATTATCTATATCTGCTTCTTACCCCACCACCCCTTGGTTTGCGAATATTGTTAATTTCTTAGTTGCTTTTTTTCCTCCCTTAGCATCTAGAGCTCGATTGATAAAATTAAGAGTGATGCTAAGCATTATATTTGGGATGACCCCTATTTATGGAAGTTGTGCGGTGACCAGGTAATTAGGAGATGTATTCCGGATCACGAGATTGATTCGGTCTGCAGTTTTGCCATTCTTCCGCACCCGGGTGGTCATCTCGCATTCAAAGGACAGCTCGCAAGGTGCTAGACTGTGGTTTCTCTTGCCCACTATCTTCGAGAGATGCATGGAAGATTTGTAGCACTTGTGAGCAATGCCAAAGAGCAGGAGGATCCCTTACATGGAGACAACAAATGCCTCAACATCCCATGTTGTTACGCGTGAGGTATTTGACGTCCGGGGTATAGATTTCATGGGTCCCTTTCCTATTTCTTTTGGTTTTATTTACATTCTCTTAGTGGATTATGTTTCGAAATGGGTGGAAGCCAAAGCCACCGAACTAATGATGCTCGGGTTGTTGTGGATTTTGTTAGATCTCACCTATTTTGCAGGTTTGGAATACCCGAGTCATTATTAGTGATCAAGGCACCCATTTTTGCAACAGATCCATGCGAGCTCTCTGCTTAAGAAGTATGGGGTTGTGCACAAAGTTTCTACACCATACCACCCCCAGGACAAACGGGCGGCGAAATCTCAGCAGGGAGATCAAGAGAATATTGGAGAAGATTATCCAACCCAATAGGAAGGATTGGAGTCTCGGATCGGATGATGCTCTTTGGGCACATAGATCGCCTACAAAGCACCCATAGGGATGTCTCCTTATCGAGTCGTCTTTGGAAAGGCATGTCATTTACCCGTGGAAATAGAGCACAAAGCATATTGGGTGAAGACTGAACTTCTCCATTGATGAGGCCGGAGAGGAGAGGAAGTTGCAATTGAATGAACTGGATGAAATCCGTCCGGAAGCATATGAGAATTCTAAGTTTTACAAAGAGAAAACCAAAAAGTTTCATGACAAATTGATAGCCGAAAAAGGACTTTGTGGTTGGCCGAGAGTTCTTACGTTATATAATTCTAGGCTCGGAATCATGGGTGGTAAGTTACGTTCTAAGTGGATTGGACCTTTTGTTGTTACTAATGTTTATCCTTATGGTACAGTTGAGATCAAAAGTGAGTCCACAGATAAAAGCTTCAAGGTTAATGGGCACAAATGAAGCCATTCTCGGCAATCCATCTCTCGAACACGGTTGTGGAGGAGACTTCTTTGCTTGACCTCATTCCTCTCGCCATCCTCCACCACCATTGAACGACCAGCATAAAGATTTTGCCGTTCTTAGCGGCTAAGGGAGTTTTTCTTTTCTTCTTTCACTCTTTCCTGTTTTATTTTAATTAGGATTTCGTATTTGTTTCGTTACACTTGGAGATTTTGTGATTCTGGTCTAACTATTATTATATCTGCATTATGGTTTATACATTAAAAATTTGAACCGAAATCTGAGCTAAGTTAATTTTTGGATTATTTTGTGGTGTTGATAAATTCCTCTGATGGATTGTGGATTAGTCTGTATGGATTGGTTGTGTATTATCTTTGATAAGTACTTGACAATTTGAACCTGTGAGTTATTTGAGCCTATTTTGAATGGATTCATCTTTATGCCATTCTCTTTCTTTCGGTGATATATGCCATTGGTGAATGTTGTTTTTCAACTTGCTTTTATTCTTTTCAAAGCTGCATTTTATCATATAATGCATGATTATGATTGAGGCATTCATTTCTATTTTTCCCACTTGACCGGATAGCCTACCTTGCAATTGTATCCCTTGCTAGCCCCTTTGAGCTGAAACCTTTTCTTTGGTAATGACTGCATTACAAACCCGAAGAGTAAAACAATGTTGTCCTAATTTTTACGGATATCGATTGAATTGTTTATCTTTTGGTATTGTGAAACAGATAAGTGTGGGGGTATCTCGCTCGGGACTTGCAGAAAATTAAGTGTGGGGGAGTGGAGTGAATACTTGAATTATATGATTCGGTCCCGAGTTATGAAGTTTGTATAATTTGGATAAATTTTTAGTAGATTTATTCAAAAAAAAAAAAAAAAAAAAAATTTTAACTTTGAATAAGTGTGGAAAATATGATTGAATTTGAGACTTTACAGGTTTATTATGTAATTCGATATCTTTTGTAATCTGTCGGTACTGCTCAACATCTCAGTGAAATAGTAGTCACCGAACTATATTTATCAAACCTCATCCTTAGCCCCATTACAACCTCTCGAAAGTCCTCTTGAATCATGCATGACTGTGATTGTTAGTGGTAGAGAATTAGAATAATTGCAAGCCTATGATAAAATAATTTTTATTTTAATGGTCTCGAGATTAAACACTTACCCGATACACTTGAGATTTTGAGAGATACACTTCGGTGAGATCAATGCTTATGATTGACATGCATGATTAATTCAATATCTCGTTTAATCCTATCTCAAGCGAATTGTTCAACACTATGATATGTAATCTCTAGATTAATTATGCTCTGATTAATGTGTTCAATTTTTATACATTCATGACTGTTTTGGAGAGTATGAAATAGCTTAGACCAGATGATCTTTTATCCAAGTTCATGTTTTCTTAGGATTTAGTTTTGCCCAGAGTGCAAAAGAATAAGTGTGGGGAATTTGATAAGTCAATATTTTGATTACTTTCTCTACATTATTTATATCCTAAAATAGCATTATTAGTGGTCAATTAGTATGATTTAATGTATTTATGAGTTTATACTCATTTTGGCTTTAAATGATAAATTTGGTCTAATTCGTTATTTTTATCCAGATTTGACAAGGTTTACAAAACTGAGCATAACTTTCACTACAGACCTCTGATTTAGCTGAATTTTATGTCAAATTAAAGAGGACTCAAAGATCTACAACTTCTATGAAGACATAAAATTCCCAGTCGGAGTGCATCTAGTGTGAAAATGTCTTTGAATGCAGCATATGAACTGTTCTGAAAATTCCAGCATTTAAGGATTTGACTAGTCTCGGTAAAATAGGCATAACTCCTCCACAGATGTCCAATTGATGAGCGATTAATTGCCTCTTAAAGAAGAGAGATAGATCTACAAAAGTTGTGAAGGCATGAAGATCCAATTCGGATTGCATCTGGGGTGAATTTAGCCTTGAACGTAAACCATGGTTCCAGAAGAATTCCAGCGAAATTGGACTGAATTTAGATGCATTTAATTGATCACTTTGTAATGCCTACATAAGGATTTGAGCCCTGGACCTTACACTCTATTTTAACACGTGAAAGGTGGCTGCCAAAGTGAAGAGAAAGTGAGAGGCAAGCTGGAGCACATTGGACAATTGGTGGGGTACATTCCAAAGACTTGGTGGGGGGACATTCCATTTTAGGGAGAAACTTTGGGCTGATTTTAGGGCTTTTTCTCCCCACCTTCTCTTGTCATATTGACTTATTATGTAGTGTGTGGGGCATGTCCAGCTATGAGGGATTGGTAGTGAGAGTTTTCCTGGGAATTCAGATTGTAATTTTCGTTGGAGAGAGACTTGGTTCTTGTATGAAAATCTGTTTTTATTCAATCTGTTTTCTCTCGCATTTTTCCAATCTGCACTTTGTTCTATTTTTCTAGCTTTCAATTTTCGTTTATAATCATCTCACCTTGATCTTAACTTGCTATAATTTCAATTTCTTGCTTGCAATTTCGTTTTTAAATAAGATGGAAGGTTAAATATCAAAAGGTTAATCTCTTGATTAAGGATTGTAATGATGCTTTGAGATTCTGTATAACTTAGTTTCTGCTGTAATTGTTGATTGTTCTTTATCATTCATGCTAGTTCTTTATGATTTGGTTTATGCTTAATATTCCAGATTTGGTAACAACTTATACCTTGGTTTCATGCTTAATGAAGTGAAGTATAAGTTGTTATAACTAGAATGAATGATGTATGTGTTTGCTTAATTCACATAAGGAAAACCATAATTAATTTTCGCTTAGTTGATTGATTTTGGTTTGATTAAGAACATCAGTAATTTGAGCATGATTTTCTATTATCAAGGATAAGTAAATTGCAATCCAATCAAGAGGTTAACCTATTTTTATCAATTGAACTTGTTTAGTAAATCTGTTTTGACAAATTCTGTTTTGAACTATCCAACCAAACCCCCCTTACTTTTGTTCTACACTTGATAGAAATTTGAATGATGGTCCTTGAGAGAGACGATCTAGGAGTCACTTCCTAGTACTACATACTAAATTGTATTAATTTGTGCGAGTGCGACCTCGTATCAAATATGAAGACCCTGAGGAGTTCGCTCACACCCTACCGAAAGACTACAACTTGACCTTCAAGTTATTAGCTGGTGCCTATAGAAGGGAAGCCAAGGAAAGATAGGTTTCCTTCTATCATATTGATCGTCATGCTAAGAAGGATAAGAGAATTGCCCCTTTATAGTGGGTTCACAGTTCTCTTCGCTGGTGTCAGACGAAACGAAGTACACTATCGTCTTAGACTGAAAACGACCATGCTCGGTCAAGTTTTTGGCTAAGGGCAAAGAGAAGAAAGTACCGTCTGTCCCCAGAACCTTCAAATATGCAAGGCACGTCTCCAAACTCCTTCCGTCTGCTGCTTATGCGCACCTCAAAGCAATCCAAGCTCAAGCCTCAAGCCCTATCAATCCAAAAATACAATGGATGATAGAAGATCATGAAGGCACTTCACAATTTTGCTCTGGAACCTCATTTGATGAGGATTCTACCATATGTGGCAGGGTGTTTCCTGGTGAAGCTTTCGCTTATACACTTCCTTCTGAGGAACATCCAGATATGGAAGTCTCTATTCCAACAAAGCATTACACATGGCAATGGGAACAGAACTTCACGGCTTACCTCACTCTTCCACTTTTCACATTGCGTCTGAAGAAGACTCCAACAGTGATCATTGTAATGCCCCTCTATATTTTTCATTGTCAAAATATTTTTCCTTTTCTTCATTTATTATTATTATTTGAAAATGTTTCCCTTGTTTTAGATTTCTTTAAATAAAATCTTAAAATAATTTCCCTTGCTAATAAAAACATCACAAAAAAAATAATACACATCACATAGATCACTTCATAACCATACATCAAAAGTTATTTACAAAATGTCACATAGGTACGTAATATTGTGATAATTAGAGTATACACATTATTCACAAAAATCCTCATGTTTAGCTATCCTTCCTTCACATCTCCAGATAGAATTATCCTGTTAATCTGCTCCCCCAAATAAAATTTAGGATCATCACAGGTGTCAAACCACAGACACAAACACGCAAGGGTAAGTTCCAAAAATCTTAAAAAAATACATATATAAAAATATTAATATAATACATATCATATAAAAATATCAATATGATACATATCATAATCAAATAAATAAAGGATGAATTATGACTTAAATAAAATTTCTATATGATGCATGCTCCAACCTCAACTCCAAAAATATGCAATGTGGTACCATCTCAGATAATACGACATCATCATTGTAAAACTTACCGACCAGTTGGGATTTCACAGTGGTGCACAGAATCTCATAAACAATCATGTGATCATCATGAATTAAATGAATTCTCACTATAAAAATCCACCAAGTCTGGCATCCCACCTAGACGCACGGATTAAGTTATTATCTGCACCTCTAACCGAGGCCACCTCTTTTGAGACATGCATGAATGAATGAAATCTTATCTCCCTTTCTAAAATCTCATTTAAAACAGCACCAACTTGTTAATATTACAAGTCCTCAACGTGCATAACATAGTTAATTAATCACAGTCCCAATCATCATCGAAGTTTAAAGAAAAGGTAAACAAACACAATCCAAGTTTATAATAAAGGTCATTCAAGTTCACAGCAAAGGTCATTCAAGTTCATAACAAAGGTCATTCAAATTTAAAGCATAAGAAAATGAACCGTTATAAACTTAAATTTTAACATTTTTATTATTGGATTGCTTTTTAATTATTTTTAGTTACTGACCCATTCATTTTAGTAATTATTAACCATTGGCTGAATGGTTTTAATGGTGAAATTAGCTTGAAACCATAATAATCATCCAACATAAGTTTTCCAATTACTCTTTATAATTGTTAGAAATCTTCATAAAATTAAATATTATATAGACAACTTAAAGTTATGAAATCAGTAAAGGTGGCAGAGCCTCCTAGTTAGATCTCATAATTTTAAGATCTCAAATTATTATATGTAATATAAACAAATGAAAGCGGAAATATTTCAGTATAAATATATAAAGATGCGATATTATAGACGAAAGCTGGAATAGCTTAGTTGGTTAGAACATGATTGAAAACTTGAAGGTTTTGGGTTCATATGAATAGCAAAATACTATTCGTCCATGATGACTGCTTGTTCATATGAATAGTATTCGTCGATGCACTGCTTCATATGAATAGTATTAAATCGATGCACCGCTCATATGAATAGTATTAAATCGATGCACTTGTTCATATGAATAGTATTCGTCTGATGCACTGTTCATATGAATAGTATTCGTCTGATGCACTGTTCATATGAATATTAATCGTCTGATGCACTGTTCATATGAATAGTAATCGTCTGATGCACTGTTCATATGAATAGTAAATTTAAATAAGTTTCAAGTAAGGTGGCAGAGCCTCCTAGTTAGAATCTTATAAATTTATTCAACAATAAGTTCTCATATAAAGAATTTGAAAACTTCCCTTACCTTAACTTATCTTGATCTCTCTTTGGAATGCTTTGAAAGATCTTTTAAAAGTTGAAAGAAGGTTGATTCTATCTTCACACAAAGTTAAGTGAAGTGGTTTTGGTTAATTTAGAGAAATTTGGAATTTTGACAAAACAAGCTTATGGTTTTCGTAGATTGAAAAACAAGAAAAATTTGGTATTTTGTGAGAATGAACTCCAGCTGGAATGTGCATTTCAAGTGTTCTTAAATGTGCTATTTATAGACAAAAAAAATATTAAAATATTATTTGTAACCAATTTGTATAGTTACTTTAAATAGTACTTAGAATTTTTTAATGAATGTCATTAATAATGTTCTTCACTTTTGACTTTTATTTATTTATTTCCAACCACTCCCACTACTTGTTTCCAGCAGCCAGCAGTCCCATTACGTGAGTGGAAGGCCAATAATTGTCATTTGCTTTAAAATCTTTACAATTAAATAGTAAAATACTATTCGTCTGATACTATTCATCTGATACTATTCGTCTGATACTATTCGTCTGATACTATTCATCTGATACTATTCATCTGATACTATGAATAGTAAAATACTATTCGTCTGTTCATATGAATAGTAAAGTACTATTCGTCTGTTCATATGAATAGTAAAATACTATTCGTCTGTTCATATGAATAGTAAAATAGTTAATATGCACATTTTTATAGAATTTTTATTAAATGTTTTAACTACATTTTTAATATACATAATTATTTATAAAAATTAATTTTGAGGGTATTACAATCATCATTGATGACACTACTCCTATCGTCGAAGAACCTCAAACACCAATGGTACACTTTGATGATATGGTGGAGGTTGCTGACAAAATTGAGGATGCTGAGGCTAATATTCAAGAAGCTGAGGAGTATAAGACTCTGAAGCGTAAGTATGATGCTTTGGAAGAGGATTGCGGGCACTTGAAAGCAAAGAACCGAGAACTTGAAGAAAATCAAGCTTCTCTATCGTCTAAAGTGCAGCAGCTGAAAGACATTGTGATGACCCTGCTTAACAAGAAGCCAAAACCTTCTTCGTAAACATGTTTGATGATTCACAGCCCAAGGGGGAGAGAAAAGAAGATAGCCCAAGGGAAAGAAGAATGGTACAAGGGGAAAGCATTGTTTGAGGGGGAGCAAACAAGTTAAAGCTTCGTCTGAGGGGGAGCGAGCAAGCAAGAGCAAGGAGCATCGTCTGAAGGGGAGTCAATTATACTTGTATCAATGTATTTTATTTTTTTTTATTCCTTTTAGTATAGAAAATACATTGTAAATCTTTATTGGTTATTCTTTATTGGTTTTCTGTCTATACCAATGTAATAATGTACAAAGATTACATCGCATTGATGTAACAATCTTTTATAAAGAAGTATTATTCAGAAAACATCGTCTTGATGTCAATCTGGCTTTTTAAGACTGTTTATTTCTGTCTAACCATGTCTTGTGCAGATTTTCGTGGTATGATCTGTAATCATCAAAAAGGGGGAGATATAGTTTATATTTATAACATCTTGAGTTAATGAAACATTCATGTTCTTGTTGTTTAATTTTCATATAGTTGTAATAAGTATTAGGATTATCGACTTATAATTAATTGTAATGATTGACCTTATCTTCTCCTATTGTTGTATTTTGTGTAGTTTTAGTTGACCTTACTATTTCAAAATTAAATTAAATAAATATTTTAAACTTTAAAATTGAATCATGGTTAGGATTTATTTGTGTGGCACTAGATCAAGGTGTTACGAGCAAGAATCATTTGCTAAAGTTTTTGAGAGGTTTCAAGACATACTGAAGTGGAACCCACATCAAGGTTTGGACAAGGGTTAACTTATCTAGCACATCTATGTTGGACTCTGTTCACTTAATCCTATTACTATTGACGCAACATGTGAAGGGATAATCTTAAAAAAATGAGTCAATGAAACATATAAAATAATTGAAGACATAGGCTCTAACCACCACCAAGCAACTAAAGACAAATGCATTATGAAAAAGCTAGTTGGGTTTAATTAAGTACAAGCTACAAGTTTTTCAAGTATTGAGAACAAACTCAATACTTTTAGTAAACATATAAAGATGATGAAGACATAATTGCAACTCATCCCCTCTCAACCTTTTGGTTAGCAATGTGATTAAACAGGTTATGTCATTGACAACTATCATCTTAATCTCGCGTACACTCAACCACAAGAAGGAATTAATTATATATGCAATAAGGGGAGAAATATCTTTAACCCTTACCTTAGTAGTAGTTTTAGCGGCAAAACATGATACTATCCTAAAATTTAATTGAAAACTATATACAGAATCAGATTCAACCCCTACCACCAAAGGAAGATGAGAAGAGGTTAAACCTGTAAAATACTATGATGCAATACATAACCAATAATGTTGTGAGGATGATAGCTAAAGAGAATTAGTTGTCTACCATAGTCACTTTGCTAACTCAGAGCATGTTGATACTCACTTGTTGCTGGTGCCAATTTTGTGACAATTTTGAAAATAATGTAATGCTAGGAACAAGACCTAATCGTCTCTTAATGACCAATTCTAATGAGGTTCTTTTTAGATTAGATGTAGTAAAATTGAAGGTTTTGGAGGAAGGGGTTGATGATTATGTAGAAAATTAGAACAAACGTGTAACAAGCAAGAATTTAACAAAGAGAAAAAGTGTGATTAACTTCTTGAATCAATTGCAATCAAATTCAACCATTGGTTACAAAAGATAAACATTTCCACCAACCCATAGTTCAATTGGAATTAACTAAGCATCCATTAATTTTCAATTCCTTTACAAGTCATAGAACAAGCATGTTCATCAAGAATCCAACTAAGCATCATCATACAAGATTCTAATGCTAGAAAACATTGAATACACATTCGATTAAGCATCCATATGCATCATCTATACTTATAGCCATGGAATTTAAGCAACCCACAAGAAAAATAGGGATTGAGCATGAAAATGAGCATTAAGCAAGAACCATAGATAGTCTCAACCTTAACATCAACATTTGAAGATATACAACCAAAAACTCTAACCAATTAAGAATTAAATTTGGGCTCAAAGCAATAATTAATTAAATAAGAGCATAAAAGATGATGAAATTTGTGGAAATAGAGATAAACACAAAACCCTCATGAAACATTGATTATAATCTCCTTAAGAAGTCAATAACAATGTGTTTTTAGCCTTCCATAGGGAATATTACTCAAAAAACTCAATAAAAAGACAAAGAAATTGAAACCCTAGCAAAGAAAACCTAAGAACCAAAGAGAATAGAGACTTCCTTACTTGAAGTCTCCTTGAAAGATCCAAATACGATGTTTAAATACGTA
Organism: Hylodesmum podocarpum; assembly: GCA_026586105.1. Taxonomy (NCBI): domain Eukaryota; kingdom Viridiplantae; phylum Streptophyta; class Magnoliopsida; order Fabales; family Fabaceae; genus Hylodesmum; species Hylodesmum podocarpum. The sequence continues at coordinate 2,692,489 of JALJEV010000493.1, read as the reverse complement.
TAAACTTTTCACAACATCCGCTCAAGTGCCAATTTGTCTAGGTAGATTTCAAGTAAAATGTTATCATGGGGTCAGACACTAGACCATAATTTGAAACTCGTAATTAGAAGAAAAAAAACACAAAAATGTGCTAGTGTTTGATGTGACACAATTTACCCTAATTTTATTGATAACATAATTTGATAAAAAGGTTTAACATGAAATTTCTAAACTCTTCAAAATAAAACAATTCTACTGAGTAAGAGGCTCACATTATTACACATTCTTTAAAATGTAAAGACATAAGTAAAGCATAGGTTAAATTAAATGTATTTGACACTCCAAAGTTCACACAATTTGGAAACAATCGAATAAATGATATAGATTAAAAATGACAAAGACCCTTGACCTAATGTCACTTTATAGGACACTCAGTCCCATGCACCGAGAAAGGTAATGCTAGTCTTAAGTTTGTTTTTCAACATCAAGCTCAGGCTCATACTAAGTCTTCACTTGCAATTAGCATTTAACCTACACACATACAAGAAAAACAAGAGAGGTGAGAAACATATCACATATCATTCTCAAAGGATAACATTAGACATAAACAAACTCACACTTATACATTACAAGGCATATTCAATTACAAACAGTTACTCAAATAATTGTAGTTAAGACACTTTTATCTCACATAGTTAGTATCTAATTCTACTTTGACTTTATACCTTTAGAATAGTCTAAGAGTATTTGTCTGTCCATAAGCTAGAGATGCCACCACGCTCGACATAAAAATCACCCCTAGAATTATATTCACATGTGTTTGTTAAGGTTACCTACCTTTGCCATAAGCTCTAGCTCATAGGCAATCAAGGTTTCTATATCAAATATCTTAGAACCTCTAAGATTTATGTAAACCTGACACGACCTCCATCATCTTGGCTTGTGTCTATTTCACATCAACATAAACTCTCAACCTACTATGTTCTTACTATATACTTATGTGTAAGCCCATTCTGAACTATCATAGGCTAGGTCACTCACAACTAGAACACCATCTAGTGCCCTTATGTCCCACTAGGCTAAGCCACTCGTCACAATAATACCTAGTATACCTCTTTTAACTCTTTATCGTGTAAGACTCATACACATGAATATATATTATCATCTCCTACAATACAATCTCATTCATATATGTACTCATGTATAACCAGATTCATTACATTAGAGAATCAAAAGGTCATTCAATACACATATGTATTAGTAATTCATCCCCTTTAGAATCAAAAGGTCATTCAACACGAATATACATGCTAGTAATAATTCATTAAAGACAACCTATTGTTACTAAGATCTTTACTTTATTTGGGAATTAAGGCAATTAACCAAAAGCTCATCTAATATAACATTTAATTATGCCTTTTTTATTTTATTTTGATTTAGATAAGTTGTAAGCTAGTCTAAAGGGATATTGGTCTTACTATTTTAATCTTTGCATGATTCAGGAATTAGGATAAAAGTTCTTGTCTCGAATAAAGAAGATATATAACAATAACTAAAGAGATTATCCTCTAAACTTTTGGTGTTCTACTTCGATATCGGTGACACTCCATCTAAGTATTCCTTTGAGTTATATATACAATAACGACAAAAAGATTAGTCGGAAAATGAATTTGATTTGTCACAAAGCTTTGCTTTAATATTCTTGAGTTTGCGAACTTAAGCCGCTGAAACCTCATTTTATCTTTATTTACCTATCTTATTTAAATATCTTATTTAAAGATTTTCTTAATCTTATCCTTTACTAGTTTAAAAGAAACTTGTTTTCTAAACCAATAAACTTAATACTAATTTAATAAATTACTAGAGAATAATAGCGTGTTATATTTGATGCTAACGGACAATGTAGAGAGAGAAAGTGAGAACGAGGGAAGTGGTTATGAGTGTGGAGTGACGATATTGGATGGTGATTGAGAGAGATATTAAATACAATTTAGAAAAGAGAGACTTACAACTTGGAACACATTACCAAATGAGTCTTTCAATAAAATGACAGAAGATAATAACAAAGAAGAATCCCATGAAACATGTTTAACCATTCATATTTAGGATAATATTCACGTTAAGTGTTTCTCATTTATTTTTAAGTTATATTGATTAATAAGTTAGCCTCGTAACTTCTACCTATGTATTTTAAAATCCAATGCAGCGCAAAACTATTAACTTTCATAAAAAAAAATTAAAACTTTAACCTCATCTTAACAATAATTTTTTCTCAGACATAAAGAAAAATATTTGGTGATCAACAGAAATAACATAAATACAAGTTAACAGTTTAACTACGTTGTTCTGAAATAGTAGAATAGTTAAATTATATTGTTCATATGTGCCAAAAATTTGTCCGACACAAATTTCATTTCACATTAATTTAAAAGGATTTACATACCTCATTAAAACTGCAAGCCATAATGTGTTGGCTTGAAAGCCTTGGTTAACCTGACAGCTTTAGGTTTAAAAACAAGGTTGGGAGACTCTGCATGATCAATACCAAAGGAGTTTTCGGTGCACCTGACGAGAGATTGAAAATTATGCATTTGAGTGGGTGAGGTGACACTACCAGTGCTTGGGAATTCTTTGTTTTTGTGGTTCTCTTCTTCTTTCTTGCTCAAATGATTCTTCCAAAAACTCTCAATCTCAACCTCGGTGCGTCCAGGCAATCGTCCTGCAATGATCGACCATCTACGGTACACATAGCAACCAAATCAGCGGCCAATCAATGTCCCAGAGTTTATTTTAATTACTATATATAGATTAGTAGTGTAAATTAAATTATCGATTAATTATACAATATTATATTTGAGAAACAATATTTTTATTTAATTACACTTACAAGTCATGTGTACTAGAAATTGTGATTGATTCATAAATATAAGAATTAAACTGTACAAGTTAGTAACAAAATTTAATTAAGTCATTAATCATTGAATTTAAATAATGATTAATAACTCTCTCACTCTTAAATTTTAGTTATTAAAATGATAATAAATGATTAAATTTTGATAATAAATTTATAGAAAAATAAAAATAATATAATAATAAATTTATAAAAATTAAAAATTATAATAAAAGTGAAAGAATTGTTTATATATTTTAAATATTAAGAACGACTATAACAGCCGAAAAAGTGGGTACTTATAATGAGGTAAGATTTTTGCTGTTGATGATTTTGCATTTATTGAATGAACAAAAATGCAAAACAAGGTACCTAAAAAATATTTATTTATTATAAATTTTAACTATAAAAAATAAACATTTATCTTATATAAAATACGTATTAAAATATTATTTACTCTGTTCCATTCTAATAGTAATTTAAGATTGTGCACTCTAACTAAGAAAATCAATTAATACAATTAAAACATTCCTTACTCTTTCTGCTGTCTCAAATATATTTTTTACATCCATGATTAATAAAAATAATGATATAAATGAGGAAAAGAAATTTAATATTACCTTAAACTTTCAAAATGATGGATAAATAAAAATAAAAATTTGATAATTAAAAAGGGAGAGAATGTTGGATAGTTTATAGAAAGAAAAATAACTTTATTTTGCAATCAACTGCAATACATAGTCAATCAGCCAACTTACTCATAAAATATATACACATCTTTTTTTTTTTATTTTATATATATACATATTTCTCTCTCTTCACATCTTATAATTGATTATATTCTAATTATCTTCGTATTTCCGTTATCTATCAAATACTTTTAAAAGAAAAATTAAAATTATTAAAATATTTTATATATATATATATATATATATATATATATATATATATATTTTTCTCTTCACAATATTTCAATTGTTTACGAAGAAAAACTACAACTGCAGTAAATTGCCTTGAACCTGAACCTAAGGGGACAAAAGACGAGTGATTTATTGGTCGCATGAGAGGCAATGTTTTAGAAACAAATTAAAAGTAGTAAGATGAAGAAAATTTCTCAGAAAGTTCATGAGAATCAAGCTAATTAGTGATACCTGTTCCCCAAGAGCTTATGGAGTTTGATTATAAGGTCCTCCTCATCCCAAGAAAAGTTTTCTTCATACATGGCTGGCTTGATATAGTTCAACCATCGCTGTTTGCAACTCTCACCACATCGATTCAAGCCTATAAATAGCAAAATAAAATAAGAAAGAGAGACAAGAAAATATATTAAAAATATTATCAATATAGATTATACGTTAATTTAATTTAATTATATAAAATCGATTTATAAGATGAGAATTAATTAATTTTTAAATAATATGATAAAAAAGTTCAAATGAAAGGAAATAAGAACTAGAATTGGTATATCAAGCAAATGACTGTGTACCAGCTGTTTGGGGAAGGTTTTGCCAATTTTCTTCTCCATGGACTTGAACATGATTCCTTAGAATTTCTTCTTCTTCAGAAGACCAAGAGCATTCATTTTCACAACAGGCTTTCCTTTCCATTTTGAAATTTTGGATATTTTATAAGCATATATTATGAAAATGTTGCATTTATAAGTACAGGGGTAGCAAGGTGATATTGTTAGATAATGTCGTACATAAACTTAAATAGATAAACATACGATGCACGCAGCACCACAAGAAACTAAGTATTATTTAAATACATAGGACATTGGGGCTGATCTGCTGCATAACATTGTACTCCCTTGAAAATGAAATGTGGAGCAAAGGAAAGGGGGCCACGCAGGGGCGGGCCTAGAAAAATAATGTGGGAGGGGTAAAATTTTGTTTAGAAATTTCTTTTTAATTTTTATTTTATTTTTTAAATCTGTTAAATATAACTTATTAATTATATAATAATTTTTTAAAAATATTAAAATAAATTTTAAAGAGATTAAAATTTATTATTAATATATATAAATTTATTATTAATATAAATAAATTTATATATATATATAAATTTATTATTAATATATATATATAATTTATATATATTAATATTAAATTTATTATTAATATATATATATATATATATATAATTATTTATTATTAATATATATAATTATTGTTAATATATATATATTAAAAATAAAAAAAACAAAATTTTGGGGACAATTGCCCCGAGTCATAACGTGGCTCCACCCTAGGGCCATGTAAGAGATAAAAACAAAAATAAGATGTTTCATCACAGTCTTAGGCTAGTGGGGTCTTTGAGGTCCCGATACAACTTGCACCTTAATCTTGAAATTACATAAACAATAAAAATATATAATAACTAATTATAAAATATAAAAAAGAATTAATAATAAATATATATATATATATATAATATTATGAATTAATTAACTAATTGAAAATTAGTTGTAAAATTGTTCCACAGTATAAGTAGCTTGAGGTAAATTTATTTTTACATTCCATTCTCTTTCTCTCCCGTCTCTTGCTACTTTAATGTACTCAATTTTTTCTTTTCTACTTAAAAAAACTTTTCCTTCCTCGAGATACAAAATCAATGTGTAAAAAAAAAAAAAAAAAAAGCTTATTTTATCTACATATTTTCTAAGTTTTAGATATTTAATATATAATTTTGATTATTTTTTTTTAATACATTAAATATTATTGTTAATTGTTTCTAGATATAGATTATTGTTACGGAAAAGTGTATTAGATTATTTATAGTAAATATCCTTATAGACTATATATTAGATTTAATATTCAATTAGGAACTAGATTAAGACGAAATTATTTTATACTTATGATCACGTAGAAATGTTAGAATAAATAATGTTAAAAAAATTAAATTGTTTATTTACTTTTTATTTAGATATGCAATCCATTAAATCTTATGTAAAGTGAATTTAATATAAATAATATTCAGAAGACATTTTGAAATATATATACAAGCACGAATGATCAGTAAAAGTTTTGTTATATACATACACGAGTAATGTCTATATAGATAAATGAAATACGTGTATAATGCAATAAAAAAAATTATCCTCAATTTTTTATAGTTAAATTAACCAAAAAAAAATTTAAAATTGAAGTTCGTTGACTAATATAGTTTGTTTAATAGTGACTAGTAAAGTCTTTAATTTTAAGTTAGACTTATTAAACTTTTTCCTCTTCTTCTCATTTTTTTCCTTTTAAGACAATTAAAACTTCATCATTATCATTTGTTTTAGATTGTTAGAGTTTCTGATGCTCTTTCATATAATATGAGGTTTGCTTCTCCTCCACATAAATAATCTTTTTCAAATAGAATGAAATCTTGAATTAGTTGAGTAGAAGTAGAGTATTATTCTCATCATCAAGCTTTATGTCAATATTCTCAAAGTCACCAAGAATTTTGTTAAAATCTACATATTGCTCTGATATTGATCTTGACTTTGTCATCTTAAAGGTATAAAATTTTCGTTTTAAACATAATTTGTTTGCCAAAAACTTCCTTAAATGTCTCATCACTAAGACACAAAATTATACCACTTCTTTCTTTATCATTCATGATAGTCATCTCCTCATGAGAGATTTGAAGGCATGCACGCTTCTCCTCTTGATGCATCTATATATTTTTGTTACATTAAGATGACTTGCTCTTAATTTTTCATAACTTAAAATTGTTGTTTCTAAAGAATTTCTTGATATCATACTTGGTACCCATTGTTCTCTTTCTAGCTCTTATTCTTTCCTTTATTTCCATATTTCTCACAAACAACATTATTTATTGGGTTTTAAATGAACAAGAGATACGAGAGAATAAAAAATTAGAATTATCTAAGATTAAGTAAACTCTATCAATACCAACACAACTATTATGTAGTAAGAAAACGTAAAATATGGTTAAAGAATAGAGTAAGGAGTATAAAAGACGCAAACATTATTTATATGAGTCGATCAATGTAGCCTTCATCTATAACAATAGTAAATTCATTATGTCAGGAGGATTATAATCAAAATAAAATAGGTAACACCACCGGCCCTGAGATAAAGTCTCTCCACAAGAACCTAGTTTTTTCTCCTTTTCTCTCCTCTCAAGTGTTATTCTTTGTGTTATTGATCTCTCTAAAATTATTGTATTCACGTACACCTCTCTATGATTGTTTCTTACTAATTACTTTATATTATTTTAGAGTTCTCTTATTTATGGGGTCCTAGTCCTTAGGATTTTACCACTATCAACCGATAATAATAGAAACTATAATGACTCAATCCACCATTACACTAAAACTACTCTAGTTATAGAATTAATTTTAATTAAAACTCTTTTGATTGTTTATTTATAAAAACATAAGTGAGATTTTTCCTTTTCTAATAGTTGAAATTAGTCATCATTCAACACATAATTATGTTCATATGTTTTTCTTTAATAACAAAACTTATATTCTTTTATAAATGTCATAATAAATGAAATATTAAGAATATAGATAAAAAAAATATACATTCATATGCACACCAAAAAAGATAGAAGAGGAAGGAAGAGGAAGAGTGGTGTCTTAGACAACTTCTCATAAGGAATGTCATAGGAAAGCCTTCATCTTCCTCCAACCGAATCTGTCATTATCACTTGTCTACTTTCCTAAACACCAGTTAGGATCATTGTTAATGTTAGTCATAGATAAAACAGATAAAAGTGAGTCTCGTTAAAACATAAAATAAAAACAATAATCATAATAATAATAATTACATAGACATAAACATCAAATTATCCTAATCACCAATGTTTAAGTATAAAGATGAAACACCAAACATCTACACAAAGAGATTTCATATCACACTTTCAATCACAACATCACACCTCAAGCTATATACATCATTTCATACTAAGAAAAGTCACACCAATCATTCACATTAAGTGCAATTATAGTAAGATATATACTTCTTACTCAACACCTCAATAAAACAACCTGTACTATCAATAGATTGTGAGATACAACCTAAGAATACACGTCTACCTGAAACTCTCATTAGGAAAACCTAACAAAACAATATCGAATATTTATTATTATATTTTAAGAAGAAATACTCGTGATTTAGCAAATTCTTTTCATTCAAAACATGAGCAAGATAAAGATGGTGAAGATGAATCATGGAGAATCTAAGTATCTCCAAGGGTGGGGGTGGAATGAAGATTTTGGGGTGATGAAGTGGTAATGATGATGAGTTTAGGTTTGAAAATTAAAATGGAGAATGAAAATAAGTAGAAAGGAGGAAGATAGTGTGGTGATGCTAGGGTAAGGAGAAGGAAGAAGAAGATGTGGAGAAACAAAAAAAGGAGAAGAGAAGAAGGAGATTAAAATAGGTGGAAGAAGAAAAGAAGAAAAGTGAAATTATAAGAATGAGTTTATAATAGAAGAAAAGACATAAAAAAGAGAAAAATAATAGAAAGTTGGATGTATTAGGCGAATTTTGATCAATGGCCAATAAAATTTTGAACACATTCAAAGTTTTATTTTGAATTCAAATACATATATTTTTAATTCAAATACATTCAAAGTTTTGTTTTGAATTTAAATACATATATTTTTAACACACTTAAAATTCTTAATATCTTTCTTAAATCGATATTAAAATAATAATTAATTAAATCTTTAAAAAATATTATTAAAATATTTCCACCTAAATTATAGTTTTTACATCAAATAAATTTTGAGTATTAAATTTTAAGATATTACATAAATAGCTTAACATGCCTTAACAAATGAAATAACAGACAAATGATACTTCACTCTTATAGATGAAGTTGCTCTTAAGCAAAGTCACCAACAAACAATGCATTAGACAAGTTTGTGGACACAAACTTAGGAATATTTTATAAATAACTAAACATACTTATTTATTTTTTAAGAATTATGATTGTCAAGCTTCATAATTCTCAAAGAGTTTGATTGTTGGGAATAAAATAATCTTGCTGTGTCAATAAGAAATCACAAAAAGAAATAACTAAAAGTGATACTAACTGACAAAGGAGAGGAGAGGAAAAACGAAAAAAAAAAAAGTGTAAAGATGTCAAGAATTAAGGTAGAAAATATAAGTAAGTGAAAAGAATAATTTTAAATAGATTTAAATAAATTTTTGAGAGAAGAGCATTTAAAAATATCAAACTTCATCCGTTTTATAAATAAATATTTCCAACTTTAATTTTATCATAATTAATCTTTGTACTTTATCTAAAAAGATATCATAGACTTTATTTTGTTGTAATCAATTATTAAATTTTACTATTTTTTCACACGAAGACTTCAATTTCAATTTTATCTTGACTAATACTTATATTAGGTTATAAAAAAAATATATTAATTATTCATTAACTTTATTTTTATAAATAAGTTTTCAAACAATAAAATGTAATAAATTTTTGAATTGAAAATCAAATTAATATTTTTAATTGTTTTTATTATTTCAAAATTCATACTTTTTATTATAATTTAATACATGAAAAAATGAATTGTAATAAAATAAGGAAAATATGAATGAATTTTTATTGACATTTGTGACGAAATAATTTAATTCTAACTTTGGTAAAAATAGATAAATTTGAAGAAAAAATTAAAAAATTTACCAAAGTTTAAGGTGTTTATTTATAAAAGAACTATATTAAAATTAAAGGTATATGTAACCTTTTAACAACTTTAATAAATTTTAAGAAGTAATTGTGACAAAATTAAAACTAAAAATATTTATTTGTAAAAGGGTAAAATTCATGGAGTTTAAATGCTCTCTTCCCTAAATTTTTTACATAAAATCTTATGAGAATAAGAAAATTATCCATGAGTTAAAAGTGAGTTTATATAAGAATTTAAAAATTAAAATTTCAAGAAATTAATATAAAAGAGTTGTTATTAATTCAATTATGCATAAATTAAAATAAGTTTATAAAAGAAAATGTTTGTTTATTTTCTTATTCTCTTTTATCTACAAGATCTCAGAAGGAATTAATCCGAACAAATCTAAATTATTTTTTAATTATTGTATCTACAGAATAAAAGTTGTTCTTTAGTTGAGTTGATAACAAGTTTTACATATTTATCCAGTGTTGTACTATGTTCTTTGTTTTTTATGTCATTTATGTGCCACATTTTAAAAATGCTGGTGAAAAGTTATTTTCAAAAATAAAAACAAAATTAAAAAGCACTTACTCGATTGAACCAAATTTGTTAACAAAAAAATTTGAGGTCAAGATTTTGTGCCAAATGCTTATCTTTGATGGTCACTACAATGGTGGGCCAAACTACAATCCATTATTGGTTTTGCACATGTATTGTCGACTGAAACAGTGGGCTTTTACCACGAGGGGGTTCACGTGGACTAATAAAATAATATTTTATTTGGTAAATTACTATTTTGTCTCAATTTTAAATTAAAACATTCGATTGTAATACATAATTTAATAAATATAAACTATATTTTAAAATATAAATATATATTATTCTTTAGACTATATATATTGTATATAATGTCTTAAGTATAATAATTAATTTGATATGACTTTATATATTATTATTACCCACAAAATATTTACATAATTTTTCTTATCATAGACGAACACATCAATCCACGTATCACTTTTCAATCTATAAATACCTATTAATTTTAAAAAATAAGTTTTGTACAATTTTTATATAGATTTTTCACTTTCTCACTTAAAAATATCTCTGCTATGTTATTTACCGAAAATATTTATTATACGTACACCCCACTCATATTAAAGACAACTTTCATATTTGTAGTATTCGAGCTCACGAGCCTGGATTCAACAATTTAGTACAAAGTTTGGACCCAACAAGAATACACGTTTTTAATGATAGGTTGAATTATATTTTGATGATAGTACTTTTAAGGTTTATTTTAATATTCTTTAATTTATTATTTTTAAAAATTTATTCCATTTACTCCTTTTGTCTATTTAAAGTTAATACTGTTAATAATTTTAGTACAAAATTGTCAAAAAATAATACTTCCAGTTTTTTGGACGTGTTTCCACGTAAGCAATTTTCATTCCCATTTTGCTTCAATGTTTTGAACTTGTTTCCTCAAATTCGTTGGGAGCTATAGTTACCCAATCAATGTCGTCTATGTTTGTAAAAATTTGCACAAAATACTCGTTTTGATTTGGAAATTTTTTTTGTCTCTTTATAACAACTCTTTATGAAGACTAGTCGTTTTCGTACGTTGTTTCTCTTATCAATTCTGTACCATAAATCTTAAATTGATACGGAGTTATTCAATATCGATGCATCTCAATCAAAAAAAAAAAAAAAACCCTAAATTTTGCAACAAATGAATGGCTGGATCGAAAGAATTGGGTAGGTCATGTTGAATTGTGTCATGTGAATAAAATGTATGAGTATTAAATTGCAAAAGTCTAATGAGTAGAGGAGTATAATGTTGCAGTGATATTATTGAAGTAGAAATGTACTACGCATAATCGGTGATAATAACAGTATTTTAGAGCAAAGAAACATGAATTAATGAGATACATCAGGCCTTTCCGATTGAACCAAGTGTGTGAACTCAACCCGAAAACGTGTAGGAGAGAAAGAAAGAACACAAGAAAATATTATTGTGGTTAGTTCTTCCCAACAAAATTTATTATTTATAATTTTTAAATAGAAAAATTAATAATCCTCCATTTTTTATACAGAAAAAATTATTATTTATAATTTTTAAATAAAAAAATTAAAAACCCCCTATCCTTTAAATTACAAACTCAATTTTCCCACATATAATTTTTACAAAAAAAAATTATAAATTATTCCGCATAATCTTTATAAACTAAAAATTATAAATCATATTACAAATATTCACGTAAACGCAATCTACTTAAAATTTAATACATTTTTCTTTTATTAAATTTAAGGAATAAATAAAAAATATGTTTTTCACTTTACACCTCCTTTTACTAACACAAGACACAACACCAGTTACTGCTGAACCGGATTGGTGCCTTTGAGAATCACTTGAGCTTGAAGGAGAGATGCAGGTTGCATAACCGGATAAAGTTCATTTGTAGTGAGAGGCAATGGAATATAAGGATGATTATGCTCACCATGACAAATTTTTAAGTTATGGAGAATGGAACACCAGATGGATCTTGGTGGTAGAAGACAGTAACAACTTGTGAGCAACTTGGCCTATTCTTTGTATTGCAGGAAAAAGGCCCAAAATACCAAAGGCTTAGTTTCTGATTTTTTCGTAAGGCTACTGTATGTTGTGTGTAAGGCTGCAGCTTTACCAATACCATGTCTCCAACTTGGAATACTTTGGGAATCTCTTTTGATCTGCATGCTTTTTCATAACTTGCTGGGCTCTACCTTTCAATTGTTTTAAAATGGCATCTCTCTAAAGTAATTGTTCTTGTATTGAGAATGGATCATTAGAGTTAGGGACATACTTCAAAATCTGAGGAGGGTCTCTACCATACACAACTTTAAAAGGTGTCATGCTAATACTAGTGTGATAGGAAGTATTAAACCAATACCCAGCCCATGGAAGAAGTGGATCCCAATCTTTAGTATCACTTAATGTGAACAAGTGCTGCAAAAATTGGCCAGTGAAAACTTTATCTCTGTTTGAGACAATTGTCTTAGTGAAGGATCATTGACGATCACAAGTCTTCCTTTCCAATACAACAATTTATCATGAACAAAATAATGTGGGGTCGGGGTTTGATTAGATAAACATAATTCCATGACCACTTTTAGCTTTGCATCGGTGGTGATAGTAGGTTTTAACATAGGTAAAATTTGGAACTTAGGTTGAGACCATGCCATATAAAAAGATTTGGACAAGAAGTCAGCAGCAACATTTTGCTTTGCCAAGTTTACATTCTCTGGTAAAATCATAACCTAAGAAAAATCATAGCCTAAGAGGTTGGGGTAAGAAAAATATTCAATAGATAACTAGACAATAAGAAAATCAGTTATAAAATATAAAAAGAGAAAAATGTTATCTATATGTACATGTTTAAGTTAGTTATGTAATATAATTAATTCTGTAAGTGAATTAATTGATTGAATTATTTATTATAATTGATTATGAAATAAAGTAATTATGATATTTCATGCCAACTTAATTAAATGATCTGACTAATTAATTGTCGTTCTTCAAATAAATCCATATCTTGTTTCAAGATTTTTTCCTAATCATAATATATTTCAATTTGAAAGTTCTCATATAAAATCCTTCTACTAATTTATTTCGTGAATGAAATTGGAAAACAATTGAAAGTATTTACTAAAGATTCGACTTAGATTATCCCTATTTTACAAATACGAGGAACTTAAATTGCTTTTGATTACATTCGATAACGAAAATTGATACTGTTGTGGAGGAACACAACCCGATGTGTTCATTCATATCTTAATATACTCAATTATTCTGTATCACTTCCTTGTATCACCATAACAAACACGAGAATGTTGCATTTTCATGCTTACATTCCCCAAATATATTTAGAAAAATTGAAACGAACACGCTCTAATGTTTTCTAAGAATTTACATAATGACATCCCCAATTTTTTTATACGCCATCTAAAAAATGTACATCCATTGAATTCAAGGGAAAAGGGACATTGTTTTTAGCTTATAATGAGCTAATAAAATTATATATAAAAAAAAAACTATCATATTTTAGATATGACTTGGGCCACGAAATAGTGATCCATTTCGGTTGGTACGAACCTTGCATAGACGATTTTAACTCCATACACTTAATTACATGTGCTTGGAATTTTTACTATGTACTATTTTACTCATTTTTTAACACTTGACATTCCTTTAATAATTTGTTATTACTGAGGTAATTTTTTGAGAGGACCACTCATTGAGTAACACGTGTCAAAAATTGCCTATAATATATACATTAGATAGAAGTTTGACGGAACCTAAATGCATACAGTGATGGATTTAGAAAATTATTTAAATTTTACTATATATGTTGTGGGCTAATGAAGCATGACCTGTTACACCCCCAAATGAACAAACAGATATGAAATGCCAATTGGGCTTTGGGTTTTAGGTTACACCATCATTATCTGCCCAAAATGATAGAAAATGTTGATTGGTGTTCAGCATAATGATGATGGTGATGGAGAATAAATTTAACTTAAAGAAGAAATTAAAGTTCGTGCTATAAAATTCAAAAAGGAACTAAACAAAATTAATGTTAAGAAGAGAATTATAATGAACCATTAAGAGATACAAGAAAGGAAATTCTTAAAAATAGATTCATATTTAAGGCTGAGTAAGTGGGCTAATTCGCCTCGAATTAGGGTTTCAATTTTAATCCTTTTAAATAGTGTGGATTTACGGGTCGTCCCGCGGATTCCGCGGGTTGTGCGGGCAAGCTTTTATAGACTATACTACTAATTTTTTTAAAAAATGGTGATCCAAACCCGCACGAATCGCGGGGTCTGCGGGCTGGCCCATAAACTTTTACCCATATATCCACCCCTATTCATACTAAACAATAATAATATATTAATAATTAATAATTTTAATTAGAAAAGTAAGAAGAATTAAGTGTAATGCGAGGTTCATGAATGAATCTAAAAGTAATTAAGACTAGAACATTTGAATTATGATGGAAGCTTCTCATAAAATTTAAGAAAGAAGGTCTAGATTGAAAATAGATAAAATGATGCATGTGATATGAAAAGTCGAAATTTAGGATTAAATTAATTTTTTGTTCGTATCAAATAGGTTTCTTTTATTTTTGATCGTTTATATTATTGTCCTTCTATTTTCTTTTTGAATGGCCCCTACCAATTATTTGTTTGCTAAATCTAATGGATAGACAGAAGTACAAAATTACATGGACCAAAAAATAAGTTTATATTTCCAAATATTAAGTTGGATAAGTAATTTAATAAAGATCTAATTCAATGGGTTCTTATCATACACAAATTTTTTATTATAAGTGTTTAAATTTTAATAAGTTGTTTGATTAAATTTTATTATAAGTATTTATGTGATACTTAAATGTTAGAATACATTATTATATACAAATTTATAAAATATTTTTTTATTATATAAATTCAAAAATAAATTATGATTAAAAATAAAATAACATAATTACAAAAATATCAAATAAATAATAAAATTACTATATATCCAAAAGTATTAAAATCAAAACGTTACTAGTCATCGTTGACTTATTTTTATTTTGCAAAGACAACAAAATAAAAATTATAATTTTTTTTCCAAAAAAGAAAAGATTGAGGACAAGCTAATCTCAATGCCTTGGTTGAGGCCAAAAGCTTTTATGTATAAGCTATATTTTACAACTTATCAAAAAATGTTATAAATATTTTATAGATAATATATTACATTTTTTTTAAGATTCTCTCAAATAACCTTATAAGATCTTAAAATATAAGATATATATAAATAAATTGGTGATAAACTTATAAAAAAACTTAAATAAATATTTAAGTTAAATTATAATAATTAAATCTTCAAATATTACACGTACATTAACGGGTGCGAATAGAAAAATTAAACATACAACGATTTTGTTATCCACCAGTATATTGACATTGTATAAAAGTTTAGAGAATTTATCATCTGAGAAAATATAAGTTTTTTAATTTTTATTTCCTGCTTTTACTTTGAATTGGAAAAATGTTAAGTTATTTTGAAATTTTGTTCTACATTGCAGTTTGATCCCCTTATAATTCTTAATCCAAAATTTTGTTCTTCCTATTTTCCATCTCAAAATTATCCCGCTGTAATTTCTAATTTGCAAATTTTGTCTCAGTTTAATTCCAAAATTTTAGTTACACCATTTTTAAAAATTAATAGTTTTTATTATCTTATTTAAATTTTGCAATTTTAGTCTCTCTATTTTTTTAAAATATATAATTTTAGTATGTGTACTTTTTGGTTGTTAATGCCTCAATGACTATGGTCTAACATTTAAAAATTGTCCCTAAAAAAATGCTGTATACTAACTGAAATATAAATAAATAATATGAAATTAAAATATTCTAATGATTATTTCAGTATGATTACATTACTGAGAAACAAAAAGAAGAAAGATAAAGGAAAAGTAAAAACACAAGAGGGTTATTATCGATGGAAAATGTTACATATCACCAAAAAGGACTTGACCTCGTCACATGTAGAACATTAAATGTAGGAGTTGAATTGTAATTTATAAATTTATGCAAACTTTTTCTTGATCATAAAAACTCTATCTAATCCATTAAAGAGTATGTTGAACTTTGAAAAGACTCTCATAGATATTTTTGTAATCAAAAAAAAAAAAACACAAACTAAGCATTAGCCTATTAGAAAAAAAATAAACATGTTTATTCTATATTAGTGGTCTTCACTATCTATTTCTTCATTATCAATTAAAATGTTACAAATTTTCTTTGCAACTCACTATTAACTCTTCAATTACTTATACAACTAATTTTAAATATTTTTTAACACAAAATCTCTTAAGCTTCAACAAATACTCTTTTTATATATAGTTTTTTCAAGTTTAACCAAAACACCATATTAAAATGAAAGGATAAAAGTAGATAGTTTTCAACTTCTACTATGTGCATAGGAATTTACTTTAAGATAAACTTATATTTTTAATAAAAAGAAAGAAATAAAATTAAATCTCATATAGCTAGAGCTTATTCACTTCAATTAATTTCTAATATTTAAATAGGTCTTTATATAAACTTTTACGAAGTAACTATAATATTTATTTTCAACCTCTATAGTACGATAATAACATAAATGGAAAAATATTTATTTGTGCATTAAATACACTAGCATAAGATATTTTTATTAAAGTTGATAAAATAATTAGTTTATCTCCATATATTATCCCTTAAGTGTACAAATTAAAGAAAAATTATTGTATTAACAAAAACTACTCTTCAACCTCTTAATTGTTTTTATTATTATCCTTAATACATCTTTTGAGACTAAAGCTACTATTAAATAGCTTTTCATTCTTAAAAACTTTTAGATTATCTCATTTAAAATTTATCAAAGTCATAAGAGAATATATTAAAAATAAAATTAATCTTAAACACTCAAATCACTTTATCGTATCAAAATTTATCTTATAAAATAAATTTTATTTATCTTTTAAGTTTATTAGACTCAAATCATTGCTCTTACCTTTATCTTATGTTTCTATCTATTTAAATAAAGATTTAATAAATTTCCCTCTTTGAATGATTACTGTTCTTGCTGGATTTTGAGGTGGTCCGAGCTGAGCTCGGCCCTAAAAAATCTGGCGGCGTGAGGGGTTGGAACCCTCGTGGATGTGTGAGTGATTTTGAATTTTTTTCGTCCGTTATTGTCGAATTCTCTATTAGTATTTATAGGAATCGTAATTAGGGTTCGATATTCGTGGATTTCGTGGGGAAGATAGTTTTAAGCCTAAGAATCCCGAGAAATCAGGGAAAAGATATATGTCCATATTTGTCCAGATTTGTTCTGTTTATGTTGAGCTCAGCCCGGTCAGTGGGGTGAGCTCGGATCCAGTAGATGAGCTCGGTGTTCATCCCCGGCCCAATACAATTACAAATCATTCCCCCTTTCATATTTCTTAAGACGAAGAAGTCTCATTAAATAAAAGCTATTTTATCAAACTAAATCTAAAGTTTAGATTACGTGTGATTTGACAAACAAATTAAAAAAAAAAAAATCCTAAAATTTGAGTTATATGCACGTAACTTTCTAATCTTAAGACATGAATCTTAATTCTGAAACTCCTTAAATTTATAATCAATAATTATTTTAGAGTAAACAAATTTAATTCATATAATATTTCATATCAAAGCATAAGAATATCACTGAAAACTCAAATTGGATAGAATAAAAAATTTGATATGTTCTGATTTTTTTTTTTTTTAAAAAATGCTTTATTAAGAAGAATTAAAATGAAGAAAAGTAGTAAAAACTTCTCCTAGGCTCCCTTAGAGCAGATGAAGTCACTCTTCAAACTTCTTTTCTCTAAAGGCTCCCCCTTTATCCAAATATCTTTCCCTTTTTGTTTATCTTTTCCTCTGTTATAATCTTCTTCATCATTTCACCTCCTAATTAAATTAGCCAAACGTCCATTTAGTCTGTTGTCAACAGTAGCAGTTCTAGGCATGAAAGCCCATAATTTATTAGCCTTATCTCTGGTGAGGACACTGCAACGTCGCTTCATGATAACAGCCTTGTAATCTTCTTCCTTTTCTTTGTCCTTTTGCAATCAACTTGTGCAGACAATGTTCCAACTTCTCTCCATAGCCAGTGGAATGTGGTAGAGAATCCTAGTTCAAAACTTCTGACTCCTGATGTTGCTCTAGATGGATAGTTTCTGTTACAACAATCCCTTTGCAATTGGCCTTTATCCATGATACAACAACTCCCTAGCTTTGTCTTTCGCTTTGTTCCTTGCACTTTTTTACGGCCCATTTTCTAAAAATATTTAATAGATAATTGTAATATATAATAATTATAAAATATGAATAGAAAGAAATACATATTTAAATATATATATATATATATTCTGTAGATAAATTAATTGATTAACTACATATTACAATTGACTGTTATTCTTAAATTCTAGTGCAAAAATTCTACACTAACCCAACTCTTACTTTCCTTTTACGTTGTGTTTAACTATGTTGCAAACATGCACATATGCACTTAGAGTTAGACATATATTATGAGATCTAGAGTGTGTAAAAGTGAACATCTCATTTTCCACTTATTTTGTGTTTGGTGCACATAAACTTGATTAGTTATAAGCGTTAATAGATGAATCTCCACATGTTGAAGGGGTATATTGAGATTAACTTTTGAAAAATAGTCTATGGAAAAAGATGTTAGAACAAAAAAATAATGATACAAACGTGAGGCATAAACAGCAATAGTTGAAAAGATTGATCCTCCTCATAATAATTAAAGGTAGGAATATCACAGATAAACTTATCCCATGAACACCCACGGTAGAGTATCCTTCTTGATAAAACTCATCTCTTTAATAAATTACTTTTTTTTAATATATTATTATACTATTATTACTGTTAGAAGTTTAATTTTTGAAATTAATTTGAAATTTAATTACACTTAGCATATAAGTTTCTTTTCTCACAATAATCTAATCAATCATAAATTAATAAATTTATTGAAGTTCACATTAACTATCTTAAAAATCTTTTTTTAACCATATATAATTACTGTAAGAAAAATTTACACTATCAACAATTAGAAATCTTTCTTTGTATAACTCTTAAATAGTTATAGTAAAATTGGAAAGTTATAGATCAGACATTTGTTGTCGAATATTTTATGTTATTATAATTTTGATGGACCTTTTACTATGACACTATATTTTTTTGGTGTATTGATGATATTTTTGGTGCATTATCACACTATATTTTACCACATATAAAATAGACTCCTGTATACATTGTCATGTCTTATATTTAATTTAGATTAATAAAATATACCATTACGGGTGTCATATTTAATTTGAATTAAGTAAGGTTTTTTTTTTTCAGAAATTTTGTTTGGAATTCACAAAAAATCATCTACATGACGTAAGTGTATCCAAATTAACCCTAATAATAAAATGGAAATAACAGGTGGTGGATATACTGACTATTGAATATGCATCATATCCTATCGTCATCTATAATTATATATACAATCCAATTATCCAATGGTTAGATATTCGGAGTTCAAATGTTAAAAAAGTATCAACTTAGTTTAAAAATTGGGTATGTGATTCTTACAGTACATAAAAATTTGTCAGATTAACATTAATTTTAACATAAATTATAACATTAGCAGTAAAATTAACGTATGAGTTAACAAATTTAAGATTACCATACCAAAATTAAAAAAAGTTATATAGAATTTTGCTAAATATTAAGACATAGCGGGGTCCGAGCGTGAGCGTGACTGTCAAATCTTAAATATTCTCTCTCTTCTTTCTCTCTGTATTCTCAGTTCTCACAGAAATATTCATAGGACAAGTCCTTCACTCCATAGATTCCATTCAATCACTGATTTTTAACTGGGACTCCCTCGTTTTCATATTTCAATCTCAGACCCAAAAGAAAGGAAAAACAAAAAAAAGTATTCTTTCGGTTTCACGAGGTACGAATTTTATAACATGTATATAAATATATGTAATGATAATGTTGTTGTTATTAACATTACTCGTAATAATAAACTATGCAATAATTTGTTTGGTTGAATTTTCACATATTGCAGAAAAAGAAAACAAAAAAACAGTGAATTTTGTTACCTCGTCCTTGTTTATTTCTAATCTCGTTTCTGGGTCGCACATTGATTTTATCGGTTCCGTGCTTTTCATGTTTCGTTGCTGTTTCGTTTTTGTTTTGTCGAATAAAATATTGTAATGAAGATCTTCCACAATTTAATGAGTTTTAGATGTGTTATAACTCGCAATCTTTGAACTCAATTTTTGTTTTAATTTTTTTGTCCTACTCAATTTCTGTTACTAAATTTATCCAGTTGCAGGTTTTCTTCCAAGTACGGTTCAAACATCTGAACTTTGATTTTTTTTTTTTTTCATTACATTACTTTTTTTATTTTTAAATTCAAGGTTGAGATTATTAAACGGGGTTTTGGTTTTATTCAATGTATGTGTGTGTTCGCCGAATTTGGTCAATTATGTTTAGCAGCATGTTGGATGGTTACATCTTTTATTTTTGTTTTCTGAAATTTTGTTAAAGAAAAAGGTTAATGATGTTTGTTGTCTGTGTAGCAGTACCTTCATAGCCTCATATCATATACTCTGCATCATTGACTAAGTTTATTTTTATTTTTTGGGTCTTTGAGCTTTAGGTAGCTGTTTCCTGAGTACAATATAAAAAAGTTCCCTTTTATGGAAAATGGGATCTGACTTTTCCCAACTCATACAAAAGATAAGAATAAAAGTTTATTATTAGAACCTATAATAATGATAATAATAGTAGCAATATGCTTATAGTCTGATTCCTCTGGAAAAGGAACTCATGGAGGTCATGATTTCTCCTACACAGCTTCTTGTCTCATCTGTCCAAGTGCCTTAAACAATTCTAAAATTGGTCATGTTTTGTCTCTCTGTTGTGGTTAGTGCTGATAGGGGTTATGATTATTATTATGGATAAATTCTTAAAAAATTGACTATAGAATATTGTTTTTATGTGTTTTCTCACCCTTTGTTATATATGATGCAGGAGTGGTTCTGACTTGAAATAGCTTCTGAGATTCAGAGAGGGGAATGGAGGGAGACACATTCTCTGGCCTAGGCAATGGTGCACAGATTGACACAAAGATCATGCAGTCATTTCAGAAGAGTTTTGTTCAAGTGCAGAACATTTTTGATCAGAACAAGGTACTCATCAATGAGATAAATCAGAACCATGAGTCTAAGGTGCCTGATAACCTCACCAGAAATGTGGGGCTTATTAAGGAGCTGAACAACAATATCAGAAGAGTGTATGACCTATATGCTGATCTTTCAAGTTCTTTCACCAAATCCATGGAGGTTACTTCAGAAGGGGATTCAAGTGGTGCTGTGAAATCAGATGGGAAAGCCAGCAACAAGAGACACAGGCCTGTGTAGAGAGATTGTTGTTTCCTTGTTATTCTTTTGCTTGGTGAAGTTCAAGAAGTGTTGAAAGGTAGAACACAAGATTAGGATTTAGATTCTGTAGTTGAAGAATGAAGGAGCTCTATTGTATTACAGGACTTTCTCTACAGTACATCACTTAGTCCTTATATTTCAAATAAAAAAAAAATGATGATGATATATTGATTCTCCTCCACAATTTCTCTCATTCTAACCTTGTAATTTGTAATCTAATAGAAATCTAGCATGGTTGTGCTACTAATTCAATCATGTTGCTGTTGTTCAAATTGGAAATAATAAGTCTATTTTTTTAATCAATGCAGTTTTCCCCCTTTGATCATGTCATGGAATTTAATTTACAGATAAGCTAGCTTGTATGAGGTAGAACTTTCAGCTTCCATAAACTTTTTCATTTTGTCAAATGGGGCAAGAGGGTCATCATAAATCTTTGTTGATCATTATTTGTGATGGGAACTTGTCATTATACCTTTATTTATTTCCTTTACAAGTTCAACCCAAAATGTTGTAGCTAGTTCTCACTTTAGCTAATAGCTGAAATTGAGAAGGGAATACAGATACTGTTCATGATTTTAATATTCCAGTGTGTCCTTGCAACTGAGAAGGGTACATTACACAAATACATGTGCGTGAAGATGCCCTGAAACAGTGGGGAGAAAGCAGCATTAGTCTATCTTTTTGGTTCCCAATCACACACCACCACAGGAACAGAATCTCAGATAAGAAACGAGGTGCTTTTGACAAATTTTTTAATTTTTATACCAAATGAATGGTATTAGCTGGAAACTTAAAGTATTATATATGAAAAATGATGTTTAGATACCCCATGTTAGTTAGTTGATACTTAGGAGAAAAAAAAATAGGAAAGAAAAATGTGAAAATAATAAATGATACAACATGGCAATAAAATATATAGAAAATAAATGTGAATATTAAAGAAATATTTATCATGTTAGATTGTGCAAAAATTATTACTCATTTTATATTAGCTTCAAACAAAGCAACAGTGTGTCCAGCGACAGATAAATGTATAGAATAATGATCACATCCCTTGGATATACCCCAAGTGGTAGCTGAGAGAATAGGAAATAAAAAAGAAATGAGAAAATAACATGTGTGAATGATGATATGATAAGAAAGAAAAAGAAACTTAGAAAAGGGGTGTATAATGGAAGTAAAAATTGGAATGTAATAAAGCTAGACCTGATATGAAAATACTAAGAGTGACCCAACAACATGACAAGGGACCCAAAAGGTTCTCTTTTGGGATTGAACTGAATTTCACCATGCTTATCCTTTCCTTCTGATTTCTTACTCCTTTTACTATTTAATTCTCTCCTCTCTCAAACCCCATCTTTTTATTGAGTAATTTCATCTACACTATTTATTTCTTGGTTACTGAGAATTAAGATCAATCCTTTGAAACACTGACATCTATTTAAAGAGTCCATCTCTCTTAAATTAATTTTCATATACATATAATACTGATTGAATTCTTAGTAGTATATTTAAAAGATAAGGTTATCTACTAATCATTCATATCATGTTAATATCTATACTTATTTATAGAATGATTTTTACACATAAAAAATGATGTATTTGATTAGAAAAATGATGTAATAAAGAGAAAAAGTATAAAATAATGTATATTTGAATAGTGTTTCTCTTTTTTATTCCACTTATGCAATAGATGTCCTCAATGACAAACCTTAGAGTTGATAATTCTCTGGTTTTGATTTCTCCCTCTCCCTGATTGAGCAGATGTCTATGTTGGGGGACCCATTGTGTGGCATCCTAATTTTCTGATCTTAGTAGAGAGGCCCACATGAGTGATAGCTGAAAATGGCCAGTTTCTGGTTTAGATTTTGCACATTGAAGGATAGTACCTTTTCCTTATCTACAAAATCCATCCCTCTGTCCGTACTCTATATTCACAATCAATTTACTCATATCAAACTATAATTGTTAGACCATCATGTGTCCATGCCCTCTGGACTTTTCTTGGCCTTACATTTGAGAAATCTAATATTCACTATCACATTTCATAATATAATATATATGTATATGTGTGTGTAACAGTCTTTTTCTTTCAAAGTTCACAAGATATGTGGAATTCTTATACCAACATGTTGGTTGATTATTCATGGACTAAAGACTCTTTGGACTACACAAAAGATATCATATGTTAATAATAACACTAAATTTATTCTTTTCATCAAGAAGAGGGAGAATGATTATATGATAGTAGCACATCTTGGATGACATAACCCTATGTATTAATGATTAACCTACATTTGTGCACAAAGGAAATAAAATAAAATAAAATAAAGGGAAGAGGTAAATAAAGGGAAAAGAAGGTAGAGAAATTATTAGGACCAAGACCAACACTTTGTTTAAGATTTAAACCAATCTTCCTATGAAATGTTTTTGATCATTAATAATTTCTTTCTGTGGGTTAATTTTTTTTAATAAATGTCATATAAAATTAACTAATCATGATTTAGATGGTGATTTTAGATTACTTAATAATTTATTGGGGGAAAGAGGTTTTGGGAAGGGTGTAAAAAATGCATATGCATGCTACGTTTGAGATAGTGATCAAAGGCTAGGAAAATCAGATATAAAAAAGGGTTTGGTCCCTACACAAGCCAAGACAAATTAAACATTGTCTAGTACATAACATGTGCAGTGGGAATCTACTTTTACCTTTCTTTCCCTTTGTTCCTTGCATTTCCAGCAAATAGGTTGGAAAGAAAACCATCTCTAGTTTACCCTTTTTGAAAGCTATTTTTATAATAATGCAACTTATTGATATCTACATCATTGGGTTGGACCCTATTACAGTAATTCAACTATAATAATCCCAGCCCCATGCTAGAAAATGTTTTATTATGATCAAATGAAGCTTATAATAATTTGATAGTTTTAGTAAGTTTTGTAATCCTCTTCTTTCTTTCTTTTTTTCTCTTGAATTAAACTATATAATTTCCATTTAGTTGACGTTTAGGAATGACATAGAGCTATTAAAATTGCATACTTTAAGAATATTAATAAACTTTATGACGTTGACCTTGCTTGATAAGTGGTAACCCTCTCCAAATTACGTTTTTGGGATTTATATTGGATGCTACCGTAAAATTTAATATAATTTCTTAACGATCTTTGAAGGAAGAATAAACTAGTAATTAAAGAAATAAAAAAGACAGAAAGAAAGAAAGAACGGATTAAGAAATAGGATTTACATAAAGTGGAAAATGATACGTGGTTTATTGTTTAGACGAGTAACTCATAAAAAATAAAGGAACTTCAAAAAGATATTGTTTTTACTTGAGTAAAAATGAAATTTTAACAAAAATAATATAAACTTTTAATCATAATTTTTCTTCAAATATATTTTTCATTTGAATGTTATATACAAAAAAAATTATGTTAAACATTACCAACAATGTATATAAAAAATTTCAAATAATTTATTTATTCATTTTCTATTTTTTTCTTTATTTTATTCATTACTGTTCTTATAAAGTACTTTTCACTCTTTAGTGTGTAGTTCTCTAATTTTTAATATTCAGATGAGATGTTAATTTTAAGATTTTTTTGGTTAGGAGTGAGATGAATGTAAAAAAAAAAAGTAATTTGATGTTCAAGTCAATAGTACATGACTTTTAAGAAATTTTTAGAATAAATACTTAATTATAAATATTTTTTACATATTTATACTCTTTTATCACTTAATTTGTTATTTACTCTAATATATCTATTAATTAAAAGTTTCACTTTAATACAGTGTAGATTACATTGTATGTCGTTTACACCGATCATTTGACATTGACCTCCTGATATAGTAATCTTACTAATACATCCACTAATTAAAAGTTTCACTTTAATCTACAATCGTTTACACCGATCATTTAACATTGACTCTTGATATAAATAATCATCAACTTAATTTAACAAACTATTGATGCGCCTAATTTGTCCTTACCAACAATTTTTTTCTTCTTTTACTTTAGTTATCATATTTCTAAAAATTTATTTTATTCTGTTAAAGATGTTCTGTTGTAGTCATTCATAATTTGTGAAATCTCCATGAAATGTTTTGGTGTCTATCACAGTGATTTGGATTGAAAATGCTCTGTTCTTAAACATTTAATCATTTTTTGCACTTATTGTTTTGTTTATGATCAACTTAGAATGAATAAAACTCAAACAAACGTTAACTTTGATTTTATAAGACGTATATAACTTTATTCTTGATAATTTATGTTGTTAATAGAAAAGGGAAATTCTCACTTACCTTTTTAGAATCAAATTAATTAGAGTTTTCATTGAATTATATTTTTCTGCAGCGACCTCTATTCACTCACAACTTTAATAATGATGTTCTTCAAATTAAAATATAGACAACAACACATGTATTAATTTAAACAATTTAAATTTTGTATTTGGAAATAAAAATACAAGTCAAACTCGACTATTCTTCAAAATAGAAAAAAATTATGAAAATGAAATATTTTTCAAAATCTAATCAAGTACCATAATTAAAATTTAGCTAGTCATAAAAATATAATTAATTTTACGAGAAGACAATTATCATTATACATTGGAATACTCATTTTAGGAATACTCATTTTAATTGATAAAAAGTTAAAATAAGGGAAATGTACTAATTACTCGTGAATAACACTCTATGTACATGGTTAGACAATGGTTGAACGACCTTTGTTCAGTTTAGGAGAATCTATTTGACAAAGCTTCCTTGGAACATTCTCGTAGAACTAGGTCACAAATCTTTTATTTATAGACCTGCACCATTCGCTTGAGTAGATGAAAAATGGATTTTTGATGTAAAGTTAATGGGATGATTAAAGATTAAATTTTATTGAAGAAAAATTGGAAGTAGTAAATTTAAAAGACTAAATTCGTATAAGAGACACAACTTCATTTATAAAGTAAATAAACGATATATAAAATCTAATGGATTTTTTTTAATATATACTAGACAAAATATCATCTAGTTTTAATCATTAATATAAATCGTCAATTATATTTAATTTGTATGTTTAAGTTGCGACATTAAATTTGTCTAAACATTAAGCGTAACATTTATTTGAATATTAAAAAAAAATCATTAATAATAAAAAATTCGCCATAAAAGAATAGACTTACGTGTCATGTCAATTTAAAATGAAAATGATATCATGAATAAATAGAAATAATTTCTAAAACCTTAAATCTTAACCTTCATTCTAATTACCTTTTTATAAATAGGCTTCTTGCATTTACATTCATTCTTTATTTTCACTGGTTAAACAACTCTAAGTTTTTACACTTAAATACTCTCTTCTTCTTAAACATTTTTACATAAGGAGATCATCATGGAATAAAAAGGTACGTCTTGTACTTTCTTCATCAAGGAGATATTCCCCCATAAACAAGCCGATGATGATATTGTCCAACTTCACAATGTGCACTGAAGACTTGATTGACATCCTTATTTATGTAGGCTGGATTAAGTTTATTGAATTTAATGATACTTTGACATCCTTATTTATGTGAGGTGAATTAAGTTTGTTGACTTTAATGGTACTAGAACGATGAAGGCTTATATAGAGTTATGAAAGAATGTCAAGGAAATATTTGGTAATATTATGAAGTGATAAGAAATGAATATATATATATATATATATATATATATATATATATATATATCAAATATTTAAAATTATGATTTGTATGATTAAAAAAAATTATTATTATTCCTGTGATTTAATTTTTCATTTAAGAAATTAGAAATTTTAATTTTACTAATTTTAAGATTTAATAGATATAATTTATTTTTAAACAAATTCATTATTCTGACTCACACTTTGGAATTTTTTTATAAAAAAAAAAAATTATATATATATATATATATATATATATATATATATATATATATGACGTGTAAGTGATTTATATCTTTTATAATTTTTAGAATAAATTAAATTTGAATCATTGATTATTTAATTTATTATTTTTATCAATAAGATTATATATACAAATTTTTATATAATTATAAATTTATTTAACAGTTCATCAAATCATTTCAATTTAATGTATTGTATGATATTAAAATATAAATAAATATCGATTGTTAAGTAATATATTTTGAAAAGTTAAATTTATATAAAATTTTATATATTCAATTTTATTAATAAAATATTAAATTAAATTATTCGATTATTTAAATTTAATTTATTCTAGAAGTTATTAATATATATATATATATATATATATATATATATTAATTTAAAAAATTTCCCATTTCAAAATTTCCCGATATGCATTTATTTTATCCTTTTTATTATATTATTTATATTTGATATTTATTATTTCCTTCTGATTCTCTCTCCTCGTTAATGTTAAGAATATTAATTTTAATATTTTTTATATATAAGAAATTTAGTATTAATGGTTTTTGAATAAAATAATAAAAAAAGTAGTCATAGTTTTATTTCTTATGACAGGTATACACGGTTCCTGTTGGTCAATAAACAACAATAAATGTTCAGAGGAAAAAAACAATCAGAATGAAATTTATATTTTTTCTTTGAATTTTTTCAATTGTGTAATTAATGAGACATATCTAAATATTTATTTAAAATGTGAATTGAATACACCTGTATTAAATATTTAGACAAGGAAAATATTATTATACAACTCAAATATGACTTTTTCTTAGGGGAAGATACCTGTAGTTTCCAAGGAAAATATTTATTTTGAAATTCCATGACACGTTTTTAATAGATATTATTAAAATTTCTTAGTGTCATCATTTATTTGAAGAATATGAGTAGAGTAAGCATTAGCTCGTTAAAGTGAATAACAGTAATTTACTTTTTGAAAGATGAAAATTATAGAATATTTATTATTATTTTAATTCTTAAATTTAATTATTTATTATCATTTTATTCACTAAATTTAATGATTTTTTTTATTTTTGTTCTAAATTAAAGATCAAAATGATAAAATTAATAATTAAATAATAATAAATATTTTTAGAGGTTAAATAATAAATATAATAAGTTTCTAGAAACTATTTTACTATTTTCCATATTTTAAAACTAAATTATTAATTTCTTATTGTTTTAAATTGTAATGACCAGTAAAACACTCCAAAAATCAGTATACTCCTATGTTAGAAAAAGAATTAGGATAAACTATTATTAAATATAATTAGTACATCATTGACTAATTTTACTATTTATCTCTCTAATAACTGTCTTTGCAAGTGTGAATTGTAGTCAACCTCTAGAATTGCAACCCCTTTTCACACCCAACTTAGTCAGCATATGGGTCCACACCTAAAAAAATAAAATAAAATTTAAAACAAAGTCTTGTTTGACTAATTGAGTATAAATACATAGGAAAATGAGAGAGACCCTCACACTTGTTGAGAGAGATCATAAACCTTCGTTGAGATATACATTTGAGAGTGCAAAAACATGAATTCTACAAACCTAATGTTGTTCCTAAAGGCAGTGATGGTTCTGTTTTTTCCAGTACTTATTAACGTTGATGAGCAGTATTTTGAGTTAGATCTGATTGGAGATTACATGAACATGAATGTTCATGAACAAGAAGAAGATGAACTTGGGATTGTAGACAACGAAGTGGCTAAAGAAGACAAGAACGGTGATTGGTTTCAACAAGAAATCGACTCACAAGTCAAATGGTGCTTGGCTTTGAACAAGTATGTATTATTTAACTTCATGATTTTTTGCATGCATCAATCTGTCTTACGTATCCATTTTCACATCTAAATTTTGTTTGATATCTCATCATGAATTTGGTGTCTTAGAGTGGAGTATCAAGGGGCAAGTGAGTTCCAGAATCTAACCGTTTTGTCTACAAAACGATTTGGAAAGGTATGTTTAATTTTCTTGATTCATTATAATCTATATCTTTCTTTTAGAGCAAAGATCAATTGAATTTGAATGTAGTCTATATATTTTCATCAAAGTTCTTCCACCTTTGTCCAGACAATAATATGCACCTAACTACATACATGCATATATATATATTTATTGTAATAAGATTAAATATCAATTTTGAGTTTTTAGACACTTTTTTATTTTAAATTTTAAAAAATTTGTTTTGATTTTTTATGTTTTTAAAGTTATCACTTTTTGACCATGTTAAAAAATTCAATCTTTATATTGATAATAGTATGCACCTAACTACATACATGCATATATACCTTTATTGTAATAAGATTAAATATCAATTTTGAGTTTTTAGACACTTTTTTATTTTAATTTTATAAATTTTAAAAATTTTGTTTTGATTTTTTATGTTTTTTAAAGTTATCACTTTTTGACCATGTTAAAAAATTCAAGTTTTATATTGATATTATTATGAATTAAATTTTAAAATCATTTAGTTAAAATCGTAATGATTTTTAATTATTGAGTGTTAAAGTGAGAAAAAATTAATGATACATTTTAAAGCTACAACAGATTAAAATGATACATGTTTTAACAGAAAAATATTTAAAAGGTCAAAATGATATATTTTAAAAACATAAAAGACAAAAATAAAATTATTTTAAATTTAAAAGGACAAATTTTCTTGTAAAAATTGTTAATTTAGATATTTATTTAACTTGTCTGTTATGTGTAGGCTTTGGTGATTGATGGACATCTACAAAACACAGAATTGGATCAACACATTTTCCATGAAAGCTTGGTCCATCCCTCTCTGTTAATACATGATGAGTATGTAAACATAGTTCTATTAATTAAATTTATCCTGTTTATAAATATTTTTATATGTATATTTTAACTAATTGAATAACGATTGAACAGACCCAAAACTATGTTCATTATGGGAGGTGGTGGAGGATCTGCCGCAAGAGAGGCACTGAAACACAACAATATTGAAAAAGTGATTATATGTGATAATGACAGGGTAACTTCATAATAATATAGAGATATTGTTATTCATTGTTAATTAATAAGCATGTTCTTTTTTTAATGCATGTAGAAAAAAAAATGTAATTATCTAAAATTTAAAATAAATTTTCGTTAGCTAAAATTTTCTATTAATTTTAAAAAAAATATAATTCATTTTTTCTTATTTTTTTCTCTTAAAAATCTTTCCAAAAAAGTAAACCTAAGCATGCACTTGTACTTTTCTTCTATATATCTCTGATCTGAGTTTAGTATGCTTAACAAATAGAACACTGCGAATTTGATTCGCGAGCACATGACGACAAATCAAGCTGCCTTCAATGACAGAGGATTCAAACTGTTTACAATGATGCAAGGTATAAGAAATTTAGAACTTCTTTGTATATATATAGCTCCAAAAGCAATTTTGGTGTTCTATAATTTATTGTTCCTTCAGTACAATATTTTGTTTAATAAGCACATTTTTTGGGTTTTATAAAACTATCTTCTCAATACTTGAATAAAATGTTTGAAAAAGAGAATGAGAAAATATGTTTAAATGATTAACATTTGTGATCTTATTTCTATTGCATTCTCTTTCTATCTTATTGTTTGTGGTTAATTATTACATACAGATGTGAACTAGAGAAAAATGAAGAGAAGTTTGATGTGATCCTTGGTGATCTTCCTGACCTAGATATACCAGCATCAAATCATCTTTACACAAAATCCTTTTACGAGGATGTTGTCAAACCTAATCTCAAGGACAATGGTCTCTTTGTCACACAAGTAATTAATTAAGCCTTTTCATTATTTTTTTCCTTCCCTTTTCCTCAACTTATGTACAAAAATGCAAGACTCACCTTGGACACACTCACTTTATTAAAACTAGTTATATATACCTAACCCTCATATATATATATATATATATATATATATATATATATATATATGTAGGCTGGTCCTGCAGGAATTTTTACACACAAGGCTATGTTCTCCCCAATATACAACACTCTAAAGCAAGCTTTCACTTGTAAGCACAATTTTTCCTTATAATTAACATGCATACATAATACTTCTTAATTTCCAATGTGAGATTTCGATTATTAATTAACTGAAGTCTATTTCTCTGTAGATGTTGTTGCATATACAGCACTGGTGCCATCCTATGGCGATGTTAGTGGATTTATTATGGTGAGATTGAAACCAAATATTTCAAAAAAAAAAAAATATATTTTTAGAATTTGTTTAAGAATTTAAAACTAATTTTTTCATTAACTAATTTATTAGGCTTCAAGTGCACCAATCAATATTGATGTTGAGCAACTCAACAACAGGATTGGTGAAAGAATTAGTGGGGAGTTGAGGTATCTCGATGGACCTCTCATTGCAGCGTCCATGGTTTTGAACAAGACCTTGAAAAACTCGTAAGTAATATATACTAATCCTTGTATTATTTATATTAATTGAAGCACTTCATCAACTTTAATCCAATGGTTTTGATGTTATACTGAATGTGTCCTTCAAATTTTCATTGCAGACTCATGGAGGAGACTGAGATCTTGACTGAAGAAAACTTGAACATTGAATTTGTTCGCAAAGGCGAAGTTTGCAATCATGCTAATAATTAGTCTCTGAAATCTTTAGCATGGCTAATAACATTGTTCCGGGATTTATATAATAAAGGGTTATTAGCAATTAAATAGAATGTTCTAAAGTATTATGAAAATCTCTCTCTCTCTCTCAATTCTCTTTTCCATGCATCATTGCAAGTCACAAAATCACCTCATTCATTTCTTGTAAACCAAAAACAATAATATTTAATGTTAAATTAAATCGTATAGACAATTCAACAAAAAAGAAACATATAAAAGATAACTGTATGGTAAAACGTGATTGTTATTTATTTTTTAGTTTTACTATTTTTTTCGGAGGAATGAGATTTTGGTTACACATTTTTCATTTACTTCAATGATACATACTTCACAGCAAATAACAGTACTCAATTGAAAAACAAAATGCTCAATCGTATGAAAAGAGAATAATGTCTTGAATCCTTTTCAATGATTCACATAACTATACGAGTAAGGGTGAAATCTAGAGTCTTAGGTAAAATCTAGGTAAATTTCTTTCTATTGGGGTGAGGAGGATTTCTAACTCTTAGATCTTTGATTTAGGGTTTTTAACAAAATTCTATTTTTCTTGTATTTATGTTTGTGTTCTCTATAGGGAGATTTTATAACTATTTTGTGAATGGAAATTTACTTTGTAGATATGCTCATAGACACAAATCTAGCCATATTTTAGGCAAGTAATAGTTGATAGATGCTTTGTTGTCTTTAAGAAATTCAAATCTTAATGTTTATTCTTACTTAATTCACTTGAGGATAAAAATTTAATTAATTGCCTAATGAATTAAAAATAAATTAAAAAATCCTAAAGATAAATTGCCAAATCAAATTGAATGAAAGAAAAATTAGAAATTCTAGGTGAAAAATAAGATGGACGATAATCCCAACATTTTCTCCAAACATTTTCATGTTGTGTATATTTTATATATTTATTATATCTTTAGAATAAATTACATTAATATTCCTTATTTTTTATGTTTTTATAAGATTTGGTAAATACTTCTGTTTTTGTATTCCTAAACAGAATCTCCTAATTATTTAAAAAAATATTACATTAGTATTATATATATATAAATTTTTTTCAAAAAACAAAATTTGATTGAAAAAAATTCCACAAATAAAAAATGTAAACTTTTATAGAGAGTTTTAATATTTATTCATATACTACCAATTTAGTTCATGTGATACATTGCATGATTATTTATTTTATAAAATTAAATTTTATAATAAATAAGGCGCTTAAACTTTTTTGCAGTATCTTCTAAAATTGTGATTTTGTATTACCATTGAAACTCCGTCCGAAGGTACAAGTAACTTTTATGTCTTTTTGCTCCCAACCCACTGTTAAAGGATTACCCTATCATGAATAAAAATATTTGATAGACTGCAATACGTGAGTTAGTTATAAAATATGTAAAAATAGAAAAAAAAATTAATAATATATATATATATATATATATATATATATATATATTATGAGTGAATTAACTTACAAAGTAAAATTAAAGAAAAAAGTTCAAATATGTAAGTAGAAAACAGTATTACCTTCCACGTTAGTAAACACAATGTAAAATGTTATTTATATAACTCATACAACAACTTGTACATGAACATACATTTATCTCTTATTTTTATTACTTATATCTTATAATGATTAAAAAAAGAAACATATCATGGTATCATAAGCTACATTTTGTGAATTTATTTATTTTTTTCAATTTCTTATCCACCCTCTATTTTTACTTTTTTCTTGAAACATAACCGTGTTCCTACTTTTTTATTTTCTTGCACTAAATCCTCATAAATTCAAAGTATTATATTAAAGTTATATTCGAAGACATGATTGATGTGGGAGGTGAATGTAATGATTAAAAGCATAAAAAATATTTATATAATTACATAAAATACTATTGCAATTATTTTTTGTGTATATAATATATTTCTGTCAAAATTAGTAGATAATTTTCTGCATAAACTAACTTGATTGATAAATTTTTTGAGTTCATTATTTTATTAATTTTTAAAAATTATTATGAAACCACTTTACAAAGAAAAATAAGAAATACTAACATCATTTTTATGATTAACTAGATCTATTAAAATTCTTAATTTTTGATGGTTTCATATTTCATTTGGAGTGTCATGTAGTATTTTTATAGAAGGATAGAAATAAGAAATCGGTCTATAGGGGTAGAATAGTAATAAAATAACGGTTCATCCGGACCGGGTTCGGTCGGTCTTCAAAAACGATTATCGATCTCTCTCGCAGTCATATATATATTTTCCATCTGAGTTTGTAGGGGGAAAATCGAGAATCGGAGGGAGAATGTCAGTGAATCTGACGACAAACGCGATTCCGGCGATAATCAGCGGCGACGTGAACGCGAAACCGCTGGTTCAGGTTCTGGACGTGGTGTTAATCTCAAACAACACCAATAACTCGCAGCAACAACAAAGGTATTGTCTTCTGCTATCCGACGCCGTTTTGTCTCACCACGCTATGCTCGCGACTCAGCTCAACGACCGAGTCCGAACCGGACGAGTTCAGAAGGGTTCCGTTGTTCAGCTTCTCGACTATATATACACTCCTCTCAAAAACAACAAGTCTCTCTCTCTCTCTCTCTCTCTAAAACCTATTTTTCAATTTTTATTCATGTAATTTCTGCAAGTGTGAATTTTCATGGAGTGTTTTTACTTTTTCTGTTGTTAGAATTCTGATTTGGTTGGAATTTCACTTCTGAAAGCAAATCTTTAACCCTTCTAGAGGATACATTCTTCGTGACATAATTCATTTGCCCTCATAAACCCGAATAATTCGAAAAGAGAAAAAAAAAAAAAAAGTTGAATTTTTTTGTTAACGCGTGAATACAGAAATGCAAGCTAAATGATTGTTTGCAAGACCTTAGTATTCAGTTGTTAGAGACTTGTAGCGTTTTTGAATTTGCATTGGTTTAAAAATTGCGCGAATTTCACTTTTAACTTAAAAGCTAATTTATTGGGTTAATTTCTCCATTAGTACTTGTAGAAGAAGAAAATACGAATGAAAAATTGAACAAGCTAGCATAAGAGAGCTTCTACATATTAGCTTATGTATAAACTAATTCTATCTTGTTGAGAAGCTTATTTTATTTTTCTTCCTATTTTTTCTTCTATAAGTGCTTATAGAGAAGTTTATGCGAATTGGCCCATAGATGAATGCTAAAGAGTCAAAAACATGTTGATGGAATTTGCATCCTCAAGATTTGGTTTATTATTTAAGATTAATTTATTTAGTTTTGTGTTTTTCCTTGCACAGGATTATTATGGTTCTCAACATGGAAACTATAATACCTGAATGTGAGATCATTGGGAATCCGAAGCCATATTTGAGTTCTGAATTACCAACTATGAGAGCTGTAGCTGATAACAAAGTGGAGAATTTTCCCAGGAGTAACAATAATAATAATTCTGCACCCCAAAATGTAAGTCATAATAGCAACGAACAGAATTTCAGGCCAACAATTCAACCTGCCTATCAACCACCTCCGGTTTACAAAGGCCGCGGAGCAATTATGAAAAATGAGGCACCAGCACGCATAATTCCAATAGCTGCTTTAAATCCTTATCAAGGTCGGTGGGCTATCAAGGCTAGGGTAACTGCTAAGGGGGATCTACGTCGCTATAATAATGCCCGTGGTGATGGGAAAGTCTTCTCATTCGATCTCCTTGATTCTGATGGAGGTGAAATACGAGTAACATGCTTTAATGCTGTTGTTGATCGATTCTATAATGTAATTGAGGTTGGTAAAGTTTACATGATATCCAAAGGTAGCTTGAAACCTGCTCAGAAGAATTTCAACCATTTGAAGAATGAATGGGAAATTTTATTGGAATCAACTTCAACGGTTGAGCTTTGCCCAGATGAGGATGGTTCTATACCTAAACAGCAGTTCTCTTTCAGGCCCATCAGTGACATTGAGAATGTTGAGAATAATGCCATCCTTGATGTTATTGGGGTAGTGACATCTGTGAATCCTTCAGTTCCCATCTTGAGGAAGAATGGAATGGAAACCCAGAGGAGAATTTTGAGTCTAAAAGACAGTTCTGGCAGGAGCGTTGAACTTACACTGTGGGGCGAATTCTGCAACAGGGAAGGACAAAAGCTGCAAGAGATGGTGGATGCTGGGTCTTTTCCAATTTTGGCAGTGAAAGCTGGGAAGGTGAATGACTTCAGCGGAAAGTCTGTAGGTTCTATTTCTACCACACAGCTTTTCATAAATCCTGATTTCCCTGAGGCTCATAGCTTAAGAGAATGGTTTGATAGAATAGGAAAGAATTCTACTTCCCTATCCATTTCTAAGGACATTACTCCTGGAGTACCGAAGAATGAGATACGCAAAACTGTCTCTCATATCAAGGATGAAGGATTGGGGCACTCAGACAAGCCAGACTGGATAACAGTAAGGGCAACCATATCATTCATCAAGACTGATTCATTTTGTTACACAGCTTGCCCTCTGATGATTGGAGATCGACAGTGCAATAAGAAAGTTACTAGGTCGGGTAATACAAGATGGATATGTGATAGGTGCAACCAGGAGTTTGAGGAGTGTGATTACCGATACCTTCTCCAAGCTCAAATTCTGGACGGCACAGGATTAACTTGGGTAACTGCTTTCCAGGAAGCAGGGGAAGAGATTATGGAGTACTCAGCAAAGGAGCTGTACTTATTGAAACATGAACTGCAGGATGACGAGATGTTTGGAGAAATAATCAAGAGCAGACTTTTCAAGCAGTTTATGTTTAGGCTGAAAATCAAAGAGGAATTATATGGTGATGAACAGAAGGTGAAGATTACTGTAGTCAAGGCAGATAAGGTGAATTATTCTTCAGAGAGTAGATACATGCTTGATTTTATTTCCAAGTTTTGTAGGTAGTAATTGTAACTTGGTTTCATCATCTTTTGATAGGATGAGCCACACAACCTATTAATATTAGTCTTCAAGATTCATATAGAATTGGCCATTACTCATCACTGACCGTGAGTTACTGCATGATTGTATGCCCATTGTTTTTTTTTTTCCCGGTATGCCCATTGTAATACATATATTTAGCTACCATCAATTCCAGTTTTAATTCTCTCTTTCATATTACAGTATATATTCATTGCTCTAAGTGATAGCTCATTTCACTGCGTGATCACACTATTGTCGATTTATCAACCATTCTTCTTCCTACTATCTGGTCCATTCTAATTTGCTGTCAGCTATATTTATACTTAATCTTATCATTGGTCTTCTAGTTAAATTTGGTTCTCATGCGACAGAAACACGTAATTAAATGTCTCTGATTTGTCAAAACGAATTGAAAACTTAGAATTAAATTTCGTTCTCATGCAACAGAAACACGTTGTAAGAATTGAAAAGCTTATGCTCAAGCGGAGCATGAGTCACATATTAGTACACACAACAGAGGGTTCACTTCATTTCTGACGAACATTACAGATACATATCATGATAAGAGGTGCAAAAATAAAAAACAGTTTCTCAGAACTTCATCAGCTTCGCTTGACAGGATCGAAATTGGAAACACCAACCACGGCACCAATAATGACAACAACAACAACTCCACCGGCGGCGATGCTGAGCAAGAAGTTCTTGAGAGAAGGTGTAACTGCAGCCTCGGCAACGTCGGGAACCATCATTGAAGCAGTTAATGCAGCTGCTGTGAGCCCTGTCACAACTTTCTCCTTCATGGAGGCCCTCACTTGAAACCTTCCATTGGGTTTTGATGCTGCCACTACCTTTGAAGACCTTAGAGGGAGTGGCTTGAAGAATGCATCAGAGCTTGGCACCACCCTCTTCTGGCTGGCATAAGTTACTGGCATAGCCATTGAAACTGCAGAAGTGGAAGCCATTTCTTTTGTGTAGTTGCTGTCTTCCTCGTCTATTTGTTGTTTGTTTAGCTTGAAGCTTCTTTGAAGAGTGAGAAACAGGGTTGGATATGTTAACGTGTTTTGAGAGAAATGGTGGTGGAGGCAGAAGTGGAATGAGAGGTGGAGATTTTAGGCATATTTGCCTGTATCTGATGTGGCAGAGTTCCTATTGGAAATTGATGGATAAGGTTATCTTATTGGTCCAATCTTCACCTATTGTGTTGAAATTTTAGAGGTATTGAATTGGAGTATAGGATCTTTCTTTCAACAGAAAACACAACATGATTTTGATTGGCTTAGTTTAATAGGGTTACTCTGATAGTGTCTTATCAGAAAATTCCAAAAAAGGAAAAGAAATATTTTGTACGTGTTTGAAATTTCGTTGTGAATGATGGAATTACGTTTACGATGTAAAAACCGTTATTGTTATATGAAAATCACATCTAGGACAAAGAAACTCAAAATTACGTTCTAATGTTAAATCAAACATTTTATTCAATGATGTAGTCACGTCATTTTATTATAAAAATAAAAATAAAATTCAATATGGTTGGTAAAAAATCATCTTAAGAGAGGAAGGACTTGCTTCAATGATACTAGTTTTGCTGTTAATTTAGAAATATCCTTCGTGTATAATAGATGAAAATAGAATGAATAGATTGTTAGAAATCTTAATGAAAATAAGATTGACAATAACATAGACATGAAAATATAATTTTTTAAATATAAATATACACTTTCTTAAAAGTAATAGTTTATCTCTTATAAAAGTGCAGAATATCATAAAATTTTCCTTTAAATATATAAAAAATTATGTTTAAGATACAAAATGAAGATTCACAATCATAATTCGCATTCTAAGAACTAAAATTTAATGGGAACGAGGATTATCTGTTTGTGTTGTTGGTGCTACAGAGAAGAGGTAGTCTTCATATACTATTTTTTTTTTATTTCTATATTATGACAACTTTTATATTTTAAGTTTATTAAAAAATTATTTTTATTTCATAATTATATTTTATTTTTTCTTGTTCCACTTTTTTCTTTTTTAATCTACCAACTTCATTCTGAACATACAAAGTGAGGGATAACACATACAAAATGAGGGATAACAGGTATATTTTAGATAAATGAATTTTGATTTTAAAATTGTCAATAATAAAACTACCCATATTCTTAACAAGTGAAATAATTATACCGCTCGTAATAAAACTGGTCCCAATTCATGGTTTACATTAGTTATTTTATTATTTTCATATTTGTTTGAGAACAATTCATATTATTTATAAAAGTAAAATCCAAATAATTAACAGTATGGTTAAATTAATTTATTAAATGTGAATATAATTTCTTGTGAAAAATTTTAAAAGTGTTTTTGACAAAAATAAAATGAATTTTTAAATAAGAAAAGAAAAGGTAAAAGCCGTGATGGCATCATAGATGCTTGATTTTATCAGCAGAGGTAAAGTTGCATCATAATGGCACCATGATGAACAATATCATGCAAAATGCTACCTTTGTTCATAATCACGATAACAAAATATGGGACTTGATCACTAAGCTTACAGCATAATAGGGTGTAAGAAAATAGATGTAATCATGAAAGGAAAGGAACCAATTTTTTTTTTTTCACGGGCAAATTTTGTTCTTCTCAAAAATCCCATTAAGCAAAGTCAAATCACATAAATGCAATTTTCATCAAATTAAACATAAAAAAGTTCAAAGTTCTAACACAAAGATATGTTATGACGATTGATGCTATTATTAAGACAACATAATAGTTCAGATAGCACGTGGTACGAATAATACAAGATAAACATCAGATCATGATACTTCAACATGACTCTGCCTCTAACATATCATATTATAAAAGGAAATCAAATAAGGAGAGAAACAAAACATATGATTTTAACTTCAACAACTCTCCTAATGAATATGTCTATACCCAACACCCCCTTTTCTTTATCATTTGGCAACTTGGTATTCTTTTTACAGTTTGCAAGTTAAGACTTCCACAATGGTGTACCAAGACATGACACAACTTGTGATCTTTCAAGTAAGAGCTCTTGTAGTGATCTTTGCTACTCCTTCCCAAAACAATGCCATTGATCTTGGGTGCTAATAGATAGGGAAACATACAGTTAGTGGCTCACAAATCAATTTCACTTTTCTCCAAGAAACAGCTAAAAGCACATTTTGGTAACTCTTGCACCATTTCAAATGTAAATTTAGATTAAAGATATAAAGAATATCTTTCCGCAAAAATACATTCAGGACGGTTATCCAACCTTGCACTTAAACAACGATCTGTCACACCATCTTTGATGTTAAACTGGATTTGACTATATGGAAAACCTTTAGTCTTGAACCAACATAAGAGCACAAAAATTTTGTGCTACATACTTGCACCATATGAAAGGATATATCACATTAGGAAAGGTGTCTTCAAAGTGTTCGTGCCGTTGAGTCTTCAGACCTTACATAACTAAGATGAACTTCTTGTGGCAGCAGATGATATTTAATACCAAGGTCTTCAAGAATTTTCTTTAACTCCAGGACTAAATCAGATCTTCGGCTACTCTTGTCCCCATAATTCTGAAAATTTATGGTGTGAGTAACATTTAGACTCATTTTCATCTTATTTACATTCTCAATATCCTTAACCACTACGCTGTGGTTTGGACGCCAGTGCTGAGGCTTACTCTCCAAATATCTGAATATTTTGTCCAAAGACAAGTTACTTGAAATACACAAATAGTGGAGACAATGTACAAAGAAATCACTCATCTCTAGTTTAAACAAGCACTATGAAAAACTTCAAAAGTAATAAACTATATCACAAAAGTAAGAAATTGAAGTTCAATTCTTTGCTTCTCACACAAATGGGAAGGAAAAGAATCATGAATTAGACTAGTCATATTTATATACATTTTAATAGTATACTATGGGTAATCTTCTTGATCAACTAGAGATTTCTACCCAAGATCACCCCCACCCTTTTGGCTAGAGCTCAGAGCCAGAGGATAGATAAAGATAACAAAAGTATTGCTTTAATATCCTATTTAAGGAAACAGTTGGACTAAATTACCTTACAAACTAGAGACATGCACAAAATATGCAACTAAAATCTTATAATATCAAAATTTATAGTTAGAACAAAGTAAAAAACATACGATCTTAGCTTGGTCTTTAAAGCTCCAATACTTTCAATAGAAGTAGAAACATCAACAGCAAATTCAACTGAATCACTCATCTCAGGACTTCTGTAGAAGTTACTGATTGGCTTGGTTGCCAGAACTGAATTTGGATAGAATATCTTTTCATTGTCATATCTCAAAAAGACTGTGGTCAGTATGTTCATCTCTTCTACAACCATCTATGAAGTATATAATAAATGTGTCAGGCAAGCATATTTTGTCACATGAATGCTAAGAGAGCTGTCAGAGTTGAAAACTACCTGAACACCATCAATGACACAGCGATCACCAACATCAAATGGGTGCATCACAAAAACAAATATAATAGCTTCAAATACAGTCTTAGCTGTGTTGCCAAACATGAAAACCACAAGTAAAAGCTGGGATGAAATAAAGACAAGAACTTGAGTTGTTAAGAAACCCATTATAAGAAGCCACACGATGATGATCACAATAAGCACAATTACTGAAGCAAGCACATTCAAGTCATCAACAGCTGTTTTGGTATCATTTAGTGAATGTACAAGTGATCGGCGTTCAAGTTAGACTTTCACCTGCAAACATGAATAATGTGAGAACCATGCTTGTGGCATTGAAATGAGTAATAACTTGATAACTGGCAGTGAAACATGCATGTTGCGAATTTAACAAATCTATGTTGCGAATTGGATCCTGATAATTGTTACCAATTCTTAGGATAAAACAACAATGGTAAAGGAAACAGTAAACTATTTTTTCTTTGCAAAAGGAAACATTTTGAAAATTAAAACTATGTAAATGCTCAATACACATAGTCTAGTGCTTCTGCTAAAATAAAATGTAATATATACTATATGAAGAGACTTTACCAGCCAGTTCTTCAGAGACTTCCTCTTAATTCTACCCGTCTCAGCTGCCCCTTCAAATAGTGGAAGCAAATTTTCCACTTCTTCCTTTGTCATGAATCGCAAGAGGTCATCCTTCTCAATATACCTAGAAAATTTGAGGGTGAAATGAGAACACAAGGGAATTCAAGAGAAACTGAATCAGTTAAAATTGCAGAGTTTTTAGAGGGTAACAATGTTACTTGGCTTCTGGCTTGGCTACATTTCCAAAAATTCTAAAGGCAGCTGCCTTTGCTTCCCACTCACTAGTAATTTCATTATCTTTCTGGTCACTCTCATCTTCATCAGCACTCTCTGGTGAATAGGAGACGGTAGACAACCCAGAACTCCTTATCACATTAATCAACCCTTTCATAGTCCAAGCAGAAACCTTCTCTTGTTTCATTTTCTTGAGCTTGTCCACATCAATGACTTGTTCTTTCCCCACTTCATTTGCATTAACCGTTGTCTTAAAACTGAGTCGGCCACTACTCGAATTCTTGCCTACTTTCTCTGCCATCTCCATCAATGGAGGACCCGAAAGTGTCCTCAGAATGTATTGATGAAAGATGGATTCTTGAACCCTGTCAAAAAATCTAGTAGATTGAAACTTTGATGCTAACAGTTTTATCAACAATGTCTTTGCTAACCATATAGCTGCTCCAATAACACAAGAACCAATGGTTCTAGTAATGTAACTAAGAATCCAAGTAACCTTTCTGGTTCTCTTCACTCCATGGTTGAAAATCAAATCCCATGTCAAAAGAATCAAACTTAGCCATATAAAGGCCAGAACACTATTCTTCACTCCATAAACAAAATACAAAACCTTCTTCTTAAACAAGAAGTTCCTCTCAGCTAAAAACACCAAAACATTGATAAACCACTCAGTGAACAATCTACCACACAGTATAACCAACACCAACACACACCATTTCCACAGTTCCAAACCCCAAATCATCCTCTGTTGCAACTTATGAACCGTCAAGCTTGCAATCAAAAACCCCATTATGCAAACAAAAGCAAACCACTCAACAAGACCCAATACTCTCCAACTCTTACCAGATCTCTTACTCACTTCAATATTTGCAGTCTTGTACACTTCATCATCCTCATCTTCTTCCCCTGGAGTCCCAAGCAAAGGGGTTCTTGGGGTAACAACAGTTGTTGTTGCTTCAGGAACATCCCTTGGAGAAAAAACTGCAACATTATTTTTGTTAGGAGAATTCCTAGCAGATGAATTCGAACTTGTCATTTGAACCTTTTCTTCAACAAAGTTTGCATCTTTTGGATACGGTGGTTCCACCATTCTTGACTTTGGTTTCGAAAACTCAGACCGACCCATCATTCTATA
Organism: Hylodesmum podocarpum; assembly: GCA_026586105.1. NCBI lineage: Eukaryota > Viridiplantae > Streptophyta > Magnoliopsida > Fabales > Fabaceae > Hylodesmum > Hylodesmum podocarpum. The sequence continues at coordinate 2,649,017 of JALJEV010000493.1, read as the reverse complement.
TGTAGTTGTCACCAACTATGTGGAAACTTGACCCTTGTTTTTTAAATTCTCAACCTCTGTGAGTTCAGCATTTGAGTCTCTGAACCCTTTACTTATCTGGGTACTGTTCTGAGCAGAAAGGGAACTGCTTTCAGCTACAGGGAAACTTCTAGAATCTCTTTGTTCCGTCTTTGCATTCACTGCGTCTTCACTGTCTGAAATTCGTAGAACAACCTCGTCCGTTGCCACTTTCTTGTCTGCCACGCCTACTTGTTCTTCCATCAATAAACACGATGATTTTCAGCTATATTAAAGGTGAAACAAGTAGAAGGGTCAAGTGGGGGTTAGTGAAATCGGAAATTTTTGCGGCAAGTTTGAAACTTTGTGAGAATGGCGCATGTAGAATGGGAATTATACAGTTGCTGCGGAGAAAACATAAGATGGTGGAACTGCGGTTGTTTATGTATGCACTGGACTGTAATTATCGAATCTGAAATATTGTTTATATATTTTTTTCTCTGTAGAAAGAATGAAGCGTTGGAAACCACATATGAGGAAATATGAGAATGATTCTTTTGCAAGTTTGAAAGATGGTCGTAATTAATGTATGCTACAAGGAAATTAAAGCAGACTGTGGTTATACGGACCACCGCATTATTATTGAATTATAATTATTATCAGATAAATGTTGACTGTTCAAAACCATACTAAATTGAGTAAATGGATTGATAGGTAAGCTAACAATTATACAATTACAAGACATAAAAAAAAAAAAAAAGAAATATATATATATATATATATATATATATATATATATTTCATATATATTTTATAAATGAACAGAATTTATTAAATAGATATTTTATTAATAATTAAATTTTTATTTCTTTCTTTTATAATATATATAATAATGTAAAATAAATATATAATAATTCTCTTAATATTTTCTCATCTAATATATTTAAAAGAAAATCAAGTTAACCTTTCCGAATAACTTGATAAACTATATTTCTTTAATTTTTTAGTTTCTTTAAGTAAAATTGGATAAAAGAAAAAAAATTCATATGTCAATTTTTTAGACTCCGATATAACGTAAGATAGTTGATTAATTGATTTATATTAAAAATCAATAATTAAATACTTTTATTATTATCATAATGACACAAATATTTTTTATAAAATTCCTACCATTTAGGCATTGAGATTTTTTGTCAAATGTAGATAAACATTTGTCAATTATTCACATAATGGAGTGTGTTTCTAAATTACCGTTCAAACTTTCACATTTTGACTTACATGTAGATTAGTCAACTAGCACATTTATCATTAGGTGTTATACATCCATAAGACCAAATATAGTTGCAAGGTAGAAAAATCGTATGTTTATAGTCTTTTTTTTATATGAAGAGTATACATTTTATAAATTTATTAATATTTTGAATAGATATGTATTTTTATTAATAACATAAGTATATTTAAATTACTATTTATAGGTATTGAAGTTAGAATTCTTTTACGAGGTGAATGTATTTTTGTAATTATTATTTATGTATCAAAGTCTTTTCTTTCTTTTTTTTCCTCTTAACTTGTATTTCAAATATACTATAAACTATGTTCTCTATACCCGAAATACGGATTCCATTTTTAAAGTGGACGAAGATATCGCATCAGATATGTATAATCTATTTTTAGATTAATATTAATGTATGAAATATAATATTAAAATTTAAAGTAAGAAATTCTATCATTAACTTTTTATTCAACATCTTTACTCAGGTTATTAAATATCATCTAATACATGACATAAGCCAAAATAATGTTTAATTAATACAACAACAAAATTAATATCGATATACACATTAATCAAATTCACATATCAAACAAAAATTTAAACTAATAAAAATTATTTAATAAAAATCATTATTCTAATAAAATCACAATTAAAATCCCCCTAAATAATAATTTAGTAATAAAAATAATCACAAATATAATCACAATAAATAATGATTTAGTAACAATAATAATTTAATTTAACACAATTTTATTACTAAAAAAATAATTCCATAAACTAATAATAAAACTTTTACTTAACAAAATTTTATTACTTAGTTAGTTCTTTAAACTAATAATATTAAGTTTACTTAACAAAATTTTAGTACTAAATTACTTTTTCTAAACTAACAATACTAATTTTACTCAAAAAAAAAACTTAACTATTAAATTACTTGCTTAAACTAACAATATCAATTTTACTCAACAAAATTTAACCACTTTGTTGATTTTTAAACTAACAATAATAATTTTCCTTATCAAATATACTATAATACTAAAGACTTAATATATGATTAAAACTACCATTATAAATTTATACTCCTTTCACCTTGAAGAAGTTGCAACACCTTTCACCGTCTCTGGAAATAAATATAGCACTAATCAAAAATAGGTTTTTCATTAGGAATTTCAACAATAATGGACAATGCCTAAAAGTTTCAACACCCATAAAATGTCAACTTGAATTTTCATATGCCAAAGTCAGTAATACAACCTTCCAAGTCATACATTCAAAACTATGGTCAATTTTGGTTTGTGCATCCAAATTATTATGAAGACATTGGCAGAATTGGCAGAATTTCATTTTTCATGTCTAGGCTTTGGTTCGTGAAGGATCTTCAAAACCTATAACAACCTCAACTAAAACTTCTAAATCATTTAAATGTGGTTCGGTGCAAGTTGTTCCTAGAAAATAATAGGTTAAATGAGTTGGTTTGGATTTCCAATCCAACATTTTTGCCCAAGCGTGACAGCTGGAAGAGAAAAGAAGAAAAATACCTTACCAAGGTGTTAAAAAAGAAGAATTCCCAACAACAACAGATACAAAGGTCCTACGATAGACTCTGATATCATGTTAAATTCGAGTGATGAGTCTAACTCAACCTTACAAACCGACTTGTACGGTGAGGACTGCTCCTCACTTATATACGTTCAACAGGCTCTATCTCTAGGCGAAAATATTGGAAATCCCACATCGTCTAGAGATAGAGTCTGTTGAACGTATATAAGTGAGGAACAGTCCTTACTGTACAAACCGGTTTGTAAACCTTACAATGGAAAAAAAAAAAAAAACAAAAAACAAAATAAAGGAATCCCTTGTGACAAATCAAAAGTACTTTCTTTAATTTTTTTTTTCTTTTCTATTCTTTCACCTATTCTGATTTTTCACCAGGAATTTTAAAGAAATAAAACTAGTTTTGAAATTTTTGGCAGATTAATCAGTTCACTTAGGTTTTTTGTTTAATTTAAAAGTGAATGAGGATTGATCAACGAACATTCATGAGACCGAAATATCAACATGAGCCTAAAAATAATAGTCTCTTTTCTATGGTTTGCTGTTTAAACCCCGTATTTATTAAGTATACTCTCTTCTCTTTACTTTGACATTCGAATTTCCTAAAATATCCTCTTTATTTTTCCTAATAAACTTGTACACACCTTTTGTTGTTGTTTCTGGAAATTACTAAGAGAGAAATTTTAAAATTCTTACGTACGAGTTTGGTCATTTGCTTGTTTTGTGGCCCTTTCATAATCAAGGACCCATGTGAACCAAAAACAAATTCTTGGTCCATATTAAGTAGTTCAAAAATAATGCAATGTGTCTTTCTATGTCTGTGTGTATTGGACGAGGCTAGCAGCTAGTGGATTTGTTTTGAATATGATTTTCTTTGAAGGAATTATATACATTTAATAATTTTTTCACTAATTTTCTAATTAATTTTGTTAACATGGATTAAGAAGGAAATAATCTCCCATTATCATTATTATGTGCGCATAAAATCAACTTATAGAATGAAATTTACACTTTATTTATATTCAGACTTGGGCGACGACGATATGAGACTTCACACTTTTAAGCTTTTCTTTAATATTGTATTTCTAACACGAGATACTTAAAAGTGCAGGAGATTCGTTCAATAAAATTCTTTTTACTTTTTGAATAATTCTGATATTATGAAAACTCATGAATAAATGATTGACTCATTGTTGAAAACAAAAATATTCTTCATTCGTGTTCTTTATTCCTTCCCAATTAATTTTTAATGATGAAAGTAAAGCAAGTGTGCACTGCTGTTTCCTATACTATTTTCAAATTCTGTAGTGCCACTCCGTTTGGCCATTGATGATGGCAATTTACGTGGGAAAAGTCCTTTTAAACAACTCAAACTGCACTTACTAATGCCTCCTTTCAAAAAATATAATCATTACTGGTCTTCATTTTCTCAACACAACTCTTACGGGGTATTGTTTGATTGGGTACTTTGGATGCTAAGGAAATAAAATATACCCAATGTAAGATTGTTCTAAAAGAAATAATGTATTTGTCGTTTGTAACATATGTTTCATCTCAATGGTACGAAATTAGAATTTTTATTAATTAGTAGTCATCATATGACGCTGAATTCACGTTTTGTATAAATTACTTATTGCACTATGGAACTTAGTCATGTACAAAGTTATTACCTTAATTATAAAAAAAAGTGTTGAAAGTATAAATAGTAATTACAATAAAATTATAACAAAATAGTCACACTAAAAGGTGCAACTCGATCACCTTCTTTTGAGAAAGAGCTAATACTAACATATAATCTGAGAATTTATAATTTTTAATAAGGATTAGAAATAAATAAAAAAATTTAAAAAAAATCTCATAAAATCAAAGAGGTGATAGATATTCCAATTTGTGAATAGATACAAAATTGGATTTTAGCTTTTAACCATGGAGAGACACAGCACTTATCTACAAAATTTCTGGTCACTCACCCATCTTTGTTCATTGTCCCCCTTATAGTACATTTCTTTGTCCTCTCCTCTTAGTCTTCTCTATAATAGTAAATATTCCATGACACATTATATCCAACTTGAGCAAGAAAATATTATATTCTCTCCCCCAATGATAACATAACCACCACGGCTTTTAGCTTAACTACTTAAAATTAATTTATTTCCCAATGAAAAAATAAATAAAACTCCCCCAATAATTCAATATCATCTAAATTATAACCTCATTGGATAGATAAGGTGTAGTTAGTTGTCTACAAAATATTCTTCAACTTTTCTCTAAAATCCCCCTCTCAAATTCTCAATTTCTTTACAAAAAAAAAAAAAATGGGTGATGTTCTAAGCCCCTTTACAATCTCATCTCCACCTCCACCCTCTTCTCTATCAAACAAAAGCAATAGCATGCCCATGTTGTACTATGGTCTAGTTGTGGTTGGAACCGCAGCCATAGTGCTAGCTATATACAACCTAGTACTCCTCAAACGTAGCCACACACGAAACACGCAATCATCTCAACAACCTACGGGGCAAAATCCAATTGAAGAGGCTTCGGAAAGAACAAGGAGTTTTGACTACAGAAACTTGCTATCAAGTTTCAAGTACAAGAAAGAAGTGATGGTGACTAAAGAAACTGAACAAGTTGTAGATGATGAATTTGAGTGCTCCGTTTGTTTATCGGTTTATGAAGAAGGTGAAGAGGTTAGAAAGCTTCCACAGTGCAAACACTATTTCCATGTTATTTGCATAGATATGTGGCTCTACTCTCACTTCGATTGCCCAATTTGTAGAACACCCGTTGTTGATCCTTTGTTTTCTTTACAAAATTCTCGTCAAGGGTTCATGGAATCTGCTGTTATCTCTCTTGATTCATCTCACAACTTCACAAATGTGTAGGCCCACACAAATTATTACATGATACCAATTTATCATCTAGTTTTTTTTTTTTTTTTTATCTGTTTTTACTTGACAAGTAATTACATTTTTCAATTTTTTTTATAGGGTAAATTTTTCAATTCATAGAAATTACATTAATAATATTTGAAACTATATAATTATGGATCATACAACAAATTCTGGTGGGTAGGGCCTTTTTCCTTTAGTGAAAGACAACTTGAAAACCACCGCACTAAGTTCATTGGTTTTTCGGAGCAATTCAGGAACAAGTACCGAGGTGAAATTTTACATGTTTTGATGGTTACTCTAGCCACTTGTTTTAACATCGAACATGTGTAATACAATTTTTTATAAATGAAATGTGTGTAAAACGTACATCTTCTATGCATTTTCTTTTCTATTGTAATATATATTATTTTTTATCTATATAAATTAGGCATATGTATTACAAGATTTATAATATTTTCCGCAATCTATTCACCTAACCAACTTAGATGAGATATTTGTTTTTATACTCTTTTAAAAATCTCATGTTATTATTTGTTTCTATTTACATCAATATTATTTTTCATTAAATCTTAATTAGTGTTCTTTTAAATTTTATATAATATTTTTTCTCAAATATGGGAAATTTGTATTTCAAATCAATTCCATTTTCACTTTTAAATTTATTTATCCTAAAGTTTAATTTACTTATGTTATATATTTAGGCTTTTCACTTAAATTGAATAAAACTATTTATATTATATTATATATATATATAATCAGTACACAACAAAAAATAATAATTATATTATCGTTGATAAAAAGTCAGGTTATATTACTAATTCTAGTATTTACTTATGACCTAACTGATTATTTCGAACATGACATATGTTTACCAATCATATTAAAATCTATGTGATTTTTATAATATTTTGATGTAATCCTCCTGTAATTCTTTGATGTAATCCTCTTATAAATATCTCGGATTTTTTTTCTCTCTCTAATAACACTTTCTTATTTATTCTTTGTTGTCAAATTTTTTTCCAAAACCCTCACTCACACTCACATACGCACGAGAATAGTTACGCATGAGAATCTTTTATATATACACTCTTATCTTGGGCGGACACACTTTACCTTTAACATAACTCTTCATCCTCTCTCCCATAACCCTAGCCGTACGACCCAATACATCCATTTCTCATTCTTTTTGTCTTTGTAAGAACAATAAATATATATATATATAGCTAAAAAAAATACAAAAAATGAAATTTAACCTACTTAAAAATCCCATAATTTAAAAATTGGAGCAAGTTGAAGATTCAGCCCTTTTCATTTAGGGGGACAGGGGCGGCTTCTAGCTCCATTTTATTGGCTGGGCATGCATCATTGGTTTTGGTCCACTTGTGTCCACGTCTTTCAACTCTCTTCATTCCGTTGTCGTTTTGGTTATTATTGCATTGTTGTGTTGTTATGAGGTATGACTTAAGCATATTACTGTATTAGTTATAAAATTACTAAATAAATTTTTGTTCAAACTTATAGTCGTTTTAGTTATCAAATGTTGAATTTTTTTTGGATTTTTTTTTTTAATTTCTACTGAAGTCTACTTGTTAATTAGTGTCACAGTGTAGTATTGTAGTTATTATTATTCTTGTTGTTAACCATGTCACCAATTGAGGTATCATTATGATCAAACGGAACTTTTAGACAAGTAATTCTTTGTGGGAATGTTATTCATAAGAATATAACATCAAAATAATATTCTTGAGTATATTTAAATAAATGTGTTTTAAATCGTAATTTTGTTAATTCTTGATCAACTTCATTAATATCAATTACAAGTGAAAACATAGTTTAAAAGAATCTAATAAAATAAATTTATATGAATTTTTTGTGTAACCATTAATTCAAGTAAAACTTAGATTGCGCTGTAAAACAGACAATAAAAACTTCTACTATTTCTTAGTTTATATTATTTCTTATAAGTAGATGCTCAAACATTTTATAGATGTTTATATTATTAATCATTACTAACTACAATTAAGTTTATGTAAAATTTTGGATTGACACTTCCGGATTAAAATAATATTATACATTCGAATGAATTAGCTTTAATTAATGTTTTTAACCAATTTTTGAAAATTGACAATGTACTTGATGCATGAAGAGAATCAGTACCATACTGCCATCAATTGATATTTAACACCAAAGTTTATTTTATTTCATTTTATTGGGTAAGAAGGGATATATACTATTGCTACAAAATAAATCATTCAAAGGATGCACCATATACTAAATAAAAACTGGAAAATGAATTTTATTTATTTAAAAAACATCATTTTATAATGAAGAGTTCATCAAATCCTGGCACAACTTGTCAATTATGCTATATGGTACATATGAGCAATCAATTTTCCCAGTAAAACTGGAGTCCTGTGTCATAGAGAAAGGACTACATTTTTCTTAAATTGTCCAACCTTGCTTGTAAATCACTATCTATTCCACCATCATCATTCCCTGTGGTTTCAACTTGAGGTACCTTTGTCTTTGCAGCTGGAGCAGCAACAGCTGATGATGGTGCATTTACAAGCTGCACACCAAACAAATAACTCATCATGCTTGGTATAGTGATTCAGTCATTTACTTCAGAATAAATTATACTAGGAGGTTTTGTGAAAGAGATGTTGAAAGGGAAACCATAAACATACCTCTTGGTTAATGTCAATTCCAATCTCATCAAGAACTTGGCTCACTAGATCTTCAGTTTCTTCTTCGTCTTCTTCTCCTTCCAAAGCATCATCTATTGCATCTCCCATCATCTCTGATGTCAATTCCATCTTCTCATTCTGTCTCTCAAATTCTTGCATGATTTTCTGCAGAGATGGCAAGTTCATCTGCCTATTCATTTGCCCCATGGCCTTTGTCACACCTTTCATAGCCTCGCCCATTGCTTGTGTTGATTTCAAAGTCTGAACAATTGTAGCACAAAAGAAACTACCTTTTAGTACTTGAATATCATAAAGATATCTGTTTTGATCAAATTTTTGGGACTTTAGCCAGTTAATCATATGCCAAGAAACACAAAATGCCAGGAACCTTGGGGAAGAACTATTATCCTATATTAATGCTAGAAAAAAATATACAAAACAATAGATACAGTCACCATAATAACAAACCTGAATCCTGAGTGATACACCTTGGAGCTGAGATTTTAGCTTATAGAACTTCTCAACTTGATGCCTTGTTCTAACTAGATCTTTTGCCATGACTCTAACGGCTCCCTGGACAGCATTACATGAAATACAAAATTGGCATTGATGAAACATGTACCACCCACCTTAAAGGTTGAATCAAAGTTAATAACCATAAACAACAGATGAACACATACATAGGTCATTATAGAGAAATCTGTTTTGCAGTAAATTTCTAAACTCATTATTCGTAAACATTGAAAACAAACTAGATTCATCACAAGCAAGCCAGTTCCACTATCTTGGAAGAACCACATTAGTTAACATTTCACATTTTAGTGTCATGCTAGTTTTTATTAGAATTCAGTAGTAGATAGAAATGTGATAAATAAGATAGAGAACAGAAAAAAAAAAAAAAAAAAAAAAAAAAAAAAAAAAAAAAAAAAAAAAAGGAATATAGGAGAGTTCCTCAAGCAAATTAGAATGATCTAATCAATTTAATTTAAAAGGGATACAATGTTATTCCAAAAGTATGGATAGTGTATACTTCATCAACATACTTCTTTAGAAAAGTATTATTGATATTAGTTTCTGTATTGGCAATTTATTTGCTAGAGAAAGAACAAGTATGACTTGGACTATTACTACCAGAGAAAAGGTCTTTACAGTCAAAACCATGTTATTGATGAGCCATCATGATTTTCTTTGCATAAAAAACTGGTTTACATGCTATTTCTTGTATGAGAGAAGGAAGTGATACTAAAGTGCAAGTGAAATTGGCAAGGAAAGCTGAAAATTAAGCTTGCAGATGCTAGACTTGGATCTAATCTGTATAGGATGACAGGAGAGGAGGATCAGGACAAGTGTTGAGGACATCCTGAGAAACAAGAGGCAGTAGAACTAGAGGGAGGCAGAACAGTGTGAGAAGGAGATGAAACGGTGGAAAAGGAAGAGATGTGAAAGCGGAAGAAGATGGTGTGAGATAATATTAGGGATAGGGATACTTAGATTCATAATAAAACAACCTTGGAAATGTATAACCCTCCATCAGAAGAAAGGCACTATGAAATTGGGGATCATATTGAACCTGCAATAGCAGTAAAGCCATGGCAAGTGCAGCAACGGCAAAACCAATGAGAATATATATATCTTAGTTGTTACAAGCGATAACATTAAATAAAGCAAGTTCCCCAACCACAATCAATAACAACACATAGAGCAAAGAACATGAAAATAATAAAACTAAGAAAAACATAATAACATAATATCATATCAGTAGCCAACACATTCAGGCCCTCTTCTTTTCAGAACGAGCAGAAAACTCCAATCCAAATTCTCTACCAGACAGCAGAGGTTGAGTGTTATAAATTTGTATTAGAAAACGAGCTAAACTGATAGATTCACTGTAAGTGTATAACATTAAAAACTAAGTAAATAACACTATTAAGACAAGTCACCAATCATTATACCATCTGGCCCTGTTTAGCACTTTTCTTTATCTCCAAAATCAATTTCTTCTCTTGTGCTTGCAAACCTTGTCGCTCACGCTCAATTTCTCTAATTGATTTGTCCAGCATCCTCTTATTTTCCCGCAGAAGCTCTGAAAGTCACAAACTTAAGGGTCAAATACTACGAAATGAATATGCAGTGCTACTGAATGCCATCAAATCAATCAAAAGTGTGTTAATGCATGCAGGAGGATACTTGCAATCATAATCACAGAAACGCCCCATTTGAATCAAGTACACAACTAAATGTTCCAGTTAGTAATAATTACTATTCTCATAGTTGCAAAGCACAATTACAATTGAAAATAAAACAGATACATAAAATACAAATCTTAAGGTAACTTCTGAATCACATCGAAACAAGTAGAATACACCAACCACAAAGCAAAGAATTAAAATCAAAAAGCATAGAGGACAATATAATTTTCAAAAGAATTCAATAGAAAATAAAGCCATAGGTTACATCAGATTACATTGAGTTGAACATCGATTAAAAAAGTAAAATTTTGATGATGGGTGATAATCGACAATCAAAATTAAGCAACCCCATATTTAAAAATCCAATTTTTTTTTCTTCTAATAACAGATAATAACGAGATTACGAACAAACCTGCGGGTGTTTTTCTCTTTCCGAAGATGAAACTCATGATGCTGGAAGGAACAAACTTAGCAGAGATCGAAAAGAAATTCTAAGAAACGAAACAAGAACGCGTAAAAGGGTCCGATCTCGTTATGCGAATGGGATAGGATTTGGTGAAGATGGTTTTGATCGCGGGTTGCTTACGCGGTAAGCGTTGAAACGAAGAAAAGAAATGAATCATCAACGAACCATTATCACCGTTTTTCCCACACGTGCCGCACTCGGTGTTGGGACCCACCTACAGTTGTTGTGTGTAGTTTTAGGGAACTTTCTTATTAACTTTGTTTTGTTTGTTCTAAAAATCTCTAAAATTAATTTTGATTCAGTTAATTTCAAATAAATACATGTAATGAAAACAAAATTATATACGACGTATGTATAAATCAATTGATTAATACTAAGTTGATTCATTAAATTTTTTTAGTTTTTGATAAAAAATTTATTTATTTTGGTCTTTGAACTTTTTTATTATTATACTTTCAGTGTATTATATCATATGATTGAATTATACATGTGCTTAATTTTTTATATAGCATAGTATTTAAATTAAATTCTAAATATTTTTCAACTCTTTGGTGAAAAATGTTTTAGCAAGAGGAGTTTTGTTTTATCTCCTTAAATGCATTCTTCTTTCAATTGAATAATTGATGTAATATTGTTTTCACATATTAGTGTTAATTATCTTGAACATAAGTTACATGTTTCTCATAAATATTAATCACAAAATCCAACTAAACTTAGCTTGTGTAACGCTTAATCTTTACATAAATAGAAGACATGGTTGTTATGTCATATTTGTGATATATTATTATAAGAATAACAAATAATTTATATTGGCATGATTAATTAAATCCAATTTAGAAATATTTGACTAAAATAAATTATATTCATTGTCTCCTTAAATTAATGAAGTATCTACTTAATTCAAATTTTCGTTTTTTTTTTTCTAGAATTAGAAAGGTCATTTATTCCCATCTAAAGAATATACAATCGTTAGAGTGCACACCTTTGCTGCATAAGTTTCTTTATGCATAGAAATTTCACCAAATTAGTATTTTATTGGCCATCTTAAGCAAAACTTTATCCTTTCTGCATCCTATATTTCAAATTCCCTTTTAAAATAATCTAAGACTTTTGAAAGTGTTTCAATTCATAAATATATTTATTTAATTGGATTGAGAAGTTGTATCCAGAATTTATACTTTTCAATTAATTATTTTAGCATGCTATTTTCACTAAGAATTACAATATATTCTTTCGATTAATCTCAAAGCGATAGAAATGTCCCAAAAAACTTGAAGATTTGAGTAATCAAATATCGTACATCATTAATGATGGAGACTGAAAATAAAAGTTATCAATAAGAAACATTAGTGAAAAGTTATTAGGAAGTTATGGGTAGTTAGAATTTTACTTTATAAATATAAGACTTGTATTTCCTTATCGATATTAGGAAGTCTCAACAACCCTCACAGATAATAAATTACTATAATTTTCTCGTCTATTTCTTGTTCTTTAGCATAATCAATTTATTTTCATTTTATATATCGTACCCTTTCTTTTAATTTTATTCTGAATTATGATTCTTTCATTGTTACAGAATGATATTATTTTAAATGAAATGAAATTATAATTGTTTGATATATCGAACTAAATATGATTTTGTTGGATATTATAACATATTAACCTATGATAAGAATCCATTGAAGAGAAAAAGTATTTAATGGAAGAATTATTCTCTTCCTCAAACATAACTATAAGATTATATTTAAACTATGAGATTATATTTATTGGGTGCAAAATTCACTGTAAAGTTCGTGTCATACAAAAGTATTGAAATAGAATTTGAATGTAACAAAATATCATTACGAAGAAGTCAGAAACGATGCCCAGGCTTGACTCTGTGTGCCCTACGTTAAAGTCTGAATATTTCCTCTTATTTCTCTTTTTTATACAAAGCAGCAATTGAGGGAGACAAACAGAGGAAACTAATTTTTTCAAATACCCTCTAATAAATTGAATTTTGAAATTTAGTTTTTTATTAAAAAAATATTTAATTATGTTTTATATTACTCAATTTTAATGTTTTAGTCAATTATGTTATTAAATTTTTATATTTATTAAAATTGTCATTTAACTATCATAAAATTATAAATTCTATCGTCACACGTGAAATGTCAGTCCAACAATTAATGATTATTGACATGTTAAGATCGGTTAATTTATTAATGAGGTATTATTTTTTTAATTTACTTTATTTTTAATTGTTGGTTAACACAAATGTTCTCAAATATATGGTTATTTAGGAAAGCGTTTTCCATGTTCATTTAATAAAGCCTTTTTTGGTATATTGAGTAGATAAACAAAGAAAATGAGAATAACCTGTGATCTATCTGTAGGTACAAATGTTTTAGTGAAGCCTTTTTACCTTGATAATTATAATTTTGAGCTACTAATCTAGTGAATTTATTATCTGTTTATCATTTTTGTTTAGCTTGTTTCAGAAACCTCACTTAATTTCATGTATTGATTAAGAGTTTTTCTTAATAGTCTTGGGCCTATCATTGACACTAGAACTAGGTTTAGTTTCACTCTGAAATCTTATTAGAAACCACAGTTGAATTGTATTCGAGACCAAAATAGCATTTTTCTTCATAAGTCTTCTATTTTTTTCTTCAATCGATGCCCTTGGAATAATGTCATCATTATTAATGAGATCACAAGTCAAGTTTTTCTCTCATTATTGACAAACATCTGATCTGAATCTAGAATTTGCAAAAGGTGGATGCTTAAGAAAAAAAAAAAAGAAAATGAGAAGATTCATTCTTTGTATCCAATTTCAAGAGCTATATAATTTACACCCATTACTGATAAGCTTCGAGATGTTTATGTAGCCCAAGCTAGAGGTGTAAATAGCACTGGTTTGACATCTAATCGCCTATAGCTAAGACTTGATATATCAAAAACATTGATTAAGCAAATTAATAAGAAACACCACCTCCACATTTTGTGAACCATCAGCAGCCACCCTTTTGATAAATCTCACAAGTATTGTTCATGTACTCTGGCACGGTTCTCTTCCCACCACAGTCTAGCATGCACCTCCCCAAACTTTTCTCGACTGCACCACAAAGAGGAAACAGCAAGAAATAAATTTTATACAGTTCAACATCAGAATGCAACAACAAAATAAACTCAAATATGCACATGAATCCCCAATTTTAGATTTTTAACATGCTTAAGGAACTGAGACTACATGTAGTAGTAGAATGACTAACAGTAATAGACAAAGTAGAATACAACATATAAAGCATCAGAGTAGTAATATGAACTTTGAAGTCACTTTTGACTTTAAATTAGGTCTGGTCTAATTTTAAGGATTTCTACAATGATTTTGGCACTACGTTCCACAGGGTTCTAGTTTGGATTGGTGATGAATTGAACTAACTATAATTTTTAGAGGCAACAAATAGTTGATTTTGTGGTAAACCCGCCATGATTTTAGCATCAACATAGTTTCTAAAAGTCAATGCAAACATGCTATTAAAAGAAAGGCAAAGTTCAAACTTAATTGAACATCAACAGAGGGCTTGCTTGGTTTTTAGTTGAGAGCATGTTTCATAAACTAAATATAAAAAAAAAGGTTTTTATTTGATGTTCAATTAAGTTTGAATTTTGCCTTCAAACTCAGTTTGAACCGGAGAAGTTCATTCAAACTAAAGTTTGTAAACTTTAAACTAAACATGCACATAGTTATCTGATCTTTGTGACAAGGTCACTTCAATGTTGTAGGAGGATTGATCAAAATTTGTAGGACAATGATTAAATTAATCGTATACCACCTTTAAGCGTTTTACATGTTGCTGTAGCACCAACCATAAAGCGATTTTCATTTGAAATTTTTGACCTAGTCAAACTATCAATGCCTGATAGCCTCGAATTTATTATCCGTGAACCACTTTGAAGTTTGAACTATCACTGTCAAGGGCCAGAAGCATGAATCGTGAACCATGCCCACTTTAACTTAATACTTCAACTTTACTTTCACAATGCAAAATGGGAGAGCATTTGGTCTTAAAGCTTTATGTCAAATTCCAATTTGGTCATGAAGTTTTAATAGGGTCCAATACCAATTTTCCTCAAATCAATGTTGTTCCTCAAAAGATGACTTTGGTAAAATTGGCTTTGATGTAACTTGATTTTATATTTGTATGCTTTTATTATTACTCGGAATCAATTATAGATTTAAGATCAAGTCTGGATTATATAAAATTAAACATGTCAAAAATTTACGTAAAATCAATTATTAACCTAAAGTTAATTCTCTAATACAAAACCAATCACTCAGAAACATGGTGGCAAAGAGTAGTACCTGAACCTGACTCTTCTGAGCTCCTTTTTTCCACCTGGGAGAGCTCTGATGGTAATGTAAACCCCAGGCTCATCCTGTTCAACCCATTCGGAATCAAGATCACTGGCATTGCTGAATGAGAGATCCTCAGAGCGATCAGCTTCTCTAGATGAGCTACTTCTGATAGAAGCATCAGCATCTATTGATGATATATCTGTTTTGGCAGGAGCACTAATGGTGGACACTTTTGGGGTTGAGTTCACACCATTTGGGTCATAGTAATGCCGAGATTGTGTTGAACGATGATCAAAAGAATCTGAGGATGAGTACCCCATTCCCATTCCTCCTCCTCCTCCGGCACGGTATGGTGGCCGTTCCCTGCTTAGTGGAGGTGTCACAGGAATCTCTTCCATTGATTCACGCTTTGAACTCTACATTCAAACCACACAAAAATACTAATGATAAACTCTACAAATGTGGTCAAAACTTTCTCCTTGGTAATCTATGAAAAAATGAGGACAGGAATGAATTGAAAAAAAGTTAAAATATCTTTTTTAATTGATCAAACTCTTAAAAACATAAATTTTTATTACTTATAATTATCAATTTATTATCTTATAATTTTTATATCTGTCTCTCACATCACTTGTCTTATTTTACATTTTCTCCTCTTCTCTTGTCCGAATTACGCAATCAATTAGCTAAACGAATATATTTCTATTTTTTCATATTTTATAATTGGTTATTGAATACTGTAGTTAACAGTTGTCTATCAATTATCAATGTACTTGTAAACAGTATCAAACAGTATCAGGGGGAAAATATTAGGAATATATTATTCTTTTTATGTAACAGATATACGTAATTTTTTAAATTAAAATGGAATAAAATAATCTTTTCGAGTTGAGAAACTATCAACAGGCCTTGACCACAGTGAGCATTGCTATATGCACCAGACGTCTGCATCTACGTTCCAAAATACCAAACAGGTCATAGCACAGTGATGATTCAATAAGTGATTGAAGTTAATGCACATGCAAGTACATGTCATAAATTAAAATCGTAATAATAACTCTTTATGTATAAAATATAAAAGAAAATTGCGTAAAATAAGTATTTGGGTAAAGTAACATGATGCAGACGATTACATAATAGTGCACGCGTGAATTCGAAGTTACCTCATCTTCCGACCTTGGTGGAGTTGGGAGGGGGAAAGCTTGTCGATTAAGTCTTTGAACATTGTAAAGTTCCATGACCTTGTCATAGTTCTCTGCCCACCATCTCTGAGCTTGCCATTTGTTAAATAGCTCGCGACTATACACAAAAATCAACCATAATTCAATTCACTACTCAGTTGTTAAGACATCATGTCATATACAGTTATGAACTATATAAATGAGAATGGAGTACTATGCCACCTATGTTGCCATTCTTTTTTCATTATTCTTTAATCTTATGAATATAATCCAGACTATTTCCATGTAAGTTTATCGATGTATGAATGGTCGGCGAGACTCTAAGCTTGAAAAATCAACTAGTCGCAATTTGCTGCTATTAATTATGATTATGTTATTTTGATGACCAAAATTTTCTTAGATGAATTTTCAATTGCCAGTGGTGTATGACACTGTTGTCAATTATGCTAGGTCACACTCAAGTAGATGCTTTTTGACAAAGAATTCTCTGATGAATAATTAAAAGTAAAGCCGATCATTCCGTGAGGAAAATAAAGTTGTTCTAAGGCCAACAATGACCTCACAGTGGAGTTGTCTAAGCAATCGAAAACAAGTGGGTCCAAACTTTAGTATCAACTACATCACTAATAGCACCAAACAACAAAATAATTTAAATATAGCAGCTTAAGGCCTATGTTCTTAAATTTTTTACCCACCCAACAGCACCACCCTATGGGCCTATATTGGTTGAGATTGCACCGTAAGTCACAAAGTGGCAAGTAAGATACCATTGATGCTTTTATCTCATCTTGGGATAAAAGACAAAAATACGAAATTTTGCAAAAAAGAAGACAAGACTATAAGCTATACTATCTATCTCACATCTTTACTAGGTCCCCACCTAGCAGATGTTCACATTTTGTCTTGTATATAGTTAAGGAGTGGAAGATGTGGGAGCATTCCCCATCAAATTGCAGATCAAAAGACAAAAACTGTTATAGGTGGAGGACAAAATCACGAAGAATTAAGCATGATAGGTGATTAGGAAGAGATACAAGATGAAAAAGGAGAAACGAGGAGAGATAAGTCCCACTCTCATTAAAAAAGAATTTTATTGTTTATAAAAAATATAATATATATTTATTATTTAAACATTAAATAAAAATGACATTGTATATAATTATTTTTATCTTTCATTTTTTTTGTTTGTATATTGTAACTTAAATGTACACTTGCAAAATGTTAAAAACAATATTTTTACCCCATTTGATCAAATTTCCTAAAAATAAAGCATAAGAGCTTCCTCCGACCAAACGACAAGACCCAGTTTTAAAGGTTCCCAAGACAATTAACACTGACCCACGTCCATTCTCAAGCCACTGTAAGTTTTACTTTTGGACCCACTTTTAGAATTGCTTTTAGCAAAGGCGTGAAATAACAGCGGAAGGTGGATCCACCTAAATCCTTTGGTATATACAAAGGACGATTCATATTAATCACTATGGCATTGAAATATTAATTGGAGCTTTTGTTTGGATGTTCTACACTGATCACATGTGGCAAGGTGAGTGAGCATAATAATGATCAGAAATAAAGGGGTCAAACTCGTTAACTGTTCCAATCAAAGTTCAATTTGTAACCAATATAAAGACAAGGGTTTGTCAGCCTGAAATTGTAAAATTTGGATTGCTTTCCGGAAATAAATATTCTCAAATGTTTGTGGGAGGATCATCACTGACCTCATGCAAAATCATGCATCACACTACTTAAAAAGGCTTTTATACTCCATCTAGTCTAACTAGCACCCAATACGTAAATGTTTCAACTTTCATGCAACCACTGAATCACATCAAATTACTTTAATCCGTAGAAGAAAATTTAAAAAAATACCAAAAATTATTTCTTCTATTGAACACATTTTTCTTTCTGGTTAAAAGAGGAAAGTAAAAGACAAAACAGGACAATTTAGATGCATCATACATATTTGGTATCTATTTGATTAATTTTAATGCAGCATACATATATTTTAAGAAACTAAATTGAAATCATGTGTTTTGGTAAAAAAAAATAAAAAATTAAGATCATCATTACATCCACATTCAAATACAAACATTAAACATTTTCATTTATTAATATAAATTATAAAAATTTCTAGTATATTTTCTGGTTAATTTTATCGGTAAATTATATTATTTAACCCTAAATACTGAATATATGTCAAACTACAATGTATTTCAATTTTACCAACCTGAATAATAAAAGAAACAAATCTCTTAAAATACTTCTAAAGTGAATAATTAATGAACCCTTAATTTAATTAAAGAATTTCCAGTTTTTTAACTTTAATCACACTTTCAAATTGAACTGCGTTCAGATACCTTTTTCAGTTCCCATGAACAAACGGTAAGTATAAAATAAAATATTAAAAAAAATCATATCTCTAGTAATTTTCATTGTTGCTATAAACCAAACAAAACAACACGCCGATTATTGTAAGATGCTCGAAAAAAATAACTTTCAATGAGATGAGATGCTTAAAAAAAAATTCTAAAAAAACACTTTTTTATAGAATTTTATTATTAGAGTAATTGACACAACAGGTTTTATATAACAACCTTTCCTTGTAAGCAACATTTTTTAATAGTTTCATAAACAAGAGTCGGTTCTAAGTATGTAAGAAAAAATTACGAAACAATACTCAATTTTAAGATCTTAAGAATTATACCATTAAAGAAATTATTTAAATTTAGTAGCTAACAACAATATAAACTAACCATTCAACCATCTCATAAAAAAAAAATTATATATATATATATATATATATATATATATATGTGTATTATTTTAATTAATTTTTTATTCTTATTCTTTATTTTTCCTTATTTACATTTTATAAAATAATTAACTGGTTAACTTATATACATTCGTACCAAACATTTCTCAAAAAAAATTCCAGTGTTCAAGATCACTTGTTCAAAATCTAAATTCAACAGCATTGTAAGATGCACAAAAAATAGTTAAGCAAATCTGTCGTATTACACCATTAGAAATGTTGTGAGTAGACTGACTTCAAGTAAAGTTTTTTAGTTGTATATAATATTTCAAAATATAAAATCTAATTTAAGTAGTTGAACTATGTGTCCCTTACATATATATATTACAAGTTAAATTTTTATTATAATTTTTTATATGATTGATAGTGGAAATGAAAACTTATATGGAAGGATAGGTAGAAAGTGTAAGATGGTATTCGATTTGAATATTTCTGTGTAATTCCATTTTTATAATTTTTTTTTAAAAAAAAAAATCTTCGAATTAAACATACTAGCTAGCTTAATAAATTGATAGAATTGAAAGATACGCAGCGGGGGTGTTGGATTCAGTAGCTAGCTAGGTACGCAGTAGCCCCAGCATGGACCAAACTCTAAACGGCACCGAAAGCAACCATACGACACTTAACAATAATGCGTAATAATTAATAATAATAATAATAATGCGTATGTATGTATGTATGTATGTAAGTGTACGTACCTGAAACGTATCCGTTTGAGATGGTTCCCGCCACGGGGAAGCGACACGAAAGTGATCAAAACGCCGGGTTCAACCTGCGCCACCCACTCCTTCGGCTCTTCATCGTCTTCCAGAAGCAGCACCACTCTCCTTCCGCTTGAGCTCGGTGTGGAGCCTTCTCCGCTCGATATTCCCTTAAGCCTCGCCTCCAGCTCCTTCCCCCACCGCCGTCGCGACGTCGACGACGAGTCCGAGTCCGACTCCGCGCGACTCACTCCACTCGCTGATGCCGCCGCCGTTGAGCACTGACCGCACTGCTTGTACGCCCCCGACGCCTTCAGCGCCATCTCCTTTAACTGACACGTCAGCGACTTGACGCCTCGCGAACTCGGATCATCGCTGGCTGAGTCGTCGGCGGCGAGTTTCTTGGGACGTGCTATGCACGTGAGCATTTTGAGTGTGAGAGAGATTGGATCTTGAGAAGAAGAAGGAAAAGGAATGAAGGAAGAGAGTGAGTGTGTTTTTGTTGGTAAATATGAGTTTAGCGAACGCAGGGGAATCTGCTTTTTGTCTTGAGGTTCTCACGCTTTTCTTATTTTCGTTAAGCTTTTCTCTAACACAACAACTACAATTATATCAACATGAAATTAATACGTAGCTGTCTAAACTAACCTAACCTAAAATGGAAACAAATACTTATAAGAATTATGAATACGTATATATAAAATGATTTTATATTTTGATTTCAGTATTATAAAATTATGATGTTATATTTATTTAATATTATTTATTTATTAAAATTGATTTGACAATTATTTAATATAATAATATATTTATAGAAATGTTTATAGTACTAACTGATTGGCTAACTACTTTTCCCAAACATAATCTTACATGTTCATTTTATGACTACGTGTCATTCTTTCAAATGCACATTACAGCGTCTAAAAGTCATTTTTCGCAATCTAGTTTACAATGAATAACAATTAAAAAAATAAGAAAATAAGATGAATTATGATATGTGACTAATGTTTTGAGGATGAAAATGTTTGATAGAAAAATATAATACATAGATAATTAGATAATTAATTATAAAATATAAAAAAATATATATAAATATATAAAATATGAAGAAAAAAAAAATATATATATATATATTATAAATAAATTAATTGATTAATTATATATTTTATTAATAAATTAATTAATTGATCGCATATTATAATTATTTATTAAATATTTGTGAAAATATAAAAAACATTAAAAAGCGGTATGAATACGAAAGTAGGGACTTAGGAGTTGGTTAAGTGTGGAAAATGTAGTAACACACCTACACACCTACCTATGTTGAGGACGGCTACCTTAGATTGAATATGCAACTTCATTAATTTTAATGCATGAGTTTCCGAAAAATATGTCACTTTCAATATTGGATACCACCTAAAGAGATAGACAATTATTCAAAAGAGTTGTATTAAACCTATTATTCAATTTGATTAATACAGTGTGGGTGTAATTTTTTTATTAAATATGAATTGAATCAATTTGATCAATAAGGTATTAGTTTAGGCTGGCTAAATGGATAGATAAAATTAACTAGACCTAAACTGCCACAAATTACGACAACGTTTACCATATTAATAGTGTTCCTAACGGCATTCAAGGAGAGGAATAAAAAATAACATTTTCAAATTGTGAAGGTTAAAACGAATAGATTAAATTTCAAGGACTAAATATATAAATGATCCAAATTTAAGAGATTTGTATTATATATATACAACTAAACTGAGACATGTTTTATAGACTAAAAAATCACTTCAAAGAAAGAAAATTTAAGAAAAAAATCCTAAATAGGAAAAAGAAAGAATGTGAATATGTGGCTTGTGCTATTGACTATGTGTGTTTTATCATTTTATTAAACAAATTTATATGATATAAAAATAATAAATTAAGGTTGAAAATTTCATATCAAAGAGTCAGATAGTTTGAGTTCAATGTTGAAAAGAGATTATTTTTCATATACAAAATAATAGAGAAAATACTGATTATTAGTATTTTAAATGATTAAATTAAAATATACATTACAATTTTTATAAATTTACATGAATTTATAATTTTAAATTATTTTTAAATATTATTATTATGTGACTCTAATTTTATTTTTCACAAAAATATAACATTTCCTCCTTACCATAATGTATACTTAGTTTCAATTCTTTTATATTTTCCGTGGCCCATAGACAATTAGAGTTCAGCCATTCTGGAGTCCACCGTCTCTTCTTCAGAGGCATATGGGCCGAGCCTAAATCCAAACCAAAACTTGAAGAGACGGTAACCTCCATAGCCTTTTAAACCAGGCCCAAAAAAATTTATAGATAAATAAGAAATAACCTGTGGAGGAAGAAGCAATTGTGGTCTTGATGATTTTGAAGCCAGGATTAATTATTTTTCTTGTTTTGCAAATAAGTTAGTGTAAAAATGAAGTTTATGGTTAGTTAGTACAATGATTAGATTAGAAGCAACCATGTAAGTAATGTATATGGAAGTTTGTAATCACTTTATTAAAAGCATTTTGTAAAATGAAAAAATGTGATTGGATTAGAAGAAGAAACAATAGGAATTAACCATGTAAGTTGGATATTTTGAAAGTTAATGATTACTTAGATTTTAATGAGACTAAATGAAACTAAGGTTTATTCTAATCAAACTAGGTTAACTCAGTAATGATTACATAGTATTTCATTAATTTTCTAAACCTATATAAAGGGGTAAGAAATTACTTTAGAACTCATACATTAAGTATTTTCTCAAGCTCACTTTCTCTTCTTTTTTCTCCCCAAAAATCATAAGCCTATTTAGAATAAAAAAAATATATTTTCTCTTGCTTACACTGAAGAAAATCTTGAGAATCATCTAACAAGAACCTCATATCCTTTGATTTTTCTATCCCGATTTACATAAAAAAAATATAATAAGATAGGATCACTTTGGTTGATATTCAAAAGGACTTAGAAAAATTGTAAGATAAAAGAAATGTTGTTTATAAAACTTTAATAATTTTTTAATGAGGATTTGGAATCTTAATTTGTATTTTAAAAAGCATAGTAAACATAGATTTTTTTAATACTTTGAATGTTTTTTAATGCATGCGTATTTTGAATGTTGATGGTTTACAATATTTTTTTTATGTTTAGTTTTTATAACTGTAATATTATATTTTATAAATATTATTTCATAAATTATTTAATAATTAGTATTTTATTGGTATTAGTTTAATGATGATATGACTATAATCGAATTAGTTTCTTGTTAGAAAATTTCAATTTCTAAGACTCCTCTCGTGTCTTTAATATTTCTAACTTCAAACTAATAAAAAGAATACAAAATAAAAAGAAAATGAAAATTTAAGCAAACCGATGATAATATTCTCATTCTAAGAATACTTTCCTTTCCTGGATAAACAAAATTAAGATTATTATAATCTTAATCAATTATATAATTTTAAAATATAGTAACAAGAATATTAATAACTGGTGTATTTTAATTTAAATAACTTATTTCAAAATTTTCCCTTAGTTTTAAAAAATTTGTATCGAATATAAAATATTCATTATAATTCCATACTAATAGAATATATGTTAAAACCGTTAATTAATATCCCTTCTAAATTAAATATTTCACATTATAATTTGTTATATTGGAAGATTCTTCACATCTCAAACTAAAATTAATTCCCACAAACTTACTTATCATATAGCTTAATCTGTTTGTCAATTTTTTTAACCATAATTATACACTCAAATATATTTAAGGATTATGACTTTAAACAATTATTATCATCATAAATCTTTAAATAGTAAAATCAAAATATGCATTCGATCTTTTTCTTCATCCAAACTTTGTTTCAGTTACTCTGAATTCAACTCAATAATTTGCTCATTCAATTAACTAATGGTCCCAACAGAAGCTTTTGCTCATCAATACAAACACTAATAAAAATTTTGTCCAACAACCAAATACTTGCCACGTATCACTTGAACATGCAATGCTCATTCTCTTTCATTTTTAAATTATAACTATAAATATCACTATTATGCCTAGTTTATATTTAAATTATAACTATAAATATCACTATTATACCTAGTTTATATTTAAATTATAACTATAAATATCACTATTACTATAATATATGATGTGACAGATTTGATAGAATTAATTTGACATTTGGTAGTCCTTTTCGGATAAGCTTAACAAAGCATTATTAATTAATAAATTATTAAAGTGGCATCTAGTATAAACCTCCTATGATCATTAACAAAAGAAAAAAAACACACGTCCAGGGTATCTCCACTCATTATTCTAAAGAAACAAAGCAAATGAAACAATAGTTTGATTTTTCAAGATGTTGCCAAATCAAAATAATATGAAGAGTAAACCCAAATTAAAAACAACGAAAAGTTAGGGGCAAATTGAGTATTTAAGACAACACTATGCCAAGTGTCACCTAATAAGTGAATCTGAGAATTGGGAGAAGTAAAGATGACAATAGACAAAGAGTAGGACAATACAACTTTATTATATAAATGTAGTATAGATTATAACATTTATAATTAGTTTACAAAAAATAAATAACATGACATAACTAATTTATATTACAATATTAGAAAAATAATTCACTTATTTTCTGTTATTTTTTGTTAGATAAATGTATTTTGTGAAAAACTACTTGATTACTATGTGTTTTGACTACTATTTGAAAAGTCTCAAAAATAAGTTGGCATCAAAAGATACATGATTATGTTTGGATTTCTAGATGTTATAAACTTAATTTAGAGATTAAATAATTTTTTTTAACATGTTTAGTGCATTTTTAAATAATCGCTTACATATTTGAGTTTGGAATAAATTTTATTATTAAATTTAACAAAATTAATTTTTATTGTTATATTTGAGTTTGTAAAATATAATTATGTGAAAATAATTTTAAAATCAGCCAAATTGTTACAAAACTGAGTTTATTTTTTATATTGAATTTAAAGCATCTCAAATTAAAAGTTAAAAAATAACCTTAATTATCTCTAAAATTATTTTCACACACATATATTTTACTTAAAAAACCATTTGTATTAAACTAGGATCGAAATTAATTTGGTAAAATTAGTTTATAAAATTAAAAATCATTCCAAATTTTCACACATTAGCCCAAACATCACATAGTGCAAAATAGGTTTGAATTTTGATATTATAATATAATATAGAATATTCATTATAAAAAATTATGACTAATCTCTATAAAAATTTGTGAGCACATTTAAAGTGAATAATATTTTCCTCCAAGTATATATATATATTTAAATATAAATAAGTTTTATTATTATTTGATGAGTATTTTCCATTTATTGGAATATAATTGTGATTGGAGGTAGGTGGAGATGTGAGAAATTAAAGGCATTGACGAGGTCAATTTCACAAGCAACGTAAGACGTGTTTCTTCCAAGTTCCAAGAATAACTCCACTTACGTGTCACGCGCGTACTAGAGCGTGCGATGTCTTTTCCATCACTCCTCATTGATCCGATTGTGTGCATGGCGCGTGTAAAATTAGCGCGTGACAGAGGATAGTTAAGGGCGGCTGGAAACTTACCCACATTATTTAAAAGAAAAGAAAATAAAGGTTTACTTACTTTTTTTTCCCCTTTTTCTTATTTTTAGTCCCAGTAATCTTTTAATCTCAATATTTCATAAATATTTTTTTTAATTTTATATTTTAATTATTTTAATCTTTATCATTTTAAGTATCATTGATATTTTTAAAACTTTTAAACAACAAGGTTAAAAAAAATTAAAGTATCAAATACAAAAATTAGAGGTACTTATTAATGATAATTTAATATTATATATTAAAAAATTTATGAAATTATAAGAATTAAATGATAATTGTATCAAAGGAAAGGTAATACACTTATTTATGGATTGAATTATTTTATCACGTAATATTATTAGCGATATTTAAACATAAATTATTTTTAAAAAAATCAAAAAGTTTTATAAGAAATTTAAAATTAAACTAAATCATATATTGCTTGGATTGATTTTCTCTTAATTGAACCATTTATTATTTATAATATTTTAACTAGTGAAAAAATTATTGTCTTATAATAAATGTTATATAAATTTTAATTTCTCAAATATTGTTACATTGCACTATTTCAAGAAAGAACCTTTTAAAATAAAAAGATTAGTTAGTATTTGATGTGAAGAATTGTTTTCTGTTTTCTTTTTAATTTTTATTTTCTAAAACCACTTTTTGTTTTCAAATGAAAATTTTAAAAACATAATGATAATTACAGTATTTTCTTATTTTCACTTAATTTTAAAAGTATTTTTAAAAAGATCAACCTAATACATTTTCATTTCTATTTCTTATTTTCAGTAAAAATAGAACAGAAAACACTATAATCAAACACTAAACTAATTTAATAACTTTGTTATTTTTTTTCGTATTTATTAGTTTCTCTCGTATATATAAAACAAACTTTAAACAACAATTACGAAAGCGAAGTATTTTTTATTAAATAAGGTTTTCTTGGCTGCATAGGTTTTTGGTCTTATATTATAAGAAAGGAATAATTAATGAAAGGGAGGCCCAAGGCCCAAGGGTTGAGGAACAGTGTGCATTATGACCCTCTCAGAAAATGACGTAAAATACTAAAATATGATAATAAAGACAAATGTTAAGAGAGAGAGAGAGTGAAGACATTGATGGTGGACCTAGTGTTGTTGGGTTGTTACTGCGTTAGTATTAATGGGTTTAGTTGTGTCTTCTTTTGTTTCACCAAAATCTTAAGAGCAAACAAGTAAAGAAAGAGAGAGAAAGAAAGAAAGAAGGATCATTTTAGATACATTTTGAGACAGAGAAAATCTTCACTAGATATTAGTGGTGTGTGAGAGAGAGAGGTTGGGTTTCAACAGAGGAAACATGCTTAACTTCAACCCAACACTTGAACTACTTGCTTCTTCATACCTTACCAGATCCCAAAGGTAAAAACTATAGTACTCTTTAGTACTTACTATCTCTCTCTCTTATGCTTATTCTCTCTTATCTTTTTTCCACTACTCATCTTTTTTCACTTTCCTTCTTATAATCTTTTTTTTTTTCTTTTTCTTTTTTCTTTGGGGGTTTATTTAATTTAATTTAATTTATTTTGTGTGTGTCTTTTGTTTTCTTTTGCACTTTATTTTATTTTACCTATGTTGGATTTTTGTTTATTTTATTGTGTGTGGAATCCAAGTGGTGAAGTTATAATTTGCTGTTTTCCATTTGCATGCAGAATTTGAGTTCATCTTGTGTTGTTAAGGTCATCACTGGCTTAAGATTTGAAAAGTGGTTTCTGGGTGGTAAAGTTGTTGTGTCTTCTTCTTCTTCTTCTTAGCTTTTAGTAATAGAAGACATTGTTGATGAAAAAAAAAAAGGCTTGCATTTTTTTGTTTTTTTACTACTATTATTTTTTAATGAATTCAGGGTTGATCCAATTATTATTGGTTTTGCCGTTTTGGCATGTTTGATTTTTGGGCATGTTTATGTCTTATTATTGTACGGATGATCATATGACTCATCTAAGTTGGAAGTTTCGTGGTAAACATGGTAGTGGAGCTTGTATTGTCTATCTCAAACATTGTTTTCATGAGATGCTATTTCGTACAGCAAAATAGTTTTTTTCTTGAAAAAAGAATAGTATGAAGCACATTTGTGGAGTTAATGATGCTTTTTATTAAATTTCCTATATATATCCTGTCGGCAGTGTTTGACTGTGTGATTTATATTATTTCCGATAAGATCAAAGAAAAGTCAAAGGAAAATCATAAGTTCCTGTTTTTGTTCTTCATTTTCTCACGAGCCAGATAGAAAAAATTGGATTCAAGATTTGTGATTATTTTGGGATTTAAGGCTACAATGCAAATATTATACACAGCAAACAAGTCATTTCTTATGTGATTTTCATTATGACTGTATAATTTATTTTTTTGGCTAATGCCTAAAAATTATCGTTTTTTTCTTTATGCAGTGATATGTACAATGTAAGATACCTACGGTACCAAGTTGTCCTTGTGATGATTTTACTTTCAAATTATCCTACTAAAATGTGACGTGTCATCTCAATATTTTTTCAATTCAAGACTAAGCCATGTAACAATATTTTGAAGCAGCCACGCCATAATTGAAATCTGGTAAAAGAAAAAAATCACAATGAGGAAAAAGTGGTATTTAAAATGAGGGACTAAATCTAAAAAAATTGAAAGGATTAATATGAACATGGGATGAAAATATAACGAGTTAAGATTTTAAACTTAATTAAGCCAACTTAAATTTAACCAAGCATGCATGGCTTATTTTTCTATCTCAAATCTATGTCTTGTTCTACATGAGTGTTACTTTAGGAGCTTCAAGGTAATTGTCATGATTGTTCTAATTTCCTTGTTTTATTATCTTTGTTGTTTGGTTTCTGGTTGGATTTAACACTCCATGGCTATTTTTTATCTGAAAACTTGTAGGGGAATGCTCTGCTTTCTATTGTAGGGTGTTTCTATTTTTTATTTTTTATTTCATCCCTAACAGTTATGTGGAAAGATCATAAAACTTCATTGTTATCAAGCTTGTTTTGATTTCTGTGTTATGTAGCATTTCCCTGTCTTTTTAAGTTGTTCCTTATATAATTAATACATTTCTGAACTTTCTTTTACTTGCATGTATATGATATTCCTTGTTTCACTTCAACTTTGGGCCTGTCTTATATGTAACTTTTTTGCAGGTTATGAACTAAATTTTTTAAGTAATGACTATATTGAAGGTTACATGAAGTCCTTTCTCTCTTTGAATCTTCCTGGCAACGAGTTCAATAGTTCGAAAGTTGATTCTGATCACTCAATGGTATGAGAAACTGCTGTCTTTGGATTTCTTGGTTGCACCTTTTGTGACTAACTAGTTGTACTCCAATTTCAGGCTCATGCTTCAAATCCTTATGGCGAACCAGTTTTTGTTTATGGACCACATGCTATTGTAAGTATAGTGTCTTGTAACATCTTTTTTATGAATAGTCTTAATATTTAATTGCTCTTTATAATACACTGATACTTGATTTTGGTGATGTGATTTATATTTTGTTACATTGGTGTAGGGAATTTTCGTTATAGTTGAGTTAGTAGTATAATGTTTTAATATGATGTTACTGGATTTTAATATGTTTTAGAATCAACCTCTAATGTTACCCAAGATGCTTGGACTATCATCCGGGAGAGTGGCATTACCACTTGATCTTTCAGAAGATGGAACAATTTTTGTCAATGCAAAACAATACCATGGTATACTGAGAAGGCGACAGTCACGGGCAAAGCTTGAGGCTCAAAACAAACTTATCAAAAATCGGAAGGTATGCTCCATTAGATGGTGAGGTTTTGAACACTAGCCCTCTATTGTTCAGGATCTGATAGTGCAAAATTTCCTGCAACTTTTCTTCAATGTTTGGAGCAGAGAAATATTTCTATAGAATTTTACCTTTCACATTGTGGCAAGTACTATTTTTTAGTTAAAAAGGGCTAGAATTTTATATTTTATAATTTATAAAATTATAACTAAAACTTAAGGGGAACTGTTACATTTTGTATAACCTTAATAACCCTTAAAAGAATGCACATGGTTCCAGCCCTTGCAAGGGTATAATTATAAGAGAACCTGTGTTACAGAAAAATTGCATCTTAACTACATGATTACCTATTTATTTGCAAGTATTGTAATCTTTTTGAACATCAAAAGGGTAGTTTTGGAACATAGAGATGAAACTGTGATATAGTAGTATTTCATGTTGCATTGTTTTATTAACAAATTATTATTTCATTATGTTGAATGTTGAGTCATATAGCAATGGTTTTGCCTACATTTTTGAATCCGGTTGAAGCAAATTAAGTGGTGGTACTTAATTTCCTCTTCCTCTTCTTGAATGCAGCCATATCTTCATGAGTCTCGGCACCGCCATGCTTTGAATCGTGTCCGAGGATCAGGAGGCCGATTTCTCAGCACCAAACAGCTTGCACAGTCTAATACAGAACTCGTCACTGGTGCACATTCTGGTTCCGACCCCTCCAACATATATCAAAAGGAACATCAATCAGAGGTGGAAAGTCATCCCTCAAAACCAGAAGACAATACATCTTCCATCACAACCTTCTCCGATCGGCTGTGTTTATCCAGTAACAGTGTTAATTTTCGGCAGCCGCCAGAGTGCATGTTTCTGGGGAATTCCACAAACATGGGTGGAGCAACACAATTCAGTGGTGGACTCACCTTTGCCGGGACCAAACAACGCGCTTCAGTCGTCCGGTGAGAGACGCAAATAGTCAGGCAAATCATCCTTGGCTGAGTCACTTCTGTTTGTGTCTTCATGTGTTCTTACAAAAATGGTCATTTGTGAGAGACTTTTCAATCTGCATTAGCACTATAAGACATTGCCTTTTGGTTTGCCATGTATTTAAGAGTTGCTACTGCTTACACTGGATTGGAATAGTCTTTGCATGTAACTTATATGTTTGTGTGATCCATGTTTAATTACCATGAAATGTCCTTGCTTTAAAATGTGATGTCCAGTAGTAGATTATGCTACTTTTTTTTTGTTTTTTGCAAGTCTGAAAATAAAGTATTCTTCTATTGATAGCCAAAAAGCTAGAAAGATTCATATAAGGGGTTAACTTTTCCACAAATATTTTTCCATGTATGGACCAGCCATGAAATCTCAGGTCACGGGTGGATTATGGTAATTGTAGGCTCTTGACATGTCTAAGATTTTGTTCATGTTTTAACATGTTTAAGATTGTCTGGTGCAAGTGGAACAAAGTATTCAGACTATGTGATCCTTTGTAGAAGTGTCATTTAATGGAAGTTGTTGGGACCATATGCTAAATCCAAGAGAGGTTGTCATGATCACACAAGAAACTTGAAAATTCAGCAAAAGGATATATACCAAACTCAACAATTCAAAGGGCATTAAATTCTTTACTTTTTCATTCATTTGTTACTGTAGTTATTGAAGCTCTGCAAAATTAATTAGATTTCTCTGTGTAGAATTTGTTTGGAAAACTTTACATAGTTCATCTAATGATTTATCAGTGTGTGACATTAATTAATTAAGGTAACAACAAATGAAAAAGGTGACATGAAGTTTTGAGATATTTGGTCTTGGCCTTTGGTATGTGACTTTTACAATATAATAATTGGTGTTGTTATAATCTATATGTATGAAATTACATGTAAAGCATTTTAATAACTAAAATGATGAATCATTTGATAAAATATTTAAGAAAATTTATAAGCATATTTATTTTTCATTTGAAAATTTGAAGGTAAGTTTGAAAATGATGCCCAGATGATTATTTGTTTTACTTTTTAATTGTAGTTATTCAAATTTATCTGGTAATAATTGACAATTAGTTACTTCAAATACTGTTGCTATTTTTCTTCAGCCAAAAAATAGATTAATACTTTTATGAAAACTTTCGATTTTATGAAAACTTTCTCTAGCTTCAACAAGAGATGATGTTTCATCATATCATATTTTGCATTAAACTTTTTGCTTTCCATGTTATTATAATATATGATTAGGTACTTTCATCATATCATCACATTTGGCAAGTTCAATGTCATCTCCAATGAGCAGAAAAAATGATATATAAGAGATAAGCAATCAGAAATAGTTTTGTACAAATTGTTGGACAAATATCATATCCCATATTTTTAAAAGTTAAATTTAATAGTTTAAATTTATATTTAAAAACATTTTAACATGTTCCAAGATTTATCAATGAAATTAGTGTGGGTTGACATATCCATTAATACATATAGTAATTTACGTAGAAGTAGATATTTATCAAAGGATACGATTACTATCTTGCAGTAACTACTTATAAATATACTATTTTTAGGTTTAATTGTTTTTCCCCTTAGTTTTAGGCATTTTCTTTTCTAGTCTTTATAATTTGTTAGTGGTTATTTATGTTAATATTTTGATTTTGATTTCTCTAGTTAATATTTTGATAACACTGTTAACGACATATATCAAAGAGAAAAAATTAAAATGACTATCTATAAATTATAAAGACTAAAAAGTATATATTCAAAATCTTTATTTACATACACATTTTAAAAAATTATAAATATTAAAATTGTATAAAATAAATAGTTATATAATGCATAATTATTAAATATAATAGGAAATATTCTTATCTGATTTTCTAAATAAAATTTAATATTTTAATAATATAAAATATCCTCATATTTTTTCATATTTTAGTGCAATATTGTATATTTGGATCTTCTCCAAAAACTATTTATAATGTATAAATCTTTGATATTATATTTTTTATCATATTGTCAATTTTTTATATATCATTTCTTACTTATTATATATATCTTTCATAATAGTTTGTTATCTTTCTTTAATTCCAAACACTCATTCATTAACTCTTAATTTTTAACTCTTATCCATGTAATAACTCTAATTTAATATGAAAACTTTTGTAACTTTTATATCGACAATTAATTCATTATTATTACACTTCGTGTTCTTATATAGTAACATCTAAAAAACAGTAACAACATTAATTATTGTACAAAGACGCTGTTAAGTAAATAAACTGTTATATATGTAAAAACATATATTTTATTTTTTAATCTAGTTATTTTAAAATATATGTCATGAATAATAATTAAAAATATTTTGTATAAATATTATTTAATAAGTTTTCTTAAATTATTTGAGTAATAATAAAATAAAATAAACTAAATAACAGATAAATTAAATATTCATTGATATAATTTTAATTTAAAGTATAATTATCTTCTTGTTTTCTTATAATTTTAAAAAATTTCATTTTTAGCCTCTATTATAATTTATAAGTAATCATTTGAATCCATTTCCTCTTTACTTTACAATCACAATCGTTAAAATTTTGATAAAGTTATTATTAACAAAAATTAAAGAAAAAAGTTAAAAATTATATGAACTAAAATAGTCACTTATAAATTATAGAAATTAAAATAACAAATTTATAAAATTATAAAGACAAAAAAAGTTAATTTAACCCTACTATTAAGCATTTTAATAAATAATAAATAAAATATATTTTATAAAATTCTCAAAAGTTCAACACAAATTAGTTTACTTAAAAATAAATGATTTAAAATACCCATTATTACCTTAATATATATAGACTTGTCTGAGAAAGATGTTATCTAATACTCTCTTACAAGACATATACCTTGTAATTAATTATGTAAAATTCATTTAACATTAGTCAATCTTCAACAAGTCAATTTTCTAATGCATATTCTATAACATCATTATTTTAATTAATTAAATATTTACATAAACAAAATGCTAAACTGTATGAAAAGCGACTGTACCAAAACAGACAAACCATTTTAATTAGTCAATAATATACTTTACATTCCAATTATTTTTTTTCAAAATACAATTAATTACTCCTGTAAAAATATTAGAAGTCTTTTTTCAAACAATTTATAAATAGCAAATGAAAATCCTCTTTCCATGATTTTAGTCAACTTTTTTTTTTTGAAAAAAATATGTAGTCAAAATTTTTAATTCACAAAAAAAAATTATAAAACCTTTGCTAGATGTATTAACATAGAAAATTAATTCATAACTCCATGCACCTACAAAAATATAATATTGTTTTATTTTTAAAGAAATATTCATAATTAAAGCCGTGTTTAATTTGAGAAATTATTATTTTTTATTTTCTGAAAACATTTATATGATATCTGAAAACACAATCATAATATTTCTTTATTTTTAACCAAATTTAAAAATATTTTCATAAAAATATTTTAAAAAATAAATTAAATATGTTTTTACCTTTAAATTATTTATTTTAGAGAAAATAAAAATAGAAAAGATTCATACCACACCAACTAATATATTTGCTTTAGCACTGTTCCCTCTCTTTTATTACACTGCTGCAAATCCCAATCTCCGTGCTTACCAAAAAAACACAATTCAAATTATCTCTATTTTTTATTTTTTTTTATAGATTTATATAATATAAATATTCCGTTCCCAATCCAACTTGTTCTATCTCTCTTTGCATTGCCAGTTTTTGTGCATAACGGCAACATGGACGGCGGAGCTCACTACAACCCCCGCACCGTCGAAGAGGTTTTCCGGGATTTCAAGGGCCGTAGAGCCGCCATGATCAAAGCTCTCACAGCTGGTTTCTCTCTCTCTCTCTCTCTCTCTCACACACACACACACACTCTCTTTCTCTTTTTCTTTTTGAATTCTATACACCAAAATTTATTTTTTATTATTTATTTATTTTTGCAGATGTTGAGGAATTTTACCAGCAGTGCGATCCTGGTTAGGGTTTACCCCTTTCTACTCGCTTACTCTTGTTCACTTCTTCTTTTTCCGTTTCTTCGCTCGCAAATTGTGATTATGCTTTTTTTAGAGAAAAAAATTGTTTTTTTTGGTGACTGTGTTTTCTTTTCTGTGACGGTTGGTTTACGTTTACTCAGTTTTACTGCATTGTGTGTCAGTTTAAACTGCCCTTTTTTCTTTTATTTTTTAAAGACAGCAAAATTGTGTTTTTTTTTTTGGATATGAACTGTGAAGTGAGTCTGTGAGTGGGTGAAGTTGTTGAACTCACGTTTTGCTGAAACGTCAAATTGAGTCGTTGAAGATGACTTCGTTAGTCAAAGTTTTTTTTTTTTTTTTTTGCCTTTCACTAAATTGCGGTTGAAATGTTTTTTGCCTGTAATGTCAAGGATTGTGTTGAAACTCCAACTGTTACTGCAGCATGAAACCATGGTAGGGAAGCAAAAATTTAGTGGTTGGTGATTTTGGTTAACCTTGCTGCTTGGTGTGGTGCATTGTTGCTTTGCTGGGTGGATTTGTTTTTGCATTTTTGATTTTGATATTTATGGATGAGGGGTTTAGGGTTATTTCCATCTTAGACCCTCAGACTGAACTGAATGAAATAATGTTTTAGTCTTTGATGTTAATTTGCAAGATTTTGAATTTGGGAAAATAATCTCTTGCAAAAGCTTAGACACCATTTCGTTTAAGAAATGTTTGTTGTTTTCACTATTGAATTTTAATTACGAAAGTGTCATGTTATTTTCATGTGTAAACAAATTTTCATTGTTATGACTATCTTCTATACAAACATTTTGAAAAAGGAAACAAAATGAAAGCAAGGTGACATTTTTGTAATTAAAAGCAAAGGAATAAGACAGCCAGTGAATATTCTCTCAAATTAAACACTCCCTTAATGTAGACTGTCGCTGTTTTCAAAATAATAAAAGGACATGTTTGGGTGAAAGCTTACATAAGGGCTTCTGTCATAATGGAAGTATATTTTGATGAACATTACTGTGAAGCTTTTTCAAGTAAGCTAAAATGGGTTGATTAGAAGGTTACAAGCTTTACAATAAAATAACATCAGTTTTCAGCTTAAGGTGTATCCAAAGCAGTGTTGTTAAATGGCATTGCCATGGTGGAGTGGCGTGGCGGATTTTTAGCCAACCACCATAGGCAATTTGTGAAGGGTGGTGTGCCATAGTGGCTTTATAATGCAGATTTTTGGCCATCCACCATTGATAACACTGATCCAAAGTAGTTAGGAGTGTCCAACGTCTGAAGTGTCTGACACAGATATATGACTTGGGTTCAGGGAGCATGGTGGTCAAAATTGTGCTGAGGTGTACAATCACAACAATTTTACACTTCTGCCATGCTTATGCGAGTTTGCTTGAGCTCAGACTCACAAATCTGTAGAATCACATAGTTTTTTGATTCTGCTTGGCAGGTGAGGTTCCAAACTACTTTGACCCTTTGGGGCTTCTACAAACAGCCTGCAAACCCAAAATAACTACTGAGTTAACCAAGAAACATTCCAGAACCGAGAATCTTATGAAAAACACTACTGAAATTACCAATCTTACTCTTCGTGAAGTAAACTTATGTTTTTTAAGAACATATTTGAATGTTCATTGTAACTTTGAAGGTATTTTGCCTGTTTTTGTTATCTGTATTCTATGTATATATTGATCTTTATTATAAATTTATGTAAAAGGTAGGATTTTACATTTCCTTTTTTATGTTCTTAGTTCCTTTGTCCAATGATTAATAGGATCTGAGAGTTTGAGTTACAACGTTGTTTTATGTCTTTTGTCTCTTTCATTTTTTCTTGGTAATATATATGGGTTTGTGTTGAAGTTCCCTATTCTATGATATTTTATGGTTTAGGTGAAGTTGGTTACTTAGTTTGACTCTTAGATAGTTACCATATAGGGTTAATGACGCCTTTGGTTTACTTCTATTTATAATATTGAGATAATGAAAAATTGGCAGAACTGGATTTGTATTTTGCTTTCGATAATTAATACTAATTCCCAAATGTGTTATTTGTTTTAATAGCTAAAGCTAATTATATTTTGCCTTGTGTTCTTTCATGCCTAGTTAGCAGCTTCATTTTCTCTGTAATTCTCAAGTTAAAATTAGATGTTGATTTTCTTTTCATAGCATTACAGTATTTAGTTATTATTTTCTTTTTTCTTTGTTAGCATGTATCTGAAAAATCTAACTTGCAATCCCGTATTTTATCAACCAAGTTTGTCTAGTTTTTTGTTTCTCATTCTCTGTTTCCTATGTTCAAATGCTTGTATCATGTTGTAAATGATAAGCAGAGCAGAAAGCATGAATAGAAATAAACTACTTTGTAAAATTTATTGATGCTTATTTGTTTATCTGTTGCACATCAGAAAAGGAGAATCTTTGTCTGTATGGATTCCCCACTGAACAATGGGAAGTCAACTTGCCTGCTGAAGAAGTTCCTCCAGAACTTCCTGAGCCTGCATTAGGCATAAATTTTGCCCGGGACGGGATGCAAGAAAAGGACTGGCTATCTTTAGTTGCTGTTCACAGTGATGCATGGCTACTATCAGTGGCTTTCTACTTTGGGGCAAGATTTGGTTTTGATAAAGCTGACAGGTGCAATACACCTTTCTCCAGTCTTTTATTATGTTATACACCCAGCAACTTTTTCCTGGGTTGGACGAGAACATGTTATTAATGCATGCATTTCCTTTTACTTCTAATGTTTCTTCTGTGGGCAGTATTGGTTTATTTGTCTGTATAGTGTTTCCATAGAGATTTAGTTGATGGGAAAATATTATTTCATAGACTCTCCATAAAATACGTGGGACTTCATTGCAGTAATTAATGTCTTCTGATTTTTTTCCATATATTTTATATCACTCTTCCTCTTATTTCATAGACTCTTTGTAAAAAATGCAGTTTTTAGATTTAGGGATCCTTCATAGCTATTTGTATATATGCAGTAATTAATGTCTTCTGATTATTAGTCTGACTTAAATTATGATGCCCGAATAAGTTGTTTTTTCATATGCAAAGATTTTTAGTCAACACAAACCATCATTAGATTAACATGATCTGTCTACCAATTGGTAGGTTAAAGCATTGTTTTATTTTTGCAATTGCAAAAGGAAAAGCACAACTGAAAAGTGAAAATTGCATAAGCAAGACACTCTTATGCATGTGTCCTTCCTTACCTTCTATACTTAATTAAAGTGGCTTTTGGAATTGAACTAGCTCGTCAACAATTCAGTGATTTTGCATACTTGTTAGTGATGTGTACTTATCAGGAAAGAATGGTCTATCATTTAGAATTTGCTTTTGAGATTCTAAGCTTCTCTGTATGTAAAAAGGGGTTCAACACTTTCCATTGTTTGCACGAATCTACATGGCCAGCTGTTGAAATAAATTTCCGTGTGTGTGTTTACCCGGGTCTACATGATAAACTGTTAAGAATAAAATGTGTGGCAGGGGAATACAGAACTTATTTGTTGATGTATTGTGTATGTAAAGTTGAAAGGAAAAAAAGTTCATTCAGAGCAAATATACTTGTGATTTATGTCCTGATGAGTGATTGCATGTAATTATTCATGCAGGAAACGCCTGTTCACTATGATTAATGATCTGCCTACAATATTTGAGGTTGTAACTGGATCTGCAAAGAAACAGGCAAAGGAGAAGTCATCAGTTACAACAGAAAACAACAACAAATCAAAGTCTGGTTCAAAAGGGGTAAGAATTTAACTTGTTACCTCTGCTCATCCTTGTATTTTTCTGTTTGTTTAATCATTTTTTAGTATCATAATTGCACTATTTATTGTTTGTACTCTTGTCAGAACAGAGGTAGTAAATGTCTCATCATCATAGTATGCTCAATAGGGTTCACATGCTGTTTACTTGCTGGTTTATTTCCTTCATATAATGTCATTTTAACATAATTGTCTGCTCTTGGGGACAAAATAAAAATAGCGAGGATCTGAACCCGCTAAGTATTCAAAGCAAGCAAAGGATGAGGAAGAGGGATTGGATGAAGAAGAGGAAGAGGAGCACGGGGAGACCTTGTGTGGCGCATGTGGGGAGAACTACGCAGCTGATGAGTTCTGGATTTGCTGTGACATATGTGAGAAGTGGTTTCATGGGAAGTGCGTGAAGATCACTCCCGCACGGGCTGAGCACATCAAACACTACAAGTGCCCCTCATGCAGCAACAAGAGAGCCCGGCCTTGATATCAGAGGGATGTGGGGTTAGTTCTTACCCCTGTAAATCATGCTGGACTGCTAACTAGTTAGTTGCTTAGGCATTCTGTGTTGTACCATGTTGGTGCATCGTAGGTATTCACTAGTTTGGTATTTTAAACTTGATGTGGATATAATTGTTTAGTGTTTCATAGTTTTCTGGTTCTGAACATCTCTAATATTTGTGTTCTTAGTACCTGATAACATATTTGTGCATCGGGCCTCGTTTCTGCAACTGTGCTTATGTATTGTCAATTTTCTTTCACGTTTGCTAGCATGCAATAGATTTGTGATCTTCCCATGTGGCAGCATAACATCCACTCGAGCTTCGGTAAAACGACCGCTTAAGGATTTAACAATTTTACAGTCCTTGATTGAAAAAAGAAAGTAAAGTGAATTAAGCTCTAAAATTTAGTGTATGCATAACTTAAAAACATCAGAAGAATTTTATGGGAAAGGTTTTATAAATTAGTTTTTGCATGAATTATTATTAATTTATTGAAGTTTAATTCGGTGAACATTTTCCTTTCATAAGTGTTTATTTATTAAGATTTTCTGACAAACCTAACTAGTGTGCGTCTAGCTTCTTTCTATAAACACATAGCTAGTAGAAGTCAAATATATCACAAGTTAATTGGCCAATTATTTCACAAAATTTAAAGTTAATTGTGAAATGTAAAACTAATCAGTCAATTATCTCAAAATGTAAGAAGATAGAGAAAAAATTAATAAAAAGTCTTGTATTGCAGTTGATCAATAAATATTTTTTAGCTAAAATTGATGGAACAGGGAGAATAAATTTGCAGAGAAAAGAATGATAACAAGATCCTTATGTAGAGAATGGATCACAACAATTTCTCTACACCCCTTTCTCCTCTGACTATATATATATATATATTATTCTTTTGGCTAATTATTAGTTATCCACTTTTCCTTCCCTCACGTGCACCTCACCTCCACCTTCAACTGTTGACTCGTTTGCCCCTTCTGGTATTGTTACATTGTAGTGGTGTCATGGCCAAGCGATGAAGCTTGAAGAAGCCCACAAAGAAAGAATCTATGAAATGGATGCATTTCTTTTTCAGATTAAAATTAACTAAATTATTTTGACACCCAAAAATTTTACAAATTTTTTAATCTATTTTATTCTTATACAAAACTTTGTAATTATTTTAAAAAATATTATATTGATATTTCTTTCTAAATTTCACTAATCTCAATACATTGAGATCTCACGTAAGAGGATAAAAATAATATTGAAAAATGAAAAAATATCAAATACAACTTAAAAAAACATAAGAAGCCTGTCCCTTTATACATTACATTAACCTTCTTACATTAAGAATACTTATAAAAAGATAAAAATAATATTAAAAAAAAAAATACAAGATACAATTTATAAAACACGATGACTAATTATAATTTAGACTAAAACATTTGTCTGTCGGAATAGTCATTCACATAGCCAATAGATGGGATATCAAGAAGGAAATGTGAGTCAATTTATTCCTAAAAGTATAACTTGAATGTTGATACTTAAAATTAAGAGAAGGATTTTCAAAACCAACCAAAAATGCCTAATGGTTTTCCAAAATCACAGACCAAAATCAAATATTTTTAAGAAATGGATGGGAGCATAAGGATGCAACTTAAATTTGCAATTTGCAATATAATAAATATTTTCTGCAACACTCCACCTATTTGTGGACTGCAATATAATTTACCCCATGTAACATACAAACACTGCTTTGTGAGCACATGACTACAAATGATGATGCATGCAAAAGTTACAATTGACTTTACAAAAGAAAATTTTGCCTACAGCAAAATACACCCTTTTCATACACAAAATCCACCATGTTTTCTTCCCATCTCAGTATTTTGCAATTATTCAAGGACCAGTCTAATTTCATTGATGCTCTATAACAAAAGCAAACAATCCCCTAGCACAGGTTCCTGTGTGACAAAGAACTCAGAACCAGATGGCTTGATGAAAATAACAACTCCAAGATACCGAGAACCTAAATGGTTACTTCAACTAAGTCTTATGGTGTCATTTGGTATAATAACATTTGGATTTCTTATATGTGGATTTAGTGCTGCCAACTCCTTCCATTTCCCTCTAGTGCCGTAAATGCGAGATGATATGCTCCACAAGGTGTCACCAGGTTCCACCTTAGTGGTAACTGGAGCATTAGATTTTGAACCAGCCTTTGATTTCATTAGTGAAAACTTGTTATTGCCCTTCCCCATTCCATTAGCAAGCAACCAGCGAGAACCTGATTGTTGCTGGCTTGAAGTGCCCCAAAGCTTCTTTTTCTGAGGCTCGGGCTTCAGACCTGCCACATGGACTTCAGTGATTCTGAACTGAGCAATGCCCTCTTCTTCTTCAGAAATTTTCTCCTCTTTCTTGGTGTCCTTCGTCTCCACCTTTGCTACTATTTCATCCTTGTCATCCTCGTCATTGTTTTTCCTTATCTCAAACACACTATTGTAAATTTTTTGCTTTGGGAGCATGAATTCTCTCTCAACTTGTATAAGAGCAAGCATAGGTGTTCCAACTGGCTCATAATTTCTAAGCGGATCACGGAGTTGTACCATTAATGCTACTGTGAAGTTGTTTCCTAGCAAACCACATCTTCTCCCTTTGCCTCGCCTCTTCTCTCCCCTCGAATTCCCACGGATAAAGTCAAAAGAGTTGGCATGATGGGCAGCAAGAAGTTTGGAAGTGTGCTCACTGATATTATCTATATCATCAATCTCACCTGAATCCAACTTCATCCACTCATCGAGTGTTAATGATAGGCCCATTATCCCATCAACACCATCGCCACCATCTTTTACGTCCATCAACTGCAAACCGGCAGCTCCATCCAGGCCAAGAGACCCGCTAATATCAAACCCCTTGCCCTGGAGAGCTGAAATATCCCCAATGGACTGAGCAATGATGTTTGATGGTGCTTCCTCTTCCGACATCCCAGATTGTATTCTCAAACCCTCCATTGAAAGTGCTTCAATTTTATCCATAGCCAATGGTGCAAGGTCTTCTATTGATACAAATTCTGATCCTGTTTGGCTGGCCATTGAATTTGAACTAAACTTACCAGACTTTAGTCCAGACGGCATTCCATTCAAGTCTCTTTGCATACAAGCACTGTCTTGCGCTGTTACTCGATCATGCTGTGAATCGCATTTTCTACATAAAGCAAAGCAAAATTCAATCAGTAAAATATTTAGGAATGGCTACTAAAAACTGACATCAAGACCAGGGATAGAAATAGGATAGACTAACCTCTCTGACCCTTCTAAGACAGGCATTGCTTCCCATGCTACTTGTTGCATTGTCTTCCCTGTGATATCTTCCAGCGGCATTAACTCCTTTGCCTGCATTGAGAGCTTTTCAATTCCCACTGAAGCCAAACACTGCAAAACCTCCATTACCCCAGAACCCATTTCTGCTGGTACCACCACAGGGTTGGATACCTGCATGATTAAGCTCCCGCCACTTTTTGAATTCTTGAAAATTGAAGGATTCATAGACCGTAGAAACCCCCCGTCTTTTGTCTGAAGAAAATGGCCCAAGCCCTCATCAAGAGGAGGCAATGTGGGAGGCTCTTCAGGTGGTAAATGAATTGGACTTCCAAAACCTTTTGGTGGAGAATGATGAAAAGCTTTCTCATTCAAACCCCATTCACGCATCAAGGCTTCTGTTTCCAAGTCTTCTAGCATCTGAGCCCTCTTCTTGCTCTTCACATCCTCAGACTCAACTAGATGCTCTTCCTGCAGATCTTGCAAGAAGGATGATGACTGAACACCTTCAGAAAAGTCCCACTGCTCAGATGCAGCAGAAGCATCATAGCCAACATCTGCTTCATTATCAAAGTTCATGTCAAAATCAAACAAAGAGGAGAAGCCCCCATCCAGAGCCTCCTTCTCAAACTGTCTTAAAAGTAGCTCTCTTGGAGACTCTGGCTCACTTTCGGAACTCAAGCACATTGGACTACTGTCTAAGCCTAACATGCTCAAAAATTCACCGGCAACTGAGTCTGTAACATCATCCAAACTATGTGACTTTGTCATCATATGTTCAGATTTGTCTTCCGTAATTTTAGGAGATTCTAATGCCACTCTCTCCAGATTCGAGACACTATTTAAAGCAGATTCTAGTTCTTGCAGGAGCAGCTCACTAGTGTCTAAGTCATTTGCTT
The DNA here is from genome assembly GCA_026586105.1 of Hylodesmum podocarpum. Classification (NCBI taxonomy): domain Eukaryota; kingdom Viridiplantae; phylum Streptophyta; class Magnoliopsida; order Fabales; family Fabaceae; genus Hylodesmum; species Hylodesmum podocarpum. The sequence goes on along the minus strand of JALJEV010000493.1, from coordinate 2,606,064 downwards.
CATCCAGAAAATCATGTTTAACACTATCTTCAGAAGATACTTGTATACCTGATATATCAAGGGTACAGGCAGTATCAATTGTCGAAACCTCCTCAGGAGCCTTTATGCTAGCAAATTCCTCTACCGCTGCTTGATCCTTAGAACTGTCGTTTGCTTCATCCAGAAAATCATGTTTAACACTATCCTCAGAAGACACTTGTATACCTGATATACTAAGAGTACAGGCAGTATCAACTGTAGAAGCATCCTCAGGAGCCTTTATGACAGATTCCTCTAGTTCAACAGGTTCATTTGATGACAGTTCTATGCCCTTATCAACAATGAAAAACTCATTACCTTGATACTGCTCAGGGTTTTCGTTTGCAGAATCTGGTAAAGGATTGTCATCTAGTTTAACTGTCTCCAACTTTTCTTGAAATACATCGAGTTCAGGTTTGTCATGCACTGGGCATGCATTTTCATCCTTATCCACATGCTCTTCAGGCCTTCCTTTTCCAAGATCAGAAGCACAGGCATCAGGCTTGATCGGTTCAAGATTTTCTGTGAATGAATCAAGTTCCACTTCACCATGCAGAAGATCACATGCCTTTTCTTCATCAAATTTCTTATATAAGATGTCTATTGAGCTGGCTAGTCCTGACTTAGATGATGGCAATACCTCATGAAGATCCTTTACCTCATCTGCAACTTGAGGTGAGTATTGCATACTTGTGGCACGTCTCATCCTGTTGCTTCCATCAAACTGTTTGGGTTTAGCATCTGTCTTCATCAGAGAAAGACTATTCTGCCTCAATGCATTAGGAGCATTATGACTATGACTCTCTCTACTAGCACTAGCATTATCACCAACCACCATATACCCAAAACTGACATTCATCACAGCACCCTTTGCCAGTCCTGATAACCGAAAACTAGTAGTCCACTTCCCCGTGCTCTTCTCCTCCTCAAGCTCCTCTAGAGTGAGGGGAAGCAACCTGGTGAGATCCACCCGGTGCTTCCCCAAATCAAGCTCTGGCGCACTGAGAAGCGAAGCATAGAGCAAAAAATGCTTTGCCTCATACTTAGCAGAATGGTGAGGTCCACTCCTACTGCCATAAACCGAGCAAGTGTAAGTCAACTTCTCCTCAAATTCAGCCACACACTGAATCACCTTGGCTGGACCAGTCACAAGAACCCCGTCACGCCTCTTCCAGTACACAGCAAGGCTAGCATCATCAAAATTGGGAGGCAATCCCTCAATCAAATGAACTTGCAGATAAAAACTACAATTGAATCTCTTATTTCGGATATGCGAAAGAGCCCTTAGTGGCCTCCAATTCCATATGGATCTCTTATCTTTCTGAACACCATCATCATTACTATTACCATTGACTTTAGACTTTGATTTGGGATCAGGTAACTGAGATTTCCCTGTGAACTTAGATCGAGAATTTGCACCGGATATTGAACTCCTTGAAGAGGTTCTATCCAAGTACAAAGCTTTGTTTATGGTTTCAACATCCTTCAACAACTTCTTCTGACTACTAGAACCCCCACCACCCTTCTTCCCAGCCTCCATTCTAGACAACATCATCTTTCACCCAAAAAAGTAAACAAACAAAGTAAATTCAATTGAAACAGAATCAAACCCAGATTTTTTTAATATAAAATCAAACACAGAAAATGATAAACTACATAACAATCAACAAAATTTAATATTTTTTTAAAAAAAGGGTAGATAGATTGAGTACCGGGTAATGTTGGAAATGAACCGAAGCAAGACAATATATTTAGGTCAGCGAATCCAATTCATGGGTACCCTCTTTCTCAAATTCAAAACTGAAACTGTGTAACACAAAAAGAACCCATTTTTCATTCACAAGCCAAAGTGGGAAAAACTTAGATAGAGAAGAAAAAGAAAGGGGAAACAAAAACTCACTCAAAGTTTCCAATTTTTTAAGCAGAGAGAACTTGTTATCTTCTTCTCCAGTCCAATCTCTTCTTCTTGTCTCTTTCTCTCTCTAGGAATTGCCGCTACCTCTTTCAAAACCAAAGAATTGAACAAAAAAAAATTATTTTTAATTTACATATACTTATTTCATGTGCAATTTATTTCTTGCGCGTATCTACCCCAATTATTATTTCTTTGTTTTAATTCTTTTTTTAGTTCTGGTCAAAAAGAAAATAAATTCTTTTTCTAATTGATTGTGCCTTTTCGTGATTCTAATGGTAATTTACATAATTGTTCAGATTTTGTCTTTAGGGTTATTTTTCAATTTTCATTCAAAATTGCTGTTAGGTAAGATTTGTATTGACTTTCTGTGTTTATTTTTTTTTAAATTATAAAAAACTGAGAATGTTAAATTCCTACCTAATTGTAAAATGTGATTGGCAAATACTATAATTCATTCCTTTGATTATGAGAGTAATTTTTTTCTTAGAAGCAATAGTTAGGTTAAAACAATTTCATATTATAAAATAGAATATGATATAATACAATTTTTTTATTATATTATTATTGAAATTTTTTATTAATTTTATTGATGATTAATTAGTCTCTTGCAAAAAATTTGGTTGACCTCTTTAAATTTTAACTAAAAATAAAATAAGATCATTGGATGTTTACATGCTAATTTTTTTTAAAAAAAAAACAAAGAAATAAAGTGTCAGATTTTAATCATCTAAAAATAAAGTAATTTCAAAACAAATTAGGGACAACAAACTTCAATTTAAAAAGAAAAAAATATGTATTGTATTTAATGAAAATCATGATTAAGAGAAAATAGTTGTTTGCTTATATGGTGATCTAATTATAGCATCTTATTATCTCTACCATAGTCTTTAATGTCGAATGTTCACGAAAATGTAATCAAGTGAGCAATTGTAACAGTAATTCATTACTTTGGAGAAGAATTGAACAATGTTATAACATCAATTATTGCACTGACCATTAGTTGTTATTAAATTTTCTATGGGTTTCATTCTCCCACTTATTATGTTTTGACCAATCTTTCATGTTTAATTTTTTAAAATGTAGGGTATGTATACGAAGTAATTTAGGTATGATTTTGAAAAGTAATTGGGATCAGATATTCTAAAAAAAATAGATGATCCAGTTATTTGAGTTAATTGAACAAGTGTGTCATCGACTAGATTTGAATTAGTTTTGATTTAATCAGATTTTGATTGATATGATAATTTATAGATTTATGCGTGAATTGATTTTTTGGTTGAATAAGTGAATTAATTTAGATAATTAATGTATTTTTTTTTTATTTTACACAATTCAACTAATAATTCATTGGTTGAAAAGGGGGGAAGGAGAAAAAAACTCCCATTTGAAAGTGCAAAGTTGATATGAAAAGTATCTTTAACATTTATAATTTGTGAGAGAACCATATAATCACGTTTAAGGTAATAATTGGACACAACATAACTTTATCATTCTCAAAAATACAAAAACCAGAAGCAAAAAAATTGTGAAATACGTCTGAATAAAGTCGAAAAGGCAAATGGTATATGATGCTAAATAAAAGGTAGCAATTAAAAAATGGGAAAATAATGTAGGGAATATCAATATCTTATGATAGTAGGTTAGAGAATTATACTCGTACCATACGATGGAAGGCTTAGTTGTCTCATATAAAATATTCCTTCTTCAATGTGCATATATACTTAACTTTGCATCTACACTATATTTGGAGTATTCATGTATGAACATAATCCTCCATCTCTTTCTTCCATTCTTTTCATAGTTGTTGAATTTAATAATTAATTTATCATTTTTTTCTCATGTATTTGATTATAATTTCTTTAAATAGTTCAAAATGTTAGATAAATTGGGTTGAGAAATAAAAAAAATGAGAGTTTAGATATTTGTATATGTATTAAAGTTGAATTTTTTTTTTCATCTGACACGAGTGAGATTGTATATGTAATTACTCTTTGATAATTAAATTAGTAATAAAAATAAAATTCTAAAAAATAAGTTTTTTTTTTAGAGAAACATAACATTTAAAAAGAAGAAATATTTATAATTTTAAAAAATTAATATCACTTGAAAAAATGGTTGTCAAGTGAACTTAAATCCCTTGACATGTTTGACTAGGTTAAGAATATAATTTAATCGTCTTTGTTAATAGTAATAACATGAAAGGGTAATATTGATAAAATATATATCCTACCCAAATTTATTATTCATTACATATTATATCAATTTAGCTTCTTTAAAAATTAATAACTTAAAATAAAATATCAATTTTGCATGGTGACACAATGACATGATAATTATTTTGTTGTATTTTTTTTTTGTTGCCCTTAAAATATTACTTATTAGCTGTATTGGTCAATCATTTTAATTTATAAACATACACACGATTTAGTTGGAAATTGCCTTATACATGTTACCATATGACATCACTATATTATGATGAAAAAGACACGTCTCAAATATAGGGTTACCAAAGTTTAAACATGGGATTTTACTTAAAACAAAAAGGTCCATCTTTGACTACTAAATATATGCTTTCATCATACAATAAGCTTTGAGTATAGTCACAAAAGGTGGTTGTCATCTTTAACGTCTTATAAATTCTTTTGTTTTGGCATCTTCTTCTCTCCAGCGAGAATCACGTGACCACTATTATACACCAGCATATTTATATTTATATGTATAGAAAAAACATATAACATTAAATTTAAGAACATTATACAAATGAACTTAATTGATAAATAATGAGTTTAATCATAATATACATAATTACAATTTCAAATTTTGTTTAATTTGATAAAATTTATTCCAATAATATTTTTTCAAATAATATATATCATTTGGTGTTAATTAAAAAAAATCAATATTGGTTAACGAAATTATGAAAAGCAACAATTAATTCTTCATATAGTGGTTATTAAAAAAATTTCAATATTGACTAATGAAAAAATGAAAAGCAAAAATTTCTTTGTATAGGACCAACCAGCATCATAATCGATAACTATTATTAAATCAACAAATATTTGTAGTAATTTTTTTTTACCATAACATTAACATAAATTATTGATCATTGAATATAATGATCACTTTTATTGATAATCTTAAATACACAATTACTCTTTTAAATACAATTTATTCTTCATATCCATTTAAGGGGCAAAATAACAGTAGCTAGGGTCTGTTCTTAATATTTTCCATTTAGAAGGATTTATAAGAAGAAAAAATATAATTTATTTTTTAAAAAGTTAAAATTAATTTTTCATCAATTAATTTACAAAAAAATCTTAGATCATTTAAAAAATTTAAAATTTAATATGATATTTAGTTTGAAGAATTATTTTCTGTTTTCATTCTCATTCTCAATTTCCATTTTCTGAAAACTGTGAAAACAGAGTTATGTATTCCCTTATTTTCATTCAATTTCAAAAATATTTCCATAAAAACATTTTCAAAAAATCAACCAAATACATTTTCTCCTTAATTTTCTATATTCAATAGAAATAAAAACAAAAAAGAAAAAACTCTTATAACAAACACCACCTAAATTTTTGTTTTTTTAAGAACAGTGTGCGAATTTTCAAATTGAGGCGCCAACTCTGTTTAGTAATTGCGAGTGACAGATACGACGAAGCAATCATATGTTCATATATTCAAAATTTGAAATTATAATTTGTAAATATACCCCAAAACAATTAACTTTAATTTTCATGTCTCTTTCTTCTGTCTTTTACTACTTTTTGTTGCACATGCTTATTATGTTATACACCAGAAAAAAAACATTATATATTTTTCATCAAATAAATTTTGTAATGTTCTAACGTGTATTCATTTTGAAAATTATTATAGTGCAATAGAACAAATTATCATAAAGATTAAATAATTACATGTCCACAAGAACCATTCCAACTTCAAAGTAAAATAAGTCAAAGAATTAAAAGGAAAATAATACATAATACTCATAAACTAAAAGTCTAAATACTAAAAAAAAAAGTCTAACCATTACAAGTCATACAATATAAAAAATAATATATATATATATATATATATATATATATATATATATTGAGATTATTAATTAACTAATTTATATTATAGTGACTATTGAATATCTTTATCAAATATCTCTACCAAAAAAATACATTTAATCTAATGACAAAGCATACCATAAATGACAACGCATTAAAATAATCCAAACTATCACGTAAATGAAAAAATAAAAGAAAAAGTTAACGGACTCACGTAATAAATTATTTTATAATTAATTATAATTTATTGTATACAGTCATTTATTAACTTTAATAATAAAATTTTAAAAATTATATAATATTTAATTTATAATTAGTTAATTATAAAATTGTTTTACACCATAATATTAAGACTCTAAACAAATATCTTATAAATTTATTTTTTCAAAATTAATCTTTTGAAAAAGCCCTTTCATGCAAGGACCCGCCACATGTAGACTACACTTAATTAATTATACATACTTTTTCTCTTGAACAAATTTAACAGATTTCATCACATGTAATCAATTTTATTGGATAACACCATATAAAAAGGCAAAATTGTGCATATTACAAGCTTACATTTTTTTATATAATTAATTAATGATTACAAATTTTTTACATATTATAAATTTATTAATGTCAATAATAATAAAATTCTTAAAAATAATAATCATATAAAATAATTTCACATTATAAACATAAAATCTTAAAATTTATACAAAAAATTCATAAATTATTTTTCCAAAGAACATAGAGATATTTCCACGTAACAACTGTAACAACGATGATGAGAAGAGAAAGGTAGCTATAACAGTTTCCTATGTTATAATATGAAGACATGTGGCGCCATCCTTATATATATATATATATATATATAATGAATAGCATAACACAGAGGCCATAATTTCATGCACAGAATTTGGTTCTACACACATCACCATCTTTGTTTGTCTGAATTCAACACATGTGGGTATGTCTGATAACGAAGACCATGCAGACTTCATATATATCGAATCATCTGAAACGACCAAATGCAGGTTGAGGGATAGGTCCAAGGTATGTCATATTGAATCTATATTTCTTTTTTCGGTATATGTAAAACTTAGATGCATGTTTTTGATGTTGTTCTTGAATTAGATTTTTAAATTTTACATTGGTAGTTGGTGTAATAAAAGTGAAACTCATATTTTAATGGATGAATAGTATATAATTCAGGTATAAAAATTGTGCTTTTTTGTTGTTGTTGTAATTTGATTTCCATGCATGGCTGTATCTGGTTTTTTGATTTTATGATATGGGTTTGCTTTTGTTTTGGCTGAAAATGAAGCAAGTGTTGTCCAAACAAGCGGTTAAGATAGCAAAACAAGCTGAAGAGCATGAAAGCTTCATCAATAAGGTGGGTCCATTTTGCTTTCTGATTCATGTTTTTTAGTTACATGTTTCATTTTCATCATCTATCATCATTTGGGTATGTTAGTTAATAATGAACAAGCTTAGATTTTGATGTGTTTTTTTTCTCCTTTCTATAAATGATCAGGTGACTCATCTTTTGGGGGTTCTTGGCTTTGGAGGGTTTTGCTTCCTCTTAGGGGCAAGTAAGTTGATTCTGTTTGATGCAGTGCAGTGGTTTTCTTTGTCCTTTTCTTCTTCTAGCAGATTCATTACCTTCTTTATTATTTGTGATTTATTATTACCCTTTTTTACCAGGGCCACAACACGTTCCCTTAGTCTACTGTGTGTTCTACGTGGTATTTGTTCCACTCCGTTGGATATACTATAGGTTCAAGAAATGGCATTACTATCTCCTGGTAAGTGAAGATATATCAAATTCTGTTTCAAGTTTATTGCGCATGTATGAAAACTAGTATGTGCTTCTGGAAGCACATACTTGTTTGACAGTAGCACTAGTTTAGTCTTCTTCTAGGTTCATAGGCTTTTTGAGAAAGGGTCACAAATAATAATCTTTAACTGTCAAATTCAGAGGTGATGTTAATTATGCTGCTAAAGAGTGCATTTTGCTATTTACGTTGAATGGTGTCTGAGGCACATGGCTACAAAATCACCAGAAAATGGGCCGTTGCGAATTTAAGCAATGTTTCAATTCCTTTGCTTATAGAAATAGTTGAAGCAGTGTCTCAATGTTGTCATTATCATAAGGATATAGTTATTAATTTCGTTAGGTGTTGCTGCAGTAGAAATATAAGTAACAAATACAAGGTAGTTAAGTGAGTGTTCATGTGTTTCAGGACTTTTGCTATTATGCCAATACAATCTTCGTAATTGACCTCTTATTTTACCCAAGGAATGAAAAGCTTTTCCTGATTTGCTTTTCATTTGCTGAGGTAAGCATGTTATCCTTGATGATTTGATATATTGGTAAAAGAATGAATGGTTCATTTGTCAAATTTTATGACATATTCAAGAATTGTTGCAGGGGCCATTAGCGTGGGCTTTGATTGTTTGGCGCTGCAGCTTGGTTTTCAGTTCTGTTGACAAAATTGTCAGTGTTCTTATCCATCTTTTACCTGGTATGTTATATACTTCCAATTTTCTGCACTTCTCTCTTTTTTGAACAAGATAATAAAATTTTGGAGAGGCTTCTACTATTGTCATTGCAGACTTGTACTTTCCATGGTCAAATATTGGGTGTGTGTGCGTGTGTGTCTGCACAAAGGAATTTATGATGAAACATCTCTGATAAAGTGTATTTTACATGCCGTGTTCAAATATTGTCTTCATGATTTCTCTATTCGAAGTTCAGAAGATTATGAAGTAGTATTAGGCATTGATGTTGCTTTAATCAACTAGTATTTCTGCGCCTAAATAGATATAAAACCTTTTATGACCCTTCATCTAGCAATATCCACCTAAGTCTTGACACTCAACATAGTTTTTCATGTATATTATGGAAAACATGAATATTGGTTTATCTATGGAACAACTTGAACTTCTGCTTAGATATCACAATATCAGAGATGCTACACCCTACAATTTGATTGTGATAGACATGTCAACTTTATGTTCCTTACTGCATCCATTTTAGTTTTTATTATGCATTAATGCAATTGTCATTTTGTTTGCTTTTCAGGATTGGTTTTCTTTACCATTCGATGGTGGAATCCTGCTACATTTGAAGCCATGCGACCAGAGGGAACAGCTGGAAGAGCTACATGGCCTTATATAGAAGATAAATCACATCTCTGGATGTGGCTGTTTCTAGTTCCCTTAGCAGCTTACACTCTCTGGCAAGTTCTATACTTCCTCATTGTCAACGTCTTGCGCCGGCAACGGTTTCTAAGAGATCCTGAAGTCATGACTTCTTACAGGTAATTCTTCAGCATTTCTACACTTTCCACTCCTTTTAGCAGTTCAATTTCTCTCCCAGTTTAGCAAAATATGTGTACAATTAGCAACTTTACGTGGCAACCACTCACAATACGCAGCCAACTCACTCACAGAACATATATATATATATATATATATATATATATATATATATATATATATATACCTATTTCTCTCTCTTTACATTTTATAACTAGTTGTCTAGTTGTTTGTGTATTGTGGTTTTCTACAAAATACTTTTTGTACTATTAAACCTTTTTATTTGGAGAGTTGCTAGTTCATTCTTTGATATTTCTCATTTTATTAACTAAACTGTTCCACAGGGGACTCTCTAAGAAAGCTCAGAAAGCAAACAATGTGTGGTGGCGCTTAAGTGGCATACTTGGGGATCAGAATCGTTTGTTAATGTACATTGTTCTCCAAGGCATATTTACTGTAGCAACCACTGCACTTACTGTTCCCATATTCTTGTCATATGAATTGTCTGTAGTTTTCCAAATACTGAAGATTTCTGCATCAGTTTGGAATGGTGGAAGCTTTCTAATAGATGTAATGCCAAGGCAAGTAATTCGCAATGAGAAAATGAAGTCAGAAATGCAACCTGTCCAAATTCAAAAAGTTCAGTGATAGATGGTTATGGAAAATGGTAGGTGGTTCAACGATTCTAGAGACATCTTGATTTAATAATATAAACTAGTTGTTTGAGGTTTGAACTATACTGTCCAAGACATTTATTCTTTCGACTTTAAATCCTAGTTCTTGTGATATGCACTTGATCAACAAGTCTTGATTCTTCTGTACCCTGAAGAATGAACAAGAAATGAGAAAAAAAGGATTGAAATTTGCATAGGTTATTGAAATATGTATCACATGTTCAAATTTTCAAGTGCATCATCTAACTAGTCACTCACGTGCTCTACTTCTCTTTGAGAGATTTTTTATACAACAAAATCACAAACTAAACAAACCTTTCACTGCTTTAAGTATTGGCAATGCATATTCACCTGCAAATTTCGTTTAATTTTCTCTATGCCTTAACAGAAATTTCCCACTAACGAATGAAGCTTATCTGTTTTCGTTTGTTTATTATAAGTAAATACAGTTTATCCTGTTTCTTCACTTGATAAAGATATAATTGTTAGAAAATATTTGCAAAATATATTTTAGCAGAAGAACTTTGTTTAGCACGTACATACGATAGCAAGGAGCTCCTTAGGAAATACACTAACACAGCATATTCATCTAACTAAACTTTAATATACTAACAGAAGCTTTAAAAAATTCATTTCTATGTTAGTTTTGACTTTGATGATATATATATAATAAATACAAGAGACTTACTCTTTATTCTTCTATTCATTTTCTCTTAATTTATTAGTTATCATGAGTGTTTATTCTTTGCCGCTAGATTAAAAGATTAAAAGAAAATAAGTAATTATGACAGTTTAAGTCTTAAACTTTCTCTTAGAATAAATTTATTCCTCCTTTTATATATATATATATGAAACACAAAGTTACCAAATTCTATAATAAAAGAATTTGATAAAATAAGAAACTTCTCAAGCTTTAGTTTGAGAAGAAAGCTATTGATTTCTTGATCCAATTCCACTGTTTTAAACCTGAATTTCAGTATAATAAGTGTTTATTGTTCTCAGACGAAGTGAGGTTAGAAAACTTGCCACAATTACCTTTGTCTATAAATGGTTATGTCTGAAAATGAATCAAATCAAATGGAACACAATTTGAGATTGGAATTGATTGTTGAATTTGATTCATGAATCAAATAATATGAATTCAAGTGTGTAAACCCGTGTCTTTACTTTCTTATTTGAAAGTTATTAAAATTTAAAACACACTGATATATAAAAATTTAAAATTACCCAAAACTAAATTAGTGGGAGGAAAAAACCATTTGAAACACTCTTGAAGCAGAACACTTATGATCAAATTGCTAGATTAGAGTGTGAAAGCAAAAGATCTTATTATTTTTTTAGCCTCCACGGGTTTTACTGGGGTATTGAGTTCTGGATTTGTTGACTTAGGGGCTTCTGGGCCTTTATCTTAAAAACTTTCTTGGGCCTTTGTAACTCTCTTGAGAATATACTTTAATTCAAACCTTCAAAAGTTGTACTATTTTCTAAAAATAGCGTTGTGGATACAGCACCATGAAACAAAAGTTTAAAGACCAATTTAAATAACTTTTCATATGGAATAACTTTCTTTTAATCTTTTTTAGCAATGAAAATCTGTGGTTCGGAAATTGTTTGCATGGGTTAGGACATGGATGGCTCATAATTGGGTACGCAAGAGATCGAAAGCAAAGATTCTGAACAGAAGTGAAAGTGGTTGTCTTTATGCCTGAAAACCAAGTACGTGCTTGAAAAATTGACACTTTTATTTCTTTCCGTAATCTTGAATTCTTTATGTACATCACAAGAAAAAGTTACCATTGAAAAATGTTCACAAAACAGAACCGACAAGTCTTGTTTGTAAACAATCCAGCTGAGTAGTACAAAATCATATCAACCAGTCCAACCAACTAAAGATACAACCTTGTTGCTCCAAAAACAAAGGAGAAGTATTACAGATATTTTGATTAAAAATAGCAAAAACAATCAGCATGTAATATAGAATAGAACCATACAAACTCTTAGTTGGTAACAAAATCTACTAGTACTACTAGAGGCTCCAATGGCACATCAAAAACACGATTAGAGCCCCAGTTATCCTGCTATACAAATATGTTAAACCAATATACGTAAATTAACATAATGCAATGAATCACTCAAACTATGTGTGAAAAAAAAAAACATAGCAAAAGCCAAGGCAAAGAAGGTGGATAATAAGAAATAAAAAATATAGCATAATTAGAGCCTAGTTGAGTGAAGCAATGAGGCATTGCCTTTCTCCTTCAATGAGTTAAGTTTTTCGAGTTTCCACTCTCCTCTAAGACGAGCAATGAACGTTGCGGCTTTAACATTCACATCGGGGCTGGGACAGAAAACGGAACTACCCACGTTGCCGTTACCGTTACCGTTACCGTTACCATCCGTAACGGCGTTATTAACGGCCACATTCATTGTTGTTTCAGACACATTTATGTCTTCGCGTTCTGGCGAGCTACACCGCGAGCTTTGGTTGCTGCGAATCTTAACGTAATCTCCTCGAACCACGAACTTCATCGCCGTCATCTTGAATGGTGGTGGCGGCGGAGGAACCGGAATCAGCGGCGACTGGTTGCCGGCGTTTAGTGATTCGTCGTTAAAATTGACGGTTCTGCTCGGCAGCGGCGGTCGACCGTGGTTTAGCCGCCGAGGAGGATCCGGCGGAGGAGACGGAGGCTGAGTGATACGACTCTTTCGCTTTGACTGCGGAGGAGGTGGCGGTGGAGGCGGCTGCGGCGGCGATACTGAGTGGATTTTCTTGCTCTTGCCTAGTCCTTTTCGGAAGAAACTGTGGAAAACTGAAGGCGGAGGCGGAGGTGGTGGTGGCGGCGGCGGTGTTGCTGGTGGCACTGTTGTGTTGTTTGTTAACTCATCAATATTGTCATCGTAATGGTGATCGTGATTGTCTTTTGGTCGTTGTTTTTTCTTTTTCTTTCTCTGATTGGAGAGTACTGAAGCCCAAACCATTGCTATCTCTCTCTTCACGTTGCTCTTCTTCTTCTCACTCTTCCGCTCCGATCGTGACTTCACCGATGGCGCCGGCGGTGGCGTCTGAGGTGCCGGCGGTGGAGACCGGATTGTCGTGAAGTCACGGTCGTCGAGCTCGATATTTATCTCACTCTCGTGTCTCTCGATTTTCTGATTCGTTCGTCGCGTACTGCGATGAACCGATTCCGGCTGCGGAGGAGGCTGTGGCGGTGGCGGAGGAGGAGGCGTAGTTGACTTCACCGGCGGTGGAGAATGACGAATTTCGAAAGTATCCACCGGAATTTCCTTAACTTGAGCTTCTTCTTCTTCTTGTGGTGGTGGTGGTGATGGTGAGGGTCGAGGTGTTGGTGATTCCGGCCATCGTTTGAGGTGGTCGACGGCGGAGAAATGTTCTCTAGCCGGCGAACGGAACTGCTTATCGATTTCGAAATCGTCAAAGAAGCGGAACTTGTATCGGTCATCGCCAGTTTCCCACTGGCGCAGATCTGGATAAGAGCTGCTGTTTCTCCTCATTCTGAACCGGTTAACGTCAGTTACCGGTGACTGAAGCCAGTTGTTATTGTTAGAGTCTTCATTATTATACACTTTCCTCTCTTCTGAGTACTCATACCATTGCGATTGTGATTCCTCCGAAGCCACTTGGCGAAACGCAGCGTTTCGATCCGGAACGACATCGTGGTTGTTGTCGTTGTTAGTTGGGGACGGTTCATCGTCGTTTCGTCTGGCGAAGACGCCACAGAGAATGGCGAAAACGACGAGGAGAATGTTGAGGGAGTCCCAGCTGGTGCTGACGGAGGCAGGGCGGAGGAGGCGGGTGGTGGAGGCGGAGAGGAGCGGCGGCACGGTGAAGAAGAGCACCGTGATGGTGAGTATGGGGAAGAGAATAATGAGTAGTGGAGGGCTTAGAAGCGGCGGCGAAGAGTGCCAGGAGCGACGGTGGGGCATGGTGTTGTTGTTGTTGTTGTTGTGGTGAGAGTGAGTGGAAAAACAACAAGTGAATGTTAAGGTAATGTTTGGTTTTCTATATTTAAAACTTTAAAAGGTTGTATGGGGAGAACGTGAAGTGAAATGAAATGAAATAAAAATGAAATTCAAATAACAACGTAGCAATGGAAGCAACTAGCCACCACAGATAATATACTTGGAGTAACAGGTACTTCCTATTTCTTCTTCCTTTAAATTATTTCCATTATTTAATTATTTCTGTATACTAGTTGTGAAGATAATTAGTGCCTTTTTTTTTTTTTTGTGTATTATTATATATCTTGTTTGATGCAGAGAGTTGTCTAACTAATAACCAATTTGGAAAGAATCATCTCGCAAATACAGGTTTGTGACTCTCTAATTCTATATATTAAATGGGTAGTATTTATTTTATTTAGCTTTGTCTCAAATTAGGTCAATGGATTAAATTATTCCATTTTTATTTTTTCATTTTTACGTAGAAAAATAAAATTATGATTAATCCATTTTAATAATGTGACTCACTTAATCTTTTTAACATAGCTAGACCGTTTTTAACTTGATTTTTATTATAATTGTTGTTTTCAATGTGTGATGAGATACTACTGATCATTAAAAGTAAACTTTCCAAAAATAATTTCTTTCACCAAATTTGTTCCGCAAAAATTTAGTGTACTGTATTTCAAAGATTTTATAAGAACTTATATAGTTAACTGATGTAACATCCCAAAAATTTAAATATAGTTTAAGAGATGTTTTTATAACAGAGAGAAATATAAAAATAATTAAAAATTATGAATTTTTGAAATTACTGTAGTAAATAGTAAATTACTGTGTAAATAGTAAATTACTGTGTAAATAGTAAATTACTGTGTAAATAGTAAATTACTGTGTAAATAGTAAATTACTGTGTAAATAGTAAATTACTATGTAAATAGTAAAATACTGTACAAATAGTAATTTACTGTGTTAATAGTAAACTATTGTGCAAATAGTAAAATATTATGCAAATAGTAAAATATTGTGCAAATAGTAAAATACTGTGCAAATAGTAAAATACTGTGCAAATAGTAAATTACTGTGCAAATAGTAAAAAAATAAAATATTAATTAACGGGTTACACGAGTTCTTTTTTATATTCAAATTATCATCAAAATAGTAAAAAATACTTGTGCAAATAGTAACTTTTGAAATTCTATAAATAGGGCCTAGAATTTCAATTATAATCACAAATTCAAGAACATTCTTTCATTCTCTCAAAATCTCTTAGGAAGAAATCTCTTCAAGAGAGAAGTAAGTAGGTAGAGGAAGATAGGAAGCTAGGAGAAATTGGTAAGGGGAGCTATCCTTATCTTACTATTCTTTGTTGTTATTATCTTTATTTTATCTCGATACTAAGGTCTAAGAAAATTCTTAGTATGCTCTCGTAGTTGCGGTTTTGTCCGATCTTCCACATCGAACGAATTATTCTTGTTGTTAGGAAAAGGGTGGTAGTGTGGAAGTGCATGTCTAGGAAAGTTAAGCTAAGGAAAGACTTGGTACTTAAGTGTGTCCATTAGTGACCCACCTCTCTTTCCTGGAACTTACAGTGTACTATTCACGGACTACGGTCACTTATACGTTACTATTCACGATACGATCGTTTCACGTATACGTTCTTCGTTCACGATACGATCGTTTCACGATATCGATCGCTTGTTCACGTATACGGTACTGTTCATGTATACGGTACTTTTGATGGGTGTTTTCTTGGTGTTTCTTGATTTTTTTTATTGGTGGTTATTGATTGTTTTTTTGGTATTTTGAAATATGAATGATTTTAAATGATATTCTAGAAAAGGAGGTAAAATTTTCATTCATGCATACATGCCTCAAAAGAGGTGGCCTCGGTTAGAGGGACAGATAATAAACTTAAGCCGTGCGTGAGTGACCCGATGGACAGTGGGCTCACAAAGCGGATAATCGTATTATCTATTATGGTACCACATTGCATATTTTTGGAGTTGAGGTTGGAGCATTCATCATATAGAAATTTCATTTAAGTCATAATTCATAATTCATCTATTTGATTATGACGTGTATCATATTGATATTTTTATGATATGTATTTTTATTAAGATTAAGGAAATCTCACCCTTGCGTGTTTGTGTCTGTGGTTTGACACCTGTGATGATCTCGGATAATGTCCTGGGAGCAGATTGACGAGATTGAGAAGATTGTCACTTTGTTTGCTCTGGTTGTTACTACTATCTGGTTGTGAAGATGCTTGCTATGTAGAAGGGTTGGGTAAATGTTTTAAGGTAGTAGAAAGGTAGTTGTGTAAAATAATAATATGACATAGTTATGCAATCTATTGGTAATGAACTTTAAATATTATATAATAAAAGTATTGTTTCCTAAATTTCTCTTTTATTTACTACAAATTACTAATTAAAATACAAGTAACATAAGTAATTATAACGGGGCGTTACAACTGACATTTTAAATTTTTGAAAATTTAATTAGGTGATAGACTAAATTCTTGAGAAACTATTTTGGTGACATGTAATCTTGAAAATCAGATTATTAGTTTTTCTAAAGAGAATTCTAATTAAGAATATAATCTTAATACATTCTTTATTATTAACAAAAATTTGATAAAACTATAAATTCTGAATAATACTTATTAAATAGAGAATAATAAAATGTTAGCAATGTACTCTTTTGAATATATTACGCTATTATCTAAAATTGATTGAAAATAGAAAATTTTTAGAGTCTCATAACATGTTTTATAAATCTCTCGTGATTTTATTATTTTTGATAAATTTTAATTGATAGATAATTCATAGAAGAAACAAATTACATTACTAATACTAACTTAATCTTTTCTGATTCTTAATAATTTTAGTTAATGATTAAAAAATTACATCTTAGAGAATTTGGTGTCAAATACAGTTTCTTCAAATAACAATTTAGGATATTTTACTTTTAAGAATGAAGATTCGTACTTTAAAACAAAGGCTTTTTCATTTTGACTTATCTAATGAAAACAGGGAAAAGAAGTGTTGCAGTACTTTGTCAATTGAGGAACGTAAAAGTTTTTTTTTCAGTG
Source organism: Hylodesmum podocarpum (assembly GCA_026586105.1). Taxonomy (NCBI): domain Eukaryota; kingdom Viridiplantae; phylum Streptophyta; class Magnoliopsida; order Fabales; family Fabaceae; genus Hylodesmum; species Hylodesmum podocarpum. The sequence goes on along the minus strand of JALJEV010000493.1, from coordinate 2,589,033 downwards.
AAAGGAACTTAACAGCTATAAATCAAATGTATAATTATAATAATTATTACATGTATTCTTTGTGGGACTTTCAACTTTCTTGAAGAGAAAGTATGGTAGGGCTTAAGTGTTCAACTCGAATTCCTTTGTGGGGTTGTGCTTGACATAACAAGACACAGAGATGAGATATATAATGTCAAAAACTCAAAATCACAATGAAATACACATTAAACTAATCTACAAAAAGATGCTAATTGAAAATGTTATAAAAAGGAAATTATAGAAAGGACCTTTATAATTTGTTGGATTATATAGTTTATGCAACTTATGTAGAACTTATACAAAAATTATAATACCCTTTACAGACAAGATTTACCTAGGTTAGAGCATAATTTAACAACATATTGGGTGGGTTAGTATTCATTTGGCTTGATTCTGAAAAAACAGGGTATCAATTTGACATGTAAATTGAAAGAGTTAGTTACTTAACTAAATTGTTTAGTTTAGTCAGGTGAATTCTATATGACCAAAAATATACAATGATTCCCAGCAAAATCCTACTCCAATGATTTGACTGTGAAATTAGTTTCATAATTACATAATTATTTTTTAATTGCTAAGACTCAGTTAAAGATTTGGATAGTTAATTTATCAAGCAGAGATATTTAATTTTAAGGAACTCTCATAAGATAAGGTATTTGATAGAATTGATTATGTGTCCGGAAAATGGTAAGGAATTTTTTAACTATAAGTGTAAAATGCTTACCAAGTTAGAACAAATTAGTCAATTCACACAATTAATCAACTGACATTTTTTTTTTGGAAGAACATTATCATTTTCTAAAATTCTTTGAAAAATCTGTTTGAAATTACTACTTGCAGTCCTCTTTATAATAAATAAATAAATTATAGTGCATTATTATTATTTTTTGAAATTAATCAATCAAACACACAGCGTGACAAATCTTGGATCATTGCAACTTGTCGGCCAAACTATGGTGATATCAACCAAACTCAATCATAACATCAAGATATATATATAAGATGATACTCCAAACACGCTTTGGCTTGTTTCAATTTCAATCTAATTTTTATGATTATTTTTTTAAGTAAATTGCATTGTCTTTATCGCCCAACGCGTATTAAAAAATAATAAAGAACAAAGGGAAGAATAAAAATTCAAGATATAGACAAACAAAAGAAATAGAAAAAGAAGCAAAAGTTTCGTTGCAACAATCTCTTATTTTGTCACCATATGTATGTAACTCTTGTTATCTAATCCAATATCTATGAACTATAATGCATTCTAGCTATATAGGTGATGCATACACACGCGCATTATTCATTGTTTTTTCGTGTACATTTGTTTTTGTGTATTTTTTTCCCTCTTACAAGTAACGATTTAAGGTCACGTGTCATACGACAAACAAGTACTAAGAACTCGTACCTACATTTTTTTTTTCTTGATGTACTTGAATCATTGGAGCGTGGTTGCAATGATTGAAACTCACTTCCTTTACAATGAGAGAACGCTAAACCTGGCTTTTTGGGGCACTTTGTCAAAAGTTGAACACCAAAACGAGACCAAAATTGATTTTTTTTTTCTTCAAAATTTTACTACTTGACTTGTTGTTGGTAAAAGTGTTTCATGTCTACCATGGACAAACCGACCACATCCATTCATTGTTCTAGTCTTGTAGACTCTATTCTTGATTCTCATCTACATGTATAGTTTCATGTAAATATGATTAATAGTCAAGTTATTGATAATGTGAGTTGATATAAAGTGATTAAGTGTGTATTTTAGATACTCTTTAGAATCATATTAAAAGGATATTTCATGTATTCTAATGTACAAATGATTAATATTATTAATGCAGGGTGAACTTTTCATGAATTCACTAAAATTCTATCGGGTGAGCAACCCTCTTTTTAAAGGTGGACATTGATGAAAGAATAAAGGTATGAAAGACTTAATACATGCATAAATTGTTTTCTAAATAAATTGTGATACGTAATAGTAGACTTTAACCCAATAACATATGAGGACAAAAGGTAAGTGTCAAAGTCTAATGTATGGATGCTAGTTAAATGAAAAAATAATGCTATGCGAGGCAAATATAGACAAAAATCAGTTTCAAAATACACTGTGGTGTGTGATAAGAGACTTTAACTCAATATTGTGATGAGAAATCTAATATTTGGGGGGGGGTTGATTGATTAGTTACAATTTGAAAGTTACTTAAAGATTTGAGATATAATAATAATCTTTACATATTAGCTACTCAACTCTAATATGTCCTTGAAATTCTTATATGTCCCAGTAGTTTTTCTTCTTTTTTTTTGTACACTTTATTCATATATATATATATATAGACACACACATGTTTTAATGACTATTTATATAAATTAAATTTGATTGATCTAACTGTTAAATTTAATATTTTTATTAATAAAATTATATATATAAATTTTATACAATTCAAAAATAATTTAACAGATTATCAAACATTTTTTTAGCATATAATATAATATTATAAAATATATAAATACTGATTGATGGGTTTTTACAAAATTCTAAATTATATAAAAATTTATACGTATAATTTTACTAATAAAAATATCAAATTAAATGATTAAATTATTTAAATTTAAATTATAAACAAAATTATTAAAAAGTGTAAGTGAACAAATCTTACACATCACACATACATTTTGATGAACTAAAGAATTTTTTGGTTGGTCATCAAAAATCTGAATTCCTCGCAACGACATTTAAAAAACAAAGTTTATCAATCAACTTATACCAAATTGTTTGAAAATCTGGTGATATATTAACCCATGAAAAAAAAACAATGAAACAACGATAAATAAATCGTAAAAATAAATAAATAAAAATCCAATTTTCATTATCATGCATGTAATTATGCCACCAAAGCAATCTTTTCTTCTCTTTTTCCCTTTATTCCCGGTTGAACGTGGAGTGACTGTAATGAATGTAACATGTGTATGATTTAATTCGATAATTGAATAAAAAGACACCACCTTCATAATTGGACAAAAATATATGATTTTAGGAATTAAAAGAATGGTACCAATTTCTGGATGGAACATGACAAAGAGTCTGTTAGAAAAAAATAAAAGGAAAAAATACAATTAATTTTTTGTTAACTAATTTATAAGAATTCACACTTTCAACTTTTTTTTAAAGACATAAGATTTCTAGCAAATTAGTTAAAGAAAAATTAATTTTAATTTTTTTAAAATATAAATTGTATTTTTTCAATAAACTAGCTCATATTATAGATATATGATCCTGAAGAGAAAATAAAATAAAATAAATTAATCCCTTACTTCTTAAAGTTTATTTCCGTTTTCCATAAAGTAATTGAAGAAAGATCAAGAGGCAAATTAAGATTCTAATCCAAGTTCTACAATTGGAAGCATCTTTTTAGTGAAATTATGAATTGTCAACTTGAAAGCTGCGTTCTACATTCATGAAAGTCAAAATCTTAAGAGACAAATATAAAGCTAATTATAGTTCCTTGATAAAGAAACACTAGAAAGAATTTTCAACGAGTTTATCTGAATCTATGAAAATAACTTATAAAATATCATAAGTTATTTTTAGTTCATTTCAATAAATTTTTAATACTTTTGGTGTACAATAGTGATATATATTGGGATTTAAATTTAAAACCTCATACCTAAACCACTCACCTTTAAGCTAATTTAGTGAGTTCAATAAATTTCTTAATATAATTAATTTACTAAGATAACTTTCTTTCAACTTTTAAAATAAATCAGTAACATAAATTTTCATATAATAAAAAAAATAAGTAAATTAATATTTATCCAAGTTCACCAACATATCATATCATGGTGACAGATACAAATGCTCGCAAGAAATATAACTTGGCACCAAACATTACTTTTCTAGCGAACCATAAAGTTTGAAGCACAAGACTTATCTACTCCATTTGCCAACTTTAATTTGTAGGGTTCATGAGAGCTAAAATTCATATTTCTATGATCCTATTCATAGGGATATTTTACTAGAGTTCCATGGCAGGCAAAATGATAGGGCTAAGGTGCCCCAGTAAAGGACACATGCATGCACTTAATAATCTTCAAAATATTAAACAAATGTTTCCATCAATTAGGTAGGTACGTGGCTAACACACAAAGAAAAGACTAGTGAAATTGGATTAGCTTCAAAATGGGGTATTATTATCTTATTAAGGGAAAATTATATTTTAAAGAGGGTGAGAGTGAGAGACAGGTTGTGAAGGAAAAGGGTATGTACACCTACAGGCAAAGAAGGAACCCACAAAGTGACCCCTCAGAGGGTATCTGCCATTCCAAGCCTCCAACAGCTAGCTTCCATTTCACACAGCCTGTTCATAGGATGTTACATTTTTTGAATTTTTGGTAGATAAACATTATTCAATAATTCAAAGTTTTAGATAGCTAGAAATTAAAATTATTAGAGTAGTTTATGAACACAAGATTTTAGAGCCGTAGTAGACTTGGTGATCAATTAATTGGCAAGAATATTTCTCTGCCATCATTTTGTGGCTGAACTAACAAGTTTGTAAATGGACTCTTTGAACAAGGAATATGGGGTTTTTAACTTTAATTTAATTACATAAGTCATATGATATCCTTGGACGAAATTCCACGATATAGTTCAATTATTTGATTGTATTTGTTTTAATTTATTATTGAGGTTATTGTTAGATAATATTATTAGATGATACATATTTGTGTTAGATTATTATATAGTTTATCTTTTTTTATTTTTCATAAGGATAATTTAGTTATTTTCTTATTAATATATATATTTGTATTATTTTATTGATTAATAACAAATATACTTATAAAATCTTAGTCTCTTATTTTTATATTTTTCCTTCCTTCCTCTCATCTTCGTATAATTATTAAATTTTAAAGTTATGACCATACTCTTGTATTTTTATAAGTAAGGAAACACACATTCCATACTCACAGACTATACTTTTCTCACCCCTTTCACATGCTGCTTGCGAGCTCTTTGCATTCTCTTTTCTTGTATTTAGTGTTTGTTCATGGGTATTCAGGTCTTTCTGTTTCAATGAGAGTTGTGATATGTGTCGGTGTTTTTAATTGTATTTTTACTCTTTTATGTTTGAGTATTTTTAATTTTTTCTAAATAAACAAAGTGGTTAGTTGGCTATATTCCTAATGTAACATTTCTCGTATTTAAATGTGGTAGTTGTACACGTGTTAAAGTTCAATGTAAGAAGTGTTTTGATGTTTTTTCAGCATCCTTTGTCAAATTGCCATTCTCTTATGCACATTAAATAAAACAGAAAATGGAATACAAAGAGTCTCGCACAAGTGTTGAGTTTATCATTCTTAATGGATAATCTTAGTGTCTCCCATTTCTATAAATGGACCAACAAAAATGATCCAAAAGGCCCAGACAACGCATTGAATGTAACAACTCTGCAAAATGGAACCATTCCCCCAAACAATAGACATTACAACAGTTAGTAAAGTCTAAAACATTGAAAGACTCTTTTTTTTTTTTTTTTTTTTTTTTTTTTTTTTTTACTTTAACTAAGAGAACTTAGTCATTTGCAAATTACTTAGTAACATATGGGTCTTTTTCTGCATAAAAATTAGGATAAAATATAATTTTTATCCCTTTAAAATTTTAAAAAGTATAATTTTATTCTCTTTACAATTTTTTTTTTATCAATCTCTCTTGTTTAAAAATACATTACTTTTTGAGTTAAAATACTGTAATAAACTTTACAATTTCAGCTAATCACATATCATGTTTAAATGATTTTTAAAATAACTGCTATATAATTCAACAAAATTACTATATATGATTGGTTGAGATTGAAGGAACAATATAGAATTATTTTAAATTGTTAATGCATAGTTTATTTTCTCTTACTTTTAATTCTTAAAGTTATTTAGATAATATTTTATTACCATTGTTAAGTATTATTTAAATAACTAAAAGTGATTGGATTTTGAAATTTGAGAGCTCAACATAAGATACAAAAACCTCTCGATTCTGAGAAATATTACACTGAAACCTTTTACAAAATTGTTAAAAGCAATATTAAAAAATAGAGACATATTTAATATAATTTTACAAACTATAACTGAATATTTCTATAATTTCTTCTAAAATCTTAAAAATTATTAGCAATTAATTGTTTATTGACCAGATTTATTTTAATTTTGAGCTGGTTTACTTATATTTATATCCATTTCGGAAGGGAAATAGAGTTCTAAGTCTCTGTTACGTGCTTTGGAATTGTCATGCTATTTCTCTTGGTTCATGAGATGATAAAGGCCTCAGATTATCTTTAGATATGACTAAGTATTGAAAAGACCACTATCTCTCAAGTGTCTTATGTACCAAAAATCCAATAATGAACCTATTTTTTATTTGGCTATCGAGTTAAAAAATTGAGTTATGAACCTAATTCAACCTGGTGAGATTTGCTCTTCTTATATATGACATATTTATGAGTGACTTAAGTGTTAAATTCGGGTCAAGGACCCTAACTCAACCCTATAAAGTGAGGACTGCTCCTCACTTATATATATTTAACAAGGCTCTATCTCTAGGCGATGTGGGATTTCCAACATTTCCAACACACTTCTCTCACGTCAAACGTGACAACAGGGTACGATAAATCCCACAACAACCAAACAACAACCTAACAATTGCAAAGGGAAGAGGGAAGAAGAATCCCTGACCGGGGTGCACAGAGGAAAAAATCCCCGGAAACGAGATGCAAAGGTCCTAAGATAGGCTCTAATACCATGTTAAACTCGATTAAAGAGCCTAATTCAACCCTACAAAACCGGCTTGTACGGTGAGGACTGCTCCTCACTTATATATATTCAACAGACTCTATGAGATTTCCAACATTTTCAACATTAAGATCTCTATTGGGAATATTTAATTCATGCAATTGTGTGATATATATAAATCTTTTGACTAGACTCGTGAGAGCATGCAATTTATGCCATAGTAGTCCTTTGATCAACCAGTGTTTAGGGGATGATGCTACAATAACTGCTTGAACATGGACTCTTGTTCAAAATAACATACTAACATTATAGTAAAATCAGTTGGCCAAGTATTCTACAACCTTAGTTGAAAAAATATCAATGGTAAAATTTATGTGAGATTTGTAACAACTTAACATGAGATTTCTTTTGTCTATACTTAATACACAATTATACCAAGGCTGTGATATATATATGGTATCTTCAAGCATCTTTTTTCTTCATATTTTGATATATACATAGGGGGAGCGTAACAGAAGAATGGTTCCTACAATAAGCAATGCTACTGAGCATATCAATGCCTGCAACATCACCAGCAGAACAATCACAAAATGAAGAAACAAAGTGAAATACAATAAATATACATGGTATCTGCAACTAGAATGATAAGAATAACTATGAACAGGAGCAGTTGGTTTGTAACCTACTTTTTAATGTCTTATTATTACTTATTGAAATTAATGTCATCTAATCAATATCTATCATGCATAAGTTTAAGACTTTTCCAATAATTACTTTAAAAGTCATATATACAGTGATATTTAATTAATTGACAGTTTAAAGTGACAAATAGTGGATAACCATTAACCTCTAAATTTAATGTGTTAAAAAAGTATGTTGCAAATGCTTCTATGGAAAGAATTATGTAATCATGGTTGATCTTACTCTCATGCATTATGTTGACAATAGCAAATGCAAGCATGAGCACAAAGACAATTGAGCAAGAGAGATGGAAGAGAAATGTTACAGCAATTGCAGAGGCTCCCAACCCTGCCCTTTCTCTAGGATCCTTCCGGTAGTAATTTCCAAAATAGAGGATTGTTGCATAGTACCACAGAGGTGGACATAGAAATCCAAGAAGAAATCTGAAATTTAACACACAAAACAATAAGACAAGAAGAAGAAATTTGGGAAGAGAGTAGATAAATTTACTCACGAGAACCATCCAATTCCACATCCATAACATGGAAGGGGCTTGTCATAAAGTCCAGTTTGCAAATCCTCTGGACCTCTAATTAAGGTATAGTTTCCCTTTTCAGGGTCTGCAGCATCCATTGCTTGACCTGTCACATGGCCATAAAAATTGTTAGAGCAAACTTGTGTAAACAACTACAATGATTTCAATGAATGTGTAAAGACACACATTTGCTGCTAGTTTATTCTTGAACAAATCCTAGCTTTCCACTTTAACTTAAGTATGAAAGTGAATAAGGATGAAACTTTGGAAACAAAGTAAAACCATAAGAAAGTAGAAACTAGTTTTAGAATTTTCAGGTGTACCAACATATCATCATTTTCTTAGACAGCTATTACCTCTAAAAATTGAATAATTTCGTGCAGATGGCCTTAAAAGGTCAAGATGCTTATCAGACACTGATGTTGTCAATTCCACACCATTTCTCAAGCCAACAGCCTCTTCCATACCTATAATCAAACCAAATCATATTTGATATTAGCACATTGAGTTGCACTGTTTCTTATTAAGTTCCTTATGCCTTATACAATTATCATTTCTGTTTCTGTTTCCTTATTACAATGTGATATGCTTATCAAATGTTTTTAGAGGAATTAGTTTCTAAATAAGATTACTAAGAAAACTTTTTGACTTTAAATTGAGTACCTTTATCCATGTCTTGTAGAACTAGTTTACAGATTCAGCCCTTCAGTTGTTCAAAACAACACTCAAATCGCTGTCTCGCAGAATTTAATAACACCTTAGATAAAATCATTATTTGTGGGAAGAGTACAAAGCATTTACAAGATATGGTATGAGAGTTTCTACTAGTCCTTCTATTAGGATTGCAGTATGTTACTAAGAACCTTAGAACATTAGTTCATGGTTCCCTCAGAGGCAAGAAGACGCTTTGAATTGTTAGGATTAGTATTTTATGACTTGTGAGATAAAAACCATTTGAACCAACAAAACTATCACCAATCTAAACAGGTATCCAAAGCAGAATCAAAGTCAGAAAACATCTACTTCCACAACATGGAGCAATTCAGAAAGTTCAACTCACACAATTCATTGCAATTAATCAAATTATATTACATAACAAAACAGATTGGACTTAAGACCACTGGAACATAACAAAATCATAATGATGATGATGATGATGATGATGATGAAAGGCAAAAAGAAAAGGCTTTTAAAGGTTGCAAAGAAACTCAAAAAAGAACAAAACTTGTATGCATCAGAAGGAATTCCCAGAAGGCAAAACGGGTTACATATCAAAAAAAAGCAAAAACAGAATTGATAAAACACCAAAAACAAGAGAAAATCAAAGAAAGACTTACCTTGGAAAATCAATTTGAAATTCCACTGATCAAAAGGGAGAAAGAAACAGAAAATTATTTTTAAAAAGAGAACTGTTTTGTATTGGAGAGGCTGCAATTGCTGTTACCCCATTTTTCTATTGTATTATTATAAGAGCATCTCAACACAAGATGAGTTACACAAGCTCCAAGCTCAAGAGAATTGACAATTTCTTTGTCTTCTTAAATCACAAAAACATTAATTTAATACATCAATTTGAATAGTAAATTAAATTGTCTTTATGTTTATAATGATCTAAAATATCTTTGTCACATAGTCAATTCTGCAATTCTTTAATAACAGATGACACTTTATTTACGCAGCCTCCTTGCCAATTGGCTTGCTTTCACATTCTCTTAAGAAAAATACTAATAACATTATTTCACATATTTTTTTATGATTGATTAAAATTTATTAGAAATCATAAAATTTTGTTGATTTTTTTTTTTTATCTAAGGAATTTAATTCTTTATTTATAATTTTTAATATATTTTAATAAACAATAAAGAATATTTCAGAAAAAAAAATGTTAATTTCGCTTTCAAACACTGAAACCAAATTGTAATTGACTATGAAGCCTCTTATTTGACTCTTAGCTTTTCTTCTTTGGATTGGTCAATGGTCAGCACTGGCCAGAGTTCGGTGGTGGGTGGAATAATTTTTCTTTTATTTTCTTTTATATGAATAATTTAGTATTGTAATCAATAATAAATAATTCAATAATAATGTGAAGAAAAAGTATGCATAATTGTCATTGCAATTGCGTTTGGTGAAAAAACATTAAGAAGTCTCAAAAGTCAACGGTTTGTTTGGAAATACAATAAATAATAGTTACTAGAAACTATCTGTAGAGGTGCACAATGGCTGCATACCATTTAAAAAAAAAAACATAGAGAATGTTTCTATTTTAATTTTAAGCATGTTATCAAAAAAAGAAGAAGAGGGGCAACACTACATTAATACAAGTTAAATATGGTTTAATTAAATTTTTGGTTTCTCATTTTCTTACAAAATATTGTTATTAATTCTTTTTTCTTGTTCTAGTCCTTTTTTGTTAGTATTTTTTTTATCCTTTTTATTAACTTTTCCATTAAATAGTTAAATGAAAATCATTCTGTAATGAATAAAATAAATTTTCTGATGATGGAAAATTAAAACCAAATAATTTTATTTAACCGGTTAACAAAAATGTTGATGGGAGAAACTAAAAACATGATAGAAAATTTTATGAGGACTTAAAAAATATTTAAAGGAATAAAAACAGAATTTTATAAAAAAACAAGGGACAGAAACTAATAAACCTTTAAAATAAATTAGATCTCCTTCAAAAGAAAGAAATAATTAAATCTAGCAAGATCAAATAAATCAATAATTTAACTCTGAAGTGGTATTTTTTTCTAAAAAGTTCTTAAATTAATAAAACTATATAAATAATTTTATAATATTAAAAAAATATTAATTTAATCCTTATATTTCAATGGTGAAAAACTAATATGAAGAATTTTTCAATATTTGAAAGATTATGAAACCTATTTTAATATTTTAGGAATTATTTAAAAAATAATAATTTAGAAACTAAATTTGATGACTTATTCAACAAACTCTGAAGGTTAATAGTAATTATAATAAGTAATTAATAATCATATCCAACTTAGTAATCAACTTGTAACGATAGAAATGGACAACTCATGTGGGATTAAAGAAATTTTTAAGGCATGTCTGAACGTAGAATGTTAAAGAAAATGAAAAGCAAGACAAATGCTTTTTTTTTAAATAATTAAAATATTATGTAAATATTGAAATTATATTAGTCTATTATTTTATTTTAAAAATTATTAAATTAAAAACACTAATCCTCTTTTTCTTTTCTTAAACTTATGCTTAACATAACTTCAAATTTTGACTATTTACCTTCGGCCAATTCCGTTGTTGACTCAATCAATAATAGGCACTGGGTAATAGTGTATTGCAGAACTTAAAGATTGACCAATTATTTTTCTAACTTTTTAAAGTAAATTGGAATATCTTTATTATGCTCATAATATTTTTTTAGGTTGATTGGATTTAGAATGGTTGATGTAATGATAAAATAAAGGTTTATTTAATATAATAATTTTCGTGTATATTCAATGGCCTCTTTAAATATCTAGATAGAAAATAAACTTAAGACTTATACACATGGATGCCCTTTTTTTGTTAGCCAAATAAACCATGACATTAACATTAATAAATGATATTAGTACGAAATTAGTACCTTACATTACATCAAAGACATAAACACAGGATTATGAACATGTTCCTAGTATAAATACTTCTTATTTTACGAACATTTTCTCATTAGTATTTAACAATATCAACATTAGAACGACAACAATATCTAAACGCAAATGATTCTATCAATGTAACCTCAAAATAAAAGTTTATGTGCATTCTAAAATCCACGTATCTCTAAAACCCTAAATTAGACTTTGTGTCAAATATAAACAATTTAATCAAACTTAAACTCAAACTTAGTGCAGTACTAAAAGTTGCAATTTCGAGGTGCAAAAAACTTAACAGATACATCGTACACTTGTAACATCTGTTAATGTTAAAATAATCAGAACTAAAAACAAAAAAGAAAACCATGTCGGTAGAAATGAATTAAATAATGGAATGAGTAGAAGAAGTGGATAGGCGTTAGTTAAGTTGAGAAGGAGGAAGAGTCTTGTTTGTTCTTATTGTTTCCACTCTCTTCTTCACTCTTAGTTTCTTCTGCAACACTCTTTCTCTGTTTTGCCTTTGGATAAACATGGGAGAAGAGGTTACTGTCATCACTTCTCATAACCGTAACAGTGGAAGCGATGATGAGAGGCTTCCCCTCCAATTCGATATTTATCCGTTGAGTTGTTACTATTTTGGATCCAAACATGCCCTTCCTTTCAAAGACCTCTCCCTTGATCATCGCCTTCTCAGATTGAAATCCAAGTTTGTTTGTTTTCTTTCTCTTGTCTCTTTTCTGCTATTTGCTTTCACTCTTTTCTTCTTATAACTTTTGTTTCTTAATTTTGTTTTGTGTTAGCTATGCTGCCCGTGGAATACGAACTTGTGTCCAAGCTGTATTACTGGTTAGTTCCTTATTTCTTCACCCTTTTACTTCTTCCATTATTGTTTGTTTCATATATAACAAGAACAAGTATATCATTCACTAAAATTATTCAGAGACTTCCTACAAAAGAAGTAGAATTGTATTAAATTATTATACTAATTACTGATAACAAGTTTTAATTCTGATTGGAGAACAAAAAATTGCACCAAAGGGACTTTAAGGTTTAGGGTTTAATGCATCTTGTAAATCTTATTATATCTATATTCTTCTGTTGCCTTTTGAGCTCTATAACTTCTAGAGCAATCCTCACCTTAGAAACGCTTTTGTAGGTTTTGTAGGTTGAGTTACTCCACATTTCTAACATGGTATTACAATCTATCTTTAAGATTGTCTAAGATTGTTTATTGGGATTGTTTATTGTGATACCATCTGATTGTTTAGTCTCCAAACTCGAAATGTCTAATCGGCGCGAGAGCTTGGCTCATAGCCCACATTTCTAACTATTTCTTCATTAGGATTGAGACTGGGTAAGGTATGATTGATTCAATTTTGCTTGAAGTTTTATATTCATGATCTTCGTTTTAGCTATTGGGCATTTGATTTTGTTACCAAAGTGCTTGATATTGTCAACCACCTATGCATGGGTCAAAGTTTTGGCATATGATTTTGAACTGAGAACGTAAGTGTTCTTGTATTGTATCAGGTTGAATTGTTCAAACACCCACATTTGTTGCTGTTGCAAGTAAGAAACTCCATCTATAAACTCCCTGGTGGTCGGTTAAGGCCAGGTGAATCAGGTATAAGTGGAAGGTCAAACATTGAAATGGAGCTTTTGGGAATATTCTTGATTTTTTCCCTCAAGATTAAATTTTGTGGATTTCCAGATACTGATGGATTGAAGCGCAAGCTGGAAACAAAGCTTTCTGGAGAAGGGGATGAGTCGCAATGGGAGGTATTAAACTTGTCTTTTTGCTTGTCATTACATTCTCACATCATGTGAAGCAGCAGAGTTGTAATTTACTTGGTCTAGGTGGGAGAATGCCTTGGAATGTGGTGGAGACCTGATTTTGAAACATTACTGTATCCTTTCTTGCCACCAAACGTGAAACAGCCAAAGGTACATGATTCCAATGGCTTGTTGTTTATACAAGTTCTGATAGGAGATGGCCTGGTTTCATAGTCTTGCTTTGTGGTGTAGGAATGTACGAAAGTCTTCCTTGTGAAACTGCCAGAAAGTCGAAAGTTCATTGTGCCAAAAAGCATGAGGTTACTTGCAGTTCCGTTGTGTCAAGTTCATGAGAATCACAAGGTACAGACTTGAAAATCCATGTGTATGGAAAGTGTCTAGGTTGCTCTGATAAGTGATATCATTAAGCCTTCACACTTCACAGTACTATTTGAAACTAGTATATGTGGCTAGTCCGGTGTTTATCTATTTGAGTTATGTTTATAGATTAAAATCTATACTTTAGGATAACATGCTCAAACTGAAATTTTCAAGGGTAACAATTCCTTTTTTTTCTCCCTCATTTCATCATGGTGATTGTGGTTGACATCACCTGGTAATGCTATTTTGTTTTTGATTGGGTTAATCCCTTTACCCATGTATTTTGCAGACATACGGGCAAATTATATCAGGGGTCCCACAGCTGCTGTCAAAATTCTCTTTCAACATGATCGAATCTTAAAACCTGATTGTAACCTCATTGTAATGTATTTTATCATCCAGTGTGAAGTGATCTCATTAGGCAGCTGGCGTAGTTTGTGACTTAAGATTTTGCTCCTTTATTTGGTGTCTGGACAGAGACTTGTATATATCACAGCTTTGTATACAAAAGCTTATACTGTAATGTTGAAAATAGCTACATATACCAAACTTACATGGTTAGTGTGAAATTTTCTTCAGAGTAATGCAGGTGTGATTAGTTCTTTCATTTCACCTTTGTTTTTACTTGACATGATAACACATAAACTTGCATAGACATCATTCAATTATCAGCATTTTGCTTCTAAGTTTCTTGGAAAAGATAAAGGTGAGGCGTTGGATATTCATTAGGAACTGGCTGACCAAGGTAACAACTACTTCATTAGAACATGTAACTTGATATCATGTAAGTATATTCAGTAAAAGATTAAGTACTTATTGACTATTTGATGACCATGACACAAGTTTGTGAATTGTTGGCATAGAATCTTTTAAGACATAACAAGCAGCACGTGAAGTTTTGGCACATGAGATGGTGTTTTGAATGCAAGGATCCAGTGATGCTAGAATTTATGCTTGAGTAGTTGATCTTGCCACTGATGCTGCGAAGGGAAGTAATGTCAGTACTTACTATAGTTGGTTGCAATGGAGGCTATTTATGGATTTAGCTTCGTAGAGCTAGACAAGTCATGAAGAGTTTTAACATACACAATGTTGAAATAATTGGCATGTGTTAAAATTTACTGTTACTTTTCAAAGACATTTATGCAGATTAGTTATAATAGGAAACAATATGTATCCATTCCTGTATAATTGCCAAAGCAACAATGCATTTGCATAATAATAGTATTTGACTTGGTTTTCACCAGTTAGATGAAATTCTTAGTCTCATTATTTCAATATGTTAACTCTACCAACATATTGAAATATTAATACACAATCAAATAATACCATTGACTTTATACCTTTTGTAATTTTAATATATGAAATGGATTGTTTTAAAATGTTTTTCACCTACTACTCCCAAACATAAAACTTAATCCTTATAACCCAATTATAACCAGAATTCAATTGAAAATGTAATCGATTCTTTAAAGAACCTTTTTTTTCCAAAGCTAATCTAAACACACACGACTACTTAAGTTTTTTTCTACCCGTCTGTTTCCAAATGTGCTCTTGTCCTATTACATCGCAATGAATTTTGAAAAGGGAAATAGTTAAAGATGGTTTTCGAATTAGGTTATTTACTAAACAATAAGTCAGGTTGAAGAATAAGTGTGAATAACTTATTTTCCATGGTGTTCAATAGTCATAATCTAAACTAATAACCAATATTAGTCATCCCATAGATGTAACTTATGTTGCTGAGATCTAATTTTGATTATTATTAGTTAGAAAAAAAAATCTAGACTAATAGATTTGGTTTTTCTGGATAGATTATTCATATTAATCCTAAGTGTTTAGATTTGTTTTTTCTTGGATGGATTATTCATATTCATGAATTAACTTAAGTTTTTTTTTTCTTCATAATTTGATTTTAGCAAGTTAACATTGAAAAATTGAAAATTTTTTTGTTTTAAGTTATATTCTTTTTCAATGAGAATATTTATTTTCATGTATGTAAGAAGATAATACATAAATATTTTTGGGTATTTTTATTTTTAAGGAAAATTGCATATTCATTTTCTATAATTTTTTATTTCTACAGAAAATAAATTATTTTTCTATAACATTCTAACTTCTTTTTTTTTTGTTTTAAATTTTAAAACATATTTTTGAGAACATTTTCTAAAAAATACCAAAAGTATTATTCCCATGTTACATTGTCAAAAGAAATATTTTTCGAGAATATAAAAGAATTCCATGAAATTGACGTACTTAAAACAAATAAAGTATAACAATTGAAATAATCACAATAGTTATTGGATAAAATTTATATGTTGTGTCTATTCAAAGAGAAGAGGAAAATATAAAATAGAACATAACGTATCTTCTTAACATCAATTGGTGACTTTTCTTGTATGAAGAAAACCAACTCAAAGCAACATCAACAGTGTATTAAATAATGGATAAGATAGGTATTAAATATCATTAAAGAAAAACATAATCTTACACTATATTATAGTACTTTGCATATTGTCACAATCAAGACTAAAAAGACTTAACTGTTTCCTTTTCCAATCCATAGTCAAACTAATAAAAACAAAAACAATGGCTAATAACTATTGACTATTCAAAGTTGAAAATATAAGCAATTTAAGTAAATTAATATCACTTGTATTGTATAGCAATTATTTTCATTATCGGGTAAAGTTTTATGTGTGAAAGTAGATATGGTATTTGCTTGTGTTCACAAGTTTTCTAATTTTATTCCCATACTTTCATTTTTTAATTATTAAACGTATACATCAGTCATTTAATAATTAATTAATTATAATTATAATAATTAAATAAAAATTTAAAATTATATATTAAATTAAAATACGTAGATAAATTTTAATCATAAAGTGTGAGATAAACTCTGCCTCATGTTGCTATGAACCTAAAGAAAATAACTCTTTCAAAAGACATGTCTCCATTGTTTTTAGTTATTAAATAACGATATATTCATATTTTTATAGATCAAATACTTCAATCTATTCTCTTACAGATATTATATCTATGATCTCAAATAATCTTTAAGTAATATATAAGTAAATTTTTTTATTTAAAAAAATAATAAAATTACGTAAAGATTAGTTAAAGTCACAATTATCTAGAACTTTATAATATTTTATCCTTCTTTGTACTTGTATATTTTTTCTTTTTTTTTTCTCTGTGTTGTCAATAATTATTTAATGAAAAATTGGTCTTTGATAATTAATACTGTATGCAATTGCACGTGAGAACAGGGGAAGAAAAAGACAGAATAGAACATGACATGCTGGTAAGAACAAGAAAAGTCAACATAAGTCTTGGTCTTCAAACTTCAAAGTTCAAACCTTTGTTTTCTCCTTCATTAACAACGTAAAGGGTGATGATGCTTCTTCAAAGTTAAGAGTTTAGTCATACCACGATCCTTCAAAGTATACAACCTTTCATTTTCAACTTAATTACTTGTTCATACTATATAATATAATCAGTTACTTGGACTAATACTTTGGATTATATTAATACATAATGTTACTTTAAAGTTTTTTGTTGGAGCTGAGATACCCAACTAGGATCACACAATCATGAAGAAAGGGTGCAGAGGCCCTGGTCTCAAACTCACTGTTCCTGCATCTGATCAGGGTTCATTTACCAAGTTCCTGTGAGCCTCTCTTCTTGTGTGAATGTATTTGTTTATTTGTTTATGGTTTTTTGCTAATTTGAATTGTGGCTATTTGGGTGTGTGGTAGGTCTCAAAGTGGAACGTTTAAGGCTGAGAACTTGCTTGTCAATGGGGAAGGTGTTCGAATTGTCTCTGAGAATGAAGTTGAAGCTGTAACATATTTCTCTTAACTTTTTATGTTTTGCACTTGTTTAGTTGCCTATATATGTGTATTCAGTTGGGTTGTTTGATTGTTTCTCTTTTTGGATATGGTATCTTGAAACCAATGAAATGCTTTCTTTGATAAGAAGGGGTTCCTGAATTTTCTCTAGTTTGAGGAGTTTCAGGTTTCCAAATCAAAACGGGGTACAATTTATGTAAAAGGGGAAAGAAAACTTTTTATAAGATGGATTATTTGGTTTTTCGCACTTATAGTAAGTTAGAAAATTTGGATCAGGATCAGAGGAAGAAGAGATAGGACGTGATCATGTTTTAGTATTTTTCTGTAAATTTTAAAAACTCTAATACATATCATGTAGAGATTGATTGGGGTGATGATCCAAGTGGTGATCTTGGATCATTTAAGAATTTTTCGAAGAGGGGAGGGGTGTACTTGTTATGGAAATTTAATTTCTGGTTTGATTTCTCCTCTTACATTCGTTTGCTCCACAAACAAATGGAAGCTAAACTGATGAATTGAAGTAAAAGCTTGTGATCATGAGACATCATCCCCTTCTTGAACTACTAAATAAAATGAGCTTAGGATTCCATCTTAGATATTAGGATCCAATTCCAGAGTTCTTAATAAACCTTAAAATCGTTTTGGTGTTTTCTAGATTCAAAAGAAAATTGTATATGTTGATGGATTGCTTCCATGAGCCAACAATTTCACGTGACTTGGACACTTTTCTTTCCCCATACACCTTTTTTTCATTTTTCCTTGGAGTATGCCCTGGGGGTTGCTATGAGTGAATGCATGTAATAAACCCTGAGTTTCTCCAGAGTATTATGTGAATTTTTAGAATCAACAGAATGTACTAAGGCATCATTCTTTCTATGCTTCTATTAGTGAATTTAACCGGTTAATCATGGGAAAAACCACCAAACTACGTTTTGCATTGGAAAAGTTCTTATGCTTTGAAAATTTCTAACTCTACAAAATTTCTATGTAACTTCTTTTTAATAACTAAGAGAGAGATATAAACATAAGAGAGATAAGTGTAATGATACGATGAGTGACATGTTAGAGAGAAATAGAGAACTAATGAATTGTAAAAAGGGTGCTCAAGAATAATATAACTCCATACATTTGTAGTTACAATCAGTTCTAACATCCAATCATTGCGGATTCTGGTAGAAGAGGTTCGAATCTTGCAATTTGTTTGATCACTATACTTTTGAAAGCAGGTTACATGAAGGCTGAATTCTGATGATTTTGTATTTGAGTTTAATATTTGTGCTATTTTTAGCCACCACCAATCAGGCCACTAGACAACCAGATAAGTTTGGCAGACATTGATACAATCAAAGTGATTGGAAAAGGAAATGGAGGGATAGTGCAATTGGTGCAACACAAATGGACTAATCAGTTTTTTGCACTAAAGGTATTCTTGCTGGCTTCATACTCACCTTGCTTTGAGTTTGCATCTTCTGTCAATTTTTTTTTTTTTTTTTTTGGGAATGTTAACCTCAATCATGATTTCAAAGGAAAAATCATTCTTATTCTCCATTAAATCCATTTCATTGTCCAATCAGGTATTTTCAAGCTAGTTCAGTTTTTGTGATAGTTAATTTTGTTTTTCTCTCCATGCAATGTAAGTCAAGGGAACATAAAGTTTCAGAAAGTATTGATCTCAACTAGAGTTTTAACAAATTGATTGCTTGTTTTCATGAGCAGTGAGTTAATTTCATTCAACTAGTTAGTTTTGTTGAAAAACATTTATGTATGAACACCGTCTTCTTGTTCATTCAGCATTGGACCTTTTAATTTCACTGAATTAATGTACATCTCTGTCTTAATAATTTAGACATTCATAACATAGATCTTATCATATTCTCCCATTTCACCTTGTTCTTTTGTAACTTATGTGTTCTTCATAATTTAGGAAATCCAAATGAATATGGAGGAGCCTATTCGCAGGCTGATAGCACAAGAGCTAAAAATTAATCAAGCAGCACAATGCCCTTATGTTGTTGTATGCTACAATTCATTCTATCATAATGGAGTCACATCAATCATCTTTGAGTACATGGATGGAGGGTCCTTGGAAGATCTTCTAAGCAAAGTTAAAACAATTCCAGAGTTATATCTTCCAGCCATCTGCAAGCAGGTGAGGCATAACATATTGCACTTCAGCCTTGCACCTTTAATTCTTTTCTCGCATGCCTAACTAGATTCAATCCCTTTTTGTTATAATACCGCAATGTAGGTGCTGAAGGGTTTAATCTATCTTCACTATGAAAAGCATATTATTCACAGGGACTTAAAACCTTCTAATCTGCTGATAAATCACAGAGGAGAGGTAAAGATTACTGACTTTGGTGTAAGTGTGATCATGGAAAATACATCTGGTCTGGCAAACACTTTCATTGGCACATACAACTATATGTCTGTGAGTAACAAATGCTAGTATATTTTTATATCATTTGGCTCTAACCAACTACATCTGCCACTATATCATAGAGTGCAACTTAGTAACTTTTCTACCATGCTCATTTTACAGCCAGAGAGAATCAGTGGTAACCAGCGTGGCTACAACTACAAAAGTGATATATGGAGCTTGGGATTGATTTTGCTCAAGTGTGCCACAGGGAGGTTTCCATATACACCACCAGATCAACGTGAAGGATGGAATAATATCTTTGAGCTTATTGAAGCCATAGTTGACGAGCCTTCACCAAGTGCTCCATCAGATGACTTTTCTGTAGAATTTTGTTCATTTATCACGGCATGGTAAATATTAAGTTTGCTTCGGTAATTAAATCATGCAATCTCAAGAATCTTTTCTGACCAAAAGAAAACGAAAAAACTAACACACATACACACATGCTTGCACACAGTCTCTTCCTAAAATTAATTAAGATATTTGATGAGATACAATTTAAAGGCAGAATGAGAATGTAGCTAAAACATGTATTGTATCTAACTGTGTGTGGGGCCTTGTACTCATTTTGTTATAGTCTACCTAAATTGTGTGCGAAGCCTTAAATTTTAAGATATCTTATATAATTCGGTAGAACAAACCTCCATCTATGTTCAAACAAATCTAAAAGGTTGGAACCTTCAGTCACAATTCAATCAAGGTATTTTGTTATAAATTTTATGTCACTGTGCATTTCATGAGGCTTCTGATCCTCCTTCTATCTTTTCTGTGTTTAGTTTACAGAAAGATCCAAGGGATAGACCGTCAGCTCGAGATCTTATAGTATGCAAAAATCTTAACTATATGAGTATGCCATGTAAAAATTAAAGTATATCAAATAGTCATTCTTACAGTGTATATCTCTGATATAATTTTCAGAATCATCCTTTTATCAACAAGTATGAGGACTTGAATGTGGATCTTTCAGCTTATTTCTCCAACGCAGGATCTACACTCGCAACCATATAGAAGATAGTATTTCCCAATCATGGGCTTTATTCAAAGGTAACGGGTAGTTCAAATTTATGTTATTTGTCACTTCACTAGGCCTTCTTGAGTGTTAATTACTGTATAAACAAAATATGTTGTTCTGTCACGATTATTGCTTCTATATTGAGGTAGTGATCTGTTAGTGTGAACAGCAAACACCATGCTTTTAAATTGAAGTCGTGCCTACATTTTCATTGAGATCCTTGATATTGCAAAAAATGCAGAGAAAAGTGGCTGATGCGGTCACCATTGTAGTTACAATGTGGTTGTGAAGAATCCAAAAACATTAACATTGCAACCAAAATTGCCATCAAAGACCCTATTTTAAAACCTTGGTAACCACAACAGATACTCGTGCTTCGGTGCTCAGAAATTATATGATTTATTTCTAATTTTCTATTAACATGATCATTTGTGTTGACAGCTTGTATTATGCTACTTAACCGATTGCAATACTGTTCTAAAGCCAATATCATACATTTGCAGATATTACCTAAACTACAAGTGAACGCTGGATGTGCTCGTTTGCAACCTTACAAGTTTCCATACTAATATTCTGCACTATCTGAGGTCCCCCCATATAAAATAAAATTACAGAGTTAGTCCTGAACAGTGAGAGATACGCATTTTATGTCATGTTGGTAAATGACAAGTGCTACTGTCACTTGATATGTGAAAGCAATTTTTATTCCTTTACTTGTAGAGGATCCCCAGAATTTGCAGAATGGAGCCAAGGAAACCGGCTTCGAAAATTGTCATAGATATGTATGTGCTTTGTTGTTAAGATACAGTCAAATACTTAATAATAGAAGCTTGAGAGAAATTTATGCCTGCTCATATGAAAATAACTAATAATGCAATTCAATAGTTGTTGTTATGATTATTTGAGTAGGAAACTTGAAACTTTTGCATCATTTATTCATTAAAAAATAATTTAACTTTCTAATGGGAACAGCTTAGACAGTGACACCTTATCTTAAGCTAAGGCATCCCTGAGCACAACAAATTTTAGTATACATAATAGCATAGCCCTATTGAAAAACTAAAGGGCTAATATAATAAATATATATGGTATGGACTGAAAAATACTTATAAAACAATATAGAACATATCTAACAAATATTCAAGATGAAGGGTATTATCTACTTTATTTTATTCTTTTTTCTTGAATTTTCTTTGGGCCTTCAAGTCTATAACAATGACAGAGATGTTATCTTTGGTTCCTCTTTGGAGGGCAAGTCTAGAGAGAGAGTCTGCAGCATACTGAGCTGCAGGATCAGGTCCTTGGCTTTGTTCTGATGATGTGTTGTTGTTGGCATTCTTCTTATGCCAAAGAAGGATTCTCTTTCTTGCAATTTCACAAGCTTCTTCATTTGTCATCACATCCCATAAACCATCACTAGCTAGAATGAGGCATTCATCATTTTTGTCTCGTTGGATACATTTCACTTCTGGCTCTGGAATTACCCATGGTTTCAAGTACCTATCCCCTGTTGCAGACACAAACCAAGTTTACAATTAAGTAAACATGACTAGATTTTTTTTTATTTATTTCTTATCTTTTTTGAAGGAAAATATGAGTAGAATCTATTTAAGGAAAAATTCGTGAGATTCTAAAATTTTGAGAACAAATATTATAATTAAGCCTTTTCTTAATGTTTTTATACACATAGTTTACTTTTTTATGTAAAAATAAATACCTTACAATTTATTAATTAATACAATATTAAATAAAAAAGAGAGATTCTACTCATTAATTAATACATAAACATGTCAAGTTCCTTATATTCAAGAGATTCGTCAGATTACTTTTAGCAAAAGTTTGGCTTGAGTTGAGCTTGTCCAATAAATTGGCAAACAATCTTCGGAAGTTATCATTATTTTAATCTAAACAAATTATGTATAAAAAAATAACTGGTAAATCACTTTTTTAATCCTTAAAATGTATAACATTATCACTTTAATTTCTAAAACTAAGAAAATTTTAAACAATTTTTTGAAAGTGTAATCTATAAATTACAGTTGTATAATTTTTTTAAAAAAAAAAATGTAACTTTAAGTAATAATATTCATATGAGGATGAAAATAATAATAATAAATGATTAGAAATTTAGATAAAACTTTGAAGATTTATTAGTACGATAGATGGGTCAGTCAAAGATAGTATACTAACTCTAGTACTGATAATATGAAAAGACAATGTTATATCAAGAGACTTTTACTTTGTCATTGCATTCTATGTAGGGTTGTGTAGAAAAATTTTGACGAGTAATTGCAAGATCAAATGGACCATAATTTTTGTAGCTATATAAATTGGTGCTAAAAGACAACCCAATGAAGACATACCTATGGATCTTGACACTGCCAAAACACCTAGAACTCGGTATCCATTCCATTGTATGACCCTTCCTCCTGCAGCTTCTATCCTTTCCCATTCATCTTCTCTATTTGGCTGCAAAATGAGGAAATAAAGTTTCCTCCATCAGATAATTCAACTTCTAACTAATAGTCCACTTAACAAATTGAAACAAGGACAAAAACTTAGTTACAGTTATTTAGGTACTTTGGTATTAATATTGTTATCTGATCAAAATTGGAATTTTACCTCGGCAATTGACTTAAAATATCAACGAAGTTACCACAATAAAACTTCATTTTAATTCGAGAACAATATTAAAAACAACTAAGGAACTGTATGTAAATATTGTACTTGTCTTCTTGAAACAAATGCCTTACTTTGTGATCATCAGACAATGGCAGTGCTTCTTTTCCACGACACAAGACTGCTCTTGAATCTCCACAGTTTGCAACTATTATGTGAGTTTGAGTCAAAATGGCAACCACAGCAGTGGAGCCAACAGCATCAGAAGCAAGAGGCTCAACACTTGCACCATTACTTGCACCAACACCTCCAACCTCATCATCCACTTTGTGAAAGCAATTGGAGAATACTTTCTTCCATTCGTCCTCCCAGTTGTCCCTCCCATTCTTTCCATCCAAACTTGATTGTGCAGCTTCTATCTCATCAACCAACGCTGAATGAAGATGTTCCCGGCAGTAATTGGCAACCTATAAAAACATCAACCTCTATGTGACTTAGAATAGAATAAAGACTAACTTCAATCATACAACAAATTGCATAATTGAGAAGAGGGATTTTCATTTTTAAGGCATACCTCACACCCCCCATGTCCATCATAGACACCAAAAAAGTGTGCTGGTGAGTTTTTTGTGTTTTCACTCACATGATCATCCATTGCCATCCTTGAAGGGACTTGAAAAAGGTGAGGCCTAACAGCAATAGCATCTTCCATCTCCTCTCTCCTTCCACAAACTGATGAACAGCCCCAAAGTGGGGTAGTACTACTAGTACCAATCAATTCCAAGCATGTTGGCTTGTCTGGCATCTCATAAGGCATAGCAAAAGGTTTTGGATCAGACTCATCAGATCCACTTCCATCTTCACCCTCATGTTTCCTAGTAACCGAAACCATTTTCAGCACTGGCTCTGGTGCTACACGTGGCTCAGTTGCGCCGGATTTTCCATGAATTATGTTACCCTCAATCTTGATGGTAGTAGGTGAATTTGTTTCACAAAAATTAGTCCTCAAAACAGAAGATTCCCCCCTAAAAGGACTTTCTTTGTCACCGGCACACTGAAAATACTTAGCTGACAATGATTCATTTTCTTTTCTTGCCTGGTTTTGACTATCATCATGGGAACAATTATTGTCCCCTTGAATAACCATTTGTGAGACAAGGCCACCACCTCCAACTTGATTTTCCTTTCTCTCTGAAGACACTTTAATTTGGGGTTGTGGAGCAATATGTGTATCGCGTTCACTTCCAACAGAGTAGGATTGAACACCCTCAATTGCAGGACTTAGTACCAAAGATGATGATGGTGATGGTGATGTACTTGCCCAGAGTTTTAGACCAGTTATCTCCATGTGGGTTGCCACACTTGGCTCTTTCTGTATTAAATTCCCGAGTGTGAATGGCACGGCAACCGTGGAAGTTATTTCCTCCATATACTTTAGCCTTATCCTCTAGAATCCTATAACTGCTAACCTCATCAACCAACCCTCTTCTCTATGACAAATTCAATTGGGCATATAAACAAACACCAAGAAGGTCTTAGAACCAATCTCCTCTACAGTGTAACAAAACCCGTTTCAGACACCAAAAAATAAAAATCAAAAGTTATATATTGAAAAAATGAAGCTAGATAGATGCTAGAAAAATGGAATAGCCCCTCTAATTAACCTGTTTAGGACTCTTTTATTTATATATCACAAAAGTGAGCAAGACAGAAGTCTTGTTGCAAAATCTTAATTTCTCTACCACCTCTCACCAATCCTTTGATTAATTCCTGAAACAGAAGGCAATAGATGATTCAAGAAACAAACCCCAAAACCATAATAATTGTCAAAGTCAGTGCCTTGTCTCTCTCTAACAAACAAGGAGACAAGGAAAATGGGGTCATTAAAATATAAATTTAAACAAGAAAACAAGGACAAGAACAAATAGTACAAATTAGAAGACAAGTTCCTTGGATCTGAGGGAAACAACATCCAACATTGAAAATTAATTTCCCTAAGTTTTACCTCTTATGTTCCTTTCATGTGTCAACTACAACATGGCCACCCATCCTCATGTCAACTTCCACCTACTTTATATATTTGCCATTGCTATCATCTACAATAAATTAGGCCTACACTTCTCTCAACACAGCATTCAGATTATTAATCTCTTCAAACAGTACAACCACATAATTTCCCAATCTCAATGCTTACCTTCACAAAATGAAAAAAAAAAAAAAACTCACAACTTCACAAGTATCAACCTATGAAACCACACTAATACATAATAGATGATGATTCATGTTCATGATTGATTATCATTACCTTTTACATTTATGAAGCAAAAAAATAAATAAAAACACAAAAAGAGAAAGAGAGAAAGAAAAAAATTCTCACAGAAAATCTTTTTGTTCACCAACCAAAAGAGAGTGGGAATTGAAAAATGTAACAGGCTTCACACTTGTTGCATTGCTTAGTGATGCAAGAACATGACACGTAGTGTTTTCGTTTCGTTTTTTAGTTGGTCGGTTAAGTTAGGTTACATCATTTCCTAACAAATATCTAAAAGGAACTCTTTCTTTATTATCACCCATATCTACACAAGATTTTCTACGTCAAACTCTTTATTTTTCTTACTTCATGTTGTGTCACATATTTAATTACCACTTTATAATCAATTTTAAATAAGTTTTAATATTTTAATTTGTACGAAAAAGATTAAAAATTATTTTAAGTTTAAATAATTCAAATAATTTTATATCGTGAGATAAAAAGTCATCATTATATTCGAGTTAACCCATCTTGTTATCTCGTTATTTTACTAATATTTCTGATTATTATGTTAATTTTTTTGATTAATCAACAATTATGACCTATAAATCAAGTCTTAAATCATATAAAATGAAATAACTGACACCATATTGTATTAGCTCGGTATATAAAAAATATTAACGAAAGAAAAATCATCTAATTATAATTTTTTTTAAAAAATATCTCTATAATATTAATATCATTTTATCTCTTATTACTTCTAAGATATTCTCTGAATTTAAACACCCTTAGTAACTTAAGTTTCAAAATGTATCGTGAAGAGAAACACTTCCTTCTCTTCTTAATCAAACCGACCTCTAAATCGAGTATTCAATCCGGTCTAAATTGCAATATCAATATATGTGATATCAATTTTCTATATGAGCATGACAATTCTTTTATGTAACAATAATTATTATATGATTTTAAAATTAATTTTAATGCAATGTGAAAGACTATATCTGATCCATTCCCTTCGAATCTTTCACAAAACGTGCTTTGATTTTACAACATTATTTCTATAATCGAAATGGTGTTGGGACCACAGGCAATGTTTATACTATTTAATGTATTATATAAGAAAAAATAATGGGTGAAGACGGCAAACGCCAATAGAATGAGGACACGTAAGAGAAAGATGAGTATGAGGACATGTGCGTGAAGATCAAGGAAGATCCCCAAGACCTAGGGCAATGTAACAAAACAAACATTGGAATATAAATTCAGCTATTAACCCTTTGCATGTTGAAGATATGAATCAGGTGGTATTAATGACTAAAAAATTTAAAAATTGCATTCAGTAAAAAGAATTAATAAAATATATTAAAGTTACATCAATAAACTGTAGATCAGATTATTTTATTTTTGTTATGGTAGATTAGATTAATCTTCACGCTAATGTATGATTTGAAGCTAATAGAGATGAAATTTTGTATTTTAATGCAATTCATTAGAATAAAAGTTCCGTGTATTGACAGTTAAGACATTTTGTACATGTATAATTAACTAATCATGATCATAATTTTATTGATCTTGATAATAAAATTTATATATGTAAATTATTGTAACAATTATTTTATGTAAAATTCAAATTCTTTTTTTCATTTTTTCTTAATAAAGATAAAAAATGCATGTGTTCTTAAATAAATAAATAATAATATACTTCGTTCATCAAGTACAAATAATAATTTTTTTCTATTTATTCAGATATTGAAATGTTATATATATATATATATATATATATATATATATATATATATATATATTGTCTATTTAAAAGTTTGAAACAAATGAATTGTTTTCCTTTGTATTATTATGTCCATATCCTCACCCAATTAATAAATATTTTATAATACTCATTCAAATGAAAGAGAAATAACAGTGGAAGTTATATTTAAGATGTTAAAAATATTTTTAATATATTATAATATTAATTTGATATTTTGTTGTGTCTAAAGTAGGATCATTGAATTTGATTGAGTTCTGAATTACTTTAATTGAAGTGTATTTTATATTTACCAACATGCAAAGTATGTAGACAGCAATACTCTGACACAGCCAAGATGTTGTGAATAAGAGGTGATTATTAATAAAAGACACTTTAATTACTAGGTTAATAGTAGTTTTACTTAAATAATGATATGTAATAAATGCTTAATTAACATTAGGAATGGATACAGATATACAAGTGTGGGCAACTAACAAGATTTTTGGTTTTATTTATTTAACTACATGTAATGAAAAAAAATGTTTTCCCCATAAGAAATAGGTGTTGTCCCCTTAATATATGTTTTAAATAAAGGTAAACAAAATTATAAAAGCAATAAAAAAGTATTAATATTAATTTTACCCCTATACCATACTAATTGTTGAGTGATTATTTGGTAATTGTACTTTGAAAATACCTAAAAGCAATTGCCATTGGTAGAAGCTTGTGTTTTTGTAAGACCTTATAATACTTTTTTTATAATGAAAATATTGAAGTTGTTTTTTTTCTTCACCCCACTATGAAAATGTTTTGAATCTGCCACTGGCTAACAGTATAAAACATTCATGTTTGATCTATTGACAATCAAAACATTATTCGGCCTGAAGCCCATTGCAAGTATCAGAAAATGGGCCAGAGGATTCTAGTTCATTTTCCTTAGTAGTTTATAAATTAATGTTGTTTAAAATATACTAAAAGAACTTATATTAAATTATTTTTAACAAAATAAATATCACATTAAAATTTTTACAAATTGATAAATTAAACATAAGAAAAATACAGAAATGAAGTATATAATTAAACCTTGAAATGTGTTCTTTAATTGGTCGGCAGATCTAAGACTTGGATAAGTGGGGACAATTTGTTTAAAGAAATCAAAATTAATAGTTATTGATATCATCGAGAGAAAAGGTGGGTGAAATTTTGATTATTCAATTGGATGAAAACTGACAATTACTTCTAAAAGTTGAAGTGTTAGTGTTTGTAGTACGCAAGGTTCATTTGGGGTAGTTGCATTTCTTCCTAGTGAGTGCTTTGTGATTCTTCATAAGATTCATTGTAAATTTGATTATTGTCATTGCAATTCAAATTTTATTTAATGTATTTGAAAATGTCATGATGGGGCATATCAAAATGTTGCATCAAAATGCAAAAGTCACTTAATAGTTGGATTGCCACAAGGTCACTAAAAAGTTGTTTTTACGCTTGTCCAATAACTATATCTTTTATACTTTTCAAAGAAGAGAAAGCTCGTTGAAGTGTGTAAGCTTTTGTTTGTGTTTGTGATATTTTAAGCAAGAAGAAAGCTCATGAAGTACAGAATCTCTCTCATAGAGATTAACCCACTTCTATACAGATAACTTGATGCTTAAAAGAGTGAACTAGAAAAAGTGCAGTTATGCCCTTGTTGTGAAAAGTCCACTAATGTGAAAGTTAGTGAGGTACTGCTTTATGTAGAGTCTTTCACAAATATTCATCTATTGTAGTAGCTTATACAACCTCCCAAGACCAAGTTTGTGGTGCTATAGTAGAAGTATTGTGTATTTGAGCTTGTTGTATTGATTGGTCGTTATATAAGTATTGGTACTATGTTTTTCACTTGAGTTGCCTCCCAATAATTGATATAGTTTTGTGGTTAAGAACAACTTGTTGTGTGTCTTAAAGAGGCTATAAGAAAAAGGAAAAAGGAACTATTTTCTATTAGTGAAAATCTCACTTTATGTGTACCGATTCATCATAGCCAAGCTTAGGGTGAACTATGGTAAATTTGTCTGTGTTCCCTCTTTTGGTTTAAGATTATCACCCAGCAAAAGTAAATCACTTTAGAAAACCTCACTATTGAGTATAACCAGTTGACGCCAATTTATAAAAAATCTTCAAAAAGATAAAATGACATTTGTTTGATAAACGCTCCTAAAATTTGATAAAAAGTTGAGTTAAGCATTATAAATTGTTTAGAAAGAAGTTTTTAATTTAAACAACATTAGGAAATTTGCTTTTCAAGATTTATAACCGAATAAAAAGAATTTAGAATTTGAAGTATATAGAAACACAACCACTTAAGGTATCTCTTCTAAAGATTTTATAAATTTGTCAAGAAGCAAAACATCTATTAAGTTATACTCTGAGCCACAGAATAGGCTCAGAATATCTATTAGAAAAAAAGTTTCTCAAGTCACAATTCAGCTCACTTCTATAGTTCACTTCATTAATAAATCGACATCCTTCATGGGTATCATTCTTTTCAATACGATCTCAAATATAATAATATGCATCATAGTATTCAACTACCTAAATCATTAATTTTATTGTACAACAAACCAAGATTAGCGATATCAACAAGATATATAGTTATCTTGAAAGTAGTACAACGACATGCACTATACATGATATATGATCAACTCCTTTTGTAAGGTACAAGAATATCTCTGTAAATTATTTGATGTACCACTCATGTTCTTTTATTTGGATTTGTTATTTGGTGAACTTGGCAAATAATTTTGGATGATTCCATTTCTTTTAGTGTAATGATTTTGTCTTTTGGTGGGACATACGGTGGAGTTTGAGTTTTGCTATCATGTTGATGCTATTGTTTGTTAATTACATCAAAATTGTAGAGTTTATCTAATGAAAAAACCTTTTTTTTTTATACAAATTAGGCGACTAAATTTAGATCTCCTACAATTATAAAAAAAATGGTCAAAACTAAAATTCACATTATTATTACTAAACAAAGTTGTGCTACATCTCAAAATACGCGCATAATTGATGTTATTCACTATAAGGTTTAACAATAAATATTTATTCCTCACTCCCACATAAAAAAAAATCTCACTAATTCATATCATATATTTCAAAACTTACTTGAATGGGCCAAGGCCTGGCTAAATTTAATACAAACAGACTACCATGACAATTTTCTAAATCACACTGCCCTTCTTCCTCAAACTTCACCTCCTTTAATACATTCTTGAATTAAAGAGTAGAGTAATTTATGAGTTACTGGAAGAAAATATCTCTTCCAAATACTAAACAGATGCGCAAGAGCCTACAAGTATGAATAACGTTTTGCTAAAAGCCTAAACAATCATAAGGACAATTTTTAAGCCTCAATCAGCGTCAATGAATGGTTGAAAATTAAATGCGTAAAGAGAGGGAGACTGTCACTCTTTTCCTCTGTACCTCACTGCTTTCAAAATTATCTGTCAATTCATAAATTATAAATTGAACCCGGGATTGCAAAAATGATATGTAAAAAGAAAAAGTCAATAAACTATATGGTACTACCAGTTTAAAAATCTGCACATTAAAATCAACAATGAGGTGAACTGAATCATGTTCAAGGAGGAAAGCCCAGAGGTAAGGGCAAAAGATAAGATAAGGGGGGCCAGAGATAAACGTACTTTCAACTCGCATAAACTGTAACTATCTTATTAAACTTAACCACTAGCCAATTTTTTTCACTGCATGCAAATTTATTGAATTTGAAGCACATGTCCGCAGAAAAATTGATACATAACAATGATAAAATCACACATGAATGCAAAGTGATTCAGTTTTCACATCAAGTCTCGACATAAAGCAATTCTCTGGCTCTAGCAAGGGCAAACATATACTAACATACATGACAGCAGACTTAAGGAAAACAATCAAAGCATGCGATGAATCATCCATGGATAATAGCTGTACTGCCCAGTTAAGACAGGTAGTGCTTGGATCCGAAACGTTTGCACATGAGCATTTTGGGTCTACATATAGATAAGCTCAATTTCTAGAAGACATAGATAAAAGTGTAAGTAAATAAAAGAAAAATACAGAAACTTGCTAGAATTAACTCCCCCTAAAAGGAATAAGGTAATCTATTAAAGATAAAAATATGAGTGCTCAAGCCTTCAAATAATGAAGCACTGAATAAGCTATTCTCATATGATAACACTTGCATCCTAGTGGACACTGCTTACTTGAGCATTAGAACATTATTGTAGGTACCGCAGGTACCACACCGCCTTGGAAAGGCATCGGAGAAGACATCATGGAGGAGTGTTACGCTGCCAAGCAGTACCCCACAACAACCAAGTACTGTCAAACTCTGGTAATTACAATATCCAAGTTATTTTGAGCAGAGATATCCGAAAGAAATTTAGTACAAGATCTATAAACAGAAGATAAGAGTCAGGAAGGCCAGGAAAGGTACAGCTCAATTCAGTTTTGATAATAAATTCCTTTGCATATTAATTTCTCAGAAAGGGTGGATCATATCAAGAACATTTGAGATAAGTTTCAACAAGATGCCCTTGCAATCTTCAGAAGTTCCTTGGCACAAACTTCAACAAATAGATCATTACAAGATCACGGGAAAAAAAAGAGCTTCGGAATTGCAGATAATAAATAAGCTGTTAGATAGCCAGTGATGATAGATGACCAGAATCTGTCATATAAACAAATCATAAGGACAACTGTCCAGAGAGAAGAGCAGTACTCATTATCTGATGAAACACAAAACGGTGACATTTTTCAGTTACCAAATTTTCCCTGAAAGTCTCACAGAAATTTGCAAGAATACCTGGATGAAGCCCAGTATACAACTTGAACAGCATCATGTTCAGGAACTGAGCCTGCAAAACAATAGTACCAAAATAAACAGCAGGGGAGGGGGAGGGGATTATTTTGAGTACCAGGCTGGTCATTTCAGTAAATGAAGCTGATTTTATTAGAAATATATTAAATGTATGTACAAAAGCCTTTCATCTGATTTGTAAGAGCTACAAGCAGGATACAGTGTTTGCTAACATATAATCACTACGAATACTAACTTGTACCTGGAACAAAAAGATTTTTACAGGGGAAGTCATGAACTTCAACATGAGCAAAATCCAAAACAGTTGGATAGGTCATTAAAAACAACTTGGAAAAGGAAGTCTACCAAAGAATATATATATATATATATATATATATATAACCTAATCGAGGACAGGATTAGCCATAAAACCATCCTATGTAAATAGTCATTTCTTGAAGGAACTTTGTTTCCTTTGTCATTGGTATAATGAACAGTACTATACAAAGAAAGCAGTTTCAAACCATCATATTCAAGTCTGAAAGATCATCCATAGGGATTTCAAGGCCCATGAAGTCCTCATCTTGCAACCCTTCATCATCAAAATTCAACCATGAACCGAGATCCTGACCTTGGTCACCAAGATCATCAGAAACACCAAGAAAATCCATACCCGGCAGTTGCAGGTTGGATAAATCAATAGGTTCATGATCATCGAATTCACCCACACCAAACTCATCTTTCTCCTTGCCAATGTTGTTAGTAGACATTTCATTAGACTTTGATACAGAAGGCAAGGCTGTTTTAGGTTGCTCTGATAGCTGTCCAAGGAGGCCATTTACTGAAACAGAATGCTTAGTTGCTTTCTGCTTAGGCTTTGTTTTGGGTTTCCTTTCTCCCTTAACACTAGATAATGCTGGCCTACCAACTTTGGTAGTTCCATTTCTCGATAGCACTTCTCTGCTCTGCCCTCTTCCATCTCTGTCTCTTTCACTCCTCTTTCCTTTTGTACTATTTGATAGAGAACTTCCAATACCTGATGGAGCACTTGAACTACCAATGGCACCACCAACATCATCAAGGGCCAATTCCTTTTTCTTTGCCCTGTTTGACCATAGATCTTCCTTCCCACTAGTTTGTTCAGATGAACCATTTATAGCAGGAAGAATATCTGATGAATCTATATCATGATTGTTCATATTCTGACTAAATTGTGAAGGGTTCTGCTGTGAACCCATGGAACCTGCACAAAGGAAATACATGATTTTAAATATCTAATTCCAGCCAGTACTCAGAAGCAAAAGAGGAGAGCAATGAAACTTGACATTACAGTTAAGATGAAGAAGGGACTATAATCATCTGTCCCCTCCCTATGCCCTCAATCCTATACCCAATAAAATATTGGCAACTAAAAATATATAAATTTCTCTTAGCAGATAATGTAAAAGCCATCTGAGAAATTTGGCTAAAATGCTCATACAGAACACAGTTAAGATAGAAAAAAAATATATTATTTATTCAAGAAGGAAATGAAAATGATACCAGTTCTTGCTTCCAGAGAAAAGGAAGAAGCATAAGGCCTTGTGGATTCAGCCTCCATGCCATCTAATTGCCGACAAATACTTAGCTGGGAAGAAGCAGAAAGGAACATATCCTTATACAGAGGCTCATTGAAGCAGCTCTTGCCTGTATCTTCAAATTGATGGCATCGTTCCAATGTATGTTTAACAAATCCCAACGCAGCTTGCTTAGCGATTTTGTTGCTTGCATTTTTCCCACCTGATGGGCTAGGACCCCAGCAAGCCTGCCGATCAATTATTGTCAATTCACTCAGTCACACAACCTATCTATAAAAGTAGAGAACACTTTCTAATATGATAGTATCTATTAACGCAATGGAATGTTTAACTTTTACACATAGGCAATTTACATTACTAGAGCAAGGAGTTTGGTTTCTCTGATAGAATTAAACTCTAAAATAAGAATAGGTAGAATGATGTCACAAGTCTGAATTAAAAAGGCAGAGTCTGACATGGTTGAGTTGCCATTTCCAGTTGTTTGGTAAGTTTTCATGCAGTTGTTACCTCAACTCCCATCCAAGTCTAATTAGGACATTAGGATCACCAACAACTATATGTGTACGATAAATTCTAGCACTTGCATTTAAGGCTACACAGAGTCACAGACACACTACTACACAACAGGACATGGCCCTATACACTTCTTGATGTGTATCCTTTCTGCTTCCTCCATTCTTATACCTGGAAAATCAGAATTAAAGACCATGTCCCAACTCTAATAAGTACTATCCACTGCTCTTGTATAAAGATCCCCAGCCTTTGCAACTACTGTAATACAAATCTTGGTCTTGGAGATGGTTGACTAGAATGCAGAAAAATTATTTGAAAACTGAAAACCTGATTATAAAAAAAAAATGTGATATTGAACAATAAGAAGGTTACCATGTATTTCTCATAAGCCATCATGATGAGTTTGTCAAGAGCACGTTGTTCAAAATCCCTGTTAATCAAGATATTGTATTTCCAGTCAGTGCAATGAGTACAAAAGGTCAAATTAAGTAAATAATTAGGGAATAAATGGTAGAGTATTTACTTTTCTTGAAGTTCTTTAGTCAGCGAAGCAGATTTCAATAATCCTTCTAGCAAGCATTTCCTTTTGGACATCTACAATTTATACATGAATGAAAAATCAAAAGGTGAATTATGTAAGATGGAAATAACTTCACTAGATTCTATATTATATCTATAAACCAGAAGTCTGGTTTTTAACCTGATCCGTATATTTACATAAAACTTGAAAAGAAACATGTAAATATCTATTTTTGGAAAAGTTACATGACAGATAAAAATCATTGAGGAAAAAACATCCAGATGATTGGCAGTTAGTTTGGTACCTGTCCTTGGTAATGCTCCTCTAACCTAGTGATATCCTCACAAATTCCTTCATCATCTGTTTGCAACATTTCAGTCTTGAAAAAACAAAAGTAAAAACAATAAGTATCATACAAACCTATAGCAGATTTAACAACAGACAGAACATCTTGAAATAAATTCATTAGGCCTATTGATGAGTGGACTGCTAAAGGAACTACAGAATAAACTTGAAGAAAATAGTTTAATCAAATCTGATGTTGCTACATGATAGTTCCCCAATATCAAGGTTCCATGAAAAACAGCACAAAAATTCTTAGGAAAGTAAGCTAACCACTGGTTCTGGGGAAATTCCAATACTTTGAAGCTCCAAGAGAAGCTTTTCATTCATACCCAAGCTGGCATATTGTAACTCTGAACAAGTCAAGGTAGATATGTTCTGTCTTGAATTTAACACAGTTGATGGCATATCAACCACGTCACTTTCAGTCTCATCATGTCCTGACTTCCTAGTTATCCTATAACCACTGTAAGCAGAATGACAAGCAAGATGAGAATTGGATCGAGAGTGGTGATCCAAACTCCTCAAATCTAACTCTCCATCTGCCCCAGATTCAGTATCACATGCATTAAACTTGATATCTTCACTTTCACTGCTACACTCCTCTGAAATCAAAGCAGATATTAGCCTTTGACAGAGGGGAAATGCACAAGAATCTCCTTTAGCTAGCTGTAACTGTTCTGCTACAATTCCAGCACCCCTTTGATCACCAGGTTCAAAACCTCTTTCACAGCCATTTAGCCCAAACCCATTAGCAACAGCTTCACAATCATCTATATATGAAGGAACTGGAGTTGGTGTCAATCCATTTGATTCAAGATTTATCTGAAAGATAAATGAATTACGAAAAAGATTTAGATAATTTATTCCCATGACAGGTGTGTCTAAGAAATTTAGATCAATTAAATCATGCTTTAATCATCAGTATTAGTAAAACTATAATTTATACAAGATTAGTTGGGAATTTTTTAATATATTTCGAACTGCATATGTGCGTATGTGTGTGCAAACAAAGAATAACATAACAGATAATAAAATGGCCAAAGTTCCACAGAGAATCAGGACATAGAAACATTTATAGTAGAAACAATAAATTCTAACTCCAGAATAATCAACTAAGGATACAGCATGGCTATACCATAATTTAAGAGTGACAATAATCACGGTGGTCACTGATCTAACACAGACTCTTAGAAGAAATGCAAAAATAACTGTCACTCACAATCACCAAGGGAAAAGATTAATACATTTTGTTTCCAGTAAGCAATATCCTCCTCACTTATCAAACTGAAGAAAGGCTCCATCTGCCTCCAGAATTGGCTGGAAAAGGCACGAGCTGCAGTAATAAGAAAATACAGAACTACTCCATCAGATAAAAAGTACTTCGGCTACAAAGTTAGATAACATTTACTATTCATAAAATACTAAGATTCATACCAGAGTTGATAACACCTTTCACAGCAGCCAATAATTCTTCATGTCCATCTTCTGACCCGACTAAAACAATGAACCCAAAAGTTATCAATAATGTACTTGTATTACATATGAAAAGATGAGTTCATTATTCTTTTCTCAAAGCTGAAACTAGTACCAAGAAAATCTGTTGATGAACTAATCACTGTATGCTTTTGACGTGCATATGCCTTACGATCAGAAAGTTTCCTGGTTGGTGGACGACCTGCCCTGCTGCATGGAACTCAGAAACAACTTTTAATCTATGTGCCCAAACAAATTATCAAACCTAAGCAATGCATTTAGATAGAAGTATTTTAACCTTTCACTCTTCTCCAGTCCTAGTCTTGAGCTTCTAAGTTGCTTTACAGTGCCTATATTTCTAAGCTTCTCAGATGTCATTGGCATCGGCGACCTAGCAGTGGGAAAATTGCGTCCTGTCCTACCTTGCCTCCGAACACCATCTCCATGTTCTTCTCCAGAGACAAGCTTATTTTTTCTTGTTGGAATGACCAAGTTGGAAACCTTTTGGACATTTTGTCCAGCTTTCTGATCTATCTCC
This sequence comes from Hylodesmum podocarpum, assembly GCA_026586105.1. Lineage (NCBI taxonomy): Eukaryota > Viridiplantae > Streptophyta > Magnoliopsida > Fabales > Fabaceae > Hylodesmum > Hylodesmum podocarpum. The sequence continues at coordinate 2,551,540 of JALJEV010000493.1, read as the reverse complement.
TCCGGTTTCCTGCCCTTCTCTTTTGGTTTAATATCGGCCACCCCTGACTCTTCACTCTCAGATAAGGAAGCTGAAGTTAAAGAATCACCTTTTAATTTAATTTGCTGAGGAGAATTTCCAGCAAAACGTCTGACAAATCCCAACCCAAGATCATTACCAGTCACATCAGATACAGAATCCAAAGCAGGGGAATCAACATTACTTGACACAGTGGGCACAAAATTTGTTCTTCTGGCGGTACGGGAGCTCTTCTGTGGCCTCTGCCAGCGGACAACAGGTGGGGAAGATGATCGTGTTGATGCCATGCGCTTGCGATTGTTGGTGCCAACACTGGCAGGGGGCTTGGTCATACAATGCGATGACTCCCAATCATTAGGAACAGCTGTTCTATGGACACCTGGTGACAACTTTGGGGCAACTCCTGAACCAGATCGTGGTGCCCGAATAGATGTATTCAGTTTTGCACTTGAATTAGGGCTCGCTGAACTAAATTCATCACGAACAGTTGCCCTTGTTATAGACCAATTGTAGAAACAAAATCAATTATCATTTCACACAAAAGATTTTTTTTATTAAAACAGTAAATCTATCAAGTCATTTAGAAAATTACAAAGGGAAAACAGGATTATAAATCATCCTTAAAAAGAGAAGAAAAAGTAAACAACGAAAAACAAAATCAACATAAAAAAGCAACCCCATCCTCCATATTCTCAAGGGATACTCCATTACAAAAACCATGTTCTTCACATCATATAAAAGCCAAATACTTAATATTACGCTAAAGCAGTTGCTTATCCCAAAACGCCTAATCAATAATGAATTATATGATACAAATCATGAAAAAGAAAATAGCTCTGAATAATAATCATCATATATTAGGATTCATAACAGAAATGGAGCAAATAAACAAACCATCGAAACAAAAATCAAGAATAAAACAACATGAAAAAAAAAAAGGTTTTCAATGATAAAAGCAATTTTGTTTTTGAAAGAAATAAATCATAATCATAATAAATGAGTTCCACAGTTTGCTTACTTGCTAACAGCTCTGAAATTCACCCTTTCCTTGTCTGAATTACCAGGACGATCCCGCCTATCATTGACAGCAGAATTATTTTCTAAGTCACTTCTTGGGGTAGAGACACGTATGCCCAACCCTGTCTGTTGAGAGACACCATCTGATTTTCCAGCTCCAACAGTTCCATTAGAAGCCCCCGACCTAAACAAACGATACACATAAGTATTATATCATAACATATATTGAAAAAAGATAATCAACAGGAATTATAAAAAAATGAAAAGAAAAAAGAAAAAACATCTTGTTACATGATATTTTCCATCGAAGATCCTTGAAATCGAAGAGAATCTAGCACAACTCCTCACAACTATACTCTCCTGTTACCTCAGCTACGAGCGATTTGAAACCTTTCACCACTTAATACAATATGTAGAGAAATGCCAATCACTCTCTCATTAACACAATATGTAGAGAAAGCCCCAACGGCTCTCTCATTTATTTTCTTTCATTTCCATCTTTGTCTCACACGATACAAGGCAGAGATTCAATAAATTACCATTGGCAGAGGAGTATAGCATCAGTAATAATTGCTAATATTTAATAATACTACTTGAGAAACAAGTAATCTAAAATTAATTTGCAAAATACAATGTTTACTGTTAGAAATGTGGGTTATGGGCCTAACTCAACCCTACAAAACTGGCTTGTAAGGAGAGGATTGCTCCCCACTCATATACATGTAACAAGTCATATCTCTAGGCAATGTGGGATCTCCAACACACCCCTCTCACACCGAGGACTGGACATCTGGAGACCAAGCAAACGGGTGGTCCAATATCAGCCCAACAATGGGTGTCACGATAAACTCAACAACAAACAATCTTACAATAGGCTCTGATACCATATTAGAAATGTGGGTTATAGGCCTAACTCAACTCTACAAAACTGGTTTGTAAGGTGAGGATTACTCCCTACTTATGTATATGTAACAGGTCATATCTCTATTTTGAATAACAGATTTATGTTATTTCTGTATCTTATTCAAAGAATGATTACAATCTGAATTTATAAACTAAGTACAACCTAATTAAGGAAACAAAAGTAATTAAGGTTATACAAATCAAATCACCACCAAATCTGTCCTAATAAGTAGAAAACAGAATCTGTACTAGTTATGGAATAATTATCTTTAACACTCCCCCTCAAGCCGGTGAATGTATATCTATCATTCCCAACTTGCAAGATCGGGAAATAAAGACTATGAAGACGAAACTGACTGGGCTTTGCATGAATTCCGCTTATAATGGTGGTGGTCCCGGTCGAAAACTTTGGCAGAAAATTTTCTGATCGGCAGCCGACGGAAGCAATTGTTAGGCACCGAAAAAATACAGTTGCAGCAATGAAGGCTGCATATAGTTGCAGCAATGAAGGCTACTCGGAAAAATTGCAGTTGCAACAATGAAGGCTGCCCGGGAAAAATGTCGTTGCAACAATGAAAGCTGCCCGGAAAAAATGTTGTTGCAGCAATTAAGGCTGCCCGAAAAAAATTGCAGTTGCAGCAATGATGGATGCCTGCAAAAAATGCCGAAGCAGCAACGAAGGCTGCCCGGAAAAAATGCAGTTGCAGCAATGAAGGCTGCCTGCAAAAAATGTGGAAGCAGCAATGAAGGCTGCTCGGAAAAAATGCGGAAGCAGAGTCTCCCAATATCAGGAGCTCTGATACAATGTTGAAGAACAGATTTATGTTATTTCTGTATCTTATTCAAAAAATGATTACAATCTGAATTTATAGACTATGTACAACCTAATTAAGGAAACAAGTAATTAAAGCTATACAAATCAAATCACCATCAAATCTGTCCTAATAAGTAGAAAACAGAATCTGCACTAATTATGGAATAATTATCTTCAACACTAAGTAATGTGGACATTTACAATGAATGAGTAAAGGCATTGTTGCGCATCATTATATTGACTCAAATATCTAAAGCACAAGCTTTTAACATTAAGTGTTTGATATAAACTGCTCTATTAGTTAATCTCCAAATTGGCATTGGATAAGACATAAAGAACAAAGATATAATCTTGTTTTTGGTACAACTGCTCTCATTTGGTGCCCTTTTCAAAATTTTCTTGATTTTACTTTCTTTGCATACATAGTGATGCTATCGTCAGCATCTTTAAGTTGAATATAGGATAATATCAATGATATGTTCAATCAATTTAAATACTGGAATACAATTTTATATATTTTCTTGGGTGTACTGCAATATAATATATTTTTGCTCAATGCCAGGTAATTAAAACACGAACCAATTACTTAAATACATTGGCAAAAATGAAATTTTATGTTATGTGTACCATTGAGATTTCTTAAATACTAATATTAAGCTTAAATATTTATCAACAAAAGTATTTTTTGACAATTTCATTATTTGCAAATTATCAAAAATAAAATTTTATGACAAAAGTCATTTTATATAAATTAAAATTATTTTATTATGATTAAAATTATTTATGCAAGTTAAATTTATTTTATTATTATTAGAATTATTTTATTAACTTCAGAAAACAAGTATAAATATACTGGAATTAGATGAATCTGATGCCATTCTCTTTCCACCCTCTTCCATATTTATTTTTAACAACCAAACAATTGTATATTTTTTATCTACTCCATCTTTTTCCCTCAATCCAAACAAACCCTAAAAGATAAACCAATCTTATCCCGATCCAACAATTCCAGATCAAGTAAATTATCCTATCAAAGGCTCACAATAAGAAAACTAAATATCTCATTCCAATTACAATCAACACAAATAAATTATTTATGATAGGGAAGCACAAGAGCATATATAAGTTAATTGTCTAAAACAGTATAAATGCATATAAATACATTCATACCTTAAAGAATGAGAATCATTACTCAATTTTGATCGAGCATCAGTGGCTAGTCTCTGTTGCACTCCGTGTTTAGTTTCCTGGAAAAGGTTCACAGGTTTTGTCAATGCTGCATTAGGAGACCCATCTGGTTTGATGACAGAACGCTTCTTCTTCATTTTTGACTTTTCCCAGCCATCACCTCCAATCGGTAAAGTTCGTTCCTCACCATGAATTGCACCACTATTGGCAATCCGCAACATTTCTTTATCTCTATCTACAGTCCCAGATGGCCTCACAAGAGAATTAGTCCGTATATCCATCTAGAATTCATCAAACCCAAGTCAGTTTTGCTTAACGGATTATAAAGCAAACCAATGGAATCTAAAATCAGACTCTCCCGTATAAAGAGAAGTAAAACCAATTGTAAAGCCATAACCACAAGGCATACTCATGGCCCTTATTACACCAGAAAAATTGCACAATAAAATAGAATATCTGAAATATGACAATTTCATAGAAGCAACAAGACACAGAAAAACTAGAGTTCGAGAAAGACATGCAATATATATGTATGTAAAGGGTATATAACTAAATATATGGGTGGGGACCATGTTAATTCTAGAGTATCTATTGCTAGAGTTATTCCATTTGATTACTCTATAATCTATATATAATAAATTTCAATAGTCCAACCATGAAAGTACTTGATACTTCATTAAATAAATTTAATTGAACACATAATAATAAGAAAATGTGGATTATTAGTCTGCTTTATCTAAAATTTGATGTACATATTTCCCATATAATATCAAAATATTCAATGGTTGGGTTAATAAAATTTAATACATACAAATAGTTTTTGGAAGTAACTTTTTAAGATTTACTCTTGGAGTAACTTGATCCCCAACCTATATGTATATATTCAAAACAATTCATAGTAGATTTCTACACATAAGGTGGTATCTGTGAGACCTGAGGAAAAATGTTTTAGTAGGCAACTTTTGTAAAAGCAAATTTGAAACAAGATTACAAGTCACAAAGAGATATAACAAAAATTGGAATATTACAGCTAGGGGGTGTATATATAGTTACACAATATAAAAAACTATTAAGTATTTACATGAGAACAGCACGTAACAGAACAAATTACATTAGGAGGCATAAAAAGAAATGGAATATTGTGTTGATACTTACAAACCGACACAGAAAACAAAGACACGTACCCTTACATCAACCAAAGAAGTTCTAGTGCGCTTGTTTGGAACATTTTTGGTTCTTTCTTCTAACTTCGGCTGATCATGTTCAAAACCACCTGTAACAGCATGACCTTGAACTCCAACCTTACCTATGCTTGTTCCCAAGACTGGTCGATCACTTAAAGTGAAACTAGAACGTTCATTAGGAAAGGTTTCAGCTCGAGACCTCTTCTTTGAAGTTATATTTTGGAAATCTTTGTTGAATCTAGACAAGGCTTCACTAAACATTTTAGCACGATCCCTGTTGAAGAATACAATGTCATTAAACAGCTCTAACCTCAATGCCAGTAGTAAAATATACAGAGAACTACCTTGCCCTCCTAAAATTTGTGTGTAAACTATCCCTCAGTCGTTTGATATCTTCTGGCACTGGGGATGATAGTTGCTTGCCTTTGGCAGAACTAGATGGAGATTCATCAGGAGAAATTCCAAAAGCAGCACTGACAAGTCGTTTATAATCTATTTGACGATTAGACTTATGCTCTGGAGCCACCAACTTTAGATTAAAACGTACACAATTGAAGAAGCTCACCACATCCCCTTGTGTGGCAGAAGAACTGCTTCTCGACATGCTAGGAAGAGAAGACAGAATTGGATTTTCCATGCTTTCACGAAAGCTACCTGATCTATCTAATGAAGGAGCTATGTGGGATCCACGCTGCCCAGTGTATAGTGGTCTATCTGGGCTGCTAGAAGATATATCAAACTTAGTGGATGTTGCCATTGCACTAATTCCCGCACATCTCTTGAGCCAAATACACAGAAGAGAGATTGGTGCATGACAAAGCCGTAGCAGTATACAGACTATAGCACATAAAGGGCAAATCTATATTACAAATTGGACGAGGTACCTGAAACGCTCAAAATAATAACACAGAAAAATCAAATTTTATAGGCCGTGAAATAGAAATATGCATGAGCACACTAAAAGACTTGGGATAGCAAGTCAAAATTCATACTCAAGAGCACCCAAAATAAGTGTGATAAACACAAAATTTTCAAATTCATCAAAGGCTAAGGGATTTGAAACACAGCATAGAGTTTGTCAGAATGACTCAATTCTATATCATTATCCTAGTCCCAACTCATCTACATCAAAGTGAAAAGGAAGAATATATTTGGCATGTAAACTAATTATTTACATATTTGACAAAAACAAGTGTACAGAAATCTCCAAATGCAGAGTGGATAAAAAACACTATGAGCATCAGCATTCTTATAAAAAGTACTTAAAAATTTAAAATATACAGCCGCAAAAAACACCATAGAAAAAGGCTTCATGATCAAGTATTGTACTGAAAACCATTGTACATAAAATGCCATCTCTTCTGCTATAATGTAGGATCATCAAATATAATATATTTATCTTTAATCTTAATAATAACTACCACTAGACACCCGTCTGCTATATTGTAGATATTTTTAAATGACTGACTATTGAAAATTTGATGTTCCTGATTCAACAATATGCTCTAGTGACAAGTTCATCTCAACTTTCAAGCAAGTCAGATTGATTGTAACCATGGATGAAATTCATATAGAAAATGCAAACAAACTTGTCTTATGCAAATCAGATTTATTTTACTTTACCAAGCCTAATTATTACATAAACAAATGCAATTTGGTAGACATAAATGTTCAATGTTGCAACAAGATGAGATCTACATGATTACGAGTTACGAGAAATTGTATTGAGATTTTTTCAGCAACATACTGTATGAAACTAATTACTGTAATGTACTGTCTCAACATCAAAGACCAATTGCTACAACTTACATTCTCAACGTCAAACACCAAATACTAGACTAATGACTTCAAACACCGACCTTGGGCCTATGAATTGAACTCCATTATCCATTTACCATATTCTCAACATAAACAGGTAGCCAATATACAGACAAGACAACTACTGTTTGATACAATCAATGATTTCTAAGTGTCACTTTAAAAGCAACCCAATCAAGACGATTGAGTTTTACTCCCAGAATTTGTCAACCAGTGACAACAGAAGCGCACAATTGCTCACAAATTCCCTTTCCTACACTAACTCAGGTCTACTCAATTCAATGCACTAACTGCCTTTAGGGAATGGTCACACAGTAAAAAAATAAATAAATAAATAAATAAATAAAATCTATACACTCTGAACTCCAAGCACGTATTTTCTCATTTTAAATTTCATCACACAAAATATTCTATAAAAAAGGTAAACATAAAACAATATTGGAAAGATGTATCTATCAACAAAATAAATTTCTGTTGCACAAGTTCTAGCTGCTCCATGCATGCAGAAACTCTTTCTCCTCTACTTCCTCAATCTCAGTTCATTCGAAAGCTCAAATAAATTACAAAATAAAAATAGAAACCCTAACGGTCGAATCAAAGCAAAAATTTAAAATCAAAATCACCAAGCATCCTCTCACCGCGAAAAAAAACACTACGAACTCCAAAATCAAAACCCTAGAAGTTGAACAAACGAAAAATGAAATAACAGCAAAACTAAAACTCAAAAACGAATAAAAAAAACAATTGATGCATCGAAATATACCTTGAATCTTGCAATGGTGCTTGTTATTGGTTATGTGAATATTTTGAGAGAATTGAAAGAAGAAACGAAAGGTTTGTTAGAATTTGGTATTGCTGTGAGCTCCGAATCGAAGTTCGTACGAAGAAGCCATGGTGGAGGAGGAGGCACCGGTGTTTTGATCGGCAATGAATTGGACTAAGGTGGGTTTACGGTTTTGCCCATGCTTTTGTAATTTTGGAAATTTCATGACATGATGTTTGGCAGGGGCAATTTCGTCATAAAATGTTGTATACGGTATGACAGACATTGAATTACATGTGATTATGCTATCTTCAATAATGTACTATAAATAATGGAGAAAAATGAAATATCATAATTCCTACTATTAATCTTGTAATTTACTACATACCAAAAACCAAAAAATAAAAATTTTACTACATCGCGTGTACTGTATAAAATCAATATTTTCGTAAATAACTTTTTGGAGAAGATAAAATTTTAAATTAAGATCAGTTAGATCAAGATATAAGAGATATATTAATGTTACCTCAAAAGTTAGATCTTTACATGAAAAAAAAATATGATTAATAGAAAAAGTCACTGACATGTAATTTAGATAGTTTACTTTGGTCTTAGATATAGTTCAATTTTTTTTTATCTGTCTGGTCAAATTATTGGTAGGTCAAATTTATATAAAAATTTAAATAAAAAGTCACTAATAATTATATTATAATATTCTTTTTATTATAACTGAAGTAAAAAATGAGATATATAAGTTTAATTCGTAATTTATAATAGACTATTTTTTTATCTTCCATTTTTAATTTGCAGTAGATATTATCTAATATAATTATATAATTTATACGCGGGGTATTAAAGAAAAATATGCAAAAATTATAGTAAATTTAAGGCTTCTGAACTTTTTGTTTTAATTTAACATGAATATAACTATAAAAATCGTGTTTTTATTCGTCACCTTATCTTTATTTAGACTATGTTTTATAACTTTGTTTTGAACTAGCTAGAAATAAAAGTCTTAACTTGTTTCCTTCAAAAAGAGACCAACAGTGTTTTATTAATTATCTGCATTGTTTGTCTGACTGATTCCTCAATAGACCTCTTGCAGAAAGATTTGTGAAATTTTCTTAAAACAATTTAATCATTATTTTTGTGTTCAATGAATATTTGCATAGTGAAGTGCGTAGCTCGCATTTATTTGAGAAGAGAATTTAAACAAAGTCAAAAGTGACTAATTTTATTTTTGAAGTATATGAATAAAACATAATCTTTTATGTTTTTAAGTAAAATAAATAGTTCTATTAAACTCTTTTCTTTGTTATACTTTTATTCAATTACTTAATGCCTTGTAAATTGTGAGCATTCGTATCAACTTAACATTCTTTTTCCAATGAAAAGGAATTATAATCATCCACTTGAAATAGAAGAATACTAGATTGGTGAAGAATGATTACGTGAATTCTGACGGTATTTTATCCATTAACGGGATTTTTTTCTTCTAAATATTATATTTACTCCTCAAAGTGATATAAATATTTTTAGAAATCTAAAAAAAAGACCTTTAAAATTACTAGTAGATAATTTAAATGATTTGAATGTTGCAGGTATACAGAATAAAAAGATACAGGATGATGATCTAATTAAGAATATTAAGAAAGTTCATGTCTTTTTTTTCAATTATTATAAATATATTACATGAGTCTAATTCAATTTTATAAAATTTATTATTTTTCTTTGGTTATATACATCATACACTATGTCTCTGAGGCACATGTAATCTCCGGTAACAATTAAGAACCTAAGGACAAAAACGACTGTATCTATGTAATTGCAAATCATTTATGTTGTTTTCTCTCGCTGCTGATGTGTGGAGTTATTTCTGTTGTCATTTAATTACTATGGACTTCGTTCAACTATGTAATAATTAAATAATTTTAAACATATAAATTATATTTTAGGTTTATAATAAATAATTTGTATTGGAATATAAAAATATTTTTGACTATTGATAATTTTTTTGAAATATTTAAAAGTAAATCTGAAAATGATATATTTAAAGAGATAACAAGTTAAAAAATATCACAATATTTTTATAATAGAAAAGTTCCTATATAAAGTACTTGTCGAGTAATAGCTATTAAAAATAGTTATTCTGTTTTTTTTTTTTTTTGGAATTGATTTAGTTTTTAACTAGTCATTAGAACCAATTCTCGAATATAAAGATCTATTCAACTTAATAAATATATTTTTCATGGATATGAACAAGGAATTAAACCATTAGATTATAAATAGATCCAAATATTTTATTATACTTTATAAACATTAATGAAAGAAATATTAAGTAAAAATACGGTTTTAAGCTAACAAGTATTTTAGTTTAAGTATTATATATCATAAATGTTTGTTTTGTATAACTAAATTTATAATATAAATACTTTTGAATACATAAACTATACTAAACTTTACAAAATAATTAATAAATAATTTTGAATATAGAAATTATATTTTAGATTAATGATAAATAATTTATATTTTAATGTAAAATTATCTTTAACTACTAATATTTTAAAAAATATATTCAAATTCAGTTTAGAAATAAATTGAAACAGATAAGAGATGAGAAAAACCAAAAAGGCTCTTAAAAATAGTCTCCTTGAAATATGCATATACATTGTACAGAAAATTTCCTAATTAATTAAAATACAATTAAGTCAAGAATAAAAATTATCATACATATTTGCATAAAAAAAAATTTGACATACATATGAAGAAAACATTAGGGTGAACATAATGAATCAAGAAAAAAAATATTTATAAGTCAGCACAAAAAAAAAACAGTAGATAAGAACAATTAGAGATTTTTCATGTTGTTTATAACTATCAAACATTACATACGTGTGGAGGGAAAAAAAATACAAACCATCAATGAATCTATGTTCTGTTTTTCACAAGGCTGACACATTCTAATAGAATTTGAAAATGATTCATTTTCATGAACTATCAACAAATCCAGGTCTGTAATATTTTTAGGAATCACAAAATCTACCAAGTTTTAAGTTGAGTGGAAGGATTTGTTACGACTTTCGCTCTAATCATTCTTTCTTTCTCTCTTAATCTAAGGTTTTTGAAATTTCAAAATCTTTAAAATGAAATGTCTTCGAATAATTTGTCTAGTCACATTCCTAGATTTTTTTATTTTTTTTTTTCATTATCTTCTGTAGTATAAGATAAGAAAATTTTCATTTTTATAAACTGGGCAGGTACTAAATATAATTTTTGTTAACTTATATTCTGAGTAACTTTTTCTTGATCTCATCGTTTAATCTTGGATTCTTATTTACTCTTGAATTTCTCTAACTTAATGAATGATTAAGTTTCTTGCTTTATGAAATATAATAATAACTTGTGAGAATATATAATAATTTCTGAGAATGTTTAGAAATTAGATTATATTGATTTTGAACAATAAAAATGACTATTTTTTCTTTTAGTAAATGAAACGACATTTTATGGATAAAAGGTTAAGGAAAAAAATTAAAAAACATTTTCATTAAAAAGAAATAGTTAAAATTGTTTTCTTTGAACAATAATTTCTAAGAGTTAACAAACAATTTAGTATCTAAACATGACATCTTACGTAACTTTAGTTATTGAATGTTTCTTTTACACATTTCGATCCTTAAATAATAATTACAATCAAATACGATAATTAAAATAATTTATCCATAAATAAAAAATAACAATAACACAATATAAAAAATGAAAATTATAAACATCTCAAAATATATTTTTACCAACAAAATAAAATTTAAACTCATAGAAAGATACATAACTCAACATATTACTTTACTAAATTAGTTTTTTTAACTTTCAAGCTCCAACTACCAAACTATCCACTAATTTTTTAACTTCAAATCAATTTAGCTAAACACAGTCTAAAAAGTTCTATAAACGTTGATAAAAAGTCTAAGAAGTAAGTAAATATAGGGAGAAAATAAAATATTTTTTTAAAAAAATACTAATAAAATATTTAAGTACCAAGCATATTTAATAATTTAGTTAGTAAAACAAAGTATTCAAAGATTATAGTAACAACGTAGTGTCCCATTGAGACACCATGAAATTCCAAGTTAACTCTATTGATTGGTGCTTTTGCATTTATTTTTCTAAAGACTTTCTTTTTCTTCCTTGGTGGCAACCCAAACTCAAAAGCGAAACTTCTTCCAATGCGACTTGCGAGTCCACCTTTTCCTCTCCAACGTTTTACAAACTCACTAAACTCCAAAACAATATCCTCTTTTTTTTGTTTTTTTTTTTCTTCCTTTTAGAAACTCCTAAACCAATCAACCGAACCGCGTAAAAACCCACGGTTCCCGAAACTTAAATAAAGAAAAAAAAATGATTAGTTTTATGCTCCCAAATCCAAAGGCTCAAGTCAGAGTCACCGTCAAAGCAACCCCACACATCGTGTTCACACTTACACACACGCTTCCTTCCTTATAAATCCCCCAAACCCCATTTCTTCACCATTCACACTTCTCCTCTCAACCTAAACCATTCACAGTTACCAATTTTATCCATGGAAATCGGTTCTCTACCATTTTTCACTCAAGAAGACTACTCTCACTTCTACACCCTCTTCTCAGACACAGACCCAAACAACAACAACAACAAGAGAAAGCGTAATAGAAAAGAAGACCAAGACCAAGACCAAGACGAAGGGCATAATGGTAATAATAATAATAATAATAACAGTAATGATGTGAAGCACTTACTTGCTTCTCTCATTATGTTAGACGAAGAAGAAACACGCGAAGAACGAAACAGAGTTGTTGAGTCTGAACACCACAGAGCCATGTTAAATGCTACGTTCGACCGTCAGGCCCAATCCATGAACACCTACAAGGCCCAATTACAAGCCCATTACACACAACCAGAAGAATTCCATCGCAAAATAACTAAAAAAGCGCGAAATGCGGTTGCTGTTGCTGCCGCAACAGCAACAACCGCAACTGAATCCGGTTCGGTTCAGATTCAGATTCAAACCGGTTCGGAATCCGGTTCAACCGGTCAGCGTCGACTCTGGGTGAAGGACCGGTCTAAAGACTGGTGGGAACAGATCAACCGGAAAGACTTCCCGGAGAAAGAGTTCCGGCGGTTATTCCGAATGAGCAAAAGCACGTTCGACATGATCTGCGACGAGCTCGAAACGGCGGTGACAAAGAAAAACACGATGCTCCGCGACGCGATTCCGGTGCGGCAGCGCGTGGCGGTTTGCATCTACAGGCTCGCCACCGGCGACCCGCTCCGGGTGGTGTCGAAGCGGTTCGGGTTAGGAATCTCGACGTGTCACAAACTGGTGCTGGAAGTTTGCGGAGCGATACGGAGCGTTTTGATGGGGAAGTTTGTGCAGTGGCCGAATGAGGAAAAGATGAAGCGTGTGAAGGAAGAATTCGAGGGTATTTCGGGGATAAAAAATGTAGGAGGAGCAATGTACACGACGCATGTGCCAATAATAGCGCCGAAAATAAGCGTGTCAGCGTATTTCAATAAAAGACAAACGGAGAGGAATCAGAAAACGAGTTATTCAATAACGGTTCAAGGAGTGGTGGATTCGAGAGGGGTATTTACGGATATTTGCATTGGATGGCCTGGTTCGATGAGTGATGATAAAATTTTGGAGAAGAGTGCGTTGTTTGAGAGAGGGAATAGAGGGGATTTAAGGGATGTTTGGATTGTTGGAAATTTGGGGTATCCTTTAATGGATTGGGTTTTGGTGCCTTATAGTCATCAGAATGTGACGTGGACACAGCACGCGTTTAATGAGAAGATTGAAGAGATTGAGAGTGTTGCCAAACGTGGATTTGAGAGGTTGAAAGGGAGGTGGGGTTGTTTGCAGAAGAGGACTGAGGTTAAGCTTCAGGATTTGCCTGTTGTTCTTGGTGCTTGTTGTGTTTTGCATAATATTTGTGAGATTAGGAATGAGGTTATGGATGATGATTGGTTGTTTGAGGTTTTTGATGATGAGGTTCTCCCACTAAATCCTGTTCTCTCTGCTTCTTCTTCTCAAAAGAGGGATCACATTGCCCACTTTTTGTTACACCATCCTCCTCCTCCTCCTCCCACTACCTTTTTCTAGCTCCTTTTTTCCTTCCCTTTTTGTTGTTTTTTCCTCTTCATTATTTGAATGTTGCATAGCTAGCTATCAATAATACTAGGGAATTTACCAATTGTATCTGTATATTTATTTATGAGTAAGACAATAATTGATTGAGTTCTTTTCTTTATTTATATTTTACTAGACAGTTAATTGATTTGTATAAATAATTGAATGACTTAATTTATCTTCTTTATTTATATTTTTTGAAATATTTAACTGATTAATTTGTAAATATAATCAAATAATTGATATATTTAACTATAACTGATTGATTTTTACACATAATTAAATAATTGATATATTTAACTGATTAATTTGTACACATAATCAAATAAATTTAACTGATTGACTTGTACACATAATTAAATAATTGATATATTTAACTGATTGACTTTTACACATAATTGGTAATCAATTTGATGGATTCACTTGTTATCTTTATTTTGAAGTTATTAAATGATTGATTTTTCAAATTCTTTTCCGACTTAGAATTCAATTATTATGGATTCTATAGATAATAATATTATACGTGTTGAGCTGTGTCCCACATTAATGTGTCAGCCAAAAGCATTTGAGTTGTGCTTTTGACTTTTGTCTAAGGAGTATGGTTGGAATTTGGGAGACTGAGACAGATGAATGGGTACGATTGGTGGAAAGTGAGATGAAGGTAATTTGAATAAAATAGAGTAGGTATTATGCATGCAATGTGTTGATAAATTAATTAGCTTCTTGCAGCTTTTTTGTCTTCTAGAAAATGTCTATGTGTCTTGGCCTTGAGCATTTTGAAAGTGGTAAATGCCGATACCCCTACATTTCAAGGGGTTTTGTTGCTCTCTTTTTAAATCAAAAACTATACCATGTAGTCCAAATGGGTAAAAAGAACTTTTCAGCTAAGTATGGTACCAAAACCATGATTCAACTTTCAGAATAATATTCTTTCAATATAATTTATTTCATAATTAAATTAATGTGAATTTAATTTTTAGACTATTTGATTAAGAGATATAAATCTTTGCTGCAATACAATTTGTATTTACATATATTGATTCTATTAAGCTAGTATGATATAATATATAGTTATCTGTACAGGCAACGTGCCTTATCACTTCAACTAAATAACTTAATTAACTAATTTAACTAAATATTGGGTATCTATTAGCTGCAAGTGATAGTCTTAAACATATATTGGGACTCTTTTCCTTTCATCGTCAATAAATTTCCCCTTAAAATTTTTAAATTAGAGCTTCCTTATTAAATCTAAATTGATTTGTAAGATTGCATGAATGCACCTTACTTTTTTTAATTGTTTAAAAAATATTACATTAATATTTCCTATACATTATACTAAATTCTCATTAATTGTTCAAAATCATTTTAATAGATTTTCTATAAAAGAGGGTACCACAAACATTAAAAAATAACGAGTTTTTATATAATCTGTTAAAATTTCAGAAGAATGCCACCCTAATTTTGTTTTCATATTGATCATTTTTTTGGTGTGTACTTTGACTAAGCTCAATTCACTTAGGTTTTTATCCCAATGTTTGCTTCAATTTTGGATAAGGGAAGACAGTCAAAGAGAGTTTCAAGTAGTGTCATATTTTTGCATAAATTCCAATTCACTTAAATGCAGAAATAACAGACGTTGTTTTAGCAAAATACACAAGTTATATGGTAAGAGTCACTTCTAAACTTCTATTAAAATTGTCACAGGAGTAGGTCATACTTATATTTTATCCTTAGTGCTTAAATATTGAAATCAATTTTCTAAAACCTAAAAATATAATAAAAATGTAGCATAGAACCTATAACACAATGTGTCAATTGTTTATTCTTTTCAATATTAAAAAATTCTATTAATTCATTATCATCAAAGATAATTTTCTCATTTATATTAGATCCTCTGGGTGGAGACGTAAATTTTAACTGATCAATAGATAGATGAAAAATATCTTTCACACCGAACAAAGTCTATCAAGGTAAAAACATCTTAACTTTTCTTATAAATATCCTCCATCATAAATAGATTTATCTGAGTGAAATAAGACTATAAATTAAATGAAACAATCTTCTACATTGGTGTATATACTGGATTTCTTTTTATTATTATTATCATTATATTATATCATCTATCAACTATATATGAAAGTATTTCTATTAGAATAGACTAAAAGTTATTGTCACAAAATTTTCTTACATTCATCTATTGATATACATGTAAAAAAAATATTTATACGTATAAAAAGTTAATTATTTATTTAGTTCTTGTACTAATTTTCAATTTCTGTAATTTATATTTTAGTATTTGTCATTAAAGATAAAAATAAAATAAAAAAGTAAAGCTATCAGTTTCTAAATTACATGAAAGTTCAAAATTTATGAAATGATGTGAAAGAAATGGACAATTAAACCCTATCAACACTTATTTTTATAATTAATGAGATTTTTAATTAAACCCTATCAACACTTATTTTTATAATTAATGAGATTTTTAATTAAACCCTATCAACACTTATTTTTATAATTAATGAGATTATTAATGTATAGCATAGAAGTTTCTGTATGAGCCGCCGCACGTGAGGGTGAGGAAGTGAATCCAACGTTGTAAACCTAGGATTCATAGACTTTGTTCCAACTAAGCAACCCAATCATAATTTAACACGTGTTAGTGTTAGAAACACAAATATAGAGAGGAACACACGTAGCTCTCCCTCTATTTGTGTGTGTGTTTTTAGAAGGTCTCTTAATTTGTATTCCTTTCTTGTTACACAATTCAGAGACCACAGGAAAAAGAGAGGGAAGAATGGGAGAATAGAACAAAAAACAAAAAGAAAAGAAAAAGGGCGAATAGGAATAGTAATAAAAATAATAATTATAATAATAATAACTATTGAGAAAGAGAGGGGTTAGGGACATAATGAATCATAGGGTGGAGGAATCAATGCATGTTAAGGAAGAGGGTGATAATGTGCTAACAGAACCAGAATGTGATCAAGAAATGTCCAACTTGACATTGGAGAGGGTTGCTGCAGCTAAGAATTTCATTGAAAATCATTACAGGGCTCAGAAGAAGCACATTCAAGAACGCAAACAGAGGTCATAAACAAACTCCATGCACCCTCCATTTTTTTATTTTTTTTTCCAAAATTGTTCTTAATTATTTAGTTTTATGCTAAGAACATTTGTAATTCATTGCATGTTGTGGAGGACTTGTTAGTTCTTTTCATTTTGGCTCTTGAATGAAATGTTCTGTTATTCGTACGAGTACATAATGAAATTTTATTAGTGTATTAATTAATTCATAATGTGAATTTGTTAATTAATTCTAATAGGTTAATGCTTGTGTGTTGCGGAAACTTTGAGTGTTTGTCAAATTGTTACATGTTTAGGTTGTGATCCCTGCATGCTTAATAATATTGATTAATTCTGAGTGGTTTTGTTGATAAAACTTGGCTTATAAAGAATACTGCAGCACATTTATTGTAGAGTATTACATGAATGGGATGGAGGAGAAATGGAGATTACAACTTTTTTGGGACTTGTATTTCTTTTTCTTTTTGAAAGAAAGAGTAAATTGTCTTTCTAATCAATTTAGCATGGATTCTCAGGAGAATTTAAGCCCCACTCTTCTCATGCTCTGTGGTGCCACAAAATGTTCATGTACTTGTTGGAAGGGCATTTATAAAATTTGATATTCAGTGTATCATGTCCTCGTAATTTCTGTACATAATCATTGTGACTCTTGACTGAGTCTTAATTTGGATGAGACGAGTTTTTGCACTTAAACACATAAAAGGCTTGCAATTTTTCCAGCCTTTTGAGGATCCTAATTCATTGATTGACAGACGGACATGCATGTATATGCACACACTGTAATGATTTCAGTATGCTTTTATATGAACTTTTATTTATATTATAGGTTATTTCTTTTTTCCTAGAATAATAATGCATTCATTAAAAGAAATTTTATTTAGTCATCTTGCTTTCCCTTTTATTTTGAAAGTATTGGTAACTTACTGACATGATTTTATTATTATGTGCAGGCGTTTAATTCTACAAAAAGAGTTAGAATCTGCACAAGTACCAGAAGAGGAACAAATCAATATATTGAAGGATTTAGAGCGCAAAGAAACCGAGTTTATGCGGTTAAAAAGACATAAAATATGTGTTGATGATTTTGACCTTCTAACCATTATTGGCAGGGGAGCCTTTGGGGAGGTAGAAATATATACAATCATATTAGACATAGCCAGTGCCTTATTTATTTTATTTTAATTTTATTTTGTGTTGTTGTTTAAACATGGTTTTCATGTCTGTTGATTATCTAGACAGTGGACAATACCCATGTAAAATAAAAAATGCTTCTCCTTATTTAAAGAGCTAACTTTCTTTTTCCTTAGTTTATTTCTGAACAATCAACGTTCCTGGCTATATAACTTTTCTGATGTGTAAAGTTAAATTTGTGTATATGTATTTCGTATTTTAGATTGTATCAAATTACTCTTTCGTTTGTACTCCATTTTTTCTTCATTCTTATGGACTAGAAAGTCATGATCTTGTAATGATGTTTCCCTCCTCATTGAACTTTGTTTTCTTTTTACATTTCTTTTCCTCTCAACAAAAAGGAAATCATTTTATTTAAAAATCTAAAAGGTAGCATTGAATAGATAATTAATACATGGTGTGGAAGGAGTACAGGTGACAACAGTGATTTCAAAGATATTCTCTAAGAGAAAGCATAGGCGTGTGGTTGCAAAATCGGGTGCCACTCATTCTCAAGGGATGTGGTTGGACTCAGAAGATCATTTATGTTAAAACTTTCAAGCAAGAAACAAGTATCTTGCCTTGACAGAATAAACTAACAAGCAGTGACTATCGTCATCTTTGTCGTCTACACTGTGCTTTGCCAAATGGCTTTTCTTGTAGTTTTATTCCTTCTTTATTTTGTGTCATTCAATTACCATATTCATATCTTTTCTTTTTCTTCTAAGTTGGTATTGATTGAGCGTTGATCTCTGATTATGTGTGCTAGTCATAAGTGAGTGAGGGTATGGTTTTGAGGGTTTTAGATTGTCATTTTACTTCGGTTTGCATAACTTTGTACTATTTTGTTTTTAATTATCTAACATGCTTTCACAGGTAAGACTCTGTCGTGAAAAAAAATCAGGTAATATATATGCCATGAAAAAGTTGAAAAAGTCTGAAATGCTCAGCAGGGGACAGGTGAATTTTCATATTTCCATTAAGTAAATGAAAGTTTGTTCTTTCAATTCTTTATGTTATTATTAGATAAAAGAAAGTCCTTTTTGCCTATTATTTTTTAAGTTTCATCATATGGTTTGAATATTTTTCAATTCATCTGCGTTCATTTCTACCACAGGTTGAGCATGTTAGAGCTGAGAGGAATGTACTTGCAGAGGTTGCCAGTGACTGCATTGTAAAACTGTATTACTCTTTTCAAGATGCTGAATACTTGTATCTCATAATGGAATATTTGCCTGGTGGTGATATAATGACTTTGTTGATGAGGGAAGAAACTTTGACTGAAACTGTGGCTAGATTTTACATTGCCCAAAGTGTTTTGGCCATAGAGTCAATTCATAAACTCAACTACATTCATCGGTTGGTATTGTTACATCTTAAAATTGTAGTCTTGATCTTATAAATCATAATTTTAAATCATAAGTTTCATCATCATTCCTCCCAGAGATATAAAACCTGACAACCTTCTATTGGACAAAAATGGTCACATGAAGTTGTCTGATTTTGGTCTTTGCAAGCCACTTGAATGCACAAGTCTATCATCTATTACTGAAAATGAAATCCTGGATGATGAGAACTTGAATGATACCATGGATGTTGATGCAACCATGCCAAATGGCATAAATGGTAGGCGCTGGAAAAGTCCCCTTGAACAACTTCAACATTGGCAAATAAACAGGAGGAAGTTGGTAATTGCCTTCTGCCCAAGCTCAAAAGTTTAATTTGATGCTTGTCTGGTTCTTGTTTCTATTTTCTTACAAATTCATTAGCAATATGCCAGTATGTATTTAACATAGAGGTACTTAAGCATAATGGAATAATAATAATAAAAAATCTTACACATGTACCATCTATTGCATGAGCACACTAATCCCATGGAAGCACTATTCTTGGACAACTTAATCAATGTGGAATATGAAACAATGTAAAAAATGAAAGATTTGTAATTGTTTATCTTGCACTCAAATTTTGTGCATAATGGTAAAATAGTTAGCTCTTTAACTACGTAGAAATCTCATGTCTCTTATTCATGGTCAGTGAATTTGTGCAATAAATGTTAATTGTCTCATTAATTGGTATATGAAATGTTGATTTTGGTTGCATCTTCACCACTTTATTTCTATTTGCTTTCACGCATATTTTTCTCCAACTTATATATTTACATAATGTCAGGCATTTTCCACTGTTGGAACTCCAGACTATATTGCTCCTGAAGTTTTACTGAAAAAGGGTTACAGTGTAGAGTGTGACTGGTTTGTTTTAATATATTTTTCTTATCTTTTGTTGCTTGAGTTGCATCTATCCATTTTCTGTTTAATAGTTTTGTCATTTTGAAGCAAATGCAGATGATCACTTTACATAACATTTTGATTTTTAGTGATTAAGAGCAGTGCAAAAGCTCAATGTCCTAAGTTTTATCTGATCATTAAAGACCATAGAATGGCTTGTTCTGGAATAGTTCAACGTGTCAAGTATTGAACCTTTTTAATAAGTGGCGTAGGTAAACAGGATAAAAGTTAAACAAGAGTGCAATCAGTCAAGCTCCTTACGATGCATGCATGGCAAAAATTTAAGAGCATTCTAACCTTTTATTTTTGTGTTCTTAAAGTTAAAATACTTAAGAAAGGTAGTTTTTCTGTCCAGTTTTAAGAATTTGTCATGACATTTTAGATTTTATGTGCATATTCTAATCGGTAGGGATCATGAACAGGAATCATTTTATCATCGTTCTTAATGAAAGGTTGAATCAATGTAAACTTGAACTTGGAGTCACTCATTTCAAATGATTTGGAGCACCAGATAGGAAACTTCTGGAATCAGTTATCTATAACTTTGTATTTGATACTGTCTTTATGTTTCACATTAGCTAGGAATATGACTGAAGTTATCCTCGTAGGGCCTTGTCCATTTCTAATAGATCCAATGAACTATTCATATTCATTCAAAGGAAACTTTATGTTGGCAAACAAATCCAGTTACAGTAACGCTCATCATGTTTACAGATTCTTAGTCTTGTAATGTTTGGTATCAAGTTCTCTAGCTGAATCTCCCTGGAGGTATTAAAAGAATCACCATTTGAATGTAGTGTAGGCTGAATCGTTATCTCACAATAGGATTTGGGTAATTAGAAAAATGAAAGTTACCAGAGGATGAAGATTTTCTAGCACATAAATTGGTGCTGAAAAGAGAAAAAAAGGATTTTGATTGCTTTGTTCTTACATGACTGGTTGTTAGTTAGAAAAGTTTGTTCAAGACTAGATTCACTTGCTTTAAATAAACATTAAATAGCGTAGGTGGCCAAATTTATTGATCAATATTTCCTTCTTTTCATTCTCATGGTTATTATCCTAGGCCAAGAATTAGAATGATTTTGTCAATATTTTCTGCTGTTCTTCAAGAGAAGACTATTAACATCGTGTAATCTATTTTCTTAATTAAATGTTTTACTGGTTTTTATCTTAGATAGTCATTTCTTATAGTTCTTTTTACCTGGAAAAAAATGATGTGTCTCATGTAAATATATATTTTTCTTAAAGAGTATAAAGTCCTTTTGAATGAAATTCTTCCTTCTTGTTGACAGAGTTCTAACTTGCTACAGGTGGTCTCTTGGTGCTATAATGTATGAAATGCTAGTTGGATATCCTCCATTTTACTCTGATGATCCTGTATCAACATGTAGAAAGGTTTTTCTATTTTCCCCTTTCTTCCTTTCTCCTTAAACCCATTCTCTAGGTCTGTTGAATATATGTTACAGACACTAATTCCCTAGACCTTGGACCAAATAATAAATTTTGTCATTAAACAGGACTAATCTTATTTCTTGTACTATAGATTTTCATTAGGATCCATTGGCAGCTCTGTGGGATTCAATTTGACTATCAATAATCTAAGTCTAGTGTCTTTGTGTCATGCATGATTGATTCATGAGACAAATATAAAAGTGAACATTACAAAACTGGCTATTTTTCTTGCAAGAAAAAGGTAGCTTTCATATTTTAAATCACTGATTATTGGATATAGATGGCTTTTGCTAAAGTTTTCTTTTGAGAGATTCAATTCTGTAACCTTTCAAAGATCTAGTTTGTCACTTTATTTGTTATATCCAGATAATCATACCATACCCCTAGATCAATTTTTTTGTTGTAGTTCTACATTCATGGGTTTTGATGAATCAAAGTTGCAAGATCAGGAAATGAATTAAACTGAGAAAACCGCACACATACAAAGAGCACGCTTCTGCTGTATGGTTTTTATTTCCCTAGTCTTGTGGTATATAATTATCGAACATTTTAGTTGATTCTTAAAATTCAAAGCACAAACTCTACTAATGGGTGCTTCGTCTTTCTTGTGCTTTAATTTTGGACATAGTGTGATTCATTCTTAAGTCTTACTCTCAGTTCATTTTGATATCTTTTATGTGTTGAGTTAGAATATTGTTGCTTAAATTCTGTCTTGTGTTTTTTTTTAGTGTTCATTTTAATGGTCTCCTTGTTCTTACTATAATTTGTCATATCATAAGCATTTAAGTGCCTTATTTTTACAAAAGCATTAATGTTAAGAGTTTAAATTATGTTCTATTTTTTTTTTTTTTTTGCCTTGGTGATGAGTATCTTCAGATTGTGCACTGGAAAAATCACTTGAAATTTCCAGAGGAGGCCAGATTGACACCTGCAGCCAAGGATCTAATATCCAAATTGCTTTGTGGTGTTCCACTCAGGCTTGGTACCAGAGGAGCAGAAGAAATCAAAGTGTGTAAAATTTGATTCTCTTTCTCTTTCTTTTTCTCCCCTGTAACACTTTAGTCATTAGTCATAATATTACTTTTTTTCTTAATTGACCAGGTTCATCCTTGGTTCAAAGATGTCGCATGGGACAAGCTCTATGAAATGGATGCTGCATTTAAACCACAAGTCTTTGGAGAACTCGACACGCAAAATTTTATGAAATTTGATGAGGAGGTAATATGTTGTTTTTCTGAATTCTTTTTTGATTAGAATGCCTTGTCTACATCCATGGTATGTTTTGCATTGATGACTTCTATGAACTTGCTTCGTCCTTTCAGCTTCTTTCTAAAAGAGAAGTAGATGCCATTGAAGGCAGTGGTGGTAGGCTTATAATGATTTATGCATTATTTAATGTACCTATTTATTCCCTTGATTGCAGACAAATGCAACTTTATCCCATTGTTTGTTAAAACATAACATTTTTGTTGAAAACACATTAAGGACTGGTCTCTTTTTGTTGTCCACCTACAATGCTTCATGATGCATTCAACCACACTATCTTGTCAATAAGCTTATTTCTAGATGTGTGATAAGGGGTTTAGGTAGGAAAGAGGGAAGAAAAGAAGAGAATGGATAGTGAGATGAGAGATAATGATAGATCAAAGAACTGACAAGACTGTTTATGTTGATTGCAATGTCACCATTTTTTATAGAATCACAGATGGTTGAGGATTAATATGCTTAAACAAAATATTAATAGCGAAAATGCAATTGAACTAATAGACTAGGGCAACTGCAGTCAATAAAATTGAAGATATAACCATGTCCCAACTTTTCACAATGACATGTGTGTGTATGATAGTATGCTTGCAGGTTTGATATTTGTACATAATATGTTTTCTGTGTGAATTTTAGTATGCAAGATTTATTCATTTGAATTCACTCTCCATTAATATATGAGCCTTTATTGAATTATTTTTTTTTTTTGAAGGAATAGTATGGATGAAGTAATTATTAGTTAATTTACTTTCTTGCTTGTACTTTCGTATTTATGTGCATTGATTGTCATATGTTCTGCTTCTACCTGAGATGATTAACATTTTATTAGCTGGAATTCTGATATGGTCATAATTGTGTTGACAGGTTGAACAACCAAAACCAGCTCGAACTGGATCTGGACCCATCAGAAAGGTAGACACTTTATTTACTTGAAAGAAGAATAAGATTTGTGAGTCAATATTCAATTAAAATTTCCTCTGCTGTTTGCTTTTATGTATCATTCAATTCGAAGTGGAAAAGTCCATCTCCTTTAGAATATTATTTATACCATCATAATAATCCTTGCGTCCTCCAAATTGTCATCTAACTAGGATGCAAGCATAATTGCATGAATATGTCTCCATTCCGATAGCGGTCCAATATGTCTAACAATAACAACAACCAATATTAGGATAGACTCTGATAACATCTTAGAAATGTGGGCTAAGGACCTAACTCAATCTTACAAAATTGACTTATAAAGTGAAGGTTGCCTCACTTATATATACTAAATAGGTCATATCTCTAGGTGATGTAGGATCTACAACAATAGCAACGTTCTTTTGGTTCTCAAGGGAACAATACATCTCTATTTATTCTTTCTCTAAAGGCATGGAATATTTTTCAAGATTGAAGATGCTTTAGACAAACAATAATAAACTAATTATCCATTTGATTCATGCGACTTTCCATTAATTCATAATTTCGTACATTCCCCAGTTGACTTCATCAGTTCTAGTTGTTTACCCTGATCCAAACTTGTTCCAGGCTAAATATACATCAATATATGTTCTCTCCTTTACAGTTTATTGTATCCTCTTGTTTGCAGAAGCTCTTAACTCCTCAAGATCTCAGTTTTGTTGGTTATACATACAAGAATTTTGCTGCTGTCAAGGGGATGGTGCGTCAAGCTAATGGTAGGCACTTTTTCTCCTTGACTATAAGTATTATAATTTCATCCCCCTTGTCAATTGCCATGTCCTAGTCTTTGATGCCACTTCCTATCAATTTATTGCAACATCAAGGTTGTACTTAAATATCATCCAAGTGGTGGTTAAGTAATATCAAATTGGTCCTTAAGTGAATGAAATTTGACAACTACATGCAAACTTGTGTTAATGGGATATAGGAATTATTCCCACATTCAGCTTTTTATTTTCAAGTAGCTAAATTGGCCTTTCTTTTCTACATTCCAATAGTTTCTCTATTAATGACAATGGCACGTCCAACATGCATTTTGTAGATAGAAAGTAGCATAAACATTGCATGAGACATTTCATTTCATTTTATACATACGTTATGGCTAATAAAGATTATACCACTTTTGTTGAATGTAATACAGAGGGAGGGAACTTGTCACCAGGGCGGTCATCTATTGACTCCACACACAGTAATGGAACCTAACTTTGATATTACAATGTATTATAGTTAAACTGTTCTAACTGAAGCATTTGTTACAGGTGATTCTGCAATAAACTATTCCGCCTGATACTCAATGAACATCACAAAATCATGGATGGTTGCACCCTGATGCCTTTTCACTCATGAATGACATTGACCCTATTTTCTTTCTTTTCATTTTCATGTATAGACCTTCTTGTGTAGCAAATAGATGGGGACATGATGGTGGGTAGGCCTGCTTATTTCTCAACCAACTTTACTTCGCAACTAACAGTAATATGCAGTCAACCAGTTAACTCTCTCATATAATATATATATATATATATATATATATATATATATATATATATATATATTTTTCTCTCTTTACATTTTATAACCGGTTGTCTTGTGTGTTACAAGATATTTTTCTTTTTTAACCAGGTTTGCCTTAATTTCAGTGCCAATAGCCATCGATCACGCACAACTTAATGTACAAGTTTTCAAGTTAAAAGTACATGCAATTGTAAACATGTGCGATCACCTGTGGCATGAAAATTCTGTCCATATTTCTCTCAATCCACCTTTTTCTGTTGTCGACCAACCTACTTGCACCCCTAATGGTATCTTCACTCAAACAACCTTTCGCTTCCACCAAGTTAGATGAGGTCAAGTTTCGAGTTTTGACAATGTAATTAATATGTTGACATAATAACAAAATCAAGTGAATTGCAACTTAGTTCTTATTCTCATTTGTGATTGTCAATGAATGGGATGTTGCATGAAATTATTATATATTCTTATCATATATAGCCTTAATAATATACTATCGTATTGCATTGTTTTTAATGAATAAAATTAATTTTATAAATTTATTACTCTTATTCATTTATTTATTAACTTTTTTTTTTTTTGTATAAAAACAGTTTAAGACAACATTCATAATAGGACGATAGGAGTACAACGCTTATTCTAGTTTGTTTCATAGTACATATTACTTTGAGTATTTTAATTTATTTTAAAATGTCACCTAAAAGAATCATGAAAGTGCTATTATTTTCTTTTCGATACCATATTTATTGGTACCTCGCCTAAATAATGGATTGATAATGATATATATTATAATTCTTTTGTAAGGACATTTTTGTCTGAACGTTGTTCTATTATAGTAACTTGTGTAATTAATTTAATACGAGACAGAAGGCTTCATCAAAAGGAAAATCATTTATTATATTACAAATACTTACTTATGTAACACCTCTTGTGCAATTGAAAGTATTTACGACAGTGCTTTTTTTTTTTGGCTAGAAAAGACAAATGACACGTATTGCCCAAATGCATAGTGACTCTCCGCTTGATGAGGTGAGCCGAATTTTTAATCAGTCTTAAATTTGGTTCCTGAATTATTAACCTCTTCCCTAAACGGTCTTAAATTAATCAAATTGTGAAAATAATCTCTAGAGTATTGAAAATTCATTAAGAACTAAATTAAAGGATTTTTTAATATTTAAAAGATTAAGTAGTTTTGAAGATTAAATGTATAATTTCGAATATTTTAAGAACTACTTAAAAAAGAAAGTAATGTTTAGAGACTAAATTGATTGTTTTTTCGGGTCTAATAAGAAATACTAGGTTCGATGTAGTCTCATCTCATATTTTGCTTTCAGTTTTAAAAAGATTCACTTTAGACTTTTGGTCTTACCCCAAACTGGACCTTCTATCAATTTGTTACATCATATAGAAATTTGTCACGTGAGTTAAAATTAACAATGCAAAAAACTGACAGAAGAATCAATTTAGTCTAGCAGACACTTTAATCAAAGGAAAATTTTCTAAACTTCGGAAACCAAAAAACAAAATGATGGACCAAAAATATATTTTAGGCAATTTCTCTACTTGTTCTTCTTCCCAAAGGTAGATAAAGAATAAGAAAAACATATGAGAAGCACATTCTAACTGTGAATCTATTACCAGAAGAGCTGCATTAATAGTATAAAATGGCCGTGCAGTTTATTAGCAGATGGGATATAAAATTCATAAGAACATATGATATGGTTTTAGTAAAATATGTATGTCTATACAAGCAGAACCTAGTAACGACTATTGTGGCTCCTACAGTAATCTAACCTGTCTCCCAATACAAGGTAGGGTACCTAACGCGGGGAATAAGTAATAGAAACTTACTATATCGTTAAGTAAGTCTTTATCATAGTTGCGCCAGTAGGATCTGAAAACAGATGTTTGACTAGACCCATTCTCAAGTTATTTGGTGCTATTATGAACATGTAGAATGCAAATAATACAAGATCGGTAGATGAGAGAGAGGAGCCAAGAAATCCCTGCCACATCCTGCGAGGAAAAAACATTTCATGATAATTACATAGTAGAGTAGTTTCTATCACAAAAAAATTGAATAAGAATCTTGTAGTAAAACCCTGAGTAAATGAATAGAATAAGTTTTACCGGGAACTTAGATGGGATTATCATAATTCATCTAATGAATACAAGCTGTTTCCCATTTAATCCCATCTAATGATAATCATCACCATCACCAATGAAGAATCAAAAGTAATGTTTTAACTTAGTAGTCTCTAATTTCAAATGAACTTTTATCTTTGCAACTAATTCTGGTCAATGAAACAAAATGTCAACTCCGGCAAGGGCATTACATAACAGAATTTTGCATAAAGTTCTTCTCCACCCATCGGACATTCTCTTAGACCTCATAATACCGTAAAACAACTTTGCGAGCCAACTAATGCCTTTCTCTGGTAGGTCTTTCCATATCTCAGTATATATAATATCCAGTCTAACTGCTTTGCCATTATCTATCCTCTTCAATGCTTTTTCTACGTCACGCTCCTGAAAATTCTACAATAAAAGATATAGCTTTGGTCCTCATCTCTACTGTGTATCTTATTAGATGAAATGAAATTCGTGTCCTACATATCCTAATATCTTCTTCCGTAACCAAGAAGTTAACTTCCACCATTTAGCAAACCTATAAATATTTTTCTCCATCTTTAGTGCCTAAGGCTTAGTATAACCTGTCAAAAGTTCCAGCTCTTGCTTCGCTCACTTCATTCTTGGTCTTTTCCTCAGATACCTTAAATTTTCTTCAATTCTCAACATTCTTGCATAAGGACCCCACGTCATAACATTTCCTTTTGACCTTAACTTTATCCCACACATTGCTGTCCAAAACCAAGATTATTTCCTCTTAGGTTGACAATCTCTTTTTTCACCGTGAGTCTCTTTTGCTACCTTCCCTTTATCATTGGTCATCTTGTCCACACGTAATAACATAAGTTTAGATCATTATGTAGATCCAAAGAGGTTATACAGGCCTTAGGGAATTTTGTTTACATAGATCTCCCTATAAATTAAGCATGAGATCTTATTTTATACTTGGAAAACATTATAAAACAAATTCCAAGCCATATACCATAAACATGTGAGAGAAAATAGACCATACCATGTGGGTAAGCAGAAGAAAGTACGGAAGAATGTTCTAATGCCCTCAATGTCCAGCTGTAGAATGAGTGCTAATCCAAAAAGAAAGAATGCTCTCTGTCGTTTCCTTTCTTGCGGCCAAAGTGTATTCCAAGCTGAATGAAAAAGAAAATTCAAATGCATATACAAGTAAAAAGGCTCACATCGCCATTAAGTCTGGAAGTTTTTGGTAATATAGATAAAGTCTATATCTAAAAATTATCTACAATTTTGTGCCAGACAGTATAAATGTTTTGAGGAAAGAAACAAAATAAACAATTAAGCATAGTTTAAGCAATTTTAGAGAAACAGGGTAACTTTTATGTCTAAGGCTTTGATAATAGGTATACTTGATTACCTTGCGTAGATAGATTCTCCTTTCTTCTTTCATAAGTAATAATGCCCTTGGCATGGCCATCTTTCAAAATAGTAGCAATTACTGAAGCATATTTTGGAGCTTCGGACAAAGATCTCACAACGGAGTAGCCTATTGAACAAAAACTGATATTGAGAAACACCAAATTTAATTAAGTATATCCTTTAAATGAAAATGTGATGAATTCATGCCTGTGGCTGGATGCACCATACTGGCCGCTGCACCGAACGCAAGGTTCTTTTGCTCTGTGTTTGGTAAGGATCCACCAACTGGGATATAAGACCATTCCTACATAAAAATTTATAGATCAAATGTCATTTCTTCTGAGCACTCAAAGTTCGGATTCAGACATAAGAAATATGCTAGGATGCACCGGAAGAACTTGTACATATCATATTATTATTTTAAAAATCATAATGTACAAGCTCAAAGGACTGCTGAAAACTAATATATATAATCATCAATCAAACCTAGCATTTCCAATGCCCTACCTCTTCATAAGTTTTCTTAATTCTGATCCCCATTGTATTTAATCTTGAAAAGAGCTTCTTCTTAAGCAAATCAAAAGGCATGGCATCTTTTGATGCTAAACAGGTTTCCTGCGATTGGCATTTTTACATTTAAGTGTTAACAGAATTGTAACATGTAACGTAAAACACTACACTGAAAAACATGGAGCAAACCTCAAAGAACACTCTTGTGCGGGACATGGGCATTGCATAAAGAAATGTTGGATAATTTGCTTCTAGACATTGAACATTTTGCTTCATGTAATCTCTGTAATCCATGAAAACCATCAGATTTGGATCATAAGGATTGTTTTCCACCTGATATTGTTTCAAAAAAAAAATGTCATTATTACAAGTAATCACATTTTATGTATTCAAATTTTTTTAATAAAACTATAAACACGAAATATGTTTAAAGAGAATAAAGAAGACGGACTAATATGTAGATACTACCTGAACTAGGAACAATTCCTCTTGATTTGTTTACCAAAAATTTTACTGTTATTTTTTATATTGTCATTTTGCACTCTGCAAACAAACTCCAATAATTGATTTGATTCAAACAGACTATAAAATTTACATTAATCAATTTAATGGTATTAAAAAATTATGACAAAAAGAAGCAGCAATTTTGGTCTGATTTAAACAGACTTATAAACTGTGTTATTATTAATAAAAATGTTCTGACGCCAAATAGTCAAAGAAATGAAAACGGTAGCTTTATTAACCCCATAAAACAAGGGATTTTCCTAGGTCACCTTTAAACAGATGAAGGAGAGAGGAAACGTGGAGCTTCAGGAGATGAAAAAGGTTCCTCAACAATTAATGTTAATATGCTAGCCATTTTTAATGATACTACCATCAATCTAAACTAAAGTACTAAAGTAGTAAACTGAGAAACATAGAGAGAGCCTCCAACCTCAACTTCCACACCATAAGCCGTTTGGACAGACACCTTTGGACCCCCGACCTCATATTGCAACAGTTTCCCTGAAGCAGCTCCTGATGCAACAGTAACAAGCCTATAATAAAATGTCAGAAGTTTCCATATATAAAAGATAAATGGATAAAAATTAAAAAGCATGTGAGTTGTCATACCTGGAGGGCACTACAACATCATATTCACAGACAACATGACTATGACCATTGCTCGCCTCAATAATACTTTCTACTCTTGAGCTAAGATACGAGACACCTGACTCGACACACCTAGGGAAAATTAATATGAATAAAAAATCTACAAAAGTAAATAAAATAATTGTTATTAGAAAATAAAATTACAATTAGAAGAAATAACAGTGATACTACACATATCACCAACAGTTGTACCTTCGTAGCAATTCCTCATGAAGCAGATGACGACTGACACGTCCATAGGAACGTCCAATTAAAATAGGGTCTTTATTATCGAGATAGATAATGGTATCCTTCCAAACATGCTCAATGCAACCTTCAAGTCCAAGACCTGAAATTATAATGAACTGTGTTCATCAGTGCATGATATTAACTAAGCAAGTACGATATCTCGTTTTTTAGGTAAAATGTCCAGATTAAAAACTTATAAAACATCAGAGTTTACTGCTCATTAAAATCCATCAGCATTCAGAGCTTCCATTAAGAATTTGTTGCATTTGAATTACTTAAGTTCACAAGATTACTATTAAAAGAGTTTTCTGAAAATATTATCCCTGAATGCATGCTATTTGCTGATGCTGTTTGGTTTACCCATTTCCTATTTTCATTTTCACTAAAACTAAAACAAGGAATGATAAAAAAATATGTTTGGTTATAATTTTGGGAATATTTATCCTGGAAACATTTTCAAATTCAGGCTGAATTTGAAAATGAAGAAAATACCATTTTCACTATTTTTACTAGAATTTGAAAAACGAAAAGTGAGAATGATGAAAATATGATGGCAGAAGCGTGATAATAATGAAATTAAAACATGTTTTTGTTAATTTTCAAAATTTGGAAATAAAAACAATTTTCAAATAATGAAAATATGAAATGAAACAGAAAACGTTTCTTGAAACCAAATTGGAAATTGATTTTGAAACAAAAGGATTTTTCACTTGACTGGGAGCAAACTAGAGTATAAGCATTATAATTTTAGAAAGATGCCATGTTGAAGATTCAAGTTGGGAAGTTAGAAGGGAGAAAGGCAGTCGGGGTTATTTGTAACCACAATTAAGCTCAAAGAATAGCATTATCATATGGCTATACAACCAGCTATACTCTATAGTAATGAATATTGAATTTTAATGGGACAACACTAGAAAAAAGAGGTTGTAGCAAAAATGAGAATGCTAAGATGAAAGTGTGGTCACAATAGAAGGGATGGGATACAAAATAGTTGTATATAAAGAGTTACTGAGGTGACATCTTTCGAGTAAAAGGTGAGAGAAAATAGATTAAAGTGGTTTGAATAGACACAAAGCCAGTGAGAAAAATAGATCATATATAGTTTCTAGTCTTGTGAAAATGAGTAGATGGTGAGTGGTGACCGATAAGGACATTGAAAAAAATTATTAAAATGGATCCCATGGTAAATAATATTCCATATAAATTGATTTTTGACCAAATTAATAGGTGTCGTGTGATATGCTAACATTGCTTATTGGAATAAGGCTATTGTTATTGTTATCCCCATCCTCCATGGTTATGTGGGAATTTCGGGCCTAGTCCATGTGGTTTAGGGCTGAGTTGAGTGGCTGACAAAAATATTAAATAAATAGCATGCATGATTTGAAAATAATATCAATAGAATGATGCAGCAAGAATGATACCTTTAAATTCATCCTCCCACACACCATAATTATTTGTGAAAGGGAGATCCGGACCAATAAGCCCAACTTTGAGTCCTAACTTGGCTGATT
This sequence comes from Hylodesmum podocarpum, assembly GCA_026586105.1. Classification (NCBI taxonomy): domain Eukaryota; kingdom Viridiplantae; phylum Streptophyta; class Magnoliopsida; order Fabales; family Fabaceae; genus Hylodesmum; species Hylodesmum podocarpum. Next base: position 2,519,017 of record JALJEV010000493.1, on the reverse strand, counting down.
CAGCAGCCAGGGCAAGACCAGCCGGACCACAACCAATCACTACAAGATCCAGTATATCATCTCCTATAGGTGGCAACTGCAAGAATGGTTAAGAAGAGGTTCTCAGTAATACATACAACAGTAATCCAAAACACAATTTAGTTAAGCATCTCCGCAACCATCAAAACCAGTGCATGAAACTCAACAATGGCTTCACTATCACCAAACAAAAAAAATCATCGCAGCCAAACCCTCCCCAACACCATCCACACAATTCAAATATCAATAGTCAATAGAGTTTAACACTTTAACTATCGGTCATACATTTTCAATATCAAATTTTAACAGCCATGCATTACTATATAAAAGTTTTTACACTATTAATCAATCGAGAGCCTTCTTTGATATAATTTTAAAATAGTTATTATAAAACTTAACAAACTCGAGAGTATATGCCAATTTGTGATTGGACGATAGCTTCAACACGTCGCGTATATTATTTATTTGAATCAATATGTTTAACGCAATTCCTCAGCAAACGAAATTCAATCACTCTTTATCTTCATTCAGCTTTCAAGATGACTATTCAAAGTTCAAACGAAAGAAAGCTAAAGTAACCTAAATGCAAAAAAGACCACACAAAACCTCGAACATTATCCACTGAATTTTCCACAAAAAAAAAAAAAAAACACGAAAATTCATCTAATCTAATCCTCATGAACCGTCCAAAACCAATCATAACTACACCCTACATTCAACATACAACAACAACAACAAAAAACAATCAAAATTCCAGAAACAGAAGCACGAGAACCAGAAACCTTATCCGCGAGCTTGGATTGCATTTCCATGTCTTTGTTCTGTTGCATTTGGACGAAAACGAGTTCGGAGCCACCAGCCTTAACGTAATCTTCTTCATCGGCGAAGTCCTCTTTCGTGACGACGCAACTCTCGCTCCCGGCTTTGACCTCAACCTTCATCAACCGCAGGCCGCCATGACCGGACGGCGAGGTTGTTCTCCTTGTCCAGAGCTTCTTCCTCCGCAACCTCAACTTGGACGACGAAGGACTGACACAAAACGCCATTGCCGCCAAATTCCTCGCTCCAACGCATTCCATCTTGTCGTCGTTTTCAGTACACGGCACTCCTCTTTTAGCTTTTATCACTCCCTCCTCCTCACCATGGCATTCATTCAATCAACTCCGCAGTAACCACAACTCGAGTCTCAAAACGACGACGTGCTTAGTGTAACAACGCTAAGTGTTTGTGAGTGTTTCAGAGAGAGAGAAGCGTGAAAGGTTGAGTTTGAGTTACGAGTTTCAGAGGGATATGTATGGCTACGTTTATTATTTGCTGACATGGTTAACACCCATCCGAATTTTCCACGTGGCGTGTGATGATTGGGTGGGTTTTAGACAATGCTAGCCTTATCGCGAACGAGTTGTTGCAAGAGTCGACACATGAAAAGCCTGTGAGAGAAGAGAGAAGAGAGAAGAGAGAGTGTCCATGCAATCTAAACCGTCTAAGTTTCGACTTACACTATTGGATCCAACGGTTGAAGTTTTATATTGATCCAAACAGTTCGTTTTTTTTTGTGCTGTGTGCCGTTTTAAGGAACAACGTCGTTGATCGATTGAAAACAATGTAGGTACATTTTAAAAGAAAAATTGGATACCATATCCATAATATTTTTTTAAAAAATGTAGTACTTTTGACCATTTTTGCAGTTAGAAACCCTGTTAAGTATGTATTCTTACATGTATTCTAAATATGGAGAATATGTGAAATAATATTATTTTATTTTTTTTAATAGCGGTAACATTTAATAGATTTTAGCATTTTATAAATATTGTCTTTTATTTTTATTATATTCATTTTTAGATTAAATATTTAATTTAATGATATCTTTGATAAAATTTGGAAATAGAAATTATGATAATGAGAAATAATTATTTTATAAATTTTGATAGGGTTAATGTGAAAATGATAATAATAATTTGGATAGATTAATAAATATATATGATCATTAATTAAATTAATTCACTTGGAAATTTTTAATAATTAATATTATCTTAAATTGTTAAAAACAATCTTAAGAAAATATAAAATAATTTCTTTTGACACGAGATTATCGGATTCCAAATACATGATACTTTAGAACATTAATTGAACGATAATTGAATATATTTAAGTATTTGTAGGATAAATGGTTAATCAATAAAGAATTCATTTGGTAATGAATTTGAACTCTAAAATAAAACTAAGACCTTAGTTAACTCTATTCAATGAAGAAGAAAAAGATTTCTTGAGTTATTTATTAAAATATTTTTAGTTAAATTTTACATTTCCATCGTAATCTCAACCGTTTGTTATTTTAAATACAAAATTAAATACTACAAATAATTCCATACATCTTTTTGTAATTATAATCTAAAAAATGTATTTTTTTACAATAATCCAAACTATATGAATTATCTTAAATTAAGTTTTATGCATAAAATATCCAATCATAAATTTCGTCTCTATAATTAAACATGAGTGTAGTCAATTATTGAATCAATCAGTTTAACAAATGCACACACTAGTGAGTAGAGGCTTAGTTACCGACTACCATACATGACCAAACTTCTAAAGACATGATCCGAGTTCACATTGGGGACAAGTTTTTATTTTTACAATTTTTTCGGTTAAATCCATTGAAAATAACAAAGTGAAACAATGTGATTTTAATGTAATTAGTTGTGCTGAAAACAAAAGTGTTTTCTCAGATTTCAAGCCGATCACAAACTAGTGAATTTCTGCATATTTAGCTCACCTTATGAAATCCACAATTGTGTCAAATACCATGGAACATAGAAAACAGCAGAGATTTGTTTTGATCCAATAGCCATATACCAATGTTTAGATCACCTTATGAAATCCAGTTTGTATCAAATGCTTAGATCACCTTGTGAAATCCACATTTGTGTCAAATACCATGGAACACAGAAAGCAACAAAGACTTGTTTTGATTCAATAGCCATATACCAATGCCAATTTGAATCTAAACATGTTAGTCAGTCTCTCTAGTAACAAGTGGGTAAGTTGGGTTAGAAAACATGCTTACCGTACTGTATCTTCATAAAAATGCTATCCCTTATATAGATAGTTAGCTAGATCACCAATATGGTATAACATGATTGACAGATAATCTTATTTAAATATGTGATCAGGATTCCATTCCTAATTTATGAATAGTAAATGCCTGACCAAGAAATACTATCTGATTCAACACTGAAAACCACAACAAATTTAACCAATCCTTAATAATGAACCCTGCAAAATCAAAGTAGATGACATATGAAATATTCCGTACTGAAAAACTGTGTTTACTATTTAACCACAAACTGGATCAAATGTAAGACTATGCGAACAAATGAAGACCGTCAGCCACACTCATCAGCAATAAACACTAGAGGATTCATCGTATAAGAACTGTGAACTACTTGTACAAGCAAGGAGAAACTCGAGGAGTAAATAGAACAAAAAGGAAATCAAAGCAGCACAATGTAACAACTTCAGAATTTTGCAATGTAAGCACATTAGCAGAAAGTCTGCCAAAAGATGGCCTCTCACATACTCTGCAACTCTAATGTGTTAATTGCCAAAATTTGAAAGTAACAAGAAATAATGTTGAAACAACAAGTTGCAAGCTATTAAAACAAAAGTCCATTGATCTCATGATCCTCAGGTTTCACACTACAAAAGCACAAGCCCAAGTCCAGATGGTTTCAAGGCACTACGAATCCTATAATTGTACAAATAGTAGTGAAGTTGTCCATCTCCTGGTCCAAACTTGAGTTCTTTGAGGAAAGTCTCGTTGTGCATTACATCCAAGGCATTAAAAACATCAAAATCCTTTTGCTTTGCAACAATTAGCGCATCATTCATCAACTGAGTCATTGGAGTTTTGGTGGAGACATTGTAATAAGAATAAGCAGCTTTCAAAGTTGAGTAATTTTGATTTCCAAGGATAGAAGAAGGGAGAGTATAGAAACTGCAGAAATCAGTGATCTCATGATTCCCTGGACTCTCCACTAAAAAACTATCCACCACATTCTCATTGGGAAGAAGCCAATGTTCAACATCATTTTCATCAAAATCAGGTGCAACAACAAACTGGCTCAAGTAGTCCCTGAGCAGCCGAGTAACAGCAGGCACATCCCGGAGCTCCATTTTCCTGAATCCAGGAGTAACCGTTGAATCAGGCAACTTGTAAAGTTTTATAGTTCGGCTCATTGTCATCCTAGCACCAAGCCTTGAAAACCCAACATCAATGAGCTTCTTTGGATTCAACGATCGATGCCAATACTGACAAGTCGTGATCGGTGTAGGAAGAACAACTCCAGCAGTATAAGCAGCCTGCCAAATATTCTCCAAATGAACCCTCCTGGTAACCTCCTTGATCATAACAGGCGCGAGCCTCTTTGACCTAAGCTTCTTATGAACACACAAGAAATTAATCTCAGCCATCTTCACAACCTTCTCATTGACCCTGATCCTGGCAGGGACACCACTGATGAATGCAACCAACTTCTTCGAAGCTTTGGCCCTCACACCGATGTGCCAACTCCGGTAATAACCCGGAACACGCAATGCCCAACTTAGAAACTCCTTAGAATAGTTAAACCTAAACATGTTCTCATCATCCTCAACATAGTTATTCTTCAGCAGAACATAAACCTCTTGACAAATTTCCTCAGAGTCCATGTCACATGTGGTCCACTCATAGGCACTAGGAAGGTTATAAGGCTCCTGCTTAACCTCAGACAAAGGTGTTGGAGGCTCAATGGGACCTTCAGGCAAAGTTGTGTCCCCAACATCCTTGTATTGCCCAACAGGTTGTGTTTCCCAAAACTTGTGTCTCTTACCAAGAGACATTGAATCTTGGAAACTTTGCACAATGGTTTCCAATGAGGCGTTGTTAATGTTATTGCTATTTTCATCATTATTATCAGACTTAGAAATCACTGAATCTCCATCAACAACAAGATCCGGTTTTGCATTTGGAGACCCAGATGGGGCACCGCTATTATCACCCATCTCAGTTATCAAACAAACCCAAACGCTGCAAAACAAGGACAATTCACAACCCTAGCAAATTAAAAAGACGAAATTGAAATTGAAACGGAGAAACAAGAGAACCGTGATAACAGAAGATGGAAGAATGCGGAATTAAAATGAAATTAGGAAAGGTAAATAAAAGGAAATTAAGATAAACTCACAGTGTAAATTGGATGGAGGATGAGAATGAGTGTGGAGAATGGATTGGAATTAGGGTTAATAGGGAAAGTATCTATGAGATGCGTGTGGAAAGCATGGGGGAAGATGAAACCAAGGTACGGCACGTGTTTTTATCCTCTACTTCTCCCTTGCGACGGCCTAACCAAGGACTCAATCATAGTTTTTATGTTATATCTACTACAACATACAACATAAGGGTTATCATCAAATTAAATTAGATTCCCTTATATATTTTCATTAATTTTCCATAAATAGAAATTTATATTTCTATTTACCTTATATTTTAAAATTAAAATATAATTAAATATTATACTATTATTTTTGAATTTCTATTCATTCATGCACCTACCATCCATTTTTATATATTTCTAAATAATTTTATTTTACTAATCATTATAATATACAACTAATTAGACAATTTACCCATAATATATACATATTTCTTTCTCTTTATATTATATATATATATTTATCTTTCTTCCCATCTTATTATTAGATGTCTAATTATCTGTATATTACAGTTGTTTATTAAATATTTTTCATCTCTAAAACTTATTTTAATAAATTATTTTTTCCTAAACTCTTTATTAAAGAAAAAAAAAAAAAAAAAAGGCAAATTCTTCCATCTATCCTTTTTCTATTGAGATGGTGTTGCAAAGAGCATTCCACTAAGCTTTAATATATAACCTTACCTTCAATCTTATTTCCTACAATTTTCTGAAGTTGTCTTACTTTATATACAACTTATCATTTCTTATTTCTAGAAAGTGAGAAATGAATTAGTTTATTTTCCTATTGTTATAAGAAAGTGTGAGATATCGAATTAAAATACAATAATCTAATATTAAAAAAGTCTTAAAATATAAAATAAAGAAAACAAAATGATATGATAGATAAAAATAATAACCATATCAATATGTAAAATATTAGACAAAATAGAATGATCACAAGGCAACACATGTTCCATTGTGATGTTGGCCTTTTTTTGTTCCATATGTTGTTCGGCCAATTGCCTTTATTGATACATTTTTTTTGGTCAAACATTGGTGGAGTGTTTGATGTCACAATATTAAGCTGTATCTGACTATCTGCCATTCAATAATTAATGGGTCAATGGGAGATCTACATTCTACACTCAATATTTTCCCTTTTTGGCATTTTTAATATTTTAATAATGTTTTTTTTTTATGTTTGTTTGATTTAATTTTTATAATTTAAATTATAAATTCATATAAAAATATCCTTTCGAAATTTAATTTCTAGAACTTTTTTTTTATTTAACAAACTTGGGATAACAAAAATAACTTCCCATAAAAATGTCAATGCATATTATTAAAAATATAAGTGTTGTATAACAACATAGGGAAAAGATTAAGTTTTTAAATTAATAATAGTCATTTGATTAAATAATTAGTATTAAAATTAAGATCACAAATTTTATTCATAGTATTCTAATTATTGAAAGAAATTTTTGTTAATATAACCTCATTCATTCGGTAATAAAATATTAGGTAAATAAAGTCATAGTCAATTTATATTACTTATATTTTAAATAAAAAATTATGTTTTAAAAAATAATTATAATTTTTGATCCAATTATAAATTATGAATTCAATAATAATAAATTCAACCATTTTGTTCAAACAACATTTAATTTTTAACTGTAAAACCTTTAAATATGATTTTTTCTTAGATATCATTGTACAAGGCTAACCCATCTACTTACATATTTTTTTTATGTTTTTCTTTATATTGTTAATTTATAAGTATATTAATATTTTATTTATTTATTACCAAACGGATTAGCTTGAAACATTATAAACTAATATAAGTTGAACCCATTTCGCTTACCAATTTAAACAAGATAGGACAAAAGAATATCATATCTATTTACACTAATATTTTTAAAGCTCAACTTAACCCTATCCTATGTGAAGCCTAAATTGAATCAAAATTCACAACACTAAATTTACCTACTGAAACAAGTTTTCAATTTTAGAGTAGTATTTTAATTTTTTTAATTGATTTCTCTATTAAATATACTTATATGAAACTGTAAATTTTAACTAATAATAAAATCAGTAGGTAGTAAATATAATAAAAATTCTGTAAAAAATCGTCTTATAAATTATTTAAAATATATAATATTATGTTTTCACATTTCTATTTGTTTATCATATTCCCTATTCTCATGAATTTTATCATATTTACGGATATTTTTATTTAAAATATTATTTCATATTAATAAATTTAAGGAAAAAAATAACACTACTTTGCAACACCTGTAATGATCTAAATTATAAAAATAAAAAATCGAAATGAATCTTTTGAAAATATAAAGACCAAAATAAATTTAAGTAAAAAAATAAAGAATAAAGAATATATTTTAACCTAGAAAAATTATTTAAAAAAGATTTACAATTGTTATTTTAATTACGGGCCGAAGCCCAAGAACGGTAAATCCTGAAATCTAATGGCGGTTTGACCCATGCTCGTTGACTGAGTGCAAAGCGAGTGTGTGTCGGGGTAATTTCAAGGGCAAAATAGTCATCGCAAGAAAAAGAGCGCACACACACACACACTCCCAAAGCCAAAAAGGAGAGAGGGTTGTAATGCTAATCGCTAATAATCTTCATTGTTCTCACAGTTCCCACTCACTTTCACTTTCGCAATAAAGCATTGTCTTCTCTCTTTCCGCGGCGTAGATCTGAGCAGTTTGGGAAACCCTAACTGCTCTCACCAACGGTCTCTTCACTCTCTTCGCTTTCGTGTTTTTCTCCTCCGATCAACCACCGCTTTCGTCGCCCTAAGGTTTCTCTCTCTTCTCCGATTCCACGCTCTATTTCTCTCCTTTTCGTAACACACCGTAATTCGTTTCTATTCGATCCGTGTAGCTGTTATCGCGATTTTACGATTGGATCTGCTTATGCTGCTTTAGTTTGTTAACTTTTTGTCGTTCTGCAACCTTACGCACGCTTAGGAAGTTCCTTTTAGTATCGATTTTGTTTCGTGGAGGTTTTGATTTATTTCCTATGCGCTCGTAGATCAAATAAATTATTTCATTGATTTTTGGTCTTGTTCTGATTGTGTTCTTTTGCGCTTATGTTTTTTTCTTTTTTTTTTCTCGTGCTGATCTGCTTAGAGTGTGTTTTGAGTCGGATTGGAGTTTAAGAACTTGGTTTTATTGAAAGTGAGATATAGTGAGGCGTTATGTGATTGGAGTCGGTAACATTTATTTTGAAGTAGTTTCGCTGTAATGATTGTAGATATATGGCGTGGATATGAATTACTTTTTGTTGTGTTATTAAGAGAAAGGGTATGACTTATGAGCTATGTCTTTAGTTAGATTGTAAATAATTTGATTTGATGTTAGAAAATGGTGCTAAAAAATTACTTCTAAACTTGTTTGGGCAGTAATAGATAGAATCGATTCCGGTGCTTAACTATAATATGCTGAAAACATTGTTGAGTTAAATTGGATTATTAGTGTACTTTTTGTCAATTTATACTCGAACGGATTTTTTCCCCTCTAATGGCCGAATCCACAAAATTTATGGCCTATTTGGCTGCAGTGAGATAATAATGTTTGAGTGCCAACAGGGATTTGCGTTTGCCATACATTTTGGCAGCATTTACTTGGCACATTTGAGCTGTGAATGGGCGTTGGATTGGCTGAATGCCAAGCCACAATAAATGGTGTTTTCATACTATTTCTTTTCATCTTGTAGTCATGGCAGGACTTGCACCCGAGGGATCACAGTTTGATGGTCGGCAATATGATAACAAGATGAATGAGTTGTAAGATCTTCCACTTATTTTATGTTTTTTTTTTTTTGGTTATTGTTCTTCAAGGTTGTTGTATAAATTCTGATTCATTAGCATTTATTTACTGTGATGGTTTGTCATGTTTAAGTCTACTTCCACTTGTATACTTGCAATGACCAATGGGTTCCAAGTTTCTAATGTTATTTGTTTGGTTTGATAACTCGATGGCTGCAGGCTTACAACTGAGGGACAGGACTTCTTCACATCCTATGATGAGGTTTATGACAGTTTTGATGCTATGGGCTTGCAAGAGAATCTCCTAAGAGGCATTTACGCATATGGTAGATCTGAAGTGTCCTCTTTTACTTAAATATTTTTGTATTTTTGAATGAATAAGTATTTTCATATTTTCATGTGATGAAAATTGTAATGTTATTGTTCTGTTATTTTGAGACATGAAATTCTTTTTTTTCCTTTTCAAATATATTGTCACTGTGTTATGCTTTGATAATGATGTATGGCTTTATTCTATGCATCTTTTAGTAAATTATGGTGTTCACTGTCCTGATGCTAGTATTAATCTATAGATGTATCTAAACATGTTTGATTTGTGTTTTAGGTTTTGAGAAGCCATCAGCTATTCAGCAAAGGGGAATAGTTCCATTCTGCAAGGGACTTGATGTTATACAACAGGCTCAGTCTGGAACTGGGAAGACAGCAACTTTCTGCTCTGGAATTCTTCAGCAACTTGACTATAGTGTGACAGAATGCCAAGCCTTGGTTTTGGCACCAACTCGGGAACTTGCTCAGCAGATTGAAAAGGTTATGCGGGCCCTTGGAGATTATCTTGGTGTGAAGGTGCACGCATGTGTGGGAGGTACCAGTGTTCGTGAAGACCAACGCATTCTATCAAGTGGTGTTCATGTTGTTGTTGGTACCCCTGGTCGTGTATTTGATATGCTGCGCAGACAGTCACTTCGGCCAGATTACATCAAGATGTTTGTATTGGATGAGGCTGATGAAATGCTTTCCCGTGGTTTTAAAGATCAGGTGCTTTTTAATTCATAATTAATCCTTTTTTTAATTATTTGAATGTATTTCTTGTGTCTGATATGTAATACCCTCATTTTTATGTGTATATTGATTCAAAAAATTCATGCCTTTATCCACATTCACCAGGTTTCTTTATTGAATATATTTCATTTCCTTATTTGTATTTCTTGTTAGTTTATGTTTTTTTTAAAAAACTTTATCTTTACTTGAGATGTATGTTTGTTATATGCTTGTGAAAATTCTTATGCTATCAGAACTAAAACTAATATTTGTTTATAAGTTCCTTTGAATTTATCTTGGAGATTTTTTTTTATTGGTCTATTTCTTTAGTCTCCCAAACAAACTCATTTGTAAGTGCTTTGAACTTAATTTCATTTTTATCAGATCTATGATATATTCCAGCTGCTTCCATCTAAGATTCAAGTGGGAGTTTTCTCTGCTACAATGCCTCCGGAGGCACTTGAGATCACAAGAAAGTTTATGAACAAACCTGTGAGGATCCTTGTGAAGCGTGATGAGCTCACCTTGGAGGGTATCAAGCAGTTTTATGTCAATGTTGAAAAAGAGGAGTGGAAGCTTGACACACTTTGTGATCTTTATGAGACATTAGCAATTACTCAAAGTGTCATTTTTGTGAACACCAGAAGAAAAGTTGATTGGCTGACTGACAAGATGAGAAGCCGAGACCACACAGTCTCAGCAACCCATGGAGACATGGACCAGAATACCAGGGACATTATTATGCGTGAATTCCGTTCTGGGTCTTCCCGTGTTTTAATAACTACTGATCTTTTGGCCCGTGGTATTGATGTCCAGCAAGTGTCTTTAGTTATAAATTATGATCTCCCAACACAGCCTGAAAACTATCTCCATCGTATTGGACGTAGTGGAAGGTTTGGTAGGAAAGGTGTTGCCATCAACTTTGTCACTAGGGATGATGAAAAAATGCTGTTTGACATCCAGAAGTTTTACAATGTGGTAGTTGAGGAGCTGCCTTCAAATGTTGCTGAACTCCTCTGATGAGTTTTTTTGTTCCATCGTATTATAGGAAAGTTGGTTTCTGAGGTAAGTGTTATGTAATGTTTTTTCTCCTTCCTTTTTGCCCCTTTTGTTGTATTTCTGCTCTGAAACCTTGTTTGACTTTTTTAATAGGTGTAGTTATTTAATTTACATAATTAGTCGTCTTATGTCCCCAGTAATAAGTACTTGGAATGTGGAATCGCTTTATTGTCTGAATTGGTATATTGGTAGCTGTTACACCTTTCTAACAAGCAAAGGTTTTTAATATAAGTTTTGGTTGCTCTGACCTACGTTTAGATAATTTGATATTTTTTTCAATGCTTTCAAAGTTGATCTGTGGCATGGCACATGATTGATTTAATGGCGATGTGTCCTGGTACTCATTTTTGAGATTAAAGGGTTTTACATATGCTTTTTGAAGGACAGTTCATTTTTTGTTGCTTCATTTCCTCAATTTGTAAATGGAATTAATAGAATCAAACTGATGATTGGTAGTGTGTTTCTATTTATTTTTGCTGCTACCCCAATTGAAATGGCTACCAACTTATATTATTCGATGTTCGAAGGATGGGAGGACCATTGTCATGCAAAATATTCGGTTGTGGTTATCGGCTTTTCATAAACCAGCTGTATGGATTGCAATAATCGTTGATCTCGCCGAATCTTCAGTTGGAGGTTGTTTTCTTCTCTGGTTTGGTTTTCACAATGTTGTAAGCATTAATGGTGCACGTAGTTAACTTATTTATGAGCTGGGTGATATTGAAGTTGTAAAATGTTATAATCATGATGTTTGACTCTTAGCAGCTTCGCTAGTAATTTTGAAGTACTGTCTTGTTGAAAGAAAAAGTCTGACGGTGATTTCTTTTGGCATCTATTTATGACAACCTCAAATAGGCCTGTTTTGTCGAGTCAGATGACCAAGCATTCTTACTCATCTGTTGTCATTGTTTGAAAGTAAATGTCAATCGTATAGTAATATTGCAAAGGAGAAGGAAAATAAATTCCACTTGTATTATTCAATGCGTGATGAGTGAAAGCTTGAAATTCCTTCATCTTTGGTGCCTTATCCCTGGACGATACGTATTTAATAAGCAAAGGACTAGGCTCGCAAGTGGTAAGTGGTCATCAAGCCTTGCCTAACGTGGCTCTCGGAAATAAATTTGAATTTGAATTCAATGTTTAAAGATTAAGAAACAAGGAAATGGCTTATTCGTTAACCCACAATCAAAAGAGCGTAAAAAGCCTTGTAAGTGCTTGTGGAATCCATCGTCTTCAGATGATATTACAGAATACGTAGTAAATAAACAAAATATTAAGGCTTGAAAGAAATGGACAAAATTGCAAACGGGTGTTCCCGTAAAGTAGCAATTTAATGGAAGATTTATTGGTTCAGTAATAATAGTCTGCGTTTATGTTACGTGTCAACGAAAACCTGTGCATCCCGCGTATTTTCTTCATAAAGGAAAGAATGGGGTAACCTTCCCAAGACCAAATCTAATTGTCCCTATATCTGATGCTCTGCTTCAATGCATTCACCTCCTTCCCGTTCCCAACGTCCACTCTCTGTCTTGAAATTAAAATAAATCACAACCAAACAAAACAACCACACACCCAAGACAATATTCCAAACAAATCATCAAGGATCAACTAAAATAAAATATACCAAAAAAAAAAAAAAAAAAACCAAAACAATATACCAAAGTCCCTGATTAGAGCCACTAGGCCATTATTCTTGTCCCACATGCCACTTCTTCGGCTCACCGTAACACCCTCTCCCTTTCTTTTCCCTTTCATTTCTAACTAACAAAAATAAAGGAGCTTAAGCGATATTTCTCGGTCCTCGGCGATATTTCGCTTTTCTATCTCGTTTCGAATCTTTCTCTTACCTGATTCCGATTCCTCTCTCTGTTTATAAAAGCACATTCCACTCGTGAAACTTTATATAAAAGGAACAAATCGTTTTGACCCTGCCGCGTGTGGCGAAAGAGTTAACAACCGTTACTCCTAGCTGATGGCGATATCCGACACCGCCACCTCCACCTCCGCCGCTCACTCTGACGATTCAGATCTCCGACGCTCCTCTCTCCGTTGCAGGTCCAGCGCCACCTCCGCCTTCGACGCCCACGCCACCGTCCGATACTCCGGTTCCGAGGACTCCTTGAACGGCGAGGCCAGCGACGACAATAAAAATCACAATTCGAATCATGCAGCCTCCCATGACAATGCCGTCACCAATGACGTCACGGTCCGAAAATCAGTTGCAGATGTCATATTCTCTTACCGTCCCTCCGTTCCCGCACACCGCAAGATCAAAGAGAGCCCTCTCAGCTCCGATAACATCTTCAGACAGGTTCATTTATTGCGATCCTTCGTCATTTCAATCGTGCATGGCATGTTTCGCGCCTGAATTAACGAAAACGAAAACTGCAGCGTTCAAACACTTTTCATCATTTTCTAGGAGTAATAATAATAATTATATATTTACACGTAGCGTATGTGCTATTGCTTATACTAGGTATATATGCTAGATTGCAATTGAAATTCGCGGGTATATATATGCTAGTATGTTGTACAAATCTTTATTTTATTTTTTAATGTTTATTTTGCTCTAGTTTACTGAATTCCTAGGTCTGTTATTGTTTGCATGCTACTTTTTTGTTTGTTTGTAACTTGGGTCACTTTTTTGAGTTTAATGAAATAGAAATTCAGAGATTCTATTTCTAGTTTTTCTAATAAACTGTTGTATTGGAGGAGCATGATTAGTTGCTCTGTGTTTATCTTTTGGCCTCATATATATTTCGTTTTCGCTAATAATTATTAATCAATGAATTGCAGAGTCATGCAGGGCTGTTCAATCTCTGTATAGTAGTGCTTGTTGCTGTGAACAGCAGACTTATCATTGAGAATTTAATGAAGGTTTGCTTCTTCAATTTATTTTTATGTCTATCTTGCAATATTTGTAATTCTACCATGTAAACATGCATTTATCAGCTGGTTTAACTTTTGTCTTATCTCTGGGGATTTATTTTATATTATATATTTTGCAGTATGGTTGGTTGATCAAATATGGCTTTTGGTTTAGTTCAAAATCATTAAGAGATTGGCCACTTTTCATGTGCTGGTATGTTTGACGAATCCCCTGAAGAATCGACTGTCCTATGTGTACCCTCTTGAAGTGAATTAGTTCTTAAATTGTCATTTGACATTCTGAAACCATATCTACGCTTTTTTTGCAGTCTTAGTCTTAACATATTTCCACTTGCTGCCTTTGTAGTGGAAAGGTTGGCACAACAAAAGACTATTTCTAACCCAGTAAGTGATCTTGCCAAGGTTTTATTATATTTTATGAGGCAAAACAATGTTCTGTGACCTCTGACCACATCAATTCCTAGATTCTTTTATAAGTAACAGTAGTTTCAGAATATAATGTAAGGTCTTTTTTAATCACATAATTTTGATATTTTTACATACATGGGAATGTTCAATTGAATATTGCAGGTTGTTGTTCTACTTCATATAATCATCACAACTGTAGAATTCTCCTATCCTGTTTTAGTAATACTCAGGTCAGTGTAGTCCTCAAAATTTATTCCAGGGTTTTAATTATACTTTCTTTGGCATTTGTTATTATACCATATTATGTAATAATTTTGGAAGTATTTACCTGTGTAATATGAGCTTAACAAACTTTAGGTGCTATAATCACAGAGTAATGTCATTAACTAGGCAGGAATTTAAGATTTTCTTGGGTATTATTTAAGGAGAGATTTAAGGCCCTTTTGTGAACCTCATTTTAACATTTGGTTCATGTGACAAAGTTTGATTATCTTGCAAATTTTTATCATTAGAAATACAATGTTATGTCAAGGAAAAGTTTAAAACAACTTTGTTGATTCTTTAAATATGCTAATGTGATAAAGGCAGCAGCATTGTATGTCTGAACTATAAATGGAGTTATCTGTGTCACATGCATTTGACTTACATCCATGTAACATTTGCAAGCCCTTAATTAAATATAGGATCAAAGTTATTTCTTATGTTTCCGTCAACAGAAAAGGTGACCACATCTTTAGCATTTTGTTTTACGTATTGATTTCCTAATATGGGATACAATAAAGATGTCCGACTTTCAGATATAATAGTTATGGCCATAGGTAACTGATCATTTCATAGATATCAATATAGCATAGATATCTTATGGATCTTACTTTTCTGTGCAGGTGTGATTCTGCCTTTGTATCTGGTGTCACGTTGATGCTATTTACTTGCATTGTGTGGTTAAAATTGGTGTCATATGCACATACAAACTATGACATGAGAATGCTTGCCATTTCAAGTGAAAAGGTAGTGGTTATTTTTCATGAAAGATAATATATATAAATAAGATCACATGCTATTCATTTTATATGATGGTTAGTTTTTGAACAGGATGAATGACCAAGGTGTTGTAGTTCTTGTGTTCTAAAACTTAATCATATGGAAAATGCAGTTTTGTTTCAACATTATTAGAATAACACCTATCCCACTTATCTCTCCAATCATTCCTTCCAGCTCCATAATATGATATTCTGCCATATTCTATTCAGATTAGTGAAAGCTAAAACATCTGTTTTTTCCTCTTAGTCAATAATGATTTCCTGTATTATAGGGAGAAACATCACCTGATACTTCGATTATGGAGTATCCATACACTGTGACATTCAAGAGTTTGGCATACTTCATGGTTGCTCCTACATTATGCTATCAGGTAGTGGAATGTTTTAAGTAAACTGTTTCCTCATATTCTTTTTTATTGCAAAATTATTTGGATTTGTTATTGTATTATTTTTGGATTCACTTCCCTTACTGAAATTTGTTTCAAAGGCACTGTTTTCTGCTGTTTACTTATTTTTCACACTGCCAAAAAGTACGTGATGGCTTTATTGTACTGAAAATTATGAAATTTTACTTATATATGTATTTTTCATTTAAATGTACCATGTGATGAATTACTGTTATAGACAAGCTATCCTCGCTCACCTTCTGTTCGAAAGAGTTGGGTGTTTCGTCAACTTGTCAAGCTGATAATATTTACAGGAGTTATGGGATTTATAATAGAACAAGTAAGCTCTAGCTGTTAACAAATTTAGAGTCCATTTCTACCATTTTTTCCTTTAATTTCTCTTCACTAATGATGCAGTGTTCGGAGTTATAACATCATTTTATTAATGGTTTTGCAGTATATGAATCCTATAGTACAAAATTCACATCATCCTTTGAAGGGAGACCTTCTATATGCAATTGAGAGAATTCTGAAGCTTTCTGTTCCAAATGTATACGTGTGGCTCTGCATGTTCTACTGCTTTTTCCACCTTTGGTGTGTATTTCCTCTTTTACCTTTTGTATATTGTGTGTGTGCGCGCTTTTGAAAAATTATTTGCATGAAATTGCATAAATTGGAGAATTGTAGCTCTCATTGCTTGTGTTTATTGCCGTGAAGATTGTAGTGCATCGGCACTAGCAATAGCCAAAACTAGACCTCTTACTTGGAAGTATTCTAACAATGATGATTGTTTTATCGTATGTGTCTAATTGTTATTCCTTGATGTCTCAAACTATTCTCAAGCTGATATCTACCTTATGAACGTGAGGAGTAAATAATTGCTTTATTGATAAATAGATATAGCTGATTAATAGGCATCTGTATGTGAGAGTGAGACTATTGTTGCCTGAAGTATATGCTTTTTCAGATGTAAAATTAGTTTTATGACCTCTCTTTACTGCATTGTGCTGATTGTTATTTTAAGTGATTCTTGCTGGCAGATATATAAAATGTTGAAATTATGGGGTTTAGGTAGAGAAAGTACTAATCCAAGATTATCTTGATATGGCGTATAGTGATGTGTTACAAAGTACTAATCCAATCGTCCTATTTATTTATACTAATAATTAGTTCAACTAATAGTGTAATATTACTGAAGAAGCCCAGCCCTCTAATAGGGCCAAACCCTAATTAAATGAGGTAAACAAGGAAACATAATAAACTCGGGAAGCATTGCCTAAGTTTGCTTCATCAATTGCAGAACCAATTGATTTCACAAAATAATCTGCAGATGTTTTAAGTTATTCTGTAGATATTCTAAAGGATTCTAATATGCATGGAAGATATTATACAATGTGATTTAGATATTGAAATTCTCTCCTTCAAGTTAAATCTTACTAAGCTTTAAGCTTGTTATGACATTATGAATAAACTCACTAAAAGAAACTAATTGTAAAATAATACGGGCAGAATAAGGTATAGCTGAATAGACTACTTAGGGATGTTAGGGGTGATGTGGAAGGTAATATGCAAGATGCTCACTGCTGGAAAACTTAGAGAAGATGACTATAATGACAGACAACTAGAGGAGATAGATAGAAACTTGCATGGCTAAGTAAGGCCCAAACTTCTACAAACTAATCAAGAATTGCATTCTGATACTTCAAATTGGGAGAAAGTTCAGGGGACCAAAAGCCTTGGCAATTCAAAGTGAGGCTGGTATGAATTTCTGGCAATAAAGAATTCATTAGTGGCGCAAGAGGCTACTACTGGTATGATTGTATTTGGGTAGAAAAGTCACTGCTAGATTGATTGTCAATAGGAAAAGATGCCACCATGTGAAGGAATGTCAGCAGGTAGATTTATCATTGTAAGGATGATTAAACTGTGGTTAAAGATTGTATCATCATCATTTTTGTTGTCCCTCTCAATGCTAAGATAGTAGCGGAAAACCAATATTACCATATAGGGGAAGAGAGCAAAGATAAATAATTTAGTGAAGTTAACAATGAATGCCAAGCAGTACTTCCAAACAAAGATAAATGACACGGAAAAAATGAAAATAGAAGTGGAACCTAAGCATGAATAGCCCACTAAATAAAGGCAACTTGTTAGAAAGTTGAGTACATACAGACTCAAATAAGGTCAACTGTCAACCAAAATATGGTAGGCATTGGTATGTAGTGCGGGAACATGAATCAAACAGTAGCAAACACATGAAACAGAGACAAACCATAAAAATAATGAGTATGCCTGAAAACCGATATAAAAAAGGACAAACATTCTTTCACACCCTGATGATGGTCACCAACAATGGCGGAAGATCACAAAGAACATTATAAATGTGGTTATTTTTCTATATGTTCATAGTTGCATTATTTTATGTACTCACTTTAGTATTAATGATAGTAATAATATATGCGTGTGTGTGTGTGTATATTTAAAAGTATATATTATTAGCATTATGTAACTTTGAATTTTAAATATATAAATATCACTTTTTTTTTCCTCCAAAATAATTGGTCAAGATCCACGAAAGAAACAGCGAAGTACATCAGTAGTTAGAAAGTAGAAGTATATTTTTTATTGCCATAATTCAGTTGGTGCAGAAGGACATTGTCATGATGCAGCTCCAGATTCTTTGGAACTCGGCATCGATATAATGACGGGAAATGGAGGATGGTTCTGATCCCAATTATTAGGTTTAGGTAGAGAGAGAAAAGGAATGCTAAATATTTAGATTATATTGATATGATTAGGTCAAATACTAATGTAGTACTACTAATACAAGCCTAAGCTTGATAATATTATAAGACTGCTGACCCAAATTAATTAAGGTCTGAATAAGGAATCATAATAAAATTAAGAAACAATGTCTAAGATTGCTTCATCTATGAAGTAAATAATTGATTCCATAATATACTATAAAGATAAACTGATATTCTAAAATTTCTAAGATGCGCTGAAGATATTCCAAGACATCTTCTACATATTTGAACATAAAGAAATTGCAGAGCTTTACTTTATTAATGAGTTTGCGTACTTTTGATATAAGATATCTTATCATTCTCTACACTTGTAATGTTTTTATCCCCTTCTCATCAATAAGATTCTCATTTTATGAAGATAGTTTTTATGTGTTCTCATGCACAAGTGTTTACCTTTCAAGTTATGACCAATGTCTTATTTATAGTTATTTAAAGTAGTCTTTAGAAAAGTTTATTAAAAAAAAAATGATTCGTTTATGGACTTTTTTTTCCCAAAAAATTTGTAATGGTTTATCCTTAGAGACACTGTTGCGATGTAGGTTAAATATACTTGCAGAGCTTGTTCGATTTGGTGATCGCGAGTTCTATAAAGATTGGTGGAATGCCAAAACTGTTGAAGAGGTAGGCTCTGTCCTGGTTTGTTCTTGGATTGTTTAGTTATAACACTTTCTTGAAGACAACTTACTAGTCTTTGTTGAATGCATTCCTGCTGCTGCTGTCGCATCAGTATTGGAGGATGTGGAATATGGTATGTTTCCTTTTCAGAATGCCTCCGTCAAATGATATGAAATATGCTTACCCAGTTTTCAGATGAGATTCTTGTCAACGTACATAAATTTGATATAAATATGCCACTGGTTAAACCATATGTTAGAATATATCAGCAACTGTTTATAACTTTCAGTAGTTCTAAACAATTACTATTCAGCTGAATTTATTCATTCTTTTATAATGCAGCCAGTGCACAAATGGATGGTTCGCCACATATATTTTCCTTGCTTAAGATATGGTATACCCAAGGTAAAATGAAGCAACATCCTACCATCTTGTTGAGTAGACCCTTAACTGTAACTTTTAGGCAAAATTTAGGTGCAAATGAAAAGTGTCTTCAGAAAGTTCTGTTATCATGGTTGATAAATATTTGTGTAAGAAATAATTTATAAATATGCTATTTAATTAATATAAAAACTTTAATTTTCATGCATTACTTGTTATGTTTGGAGTAAGAAGGAGCTATTAGGATATATTTTTTTTACATAGAGCGAATAAATATCTTTGACTGCTTAAACTAATAAACATAATTACAATTTGCATTTGTGTTAGTGGAGGGGCTAACTTTATTTTTCTCATGTTCTATAATCTTGCTCTTTGTTATTTTAGATTATGTCTTGCTTTTCTTAGTTCTATCTTTGTGTGTTGTGATTGTGATTTTCATCGTATACAGGGTGCTTCTGCATTAATTGCCTTCTTGGTTTCTGCTGTGTTTCATGAGGTACGTGTTATTGAGTAGATATTTATATAGTTGAATTTGAATAATATTTATCTTACACAACGAATTTTAATCTGAATTTCATTTGAAGTACAATAATTTGTGGTTAGATTCCTCTATTGAAAGGTAATGGCATACTAAAAAAAGGTAATTAACTCTGTTCACCACATAAGCATCAATGTTTTACTTCTACACAACGGGGTGCATTATCTTATGGCATGGGTCATAATTACAGAAAAAATAGTTCGCTAATTGCCATAATTATGCAAATTCTAGAATTGTCCAATTACCATAATTACGGAGATCTACCAATATCCGACAAATGACTTTTACCATAGTTAAAGATATTGACAATATTTAACACCCCCCCTCAAGAATTGAGCTTGTTACAAATATAATCTATTCTAGGATTCTACCGAGACTTTATGAAGACATATGCCAATTGATAAGTTAGAATTGGCAGAATTAGTGAGTGATGTTACTTGATGCGATCTCTTCCCTGATGAAGTGACAATTTACCTTAAGTGTGCACACGAATGTGTAGGATGTTTCCGTTAGTCCTATTGTTTCAGTAATGTATCATAAGTTTAATATGCTATTGTTTTATTTTATTTTATTTCATTTCACGCGACCGTAAAAGCTTGTAAAACAAGCTCTCTGTACACACAAAAAAATTAAAATAGAAATGAATGCATAATGTAGTTATTCTCATTATTGGCGTTGTTTTCTTTAGTCGAGTCATTTATGGTACTGCCTTTCATTCTTTTCCTCCGCAATGAAATTTGCTCATAATTTCTTATTTGAGTGCAGCTATGCATCGCCGTTCCTTGTCACATGTTCAAGTTATGGGCGTTTATAGGAATTATGTTTCAGGTAACGGCTTATTGCCATATTCTTCTGCGTCGACTGTAGTTGGCTATATTATTTAGTATCAATTATTATTTAAATATATTATTTGCACAAATATTCATAGAAACCACCTCCCAATCCCCAGAACAGTAAATTTCCTCCTCTAAGAAATGAAAAAGCTCGAGTGAGGGAATCAGCTTGTTTTTGGTAAATTTATTTAAAAAGACTTAGAAAAAGAAGACAAGAAGGAAAAAATTTAATAAACTTATTCAAAAATTAAAATTAATTAATTACAAGATGTGAAATTTTCTGTAAGATACGTTGAAAATGATAATTTGAATTTTTGGAAAAGAACATTTGATTTTTTTTTCTTATTTTCTTTTCCCAATTATCATTATCATTCAGAAGTTTTCCCAAACGGATCAGACTCTGCTCTATGGCCAAGTGTAGATACTGTTCTGTACACAAATTTCTGTTATCTTAACCACAGCTCATGATTATCACATCTGTATTTTTAGTTTCTGTATTTTTACACAAGTGTCTTGTCCCTCTTTCCAGGTTCCTTTGGTCTTCATCACTAATTACTTGCAAAATAAATACAGAAACTCAATGGTATATCATTAAAGCCTCCTATTTAAGAATTTTTGTCTATCAATGAAGTTTCTTATAAGTTATAATCTTCAAGTTGATTTATTCTTTTTTGTTGTTATGCATGCCAGGTTGGAAATATGATTTTTTGGTTCATATTTTGTATTCTTGGTCAACCTATGTGCGTACTATTATACTACCATGATTTGATGAACAGAAAAGGAGAAGTTGACTAAAGTAGCATAACTGTCCGAGTTGATGAGTTATTTTTGAGGTGTTGATATGTTGCCGAGTCTGTATAGGGATCATCATTTCCTTTAACAGTGATTACTCTAGATTAGGCTTTTCCATGTGATTTGCTGAGTCATTTCAGGTTAATTCATCTTCATAATTTCCTCTGACACTTACAAGCAATTTTGACAAACTGTTAAGAAGCCACTCACGTACGGTTTCTGATAGGTAGTTGAGCCTTTGTGGGATATCTCATAGCTCTAAATTTCATAAAGAAAGAACCAATACCAGGACAGTAGTACCTTTATTTTTCACATTAGATCTCTTGGTCTTATGAAACACATGGTACATGTCCAGAACAGTATTTGAATGTTGTCATAGCAATTTAGGATGTTAAGAAATTCTTTGAAAGATTAAAATGATATCTTCTCAATTTTTCATGTCTCACGTTGCTAATTTGATGTAATGAAATTAATAAGTACTTTAGTCTATACAACTCACATAATTCATAGTAAATAAATATTTTCAACTTATAGATTATATTTATATTTTTGAGAAATAATTTAGATTACAATATAAAATTATTTTTAATGATTGATAACCTTTTTAGAAGAATATATTGAAATTTAGTTTAATAAATAAAGTTGAAAAATTATAAATTTAGAGAGATCGGAGTTTAAGAATTTATCTAAAAGCATTCTTATTGAAGAAAATTCGTAAGAATAGTGGCATTGAAGAATATTTTTTAAAAATATTTTCATTTGATGTGACTAATGCAATTAATTCGGAGAAGATAATTTATTCTTAGATTTAAATATTTTTAATTTCTTAATTCTGAGTTAAATTTTATTTTAGTCCTTTAATTTTAAAATGAATATTTTTAGTCCTTTAAACTTTAATAAAATGTTGATCATAATTCCTCAATTTCAAAACTGTGGTTTTAGCCATCAAATTAAATTAATTTGAGGGATTAAAATTATATTTTTCAAAAAAAAATTGAGGGACGAAATCAATTTGTTTTTTATATTTGATCATATTTTTTAAAATTTAAGAGGTTAAACATTCATTTAATTTAAAGTATGAGAACTAATTTTATTTTAAATTTAAGGAACTAAAAAAATATTCCAATCTTAATTTTAAAGAGTATATTATGGGTAATGACAAAAGTAACTTACCTGTTATCACTGTGAAAATGATTTGAAGTAATGAACTAATATTCATGTTTAAGAATAAGGTTCCTTAAATATAAATAGATCTCATTTCAATACGCAAGAAGATTAAACAAACAAACTTACGCTACAAAAAAATCATTAGTTGACGAGCCTTTTTCACCTGTTTTAATTATTAACGAATAAATTCCAGAGACACGCTACTTTCATTCGCAAGATCATCCGTCAACTTAACGTGTTATTAAAATTATATAAGTAATAAGTTGAATTGTTATGGGCTGAGTTTGTATAATTTTCTACAGTTATTTAATTAGAATTTATGGTTTGAATCCCTCTAAAGGAATTTATATAAAAATAAATCAATATAATGTAAATGCTAATTTGTAATCAGATTATTATATAAAATTAAATTCATAAATTATTTTCAAAGTATTGAAAAAAAATCAGTCTAGTTTTGTTATATATAGTCCCATTTCTATTCTTTTTCCCCTATTACCTTGCTAAAGAATTTCTTTTGTACCTCCATTGTTACCTGTTCAAATTATTGAAGGAGGCGATTGTGATTTGAAAAATACATTGATGTCGGAAGTTGTTGGAGTTTAGGGGGAAGAAGATGACAGATTTATTTGACGAGCAAGTTGGCGCTATCACAGTCACAACCGGTTACTGTCTCTGTTGCCGTTGTCACAGTAGGCATCTCATACTTTTGTGACATTGTTTCAAACTCTTGTTGATAAATTTGGAGGAAAAAAGGAGTGTAATAATAAGAGGGGCATGTGTAATAATTTTTCCATACTTAGGAAATTCAAGAACGGTAAAAATTTTGTAAAAATAAAAGGTAAACTCAGTAATAAAAAATAATGAGAAAGACACCTTTTTTTTTCAAGATGAAGTCCACTATTTATAGATATAAAATAGGTTGCAAATCAAGAAATGAAACATCCTTCATTGATTATTGTAACAACATTCACACATTATTCAATCAGTTCAATTAAATTTCTTTGATATATTTAAAGATGTTTTAAAAGGGTATCATCCTTAACTAGATTAATATGCTTGTCTACGTTCAATCAACCATAAGGAATAAGAATACTAGACACGAGCAACAGCATCAATCCAATTTAAATAAAACCTACCAAAATAAGGAAACAAAATTTATACAAATATTATTACTTGATAATTCCGAAAAGCTAAAGAAATACAATGATTCATGCTGATAAGAATTTCACAATATAAAACATTCCAAGAAAATATTCCTAATACTACAGCAATTTCCCCAGGCACATATTGGGAACTTCAGTCTTATCCAAGAGGTGAGTACATACAGATTTTCGCTTGTATTCGACAATTTTGAACAATGTATAGCCCAGATGACACTTCAAGCATCTGGTAAAATCAATAATAACTCACAGGAATATATTACAAAAATTAGGGTTCCCGCCAGAAGACAAGTGCCAACGTAAAACTGAGCTTTATAGAAAGAACAATGCTTAATTTAAGCTCAAGTTCTTTCAGCTTCTCCACTAGACCAGTATGAGCAAAAGGGTTAACAACACAAGCCAAAATTTGAGTTCATACCCACGTCCCTTCACAACTCACCTTAGTAAGATATTCAATCATTGCAGAGCCTGTCAACTGAAATTTATATTTACAACATGAAAAGGTGAGGAATTAGTAATGGGTCTTCCCATCATTATCTAATTGCAAACCCTCAATGCCCTTGACTGCATTTTCATAATTCTTGACATGAGAAGAAGCATTTCTAGATGATATTCTGCGTGCTGTTCCAGGGTTAGACTCAGTAGTGCGAGTGCGAATATCCAAATCAGCAACTCGCCTTGAACCACTTGACTGCCCTGATAACTGCATGATTTGGCATTTCACATTACACTCATAATCAGCAAGTTAAGAATCATGATCAATAGGCACTCCAAAAAGTCCAAAACAACTAACCATGGCTTCCCTATTAATGGCAGCACCGGTGGTGGCTGGATTTTTCTGCTTTGACATGCTTACAGAATTTGAAATGGGCCCTGACATTCTTCGCCGAGTGGAATCCCCTGAAACCATACCAGGAGGTCGCCCTTCTTCTCCTGTGATAAATAGGGGGATTTGGTCATACCATCAATATACTAAAGAAAGCATACTATGGATTAGATCACACCAAGAACAGTAAGCTAGATATACCTTGGATTAGACTTGAACAACCTAAAGCAACATGGACAAGAAAGAAATTACCTGTCTGTCTATCAGCATTACTCCCAGCTGGCATTGCAGAACTAGTTCCCCCACTAGGACCCTAAAATACAAGCATCTTGCCATCTCAAAATTCTATCCATTGCTGAAGTGAAAAGTGAAAGATGATTGGGGAAAAATAATCAGTAAAGAAAATCACTTACAATGGCACGTACTGGAGGAGCAGCTAGCTGTGATTGCTGATACTTCAAGATTGTCCAATCAAAAACATAATCAAACTGGAACCCTGTTCACATGCCAATGCAATGAGAAAATACGCTACATGGCCTTTCATGGATTGAAAGAAGATCGTACAATGAAGTATATACATAATAAACTCAAAGACCGAGACAAAAGTGATGCACTCTATTAAGATAAATTTCAAACCTTCACGAATAAACAGGTCGCGAAATAATCTTTTGAGGTAAGCATAATCTGGCCTATCATCAAACCTTAATGAACGGCAGTAATGGAAGTATGATGCAAATTCTGTTGGATAACCTCGACACAAGGCCTGAAATAATGAGCAAGTTATCAGTACAATTCAAGAAATAGTGCAACATAAGAACTTGAGGCCAAAAATAACAATATTCACCTCAATTGATGTAGAAACCTTTTTTTCACTGATTCTGTCATACTTCTGCTTCTTAGTTCCTGCTTTAAGTCCTTGCCAAGGGAGACTGTATATAAAATGCACATCAGGTCAAAGGCATTCAACACAGTACTTGAAGAAAACAGCGTGGGGTAGATGGCAATTATCACCTTCCTCTCAAGAAATACATCAAGACAAAACCAAGAGACTCCAGATCATCTCTTCGACTTTGTTCTGTGCATTGATCATAAAAGTAGTTCCAAGTAACATGTATCTTTTAGAAAACTTGGCCACAAACTAAACAGATGGCAGGTATGAAAGAATCATAGTAACATACATACCAATGCCAAGGTGGGTATTCATACTGGCATATCTAGCCGTCCCAGTTAAATTCTTATTTTCCCTACAATTATAACGATCAAATAGATTACATGTCACACTTACATATTAAATTAGTATTAAAACAGCACAGCCAAGTTTGGGCGTGAGCTACATAAGCATGAAATTAGGCCAACATATGGATGTGAGAAGACATAACTAACAAGAATCACCACTTCATTCCAGAAAGCACAAAACTATGAGGATATGGAAATGCAAGAAAATTAAACAATAGCACCAGTGCAAAATAAAAAGTTGTCCACAGATTATAAATGATGCAGGAGAAAAGGTATCAAGCATATATATAAAATCCAAGTTTTAGAAGCTTAGCAGGTTCAGAAAGAAGAAGGAAGAATCATAATCTCAGTAGAGAGCAAGAACTGAATTCCTATTTTCATGATTCTCGTTGAGTATTCAATCATTAGGAGACATGGTATTCTTAGTTTAATATCTAAGTCCCTGCTTGATTTAACTTATTCTGAACTTTGAAGAAATAATTGCTTATTTTTTTCAGTTTCTAGAGAAAACATTTGAAAAAAGAGATATAATTTCTAAGAGAAACACAGGTTCCAAACACCCACATAACTCTTCACGTGTCCTGATTCTTGATTAGAAAAAAAAAAATACATAAAAGAGAATATTTGTCCCTTTTTAGAGATAGAAACACAACTTCACAATTAAGTTGCATACAACTAAGATTCAGAGGTGAGTCCTGTCAAGTGTTTTACCTTCTAACATCAATCTTATCAACATCCAACAAAATACCAGTCAACTAGACACGTGTTACTACTTTTACTGCCACCAAAATGTTTGATAAAGCAAACATGTAATTACCCTCCCTCAGGCACATACATTTCCTAAGTTATTCTCATGTGAAGATAAGTTAAAATGCCAAAATTAAGTCATATCAATGCCACTAAGCAACAAGGTCTAACAACAGGAATAAAGTAGACTAGTAGCTGAATCCTTGTACCTGTAAGGAATGTGTTGATGGGTAGAACTATCTCTGTATTTCTTTGCCAAACCAAAATCAATGCAGTAAACCTACATGTAGATCAAATGGATTAAATACCTTATACATTAACATAAAAAACATCAAAAGCTCATATGTAGACAAGATCAGCCACCTGGTTTGCCCGCCTTCCCAAGCCCATGAGGAAATTATCTGGTTTGAGATCTCGATGTAGAAATGATTTAGAATGAACAAATTCAACACGATTGATCTGACAAAAAATAAATACAAGTAGTTACTATAACAGCACAACAAATTCTGAAATTGAAATTAAATTGAAAGGGGCTTTTTATTGAATTCAAGCAACACACTGCTTCGGACAGTTCCAGAGCCTAGGGTTCCTACAAAGAACATTTCTCTGTTCAGAAACTGACATACATCACACATACCCCTTACCTTTCTGAATTACAATATATAATATATAATCAGATAAAGTCATAACTAAGTCTCCCTCCTCACAGAAACTGCTCTGCAAAGCAGTTTTTTTCTGCAAATAACTGCCCTACAAGGCAGTTCCTGAAGTCTTTTTGTTATATCTGGGCTAAATCTTCCATATGGCTGGTTAATTTGGACTAGGATTCAGCTACTGATCCTCCTCCAACCCAACAAAGTCAAACTAGTAGTTTATTAGTTAGCCAAGTAGTTGGTTTTAATCAATTGTACAAATAAGAACTACAGGACCTAAACGAGTCATTAATTAACAGTATCATATGAATGAAATAGTTCATTAGAATTTCCTCTCCTTCACTCAAAAGAAGGGGAAGGTCTACCATTTGATCAGCAAGCATGAGAACTGTCTTTAGTGAGAGCTTTCTACTGCAGAAGTTAAATAGATCTTCAAGACTAGGTCCAAGAAGATCCATCACTAAAACATTGTAATCTCCCTCTACTCCAAACCATTTAATATCTGGAATTCCAGCTGCCAATACCACACTTGTGTCAGAACCATTTAATTATCGAAGTAGTCCCTCTAGTTTCAAAAACTTAACCTTTTAGTCCCTGAAGGTCAAAAGTGATCATTTTTCTCCCTCTAGTTTGAAAGGTGACTTTTTTAGTCCCTTAATTTACATTTTGATTCCCTTTTCATCCCCATCATCAAAAGTATAAGGATTAATAGAGAACTAAAATGTAAACTACAAGGACTAAGAATGTTACTTTAAAAATTATACGGACTAAACTGCTCATTTTTAAACAATAGGGACTAAAAGTTAAAGTTTGTAAGACTATAGGGAACAAATGAATAATTAAACCTTATAAATAAGATCAATTACTTAAAGCAGGGCTCATTGCAAAATATGCAAATAAATGAAAGACAAAAACAATTGATATGAGAAGAGATATTACTTCCTCCCTGGAGAACTCTGTATAATTTGGACTCATAGAGCAACTGAGGATGCTTTGTCTTGACATTTTCCTAATATAAAAGTGCAGAAGGCAGCAAAAAAACAGGAACAAGAGGGGACAAAAAGAAAAGCAAAGTCAGCTCAGGAGAACTCGAACATATCCAGAATCAAGTAATTACCCAAGAAAACACAGTCCAAATGACCAGGAATAGACCATATCAGAAATAAAAACACGCCAATATTAAGATATTGCTCTATTTTAACACTAAATCCACAGACTGCATAAATACTAAGTTTGCAGATGATTCACTTAATGGACCTTTTGTATGTTTATAATTGAAAGGATTCTCTTTAGACTACAAATTGATCCTAATCATTAAGTTATTCCACACAATATACACTCTTTCTAGAGAAAGTAGATTGCTACAAAATTAACAATTTAAGTAAAAAATTCCTATAATAAAAAAGCAGGATCTGAAAAGCATAAATTATGATTACGATCCTCAACTTAGGGAAGAAAAGACCATTTATCAACCTCTTTAGATTAGTCTCTGCTAAAGAAAGTTATTTCTTAATGACCATTGGAAACAAAATATCCCTCCAGCTAATACTTAATAACAGTGCATAAGAAGATTTTAAGCTGTAAACCCCAAAACTTTGAAAGTCTATCAAATTGAACTCTTTCATTGATCTTGCATAAAGTATGACAGAAAGCTCAATTAATATGTATTTCACTCTCATAAAGAAGATACATCACATGCATAATCGTATTAAGGCAGGATATGAAATGAATATAATAATAATAATATACAATCTCAACCACTCGATAATTAAAAAAAAAAAAATTGCATTCCTCATATCAAACAACATTATACATATTAAAACTTGCGTATGACAGTCATCACGAAGTTAGGAACAGCACCAATCAGAAGAATCTTAATTCCTTTGCCTTACACTATTCACCTCATTTTTACAGCTAAAATGAATTGAACATAGATTCCAACCAGTTCTGAAATGTTATAATAACAAGCAGGACAAACCTACATTTTTTTATTTCTCCTATTAACCAGGGGCTGACAGATTACTTTAATCATTTCAGATCTACTACATAACAACAAAATTCTCGCTCACATACCATAAAGATTGGTGACTAAACAGTGAAAAATGTCTCTCATGAGAACCCTGTAACCGTTCACTCTGTCCCCCCAAGGAAAATGTAAACAATTATAAGCTCAGTGAATAAAGGCTAGGTCACAGACACCCAGAATAGAAGCATACAGCGATCAATGACATTAAGAACGCCAGGACAAAATCCAACCTGAACCCAATTTTCACAACCCGTTGCAGAAACTAACTTCACATGAATCCCCCCCCCCCCCATCTTCCCAAACCAGTTTCACATGACTCATGGATACAAGCTTACAAATTGTCATCCCCTTACAAAAAACAAAAGCACTCAAATTCTAATTCTAATTCTAATTAATCACAATTCTAATATAATCCAAAAAGCTCAATTGGTTAAAAGCACTTACAAGCTTAATTCCAACCTCTTCATTTGTTTGAAGATTAGTACCTGCACAAATTAACAAAAAAAAAATTATTACCATCGTCGTCGTCGTCGTCATCATCATCATCAACAACAACAACAACAACAACACATGCAAATTACAAATAACCGTTGAAAAATCAAAAAAATCATAATTATAATAACAGAAGGAAAATAAAGCAACCTAAATATATCTCCCCAAACGACCCGCTACCGATCTTACGGCCAAGACGAAACTTATTCGCAATGCGAGGTTCCATTCGGAAACAAGATTCTCAAAAAAAAAAAAAAGCAGAGAAAAATTCTACGAAACCCTAAGCTCTAAGCTAATCCCAACGCCAAATTCCGAAAGAAGAAAATATATATAATGCGAAAAAATTTGTGAACAAAGAATCTGCGTTCATGGATCGGATTAAAAACAGAAAAGATAGGAAAATGCAGCTAGCTACAACGGAAAGAGAAAAAAAATAAAAAAATAAAAAGTAAAAAGCAAAAAGGAGGAAAAATGATTAGTATATGCAGAGAAAGAAAATTGTTATGTGCTGTGTTGCGTTGTGTATGGTTATTAATTAGGGTAAAAGAAAAACGAGGGTTAGAGAGAAAATGGAATTGAAATTGGAATTTGGAATAAGAGAATAAGGGAATAGTGAGATTCTCTCTCATGCATCGTTATATTATCGTTTGGATTTGATGGATGGAGCATCACATTCTTGTAACCGTCGGTTATTTTGGTGTCTTCAAATTCATACACAATTCGTATATATATACGCAATGCGTATACGACTACGTTACGATGAGAGAGACACGCCACGTAGCTTTCGTGAAGTTGTTACACGTCACTTCCCCGAATCACGTTCACGTCACTTTCATCCACCGTGTCATCCTACTACGACTACCCAGGTATTTTTTATTAAGATTATTTGTCTTCTAAATTTGAGTTGTTGTTATTTTTGTAAAATAATTATGGTCTTTTTTTGGAGTTATTTTTTTTTAATTGATTTAAGATGTGAAATTTATTTCATGATAAAAGTTATAGAAATTAACTAATTTTGAATAAAATAGCAGTGTGAAAATATATCTAATTTTTAGTGGTGTGTGAAAATGATTTTTTAATATTAGTTAGAAGGTATTATTTATTACACGAGGGAATTTAATGGAATAATTTTTTTATTTACTTTTGTATTTTTTTAGGTTGGCAATTGACTTATTTTTTTTTTTGGTCAAGTCATTAATTATCTATCTTAGTATTAAAGAAGATTGTGTACTTTGAGGTTGGAGACTAATGTGTCTTCTCGTCATCGTTAGGTTATTTGTTCAATGATCTTAAATTTTAAGAAAATGTTGGTTTGACATCTTAAAATACTCAGCCAAATTCTTGAATATAATATTGACTTTAGAATTTGTAGAATTGAAGAGTAATAAACAGGTCGAATGAAAGGGCTTTGAAGAAGAAGAATCATGTTACACTTTTAAATAGATAAATAATTTGGTAGACAAAATCAAAATACAATACAATTACATAATTAATTATAAAATATAAAAAAAGAAATATATATATATATATATTATAAATTAATTGATTAATTAATTGCATATTATAAATATAATGAAATAAAATTATTTAAATAGTCTAACTTGAATTACAATTATGATCAACTTTTCGAATACTTAATTCATGCTAAAATATTTAATACCCATTTTGGACACAGTGAAACAATTCAACAAGAAGGCCATCCACGTTCAAAATTCATTTGAAAGGATGTGTGTTGAAATCTTCATTAGAGGCTTACGTGTTGGGCAATTCAGGGCAGTCCTTTATATTTGTGAAATTTTACTAAGTTAAGCCGACAAATGTATACTGTGATCAACCAAAATGAATTTTATGATGGCTTACCAAAGCAAATGACTTTAATGTTTATCTTTTTAAAATTTATTAATTTTATAGAAAACAAGATTTCAGCACAATAATTGGTAAAAAGTGGGTATTAAAATTGAGTACCCAACAGGAATGATTTCAGATTTATTAAAAGAAAAATAATTTATAAACAACCATAACATGTAATCAATTAGATTATTTGTTATAAATAATTATAATATGTAAATAATTAGATAATTTATTATAAATAACTATAATATATAGATAATCAGATAATTTATTATAAATATGTAATATGCAGATAATTAAATAATTTTATAAAATATAAAAAGAAAAAAACTAATATAAAAATATATATGTATATATTTGGTGAGTGAATTAATCACGTATTAAAATTATTTTAGAATAAAATTGTTATTGAAAGATATTTATGCGCAAGGTGTATTTACAGGTATTTTTTGGTATCCAAAAATATATATAAAAGAAATGTAAGTGAAATATTTAAAATAAATAAATGTTTATATATCATCTTATTCTATTGGACCAAGATAATTATCTAATTATTAACAGTGCAGTTGTTATAAAGCTCAGGAACGTCTAACTCGTCCTTCATCCAAAAAAAATTAAATTAGCTAATTAGCAACCAAAACACGTTGAGGTAAGAGCGTAGTAAAGTAAACAAATTGTCAAATATATAGTTGTTAATTGTAGCTTCATGATAAATCATACGTAAATTAACTAGAACTTTATACACATAACAAGAACAAGAAGGTGTTGTGTTTAGAGGATCATGGGTTGAAATAAGAATTGCCACATTTGCATTTCCATCCTTCAGGTTCATAATTGGCGTATTGAACACCTAGAAGATCATTGTTGGTTGGAATTTGAATGGCGTTGCAAGGATTGCACCCTCCACATTTGTGTTCACACCTTGGTGGTGTTGATCCTAGCCTGCTTAGCCCCCTCAATGCTTCTTTATACCCATTTTTGGTCTTTGTTTTCATTAATATTCTCTTTCTTTCGTACCCCTTCAAACACATACATAATCATGTAAACTTATACAAGCCTAATAGCAAGGTTAGAAGACATAATGCTAGTATGGTACCTGTGTTGTAGGGTCAAAAGCATGTTTTGAGACATCTTGAATTCTTGTTGCTTTATCAGCTACTGTGGCAGAGCGTTTGAAGAGTGCTATTGATAACCACAAAAAGGTGAAAAAGACAATACTTTAAAGTGTGGAGAATGGGATTTATGCTACTTGGACTTGAAGTTAAGTGAAGCAAGTATAACATTTGAAATCCACGTTATTAGTAATATAACATTATATACTACTTTTATTATATCACTGATCAACATCTCATAAATATAACATTATAACATAATTTGATAATATAAGGCGAAGAAAATAAGTGATTCTGTTGTGCTGACCTTGTTGAGTTGAAGCATCAAAGAGAAACAAGGGCTTGCTTTTCACGCAAACCAAACAACAGAAGAGTGGAATTGTAGCCATTAGAATATTGTAGCACATTCTTTTTGTCTTCATGGTTGTGGAAAGCCTAAAAGGATTTATGGCAAATAGTGTGTGAGAGAAGATTGGATCGGCAATGAGGCAAAACACCAGATAGCAGAGTTTTGGATTGGTGAATCTCACTCACTTGTGGAGAGCAAGTATGAGTCTTGTTGAATGAGATTGGTGCAACGTGTCTCAAAAAGAACAAAATGAAGACAGAGAGAGATAAAGGGCATTTCTCACTTCTTAGACAAATGGAAAACAGGTTGGCATTTCTAACATATGTTTTGACAGATAGAAAGACACATATGTATTAATCAGGTATAAAAATGGTTTCATACAAAACGTGTTTATTGATTCTTAACTTTTTCCATCTTGATTTTTCACACTATTTACCTTCATGTATTATAACAAAATGTTAAAGAATTATATTTGATATAAAACTTTATACATTAAATAATAGGTGTTGCAGCAGGTGCACCTGATTCAGATTCGTTGATAATTCATAACTGAGCTGAAATGTCCCTAGAGTGTGAACTT
The DNA here is from genome assembly GCA_026586105.1 of Hylodesmum podocarpum. Classification (NCBI taxonomy): domain Eukaryota; kingdom Viridiplantae; phylum Streptophyta; class Magnoliopsida; order Fabales; family Fabaceae; genus Hylodesmum; species Hylodesmum podocarpum. The sequence continues at coordinate 2,484,990 of JALJEV010000493.1, read as the reverse complement.
TCAAAATTTGCAGAAAGTATTAGACTGCCTAGACTGCAGTGCCCCTTCTTTCATATTTTCTTTTTTTAACAGTCTGAATTGACTTTCCCATATCAACAACTTTAAGTTCCTCGGTTCAAAAGATTTTCATGATCATTATTAGTTTTTATGCTATTATTAGATTAAATGCCATCCCATGACTAAAGACAGAAAACATTAATAATTTATTTTATAAACTTAATATACATGACACAATATTATAACATTAATTCATCAACTTCCCTTAATAAAAAATAATCAGTATTTTATTTTTTTTATAATTATTAAAACATACAACTTTATTTTGCAGCTACAATTCTGATGCAATTAACTAACTTCTTCACAATATATATTATTAATAATAGTAAGTGCTCAAAACACGACAAGAACAAATGATACCATGCAAACAAATGTGATCAGAGCAAGACTAGTTAAATGGAAAATTAGAGCAACAACCTTAGAATGGAATGCAACAATATTTCATAGTTAAAATCAAATTCATACAGAGGTTGGTAGCTGGGGAACAGGAAACATGCACAGAATCTCCCTTCAATTAATGACTAATGACAGTCAAAGCTGTGTTGAAGAAGAGTAAGGTTGTAGTATACAATATATGTTCATGATACTATTGAGTAAATTGAATGCAATATGAGGCAGTCTTTATTATCTATCCCAATCTGTACCCTCTGCTTACTCGCTCAATTTTTTGCCCAGTCACCACTTTAAGTTTAATTTGCCATTAATGAGGGTGTGTGATTAACGTTGACAGCAACCAAAGAGATGGACTTATGACATTTTAGAAATTTTTATTACCATAAATTGTAACCTGTAAGTATATAGGATAATTGTCCTAGACCAAACTCAAAAATATTTTAGGAATGGTGCTGAGTGGAAATTATTTATCGGAATAGAACTATTTAATTAAAGATATAGATTAGTTTGCGACACTAAAGTTGTAATTGAATTTGTAACTTTAAGAGTAATACGTGGCAAAAATTAATTTAATAATAAATTGACGTGAATAAAAATTATAAATAATTCTACGATTTTATAAATGAAAAACATGTAATATGATCAGACTTATTTAACATATTAACGCGACGATCTCTCTGATAAATAATATTAACACGGTAATTTCATCAATAAATAAATAATAATGACTTGATGATGATATTATTCTAAAATACTTTTTCACATATAAATAATCGGTGAGTAATTAATTTTTTTTTATAATCATGACATTATTTAATAAGATTTCCTCTCTTAAATTATGTTTATTTATTTAACTATTTAGTCCTGTCTAGAAACATTTTATATTGTTTATAAATATCTTATTTTATTGTTTGGTACAAAGACCATAGTTTTGGACCTGCATATGATGGTGTCATCATATTCATTAGGCAAAACGAGCTGTGTGGAGGGAACCAAAGGTGTACTTTGTCTTTAATTTCCAAAAGCAGAAGCCGCCTTGAAAGACAAAAAGCAACACAATTATCAAAAATCCAGAAGTCACTCAACAACATAAGAAAAAGGGTGTATTTGAGTGTATAAAAATACCTTGATATGATGGTTGCAGAGTGTGGCATGAAGAAAGATTGATGCAGTTTGTGCATTACCCAAGTTATCTTTGTGTGTCCTGAAATAAGATTTTGGGTCGTGGCCCCTTTTCTGCTGCTACATTGCTGCAACTGTCATCTGAACACTGATGCATTCTGAGAGCAAAGATTACCATATCAGTGCAGTATTGGGAAACGCTCTAAGGGACATGGCCCTTCAAAATTGGTGTGACTACCCTACAAAAATTAGTTAGGACTAGTCAATATTCGTGACGAGATCAAATGATGTTTTTTAAATTAATGTGAATTAAAGAATAAATTAAAAAAATTAAAAAATACTTTTTTATATCATTTTCTATTATGGTGGTACGGTAGTGATTGAGTGATTTGATTATTCAGTCTTGAACTGTCTTTCACCAGTTTATATGCAATCAAATATTAACACAAACGCTTTGCTTGTGTAAGTTTAGTAAGAAATAGGAAGGAAAAAAATTATGAGAGGAAGAATTAATGATAAAAAATTTGAAGTAAGTTGATATAAGATAAATAAATTAATTTCTTAAGTATTTGATTAAAAAACTAAAATATAATTATTTTTTTATAAATAAACCATTAATTGTGTCTTTAAAATAAACGAGTTCTTAAATAAACATTTGTGACTGTAAAATAATTGAGCTATATCATATATTGTTAATATTACTTTTGTGTTTATTTGTTCAAATAAATCAAAAATTTTAAAATATACTATTATTTGACCGAATAAACAGTAAAAATTTACCTATTCATTCATTCAAACGTTGTATTTTTTGGTATTTCTCAATATAATTGTTTTTTGAATGAGATGAACTCACATTGAATCTTGATAATGTATGGTTACTTCATTTACTAAATTTTAAATTTTATATAATCATTAATTTTTTAAACTTAACAAATAACATACAAACAAGTTTGTTAGATATAAGTACAAAACCCCATAAAAAAAAAGGATACAAGTATATAAAAACAGGATGCACTAGACAAGACTGTTATAAATTGATCAAACACGTATATTAGCTGAATTTTCATAACAGACAAAAATTGATCTCATGTTTAATGAAAATTCTTTTTTACTTACAATGAAGAATTAACTGAATAGCCTTTCCAAAACAAAAGAAAATTAAGAGACAAATAGGGTTAAGTGTTACAAGGTGCTTCAGTGAAGCCCAAAAATAAAGGAATAAACAAATTCTAAAACCAAAAAATAGAGAGAGATAGAGCCAAGTGTCTCAAATCTCATCTCAACTGTGACCATAGCTTCCACAATTTTTGTCACTATGAGTACAGGTATATATATATAAATATATACATGATTAGCCATTGTCTTAACTTGCAGCAGGAATTGATGTTCTTGGGCTAGGTAAGCCCATGTAAGCAAGCCTTGGAGACATCCTAACTTTTGGGCTGGGCCTTGGTGAAGGAATTGGGCCGAATTTATAGGGTCGTGCAGAAGCGGGCCTGGGGGACAAGTTAACTTGTTCCAAGGCCCTTGATTGAAGGTGTTCAGGGTAGTCACGCACACACCCAATCCTGGGCCCAGCCCCAGTGGACCACTTGCATGATAACCTCTTGGACACGTCAAACACTGGGGGCCCAACAATCTTTTCAACCTCTTTGTTGATTGGTCCATTAATGCTGATGCTATTGTTGTTGACATTATTATTATTGTGATTATTGTTGGAAGCTGTTGTGGGACCCTTATTTTGTTGTGATTCATTAATGTCACTAAATGATTTTGACCCAACAATTGAAGGAGCATCATCATCTATAGCACATTTCTGCAAGGAAACAAGTACAACAACTTCATGAGCTAATTTATTTCACAACCAATTTTTTCATTTTCATTAACTTCAATCACTTTGGTCAAAATTTTTACCTTGACATTGGAGAGGTCCACATTGTGCTCGTCAAGAAAGCTAATAAACTCTTTGAAGTTCTCTTCTGTGGGGTGATAGTGACCACTATATGGCCAAATAGCCTGCATTGTTTATCAAAACTTTAGGTAAGTCACAATGCATCAATAATTTGAGTACTTGATAAATGAATTTAAAGTGATGTAACGTGTAAAGGGAAAAAGTAAGAGTGTGTGTGTGTGTCTATCCTTGACTTGACATAAAGTATATCATAAAATTAACCCATTTGATAGATATATATCATAAAGTTTATATTATTAGCTAAATCTAAATGCAGTTAAATATTTTGTATGTGTGATGATGTTGAAATTTACCTCAAGTACACCCTTTTGAGCCACTAATCTTCCTGCAGCTGTAGTTGCAGCCCCAGCTAGAAAGCTTGAGTGTTGAAAAGCACCCTTTTGCTTGCGCCCCACATACAAAGACCTTGTGGTGCTAAGAACAAATATCCATTTGGACTTTCCATCTGTATCCACTAATCTTCCATCTTGTCTATACACCAATTTCCCATTTTCAACAATTACTTCATACTCTTCCCTTTCTTTCTGCAATTGTAACAACAATGACAAACATTATTAGATTATTGTGCATTACATAGGTTCATACTTTACATTATACACATATGCCTCTATGGAAATTACAATTTTACAAATGTGAGATTGTCACATGATAACTTACTGGTCCAAGATATTTAATGCACTGCCGTTGTAGGGTTGATCTTGGGCATTTCTCAAGATTTATTTCTTTACCATCTCCAACATCCAACCTACACATTATACATAAAGCACAAAGTTAACCATACTGATCCTTATCTTCTAAAGTTTTTTAACCACCTTTCAAGAAAATGAAAAAGGTATCATAGACTGTTAAATATTTTAGAATAAGAGTTTACCAATAGAAAAATGGTTGGGTGCTTTGGCTTTCAAACCAAATATCATAATACATGTGCAAATTGTGTCCATAGCGATGACGTGGGTCAATCTGTGTAGTAAACAAGAAGGAATTGACATTGTTAATATTAGATATTTAGATTAGACCATAAACGAAATTGTAACAAAATTTCAAGGCTAAGAGTTATTAGCGGAATAATAACAATGGGTAACTTACAGCTTCGAGCCAATGTTGCAGGGCTAATTTTTGAGCCTTATCATCTTTGGACAAACCTTTTCCAACCTATAAATATCCCACATAAAATAAAATAAATTAAGGCAATGAATGAATTTATTTTAATTAAGAGAAAGTTGAATTTCAATGGAAAATAAAATACCTTAGCTGCTCTTGTCCTTGCTCTTGACCACCGTGACACAGCGGTTTCTTGTTTCTCAACATCAAAGAATGAAACAGAGCTCCTTTTGAGAGCAGCAAAGTCTAATGCCTTCCACCTTAATCAATGAAAAATCATAATAATTTAGTGACATACATAGCATAGCCTTAACCCAAAATCCATATAAAAAAATATGAATTTCAATCTTCTCATGTCAATTTGAATCCTATAATATCAATCAGAATTATTGCTTCTGATGGAGACTTACCAGAGTTCTTCAACCACAACAGCACAATCTGCAAGGTTTCTTCTAGTACGGTAACTCTTGTAGACTTTTTGAAGTTTAGTTGCTGCAGCATCAAGCTCACTAACCGGTCTTGGGGAAGAAAAAACCACTTCTTTAGGAAGAGAAAGAACAGGCACTGGCTTATGTTGCAATTGGTCAATTCTCTCTGAATCCATGATCTTCATATCTTTCATGTATGAGAGGCTTCTTTCAAGAATCATGTGCTCGGGTCTGCAATCGTTCAACTTGCTTGAACCCTTTGACAACACAGTAGCAGTCTCTGATGATTCTCTTTTCTTGAAGCTACCTGTTCTCAAAACCACAGCCCCATCTTTGGAACCAAAGGTGAAGTTCAAAGACAGACCAAAGAGTGAATGTCTAACAATTTCTTCCCAGGCTGATGAGAGTAACGAAAGTGATAATCCCATACCACACTTCAACTTCTTTGAAAAAAATTTCTGAGTCCTACAAATATTACACACATGTTAATTTGTGTCAGATTAGTTGCAACTAGACCACACATCCACCATAGAAATTTTACACAACCCCCCATTTTATATAGTTAATTTCTTTCCATAAATTTTCTTGTTTTCTAGTATTTTCTGAAAAAAGGAGAATCTGTTCCTTTTTTTTTTTCTTTATGCAAACTTCAAATGCAGAAAATAAAAAAGATCAAGCATATTATTAACTCTAGTAATCCACCATCCCCTAGTCCTTGTTTCTTAAACCATGCCACCAAATGAATAAAACAAGTTTGGTTTTGATATATAGGGTCACCATAGATATCACAAACATCATCAAAAGCAACATACAAAATCTAACATGAAGATTTTACCTTTGTGTGTGAATATATATATGTCTATGTTATATATGTCTTGCTCCAAGATCAAGCACTCAAATAAATGAAGAAAGATGTGAAAATGGTACTGGTTGTCCTGGCTTATATACAAACTCCTAGGAAGATAAAATTCTACATAGATAGGTAGCAGTCTTTCAAATACGTGTCAAAAACAGGAAAAAGAAAGAAAAGAAAATGGTCTTTGAATTCCACAACGAATCTGCCAACGCAACTTCGAGTGGGAAAATAAAGGGTGGGTGCTAACTAGGTTCCAAATTTTACTTATGTTTTATATGCATCTTTTTCCAAAGTCCAACCCACGAGTTGGTTTGAGTGGTTCAAAGGTTTAGGTCTGTGACGTGTGCATAGACCCATACTCTTGTTCTTGGGGCTGTAAAAGGACACAACAAGTGAGAAATTTAACATTAAAAAAACAAAATATGAAGAGTGAGGCTTAGGCTGCTGGTCAAAGAAAGTAAGCTTCTTCTTTGCAAATTCCATTGGAATTTGGAAAACCAAGATATGCTTTTATCCTAATTAATTAAGAAAGTCTAGAGTTAGCTCATTATTATATATAAAGGGAAACAAAAATAAGTATATGAAACTTTAGGGTTGTATATGGGTTCACAAAATGTTTCTTTTTATTGCTTGTTTTTGTTTCAAAGATTTGTATAAGAAATCATAAAAATAACAAAAATTATTTTTCATCATATTTTTGAAATAATATAAAAATAATGTAATATTTTAATTACAAAAACTTATGTATGAAAATTCATTCAAAAAGTTAACCTCTCACAATAGATATTTTCTATACTTTGACCACATGTTTTAGAGGGAAGACTATTTATGAATCATATCAAAGAGTTAGACAATTCATTATCCAATATATTTATAATTAAACAGAGAAATACATAATATTATTTACTTTTAAGCATTTCATTTCTCTGAATTTATTAGTTCCTTGTAGGAATTAAATTTTATCTATGCACAAAGTATCGGTTTTAGTTGTTCTATGTGTGTTGAAGAATCTTTATTTGTCATATTTAGCCTTTTATAACATGTTGATTAGGTATATATATGTATTATATTGAATAAACTTTGAAAAAAATATTAATATTAATATATTAAACATTACATGAAAAATATTATTTCAACATTGTAATAATATTAAAGTGAAGAAGTATGTTATAATTTTATAAAGTAGAAATTAAATTATTCATGTAAACTCAATAAATTTATATTAATAATTAATATAATTTACTACTTTGCTCTTTTTGTATATGTAATAAATAATTAATTTATCAAGATTAGTAAAAATAGTTAACATTTATAATGTTTAAGTTGTTGTAAATGTTTTAACATTTATATTTATATTAAAGTCAAAAGCGCGTTTCGTAAATTGTAAAATGTGTTAACAGTGACAGTCATGTATAAGAACAGAGACTTGAGACTTTTGTTACTTTGTCTGTTTCCTCTTTATTTTAAGACTTTTTCCAAAAGCACATGTCAGTTTTACTATTCTGTCCTTTGATGGAGATTTATTTACTGATCACTGATGTGCACTAACATAGTACATGACAATTAAGCTTTTCACCTGTGACCAATTTTATATCACCATTTTTTATGGATTTTTTTACCCAAACATATAAAAACAATTCAAATAAATACATAAAACATATATGTTTTTGGATTGTCTACCAAAACATACAAAAATAAATACTTTTGATGTAGCAAATTTTTGGGAACTGAATTTACTATATGTTTTTAAGAAAAAAAAGGAACCAAATTCTAAACTTTATTTTTTTTTGTTTGTTTTGGTTAAATAATTAAATAGTATATATTATTTAGTTATAAATTAATATATACTATATGATAAATTTTTTAAATAAAGTAAAATATATTTCAATTTAGATAACTGGTGTGTTTAATTTAGATGATTAATATTTAACAATGTATCTAAATATATATCAAGCCTTGAAAAAACGGTTTTTTTTTTCATGTTTGACCACTATTTTCATTTAATATTATACTTAATTAATGTTCAAAATTTTATTCGTGGCATTTATTATTGTGAAAATTAACACATTAGTATATAAAAAATTCACATCACATTGATTAAATAAGACCATATTAATTTTTCAATAAAATAATATTTTTTTTATATTTAAAGTCATATCAATTATCATTACTAATAGAAATTATTTAATTTATATAAGAGTGTTAAGGTTTAAATACATTTGTGATCCCTATAAATTCATAAATTTTTGCATTAGTCCACTATTTTTAATAATATATTTTCATTATCTCTTTTTAAAAATCTGTCAAAATTTATCTCAGATCGAACTCTCATGTACCAGTTTTGTTAATAGTTCATATTAAAAACCTACTTTTTAGGTTGGTTATGTCAACAACTAATATGAAAAGTATCTTATAACTAATGTAAAAGGACATTTTATATTGAAATTAGTGGTTAAAATTAGCGACTGATATAAACTTCAACACACTTTAAAAAGAATGAACTACAAAAATGAAGGAAAAAATGTGAGTTTTTGAAATTTTGACTAAAAACATATTTAATCAAATCATTAATTACAATCAAAATTACGATTATTAATCATTTTCCTGCATATCATTAATATATTCAAATATTCAAAAATTAAAAGTACTTATTCTCTTTTATATGTTTCCGTTAAAAAAAATCGATTTGGTTCTAATTTAATCTACGAGTAATATTTACCTGAAAATAAAAGTTATAATCGTGAAACAATATTCATAAAGATTAATCATAATTGATTGATTTGTACGGAAACAAATATCATTGAAAGTGGGGGACCAAAAGTCATGCTCTATGATCCTTATTCATGTAAACCTTAAATTACGAGTAAAAGTCTTCCCTCCATATTTTTTTAAAAATTTATCACGGAGTTGGTATCATTATTGCGACAATTTCAGTCAATAATTTGAATTCATTTGATTCAATTTTAACATTTTTTTTAAGTTATGTCACGGTTATTTTAAAGTTGATAATTTTTACATTAATTTTATTGTGATATTTTGGGTTGCGCTTAATTTAATTTCATAAAAAAAGAATTATAGTGTGAGATTCACTTATATTTTAAGTGAGAACATTTTTAACGTTTTTTTTTTAATATAATATTTTTAACACGTATGAAAACTATTTAACAGGTGGTCTAATAATATTGAGTTTCTATTCTGATTTAATATCAGTCTTAATAATAAATGGTCGTTTAATACACTCCTCTCATGTTGTTGAGAATTGAATTTATTGAACGTAGAAACTAAGCTATCCAATGGGGTGATCTAATTAATATCACGGGTGACCCAACATCTATCTGAAGACAGACTCGTGTAAATATTGTGGGTAAGGCCTAACTCAATTTTATAAAATCGACTTATAGAGTGAAGGTTTGCACCCATTTATATTCATACAACAGGTCTCAGGTCCCATCTCTAGGTGATGTCATACCCTTTAAATTTTTCCTATAATATTATATTTTCAATCGTGTCTTTTTTAAATAATTTATAATTTGACTCATTTCAATAAATATTTAACTTAATGAACTTTTTAAGACTTTTATTTTGAATTACTGGTTTTGATTGTGACTATATTATATATAATAATTTTCTAAAAAAATAAAATAAAAAATACATATAATTGTTTTATAAAAAATGGAGTAAAAGGTGTTGTAACCCACATGTGGAACAAGTACATACGTACAGGCCTAGTGGAATAGGGAACGAATCCATAATGAGTTGTTGAGCTGGGAAATACTGGTCAATGATGGAACGTGTCAGCAACTACAAATATCAATCTACACATTTTTATTTTTTTTACATGTATTAAAAACAAACGCAGAAGAAATTTGAAAGAAAAAAAAAATGAAACTAATAAAAATTTCAAATAAATGAAAAGATTTTTTTGTTTAGAAAAAATAAAAGTGAGATCAGATAATTGTTTCATGTATATCCTTCAATGCTCATCTCATAGTAATTGCTCAATAACTCCGTGCCAAGACCAGACTCATAGTTGTAGCTAGAAGACTCAAATTCGATTTTTGCTAGTGGCACAAGAATTTTATTGTTGTGTAATTTGTTAATAATACTTTTATAAGTGTTTTTTCTTTTCAAGTCTTCGAATCTAAATTAATAAAAAGAAAGAACTACTTTCCATGCTTTGAATTATTAGCAACTTCAACAAGTTGCACAAAGGGGTAGTCTTTATACCAGGAGATTAACTTGTAAATAAGTAAATAATCATAATCAACCTGCAAAACTGTTAGTAGTTAACTAGGTTCCAGGTCAAAGATCCTAACCCATTTTCTTTTTTTAATTATACAAATGAAATGAATAGAGTATTATTTTAATTTATAATTTTTATAAATTAATAAATAAATCTATAAATTTTATATTTGTTATTCAAATTGTTTTTGAAATGTTTTAGATAATATAATAACATTTCTAAGATTCAGAAATTGAAATTTTCAGTGTGAACATAACATGATCATGGTGAACTAATTTTAGGTTTGTCTTTTTGATATAAATGAAAATGTTGGTAAAACTAGTTATTTATCTAAGAAAAAATGGTCTACGGAAGTGGGTCAAGATGGTCAAAAGTCTAGACCATTCAATTCAATAATGTCTCTCTTTGTTCCCCAAATTTCCAGCCACGTTTTGAATGGTTTTCTATTTTCCTTAATTAGGCCCAAAATTTCGACTGCGTATACGTTCAGAAATGTTAGGAAGAGAGCACCAAATCCATTATAATACGAATCTCAACAATAAGATGAGTCCTCGGTCATAAAATATACTCTTTTTTTCTCAATTTAAGTTTGAGATGCTTAAACTTCAAGTCAAAGCACTATTTTGAAAAGTAAAATTTGAGTTTTGCTTGACGTGATTTTCTATATTTTTTAAAGGTAATTATATATTTTTTTCATGGTCATACTTTTTCAATAATTGGGTATATAAAAATATATAATAATTTTTTAAAATAATATACAACCACCTTTTAAAATAATATATAAGAATTTATAATTGACTAGATGTTCATTTGGCCACCAAACAAAACTTATAAAATAGTATCCCCAAATAGTTAATGTATTAAAACTAGTAATTTTTTAGGCTATTGTATACCTTCAAGTGGAAATTATTTAACAAACATGAACAACTCTTTTGACTTTTCAGTTTTTATCCTTTATTATCATTACAACTTCATGAGTATTCGTTCTTCAATTTATTTTATTTTTATTTCAATATCATTAGTCGATTGCATAATAAGAGTATTTTAATTGAATCATTTTCGTTCAAAATCAAGAGCAGCCATGTATTATAATATCTATTCGTATGAATCATACCTTGTTGATTTAATACATGTAAATTAAATATGTCCAAACTAATCTTTCAGAGTCCTAAAAGGTGTAATATAATACAACTTTATGACACTGGCCGTGGGTTTAGTACTCACGGTTTAGAAACACTCAACCATTTAATGCCTCAATTATAGTTTAATTATTCATATAATTTTAATGATTACTCAAATGTTACCTTTATAATCTTTAATTTACACTTAAAATCATTTATTTTATATGCAAGTATTTTTAGTCTAGTTTCAATTTCTACCATTAAAAATAATAAAGACTAAAATGTAACTAAGACATTTAATTAAAATAAAGCAGAATTAAGGATAATTACACAGTGATCAAAATAGATAGTTTTCAAATGTAAAACTAAAAACAACTTTTTTTTTTCTATTATACAAAGAATAAATGAATAATTAAACTATTTGATTATTAGTATTAGGAGCTTCCCTAATATTTCTCCAATCCAAACGTTTTTCTTCCCCGCTCGCTAATTAGTAATGTCACGATAAATTTCAAATGTTACAATTTAAGAATACACATTCATGACCGATAGAGAAGTATTCAATAATTTAACGACAAATTTATAGAATTTGACTGGAAATTTCAAAATAATCAAGCTCTTAAATGATTTATAGTTTAAAATAAATAGTTTAGTTCAATTAAAAAGATGCCGACATGTACCAGAAAAAAAAAAAAAAAAGAGAAAAGAAAAGAGCATGCTGATGGCAAAACAAGCAAATAAAGACAAATAATCACTTGCACTTCAAGGCATATTAGTATTTAATTATTAATTTGTATTATGATGAGTCATATCCACGTGACCTTTTACAAGTCAATGTTTCATTACTTTTCAATGGATCAAACAATCTAAAAAAGAAAAACGAGTGCCCTCGACAATAAATTACATTTCACTCTCTAGTTTTTTTACATAGCGTTTAACTATACACTAAAATTAAAAATACACATCTCGTGTTAACGTATAAGGGATGATTATGAAAATGGTTGACTAACAAATTCAACTTGAGTCAATCTTTAATGCAATGACGAAGAGAGGGGAAGAGAAAAAATATAAAAATGAAATCAAGTAAAAATTAAAATTGTTTAGCTGAAGAAAAATAGATGAAAAGAGAAGAAAGATGCAATTGAATATGTTGTCTAGTTAAGAAGAAGAGAATAATTATTTTTTTTATATATAAAATGACCTATTAAGCCATGTATATATAATGATTTAGGATTTATTTGGGTAGACTTATTAAGAAATTTCATAAGAAGAAAATACAAAGAAAAAAGTGAAATATTTTTCTCTAAAAATTAAAACTAATGTTTTTGTTAATTAATACATAGGATCTCTCTTGAATAGTGAAGAGTTAGAGTATGAATTGACGAGAATGAGGTGAAATAAACTATACTAAGAGTGAGGTTCTTTTTTATATTTCTTTAACTAATTAGAAAATCTTCTCTCAACTCAAATATTTTGTCATAAAAAAAGAAAATGGTGAGACTATTTGTGATATCTAACGAGAAAATAAAAATCTGTAGAGCAAATTTGCTAATAATAAATTAAATTTGCTTATGACAAAACTAGTGGCCATTGCCAATTCTCAACAGCTAACAGATAAACCGTCGCTGCTATGAGCCACAAAGAACCGTATATTTCCGTTTTTTTTTTTTTTTTTTTTGTAAAAAATAAAATTGTTCAACTTGTTTAACTCACCATAAGTAGCCGAATTTAATTCAGTTCGTTGAGGTGAATACCTAAAAATTATTATAAATTACTTTTTAATTTGTAAAAAATTGAATATACTTTCTAAAAATTTATAAAATATTTTCAAATCCTATAATCTATAACACCAGATTGAATTAAGTGAGTCATGAAAAAGCAGCCAAACTATATATTGACTTATTTGGAGGTCAATATGTGATGAGGCAACCGTGAAGTTGGACTAAAAACTAGTTGAGTAACTATTGGATAACGTGAACAAATAGGGTTACAAGTTGGAAGTAAAGTCCAGGAATGAATTTAGGTTTAAAGTCAATGTGCACATGCATTTGTTCATGTTAGAGTTGAGAAATATAAACACGCAAATGGCGTTGAACGATCCACACCTTAATTATTCAAATTACATTTGCCAATTTGCCATTACAGATGGACAGTTTTAATTTGCTCGTTTGCAATTGATTTCACTCAAACATTCATTAGCCTCATAATTAATTTGGTACCTAATCAAGAATTTATAGAGAAAAAAAGAGAGCGACCCAAAACCACTTAATATTAATAATTTGTCTACTAATAATCAAGCTAATAAGTTTTTAATTTTCCACGGTTTTGTAGGCAATGCTTAAGCAAGAATAATCCCATTACGTCTAGTATGCGTATAGCCTAGCTTGATCATTTTCCTTCTTTAATCTGTGACTTGTTCAAGATGATTTATATCAAATATAGCAAACCACTTATTTATCCTTTACCTATTTGACCTTTTTAAAATTTCTCTAGGTCCTTTTGTGTATAAATAATGATGGATGAAAAATTCTCTGTTCTGGTCTTACATTCTTTTTTTCTGTTTCATTTGTCAAAGGGATGACAGAGACATGCTCTTCATTGACATTCATGACACTCTATGACTCTATGCATGAGACCACAAGCCAGTCCCTTCAAATATTTGGTGTGTCAGGATCTAAGTTCATGCACCAGTCACATTGGATCAATTGATCATCATGGTAACTTATGGCTCCTTGGACTAACAAATTGTCGAATCAAGAGTGGTGGAGAGAACATTTACCCTTCAGAGGTAATAAAAATGTCATCAACCTGTTTGCCTTGTCACAAAGAACAAATTTTATACCAAAAAAATATGTTGCTGCATTACAAATTTTTATCCCTCAAAATGGACACATGGTTATCCTACATACTCATACATCATGAATCATGTTTCTCATATTATGAATTATTAAATTAGATCATAGGAATAATAAAGTTAGTCTAGTAGTAGGAGGGTACTTAAAGAAAGGGAGAGGAAGATCACATGTTAGACAATTATCGATTGCTAACAATTAATATCTGTTGATAATTTTTTTTTAGATTATAGTTATATGAATTAAGACATCAAAATAATAAGAAAAGTTTAATTTGAATCCATTTGAATTAAGACATCAAAATAATAACAACTTACCTCTGGATGTCATTGTTTCTTAGTTATTTTGAATCCATTTGAATGTCTTTAAATGCTTCTAAATAGACCTGATTATAGGATAAGATTTTCCTTCTTTTCTTTCTCAAACTTTATGTTAATTCATGAATAGTCATGTTATGCAAACTATATCCTTTCATAAAGAGTTACAATGGTTCCACCCATCATTAATTCTCGTTCAACTATAGGTTACACTTTTCAAGTACACTGTACACTCATTATGTTAAGTCTAATATCCATTGATCACAAAATAGATATTCCAAAGTACCATTTAACCAATTTTTTTAATACATTTCTGCTGAGGATGTTCAGAAGTTCATCTTCGTTGGTTTCTTTTTCTCAGTTAAATGCTAGTCTTTACTTGATTTATGATATTTACAACTCCATAGAAGTGTGAAAATATTATTTTGTTTGAAGTAGGTTGAGGCAATTATACTAGAACATCCAGGGATTAATTGCGAGTGTAGTTGTTGAACATCCTCAGCAGCAGTGGTGGAGAAAGTGTTGATCTTGGCCCAAGTATCATTTTTAATGAAATTTGATAAAAGTCAATAAATTTATTCAATATAGTGGTTTTTTGATTAGTGCATAATAATTTTTTTCTGTTTTTCTATATGCAAATGCCAAACAAGAGTGTTACAATTTTCAACTTATTCAACCATTAGACTTTTAAACATAACTACTAATATATAAGTACAAGTTTAATGACTATTCATTATTAGCTTTTTACTTTCAAATAATTAAAAATTATTATTGATGTAATTTTTAAGATAATTATTATAAAAATAATTAATAAATTTATTATATATTAGGATTATGATGTAAGATAAATTTAAATTTGAAGCAAAATAATATACCCATTTGTATATCTTATAATTATAGTATTAGTTTTAACTAGACGAAAAGATTAAATTAAAAATGATTTTAAAAATTAAAGGATTAAATTAAAATTTTGAATAATAATAGAATTAAACTGAAATAAATACATAAACAAAAATATTAAATTAAAAATTTAAAAAACAGTGAGATTTGTTTGACAATTAAATAACAGTGCGATAAAAATAAATAAAAATAAACATAAAAAAACTATCACGGAAAATTCGAGGAGCGTGGATCTGGATGACAAACTGGCATGTCAATCCGACACGTCGTTTGTGATTAGATCAAGTAACACTTTTGGTCATGCGTTTTGGCTTTCCCAACAGTTCATTTGACTTTGTTACAACTGTATCAACGCAATCTCAATAACCCCACTTTGATTTCCTCGCTAACCTTAAACGCAGCATCAACCTTAAACTCTGCATTATCCCAACAACATGACAAACTCTCATTCAGGTTCGATCTTGTTTTGGTTTACAAGAACTTTTTGATTTGCTATTTCTCTCACATTTCCCCATTTGTAATCCTTACTGCGTGGTACTGTAAATGGATCTTTTTCATCTTGTTGTCTTTGGTGTATATTGATTGAATTTTGCATTGCTGTATTTTAACATCTGGTATTAAATTTTTTGACTGCATGAGAAGTTAACCGCTATAAAATGAACTTAAAAATTAATTTTTTTTGTTAATTTTTAATTTAGGGACTAAGTTTAGTATTTATCTAAAGTTTTGGACTGATTACATATTAAACTCAATTCAAAATGTATGTCTTTTTTATAAAAATATAGAGAAGAAGAAAGCAAAATAAGAACTGATTTCATCGGATTTTATGTGTATGTGAAGTTATGGAAAAACCAAGAGCAGTATGTGATGATTGCAGTGTCTATTTGGTTAGATGATTGTGTTTCTTTCTCTGTTGTCAGTTTCAGAAGAAAGAGCAAAGGCTATATTGCATCCTCAGGAATGCTATCATGACAAAGAAACTCATGGATTTGATAGTGGCATTGATGAGAACACTTCAATGGATGATGTTCGGGCTCCAAATGTGTTTGAGAGAGCAAAGGAGGAGTTTCAAGCCATTGCTCAAGTGTTTTATCACAAGAAAAAGCCTCCAACTTCTGATATAAGGTTGAAAACATTATATTCATATTTCATACACATCTTTTTAAAGAAAAATATAAGTTAAAATTGACTGCACCAAGTTGACATTGCTACTAACAGACTCTGTTTTCTCTCTTTTAATTTGTGATATAGAGATGAAGATCAAATGGCTGAGTCATCAAAACATAAACAAGAAGCTCCTAGCTCTCCATCAGGTATATATGTTAGTGTAGAATTAACCATCAGTTGTCCTTGAAATATTATCTTCAATTAATTTTGGAACTGATGAAGTTGTATAAGTAGTTATTGAAGTATTTATAATCTATCCATCAATTTAGTTCTTATGTTGTTAGATTAAGGGACTAATTTGAAAATTTTTTCATACTCGAGGAACTAAGTAATAATACAATTTCAAATACTTCGAAAACTATTTATGTGTAAACTTTAAAGACTATTTGAGAGAGAGTAATAATTAAAGGATCAGATTGATGATTTATCCGTTAATTAATGTATAGGACAGATAAATTTTCTTGGTCATTTGGAGTTTGTGTACAAAAGATTGTGTATATTGGGCCTGAAGTCTCATTGCTATGGTTCCAAATCTTTTTGAATGACTGCATACATGTTATTATAGAAACGCATTAGTCCTGTGAATCTTTTGTTGCTATTGTTCAATCCTTTAATTTGGGTGTCATGCTCTTATCTTTCTGGAGAATTATAAGAAAATTATTCCATTTACATGTCCTTTGAATGTAAAAATCAGTGCCATTCATGCCATTAATATAAATGGCCAAAGGCTTCTTCAATCATGGGTTGTTGGTTTGATAAATATGCTACTTCAGGGAAAATAACTTGTTAACTTGGTATGTGAACTTTTTTATTGGCAGAGATGAAAGCAAAGGCAGCAAACATATACACGAGAGCTAAGGAAGAGATTAAAGGAATCATACACCATGATAAGTCACAACAACACCATCATCATAAAGAAACTCATGGAAGGAATGATGATATCAATGAGAATACCCCTGCCAATGAAGTTAAGGGTCCTAATGTCTACGAAAGAGTAAAAGAAGAATTTGAAGCTGTTCTCCAAGCTATACATCCTAAGAAGGAAAGCTAATCTAGATAACTATGATGCAATGTGAAGGGTAATTGGTGACTCGAAGAGAAGAGTCTCAGATAATGATGAATATAATCCATAAAATTATAAGTTTACGCTTGTTGTATTGGTCTTAACCAAATTCCTTCACAACAAACAAACATGTACTTAAATAATTCAGGTCAACTGTTGTATACACTCGCATCAGTATACATGTCTATATACACCAAGTGCCAACAAAACGATCCTCAAGTTGGCATATATATACTCCTTAAAAACATTAATACGTAAACAAAATCAACCCTTTTAAGTTTTATGTCTGGTTTGTGTTCCCATCCTATAGTTTGAGTAAAGTGACAAATTTTCCTTTTTGGAAAATTAAATTACAGTAGGAATGCGTCAAATAGCTAGAATCTCATCCATATCTATACATACACAAATGCCTTACTAGTGAAGGAATCTAAGGTGTGCAAACAAAAAGGCAAAGATGAAAAGGATACAAGCCGGTGGTCATGGTTATTGAACCATGTTGACGTTTATCCTAGGACTTTTGATGCGCATATCTTTATCCACAGCAACCTCAATAATTAACATGCATGCATAACAGCCAACGATTCACTAAGTTAATTAAGGACCACATACATAAAGGGCCGCAACAAGATTCAGCTCGATCCACTCCAAAAAATCTCTTTCCCTTAACTAGAAGCATCGTATTAATATATATACTGTGTGAGCTACCTTGTTAGACTTATTACACATACACGTGTATTGAATTATAATGAAATAAGTACACGTAGTTTTATATATATGTTATATATCTACTATTGTCTAATATAAAATGATACTTTTAGAGGTATACATGCATTTTCAACATGATTTTGCAACTTTACAAAGTATATTAAAGAATCATTCTATTGAGTAGTATTTTATAATATGTTTTTGCATATTATTTCATGTAGGTGTGGTTGCGTTTCATGTTTCTTAGGATTAGTTTTGTGACCAATCACCTTATAATTTCTTTATAAATGATTTGGCCTTGAATATAGAGAAAGGACAATTGGGAATTTATTGAAAGCGTGGACCAAGCAAAGGAGAGACAACTAGTGATTCATCCATTTAAAAAAACATGTGTTAACCAGGTGGCCTAGGGAAGGAGGGAGAGAATGAATGGAGTTCTTTTAAAAATATTTTACATGCTTCAACCTTTTTACTTTAAAGGATTTATAATATGATTAGCTAATGTTAAATTATCTCATCTAAAAATGTCTCCAGAACATTTTGTATACGCCATATTATCTTGTTTAAACATTTTATTACATTTCTTTTTTCGTTTTTTTCTTTATATTTCCCCTCTTTTAGCAATGTTTTGGAGATAGAGATAGACGTGAGGAAGGTGGAATTCCTCATCAGCAAGGATAAAAGATTAATCCTTCCTTATTACTCTTTGATGTCATCAATCTGTGCAAGGATTTCATGTTAGAGAACCACAACAATTTAAAACTAAAATTCGAGGAACTTAAATTTCAACAGAGCAACGTAACTTGGTCTTGATCATGATCATGCCAACGTGATTTTTTTGTATATTTGTGTTTTCACTATTTTTATCGATTCATTTCCATCTCTCGAGCAAACATGTGTGGGGGATACTCATCACTAGTAATTCTTCTTCAACCACAATGTTATATTTCTTTACCATTTTGGAACTTCAATCAATGTCAAAGTTGTACACGTTGGGAGTGCAATAAAATTTGTTTATATGTATAATAAGATTGTTAAGTTGTAAACTGTTATTTGAATTTCAATCTTACCCTTTTGTTATTATATCTTACATTTTTATTTGATTCTTACATATTTAAAAAAATAGAAACAAATACAAGGGTGTTCCACAAAGCAAAAGCAACCACAAATTCTGTTGTGTGTTCTATCGACCAAAACCAGAGCATTCCATAGGAAACACAATACAACGGTGTACGGACAAATCCGCTGTTTCACCTTTAAATGTCTCACACCCACACCACCTTTTAAGGAACACAACCGCCATTCTTATTGTTCTTATTCTCATTCTGAGTTCCATAATCAACCACCAATGCACTTCTTCTCTCTCTTCTGACATCATTCCCTCAACTTCATGCTCTTCGGATATGCACAACTAATTGCTTCTCACTCAATCCATCTTCTTTAACTTCTCTTTGATATATACAAGCCATCTTTGCACAGTTGTTATATATATTTTTTTGGGATACTCATGAAGTTCCACATCAATATGAAGATAGATTCTTTTGTCACTTACCATTAAAATTTTAGTTTTTTTTAATATGATTATATAAACCTTTTAAAAAATCTTGTTTTTACTTTGTGGGCTATTAAAATAGTAAAAATCTGTGTTAGTTAACTAGTTGACATGTCTCTGTATATATACTTACCATCTTTACTTTGAAACTTGAACTGTGTTTCAGACCATGCAGATAAGAAGTGTGTTCACAGATTCAAACAATGCTAGCAACAGCAGTGGCGTGTGGTGCAGTGGTGAAACCTATTCAAACTCTTCACACGTTGATGTTACCTCGTTGAGGCTTCTCTCGGAACACGTGGGGTCAATCTTGGGGGGTGGATTTGAGTTTTTCTCCGATGCAAAGATTGTAGCCGGTGATGGACGGGAAGTTGCCGTGCACCGCTGCATTCTTGCGGCGAGGAGTGGCTTTTTCAAGAGCGTGTTTGCCAGTGGCGGTGTGCTGCTCCGGTTGAAGGAGGTGGCCAATGACTATGATGTTGGGTTGGAAGCACTTGGTGTTGTTTTGGGTTATTTGTATAGTGGCAGTGTTAAGCCTTTGCCTCAAGGTGGTATTTGTGAGTGTGTGGATGATGTGTGTTCCCATTTTGGGTGTTGGCCTGCTGTGGATTTCTTGCTTCAGTTGCTCTATGCTTCTTCCACTTTTCACCTTTCTGAGTTGGTTGTTCTTTATCAGGTTTCCACTATACAATTTCTTTCTAATGAATTTTCACAATAGACTACTTTTACCTCTCAATTAGTCTTTATTATTGAAAGAATGTATTTCATATTACATAGTGAAGCATGTTAAAGGGTTTTTATATTCCATTATACTTGATAGTTTGTTTTCTTTACTTGAGTTAACATTAGAATTTAGTACCCAAGATATTTTAAGATAGAATACAATATTAACCTATGGTATAGTTCTTATTCACTAACCATCCTTCTTTTTTTAGGGAATTTACTAATCATCCTAAAGAGTGAACGAGGAGAGTATATAATTACTTTCCCTCCCTGCATCGAACTGTGATTCTGAAATCTATATATATAAAATAAGTGCTTAATTGATAGTGTTGTTAACTTGCAGGGGCATCTACTTGACATTCTTGACAAGGTAGCAATAGATGATATTTTGGTGGTTCTATCAGTGGCAAGTATATGTGGCAAAATGTGTGAGACACTGCTAGCAAGGTGCACTGAGATGATAGTTAAATCTGATGCTGATATCACCACTCTTGAAAAGGCACTTTCTCAACCTTTGGCTAAACAAATCATTGATAAACGAAGAGAATTGGGTTTGTTCATGCCGGGAAACTTCAGTTTTCCTGATAAACATATCAACAGAATACACAGGGCACTGGATTCAGACGATGTGGAACTAGTAAGATTGCTTTTGAAAGAGGGTCACACCACTCTTGATGATGCGTATGCACTCCACTATGCTGTTGCATACTGTGATGTGAAGACCACCACTGAGCTTCTTGATCTTGGTCTTGCTGATGTAAACCACAAAAACAATAGGGGCTATAGTGTGCTGCATGTTGCTGCAATGAGGAAAGAGCCTAAGATTATAGTTTCTCTCTTGACAAAGGGGGCACAGCCTTCTGATCTCACTTTGGATGGTAGAAATGCCCTTCAGATTTCAAAGCGTCTCACAAAAGCTCTGGATTATAATCGGTGCGCAGAGGAAGGACAGGTCTCATGCAATGACAGATTGTGCATAGAGATATTGGAGCAAGCTGAGAGAAGGGAACCTTTACTTGGGGAGGCATCACTTTCTCTAGCTATGGCAGGGGATGATTTGCGCATGAAATTGTTGTACCTAGAAAATAGAGGTATTTTCTCCCATTACATATTCTTCAATGAGTTTAATTTCTATGCTAAGTTGATATAAAAAATTTTACACTGTACTAATTAGAAATTATTGTCAGTATGTCATTTAAAGTAGTTAACATAAAATTTGCAGTTGGACTGGCGAAAGTTTTGTTTCCCATGGAAGCAAAGGTTATCATGGATATCTCTCAAATTGATGGCACATCTGAATTTCCATCATCAGACATCTACTGTCCAAATGATCGCCAGAGGACAACTGTGGACTTAAACGATGCACCTTTCAAAATGAAAGAAGAGCATCTAGCTAGATTGAAAGCACTTTCTAGAACTGGTAATTGATGTTTCTTACCTTTCCCTTATTGAATTATGAATACTTTCCTAGAGGATAAAGGCTTAAAATAACAGAGTTTAGTCTATGCCTGTCATGTTTCACTTCTTAAAAAATTTCTATTCATTTTTTTTCTTGTCCTTGCTTGTAGACATAACATGGCAGGACAAGTATGATTATAATATTTGATAGAATTTTCCCATTTTGACATTAACATTGGAGATGTTTGCTAGTATTTGGGAGTTTTCCCATTTTTGACATAAATTGACTATAGATATGACCAAAGTAGAGTTTATAAAGATTAGGATAATCCTCAGCTTCAGAGTTAACTTTTGGAGTTGAATCAGATATTTTTCAAATTTAACATGGCATTAGAGCCTGTATAGTTGATTTAATATTAGGCTGCATTTTTCAATAAGCTTCAAAAAAACAATGCATAGTAGTTAGGATCTAATTTGTTTTTGTTTTGCTTGAACAGTGGAGTTGGGGAAGCGCTTCTTCCCACGTTGCTCAGCAGTGTTGAATAAGATAATGGATGCTGATGACCTATCTCAGCTCACATGTATGGGTGATGACAGTCCTGAAGATCGACAAAGGAAGCGTAGAAGGTATGTGGAGCTCCAAGAAATTCTAAATAAGGTCTTCTATGAGGACAAAGAGGAGTTTGATAGGTCTGCAACATCTTCATCATCGTCTTCCACATCAAGGAGAGTGGTGAGACACTATAGCAATATAGCAATGAAGAACTAGCTGAAAATAATGTGTTCAGAGTTGCATCCTTTTGTAGTGATTTTGTTACTTTCAATTGTAGTTTTTGTTTATCCATTCTTTTTTTCCCTTCATATATATTGTATTTTTGGTATTTCACTGATCAAGGAAGAAGTGGATGCAATTTTTACAGTAACATTATCATCACTTAATAATTTTATTAGGCCAGTTAAAAAAAAAAACTAAAAAAAGATGTACTGAACCACACCAAACCATAAATAACTGAACTGTTTACAAATAAAACTAAATACAAATACCTACAACAAGTTACAAGCTCAAGTTAGCCATATTTACTGCAACTGCTAATGTCTTTTTTATTCATTAGATAGTCTTGTAAATTATAATATTATTTTAATGTTTGTAACATGCCTATTAAAGGCTACCCCCTGCACCATGTAATATCAATATGTAAATAAATTTTGCAAAAGAAATAGAGACTAAAAATTTTCCACAAGAGACTAAAATCTTATATGCCTTTGTAATCGTATACCCAGAAAAAAAATTGATGATTGGTGCCTTTTTACAGTCTTATCTATCTACTCTTTTGTAAACTAATCTTGCGGACTATGAATATGCCTAGATGATCTTAGTCAAGAAGCTAAATACTTTGTATAAGCTCATTTTGATGCCCTTGGCAAAATATAAAAAACCTCGTGTTAACAACATTATAACTTATAAGCTCTTATATTTTGTTTGCCTCCTTGAATAACAAAACCTTATCAACAACTTCCTTCTAGACTTATCTCACTATCTGAAAACATTGCATTTAATAAGACCATCAAACTCTTCAAACTTCAAACATTTTCTCATATAAGCAGAAATTTAATACACATGGCAAGTGTTCTTCTAAAAAAGGTAATCTGACACGCGAGCTGTATGTTACCCCAAATTGATATTCAAGCTACCCCAAATTGATATTCAAGCTACCCCAAATTGATATACAAGCTTTTCAGTTTTTCATTGGCAAGAGTGAAATTTACAGACTCACGCATCAAGCTCAGTAACAAGGAGGTGCAAACACATTAACTGAGCCACTTAATCTTCTAATTGGAGAGATGTGCATATCCTTTCATGTCATCAGTAAATTACTGAATCACTACTGCTGTGAACTAGAAATATATGAATTAAATTTAATTGGATAGTAGTAACCCAATGATACATTATACATACTACTCTCTAGATCTCAATATAAAACATTGACTTTCACTTTTAAATTGCCACAATTACAAAGCAAATTACTCTACAATCAAAACTACAAATAGTTAATAGACAGATTCATTGTTCACCACTGAATGCAATAGCTAACCAACTGGACACTGATAATTGGATTTCTATGTGACCATTTGCATACAAAGACAAAGGGGTAACTGTAATCTGTCATGCCAAAAGGGATATCTGTGAGTTATTTTCAGTTGGCTCATAAAACCAATGGGGAAAACAGATACTACAGGAATCAAATGACCAATCAAAAAATTAAATTAACAAAAAAAAAAGAACCTAAAAAGGATTTTCAGGAGTGTCATGTTCATGATCATTGTTATTGACATCAGCTGGCTTCTCTTGATTCAGCACACGTCCAGTAAGAGCATCAACCGGACGAGTATCGCGCGGCCCACCTTTACGGCCCATTGCCACCATCGGCGGTGGCGGCAGTATCCCAGCTCGAAACAGCAGCCGCTCCACTGGCTCCGAAGGTTGAGCTCCAACTGAAAGCCAATATCTAAAGAAAAAAAGTGAAACAAACACTCGTAATTCTTCTTTACAAAAATCTAAGTAAATTCTAATTTGATTACAATTATGATAATCGGAAAAAAGAGTAACATACTTGACTCTGTCGAAGTTGAGACCCATTCTCTTGCCACCGTCTTGACCTGTTACGAGTGAGTGAGTGAGAATCGATTTAATCATAATTGGGAATTAGAAAGAAGAAAAAGAAGAAAAGGGGAATAGAGAGAACCAGGTAAGGGATTGTAGTAACCGAGAACTTCGAGGTGTTTGCCATCTCTGGGGGATCTGCTATCAGCGGCCATAACCCGATAGAAAGGCTTGTTCTTACATCCGAAACGGGATAACCTAATCCGAACCACCATTTTCCAATTCTCTCTCAAACCTGATACTGCACAGAACGATGGTGCTGGCAGGTGCAATAGGGTTCTGGGTTTATTCCTTCTTCGTTTTTCTTCTTTGCAATCCCCTCTGTTGTGTTGTGTTGTTCAGCTTTCTTCCCCAAACGACGACGTTTTTTGGTTTTTTTTTTTGTTTTTTTTTTTATAAAAAAAATCTAAATTAAAATTGATTTTGTATAAGGAGGGTCGTCGCCCCCAATTTATTTTTGTTTAAAATTGATTTTGAAAAAAGATATGTTTTAAAAATAATTTTAGGTAAAATAAATGAATATTTTTTAAAATCATTTTTAAAACTAAAATCTATTTTTAAATTAAATTTAAACTAAATTAGAAAATTTTAAATTTGTTTATTTTAAAAAGTATATATTTGAATTTCAAATTCAATTCATTTAATTACATTTATAAATAGATATAGATTAATTCACGTCAATATTTAAAATATAAATATATGTTTTAAAATTAACTTTATATCAAAATTAAAATTAATTTATTTTAAAAAATATGAATTTAAATTTTAAATTCAATTTACTTAAATATATTTAAATTAGATATAAATTAGATTTTTAAATATCCAATCCATACCTAATTTTATTATATATTTAAAACATAATTTTTTTAAAATCAATTTTAAACTAAAATTTACTTTTAAAATTGATTTTAAATTGATTTTAAAAAATCTAAATTAATTTGTTTTAAAAAATATAATTTTTAATTTTAAATTCAATCTACTTAATTGAATTTAGATTAGATATAAATTGATTCTTTAAACTAATCATTTTTTTTTTAGTTATTCAAAGGTAGAACTCGTATAATTTGAATGATTGTTCTGTAATTATTATTATAATTAAGGTTGGAATCCTTAAATTACTCTATTCTAAATTATTAATATAAATTTTTAATTGAAAGAATTTATTTGACTCAAGAATAAATTTGAGATTATTGATGTAAATTATTGACTATATATACTTATATAGTGAATAATTTAAAATATAATTTATAATTTAATTATTAAAGTTAGTTCTTATAAATTATTTTATTTAATTAAAGATTTAAATAACATATTAAATCTTATATTATAAGAATATGAGTTTCTTGAATTTAGATGATAAAATATCTGTCTTTTTTATATTTATTAAGATGATAATTTTTATATAAATTTAATTTTAGTTCCCTAACTTTTAATGTAAAAATATAAAAATATTCTTTAAGAGAGTTGTTTAGTACCGGAGTTCGAAAGTAAAATTGTTTGTAAGTAAGTATCTCATTAAAATTGTATAGTTTATGGTTTCTGTTAATATAATAATTAAAAAAAAAAAAAAACAAAAAACACGCCACTCACTAATAATATTCCCAAACAAGATCCTGTGATAGTCTACAATTAAAACTACAAATAGTTAGCAGACAGATTCATTGTTCACCACTGAATGCAATAGCTAACCAACTGGACACTGATGATTGAATTTCTATGTGAGTGTGACCATTTGCATACAAAGACAAAGGGGTAACTGTAACCTGTCATGCCAAAAGGAAACAGCACCAAATTAGCACAATAATATAGGATGCTTAGTTCCCACCAATGTACCCTAAAAAAAGTATAAGATAGGTAGAAAAAGAAGACACAAAATTGTCACTCACAAATCCCTCTTCAAGTGCTCTGGAGTCTAAATCCTCCTCTATGTTCTGCTGCCCTTTTTCTGTTAACTGCAAATGTGAATTCAATCAATGAATGCAATTTGTTGCCACACAAAAAAATAAAAAATAAAAAACACCATCATAAAAAGAGTTTATTTTCAAACTTGTAATTTTATCAATGCTCATTGTGCAAAATGCAAACTAGATTCATGAGAATTGTGCTTGTTTGCTTTGCAAGTCACATTAATGGTACCTCCATTCGGAAGTATTTCTTTATAGTTTGAGAACTAAATTTCCCAGCAGCACCAACTGATTCAACCTCCACATTCTTGCGGTTTGAGTTTAGATGACGTGCTGCTGCCTGAAAAGTTTTACACCAAGGAAGTTCCACTAAAAAAACAAGAGGTTGAAAGAATGTTCCTAATATAAGGAAGGAAAACTAGCTGTTGAAACCTGAATACATTAATCTATGGTGATTAGATAAGACAGTCTTACAGCTGCAGAGGCATCTCTTCCTAGCTGTGCTAACATGATTCCAAGACTTTGCTGGTTAGACATGTAATGGCCTGTTGAAGGGTTCCTATTGGCTGAAACAGCTTGCCAACTTAATGATGACCTTTGTGGACTTTGCCTTGTCACTTTGAAACCCTATTCACAAAATGTAGACCATAAGAACAACCACCTGAATTGTTATTGCAAATAACAATGTGTAACTATATACAATATGACTCAATTTGGAAAGTTTTTCATCAAACACTTAAGGAAAATAAAAAGATAAATTGAATCAAACTTCTCAGATAAGTTCAGAAGACTTGTGTATCTTAACTAT
This sequence comes from Hylodesmum podocarpum, assembly GCA_026586105.1. Lineage (NCBI taxonomy): Eukaryota > Viridiplantae > Streptophyta > Magnoliopsida > Fabales > Fabaceae > Hylodesmum > Hylodesmum podocarpum. The sequence continues at coordinate 2,457,646 of JALJEV010000493.1, read as the reverse complement.
TTTAGAAGTTTTCTCAGATGAAATTCATGGCATGATTTTAACTTATGTGTGAAATTTGATCTGTTTCATCTCTGTTTCTTCTCCAAGACGTGTTTGTGCAGAAATTTATCCCAACTTAACTAACGCAAGAAAAATATTTGGTAGACAACTGTAATAATAAGTAGACTATCAGACAATTAGTTATAAGATGTGAAAAGAGAGAAACAATACATGTATATATTTATGTTCTATAAGTGAGTTGACTGCGTATTACAGTTGACTGCGAAGTAAAGTTGCAAACAAAAAGTATGAATGCTGACTAAATTAACTTGAGTAAATTACATTATATTTTTCAAAATTGAACTCAATACCCTTCTCTGTTTGAACATTACTTTTACTCCGCTACAAAGATTGTAGGGTTAGTATAATATATAAGAGTGTGCCATCTTAATATTTTTCAAAAAATTAGAAGTTTTAGTGTAGGAGTTCAAAAATCAAGAAGTATTTATTAACTTTACAAAATTTCAAAGGATATAGTATAATTTGTTCTAAATTTATAATGTATGATATTATGTGATTCAATACAAAATAGTGGACATTAAGAAATCTCATATAGATATGCAGCCAATTTTGGCAAAACTCTAGAATATGGAAATATGATGACAAAGGAAAACAAACCTTATGTGTCAGAGGACAGCTTGGGATCCCTATATTAAGGAAGCAATTCTTGGGGAAAATCCCTTTCTGTACATCTCTTATGGCAGCGTGAATTAACGGTAAACATACTGCAACTGCCTCCTTCAAATCACTTTCACAGTTCACATTCTTTTCCCTGCTTGACATTTACATTGACATAGTTCATGTGATCATTGAAGGAATAAAAGGAGAACGGAAAACTAAAAATGCATAACATTTGACAGAAGTACCAATTCAATGATATACAAAGAGATGGAACACCACAAATCAGTGCTTCTCTAGCTCCAGCAACAGCTCCAGAGTACAACCTATATCATTAAAGATACCAAAGTTTGAAAGCTAAATTAAAAGAAGTAATAATAATAAAAAAAATGAGACTAAAGCAAGTGATTGCTTTTCCAAATTGATTCGTAAGATACCAAAAAAGAAGAGCACATCACACACTTACGTGTCATAACCACAAGTTGCTCCTTTGTTTAGTCCACTAATTACCTGGTTTCAGAGTCATAAAATTAAAAGTGTGTGTGTCTATATATATATGATAGATGTTGTGCATAGCATCACCAATACTTACCAAAACAGGTTTTGACCAAGAAAACAGTGCCCCAGATAAAGCCAAAGAGACACAATCTGCTGGGGTTCCTGACATAAAGTAAAAACCAAAAGATTCAAACACCCTGCATCCTAAAATGCGTTCTCTCCATAACACCATAAAAAGCTCAAAAGCATATAATAATCTAGATTCTGAACCAGTAAGTATAGAAAATAACAATGCACTACTCTCCTAATCATACTTCCCACACCAAATAATCAAATTAGTATTATTTTCCAATCAGAATTGTAGTTGTTACAGGATATTAGTGAATTTAACTTCTTAGTTGTGGTAGTTTAATTCAGTTAGTTAGAAATTAGTTAGTTTCTACTCGACAAGTTGCAATCTTATAAATACTTATAACTCTTGTATGATCAACTTTCATATTAATTAATACAATGAATATTTTCTCTAGAACCTCTCTTTTGTTCTTTGATGTGTAGTCACGTTAATTGAGTGTCACTTCCATTCTTTCTCAAATAGCTTAATCTGAGATTCTGACAAATGTTTCACCCCAAACCACTTGTGAAACTAAAACTCTTTATTCTAACTGAAAATAACACCAAACCACTTGAAGAATGATCTAAATTTTGTTTCCAAGAAAATATGTGAAAGTACCTGACACCTGATAACCATTGGCACCACCAACCTGTGCTGAACACACAGCTAGCGTCTCCCTAGTGGTAACAGAGTGACCACACACCGATTTATCCCTGCATCACCAAAAAAGCCATTGTCACAATCCTCAAAAGTCAAAACCAACCCACCCCAGATGAAGTTAAGCCATGATCCACACATCAAAGCAACTCAAATTCACAAAAAATCATGTTTTGAGGAAACTTACAACTCTGGGGCACATACATAGACTTCAAGAAGAGCATCACGAAGGAGTGCCTCAACGAGGAATGTGAGGCCAAGAGAGTCTATGCCTTCACCATTGGTGACAAGTACCAAAGGTTTTGAAGAAGAATTAACTTTGGTGGGTTCTTTGGCTTTGTTTTGATGCTGTTCCTGCACACTGTCCTTTCTACGGATCAGTGCTTGTTGGAGATTTGAAACCAATGCAGGGTTGAGGAAGTTTTTCTTCACCGATGTGGCCATTGGAGACAGAAATGTAGTACAATTGTAAAGTGAGACAGAGACACAGATGAAGATAGATAATAGTGTGATTGTATTATAGTCTCTGTCAGATTCAAATTAAATTACATGTTTTGCATTTATATATAAGACTGCTTTTTTAGTTGCAACTGAACAAGATTTGAGTAATTCAACTCACTTCACTGCTTTTTGATCAATTATTGTTACTAGTAGTATTGCATTTATGTTAATGTTTAAAGAAAACTGTTATTCATAGAATAATTCGTTCAACAAATTATATAATTAAGAGGAAAATAAAATAAAATGAGATGCAATCAATGATGCAATAGAGAAAAATACTTGTTGCATAAATTTGTATGAATAATGCAACTCATTTCAATTCGTTTGGTTGGAAGAAAAAATTAAGAAAAATGTGTACATGAATGATAATTTTGATGGATTTTTAACGTAAATGAGCCTATCAAGAAAATAAATTATGTAAATTATGTAAATGAGTTTAGTTAAACAAAGTCTGCCACACGACTAACATTCTGATTTGATCACGTGTTTGCTAAGTTGAAGTCACTAAAATCTCAGAAATAATTTTAATTTAGAAATTAATTGATTTTATAATAATAATGTAATTAATTAACAAATTAATATTATTGATCAAAGCAAAATCAATTTCTAGTTGTTATCAAAAAATTATTTTTTAATTCTAAACTAACAATAATTACAAAATCAATTAATTCCTAATTATAGTTTGAACTAAAATACTCTAAATTAACAATAATTACAAAATCAATTAATTCTTGATTATATTTTGTACTAAAATTTTTTAAATTAACAATAATTAAAAAATCAATTAATATTTAATTATATTTTGAACTAAAATAATCTAAATTAACAATAATTACTAAATTAATAAATACTTAATTATATTATAAATTAAAATACTTTAAATTATTAATAATTACAAAATCAATTAATTTTTAATTATATTTTAAACTAAAATACTCTAAAATAAAAATAATTATAAAATAAATTAATTTCTAAATTAGTGTAGAAAAAATCATTCAAAATTTTAACAATTTTTTATAATTGTAAAATGACTTCAATTTAAATTAATTATCGATCCATACCCTTTTAATGAATAGTTTATAACTAGATCTATTACACGTGGTTTGCCTTGATTTTGATTATACAGAAGAAGATAGAATTTTTTTTTAAAATCATGCTTGTATAATAAAATTTAAAAATTATCATTCCTTTACCTTTTCTTTTTGTTTAAATTTCAAATTTTTTGTTTCTCTCGCTTTTTTTCCTATTGTTTCAAAGACACTACAGCATTGATGAAGTGAGAGAAAAACATAAATGATGAGAAAAACGTGTGAGAGAAATTTCTCTCTCTTTGTCTTCTACTTTTCTAAACCCATCATTAATTAATCTAAGCGATTATGTGTTTAGTCAATTAAAGTTTAATATAAATGGTTTGACCATATAAATTTTTTAACAGTCTCATTCAATCGCTCATTGTTACATACAATAAATCATTTTATTGATTTCTATAGTTATACCCATAAAATTTATTTTTAATACGATTTTTTATTTATGAAACATGTAAAAATTTTATACTGATAATAAATGAAAATTAATTTTTATATAAATAAAGAATTAAATTTTTTATACTAATAAAATTAAAATTAAACTTTTCATAAGACAAAAATTATTTATTTGTTTTAATAACAACAACAATAATAAGATTTAAATTTATTTCCTCGTGTCAATGGTAGTGGGTAGGAATTCATAAGCCTACTACTTTTTCTTGTGTTAATGTTTACAAGAAAAAAAATGTTAGAAATTAGGTAAACATATATGTGTATGATCTGAATTATTAAATAAAATGTTATTATAAGATTAAAGTACCAATTTGATGATCATGTGAAAAGTGGTTGAACTTAAATTCATGCAACTACATCCTATTTGCAATTACTAGTACCCAAAATTCATCTTCTACTTCATATCACATGTCTTGCTTTTATCATTGTAACCATGGTGTTGCTGCTTTCACACTAGTGTCACATTATTAATTTGCACCTGTTTTGTATTACTTGTCAACTGTCATAGTAGATTTATGGGTTGTGCCAACTAAAAAAATAGTCATTATTGTTTATATAATTAATTTATTGTACTTCATAACTTGGAGACTAGAGAAAATGATTTTTTTTTAAAATATTTAATTGTGAAAATTTTATATTCCTTTTGTTCTCTTACCTTTTAATCATAGTATCAACCTTATATTTCTATCAGAGAAAATGATGGAGTGCTATAAATTATAGTGTATAATGAATATATTAATTTTGATAATGATAAACTAAAATATTTACAGTAATATTATTTTTATTAGTTAGTTACGTAAAATTTGTTATACTTGTTATGATAATACATAACCAGGTTTATAATTATTTAATCATGTAAAATCTTAATATTGATATTATAAGATTGTTGAACTCAAGAGACTAATTTTTTCTCTTAAAAAAAAAAAAAACTTTACTAGTGATGCTCTATCAATATAAAATAAATTTTACGCTGTAAATCAACTAAAAAAATTAGTACGATCTTTAGAATGATTACTTTTAAAATTAATAAAATTAAAGCAGTAAAATCCAATGAGAAGTTGCATGTATTAGTATACGATTTCTTTCTATAATAAAATATATAATAAGAAGAGATGGAAATAGGAAGTATAAAATAGGATAATTACTAAGATGGGGAAAAATAATATTATAAAATATATTGTATGAATAATACTATTTAAATCAAATCTGTGGATAAATTTAAATTCAAATTAAAATTTATGCTTTTTTGACATGGGACAGAAAAGCGTGTAACACAATCATATCAGACATGATTATGCTTCTGGCGGAGGCAACAGAAAAACTCACGAAATAAAGAATTTGTATTTTAAAAATTTAAAATTTGATTAAGTAATTTTAAGAAAATTAAAATAAGCACCCAAAATGTTATTATACATTTCCAAATATGAAACATCTCATCAATATCCATTATTTATCTCTATCTCTGTTATCAAATCATATTATCTATTACAATTATATTTTTTAAGTCAATTAATTTTTTAATTTCTTATTTTTTATAAATTTCTAATTTTATTCCTTTAAATACTTTTTTCTAATTTTAATTCTCATAAAATTTTTCTAACAGTATTTTTAGTTTTTTATATTCATATTTTTATTAATCAATTAAATAAGAATTATTTTATAACTTTTTTTTACTTATTTTAACTGTCACAGAATTAATAATTTAAAAAACATTAATGGGGAGAATAAAAACACTAACTGTAAAATTTATAAATACTAATACAAGAAAAATTTATTTAAAAAAATTATAAAAAATTAGAGATTAAAAATTTAAAATAATTTTTTTTATTTTTTCATTCTCTTTAGTATATATTTTTCATATAATTTTTATCTGTTTTATTAGTGAGGTGATGTAAATTTTCTTTTACAGATTGTGTAGTTTAATTAATTTGAAGTGACCCACTGTGGCAATGTGATCTGACATGCATGATTGTTGATTGGGCCCATTGCTCATTGAATCATTTTCTGTGTTCCTTTTATGAGTTTGAGTACATAAATTGCTGCGAAATCTAAGGATCAATCATTTCTGTGATGTAAACCATGTTGCACAGGTAATATTCTTCTCCACAGTTGTAACCTGAAATTCAATGACTTTAGGAGGTTAGAAAACAGCCAACCACATGTATAGTCAATAATACATTGATAATACATGATTGCTAGATTAATTTTAATTATTACGTTAAATTAATCCACAAATAGTTATTTATTTATGAATTAATTTTAATTAACTTGTTTTCATAGGTGTTTTTTTATTATTTTATTCTTTGAATCTAAAATTAAATTTTTATTAATTAGTTTGATGTTTTTTTACGTCACATTAAAATTTAATTTAATTATTAGTTTGAATACTATAATTTTTAATTATATATTAATTTTAATAATTTTAAGATTAAATTAAAATATTAAATTTTCAAAAATATAATTGGAAGTGGAATTATTTAAAAAATGTAACTTAACCCATACAACTAAATAACACAAGAGATTTATTATACTTATTATCACTTAATAATCTAATTAGACATTTCATAGGGCAACATGGTAATAAAAAGATATAATGATCTACTTTGAAAAACAAAATATGTATTTGGGGTAGATTAAAATTTTATTATAGGCAGGGTGTTATTTTTAAAGAATGTGTCACGTAAGTTCACACTTACATAGCAGCAGACGCTACAATCTATGATATTTATGTCACAAAAGCTGTTAAGAATAAAGATATCATTACACAATGTGTCTACTCTGGATTTTATTTACAAGTGAGGCCCACGAAAATTATACAAATGTAATGCCTCCAAAAAGAAATTGATTTGTGAGGTCCTAGGAGGTAACACATGTGGCCCCTCCACTAAGGGAAAAAAACCAAAAACTAAAACCAAAGTTAGAACTTTGATCTACCCAAAGGCAGACTCACGAAACATATTCCCCGTACCCACCAAAAAGAACCAAAGATTAAAACATAAATACCCAAAAAATAAGCTTTGTTAAGTTAATGAAAGCACAAAACACATACCTTTTAAGTTTGATGAGGGAGTACAAATGTTTTCATTATTACAAGAAAGCATGTTGAGAATAAAATGGAGAAGACTTGGATTGAGTTTAATGAGGGAGAAACAGGGGTACGTAAAGGTCTTTTTATTGCAGCACACCAGCAACAACTATTAAGGAACAACTTTACTTTGCTAACAACTGCAATACGTAGTCAACTAGTCAACTCACTCACATAATATATGCATATTTCTCTCTGTTCACATTTTATATACATACGTATTTTTCTCTCTTTACATTTTATAACTAATTGTCTGAGTATTAAAATTGTCTACCAAATATTTTTGATTAAGGAATACAAAGCAAAAAAGATACTTGTAACATTACCTAGTATGTGGTTGTGCCTCACAGAGGTCAAAATTTCAAAAAAATAAATAAATATCTTTAATAGAAATCACCATATAGCAGGGTGCCTTTTGATCTGGCCTAATCTCTGTCCAACTAAAAACGTCTTAACTCTTAGTTCCTTCATTCTTGTTAAGGCATCATGTCAGTCAACGCCTCCTCGCAAACAACACCACTTTTGTTAGTTTCTAATTGGGTCCATTTTCGTAAAATCTTAAAGAAATAGACCTATTTACATATTTTTGCCCAATAATGATACCAAATCAGTATTAATCAAAAGTAAACTAGATTTAGATTTAGCAACTTCAGTGTAAGAAAAAATTTGAGAGAATCGAGATCTGCTGGCCTGGGTAAGTCCTCTAGATTTAATTTAATATAATAAAGTACAAGAACCACATATTAATTCAAAGCTAGACCAGTTACAAATTTGAAATCAACACAAAATTAGTATCAATAGGTCATTAGAAATCTAAAACCCTGGAGATTCAACAAAATTGATATAGAAAGAATACAAAGAAAAGAAGAAAGAAAGAAAAATGAAAAAACTCCAAAGATGTGAAGTCGCATGAGTGTCTTTCCAGTCAATGAAGTATTCTACGGCGTAATTAATCACTAGACCATTCTAGAATTAGTCAAAAGTTATTTACACAAAGTCATTCAACATGCCCCGTAATGAATGCATGTATTAAATACTATTAATGAATAAATATTAAATAGTATTATTTATTTTAATATTATTAAATATAATATTTATGATATTATTAATTAATTCTTTTTCTAGAATTTTATTTATTTATATATATATATATATATATAATTTAGAATTAAATATTAACAAAATTCAACTATGCGAACGTTAATATCATTTTTTAATATCATTTTAAATTAATTGATTTTTTTTCACTGTGACATTTTGGAGATCCTAAGATAAAAAGTTGTGTGGTAAATAGTAGAGGCTTTTTATCTTTTAAGAAGGATTGAGTGGCCTGTATATGTGGGCTTAGTAGGGTAAAATTTATGACGAATTTGATGTTTGTCTTTTATTGCTACCTAGGTATATATTAGGAAGTAAGTCTCTAAAGTTATGATGACTACATAATGGAACCTAAGAAATGTTATGTAAGGCATGATCGTGCATATGGGTGACAGTTAGGTGTGACAAAAATACCTACATGTCACTTATAACTTTTGGTCTAGTGGTAAACGTTCGATCCAACAATTGGTATCAGACCCAAAGTCACGAGATCGGTCCAATTAACTTTGCAAATTTTACAAATTCATAAAAGTAAAATAGTAAAGATTTTAATATATATTAAGTGAAAATTCAGATAAGCCTATATTTTGAATAATAACTAATATATTTAAGTCCTTTTGAAGGTAAATTTCAATTTATGTCTCATTTTCTAAATACGATTTTATTACTATGAACACTACAAACTAAAAAAATTCTTATGCTTTGTTACAAAGTTTTACACAACAAATTTTATTTTATACTTATTTTATTTTATTGTAAAATCATAAATAATATTTTAATTTCATTAAATATTCATACATATATATATATATATTTAATATGTTGCAATTAATAAACTCTTTTATAAATATTATTTAAATTTCATTAATTTTTATTATATAATAAAAACTTTAAAATGCTTGCGTTACTTTATGAACTCTTTGACTTTTTTTCTAATAAATAAATTGATTGAATGAATAAATAAAACTCTCACCAACTATAAATGCATCAAGAGTGGTTTTATTATTCATTCTTCCCAAATAACTATTATTATTTCTATCTCTCCATTACCAACATGGCCGATCAACCACAAGAACACTCTAATGTTGGCCTTTCTCAAGGAACGGGCTGTAGGACCTTGAACTCAAGGCATACTAAACCCCTTCCATGTGGGGCATGCAAGTATACAAAGAGGAGGTGTCACGATAAATGTCCCTTTGCACCATATTTCAATTCTGACCAAGGGTTAGAACATTTCGCACTAATACAAGACGTATTTGGTGCAAAACATATATTAAAGATGTTGAATCGTGTTGATGTTGACCATCGTCACGATGTTGTGGCTTCCATGTTGTTCGAGGCACGAGCAAGGTCAGCTGATCCTGTTCATGGGTCTTTCTCAATTATTCGTGCTTTGAAGCAAGAGGTTTGTTTTATCACATGATTATCTTCACTTTTAACCCTCTATTTTTTTTTCTTAACAAAAATACTTTTTATCATGAGTAAAGGTGATTTTTTTTAGATGTTTGTAGTGTTTTTCTTACATATGTTATCATCCATTCAACTTTCTTGCATCTCACTTTAATCCCAATTTTTTCTTATTTATTTTCAATTCTAGTCATATAATTTATCACAATTATTAATTTCTCTCATTTATTTTACTTATTATTTTCTCTATCACTTTCTTTCTTTTACCCAAATAACACATAAATGTCATATACATTTATTTTTTTTTCTTGTGAAAATAATAGTTTTTGTCCGTGTATATAATAAATATTTATATTAATGACTTGTATTTATTATAAAGAACAATGCATTTAATTACATATAGAACAATGGTGAAAAATCAAAGGAGACTGTATTTAATTTTTTATTTGTTTCAAAAGTAAATAAAATAGGCTTAATAAAACACTTATTTTTGTTTTAGTTATTTGTGTAAATCTAGATTTTTTAGAGCCTTTTTTCATGTATTCACACTTGGAATTACTAGATGAAGATTGAAATATAAGTAAATTGTACTTAAAATACATTATTATATTATAGTCATATGATTTTATCTAATAATTAAATGTGAAAATTTTGTGAATGCAAGAGAAAGTCCACGACATCAGGTCCATTTTTGAGTAACTCTGGCTACAGCATTTTTTTTTAATATAATTCATCTATAGTAATTGTCATGTTTGATTGTTTTTTTTCTTTTAAGACATGTTTGGTAAAATGGAAACAGAAAAGAATTAGGAAAAAAAATAAAGGTGGCCCCCACCTTTTCAAGGTTTATTTTAGTTCAATTTTTTTTTCTTTTAATTATATTTCATTTTCTTCTACAAAATATTTCCTTAAAAAAATGTGATGGAGACTAGTATCAGCAAGGGAATAAATCTAACACCCTATAAGGAAACCATTTAAGACTATTAAATATAGTATTTACAATCAAAGACTCAAGACCAAGAGCTTTCCTCATTGTCTTTGATTTTTTAATTTTTCCCTATCCTAAAACATTGCTTAGTCTCCTTCCATCCCTATCAGATGAATTTTTGTTAGTATGCATCCACCCTTCATTGACTTTACAAATTAGACACGTGTTAAAAAATTATTAGTCTGAATTATAGTTGAAGTGGTAGATTAGGATTAGTGATAATATCTTATGTAAGGGAGAAGAAAAGAGGGAAAAGAGAGAAATATTCATCCATGTTCATGAGAAATAATAAATTCATTGCATCAATGAATGAGAAAGAGGAAAATTAAGGGACACTTCTAGAAAGAGAAAAAATTAAATATAAAATAAAATTTAAATCATTTAATATAATCATTTAATGTATTTTTTTTTATAATTGTTCCCATGACATTATGAAGCATTCCTTAATAATTTCTAAAAAGTCATGCATTTTAATATTTGGTTCTTTAGAATATGATGTACTTATTGAATAAGAAAAAAAAAATTTCCTAATCAATTTGTCTTCAATAGGCGTAAATTTGTGTTTGTAAATTTCATGTATATTTCTATTTGTAACTGTGAATTAATTAAGTGTTCTTCACTTTTATTTATTTCTAGCTAAAGAAAAATATTTAAACAATCATTTTTAGAATTTAATTCAAGAATGATAAAGAACTCATTTTAAGTTATTCAGGCAGCAAATTTGAGAGAGGAGCTTGCTAAAGCTACTATGCAAAATCATCAGTTGATAAATACTGGAACTACATCTGCAACTCTTCTTGAGAGCCCACAACAGCATCATCAACAACAGCCACAACAGCCACCACAGCCAAACATTAATCTATCCATGCAACCATTTTATTCCAACAATTCAACTCTTTGCACCAATTTTTTGAACATGAATTCCTTCAATCCTAGTTTTGGTCACCTTCCAATGCAAACAACATCCTTGACACATACCTTAGAGCCTCTTCAATCCTCTACATTGTCCCAACATGAGGAGGAAAATATGATTCCCCAAGTATTTAACAATGACATCAATCTACCTGTTCACCCACCATATAACAACAATCCATCTCTTTACACCAATTTTGTGAACAACAGTTCCTTTAACCCTGGTTTTGACCCCCTTTCAATGCAAACAACAAACTCAGCACAGAGCCTGGAGCCTCTTCCATTCTCTACGTTGCTCGAAGGTGAAGAGGGAAATAATATTTCCTCATTATTCAACAATGAAACCACAGATTTCATTCCATGAATTATTATTGCTAGTTGTTTCTTGTTTTGTTGAATAATTAAACTTTTAGGATTACCCTTTCATGGTCAAGTTTAATATACATTGCTGGATAGTAATTTCAATTAATAGATATCATAAGAATGTTTCTAAGGTTAATTGTTTTTTGTTTTGTTGAATAACTAAATGTTTAGGATTACCCTTTCATGGTGAAGTTCAATATACATTGTTGGATAGTAATTTCAATTAATGTTTCTAAGGTTATATATCTCTTTTTCTTATCAAGAGTTGTAGAAAAGTTGCATTTATGGTATCCCAGCGAACGATAAAAGGATTAAAGCTTGAAGGACATGGAATTTTAAAAGTCAATAAAAAGTATAGAATGATTAATCTATGCAAACTTCTTTTCCTATATTCACTTCCATATCTTCTTTTATTTTCTTACAATATTTGAAAATATATATTATTATTTTTATTAGTTAGTCTATTTTAATTTTAAATTAAATGGTATATTTTAAAAGATAATACTTATAATTTAAATTTTTCATTACTCAATGGAAGATATTTTTAGTTGTTTTGGTTTGAACCTATATTTAAATACAACTTATACTCAATGCAAGTGTCTTATGTTAATAATTTTTTTTTTCCTATGAAAAACAAATCACATTGACCAAGAGGAAAGAATAAAGAAATAATATGAATTATAAAAAAAAAATTATAATTGGTAAAGATTCAATTATTCAGCCGCCTTTGAACCAATTTTGTAATTTTTTTAATATGATATTTTAAATAATATATAAATATTTAAAAGAATACCATTGATAATTAACTAATTTTAATTTCAACTTAGTGAAGAAGTAAGATATAGTGAATTACTTTTTATACTATTCATATCTTAATATAATAATATGTATGTTCAGAAATATGACAAAATAATGCTTTAGAAAAAGTTTCTTTTACATGTCTCTGTAAGAAACCAAACTTGCTCACACAAGCCTAGCAAATTGTCCCAATCTTCAATTTCGAAATAAGGAATAAAGAGTGCCATGATCGCCTAATAAACTCAATCTAAGAATCGTCACAAAGAATTGATCCTACGATAAAATTCAAGGTTTATTAAAAAAAAAATCAAAAGAGAAAACGCTCTCACAGAGATAAATTGTATTCAATTTGACCAAATGTTTTCAACAATAAGGTCAGGTCAAGTACTTAAAAACAAGACTAAAATGAGTGTGATCTAATTGACACCAACTACTGTAGAGGATCCGTGCCTTATAATTTACAACTATACCTACCACAGGATCCACGCCCCTATGATTTTTACAACTATACCTACCACACCATCGTGTGCACTCTACCTGTGCTAGTTCATAAACCATAACAATCTCACCTTATACAAAGTTCTAATGTCAACATAAAATGAATCTCCTTACGAATTAAAATTCCTACCAAGAATTTGCAAGATTGCATTAACAAGAATTTTTGCAACTTCAAGAAACATAAGGTTTACATGAGAATCCAAATCAATATCACTGCAACAAACTATTTGGAAAAGTAAAACTAAAAATGAGTTAACCTAGGAAACAAAACAATGCTTAAATATCCTGATTCTTAAGATTGACTGGGTGCCATTCTCAACAGATCAACTCATAGTACCTGTAAGTTATAACACCTACTAACAGTTCTAGTGGCAGACCTTCATCAGCAAAGGCTACAACCTTGGTTAATGAGCCGAGATATATATTAAAAGGGAGGAGGCAACAGGATCAACTCCAAGTTGAAAGGATTTAAACATAATCATGATTCACTCTTTTACCAAAAACAAAATAGACAGGACATGAATTGAAAGTCAAACACATGAGTTGAAAGTCTGATATACATTTAAATTTTTTATGTCTTCAACAAACAGAAGAAAATATGACATGAATTCCTAGGCAACAAAATCATGGAATTTTCATGAATTCCTAGGATGAGTTAGAGTATAAAAAAATACAGCATTACATAAACTCCCCCCCCCCCCCCCCCCCCCCCCCCCAAAAAAAAACAAATGAGGTAGCAATGGCTTGTGACAAATTCATCATTTCACGCCCAATATTCAGATAATTGTCACTTTGAGTTTAGCATGAAAAAAACAAGTAAAACTTGATTAAACAACAGCATAATAGTTTCAAGGAATGCATTCAGAGCAGGAAAATGAAGATACCACATGTTCAATAGAGGAATAAATCCAAAATCAATGAACTACTTTCTCTATCATCCTAACAACTTTCAAAAGTGTCACAAAAAAGTAACAGGCAACTCAACAGAAGAACAACCTATCAATTCACTTCAATTGATTCAAAAACACATTATATTTAGCATCCTAAACATTTGATCAGTCATCTCCAAGCAAACAGTAGTTATTTTCAGTTGCCCAATGAAACCAATGGGGAAAACAGATACCAAAGAAATCAAATGACCAATCAAAAAATTAAATAAACAAAAAAAAAAAAAAACCTAAAAAGGATTTTCAGGAGTGTCATGTTCATGATCATGATCATCGTTATTGACATTAACCGGCTTCTCTTGATTCAGCACACGTCCAGTAAGAGCATCCACCGGACGAGTATCGCGCGGCCCACCTTTACGGCCCATTGCCACCATCGGCGGTGGCGGCAGTATCCCAGCTCGAAACAGCAGCCGCTCCACTGGCTCCGAAGGTTGAGCTCCAACTGAAAGCCAATATCTAAAGAAAAAAAGTGAAACAAACACTCGTAATTCTTCTTTACAAAAATCTAAGTAAATTCTAATTTGATTACAATTATGATAATCGGAAAAAAGAGTAACATACTTGACTCTGTCGAAGTTGAGACCCATTCTCTTGCCACCGTCTTGACCTGTTACGAGTGAGTGAGTGAGAATCGATTTAATCATAATTGGGAATTAGAAAGAAGAAAAAGAAGAAAAGGGGAATAGAGAGAACCAGGTAAGGGATTGTAGTAACCGAGAACTTCGAGGTGTTTGCCATCTCTGGGGGATCTGCTATCAGCGGCCATAACCCGATAGAAAGGCTTGTTCTTACATCCGAAACGGGATAACCTAATCCGAACCACCATTTTCCAATTCTCTCTCAAACCTGATACTGCACAGAACGATGGTGCTGGCAGGGACAATAGGGTTCTGGGTTTATTCCTTCTACGTTTTTCTTCTTTGCAAGCCCTCTGTTGTGTTGTTCAGATTTCTTCCCCAAACGACGACGGATTAGCCCAAAATGCTTAAGGTCTTGACTTTTTATTTTTTATTTTTTTTTGTATAAAAAAATCTAAATTAACCTTATATTACAAAAATAAGGTTAATTTATTTTTAACTGTGCATATTTATGCTTTTTCATAAGTATCTCGTTTGATGCTGTTTTCCATCGCGAAACCCTGCTTACACGTTTTGCTTGTCTCTAGTTTAGGGTTTTAGCACTCTCGCTTTCGCTCTTCCTCTTTGTCACTCGCTCAATTTTTCTTCTCAATGACTAACAACAGCGAAAACTTCTCCATGGCAGATCTCACTTTTGGTGAGCACCTTCTTCCTCTCGTAACTTCCTTTTTCTCAATCATCTTTTTTTTTTTTTTTTTTTTTTTTTTTTTTGCATTTAATTAATTTTTGATGCATTTTCGATTGAGTTTTGTTTTGTTTTGTTTTTCCTGTGCAGCGCTCAACCAAGAGAATCGCGCCGACCTTGTCAATGCTCTCAAGGTTTCTAAACTGTTTTTCAGTTCCTGAAATGAATTTTAATATATATGATTTTTTTTTTTTTTTTTGTTTTGTGTGAAGTTTTAAAAATAATGGGTTAAGATTGGTTTATAGTTGGAATAAATGTTTTATGGTTGGTTTTCGGTGTTTGGATAATTGGTTAATATATTTTGTGCGTGGTTGAAATTGTGTGCAGAGCAAGATACAAAATCTGGCTGGGCAGCATTCGGATGTTCTAGAGAGTTTATCCCCCAATGTTAGGAAGCGAGTCGAGGTTCTTAGAGAGATTCAGGTATATCTTCGCATTGTGAATTTTACAGTTATGGTTCTGCTTTTGTTGTTGTTTGTGTTTTGTACTTTTGATTTGTTTTTTGTGTAGTTTATGCTTATACCTCCGTTTGAACTGTTTATTAGTGAAATCACTATGGACAGTGGAATCATTACGATTTTGGCACATTTGAAGTTAGTGTTTTATAGGGAGAGTTGATTTGTATGGTTTATGGTTTCTGTTAAACTTTTATCCAATGAGAAAATCTTGCTTGGGTTGGGGAAAAGCATTTTGCAATGACTTTCTTTCTGTGATTTCACTTTTCAGTTACTTTTTATAACTTTTATGTTTGTACCCTGATTGCTTATCTACATATATCTTGTGAGGGTGAAATGATTGTGTTGAGTTTTGAATTGAAGTTTGATCTCGTTTAGGCCTATTTCACTGATTGTTTTGACATGAGCTTCCCTGGTTTTTTCATTTAGTTACCCTGCAAAACTGAAAGATTGTGGTGTTGCATAATGTCAGCTTCTGAATTTGTTTATTGACTACACAGGGTAAACATGATGTATTAGAGGCAGAATTTTTTAAGGAGAGAGAAGCTCTTGAAGCCAAGTACCAAAAATTGTATCAGCCATTGTACACCAAGGTATCCTTGGAATTCTGTAATGTAGTGACATTGCTGATTCAGTTGTCCAATTTGAGCATACATAATGTATTTATTATAAATTGATGCAGCGATATGAAATAGTAAATGGTGTTACTGAAGTGGAAGGGGCAGCAAATGAAACAACAGAGGAGACAGAAGAGGATAAAGGTAGTAATAATTGAAATAAACACCTTATTCCTTTTTTGTTTCAATTCTCTGATATAGCAATCTGTTTTTGATTTATGTAGAGAAAGGAGTGCCTTCTTTTTGGCTCAATGCATTGAAAAATAATGACGTCTTAGCTGAAGAGGTTAGTCAATGGTGTTCAGCTCTCCACCCCCCCCCCCCTCCCCCCAAATGCTCTGAGTTTTGCATCGAAGTTAATTTTTTAGTTGGACTAATAAAAGTTTAAGTGATCCTTTTACTGTTTTATGAAGTAGATTTCAGAGCGTGATGAAGGTGCTCTCAAGTTTCTTAAAGATATCAAGTGGAGCAGGATAGAAAACCCTAAAGGATTCAAGCTTGAGTTCTTTTTTGATACCAATCCTTACTTTTCAAATTCTGTCTTGACAAAAACATATCATATGATTGATGAGGATGAACCTATACTGGAGAAAGCAATTGGGTATACTGTTCATTTTACATGAGGCTATTATGAATCTGCTTTCATTGTTTACAATCTTGTCAAAAGTGTCTAGCTTGATGTTCATCAAGGTTTGATTGCTGTTTTTCTTTTATAGGACGGAAATTGAATGGCTCCCAGGAAAATGCTTGACTCAAAAGGTTTTGAAGAAAAAGCCTAAGAAGGGTTCAAAGAATTCTAAACCAATTACCAAAACTGAAAACTGTGAAAGCTTCTTCAATTTTTTCAATCCACCAGAAGTCCCTGAAGACGATGATGACATTGATGAAGATATGGTATAACAGTCTGTTTTGATAAATTTTAGGATAAAAAAATGAATATTTTTTTCTATTGCTATAACTGTTTCATTTTTCCTATAGGCTGAGGAACTTCAGAATCAAATGGAACAGGATTATGACATTGGGTGAGTTTAATTACCTTCTGCTTGTATAAGCTGTCTTGTATTTCTGAATGGCCAACCTGTTACTTGATCATCATACACTGTCTAAGTATAGCTGTTTATTTATGTTCACTTGGCATTTTCATTCTTGTATCTATTGTTAATTAATGTTGATTTCTGTCTAGGTCAACAATAAGAGACAAAATTATCCCTCATGCTGTATCATGGTTTACCGGAGAAGCCATTCAAGAAGATGAGTTTGAAGGCCTGGAGGATGATGATGAAGAAGATGAAGATGGTGAGGAAGAGGAAGAGGATGAGGATGAGGATGAGGATGAAAATGAAGAAGATGATGATGAAGAGGAGGAAGACAGTAAGCCTAAAAAGAAGGTATAATGTTAATTGGTTTGGAGGGTTGAAACCTTGGTTTATTCTTTTTTGAGGTTTGAACCTGAATTAATGCATGTTTTTCACCTGCCATGCTTGTCAAATTCCTTTGGAATGTTGCTGCAGTCATCTACCATCAAGGTAAGATATTTTGGTTTTGTGATCTAAATAAAATTACGTCATATTCTGTGACATTATACAGTTAACACTCTCTTTATTTTCCATCACTCTGGTCATTGCATTTCTGATTTCCGTTTTGGGTTATAAATGTACAGAAGAGTGGAAGGGCAAAAGTTGGTGATGGTCAGCAGGGTGAGCGACCTCCAGAGTGCAAGCAGCAGTAGTTGTATATTTCTTCGGACTGTTGTTGAAATTATGTGTTTCAATTTCATGCAGTTTATTCATTTTCCTCCCTAGATCTTATAGTTGAAATTCATTTTTGCCAACCATTTGGAGAGAATGTGCTTACATATAGTCAGCAATGCTATGATTTATATTACTGTTGGAATTTGTAAGTCATACCAGATACTTAAAATATATTACAGCTTGTGCTTTGTTACTATAAATTTTCTTTTTAACTGTCTGTCTCCAGCTTGCTATAATGGTTTACTTCTTACGAATAAGAATTGACCATTCCTTGTACTGAACCAAACCAGCGAGAAATTAAAAAAAAATAAATTCATATAACAAACTTTATACTCATTTTTTTACCTATTCTTTTATATTATTATGAGATATAATGAATATGCAAGAAAAATATATAAAAAAAGAAGATATTGTAATATCGTAGAAGTATTGTACATAATACATATAGCATTTCTCGAAAATAAAAGTCCGAAGTATATGAATTAAGCTTCTTAATTACTTGAACTCTTGGAGCTTAGGCATACTTACAAAATGAAAGAGAAAATGTGTTTGGTTGTATGAAACTGTTTTCAGAATGCATCTTAAGACAGAAAATAAAAAATAGTTGTTTACAAGACTTCTCTGTAAACCAAATTGTTTAAATATACAATAACTTTTGCAACAATATTTTCGTGTTTTATTGTGTAATTCATTATTTGATGGTACTGTATCGTTTTAATTTTTTTAATTATTTTCTTAAAATTTAAACATTTTTTAAAATATAAAAAATTGTGTGTAATTATTAATAATTAATTAATTAACATAATAACGATACTGCCTTGCTATTTATCTTTCTCCATTAATGAGATATAATAAATTGATAAAATATACATACGAAAAATTTAAAGTTGATTCATTAACAAAATAGTAATAAGAATAACATATACTAATTTTTCTTGGGTCAACTGAATTAAACATCTAGCACAGCGAAATTTCATGGGCCGGGCCAAACAAAGAACTTAAACAGTAACATTTCATGTTCCTTCGCCAAGCAGTGGCTATGGAAATTGAAAATGGAGGGAAAGCAAACCCTAAACCCGACAAAACGGTTCACTCATATATATATATATATATTTATTTATCTGTGTGTATATATAATTGAAAAAAAGGAAAAAGACATTCTAGTTTACTTAATTCACTGACACTGAGCACTTCATTTGTGAACAAAAACAAATCATTGTTTGTTTTTTTTGGTGCTTCTATTCCATGGCAAGGCTGCTTCGCAACGCCAACACTTCCTTCCTCAAACTTTCTTTCTTCCACTCCAATTTTCTAACGGTGATGCATTATATACTTCTTTTTTTCTTTGGTAAAGAATGTTCTTTTATTTTTTATTTTTTTTTTGGATTTGTGTGTGGACGAATGAAGGTGATTTTTTTGTACCCTTTTGCTTGCAGCGCTTTGGCCTTGAACCAGGAGTATTGGGCACGTCTCAAGTTTTGAGCTTTTCAACTCTTAAAGGTTTTTTCATAGTTTCATTTTTGTTTTATTGTGTTAATATTACATTTGTGACATAGGGAATCTGTGTGTTGGATCCTCCAGTGCCTATTCATTTTGTTGTGTTTGACTGTAGAGTTTAGATGGATATTGTTGCTGTGAACCAAACAGGAAAATAAAAATGTGCATTTTAAGTGGTTTTTCTTTTATTATTGCACGAGTTTTGTACATTTTAGTCATAGTAAGCACATATGTTGCCTTGGAAATTTCTGTCTTTTCTACCTGGAAGGTTTTATGTTTCTTTGTTCTTCATATTTTTGGGGTTTACTTAGAGTTTGTGCTGATTTGAAGTTAGTGATGTTTTGAAATTTTTACACACTTGAAGGTAAAAGGAGGTCTAAATCAGATGGAAGTGACTCAGGTGAAGAGAACGTATCTAAGAAAGATTTGGCCCTTCAACAAGCTATTGATCAGATCACCTCTGCATATGGAAAAGGATCTATCATGTGGCTTGGTCGTGCCGTGGCACCTAAAAATGTACCTGTAGTGTCCACTGGTTCTTTTGCTCTGGATATAGCACTTGGGGTTGGAGGTCTTCCAAAGGTATCCTTGTATCTTTTTCTTCTGTTGTACCTGAACCAATGCTGAACACTTTTTTAATACATTGCTGATGA
Organism: Hylodesmum podocarpum; assembly: GCA_026586105.1. Classification (NCBI taxonomy): domain Eukaryota; kingdom Viridiplantae; phylum Streptophyta; class Magnoliopsida; order Fabales; family Fabaceae; genus Hylodesmum; species Hylodesmum podocarpum. Next base: position 2,437,288 of record JALJEV010000493.1, on the reverse strand, counting down.
CAAAAGCCTTTTCATTTTTTGTTGTGGTTGTTGGGGAGGGGTGGTTGGAGGCTCAATTTGTTAATTTTCCCTCTATTTTAGTTTATATACCATTATCTCTTGTTAATATTCTTGACTGATTGTTTGCGTTTTGATAGTTTACTCTGCAAAATATGTTACTTGCATTTTGGTTTGCATATGCGTTAGTTGGAATGTATATTGAGAACGGGAGAAGAGAGAGACAATCTTATGTTTCATCATGCAACTGCTATATTCTGAAAACTACATGTAACTGTGTTGTCTGTAGGGGCGTGTTGTGGAAATATTTGGTCCAGAGGCTTCTGGGAAAACAACTCTTGCTTTGCATGTGATTGCGGAAGCTCAAAAGCTAGGAGGTTATCCTTACGATGCTATTTTTGAAATGATTATTGAAAAGTATTAGCAGTAGGATTTCACAGTTGGAAACCCTTAAGTTAAAAGCTAATTCTTGTTGGGCCTATATCAACAATGTTTAGGTGCTTCCCTATTTTCAGTTGAATAAACAGGGTTGTATTCTGCCCTCCCCATATGTCATACATTTTAATATAGAAGGAAGAGGTTGTTTGTATAATTTAAATTTTATGGAAAATTATCCTTGGGGGTGGGAATGGATCCTCTCAAGTGGATTTTTCACTGGGATTTTCTCATGTGAAAATTGTAACCGTCAAAATCTTATATCTCTCTTTTTTATTATTTATATTTTCTCTCTCTTGATTTTATTAAGGATTAAGATTTCACTAAACAAAACTGCGACATAAGAGGATCCAAATCCCTTGGGGGCTATGTTAAGTTTGGGCTTATGCTCCTATAAGTTTATTGATAACAAGAAGGCTTTATATTTTTGGTGCTGTTTAACTTGTTAATAGTATCTTTCAACTTAACTTGTTAATAGCATCTCTGTTGATTGATTTGTTTGTATCATGCAGGCTACTGTGCCTTTATTGATGCTGAGCATGCACTTGATAAGACACTTGCGGAGTCAATTGGTGTAAATACTAAGAACCTGCTTCTCTCGCAGCCAGATTGTGGTGAACAAGCACTTAGCCTTGTGGATACCTTAATCCGGAGTGGTTCAGTTGATGTAATTGTTGTTGACAGTGTAAGTATGGAACTCTGCATGTTGTTTTCATTAATACATTTTATATACTTGTGCACATGGTTAGAAAGCATTGATGCACCTTATTAAATGCTTTAAATTACTTTAAAATGTTTTTTTTTGTGTTTTTGATATAATTAATACTTCTTTTTTCCCAATAAAAATGATATTTAACTTGTTACTATCACCCATGTGTGCACAATAGTATTATTTGTACATATATAGCGAGAGTGTGTAAGAGGTAAGGAATAGAATTTGCTATACAATGAAACTATCCATGGGTGATTAAGAATTAAGATTATTTCATCATCAAAAAGAAAAAAAGAATTAAGAGTATTTTACCCAAATCTAATCTTATCTATCTTTATGATTGTGTAGTCATGATTAACTCTTACACTCACCTGACATGTTTCCTTCAAGTATATGTTTGTCAGTGCGTATGTGTATAATCAAATACTTCTAATGTATAATTTTTGCAATTGGAGATCTTTGTAGCTGCCTTATTGTGCAGCAAATAATGTGTCTAATTGCAAGTTCTTAAGAGGCTGAAATATGTGATGTGGATACTGTTCTGGAAATGACATTTTTTAGCATAGACACAGTGTAACTCTAATTTTAGTTGTACTTTACTCTGTGTGTGTGTATATATTATTTTGCTTTTTGACTTTGATATGGTTTAAACTTTAAATTATTTCATTGATATCTTGTTTCACTAGTTTGATGTTCTTATGTAAGTCTGTAGGTGATGTCTTCAACTTTTTGCTATGTTTGCATTTATAGGTGGCTGCTCTTGTTCCTAAAGGCGAGCTTGATGGTGAGATGGGTGATGCTCACATGGCAATGCAGGCTAGGTTGATGAGCCAGGCTCTTCGTAAATTGTGCCACTCCTTGTCACTTTCCCAGTGTGTATTGGTTTTTATAAACCAGGTATCAGCAACAGTTTCATTGCTCTGTCATCAATTTTAAATTGTGAATATTTAATTATTTATTTTATACTCAGCAATTTAGCAGGCATTACAAATTTATGTTCGGATTAGGTCTGTCTGATGAGTGCTAATTCCATCTTTGTCTATGATTGTATTTTCTTGACCTTCAAAGCCAAGGTGGCTCACTTTTTGATTTGGTGGCTGAGGTTGGGCTTGGCTAGTATCTGAGAGCCAATGTGCTTTTAGGTTCATTACTAAGAGTTTGCTGTTGTAATTAGTATGTTTTATAACTTGATTGTTTTGGTGAAATTAAATGTTTGTTCCTTTTTTAGCTTTCTTCTGCTGTGTTCTTTCTTATTCAATGCCATTTTTCCTAGCTACATTTTCACTCTTTCATTTTTACCCTGTTAAAGCTGCATGCAAAATTTAGTGCATGCTTTTATGTGAAAAGTGTAGAGGTAAAAAGCTTAAGCTCTAAACTAATTGACTTGAAACTTTGGACAATGAGGATATACGACATGTATACCTTCTGTGAATGATGTAGTTTTAATTGAAGAATCAAGGGAAATAGTTAATTTTAAACTTGAGCATTGAAGTCAGACGTTGGAAATAAAGGGTTTTTGCTTACATAGGAGGAAGACAGTTAATGTGTTGATGTACATTTGCCTTTCTGATTATCTAAATGAATTGAATGTGATACTGATTTATTTGCACTGATGTATTCATGTGCAAGTTTCCATTTGCTAGTTAACCCATTTTGTAAATTTGTTGAGAGTTGAGCTTGCTCTGCCTGGCCTACATGATTGTGCTTGATTGAGATAATTGTTTGATCCTTGGGAGTGTTCTTGACATGCATATTATTATATTGTTGTTTGTATAGTGCAAGAATGTTTATCTTTTCTTTTTGATGTAAATAATTTTGTTGAAATTACTTGAGAGAAAATGTTTACTTATCTTTTAATTATGGGGATTCTTGTGTATGCTTCTCCAGGTAAGGTCAAAGATTTCGACATTTGGGGGATTTGGTGGGCCCGTTGAAGTTACTTGTGGTGGTAATGCACTGAAGTTCTATGCTTCTGTGCGGCTAAATATCAAACGAGTAGGGTTTGTCAAGAAGGGTGAAGAGGTACAACTATTCTTTAAGTTCTTCTCTTTCCTGCATTATTATTGCCATGCCTGCTCAAATAGTATGGTTCAAATAATCTTGAGTAAATATATGAACTTTTCTCTTCCCAATATATTTATACAAGTACTCTAATAACAGTTAGATTAAATGATCACCATTACGAACTGATCAAAACATTTTACTTATTTGCTCGTTAGGTCGTTTTAGTTTTACCCTCAAATTAATGCTCTTCACTAGCTGTCTAGGATAGTCGCTTTTCTCTGGCGCTTAATCTTTTGTATGTGGTCTCTGCTCCTGCAATATTTCACAGCTGCGAGTCTTAATATGATCTGAACACATTAAGGTCTAATTTATGGTACCAATAATTATCCTTTATGGCATTCAATTATGCAGACGTTAGGAAGCCAGGTTCTTGTGAAGGTTGTGAAGAACAAGCATGCCCCTCCATTTAAAACTGCACAGTTTGAGCTTTTATTTGGCAAGGGTATAAGTAGAGAAGGAGAGGTTATAGACTTGAGCATAAAATACAAAATCATAAAGAAGAGTGGTTCATTTTATGAATATAATGGCAAAAATTTCCACGGTAAGGATGCTCTAAAGAAGTTCCTGGCAGATGGTTATGGTGTGGAAGAATTAGCCACAAAGCTCAGGGAGAAGATTCTTAGTGTTGATCCAGAACTGGAGTCAGAAGCAGAGGAAATGGTTGGAGATGTTACAGAAGAAATGTCCAAGGTTCTTGATGAAATGGCATCACATGATTCCACTGAAGAAGAAGCTACTGCTACTGCTGCAGCTGCAGAAGTATAAATTTGCATATAACCTCAAAATATGGAGTGCTATAATTTCCCTGTTTCAGAAATGGACCCTACTCAAAAGGGTCCCTACAGATGAAGATGGCTCTAATTTCATGCTTCCTAGTTTGGAACAGCACCTTTCCTCCTGGTGAGCACAAGGCACATTGCCTTTGTAAATTGAAAATTTTGGTCACTTTATGCAAGCCATTGTGAGTCGTGGCTTGTCTAAGTTTTGTTACTGGGAGGAACAGACTATTTGATGAGGAATCAAGAGCCATAGACTGATCAATAGTTAAGTCATTGCTGATTATTTAGAAGGATATTAATGATTTGTGTGTATTTCTTTCAGTTAATTTATTGGCTTTAGGCTACCATATCAATTATCAACTAATTTTGCTTAACAAACCAAGGGAAAAAAAGCGGATAAGAATATCAACTTCTGCATTTACTACACAGTACTTTTTGTATTTCTAAAATCTACTAATGTCTTAAGTTTTGATGATATACTAATTCCATTAATGAATGATTAATCATAATATTTTGTTAAATGAATGAGGTAAAATATGTTGGTGTTCTTTTTTTAAATTTAAAAAGTTTGTTTCTAGTTTTTAAAAACTGTTTCGTATTAGTTTATTTAATTAAAAAATATATCATTTGTAGATCATAAAGTGATTTAGAAAGTGTTTTACAGTAGTTATAATGTATTATCTAAGTCACTTTAAGAAATAATTAAAATTAATAAATTTTCAAATTAGAACGATTAAATATGATAAAATTCTTAATAGACTAAAATTAAAAATTTTCAAAATTTACTATGACTAAAAACATATTTTTAAATGACTTTTAAACTAAGTATTACAAAAGTCTAATTTTAATTATATGACAATTTATAATCAGAGAAAAGTTTACGCGAAAACGTTTTATTCAATTAACCCATCACTGTAGGCGTGTTTGTTAATTTTGATAATAAAATTTTTATAGATTATTAAATTATTAAAATTTGATTTGTGATTGGTTGATGGTATAAAATTATTTTTCTACTCTTAGTTTATAGCCATTAACTTCATTTATAATTGGTTGGTTGATTTGTTATCACATAATGAAAAAAAAAAAAAAAATCTCAACATGTATATTAATTTATGAATATGGATACATATTTTACTATAATTTCATCTGGTGTTTCTGGAACAATTACCTTCCATGATAGGTAGTTGATCCTCCTTTCCTGAATAATTCTTTATAATTACTTAATGAAAGTTACGAACTTAGATATTATAATATTTGAAATTAAAGAAAACAAAGAAACAGATTTAAAATTGTGTTCAAATTTGATTGATTGCTTTGAATGAGTTGGAATAAGATGGATAGTCAAAACCGCCACCTCTAAAGCTTCCAACTGATTTTCCACAATGAATATTCATTGACTAATCACAATCTTAATATATTTAATACAATAACTACAAACCCAATTGTAGTCTCATTTATATACCATGACCTTTACATTTTGACCATCTTAATATACATTATACACATTTTTTATATTCAAAATTCTTTGATATTGAATTGATAGTTAATTCTAAAGTTTTTTAACTTTATTATGTTACAAGTTAATTGATTGATATTAGCTCATCCTAATAATTGAATCAGCCACTACTATTATAGTTTCAAGAAAATCAATTAGTTTATTTTTGTTGACTTTTACATTAATTTATACAGATCTGTGTTCGTTTCGCTTTCCATTTTTCGGATAATTGACAATAGACTAAACTATTATCATCAGAAATTTTTATTTTTTTTACAAATTGGCTTGGTTAAAAATAATATATATATATAGTTAGGTTATTTTTATAAAGACGTATTTGGAGTGAACCGTGCACGAAAACACTTAATATATAAAGGTCAAAAAATGTAATGGTAAAATATCATACTATTTTAATATATAATGACAAATCATGTACATATTGTTATTCGAGATATCATCATATAAAAAATATTACGATATGAACGATCACTATTAAGATATACATAATTAATATATGTACATAAAATAGTATCGGAACTTGAACAAAAAATTAGGGAGAGTTAAAATAAAATTTAATGCATAAATTAAATACATAATATCATATTATTTTAAAATAATTTATAATAAAAGTAATCATAGAAATACTGTTTTGTGGAGTCATATATAGCTCCTTCGGTCACAGTTTTCATAGTTTTATATTAAATATGCAACATATATTATAAATTAAATATACAACATCAAACAAATTTTGGTGATAATTAATTAATCTTTAGTGATAAATATGGTTGTCTATTGTTTAAGATAATTCAATTTGCAAATAAGATAAACAATTGAAACGAACACATGTATATATAATAATAAAACCAATTTAATTATGAAGCAAACATACATAATTAACATAAAAAGTAGTAAGAGAGTTGAATTGAATGGATTTGAAGGCTTAAACTAAGATAATATAATAACAAGGATTGATGCATGCATCAGAACCACAGAAAAAATCAAAATGTGGTGTTGTTGGTCAAAGTTAGTGGTCAACTTGGTACTGTGCCAAGTCAGCAACCACTCTTCTCACTGCTTCCTCGAAGCCAGCCTCGTCCCATTCAATTCCCTGTGTTAACATCAAAGCCTTAGTATTCATCACTCAAAAATAAACTAAAATATTAAAAAGTCATCTTAATGATCATCTTTTGGTTTATATAGTCTTTGATGAGTGTGACATTTTGCTCTATCTTCTTCATGATTTTAACTTTTGAGGATATTTCGTGTTTTATGTTTTTAGATGAATTCTTAAAATAAGATTTATTTTTTATTTTATTTTTATATTAGAAAATAATAACAGATTATGTATATATAATTGATTTTTCTAAATATATTTAGAAAAATCTGATTGATATGTATTTAGTTGATCACTAGATATTTTTTAAATTAGAATTATATAGTTGAATTGAAAAAATGTTGAGAGTTCTTAAAATTTAAATTTATTATTTAAAAAATCATGAAAAAATTTTAAAAATCAAATTATATAGTCAGAAATGATCTAACTTGACTTATAAAATTAATATGTGACGGCAAATAATACATGCAATATAATATAATGACATTTGATAATAGACTGACTATAACTGAAACCAATTTGGAATGGACTTTCATAACATAAAAATTGTGTCGTTATTATTTAGTCATTTTGTCTATAATTACAATAAACGAAACAAGCAGCACCACAAGTTTAGGTTTCTTCTTTTAGGAGACAACTTTATGTATATAGAAATTATATCAACAAATTTATGCTGATTCATCATGTTCAATGGCTGCCAAAATAGAACCAACTTTTTGAATTGAACAAGAGTTTTCTATCATCCAGGAAGGTGACAATTCAGCACACGTACCAAACCACCTTTGCAATCAAAATTGCACTTTCGATGCTCCTTCCTAATTAAATTTATCTTTAAAATATTGTTATATGTAAAATAAAATATATTACTTTTCATCATTATACTGATCAAAGGAGGTTCTTGGATCCTGCATTTCTTCTATCTAATCTTATTCTCTGATTACGAATTCTACTCTCATGATATAGATATAGACTTATCATGCGCCACCCACTTTGAAAAGTTGACATATGCAAATATATATGTAAATGTAGCTTTCTATAAACTTATATTTTATGGGGCTGATTTTGAAAGTTACCATCTTCCTTATTGAAGCTAATTATATTTGTGAACGAGCACATGTTTAAATTGTTCTACTTTAATATATTAACATAAATACTTAAATTAATTCATAAACAATATAGCCACTTGTGGCTATATATCCTAAATTTGTATACCTGTTGCACATCCTGTTTTGAATGTCTGTATATAAAGCAATTGATTCATAATAAGGACAATATATAGCTAAGTTAATCATGCACTCTTGTAACAAGTGTGCTTATTTATAATCAACCAATTCTCAGAATCTTATCCTAAAGGAAAATATTTACAAGAATAGTTTTTGTGTCTAACAAATTTAAATTAAATTATTAATATAAACATTATAAATATATGCTAACATGTGATATATGATATATATCATATTAATATATGTTATCATATTCAGCATTTGTTAAACAAAAATTATACAAGAGAGCAACTAATTAATTAAGCTTCCATTCTAACATTTCTTTCTAATTAACGAAGTTAATCTATACTATTAATGAATATATTGTTGTTCTAGAGATAAATTATGAACATACCTGAATAATCCTTAATCTGAAGGTTAGTTGATGAAGGGCATTATTATTCTCTTCTCCAATGTGGGTATTTGCATCCATGGAAACCAAGCTCACATTGTGAGCTCGTTTCAAAAATTCCAATAATCGGATTAGTATATCAATTTGAGAAACTTGTCCTCTCATATTCACTTGCAAGTCCACCATTCGCTCTTGTGATGAGCTTGATTCCGGTACATGAGAAACCCGAACAATTAATCTTTCATTTGATGTTAAAGAAGACTTGGTTTCTTCTTCATTTGTAGATTCATTGGGTGGCATAAGTGATGACAACCCTTGATTACTCTTACGTAGTTTATCAACATCAGCCATCAAAGAACTCAATGTCTCCTTTGCTGCTATTAGTATAGACGCTTTGTCTTTCTAACAAATTACAATGTTCAAATTCAAGCCATTAGTTTTTGAATATCCTACTCATGAGAAAAAAAAAGAGAAACTATATGTAACGATAACGTAAATAGTTTTTATATCATCATCTAATTACAAATCATTATAATGTTAAGTTTGTTGATTTTATAATAACTATGTTAATCTTAAACTTTGCATAAGATGAACCATGCATAAATTACTATGATGTTAAATTTGCTGATTTTATTATATTGTCTTAAAATTTATATACCTATTAATCTCTATATATTATATACACCTTCGTTTTGTTGTTTAATTAAAACTGGTATTTTATCTAAGCTATGTCAAATTTGATTAAAAAACCATAATACATTGCATGTAAAATAATATTGAAATAACTAAGTTATGGTGTTAATATCAGTGAAATTGGTTAGTTTTGTACCTTTGTTCCTGGAGGAAGCAGTGCTCTAAGTGCTTGAAAATTCTCGTTGAGTTTCTCACGTCTTCTTCTCTCTGATATCATATGATGCAGCTGGGTACTGGAGGGACGTGGTGTTGCTTGAATGCGTTCTCTTATTCTCATAAAGTTCAAGTTTCTAAGGAATGCAAAAGATCTCTTCATAAAGCTTTGTCTTCTGAAATTGGATGTTATATTTGGACCTATGTGTGGTCTATATCTCTGGAAAGCACTAGCATCCGGATGCACAACAGGGTTTTGAGAAGTTGGAGATATAACATGGAGGATTGCTCTCATGATTGCATCATCATGTTCAATTTCTTGTGTGGGGAATTGGGTTAAAGGTACATGTGTTAATGGTTGAATGGCTGTGTTGGGGATTGGCTGCATTGGTGCCACTCTTGGTCCAACAAGGGTCTCATGATGAAAGTGGGATTGAGAAGTGCCTGGAATGCTGAATAGAAGTGATTGACATTCAGGGCTACCTGTGGATATTGATCTCAAAGAAGATGAAGATGAAGTTGGTGCGTTTTGATCTATTTGGTGGGACTGTCTTGAAAAATCTTCAGGAAATAGACTCCTTAGTGCTGTTTGAATGTCTACCTGTAAAGAGAAAAGAATGGGAAATTAAAATTCAGTAAGAATTTTGATTCATGTTTTTTGGTTAATGAAAATGGCATTATGTATTTCAATATTCTGATATAAATAATTGCTTACTTGGGACATATTTAAGAAACCAAGCTCAATTTCTCCTTTGTTACACCCCATGAAAACAGCAGTCTGAGAAGAACAAGGCACAAGCAGTGACTTAATAATAAGATTCCTGGTTCATCATAAATCATATTAGGAAACAAAATATTAAAGAATTTTCAGGTTCTTTGACAACAAACCAACCTTTATCCTTGCTTCCTGTAAAATAAGAGAAAAAAAGGAAACTAATTTTAGTAGCTAAAAGATAATTAAACAACGTTGATTTGAACTTTGAAGGGAATTCTCTTTCATTAGAAGAATAAATTACCTGAAAGAATTGTGTTTGTACTTCTGTGGATGCTAGTCTAAGAAGTTCCAATTGTTGAAGCTCTAGGTAGGAACGTTGATTCCTAAATGCTATTCCAGGAACACGGCTGAATAAAACAAAAATAAATTAAGTTTATTTATTTTTATTTATAACAATAGAATGCAGAAGTAGGTGAATTTGCAATAAAAATATGAGAGGTAGCCTTACTCATCATTGACATCAAATGTTAGTGTCCGGAACTGACTAAAAAGCTGTTGTGCCACAGTCCCCAAACTAGAGCTTGGTTGGTTGTTTCTTACATTATTGTAGATGCCATCCAAGAAGCATAAACGACTATGCAAGGGAAAAAAAGAGCCTCAGAATTATGTTATGTGTATAAATAAAATGGAATAACAGATGTATATTCATATATGTATATTTATATATATGTACTTGGGTGAAATGGAATCAAGTGCCCAAAGACATATGTAACTGCAACCAAAAGACTGCACCAGAAAGTGGATAAAATCAGTTCTGGCGGCTACAGAGAGAGAGAAGACACTTTCCATGGGGTGCATGGAGTTTGATGCTAATGCTTTTGCATCATGATCATAATGTAAAAGAGTATATGTTTTGTGTCTCTAGTTATACTCTTTTTTCCCTCTCTATATGCCATTTGAATTTATTGATATATATATCAAATGCAATCTTCTGCTATATAGTGTTTGTGGGGTAGTGGCTATGGCTTTCTTGACAAATCAAACAAAAACTATATATTAAGCCATAAAGACATATAATATGATGAAACAGAAGAATGAAGATGAGGGAGACAAAGTTAAAATAATCTTCAATGGCTCATAAATAAGTAGCTATTGAAAATTTCAAGATTCATGTATATTTATTTCACGTGTGAAAGGAAGGAATGGATCAAGGAGAGGAAGAGAAAGGGTTTGGAAAAGTACTAAAGTAGGTGATCCTACTTCGAGAACATATATAAGATGAGACATGATATGAATATGAAGTGTGAAACCACAACAGATGGGTGAGAAAAAGTAAATAAGAGAAATAAAAGGTGACCAAAAATAGAAAAGAAATAAAATTAAGCACCAGCAGCATATGAGAAAATTATTGTGTTGTTGTTCTAAGAGTTTGAAAAGTAGTTGTAGTTGTAAGCACTGAATCCATAGAAGAAGATAGAAGTTGATGAGTGGTTTTAAGAATTGATGGAAAGAGAAATGAAGGAAAGAAAAGTATAGTAGGAAGCAAAGAAAGGTAGGGAATGGGTGGAAAAGTAGTAAAGTCAAAGTCTATGCTTGAAAGGTTTGAAAATTAGTCAAGGCTGGAAGGCACGGTGTTTCTTTCCACTTGACATCTTTTCAATTCTTTTGAAAATTCTTCTACTTCTCACTCTTGCACTTTTATTTATTATAATTTCTTTGTTTTGTCATGCACCTTATTATTTTAAGCACATAAATATCATGATGGAGATTTATTAAGTTTAATTAAGTTATTGGATAGATATTGTATTTATATGTATCATTAGTTATAAAATATGATTAGAGATAAATATGTACATGTTTATGTTAAATGAGTGAGTAGATTGATTGAATGATATATAAGAAAAATAAATTTCTTTATTAAAATTTGTTGGAGAAAATAAAATAATTATGTTTATTATAAATTTAAATTAATTTATGAGAAAAAAATTTTTTTTTGTAAATTTTTTAAAATTTATAAAATAATATTATTTTAATTCATTTTCTTACGTTCCTTTTTATAGGTTACTTTGAATAAGTTTATTTTCAAGCATGCTTTATTGTTATTCAAATACTGCTAAAATAAGGAATTATATTATGAACTATAGACACAAAAGCTCTGCCAAGACATTGATTGAGACAACTAAGTCAAACTATTAGTTTATTAATGATATCAACAGGTAATGTGTTACATATTATTTGTTAATAAATGTGAATCAAGTGGTAATGTTATCATTTAATTACTAGGTGTAATTTTAATTTAGAATACGTACAGCAGCCACTTTTGATTCTTCTGTGCATGTAAGCTTGCAACCACCGTTACTATTATTATATTATTGATATTTAATAATATTTATTTATTAATATTAAAAAAATTATTATATATCATTTTAATAATATTATTTAATTAAAAATATTGTTAAAAATATAAAACATTATTATTGAAATTTGATAGAAGTATATGATAATAACATGCAAAAATTTGATAGAAGTATACAATTATAACAGTCATTTTTGCATTTCTACGAAACGAACGAGGAGAAAGGACAACGCAGAGACGAAGAATAATTAATGATTAAAATTTGTAAGTAATAAATAATTGTATAAATTTAACGAATAAAATTATGTTATAAAAATCGAGATAAAAAATAATTATAAAGACGAAACAAAATACACATGCATGTATAATTTATTGAAAATAAATATGTAGCAGAGGTTAAGAAATTATCTTTCTTCAAAAAAGCAAAACATTTTGAATTCTTTTTGATAAATAAGCAAAAACAAGTTTGATGTAACACACCCTTTATATGTCATATTATAATACCATAATATTATATTAATTAATTAATTTAAAAGTTTATATGAGTATTTAGAAATCCAGAGGAATTTAATTCAACTTAAAATAATTCACAATGATAATATTTTAATTCTTGATAATTAAAAAGAAACAAGATTATCGTTTAACTCAGAGCTAGCGGGCTAGAAAATATGTTTAAGCTTATAATAATTAGATAAAAGTGTATGTAAATATAAAAATTTACTTTTTGTGATCTTTGGAATAAAAAGAAATTATAGTTACAAAAACTAAAGTTATTTTAACAAAATTATAGACTAGAATATTAGCTTAAAAATAAGATCAGTAAAATTATATTTTCATCAGCTTAAAAATAGGCTTAAAATCTTATATTCTAGTTTTTGGGATTTTTTTATTTAGAAAATAGAGAAAATTATGAAAACTGTCTTTTTGTCAATATAGAAGAACAACCCTTAAAGGTTATTTCGTGAAACAGAAGGCTTTAGATAATTAAAAGATCACAAAACACTTAACAATTACATTAGTGATGGTCATTAAAAAAAATTCAAACAATACTGTAGATAATCGTTAAAGATGAATTAAAGTTTATAATCTTACGTCCACATTGATGATTAGAAAATATTAGACAAAGATGTGATAATAAAAAATAAAAATAATTTTTTTTTTAAATATATTCTTTGTTATATATATATATATTTACAATAGTTCATTTATATAAAATTTTAGAAAACTAAATATAAAAAATATTTTAAATAAATATATATAATTTTTCTTAATTATCTTTGATATTATTTATTTTTCTAATTATAATATTCTAACACATAATTATGATTACAAGTTTAATTTCTAGCCATCCACTAAGGTATCAATCTTTGTCTTTTCCTCTTTCCTCTATGTATGTTTCCTCTAAACTTTCATTTCATTTTGCATTTTTGCCCAACTAAAAAAAATATTTTAATTTGTATTTATCAGTCTACTCTCATTTCAAGCACAAGGAAATATTACATAATATTTTTGCTGATAAGTTGCAAAGGAAATTTATTAAGAAGTGAAAATTTTGAAAACTTGGGAACTAAGCTAAGTTGATAAAAAAAAAATACTTTAAAAAGACAAAAGAAGAGCGAGTATGAACATAAAAGGTTTATATTATTTTATCGAATTGAATTATATTTAATATTTTAAAAATATTTAAATTAATTGATTATTTTTTTTTAAAGTCAATTCTGATTTAAATTTAATAAGTTTATAATTCAAATTTGATAAATTAAATATATTTTGTTTACTAGTATATGTTGTAATAAATCATTTATTAAGTTATTAAATATATTTTAATTCAAATAGTATCTAAAAATAAAAAATTAAATTAGATTTTAGTTGAATGAATTATTTTAAGTAATTTTGTTTTAAATTATTATTATGATTAAATTAAATATAGCTATTAAAATACTTGATCTATATTCTTAAATATTATAAAAAAATATAAAATTAACATAATTAGAGTGACTTTTAATATTTAACTAAATTTAGAGTTTAATTTTATTTACACAAAAGTTAAATAGGAAAGTGCAACGTCTTCTATTTATTTTCATCCCTCCTATATATGTGACAGTTGTTAACTATGTGAATGTGTAACGAAAGGTCAAGTAAACCTCTAGTGACGCCGACTAATGCCTATGAAATATGGTACATAATTTTTTCCTAGACTTCTAAAGTAGTTTTTATTTATCTATCTTACAATAACAATTATGGACCAAAAATTAATGATTTTTTATTTTAGAGGTTGAAAATTAAAAATATAATATACTTAGGACCAAAATTAAATTTACTAATTTTGTAAGAATTACAGTTAACGAATTAAAATTTTTGAAAAGTATTTTAGAAAATGATGCATGTATTTGTTGAAAGTCCAATATTGAAGGAGTGTAAAGTCTCACATCTTCTAGTGATGGGACCAGTTGCATATATATAATTGGGAGACAAACCTCACTTTACAAGCCAGTTTTGTGGGATTAAGTTAGGCCTAACCCACAATTTTTACATGTATCAGAACCTATTCTAGATGTCAATGAAGATATTGGTCCACCCGTTATAGAGTCAATATTAAATTATCCATTGAATATCGGGTCGTATTGAAATACCCTATTTGAATAATTTCCACAAAAGTTCAATCATCAGAATATAAACTATTTTATATAATAAAATAAATTAAAATACATTACCTCAGTGGTGTTGAAAAATAAATTAAAATACATTACTAGACGGTGTTAAAAATCTGAATATTTTACATAATAAAATAAATTAAAATTCATAATGTATAATGTATAATAAATTTATTGAATTTCGTAACAAAATCTCTCGGACTCGTACAGAATCTAATTTTAATTGATTGATATTGTGTATTTAAACTTAAGTTCTTGTTCTTGTGGATATGAATGTTAATATGTATTTGTAAATGAAAGTTACTACAGAAATTACTCAACGGATAATGAATTTTTTTCTAATAAAGACGAAGATAAAAGATAAAAGATAAAAGCTGCCATGATAAGTTGGGAGACTAGGACAGAGATCACACTTTTTCTCAGTACATCATTCTCTATAGAACCCTTCTATATCTCTACTCTTGGATTTACTCTTGATTGTTATAAAATGGTCTCTTCTTAATATAGATACGTGTGTGGTTATAAATCTTGTTTCGTAACATAGAAACTTTATTTATATTCCAACAATCTAAAGGACTATAATTCTAGAAAAATATTTAGTTGACAAAACTAAAAGATTAATAGTTTTATATTTTAGAAAATAGAAAAATACTGAGAAAAATAAAATAGCAGCTGCATGTAACTCCTATTTTTTCTCTTCCCGCTCAGGAAATAATTGCTACAACTTGACGCAGATAACTGTTGGTGCACTCTCCTTGTGCTACCACTTCACATATGTTTCCCCGCAAGTGGTACTTGCATTTCAACCTTTTACAATACATTATAAAAATAGCCTCAATAATTTGTTTGAAAACAGTCCTTTAATATATCGTTTATAAATGAGACCCTGTTCATTTTGTCATTTTCCAAAACCAGTTTCCTAAACCAAACATCCTCCTTGTTCAACTCCATGAAGATAGCTTCCACAACTTGAGCTCGTTGGTAACGTTGTTCGGCATCATCACTGTCCATTTAATTTGAGTTTAAGTTAATTATTTTTCAATATGCAAGTTCAAGACCATATCAAGCTATATCAAACCTTCCTGAAAAGCATCAATTAATTATAACTACATGTTAAGTATAGCAAACAAAAAATGAACAATATTTTTCTTGAGAGTGGATTATGATATGGACACGTGGAAATGACTAAGGTAAATAAGTCAATGTGTTTTCTTGGGTTCTGTGTTTTGTTCAAGCTGTATAATTGAGTTCTTCAAGTAGTTATGTTGTTGTTTAAGTTAGTATAGAACATAACTAGTATAAGACATAATTATTGTTTGTGACTAAAAGTGAGAGGTTGACAAGAATCTAGAGATATTTTTTCATAGATTCATAGATTTGTAATTACGGACATATTAACTATTTTGGTCGACCTGCCTTAATTAGATTTATAGTTGTATACACACTAATTACTCTGATCGACTTGGTTCAATCCTAAGAGAGTTGATTATGATACAAATTCTAGTACAATGTGATAAACTGAGTTACTTCACGAGATAATACCGATTTCACTCCCATCACATCATCTCACTGGTTACATTACGTAAAATTTTCTTTGCATTTCTTTTTACAAACTAAATATATAGTTTTATTGGAAATAATCCACATCACAAAAAAATTCAAACTTGTACCAAGATTTTGCAAGCACGGGAATATATGGTAATTGAAACAAACTTCAATTAGCATAGATTTAGATTATTTAAGTCAAAGAGAATTACAAAGGAAGCTTCCTCTCATTTGCATGCGTCATCCTCCATCCTTGACCATCTTACTTCCCTTCTATATATATTTCCTCAACGACTTCAAGCTCATTTGATATATATATAATATTTCTTCACATTGTCAATAAAAAAATCATATACAGTAGATAACAAGGACAAATCAGTAATTTAATTTATATGATATAAGAGAAATTCTTAATAACTAAAGCTACTACAAAATAACTGTGAATATAATTTACCTTAGCTTTTTCATGTATGAATATGAGCCAAACACTTTCATGCTAAAAATCTTCTATATGCCTTTAATAAAAACTTTATAATGGAAAAATATATTTGGATAGGAGAAAAAGAAATATAATTACGATAAGTGATAAGATATATTAAGAAGAGAGATAAAAAGAAACAAGAAATATTGCTAAAATATTTAAAATAAAAAATGTTCAAATATCATCCATCTTTTGTAATAGCTAGAGGGTGTTAAACCAGACAAAAAAAAAAAAAAAAAGAAGATGTCAGATGATTGTTTTAAAAATGTTAAAACATGAACTTAAATAAGATTTCAACAAGAGTTTAAACTTGTGTAATAGATGAATCACTTTAACAAGTTAAAACCCAATTCTATTGTATCAAAAAGTCTTGCTTTACCATGTTCATACAATCTTGTTTTACTTGTAACAGTGTGAAAGATGAGAAGTTCTATTTTGGTATCGTATTATCTAGACAAATACATAATTGATAATGATATAAACTGAATTTAGTGGTAATCCACCGTACCCATACTAGTCAAAGGGCATCCCTAGATTTGATTGTGCTAAAACTCAAATCATTGTTCTGTGGTGTCAGCAGCATCTTTGATTTGGTGGGTTGTGCGCAACTAATAGCCGTAATATATGAAGTTTCAATGTTCTTTCGTGTGGCTGTGTGTGTCAGTTCCTCATTGTCACAACGTCAGCCTCATACAAGTCTTCACGAAATGTTGCTTTTGCATTTTTCCACCAATTTTCTGCTTCTACGACAAACCCGTGAGTTCGTACTTTTTGGGGCCCTACTCGTTAGTTATCACATCACGTCCAAACTAGAGTCTTCTTCTTTGGGACCAGAGTCATGTGTTACCAAACATATATTAAGGTAAGTAATTATATTCTTAGAACATATCTGTAACGTAATTAATATCAATTGTTAAGAAATAAAAATAATTTATCCCATGAACAATGGACAAACTCACAAACTACTTAATATAGTTAAAATCGAAAAAGAAAATCTAAATATTTATTTCAGTATATACTAATCATATGTTTGATTAAGAAGAAAAGAGAGAAAAAAACATGGATAATAAATGTATATTATTCTTTAAGAGAAAGTAAAAAAACACTTTAAAAATATTATAAAAATTAATCATTTTTTAATTTTGTAATTTGAATTTTTAAAATTTCCCACCTTCTTTGTTCTTCCCCTCCATATCAAATAAATATGTAATAACAAAAATAACAGGAGTAAATTATTCTTGTATCTATTATTTTTGATAGATTTTATAAACATTCTTACATTTTTTTAATCTTTTCGTAAAATTTTTTAATTATTTAAAAAATATTACACCAATACCCCTACAACACAATGATCCTTTTGTTTTAAGGAAAAACATCAAACAAGCATCTCTCTAAAACACAAAATGATATAAAGTATAATCTCACAAAATACAAACATATTAATATAATTTTATCATAATAATATAACAATAATATAACAATAATAAAACAATAATAATAATTTAATTACCCACTTTTCAGAATTACTAATCATCATATATTTTAATATATATATACACACACTGTTGATATGAATTCATACAATATATTGAATTAAATGTTTTAATAATTTTATGTAAGTTTATACTGAAATAAACAATGAAAATAGGATTGTTTTCAATACATATCTTTGAAAACAATAACAGACTCATATTAAAGTTATAGATTTATAATTAAAAAAAAATAGTAAACACACTTTATAATTTTTATATACTTAACTTAAACTGTTTAATCTTGTGAGATAATGTCAATTTAGTCAATGAGTGAGTAAATGAAGAGTCTATTACTCAATAGTATTAAAGAAAGAGTGAGTGGGCAGGTTATGTGTCATAATGGTTAGTGACTAAGGATCAAATGGAAATTTTTAGAAAAAATTTTTAACAGTCAAAAAATAATTTGCCTCTTTCGAAAGACTCATTCTCTACTTACCACCATTGACACTATTCTATCATCCTCTATCTTTTTATTCCATGGACTAAAGCTCAAATTTACAGTCAACTATAGAATAAGATACCCTCACCAAAACAATGATCATAGGATATTATAAGTACTTAGTAACCTCAAATTAAATTATGTTACAAAATCTATATCCATAGGATGGACTCGTTGACCAATTTATCTTTGCCTTCATTTAGCAACAACAACAAAATCAGTGTCATTATAACAGTATCGTATTGCTTATTGTTTTGATTTTTTCTGTTAAAATTTTTAAATATAAGAAATTAAAATATTATCAGAAATTGATTTATACAATAATGATTCAAATATTCAATGCTGTCCATCTAATACCTCTTATTAATTTTACTATTCATTTTCAGATTCAACTTACAATCCAACCTGAGATTTATGAATCCCAACCTTAATCCTAAGATTCATGTATGTGACATATCAACTCATTCATTCTTTAATGTTATTGACCAATTCGTCAGAGACATGAATGACTAATAAAGTTAGTGATGATTTTTTTTTTTTTTTTTTTTTTTAATTTATAGATTAAATTGAGACCACCTCATTAAATCAAAGAACTATAAATATTCTTACTCTAAGTAGTTATTTAATCTTAATAATATATAATATTTTCATTCTGAATATTTTAATTTTAGTCTTATAATATTTTATTTTATGAGTTTAATTCCTCTGTCAGATTTAACAGATAAAATTTCACTAGATTGAGAATATTTTGAAACAAAATTTTTACAAAGATAGAAATGAAAGAAAATAAATAATGACTAAAAGCAAATTACCTACTCCTTCTATTTCAAATCACACGATTTTTTAGAGAAAAAAAAAAATTTCATATATTTAAAAAAATAATAAAGTATTAATTATTTTATTCTAAAAATATCCTTAATTAATTAATTCTTGTAACTTCTCTTTCTAATATTATATTTATTTACTTTATTAATTTTCTAATGAATCAATAAAATGAAAGAAAATACATATTAAGAAGTTATATTAATATTTATTTAAAATTTAAAAATTAATAGCATCATATAATTTCAAAAGCAAAGAGTATTTTTCATCGACAAAGTTTTATTTAAACAAAAATATAATAGGTAATGGTAATTAGAGTTTGAGTAATTAAACCTAATAATAATAACAACAAAAAGTAATAATAAAAAAAAGGAAAGTGCAGTTTCACTGTTTTGGTACTAAGCCAGAACCCAAGCACACTCAAAATTGCAATCGGAATTCGCAAACACTGAAACCCTTGAAGATGGCTCAGCCTCCACAGGATCCACGTGAGTGAGTATTGCGAGATTCGCCACTAATTAATCCAATTCACAACATCAACATTCTCCTTCGTAATTGAATTTTCAATGACAAAAATTGATGATTGTTGTTTCATTTGCTTTTTTCAGCTGTTCAGCGTCACAGAGTCGTAATTCCTAACAACCAGGGTGAAAAACTTGTGGGAATATTGCATGAATCTGGAACCAAGGACATCGTAATCTTGTGCCATGGTTTTCGATGCTCCAAGGTTAGTTTCTTCGCTCTGTCAACTTTCCTTTTTCTTGTTCTTACTCTTTTAGCATTTACGAAGGATAAAATTTTTCTATTTTAGTATAGTCAGGAAAATAAAGTTTCTTTTTTTTTGATAATTAAAGTTGGAACATGACTTGTTTCTTAGTTCGAATACTCAAGCCAGTTATAACTAGAGATTAACTAAAAATAATCAAAGTAAAAAGAGTTTAATAGCTTTGCATTATTTTTACATGAATAATTAGAAATAAGATAGTGTCCTCCTTCAGTATTTTTATTAAGGGTAATAAGATATTTTTAAGGTTAATAAGATAGTAATTATTAAGGGTAATAAGATAGTGTCCTCCTTCAGTATTTTTATAGTTTTTTTTTTTTTTTTTTTTTTTTTTTCTGTTAAAGTTCGAGACAATCTTGTTATTATTTTTTTTTATAAAAAATAAAGATAATTATATAAACTGTAAGTTTTTTTTATATAAAAAATATTTAATTCTTTTTTATATAAAAAAATTGTCATGCCTAGTTATTCTCATTGATTAGTAACTTTTCCATTTTCTTCTTAGGATGTCAATCTCGTATTGAACCTAGCTGTTGCATTGGAAAATGCCAAAATTAGTTCCTTTCGTTTTGACTTTTCCGGGAACGGGTAAGTTTGATTATATTTTGTATTTCTTAGCAATACAGAGCACAACCATTACTTCTGTGAACATATTGAGTATGTGTTTGTTTTTTAGGTAGCTTTACTTGTTACTGTAAATGGTTGTGAACTTGTATCAGAAATTCAGAATTTTACTGTTGAATGATAAGATAAAAACTGAGAAATAGAGGAAAAGTGGAGTGCACCCTCTTCATCTTGATTGTTGTTTTGGAGGGTTATATACATCCTTGGCGTTCTTCTAATTTCAAAGAACTTGTCATACTTGTAAGTTTTGTGTGTGGGGTTCCTAGCGAGTGGTCAGTGTGAAAGAAGATCACTTGTATTAAAGGCATCTGAGTTTTATACTTTTAAAATCTTTTTCTATTAATTTGGTCATATTAATTAATTATACTTTTTCAGTGGGAAAAATACTGATATTTTGTGTATACCAAAGGCTTGTGTCTCTAGATTGATGAATATGACAGTATGATCAGTGAAGAAGTATGAAGTTATATATAAGGTTATTGCTTAGGTACTACAGGCTATTTTTGTTTATTGTGACTAATGTTTTACTTATACTTTCTCTATTTTCAATCTCAACCATAGTTATCGTGAATCTTACGATTCACTATTCAATTCTTGCTATTCGATATGATTCAGTTAGCTATTGATACGTATCTTAAGGTGAATCTTAAATGGTTCTGTAACTTATGATACATGAACGAATCTCAATAGGATTCAGCTGCCTCATGATACATATCTTAGGTCTTGCACATGTAGACATGCTATGTTTTTTTAATTTTATTGATCATGAATCTTACAATTCACGATACGCTTCGATTCACAATTTGGAAAATAGGCTTTCCCATATGTATCTTGTATCCCAATTCAACTACCATTATCTCAATCATTGAATATTTTATAAATATATCCTAAGTTGATGATCGATGATTCATCCATTTTGGTACTTCACTCTAAACACATTCATCTCACGTCTCAGAAGAGATACAAACATGGAAAAATTGTGAGAAAGACAAAAAAATCCCTTAATATAACTGTGTTAGGACCTAAGGCATGCCTGGATATACTCCGAGCCACACTAATTTCTATTGAATATAGCCAATCTGTACAGGCCGTATCAGAGCCACTGCTTAGTTGATTGGTTCCCAACATATGGAACTCATTCTGCTGGTGTAAACAGGGTGGTAGTTTTTCCATTTACACTGAATTATACATGATAAAATTTCTGTTCTCTGGTCTTGATCGTTAGCCTGCTCCACTCTTTGTGTTGTCTAACTTTGGCTGCTGGATTTTCCTTTAAGGGAAAGCGAAGGTTTGTTTCAGTTTGGTAACTATTGGACAGAGGTTGATGATTTACACGCCGTAGCTCAACATTTCCGTGAATCTAACCGCAATATCAGTGCAATTGTTGGCCATAGTAAAGGCAGGTTTACCTTTTCTCTTTATCTGTAAATTCTTTACCAACAAGAAAAACTGAAGATAGATATATCTAGATATCATTTTAGATATGTGATTAACAATGCTGATTTATGCAATGATTCATTGATCATGTTTCGTTATACGCCTAAAAATGATGACAACTGTCCTTATCAAAATGATTTCATGTTAATCCTTTGTATGTTAAGATTACAACCTTGAAAATAATGCAATATGAAGTTAGTTGTGTAACGTTTGATATAAAACTAGATTCAGCCTTCATTAGTTTGATACATAATACCTAGCCAAAACTTCTAGCAGTTAAATAGCCAATACTTCAGGTTACATTTCTGAAACCATGCTAAATATAAAATTGGTTAATACCTTTCATTTTAAAATAGTTGTTAACTAGTATTATATAAGCAAATGTATTCTACAGATGTCTGTTATCATTGTTAAACCATATGATTGATAGTTATAGGTAAGGACTAAGATTGATGAAAAGTCCCATTCCATTTGGATGGTAATTGCATTGCATTTGTAGTTGGTGAAACCTAACATATTAGTGTAAGTTCTAATAGTACATTTTCTCAAATTTCTTCTATCCCCCGTCCCCAAACAAACAGGAGGTGACATAGTGCTTCTTTATGCTTCAAAATATCATGGCATTAAAACAGTTGTCAACCTCTCTGGGCGTTATGATCTGAAGACAGGCCTTGAAGAACGCCTTGGAAAAGATTATTTGAAAAGAATTAAGAAGGACGGTTTCATTAATGTGAAGAAGAGTAGTTCAGGTAACCTTTCATTTACTCTGGGTGTTAATGCCTGAAGTCCAGCACATGTTTCAATATATTCAGTGTCTCTTGATGACTTGATAGAGTGTTAGGCTCTGCATTTGGCAGGTTTATGTAAGGAGGCACCCGGTAAGGGGTTAAGAGGAGGAGGGAATTATTATTGTAACTGGTAATTTTGTAACTAAGGAATCCAGTTGAGATTTCAGAATTGGTTTGGGGTCCAGGTTCCTCAAACTGCCTGGGTATCTCGTACTCATTCTTTGATTCTTGAATAACATAGTTTCTCTTCATCCTTTGGTCAATCCTTCTTTCTCTCTTAGCAAATCTGAATCCTCTTTCAAACAAATGATTTGTACTTTGAATTTCTTGTTTATATATCTTTGTTAGAACAAACTCCCCTAAATCGTTAAACTGTTAGGTGTTGTGCATACTGGATCTATATATTTAACATACCTGGCCCCTTCACTCAAGGCTTTTGAAGTTTGATAGGCACTCGAGCACTTGGGGAATCCTTCCTTAAAAGCTAACTGTCGTGGGGAATGAACCAACTCAATTAATTACTCTACTAGGCATCTCATACTACTCCACATGGGACTTAGGCTCCTCATCATACCCAAGTCCCTATCAGAGTTTAAGAGTGGGCAATGCATTTTCCCATATTACCTTGTATGGGATTTTAATATTAGTTATGAACAAGAAGGATGGTGATCAAACTCTTAACATTTTTAATGAAGAACAATGTTAAGAATCACTCCTTGTAGAACTTTAACTTGTCAGGTTGGGCCATGTAAAGGCACACACCCAACAGTTTTATATGTTTGCCAGTACTAAATAGAATTATCTAGTCCAGAACCACGACTTCTTTTGTTCTCCCTATGAACTTGTACTAGAATTCGGAATTTAGGTTTACAGTATCACAAGCACAAAGTTCTAGCTTAAAAGCAACATTAAAGCTTCACCTGCTACTAAGAGTAAGAGAAGACTTCTCTTCTCACCAACAAGAACAAAAAATACCTAAAGGAAATGAAGGCTTGTTCAACATTAAATTCTAGTTTAAGCCGCATCATACAGTATCACTTTATGCAAATAATCTTCCCATGAAAGCCATCTTTTTTGTGGAAAGATAACCATTTTAGGCAAGTTCTCAATCAATGAAAGATGAGTGATTGTTGATGTTCATTGCCACCAAACGTTGCTGTAGATGCTCTTAATATAGAAGGCGGCAGAATAGGATGAGTCTCACTACCTTAATTTACCAATGTTCTAATGTTAGTGATAATAAAATGAATCTCTAAAGATGAGAAAACAAAGAAAGAGAGATTGCACAAAAAATGAAAAACCAAGCAGTAGTTATCATTAACAATCTTGATAAACTTTGGGGCTTCAGATAAACTGCTGACATGGCATTCTTTGTTTCTGCCTGTCACACATTGGTACTTAGTTATTGTATCATTCCGTAATCATTTGAGGGTATCTTGTGTTGCAGAAATTTTTGATTTTCGTGTAACCGAAGAAAGTTTGATGGATCGCTTGGGTACAGATATGCATGAAGCATGCCTTCAGATTGACAAAGAATGCAGGTGAATGCCAAGTTGTCTAGTCTCTTCTGCTACACCCTTTTGCCTCTTACTGCATTTCTTTACTGATCAAGTATATGTTGATATTACATAGTTTGCCAAAAGAATATTTCTGAATTGAAAGAAACAAAAGCAGGATCACTTTCTCTAAGGGACCAATAAACTTAAATTAGTCTTTTGTAGCCAAAGTCCAATTTTTTAAGAACTAATCTCTCCCACATGTCCATATTTTCTGCAAAGAATTTCCTAAACAAATATGATTTTAGTAGCTATCTTGTTAAAAGTTGACATTTTTCTAAGGATTGCACTGTAGCTGACTATTGCTTGTAAAGTTAACCTTTGGTTGTTTGTGTCAATTGCTGTTATGATATTTTGTTGTCTTATCAAATTGTCATATGATTAAAAAAGGAATTTTACTTTTTGTGTCTATATGAATCTTTTTCGAGGTATTCATTTGTAAATTATCTTTGTAAGCCTTTAATAGAAATATAAATCTTTGAACTCTGTTATTTAGTTTTTTTTTCTCTTCTGAGTTTGAGTTCTTTTGGTTTTATGAGTTTTGAATACCCTTGCTTCATTTATACCCATTAGTATGCTCTTACTAGTCTGTTAGGCTTAAGTTGAGTTAGTTCTCATTAGTCTTAGACTTAAGTTGCGTCTGCTCAATTCGTCTGCTATGTAAAACATTCGTCTATTAGGTTTGTTTGGTGCATCTGTTCCCTTTTTAGTTGGTACCCTTCATCCGCTACTCTGATTTTTGGCCTTTTACCTCCTGTTTTTCTAACATATTTGTAGGTTTTTGAATTATTAATAGAATATAAGGTCAAATAATTCTTTTATTGGTTTTCAAGTTTCTTAGAACTAAAAATTAGTGAAATGTTTTTTTATTATTATTTTTATCCTTCCTTTCATGTCTGACTTTGGGAAACAATGATAAAATGAGAGAATTTGCTAGATTAGATATATACTCTTGATATACCATGTTTTGCTTCCTTTCTTTTGTGGTCACAATACTATTTTTCGCCATGATTTCGATTTACTGGGAAACAAATATATCATGCAAGCTAGTATAAAGCGTTACATTGTTGGAGAAACATTGTTTCTTGTGTAATATCATTGGCCAATTACTTAATTACATAAGAGAAAGGTGGTGCTGCTAGCAGCAACACTTGATGAAGCTATGAAATTACCCTGATGCATCGATGTGCTATGTAAAATCGCATCATATATATGACAGGGTCTTCACGGTTCATGGTTCTTCTGATGAAATTATTCCTGTGAAAGATGCATTTGAGTTTGACAAGATCATACCAAACCACAAGTTACATGTCATTGAAGGAGCTGATCATGGATTCAGCAATCATCAAGAGGAATTGTCCGCAATTGTTGTGAATTTTATAAAACAAACCTTGTAGTTAACTACGGTACTGCTAGTTAGGTATCTTTTCAACTACGTGTGAAATACTTGTGCTAACTTTTGTTATGATTTTGTAATGACATATTTTTGGTAGATTTGCCGTTTTGAGCCAATTGAATATTGGGACTAGGACAAATTTTCACTCTGCTTTGCAGGGTCCCTAATGCCTATTATGATGTTTGAGACAGTTAACCACCTATTTAGTTTCTAAACCTCAGCATGCTTTCACTTGCCACTTTAATCGATAACCATTATGTTTTAATCTAATTTTGATTTATCTTTTAGTCCTTAACATCAGTTACAATGTAAATTCTGTTGAATGTTTGGTGACATGGTCATGTTGGTTTCAACTATGTGCACTGTTGGCATTTTGCGGTATGCACTTGTCTAACTTTGCTTTTTAGTCTTTATACTTAAAAACTTAAGTTTTGGTCCTTGTACCAGTAAAATTCTTTTTATGTTTTACTCTCTATTGTCCATTCACCATTAATTCTTCTTTTTCTTTTAAATAAATAAATAACATTTCCACAAAGTCAAAAGTAGTGGTTGTCCAACCAACAGATATGTGAAAATGAATATATATGGTTTTGCCAAGCAAGAAAATGAATATGGTTCAACCACCAATTTTTTTTTAGAACTTTTTAGAGTTACATGGCAATTTAGGACATAATAGAAAATTTTCATATAGAACTAAAACACAAAATTCGAATAAATATAAACACCAAATAAGTAATCAAATCATAAAATTAGCCACCTCAAAATTATATATATATATATATATATATATATATATATATATATATGTATATATTAATTGTCAAATAACAATTAATATGGGAAGCCTAACATGTTACAAGTAAGGGTGTTTACCTACGAAAGGGAAGCTATGTTAGACAAATATAAAAAAAGCAGTCTAAGAGGAACAACGAGCAACCATAGATAGAGGACATACACATTTTGGATGCATTTCAATTATTGAGGGAGGGGTTAAACTATGTTATGGTTGAAAGGGTTACGAAGAAGGCAATGAAAGGAAAGGCAAGTAGAAGTGCTGACCACACAACTCTAAGGTCGAAGCAAAACAACAAGGGAGGGATAAGAGATGCAAAATTTAGAATAAGGGGTTTAATTCAAAATGAGGAAGTAGTGTTAGATAATTGACATTTTAGTTCCAGCTTAGTATTTTATGTTTTTGTTTTATTATTTTTTTAATGAAAAATATGTAGTCAAAGTCTTAGTTGCTTAATTGTCTGGAATTAGTGCTGGGTGTTAGTGGTAGATATTTTTTCATTCTGTTTTTTCCCACTTCCAGAGTTGGTTTTTTTCTTTTTGTATTTAAATTCTGAAGTTACAACAAATAATAATATGGTGGAATTTCCCTCATCTTTTTAATCTCTTATTTTATTATTTCTAACATTGGTATCAGTTGATCTTACGGGATCTTCTCTTTTTAAAAACCTTAGTTGATCTTACGAAATCTTCATTTTGTAAACCTTAGTTAATCTTACGAGATCTTCATTTTTTAAATCTTAGTTGATCTTAAATCTTCATTTTTTTTAAACCACAAAACTCATGGCATCTAACAACCTTCCTTTGAATCCTCCTTTCACCTTCTCTGGTGAAAATTATCCCATTTGGTCAGTAAAGATGCAAGGTATTTTGGAAGCCTATGATCTCTGGGAAACTGTGATTGAAGACAAATCAATACCCCCTCTACTAACAAATCCTATCATGGCTCAGATCAAATCCAACAGTGAACAAAAGGTGTGGCAGATTGTGTTATACAGAATCATGGCCTGTAAAATAGCAAAGGAGACATGGGACAGATTGAAAGAAGAGTATGAAGGTAGTGATAGAACACGCCAAATGCAGGTGCTAAACCTGAAAAGAGAATTTGAATATCTACATATGCCGGAGTATGAAACAATTGGTAAGTATACTGATAGATAAAAGGATTGTGGAGAAAGTTCTGGTTACTCTTTCTAAGAGGTTTGAATCCAAAATCTCGAATCTAAAGATTTAAACACTATCTCTTTGGGATAACTGATGAGTGCTCTCCAAGCACAAGAGTAAAGAAGATCTATGAGACAGGAAAACGTTACTGAAGGAGCCTTTTATGTGAAAAGACAAAATTCTGATAAAGGAAAACAACAATCTAGCCCGAACAACAAGGCTAAGAGTGATGGTGACAAGAAGCCATTTCCACCTTGCAAGCACTGCAAAAAGATAACACACATGGAGAAGTACTGCTGGTGGAGGCCTGATGCTGTGTGTGGCAATTGTAAACAGTTGGGACATATATCTAAAGTTTGCACAGGAGGAGCAACTCTTTGCAGTCTCTTGCTTTTCAACAAATAACTCCTCTGATGCTTGGCTTGTTGATAATGATTGCACAGATCACTTGTGCAAAGATGCTAACATGTTCAAAAGCCTGGATGTTACACACAAGTCCAGGGTAAAAGTTGGAAATGGTGAGCTCTTGGACCTCAAAGGTAAAGGTTCAGTCGTTGTATCAACAACCTCAGGTATCAAAGTCATTCCTGATGTTTTATATATTCCTGATATTAGATAAAATTTGTTAAGTGTTGGACAGATGCTTGAGAAGGGTTATTCACTACTGTTCAAAGATTACAAATGCACCATTTTTGATTCCTATGGTGTCGAATTATTTTGTGTCAAAATGAATAACAGAATTTTCACAGCTGATTGGGAGAAAGCAACTGAGTAGGCTTATATAAGTTCTGCACAGACAGTCTCAAATTTAGGGGAAGATTTTCCTAAAACCTCTTATGAATCTTCAATTTATTCACGCAGACAACCAATTACCAAGTCAATAACAAAGGAAAGATTTGAAGATTTGAGACAAAGAATTAGTGTTTGTCACCAAAATGCCAAGGAGGAGTGTTAGATAATTGACATTTCAGTTTCAGCTTAGCATTTTAGTGGTAGATATTTTTTCATTCTAGTTTTTTCCATTTCTAGAGTTGGTTATTTTTTTTTTTTGTATTTAAATTCTGAAGTTACAACAAATAATAATATGGTGGAATTTCCCACGTCTTTTAATCTCTTATTTTATTATTTCCAACAAGTAGATATAATCTTTTTGCATGAAAAAGAACTTAATGTTAGTGACATTAGAGTTCATAAAGCGATTTTGAGAAGAGATAATATTAAATGAACGGAGTCTTTGGCAGTTAAAAATGGAGGAGGGTTATTATGTTCGTAGAAGAGAAAATACAACTTATTGCTTCTTTTATATGGTCAAGGTTCCTTGAGATTAAGGTCAGATGGTTGGATTTGGATATTCGGTGTATTCTGGTGATAGTGTTGGAAAGAAAGTGAAGGAAAGTGAGTAGGGATTTTAATGCGGTGAGAAAAGTAAGGGAGTGGCAAGTTAGAATGTAGGAGGAAAGGATATTGGGGAATTCAATTCTTTTATCCAAAGTATAGAGATTGAGGATATACTAGTGGTGGGAAAACAATACACTTTGTTCAAACCGAGTAACCATAATAAAAGTCAATTAGATAGAATTGTAGTGTGAAACATATGTATGAACTCTTTATGTTTTTGTATTGACATACTCTTGGTATATATTGCAGTTTAGACCAATTGAATATCCGGACCAGGACAAATTTTCATTCTGCAGGATCCCAAAAGAAATCTGTCTATGATGATGTTTGAGACCACCAACTTTGAGCTTGTGAATTGTTTCATTGGTTTGAATGAGACAAAAATAAATATTAAATATATTGTGGCAACGAGTATCTGCTATTCCACTGAATTATAAAAATCAATGACCTCATGCTAAATAAGGTTTTGAAAGTTCTGCTAAGACAGATACACTTTTAAAATTAACACATTGTGCTTCTACTTGATATTAATATGGTCGTCTATGTATAAAAACTTGGTTGCCTTTATCTTCAAATATGATTTGGTTTTCAATCTCTATAAACATAGAAATATTTACATTTAGTCATTCAACATAAAACATTTTCTTTTAGATTTTTTTTATAAGCCAATTTATACACTATTGCATAACTTAGCATAATGCCAAGTTGGAAAGGGTACAAACTTGCATTAGATCAATTAAGAAATATGATGCAACTTCAACATGGATTACAAAGAAACTATAAAATATATTTGCAGCTAATATGGAAACGCGCTACTTAAAGTTAACAAGAGTAAATATAGAAACATGGTACTGAACCATCAAAATTTAATGTAAATATGCAATTGCATCATACAAAGAGAATGGTTCGTTTTAAAATAGTTGAGAGATTCATGCATTATCATGTAATGAGTGATGACTCGGCACCATGTGCTACTCTTGTGAGGAAGCCAAATTTTGGTGGCTGTGTAGTCAGGATGGAATTGGCACCAAGGTTTGAATAAAACGTTGAGTTAGAGATTGTTTGTGTTGTTTGATTATTGACCATGATTTGGCATTGATGGTTATCACGATGTTACTTGAAGGGATCTTCTGGTATGGTGTTGCTATGTATAACAGAGTTGTTACATGCTCTGTTAGAGGAAGAGCATTAAGGGAAATTTGAGAATTTAATTGAAATCATAGGTGTGACAAGTCAAAATTTGATTGGATGAGACATGGTGTGAGATACAAATAATAGACAACAGATTTAAATCCGTTTTCTTGCAAGGGTATATCCCATATTTGTGTGATTCTAGAATTGGTGTATCCATTTCTATAATTTAGATGATGAGAAATATGGTTGTATATGAATGTGTTGCTATGTAAATTTGATAAATTTAATTGCATGGAAATGAGAAAATAACACGTCTTTGTGTTAGCAATTGTGACAATATGAGATAGAACAACAATTTGATGATTTAATAGTAGCAAATTAACAAGCTAAATAACATGGTATCTGAATTGTGGTTTGTGTCTGTTTCTAAACTTGACTAATCAACATAAGTGTCTAATAATGTGTAGCAATTGTTTCGTGTCATGTACTATATTGTACACTTAAATTAGTAATCATGAATTCTTTTAGAAAGTTCACAGCACTTGTTGGTGTGATTCTGACAAGGTAAGTTGATGTCAACACAGTGGATGTTGGTAGGGCACAAAAAAAGGTATTATAATAATTGTTTTTGAATGTATCCATTAGTTACTTTTTGTTACTTTGACTCGCGCATAAATGGTGGTCTTCATATGACTCATCTACTTTCTTCTCGTCCATTGAGCCGTATTAAGATTCAGAGCCATAATGTTTTTAGGTTGAATGTATATTTGCTTTGATTGAAAATGGTTTTGCTATTCAATTGACTGTGCCACTGTTTCATACCAAAATGAGTACTGTGATATGTTGGATATTCTTTATTCAATAATGCTATGTTATCAGGGTCAACTGGCCACAGTATCCCTAAATCGTATTTTTATTAAAATAAAATAAAATATACTATCAAAACGATGTCGTTTTGTACAGCATTTAAGAAAAAAAAAAAATTGCGGGGAAGGGTAAAAATTCAAAATTGAAACTGCAAAACCCATTTCTCATTTCTCATTCTTAATCTGGTTGTTTTTCACTATCAAACCCTCAAATCTTCCATCTCTCAAACCTTTAAATCTTCCTTCCCTATGTCAATTCCTCACGACTTTCTTCCTTCCCTCAATCTCCCTCAATCCCTCCCTCGTGCTTCAACCAAAACGTGCCCTAATCCCGTGAACGGTCAATCTCAAACACGATTGTGGTGAGTCAACAGCGGTCGTCTCTCAACGACGGTGGGTGTGAAGGAACACTCTCAAACAACTCTGTTATACGTTTCAGGTTGGTCTATTGTGCCCAATTCACGTGTCTTAATTAACTGGTGAAGATTTTTGTCTGGAAACAAAAAAGGGTTTCCCCCAAAAATTTGTATACAGTAATCGAATTACAGTTTTTGGTTTTGCAATTTATTTCGGGAAGATGGTGGTGTAAACTTCTTTGAATCCTGTTGTATACCTGTTCAGAATGTTATATATTTTTATAAAGAATGTTGTAATCTTTTATAAAGAATGTTGTGTACTTTCCTGATGATAAATGTTGTATACTTGAGTGAAAAATTTTGTTTAGTTTTTACTCGTTGTCTATCAAGTTTTTTTGTTTCTGGTAATGGATTATTAATTGATTTCGTGCATAACTTTTGTGAGACACATTATTTATTTTCATGGTTACTGTTAAGCATGTTTTCTATTTTTTTTTTTGGTTTTGCAATTTATTTTGTGGACATGGTCATGTAAACTTCTTTAAATAAAGTCTTGTGTGGACTGATCTTTCAGAATCACTATAGAATTGTATAAAGGTCCTCTACTTGTTGATCTTTTTGAATCGCTATGTCTATCTAAGTAGAAAAGTAGTAACTAAAGCAACCACGTGGTTTAAATATGAGTTAGTGTAACTCTGACAACCTTTCCCTTCTTTTCCTTGGGTTTTCTTGTTATGCTCGATATAAACTGCATTAAACATTTTGAATTGATATGACTTGTGATGGTTTCCACTACTTGAGTTTGTGTTAGAAAGGAAACAAGAAACTATTGTTACTGTTATGTATGCATATTTCTGTACTTACCTTAAATCCCCAAATACTGCACCAAAGAGAATGAAAAAAATAATGGGGTGTGTATTTCTGTATTTACCTTAGTCCATATTTTCTATTAATATTTTTTTGTTGCTGTTCATGACTAAAATAGTTATGCGATTGATGCATATTGGTAATGGATTATTAATTGATTTCGTACATAACTTTTTTGAGACACATTCTTTATTTTTCATGGTTACTGTTAAGCATGTTTTCTATTTTTTTTTTGGTTTTGCAATTTATTTCGTGGACAAGGTCGTGTAAACTTCTTTAAATAAGGTCTTGTAATGGCTGATATTTCATAATCACCATAGAACAGTATAAAGGTCCTGTAGTTGTTGATCTTTCTGAGTGACTATGTCTATCTAAGTAGAAAAGTAGTAACTGAAGCAACCATGTGATTTAAATATGGGTTAGTGTAACTCTAATAACCTTTCCCTTCTTTTCCTTGGGTTTTCTTGTTATGCTCGATATAAACTGCATTAAACATTTTGAATTGATATGATTTGTGATGGTTTCCACTACTTGAGTTTGTGTTAGAAAGGAAACAAGAAACATTTGTTACTGTTATGCATGTGTATTTCTGTATTTACCTTAGTCTATATTTTCTATTAATATTTTTTTGTTGTTCATGACTAAAATAGTTATGTGATTGATGCATATTGGTAATGGATTATTAATTAATTTCGTGCATAACTTTTGTGAGACACACTGTTTATTTTCATGGTTACTGTTAATCATGTTTTCTATTTTTTTTTTGTTTTACAATTTATTTCGTGGACAAGGTCTTGTAAACTTCTTTAAATAAGATCTTGTACTGGCTGATCTTTCAGAATCACTATAGAACTGTATAAAGGTCTTGTAGTTGTTGATCTTTCTGAATCACTATGGCCGACCTTTCCCTTATTTTCCTTGGGTTTTCTTTATATGCTCCATACAAACTGCATTAAACATTTTGAATTGATATGACTTGTGATGGTTTCCACTACTTGAGTTTGTGTTAGAAGGAAAAAAGAAACTATTGTAAAAGTAATGAAGCCCACTCTTGTAAAGGTGTTTTGATGTCCAATTTTTTTTTTTCAGAATCCTTGAATTGATCCTACAAAAGTAGTAAATAGTCCTGCTGTTAAGCTTCGCAAATCTGATATTGGTTTTTCTCTTAATATTTCTTGTTTTGATTATGTTGTAGATGTGGATGAATCGAAAGAGAAATTGGTTTGCCAGTGCCAGAGTGCCAATGTAAAAATACTCGGGGAAGTTATGAATGCACATGTAGTGATAGTTTGTTCTACACACGAGAAAATGACGTGTGTATTGGTAAGTTACTTTCTTAAAAAAATTTCCAACTATTATTTATGCCATTTTTTTAAGACTGTCTCACTGCACCAACAAATTTTGTGTACTTATTAAACATGACTTTGCACTGGTCACTCAATAATGCTCAGTTTGACATTATATGCAGTTTCTTAAGGTCTTTAAAGTATAATCTGTAATTTTAATTATCTATTTTGATACTCTTTGCATAGCTGTTGAGGCATGAAAAAAAATAATCAATTTTCACTCTTGCCATATATATGTAGGTAAGTATGATGCTTCAGTGGCTTATGAGGGCATTGTTTGGATGGTTATTCTGATCTTGGCTATTTCTAGTGTTGCAGGATATGCCATGGTCTCCTATATGTTGGTTGAAGTGGAATCTGAATTTGATATAAAATTATGATTAATGACAATTTTATTTTCCATATTTTAAACAGATTTTTATGCCAGTAGTGGAGAGTGGTTATTGGTTGCCATATGTCCTTGACCGAGTTAATATAGAACTTTTTGTGATGGATTCTCTGCGTTCTAGACCACCTTCTCCGATGTCCCTAAGAGGACAACATGATTCGTACATGATTCATCTGTTTTGGTTTAGTGGTGCTTCTTATAATTACAAATATACGAATGCATCAACTTTAGGTGCATAAGTTTCCTCTGTTTTGGTTTTGTAGTGCTTCTTATAATTACCATGTCATCCAACTTATGAAGTATAGGTGCATTAGTTTCCTCTGTTTTGATTTTGTGGTGCTTCTTATAATTACCATGTCATCCAATTTATGAAGTATATGTGCATTAGTTTCCTCTGTTTTGGTGAAGTGGTGCTTCTTATAATTAGACATATACCAATTGATGAAGTTTAGATGCATAAGTTTCATCTGTTTTGGTCTTGTGGTGCTTCTTATAATTACCATGTCATCCAATTGTGGTGATCTTTAGGTGCATTAGTTTCCTCTGTTTTGGTTTACGGGTGGTTCTTATAATGTGATATACCGTGTGCAGGAACTGACGTTTTGGATCAAAGATTCATTGGATTACAAATCTGTTGTCAAAGCTTCACTGGATTTGCCATCATTGTAGAATTATTGTACATGCTAGAATTAGAAAATGGTTGTAATTATTGATCACTAAATGTTAGAATAGGAAATGTTTGTTATTATTGATCACTAATTATGTATAAAATACAAGTATTGACAAAAGTTCAATGTCAATACATATGTTTGAACGACTTACTACTACTTGATGGCTAAGTAATTTTTTATTTTTGATCTTTTATTAGCACTGTGAATTGGGAGCTAAAGAAAAATGATTATGCCATGTACTTATGTTTTTTTAAAAAAAAATCACAAATATTATGCCATGTTCTGTTTTCATTGAATCTATTTAATTTTCCATGCATTGATTGTTACACTTTTTTCATACATAATGCAATGGTATGACCTTTTACTTCAATATCATAAATCATTAAAGTACACAACATCCTTCACCAAAGTACACAACATTCTGCATAAAAGTACACAACATCCCTAAATACCATAAGGGTGCTTTTAATTGATCACATTTATGGTTTTCCCAACAAATTTAATATTAGTTAACAAAAAAAATAAAATTAGTTAGACAATATTGTTCACTATATATAACTTTTTTTTACCATATAGTTAGACAATATAGTTGACAACAACGAGTGAACAAATAAATTCTTGTGCGATGACAATGTTTCATATTAGAGCCTACTTATTATTAGTATAAAACATTATTACATTCTTGATAAAAGTACACAACAACCCTAACAAAATTACACAACATCTTTTCCACAAGTACACAACATCTCTAACAAAATTACACAACACCCTGCATAAAAGTACACAACATCCTTCACATTATAATTACATCACATTAAACACTTAATACATAAGTAAATTTTATTGATCACAGTGAACACTTATAATTACAAATTATAATTACAAAAATATATTGTAAACTAAACAAAAAAAAATAGTGTCATAATTAAACTTAGTTACAAGACATTTTTTCCCTTATTGATATATACACTTCACAATTGAATGTTGTACAACATCACAAAAAATAGTGTCATAATTCACTTAGTTACATGACACTCTTCCATCATCATAAGATGTACATTAACCTATGTTGTAAATTTTAGGTGATGATAATGTCGTATTTAAAAATTGTAGCTTAAAACTATGATCCACCACAAGGTCTGCATCAAAAAGACTTATGTGCTGCAATTGGATAACTGAAAAAAAAAACACAAAAAAATTACTAGTTAAGAAAACAACTAAAAATATACAATGTGATCTTTTCCAAGAGTTATCTGACTGTGTATGTCATTGTATACCTAATGTATTAAACCCTTAACATCCTGTGAATGGGAAAACTTCTTCACACAGAATTTCATCCACACAATAAAGTCATTCACCAAGGGACACCAAATTCTAAACAAAGTCCTTTCTTTACAGGTTTGACTCGTCAGTTGAACTTGACAGAGCTTCAAACAATCCACACCAACTCTGCATGTTAAAACATAACATTTCAGTGTTTTCACAAACATAAAGATACTCACATAAATGAATGTCAACAAACTATATAAAGAAAATTATACAAATATTATATCTTCCATGTCATATGAAATTCCCCTATAATTGACTTAACACGTCACAATTTAGTAACAAAAAATGACTAACAATAGTTTCTTGTTTCCTTTCTAACACAAACTCAAGTAGTGGAAACCATCACAAGTCATATCAAATCAAAATGTTTAATGCATTTTATATCAAGCATATCAAGAAAACCCAAGAAAAATAAGGGAAAGGTCAACCATAGTGATTTAAAAAGATCAACAAGTACAAGACCTTTATACAGTTCTCTAGTGATTCTGAAAGATCAGTCAGTATAAGACCTTATTTAAAGAAGTTTATACGACCATGTCCAGAAAATAAATTATAAAACCAAAAAATAAAAAAAAATAGAAAACATGGGTAACAGTAACCATGAAAACAAAGAATGTGTCTCACAAAAGTTATGCACGAAATCAATTAATAATCCATTACCTATATGCATCAATCACATAACTATTTTAGTCATGAACAATAACAAAAAATATTAATAGAAAATATGGGCTAAGGTAAATACAGAAATACACACCACATTATTTTTGTCATTCTCTTTGGTGCAGTATATGAGGATTTAAGGTAACTACAGAAATATACATGCATAACAATAACAAATGTTTCTTGTTTCCTTTCTAACACAAACTCAAGTAGTGAAAACCATTACAAGTCATATCAATTCAAAATGTTTAATGCAGTTTATATCGAGCATAACAACAAAACCCAAGGAAAAGAAGAGAAAGGTTATCAGAGTTACACTAACTATATTTAAATCACATGGTTGCTTCAGTTACTACTTTTTTACTTAGATAGACATAGTGATTCAGAAATATCAACAACTACAAGACCTTTATACAGTTCTATAGTGATTCTGAAAGATCAGCCAATACAAGACCTTATTTAAAGAAGTTTACATGACCTTGTCCACGAAATAAATTGCAAAAAAAAAAAAAAAAATAGAAAACATGATTAACAGTAACCATGAAAATAAACAATGTGTCTCACAAAAGTTATGCACGAAATCAATTAATAATCCATTACCAATATGCATCAATCACATAACTATTTTAGTCATGAACAACAACAAAAAATATTAATAGAAAATATGGGCTAAGGTAAATACAGAAATACACACCCCATTATTTTTTTCATTCTCTTTGGTGCAGTATATGAGGATTTAAGATAAGTACAGAAATACACATGCATAACAATAACAAATGTTTCTTGTTTCCTTTCTAACACAAACTCATTACAAGTCATATCAATTCAAAATGTTTAATGCAGTTTATATCGAGCATAACAAGAAAACCCAAGGAAAAGAAGAGAAATGTTATCAGAGTTACACTAACCCATATTTAAATCATATGGTTGCTTCAGTTACTATTTTTCTACTTAGATAAACATAGTGATTCAGAAAGATCAACAACTACAAGACCTTTATACAGTTCTATAGTGATTCTGAAAGATCAGCCTGTACAAGACTTTATTTAAAGAAGTTTACACAACCTTGTCCACAAAATAAATTGCAAAACAAAAAAAAAAATAAAAATAGAAAACATGATTAATAGTAACCATGAAAATAAACAATGTGTCTCACAAAAGTTATACACAAAATCAATTAATAATCCATTACCAATATGCATCAATCACATAACTATTTTAGTCATGAACAACAACAAAAAATATTAATAGAAAATATGGACTAAGGTAAATACAGAAATACACACCCCATTATTTTTTTCATTCTCTTTGGTGCAGTATATGGGGATTTAAGGTAAGTACAAAAATACACATGCATAACAGTAACAAATGTTTCTTGTTTCCTTTCTAACACAAACTCAAGTAGTGGAAACCATCACAAATCATATCAATTCAAAATGTTTAATGCAATTTATATCGAGCATAACAAGAAAACCCAAGGAAAAGAAGGGAAAGGTTATTAGAGTTACACTAACCCATATTTAAATCACATGGTTGCTTCAGTTACTACTTTTCTACTTAGATAGACATAGTCACTCAGAAAGATCAACAACTACAGGACATTTATACTGTTCTATAGTGATTCTGAAATATCAGCCAGTACAAGACCTTATGTAAAGAAGTTTACACAACCTTGTCGACGAAATAAATTGTAAAACCAAAAAAAAAAAAATAGAAAACATGCTTAACAGTAACCATGAAAAATAAAGAATGTGTCTCAAAAAAGTTATGCACGAAATCAATTAATAATCCATTACCAATATGCATCAATCACATAACTATTTTAGTCATGAACAGCAACAAAAAATATTAATAGAAAATATGGACTAAGGTAAATACAGAAATACACACCCCATTATTTTTTTCATTCTCTTTGGTGCAATATATGAAGATTTAAGGTAAGTACAAAAATACGCACGCATAACAGTAACAATAGTTTCTTGTTTCCTTTCTAACACAAACTCAAGTAGTGGAAACCATCACAAGTCATATCAATTCAAAATGTTTAATGCAGTTTATATCGAGAATAACAAGAAAACCCAAGGAAAAGAAGGGAAAGGTTGTCAGAGTTACACTAACCCATATTTAAACCACGTGGTTGCTTTAGTTACTACTTTTTTACTTAGATAGACATAGCAATTCTGAAAGATCAACAAGTAGAGGACCTTTATACAATTCTATAGTGATTCTGAAAGATCAGTTCGCATAAGACCTTATTTAAAGAAGTTTACACGACCATGTCCACAAAATAAATTGCAAAACCAAAAAAAAATTAATAGAAAACATGTTTAACAGTAACCATGAAAATAAATAATGTGTCTCACAAAAGTTATGCACGAAATCAATTAATAATCCATTACCAGAAACAGAAAAACTTGATAGACAACGAGTAAAAACTAAACAAAATTTTTCACTAAGTATACAACATTTATCATCAGGAAAGTACACAACATTCTTTATAAAAGATTACAACATTCTTTATAAAAATATATAACATTCTGAATAGGTATACAACAGGATTCAAAGAAGTTTACACCACCATCTTCCCGAAATAAATTGCAAAACCAAAAACTGTAATTCGATTACTGTATACAAATTTTTGGGGAAACCTTTTTTTGTTTCCAGAAAGCCATTTTTGGCCAAAAATTTTCAGAAACTCAAACAAAAACATTCATCCTAAACCCTAAACGAAAACAAAAATCTTCACCAGTTAATTAAGACACGTGAATTGGACACAATAGACCAACCTGAAATGTATAACAGAGTTGTTTGAGAGTGTTCCTTCACATACGACCGTCGTTGAGAGACGACCGCTGTTGACTCACCACAATCGTGTTTGAGATTGACCGTTCAAGGAATTAGGGCACGTTTTGGTTGAAGCACGAGGGAGGGACTGAGGGAGATTGAGGGAAGGAAGAAAGTCGTGAGGGATTGACATAGGAAAGAAGATTTGAGGGTTTGAGAGATGGAAGACTTAAAGGTTTGAGAGTGAAAAACAATCGGATTAAGAATGAGAAATGAGAAATAGGTTTCGTGCGGTTTCAATTTCGAATTTTTACCCTTCCCTGCAATTTTTTTTATTTTCTTAAATGCTGCGTAAAACGATATCATTTTGATAATTTATTTTATTTTTTTTAATAAAAATATGGTTTAGGGATACGGTGCTGGTTGGCCCGTATTCCCCTTGGCAGCATAGCATTATTGTTCTTTATTTGGTGCTTATATGTCCCATTTTAACTTATGGTTGGTGCATAGCATATGCTTGTGCTGGTGTTTTCAGAAGCTGATGATATTTATTTCAAGGATATTTCATTAATTAGTTGTTGTAAATTGTTAAATGCCTCCATCTTAAACTTCAGAGATAATTTGTAATGGCTTATTAACTATTTGAAGGGTTAAACTAACTACATTTTAAGTTTTAAATTTAAAACTTTTAATCATATTAGAACAAACCAGATCAATTAATTTACACATTCATTGTATATATATATTTTTTTTAATATCGAAAACAAAGACTTGATTTAATTCTATAAAAAAAAGTTAATTTAATTGGGATAACTTATTAATTAGTATTTTCAAGAGTCAGTTAGGTTGGATAAGAATAATTTTTTAAAATTATTATTAAACATATATTACTAAGATTCAATTTTCTTTAACCAAACTCTGAAGTCTCAGCTCAATTATCAAACACGAGTTTTAAAAATTATTGAGTAAATAATATACAGTTTACACTAAAGAATTTTTCCTTTTTATGGCCATTGAATAATAAATTTTTATGGATGATAAATTTATTAATCATTACAATAATTAACTTAAAATCTAAACCTATCATAATTTTTAATTAATTAATAATATAAAAAATCCATACTTACAGCACACAGTTATATTAAATTCAAAATAATATCATGCTAAGCTTTTATATTTATTTATTTACATTTTTTACATTTACTAAAGGTCATTGACAGTACCAATTTTAGCTAATTGCAAAACTTTATGTTAGCAAATAACTCAAATATTTCATTAATATCAAACTAACTACCATAGAGAATACCTCACCTTAACACATTAGCTTAAATAACCCTCACTTAACTAACCATCTCTTAAACGGGATATAATTAATGACTAGTTTGGTAACCTGAAGTTATATATATATATATATATATATATATATATATATATATATATCGACATGAATTGTTATTAATTATGTACATTCAACGTTTTAATAAGCGTTTACCAATTATATAAAATTAAATCATCAATTAATACTCCATTTTTATCCTCTTTCTTTTGAAACTATATATGGAATCCATAAATTGTAAAAATCAATTAATTTGTTATTTCCTCATAATATTGACAGACTAACTTTCATAATGTTTCAACATATAAGAGGTAAGGTAAGATATTTTATAAAAATTATTGAGATCAAAGTATAATTCTTAAAGAATAATAACAATAAGATACTTTATTTAAGTTTTGTTATTTCATCTATGACATTATATTTCTGAAGCATAACAAAATAAACAGAAAAGTATTTGGTCATACAGTAACCACGAAACCAGCTAAAACTCCCAGACATGCATTCCTCCTCCTCGTTATTTACCATGCATATATCATCAAATGTGGGCAAGGTTGAATAATTTGTCTTTCAAGCTTTGTTTTGTTACTTCTCAAGATTCAATGAAAACAATGGGGTATACTATATTAGTTTAAAAGTGTTGTGCGCATCAATTCGAGTGGAATAAAATTTGAATATTTAAGTAAAATCTTCAGGTCAAGTCCCGTGAATAAAAATATGACTAAAAGGAGATTTAATTAATAATTTTTAGGAAGGTAAATGTTATATTTCAAAATACTTAAATTTATTTAAGAAATTATTTTTTTTCAACAATTTTCTTTTATATGTGTATATGAACCTATGGTCTAACACAAGAGTAAATATTTAAATAGAAAAAGTCGTCTCTTAACTTTCATACTATTTTAGTTCACATTTGAATGATATATGAGAGCCATAAGAGTATTTTGTGAGTAAAAAATCATAAACGAACCATAATATAAACGACTGAACAGTATCTGTGCACACTAATTTCCCTTTCGGCAAATGTAAGCATAATTTTTATAAATAAATAAAGTAGATAGTGTATTAATTTAACTAGCTTATTAGAATGTCTAACTTATCTTATATAAGAATAAGAACAATTAACTGTTAGATGGCCTGCAAGTAATTTAATATCTAATCATCATAGATATCAAGTTAATTAGGCCCTAATACAAACACAAGTCACTCTTGTCTATTGAACCTGAACCAATCAATTGTCCTATAAATATATGGTAATTATAATTCCCAAAGCCTAAATTGAATTACTTAATAAAATTGGACTATAGGAAAAAATTATATTAAATTGTACCTTTAACCCTTATTTTAATAAAAAATATATATCAGTTAATAAAAAGAAAATAGTTTAACATTTTTAAGAAAACACTAATTTCAATCTTGCGGTCTTAGTTAAAAATCATAAATGAAGAAACAAGAGAGTTCCTCTCCGTGTAGATAGTTTGATATACTCCGCAAAATTATCTAATATGCATGGAGGAATTAATGACTTAAAAGTCTCTAAATGAGAACAAATATAGTTGATTTGAAGTTAAGTTGCGAAGAAATTTCACTTAATCTAAGAGGTTTATATATTTGTTGGACTCATTCCCTTGAAGTTAATTGATATACGTTGAAATCTGATAATGTACAGAAGCTTAAATCTCATCTATAGACATAGACATAGGTGAAGGGGTGTGATCATATTGTCTACCACAATTCACCAAGTGTGGTTTATACATCTATTGAATCTCCTTGTTTAATTCTGAAATCTAACATATACGTAATCACATCCATCATGTATCATAAAATATCACAAAATTGATACTAATAATAAAAAGACTTAATCTATATAATAATTGGTCAATACTATTCCACAAATTAAATTTCAACACACTTGCTTCAAACCTTAAATTGTGAAAGCAATTCGATGATAAGTATACTTGTCCATTAGAAAACTTAAGTATATCTTCTGTACAAGATTCTACTTTAAATGTTGCTTTTCTTTATACTACTTATGCCCTTTGAGTGTGGTTGTCCAAGACACTCACTTATGATGCGTCCAAGCATCTAATTATTATGTCAGGGCTCTATCTATTTGGCTATATATATATATATATATATATATATATATATATATATATATATATATATATATATATATATATATATATATATATGTTCTGTCCCAAAAGCAAAAGGAATCCCTCATGTCAGCAAAATCCTCCATGGCAAATCGATCAAACTTAAACAATAAGTAATTCTAAGTTAATCTCAAGCACAACATTTAAACTTGAACAAATCAGGTAAACTTTTTTATATAATATTTTAACTAATATCAAGATGTTAGGAAGTGGAAAACAATGGGTAACAAAGACACACTGCGACAAACTTTAGGATTTGCGGGAAAGCAACAAAGAAGTTACGACTAGGTCATAATTACATGCTATCATAATTTAATCAAGTCATGTTCCTATAAAATCTATTATAAAGTAACACACATATGATTCATAGCGCAATTCGAGTGGTTATAGACATCCTAAGTCTACATGTGAAAACAATTCATTTAATTAACTACATAAAGTTTTGTGTTCAATTCTTGTTGCCCGAAAATTTTTAAAATTAAAAATTTAGTATGTGAATAATTCGGATACAGGATCAACTACTCACTGTATTCTAAAACGTATCTACTTTTAATTTTTAAAGTAAAAAAAAATCAAAATAATATGAATAGAAGATATACAATATACAATAACAAATTGATCTTATATCAACATTATTTTTTAAAGTTAGTAATAAATTATAAGATTATTCTAAAAAAAAACCTTGGACGGAAAAAAGAATATGATTTATAGTGTCATATGTGTGAATGTTGGGATTTCATGTCCTAGATATTGCCCAACAATTAGACATCTATGTATAAAACATTTATAGTATATAGGCATAAATGGAAGTCAACAAAATGATGAGGTTACTAGCTTTTTCTGTCTCCTTGTTGCCTGTAAGCTGGAATTAAGTGTTACATGGACTCTTATGTTCACAATTATATGAACTTGTTTAATTAAATAATCTAACTTAGGACCCCATG
The DNA here is from genome assembly GCA_026586105.1 of Hylodesmum podocarpum. NCBI lineage: Eukaryota > Viridiplantae > Streptophyta > Magnoliopsida > Fabales > Fabaceae > Hylodesmum > Hylodesmum podocarpum. The sequence continues at coordinate 2,392,912 of JALJEV010000493.1, read as the reverse complement.
AGGCCGCAAAGCACGTTGTTAACATAAAAGTAAAAGAAAAGTTTCACTTTATGGGGCAAAGATCGTAGCGACTTTAATATGGAATCTTATTGTTTAGTTAATTAACAATATACAATAGCAAGAAATTCAACCCTCTTATTGATGGATAACACACGAACGACAACTAGGTGAGATTTGCTTTAATTTAAATCAATGTTTTGATTAGTACAATAACTCGTTGCTTAATACTTTGTCACAACAAAAGCACTCGTGGGTCTGTCTGATACCCCAAAAGCAAAAGGTTATTCCTATTCGATCCAACACTACTTTCTTTTTATTTTTTAATTATTTGTTAAATATTCCAACGCATTAAAGATATTCCAAATTGTCATATGAAATGTTAGTTTTCTAATGGTGGTAGTTATATTGTACTAATTAGACCAAACATGTTGTGAACCCCCGTTTTAGAATATAAACGCAAAGCAAAATAAATCTATTAGAGCACTACAAAAGAAGGGAAAAAAAATCTTCAAAGAGAAATGGTAACAATATATACACTTTTTACTCATTCAACGGCCTTATAATTTCAGAATTTCCAACTTTTTAATCAATAAATAAGAGTTTTAGATAATTTTTTAATACTAGCTGTCCTAATCCTGGAATGTACATGTAGTAGTAGGCTTTAAATCCTTGGCATTCATATCACCCACAACTTTATTACCATACCTCCTATGTGAAAGAAATCTTCAACAGATTTGGGTTTAAAAGTTAGACTCGAATTATTTTCTAGACAAATTTAAATTATACTTCAATTTATCCTATTTCAAACCAATGTATGTGTCATATTTTCTTTTTAAAAAATAATTTTTAAACAATATATTTCTTCATGCATGTGTCATATTTTAAATATTTTATGTATCTTCACAAATGAATCATTTTTGAAAAAGAATATTTCTTTAAAACTTATAAAATAAATATACAATATTGTTATGTACATTTTCTCGAGAATTTCTTTATCTGCCACGAAACAAAAGGATTGTCGTGCTTATTGTATTATTCCTTCTTTCCTTAGCTAGGTGAAACGAAGCCACACATTTTTTTTGTATTCTTGTTGTCTAGTTGTAACAGGCTTGATTATTCCATCATTATTTTACTTTTATTTTTAGAAAAAGAATTGAAGAAATTCAGAATCTAATTGAAACTTTGAACTGAAATATTCATGTCACTTTTGTATCTTGTCAATGATATATATATAGACACACACACAAACACCTGATAAAAACTTATTTAAACTAACCATGCATACTCAATTATGCGTATATAACCCATTAAAATAATTTACATTACGCCAAACACCTCCTAAATACACTTTACGGACTACAAAACCATTCGTTTGTTGCTTGAATCTTTATATTAAGAAGCAATCACTTGCTTTCTTGTATTCTCTTGTAAAGCACAGCGTAATCTTTTGTACATGATTACGAAGAATTGGGATATGATCGTTATGGAGATTATTGTATTTGAAAGCATTTTGGCGTTATCACATTTATATAGCAACCTAAAATGATTTATTATTATGCCATACAGCTAGGACTCTCAATTTAGACACAATAATGTTGTTCCTTGTTAACCTAGGATCTCAATTATTGCTAGGGCACCCCTGTACAAATTAGGAAGGCAAAACAAAATTATATAATAAGAATTAACAAAAACAAAGAATCATTAATGCACCGAACGCACTCATTGCACATTATAAGAATTAATATTGCATTAGAACGTGATAAAAATCCTCAATATATTTTTTTTCTCTACACTAGATTCTAAACTAGCAATCTTTTTAGTGATAGACAAGAGAAAGAAAGAAAGTGAGAGAGAGAGAGAGAGAAAAGAAAGGGTACAGCTAGCTGTGTGCATCTTTCACACATGATTTTGTCAACCAAACGTATCTAGAGTGTGTGTAACCTGATCTACATATATGCCAAAGTCATGCAGCTTTTAACCCCACCCTCTTAACAAAAACAAGTACAAAAGCTATCATCTGAATTCTGGGTCCTATGTGTACACTTATGTTCAGCCAGCTAGCTAACTTATGTAGTCCCACCATATATACCCTAATAACCTCTCTTTTTTCTTTTTTCTTTTTGGGAGAAAAATATTTTAAAAAAAATTAGTTTAATTGTTAAAGATTCTTTGTCCAGGTGATAGAATCATTCTTGGATCAAACTGATGTTTTCTTTCTACAAAAGTTCTCCATTTGGGGCCAAAATGGTTTGTCCAATCTTCTTGTGTGCGGTAGTGGGGAAGATATTGTTTAACCTTGATCCCAGCATCATTACAAAATTGTAAAATTTCTTTATTTTGAGCATCATAGGCCTTCCAATTATCAAACCCACTTGAATGCAAAAATCCAACTGTGTAGAAGATATCCTCGTCTGGAATTGATGCTGACATCCTATTGTCCCACCTGAATATTTTTTCAATTTTAATTGAAAAGAAGTGAGTGAGAAGTAGTACAAAAGAGAAGAAAAATGAGAATGACTTGTCAAACATTCAAAAAAAGGAAATAAGTAATCAGTGGAGATTGAGAAAAAAATCATTTTAAGTGAAAGAAATATTTATTTCAGGAAAGATGAATTTCACTTTCATGAATTTGATGAGAATAGTTATCGTACCAATTAACATTGTCCAAATGACATGTACAATAACATGAATTATGATTAGTTTAGAACAATTACTTGTTTCTGTTCATGGGGTAAACCAAGACAGGTCCTGTGGTGATGTTTCGTTTAAGGATGATATTCTTGAATACACCTGTGTCAAAATCCATGATTTGAGATTTTGGTATGAACAAATTAAGCCACGGATGTGGAACATCCCACAGTCCTTGTGCTTGAAGCTTCAACTCTCCACTTCGAACTCTATTCAAGAACTCAACATATGAGACATCTTTTTCATAGTAAAATCCAGGGATATAGCTAAGTCCTTGGAGTAAAACTTGGAGTTCCTACACAAACATGAAAAGTTAAAAATATTACTTACAATATTGTTTACAACTTATAGAAAAAAAATAACAAAAAAATTTAACAATTAGTATGCAAGGGGTTATTATACAAGGTGATACAAAAATATAAAAGGAAAAAAAAAAAGAGGCACATTATCAAGGCAAATGCACATGAATGGAGATGGTACCTTGTTCACATTGTTTTCATTTTGGTGATCATAATATTTGGCCACTTCTAGGCAATAGAGGACGTTGTGTTTAGTCACTAGTGAAATTATTCGGGCATGGTCGGCTAAAGGGAAGAAAGAAGATCTCCAATTATTTATGGGTCCTTGGTGCATTAGCAACAATCCTTCCAAATAATCCAGTGCAATATTTTGTTTCCTTCCAGTGATTGAGATTAATTGTTCTTGGTCTTTGGTAAAAGCAGAAAAGTCATTGTACAAAAGTCTCATCCATTTAACCTGCCAAAACAAATTCATGTAAGTTGATAAAATGAATTGATTAACTCATTATAGTACTAATGAAAAAACAATAATGAACGCATGATTATGGTTTATGCTACGAGTCCCATCAAATAAAAGGTTAAATAAGGTACTAGAGTACTTCAACCCTTGCCTAAACTTCAAATAAATGATCTGCCTCATCAACTTTATCCTTTATAGTGGAAACATATTTATGTATAGACCTGTACATGATGGTATTTTCAAATGGCGTTGTTAGTTGAATTTGAAAACAAATTATAAAGTTGTAGACCTTTGTTGAGACTTATGCATGCATGAATTATATATTTTTCCAACACATTTTAATGCCTTTTGAATTTCAAGAAATCCACGTTATTCACCTTTAATTTAACTTGTGTCGTTGTCATTTGAATGTGTTTTTCATGGATGACTAAGATGCACTAATTACATAATAATGTCAAACGTATGTGTATGGATGCCAAGAAAACTTTGGTGACAATGATCTTAGGACAAGGACATATGATGCTTCCAAAAAGCTTGATGGTTGCATAATGTAACATGTAGAAAAGAATTGGTGTTACTATATGAAATGTTGGATTAAGAAACAAAAAGACAAAATCGTTCTAGTCAATTCTATAGATTTAAACGTACCCTCTTGGGAGCTGGCGCAAGAGCAATTCTTGCCCTTGTTATAATTCCAAATTGTCCTAATCCTCCAAGAACCGCGTGAAATAACTCCGAATTCTTCTGGGGAGAACAAGACACAAATTCTCCCTTTCCTGAACCGAACCAAAACTTGATTAAGCATAATAATATGTATAATTGCATGCATGCACATGTATTCTTTAACAAACATTTAATTAAATTAAAATTCAGCAGTCTATTTTCTTTACAATTAAAGAATTGACCAAACAAGCCTTGGATCAATAATATATCTAACATATTCTTTAAAAAAAAAACAAAAACCTACTAATCAAGAATTGGTGGCTATGACTGTCCGTGTGAACTGATTCATGTTTAAGAATTTTCAAACATGGGACCGGTCGGATAACATTCACCTAAATTGTCAACAAAGTCTCAGTTATCAACCACTGATTCGGTATTAAATTAAAAAAATATAAAAAAAATTAAGTTTGTGAAATTCTTAATCCTACTCTTTAGTCTAATGCATTACGTTTATCAAAACCGTAAAAGAAAAATAAAAATAAATCATGAACAAACTCCACTGTAACCGAAGATGCAATGAATCACATTGTTGGTTGCAACAATTAGTTAGAGTCGTGAGCCATACTTTAATTAGCAATCAGCAATCTTAATTTTTTTTCACGCAACTAATTATAACTATATTATTTATTTTCCCATCTCCCACTTTCCTTCCTTTCCAAGCTGTGACACTTTCCAAGGTGTCCAACGACAAATTCCCACAATATTAAAACCGTGACTAATTAAATTAAAAGAGTTGTTACGCTTAAAAATCCAAGAGTTCTGATACTCATCCAATAATTGAATGAGTTTTGATAAGGGTCATTGTTCTTCTTCTTTTTTTAGTTATTTTTGAAATAAGAATAACTTTCCACCAATAATAAAAAATTAATTCTCTTCAAAATATAAAAATTAATGAAGTAGTATGTTCTGTCTCTCTCAAAATATATAATACTAAGAAACATAGTGTTAAATAACATTCAGTGTCAAATATATTTAGCTTTGTTGTGAATTATTGTATATAGATTAAGCTTTGTTGATTTAGTAGAGAATTGCAAATTTTCTGACAAGATCTTCGATCTTCGAAGGAGAGTTGTTATAGTTACAAAATCATTAAATTTTCTAAAGTCCATGTAATTGTTCATAAATTAAAATAGGTTGTTAATTATATATATATTGAGTAACAAGAAAAAGAAAGTGTCATACCAGTGATAACATCCAATTCACGAACAGTGGTGATTTGAGGACCATGGCGGAATGTCTGGCCACTGATACCAGCATTGGAGAGAGTCCCTCCCACCGTCAAGTACAAATAATCAGTCCAAGAAACAGGTGCAAGTCCATGTTCAAGGGTCGCGTTCAGCACATCACTCCACAATTGTTCCCCTCCAACATCAACATAGTAATAGTAATTCTCACCAACCACTCCTTGTCTCACCCTTATCCCCACCCCATTCCCCCTCTCTCTGAACCCTGCCATGTCCACCACCACCCCTTCACGTGCCATCGCCTGGCCTCGTGTCGAGTGTCCTTGACCCCTCGCCGCGACACCAAAGGCCACCTCCCCGTTGTAAGACACCGCGATAAGCTTCGCGATGTCAGACACCGAGGCAGGGTGGAACACCGCCAATGGAACTTCTGACATTATATTGCCGTAATCCTTGGCGGCTACCTCCATGGCCTCGGTGTCATCGCGAAGCTTATGAAATATGGTGTCATCAGCGGCAGCTGAGGCTAGCTTTGGAGGTAGCAAGGTGTTCCATTGCTCGGTTTTGCCAACTGTGGAGATCAAGCGTGTTATGGTTATTAGTAGGAGGATGAAGTATGTGGGGGAAAGGTAGCTCTCCGCTACCATTTTGATGGGTTGGAGTGAATGAGAGAAACTAGAGAAGGAAGAGTGATGCTTTGTTATTTTTAGGGTGGATTGATTTGGTTGTTGGTGTGTTGTAGTGGAGAGAGGAGGTGGAGTGGATAGGGGCTATATATAGAATGGAAGAGGACATTGCATGATAAAGGCAGATATGAAAAATGTTTAAGAAACACATGTAAAGAGATAGAGAGAGAAAGGGAACTTAATTATAAGGAGGATTAATTAAAGATTTTGTTGTAATTGTCATCTAATAAAGCTTTTAAATAAGAATGGTCATTTAATAACCTTCATAGTATAGCATGATCATAAAGACAAATTAATCATAAATATGATAAAAAAAATGGTAGAAAGATATGATTAAATAATAAAGGGAAGAAACACGCATTGAATATAATAATATTTTTTAATATCAAAACTATTTTAATGAATATTTAATGAATAGACAAATATTCAATATTTTTGAGATGTAAATAAAAATCAAAACTATGTTTAAAGTTGCATGAAATATTATTTCATTTTATATTAAAATAGTCATGCATATTTTTTATAGAAGACAATGCTAATTGAATCAGGCAAAATTATAATTAATATATCTCTTTTGGATTATAATACAATTATATGTTCAAAATTTAAATTTGAAATAATTAATTAAATTAAATAATCTCTTGCAGATGATTCACACATTCAGTAATAATTATACTTATGTTTGATGAGAAAAAAAAATAGTAATAATTTTACACTCATTTTAATTACATTTTAATACATTTTAATTATACTTATGTTTGATGAGAAAAAAAAAATAGTAATAATTTTACACTCATTTTAATTACACATACATCTATTTCTATATGACAAACTAATTAATTGAAAAAAAAGGAGAGAGAAACCGAAATATGTTTAATTGATTATTTCCCTCTATTTTTCACCAATATGGGTATAGAAGAAGTACAAAGATACGAAGGTGTGTGAGGAAACTTTTTCAAAACCATATTGTACATAGTGCACTGGAAGGAATGCTAGATGTCAAATTCAAAGATACGATGGAACAAATGTAGAGATCACATTTGGCCCTCCTTCTGAAACGTCATGAAGTGTTTGTCTAAAGCAATTAAATTGAGCAGCTTGAAAATAAATAAATTTAGTAAAGCAATTAATGAAGTGTTAGGTCTTCCAACTAGTACTTGTTTTCTGTGATTATGTTTATGTCATCATCGTAATTTATCACAAAAAGATTCCCAAAAAGATCCCTGAAGTTTCTTCCACTGTTGTCCTTGACATAGTAAAGATTAAAAAAAATATCAATTGAACTGGGACCGTTGGATTCTTATCATAGGGTCAAAGATTGGTCAAGTTCAGTCAATTCATGTACCATTTATATTTTATTTTACCAATTGCATTTTCCAATTTTAAGAATTAAGGATTGAGTCAAAATCGTGCAATTATCAATAGGATCTCTCAAGATTTTCTTTCTGGGACCATAGGACTTCTCATGGATCAAACTATATTGCATTAAACTTTTCCAATTCATGGAAGGGCAATGTCAAAAGGAACTGAGGGAGACATCACACCGGATTTTCTTTGGGACAAGATTTTGTTAAGAGAGCCTCATCTATGCCCAAAATATGTAATCAATGAAAATGAAATCTAACCGTAACATAAGAATGTGCCTGCTTCATTATAGATAAGCCATAATTTTAATGTCTACAAAACATGACATGATTTTCTCCCCACTAGATTCAACTTGTTCTAAGCCAAACAAAATAAAGATGATAGATGCCATACCCTTATTAAATTATTATGGAAGGGAATAATTAATTAGAGTAATTCCTACCATGATTGAACCACACCTAATTTTAATTCCCAATTGTTGATGCATGCCAAGCCTTACGTGGTTAGTGAACAAATAAAAATAAAAAGCACCTGGCATGCCTTCAATCAGAATATAGGAAGAAAACAATAACATGCTATGCACACGCAAGAGAATCCAGTGAACTGGTTAGAAATAATTTAATTTAATTTAGCTAGTTTTCAGGGGGTCTTCTAGTTGGTGATACATATATATGTAGTATATATACATGTAAGAATATTTTGAACTACATAAAATATATGTACCCAATTGTTCTTTTAGTGGGTTTCTGGCTAAATTAAGCGAAATTGGAAAATGCAATTAGTTATGGTCCTAGACAAGGACTTTTATTAATTAGGAAGGAAAATAAATTAGAGTAATAACAAAGGGTATTCAAAGAACAATCTTTGACCTATAGATCTCGCTGGTAGAAGGAGCTATCATATACCCAAGACCCTTCACCAAGCATGGTTACGTAGAACATATAATCTACTAGTGCTTCAAATTGAAGATTGTAATCTTTGACGTTACATGTTTTTCATGCATGACTATTAAATGCAAAAAAGAAAAAAAATTAACAATAACAAGAAGACTTCTTAATAAAATGGTACGACTCATTATTATTAACCAAAACGGATAGAACCAATTGAAATTGAAAGGCGTTGAATGTAATTCATGGTGGAGATACTCAAATCCAGGACTTTATGGGCACAATTATGCATACCTTGCCACATGTTCAAACAGCGATAGTTAGGTCTTTTACCTAACTAAACGAGTATCTCCTTATCTCTTCAAAAGAAGAGAAGAAAAAGAATAATGACGAAAAGATTAGTTTCTCTTTGTAAAGTAAAATTTGTTTGTCTCAACGTATATAACATAACAAAATTTTAAAAACTTTGTTGTGTAGGACCACTTACGTGTCTTTGAAATGTTTGGTAAAATTCAAATTCAAATTGGGAATAGAATAGAGATGTAATATGTTGCCACCTTCAGCGACTGAGATTGAATATTCGACACCTCTTTCTAGTGTATTATCATAAGCAGAAATACACTACACATGCAACCCAATATTCCGATCAATCCCTATAATGGCACTAGTAAAGCCATGATCACACTCATACTTTAGAGGAAAACCCTCCCAAGTCCTTCTTGAAAAGATTAAGGTGCGAAATATTAATTTATGATAATACAAAAAAATCTCATAAATAGTAATCATATTAGTTTTTATGTATTGAACACAAGAATGAGACTAATATAACTCATATTTGGATTCTTAACTGAATTTTCAATATTTTTAAAAAATTGATATATATCTACCGTGAAATATGTAAAGAACAAATTGAAAATTTTATCCTATATCTTACAATATTAGATAATGCTTTATGAATGATAACATGGTATAATAAAATATCATCTATATTGTATTTTGAAATACATATTTAAAATGTAAGCATGTAAAAGGGTAAAAAATAAATAATTATATGAATCAATAGTAACACATTGACGGTAGAAAAAGTTTTTCGTTACATTATTATTTAATAATGTAGTGTGATAAATTTATTATTGTATGGACCTTATTATAAATATCATGTGTAAGAACAAGAAAATAAGTAAAAATAAGGGTCATTTTAGATTTTTCAATATAACACTAATTATTCTTTTTCATTTATCTATTTATTAGTTTTTCTTAATCTATGTTAAAAAAATCTGTAACGACATTTACATTGGGATATGAATTATTTCTGAGTAATATGTAATATTACATATGATGTTAATTTTGTTAATATTTAGATAATAAGAGTGTGTAGGTTTACATGTATTTGTTAACAATTTAGCATGCATATATGAATGTGAGAAAATGAAAGAATTAAGTTGAAAGGGAAGGGGTAGTACCATTGAGTGCAGTGTAAAAGGGGGAGAAGCTTGTGGGGGTACTGTTTGTAAGATATTGGAGATCTATATGGGGATTCAAGCCCAGCAGAAGAAGAAACAAAGCAATCAGATCACGTGGTCCAAGAAACAACAAAAACAACAACAGCTTTTCAATTCCACAAACACCATTCTATCCATTCATGTCACTTTGATTGGCGCAGAGTGCCTTAAGCAACATAGTGCCGTACGTGCATGGAATTTGATCAAGTACTATGTGACACAGAGCATAGATGTCTCCTATCTCTGTACCTTCTTCTTCTTTTTCGTTCAACTCAACATTACATTAATATGTTGCTGTCATTTTCTTTTGTGATTGTTATTAATGTATGTTTAGTGGAGCTATATAGCATTAGGATTCCTCAATCTTCATGATACATTTGCTGTTCAGGTGTTCAGTGACATTGTAACAACTACTAATGATCCAAATCCGTTGAACCAGACATTGCAACCACAGTTCTTATGCTATCTTTGAATTCTCATTTTTATGTGTCATATATATTGGTGGCAATATGAAAAGTATACACTATATATGTATATATATTTAATACCACTGTGTTTCATTTATTTGTCACGCTTAGCTTATCCCATTAAATTGATTGATGTGTGTTGTCTCAATTGTGAAATGATTGACATTTCATCACTCAAATTAATATAAAAATTCTCACGAGTGTTTGTTGAATCATAGTAACGTTAACTAACTTATACAGGACTGATGCTCTGTTTCTATAGTTGATAGAGTTACTCATTATTCTGAATGTATACAGATAAAATTACGTAAAATTATTGTGAAAAATATTTGATAACAGACAATCAATTATAAAACTTAAAGAAGTTAAAAATATAAAAAAAGAAATATATATATATATATATTTATTGTGAATGAATTAACTGGTTAATTGCATGTTACAATTAGTTGCCACGTAAAATTGATTGAAAAAATAATATATTTTAATGCAAAGTGTGAAAATTAAATAGAAATAGAAAAGGACGAAAATTAAAGAAAAATTGTTGAATTTGTTTATTATTTTTAACTTTGAAAATCAATCCAATTGAAAGCAGCTAAATTAATACGTATTTTTACCGTAGAAATTTTATAACTGATTGTTATTATTTTAGAAGTCATAGTCATTAGTTATAATTAATTCTTAATTCTTATAATCTATTATTATTATTATTATAATTCTATTTAGATGATGGTAGGAAGGACTAAATTGATAAATAAAATTAAAAATAGGAGATCTATTTATAATTTTTATGTAAGACCAATATAATATTCTATACAAATAGGGATAAAAATTGATAGTTTATTTCTAAGTAAATAACTATTTTGATATCCTAAATAGTAAAGTAGACAATTTTCCTTGAATCCTTGAGGAAAAAAAAGTTCATGCCAGTCACGTTCATCCTTTTATCAATAATTGTTGTATAATTGTATTAATTTAGGTGACTTAACGCGTTAATTGAATTTAGGTGATTTAGACATAAAATCAAATTAATAGAAAAAGTATGAAATAAAATTAAAAAAAATAAATCAGTATTTCTCATGTTATCTAAACTCACATAATTATGTAACTGGCTATTAGAATTTTAGTTGAGGTCCTTTCTTAAAAAAATCCATTATATTTAAGTACCAAAATGAAAATATATACATGACTTTTAAAGTTTTTCCATAGTATTAAAAAATGGAACTAATATTTTGATTTTCATAAAATTATTATTATAATGTATCTTTTTATCTATTTAACTACTTTCACTTCAGCTAACAACTATATTCCTATTAAACAACAATTCATGTAAAAGGTTAAAGATATTCTTTAAAAAATTATAATTAATGAATCATTGAATTTATAAAAGATGGTACAACTTAAAATAATTTTTTTTCTAAAATATCATAAAAAAATAAAAATAAAGGAAGGGAGTACTGTATTATAAGAGAAAGCAAGTGAATAGTTTAGAAACAGAACAAATGCATTGCACATAAGTTTAGAGAGAATCAATGCTAGGAAGCACTGCTGAATAAAATATTTAGAAAGATTTGGTTAAGGTTAATAAATGGTTTCTAAAGTGATATCATGTCTAGCATTAGCTGCAGAACCAGTTTTGTCGCATGGCACACACACAATGAAGAAAGAGTAATTAATGTGCATGTACCAAAACCAAACAAGGTAAAAGAAATGGTGTATTGCTGGCCAATAATACACCATGTAATCATTAGTGCAAAATATGTATCACTTTGTCTACTTTATGTGAACATTATGATTGTAAGGGACAAGATAGGTAGCCCTTGAAGCAAGCACGATTGACTGACAATATGCTTACAACCCTTAATATTTTACTATCAGATAAGCTGTGATTCTTGCAACATATTGATGAACCCATTATGTTCTGCCCATGAGATTTTATTGGGTGAAGTTCCTAGGAAATCATTAATGCATGTAGAGGCATCATAACAAAAGGAGTGGTTGGTATGGTGGGTGTAAATCAGTATAATTTCTCAAGTTTGGATTTAGCTTATAAAAATACTTGATTATTTCTTCTTTATTTATTTATTTATTTTTCATTAAAAATTTAAATTTAAATTATTAAAAGAAAATTAGGCTTCATTTTTCATTTATAATAACAATTATTTTTGTTTTTATGAAAATTTTCTTGGATTATTTTCATATCATTTTTCCTATTACAAAAATTATATTAACAAAATTTTTCTATCATAGCTAACAAAAGTAATATCAACTATTCATTTTTAAACATTTTCTCTCTTTTCTTGTATCATGTTCCTTTTACTTCCAATTCAAATGATAATATCTCAAATTATGATCTAATATTATTATAAAGGAATTTGAGCTGCTTAGAATAAATTTTAACTCAGTTTAGAAAATGAATTTTGTTGTATTAAAGTGGACGGAATTATTTATTCTATTTTGCAATTACATTAAATTTAAAATATAATAATTTTATTTTATTTTGATATTTTATTTTTAGGTAATAAAGAAGAAAATTTGGAACTCAAATGGACGAAAGAAAAGAGTTAGGCCGAATGACACAAGGATCAATGGAACAACAAAGCCAGATTTTGAGCTCAAAAGAATAACTCACATATATAAAGATTTAGCCAAACAAATTCAGGAAATCTTTTGGTTCATTCACACTTGGTGTTTTAATTTAAGATCTCTCTTTCTGGGATTAAATTATACATGTCTTTATTAAGACATTTATCCGCAGTTTTTAAGCATCTCTTGATAGATAATGTATTATATATTTACTCCAAAAGGTTAGGTTAATTATTCAAAAAGTTGTTAATTTTTCTTAACAACATAATTTAAGAAATGGTTCAAAGTGACATCCATAAATAATTTTTAGCTTGTATTCATTTTTGGAAAACCTTTTTTATTTTTAATTTTTATATTTTCTTTAAAACCAAGAAGATGTTGAATTTTTTCAAAAAAAAAGTGAACCAAACACGAATTTTACACAATTCCAGGAGAGCATCTCGTGTGGTTTTGAGATTCTTCCAAACGTATATATACATCAATGATCAGTTACGGTATATATAATGAGGTTGAATAGTCACTACTATATTTAACGATATTTATTTATTAATATTATAATTTTTTTTAACATATAATATTTTTAATAATATTTATTTAATAAAAAAATGTTGTTAAAAATATAAAAATTTACAAATAATATTTTTCAACATGATTCAGATACATTTATTAAAATATTACTAAAGTTAATAAGAAATATTTTCATATAATATTTTTTTTAATATACGTGAGTTGTTTTTGTTGAAATTCAGTATTAAACGACCACATATTACAGAATAATATTGAACTAAAATAGAAAAATTCAATATTAAAAAATCATCTATTATCATAATCAATATTAGATCAAATAAATAAACGGTCCAATATTAAATTTCTAATATTTTTACAGGCTATTTCTTTAAAGTCTCGATCTTTGGCAGATAGGAAGTACGTAGAAGGGTACCATAATGTATGTCTAGATCCTCTTCTTTCTCTTCCCACGTTGGGATGGGCCATTTGTCCGTGCAAAACTATGTACACAGCTTAGTTTATTACTCAAAGAATTATGGAAACGTGCCTAACCGACGTGTAATTTGTACTTCATTTCATACTAAAAAACTATTTTTAAGTCTAATAGATATGATTTTTTTTATATTTATGCTTTTATTATTTTAATTATTTTAAGATATTATCAGTTAAATTTAACATAATTCCAATCTTTTGATATAAAATCTTATTTTATTTATACAGGATCATGGAGAAATTTAATAAATATTTCAAGAATAAAAAGGAGAATAAAATATAAAAAGATAAAAAAGTAGAAACTGACATTTCTCAAAAAAGCTAGAAGATACCGAGAATTTCTTATTCAAAACTTGCTGAAACTTAGTTACAAGCTGGGAAGGTAGCTGTAGCAAAAAGCTTATAGTTTGTAGCTAAAGTATTAAAAAAATTAGTTTATTTAATTGAAAGTATTTGGTAAAATAATCAATTAAAATAGTTATAAATGTATAATGTCGTAAATATATATAACATTTAGATGACCTTTTCCATAGGTTTTATTTTTATTTTTTGATAAAATATATATTTTGAGAGTATTTATAATGTTATTTATAAAACAATTATTTTTATTATAATGTTTACTTGTAATTATCATGTGATAATATTTTCAGTTAGGTTTAACGTTTTTTTTTGTATAAAAACTACTTAATTTTAAAAAAAGATAATAAAAAAATTTAACAAATTTTTTTTTTGGATAAAATAGGAATAAAGTATAAGAAGTAATTAACCAGAAGTTAGCGTTTTAAAACGCTATTTCAAGTTGTGTTAGAAGGAGATATTAAAAGAAGTTGATTTGGTACTTGTTTACCAAATAATTAAATAAGTTTTTCTACTAATAAAAGAAGTTAAATGTTAGCTTAATTGTCTTTTTAAATATAGTCAAACAAACTTTTAATATTAAAAAATATTATAATCTATCTGTAATGTCTTGTCAAACATTATCTTAATTTCTCAAATATATGAAAAGTAATAAAATAATTTATAAAAATATAACCCATTTATTAATTTAATAGTATATTATTATTTTAGTGATTAAATTTCACTATTTATTCTCATTTTTTTTTCTAATTTAAGTAATAAATTGAAAACATGTAATTAAGTTCAAATATCAAAATTATTCCTGATTAAATTTAAAAACTAAAGTCACAATAAATATCTTTTAAAATCTATTTTTATTATTTTTACTTTTCAAAGATTGAATTTCACACTTTCACAAATTCAATCTCATCAAAATAATTGAATTTGTCAACGTATGGCTAGCTATCCGAAACGTGGAGTTTGCATTAACTATTTACGATTTCACTTTGCACAAAAGTCCAAAGGAAAGCTACATTCATTCATTCATTCTTGTTGGGGTTAAAGAGATTGGCAACATGTCCACATTGTAGAAAAAAACTGAAACTATCCTTAGGTTTATTAATGACCATATCTTTCCAAAGATTCTGCGTTGTTGTGTAGTCAATTTCTCAAGGTAATGCCAATAAGTTAGGAGTCACGGTGTTCCCATTGTTCAGTTTTCTGCCTATTCTTCTAGTGGCAAGAAGGTGACAGTTGAAATCTCCTTAATTGCATTCAGCAACAAATCTACGATAAATGACACTAGAGATCTTAGTTTGATCCAACGTGATAGTTGTGTTGTTTTCTTCCGGGAATCTCGTTTTCAAACACAGGCATGCATGATCCATAAGCAAAACTATTGTTTTTTAGATCGAATGTTTTTTCTGGTCTTGTCATGTTCTAATAATGTTCCCAAATGTTCGCATTTACATATTAGACATATATTTTTCATGCTACATAAAATAATATATGTCTAATAAAATATTGTTTGTGAACCTTCCAAGTTATTATCTTTTATATAACTATGTGATATTGAGAGAGGAAAACTGGATCATCTTTAAATTCTAATTATACTTGTTTTATATCACTATTTATCATTTTCTATTAACCTATAAACTTTGTTTTATTGTTAGTATATTTTATATTTTTCATTGAGTGTATATATGAAGCTAGCAACCAAAGTCGAGGAAATAAAAAATGCTGAATCAAGAAACTAATAAACTTGATCAAATTAATTGTTGTTCTTAATCGATCTATGTTATCCGTATGTGGAACCGAACCATCAAAAAGAGGTCCATGCCTACACATTGAACACAACATGTGCTAACACAATGTCTGTTGAATCAGAAAGCACAATACTAATGAAGACAAAGAAGATATATATGAGACACTTTAAAATTTGTTTATTCAAATGAACCACCAAAGCCTTAAATAGGCATACATGTAACAACTTGACAACAGACTCTCCTAATATTCAGTAGACCACTAAACCATTAACATGGCTTCAACTAAAGAACCAGGTAAATAAATAATAACTCAGCGAAACAAATTAAATAACAACCTAACCACTTAGCTAGTAAATAGGAGTAAGAAATTAGCTAAATTATTCATTAAAGAAACTCAGTCAACTATTATGTTTCATAGCTGGTGTTGTTGTTTAACACTCCCCTCAACACTAACTTCCATTCTTTTCACCATTCTCAGTTGACGACGAAAGCTTTCAAACTTGTTGTTGCTCAATTTTTTTGTGAATAAATCAGCAACCTTGGTCTCTGTGTTAACATGCTTTAGATGAACTTCTTCTTTTAAAACCTTTTCTCTAATGAAATGATGATGTACCTCCACATGTTTAGTCCTTGCGTGAAAAATTGGATTCTCTGCCAAATGTATTGCTGACTGGTTGTCGCAGTACAAATCAACTGCACTATCACTTTGAAGCTGCAAGTCCTTCAATAATTGTACGAGTCAAGTACTTTCCTGTGCTGCACTTGCTGCAGCTCTCTATACTACATTGTTGACAATGACAATGATTCTTTGCCTTTTTAATAAGAAAGCGCTCCGATCCAAGCATGAACACATATCCAGTGGTTGAACGTCGGGTATCATGATCCCCCACATAATCAGTGTCACAATAACCTACTAACTTGCAGCCGCCTCCTTTCTTATACAGAATACCATGGTCCAGAGTACCCTTGACATATCTCAAAATTTGACGCACTTAATCCAAATGAGTCTTCTTTGGATCTTGCATGTAACGACTCATCACTCCAACTGCAAAAGAGATCTTAGGTCTTGTTAACGTTAGATAGATAAGGCTACCCACAAGCTGTCGGTACATTGTTGCGTCTTCTAAAGTTCTCCCTTCATGAGCACACAACTTAGCATTTGGCTCCATTGGTACTGAAATTTGTTTGCAGTCAAGCATTCCAAATTTCTGCAACAAGTCCTTCGAATATTTTTTCTGATGAAGAAATATTCCTTCTCGAGTACAAACCACTTCTAGGCCAAGAAAGTGCTTCAGCTGTCCAAGTTCTTTCATATGAAATCGCACTTATAGATTTTGCTTCGTTTGCAGAATTTCTTCATGACAATCACCTGTTATGATTAAATCATCTATATATACTAACACAACAACTAGTTTCCCTTCAATGACTTTAATAAAGAGACTTGAATCTGCCGTCGTAACTGAGTAACCACTACGAGTCAAAAATTCTGCAATCTTACCATACCAAGCCCTCGGTGCCTGCGTCAATCCATACAACGCCTTTCAAAGTTTGCAAACATACTCTGGATGTTCTTGATTCTGAAAACCCAATGGTTGAACCATATAAATCTCCCGATCCAATTCTCCATGCAAAAATGCATTCTTCACGTCCATCTGTCATAGGTTCCAATTTTTTATTGCTGCAAGTGCCAATAAAACTCGTACAATACTAAGCTTCGCAACCGGACTAAACGTCTCCTCGTAGTCCAGACCATATTGCTGAGAGAACCCTCTAGCTACCAAACGAGCTTTGTGTCTCTCAATCGATCCATCAGCGAGACGCTTTATTTTATAAACCCATTTACAAGAAATAGGCTTCAGTTTTGGCACAATCTCCCAAGTCTGATTTCGTTCTAATGCAGTAATTTCTTCTTCCATAGCCTTAACCCAACATGGATTTTGAATTGCTTCATCAAACGTCTCTGGTTCTATTGCATCAGATCCTTCAACTATAGCAGCATTTGCATATTTTGGATTTTGCTTCCTGATTCTTGTTGATCTTCGTAGGGCTGGTACATCAATTTCAGCGGGTTCATCTTCTCTTGTTTGCTGATGATGTACACCGGTTTGCCAAGGTCCTGATCTTGCACCTTCTTCAACATAATCACTATCATCAACATGTGTTTCTTCACCTAAAGGCAGCTACACTTGAGAGGATTCCAACTCATCCTTTAATACACTAGAATCTGGTAATACCTCCCTTTCATGGGACCACCAAGACGATGCCTCATCGAACACTACATTCCGAGATGTGTAGCACTTCCTGGTTGTAGGGTCACAACACTTCCAGCCTTTTCTTTGGCTATCATATCCCACAAATATACACCTAACAACCTTTTTATCAATCTTGCTACGTAAATTATCAGGAACAAATACATAGCATACACAACCGAAAACACGAAAATAACTAACAACAGGTTTCATTTTCCATAACTTTTCAAACGGTGAAAGAAAATATAACCTTTGTTGAGGAAGCTGATTAATCACAAAAGCTGCAGTCTTCATTGCTTCTGCCCAAAATCGCCCCGGGACATTCTTTGCATGAAGCATACTCCGACATATTTCTGACAAGTGTCGGTTCTTTCTTTCCGCTACACCATTCTGTTGCGGAGTATAGGGACATGTAAATTGATGTCGGATTTGGCATTCTCAAAGAAGGCTTAAGAACTCCTCTGAAGTATACTACCCTCCATTGTCAGTACGCAAGCAGCGAATCTGCCTAGCATGTTCTGCTTGTACATTCTCCTTAAACTCCTTGAACTTAGAAAAAGTTTCAGACTTGTCCTCCATGAAATAAACCCACACATGCCTTGAAAAGTCATCGATAAACGTTACCATATACTTCATCCCTCTAAGAGAGACTTGCTTGACTGGTCCAAACACATTAGAATGAACTAATTCTAGTGGCTCCTTTGCTTTGAACTTCGACTCTTCATACGGCAACTGATGAGCTTTTCCATACTGACATCCTGAGCATATTGTATCTGTTTTTACTTCAAGTTGAGAAAGCCCTTTTAGCGTTGACTTTTTCATCATCATGCTTAGCTTAGAATAACTAACATGTCCCAGTCGTAGGTGCCATAAGTCTCCTGTCTCAATCTTCCTCGTTCTATCAACATATGCAGCCTGCAGAGACATTACATAAACAGATTCTAGTCTCCGTCCCTCCACAATTGGTTCTCCGGACACCTCAAGGCTGCGATATACCTTCACATCCTTCGGTCCAAACAAAACATAATGACCTGAAGATGTAAATTGTGCTATTGATAGGAGATTTTTCTTCATACCCGGAACATGATAGACATTCTGAAGTGTAACATCACTTGCACTATTTTGAGGAGAGACTACCATATTACCGACATGAGCTATCGGTAACTTTGAGTTGTTCGCTGTCACAACCACTCGACTCCCTCTGTATTCTGCCACATTCTTCAACTTATCTTTATCGCCTGTCATATGATTTGAACATCCCGAGTCGACAATCCAGTCCTTCTCGTAGTCGATTTGTTCGGTCATTGCTGTGAGAGCCAATTCTTCTATTGCATCAAATGCTTCACCATCCCATTTATCTTCACCTTTGGAGTCAACAACATTACTCAACATAGTTTCCAACTCCTCTACAGCAAAAAGAGCTTCAGCATCCCATTCATCTTCACTTCTTGTAGCAGCAATATTACTCTCCATGGTCCTCTTCGAATGGCAACTTTTTGCCATATGACCCTCTTTCCCGCAGTTGTAACAGGTCCCTTGAAACTTTTTCTCACGACAAAATTTCGCTATGTGACCATCCTTCCCACAATTATAGCACTTCTTTTCTACCTTATTGCTGCCATGATTATTAGAATCATGATTCTTCGAACCTGAACTTTCTCCTCTTGAATAGTTGCTACTGCCTCTAGATCCTGCTCCACCAGAGAAATTTTGCTTGAACTTGGGACTGCCTTTGCTGGCATACAGCGCTTCCTCTTCAGTCTTCAGCGAAACTCCTCCTAGTTGCTTTGCCAAGGCTTCCTTCCAGCAAGCAAATTTTCGAACTCAACAAGTGATGGTTCCGTCTGCCATCCTTGTACTGCAGCAACAAAACTTCTATATTCTGGTCTTAAACCATGGATGATTATTCTCTTCATCCTGGTTTCAGCTATTAGAGCTTCGGGATCCAACTCGGAAAGCTCACGACATATTGATTTCACTGTGTGAAAGTACTGAGCAACCGTCATGTCGCGTTGTACCATCGGCAACAATTTGCTCTCTAGAAGTTGAAGTCTCGTGTCATTCTTCTTTGAGAAAAGTGTGGCTAATGTATCCCAGGCCTCCTTAGGGGTTTCGTCTTTCCGTATATGCTCCAGCACCTCATCTTCAATAGTGGTTTTTAAAGCGAACATTGCCTTGCCCGCTTTTATTTTCCACTTCCTTACTGCACCATTTGCATCCTCTTCTGGCTGCTTCACTTCACTACCACATACGACCTCCCACAAATCCTGGCCCTGCATGTAAGACTTCATGCACGTCGACCAGGAGTTGTAGTTCTGATTGTTGAGCTTTTTAATTCTGCCAACGATATGCAAATCACTCATTTTTACAACCTGGCTCTGATACCAGATGTTGAATCAGAAAGCACAACACTAATGAAGACAAAGAAGATATATATGTGACACTCTAAAACTTGTTTATTCAAATGAACCACCAAAGCCTTAAATAGGTATACATGCAATAACTTGACAACAGACTTTCCTAATATTCAGCAAACCACTAAACCATTGACATGGCTTCAACTAAAGACTAGGTAAATAAATAATAACTCAACGAAACAAATCAAATAACAACCTAACCACTTAGCTAGTAAATAAGAGTAAGAAATTAGATAAATTATTCATTAAAGAAACTCAGTCAACTATTATGTTACATAGCTAGTGTTGTTGTTTAACAATGTCATAATAACATAACATCTGTAACAAAACCTAGAAATCTCAACCTCCATCATAGAATCCAAATTGGTAACAACACTCATGACAATATATAGCAACAACCTCGTTGCCACGACTTTCTTTCAACCTTATCGGAAATTGTCGACCCAACACAAAACTATTGTGCCATCAATATGCATCTTACTGCCACAACAACAAAGCCAACCAATATAACAATCTCACTCCTAACCTTTAATCATGAATCACCCTGTGACCTAGAATTTGACTCTCAACAAATATGCATGGCAATATATGATCGTGACCTGAAAATATATGTCATTTGCCACTCTTAGCTTGAACATCTGTTAATTCTTATTCAAAATTTCTTTCCTTCAAGAACTTCTTTCAAGAATATTTAGTCAACTATTTTTGTTTCTTTCCCTTAGAATATTTTCTAAAATTAAGTTATTTGAACAAATAGTTTCAAGCCAAAAAGACAAATAAAAAGCATCATAATTTCTCTTCATTATTCCTAGAAAATAGGACAATTTTTTTTTCCGCATTTGATTAGAAAGAAAAATTAAGGAAAATATAACTGTGTTAATTTTTATACGAGCAAAAATAGTTGCTATGAGACACAATTCGTTTTCTTATAATCTAGAAGTTAAAGGTGAGTTAGGCCTCAAAATCATTAAATTAAAAAAAATTGAAAATAAAATTCTTTTAAAATTATCTCTTAAGTAATTTGATCACTTCTCTTGCTATATTTCTTTTAAGATTGAGTAAACAATACATGTACTAATACTATAAAAGATTTTTATACTTTAAAAAAAATATCATTTATATAATAATTTCATTGATTTTTATAAAAAAAATATCTTTAAAATCATCTATAATATGATTTTTAATTGGATGAGAATATAAAAATCCTTTACACTTTATTGATAGTGTATAATATTAAACTCTTCTTTAAATATATAATGAGAATGCGAAATACTAACCATAAAATCATTCATGAATACTTAAATTAGAACCATAATGGGACTAGTTAGAGATACGGAATGTATGTAGTGAGACGTAAAGTGAAAAGATAACGAGATTTTCTTGGTTCGTGAAGTGACCATCATATGCATTTCCAATTTCTTTTCGGGGAGCACCACGAGATATAACAACGTCTTTGATTTCCTAAGTTTATTAGTCTCTTGATCCATCATTTCTTTATTTCCTCAAGTTTAGTTGCCTTCCCATCATCTTCAGTTACAACAGAACTGGAATTGTCACTTTCTCTAAGGGATGATCTTATAAGGATCAATATTACTGATTTTTATTTATTTTTAAATCATATTTAAGTTGATTTTAATTGATTAACAATATAACATGCAGCATGGCATGGACCTTACAAAAATGCAGCATCACGGAGAGAAATTGAGCAAATTATTAAAATAAAGCAAAAATGACTTATTTATTTATTTATCATTATTAGGCCCACTCTATACATTATCCAGAAAATGGCTTTCATGACGCATCGCTTTCCCTTGTAGATTTGAGTTAGCTTAGTTAGGCAAGTTGCATGTCCCATGCCAGTTACACATTTAAGTGAAATCAAAAGGTGAACGTATCAGAATAATGCATGCTAACTTTCTAAGTGCTTTTACATTACAGCCATATATATATAATGACAAAGGGTGAATTTTATTTATATGGCCTTTTCCAACGTACAAGAATATTTTGGAGGTCTTTTTTACAGTAGAAATAATAATAATAATTTTTCTTTATTTAATGACATAAAGGGTGAATTTTATTTATTTTATTCTTGCACCGGTCATGGTCATGGTTATGGATGACAGCAATTTTTCAGTTCCAAACAAACCGAATTGTCGTCTGTATGTGCTGGTTTCGTCAAAAATTTGGTTTCATATGTCATATGGTCCAATTTTCACGTGATAATATATTCAACTGCGTGATTTTAAGCTAAACTTAAAGGTACTACGTATATTATATTGTATTATCTTTCAATTTTTCTTCTTTTGTGCATTTTTAGAAGGAAAATAGAAATAAACGTGATGTGATTGCCATATTCTATATAACAACCATGATTTCGATCATCCTCCTAAGTATGGTGCATATCATGTTCGCAGATTGGATTAATGAATTGACTTTAAAAAGACAATCGTTCCATTCTTTCAGAAATTAACACACACACTATTTTGGTCATATATATACCAGTTAATGTGAAATTTTAAACCTTATATGTCTCGATCCATAACTTTAATTGCAAGATTAAATCATTAAACATTTGTGGATATTGGTTATCCACATTTACATACATTATTGGTGGCATTATAATCAATGAAGTCAATGTGAGTGTGAGACTTCTAATGCAACAGTAAAATTACTACATAATCGAATTTAGAAATGACTTCTTTTCATATGCAAGGGGTAGGATGTATACAATTAAATATCAATGAATTTTTAATTTAATTATTATTAAAGTCAATAAATTTATATATAATTATATAGTGACTGAATTATAATTAGATATCAATATAAAAATAATTTATGATATATCTCTTTTCTTTTATCTTCTCTGTATGCAAGTATTACAATAGTCCAATAGTATGGCTTCCTATATACAGTAGTGTCTATGGAGAATGAATTGGAACTGGATAGTAAACTTAGCTCGTTACAATTAAATAATATAAAATCAATAAATATAAAATAATGTGTAAATATGTATTTATAATATATGTTTTTCCGGAAGCCAAAATTTCATATGTAAAAATTATAAGGAAACTCATGGAATAATACATATAATATCAGATGCTAATTAGCTTTATTACCTTCTGTAAGAGACCTATTTATGGTCCTAGATAACAAAATATTTACTTTCTATATAAAATGATTTCAATCAGAACAAATGGTTAATAGAAATCTCAGTGAATGATAAACATTTTTTAAATATTCTGGTAATTGAGAAGTTCTAATTAAATTAGTTGAAAAAAATATGTGAATTTTTACAAATTGTTTAATATTTATATTTAATTTTTATAGATAAAATAAAATTTAGTGGCGACAAAAATATGACAGTGTGGGAATTCCTGCTGCATTTGTGATTCAGATATATACATATAGATTATTTTATCTTATTACATAATATATAATTATACATGTTGAAAATCTCACGTCGTCGTCTAAGAATATAGCATGTTATATGTATATAAATTAAGGACAAACTTTATCCTACAAACTGATCTTTTAGGATTGAGTTAAACTCATAACCTAAATTTTAACTTAGTATTAAAGTCTATCATAATCGAGAAATTCAATTATCAAAACATGAGGTATGAATTAGAAATTCAATATTGAATCTAAGTCCAGTCCTCAATGTTCGTCTATATAATCTACTCATCGTCTCCCTTACATTTTATTTGATTTTGATGGTAAGTTGTAAAGGATCTCTAAGCTTGTGTCAAGCAGCAAGCTAGCTAGAGTGGCCATATAGTCCAAGCTCCTACTACTAGTGCATACCAAACTTTGATGATGGCCTTGTCATGTGCAATAATTCAGCAGCCAAGACATCTTTTGTTTGGCAAATGGCAATATATAGCAACTCTAAAATAACTATGAACTGCTTAAAAACCACTTTAAGACCATGAAAGATGTAACCACTTATTGAAATATCATGTCTCATTTTATAAAATTTACCCTTTTTCAAGAAATAGGTTGTTGCATATGTCTTGTAATATTGTTGGAGTTTGGAGCCATCAGCCATGTGTTCGAAGACTTAGATTCGTTATGTCTTATGTTTTCATTTGTCTTTTATGTGATATACGATATTTATGACTTTTAAGAATTTTTTTCGACCAAAGTAATATATACAACAAAAAATCTAAGATGATTAATATCTTGGGCAACAACTGAAAGCAAACCCCACGTCGTATACCCAAACAATACAAGACATTGGATCACATATCCACATGCTATAAGGAATCCTCCACAACACTAGAATCGACAGTTTCATTCCTGAAAACCATTGCATTCCAATGGTCCCATTTAGACAAGACACTAGCCAGAGCACGTACCAAGCACTATTAACAACAGAATTCCTACTTAAAAGTGTGTTGGTAAAAGTGGTTAATAGTATCATGTGGAAGAGGTGAGTTTATATGTAATCGATTTTGCCATCTTTTATGACGGAGCAACAAATAACACGAGAAGGAGAATGGTTGAATTGCATACGAATCTTAAAATTTTTTAAATGAATTATCATATAAATTTGTTTAAAATGTAGATTTTAAATATAATATTTTGTTCTAGAAATCAAGCTAATAACTTATGTGGTTAAAAGGTTAAAAAAAAGGAAAAGAGAAAATAAACATAAGGGTTATAGTCGTATATCATATTTGAGATATATCCAATACCTTTAAAGTAAAGATTGTCATTGACCAAACTTTGATTATATTTAAATATTTTTTCTTATTATAAAGTCATTGTTAGTTCAAAATCTAGCTAGTTTATAAATATGTATTCTTTTTCATTAAATTAATCTTGACTTTCACAAATAGAATTTGTTTAAAGATACAAGATCTATTCTCAAAGAAAAAATATACAATGAAGTATTAGAATGTATAAGTTTGTTGCGAAAAAAATTCGATATAGGAAATTTAAACAATAATTTCACAATTTCCATTTTAAATTATAAAAATAATTTAAACTACATGTACAGTATTTAAAAAGAAACATTTTCTTATGTTATCTAACGTAATGATTTTTTTATTATTGTCGGGACAAGTCCTGTATTAGGTCTAAAATGTTGTTTAAATCTCTTCGGAAAAAAATAATTTTATTCTTAACAGAACTTTTCCGAACACTATTTTGTTTTTCTCATTTCAAAAATTATTTCTAAAATGGTGATTATGTTAAATTTCAAAAAGATTCTTTATGGAACGTTAAAATATAAATAGTGCCACGTAAAAAGCTCTCTAGAATATTGATTATATTGAGTTCCGGTGAGCTCATTCTAAAATAGAATTATTTGTTTGCTAATGGAGGAGGCAACTAATGCAAGTGTCTAAAGAAAAAGCTTAAGGCAAGTGATGGGAGAAGGGATTGACCAGGCAAACAAAAAAAGACATTGTTGTAACATTCAAAGAAAGTTAATAATGATGGTTAGAGTAGGGTATTAATATGATGACCGAAAAGAATGAGATGCATAAAACATAGTGAAAAAATGAAAAAATTATTAAAAAAGATTAGTAATTAGATATTAAAGAAAATAGAGTGTATTTAGTTGAGAAGGGAAGTGTAAAAAAGAAAACAAGGAATAAAATCGCACCAATTTGAAGCCCAAAATGTCCATTGAAAAAAATGAATTGGACATCTAAGCCCAGAAAACAACCAAAGTTACATGCCCTTCTTCCTACATGATCCTTTTCTCTTCACGCCCTTACCTTTATAGGACATTTGAAAATACCAAAACTACCCTCCTTTACTTTAAAACAAAAATTCATATTCTTTCCTTCTTCACTCACTCTCTCCAAATAAACACCCTTATTTTTTCGTTTGTTTTTTTTAAGGTTTTAGTTTCCCTAATGTAAATTTTTATATCACAAAATAATTTCCGTAATTTATAAAATATATCTGCATCAAAAATTTCAAAATTAAAATTAAAAAATTAGTTTTTAAAAATTGTAAGTTGTCAATCAAATAAAAAAACCAACAAGGATGCAAAGAGAGAGAAAACCCCTATGTTGAGCTGCTTAAGCTTCCTACTAGTCCAAGTTCAATTTACAAATAATTTTCAAAATTTAACAAATTTAAATAAATGAAATACATTAGGAAAAAATAAGTCTAGACCCCCAAAACAAAGTCTTGGGTCAAATCTTGTAAATAGGAAAAGACAATGTCATGGCACACCTTCATCCATTTTTCAAACCTTCTCTGAACAAATCAAATAAATGAAGCAAAAAATTGCAAATATATTTAGGATCTGTTTGGGAAGAAAGAGAACCTATAAAATTAATAGGTGTAATAAAATACAAAGAAAATGATATTTTTTTTCCTTGTTTGATATAACTAAAATAAGTTAAAAAGAAACATTTAAAAAAATTAAAAGGTTCCACATGCTAACAAAGAGTAAGAAAAATAATTTCAATATTATGCCTTTAGTTAGTATTATTTCAATAACTATATATAAATTTCATTTTTAATTTATTTATAAAATTATTTAAACCATCATATTTTTTTGCTTTTTACTCAAATTTTTTTAACAGAATAATAACACGTTCTACTATTTTTTTTTTAATTTCCTTCTCATTAATTACATTTTTTTCCCTTTTTCATGTACTAATTATTTGAACTCGCATCACTCTTGGAACTTGATTATATAATTTTGGTTAAACTTAACCAGAAAACACACTCACTCAATCCCAAACTATAATCATCTGCCACCAAATGGCCCATAAAATTGTTCCAAATCAGTCTCTAGTTCTTTAGTTTGAATAAACTACGTTAAATATTAAAGGGGAATAATTTATAATTGTTGTATTTCACTTGAACAAAATTGTATGGCCGGGCTGTATTGTGAGCAGGTAACTGTTGTGATTTTTTAAAATATTTTAAAATCTTTTCTAATAATATCATTTAATTTTTTAGCCTACTTCAAAACATAATAAGAGAGAAAAAAATAACACACAAAATAACGTAGTTCTGAAGACCTAATCCATGGTTCTACTAGAACAAAATTCACTATTTATAATTTTTAAACAAAAAAATTATAAATTCTCTTCACATAATTTTTAAACAAAAAAAAACTACACAAACAGACACTCACAATGAACCTATTAGAACGGAAAAACTACACAACACAGACACTCACAATGAACCTATTAGCTTGATTATTAGTAGACAAATTATTAATATTAAGTGGTTTTGGGTCGCTCTCTTTTTCTCTATAAATTCTTGATTAGGTACCAAATTAATTATGAGGCTAATGAATGTTTGAGTGAAATCAATTGCAAACGAGCAAATTAAAACTGTCCATCTGTAATGGCAAATTGGCAAATGTAATTTGAATAATTAAGGTGTGGATCGTTCAACGCCATTTGCGTGTTTATATTTCTCAACTCTAACATGAACAAATGCATGTGCACATTGACTTTAAACCTAAATTCATTCCTGGACTTTACTTCCAACTTGTAACCCTATTTGTTCACGTTATCCAATAGTTACTCAACTAGTTTTTAGTCCAACTTCACGGTTGCCTCATCACATATTGACCTCCAAATAAGTCAATATATAGTTTGGCTGCTTTTTCATGACTCACTTAATTCAATCTGGTGTTATAGATTATAGGATTTGAAAATATTTTATAAATTTTTAGAAAGTATATTCAATTTTTTACAAATTAAAAAGTAATTTATAATAATTTTTAGGTATTCACCTCAACGAACTGAATTAAATTCGGCTACTTATGGTGAGTTAAACAAGTTGAACAATTTTATTTTTTACAAAAAAAAAAAAAAAAAAAAAACGGAAATATACGGTTCTTTGTGGCTCATAGCAGCGACGGTTTATCTGTTTGCTGTTGAGAATTGGCAATGGCCACTAGTTTTGTCATAAGCAAATTTAATTTATTATTAGCAAATTTGCTCTACAGATTTTTATTTTCTCGTTAGATATCACAAATAGTCTCACCATTTTCTTTTTTTATGACAAAATATTTGAGTTGAGAGAAGATTTTCTAATTAGTTAAAGAAATATAAAAAAGAACCTCACTCTTAGTATAGTTTATTTCACCTCATTCTCGTCAATTCATACGCTAACTCTTCACTATTCAAGAGAGATCCTATGTATTAGTTAACAAAAACATTAATTTTAAATTTTTGAGAAAAATATTTCACATTTTTCTTTTTATTTTCTTCTTATGAAATTTTTTAATAAGTCTACCCAAATAAATCCTAAATCGTTATATATACATGGCTTAATAGGTCATATTATATATATATATATATATATAAATAAATAAATATTCTTCTCTTGTTCTTAACTAGAAAACATATTCCATTGCATCTTTCTTCTCTTTTTCATCTATTTTTCTTCACCTAAACAATTTTAATTTTTATTTGATTTCATTTTTATATTTTTTCTCTTCCCCTCTCTTCATCATTGCATTAAAGATTGACTCAAGTTAAATTTCTTATGATGGTATCGAGGAGTAGGATAGGTTAGAAAAGAATGTGATAACAGAAAATAAAGAAAATTTTTTTTTTAAATGTATTCTTTATTATATCTTCTATTTACAATAACTCATTTAATATAGAATTCTAGAGAACTAAATATAGAAAATATTTTAAATAAATATATATGATTTTTTTATTATATCTGACATTCTACTTATTTGTTTCTATTCTAACAAATTTGATATTTAAAAACAATTATAAATCAAGTTACCTACGATACGCAATCTCATCAAGTTATGTTAGTCAGAATCCAACCTACGAATTTGACTTGTTTATTATATATCAAGTCTAGAATCACGCCATTTTTGTAATATCCATCGAATCAAATTTTACATGAATGTTTATTATGTATCAATGAAACTTCCTCACAATAACGTTAAGTAATAATTAAAGTTACATCGTAATTAAGAGAGCTGCTAGGGTGGCCTACAGGTAATTAGAATTATATGGGTCCTCAATTTTTCTGTTTTACGTTTAATAATTTTTATTTATATTTGTTTGTGTATGCAATATTTTTATTCATATATTATCTTTTTAGAATATTTGGGATGATATGGCTAGACAATAATATATATAGTTCTCTTTTACTATTTAATGAAAATTTGCATTGTTGTCAATTTTCATAATTTTAATAATATATATTTGGAGTGAAAGTAGCGGGATAAGAAGAACGTGAGAAGAAAATTCTTGATAGTCGATGTTGATTGTCAAATATTGCAGAGTATAAAACTATTATATTTACCTATCATTGAACTATAAAAGTTAAAATATGAGTATTTTTTGTTTATTTATATTCTTTTGATCTGACCTATAAAAAAGTTAGATATCAATTGTCAATAAATTATTTTAATGGTATGATCATTGACTTTGAATTATCTAAATTTTGAATATTTATTTCAGAAGGACGGAATTATTATTTGTACTTGACATGTATATCTTCGTTTTGGTGACAAATTATTATGAGAGAACGTGTCATTTTAATATGAATTTGAAAGTATTAATCACAAAATAGTTATATAAATTAGTTTTATTGCATGCTACAAACTATCAGTGCAAGAAAATATATTTAGAAAAAACCTATTTTATTATATAATATTATTAAATTAGTTTTACCTTTAATTTTATAAAATTATAAAATATAAAATTTGAAATAATTTATATTATTTTAGAAAATTACATTGACCCGTGGGAAGTAAATAATAAATTAGATGCAGCTTGCTTATGGGCATACTTTTCTATGTGTTAACTCATATTTAAAGGGGAATCTTAACCGTGTCTTGATTTGAATGCAAGAAAGTCTTAACAGGTTAGGCACACGCTTAAATAATATTTTTTTTGTATAAAATACAATATATTTATAAAGAGAGACAGTGAGAGGAATGGTCTAAGCTTATGACTAGAGGAGTATTTTATAATCATTAACTTAAAATATATTAATTTTTATCATAATTTTTTTAAGAAAATCAAAATATTAATTAATGAAATAAAATTATCATATTTATAAGATAAAATTATTATTTTAAAAATATCATAATAATGATTATGATCATCATTGTTATCGTGACCATGTTATTACATCAGTTATAACGGTAATTATTATTATTATTATAATAATATGTTCATAATCATTACTCTTCTCCATGGCAGTGAAAATAATTAGAAATTGTAACAATTATGACGGGAACAATGGAAACGAACAGGACAATTAATAAATTTGTTAACATATCATATTATATGTTAAAGTGAAGTAATTAATAAATTTGAAATTTTATAAAATTTATATATATATATATATATAATCTCATTATTGAGAACAATAAATTTAACAATTGAATAAGTTATATTTAATTTATATAAAATGTTATAAATATATTTAATTAACAATTGAGAACTATAAATTTAACCATATATATATATATATATATATATATATATTTAATTTATACTTTTTATATAAACTAAATACAACTTATTCAATTGTTAAATTTATTGTTATTAACAATGAATACATCAATGCGTATGTCATCAAGAGAAGGGAAGGGCAAGTTTGAATACATCAATGCATATGTGATCAAGTCCCGCTTGACAAAATCTTAAAAGGGAAAAATCTTTTGTGCATGAAGTTGTTGCTCAAGTTAGTTGAAATTGTTGCTCAAGTTAGTTGAAATTGTTGCTCATGTTAGTTGAAATTGTGTACTTACATTCATAATTTCTAAATAAAGTAAGCAAACATGAAAATATTATAGTTAATCATATCATCCAATTGTATTAACTGGGTGTTATCTTTATTGTAAATGGAACATCAGTGCACCATGTGGATAATTAATTACTTCCATCCTTTTCCTGATCTCCATGTGAAATTTCTATAGTTGACTTAGTAAAGTTTCAGCCATCAAAGTGAAGCTCATAAAAAATATCCTAGGGAACTTTTTACCGAATAGATTTTATTGGACTTTTTTGATTGCATAAACCTTAAGTTCGTTGCCTCGATGGGATCAGAAAGCAGGACATGTCTAGGAATTTTAAGATAATAGGCAAGACAACAAAAGGGAAGGCAATCTAATCCTTTGTTCTGTCGGCGGAAAGAAAGTTGAAAAGTTAACGAAAGGGAAACTGAAAGGAAAAAAAAAAGATGCATAAGTATTAGATTATCTTTAGTGGGGTTGCTGAAGTGTGTTTCTTAATTCTAAGAGCATTTTTTAAAAGAAAATATGGTTAGAGTATATAACGTGACACTTTTTATTTAAGTATTAGTTCTTCTGTGAGAAATATTGGCGAGCTTTTAGGAGGTTGCAAAAACTAATGAATCTATATTGAGACAAAAGGTAAGAATGAAATGGCTACAACAGGGAGATTGTAACTCAAAATTTTATCACTTTACAGTGAATTGGAAAAAGGATAAAAAAAACATGCTCAAAAGGTTACAAATAGATGAGAGTTGGTGTGAAGAACCAGAGAAAGTCGAGGACGAAATAAAAATTTTTTTTTTGAGAAAAGGTTTAGTAAAAATCCTTGAGATAAGACCAACTTTTGAGTCCATTTTCCACAAATCTCTTAACAACATAATCAATCAAGCTTTGGTGACACCTTTTAGATGAAGCGGAAGTCAAGGAAGCAGTTTGAGATTACACAAGTTTGAATAGGACTGAGGACCAGACGGATTTAATTTTAAATTCATTAAAGTGTTTTGGGAAATTTTGAAAGGTGAGGTTTTACACTTCTATAGATTTCCACTCAAATAGTTTCTTCCACAGAGATACGAATTCTTCTTTCATTGCTGTGCTCCCAGAGTGTGTAACAACGCAGTTAACTTATGGGACTATAGACCTATATCTTTAATTAGTTAGTTGTTATTAAATATCACACATCGCTTTAGAGATGAGTGAGGATTACTCCTCACTGTATAAATAAGTTTATAGGGTTAAGTTAAGTCCATCATCTACATCAATATTTAACATGATATTAGAGCTTTATTATAGGATTGTTCATGTCCCATTGTAGGGGATTGTTTGTCCTGTTGTTGGGAATTGTTTGTTGTTGTTGGGTTTATCGTGCCCCGTTGTCATGTTTAACGTTGGGTCTGGTGTATGTAAATAAGTGAGGAGTAATCCTTCGTCCTATAAAAGTCAATCTGTAGAGTTGAGTTAGACTCGTCACCCACGTTAATATTTAAAAAGTTACAAGTATAAAATTATGGTAAAAGTAATAACTAAAATATTCAAAGAAGTGTTAAATAGAGTTATAGACCAAAGACAAAGTGCCTTTTTGAGGTGGACGAGGCCAAACATAAGAAGAAACCTTGCCTATCTTTTAAGATTGACTATGAAAAGGTTTATGAATTAGTATCTTAGAAATTCCTATATTTTACAAATTGAGAAGACTGGGTTTTTGTGATAAATGGGTGGCTTGGATATATGCTTGTTTGTCATCGAGCATGGTCTCCATACTTTTGTAAATGGAAGGCCAACAAAGGAGTTTGCTATGGAGAGGGGTCTTTCCCAAAGAGATCCTTTAACATCATTCTTGTTTATCATCGTGGCAGAGGGGCTTAGTAGTACGATGAGAAAAGTAAAAAAGAATAATCTATTCAAAGGGTTTCTAGTGGGGAATAATTATGTGATAGTGAATTTGTTAAATATGTGGATGACACAATCTTTACAAGGGTACCATCTTTGGATAATGTTTTGACTAGTAAAAGCAATTTATTATTTGAGAGGTCCGATTGGTTGCAATTTTCACACTAAGATGATTTTGACATGTCTGCTGGGATTTCTGGTAATCACAAATTGAAGTTCTAATATTCATCAATTGCATACCTTCGATC
The DNA here is from genome assembly GCA_026586105.1 of Hylodesmum podocarpum. Taxonomy (NCBI): domain Eukaryota; kingdom Viridiplantae; phylum Streptophyta; class Magnoliopsida; order Fabales; family Fabaceae; genus Hylodesmum; species Hylodesmum podocarpum. Next base: position 2,359,461 of record JALJEV010000493.1, on the reverse strand, counting down.
ACAATTGTAGCATTTTGTGACGGTTTTAATTACCACGACAAATATAAATGAAAAAATTAAGGAAAAAGACTGAATAACTGAAAAGTACAAAAATTTATTTAAATATAATTAAGTGCCCTACAATAGCTGATACAATAATAATATATTTTAATTATTTAAATAGCTTGACTTGTATTAAAGAAGTATTTAACTAGATATTAAAGAAGTGATAATGGCCGCATACAAAGTTTTGATAAAGTTGTGAGGATTATGATAAAGTTTTAGTCAAAATGTGACGCAAGTAATGAAGTATTTTAAACAACAGTGAGATAATAGGAAAACATTAAAATTGACAGCTCAGGGTTGAATTTAAACATAGAAATAGAAGAATGATCTCGCTACTCAACTAAACTAATAAATTGTGTCTGCTTTGTGTTCTTCTCACTAGCCTATATATACTACCCACATTCAAAGCAAATTCAATAACTCATATTCTCTAACCAAAAAAAGAAAAAAAGAAACAATGGCAAGGAATATGGTGTTTTCAAAATTTATGACTATGCTATGGCTATCAAGCATAGTGGTAACACAAGCACAAATACCTCCAACAATCCATGTACCCAAAAGGCTTGCCCAAAAGTTTACTACAAACCCTCAAACCCTTTTACTAGCATCAACGGATTATGGCCACATAGCTAATATTACCCCATGGGCAGTTTTTGAGCCACATTCCGTTAGTGATATAAAGGATTTGATAAGTTTCTCATACTCTCTTCACAACCCTTTTACCGTAGCAACTAGAGGGCAAGCACACTCGGTAAAAGGACAAGCCATGGCACGAGATGGGGTGGTGCTCAATATGACTCACATTAATGATTTCAAAAATGGGTTGGGAATTGTTGTCTATAGTGATGGAAAGAGTCCATATGGTTATTATGCTGATGTGGGGGGTGAGCAAATGTGGATTGATGTGTTGAATGCGACCCTTAAACATGGACTCACACCTAAAGCTTTTACTAATTACTTGTTTTTGTCCGTTGGTGGCACACTCTCTAATGCTGGGGTTAGTGGCCGAACCTTCCTATCCGGACCTCAGATTTCTAATGTTTTAGAAGTGGACGTTGTTACAGGTATTTTGCACCTTAATTTTATGAAAAAAAAGTTTTTTAAAAAAATATTTATCGTCAAAAATAACTAAATTGGCTTTAACTTAGTTAAGTTTAACTTATTATCTTATCTTTTACCACACAGCTACACCATTTTATTCTACGGTTTTTTTTGGAAGAAATATTAATTTAGTTTCTATTTATCGAAATTTAATAAATTAATTTATCACTTAGAATTTTTCATTTATTTTAATCTTTAAAATAATTCAGATATATTTTATTAGCCATTATAAAATTTATTTAAAATTTTGAAGAATCAGATTAAATAATAAATATATTAATTAGGAATTTATTTACTTATTTTTTAAATCTAAGACTAAAATGACATTAAAAAAATCAGAGACTTAAATATATTACTTTATGTTATAATATATAAGTTAATCTTAACTTAAGGAAGAAACTTAAATTCATCTCCCTATTTTTAATTTCTTTCCTAATAAATACATATAAAAAAGTTTATAAAAAGATACTTTACTAATTTTTTTCTATTACTTAATTCAGAACCGTGTATAAATTAATTTGCATAGTTAACTTTTAAAGTTCCTACATAAAGAAAAATTGTGTTTTTTATCATATATTTTTACCACTAAATGGATAAAAGACTAATCATTGATATTTTTTTATATAAAAAAATTATTAATGGAGGGTATAGTTATAGCTAGTTTGTTTTGCAATACGTTAGCTAAATCATCAAAATTTTGAGGATTGAATAATACAAGAGAAATAAGTAAAATTTCAATTCAAAAAGAATTTATTTGTAATTAATTTCGTACTAATATTATTTTTATATGAAATGAATAAATAAAATTATACAAAATTAAATTATTGTGTACTCATAAAAGAAAAAATCATATCAAACCTAAATCCGACCATGGATCTAATCAAATTCTTATCAAATTAAGCTCAACATTTGACTATGTTTTATTTAGTTTTGATCCTTTAAAAGAGGATTAATTATAATATTTATATAAATTTAAAGTTTTTCTTAAGTAGTTCTTGTTATTATTTGTCCTGACAAGTTAATAAGTTTACTATCTATTATTTGTTTCAACTGAATTAGTAAAACACATGCAGTTCACTGTGAGCATGTTTTTCTTGAGATGCATGTTTTGTTTTCGACATATAAATTCTAAATTTCTAATACATCTCTATTCTCTATTATTATGTATAGGGAAAGGACAGTTTGTGACTGCATCTCCAAAGAGAAACTCAAAGCTATTTTACGCAGTTCTAGGAGGATTGGGTCAATATGGAGTGATCACAAGAGCAAGAATTCCTCTGGCACCTGCACCCACTAGGGTAAGTATCATTCAATTACGTAAAGTAGTTGACTAATCGTAATAATTAACGTATGAGTTATGATCATCTATATCCCCAAACTACAAATATAATCTTATCACTTCCCATCTTGTGAGTTGACTTTGGCTGGACTTGCTCTCAGGTTTCACGGTTAGAACCCGGTCAAAATTTATAAACAATACATAGTACATAATAATAATAATAATAATAAAAAAGTTTCCAGAAAATAACACATCCAGAAGTTTGGGCTAACCAGTTATCATATCTTAAAATGTATTTATTTTTAATTTTTAAATAAATTAATTAAAATTAAAATAAAAATACGATAAAGTGATTTGTTAATCTCATATCCCAGTTGTTCAAATTATGACCGAACAAAATTTAATGACAACGAATAGGATAATCCTAGAACACTGGTGAATCAACCTTTTACCACAATTTTATTTATTTTATCTTTAACAACAGAGCTTGTTTAAACCGCTTGCAGGCGAAATGGGTTCGCCTATTTTACACTGACTTCAAGACATTTACGAGAGACCAAGAATATGTAATTTCTTTGAGTAAAACGAATAACAACACTAATGGTGTAGATTATCAAGAAGGTATTCTTCAGTTGAATCAACCTCCATTAGATCTATCTTTTTATTCAACTGCAGATCAACCAAGAGTTAGTTCCTTTATCTCTCGTTATGGCATTGTCTACATCTTGGAATTTGTCAAATATTATGACAACAATTCCAAAGCACGTGTCGAGCAGGTAAAGTTGTTTTTGTTATCTTGTTAATTAGGTGCCTCTATTAATTTTATCAATTTTTTCATAAGATAAAATAGATTTATTAAAGAAATACATACGGTACTTAATTACTCTGATCCTTAAATATAAATACCTATTACTATAAACATCAAAATGATCCTCCTGAATCGAAAAGAATTTTGTTTTCATGAATTCAAAGAGACTACACCATGTGTTAGTTAAACTCATTCAAATCACTAGAGTCAATTTTTTTTTATTAATTTAGACATTTTAAACTAAATTGATCATTTCTTGTTTCTTAAATAGGAAGTTACAAATTTGATCAAAGCGTTGAATTTTGTTTCCACGTTTGTGTTCAAAAGAGATGTGCCGTACCTAGACTTTTTGAACAGATTATATCCTAGCGAGCAAGCTGCTAGGGCACAAGGAGTTTGGGAAATTCCTCATCCTTGGTTGGACTTGTTTGTTCCAAAATCAAGAATCTTAGATTTTAATGAAGGTGTATTCAAGGGCATCCTTCTTAAACAAAATCTTACTACGGGAGTTGTTTTAGTCTACCCCATGTACCGACACAAGTAAGTTTATTAGATTACTTAAATCTTAAAATGTATCAATTTATATATGGTCTAAACTATTTATGGCCTTTACATCTCCTTTCGCAGAAGTTTCCCAGTTAAAAGATGATACATCACTAAAATAGTATAATAAATTATAGGATTATTTTTTAATCACGTATCACTTTTTCTTTTTCTTTTTTATTTATTTATTGAAAGAACATGTGGAAATTGGAAGTAACATGAAATGGGAGCATGTTATTTCTGATCTAATTTATTTGTAAAATACTCGTTCCCGACTCGATTATAAGAAAAAAAAATAGTTCACACGTAATAAAGAACTAATTATTTGTATTAAATTTTACGAATTTCATAATAAATTACTCTTTTTTATTCTTATTTGTTGTGTATAAATTAGAGAGAGTTGTTGAAGTAAAATTGTACTTAATCAAAAGGTATTTTAGTAATGGTAACATTAAATAAGATAAAAATGGTTTAAATTAATTTGTGTATATTTAAGAAAAAAGAAAATGAAATTTGTACTGCTTATAATTGAGAGCAAAATAGAGAAAATATATATTACATGATGTTTTACACTTGTGAGAGGATTAAATTGAATTAACATTTTAATTATAATTTGCAGGTGGGATGATAGGACGTCAGCAGTTTTTCCAAACGAAGATATTTTCTATTTGGTAGATCTTCTTCACGGTACAACTGAATTTGATATGGTGAAGAAATATCAGGCTCAAAATCGACAAGTATTACAATTTTGTAAAGATAATGGTATTCAGATCAAGGAATATCTTGCCGGGAACAAAACACATGAAGAATGGGTGGAACACTTTGGCCACAAATGGAAGCTTCTCCAAGAGAGAAAAGCTGAATTTGATCCCAAGAGAATATTGTCACCTGGACTAGGGATTTTCCAATAAACAATGTGTGGGCTACGTTTCCATTTTCACTGTCTGAACACTTATGGTTTTTGTCTATGATTTTATGTTGTAATAGAAACATTCAAATCAAAGTTTGTGTGCCAAAATAAAAAGGAAACGCTTAATTATATATTCTTTGATGTATTAGCTAAATCTCTTATTTGGAAATGCGTGAAATAAAAACAAATATGATTCTGAATTTCTTGTTGTCTCATAGCATGTAGAAATATCTATTTATAATATTTATTTTATATTGGTTTCAATTTTATAATTGATTAATTTATGTTCTGATATTGTTTTTTGATTAAATGTCACTTTAATTTAGATAATTTATGTTTTAATTTTTTTTTTCATTTTGTTTAACTAAGTTTAAACATTTTATTAACATTAGTTTATATTTATAAAAAGTATCCAAGAAACTCAAAAGTTGGCGTCCTGAAGTATTATCAACGAGTTAGTCGTTACTAAATAGCGGATAAGTGTCGTTAGGATACTCATTGTTTAAATACATATTGCTATTAGCCTTTTTTACCATCATCAATTTGCCTAACCATTTGGTATAGATGACGTTTCTCGTGAAGCTGACCTGTAACAATTTATTCACTTCTAGTTCCACAAGTGTCTTTCCTCTCAGAGTTTGCATTTTCTTTAGGCCACAGGCTTCACATGAGGTAGAACGACGAGTTTATAGAACATGAAGTCAAGATCAATGACAGCCATGTCAGACGGGTTCCATGCAAAAAGGTTTATGTTATTTAGAAGAACCTCCTTGATTTTTCTTCTCCACGTAGGTTTAACAGTTTGGCTGACCTGCGTGCATTGATTAATTCGAGGACCAGGTTGAAATTGTATATTGACTTGTGAAACGTGGTCGATCCTCTTGAAACTTAGCCCGAGGACCTGGATCTACCTGGTCGAAATCTCCTGTAATTTCTCGATATTATTACATTGTAAAATTCGACCACACTCTTCAAAGACTTCAAGAGCAAGCTGGTAGCTGTGAAATTCTTGATAGAGTACAATGCCACTCTCTTGTAATGATCGATTTGTGTGCGGAGTTGAGACCACGACGACGAGCTTGTTAAGCGTCTGTCTTCTCCTATGATAACGTTATATGAGGTATATGCTTCTACTAGGATACACCAGACGGTTATTGTTCTATAAGTAGAGCTCGTGTCGAAAGTGGTCAATAAATCTTTGTATCTTCTTACATATATGCATTCCCCAACAGAATCGAGCAATTAATTGAGGTAAGATTTTATCATAGATTCAAGTATGTCCAATTTTTTTAAGGTTGACTAGTATAATGTACTTATTAGATTAAGATGATTAACACCCTAAGTTTTGATTAATTCCAGAATAAACGATACAATATCAGACTGAAGCATTGCAAGTCAAAGTCAGACGAAGCTAGTACAGACGAAGAGAGACTCTTCAAAGTTTACATCTTATGAAGTTATCGTCTACACTTGACATACCCCACTCATGCCTCAAGACGAAGAATCAAGTATGAAGACAGATGAAGAAGTGAAGACCCTTCGTCTACAGAATTCAAGTGAAGTCCAAGATATCAGACAAAGTAACTCGCACTAAATTTTAAATCTAACAGTTACTCAAAGAAGCTTCCAAAGATAGATAGGAGACTATGCAAAATCTCTGCAACACAAAAAGTAAATCCTGCCTTTTGTTTATATCTCTGATCAAGTCAGAAAAAGTTCTGAAAACACGTTGACACCGTTGTATATTCATAATTGTTCGATTGATATCCTGTCACATGTTTGAAGACTTCAAGAAGGATAGGATAACGGTCTCAAGATGAGTCTAACGGATCTATCAAGACCTTGCCTATATAAGGACTTCAAGACGAACTAGTATAAAAATATCTTTGTCTTTATCTGTTTTTGTTCTTGTAACTAATGGGGATTAATCAACTTAAACATTTTGAACATTAAAATCAACAATAAAAGAAAGATGAAGTTGCGTCTGACCCTTTGAAAACAACAAACGCAAAAAGACAAATTTTTTAATAACACAATTCAACTCCCCTTCTTGTGTTTTTGTCTTTTACAGTTTGGTATCAGAACTCAGCCTCTAAGGGTTGATCGTTTAACAACTGCTAGAGGAAAATATCCAAGATGGAGTCTACGGGGCCTATGTTCATCTTAGGTGGATCATCCATTAACAAACCTCCAGCCTTTTCTGAAGATGATTACCCTTACTGGGTAGATCATATGGAGATGTACATCAAGTTCACCCAGTACATACTTTAGAAGATCATTACTCATGAAGACATTCTCATTGTCAAGCCTGAATCTGAATGGGAAATGGGAAGTCCTCAACCATAGAGCTGAACAACAAAACAAGATATGTCATCACCTGTGCGTTCTCAAGGACAAAATACAACAAATTATGTGCTACAAAATAGCAAAAGAGCTTCGAGATGCTCTTAAGATCTCTTATAAAGGAACAAAAGATGTCAGATTACGGAAAGTTGTCACCCTTCAAAGAGAATATGAAATGTTCTCCAAAAAGAAAGGAGAATATATTGATATGATGTTTGAAAGATTCCAAACTATATTAAATAGTCTGACAGCTTTGGGAACTACGTTCACTAAAGCTCAGAATAATATTAAGATATTGGACAACTTACTTATACCATGGGAAGCTATGTCCACTGTCATCTCTGTTGGACGTGATATGAAGAGTCAATGAAATCCACCTGCGCAAGAGGGACAAAATTAAAGTTCAAGAACTCATAGCTCTACCTCTGTTGACGAATCTCCTAAAGAAAAATCTAGCAAGAAGGAGAAAAAAAAAACAAGAAACTAAGACAAAAAAATTTCTTTATTCTGCATTTGATTAGAAAGAAAAATTAAGGAAAATATAACTATGCTAATTAATTTTTATACGAGCAAAAATAGTTGCTATGAGACACAATTCGTCTTGTTATAATCTAGAAATTAAAGGTGGGTTAGGCATCAAAATCATTAAATTAAAACAAAATAAAAAAATTGAAAATAAAATTCTTTTAAAATTATCTCTGAAGTAATTTGATCACTTCTCATTTTATATTTCTTTTAAGATTGAGTAAATAATACATGTACTAATACTATAAAAGATTTTTATACTTTTAAAAAATATCATTTATATAATAATTTCATTGATTTTCATAAAAAAAAATCTGTAAAATCATCTATAATATGATTTTTAATTGGATGAGAATATAAAAATCCTTTACACTTTTATTGATAGTGTATAATATTAAACTCTTCTTTAAATATATAATGAGAATGCGAAATACTTACCATAAAATCATTCATGAATACTTAAATTAGAACCATAATGGGACTAGTTAGAAATATGGAATGTATGTAGTGAGACGTAAAGTGAAAAGATAACGAGATTTTCTTGGTTCTGAAGTGACCATCATATGCATTTCCAATTTCTTCACATTCTGGATCATTTAGGGGAGCACCACGTCATACAACAACGTCTTTGATTTCCTAAGTTTATTAGTTTCTTGATTCATCATTTTTTTATTTCCTCAAGTTTAGTTGGCTTCCCATAATCTTCAGTTACACCAGAACTGTAATTGTCACTTTCTCTAAGAGAGGATCTTATAAGGATCAATATTATTGATTTTTATTTATTTTAAAATCATATTTAAGTTGATTTTAATTGATTAACAATATAAAATAGCTTTTATATTTATCATGCAGCAAGGACCTTACAAAAAATGCAGCATCACGGAGAGAAATTGAGCAAATTATTAAAATAAGCAAAAATGACTTATTTATTTATTTATCATTATTAGGCCCACTCTATACATTATCCAGCAAATGGCTTTCATGACGCATCGCTTTCCCTTGTAGATTTGAGTTTGATTAGTTAGGCAAGTTGCATGTCCCATGCCAGTTACACATTTAAGTGAAATCAAAAGTTGAACGTATCAGAATAATGCATGCTAACTTGCTAAGTGCTTTTACATTACAGCCATATATACACCATGCAAAGCACCAAATGTCAAATAATTCAGGAAGAAATGGTGCATGAGTCTAGCAGCTAGCTTCTATTCTGGCTTTTAGCTCCTGGACCACGCTAAATACGTCTTACTTGCCATTATTAATTATATATGTGAACACGCTAACTCAACAATTAGTAAAACCCAAAATAATTTTGAGATTGTTTTTTTAACTTTAAATATATTACATTTTTATGGCCTTTTTCAACGGACAACTGTACTTCGCAGTCAACTGTAATACGTAATTAATTAGTTAATTCACTTATAAAATATATGCATACATATATACATATTTTTCTCTTTATATTTTATAACTAATTGTCTGAGTATATAGTTGTTTAACAAATATTTTTCTATTTTAGAGGTTTTTTCACTGTAGAAATAATGATAATAACTTTTCTTTATTTAATGATATAAAGGGTGAATTTTATTTATTTTATTCTTGCACCGGTCATGGTCATGTATATGGATGACAGCAATTTCAGTTCCAAATTAGCAAACCGAACTCTCGTCAGTATGTGCTGGTTTCGTCAAAAATTTGGTTTCATATGTCATATGGTCCAATTTTCACGTGATAATATATGCAACTGCGTGATTTTAAGCTAAACTTAAATGGTACTACGTATATTATATTATATTATCTTTCAAATTTTCTTCTTTTGTGCATTTTTAAAAAGAAAATAGATATAAGCGTGATGTGATTGCGATATTCTATATAACAACCATGATATCGATCATCCTCCTAAGTATGGTGCATATCATGTTCGCAGATTGGATTAATGAATTGACTTTAATTAAAAAGAAAATCATTCCATTCTTTCAGAAATTAAGTTTAAAATCTAACTAAACTGCTAAAATGTATTTTGTCTTTCATTACACACACACATATATAAATTATTTTGGTCATTTATATAATAGTTAATGTGAAATTATAAACCTCTAAATACTCAAGATTATATATGTCTCGATCCATAAATTTAATTGCAAGATTAAATCATTAAACATTTGTGGACATGGGTTATCCACATCACATTTATATACATTAATGGTGGCATTATAATCAATGCAGTCAATGTGAGTGTGAGACTTCTAATGCAACAGTAAAATTACTACATAATCGAATTTACAAATGACTTTTTTTCATATGCAAAGGGTAGGATGTATACAATTAAATATCAAGGAATTTGTAATTTAATTATTATTAAAGTCAATAAATTTATATATAATTATATAGAGACTGAATTATAATTAGATATCAATTATATAAAAATAATTTATGATATATCTCTATCTTCTCTGTATGCAAGTATTACAATAGTCCAATAATATGGCTTCCTATATATAGTAGTGTCTATGGAGAATGAATTGGAACTGGATAGTAAACTTAGCTCGTTACAATTAAATAATATAAAATCAATAAATATAAAATAATTTGTAAATATGTATTTATAATATATGTTTTTCGGAAGCCAAAATTTCATATGTAAAAATTATAAGGAAACTCATGGAATAATACATATAATATCAGATGCTAATTAGCTTTATTACCTTCTATAAGAGACCTATTTATGGTCCTATAGATAACAAAATATTTACTTTCTATATAAAATGATTTCAATCAGAACAAATGGTTAATAGAAAACTCAGTGAATGATAAACATTTTTTAAATATTCTGGTAATTGAGAATTTCTAATTAAATTAGTTGAAAAAAATATGTGAATTATTACAAATTTTTTAATATTTATATTTAATATTTATAGATAAAAAAAAAATTAGTGGCGACAAGAATATGACTGTGCAGGAGTTCCCATTGAACATACCTATTGCAATTGTGATTCAGATATATAGTTATAGGTTATTTTATTTTATTTTATTTTATTACATAATATATAGCTAGATATGATCATATCATCGTCACTCTTACAATTTATTTAATTTTGACTTTGATGGTAAGTTGTAAAGTGTTGGAAATTCAGTCTGCTTCAAAACATAATAAGGGAAAAAGAAAAAGAGCACACAAAAAGATTTAACGTGGTTCGGTACTTCAAGACCTAGTCCACGATCCCTCTAGGATAAAATTCACTATGTGTAATTTTTGAACGGAAAAATCATAAACCCTCGCAACATATAATTTTTGGACGGAAAAACTACAAATCTTCCTCAAGTGTAATTTTTGGACGGAAAAACTACAAACCCTCCCCCAAGTGTAATTTTTGGACGGAAAAACTACAAACCCTCCCCATATGTAATTTTTGGACGGAAAAACTACAAACCTTCCCCATATGTAATTTTTAGACGGAAAAACTACAAACCCTCCCCAGATATAATTTTTGAATAGAAAAATTATAAACCCTTCCCAAAGTGTTTGACACACACTACCTAATACCTAAAACCTAAAACACCCATATAAATTCTAGGATGTGATGCAAGTGAATAAAACCTAATACTCTCACTTATATAAGTTTTTCACTCATCTCTCTTTCTAATACTCTACAATGTGGGACTTTGAATTAATATAAGACTCAACATAAAGGATCTCTACGCTGATGTCAAGCAGCAAGGTAGCCTGGGTGGCTACATAGTCCAAGCTCCTACTACTAGTACATACCAAACTTTGATGATGACCTTGTCATGTGCAATAATTCAGCAGCCAAGACATCTTTTGTTTGGCAAATGGCAATATATAGCAACTCTAGAATAACTTGAATTGCTTAATAATCACTTTAGACCATGGAAGATGTGACCACTTATTGAAACATCATGTTTCATTTAATAAAATTTACCCTTTTTCAAGAAATAGGTTGTTGCATATGTCTTGTAATATTGTTGGAGCTTGGAGCCATGTGTTCTGAGACTTTGATTAGTTATGTCTTATGTTTTCATTTGTCTTTTATGTGATATGCGATATTTACGACTTTTAAGAATTTTTTTCGACCAAAGTAATATATATAACAAAACGTAAGATGATTAATATCTTGGGCAACAACAGAAAGCACACCCCACGTCATAAACCCAAACAATACAAGACATTGGATCACATATCCACATGCTATAAGGAATCCTCCACACCACTAGAATCGATAGTTTCATTCCTGAAAACCATTGCATTCCAATGCTCCCATATAGACAAGCCACTAGCCAGAGCACGTACCAAGCACTATTAACAACAGAGTTCTTACTTAAAAGTATGTGTTGGTAAAAGTGGTTAATAGTATCATGTGGAAGAGGTGAGTTTATATGTAATCGGTTTTACCATCTTTTATGAAGGAGCAACAAATAACATGAGAAGGAGAATGTTGAATTGCACATAAAAATCTTAAAAACTTTTAAATGAATTATAATACAAATTTGTTTAAAATGTAGTTTTTAAATGTGAACACTTAGCCCCGGAAATCATAACTTGTGTTGAAAGGTTTAAAAAGAGAAGGGAATAAGAAAATAAACACAAGAATTTGTAATTTATTCTGGTACACTCAATCTGAGTTATCTAAAATCCCTTTAAAGCAATGGAAGGATAGATACTAACCAAATTTTAATTATACCAAAATATTCTTCCTTACAAAATTATTTTTAGTTCAAAATCTAGAAAGTCTATAAATAAGTATTCTTTTTCATTAAATTAATCTTTACTTTTACATATAGAATTTATTTAGAGATATAAGATCTACTCTCAAAGAAAAAATATATAATGAAGTTTTAGAATGTATAACTTTGTTTAAAAAAGAATTCAATACAGGAAATTTAGACAATGATTTCACAATTTCTATTTTAAATTATAAAAATAATTTAAAGTACATGTAAGATATGTAAAAAACATTTTCGTATGTTATCAAACACAACAATTTTTTTACTATCGTCAAGACAAACTTTATATTAGGCCTAAAATGTTGTAATGAATCTTTTCAACAAAAAAAATAATTTTATTCTTAAAAGAAATTTTTATAACATTATTTTGTTTTTCTCATTTCAAAAATTATTTCCCAAAATGTGAAAAAATAGAAATTTGGAAAGAACTTTCCAAAATGGTGCTTACGTTAAATTTAAAAAGATTCTTAATGGAACGTTAAAATATGAATAGTGCTGTGTAAAAAGCTCTCTGGAATATTGATTATATTGAGTCCTGGTAAGATCATTCTAAAATAGAATTATTTGTTTGCTAATGGAGAAGGCAACTAATGCAAGTGTCTATAGAAAGAGCTTAAGGCAAGTGCCGGGCAATAAAAAAAATGGACATTGTTGTAACATTCAAAGAAAGTTAAGTTAGAGTAGGGGATTAATATGATGACTGGAAAGATAAGATACATAAAACATAGTGAATAAAATGAAAAAATTATTAAAATAGAATTATTAATTAAATATTAGAGAAAATAGAGTGTACTTAGTCGAGAAGGGCAGTGTAAAAAGAAAACAATGAATAAAATGGCACCAATTTAAGCCCAAAATGTCAATTGAAAAAATGAATTGGACATCTAAGCCCGGAAAACAACCCAAATTGCATCCCCTTCTTTATTCACGATCCTTTTCTCTCTTCACGCCCTACCTTTATAGGACATTTGAAAATACCAAAACCACCCTCCTTTACTTTAAAACAAATATTCATATTCTTTCCTTCTTCATTCACCCTCTCCAAATAAACACCCTTATTTTTTCGTTTCTGTTACTTTTAAGGTTTTAGTTCCCCTATTGTAAATTTTTATATCAAAAGAATATTTTCGTAATTTATACAATATAACTGCATCAAAACTTTCAAAAATTAAAATTAAAAAATTAGTTTCTAAAAATTGTAAATTGTCAATCAAATAAAAAAACCAACAAGGATACAAAGAGAGAAAACCCCTTATGTTGAGCTGCTTGAGCCACTTTGATTTCATAGAAACAATACTCTGCTAGTTTAGGCTTCCTACTAGTCCAAGTTCAATTTACAAATAATTAGCAAAATTAAACAAAATTAAATAAATAAAATACATTAGGAAAAAAATAAGTCTAGACCCCAAAACAAAGTCTTGGGTCAACAAATTTTGTAAATAAAAAAGACAAATGTCATGACTCCATCCATTTTTCAAACCTTCTCTGCACTGTACAACGTTATCAATAAAAAAAACTAAGCAGAACAAATCAAACAAATGAATAAAAAATACGAATATATTTAGGATCTGTTTGGGAAGAAAGAGAACCTATAAAATTAATAGGTGTAATAAAATACAAAGAAAATGATATTTTTTTCCTTGTTCGATATAACTAAAATAAGTTAAAAAGAAACATTTAAAAAAAAATTAAAAGGTTCCACATGCTAACAAAGAGTAAGAAAAATATTTTCAATATTATGCATTTTGTTAGTATTATTTCAATAATTATATATAATTTTATTTTTAATATTTTATAAAATTATTTAAACCATCATCTTTTTCCCTTTTTACTCATATTTTTTTTAACAGAATAATAACACGTTCTACTATATTTTTTTTTTAATTTCCTTTTCATTGATTACAAACCCATAAAATTATAGTCGTCTGCCACCATACGTGGCCCATAGAATTGTTCTAAATCAGTCTTTAGTTCTTTAGTTTGAATCAACTACATTAAATATTCGAAGGGGAATAATTTATAATTGTTGTATTTCACTTGAACAAAATTGTCTAGTATGAAAAGTATGGTACAGATCCGGAACATAAATTAAGGGGGATAAAAATACTTTTAATTAGAAATTATATAAATATTTAACTTTTAATCTTAAATTATTCAAAAAATAATAATTTGTTAAAAAGTATTTACTAATTTTATATATAAAATTAACTTTTCCTGTATAAATCAGGAGATATAATTTATCACTTTAAAAAATTAGGGTAATATCCTATTTTTATTTATTTTGTCTATTAATTTTATTTATTTTAAATTTTTTTCATCACAGATATATGAAAAATCTTGGAATATATATGGTCCTTACCAAAAAAAAAAAAAAACTATCGTATCAGAGAGAAATAGAGAAAAAATTAGTCATAGAGAGAGAAAAATAACAGAACCTTATAAGATAAAATGGAAGGAATAAACAAAGTTTAAAAAAAAAGGGAAAAAGTAGAAAAATGAAATGGAATACTGATTTTTCATGAAAAATATTTATCATGTTATTAAAAGTAAAAAATTCAAAATAAAAAAATATTAGAAATGCATGAAAATGAAAAGTTATATTTTCACAAGGGAATAAAAAATTAAAAAAAAATGCATGCAATATAAATTCTATAAAATAAATTATGTCTGAAAAAACTGATTGTGTTTCTTTTTAATTATCTTTTAAGGTATTAAATATTTTTAAAACTTTCTAATAATTTCTTTTTATTAATGATAACTTGTGATTTTTTTTTTTTTTGATATGTAGATGTTTAATTGTCTTTTAAGGTAATGGTTTACAATATTTTATTAATAACCACTAATTAAAAAGATTGATATAGAGTTTATCTTCAAGAGAAACGAAAATAAAGATAAAATTTAAGAGATAAAAACGGATCACAAATTCTATACTTTAAAAGATATAATTTAGAAATAATCTTCATTAAAGAAATAGAGATAAACCATTCCATGCTTACTAAATATAATATTCAATTACAGAATAATTAAGAATAACCATGTGGGTAACAAATTAATGTTTATGTCTTGTTCCATTTCTGATTTATTTTAAAAAAATTAAAAATTGAAAAATCTCAATCTCTTAATAAGAATTTTCAATTGTGAATACATTTTCAAAATAACCTTGCATAACTCAAACATGAAACAACCATCAGGGGTGACACGTTTAAAAGCAACATTAATAAATTTTTAACTGGCGCCACATGTAAAGTCAAATAAAATATAGCGGCGGCAGTGGACTTTTTAGTATGGACTAGAAAAATGATTTTGTTAAAAACATAAAAAATGATGTGTACCTATTTTATATATAAATCTATAACTTTAATGTTTAATAATAAATTTTATAAATGGTTGCCTAACTATTTTATCTATAATTCATATAATTATTGATTTTTTATGATTTTATGAATTTTTCTTTCTTTTTTATTTATAATATTTTTCATTCAATTTTTATAATTTCATAAATTTTATCTACTTTATTTGAAATTTGACAAATTAGATGGTGAAGATTGTAAAATTATAAAAATTAGATGAAGAAAATTAGAAATAGAATGGTTAGTTAATCAAATGTCCAATAACGAAATATTGGTGACAAAATTTATAAAAATATCAAAATTAAATGACAAAAAGTGAAATTAGTTAAGCCAAACTTTAAATGAAGAAAATTATTCTTAGACACTTATCTGCTAATTAAAATCTTAGAAAGAGAAAAGAAATTACATAGATGATAGATGAAATAGGTATATCTTATACAAGAAGAAAGAGAATTAAAAAAAAATGTCTTTTTTATACTTGTTCTTGTCAAAATTTGGAGGATATAGAATGGGATGAAAACTTGATGACCTACACAGGTTTAGTGAGTTCCACATTATGCTTCATGTCATTTTTGTCGAGTTTGTCGATTGAAAGAATATATCTACATAAGATATTTTGATATTCAAGTTAGTGTTTAGTTAAAGTACTAGATAAAATTTTTTATGTATATATGAAGAGAAAAATAAGTAAAGAGATATTTTTTGAAAATTTTTTATACACTAGAAAAGACACTATTTAGTGACTTTGAGTATAAGTTACTTTTACTGAGTGCAACTTAACGTCAATCTATAGGTTTAGCAGTTATGATATTATAACAATGTATAGTAACGATGATTGAGAATTGATTCTAACCGTTATAATATCATAAAAGTTATAATAAGTATAAAACGTGACTTTTATGTATTATGTTTGACTTGAGTAATAAGAAATGTCTCTTGTAGGGTCAGCAGTATAATTTTATATATTGAATGATATATTCATTCTTTAATTAAAAGATAATATATATAGAAAAGTCGGATGTATACTTAATGGATAGTTTTTTTATATGCAATTATAGGTCTAATTACATGTTGGGAGGTATGAAAAGTATTTATTTAAATTGATTACACCTTTAAATAATTTTTTATATTATTTTGAACTATTAGATTCTTAACCCGTGGTAAGAACCCTAATAATTTTAGTACGAAATAAAAAAAATATTAAAGGAGAATATCCGGATATTATTCTTAACAAAATTTATTATTGTTATAAGAAATATAACTAGTGGAAAATTACATATGTGGGACTTAATTGTAGGGAAGTAACTGTTATGATTTTAAAAAAAATATTTTTTAATGATTATTAAAATTAAAATTTTTTAGATTTAATATTCTAATAAAGACAATTATAATATCATTTAATATTAATAATCACATATTTTCTTTAATTTTTACTTCTTTTATCGCCCTTACCCATCAATCTATATAATCAACAATTATATATATATTTGGAGTGAAAGTGGTGAGAAGAAAATTGATAGTCAATGTTGATAGTCATTGTTGTCACATATTGCAGAATATAAAACTATTATTTTTACCTATCATTAAACTATAAAATTTAAAATATGAGTGTTTTTTGTTTATTTATATTCTTTTAATACGACCTATTAAAAAGTTACATATCAATTGTGAATAATTATTTTAATGGTATGATTATTAACTTTGAATTATCTAAATTTTGAATACTTATTTCAGAAGAATGGAATTATTATTTGTATATCTTCGTTTTTGTGACAAATTATTATGAGAGAACGTGTCATTTTAATATGAATTTGAAAGTATTAATCACAAAATAGTTACGTAAATTAGTTTTATTGCATGCTACGAACTATCAGTGCATGAAAATATATTTAGAAAAAACCTGTTTTATTATATAATATTATCAAATTAGTTTTACCTTTAAATTTTATAAAATTATAAAATATCAAATTTGAAATAATTTATATTATTTTAGAAAATTACAATGAGCCGTGGGAAGTAAATAATAAATTAGATGCAGCTTGCTTATGGGCATACTTTTCTATGTGTTAACTCATATTTAAAGGGAAATCATGACGTGTTTTAATTTGAATGCAAGAAAGTCTTAAGTGGTTAGACACACGCTTAAATAATATTTTTGGTATAAAATAAAATATGTTTATAAAGAGAGACAGTGAGAGGAATGGTCTAAGCTTATGACCAGAGGATTATTTTATAATCATTAACTTAAAATATATTAATTTTTATCATATTTTTTTTAAGAAAATCAAATATTAATTAATGAAATAAAATTACCATATTTATAAGATAAAATTATATAATCGAGAACTATAAATTTAACCATATATATATATATAATTTATACTTTTTATAACCAATGAGATTATATATATATATATATATATATATATATATATATATATATATATATATATAATTCTTCCATTGAGATATATATACATACTTTTCCATTCCATAGAGATTAGAATTCTTCTTTCATTGTCGTGCTCGCAGAGTGGGCAGCCCCGTTAATTCAGTGGACTATACAACTATGTCTTTAATTAGTTGTTGTTAGATATCACAGATGATAAAAGAGACTTGTTGTGAGGAATAATTTTTATTATTATACAAATTGATTTATAAGGTGAAGTTAAGTTCTTCACTTATATAATATTTAACATGGTATCATACCTTGTATCACAATTGTAGCATTTTGTGAACGTTTTAATTTCAAGACAAATATAAATGAAAAAATTAAAGAAAAAGACTGAATAACTGAAACGTACAAAAATTTATTATTGACGTAGACAAATGCGCAAAGAGAAAGTGTATTTTCTCACAGCAGAAAGAAAGTCTAGATATCGTACTCAAGGATCGAAAACAATATCGGAAAAACTAAATTTATTTTAATTTAAATAGGTTAATTCGTGATTTATTTGTTTAAAAGAATTTATGCTTATAATTAATATAATCTAAAATCTAAAAGAATTTGTGCATGTAATTAATTTATGACATGTCTATTTTATCATGATAAGTTAATCTTGGTCGCAATTCCATTCAGTAATATATTGAAGTTACGTGGTCTTCCTTATTGATGATAAAATAATTAGTACAAGTATAATATAGTTAAGTGTCCTACGATAGCTGATACAATAATAATATATTTTAATTATTTAAATAGCCTGACTTGTATGAACAACTGGATATTAAAGAAGTGATAATGGCCGCATGCAAAGTATGCAGGAGAAGGTAGGGATGAAACTTGTGAGGATTATGATAAAGTTTTAGCCAAAATGTGACGCAAGTAATGAAGAATTTTAAACAACAGTGAGGTAATGGGAAAACATTAAAATTGATACACTGAGAGTTAAGTTTCAATATAGAAAATAGAAGAATGATCTCGCTACTCAACTAAACTAATAAATCGTGTCTGCTTTGTGTTCTTCTCACTAGTCTGTATATATATACTACGCAAATTCAATAACTCATCTTCTCTTACCTAAAAAACAATGGGGAGGAATATGGTGTTTGCAAAATTTATGGCTATGCTATGGCTATCAAGCATAGTGGTAACACAAGCACAAATACCTCCAACAATCCATGTACCCAAAAGGCTTGCCCAAAAGATTACTACAAATCCTCAAACCCTTTTACAAGCATCAACGGATTCTGGCCACATAGCTAACATTACCCCATGGGCAGTTTTTGAGCCACATTCCGTCAGTGATATAAAGGGTTTGATAAGTTTCTCATACTCTCTTGACAACCCTTTTACCGTAGCAACTAGAGGGCAAGCACACTCGGTAAAAGGACAAACCATGACACGAGATGGGGTGGTGCTCAATATGACTCACCTTAATGATTTCAAAAATGGGTTGGGAATTGTTGTCTATAGTGATGGAAAGAGTCCATATGGTTATTATGCTGATGTGGGGGGTGAGCAAATGTGGATTGATGTGTTGAAAGAGAGCCTTAAACATGGACTCACACCTAAAGCTTTTACTGATTACTTGCTTTTGTCCGTTGGTGGCACACTCTCTAATGCTGGGGTTAGTGGCCGAACCTTCCTATCCGGACCTCAGATTTCTAATGTTTTGGAAGTGGACGTTGTTACAGGTATTTTGCACCTTAATTTTATGAAGAAAAAAAAATGTTTTAAAAAAAATATTTATCGTCAAAAATAACTAAATTGACTT
The DNA here is from genome assembly GCA_026586105.1 of Hylodesmum podocarpum. Classification (NCBI taxonomy): domain Eukaryota; kingdom Viridiplantae; phylum Streptophyta; class Magnoliopsida; order Fabales; family Fabaceae; genus Hylodesmum; species Hylodesmum podocarpum. Next base: position 2,339,603 of record JALJEV010000493.1, on the reverse strand, counting down.
TAACTTAGTTAAAATTACCTTATTATCTTATCTTTTACCACACAGCTACACCATTTTATTCTAAGGTTTTTTTTTGGAATAAATATTAATTTAGTTTCTATTTATCGAAATTTAATAAATTAATTTATCACTTAGAATTTTTCATTTATTTTAATCTTTAAGATAATTTAGCTATATTTTATTAGCCATTATAAAAGTTATTTAAAATTTTGAAGAATCAGATTAAATAATAAATATATAAATTAGGAATTTATTTACTTATTTTTAAAATCTAAGACTAAAATGACATTCTAAAATCAGAGACTTAAATATACTACTTTATGTTATAATATATAAGTTAATCTTAACTTAAGGAAGAAACTTAAATTCATCTCCCCATTTTTAATTTCTTTTCTAATAAATACATATAAAAAAGTTTATAAAAATATACTTTACTAATTTTTTTCTATTACTTAATTCAGAACCGTGTATAAATTAATTTGCATAGTTAACTTTTAAAGTTCCTACATAAAGAAAAATTATGTTTTTTATCATATATTTTTACCACTAAATGGATAAAAGACTAATCATTTGATATTTTTTATATAAAAAAATTATTAATGGAGGGTATAGTTCTAGCTAGTTTGTTTTGCAACACGTTAGCTAAATCATCAAAATTTTGAGGATTGAATAATACAAGAGAAATAAGTAAAATTTCAATTCAAAATGAATTTATTTTTAATTAATTTCCTACTAATATTATTTGCATATGAAATGAATAAATAAAATTATACAAAATTAAATTATTGTGTACTCATAAAAGAAAAAATCATATCAAACCAAAATCCGACTATGGATCTAATCAAATTCTTATCAAATTAAGCTCAACATTTGACTATATTTTATTCAGTTTTGATCCTTTAAAAGAGGATTAATTATAATATTTGTATAAATTTAAAGTTTTTCTTAAGTAGTTCTTGTTATTATTTGTCCTGACAAGTTAATAAGTTTACTATCTATTATTTCGTTTCAACTGAATTAGTAAAGCACATGCAGTTCACTGTGATGCATGTTTTGTTTTCGACATATAAATTCTGAATTTCTAATACATCTCTATTCTCTATTATTATGTATAGGGAAAGGACAGTTTGTGACTGCATCTCCAAAGAGAAACTCAAAGCTATTTTACGCAGTTCTAGGAGGATTGGGTCAATATGGAGTGATCACAAGAGCAAGAATTCCTCTGGCACCTGCACCCACTAGGGCAAGTATCATTTTCCCTACTTTCATACATATTTCATGTTCGTTCAAAACTACAATTAATCTATTAAGGAAATAAGAAAGACAATTCATACGCACACCGTTATTGTACTCATATGATAATCACAAATTTAATACTTTATCCTTTTCCTTTTTTTTTTTGAACATACGAATTAATAATTCAATTACGGGAAGTAGTTGACTAATTGTAATAATTAATGTATGAGTTATGATCCTCTATATCCCCAAACTACAAAAATAATCTTATCACTTCCCATCTAGTGAGTTGACTTTGGGTTGTCTTGATCTCAGGTTTCACGGTTAGAACCCGGTCAAAATTTATAAACAATACATAGTACATAATAATAATAATAATAATAATAATAATAATAATAATAATAATAATAATAATAATAATAATAATAATAATAAAGTTTCCACAAAATAACACATCCAGAAGTTTGGGCTAACCATTTATCATATCTTAAAATGTATTTATTTTTAATTTTTAAATAAATTAATTAAAATTAAAATTAAAATAAGATAAAGTGATTTGTTAATCTCATATCACAGTTGTTCAAATTATGACCGAACAAAATTTAATGACAATGAATAGGATAATCCTAGAACACTAATGAATCAACCTTTTACCACAATTTTATTTATTTTATCTTTAACAACAGAGCTTGTTTAAACCGCTTGCAGGCGCAATGGGTTCGCCTATTTTACACTGACTTCAAGACATTTACGAGAGACCAAGAATATGTAATTTCTTTGAGTAAAACGAATAACAACACTGATGGTGTAGATTATCTAGAAGGTGTTCTTCAATTGAATCAACTTCCATTAGATCTATCTTTTTATTCAACTGCAGATCAACCAAGAGTTAGTTCCTTGATCTCTCGTTATGACATTGTCTACATGTTGGAATTTGTCAAATATTATGACAACAATTCCAAAGCACGTGTCGAGCAGGTAAAGTTGTTTTTGTTATCTTGTTAATTAGGTGCCTCTATTAATTTTATCAATTTTTTCATAATATAAAATAGATTTATTAAAGAAATACATACGGTACTTAATTACTCTGATCCTTAAATATAAATACCTATTACTATAAACATCAAGATGATCCTCCTGAATCGAAAAGAATTTTGTTTTCATGAATTCAAAGAGACTACACCATGTGTTAATTAAACTCATTCAAATCGTTAGGATTCAATTTTTTTTTTATTAATTTAGACATGTTAAAACTAAATTGATCATTTTCTTGTTTCTTAAATAGGAAGTTACAAATTTGATCAAAGCGTTGAATTTTGTTTCCACGTTTGTGTTCAAAAGAGATGTGCCGTACCTAGACTTTTTGGCCAGATTTTATCCTGGGGATCCGCAAGCTGATAGGGCACGAGGACCTTGGTTGGACTTGTTTGTTCCAAAATCAAGAATCTTAGATTTTAATGAAGGTGTATTCAAGGACATCCTTTTTAAGCAAAAACTTACTTCCAGACTTGTTTTAGTCTACCCCATGTACCGAGACAAGTAAGTTTATTAGATTACTTAGAAGTATCAATTTATATATGGTCTAAATCATTTATGGCCTTTACATCTCCTTTCCCAGAAGTTTCCCAGTTAAAAGATGATTCATCATTAAAATAGTATAATAAATTATAGGATTGTTTTTTAATCACGTATCACTTTTTCTTTTTCTTTTTTTATTTATTTATTGAAAGAACGTGTGGAAATTGAAAGTCACATGAAATGGGAACATGTTATTTCTGATCTAATTCATTTGCAAAATACTGGTTCCCGTCTCGATTATAAGAAAAAAAAAAATAGTTCACACTTAATAAAGAACTAATTATTTGTATTAAATTTTATGAATTTCATAATAAATTACTCTTTTTATTCTTATATTTTGTGTATAAATTAGAGAGAGTTGTTGAAGTGAAATTGTACTTAATCAAAAGTTATTTTAGTAATAGTAACATTATATAAGATAAAAATGGTTTAAATTAATTTGTGTATATTTAAGAAAAAAGAAAATGAAATTTGTACTGCTTATAATTGAGAGCAAAATAGAGAAAATATATATTACATGATGTTTTACACATGTGAGAGGATTAAATTGAATTAACATTTTAATTATAATTTGCAGGTGGGATGATAGGATGTCAGCAGTTATACCAAACGAAGATATTTTCTATTTGGTAGATCTTCTTCACAGTACAACTGAATTAGATATGGTGAAGAAATATCAGGCTCAAAATCGACAAGTACTACAATTTTGTAAGAATAATGGTATTCAGATCAAGGAATATCTTGCCGGGAACAAAACACATGAAGAATGGGTGGAACACTTTGGCCCCAAATGGAAGCTTCTCCAAGAGAGAAAAGCTGAATTTGATCCCAAGAGAATATTGTCACCTGGACTAGGGATTTTCCAATAAACAATGTATGGGCTACGTTTCCATTTTCACTTATGGTTCTTGTCTATGATTTTGTGTTGTAATAAAAACATTCAAATCAAAGTTCGTGTGACAAAATAAAAAGGAAATGCTCAATTAGATATGCTTTGATGTATTAGCTATATCTCTTATTTGGAAATGCGTGAAATAAAAATTAATATGATTCTGAATTTTTTATTGTGTTATAGCGTGTAGAAATATCTATTTATAATATTTAATTTATATTGGTTTCAATTTTATAACTGATTATTTTATGTTCTGATATTGTTTTTTTGATTAAATGTCACTTTAATTTAGATGATTTATGTTTTGATTTTTTTTTCATTTTGTTTAACTAAGTTTTAAACATTTTATTACTATATTTATGAAAAGTATCTAAGAAACTCAAAAGCTGGTGTCCTGAAGTATTATCAACGAGCTAATCCTTACTAAATAGCGGATAAGTGTCCTTAGGATACTCATTGTTTAAATACATATTCCTATTAGCCTCTTTTACCATCATCACTTTGCCTAACCACGTGGTATAGATGACGTTTCTCATGAAGCTGGCCTGTAGCAATTTATTCACTTCTTGTTCCATAAGTGTGTCTTTCCTTCTAGAGTTTGCATTTTCTTTAGGCCACAGTGACAAGTTTATGGAATATGAAGTAGATCAATGACAGTCATATCAAACAGGTTCCATGCAAAAAGGTTTATGTTATTTAGAAGAACCTCCTTGATTTTTCTTCTCAACGTAGGTTTTACAATTTGGCTGACCTACGTACATTGATTAATCCGAGGACCGAGTTGGAATTGTATCATTGACTCGTCAAACGTGGTCGATCCTCTTGAAACTTAGCCCAAAAGACTCTAGATCTACCTGGTCGAAATCTCCCGTAACTTCCCGATATTATTACATTGTAAAATTGGACCACACTCTACAAAGACTTCAAGAGTAAGCTTGGGTTAAGTGAGGATAGCTGTGGAATTCTTTACAGAGTACAATGCCACTCTCTGACTCTAGGCATAACACTCCCGAGAGATTTTGGGGTCAGCCCTAATCATAATGATCGATTTGTCTTGTATTGGGAACTTCTTGGCCATGTGACCACGATGACAAGCTTGTTAAGCCTCTGTCTTCCTATGGTAATGTTACATGAGATATCTGCTTCTACTAAGATACACCAGACGGTTATTGTTCTGTAAGCAGAGCTCGTGTCGAATGTGGTCAATAAATCTTTGTACCTTTTTACATATATGCATTCCCCAACAAATCGAGCATTTAATCCGGGTAAGATTTTATCATAGATTCAGGTATGTCCAAATTTTTTAAGGTTGACTAGTACAATACGTTTGTTGAGCTACTTTAATCAACGAGAATTTTTCTTACCCATTAATTTGAAATGGTGGTGGTTATGGTTGAAAGTCCAATATTGGAGGGATGTAAAGTCCTACATCATTTAGTGATTTAGTGATGAAACGTGATGCATATATATAAGTGAAGCAAATCTCAAATTAGTTTTTTGAGGTTGAGTTAGGCCCAACCCACAATATTGAAGCACCGTATTTAAATAATTTTCTTTTCACATCTTTCTACCGTTATAATAACGACTAGGTTGTCGTGGTCCGAGTCATTGGCATAGAAGTCTTTTTGGTAAAAGTGACCGGAGGGAGTGATTAAGGAGGGAAAGAGTTCACAAAGTTTATACTTCTAAGGTGTCTCTTTTGGGACGATCTGGAGTTTCCTCCCTTCACAAATCCTCGAGTGATGGTATTGATGTTGCCTTAGATATCATCATTTCTATCAAGACTATTCTTTCTGTCTATGTGCGGGTTGGGCTTGCTCTACATTTCGTGGACTTTAAGCTGGGTTGGGAACCTCCTGGGGAACACATCCCCTTCTCCAAGTGTTTTTCTTCTTATCCTTCTCATGTTAGACGTTCGCGATAAAATGTCTTGAAGTCATAAGTTTCTCAATAAAATCTTTGACCTTACACTCTTTTAGTATGATCATGATTTTGGTGATAAATGCAACATTTAGAATAATTAAACTTCAAATTTAATAATTAAATTTATATAGAAAATATTAAAAGATATAGATTAACAAATATTACGTGCACTAAACTTAAAACAATTTTTTCTATTATGTTGTGGGGCTTGTCGACAAGTGTACATGTTAATAAATTAAAAAATTGAAAATATTTAACATAAAAGTTAATATATTGAATTGATATTTTACCGACTTCTGTGATATTTCTTTTGACCAAAGAATTGACATGTTTGCTTTAGCGAAGTTAATGACCTAACTAGGCTCATCCGATTAAGTTTTTATTGAAATAAGTTTAATTAGAAACTATTCAGGAGAGAGAATCTCTTTAAAGCCTAATCAACAACAAGTTTTCGGTGCAATGAATTGACATATTTACTTTAACCAAATGAATAAGTGAGTCCACACTAATTAGAAGAGATTTTCAAAATATTTTAATATATATATATATGATTACGGATTTTTTTGGTGATAATTATCTAATTATATCTAAGGTTCGTTAATTTATGAATTAACACCCTTTCAATATGTAAGCCATGATAATGTAAGTTTAACTAGGGAATATTTAAAAGATTTGATTAAATACATGAACCTAGTCCACAAAGTTGAATTGGTAGCTTACTTCTAACTGTTTTATAAACAAAGGTTAACAATATGAAGTAAAAATGAAATGTATAAAACTTATAATGAAAGTATTTCAAAATAACAAAAATACTAAATTATATTGACGAAAAAATATATACTGATTCAAATTTTCTATTAAATACTTGAAAATCTTGATCAAACAGACATGGATATATTTCAGTTAATTTTGAATTTTTAACAATCTGAACAGTTTATTTAATTGTTTGATAAACAAATTTGAAAGTAAATGTCTAAGACCACCTATTGAAATAGTATTTTTTAAAACACTTTATTTTAAATTTTTATATTTTATGACTTTTTTGTTCTTAAAATATTCATTACCCTTTTAAGTAAAGTAAACTTTTATGCCAAGAAAAAAGAAAAATTCTATTATAATTAACTGAAATTACATTAAGATATTAGTAGTAAAATATATAATATTAAAAATTTTAAAAATTGTAATTAAACAATATAATTAAAACAATTGATTTATAAATAAAGTTATGAGAACAAAAAAAATTAAAATTTATATATTTTTATCATATGCAAACAGTACATTTAAAGAAAATTAATAGTGATGGTTAGAGAAAGGGGATTAATACCAATCATCGGAAAGAGAGAAAACCCCCTATGTTGAGCTGCTTGAGCCCACTTTGACTTCATAGAAACAATACTCTGCTAGTTTAAGCTTCCTACTAGTCCAAGTTCAATTTACAAATAATTCGCAAAATTAAACAAAATTAAATAATTGAAATACATTAGGAAAAATTAAGTCTAGACCAAAAACAAAAATTAACGGTGAGACGTGACTTTTCAATTATGTGTTATGTTTGATTTGAAGAATATGACATGTTTCTTAAGGGTCAGTGTAATTTTAACGCGACGATATAATACTAAATAGTGAATAATTAATATATCATTCTTTAGTTAAAAGATAATATATATGGGAAAGTTCGGGATGTATACTTAATGGATAGTTTTTTTTATATGCAATTGTAGGTGTAATTACAAGTTGGAAGGTATGAAAAGTATTTATTTAAATTGATTACACCTTTATATAATTTTTTATATTATTTTTAATACTCATATAACCCGTGGTAAGAACCCTAATAATTTTAGTACGAAAAAAAAATACTAGGAGGAGAATATCCGGATATTATTCTTAACAAAATTTATTATTGATTGTTTATTATGTATCAAATCTAGAATCATGCCATTTTTTTAATATCCATCGACATCAAATTTTACGTGAATGTTTATTATGTATCAATGAAGCTTCCTCACAATAAGGTTAAGTAATAATTAAAGTTACATCGAAATTAAGGGAGCTGGTAGGGTGGCCCACAGGTAACTAGAATTATATGGGTCCTCTATTTTTATTTTTTTTACGTTTAATATTTTTTATTTATTTATTTGTGTATGCAATATTTTTATTCATGTATTTTCACGTGTAATATATATATATATATATATATATATATATTTTAATATTTGGGATGATATGTCTAGACAAATATATATAGAATTCTCTTTTACAATTTAATTAAAATTTGCATTGTTGATAGTCAAATATTGCAGAATATAAAACTATTATTTTTACTATTTAATTAAAATTTGTATTGTTGTCAATATTCATAATTTTAATAATGTATATTTGGAGTGAAAGTGGCGGGGTAAGAAGACACGTGAGAAGAAAATTATTGATAATCAATGTTGATAGTCAAATATTGCATAGTATAAAACTATTATTTTTACCTATCATTGAACTATAAAAGTTAAAATATGAGTGTTTTTTGTTTATTTATATTCTTTAGATCCGACCTATTAAAAAGTTACATATCAATCGTGAATAATTATTTTAATGGTATGATTATTGACTTTGAATTATCTAAATTTTGAATATTTATTTCAGAAGAATGGAATAGTTATTTGTACTTGACATGTATATCTTCGTTTTGGTGACAAATTATTATGAGAGAACGTGTCATTTTAATTTGACTTTGAAAGTATTAATCACAAAATAGTTATATAAATTAGTTTTATTGCAGGCTACAAACTATCAGTGCATGAAAATATATTTAGAAAAAACCTATTTTATATATAATATTATCAAATTAGTTTTACCTTTAAATTTTATAAAATTATAAAATATCATATTTAAATAATTATAATATTTTAGAAAATTACATTTACCCGTCCATGCAGCTTGGTTATGGGCATACTTTTCTCTGTGTTACCTCATATTTCTCTTTTTTAATTTGAATGCAAGAAAGTCTTAACGAGTTAGGTATAAATAAAATATGTTTATAAAGGCAGACTATGAGAGGAATGGTCTAAGCTTATGACTAGAGGATTATTTTATAATTATTAAATTAATATATTAATTTTTATCATATTTTTTTTAGAAAATCAAATATTAATCAATGAAATAAAATAACCATATTTATAAACTAAAATTATTATTTTAAAAAATATCATAATAATAATTATGCTCATCATTATTACCTTAACTATGTTACTGTAATTATTATTGTTATTATTATTATTATTTTCACCGTAATTATTATAATAATTATAATAATATGTTCATAATGATTAATTTTCTCTATGGCAGTGAAAATAATTAGAAATTGCAACAATTATGACGTACGAACAGCGACAATAATAAAGTAGTACGTTAACTATTGTCATAATGTCCCAACTAGAACGATAATCGTAATTATGGCCGTGATATCAGCAATAACTATGTTTTTAATATAATCTTATATAATAAATGTTTAGTTTTTATTCGATTAATTTATATTTATTTTTAAAAAAAATTCACAATAAAAATTAATATATTTTAATCCAATAGTTATAACTTAATTCTCTCAGCTTTTACAATTGATCATTCCTCTCACAATAAACTAAACTAGGCGTAAGGCTTGTTTTAAATAATATTTTATATAATTTAAATTTAAATGATTCAAACAATTTGATGATTTGTTAATGAATTTATCTGTATAAATTTTTATACAATTTAAAATGTTTTAGATATATTTTCTGTTAATAAATATTTTAATATCATGTTATATGTTAAAATGAAGTAATTAATAAATTTGAAAGTTTATAAAATTTAATAGATATATATATATATATATATATATATATATATATATATATATAATCTCATTATTGGGAACAATAAATTTAACAATTGAATAAGTTATATTTAATTTATATAAAATGTTATAAAATATATTTAATTAACAATTGAGAACTATAAATTTAACCATATATATATATATATTTAATTTATAATTTTTATAACTTTTATATAAATTAAATATAACTTATTCAATTGTTAAATTTATTGTTATTAACAATGAGATTATATATATATATATATATATATATATATATATATATATATGTATGAATGTTGAAAATTAATTAGAAACTAAAAGGTTGATAGTTGATAATTGAAAGTTCGGAAAAAAATTGTTTATTTAATTCTAGGTATTAGTAAAATATCTATTAAAACAGCAATTAAATGTAGAATGACTAAAATATAATTGTTACATTCTCCTTTATTGATGAGGATAATAGAGAAGTTTAATAAATATTTTAAAAATAAAATATAGATGCTCTTATTAAAAAAAAAAAAAAAACCATTGACAAGTGCCATTGTCTGTAGTAAAAATAAATAGTATCTACGCAACAAAATATTTAATTCCTGTAACAAGTATTGACAAACCATAATTAATAATCTTTAATTTTGAATTTATTTACATATTTATTACTGGTAATATGAACCAAATATTAAATTTAAATATTTTAACATAAATTATATTATTAAATAATTTGGACGATATGCACGTTTGTAAAAACATCTTCAATGAAATCAATATAAGATATACACTTTATATATTTTATCTCCCATAAGAGCATATTTAATAGTGGTATCTTATTATATTATTTAGCTTCAGATCTGTATCTTATTAGTTTTCAGTGTTAGAGCAAGTTTACAAAACACGAAGAAGATATAAATAAAATCTGTGTTTTCTAGAAGATACGGAGCTTATCAGTGCCTTAACTTTTTCTTATTGAATTAATATTCTAATTTGAACAAAATTAATTACAAATAAAAATAAAATATAAAAAAAATTGACATGGTTAAGTTTTTTACCGTCACAATAAAATTTGTAAATATTGTTCATGAGTTGCTTAAATGTGATATGGTATGTCAACTCAAGATGTTCTAAAATAGCTTCCACCATGTTATGTCTTATATAAGTAATTTATAAATAATTTACGGATATTTTGCTCAAATAATAAAAAATTGAAGTAACTTACATTTTTATGCATTGGTAATTTCGTTTCAAAATAAAATGTTAAAATAGTTAATTTATTTAACAGTGAAACAATTAAAGAGTTATAAGTTAATCCAATGACTGTTTCTTTAAGGGTGAAAAAGAGAAGGGAAGGACAAGTTTGAATACATCAGTGCATATGTCATCAAGTCCCGCTTGACAAAATCTTAAAAGGGAAAATTCTTTTGTGGATGAAGTTGTTGCTCATGTTAGTCGAAATTGTGTACTTACATTCATAATTTCTAAATAAAGTATGCAAACCTGAAAATATTATGTTGATCTTATCATTCAATTGTATTAATTGGGTGTTTTCTTTATTTTAAATAGAACTTCAGTCCACCATGTGGATAATTAATTTATTCTCCCATCCTTTTCCTGATCTCCTCGAGAAATTTCTATAGTTGACGTAGTAAAGTTTCAGTCATCAAAGTGAGCTCATCAAAAAATCTCCCTCGAAACTTTCTGAATAAATTTTATTGGATTTTTTTTATAACTTTACTTTACAACCAATTAATTAAATTTTTTAATATTTTATAATTAATTATCTAAATATTTACGTATTATAATTGTCTATTAAATATTTTTTTTATTACATAAACCTTAAATTTGTTGCTTCGATGGGATTAGATAGCAGGACATATCTGGGAATCTAAAGATAACAGGCAAGACAAAAAAAAAAGTGAAGGCAATTTAATCCTTTGTTGTGTTTGCAGAAAAATAGTTAAAAAGTTAACGAAAGGGAAACTGAAAGAAAAAAAAATATCCATAAGTATTAGATTATCTTTAGTGTGGTTGCTCAAGTGTGATTCTTAATTCTAAGAAGCATTTTTTAAAAGAAAATATGGTTAGAGTATATAACGTGACACTTTTTATTTCAGTATTAGTTCTTCTATGAGAGATATTGGTTAGCTTTTAGGAGGTTGCAAACACTAATGAATCTTTATTGAGGCAAAAGGCAAGAATGAAATGGCTACAACAGGGAGATTGTAACTCAAGATTTTATCACTTTACAGTGAATTGGAAAAGGATAAAAAAAAACATGCTCAAAAGGTTACAAATAGATGAGAGTTGGTGTGAAGAACCAGAGAAAGTCGAGGACGAAATAAATAAATAAAAATAAATAAAAAAAAAAACTTGAGAAAGGTTTAGTGAAAATCCTTGAGATAAGACCAACGTTTGTGTCCATTTTCCACAAATCTCTTAACAACATAATCAAGCTTTGGTGTCACCTTTTTGACGAAGCGGAAGTCAAGGAAGCAGTTTGGGACTGTACAAGTTTGAAGAGGGCTGAGGACAGATGGATTTAATTTTAAATTCATGTTTTGGGAAATTTTGAAAGGTGAGGTTTTACACTTCTTAAGAGATTTCCACTCAAATAATTTCTTCCATAGAGATACGAATTCTTTCATTGCTTTGCTCCCAAAGTTTGACAACCCAGTTACATAGACCAAAGGAAAAGTGCCTTTTTGGGGTGGACGAGGCCAAACAGAAGAAGAAACCATGTCTAATTTTTAAGATTGACTGGTTTATGACTTAATTATTTTAGAAATTCCTATTTTAAAAGTTGAGAAGACCGAGTTTTTGTGATAAATGGGTGGCTTGGATATATGCTTGTTTGTCATCAAGCATGGTCTCCACACTTGTAAATGGAAGCCCAACAAAGGAGTTTGCCGTGGAGAGTGGTCTTAGAAAATGCGATCCTTTAACATCATTCTTATTTACAATCGTGGCAAAAGGCTTAGTGGTATGAAGAGAAAAGTAAAAAAAAAAAAAAATCTATTCAAAGGGTTTCTAGTAGGAGATGATTATGTAGAGGTGAATGTGTTACAATATGTCGATGACACAATCTTTACATTGAGCTGCTGTATATCCTTGGAGAATGTTTTGACTATTAAAAGCATGCTTAGATGTTTGAACTAATCTCAAACACAGACGAAGTTAATTTCTTCAAGAGTAAATTCGGAACATTTGGTGTGAATAACAAACTTGTCCGGAGATATGAAACACTCTTGAACAATCCACTTCAATTAATTCAATTTTAAAATAAAATAGAATATTAAGTGTACTGTGTAACTACAGAAAATTATTTTAAAACAATTAAACTCTAGATATATTTCCTCTATTTTAAATCTATTTTAAGTATATGAATTTAGTATAAAGATTTCAATCACATATTTTTACATTTATTTTTAGAAAAAATAGAAATATGTAAAAATTCTGTATTAATGGATTTTAAATTTATATAAAATATTTTTTTATTTCTAAAATGTTTAATGTATATTTTACATTTTCTATGTGTAAATATTTAATTTTCATCAACTAGTTGGCTATGCCTATTCGAAATGTATTTAAGTAAATTGCCATGCATAATTATTTTTTGCTCATGTTAATTTTAACTATTATGCGAAATTTAACAACCATGTGCTCATTTGTATACTTGGATAATTATTGAAGGATCTTTGATGGGTCAAACGCTCTATGCGCATCATATTTGAAAGAAAATTATTTAGTAGACAACTGTAATACGCAGATAAGTAGATAACTGGATAACCAGTTATAAAATGTGAAGAAAGAGAAATACGTATATGTATAAAGTGTAAAGAGAGAAAGAAATATATAGATATTCTGTGAGTGAAGTGGCTAATTGACTGCGTATTACAGTTGTTAGCGTAGTAAAATTGTATTTGAAATGGTGCTTGGAAACTTTGCGGGCAGCAAATTTTTTATAATGTTAGTGGGGTTTGGATAACAACACTAATGCTTTCTTTCGCTATTATAGTAGTTATATGTTAATTTTAATTGATTTAGGTTAAATGTTTTCCGTACAGATTTAGTTATGTCAGCAATTTGTTTTTACATGAGTTTTTAAAGATGAAATAAATTGTAATATTCGAAATAAATCGATCAACTCGTTGATAATTAACCATTTGAGAGGTCCGATTGGTTGCAATTTTCACACTAAGATGATTTTGACATGTCTGCTGGGATTTCTGGTAATCACAAATTGAAGTTCTAATATTCATCAATTACATACCTTCGATCACAATTGTAGCATTTTGTGACGGTTTTAATTACCACGACAAATATAAATGAAAAAATTAAGGAAAAAGACTGAATAACTGAAAAGTACAAAAATTTATTATTGACGTAGACAAATGAGCAAAGAGAAAGTGTATTTTCTCACAGCAGAAATAAAGTCTAGATATCGAACTCAAGGATCGAAAACAATATCGAAAAAGACAAATTTATTTTAATTTAAATAGGTTAATTCACGATTTATTTTTTAAAAAGATTTTATGCAAGTAATTAATATAATCTAAAATCTTTGAGGGTAAATACAAATAGAGTAAATTTAAGGATTTAGAAGTCAAGGGTCATGATTTCACTTTACTATATGTTTCTTAAAATTAACAGTAATACTGTAAGACAAAAGAGAAAAAAAAAAACAAGGGAGAAGAGGAAAAGACACAACGAAAGAGAAAATAATTCATAATTAAATGTTAATCAAATTTTAAAATATATAAATCTGAATGAATTAAATTCTTTTAATAATTTAAAATAAATTAATGAATAATTTTAATACGATCAATTATGATTTAAAATAAAATTGATATGACATATCTATTTTATCATGATAGGTTAATCTTGGTTACAATTCCATTCAGTGATAATTAAAGTTACGTGGTCTTGATAAAATAGTTAGTACTAATTAAGTGCCCAACAATAGCTGATACAATAATAATATATTTTAATTATTTAAATAGCCTGACTTGTATGAACCGCTAGATATTAAAGTATAGTGAATATGGCTGCATGCAAATTATGTAGGAGAATGTAAGAATCAAACTTGTGAGGATTATGATAACTTTTAGCCAAAATGTGACGCAAGTAATGAAGAAATTTATACAAAGTGAAAAGATTAAAATTCATACGCTGAGAGTTGAATTTTAATATAAAAAATAGAAGAATGGCCTCGCTACTCACCTAACTAATAAATTGTGTCTGCTTTGTGTTCTTCACACTAGTCTATATATACTACGCACATTCTAAGCAAATTCAATAACTCATTCTCTTACCCAAAAAAGAAAGAAACAATGGTGAGGAATATGGTGTTTTCAAAATTTATGGCTATGCTATGGCTAACAAGCATAGTGGTAACACAAGCACAAATACCTCCAACAATCCATGTACCCAAAAGGCTTGCCCAAAAGTTTACTACAAACCCTCAAACCCTTTTACTAGCATCAACGGATTATGGCCACATAGCTAATATTACCCCATGGGCAGTTTTTGAGCCACATTCCGTTAGTGATATAAAGGGTTTGATAAGTTTCTCATACTCTCTTGACAACCCTTTTACCGTAGCAACTAGAGGGCAAGCACACTCGGTAAAAGGACAAGCCATGACACGAGATGGGGTGGTGCTCAATATGACTCACCTTAATGATTTCAAAAATGGGTTGGGAATTATTGTCTATAGTGATGGAAAGAGTCCATATGGTTATTATGCTGATTTGGGTGGTGAGCAAAGGTGGATTGATGTGTTGAATGAAACCCTTAAACATGGACTCACACTTAAAGCTTTTACTGATTACTTGCTTTTGTCCGTTGGTGGCACACTCTCTAATGCTGGGTTCAATGGTGGAAGCTTTCGATTTGGTCCTCAGATCTCTAATGTTTTGGAAGTGGACATTGTTACAGGTATTTTGCACCTTAATTTTATGGAAAAAAAATTATCATAAAAATAACTAAATTGACTTTAACTCAGTTAAAATTAACTTATTATCTTATCTTTTACCACGGCCCACACCATTTTATTCTAAGGTTTTTTTTGGGAATAAATATTAATTTAGTTTCTATTTTTTGAAAATTAATAAATTAATTTATCACTTTGAATTTTTTTATTTATTTTAATCTTTAAAATAATTTAGATGTACTTTATTAGCCATTATAAAAGCTATTTAAAATTTTGAAGAATCAGATTAAATAATAAATATATAATTAGGAATTTATTTACTTATTTTTAAAATCCAAGACTAAAATGACATTCTAAAATCAGAGACTTTATGTTATAATATATAAGTTAATCTTTACTTGAGGAAGAAACTTAAATTCATCTCCCCTTTTTAATTTCTTTTCTAATAAATACATATAAAAAAGTTTATAACAAGATACTTTACTGATTTTTTTTTCTATTAATTAATTCAGAACCGTGTATGAAACAAAGTCATGACAGAAAATAATTTTTATCAGTTATCATGAATAATGGGTTAACACTGGATTAACACTGGGGTCCTCGGAGAGAGGGATAAGATTAATTAATGACCAAAGGTAACCAAAAGTTAAACTTTTTGAATTTTTTATTTACTTGAAACATTTCAATCTTATAAGTTATACAAGGCACCAAACTTAATTCCACATGGTTCCAGAATTAATTTATAATTAATTCTTTCAATTTAATTTATGAGTTCCAAATTGATTGAATTCATTTTGGATTAATATTATTTTCGTATGAAATGAATAAATAAATAAATAAAATTTATTTTTAATTAATTTCGTACTAATATTATTTTTATATGAAATGAATAAATAAAATTATACAAAATTAAATTATTATGTACTCATAAAAGAAAAATTTATATCAAACATAAATCAAACTATGGATCTAATCAAATTCTTATCAAATTAAGCTCAACAGTTAGAAAATGATTAATTATAATATTAGTATAAATTTAAAATTTTCTAAAGTAGTTCTTGTTATTATTTGTCCTGACATGTAAATAAGTTTACTATCTACTATTTGTTTCAACTAAATTAGTAAAACACATGCAGTTCACTGTGAGCATGTTTTTCTTGAGATGCATGTTTTGTTTTTCGAGTATAAATTCTGAATTTCTAATACATATCTATTCTCTAATATGTATAGGAAAGGGACAGTTTGTGACTGCATCTCCAAAGAAAAACTCAAAGCTATTTTATGCAGTTCTAGGAGGATTGGGTCAGTATGGAGTGATCACAAGAGCAAGAATTCCTCTGGCACCTGCACCTACTAGGGCAAGTATCATTTTCCCTACTTTCATACAGATTTCATTTTCGTTCAAAAATACAATTAATCTATTATAGAAATAAGAAAAACAATTCATACCCACAACATTATTGTACTCATATGGTAATCACAAATTTAATACTTTATATTTTTCTTATTTTGTTTGAAGATACGAATTAACAATTAAATTAAAAAAAGTAGATGACTAATTAATGTATATAAGTTATGATCCTCTATCCCCAAACTACAAAAATAATCTTATCACTTCCCAACCTCTGAGTTGACTTTGGGTGGACTTGCTCTCAGGTTTCACGGTTTGAACCCGGTCAAAATTTATAAACAATACATAGTACATAATAATAATAATAATAAAATAATTTGGTTCCCGAAAAATAATACATCTACTTAGAATAATCCAATAACCACTCTTAAAATATATTTATTTTTAATTTTTTAAATAAAAATATAAAATAAAAATGAAAACTGAAATAAGATACATATCAAAATAAAGTAATTTGTTAATCTCGTATCACAGTTGTTGAAATTACCCCGAACACAATTTAATGATAACGAATAATCCTAGAATGAACCTTTTACCTCAATTTTATTTATTTTATCTTTAAAGCTTGTTTAAACCGCTTGCAGGCACAATGGGTTCGCCTATTTTACACGGACTTCAAGACATTGACGAGAGACCAAGAATATATAATTTCTTTGAGTAAAAGGAATAACAACACTAATGGTGTAGATTATGAAGAAGGTCGTCTTCAATTGAATCAACCTCCATTAGATCTATCTTTTTATCCAACTGCAGATCAACCAAGAGTTAGTTCCTTGATCTCTCGTTATGGCATTGTCTACATCTTGGAATTTGCCAAATATTATGACAACAGTTCCAAAACACTCGTCGAGCAGGTAAAGTTGTTATGTTATCTTGTTAATTAGGTGCCTCTTTTAATTTAATCAATTTTTTTATAAGATACAATAGATTTATTAAAGAAATACATAGGGTACTCAATAACTCTGATCCTTAAATATATATACTTAGTACTATAAACATCAAATTAATCCTCCTGAATTGAAACGAATTTTGTTTTCACGAATTCAAAGAGACTACACCATGTGTTAATTAAACTCATTCAAATCGTTAGGAGTCAATTTTTTTTTTATTAATTTAGTAATTTTTAACTAAAGTGATCATTTTCTTGTTTCTTGAATAGGAAGTTGCAAATTTGATCAAAGTGTTGAATTTTGTTTCCACGTTTGTGTTCAAAAAAGATGTGTCGTACCTGGACTTTTTGAACAGAGTTTATGCTGAGGAGCAAGCTGCTAGGGCACAAGGAGCTTGGGAAATTCCTCATCCTTGGTTGAGCATGTTTGTTCCAAAATCTAGAATCTTAGATTTTAATGAAGGTGTATTCAAGGGCATCCTTCTTAAGCAAAATCTTACTACCGGACATGCTACAGTCTACCCCATGTACCGAGACAAGTAAGTTTATGAGATTACTTAAATCTTCTAAAAAGTATCAATTTATATATGGTCTAAATCATTTATGGCCTTTACATCTCCTTTCGCTGAAGTTTCCCAGTTAAAAGATGATATACATCACTAAAATAGTATAACAAATTAGAGAATTATTTTTTAACCCCGTATCACTTTTTTTTTATTATTGAAAGAACATATGGATATTGAAAGTCACATGAAATGGGAACATATTGTGTCTGATCTAATTTATTTGCAAAATACCCGTTCCTAACTCGATTATAAGAAAAAAAAAATAGTTCACACTTAATAAATAACTAATTATTTGTATTAAATTTTATAAATTTCATAATAAATTACTCTTTTTTATTCTTATTTGTTGTGTATAAATTAGAGAGAGTTGTTGAAGTAAAATTGTACTTAATCAAAAGGTATTTTAGTAATGGTAACATTAAATAAGATAAAAACGGTTTAAATTAATTTGTGTATATTTAAGAAAAAAGAAAATGAAACTTGTATTGCTTATAATTGAGAGAAAAATAGAGAAAATATATATTACATGATGTTTTACACATGTGAGAGGATTAAATTGAATTAACAATTTAATTATAATTTGCAGGTGGGATGATAAGTCGTCAGCAGTTATACCAGACGAAGATATTTTCTATTCTGTAAATCTTTTTCACGATGCAATTGGGTTGGATATGGTGAAGAAATATCAGGCTCAAAATCGACAAGTATTACAATTTTGTAAGGATAATGGTATTCAGATCAAGGAATATCTTACCGGGAACAAAACACATGAAGAATGGGTGGAACACTTTGGCCACAAATGGAAGCTTCTCCAAGAGAGAAAAGCTGAATTTGATCCCAAGAGAATATTGTCACCTGGACTAGGGATTTTCCAATAAACAATGTGTGGGCTACGTTTCCATTTTCACTGTCTGAACACTTATGGTTTTTGTCTATGATTTTGTGTTGTTATAGAAACATTCAAATCAAAGTGTGTACCAAAATAAAAAGGAAACGTTCAATTAGATATGCCTTGATGTATTAGCTAAAACTCTTATTTGGAAATGCGTGAAATAAAAATTAATATGATTTTGAATTTCTTATTGTCTTATTGCTTGTAGAAATATATATTTCACTAGCACAAAAACCATTTTTTTATGTTGGTTAATAACCGATTTTCACGGCGGGTTTTGAACTACCAATAGAAAACATAAAAAATAGTATATTTTAAACGGCAGTGAAATAATTGCCATAAAAAACTATTTTTTACGGCGATTGTTAGTAAAAGTATTTGTCGTTATAAATGCATTTTTAACGACGATTATTAACTAATAATTCCTGTAGTAAATAATTTTAAATTTGAATAATTTTAAAGTTGAATATTCCCCAAATAACAAATAGGATTAAAACTAATCTAACACAATCAAAATATAATTTAACAAACAGAATTAAAACAATCCAACATAATTTTTCACAACTTAAAGAAATTTTTTCATGAATTAGTTCAATAATTTGCTCCCAAGACTTACAAATATAATCTAAATATAACAAAAATTAAATTAAATAAATATAAGAGAAATTAACTTACCTAGGTGAGAAATCCAAACGGAGCAAACACGATGAAAGTGAACGGAGCAAGTACGATAGAAGTGAACGGAGCAAGCACAGTGGGAGCAAGGATAACCGGAGCAATCACATGGTGGAGGTTGAGAAGAGAAAGATTAAAAGATCTCAACAGTCGTGGAGAAGAGAAGGATGGCAACAATGGTGGTGGAGAAGAGAAGGACGACGACAACAGTAGTGGAGAAGAGAAAATGGTACCAATGGATGTGGAGGTGAAAAGAGAAAGAGAATAAACTGTGGATTTGGAGGAGTAATGACCGACCGTAAAGGAGTAACGACGTGCAAGAGCAATGATCTTAAACGGTCATCTGATTGAGAGAAGTGAGAAAATGAAGAAGAGGGGCAAAATCCAGCATGCAAATTTAAAGCATCTTTAACGACGGTTGTTAAAATAACCGCCGTTAAAGCCATTTATTATGACGGTTATTTATAGAACCGTCGTGAAAAATGTTTTGAACGGCGGTTGTTTTAACCACCACCGTTAAAGATGTTGCGAAAAAATAGCAGAAAACTAATTAAAAGCATCTTTAATGACAGTTGTTAAAACAATCGCGATTAAAAACATTCTTCACGACAGTTCTATACATAACCGTCGTAATAAATGTTTTTAACGGTGATTGTTTTAACAATTACTATTAAATATTCTTTTACCGCAGTTTTTTCTATACCCGCTATAAAAGAGTAGTTAAAGAGACATTATAATTATACATATTTCAATTTTATAAGTTATTATTTTATGTTGAGATATTGTTTTTTTATTAAATGTCACTTTAATTTAGATAATTTATGTTTTGATTTTTTTTCATTTTGTTTAACTAATTTTTAAAATTTTATTAACATTTTTTTTATTTTTATAAAAAGTATTCAAGAAACTCAAAAGCTGGTGTCGTAAAGTATTATCAAAAGTCCTCCTTGTTTAAATTCACGTTATTATTAGTCTATTTTACCATCACCACATGGCTAACCATGTGGGGGTATAGATGACGTCTCGATGAAGCTGGTATGCAGCAATTTATTCACTTCTTATTCTATAAGTATATATCTTTCTTCCTAGAGTTTGCATTTTCTCTGGGCCACATATTTCTAAAATGATGAGTTTATGTAACATGAAGTCAAGATCAATGACAAACATGTCAAACGATTCAATTTTCAATTCAAAATAAAAAAACCTCCTCGACTTTTCTTTTAAGGTAGGTTTCATAGTTGGACCTGCGTGCATTATTAATCTAAGGATCGCATTGGATATGTATCATCGGCTTATCAAACATGTTATTCTCTTGAAACTTGGCTCGAGGGTTTAGATCGAACTAATCGAAATAAATATCATGTAACTTTCTCGATATTATTATATACTAAATTTGCGTCACGCTCTTTAAGGACTCATAAGTAAGGGTACTTGGAGAATTCTTATAAAGAATAGTGACACTCTCGGACTCTTGGTTTAATTCTCTCGGGCAATTTTTGGGTCGGCCGATTGATTTGTCTTTCACTGAAAATTTCATGGTCACGTTTAGAGTCATGGCGCCAAGCTTATTAAGCGTCTGTCATGTGATAACGTTATATGAGGTATCTGCTTCTATTATAATATACTAGATGATTTTTTTATTTATAATATCTTTCATTTAATTTTTATAATATCATAAATTTTATCATTATTTTATTTGAAATTTCACAAATTAGATGGTGAAAATTGTAAAATTATAAAAATTAGATGAAGAAAATTTGAAATAAAATGGTTAGTTAATCAAATGTCCAATAACGAAAAATTGGTGTCATAATTTATTAAAATATCAAAATTAAATGAAAAAAATGAAATTAATTAAGCCAAACTTTAAATGAAGAAAATTATTAATTGTTAGACATTAAAAACTTAGAAAGAGAAAAAAATTATATTGATTACAATATCGAAAAAGCCAAATTTATTATAATTTAAATAGGTTAATTCATGATTTATTTGTTAAAAAGAATTTATGCAAGTAATTATATAATCTAAAATCTTTGAGGCTAAATACAAATAGAGTAAATTTAAGGATTTAGAAGTCAAGGGTCATGATTTCACTTTACTATATGTTCCTAAAATTAACAGTAATACTGCAAGACAAAAAAGAAAAAAAAAAAAAACAAGGGAGACGAGGAAAAGACACAACGAAAGAGAAAATAATTCATAATTAAAAATTAATAAAATTTTAAAATAAATAAATCTGAATGAATTAAATTATTTTAATAATTTAAAATAAATTAATGAATAATTCTAATACGATCAATTGTGATTTAAAATAAAATTGATATGACATATCTATTTTATCCTTATATAGGTTAATCTTGGTCGCAATTCCATTCAGTGGTCATGATAAAATACGCTGAGAGTTGAATTTTAATATAGAAAATAGAAGAATGATCTCGCTACTCAACTAAACTAATAAATTGTGTCTGCTTTGTGTTCTTCTCACTAGTCTGTATATATATATACTACGCAAATTCAATAACTCATCTTCTCTTACCTAAAAAACAATGGCGAGGAATATGGTGTTTGAAAATTTATGGCTATGCTATGGCTATCAATCATAGTGGTAACACAAGCACAAATACCTCCAACAATCCATGTACCCAAAAGGCTTGCCCAAAAGATTACTACAAATCCTCAAACCCTTTTACAAGCATCAACGGATTATGGCCACATAGCTAATATTACCCCATGGGCAGTTTTTGAGCCACATTCCGTTAGTGATATAAAGGATTTGATAAGTTTCTCATACTCTCTTGACAACCCTTTTACCGTAGCAACTAGAGGGCAAGCACACTCGGTAAAAGGACAAACCATGACACGAGATGGGGTGGTGCTCAATATGACTCACATTAATGATTTCAAAAATGGGTTGGGAATTATTGTCTGTAGTGATGGAAAGAGTCCATATGGTTATTATGCTGATGTGGGGGGTGAGCAAATGTGGATTGATGTGTTGAAAGAGAGCCTTAAACATGGACTCACACCTAAAGCTTTTACTGATTACTTGTTTTTGTCCGTTTGGGGGCACACTCTCTAATGCTGGGACCTCAAATTTCTAATGTTTTGGAAGTGGACGTTGTCACAGGTATTTTGCATCTTAATTTTAGAAAAATATTCGGTAGAAGTTTATTTACTTATTTTTAAATTCTAAGAGTACTAAAATGACCTTCTAATAAATGAATATAAAAAAGTTTATAAAATGATACATTAGTGATTTCTTTTCTATTAATTACTTCAGAACCGCGTATAAATTAATTTACATAGTTAACTTTTAAAGTTCCTACATTAAGAAAAATTGTGTTTTTTATCATATATTTTACCACTAAATGGATAAAAGACTGATCATTAAATATTTTTTATATAAAAAAAAAATTATTAATAGAGGGTATAGTTCTAACCAGTTTGCTTTTGCAACACGTTAGCTAAAGCATCAAAATTTTGGGTATTGAATAATACAAGAGAAATAAGTAAAACTCAAAGCTATTTTACGCAGTTCTAGGAGGATTGTGTCAGTATGGAGTGATCACAAGAGCAAGAATTCCTCTGGCACCTGCACCCACTAGGGCAAGTATCATTTTCCCTACTTTCATACAGATTTCATTTTCGTTCAAAATATAATTAATCTATTATAGAAATAAGAAAAACAATTCATACGCACACCATTATTGTTCTCATATGATAATCACAAATTTAATACTTTATCCTTTTCTTATTTTGTTTGAACATACGAATTAATAATTCAATTACGGAAAGTAGTTGACTAATCGTAATAATTAATGTATGAGTTATGATCCTCTATATCCCCAAACTACAAAAATAATCTTATCACTTCCCATCTTGTGAGTTGACATTAGGTTGCCTTCCCAAATTTATAAACAATGCATACTACATAATAAATAAAAAATGCAATTAGGGTCTAGGAAAATAACACATCTACCAACGGAAGGAAATTTAATTACAATGAATAATCCTAAAACCCTCATGAATGAACCTTTTACCTCAATATTTACAAATACGTACGAAACTAATTAACTTCATAGTTGTTCATTTATTTATTTATTTTATCTTTAACAACATAGCTTGTTTAAACCACTTGCAGGCGAAATGGGTTCGCCTATTTTACACTGACTTCAAGACATTGACGAGAGACCAAGAATATGTAATTTCTTTGAGTAAAACGAATAACAACACTAATGGTGTAGATTCTCAAGAAGGTGTCTTCAATTGAATCAACCTCCATTAGATCTATCTTTTTATTCAGCTGCAGATCAACCAAGAGTTAGTTCCTTTATCTCTCGTTATGGCATTGTCTACAACTTGGAATTTGCAAATACTATGACAACAGTTCCAAAGCACGCGTCGAGCAGGTAAAGTTGTTTTGTTATCTTGTTATTTAGGTGCCTCTTTTAATTTTATCAATTTTTTTTTATAAGATACAATAGATTTATTAAAGAAATACATACGGTACTTAATAACTCTGATCCTTAAATATATATACTTAGTACTATAAACATCAAATTGATCCTCCTGAATCGAAAAGAATTTTGTTTTCATGAATTCAAAGAGACTACACCATGTGTAAATTAAACTCATTCAAATCACTAGGAGTCAATTTTTTATTATTAATTTAGACATTTTAAACTAGATTGATCATTTTCTTGTTCTTAAATAGGAAGTTGCAAAGTTGATCAAAACGTTGAATTTTATTTCCACGTTTGTGTTCAAAAAAGATGTGCAGTACCTCGACTTTTTGAACAGATTATATCCTGGGGAGCAAGCTGCTAGGGCACAAGGAGCTTGGGATATTCCTCATCCTTGGTTGGATATGTTTGTTCCAAAATCAAGAATGAAGGTGTATTCAAGGGCATCCTTCTTAAGCAAAATCTTACTACGGGAGTTGTTTTAGTCTACCCCATGTACCGACACAAGTAAGTTTATTAGATTACTTAAATCTTAAAAAGTATCAATTTATATATTGTCTAAATCATTTATGGCCTTTACATCTCCTTTCCCAGAACTTTCCCAGTTAAAAGATGATTCATCACTAAAATAGTATAACAAAATAGATAATTATTTTTAACCACGTATCACTTCTTTTTTTTATTGAAGGAACATATGGATATTGAAAGTCACATGAAACGGGAACATGTTATTTCTGATCCAATTAAATTATTTGCAAAATACTCGTTCCCATCTCGATTATACGAAAAAAAAATAATTCACACTTAATAAATAACTAATTATTTGTATTAAATTTTTTTAATTTCATAATAAATTACTCTTTTTTATTCTTATTTGTTGCGTATAAAATAGAGAGTTGTTGAAGTTAAAAAGGTTATTAGATCATTTCAAATTGTTTAACACTTAAATTTTGACTTGAAAAATATAGATTATAAAGTTTGAATAAGTCAATTTTATCGCTAATTCAGAATATAAATATGTTAATTTATAAATTATAAGTATATAATATTAATATAAAATTTTAATATAATTATAAGTTGATATAAAAGATATGATCACAAAGTTTTGAAAAAATTATAAAGACTAGCATTTTAGTTTATACATATATCCCTAAATGTTATTTATATAAATAAAATTTATTATAAATAAATTTATTTAAGTTTATAAATTATATTATAATTATTCAATTAAAATTCACAATAACCAAGTACTTATATTCTATAATATATAATATATATATATATATATATATATATATATATATATTTGTAAGGATATTTAAGTTAGTAAGAATCAGAGCCCAAAAGAAATGTAAGTTTGTCAGGGAGAGAATTTTAGCGGAGATTCTTGTTATAGAGGTTAAAGAAATACTCTTTAAAATGTTTATAGGTTGTAATTAATATCAAAATTTTCATATAGTCATAGATCAACCTCAACAGTAGAGTTACTTGTGTAATACATTGCAACCATAAGTAGGTGTACCTAACATGATGACGTAGCTTGACCGACGTAAGTGTTTGCCAGGAACATTTAGACACTGTTGTGTCCCGGATTAATTAATGAATTAATAGAAATTAGTTGGAGAATGCTTTGTGTACCGTCAACAACGACGGCGTGATAACTCACCGATGTGATAAGTTTTGTAAGGATGCTCGTATTAAGGTCAAATTAATTCGTGGCTGGTAACAAAACGCATCAAGAATGGGTGGAAGTCCAATTTGAATTTGATGGGGTGTTACCAACGTTCAAATTAAGCTTTTAAATAAATAAAATGTCTAAAGCATATATATATATATATATATATATATATATATATATATATATATATATATATTGTTCTCGCTTGGATTTTGAGGTGGCCCGAGCTGAGCTCGGCCCTGAGAAATCCGGCAGCGTGAGGGGTTGGAACTCTCCTTGATGGGTGTGTGTAATTTTGGTTTTATTTCGTATCTTGATTTTTAATCTTCTATCGATATTTATAGGGATCTTAATTAGGGTTCCATATTCGTGGATTTCATGGGGAAGATTGCTTCAAGCCCAAGAATCCCGATAAATCAGGGAAAAAATATATGTCCATATTTGTCTAGATACGTTTTGTTTATGTTGAGCTCAGCCCGGTTAGTGGGGTGAGCCCGGGTCCCGGGGATGAGCTCGGTGCTCATCCCCACCCGATACATTAGCCACCCAAGCTCAGGTCAAGCTATCAAGTGGCGTGAGTTCAAGTCATGAGCTCGGTCTTCCGATGTCTATTGGCGAGAAACTTCCGAGACGGTTCGTATACTTTCGTTTAATTTTATTAATTTCTCATTTAATTTTTACGTTAAATGTGGTTAATGGGCTTTAATGTGTTAATGGGCCGTTAAGGGCCTTGCGGTTACTCTTTGTGTTAACTGCCCCTTTCTAATGGCTCTTTACCTCCCTTAAAATACCTTGGCCCTTCATTTTTCATTTTCCTCTCTCGTTTGTTCCTTCGTCTTCTCTCGCTGTCGTTTCTCCCCTCATTCTCATAGCTTATCTTCTCCTTCTCAGAGTCCACTCTTCTCCTTCTCAGAGTCCACTCCTAGGTATGTCTTCTTCACACTCTACCGCTACTCGTAGTATAGAGAGTATGGTGGCTAGTTCTGTCTCAGGCTCGGAGCCCGAATCTGTAGAGATCGCCTCGTCCTCACGAGAGGTATCCATGGCGAAGGCGGCCCCTGAGTTTGGCTCCGCTTCCGCTGCTACCGAGGCCCTCCCTGTTGGGGCCGAGGTGATGTCCGTTGAAGGTGCTAGGGAAATTTCCAGCTGTGGAAGGGCTTCCCCGGGCGCGGTCAGGGAAGAGGAAGCAAGGGAGCCCGAGGAGGCCGACCTCGTCATCCCTGTGCCTGCTCGTGAACCCGACTTTTCTTGTCTCCTGGACGAGGTCTTTGATCATGTCTCCCTCTATGATGATCGCGATAAGGTGCAGAGCATCATAGACGAGTACGAAGTCGTGAGGCCCCGGTATAGTGAGGAGGTTAGCTTCAGGCCGTGCCGGCCTCATCAAAGGGTGCACACTCGTGCCCTCATGGACGACCGATATACCATCTCGGTCTACGAATATATGTTTAAGGAGTACGGCATAGTTTTCCCGCTGACTCGCTGTGAGACCGAGGTCCTGTCCTTCCTTAACGTCGTCCCCCAGCCAACTTCACCCGAACAGTTGGGGCTTTCTCTGAGCCTTTGAAATTTTGTGTCACTTCTTGGGCCTTAGGCCGAGTTCCCACGTCTTCCTTCATCACTTTCAACTCAAGCACGGGTAGAAGGTAGGATGGGCTTCTTTAAGTAGCTCACGTGTTGGGGGCGGCCTGCTCGTCGCCTACGCGCAATCCTATAAGAGGTTCAAGAACCGATACTTTAGGATGTCTCCCGTTAACAATAGGGCTGTCCAAGCCTTCTTTTTGAGGGAGGACCTGGAGCCGAGGTATCCCTTACATTGGTGCCTCCCCCGCAAGTATACTAAGTTTCCCCAGGCCGATCTCACCCCAGGCGACAAGAATGCCATCCAAGTTTTGCATGGTCTTCCCCTGCCTATTAGTAGTCGGGCCTTAATACAATCTGCCCGGAGGAGGATCCCTTTGGCGCATTTTTTAGGTAATTATTTTGCTATCTTTGGTCCGAGTTATGAATTGCATTCCTAACATGTTGTCTTCCTTGTTTTGCTTACAGAATTAATGTCTAGAAACTTCGACCTCGTTGCTGCACTGAAAGCTCGCAGGCCGGGCTCCGGTCAGAGAGGGCGAGGCGGTCCCAGCCCGGTTCCTCGTCCTCCCACCACTCCTCACTCCCCAAGCCCGGCCAAGAGACCCAGAGAAGAAGGCACTGATGCCCGGCCAAAGGGCACTGAGACTCCTTCCAAGAAGCCAAGGCAGGAGGAAGGTACTGCTAACCTGGCTTCCCCCACCACCCGGGCAGATGTTGTGGTGTCCCCGCCTGCGCTAGAAGGTGGAGGCGCAGTCCTCCCTTTCGTGAAGACCTCCACCAAACTTCCCCTCGGTGCGTCATGGTTCAGCAAGGAGGGATCTGAACCTCGTATTGAGCAGATGACGGCCGATGTCCTTCCCGGCCAATCCTTGTGGGACTCGGCCATCCGAGGTGAGCACATCAAGCTCGGCGACGCCAAATGTTCTCGCTGGATTTTGAGGTGGCCCGAGCTTAGCTCGGCCCTGAGAAATCCGGCGGCGTGAGGGGTTGGAACCCTCGTTGATGGGTGTGTGTAATTTTGGTTTTATTTTGTATCTTGATTTTTAATCCTCTATCGGTATTTATAGGGATCTTAATTAGGGTTCCATATTCGTGGATTTCATGAGGAAGATTGCTTCAGGCCCAAGAATCCCGATTAATCAGGAAAAAAACATATATTCATATTTGTCCAGATACGTTTTATTTATGTTGAGCTCAACCCGGTTAGTGGGGTGAGCCCGGGTCCCGGGGAGCTCATCCCCAGCCCGGTATATATATATATATATAAAAGAAAAGGAAAAACGTTCAAAGTTTTAGAAATATCTACTTTTATAAAACATGCTCAATTTCGTGATATTTTTAATAATTATACACTATATATATATATATATATATATATATATATATATATATATATATATATATATATATAATATAAAAGACTAAATCCGAAGTTTAAAGCAATATATACTTACGGACTCCTAGAACTGTCTAAAATTTGTTGATCTATATTTTTCAATATTTTTTATATAATTTAAATAATTTAATTATTTAATTTGATATTTTTATTAATAAAATTATATATAAAAAAAACTTTTATCCATTTAAATTTATAAATATTATATGAAAATCAACATATATATATATATATATATATATATATGTTGGGAAAGACGCAGCGGAAAAACTTACACACAAAACCTGAAAGCCTACGTGCAAAATAAAATCTTTCCCTTGAAGGGGAAACAAGAGAACTGTAATATATGGCAGTATAAAATCTGAAGGGAGCAAGGAAAATAAAATGCAAGAGCAAGAGGAACACCAATATTTTAACGTGGAAACCTCCAATGAGAGAAACAAAAACCACGGGACCTAATGCAGAAAAATATCCACTATGTCAAATAGTATAGCAAAACAACTCCTCCAAAAAGGCTAACAAAAACGCTATACTCGGGGACCATATGTGGAAAAACACACTGGTGGACACACACTCTAAGGTGTGGTGCAAGTGAATAAAACATATCACTATCTTTATATAAGTGTTCATTCAACTCCTATCTCTTTCTAAACTCTGTCGATGTGTGACTTTGAATTTACAAAATACTCAACAAATCCTCCTAACACTATTACAAATTCTACAAAATGTGGGACTTTGTTTGAATCCCAACAAACCTCCCCTCAAACAAAGGATCACAAAACATTCTTCCCTACAATCAATGATGACCATTCGGGCTTTCATTATCGCGACAATTCTTGAGCAGCTTCACATTGTCATCGATATGCCCTAGTTCTTGTATCGCCGTCTTGATACCTCACATCAACGGAACACGCAGCCTAGCCAAACTTGCTAGGGAGACTTTCGACACAAGGGATCCCCAAAAGTAGGTCCACTTGACCACTTAGATCCACTCCAATCATTGCACACAAATCTGAGCCGGTCACCAAGTCGAACCATCGGCTCTGATACCACTTGTTGGGAAAGGCGGAAAAACTTACACACAAAACCTGAAAGCGTGCGTGCAAAATAAAATCTTTCCCTTGAAGGGGAAACAAGAGAACTGTAATATACGGCAGTATAAAATCCCAAAGGAGCAAGGAAAATAAAATGCAAGAGCAAGAGGAACACCAATATTTTAACGTGGAAACCTCCAATGAAAGGGACAAAAATCACGGGACCTAATCCAGAAAAATATCCTCTATGTCAAATAGTACAGCAAAACAACTCCTCCAAGAGGGCTAACAAAAACGCTATACTCGGGACCATATGTGGAAAAACACACCAGTGGACACACACTCTAAGGTGTGGTGCAAGTGAATAAAACATATCACTATCTTTATATAAGTGTCCGTTCAACTCCTATCTCTTTCTAAACTCTGCCGATGTGGGACTTTAAATTTACAAAATACTCAACAAACTCTTGTTGGGAAAGGCGCAGCGAAAAACTTACACACAAAACCTGGAAGCCAGCGTGTAAAAATAAAAATCTTTCCCTTGAGGGGGAAACAAGAGAACTGTAATATACGACAGTATAAAATCCCAAGGAAAAACAAAATGTAGAGCAGGAGAAACACCAAAATTTTAACGTGGAAACCCCCAATGAGAGGGACAAAAACCACGGGACCTAGTCCAGAAAAATATTCACTATGTCATAGAGTACAACAAAACAACTCCTCCAAGAGGGCTAACAAAAACGCTATACTCGAGACCATATGTGGAAAAACACACTAGTGGACATACACTCTAAGGTGTGGTGTAAGTGAATAAAACATATCACTATCTTTATATAAGTGTTTGTTCAACTCCTATCTCTTTCTAAACTCTGTCAATGTGGAATTTTAAATTTATAAAATACTCAACAAATCCTCCCTTAATTCAAAGTTTAATAATATTACAAATTCTACAAAATGCGAAACTTTGTTTGAATCCCAACAATATATAATATTAATATTATATTAATTTTATAAAAATTGAATACCATAAATTAGGTATGTTGATAAAGATTTAGATCCAGCAAAATTGTAAATGTAGAGACTCAAGCACACCGTCGTCGCAGGCTTCTGCCCCTTCGACGTGGTCAGCATGTTACTAAGACTTAAAGGACCACATCATGCACATCTCCATTTAAAGCATTTAATGATTCATGAATTGAGTATGGCAAGCCAATATAGAATATCTTCTTAATCATTGGGAATATGTATAAGGTCCACATAAATGGGATGAGAAATTGGAAATATAAAACATAATTTTATAGTTTTTAATATGTCAAATAAATACAAAATGTTGAAATAAAATATATTATGATGTTAAAGGAAGACTTTGTTTATTACACAGTAATGCGTATAAATAATTGTTTATATTTAATAGAAAAAAAATACTTTAAGTTGATTTTTCATTTTTCTAAATAAATAAATATGACATTTTATCAAACATTTTTCATTGATTCACGGTGAATTGATATTTTACAATGAGAGAATCTCTTTAAAGTCTAGTCAACATAATATTTAGCTGCGAATTGACATATATTAGTTTAAACAATGATATTAAATGAGATTTTATATATATATATATATATATATATATATATATATATATATATATATATATATTGTAATTCTCCATACCACTTAAAAATATAATCTATTACATATTTATAAATATAAATAAAGAAATTATTATAATTTAATTTTATAAAATTAAGTTAGTTTGATAAATTATTTTTATTAAGACATATCCGAGGATCCGTTTCGTGCCCCGTTGTCTTCACGCGCCCCATTCGTGCAAAAAGCCACAGGATAAAATCAAACTATGCAAAATGAAAAATAATTCAACTACACTTTATTCTTTTAGATTTTGCTCCTAAAATTCTGCATTTCATTATATGATTAGTTTCCTTTGGATGCAGTAAGGCATGTCTTTTATTTTAATCCTTTCACCTCTCAAGTGTTTCTTCAATTTTTCAAGTCAACGTAATTTTCGATGTCAATAGAAAATAAATGTACATCAACGCAGGTAATGAAAAATTTCAAACAACAGTGAGATGATGGGAAAAAGTTAAAATCGATTCGGTGAAACATGGAAAATAGAAGAATGATCTCGCTACTCAACTAAACTAATAAATTGTGTCTGGTTTGTGTTCTTCTCACTAGTCTATATATACTATGCACATTCAAAGCAAATTCAATAACTCATCTTCTCTTACCAAAAGAAAAAGGAAACAATGGCGAGGAATATGGTGTTTTCAAAATTTATGGCTATGCTATGGCTATCAAGCATAGTGGTAACACAAGCACAAATACCTCCAACAATCCATGTACCCGAAAGGCTTGCCCAAAAGATTACTACAAAACCCTCAAACCCTTTTACAAGCATCAACGGATTATGGCCACATAGCTAATATTACCCCATGGGCAGTTTTTGAGCCACATTCCGTTAGTGATATAAAGGATTTGATAAGTTTCTCATACTCTCTTGACAACCCTTTTACCGTAGCTACTAGAGGACAAGCACACTCGGTAAAAGGACAAGCCATGACACGAGATGGGGTGGTGCTCAATATGACTCACATTAATGATTTCAAAAATGGGTTGGGAATTGTTGTCTATAGTGATGGAAAGAGTCCATATGGTTATTATGCTGATGTGGGGGGTGAGCAAAGGTGGATTGATGTGTTGAAAGAGAGCCTTAAACATGGACTCACACCTAAAGCTTTTACTGATTACTTGTTTTTGTCCGTTGGTGGCACACTCTCTAATTCTGGGATTAGTGGCCGAACCTTCCTATCCGGACATCAGATTTCTAATGTTTCGGAAGTGGACGTTGTTACAGGTATTTTGCACCTTAATTTTATGAAAAAAAAAAGTTTTTTAAAAAATATTTATCGTCAAAAATAACTAAATTGACTTTAACTTAGTTAAAATTAACTTATTATCTTATCTTTTACCACACCGCTACACCATTTTATTCTAAGGATTTTTGGAAGAAATATTAATTTAGTTTCTATTTTTTTAAAATTAATAAATTAATTTATCACTTTCAATTTTTCATTTACTTTAATCTTTAAAATAATTTTGCATCTTAATGTTTTGGAAGTGGACGTTCTAACAGGTATTTTGCACCTTAATTTTATGAAAAATAAATATATAAATTATGAATTTATTTACTTATTTTTAAAATTTAAGACTAAAGTGACATTCTAAAATCAGTGACTTAAATATAGCTTTATGTTATAATATATAAGTTAATTTTAACTTAAGGAAGAAAATTAAATTCATCTCCCCATTTTTAATTTCTTTTCTAATAACTACATATAAAAAAGTTTATAAAAAGATACTCTAATGATTTTTTTCTATTAATTAATCAGAACCGTGTATAAATCAATTTGCATAGTTAACTTTTAAAGTTCCTACATAAAGAAAATTTGTGTTTTTATCATATATTTTACCACTAAATGGATAAAAGACTGATCATGTTAAATACCAGAGAAATAAGTAGAATTTCAATTAAAAAAGAATTTAATACTAATCATGTTTCGTAAAGATTAACAGAGAGTATAAGGATATGTGATCGATAGTTAATCTTGACGTGAGACTATGCTTAATTAGTGTGCGATTATATCTCAAAGGAAAATTACTTTTAAAAGAAGAGTATGTTGAAAGAATAAAATAAAATTGGTCGGTGAGCCAATATAATTTCCATATTTATACATAATTTGTTTGTATATGAGTTTGAAATAGTGTATATATGATGCAAAACTTTCATACGGGTCAAATAAGTAACAAATAGTCTGTACGCATTATATCTGCCGTCTGGCGTAACACAGAAAGATATGTATGAAAGAAAAAAGTCATGACAGAAAATAATTCTTATCAAAGGTAACCAAAAGTTAAACTTTTTCAATTTAGATTTACTTGAAGCATTTCAATCTTATAAGTTATACAAGGCACCAAACTTAATTCCACATGGTTCCAGAATTAATTTATAAATAATTCGTAGTTAAATATTGAGTATGACAAATATATGAGTTCAAAATTGATTTAATTAATTTTGGATTAATATAAATTCTGAATTTCTAATACATCTCTATTCTCTATTATTATGTATAGGGAAAGGACAGTTTGTGACTGCATCTCCAAAGAGAAACTCAAAGCTATTTTACGCAGTTCTAGGAGGATTGGGTCAATATGGAGTGATCACAAGAGCAAGAATTCCTCTGGCACCTGCACCCGCTAGGGTAAGTATCATTTTCCCTACTTTCATACAGATTTCATTTTCGTTCAAAATATAATTAATCTATTATAGAAATAAGAAAAACAATTCATACCCACAACATTATGGTACTCATATGGTAATCCCAAATTTAATACTTTATATTTTTCTTATTTTGTTTGAACATACGAATTAATAATTCGATTACGGAAAGTAGTTGACTAATCGTAATAATTAATGTATGAGTTAAGATCCTCTATATCCCCAAACTACAAATATAATTTTATCACTTCCCATTTTGTGAGTTGACATTTGGTTGTCTTGCTCTCAGGTTTCAAAGTTTGAACTCGGTCCAAATTTATAAACAAAGCATAGTATATAATAAAAAATAAAATGCAATTAGGGTCTAGGAAAATAAAACATCTACCAACCTAACGAAATTTAATAACAAAGAATAATCCTTAAACACTCATGGATGAACCTTTTACCTCTATTTACATATATACGTACGAAACTAATTATCTTCAAAGTTGTTCATTTATTTATTTATTTTATCTTTAACAACATAGCTTGTTTAAACCACTTGCAGGCGAAATGGGTTCGCCTATTTTACACTGACTTCAAGACATTTACGGGAGACCAAGAATATGTAATTTCTTTGAGTAAAAGGAATAACAACACTAATGGTGTAGATTTTCAAGAAGGTCGTCTTCAATTGAATCAACCTCCATTAGATCTATCTTTTTATCCAACTGCAGATCAACCAAGAGTAAGTTCCTTTATCGCTCGTTATGGCATTGTCTACATCTTGGAATTTGTCAAATATTATGACAACAGCTTCAAAGCACGAGTCGAGCAGGTAAAATTGTTATTTTACTTCACTATTAATTATAATATACAGTCAATTAACTAACTCACTCATAAAATATATAAACATGTATATATGTATTTTTCTTTTCATATTTTATAGCTAATTACTTTGTTATCTATTTATTATAATTGTCTACCAAATAATTTTCAATACCTATTACTGTAAACATCAAAATGACCCCCCTCCCCCTGATTGAAAAGAATTTTGTTTTCATGAATTCAAAGAGACTACACCATGTGTTAATTAAACTCATTCAAATCACTAGGAGTCAATTTTTTTTATTAATTTAGACATTTTAAACTAAATTGATCATTTTCTTGTTTCTTAAATAGGAAGTTGCAAATTTGATCAAAGCGTTGAATTTTGTTTCCACGTTTGTGTTAAAAAAAGATGTGTCGTACCTGGACTTTTTGAACAGAGTTTATGTTGGGGAGCAAGCTGCTAGGGCACGAGGAGTTTGGGAAATTCCTCATCCTTGGTTGAACATGTTTGTTCCAAAATCAAGAATCTTAGATTTTAATGAAGGTGTATTCAAGGGTATTCTTTTTAAGCAAAATCTTACTGTTGGACTTGCTTTAGTCTACCCCATGTACCGACACAAGTAAGTTTATTAGATTACTTAAATCTTAAAAAGTATCAATTTATATATTGTCTAAATCATTTATGGCCTTTACATCTCCTTTCGTAGAACTTTCCCAGTTAAAAGATGATACATCACTAAAATAGTATAATAAATCAGAGAATTATTTTTTAATCACGTATCACTTTTTCTTTTTCTTTTTTATTTATTTATTGAAAGAACATGTGGAAATTGAAAGTCACATGAAATGGGAACATGTTATTTCCTATCTAATTTATTTGCAAAATACTCGTTCCCATCTCGATTATAAGAAAAAAAAATAGTTCACACTCAGTTAAGAACTAATTATTTGTATTAAATTTTATGAATTTCATTTTTTTTTTATAAAGTACCCTTTTTTATTCTTATTTGTTGTCTATAAAATAGAGAGAGTAGTTGAAGAAAAATTGTACTTAATCCAAGGGTATTTTAGTAATTGTAACATTAAATAAGATAAAAATGGTTTAAATTAATTTGTGTATATTTAAGAAAAAAGAAAATGAATTTTGTACTTCTTATAATTGAGAGCAAAATAGAGAGATCGAATATATATTACATGTGAGATTAAATTGAATTAACAATTTAATTATAATTTGCAGATGGGATGATAGGATGTCAGCAGTTATACCAAACGAAAATATTTTCTATGCTGTAAATCTTTTTCACAGTACAACTGAATTAGACATGGTGAAGAAATATCAGGGTCAAAATCGACAAGTATTACAATTTTGTAAGGATAATGGTATTCAGATCAAGGAATATCTTACCGGGAACACATAAAATAATAAATTTTACCAATTAAGAATGTATAGTAAAACTTGTCTAAGAAGTAATACCTCACATCAATATTCTCAAATAACGCATCGTTTTTTTTTATTTGAGTCCGTTTCTTTAATATATTACAATTTGTTACATTTTCAACGACAGTGGGAGCAACTAGCCCGTCTCCTTCAAATATTAACTACATTAGTCGATTTTGTTTTTATTTTATTTTATTTTATAGATTATATTTATAACAAATGTATTTAAGCAAATTGCCATAATTGTTGTTTATTATATTGCTCATGCTAATTTTAAATATTATGTGAAATTTAACAACCAAGTTTTCATTTATATACTTGGAAAACGCTTTATGGACAGCAAATTTATTACATTTTTATAATGTTAGTGGGGTTTGGATAGCAACACTAATGATTTTTTTGCTATTTTAGTAGTTATATGTCAATTTTCATTGAGTTATGTCAGCTATTTGTTTTTACATAAGTTTTTGAAGATGAAATAAATTGTAAACACTAAGATTTTGACATGGTCTGCTGGGATTTCTAACAATCACAAATTGAAGTTCTAGTATTCATCAACTACATACCTTCGATCACAATTGTAGCTTTTTGTGACGGTTTTAATTACCACGACAAATATATTTGAAATTGAATTTGTAGTGAAAAGAAATTGAAGTTATATTATAATGTTAGTTGTTTAGATCGTTGCTATTCTGTAAATGGATTTTATTTTTCAGTTGTTATTTATTATAAAGGCAGTTCATTTGTAAAAAAATATATGGCTTTTATCGGAGTGATCGTTTAACCGCTGCACATTTTCTAAAACATTTTTTTCCAAATCACATTCATCTTGGGAAGCTTGTTGAATTAACAATTATGATTGTATAAGTAAACAGTGACAAAGTAATTTATTTTTAAGCATCAATTCATCCAATTAATCTATAGAAAAATACGTTCAATGCATCCATTCCAAAAATGTAATAAATTGATAGATTAACCTGATCCATCATTTTAAGTTTATATATAGTTATAATTTATTTATTATTTTTTCAAAATCTAATAAATAATTAATGGATCAAATTTATTTTTAAAAATTAATAATTTTTTAAAATTCATTAAATTAAAAAATTAAGGAAAAAGACTGAATAACTGAAACGTACCAAAATTTATTATTGACGACGACGTAGACAAATGTGCAAAGAGAAAGCGTATTTCCTCACAGCAGAAATACAGCCTAGATATCGTACTCACGGGTCGAAAACAATATTGAAAAAGCCAAATTTATTTTAATTTAAATAGGTTAATTCATGATTTATTTGTTAAAAATAATTTATGCAAGTAATTAATATAATCTGAAATCTTTGAGGGTAAATACAAATAGAGTAAATTTAAGGATTTAGAAGTTAAGGGTCATGATAAACAACAATTATGGCAATTTTCTAAAAATAATAAATATAACATTTTATCAAACATTTTTCATTGATTCAAGGTGAATTGATATTTTACCGACTTCTGTGATATTTCTTTTGACCAAGAATTGACATGTTTGCTTTAGCGAAGTTAATAACTTAAGTAGCCTCATCCGATTAGTTTTTATTGAAATAAGTTTAATTAGAAATTATTCACGAGAGAGAATATCTTTAAAGCCTAATCAACAACAAGTTTTCGGTGCAATGAATTGACATTATTTACTTTAACCAAATGAATAAGTGAGTCCACACTAATTAGAAGAGAATTTCAAAATATTTTAATATATATATATATATAATATGATTACGGATTTTTTTTGGTGATAATTATCTAATTATATTTAAGGTTCGTTAATTTATGAATTAACACCCTTTCAATATGTAAGCCATGATGTAAGATTAACTAGAGAATATTTTTAAAGATTTGATTAAATACATGAACCAAGTCCACAAAGCTGAATTGGTAGTTTACTTCTAACTATTTTATAAATAGAGGTTAAAACATCTGAATCTACCGAGGTCTTTGAATCTTCACAAGCTTTGAGGTCTTTTTTATTCGATCTGGTTAAAAGTTGGACTTCAACAATAAAAAGAGAAATACCTGTAAAATACACTTCAATGCTTAAATTAATTTTTGTTTTAGACTAGTATATTAAAAAAAATAAAAATGTTAATATACTAATAATATAGATTATTTTACATTATTAATCAATCAAGTACAACTTATTATTTATAGTAATTTATTTATTTTAATAATAAAATTTTTGTAAATTATATAAAATTCAATTTAAATTTAGATAATTATAAAAAAAACTCTATATCAAATTAGTCAATTTTTTCTTGTTTACGAGTGACAACGTGACCTTAGATTGGGGACCATGAACACTCTCTCTCACAAATAAACAAGGATCTTTTTTAGGTTTGGTGTAATATGAGCAAGAGTCCCACTAGTTCTTCTTAATAATTTTAGGTATTTGTTAATGCAAGGTTATATGTGTTTGGTGGAACTCTTGAAGAAGGTTAGATATTAAGGATTCAGCAAGTATTATACCAATTTTTTATTATAGTATTGTGGTATAGTACCATGAGTTGGAATGATTTTTTTTCTTTCATTATGTTTTCATTTATAGTTAATTGTAATATTTATAATTGTATGACATCAGAAAAGACAGTGATTGTTCACAATAAAATATGTTCAAGCTTCAAATTCATAAGATATGTTCTTATTCATGAAATCTTCAATAGAATTCTTAAATTTTAAGTATTTAACATAATTTTGGTGAGTTCTTAATGATATGAAGTCATTGTTGTGCACGATTTAGATTATAATCTTTTATATGGGTCTACTTATAGCTGGTAGAGAAATTGAAGAAAGTAACGGAGGATATCAAATAAATTGATTTATATTTTTGTTATATTTTTGAAATATTATTTGATATTAGACTATATTGATATTAGACTATATTATATTAGATTATATTATATTAGATTATATTGGTATTTTAATTTCATATATGAATTAAAAGATAATTTTTTAAAAAATTATTTTTTTAATATCAATTAATAAACAAACTGATATTAAAAATAATATCATAATATTATATTTAAAAATAATATCATAATATTATACTTAAAAAAGCGTCGATTATAAATATTTTAATAGATAATTGACATTAAAAGTGAAAACTTCATTATAAATATTTTAATAGATAACTAACATTAAAAGTTAAAACTTTATTATAAATATTTTAATAGATAACTGACATTAAAAGTTAAATCTTCTTAATATTAATTTTTAACTGACGTTAAAAGAGTATTTTTAATTATAGTTTTATGTAACAAACTATCAGTGCATGAAAATATATTCAGGAAAAACCTTTTTTTCATATAATATTATCAAATTACTTTTACCTTTAAATTTTATAAAATTATAAAATATCAAATTTAAATAAATTATTGTTTTAGAAAATTACATTTACCGTGCGAAGTAAATAATAAATAAGAT
Source organism: Hylodesmum podocarpum (assembly GCA_026586105.1). Taxonomy (NCBI): domain Eukaryota; kingdom Viridiplantae; phylum Streptophyta; class Magnoliopsida; order Fabales; family Fabaceae; genus Hylodesmum; species Hylodesmum podocarpum. The sequence goes on along the minus strand of JALJEV010000493.1, from coordinate 2,299,618 downwards.
GCTGTTTGCTTATCGGCGTACTTTTCCATGTGTTGCCTGGTATTTAAAGGAAATCTGACTGTGTTTTGGTTTGAATGCAAGAAAGTCATAACGGGTTAGGCATTAGCTTACATAGTATATTTCCAATGTATAAATTTATTTTATTTAAAAAATAAGTATATAACATATAATGTTTTACAGAAATATACAATATACCTGGTAGAAGTACATAACATTAAATCTATAAATACACTATATTTTTATTTTTTTAAAATAAAATATATACTTTAGAATACCAAAACTAATATTCAGATTGTTTATTTAACATTATTCATAATATTTTTATATAAAATAAAATATACGTATAAAGATACATATAAAGACAGCCAAAGAGAGGAACAGTTTAAGCTCAAGACTAGAAGATTAATTTATAATCATAAAACTAAAATATATTAATTTTTATCTTTATTATTTAAATAAAATTAAATATTGAGTGATGAAATAAAATAAAAATATTTACTAGATAAATATATTATTTTTAAAATATCTTAATAATAATTATAATCACCATAAAGTCGGTTATAGTTATAATTATAATTATTATTATTACTTACCATTATTATAATAATATATCCATGATCGTTCCTAGTTAAGTGGCGATAATAATAAGGAAAAGTTGTAACAATTATGACTATATTAAGGAAAACAAAAATGACGATAATGTTAATATTAATTAAGATAATAATCGTGAGAGTGACAATGGCAATAAAGTAAAGTTGCAACAATTATGATTATATCAAGAGAAATGTCAATAATAATTAAGATAATAATTGTGATAATTATTATTTAAATATTTTTTAGTATAACCTTATTTGTCTTTTATTTAATTAATTGATATTTAATTTTTAAAAAAAAATTAACAATAAAAATTAGTATATTTTAATTCAATAATTATAATTTGATTCTCTCAACTTTGACAATGAATCACTCTATCAATAAAATTATCTATATAAACTTTTACACAATTTAAAATTTTCTAAATATATTTGTTGTTAATAAATATTTATATATTTTAATATCATATTATATACTAAAATTTTAATGAATAATTTTAATACGATCAATTATGATTTAAAATAAAATTGATATGACTTATCTATTTTGTCACGATAGGTTAATGTTGGTCGCAATTCCTTTCAGTAATAAATAAAGTTACATGATGTTGCTTATTGATGATAAAATAATCAGTACAATATAATATAATTAAGAAGCCCATAATATATTATAATTATTTAACTAGTGAGGATTATGATAAACTTTTAGCCAAAATGTGACGCAAGTAATGAAGAATTTTAAACAACAGTGAGACAACGTGAAAACATTAAAATTGATACGCTGAGATTTGAATTTAAACATAGAAAATAGAAGAATGATCTCGCTACTCAACTAAACTAATTAATAAATCGTGTCTGCTTTGTGTTCTTCTCACTAGTCTATATATACTACGCACATTCGAAGCAAATTCAATAACTCATATTCTCTTAACAAAAAAACAATGGGGAGGAATATGGTGTTTGCAAAATTTATGGCTATGCTATGGCTAACAAGCATAGTGGTAACACAAGCACAAATACCTTCAACAATCCATGTACCCAAAAGGCTTGCCCAAAAGTTTAATACAAACCCTCAAACCCTTTTACAAGCATCAACGGATTATGGCCACATAGCTAATATTACCCCATGGGCAGTTTTTGAGCCACATTCCGTTAGTGATATAAAGGATTTGATAAGTTTCTCATACTCTCTTCACAACCCTTTTACCGTAGCAACTAGAGGACAAGCACACTCGGTAAAAGGACAAGCCATGACACGAGATGGGGTGGTGCTCAATATGACTCACCTTAATGATTTCAAAAATGGGTTGGGAATTATTGTCTGTAGTGATGGAAAGAGTCCATATGGTTATTATGCTGATGTGGGGGGTGAGCAAAGGTGGATTGATGTGTTGAATGCGACCCTTAAACATGGACTCACACCTAAAGCTTTTACTAGTTACTTGTTTTTGTCCGTTGGTGGCACACTCTCTAATGCTGGGATTAGTGGCCAAACCTTCCTATCCGGACCTCAGATTTCTAATGTTTTGGAAGTCGACGTTGTAACAGGTATTTTGCACCTTAATTTTTTGAAAAATAATTTTTTTCAAAAAACATATTTAAAATATAAATAACTAAATTGACTTTAACTTAGTTAAAATTAACTTATTATCTTATCTTTTACCACACCGCTACACCATTTTATTCTAAGGTTTTTTGGAAGAAATATTAATTTAGTTTCTTTTTTTTTTTAAATTAATAAATTAATTTATCACTTTGAATTTCTTATTTACTTTAATCTTTAAAATAATTTAGATATAGTTTATTAGCCATTATAAAAGTTATTTAAAATTTTGAAGAATCAGATTAAATAATAAATATATAAATTAGGACTTTATTTATTTATTTTTAAAATCTAAGACTAAAATGACATTCTAAAGTCAGAGACTTAAATATAGTACTTTATGTTATAATATATGAGTTAATTTTAACTTGAGGAATAAACTTAAATTCATCTCCTCGTAAAGATTAACCGATAGTATAAAGATATGTGATCGATAGTTAATCTTGACGTGAGACTATGCTTAATTAGTGTGCGATTATATCTCAAAGGAAAATTACTTTTAAAAGAGTATGTGGAAAGAATAAAATAAAATTGGTGGGTGAAGCCAATATAATTTTTATATTTATACATAATTGGTTTGTATATGAGTTTGAAATATATATATGATGCAAAACTTTCATACTCAATCATCTATTTATACAGAGTCAAATAAATAGTCTGTACGCATTATATCTAACAGTAACAAAGATATTATATAACAAGTCATGACAGAAAATAATTCTTGTCATGAATGATGGGGTAACTCTGGGGTCCACGGAGAGAGGGATAAGATTAATTAATGACCAAAGTAACCAAAAGTTAAACTTTTTGAATTTATGATTTACTTGAACCAAAAGTTTATTAAAGGCACCAAACTTAATTCCACATGCAATATGGTTCCAGAATTAATTTATAAATAATTCGTAGTTAAATATTGAGTATGACAAATATATGAGTTCATAATTGATTTAATTAATTTTGGATTAATATTATTTTATCCTTTAAAAGAGGATTAATCATAATATTTGTATAAATTTAAAGTTTTTCTTAAGTAGTTCACTGTGAGCATGTTTTTCTTGAGATGCATGTTTTGTTTTTCGACATATAAATTCTGAATTTCTAATACATCTCAATTCTCTAATATGTATAGGAAAGGGACGGTTTGTGACTGCATCTCCAAAGAAAAACTCAGAGTTATTTTACGCAGTTTTAGGAGGATTGGGTCAGTATGGAGTGATCACAAGAGCAAGAATTCCATTGGCACCTGCACCCACTAGGGCAAAAAATCATTTTCCCTACTTTCATACAGATTTCATTTTCGTTCAAAACTACAATTAATCTATTATGGAAATAAGATAAACAATTCATACGCACACCATTATCGTTCTCATATGATAATCACAAATTTAATACTTTATCCTTTCCTTTTATTTTTGTTTGAACATACGAATTAACAATTAAATTAAAAAAAGTAGATGAATGATCGTAATAATTAATGTACAAATTATGATCCTCTATATCTCCAAACTACAAAAATAATCTTATCACTTCCCATCTGGTGAGTTGACTTTGGGTTGTCTTGCTCTCAGGTTTCAAGGTTTGAACCCGGCCCAAATTTATAAACAAAGCATAGTATATACTAAAAAAATTGCAATTAGGGTCTTGGAAAATAACACATCTACCAACCGAAAGAAATTTAATAACAACGAATAATCCTAAAACACTCATGGATGAACCTTTTACCTCAATATTTACAAATGCGTACGAAACTAATTAACTTCAAAGTTGTTCATTTATTTTTTTTATTTTATCTTTAATCACAAAGCTTGTTTAAACCACTTGCAGGCACAATGGGTTCGCCTATTTTACACTGACTTCAAGACATTTACGAGAGACCAAGAATATGTAATTTCTTTAAGTAAAAAGAATAACAACACCAATGGTGTAGATTTTCAAGGAGGTCGTCTTCAGTTGAATCAACCTCCATTAGATCTATCTTTTTATCCAACTGCAGATCAACCAAGAGTTAGTTCCTTGATCTCTCGTTATGGTATTGTCTACATCTTGGAATTTGTCAAATATTATGACAACAATTCCAAAGCACGCGTGGAGCAGGTAAAGTTGTTTTTGTTATCTTGTTAATTAGGTGCCTCTATTAATTTTATCAATTTTCATAAGATAAAATAGATTTATTAAAGAATTACATACGGTACTTAATTACTCTGATCCTTAAATATAAATACTTATTACTGTAAACATCAAAATCGAAAAGAATTTTTTATTCATGAATTCAAAGAGACTACACCATGTGTTAATTAAACTCATTCAAATCGTTAGGAGTGAATTTTTTTTTATTAATTTAGACATTTTAAACTAAATTGATCATTTTCTTGTTTCTTAAATAGGAAGTTGCAAATTTGATCAAAGGGTTGAATTTTGTTTCCACATTTGTGTTCAAAAAAGATGTTCCGTACCTAGACTTTTTGAACAGATTATATCCTGGGGAGCTAGCTGATAGGGCACGAGGAGCTTGGGAAATTCCTCATCCTTGGTTGGACTTGTTTGTTCCAAAATCAAGAATCTTAGATTTTAATGAAGGTGTATTCAAGGGCATCCTTCTTAAGCAAAATCTTACTACCGGACTTGCTACAGTCTACCCCATGTACCGAGACAAGTAAGTTTATGAGATTACTTAAATCTTAAAAAGTATCAATTTATATATGGTCTAAAACATTTATGGCCGTTACATCTCCTTTCGCAGAAGTTTCCCAGTTAAAAGATGATACATCACTAAAATAGTATAATAAATTAGAGAATTATTTTTTCATCACGTATCACTTTTTCTTTTTTACTTATTTATTGAAAGAACATGTGGAAATTGAAAAGTCAAATGAAATGGGAACATGTTATTTCCGATCTAATTTTTTTTTCACAATACTCGTTCCCGTCTCGATTATTAGAAAAAAAAAATAGTTCACACTTAGTTAAGAACTAATTATTTGTATCAAATTTTATGAATTTCATAATTTTTTTTATAAATTATCCTTTTTTATTCTTATTTGTTGTGTATAAAATAGGGAGAGTAGTTGAAGAAAAATTTTACTTAATCAAAAGGTATTTTAGTAATAGTAACATTAAATAAGATAAAAATGGTTTAAATTACTTTGTGTATATTTAAGAAAAAAGAAAATGAAATTTGTACCGCTTATAATTGAGAGCGAAATAGAGAAAATATATATTACATGATGTTTTACACATGTGAGAGGATTAAATTGAATTAACATTTTAATTATAATTTGCAGGTGGGATGATAAGATGTCAGCAGTTATACCAAACGAAGATATTTTCTATTTGGTAGATCTTCTTCACAGTACAACTGAATTAGATATGGTGAAGAAATATCAGGCTCAAAATCGACAAGTATTACAATTTTGTAAGGATAATGGTATTCAGATCAAGGAATATCTTGCCGGGAACAAAACACATGAAGAATGGGTGGAACACTTTGGCCACAAATGGAAGCTTCTCCAAGAGAGAAAAGCTGAATTTGATCCCAAGAGAATATTGTCACCTGGACTAGGGATTTTCCAATAAACAATGTGTGGGCTACGTTTCCATTTTCACTATCTGAACACCTATGGTTTTTTTCTATGATTTTTTGTTGTTATAGAAACATTCGAATAAAAGTTTGTGTACCAAAATAAAAAGGAAACGTTCAATTGGATATGCTTTAATGTATTAGCTAAATCTCTTATTTGGAAATGCGTTAAATAAAAACTAATATTATTCTGAATTTCTTATTGTCTTATAGCTGGTAGAAATATCTATTTATAATATTTAATTTATATAGATTTGAGTTTTATAACTGATTATTTTATGTTCTGATGTTTTTTTTTTTGGATCAAATGTCACTTTAATTTAGATAATTTATGTTTTGATTTTTTTTTTCATTTTGTATAACTAAGTTTTAAAGTTTTTATTAACATTTTTTTATATTTATAAAATGTTTACAAGAAACTCAAGTGTCCCGGTATTATCAACGAGTTAGTCGATGCTAAGTTTAAATCCATGTCGCGGTTAGCCTTTTTTACTATCGTTACGTTGGCTAACCATGTGGTATAGATGACATTTCTGATGAAGCTGGCCTGTTGAAATTTATTCACTTCTTATTCTACAAGTGTGTGTCTTTCCTCTTAGAGTTTTCATTTTCTTTAGGCCACAAGCTTCACTGAGACAGAATGACGAGTTCATGGACATGGAGTCAGGCATGTCAAATGGGGTTCAATGCGAAAAGATTCATGTTATTTAAGAATCTCCTCAATTTTTCTTCTTAAAGTAGATTTCAAAGTTTGGCTGACCTGTTTGCATTGATTAAATCTCATGTAACTTTCCGATATTATTACATTGTAAAATTGGGCAACGATCTTCAAGGATTTCAAGAGGAAGCTTGGGTTAAGGGAGGGTAACTGACGAATTCTTGACAGAGTACAATGCCACTCTTAGACTCTAGGCGTAACACTCTCAGTTGATTTTGAGGTCGATCCTAATCGTAATAATCGATTTGTCTTCTTTTGAGAACTTCATGGCTATAAAATTACATTTAGGAATATATTTAGTTTGGGAAGAAAGAGAATCTATAAAATTAATAGGTGTAATAAAATACAATGAAAAGGATACTTTTTCCTTGTTTGATATAACTAAAATAAGTAAAAAAAATACATTCAAAAAAATTTATAGGTTCCAGCTAACAAAGTGTAAGAAAAATATTTTCATTATTATCCCTTTTGTTAGTACCATTTCAATAATTATACATAAATTTTATTTTTAATTTATTTATAAATTTATTTAAACCATCATATTTTTCCCCTTTTTAGTCTTATTTTTCTTTGCAGAATAATAAAACGTTCTACTAATTTTTCATCACAGATATATAAAATATATTGGAATATATATGGTCCTTACCAAAAAAAAAAAAAAAATTATCGTATCAGAGAAATAGAGAAAAAATTAGTCATAGAGAGAGAAATAACAGAACCTTATAAGATAAAATGGAAGGAAAGAACAAAGTAAAAAAAATGAAAAATGAAATGGAGTACTATTTTACTATTTTGCTAATGTCTTGTTTTTAGTTAACCTATTTTATATGTTATATGTGTTCACATGTTGAATGGAAAAGGCCCTACATGAACCATTCAAGATGCACAATGTTGCTCGGCCCAATGTGTTTTTTTTTTTTTTTCTATCCAGTTTTTTCTAAGTTAATCCCATGCATCATAAAAAGCCTTAAAATGATTTTTTTTAAGTTAATCCTAGCTGTTCATTCATTTACTTCGATGATGAGATCAAACACAAGTGGATATAAATTTTGTTGGGTTACGTAATATAATCTGAATTTGATATATACAGGTGTAATTAAGCTATACACAAAATATATAGAGAGAGGCAGCAAGAGGTGATACATTAAACTCTGTTTCATTTTAATTAATCAGCCGATCTTGAATGAAATTTTAATTATTATTTCGTTTTTTCTTCCAACTTTAAAAAAGCATGGACAAGTTAATTGCATAGCACAAAATTAGAAATATTTAAGCAAGAGGAGAAGGAAGATATCGAAGAATAATGAAAAGGGAAAAATCATCATACAAATTTTTATTCTTAAAGACATAATCTCCATTCAGGTGATTGAAGTCACAGTACGGTGTTTTGAGTTCTTCAAACTCAGATTTTGACTTTCAGTGAAAAAATGAATTTTGATTTTGATCCGATCTACACATTTTCGACAAAGTGCAAACTGAATATCCAAAATAAGAAGTAGAAACTGGATATTTAAAATAAGAAACAAAATAGAAACGCAAAGTAGAAACTAAATTATATGATGAGTTAAAATTTTGGACTACATAAAAATCAATTTTTTATAAAACAGATAAAATACATTGAACTGAAATAAAAATAATTAATTATAATTAATGAATTTTTTCCCTAACCCTAAATAGACGTAATCTCATCAAGTTATGTTGACTTAGTTCATATCTATTATGCTTCTTAACTTTCCACTAAAAAGTCTCCGAACTTATTTATTTATTCATGTAATTTTCGTAATATCCATCGACATCAAAATTTACGTGAATATTTATCATGTATCAACGAAACTTCCTCGCAACGTTAATATATAATTAAAGTTACATTGTAATTAAGAGAGCTGGTTGGGTGCCGACAGGTAATTAGAACTATATGGGTCCTCTATTTTTTTTTTACGTTTAATATTTTTATTTATTTATTTGTGTATAATATTTTTATTCATGTATTTTTCATGTATAATATTTTTTTTAGAATGTTTGGTAGATGATATACCTATACAGTAATATATATAATTCTCTTTTACTATTTAATTAAATTTGTATTGTTGTTGATTTTCGTAATTTTAATGTAGATGAGAAAAAGTAGCAGGTTAAGAAAACACGTAAGATGAAAATGATTGATAGTCTGGTGCTGATAGTCAAATATTGCAGAATATAAATTATTATTTTTATCTATCATTACGCCTCATAAGAGTACATAACACTCAATTTATAAATATATTGTATTTTTTATTTCTTTTTAATGAAATATATACTAATTAGTTGACGTTGTCTACTTAACATTACTTATAAAATAAAATAGGCTTATAAAGACGACCTGCGTGAGAGGAATGGTTTAAGCTTAAGATTAGAGGATTAATGTATATATTAATTTTTATCTTTATTTTTTAGAAAAATTAAATATTGGCTAATGAAATAAAATTAAAATGTTTACAAGATAAAATTATTATGTTTAAAAATAATTTAATAATAATTATAATCACCATAAAATCAGTTTAATTATAATTGTGATTGCCACCTTGATTTCTACAAATATTATAATAATGTATCATTACTCCACCGCTGGTAGTGATAACAAGGAGAAATTGCAACAATTATAATAATATTAAGGGAAATGACAACAAGGAGAAGTTGCAACAATTATAATAATATTAAGGGAAACGATGTTATTAATAATAATTAAGATAATAATCGTGACAATAATTATTTAAATATTTTTAGTATAATCTTAAATATTTAACTTTTATTTCATTAATTGATATTTGATTTTTTTTAAAATTAACTGTAAATATTAATATATTTTAATTCAATAGTTATAATTTGATTCCCTCTTCTTTCACAAAAAATCATTCCTCTCACTGTAAACTATGCGTAAGGCTTGCTTTAAATAATACTTTATATAATTTAAATTTAAATGATTCAACAACCGCTAAATTTGATGTTTTATTAATGAAATATTCTATATAAATTTTTACACAATTTAAGTTTTCCTAGATATAATTTTTGTTTATAAATATTTATATATTTTAATATTATATTGTATACTAAAATGAAGTAATTAATAAATTTCAAATTTTATGAGATTTAATATATATATATATAAAGATGAAAGTTGAAAAAATAATTAGTAACTAAAAAATGATAGTTGATAATTGAAAGTTCGGAAAAGAAAATATTTGTTTACTTAATTTTAGGTATTTAGTAAAATATCTATTAAAATAACAACTACATGGAGATTGACTAAAATATAATAAAATTTCTACATAATTCTCCTTTATTAACATGGATATAGAGAAATTTAATAAATATTTTAAAAATAAAGAGGAAATAAAACATAGATGCTCTTGTTAAAAAAAAAAAAAAAAAAAAAACTGTTGACAAGTGCCACTGTGTGTAGATTGGGTTTTTGTGATAAATGGGTGGGCTTTGTCATCAAACATGTTTATGTCCTTTTAAATGGAAATTTAACAATTATATGAAGAGAGAGAAATATGTATACGTGAAGAGAGAAAGATACGTAAATATTATGTAAAAGAATTGTATTGTAATTATTAGGATAATAAAATTGATCCAACGAGTGGAACGATAAGAAAAGTAAAAAAAATAATCTATTAAGGGTTTATAGTAGGGGATAATTACGTGGAGGTGAATTCGTTACAATATGACGATGACACAATCTTTATAAGGGAGCCATCTTTGCAAAATGTTTTGACTATTGAAAGCATGCTCAGAAGCTTTGAGCTAATCTCATACAAGTTAATTTTTATAAGAATAAATTTAGGACATTTGGTGTGAGAATGATAACGTATGCAACCCTCTTGAATTGTGAATTACTATCTTTCCTTTTCAAGTACTTGGGTATGCCAATTGGAACCAATCCAAGAAGAGAAGCTAGATAAGATGGTACCATTACAAATATTAAAAAAATGACTTGCACCTTGGAAGCATAGAATTCTTTTCTCTCTGCCGTAAGATTAACTCTCATAAATTCAATACTTTCTTCTATCCCTTTGTTCTTTTTAACATTTTTTAAAATGCCCAAGAGTATAACTACGAAAATATTTACATTATTGAGAAAATTCTTTTAGGGGGTGATGAATCGAGAGGTAAAATTTCTTGGGTAACTTGAAATAAAATATCTTGTGAAAAAAAATGTGGTGACTTAGGAATAAAAATATTGAGTTTCAATGAGGTATTTTTGGAAAAATGGAAATGAAATTCATTTGTTGATGAGAATAGCTGGTGAAAAAGATAAATAGATTCAAAATATTGGGGGTGGAGGGGTTTAGATGATAGGATGATAGTTAGAAAAGGGTCAATTTGGTGGAAGGATTTATCTAAAGTTTGTGGGATGGAAAATGAAGACAAGTGGTTTAAGGGCACATTAGAATTAAGAGTGGAAAAAAACCAAATTTTTGAAGTGGCAATTGGACAGGGAGAGACCTTTTGGCCCAAGTTTATCCTAGAATATTTATAATTTCCAAACAATTAAGTAATGAGTAAGATGAAAGGACAAATAAGAACAAGGAAGGTGAGTTTGGGATTTTGGATGGAGATTCTATAAATTGTGAGTTAGGTTTAATTTAATTTTATAAAATCAGTTTATAAAATGAGGTTGACATAATATTTATATCTATATAACAGGTTTTATTTTTAGGTGATAAAAATTATTCTATATTGAATTTTTATATAAAAAAAAGAGAATAGTTTGAGTGAGAAAGAGTTTTTTTTTATTTTTTTAGAGATTCAGGGAATACTAAATTCTTACCGAATAAACAAAATACATAAAGATAGATTAATCATGACATAGGAATATACAATGTTAAGGTAACTTGTTACGAAAAATATTTTTTAAGAGAGATTTACATGGACGTTATTAAGAAGCCATGGCAATTAAAATTTTATCCAAACTTATGTGTCAAATTTGGAGAATTTTGCACTAGGACCTTCCTACACAGAAAACTTTCCATGTGTCTTTTGTTTGGAAAATTTAGAATTAGTAAAACACTTAAATCTTTGAATGTAAAAAGACTACATACTAATAGAATATGTATTATAATTAGATAGGGGTACATACAATGCTATCGTGGGATCAAAAATCCTTCATGCAACATACGGGATTGAAATTGCCAAATCTTAATTAGCAAGTGTGACATACTTGGTGGGTAATTAATAATTACTTGATATTGCTGAAATATGTGAAATAATTGCATTTTCATGAATAGTGAATTTGATGCAAATATTTTGAGGGATCAAATTATTAATACAATTTAATTATGAATTAATGTAGAAATTTATAATTCTCTGTATCATTTTCTATGGGATAGTAAATCACAGAACACAATATTAGTTATTTGAGATGATTTTCTTTTTACATGAAGTAAGACATCCATTGTTCTTTTTAATTTTATATATTATTATTTTACTGAAAAGAATAAAATGTATAGAACCCATTATATATGACGTATGAAGCATTAGAACAAAATAATAATAAAATTTTTATTTATACATAAGATACGTTGAAACATCAAATTGGTACCTCTTTAAAAAAAAAAATCACATTTAAAGATGTATGATTATATACGTACACGTATATTAAAAAAGTAAGTGCCGTTTAGCGATAGATCTTATTCCCTGGCATTTCCGAACAGGTTGGAGGTGCCAGTCCCGTGATGAACTATCATGTATATTATACTAGAAGATAAATGATTGTTCTTTTTTTTTTTTTATTTTCAGTAAGCACCAACTGAAATAGAAATGAAAATCAATTAAAAAAAATAAGATTATGAAAGTAATTTTATTTTAACAATTAAAGAAATTGTAACATAATTTTATGACCAAAAGATGGAATATTTTATTTGTGATTTTCCTCTATATTAGGTGTGGTGCGTTTTTTGTTTGTAAATAATTCTTCATCAACTTATAAAATCCGAAACTACAGAAATATTGATTACTAATTATTTTCCTGTGTGCCAGAATATTATTTTGATTTTTTAAGCTTAAAAATTTTAAATTAAGATATATATATATATATATATATATATATATATATATATATATATATATATATACCTGATCATGGATATCTCTAGTAATATTTCTCAATTTAGCTACTTTCTCCAACTTTGGACTGCAACATATATATTATTGATGAGGAGCAAAACCTAGTTTCCAGCATTCCTAGGTTTCAAATTTATAAGCTTCTGAGCAATAACTTCGACTAATAAAAAGGTATCTGAGTGTATCTTACACGCACTCAACGTAGGGACATAAACATTGAAAAGAGATCGAATTCCAACGTTCTACCATTTAAATTAATTGTTTTTGTTCTTGGACTTCAATTCTTTTATGATTAAGTGCTTCTTTTTACCATTTCTTTAATGATTTTAAATTATATCATTATTGAGAACGATAAATTTAACAATTGAATAAATTATATTCAATTTGTATAAAATTTATAAAATATATTTAATTAACAATTGAGAACAATAAATTTAACCATATATATATATAATTTATACTTTTTATATAAATTAAATATAACTTATTAAATTGTTAAATTTATTGTTCTTTATATATATATATATATATATATATATTTAAAGATGAAAGTTGAAAAATTAATTAGTAACTAAAAGTTGATAGCTGATAATTGAAATTTCGGAAAAATATTGTTTATTTAATTTTAGGTATTTAGTAAAATATTTATTAAAACAGAAATTAAATGTAAAATGACTAAAATATAATAAAATTGTTATAGAATTCTCCTTTATTGATGAGGATAATAGCGAAGTTTAATAAATATTTTAAAAATAAAGAGCAAATAAAATATAGATGCTCTTATTAAAAAAAAAAAAAAACTGTTGACAAGTGTCACTGTGTTTAGTTAAAATAAATAGTGTCTAGGCAAAAAAAAATTATTTCCTGTAATAAGTATTGACGAACCATAATCAATTAATAATCTTTAATTTTGAATTTCTTTACATATTTATTACTGGTAATATGAACCAAATATTAAATTTAAATATTTTCACATAAATTATATTATTAAATAATTTGGATGATATGCACGTTTATAAAAACATCTTCAATGAAATCAATATAAGATATACACTTTATATATTTTATCTCCTATAAAGGTATATTTAATACTGGTATCTTATTAGATTATTAGTTAATCAAATGTCCAATAACGAAATATTGGTGACAAAATTTATAAAAATATCAAAATTAAATTACAAAAAGTGAAATTAATTAGGCCAAACTTTAAATGAAAAAAACTATTCTCAGACACTTATATGCTAATTAAAAACTTAGAAAGTGAAAAAAATTACATCGATGATAGATGAAATAGGTATATCATATGCAGTTCAAAATGGTCACATATCTCCTTCCCCATTTCCGATTTGCACCACACTGTTACTTGCGGAGAAGAAAGAAAATGAAAATAATATATATATATATATATATATATATATATATATATATATATATTTCATTTTATGAATTGACTTAATTATATATTATAAGAGTTACTTAATATTACACAATTTCATTAACTTATGTTAGTCTATATCAAACCTACGAAGTTGACTTGTTTATTATGTATCAAGTCTAGAATCATGCAATTTTGTAGTATCCATCGACATCAAAATTTACGTCATGAATGTTTATCATGTATCAATAAAGCTTCCTCACAATAACGTTAAGTAATAATTAAAGTTGCATCGTAATTAAGGGAGCTGCTAGGGTGGCCCATAGGTAACTAGAATTATATGGGTCTTTTATTTTTATTTTTCGTTTAATATTTTTTATTTATTTACTTGTGTATGCAATATCTTTATTCATGTATTTTCCGCGTCTAATATTTTCTTTAGAATATTTGGGATGATATGTCTAGACAATGATATATATAATTCTCTTTTACTATTTAATTAAAATTTGCATTGTTGTCAATATTCATAATTTTAATAATGTATATTTGGAGTGAAAGTGGCGGGGTAAGAAGACACGTGAGAAAAAAATTATTGATAGTCAATGTTGATAGTCAATGTTGATAGTCAAACATGGCAGAATATATAACTATTATTTTTACCTATCATTAAACTATAAAAGTTAAAATATGACTGTTTTTTGTTTATTTATTTGCTTTTGATCCGACCTATTTAAAAGTTACATATCAATTGTGAATATTTATTTTAATGGTATGATTATTGACTTTGAATTATCTAAATTTTGAATATTTATTTCAGAAGAATGGAATAGTTATTTGTACTTGACATGTATATCTTCGTTTTGGTGACAAATTATTATGAGAGAACGTGTCATTTTAATTTGACTTTGAAAGTATTAATCACAAAATAGTTACGTAAATTAGTTTTATTGCATGCTACGAACTATCAGTGCATGAAAATATATTTAGAAAAAACCTGTTTTATTATATAATATTATCAAATTAGTTTTACCTTTAAATTTTATAAAATTATAAAATATCAAATTTGAAATAATTTATATTATTTTAGAAAATTACAATGACCCGTGGGAAGTAAATAATAAATTAGATGCAGCTTGCTTATGGGCATACTTTTCTATGTGTTAACTCATATTTAAAGGGAAATCATGACGTGTTTTAATTTGAATGCAAGAAATTCTTAACGGGTTAGACTCACGCTTATATAATATTTTTGTATAAAATAAAATATGTTAATAAAGACAATGACTAGAGGAATGGTCTAAGCTTATGACTAGTGGATTATTTTATAATCATTATTTTTTTTTTAGAAAATCACATATTAATTAATGAAATAAAATTACCATATTTATAAGATAAAATTATTATTTTTAAAACTATCATAATAATAATTATGCTCATCATTATTACCGTAACTATGTTACCGTAATTATTATTATAATAATACGTTCATAATCATTACTCTTCTCCATGACAGTGAAAATAATTAGAGATTGTAACAACTATGACGTACGAACAGCGACAATAATAAATAGTAAGTTAACTATTGTCATAATGTCCCAACAACAACCATAATCGTAGTAATTATGTCCGTGATGTCAGCAATAATTATGTTTTTAATATAATCTTATATAATAAATATTTAGTTTTTATTTGATTAATTTATATTTATTTTTTGAAAAAATTAACAATAAAATTAATATATTTTAATCCAATAGTTATAATTTAATTCTCTCAGCTTTTACAATTGATCATTCCTCTCACAATAAACTAAACTAGGCGTAAGGCTTGTTTTAAATAATATTTTATATAATTTTAATTTAAATGATTCAACCAAATTTGATGATTTATTAATGAAATTATCTGTATAAATTTTTATACAATTTAAAATTTTTTATATATATTTTCTTTTAATCAATATTTAAATATTTTAATATCATATTATATGTTAAAATGAAGTAATTAATAAAATTGAAATTTTATAAAATTTAATATATATATATATATATATAAATTCATTATTGAGAAAAATAAATTTAACAATTGAATAAGTTATATTTAATTTATATAAAATTTTATAAAATATATTTAATTAACAATTGAGAACTATAAATTTAACCATATATATATATATATATATTTAATTTATACTTTTTGTAACTTTTTATATAAATTAAATATAACTTATTCAATTGTTAAATTTATTGTTATTAACAATGAGATTATATATGTATATATATATATATATATATATATAAATAAAAATATGAAAGTTGAAAAATTAATTAGTAACTAAAAGGTTGATAGTTGATAATTGAAAGTTCGGAAAAAAAATTGTTTATTTAATTTTAGGTAGCAATTAAATGTAAAATGGCTAAAATATAATTGTTAGAGAATTCTCCTTTATTTATGAGGATAGTATAGAAGTTTAATAAATATTTTAAAAATAAAGAGGAAAACTGACATGGTAAATTTTTTTACCGTCAGAATAAAATATGTAAATATTTTTCATGAGTTGCTTAAATGTGATATGGTGTTGTGGGAGTCACTTTATAAGAGATAACATTCATCAAGTGGGTATGTCAACTCAAGATGTTCTAAAATAGCTTCCACCATGTTATGTCTTATTTAAGCAATTTATAAATAATTTACGGATATTTTGCTCAAATAATAAAAAATTTAAGTAACTTATATTTTTATTCATAGGTAATTTCGTTTCAAAATAAAATATTAAAATAGTTAATTTATTTAACAGTGAAACAATTAAAGAGATATAAGTTAATCCAATGATTGTTTCTTTAAAGGTGAAAAAGAGATGGGAAGGGCAAGTATGAATACATCAATTAATGCATATGTTATCAAGTCCCGCTTGACTGAATCTCAAAAGGGAAAATTCTCTTGTGCATGAAGTTGTTGCTCATATTAGTTGAAATTGTGTACTTACATTCATAATTTTTAAATAAAGTAAGCAAACATAAAAATATTATAGTTGGTCTTATCATCCAATTGTATTAAATGGGTGTTATCTTTATTGTAAATAGAACATCAGTGCACCATGTGGATAATTAATTACTTCTTCCATCCTTTTCCTGATCTCCATGTGAAATTTCTATAGTTGACTTAGTAAAGTTTCAGCCATCAAAGTGAAGCTCATAAAAAATCTCCTAGGGAACATTTTACCGAATAGATTTTATTGGACTTTTTTGATTGCATAAACCTTAAGTTCGTTGCCTCCATGGGATCAGAAAGCAGGACATGTCTATGAGTTTATAGATAATAGGCAAGATAAGAAAGAGAAGACAATCTAATCCTTTGTTGTGTCGAGGAAAGAAAGTGAGAGCAGTTCTCACTATATAAGTCGATTTATAGGGTTAAGTTAAGTCTATTACCCACATTAGTATTTAATATGGTATTAACGATTATTTTAGGATTGTTCGTGCTCCATTTTAGGAAATTGTTTATCCCGTTGTTGGAGATTGTTTATTATTATTGAGTTTATCGTGCCCCATTGTCATATTTGGTATTAGGTTTGTTATATGTATATAAGTGTGTTATATGTATATAAGTAAGGAGTAATCCTTCATCCTATAAATTGATTTTTATGATTGATTTAAGCTCATTACCCACATAAATATTTAAAAGTTACAAGTATAAAATTATGATAAAAGTAATAACTAAAATATTGAAAGAAGTGTTAAATAAGGTTATAGACCAAACGCAAAGTGCCTTTTTTTAAGGTGGACGAGGCCAAACATAAGAAGAAACCTTGCCTATCTTTTAAGATTGACTATGAAAAGGTTTATGACTTAGTATCTTAGAGATTCCTATATTTTACTTTTACAAGTTGAGAAGACTGGGTTTTTGGGATAAATGGGTGGCTTGGATATATGCTTGTTTGTCATCGAGCATGGTCTCCATACTTTTGTAAATGGAAGCCCGACAAAGGAGTTTGCTATGGAGAGGGGTCTTTCCCAAGGAGATCCTTTAACACCAGGGGGCTTAGTAGTACGATGAGAAAAGTAAAAATGAATTATCTATTCAAAAGTTCTTGTAGGGAATAATTATGTGATGGTGAATTTGTTAAATATGTTGATGGCACAATCTTTACAAGGGGGACCATCTTTGGATAATGTTGGTAAAAAAGAATAATCTATTCAAAGGGTTTCTAATAGGGATTAATTATGTGATGGTGAATTTTTTAAATTTGTCGATGACCCAATCTTTAAGGGGACCATCTTTGGATAATATTTTGACTAGTAAAAGCAATTTATTATTTGAGAGGTCTAAGTAAAAGCAATTTATTATTTGACTAGTAAAAGCAATTTATTATTTGACTAGTTAATATGTTTTGACTAGTAAAAGCAATTTATCATCAGTTGGAATTTTCACACTAAGATGATTTTGACATGTCTGCTGGGATTTCCGGTAATCACAAATTGAAGTTCTAATATTCATCAATTACATACCTTCTATCACAATTGTAGCATTTTGTGACGGTTTTAATTTCCACGACAAATATAAATGAAAAAAATTAAAGAAAAGACTGAATAACTGAAACGTACAAAAAATTATTATTGACGTAGATAAATGCGCAAAGAGACACAGCAGAAATAAAGTCTAGATATCGTACTCAAGGATCGAAAACAATATCCAAAAAACCAAATTTATTTTAATTTAAATAGGTTCATTCGTGATTTATTTGTTAAAAAGAATTTATGCATGTAATTAATATAATCTAAAATCTTTGAGGGTCAATACAAATAGAGTAAATTTAAGGATTTAGAAGTTATAAGGGTCATGATTTCACTTTACTATTTGTTCCTTAAAATTAACTGTGAGAAATAAAGAAAAGAAAAAAACAAGGGAGAAGACTGAAGAGGAAAAGACACCACAAATTTGTTAACATATCATATTATATGTTAAAATGAAGTTATTAATAAATTTGAAATTTTATAAAAAAATTTTATATATATATATATATATATATATATATATATATATGTATATATTTATAATCTCATTATTGAGAACAATAAATTTAAAAATTGAATAAGTTATATTTAGTTTATATAAAATGTTATATAAAATATATTTAATTAAAAATTGAGAACTATAAATTTAACCATATATATATATATATATATTTAATTTATACTTTTTTTATAACTTTTTATATAAATTAAATATAACTTATTCAATTGTTAAATTTATTGTTATTAACAATGAGATTATATACACACACACACACACACACATATATATATATATATATATATATATATTAAGTTGAAAAATTAATTAGTAACGAAAAAGTTGATAGTTGATAATTGAAAGTTCGGAAAAAAAGTTTGTTTATTTAATTTTAGGTATTAGTAAAATATCTATTAAAACAACAATTAAATGTAAAATGACTAAAATATAACTGTTACAGAATTGTCCTTTATTGAGGAGGATAATAGAGAAGTTTAATAAATATTTTTAAAATAAAGAGGAAATAAAATATAGATGCTCTAATTAAAAAAAAAAAAAACTATTGACGAGTGCCATTGTGTGTAGTAAAAATAAATAGTATCTAGGCAACAAAATGTTTAATTCCTGTAACAAGTATTGACAAACCATAATTAATAATCTTTAATTTTGAATTTCTTTACATATTTATTACTGGCAATATAAACCAAATATTAATTTAAATATTTTCACATAAATTATATTATTAAATATTTTGGATGATATGCACGTTTATAAAAACATCTTCAATGAAATCAATATAAGATATACACTTTATATATTTTATCTCATGTAAGAGTATATTTAATACTGGTATCGTATTATATTATTTAGCTTTATAAGAGATAACATTCATCAAGTGGGTATGTCAATTCAAGATGTACTAAAGTAGCTTCCACCATGTTATGTCTTATTTAAGCAATTTATAAATAATTTACGGATATTTTGCTCAAATAATAAAAAATCTAGGTAACTTATATTTTTATATATTTTTATTCATAGGTAATTTTGTTTCAAATTAAAATATTAAAATAGTTAATTTATGTAACAGTGAAACAATTTAAGAGATATAAGTTAGTCCAATGATTGTTTCTTTAAGGGTGAAAAAGAGAAGGGAAGGGCAAGTTTGAATACATCAATGCATATGTCATCAAGTCCCGCTTGACTAAATCTCAAAAGGGAAAATTCTCTTGTGCATGAAGTTGTTGCTCATGTTAGTTGAAATTGTTGCTCATGTTAGTTAAAAATGCGTATTTACATTCATAATTTTTAAATAAAGTAAGCAAACATGAAAATATTACAGTTGATCATATCATCCAATTGTATTAAATGGGTGTTATCTTTATTGTAAATAGAACATCAGTGCACCATGTGGATAATTAATTACTTCTTCCATCCTTTTCCTGATCTCCATGTGAAATTTCTATAGTTGACTTAGTAAAGTTTCAGCCATCAAAGTGAAGCTCATAAAAAATCTCCTAGGGAACTTTTTACCGAGTAGATTTTATTGGACATTTTTTATTGCATAAACCTTGAGTTTTAAGAATTAAAATTTGATAAATTAAAAAACACAAATAACTCATTTAAAACTTTTTTTAACATAAAAACAGAAAAATACCATAGCATTTAACCTATATCTCAATCGTTTCTTTGCATCTCTGAACAAAAGAAAAAAGACTCCGTTTACAAAGTCAAACAATTAAAGTAAATTATTCTTAAGACAGTTAAGTAAATTATTTTTAAAACAATTTAAGTCAAATTATTCTTCAAATTAAAGACAATCTCGATATTTTTTTAAACAAAGATGACAGAAAACATTATTAGACTAAGACAATTTGTTTTAGTATTTATACATATTTTATGTTAGTTGATACTAAAATATTTGAGTAACTTTTTTCAATCGGGTAGTGGCTAATTAATAACTTTTGGCATAAATTTTGGACTAGATCAAACAAGAACGAAAATATGAATGTCAAATATTACAAAACTAGTTGTAATTAAATAGGAAAACGTATGCATTTGTTCCTAATTAAATTTTATGCCATTTTTAAATTAATTGTTCTTGGTTCTTGGACTTCAATTCTTTTATGATTAAGTGCTTATTCGTAGCATTTTTTTTAATGATTTTAACCGTCAAAAAACTAATCATCACCTAATATCATAAAATAGTAATAAAAAAGTTTTATCTTTTTTCATTATCTAACAATAATATTAATGATAAATAAAAATACAACATAATATAAATTCAGGACCAAGATCAACTGATTTATTAGGTAGGGAATAAATATTCCCCACTCCCCCTTCGTTTCATCTCTCGAAAAATAAAAATATGCGGTCTAGTCAAAACACATAAAATAATAAATTTTACCAATTAAGAATGTATAGTAAAACTTGTCTAAGAAATAATACCTCACATCAATATTCAACGCATCGTTTTTTTTTTATTTATTTGATTTCCTTTTGAGTCCGTTTCTTTAATATATTACAATTTGTTACATTTTCAACGACAGTGGGAGCAACTAGCCCGTCTCCTTCAAATATTAACTACATTAGTCGATTTTGTTTTTATTTTATTTTATTTTATAGATTATATTTATAACAAATGTATTTAAGCAAATTGCCATAATTGTTGTTTATTATATTGCTCATGCTAATTTTAAATATTATGTGAAATTTAACAACCAAGTGTTCATTTATATACTTGGAAAACGCTTTATGGACAGCAAATTTATTACATTTTTATAATGTTAGTGGGGTTTGGATAGCAACACTAATGATTTTTTTGCTATTTTAGTAGTTATATGTCAATTTTCATTGAGTTATGTCAGCTATTTGTTTTTACATAAGTTTTTGAAGATGAAATAAATTGTAAACACTAAGATTTTGACATGGTCTGCTGGGATTTCTAACAATCACAAATTGAAGTTCTAGTATTCATCAACTACATACCTTCGATCACAATTGTAGCTTTTTGTGACGGTTTTAATTACCACGACAAATATATTTGAAATTGAATTTGTAGTGAAAAGAAATTGAAGTTATATTATAATGTTAGTTGTTTAGATCGTTGCTATTCTGTAAATGGATTTTATTTTTCAGTTGTTATTTATTATAAAGGCAGTTCATTTGTAAAAAAATATATGGCTTTTATCGGAGTGATCGTTTAACCGCTGCACATTTTCTAAAACATTTTTTTCCAAATCACATTCATCTTGGGAAGCTTGTTGAATTAACAATTATGATTGTATAAGTAAACAGTGACAAAGTAATTTATTTTTAAGCATCAATTCATCCAATTAATCTATAGAAAAATACGTTCAATGCATCCATTCCAAAAATGTAATAAATTGATAGATTAACCTGATCCATCATTTTAAGTTTATATATAGTTATAATTTATTTATTATTTTTTCAAAATCTAATAAATAATTAATGGATCAAATTTTTTTAAAAAAATTAATAATTTTTTAAAATTCATTAAATTAAAAAATTAAGGAAAAAGACTGAATAACTGAAACGTACCAAAATTTATTATTGACGACGACGTAGACAAATGTGCAATGAGAAAGCGTATTTCCTCACAGCAGAAATACAGCCTAGATATCGTACTCACGGGTCGAAAACAATATTGAAAAAGCCAAATTTATTTTAATTTAAATAGGTTAATTCATGATTTATTTGTTAAAAATAATTTATGCAAGTAATTAATATAATCTGAAATCTTTGAGGGTAAATACAAATAGAGTAAATTTAAGGATTTAGAAGTTAAGGGTCATGATTTCACTTTACTATATGTTCCTTAAAATTACCAGTAATATGATAACACAAAGAAAGAAAAAATAACAAGGGAGAAGAGTAAAAGACAACAATAGAGAAAATAATTCATAATTAAAAGTTAATCAAATTTTAAAATAAATAAATCTGAATGAAATTAAATTCTTTTAATAATTTAAAATAAATTAATGGATAATTTAATACTATCAGTTATGATTTAAAATAAAATTGATATGACATATCTATTTTATCACGATAGGTTAATGTTGGTTGAAATTCCATTTAGTAATAATTAAAGTTACGTGATCTTGCTTATTAATGATAAAATAATCAGTACAATGTAATATAAGTAAGCAGGCTATATAGTTCATACAGTAATAATATATTATAATTATTTAAATAGCCTGACTTGTATGTTGGGGAGATTTTACTAACTAGAAATATAGTTTGTTATGTATATTTGTAGGTTTGGGAGATTTTATGTAGTTAGTATTAAAAATATAACAATGGAGGAAATTTTAACTCGCCTTGAAATCTGTTATATGAAGGAATTTTATTCTATAAATTGATTTTGTGGAATTGAATTAGGTTTATCTACAAATTTCTACCGTTAGGAATATATAGTCTGTTTGTTTTGTTTGTCTAGAAATAGTCATCTTATGCAAGATAAAAAATAATCCAACTACAATTTATTTTTTTAGATTTTGCTTCTGAAAATTTGCATGTTATTTTGTGGTTAGTTTCCTTTGAATCCAGTAAGGCATGTCTCTTATTTTAATCCTTTCACCGGTCAAGTCTTTCTTAAATTTTTCAATTTAACGTAATTGCCGACGTCAATAGAAAATAAATGTACATCAACGCAAGTAATGAAGAATTTTAAACAACAGTGAGATAATGGGAAAACATGAAAATTCATACACTGAGAGTTAAGTTTCAATATAGAAAATAGAAGAATGATCTTGCTACTGAAATAAAGTAATAAATCGTGTCTGCTTTGTGTTCTTCTCACTAGTCTATATATACTACGCACATTCAAAGCAAATTCAATAACTCATATTCTCTTACCCTAAAAAGAAAGAAACAATGGTGAGGAATATGGTGTTTGCAAAATTTATGGCTATGCTATGGCTAACAAGCATAGTGGTAACACAAGCACAAATACCTTCAACAATCCATGTACCCAAAAGTCTTGCACAAAAGATTACTACAAACCCTCAAACCCTTTTACTAGCATCAACGGATTATGGCCACATAGCTAATATTACCCCATGGGCAGTTTTTGAGCCACATTCCGTTAGTGATATAAAGGATTTGATAAGTTTCTCATACTCTCTTGACAACCCTTTTACCGTAGCAACTAGAGGGCAAGCACACTCGGTAAAAGGACAAACCATGACACGAGATGGGGTGGTGCTCAATATGACTCACATTAATGATTTCAAAAATGGGTTGGGAATTGTTGTCTATAGTGATGGAAAGAGTCCATATGGTTATTATGCTGATGTGGGGGGTGAGCAAATGTGGATTGATGTGTTGAAAGAGAGCCTTAAACATGGACTCACACCTAAAGCTTTTACTGATTACTTGCTTTTGTCCGTTGCTGGCACACTCAGTAATGCTGGGGTTAGTGGCCGAACCTTCCTATCCGGACCTCAGATTTCCAATGTTTTGGAAGTGGACGTTATTACAGGTATTTTGCACCTTAATTTTATGAAAAATAAATGTTTTCAAAAAAAAATATTTATCGTAAAAATAACTAAATTGACTTTCACTTAGTTAAAATTAACTTATTATCTTATCTTTTACCACACAGCTACCCCATTTTATTCTAAGGTTTTTCGGAAGAAATATTAATTTAGTTTCTATTTTTTGAAAATTAATAAATTAATTTATAACTTTGAATTTTTCATTTACTTTAATCTTTAAAATAATTTAGGTATAGTTTATTAGCCATTATAAAAGTTATTTAAAATTTTCAAGAATCAGATTAAATAATAAATATATAAATTATGAATTTATTTACTTATTTTTAAAATCTAAGTCTAAAGTGACATTCTAAAATCAGAGACTTAAATATATTACTTTATGTTATAATATATAAGTTAATTTTAACTTAAGGAAGAAACTTAAATTCATCTCCCCATTTTTAATTTCTTTTCAAATAAATACATATAAAAAAGTTTATAAAAAGATACTTTACTGATGATTTGTTTTCTTTAATTAATTCAGAACCGTGTATAAATTAATTTGCATAGTTAACTTTTAAAGTTCCTACATAAAGAAAAATTGTGTTTTTTATCATATATTTTTACCACTAAATGGATAAAAGACTAATCATTGGATATTTTTTATATAAAAATTATTAATGGAGGGTATAGTTCTAGCTAGTTTGTTTTGCAACACGTTAGCTAAATCATCAAAATTTTGAGGATTGAATAATACAAGAGAAATAAGTAAAATTTCAATTCAAAAAGAATTTAATATTGATCGTGTTTCGTAAAGATTTATATGTGATCGATAGTTAATCTTGACGTGAGACTATGCTTAGTGCCCAAGTATATCTCAAAGGAAAATTACTTTTAAAAGAAGAGTACGTGGAAAAAATAAAATAAAATTGTTGGGTGAGCCAACGTAATTTTCATATGTATACATAATTGGTTTGATATGAGTTTGAAATATTATTTATGATGCAAAACTTTCATAATCAATCATCTATTTGTACATATCTGTAGCTGGAGTCAAATAAATAAACAAATAGTTACGCATTATATCTACAATTGGCGTAACAGTAACAAAGATATGTATGAAACAAGGTCATGACAGAAAATAATTCTTATCATGAATAATGGGTTAACTCTGGGGTCTTCAGAGAGAGGGATAAGATTAATTAATGACCAAAGGTAACCAAAAGTTAAACTTTATGAATTTTTTATTTACTTGAAGCATTTCAATCTTAAAAGTCAAGGCACCAAACTTAATTCCACACGGTTCCAGAATTAATTTATAAATAATTCGTAGTTAAATATTGAGTATGGCAAATATATGAGAGTTCAAAATTGATTTAATTAATTTTGGATTCGGATGAAATAAATAAATAAATAAAATTTATTTTTAATTAATTTCGTACTAATATTATTTTTATATGAAATGAATAAATAAAATTATACAAAATTAAATTATTGTGTACTCGTAAAAGAAAAAATCATATCAAACCTAAATCCAACTATGGATCTAATCAAATTCTTATCAAATTAATCTCAACATTTGACTATATTTTATTTAGTTTTGATCCTTTAAAAGAGGATTAATTATAATATTTGTACAAATTTAATTTTTTTCTTAATTAGTTCTTGTTATTATTTGTCCTGACAAGTGACAAGTTAATAAGTTTACTATCTATTATTTGTTTCAACTGAATTAGTAAAACACATGCAGTTCACTGTGAGCATGTTTTTCTTGAGATCATGTGTTGTTTTCGACACATAAATTCTGAATTTCTAATACATCTCTATTCTTTAATATGTATAGGAAAAGGACAGTTTGTGACTGCATCTCCAAAGAAAAACTCAGAGCTATTTTACGCAGTTCTAGGAGGATTGGGTCAATATGGAGTGATCACAAGAGCAAGAATTCCTCTGGCACCTGCACCCACTAGGGTAAGTATCATTCAATTACGTAAAGTAGTTGACTAATCGTAATAATTAACGTATGAGTTATGATCATCTATATCCCCAAACTACAAAAAATAATCTTATCACTTCCCATCTTGTGAGTTGACTTTGGGTGGACTTGCTCTCAGGTTTCACGGTTTGAACCCGGTCAAAATTTATAAACAATAAAAAAGTTTTCAGAAAATAACACATCCAGAAGTTTGGGCCAACCAGTTATCATATCTTAAAATGTATTTATTTTTATTTTTTTTAAAAAATAAAAATAAAAATAAAAATAAAAAATATAAATAAGATAAAGTGATTTGTTAATCTCATATTCCAGTTATTCAAATTATAACCGAACAAAATTTAATGACAACGAATAGGATAATCCTAGAACACTGATGAATCAACCTTTTACCTCAATTTTATTTATTTTATCTTTAAAGCTTGTTTAAACCGCTTGCAGGCGCAATGGGTTCGCCTATTGTACACGGACTTCAAGGCATTTACGAGAGACCAAGAATATGTAATTTCTTTGAGTAAAAGGAATAACAACACTGATGGTGTAGATTATCTAGAAGGTGTTCTTCAATTGAATCAACCTCCATTAGATCTATCTTTTTATCCAACTGCAGATCAACCAAGAGTTAGTTCCTTGATCTCTCGTAATGGCATTGTCTACATCTTGGAATTTGTCAAATATTATGACAACAATTCCAAAGCACATGTCGAGCAGGTAAAGTTGTTTTTGTTATCTTGTTAATTAGGTGCCTCTATTAATTTTATCAATTTTTTCATAAGATAAAATAGATTTATTAAAGAAATACATACGGTACTTAATTTACTCTGATCCTTAAATATAAATACCTATTACTATAAACATCAAAATCGAAAAGAATTTTGTTTTCATGAATTCAAAGAGACTACACAATGTGTTAATTAAACTCATTCAAATCGTTAGGAGTCAATTTTTTTTTTTTATTAATTTAGACATTTTAATCTAAATTGATTATTTTCTTGTTTCTTAAATAGGAAGTTGCAAATTTGATCAAAGCGTTGAATTTTGTTTCCACGTTTGTGTTCAAAAAAGATGTGCCATACCTAGACTTTTTGAACAGATTATATCCTTGGGAGCTAGCTGATAGGGCACGAGGAGTTTGGGAAATTCCTCATCCTTGGTTGGACTTGTTTGTTCCAAAATCAAGAATCTTAGATTTTAATGAAGGTGTATTCAAGGACATCCTTTTTAAGCAAAATCTTACTATCGGAGCTGTTTTAGTCTACCCCATGTACCGAGACAAGTAAGTTTATTAGATTACTTAGAAGTACCAATTTATATATGGTCTAAATCATTTATGGCCTTTACATCTCTTTTCCCATAACTTTCCCAATTAAAAGATGATACATCACTAAAATAGTATAATAAATTAGAGAATTATTTTTTAATCACGTATCACTTTTTCTTTTTCTTTTTTATTTATTTATTGAAAGAACATATGGAAATTGAAAGTCACATGAAATGGGAACATGTTATTTCTGATCTAATTTATTTGCAAAATACTCGTTCCCGTCTCGATTATAAGAAAGAAAAATAGTTCACACTTAATAAAAATCTGATTATTTGTATTAAATTTTATGAATTTCATAATTAATTACTCTTTTTTATTCTTATTTGTTGCGTATAAAATAGAGAGAGTTGTTGAAGTGAAATTGTACTTAATCAAAAGGTATTTTAGTAACAGTTACATTAAATAAGATAAATATGGTTTAAATTAATTTGTGTATATTTAAGAAAAAAGAAAATGAAATTTGTACTGCTTATAATTGAGAGCAAAATAGAGAAAATATATATTACATGATGTTTTACACATGTGAGAGGATTAAATTGAATTAACATTTTAATTATAATTTGCAGGTGGGATGATAGGACGTCAGCAGTTTTTCCAAACGAAGATATTTTCTATTTGGTAGATCTTCTTCACGGTACAATTGGATTAGATATGGTGAAGAAATATCAGGCTCAAAATCGACAAGTATTACAATTTTGTAAAGATAATGGTATTCAGGTCAAGGAATATCTTGCCGGGAACAAAACACATGAAGAATGGGTGGAACAGTTTGGCCCTAAATGGAAGCTTCTCCAAGAGAGAAAAGCTGAATTTGATCCCAAGAGAATATTGTCACCTGGACTAGGGATTTTCCAATAAACTATGTATGGGCTACGTTTCCATTTTCACTATCTGAACATTTATGGTTTTTGTCTATGATTTTGTGTTGTAATAGAAACATTCAAATAAAAGTTTGTGTACCAAAATAAAAAGGAAACGTTCAATTGGATATGTTTTGATGTATTAGCTAAATCTCTTATTTGGAAATGCGTGAAATAAAAACTAATATGATTCTGAATTTCTTATTGTCTCATAGCATGTAGAAATATCTATTTGTAATATTTAATTTATATGGGTTTAAATTTTATACATGATTATTTTATGTTCTGATAAATTTTTTTTTACTAAATGACACTTTAATTTAGATAATTTATGTTTTGATTATTTTCATTTTGTTTGACTAAGTTTTAAAAATTTTATTAACATTCTTTTATATTTATAAAACGTATCCAAGAAACTCAAAACCTGGTGTCCCGATATATTATCAACTAGCTAGTCGATGCTAAGTAGCGGATAAGTGTCCTTAGGATACTCCTTGTTTAAATCCATGTTGCTATTAGCCTTTTTTATCTTCACCAGGTGGTATAGATGACGTTTCTGATATGAAGTTAACCTGTAGCAATTTATTCACTTCTTGCACCACAAGACAAATGTATGTTTTTCCTTGTTTGCATTTTCTTTAGGCCACAGGCTTCAACCAGGTAGTATGATGAGTTTATGGAATATAAAGTCAAGATCAATGATAGGCATGTCAAATAGATTCCATGCGAAAAGGTTCATGTTATTTAGAAGAACCTTCTCGACTTTTCTTCTCAAGGTAGGTTCCATAGTTTGGTTGACCTGCATGTATTAATTAATTCGAGGATTGAGTTGGAACTGTATTATTGGCTCGTCAAACATGGTCGATTCTCTTGAAACTTGGCCCAGATCGACCTGGTCGAAATCTCCTGTAACTTCCCGATATTATTATATAGTAAAATTGGGCCACGTTATTAAGGACTTCAACAGAAAGCTTAGGTTAAGTGAGGATAATTGGGAAATTATTGACAGAGTATGATGCCACTCTCTCAGACTCTAGGCGTAACACTCCCTGATAATTTTGGGGTTGGCTTTAATTGTAACGATCGATTTGTCTTCCATCAAGAACTTCATGGTCGTGTGCGGAGTCAAGACAATGACGTCAAGCTTGTCAAGTGTCTGTCTTTCTATGATAACGTTATACGAGGTATCTGTTTCTGTTAGGATATACCAGATGATTATTGTTTTCTAAGTGGAGCTCGTGTCAAAGGTGGTTAATAAATCTTTGTACTTTCTTGCATATACATGTTCCCCAACAAAACAAAACCGAGTCATTGATTCGGGTAAGATTTTATCATAGATTGGAGTATGTCCAAATTTGTGAAGGTTGACCAGTGCAATATGTCAGACTAGATTATTACCCTTCAATTTGCAATGGTGGTGGTTTATGACGACTAGGTCATTGTGGTCTGATTTGTTGGCATAAAAGTCTTTGTTGGTAAAAGTGATTGGAGGGAGTGATTGAGGGGAGAAAGAGTTCACAAAATTTATGCTTCTGAGTTGCCTCCTTTGGGTTGACCTAGAGATTCCTCCTGCAATGGTGTTGGTGTTTCCTCAAACATCAGCGAGGTTCTGTCAAGATTATTCTTCGTATCTATGTGCGGGTTAGGCTTGCTCCACATTTTTAGACTTGAAAAATATTGGTGATATCACCGTAATTTTGGTGATAAATGCATCATTTGGAATAAGTAAACATCAAATTTAATAATTAAATTAATTAAATTAAATTTTTATAAAAAATATTAAAAGATATGAATTAACAAATCTTACATACACTAAACTTAAAACAAATTTTTCTAATATGTTGTGGGGCTTGTCAACAAGTGTACATGTTAATAAATTAAAAAATTGAGAATATTTAACATACAAATTATATATTTGTATATACGAATATAAAAATAAATATTGAATACCTTAAATTAGGTATCTTAATAAAGATTTTGATCCAGCAAAAATATAAATGAAGCGAGTCAAGCACACCGTCGTCGCAGGCGCCAACACCTTCGACGTGGTCAGCATGTTATTAAGACTCAATGGACCACATCATGCACCACTCCATTTAGAATATCTTCTTAATCATTGGGAATATGTATAAGGTCCACAGGAATAATGGGTATGAGAAATTGGAAGTATAAAACATAATTTTATAGTTTTTTTTAATATGTCAAATAAATACAAAATGTTGAAATCAAATATATTATGATCTTAAAGTCTGACTTTGTTTATTACACAGTAATGTGTATAAATAATTGTTTATATTAAATAGAAAAAAAAGAAAAGAAATAAATACTTTAAGTTGATTTTTCATTTTTCTAAAAAAATAAATATAACATTTTATCAAACATTTTTATTGATTCACGCACGGTGAATTGACATTTTACCAACCACTGTGATATTTCTTTTGATCAAAGAATTGGAATGTTTGCTTAAGGTTCGTTAATTTATGAATAAACACCCTTTCAATATGTAAGCCAAGAGGTAAGTTTAACTAGGGAATATGTAAAAGATTTGATTAAATACATGAACCAAGTCCACAAAGTTGATTTGGTAGTTTACTTCTAACTGTTTTATAAACAGAGGTTAACAATATGAAGTAAAAATGAAATGTATAAAACTTATAATGAAAGTATTTCAAAATAACAAAAATACTAAATTATATTGACAAAAAAAATATACTAATTCAAATTTTCTATTAAATACTTGAAAATCTTTAGACATGGATATATTTCAGTTAATTTTGAATTTTAACAATCTGAACAGTTTATTTAATTGTTTGATAAACAAATTTGAAAGTAAATTTTTAAGACCCTATTGAAATAGTATTTTTTTTAAAACACTTTCTTTTAAATTTTTATATTTTATGACTTTTTTGTTCTTAAAATATTGATTACTCTTTTAAGTAAAGTAAATTTTTATACCAAGAAAAAAGAAAAATTCTATTAAAATTAACTGAAATTACATTAAGATATTAGTAGTAAAATATATAATAATAAAAATTTTAATTAAACAATATAATTAAAACAATTGATTTATAAATAAAGTTTTGAGAATAAAAAAATTAAAATTTATATAAAAATATCATATGCAAACAGTACATTCTAAGAGAAACAAAGTCTTGGGTCGAATCTTGTAAATAGGAAAAGACAATGTCATGGCACCTTCATCCATTTTTCAAACATTCTCTGCTCCCTGTACAACATTATCAATAAAACAACTAAGCAGAACAAATCAAACAAATGAATAAAAAATACGATCAGTTTGGGAAGAAAGATAACCTATAAAATTAATAGGTGTAATAAAATACAAAGAAAAAGATACTTTTTCCTTGTTCGATATAACTAAAATAAGTAAAAAAGATAAATTCAAAAAAACTAATAGGTTGCAGCTAACAAAGTATAAGAAAAATATTTTCATTATTATCCCTTTTGTTAGTACTATTTCAATAATTATACATAAATTTTATTTTTAATTTATTTATAAAATTATTTAAACCATCATATTTTTTCCTTTTTACTCTTATTTTTCTTAACAGGATAATAAAACGTTCTACTAATTTTTTCATCACAGATATATAAAACATATTGGAATATATATGGTCCTTATCAGAGAGAAATAGAGAAAATACTAGTCATAGAGAGAGAAAAATTACAGAACCTTATCAGATAAAATGGAAGGAAGGAACAAAGTAAAAAAATAAATAAAAATGAAATGGAATACTATTTTACTATTTTGCTAAAGTCTTGTTTTTGGTCAACCTAGTTTATATGTTATACGTGTTCATATGTTGAATGGAAAAGGCCCTACATGAACCATTCAAGATGCACAATGTCGTTCGGCCCAACATGTGCTTTGTTTCTATCCAGATTTTCTAAGTTAATCCTCACTACCCATTCATTTACTCCGATGATGAGATCAAAGTAAGGATTTTTTCTTGTTTTTACGATTTTTTTTTTCAAAAAATGACGAACACAGGGGGATATAAATTTTGTTGGGCTACATAACATAATGTGCATTTAATTGTATATATATAGGTGTAATTGAGCTATACACCAGAGAATATATATATATATATATATATATATATATATATATATATATATATATATATATATATATATGCATAAGTGGCATCGTGCCTTTCAATGTGTCACATCTCCTTCGTTTCAATTAATGATTCAATCTTTGATGAAAATTTAATTATTGTTTCAATTTTTTTTCTTCAATTTCGAAAATGCATGTATAAGCTAATTGCGGAGTAGAAAATTAGGGATGTTCAGGCACCAGAGAAACTAAATGGAGAATCGGAAGAAAGATATTGAAGAATAATAAAAAGGAAAAAATTATTTTAATGATTTGTTTCTGAAAACATAATTTCTGTTCTGGTAATTGAAGTCATGGTGTCTTAGGGTTCTTCAAGCTCAGACTTTAAATTTCAATGGGGAAATGTATTCTGATTTTGATCCAGTTTGTACGTTTTTCGGCAATAATGAGTTAAAAATTTAGACTATGTGAAAACTAAATTTTTTTAACAGATAAAATATAGAGTGAGCGGATACAAAAATGGGTCAGTTATGGTTAATGATTTTTTTCCCAACCCTAAATACACATAATCTCAAGTTATGTTGACTCTGTTCATATCTATTGTGTTTCCTAACTTTCAACTATAATAAAATCTACGAACTTGACTTGTTTATTGATTCATGTAATTTTTTTTATATCCATCCACATCAAAATTTACTATGTTTATTATGTATCAATGAAGCTTCCTCACAATAACGTTAATATATAATTAAAGTTACATTGTAATTAAGGTAGCTGGTAGGGTGGCCGACAGGTAATTAGAATTACATGGGTCCTTTATTTTTATTTTTTTGTTAACGTTTAATATTTTTATTTATTTATTTGTGTATAATATTTGTATTCATGTATTTTTCATGTGCAATATTTTTTTTTAGAATGTTTGGGATGATATGTCTAGACAATAATATATATAATTCTCTTTTACTATTTAATTAAATTTGCATTGTTGTCAATTTTCATAATTTTAATGTAGATGAAAAAAGGTGGCGGGTTAAGAAGACAGACACGTAAGATGAAAATATTGATAGTTTAATGTTTATAATCAAATATTGCAGAATATAAACTATTATTTTTACCTATCATTACACTATAAAAGCTAAAACACGTGTTTTTTGTTCATTTATTTTCTTTTGATCCGACCTATTAAAAAATTGCATGTGAATTGTGAGTAATTATTTTAATGGTATGATTATTGACTTTAAATTATCTAAATATTGAATATTTATTTAGAAGAATAGAATTATTATCTTGTGCTTGACATGTATATCTTCGTTTTGGACTTTTGGTGACAAATTGTTATGAGAGAATGTGTCATTTTAATTTGAATTTGAAAGTATTAATCACAAAATAGTTACATAAATTAGTTTTATTGCATGCTACAAACTATCAGTGCATGAAAATATATTTAGAAAAAACCTTTTTTATTATATAATATTATCAAATTAGTTTTACCTTTAAATTTTATAAAATTATAAAATATCAAATTTAAATAATTTATATTGTTTTAGAAAATCACATTTACCAGTGCGAAGTGAATAATAAATAAGATGCAGCTTGCTTATGGCATACTTTTCTATGTGTTGCCTGGTATTTAAAGGAAATCTGACTGTGTTTTGATTTGAGTGCAACAAAGTCTTATAGGATTAGGTATTCGCCTATATAATATATTTCCCATAAATAAAAAAAATAAAAAAAAGCACATAACATAATATCTGATCAACTAGATGTCGTGTTATAAATTATATATATTTCAACTTGTCTACTTAGTATTACCTATAATATATTTTATAAAATAAAATATGCTCATAAAGACCGCTCAGAGGAATGGTTTAAGCTTAAAACTAGAGAATTAATTTATAATCATAAAATATAAATACATTAATTTATATCTTTATTTTTTTAAAAAATTAAATATTGATTAATGAAATAAAATTAAAATATTTACAAGATAAAATTATTATGTTTAAAATAATTTAATAATAATTATAATCACCATAAAATTAATTATAATTATAATTGTGATTATCACATTAATTTCTACAACTATTATAATAATATATCTATGATTATTACTCGTAAATAATATATCTATCATTTTACTCTACAAGAAACAGTGACAACGAGGATAAGTTGATAATGTCAAGGAAAACCACAACAAGGAAAAGTCCGAACGATTAAGATAATAATTATGACAATTATTATTTAAATTTTTTTAATATAATCTTATCTAATAAATATTTGACTTTTATTTAATTTATTGATATTTTATTTTTTAAAAAATTAATGGTAAAGATTAATATATTTTAATCCAATAATTATAATTTGATTCTCTCCGCTTTCACAATAAATCATTCCTCTCACAATCAATCAATTATGTGTAAGTCTTTCTTTAAATAATATTTTATATAATTTAAATTGAAATGTTTCAACCGCTAAATTTGACGTTTTATTAATAAATTTATCTATATAAATTTTTACACAATTTAAATTTTTTTAGATATGTTTTTTGTTAATAAATATTTATATATTTTAATATTATATTATATACTAAAATAAGTAATTAATAAATTTGAAATTTTATGGGAATTAATATATATATATATATATATATATATATATATATATATAAAAAGATGAAAGTTGAAAAAATAATTAGTAACTAAAAGTTGATAGTTGATAATTGAAAGTTCGGAAAATATTGTTTTTTTAATTTTAGGTATTTAGTAAAATATCTATTAAAATAACAATTACATGGAAAATGACTAAAATAAAATAAAATTGTTACATAATTTTCCTTTATTAAGGATATAGAGAAATTTAATAAATATTTTAAAAATAAAGAGGATATAAAACATAGATACTCTTGTTAAAAAAAAACTATTGACAAGTGCCATTATGTGTAGATTGGGTTTTCGTGATAAATGGGTTTGTTATCAAGCATGGTCTCTATCGTTGTAAACGGAAACTCAACAAAGGAGTTTGCCTTGGGGATGGGTCAACTGATTTATTAGGTAGGGACTAAATAAAAATTGTACAAAATATAAGGATTAAACATATATACTTTTCCCCACACCCCCTTCCTCCGTTTCATCTCTCTGATTTTTCATTTGCTACATTTGCCTTCCTTTACGTTGTTCACCTTTTACAAAGGATTATTCTCAATACTTTTTTTTAAAAAAAATAGTTTATGCCTTCTAGTTAAAACACTTAAAATAATAAATTTTACCAATTAAGAATGTATTGTAAAACTTGTCTAAGAACTAACCGATCACAGCAATATTCTCAAATAACACATCATTTTTTTTTTCTTTATTTAATTTCCTTTTGAGTCCGTTTCTTTAAAATATTACAATTTATTACATTTTCAACGACAGTGGGAGCAACCAGCTTGTCTTCTTTCAAATATTTATTACATTACTCGATATTGTTTTTAATTTATTTTATAGATTATATTTATAACAAATGTATTTAATTAAATTTATAAATAAATTAATGAATAATTTTAATATGATCAATTATAATTTAAAAATAAAAATTAATAAGACATATTTATTTTATCACGATAGGTTAATCTTGGTAATGAATTAATTAAAGCTCCATGATCTTGTTTATTGATGATAAAATAAGTACATCATAATATAATTAAGCAGCATACAATAGCTTATACAAATAGTTTGACTTTGACTTGTATGCGCAAGAGATTTATGTTAATATAATATATTATACGTATATAAATAAAAAATAATCTTTAACCTTATTATATGATTGAATTAGATTTATAATCCATTTTTTAACATAAAATTATTTATCACACATTTATTTATTTAGTCCCTAATCTTGTGAGAGAAGGGTGTGCTGGAGAAGGTAGCTATGAAATTTTTGAGAATTATGATCAAATTATGTGTTCTTCTCACAAAGTAATCATACATATTAATCTTGTATTATTATTTTTTATATTATAGAAATAAATTTATATTTATTTTTAATGTTTTATCATATTTAAATTATAAGTGTTTTTTTCTTAAATAAATTATTATTGTTCAATATTTATGAGAATAAGTCTATATATAGTGCGCACATTCAAAGCCAATTCAATAACTCATCTTCTCTTACCAAAAAAACAATGGCGAGGAATATGGTGTTTGCAAAATTTATGGCTATGCTATGGCTATCAATCATAGTGGTAACACAAACACAAATACCTCCAATAATCCATGTACCCAAAAGGCTTGCCCAAAAGTTTACTACAAACCCTCAAACCCTTTTACTAGCATCAACGGATTATGGCCACATAGCTAATATTACCCCATGGGCAGTTTTTGAGCCACATTCCGTTAGTGATATAAAGGATTTGATAAGTTTCTCATACTCTCTTCACAACCCTTTTACCGTAGCAACTAGAGGGCAAGCACACTCGGTAAAAGGACAAACCATGACACGAGATGGGGTGGTGCTCAATATGACTCACCTTAATGATTTCAAAAATGGGTTGGGAATTATTGTCTGTAGTGATGGAAAGAGTCCATATGGTTATTATGCTGATGTGGGGGGTGAGCAAATGTGGATTGATGTGTTGAATGCGACCCTTAAACATGGACTCACACCTAAAGCTTTTACTAATTACTTGTTTTTGTCCGTTGGTGGCACACTCTCTAATGCTGGGATTAGTGGCGGAACCTTCCTATCCGGACCTCAGATTTCTAATGTTTTGGAAGTCGACGTTGTTACAGGTATTTTGCACCTTAATTTTATGAAAATTAGGACTTTATTTATTTTTAAAATTTAAGACTAAAATGACATTCTAAAATCAGAGACTTAAATATAGTACTTTATGTTATAATATATGAGTTAATTTTAACTTGAGGAATAAACTTAAATTCATCTCCTCGTAAAGATTAACCGATAGTATAAAGATATGTGATCGATAGTTAATCTTGACGTGAGCCAATATAATTTTCATATTTATACATAATTGGTTTGATATGAGTTTGAAATATTATTTATGATGCGAAACTTTCATACTCAATCATCTATTTATACATATCTGTAGCTGGAGTCAAATAAATAAACAAATAGTTACGCATTAACAGTAACTATCATATAATATTATATCTACAGTCTGGCGTAACAGTAACAAAGATATGTATGAAACAAGTCATGACAGAAAATAATTCTTATCATGAATAATGGGTTAACTCTGGGGTCTTCGGAGAGAGGGATAAGATTAATTAATGACCAAAGGTAACCGAAAGTTAAACTTTTTGAATTTATGATTTAATTGAAGCATTTCAATCTTATAAGTTAAAAAAGGCACCGAACTTAATTCCACATGGTACCAGAATTAATTTATAAATAATTCGTATTTAAATATTGAGTATGACAAATATATGAGTTCAAAATTGATTTAATTAATTTTGGATTAATATTATTTTCGTATGAAATAAATAAATAAATTTTATTTTTGATTAATTTCGTACTAATATTATTTTTCTATGAAATGAATAAATAAAATTATACAAAATTAAATTATTATGTACTCATAAAAGAAAAATTTATATCAAACCTAAATCCAACTATGGATCTAGTTAAATTTTTATCAAATTAAGCTCAACATTCGACTATGTTTTATTTAGTTTTTATCCTTTAAAAGAGGATTAATCATAATATTTGTATAAATTTAAAGTTTTTCTTTTAGTTCACTGTGAGCATGTTTTTCTTGAGATGCATGTTTTGTTTTCGACATATAAATTCTGAATTTCTAATACATCTCTATTCTCTAATATGTATAGGATGTTGGGTAATCAGAGTATCAAAATATTATCACACAGCTAAAATAGAGTTGAGAAATAATAACTGGCACACAAGAAAATTCTATTAAGTGGAAGAAAAATGACAATCTCTCTCTCTATCAATAAGGAAAGAACAATAACACTCTCTTTTATAAATAGGAGATTACACCTCTCTATTTTCAAAGACTATAGAAGAACTTTCAGAGGACTCTATGTCTCTCTCTAGAGTAGGATACTTGAACAACTTCAAGTTTTGGTGTGTGATAATATTTTGATACTCTGATTACCCAACAATGGTATCAGAGCACTTTGGTTCGGTAAGAATATTCTTAGTATGCTCTGTGGTTGCGGTTTTGTCCGAACTTCCACA
This sequence comes from Hylodesmum podocarpum, assembly GCA_026586105.1. Lineage (NCBI taxonomy): Eukaryota > Viridiplantae > Streptophyta > Magnoliopsida > Fabales > Fabaceae > Hylodesmum > Hylodesmum podocarpum. The sequence continues at coordinate 2,260,695 of JALJEV010000493.1, read as the reverse complement.
TCAGAAAAGAAAAATTCTTGGTCCGCTGCGGTAACGCTGGAAGATACGGTTCACATGTGTGGTTGTATACTTTTGCAGTAATTGTTAACGTAAACTAGACCGGGTCTAGTGTACGGTATAGATATACAATACTGTTCACGTATACGGTACTATTCACAGTGAAAAACGTATAACACTATTCACAGATACGGTACTATTTACGTATAGTACTATTCACAGCATGGCGGCAAAATTTGAGATTGAGAAATTCAGTGGGAGTAATTTCTCCCTGTGGAAATTGAAGATGAAGGCTTTTATGAGAAAAGAAAATTGTTTAGCAGCAATTGAAGGTAAACCTGCTGGTATTACCGATGAAAAGTGGAAGGAGATGGATGTTATTGCTGTTGCTAATCTGCACTTGACATTGGCAGATTCTGTCTTATCTAGTGTTGCAGAAAAACAAACGGCAAAGGAAATCTGGGATACGCTCGTAAAATTATACGAGGTCAAGTCTCTTCACAACAAAGTTTTCTTGAAGAGGAGACTCTACACTCTTCGAATGAGTGAATCCATTTTGGTGACGGATCACATCAACAATCTGAATACGCTATTTGCTCAGCTGACAACGTCAGATGTAAAAATAGTAGAAAGTGAACGTGCGGAGCTTCTACTTCAGAGTTTACCAGACTCGTATGATCAACTCATCATAAATATCACAAATAATATGATTTCCGACTATCTAAACTTTGATGATATTGCCAGAGCCATTCTTGAAGAAGAATCCAGGCGCAAGAATAAGGAAGATAGATTGGAAAATTCCAAGCAAGCAGAGGCTTTAACGACGGTGAGAGGAAGATCAACGGAACGAGACTCTAGTAGGAGTCAAAGTCATGGTAGATCAAAATCTCAGAGAAGGAAGAACTTCAAATGCTACTATTGTGGCATGAGAGGGCACTTGAAGAAAGATTGTTGAAAGAAGAAAAATGATGAGAAGTCTCCTAAGGCTAGTACATCTCAGGGATGTGTTGCAAATACCTCTGGTGATGGAGAAATCCTAACTAGCGAAGTTGCAGTCAGCTCTAAAGGTAAAAGTCAGCTCACTGATGTGTGGATAATGGATTCGGGAGCAACATGGCACATGACTTCAAGACGAGATTGGTTTTATTCTTATCAACCTATCTCAGAAGGTTCTGTGTTCATGGGTAATAATGATGTCTTAGAAATTGCTGGTGTTGGTACTGTCAAATTGAAAATGTATGATGGTACTGTTCGCACAATTCAAGGGGTACGACATGTGAAGGGCTTGAAGAAGAACTTGTTGTCAATTGGGCAACTAGATGACCTCGGGTGCAAGACCCATATTGAAGGTGGGATCTTAAAAGTCGTTAGATGTGCTATTGTGGTGATGAAAGCAGAGAAGATCGTTGCTAATCTATACATGCTTAAGGGAGAAACGTTGCAAGAGGCTGATGTATCAGTTGCATCAGTTAGTCAAGAGGAATCAACGACAATTTGGCACCGCAGACTAGGCCATATGTCGGAACGAGGCTTGAAGGTCCTTGCAGAACGTAAACTCTTACCCGGGCTCACATCAGTAACCTTACCTTTCTGTGAGCACTGTGTGATAAGCAAGCAACATAGATTGAAGTTTGACAGATCAACTGCAAGAAGCAAGCACATACTAGATTTGATACATTCTGATGTGTGGGAGTCACCAGAAATGTCCCTAGGAGGAGCAAAGTATTTTGTATCATTTATTGATGATTATTCCAGGAGACTGTGGGTTTACCCAATCAAGAAGAAGTCAGATGTGTTTCCAGTATTCAAGGAATTTAAAGCACAGGTGGAACTTGAAACTGGTAAAAAGATCAAGTGCTTGAGACGCACAATGGAGGAGAATATACCGATGGCGAATTTCTGCATTCTCGCAAGCAAGAGGGTATGAAAAGGCAATTCACAAATGCCTATACACCTCAAAGAAAATGGTGTAGCAGAGCGAATAAATAGAACGCTTCTAGAAAGAACTAGAGCCATGCTGAATACAGCAGGATTAGCCAAGTCTTTCTGGGCAGAAGCTATTAAGACTGCCTGTTACATTATAAACCGGTCGCCATCAACAGCAATTGGGTTAAAAACACCAATGGAGTTATGGAGTGGAAAGCCAACAAATTATTCTTCTCTACATGTGTTTGGATGTTCTGTGTACGTAATGTACAACTCTCAAGAAAGAAACAAACTAGATCCAAAGTCCAGGAAATGTATTTTCTTGGGTCATGTTGACGGTGTTAAGGGGTATCGCCTGTGGGATCCCACTGTCCACAAGGTTATCGTCAGCAGAGATGTAATCTTTGCAGAAAATGAACTGCAAAGTAAGAAGAAAGATGACAAGACTTCAAAAGAGGCTACTACGGTTCGGATAGATGGGAAATCGGAGAAGATGATTCTTCTCGGCGTAACCCGAGCACGAGGAACAAGATCCATGTGAGACGGTCAGTGTGGAACTTCGACGAAGTACACGACCAAAACAGGCACCAATTCATCTCCGTACTGGAGAATATGTCATGACAACTCATGATGCATACTGTCTTCTTACAGAAGAAGGGGAACCATCAAACTTTCAAGAAGCTATGAATGGTTCAAATGCTTCTCTGTGGATGATGGAAATGCAGGAAGAAATGGAGGCCTTGCATAAAAATAGAACATGGGAACTTGTTGAACTTCCAGAAGGTCGGAAAGCCATTGGAAACAAATGGGTTTAAAAGATCAAACGTGATGGCAATGATCAAGTGGAACGATATCGTGCAAGATTGGTGGTCAAAGGATATGCTCAAAAGGAAGGCATTGATTTCAATGAAATATTCTCTCCAGTGGTTAGACTTACCACTATCAGAGTAGTATTGGCTATGTGTGCTGCATTTGATTTACATCTAGAACAATTGGATGTAAAAACTGCTTTTCTTCATGGGGAACTTGAAGAAGAAATTTATATGCTCCAACCGGAAGGCTTTGAAGAAAAAGGAAAAGAAAACTTGGTTTGTAGGTTGACCAAATCTCTGTACGGTCTAAAGCATGCGCCAAGGTGTTGGTACAAGAGATTTGATTCCTTCATTATTAGCCTCAGATACAACAGACTGAGTTCAGACCATTGTACTTATTACAAAAGGTTTGATGATAATGATTTCATCATTTTGTTGTTGTATGTGGATGACATGTTGGTGGTAGGCCCCAACAAAGATCGAGTCCAAGAATTGAAGGCACAGTTGGCTAGGGAATTTGATATGAAGGACTTGGGACCCGCAAACAAGATTTTAGGGATGCAAATTCACTGAGACAGAAAAGATAGGAAAATTTGGCTTTCTCAAAAGAATTATCTTAGGAAAGTCTTGTGGCGCTTCAATATGCAAGATTGTAAGCCAATTTTGACCCCACTTCCTGTCAACTTAAAATTATCCTCAAGTATGTGTCCTAGCAGTGAAGCAGAGAGGATGGAAATGTCTCGAGTGTCGTATGCATCGGCGGTGGGAAGCCTAATGTATGCTATGATATGTACAAGACCAGACATTGCACAAGCAGTGGGAGCGGTCAGTCGTTTCATGGCAGATCCAGGTAGAGAGCATTGGAATATTGTTAAGAGGATACTTAGATACATCAAAGGAACCTCAGATGTGTCATTATGTTTTGGAGAATCGGAGTTTGTCGTCAGAGGATATGTTGATTCAGATTATGCAGGTGATCTTGACAGAAGAAAATCCACTTCAGGCTATGTGTTTACACTTGCAGGTGGCGCAGTAAGCTGGTTATCAAAGTTAAAATCTGTCGTAGCTTTGTCTACTACAGAAGCTGAATACATGGCAGCTACGCAAGCATGCAAAGAATCAATTTGGATTCAAAGGTTATTGGAAGAACTCGGGCACAAGCAACAGAAGATTACTGTGTATTGTGACAGTCAGAGTGCCTTGCACATTGCAAGGAATCCAGCCTTTCATTCCAGGATGAAGCACATAGGAGTACAATATCACTTCGTCAGAGAAGTGGTAGAAAAAGGGAGTGTGGACATGCAGAAGATTCACACTAAAGATAACCTAGCAGATGTGATGACAAAGCCAATCAACTCTAACAAGTTCATATGGTGTAGATCCTCATATGGTCTTTTAAAGTGGCATTGATCAAAGGTGTGAAGACAGATTGAAATCAGTCTTCAAGTGGGAGATTGTTGAAAAATCAAAGCAGCCTTTGTTGAAAATACTATTCACATGAATAGTCAAAATTGGCAACTAAATTGACAGAAGCAAACCAAAATTGAAATTGGTGAATAGTTGAATTCAAAATTGGCAACCATGAATAGTAAATTGGCAGAAAATTTCGGTACAGCACAATGGTTTTCTTCTCCTATAAATAGGAGCCAATGCTAGGAGAAGAATGCACAATCAAAAGACAACCAGAAAAAAAATTTTCTAAGCCTTGTTTTCTTCTATCTCAAGAGAGAGTGTGATTGTTCTCTCCTTGTGTTTAGAGAGAGGTTGTAGTTCTCTTCCACTTAGTAAAAATTTTTCTCTGATCTTGCCCGTAGTTTTTCCCTTGTCTGTTAAGGGTTTTCCACGTAAAATATTGTGTGTCAATTCCTAATTTTCTCATCTCTATTTTAGCTGCGTAGTATTCCATTTACATACTCTGATTTCCTAACATAGGAAAGGGACGGTTTGTGACTGCATCTCCAAAGAAAAACTCAGAGCTATTTTACGCAGTTTTAGGAGGATTGGGTCAGTATGGAGTGATCACAAGAGCAAGAATTCCTCTGGCACCTGCACCCACTAGGGCAAGTATCATTTTCCCTACTTTCATACATATTTCATTTAATCTATTATGGAAATAAGAAAAACAACTCATACGCACACCGTTATTGTACTCATATGATAATCACAAATTTAATACTTTATCCTTTCCTTTTTTTGTTTGAACATACGAATTAATAATTCAATTAAAAAAAGTAGTTGACTAATCGTAATAATTAACGTATGCATTATGAACCTCTGTATCTCCAAACTACAAAAATAATCTTATCACTTCCCATCTTGTGAGTTGACTTTGGGTTGTCTTGCTCTCAGGTTTCAAGGTTTGAACCCGGTTCAAATTTATAAACAATACATAGTACATAATAATAAAAAATGCAATTAGGGTATAGGAAAATAACACATCACTCGTGGATGAATTTTACCTTCAATATTTACAAATATGTACGAAACTAAATAACTTCAAAGTTGTTCACTTATTTATTTATTTTATCTTTAACAACATAGCTTGTTTAAACCACTTGCAGGCGCAATGGGTTCACCTATTTTACACTGACTTCAAGACATTCACGAGAGACCAAGAATATATAATTTCTTTGAGTAAAAGGAATAACAACACCAATGGTGTAGATTTTCTAGTAGGTCGTCTTCAATTGAATCAACCTCCATTAGATCTATCTTTTTATCCAACTGCAGATCAACCAAGAGTTAGTTCCTTGATCTGTCGTTATGGCATTGTCTACATCTTGGAATTTGTCAAATATTATGACAACAATTCCAAAGCACGTGTCGAGCAGGTAAAGTTGTTTTTGTTATCTTGTTAATTAGGTGCCACTATTAATTTTATCAATTTGTTCATAAGATAAAATAGATTTATTAAAGAAATACATACGGTACTTAATTTACTCTCATCCTTAAATATAAATACCTATTACTATAAACATCAAAATCGAAAAAAAATTTGTTTTCATGAATTCAAAGAGACTTCACCATGTGTTAATTAAACTCATTCAAATCGTTAGGAGTCAAATTTTTTTTTTTATTAATTTAGACATTTTAAACTAAATTGATCATTTTCTTGTTTCTTAAATAGGAAGTTGCAAATTTGATCAAAGCGTTGAATTTTGTTTCCACGTTTGTGTTCAAAAAAGATATGTCGTACCTGGACTTTTAGAACAGAGTTTATGCTGGGGAGCAAGCTGCTAGGGCACAAGGAGCTTGGGAAATTCCTCAACCTTGGTTGAACATGTTTGTTCCAAAATCAAGAATCTTAGATTTTAATGAAGGTGTATTCAAGGGCATTCTTTTTAAGCAAAATCTTACTACCAGACTTGCTGCAGTCTACCCCATGTACCGACACAAGTAAGTTTATTAGATTACTTTAAATCTTAAAAAGTATCAATTTATATATGGTCTAACTCTAAATCATTTATGGCCTTTACATCTCCTTTCGCAGAAGTTTCCCAGTTAAAAGATGATACATCACTAAAATAGTATAATAAATTAGAGAATTATTTTTTAATCACGTATCACTTTTTCTTTTTTATTTATTTATTGAAAGAACATGTGGAAATTGAAAGTCGGGAACATGTTATTTCCGATCTAATTTTTTTTTGTACAATACTCGTTCCCGTCTCGATTATAAGAGAAAAAAATAGTTCACACTTAGTTAAGAACTAATTATTTGTATTAAATTTTATGAATTTCATAACTTTTTTTTATAAATTATCCTTTTTTATTCTTATTTGTTGTGTATAAAATAGAGAGTGTAGTTGAAGAAAAATTATACTTAATCAAAAGGTATTTTAGTAATAGTAACATTAAATAAGATAAAAATGGTTTAAATTAATTTGTGTATATTTAAGAAAAAAGAAAATGAATATTACATGATATATATTACATGATGTTTTACACATGTGAGATTAAATTGAATTAACAATTTAATTATAATTTGCAGGTGGGATGATAGGATGTCAGCAGTTATACCAAACGAAGATATTTTCTATTCTGTAAATCTTTTTCACAGTACAACTGAATTAGATATGGTGAAGAAATATCTGGCTCAAAATCGACAAATATTACAATTTTGTAAGGATAATGGTATTCAGATTAAGGAATATGTTACCGGGAACAAAACACATGAAGAATGGGTGGAACACTTTGGCCCCAAATGGAAGCTTCTCCAAGAGAGAAAAGCTGAATTTGATCCCAAGAGAATATTGTCACCTGGACAAGGGATTTTCCAATAAACGATGTATGGGCTACGTTTCCATTTTCACTATCTGAACACTTATGGTTTTTGTCTATGATTTTGTGTTGTTATAGAAACATTCAAATCAAAGTTTGTGTACCAAAACAAAAGGGAAACGTTGAATTAGATATGCTTTGATGTATTAGCTAAATCTCTTATTTAGAAATGCGTGAAATAAAAAGTAATATGATTCTGAATTTTTTATTGTCTTATAGAATGTAGAAATATCTATTTATAATATTTAATTTATATAGGTTTCAATTTTATAATGATTATTTTATGTTCTGATATTGTTTTTTAATTAAATGTCACTTTAATTTAGATAATTTATATTTTGATTTTTTTCATTTTGTTTAACTAAGTTTTAAAAATTTTATTAATATTTCCTTTTATATTTATAAAAAGTATATAAGAAACTCAAAAGCTGGTGCCTGAAATATTATCAACGAGCTAGTCGATGCTAAGCAGCAGATAAGTGTCTTCGGTCGTCCTTTTTAAATCCACTATTAGCCGTTTTTTTTTACTATAGTATAGATGACGTTTCTTATATAATTTTACTTCATTAATAATTACAATACGCAGTCAATCAGTCAATTCATTCATAACATATATACGTATTTTTCTCATTTTACATTTTTGTACACATACATATTTTTTTTTCTTTACATTTTATAATTGTTTATCTAATTATCTGCGTGTTCCAGTTGTCAACCGAATCATTTCCTTTCTTATAAAGCTGGCATACAGCAATTTAATCACTTCTTGTTCCACAAGTGTGTGTCTTTCCTTAGAGTTTGCATTCTCCTTAGACTACATGCTTCACCTCAGATAAATGACGAGTTTGTGGAACATGAAATCAAGATGAATGATAACCATGTCAAACGGGTCCGATTCAAAAAGGTTCATGTTATTAAAAACCTCCTCGACTTTTTTTCTCAAGGTAGGTTTTATAGTTTGGCCAACCTGCATGCATTGATTAATTTGAGTTAGAATTGTATTATTGACTCGTCAAACATGGTCGATCCTCTTGAAACCCTGCCCAAGGGTCTAGATCAACCTGATCAAAATATCTCGTAACTTCCTGTTATTATTACATTGTAAAATTGTGTCACGCTATTCAAGGACTTCAAGAGGAAGCTTGGGTTAAGTAAGGGCAACTGGGGAATTCTTGACTGAGTACAATGTCAGTCTCAGACTCTAGGCGTAACACTCCTGGACGATCTTGAGATTGGCCCTAATCGTAATGATCAATATGTCTTCCATCGGAAACTAAGAAGTCTTTGTTGGTAAAAATGATTGGAGGGAGTGATTAAGGAGGGAAAGAGTTCACAAAATTTATGCTTCTGCTCGTATTGGACATTCCCAATAAAATGTCTTGAAGTACCAGATCCTGTAAATTCTTCGACAAAGTTTTTGACCTTATTACACTCTTTGGTGATATCGCCATGATTTTGGTGATAAATGGATCATTTAGAATAATTAAACATTAAATTTATAATTAAATTAATTTAATTTAATTTATATAAAAAATATTAAAAGATATAAATTAATAAATCTTAGGTATACTAAACTCCAAACAAAATTTTCTAATATGTTGTGGGGCTTGTCAACAAGTGTACATTTTAATAAATTAAAAATTGAAAATATTTAACCTACAAATTATGTACGAATATAAAAATAAATATTAAATACCATAAATTAAGTATCTTAATAAAAATTTAGATCCAGCAAAAATGTAAATGAAGAGACTCAAGCACACCGTCATCGCAGGCGCCAACCCCTTGGACGTGGTCAGCATGTTGCTAAGACTTAATGGGCCACACCATGCACCACTCCATTTAAAGCCATGTAATGATTCATGAATTGAGTATGGCAAAGACAATATAGAATATCTTTTTAACCACCGGCAATATGAGAAATTGGAAATATGTTCTATGTTTATAAGGAGAATTTGAAAATCTGTAAGAAATTTAAATACGGAGGTTTTTAATTGTCTTGATTTAAATTTTTTTATTATTTTATATTTATTATGTTTAGATGAATTAATTCAATTTTTTTATTTTAATTTTTTTATTTAGATAAAATAATTTAATTTCTAAAAAATATAAATTTTCACTTTTAAATATTTATTTAAAAATTAAATTTTTAATAATAAATAAAAATAAATATTAATTATTTTTAAATTTCTCAATTTTACTCGAGGAGGTATGAGAGAATGAAAAATATAAGAAAAAAATTAAAATATCTCAATTTTAGATAGGATTTTAAATTTTCTAATTTTACTCAATTAAAATTTTTTCTCAAAATGATATCATTTCAGATTCTTAAAAATATTTTATCTAAACAAGTTAATTAATTTGATAATAATTCAATTATTTAGAAAAATTGAATTGTTCCACTAAATTGACCAAGGCAACCTTATAAATTTTTAATATGTCAAATAAATACAAAATGTTGAAATAAAATATATTATGATATTAAAGTCTGACTTTGTTTATTACACGGTAATGTGTATAAATAATTGTTTATATTTAATATAAAAAAAAGAAAAGAAATAAATACTTTAAGTTGATTTTTCATTTTTCTAAAAAAGTAAATATAACATTTTATCAAACATTTTTTATTGATTCACGGTGAATTGATATTTTACCGATTTTAATCGGTTTTCTAGTTTTTTATGATAAGGTTTTTATCCAGGTTAACTTTGTTGTTTAATTGAATCAGTAATGTCCACAGGAATGGGATGAGAAAGAAAAATATCTCATGAAGATTGGAGACAGAATAAGGGTCTTGGGAGTACTTCTCACCCACCCCGTTACCATTCCTAACATCATCTTTATACAATGTATGTATGTTGGGAAACGGTGAACAGCAGAAAACTTACACGAAAGTTTGCTGTGTAAAAATAATAACTTGAGAGAATATAAAAGTATTGTAATATGTGAAAATATAAAATATATAATAATTTTGTTTTTAATTTAAAGTCTTATATTATTATAAATTCATTTTCAACAGTAAAAGTTTTAGAATTGTTCTTCGAATTTCACAAATTATGGGACATTATTTAAATCTCAAGAATTCAATCATGGTTACTAATAAGAAAACACCCTCTAAACCTGTTAAGATTGATTTCAATTTAATCATAGTTAAATTGATATTAACAAAATACTACTAATAATATTTGACTAAAAATATAATATTTTTAGAAAAATTTACATGACATTTGAGTTTTTTTTTTTTTTTTTTTGCATTCTCACACTGTGAATCCGTTTTCATGATTCATAGGAAACTGTTTCGAAAAAAAAATTAAAAACTAAAATAAAAAATAATTTCTCGAACCAAACATAATATTGTAATTTCGTAATACTAAAAATATGAAACATAATTTTATAGTTTTTAATATGTCAAATAAATACAAAATGTTGAAATAAAATATATTATGCTTCAAGCCTGACTTTGTTTATTACATACTAATACATATTTATAAATTTTAATAATTTATATTTAATACAAAAATAAATAAATACTTTAAGTTGATTTTTCATTTTTTTAAAGAAAACAAATATGACATTTTACCAAATAATTTTCATTATTTTATGGTGAACTGATATTTTACCAACTATTATGATATTTCTTTTAATCAAAGAATTGACACTTTTCTTTAACGAGGTTAATGGCTTAACTAGGCCAGTCAAGTTTTTATTAAAATAATCTCTTTAGAATTTTTTAGATGTAATGAATTGATTGATGAATGGGTCAATCCAACACTAATTAGAAGAAAAATTTAATATATATATATATATATATATATATATATATATATATATATATGATCACGGATATTTTTAGTAATAATTATCCAATCATATTTAAGTCTAGTTAATTTATGAATAAACACCCTTTTAATATGTAAGCCAAGATGTAAGTTTAACTAGGGAATATTTAAAAGATTTGATTAAATACATGAACCAAGTCCACAAAGTTGATTTGGTAGTTTACTTCTAACTGTTTTATAAACAGAGGTTAACAATATGAAGTAAAAATGAAATGTATAAAACTTATAATGAAAGTATTTCAAAATAACAAAAATACTAAATTATATTGACTAAAAAATATACAATTCAAATTTTCTATTAAATTCTTGATCAAACAGACATGGATATATTTCAGTTAATTTTGAATTTTAACAATCAGAACAGTTTATTTAATTGTTTGATAAACAAATTTGAAAGTAAACTTTTAAGAAACTATTGGAATGGTATTTTTTTAAAACACTTTCTTTTAACTTTTTTATATTTTATGCCTTTTTATGTTCTTAAAATATTTATTACCCTTTTAAGTAAAGTAAATTTTTATACAAAAAAAGAAAAATTCTATTAAAATTAACTGAAATTACAATAAGATATTAGTAGTAAAATATATAATATAAAAAATAATAAAAATTTTAATTAAAAATATAATTAAAACATTTTATGTATAAATAAAGTTATGAGAATAAATAAATTAAAATTTATATAAAAATATCACATGCAAACAGTACATCTCCATATTTTTGTTTATAGCTTTTTTAAGATATAACTTTATCGAACACGTTTAATTTAAATAAATAAATTTTAAATTTTTAGCTACCAACTTTCAACTGTAAATTAACCTTTTTAATTAATTTTACCAAACATAACTTATATACGGGTTGGCAGAACTATGTAGAAAAAACGCATTAGAAACTTTGCGTCGGAACTACCCACAAAATCATTTAATGTGTAAGCAGTGGTCGTAAGAATGTGTCTCAAGAAATAAAGGCTGAAAAAAAATCAAAAAAGACTGCAACCAGAAAATTAGCCCCAAAAATATTAACTCAGACTAGTTAATTTATATACAATATTTTTTACTTATTTATCGTCGACAAATCTTGTAAATCTAAATGTTGAATGATCTCGTTACGTCACGAAGACAGTGCAAATAGAAAAAATGAAAGAATGATATAGATACGTTGGATCTGGCTTCGATTGTATTGACGAGTTTCGTTTGACAATTTTTTATAAAATATTAATATGATCTTTGACAAATCTAAAATGTAAGACAATTTTCCTATTCGCGTTGCATTTTATTAATTAATTACCTCGTAAAATATAATAAATAAATTTATAAATATATAAATTTCATGAAATAATCAAGTAATTGACTTGTATTACAAATTTATATATTTTGATAAAAATTTGATATTAAATCATGTATTAGAAAAACATGTATTAAATAAATATATATTATGTGAATACAGTAATATAGTGTTGCAATAAACATGATATTGAGTCCTTTACCTAAAATGTATATAGTTAAGAAAAGAAGATAATACTATAAAAAGAAAGTGTTAAGGAGGATAAAGTGTCAGATATTGTCCTAGTCGCTGTTGATGGAGAGAGCACCGGAGAAGTTGCTCCTTTTAGTCAAATTTCCGAAAACATTAATGACTGGCTAGGCAAACCCATTTATTACTCAGGCATTTATGGATCAAATCATAAAAGAATAGTTGAAAAAGAATTTTTTTTTGGGAAATCAGGCTATAATTAGGTTATTTTTGCATTTTTTTTTATCGAAATTGGGTTTGGTTACAAAGAGGGTGGTCTGTTTTGTTATAAATTAATAGATTAATTTGATTTGTTATTTTAGTTTATAAAGTTATAATTTATTTATTATTTTTTAAAATTTAATATATGATCTGATAAATAATTAATGGATCAAAAATTCAAAATATTTTTTGTATTATGTTTTTTTAAATTCATTAAAATAAAAAATTAAGAAAAAAAGACTGAATAACTGAAAATCTACCAAAATTTATTATTGATGTAGACAAAAGCAGAAAGAGAAAGTGCATTTTCCCACGGCAGAAATAAAGTCTAGAATCATGATTTATTTGTTGAAAATAATTTATGCAAGTAATTAATATAATATAAAATCTTTTAGAGTAAAGACAGATAGAGTAATTTTAAGGATCTAGAATTTAAGAGGGTTATTATTAATTTCACTTTACTTTGTGTTCCTTAAAATTAACGGTAATACGAATAAGACAAAAAATGAAAGCTGATAACAAGAGTGAAGAGGAAAAGACACAATGAGAGAGAAAATATTTCATAGTTAAAAGTTAATCAAACTTTAAGATAAATTTATTTTGGTGAATGAATAAATATCCAGATAATTGTTAATAGGTGGATAGGATAAATAAATATGAATGAATTAAAGTCTTTTAATAATTCAAAATAGATTAATAATAATTTTAATATAATCAATTATTATATAAAATAAAATTGGTATGATATGTCTATTTTATCATGACAGGTTAACCTTGGTTGCAATTCCATTCAGTAAGAATTAAAATGACGTGGTCTTGATAAATAATTAGTACAATATAATTAAGTGCCCTACAATAGCTGATACAATAATAATATGTATTTTAATTATTTAAATAGCCTGACTTGAGAAGAGAAATATTAAAGAGAAAAGTTATTTGCACTCCCAAAATGGAACCTAAAAGGAGGGATAATATCTCTCTTTTTTCCTCATTTTTTTAAATTTTTTTAAATAAATTATTACATATAAAAATTTAAACAGTAATAATAAATCCTCTAAACTAAAAATTACATTTTTTTAATTATTATACAAAAAATTACAATTCTTTCTTTCTCTACACTCCTTTTTATTTCTATCTATATCCAAAATACATTTCTTTTAGATTTTAATTACTTTGAGTTTTTTTGGCCTACAGTTTTGTAATATCAAAGTCAAGTAATACCTGGCTGGAAACAAAACACATCAACAATGGGTGAAACATTTCGATCCAAAAATGGAAACTTTTTGAAAATAGAAAAGCCAATAATAAATTTTTTAATAAGCTATTAAAAATTATAAAACATTAAAATACCTTACCAACCATAGTGTATAAGCTGTGGCCGTAAGCATGTGTATCACGTAAGTGAAAAATATCAAAAATGACTGCAACCAGAAAATTAGCCCTTAAAATATTAACTTGGACTAATTAATTTACATAAAATATTATTTTTCACTTATTTATACTTTGACAAATCTGATAAACCTAAATATGAAGGGTCTGGTTATGTCACTTGCACAGTGCAATTAAAAAAGTTAAAGAAAAACAGATCCGTTTGGATATGTCTCCATTGAATTTTCTGTATGGATATGTCTCCATTAAATTTTCTATATCACAGCACATCTTGACGTCATTGTCATATCATTTATATTTATCCCTGTTTCTCTAAGAAAATGATGTTTTCAAATTAAAGAATTTATTATTGACTGTTGTTTGAAAATATTTTCTGAAAAATTAATACATATTTAGTATGTATATTTTCTGATTTCATTTTTATTTTAAATATAAAATATAAATTACAAGAATTTATTTTTTAAAATATGTTTATAAAAATATTTTTAAAATTAGATAAAAATAAAAAAAAAATATCATGATTTCGTTTGAACAGTTGAAAACGGTGAAAACGTGATAGAACATTTAATAATTATGGAGAGAGGAAAAAAAAACTTATATATATATATATATATATATATATATATATATTGATATACTAAAATTTATAAATTAATATATACTATTATTTTTAAATTTCATATAATATTAATTAAAAAATTTAATATATAAAAATTAAATCAAAAATATTTCCGAATTTATGATAGAAAATTAAAAATGAAACTAATGGTGATGAAAAAATAAAAACAGGCACTGATTCTTCAAACTAACCACCACATTCAAGAAGTCAGGTAATATCTTTGACAAATCTACATGTAATATCTTTTTATGAAAAAACTTGATATTAAATAATCTATTAGATATTCCTTAAAAACATCTATTACATAAATATGTGTTATGTCAAACAGTGTTGCAATAAAAAAGATATTGACTCGTTTCCCACAAGCTTTACTTTATTATTTTTTGTTTTGCCGCCGAGTTGATGTAGACAATGTGCCACCTCTTGCTCAGCAAGTTCCGGAACATTGACTCGCAGAAACAAACCCAATTCATATGCAAACAATGCATTGGTTCAAATCATCAAAATGTAGATTTTCAATAATAGAGGGGAAGTTCTAGGGGAACCCTAATGGAGAGAAAGACTATCATTAAGATAAATTATATAAATTTTAAAAACATATTAATTCACAATTTTTTATTGTTTTGAAATATTAAATTATAAATATATAAGATTTAAATAAATTTTATAAATAAAAATCAAAGCGATATACCACCACAAAAGCTTACAAAATGAACATCACACTTGTAAGGAGTTTAGACCCATAAAGGAAACGTGTCAAGAATAGAATGTGAGGTGTGACAAAAACATGACGGGCGAAGAATATATATATATGATAAACTTTATTTTATCACAGAAATATAATATACTTTTAAATAACACGTGTAAGGTAAAATAACCAACATATGAACGGGAAAATATATGTGAATGTAATATAATATACTTGTCTTCTTAAGTATATAAAAAAAGAATAAATCAGGTAAAATAGTGTATTGTTCGTTTTTGAAAATAATAAATAATATTAGGCCGTGGGTTGACCCTTAAATTTGAATATATAGACAACAAAAATGATTTGGGTACGTCCACCCTAACATAGTAAATTCTTTGTTTTGAATATGTTGTTTTCATTTTTCTATATATATGCACCACTTCGAAGCAATATCACACTACCAAACTAACTCAAAAGCAAAAAAAGAAAATGGCTAGCAATATAGTGTTTTCAAAAGTTATGGCTGTGCTATGGCTATCAAGCATAGTATTCACACAAACACAAGCGTATCCAACTCATGCACCCAAAGAGCTAGCCTCAAAATTTAGTCGTGACCCTAAAACCCTTTCACTAGCCTCAACTGATTATGGCTTCATAGTTAACAAAACCCCACGGGCAGTGTTTGAGCCACATTCCGTTGGTGATATCATAAACTTAATAAAGTTCTCAAATTCTCTTTCCACTCCTTTTACTATAGCCACTAGAGGGAAAGCCCATTCGGTTCTAGGACAAGCCATGACACAAAATGGGGTGGTGCTCAATATGACTCACCTCAATGAGTTTAGAAATGGGTCAGGGATTTTGGTGTCAAAGTGTGACTTGAAAAATCCATTGGGTTGTTATGTTGATGTGGGTGGTGAACAAATGTGGATTGATGTGTTGAATGAAACCCTTAAGCATGGACTCACACCTCCAGCTTGGACAGACTACTTGTATTTGTCTGTTGGGGGCACACTCTCAAATGCAGGGATCAATGGTGGATGCTTTCGATTTGGTCCTCAGATCTCTAATGTTCTTGAATTGGATGTTGTTACAGGTACCATTTAGTTTTTGTTTTGGTCAATTTTTATTTTATGAATATATAAAAGATTGGAAAAAGGTACAAGAAGTTAATTTCACTTTTTGTTTTCTCTAAATATAATTTTGAGTCGGTTTAAGTTTGGATTTTTTTAAAAAAAAAAATTAAGTTGAAAAATTTTTATTTTCATTTTTATGTTTTTAAAATATATTATTTTGACCCTTTACATATTTTATTATTAAAAACATTAATTTTATAATGAAATTGTGAACGTGTGAAATTTTTTATTATTTTTGTTATACATATCCATATATAATAGTGAATGTTTAGATACTATTATACTTAATTAATTATAACAAAATTTAAAGTACTAAAATTTTAGTATTTTCAAGGCAAATATATAACTAATCAAAATGATTTATTTTAAAAGTGAGGAATATAAATAATTTTTTAAAATTAAAAGAAAATAATAGAGATGTCTAAATTTAAAAGATTCAAAGTAAATTTAATTTTTTTTAATTTAACTGTGAAAAGTCATATAAAAGTTAAAGTGCACAAGAAGATAAAAAATGAAAAGTTTATACAACTAGTGTATGAAAGTCAATTCACTACGGACTGAATAGCTGAAATTTCCAATGGTGAGTGAACAGGTAAAGACTTTTCGATAAGACTGTGACTATTGTCAAAAATTGTCATGAATATTCTATATAGTGACCTATATTGAATTCTATGTAGTCACGTAAAGTAGCCTATATAGAATTCTATATAGTGACGTTTTTTTGTTTAATTTTTACAAGCTCCTCTTGTTGGCACATTTCAGCCTAATTTTTACATGAATTATTGTTTTTTAGGTCAACATAGAACACTCATTCGCCAACCCACTCCCATCTTGTTATTAATGCTATAATCATATTAAAAAAAATTAAATATATCTTTAATTAGTAGAAGATAAAGAGATAATATGGAAACCAAATTGGGTTATCACCGTTGTTTTTTTTATTTATTATTATTATTATTGAATTAAATTTCGTATAAAATGTTACAATGTTATAATAACATAAATATTATGATACTGTTACTGTAATTATTATAATATTATATTATTATATTTATATTTCTATATGTATGTTTAACATATATCAACATATATAAACACTAATACATCTATATATTTGGCTTTTACAGGAAAAGGAAATCTTGTGACTTGCTCTCCCAAGAAGAACTCAGAGGTATTTTACGCTGTTCTTGGAGGATTAGGTCAATTTGGGGTGATAACAAGAGCAAGAATACCTCTAACACTAGCACCTACGAAGGCAAGTATCATTTTCCCCCTTTTGGACACGAAACTACAATTATTTTGTTGTGGAAATAAAATAAGAAAAATAACTTATCCCTACATCGATATTGTTCTCAAGTAACAATCACAAATTTTAAATTTTTTCTAAAATAAGTTTTAACATAGCAATTAATTAACCAATTATAGTGTAAATTTCACTCATATTTTTGTATTTTTTGCGATTGTATTTGGTATCTCTATATTTTTTTTTTAATATTACATTTACATGCTTATAGATGGTCTGAGTATAGCATTTTTTAAAACTGAGGTCAATATAATACATAAAAAAATATTAATTAATATAAGGTTTTCCGGTCTAATTTATGAAATTTGATGAAAATATATCTATGTTAGCATAATTTACTCTAAATTTCATTAGTTAACTAGTAGTAAAAATTAATTTTTGATCCTCCATCCTCAAACTATAAAAATAAAAAACCAATAAGACTGAACAATGAGGTTATAACGTTAGGAGACATAAAATTATCACATCACAAGTCACTAATTGTTTAAAGTGGTTGCAGGTGCATTGGGTTCGCATGCTTTACAACAACTTCAGTGCATTTACTAGAGACCAAGAATATCTAATATCGTTGAATGGAAGAGACGACATTAATGCATTAAATTATATAGATGGTCGACTTCTATTGAATCAGCCACAACAAGATCTTTCCTTTTATCCAACTTCTGAACAACCAAGGATAACTTCCCTAGCAACTAAATATGGCATTATCTATGTCTTGGAACTTCTCAAATACTATGACAACAACTCTGAAACTCGTGTCAAGCAGGTAATTTGAAAAAAAAAATTGTTTTACCTCCTGATTTGAAAAGGATTTTGTTTTATGAATAGAAAGAGACCACACTAAAGTTAAACTCATTAAAATAACTTTATTTCATAGAAAATTTTAATAAATAATTAACCGGTTAGCTCACTTAAATAATATATATATATATATATATATATATATATATATATATATTATTAATTTTTTCTTTTTTTTTCCTTTTCTCTCATATCTTATAATTAATAATTTAGTTGTGCACATATCAACTATTTTTCTTAAAATAGTTGAAATTCATTATTTTCTTTGTCAAATTAGTCATGGAATTTATTTTATTTTTTTACTAAATTGTACATCTTCTTCTTTCTTGAGTAGGAATTTAAAACTTTGGCCAAAAGGTTAAATTTTCTACCTAAGTTTATGTTCGAGAAAGATGCGTCATATTTGGAGTTTCTAAACAGACTTCATGCTGTGGAGATAGCTGCTACCCAACAAGGAGCTTGGGATGTTCCTCATCCATGGCTGAACATGTTTGTTGCAAGTTCTCGAATCTTAGATTTTAATGAAGGTGTACTCAAGGGCATTATTCTTAAGCAAAATCTTACTGCCGGAACTTGTTTAGTCTACCCCATGAACCGAAATAAGTAAGCATTTATTATTTTTATTTAAATACTGAAAAGTGGCAATTTATCATTTGTAGCTAATTATAAAGATTTTACATAATTAATTAATCACAAATAATTATATATAATTTATTTGTTAATTTTAATAACAAAATTCTTAAAAATAATACCAAATCTAGCTATTTCATATTAATTGATAGAGGAAAAGATTATTTTACGTTTAAACTTGAAAATAAAGTATTAAAATCTACTTTGAAATGATATATTGTATTTTTATTGAAATTTAATTACTTTAGCCATTTGTCTTATTGAAGTCTCTTATCTATAAGAAAGTGGAGAAAATATTATTTGTGTTTTTATTGGGAGAACATGGAAAGAGTAATTAAACTGAATTCACACATGTTAAAAATTCGCAGGTGGGATAATAGAATGTCAGCAGTTATACCAGATGAAGAAGTTTTTTATGCTGTAAATCTCTTTCATTCTGCATCTGGGTTAGATGAGGTGAAGAAATTTCAGGCTCAGAACCAACAGATATTACAATTTTGTAAGGATACTGGTATTAAGATCACAGAATATCTTACCGGTAACAAAACACATCAAGAATGGATGGAACACTTTGGATCAAAATGGAAACTTTTTGAAGATAGAAAAGCTAAATTTGATCCGAGGAGAATTTTATCACCCGGCCAAGGGATTTTCCAATAAACAATGTGTGAGCTAGGTTTCAATTTCCCCAGTGCTATTTTATGGATGCTTTATGTATGGTTTTAATTTGTTGATTGCGTTTAGAATATTCAAAGTTTATGTACCAAAATAAAAAGGGAAACGACCCAAAGCTTAGAATTGATTTGATGTATTAGTGAAATCTGTGATTTGAATTGATTTGATGTATTGAGAAAAAGTATTATATGATTATACGAATTTCTTAAATTCATGTTTTTTTTTTCTCAGCAAAAAGTAATTTATACATATTTATATACTGCACAAGAAGAGCTTAGATGATTAAATAATAAATTTTAAGCATCCAATAATGAAGTGTGGAGCATATCATCTGCACCTACAAATAGCACTTTCCCATGTCACAAACCCAAAAAATATCTAATATACTTCGAATCGTAGCATATATATTACATTATGCATAGCCAAAGATTCAGAAATAACGTTGTTTAACTAAGGGTAGACAGATTCCTTTCCATTTTACTTCCCAATTCATGCTTTTTGAAACACACATGAACAAGTCCCAACTGAGCTGTTGTAACTCCTTAGATTGATTCATGCTGACATACGTCCTATCTTACATCCCAACAATCCAATAGACAATCAATTCCACTTAAGAGCAAACTATCCAATCATACCTTTAGCCCGTAAATACGGGGTCTTGGATTACATATCCACATGCTGAAAGGAATCTTGAATTGAAGAATGTAACCTACATGCGCAAGTTGTGGTCATAACAAAATTTTCAACACCACAAAAGTTAACAACTTCGTTCCTAAAAACACTACATTCCTATGTTGTCAAAACTACGTTTCAAAACCCCCTAAACAGAAATTTGCTGTGGTGATCCTCTTGCGGACAAACATTTTGATGAGCAAAAGTTATCTATGCCGATTATAATTCAAACCAACATAATAAAAATTTTTACGTCAGTTGTTCACAAAAGCGACGTAGATACAACATACCATATTGTACAAGATTGAAGTGATTTACTTGAATTCAAGGTTTGTTGCTTATACAAATGACATGATATGTTGTATCCATGTCGGTTTGATGAAAAACCAAGGTAAAAAAGTCTCTTTTATTAAATCATCTATTCATTTCACTTCTCATTCTCACGCACCATTGTTATTATTCTTTCTTTGCGTTTTCTATAGTCTCATTCTCACTTTTCTTTCTCGCATTCTCTCTGTCGTCCTCGTTCAGCATTGTCTTCTCTATCACATACTGTTCCGTCCTCATCTTGCGTGTTCCTATTGCCTTCGTTGCCTTCGTCGTGTTGTTTCCTTATCCTCGTTGTGTCATTCAATAAGTATTTTAAACCTTTCTTTACTCTTGTAATATTTTTTTTATGTAAAATCATCCATATTTATCAGATAAAGGATGAATTTCTTAGACTTGTTGGATGAGATAAAAGATGAATAAATTTCTTAAACTCGGTGGATGAGTCTTCACCGAGACAAATGAAATAATTGAGTAGTTAAAGGTATAAATAAATAAAAAAAAACAATACAGGAGTAATAAATAAATAAATAAAGTATTATTTTGGTTCATTTAAAAAATCAAAAAATAAAAACTCATTTTCGGAGGTCCGCGCAGGTATAACTCGTTTCTCAATTCCTCTTTTGAACTTTCAATTTCGCACCCTATTATTTGACTTCTGTTGCGACATTCTTAATTTATTTTCTTCGGTTGAGTTTTCGATTTATCAATTTCTCATTTCGACCTGTTCATAGACTTGTAAATTCAGTAGCATGTGCATGGATTCACAATGTGCACGCTCGCGGTAATAGGACAATTTTGGAATTGATTCACAAAAGAAATAAAACGAAATTTCGCATTCCAAGTTGAATTGGAATTCAAATGCCATATGTCGTGAGAAGTTTGAGATGAATGTCGTGACAAGGATAAAATTTTATTTTGAATCACAAATACAATTTTAAACTGTGGAATTGTTGTGAAATAAGAAGCTTATATAACAAAGTTCCTGAAAAAATTCCATAGCATATCATATTTATTGTGCACTCTAATAAGTGCAAAGTCTCTATATAGGAATAAAGATCAAAGAAATGGATGAAGAATTATTTGGTTTAAAAATATTTTAATGTTATATGAGCAATATCTTAGGAACTATAAATAACTAAATATATCATTTAGAATTCATTTGTTAGCAAAATATTATTCTTCACGTCCACAAAGACATTAGAATGAAAGTAAGCAAATGCTTCGTTACACTAGAGATAAATCTTGATTAATCATCCAAATGTAGTTTATTTATTTGACTTTAGTGAAACACTAACAAAATATTTATTTACATGTGGCAAAATGACCATTTCATACGCAACTAACAACATTAACAACAACTAATCATGAAACTTGTAAGTCATAAATGTTTTTAATTTAGGTTTATAATTCAACATGGACAAGAAATATACGAAGTTTATCATTAGAAAAGAAAGTATTAATAATAATCATATATGAAGCTAGCGTTGCTTGTATTACTCAATTGGAAGGATAATATATCGAAAAAGATAAAACAAGACAAAATTTATCAAAATTCTTCGTGTGATATTTAAATGGATGGTGGTTTGAGTATTAAATAAGTTTGTCTATGTAAGAATCTTTTAAGGAGTTATCCATAAGATTGAAATTTCTCTCATTTTAAGAATGATTTTCAACATAAAACAGAAATAGATACATTCTACACTCTTTCTCCCTTTACTATGATTTTGTCTCATTGAATTTTCCTAGTAAGATTTTTTTTATAACATATTAAAGGATAATGTATTACTTTTCCTTTGTTAGATTTTTTTTCCACCTGATTTTTCTAGTAAAGTTTTAAAACAAGACATATTTTATCAAAATTCTTCTTTACTCGTGATATCTAAAGGGATGGTGGTTTGAGTATTCAATAAGTTTGTCCATGAAAGAATCTTTTAAGGAGTTGATCCACAAGATTAAAATTTCGTTTTTAAGAATGATTTTCAAATAAAGCAAAGATAGATACATTTTGCACTCTTTATTCCTTTCCTATGATTTTGTCTCATTAAATTTTCCTAGTAAGATTTTTTTATAACATATTAAAGAATAATGTATTACTTTTCCTTTGCAAGATTTTTTTCCCACCTGAATTTTCTAGAAAAGTTTTAAAGAGGCAAATTCTCAAACATTGAATATCCAAGGAGAACTTTTTGATATATATATATATAGACCACAAAAGAAACGTGTCAAGAATATAACGTGAGGTGTGCAAAAACATGACGCGCGAAGAATATATGATAAACTTCTCTCTCTGTTTTTTTTTTTTTTTACAGAAATATAATAGACTTTTAACTAAGACATATAAGGGAAAATAACCAACATATGAACGGAAAAGTATATGTGAATATAATATAATATACTTGTCTTCTTAAGTATATATATATAAAAAAAAAGAGAATAAAACAGGTAAAATAGTGTATTCTTTGTATTAAAAAAAATTAATAATTTTATGCCGTGGGTTGACCCTTAAATTTGAATATATAAACAACAAAATAAATTTGTATTTAAATAAATTTTATAAATAAAAATCAAAGCGATATACCACCACAAAAGCTTACAAAATGAACATCACACTTGTAAGGAGTTTAGACCCATAAAGGAAACGTGTCAAGAATAGAATGTGAGGTGTGACAAAAACATGACGGGCGAAGAATATATATATATGATAAACTTTATTTTATCACAGAAATATAATATACTTTTAAATAACACGTGTAAGGTAAAATAACCAACATATGAACGGGAAAATATATGTGAATGTAATATAATATACTTGTCTTCTTAAGTATATAAAAAAAGAATAAATCAGGTAAAATAGTGTATTGTTCGTTTTTGAAAATAATAAATAATATTAGGCCGTGGGTTGACCCTTAAATTTGAATATATAGACAACAAAAATGATTTGGGTACGTCCACCCTAACATAGTAAATTCTTTGTTTTGAATATGTTGTTTTCATTTTTCTATATATATGCACCACTTCGAAGCAATATCACACTACCAAACTAACTCAAAAGCAAAAAAAGAAAATGGCTAGCAATATAGTGTTTTCAAAAGTTATGGCTGTGCTATGGCTATCAAGCATAGTATTCACACAAACACAAGCGTATCCAACTCATGCACCCAAAGAGCTAGCCTCAAAATTTAGTCGTGACCCTAAAACCCTTTCACTAGCCTCAACTGATTATGGCTTCATAGTTAACAAAACCCCACGGGCAGTGTTTGAGCCACATTCCGTTGGTGATATCATAAACTTAATAAAGTTCTCAAATTCTCTTTCCACTCCTTTTACTATAGCCACTAGAGGGAAAGCCCATTCGGTTCTAGGACAAGCCATGACACAAAATGGGGTGGTGCTCAATATGACTCACCTCAATGAGTTTAGAAATGGGTCAGGGATTTTGGTGTCAAAGTGTGACTTGAAAAATCCATTGGGTTGTTATGTTGATGTGGGTGGTGAACAAATGTGGATTGATGTGTTGAATGAAACCCTAAAACATGGACTCACACCTCCAGCTTGGACAAACTACTTGTATTTGTCTGTTGGGGGCACACTCTCAAATGCTGGAATCAGTGGTGGAAGCTTTCTATTTGGTCCTCAGATCTCTAATGTTCTTGAATTGGATGTTGTTACAGGTACGATTTAGTTTTTGTTTTGGTCAATTTTTTTTATGAATATTTAAAAGATTAGAATATGAAATGGTAACATAAATTTCATTTCACTTTTTGTTTTTTGGAGTCGTTTAAGTTTGGATTTTTAAAACTTTTTTAAGTTTAAAATTCTTTATTTTTATTTTTATGTTTTTAAAATATATTATTTTGACCCTTTAAATATTTTATTATTAAAAACATTAATTTTATAATGAAATTGTGGACGTGTGAAATTTTTTAATTATTTTTGTAATATATATATATATATATATATATATATATATATATATATATATATAATTTTTAGATACTATTATTCTTAATTAATTAATTATATCAAAATTTAAAGTACTAAAATTTTAGTGTTTTCAAGGAAAATATATAACTAATCAAAATGACTTATTTTAAAAGTAAGGAATATAAATGAATTTTTTTATATTTAAAGACAATAATAGAGATGTCTAAATTTAAATGATTCAAAGTAAATTTAATTGAGAAAAGTCATATAAAAGTTAATGTGCTCAAGAAGATATAAAATGAAAATTTTATAAAAGTAGTATATAAAAGTCAATTCACTAAGGACTGAATAGTTGAAATTTCCATTGGTCAGTGAATAGGTAAACACTTTTCGATAAGACTGTGACTATTGTCAAAAATTGTCATGAATATTCTGTATAGTGACCTATATTGAATTCTATATAGTCACGTAAAGTAGCCTATATAGAATTCTATATAGTGACGTTTTTTTGTTTAAATTTTACAAGCTCCTCTTGTTGGCACATTTCAGCCTAATTTTTACATGAATTATTGTTTTTTAGGTCAACATAGAACACTCATTCGCCAACCCACTCCCATCTTGTTATTAATACTATAATCATGTTAAAAAAATTAAATATATCTTTAATTATTAGGAGTTAAAAAGATAATATAGTAACCAAATTGGGTTATTACCGTTGTTTATTATTATTATTATTATTGAATTAAATTTCGTATAAAATGTTACAATGTTATAATTACATAAATATTATGATATTGTTACTATTATTATAATAATATTATATTATTATATTTATATTTCTATATGTATGTTTAACATATATCAACATATATAAACTCCAATACATCTATATATTTAGCTTTTACAGGAAATGGAAATCTTGTGACTTGCTCTCCCAAGAAGAACTCAGAGTTATTTTACGCTGTTCTTGGAGGATTAGGTCAATTTGGGGTGATAACAAGAGCAAGAATACCTCTAACACTAGCCCCTACGAAGGCAAGTATCATTTTCCCCCTTTTGGACACGAAACTACAATTAATTTGCTGTGGAAATAAAATATGAAAAATAACTTATCCCTACATCGATATTGTTCTCTAGTAACAATCACAAATTTTGAACTTTTTCTAAAATAAGTTTTAACATAGAAATTAACTAACAATTATAGTGTAAACTTTACTCATATTTTTGTATGTTTTGAGATTATATTTGGTATCTCTATATTTTTTTAATATTACATTTACATATTTATAGGTGGTCTGAGTATAGCATTTTTTAAAATTGAGGTCAATATAATACATAAAAAATATTAATATAAGATTTTTAGGTCTAATTTATGAAATTTCATGAAAATATATTAATGTTAGCATAATTTATTCTAAATTTCATTAATTAAATAGTAGTAAAAATTAATTTTTGATCCTCCCTCCTCAAACTATAAAAAAATAAATAAATAAACCAACACATTGGTAATAACTTTAGGAGATATAAAATTCAACTTTACTTTGTAACAACTGCAATATGCAGTCAACTAGCCAACTCATTAACAAAATATATACGTATTTTTCTCTCTTTATATTTTATACTGTCTCTGCGTATTCCAGTTGTCTACTATATCATTTCCCATTAAATTATCACATCACAAGTCACTAATTGTTTAAAGTAGTTACAGGTGCATTGGGTTCGCATGCTGTACAACAACTTCAGTGCATTTACTAGAGACCAAGAATATTTAATATCGTTGAATGAAAGAGACAACACTAATGCATTAAATTATGTAGATGGTCTACTTCTGTTGAATCAGCCACGGCAAGATCTTTCCTTTTATCCAACTTCTGAACAACCAAGGATAACTTCCCTAGCAACTAAATATGGCATTATCTATGTCTTGGAACTTCTCAAATATTATGACAACAACTCTAAAACTCGTGTCAAGCAGGTAATTTGAAAAAAAGAAGTTTGTTTTTCCTCCTAATTTGAAAAGGATTTTGTGTTATGAATAGAAAGAGGTCATTAAAATAGTTGAAATCCATTATTTTTGTTAAATTAGTCATGAAATTTATTTTATTTTTTTACTAAATTGTACATCTTCTTCTTTCTTGAGTAGGAATTTAAAAATTTGGCCAAAAGGTTAAATTTTCTACCTAAGTTTATGTTCGAAAAAGAAGCGTCATATTTGGAGTTTCTAAACAGACTTCATGCTTTGGAGATAGCTGCTACCCAACAAGGAGCTTGGGATGTTCCACATCCATGGCTGAACATGTTTGTTCCAAGTTCTCGAATCTTAGATTTTAATGAAGGTGTACTCAAGGGCATTATTCTTAAGCAAAATCTTACTGCCGGAACTTATTCAGTCTACCCCATGAACCGAAATAAGTAAGTATTTATTATTTTTATTTAAATATAGAAAAGTGGAAATTTATCATTTGTAGGTAATTATAAGGCTTTTACATAATTAATTAATCACAAATAATAATATATAATTTATTTGTTAATTTTAATAACAAAATGCTTAAAAATAATACCAAAGCTAATTCATATTAATTGATAAAGGAAAAGATTGTTTTATGTTTAAACTTGAAAATAAAATATTAAAATTTACTTTGAAATTATATATTGTACGTCTTTTTATTGAAATTTAATTACTTTAGCCATTTCTCTTTAAAAATATTCATTAAAGTCTCTTATCTTTTAAGAAAGTGGAGAAAATATTATTTGTGTTTTTATTGAGAGAACATGGAAAGAGTAATTATATTGAATTCACACATGTTAAAAATTCGCAGGTGGGATGATAGAATGTCAGCAGTTAAACCAGATGAAGATGTTTTTTATTCTGTAAATCTCTTTCATTCTGCATCTGGGTTAGATGAGGTGAAGAAATTTCAGGCTCAGAACCAACAGATATTACAATTTTGTAAGGATACTGGTATTAAGATCACAGA
This sequence comes from Hylodesmum podocarpum, assembly GCA_026586105.1. Lineage (NCBI taxonomy): Eukaryota > Viridiplantae > Streptophyta > Magnoliopsida > Fabales > Fabaceae > Hylodesmum > Hylodesmum podocarpum. The sequence continues at coordinate 2,232,964 of JALJEV010000493.1, read as the reverse complement.
ATATCTTGCCGGTAACAAAACACATCATGAATGGGTGGAACACTTTGGATCAAAATGGAAACTTTTTGAAGATAGAAAAGCTAAATTTGATCCGAGGAGAATATTGTCACCCGGCCAAGGGATTTTCCAATAAACAATGTGTGAGCTAGCTAGGTTTCAATTTCCCCTGTGCTATTTTATGGATGCTTTATGTATGGTTTTAATTTGTTGATTGCATTTAGAATTACTCAAAGTTTATGTTCCAAAATAAAAAGGGAAACAGCCCAAAGCTTAGAATTGATTTGATGTATTAGTGAAATCTGTTATTTGAATTGATTTGATGTATTGAGAAAAAATATTATATGATTATACGAATTTGTTAAATTCATGGTTTTTTTTTTCTCTGCAAAAAGTAATTACATATTTATACACTGCACAAGAAGAGCTTAGATGATTACATAATAAATTTTAAGCATCCAATAATGAAGTGTGGAGCATATCATCTGCCCCTACAAAAAGCACTTTCCCATATCACAAACCCAAAAAAAATCTAATATACTTCGATATACTCCGAATCTTAGCATATACATTGCATTATGCATAGCCAAAGATTCAGAAACAACATTGTTTAACTAAGGGTAGACAGATTCCTTTCCATTGTACTTCCCAATTCATGCCTTTAGAAACACACATGAACAAGTCCCAACTGAGCTGTTGTAACTCCTTAGCTTGACTCATGCTGACATACGTCCTATCTTACATCCCAACAATCCAATAGACAATCTACACTTGAGCAAACTATACAATCATACCTTTAGCCCGTAAATACAGGGTCTTGGATTACATATCCGCATGCTGAAAAGAATCTTGAATTGAAGAATGTAACCTATATGAGCCATGAGTAAGTTGTGATCATAACAAAATTTTCAACACCACAAAAGTTGACAACTTCATTCCTAAAACACTACATTCCTATGTTGTCAAAACTAAGTTTCAAAACCCCCCTAAACAGAAATTTGCTGTGGTGATCCTCTTGCGGACAAACATTTTGATGAGCAAAATTTATTTATGCCGATTATAATTTAAACCAACGTAGTAAAAAATTTTACGTCAGTTGTTTACAAAAAGCGATGTAGATACAACATACCATGTTGTACAGATCGAAATGATTTACTTGAATTCCAGGTTAGTTGCCTATACAAATGACATGGTATGTCGTATAAACTAAGATAACAAAGTCTCTTTTATTAAACCATCTATTCATTTCACTGTTCATTCTTATTCTCACGCACCATTGTTATTATTCTTTGTTCGTGTTTTCTATTGTCTCTTTCACTTTTCTTTCTCACATTCTCTCATTCTTGTGGCGCTGTCGTCCTCGTTCAACATTGTCTTCTTTGTCACGTACTGTTCCGTCCTCATCTTGCGTCGTTCCTATTGCCTTCGTCGTGAGAAGTTTGAGATGACGGTCATGACCGGAGTGATACCCTAAGGACCACACGAATCTCATCCTTTTGAAAATAACACGTCTGTATCTGCATGACCATAAATACAAACTCAGTCGCTACGAACTTAACAAGTAAGTAACTATCATTCAGAACTGCGATGGAAAAACTCAACCTTAAATCATCTAGGTAGCGACAAAAAGGAGAAAGAGAAAAAAGAAAACGAAAATCAATCATTCACAGCTGAACATCAGTTGGCCACCGCTCAATTTTATTTTGAATCACAAATAAAATTTTAACAGTGGATTTGTTGTGCAAGAAGAAGCTTATATAACAAAGTTCCTAAGAAGATTCCATAGACATATTATATTTATTGTGCACTCTAATAAGTGCAAAATCTCTATACAGGAATAAAGATCAAAGAAATGGATGAAGAATTATGTGGTTTAAAAATATCTTAATGTTATATGAGCAATATCTTACGACTATAAATATATCATTTAGAATTCATATATTAGCAAAATATTATTCTTCACGTGCACAAAGACATCAGAATGAAATTAAGCAAATACTTCGTTACACTAGAGATACAATTGGTTTAATTTAAATATCTCTAAGTCAATCTTGATTAATCATCCAAATGTAGTTTATTTATCTGACTTTAGTGAAACGCTAATATTTATTTATAAGTGATAAAATGACCATTTCATACGAAACTAACAACATTAACAACAAAAATTAATCATAAAACTTTTAAGTTATAAATATTTTTAATTGAGGTTTATAGTTCAACATGTACAAGAAATATATGTAGTTTATCATTAGAAAAGAAAGTATTAATATTAATCATGCATGAAGCTAACGTTGCTTGTATTACTCAACTGGAAGAATAATATATTGAAAAAGATAAAACAAGATATATTTTATCAAAATTCTTCTTTACTCGTGATATTTAAAGGGATGGTAGTTTGAGTATTCAATAAGTTTGTCCATGTAAGAATCTTTTAAGGAGTTGATCCACAAGATTAAAATTTCGTCATTTTAAGAATGATTTTCAACATAAAGCAAAAATAGATATTTTATACTCTTTCTCCCTTTACTATGATTTTGTCTCATTGAATTTTCCTAGTAAGATTTTTTTATAACATATTAAAGAATAATGTATTACTTTTCCTTTGTTAGATTTTTTTCCCACCTGATTTTTCTAGTAAAGTTTTAAAACAAGACATATTTTATCAAAATTCTTCTTTACTCAGTGATATTTAAAGGGACGATGGTGGTTTGAGTATTCACTAAGTTTGTCCTAAAAATCTTTTAAGGAGTTGATCCACAAGATTGAAATTTCGTTATTTTAAGATTGATTTTTAACATAGAGATAGATACATTCTGCACTCTTTCTCCTTTTACTATGATTTTGTCTCATTCAATTTTTCTAGTAAGATTTTTTTATAACATATTAAAGAATAATTTATGTACTTTTCCTTTGCTAGATTTTTTTTCCCACCTGATTTTTCTAGAAAAGTTTTAAAGAGGCAAATTCTCAAACATTGAATATCCAAGGAGAACTTTTTGATATATATATATATATATATATATATATATATATATATAAGTCTATTTCCATGTAATTTAGGGTCGTGTCTTTATTATTCATTCTAGTAAATATTCCATTATGATTTGTATCTTAAATAATTATTATTTATACCTGAAAATAGGTTATTCACTGTGAGAAGAAGATATATTTTTAATAATCCTCTATTCTCATGACTAATTTTTTTCCCTTTATTTAATGGGTTTTCTCTTTTATTTAATAGTTTTCTTTCTACCTTCGACACCTAGATTACACAAATTGTCTAACTAAATTTCTTGTTAATAATAAATAAAAGATCAAAAATGATATTCGATAAGAATTGATGACGAAGAATTTATGTATATTATAATTTTCCCAAAAAAAAAAGTTTACAAATATTTAAGAATTGTTTTCTGGTAAAAAGTTATTCTTTAACATAAATCATTAAACTTCTTGTGTATAATATAAAATATGGTGAAACGTGTGGTGTATATTTTTTATCTACGAGAGGAGAAAATTATATATGATAACATTAAGTATAATATTTAATAAGTTTCTTGAAGTAGGAGATTATAAAAGATATTTTAATCATAAAATTATTTTAAACAAAAATGATAAAATAGAATAAATTATATTATATTACTTCTGTTCTTAAAAAAGTGTCTGTTTCCTTTATAAAAGATTCTAACAAATTTGGAAAGCTCCTAAAGACGAAAATTTCTAAATGGCAAAGTTTCTATAAATCTTGCGACCATACACTTTCAACAGCAATTCCTGCACCTCAATCAAAACTGGAAGACATGACCTATTATAACCCAAGATTATTGCATCTGGAATTACAAGGTGTAAATTTTATGTGCTAATTATTTACGGTAGTAATTTATTTTATTTAAAAAATACAATAGTAAATTATAAATGTGTAAGTAATCTACTAAATGCAGTCATAGAAGTCTAATTCAATTAATTGAAAATGTCCACAGTTAATAATTTGTTTAACTTTAACTAAAAAATCGTAAGCTTTATGAATTTAAAGATTGTAAATTAATTATATAAATAATTTTACATAATAAATTTATTATAAAATAGATTTTGTATGATTCTTAAAGATCTTTTATATATATAGTGGATCTATCTTTTTATCAATTTTTATTACTTGTCAATTTTGTTGACCAAATGTATCATAGATAACATCCTCTGGTTGTTTTTCTCTGATACCAATAAATCTATAAATTCACAAACCAGTTCAAAGTAAATATCCCATTACAAAATCAACTTACTTTGTCTCCCCAATTAAAATGGAGTGGAATCTAGTATTTTCAATAGCTATGGCTATACTATGCCTACCCAACATAGTGTTCACACAAGCAAAACTCCAAGAACAAAAAGAACTATTAGCCCCAAAGCTTAATCGGAACCCTAAAGCTATTTCACTAGCCTCAACGGATTATGGCCACATAATTCACAAATTTCCAAGGGCAGTTTATGAGCCACATTCCATTAGTGATATTTCGGACCTAATAAGTTTATCATACTCTCTTCCAAACCCTTTCACTATAGCTCCTAGAGGGCAAGCCCACTCAGTTTTTGGACAACCTATGACATCAAATGGGGTGGTGCTCAACATGACTCATCTCAAAGGTTTCAGAAATGGGTCAGGAATTGTTGTGTCTTGTCATGGAAAATTTCCATTGGGTTGCTACGTTGACGTGGGTGCTGAACAATTGTGGCATGATTTGATGCGTGAAACACTTAAATTTGGACTCACTCCTATGTCCTTAACTGATTATTTGTATGCCTCGGCTGGGGGCACACTCTCTAGTGCAGGGGTCAGTGGCCAAACTTTTCGATTTGGACCTGAAATCTCTAATGTTCTTGAATTGGATGTTGTTACAGGTATGATACTCACACAAATCGATTTATTTATTTTTCCTAGTAATTATTTGATTAACTTAGTGAAATGATTGTTGGGGATATTTTTAAATTTGGTTATAAGTTTTTAAAAATTTTATAACATTATTAAATTTGAAGAAAGTTGAAATATTTTTTGTTCGTAGGAATATATTAAAATTTTCTTTTAGTTTGTATAAATTTTATTTTGTTGATGATTTTATCATTTTTTAATTATAGTTATAATTATTGAGACTTATTTTTTATATCTAATTACTTTTTGCCGAATTAATTGATATATGTTAATATGTGTATTATTTTTTTTATCCATGTTGATTTATTTTAATGTGATTGAGAGTATTTTAGTGAAAAATAATTAATATATATGAGACAATTTGAAAATAGTGAAAAAAATTTCAAAATATAATCTTATATTTAAGGAAAGCATATAATAAGTTTTGGGATTAGAAGAAAACGTATTTTGGAAAGTGCATTCGTATTTAATAATTAGTAAATTAATGATCGAGATTTAGTACAAATTAAATAATAAAATTTAATACTAATTATTATATTAATCATCAATTTCTTAATTAATGATTGGGAGTGAAATCCTAATTTTTATACCCATTATTAAAATAATCTCAGTTACTTGGTAGTTGGTAATAGTATTTCATTCAAGATATCATTCATTTGAATATCATTCTTGAGATCACGTAATTACATATTTTGAAAACAACTAATGACGTATAAAATTTGATCCCAAATTGACGATTAATTATTCTTTTCTATGATTTTGCGACAAAAATAACTTTTAAAGTTGCCATTTGCTAAGGCGAACTTGTGCTATTTTATTTTATTTTTGTTTACGACACTATTTTACAAGTAAATAGATTAAATTAGGACTAATCTATTAAATATGCAATGCTTAATTATATATTTTTCACTGGAATAAAAACTTTAATTCTGCTCTATAGAATTGGATTAGTATATAAATTATTAAATGTATAATCTATATATGTAACGTGGCTTTTATATAGGTAAAGGAGACCTTGTGACTTGCTCTCCAAAGAACAATTCAGAGTTGTTTTATGCTGTTCTTGGAGGATTAGGTCAATTTGGAGTGATAACAAGAGCAAGAATACCTCTAGGACGTGCACATAAGAGGGTAAGTATCATTAATCTATTGTGAAATTAAAAAAATAAAATTATTCTCATATCATTATCTGTTGTGAAAAAGAGCATTTATCTTTTAATTAATTTTTATGTTCTGTTGGGAACTTATTCTCCAACTTCAATACCTATGTCTGTAACAAGTAATGATTAGCATTTATAGGCTTAATTTTAAATATTTTTTTATTAATGATAAAATGGGTGATTTTAAATCTAATTCTCGTAAATAAATTGTTAAATTTTAATCCTTGAAATATCTGAAATCAATATTCTTTTTATCACTATCATATATGACAACGTTAACAGTTTATATGTTTATAGTTTTATTTTTTTCTTGAATGTGACTATATTCTAAATGACACCCATTAATTAATTATTATTCGTGATATACCTGAGAAAATTTTAAAAAAATAGTTTACATTAATAAACAAAATTTGGTTATTCATATTTATATATACATTGAATTGAAACTTATATATATAATAAATCATTTCTGCCTATTAACATATATATATATATATATATATATATATAATAAATCATTTCTGACCATTAATTCCACTATTTTTGGAGTTGTACAAAAAAACTAATGCATGCACTTTTTAGTTACCTCAAAATTTGCTAAGATGCATGTACTAAACTAAATTCGAATTGTCTATTTATTTTAGTTTCCACAATATAAACTTTTTTTGTCCCGGAATTTGCAGGTAAAATGGCTCCACCTGCTTTACAGCAACTTCACCACATTTTCTAGAGATCAAGAACATATAATCTCGTTCAATAAAAGGCATGACATTGGAACACCTAACTATTTGGAAGGAAAGCTTCTATTGAATCAGCCACCATTGGATCTTTCCTTTGCTCCAGTTTCTGATCATCAAAGGATAACTTCCCTTGTAACTCAACATGGCCTTATCTACATCATAGAGCTTGCCAAATACTATGACGAAAATTCTCAAACTCGCGTCAAAGAGGTAAATTTAGTTGAAACAAATGTTTTATCGTCATTTTGTTAGTAACTTCTTTTATTTTTTTTATATTATTTATTTATTTATAATATAAGAGTGTGTTTAGATAAAAGATTTTAATTGGGGAAAGTAATTTATAAAAAAATTAAAATTATTAATGATGAAGTATGTTATTTGAATAAACTAGTAAAAAGAATTTAAAATTCTAAATATTTTAACTAAGAATTTAAGATAACTAAAAATAAAGAATTTTAAAATTTACATAGAATTTGAAGTTCTTGTTTTTTTTCTCTCTCCTCTCTTTTTCTCTTTCTCTGTCCTTAGTCCAAACAATTAATTTAAAAAAATGAAGGAAATTTAATTTCAAATAATTCAAATGGTTATATTTTAATTTTCTTAAATTTTAAAAATTCTTTATCCAGACACATTATGGATAAATTTGTTAAAGAAATACAATGGGTACTCTAATTGTTACACATCATGCCTAAACATGCATATGCATCAAACTCATGCATGACACAAATTTGTAGGAGCCCATTTTTTAAATTAATTTATCTATAAATAATTTTTTTTCTAAATATCTTCTTGTTTCTTTATTTAGGAACTTGCACATTTGGTGAAAGGGTTAAATTTCATACCTACCTTTATATTCGAAAATGATACGTTGTACGAGGAGTTTGTGAACAGAGTTCATGTTGGGGAAGTATTTCTTAGGTCAAAAGGACTTTGGGAAATTCCTCATCCTTGGTTGAACTTGTTTGTTCCAAGATCTAGAATTTTGGATTTTAATGAAGGAGTCTTCAGGGGCCTCATTCTCAAGCAAAATATCACTGATGGTGGAGTTTCTATAGTCTACCCCGTAAACCGAAAGTTGTAAGTTTATCACATTATTTTAAATTTTAAATTTCAATTAGTATCTACATCACTTGTCCCCTTTGAATCTCTTTTATTGTTTTTACAATGACACATCACAAATAATTTAGAGAAAAGGAAATTAATAGTACACTGAAAAAATTAAAATTAATGACAAAATAATTTATATGTGATGTTTTTTTAAAAAAAAAAAATTCATCACTATTTTTTTACTCATGAATTAGTGAAATAATAATAATTTATCAATAAATTGATTAATGATTACCGACATGTTATGTTATAATTGGCAAACAGTTTTATCTTCTAAATATGTGATTAAATGTTCAATTCCTGATCTATGTATACTAGTCAACATTTTAAATAGATCTTCATACTTTAAAGATTAAATTTTTAAAGATTGGACAAAATGAATACTCCAATGTTTTTTTTTATAAAAAAAAAATACGATTAATAATTAGTGATTTTTTTAGTTACATGAGATGGGACAAGTGGGTGTTGTTCAAATTTATTTGCTATATATAAATGGTTTTATAATTATTTGCAGGTGGGATGATAGAATGTCAGCAGTTACACCAGACGAAGATGTTTTCTACGTTGTAAGTCTTTTGCATTCAACGAATCGAGTTGATGTGTTAGAGAAATTTTTGGCTCAGAACAGAGAAATATTGCAGTTTTGTAAGAATGCTGGTATTAAGATGACGGAATATCTTACTGGTAACAAAACACATCAAGAATGGGTGGAACACTTTGGATCAAAATGGAAACTTTTTCAACTTAGAAAGCTTAAATTTGATCCCAAAAGAATATTATCACCAGGCCCAGGGATTTTTCAATAAACAATTATTGTATTAGTTTCCAAAATACAATGTTATAGTGCCGTGAAAAGAACAATTCTAGTTCCAATTGACAAATGAAATATCTTGTGTGTTTTGAGTTTTATACATATAGAAATCTATTTAATATTGAATTGGAATAAATTTATTATGCAATTGATAATTTTTAATCTCCAAGGCTATTATCGTGACTCACTAACAGCAGCATATCTAAAAAATAAAATAAATAAAAGAGAGTGGGAAAAAAAATGATCGTTGTTGTTGGATGTTTTGATAGTATTTAACCGAATGCATCTTTAATTTTCTTAATTTCTTTTAGAATATTTTCATACATTTTGCAATGATGACAACTTCGTTGCCTCATAAAGATGAAGGAAAACGGGTTCTAATATTTTTTTGTTTATAGAAGTTATTTAACAAATTAAATTATTTTATACAACTATTTATATAATGAAGATTATTATGTTGTTGAATAAGTCCTTGAATTATTTGATAATTTTTAATTACATTTTTAGCTTATTTCTTTTCTTAATTAGATATTTAAATTAATATTTTAATTAAGTTAATATAAATTAGTATTCTCATCTTTTTATATCAATATTTTATTTTTAAATTAAATCAAATTTTTCATTGAGTGCTTTGATGGTGACGAATAAACTAATGATTTATCACTTAGTTCTTATCATATTTTTAAGTTTATTATTTTTTTAAGTCTCATTCTTTAAAAAAAAATTAAAAAAGAAGTCGATGTTTTTCTCCAGACTCTCCCAGATAATCCTGCCCACCACGTATTCACGCAAGAAGACAAAGATGAAGAGAAAAAAGTGTATTATTTTTAAGATGTAATATTAAAAAAAAAAAAAAAAAAAAAAAAAAAAAAAAAAAAAAAAAAAATATGGTTCAGTTTGAATTTGGGCTTTGATGGTTAGTAGATTGGATGGATCAATATGCTAATTAGTGTCAGCGTTGATTAATGCAGTCCCTCCCCATCATTCACGCGGTAAGGAAAGGATTAAGACAAGGTAATTTTTTGCCTTTTAAGTATATTGATATGAAAAATATTTAGTAGATAACTGTAATATGAAGACAACCAAGACAACAAATTATAAAATGTAAACAGAGAAAAATATATATACGTATAAAGTATGAAAAGAGAGCAATACACAGATATTTTATGAGTAGATTAACTGGTTGACTGCGTATTGCAGATGTTAGCTTGGTAAAATTGTATTGGTACACTCGGTGGCTAATCCAAGAAAGGAATCTATATAGGAATCCACTATGAACAGAGTGTCTCAAATGTTACCTTGGTGGGAGTACAAAATGCTATCATTTGTTGGAAGGTTGTGCCTTATAAAGTTAGTAGTATCTTTATTACCTTTTTATTACTTGTCGTGTTTTAGGTCGTGAAAGATTTTAAAACAAAAATTAGTGGTATCCAAAGGAGTTTCTTGTTGGGAGAGCCAGAGGGAGGAAAACTCTCTTGGGTTAGTTGGCAGAGAATTTGTAGGCGTTATACACATAGGGATTGGGGATTAAGTATATTTTCTCCTTTAACGAAGTGTTGTTGGCAAAGTGGAGGTGGCAACTATGCTAAAATAGGAGCTCTCTTTGGCTAGATGTGTTAGAGTTCAAATAAAGTGAGGGGAGGAGTTTATATTCTAGTCAACATGAGATCCGAGTATTTTTCTAAAATATTCCTTTACTGTTAATATTATTAAACTTGATACGTGAATAATACAATGACTTCTGAAAAGTAAAAATAGTTTTATTTCGAGAGTAAGAAGTTGTATGCAAAAGTATCATAACATCAATGACGTGTTATTAGATTTAGGATATACTTATGATAAATTTTAGAATTTTAGAAAATGAGGTATCAACTTAATTCAATCTTAACAAATAATTTATAAAGTGAGTTGTTACTTGTTGAGAATATTTTTGCAATGACAAAATATTATCATATTTTCATATTAATATATGAACGTACGTCTAAATCATCTCTTAAGAGATTCAATATAATACTTAATAATGAAAATTATTGTTAGACGATGTTTGGATTAATGAATAATAAATGTCTAAGAAAATTAAAGAGATATATTAAGATTGAATTTCGTTTAATATCACTCTACTTCATATTTAATTATTAATATGATATTTAGTTATTTATTCTCGTATATTTGAATTCTTCATTATTTCTAATATCTCTAATATCTCTGATAGAAAAGTCTAAGTTAATTATTTAAACTCTTAATATTTTGGAGGGTTTACAATAATTAACCAATGTTATCGAGAAGTAGCTTATCACATAAGTTTAATTAGTTCTGACTTATATTTAGAATTAACGTTTATTAAGTGTTCTTTTTCATATCAGGATTTAAAAAAAATTTATTAATTTCAATTAAGTCCTTTATTTAATTACAGCTGAGTGATCAAATTATAAAATATTAAGAAAATAATGAAAATAATAAATTGAATAATATCACATTAATAAGAGAAAGTTTACATGGGATTGGTCTCCCCATACTCAATCTCAACAAGAAAAGAATCAATAAAAACCCTATTAAATTTGATCTCAAACACTTTAAAATACTGGTACTCCTAATGTTCGTGCATTTTATCTCTTTTGGTCTTCTGTTGTTCTAATCTTCCTTTTGTTTGGTTCTTTCCCCTTTTAAATCATTTAAGATTAGATTTAAATGTTGGTTCTGACGTGACATGTTACTTAAGTGAGATAAACACTTATTTAATAAAAAAAAATTATTTGATTTTTTTCTGAAAAAAATTCACTTAAGTGAGATGATCACTCTTTTAAACGAGGATTTTAGATTAACTTTTCATTATTTGAGGGTACAGGGAAATACTTATTTTAAATTAACTTAAATGAGTTAAACTTGTTATTATTTTAAATTTTTCCCGTGATCTTGTTTAAGCGATTATAATTTGAATTATCAGGCATTATAAAATAAAAATAGTAATTTTAGATTTTAGAAAGATGAAAATGGATAAAAATATGATAAAATTATCAAAATCAAAATTTATCTATTTTTATAAAAATAAAAGACTATAATTTAAAAAATCAGAGAAACTAAAATTAAAAAATAAAAATAAATATTACAAAGATTAATTTACCCGAACTGAAAGTATATTCAAGAGAAGTATATCTAAACTTAATAAAAAAATTACTTTGGATTTTCTATAATCAAATGAATTATTTAATAATAATCCAAAATACTCTAATCATCAAATCAAATAATATTAATTCACATAATCCGGGGTATAACAATCTCTCCAAAAAAAAAAATATATATATATATATATAAATATATAAATCCCTTACTCTAAGAGGTTATCAAAACGACATCGTACAAAGCAATCACCACATCAAACAAATCCTCCCTCCACCGCGCTTCGGAACGCATCCACTTTTCTCTAAGCTGCGTCGCGAAAACGCACCGTTTCATTCCTGTTGTTCGTTCTTAAGAAAAGAAACAAAAAGAAAAGAAAAATAAAAAAATAAAAACCTGAACGAAGCAAAACAGGGTTTGAGAAGTTGGTGTATAAACAGCAATGGCAGAGAAACCCCAACCGGTTCGAGTGCTATACTGCGCTGTGTGCAGTTTGCCCCCCGAATACTGCGAATTCGGATCCGATTTCGATAAATGCAAACCCTGGTTGATCCAAAATGTTCCTGACCTATACCCCGATCTTATTAAAGGTACCTTTTTTTTTCCCTTTCTTAAATGAATAATAAAAAAAAAAAAACTATTTTGATTTTCGTTAGAACAATCCAATATTCCCCCAATTTACTCTATTTGTGTTTCAATTAGTTTTAAATACGAATTATTATTGTATATTTATTTATTCAACAGAGGCAAATGAAAAGGATGCTGACAAAGTTGCTGATAAGTTGCAAAGTACCGGTATATCATCTGGTGCTGGTGATGGAGCTGCTTCCTCAGGTAATTTTTTTATTTTTTTTAACTTTTTTCTTTAATTGCATGTATTGCAGTGATATTTTAGTGTGTGATCATTAATTTAGATGAGTTGTTTGGTATTCAAATGATATTAATTTTTTGTGATTGTTAGCTGAGTGCTTAGTGTGTGTGATCCTTATGGTGTGTTATGATTTTGATGTTTTAGCGCCGAAGCAAGAAGAGGTGAAGCGTCTTCCTGGTGGGAAGATAAAGAAAAAGGCACGTCTTTGAATTCTTTAACTCTATTGAATGAATGTGCTTGTTGTTTCATGCTGAATGTATTAATTGATCCATGGTGATTTGAAGTGGTTAGAAGTGGGATTGTTTTTCAGGAGAAGCAAGAGGTTGTTATTGAGAAGGTTGTACGTAACAAGCGGAAGTGTATCACCACTGTGAAGGGCCTGGAATTGTTTGGTGAGTTTTTTGTGTTACTCTCTTGGGTGTTATTTGGAAATCTAATGACAAGTGGAATGGGAAAAACTTGTCACTGACATTATTTCATTCTCATTCATTCGATCCATTTGATGTTAAGTATTAATACAAATATAACCTTAAGTTATTAGTACATAGGTCAAGGTGCGATTGGTGCTTAGTTTAACTTGGTCTCTTTTATTGCATTTCAGGTGTCAAGCTCAGTGATGCTTCCAAGAAACTAGGGAAAAAGTTTGCTACAGGAGCCTCGGTTGTCAAGGTTTGCTGATTTTTATTTTTTTATGGTGTACATATAGTGCATGTCAGGGCTTTTTTTCAGGGAAATAACTGTTTTATCTTTTTCTTCCAAAAGCTCGTTTAGGAAGTTACTAAAAACACATTTTTAGACCCCAAAATAAACCAATCCAAATCATATTTGTCAATAGTGCCAAATAGCAGCGCTATTACCGAGTGGCTGGAGGCTGAAGCATTTTACAAACAATTGAATAACATTGCGGTTTGATGCAACAGCTATTGCAGCCGTGCTAGTGGACAAAATCACAAAATTGAAACTTATTTTTAGCAAATTTGATAAGGAACTGAAACTCTACTTTCTCAGTCACTTCCATGCATTCTATTACAACTAGTACCCACTGTTCTCCTTTCTGACCAACACTGACCCTTCTCTAGCAACATTTCGGGCATTTCCCATTATTTTCTAGCCAGCTTTGACAGTTCACCATCCCCAATCTCTTCAGCCTCCCTTTTCATAGTTTCCTATCATCCCTTAGATATCTGCGGCCATTTTCTGGTGAACCTGTCACTGTCACTGTTTCCTGCCAACCATGACCTTTGCTACCTTGCTTTGTTCTGTCCCTGTGTTCTGTTTTAGAACCAGGTCTTTCATCACTCTGTCTTGTGCCCTCTTCTACATTTTACCCTTTATTTTTATTTTTTATTCTAGTTGGTTATATTTGCGTCCAGCCTGCTTCCTGCTATTTTACTATAGCATCTTCGGGGTCAGTTGTTTTGTTTTGCTATTTGTGATTGACAACTATGATCCAAACACCCATGTACAGTTGTTTCATATATTATTGACATAATGTCTTATACTATTGTGGATTGATTGGTTTCAGGGCCCAACTGAGAAGGAACAAATTGATGTTCAAGGGGACATAGCTTATGACATCGTGGATTTCATTACAGAAACATGGCCTGATGTAAGTAATTTTGATCGCTGGATGTTTGGCATTGTAATCTAATTTAATATTTAATATGCATGTATTCCTGGCAACCAGTGTAAAGAAGCAATGAAAAAAGAAAATTAGGAGTTATGATGTTTCAGTAATATAAATTTTCATTCCAATTTGCTTCTTCATTTGTGGAAAAGAGTCTAGTCGATGCTTGATTTGGTTATAGAAACTCCAGGCGGAAAATGTGCTGTTCAAAGTGGCCATCTATCTTTGACATCAGCTTATATGATTTATTGAACATTTTATTTGGTTTGGTTTACCTAGGATACTACTTCTGAATGTAGTTAACATATTTTGGGTATAATATTTGTTTCTATTCCCTTTAGTGAACAAAGTTTGTTGATATTTTGGATCATATGTAATCTATCACCATATACTAGTAACCATATACTCTGTAAAATGATATGCTTACGCATTATATTTTGTCTTTTTTTACCAACAATGACATTGATGATTATAATGGTGTTTGAAAATATTGGCATATGTTTTTTCCATAGATGTCATTGACCAAGCTAGGTCTACTTGTTGCTATTGAAAGAGATTTTGATAGCGTGACCTTTTTTCAATTTCTGAGCTCCACTTGTTTGACAATTTCAAATGATGTAATTCTCTTGAACAAAAGTGAACTAATCTTGTTTTAGTTAAAGACATTAATCTTTTGAAATGCATTTCATATGCTTTCTTTGTTATGCATAATTTCAAAACAATACGCCATCGTTATAACTCCCCACCTTCCCTCGTTTAAATAGCAGCAAAAACAGTTAGGGTTTTCTTCTATTTTCCTGTTAAAGACAAGTTTCCATGAGATTTAATAGGAATGAAGTAAATGTAAGAAAAAAGTTGGAAGGAAAACTTTGTATCTTTAGGTTTATTTCCTTTCTATTTTCTCATCAACCTAACAAGGGGAAATTTTATATTTAAAAATCTTCGTTCCCTATATTCTTTCGCTCCATCTAAACAATTGAGTAAAATCCCCATGAAACATTTCTCGTGCTCATGTATGGACAAGATATCGGGGTGAATCTATCTAGTATGTATGGGAAAATAAATATAGATCTAAAATAGATAGAGGCAGTGAGTAGGTGTTCCATGGTCCTTTGTCTAGTTGATCCTGCTGTTGTTCCAAATCTCTGTTTTGACTGTGTTCTACACGTGTCTGGTTCTCTTTATAAATGCAATTAGTTCCTTTACCCCAAGACATTAGAACTTATATATGATTGAAAATCTTTCTTCCTCTTGCAGGTTCCAGAAACAGCAATTTTCTTTATAGAAGATGGGAGAAAAGTGCCAGCTGCTTGATTTTATTATCCTAGCTTTAAAACTTCAGACTGATTGCAAGACTACTATATTACTGTAATACCCCCTCCCTCCTTTCCCATATCCCCCAAGAAACAAACATAGTGTGGCCCAGGTGGACATCAGCATATGTATTTTTTGGTTGAACTATTACTCAATTAATGGGATCTGTGTAGAGGCAAAAGGAAGAAAAGGCTCGTTTGCATCATTTTTGTATTTTCATCAAGGCTTTTAGCCATCTACGGGAATAAGGTTCTGCTTCCCTAAATTGCCAAGAGTAATTTTTTTCATCTGACCTGCCTCGCGGAATCTTCTAACATATGTTTAGAAAAATCTATTTTGGGGTCTGATCATGAGACCAAAATTTAAATCAATTAAGCTCTTTCATTTATCATAAAATTTTTATTCTGTTCGTACTTAGGAGGAAGGAGATAGGAAATGGGGTGCAACTGAGTGAGTCCCTTGGAGAATCAAACGTGTCCCTTTATAAGTCGAATGTAGTATACGAGTGTGCTAGTGTAGCAAAATTTTATTTCTTTTTTAAACGTTCGTTTGGGTGATTTCAACGATAAAACAAAGATGCACTCAGTCTATCATGTCTTTTCTGTATTTATTATCATTATTTACTCATCGGTGCTTAATGTCGTCATTGTCATTTGCGAACTGATTTATAGTGCTAGAATGGTTTATGTTTCGAGTTTAAGTCTTGAAAATCGTGTATATTGCTTGAACAATTAGAGTTGAAATGATGTAGAGCAAATGACCAGAGATGTCGCACAAATTTGAATATTTAGATTATGTAATCAACATTAAATGATTGATTTTATCATTGGCGTGCTATTTTTAATCTCTTCTCAAATGAAAACATGTGATGATACATGGGTTTTACTATGTGATTTGTTCTTGCATTCTTGAATGGAAACCAAATCTTTCTGTGTATGTTTTGAATGGGAAAAGATCCTGGCGTGTGAACACGTGACTTTTAGTATTTAATAATTTGAAAGCGTGCACTGTGAACACTTTTTGACCAAGATTCAGAAACATGACTTGGTAAAATTAAAAAATAAAAACAAAACAAAAAATGTAATGAAATGCATAGGAAGTGCAAGTTGCGACTTATAATGGAGCCCTAACAAGTTCGAATATTCTTACATGTACATGTACGTATAATTAAATATAGATTTCATCATCTCAATGCAAGGATTAAGAGTTATTCGTGTTTAAAAATTGTTCAACTTGAAAGATTATCGCATGTCATTTACAATACATATTCATTATTCAAAAAATTTCACATCTCATTTCATTCTTTTCTCGAATGTAACATCCCATCCATATAAATCATTCTTTAAGTTTCTCCTAATTTAAAAGCAAGTAAACGTATGCATTTGCTCCAAAGAAGTAACGCAAAACTACAAATTTTCAGTATGTTTTTTTTTTTTACAAGCAAAACTTTTCAGTATGTAAATGTAAAATGATGAATTGTACTTTATGAACTATAATCAGTTCAAACCAATCAGCATCAGAGGAAAAAAAACAGCAACATTTTGCCAAGCCGTGAAAAAACATCGTACTACTATTACAAACAAACACCAACCTAGCTAGGCGAATTTTCATGTTCATGAAGCTGATCATGGTGAAGAAACTAAGTCTTCCTTTAAATAATATTGAATCCAAAAGGTTTTTCTTCTCTTGTGATCTTGTCTCGTTTCTATCAGTTTCTTTTGAGCATATCCTTGTAACGTAGGATAGAGTCAAGCCTTTGCAACCTCAGTTGCTGCCTAAATCTGTTGATAAAATCATCAGCCTTTGCATCCACACCTTCCTCTTCTCTTTCCTCCACTATCTCCTCACCACTCTTAACCTCACCTTCGGATTCATGATTGACTTCTTTCACCGACTCCGACCTCTCAAACGTCAAGGACTTAAGCCTCTGTAGGATAGAGGGAGCAAGGGTTAATTGTTGCTCGACCGAGTTTTGTCTTTCAATCTTACCTCTCTTGAAACTAAGATCAAAAGACCTAACTCGACCGAGTAAAGACATGGAGGGAACTTGGTCAAGATTTTTCTCGATCAGACCCTCCTTGGTTAGGTTAAGTTCTTCAATCTCAGTTTTATTTAAATCGAGATCGAAGGACTTAGCCTGATCCTCAGAGTAAAAGGAAGGATTTTGGTTCAAACTTGATTGAACTGGATTAAGTTCTTGTTGATCAACCCCGTGAGTTGTTGTTAGTTGGTGATTGTGATTGTGATAACCGAAGTTGAAAGACGTGAGACGGTCTAGTAGTGAGGGAGAACGAACGAGTTGTTGGTGGTGTTGTTGTTGCTTTTTTGTGGTGTTAGCGAAACGAGAAGTGATGGCTATGGTTCCGATGACAAGGTTGATGAATACAAATAAAAACGAGGGTGTGAGCCAACTTGTCATCACACCATAAACTGAAGCTGCTTCACTCATGTGTTCTACTTTTGGGTCGTTGAGAGATAGATAGATAGATACAATATGAGAATGAATGGTGTCTCGTCCTTCTTGTGAAAGTGGTGTCGTGTATATATAAACAAAAGGGTTTGACGTTTGTTTTTGTTCAGTTGTTTCTTTTTTATTATCAGTTTGTTTAAACGTCAGGGACTTGATAAGTGCATGGTATTATTCTTTATTCTTTATTATGTTGTTTAACAACTATGGGAATATTATTTTATTATTTGAGTAGAATCATAGCATCGCCCACGTCTTAATTGAATGTGATTGATTTTTGTAATTATATAGCAAATAGATAAAGATGTCTGAATTCACACTGGCCAACTACGTGCTGTTATAATATAAATTAACCATTGATTAATAATTATGTTTTGTATTTTGTGTTTTAAAAAAATTTAAAAGTTTATGTATATAATGAATATATTTTTCTGTTATATAAATTATTAATTAATTATTATGTATAATTTTTATATTTTAAAATCTTATATACATAATAAAAAAAATTCACAACGATAGATGTTGCTGAGTAATGAACAATGTAATATAATAGTAAATATTATTTTTTTGATCAAATGAAGACCTAAAAAATGCTTGCATTAATTAGTAAAAAATAAAATATAAAATGTATTAGTTGATGGAAATCATGCTCAGAGAATGGGTAAATATTTTGTATGCATTCGACTCTTAGTAAATTTTTGGGTATGTAAAACAACTTCTAGAAGAGTTTTATTTAAAAAATAAAATAAAATCACTTGGTGGTATAGGAAATTTATTCTACAAATTATTGACGAAAACTATATTGAAATTAATGGGATTCCTTGATTTCTGCTAAATTTGTGTTTATCTTACAATTTTATGTTTAAAAGAAGAGGGTCGAGTACTGTTTACTTTTCTTGCTTTTTTTTTTTTTTTTTTGTTAATAGTAGTACCACCTGTTTAATTAATAAAATTCTCTGAAAAGAGTGTGTATCTTTCTAGAGTCTATTGTTTGACTGAAGCTTAGGCTTGTTTTTAGTAACATATGTGTGTGGTTTATTTCAAAAGAGGATATAACTCAAATAATAATAGGAAGATATTTTTTTTAATGACAATAGGAAAATATTAATTGCCAGTAATGCTATATCGTTTTATTATATATCTTATTATTTCTTCTAATATTTTATAAAGCATAAATTATATAAAAAATAGATATATTTAATTATTTAAAATATAAATAAATTAGATTATATTTTTATATGGAAAAATATATTTTAAATACTGCAAGAAAATTTAAAATTATTCTTTATTATTTAATATAATGTGACGCAAGGGTCGGTGCAGTGCATGCTCATGCTATCGTAAGTAGCCTTTGATTAGTCACGAGGTCTTCTGTTTAGACCTAAAATAATAATCTGAAAACTAACCAATATTATAGTATTTTTTTTGAAAAAATATGCCTTCGTATCTATCTGTTGGTAATTTTTTAAGGAATAGTTAGTTTGAGAGTTGTTAAAATTGTTATTTTATTCCTTGCAGACAAATCTGACTTCAACATATATGTTTGAATACTGTTTACCCTAATCAGTGATTTGGACTTCTAAGGTGTGTAATGATAAACCATTAAGAATTCAGAAAGAGATCAATTTTTTTAGCTTCTCTTTACTTATCATAGCACCATTGATTTCTAACCACATGCTCCATTTTCTAGCTATTGGACACGTGGGTGTCTCAATGTTTCTGGATTTGTTTGATTTTTTGGCTTAAAAATTAAGCTATTATATAGAAGAAATATTTTTGTTTAATGTTTGATTTAGAAGATATTATGTGAACAGTATAAATTAAATAGACATGTTTTCTTTATTAACAATACTATACACGTTTTCTTCTAAACTTTTATATACTTTCGATCATTTATTGTTATTGAATAAAAAATAATTGAGAAACTTATCCTTAATATTTTTATAAAACACAATTTTATTTTTTTACAGAAAAAAACTTATATGAAAATGCGGAAAAAAATTTAATTAATTTTTCAATGAAAGATAATCATGTTTTATCAAAAACATAGTATAAAAATCACATTTTTATCAATAAGTGAGTATTAACTTCTTTATACATTTTTAATGAGTCAATAATTAAAAAATAAAATTATTTTCTTTCAATAACTTAAATCCATCAATAATTAAAAAATAAATATTGAAAAATTATAAAATTTATTACCAGTAAGGATTGGAAATATAAATTATTTTTATTTATACTCACTTGTTTTATAAGAATTAAACAAGTTATAATTATAATTTTCTTGAAATACCTAACTTGATTTTTCTAAAATAACAAATGGATACAAGTTAGAAAATACATTTACTAATTTAAACCTAGTTATTTTTTAGAATAAATATATTTATAAATACAATTATATTTTTTTCTAATATAATTTATTAACTTACTCCAAATGCATATATATCAAAAGAAAATTGGGAGCTATGGTCCATGAAGTAAGATCCACCACTGGCTAAAGCCCAAATGACATAACATTACGTTCAACAAAGTGATCCACTACTCACCTTCCATTTTTGTTTGGGCTAGCTAGGCTTTCTTTCGGCTCAAGAGAATTTGCTGTTCATTCACCACTTTCATAACTGCACAATTAATGGCACCACCTAAACAAAATAATCTTGACTCTCTTAAAATATAGTTTTCATTACTTCTTCTCTTGAATTTTCATTCTACCATTATTTAAGTTAAATCAAAAGAAAGTTCACCACAAAAAATGGTTTAATCAAATTAGTAAATACATAAAACTGCATAATGAAGATTCAAACCGGAAACCATTGAATAAGCTTGAACAATTTTGCATAATAGTTGATCTATGGACTTTGTGGTTCAAGTGTCTTTCAAAGATATAAAACGCACAAAAATAATCTTCATTTTAGTTTTTAATATATGGATCAAATAAGTCATTCCTGAACATTCTCTTTTTTCTTTTTCATTTGATTTTGTCAAAAAAATTGAAGTGGTTTTGTATTTCATACTTTGTTGCATTGAATGCAGCAGGCATAAAATGACATGTTCCACCGTCCACTCTTCCAATCCAAAGCTGCGTGAAAGTTTGGAACCTGAAATGCATTCCTTAACCTTATACTAGGCAATCAGTGAGAGACGTCAATAGGTTACTCTACCACCCATGAACACCTAGGGAAGAAAATATTCTGCATCAGTTTATCCATATTAAAGTTTTGACCACTCATAATGCAACTTTTCCTATGATTCCAAACATTCCACACTACAGCAGTCCACACAACCCACCACCTATCACTAGTCTTTCTTTTCTCCTTGTGATTACATGTTGCCACATATGAGTCCTTGGATTATTCGATAAAAAATATTTAGTAGACAATTATAATATATAAATAAATAAATAACTAGTTATAGTTATAAGGTGTGAAGGAAAAAAAAATAAAAAAAAACTTTTTTGAGTGATTTGACTGATGATTAACTACATATAAAATAAAGTGGTATTCGATAATATCATGCAAAAACTCACCCATCCATAAGCTATGACCTAACATTCAAAGAAAATGTAGTCTCCTCCGTACACCCTTATCATTCACATAAATAGTTATCATCAGCTAGTCGAATATGTCCCCTCCTAAGTTTATCCTTAGTCTGTAATTTGTCGATGATGACCCTCCAAATCAGAAATCTTACTTTTGGTGGAACCTTGAGCTTCCAAATGATGGAGAAAATATCATCCTCATGTGAGATTTATATTCCTCCTGCATGACAGACTAAGCTGTCTTGACTGTGTATTTTCCTGAATTATCAACAATCCACCGCCAAGCATCCCTCTCATTATGATTTACAGTGACAAGTACTAATTTGTTCTTTAATTACTGCACCAGGTTTTCTTCCCAACAAACCATCCCCTCCTCTACTTTAAGTTCCATTCACAATGATCTTTTCCAAATACTTATATTTCCCACAACCTCCAATTTTTTCCAAAGACATAAGAGTCTCTTCACCCAACCAAGCGTTTAATCAAAACTTAAACTCACCCCATTACCCAACTTAGGTGCTCCTAGCCTATTAAACCACCTAAACTCAAAAGTCAATGGGTCACCCATCCTCAAAACTTTAGTCACACGGATGGATTCTCCTTTCTTTAAAGAAATATTTTATATTTGATGATATTCTCTTCAAAGAATAGTAACTTTCTTCGACCTCATATCTTTAGTTCTTCCGTGAAAGATTATAAGAGTATATCATGGAACTTTAACAGATTTGTATGCACAAAATCTGTTATACATAGTTCTAGATATTACACATGATATATCTAGCCTTTTTTCTGTTAAACTTTAAGATCTCAAACTCCATTGGGCTCTACTTTCTTCCTCTGCGATAAAAATATCTCTCTTAGTTATGATATTTTAGAATTAATTTTGAGTATACTTGGTGTACAACTCCGTGTGATCAACCTAGTAAGGATAGTCATCGCTAGTGCAAGTTAGATTTGTTCATAGAAGATCCTTCTGCTATGAACAAATGTGATGAGTTTGTCATCTTGAATCCTTTTCTATAGTTGTTGTAAGATGTTGTAATATCTTAAAATTTTAGTCATCAAAATTTAAGTATTTTATATTCTTTTGTTTGTTTGTTGTGATGTGTTGTGCAGTGTAGTCTCTTGTTAAACCAATTAATCGGGTATGTGAAATTTAAATTATGATTTGTCGATGATAAGTTAAATTCTAATTAATTGATTTAAGTTCCTTTTCTACGCTATAAGTTTGATTATAATTATTCACTTCCTTGCACGTTATGGTGGTAAGGTTTTGAGAATGAGAGACTTGATTCCAAATTGGTTATAAGATTAAAATGTGGTGAATACCCTATTTTGGTTATGGAGACTTGACTCCACATTAGTTATAGAATTAAAATGCGGTGAATACCCTATTTTGGTTATGACAAACATTGAGTGCAAGTCTCTGTTTGGATGCTATGTGAAGCTAAGTGATGTTCTTTTGTGAAGCTATGCGAGTTAATTTTAGGTTATGTGTAATATTTCATTGTTGTCATTGATGTGCTTAATGATTATGTTTTGGCTCTTGTGATATTTTATATGTTCATGTACTTAGTATTATGCAATATGTTGGAGGTATTCCACAATTGAACCTAAAGCAATATGTTGGTTGTGGTGAACATGTAACGAGTGTGTAAATCTAGAGGAGTTGTGCTTGATGGTTGAGTACCTGGTTTGATACATGATTTGTAAGTAAAATGAAAATGTTTGGGCAACATGTTGCAAGAGCGGACAAGATTGGGAAACCCTAGGTGGTCATAGTGAAATGACATGGCTCTCGATGAGGATATATGTCAAATTACTTTTATAAAAAAACAAGCGATTATGGATGAAGAGGTGTATCAACTTCTTCCTTCCTACGAGAAGAGGTGATAGGAACAAAGATTTTGAAAAGTGTTGTGTGGTGACCACATAATGTCACAGAGTATAATTACTCCGCACATGTTCTGACCACTATCTAGCACCACATGTAGTAATTTTACCTGACGCAAGCTGATTACCCTAAATACTCGTGGATAGATTTCGGCTATAGGGAAAGTGGAGAACCATAATCCTTTATTTAAATGATTTATTTAGTGAAAGTTCTCATATTCAATTTCTTTTATATGCAAAATTTTTTGTAAGCTAATAACAACCATATATCACAAGTAGGATTAGTCTCACGACATTGATTAATAAAAACTTGTGATTTCCAGCCGATTAAACAAAACTAAAGAAATTCTTGTTTAATATGATGTACTAAAAAGTTTAATATTTCTTATGTTTATTCATACTCTTGCATACAGCTGGGTTGAATTTAAAACATAATTCTATAATAAATATTGATAAAATTAAAATTATAAATAACCAAAAGAAATATTTTTCACGTGCAAAATATTAATGTTTCGTATTTTTAATACGATTTCAGAAATGTTACTCACATGTACGTAAAAACTTTTTAAGATGCAAGATTGACACCATTAAGCTACCTGGGGCCCAATAATAGTTTAATATATTTTATGGAGGTTTCTTCGGAATTCAGCTTTGTAGGAAGAAGCCAACTCAACAACCATGGGAATGTTCTTCAAAAGCGCGTCTTTCAGCCTTAATAAAAGGGAAGATTCTAAAGTTATGTATTTAACATAAGAATTTTATATTAAAAATAAGCTCACAACTCATTTTAGATCTTGCACATGGTTCGGAGCATGGGATGAAACACTTTTAGGTTGGTATCTTGCTTCCTATGGTAGCATGATTATTTTGTCACAGGAAAAAAAGGAGTAAACCCCGTTTTGTTATTGAAAATGCTGAGAATTATAAAATAATGTCTAGAAGAATTAAATATGTATTATTTTTTTCTTTAAAATATCTGCATTCAATCTTTGAATTATATTATTTATTATTATTTTAATCTTTTAATTTAAGTGAAAAAAATAAAAATAAATTAAATTATTCGATCTTAATGGATAATATATTGTTCCTAAGAGTGAAAGATAGAGGGGACCAAAAGGAGCAAGAGGGTGGAGTGAGTAAAAAGAAAACAAAGGGATGAGAAGGAAACCTTTAGTGTTTAATTGTTTGTGTCACACATTCTGCTTAGAATTTTGTTCCTTTTCAACTACGAATCGAAGTTTCAGAGTACATGTTTTATTTTTTCTGTGGGGTTGGGACTTGAAAATTAAGGAAAAAGAAGATATAGGAGTATTTTCAAAGACTAACTGGACCATGTTGTGTGTGTACGTGGTTATATTCTTCGTTGCTTGTCCATTTCCTCATAACACGTGACATTTTTATTGTTTGCTAAGTGGGGTTGATGACGTGGAATTTGAATGAAATTTATACCATTGAATGAGGTCCCAACTAACCTGGTTTATACTTGATATATACATGGATTTTGTTCCACTTTGTCCGTGGTGAGCCACCACATAGTTTGTGTATATTAATCAACGGGCACTTCATGTTTGATGATCGCATGGTCTTGAGTCTTGACATCAATACCATTTTGATACCACGAACGAGGCTGTTGGTGGTTGTCAAGAATATTTGGTAGGTTTCACTATCTTGGCTCGGAATGTAAATTTAACTAGTCCAATGTATACACTTTACATGATCATGCTTACGAGACGTGAAATTATAATTGTAACAAGTCAAAATACAAAAGCACAAATTGGGAATGAAAAGAAATGGATTTTCATGTTTTATTTTTCATTCGTGTATTATTTATATAAACAATTTTTTTCAAAAAATCTTAGGCTCTAAGAGTTTTATATAAAAATAAATTTGTTTATAAAAAATAGATAATTAAAGTTTATACTAATAATAACTTTAGAGTTAAATTTTGTATTCTAACAACAACTTTAAAGTTAAATTTAATATAAATTTTAAAGTTTGTACTTAGACAATATTCTCATATTGAGAATATGTTGATATTTGAATTTGACCATCTCATTTTGTTGAGGTGTCCTTATACATGAAGTTTGGAAAACTATCTTATGATCTAGAAAATAATTTCTTATATCATTTCTCATATATTTAACCCTTTTGGTATATTATATTTCTATCGAAGAAAATTTTTTTTTAGTGTTTTTTGACTTCTTTCTTATCAATTAGCAAATAGATCCATAATGCTCATGAGCAATGAGCAATTGTCAACAATAGTAAGAAAATACAAAGCACCACAAGATGAACAAGTTCTATAGATCTCATACATCGGAGTGTATCAAATCAAATATATTAGAAGCTTAATTTTTAATTAAAAGAAATATTTCTCTAGTTTGTTTTGTTCTTAGCATGTATCACAAACTTTATTTTTAAAAACACTAATTCTATTTTCATTGTCATTGAAAATTAATTGAGTAGTCTTTAAAGATGAATGCACTAACCTTTTAACTTCTCGAAAGAAATAGAGTACATCCCTTCGATCACCCCACTCCAATAAGTATCTTTAAGGTGCGGTCACAAATTACCAGCAAATTATACATTACAATTTGATTCATCTGATTTTTACCATTCCTTCCTTAATAGAAGGAGTAGTATGTCCATTTGGAAGCCCATCAACATTCAGACATGCCCCTTACATTGCACAAATGGTGCATTTTACCATTCCTTCTTTAGTAGAAGGAGTAGTGTGTCCATTTAGAAGCCCATCAACATTCAGACATGCCCCTTACACAAGTGGTGTAAATTTCTTGTCAAATGATTTGATATCTAATTGTCAAGTATCCATAAATTATTTATAGACACATCAGTCATGATTTGATATTCCATTATTAAGTATCCTTAAATTATTTTTAAACACACTAGTCAATTTCTTTTGGAGTGACTCTAAATAAATTAAACATTTAATTAAATATTTCCACGAGAATATCATGAATCAATTCGCATATTTTATTACTCACTAGTATATTATTTAGGGTTTATATACGCGAAACTATTTTAAAAAAATATTGTAATCTCTAACGACTTTAAACAAAACAAATTTATTTTAAAAAAATAACTAACATCTTTCTAATTAGTCTATTCAGTTAACAACTTCAAAGTTAAATTTTATATAATAACATAATTTATTAACAAGAAAATTTTCTTGTTACAATATTACCGTTCAGTGTTTCTGAACGTCTAATTTTCTAACAAATTGCACATTTATTTTTATATATATAAAAGAGTGGACCATTTATTCTACTAGAAGAATAGGATCTCCTACCATCCAAACACTCTAATGCAAATTAATTTAGCCATATATCTTAATTACATTCATTGGTTCAAATTCAATTATGTTTAATTTTCAGACAAAGGGTTACCAAGATAAGTGCAATTAAACTAATTGGCTTATAAAATTGAGTTTTGATCTTCCAAAATTATGTATTGCAGTAAAAATATTCCAAATAGCTGAAGTACATTCAGGGGTAAAAAGTATGCATTTTATTCCTCTTGTGTGACGCCTTTAGCTTTCAATAAAGAAAGACTGTTTTCCAAGTCTCCATGATGGATAATCTTCATGATAAATTTTGCAATATTCATTTCCAAGAAGAAAAAAAAAAAGGAAATTACAGAAAATAAGAAGCCAATTTTTTATATTTTGTATAAAGAAGGTCCAATCAGAAAGGACTTTTAGGTTTAAAAACTCACTTTAGGCCTTGTATTATGCTGTCTTTGAGAAAGAAAATCCTCCTATAATCAATTGTCATGATGCAACTTCAAAATGACTTGTCATTAAGTAGTGTCCCTGAATAAGGGACCTTATCTTTGTCAGCTTGATACCGCATATGGGCACTGAGTTCCATTCATATAAATTAATGCTTGGACAGACAATTTCCTAAGATAAAATAAAATGTGTACACCAACATTACATTGGTCCCACTAACTAGGACCTCTTCCCTTCAAAATTTCAAATATAAAAAATTAATTAGCAGAAAAATATTTTAATATTAATTTTCAACAAATTCAATAGATTTTTCGCATATAATTTAGAATAAAAATGTGTACATGCATCAGGATTTTGCATATGGACCCTACCCCTACCAATGCTGTAATGTTGAAATGGTGCATGTGGACAGCAAAAGATTGTGCACCACCACCATGATCTTGAGGCTATATTCTTTGCACTACAATCCAAGAAAACCATCACTCTCTGCTGGCCAACTAATCTAGACTATTATAACTTGCCATGAGACCCTTATTTTATTTTTTGAAATTATTAGATGATCCAAGATTATTGTTTGGATCATAGTCTTAATTAACTTTTACATAATACTAATAACATGTTGGTAACATATTTCTTTAAACACATTCTGCTCTTGATTGATTGAATTATGGTAAAAAAAAATTAATTTTTTTTATTTTATAAATTTTAATAAATTTTGACTAATTATAAAATAAATAAGAATAAGTATATTGGAGGATATATCTTGATCCACATACCAATTTCCCTTTTTTCCCAGTCTAAGCAATTAATGTCTGTCACTGATGCACCGATTAATTTGTTCCATTTCATACAAGCACCTATCAAAGTGCTCTTGTCATCTTTCATGCAGTCTACATTTTGTTCAACTTGTTTTCTTTTTTTGGTCAATATTCATATGATGCACCTCTCAACAAGGCATAGTTTGGGGACAGGATTTATTGCACTGATTCCCTTATCAGAGGCTTTCTTTTTCTTTGGAAAAGAGTTTTGAAAAGCAAATGTCATCTTATTTAGAAATCGGAACAAATCACCTTGATATTAACTTACATTAATATTTTATAAATTGTGCCTCAAATAAAAATTGGTCTAAAGAATATAAAACTTTGAATTCCTTTCATCACATATAGGCATGTAGCTGTCTTTGGTTTCATAATAAGTTATGACACATAATTAATAGAAGTTACTTAACATTAGAAGAACATTTATATACCATTGTTTGATTTAAAAGGCTGGGAAAAGTGGTTGAACATACTTTTTAATAAATTCGTTTAAAACATCAAATATATTTTATTACTGATTCAAATTTATTAAAAATTATAATATCATAAAGAGATTTACTAACTAACTGATGTTCATTGAAAATATAACTTTTTAACAAATTTCAATCTTAGTTTTACCAAAAACTTATTTCAAACATATAGATAATTTGGTATAAGACCGCACAGATAGAATTATTTCAATTCACCTGATATGATTTTTAATTGGAGTATCAATTAATTATAAATTAGATTTAGTAAGAATTAAAATTAACAAATTCACTATGAAATAAATTACATGTGCAAATTTACATGTGGGAATGATCTCTTTAGTGATTCAAACTGTATTTGTTTATATTTTTTAATGGCTAAAATTTTTTCTAATGAGCAAGATTATATGACTCAATACACCTCAAAAAGTTGCATAATACTTAGTAATATGATAATCTGATTGGATTGCCAAGAAAGATTTATGTGTTTGTGAATTTCAATTGTGGTGCTCCATAAAAGTACACTGCCAAAAAGTTAGGCAACAATCAACCTGAAAAGGTTATTGGATGGTGCAATATGTGATGCCATAAAACTCTTGACTTAATGGGGTTATTGCTATTGTCTGATTTTTTTTCTTATCCTCTCATGAGTTGATTAAAATGGTCCTAAATTTCTGCTTCTTGTCCATTATTACATAGAATGTCATGGGGGTCCATATTTTACCATTATTTTCAATGTCTTCTTCACCACTATTGTAATAGTATTAACTTGTTAAAAAAATTACAGTGTTGAATGTGTGGGATGTGACAGAATTAATCATTTTTATTGCAATTTGCAAATGCATGTGATTGAAATGGTGGCTTAACAAATCTATTACATAATGGGTTGGACTCTCTGGATGCTTTGCTTTTTCCCTAAACAAGCTGCAATTTAAAATTGATCATCATCATCATAATAATAATAATAACTTGATTGATGACCATTTATTGTGTGTTGCACAAGTCAATTAAGCATTAATTTATATGAGATCATGTGAGTGAGATTCAGAACTAGATTTTGCCACATGGCACACCTTATTATTATTTTCATCAATAAATCACTATCTCAAGATGGCCAACAAGACCTTCCCAAAGGGAAGAGGAAAAGCAACTAGGCAACCTCCATTCAACTTAAATCAAAGTAAAGTTTGGTAATTATCCTCCATTGACAACAACAACAACTTAAATCTGACTTTCCCACTGAAAATTAGTAAACAAAATTAAAAATAAATAAATACACATTTTTTTTCTTAATACAAAAAAACAGTGTTCTGTTTTGTTCTGTTTCTGAACCTCTCTGTCCCACCCCAACTGCCTCTCTCTATGAGAACGGTTCTGTTACTTCACTTTTTCCTTTCTTGAGTTTCCTTGAAGTGTGTGTGGATTGTGGAATACACAAAGTGCATATTTTTATTTCTTTGCATCAATTTTATATACTTGATCTAGTTACCAACTCCAGTGGAAAGAGTTCAACTTTCTAGTGTCTTGTTTCTAATAATTTCTACCCCTGCCATGGAAGACTCTGTTGTGTTCTGTTTCTCTCAATTCATGAGCTCAAGTTCTCAAGACACAACAAGTCTTCTCCTTCTGTCTCTTACCCTTTTCACCAAAGACTCTTCTGCCTTGTTTCATAACCTTCCTTCTCATTGCTTTGGTGTCACTATATGTGGGTCTTCTTCAATTTAACCTCTATTTGTTCTTGATTCAAGTAATAAGCTTCCAAAGCTGTAGTTTTTCTTTTCTCCTATTTGTAGTCCTGTAGTTCTGTTGATTCACTTCTGAAGTGATTGTATTTGGAGTTTGGTGTGGAGATGGGGGTGGTTTTGGCACTGATTTTGCAGCTGGTGAAGCTCTGCATCATTGGCTTTGTTGTGGCATTCCAAGGATCTCAAGGTAGGTGGTTCTTAATTCTTAGAACTCTTGTTGAAGTTAATGTCTTCAGAAACTTTGTGCTGTGTTTGTCAAAGGTTATGACAAAACTTATGCTTAGGCTAGAAGGACATGATCTGGATCAGCATACATGGCATTTTTAAGTTGCAAAATATCATAGAGAATCCAAACATCATAGTTTGGTTTGCAATCAAACTTTGGTCTAAATCCATGGAGCTAGGATAACCAAAGGAGGCATTTGATGTCCTCTTTCTGTTGTCCTCTTGCATTGCTTAAAAAAATCTAATTGTGGTGTGAATATATATTAAAGAAAAGGCAAGTTGCAGGTAGGTTTTGAACCTATTATTGCACCCTTTATTCTTGTTGTGAACCTAAGTGCCACTACAATCAAAATACATTGGCTTCTTACAACAGATTCAGCTGATAATCACTGATAATTACTGATAGATGCATATAGATTTTACCGATTTAAGAAAGTTGTAACTTGTGACTCACATAATCATTTGAAGCCGGAGAGTTTCTTCTAGTGAAGATACTTTTTGCATGCGGATTGGTTTCTTATCCTCCCCGTAATCACTTTAAAACTAAAGAGGTACATCTAGTGAAGGTGCTTTTTGCACGTGGATTGATTTTTCATCCTCTTTACATACTCAGTATAAGAAGTTAGTGTTGTTCCCTAAATGTTTAAATTTGTAGAACTAGAAAAGTGATTTCTAAATTCTTTTGCCTCTCGATTGAAGTGAAATCCTCTATTTTTATTTCAAATTTAATTGTCCAAATAAACTGCAAAGTAAATACATAACCAGAAGAGAAATACCAAGATTCCAAAATGTTAAATTTTATAGTAAGATATTGCTGATGTTAGCCCATTTGGTTTCCGAACTAATCAGCCAAAGTCATCTAATTTGATAATTGAGTTAGTTGATTAAAAAAAATTGATCACTTTTCCTTCTCTTCCATGGATTTTTTGGCTTTCCAACTGATAATATCTTCTTCTAGGGTCTGTTATATCCCCATCTCCAGCATTGCTTCCAGTCATTCATCCGAGTGAAGAAGCACCTGGTCCTCTCCATCATGAACTGTCTTGGGGAAGCAGTCCACAAAACTCACCTCCAGATCCAGATGGTATATCTAATCTATTCTAAAATTAAATCTAAAATCATACAAAATAAAATGAGTTTGAATTTTGAGCTTTTTGGAATTGATTATTCATTATACTGTCCCTACTAGCTTTTGCTGGTACTTAAAACTTATGTTCCGTCTTTCGGGGTTTGTCATATCCCCAGCTCCATTAAGCATACCTGTGGATCCTTCACCAAGTGAAACACCTACTAGTTTACACCCAAGAGAACCATGGAGAACCATTGCACCAAGCCATCCACAAGTACCTAATGGTAATTTCACTCCTTCAGTCCATTAGGTGATATTGGACTTATCTGACAAAAAAATTGGTTTTTCACCATCCAGGTTCATTCTTGCCCCCTCCAGTTACATTACCACCTCCTACACCAGCTCCAACTCCTCAGATTATAGGATTTGGACCATCTATATCTCCTACTAATCCTAGTACAGGCACCATAACATCATCGCCACCAGTGCCAAATAATGCTGCTCCTGCACCATCAACTGCTGAAGGGAATGTGCCACCACCCATACAACCAAGTTCACCTCAAAGCAAAACAACACCTGCTATTAGTCCTTTTGTATCCACACCAATTGCTCCAGGTATATACATGACTGAAGAGTTTCTTTGTTTTGGTGGAACCTTTCCACTGATAATAACTTCTATTCAGTTCTTCTATTTCTTCTTGAACAGCTCCCGTTACAATACCTTCTGGCAATTTGCCAAAAACTTCACCACTCAGCCAGCCAATTGAACATGGTAGTTTGCCTCCTAAGATCGATGAGAGGAATCAGAGTCACAAGCCAGAGCCAGCTTTGCCAGGTATGTGACAAAACCTTATGTCATATAGTTTGAATTCTTAAAGAATGATTTTACATTTCATCATATCCAGCTAGTTGGTTTAATTGGCCTAAATTACTCTCCTCTGTTGTACACTTGAACAGCAGCAGTTCCAAAACCTTCTACTGAATTGCCGAAAATTTCACCAGTAAGCCAACCAACTGAAAATGGAACTTTGCCTCACAGAGAGGGTGCAAGTAATGGTCGCATTTCAGAGCCAATTTCACCAGGCATGTGATGAAAGTAAAAAGTTGTCACCTCATTTCTTACTTCTGAAATTCCATTTTCATGTTCAACTTCTTGTTGGTATTGAGCCAAAAGTTATGTTCTTATAATGCATTTGAACAGCCCCTATAGTATTCATTTCACCAAGAAGAAATATCAACAACACTGATCACACATTGGAGCCAGTTTCACAAGGTAATTCTACTTGATGGTTTATAACTTAGATTTTTCTTTTCATTGCTAATTTCCTGGAGATACTGACTTCAAACCTTGTTTCTATGGCATTTTGAACAGCCCCAGTTGCATCACCTCCTGCATATTTTCCAAACAATTCATCAGTCAGTCAACCAATTCATCATGGAAATTCCACACCTGATGTTCACAATAGAATTGCAAATAATAGTCACACTAACACCCCAGCACCAGAAATACCACGTATGTTATATGGTCTTACATATCATCTCTAGAATTCAACTATTGTGATTCTAAACTTCCTATGGAAAATACCAAATAGGCCACCCTATTTTACCAAAAGACAACTCCATCCATGTAACCTTATTTTGATGAAAGAAGGGAGAAAATTAAAATTTTGAATCCTAATTTTATCTGATTATCCCTTTTATTTGTCTAATTGGTTTTCCTTTTATTGTAAACATGCAGCATCTGTTACACCACCAAGTCCATTCCCAGTAGATCCACCATTGGTCCAACCAGTCATACCAGCACCAACTCCATCCAAATTACCAGGTAATAATTTCAAGAAAGGACTCTGTTTTATTTATTATTCTTCACCTCCCCGAATGATTTTGTTGTTTATTTTAAAAATGTTATGGTGCATATTTCTGTTAAATCATTTACATCTATATTCTATAGTCTTTCTACTTTTCGAATGATGAAGGTTTATAACCCAATATTATGTATAATTGTATATTTTGTTGGGAAATAAGATTATATATCTCAACAACTGAATTGAAATTAAAAATGACAATCATGACTGGTATGTAATGTTGATAATGATTTTGTGCAATACTAGTTGATTTAATTAGCGCTAAAAATGTGGTGCAGCACCTGTTGTCTCTCCTGCATTAACTCCTTCCGGAAGCTTTGGTTGGAAAAACGGTGGAGAACCAGTTTCTGCACCTGTGCACGAAACACCAAAGCCACTACCGACTATACATTCCCATGCTCAAGGTATAACATTAAACTACTTTGGATGAGTTTCAAATTCTTAACTAGAGGATTGCTCATTGTACTAACAGTATCAATCATTCTTCAATTGATGGAAACTTAATTGGCACAAAACATTTTTTGATGCAGCACCTGTAGTCTCTCCTGCATTAACACCTTCCAGAAGCTTCAATTGGAAAAAAGGTGGAGAACCAGTTTCTGCACCTCGGTACAAAACACAAAAGCCACTACCAGCTCTAGTACATTCCCCTGCTCAAGGTATACAGTAACATTAAACTGCTTTTGATCAGTTGCAAATTCTTTACTAAAGGATGCTGATTGTACTAACAGCATGAAACTAAAGATTTCCCAAACAATACAGTTCACACTTCAAAACTGATTAATTAAAACTGTCAAAGAATTTTATGTCTAACACTCCTTCACACAAGAACATTTACCTTGTATTGCAATTCTACTTAGCTATGTTTAATGGAATGGCAAGATCTGAACTCAAGATCACTTGGTCTTAGAGGCTCTAATATCTATTATCATGTGGAAAAGAAAAAAACAACTGTCATAAAAGCATAAAGTTATTTTGCTGAAGGTACAGTAATGATTTGTTATGTCTAACAAATATAAGGTTGACATCATGCTTGAATTCATTGACAAAAGTAATTTACCATATTTAAAATGATTTTATGTT
Source organism: Hylodesmum podocarpum (assembly GCA_026586105.1). Classification (NCBI taxonomy): domain Eukaryota; kingdom Viridiplantae; phylum Streptophyta; class Magnoliopsida; order Fabales; family Fabaceae; genus Hylodesmum; species Hylodesmum podocarpum. Next base: position 2,198,381 of record JALJEV010000493.1, on the reverse strand, counting down.
CAATAATTTATTATACAAAACCTAATGTTTTAGCTGATGGAAAATGGAGTGAATGGGGTTGTAAGTATTAAAACCAATGTATTTCTATGTAGATACATATTGAGTTAATTTATTCATTTTCTTTTTCTGCTGTAGCTCCTCCTCCAGCACATAAACGAAGGCAATTTCACCATGCTCCTGAGCCACTTATTTCATCTCCTAAATCTCCCTTCAGCAATGAAGGTCATTCTCCTGCATCTTCGCCTTCAAACACATTTCACATGCATCACCATACAAGGACCACGAACATCAGCCCTGCTCCTGCACCATCACATTTGGTTACCCCTTCCATTTCAAAACACCAAGGTTTGGTTTGTTAACTGATCTATTGAATTGTTCCCCAAATTAAGCTTTTCCACAGCAATTGAATACATTACTTTTTCTTTTGTTATTTTTTGTAGACAAACCAATTCCTCCCCCACTGCCAACAAGTAGACCAAGACATCATGCTCCACCACCAATGAACACAGGTACCTATAAAAGTTTGGCAAGCTTATAAGATGCTTCTTCTGTGAAATTGATAAGTAAATGCAGGGAATTTTGATTACTGAAGCTTTTATGCATGGTAGGTTCCGCGGTATCCCCATTCGCATTCCCAATCCAGTCACCTGCTCCTTCTCCATCATTCGAAATATCCCCCCACTCAACCACAAGTAAGAAAGGCTAAACTTCCATGCTCATTACAAATATTTTAGAAAATGTTATCTTTTCATTATCATCTACTTATCCCTGTATATCCATTCTTTGTGTTTGTTATTGCAAGTTCCATTTCATTCTCCTAAAAGATCTCCTTCTCGGCCTTATTCCAAGAGCCCTAAGAAACCAGTCCGGCCTCGTCTTCAAGCATTGCCACCCCCACCTCCCAATGAAGGTTAGTTGGTGCTTTATTTGTTTTATTTCTAGTAAATGAGTTTTATCTAAATGTACTTTTATGTTGACTATTCATCAAACTGAAGTATACATGTTCATTCTTCATCTTTTTAGATTGTATATCACTGGTTTGCTCAGATCCTTATACAAGCACTCCACCTGGAGCACCTTGCAAATGTGTCTGGCCAATGAAAGTTGGTCTCCGCCTTAGTGTTTCTCTCTATACTTTCTTCCCTTTGGTTTCAGAGTTTGCTTCTGAAATTGCCACTGGGGTTTTCATGAAGCAAAGTCAAGTTCGAATTATGGGAGCTGATGCAGCGAATCAGGAACCAGATAAATCTATTGTGTTCGTTGATTTAGTACCACTTGGGGAAGCATTTGATAACACTACAGCCTTTTTAACTTCTGAGAGATTTTGGCATAAACAAGTCCTTATAAAGACTTCCTACTTTGGTGATTATGATGTGTTATATGTGAGCTATCCAGGTATATGTCAATTTTGAATGTCTTTTATCCTCTTCGTGACTTTTCTGGTTAGAAATTTTATGCGGTACTACTCTCTATAGGTTTGCCTCCATCACCTCCTTTGCCTCCTTCAAGCATTACCGTCATTGATGGTGGTCCATTTTCGGGTGGTGGCAATAATGGTAGAACAATAAAGCCTCTTGGGGTTGACATACCAAAGAGGCAGCATAAAGGTGGAATTAGCAAGGGCATAATAGCTATTATTGCTCTTTCAGTTTTTCTTGTAGTTGTTTTATGCTTAGCAGCTGCTTGGGCTGTGATCAAGTACAGAGATCATGTGAGTCAACCAGCATCAACCCCACGGGTTTTACCCCCTCTTACCAAAGCACCAGGTAGTACAAATGGTATTATTTTGTAATCTAGTAAATTAGTGCATTTTCCCTTGTTAGAAATGTTGTCTTGGTTGATCATTTAAAACAACACTATTTCTACCCCAAAAAGAGAGAAAAAAAAAACACTATATTTATCTCATCTTCTAACTTTAGGATAACAATTGTTGGCAGAACGATTTTCAAAACATAAAATATAGAAATTGTTGGCAGAATTATATGCAGAAATAGAGAAGTCCAGTTGCAATAATTTAATCAAAAAATCATTTTCTCAAGTAAGGTGTTTGAAACTTAAATAATTGGTGTCCCATAATTTTGAGTGTTTCCTTGTCTCCCAATATTGTGTCGAATTGGTTGTTTTATCAGGCTTTTGACTATAAACTAACATTTGAATTTTACAGGTGCTGCCGGATCATTAGTTGGAGGTGGGCTTGCTTCAGCTTCGGCATCATTTCGATCTAGCATTGCTACTTATACAGGATCTGCAAAGACTTTCAGCATGAATGACATTGAGAAAGCCACAGATAATTTCCATGCTTCTCGAATACTTGGAGAAGGTGGTTTTGGGCTTGTTTACAGTGGTGTACTTGAAGATGGGACAAAAGTGGCAGTCAAGGTTCTAAAAAGAGAGGATCATCATGGTGATCGCGAGTTCCTATCTGAAGTTGAGATGCTTAGCCGCCTTCACCATAGAAACTTGGTTAAGTTGATTGGTATATGTGCAGAGGTTAGCTTCCGGTGCCTGGTTTATGAACTCATTCCGAATGGAAGTGTGGAATCCCATTTACATGGTACTTAGCTCTTCTTGTTTCAGTCTCAAATACTATTCGAATTGTTTAGTTCTTCAAGATAATGTTTTTTTTTTATTTGGTCTTCTGGTAGGAATTGATAAGGAAAACAGCCCACTTGATTGGAGTGCTCGGATAAAGATAGCTCTTGGCGCTGCTCGAGGACTGGCTTATTTGCATGAAGATTCAAGTCCCCATGTCATACATAGAGACTTCAAGTCTAGCAATATCTTGCTGGAAGATGATTTTACACCAAAAGTATCTGATTTTGGACTGGCCCGAACAGCAGCCGATGAGGTGAACAGACACATATCAACACGAGTCATGGGAACATTCGGGTAACAGTTCTTTCATTCCTGTTTCTATTTTGCGAAGTTTTATGTACTAAGCATTTCTTCACCTCAGTACCCACTGAGATTTCTCTAGCAATAAATTTGTGGAGATTGATCAGTCTAGTTAAAAGCTATAACTCTACCAGTTTAGTCAAATGAACCAAAGACATTTGCCTCTGCAGTTATTTGTATTAAGAAATACAATTTTTTTCAAACTTGTATAGTGTCTGAAACAATTTTTAACTGAGATTATTTTTTAAGAATTGAAAGTATAGCAATAAAAAGAGGTCAGTGCTATCTCTGGTAATTTATCTGGCATCTAAATTAGCCAATTGGCAGAGTGATTATCAAATTGTGCAAAAAATTTATTATTACAGTCTTTATAACCAACTCTTAAAAAGTTTCAATCCATGAAAGTATCTGCACTGTTTTTTGTTGGAAAACTATTGCAATTATTTGTTTTACTATTATGCAGTCCTTGATATATTTTTTCCTTCTTATTTGAAAACCTATTCAGTTATGTGGCTCCGGAGTATGCAATGACTGGACATCTTCTTGTGAAGAGTGACGTTTACAGCTATGGTGTTGTCCTCCTTGAGCTTTTGACTGGAAGAAAACCAGTAGATATGTTAAGACCTCCCGGTCAAGAGAATCTTGTTGCATGGGCTCGTCCACTACTCTCAAGTGAGGAAGGATTGGAAGCATTAATAGATCCATCTCTAGGACCTGATGTGCTTTCTGATAGTGTGGCTAAAGTTGCAGCTATTGCTTCAATGTGTGTACAAGCAGAGGTGTCAGACCGTCCTTTCATGGGTGAGGTTGTTCAGGCCTTAAAACTTGTGTGCAATGAATGTGATGAAGCAAGGGAAGCAGGTTCAAGTTCTAGCTCAGTTGATTTGAGTAGTTCTAGACAACTATCAGATAATTTCCAAGCCCAATTCTCAGCCACTAACTATGATTCTGGAGGTGACATTGAAAATGGTTTGATAGCATCAGAGTTATTCAGCTCATCGGCAAGATATGGAAGGCGAGTATCTGGATCATTTAGAAGACATTCTTACTCGGGTCCTTTGAACACAGGAAGAAGCAAGCGAATGTGGCAGATAATTAGAAAGCTTTCTGGTGGTAGTGTCAGTGAACATGGAACTATGTTCAAGTTATGACCAGGTTACAATTGAGCCAAATTGCAATTTTTGGACTTTCTTTGTGCATATTTTTCACCCTCACATTGTTGATCTGCAGTTCACAACCTACTGAAGGTAAGAGAATAGAAACAAGTTGTAAATAGGTTTTGAAATGTTTTTTCTGCTAACCTGCAAAATCACATGTAACTAAACTGGTACTAACAATTTGAGGAGGGGAAGCAATGCAAATCTAGTTTGAAAAATAGAAGATGGACTTTACTAAGACCTTCATTGGCAAATACAACATACAAAATATAGTTTCTGCATGAGATGCTTATAAATATCTTTATGTTATGACTATAGTTTCTGCATGAGATGCTTGTAGGCTATTTATGCTTTGACGACTTTGTTATTCTCACACCATTTTTTTTATTTTTTTTTTTATTTTTTGGTTATAAAGGAGAAGTCATGTTTAGAATATACAAGCAAAATAAAAAGGTTTTATTTTGTATCTAAATTTTATTAAGACTGATATGACTTTAAATGTGTATTTATTAATTTATTCTTTAAAACATAACATTTTTTTGGAAATTCTCGCACCAATTTGTTAACTCCTTTTACCTACCTTTGACATAAGAATGAAAAGAATAGTAGATTAGTATGATTATTTCACAAATGGAACTTTTTAGTTATTCTAACTTTTTTATTGAATATTTATAGCAATTTTTTTTACAAACCTGTTTTTTCAGATCTGCAAAATTTTAATTCATTAAATTTATTTGAAAAATATGTTCTAATAAGAGAAAGAGAAAATTTATTAAGATGAAAAAGAGAAATAAATAAAGTTTGAGAAAAATATTTATCAATAAATTATTTGTTTTTAGATAATGATAAAAGTTATTCCTTTTTAATAAAAGATTTAATTTATTTTTTAATAACTCATGTATTTTTATTTTTTAGGAAATATAATATTAATTCTTTTTATTGTATTGAATATTCTAGTTTTTTAATACTATTTATTAGAAATTAAAAAATATTTACTCAAATAATTATAAATATTAAAGTGGAGTTTAGAGCAATCTTAAAATTTAAAGTATCTGCTTTTAAAAAATAATATTATATATATATATATTTAATAACAAAATATGTATATATATATTTAACATCAATTAATAAAATATAATATAATTTAAAAATATTAAAATGTTACAATATTTATATGCTAGTTGACAAATTAAACTGCTTAAAATAAATTAGAAATTACGTGATTAATGAAAGTTTAATTAATTTTAATTAAATTTTATAAAATTATGCGTCGCACACATGTGCATGAACTAGTATTGATTATAAAATAATACATTGTTTAATTTTATTCTTGTTTCATATTTAATTTTTTTCTTTTCAAGCATTTATTTATTCACGGTAAAAACAAGAAATGTACATCGAAAATTTAAATCACATTTTCCAATATCATTTATATGAATAGCAACCGTCACCGGTTCAAATTCATTGTTACCATAATAATTAATATAAAAATAATTTTACCATAAATTTTATTTTATTAATTCATTTTAATTTGATTTATAAACTAATTTTTAATTTGATAAATAAAATTGATATCTTAAATATTACAAATATTTCATTTATAAACCATCATATTTAAGATTAATTATGGTTATGAGTTGATTTTAAATTTAAATTGATTAATATAAAATATAAAATGTAAAATATAATATAATCTTAAAAATATGATGTCATCATAATATTTATATTATAATTATAAAATTAAACTACATAAAATAAATTAAAATTTTATTAATTAATAAAAACTTGAATAAATTTTAATTAAATTTGTAAAAATATATTTACCACATTAGTTTTATTTTAAATATACAAAAGTTAAAACATATAACTCAATCAAACTTTATTTATCTAGGATAAAATTTATGAAATGTAGGATACATGGAAAATTCATATCACAATTTTTATATCATTTATTTAGCAGTCCAAATCAACTAATATAATATTAATTAGTTAATAATTTAAAAATAATTTCAGCAATAATTTGATTTGATTAGATTTATTTATTTACATTATAAAATGGGGCTATTTATTTGACTTTAAGAAAGTACAAGGGGAGAAGAGAAGAAGAGTGTAGAGAGAGAAACAGTGAGAGGAACAGAGAAGTGTGAAGAGACAGAGTGAGTGACTGAAGAAAAACGAAAATGGAGACTCCTCCGCAGCAAGTGGCGGTGAAGAAGAAGGAGACCAGAGGCCGAAAACCTAAACCTAAGGATGAAAATCAACAACTCTCTGCAAAAGCATTGAAGGAAGCGAGAAAAACTCAACAACAACAACAACACCAACAGCATCAACAACAACAAGCTTCTGTTGACGAGAAATACACGCAGTGGAAGTCCCTTGTTCCTGTTCTCTATGACTGGCTTGCCAACCACAATCTCGTTTGGCCCTCTCTCTCTTGCAGGTTTCTTCCTCTTTCTCCTTCTAGGGTTTTGTGTTTTCCCTTTTTAATCTTAAAATTAGTATTTTTTTTAACACTATAAAGGTTTGTTTTGTAAGTTAATGTTTGAGAATGAAGTTTTACTAGTAGTTTTTTGTTTGGTGTTAATAGGTGGGGCCCTCAGCTGGAACAAGCTACTTATAAGAATCGCCAGAGGCTCTACCTCTCCGAGCAGGTGATTTTTGATTCATTTTTGAACAAATGATGAATGGTTTTAATTTGTTGAGTGGTGTAAATTGATTTTTCTGTGTTAGTGTGATGTGAATGTGTTTGTATTTGATGAGTAAGTTTAGAATACAGGGGCGGAAAGATTTTCTTTGTTTGAAAGAATATTGATTTATTTTTTTTTTGCTGTTGGTAGACTGATGGTAGCGTGCCAAATACTCTGGTGATTGCGAATTGTGAGGTTGTCAAGCCTAGGGTTGCAGCTGCAGAGCACATTTCTCAGGTGAGTTATGATTGTGTGAATGTGATGTATGTCCAAGGTTTTAAAAGTTGGCCATGAAAAAATGATTCTGGGTGCAATGTTAGGTTTTTATGGTCTTTGTGACAGTCATTCTGGCTGCATTTGTCCATAATTTCTGACAATATCAAGGACCATGACGAATCAATCATGGTCACAATTTAAAACCTTGTTCTTGTCTTTGAATGATTAACTTTGGTGTTTGAAGTTTTGACTAAGGAGGTAAGAATTTTTTTACCCATTTCAGTTTAACGAAGAGGCGCGGTCCCCTTTTGTGAAGAAGTACAAGACCATCATCCATCCTGGCGAGGTATAGATATATTTTTATGTTTAAAGTTTACATTGATGGACATGTTTAAGAACTATTAAAAAGAATGAGTAATAATTGTGTTCCTTAATTTGCCTTGACTTTGATTTTATGTTTATTTATGGCTTGCTATCCATCCTTGATTTATGTTTTGGCTTTAATTTTTGTTGTGTTGATCTGATGAGTTTTTGTTTCGTAGGTGAACCGAATTAGGGAGTTGCCTCAAAATTCTAAAATAGTGGCTACTCATACTGACAGCCCTGATGTAAGTTGTTTTGCTTTTGTTTTTATCCTCTGGATTAAATTTCCAGGTTGCGCTGTTCCTTATTTTTATCTCTTTAAATGTCAGGTCCTTGTATGGGATGTTGAAAATCAACCTAATCGTCATGCTGTCCTTGGTGCTACAAATTCTCGTCCAGATTTGGTATGATTGGGCATTAATATTCTTTAACATACTTCTGCTCAAATGCATAATCTAGTTTGGAACAGGAGAAGAATGAAGCAGATGATTGCTCTTATTTACTTATTATTATTTATTTATTTCATGAGAAATTTATGCTTAGGATCTTCTGATGTTTGAGTCAGGTTGTGCTTTGGTTTCATTCTATTACTTATTGAATAAAATTTATAGTTCTGCAAGGCATTGGCGCAATTTTACAGAAAAATGGTGTAAACTTTATTGGAACCAGAACGGACCTGGAGTGGAAAAATTTATGATGAACAAATGTGTATCGGATGCTGGTGTTTGTGAAAATTTATGGCACATGATACTTCTGTGGCTCTATTGAACATAAGATAAAGAAAAGTCTATCCAAGAGTTCATGGTCTGCATCCTCTGAAAAAGTGTTGCATGCTTGTGTCTGACTGGTGGTAATGTTTACTGGTTTTTTTGCATGGTAATAGGCTGGTGAGAGTGATGCCTAGTGGAGGATTCCAAAGTGATCTGAGGAAAAAAAAAACAGGAGACTCTTTTTTGAGTTGAATGGTTTATGACGTATTTGAACCTATTTTAGCTTTATTGCAGTGTTCCACCTGAATTGGGTTAACTCCATTTTCCTCTAATAAAATTGGTGTGGATGCTTCTTGGATATGTATCAATGACTTATGTATTGTTATTAGATATGTGTTCAATAACATTATGTGAAAAATAAAGAGAATGCAGTAAGCATTTATGCCTCTTAGGCAGAAACTTGGAAATTCAAATGAACGGTATCAAATTTGCCCCACCACTTCCAAATATGTGGCGACCATCTTTAGTTCCCTTGAATTATTCATTATTTCTGTTTCTATTTCTGTTATTTAGCTTCGTTTCTGCTGCTTGGTATATTCACATATAATTTCTTTGCAGATATTGACTGGACACCAAGATAATGCTGAATTTGCTCTTGCAATGTGCCCAACTGAGCCATATGTTCTTTCAGGAGGTTGGCATACTTCCTAACTTCTTTAAGCAATTAAGTTATTAAATACCGGCTCAATTCTTTATGTGGTTATTCTATATTTGAAAGAAGTAATTTATATTTGCAGGAAAGGACAAAACGGTGGTGTTGTGGAGTATCGAAGACCATATAACATCTGCTGCCACAGACTCCAAATCTGGTGGATCAATTATCAAACCTAACTCTAAATCTGGAGAAGGCAATGATAAAACTGCTGATGGCCCTACTGTTGGACCACGAGGTATCTACTGTGGGCATGAGGATACTGTTGAAGATGTGACTTTCTGCCCATCTAGGTAATTTGTGTACTCTATATCGAGTAGTTTCTGTCCCCTGTGCTTTTACTCAATAAAATGGCTATTCTCATTTTACTCTTCACCTTATGATGGCATTTTAGGCATTGTTTAGTTTAGAGATAATAGGAGTGAAGTTGTGAGTGAGAGAAAATGAGAGGATTCTACCATTTTCTCTGTATTGGTTGCAGAGAGAAAGATTTTAATTTACTTGTCTGCTTAGTTATTCACACATTACGTCGAAAGGATATAAAGTTGGTTAACATAAATATTTTTTCTCTTTTGCTTCTCTTTCCAACCTAGAAAGAGAAATGAATATTTGCATTTTCTCTATTTTTTCTTCTTCCAAGCATTAAAAGAGAATAATGTTTTCTCTTTGTTTTCTTTCATTCCATATTCCTTTTGCAAATTTTCTCTTGGCATCCAAACAAAAGCATCAGGGTAAAGTCTAGGGTGTCTTCTGTACTTCCCACTTTGTCAACTTGTTATTATTCTTTATGTATGTATAACTATACCCTTTTCAAATATATTTTGAAAGAGGTGATCGGGTAGGTGGAAATGTTGTTCTTTGTTTTCATTTAATAATTTGTTTGAGGGATCTAGTGTTGTACTATAAGCAGTAGCATGTGAACTAAAATACTATATTTGATAAATAACCATATCTTCCTGACATCATCATTATCATGCTGAAGTGCGCAGGAGTTCTGTAGTGTTGGAGATGATTCTTGTCTCATCTTATGGGATGCACGTGTTGGCTCTAGCCCTGTGGTTAAGGTATATGCTTTATACGGAAATCCTGTATTTAAATTTGATTATCTTTATCAATATTTTTCTTTAAGTGCAAATTTAAAGGCTGATTATTTTTTGTGTGTGAACAGAAAACAAGTGCACACACACTCACTCATGTATTGTTTACTCACAAACTTATTGGGTTAGGATTATTGAATGTGATTGTTTACTCACACATTGTTTTACTCACAAACTCAAACTTATTGTTTACTCACACATATTGTTTTACTCACAAACTCAAACTTATTGTTTACTCACATGCATCTCTATTTTAAACTATTCATATCCATACCCTTATATACTTTACCTTTGTATTTTTAATAATTGTTTTCCCTCTGTCATGAATTTAACAGGTTGAAAAGGCTCATAATGCTGATCTTCACTGTGTTGATTGGAATCCCCATGATGATAATCTGATTCTTACCGGGTATGTTCTGTTGTTGTATAGTTCTTATTGTCATTAATTCATCATTTAATTTAGTTTGGTCATGTGCACTACTTTTTATCATATCATTATGTGCAAGATAATGAAGTGTCGCATCCCTATCTGACTTGTCACTATATCTCTGCAGGTCAGCAGATAATTCTGTTCGCATGTTTGACCGCCGCAATCTCACCACTAATGGAGTTGGATCACCCATCCATAAATTTGAGGGTCACAAAGCTGCTGTTCTCTGTGTTCAGGTAGTGTTGGACATGCTTTGTTTTCTAATAATTATTGGTTATATTATTATTACACTGTAACATATGATTATCACTTGTAATTCAGTGGTCTCCAGACAAATCATCTGTATTTGGAAGTTCAGCTGAAGATGGTCTCTTAAACATTTGGGACTATGAGAAGGTAAAATTTCAACCAGTAGTATCATCCTCATTTCTCCAAAAATAATATCTGGTGTAAATGGCTCACAATGCCTCTTGCTTTGGTTCTTAAATGCAGGTTGGTAAAAAGATAGAGCGATCTGGAAAATCAATAAATTCTCCTCCAGGGTTGTTTTTCCAACATGCAGGTCATAGGTATGAAACTACTGTTTTTCTTGTACTGTTAACTACACTTTAGCTAGTTATTCCAACCATCTAGATCTAAATCAACTTTGATTGTTTAAACTTTTTAGCCAGGTCAAAAGCAATATCTTTCAAATCAATACCTTTATTTTCAATGTTTTCACATGTCATTCTCCATGACATCTTTTGACATCAATTTCATGATGAAATGTTGAATACCGGATATACTTAACTGAAACATTATTGTGCCCCTTCTAAATTTGTATTAGTGATATTACCTTTATCATAACCATGTTAGGGAATGTCCGTTCAAGTTGCATTGGTTGCAAGCTTGTAGTACCAATTCATGAATTTTATTGAATTGATATCCTTAAGATACACTGAATTAGTTGTTGTCCTGCATAGCATTTTGTTTCATCCTCAGCCAGTTTTCTTCTGTCTGCTGCTAGATTGCAAATCATTCATCCCATATTTGTAAAGACCTTTTAAATAATACTGGACTTGTTATTAAGAATGCAAGTTTTTTTTAAACTATACTGGAACAACTCCACCCCTCGCTTACGAACTTCTTGTTTATATGCAGAGATAAGGTAGTTGATTTCCATTGGAATGCATATGATCCATGGACAATTGTTAGTGTGTCTGATGACTGTGAAAGTACTGGTGGAGGTGGAACCTTGCAGGTATGCTAAACTTATTTCAATTTTTCATTTTGAAGATTCTATTTTGGAAACTTGTAAATGGCATGACCAAATTTGTTAGTACAATAGAGATTAAACCTAATAAGGCATGCATTCCTGAAACATGACCCATTATTAATATTCACACAAAAAAGAAAACAATTCCTAAGAGCTCATTTCTTTGCTGCTGGAGTAATGGGGCTTTGGTGATGGGGTATGCAACTATGCATTTGCAGATCAAATTTCCTTGTCACTGTCTCTATTTTTTTTTTTGTATGTGAATGACCAAGTCCTCTAAATCTGCCGAGCCAAACTGGTTTTTACAATGGTCATGTGCATAACCTTTCTAAATAGTTATTAGTTACTCAGACCCATTAACGGATTGGTTAACTGATGTAACTGCTTGCACTGTTAGTTAAAGTTTGATGACTAGTAACTTCTATGGACGAATCGTTGTGTATTGGCTTGTTTAAGCACAAATGCCTATCTGATGCATTCAAACTCATTCGTGCAGATATGGCGCATGAGTGATTTGATCTACAGACCAGAGGATGAGGTTTTGGCCGAACTGGAGAAATTCAAATCTCATGTGGTGGCGTGTGCTGCTAAGTCTGAGAAATGATAAACTTTCTAGGCAAATTGAGTCCTATCATTCTTAGTGTTGTATTTATTTAATCCACATTTGCAGAAGATGTTTCTTAGATTTTTAATACCACCCACGTGTATGGGGCGGCTGGAGTAGGGGAAACTTAGATTAACTTAGAACTTAACGAGGGTTTGTGGTTGGTGTTCCCTAAATTGACAATTTTATTTAGTATTTACTGTTTGAAGATCTTGATCCTTGGTTCATGTGGCTCTTCACATGCTTCTGGGGCTGGCAAATTTAAAAAGAGTTTACTCTTAAAAGATTGTGTGGCCTGTTAGGAGAAACTTCTCTAAGAGTATTTGTTGATAAAATATAAATTTTTATATATAATTTAAAAACTAACTATTGAATATGAATTAACTTCTACAAAATTTTAAGTAATGAAAAAAAAATTTCTTAAGTTTTTCTTGTAGAAATATTGATCTAAACAGTTATATGTTTGATGATTGAAAAGAATTTAAGTAACAAGAATAATATAAAACTGAATAGTTCAATTATAAAATTACAAGTACTTTAGTAGATAAATTGATGATGATGTTAATTGAACTATAAGCAACATTGAATTCTGAGAATTATTTGTTGTCATATATGTGAACTCTTAAAACTGACACTGTCTTGTATTTTCTAGCTTGAAAAATCATTGGATAATCATACAATACTGTTCGTAGCAATTATACTATTAATTTTAAATTTTGATACGTCTGGCACGTCTATCTGATTGATCCATTGAACATACCTTTAACCCAAATTGTCAGCTTTCTGGCACTTCTATACAAGTATTATTGAATTTTGGTTTTATGATCTATTAGTTTGGCAGTAATTGAACTATAATTGTAATAATAAAACACATTTTTTAATATTATATGATATGTTAAGTATAAACTAATTATTAAAATTTAAGGAAAAAGTTCAAATTAGAATGAGATTAACTTAATATATATTTTTTCAGATAAATTAAGATGTTGGATAAGAGGCACCAGATACTATTCACATTATGGTACATAGTTTCATAGTTGTAAAATTTGTTATAAGATTTTAGGATTATACATCTACATTTTTTTTTTCCGTTTTATATGTTGAAACGGATGAAAGATTGCAACATGAACATGAACAAGATCATACTAATATTTGATTATTCTTTTGCAAATTTACATTTTACAACCCGTAATGATCTTTAATAGATTATCAATATAGAATAATGTTGCATTTTTTTTTTTGGTATCTATGTTGTCATTTTTATCTTATGTGGTTAAATGGAATAAGAAAGAAAAATAAAAAAAACAAGTACATGACTATTTTGAAAAAAAAAGTTCGTTTCTTTTAATTATAAACATGTTGCCATTTCATTTTATTTTTTAAAATATTTTTTTAAAAAAATAGAGAAATAATTTCAAATTTTTAAAATGAGAAAATTAAATAAAAATTAAATAATACTGTTAAGACTTGATAAAAATAAAAATCAATTTATCACATTCCATAGTTTAATGTATTTAATCTTTCTCCCCATTTTATATGAAATCTCAATTTTTATAACATTCCGTAGTTTAATGTATTTGATCTCTTAAATGATTCATGTGTTTGGAATATATTTAATTATAATCAATTTAGGAATTTGAGACACATGAGCAATGCTCAAGTATATATCTATTTGGAATAATATCCATCTCTGTTGAATTCTTATCAAGAAATCAGTGTTCACATGGCTTTTAACATGGAATGAATTTTCAAGTTGGAGGATCTTCCTTCAACATTAAAATATTCTTACAAAAATTACTTAAAATCATACTTACCATAAAGCATAAATTTTACTTAATTGATAATGTAATAGTAAAGAAGCATTTCTTACTCAAAAATGCTGCCACAAAGTTGTTTATGTTTGAAACATCACATGCACCAAAACTCTAGTAGGGAGTGTTGGAGTAGTTCTCACAAGAATGAGAGTGAAATAACTCACATAATTATTGATAGCAAGCCAGTGATAGTAATGAAATGAAGTAACAGAGGAAAAGAAAAAAGAAAACTGAATTATAATGGTGATGAGAGTTATGAAAAAGAATGTATGTATGTCACAACACTACCCTTATTTTTCTAATTACATAGATCCTTAAAAATAGATACTCTTTTATACACACAAACCTTAAGAAATATGATTATATTTCTGAATCATGTTGTATTAATTATATAATGCATTATCCTTCCTTTTTGCTAAGAAAGATATTAACACATAATGACATAATCTTGTCGAGATCACTTTAGAGATTAATTTTTCTAGCAGGAATCCTAAGAAAGTAGCTAATTATTGTGTGAAAACGACACTAGGGAATAATTTCATGAAGCTACTTCAGTATCAAGTTCTTAGCAGAATGATACAGAGAATAATAATCTGAATTAGTGGCAGTGTGATCAAGACACTCTTTTCAGACAAAATCTCAGGTGATATGCAAGCATCCACTCACTTTAATATTTCCACCAAACAATATCTCATATTCCATATCAAGAACCAATCAAAAACAACAATAGAATGAGAAAAAGAAGGTCAATTCAATATTATTTTTCATTTAAAAATGTGAGTCTTGGACAGAAAGAATAATGGATTAGGATACTAATCAAACTTCAGAATCCACTCCCTCTTCCACTTGAATCAAACAAAATCTTTAATCTTGTGAAGTCCTTGTCATGTACTATTTTTTTCACAAGCTTTTGTTGCATCCTAGACATCATAGTTGACCAGCTAGGTTGTACAAAATTATATACCTCATGCTGATGGAGGTCTACAGAAGAAAGTAAAAGAAGATACTGATTAAAAGAACAAAATAATAGGATAGTCCTGTGTAGAACCTGTTACCAAGTAAAAGTGACAGGTAATAATTCTAGTGAACTGTAGGCACTGTTATTAATTTAGACATCATCTTGGCTTTTTTCTCTTTTGTTCAATGAAGCTGATATCTATTTAAGGAACTGACTTGTTTTATTTAATGATAAATGGTTATTATTTTTTAATTTTCTCATGAAATCATATTAGTCCATTGGGGTTAGTGAATCCTTTACCCTCAAAGTTTACTTCCTTTTTATAATAATAAAATAATAATAAAAAATCTGTATTTAAACAATTGGAGGAGCCCCACCATTAAATAAGATTCAAACAATGGATGGATGTATCTCATTTCACTCCTACTATTCAACAAAACAAGATAAAGGAAAAGGAAAATAAAAGAAGTTGTCAACTTTAGTTCACAATCTTTTAAATTTTTCAAATTAAAAACTAAATTGTTGTTTAGCATTGTTTGGTTGATCACTTGTCAAAAGAACATAGTGAAGGAGGACTGTCCTTCTCATGTCATAGACATGTCCAGCTAAAATATTATGCTTTGGTAGCTTTGGTTCAATCATCATGAAAGAGAATGTGGGCAAAAGATAGTAAATAGTTGGATCAACCACTTTCAAATGTGATGCTCAAAAAAGAATTTGGGAAACCTCAAAACAAACCTATTAGCTAGACTACGAATAGGACTACCCCAAAGATTCCATTTTCAAGATTTAAGTGGCCTACTTCTTGATCTTTCTTTATATATTATTAGCTAAAGGGTCTACCCCTATCACTACCTAGGTCTTACTAAAGAAAAATCCAGATCCCCAATGTGATAACTTATTTAAATCATGTCATCTTCCTCTTTGTCATCATTGGCCCTCTTGGAATGAAAAAACGTTATTCTCATTTACAAAGAATAAAGGGATAGAGACCTCTTAATCATCTATCATTAAACTTTTAATCTAAGATTTGCAAAAAAGTAAAAGCAAGATGATCTTTATGATAAAGAAGTTGGACACGTAAAGTTAAAGAAATGTTTGTCCAAAGGTGAATATGATAGGAAGAATCATTATTTTGTGAAAGAATAATGATTAAAGTACATCCAACTGAATAAACAGAAAAGCAAGAAGAAATGGAGTTGAGTGGTACGTATATTATATCAACACTTGTACAAAATCTCCACTTCTCAAAGGAGAAAAGTAACACTCAAGGATGTGATTTACATTCTTTTCCCATTAATTTTATATTCTTTGATTCCAATTGGTGACTAAATCAGTTCCCTTGCTATACTAAGTGCATGATAGGACCATAACCAAGAGTCCTATAATGATATCTAATTTTCTAGCCTAATGAGAAGTTTATAGAGGGAAATATTTTGTGGGCTAGAGCATGATCGATCACATTAATTCAACTTTGATTGAAGCATACAAACAATATTCTTACAGCATTAAAAAGTAAGGTGTAGTAGATCCATACAATGAAATCTTTGCAATGTGCACGTGTAGTCAATTCAATGGTCCTACTAAAGTTGAACCAAATCAAGAGGGCTACCCCTAAACCTAGAGTATGATTGTGTGGCATTGACTGTGCTAAAATCGAAAGGTTATCTTACTAGAGTCAATAATTAATCAGGGTAATTGTCACACCAACTTGATAGTAGTGAAATAGACCATGAGATATAGTGGTCAATTACAAATCTGGTGAGAATTGGAATATTGCTAATGAAGGTGTGTGACCATAATGATAATTGGAGGCAATGAGTGTCATGTTTTGGTAATTGAGATGTTAGATTAGCAGGTGAGGAATGTAGATTCTCATTTGTTCGTTTATGTATGAGACAAGGACTAGATGACAGATTGGTCTGTGATATGCAATCATCAAAGGGTGATTGAAGCCCACAAGAGGCAAAAAGAGATAGCAAGTGGGCCATTTCAGTGTTTTATTTTTTTCCTTTTCTTTTCCTTATTTATTCTTTTAAAAGGAGAAGGAGGGTGGAGTTAAAAAACTTGAAATGGGGAATGGAGAGGACCTTGCAAAATCTTACAATAATAGAGTCACTTTACATTGCACTTGATTTGACCACACAGTCACCAAACAGATATTCTTAGATAATCCGTTAGCATTTATCAAGCAATTTCAATAAGCCATTGCCACAATTTAGTGACCCAAAGGTTGTTATTCCATGTGACTTTTGTTTGGTGTTTTATTACCAAAAGGGTCTTCTTACTAATCATTATCCTATGGATGCTAATTCAAAATATCAAACATCTTTAAATATTACTCAAATAAACCAATAAAATTTATTTTATTATTCATGATAAAAAAAATTCTATTTTTGATATAAGCTTTCTGAAAAAGAAGGATGAGTAGAAGAAATAGGTGAGTTTAGTCATTGATCAACACATGGTCCCCCTATAAGGCCAATTTATAATGATGAAATTGGTTCATTCTTGCAATACTTGATAAATCAGAAGACAAACATAGTGAAATATAATGGATAGATAACCTTATTTTTTTTAATATGTAATTTCGATTTTTTTAGTTTATATATATGTTTGGAAAACATCTATTAGAAAATATCAATCTCTTAAATAATTTTTAGCAATTAAAAGAAAGGTAAAATATATTATTTATTCTTCTAAAATTCAAAAATGTATCACTTCTAATTCTCAACATCAATTTAATAACACTTTATAACAGTAAAAAAAATACTATCTAAACCTTTGTAAGAATTTAAGGTGCAAGACATATTTTTCTTTACAAAAGATTAATTATGTACTCTCAATTAAGAGTACATTTGATTCATCCAGAATCATGAATCAAAGGGATGAGATTAAGCATGCATATATAAATGAAAGATAAAACAAGGCAATGACAGATTATGACAGAGAGTATTATTGTAACATGGGGTTGTTCAACATGGGGGACAGTGTTTTAATGAGTGTAAAGGAGGCAAAATAAAGCAAGCCCCAGGGAGTAACAAGTTATATATATATGTGTGTGTGTGAGAGAGATAGTAGATTTGATTTGAATAAGAATTGGTAGGTGGGGGATTTTGTTACTTGGAGCAAAGTGGTCTACATATATGCATATGTCTGTCCTGTTGGCTATATACGTACTACTTAGGCAGAAGAATGGGACCAGTCGTTTTCAGGAATCCTGACCAAGCGAGCTTCTGCACAAAAGATCACTGCAATCAGATGGCTATAAGCATCTACAATTCTGTCTCATTGTTAAAGGACATTTTGGTTATTGGTCTGATCGACCGCAACTGCTCATGGGGGCAGCAAAGTTGCATAATGGGACCCTACCTTTGCTCATGGTGCTTCTATCTATCCATTTTCATGTGAATTGTATACAGTCTTAGCCAGCTCATTTATTGTCCCAAATTCTCACTCACTCACTCGTACCTCTAATATATATCACTCAAACAAATCAATGCTTTTGCTGTTTCCTATTAGCCTCTGTTTGGAAAATCAAGTTTAATTGCATGTTTATAACTATTAGCTTCTTAGTAAATGTGAAGGTGTGACACTAAACAAGAAATAACTATTTAGAAATCAAGTCAATTTCGTTAAAATTATAACTTTGTGAAAAATCACATTTAAGATAAGGGACTAAACAAGCTACAAGTATTTGGAAATCAAGTCAATTTCGCTAAAACTGTAACTATTGGGTTCTCATTAAACGTAAAACGTCACATCTAATACGTGGGAGTGGGACCAAATAAACTATAAGTGTTTGGAAATCAAGTTAATTTCGTTAAAGTTAAAATTATTAGCTTCTCATAAAACATGAAAAATTACATCTAAGATGTGGGACCAAAGAAGCTATAGGTGGTTGGAAATCAATTGAATTTGGCTAAATTTATAACTAATAACTTGTGAGTAAACGTGGAAGATCATAATCGGACCAAACAAGTGTTTGGGATATAAATTAAAGTACCCTTGCATTGCATTGGTTTTGTTTACTATATAAAGAATATACAAAGTCCATTATGGCTTACAGTGGAATTAAACTTAATTATGTAGAATGGAATGAACAAGGATGAAATGAACTGAATAAACTTCTTACTTACCACTATATTACAGAAAGTGTATATCACATCAAGGACCAATTCTCATAAAGGTAGCATCATCAAAGTTTTGAGTAGAGGTGATACATGACAAGAACATATAGGCCTGAGCAGAGTTGACAAGCCATATTTCATTTCATAGAACTATGAGGAGATTCCAAGCTGGAAAAGAGCCGGGTTTGGCGGATCCTGTCCTTTGAGAGAAGCCAGAGAACACACATGGACATGGATCATGGATCATGGGGGTTGCATTGCATATCTAAACTGAAACTTTTTTCTAGTTCTTAATTCAGATTCTGAATGTCATAAAAAATCTCATCTAGTTTTTCTTTTCGTTTGAAGATTAACAAAGAGATTAAATGAAAAGAAACTACACTCATAAATGAAGAGAAAGGAATATTGGGGAAAAATTACTTCAAGTAGTACATCTAAATGTCCCCATTTCACTATTCATCTTGCCCCCTTCTAATATTGATTTTTCCCAATCACTCACTACTTTCCTTAAAGAGAAACCAAGACGTTTGAAATGAAAATGGGAATAATATCATAGAGATTAATGTTCAAAAATTTTAAGAAAAAAGGAAGGAAAAAAAAATACTAGTTGTTATAAATCCCAACACAATGATAATGTTGAAGAAGCCTATTGGCTTCCCTAAGACCACTGTAGTAAGCTCCATGAGTTGTGGAATAATGAGTTCTGTGAGTTGCTTCCCCTGCAAACAAAATTTGAAGTGGAAATGAAGCAGAAGGGTGACAATTACTGCTATCTTTTGGCAATGGCTCTGCCATTGTATCTAAATCATCACCACTTGACCCTACTGCAACATAACTGTATGAGCCTAAAAACAAGGGATCAGTTCCCCATTTGCTCTTCAAGACTTTGCTGAACTTCACTTCATTTTGGTGAGAGCTCTCATCAGAATTCACATTCCCGTTGCACAATTTATGTGAACTGGAAGAACCCTTTTGCCACTGAGGTAGAAAGCATGAGACTGTGGATGAAACCCCATTGATGATCTCTTCATCTTTGAGTAACTCAAGTGCTAGTGCCTCTTCCCCCACAAACCAAGACAAGAGGACACTAGAATTGGTATAGATGGGGAAAAGGGTAGCTGTTTTCCTCATCCACCATGGTATTTTCTTGTGCCTCATTTCAGATTGAGGTGAATGAAAAGCCATTTGCAAGAAAGGAAACCCTTTATTGTAGTGTTCATTTTCATGTTTCTCTCCTCCATGTGTTGGACTCAATTGCATAAACAACTTGTTAACAACCCCAAAACCAAGCCTTGAAATTGCCTCAACCTTGGAAGGGGGAAGAGGAGGACAGAACATACCTGAATCATCAATTACAGCAGCTTTTAACACTCCAAGTGAAACTGTGACAATGACATGATCAGCAGACATAACAGAACCATCACAAAAATGCAGCTTCACAGGCCTAGAAGAACAACAACCATTTTTTTCCACACCATTCCTCTCATCAGTAGGCTGCCACTCAATCCTTGTGACTTTCCTACCTAACTGAACCAAACCAGGTGGCAACACAGAAGCTAAGTACTCAATTATACTCAAGTACCCTTTAGCAATTGTGATTTCTTCACCTGGGAACAATCTATACTCACTTTCAGCACCATAATCAAGTGTCAAAAGATCATCAGCTGAAGTATAAGTCCTCTGGTTGTTCTCATGCATTGCAAAGATTGCTTCTTCAAGTAACTTCCTGGTCCAGTTGCCACACCCTTTGACCTCCTCTTCCTCCCTTGAAACCTGGTAAGCCTCAAGGCCTTGTCTGAGGAAACAACCAACACTAAGGTTGTTGTTGTTGCTCCCAGACATGTTGGAAGCAGCCTTAGCAGCTAGACAAGCCAAGTTATAATAACTTTCAGATTCACCCTTCTGAGTGAGCTTGCCTTGAGAATAGTCCATGAGGGTGTTGAAGAGCTTTGTGATGGGGTCAACAAGGGAAGAGTGGAGAGTGAAACCACCTTCAGCAATGGTGATGGCTTCATCAGTGTTGCCATCCATGCACTCCCAAGGTTGGTGAGAGTGGAGTGAGTTGATTTCTTGAGCAATTTTGTGAATTGGACTTCCTCCAATTCCATGGATCCAAGTAGCACCCATCTCAATACGGTCACCACCAAACTCTGAAGTGTTGATTCTGCCACCAATCCTTGTTCCACCCTCCACAACACACACCTCAAACAAGTCCTTTGAGGCCGTGGCAGTGTACAGCTTGTGGGCAGCTGTTAGACCTGCCATTCCTGCTCCAATTATCACAATCCGTGGCTTCTTCACCACCATTGTTTCTTCACTTCACAAACTTTGCAAGTTTACAAGATAGCTTTTGCTTTGCTTTACTTTGGTTTACTTTGGTTTGGTTTTCACTCTTTGAACAACAGGCAGAGGAAAAGAACAAAAGTAATCACACACGGGGAGAAGTAAACAAGACACAGAGTGGTACAAGAACAACACAAGTGGTGTGAATGAAACTGTGAAGGTGAGATTTGAGTTACTGACCATGAATTTATAACTCGCCTCTCTGCTCCCTCACTCTATACCCTTTTTCTTGCACTTTTTTTTGGGGTGCGTTTGATGCCAATCACTAACTTACTTGTGTAAATAAATAAATAACTATCACAATAATGCTAAACATTCACTGAAAGGAAATTTAATTCAAATTCACATGGATGAAAATAGTAAGTGTAAAATCTTGTGCAGTTTTCATCATGGGGGTAAATGGTCTGTGACCATATTTTGATTACAACATCAAGCTTTTAACATTGATTCATTTTACGGGACAAAACTTAGATATAATCTAATCTAATTAATATTATATTTTATCAAATGTTGAGACAAACTACTGATATAAAATTCTAATTTCAATAAAAAGCAATATTTATAAAATTGCATCTAAAATTTATCTCAAAACAAAGTTGTGATTATGAAAAATACTAATGTAGGCTTTGATCTTCTTAACTAATGACTTCATTTTTGTTTTTTCCATGATGCTGTTATTATTTACTAATTACTAATTACTAATCTCTAATAAAGACAGGGCTCTACTTTTCCTTGAGGACACACTTTTTTCTACAACTGCAATTACAAGCAAAATGGTTGAAACCCATCCAAGTGTTACTTGAAAATTGATAATGCTAAGGGTAGGCCTACCCCACAGCCATAAATGCCCACGAGTGAGTAATAATTCAGAGACAGTCACTGAGCACTGAGCTACATGACTAATATCTATGACTATAACCTATGCTATGGGGGAGGTTTGGAAATTACCAAAGGGAGGGGAAAAAAGCCAAAGCAAATGAGAAATTAAAAGGCAAAAAAATAAAAAATAAAACAAGATAGAAAAAGAATAATAATAAAAAAAAAAGGTTGATAGTGCCTTTCACCAACCTCACATGTAAATAGAGTTAGAGACGGCCCACCAACTGAACAAGTCAATGGTCCTGATCAAGCGATGGGCTGTCCTTAAGGAGAAGACCGTACATAGAAATCCAACAATGGTTCATACCCTATTCTCTTTCTCTCTCCTCTGTCAAATAACAATTGGTCTATTTTTAATTCTTTTTAGTCTAAGGTAATTTTCAGTAAAATAATATAACTTGATCATTTTTGTGAATTTCTGTTACTCATTCTCGTGTGTGTAACTAAGCAATATGAATGAGATTTATTGACCAATTCAAAGATTAGATCACTGTCCATTTATTGTTTAGTCAACTTATCTAGATCATTAAATGAAAATATATTGTCACTACTAAATTATTACTATATTTTTATTATGTTATTTGATTTATTTTCATTGTTCTTTGAGACAGTTTGAAAAGTTGTAGATGAGTGCATAAGAAAATGGGACTATTTCAAAATGTGTTAGGAGATTTAGCACAGACTCAAAGAAAAGCAGTGAGAATGATAATTGTACGGTTGAAGAAAAAACTAGAAAATGAAGGAAATATATAAGGAAACATCTTTGATATTTGTGGTCAACGGTTTACAGAGTTTATAAATGCAAAGGAGTGAGATAAGCACATACAGCACAGTGCATGAATCTTGGTAAACGGTGATCGGTGTTCAACGTCAACATGATACATAGTGTTTATTATGTTATAGATTTTTTTATTTTTATCTCTCCTTTTAAAGATTCTTGTTAACAAATATTCTTAAAATACTGATTAAAAATTAAAAAATATGAAAAACACCAAAAGGATTATGGATAATGCAATTTTATATTTTTTAATAAAAATATTTCTTTTTTTAGGGTACTAGTTATTTTTTCTCCTTTTAAAAGTGAAATAAATTATGTATCAGTTTCGTTAATTGATATACCATAGAGAATAAATAAAAATTCGTTAATATTTTTAATAGCGTGTTATATTTTTCATAATATTTTGTATTTAGTTTCTCATTATTATTTCAAGAATAGCAATTAAAAAAATCATTTACATATCTGTAAAAGTTTTTAAAATCTTATTTTTTTAGGGTTCTTAAATTGAAAATGGGAAATTTCAAAATATTTAATTTAAATTTTATCATCAATAAGTTATTCTGCATAAAAAAAATAATTTTCAAATTTTGTATGTTTTATTTTTATTAAAAAAAATCATGCATACATGAAATATTTGTTAATTATTAACACAAGTTAATAATATAACTAACAATTTATATACTAACATGATCGATGTTTTATTAAATTAGCATTTTTTAGCAAACCTATATCACTGACTTCAACTTGCTTTAACATATCACTAACTTTAATCCATTTTAAGATATCACTTTGTTATATTTGATTCATTTATAATAAACTCCTTATTTAAATTTGTATTAAAGTTTTTTTCTTAGAAGAAAATTATTTCAAAGTTACAAATACTGTTGAAATGCCAATTCAATAAAATATTGTTTGGGAGTACATCATTAACTTCAGTTACAAATATTTTTCAGAAACAAATTGAAAATCTTATAATCTCACGTCCATAGCTTCATGTTGTACCTTCTGAAAGATGATGGCATGAAGCCAAATCTAAACCTAAACTTTGCTCTCGATCTTCATAAAAGATTGTGCAGATACGTAAGAGAGGGAGATATCCTTGTAGTTGGGGACTACCCCACATTTTTCTTCCATGCATGTACTACCTAATTAACGCAGTGTCCTACTTAGGGGCTAGTGAACCATACAAAATCATGGTCAATCATATATGGACAAAAAATAATGCTCAATAAAATTAGACAGATAGTAACTAATGCATTGATCGATTTGATTGAGGAACTCTTGAAATTTATAAAATAAAATTATTTTACTATTTATAAAATTAAATTATTTTATTCATTTATTTATTTTCTTTTTACATTCACTATAATTTTTTAAAATTCTTTAGCCATTGTTTCAAGAGCATTGGTAGGAGGACCCATAAAATTATTTAATGGAATATTTATAGAGTTGATTAGTACTAATACACAGTAATTCTTAATTATTGAGTCAGATACTTACAATAAATTTTTGTTAACTACACATAATGCACCATTATCAAAACCTAATTACTCACAAGTCAAAACCCCGTACATTATTATTTACACCACATCGTATTTCGCGAAAAAATTTTCTTGAGCATTGAAGCTTGAATGAATCCAAAGGGTACCACAGATACAGAGTATCACGTGTCTGTTGATGAATTACTTGCTACTAAAACACAAAATATTCAGATGATCACTCCACGTCAAATACATTATTGTTTTTATTGGGAAAAAACAGATTTTATTCTTTTTGGAACATTTAATTTTTTTTTCTAAAATAAGTGAACTAATAAGATTTTATTTAAATTAAGTTGATCATGTGAGATGCTGAAATGACGTATTTCCTTTCGTTAAAATGAGGTTCATGGAAATAACAGTAAATTAATGTGTTTGAATGCAATCCAACTTTTTTAAAGATAGTATATTTACCATCAACTATCTTGATTTACTATCTCAATTGCTACGTAAAAGTTTGGTAGTTTTGTTTCTACGTAGGTAGAAAAGTTTTATTTTTACTTGTTAATTTATTAATATTTTCGTACATTATCATTCTTTTTAATATACTGGAAGAAAGATTTCAGCGAGTGAAGTTAGAATGACATGAGGTCCAAGTTAGTAATTATAAGAGTAAGTGAAAATTAATGAATTAAGATGATATCTTGCGATAATTAGGTTAAAAAGTTGTTGATAATTATCATAATTACCCTAAGCACAAAAAAAAAATCCACTTTCTTTATCTTTCATCTTGATCAACCCAATGTGATTTCACCACATTTTTGGTGATTCTAATAAGTTTTCTTTTAAATCTTGAATTTTCTAATAAATTTTTCTAGAAAAAAAAAACACTCAAAATGATCCAATGTTTTCTTTAGTGTCTGTGTGAATCTCATGCATGGTTTATCATTAGAAAGAAGTCTCAAGTGAATTAAGAGATAATGATGTTTATAAATTACCGTTGGTATCAATTCCTAAATAATGTTAATAATAAGATTGTGGAATGTTACTCTCGTTCTCTTCAAGACTCTCTTTCCTTAACTCCCTTTGATTGATTGCAATTTATTAAACATCATAAATTTTAATTGGTTCTATCACTCATTAATGACTCTCTTTTCTAATTTAGATATTTTATCCACCAAAATTTGTTAATTTATTGTTTTTCCTAATAATATTAGGAATCAAATGTATATTCTTAGTTTAATTTTTCAAAAATTAATGAAAATTAGTTTAAAATTATTGCCAGAATTTCTTCTACAAAACATTTTTAGAGGCATGCTTACTCAATTCTCATGATGAATATTTCTGCCAAAATTCATCTTCCTTGAATTGAACTACTAAAATAATTTTCAAAAGAAATGAAAAGATAGGAATACAATAGAATACAAGAATGAATGAAAATACATTATAAATTCCTCATTATTTAGTATAATTAATAAAACTAGACTATTCGTCAACGTTAAGTAATTTTTATATTTTTAAGAAATAGAATAAAAAAAACTTGCCCCTTATTTGCAAATTTCAAAATAATAAAATGTATATAAAGTGTGACCACATGAATAATCAGGGCACAGAACCAACGTACAATAAGAACAGTAAATTAATTTACCTTGGCCTCATGTAAATGCTGTCGCCATTGGTCAATTCTTCATGAGGTGATAATCAGTGTCTGTGTCCATAGGAAAAAAAAAATGAGAGAAGGTAGGAAAGAAGGAATTGACGACATCAAGTATGTTACAACTATTTTTGACATATTTACAATCCTTGCCTTGTTTTAACTTTTGATGAGTAAGAGACAGATGATTGAGACCCATAATTTGACAGAGAGGGATTCATCTGAAAATGATTGTGTTGGAATGGGTACAAAGTGGTAAAGTATTGGAATCATGGCTCAATTAATTGTTGCTGTGTTTCACTGTCCAGTCCCTTACATCACCAAATTAACTTTATACATATCAAGGCAGTGAAAATCCAAAACAGATGCCATAAGCATTTCAGCAATTTCCCTGGTCCTTATCTTTTTTGCTAACTTTTTTCTAAGTACCCAAATTAAATTAATTCATGGGAAGCCTCCATAATAGCAACAAAGGTTCGTCTTTATATACAAAAGAAAGAAATATTTGATAGATAAATTAAGAAAGAAATATTTAATAAATAAGTTTAGTGGATAATCAAAACTTTCATTTTTAAGTTCCCGATCAATTTTATCATATAGATCAATGATAGATAATAACTCTTTCTATATATAATTTAAGATTTTTATATTCTTTATAGAGTAACTTTCTCCAAAGATAATGAGTTAAAATCTCATTTTAACAAAAGATTGTTATAGTTTTGGAAGATTCAGCTGCGAGAACAGAGAATTCTTCCTTTTCTTTTTCAGAGAAAAAATTAATAGAAAAAATATATAAATATATAATTTGTGAATTACTTATATGCGTAACATTACTCTCGTGTTAAGATGCAAAAATTAATTCATGAATGATGTGAATTCAAATTAAAATGAAAAGCAGAGTACGTGGAAGAAAACACTCATTGAAGAGTGATGTGAGGTTTTGGCGTATAGAGAAGTGAACCATAGGCATAGGATTCTTGAGCCACAAACTTTCTACCTTGGAGCTGCTTTTGGTGTTTAGTGGACATTTCTGGCTTGGCCTTTTGTGACAAATCTATAGAGAAAAAAAATAAAATTGAAGCTAATGCTACTATGTTGCTAATGCTTATACAATAGACTTGTCAACTAATGCTGGACTTGGTTATTAATTATGTGATGGTGTTTCCTTGCAAAGAGGACCAAATTAAAGAACAGCGACAGGTCATAGTTATGTACCAATTTGATTCTTCATATCAATGTTGTCAACTCCTAAGTATACAGCCATAATAATTTAGCCAGGATCTATCAAGTGCATTTATAAGGCCACACATGATGATACTGTTGTATTTTACACCGCCTCCCTCCGGTAAGTTTAATGTCAACATATTTACTATATAAAATTATTTTATCCTACTTTCCAACTTGTTATAATTTTCAAGATAATTTTATAAGTTTATAAATTCATAATTAACAATAAATTGTGATCATGTGAAAATATTTGATAGACAATTGTAATATGCTACAACCAGACAATGAAATGTGAAGAGAGAAAAATAAATATATATTATATGAGTGAGTTAGTTAGTTAGTTATATATTGCAGTTGATTACGAAGTAAAATTGTGTTTATATAACTATTTTATGATATCAATTTGTTGGGAAAGGTGTGGGTGCGCAACAGAAAAATTACACAAAGCCTGTTTAAAATAAAACTTTTTCCCTCAAGGAAAGATAGACAGTATAAAAGTCTCATAGTACAGGGAAAATGTAAATAGAGAACAAGAAGAACATAAACAATTCTAACATAGAAATTCTGAATAAGAGGGATAAAAACTATGGACCAATCCATAAAAAAAAAAAAATTTACTATGAGTCAAAAAATACAACAAAATAACTTCTAAAAAAGAACTCACAAAAACGTTATACTTATGACCTAATAGTAAAAATATACCAGTGTTTGACACACATTACCTACAATCTAAATATACTCAATATATAAATCTGAAGTGTATGGTACAAGAAAGTAAAACATCTTATTTTCTCTCGTATAAGTGTTCTACTGCTCTCTCTCTCTTTCTTTAATTCAGTGAAGACTTTGAATTAACAAAATACACTACAAATTCTCTCTTAATTTAAAATCTTACTTTATTACAAATTCTCATACAATAATTCTTCCTTCCAATAAAATCATTTAGACTCTAAAAAATATGAGACTTTATTTAAATCCCAACATAATTCACGTGTCTTCTAATAATGATATTATTATCGGTTTTTTTTAGCCATGTAAATTTCACATAGAAAATCATAATTATGGCGTAATAAAATAATGTCACAGACACTTTTTTACTATGGATAATTAAAATTGCTGAAAATAAATTCATTTATATTTTTGTTAAAAAGATAATTTTGTAATAACAATATTTAAATCATTAAAAAATATATTATTTTATAACAATAACATTAAAAGTAATTAAAGAAAATGATATTTATAGCAATGACCAAAGTAACTAAAAAATATATTTTTTATTGAAATAAAATTAAAATTGTTGTAAATTATTATATTTCTATAACAACAAGTTAATCATTATTGAAAAAAGTTGTATTAAACTTTTGTAATAGTAGTAAAAGTTGGTGATAAATTATATATTTGCAACAATAATATTCAAAATTTGTTGAGAAATATTTTTTTTAAAGTAAACAACATAGATCATCATTGACAAAGATCAAATGATAAAAAATATATGATAAATTAGTTTTATTAATTTAAGTTTGTTATAATTTTAATTAATTATGATAGTTTAATTTTTATCAATATAAATGGTAAAAATAGAATATAATTTTAATAAAATAATATTTTACAAATTTTAAATGATGTAAATTGTTAAAAATTGATAATTTATTGTCAAATTTTTTATTAAGAAAAAAGAAAGAGAGTAATAATAATTAGGAAAAAGAAAAAATGGTTACCGTGAATCTACGACATGATGAAGATCTAGTTATAGAAGCATGAGATGACAATAATAGGTACAGTTACCGCCATAAGCACGAGCTCTGCCACCTTCACTGTATCCACCACCATCGCAACTCTATCAACACAACCTCTGTCAACTGTGTCCAAAAGGTCGTTGTGTGGTCTAATGGAAATGTGCAAGACATCTGCGACCTTGTTTTCCATCATTTGGCATTGCCATAGTGGTTGCTGTGGCCATTGTCTACATCGTGCAATTTTGGAGGAGCCGTTCTGACTCTCTTTGATTTCGAATTTTGAGTGCAATTGCTAGTCATGACTCGCTACATAGCTTCTAATTGATTTTCGCAACACGAATCTCACTCCTAGCAGAAATTCTTTCTGACGTAGGGTGTGTTCCTTATGAGCATGAGCTTCAAGTCGTGCATGGCGGGTTGAATAGTCCGGTTAAGCAATTCCGTGGAGGAAAGTTTGGGTAATGGTAAAGGAAGTATCATTTTTGGAAAACTGGAATTGTAAATGCAATAATTATCTGAAATGGTAAGTTAGGAGTCGATTCAGAGTGAATAAATGTAATAAATATATGAGATATTTATAAATTGATAACTTAATTAATTAAGTCTTATTTTATACGTCAATGTGTTAATAAATATGATAATTAGTAATGGTTAAAGAATTAGAATGATCTTTTATATGTGTAAAATTATTATATTACTCTATATTTTTCTTTCTCATAATTTACGTATTGAATTTTTTTTTCTTAATTTTTTAATTATTGGTAAGCGATAACTTAAAATTTATCACGGAAAATAAAATTATATAGTTATGTATAATTTAAATTAACAGTTACAGTATTAAACCATTTCTAATTAAATAATATATATCCATGGATGGTTACCATTTTTATACATTAATATTAATGCAACATATCTTTAAAATATATAAAATATGAATATTTAACTATTTGATTATTATTATGATTTTTTAATAAACTTTACACAAATAATTTATCTCAATATCTATTTGTGATAATATATATATATATATATATATATATATATATATTATTTAGTCTCGATAATGTTACATCCATCTTGATGGTAATCTCTTGGATATTATTGTCGAAGTTGTCTTTTTCTTTAGTTTTCATTCCTATCTTCGAAGAATTGAAGAAATCCAAAATTTGAAAACATTTTATTATATCACTATTCTATCTATTGTGTAATCAATTATAATAGCAACTTGACTACTGCAAACTTTAATATAAAATTTAAAATAATACATTTATAAATTGTTTTTTACAACACATTTATAAATTTAGTCACGCATAATCCGCACTTAATTATTCATTCTTTTATTAATATAACATTTACAAGAATAAATAATATATAAATTGGTGAAATGATATTTTTTTACATTATATATTAACATAAAAATTAGTCAAATTATTTTTTTTTATAATTTTTTCTAATATGGATATGTTATTAAGGTATATTATTGATGTATTTTGAGTTTACATGTAATTCTGACTTATTAACGTATTCACGTTAATAAAAAAAAAAAAAAGAAGAAGAGAAATATTATTCGTTCAATAAATTATACACTTATTTGTACAACAATTATTTATTATATCTATGACTCTTTTATACTAAATCTATCTCTCTCTATATATATATAAACAAAAATACATAAAATTAAAAAAGTGATTATGTATATTTAATTTTCTTTATATACACATAAAAACTGAACTCCAATTCCTAATTACCATTAATCACATTTATTACATATAACATTTACATTAAAACAAATTTAATTTAAGAATACTTATAAAATGAGAATATTAAAAAGAATTAAATTAAATAAATTTTATTTATATCTAAATCTAAAAATTAGGGTTATTTTTATATAAATATATGAGTTTAGAGAGCATACACGGTTTATAATGTGTGTGTCTATGTATATATATAAACTATTATGTCATTTAAATCGTTGTCATGGATATTAAAAGAATCACTACTTTCTTTCTAATATTGCGGCTGTATTTTTATTTATATATTATAAATGCTAGAATATTATACACTAGTAATTGAAAAAATAATATTGAATAACATGTTGAAATTTTACATTAGTTCACATCACAATGGATAGTAATTCTCAAGAATAATAATATCCATTCATTGGCAAACATAGAAAATTTACATCATTTACAGCATTCAATAGTATAAGGAGCCTACCAACTAGGGTTGGCATAAACAGTGTATGGTCTAAGTTTAGAACAATTAATTCTGAATTTGTGGATTTTCTCTTGAATTCATCTTACTAATGTCTTTGCATCAAGTTTTCTCCATCTTCCAAGAGCGTTTTTACATTTTTTGTGATTTCTCATTTTTTGAACATATATTTTATATTTATTTTCAAATTTAATTTAATATTTTTTAACTATTAATAACAATTAAAAATAATTTTATATTGCAATGTATACTTTTATCACGTAAATCTAAAGTTTATTCTTTTAAAAGTTTGATTATAACACAATTTATATACTCAAAAGTATTTATTCATTATAAATTTTAGTTATATAAATAAATAATTATCTTGTATATTGTACATACTTAAATACTAATACATGAATACTTACTTTTGTTTTCACCATACTCATTTTGTAAACACTACCTCTGGTTCTGTATGTAGTGGTGACATTGCTAAATTAATCATAAATTTTAAATTTATCCCAAGATTAACCATGACATTAAAGTAATTACATTTTAATTTTTTTTTTAAAGATAACATTTTTGACCAATGAATATACATTGTATATTATTAATAAACATTACCAAATGGATAAAAAGGAAAATATTATTAAAATTGCCTTATGTTTTTTTATAAGAAAATGCTATCTATCTCTTATTGTTTTTTTTATATATAAGACCGGAAACAGTAATTCAAAATTAAAAATTATTTGAAAGCACATTCAATTGAAAATTAGGCAAGTTGCTGCAATTTCTTATCAATAAGTTGGGAGTTTACGCAATGCAGTATCATCGTATCATAATTTGTGTCATAGTTTCCAGTTACGTATGATACTTGTCCTGGACCTGAGAAAAAAGAAAGAATTTAATTAGTTAAAATTAAATGTTATTTCATTCTTGTCAAAAAAAAAATAAATGGTATTTAAAAGTCACATGCAATTGAATAAGTTAGGAGTTTACACGCAATGCAATCTCATCATATTTTAATTTATAGTCACGTATCATACTCGTTCTAGAATCTACACCTTAGAAAAGCAAACAAAAACTTAATTATCTAATGTCACATAAATAATATAAAGTTATTTAAAGGTCACATGCAATTGAATAAGATAGGAGTTCACACGCAATGCAATATTATCATAATATATAGATAGATATCTTTATAATTTCATGTTACGTATCCAAAGATGGGTGTGACTGAACCAAATTAGAAGGCCAATATTAAACCACGTGACTAAGTAACACAACACAACACAACAATGGATGTTCTTCCAGTTTCCACGTTTCAATCCTCAATCCTCAATCGACAATGGATATTAATTTTTGTGGTCTTTGGTATTTGTTAATATTGGATGCTAAATGATGTTGTTGTTGTTATTCCTTACTCTTCATATTGGATGCTTTAAATCAATTCTTTGTGGTCTTTGGTGTTTGTTAATATATAGCAACGATTCACATGATATCATTGACTTTAGATGAATTAATTAAGTGATTAAGTATAACTGGATTGGACCAACTTAGTTGCATTTTTAATTAGCAATTAAAACTTGGTCCCTCTATGTGTTGTCTAGTTATGGGCAAAGAGGCTAGCCCACTGACTTTTTTTCTCTCTCAAGTTTCATACTCGAAATTTTAGAGTAATTAATTCAAAATTATAAATATTTTATTAATATTTGCTATTTTTTTTTTCTTTTTATCTATCTTCTTATTATAATATCATTTATTATATTTTACATTTTTCTTTTTCTCAGTATCGACTAGCATGGTGGTGTCCATGCATCATTTACAAAAATGATAATAGCATTGAGACCATTGTAGATATATAGTGTTGGTGCTTTTTGTTACCAGTATTTTTAGCCTGGGATTGATATATTTTTACATGACTAAATTTTTTAATAAACTAATATTTGTAAATATATAAATTATATAATTATTAAAATTCATAATAAGTAAATAAATTTAAATATATAAATTATATTTTAGATTTATCATGAACAATTTAAATTGTGATTTCTTTTAACTCAAAATTTTTTATTGAAATTTAAGGGAGACAGGAATAAAAAGACACAAGTAATAGATTAAAAGAAACATATTAAGATAAGAAATCAAAGGTACCTTGAAATAATAGAATTTTTTTTTATTAACTATATTTATCTAAAATATAAAAAAATCCATAAAATTAAAGTATATTTAATGGTCAAGATAAGACGGACGAGATACAAAATATAGATAGAATTAAAATAAGAGTAGAATTAAATTAAATTTTATCCGATATTTAGTCCACTCTAAAATACAAATTAGATAAGACAGAGACAGACGTGAGTGAAATGATGTGTGTTTAAATTCTAATTATAATTTATAATATAGAAATAGGTTAATATTAATAATAGTATTATTATTAGAGCAAGCTAAAGAAAATTAAAGTGATTTTTTAAGAACAAAAATAGAGATAGGCATGTGTTTGGGTACCCGTTTATAATTTATACTATAGAAGTAGGTTAATATTAATGATAGTATTATTATTAGAGCTTGCTAAAATAATTAAACTATTTTTTGAAGAAAACACAGAGGTACGTGAGTGTTCGGATACCAGTTGTTCAACAGTGATTTCACATGTTATAATGCATAAATGCAAAAACATGTTGCTTTAGGAAAAAAAACAGTAATTGCATTCAATACAACTTTTTTTCAAACACAGTATACCCATATACCTTTTCATGGGCCTATTGGTATATGATCAGATCAGATTCTATCAAAATAATTGGGGCCCGGTTCCAAATGCTCACAGCTTTGGTTGGGATGGATCTCATCAAAAGCCTGAAATTTGGTGTGACCAGAGGCCCATTCCAGTGAAGATAAGGGCTTTATCACACTTTATTTTTTCCTCTTCATTGTTTTTGTTAAATGTTTTCCACTAAAACAGCCAAGACCCAAAGATAAATACATAGTTTTTCCAAAAGAGTGACCCTGCAGTATAGAACTAATATTTTGTTTTTTAATGTTCAAAAGGCACAACAAGAATTGATATAGAACAAATTTCTTTTTTATATTTTATACAACGATGAAAATTGGTTGCATATACCATTATTTTTTTTTGTTATATATATACTCATCTTTTGTATACCAAGAACAAACACAATAGCAAAGAGTTATGATGTAATAAGATTAATATCTCAAAGGACATTCAGAAGCAACTTTTATTACTCTCAATCCGTTGTTACACAATAATTATAATGGAAAAACACAATTATTTTTCGCAGAATGTAGTAGTACTCAGACACATTTTGCGTGTCCAATTCTTTGCTTTGTATAGTAAATTAAATGTGCAAGGGCTCAATCTTCATTGATACAAGCCCTGTATGTAATAGCGTGACTATGTACAGAACATAGTCTTTGCATCCATCCAATTTCTCTTATATACATTGTTTGTAATTTTGGGCAGGAGGTGTATGATCAGGCCTTGGCAATCTTTTGGTGTAAACTTGATTAACTGTAAGACATGGAGCATCAATGATGAACTTCAAATATTCTCTATAGTGAACCTAATAATAAGATATGAACCACACTTATTTGGTAAATTGCTGCATCACATGATCCCAAAATGCATAGGACTCAAATGAGAGCTTCTTTGTATTTCCTAGACATTCTTTATAAGACATATATTGCTTGCCAATGCTTCTCTGCACATAAGACCACAAGGATAATTAGCAGAAGATCAATATTATATTTTTAAGAGTTAAAATCCTCAAGTTCAAATGGTCTATAACTTATTAGAGGGCTTAAAAAACCAAGTTAAATTATCTTCCCTAATCAACATCATAAATTCTAGCTGAGAATTTTATTAGGAATTAATATCTTGGAACAAAGCTATTAAACAAGGACAGCACTAAGAAAATTGGAACAGTTGGAAATTGGTATACCCTTTTAAGAGAGCATCATAATATCACACTTCATGTTCTTTTCACCAAAGCAATTCCATTAGGGTCACCTCCCCATTCTTCAAACACAACCAAGGAGTTACCACCTGAGTTCAACCATGCACGAGGAACATGATACCTGTCCAAAGACAAAAAATGGCTCTCATGATGATATTCAAGTATTTTCATCACTCACTGTTGTTGGAAAATAAGTTGTATGAATTCTCACCATCTCTGAGATGGTTGTCCACAATTTGTTCTGCATTTTTTATCAGTATAAAATCCGGCATAGTTACAGTTATTGCAACTACCATGTGCTATATATGCAGGCCAATGGCGACCAATGCTCTGGCCATTTATCCATACTTCACCCTTTCCCATGCTACCAAGATCTAGAGCCAATGGATCGTTTCCGGCTGGTGCACTAAAAGTTGTCTAACAACATTAAGACATGAAATAACTCAGTATTCATGTTGATGCATATGAATCATCTAAAACAATGAAAGAAATGCAACTCTTGAAATTTTATTCTCACCTTGTACCATGTTAAAGGTTGTTTTTTAGCTATTAATGATCCTCGAGTCCATTCAACAGAGCTACTGCCACTTTCAGTGTGAAGGCTCAAGGCTTCACCTTTCAGTCCAACCTGTCCAATAACATACAAATATGTTAAATTTAATATTTATTGCTACACCCTTTTCAAAAGCAAAAGTACATACTCTTTTGCATATTGCACTTAAATCTGCTCTACAATGTACATAGTTATTGTTTAAAGTTATTTCTTAGTGCATACAAGGACTAATATCATCCTCATTTTTCAATATTCATTGATATAATGCATTCTTGTCTATCCTAGAATGGCATGAATGTTAACTTTCCCATGAAATTTTGCTTCATTAGCAATCAAGTTTCAAAACATATTAACAATTAGTATCTCATTATAGTATCTTACTACTTAATTTTCACCTCAATATTTATTAATTTGTTGATTCTTTTTTTTTGGAAATATACCCCCAGCATTATTATAAACCTTTCACTGTTCCTAGTGAGTGATGAGGTGCACAAAATAGCAAACCTTGTAAGACCATTTCTGCTTTGACAAGTCTCGTGTTCCCTCATTTAGGCCCTTCAGAGTGACTGGGCCTAATACTCCCACATTCCATGTTTCAAAGTGCACACCAACATTCTGGAATTAAATGAATACAAAACATAATTAAAATTTAAAAATATTAATCATCAACAAATTAAAAATGTAACAGAAAACACAA
This sequence comes from Hylodesmum podocarpum, assembly GCA_026586105.1. Classification (NCBI taxonomy): domain Eukaryota; kingdom Viridiplantae; phylum Streptophyta; class Magnoliopsida; order Fabales; family Fabaceae; genus Hylodesmum; species Hylodesmum podocarpum. Next base: position 2,161,841 of record JALJEV010000493.1, on the reverse strand, counting down.
AATAGAAAAGAGACAACTAACCGAGAGACCAACGGAAACACTAAGCAAAGAAAGCTTGTTATTGCCAGCCCTCAGCTTCACATTGTCACTAAATGTTAATTTAGGATTCCCCAATCCTCCATACACAGTTCCTGCATCCATACAAAAGTTGAACATGTAAAATTGGAGTTTATAATAGAGCCGTAACAATAAGCAAAAGAGGCATAACATAACAATATTTTTCACCTGAAAGTTGACCGTTAATGAAAACATGGAGAACATGGCCAGCTGACATTACGGTAAGAACAGGAGATTGACCATTCTTTAGAAAAGCTTCATTAGCATTAACGTAGACACTGAACAAAGGACATCAATATTGGTTAGAGATGGAGAAGAGGATACAATTAGGAAGTATGAAGAGATTAACATTCCAATAATTGGTCTTTAAGAAGTTTCATAAGTTGAAAGATGCTTACTCTGTCGTATACCACAGGTAATCTGAAGAATCACGGGTCACATTGACCTGCTCCCAAAGTGCATATGCTGCAAGAGAATCACTTTGACTGGATGAGGCAGGTTCTTCATTATATGACTGCCAAGCAAATGCACTGTTTACAGGAGTCATCTTTTTAAGCCAGCTGTTGACACCAACCTACATAAAATTGGTAAAATTTGAGAATATTCACTCTTCAAAAACATTGACATAGTTAATACAAAGGATTTCTGCTCCAAAACACTGTAATCTTTATCTGTCCTTCAAGAACAGATTGAGTGCAATTCTCCAGTTTCTCAAAGAAATAAATAACATTGACAGATTGAATTCTCCATGACTAATTTCACCACATACCTATATTCAAACTCTTAGAATTCAAGGTTAGGGCCTAGCTCAATTCTATAAAATCAGCTTGTAAGGTGAAAGCTATCCTAGTCTTATAAGGACTACATTGGTCATATCTCTGGTCGATGTAAGATCTCAATACACTTCATTGGTATAGACATCTAGGATACCATTTTAGCATTTGGACCTAGGATTCACTTTACAAAACTAGCTTGTACGTGCCTTATAAAGACTACATTAGTCATATTGGTAATAGATATGAGATCTCAACAGAAATAAAAAAGATAAAAGGCAAAACTTATATATAGTCAGCAGTCTTGTAGTACCTTTGCAGTGTTGAAAACAGCAGTTTTGCAGTCAGGAAGAATACTGATAGACCAAGGTGGTAGATCATATACTCCATTTCCAAATTTTGCTTTTGCAGAAGATTTGGTGTCATAATTTGCAAGGAATGCAGCACAGACACCAGGAGCTGTGAACACATGGGCCTAAGATAACAAAAGGAATCAAATGAATTTTCAAAACTCAGGCAAACTCTGTTGGTTTTCATCACAAACCAGCTTGGGGACTTTACCTCAAGGTTATATCCGAGTGATGTCACTTTGGGATCTGCAGACACTAAAGCAGGCTCACTTTGTTTAATTGCTTTATGCAAATCTCTCAAATGCCCCCACTTTGGTTCATTTTGAAGTCCTGGTACAATGGTACAGTTAAACAAGCTTCAGGTTAATGTGAAAAACGATTTTCAGCTTAACCCATGTGGTGCCTAAAAGTGAACTTGTGCACTTTGCTGGGACAATAAAATCATTACTTCTTTGTCTCTAATATTACTATAGCCAAAAGCATCCTTATGTCTTCAAGAACTTTAAATGTGTTATTATCATCATCGTCATCATCCAGCATCCAATAGCAAGTAAACAATTTATGGTTACTACATACCGTATTCATCAAGAGGCGCATCATAGTCATAGCTAGTGGCAATGAAGAGGCCACCGGATGTTCGGCCAAAGTTAGTTCCTCCATGGTACTAGATTAAAAAAAATGAGATATTAGACTCCAAAGGAAGTTTCAAAAACATAAATTGAATGTAGCACATAAGAATGCATAAACCAACATACCATATAGTAGTTAACAAATGAACCACCATTCTGAATGAATCTCGCAACTGAGAATGCCAAGTCTTCTGCTGGCCTACGAGGGACTGCACCACCAAAATCAGTGTACCTACAGAACAGGAGACATGAAACTAAATATAGGACCAAAATAAAAACTTTTTCATCCCACAAGGTAGCAGCATTTGTTAAGACTTACCAGCCAGTCCAATTCTCAGTCCACATTTTGGGTTTGGTGTTCTTGTTAGGCTTGAAGTTTTCACAGTAGAACCCATTGCATGTGTCAATCTACAGCATAATCAATAAAATAACACAGATCAGAGAGTAAGATGCAAGCAAGAGAAATCAGTTTGCCAGTGAAAACAGAAACTTTCCCACACTTAAAAAAAAAATGGCACTTTCTCAAATTTTTCTTTTTCAAAAAGAGTAAAGGAGACAGAAGCACATCAACCACTGCACTTATAGAACAACCAAGAAGTAGGAGAAAAGTGAAGACAACAAAACTGATTTGGCAAGCCAAAGCACCTTCTTCCAAATAAAGGCAAAATAGAGTGAGAAAAAGGACCAAACGGGCTTATGAGAGAACAGCAAAAATATCATGGTGTATAGTAAAAGCAACAGCCTTATCCCAACCAAAGTAAACATACACAACACTGTTACAAACCCCACCAACAAATTTTCATGGATAACACAAATTTAACAAAATAGAATAAGAATCATATGAGGAAAAAGACATCTCCAAATCCAAAATCCACAAACTCACACACCCAAACAGTTTTTTAGTATAACTCAAAGTAACTCACAACAGGATCAGGGGCATCTTCTTGCTTGCACATAACCCATGGAACACCAGTGTCTAGACCAACAGCCATTTGTGCAGCCCATTTTGTATAAGCTTTTCCAGGAGCACCAGTTTCCCATTCCACTGGTCCATACTCATTCTCTATCTGTCATTATTATAATTGCCTCAATAAACTTTATACTAAAAAAAAACAAACTTATAAAACCAATAATACTAATAAATTATATGGTCTTATTCAATTAGTACTATGTATTTACCTGTGACATAATTATTGGACCACCCTGCCACTGAAACAACTTCTCTCCTTTCATCAAGCTAACAATCTTAGCTGTGAATTTTTGCATTGCCGCCTATACACATCATGACAAAAAAATTGGATGGTTGGTTTATATGATCCAATAATAATTCATTAAACTATTTTTAATCAACCAATAATTATAACAAAATGGTTTAATCAACCAATAATAATTAGTGAGTAAATCATCAGAATTATTGACACTCCAAAACAAAAACACCAACCTTGAACGGCTCATTGTCGGTTCTGAAAGAAATGCCAGGAACATACTTGAGCCAAACAGGAAATCCCCTGAATACAAAACAGAGCATGTGACTTTTGAGTGATTCCTAAGAATCATTATTTTCTTCTCTCTTTTTTTCTAACCTGAAAATTGTTCTGTTCCCATAAGAAAGTTTAGATTTACATCATTAAAATTCTTACCCAAAGTTCCATTCAGCACAGACGTAGGGACCAATACGGAGATGAACATAGAGGCCTGCTTGTTGTGCCAGCTTCACAAACTTAACCAAGTCAAACCTATCTTCAAAATAGTACTGAAAAAAATTCAACAACACATAAAACTTCAATTAGAATTTTCCACTTTTAACTTTCTCATCAGTAAAAACAACAAAGAAATTTGTTTTTCACAAGTATCTTTTTTCAAAGGCAATTCTGATCGAGTTAGATACTAAATGCAAGTATTTCTCTCTGTGAGACTAAACTAGATTGATATAAACAATGGAATAGGTAAAAGCCATGAAGATTAAAAAAAATGATAAATTAAGAAAATGTATTATTTGCATTACTTTTCCAGGAGAAGGTTCATGTCCATTCCAAAACACATAGGTCTGAATGACATCAAGGCCTCCATCTTTGGCTTTTTGAATAAGGTCTGGCCACATCTGCAACACAAACATGGTTTTATGATCATGCATGAATGAAAAAACAAAACATGAAAGAAATGATTGAAAAAAAGAAAAAAAAAAATCAAATTTTGATGCAGCATGTTGGAAATTTAGAATAGAATGAGTACTTGAGGTGTGCTTCTCGGGTAGTGAATTGAGCCAGAGAGCAAAATTCTTCTCTTTCCATCAACAATAATGGCTTTGTGATCATAAGTCACAGAGGCTATGACACCACAAACCCACAAAAGCAGAAGCATCAACACCACCCCATGAAACTCTGTCTTCCCCATTTAGCTCAAACCAATAACAACGGTGTGTTTCTTTTTTCTTCACTCTTGTTCACTCATTTAAAGCTTGAAAAAACAGAACTAGGCTTGTTGGTAGTTTTAGATTGTGGAGAGTGGCTTCTTTATATAAGTGTTTATTCTTTTGAGGGTGTTTTAACACAAGGTGAGGTGTGAAGGTGTGATGGATGAGTTGAGGTAAACGTTGATGCAAATGGTGCTTCTTTATATAGATTTTGAGAATGAAAGAAAAGGAAGGAAGAATGGGACCCCCTTTTGTGTTCTTTTTTCCTTCACACGTAACAACTTCAGAAACATTACCCGTTAACATATCTTTGCCTTTTGCTTTGGGAACTGTAACTTGAATTTTGGTGGGAAGATTACATTTGAGTGTGAATTTACTTTTCTGATTATGCTTTCTTGTTTTGTCGAAAATGATTTGAAAATATAGCATGAAATCAACCACAAAACTCATTCTATATTTTTTGGTAACATGTATTTTCTTTGCCCATTAACTTTCTTCTTAAGATTAAATTCTTTTTCATATATTATTTTAGATATTAAGGTACTTTTATATATATGATAAATAATAAAGTTTCATGTTTTATATATATATGATTTGAAAATATTTGATTTTTTTAAAATATATTAAAGATATCTAAAATAAGGATATTTTTGATACACAGACAAAAAGAAAGATAAAAGGACGCATTCAGTTCCACTCAAAGTATTATCAGTCAGATATAATTATATTTTCTGGACAACAAAATATAAATTTTACTGAATTTTAGTATGCAAATAAAAATTAAAATGTGTGGTATTTGTGAATTATTTTTATTCAATAAGCTTACCTTGATTAATTCGTACCATGTTTGCAGATAGTTTTTCTATAAATTTTTTTAAAGAAAAATTAGAATGCATTTCCAATATGAATTTTTTTTAGTGTCATTATGAATAATCATATAATATAAGATTTTTTTTTGTAACAATCATTTTAAAAAATGTATATAAAATAGTTTTTAAATATTTGACAGTAACAATATATAAAAATTGAATTTTTTTTAAGAGTATAACATCAATTATTAAAATTAATCTTCGAATTATGAAGCACCAGTACTCTTACAATGACACTGTGCATTTAAGAAAATGGGTTTGGGTGTCTTTCGCACCAAACAAGATTTAGCACTAAGCAACTTCAATATTTTTGTCAACTTATACAATTATGATACAATTATTTATTTACTCATGTACTTATTATTTATTTATTTACTTATATTGTTTACTTATTTCCTTAATTATTTATTTGCTTAAGTTTTGATTTATTTAGTCAACCACTTAAGTTTCTATTTAATTACAATTTTCATTTAAAGACACAAAAGAAGAGATACTTTTATACATTATAACACTGAAATTTGAATGTTCTATACTTTTATACATTATAACACTGAAATTTGAATGTTCTATTTTTTTAAAAAAAAAATAGATAATTCTATTTGTCATATTTGACAAATTATACATAGAATTATTTTTAATATTATCCAATAAAATTTCATACTTTACTTTTTAATTAATATTTATACCATAATAGCATTCAAGTTTTATTAATTTGTCAGACAAATATATCATAAAAAATCTTATTTAAGTTTTAATAAAATGCAAGTAATGGTTTCATGCAATTATAGATATACAGATGCCCAGTTAGATTAATGTGAACACAAATATCAACAAATTGTCAGTTTAAATGGAATTGAGTTTTGAACTCTTAAGACTTCATATTTAAAAATGATTGGATAGAGAGATTTCAATAAATTTAATTAGTCAAATTCCCTGATTAATAAATATTAATTATCAATAAAATCAATAAATACTTTAAACTTATATATGAAAAAAAAAGTAACCATTAATATAAATCATTCAACTCATGATTATACTAGTATGAAAACAAGTATTTAGTAACCTACCCAATCTATCATCCTAATAATCTATTTGACTACGTACCTTAGGTATAGGTTTCAACAAAAGAAGCTTTAAATTTTAGAATAATAAATTTAGTTTATTAAAAAAGAAAAATAGCCTAGAGTGAAGTGCATAGTATGTAGGAATATAAATGGGAAAAAGAACATGCCTTGTACTTATATGAATTTTGATATTCAAGTTGCAGCATCTTCAAGACTTGAACCATGTGTACCATGACGTAGATCCTTTGACCCCAACCATTATTTCATCTTCTTAAAATTGTTCATTATAATCACAAATACTAACACGCCACGTAGCAATAATAAACACATAACATCAATTTGTATTTCTTAAGATAAATTTTATTTTTATATATAATAAATAAATATTTTAAATTCATAAGTTATGTTATAACTTAAATTTATGTTAAATATATTAATTATGTTTTTATATTTATAATATATATATATATATATACATATAATTATATAGTTATTTTCGCAAATATTATATTCTTCCCTTAAGTATTTTATATATATCGATCGATACAATAATTGAAGCAATCCATTTTCAAATATTTATATTTTTAATAAAATTAATAAATTAACATATTTTAATAAAAATATTTGAAGAATTGGGTTTCACTCTGTATTAGTTGATTCAATTTAACTAAACCACTTTATAAATAAATTAAATAAATAAATAAATAAACAGTCATAATTTAAGAAGACCATTCTAAATTAAAACAAACACTTTTTTTTAGTTTTATTTTTCTCTCTCCAACTAAAACAATATAAATTATGTCCCTCTTAAACTGTACGGCTGAGTTTTCATGGGAAAAAAAAAGAAGCCCAAAAGTGCATTTGGGATTGTGGGCCCCACCACCAAGTAGTAGGCCCGCCACCCCTATATTTTTTTTTTGTTTTTTTAAAAAATCCTAAACAATAGGCACTTCTCTAATGTTTTGCCTGTCTCAATGTGAAGTAACGTTTGGCACTTTTTTCCCCTTCAGATTGCAAATTTTAGTAACCATTTGGCAATTTAAGAAGCAAAAGCAACACATAAATTTTCTTATTTTCAAAGTGTTTTTCTACAAGCATGTAGCTACCTTTCTAGTTTCCTTTTACTCCATTCATAATACTTCACTTGATAGTTGGAAGAAAAGAAAGATTATAACTTGTAGATTATGAAAATGCCCCGTCATCTTTGTGAATGGTGTTGTAAATTTGTAAAGCTATTTAAGAGGCTTAATATATAACATCAATGTAAATTTCAAAAGTAAAATATACACTAATGATTATTTGTTGATTGATTTGTTTTTCTTAACCATAATTTTGATTCAGTGATGATTATTTGGTTGAACATTTATTTTCACTAGTTACAAAATATTTTCCATAAATGATATTTATTCTAAAATTTTAAAATTACAATAGTGTTATTGACATCAAAGTGAAATTAGAGACCGACTCCTGAAATAAGGTCTCTGTTCAAGTTTTGGTTTGGATTTTTTTTTTAATCTAAAGCTAATATAAAATCTCTTTCTATTGTAATTTTTTAAATAAGTAATATAAGACCTCCTAAATGATTGACGATAAATTTCACATGTTAATCTAGGGACTAGGCATCATGCATATATATTTTGAAATGATCAACTAAATTTAAAGAATGAAGTAATAATAAATTATTAAATTCAAAAAATAATTTAATTAACAAAATGTATTTTCATAAATTATTTTATTATTCACTATCTCTTGATGAATCTTAACCCTTTCAAAACCTACATGCTACCTCACTTTTTTGGGGAAGTTTCAATCATTGAATCTGTTTTTTCTTTTCTAAAAGAAAATGATCCCATGTTAAGACTTTTGAAACCAAAATTTTTTATTTTCTAGGAATTTTTGAAAAAATTAAAATTTAAATATATAAAAAAAATATAAACCTTCTTATTTTATCAAAAAAATAAATATTAAACAAACTAATTATATAAATATCTTTTAATTTTAAATAAACTGATCCATCTTACAAGATTTTAGTAGTATGTTGAAGTCAATAACATAGTCATTTGAAATGTCTCAAGCTATTTTGCTTCACTTTCTCCAACAAATAGAAATCTTTGTTTTTATTTATACATCGACAAATGGAACCCTTTTTTTATAATTTCTTATAACCAATACAAGGTACATTATAATTTTATTGCTCCATGCAAACTCAGGCAAAAACACACAGATTAATATCATCAATAAGTAATTCTTTAATATTATAGTGGTTATAATAAAAGTAAAATTACGCCTTAAACTTTTGTATAAAGTTTGACCACAAGCACTCTGTGACTCACATTTTTCCAAAGAGTATCAAACTCATGTTACAGTTGACACGACAACAATTCTTACGGTTAAGAATTCTACACCTTTAGTAAAAGTGGCACTTGGTGCCAAATTTAAGTTCAAGAGAGACATAAACATGAGAAAAAACATTTAGCAACTTGACAATATGGGATGTTCCTGCTATACACAGAGTGATGACGAGAATCAGATGAGATAACCACGTTTCAGATCAGTACCTAGCCACTTCATCCCTCATATCCTTCACTTTTTGTTGCTATTTGATATTTCAGTTTTTATTTTTTTTATTTTTATGTGTAATATATAGGAATGAAAAGCATAATTTTTTAAGAAATTAATGTTCCAAATCAGTAAAATTTAAATCAGATAATAATTGTTTTAATATATATAAAACAAATTTTTCCCTATAATCAGACAATTTCGTGACCCTTTTAATTGATGAAGGATTCGTTTGCACCAAACATGTATTATCGTGAAAGGATCACAGTCACCACTACCTTTTTCTAAAACTAAAATGCTGTCGGAAAGTTATCCACTATGAATTAATATATCTTCTTTATATTTTTTTTTTAAATATATAGCATTTAATAGATAATGTGTTCTTCGTTCTGAAAACAAACCAAACGCACTTCCCTCTTTTTCTTTATTTCGCTACGTTTTTTATTATTTGTGATGATACGTGTACTGTATTATATTGTCTGTTTTTTTCACATCTTTTTCTTTTTTTCAAGAACTTACAGTCACGTGTGCATATTGTAACCGTTAGATCTTTTCCTTCATTAATAAATATAATTTTAAAAGTTATGCATGGTTAAAAGTTATTTTCTTATACGTGCCAAAATCTAATTATATAATAATTTTCAAAAATTGATTTACTAATATAATAATATGAACTTTTTTTTCATTCGTAAGAATTGAATATAATGTTTAAGACATTCATAAAGATTTACCTGCTCAATAAATTGAATAAAAATCTTATAATAGAAGAACAACTATTTCATGGAATTCGTTAAAAAAAAATATGACACGATATATACATGAATTAATCAAGAATTCAATTACAAAAATGAATTTAAAAACGCAATTAAAATCGCAATCGTTGATATCTTTCTCTGTAAAACAATCCTAATCAATATTGAACAAAGGCTTTAAGGTTTCAGCCCCACGTACATAAAATCAGAGGACATATCTAGAAGGCTTTCCAAGTCTTATCCATTGGCTTTAAAATCGAAAAACGTGAGGTTGTGATTGGTGAACATTGGTTTGCTAATTAATCTTCAAACTTAATTTCAAATAAACTTTATTCCTCAATCTATAACACCAAAAACATTGATGCATATATCTTCTTTCTTTTTTCTGTTTTTCATATTGAGACCATCAAGTCTATATATTCTTATATATTCACCTTTAAATTGCTCATAAGATTAATTACCATTCATGATTATGGAAGTTGTGTGCCCAAAAATTTCTTTCCTAAACTAATATTTAGACTTAGAACATGCACTATGCTTTTGCTAGTGGATAAATATGTTATATATTTTAAAAATCGAACAAGGACCACAAGCGTCATATGTCAACGAAATGAAAAAGATCGAGATGCCATTTGTAGGTCGTAAGTAGATATCATGAAAATAAATTGTATGAAGCGTATCACTTTTGGTGAAAGATTAGGAAATTTTAATATATTTCCCTTTTATAATTCAAGAAATGTAAAACGAATATCTTTAATTATTTATTTATTTGTTCGTTTATCCTAATCATGATGTGAAAAGGATATCTAATGTCTTGCTTTCCCCATAACCATGTCATTCTTTATATGAATTCCAATAATTCAACACATGTCATCACCTATCCATTGAAAACGATATTTGGCACTGTAGTTTCGTGTGTTATTATCCATAGAAAGAATACTTACATAATCAAGTCTTCAATTTATATACAAAAATATATCTTTCACTATCAAAAATATAAAGTTCTACTAATTTCATAATTCTTTGCATCCTAACATTTCCTGTATTGATATATTTGTTCCGTTTTATGATTTAAATGCTTTCTTCCCTTCATAAATTTGTGATTGATAAAGTTGAATTGAACCTTACATAAAACTGAAGTCAATTAGGGAAGCCCCTATATCTTATGATGTGATCTAGGTAACTACCACCAATTTTTCATTCAATAACCCTCAAACACCATTAATTTGGGTTTGTTCTAATAAAAAAATTAAAAAAGAAAAAAAAAATCACCAGCTAACATATTATTAGAGATAATAATGGAGTGGGAGATTATATTTTAAAATCGGAATAACTGGCCATGCTGAATTAGGTGTCAAAACAAATTTGATAGTGACAACATGCATTAGGCAAACTACATGCACATTGGTTAGTGACAAAGCCATTGACTTACTAACAATACTTTATTAGGTATTAGTTAAAGAATTGAACTTTGAACCAACATTAAAATTGTCTCTTTTCTAGTAGCTATGTGCCTCCTTCAAGTCTTAATAATTATTGATCAATACCAGAGGATTAGTTAGGAACCGTCCTTTATTTTTATTTTTTGTAAGTTCATATTCAACAAATGGCATTTGTTAATTACCTCTCTTCAACGCACAACAAAATTAAAGTCCTCAACTAATCTTGACTAAATTTATTTCACACAATTTTTTTTGAAGCATATTTTTACACATGTTGCAAACTTACGGTAGCATGCATGTCTTACCAAGATATTAATGATTTTTCCTTGCAAGAGAAGTTGAGTGGTCCATAGGTGAAAAAATGCAAAGAATTTGGCCCATATAATGGGACCATGCCTCTGCCTTGTGATTTCATCAATATCCATAGAGAAACGCCAAGAAAATTCTTGGGGGTTTCAATGCCTTGAAACACTATTCATGAATGTTGATGGGAACCACCAATCATGTACAAACAGTTTACTATATCACTTGGGCTTCTACGTGTTGTTGCGTAAGGAACTTACTCAGCCATATGCTGGTAATTGTGGTTTCAGTGCTGAGTCATTGTGATGAAGGATGAATGGATGATGCCTATAACAAACAACCATGTATAAGACAAGCCACTGCTTTCAATTTTCAACCAAACCTTATAGTTTGGTTAACAGATTCAAAGCAAAATATTAACACTAGGACTAATCTAACTCTTACAAATTCAAAATTGTAATTGAAACTATAGTGTTGTGGCTTATCAAGACAAGTAAGTGAATCATATACATGTAATTAGTTTCTGCATGGTAAATAATTTGTAGAAAAATAAGATATGATATGGTACACATCATGTATTAAAAATATTAACATTATTAAAAGAATTTATTAGGAAGGAAATCCTAGAAAAGATTGGGATTTGTCGGGTTTATAATCAATTCCATTGATACATTCAAGAACCTAAAAACTTAATCAACGACAGATATTTCTTAATCTAATTAAATTAACTAAGAATATTAATTTATGGTGGTGGAATCAAAAGAGAAAGCATGCAGAAACTAGAAGCAGACACAAAGGTGGCTTTCCTTAGTGTGATTGTCGGAGGATGATGTGGCATGTTTAGTTACGAGTTATCTGGAATGACTCAGATTCAATCCATAAAATCATAATTGGAACAACAAAAACATTAGGGAGAGAGGATTTCGTTGTCACTAAAAAACACATCTAAACGAACTTTGCTGGCTTTACTGTGCCCATAGCTTTACGTCTTTTGTCATAATTAATAATGGCCAATTGGGTTTCATTTTTTGTGTTCCCAGGTAACCTTCATAATAATCCTCTACAACAGTAATCAAGCAGCCTCCTAGGCATATGAATTCACACGTCTAGGTTCGAGTTTATATAATGTTCTATTGTATTGGTTAGGTATTAATTAAAGAATTAAAATAAAAAATATTTAATGCGTATATTATATGAGAATAAATTTTTTCATCAACATAATTTTCTATATCTCAATAAAAATATTTCTTTTATTAATTTCTTAATCAATTAACATTTACTTTATTTTTTATCTGCAATTTAATATTTTAGTTATATATAACATTAATAAATATATACGACGATTGACATGATTAATCTATGTTCCATATTCATTTACATATAAAGGTAGAAACACGATTAACATGATTAATCTATGTTCCATATTCATTTACATATAAAGGTAGAAACAAGTTAGATTAGTCTAGGTTAGGCTCAATGCTTAATAGATTAAACTTATTTTTTATTTATTTTTTGTCTGATCTGACATATTTAAAAAGCTTATCCTAACTTGTGGTTTAATACATTAACTTATTTATCTAAATTTATTTATAAAAATTAATTCACAAAGTCAATTGTCATTTCTATCTCTTTAAGACTTATTTATTTTAAATATAGATATAATTTTAATGATATTTATAACAAAAGAATATTGTGATGCAATTGTTAAAACTTGGTATATAGATTTAAATAAGCCATCAAGTCCCCAAATCATCATAATTTCTTCTCATACCTAATGGAAAAAAACAAAATTTCTCATGTTATTTTATTATTCTATTATTACTTTGTTACAAGGCAAAATGGGAGCAAGTACGTTTATAAAAAAGGCTATGCTTTACTTCAAATAAATTTTTGATAGATAAAAACTAGTTTATTTTAGGAAATATACCATTTTTAAAAGCTCAAAGATTTTCATTAATAATTATATTAGTTGGTTGAAAAACCTTAAGAGATTTAAATGAAAGCTGTATTGCAAATATGGATGTTTGACTAAGTCATCGTATTTATCATGTTGAGTTGGAAACGGGGGTGGTGGGACAATGAATAAATATTAGTGTTAGGTTATGAACGTAACAAGTCAAGAATAGTGTTGTAACATCCTACGTCTCCGTCAGCCATATAATTATAAATTAGTTATTAGTTCCCCTACAGCAGTCAACAACAACGGACCTTATCACTTATTTTTAATTTTAAATTTTGTGCTTTATAACATATCTTAATGAGCAACCATTATCAGTTTAGGATAATGGATTGGGACACACTATATCTATCTCGTGTAAAATTTGAAGTGTGAGCCAATTAGAAACTCAAAGAGTCTTTGAAAACAAGGCTACTTCCTTTTTTTTTTAAAAAAAAAAAAAAAACTACTTCCCCTGCTGTTGTTCTTGATTCATGTCAAGTGTGAAGTTTGTTGCTTGCTAAATTCACTTAAGTTCACCCTTAAGTAGGGGAAACAATGGAAAAGTTATCACTATCTTTAATCTTAATTCATCTCATTTTTCATTCTTTTCTTTTCTGAATTTTACTTTCCTTCTCTTTCTCAGTTATTAATCCTAACATTGTCATCACATTCGATCAAAATAATATGTATATTCATTATTTATTTAATCTATCAGAAAATTCATTTAATTTATTCAATATAAAATAAATAGTAACTTAATAGATTGATTCAAATATTTCAATTAATTTCATGGATAATTATGATTTATCCATTATTTTTCTAAAATCTACTGTCCACACTTTATATATTATTTTAAATACAAAGCGGAATGTATATTCTTCTCTCCCTAAAAATGGCTAAATGTATATTCTTTGAGAGGCTAATAGGCATAAAATGAATGTATATTTCATTTTCGCTGGGTTACCAATGAATGTATATTCCGTCAAGGTTAAATTTGTCAATATATATTTTTAGAAAAAAATGAGGTGAACTAAGCGAAAACGAAGGTGAATATAGCAATTTAATGATTAAATACCTACGTGACGTTATTTGTGGGCTTTTCTGGCCACGCTTCATTTTTTCTTTAGGCTCATTTTTTGTATAGTAGCTCATCAGATTTAGTAGCATATATCATATCCCATTCTACAATAATCTTATGCAATCGTTAATTTCCCTCTCACCCCTTACCTTGTCCATGAAAATTCTGCACCCACCATGATATAGTCTGATATGCAGATCTAAGTTGGACACTACCCAAAAGTGTTCTGGTATTGAGAGTGAATAAAGTATGTTGAAGTTCAACACACATAATTTGTTAGATGTATAAAAGTGTGAAAGATTCCTCTTAAATTAAGGATAGAATTAGGTTCATGATCTATATTTATTTTGTCTCAGAGCTCAATCATAATCATAATTATTTGTTATTATTGGGTTTATCATCAGTAAAAAGATAAAAATTCTTTTATAATTAAGCTTGCATGTTTGGATTCATGTTCTAAAATCAATTTTGATTTTAAAATTGATTTGAATAAATATTGACATATTTATATTATATTGAAAAAGTGTATATAATTGATTATAAATCTATAAATAATTTTAAGTTAAGACAAATTTTGAATAATTTTTGTTGTTTGATAAAAAAAATTTATTCTGATTTTTCATTTAAACTTGGTTTTATAATAAAACATCTAACATAAATCACATAATTTTAAAATTAATTTTAATCAAAATCAATTTCATAAAAATATTTTAATTTAAAATTAATTTTTTCAATATTCATCCAAACACAAACTTAGACTTATTTTATTTAACATGGATATTTTATGTAAATATTTAAAAAGTACAAAGAATTTCAACAAATAAGAAGTAAAGTAAGGAATAAGAAGTAAAATTGAATTTTATATTAAAATTTATTAAATGATTTTATAAATGTTGATACAAGGCTATTTATAATAGAAAAAAATTTACACCTCAAACTTCTAGGTTAATACATGAAAAACTTGTAAAAAAAAGCTATAAGAGTATGCTATTACATGAGAAATTTGTGAAAAAATTTACAAAGTGACGTGATACTAAGGTGGCACTCCAATGTGGCACGGTCAAAATGAATTTCAAGTGGATTCAATCACACACTTTAAGAAAATAACTATTATAAGTCGATAAAGAAAATATAAATTACACAAATTCTCAAGTTTATATAAAAGTTTTTGAGAATCTTCTATTATGCTTAAATTGTAACATCTTTCTTCAAGTTACAAACTTTCTTGAAATGTAGATTCCATGAGTTAACATTGATGGTTCTCCTTGATTCTTCTTCTTCTCTTCTTCTCGATTATTCTATGCCTTGGAGTGGTCCTCCAACAACATGTGAGCTTCAATAGCTAGCTATTTTGTAATTTTTCAATGTATGAGCTTAGTTTCTAATGATTTCAACCTAAAAGTACATATTTTGCATTGTGATAGATAATGGTTTCCATTTGGCATTGACATTGACCTATGTAATATGGTTTGCAATTCATTCTCAATCATTTTCCTTTTAGTATGGTTTGACAAAAATCTCTTTTGATATTGATTCTGAACTATGATAACCGGAATTTACAAAAATGGAAGTAAGGTCATTGTAGGATTCATTTATAGTCATTTCACATATTATCTATCATAATTCTATGATTTTAGCAATTCATGACGCTACAATCTTACTAATTTTCTCAATGTATTTATTTTTGTTTCAATCTTATTGCACAAAGAGACACAAAACATGTGATTATTGAGAACTTAAATTTGGAAAGACAAAATTATTGTTTACTTTTTCTTTAAACATTGATTATTTTAGTAACTATTGTCATAAATTGTTACTTTGTTGTATTTCGTGACTGAGAATGTAACTTTGTGTGAAGAGAAATGTAGTTTAATTAGTTACCCACTAGTTAACTTCTCTACTTGTAATTTAATTATAATTACATCACAATACATAAGACTCCAAATAAGTATCCGTTTGCATATAGACATGTAATGTGTTAGGGATATACTGACACCCTTTCCTTTTTGGTTGTTAATTTACAGGCCGGAAATGGTTATACATACATAAATAGATGAAAAAAAATGGCTTATTGAGAGTTGATGTGAAAAGTTGTGTTTGCCACTACCCCCACAAGATTCTGAAAAATCTTGTTCTTGTACTGCAGGGGACCATGCATGATTCATTGCCTTTTGGCAACGGTATAAGGTCATAACTCACAGAGAGGTGTTTTCATGCAACTCTTTTCCCTTGCCTCGCCATGACTAAAACAAAAGTAAAATACACAGAAAAGACAATAAAATACAATATGTTTAATGGATCTTCTTCCCAGACTTTAATGCACTTTTTTTTAATAACATATATATATATATATATATATATATGTATATATATATATATATAACATTATATATTATAAAAAAATGCATTACATTGTATTGACGCGTATTGATCCTTATTAAAAATAGAGATGGATCATTCCATCTATTTAAATTGATGAATGAAGAATATGCTTGTCTCTAATTTTCTTTTATCTGAATTGCTTAAAGACAATATAAAGTAATTTTTACAGATGAATTCATCTCTCTATAAGGTTTTTTTTTTTTTAAGTAACGACTATATCAAAATTAGTTGGAAACATCCGGGTTATAATCTTGTACCGTTTAATAATATTTTCTGCTGTAAAGTTAAGAAATGTTCCAATGCAAACAAACAATGATGTCAAATAAATTTTATCACAGTCGCATAATTGATAGGAACATTAGATAATAACCACATTTTCAGTTGGATCACCTGCATCGTTTATGCATATATTTTAGATAACAAAACTAACATGTATATTTGGAGGAAAAACATTTGACCCACAAGATTATAGTGACAAAATTATTGGTCTGTGACGCGTGACTTCATTATCCCTATCATGTGTGGCTACCATCAAATTCTATCTCTTCCATCATCATTCCAAGTTTCATCTAACCAATGTAGGCAGTGGTGAAAAAAAAACTAAGCAATTAGGGCTTTTGTCATACATGTATGGGGTCAGTGTAATAGCACTCCACACTCTCCTCAGTCAGTTTGTCTTTTCGATTTGTCTGTTTTAGATTTTCCAAGTCACGTGAATGTCTTATAGGGATAGCTCTTGAAGCATGTTTAATTACAAGCCTGTGGTAATATCTATCTTTGGTTTAAATGAGTTTTACCATGCCTCGTATACGAGAAATGTTCAGAATCAGAACCCTTTATTTTCTTCTCTTTCTTCTTCTGTTCCAAACTCTCTCTCTCTTTATTATAAACTAGACAAAGGTCTAACCGTTGCTGCAGAACTGGTCCATTCCGCACTCTTCTTTTCTTCTTTTTTTCCCTCTCTCTTAGCTTGGTTTGTGTGCGTATTTTTTGTGTATGATTCCATGATACCAACTTATCCTTATTCAGTGTCTTCTCCTATGCCTGTAGATCTTAATGAAGATCACAATCACCACCTCCTCAGTTTAAATCATCAAGCCTCCTCTTCATCTTCTTCATTGTCGTATTCTATACTCTTCAACAACCCGGATCAAGGTCAAGGAGGATCTTGCTATTGGGAATCAAAGCACTTACAGAGTGATGATGAAGAGGTGATGCATATATATTTTTTATTATACACATAGGTAGAGTATCACAAATAGAACATGATCATATTCATGATCTCAATTAGTATTTAATTAAGTACCTATGTTTTTTTTTTTTTTTTATCATTAGGAATCAAAACGAAAAGGCTAAAGAGTTTATAATAATTAACATGCACTTTGCTCAATTAACTGGAAATAATTAAGTACTAACATATACATATACACTAATTAAATATCTTTGTTTTGATGAATTTAATCATGTGATCTGTAGGCCAGGAAGATGGTTCCTTGTAGGGGATCATGGGATCATTCAGAAGCAGAAAGAGATGAAAACAAAAGTGATCTCAAGCTGAGGTTTCGGAAGAAAGAAGTAGGGTGTGAAAATCTTCAAGGTGAAGATAGTTCGGTGAAGTGGTTGCCTTCAAAGATAAGAATGATGCAGAAGATGATGGTGTCAGATCAAAGTGATTCTAACATAGCAGACATCTCTAACTCTAAGCAGATCAAGTATGAAGAGAAAAACCCACCACTGTCATCATCTCTAGGAACTGATGATAATAACTACTATCATTCAAACCACAGCAATATCACTGTTAGGGTTTGTGCTGATTGTCACACCACCAAGACCCCTCTTTGGAGGAGTGGACCAAACGGTCCAAAGGTATATATAAGTATTTTTTTTGTTTTTTTAGTGAACCCCATTAAGGATTAAACCTCTAAAAAATGGTTAAAGGAAGTCTAACTCAGTATTGTAAATTCTCTTACATGTGTGTCTAATTCCTGCACATTAAAAAAATACTCTTAAACATTTTTTTCAGGATAAATAATTGTTTATAAATTTTTCTTTTATTTGCTCATGGCTAAGCTCTATAACACCAATCTACAACAAAACACCAACTCTTAATTTTATAGTTTAGAAGCTAAAACTTGACAATTATATACTGCGAATGCAAGTAGAACATTTTGAATTAAACAATTGAATATTTAATTTAAAACTAATCAACTAATAAATTGATGTTGGAAAATTCATTTTGGTGTGTAACAGTCACTTTGCAATGCTTGTGGGATTCGGCAAAGGAAGGCAAGACATGCCATGGCTGCGGCTGCAACCGCAAATGGAACGAATTTGGAATCTCAAGTGAAGAAGGGAAATAAGTTGCATAGCAAAGGGATGAAGAAGTCCAAAGAAGTTGAGGGTGCATCACAATTGAAAAGGAAGCGTAAAATTGGAGCCAAATATAGAAAGAGGTTTGGTACTTTTGAGGATTTGATGATTAGTTTGAGTGAAAATTTGGCTCTCCAACAAGTTTTCCCTCAGGATGAGAAGGAGGCTGCAATCTTGCTCATGGCTTTATCTTATGGCCTACTTCATGGTTTTCCCTCTGATCGTTATTTAGATTTATGAAATTGGTTGCAAAACCATAATTGTGTGAAAGACCAATGCTTAGTGTTGTACTAGATTTAGTGAACTTAGTTTTGCAAAACTGATCAATAATAGGTTTAATTATGAGATATTGTTGGTTTTATCAAGTTAAATATGTTGGACTTGAACAAGAGGATAAATACAAAATAGTAGTGTCTTGTTGTTCATCATATATCATTAGCATCCTATGTAATGTAATCTCAATAAATTTAACAAAGTTCCAATGGATTATTATATGTTGTATTTCTCATTTCATTGTTTTGTCTTCATGATTGTAGGTGTAGTTGTTATTGAATGAACCAATTTTATTCATAATGAACTATTACTATTATATTTTTTAATCATAAGAATTAAATATGGATATAATTGAATTATTTTGTTATATGCATATTAATATAAATTCAATCTATTTCATTAAAATAGTGTGATCCTAGTTAACCAACAAATAAAATTATTGGTGAAAATTAAAAATTATTATTGCATCAAGTAGATATTTACTAATTTGATTAATATAATTTCAAATTTGACATAATGAGTTTCTCAATCATAACAGTAAAAATTCGTGTGTGTACTGTTAGCTTTTTGCGTCCCATGAACCTTCTAGATGACTGTACTCCTGATTCAGACTTTGTCTGCATTCCGATGAATATAAATCAGTAGTCACTAGAGTGGAATTCCTAAAGTACGTAGGATCTCTGATTTGAATTTTGTGGAAAAAAAGTGTAGTTAAGAAGAGATTGCTTCTGGGTAAGATTATTTAAAAAAACAATTTAAAAATATAAAATGTTATTTATTAACTTTAGTAACATTTTAATAAATATTATATCATAAAATATTATTAGTAACAAATACAATTAATGATAATATATGATAGTATTTTTTTTCTATGTTAATATTATTATTAAATATCAATGTAACAAAGGAAAAGATTTGTGTATGGGAGGGTTTTGGGAAAGTTTTGTATGTTGTACGCAATTCCAACATTTTAAAGGTAAATGGAAAAAAAAAAACCACGTTAGTATAAGTAGTAATAATTTATATCTTCTAATCAAATATTCAGAAATTGAATATTAACCAAGTTATATACATATAATAAATTATACTAGCTAGATACAGAATACTTAGTGTATTATATGCATACACCCTCTCTCCAACCTCTTCAGCAAGCTTTTCTCACTTGCAAAAGTCAGAATTATTGATTACATTCTCCCTCCTCTTTCTTTGTTGTATTATGACTAATTAAAGGCTCAAATGTTCCAGGATTTTGGCTAGGGAGAAATTTTGCTGAGAGGATCTCACTACAAGGCAGCAAAGAATATGAATATGAATTATGATAACTTTTAATAAACCCTTCTCTTTGGATCGGGTAATCATGTTACCTTGTACTAGTATATTGTGAAATATTTGGTGACCAAGAATAATACAACTACAAGTTAACTATCACATAAAATATAAAGAAATAAAAAATTAAATAAAAAATTAATAAAAAAGTATATATACATATACTTTATGAAATAATTACCTAATTAACTTATATTATTAATCACCATCAAATATTTCACTAAAAATGTTTAGCTGAGAATTGGTATTATTTGGAGCTTGCTTGCATCAGTTTTATTTCATGCAATTTCCAGTATTGCATGCCATTGTATCAGAGTCAGACTGTCATGTAGTCAGTGTTTGATGCCTCTTCATGGCACTGTGATATCAGCAGCATTTATCCATTTTCAACAACTACAAATTTACACCTTGTCGAGTCCTTGGACACGTGAACTGTTGCCATTGTAATTAAGGCCAAAATTATGGCATCGTATCATAAATTTCAAGACTCAATTTAATCCATAAGTTAGAATTTAATCCCTTCTTATTATTTGTTTTTATCAAATCTTTGTATAATTATTTTTAAGGTAAAATATGATTTTTCATCTTTCAATATATTTTTGGTTAAAATTAGTTTTAATTTCTAAATTTTAAAAGTAATGATTTTGATTTCCATACTTTTTATAATTAATAAATATCCTAGTTTTTTTTTTTTTTTTGTTATTCCTCGATTGGGATTAATTCCTTGAAGTATATATAGAGACTCAATTAAGGAGCTAGGTGATATCTCTCAATAAATATTTAAGGGTAAGACTATTGTTAATCATATCATTCTACATTGATCCCTAGTATGTTAAATTAAGTCCACGCCGTTTAAAAGGATTGCAGCAATAAAATGCAAAAAATTAAATTAAGACCAATTTTTTCAGAAAATTAATGAAATTAAAACATGTTTTACCTTCATTTTAATAATTTTGTAGTATGTTTAAAAGGGGTTGAAAATAATCAGTCAAAAGAAAACATTGATGATGATACGATGTTGCATCTTAAGTAATTGCCATTTCATCCAACCCAAATAAATTGAAGACTGTATACAGGATTAGAAAATATGTTTACAGAGTTCTTTTTTAATAATTATACATTGTAAGAGATGTGTTAATTACACTCTTTCCAAAACGTCTTTTACTATTATTAATTAAATTTTATTAAAAATTATAAAATTTCAAATGAGATTTATTAAACAAGAGTAAAAGTTACATAATTTTGAGATTATTAATTATTTTAATCAAAAATAAAAATGTATTGAAAGAAGTACAGCAAAGAATGTATTGTTAGTAATGTAAATATCCTTAAAAATCCAACTCATGTCTAATTTTGAACAGTAAGAGATGGAATGGCAAGAAGGGCATACAAGTTAACAAATGAGACAAAATGGAAATTTTGCTATCAATCTTTTATGGCTGATAAATACTGTGAAGGTTTCAAGGACCACACAAGCTGGTTTCATTGGATTCTAACCATATCCATTCTTCCACTTCCAAATCCCATCCAAGTTTCCATCACTTAACCAACATAGTCAATTAACTCAATGCTAGGCTAGCTTTTCTTGAGCACAACTCCTAGATCAAGAATCTAAAGTAGTTGAAGATAGTAACTTGTTCCTAGCTAAACTCTCTCTTGTTTGTCTAACATATATTAAGTTATTGTATTCATTGAATTCTTCTACCTGCAATGCCAGGAACCATCATGGTTTCAGGTACTAACTGTCATGTAGCACTAGCAATATATAATTCAATCACCTCAGCTCCAAGGTGGTTTTTTTTTTTCTTAACTTTTCTATTCATTTTACAGTACTGGAATTCATGGATCTTCCATTATCTTCATCAACATCCTTAAGGGGTATGTATGCTATAGATCTTGTTTTTGAATTTTTACCTACTTAATTATCTAGTCTTCAGCACATTTCTAATACCAATTATAACAAAGTTTAGTGGTGAATTAATGCAGCTTGCTTGGGTAAAATAGAGTATCAAATGAGTGACAAGGGAAACTTATCCTTGTAAGATTAACTTAGAAGTATACCTTGTTTATGTGAAATGCTGTTATAACAATTTCTTGGTTATAATCTGTTTGTTCTGTTGTATTGTTCAGCCCCTTAAATAGTCTCCGTGATGATTTGATTTTCAAAATTCTTGATGCTGAGGGGAATGAAACATCACGTATAGGTTGTTTTCAATATGCATTCTATTTGAATTGGCCTTTTCAAACTTGGAAATAGAGTAAATTTGTCTAACAGGAAGTGATAAATAAATGGCAGGTGTTAAAATCAGGTTGATACTAGAAAAGGGTGTCTGGGAAGACAATTTTCCTATTGGAGGTGGCCATCTGCGTTTGAAATTGCAATTCATCCTTAGTGACGAAGAGCGTGATAGAATTCGTTCATTGGTACTAATTTCTTTTCCTTATACAGTTTGTGATACACTTATCCTTATGAACTTACTTCAACATTTAAAGTTAATAACTTAGTCAATTATAGTTTTGATGCTGAGATAATGGTATTAATTAAAATGAAATGTGTACAATTAGAATATCATTAACTACAGGTTGATACATAGATATATTTGAATGTCATCAACTTGTAGAAACAGCATTTGAAGTTACGCATCTTCATTTTTGTAGAGGCAATCAGCATTAAAGAAAAAACAGGATGAGCTTCTTAGTGGCAGTGGAAGAGGTGCAGAAAGTGACAGAAGAACTGTCACCGGCAATGCTGCAATACCCTTGCGCACAAATGATGAGGTCTCAGGTTTGATCTTACTTAGCTGATTAATGAAGCAATGAAAACTTAAAAAACAGAAATACAATAATAAGTGAAATATACTAAAACTTAGTAGTTATGAATGCCATCCTACATTCCCTCAAAGGCTTTTTCCTGATTTTTAAGTGCTCCATCTTCTCAAGAATCACCAAAGAGACACATTCAACATGAAGCGGCTTCTCGATTGCAAGGTCCTGCTGGTTCCAGAGATGACAAAGAATCTGGTACTAGAAATGTAGTTGGGACTCAGCTTGACCAGAAAAAGTTAAATCCAGTTAAGGTTAACTAATTTGCTTCATAGTCACTTTTTTCTCAACGAGGAGACATTGGAAAATGTAGTGTTGTTTGTTTAATGGTCATTTTACATGTTTTAGAACATTGCAGATCAATATAAAGAGACCTTGTCCACAAAACCTGTGTCACAAGCAGTTACCCTCTCTCAATTACAACAAAAGGGTAAGAAGCCAGCTTACCAGTCATCATCTCCCAATCAGTCTCCACCTCTGAAACATCCTCAAAGAGCTATTGGTTCAGAAGAAATTGCAATTTTGTTTGGCTCAGAAAAAAGTGAAGCCGTGACAAGTAATCTGATACAACCTAGTTCTGAGAAGAAAATCTCACAGGGAAGAACTCCCAGTAATGTGAAGAAAATGATAAATGCTTTTGAAAGTGGATTGGCTCAGGTATAGTAAGTGTTGTGCTTTTACAGTATCATCAGCATATTATTGAAAACTCTTCAACAAATGGAGTTCACATGGAACTTGTCTTAAAACAGGATAAGAGAACTCAGATTAAACCAGCTCCAGTAAAACATCAAGAAAGTTCAATTGAAAGAAGAGGTTCTTCCAAGACTCGGCATTTGGAGGAAGATAAGTCAAGGAACACAGAGCCAGCAGAGTTACATGAAAGGGTGAAAAGTGCCTCCCTGGTAAGAACATGCCAGTATATATTGGAGAAAGTAGAGTAAATTAACCTGCTTAATTATGACTTATGTATCAACTAAGGGCATGCACTATGCAGTTGAAGGAGTTAAGTACCATAAATATACTGAACAAACATACATATTCAGATGGCAGAAATAAACTCAAAGTAGTACATAAAACAGAAACATATCAAGAGGAAGAGGAAAAAATAATATATTGATGAGAAAATCCACATTTGAAATAGTTACAGTTTTAGTAAAGATGCGTGAGAAACATTCAGATAACCATCTTTTCAAACTATTCAGTTCCAAGCAAGATTCTGCAAGCCTAGAATAAAAGGAAGAGAAATAAGGGAAATGTCAGTATTCAGGGGGGTTCACCACAAGAACTGGATTCAGTGTTTCAGTTTGGCAACAAATATATTATTTTTTTAAAGTTCTGGAGTCTGGATATTCCCAAATGACCAAGAATTGGTTTGTATAACACTGATAATAAAAGCGTAAGGGGCTATTTGGAAAACTAACAAGGTTGGATCTCTCAAAAATAGAAAATGTGGAAAAAGTACAAAGGTATATTAAGACACTTTTTGGTTAATTATTGTCTTTCAGTGAAAGGTTTGAGGATCACTTTTCATTCGTGAAAATGAAATCTCTCACACATTGAGAAAACCAGGAAAAGAAACAAAGAAACAAGGAAGACTTTAAGATACTATTTTTGTGTTGCGTGTTGTGGAGGACTGGACTCAGTATTCTTCCTTTTGCAAACAAACCAAACAAGATTTCTTTTCGGCATTACCTTACATGCTGATTGAAGCTTTCTTATAGACTAGCATACTAGAAGTATAAAAGTATCTTTCAATTATCAAAGTTAAGCACTTAAGCAGTTCATCAGTAATATATCCGTTGTCATTATGTGTTTATATGCCATATTTTCTACTATAATTGATAAGTTTCCTTCTGATAGAACATTTAAGATGAGAAGTGGATTTAACATATAAACTGATGATTTGATTAAGAGAATCAAATTATGCATTCTTCTTCTTTGTTAAATTTTATTTTATTATTGTGGAACAGAATGCAGCATCTGTTGGAACTGGAACTGAAGGAAGCAAGTATGAAAAGATGCAGGAAATTAAAGAATCAAAGCCCAAGACTTCTGATAATGGAGATGAAAATTCTGGTGGACCAATTAATCAGGTTATTATCAACTTCTAATTCAGAAAATTTTGCTTGTTTAACTTAAAAATTTTAATTTTAGACCTTGGAAATGGTTTTCTTGGTAAAAGAATCACTATTTTCATATTTGCACCATTGCCCCCCAAGGAAACAATGAAAACAATGTTGCATTCATCTATCTTGTCTTTCAGTATAGGTGTTAAATCTTAAATATAAAAGATTGCTATTTCTTCTCTATCTTACAACATCTTTCT
Organism: Hylodesmum podocarpum; assembly: GCA_026586105.1. Lineage (NCBI taxonomy): Eukaryota > Viridiplantae > Streptophyta > Magnoliopsida > Fabales > Fabaceae > Hylodesmum > Hylodesmum podocarpum. The sequence goes on along the minus strand of JALJEV010000493.1, from coordinate 2,136,113 downwards.
GCTATTGTTGAATAATATGCTTATGTGACCTTCACACCTTCACCTTTCAGGTAGTGAAAGTAGCAATCATTATAGGATTTGGATTACTGGTTCTTGTATTCAGACAAAGAAAAAAAAGGTATGAAAATTAGGCGCTTTCCTTGTTATGTTTCTTTACTTTGATCTTGTTAATTATATCATATCATGTGGTTATGTTTCTTTACTTTGATCTTGTTAATTATATCATATCATGTGTTGATCTCCTTGTGAAGAAACCAAATACACTTCAAAATTCAAATAATTTTAACTAAACCTTGTGTATCTGTTTGGTCATCTATTGCCTATTATATCACTGTAGGTTCATTTTATGTGTGATGTTTCATTGGTGTTAATTTAACATTAATGCCGGTTTTATTCCACAAGAAGTTTAATGTTAATAGTGCTAGGATATTCTCTGATTTATTTCAATATGCATAGTTCCTCTATGGCTCTTCCTGCACTACTGGCTAGAATTCTATTATAGTAATAATAATTCTAGACACTACCTCTTATTACGGTCCAAATTGTTCTACGTCTTCTTTTTGTTAGTAGAGAATTATGGATGTAGGTTTACACTGTACAATCATACTACAGAGATAGAGTTGGATAATCTTAGCAATAATTATGGATGTTTCATGTTTGAATCATTCCTTTCTGACATCCATTATGGCAAAAGGATCTGTAGATTTAGTTGTTTTAAGAAATTATGGTCCAATTCTCCAAGAACTTCTAAGTGCTTGTATGTCTGTATTATGTAGTAATGGAGAGAGGCAAAAGGATGTATTTAACTTTCTGAATTTACCAGAATGAAGAAAAATACTGCCTGAGAATCAATTCAACAAATCTCAAATTCTTCATTTGTTGAAGCATGCACAAGCATCTGCAGGCTGCAATCATGTCAACAACTTTCAAGTTTCAGATAATCGGCCAAATTTTAATGCATTCTTCTGAGAGTTTCCTCCTTAGCAACTAAATATGATAGAGACGAAGCATAAACATCAATGCTTGATTATGTTGGAAGGCTTAAGGAAAGTTAGGTTCATTTTCCACCCGGATGAAGAGTAGAACTTCATAAAATTGTTCTTTTATTGCTTCAATATCAATAAATTGGAGAAAAATGTGTAAAGTTTTCCATGTTAAGGAATGTAGCAACGAATTAACCTATGTCTTTACTTGATGATAACATCCAGCACAATTTGTTATTGGAATTATGCTCTTGATTAAACTTTCATTATGTTTAATGTTTGTTATAGGCCCATGGCACATAAAGATAATTAGTTGAGGGGAAGAAAGATAAACTCAACATCACAACCCACAATAATTGAGCGAAAAGAATTTATTATATTGAAGCTAAATCCGTTGATCATTGATGATTAATAAATTACTAAAAATTTCAATAAAGTTGGATTGATGTTTATCTGAGGTGATTCAATGTAAGCCACATTCAAATACATAGGTGTATGGTTTCTTTAGTAAATTATTATTTCAATGATAATTTAATATCAACTTTAGTTCGTAATTAAGTCTAATACGTAATCAATTAGTTAACAAAATATATAAGTACACATTTTTTTATTCATTTTTTTTATATATTTTAATTGTCTACTAAATTTTTTTTGGAAACACTTTGGAAAAAACAATAACTTAATTTGACTGCTTTTTGACACATCACATGCCTCAGACATTGGCAAATAGATTAATGTGATTCATCTCCTTATGTTAGATTTTGCTATCATATGTTTATTTTTCCAAACTTATTATAAGATGAGTTTTGAATGATTGGTGTTGACATCCCTCTTTCTGCAATTGATTTGTTAATTAATACTTTCTTTTTTTCAAATTTCAATTCCTACTTTGACACTGTGTGGTTCATCCTCATCTTATGTCACTGTTATCAATCCATACCAAGTTCTCACTCAGCCAACCTCTTTCTTATTGGCATGTTTATCTCCACAAAATGTGTGAGTGTATATCTTTAATTATAAAGTTATAGTTATTTAGAGAACATAGGGTTCTACGTGGAACTCAAAACTTTTGTTGCCCTTTTAATAAAAAGTATAGTACACCAAAAGTAGAGGATTTGCTTTTATTTGGCATGGGCCACACAACTTATTTTTATTTACAATTGAATATTTGTGTGAGAATAGTGGCTCCATGTTGGGGCCACTTGGTGGTGTTTTATACGTGTGAGAGGGGATGAGGGTGATGGTTCATTGCTTTTGCATTATTTTTGTTATTTGAATGATATGCTCTGTTTTTTAAGATTCAAAGGGAAGTCTAGAGGAATACAAGTATCAAAATATTCTAAAATCTCATGTAAAGACAATTGAATAAGAATTTAAATTTAGATATTCACAATATAAAATTATTTTATTAAGTGATTTAATCATATAATTTTGAAAAAAAAAATATTATTAAAACTACACAATTCACCGTGATGATGAATTATAATTAATTGATTATAAAAATTATCTTTCACATTAAACAAAATACTTTTATTTTATGACTAAATTTTTCAGCAGAAATGAGAACAGTTGAGACGATAGATTTTTCTATCAACGATTAGACAACAATATTCTTCTATTATAAATATAATAAAAAATTATATTAATTTAAAAAATTAGGCTAACTTGTCAAAAAAAAATAATTTATTATCAGTCATAAACTAGACTCAAACCTATTAAATATAATATACGTCTAACCTGTTAAATATTTAGTTTGACCTATTCTCACTTAAACTTTCTAGAGAAAAGAATGAGAAATAAGAAAATTCAAATTAGATAATAGATAGAATTAATAAACTTCTTAGTTAATAACAAAATAATTTATTATAAATTACAAACTAAACTCGAACATATAAAATATAATATAGATCTAATTTATTAAACATTAAGTAAGATATGTTCTTAACCTATCTGATAAAGAGAAAAAAGAAAAATAAGAAAATTCAAATTAAATAATTGACACAGTAAATAAATTAACTGTCCAACAATTTTATTAATGAAAATACTTTACAATTTCAGCACATATACACTTTGATGATATCATTTTGCACATTATATATTTATCTTTTGTCACAGACAATGGAGTGCTCAACTAAGCACAAACCAACAATCACAATTTTAATTAGTTACATGAAGTAACGTAATAGACATGAATCACGTATATGAGGGACACATTCACATAACAACATGGATTGAGAAATTCTCAAGAGGAACATTCAGGAGGGAAACCTTGTGGGAAACGTCTAGTATCAGTGCAATAGTTGTAAATCATGTAATTTTGTTGGATCAAACGAATCTTGGCTAGCCCCGTGGCGTCCAGTGATTGGCCAGAAGAAGAAGAACAAGAAGAAGAGGGTGATGAAGTCCAAACACAAGCTTGGGCATTGAAGTTTCTGTATGAGGCAGTGAATGGGGCCTGGCTCCAATCCGTTTTCACAAGCCCACCCCTTGTGGCCCATTCCTCTGCATTCCACAGACTAGAGTATATTCTCATGGCTTGATTCTTTGGATAAGGAACCCCTTTTGTCTCCAAATTCTTGAACTCCCTTATTGGAGTCCCATCCACAAAGAATCTGTTGCATCAAATTAAAAAAGGTTAATTATGAATGGTGGTGCTAATTAGGGATAGAATTTATATGTAGTTTTATAAGTTTTTTTTTAAGAGGAAAAGGTTTATTTGTCACATTCAATTGATTACAACTTATCATGTATACTAAATTTGTTGACATTATTTTACATTATCTTTTGTATAATCAAATATTTTGACTACACCTCTATTTGTCAAGGTAAAGTAATATTGAAAAAGAAAATACAAGAAGTCTCAATGTAATCTATTCTCAATAATTTTGTATACACAAAAATCAAATTTTTTATTATATATTAAGTTATTTGTGAACTATTTTGGGAAAGAGGAATTATGGGAATATAGAATATACATGATGCTTGCAGGATTCCATTGAACGGAGTAGGTGTGGAAGTCCTTGGTGGGGTCGAACCATAGATGAAACTGTTGTTCTCTGTTTCCTTTCCCTTGAGAGAACACGTTTGTATGAAGAGTGTATGGATCACCACTCAAGTTTCCCAAGAACTCAAAGTCTATTTCATCATGAGTAGGTCCCAAAGAAGATAACTGCATCAATCACAACTTAAATTATTCATTATTTCATTCATTTCAATACTAGTTACCTACTTATTTCTTTATTCACTATCATTAAAAGCTTTCTATATAGATAGCACTATCATGCATGCTCATGTTAATTAATGAAACAGTTTGATTGTGTATATATTAACTGTTTCAAATGAAAGAACTCATATAAAATTCTTTTACAACATTAACACATAAAACATTTACTCTCTATCTTAAATATGAGATAGTAAAAAAATTTATGAATTCATGAGAATAAAATTTAGTAACTAAGGACTAAACAAAGGGTGGCTTACATAATATGCTGTGACAGTGCCAGCAGAGTTACCAGGTACTAGCTTGAGTTGCATGTCAATTTTTCCAAACAAGTATTCATTTTTGGAACGAAAACCAGAGCCAGAGACTCTGTCTAGGGAGAGAGTAAGAACTTGTCCATTTTGAAGGATTTTGGCACGCTCACCACCCCATGTTATTTCAAAGTCTTGGTTAAAGCTACCACCCATTACTTGTACCACAAAGGTAGCCACCACCACCACAAGAAAAAACCCAATATTTTTCATTTTGAAACAACTCACTGCAAATTGAAAGAGGGACACAAGATGCCAAGAGTAGTAGTAGTAGTAGTATTTGGTGAACAAGAGTGTGGTGCATGCAATTGCAAAGTTTTCAAGCTATTTATAGAGGACTCTTGTGTTAGGCAATTATTAATTAATTTATGGAAAGGACAATTGTATTTTAATGTGGTCGAAGTGGGTGTGAGATAAAGGAAAATAATCCTTCTAAACTTAGATAGACACTAATAATTGATATTGATACTATACTAAAACAAAATACAATTTTAAATTGAGGTATTGATGTAAAATCTATATAAAATGATTTTCACATGTTAATGAAAAAATTAGGAGCGTATATGAAGGGTGAAAGAGAGATGATATTAGTTGACTTAGCTAGTTGAAGTGGGACCAGGACAGCTAATAAGGGATAATGTGCAAGTGTTGTACAATCAATTTGGGTTCTCACTTTTTAATGAATTGTTAATATAGTTATGCCTATATATTTGCTCTTATGAGCCAATGAGGTTATGAATATTTATTGGCTTTCAATTTTCAACATCAAATCAAATGTCTTTCAGAGTTTCACATCAAATCGAATTGGCTGCTGTCTAATCTTTTGTAGTTATATATAATAATCTTCCAAGTAGTTAATTGTTTCATGAATCAACACATTGTTACTTGCTCGTAGCTTATAGGCTATAGCTTCTAGCTAAACATTATCTCAAAATCATTGTTTTCTAGTTTTTCTAAAGAGACAAATAAATATCTATGTATCAAAAGTCCAAGCAGCCTAATCACAAATTTATATCCTAAAACTCTATAATATAACGCACTCATGTCTTCTTTGTTTTCTTTATTGGCTCCAACTTTTTCTGATCCAGATTAAATATTACCTATACCCTTCCAAAATTAAGAGAAGTGAAGATGGTATTTGATTATTGTTTTCGTTAAAAATAGAAAATAAATGTGAAAATGTGTTTGATTGATTTTTTTTTAAAATGATTTTGTGAAAATGTTTTTAAAATTAGGTGAAAATAAGAAAATATTGTATCTCCATTTTCACAATTTTCATAAAAAACAATTCCTCAAATCAAATTATTTTCAAAAAATAAAAACAGAAAATAATTTAATCAATCACCACCAAATTTCTACTGAAGATGGAATTATATGTTAGCTATCAATTGATCGTTCTCAAATTAAATTGAAGTTTTTTTATAAGTCAAATAATTTTATTAGGAAAAATAAGGATACTCTATTGTTTAAAAAATTATAGAAAAAGGAATTCTAGGTGTAAAATATAGAATAAATCAAAATATTTACTAAATGTCAAGCACATGGAATGCTGAAATTAATTAAGTAGATTTAAGTAATGATTTATAAAAGTGGAAGACCAAATGAGTCAATTGCGTGTTGACCAAACTTCTGATAATACACAAACCATCATGCATATGTAATACGTAGTTTGCAGAACTGTGGTTGAATATTATGATTTTCTTAATTAATTAAGCAAAAATGAAAGAGAAAGAAAGACAATCTTAAAAATAAGTAAGGTTTTTATTAATTTTGGAAGCTTTACTTTGAAATAGAATTCAATGATATCGATTGATTGTGGTTGTCTATTTATTTTGAATACGGATGGTGTAGACTTAAAGTGAAAACGGAAGCTTAATTATCTCACGGGTTCTCGTCGTTCTCGACCTATAGGGAAATAAACATGGATGCACACTACTTGTTGTTCATATCATCCCATAAAGTTGTAAGATAAGTTCAACTTGTGGATTCAAGTTTCAAACATGATCACCAAAGGTCGTGGATTAAAGTTTGGGTAAAATATGTTAGACTTAGTTAAGATTTTTATTTTGAGAATATATAACTTAATTAAGATTTACTAACAACCCTAGTGTTTTCATCGTAATGGTGGAAGTTCATATATATAGAGAACAAATTATTTAGTGAGAGAATTCATATTTAATTCCTCTCTAATCCAATGAGTTAAGTATGATAGTGTCTAAAAATTATGGAGTATAAGACAAAAGTTATATTTAAATATATTTTAAAATGGACATTGTAAATGTATAAGAAAAAAGGAGTAGAATGTCAAATAAAAAAAAAAACTAAATCTCAATTCAATATAAGTTGTTAATATTTATTTTTCATTTTAACTAAAAAGTTGTTTATAGATATAGGGTCTTCAATCCAACCTATTTAAATATTTCAATAGGAATTTAAGTTTGTGGATGTAGGTGCTGCGAAATTAAATGAATATCTGGAATTATTTTGTAGTTTGTGATTATGTAATTAATATTTAATATTTAAGGGTTCATTGTTAAATGATAAGTATCTTACTTTCTGCCAAAATATAGGTCTTTCATTGGTCAAATGTTGCTTTCATTTAAAGCTGGCTGTGATTCGTCACCAGTCATCAGAAATTAAATATCGCATAATACCTAAAACTAATCCCATCCCAACTCAATGTAACGTTTGAGGTTATGCTTTTTCATTTTATTTGTTGTGGAAAATATATATAAGGGGGTGTATTTAAAAAAGTATTAAAAGAATAAAAAATAAAAATGTACAATTAACTCACGTAATAAAGAAAAGAAATTCATAACAGGTAACCTAACAGATCTTACAGAAAAAAAAATTAATTTTAATAATGGATCAGAGTAGTTTTTCCTACAAAAATATAATAATAATAATAATAAATATAATAGTAATAATAAAAATAAAATATGTGATAGACTAACCATAATAAAACAATAATGTCACGTTTGTTGTGACAATAATCCGATAATGACAATGATGATATGTAATAAATATGTTAAATTTTAAAATTTATAAATAAAAATTATTATTATGAAACTTTTAATCTACTTAGATGAGTTTTAAAAAACTTGTAATAACTCACACTTTATATAATTTAATGAATTAAACTAAATCTACTTAACATACTTAAGTATCTTAAATATACCTTTTGAATCTAATTAATATAATAAAATTTTAATTTTTAAATAGCAGAGCTTAAATTAAAATGGTGTGAGATCGAGTGTTAATTAATATGAGAATAATTATAACCTTGGCTTTGCTAGTTTGACAAATTAACTCAAAAAATTATTATGAATTTTAGAATTAAGTTGAACCGAATATGTTTTATGAACCGAATATATTTTAGAATTAACAAATTATGAGACAATTTTATGATAACAATTGGAAAAAGTTGAATGATTTAACTAATTTAATAATAAAATTTTGAAGTGGCTAAATTTGAATAAAAATTCTTAAAAAGAAATTAAAATTACAAGAATTAATTGCAATAAATCATTTTCCTTAATACTCATATTCTAGAGGGTCTAAAAAGAAAAAAACTCATATTCTAGATGCAGTAGAATAATGCAAATTAATTTTGTGTTGTGAAATTACATGTGACTGACAGCAATATAATCTAAAGAAAACATTGAATGTTCACCCAAAGTAGATAAGTGCTAGAAAGATACAGACGAAAGAAAACTAAATGAGAAAACAAAAATTAAAGATGTAATAAATACATAACGTTAAAATACAGAAATATATATATAACAAAATAAAAGAGAAAGTATTGGAACTTCAAAAACAGACAATATTTCATACTCAAGTTAATTCTTACAAATAACAGCTTTCAATATGCTTCCAAATTATGATGATAATCGTGATATATACGAATAATCCTTTATCATTATCATTATTGATGATTGAGTGAATGAATGAATCTCTTTAGTGTTATAATGTATTTTTTTTACAGACTCTTTAGTGTTATATATTAATTGTGACAAGTTCACAAAACTTAAAAAAGAGGTGCCAAAATATATTACTTTTGTGTTATGATATAAAATAACGTAATAAATTAAATATGGTGTATATTATTTTTTTGGTACGCAATATTGGTATAGGTAATGATGAAAATTGTATACATAACATTATTATACAGAAAAAAACTAAAGTGACGGTCAATTAATCTTTGTCCTGTTATAAAATAATTGTATGGATTTACTTAGAATTAATTTGGTATTCCCCACTATATATCAACAAACTGGGGTCACCTATTCCATCAACAAGTTATTAAAATTGAGGCTGAAAATTTTGGTTAAAAAGAAAACAAATTACTATACTAATCAACAACATCATCATTGAATTGAGTTCTATCGCATCAGACATCAATATCATTGTCTCCCATAATTAGATGACTCAGTTTTGCAAATTAATTGGATGACAATCACAGTGCACCATGCACATTAGTTCCTTTCATTTCATTACATTTCAACTCTCATTATGTTTATTTTAGTTGCAGCAACTTTTTATATTCTTTTTATTTATGCATTAATTTATATTGACCCAAATACATATTTTTAGTCTCTTAAATTTCAAATAAATTTATTTTTAATCTCTAGAGTTTAAAAAAAATCTGTAATTTTAAAAAAAAAAAAAACTTATTTTAGTTCTTCTTTTCAAATGATTATAGTTAAATTGTTACACAAAACATACGTGCTACTACTGCTATTACTTTTGTTAGTTGACATTACACAATTCACTCAATGTATCCTAATTATTGATGCTATAAATGCTATGAGAGACTTAAATAAACTTTTTTGTTCAAATTATATAATTAAAAAATTCAGTTTTTAAATTTTGAAAACCTAAACAAATACAACCTAAATTCTACACTAGAAAAATATTCAAACCATATATATTCCTTTGTCGATACCGACATTACTCAAACAATTTTTATGTATACATATCTATTATTTTTTTTTGAACAGCCATTTTTTATTTATATAATTACCCTATAACATGTTTGTGCTAACCTATCGTTGTGTTACTACTTATTTTTATAGTCAATAAAAATAAAATTATTGCACCAAATTTTATTGATAATATAAATAATAAAAACTTTTGTTAGTTGCATATTAGCATCAAACCAACAATATACAATATGCGTGCATTATTTGAAAAAAGTGATGCAATGTTGGTTTTAAAGTTTGTTTGGTGAAGGGTCATTTTAAACTGTAGTTGGTGTTTATCTTTGCTGGACTGTGTAGATTAGGCTGGTTCATATATATAAGTTTAAATATGATGCAATTATTGTTGAATTGATCAAAGAATGCATGCATTTATATGGGGATTAGGGATTAGGGATTAGGCATGTAACAAATACAAAGCAATCCACTTCAACGTCCAAATCCAATCACTTTAATTTCCACCACAAGGATGAAGTTGTTGTTCTTTAATCACTTTGGGTCTAGTTAATTAACAAATGGTCCCATACATGTATAGTTGTCAAAAATGTTCCTTAACCTAAGAGTTTATGGGAGTATTATATAAAATTCAATGGAAAAAGATTTTTTTTTTAAAAGAGAGAGCACCCTAATTTTACTTCTGACTAACTTTGTGGTGATTCTTAACCTTTATTTATTAGGCTATATGGTATTTAAAATTTTCTCTTTTATTATTTCTGCATTAATTTCTTCTGTTTCACAAACTGGGTATCACTTTCACAAGAATGACTCACCCATCAGTTGAAGCAACGTCCTAACATGATTAAAATGAGGCTTTATCATGAGTCTTAGAAAATATTTGTTTAGAGAAATTTCTCTAAACAAGTAAAATAAGTTTATTTGTAAACTAAATTTAACTTATATATAATTAAGATAAGTTGTAGAAGTTGTTTTATACAATATCTCTTTAAAATGTTTAAGTTCATTTTAATTTATGAAAACACTTATTTTATTTTTCTTTTCCAATTTCTTCTTTTTTAAGTGTTTTTGGAAGTGGAACACTTTACCAAACTAGCCTAAAATCAAAATCAAAGTTCGTTGCTGAAAAATTACTTTTGTCATGAAAAAAACTTGATCCAAACTATAAGGTCTTATGTTGATTTTCATGTTGCTTGGGTTTTGGTTTTTTGTCCCCCCAGTTAGTTCTTTATTTTTTTTATTAATTCTTATCTTTTGATTCTCAATAAATTAATTGGGACGTGGTACAAACAGAGGCGATGAAAGAGGCGATGAAAGATTCAACCAAAGAGCAACGACAAGGTAGTTTGAGAAATGTGAAAACCATCATTGAAAAATTGAAAAACCATCATCTTCTTAAGTATGATTTATAAAAATTGAAAAAAAGAGTTTTGTTTGCTTATGGTTAAAGTGAATTTGTATTTAGAAAACCTAATTTGTTTTTTTTAGTATATCAGTTTTCTTTTTTTAAAAAAAAAAAATAAGCCCACGGGGCCGTTAGGTTAATATTTGACTGCATAGTGGATCCGTCCAAGTGGATCCGACCCAATAGGCCCAGCCCAACAGTTTTTCTAAAATAGATAAATAAATAATGAAATAATAACATAATAATTATTAATTAGTGCACAGTGAGCATACACAGTCAGGACCAGTAGATTTAGCTTTGTCAGGAAGTCAATGCCACGTCATCTGATCAAAGTCATGTGGTAGTTAATTAGTCAATGGTCAGACTTTAATTTTTTTTCTCAAAAAAATTTAAAACAATTAATAAAATAAAATTTAAAATTTATTTTAAGTTTGAGTTTGAGTTTAAAATCAATATTTGATATTTTTTTTATATGATTAAGAATAATTAACAATATCCGCAAGTACTACGACATCACAATTAATATATGTTAATTTAAACTATTTTGATGTATTTTTAAATTAGAGAGGACAATATAAAAAAAAAATAGAGGAATTAAATTAATATTTTAAAATCTAGATACAAGTATATTTTCCAATAATTTATCATCAACTAACGTTGTTAAGTGATAAATTTTATTATGATATCATATATTATTTTTTTTACTATTTTTAAATAAAAATATACTGTAAGAAGTACATTAAAAAAATCATACTCCAATATATATATATATATATATATATATATATATATATATATATATATATATATATATATATATATAAACACAAGCTTATTTCTAAAATATTATTGATTATATTTATAACTATTATTAATGTTGAATAATAATTTTATAAAATTAAAATTACTCAATATCTATCTAATATTGTGTCAAAAAATATATTATTAGTAAATTTATTCTGTTATAAATTAAGAATAAATGTTAAATTAAAATATTATTTATGATTTTTCTTATAAACAACATTTTGGTTAAAACAGAAAATAAACATTAACTAAATATATTAAATTGAGAGTTGGGTTTTTATATTAATTTTATTCATTTAATATGCTAATATTTGGTATCATTGAGATAAAATAAATATAATTTAAAGTCTACATATTTTTATATCTATGTATGAAAAATATATTATTGAAAATCCAAAAATTACTATAGAAAAAAAAAAAAAAAGAGAGGGTTATATGATTTTTCATCAATGGCGGAACATTGAAGAGCGGAGGGGGACATGGTCCCCAACTTTTTGCAATTTTTTTTTTTTGCATGTAATAATATTAGAATTTAAAAGAATTAGGTTGTTATATTTATATTAGTTATATATGCTGAGTTGAAAATTATTTGAGTATTAATTTCTTTCAATAAAAATATTGATAAATCTTTTTAAAAAGTATATATTCAAAATGATCTATTTTTATTGATAAATATTAATCTTAACTTTTTAGTATTTCTATTCGTAACCTTCCATCGTCTAATACCTATTTTATATTTTCACTAAGAATTATCCATATTTTATTTGTTTATAATAAGATTATATTATTTTTATAAATCTTTTATTTATCACTTATTAATAACTTTATGCAATTTTTTTTGAATTATTATGTATACTTATTGAAATTATTATATTCCTGGAGAAAAAATCCAATCCCTTAACTATCTAAGATAACACAAGCATTTTTAGTTTTCTTATCATACATTAATTACTTATTAAATTTTTTTTATTAGAAGGGTAAGAAGCTTTGGCATTTCCCTCTCTTTCCTTTGATTCCTTCTGCCATGTCCTTCTCTTATTCAATTTGTAAAATGATATTTAAGGTGCAAGAAATTATCCATTTCTCCATTTTTAAAAAAAGCACTTGCATTGTGATCTGAGAAGGGAACCATTATTAATAGTAAAAGTTTAAACTTGTTCAACATGATGATGATAATCATATATATCAAGGAAACTTATTCTACCATGCAATGTCGTCATCACCTGGTTAGAAATTAACAATTAGTGTTCACACGTGAGCCTCAAATATTTCAAGAGTCTAGCCTCAATTTTATTTTGACTTTGCAATATAGAATCATTCAACTTGTTAGCATTTTTTGGTGTTTAATATGTAATTAGAAATTCATTTCATCCATGATACGTCTGTATGAAAAAAAAAAATCTATTGAGAGATTAATTCAATTGAATCTTAGTATCTTAACATTATTAGTTTATGTATACTTTTTTTAAAACCTATAATGTATAATTTCTTCAAATATTAGATACATATCTATTTTAAATATAATACTCCAACTAAACTTTGTCATTCATGATATTCTATGAAAGAGGAGTTACATTTACATTTATTATTCTTCCAAAGTCCATAGTTAAATATTATAAGCATTACTTTGTCTCTTAATTATATAGGTTGTTTCTCATCAAATGTTTAAATGTATTTATGCATCTGTCTAAAATATTACTCTTTCGAAACCGATCAAACTGACTAAAATTTAAAAGATGAAGAATGAAATCAAATTTTATAAAAATAAAAGAATAAAATGAATCTTAAAATTAAGCTAAAAGGATAAAAATAAGTATGAAAAATAAGTAAAGGACAAAAAATTTATGTTAATACCAGTACTTTTAAATTAACGGAAAGATTAACTTGACTAAAATTTAAAAATTAAAGAATCAAAATGAACTTTAAAAAAAATTAAAATATTTTTATTGAAAAACAAATGATGAATATTGTCTTATAGTCATAAATATGACATTTTAAAATTTTTATTTTTATTTCAATATTATAAAAGTTACATAAATCATAAATTATGATTAATTAATGTTATAAAATATTTTATATTAATAATACATAATAATTAAATTTTTTCTATATCAATGAAATCTTATTAAAAACTGTGAATTTTATTAAAAAGGTGATTTCAACATTGTATTAGTAAGAAAATTAAACAAAATCAAACTAATTAGATTTATTCGATTTTTTATTGTATTTAAACCAAAACACCCATTTTTTTCTTCTTTTTATTGTTCAAGACTTTTTCTTCATGCATGTTCAACTTCTCCATGAAGTTAAAGCTCTGACCAGGTTGGCAGACATAGAAAAGACAACAAAGACAAATATATGTATGGTATTATCTATTATTATATTACTAAGCAAAGAGTTGTTGGAAGGTGATAGAGGGATGAACAATTTTTTTTTTATTTGTTATTTTGAATGTGATGACCAAATGATTGGTGTGACTAACTTTTTGTTTGTCTATGAATCTCTCACCAAAGATTGTTGTATTTTGATGACGACCTCTTGTTGTGTGAGTTATGTTTCACAAGTGTCATTGTAAATAAATATTATCTGTGATACTTAAAAAATAAAAATAAAAATTACAATTTTAAATTGCATGATTTTTAAAATAAAAAAATATAAAAAATTAGATAAATTAAATTATTAAAAAATAAGTTTTATAATATAGAAGTATTTACGTAATGTTACTAGTTAGAGCTGGTTTAATTAAAGACGTAAGGAAATTTAATTTGCTTAACTTTCAAGCAACCGAGTCAATCTTGTAATGGGAATTGGAGTCCACGTGGGAACACCCACTTATTATTGTTCAACCATTTTGGTCAATTTTTCTTTGAGAATTGAAATAAATCATGGCCAATAGTGTATTTAAATTTAATATGAATTAATTGATTTTTCAATGTGGATATATACTAAGTCCATATCAATTTTGAGTTAAAAAAATAGAGAAAATATAATAATATTATAATAATAATATAAAAAAAAAGAAACAACACTACAGATTTATCATTCATAAATCAATCTTAGAAACATAATAATTTCTTACATATTTTATAAAAAAGAAATAAATAATAAATGTATTTATTATGTTACAAATATATGAAGATATACTTAATATTTTCTTTATATATAATAAATAAAATCAAGTGATAAGTAGATGTCTTGTGTAATGTCATTATATAACTCTATAAGAAGCACTAACATGCACACTTACCAGGAAAATGCTAGGAGATTGTGTCTACTCTTGTGACTTATCAAATACATTGAATACTCTTCCAATTGGTAATTTCTAATATTTTAAAGTGATTTGATCCATTGACTAAATTATAGCACACGAAGAAAGGGACATAGATTAATCAAAATTATTGCTTGTTGGTTCACATGCATAGAAATCTTCTCAAGACATTTGACTAGTTAGAACTAATATTTAAAGTAATAGATTAGGATCATTTAGAAATTATAATTAATAAATAATTAATGATAGTCTATCTATCATTTTTTTTATCCTTTTAATTATCATTTCGGTTTACTAAACATGTTTTCTAAACGCATAAGATTTTATTAATGTAGTTGAAAAATTATGATTATAATTATAATTAATGAAGATGGAGAGAAGTGTAAGTTACATGACAAGTGATATTATAAATTACTAGTTGACAAGATATTTGAGAACATTTCTGGAGAAGATTTCCGTACTATAAATAAAATAATAATTTTTTTTTTTATCAAAAACCGTGTTTTCAGATAGATTGGACTCATGCTTTTTTTCTTCATCAACGTGTTTTCTTTACATCAGGAAGACAACATGGATTTCGCAAGTGAATCATATAATTAAGAGATTGAACTAAATACTAAATAGTCAATACCCATCTTTCACGTCATGGAAAACAAATATAAAACAAATGTTTAGTTTTCATGTAGTACATATCAACTAATTAGAAATACTTTAGATATTTCTTGAAGAAAAAGAAATACTTAAGATATAATTTTTTAAATAATTACTATTAAAAATATTAATCCTATTATACATAATAATATACGATCAGATAACAATATTAAAAGACTCAATCTAGTGATACATTTTTTGAGAAAATAGTTATTTTTTAAAAGAATCAAGAGAAAAAGTACTCAAAATAAACTAAAAGAATAATATCAATACATAAATATACTGATATTACAAGCATTAATATAATACATCTTATTAAATTACCTTCAATTTTTTATCATTTCATACCTCACATGTCAAATTAAAACCCATTTAGTTTTTCATTAATAAAACTTGTCTCTTTACTTTTAAAAAAAAAGCATATATTTATATGTTCAATTAGTAGTCTAACTGAAGCATTAGATTTGTTGTCTCATCCTAATTCAATCATTCAAACACATGTTTCCTCATCCATACATACTAAGAAACATTTTCATTCACAAATTAAGCATAAAACAAATTGTAGGGTTAATTAATTTTGATTAATTTGTATTTCAATGAATTGAAAGAGACACCAGTTATAACTATCTATCTAGCTAGGCTATATGCCCCGCAGACCTATGCGGCTATACATATTATTCGATGTGGGGACTGCGCAGATGTGTACTTTTTTTTTTTTTCGCTTGATTAACTATCCAAATTTGATTCTGACATTCCAATATTGATCACCAAATTATGAGTTCTAGATACCTCCTAATGCAATGGTGTCCTTCAATTTGTGGCTGCTGTTTCGGATCACATTGGAAATGGTTGCTTTGTTCCCTTCATTGGACTTCAATAGTTCCCCACAAGATGAACAAATGGTCAAGGTTGTGGCCTTTGAGAGTTGAATGTATAATGGTGATGGTCCATTTTTCTGTGCACGCAACTCTCGCAATTCCTTCTTCAACCTTAGATTCTCATCTGTTAGTTTCTCATAACATTTCTTCAGAAACTCACAATCCACCTCCGTTTGTTTCAGCTTGGTCCTGGAAAAACAAAAGTCAGTGTAATATAACACAGTTTTATTTATCAGTATGGTCAAGTCAACCGAAAAAGATAAAAAGAAAAAAAGCAACCAATTTTCATGGGATATAAGCATTATAATCAAAAGTAAACTTCAAACAGATGAGAAAATTGAGGGTTACATTAATGTAAAACCAAAAAACTGAACACCCCAGAAATTGAAACTCATGAATTAAAGGATAATTAAAATTAAGCCAACCATAAATATATCACACACCATACCTTGCTCTTCTGTTCTGAAACCAAACTTCAACCTGCCTATGCTTTAAATTCAATTGTTCAGCAAGGGTCTGTTTCTGCGCCTGCATGTGAAACCGACCCTTAATAATTTCCCTATAATTAATTACACCAGTGACTAAAAACCCTTAAATTTCAAAAAATAAAATAAAATTGATAATATATATATATATATATATATATATATATAATCATAATTTATGTGTTTTTAATCAATTTCCATATATTTTTAAAAAAAAATTAATCATTAATCGGTATCCAATATGTTAAACAAAATTGTGAGAACAAAAGGGTAATTAAGAAAAAAATCAGAAAATTTATATATGAATGAAATAATACTGGGTTAAGAGTGGTGTGAAGCTTGAAAATATCCTCAAGTGTGGCTGATTGCTCCTTTGTAAGTTTCAGTTTTTTTCTGCCTCCATTATTGCTATTGTTGCTATCAGGACTCTCTTCATTTGGGTGCTTCAAACATAACAACCCTTTAGCCTTATGATCATGTTGTTGTTGTTGAATTTGATGATCAACCTGAATGGCTTCTTCCCCTTTAGGACAAAGCTGAAAAGTTAGGTCTAAGGAAGGGACTTTGTGTTTCACCTTCTTTGGCACATGTCCTCCCATTATTCCAAGTCCAAGGCTTAGACTAGTGATGCATGCCTTATCATCTTCCATGGCAGAGAAACAGATGAACAAATGAATGAATAATGAAGACACAAAACAGAGAGAAAATGGTCGAAGTGGTCAAATATTGGAAAAAGGTTTTTGGGGTTTGTAAATAAGTTGATTTGACATTTTTATTATTGGGGTTTGGTCATGGTATTCAATTTTTCAATCAGTTATTACTAGGGTACTTGTAGAAGAAAAAAGAAAATATATAAAAATGTGCATGTAGAGTCATGTGTATGTATGTGAGTAGTATAGTACTAAAGAAAAGTAATGTGCATTAAAAGCAATAATAAAATGAGGGCAAAAGGAGTAAAGGCATGCGTTAGAATTCTGACTCCTTTGAGGAAACCAAAACTTTCTTAATGACAAAAAATGTTTGACTTTTCAATTTTTAAATTCCAAGGCTGTTTGAGTCAGTCACCAGGTCTTATCCTTCCCAACACTTTCCTATGATAGTTCTCTATCTACTCAGTGATTTCATTATTTTCTAATAATTTTAACTCTTTTATTATCTTTTTTATTTATACTATAAGTTGTTAACTATTTTTCCGTTGAAATGTTATTCTTTATTTTATATTTTCAGTTACAATAATTAAATATTATTCTTTAATAATAATTTCACTTGACCAAAAAAGTTAATTAGAAAGTAATAGATATAATAAATAATGAAACTTTCAAAATCAGTATTCATATCTACAGAAAAAAGTATTTAATTTTTAGAAGAATAAGTATTTTTATTTAACACTTTTCATTTTAAGCAATTAATTAGATGTAAAAAAATAAGTATAAATAAATAAATAAATCATCACTCTTCTATATTTTAGTTAATTTATACATAAAATGGAAAATAATAGTAAAAAAACATTACTTTTTCTATTCGAATTATTTAGATTGCGTGACTCTTTAATAATATAATTAGAATATATTAATATATAAAATTTATATCATGCAATTAATAATTAAAATTATTAATTTTTATATAATTAATTAATTTATTTTTATAAAATATAAATATTCCTTTTATAAAAAACAAACAATATGCTTAAAAGCTCGTAGTTGATTCACATAACTCAAACTACATGATTTTCTAATATGTAATTTTAAACTCCTCCACCTAACCTGCAAGTTACTTGTAGATAATTTAATTAAAAAATATTATAAATAATTACTTTTATTTAAATAAAGATAAAATAATATTAAAATTTAAATTAATTTTACGAGTACTCGGATGTATGGTCTTAGTTTAACTGTTATTTAGCACAAATTCGCACCAAAATAGAAAACTCATGTATATTAAGTACCATAGAAAGTTTACACTGCAATTTCTTGTTATACATCGGTTTTGTAGTAAACATCAGATACACTATATTTTAAAAGATCTTACATTTAAAAATTAACTAAATTCATTCATATAAGTTTTTGATGAATTATATTTTAGAATTTCAAATTGTTTTATAATTTTATTTTATAATACAAGTTAACCTATTTAACCTATAAGTTTATGTAATATAAATAAAAATTTATTAAAATCGAGTTTATTTAAATTTAAATGGTTATATATATATATATATATATATATATATATATATATATACTCAGTCAAATTATTTTATAATAAATATTTCCTTCCAAATATTTAACATGATTGTGCTGTTAAAATTTAAATTTAAAATTACTAATTGATTTAATCTAAATTTTATTAGTTCACTAATTATTTAAGGATAATATTAAAATTTAAATTTTATTATTATCTTTAATATTTTTTGTTGAAATTAAATTAAAATATAATTATTGTGTAATAAAAATTTAAGAAAAATAAATAAATAAATTATTTAAACCTTACTGAAAATTCACACATCTTATAAAACCATTCAAATGTTGA
The DNA here is from genome assembly GCA_026586105.1 of Hylodesmum podocarpum. Classification (NCBI taxonomy): domain Eukaryota; kingdom Viridiplantae; phylum Streptophyta; class Magnoliopsida; order Fabales; family Fabaceae; genus Hylodesmum; species Hylodesmum podocarpum. The sequence goes on along the minus strand of JALJEV010000493.1, from coordinate 2,116,648 downwards.
TATCACACATCTTATAAAACCATTCAAGTTTTATTAAAGTTCTGACTTTTGGACATTTAAATTATTTGTTGTCTCAAATAACATTTAAGAAATTTTTAATAAAATAAAATTATCAATAAAACTAAATTTATTTATTTTTAAAATTAAAAATTTGATTATCTATTAATTACAAAATTAAAAATTATAATTATACTGTCTAAATTAAAGAAGTTAAAGTTATCAAAAACTTGTTATCACAAAAATATACTAAAATCAACAAAATAAAATTACTATCCTCAAAGTGGTCCCATTTTCAATGATAAAATTCCCATGTCTGATGGGATAGTTCCTTTATATAATTTGATGGGGGTACCAAAGAGCATTTCAGTGAAATAAATTGACATTAATTTGAGTTATTGGAGTATCAACTTATTAGTTGACATGAACCCAAATAATTGTACTTAAGCTGTTTTAGAAGTAATGTTACTTTCAGACTTTCTGGAGTCAATTATTAATTCCTTCTCATGCTTCTTTGAGTTTTTAAATTTATTTTAAAAATTATTATATATTATTTTCTAATTATAACAACATTTTTATTATTTAGCATCTTACTTAAATATTCAAATAAATTCACAATTATATTTTATTTTTAATAATTATTGTTTTTAATAATTTGTTATAAAAATAATAATTTATGTATTTCAAAATTATTTTAAAATTATATATTTGATTAAAACACAAATACCAGGGATAAAAAAGTAGATTTTTTTTGTTAATTGTAATTACAGTTGGACCAGACTGAGAATTAGCATTTTCCTAGGCAATTGATGAATATTAAACACAATACTGCTAAAGATTGATTATGGATTACCCATGGCAAAGGCAAACTGCTGCCATGTATATGTATATAGAAAGATATTATCTATTATAAAAGTTAAAAATAATATTAATTAGAGAAAATGACAATGCTAGTTGACACATAATGATTACATATATTTTTTTAACTTTAAGTATAAAACGAATTATATTGAAAAAGAAATATTTTTTCTTTATAAAAGAAAAATGAGAGAAAAAAAAAACATATAAAGAAAGAGAAGACACTCTATTGATATGGTATTTTTTTTTTCAATTGAGTGGTCTAAAATTTTTTAGAAGATCTTTTTAAAAATTTTTAGAACAAAAGGATGTAAGTCTGGCTGATTTTTATTTTATATAAAAAATTTATATAATATTTTTATAACTTTTTTCTTAATAAATAGAATATTATTACTTTATAAAAATTAATGGTAAAATATTTTTTATCAACAAATCTTGAGCATATATATATAAAAGTATAGTCAGGCGAATTAGTCATGTCACATTGTGTTGGTAAACATACAATACATATTATTTTTTTAAGATAATTTATTCTATATTCAAGTTGATTAAGATTTATTTTTTAGGTCATTATTATTAATAATGAATAATTTTAATATAAATAATCATAAATTTTGACAAATATATTAGTTATAATTTTTAATGTACATATCAGTTTTTAAATGTACTAATAATCATAATAAAAAAGATAATTTATGTTTGATATTTCTATATCAATATTCTAATAATAGAAAAGTAACACATTGCATTTAATAATATTTGGTTCTCTTTCTGTGCCCTAACCTCATGGGATGGAATGGCTTGACCAGTTTTGTTGATGCAACTACCTTAATCATACGGTTCTTTTGGCCCTTATATACTAATTAAGAAAATTCACTAGGATAGTTATATAAAACATGTATTTGTTTAAGCGTTTTTAAATTATGGAAAATTCAGTTACAAAAGTGGATTAGAGCAATTCATCAATTAAATTAATGATGACAAGTTTTATAATTGACATTTAAGACTATTCTTCTTTGAGTTTTTCGTTTAATTTTGAACTTGATATGTTCTAAGGGCATAGCTAGGTATGAAACCATATTATATTTTGGTTCACACATGCTCACGTATTCACAACAAGAAGATTAGTTATATATGACTGGTTATCTTCTTCAGATAAAAGAAAAGCTCTGAATTGGTAATAAATATAGGAAACAAATTGCACTCAATGGTCAGAATTGGAGAAAACACAACCAATATATATATATATGAAAATGATAATGATGATACTCACACGTATTTTAATTACTTTTATCTTCATAAATTCTTCATTGACTTACATATATAAATTATTAAATAATGAGTCTATAGGGATTAACATAAATAGTTGATCAATGATTCAAAAGAAAATTCTCACTTTCATAAAACTGTAGTTTGACTTTTACCAAAGTTATCTAAACTCTCGTTTGGTAGATATTTTTTTCTCTCCATGAGTTTTCTTAACGTCTAGAAATTAATTACTAGCTAGGTAGTTGAGTAACTATGATTGAATAAAATTGTTTGTAATATTGTAAGTTACAGTAGATATATATGAAGGAGAATATTTTCTCGTATATATTCGTGGAATGGTTCTCAATGGAAATTAGTTATTACTTCTAATAATAAATATTTCATATTAATATAATAAAAATAGTTAAAATTTCTGATAATTATTAATTAATGGATCCTATTAATGCTCAAGAACACCGATCAATATTTATTTTAATTAATTGTCACCGTATTTTGACAGGATTAGAGGTGCCAACCCCTTCCTATCTTAAGTTCAAAACATGGAAAAAGAAAACTTTACTATTGGTGATTATTTAATGGCAATTAAGTTTTACTAGCAGGTTTTACTATCACAATTTAATTTTTTTTGGGCTGTTTAAGATCATTAGTGACTTTTAATGACCACAACAAAATTTCAACGAAATGTTTAATTTTTATTTTATAAAAATTTAAAATTACCATTAATTTCTCTTTTATTTTACGGCACCTTGGAGTATATTTTTTTTTATATTGAGTTAAATTTGTATACAATATTAAAGTAAAATTTTCTATATATATCATAGTTATTCAATAAAAACTTATAGCATAACTTTAACATAACTACTATGAAAATCAATAAATTATTGTATATGATAATTTGTATTTAAATAATATTATAAATATTTACGTCCACATAGACTATTTTTCTCTTTCACATTTTAACACTTGCAAAATTTTCTGTATTCAAACAGAACTATACTTTTATCTTTTATCTCGTTTTCGATTTGATCTGGCTGCCATAAAATGTACTTAAGTTGATATTACGCATTGAGTTTGTGAAGTAGAATATTTAATTATTTGATTTCCACAATATATCCTTAAGGAGGAGGGACATAAAGCTTAAATATGACTAGGGTTCTGTTTACTAATTTTTTCAAAAAAAATTTAGAAGAAGAAAATGTAAAGAAAATAAAAATATATTTCTAAAAATTTAAATAATTTTTTATTAGTTAATATGTAAAAATTTTCATATCTTTTTGAAAAGTTAAAAGAAATAATTTCTACAAATTAATTAATAAAAATTAATTTAAACTTTTTTAAAAAATACATTTTATTTATTAGTTTTTAATCCTAAAAACTATTCTAAAAATAATTTACTCAAACAAGCCTTAAACAGTGATTAAAGTGAAAATCAGGTGCGGGTGGCAGTGGCATATGTTAGCTTTCGATTTCATAAAATCCAGCTTCATTGTTTAACTCATTGACGGAATTTTTTTTTTTCTTTTATGGTATACTTGAAAGAGAAAAAAAAAATTAAAGAGAATTCAATCAGTAATAATGGATTTCTTTTATTTTGTTTTAAGAGAAAAATGAGAAATAAAAATGAGAACAAATATTTTTAAAACAGAGACTTAAAATTTTGTTTTTTGAAATTCAAATATTATATTTAAGCGTGCCACAAGTTTTAAAAAAGTATATTTAACTAAATAGGTTAGGTTTGAGTTTATAGAAAAATCTATTATGTTTTATTCGTCATGTAAAATATTACATTTTTACGCAGAATTAATGTCTGTTATACTAGTCCATTTTTAATTATGCAATCTCTCTTTACATTTTTACGCAGAATTAATGTCTGTTATACTAGTCCATTTTTAATTATGCAATTTAGATCTAGATTGTGATTCTATTTAAGATAATAGTATTTTTTTAAAATGTTTCTGTACAAGTCGCATTCCTATGAATATTTGTAATTTTCTTATATATTCATCTTTTATCATTAAATTAACATAAAATGGAACTCTTCTATTTTGGGTTTTCCTACATGTGGTTGCATCAAATAGGTGTCACTTATATTCTTCCTCAACCTTCATTTGAGAATTCAGATATAGAACACAGTGATAAGGTGAAAAATCAAAAGTAGAATATAAAATAGGGACTATGGAGAGAAGTAAAATATAAGCTATACTTTCAGTGCAAAACAAGGTGGAAATGGTGTAAGGGGTGATGTTGCATTACATAACATATAATGAAAATTTAGCTTTGTCAAAATGTAATGTCAGTGTGCCTTTAAATGTGAATTTTTCATATTGTCACAGAATACAATTTCAGCTCCTCAACATACTTCTCCCTGACTAAAAACCCGATTTAGAGATCGTCATGACCCTCTGTCTCAATTCCTAGAAGTTTTGCCAGGTTTCCACTCTCATAAGCTGCAACGGTATCTGGAATTCAGACAATAGACAACAATTATTTGAGGGAATTTCTAGGAGAATCAAATTTTGTGTGAACATTGAAAAGGATGTTTATTCTTCTTGATAAAAAAAGACTTACCATCTGAGCCTCCAAGGTGTTTTCCATTAATGAAAACTTGTGGCACAGTTCGCTTCCCAATAATATTAACCAAGATATCCTGAATATTTGAACCATCCTCTGCCAAGAAAGAAGTCTCACTACCTTAGTAACAGTAATGAACAATTGAACCCTTAACAAAACTACATATCATTGACATTTTATCACAAAAACAGTTCCAATGTTAACTCTTTCTTTAGTTTTCTCTCCTTCCTCTGAACTATGCAGTTCCTGAGAAAAGAAAACTATCAAAGTCACAACGTTATAATGCTTTACTTTATAACACCACAAAACTTTTGATGTTAACCAGCCCTGCTTTTAATAAATGCCAATTATGAAGCATTCATTTGATTCTTTTCATCAAAACTAGAACCAACTCTGGAAAAATCACTAATATATATTAAGAAGACAAAAAGCAAGCTGAGGTTTTCAGTATACCTCTCTCATCAAGCTCAACAACATGTGGAACTTGTTTCAACTCTTTGAAAACAGCTTTTGCTCTTCTACAGTACCTAAGCACCCCAAAGAAATCAGAAGAAAAAAAGAGGTTAATGAATACTCAAAACTTAATGGGCATTTTCTTTTTCCATGGTAGAGTAACAAAGTTTTGTACAAAGTCCAGAAACACTCGATAGTAACCCACAAAGTTAATGAATAAACATATTGAACAGAGCTCAGCTAAGAAGAGATGAGTGATGAAAGAAAAAAAGACCCTTTGGCAATGAAGCAGACACTCTTCTAACTTGAGATGTGAGAGTGTTGAATGCATCGTCAATACAGACACCCATACAGCACACGTTGAACACTCTTCACTAGATGTTCAATTAATTTTGTTGGTATAGATACTTAAGTTAACAGTTAAGGCTTCCACATGGATGAACACTTCAATGATACACTAATTTTATTAAAAAATAAAATTAAAAAAAAAGCACTTCTATTAAAACATTCAATAGAATCAGTAATGTTTCGCACTATTTTTTAACACACAAGAATACATGAATATTGATCATCAATTTAGATCTTTTGTCACGTCACTTAAATTCAATTTCATTTGTGTTTCTCACTCTCTCTCACATCACATATTGTGTTTGGTTTGATTTCTGTGTTAGAGTTCATGCTTCATAGATTTTTAGTCTTTCAGTAAAGTGTGTTTGTTTGCACATATACAACATTCATTTGGCAGAAACTGGTATTTGTAGCTTTTGCCTTGACGCAGATCCAATATTATCAAACGTAGAACCAAACATAAACTTAGTGTTTTACAACACATTGATTAGTGATCACACAATGATCATTAGGTATTAGTGGGCAAATACAAACACAAAACACATTATATTGAAAGCACACAAGGAACAAAATGAAGCTTTCAAACAAGGAACATTATATTGAAAACACACAAGGAACAAACACAAACACTATTGAAAACACACAAGAAATTCAAATACAATAATAAGATGCGATCCAAACAAGGAACAAAAGAAGCTTTCAAAATGGCACTAACATTTGATCAACATTACCAATCATAAATCACGAAATTGCCAAGTCAGATCAGATCTCGAAACCTTTTCCTTAATGAAAAATTTCAAACACCGAAAAGCCTTTTAATTGAACGCAGAAAACTCGAAGACAATACCCATAAAATCAGATCCAACACCCAGAAAGAAAAGATTCGAAATTTGAAATTCCAATGCATAAAAAAAGAGAGATTCACATACGGGCAATAGGTTTTGGAAAAGATGACGATTTTGTGGGAATTGATGGTTTCGTCAACGAATTTACCGACAGATGAAGCTGAAGCTAAAGATTGGAAAGAGGTTGTTGCTAAAGCTATCAGCACCAACGCTGTTACCGCAAATGATGCAGCCATTGTTGAATTCACAAGTGAAGTTAGAGAGCAAGTGCTATGTTAGAGAAGACAGAGTAATTTAGAATTCTCAAACACTTTGTTTTCAGAATAAGACAAAGTCTCACCGTTGATTGCAACCATTAGAAGCAACTGTGAACCGTACGATGTAAGCCGAAGTAAGCACTCGGTTCCAAACAAACATGACGCGCAATTCGTAAACGGGCTTCTCTGTCGGGTTGGATCCATTTAGTTTTTAGTTTTGTTTTGGTCTGTTTAGAAGTATTGATTTTGAAAATTGATAATGCCGAAAACTAATTTTAAAATTTTAAGGTTGGGAACTTAATTTGTGTTTAGAATATGTTTCGTTTGTATTATAAGTTATTTTTTAATTGTATCTTCTATTATATTTTGAAGATTTTTGAAAATCAAGTTTTGTCATTGGTTTTATATCTTCGTGATGTCAATTTGATGTGGGAACAGGATTCTTACCCCGAAAAGATTTTACTCAATCAATTAAATAAATAAATATGTATGGTTATAATTTTTCTTAATATTTATTTTCAACTTCGATGAATAAAAAAAATTTAGTAGAGATTTTTTCACTCAACGAACATGAAAATAATGACAACCGATCTCATATAAAAAATAAGATAAATAATTTATTTTGATGTTCGTGTGATGTAATCCCTACAAAAATATCAAATTAAGGATATTTTTATACTCTTGTATGATGGTAATGACCACGGTGGAAATATGATAATAACATATGATTATCATAGTCGTTTCACAAAATTATTAAAAATTCAATTTAAGATAAGTGTAAATATCAAGTTAATCATTAAATTCAAATTACTTTGGTCAAATTTCACTGAGAAAGTTACAGAATTGAATTTTAAAAAGGAATTTGGATATGTTGATATTTTTTTATATATTTTTGTGAAAATTGTAAATATATTAGCAAAGATTTGAAGATTTAGAAATAAACTACCTCAATCCTACATTCTACTCATTTAAGCAAGAATTTGTTCACTTAAGCAAGACCATCTCCAGTGAAAAATTACTCTTGATACTTAAATGAGAAAATGCTCACTCAAAGGGAGATTACTTCCAAACAAAAATTACTTTAAACACTTGCTTAAACAAGAAAGTAAGATTAAAATTAACTTAAATCTTATTTAATTTACAAGAATAAGAAGAGGTGAGTTTAGGCATCATTAGAGAGAATGAATCATTTATAACTAGTAAAGGAGAAAAGTCAGGGCATTATAAACTTGGAAGATCACCATCCATCAACCATTGAATTGATTTGAGATTTTTGCAAATCATGTGTAACTAATTTTTTTTATTTTTTTATTTGAACATAATGATATCAAATTTATGTAAACTTTTCTCACTGTAATATAATATTATTGTTCATCTCCTTCTCTTAATGCACGATGTGAATGTAGACAACTTATAATTGACTTACGAAATTGATTGAATTGGGGATACCAGCCGTGAATCTTGGCTGGGCTGAGACAGGGAAAGAATTGAAGATCACAGCAGAAAAGGACTTGGAGAGCTAGCAGGATTCATCAGTGTGCACACAAGTACACACTCCATATCTCGACCTACATATTTGCTGAAATATGCTTGTATAAAAACTAAAACCATACACACACACACATACATTTGATACATAACCTTCTATTTCACTCCTAGGTATTTCAAATCAAGAATTTAACGCTGTAAGACTTGACTGCCTTAATAGTTGATACAGCCAGGCTCTAAAAACCTAATACGGCAACTACTTGAGCTAAAACACAATTATGCATATACTTTCTACAGAGAACTTTACGTCTTAGACCCTGAAAATCAATTTTCATATACGTGACTCAGATTAATGTAAATTAAATGCTAGACCAAAAAGAAACTTAACCATCAGTTTGATAGTTCTTTCAGCAGAAATCAGCAATCTTCCCCTTGCACACATAACTGACATGCAGGGAGATTGGTGTCATAAATGGATTTTACTTTATAAATTCTATACAAAGGAATAGGTGTGACCTTTTCCATTTCTCAACCTCCAAGCCAAAATGCAAATACACCTCAACCCCCACAAAATTCTGGTTTTTGCATAGCTTCCAATGATTTTTCTTACTAATCTTCACAAAGAATATGAAGACAACAATGAAATTGGACTTATTTGGCAAATCAAGCTTAATATGAGTGCCTAAAATCAATCACTGCTATTTGCAGGCATACCTCCCACACCAGTAATTACATTGAATCTTCTCCCGAGGCCCCAACTAGTTCCCAAATGCAACTCAAAATCAATTAGTTACCAATGATTCATGAATCAAAAATGGTAAATGATAACAAGCATATGCATTACCGGTTGCCACACCCATGATTTTCTTTTAATCATACAATCACCATTAACCAGTGGAAGGCAAAAAAATAAAATAAAATTTCAGAGCAGGATATTAACCACTAAGGGACATAATCTCAACCGTAGGAAGTGCAGTATATCATATAGTGCAATTACAAATTACAATCTAGTCACTTATCATTAGTAAGACACAACACAACAAGGGGGAAAAAAATAAACACATGAAAGAAAGAACATACAGCACAACCATGAAAGATCTATACAAGAGGATTGCTATATGAACCTAAATATGAGACACATGAGCTAGAAGAGCTACACAGGGGGTATGTTAGAGAAAGAGAACCCTTTGTATCCCTTGTAAGCATAATATGCAATCCGCGTGTAGTAGAAACCCGGTATGAACAAGATTACTCCCAGTATTGCAAAGAAGATCCCTATCAATCATTCAAACAAAACCCAATATCAACAAAACCATAAATTTTCCCTTTCCAAAATACCACATGCAACCAAAAAGTTTTGAACTTTAGCAGCAATTTTTAATTTCCCAGCTACCCAATTGCAATTAGTACCCTCTAATCACAAAATCAAGATCTTTTTACTAAAAAAAAAAATTGTCTTTTTTATTTTTGTTACCGTGAGCTTTGTCGCCGCCGACATGGTTGTAGGCCATGAAGGAACCGATGACGATGCCGAGGGCACCGCAGACAAGAAGGGAAACAGCGAGTGCGATCTCTTTGATGGGGGGTTTGTTGTTGACGGTGTACGAGGTTCCCATCATGATATCCTCGTCCGAAATCGAAAACGCGTGATCTACATACATTGTTGCAGTCTCTCTGTGTACGAGGTTGTTTAGATGATGGGGGAAAGGAGGGTTCAGCTGAGTTGAATTGGATTGGGAAGATGGAAAAGGGTTAAATTCAGCTTTGGCTTGCAGTTTAAGACTAGAACAAGTTTGGTATTGAAAATGGAGATTATTGGATTGACTAGTGATTTCTTGAAAAGGTCATTTTTCTTGCATTCTGCTAAATCCAATGATTCTTGTACACGTGATGTCGTCATGTGAAATCTTTTCTATTTTTTAATTTTAATTTGTGTTTATCTACCCACCTACTTGTAATAGTATCAATGATTTTAATTAAAGACGAGTGTCAAAAATAGTTTTTATTTGATATAAGATATTATTATATCAATTTTTGATATTTTAAAACAATAAATAATTACTCATTATTTTTATAATCTTTCATTTTAGTCAATAAAACATATAATTTATTTTCATTATAGTTTGTATTAGATGATGAGTTAAGTGATTAAAAATAAAGTAAGACTATTATAGTGGGTCAAGTGGGCAAGCCTATTAACTTGGGCCATTGTAGCAGCCCTAAACATGGAATTGCTAAGTGCACCACCATTTTTTCTTTTACTTAGGCACCTTCGTTAAAAATGATATCTGTCTCAATTAGAATCCATTCTGATTTTTGCAAGTTATGCAACCATGCTTAAATAAAGAGGATTCAACAACATCCCTGCGGGGTAAACAATTAAACATAAAAAACCAAACTGTAAAAACCACAACGCTATTGGATGTTTGTCATCGAAGTGTATGATTTAATCCTTGATAGTGAAACTAATTTTGAATAGAATTGTTTCAACAAAATTTATTTGGTTCAATTTGATTTTAAATTAGCATAATTCGTGTTTAAATATTTTAATTATTAAATTAAGTTTATAACAAAAGTCAATATAAAATTATTTATTTAATACAAAAATCACTCAAAATTATTTTAACTTAGAATCTTTTAGGCTATCCTCCAATATGAAACTACACATGTCAAAATTATAACAATTATCATATTTACAAAATTTTTAGATATAACTTTTAAGTTCTACTTAGATAATGATCTAAGTAATTTGACATTAAACAAAAAAAAAAATCTCACATATATATATATATATATATATATATATAATATAATTGCTTGATCTTCCATCTATAAAATAATTTAGCCTAAAAACTGCACAAGAAACTCATGGTTTGATTATGTGCATTTAAAGAGATTTTTTTTATCATGGTTCTATTTTTCTATGAATTTGATGTTCTTGAACAATCTTAAGCCAGTTCATTTCCTATCTCAGTAGTATATAAACATCTTACATGCTAAATTTTTTTATTATATGTGTAGTACTTGTCTAGTTATGCATCAAAGTGTCTCACGGCTCCACATTTTTGCTTTTTTTTTTGTTATTTGTTAGGCCAATTTTGTTGACAAATGACAAATGGCCACACTAGACTAAAGTTCTGCAAATGTCGGTTTTACTTTTCTAAAGCAGTGTAAAGATAAATATTGGGTTATATTGACTAAAGACTTAGGAGTTAGGACCCCAACACCATACTCCAGTCTGTTAGCTCTCATTCAGACTTGCGTAGATTATGTTCCAACTCTTATTTCGTGGAAGATACAAGCAACTTGTCCATGTATCTTCCCTTTTTGAAAAATGAAACTATCTTTTCATTATAAATTCCACACTTCATGTCTCGCACTTAAAACTTTAAAGTGCACATGGATAGAATTGGAAAGCATAACTGATTGCATCGGTTGGATCCTAATTTTGTAGAAAAATGGTTTGGTCTGCTATTGCAACTAGTTAAGTCAAAGTCAACTCCCTTGTTGCTACTTTGATTATTCTCCTCCCATTGTTCAATAGACAGCACTAGTAGTTTATGAGTTTGAGAATTGAATCTGTGTGTTGCCACAAAAGGGTTGTGATTAATCAAGAAAAGCTTTTGTTTGGTGGAAGGAAGAACGGTCTAGTAAGATGGCTCAGGCTATAGTGAACTTCATTGTGCAAAGTCTTGGTGATTTGCTCATTCAAGAAGCAAGGTTCTTATATGGGGTGGAAGACAAAGTGTTGCAGCTTCAAACTGAGTTGAGAAGGATGCGATCTTACTTGCAAGATGCAGATAGAAGGCAAGACGAAAATGAAAGTCTGAAGAACTGGATTTCAGAAATCAGAGAAGCTGCTTATGATTCTGATGATATCCTTGAAGCATATGCACTCAGAGGGGCCTCAAGAGTAAACTTCACAGGTGTGTTAAACCTTATCAAAAGGTATGCTTCAATTATCAACCGATTCATAGAAATCCACATGGTAGGATCACATGTTGATGACGTCATAGCTAGGATTTCTAGCCTCACAAAGAGTCTTGAAACTTATGGTATCAAACCTGAGATAGGAGAAGCCTCAAATTCTATACATAGGAGGCAGAAAGCTTTGAGGAAGTCTTACTCACATGTTATTGAAGAGGACATAATTGGTGTTGAAGATGATGTTAATATTTTGGAGTCATGTTTGGTTAATCCCAACAAAGGCTATAGAGTAGTGGCCATTTGTGGAATGGGAGGTTTGGGGAAAACAACATTAGCAAAGAAAGTGTACCATAGGTTTGATGTGACTCACCATTTTAAGAGCTTGGCTTGGGCTTACATATCACAAAATTGCCAAGCAAGAGATGTGTGGGAAGGAATTTTGTTTAAACTGATTTCTCCTTCCAAAGAAGAAAGAGAGGAAATTGTCAATATGAGAGATGAAGAGGTTGCAAGGAAGCTATACCAAGTTCAAGTGGATAAGAGTTGCTTAGTTGTCCTTGATGATATTTGGAGTGTAGACACATGGAACAAACTAAGTCCTGCTTTCCCTCATGGAAGATCACCATCAGTAGTTGGTAGCAAAATATTGCTAACTACTCGAAACACTGATGTTCCATTGAAGATGGATCCTAAGTGTTATCTTCACAAACCCAAATGTTTGAATGAAGATGATAGCTGGGAGTTGTTCCAAAAGAAGGCATTTCCAAAAATTGATGATCCAGGTATATAGATTTGTGTTATCCTCTTCCTAAAGTGCACTCACAATGCAGTTGTTTACATGTTGATTAACTTGCTAGTCTAAATCTTAGAGCTTAACATTCTTATTAGTAACTGATGAAGGGTACAGAGGGGAAGGGCCCCAAGCCCCCAAGTTAATTCTATCAATAGTATTAGATCATAAAAGTCAGCAAACAAAAGATACATGAGTCAAGAAATTCCTATTCTTGTTCATAATTTCACTTTTATTATCAAGGAAGAAATAGTTATGCAAACCTTTTGACCCCTAGAAATTTTCTCTCCATGTTGCAGAAAGTGGGAAATCTAAGTTGAAATCCATGAAACAGAATTGGATCATAACTGAATTTTAGAATATGGTTAAATTCCCCCATCTAAACTTCAGAATTTCAATCATTTTCTATTTGTGTATGCCTTGGCTTTTATGAGTTCCTCATTTTCCCTATTTGGATAAGTTGTTTCCTTCTCTTCTGAGAAGCTTCTTTGTCTTGCTTTAAGTTAAAAAAAGTTATATGCTCCTCTTTTTTTTCTCACTGTATGTCCAATAATGTCATATACTTTGCATGGTTTTAAGCAAGCATGCATGACTATGGTACTTGCGCTTCATAATTATTTTTGTGACTTTTGAATGGTTATATACCAAAGGAAAAAAATAGGATTTACTAATGGAAATCAAACCCCGTCCTCCTGTTACAAATCTTGGATGAGGTTTCACAATTCTTCCAAGTTAGAAATATTCAATTTTAAGTTAAAATTTTCTGTTTGTTCTGCACAGACTACAGAGAGAAGGAGAAGTTGGGAAGGGAAATGGTTGGAAGATGTGGAGGTTTACCATTGGCCATCATTGTGCTTGGAGGACTGTTAGCATCAAAGCCTTCATGCCATGAATGGAACACTGTGCGTCAAAACATTAATTCATATTTGAGAGCAAAAGGCCAAGAAGAACGCTTAGGAATATCTGAGGTTTTGGCTTTGAGCTATTATGAATTGCCATATCAGTTGAAGCCATGCTTCCTACACTTAGCTCATTTCCCTGAAAATTTGGAGATACCAACAAAGAAAGTAGTAAGAATATGGGTGGCTGAGGGTATTATATCATTGGTTCAGAATGAAGGAGAAGGTGAGGAAGCTCTTGAGGATGTGGCACAACGCTACTTAACCGAGCTAGTGGAGAGGTGCATGATTCAAGTAGTTGAAAAGAGTTCAACAGGAAGAATTAGAACATGCCAAATGCACAACCTCATGAGGGACCTATGTGTTAACAAGGCATGTCAAGAGGAAAACTTTCTTGTCGTGATTAATTCTTGGAATGTGGATGAAACTAGAGGGGCATCAAGAGCAAGATCAATTGGAAAAATCCGCAGGATCGCCTTGTATTTGGATCAAGATGTTGATAGATTCTTCCCTTCACACTTGAAAAGCCACCACCATTTAAGGTCTCTACTTTGCATCCATGAAAAGACAGCCAGGCTAAGTGAATGGGGTTTGATGAGGTCTTTTTTCAACAAATGCAGGTTACTTAGAGTCTTGAATTTGGAAGGAATACAGTGTCCAAGAGGGAAGTTACCAAAAGAAATTGGCTTCTTGATCCACCTAAGGTTTCTTAGTCTAAGAAACACAAAAATTGATGAGTTGCCACCATCACTAGGCAATATGAAGTACTTGATGACTCTGGATCTTCTAACAGGGAATTCAACTGTACTAATACCAAATGTCATAGGGAACATGCACAGAATGAGACACTTATATCTACCAGAATCTTGTGGTGATAGTATTGAGGGATGGCAACTGGACAACCTCAAAAACTTGCAGACCTTGGTTAACTTCCCTGCTGAGAAGTGTCATGTTAGAGATCTAATGAAATTAACCAAATTAAGAAAATTGGTGATAGATGATCCTAATTTTGGAGACATCTTCAGGTATTCTAATGTGACATTTAGCCACCTAGAGTCATTGTTTTTTGTTAGTTCTGAGGATATATCAATTGCTCATGTTGCAATAGGGTGTCCTAATCTTTACAAGTTGCACATAGAAGGACCTATAAGGAATTTTCCAGAGCCAAATCAACTTTCCTCCAAGCTTGTGAAGCTAAAGTTGAAGGGTTCTGGACTTGTTGTAGATCCAATGCCAACATTAGAGAAGCTTCCTAGTTTAAGGTTTCTTGAGCTACAATTTGATTCATTCATGGGCAAGCAACTAGTTTGTTCCAACAAAGGCTTCCCTCAACTGAAGTCTTTGCTTATCTGTGACTTGCCCAATCTTGAAGAGTGGAAGTTGGATAAAGGAGCCATGCCTAGTCTTAGCAAACTCGAGATTGCAAATTGCACTAAGCTTGAGAGGGTTCCAGATGAGCTCAGGTTTGTGACCACTCTTCAGGATTTTGAAATCAGATCAATGTTTGCAGCATTCAGAACTAAACTAGAAAAAGGAGGAGAAGATCATTTCAAAGTCCAACATGTGCCAACTGTAGTATTTTGTTATTGTGACTATTAGATTGCTATTGCAATTTCTATTTCAAATCTATGTTTGCAGATGAGCATTACTATTTAGCGTGGATTTATGTTTATAAAATATATCTACATGCTATTGGCTTAGTAAAATCGTTCGTTACTGTTATATAATTTTTTTTGGTATCTATTTATGTAACTATCTATAAGTCAGTGACAGTGTCTGAATGAATTAGTGCATTCATATACCATTAACTATGTTAACAATTTTGCTTTAAACATAAAGAAGTAGAAACAAATAAAGGGTACATTACAGAAAAATAACTCGCACTAATAAAAGAGATGAGAAAAGAGAAACTGAAATCTCAATGGACAAGAAGAGAATTTCTCCGAGTAAAAGAAATTACAATACTTCTCTCTTTGACACTAGAAGGAGAGAATATAACAGAATATGATGCATCTTATATTTCAATAACTCCAAGTCTCAGTGTATCAGATTGATATTTAAAAACAATGCTATAATTCTATGATCCAATATAATATGGTGTATACGTAAGAAACTCAAATTCTTCATATCGACTCCAATATAGTTTTTTACGAAAGAAAGAAAAATGTCTTTTATGTATCAATATATTTGGAACTACCCTTAATTCCTTATGCATATACTCATCAATTAGGATTCTCGTGATTTGCTAGAGTCAATAAGTCGATTAAATTAAATAATTATTACAGTTATATTAAATATAATGCTCCCAATTAAAATAAATATATATATCTGGAAGAAATACGTTTCTAATTTATGTAAAATTGGAAATGTTTAATTTTAGCCACTCCAGAGTTTTTGTTGTAATTCTAATTTGAAAATATATCACTTTTTTCTTTTTAAAAATAATATAAATTATATTTTATAACTATTATAAAATATTATCTAAATTAATTTATTTTAAAATTAGAGAGACACATTTTATAAAAAAAATCAAAATAAGATTTTTAAATTTTAGAGGAATAAAAGATATATTTTACCACGTATATTAAATATTGGGAAACGTTTGTTTTGTAGTATGAAATTATATTTCAGAAATATTATTTCTATCACATATATTTGATAGTTACTTAACATTTCAAAAATATTTTATATATTTTTAATTTAAAAATAAATAAATTATGATAAAATAATATAAAATAAAAAGTAACTTTTATTCTCATTCTCACTCTATTATATAAAAAAAAAAACATAACATATTTCTAAAAATATATAATGAAGATTAACTTTATCCTCATAAAAATAAAAAAAAACACTCTTAAAATTTATATATATATATATATATTTCTAAAAATATATAAGAATATTGCATTTCGAAAAATAATATTGTACAAGTAGAGTAGGTAGTGAGAATCCCAATGTAGGAAGCTTCCGACAATTGTGAATACGCGAGGACTAAGGAATGTAGGACGAGTCTATACTGCAAAAGTGTCTTAACTGACACTACACATACCTAACAGCATGTTCCTCTTCGGATCTAGCACCATTCCATTTCAACTTCATATCTATATTCATTTCAAATTTATATTAAAAAAATTGAATTATTTTTAAAACTAATTTTTTTTTCTAGAAAAAAACTAACCAATTTTAATTATGTTTATTATTTTAACATAGAATAATAAAGCAGTAATTTGATTTCTCAAACTCTCATTGTATACATATTTAGTTCATGAATATTTATTTTATATCATTTTATCTCTAAATATTTAAAAATTATTATTATGTAATTGGAAAGCAAAAAAAATTCTCTGTAACTGGAAAGCATAGGATGATAATTATCAGAGAAACTTTTTAATTAAATTTCTTGTTTTACCAACTTCTAAAAGAAAAAGTTTGCCAACATTTACTATGCTTAGAATTAAAAACAAATTTCCCCATCTTAATTATATTCTTCATTTATGAGTGGAAGGTTTGTTTTTATATTAAATGATTATAAATCTAGAATTTTTTTAATATTATAAAGGCAATGCTCATTACACAGTGACTTATTTTTACTACATTTCAAATCATCAGCATAATTTATAACTATACTTATATTACATTAAAAAAAGTTAAAAAAAAAAAAAAAAAAAAAAAAAAAAAAAAAAAAAAAAGAAGAAGAGAGAGACTGCAATGGATTCAACTGAGACCTACAATAAAGCCATGAACGTGGATCTATGGCTGAATATAAAAAGCCTTTGCATATGTTATTTATTTTTTTAATACCCTAATTTTAAAAGCTTTAGAAAAAAGGAAGAATTGATAAATGTCATATTTTGAAGGGAGAACAAAACCACAAGCGTCTAAAAAGAACTTTATGCAGGGTCTTTTTGGTTTTCCAACCAAGCCAATAAAAGCAGTAACTTCCGTTTTTGTGTTTATACATGCTATGTTCTTTCCTAGAAACGAAGGACAAAGTTAGACTAGCAGAAAACCAGTAAATTTAACTACATCCAATTCTTGATTCAATGGTGTTGGTCATTTTAATTTAAAATTTATAGTTTTTAGAAAGTTAGTATAGTTTTACAAAATGTTATTTACTATAATTCCATTTTGTAAATAACTTTACAGAAAGTCAAAAACAAAATTTAGTGTGAATTCGGTAATTAAACTAAAAAATGTTTAAATATCAAAAGACTAGAATAAGTTAAAGGAGTATAACTTAATTATTGTAAATCTCTTCTTGTAATCGTGTTCTATTCCTACAAATAAAGAAGAATAAAACTATAAGAAAAATTAATTACTCATTAAAAGCTGGTAACAAGAGTTTGTGAGCGATATGAATATAGAATACAACCAAAACACAACCTTTGGGAGTTACTATTGTGGGGGCAGTTTAATTCACCATGAAAGAGGTTCTTAAAATGCACTAAATTAAACAATGAAACCATTGATAACCCAGGACCATGGATCATTCTAAAAATAGCAAAATCTATTCAAATTTGGTAACTTGGATACCTAACATAACTTCAGATCCATAATTCAGCTCATCATAGAAAGCTATAGATCTATCACAAACAACAATGTGCTTCATAGTTAATACCACTGAATACAATTAGATGCAGAAATGATGGATCATCATGAAGCACCAATTACAACAACGTACTCAATTAGTTTTTCTACACTTGAAAATATTCAAAATAACATAAGAAATCGAGTATTAATTAATTTTACAAACAATTAGAAGAGCTAAAATAAAGAAGAAGAAAAAATATACAACTAGTGATAATTGAAATAGTTTATAATAAATTAATTAGCACATATAAAATTGATATATACGACCATAGAAGATTGGAATCAATTAACGTGCCTAGAAAAGAGGTTGCTTTTTGGTTGATCTTGTTAGAAGGTTGGGATTGCGTAGCACGAAGACTGAAGCTAGATCGTGGGGTACTTGGAAGAACCCTTGAGATGGAGGGTCAAAATTGTTTCTTCTGGATACTCTTGGTTTCTTTGGAGCTGGAGGGCACACCAATGGGGTCCTTAATTTTTGAGAAGGTGATGTGGGTGTGTGGCACTCTTCAACAACATCATTGTCTAACACCTCTTTTGTTGTTTCTAGATCATGTTTGAAGGTTCTAGTGGTTGGAACAACGGTTCGTATGGGCGTAATTGGGCGAAATTCTTCTAAGATTTGGAGACCCATTTGGTTTGCAATAAACCTTGGGTTAAAATGGTGGCTTATTATTAGATGGGAAATTTTTTGGAAGGTGAGAGAAGGTGTGAAGAGAGAAATTGAGAAGGGTGATGATAATAATGATGAGGGGTGCTGAAAGAGAGACAGATATATGAGAGAGACAGGGTGGACGGTGGGGATGTTCTGTGGGGTACACATGCAATGATAAAGACCAAATATTACAATTGGGAAAACATTTGGAAAACACTGAAAATTGTGAAAGGGAACAAAACTGACAAAACTGAGAAAAAAAGGGTAAAAGAAATAAAAGTATAGCAAACAATAAGGCGTGTTGCGTTTGTAACTTTGTTTTGTATGTGTGTCCATGTCATGATATTAACCAAAGCAAAAATTTAATAAGGCATATCAATACTACTTTTTAGTAATAATATTTGACTGAAAAATCGAATTCCTAATCACACGTATAATTAAAAGAAATAGTTATTTATTAACAAAACATTTTACTCGTTCACATGTTACTGTGTTAATTGTTGAAGGTAAAATATTTGTGTAATTAGAAATATTTTTAGAATATAAAAAGTTAAAAAGACATGCAAATGGAGCACAACCTTGATCTGACACAGAGTCACATGATTAGGTTAGATCTGCTTGAGTCTCCTTTTCTTCGGTTTCTCGTGCTTTGCCTTTGCCTTTGCCTCGCTGTCTTTGCTTCAATCAAACATTTTCTTCTTCTTTTTTCTCCTAACTTCAAGTCAACTTCATATTGCTTTTCACGTTCTTGTCTGTCTTTATCCTTGTAATAATAATTATTTTTCTTGTTCATTAGTTCTCATCTTATGTTCTTGGCGTATTAAATTTGACACCCACATGTATAATATAATCTTACTTGGATCAGGTGCATCAATTAAATTCTTAAACATTAAGATTTTGTGTTTATTGTATGCTTATTATCGTATAATATACACTACACATGACTTGGTTGAGTAATTTTTACTCACAATAAGCAAGGCAGGTCAAAATAGAAGAATGAAAGTGGGGTATATATCAAAGGATTTTTTGTTTTGTTTTGATTCGGATGAATATGTTATGTAATTAAATGGTGAAACTCCATGCAACTTGGAATATTTTTTTTTTTTCATAAGACATTTGACATTGAAAATAGATATTAAAGTTAAAATAATTGATGTGATAGATAAATAAAATATTATGAAATCGTGAAAATAGGGTTAAATAACCCTGTACAAGTCAACCATGCTGCTAAGCAAATCCCAGAGATTATCTCATAAATATATTTTTTAAGAATTTGAAGGTACTATATTAAGATAATAATATATGCACCATCCAATATGATTTTCGTACGCTTACCACAGTGGTAATTTACCAATTTGGTAATATTTCAGCGGTGCATCATCCTTTTTTTAAGTCTTTCTTCAAAATATTTATAACAACTACATAGTCAACACTTAACTTTGAGATTACTAATTAAGTCATATATGTTGAATTTAAATAATTTAAACATTCATCATTTATATATTCAATAATATTTATTTATTATATTTTTTATAAAATTATTAAGAATTATTTAAGTTTTTAGTCCTTGGAAAATTTAGAACCCCAGTTTATTAATGAAAAATTAGTTTTTAACCACAATTAAAGTTAGTAATTTGACGACAAATTTAAATTGTTGTAATACATAAACTTTTTAAAATCACTTACGCACTACACATTAAAGTCTTCCCTCGTTAATAGAGTTTCTAACATGAAGGTATAAAATTTTCTCAACAACACATTTTAAAAATACATTAATAAATTAATAAATCATATATTAACATACACATGTTCATAAAAATATCCATTCAACATAATAAATCAACATTTAACAGAACTCACTTCTTGATGGTATGAATTATTTTTACATACGAAAGAGACTAAATTTAGACAAAAAATTAAAAGGAATCAAAGTTATGACTTCAAATTTTGTAGGAACTAAAAACTTAATTAATCAAATTAATAATTATCTTATTTAATGTACAAAATAAATAAATAATTATACATATGCATATACGTAAAATCCATATTAAGACTTGTTGACTTACAATTTTTCAGTAATTTTTTATATAAATTAAATTTAGATGATTCAACAGTTAATTTTATGTTCTTGTTAACGGGATGATGTATATAAAACTTATAAGATTTTAAAATTATTTTGTAATTCAATAAATAACTTTATTTTAATATATATATATATATATATTCATAATTAGAATCTTAAAAATAAAAATTGTATATATTTAATCTAATTATATCTATTGAATTATCATTAAAATTTAAATTATGAAAAAAAAAAAGTTATTAAAAGATATAATGTGTCAAATTATTCTCCATTCACATAGAGTGTTGTCACTCTCCATAAAACGTGGAGATAACCGCAACTTTAGCTGGCAACATGATTGCATCTTCAATTCTTCACTTGCATTGGAAACATTGCACATTCATTTAACAAAGTATTTCAATGAAAGTAAAAGGTAACAATGAAGGTACATATACATGGGTTATCATATTCTTTGCAGCCATTATTATATAATCCAAACTTGATGAGCTTTACTTTAGATCCAAACCAAATAATCATATGATTTATTAATAAACAAATTAAAGCTGCTTAAGTCACATGAATTTGTTTCTGAAGAAACATGTTATATAGTTAACAAATCCCAGGGTTAGAGAAGCTGTGTTATGTTATGATAATTATTTGTCTTAAAATGTCAACACATACGAAAGGGTACAAATTAGCTTCCTCTGGTGAAGACATGTAGTACTGCTTGCTAGCTTAATTCAACCAACATAGAATCCAAAGTAGAACAAACTCAACAGAGGTTTGACATTAAACAAAAAACATAAAGTTTATAAAAGAGAATTTTCCTATCTACGAATCACAAAATGATAATAAAAAAAACTATTCAAATGGATATTCATGTAAGGTCAATCTAACGGTAAGTGAGGTTTAAAATAAATTTTCAAGAAAAAAATTGACTTAAAATAAATTGATATATAATGAGTATTTTGGTTTTTTTTTCCTTTTTTTTTCATTTATGAATGAAAACTCTTTGCTCTGTCAAAACCAATAGAAAATAATTTATTATTTTATTATTTTATCATCTATATGTGTCTCGAAGTACCTCTTATCCACTAATATCCATTAATTTAAATTTTTTTATATAAATAATTTTTAGATGTAATTTAATTTATATTTATTATTTAGATAGAATAATATTTATATAACTTGAATAATTTTTTTCATAACTTCGGAAAAATATTATACACTTATATAGGGACAAAAATGACATAAATTTATAGAAAATTGAATATATTTTTAAAAAATGGTAAAATAATTAACAAATGGTCAAAGTAATTATTTTACACAACTATTTAACTTATGAATTTGATACTTACATTGATTATGTCCTATAGAGCGTAATTTAATATTTCTATTGAATAAAACGTAATTTATTTATTTTTTTCTATAGACTGACTCAAACTAATGATATCTAGAAAATCCTAAAAGGAGAACTTTACAAGATGAATAATAATGCATGTGTAGAAATTGTGAATGATGGCTTCTTTATTTTTAATTTTTTTTCCTCAGAAAGCTCCAAGAGATGCCCTCTTATTTTTGACCCTTTTAAAATATCATTGACATCTAAAACACCTTTCAGTACTCTTTGTAGTTAGCACCAGAACTATAGTTATCAGGGTCACCCTTTTTGGTAGGGCATCATGTTATTTCCACAAAAGATAACCCAAAAGAGAGATATGTGGATGGTACTTGGGTCACGGATAAGCATCCAATGCATGAAAGAGAATATATGCCACCTGCTTTGTAGGCCACATATTATTGGACTCTAGCAACCTAGCTCATCATACAAACTTAGATCTTGTTGTCAACGAATTGGTATCAGTTTAAGAATAATAAGGGTAATACTTGTATTAAAGCTTTAAAACTAAAATTAAATGTGCTTTAAATTTCATTTTTATCCTAAGTTTCCAAGATGAATAAGATGATCTTAATTTAAAATTAGTGTTGTACTACCAAAAGTTATAGAGAGATTTTTATTTTTTTTGTGGGGCTAGTTCATAATTACTTACCCTTTAAAATAGAGGATGTAATTTTAAATTGAAAACTTGAAGTATCTATGCAAGGAAGAGAGTGATTTATATTAATTATGATGTTTGTCTCTAACGAACAAGGTACCCATGATGTTTGTCTGTATGTGCTATATATTAATTATGATGGTGCTTGCTTTGACTATATCTCATTATTTTTGGTTTGATTGTCTAGACTTTGGAGCTGCTCTAATTTATTCCAATGAATAATGCCATGGGCCACCATATTTTTTGTGAATGGGCCACCCCTTCTACTCCATTCAAAGCTTAATGGGTATACATACACACAGACAGAGACAGAGAGAATATACATGCAAAGACAAAGTTATCATCATATGGGTATGTTTGAAGGTAGACTTTAAATTTTGCATTTAATTCCAATTACATTGGTATGTTGGAACAGTGAATAATTGAATTAATAGAATATGGTAAGTTGACTTATGTTATTGGATGAGTTTAATTATTGTTGTGGTTTGGACAGGAACTTTGGGCTTTAGATAGGTTTGGACCAATGAAAGGTTAGCTAAGTGTATTGTATATGAGAGACACAATGAAGCACCCAAAAACTTCCCTAAATACAAGCTATCCTAATCAAATCCTACACTTTCTATAATCACTTTCATCATTTCTTCTGCCTCAAGACATTATTATCTTTCCAAAGGAAAAAGGTTGAACCTTCTCACACCAAGGTAATTTTCTCCTTCCCCATACATTGAAGTGTTATGGAGAAAGTCTTCTCCTTTAGTCCAAAAGCTCTTTTTTTCCTTTCCGTCTCTTATAAGATATCTGAAAATGATTTTGAATAAGTTTAACTGTTTAAGTGGATTTTGGGGTTTTGAAATGAATTTGAGTTGTAAATCTGTTGAAGAATTTAATTTTAAATAATTATGTACAATTAAGATATGCTGTCACATTCATTTCAACTTGAAATATTCAAAACCAATTTAATCCAGTAGGAACCTGGTAAGCTTATTCCAAAATATCTCAAATTGAAGTAATTGCAAACCTAAAATAATGAAAAACACAAAAAATATTTGTTATTCTATTTGATTTGAATTAAATTAGTTGTGTTCTACATATAAAAATTCTATCTATTCCAAACCAAACCACAAAAATATAAATTTTAAGCATTAAAATTAGTTTGCCACTCATACTATCAGGATGTGTTACCTATGTTGTTATCCTTATGATTTTGAAACTTCAGTTTAGTTAGTATTACTTTTCTGTTGTCTCTTACTTTTCTCTAGTAGTAGTCTTACTCCCATTTAGTCACCTTGATTCCTTCATTTCTAATTAAGTTTTCTACTCTTCTCTTTGACAATATTACAACTATTATGTATGTCACAACGGATTGTCTCGACTTAAGTTCTATTTTAGAAAATAGATTATGTATTATACAATGACAAATCCGTTGATCATGTTTAACATGGGAAATAGCCAAATAGGTAATTGTTTTAATTAAGATTAAGATGTGGTGGATTTATACTTTAAATCACTTTTTGTTTTTAATATTTAGTCTTTTTCAAAAAGCAAAGGATTGGATTTAAGAAGAAAAAAAAAATGATGAAATATCCAAATTAAGTGTATATTAATCATCACTATTTCAAAAACTGGAAAATAGTTCAATTCAATCAAATTTAATTTGAATTATTTTTTCCATTGTATGGTTTGAATTAAATTGATCTTAGGAAAGAAAAAAATCAATGAGATGAAATAGCAACAAAAATTGAATTTAATGCTATTTTTTCCCTTCAAAATAATCTAGATTCCATTAAGAAGTTAATGACATTAAGGATTATTCTAAAAGATACATTAGGTTACTTGTAACATGGAAATAAAATTATTCATTATTCTCGTAAAAACGTCTATAGGTTCACATAGTATATATAAACTCAAAGAACATAAAGAAATTAGACGTGGGTCACACAATTAGACAAATTAGATTTGTCTATGTCGTTAAACAAATTTTTATAAAGATTACCTAACAAAGTACTGCTTTAAGCATAAGATTTGGTTTCCTTCAAATCTACTAGAAATTGTGAATATTTTATTGAAACCTGAGAGTTACTCTTGTTAACGAACATCATGTCGCCATTGAAGCGTAGAATCCATGCGCGTGTATTGCATCAACGCCTTAACATCCCTTAAAAAAGGAGAAATGTCGCCAAAAATATTAGCCAACCAACTAAGTTTCATAGTATAACCCTTCACATCTTGCGATGTTGGCCTAACACCTAACAATGTCTCAACAAGATTTACCTATTGACTGTGTGTTTCACTGATCAAGGGTTTATCATCAATGGGTAAACCCACCAACACACTCACATCCTACAATGTGATAATATACTCCCACACCGCATATGAAAGGTGTGGGTCTCTGACCTCCACCTCTCAATGAAAGCATTCAATAGACCCCGATGAATATTTAAGTGTGAAAACTTGCATACCCAATAAAAGTCAGCCTCATAAAGGAGATCAATAATAGCCTCAGGAATAATGTGTTGTCCCAGGTATGTACAAACAACTCATCTTAATTGTAGTTTACGAATTTCCTATGTGTTCCACACATGCTCATATATGTGAAATTTTTGTAACCACAAAACGTCATTCTTAATAAGACCTGACTTGATTCTCACACCGCTAGATGAAGATGATGTCATTGTAACCTAGAAGGTATAAAAAATTTGGACGGTAGAAGAATTTGAGAAAAAAATAAAATTTGGACAATGGGTATAAAATTTTTTTACCACCATCCATATACAAGGGGGTCACCATAATAAAAAGGAGTCATCAATTACTATGATGCTCCGGTACGTGTTAAAGAGAAGTCGTTACGGTCTGCAACAACTTCTATTTAATGTTTAAACAACCATGCATATCGCAACATGTAGCTTAGCATCCATGAAGTCGTTACAGGATACACCGTATGACGACTCTGTATTACAATCGTTAAGGCTCGTGACGACTTGTTGATGTGCTGAATGAGTTGTCTAGTCGTCCAACCACCATGCTCTATACTTTCTAAAGTTGTTGAGAATTATGACAACTTCGTTTTACTGAAGTCGTTGTTCTAGCCAATAACTTAACTTATTTTAATAAATAGTTTATGACTTAACTCATTTCGATAAACACTTAATTGAATGAGTCTAGTTAATTTTATGATTTCCCTTTTATTTGTGATGCTTGACATAATGTGATTAAGAGATTTTGATTCTAAGTCTTAGTGAAACTTTTTTAAATTTTAAGTCCATTTTGATTTGTATTTATTACAAGATACATTTTCGCGTCTTTTTGTTCCTCAGTTGTATCAAACTTGTGCAAGCATAATATTTCATAGTTGTAGACGTAATTTCGTTAGCATTTAATAGTTTTAGAAATAATTTCTTTAGTTTGAGATGAATTGTGTTGAAGAAATCAAATTATACATTTCAAGAATAAAAACTAGTGTTCTTGTCAAAAAGTTATTGGGATACAGATGGTTTTGTCAAGGTGTTGTACATACTTGTGGGTAGTTTGATGAGTTAAGCTTTTAAGAGTGTTGGAAATGAGTAATTGAGTTGAAGTGAAATAGGAATTCTTTTAAAGAAAAAGTTTCAAACTACAGTAGAATTAAACCGCTCTACATGTGAACTTGGACATGCAATACATTTGTATGTAACTTTAATGTATGTGTTACCCGTATTAACCCCGATCAATGAGTAAGTAACCATTATATATTTCTAGTGATGTGATTTTATTTTAATAATGCTCGTCACGTGCAATATAATTAATATTTTGATTTGTTAAATGTTGTTAGTTTTTAATTTATGAATTATTTTTTCATTGGTATTTTTTTTGTCCTCCTTTGTATTTAACTTATCCTAATTTATTTTCTATAATTTTATCAAGGTTATACAATTTGTTTCAAAGGTTATATATAATTTTAATATCTGTTATCTAAACAAAAATTACATTATCATCAACTCACGATCTACTAAAATTACTTGAAGAACCCCTGAATGTTGGAAGACAAATTTCTCTTTAACCCAAGAATACCAACTCGAGTCTTGAAATGGTGTAGTGAAGAGTCAGCCAAAATTATTTCAGCCAGCATTATTCATTTACCAATCAACACGTTCTTATTTATTTTAGCACAAATTTATCAAGAAATAAAAGAAAATGTAAGAAGAATATATTTTTTAAGAAAATATCCACTCATTCAATTATTAAAATAAAAAAATTTAAAATAATCAAATATATAAATTATTATGGTATTGAAGAATGTGCAAGTTACGTAACTGAATGGGAGACGCACATCCCACACCACACAGCTTAGTCAAAGAAGAAAGAGCCCCGAGATTTGAAATAGCGCAGAATGGGACCCATTCCTCATAACAACCATTGACTTCTTCCCTCTTCCATCCCCCACTTTCATTTCTCTATTCTAATTTTATCATTATTCCAACTCCACCTTCCTTCTCCATCATTATAATTCCCCAAAATACCCTCTTTTCCTTCAACAAAAAAGAATCTAATCTTTCGACCTAGATCTCCCAATATTATTATGGAATACACATTCAAATATTCTACCTTCAAATTCAACTCCAACATCAAATCAACTAAATAAATAAATTAATAAATGCCACTTTATAGAAAAATATTAATAATAATTTCCATAAAAGAAAACAGATCACTATATTTCATTTTTTAAGACCTGTACTATACTACAACTACTTTTTGGGTCAAATTTACACAAAAGTCCTCGTCAACTTTAGTCGATTCCGTCAAAGACCACAAAACAAAAGTTGACTTCTACAATTTCATTTTCATTCCTCGAACCACACACCCGCCCGCCGTTACCGTCACGGTACGTCACACAACACCGTAACGTCTCCCAACTTTCCGTTAATTAACTCAACTAGATTGAAGGCTGAAACCGACGCCGGCATCGGGAGTTAACGGCAGCACGTGACGGTGCTCACCGCCGTACGTCACGACAAGCATCTTAGGGTCATCTTGTGCACGCTCCACGTGCTTCCTCGCCGGACACCCTCTCACGGTGCTACACTTATAGTAGCCTCTGCGACCAAAAACCAAATCAAGATTCAATATCATTAATTATTACTCAAATTAAAGTAAAGACAAAAAATTAGATTTAATTTAAATGCTCATAACACAAATAATGAAAGTGAAATTGTAATTAGAAATTAAATTTTTGTTCAATTGAGATCTGCATTTGACTTTGACCGATGGAAGAAAGAATAGAATAATACCGAGGGAACGGTGAGCCTTTAATCGGTTTTTGACCGTATTTTCGCCACGAGTACTCGTCCGGTGGGATATCGGCGATCTTCGAACTTATCGCCGGAACGCGGATAGTTCGTTTCACACGTGATTTCCTGAGAGAGCAAAAAAAATTATTATCAGTTATTTTTGTTTTTAAAATTATAATTATTGTTACTAATTTTGGGGTTTAGGGTATGTTTTTGAAACCTTTTTTTGGAGCAGTGGCAGGAGTGTTTGGCGGAGAGTGCGGCGTCGCGGCAGTTTTTGCGGTGGGAGGAGGAGAGAGGTGGTTTGGCGGCGGAGGGAGGGAGGAAGGGACCGATCTTGCCGTCGGAGACGCTGGCGTCGTTGGTGACGGAAGACATGAATGAGGAAGTTGTGGTAGAGGCGGTGGAGAGGGTTAGGGTTTCGTCTTTGTTGTTGGGCTTAGAGTTTATAATGGTGGGCTTAATGAAATCTAAAGTGAAGCCTTGTTGGGCCTGTGGTTGTGGTTGTTGTGGCTGTGGTTGTGGTTGTGGTTGTGGTTGGGCCGGTTGGGGTTGGTGTGGTGCGCGGCGGAAACGTGCGTGACCGGTGCGGTTGAGAAGGTTGATGACTTGTTTGAACTTGGAGACAGTGAAGTCGGTGATTTCGGAGCAATCGAGGTTAACGTTGTTGTTGTTGTTGTTGTGGTTGTTAAGAGAAGAAGGAGAAAGGAGTGTGATGAAGTGTTGCATGCTTTTTAAACCAGCAGAAGCTGCTTCTTGTATTGCTAATTGTTCCTCCATGCTTGTTGTGTGAAGAACGTCTACTGCCATGGGAATTGAGAAGATGAAGAAGAAAATGAGAGAAGAGAGAGAAGAGAGAGAAGAAAGAGAAGAGGTATTGGGTTTGGTTTGGTGTATTAGGGTGAAGGTGAGAGGGGGTTTATAAAAGAGAGAGAAAGGAGGGTTGGAAAGTCAAACAAGTTTCGTGGATCCAAGGGTGGAGATTATTAGCAACAGAAGAAAGTACGTGACGACAAAGTAAGAGTTACTGTGAAGGTCCAAAAGAGGTGTTCTTTGTGGGTCCTACCTTTCTTCCCTCCTAAGTGCCCTACCCAACTCCATTACAAAATATCATTATGCTTATTCCACTACTACTAATTAATTATTAACTGTCAAACTTAAAACTGCCTCCTACTTAATTAAATCATGTAAATTAATTTTTATTTTTTCTGTTCAATTTTATATGATGTTAATAAAGAAAATTTAGTTGTTTGTTATTTTACAAAATTAATAAAATATTAAATGTATTTATTTAAATATATATTAATGTGATGTTTTTTTAAAACTTTAAGAAGATAGGTGTAAATAAAAGAAAATGGAAACGTTGATATAATTAAATGAAATATTTGCTGTAAACTGCTGCGGACAAATGCATATGGTATCATTTGTCTCCACGTACAGCTCACATTGCAATCTTCTGTCAATTTTATTTAATGTTTAAGATTCAAGTATAAATATTAAAAGTATAATTAATATTTTAAATTTTAAAAAAGTTATTATATAAAATTTTCAGATATAAAATAATATTTTCTCATTCTACAGTGAATAATTATATATATATGTATAATGCTTTGTTAATTTTATAAAATAACAATTAGTTTTCATATTAAAACCTTTACTTAAACTTTGAATGAAATGAATGCAGAAGTACATTGTATACGATTCTGAATTATTCTGCAGTTATCATTTTTCATGGTTTTTTTTTTTTTTCATAAATTTTGTGGTTATCATTATCCATAAACATCCTAATCGTTTACCTCCTAATATATACATGTAAATTTAAAGAATTCTTCTTTTGGAAGGCATTCTTAAATAAAGAATTCAAAACTATAGATGCATGTTCTCGATACTATTTTTTCCTTTTTGACCGAAAAAGTTCTTAACACTGTTCAATACTACTTTAGTTCTTTTATTCATAACTCTGCATTCATAATTTCTTTTTCTTTTTCAAACAAGACAGTCAACGCTTTTAAAGGTTATGTACTTCTTTTCTTAATGTTGCCCAAGCCAAAACCAAAGCTATGGTCAAATAATTTTTTCTACTAATAAATTATGGCACACACATTATTTTTACATCGAAATTTTATAATATATTTAATAATTATTTCTCATAGTATCATTTTAATACAAATTAAGTTAATTAATTTATCTTTAATTGATAATTAGTTCTTTTTTATTCAAATCTCAATTAAATTATTAATCATGAATTTTCTTATTTCTTTTTACGAGATTATATTTTAATTATGTGTACGTACGATTTGTAGTCAATGCTGCATTAAATGTATTTGACAGACTTGTAATCAATGTTGCATTAAATGCATTTGACAGGAGGGTCATGTCACTCTAATCAATCTCAGACTAAACTTCATTAATCATTAGAAAGTAACATTTCACTAGAGAGTAACATGTGTCCTTTTGAAATCCTAATATGTCAAGATTATAGGAATTATCATGACATAATAGGTTAGTTTATCACTTACAATGGTCAACAATCTCATATAGAAAACCCTTTATTAATGATGACACAATTTCCTAGGATTTCCCCTCAATACTTTTATGTTTGTGTATCATACAGTGTGCAGTTAATGTTGCATTAAATGCATTTGACAAGAGGAGTCGCGTCACTCTAATCAATAGACGACTCCACTAAAGAACAATATATGTCATCTCAAGACCCGTAATACATCAATATTAGAGGAATCATCATGACATAATAGGTTAGTCTAAACTATCACCTATAATAGTTGACAACTTGATACATAAAACGCATAATTAATGATAACACATTTTTCTAAAAATTCTCCTTAACCTGAATATTTCTTTAAAACTTTTCTCACTCATTTCCACCTTAAACACATTAATTTTATATTAACTTAAGAATGTCTCTACATATTATTTTCCACCCAAACAAATACAATAAATTTAAACTCAACTAACTAACCTAATATATTATTCCATTCACCCCAAACATTATTTACGTGACATGCATCCTTAAAAACAACTTGCAATGAATTTTTTAACTATAGTTAAATATTGTTCATTCCAAAATAATTAGAAATAACATTATTTTCTTTATATTTTTAACATGATGATCATAAAAATGTATGATAAGTAGAGGATAAACATTTACTTAATTTTATAAAATTATTCTGTAAAATAAGTATTATTTCTCTTTATATATATTATTGAACTTCAAGATTGACATGCAAACTCTGAAAATTATACGAGAAATAGAAGAAGAAAAATAGAATTTTTTTTTTTGGAAGAATCGATACAAGCACAAATGTAGTGGAAATGATATATATTTTTTATTATAGAAATAAGAAGGAAAAATTAATTGGATCGCTTGTTTCGAGGAGTATAGAAATGAAAATGAAAAGAAACCAAGTGACATTGGTTGGACAATAATAATTAAACCAAAATAAACCAAACCAAGTTAAATATTTATGAGTGTTTATACATGACATAAGTATTTATTTTTTATATGATAATTTTTATTGTTCAATGTATGTCGTCCTAATTAAGAATTCATTAATTGAATAAAATCAAAAGAAGCAAATGGGTAATAGAAAATTATTTGCATCGATCTCATCGAAGGCTTTGCCTTTGCATCCTTTTCTTTTCGTCCTTTTGTTAATGGTTGACTGTGTGTTTGATAAGTATTGGTGTAAAAGCAAACAACAAGTCATGGGACTTTAATTTTTGAAATTAAAAGCATGATTCTCAATACGATTATAGCATTAAAAATTCATGAAACGACGTAAAATGGATCACACCTTTTGATATTTCTCATTTCTTTTGCAAGGTCAAACCCTAGTTTCCTCAGCCAGCCATAACACCATTGGAAAGAGAAACGTTATGATGGTGTTTATTTATTATAAAAAAAAAAATGTTCAAAATATTCTTTTTGTCACTTCGATGAATGGAACCACTTATCTAGTCTCAAAATCTGGAATTAAAATAAAGATTTTTGTCAAGGTCATTTTCCGATAGAATTTAAAATTTTTGTTACAAAACCCTTAATATAGAACCACACCAAGCAATACATGTTAGACATGATTTGATAAAGAATTTATTATATGCTATAGTGCATGTGCTCTATGCACCACATAAATCATAAAATAATTAAAAGGGTATAATAATGGCTGAGGTATAGTTAGAGGCTTTTATGGTTGCATAGAGTTAACAAGTGATACCAAATTCAACATAATCAATTAAACAAAAGGAAGGTTCGGTTTGACATTTAGTATACTTTTCTAATTTGACATTTAACAAATAATGTGTTCAACGTTTTTTAGTGCAACAACGTAAGCTGAACCGCGTCCACAAAAAAGTAAAGCATTTGAATTTTGCAAAGCATCATGGTCTGAGGCACAATGAATGACCGTTGGATGAGTCCACGGATAATCCAACGGCCACATGGCGTGGTGGCTATGGTAGTTGACCTAAGTTTAGATTTGAATATTGGCAAAAAGCACATGACACCCAATTGGAGTTTAGGTCAAAGTCATCATAATACAGTAACATCCAACAAGGTCGTCCCAAATTGGTTTTTCTGGCTCATAGCTATTTCAAATCAATTCATATTCAATACAGCTATTTGTGTTGATCTAGCTCAGCAAACACAGCTTTTCTGCACTTGCTTGTTCATGTTTTAAATATTTGTTTGTGTTAGTTGACTTGTGGGCTTGATGAAACTTGTTATTTATGAGAGTTGTGGTCTTTTAAAGAAATATAGAGTTCTTATAAATTAATTGATATAGAAGTTGATTTTATTTACTTTTTCTTTTTATTTTATATTCCTAAAAGTTTTTCAGGAAAAATTTAAATTTAAATTTAAACTAGAGTATTAGATTGAGTTTGTATTGCTTCACATATTAGATTTTGGGGTTTGACCAAATTATTTTGTATACGTTTATTTCAAGGTCTTCAGTTATTTTAAAAGTTAGAAATAACTTAAAATCCAACCAAGACAACTTGATTTGGTTATATTAAGATAAACTTGTCGATAAAGTACTAAGAAAATTTATCATAGAAAGAGGGTATAATAAAATAAATTTCTCTTATAAATTAAAATTAATTTATATAGTTTAGCAATTGTCAATAAAATATCTAACGAAAAAGAGCTTTTTTAAATACTCTTAAACGATGAATATCTCTAAAATAAAATAAAAAATATAAATATATGTGTAATTCAAAAAATTTTAAAAAATCTATTAAAAAGAGATGTAGCATTATTAAGTAAGTAGTATTGTATCTTTTGCTCCTATTTCATTCTCCTTCTACATCTATGATATAATAGAAAGATTTAATACTCGGCATAGATATAGTACAAACTTTTGTTAAATAACACTTGTGTATAAAGATTATATATGAAACAACGAGAGAAATGCTAAAAAGAATAGATTAAAAATTATAATTTATATTTTCATTAATTACTTAAAGACCTTAACTAATGTTCGGATACATCTCGCTTACACCCTTTTTTTCTTGTCTTTCTCTCTCTCTCTTTTTTTTTTCTTAAAGCACGGTCCCTTAAAAATAATAACTCACAATATCTAACTCTAACATGTATTTATATCTTAAATAATGAATTTGTCCTGAGTGGAGACACAAGAGTGTATTGCAATATCTCTAGATTATTAGGGTTGCAATATCATAATTTTTTTATGATTTACAGGAAAATAACTTCTCTATTAATTGGGAGAATTAAATTTTATAGAGTAAATTTTAAAATAAATTTTCAGCACTATATATGTCTCCGTAAATACACAATGTCTCACATAAGGAAATATTTAACATGTAATAGTGTTTATAGATAAAAACAGTCAATTAAATTCAAGAAAGGAAAAAGGTATAGCATGTCAAATCTTTAAGTAATTAGTTCTTTTCTTAGCCTAAAGTCTTTTCATCTCTAACAAACTGTTCATCTACTCATCCGTTCACAGGGTCATCATAGAACACAGACACAATCATAGGGTTAGTTCACATTTTAATAATAACAATGAGATTAACATTGACAGTTCAACATAATAAGCATAGGAAAATACAAGAACACCTCATTCACAACTTACCAAAATCAATCACGTCGTGCAACCCAATATGATACATGCTACTCACAATTCACTCTCATACTATGTGGTACCATTAAAACAACTAAGTGATGTCTAGGAATACATGTCACCTCAAACACTCTCACTAGATATATTAGACAATCACAGTCAGGGTAACCAGTGTTGCAACAGGAGTCACTTTCCCACTCATGGTGATCGGCGCCAGAGTGAAAGTTTTCCCCACCGCGAATACCTTCCAAGTCCTAGGTCATTACATCGACCCGTCAAGGACCAACCGTTCTAGTTCCATTCATTCTCACTTTTTTAAAACATTTTCATTTCGCTTAGTGTTCATAAAAATCATCGTCATTTTCTCAAAAATGTCACGCCTCATAATCATGTTTACCAGGGGTAACCTCCTCGCTTCTCCACCGCAACAGACATCCATCTCTCTTACTTTCAAACAATTACAACCGATTATCATTAACCTAAGCAATTTATTGATGCAATATGTCCCGCAAAATCAATCTCTTAACCCACACCAATTATTTCAGAATATTTAACACTATTATAACCTTGAACCAAAACAACCATGTGGAAATTAAATACAACATAAAAGATGAACAACGTGAAGCACCCAACTATGAAAATGTAAATATCAAACCAGAACTTACATGTAGAAATAAATAAATAAACAGGGTAACAATGTCAAGTTAAATAAAATTTAACATCACATAATTAAGATTGAGAAATTAAGTCTGAGAATTAAGACGCACAAAAAAGAATAACTTTTAACAAATAACACAGTCTAACATTAACATAAACAACCTAGTCTAGTAATTAAAAGATAACTAAATTATTAAATATTAACTATGAGTTAAACAAATAATTTTAATCTTAATACTTAATCCTAATTATATATATATATATATATATATATATATATATATATATATATATATATAAAATAAAATACAGTAATTGATGTCTCAAGTGCTCCAAGAAAGCTGTTAACATGTAACGGACTTCGACTTTAATAGGAAGAAGAATTGTAACTAAATCATGACGGTGAGTTGCCATAACCAGTTACATGACCAATTAATGCTTGACAAAAAAAAGGAAGCCAACAACCAAAGTTAATTAATTAAAATTTATCAAGTATGCAATTCTCTTGAATGTATCTTATTTATTTTAATATCAAACTTGTAGTTAGTTCGATTGGATTATAAACTAGAATGTTAAAGACATACTAAATCTTAATCGGAATATATATTGTACCTTGTCATTTTCTTTTCTTTTATGCAGCTGAGAAATGATATTAATTAAACCCGCAAGTCCCCATAACATCACCCCTTACACTCCTAATCAAATCTCATCTCCCTTCCACGCACCAACGAACCTAAACCAAAAACGCTTACATACAATCCAAAAATACTCTCACAGGATATATAGAAGAGGCAAAGGATGCAAAGTCAGCCAAACTAAAAGGGAACCGTAACGAAATTGAAGTAAGAGATTCCCTAATGTGGGAAAGAAAATAATTAATTTAAAATATTTAATTCATATTAAATAAACAAAGGTTGAGAGGAAGGAAAAAACTCATTATTATCATGAAATTGAGAACTAACTTAACCTGAATTTATGACCATTATGCACGAGGGGAAATCAAACTGAGCAGGTCTCAACCTCAACTTTAGTTTTGATCTCCTTTAGGGAAAATTTGTTCACACCAAAACGCGAGAGTAATATCAAGATGAAAGAGAATGAGAAAATAAATAAATTACCTGATATCTAATACTGAAATTTTAATTGTCATCTAGTAACCATCCACTCAACTCACTTACAATTTAGTAACTTTTCACTTACACAATCATATAATCAGTTACTATTCTAATTTATTTATTATTATTATTGTTATTATTTTATTGTACTTATTTTTATTTTACTTTATTTACAAAAAAGGGGCGTTACATGTGCTAAGACTCTCCTTTTCTTATCATCACAACAAGAATCTTGTCTTGTATGTGCATTTGTTTACCCATAAATTAACAAAATGAGTTTGCTCCATGTCCTTTTTACTCACGCTTCTTTAAGTTTATAAATCTAAAAATCCAAAGCACCTGGATGATTTCTGCATAATTATTTTGGATTTAAGGGGCATTAGTGTAAAGATAGATGGCGAAGACTAAACCATCATTCCTTTGAGTTCCTTGCCAAAGGATTATGACATGCTCCCTTTCAATTACATCGAACCTTGTTGGCTTATAACTTGATGGTATCAATGTTGTATAGGAAGGTACGTTGTCAATAGATGAGGTAAAGATTGCACTGAATTCAAAGGACATTCAGAGGGGGAGTAAGAAGGAAGAAGTTGTTGAAGGACTGCATTTGAGTAACAAGAACGAGAAGAAGATTTTTAAGAACAAGAAGTCGAAATTCAAGAAACAATAGAAGAGGTGTCATATTTGCGATTAAAAATGTCACTTCAAGAATGAATTCCCCAACAAATAAAGATTTAATGAGTGGAACAAACATAATGTAGATATGGTTGTAGTTCAAGATGGACATGACAACGATGAAACTTTAGTGTTGTTAGGAGAAGAATCTAAAAAAAGAGTGGATCTTGGATCCTAGTTCATTCCATATATGTTCCAACAAAAAATGGTTTGAAATTTACAAGGAAGTTAACGGAGACATCATTATGCTTGGAAATAACATGTTTTGTAAGGTAATTGGGATTGGGTGTGTTAAACTCAATATGTATAATGGAAGGGGTATGGTTTGGAGGATATAAGACATGTGCTTGAAGTAAAGACAAATCCAATCTCTTTAGGCATTTTGGATTGGGATGAATGTTGCTACAAATGTGATCAAGTTTGTCTTTGAAACTTTCAAGGACAGAGAAATGATCAAGAAGAGGTAAGGTAAAACATCACGTGGATGTGAAGTATCAATTTGTAAAGGATGTGATCAAGAATAGAGCAGCTTCATGAGGTTTTACCTTGTGCAAAATTTAACTATTATTTGAAATTATTAAATGTTGACAAGATAGGATAATAGTAACTTTTGGACCAAGGTGAAGAATGTTGTGTATGATCCAAACAACTTCCCAATATCCAACATCCACCTATCATTATGTGTCCAATGGATTAGCTTCATCTGATACTTTGTCTAACAATATCAATATCAACGATCAACACTCACACTCACACTCACGTACATGTATATGTGTGTTACAAAAGCAAAACCTTAAAAAGGAAAACACAAACACAGAACAAGGTAAAATATGACCTAAAAGGAGAAACAAATCGACAATTAATAAACAAATCCGAAACAAGGAAAGAAATAAAAAGAGAATGAAATCATATACAGATGCGCAAAAAGAGAGATAACAGTGAGAGAATGAAGAAAAGGGGGAAAGAAATGATACTACTCCTTCTTCTACCTCCTTTATCTCCCTTTCCCTTTCCGGTGAAATCCTTATTTTACTTTTCTGATAGAGTATAAATCTGAGTGTGTGATTTTTGTTTTTACTTTTTTTAATGAGAATCTAAGTGTATTATTTTTATTCTTTATATTTCTGGTAGAATAGTCAATGATTTTTCTTATGTTTCCTTAAAAGAAATATAAAGCTGGATATTCATTTTAATAAAACAAATACCCTTTTTAATTTTTCAAACTATGATAAAATATTCACTTCTATTTTTATCAAGATATGATAAAGTATATTTAAAATATTTTTTTTAGAAATATAAATTTTCTCAAGTAAAATATATTTTCATATATCTTCTTTAAGAAAATGTATAAATCTTTTTCTTTCTGTTTCGTCATTATGATATTTTAAAAATCTATTTAAATTTTTATTAGAAATTTAAAACTCAACTCCTTTATTTATTTATTTCTTTTTCAAAAAACTAAGTTGTATATATTTTTCTAAATCCCAACTTTATTTATTTTTACTATCTTTTTAAAATATTCTTTGAACCTCTGGAAGGTTCTTTTTCATTCATGTTATATATGATTTTCTTCTCAAATTTAACACTACGTACCACTAAAATTTCACAGGCCCTTTTGCTCTTATTGTATAACCTTTTGCTTCAAACATGATCAAAGGTAAAAATATCTACGAAGTTGTTGCAGCACTTGTGCCTCTCTATGTTGCTTTGATCTTAGCTTATGGCTCTGTGCGTTGGTGGAAGATCTTCACCCCTGAACAATGCTCCGGCATAAACCGCTTTGTGGCAATGTTTGCAATTCCATTCCTCTCTTTCCATTTCATATCAAGCAATAACCCTTACACTATGAACTTTAGGTTCTTAGCTGCAGACTCTCTTCAAAAAGTTGTGATTTTGGTTGCACTTTTTCTATGGAACACTTTTACAAAGTGGGGTAGCTTTGATTGGACCATCACATTCTTCTCACTTTCCACCCTCCCCAATACACTTATCATGGGAATCCCTCTTTTGAAAGCCATGTATGGAGACTTCACACAAAGCCTCATGGTCCAAATTGTGGTTTTGCAATGTGTCATTTGGTACACTCTTTTGTTGTTCATGTTTGAATATAGAGGGGCTAAACTACTCATTCATGAACAATTTCCAGAGACTGCAGGGACCATTGCCTCCGTAAGAGTTGATTCAAATGTTAGTTCTCTCAGTGGTAGAGATTTATTGCAAGCTGATGCAGAAATTGGAGAAAATGGACAACTTCATGTGGTAGTGAGAAGCCTGTCACGTTCTATGTCCATAGCCTCTTCACTTCACAACTCCAATTCAATATCTAGACCATCAAATTTTACTAATGTTGGAATCTATTCAGTTGGGCCAAGGCAAAAAGCTTCAAGTTTTGGTGACATGGATTTGTATCCAAGTAGTCTCAACAAAAGAGATGGTTTTGAAGAAGTGATGTTGAGGATGCATGAAGAAAGGTTTTGGAGAAGCAAAAGTGTTAGTGATGGAATTTTTAATAGCAGTTTGGTTTCTCCAAATCTTTCTCTAAAGTCAATGTTTCCAGGGCCTAACAGTGGTGGCAGTGCAACTAATAAAGGTGTATCATCAAGTTCTAATGTTAATATGAGATATTCAGGGAATAGAGTTGGCTCCTCTGACTTTGCAATCATTGGACCTTCGAAGGTTGTTGATTTGGGACAAGACACTCCTACTTCAAGAGGTAATTTCATTGGACAATATGCTTAGACACCCTAAGATGTAGATAATTATTTTTAATCAAATAAGTGTTATTTATATTATCAGTTGTCTAATAATGCAATCGTTCTTTGTTTGAGAAATAATTAATAGATTTCACAATCAACTAGGGATCTGTAAAACATTAGAAATTTATACACTTAAAAACTGAATTTATGTTTTTGATAATTAAGAAAAAATGTTCTTATTTATTTTTTATATATAATACTGAAGGCAGTATCTAACACCTAATGAAATACATACATATATATATATATATATAATAAATTATTTTTTATAACACAAAAATAATAAATATATATTTTAAACAAATACGTCAGTACATTTTATTAAATGTAACAGCAAGTTAGAGAAGTTGAACAGATATGATAATAATAATTAATTGAAAATATAATAATTGAATTTTGAAAATTATTTTATAAATCAATTTTCACAAACTAGGTAAGGTATATAAGAGTCAGGAAAGATGTACCGGTGAAAGTATATATATATATATATATATATATATATATAT
The DNA here is from genome assembly GCA_026586105.1 of Hylodesmum podocarpum. NCBI lineage: Eukaryota > Viridiplantae > Streptophyta > Magnoliopsida > Fabales > Fabaceae > Hylodesmum > Hylodesmum podocarpum. The sequence continues at coordinate 2,076,511 of JALJEV010000493.1, read as the reverse complement.
ATACTAGAAAATTAAAATAAAAAATCAAAATAACTTAAAAATTATATATATGGTCTTTGAATTTTGAATACTTAAAATGAAATATTACTTTTTAAACTAATATTATCAAATAATGTAGAAAAGTAATAAGACCTAGGTAGCTAATTTCACAAATGGGATTGTGTTCGTCCTTTTCAGAACTTCCCCTGAATTAATGGATGTACTTTAAGTAGTATGAAAAAATAGTAATATCAACCCATCAATGTTTTTTTATGGAAAAATAACATTAGACATAAATTTAAATGAAAAAAAAAATTAAAATTGTGATTGTGGTTGCTTGTCGTTAGAATTGATGTAGGAGATGTTAATTATGGTTAGTTAATACCATTTTCAACTATAGTGGAATAGAATTTGCAATTGAAAGTTTGAATTGATTTTAAAACCATTTCATTTTTATATGTAGTTGGGCATGAGCTTGAAATTGAGGAAGAAATAAAAAATTATGTAATGGGGAGCTGGAAAAAGGAGGTGAGAATTGAAGAAGATGATGCACACAAAAAGCAACAAATGGCACCTGCTAGTGTCATGATAAGGCTTATTCTTATAATGGTTTGGAGGAATCTCATAAGAAATCCAAATACATATGCCAGTATTTTGGGCATCATTTGGTCTCTCATATCGTTTAGGTATTATTCTTCATTTCTCTTTGCCTCTGTACTTGTCTTTCTACATTCATTCTATCATTGCAATGGTACACGCCAGCTTAGAGAACTAAAAAATAGAGAAATACTACCAACAAATTATCTAGTATACTCATCAACACAATAAACAGTAACAAGAGTACAGTGTTTTTACACATAGTAGCCTCTCGTACATTTAACAAATTAATCAATAAAAATACGAATCCTTTTCTTCTTCTTTTTTAAAGTAAACTTATTATTCTGAAGATAAAAACTAGCGTATATCACCAAAGCTCAAATTCAATAGAAAGTACAAAGCCTTTTATTAAAAAATTGTATGCATAGTCTCATTTTTTATTTAATAAACTTTAGTCGTATTTTCTGATTTTTAATAAATTTTAAAGACTATATCTAAAAGTAGTGCGGAGTTATGAACAAATTATTAGATAATTTGAACTATCATTTATATGTTCATGGTCTTTGCTAATTTTTACTTGATATATATTTACATTTTTAGTTTTAAAGAGTTTCTAATTCAACTTTATAAAATCAATTTAAACATAATTATTATCTTTATTTATATACATTAATGTAAGATCTCTATAGAGGAATAAGACATTTCAAATATAAAGACTAAATAACAGGTAATTTAATATGACCTAACCTAAACAATAAAATATATTTAATAATAACAATAAATAATTTTAAAATAAGTTTTACTACCATCTTAAAAAAATATAAATTATAAATCTAATTTAATCTTAAAAAATTAATATAAGATAAAAATTATTGTCCATTTTATATACTAAACATATCACATATGTATCTTCCTGGTAAATCTAATAATTTCTCCTGCATGTCACTCCTTTGAAAAATATTATTAGTCAGCAGGTGTTTTATTGCCATTCATTAATCATTGTTGCTTGTGAACAGGTGGAACGTCAATATGCCATCTATAGTAAAAGATTCCATTTCAATAGTATCTAATACTGGGCTGGGAATGGCCATGTTCAGTTTAGGTACTAACCTTCCACCATTCTTCTGCTTTTTATCATCTCCGTCCCAACAAATTCGGGTTATAACATAGGAATCGTTTTTCTTGTTTCTGTATTCAAGTTTTGTTCTGTGTTGCTATTTTTAAATAATTATGATTTACTTAATTAAACAGGTCTATTCATGGCATTACAACCCAAGATCATTACTTGTGGGAAAATTCGGGCTACAATTTCAATGGCAATTAAGTTCTTGGTCGGTCCAGTTGTGATTGCCGCAACCTCCAAAGCCATGAATATTCATGGAGTTCTTTTTAAAGTTGCAATTATTCAGGTAAAATGAAATCCACTAGTGAATATTCCTCAAACTAATCAAATTACATGACTATTATCTATTTAAACATAAAACTTATTAGTATTTTTTTTTAATTTATTTGGAATTTCATTTCGATAGGTCATACACATGACATAAATAATACAATAAAATTTTATGTTGTTTGTCGAGTAGCAACTTTCAACTCTAACTGAAAAATAGTGCTAGCAATATCTTAAAAATCTTAGATTATATACGAAGTTTAGAGTTTTTTGTGAGACTAAGGTATAATTCAAATTTGTAGGGTGCACTTCCTCAAGGTATCGTTCCCTTTGTATTTGCCAAAGAATATAATCTCCATGCAGATATACTTAGCACAGCGTAAGTATTATTCATACACATTTGGATTCTGAATTAAAAGTATTAGTACAAATTCTGAAAAAAACTCTGAAATTTTGCAGGGTTATCTTCGGAATGTTGGTTGCGTTGCCTGTGACAATAATATATTACATGCTTCTTGGACTATTATAATAACCTACCTTAGAAAGTAAGTATATAGATGCATCAACAAATTACAAGCTCACATGATGGATGGAGCTTGTGTGGCATATGTAGTAGTGTTAGTTTTATAGAATTACATGTGTACAGGCAAATTTAAAATATTAAATAGTACAATTTTGATATTTTATGGTACAAGGAGCTGAAACATTTCACTAAGTGTGACAAGCAGTCATAGAAAAACTAATGTTAGTTGTTAAGGCAAAGAAGTAAAAATATTTAGTCGACAACCGCACTACTTAGACAACCAGTTATAAAATGTGAAAGAAGAAAAATAAATATATAACGTGTGAGTGAGTTGACTGATTAACTACATATTGCGATTAACTAAAGTAAAATTATCAAAGAAGATGGAGTGAAGGCTCGAGAAAAGTGGTGCAAGTTCATCATGACTCGTAAATTTTTCTTCAATTGTTGTTTAAAGTCAAACAAGAAAAATGGGCTATACTAGAAGCACGAGTAGTTTGAAATTTTGACGTCAAAATGGGTAATTAGATCGTTTTCCATTTGATTTAACGATTAATTTAATCTTTTTCACATGCTATAAACAAATTAATTCGTGACTATCAAAATTTATTAGAAAATAGAAATATATTAAAAATTTAATTAATCTACAAAATTAATTTAATCAAGAGTTTTAATAATGGATTTCGAGAGCAATAAATTTCGATGAATAATAAGAAAATGTCGGAGAGAGAATAAAAATGTTTGAGAGATATTCATATGTATCAAAAAATTTAGATAAATAATTTTAAAAATTATAATTATTGAGACTGTGATAAAATATTTTAGGCTTAAGATACATCTTAGTCCGTATAATTTAGTGTTTTTTCATTTTTAGTGATGGTAAGATTTTTTAATTTTTAATTCCTGACATTTTTAAATATTTCAATTTTAGTTCTTATATTCTATTTCTTTTAAATTTTGTCCCTGTAATTTATTTTCTTTTTAGATTTAATTTCTGTAAATCATATTTTCATATTTAATCCTTCTAAATCATTTATTCATATTCAATCCTAAATGAAAATAAAATAATTTATTAAGACTAAATATGGGAAAAATATTACAAGGACGAAAAGTTAAAAATAAAAATAAAAATATAAGAACAAAAAGTTACAAGAACTAAATTATATAAACCAAAAACATATTTAAACTTTTATTACAAAATTATTGTATATATAATCCTAAAGGAGAACCTTCTATAAAAGGCAGTCTCATTCATTATGTTCATTTCTACTTTTAAGAACATCAATTAACACGTTAATAATGGGAAGACAACAATGAATATTTTAATATTTTTAACATTTTTTATTCAACTTTATTACGTTAATAACTGTAATACGCAACCAATCAGTCAACCCTCTCACAGAATATCTGTATATTTCTCTCTCCTCACAAACTTTACACGTACATGGATTTTTCTCTCTTCACATTTTATAATTAGTTGTCTGTGTATTGCAGGTGTCTACCAAATATTTTTTTTTTTATTATGTTTATTTATCATTATGTTCAATTCTTTCTCATTCATGTTATATACTTCAGAAACTCTTTTTCCTTTCTCTTACTCTCCTTTCTACATGGAAGTATTGACTCAATAGACAAATTGCAGCAAATCTTGATAGCCATAAAAAACCTTTAACAACTTTTGTCCTACGTTACAACAAAAAGGAGCTGTAGCTAGCTCTCATTACAAAAGCCGAAGAAAATCACCAAATCATATTATATACAGTTGGTGTTCCATGTTTCTAAGTAAGAAGTAGCTACCATATGGAATAGCCCCATATACTCTAGTACATCTCTTGATCATGTGTTACAGCTTACACATCACTATGAGGACCCAAAATGGTTAGATCAGAATCTAGAAACAATAGATAGAAGGAAAAATGTTTGGTTAATATGTCATAGCATTGCATGTAATGCAGAGTTAGACATCAAGTTAAACTGACTCTGCATCGTAATGTCCATCATGTGTGCTGCCATTTTCTTTGCTGAGTTTAGATTTTGGTAAAATTGACACCTGTCTAGGAGATGGCTTGTTTGATTGTTGCCTTAGATTAAGGTAAGTGTAAACAGACATACCAGCAATAGCTGTGAATGCACCACATATACTGATTGTGCCAGGATTGGATCCAAAGAGATAGTAGTTTCCTAGAAGGAGGACACAGGTCTTAAACTGTCCGAGGACGACGTGGGAGATGGCAGATGTAGCTCTGTAAATTGCAGGGTAAATGAGAAAAATATAAACCAACCCTCAAAGGACAAGTAAAGTACAATGTATTCAGCCAAACAAAAGTATGCAACGATGTTCTGAATGTTACATATAAATAGTATCCAAAACACAACACTTTAATACTCATGATGAATGACTTGAATAGATTTGCTATACCAAAATCATAGAAAACAACCTATCATAATATTGACAAAGGTTTTTAAAAATATGAAAAAAAGTTTACTAGCTGTTGACACTCAATTCCTGTGTTGTGAATTTGGTCATAGAGCCCAATGTTAGTAACTTAATTTCAGCACATTATCATGCAAGGTAATTAAGTAGAAACTTTGGTTGAAAGTATAGGGGTTATTGGCTAATTGCTCTTTTAGTATTGATCATATTTCAAGAGTACTACTGGCATTGGACAACATTAATAGTCTATACACAGTATTACAGGAAATACAAATTTCAAAATATTTGGCTTATGGTTCTACAAATACTGAAGGACTAAACAAAAAAAAAGAAGTGATTAACAGTTTAAATAGTTAATGAAAACATAAAATTAACCTATAACCCACCATGACAGTAATGTTAATGCTACTACTTCCACAAGGCCACAAGCCCACAACAAATGACAGATCAGGAAGACACACGGATTGTATCAGATGCATATCATGGTTTCCTGGCCAACTCTTTGGACTCATAAAATATAATTAAAATGAAGAAGCTATTTCTAATAGATCATTAATGTATCTTAGGATATAATAGAACGAACAGCCACTTTATGCTTGACCTCTTTGGAGGCTAGTTCATTCTAAAAAGCAGACTTCAGCAGTATACAATATAAACAGCCAGTACAATGATCATAACCATGTGGAACCCCTATAAAATTCAACGGATTAGGTTATGAATACTTCACAAGAAATTGAAATTCTTTTTCCAAATATTCAACGAGAAATCTCACTTACCCTAGTGCTAAAGCACCAGACCATTGAAGCAAGAATCCAAGAATAGCTGATGCAAAAATCACCAAACTATTGCTGAAGTTCCAATCAAAGGAGAGAACACCCGGAGGGTCTAAGCAGGGTAGCATAGCGGCCAGGAAAATCAAAGTAATGGGTGTGGTTTTCCACATTAGCCTGTTGATCAATTCCCAAATTAGACAAGATAGAAACAAATTCCCTGATGCAAATCAGAACCAAGGATTGAGAAAGGAGATGAGGTGGAAAGTTATAAAAGATGTAATATTACTCACGACAAAGCAGTCCAGTTCTCTTGCTGTTGAAGTCTAGACCACAAGATTTTGTTTACAGAACTGGGAACAATCCATGCCAATGCTACACAAGCACCAAATACATGGAACTGCAGATCAGTCACTGTTGCCACAGCTACACCAATAGATACCACTGTTAATGCTAATGCCTGTAAAGTTTCAAATTTCCTGGTAAGCATTTAAACCTTAACCATCACAAAATATTAACACAAGTCATCAATGTTAATCTCAAATTTCCTTTAAATGTCTATCTCATCAGTGTTATAATTTGTTTTCAGATTTCTGAGAAAAAAATGATGATTAATCCCTAAGCATACAATGGTTATAATATATTATATCATGAGAAGATCCACCACTGTTTGCCTCATATCAAAGGATTGCATCAGCAACATGATCCAGGTTGTTTAAATTAAAGATATTATCTGCTTTGATTATATAAAGGCTCGTATTCCTGCTAGACCAATAGATTCCTACTTTCTTATTATTATTATTATCAGAAATACATCCAAAACCAAAGTGAGTGCATGTACCTTCGGGAAAGAAACTTTCTTCCTATACAATACAAATTCTGCCAAAACTATTGATGGTGTCACTGCAATCTTGGCCATCTGATAGAAACCAATGCTGAAGATATAGAAATCAAATTAAGAGTATAAAACAAATAATTTAAATAAAAATGTGAATAGTTGGGTTACCTATTGTACTTCAAACTGACATTAGCAAAGCCAGTGGATAGAGACATAACAAATCCAAGAGTAAATATAGTAGACAATGGAGTTGATTTTGAGGAAGGAGATGCCGGAAGGAGAGAAAATGCTTTTAGTAGTGCCATTAAAAACCAGCTCACAACATAATGAATTAGTGTAAGAAATATAGGGAATTTGAATTTAACAGTTTGAAGCACCTAAAACAAAACAAGAAAAACCCAAGAAAGTCAGCAACTAAAAAAACCCTGATACATTGGAATTTCAACACAGAACACAGTTTAATCAGACAGGGGGGATATGAGAGTAAACAAACCATTTTGTTCATGAAAATAATACCAACTGCAACCAGAAAATTGAAGGAAAGTGCAACAGCTGGACCAGATATGCACTGCTGTTGACGCTTTGCACCTTCAGAGGAACGAAATCGATTAAACAGAGAAGCTCTTAAGTCTTCCAAAGCTCTTCCTGCAATGACCAGGAAAATGTCGTAAAAGATAAGAGGAAGGTTCATTATAGATTTACCATAAATGAATAATCATTATCATTTTCCCCTCATAGATCAAATGAGAATTCCATTTAAATTTGAGTTGAGTATTGAGTGTGAAAGCAAAAGAAAAGCTAATATAAATCATTAAATCTTCTACGGATGCTATAATGAGCTTATGCATAAGTTAAAAATTAGCTTTTGAAAAAAAGCTAATATGAAAAAGCTTTCTACAAATTAGCTATGCATAAGCTAAATCTAACTTTGAAAAAGCTTATGCCATTTTTCTTTCTTATTTTGTTTTCTTATAACTGTTTATAGAAAAGTCTACTCAAACAAGTGCTAAGATTATCATCAGTGAAAGGCACAAAAGTGCAATATCCCTAGCAAAAGAATCAACCATCAAAGCATAAGCCACACAAATTATATCCTCATCAATACATAGAGAAGGCAACAATGCAGCAATTAGCAAAAAGATTCAACAACAGGGAACATTCAAGAAGCTCCATTGTTGCACAAAACCTTAACCAATGATTGATTAACAAAGAACATTAACACAGCTAAGCCCATATGAAAAAATGACTCAAAATGCAGCCAAACACAAATGGGGAAGAATGTGAAGAAAAAAGATAGAACCTTTTTGGCCAGCATCGCTGTCTTTGCGCTTGAGAATCTTTCTGACGCCTTTACTGATGAAGAACTTCAACATTTTTAAGTTTACAATTGCAGAGAGCAGATTGTGGAGAGCAAAGAGACTCTAGACAGAAGTGGAAGGAAACAGAGAATAAATGAATGAATGAAAGCGAAGTGTAGAGTGGAAAGTGTGTGTAGAAGCTAAAAGACTGATTGTGTTGTGTTTAGTTGTATTCAAAATACAGACATGGAGAGAAAATGGTGGTTCTGCTACACGACAGAAAAAACGGATGGAGAAAACAGCAATGACACGTGGCTTTAATAAAACATGGTCACACGTTGTCACTTGATTGATTCAGACATTCAAATCCTGCTTAGATTTTTAGGTGTGCATGACAAAGTATGTTATTTATAATTTTTAAAAATTTTATTTTTGACTGATATGATTATCTGAGGTTAAAATCTCATATATTGACATGTTAACCACTCTTAATTTATTAGTTTTATAATAAAATCTCTGAAAAATTACTTAAAATCTAATTTATAATTAAATGATAGTGTAAACTTATTTTAGCATAATCTATTACTTTTATTTTTATTATTTGTGTCTCTATGTATAAAGTAATCTTAGTTAGAAGTAATATAAAAGATAAATAACACAAATTAAATAAGAAAATAGAAAATGTACAATTCTTTTATGTGTAGCTAATGAGATGATTTTCTTATAAGCAATTAAAACATAATGGTAGTATAATTTATAATATAATTAAGGGATAAAATAGTCTAAACATTATAAAAGAGAAAAATGTAAGTATATTATCGTAAAAAGTTTTATATAATTAATCAATAAATATTTAATATTTATGACAAATTTTTTATTTTAATAATAAAATTTCTAAAAATTATATAAACTCTTGTTTATAATTAACTATGATACGTAATCTTTAAACAAAAAGCAGGTATGTCTTTGTAAAAAATTATATTTGTTTTAAAACCAACTTTTTATATAATAGTTGAGAAGACACAATATTATATCGGTATGAATATATTAAAAGCAATTGTAAATTTTAAAAACACATTTTTTTTTTAACTTGAAAAAAATAACTTACATATGATAAGAAGAATGAAGAATGTAAAATAAAAAAAAAATAAAGCCGATAAAAGATAAGATGATTCATTTTTTATATATAAAATAAAAAAAGGGCTTAGATAGTACTTAATTTGCGCGACTAATATTAAAATTTAATTGTAATTTGATGGGTAATGTTAATATAAATTAGAAATAATAACATTAATTGGACCACATTTATTGAGTCCAAACAAAGTTGTTCCCCTTTAACTTTAGTGCTCGGCCAAAATATTTTGTCGGTAGAAAGCGAAGTTTGCCTAAAACTGAAAAAAAAAAAAACAAAACAATTTTTTTAGTAGTAGAAAATTAAAGGAAATCAATTCTGGTTTGATTATTCATTTCCTAACATTTTAGAATGATGTAAATCTTTTTATGCCAAATTATTCAATTCTGGTTTGATTATTCATTTCCTAATTACAACATCGTTTGGACTGGTTATGAACTAGATGGGAAATTAGATTTTTACCAAAAATATTTATGACCACACATAATATTTAAAGCTTTTCTAGGACTATCAAATTTTAATGTCTGCTTTTTTTTTTAAAAAAATCTCACAGTTTTACTTTTAAACTTTCTCTAAAAGTATGAATAGTGATATTATCTGAATTTATAAACTCACCGATCATCCTTTGTTTATGGAGAAAATATTTCTGAAAGTGGTAGAGAAAAATTTCATGCTCCTGGCTAATGAAATTTGATCATGTAGTGACTATCGTAATTGAGTCCCATGACACAAATACCATGACAGTAGCAGAATTGCAAGGAGGCACTGAAAGCCATGTGACCAAAATTTTGGAAAAAACTGGAAAAGTAAACATAGAAGGTTTTGAAAGTCAGATGAATCTCAACAACACAGTTGAGTTCAGTTCATTTGTAGAAAGTAGAGGTCATGAAAATTTCAACCACGGAGGAAGAGGAGCTTACTAAGGTAGAGGTCAGAGAAATTAGAGAGGAAGGACAATTTCAACAAAGGAAGAGAAACTGATTTCATAGTTTTCTAAGAGATGGAAACAATTTTAATCCTGTCAATTGAGGAAGAGGACAATGTCATTATTAATAGAAAAGAACAAATTTTAGTTACTTTTATTGTGGGAAGTTTAGACATAAAGCAACAGACTATGTATTTAAACAACAAGCAAACGTAGTAGAAAATCAAGATCAAAATATTGGAGAAAGTTCTTTTAATCTACATGCTTTAATCTTAGTTAGTAATGCATGTTCAGAAGATGAAAATACTTGGTATTCGAATACTGGGTGTAGCAATCATATGTGTGAAAAAAAAAAGTTATTTTCTTCTCTAGATGAAACAATAAGATCTACCATGAAGTTTGGAAACAACACAAATATTCTTATTTTGAGGAAAGGCCAAATTTCTATCAAGTTGAATGATGGTTCTCAAAATTTCATCTATGATGTTCTCTATGCTCCTAGTCTTTATCACAATTAGTTAAGCATGGGACAAGTATCAGAGAGAGGTTACAACGTAGGTACAGATTCATCATGACTACGACGTGTTAATTGACCGGTATGGAAGATTCATTACTAATGTGAAGATGAATCCCAACCGCCTATTCCCTTTGAAGATTCAGATTTCCTGCTTTTGAATTTTGTGATCGCTAATAATAAATGGTTGTGGCATATATGTTTTGGTCACTTCCATTTTCTGGCTTGCTGTTGTGAATATTCATAATGGAGTATACTGTTGGGTAATCAGAGTATCAAAATATTATCACACAGCTAAAATAGAGTTGAGAAATAATAACTGGCACACAAGAAAATTCTATTAAGTGAAAGAAAAAATGACAATCCCTCTCTCTATCAATAAGGAAAGAACAATAACACTCTCTCTTATAAATAGGAGATTACACCTCTCTATATTCAAAGACTATAGAAGAACTTTCAACAGACTCTATGTCTTTCTCTAGAGTAGGATACTTGAAATTGCTTCAAGTTTTGTTGTTTGTGTTTCCCTTTGCTGCTGGGTGTGTTTTGTGTGTTGCAACTCTTCTCCTTTTATAGAAGAAGAAAATGGCACTGTTTTGCAATTTGCCTATTTTAAATTGCACCGAAAGCATTTGCAAGCTGGAATTCCATTTCTCCAATTCCTTTCCACCAAAAGTTGTTGTTAGCTGGACATTTTGTCTCACAGGCTGGACCCCACCATTAAGTGGTTTTATTTCTTTCAATCTCCCACTTAAAACCACGTTTGTGATCATGCCACTTAAATTTTCAAAAGACCATATGAGGATCTACACCATATGAACTTGTCAGCGTTGATTGGCTTTGTCATCACATCTGCTAGGTTATCTTTGGTGTGAATCTTCTGCATGTCCACACTCCCTTCTTCTACCACTTCTCTGACGAAGTGATATTGTACTCCTATGTGCTTCGTCCTGGAATGAAAGGCTGGATTCCTTGCAATGTGCAAGGCACTCACCGTCACAATACACAGTAATCTTCTGTTGCTTGTGCCCGAGTTCTTCCAATAACCTTTGAATCCAGATTGCTTCCTTGCATGCTTGCGTAGCTGCCATGTATTCAGCTTCTGTAGTAGACAAAGCTACGACAGACTGTAACTTTGATAACCAGCTTACTGCGCCACCTGCAAGTGTAAACACATAGCCCAAGTGGATTTTCTTCTCACAAGATCACCGCAAAATCTGAGTCAACATATCCTCTGACGACAAACTCTGATTTTCCAAAACATAATGAAACATCTGAGGTTCCTTTGATGTATCTAAGGATCCTCTTAACAGTATTCCAATGCTCTCTACCTGGATCTGCCATGAAACGACTGACCGCTCCCACTGCTTGTGCAATGTCTGGTCTTGTACATATCATAGCATACATTAGGCTTCCCACCGCCGATGCATACGGCACTCGAGACATTTCCATCCTCTCTGCTTCATTGCTAGGACACATACCTGAGGATAATTTATAATTGACAGGAAGTGGGGTCGAAATTGGCTTACAATCTTGCATATTGAAGCGCCGCAAGACTTTCCTAAGATAATTCTTTTCGAGAAAGCCAAATTTTCCTATCTTTTCTCGTCTCGAATTTGCATCCCTAAAATCTTGTTTGGGGTCCCAAGTCCTTCATATCAAATTCCCTAGCCAACTGCCTTCAATTCTTGGACTCGATCTTTGTTGGGGCCTTACCACCAACATGTCATCCACATACAACAACAAAATGATGAAATCATTATCATCAAACCTCTTGTAATAAGTACAATGGTCCGAACTCGGTCATTGTATCTCGAGGCTAATAATGAAGGAATCAAATCTCTTGTACCAACACCTTGGCGCCTGCTTAAGACCGTACAGAGATTTGGTCAACCTACAAACCAAGTTTTCTTTTCCTTTTTCTTCAAAGCCTTCCGGTTGGAGCATATAAATTTCTTCTTCAAGTTCCCCATGAAGAAAAGCTGTTTTTACATCCAATTGTTCTAGATGTAAATCAAATGCAGCACACATAGCCAATACTACTCTGATAGTGGTAAGTCTAACCACTGGAGAGAATATTTCATTGAAATCAATGCCTTCTTTTTGAGCATATCCTTTGACCACCAATCTTGCACGATATCGTTCCACTTGATCATTGCCATCACGTTTGATCTTGTAAACCCATTTGTTTCCAATGGCTTTCCGACCTTCTGGAAGTTCAACAAGTTCCCATGTTCTATTTTTATGCAAGACCTCCATTTCTTCCTGCATTGCCATCATCCACAGAGAAGCATTTGAACCATTCATAGCTTCTTGAAAGTTTGACGGTTCCCCTTCTTCTGTAAGAAGACAGTATGCATCATGAGTTGTCATGACATATTCTCCAGTACGGAGATGAATTGGTGCCTTTTTCGGTTGTGTACTTCGTCGAAGTTCCACACTGACCGTCTCACACGGATCTTGTTCCTCATGCTCAGGTTCTGCTTCAGAAGAATCATCTTCTCCAGATTTCCCATCTATCTGAACCGTAGTAGCCTCTTTTGAAGTGCTGTCATCTTTCTTCTTACTTTGCAGTTCATTTTCTGCAAAAATTACATCTCTACTGATGATAACCTTGTGGACAGTGGGATCCCACAGGCGATACCCCTTAACACCGTCAGCATAACCCAAGAAAATACATTTCCTGGACTTTGGATCCAGTTTGCTTCTTTCTTGAGAGTTGTACATTACGTACACAGAACATCCAAACACATGTAGAGAAGAATAATTTGCTGGCTTTCCACTCCATAACTCCATTGGTGTTTTTAACCCAATTGTTGTTGATGGCGACCAGTTTATAATGTAACAGGCAGTCTTAATAGCTTCTGCCCAGAAAGACTTGGCTAATCTTGCAGTTTGTAACATTGCTCTTGTCCTTTCCAAGAGTGTTCTATTCATCCGCTCTGCTACACCATTTTGTCGAGGTGTATGAGCAACAGTGAATTGCCTTTTGATACCTTCTTGCTTGCAGAATGCTAGAAATTCACCATCAGTATATTCTCCTCCATTGTCTGTCCTCAAACACTTAATCTTTTTACCAGTTTCAAGTTCCACCTGTGTTTTGAATACCTTGAAAACTGGAAACACATCTGACTTCTTCTTGATTGGGTACACCCATAGCCTCCTAGAATAATCATCAATGAATGATACAAAATACTTTGCTCCTCCTAGGGACATTTCTGGTGACTCCCACACATCAGAATGAATCAAGTCAAGTATGTGTTTGCTTCTAGCAGTTGATTTATCAAATTTCAATCTATGTTGCTTGCTTGTCACACAGTGCTCACAAAAAGGTAAGGTTACTGATGTGAGCCGGGGTACGAGTTTACGTTCTGCAAGGACCTTCAAGCCTCTCTCCGACATATGGCCTAGTCTGCGATGCCAAATTGTCGTTGATTCCTCTTTACTAACTGATGCAACAGATACATCAGCCTCTTGCAACGTTTCTCCCTTAAGCATGTATAGATTAGCAGAAATCTTCTCTGCTTTCATCACCACTAAAGCACCTTTTGATATTTTCAAGATCCCACCTTCAATATGGGTCTTGCACCCGAGGTCATCTAATTGCCCAATTGACAACAAGTTCTTTTTCAAGCCCTCCACATGTCGTACCCCTTGAATTGTGCGAATAGTACCATCGTACATCTTTAATTTGATAGTACCAATTCCAGCAATTTTTAAAGCATGGTCATTTCCCATGAACACAGATCCCTCAGAGATAGGTTCATAAGAGCAAAACCAATCTCGTCGTGGAGTCATGTGCCATGTTGCTCCTGAATCCAATATCCAAACATCAGTGAGCTGCCTTCCACCTTTAGAACCAATTGCTGCTTCGCTAAATAAGATTTCTCCATCATCGGAGGTACTAGCAACACATCCTTGAGAGTTTGTTACTTCAGAAGACTTTCCAGAATTTTTCTTGTTGTGCCAAAAGTCTTTCTTTAAATGTCCTTTCTTGCCACAATGGTAGCACTTGAAGTTATTCCTTCTTTGTGACTTTGATCTACCATGACTTTGACTCCCACTAGAGCCTCGTTCCGTTGATCTTCCTCTCACCACTGTTAAACCTCTGCTTGCTTGGAATTTTCCAATCTATCTTCCTTATTCTTGCGCCTGGATTCTTCTTCAAGAATGGCTCCGGCAACATCATCAAAGTTTAGATAGTCAGAAATCATATTATTTGTGATATTTATGATGAGTTGATCATACGAGTCCGTAAACTCAAGTAAGCTCCGCACGTTCACTTTCTACTATCTTTACATCTGACGTTGTCAGCTGAGCAAATAGTGTGTTCAGATTGTTGATGTGATCCGTCACCGAAATGGATTCACTCATTCGAAGAGTGTAGAGTCTCCTTTTCAAGAAAATTTTGTTGTGAAGAGACTTGACCTCGTATAATTTTACGAGCGTATCCCAGATTTCCTTTGCCGTTTGTTTTTCTGCAACACTAGATAAGACAGAATCGCCAATGTCAAGTGCATTAGCAACAAAGAATAACATCCATCTCCTTCCACTTTTCATCGGTAATACCAGCAGGTTTACCTTCAATTGCTGCTAAACAATTTTCTTTTCTCATAAAAGCCTTCATCTTCAATTTCCACAGGGAGAAATTACTCCCACTGAATTTCTCAATCTCAAATTTTGCCGCCATGCTGTGAATAGTACTATACGTAAATAGTACCGTATATATGAATAGTATTATACGTCTTTCACTGTGAACAGTACCGTATACGTGAACAGTATTGTATATCTATACCGTATACTAGACCCAATCTAGTTTACGTTAACAATTACTGCAAAAGTATACAACCACACATGTGAACCGTATCTTCCAAATTACAATCGAATGACCAAGAATTTTTCTTTCGATGTGGAAGATCGGTTTAAACCGCAACCACAGAAGCATACTAAGAATATTCTTACCGAACCAAAGAGCTCTGATACCACTGTTGGGTAATCAGAGTATCAAAATATTATCACACAGCTAAAATAGAGTTGAGAAATAATAACTGGCACACAAGAAAATTCTATTAAGTGGAAGAAAAAATGACAACCTCTCTCTCTATCAATAAGGAAAGAACAATAACACTCTCTCTTATAAATAGGAGATTACACCTCTCTATATTCAAACACTATAGAAGAACTTTCAACAGACTCTATATAGGATACTTGAAATTGCTTCAAGTTTTGTTGTTGGTGTTTCCCTTTGGCTTGGGTGTGTTTTGTGTGTTGCAACTCTTCTCCTTTTATAGAAGAAGAAAATGACACTGTTTTGCAATTTGCCTATTTTAAATTGCACCGAAAGCATTTGCAAGCTGGAATTCCAATTCTCCAATTCCTTTCCACCGAAAGTTGTTGTTGGCTGGACATTTTGTCTCACAGGCTGGACCCCACCATTAAGTGGTTTTATTTCTTTCATATACGATACTTGTAAATTGGAAAGAAACACAGAATCATTTCCATTAGAAGAATCTCAGAGAGCAAAGAAATTGCTGGACATAATTCGTTCAGATCTATGTATAGTAGAGATTCAACACCCGACGATAGCAAATATTTTATTACTTTCGTTGATGATTTTAGTAGAAATACACGGGTACATTTTCTGATGTAAAGATCAGAAGCTTGTGATGCCTTCAAGATGCTTAAGACATTTGTAGAAAAACACAGTGGATAAAAGTTTGTAGGAGTAAAATGGGTGTACATGACAAAATACAATTCAAATGGAGATATTGACCGCTTTAAAATAAAATGGGTTGATGATTTAATCGGCAATGGATTGATGATTTAATCATCACCAACAACAATTCAAGAATGATTGCTGAATTTAGCAAGGTTATAATAAGTTACTTTTAAAATATCAGATGTAGACTTAATATCTTATTTTCTTGGTATTAAGGTCAATAAGGTAATGGTATTTTCATTTCCAGGAGAGAGGTGTACACATAATGTTTTTGAAGAAATTTAATATGAAATATTCATAGCCAATTTCCACTCAACCACGTTTGTAGTCGCCAAAGTGACAGCAAGTGATTTGACAATTTGGCTGAGTGGAACGTGGGCGATGAGAAAAATAAAATAAATTTTGACTACCAATATACGTTTTCCCCTGCTGTTTAATATTTTCCTGGAGAAGCAAGAGGTATAGGATATAGGATTTTGGGAAGAAGAACTTTGGAGGTGGAAAGTAAGGTAGAGGAGAGTTTTGTTTAACTCAAAGGTGATGTTAGACGAGCTTATGATCACTATTGCAGGGTGCTCAACTGAAGACAGGGATAGTGATAGCCAATGAATTATAATTTGAAGAGTAGAGATATCCAACTACATGAAGATGGAGGTAGTTGCCCCTCTTATAATGATTTTGAGGAATATCTTGGTATACTATGTGAATGTGTCCATGGTATATCTTGTTAATAAATGACTGAATGGTGAATACTATGTACAAATCGTAAATTTAAATCTTGTTAACACCGTTATTTTTAAAAAAAATACTTAAGTTATATAAAATTTCTTATTATCAATTTTTTTTTTTATTAATATCCGAAATAGTAATTAATCTAAAATAATGAAAAGGATTTGAAAGAGAAAATCCACGTAAGCCTCTGAACTCTCTTATTTTCCAAGTCTAATTTCGAAACCAACGAACCACACACGTACAACTAAAACCGAGTGAGTCACACACACTGACTCACTCACTCCCTCTAACGCGTGTGTCTTCACATAAACCCACTACTCTCTCTCTCTCTCTCTTTCAAACCCGACCCGAAAATGGCACCTAAAGCGGATCCCGCTGCGACTCCGTCGTCCGTCACCGGAGACGCCTCCTCCGTCGCGTCCATAGACCCACTCTTCCACGTACTCCGCATCCTCCCGTTCAGCTTCCTCCGGCCGCCACGCCTCCGTCTGAAGCTCCCTTCCTTCACACTCCCTTCTCCCAACGTGGTGTTCGCCCTCATCCTGTTGACCTACTTCATGGTCGTCTCCGGCATCGTCTACGACATCATCGTCGAGCCCCCCGGGATCGGTTCCACCCAGGACCCTTACACCGGCGCCGTACGACCCGTCGTTTTCATGTCCGGCCGCGTTAACGGCCAGTACATCATCGAAGGACTCTCATCCGGTTTCATGTTCATTCTCGGCGGTATCGGGATTATTCTTCTCGATCTCGCTCTCGATCGTAACCGCGCTAAGTCCGTTAAGGTGTCGTATGCTTCTGCCGGTGTTTCTTCCGTTGTGCTTGCTTACGTCATGAGCATGCTCTTTATTAGGATCAAGATCCCTGCGTATCTTAGATGAATTATGCGTTATCTATATGGAATTTTGCGTAATTTGTAGTTTGACTTGGCTGAGGTTTCCTTTTTCCGGTTTCTAGGGTTCATGAATTGGAATGGATGTAGTAATTGGATCTGATTTTGTGTTATTTATATGGAATGTACTTTTTGGAGTAGAGTTCTTCTGGTTATAATAACTGACTTTATTTATTTTTTTGTTTCTGGGATCTGCTTTGATTTATGCGTGTTTTAGTTTGTGTTAATTGTGGATTGGGGAAGCATGTATTTGAAGGGGCAATGCTTTTTCGGTGAATTGTCTTATTCTTATACACACATACAGTACTACGTGAGTTTTCTTCATAGTTGTTCTCTTCACTGTTATGTGAGTTTGGTGTGTGGATGTGTGTTTTGGGAGCCGAGAAATGTTTCTAGATAGCTGCATTGTTAGACTAGGGATTGAAGGCAATTCTGGGAGAGAAAAACACAACATTAAGCCTGAAAATTGGAGTGGAGATTTGGTTATGGATTCGTTGATTATATTGTGTGTTTGTGCTTTCTATTTATACTTTGCTTGTTTAATTATGGGATGATCTTGTTCTTCCTCTTGCTGGAATGGCGTATCCCTCTGTTTTGTGTTGTTGCCTCTCTGGCTGTCCTACACTCCTCAAACTGTAATTACTTCTTACAGTAACTGCGGCTTGTGGTGTTGACCATTAATTCTGGGATCAAATTTCGGCACGGCCATTTTGCTTGTTGTTTTGTCTACTACCTGCTCCCTCCCAGCACACCCCACATAGGCTTCTTTTGTAACAAGGAAAAGTTTTCCTCTGCTCATTTCTCTGTAACACAATGCTAGAATGTAGGTACTTTAGACAGCAATTTATCTCTTTGTTGTCTGTGGACTCTATTATAATCTTTCTTTCTTTATATTTGCCTTAGGATTGTTTGCAAAAGGCAGAAAATTTACTTGGTAATTGCTCACCTTGCTGTTGATTTTCTTTCTGTTGTAATTATCATCTTTTGCACTGTTTAAACAAGTCTTAGGACCTTGTGCATATTATCAAACCCTCTATCACTAGGCCGACCCTAGTAGTTCAAAGTTAGCTTCAATATCTCTTGATATAAAGGAAATTTCACTCCTGGGAGCCAGGCTAATAGAAGGTGAGAGTTCCCTCTGTAAATGGGAGGTCTGTCTCATGCCCAGTTGCTTTTTCAAAGAACATGCAATAGAATTCTAAGAATGGACGATTACTTTCTTTTTTATTTTCACATGATCAAAACAAATCAGTTATTGTAGTTCCTTTCATGTATTCTATTTCTTGCCTCGTGACCTAGAGCATTAACTCTAGTGGCACCTAGTCCCTTGGAGATTACTTGATCTCAGGTCCAAATCCCGCTAAGGCTGAATTGCCTCCACTTTAGCTTTCTATTCTACTTCCCATACCACTTCAATCCCAAAACACGAAAGTTTAAAACAAACTGTTTTGGCAAAAGGATTTTTAATCTTGATTCGCTTTGGTCTCCTCTTCCCTCATTCTCTTTCTGAGGCCTGGGTGGCGTTCATGACCAGTAGACTTTCTACCTCCTTGTGTTATTGCTCGTTAGGCTTTTGCTCATTATGGAAAACTTTCCACTGCTGCTTCCCTTAGGAGTTTTGGCTGTGTCTTAGTCTCAGTATGGATGATTATCTGCTCGGAACAGCTACTAATCATCACTTTGGTGAGCAATAGCTCACCAACTACCTGGTTAGTTACATGACACATTACTCTTGGTTACATAACTCAATTTCCTCCGATTTCCTTTCTGCACCGTACATCCTACATGGTCAAGCGTAGGGCTTGGCAAACAGGGTTACTGAGTTTTTGTGGTAATGACTTCTAAATTTCCACTGGAAGATATTTCTCTCCTCTGAGATTTATTCATTGGTAGTTCTTGCTGGGGCTCAACGTTGAACTGTATGCACTGCTTAGTTGTGGATATCTGAAATGATGGTTAAGTTTGTTTTTCTGGTGGTTTGCGTGCTTTTAGCATTTGTGGCTGAGCCATTCTTCTTACTGCTATTTGGGTATTATTAATCCCTCAACCCAGTTCCCTGACCTCGTTAGAAATACAATTGTGAAAACGTCGAAGCCTATATATGATCTCAATTTTTTTTTGTCATGGAGTGTTAAATTTAAAGATATACCATTTGCTTCTAAACTTCATTTTTTAATGATTTGATCTATAATTTTCTAGGTCTCTCGTTATTAAACTATCTTTTGCTCAACCCTCCTTATTGGTACTTTTAAGGGACCATTTGTACTGAAGAATCCTTTTACATTTTCGTGAACCTTACTCTTAAGAATATAAAATAGGAATAATATTTTTGGGTGTTTTAAAAAATATGTTTAGTATATTTTAATATTTCCGTGACATTGATTGATTGAATGATGTATCTAGTAATATTACATAACTTTTGATGATAATGATTAAAAATGAATAAAATATAAACTAGAAAGACTATGAATGTTATTTTTAAATTATAAAGATTAAAAAGATCACCTTAGAATTATAGAAATTAAAAGATTAAAATTTGTAAAAATATAAAGTTTATTAACATACAGAGATCAACTGGTTTATTCTAACTTCTTTTTTACACTGGCAGTGATACTACTCTCTCTAAAGATTATATTCTTTATTCGACTGTAGCGTCTATTTCCTGTTCCTTGCCTTTCACCACTTTGAAATCACACGAAAGAATTCATATATTTCGTGGCCGTGGTAACTGTTTATCTGCAGTTTTTAGGATATTCCTATAATATCTTTGTCCAGTTGGGTTCCAAATGTGAAATGTCGGGTACAAATTTATCAACAGCTAATCAATTCATTTATTTATTCTTTTAAATAATCAATTTATGTTGCATCAGAATTTCTGGTTCGATGCCCGTAAGCACTTACTTTCAAGCAATCAACATCAAGCTTCAAGAAAAATTACGAATGGATTAAGTGGAGTAAGTGTGACACGGATGAATCAGGCCATGGTACTAGTGCAACGTATTAGGTATGCAGGGGTCTTTAGATTTTATGAGGGAAAATGGCTCTTGAGATTTCGAAGAAATTTGGATCACAAATACCTTGTTGACTGAACTTGGGGCATTGCCACCGCTTTAGAGGTTGCATGGTCGAAGGGTGTTAAAAGTAAGGTGGAAATGAATGTAATTCTTTGAAGTGGCACGATTCATAGACGAGTAAGGTGCATAGGATTCAAATTCATGCACACATGTTTTAGTTGAAAATTACTAACCATTGTACTAAAATATTTTTTCATTATAAATCATTATAAAAATGTATTAAACAAACTTATTAACAGGGCTTATAAAAAGATAATGAAGATAAACTTTCTTAACAAATTTTTAAGACAAACCTTTATAAATAAATTTGAAGAAAAATACTAAATTTGGAGAAAACAGACCGACTTATTATGTTATAAGTTAGGTCATACATTTTAAACAAGTCAGACTAATTAAGAAAAACATTCTATTATAAATTAAGTTTGAACTTAAAAAAAAGAAAATAAGTCTAATTTATTAAGTATTAAATCTGGTTTAACATGTTCCCACCTCAAGCCTTGATGATGCTACACTCATGTTCACTGCTTCTTGTCAGGGAAGTAAGTGTAATGTTGGTTTTCTGTTCCCATACCCCAAACGGACGTTAAATGCGGATCCCACCCTCACATAGTTTTGGCGTTCAACGAAGGCAAAACAAAGACACCCGTAAGGGACTTACTATGGCTCGTCTTAGTTTTGTTTTTGGAGGAATTAGCCCTCCTTAACGTACTAATGTATTACGAATGCCTACAATGAAGAGTACGTGTCCATCAAGTCCACAACTCTATCGTCCAGTATTAGAAGAACCAGAAAGAAACTGGACTCAATAATTTCATCTAGTTAAAAGCTATTAATTTATATTCACAAGAAATTTAACACGAACAAACTTCCTAAGTTTCACAAACAACCTAACCCACCCGCAATTCGTGACACATGCTACTATTTTAAATTCATACAACGTAACCTGCAACTACTTCAATTCCTAATTATCACACCTTTCATTGTCGTTGGAATTCAACACAACGAACGAAACTATTCAACAAAGGGAATTAACTTCTGTTTTGACAAATCCTAATCTTTTCAACAAAGATATTTCGGTTATCTTTACATAAATTCTTAATAAAAGCATCTATTAAAAAGATAAAATGAATTAAGTTCTCTTAAAAATTAAAAATAATTTATGCATAATTAATTTAATGCATAAACTAATTTTAATTTAAGATAGTTTAATTCATTTTATCTTCTTCTCCTATAAATAATTATTTAAGAAGCTTATCCACACACAACTTTACAAAACTATTGTATGAGTTCTCAACTGAAGGAACGTCGAGGAGAGAAGAGGCGAAGAGGTGAGAGCATCCCCATGAATCCTGGTGAAGCAAGACCATTGATATTCTGCTGTTTAAGCATATTATAACCCACATGTTCCGGCCGTTTACCCCTTCTCATTTCCTTATTAAAAGTTCCACATTTCACCATCTTCCCTATCCACCACCTTTTCTTTTTTGGGCTTTCACCACTGGAGTTAATTTTATTCTGCATGTACTCCATCACCACATGCAAACCCTGCTCCACCACCTCCATTGGTGGACACGTAAGAGGGTTCCCTTCCACACTTAGCTTCTCCAGCTTCTTGAGGCATCCAATGGATTCAGGCAAGGTCTTGATGTTGTTGTAGCTGATGTCAAGTTCGACAAGGGACAAGAGGAGTCCTATGGAGTATGGGAGTGTATCCAGGTATTGGAAATTCTGGCTAACGTTTAGGGTTTCAAGGTTGATAAGGTTCTCGAAGTCCTGTGGAAGTGCCCTCAAGCAGTTCAAACGGACATCGAGAACCTTTAGAGCTGTTAGGTGTGAGGTGGAGCTTGGAAGAAACATTAGTTTGTTGGAGTTCACTGAAAGCTTCTTGAGGTTAATGAGCTCAAACCCTATTGTGTCTGGTAACTTGCTCAGCTTGTTGAAGTTGGCATTCAGTTCTTCTAATGCTCTGCTAACCCAGAAATCATAGTACACATGCATGTTAATCATCAGTTAAGAATAATTATTAATTATGATTAATGTGATCTATGTACCATGAATAATAATAATGCAGTCACTACAAAAATTATTAGATGGTCTAATATATCATGGTCATTATATGTCTTATGAAAAATTTAATTCACGACAATAGAAAATTAATCATACTGCAAACATGTATCAGATTAATATCATAGACATATAAAGTCTAAGACTACTTAACAATTTCTCTCATTAATATTATTTGATTATTTTAAATTGTTTCTTACACACTTGTAATTATGTCATAATTTACATTGAATTATAACATTGATTTTTTAAAGCAAATAACTAGAAATTAATGTTTAGTGCATGGCATGTTGATTTTTTTTCTTCTTTTTTTGAAGAACATGGAATGTTGAATTAGAATGGAAAGAAGATGAGGTTGTTGAAGAATTAGAATAATAAAATGGAGATTATTTCATGTGGTTTTAATTACATATCGCCGCCGTCATTTGACATGATTTATAGATCTATTATTGTTGCGTGTTAAAGCTGCCTTTTGACACTCCAAAAGGTTGAGGTTCATTACTAGCCTCAGTCATATAGTCTTCCTTTCAAACATTTAATTCTTCAATACAATTTTAATCAAGGTGTACTAAGCATGTCGCATATCAAATTTGTTGCACCTACCTTTTGATTTTTATATATAAGCCAAAATATAACTATAATAACAGAAAATATGTGAACAAAAATGTTTGCTTCAAGAGCCATCATTATTTAAAAGTATTGATGTATCCCTGAGTTTCTGGTAGCAGCCCACGTTTGCTTACTTTCCCTATATTATTTAAAACTGATTTTCTTGTTTCTAGTGCAATTTAATGATTACATAGTGAAAACAACATATGTGTATATTAAGACGACTATGGGTGGATATTGGATCAGCAAGAGTATATTCATCATTTGTATAATTTCCTATGAGTTAAATTTCATGCATTTAATAATCCATTAGACTATCAATTATTAAGTTTTCGAATCTAAACATGATGTGACTTTTGCTGACTTTCGTACGCAGGATTTAATACCGTAGTGCCAAAAGAAAATGAAGGAAACTTTGTATCCACAAATATTTTATCACAGAGATAACGCAGAACGAAAGGACGTTGATAATTCAAGCAAAACAAAAGCCAAAATAAAACAAAATAAACTAAACGGCCAGTGTTTGATTTTTCTAAGTTCTGGATGAAAAAGTACATTTTTTCATAGTTATAATAATATTCTTATTTGTATCTTTTATATCCTTTTTATAAACTTTTTTTTTCTATCATTTTATATTGCATCACTAATTTTTTCTGTCTGCCCTTCTTATATCTCCTAATTAAAAAAATTGTAAAAAGTATGTGTGAGACTAGAATTTTTCTTATAAGGATACGCATTAAAGAAACACACATGAAAGAGACACAATAAATAAAAAAAAAGGAATTAAATTTACCGTCTTTATCATCTTGTTTTAACTTTTAACAATGATAACTTGAAAAAAAAAAGTTGACGAATAAGGAAGAGAGTGTATTACCTTTTAAATAACAACTTTTTATAATTTACTTAAAGCTAATTCAGATTAATATTGAATATGGTCAAAATTTGAGATATTAGATGAGTATAGATATGCATAGGAATGGACCACCTACTTTGTTCAATGCCAAACCTTATTAGTTAAATGACTATAAGACATTCTCAAGTATTTTTGTTTAAAGTAATATACTTAGAAGGAGAGTAGTAACAATTATCCAGCTAAAATTCTTAATTAACAGCAAATAGCAATATTAGCTGTATTGTGGTCTATGCCAGAAGAAAATATGGAAAACTTTATGTATATGCAAACTACTATTTAGGATCTTGATTAAGATATTAAAAAAAATTATTGTTAATCTAGGTCCTTAGGACACTTAAAATTATGTTATTTAATATTTTTTTTATATTCATTATATTAAATATTTTCTTAATCTTGGTCTTTAGGACACTCATGAAGAAAAGTAAATAGAAGTGATGAAAAGTAACCTGCAATTCTCAATGGTTTTGGGGAGGATTTCGATGTTGTTGCCTGAAACATTCAAAACCTTGAGCTTTGAGAGGCAACCAATGGAATTGGGAAGGGACTTTAGCTGATTGGATCGCACCTCCAGCACCTCCACATTCAATAGTCTCGCTGTTAAGGATTCTGGAATTTCCTGTCAGAGATAATTCATTTTTTTCATACATAAAATTCATATCAGACATTTGTATAATCAATTTGGACAGAATATATATATGATAAGTTGGAAGTAGGAGCCAACAATTTTAATAGTGAAATAGACCTATAACTTCCTCTTATTATTTTAAAGTATAAATATCATATAATTATGATTACTATGAAGAATTACATATAAAGGATTTCTAAGAAAGTTTGAATTTTGCAAAAATAAAATGATAATCAGATATTGTTTGATTCATATATCAGCCCATAAAATGACAAAAAAAAAAAAAAAAAAAAGAGAGACCATGTACAGTTTCTTCTTATTCTATAATCAAGTGGTCATTAATATACATGATAAATATATAACCTTCAAAACTTGATAACTGCATATCGTTTAATCAAGGAGAAACGAAAAGAATATAGGTTAAGTGAATTCTAATTGGATATGATGCACTTATTATCCATGTCTCATTATCTTCCATTTTTGAGTGATATCAAGTCGATATTGAATACATGGACTAAGCAGCAGAATATTATGCCTGGTTTTTGGGATGAATATTTTGAAGAGTTAAAAAAACAGACAAAATCAACTCATCTCAATATAAATCTGCGTTCTGTAAACATTCATATGTGTTGGTTAATATATGTAGACATACCTGGAGATTGTTATTAGATAGGTCCAACTTGGAAATAGTAGCCAAATCAAGGGAAGGTTTGGGAAGAGAATCCAAGGACATGCCACTCAAATCCATTACTTGAAGCCTCTCTTTCTCCATCCTTTTGTTTTTCTCCTTCTCCTTCTCCCTCTTCCTCATATCCATCTTCATCATCATCGGTTGATGAAATTGTTGTTGTAATTGGTACATATTCATAATCACTGATTACTTTATAATAAAACCTCAACAATATGACAAGCCACAACGTACGATACCCCTTTATCTTCTTGTTTGACTTTTTTGTCCCTTGGGAGAAGTTGAAAACAAAATCCAACACTTGAAAAGGAGATAGGTTGTGAATAGAAAGAAGAAAAATTGATGGATTATATAGTGTGTACACACACTAGAGAAATATTGGGGTGAAAAAGGAAGAGAAGAATTTTCTTGGTATGCACATATTTAAGAGTGAAAAGAAGAAGGAGAAAACGTACGGATTGAGACGATGTTGAAGGGTGAGTGAGTGACGTGGGATTGATGAAACAAAGTACAAGAGCCGTAGGGTCAAATGTTGCGAGCAAAGCCACGTTCTCAACTTGATTACCACCACCTACTCCATCATTTTTATTATTTCAATATTTACCTTCTTATAATAATTCAATCACAATACATCAACTCCTTTTAATAATCACTCATGATTTTTATATATAGAAAAAATTTAGTTACAATGTCTTCTGTACTTTTTTTTTTATTTTCTTTGAATCAGAATTAAATTTTCTTTAGATAATTTGTACAATTATTTAATATAATTCTGGTTGTACATATTATTAAAATAAAATTTAGTTCTAATAAAAATAAACATAAATATTATTTAAATTTTTTATTATTTTGATATAATGAATTTGATTTAGTAATTGTTGAAAAAGGAAAAAACTATTTAATGAAAAGCGTGTCATACACAGAACTGAAAAAATAATTATTTTCAAATAAATAAATTATTTATTAATGTATGTTACATTTTTTAATTGGCGTCCTCAAATACTGTTGCATTAATTATTAATGTATTTATTTTCCTCTTGGTTAATGTTATAGACTTATATCATATCTATTCTTATATGTAATTATATATAGACACACACTAAGTTCCTATGCTTTTTTTTTTTTTTTATAGATAGCATAGATATTGTACACCCAAAAAATCTTGTAAAGTTAAATAAGATTATTATGAACACTAGAGTCTATAGTTAAAATTAAATTTATCATTCATATCAATTGATGATAGTTTTACTGTTTTTTTTTCGCCTTCTGATTAGGCTACTCTAAAATGATTCATTTTCCTTAAAGAGTAAAGTAAATAATTTTAGTGGTGGATATATGAAAAAAAATTAACCAATTATATTATCAGCATGTATATAACAAATCATAAATATATTAAAATATTAATTATTGATTTCTTTTAATTACTATTATGTTGTTTTTATTCACTTTAGGTTAAAAAACAAGCAGACTTTACATATGAAATCGTTATATAAATAAGATCAAATAATAGATATTCAGCTAAAGATTTTTCACAATGTCATTTAACTAAAAATTAATTATCATGAATCATAAGTTTAATATTTTTTTTAATAAAACTTTAATTTAAAAGTTTCATTTCTCATAATTCTAATTAGTCAACATTAGATAACTTATTACACTGCAAACCATAGAAGTTGAACTTTGAAAATAATTAGTTGATTTCCCTCAAAATAAAAACATAACTAGTTGTTATCAGGTTCATTTAATAATTTTCGTTTCTCCATTTTAAAATAGCTGTATAAGTAAAGAAGAAAAAAATTATCCTTATTATTAATAATTGAAAGAAAAAAAAAAAAAAAACAATTTGAAGTTGAAAAGTGTACTTGTGATCTGTCCTCGACGGCCGCGAATCTCGGCTGCTTGAGTTTCGGTTAAGTTTGACATAAAATATTGTACGCACAACAAAAAACAAAGACATTCTTAATTCTTATGCACACAACATAAGTCACTCAAGTAATTTGTACCAAAATTTCAAATTATTATTATTATCATTATTATTATTATTATTAAAATCAATTTTTGTTAGACTAAATCAAACCTAGTTGGTATTCTCATACATCAGTCTCTAGAAAGGTTATCATCATTTTGTAGATTATTATTATTTATTGAATTTAGTTTGGTAGGGTCAGCTCCAAGATAATATCGTACAAGTCATAGCATTCCAAAGGTTATGAAAATAATTGTGTTTATATTTCATATTAGTAACATACTTCACGTCAACTATAATGCCACATTTCATGATAAGTGACCACAAATTTATTTTGTCTTTGTTCAAATCCATGTTTCAGTACGCAACTTTTATGTATATATGGTACCATGTGTTTAAAATTAGCTAAATTCTAGTTAAAATCTTATTTCGTTTTCAGTATACAAACGTTTGAACTTTGCATATATTTTCAATAAAGATGTAAAATAATTATATCGTTCTCATCTATTTTTTATCTAAAAGTTAAAGTATATGTACGCTCACATTAGTTTACGTACGAAAAAATTCAATTTATTTTTTTTATATTCTATAAGTATTTAGGAAAAAAAAAACTATCTCTAGTAAAAAAAAAACTATAAATGGAAAATTTTATCTAAAGATATTGAAAATCTATTTTTTTGAGTAATATCTCAACATATTGTCTTATGATAACGTCAAAACTAGGTTTCATTCGTTAGCTATGAAACAAAATTCAACTTTAAAATTTTTGTTTGACAATACTAGTTTGTTTGACGATATAATTATGCTAGTTAATTCTAAGATATAACCAGTGTTGACACTTAAAGCTCAAGTTTTTTTATTTATTTTGAAAGACTTAAAGCTCAATTAAACGACTTAATTAACTTGTTTCCTAACCTATATGAGGTTGACCTAATGATATTTAGAATAAAATATTATTTTGCTATCTATAATATTCGAGATTAATTATGTGCATTAGTTCCGGTAAAATGAAAGCAAACAATTCCATTCTTAAAAGATGAAAAAACTTCTAAAAAAAATGGAAAAAACTAGATCAATATATAATATTTTAAAATTTATTTATATTTATTGGTAAAAAAAATTGTTCAACATTTTCTTCCTTTGGGATGAAAATAGTGATTTTTATATATCTTGTAAAACTTGGTATGAAAAGTTCTAAATCTTTTATTATCTACAATAATGTTTCACTCAAAATATTGACTTAACATATTAGAACGTGAAGTCTCTTAAATGTACGTGGCTGACCAACATAAAACAAACCTAAAGATACTCTTTCGTCTAACTTGTGATTTAATTACTTCAGTAATCTAATTTTGAACTGGGTATAACACACTTTATGTATGCTTTGAATTAGTAGTTGACATTTCGAAAAAAAAGAAGAAGAAAAAGAAAAAGAAAAAGAAAAATTTCTAGTTGACAAAGAGTATAAATGATTCGATGGCATATAAAACGTAAAAAATGGAAAATTTGTGGCATGATGAATAAATGCGTATTTAGATGATAGTTACGTCAGGTAGTTAATTTTTTTAAGGTAATGGAAACATT
The DNA here is from genome assembly GCA_026586105.1 of Hylodesmum podocarpum. Taxonomy (NCBI): domain Eukaryota; kingdom Viridiplantae; phylum Streptophyta; class Magnoliopsida; order Fabales; family Fabaceae; genus Hylodesmum; species Hylodesmum podocarpum. The sequence goes on along the minus strand of JALJEV010000493.1, from coordinate 2,047,245 downwards.
GATTTTACTTTATTATCTTAAAAAAATAGGAAAGCCTTATTAAACACTTAAACGTAGTTTTAAAAAAATTAAAACATAATAATGTTAATAATAATAATTATGAATTGCCGAAAGAATATATATTCATTTCTGAAAGAATATTTAAACTTTATGTTTGTTGAGAATCATAATTTTTTTTAAAAATTAAAAATAATTTGGTATTTTTAAAAATAATAGTTTTTCATATAAAAAGTCGTGGGTCTAATGGATGATTAAGTGTTATTGTTTAAGTGGGTAGGCCACACACACATTCATTTTATGAGAATTTCGAATTTATATTCCACCTTTAAAATGTGCTATTAAAAGAGATATGAACAGAGGAATATTTTTTGAGAAATTTTTAGTTGAAATTCTTGAAAAACTGAAGCTACTTTCCCACTAAACACCCCTTATTAAAAAATCATTGGCGTGTACATCTCTCACATGTGAAGGTAACCGATAAAATCAAATGAATGAACTTAGAAATAGAAGAATTTTTTGTGTATAGAATAATTAATATACATTGATTTGTGCAATTGTGTTTAATAAGTAACATTTGTTAAAAAATATTTTGGATAACCTTGTGTGGTTGACCAGCCCGTGATCATATATATTATAATAAATTTACTCTGTGCAGTCTCTTAGTCTTAGCCATAGTAGCTACTCCAATTATTTTATTTTGTTGTTGAAGAGATACATCTTCATCTTGATTAATTCTTGCAAATACATCATGCGATTAATTTCAATATATAATTTCTTTGGCACAAGTTCCTTGATTTTATTTTCCCCTTTCATCACACTCTGACCTGAGTATATTTTTTCTGATTTTATTCAAATAAAACGGCTAATGTTGTTTATCATTTCTCCAATGACAAAATTCGTTTGAAATGTCAATGTAAACCATTTCCGTACAAAAAGAAATTCAACAAATTACTATACATTGGGTCAGCAGAGGTACACAATTATGTTTGAAAAAGGACATTGATTTTATTGTGTCCGTTTGAGAAATTTCAAAAAGATTTATCACAACATATTTTAATATAAAATGTTATTAAAGTTTATTTCAATATATTTCAATTATATATAAAACTAAGTTAATTAACTCACAATTTATATCACAATATGAATTCTTTATCATAAAGCTAAAATATGATTCATATTTTAACTATATTTATTTTTATAAACTTTCATTATAACCCAGTATCTATTATCAAAAGTATTAATGTATTAAAACTTCTAACTATATAAAATAAATAAATATTTTATGCGATACATTAACTAATATACTGCTCATGCATAATTCACTTGCTCAAAAATTAGGATTGATAACTCTTTTTATTTTATTAAATTATTAATTTGTTCCTTTGAAAAAATGAAAATATGAAACTTTACAAAGTATGACACCAAATTAATAATTTATTCCTTTTTCTTTTCATACATAAGAATCATAGTTTAATCTTTGTTACGTGTATGGAAAAAATCCTGTTCAGATATAGAAGATAATTCATCCTTAAGTGTCTTTAAATTTTTCGAAAAAAAATTAATTTCAATAGAGCACCGATAATGTTCTTTAAAATCATATAAAAAAATTCTATTAGAAAAAAGTCAGTTGAATTAAAAGTTGGAAGCACGATGATGTATATTGTATACAGTTGTAATCGTTGACCATTAATTTATAATTTTAATTGTAAGGTGCATAAGAGTTGTACTTACTGACCCAATATTTTTATCTATTTATTTATTTTGTGCAAGTCAGTTTTATTATTCTATCTCTTTTATCTATCTATCTATCTATCTCTTTTACTGCAAAATTGGGTTGTCTCTCTGTTCATAATCACGATTAATTTTAAATAATAATTATTCATTTTGAATTTGTAAATTTAATCCACAATGAACAATTATCTTCCAAATTAACATATGATACTCACTGAAATGATGAACTTATATACGATATCTCACACAAGTCCTCCAAAAATATAAGAAATTTCTTTGATATGTTTAGGTGACAGACATAATAAAGGGAAATGACTCAAAAATCAAGGGAGAGAGTAGAAAATTTTGTGTCTCAACAAAAAATTTGAGAGAGCTCTATATGTATAATGAAAATATATAACGTTTAATTTGGTTAACAAATATGTCTGACGATTATAAGTAACGACAATGTTATTAAATAGGTTTTATGAAATAACCAATAAAGTTTAAACCGTAATATTTTCAGATTAATATATAATAATTTTTCACATATTTCAAAATATTAAATAAATTATTTTTAAAAAAAAGAAGAAAAGAATTTTTTGGGTTCACACTAAAATATATCACATTAGATTTAGTGTAGCAAGTTATATAGATTAGAACTAAACTAATAGGACTCGGTGTATGTAATTTGCGTAGTAAGTTATCTGAACTAAAAATAACTATTATGTGATAATATCTATCAATTATCATACACCTAATATATATGTTATACCATTACATTATGTGAGTGCTTGATATTCACAAATGATTTTAAAGATTTGTCCAAAAGTTATGTAAACAACCCATTTAACATTTATATAGATGATTTTATATGTATATGATGCAAGTCATATACATCACCCACAAAGAAATATAAAGTTTACCAAGTGCAGTATAATTTATAAAATTTTTCACATCCCGTAAAATTTTATTATAAAATTCAATTTTCATGGATGTTCTTTACAAAGACTTCTCAAATCTAAGATCACCACCAAAGTTGTTATTGTTACTGTCATTATTTCTTATCATAGTTAGAGTTAATACTATCTTCCTCACCATCAATTTCACGATGTTAAAAGATAATTATTGATATCATTTGTTATTTAATTGATGTTAAAAATGACCATTAATATCATTTTTTTTATCTTAAAAACAATTATTAACACCATTTATTTATATAGCTTTTGTCACCACCGATGTAAAATATATATTTTTTTAAAAAAAATATTAATGTATATGAAAGTTCAAACAAATCACAAAAGCAATGTAATGTTGTTGTTTCCTAATTATATTTCAAATAAAAGTTTTAAAAAATTTAGGTAGTTAAAATCAAAATAAAATTATTTAAATTTAATTTAATTTTATCTCTTTTATTCTAAAATACTAAATTAGTTAAGAACATACCTTAAAAATTAATTTTATTTCTTTTTTATTTTAATTTATTTTAATTTTATCTTTTATTTAAATTTAATTTGATTTTAACATTTTTATTCAGATTTGATTATTCAACCACACCTTAAAAATTTAAAATGAAATGAAAAGTAACATGTGGTTTGCGATAGCTATTTTTTCTGCAGCTAGATCCAACACCGGTTTAATGAAGAACGAACACGTAGAGTACTTAAACTTGCACCAGGTAAACTTTCTTATTCAAATTATGCAATGTTGATTTAAAATTAAATAATACATAATTCCACATGATAATTAAATATCAATTATATATGTCTTATATAAACCAAATGCATGGAATTAAAATATAACAAAATAGATTTGGAAAACAAATTAATTTCTTCAAGTGAAAAAGAAATACTAATTATAACTAATCCAATATGTCTTTTCTTCAAAATACATACAAATTGATTGAGAAGATTATATTATTGTTGAGATTTTTCATTAATTGTTGAAATAATTCTTTTGCATATTGTTTTTAGAATGATAGGATACAAATTATACATAATTTTTTATATGAATAATAAATTAAATAAAAATGCATCTAACTTTTTAGAAGACAAGCTAGGAAATAGTCAAATGAAATCAAATCTCAATCTCATGAACGTAGTAACTATTTTTTTTTCTTTACTTGGTCATGTGATGTTAGATTAGGTTATGTTTAGTTGAATTTGTCTATTAAATTTGTTGTAATGAGGCTCCCTTACTTTAAGGGTGAGTTATGAATCTAACTCAATCTTACAAACTCGAGTCTAATTTAATTTTACAAACTAGTTTGTAAAGTGATGATTGATCCTTACTTTTCTTTGTGAGGCACAATCTCCAATAATTGGGTAATAATTCTGAGATAGACTCTGATATCATGTTATAAATGAGAGTTTTGAACCTAACTCAATCTTATAAAAGTGAGGTAAGAATTATTTCTCATTTATATACATATAAAAGATCCTATTTTTAGACAATATGAAATCTCTAACACACAATTCATTAATAATCTATAATCAATCTTTAAATTAATATATTTAGATATATTTAAGACTTAAACATTTTGCAACAAATATTATATCTAGGTGATTCATACACACTCCAAAGTTAATTGGATTTATCTCCTTTAAATAATAATGCTAAAATATAAGCAATCCCCGCATGCTAAAATACACAATCAATTGTCATCATTGCATACTAAAATATATTTATAGTGTATTTTTATTTAAAAAATTAAAAAACTGAAAATATTTTAGTGTATTTTTATTTTAAAAATTAAAAAACTAAAAAGATATGACATGAGACTTTTGAGTATATGAGTCGGTCACGTAATGGACCTTCTTTCAAATGAGTTCTAGATAATATTTTTTTTCTCCTTTGTCTAATTCAAAACTATGTTTAAAAATAAAACTAAAAATAAAATAATATCGTTTTAATGTAATGGAGGTTAAAAAGAATATAGATAATTTAAAATGTTTCCTAATAGTCTTTTCATTATTCATTTATAATATAGTTGTCTACACGCGAATAAAATGATATTGCAAATAGGAAATATAGACATGTAGACTTGAATTTTGACTTGAACAATGAGTTTCCATAGAATGGGATCGCTGTGCCAAAGGTTAATGGTTCTTGCCATCTCTTTGTAAAACTTATATCTCTAACCATGTCAAATTTGATTATTTGTATTTTCCTTTTTGATATAATCTAAATTTTCAATACAACCAAAATTTGGTCCCCAGAGCTTATATCCTAAGCTATTTTGATCATATTTATTTCAATTGCATAAGTTAATAATAATAGTAAGGGAGATAAAATATTTTTTTATATGATAATATTTTTTATATTCAATTATTATTTCATAACAGGACAAAATCAGTTATGCCTTATTATTAGCAAACACATAAAGCTAATTTTTTTTTTAAAAAAATAGCTACATTCTTATTGGACCGACTAAAAGAAAGAAAACGACAAAAAAACAAAATGTTGCAACTTTGTATAGCATGTGACCAATTATTTTTACCAATAAATGTATCTTTATTTCAAAGTATATATGAAGTATTTAGAAGGATAAACTAAATTTTCTCATTCAAAAATTATGACATTTGATATATATTTAGGCATGAAACTTGGGTAATACTTACATACAACTCAAAGAAAAAAATGCTTATTATGAGAGTGGACAAAGAATTCATGTTTATTTTCATATTTTGAGATTGATTTAATTTATTTTACATAATTTCATGTGTAATCTCCCTGTTTTAATTGAACACCTTGATTACCTTATAAACCATTTGATTGACTAGAAACACATACAAACAAAAGATGGAGTTTGGTTGTGAACCAAAATGTCTCCTTAAAAATGTGTCATCTAAAAGAAATGCACAGAAACTTGCGTCTTTCAAGTAAAAAAAAATAAAAGTTGAACCAATACCTTGAGCGTATGACATACTCTATTTTGCAAGTTACAAATTGAAACCAAATTGATAAATCACTTGTGGCAAAAGCAATGCATTTTCTTATCATACCTCTTTTAGCCACCAAAAAAAGTTGTATGCATATCCAATCAGGTTGTTAATTTCGTCTGCATCTGTTTCATCACATAGCTTTTGTGATATCTTCTTCCTCTTGGGTCGGTGAAATCAAGTCTCTTTATAGAAGATTGAGTAGACGCAGAAACTTCAATTATAGTAAGAATATAGAAAGGGTTTCATTGTGAGAAGAGAAATATGTCAACAATGGACTTGAGGCAAGCTTTAGGTGGACTTCTCACACTCTCAATGTTCATAATGTTGGGTAACATGATCAAGAAGGACCATTTTGATCCCATCTATGATGTGAGTAATTTTACATTCACCTTGTCACTCTAATTATGTCAAGCTTTGTTACTTTCTTCTTCTTCTTTTTGTTTTTTTTTTTTTTTTAACTTTGTGGTTTCATTATATTTGGTAAATTTTTTTATTGAAGGAAGATTCATGGTATCTAAATTATATTTCTGAATTTAGATATTTTGCTATTAATTTTTAATTGTGATAATGATTTTTCTTTTTTATTTGGAACATGTTTGTTAATAAAGGGAGAAGAAAAATCAATTTTTTACTCATTTTTAAAAATGAGTCATTTGAAATCTTATTTTGATATAAAAAAAAATTCTATCTTGGTATGTAATATTAGAGAATCATAACATAACGAATGAATTTTTTTTGTCATAAATCAAAACCTAATAAATTAAAGGTTAGAGAGAGATGAAACGATCTTTAATATAAAAGATGAGAGTAATTTTTTCTTTAATTTTGTTTTTATGTATGTTTATTAAAAATTTAAAATCTTATTTTACATTGAAAATTCACAATATTATGTTAATACATATAAGAGATGGAAAGAGAAAAAAGTGAGTTACAGTTTAGAATGAAAGAATATTGTAAAATTAGATAAGTACGAATCATTTATTTTAATTTTAAAATAGATTATCATTAAGATAACATCATATAATTTAGTTGTTAAATCAAATTAATTATTTTTAAAAATCTATTAAATAGAATAATTGGAGAAGATTTTGATGAGTTTGTGTAATTTATTTTATAATGGATTTATTTCAAATCTCATGTGCTTTTTTTTTATGTTGCTTTTCCTTTTTGAAATTATTTGTGTGAATGTGAAGCTAATTTTAAAGCTACGTGGTGTGCACGTCATGAAGTATATTATCTTTGTATTTAGTTGCCACGTATTTAGACTCGTGTCACATGTGAAAAATAGATATTTACCTTACTTTTATTTATTTATTTATTTATTTATTTGTCATGATGGTGATCACTTTAAATCTCATGTGTATCTATAGTTTATATTGCTTTTTTAAAATTGTGAATTTGAAGCTTGTCTTATAGCTATAGTGTGAATGCCATGAAATGTAGTTCATGCATCTTCTTGACAAATATTTGGACTCGTGTCATATGTGTAAAAACATGCGTCCATGTTATGTTATTATGTGTTACCATTGTGTTAATGTAGATTGTTGATATAATTCTAAACATACACTTACAATTGTATGTGATTCTATATGAAATGTGTGGCTCACAGTGGGAAAGCTAGTATTTTCTTCTCTTGTTCTACTTGTACTTCTTTCTTCTTTCATAAGCTAACTTTTCAATATATATATATATATATATATATATATATATATATTTTCTTTTCTACTTTATTTAAGGTTTTTGAACCGAGAATAGATAAAATTCTTCAACTTCTTGATTAATAAATTCAATCTTTAATCCCCAAATTTACAATAAAATAAAAGATTTTTGTGTGTTTTATTTTTGTATTTTATAGTATAAATGCAAATGTCATCACAAAGTAACGCACAATAGCCACGTTATGAAATATGATTTTTTTACCTTTGCGTCATATGTTTGGACTCAGTGTCGTGAAACAACTCACGTTCACATTGCTTTAAGAAACTAAAATGACAATATATGTCATTAATCCCTAAATTTACAACAAAATAAAAGATTTTTGTGTATTTATTTCCTCTATTGTTTTACTTTTTGTATTTTATCGTATAAATGCAAATGACATCACAAAGTGTTAAGAAATATGATTTTTGTACCTATTTGTCACGTGTTTAGACTTTGTGTCATGAAACAACTCACATTCATATTGCTTTAAGAAACAAACTAAAATGACAATATATATCTTTAAGAAACAAACTATAATGACAATATATATATTTAAGAAACAAACTAAAATAATGATAATATATATATCTTTAAGAAACTAAAATGGCAATATATAATTTTAAGAAACTAAAATAAGAAAATATTATATTTTCAAGTACTATTTTACTATTTTTTGTGAGGAGAAAAAATAGAGGATAAAAATTAGTGGTTTACTTTTAGATAAAATGTTACTTAGAAGCCTAATTTTTAATAAAATAAAATTATTTATTTATTTAAGAAATTTTGTTGCCATGACTCTTTGTAGTCGTCTTAATTTCCATTAAACATATATGCAAAACCAAAACTTGAGTTTTAGGTGGTCAATTCCAACTTTTCATGTCAATAGCATAGGCCAAGGGGAGATTTTAGATCATGCATCATTCGGTTTCTCTTTTCAATACTTTTATTTCGGCTATTTTAGATCATGAATTATTAGGAAAATTCCTGATCAATAAAATTGTTTTCATAAAAACTTTGCAACTTTCCTTAAAATCGAAATTTGGATATTAATTTAGACAAAAAAAAATCCTCTGTTTGATCATTTCTTTTTGGATGATCTACCTCTGTAATTGATCAAGCTAATAAGATAATAGAAAATCAATATTAAGAATGGATTATGAAAATCGAGCTTACAAAAAAATAAATATATAAGTACGATGTGTAACATAAGATGATAAGAAGAGAAAAGATGAAAAAAGGTAAGATAATAATCATATGTTAGGAGTGATGAAGTGTTCAAGTATCATTATTATGAAGTAACTCATGAAGTTTTTTGCACTTAATAATGTGAAGGATAATATCCAAGCTTCACCAGCTTCTGAAAATGTCTCTGCATCAGTCACTGCACCAACCCTTACAACTGTTGTGTCACATCTAAGCCAAAAGCCTTTGAAGGAAAATCTTCAAGGATTGAAACCATGTAGGAACCCCTTTGCACTTGGTAAGTTCCCATCCTTCATCATCTATGTGTGTGTTGTTACTTACTGATGAAAGTATAATTATTAAGTAGACTCAACATCAGTTATTATTCATGACTCATTTTTTTTTTAAACTGCAGAAAATGCACAACAATCTAAAGGTTTCATCACATTCTCCTTAACAAATGGCCCTGAGTATCATCTCTCACAGGTTTGTTTGTTGCACCACATACTTTTTTGGTTTGTGTTACAACTTTCTGATGAAAGTTAAGTTTTACTTCATAAGGTTTTGATTCTTTCTTTTCCTTTTCTCCATTTCTTTTTTCTGATTTTACATTTTTACCTCTTGGGATGGCTTTCACAGATTGCTGATGCAGTGGTGGTTGCAAGAATCCTGGGAGCCACTCTTGTGCTTCCTGATATCAGGAGTAGCAATTCGAGATATAGCACGTGCGTGCTCTATATAACACAATAAGTTTCTATTTGAAATCATCTATACTTTTTTCATAATCAAGTGATTCTGTTTCTGTATAGAAGTTATATACACGCATTTCTATATAGTTTTGGTTTGCAACCAACCATTCCATTCGATGAAGTTGAGTTAGCTTTACCTTTTTAACTCATTATCAAGCCATACTTCTGTGAGGACTTTTTTCTTAAAGGAATGTATAGGAGGAATCACTAATCTTTTTCATCTGTTGATTTGATTAACAATTTGCAATACTTAACTTACTACAGAACTTGCCTCAAGATTAATGCATCATATTCTAACATTTATCAAGTTCAACGCACAATTCTTGATTTCATTTCTTAATTTGATTAATTGTTTTCAATATTTAATACAGAACAAGCCACAACATTAGTTCATCATATTCTAATATATGTCAAATTCTTAACAAATTGACTTCATTTCAGGGGCCTCGGTGAGATTTATGATGTTGAGAAAATTATCAATAGGCTGGATAGGGTGGTGAGAGTGACTAGGACACTTCCTGTATCCAATGGAAATCCACCAATAGTGAAGGTACCTAGCAGGGTTTCAGAAGACTATATTCTAAAGAAAGTGAAGCCAATATACAAAGCAAAGGGGATTGTGAAGATTGAATCAACTTTTTCCTCAGTTAATCCAACAATGACAGGATATAAGAAGAACCTGGACATATTTGCATGCCAAATAATGTTTGGAACCCTTCATATACAATCAGAGATACAAGAAGTAGTGGACTCTATGGTTCAAAAGCTACAGAGTTGGAGCCAGAACTTAAATGGTCAGTTCATTGCAGTGGATTTGAGAACTGAGATGTTGGGAAGGAAGTGTCAAATAAAAGATGCCACAGGAAGAAAACTTTGCCACCAGCCACAAGAGATAGGTGAATTTCTCAAGAAGGTTGGATTCAATCCAGAGACTACTGTTATTTATGTGACTCAGACCAAATGGAATCATGATCTTGATGCACTAAAAGATATCTTCCCAAAAACCTATACCAAGGTAGTTTTACTACGACCTGATCATTAGTTTCACTGTAGTCAAGCTTCTATAGCATGTATAGATTAATGATAGATGATTCAAAATCACATTGGAATATCAGCTAATATGATTTCAGTACATATATTCATTTGTTTTGTTTACATTGAGAAATTGGTTCTGATTTCAAAATTGGTTGAGCTAAAATAATTTTTGGTAACTTTTGTGTTAGATAAAATTTTTATACCAAGTTTTTCTAGTAACTTATTTTTAGAATAAAAATATTCAAACATAAATTACATTGTTTCAAAATCAATTTTTTTCACTCAAAACACACTTAATTTTCTTTCCTTTAAATTTTCACTGCTGAATGAGATCGGTACCTTTTTGCTTCAACAGGAAAGTGTGATGGCAGAAGACCAGAAGGAAAAGATTCTGAGCTCAGAATTTGAGAAGATCATTGATTTTGAGATATGTTCAGAAAGTGATGTGTTTGTGCCCTCTATTCCAGGCCTCTTCTATGCTAATGTTGCTGGGATGAGAATTGTGTCAGGGAAAAACCAGATACTTGATCCTGCTGAAATAGAAGGCCCATCAGCTTCAGCCTCTAACTATATGTCTACCTATTTTTCCCAGAAAAACCATTTTGCTTATGCATGCTTTTGTTGAACTACCTTTGCTCTCTAAGTTTGGTTATGCAAATGCATGTATGTTAATGCCAAACCAACTAGAGAAACAATTATTATCGTTTAAATAAAGTGTCAACTTGTTTGGTTCTTTTAGTTATGCACTTTTTATTTTACTTATTTAAAAGTTTAGTTGATATTAACCGTAGAATATTTGAGGCCTAAATATGTTTCTAATTTCTAAAATATATTTATTTAATTGTTTTGATCTTCATAATAAAGTTTTATGATTTCTTTTCAATAGTATTAAACGTTACTTTTTTAGTTTTCGTCATTATGTTTATAAAAATAATAAAATAAGTACTTAATAGGGGCTAACGTTTAATATTCATTTTATTATTTTACTCCCATGGCAGATCTAATGATAGAATTAAAATCATAAATTTTAATATTATCACAACTGAAACAGTAAAACATAATTATGGGATCAAATGAGAAAATGAGTATATTACTATTTTAATTCGGCCATCAGGTTCCTTCTTAATGCATAATTAAAACCTAGTCTCAAGTATTAAGTCAATCAAAGTGGCGTTTATTACACAAAATTAAAAACTTACAAAGTATTCAGTCAATCAGTAACGTTTATTTTTAATATGAAATCATATTTTTTATTCCTGTATCCACCTTCTATTATGACAATAAAATATAAGGTAAATATAGTAATAGATATTTCCAAGAATCAGTTACTTTAGAAATATTTTCCAAAATTTATAACAATAATTCTCAAGTTCACTTCCCCAAAAAAATTTTAACATAATGTAAAACAAACAGTTTATAAAAGAACTTGTAGAAGATTGCATAGTTAAACAATAGCTTACAATATCATATATTCACTGTAAACCGGAGAAATTCAAATACAGTTTCTCATGGGACTTCATATTAACTCCGAAAGGAATGCTTAGAAATACTAAACCACTGAAATCCAAACATTATCCAGAACAAACAACCAAATGAAATCATCCATACCTTTACAACTTTTCAAACTGCAAAATATTAATCGACATTTGTCTAACTTGGTACATTTTAAAAAAAGAAGCCCAAGACTAACTGAGGTTCGGTATATTCTTGTTAGAGCCTAGGTATAAAATAAATCCAAATTTCTCTCCAATTTAATAGGTTAAAACAAGGTTAGATCAGTAGAAAGATAAAAGTTGTTCATGTTCAGTATCCGTTCCATTATATGCTGATAGTCAGACAACAAATTGAAACAGCACAACACCATATTCACTCTTGAGATTCCTCAGGTTCCTTCCCTCTAGAAGGTCGACATTTTGAGAAAACATTATTCACTGGAGTTGTTGGCACTGGTATCAATTTCCCAATCACAGCAAGAGGCCAACTGAAAGTATGAATGAAAGAGTATAAGCGGAATCCTATGAACATTTGTGCGTAATTAACCTTCGTGTTTAATACTACAAGTGCCTTAATTATTCAATTGATGACATTTCTAGTTTTCATCAAGGACAATCTCTGAAAATATTTTAAAAGGAAGCACGCAAAGAAAAGGATACAATAGGAATAACTGACCTAATCAATCCAATAACGACACTGATTATCCACTGCTTCCAATTAAGCCTCACTGTTGTAGTAAACTTGCCAAGAAATTCAATGATGACAATCTGAAAAACAGTAGCAATTTTATGGCGTCCTTAGACAAATTTCACAGAAAAGGCTAAAAACCAACAGAGGACAGTTAACAAGACAAACCTGAAGCACAACAGTTAATCCAATTATACCCATAAAGAGGTAGTTTTTTGTGACTCCTTTAAATATGTTGAATTCATCTGGCTTTCGTGCATTAAATTCATTGAAGATCTGCACGTTTGAAAGAATTGTCTTGGTCGTCAATGAATTACAAGAGAATAGAAAGAAGAAAAACGTGACTAACACATATAAGGAACAAATTTTGGGTACATATCCCATGCCATCCAAGTTATAATCTAATTAGTTATTGCTGTAATTTTCCTTTTAATTCAATCCATTAAAAATTGTATTATGAATATGAATTACTTTCTCTATAACTATTTATCAAAACTTTATTAACAATGAAATATTCTAATTATTTTACCCCTCATTTTCTTGCCTTATAGAATTCTCACTAACTACCCTCCCCCCAAAGGCCTGGTCACCCCATATCCCAACTTAATTCTAACCATGGAAGAGGATGGGTCATCAACTGCAACAAAACTCCCACAACAAGAACCACACAACTCGTAGGAAGATGAGTTGTCAAGCCACACCTGTACCATCTAAGTTTTCACCTCCAGAACTATTATCTATTTATGGTGGAAATGAAAATGAGTGACCCGGAATAGCAAGACAAGCTGTCAAAGGAGAAGCATGGATTTTTGCATAGCAGCCATGTGAAAACTTTCCCAGTGCATGGGAAGGAGGAAGATGAAGCAAAAATGGAAATGGGATCTTAAATATGAAAGCAGGGAACAGATGGAATGAGCTTAACACTTTTCTTGATCAAATGAGCCAAGCTCAACAGAAGGTAGCAAAGGACTTGATAGTTGTCATAGTTCAGTCTTCCAGGAAGGTAGTGAAGGACTATGATGTGAAACCAGTTGATATAGTTCAGTCTTCAATCGATTAGAGTCTCAGTGGGACTTCATTTTCAGCAGACAAATTGTCCCACTGAGTTTCAGGAAAAGGTGAAATAGATACCCATTACTAATAGTTAGTTGCAACTTGGATTAGTTGCCTGTAGAAATACGGCACATTGCCCATAAGTAAAAAAAGAGGTGAAGACTCTCAAAGTTCTAAAAATTAGCACTGTATTCAGGATAGAAATCCTGTAATCTTTTTAATCAGGTATCACTATATACCACCTACTTGATATCACCTGTGTACTGAGATCGAATCATTGAATCAATGAATTAGATATCTAATATACTATACATCTATTGAGCATGTGAAGCTAATATGATGTGAAATTTTTAGGTCTATCTATAATTACCGATTAACATCTCATAAAGACTTACTTGACAAAGAACAAATGCATTGAATATCAAAGTATTCTTCACTTTAATTGCATGGTCATTTCTGTCATGGGTCAGACCCAGTATGCTTATACCACGGAAATTGAGAACAAGCAAGACAGACACTTGGTACATCGCCTGAAAATTCAAATATCATTGATGATTTAGACACAGTAAATACAGCATTTGTATTAATCATAGTGAAGTTTCAAAATCTTGTAGTTGGCTGATTGTGGGTAAGCCAACTGATGAATAAATGTGTACAAACTACGATAACAAAAGGGCACTAATAAATGAGAAACAGAATTCACCTGTATTAGCAAATTCCTCCACATAATATTTGTTATGAGAGGTTCTCTGCAAAGCATGGAAACTATCATGAACTCCATCTCACAAAACAGCCAAGCACATAGGCATCATCTATTGTTTTGATAATAGAACTGTAAACTAAATTGGCCCATTATTCACAAAGCATCTGGATCTTCTCATGTAATGAGAGAATGGTACAAACAAAAATAAATGGGCCTACACAGAATTTGCTTAGCTTTAGTAATGGATCCACTGTTTCTCAACTGATTATAACCTTCAATTCTTTTAAGGACATGTCATCTTTGGTTTTGTGCAATATTACTCTCCAAATTTCTTTCTTCTGTTAGAACCAAGACTATTGTTCACAAATGCATTCCACAATTCATGAACACATACAGAAATTCTTCCTGCACTAGCAGCTAGATGGTTATCGACAACTGCTTTTTTCTGTTTCAGAAGAGGGAGTTTTTACTTGGCCTAAACTGAGTGGATTTCATTTAAATTGATTATACCCTTCAACTTTTCTATTCCTTAAGGGATATCTCATCCTGGTCTTGCATATTGATAAAAATTGGTTTTCTAACCGTGTTTAGATTTTTCCTAATCTTCCAATAACTGTGTAACCATACAATATATCAAACAGATGCCATGATCTGAAGTACTAAATAATAACCAAAAATAGAAATTCTGACCTTCGACCCACTGGAGATCGATCCATGAGGTGATCAGTTGGTGGTTCAGTAGCCAGGGCTAGTGCTCCCAGAGTATCCATGATAAGATTTACCCAGAGAAGCTGTAGGGAAAGCAACAGAGGATTTTAAAGTCATCCTGACTTAATAAGTGCATATCCCAGAGAGAGAAAGTCATACCTGCACTGCATTTAATGGAACATCACCAGATGAAACTGCAGCAACGACATTTATCACTAGTGCGGCCACATTTACTGTAAGCTGAAACTGGATAAATTTTTGAATATTTGCATATACAGACCGCCCCCATCTGACAACCTACAATCGTGGAGAAACAAGATAGTCACCATCAGTTGCACTTCAAATATCCAATGCACCTTAGCTATCTAAAAACCTGTGATTGTACAGTCAAGAATTCAAAAAAGTCTATTTCTACTTCTAGTAGTGACATAAAAGAACACTTTTTAAGAGGTGAAGAGATAACATACATCACTGGTAATAACAAATCAAAATCTCTCAAGAGTAGCACTAACCTTCACAACTGAAGCAAAATTGTCGTCCAAAATAATGATATCAGAGCTCTCTTTGGCAACTTCTGTACCTTGGATACCCATTGCAAGACCTATATCGGCCTATATTCCAAACATGTACAGAATTACAAAATACAGAAAATTAAAGCTAGTTTGCGTTAGATAAAAACTTTGACATTGGAATGATAGCTCAAACCTTAAACTAAATAAAAACAGCTTATCATAAGCCGAATATCATTACTCTATAACAATATAAGATAAACATAGAGTCACATAATCAAACTAAATGTACCACAAAAATGAGATCATTGTAATGGAAACTTACAAAGAATACAAGCACAAGCCGCAAAAATACAACCACAATCCCCAAAAAATGTAAATACTATGCAAACCTCATGAAGTGCAGGGGCATCATTTGTTCCATCCCCAGTTACAGCCACAACATGACCCTTCCTCCTCAATGCTTGTACAAGAAGAAGTTTGTCATTGGGAGAGGACCGTCCCATGACCTGTTACACAGTATTGGAAATAAATGTTATTAGCAAAAAATATATACCACCACAAGAGCACAAAAACAAGACTGTCATAGTAATTGGATTATACTGATATCCTTTCAGCAATTGCATCTCTCTCTGCATCTGACATGCCACGAAATGTTTTTCCTTCAATGATGTTTGGCTCTGTAGCATCAGCAAATGAACTAAGTATTCCACATTCCACAGCAATTGCTTTTGCAGTCTTCACATTGTCACCAGTGACCATTTTCACCTATGGTTAGAAATCCAAACCACAAAATCAAAGTTGAATATCAATTGAAACTGCATTAGCAAAGAACATTGCAATTCTTATTTAAATGCTCAATTTGCATGATATTGGAGGAAATCAAATAAAGCTAGTATTGGTCTTTGAAATCTTAAAGGTATCAAATTCAAAAGCAATGACACACATACTGAGTCAGCACAGTGAAAAAATAGTACTGTAAGCACAATGCATCTCAAATCTATTATTTATGTAACCTAAAAAAATAAAAGAATATATAACATCAACATGATCAAGTTGAATTGGTCCCATCTAATGCATTATCAGCCCCAAATCAGGCTGATAATGAATCAACCTATAAATGTTACTGCAAGCACAATTATCTTATGGTCATGTTAGATTCGAGTTGAAACAGATGACCCTGGCAAAATTTCAAGGCAGATTAGGATCATGCTAAACCTGCCCTATGAACACCCCCAGATAACAGTAGACTCCATGAAACCCCCATTAGCCGCAATGCCATCCCAACAATGATACACTTTTGGTACTTAACAAAAATAAGTATCTTAGTAGGACACCAAATAACTTCAAAAATCAATTGTATAAAATACCTTAACCCCAGCATTTTGGCAAAGTTGCACTGCATCTTTGACACCAGGTCGACAAGGATCCTGAATTTCAACACACATAAAAAAAATAAGAACATACAAATACAAAATTTAACCAGTTTTAAAATTTTAAAGTTGGATGTTGCCAAGTAGACATCAACTGTTTCTTTGTGAAGATACATGCACAATTTTTCATGTAGCAAAATCAAGAGCGAGGTGAAATAAATATCAAAAACAAATTTCAAAATCCCCAGCATCCTCCCAAGTTGCAAGTTACACACAAGTATGCAACAAAGTGGGAAAGGCATTTGTTGGATATATATGGGATGGGAAGCCTATAAATAATAATGCTAATTTGCTTGAACTTTAAATTAGAAGGCAAAATCATGACAATGATAGCCAGGTTTCTAAAAACCAATACATGCCTTAAGACCAACAATAGCTAGTAAAATAAGATCATCTTCTGGTAAAGACCAGTGAGCCAGCAGTTCTTCATTGGTTGGAACTTTCTCCTTTTCATATGGTCTATATGCAATGGCAACACAACGTAGACTATCAGCAGCCATGTCTTCAATAGCTTTTTTGAAAAATGTCATCTGCAAGATAGCAAAACTCTACTCAGCCCCTTTTCAAAATAAAATGATATGGGCAAGAGTCATCCTAACAGTTCACATTCTAGTTTCATTTGCTTTGTTTTACAAGTATACGTAACACTTTGAAATCCTTTAGTCATGAAGAAACAATATATTGATAGAATCAGTTGAGATATCCCAATTTCCCTATTTTCTAAATACCTTAGTTCCTTGTATAGAAGGAAATTCTGAGTCCTTAAGAAAGGCTGAGATCTATTCTCTCAAGCAATTCACAAATCAATTCTCAAGAGAATCCAACAAAAGAACAAGAGACCGGAAAAACACAGTTAAGGGGTGGGTGGAAGGATGAAAATACTATGCCTAATAGTTTGAGATAATTCTCAATTTGGGCAAGATACCCATCCCCATCCAATAAGAAAAAAACTGAACAAAAGCTAATAAAAAATGCCTACGTATAACTGATGGTTAATATGTAACAAGTTTGTCAAATCAAACCTCCTCCTCATCCATCCCCACCACTTGGTCATCTGCATTAATATAACCTGTGCAGCAAGCTAGGACTATCTCAGCGGCACCTTTCCAGTGAATATGGATGTCAGAGTCAGCCTGCAAATAGCCATAAAATTATTATACCTTATCTAAAAGATATAGTATATGTTAAACCAATATATTTGCTACTTGGCGGTATTTCAGTTAGTCGAGAATATAAGCAAAATATATGCATAATCAAGTAGAAATGCCAAGAAGATCTTACCGTTTGTATTGCAACTCCACCTCTTTTTTTCTCTGAATTGAATGGAAAAACATGAAGTATTGAGGACTCAGATCGAGCAGCCGTAAAATTCATCCCAATCTGAGATTTGATATAACAGTCATAACTAGTTGTAACTTGCAAGCACATATATTAGTCCAAAAGGAAGAGGGGGTGGGGAGACTACACTTCCATATTTCAAAACACACCTGTATTCCCCAATTTAAAATTGCCTTTTCTGTTGGTGATCCAGAAACCTCAACATCATTAGCACCCTGTAAAGAACAAATATCAGTAAGAAATAGTAGAACCACCTAAGTTAATGCTCATTATTTCCTCATACCTCAGGTACATAAACACTGCCATTAGTGTTTTGTGCAACGCCTTCAATGAGCAGAGAGCGAAGCATTGGATAGGAGTCCATCTTGTGAGGAGGATCAATTTTCTTACCCGCACCATAAGCCTCAACCACAGTCATCTGTCTCATTGAAATTAACAGATCAAAAAATCTGCTGTATACATATATACCACCATCCAAGGCAACCAACAGAAATGAACTTCCCAAAAGTCCCAATTTTATCGGATATCACATTGGTAGAAATAGAATACTTGACATTTGAGCTCCTAACTTATCTTAAATAACTGAAAGGGCATTTCAAATAACAGATCAAGAAAATCTGTTGTATATATGCCACAATGAAGGCCAACGACAGAAATGATCTTCTTAAAACTCCCAATTTTATCCAATATCACATTGGTAGAAATAGAATAGTCAACATTTTGAGCTCCTAATTTATGATAAAAAGCTAAAAGGATTCTTCAAATAAGCTTGCCCTCATAAAATTATTAAAACAAGAAACAATTGCAAGTAGTTCCCTCCAATTTGATTAAATTAGTTATACAAAATAATTATTTGAACAAGCGTTTCAAATACAGCACTACAACTAACCTGGTTCATAGTCAATGTTCCTGTCTTATCACTGCATATGGTTGTGGCAGACCCCATGGTCTCACAGGCAGAAAGCCTCCTTACCTACAATTCAATGTGTCATATTAAACAGTGTTTCACATATATTTATGTCAAAATCCAATAGAAGTACAAACATAAATTTGCATACCAAAGCTTTATCTGCCATCATTTTTCTCATCGAGTAGGCCAGCCTATAACATAGTTTATGAAAAATGAGTAAAGTACAAATAAATAAACTTAGATAGAGAATACGAGGAAAAAATATATTTTAAATATGAAAAAGAATATCAACAAATATAATATATATACGAATAACGATTGATAAAAAAATGAGAAAAAAATAACTAGTGAAGATAGAAAAATGGCAAAATCAACCACAGATTCGACATTTGGCCCAAGTGAGATTTACTTACAATTTTTTGCTAAAATATCATAATTAAAAAGTTAAGAATGATATTTAAAAAAAAAAAATGACGTGAACAATAATGAAAAATTTATGTAAATGTAAAGTGTGACCAATGTTAAAACATATCTATTATAACAGTAATAACAAATGAATAAAACTAGTTTTGGTAAAAATTAGCAAACTTACGTTAAAGTGACAGCTAATGGGAGCCCCTCAGGTACTGCAACCACTACGATAGTAACCTAGATATTCATTGCATTATTATCAATACTTTATATTAAAGTCTGAAATATAAATGTAAATATAAATATATGTATACATATAATATAAATATAAAAACAAATATGGGTACACATATTACACCAAGCACGATCTGGTAATATAGTCTTTATCATGGCACATACCGCAACAGTTATTATCTTAATAGCACCATCAATTGCATCACCAACTTTGGTCTTGCCTCTTAGAAATTGAGGTGACCCATCTGGGTTTTTAGTATGCCCAGAGAAATATCTGTTAACAAATTTCCACTTCAGAAGCATACACATTATATTCTCACCATTAAACCACAATATGGCAACCATATGATAATAACTAAGTTACCTGGCCAGTAGCACAATCAAAACAAGAACAGCAACAGAGAGTCCAACAATACCAATAAAAGTAGCTACACCATTTAAGCGAACCTATGTTGAAAACTTGGATAGGTGAATAAAATATAAGGAATAGAAGAACGAGGTCAAAAACCACAGATTAGAAAAGGACCTGCAATGGTGTTTCTTCACCAGTATCTTCTGAGATACTAGCCATTAGAAGCCCCCATTCAGTATTGATACCGACACCAGTGACCTGTGAAAACAAATAAACAAGCAAAAGCAAAGATAATATATTAAATTGTTGAAAGAAATAGAAATATAATAGATATTTCATTGACTCCAAATTCTGTCTTCATCAAATGTGTTTTAATTACTGAATTCAAGCTGGAAATAATGGGAGAAAAGGGGTCATACACAGTCAATGTAAAGTATTTTACAAAGTCAATCAATCACAACCCATCATTCATGGTGGGTTTGTTGTCTTTGATAACAAAATCCTCAAATTCATACAAAATCTAATTTATGATTGGTTAACATGTAAACTCAAATAATATTTGCTTTACGAATAGTGTGCAAACGAGAAGCAAAAAAAACTTTTTAAAATAAAATAAATAAATAAATGTAACATACGCCCTATGGTCCTGTTTATAGACCTTTTGGAAAGTTTGTCTTGGTCCTATTTAATTCTTCTTAAATAATTAAAGAGATCCTACATAGAGGACAAGAGGTGTATAACAATGAATCATCTGCTATAAATCCAATTAAGAAATACTTCCACTATCAGTGCACAATTTATTGGCCCTTCAGATAAGTATGACCCACACTATCACCAAAGTAACTATTACATGTCATTAACTACCTCAACTATCCTTTGAAACCTCTCAATTACACAAACTAAAATCAAGCCAGACTATAATCACAAAAATTAAAAAGGAAAAAGAACTCTAAATACCAGCATAATGCCGCTGCCATCAGCAACTTTACATCCAGACATCAGAAAAGGATCCTTAGAATCCTTACGGACCTGCAAAAAACAAAATATGTTAACTGAAAGAAAAAGTAATAATTCAAATTTTCTAATATAGAAATAAATGCTTACAATTTTGCTCTCCCCTGTCATACTTGATTCATCAATTGCAAGAGAGTGACCAATGATTAGAATTCCATCAGCAGGGACCTAGAAAGAGCAGAAAAGAACTTAATAGCAAAGAGGAAGGAGGAAATGCAATCAACAATATGAAAATCAATAACAACAGAAAAGATCGTGTACCTGGTTACCAATGTCAAGGGGTATAACATCTCCAACAACAATATCATATATAGAGATCTCAACCCTTCTACCACCTCTAACAACCTTATCATGCACAAATCCAAATATAAGGTTAAACATATAACAAGAAAATTTCTAAAAACAATTGTTATACAACTATCAAGTTTAACCAAGCAAACTAAACAAACCTCCAGGTGTATATTTCTCTTCTCTTCATTTAGGTCTCGAAATTGAAGAGACTGCTTATAATCACTTATAGCTGCAAAACAGGGAGTAAATAAAAAGGGTTACAGGTCCTTCAAAGGAGAAATTACCAGACACCGTCATAATTTCTACAGTAAAAAACAGAGTGGACAGTTTGTATGATGAAAACCCAAAGACATCAAAGAGGAAATTTCAAAACAGAGTCATAAAACAAGTAAACTACCACTATGCTTTATAAACCTTCAAAGCCAATATAATACCTGTAACAACAATAACTAGAATAACTGCAAAAGCAATGCTTCCCCCATCATACCATCCTTCCTTAATGCCCTGCAACAAAACTACTGTCAAACTAAATGGAAAAAGAAGATTTTCAACATTCACAAAAATATACTCAATCCTAAATTATAGAGAGAAGGACAACATAGAGAGGATATGTGAGAAAAAAGAACAATTGATAACACAAGATAATGACCAAAAGAATGCAATGCACAGATACATTATAATAAAGTCATCATGTTTGGACACTATTAGATTTTAATTTTGATTGAACATGACTAGAACCAAATTAACTCCAAGAACCACAAACAAAATCGAAAATTTAAAGATTTCATTTCACTGGATAGAATGGATTTAAATAATAACATGCATGGTTTAGATCAACCAAAATGTTCATGTAATTAATTATCTGTGCTAATCCTAGTATATAAATAGTTCCAGCACATTCAAAGCTACTCAGTTTATCAAAGCCTTGTATGCTAATGTTATATGGACTAAAACAAAATTTTCTGTCAAATAAGCTATTGACAAATCCACGAATACCAAAAAGAGGCATAAGGTTTGAGGATTAATATCAATATTTTATACAAACTTTATTCAAATAACTAAATTAGTGGGAGAGAAATGCCAAAAGTAAACAACGGTGCAAAATTTGGAGATTACTAGAAGTATGAGACAAGTCCACCGTCAGCACTCTCAACCAAGTACAAAGAATTGCACCATAACTTTCCCAGCCAGTCTCACCTCAGATTTTATCCCCAGTGCCAATGAAGCTGCAGCAGCTACCATTAAAATAACCAAGGTCAGGTCCTTGCAAGCATCCCACATGAACATCTGTAAAAGGCATGAAAAAGCAAAAAGGTCGCTACGATATTCCCTAATAACAAGGCAGAAACTTATACCATCAAGCATTCAATGGTGCCAAGTAAGTTACCAAAAAACCTCTTCCCTTCTTCCGAGGATAATTGTTGGAACCAAACACATTCCTTCGTTTTAGTAAGTCAGCATCATCACCATGAATCCCCTTGTCTAAATTGGTTTTCAACATATTTGATAGTCCTACAACCTGATAATGATGCAGAAGAAACATTTGAAAATTTATGACACTGAACAATATCATTACCAAGCTAAGAATAACTATTTTGGCAAGCATACCCCTCCATATTGCTGCAGAGCAGCAGTGTCATGCTCCCTTGAAATAGAAGCAAGTTCCTCTTGTTTAATTGGAAATTCACCAGCAGTGGGGATCGGAGGAGGTTTAATAGGTTCTAGCAATTTAAAGCATTAGCCATCAATGTGGGGAAAAAATAAAGCAAAAAGTGGTCTACCCCTTATGAATACATAGGCCAAGTCACAAAGTAATTTATTTATAGACTTATTTGCACTTTTTGCCCCCAAACTTTCACAATCTCGTGATTTTTGCCACCAAAAATTTCTTTCCACGAATTTTGCCCTTATGTAGGAAAACCGCCACAATTAAGGGGAAAACCAACACAAAAATTGCCACAAAATGTCTTGTGCCATTTTTCTACACAAGGACAAAAATTGCAAGATTATGAAACTTTAGGGCAAAATATCCAAACAAAAGTTTTGTGTGTGGGACAAGATTGAGAGCTTGGAAACAAAAAGTGTAATTAAGCCTTCTTTGTATAAAGTTCCATGGCAAAACTAAGAATCACCACCAAAAGGCATATTCAAGTCTAGGTATCTACAAAAATATAACTACCCAAAAAGATTGTCATATATGCAAAAATATATTACAGTACATCTTAGGAACAAGATAGTTAACACTATGTCATGTCATCATACAAAACTGATAAGGATAGCACTGAAATCCACATGTCCAAGCCGATGAGAATGGCAGCAACTTCCTTTCAACTGGTACAAATTAGAGTGAAGGAAAACTTATCATATCTAAGATTATCCTCTCTCTACAATGTGTCTTAAAAATGTGGGTTAATAGCCTAACTCAACTTTACAAAACCGGCTTGTAAGGTGAGAGTTGCCCCTATTTATATACACCAAATAGGTCATATCTCTAAGCGATGTGGAATCTCCAACACAACCTCCCTCACATCAAGAATTAGACATCTCAAGCATTAAGACTAAACAATAGGTGGTCCAATGGTGGCCCGATAACGAGTGACACGATAGACCTAACAACAACAACAAACAATCCTAGGATAGACTCTGATATCATCTTAGAAATGTGGGTTAAAGACCTAACTCAACCTTACAAAACCAGCTTGTAAGGTGAGGTTTGCCCCCATTATATACACTAAATATGCCATATATACAGGCGACGTGAGATCTTCAACAATGTGTTTCCTTATTTCCTCATTATCTCTTTGGATCAGTTACAATATTTCCTTATCATAATTTGTTTTCTTAATTAATTATGATGTTGAATAGTGCTCTAGGTTCTACATTATAATGCATCTCAATTAATGTTTCATTCTCTTTTATCTCTCCACCTATTCTATCTAAAACCCCATAGTTTCGGCATGGTACCAAAGCCATACCAATCACCTTGTCCTGTCCTATTCTATCACTGGTCCACCGCAAACCTCCTCAATATTTGGACTTATATTTTTTCCATATTCTTTTCAATCACTGGTCTCCCACTCTGCTTTCCAAATTCATGTTTTTTCAGCATTTTGCACCTTTTTTGGGGAGTGTTTGGCCACCATTGCCACTGCCAAAAACAAATTCCAGCGACTTCTCTGACAAGACCAATAACAGAATCTCCATCCGCTGATCTACTAGTCCGGACCATCAGTGTTGAGACACAACCATGCATGCCAATGTTCACTGCTGTCATCATCTCACCAACCAATCCATCAAATCCTAAAAATCTCAAGACCACCAGAATTAAGACATGTCCATAAACATTATTCTTCTCTACTGTCATTATCTCCCCTGCATACAGCAGCAGCTGTGCATGGTAATGCAATAGCCACAGTTTCTAGAGCCAAGGCCACCAACCAGTCCTCATAGCTCACTGGTTTACCAGCAAAACAACTTCAAAAGTTCTCTAATGTGTCAATCTCCTTTTGCATGTAGTCTATGGAATGAATGTCTTCCAATCATTGATTCCATCATCACCGGTACCATTCTTCTCGCCAGCTTCTCCTGGCCTCATTTTTAAAGGTATCATTAAATTTTGGATATCAACAAGATTCACTTCACACTCAAATCAAGCTTAACTGCAAAGATTCTAATAAAACATGCCCATTGGCTATTTGGCTCCCTTGGTACTTGATTTGTCTTTTACAAGTACAACATATGATGCTAGCTTTGAGAGAGAGAAAGGTGAAAGGTGTCTAACCCTGTCTTTTGTCCCAGACATTGTTTGGTCCAAGTCTATGCCAGTGTTATATGCCAATCCCAGTGAATTTTGGCTGCGGTAGACCAACAAATTCAGGCAGCAGTCATAAAAAATTACCCAATCCCCGTTTGTCTTTCTTCTATACTAGTCAATTCACCTGAGATGGCCATATTATCTCAAGAGTTTCTTTTATGGTCTTTTCTATTGGAGTCATATATTTATGAAAAGGGAAAAAAGGATATATTTGTAAGTTGTAACAAGCTAAAAACTTAGTAAACTTTAGCTTGAGAAGAAGTGTTAAACAATAGGAACATATTGTCCGGTAGTTTATGTTTTTAACATATCTAAGATTATCTTTCAGGATTTGATTTCCTATTTCCTCATTATTATTTAGGATAGTAACTATATTTTCTTGTCATGATTATCATTATCAATTTGCAATTCATCAGATGAATACAAGGGCAGTACAAGTAACATGACTAATCTTTCACTCTATGAATTTATAAGAAAACAAGGTACCAAGGTATTAAAAGAATTAAGAATAATTTTTATTTACAAAGAATAGGAACTAACAGCCAAACAAACTAGTCAAACCAAAAACTGTTTTAACAAAATAAAAAATATATATCTTGCAGATGACTGAATTAAACCAAATTAAAAAAGACAGCAAAGATAAGCAAATAAAAATATGAGCATAACCCGATTACTCACCACTGCCTGGGCCCCCAGCTGCTGCTTTGAAAAGATAAGCTGCCTAATAAAAGTAAAATTGATAATTACTACACTTTGTATACCTGGCATGCGATATAAGCATAATAAAGAAAGTCCAATTAAAGGAACCATACTCTGATTGCTTGTGCGTGTGCTCTAATCTTTCTCAATATTTGCTTCTTCTCTTCTTCTTTTTTCAAGTCCAAGGTGTAACGAAATCGACGTGAAGCATTAAGCACAAGCGCTGCTTGCTAAAAAAATTAATAAAAAAATTAAAAGAAATTCTTGTCTGTAACAGAAAGATATACATAAACAGCCACAAAAATAGTAAAAGTAAAATAATCAAATTCAAATGAAGCTAGCTATGGGTCTTCACAGTTGACATAGTAAATTACAAAACAACAATCATACTGCTGAAAAACTAAATGAAGCTACAAATCAAATGTTGTACGCCTCCCTGCTGCCAGGTCTGCTTCTGTAGAAGGACTTATGGTGAGACTTAATAGATTAGTACCAATATTTGACTAATGCAAGATTATGCATGTGAGTACGAATATATTCTGCTGCATGACTGGTGAAGCTTGAAGTCTAAAGTTTCGACTTTGCACACGGGCCTCCAGACTGCTTCACCCTCAAATAATGAAATAAAACCCATTTACATTACCGTTTGTTAGCCACTATATCTTTTCAGCCACTAATTAGCACCTCCTTTTAACCCATTCACCAAAGACAAAAAAAACTTTTCCCGCTATGCCACCATTAACCTCATCCTCAGGGAGAAACCAATATTATTTCCTAGAATATACATACAAACATCATTCACATATAACTTACTCTAAACTACTCCACAGTTAAGTAACATTCTTGAATCCTCAACAGTCATAATCCACAACCACCTTAATTCCAAAGAATTTCTCCACCAATTCAAAAACCATAACCAACCAATAAATTACAGACACAACACAAACAGAAACTACAGCATCAACCACTGAAAACAGATAGCAAATAATTCAAAAATAGAGAAACAAAAATATCAGAGAGAATATGAATTAGAAGAGAAAAAACGTACTCTCCAGCGCCTGAGTCGTTCGATGGAAGCATTCTTTGTTCTGGCAATATCAAACGGATCGGAGAAATTGCCATCGTCGATGTCGGCAGAGAGACGAGCCGAAGGACCAGCCTCTATGTCACTCTCCGCCGGCGCGTTCCGCCGCGGTGAAGCACCGTTGAGGAAACTCATGGTTCGCTAAAAAACTGTCGCAGGAGAGATGGCACCGTCAGTTATCCACTTCGCACCAAAACCATAACCGATTATCCAAACTACCTAACTCCCTTATCACACACCAAACCACTTCACTTTTTCAGTATTTCCCTAAACCTAACTCAATAACAGATCAATACTCGAGTGGTGTTGCCATCATCATCATCATCTATGTTTCCACATTCAACCGCACTATCCTTACCTCTTTTACTATCATCAACCTTTAATTAATTTCCTCCACTCAACTCAACTCACGGGTCAATCACAGTATCGATTAATGCAAAGACACGACACAGTTTTTCAAATTTTATCTTTTCTAAAAAAACTATTAAACAAAACTGTAGAATGCGCTTTTACTGTCTTAATTCCTATTTTACCCCTACTTAGATTCAGTTTGACCCTAAGTCATCTTGAGACATTTAGTCAACAACGACGCTCGACATTTACACGTGTCTTAATCTAATGGTTCAAATGAACAAACAAGACAAGCGTGAATGACTTACCTTACACAGTAGAGTAGGTTCTTTTTCGCGTTCTGAATTCAAATTCTAAATCACAAAATCAGGAATGTTGAAAACCTACACAGTTAGGAAAAGAATAAACCAAACAAACTCAACTCAAACGTTATAGTAACCGCTAGCATGAAGTTAAGTTTATTCCATTAATCGTTTAACATTAATAATAATAATAATAATAATAATAATAATAATAATAAATAATAATTACCTGTAACGTAATTTAAATTTTGCTCTAACGAAGAAGAAAACAAGATTAGTAAGGTAGGTGTGTGTAGTTTGGTTCAGAAATGGATGAGCAATAAGCGGAACGTGGCATTACTTGTGCTTCCCATTTGCGTAACCGCGTGCACAATGCAACGTGCTTGGTTCCTCCTTTGAGCTGGCTCATTATACTTCTCTCTCTTTTTTTTTTTTTTTTTTTTCTTTTTTTCATATAATATTGATTTTTGCTTTTATGTTTGAAAGTTTGTTTCGTGTCGATTTTAAGGAGAGACAGTTGTACCACATGCAACGTGATTGGAGCAACGAAGACAGCGCAACCGCCCCTCTTCGCTTTGATTGAGGTTGAGCCTTTACACACGGTTCAGTCGACATAAATATGACAAGTACAGAGAATAATTCTCACTTTGGATAACTATTATAGAATATGATTGACACTAATTACTTTTCTTTTCTTTTACTACACTCAACACTTTCTCAAAGACTAAACAGAAAAGAATAAATTATATATTAAAATAAAATTTTATTAAAAATTATGTCGATAGTAATAAAATTGTAACATAAAGGTTTTTGAGAAATTAAGAAAGAGGAGAATATGTATATTGGTGGGGTGAGGAGGTTTGAATAATGAAAAGAAAGAAAAACTGGTGAAGGGTAGCTGGTAAAGGTGTGAGGTAGCGTGGCAGGTGGAAAGTGAATGCAATGCATGAACGCAACGTGGGCGAGGAATGGTGAGTACGTGGTGATCGATCTTGAAGGGAATCAAAGATCAAAATGAACATGTAAACATATATATATATATATATCAATCATGTTAGAACAACAGAAAAAACACCTGATGATTCAACTAGTTGCTCTCGAACTTCACCGTTTACACGATATATTCAATGTTATGTGTTATGTTACGTGTTATGTTACGTGTTATGTTACGTGTTATGTTATGTGTTGCCTCGTTGATTGAGACGGTGCTGACTTAGAAAACAAAGTGTGGGTAGGAAAGTTCCTTGAAGTTTCTGTACGGCACGGTCTTTGATTTCTCAAAAACAAAACAATAAACAAATTATATTCCTGTTAGGCATGTTATATCACTTTTTACATTTATAATTTTCTCTCATCCTATTCATTATCATTTATGCCTGTTTATTTGGCGGAGAGAAAATAAAAATATAGAAAAAAAAAGAATGAAATTTAAAATTTAAATGAAAGAAAAAAATTAAAATTTTAACTTGTATACTCAATTTTCATCTTTCTTTTTCTCCCAGCAAATAAATAAAGATTATTTTATCCCGAACCTACCATTAAAATAAAATTATTCACTGATATTTTTGCATTATGAATTAGAATATAAGACTTTTAATCTATATTACTTATTTTCTTAATTGGTAAAATTTATTCTTTCTTAATCACCTCGAATTACTTATCTTTAATCCATATTTAGATGTTATTCGTTTATTTCTTCTAATTTCTACCCTCTTTTATTTCAATCTCCTAATTAAACTTTAATAATTTTTTAAAAAAAATTGTCAATAATTAAAATTTATTTTATATCATAATTTAAAGTGTAATTTATTCTAGTTTAAACTATTTATGATAAACTTAAAACATATTTTATATATTCAAACATATTTACTTACTATAAACTTAATTATAATATAATTTATATGTTAAAAATTATTTATTCATTGATTGCAACCTTGCATTATATAAATTAAACATTTTGTGTTATGTATAAAATGAAATACAAATTAATAAATTATTTTTCGAAATTAGACCTGTCAATGGATATTATAAATATAAAAATATAACAAAACATTTATTTATTTAAACCATGGTAATTAAATTTGAGTTCAATGACTATGTACAAATAGTTCTAAATTGTTTTATTAAACAACATCAGATTCTTATATAATTTTTAAAACTTTTATCAATGAAGCAAGCAAAATTGTGATGGATTAATGATATAAAAAAACAATTAAGATATTATCCTTTTCTCATTAAACTTTCTGAAGCAGAACTGCACACATCAGAAAAGATATAATAGTCTTTGGAGTAAAAAGATCAAAAGAAGAAGCTAGGGTAAATTAGGAGAAGAAAATTAAAAAGAACACTCTCTGATGTAGGAACAGTGATCGAGTATGAAAGCCATCACAAACCTAACTAATAATAATGGTGAGATACCCACTTACCAAACATGCATGTCCCAACACTTATGTTTGATGTGAATCACAATTGTAGCATTATTTTCCATGTGTTATGTTAAAGTTATGCCCCACCATTACTAACTGATCAGAGTTATGCATCAGCGCATGTCTCGCAGTGAATCTTATGAAAAGCATGGCATTAGCAATGGAAGACACTGATTTTGCATGAATGTGTGTAATTTCTAAGTGGTTAATTTAATTATTGATTAAATAAATTAATTTGATTTAAGTAGTATTTATAAAAATTATTTGTAAGTGACTAATTTAGTCTATGTAATTTATATTTTTTCTCCTTTTAGTTCTTATCATTAACGACACGAATTAATGAAAAAAAATGTAAATAAGAGAAAGACTAAATTGATTATTCATATACTATAGAGATTAAAATAGAAAATTCATAAAATTGTAACAAAAAATTATTATAAATTTATTTATCAAACAATTAAACAAATTTTTTAAATAATAACAAAATTAAAAACTGACTGAAAAGACTTATACTGAACTTATTAAATATATAGATTTTACAATGTATAAGACAATTTGGCCCACCCACCCCACCAGAGTCTGGAACACGGTCTAGGTCTATTTACCTTAGGAGTAGAAAGTAAGTATGTTTTTTTTTTTTTTTTTTGTACGAAAAGAAAAAAAGGTAACAGTGTTAAATTTTGAATTCAAAAGAATTGGTATTTTTATATAATTTTATTTAGCCATATTTTTTTATAAAAATATATAACATTTGTAAAAATTATAACATTTAATTTTAATTCTTAGTTAAATGTGTAACACACAAAATAATTATTTATTTTATATAATTAAAATTTATAATAAACAAATACTTTTAAGCATATAAAAATTGTATTATAGTTAAATTTTATAATAAATAAATATTTTGGGTATATAATTTAATTTTAAGTTTATGATATGCACATTGTAATACAAATATATTTTAAACTAGTGACAAATATATTGCAATTATGGTCACAAAGATTGAAAATTTTGTCAACATATATTTTTCAAAATCTTTGTTATGTTTTACCAAATTCACATCTAGTGATGCATTGTATTTTTAACAGAACTCATGACCTTCCTATTTAAATTATGGCATTTCTTAACTTATTTAATTCAAAAAGTTAGGTTTATGTTTTAAAAAAGCCTATTTATCTAAATAAAATGGGCATAATCTAAAGAAAAAAATTAATACGTTTGATAGGCCGCTTATTTATTTATTTAAAATAAAAATTTTAATAAATATATTATATATATTATTATTGTAAACTTGAATAAATCTCAAATAAAGAACTCCATTATTAGCTAGACCTACCATAAACAAGATTGAGAATTTAATTGATAATTTAATAAGGTTAATAAGAAAATAAAAATTATACTAAAAATTTATTCGAAATATATCGAAGATAATTTTAGTTATCATTATCTTTTATGAATCATCTTCTAATATAACATAATTAAAAATAATAATTATGTTTCACCTATAAATTATAAACATATTTATAACACATTTAAATAAATTTATATGCCAAATTTAATGTTTAAATAAGATAGATCAAACCTATGTATAATAAATAAAATGTCAATGTAGACTTGTTAGTTCTAAAGTTAGTTGAAGGTTTCAGACCTAACAAAATTTGGCTTCCTCTGACAATATTCCAAACCCTAATTCGTACCAAAGTTCCGTACCTAATATTCTGATTATAACAACCGTGCTTTCTTTGAATCATGTTTAGCCTATGTACACTTCGAATATAAAGAAAGAAAATAGAGGAAAGTATGTTAATCATGGAAGATCATGATATATTGTTCAACTGAATTCAATGATTACAATTAACTAATATATAAACTACTTTGTTAATTGTTATGAGATTCGGGTTAGAAGAGCTTGAACTAGCCCATCTCTTTTGTTTCACATGTTTCAAAAAAGAGAAACAAAAGATTTTGAACTTAGCATCTTTATGAATTGTGTTTTGTGCTTTTTACCTTATAAAATTGCCTAATGTTCAGCCACTATCAATCATCCCCAAAAAGAATAGGCATTTTACACTTAGTTAGACTCAAGCCATTTTTGTAATTATCCAGCTAAAATCAGTTTAATTGCAAGTTTAAATAATATCATGTGTCAAAATCAATTTTGTAATATCTCTTATCCAACAAAAACTACTTCATTAATATTCACACTTACCATCAATTTTATAAAATCACATTAATTAATCTACAAATGCATATTTAAACAGACTATATCATAAGAAGATTTGTCAAGAGACTTACTACCTTAATTTGTAGAAGGATATGCTTCAACTATCCTTGAGATTTATGATCTAATTTCTGCAGCTAATACCTTTCAATTGTGTATTTCTGCAAATCCAAGAATTGAGATAACATATAAGAGACGATCATCCTCTTGAGAAGCCAAATCTTCTCATCTTTAAACATATATGCATATGGAAATTGTGTTCCATTCGTGCTAAAAATCATACACAAAAGTATCAAACAGAGAGATATGTGAAGATTAATTGCAATTTGAACGTACATGGATTTGATATCTGTAGAACAGCCAAAAAGCTGTAAGAATGCAGAGAAAAATCTTCAAAATGGAAGAACTGCTGGTATAGGCTGGTAGCTAGCCAGCTTGATTCTTTACTTATAGATAAGTTAAAGCAAAAATATAAATTGGAAATTTTTTTACTTTTGACCAATATATAGTGACTAATAAGGTGTGTGTATATAGGAAAAGTTTTAGATTCTTTCTATTCAGAGAAGAATAAATTAAAGTCATGGTCATTGATTTGAAATTACTTGTTATTGTAGGATAAAATACGTAAATAGGTTATGAAATTGTTGTAGTTACAATGGTTGGTTTCTATAATAATGGCCATATTTTTTTAGGTGCATTTTTTGTAATTTACCAACCTAAACCACATACTTTATAAAATTATTTAAATAGTCCCCGTTAGCATCAGCTCTTTTTCAATATTTTTTGTCTTATTTTAGTCCTTTTATTTTAAGAATATGTCATTTTTATTATATTAGTCTTCAAAATAATTTAGATAACACTTTATTATAGTTTAAAATGTTTTTAAATTACTTTAAAAATAAAAATTCATATATTTTTTAATTAAAGAGACTAGGATATAATTAAAAAAATTAAAGAAATCAAATATTTCAAACTTTACTAAGATCAAATTTTCATCGACATAACATATCAATAATTACACTCTTCGATAATTCAATTTGTTTTTTTTTTTACAAAATCTAGAGTTGGATTTAAACCTTTTTTAATAATTTTTTATATTAATAAAAAATTATTTTATGTATCGTTCATGTGAGTCAAAATCCACGTAATAAAGTTTTCAAAATACATTAAAATATAAACTTATTCAATTTTAAGAAATTTAACTCAAACAATCTTAACCATAAGAATTATAAACAAACGATTAAATTGGGTAAAAATCGTTTTTATTAAATCATTGACAATATAAGAATGAGTATAAATTATATATATAAGACAAGTCAAGGTCAGTATATCTATTGCAGTTACTTTACCAATATCGTTCTCGATGACTCGCAGCCATGAAAGGAACGGAAGTTCAAATTTAATTCACAGATTAAATATGAATTAAAAAATAATAAAATAATATGGACTTATTTTCTTTAACTTGTTGTGTTAATTAATTTGCTTTGTTCCTTACATTAATTAACATTTTGGGTTGGCTCCACTGTCCCAAAGGATCAAGCAAGGTACTGATTTGTTCAAGTGACTTCTGGACAGCTCCAATTACCCGAATGGAAGGAGTCTAGAAAAGGAAAAGCCACTTCCCCTATGTTGCCACTTTCCTCGGGCGCATTGATCCTGATATTATATATATATATATATATATATATATATATATATATGAAGAGTGTTGACTCCTCATACTCAAAGAAATTCTCATTGTGTTCAAAATACAGAAGTATTTGTTTCAAATTCATTTTTCGGTCAGGTAGAACGTAGATAATTTTCCATTTCGTGTGAGACAAAGTATTTACCTTTTAGATAGGAAAAATTAGTATAAGTGCAATTATAAATATACTAACAAGTATATTTACACAAAGTATGGTGTTTCTTTCTCGGTTTTTTAACCCAATTAGGTCTAATTAAATTTTTTTATATCTAAGTAGGATTGTTTAAAAACTAATTACAGTTATATGTCTGTTTTAGATAGATGTGTTTAGCCTATTAGTGTATTTGGACGTGCTAGTATGAAAAAGCGAACATGCTACTTGTCGAGTGGTGGTCAAACGCGCTAAAGTTTGTAGTGCAGTAAAAAAATAACTGACACAATGAATATTCATTATTAACCAATCAAATTTATTACTGTAACTACTTCTTCTTCTTCTTCATCTTTTCCAATTGAGTTTGCCTCCTGGTATTCGGTTTTACCCCACTGATGAAGAGCTTCTTGTTCAGTACTTATGTCGCAAGGTTACTAGCCATCATTTCTCTCTTCCAATCATTGTCAAAATTGATTTATACAAGTTCAATCCATGGGTCCTTCCAAGTAATTCAAATTTCTTCCTTTTTTTTGTTTTTTAATTTTATTAAATGTTAATTACTTGGCACAATGAACAATGATCCTGTCATGACTGGATGTGCTCCAAAGTTGAGCGCGTCCTTTGTTAACCAATCAAAACAGTTGGTGTTCATACTTTGAGTGTGTTCTTTGTTAATGGGACTTCCAATGAAATTTGGTGGCGCCCAAGAGCTAAGCACGTCCAAATACCATCTGAACGCGCTAAGTGACTGACTGCGACGTGCATTTAGCCGGTTAGACGTGTTTGTGGCTTGAGTACGTTCAAGTAAAACAGACCCAGGATTGTAAATAGTTTCAAGCCGAGCCCAGTTTCATAATTTTTTTTGTAAACCGGCCCATATGTGTCAAAAAGCCTTCTTTCTCTTATATCAGAAGTTATTGTTTATCGATGAGTATTAATAATAATGATCAATAAATCTTTCATTATTATAATTACTGAATTTAACCGTTTTTGTTAGTATGCTCTAATCTTTATAATGTCATTCTAATAGTTTACATAAAAAAAGACACATGGTTAGATATATTATCTAGCTTTCCACCACAAAATTTTTGACAAGTTTATTAAGACAGGTTTATTTGACCTCCACATAGATCTACCATCAATCATGTGGGGGATTATTGTAATTTTTTAAAATATTTAAAAATCTTTTTTTATAATTTTTCAATAACGATTATAGAATCCTTTAAACTGAATATTTTAATATTAACAGTTATAAATTTCTTTTAATCCTTACATTATGACTATATATATATATATATATATATATATTTATTTATTTATCACACCTACCAACTATTTTATATATGATGGTGTTTTGGTGCACATAAGATAAGACAATTTTATCTTATTCCTTACATCTATTCTATGTTCTTATTCTATACGCATAAATATTTGTTCTAATGCATCAGTTTAATCAGAAAGGGGTTATTATATTCTGGGGGGTTACGCATCCCGCAACTTAACCTTTTAGGATAATGTATATCTACGTCAGCCACTAGTTCTTTTGTTTTCAAGTTTTCTTGATCATCAGCAACAACAGTCATTGCTCCAATCATTTAATTTGCTCACTAGGTCAAACCATTAATTTTGGTACAAATTACTATACACAAAGGAGGATTCACTTATAATCTCGACATTTTTAAAATATTATTCATTTTGAGTCTTAAAGTCTCATTCTAATGAAAGTATGTATGCTCTTACAAACTCAATGTTACATCCATTATCTAATTAATATAAGACTTTGGTTATCCCAATAATACTTTCTTTGACAAAGGACTAAGGTTGCATATTTCCTATAGTTAAAAATGTTCTTATTTGTCCATGAGTGTCTAGTGATAGTCATTAGAGTTCCCATTCAACACAATATTGAGCGTAACCATTGTTGTCGACATATTTTAATCCTTGCACTACTATTTCAATAGCTTACATCAACAATACATGTCACTTAGTCATTGAACATATTGCCTAATCCTCACCGCTAGGAAAAATTTATAAAGCATGATATCAAAAAGTAAAAGTTTTACATGAGTTTGATATCGCTACGTTCAATTTTAAACAAAAAAGGAATTAGTTCCAAGTGATTTTTAAAATGCCCTAAAATCAATTCAATAGTTGATGGATGAAGTCCTTCCAAGTTTCCATTGCCTCCTCTCTGTTGCTAGGTTGTTCGCCTTATGTCAAACCATCCTTGAAATGTTATATTCTTATCTTTTCAAAGCAAATAAATATTTGACTTATTTTTAAGCTGATGAGGCTTCATGTGTGAGCAAGCAGATTCTCACTTAAGGGCGTGAACTCTTACTTAAGTGAGTTTCCAATGTAACTCTTCTTGTAGGTAGCATTACTTAAGTGAAATCAAGTGGCTTAAATGAGCGTTAAGATTGTTCTGTTATGTATTAATTCAAAGTCACATATCAATGAACATTAAAATAAGAAAGAGAAGTGTAAAACCTATATAAGATAGAGTGAAAAATCTATATAAAATAGAGTGATAGGATTTCTTCATTCGCAGCACACCCTTAAATCTAGTAAATAGATGTATTAGATTTTAGGTAGTGTATGTCAAATATTATGGGGAGTGTTTGTAGTTTTTTTTTGTTCAAAAATGACATGTGGGAGAGAATTTGTAGTTTTTCCGTTCGCAAATGACATGTGAGGAGAATTTGTAATTTTTTCGTCCAAAAATAACAAGCAGTAAATTTTGTTCCAATGAAACTGTGGAATAGTATTGAGACACCGAACCACGATAATTTTCTTTGAGTGTTCTTTCTTTCTTTCATATACGTAACACCAAACCATGATAATTTTCTTAAAGTGTTTTTTCATTCTCTTGTTTTAATTTTAAAGTTGAGTTCTAATAAAAAGTAATTCTTCTTTAAATGAAACTAAATAACTTAAATAAATAATAGGAGAATTTTTATTAAGAGATAATCTTTCTTAAAAAAAAACACATGACTTCAACAAACTTGTCTAAAATGACTGGATTATTTCTCTAAAAAAAAGTAACTTAAATTATTTTGATCTCCTAACTTTCTTTAATTAATGTCATTATACAATGTAAGTTAATATTATTCATATATAGTTTTAAATATTTTTTATTTTGGATAATCAGATTGGACAAGAAGTCATAACTGAAAGTAATGTATGACTAATTAAACAATTAAGAGTATGAGTTGTGTACATGTCACTAATATTTGGCCTAGGCGAAAAATTGACATATTTAGAAACTCCTTATGCGGGAAGAATGCAGTTCCAGTCAATTTCAGGAACCGACGAATATGAACGTACATAAATATCTTAGAATTTACGCATAATTATTTTTTTTAGAGATTGATTTTTAATTTATGTGTTGTAAATCTTTGATACATTTTATAATTTCATGACGTTTGAATACATTCTATAGTAAATGTTAAGAATGGTTATCAATTAAGAACTGTTACCAATTATAACGCTTTTAATTGTTTTCTTTTAACATAGCATTTAGGCCAAGAAGAATGAAATGGAGAGAAGATGAAAAAGTTTTTTGAAATTTATTATTTGGTTCCATTGATTTTTAAGGACGGAAGGGGTAAAGAAGAGCAAGACAGATTTTGCACCCCTCCAATATTGGAAGAATTTGGAACGAAGGAAAATTAATTTAAAATATTTTTACGTGAATTAATTAGAACATCTCATGTTTATAAATAATAATTGATATTAGAGGCTTAATTTCTTATTTGGTTTTATATATAATTTTTTATTTAATTTAGTCGCGGATCATTTTGAAACATTTTATGAAATATTTCAATTCATTAATCATCCACATATCTAATGTTCATTATCTATAAATATTAAATTAAATTAATCCTGGTCAATAATAATGTCCTCACATTTATTTAATTTATTTGTTAACAAAAAATTTCATTTTAATTCCCATGTATTACGTTATCTTTGCCGTAAAATTCACCCAAGTTCTTTGCACATATCGACTCAGCATATCATGTCAAGTGAACTTTAAGCCGCAATTTAACTAGGACTTCAAATAAGTGTGAACATGTGTCGGGTTTTTTTTTTTTTTTTTCCCATGCGACAACCTTTTACAAAGTGAAGTAACAAGAAAACTGGATATTGACCAATGAGATTTTGTGTTTATTTGTGTTAACTGAATTCGAGCATATATAAACCTCTTATTTTGACATTTTGACATATGGCTTAGCTCCGATGTCCTTTCGGTGACATGAAGACTTTGGCTTCCCAACTTTTGGAGTATCATTGACCATTTTGGTGCTCGTAATATGATTTGGTTAAGTTTTGTTATAAAGTATATTTGAATTAAATATTATATTAATTTATCAGGTCGTAGCGTCAAATATATGGTGCACCTCTATGTATTTGTAGAGATTAAATATTTATTATGACTTTTTTTTTTTTATTGTTTGATCATTATCGTTTAACTGTTATTGAAGCTTTTGTTTTTGTTCAGTGTTCAGTATATGATGATTGAGCCTAACTTTGATTAGTTAATTCGATCAGTTCATTGATAGTCAGCAAGTATAATAGTCACGTATTTTGTGTGTATCTTATAGGTGATTTAAAAAAATCATGTAAATTAATTTAAGTTACGGGTATAATTTTGGTTGTATTGTTTGATGATTGACATAATAGATTTAACATTAATAAATAATTTAAAAATAGATTTTGATATCATATTATAATTGTATGTTAAGATTTAATTCAATCTTATAAATTGACTTATAAGGTAAAGATTATCCTTACTTATCTACTTATATATACTTGGTGGGCCATGTCTTTATGTGTGATTTTCAAACATTAAATAAGAAAAAAATATGTGTAAAATGATTATTGATTCAATTTGAAATAATTATAAATTTTAAATAAATTAACTTTTTATGATTTGATTGTATTAATTTTTATAAATATTAAAGAGAAAAATATATTAAAATATTATTAAAAATAATCTAAATATATATTATATTTAAATTGTAAATTATATAAAATAAAATAATTTAAAAATAAAGTAAATTGTAATTATAATGGAAAAAATTGATATGAATAAAACACGTTAGCTATAGCTTTTTCTTTGACTTCGGATATTTATAATTTTTTTCCTGTTTTAATCTCTCGTAATTTTAAAATATATCATTTTATTATTTTTAAAATAGTTTAGATAACATCGTAAATTTATTTTTTTTTATTTTTATTTATTCATAGCTACTTAAATGTATGAATGTATGAAATCCTGATATCAATCAATCTATATATAACTCTCAAATCTCATTCCTTCAATTCAAACAGTACACGAGCGTATTAATATTTTCTATATTGTAAGGGTAACGTAATATTGGAACATTTTATGACAGATCAAAATATATTTTGATGCATTTATATATGAATTTGAAATAAAAAAAAACTAATATTGATAGTTTAAAATATAAAAGAAGAAAACTGATGAGGGTTTTGTACCTTTTTGTAGAAAATGTCTAATCGACAAAACACTCACATTATATCCCTTAAGCTAAGACAAGAACACGAATTATAATTCTGTCCACTTTTCTTACTTTGGATTTTTTTTTTATTCATAGATATTAAATATTAATGAGTTTATTGTTACTAGTTCAACTTTAAAATTCCGTTTTGATTTTATTTGATGTAAGGTTTAGAATATTTTGTTATATATATATATTTGTAGGTTTAGAATTCTTACATTGAATGTGTGTAGTGCATGGACTGACTATTACAAATATAAAACGTGAAACACAGGCATTAATTAAAAATGGCCAGGTACTATTTAAAAAGAAAATGTGCAAAAGCCAGAGATGTTTGCTTAAATTTTAAATCAAATCTTACAAAGAACATATCCAATAATAACAAAGAGTTTGGTTCTATTGCAACTACTCATGTATAAAATAATATCTCTAATCTTATATATATATGTAAAAAAAATATTTTTCCAATCTCAATTATATAAAATATGTATTTTTTTTAGAGTTCATGTATGTTTATTTCTGATATATTAATTGTTAATTTATATATATATATATATATATATATATATATATATATATCCTTAATTTATCGTGAAATATATTAATAAGACATTTACTCATTTTTCATATAAATATATGGAACTTTCACTTTTTCTAGATAAATAGAGAAGTTTCACCAAGATTATTTAATACAATGAATAATTGTAAAATAAAATTTAAATTTATAATAGTATTATTTAAAAATAGCTAATTTAACTGGTTTCTTTTTGCTTCTCTATTTATTTCTCTAAATATCAACTAGTATCAATATGTTCATCAATATTTATTGTTGAAGAGTTCTTATTACACTAATTACCACCATTTAAGTTGTGTGACAATGTTACGTAACTACTAAATAAAACTAATACCTTGTGTAATCAGAAAGCAATATGTTGTAATCAGAACACTAATACCTTGTGACATGCGTGTCAAATTTTTGAGGAGTTGTTGACTTGTTATACATGGGCTCAAAAAGATGCACTGAACTAGAGAGAAAAAGAAAAAGTAAAACTTTCTGATGCATCGACATTTTATGTGAAGGTTCCGAAATAAGAATAAATATTAATTAAAGCAATATGTTATTCTTTATTATTTGTTATATAATTTTATTATATATACTTCAAGCATTTTAAACTTAGGGAATCTCGAGCATCTATGTATGTTCAATTGTTGACAATGTATGAAGATTCAAAATAAAGAGAATTTGTCACGTGAAAGAGTTATGGTCTAGTTGTCAAATTCTTTTTCTTGACAAGTTTAAAGCAAAAGAATGAGAACTTGGTTAGACTAATGACACGTCAAAACTTGCTACCTAGGGTGACTGAAAAATAATTTGTATAAGTAGAGATTTTTTTTATATATGAAATTAAATATCTAGATATTATTTTTATAACTAAAATTAATCACACAAGGTTGATACTTGTATTCCTTTAATTAAGGAATATAAATTAAATTTAA
The DNA here is from genome assembly GCA_026586105.1 of Hylodesmum podocarpum. Taxonomy (NCBI): domain Eukaryota; kingdom Viridiplantae; phylum Streptophyta; class Magnoliopsida; order Fabales; family Fabaceae; genus Hylodesmum; species Hylodesmum podocarpum. Next base: position 2,006,030 of record JALJEV010000493.1, on the reverse strand, counting down.
TCTCCAATTTGAAAATAAAGTTGCAACAGGAAATATAATTGTACTCATAAGTGATTCCATTTGTTTGGAGGAGGATTTAGTTGAGTGTCCAATAGAAGTTCAAAATATTTTTAAAATAAATAATAATTTTTATAAAATTATCAAATAACAATTTAAAATATTTTCAATATTCTCACAAATTCAACAAGTATTTATATTAAGCAAGTAAATATTAGAGCAAAAACAACTTTTTAACTTAGCTTATTCAAGTCCAATTTATCTAATTCGGTGATGGATTGGTCTCATCCTCTCAATAACAAACCCAATAAAAGTTAAAGTAAAAAACCCTTTCAACGTGGCTTAATCATGGGCCACTCTGTTTAAAATTAAAACAATAATTATAAAAATAGATAGAAATTATTTCTTTAAAAAAGTAAAAGACTACTTTTTTAAAGCACAAAAAATTTAGTAAAACACGTTAGAAAAGTAAAAAACGGTTTATTTTATTTTAAAAAAACACTTTATAAGTTTAAACGAACAAATTTCATATCTTATTTAACTCATTAATAATGGGTTAGATCAATCCAGTAGTTAAAATTATTATAGCAAATTAAGTTACTGAATTATTTTTTATTTTTATCATGATTAAAATGATTTTTTTAATAAATAAGCTTAAACAAATAAGTCACGTGAATCTCAACACAACGGGTTTCGCCATTATTACGTATCATGATGGATAAATTTGTCAAACTTGAGAATATACTAAACTCATGAAACCTTTGTAAACTTGACTATTACTCATAAATTCGTAAAAGTTCATGTAATATAAAAAATATTATTAAAAAATTTATTAATAACACACTACTCTTTAATAAAATTTTATTGTTAGCTGGTTATCATCATAACATACATAAATTTCTTATAAGTTTAAGTTTAACTTTTATATATTCTATTAATATATAATTTTAATAATAGTTATATTAAGTTTAATTTATGATCGGATGATTGTGAAATTTTTCTCTAATAAATTTATTATAAGTAGTAATTAACTGTGATTCAACGATAATATGAAGTCTTTTCATAAGTGTGTATTCTATTTACCCTAATATTTTTATGCTTTAGACCGAAAGAAGATATAAAGATACTTGGCTTGATATCTTATTCAACTCTAAGTGTATAATCTTCTGGGAAGTAAAAAAAAGCAAAACAAAATCTCACAACAAGTTAAGAATATATGCGTAGTGATGATAGCACAGTCTTCAAGTTACATCAATGACTCACGGATATATACAAGTGATGTGATGAAAGCTTTTGATCAACGCCAACCAACAAGTAGAAATTAATGCACGAAATTTCGTGGAAATTCATGTAGTGAGACTTAATGTGCAAGTCTTTACATTACATCATATAATAGCATCATCTTTTAATATTCTTAATAATGTGTAATAATTACTCTGAATTTTTGTATGATACAAAACAACTCTAGATTATATATATTTATATCTGTGGATTGAATATATGCACATATTCTATATTAACAACTAACTTGAAATTTCCAGAGAGACTTGAAAATTCTGGGAGGTATCGATTCTATGTATATCTTGAATCCTATTGTGTTTTGCAAAATCTATATGCTAGAGTTAAATTACTGAGTAGACGCAGACTGTTGATGAACATGCATGGTCAACAGTATATATTCGTTTAAAGTCTAGCTTGAAGAATTAATTATGTAGTAGGTAGAAAAACATACACAAAATTAATAGATTATGTATATCTTGAAGACTTTTAAATCCATTCGAATTGATTTGTTGAATCGAAGCATACATATTTGTTGAACAAATTTTTTCTATTCTACTTTTTCTTACGTTAGCCACACTACCATGGTAAGTCTTTCTATTATAAGATAATGCTTGTTCTTCTTTTATATCCACAAGTTAAAACTACCATGGTAAGTCTTTCTATTATAAGATAATGGTTGTTCTTCTTTTATGTCCACAAGTTTGGTCATATTATTAATTCATATAAGGTCTCCTACATAATATATAATAGGGTAGATCCAACAGTTGAGACTGAAAGCTAGTTATAAGAAAAATATTTTTTTTAAAGAGAAATTTGTATTGAAGTTTTTGGGAGTCAATGGTGGTCTTTTTCTTGATAAAAATTAATATAACAAATAACTTTTTATTTGTAAATTTAAATTTTGAGTTTCATTTAAATATGATCCAACTCAACCCGCTCAAATCTATTCATACATAGGTTGGATAACAATTTTTTATTTTGAATCCATAAACTCGACTCGTTCATGTCTCAGGTGAATTTTATATTTTCTACGTGTTCAAAAATATTCATTTTATTGTTATTATTGTCTTTGTTGTGCAGAGTTGTTGTCATATTCATGTTTTAGTTGAGTTTTCTATTTTTCTACTTTTTAAAAAAATGTGTCATCTTAATCTTTAAAATATTGAGAATGTATAATTTAATTCTTAAAAAATAAAAAATTAAAAAAAATTCTTAAAAGATATTTCTTATCACTTCTGATTTTCAGAAAACAAAATAATAGTAATATCTTTGAAGAATTAAAATGATAAATATTTTACAATTTTATAACTATTTTGCTTTTTTCTATTTTTAAAGACTAATTTGTCTCACTATTATACTTATACTAAATTATCTCGCTGTAATATTTTTAATGATGAAAATGATGATTTACTCTTTCAAATACATTAAATGAATAGAAAATGTTTCTAATTTCTAGATAATTTTAAATGGTTAGACTCCTTACTCAACCCAAACAATCCATTTATGATATGCAAATTTATTGGCCTATTTTATTACCCACCCTATTGTCAGAGTATTATTTGTAACAAATCCACGCCATGTCATTTTTGGAACTTTTGACATTCATTTCTTTGCAAACTTAAGTTATATCAAGGTGAACTTCATCCAGGCCACATTAAATTTGGGATCATATCTCTCAAAAACAAACAATAATAAGTTTATAATAAGCAAATGCCATTCGTATTTAAAAGGAAAAGGTGCAACTGAAAATCAATCACAATAGAGTATTTTATACGTGAAGAAATTATGTAAAAAAAAAAAGATGGAGATAGTATTTGGCAAGCTCAACTAGTGAGTATGCTTTCATACTTAGGTTTGGGTTTGGAATAATTTCTTTAACAAGTTTATTTCGCGGTTAATTGCAACACGTAATCAATCAATTAATTAACTTACATAATATATACATATTTTTCTCTATTCACATTTTATACATGTATGTATTTATTTTCTTTTTACATTTTATAACTAATTATCTAAGTATTACAGTTGTTTACAAAATATTTTTCTTTTTTAAAATAGCAAAAGATAATAAATAATATCTTTGTCAACCGTCAAAGCATAATATCAAGCAACAACGATGACTAAGATGACTAAGTAAAAAAGAGTGATAGTGTGAAGAAAGTTAAGATATTTGAAAGGTAAAAAGGGGATTTTAATGGAAAATAGGGTGTATAAAGAAATTTTGGTCGGTTTCTTTAGGAAAAAATCCATCTAAATTATTTGACTAGATATTCCCTTTGAAATATTTTTAGAGAGGCCTAATAAGGTAGATGCCAACAATATAAAAAGCAGTTTTTCTTTCTACACCCTCCTTTTTAATTCATGCACCCTTTTTTTACATAATGCCAAAATGTCCTTAGCCATGTATAACTCCTTTCACACGAATTTTCACAATCAGTATAGCACTGGACTTTGGTAAATCCGTAAGGCCCATAATTCCATTTTAACTACAATCTGTAACGCACACATTTTAAAATTTCGTAAATCCATAAGTTAAATTTTAAAAAATTTTACTCATGAATTTTTCAAATTTCAAGTTAAATTATTTTAAAAATATTTAACTTACAAATTTCTAAAATCCCTATGTCACGTAAATTTGTATTTGATTTTGAAAGAAATCCATAAGTCTCCATAAACACTTAGTAAGTGCCATATTTTAGTCTCCAACTTAAGACGTATTAATAATGTTACTTAAGACATATCAGTAATGTTACTTACGTATGACAAAGAAGTGAAGCTAACTTGTTATAGGGTGAACGAGGATGAAGAGAAAAAAACAGAATGATGTAGGGTATTGTGGGAATTACAGTGTTATAATAGGGTGTATAGAGGAAAAATGTAGGGTGCAGTTAGAAAAAAAGTGTAGAAGGGAAAAGGCCCAATAAACCAAGGAGGAAATAAAAGCCCAGAAAACTAAACAGAGAAAACCCTATACTTATAAAAGTTGGGAAATTCAGAGTTGAGTGAGTCTCAGCCGTTGCAAGCAGCACAGCAACGAGTCATCGAGTGAGTTTCTCTTTCCCTCTCTATTATTCTATTGTTTTTTCCATTGAAATGTTGAACAAGTGATGAAAATCTCGCGAATTCGTGTGCATTCTCATTGAATATTGTTGTGTGAAGGATGGGCGAAGACGCAGCATCAAAAGCGTTGGTTCCTGAATCGGTGGTGAAGAAGCAGAAAAGGAATGAGGAATGGGCGTTGGCCAAGAAACAGGAACTTGCTGCCGCCAAAAAGAAGAGACTCGAAACGCGAAAACTGATTTTAGGCAGAGCCAAACAGTACGCTAAGGAGTACGACGAACAGGTATTCAAAGATTAAGCTTTGCATTAGTAATTATCTGTTTTTGATATTTTTTTTATTTAATTTTTTGTATGTGTTTGTGTCTTCAGCAAAAGGAGTTGATTAGGTTGAAGCGTGAAGCTAAGCTCAAGGGAGGATTTTATGTTGATCCTGAAGCTAAGCTTTTGTTCATTATCAGGATTCGTGGGTAATTGATTTGTTTAATGATTAATTCCTTTCTTTTGGTTATTGTTTTTGTTGTTGTTATTAATTAAATAAATGGATTTTCTGTATTGTCAGTATCAATGCCATGCATCCCAAAACAAGGAAGATTTTGCAGCTTCTGCGTTTGAGACAGGTAGTTATATAAAACAATTTGAAATTTTATTTTGTTCTTCTTTTTGGTGGCTTAATGAATTATTTCTGTTGTTTTTGATCTTAATCGATGTGCTGATAAGTAAGTAACTGTCTTTTTTTTATGGAAGCGGATGAGATTATAAGGGTTTTAGTGGTTGCTCGCTATTTGAACTTTTTGATGCCTGTGTTTCTGTTACTGGGCAATGTGATTAAGTGTTATGTTTTGAGAGGCTTAGTAAATTGTATTGCTTTAATTGTTAAATGCTCTTTCCTTGAGTTCGACAAAGAAGCTCAAAGAGTGTCAATTATGATACTTTTTAGATGAATTTCTTTAGGTGCCTGTGCGGAATTTATTTGCTTTAGTTGTTGAGTTTGTTCAGTTTTCTTCAAACTTGCTTCACATTGTACAGATTATGAGCTTGCAATTTTCTGGTGCATTTGCATAGTCTCCTATTGGCATTGATATTGTCAGGGTATATATTGCTGTTTTTCATGGACTGTAGAACATTCCTAGTTTCATCTGCATAGTTGTAAAACTTTGGTGTGTAGAGTAATTCTTTCAAAAATTATTCTCAGTTCTGAGTTGTTTGTAAAATTGAGCTACCTTTTGTTTTATACTCTTCTTGTATGTAGTGTCTCATAGTGCCGTAGGGTTGTAGTGGCAACTTCAGCTGTTGACTAACACATTCTGGCCACAGTAATAACATCAAAACTGAAACAATTTTTTACTACAAGATTTGGTTCTTTTTATGTACTGAACTAGTCTTTCTACTGATATTGTTTTTAATTTATAAGAATTTAAAATGGCATGTTTTGCTCCCTTGATTCTAATCCCAGCTTAAAACTCATCTTGATGGGATACAATATTGGCAGGATCTTCGAAAAGTGTTCTTAATCATGATTTGCTAGAGATAGATCCTAGAACACACACTTGTTTAGTTGAGCAATCTACTTAACACCCTATTCAAAATTTAATTCATCCGCCAAAATATTGAGTTTTCTTAAACCTTCGAGCCTTCATTGTGAGAAAAACCCACTTCGAACATAATACTAAAAGCTCTGCTGTTGTGACTTGTCAACACTTTGCTGCAACTGGGCAAATGGATCTGTGTAGGATTTGTAATAATTTCTGAATGTCTTCTTTGCTGTGCTATGGTGTGAGTGAGTGCTGAATATTGTTTGTGTGCAGTTGTAATGCTCTGTGTCTTTGCAATTGTGTGGGTGCTGGTTTGTGTCATTAGTTTGCTATCTTTGTATATGATCAAGCAATATTAAATGGTAGCCTTATGTAATAAGTTTTGATATGTTTATTTTGGATGCAGATATTTAATGGAGTCTTTCTTAAAGTTAACAAAGCAACCGTGAACATGCTACACAGGGTAGAACCATATGTCACTTATGGGTATGTAACATTTCAATTAACTTGATTATCGTGGTTAATTACCTGCACCATTGGTTCTTAATATTTGCAAATCAATTTCAGGTACCCTAATTTGAAGAGTGTGAGAGAATTGATCTACAAGAGGGGTTATGGAAAAGTTAACAAGCAGAGAATTGCTTTGACAGACAACTCTGTCATTGAACAGGTCTGTTTGTTGTATCATGTAGCCATTGTTAATTTCTTTCATTGCTTGTTATATTACTCAATTTTTTTCACTGACACTATTCAATGCCAGACTTTGGGGAAGCATGGGATCATTTGCATTGAAGATCTGATCCATGAGATCTTGACTGTTGGACCTCACTTTAGGGAGGCAAACAACTTTCTATGGCCTTTCAAGCTCAAAGCTCCCCTGGGCGGTTTGAAGAAGAAAAGAAATCATTATGTTGAAGGAGGTGACGCTGGCAACAGGGAAGATTACATCAATGAGCTTATTAGAAGGATGAATTAGATTTTTGTCACATCGTCATAGTATAAATTTTTTGAGGCTAAGACTATATTTTTGTTTATGCATGTTATTTTTAATGATGTTTGAGAGGATTTAGATATTAATTCATTGCTTGCAATGCGATGAAATGTTCCTTAGCTTTTTGACATAAGTTATTATAATTGGATTTTGATGCTTACGATCACTGCTAACGGCTGGTAATTAGTTATTGCAACTTAAAATTGTTTCCTAGACTGTACAGGTACAACTGTCTAAATTTCGTGTTAGTATTTTGGTTTTTAGATTTCTTTCAAATTTCTAAAACTCAACACTATCACTGAGAAGCTCTCCCTAGGAATTGCGTAGATCTCCCTAGGGGTATATCTCTTTCTAATTTAAAAAGTGTACTTATGCTATTAAAGACATCAATAATTAAAAAAAAAAAAAAAAAGGAAAACGGGGGTGTATTTAGTCAAAGGATAAATATGTCTCGAAAATTCGAAAATGATATTTGAAAGCCTATTTATGTGTCACTTAATGTGTTAATTTAAAATTAAACAATACTGCCATTAATTAGAATAGTATAATATATTAAGAAATGATTGTTCCACGTTATTATTATATAAATTTTAAAAATGAGTATTATATTTATATTGATAGAAAAGAAACTAATGAGTAAAATTTTAGAGAAACATGGGCCTATGGACTAGCTTAATTGATTCATGGCACCCAGCAAATCGAGTTATAAAATGACTGCACTTTCATTTCATTTAAATTGAATTGATACAGTCCTGAAAAAAGGATATATATTTTTTATATATAGGTAAATCGAATCTAACAATTCATATATTCCATTTAAATCTTTCATCATTAAGCTAGCAGTTGCAATATTAGACTCGTGCCTTAACTCTTTGGTCTTTTATACTTTGGTAATGTACAAATTTTCTTCTTTCACTCTTTCTCTATTTTATGTTTTTTTCTCCGTACTGGATAAAGTGGTGGGTGTGGCTGGATCACGTGATAAAGATATGGACGGTCCAGCCTGTGTTGGTGGGTCCAAATTTTTGGTCTTTTCAGCGACGATTCCAAACGTATTTGTTGGTTAAAGTGTGATCAATAAAGGTAATATTCTAGTTCTTTTCTTTTGTGTGCTTATTATGTCCCTTCCAGTCGCTGGATTCATCATACATACGCAAATTACCAGACAGATTCCACTTCTTTCTCAGCTATTTGAATTTCATGGAATTGCATTTACCCTTTACTAGGACCGTTTTAAATAGCTGAAATAATTGGAGTTATAAGGTTAACTTGGGGGTAAGAAAGAAAAAAATTAATGAAACAAGAAAAAGAAAAGATAAAGGTAGTGAGTTTGAATCTTTTTATTGATAAAAAGTTAATAATCAACCTCTAATATTTATTGATAATTACAAAGATATAATATATATTCTCATCGTCTTAGAGTTGTTGATTTTTATGAGAAAATGATTTATTATTGTATTCTTTTTTTGGGAAGGGGAGATGGTTTGCAATGATACGATGAAGATTTTGATTTATGTTGATATACGTTGTTATTTTTATTTTTATATCATACAAAATATAAAACTATAGTTATCAGAACACCAACACTGCTTAATTTTCATGATTTATAATTGGAATTAGTTAGATTAATTTAGATTATCTCTTATTAGTTGGTGCTAATTACATTTCAATTTTGCATGATTTTTCAAGTTACACATTTTTACTTTCTCTATTTTGTTATTTTTGAGAATATTATATGTATAGCCTGTATGTAAAATAAAGTAGATGTGTTTTTTTTTTTTTTTTTTAAATGTCAATGCATAAGAATAATATATAAATCTAGTAAAATTCGTATAATTTTTTAACAAGTATTTGAGAGTGCAACTCTTATCATGGTTGGCTAACGCCTCTGCTCATGTTATTACGATTTCATAAGAAAATGTTCAATTAATTAGATCTATTGTTTTAAGAAAAATAAGAGCAAAGAGAGACACAATTGATTGAATTTGTTGATTAAAGTTGCTTCATATTCTTGGTATTAATCACAAGACACGTTGCTCTTATATTCACTTTTGATGTCATGTGGGTGGCCACGCGTGACTTTTTCCTTTGAAGATAATAAGAGAATGACATGTAACAATCTTGCTTCAAAGACACGACAAAGTGTATCCACAAATTGTTCTATAACAATCCATATAGATAATAACATTCTAGTTGAATGCGTGGCCCTTGTTTGTCCTATTGTAAAGGTGTAGCCATAAATTGTGGTGATTAAGACACGTAGTAGTTCCTAGTTCAAAGACTTGACACGTGTAGTCATGAATTGTCCCTTCACAACCCAACATCATAGACATAATTGTATGTACAAGTTTAACATCATGGATGGTCAATTGTGACGGTAACATTTAGGGTTATGGTTATGGAGGCACACAGAGAAGAAAGAGGAAGTAGATAAGAAAGAAGAGATGAAAAGAGAATTGGTGAAGGATAGTAGAGAAGAGAATGAAACAAAGGGTGAAACAATGGCCAAAAGGGTGATTCGTGAATCCATAGTATCGGGTGGTGATGGTAGTGACAAAGAAAGAGCTCAAACACTCGATGATGTATTGGCTTTCTCTCGATCCACTTGTAATGTTGACTCTTCCTTAGAATAAACCATGATTTTGATGTATTTTAATGCACTAGGGTTTTGAGTTAAATTTTTATACATTGTTAGATGTTGAATGTTTTGTTTTTTAAGGGACGTGTTGAGTGTTTGTTGGTAATACTTTATCTTTTAATGCATTTTTTTAGAATTATGAGTTTTTGTTGAAGTATATTAAAGAAATTATAGAATTATGAGTGACATATAAAAAGTAAATTTACATTTTTAATTTATTAAAGTATAGTCAATAATAAATAGTTTATTTGAAAATATCATACAGTAATTAAGTCATTTATCAATTATTCTTATTTCATTAAGTTTTTAACATAGAACTAATGAATAATCTTGATTATAAATTACAGTAAACTTTGAAGATTTTAGTTAAGTTCAATTAAAAATACAAAACTTAAATTTTGCATAAAATATATTTGAGGAACTGAAATTATAATTAAGCATTTTTATATATAAGAAAAATGAATTGATTTGTTGAAAATGTGTAGCCTATATAATAAGCCATACAATCATATTCGTACAATCTGATATCTTAAAATACGTGTTATAAACACACAATATTTCAACTAAATGAAAATTCTGTCCGGAGAAAACATTAATAAATTATTAATAAGAAGCGAACAGTTAATATTCGATTAAATCGTTAAAAGATAAAAGAGGGATTAATCTATTATTATTATTTTAATATCTAAATTTTATTCATTATTATTACTATTTAGTTTTTAATTATTTATTATATTTTGATTCACATATTAAAATAATAATAATAACATATTTGGAATAAAAAGCAAAATTGCTTACTACTGTATGTGGGAAAATTTGTTTCAATTACTGACTGTACGTAATTTCCTGCATGTGGCCATCTTCCTTGACCAAAACATCAAGCACGCCTTTTTAACAGAAAAATACGCACTGCCATTATGCCTTTCATTTGTTATTACCAATATATTTTCATTAAAATATTCTAGGACATTTTTAATATTTTTTTAATCAATTTTATGAAAATTTTAAAAATAAGTATGAAAAATGATTTGTTTTGAATTTCGAATAAAATAATTCAAAAGAAAAAGGCTACTTTTTAAATTTATTGTTGCTTTATTGTAATTTAAAATTATATATCTTTAAAAAAATTAAAATTACTAAATTAAAGAAAAATATTTAATAACTATTTATGAAAATGTAAAGAGAGAAATATGTATATATATAAAATATGAATATATATTATATATATATAAAATATGAAAAATATATATATATTTTATAAATGTGTTAATTTATTGATTACGTATTGTCAAAGTAAAATTATTAAATTAAATAAGAAAATGTTTAACTCTATCTCATAGTAATTAAGATGGAGACTTAAATCATGAGCCATTCCATATTTACTTTGCCACATTCAAAGTTATGTCATTGTTGTAGAAAAATTTAATTTATTGACATTCATCATCTTTCAAATTCTTCTTAAACATAGTATAGACGGTGGTTTGTGAATTAAATCCTTTTTTTAACATATTTGATATTTCTACTAAACCGCTTTAATGTTAATTGTTTCTTTTACCACCTATTTGTGCACTTTTATCTTCCTCGCTCACACTTGATTTCTTGATCAATTTTTGTTGCAAACAAACAATAATTTCCCACATTTCCTTCTTGATCACTTTATTGGTAACACCTTTTCAAGCTCCAACATGCTTGTGAATATCAGCAAAATGAAGTTTCAACTGGTAAATCCTGTGATTTTAACCTTTAAAATATGCAATGCTTGCAACCTATACAAATTCTACTTCTAGGAACATTCATGGTAGCCACCACCGGTATAGAAGAGCTAGCAGAAATTATCCAGATTGGGTTGGGTTTGAATCACTTTAAAGACTACACCCAATTAAATATAGTTGGGTTAGATTTACTATTTATTTTTAAACAATATAACCCGACCTAAATTAGGTTTGATTGAATTAGGTAATTGCATTATATTGTTTAAAATTGTACTATTCTAAAAATTATAAAATTTTAGAAAAATAAAATCAAAAGCTAGAAAAAATCTCAATCAGATCATAGAAAAAAAATATTAAAGAAAAGTGTTACATGTTTCAAAGTGTAATTGTTATTAATCTAGCATTAATAATTACTTATGTCAAGAGTAATTACATGTCTCAAATTAAACATGTTCAAATTTCACTTATAATTAGTTAAAATTATAAAATAAAATAAAAATAATCAATTTAAGATAATATAAATTAATTAATGACAATTAAATCATCTAATGAAATAGTTTTTAAATTATCAAACAAATTTACTTTTCCTATCCCAAACTATGATTCATGGCTGAGACGTCTAAATTTAAAAATTTTAATTTGTGCATCAATCGAAAAAGTGAAAACAAAGAGAGGTAAGAGTGGTAAAATAAAGGATACCACTCAACAGGGACATAGATTAAATGAAGCCTTAAATATAATTACAGAGATGGTAATATATAGGAGAATTATCTAGAGTCTTGCTATTATTTTTATAGGCCTTTTGTGGTATATAATTTAAATGATGAGTTGAGATAAGGCAATTATTTTCTCCATAAATTATTTTCTAGTGGGAGTTGAGATATTTAAATCATTCTCTGGTTTCTTAGAGCACCTAATCCTTTGTTAGATGCTTTAATCTTTAGCCTAGTAGAGCCAAAATTTATTCATGGCGATTTGAGGTATTCTGAGTGTTACTAAACTTAATTAGGTTAGGTCAAGTGTACAACATACTAGGGGTTAATAAGTTTTTATCTCTCTTATTTTATTTTCATTTTTATATTATTATTTAAATATATTTTTTCTATGTTTAGTTTCTTAACTTCTTTTAATAATTTTAGTCTTTTTTATTAACATTAAATAAGTAATATTTTGGGACAGTTTCTCACTATAAAAAAAATATTTTTGTCACTATTAACAGAAAAGTTAACTGTTAAAAATAGTGACAGGAATTTTTCAAGAATTAAAACTAAATAAGTATAATTTAAAGGATTAAAAATAAAAAATTTAAATAAGATGAAGATTAAAAACTTAATCAAATTGACATGTTATTATCTCGTTACATCATTTGAATATATGTTTACAAAAAAAACATTTTTATAATCATGTAATTAAATTCATTGCGACTTTCTCTTCCCGTCAATTAAAATAATAGGATGAAGCTGAAGGAATTATACATGAATAAAAAAAATTATCCGCAAAGTATTTGTGTTTGTAAAATAAATGTCAATGAGATATTATTAAATAAACAAATTTCAAATAAACATATAATACACAATTTTATATTAAGATGTTTACAACGTTGTATGACTAATTTTTATATCGAAGTTGTATGACAATATTTAAAGAATAGACTTTTTTTTAAAAAAAAATATACATATTCTTTAACTTTTTTAAAATTATCATTTAATTAAAAATTACCTAAATAAAATTAAAATAATTATTATAAAAATAATGAATTATCTTAAATGACATTTCATAACTAGAATTTTAATTAAATTCAAGACTACACTTATTTATGGCCTATATTAATTCACGTCTTATAATCAATTAGCGTCATTTGTGTGAACTGTCGAAGATGTTCTCACACAGTCATAGATCAGAAGACAATAGGGAGACATGATGGACGTGTGAAAATGTCTGAATGTTAAAATGAATACTAAGATGTAATTATTATACCTTATTTTATGGATCCCTAATTCAACTTTTTTTAATTTGCATAACCTCTATATTTTTAACGATTTTATGATTTTAATTTTAATTTTTTTAATTTAAATATTTAGTCTTTATTTTAAGAAAATAATTATAATTTTAATTCTTTTACACAAAATTTGACCGTCGGGTTATTTCATTAATTATATTATATTTTTATTTAATTTTTATTAATTTTTTAAAAATGTAAATTTTTTTTATAAAAATTAATGATTTCATGATCAATCTTCACAAATAAGTAAAATAAAAATTAGTTAAAAGTACAAATTTTTAAAATAGAAGGATTCAAATTTAAAATAAAGAAGTTAAATATCTGAATTAAAAAAATAGAGAACTAACTTACAAATTTTAAAAGATAGAACGATAAAAATTAAATTTTTAACCTTTGATAACATAGACAATCCATGAATGATTCAATTCTTTTTTTTTTTTCAGGGAAGAGAAGGGAGAAGTCTTTTTTTTAATGGCATAAAAAAAGTTTAAATTTAATGAAATATTAAAATGAAAATAATATTATAAAAAATAAATTAAAAGACGGGTAAAATAAAACAAAAAAGAAAAAAAATATATATAGAATGGAGTTAGAATAGTTGTTGAGCCATCAAATCAACCTTTCCATGAGTTGTGACATGGATAAAGGTATCTTTTTAATTTTAAAGTGTAAACTATGTTTTCTGCTTCAAACTTATCCAAATTAAGCTCCCAAATTCAACCCATTGTCCCAGAAAGAAGAAAATTAAACTATATTATTCAAGTGAAAAAACAAAAAGAACAATTCCAATTAATTCCAAGATACATATATAAAAAAGCATGTTTCAAGTAATTTCATGTTCCAAAATTCAATCAAAGGCAAAGATAAAGCTTCCACATAGGACTGATAGTAGTAGTAGATAGGAGAGTAAAAAAAAAAAAATGAAATTCCATTGCTCAACAAGATCAATTTACAACAATAAGAAGAAAAAAAAAAAAGAGAGAAAAGAACAAACATAAATTAATTCCCTTTACATGAAATCATTGGTCAAAACTTAAAATTTAGCAAGAAGAGAAAAACTTGTGACACAAAGATGTTGATGGAAATGGAGAAAGAGAGAACCAGAAATCATGATTTAGTGGCATACTCTTAATTTCTCCATGTCCAAAACCTAGCTACAAAGGTTATATGTAAAATAAAATAAAATAAAACAAAACAACAACAACAACAAGTAGTTTCAGAAAAACAATTCTAAACGTCTGGCACAAGAAGTACAAAAATACTTTCTCTTGATCTTAAAGCACATGGGCAAGAAGCAAAGTCTCCACTGGATCTCAACATCCATAACTTCAACCTTCCCTCCACAATAAGGACAAGATCCTGGTGCTTGTTGCCTACCTAATTCTTTCTCTTCCTCATCTAACACATACATGAACATCATTTTTTTCTTACCAAGTTTTGATCCAAAGCTTCTCTTTTTCTTTGTGTTGGACCCTTTTTCAGAATCTGGAATTGAAGGATAACTTGGCCTTGTAGAGCTCAAAGAAGTGTCGATTGTGAAAGGGCGAAACATTTGTGGTTAAGGATTTGCCTTTCTTGGTCTTATTTATATAACCCTGTGTGGTTGTTGGCTACAAAGCATATTCCCTATTATGACGAATACCAATGTTTTTTCTCCTTTTCTTTCGTTCTATTTTTCTTCTTCTTTTTGTTTTTTTACTTATTACTTATATACTGTAAAATACTTTCTTGTGAATTCTTTTCTGTATATAAAATATGTAATCTTGTCAATATAAGAATTTGAGTTTAATAAACATGTTTATTACTGTAAAAAATTTACACATACAAGTAAGAATCAAGTATTAGTGTCATTAAATATAGTGGTTATTAGTACGGATGTTTACGGATTTGAGTAATTAGAACCTATGTAAATTAAAATCTAGATTAATTAATTTTAATTTTAACTGGTTATGATTTATTAAAAATATTTAATAATCTGAATCAATTTATAAGCTGAATTTTATTGGGTAGAAATATAAAAAATGGTTAAAATTTTACATTAAAAATTATTTTAATTAATTTTTTAATGAAATTATATCATTTAAATTATTATAGTATTATAATATATAATAATTAATATAATCCAAATATATATAAATAACATTAATGATTAAATAATAAAATAAAAATAAAAAGAAAGGTAAATAAAGGAGATGTATAAAAGGACAAAGGTACAACCATGTGCATAGAGACACGCTATATTTAAATAATTTTATATATAATAATTGATTTGGTTTGATTTAAGTTTTAAATTTGTGAAGTTTTTGATGTCTGAAACCATTTTTATTAAGTTTTAAATTTGGGAAGTACCAATTTTAATGTCTGAAACCATCTTTATTAAGTTTTAAATTTGGGAAGCACTAGCTTTGATGCCTGAAACCATCTTTATTATGTTTTATTGATTCTATTGCCAAACAGATCAGATTAAAACAAGACATTTAATCCAACTTAATTGGCTTTGAAATTGAGATTTATTAATATATCCAATAAACATCCTAATTATTAAAAGTTATCTATGTATAACTTTTAAAAATAATTAGGAGAAATCAAATTAAACAACATGCTAAAACTTATACAAAATGTTATACCAATAATAACTTAATACATGGTTATTTTTTATAATTCAACACTTAAATTATAATTACGTATTACCACCATTATTTATGTTAAATTTTACAGAATTGAACAATAATAAAAATTTAAACAAATAATTGATGTTTTAGTATATTTTCAAAATGTATGTTATGTCATTGTTTTATAGTGAGGTACAAATAATTTATAATTTTTCTATTCAGTTTTAATCATTGAATGTTTTTTTTTATATAATTTGATCTCATAGTATTTACTAGATTTTAAAAATATATATATATATATATATATATATAATCAATTACTCATATTATCATAATTAAATTAATTCAGTAATATTTATTATAATTTTTATAAAGTGATAAAATTTTTAATTTTCTGAAATTGATAATTTTAACTTCTGTAATTTCATTCCACTAAAGATAATTCTTAAAAATATAAGCTTTGTAATAAAATTTAAAATTTATTATTACTTTTATCCAGACTTACCTATGCATGTACATAAATTATATGTAAATAAGGTAATTTTATACTACATAGATTAAATTATAATAATATTTAAATATTTATAGATTAAGTAGAATGTCATAAATAAAATTACATTAAACAAAAATTTTCAAATGCAGACAAAATTGTATATTTACTCAATAATATCAAAAAATCTGGTGCTAGCCCCTTGTATTATTTTTCTAGGTGTCTAAAGTGGTGAAGAGGGATTCCATCTTCTGAGTTTTCATCAGAATGAAACAGACAATTTACTTTAAAATGAAAAAAAAAAAAAAAAGGAAAAGAAGTAAACAGATAGCAATGATAAAGACATGAGAAGTACTGTAATGATGTTTTAATATAAATAATTCTGTAAAATTATATAAATAGTTTATATTATTTTATGTTAATAACAATATCTATATAAACATGATCAAAGAAGTCAAATTAAACATGTGTTGAATTAAAAGAAAAGAGATTAAAAAAAAGTTAAAGAGAACATTGCATAATTTTATTTTATAAATAATATAACTTAACACGTAATAGTTTATAACAAAGAAACTTAAACACATAATAATGGAATTAAAGAAAAAACATTGTAATATATACTATAATAAGTAATATCATGCCAAACTCAAAAATACTAGAATAAGAGGACAGTTCCGAAAGAAAACGAAAACATATGACTAAGATTCGGTGTGAATGAATCCGTGATCGAATGGTTACTATCGTTCGGCTATTGTTGTCGTCACCTGACTGTACTTGTTCAGTCGATTAATTATTCATTCAGTTTTTGTTCTTTTTTATTTGTCCTTTTATTTGATTCTAATAGCTATGGCACTGTGTAACAAGATATTTTGGTTCAATCGGTAAAAAGTGTAAAAAAAATATATTATTTTGTTTTTAAGGAAAGGTAAGGATTAAATAATTTAATCATTAAAAATAAAAAAAAACAATAGATAGTCATTGAAATTACAAAATATTTATATATTAGTTTTTTAAAAAAATCATTATATTTTGATTTATATATTTATAAATTTAATGTTTTAATGATTAGAAGAATTTTATTATTATTTTAATCTTTAAAAATCAGAAATTAAAATATTAAGAAATGATAAAATTTAGAATTTAAAATAATAATTACTTTTTTCAAAAAGTAATTTATTCGGTCCTCCTTCTTCCCAACAGAAAAATGATAATTTACTCTTTCGTTACTTGTTAATTAGTAATAAAGATTTTGTTACATCACAACATTTCTACTATTGTACACCTTTCAATTTTCATATTGTTATTCATTTTATTATAATTTGTTTCCTTCTCTTCTAATATTTTTTGTATGTATATTTTATTGTAAGAAATTCAATGTATGGAAAATTGCTCAATTCCTATCGTTACTTGTTACAATCACCATTAAGATTACTTTGATTTGTCTTTTTTTTTTTTTTTTTTTCAAGTTAACAGAGTAACCCTGAGTTGATTTTTGTTTTCTTTCAACCCTAATCCGTTCATTCATAACTTAAATTTCAAACTTAATATAAAAAAGAAATATATACGGTGGGTGAAATTAAACGGAGGCTGAGCCTAAGGTGAACAAGGATGGCTATTTTCTTTAGTCTACCATGTCAACGCCGTAGCATTTCATGCATGCATTAGACATTATCGTCCCAAACCTATGTATTCATGTTTAACACGTTTTTATTAGTGAAACCATACATAGTTTCTTCGTAGTTTCCCTAAGACATATTAGTAATGGGGAAAGTTGAAGCACGCCATCTAGTTTGTCCTTTAAAATTACAACTAGATAATTTCATACTATAAGGTCCACGTATGCAATCAACAGAGACATCACTTTTGATAGTTTGATCCACACACTCAAAAGGGAGAACATTATTTGCATAGATAATTATTAACCACATAAGGTTTGATGGGGACCATACTGTTTTGGTCTTAATTAAAAAGGTAATTAGAATGTACCTGTCGTTAATAGATTGTTTAATTAATTTAAAAACTAATCCATCATGTGACATATATAAATACAAGACTCAAGATTGCGCAAATCAAACCATGATTTTCAAACTAAATTTTGTAATAAGTTTATTATAATATCATGATTCATGACTGCGGTGTGAATATGATCCAAATAAATTAATAAACTACTTCTTTTGAATAAATAAACAAATTATACGCCTGCCGGAATAGAAAAGAGAAAAATTGAAAGAAATGATGACAAGAGGGAATTAAGTAAATAAAAATTAAAATGTGTCTAGATACATTAGTTTTCTAACCTTTTAAGGTAGTTGGCCACATATTTTACTTGTTGTCATTGCTGCCACTGCGTCTCTTGCATG
Organism: Hylodesmum podocarpum; assembly: GCA_026586105.1. NCBI lineage: Eukaryota > Viridiplantae > Streptophyta > Magnoliopsida > Fabales > Fabaceae > Hylodesmum > Hylodesmum podocarpum. Next base: position 1,987,355 of record JALJEV010000493.1, on the reverse strand, counting down.
TTATACTATCATTACTGTGTAATCTAGAGCCAAAATAATAAAGAAAGTGTCCACTTGTTGAAATTATATTTAAATAAGTCTAAGGTTTTAAATTTGTTTCATGAAAGTTCTATGCACGTGAATTTCTTGGTGTTTGTGTTTTTTTATTGGTAACATTTTAATTCATTGAAGATGCTGAATGTTCTCAAAGAAACTAATAATACAAACGAGATAAAGATAAAAGAATAGTGATTTAATACTGTAGAGAAATAATTTTTTTAGTTATTTATTAAATCAAATTTCATTTGAAATTAAATTTTAAAATATATTTAAAAAGAATAAAAAAAACTATATATGCTCACTATGTAGAATTAAAGTTAGACATTTACGCATCAAATGACTTTTTTTTTCCGGAAAAAGGAGAATTAGGAAAATATATATCCACCCCCCTTTGAATCTGAACACATTAAATTTTAATATTTCATGATGTTTTTATACTTTAATACTAGAATTTTTAAAATTTTAATACATGAAAGAAGTTTTTATAATATTTGTTATATCATGGATACCTAGCTAACACTATATTTATATCTTTTATTAATATTTGATTTGTAATTGTTGTTATTATCAAAAAATCATTTTTTTTAGGTATTCTGAATAGAAGTATGACTTCTTCAATTATAAAAATTATATATTTAAAGAAAGAATTCTCAAAGGCAATGAGAGTATCACCTTTGAGAGAAAAAGAAAATAACATTACAGCCGTTAAATTAGTTTTAATGGTTTAAAATAGAATACGTGAGTTTGAAATCAAATAAATTTATTTCTTTGTAATAAAAAAAAGAAGAAATAAATTTGATGCATCACAAATTATTTGTGTGACGACAAAGTTGAAGTCAATTTTGCTGGTAGTTTTGTTTTTCCATGTAACAAATTCGCTATTACAAAATAATAATAACATAATCAACCTAATAAAATTTCTGTGACAACTCTCACTTACATAATAAATACTAATTTATTGAGTTCTTAAGTAATAAAAAAAAAAACTAATAAAATCCATCAAACAACCATCTGTTACAAAAATAAATACTCCATGATAGGGTTCCTACTAATAACAAAACATTATTTTATATAACAGCATTCATCTTAACACTAGAGGAGAACATTGGTTCAAGAACAATTAAGCAACAATGGAGGAGAAGAGAATGAAAGCCTTTCTTTAATTTAAAAAATAACTAGGACGGCACAGTGCAAATGCACGAGACAGCTGCACTGATATCACATTTCCTCAATACAGAAGAGAACAAAGTTGAACTTTAGATTTTGAAACTTAAATATAATTTCTTCACCAACCTCCAACGTGTGTTCCTTTGCATAATTCCTTCATCCATAGCTAATTTTGACACTTTTTCTCAACTGATTCTAAATGTACAGTTTAGCATTCTTTAGCATCTTGGAAGATAACTTTTATATGCGAATTGAACCTCTTATTAAATGCATATGTAATACTTGGTGAATCCTTAAAAAAGAACAAGAATTCTAAAAGTAAGTAAAAAATGCAAAATATATTAATTTTTTTATCATACACATAAAATATGTTGTGAACTTAGATGTAAAATCATTTTATTTTCAAAGTTTAAATTTTGTAGCAGCACAACAAAATAGGTCTAACACATGTATAAAGAAGCCATGTGACTACGTATAAAAGAAAAAAGTGCATGATATTACAATGGTTACTTATTATTTGTTGTCATAAAAAAATAATAGTGTCATTTCCATTTCAATAATATGTTAATTATTTGTTGTTAAATAAATTAATGTAATACGCATGCAAGTAATTAATATAATGTATATTCAATGAAGTGAGTATACTGTTTATAGAAATCTAAACTATGACTTCTTTGTGGTTGGTAATAGCATAAGAATAAGATGAAAATATCTCGCAATGTAATGCAAATTTGAATATTTAAAGAACATGATATATGATAAAAACCTTTTTTTGTTTATTACAATATATATTATATGATAAATTGATCTAATATAGACACAAATGGATGAAAGTAATTTTTTTAATTTAGAAATGAAAACTAAAATAAAAATACGATAATTAAAAGATTAAAAAGGACTTTTCGCTTATCCAAATTGTATTTACTAGATTTGCCCTTTCTTAGTATCAAGAGTATTCGGTCTTTTATACTATTTCTTCAAATAGTTATACGGGTCTACTTCATTTAATAGCGAGAATTACTCAATGCTCTGATGTTTAAATTAATAATAAACTGATATTTATGATAAAATTATTATTAAAAATATATTTATAAAACTCGATTTCTTATATATTTAACAATTAGACATGTGACTTGTTTCTAGAATATATGATAATATATTTTATTTGAATTATCTAAAAAAATATGATATCTTATCAGATTTTTTTTAGATTTTATTTTTAGTAAGTTGTTATTCAAGTTATATGTATATATTATATATATTGTGTATGTTTAATAGGAGGGTTTAGTCTTTTGTCAATGTACTTCAGCCCAATTCTGATGTATATGATGAGGAGTTCCTCTCATTACTCGTGATATTATGTTTTTGATATTAAAAATTATAAATACAAAATTACAATAAAAGAGTTAAATTATGTTAAAAAAAATTTTAGAAATTTTTTAAATCATTTTTTTATATTATTTGATAGATCAAACATAAGATTTTTAAAAATAAATAAAGTGTGTGTCTGGTCAATCAGACTCAGAATTTTAAAGTAGAGTTTTTAAAATATTTTTAAGTAGGATTATATTTTAATCAAGTTAGCCATAAATTAGTGGAAATGAGTAAATCAATAAAGATACAATAAAATTTATCTTACAAAAAGTAAAAATTTAATACATGAATTTAAATTTCAAATTTATGTAATTTATTTGATATGTTATTTTATACATGTTATAATATTATATATATATATATATATTTATATTTATTCATTTTAACTGTATAATATAAATATTTTTAATTATTTAATGTTAATTAATTATAATTATAAATTGAATATATTAAATCATACCCATAAATTGAATAAAGTGTTTAATAATAATTTTGGCTGGTTAACATTAATATGATAAAATAATTTCTTTGTCGATAAAAAAAAAGAAAAGAAGTTCTTGTCTGAAATCACTGAAACCACTGGAACCGGCCCATTTAGATAGACACTGGGCCAGGAAGAAGTAGAGTAGTGAAACTGGATCCATATGACGCAATGAATCGGGTCGGGTTGAATCCAGATCCCGGTTGGCAAGTGGCGAGTTAGTTCTTGTTCTTGTGTTGTTAATTGTTAATTAACTACAACGAAGACAAATTACATCACTTTTTCAAGTTTTTCGAGATTCCCTTGAAATTGAAATACCTGGTTCGTTAATCCAAGGCCAAGTGTTCTTCCTTCCTTCGGTTACAGTCTCTCTCTCTCTCTCTCATCATCACGATCCTTCGAAAACCCTACTCTCTCTCTCTCTCTCTTTCCTCTAGAAGCTGCTCCCAGGGATTGAGCAGTTTCGAATTCGATTCAGCATGAATTTCAGTGAGCTCAATTCGGCGCCGTGATTCGCTCAACCATGTGGTTTTCCTTCTGGAGATCCAGAGATCGTTTTACCTTGGATCATCTCAGGTTTGCATTACCAATCCGGCGAATTGCGCGTTCTCAAATTACCGTAAATGCACATAATTGGACAGGAGAATATGAAATGAAATAGAATCTGCATTTCTGTTTCGGACGATCGATAATTCAATTATGTCTCTCTTTCTGTATGGGAATTTTGTATTTGTTGTTTCTGTTTGTGGTTGAATTGGAGTGAAGAGTTTCAGTTGTTGAACTCTCTGCTCTATCTAACACATAATAGAGGAGTGATAGTAACACATACTATTATTGATTAAAATTTATTGGAAATTGCAACATCACGAGTGAGGATTCAATAAATCAGGAGTGCGACCTACGCAATTATGTGATTCACAATAAATTTTAGCTAATAATAAAGTGTATGTTTAAAAGAGGGTGTGGGAGAATGTGTTGTTAGCATTGTTCGTATTTTCAATTATCAAAATGCATGAAGCATTGTGCTCCATGGGTATAATTTGGGGCCGTAGTTTCTTTGATGCTACGAATCCATTGTCCTGTCTCCCTGTTGCTAGTTGCCAATCATGTTCCTCCGTGGTAAAATATGTATAACGAAGACAAAGAATAGTTCTCTCTCTGGTTAGCAGTACTTCTAATTTAGTCGTTAGGAATTTATCAGTCTTGTTGCTCCCCGGTTGTGATTTCTTGAATGTTGACTTGGAAGTTCATTTTTGTAGATATATATGCTTAATGATAATATACCAAATGATTGGGTTAACTTTTACTGATTATTTATTTTGTTTATTCATTAAGTGTTGTCCTGCTGCTTTATGGTGCTTAGGTACTTAACTGATCAATTGACGAAAGTTCAAATAGTTAACGAGGTTAATAAGGTAATAATAAGTTCATTTTAAGCTCAGAGCATTCTTTGACTTGTTTTTCATGGTTTCCCTAACTTTCTAAATTGTTTAATGTGTGGAAGGATTTTATTATTGAGGCACTGAGATCCATTGCTGAGTTGATAACATATGGCGACCAACATGACCCCAGCTTTTTTGAGTGAGATTCCCTTGTGCTCATGTTACTTGATAAATTTGGTTTAGTGCTGGCAATTTATATATCAATATCATGGCTCATGACAGATTCTTCATGGAAAAGCAAGTTGTGGGAGAGTTTGTACGTGTTCTTAAACTTAGCAGAATTCCCAGCATTCCACTTCAGTTGCTACAAACAGTGAGCATTATGATCCAGAACCTAAGAAGTGAACATGCTATATGTATGTTGATTGATAAATGAAGTGCCCTATTCTGCAGTTACATCAGTTTCTCAGTTACATTTAACAATGTTGATGTGCTTAATAATTGTCTTTATTGTAACTTTTGCAGACTATATGTTTAGTAATGAACATATGAACTACCTAATTACATATTCATTTGACTTTCGTAATGAAGAGCTATTGTCATACTACATATCCTTTTTAAGGTTCGTCTAATGCATCCTATTGTTTAATGGCAGTTTATGATTGCACTGCATGAAATTTGTTTTCTGGGGTTATAAACATTTTGTTGACCCCCTTTTGTACAAGTTTTCTAACTATGTTCTTTGGTTAATTGTCTTCTGGTCACTCAAGAGCGATAAGTGGAAAATTGAACAAGAATACAATTTCTTTGCTTGTGAAGACACACAATGTAAGTTTTCTGCTCTCTGGGTTACTCATTCTGATAATGATTAAGATTATGATTATTAGCTCAAGGGAGACTTGTAAGATGATCTTAATAGCTCTAGAATAGTTCTCATATTTATGGCGTTAACTGAAAAAGGAAAGGAGACTTAAGTTTTGATTTTTTTTTATTTTATGGCTGTTGGCTATAAGAGGTCGATAATACAGGTTTAATGTATGGCAGACTCTTTTGTTGAAATTTTTTGGTATAAAAAAAAAGAAATATAAGGATAAAAAACTAGCTGTTTCAATACATTAATAAAATGAAACTGTTTGATATTTTCTTCATTTGAGGCTGATATTCTATCCTAGTGAATAGATTTGAGCAAGAAGTTTGTTGGACAATTGGTAGTTCTTTAAGCTCTAACAGGCCATCTTTTGAGATTATTAATTTTATGGACATATGTATAGTTGGCCATCTGATTTTACTCCATGTTTCAACCGTAATTGTTTTTTTTTTCCCAATAATGTTGTGTGGGAAGGAGATATCAGATCATATTGCCTTTGTTTTCTACATGTCCACATTTGTTTACTCTACTTATCTATGCATTTAGGAAGAAGTAGTATCATTTCCACTGTATGTTGAGGCAATACGCTTTGCCTTTCACGAGGAGAATATGATTCGTACTGCTGTTCGTACAGTGACCCTTAATGTTTATCATGGTATGATTTATTGTTCTAAGTGGATTTTTTTTGTTCCCCTCTCTCCATTTCTTTCCTGAACTCAGTTATGTTATGATGCAAAAATATTTAATTTTCTAACAATTGTCTGTACAATTTTCAGTTGGGGATGAATGTGTTAATAGATATATAACCAGTGCACCTCACACTGATTACTTCTCAAACCTGGTTTCATTTTTTAGAAATCAATGTATGGATTTAAACAGACTTGTCTCTGAGACAATGAAGTAAGACATCATAGCTTCTTTTCTCCTTGACATATTAACTTCAGATTTCCTTGTTTCCTGATAGAGAAATTATTGTTACTGAGACAGAAATCCAGGCCTAGATTCAGCCTCTGCAATTACTGCCGCTGTAGATGAAATTGAGGATAACCTGTATTACTTCAGTGATGTTATCTCTGCTGGAATTCCTGATGTTGGGAGGCTAATAACAGACAGCATTCTGATGCTTCTGATTTTTCCAATACTTCTTCCTTCTCTGAGATTAGCGGACGTTAATGTATGAAACTTCACTTTATGATTTTCTATGTTCACTTTAATTAAATTTGCAACTGTTCCAGGAACTCGTAAAGGATTTTTTGGAAGGATTTTGAATTAATATTATACAGTGAGTTCTTATTAATTTTTAGTAGAACATTAATCCAGGACATGCAAAGTGGTGTTGTCACTTCCCTCTACTTACTTTGTTGCATCTTAAGGATAGCCAAGGTCAAAGATTTGGCAAATACCATAGTTGCTGCTCTTTTTTATCCCTTAGAGGCGTTTACAGCATTTTCTAGGGGTAAAGTCAATGGCTATATATCTGATCATGGTTCTACATCCATAAGCCAAGAACCAGATAATGGTAATATTGCCAAGTACAATGCAGAATGCTTGACGGTGAATGTGCTGCACTCTTCTAGGTCTTCAGGTTTTCACCCAGAAAGTGTTATGTCAGAAGATAATTGTAGTTCAAATATGGCTTTAAGGTAAATTCTACTGTTTTCACCTGAATTAACACATGATTTTGTTGGTATATGTTAGATTGGAAACAGTTCACTTTGTATTTCTTCTTGTCTTTGGATCTGGAAACATTGGTATACTAGTCAATATGCAATTTCTATTCTATCAAATAAAAAGTAATTCTAGTTCTTGGAGTTTCGCTAACACAATTCTGATGATTGTTTTTTTTTTTGGTCATCATCACTACTCTAATTGATGTAGGGAGGTTTTGCTTGCATATATTACTAAAGGGAATGATGTACAAGTTTTGGGTTCTTTGAGTGTGCTTGCCACTCTACTGCAAACTAAAGGTTGTGCCAGTGAATATTCATTTGCTTTCCCATTGTCCTTGTGTCTGTTTCTTAATATATCTCGTTCTGTAGAACTTGATGAATCAATGCTAGATAGGCTTGGAATTCTTCCACAACGCAAACAGCACAAGAAACAGTTATTGGTATGTTGCATCTTCCATTTTTAATATTATAAGGATAATACTTTGACTGTTGGCTGTTGCTTCCATTTGTCAATAAGGTGCATCGTGTAGGATTTCTACTATTGATATCCACAGCCCAAATTTTTATAATAGCACCTACAAGATTATATTGTTTCTGCTGGAGATGATGTCATGTAGTATGTATTTTTATATTTAATGGCTTTATTAATGTGGCATTTTATGCCAAATATGCAGGAAGGTTGAGTACTAGAGCTCGGGAAGTCATATATGATTATTATTATTTCATTTCCTTAGGAGAATATCCGGATTAGCATTTTCCTTTGCATCATTGCTTTATGAGTACTGTTGAATTTCTTCAAGTGCCGTTATTACAAAATCTGTACAACAACCACATCAATAGTCTAAACTTTTGCCCACTAGATTCTTGGTATCCCTTGCCTCTAGCAATTAGGCTACTCGTTGTATGGTCTGTTTCCCTAACTGAGGCTTCTACAAAGTGTTCTCCACAATTACCTGAATCACCTAAGGCAAAGTTTTTCCTTTTTGTTTTCCACAAAAGGTACTACCCCAACTTTCTCTTTACTATTTTAGTGAGAGAAAGTTAAAAGTCTCATTTCATTCTCATGCAAAGGTCCAGTTACAAGTTAGGGTAGAAAGTAAATATAAGTCTTTGTACATTGGACATCTTTGGGTTAAAAATATCAAGTTCTTTTCTCAAAACCTCTCTTTCTCTAATGCTTCTGTATTTCTTTCTCTCAAAAAATCTTAACAATGGGTCATAGTGAGATAATTAAGTTTCCCAACCATTCTCGTATACCTTGATCTGAAAAAGGCTCCCCCTGATTTGGCAACAGTTTGGTGTTAGAGTCCATAGGATTGTATACTGACATGGCAGTTATTAACCTTGTTTCCTCTAAGTTATCCATGGCATACTTCCTTTGAGAGATCACTATGCCACTTTTGGACTGTGCTACCTCTATCCCTAGGAAGTAACATAGGTAACCAAGATCCTTAGTTTGGAAATGATGACAAAGGTGCTGCTTTATCTCTGTTATTCCTTGGATATCGCCACTTGTAATGACAATGTCATCAACACACACAATCAAGTAAATACTCCTTGTGATTGAGTGGCGATAAAACACTAAATGGTTAGCCTCACTTCAATGCATACCAAATTGTTTGACAACAGTGCTAAATCTGCCAGACCATGCCCTAGGGGATTGTTTAAGACCATACAATGATTTATTAAGATGACAAACACTGTTGGTTTGGTCGGGAGAACGCAATTCCAACGGTGGAAAAAAGAAGTCAGATAATTCACTGGAAAATTTTTCCGGTGGCGGCGGACAGCAGTCTGCGGTGGTGGCAGGAGGTGGCCGGAAAATACGTTGGAGAAGAAACACTCCGGATGCAATTCTTAGGCTCTAGATATCATATTTTAATGAGAAAGTGAAAAGGCTCATTTTGTTGCATGAAAAGATCTAGTTACAAGGTAGGGTAAAAAGTAAATATAAGCCAATTAAATGGGCTTAAAGCCTTCTTCATCTCTAACTTCTCATTATTTCCTCTATTGACTATTCAACTAGGACTATATTGTCTGCAAAAAATAAGATGTCAAGACTTTCGGTTAATAGTCTTGGTAGCACATATTAACATCCTTACTATTCTTTTGTTGTGGTATTCTATGAATGAAGTTGAAGGTGCTGGAGAAGGCTTTGTTGAAGCTTTGTGTTCAAAGGAAGAATAAGAAAGTTGTTGTGTGGATAGAACAAAGAAAAGGGAAAAACATTTGTCAATGATTGAATTTGCAAATTTGAATTCCTTTTAGAAATCTATTCACTTGTGTTTAGAGTTGATCTGAATTAAGTTTTGACAAGGAACTTTTGTGTGGAAGAAATGAAGTTAGGGATGTGTGAAAATCTGATCTATATAATGTGTTAATAATTATGATCAAAAGATATTCTATTTTATATTCTCTTGGTTGCTGGAAGAAACAATGATAAATATAGTGGAGGATTTGACAGGTTTACCTCGGAAGGTTATTGTCAGATGTTTTATTAATTTTTTCCTGTTGATTTTGAAATAAGGCTCATTTCAGTAAGAGGAGGAAATAGCTATAGTTGTATTCTAGTGAAGTGGAACTGCTTTCCACTTTAGATAAATTTGGTCCATTGTTTATGATATTTGACTGGCATTGCATATTTCTGCAGCAAGCTTTGGTTGGTTCAGCTTCAGGTGAAGACCAACTTTTTTCTTCTGAAAATACCTTGATGAGGGATGGCAGTGGCATTGAGCTTGATGTCTATCTTGAAAAGATCAAGGTTTGCAGTTCCCTGTTTTTTGAAGTGTTAGTGGCTGTCCTTTATTATAATTTTAATTTTTTTTCATACTTGATGAAGCTTGGTTCTGCACTTATCTATTTTTTCATTGGTTCTACTAGCTAACTTTGATATTAGATTTAATATTTGATTGTTTCCAGTTTCCACTCTTGCATTATTCTAGTAGCCTATTTGACAATATATTTCTGGTCTTCTGAGGCAGGAATGTGCATAAGACAGAGTTAATTAACAATATCTATCTTAATATTGGTTGAGTATTGGATTTTTTCTAGACTAGATGTCATTTTTGAGCAAACATTGTCTCCTCTTTGTCATGCACGTCATGTGATGCAGAGGAATTGTCATAACCTGTGTTGCTTAACATGTTCTCTGACCCTGTATTTTACCTAAATTGTATTAACACTTAATTCTTTATGAATTTTGTTTCATGCAAACATAATTAATTTGGTTATCACATAGTGAGAATTGTGGATGACTGATCATGACCTTTATAATGGCTCAATTATGATGATTACAACCTACAAATGTAATTTTTTTTTTTCCATTTCATAATATATTATTTCATTATCCATAATATGGTACTTTGTTACTCAGCATTGCTTCAAAAAATTAGAAAAATGTTCAGTAATGCTTCATTAGAGTTTAAATAATTTTTGAATCTTTTTCCCAACGATATATTGTACACAGCTTCATGGGTGAGATTTGATGTTGCTATTACTTTGTCTCTATAAGCATATCCAAGTCTAATGATGCAAAATTATCTTAGTTATTTGTTTAAAATTTATCTTTGGTTAATTTGTGTGCACAACTGCCATAATTTTCAGCATTAGTTGTTTCCTATTTTGATTGTTAGGTGCATAAAGATCCGTGCGTGAATGATTGGTAATTGTAGTTAGTTACATTTACACTCCATTTGTTTCTCATTATGTTGCATGGTACAGAATCAAGCATCTTATATGATATAATACTTAATTTTGTCCAAGTTGTATGGTACAGAATCGAGCATCTCATTTAATATTTTCTAATATATTATCTCCAAGTTGTATGAATATTTGATTTGATTACTCTTAATTTTGTATTGTATGTGTGGAGCAAGCTATATGTTCACTTGTGTTTTTCTTAGTTCTTACTAATATTTAAAAACTCCTTTGCTTCTTCCTTAGTGTTTGTTAACCATGTTTTACAGGAACAATATGGACTTTTTCTGTCTTCTGATTTTATAACAAGCCCTCGTGTGCCTAGATTTCAGGTATATGTTTTTATCTAGTTGAGTCTTGTTTATGTACTTTGTTGTAATAGTGTTAGGAATTCTTTAAAGAGAGAGATGTATAGAGAGAGAATATGGGAAGAACTAGAAATGTTATTACTCAAAAACTGAATCTCAGTTCTTACAAAGGAGCACTCTCTTTTCTGCACAAGGGAAAATTCCCTGTTTTACAATGAATATACAACACACCCCTAACAAACTCAAAACTATCTATTTATGAATTCTGTTAAACGGACTCCTGGCCAACCTTGTGTTTAACTGATTGTGGATCGGCATTTACATCCCTAACAATGCTGACTCTCTCTGAAACAACCTTGTCCTCAAGGTTGGAGTCAGGAAATTGGCTTTGTATGCTGGAGATGTCCTCGTAAGTGGCTTCTTCTGCTAGCTTTCCCTGCCACTGAACCAGAATCTCTTGTACCTGCTCCCCTCCTTGATTCACAATTTGAGTCCGTAAAATGCTTGTTGGTTGATACACCTCATCTGGTCCTTGAAGATCTGTTGAAAGCTTTGAATTTCGTAGTTGCTGTTCTACAAGGCTACCTCTGAATTTCATAGTTGCTCTCCCTATTTACTTTTACTACAATACCAAGTTCTATCATATTATGTTCAATAATTAGTTATATATAATGTTTGTGCGTGCGTTTTTCAGGTGCTCGATGCATTAGTGAGCCTCTTTTGCCGTTCTAATATATCTGCAGAGACACTGTGGGATGGTGGTTGGCTTTTACGCCAGTTGCTTCCTTACAGTGAGGCAGAATTCAACAGTCATCACCTGGAATTGCTGAAAGTAAGAACATATGGCTTTACCAGCAACACCCACAAAGAATTAATGCATAAATCTATAACTGTGTATTATTTATATATGTAGGAAGTCCACCTCTTTGCTTAGTTATGAAGTGATTTTTTGAGTGGGGCTAATTTGCACAGTTGGAACATCCTGGTTCACTGTTAGTTTGAGAGAAGATACTGATACAAATTGCACACAGCTTTCATGCATTTCAAGTATATCATGTATGATCAATTTATTGATCCTTGTTATGGGATGGTATTGTGAACAATATTCTTGAGAATTTGGTCATTTAACTGAGTCTAATGGTGTCGTGCAATCCATGTTGCTATCTCACCTGGTAGGATAAGACTTCTGTTGTTAGTTTTGGGATAGAATGGGAGTTATTTCTAAATTCGGTTTGAAGTTGTGAATGATGGTTCTTTGATTTGCAAGCCTAGTCAATGAGTGACTTTGTTGATGGTTTGCATGATGATTGCCTGCGTTGAAGCATATGTGCCAATGAAATGTATGAAATAATTAATGGTCAATTAATATATCAAATGTATGGGTTTAGATATGAACTTACCATATTTCCATTTGGTTATTGTCAATGCATTCAATATATGAAAAGCTTCATGTGCTATTTGCATCTCCTAATCACTGTTGCATTTATTTTCCTTCCAAATACAGGTTTCCTACAAGAATGCTGTCACTGCTCTTGTGAAGGAGGTTAGAGGTTTCTGGCCCGATCTTCTTATTACTGTTCTTTGTAATGAGTGGAGAAAATGCAAAAGAGGTAATTTTAATACATAATTACATATCTTGTGCTTAAAGGATTTCTATTCTCAAGTGGTTTACTAATGTGCTTCAACCAAATAATTTTCTTCCTGTAGCTATGGAGTCGTCATACCCTCCCAAAGAACCAAAGTGCATACTTTTTCCATCTAAGATGTTATCTTCAGAAGGTAAGCTTGTGCCACGTAGCTTTTACAATGTTCATTTTTTCCTTTAAATGGTGGTTATGGAGAGAATAGCAAGAATGCTCTTAATTGATGTTTCTGTTTGCACAGAAGATATACCTGAGGGCTCATCATTTGCTGCTGGAGAAAGAATGCATGAATTGGTGAAGGTCTGCACTTATTCTTTGTTTATCTTGTTATTTCCTTAAAAGTGCACTATATCATAACATGTTTTTCTCAATTCTGGTTTTTTATGAATTGTGTGCCCCACTCTTTCTCCTAGGTATTTGTAGTTCTGCACCAACTTCAAGTATTCACTCTAGGTAGACCTTTGCATGAGCAACCTCTTATTTACCCCCCTGGTGATCCCCCAGCAAATTCTCGTGCCCAAACTTCTGGACTTGATGTATCAGGCCCAAAACCAGGAACTGAAGTTAGCCTTGGTAAATATTCCAAACTGGAATTTTCGTATTTTCTCTTGACTGATTTACATATAATGAGGTTATTACTTCGACATAGGAAAGATCAAATAGTATAAAAGGAAGAAAGGAAAGAAAATCAAGAAAGAGAAGGATCTGTGGTTTTTGTTGGGTGTTGGGATGGGTGGTTGGGGGGGGAGGGGGGACTGTGTGTAGTGATCATAATTGGACAGCATAGTCTGAGAGTGTCACTAATGGTAATAAACACATGAATCGATAACCAAGTACTCCTAATTTCAGTTAGAAATTTGTGATTTTATGTTCTATCATAAGAACACCTAGTACTGATATACCCCATTTTGATATGTACTAAAACATACAAATATCTTATATTTCCAAAATCCTTGTATTCATATTCCATGCAGCTGAACCTCGTTCTGCCTATTCCATACTAGTATTTTCTCTTCCTTTACCCCTTGTTAGTTTGGGTGGAAACGGAGTGGAAAAAATGAGAAGGAGAGAGAAAGGATACAAATATTAAGCTTCCACTGGTGGTTTGAGAAGAAAAATATGAAAGAGAAAAGATATTTCTGTGGGACCCCACAGGAAAACATCTCCCCCCCAACCAATTAGGATGAAACGGGAGGAAAATGATTTCTCTCTCTTTTTTTTTCATTTTTTTGGTTTAATTTTTTAATTTTTATGATATATATTTTTTAAGCAAATAATATATAACTTTTAAGAAAAATATTGGATTAAAAGTTGCATGCTTTTTAACTATTATAACAATATTTTTATATAGTTCATATTTTTCCACTCCTTTCATTCATCCAAATAAGTGGATGTAAATTTCTCTACTTATTTCTATCAATCCTACAACATATCTTTTCTATTCCATTTCTCTATTTTTTTCCTCTCTGTTTGACTTAGGGTAATGGGGAAAATAATTTGGTATTTCTATTTTGTTTTTCATAATACTGTTCCTATCTGTTTTAAGAGGAATTGGCTGTGCCGAGTTTTAAGAAATGGTATGTTGAAAAGCCCTTTTTCATGTACGCTGGAAGGTTTTATGACTTTATGAAGCCAAGATTCTAATATGCAATGTAAACATTGTGTCATTTTTACACATTGAGTTACATGAAACGAAAGCCAATCATTTGTTTGGTAATAAACCTAACTGCCGAGAGGATATTATGCCCAGTTGAAGTGTGAAATGGATGTTTTCAGTTTTCTAGAAAATAATTTATGATGCAAATTGTAGTTCTATTTTTCTCTCTTGCTGGTACTTTTTCATAGGAAACCTCAATTTGGTCCTCCAAACTTACATACATGTATCACTATCACCATTCACAACATTAGTTGATGGCATGTAAATTCTAATATTTTACCAACCTATTTGGAAGGTATACTCCAGAAGGGTGTATAGTAGGATGTGGAATATTGCCATGTGGCAGTTACGCTGGATAGTCTTGTGTTTAATTATGCAGGACAGTTATGTTTCTGTTCAGGACAGTTATCAATTATGTTGCACCTATTTTTTCCTGGTTTATGATGTAGGTAGGGGTTAACTGGTAGTTATTATGTCTAATATTTGGTATTTTAACTTTAACAGAGTTCGTTCTCTCTGAGTTTTTTAACTCTGGCACAATTTGTGCTGTACTTTCTGTAGAACTTTGTATTTAATCATTCGTCCTTAAAAATTTAGTAACCCAAATCAGCACCTTATATTTTTTTTTATCTCTTACTACTTTAGTTCTTCATAAGGACATAGTGACATTTTAGAACTTTCGAGAGGTTAATCTTTAGAAGACTTAAGATTGCGTTGATCTGAGAGGGAAATATGATAACCAAAATATTTATAGGGTCAATATGGTGTCGTATGTAACTTTAGAGGACTAAAATGAGGGTGTTTCGTCTTTCTTTCTTTTATTGTTTGTGAATATGTTCCTATTAGGCTATATCATTATCATATGTAATTCCTTATCTGATTAGAAGAAAGTTGCATAATAGTACTTTAATTTGGCAATCAACTAGTTTTTAGCAACATTTCTCTTATTTTCCATGTGCAGTTAATGCTGTGCCTTGTAGAATTGCTTTCGAAAGGGGCAAAGAGCGCCATTTTTGCTTTCTAGCAATCTCTCTAAGAACCTCTGGGTGGCTTGTGCTAGCAGATGAGTTGCCGCTGAAGAAGCCCTATGGAGTTATTCGGGTTGCTGCACCTTTAGCTGGGTCCAATGTATGTATAGTTGTCTGCTACCCTGCATTTTTATCATGAATCAAGTAGTTTGTTAGCTGACTACTTTCTTACAAATTTATATTGTTGGATAAGACACAACCGAACATTGAATTAATTTGAAATTTGAATTTTATAATTATTTTTAATTCGACTACTCAGTTATAATAATTTTATAATCATTTCTGTCCTCATATTTTAGCCCAGGATTGATGAGAAACATCGAAGATGGTTACATCTGCGGATACGACCATCATCTTTACCTGTTCTTGATCCTGCCAAGTTCAATACCCATGGGAAATTAAAGACAAAAGCTTTTGTTGATGGAAGATGGACATTGGCATTCAGGGATGAGGAGTCATGCAACTCGGCTTTATCCATGATTCTTGAAGAGATTAATCTTTTGAGTGACGAGGTTCACAGAAGAATAAAACCTTTGCTCAACCTTGAAACCGCGTTGGATTTACCAGAAGAGGATTCCTCTAAACAATCACAAACAACACCTTCCAATTCGGTGTAAGGTTTCTGTCCATTTTTTCTTTTATTCAATAACAAGCTATTTTCTACTCTAGGGGTGGGAAATTATTAAGTCGGTCACCCTTTTGTATATCCTCCAAAAACACCAAATTTGTAGATTAGCAACTGTGGTTTAGCGACATTCTTTTTGTATACTAACCTTTCCTTTTCCTGATTTGTAAGTTCACAGCCCCTCTCATTCTTTAGGAGCTCTAACCTAGGCCCATATCTTCTTTTTTTTATAATTTTATTACATATATTTTTCTAAGATCTGTAACAAATGTAAATTTGAGGGAACCTCGTAAGGAAATTTTTATTCCTCCTAGTCCAGACAAGTGTCTATTTAGTATTTATTTGTTTATTTTAACAAGTTGTTGCCTATATTATGTATGCAATAATGGTATTTTTTTGGTTCCTTTTTGGTGAGCGTAATGATTAGTTTGTCCAACTAACTACTCATTTCATATCATATCATATGAGGAGTCGCTGATGACTTTGAATTGAATTGTCATACATGGATGAATTGATGTAATTCCATTTTACCAGTATGAATCGTACAATTTAGTGAATTTTTACTCCCCCTCCCTTCTCGTCATTTTTCATCAAAGAAATTGAAGTGTTAAAAAAATAAAAATTGAACTGTCAAACTGGATTCTGTCGAAAAGCTTTATGTGGTTTATTCGTAACTTGAGGAGATCCTCCCCAAGGTTTAAGCATGCAAGATTAATGAATAACTCTGCACCATATGGAAGTAATATATCAACATTTGGAGAACTTATTTTTTATATCTCGTTAGGTCTGAATAAATTTAAAACGTCAACAATACTTTCACAATGTGGCAAGTCCTTTGTAAATGTAGTAAACTACTTCCCACGCATTCGTATTTACCAGACAAAATTATACAGATAAACTGGATTAAAAACACTGAGATTGAATTCACTTCCCTGATATTTCTCAAACTCAACACTGGTTGCACTCCTTAAGCCGACACCATGTCTCCCTATCATCAAATGGGGAACTTTTTTTAAGTCCCTTCATAGTACACTACATAATGTTTTTCTTTAAATAGTTGCACTACTTTGTATGTTTTTAATTTCTTGATTAATAGAATTTTTTAATTAAATATAAAACATTATCAATTTTTTTTAAAATAATAACTATATGCACTAGAGAAACCCAAAAAATTTTCATTTGGTAAAAATTTTACTCGTAATCATAATTGAATAAATTATGTTTAACTTTAAAAAAAAATCTTTGGTCTACAATCTATGCATTCTAATTAAATCAAGGTTGATAATTTGACTTAATTTTAAATGGGTTGTCTACCCTTATCCTAAATCTTCTGCTAATAAAAAAATTGTATTAAAGCATACCAACACTACATCCGTAATGATTTCAGGCTTATTGCGCTAATATTTTTTTAGGTCATTCAAACATCTATTCTTTTTATTAATTGCATTCTCTACAGTGGTGATTGGATAAAACAATTATATCATTGAACACTTTTATTTCCAACTGAACACCATTGATAGCTCTTTTAGAGCACTAATTCAATCAGAAAGCGAGGGACCCAAAACAATGAAGGTACCCTATTAACATTACAAAAGATACCAAAAAGGTGTCTGTCATTATGAAATCTTAATAAGAGCTATATCTTTAGGAGAAACTCTACCCTATTACATGCTTTACTATCCCCTCATGGTTAAAGTAAGAAAGTGACAACCAAACCAAAACAGTGTAAATAAATAAAATGAAAACCGCAGAGTCCCCCCTATCGATTTGGTCGTGATTCATAATCCACTTTACGTGTTTAAAGTGGACTTATATTAACAATTGAGCAATGTAGTTTAACATAGAGAAATTAAAAAACTTACCTTTACTTTACCTAAAGAATTTAAAGAAAATGTATTGATAATGTGCAAATGTTTATAGTGACCAAATAATAGATTATCATAGTGTAAGTATTCTAAAAATATTAAAATTGCAGGGAGTATAAATTTGTGAAGATTCACTGACAGAAAAATTATAATCTTTAAATATAAATCAAATTATTATATAAGTTTATTAAACTTCAAAAAAGGTATATACGATATAGTGGTCTATTTTATTTCTCATAAACAGCTTGAATTCACTTTAGTTACATGAAAAAAATTGTGAACAACTTTTTAAAATGGTATATACAGAATTGTGTACTTCTTAATGTGTGTAGACTGTAACTTGTTTTTTCTTTGTCTGGGTACAACTCTTAATTGCCATTTCATTATTATGACTATTTTTTTTGGTTCATATTCTGTTTGATACTGCAAAATCTGCAAGATTATCTCGTGGAATGAAACTACTAATTGTACCCTGGTCTGGTAATGAAAAATTATTTAATCTGGCATGTAGAATATGTTTTCTGCTGTGGTCCATTATTAATATGGGCCACACTATAATTCAATTATATTGAAGAGATATCTATCATTCAGCTATCATCGAGTAACTTCACATAATTAAAACAGCAAGACACTCAAGTGCTTTTACTAAAGAAATATAAAATTTTACGATCATATCTTAATCTAACGCAAAAAATCAAAGCTATGATGGTGTTCTAAGATTGGAAGACAGGACCCACATACGCCGTTCAATCATGCAACCTTTAAGGTCAGAGCAATGATAAAGAATTTTGAAGAATTAAATTTGATCCAGAAAGTGTCAATGTCTTGTAGTGGAGTCTCATTTTTTGGTTTTCATTGGGTTGGTACATATATATTTGTGCATGGATCAAAAGCAACACAAGAATATTGGGGAAAAGAATAATAAAATATAATCACCTTCATGTTTTCACATTGGTGGTGATTCATTATTTTTTTGTTCTAATGTTAGACCAAGACACTATAAATCATGTCTAAGATGTAAAATTAGAAGTGAAAAATCATATATCTAATGCGTGATTGAATACTCAGATAAATCATCATATCACATATTCTAATGAATATTTTAATTTAGATTATATTAAATTATAGCACAATAATATGATAATATCAAAATATTCATAGAATTAACATATCATCTCAACTCTATGGAAGAGAACATTTTCAAACTTATTTGGAGAATAAACATCTTTTATTAGAGATAAAATAACTACGATACACAAAAAAGAAAGAGAAAGACAAACTACTCAGATAAATCATTATATCACATATTCTAATGAATATTTTAATTTAGATTATATTAAATTATGGCACAATAATATGATAGATATAAAATGTTCATAGAATTATATGATAATTTTATGCAAGAAAACATTTTTAAACTTATATGATAATTTTGGAGAATAAATATCATTTATTAGAGATAAAACAACTGTAATACACATAGACTATCATACATTAATTATAAAATGTCTAAAATAAAAGAAAAAAGAGAAAAAAATTAATAAAAAAATACGATATATGCATAAGTTTATGAATAAATGAGTTGATTGATTCACTTACTTATTGAAATTATTGAAATTGATTGAAGGAAAATATATCAAATGAGACTGAATGAATCAGTTTACTGTATAATGTCATATCAACATAAAAATTCTCATTAAAATTATTATCATATAAAATGATAATCCAGTGTTTTAACTTTATCTTCACCAACATAAACTGTTCAAACACCCCAGCAAATTTGGATTTAAGTTCTTAAGATGAAAGAAGGAGATTTTAAAACATGGATTGAAAGCACATAGATTCAGATACATGAGGACTACAGTTTTAGAAAATTGGTCTCCTAAAATAAGCAAATAAAATTATATCCACCTTGAATTTTGGGAAATTGAGTTCACAATACATTTTAATTTAAAAAGCATCAATATTTCTTTTACTGCAATAATTGTTTATTTTAAAGACAAGTACTTATCCGTGGAAATGGACAAACTTCATCTTTAAGTCCATGATATATATGTGACCTATGATTTATTTCATCTCCACCACCCCCTCAAAGTATAAATTCATTGATGTCATAACAAGATATATGCTGCTCATAATTGTAAAGCATACACTCAACATCTTCACTTCTTGGATCAAACATCTAGCTAGCCAGATATAGTAATTTATATGTACAGAAGAGAAATAAATCATTGATATGTAATTTCTCACTAATAATTAACAAACATTAATAATACTTGTTGATAAAAAAATAAGAAGAAAAATTTAAAAGTAGGAGCATTAAGAATGGGATGAGAATAAAAGGTTTGAAAACAGGAGAAAAACAAACACATTTATAATGAAAATTAGCAGTTACACAAAGCCTATGGTCACTTGCATTTTACAACTTGTGGAACCATTTTACATTGAAACCCCCCCACTATTAACCAAAGTCAGTCAATCCATGAAGTAGTTAACTTGAACATTGTTGGGCAAACATGAACCCATGAACCCATCACTATCCGATTTCCTATCACCTTTACCACCCCAACAAAGTGTAAAACCTATACCCCCCTCCTTCCCACCAAAGTTAACTGTCTGTAAACTTCTTTGAAAAATGTCTTTCAGCCATTTCTCAAACATGCTGTTAGTAAAATTTCCACACCCCACACCAATTTCCTCTATCACCCTCTCCTCTACAGTAAACTTCACCACCGCACCATATACCTCTTCAAAAGACTCTTTTATCTTTGACAAAAACATCTCCCCCATTTCCTTTTCCCTCTCTACACTTTGATTCAACTCAAACCTGTTCTCAATTGAGTCAAGTCCCCCATTATTATTACCAAATGGATCTGCCACTGTTTCCCTTGTCAAATCACTTGAAATTGGACTACTTATTCCACCTGTTTTCTCTTCCCCATCATTATCTTCTTCATCAGCTTTCATGTTCAGGTCAAGATTATTAAAGCTTGAATGCCTTGAAAAAACTTTCGTTTTATTCCCTTCTTCATAAACCAACACGCCATCTTCCTTTTCCTCAATCCTTGGATTCTTAACCTTGTCAAACAAATCCAACTCAGCCTTTCTCTTGTGAGGTGATGAAGACTCCAAACTAGGCTTAGTTTCACTAATCTTTAACACCAACTTCATCACTGAGTCCATATTAATGTTCTGATCTTCATTTCTCCTAGTGTCACCATTGGTCAATATGAATATTGCTTGCCCTGAATTCTCCTCAGTCATACTTAAATTTCCAAACTTAGCAGTTTCAAACCCATCTTGAAGAAACTTCTTAAACTGGGCATCAGCAAAATCCAAACTTTCTATCAGAACCACAAGCTTTTCATTCCTTTTCAATGCTCCAGCCACCAATTCACAAAATGGGGTTGCAGAATTCTCCTTGCTTTTTATCATATCCAAGTGAAGCAGCACATCAACAGAACCAAACACTGATTCTGCAATAGCACATGCCAACCTTGTTTTCCCTACGGAGTCAGTTCCTTGCAAAAACAACCAAGTAGTAGCACTTTGTTTTGCAGATTTTGAATCAACCAATGCCTCAGCTATGAAAGGAACAGTCTCAGATTGCCATGGCACATTCTCCTGCAACAGTTTACAAATATGAGCTCGCAGCAGTGTTCTATCAGCAGTTATGATACTTTCCACCGTTTGTCCCGAACCACCGAATGTTGAATTTCCAAGAGCAAGAGTAATCTTTACTTCACTATTATTACCTTCCATGCCCTTGAGAGAATCCAAAGCTGTTGGTGCCTTTTTCTGAGTTACATCACTGAAATTGAACTCAATGGTGGTGCATGATTGTTGGCGCCGAAACCGAGGGACAATGTTGGAACTATTAGCAGGTTTTGTAGGTGAATCAGCAAAGGATATTGAGCTTGAATCTGTGAAGACTGTGCCTTGATTTGGCCACCAAGGGTATGATGAATTGTAAGGGTAGATCTTGCCATTTGAACTGTGATTGCCATATGAAGTGTTGCTCCAATGGTTCTGAGGCTGCTTGCTCTGGTGCAGACAGTGGCATAGTCTGTTCCATTTCCTTTTTAGCTGTGTTAACTCATCCTGAAAACATAGAATTTGTTCATAAGCCACTACCTCAACCATTAGAAACAAGAATAAAAATAGTCTCTGAAGGTTTTCTAAACTATCATTTAGCTACAAATTACAAATTTTCATGTATAGAAAATTTTGTTGACTTTATAATAAATATGTTAAAAATTATGTAAATAATAATTTTTTATTGATGGATAATATAAAAGCTCTTATATAACTGTACATGTAAACTCTTAAAACAAATGCTTATAAAAGCTTTTATATACAAAAATTCAAACAGTAACACTCCAACATGTTTTGTAAAAGATACCTTAACAAATTCATAACACCAATTTGTTAGAGTATTACTAAGAAAGAAGTGTAATTTGCTAAAATATTTCTTCTATAAAGAATATATTTACTAATATATGATACGTGAATAAGTATTGACTGTTTAGAAATAATTATAATTTATAAATGATTAAGATTAAAGCATACAAATTACATGAGTTTTCTAAAATGTATTAGTGCAAGATTATATATGAGATTGATTTTTCTTAGGAGCTAGTGTTTTAGTCTCTTTTTGTACAAGAGCGGGCAAAGGTTTAAATTTTGCTACCTTTTGATGGGCATCAGTGGAATGAGACTGAAGCCAGGAAGGCAACAGTTTCTTCTGGCCAGGTTTGAACAACTGAGCTTCTTTTTCATAATTGGAGGCACATTCTTCACAACAGTTGAGTTTATCCCGCTCCTCCTTGTTACTGAACAGCTTTGTTTCAAGCATATGAGATGGATGGTTCTGGGAGATTGTCATCTTTGAATCGTGACCACTGCAAAATAAGATTAGAAGATTCAATGAACATCCAATACTATACAAACAGACACTTTTTTGGACTTTGAATATATTCTGCATCAGAGGCTAGTTATAGTGTACTTTTCAATTCTTGTAACATTTTTATCATCACGTTCTTCCAAAAGGTTACTGTAAATCATGTTTGAGAAAATGAAATGTTTGCAATAATAAGGAACATATAACTCTATTTTTCCTTTTGGTAAAGTATTATGGTTCCTTCTACACAATATCATGTGAATCCGTGATGTCTAAGTGGTTCTATATAAACTGACAAAAACATGGTGAAGCAGAAAGGTACTTCACGTCTACCTTACCAACCAACCATGCTTTTCACAGTGCCTTCTGGCATAGTCCAGAGACCGTACATACTTAGCAACAAAATGCAAAACAAATTAACCTCTCAAATTAAAGAATGATCACCACTAAATAACTCTTAATTATATGCAACATTTTTCTTTCTTTTTAACTGCCTTGTATTTTGTCAAAAAAAATAAATTAATTGATTAATTAGTGTAAGTGATTAAGCAAGAGATAATTATAATTATAATTACCTTGAAGCATGGAGACTCAAGCCAAGTCCACCTGATGGAACAGGAACAGCTTGAAGAGACCACTGAGTCTCAAGAGGGGGTTGTCTCATTTGGCACCTCATGTATGTTTGATAACTAGCTGTGGCCACAAGCCACACCTTAGTGTTGGTGTCACCAAACAACTTCCCTATTTCACCAACTAGATAATCAACAGGGTTATAATTATAACCACTAACTTCTCCTTCATCCTTTTCACTTGAACTTGTTGCTTCCACAATCCACTTCAGGTCTCCGACATAGAAAATAGCTCCTCCTACTCCTGATGAAGCAGAGTCCACCTTTCTCCTCAGTGCTGAGAGACTCATCTCCACTTCATCCCTTTTCATGAACCTCAAAGAAACAGGTGCAAGCTGAAACTTGATGAAATGTATTGACTTCAACTCATCAGGGACATCTCCTCTCTCCAACTTCCCCATAAGCTCTTCCACTAGGCCTTCAGTGAGTGCCACTGAGTCACCAACAATCACAGTATTCCTCTTCTTCTTCCTCAAGAGAACATCAAGAACCACCTTGATATCATCCTTAGAAGAATTAGAGGGTGGTGGTGGTGACTCAGTGATGGGAAACACCGAGGCCTTCTTCTGTGGAGAGAACAAAAGTGGAGAGGCAGAACCAAATTCAGAAGTGTAAGAAGCCAGAAAATGGTTATTGTTCTGCCTGAAAACACTGGCAGAGTTATTCTCACTAGGAGAAGGAGAACAAGGAGAAGAGAAAACACCACCAGAGCTATTATAACACTGAAAAACAGAAGGTGCAGAAGAAGTGTCTTCTATGTTACTCTTAACAGCAGTGCTGGAGAAACCAGCCTCTCTCATAACCCTATTAACACTAGGGTCATCAAGGATAGATATGATAAGCTGTTCAAGCTCAACTTTGATAGTGAGAAGAGGCTGTTGTTGTTGCTGTTCAATGCAGCCTCTTCTCTGGTGAGCCTGTGCTCTCTTGAGTGCAGCAATGAGAGCATTGGAGAGAGAGGGTTGTGAGTGAAGCAAAGGGCCAGGTGTAGTTGGAAGCCTATTGAGAGCCACATTGAAGCAAAGTTCAAGGGCTCTACACTGAAGAGGGTGTGAAGTTTGAAGTGGCTGAGACTTGAGACAAGCTCTTCTTAGAGAACTAGCTCTTAGGCTCAACAATGTTGCAGCCACATGCAGAGGAGTGACCTGTGCATGGCCCCTTCTGCGTGCTAACCCGAGAGAGTGCTTCAACACTGAAGCAGCCTCTGCTGTGAGGGTCTGTTGCAATGTACAAGCTCCTGAGCGCATCACTTGGATAAAACCCCTCCCCCCACACCACCCCCTTTGTTTGAAACCTTTGCTTCAGAACCACACTGATTATATACTCTTTCTCTTCTTATCTTTCTCTCTTCTCTCCACACACCACCCCCACCCTTTTAGTTTTTGCCTCACAAAGTTTGTGCTAGCTAGTTAGTCCTCTTGCTGTTAGAGGAACTTTGAACTAACTTGAGAAGCTAGTTTTCAAAGAGAAGGAACGTGAGAATTTCAGAGAGTTTGTGTCACAAAGCTTAGAGCAAGTAGTTCAAGCTTTTAGCCTCACTACTTCTTTATAGTAGTATCCTTCTTGTCACTCATTATTTTTTTATTTTTTTTTTAATTTTTCATTTTGTTTGTTTAATTCTGTTTTGGTTTTAGCTTAAAGCAGCAGCTTTTTCTCAGTAACTTTTTATTTCCACTTCATTGCTCTCTCTCTCTCACTCTCTCCCCAGTTTATGGTTATGGGTGCAGTCCATGTTAATTTAATTGTGTTACCAATGTAATAAGTTGTTATCTGATTTTTATATATCACACTTAGTTATTTGGTTCTGTCTTGAATAATTTGATTACAAATTTAGAATTTATTTTAAGATAAAATAATTTTAATAACTTTTGTATTCATTAAATATTATATATTGAGGATGATTATAATTTTAATTTTATAATAAAAAGTAAACATAAACTATATTACTTTAAAATTAATTTTAATAAATATCAATTTTACCAAATCAAATTTTATTTAAAATCAATATTTTTTTTTTAATACAGACTAGTTTTTTATTCTTACTTAGAACATGGGTTTTCAGATAGTTTATATGTAGCTTCACTCTTATGGAACTTAATAAAAAGTTAACCATTGGTGGAATGCATAATTGTTGCTGAATTTGAGCTGTACCAGACATTGTATATAAAAGAGTGAAAAGCTGTAGATTGCAGTAATGTGATAGTTGCAACAGCAATATGCATGCATGTTGATCATTAATGTGGTATTTCAATTTCAAAGGTGCAGAGAAACTATTTGATTGATTGATCTATTGATTAATTTGATGATGTCCTTAAATTATGTTCCTTCTGCAACATGTTATTTTTGTGCAAATGAGGTTGCTTAAGTAATTAGAGAGTACAACACAACAGAAGGGACCCACAATTCAAAATTCTTACTTGGAGTCACAAAGCTTCCCTCCTTCCATATCATCCTTTGAATAGCCAGACAACCCCAGCACAAATTCAAATAAAGTACTAAAGGAGAAAGTTAGAAAGGTACAATAAATCAATATAACAATAATAATAATAAAGAATAATGTGATAAATTATAGTAAATAGATATATTAGTTCATAAAATATTACAACATTATGGTTATATCATAGCAGATTCACTGGTAAAATGTAACATGACTAAAGATTTCAATATCAAAATCTTATTTATATGTATAAATTATTTCAGAGACTATTATAATAACTTTTATAGTTTTAGAACTGTTATTTTCTTTTATCTTCTTTTATCATTTAACCATCATATTTCATTCTTTTCTGTCTTGGATCTCTTATCATTCTCTTTTCTTATACAGTACAAAAATTTATACAGAAAGAAACAATTTCTCTTTATATATTACACTTTTGAAACTTTTGTTTGTTGAATATTAAATTGAATGAGCTTGTTGATGTGAAGAGAGATAATTAGTGAAATAAAAAGGAGCACAACACTCTCACTCTTCACGCCAATCCTAGTAGAGAGACAGCATTTTATTCCCCGAGTACCCGAAAAGCAAGTCTCTGTCTGCTATCTTTCACAGCATTATTGGATCTCTGTGAGTCTCTCTCCTCTCTCTTTCTTGCTGCAAACTGCAATCACCTTTTCTATTAATCTCATCTAATTTTCCAACAACCCACTTAAAAAAAACCTTTTGTGTTGCCAAAAAAAGGAAGCACAACTGAAATATACTGTTATTATTATTATGCATACTCATTTGTGTTCCCATTTGGTTTATACAAACACTGAATGCCTAGTTTGTTTTTTCTTGGATGCCAGAAAACATTTCTGTAACAGTTTTATTATCAACTTTCAGCCATCTATGTAACTTTTTTGACTACTTTCATAACATGTTTTCACCCCCTTAGCATTACTTGAATATATGTATATTTATTTAAGTATTATACTCTCTTTGCTTTTCTTCATTCTTTCTTTTTGGGGTGTGAGAAAAGAATATTTATTTTATCCTCATTGTAATAGAGATTCTCGTCGAAATGCATGAAAGGTAAGGTAGCTAGGATCTCTTGAGATCTTCTTATAGAACTATAGCATATTAGCATTTACATAATTGCACTTATAAATGCTAGTTATATTTAAATATAAATCCTTACAGGATTAAACTTTATACATACAATGAGTCAGAAGAAAATAAAATCTTATTACTGCTAATAAACCAAACTAGTTAAGAAAATTCAAAGGAAGAAAGAGGAAGTAATAATACAGAGATAGAATATAGTTAGTGACTTGCTATAATTGGATCAGTTTTTTAATATGTGTCCCAAAAGACTATGATTATTGACCCATAAAAATAATATATGTTTCTGTTATATATTTCTTGAATTGTGCTCACCTTAATATCAAGTTTTACCAAGCAAAATAATTAGTAAAACGTAAGATTAGACACTTCTTTGACCAAGTGAATAATAAGGAAGCATATGGGTCCTCACGTAGTCACATTAATCTGACCTTGCAAGATTCGAAGCATGATGAGAAATTAATCATTATATACCTTTACTTTTAAATTTATTGTTTTTTAAAAGAAAAAATGGGAGAGATAAAAATTAAGGACTGTGGAGCTTGATTTTGGAAGTATATATATAGCGTGGATTCCAAGGTTCGGATCTGTTTAAGAGTTTAAGGTATATGTGAAGAATTAAAAAGTAGAAAAAGAAGGGAAAAATAAAATATAAGATTAAAAGCATATATTCTCATTATACAATAAAGGAAGTGCATAAATTGAAAATGTGTGGAAAGAACATTCAAAATATACTAAAGATTTCAAAGAAGTACAATAGGTATGATTGAACAAAGAATATTAATTCTAAAAAAAAATTTATTTTCAGAACATATATATGGAGTCAAACAATTCCTATGACATTTAACCTTTTGAGATTAAGTAAAATTTAATTATCTAGCTCTACCTTTTGCAGTCAAATTCATTATTAATTGATATGGCATCTTATACATAACTTTCTAAAAAGCTTATTTATCGATTTGATCATCAAATTAACATGCCCTTTTGAGATTAATGCCTCTTGTCGTTTCTACACTTCTCTCATGATTGAATGATTCGTATACATGATCAAATAGCATGCTGTGAAAAGATAAAAAAAAGCTAAAACAAATGAACTATATGATAATATATGATCATGTGGGGGCATCCATGTTTGTTTTTTGAGCACTCTTTTTATCCTTTTGTTATAATTCAAAATGGAGCACCCCTAAGTGTAGATAATTAGAGACTGACTCATTTTGGGGTCATCAATGCCCCAACCCTTTAAAAAGGATATGTGGTTTTGATTGGAAGGGGGTGCCCAAATCATTGGAACATAATATTTCAAAGTTTGAAAAAAGTGGTGAAGACAATAGGATTTCTCTACTTAGAAGAAAAGGATCCCTTTATGCATTGATTGTGAATGTGCAGTTTTCTTTCTTTTTTTCATTGTGATCTAATGAATCTTGCTACATCTATGGACTCTATCAAATGATTTGGTTAGCATATTCCCTAACAAATTTTCAAAAAGAAGGAAAGTGAAAAAAATGAGGCCTCATTAACTGAGACAGATCAGGCCCACTTACGTAACAAATTAAGTTTTACTACGAGAAATATATAAGACAAAGTATGAAGTGATTCAACATTTAATTAGGAACTTTGCATTAAAAAACAAAACATTGGCTACTTACAAGTTCACAAATTGTGTGAAACAAAAAAGGGGATCATGCACCCAGGAAATAAAGAAGTAACATGAAGACATTTGGAATTGACAGCTCCACAAAGGGTATACCCCATATCTTATTTACAGCTTGGAAACACTTATCTCTTACTACATATGATTAGGATTGAAACAGGCAAAACAAATTAAAAGACATGCTTAAACAAAAATCAGAGTTGTCTTCTACTTAAAGGGTGGAATTCACCTAAAAAGTAAAGTGAACAGTTATAACTTTTAATTTCAAAGTTAAATATTAAAATTGTCATTATATACTTGCATAAATATGATAAATTAGGAAATTGTTTAGATTTCCTTAATTGATTTTGTAATTAATTAATTATTATAACTATATGTCTATATCCACTTAATTTATTCTTTAAAGTGAAACACAACCTACCCCCTTCTCTCTGTATAAATAAATTTCTACCAACACCAGTTTAATGTAGCCAAAGCTTTTATAATATTGTGACAATTATTGATGTGTATGGAAAACTAAATGACTTTTACATCCAAATATTTGGTGCAGATAAAATCTTAAACAATTGATGACTTCATTTTTACTGGAATAACAGATCCAGGATCATCTTTAGATTGCCCTAGTCAAAAGAGCAAATCTGATAAAAAAGAAAGATTTAAGAAACTCATATATATATCAAGAACAAATGGGATTTATAAGCATGTAATGATCCTTGATTTTAACTATTATACGAATCCAAATATAACTCGGAGAGTACAATGGCGAGCAAAATACACTTTTAATAAAGTATAAAAGTCTAAGTTTTGATGAAAATAATCGTTGAAAAAGTTACTTGATATCTATGAGATTGGTCTTGTGAAATATGTTTCAGTCAAAGATATTTTTTTTAGTTCAAAATATTATTATTTTATCCATTATTGGGGAATATAACTAACATATAAAGTATCATATACTGTATCTTCATGTACATGCGCATAAGAATGAGATTAGTACTCTTATCTGGCAATTAATTAACTCAAAAAGGGAGAATAAGAGTTTATATAGCTAATGACTAATGAGACACTTTAGATGCAGTTTCTTTTTCTTTTCAACTTTTGAATGACACAAGGTCTTAGATAGCCGCAACGGTACCCAATTTGGGTGATGATCAAACGAATCTTACTTGATTAATATAAAAACAATTCTGGAGTGTTCACATTAGGTGGTAAAGGGGATTCATTTGCACAATACAAATGAACAATTGCGTTTAAGAGGAAAATAAGAAAGTGAAAAATAGAAATTAAATGATCGAATGCTTTTCATGATGATTTTTTTTTATAAGAAGTTTCAAATATATTAAAAAAAATAAAGGATATAAGGATACCCATATCCATCTCACTGCCCTACAATGTAACGTAGTGTTATTTATGTAAAAAATAATAATTATATTATCAATTCAGAAAGAAATTTTGATGCAACATAATTAATAGTATTCATTTTATTCAACAAAAACATCATTGTTGATTATAATTATTGAGATGAAAGTACTAGTTTGCCAAGATAAAATATCAATTTCAATTAAGAAGCAACACATATAATACTTGTATAATATTGCGTTAAAGTTTTTGTCATTTAATCATTTGCAAATAATTTTTAGCATTATAAAAATTTTACCATTTAATAAAAGATTTGATGAATTTGACAGTCCTACTTAAGCTCATCACGTGATGCATGTTGTCAATGAATGTTTTGAGAATGCTAATTAAGGGGCATTTAGTATACATCATGTAACGTTTCTAATCACTTGAAAAATTAAATAAGTGATAAATTAATTTTTATTTTTTGTGTAATAACTATTTTTCAAATAAAAATTATAAGTTTTTATTAAAAAGAAATATTTTAATGTAATAAATTTTTTCCATCTAATAATCCGTCATTAAAAAAGAAAATAACAAATTTGTTTAATTAAAGTGCTAGCATTTAGTTTAAGTATGAATCTCTGAGTATCTATAAAATCTATAAAATACAAGAAGAATAAAACTAAAAATTACTAACTACATATGAGTATGAATATGACAGATAGTACAAGTCAATCCATATATATAACACTCTATTCAAAGCCTACCCTTTCTCAACTCTAAGTACTAGTTACTTCAACAAAAAGAGGTCCTTTAGTTAACTAAGGACATTCATAATTGATATTTCCTTTACCAATTCACCTAAAACAGTTTTATGACAAATAATATTATAGTTATAAATCTATAATACCCTATTCAAACCCTATCTAAGTAATTGTTACTTCAACTTGACTAAAGTCTTCTTTAGTTAACTAAGGACACTCATTGGTATTTTCCTTTACCAATTCACCTATATAGCTAGCTAGAAAAGAGGGGGCTAATAATTATGAGATATAAATCTCATGCAAATATGGGATAAATGACAAAGGTAGCTACTACATAATTTTGACAAGGGCTTCTATGATCAGTGATCAAGTAGCTAAAAGGTTAACATACGGAGGATAATGCAGTAGTACTAGATGGATGATCATTCATAAGTTATAACATGACCTCCACCTTTCTAAGTGGGAATATGAGAAAAAAGAGAAAGAAACAGAAAATAAAAATTAAAAATAAATAAAAATAAAGGAGGGAATGTTGGGTGGGTCCCATACATGTTAGGAGAATGGAACCCACACAAAGAGACTTTGATTCTCATATTCACATATCTATTGTCCATAACTCAACAATTTCCCAGTCATACCTCACTCAAAAAGTTAGAATGAGATTTTTGGGGAGGTGAAAAGAAGACCTAGCGTGCTACTTTATACAATAAATGTCCCAGAGACACACATACTATTCTGTATCAGATGCTCTTTCTCTCTCTCTCTTTCTTCTCTCTCTTTCTTCTCTCTTTCTTCTCTCTTTCTTCTCTCATTCACTCTTTTGCTTTTCCAATTACAGTTCTCCACTCTGATTTACGTACTCACTCTCATATCATTCCACTCCTCGGGGAACGTGCATGTCTTCTATTCCAACCTCCACATGCACATTAGTTAACTCATTAATCATTCATTTTGTTAACCGTTTATTAACATTAAGATATATAATTGTTAAATAATTAAGAAGAATTGTTTTAGAAAACAAAATCCATGCTTCTTTTCATACCACACTACTAGTAGTGGCTCTTCCAACGCATTTTTCATCATGTTTTTGATAGTGGTGGTGGTACTAATTAAATTAATATTTGTAGTAAAGTGAAGCAGGAATATTGTGAATATAGATTAGAGGAGAAAGATTAAAGGATATAGAATAATGGTCAAAGAAAGACGGAAATTTAGAAAAGTCGCATTCAATTTTGATGTTCCAAAAAGAGAGGCGATCATACCCAGAAAAGGGTTATGATCCTTCCACCACTTTAAAAAAAAAAAGAAAGAAGAAGCTTGTGATCATTTTCTTTTTGCTTAATTGATGAGTGTAAAAGGGAATGAAGAGTCTAATTAATAAACTTGTATCGTTATCCTTCGTAATTAGATTTTATTCTATTTTTTAAGATCACGAAAATGTTCATGCTCTCTCTAGCCAGTTGTAAGGCTATATAACGTACGTTAGTAGGTTTCAATTTCTAACTAGTTAAAATCGACTCACAAAATTTAAGCCTAGTTTGAGGTGATTGTAAATTTTTATTTTTTGTTTTTCAAAATTGGATTTGAAAATAAATTTTATTTAGATAAGAAGGAGTTGAAATGATTTTCAATGAATTTGAAAACCATTACTAAACCACTTTCGAAAATTGAAAAAAAAAAAAAAACATGCAATTGTAGTTTTAAGCTCCAAGAAGTTGTGTTGTCTTTTTTTGATAATTCTTTTAAAATAAATTACATAAATACTTATATTGACACTCCTTAATTTGAAAAGCATTATGCTAAGACTCTTTATAAATAAGATAAAAATAATGCTTAAAATTTGAATATATCCTATGTAATTTTCCTAAAACTTCATATGTAATTTACTTTACTTTTTTTATAACCATTTTCATTTTATGTTTAATATTTTGTGTTTTCATTTTCGTGAGAGATGATGAAATAAGTTGGATTAACCAACCTTATAATGACCTAAACTATAAGACTTAAGATATATTTCAAATATAAATTCTTAGTACAAATTAAATTTGGGCTTTTTAGTAGGCTTTGTCAACAAAAACTTGTACAAATCAAGAATTTACTGAGATTGAGTTTTATTTTTAGAAACCGAAATCAAATTTAGGCATTTTAACTTAAGCAACTAAATATATAGCCTGTGATTGAATTGAGTCACCAACTAACTCGACCTAAACTCCACTCAGTTAAATGTACGGATGGAGGATAATTTTAAACATGAATTAAATCTAAGTCAACTTAGCACAAATTTGATTCAAACCTGATCCAGCCCATAGAAGACTTATACAATTGGAATTTCACTAGGCTTAGGCCTCAATTTAGAAACCAGAATTAAATTTAGACACTTTAACCAATTAACTTGCTATAAACCATTAACCATGCACATTGAGCTAGCAATTAGCTTGTTCCGAATCTATCCAATGAAATGTAAAGTTTAGAGTTTAAATTTTCTGCATTCATTAAATGTGGATATTTTCATTTATAGTGACATTCATCATCGCAAAGGTGATCACATAAGATTGGAAGAGGTTAAGGGTCACGATTATGTAGAACCCTCTAGCAAAGGTCATATCCTTTTCCATCACAATGACATTTATCATCAGGGCCTTCAAGGATTCCGAATAGACTACACAAAGATGAAGAATGCTAAGGTCTAAGATGAAGAGTCATATCGGGGAATCAGTGAAGCTGCATTTTCTACTTCTAGTGCAAACGACAAAGAAGAAGTAGAAGATGTTGAGGGAAAAAAAAAAAGGAAGGATGTTGGTGACAAAAACATTTGCGAGAAGGAAGTTATCACCAAATTGAACTTCTCAAGCACAAATTACCAATTTGGTGGCAAAGAATGAAGTTGCTCCATTCGAAGATCAACCTCTCGTTTCTTTAGAATTCTTCAACTTTGTTTCTAATATCGATATTCAATCATCACAATTTTTTATGTCTATATCTATTTCTTATCTTCTTTCTCAACAAAATCATTATTCTTTTCATAAGAGAGTTCCAGTACGTAACAAAATCTTAAGAAGAAAAATAAATCACATCTAATTAATAAGGCTAAACACTACAGAGTTTAAAGAATACAAGAGCATTACCCTAAACATATCAATGTAATAATATGATAAAAATATAACGAATAAGTGACGCTTAACACTATTAAAAATATGAATGATATAAGTGACTCTTAACAATAGAATTAGTGATATATTCTGTTTAACTAGTAATATAATCTATTTAATAGATATAATTAACCGAATTATCACTTTTTAAACTCTTTTGTAAGATTAATTTAAATTCATAATTCATCATTTTTAAGAAGATATTTATCTGATTAATTATTCATTTTTATTAAATTTATTGTATTATTTATCATTTAATCATTATCAAATTATACGAAGACAATAGTTTTAACGTGTGAGAGATGTATTGAAAATTTTATATCAATTATTAATATAATTAATTCCGAGAGGTAAGTGGAAGATAAAATAGAATTCGATTAAGCAAGTTTCTTCTTAAAGATGATTAAGAAAAGAAAATAAAAAAAATGTATTTTATTTTTTTAATAATTTAAATTAGTTTTTCATTAGTTGTTAAAATTGCGCCTCTGCTAATATTTTTGAATGAGGTGAAAATTTTAACACATTAAATAATATGAAAAACTTATTTTAATTTTTAGGGAAATAATTTTTTTATTTTTCTTCTTAGAAATCCTTTTTGGAAAAACACCAGAGCTGACCGGTAATAATTGTTGGTGATGTTGATAACGTTCTTCCATGATCCGAGGAGACATTGTCCTTTGGATTAACCTTCGCGTGTACAAAACCATAGCATTATGGAAGCCTCCAGCCAGAAAGTTAAAGTTTAAGTCATCAAAATTGAAATATAGAAAAAGAGAACGAGAAATTCAAAGAACCTTGCAATTTCTGTGTTTCGGAAGAAATTGAGCCTCTCGTGGTCTCGTGTGTGGTGACACTCCTGTATCAAACTTTCTGTTCTAATTGCTCTTCATGGACTTCTGAAGCGACGTAGATCCTATTACAAAACGCTTAACCTGTCCCTACCCTCTACAAGGAAACATTGTCTTTCATCTTTGTTTTATTTTTTTCTTTGTGCAATGCATTCCCGTAAAACTCAGATCTTTCTTAAATTGTACAAGTTTTTTTTCTTTTTGTTTTCTTTTTTGGTTTGGTTCTCAATAATTAGAAAGAATTGAAGCCACACTTGTATTTTCTATATACAAAAAAAATTTCTCTCATGTGTCTCTAAGTATATAATAATAAATTAAAAAAAATTTAAAAATAAGAAACTTATTTATATGAAAATATAAAAATATCATTTAATTAATGAATATATTTTTGAAGAGATTTAAAACATTTCATTTAATGTTTATTATGTGATTTTGGGTTTAAGAAAAAATAAGATATATATTAACAGCACAGAATATTATTACATTTATCTAATAGAAAATTAATTACTATAATAATAATAATAATAATAATAATAATAATAATAATAAATTTTTATTAACTTTAATAAAAACTACATTAAAAACAATCATATCTAATAGTTGATAATATAAAAAACTTATAATGAAATTAACTATTAACTTATTTTATAATAAAAATACTTAAGCATAAATCATATCATCTCAATAAAATGCACATGACATGTTTTCATTTAGGGGTGTGAACCTATCTATAGTACCAGGCCATTTTTTGAAGATGATGTAACGTAGTGGGTGAAAGAGACATAGCCTGTGAATGAAGATGGGGTGAGTGAAGAGTTGTGGGGATTAATAATAGGGTAACACAGGTACATGACAAGGTAGAGGAAACAAGGACTACTACTCACTATATGTTGTCACCTTTCTCATAGTAAAGACCTAAACACCATGGACTTAACTTTTTCTTTTCCTAGTTAGGTAGAGACACAATGCTTTCCCTCTAAATTCAACACCTTTATTTTCTAAATTTATACTCACCCTTGTCAAGGAATATTCCCTCTCACTGATAATATTTGTTTGTTTTTCAATTATAATACACCAAAAACGTATAATGGTTAGGGGTAATCTTTTTTTTTTTTTTGTTTAAATTAGGGATATTTTTTAAATCCAACTCTAGAAGATAATTTCTTTTAGACAACAATCACAATTATCTAAGACAGATATGTTTAACAAAAATTAAAAATATAAATTAAACATTTAAAATTACAGAAGAGATAAGTATAATTATTAAGAAAAATGTTGTTTATGGAGGTTAGAATTATGGTAGTTGATAATTTAAAACTTCCACAAATATTAACTGAAAATTAAAAATATAGTTTATTAAAAAGAACTACGTACATATGATTATGTCTGGTCATGTTTCTTGCTGACGTGAAAGTTTAATAGACAGTTAATGTAGTTGTTATATTATTAATTAATGTTATTTTACTTTATAGTAGAAACTAAAACTATTAAAAAAATAAGTAAAAGGATTACAAGCACTGAAAATTTAATTTGGGACTAAACTTAAAATTAAAAAATATTTAGAGGAAAATAGCATAATTAACTCTCAAATATTCTAACATATTAACACAGGGAAAATGAGGATATATACCTTATCCGTGAGAGGTGTCTCTATTTATAGTTGGGGTGCCACTAAGTCATAGCTACCAAGGTATATTATCCAACTTTAAAAATAAACGCGGGAAAGTGGTGAACGGTTCATTGCACAAAGCAATTCATTAATTGTTTAAAGAGTTCAGCAAGTAGCAAGACTTTTATTATTATTATTATTATTTAGAAAATCACCATTTTAGTTCTAAAGAAAATAATAAAATAATCTTTGAAAGATTTTATTATCATTTAATTTTCTGTATATAATCATTTATCATTTATTCAATTTAAATTTTGTACCACTTCTAGATCAATGGATGTTATAAGAATTTATGTTAACATACAACCTTCCTTAAGAAATAGGAAGCAATGGATTCTTCATTTTTAGGGACTTATTGCACCCGAGTCCATCTCTGCTCACTTTAACAATGTTGTGCAATTTTACCGTATAAAAAGAATATATACTTATTTTTCTCACTTTATATATGATATTTTTCAATTTTCACGTTTGAAAAAATAACATAAGATAAATTGTACTAGCATGTTACGAGAGAAATGATACTACTTGTTGTGCATCGTGGAAGGAATGGACGTGGAAGTTACTGTGGAGAAAGGAGTGGTTTAACTGGGAAACAGTGTTGGTAACAGATTTTTTTGGGAGAATTAGAGAGTGTTGGGATTAAACAAGATCAACAGGATAAATGGTACTGGAAAATACATGGTGCTGGAACATACACAGTTAACACTACATATTTGAAGTTACATCAAACCTATTTTGGAGTGGGTGCATGAGGCTTTCAAGAAGCTATGGTGCCATGAAAAATCCACCAAAACCGATTCTTTAGGTGTGGAGACTATTGCATTATGGCATTCCCATAAAGATGAATCTAAAAAAAAAAACGCATGTAGCATATTTTGTCACAAGATAACACATGTGCTTTTTACTCTAGAGGTTATGTTGTGAAAGGGCAGGGATATATAGACACTGTGCTCCCCTAGAATCCGAGAATGCATTTTTCGAAACATATTGGGATCAACAAAGGAATTTCCAATCCAGAGGCATGACAGACTTGGTGTGTGGCAATAACTTGGAGTTGTTGGAACATGAAGAATAACTCATCGATGTCGTCTTTGATACAAATATCTTAAGGGAGCAAGTTATTAGTCATACGTGGTTGTGGATCAAATGTGCAGTTCAAAATTTCCATGCACCTTTCTCTGCATAACAAATGAACTAAGGAGCATACTATTGGCTATACAACATATGAGGCATGTCCCAACACGTTTTTGGATGATATGCAGGGACCAATACGTTGCATTTCACGTGGAAATCATAGTATTCAATGACAAAGTTGGTCAAGTCAAACTACTTTACTGTTTTCATATATTATATTATATTATATTATATTGCATTATATATATATATAGAGAGAGAGAGAGAGTGTGAGTGAGTGGGGACACATTATCACAATTGTGTAGATCTCCTTTGGATTATTCATCAGTAGTGGTTTTTTGGTAAACTGATTAAAAAGTATTTATAAATTCATCGTCATGAATAATAATCAATAACCTTGTTTAGAGGGAAAAATGATAGTTAATTCCCTGATGCTTTAAATTTTTTATAAGGGTTAAGGTACCCCATCAGTGCCTTTAAAATTATATATATGTATATGAAAGAAAAAACTACATTTAAATTAAGGATTTAACTGCTTGTCATATATGTCATCTTGTTTTTAAAATTTTCATCATTTCGTCATGACATGGTGACTAATACTATTAATTAGTTGTTCGTTGACTACTTTGATGGTGATGTGGCAATGCACATCCTGCCCCTAGTCATTTTAAAAGAATTACAATTTTTTACCCAAAATTTCACATGTTTTTCCTTTAGACTCATTGCAATTTTGCGCATTGTATCCCCCAGAAGACTTTCCTAACAAAATATTAATTATCATCTTGGAAGTTTCTAAGGACAATCACGGAGATTTAATGGTAGCAACCCAATTCTTACTTACATGTTTACTTATTTAAGGCTAATTTATCCTTTGGGTTTATTTTTTTAAAAAAATTAAGTTAATGGATTTATTTCCAATGGGTTGTAGACATGATTATTAGAAGGCGTTTAAATTTGAAACGCCTTCTTGACAGAAGGAGGCGTTTAGTATTTAATCATCTCCTCTTTTGAATTATAAAAGTTCGTCAATTATAAATGACCACATGTTCAATTCAGAAAGAGACATTTAATTTTCTAACGTCTAAAGACATCTTATTCTTTACCGTCTTTGACTCAAAACATACCTCTAATAAATACTTTTGCAACAAATTCATTAACATAGAAATTTTTCAAAAATGATTCCAAAGGGTCAATTAGCCCGTATTTAATGAATGCATGCAAATACACACACTTTGTCAAAGGAGACTATGTTCATAATTTTATTCACGTATCGATCTTTGATGGGATTTTTGTGATGGATCGATTATGGGTTTAAAGATGTTGACTTCAAGATCAATTGCATTGGTTATTTTGGCTAGTCTAAAACTTATTTGGTCAGTGCTTATTTGACTAGGTTATTAATGCTTGTAGCCAAACCGTATAAATAAGAATGTTTCCTCAAAAAGTCTAATATAGTATCAAGCTATTGGTACCTTATGATAATGTTGATAGAGACCATTAGGGAATCCAACTTAGAACCGATAGAATAATGGTTTAGGAGAAAGAAAAACTTAGAAAGTTTGCATATAGCAAAACCTTACGGGAATTGATTTTTTAATGAAAAGTATCTAATAAACAACTAAGTACACAAAATCGGACAATTAATTTTAAAATATAAAAAAAGAGATATATATACATATTATCTGAGGAAATTAAATTAATTAATTAATTGTGTATAAGAGTTAACTAAAAATAAAGTTGTTATTTAATATGCATGTTTGATGGCATCGTGAGGCTTAAAACGCTAAATATCATTTCTTTTATAACTTGTGTTTGATGTCTTCAAAATATTTGAAAATTTCTTTGCTAGCCCACACTGTAAACTTCTTCACATCAAAGGTGTGAAACAAACTGAAATGAAAGTTTTTGACTGTTTATAATATTCTATAAGAAGTACAATATCATTTGTACCCTTGTCTAAAAAATAAAATGTATAATCGATTAAGTTTAACAGATTAAACCTTTTCAATATAAGAAAATTAAGTTTTAATTTTTACTTAAAAATTTTAATCAATTAAATTTTTAACGTTAAAAAGATTAATTTATTAAGGTTTAATTTTCTTTATTTACCCCTCAAATCATTGATTTAATCAATTAAAGTTTTTCCATCCAGCGCTGTTAATCGATTAACGGTTGTAAATTTTTAATTATGCAGAAAGTAAAACCGCCATTAATTGAACTATTTTAATCAATTAAGAATTTATTTTACACTGCAATGTGGTATTTTAATCGATTAAGGACCACCGCTTCAATCCCATTAATCAATCAAAGTTTATGTATGTGCATGAATAATACATTAGTTTATGTTTAATTAATTAGTGCTATTAATGTTAATTGATAATTAAGGTTAAAACGTAGTCAATTTCGTTAATCGAATAAGTTATATATTAATTAATAGATTAAAGCTTTCTTATAAAATACTTATTTCATTTAATTTTATTATTTTACTTATTAAAATCATTTGATTTAGTATATACTTTAACATGATTTTTATTTGACAGTTATCGAATATTAAGTGATGATGATATTTTTCAAATATTAAAATATAATATTTGTTAAAAAAATTATTATATTTAAATAAATAAACACTGTAGTTTAATTCCAGTCTATTTAAATAAATAAACTTTCTTAAAAGTTTATTTAAATAAGCGAAGCTAATTGAGACTCTATTAAAATTCTGACTTATGCTCACTCTTATTCTTTCAATAATAGTTACAATGTTTTATAAAATTATTTAAATGGAACTAGATTCAATTTTCTCTCATTGATCACTTTAATTGCCTCCCCCTTCTATTAATTCCGATGGTATCCAAATCCAAATAACACCCAAATGGACAACCACGCATTAAATAATTGGTGATTTGAAGCATATAATATAAGCCATCATAACAAAGTATACAATGTGCATTTGATAGTTATAATTTACCTGTGATCTCACCATTGTTTCTAGTCTATTCTTATTTCATGATATATAGCTTTTCCAATTAAATATCCTCACTTTTTATTTTCTTTTTATATTTCTCGATCTCTCTATATTAATTTTTAACAAAAGGGGTGTATATAAAAGAGAAAGAAAGAGATATAGATGACATATTTATGGGGATTAGTGACTAAAGAGAGAGTGGCAGCAATGATGGTTAAGTTGTCATCGTTTTGCATGCAATATAGAAAGATGAGAGAAGAGAAAGAAAGGAACAAATATACTTTCATACCTTTCCCTTTTCTGTTCTTTCCGTTCACTTTCTTTGCTTTACGGTCACACACTTTAATCAGTCTCTTAGAATTCAGTAACAAAAGCTTCCTCCTCTTTTTTCCTTTACCCCAGCTTTTACTCTTCATTCATCTCTCTGTTTCTACTACAACCACTGTTTCAACTTTAAACATATACCAAAGAATTATATATACATATATAAAACAAGTGATTTTTTATTATTTAATACGTTTAATTTCTTTTATATCATTTTGGATTTTTTTAATAAAATTGATAGGGGAGGCGCCCAATATTTAATTGTAGAACTAGCTCATACAATTAATAAATATTCAATTCTCCTTGAATGAAAATTATTGTAAAATTTATATATTTTTTATTTACTATTTTTCGTACGAGGAGTTGAAGTCAAAATGAGTTTACTTAAACCTATTTGAGGATTGAGTTAATTATAACAAGAAATTTGAATAGGTTAGGTTGTTTGGCAGAGTTCTATAACTTAGTCTACATTAGGCTAGGTCAGATTATGTTTATTTTTTTTAATAAATAATCTTGGCTAAAACTTCCACGTAAGCTTATTAATTAAAAAGATTAAGTTTTAACTCATTAAAAAGCCATTCAGGCCTTGTAGACTAACTTAATCATTTAAGTAAATTTAAAAATTAATTTTATTTTTATTATATTAAAATTCTGATAATAGAGATTAGTACCAGCTGCCTCACACAGTACCAACTTGTGAATTGAATCTCGATTTTAGGTATGGAATAAACTTTCAGGGGAAGGAAATATCCATTTTATGTATGTTTAAGGTCTTCAATGAAATAAATCATTGTTTTCTACATGTATCAATACTATAATTTAAAAAATTAATAATGCCCTAAAACTGTTTAATTTATCACTTATTTTTTAAGTATTAAACATGTTGACCAACATAAAAAGTCAAGTTAAAAAAAACATATTGAAGGACAAATTGCTGCTTTATTTTAAAATCCTAATGTAAAAGGACAAATTTATGCTTTATTTAATAAAATATATAAGTTAAATGTAATCTATTAATAATATATTATAATATTATACATATAATATTAATAGTACCATATCATAATAACAGATATATGATATTATTAATATTTGTTTATAATATTATGTATAATCGATTAAACGATAAATTTTGATTAAAGATTTTTCGTTCATTTAATAAACTTAAAACTTTAATTGATTAAATTTTTCGTTAATTAATTAAATTTTTAAATTTTAATCGATTACAAAATGTTAATTGATTAAAGTTAACATTAAAATTTTAAAAAATATTTATGATTTAAAAAATATATATTCTTTATGTTTTATTTTTAAAAAGTATTTATGGTTTAAAAAATTTCATCAGATCCTATGTTAATATGATAATAAATAGTTACTTTATTTTTAATAAATATTTACTTTATAAAAATGCTCATTTATATTTTAGTAACAGATAATTAAGTAATAGTAACATATATTTTTTATGTTTTATTTTTAATAATATATATTGTTAAAAAAAATTATGTTAATATGATAAAAAATATTTATTTTATTTCTAATTGGAGTTAACACATACTTATTGAGATTATACATCCAGCATTTAATTACATAGTTTCTTATGAAGCATCCAAAATGCAGAACATTTTGTGGGCTTTCTAGTATAATAAGAGAATTATGATACTGACAATGTTATTATATTATCAGCCCAAATTGACGAAGTATAATTGTTTTTCTTATTTTTAAGGGTGTCTTCAAAATGACCTTCCTAAATCCTTATACTTTGTAAGATCACAAATAATCTCCATTAAAATGGTGGCATACTTGGGGGAAAATGAATGACCATTAAGTAAAGCTAATTAAGGGATATTGAAGCTTCTTTGAAATTTAATTAACCGATAAATCACCTTGGGAAGCCCTTAATCTAATTAAGACCATGCAGTATGCTATTGGACTTTAAAAAATTCGATGATTAGTAATCAAAGCATTCAAATTTTTGTTTTCAAAATAATGAAAATCTAAATCAATAAAGTTAAATCCTGAATTTCTAGCTAAAGGACAAAAATATTTGGTAAGCTTGTTTATGCATGTATATATAAAAATTTAAAATATTTATCTATCTATCATATCAACTCAAAAAACAGTGTAAGAATATATTAACATATAAATTATAACGATAATTTTCATAAAATATATTTAACTTACGTACCCACTTATATTTAAAAAAAGTAGGTTATTTATAAACTATAACGATAATTTTCTTAAAAATAAGTAAGTGTAATAAGTTAGCAACTATTTTTAGGGTTTATAACTTACATTCACTTATTATTTTAGAATAAATTAACAAATTATAA
Source organism: Hylodesmum podocarpum (assembly GCA_026586105.1). NCBI lineage: Eukaryota > Viridiplantae > Streptophyta > Magnoliopsida > Fabales > Fabaceae > Hylodesmum > Hylodesmum podocarpum. The sequence continues at coordinate 1,944,310 of JALJEV010000493.1, read as the reverse complement.
ACAATAATTTCTTTTAAATTATAATTTGTTAAGTGAGTTTTATTCTTGTTGGGGGTAACCCTTTTGCAACCTTTTGGTCTGACAGTTATTATAAAGAAAATTGTAACACAAAGATGGTCACACAGACACAAAGACTAGTACATGTGGTGATAAGTGATGTACAAAAAGCTTTCTGTGGCCTCAGTTATGAGTAACATGATTGAAAGACAAATGGACAGCGGGGTTAGTAACACACAGCATTGGCATACAACAGAAACACAACAAAACAAATAAGTCTAGCTATGTCGTCAGAGAATACTCAGAACAAAAAAGCTTTTACTGGAATGAAAATAGACCTTTCAAAAAAGAAAAAAAATTAAATAATAATGGTGAGGTTACATGCATCAGATTCTTCAGAAATAATGTGTTTGTGCTCACTGAATGCTGGTCTTGGAATAGACCAATCGCTTAACAGGTTCTTCGATCAACCATTAATGTTTTGAACTCATAGCACACTACCATTGACCAACCTTGTTACTGATCCAGCGTGCGTGCCCTTGTGTCACTTGTGGTGATTACAAGTTCGTGCATTTTATTACTAAACTTCATGCTTCTTATGTTTATGTGTTCTAAGCAGAGAAATGTTTATATAACAATACAAGTTACTGCTCTTTTGATTAAATATGTGACAGAAACAAAAGGTCTGAAATCACCTTCAACAACTCTAGGCGTGGATCACCAACACCGCTATATAGTTAATTCAAGCAATTTTTTTTTTATTTTATAGATATTAATAAATTTTGGCTAGGTATGTAAAAAAAATATGTGTTTGAAATTGTGTCCCTAGTTAACATTCCTCGTATATTTATTGAAAATAAAAAAAAAATAGTTCTTGGACAAGTTATAAAGCATAATGAAGAAGTAAATTACATGTCAGTGTTAAGATATTTACTTCCTGTGAAATATTATTAGAAACACAGTTTCATTAATGGATGGTTTATGATAAATTTTATGTATAGCTATTTATTACTTTAATAAATTAGTACTTTTATTAACTTTAAATATTAATAAGATTTTTCATTAATGAAATATTTCATTACTTAATTATCATTTTATAATATCATATATATATATATATATATATATATATATTACTTCAACTGAATTTTTTATGATTTGTATATTCTTATAGAAAGGAAAAAGATGTATATTTTATTTATTAAAATATGATGAAGCAGGTGCTATATATACAACAGATAAATAAGGATAAGATAAACATAACACTAATTAATTAATTAAGTCAACACTCCCGGAATATACTTGTGATTTTAATCATAATCAAACAAGAGGATGCAATCAAGAACAAACTTGTATTCTTTTCAAATTCAAATATAAATAAAAAATTATATTTAGTACGATGAAGTTAAATATAAACAAACTTAACTGAATTGTCCTTGTTTAGCCACATAATTTCTAAAATACTTTTTATTTAATTAATTACAAATTTATTTTCAATGACTGTTTTTTTACTAATGATATCATGTCCCCCCATGAAGGGCAGTTTAGAAAAAAAAATTAATTGATATTTTACTAAAATTAAATTGTGTTAACTAGCTTTTTTAACTAATATCAAATTAGTTATTGTTTTCTATATATATTTGGGTTTGGGGGGACCATAATTAATATTAATTAATGTAAAGGGATGAATCTTGCACAAAATTAAACTACAAGGTATGCGAATGAGCAATATTATATTAATAGTACATCTTAAACCACCAAATATTTTAACACCCTACCTATATTTTAGGTTAAATTACACTTTTGGTTTATCATAATTTTTAATTTGATAATTTAGTTCCCTATTTTACAAATACCAAATTTCAGTCTAATGCTTTAAATATTTGCTAATTAATCATTTATATTTTGATATTAACTATGTTACAATTAACTTCGATGTACAAACAACATATCATGGACACAACAGCTGGATCAAAACTGTGATTTTTAAATATTGAAGGATTAAAATTGTTGAACTAGAAATAAGGAGATCAAAATTATGTACTTTTAAAAAAGTTAAAATATATGTTTGGTCTATTTACCATTTATTTTTAGTCTTTAAGATTTATTTTTAATTTCTACTTTAGATTCATTTTGATTTTACTTCCTATCGTCAATTTTGATCGCCATTGTAATGTTATACGTACAGATCAAAACTTTAGATGCATCAGTTGCTTTAGGAAGCATAGGTGCTTTAGCTTAATATTTTAATATAAGTATGTTTTATATGCATTAAAACAAGGATATGGCAGTTGCTGCAGCACATATGAACGTTGATAAAAAAAAAATTTGAATGTTGATGAAAAAATTTTAAACGTTGGAGGAGTAATGGTTATAAATAGGAGACAACTTAATTCATTTTTACACAATCAAAACCTTTTAAATTGTTTTCATTTTTATTCTAAAAATTTCTCAGCTTCTTGTTTAATATTTTGTTTTTTCATTCAATGGATCCAAACCAAAACTCATTCAATATGAATTCATAGTATAAATTTATGTCAAATTATCAGCTTTTACCGAACAAAATTTTTGAAACCTCCCAAATTTACCAAACCAACAAATAATCCACGTATGTCAAAATTTCAATATTTTACACTCCCATTTCCATTTCAATCACTACCCATTAACCCTTCAAAGGATCATGGGTTTTCGTAGGTACCAATGGCAGCCAATGTAATGAAAGGGAGGCAATCACACCATCGGAGAAGAAGAAGAAGAAGTCACTTGGAACACAACAAAGATCATGCTTCACCGCAAAGAAGATGAAAGTCTCGTAGACTCGTGGCTAAATGTTTCAAATAAAAATGCAACTGTGCAATAGATTAAAAAAAAAATGGAAGCTTTTTGGTAAAAAAGAAAGTCAGAAAAATACAATAAAAGTATAATAGGTAATAAGATAGACTTAATAATAAAAACTATTCTGAAATAGAGTTAGTAATATTTAAAAAATATGAATTAAAGATGTAACTCGTTCTTATAAAACTGCGTGCATATTATTCTTTATTTATATACTTTAAACATGTTTTTAAACGACGTGAGATACTAAGTTAAATCAACTCATCCTAAATACTCTTGCCCATTCATTCATGTTATATTGTTTTTAGTATGTTAAAATAAATATTTGACTTTGAAAAGGTAACCGATGCTTTGAATTATATAATCTAGTGACTTGCAGAAAAGCAACTAGACATTTATAGAGATGCAAGTGTTTTAAGTTCTTTTATATAGCTACAAATATGTTTGTAGATCCTACATTTTTCTATTATAGCATACCAGTCTTAATTTTCTTGAGAAGATAGTGTGTGGACAAAAAAATTCGAGCAATGGAAAGAGAAAAGTGGGAGACTTAATTGAATGGATGAAGAGGGGTAAATGACAAGAACATTGAGTAGTTCAAATTTAAGCAACAATAACATATTCAAAAACATCACACACATGGTTAATTGATCCAACGGCTGGAAGGTGGTTTTAGAAAGTGGCTTTTGGAAAGTGATGGTTAAGTTCAAAGGTTGCAATATTGATGTGATTTGGTGGCATAATAATGGGTGATAAATGAGAGGTTTACTGTATTCAATGGTTGCAATATTGATGTTGTTGATGCAGTCAAACGTGGATAACAAAATTTGAGCAATGGAGAGAGAAAGAAGTATCAATCTTAATTTATGGACTTTTATTATTTTTATTTTTATTTTTTAAGTGTAAATTATATAAATTTGACTCTCATTGCAATCAGATAGTATTAATATATAAACCGTCAATTCTCTAATATATACAATATTAATGCATGTATTATCAAGTACAAAATGTGACTCTAACGTGAAATGTACTAAGAGAACAAATACGAAATCATCATTTCCAAAGCCTATGCACCATGCAGGTACAAACGTTAGGATTCTAACTTTCTTTCATCTCAATCCAAAATTGTGAAACCAGTGGGGCACAGAGAAGAATATAATTCAAGAGAAAAGTGTATAGAGAGGATGAGAATGAAATCTCTGAAAGATTCCAAATATTATTCACTTGAATTCAATATATATCAATACGACAGAGAGAATAAGAATATATAAGTGTAAGCATAATGGTACAAAAATGAATGTCTTGAACTATTTCAACTCATCACTGAAGCAACGCTGAAACCTGTCCCATACATACATCTGAGACTGTTTAGGGTGACATCGACATCGACAACAATTGAGACTTGACGTAGTTTTCAGTTTGTCTCTCCCTTTTGTCCATTCTAACTCAATCATGTTGCTCCTTATATACAGTCTTATATATATGCGTTTTTTTTACAACCATGTAAAACATGCACAGTGTTAACTGTTAAGTTTACGTACGTAACAGATTAATTAAGTAAAGGAATTAGAATAAATATCTAGCTATCAATAAAGTGAATTTTAAAAATATTAATGTATTTCCTTCAGATATTAACTTCAACATTTTTAAAAATGAATATATCAACATTCCTTCTTCTCTTTTCTTTTTATTTTTTATCTCAAACCTCAACTATTTATACTCTCAAATTAATTCTTTTAGAAATTTTAAAATCTGTTCATTTCTTTCTAAATGTTAACTACTTTTGTTTTTACCCATTTATTTAGACTAATTATATACATTTATTTTATTTTGATTTATATTTTTTAAAAATTTACTTAGATTGAAAAGTTAACCGTGTAATGTATAAGATACTTTGCTAATGATTAATTCTCTGTTTGGTATAGCTCGATTTCATTTACTCATAGTGGATCTTTCAAGAGGCACACAAGCCTAAAATTCTTATAGTATATTACTATTATTATTACTATGGCTAATTGATTTTCTTTTAAAGCGTACTTGACTATTGTTTTACAACAAACAATCATATAGTTTAGATAATATTTAATTTCAAACCTTTTAAAAAAAAATTATTGAGTAAATTATTAAATTTATATTTGTTGTCATCTCTTTTTCATACTTTTGAAATGATTCTCCTTTAGGCACAGCTGGTGGATACATCATATGCATCACTATTGGTGGAACAAAAGTCGATCAGTGTTATAAGAAGGGACTGGCCAAATATATTATCATCATGAGAATGAAAAGTGATCTCTGAGGAGGTATTGAAGGGCCACTATCAAGTACTAAATACTGACTAGCATTGAAAATACATAAAAATGATTTTCAAATTCTGGAAGTTATTAGTTCAAAGTAATAATCGATCATATTATTAATGTGAGGTTTAATTTGTGATTAATTTTATTTTCATATGTTAGATCTTGCATACAAATAGAATTTGAACTGAACTTAGAAATTCAATTCTGTTCTAATTTTCTTGCATAATCTAATCATAAATTCTACAATATATTTCTAAACTAAAAATATTAATATCTTATATTTTCGATTAGAGATCTCACATCATCTATATAAGTGAGAATCAATCCTCATCTTACAAGTTAATTTTATAAGATTAAATTAGACTCATCATTAACATTTCTAACACTTTCTTTCCATCATGGAGCACAATTTTATAAAACCACTTTTGCTTTAAACTCATGCTACTACATCTTTTCTTTCTTTCATGCTAAAATGGGTAAGATGTGTAGGATCTTGAGGAAGCTCAAGTTTTCATAGTATGCAATTGGTTTTCACAAAGTGTAATGGATAACCACTACAGGTTCTATGACAAAGTTGTGTAATTCCTTTTAAGGTGAAGGCGCGGGGATTGAAAAGAACAATTCATGGTGCCTCGGAGTTTAGTTACTGTGATTTTGAAGTCCCAATATTGGTCACTAGCTAAGGATGCTTAAAAAAATGCCACACATAAAGTGTAGTGTAGTCTTAGCCTAGAAAAGTAAAAAGGATATTTGAGTCGTTATGGACCTGATCAACAAACAGCACTTTTATGTACGCAATATAATAACTTCTAGGCAAAAGCTTAGCAGCCACAATGTGTAAGATTAAGAACATAAAGTTAATGGTGTACATACCACTATTATGGTCAAAAAGCTTCAGTTTCCCTTTTACACCTTTTTTTGAACCCTGCTTTATTCAGTAATAAGGAAATGGTATGTAATTATTTAAATCATTGGATGGAGGATCAAATCAGGAAAAAGCTTTTCGTATCTTTGTACATTTTTTGATGTCTTTAATTAATGCTATGTGCTATATAACAGACTCAGTTGCTCCTAATAGAATATATTGAACTAGGATTTTTTAAACAAAATCTTGGGTACAGGTCGTGTGGATGGAAATTTGTGATTAAGATGAAATTATGTTTTTCCGTTGATATTAATTATTAGTAAAGTCAATATTTCATATAATAACACGATGATAAAAAAATGGTAAATATATAACAAACTCAAATCTTGAATTAGATTTTAGGTTTAAGTCTGTTAGATAAAATAAATGTAGTAAAGAATTAGATTTCATTTAGTTGAGTTGGTCTGTAGATTATATTTCCAGAAATATTATGCATCTTCTATCGTGATAAGATGAATATAACTAATTTAATTTTGAAAAACAGTAATTTAATGGTGTACATGTTATGAAAAAATCTTTTAACCAAACACATTTTCATGTCAACCTTATTACCCAATCAACTGTCAGCGAATTACATATATATTGTATTTCTCACTCTGATGGTGCATATTTCAGTTATCAATTAAATATTTACATATATCTATTTCTCAATCTGATAATGCGTATTTCAGTTTACATATTTTTTTTTTCATATCTATATTCTATTTTCAGTATGTCTATTTTCTCTTTTAAGTAGAAATGAAAAAAAAAATGCTGGAACAAAACTCCACCTAATATTTCTGTGTTCACATTATGTGAGATTATTTCTTAAAAAAAAAATAATTGAAACATTACATTCCCTCCTTCTATCTACTATGGTACACGAGAGCGCATGCAGAATATTTAAGCACATAGAAAAAAAGAATGGACAGAAAGGGGAGAGAGAATAGGAGAAGGGTTTTTGGAGTGATGCATAGAATTGAGTGATAATAGAGAAAAGATGAGTGCATGCACACTGAAACATATTTTGGAGGTAAGCTAGGAAAGCAAAATAGAAGAGAAAGAGAGAATAAGGTGTGAGTTAAGGGAACATAGGAAAACGCCAAAGGGAATGAAGCCAATGGTCACCGCACACTTAAAAACTTTGGCTATGTCTGTTCCATCAACAAAAAAACAAACAATTTATGTTTCAAGAATTTGAAGAATTAACGTACGCGTGCCCGACACCAACAACCCTTCCTTGTTCCTTGTGGCTCTCCTTTTCAAGTTCTATCACCCAACATAATATGGATGGATTCTCTTTGCAGTCCCTAACCCATCACTTCTCTCAAGAGATAGGACTAGATTCTACTTTCACACTTTTTGCTCCTTTCGTCATCTTTATAACCTACTTTCTTCATTTTCATCCAACTATTTCTTTTTTCCTGCCTTAACACATATCCATCATCTTATAATTCTTAAGATATATTACACTGCAATTAATATTGATTCTGGATGAATTTTAAACTAAATACAGTTTAGTAGCTGTTTGATTTTAGATAAATTTTCAATATGTTTAATTTTGTATTAGAGAAGAATCCGAAATTAAATGAATTAAAGTAATTTTGGATAATTTTGTGTTAGATAAAAAAGTTTATATTAGAATTTACTACAAACTTGATTTTTATTGTGATATCACACAAATATTAAAATCAATTTTAACTAAAATTATTTTTTTCTGAAAATGAAGTTCACTGATACTCATCCAAACACATATTTAGTGTGTTAAGTTTAACTTTTATATAAAAAGAAAATCAGCTCCATATATTTAATTTTAAAGAAATCAACTTGTCGTTGTTGTGAACTTTCTAAGTGGTGAGTGAGTCTTGTTTGTGTATTGTTAGGCTTTATAACAGTGATTTTAATCACAATGTGGAGAGTTTTTACAACACACAACACTGCATCTGGGGTTGCATTGGTTGTATTTATCTGTGATTTTCTGCAACGATGTTGATAAACGCAAAAAAACTCTCACCGCTGCATCAGTAAGATTTAATGATATTAAATAAAATGTTGCTGTATATTACTTTTACTAAAATTTATTTAATTAAAAGTATAAAGCATGTTAATATAATTTATGATATGGTTCAGATGAAATATTATTTAAAGTGTTATTAAAATTAATAAAAAAATTATATTTATATAATACTGTTGAAAATATTTTCAAAAGTCATATACAAAGTAGTGTTCAACAGTGACTATATCCAATATCATGAGTTAAACATTTTTTATTCTGGATAAGCCAATGTATATAGAAAAATATTAATTGTTGATAGAAGTCATTCTCAATATCTTTAATATATTCCAATGCTTTAGGATATTAATTTCTAGCTTTTTGTTAAGGAATATTTGGCCTAAAAGAAAAGCATTTGCATAGGGATTGGAGTATTCTTTGTGCTTCTTTTAACATATATTATTTGCTTATATAAAAGAGGAAAAACATCTTTGTCGTTTAAACAAACTAAGCTAGGGTTGTTGAAGGGGAAAATATTTTAATATTCATAATGTGAATCATGGTGTCTACCTAGATTCTGATTTGCATGGAAAATTTAAGAAACCAGGTGGTGATATTGAATTAATGATATAAGCTTTTTCCCTTTAAAAAGACTCCACTTACACTCTTAGTGTCATCATTGCAACTGAGTTGGTGGGTATGCATGGTTACTTTAACACCCTTTCATATCAACTTTGTTTATTCTTTTTTGGTAGGAATGAAGGAATGAATGAATGAATATATGTACCTTTGCTTGATCTTCTAAATTTCCTCTTTCTTAGTTTATTCTCATCCCTTGTGCCACTACTTTATCACACTTTGAATGTGGGAATAGTGGGAAATTTTAAGGTTGGTTGATTAAATTATAACTTTGCTCATTAATACTTAATTACCAAGTGATTACATGGCCACGTGCATTAATATTAATAGTGGCCAGTTAATGCTAAAAAAGAAGGGTGAACAGCTATCATGGTTTCAGTGATTGTTCGAAAAATCTGGTGTTTCTGTGTTGGAACGTACGTTTTGCAGTGTTAATAGATGGACACAACAGTAACCATGACAACTGTTATTGTTGTCGTCGTCTAATTTAATGGATGGGCACTATTTGATTTATTTTATTTAAGTTTAATATATGATTATCGATAATATTTTAAAAATATATGAAAATATTATCTATTAGTTTTAGTAATATTTTAGTAAATTTTGTAGCTGAATTATGTCATAAGATGTTATTACTTATTAATAACATTTTTATATCTTTGTGACATTTTTCATTAAATAAATATCGTTGAAAATATTATATATTAATGTTTTTCAAATATTAATAAATTACTAATTATCAATTATATAATATTGTTATAGTCTTTATGGTTTCCATGCAAGGATAAGATGTTGTTTTCATCATGTTGGTATTGTATATAGCAGAAAAGAACCTGCAAACGCATTAACTTCAACAGCAATTTAATAAATACTAACAAACACACGTGGACTACTGTTCTATTTTTATGTAATTAAGTTTTGTTTAAAGAGATAATTGGTGAATAAAAAGAAAAAAAAGAGAAAATAATAACAATAAGTGAAAATATAAAAATTATGTAAGAAAAGTGAAAAAATATGAAAAGATAAAAATAATACGAGACAAGTGAGGATCACGTGTCCTTATCAAAGTAAAACTTATAAGAAATAATAGATTCATTCATTTTAATTTCTTTTAAAAAAACTAAAAAATCATAATAAATGGATAGACATGAGTTGTGAGAAATAAAATATTTAATAAGAATAAGAAATTATATTAGTTTTAAATTTTATTAAAAGTAGCGTAGACACGAAAAATAACGATCGAAATTGAGAAACATAATAAAAAAAAATAGGATTAAATTATTTAATAAAAATAGAAATAAAAATAGTTTAAAAAAATGTAATAATTAAATCATAAATATATACTTTAATTTTTATCCATGATATTTTGCTACACGTATTTAGATATTGAAGTACATTCATACATAAGTCATGTTGAAAGTTTGAGCGGGAAAATTAAATTGAAACTACTACGGGAAGTGATCACTATCTTATGTACATGTGTAAGAAAGATGTCTTTTAGAAGAAAAAAATAAGTGCATAGAAATAGGAGTAAAGAAGTGCATTGGAATAAAATCTAATTAAGAAAATATAGGTAATAAATAGTTAAACTAAGTTTCTAATATATTTCTGGTCTTGCTATCTTACGACAAATGTTTGATTAAGAGGGTACATTAATTTTTTAATACTTTAATAATAAATAAATCTTGTCCCCATACTACTTGGAACCGTAATTAATTAAGAGATAAATGAGATTTGATCAGATGATTAGTTTAACCTGAAGGGAAAAAATGCAGTTTAGATGTGGAATCAGACTCTTTTAAAGTAAATAATTTAATTTGAAAAGGTAAAATATTTACCATCTGCATATAAGTAATATCAATTGTTATATTATTTTAATATATAACGGTTGAAAATTGGTATGTTATCTTTGAAAGTAAAAGTCTAGTTTAGAAAGAAAAATCTTATACATAACTTCAAACAATTCAACTGTAACAATCACATTCATTTTTGTCGATGTACTAATGTGATTCTTTTATACGTACACAAGTTAAAACAAATCAAACTTTGTATAGCAGTTTTGTTTTATGTTCAAAACATATTAAAAATAAAACACAAAACATATATAGCATGTGGTTAAAAATAATATATATAAAAACAAACATTCCAGTTTTATTTATTTCATTTTTATTCTATCGGTAAATCAAATTAATGCAACCGTAAATTCCCTAACCTCTGACTACCATGGTAGTTCGACAAAAATAAGACATTATATCTTTAAAATTTTCCCATCACAAAAACTTTATAAGAAAAATAGTTTTTTTTTTTTTTTCTTCTAAGCAAGGGAAATTGAAGTTATATGGTTTCAGAAGGCATGATAGGGTGCAGAATTCAGAACAAGGCATGATCTTTTCTGGGCTTTAGTTTGGTGAGGTGATAAAATTCCTGCTTTGGGCCTCAGCTTTTGGCACCCACTAACATGACACTTTTATGCCTATGCTGCTTTGGGTCGTGACAAACCCTGAACATCGACCATCATATTCCGGAAATGTTTATGTAAGTTTTCTTCAGAAACTTCACATCATGGGTCCTGTCAATTGTCAAACGTCCATAATAGGGTAAATTTGCTTGATGTGATATATGGACTATGCTTTTCTCCAAGTAACGTTGAAAGTTACCGTAAAAATTAAGGTAGATTGGATCCAAGGTAATATATTTCATAATATTTTTGTACTATTACTTGTTTTCTATTTTATCAATTATTTTATTTATTTATTTATCTTTCTGTTATGAAGCAAATTATATAAATTTTGTGCACATGAAGAAAAATGGTAACAATTAAATTGATATGATCACATTGATACATATGTGTTTTAACATGAGATAAAAAGTCAAGGTTATCGGTGTGAAAATGGCAAACAACTAGAGTTACAATCATCAAAAAGAAAACACTAGAGTTTGACAAATTTGATAAAATTGTCTCATTAAACAACATCTTTTGTAGTGCATTAGGTTGAAAAACCTGTCAAAAAATATCACATATGTAAATAAACTCATTAATTACTGGTCATCCAGACGAAAATTTCAAGAGCAGTTCCAACAACTAGTCAAGCGTTGTGAATAAAATAATAGTGTTCATATTTGATATATTTAACAATTCAAAGAGTTTATTCCAAACAGTTGATTAATGCTTACCTACAAATAAATAATTCAATAATACAATTATAATTTCTAATGTTTATTCTTATTAATAATGATTACATTATTAATTGTTATATTAGTAATTCCTATGAGATAATGATACTAACTATTTTCATTATGTGTATACAATGACATAAAATAAGAACAAAATAATATTATATATATAATTAAAAGAGAAGGTAAAACGTGTTACTTAAGCAAATAAGTCCTGATTATTTGCAAAAGTAATGCAATTTATCTTATTCATTATGCATAATAAGATTAAAAAATGAATTATATTTAGACTACATCTTATAAAAACTTGCATGTTCCCAAATTAGCATTTGATGTTGAGTACATATTTTTCATTTATAATGTGCAAAGACTTCGTCTAGAGTTTAAATTGGGTGAATTGAACTCAAAAACAAATAAACAATGATGTGATTTTGCCAATATTACTTGCCTTAAAAAACCAAGGTACATTGGGTCTGAAATTCTGCTAAAGGGAGGCTTGGTCGCTTTGCTTTGAAAGTTTAGTATTAGTATTCTCATCATTAACAGATACCATACCGTCATGAACCCAAAGTTTTAATTAGGTTGAGTTCCTATATCACTTGCCCCTCTTGTGAGTGAGAGCACTTTCTTTTGAGGACCTCGTTCTCCTTTCTCAGTTTCATGATTTTCTGCTTAAGTGTTTCCACATGCCAATTTGCTGTCATTTCCTGCTGCTGGTCAACCATCTTTGCTTTACAAATCAGCACTGTCAGGGTACAGAAAAGCTTCCCACTTATTTTTAGGTAATATAAGACGAAAATGCTCAATATATAACGATAAACTCATCTTGGACGGAATAGAGACATCAGACATGGGATGATGGGCATAATATCACTCTTACATTCCTTTTCCAGATTTTGGATTCTTCTGTTTAACTCATTCTTTTCTTCCTGTTCAACCGCTAGACAGTCTTTCAAATCCTGAACCTCAGAATTATCTGTCAAATGATATAATTGAGCAAAGAAGACAAATCTTCAGACCATTTGACCTAAATATGGATATATCACAAACTTGAGGAAAAGAAAATTCATACATTTAGTGGTAAACAAAGTGCCTCACATTTTGATTCCACTTGAACATGGATTTGGTCCAACCTCATTGCTTGAACCTGCATATGGCTTTTATGTGCACCTAAATCACCACGGAGTTGGCTTATGGTTGCTTCATATTTTGCTTTCTCAAGCAAAGATTCTCTGACATAAGGTCATCCCAATGACCATCAACGTCAGAACAAAACTTCAATTCAGTGATTGACATATTTTTCCAAATAAAAAACTGAATCAGTGGTTGAAAATTCATATAGTCCCTGAACGATGAGAATTACACGTAAGGACCCCAAATGTGCATTCTTCAGTCAAATTAATCCCCTTGTCACAAATCTCAATGAATAATTTAACTAACAAAATACACATTCAAGGATCAACTTTTGACAATTTAACATGTTTGTTTTCTCATTTACAAGATTTAAAATGTTGAGATTTTTACAACTCCCTATTGCAGCTTCTCTATATGGAGTCAATTTTTTCACGCAATGATGTAGTCAGCAAATCAGAATTATTAAATGAAGATCAAATCCATACATGGAATCCGGTTTCAACTAGAATATATCGAATTATTGAATGAAGATCAAATGCAAATGTAGTCATCAAGTTTTTCATGTGGACTAAACAGACTTAAAACATGTATTACGAAATTTGAGTCATATGATCTTCATCTAACAATTGTGATTTGTTTATTGCGTGACAATATGGAATCCGGTTTCAACATTGAAAAACATTCTATATGAACATATAGATACCACATAAGTAATTTTCATCTATCGAGGACTAACATATCTTTCAAAAATGAATTTGACTATTTACTCCGAAATTTTTACTAAATCATCGTTACTTACTTAACTTGAGCTTCTAGACACGCAAATTTTTGTTCATATTCTCTCTTAATCAAGTCCATGTCCTTCCGATATCCCTGTCCAAACATAAAATCCGAGTTCTCCAAACCTTAATATATCATCCAGCAGGGTTGTTAATTTTCTCCTTCTTATCGTACCAGAAAAATTCAAAAGCAACTCACATCTTCTTTAAACAAAACTTCACTATTCGCTCTTTCCAATTCTTCTTTCAAATTCAGGCATTTTGTACGGTAATCAAGCTGTTTGTCACAACATCACTTAATTTTCAGTTAACCATTCCCAAAAATATTACCAAATTTAAATTTCAGTCACAAATTAAATCCACAGAAGTTCATAATCGAAGCACCTGATCCGCCAGATTCTTCAACGAATCCGCATACAGTTTCGCCATCCTGTCATTTTCTGCAACATTACAAACCAATTGTAGCTACAAAAAATACAGCACGTGAAATTTTTTTAATGGATACATTAATATATTTGCTAACCTCTTTTTAGAGTATTGCAAGCGATTTGGAGAGATTCGCGCATTTTGAACTCTGTGTTGTAGTTGGATTGCAGCAACTTCATCTCTGAAATGCAGCTCTTAGCATCCTGAACAAATTAACGCAAAATTGTAAAATAATAATAATAATAATAAATCAATGCGTTAGGAGTAAGCGTTGATGATTATTGAAAAATGATTATAGTGTGTGTTTGCTTCGAATAATAATACATCGTAGATCTGATCAAACGCCGAGAGTAATGAATCCATTTCTTCGTCACTAGTTGCCGCCATTTTCTTTTTGTTCTCTTCTGAAATTCAAAAATTCTTGCTCCTGCAACGATCTCCTAACGAGTAATATTGGTATTGGGGCAGAAGTAGGCTTTGGCCCAATTTGAATAAAAGCCCATTTGAATTATTGCATTTTTAATTATTACACGGTTTAATTGTTAATTGTAAAATTTTAATCATAAATACAACAATAAATACGCTATATATTCTCGTCTAATCATTGAATAAACTTATAGTAATATTGTTTATATTGTTTGTTGACTTTCGAAATAATTATTGTTAAAGTTATATCTGAGATATTTTTAATGAGTTAATAATTATGGATGAAATTTTAATTGTTGATAAAACTCTTAAGTACATTCTCATCACATTAAATAAATAATATTCCAGAGTAAATGTTATCAAATTTTTTCCATATAACAAATTTTTGATGCACATCGATCCAATAGTTGCATTAATAGTTTTTGTCAATACATCATGTACAAATTTTATGCAATTTAAAAATTAGTTAATGCTTCATTAGATTACATCATTTTAATATATCATATATTTTAAGATATAAATAAATGTCAGTTATAAGATTTCGTGTGTAGAATTATAATTTATCTAAAAAAATTTAAAGTTGTCAGTTTATCTAACATGTGAATGAACATTATCATATTGATCATTGAGACCACGAAGGAACTGCATAGCCTGATCTTGCAGTTTCCGTTGAGCAAGAATGGAAGAAACTTTACAAGAACATTTAATAGTGGAAACACAAACAGGAACTTTGCAAGAACAGTTTCCTACCACTCACGTACTATTGGCGTTCAATGGAAAAACAAACACAATCAATAAAAGCATGGTCATCTAGACTGCCATAGGATTTGTTCATCAATCTTGCTCATGTTCTCATCATCAAGGCATTTCCAAGTCATGATTCTTTGCACACCCATCCAAGACTTCTTTCCCTTCTCAAGTTCAGCCATTATGATCCTCGCTCTTCTTGGCCACCCTGCCTTCCCATAGCCATGGTATCCAAAGCCACCGCCATAACAAAACCATATGCCATCCAAGTTTCCACAGAAGTCATTCGTGTGGTCGTGGCCTATGAACACTGCCTTCACATCTCCCATGGAGACAAAGGTCTTCAAGACCCCAGAGTTCACCCGCGAACACGCCACTCCCTCTTGAAATTGGCCCACAATCTCTTTGTAGAACAGCTGTATAATTTCTGGGATTGGTATGTGGAAAAATGCAAGTGCTGCTGGTTTAATTGTGGAAATTGCATCCGTAGGATGAAGAGGATCCAACTTCTGCCCCTGTTAGTGTGTGACCTGCAAGATGTTAATAAGATCTAAATCTTGGAAACCTCCCTCAAGGGAATAGAAATTCCGTGTCCTGTGAATAACAAAATGCATGATTCAAGTATAGCATGAGAAATAAATAATATTGTGCTGATAAAAGGACTAACCTTTTTCTCTCAACATTCAGCCCTTTTATTTTTAGTTTTGAAAGAGGTAGAGAAAGCCAAAAAGAAGAGTAAAATATTCAACTTATTGCTCCGCCCCTACATATTCATTATTAAATAGAAAACCATGGATGCATGCTATAGTGTGATTTTATGCCTTTATGAACCTTGTGTATTCAAAACAGAAATTTCTTCCATATCTTGCATGTCTGAGTTATTTTCTAAGTTTCCTAAGGCCGACAGGCATTTTTCTCGCCTAGTGATTTAAGTAAATCTGATAGTGTGTGTGTACTATATACACAATACTTTCCCCACAAGCCGCTTTGTTCTATTCCCCTTGCAACTTTTCTGCTCTACAATTGAATGAATATTATGTAACAATGCGCAAACCTATCAGGTATATATTATTCTTTCACAGTTCCCCCAGCAAATATAATTGTAGAAAAATGTATAAAATCACCACCAAGGAAAAAAAAAGGAGAAAATTATGAAGATTGTATTTATTTGCAAAAAAATAACACAGAAATACAAGTCAATGAAGACATGTCAACATTGAAGTATGGACAGATAACATTTAGTCTCTTCATAATCATCACCAAAATTAATTTGCTTAGCAACCACTGACAATATTCAGATTTTGTTGTTACCTGGAATTCTTGAGAAACACGACGAAGCCACTGAAGTTGAGATTCCTTGATCCAGTCATAAGTTCGAATTCCTTGATAAACAGCCCTGTCTCCACTGTCAAGAAAGAAGAGATTCAAAACAGTGCTGTTTGCCAGCATGGAACCTGGGGCACCATACACTCTTAGGTCATAATTGCCAAAGCCATCAATTTTAGTGAGATCATCATCTGATGGATTGATTTTTGAAACTGAATAATCCATAAGGGAAATTAAGGTCATTAATTCTTCACGATTCATAGTTGATTCTTGATCATGGTTTCCCAACACTGCTGCCCAAGGAAGTCCCGATTCCATAGCAGGACCAAAGGCTTTAAACAGAGATTCTGCAGCATCAGGTGCACTTGATCCAAATATATTATCCCCTAATTGCAAGAACTGAATACATGTTAATTAGGCAGTAAGCACATGCAAAAAGAAAATTAAAAATAAAAAAATAGACGGACACTCATGGGTAAAAAAAAGGCAAAAAATTCCTGTTGACTACCATATGGCAACCATCAACAGAACAACAAAAGTCTTATAATTAAAAAGGTGCAAGACGAGAATTTCTCATCCTATTAAAGCACGCCTATGAATTACAAGACACCATTAGTTCAGTCAAAAGACAAATTTGTGATGAATGATCAATATTAATTAGTGTTACATTGGTAGTCAAGAACCTAACACAACCCACCTCCTTTGCTAGGGTTTGGGACCAGCTATGATACTTGACAACTATGCAAAACTAATGAATGTAGATAAGGTGGTGTTTCATTTGTGCATAAAAAATAAAGTTTATTTGGTTTAATTACACATTTGATCATGAATCTGTTCAAACATTGATTGAACCGTAAGTGTAAATTTGTAAATTTAGCCATTGGACAAGCAAATTTAATGCATTTTGGTTCCTAACTAACATCAATTGTCTAATAACACAGGCTACAAAATCGTAGTGGCAGAAAAACCGAAACCCTACAATATCCATTTTTAGCATGTAAAGATATAATCTTGCATGTGAATTTTTGTTATTTTTTAAATTCATGGTAAAACAAAACAAGATTTTATATAGTACAACTGTAGTTAATTAGAGTGTAAGTGTGGATAAAAAAGGAAAGAAATGAAAAAAGTAATAAAATAGTACCAGTAAAAGCAATAAAATCAGGATCGTGAGCGTGAATGAGACGCTTTAAAAAGCGAGTGGTGTTGAGATCGGAACAAAACTCGAACTCGGAAGCCAACACGTCCCTGCACCGGGTTATGCTGCTTCCGGTGCCTAAGTGCATATCAGCCACCTGCCACGTCGACATGGAAACACTTTCAAAGATTTAATAAAATTGATTTTGAAGATTTCAAGAGAGAGAAATACCTGGAGGATCTTGAAAGTACCGTCGGAACGGAATCGGAGGGGAAGATTGGGGAGGTTCTTGATACGCACCGTTTCGTTACCGAGTAAGAGTTTGCGTAGTAAATGGTTTTGCGTGAGATGGAGAATTACGAGAATGAAGATGAGGTAAAGGAAAGAATGTATCCAGTTTTGTGAAACCATTTTGTTTTCTTTGGCACAGATCGGAACTCGAAGCTAATCATTTGGTCGTTAACAACTGTTACAATAACTGCATCTTAATTTGTTAACCTCTCACCTCTGAAGTTTTTTTTTTTTCATCGTGGGCCTCTCGCTTCTTGGGCTTTGCTATTTACTATAAGGAAATGACTATTAGATAATTAATTATAAATGAATAATTAATTATAAAATATGAAGAATGAAAAATATTATTTTATGTATATAAAATATAAAGTGAGGAAAAAAAAATATATATATATATTTTTTTTTTGAGTGGATTGATTAATTGATTATATATTGTAATTATTAGTAAAATAAAATTATTTATTATTTTTATTTAATTAATTTTTTCATGCAATTCTTTATTTTTTTAATGTTAAAATTTTCCTTTTTTCTTTTTTTATTTTATTTTTAAGTGTGTTTCATGTTAGGTATTGTTCTCAAAATAGCATTTCGAAATTGCGTTTAGCATGCTGAAACAGTTAAATAAGATCTAAAATTAAATAAAGTCAATAATTTTATAACAGGAATTTGACTAGAATAAAAAAAAAATGGGATCGCGTGACTTAACCAAGTCATATATTGTCACCGATCAAATTATACAATTACAATCAAAACCTATCAAGTTGCACTGAGTCAAATGTATGACTGGTCTGATTAATAATTCAGACTAATTACGAGTTTAGTTGCCAATTAATCTAACCAATCAGGTTGAGGCAACTAATCTAACCAATCAGGTTGATCTGAGTCAATAATATAATGTAGTTCTATAATAACAATAGAATAAGAATTATTGTTAAGAATGACTGTGTATTTTTTTGCAATTACAAATAAAATAAGGTGCAATTTACAAGAAAAATTACTGTGTATAGAAACAAGTCTTAGTGATAATGTGTCTTTTGCATGTCTATGAAGTAAGTCCAACTCAATTTTTTTACACCCACACTGTTATTTTCTGTTTTTTTTTTTCAATTCATCTCCAACTAATGGCCTGTGATATTAAAGGAAGTTTAACTCAGATTGTTCCACAAACAAAATATGTAAATCATTGTAAATTTTTTTAAATCATGTTGAATATAAATAAAATTGTGTGAATACTTATGTATTATTAGACATATAGAAAAGATAAATATAAAAATATCAATCACTAAAGTTTAGATTTTTATTTTTCTAATGAGTAGGATCATATCAAAATTTATAAAACTCACACTTCCTATACTCAACTAGCTGAACTACGTCCTCTTCCGTTATAAAGTTTTAGATTCAATAATAAGTATGGTTGTTATAAAAAAAATATAAATATAACATTATGTATTCATGAATTATTACCATTAATTTCCTTATCTCTTGATAATTAAATATGAAAATAGTTTACACAATTTATCGGAACATGTAACTTAATTCACAATACACAAAGTCCAATATATTTGTTAAACATAAATTTAAATTAAAGATTTTCCCAATGACTTAAATATATTTTTTATTTACAATTTATTATTGAAAAATTAAAAAAAAAAGACTTATTTTAAGATTAGAATTATATTTTTGTATGACACTTATAATAAAATGAAAGTTATAATAAATGGAATGAGTAATTCAAAGGAGCTTTAAATGGGTGACACATGTATTGCCCAAGATATTCTAAGTCAAACTTGAGATAGCTAGGAGTATGAATGGTACTAATCATCACATCATTATTATTATTATTATTATTATTATTATTATTATTATTATTATTATTATTATTATTATTATTATATCACCAATCGTCGCATTATGAACAACGTGAACCTCCTAATTGATTTGTTGTAATGTCTCCAACATTATATTTGTGATAAGTATATGATTCTAGAACATATATAATGTTATATTTTAATTGGTGGATGGGGTTTCAATTAAAAAAATCGTGGATGGACTTTATGACTAACATTTTGATAGTGATTTATAAGAGAAAAGAAAAAAGATTTTTTAATCAATAGTGACTTTTCTTTTATTATTATTGGTTGGAATAAAATACAATATTAAAAAAATTGTTACAAAACTCATGTATCGTAATTAATTAATTTAGTTAAATCAATCACTTAGCTTTCAACGCCATCCATCAACTACAATGACAAAGGACAGTCTTGTTCATTTAGACGTGTTTCATTATTATTTGAAATTCCAGTTGTGCCCTTATTAATAATCACCTAAATCACACGTACAAGTTCATATAAGTCAAAGTTCTACGTTAAATTAAAGTCATAAAATATCTTGTTATTAGTTATTTTGTTAGGGTGTTATTAGTTAGTATTTTAAGGTTATGATTAAAAAATGAGAAAGAGAAAATATCTAATATATAGATTATAGATGAATATACACAAAAAAAATTAGACAATGATAATTTTATATATTTTAATAAAAATTTCATTCTTCTAGTTTTTTTAACTAATACCTTTATTTTTTAATTTATCGGAAAATATTATGATTAGTATTTGTCTAATAAGAAACTAGATATTACAACATTTGAAGTTTGGTACATGAGAAAAACTAAAGGGTAGAATTTTTTGGGAGTTATAATGGAAGAGGCTTGGAAAGAAAAGGTGGTAGTGTAGAAAGAATTAGAAATAATTTTAGTCTTAAAATATATGGTTGCACAAGAGACCATCAATATCGTTGGTGTTTATTCACCACAAGTAGAATAACACTTAATCACTTGCATCAGTGGAAGTTAAAAGTTATAAATTGATTTTATTTTTATTTTTTTTAAGAAGTGGTGATAAAAGATTTTGTAAGGATTGCATTGCAGGTGAATCTAAAGAGTCTCTTGTCTTACTAGGTTAGATTGGGTTTTGATTCTTGAAGTTGATTTCGTGATACACAAATAAAAGAGTTGTCAAATTACAAATTGAAGATCAAGTAGTGGCAACTCAAATGAATTAAATATTTGACCTCTAAGGGAAGGTATTGAAAACATATAATTCAGAGTGAAAAGATTTGGGGATGTGATGTTTGAGAAGATAAGAGTACTAAGATTTAAATTTTTTTAAAAAAACTAATATTAAAAAACATAATTGTTTTTTTATTAAGATCTATTCTCTAATAAGAATATTTTTGTTTAATTGTTAAACACTTAAGATTTATTATTGTCTACAAGACAAGACAGTTAAGTAGATTTACTTATCACATCTATTTAATTTAAACGTGATATATATCCACTAAGTATATAATGATTTCATAATGATTTCTTTATATTTAATATCAACTTAAAACTTATGATGACTTTATAATCATTTCTTTACACTTAACATCAACTTAAAATTTATAAATATCTTTTTCATAGTTAAAAAATACACTTTTAAACTTTCACTTCATCTCTCTTATTACCCGCTCTCATTCTCTAAACTAACTTAAGAATGAATTTTTTTTTATAAATATTTATCCTAATTCGATCAAACTAGAAACACTTTGGACCTAATCAGCAGATACCTTCCTCTCAAGATCAAAATCCATCTTCGGCCAAAACATATACTATTTTATTTTGAAATAAATACTATTAAATTTAGAACCTATAAATAATAATTTGAAATTAAAATATGTGATTTATTGTTATTGGAGTAATAAGTAATAAAATCTTAGTAATAATATATGATAGTATAAGAATAAAAACAGATACAAAAATTACTAATAATGCTCTCTTATCGGTTAACCTAATTTTTATAGTTAACCTCATTTAATGTCTCGCACCGGTTGAGATTCTTTCTATAATAAGAAACGGTTTCATACGAGGGATTACCAAGTCTATTGGATCAGTGGTTAGTAATAATATATGAAAGCAACTTAGAGGCTTAATTTGCCCCACCATCAGTCACTTCCCCCTGCCTATGGTAACTTGTATGGGTCCAAATTAAAGGCTCCAAAACTGGGAAAAGAGTTGAAGTCCTGATTTTAAAGTCATGAATTTGAAGTCATTCATTCATGTAATATCATAGGACGAGAGACACAAGTTAGGTCAGCGATCCAGCACCCTCATAAACGTGTGGACTGGATACACTATTCTCTCTACATTCGTTTTTTTGACCAAAATCAATCATGCTGCAATTTATCAATAAGATTTGCTCTGCATTTGTGCAATTGAGATGTATTAGTGTAGTAATTGAGATTGAGAAAGAAAAAGAATATAACAACTTCTATCCAGCACTTATATTAATGCATGCAATTGTGACTCGCAGGTCGGCAACAACATCACATTCACGGGTCAATGGACAAGGAGTCTCAACGCATATTTTTTTTCTTTTTTCTCTTTTTAAGAATTATTATTTCTTTATTAAAGAAAAAAAATGAAAAAATATTTGATAGACTAGACAACTAGTTATATAAATACGAATGAAAGATTAACTTTTTAATCATCTTTTATATCGTTGTTTTTCTCCGCACTCAAAGTAAACAATGAGTTGATTAATCTCTAAACCTTAAATTATAGATACAGTTTGTTCTTTTCATTTAACTTGTTGAAATTTATTTCTCTTAATTTTTTTTTTATTTTCTTAACCATGTTTTTATTCATAAATTCTATGCGATGGTTTTAAAAAATGTAACTAAACGATAACTTATCATTTATTTACAAAATTTATAAAGGAATAAATGTATAAATAGTAATAAAAATGAAATAAATAAATAAACTTTACTATGTTTTATATTCTATTTTTTTTTCATTTTATGCAAATTAATGAGATGTTATGCCTAATTTTTTAGTAAACGTTATTTAGAAATTTTAGATGAAAATACATATTAAAATATTAAAATAATTAAAGACCATATCGTCTTGATTTTATAGTTGAGTGTATATAATTATATAGAGCATGCACTTAATTCTATTCGTTACTTTTTACATTTTCAAGTTACATGTGCATCATTTTAATTAAAGATCGATTGAATGAATTGAGTAAATAAAAAAAAAATTGATAATCAAAGTGTTAAGGGTTATTATGAAGGCGTTGAAATATGTTAAATAAGTGAAGAGTTTCAAACAAATTAAGGTGAGAGACACTAGAGTATAAGGATAGAAAGTCAGTAATTTTATGAATTATCCTGAGGACTAAGAAGAGACAAGTTAAACAAATAAAAAATCTCATTAAAAAACAAGTATATATAAAAAGGATTTTAAAAAGTTAAGGATGTGAGTAGGGTCAAAGTTACCCTAGTAAGGGTTTCAACTTAAACAATAATTTTTATTTACAATGTGCAAAGATTTTAAATTTAATTTCAAAACGCGTCTATTAGCAAGAAATGCATGCAACACATTTCTCGCAACACTTAGATTTAAGTAATTGAGAGAAGAGCATGTGCTGACATTTAAAGAAAGACATGTCTATATGAATAGTAAATTAAGAATAAGATGGGTTGGATGAAGCTAATGTTGTAACTACAAGTCATACACTCAAAATAAACAATTCAATTTTATAATACGCAGCCAATCAGTCACTTAATCACATAATATATATTTATTTTTCTCTCTTCATATTTTATATATATGTATTTCTCTTTCTTTACATTTTATAACCGATTATCCGATTATTTATTAAATATTTTTCCAAAATAAACGTCAACATGTAATCTCTGTAATATAGCATTAATTCTAGTATATATATATATATATATATATATATATATATATATATATATATATATATGAATGTATTTAACATAAAATTAATATCATCTTTGTGCTTCAAACACATTAAACTTGAATTGTAATTGTAGTATGATATGATGTGATTAGCTTATTTGCAATATTTTATTAATACACATAAATTATTCAATAAATAAATTAATAATTCATTATGTACTCTGAAGTAAACTATTTTATTTCTTTACATCATTATTATTTTTTTTATTAGAATTCATATCATCACATTATCCTAAAATAATAATTTGAAATTTAATCACTGGCTCGAGTTAAAAAAACTAAATTTTCATAAAACAAATTGATATACCCAATGGAACCCATGTTTTGTAATGTTTAAAACATAAAAACAAGTCAGTATTATTGTTTATTATTTGATATTTTTATATACTTGAGAAATGGTAAAATGACTAATAGTTGAGATAATATTGGTAGTCAAAATCAAAACACTTTGGAGAGGAAGGAGACAAATAATATAAATTATACACAAGATAATGCTAATATGCTAAATGTGAATGTAGAAAATTTGAATAATCCTAATCAACCAATTCAAGAGGGAAAATCCAAGCAATTAGAGTAGTAAGCCTTTTCCTGTAGCACCATAAAATACTTAAAGAAAAAATTTGTCAAAAATTATTACTACTTCAAATGCTAAAGGACACATTTCTTCAAGCGTGTCAAATCAGAGTTTAACGGATTTTCGACAACAAATGAACCATAGTAATCACTAAAGTGTTAACGGTTAATATGTTAATGCATCACATGACAACTATGTTAAATTCATTATATCAGATAACTAATGAATAATTAGCCATGATGATGGCTCGAATAAGTGATGCCTTTGAAGGAAATGTGCAAAGAATGAATGATCTTAAGAATATGATACCAAAAAATTGGTGAATGAAACAAATACTATAAGTGTAAATAGAATGAATAATGGGCAAAATCAATATCTGAAACCAAGTAGGATTGATATTGAAAACTCAACAATGGTTAACTGAAATCAAAATGCATATCAAATGCGAGGTAATTATTTTGAGAGACATCATCATCAGTTTTTATTTCCTAGAAATGAAAATATTCATAATTTTACTTAAGTTAATCAAATGGTCAAAGAACTTTAAACCAACATGGTTTTCAAGTTGGCCGTTATAATAGACATTTTTTTATTACAGCTTTCATAAAAAAAATCTTTAATGTTAAATTACCAAAAGGTTATAAAATCCTTGAGTTCTCGCAATTTCCGGGAGAATTAGGAGTGTCTAGTTTAGAACACATAGTTAGGTACCAAGTCAATGTAGAAATATAGTCATGAATGAAAATTTAAAGTTAAAAATATTTTCCAAATTTTCAGACAAGAAACACATTTACTCAATTCACTACACTTACACCCAATTGGAAAAACCTTTTCATGAACAATTTTTTAAAAATTAAATGTCAAAAGATCTTATGCAGGAGATGACTATTTGAATAGGGTAATTAAGACAAATGAAATCTAGGTGTTATACTCAAATACCTAAGTATGAATTGGTTCAAATGATTGCTGTTGGTTTAGAGTTTCATATTAGAAAAAAACTAATGAATCAACAATCAAGAGTCTTGCACCAGATTACTAAAAAAGGTAAGAGAAATAAAACAATTGAAAAATGAAAAGAATAAAACTCAATGATTCCACACGTTCGTCAAAAAAGGAAAAAGTAACATTTGTTGCACCGATGAAATGGTCAAGCCATGAAAATAATAATGAGGAGGAAGAAATTGAGGTGAACATTGCTAAGCTGAAACTAAAGGTCTATTGTCAAATATTCAAACCGGACGAAAAAATGGTAAGAAGACAAAAAGACAGAAAAACAACTTTTTACAACTTTTTATTTCTAAAAATGTAATTGCCACTTTAGTCTTTCTTTTATAAATTTTAAAAATATTATAATATAATATTACTTATATAATATGTTTATATCATAATAATTTTATTTTATAAATTTTAAAAATTATCATTTAAATTTTAATAGAATAAATTATTAAAAGAATCTAACCTAATAACCCATTAACAGTTTGCCGTATTCAAACATGTGATGTGAATTTGTGGTTGCGATAAGTTTGGGGAAATTGCTACACAAGTGTTGGTTAGTGGAGAGTTGAGAGATGTTTAATTCAAGGAGGAAAAATAAGTTTAGTTTATAGTCATTTCTAATACGTATTTATTTAGTATTCACTTATAAAGTATATTTATTTCTTCTCCTTTACATTTTATAATTAATTGTCGTGTTACAATTATTTATTAAATATTTTTATAAGATAAATGATTAAAAACTTAAAACAAATAATAAATTATATATAAATTTCTAGGTACTTTCATAATTACACGAAATATTCTTCTATGTTTTATTGTTATCCTATACACAATTTTAATATAATATCTTTTAGTATAAAAAAATAAATAATATTTATATAATTTCATAACATAATTATTCTCAAACGAATATTGTTGTAGTGATAAATAAATAATTAAGTATAATTAAAATTTGTCATTAAATAAAATAATGATAATTCAGTGAAAGACAAATAAAGATAAAAAGGTGGAATTTCCTAGGCAAGTGCATAAAAGGAATGTGTGAGCATTATGAGCGTAAAATGTTAGTGCACAACACACTCTATTCTGCCCAAAGTGTAAACGGTACCTCAAAGTCACCAGCCGCACTTTGACCAGGAGGGAACCCCGTGCCATGACTCAACGCTGTAGGGACACATGACTCATTTCCTATACATATAAATGTATTTATATCATTTTATCATCTTCAAGTAAATATGATAATTAAATATAAATAATTTCATAAAGTTATTCTAATAGATAATATTAATTTAAAATAATCATATAATGAATTTTTAAATAATTAAAATTATGAGATAATGGGAAACATGAATTTTTTTAATGCCTTGTATGTTACAAATTTTTTATTTGAATTAGAATTTTATATCATTATCTATTTAATTAATATTTTTCTAACTACACATTGAATAAAAACATTTATCTTTTGATACATTAATTTCTAACCAATGGGAGAACTTGATTTTAAGAAATTTCTATGTGGGTGAAGTTAACATTTTTGGTATAAAGTATGATTACTGCGTTGTGAGTGGTAAAGTGGCATTTGTGTTCCACCGACATTCACACTTCTATGGCGTCATCACAAGAGTTGAACATGACACATGCATGCACTAACAAAAACGCACTTAAATATAAAAATTCCTCAATTATTAGGGAACTATTTTCTTTTTCTCTATTTTTATTTGAAGTAAATTATCTTGATGGTTTTTATTATTATTTAAATTGTTATAATAATATTTTAATTCTTAAGTTTATGAAATTATGAACATTATTATAATAGGTTTTGAAATTAAAAAATCTAAAATCAGTTCTAAAATATAATTAATTATTATTATTTTTGGTAGAGAAAAGTTTTAAGTCATGTTTTGAAGAGTCAATTGAGTAAATTATTATGAAGCAACTTTTCTTTTTATTTTACTTTTAAATTATTTTATCCTTTTATTATTTTTTCTTTTTACTTCATATTTATTTTCTCTCTTCAATCTTAATTTACTCCAAAACCGAGATAACACTAATACTTTTCTTATAATTGATATTTTTTTTATGAAATAAAAACCTACAGTTAAAATATGTTATATATAACAGTAAAGTACAGAGTTAATCCTTTGTTCCTGTAATTATGTAAATATTAACATAAATTATTTTATATTTTGTTTTGCTGAATTAGGTATATTTAAAAAAGATAAAAATGAAAAATACTTTCAGAGATAACCTCAACAACTAATGAATTGTTTTGTAAATGTAATTTCATGAAACGATCAAAATATACTTTTTGGTGTAAAAACTAAAATAAAATGAAAGATTTATAAATATATGACCAAATTTTTAATATAATATTTTCCCCTTTCTTCTTACAACTCAAACTTTTAAGCAATATTAAAATCAAATTAAAATAGTGAGTTTGGTAAGTGTCCAGTTCATAATCCAACCAATCAAACCATTTTAGCTTGATTAGCACCTTAAAAGTACGACACCCATGCTAATCGTGAAAGATTTTATAAATCCAAGGTGGGGATTGACTTAATTTACTAAGCTTAATTAATCTCAGGCCAAATAATATGGTTTATGATTAGGGTCATTACTTGATTAAAGTAAAAGCGATGAAATGAAAGAAAGCCAAAAATATTAAGTTCTTGAAATGATTTATTGGAAGAAGAGCTTATGAGGTGCTCTTTCCAAATTTCCTCATTATAGAGTATTATTGGGAAATACCTGTTTTTGAGTAGAGAGAAAAATACATTTTTTTTTATAAAACACTAATAAATTTGTCTGAGTTTTTTTTTTATATATATTTTTGTTCTGTTTCGTACAATCTTTGTGTGGTTTTCATTTAAATAATGAACTTTTTTTTTATTTTTATTTTTATCAGAGGCAGTACTTACTTATGAGAGGGAGCACCTGTCTTTCAAAATAATTTGAAACTCAAAACGTTAATAACATAAGATTTTCAATATATCTCAAATTTAAAATTTTATAAGACTTTGGACATAATTTAAAGAGTATTAGATTGATACTTATATTTCATAATTGGTGGATTCATTAATTAGGCACTTTGGACATTGGTTTTTACGATTAGGTCAGAACCCTTGTTCTTAACTTCTTGGAAGAAAGATGAACTTTGCGTGACTCATTATTTTAAAATATAATAATGTTTATCATGATCGCAGCAACAAAAATTAAAATATAAAAAATAAGTGATGGTCAACCGCAATTTAAACCAATAAATTAACTATTTCATATATAATATATACATATATTAATTATTTTTTTTCTTTATATTTTATAAAATAATTAATTAATTAACTTGTAGAACTAGTATTTTTCCAAAAATGTTTATAGATTGAATGGTATGTGTTAGCTTAAGTTTATAAAACACTGTTTAAATGGTTTGGATATTTCTAGGAAGCAGCAGATAGGTTTGTACACAGCAGAGAACACAACAGAATCAAGCAATTTATCTACACGTGAGTAAATTGCAACCCTCTCCCACCCCTATATATATAACTCCCAAGACTCCTCACTAGCCACCAAAAACACACAACACATAAAATCAGAACCATACCATATATTATAAACCTTAATCACCTTTAACATACCATCATCTCATATCATATATTCTTTTCTTCTACCACTTCCTTTCCTTCTTCTTTCATCATGGGGACTATTGGCGATGAGTACAAGCATTACTGGGAGACCAACCTTTTCCTCCAAACCCAAGAGCTAGACAGGTAATAATAACAATAATAATTGTAATAATTAAGTAAATTTCATATGCTATATGGTATGTGATTAATTGGAATAACATAAGGTTTTTATTATTTTTGGTCACGGTTTAGTTGGGGGTTGGATGAGGCCTTATCTGGGTATTACGATTCAAGTTCCCCTGATGGTGCTGCTTCATCAGCTGCATCTAAGAACATTGTTTCCGAGAGGAATCGGAGGAAGAAGCTCAATGAAAGGCTTTTTGCTCTTAGATCGGTGGTTCCTAACATTAGCAAGGTAACAAAATTTACTAGTTGATTATTTAATTAATTACTTGCTAATACGGTTCATTTGGGTTTTGAATTTATAAAAAATTGAATCTGGTGATTGGAAGTGTTATGCTACCATGTGATTTATGTGATTTGTTATCTTTATTTTGTGTGTGTGAGAGTGTTTTAAGCATAGTAAACGAGGGTGAGGTATATTTTGTGAATATGGGTTTGTAATAATGGTGAATAATGGTGTTTGTTGTTGTAGATGGATAAGGCTTCGATTATTAAGGATGCTATTGAGTACATCCAGCAGTTGCACGAGCAAGAGAAGATGATTCAATCTGAGATAATGGAGCTTGAATCTGGAATGCCAAAGAAGAGTACTAGTCCAAGCTATGATTTTGAGCAGGAACAGCTTCCAGTGGTGTTGAGGTCCAAAAAGAAGAGAACAGAGCATCTATATGATTCTGTTACCTCAAAAACTTCCCCCATTGAAGTCCTTGAGGTTAACCCTTCTCTCTCTCTCTTGTATTATTGATACTATAAAAATGATGTTGTGGGGTATTGTTAATTTGTTATTTTGGGACTAAAATAAAATGTGGGGTATTGTTAATTTGTTATTTTGATGCTATGAAGATGATGTGGGGTATGGTTGATTTTTGTGTTGTTGTTATTCATTTAAAGTTTTGTTTGATTTTTTAATTGAGGGTACTTTGATTTTGACATGGTGAGTATAGCTGCGGGTAACATACATGGGAGAGAAGACTGTGGTGGTGAGTTTGACATGCAGCAAAAGGACAGACACAATGGTGAAACTGTGTGAAGTGTTCGAATCTTTGAAGCTCAAGATCATCACAGCTAATATCACTTCTTTTTCAGGCAGGCTTTTAAAGACAGTCTTCATTGAGGTTAGTCTTGTTAGCTACTTTTCTTCATCACATCACCTTCCTATTTATCATCATATATCAATAGTTTTTCTGCAAACATTTTGCCATTGATTTTCTTAAATTTAAATTTTGTAAATAAAAAAATTACAAGAGAGAAAATTTTATCAAGAATAACAACTATTTTAGTAATATGATGGATCCTATGTTAAAAAGAAAAAAAAATATTTAGTAGATAATTATAATACGCAGACAATCAATTATAAAATATGAATAAATAAGAAAATATATATATATAAAATATGAAAATAAAAGAATACATATTTATGCTGTGAAAAAATTAGTTAATTAATTATTAATTATAATTTACTGTAAAATAAAGTTGAAAATTTATTACGGGAGAATTTTTTTTCAATGGAATTAGTGATTAATGAATGGGAATAATTTACATACATAAACCTATACTTTATTTATTCCCATTAAAATAGCTTTGGTGAAATGGTAGGTATGTGAGATCCGGTTTCGATTTATTTACTCGTGCACAATGTTATATAAAATATATTAATAGAACACAAAGAACTTACAGCTAGAAAAAGGGGCCTACATGGTTGGAAACTACGAGACCACTTTAGCAAAAGTGGAAATGTGGAACACCCATTACTGAATAGTATTAGACTTTTGAGAACAATCATGAGGGCTTTAACCAGAATTTCCGAGTACAGTCTGGGTCAAGATTTGTAGTTTTCATCATAAAATGATTATTAAAATTCATAACAAAAATACGTGTCGATGAATGAGTGAATGTGTAAGAGATAAAAAAAACTTGATAAGAGATAAAAAAAGTTAAAGGCAACAATTTTTCTTAATAAAAATTTTGTATACATAGATATCAATGAAATTCAATTCTAAAAAATTTAATCTTGTGCGTCAAACCAACATATTATTTAAAGATATGTCCCTTTCTCGAGAAGTTTGGGTACTTGATTTTGGGTCACTGCCTCTGTCTTTTGCGTCAATACCAAACAAAATTTTTTATCGTGCCTTAATGTTTTGTCATCATTGTGACTTTGAACACATTTACTAAAAGACAAAATTTCATTAGGAGCATTATTGTTATTTTTTTGTGTTATTCTTAATTAAAATTAAAGTCATACAATTTTTTTTAACTATAATTTCTATTATAGCTAACGTAGAAATATTATACCATTGACCGGTCGAAATCCATAATCAATGTAATATTTGTTTCTATTATATGTACATAAACTATTTATTATTTATATTATTTTTATTAAAATCTGATTATTATTCCTTTTATTTATTTGATACAAATTATTAAATATTTTGAAAATTTTGAAACATTAAACAAATTTTAATTTTCTTTATAAAATAATAGAAATATTTGTAGGAAGTTTTTTAGTAGAAGGATCACAGAAAAAAGTGATATTGAATTAGGTAAACCTAGTTCACTACAATTTCTTTTATACAATAACGATAATGAAATTAAAACTTAGAATCTCATGGAAATTATTTAAACCTTTTCTATTACTAAACCAGTCTTAATTTTTTTTTATCAAATTTTATTTGATATTCAAAAGTGTTTTCTCTATATTTTTTAAAATTGAAAAAGAATATTGTTTTGATTGACTTTACGAGTAACTTTGAATGTTATATGTTATAAAATCGATATCTCTGTAAGTAATATTTAATTTTTATTTTTAATATTATAAAACTATGAATACTACATCATTTTTATTTGATATATGATATTAACGTTTTGGTGAATATTATTTTGTCAATACTAATTCAACTACAATCTAATGATTGAATTAATCATGAATCAATATTTTCACCGGTTAAATTGACATGTTTGATTTATAAAACATCACAATTTACAACTCCTTCTAACATGTATATTATTATGGTGGAGTTTAATTTTAAATAAAAATAATGTTAAAATTATTTAAAATATTATATCTAAATTTTGTAAAAGTACTTTTCTAAATTTTTATTCACGCATTAAGAAAATATAAATCTATAGTCAACTTTGGCTGATATATTGTTATTAGTAATATTAATTATGAAATTCCATTCATTTTATATTGTTTGATGCTTTGTGATATATTATATAAATAAAGAAAACTACATTTTTCTATATAAAAAATATATTAAAATAATTAAAGTGGATAAAATTTCATATTTCAATAGACCAAACACTGACATGCTAGCTATTTCCAAATCCCCGTCCTCAACTAACATGAGTAATTCTTACATAAATATACTATCTATAAGTATATATCGAATCAAGAATTTAAATATATTAAAAAACTTTAAAAAATATATATAAAAAAACTTAAAAATTATTGTTAAAAAATGAGTCTAGCTAGGGATAATACGTTTATACAAAATGAGAAAAAGTGGAAATAAAAGTGAAGAAAAAATGGTAAGGGTTTAATTTAAGAAAAAAAAATTTAATTAAAATTTAAAAAATAACAAACATAAAAGATTTTTCTTTAAAAGAAAATTGACAGTTTAAAGAGTAGGAAACAACAAAATATGAAGTTGTCCCTTTCATCCCAAAATATTCCAACCATTACCAACTAATGCTAAATGCTTTGTCGAATTGATTTGCCAGATACAAAGAACTACATAGGGTTGCAACGTTAACGTAATTGTTTTTTATACACATCACATTTGGCAATTAAGGCAAATGAAAAATCACATTTTTTTCATGCTCCTTAAGCACTTCTTTCTCTTCTGGCAATCAATTTCATTTTAGTTTTCTTGACAACATTAACAAATGGGTTCCTAGCATGTTGTTTTAGGGGGGGACCAAAACCAATGTAGTAATAAGTCGTTGTAATAAAGTGAAGTAAAACAATGACCGAATCTGGAAACGTGTTTCTCAATTCTTTTTCTTGTCAAACAAACAATTCCTATTCCATTTATTCTTAGGCGTGTCTCTGACCATGTGGCACCGCGCACGTTCTTTTTATTTTTCTTCTTCTACTCATAATTTGTTTACAAACACAAACATCATTCTTTACGAAACTTCTTCGAAATCACTACGTGCATGACTAATTTCACCTTACAAAAATTTATTTCGAATCTTAAAATACTTAATTTCATTTTGAAGTAACTTAATTATATGATAAAAATCTTCAATCATAAATCACATCATTTCAATTTTTTTTTTAAATCTCACATCACTTATAAATAAAATATATTATATACATACAAATGAGATCAATTTTCACCTTATAAACCTGATTTGTAGGGTTGAATTTACATCACTCGTAATTTTTAACGTTTATTTTTAATACTTAATATATACTGTGTTGCTTCCATGCATGCCTACATTAAAAAGTCCTTGACAGTAGGGTGACAAATAAACTCATACTCGTTGGTATCCATCCGAATCTTGTTCATTGACAGCTGCTTTGATTTTCTACTCATCTCGAATAAAGAATCTTATTTAATTCTTAAAATTTTATTATTTTTATACATATCATTTAATTTAAAATATAATTTATAATTTAACATAAAAAATATTTAAGAATATATAAATAATTTCTTAAAAAAAATGTGTTTCCCATGAACGAAGGTAGGTGACTTTCAAGATTCTTAAGCCTACTTTTAATAAATCTAAACCTGAACCTGTTTCATTTTTTATGAGGCAAAGTGGAAAGAGCTAAAGTCACTCTCAACTTGTCATTGTCCAACTAATGTATCCTATTTAAATGAATTTTCATTTCATTTGAATGTGGTCAGGTTAAATACTAATGTTGAGTCTAAATAAATTCAAACAAAATATTAGAAACTACTAAAAAAATTAAGAATCAAATCAATCATATGTTACTTGAATTGGTTTGCATGGTGTTTTTTTTTACTAAATCATACTATTTAATTTAGTCTTACACAAATTATTCACCATAGTAAACTAATAAAAGTGTGTTTTACATATTTTTCTTTAGTTAAATATTAATTAATTTATATTATTAATTTTTGCTTTATATATTTTACAATTTTAGTATAATTTACATAATGAAATTATTTTATAATAATATTTAAATTTAAAAAAACTTTTAAAACAAAAGTTAAACAAAACTGCGGCGCCAGCAGCCATAACAGAGTAACAAAACGTTGAAATTAAAGGGGTGTGTGTGTGTGTTGTTTGAACACTATTTGATTGTTACACGGGTCTTCGTTTGGCTTTGTCGTTTATGAGAGAATTCAAAGAGTATTGTACCTGGGGTTAGAACCATCACGTTCATTCACGAATCAGGAACCTTCTTATTTCCCAAACACATAAAACGTGTTTTTATACTCAATTTTTGAAACCCAAATTTTCAAATGAAAAAACGAGGAAAACGATAGACACAATAGTGCAATGTATTTGAATTGTTTTTAATGGTTACTTGAAAACCAAGCTTGCTTACGTGTTTCTCTTTGTTTATTTTTATTTCATATACCAAACAATATTGTATCGTCACGTTTAGGGGTGTTTATATTTTTTAAAAATATTTATTTTTAAAAGAGAGTGAAAGAGAAAAATATAAATTTTAAAAATAAATTATAGTATTCTGTATTTTAAACAAGTCAGACACGTAATTTAAGATTAATCATTAACTATTCATTTTAATTACTATTTTTTTTTCTGTTGCTACTGAAATATTTACTATAAATTAAACCTTGCTTGCAACAGCATCAATGGTGACATGCTCATTAAAAATCAAATACCAACCACGGACGATT
This sequence comes from Hylodesmum podocarpum, assembly GCA_026586105.1. Lineage (NCBI taxonomy): Eukaryota > Viridiplantae > Streptophyta > Magnoliopsida > Fabales > Fabaceae > Hylodesmum > Hylodesmum podocarpum. Next base: position 1,909,185 of record JALJEV010000493.1, on the reverse strand, counting down.
CTTTATGCTAATTATACAATTATTAATGACAAAAACTAAAGGTTAAAGGTGTTTGGAATCTGAGATTACCTCATTCGGATTTGTGGTATTATTAAAATATAATGCATTTCAAAATTTCTAATACATTGTTTTTTATTTCAAAACTTTTTCTTATATCCAATTTCAAATTTATCAATTGCTTTTCGTGTTTATTTACGCATGGTTTTTTTAAGAATATTGTTAATAATCAAATATTAAAAATATTATCAATATATCTTATCTAATTTGTAGTAAATCTCTTACATGCATGATTTTAGTAAAAAGAAAAAAGAAAAGAATTGTTAATCCTTTAATTATACTACTAACCCTTTATTATTATTATATATTAATAAGAGTTAGGATACTTATTAGAATGCACTTATGTATATGAAATCAAAGTGAGTTATTAATTAGTTCTTAATTAATGTCAACTCCAAAAAGATACTCTAATCAATTATATGACTGATTAACAGGGTATTCAATATATGTCTAAAAGTTCATAAATATATATTTAAAACACATCATAGATAAAGATGTTTAAGAAATATTAAAAATAAATAAATTAGTGCCGCACTATCTGTCTTTCTAAAAGTAAAAACAGTACTATATATTATAATAAACATACCATAGATACAGATGCTTGAGAAATATTAAAAAAGGAAAAGTGCTGCACTTCCTAAAAGTTAAAACAATAGAAATATACTATATAGTGTGGACGTGATTTTTTTCCTCTAAAATATATCAAGCTTGACAAGTTGTTTCTAATTCAAGACTTTTTATAACCCAGATAATGTCATTTTCAGTTACAATTTCTACGATATTTTTTTATTACAGAATAATAACTACAGTGTAAAATTTTATATTATAAACTAATTATTAAAAAATTGATATACTTTTTAAAGTTATTATTATAAAAATTAACAAAGTTTTTATTCAGGACAGTTTATTGGGTATATTTTGTATGTTGTTAATGCATGTTTAATCTTTTTAAAGTACTTTTTTTTTAATCATCTTTATAAAGTTTAAAAGAATAACTTAATATGGAACATGTCTTTTTAAGTTATTTTTCACGAAATCTTTTTTATATACAGAAGCTTTTAATCAATGATAACAAAAGTCAAAATTGTGTATATTTTAATGGTAGTGGTCACATCGGACAAGAACAAAAAATTGTTTAAAATGGAAGCTAGATAGAGGAATCCTAATCAGATTGATCATTGATTCAATATAATATTACTTAAATATATACCTTGTAATGATTTAAATCTAGAACTAGCTGAGAATTGACATATATATATTATACACATAATTAATGAATTAATTATTTGTGTTTTCAGGCAAATGAAGATGAGAAAGATCATTTGCAGGTAAAGATTCAGACAGCAATTGCAGCTCTTAATGATCCTCTAAGCCCTATGAGCATTTGATTAAGAAAATTAATACATTAATTGGGGTTTCTAATTTGGAGTCATTAGTGTATAAATAGAAGGTTTAGGAACCATGGGTTTCATAGGAGTTTCTAGTCATTAAGTGCTATATTTGGTTTCGTTTTCTTTTTTGCTTCGTACTTACTCAAATGTTACCTTGAAAGTTTGCAAGTTTCATACCCTTCTCGTAAGTGTATCAAAACATTGTTCTTATGTAAAAGTGTCTTTCACATCATCGTGGATCTTTTATTTATTTATCTTACATGTTTTTGTGATTATTCTTTTATATTGTGTAACGTATTTATGGTTAATTTGTGATTATTTTGTTAGTGGATAAGTTTTGTTCCATCATATTTAATTACCTGGTTTTAGTTTTGTTTAAATCTAAATAAAATATTGAAAATCGCTAATAATAACCGAAAGCCAATTCACAATGTGTTTCTTTTAAATTTGTTTGGATTGATTTTTTTTTGTTATTAATATGTTTTTTATTTTTAATTAGAGATCATTGCATGTATTGTTTTTCTTATTTTAAGGACCCGATGAGATATCATTTAAATCTAGAATTGGTGTTGACGGTGGTTAGGTTTTATATATTAAAATCAATTAGTTAGTAAAGGTGTCAAATAAATATATAAATTACATATGAAAAATTAAAATTATAAATATTAAATTATAAATACCAGTATATATATATATATATATATTTAACCTTTACTAAAGAAATCTTAGATTAGAATTGAGTTAACACAGACTCATAAGTCATAAATAGCGTCATCTTAAGTTTCATATAGAAAATTTTCACTAAAAAATTAATAAATTGTTATCTCGTCAAAAGGTAACTATTAATTTTATCATAAATCTTAAATTCATGTAATATAAACATTTTTTTCCATCATAATTTTATTTCATAGTCAAGATAATTGTCGAAAATATTGATTGCTAAGTCAAAAGTTGGGAATCATGATCCTTGCCTGTTTATAAAAAAAATGACATAATAACGTGGTAGCAGTTCAAACACTAAAACTATAATGTAATTAACATGTTCAAAATAGGTCTAAATAAAGTACTCATAACAAAGCTAGTTAGGTTAAAATTTTCAAGCCTCATTAATTCTAGGGTTGGATGGTCTGTTGGATTTGCTTTTTTTCTTTGGTCAATTCATCTAATAGATAATCACGAAGGTAGCAAAGATAGATTTTTAGAACAAAGAAGAATAAAGAAGTTGGCCACTTAATTTTGCACGCCATAATTCATCAGTGTATTTCATTGAGCAATATTTTGTATAGTGAAATTATACAAACGCAGTTTATTTAAAGAGGAAAAATAATACAAAAAAAAGGTCATTTTTAGCTATCTAATTCTTTACCACACTCAAATATCATAAATTGAGATATATCTATTTAGTTATACAAGAATTAATTTATATTTGATTTTATTTATATTTTGAGTTTAAAAAATAGTTTAGTTTTATATTCAATTATTTTTTTATTAAAGTATTCTAAGCCATCTACGTTACTCATAATCATATTTTTTATATCACATCGATTCAAAGTTTATAAATATCCTGTTCTCACCCCAAAGAGTATTATTGAATTTAACCTCGGTCCTTACTTCTCTACTTATCTCTTTCTTAAGACTAATTTAAGTGTCAAAATTTCTATAGATGCTCCTTTTCTCCCTCACATTAAACAAAGACAACAGTATCTCAAATCACCTGAACGTTTTTCCTTACTCGAGGTTAGCACACCAAATTTATTTTATTAGCATAAATTATTAGTAATTTTAAAGATAAAAAAGACAACTTATAATCTCATATAAATTATTATATTTGAAGTTTCAAGATTAATAATTATAATTACGTGTGGATAAATATAAAAATTAGTTAAATGAGAACATTAACTATTAAACAATATAACAATCCATATAATTTATAATGACATCGATTCATCTCCATAGTTAGATTAAAAATTCTTATTATATTTATTTATCTTATATATTAATTAGTAATAATTTAATATACTAAAATTCATGTGATATATATTTTTAAAACATAAAAAAACATTTAGGTGCCCTTTGAAGTGCTGATGAGTTCTTGCCTTTTATTTTGAAACTTAATTATCAAAAATAAAATTTATTTAGCAAATTTTAGGTTGAAATGATTTTTTTACCCAATTTTAAAATAATTTATATCAATTTTAAAATCTAGGAAAATATATTTTACGTTATGGGTTTCTGTATTTATTTTTCACTCACAGAATTACAATTGTTTTGTCTTTATCCTTCTCTAACATTATTCCCTAACCCCTTCTTCGTTATTGAGCGTTTGTATTTGTGATTCCTTCTACATTTTTTTTCTACTAATTCTTCTTAATTTCTTTTTTGAGATTGTCATTCTTGTTGTTCCTTCACCTACAACATTGTTGATTCTATAGGTTATTCATCAGTTTTTATCTTCCTCTATCTGCAAGTGATCTTTCTCTGTTTTTTTTATTTTTTTTATTTTCTCGGGTATAGAATTCATTTATTTTTTATCAAAAAAAATTCATAATACTATTATTTATATAAAGGATATCACAAATCGATATACAAAGCTTTATTTCATGAATCACAGGATAACAAATATAAATTCACACTATTGATCTATTGCATACAAATGCATTCAATTTGACAATTATCCTTTGAATAAGATTTTTATCCATTTTAGCTTGTGACTATTGCTCCCACGTCCATTCCATCAAATACATTGCGCCTTTTTAGCCTTCACTTTTTAATCTCTGCAAGTAATTCAAGAACAAATCTAACCAATTGAAAGAAAAACGGAAGGAATTTATTACTTTGCTGAAAATGGAGACCAAACTAGGATATAATTGAAGCATAGGACAAACTATTACAAATGATTAATTGAAAAGATAATGTGAGATATGCTTCAATTGAGATATGCTTCAATTGAATATTGAATATTGAATATTACATTATTAGGACGAGAATGAAAGGTGATTCTTTACCTACCTAACATGTTGAATTGGGAGTTAAAGAATTAAATACAAATAATTATATGGATGAGTGGAGGCCACTACAAGTCATTTCAATAGATATTCATCCAATTATGCACTTCAACATTTATGTACTTATTAGTATTTCTAGATATTTTATTTATTATGGTTGTTACTCATACCCAATTTTAATTTTAGACAAGTCATTACTTATTTATTTATTTTATTATATTTGTATGATTTATTGATTAAAAATTGAATTTACATATAATAATTTTGCTTAATATAAAATAAAAAATAATATTATGTGAAAGTATTGTTATTAACCACTATATAAAAGAAAATTATAAAATTAAAAATAATTTTTAAAACTGATAACCAAAAATCCAGATATAAAATTCAGATAAAAAAAAAAAAAAAAATCCAGATATAAAATTTGCAAGCTAAGACGGTGAAAACCATACTCAAGAGTTAGATAACTAGTTTGACAAGGAAGTTTCAGCCCATACATTCAGAACATAGGAATACATCTGAGAGACGATGCTCTACTACCAGTCCTTGAGCAACTGACTAGCAACATCCTTGTAGCTAACTTTCTTTTTCTTTGTAGTTTTAGGCTCTCCTTCTGCATTGGACATTTCTGGTTGCTTCTCTTCTCTAACACTACGATTCATAGGTTGCTCAATTTTTTGGGTGGAAAGGCTAGGAATCATGTCAAATAACATTGCCTGCAGGGGGTCACCCGAAATTTCATGTTTCTCAGTCACCTCATTGTTTTGGTCATTCTGTCTATCACTCATTTCTATTTCAGGAACTAACATTCTTTCATGTTCATTGTCCTTCAAGTCCTCTTGCTTGCCTACATTATTTTGTTTAGAACTTTCCACTGTTTTAGAAATTTGGGCATTTTCACCTTCCTCAGTCTCATGTCGTTCTGAATGTTTCTTATAAGAATCATGACTAACTTCTCTGGCGTTGATCTCCTGCTCAATTGGTCTCTTGTCACGAAAATCACTTTCATCTGATGATTCATATTGACTTATTTTAGTAGGTTTTTTCGCATGTGCTCGTGGTCGCCGAGCTTGTTTGGCAGCAGGTTTTACTTTTTTTATACCACTGCCTGCAGGCCTTCCTCTTTTTCTTTGGCTACCTTTCTCTTGGGATACTAGAGTCATATTGTCTTCACACGCAGTTTTTAAACTTGTCTGTTGACTTCCCCTGTCAGATAAAGTTTTTGCACTTGTCTGTTGATTTCCCTTGTCAGATAAAGAAATATTTTGGTCTTCAACATTATCTCCACACATATGAGTCTCTAACGCCAAGTCCTGTTCACTAAAATAAACAGAAAAAAACCATCAAATGCCAAGAAAAATATTGATAGAAGAAAAGTGCTAAGGATGCTCCTGCATTAACCATATAGCTGATACTATCAATTTTGCATTTGTAGCATGATTCCCTGATGAACCATTTCAAACACCAGGAGGCTATCATCATCAATATTCTTAGTAGAGGTATACTAGAAAGCTGAAAGAAAATGTTTGAGGCATGTTTGAAATAAAGATTTGTCAAATACTAAATTCTATTTTTAATCAATTCACCAGTACAGTTGTTAGAGAAGGAAATGATTTCTCTGCATGTGTCAGTTCTTCTTAGTCTAATAATATGATGTGGAACATAGGTTCAAATTTGATTGTGTAAGCTCTTCGCAATTTAATTTATCATTTTATTTCAAGATGAAGACAATAACATCCAGAGGAATTTGAAGCAATTGGGTTCTAAAGCTATTCTTGCAAATTTTCATCAAATTTTCCTTTGCACATCAGAACTAGAAACTCCCTTGGAATAGTTATGATAATCTAAAGGAAAAGAGATGCCACTAAAATGTAATCATCAATGGTGGATGATGGAAAGCCCAAATTTTGCCATATAAAGACACCATAGGTTGCAAAGGGTCTTCCATGGCATGCCTCTGTACACAAATAGCCCATGGTTGACAAAAACCTGCCACACCATTCTGCCATGGCATCTATTTAACAACACTAAATAAGATTGGTTAAGTTTAGGATAAAACAAATAGCAAATCAATAATTTTGGTTTGGTCATAATATATCAAAATATTAAAGCAATTGTATTAACAAAATGTTCCAACATTCTCATGCCCCAGACAGAATCTAAATGCTGCTCATGCATAAACTTACCAATCTTCAACAGATGACTCTTCTATTCCACTGGGTTTCAAACTGTAAGAGTCTTCTGGTAATCTTTGGCTACTGTTTGCACAATCTTCTAACCACTGGGATTTAACTACATGCAACCTCTTGCTTCGGAGAATTTTTCTTTCTACTGAAGTGAAACTAGAAAAAGGAAAGAAAAAGGAAGGGGGGGAAGGGAACGAGTATGTGAGGATACAAATAAATAACATTGAAACAGATCACTATCATTCACCAAGTGATGTCAAACCAAGCTGGAGAAAACTAAAAATATCCTGTAAATTAACAAAATTGTACTGCATTAAGTAGTTGATGCAAAGTAGACAAGGTGCCAATGGACAGATCACTTACCTACTCTCTATTTCTTCAAAGCCAGACTGACATCCTGGCACAAGAAAGGCCACTAAATGGGATGCACTAGTAAGATTAGGGGTAACTTTTCCACCACCCATGAGAACCTCAAGCTTGAATCTCCTTAAAGCAAGTTGCATTATAAAATGCCAATCTCCTTTCCTATATGAAAATATTGAATAATAGTGGTAAGGTGCAAAGTTGGTGAAAATAATAATCATAATCAAAATCCTAAACCTCACATGAAGTGTTGAAGTAAGAAATAGATTTTAGATTATTAAATCTTACAATGAAGGTATTGCAGTGTGGAAATAAATGGAGCATCCACAAAAGGAAGACCACTTATCCTTTGGGCAGTATTTCTTCCTGTAATGATTGACAGCGCTGACATCTTCTGACCTATGAATATTGCTTAAGAGCTGCAAAAAAAGATATAAATGAAAGTTAACTCAATTTATTACGGCAAAGATCAACAGTACACAAACAAAAAACAAGATATCACTTGGCTCCCTATAAAAAACAGAGTGCAACAATCAAATGGAAAAATGCATTAGCTTAAGATAGTGGCTCCCTATAACTAACACTTAACTGAAAAACATAATTTTCACATTAACATAGTGGATCATTTCCTTCACATTTCAATGTGATTTTTTACTTATGATAGAAAGAGAATCCAAAATTTGACAAAATAGAAACTAGCCAGTAGCAAATGACATTACCTGCTTGATGTCTCTAAGATCAAGATCCAAGTAGTAAGAGTCTGAGAACTCATCTATTTCTTCTTGTAACTTCTTCTTCGTAAGTTCAGACAGGAAGAGGAAGTACCTGTCAAACAAAATAATCAAAGCAATATAAAATCAGAAGATCTTCTATAGATGTAAATAGGTTTATATTTAATCATATGACTCACTTCGGCTGTAAGCAGACAAGCTTCTTTTGTGCATAGCAATCTAACACCCACGAATAATGAATGATATCACCATGATGTTTCGCTGCTTTGAATTTAAACCCTACAGTACAGAGAACTAGCTTTTATTAGATCTTCATCCAATATAAAACTGTCAATTTCATGCACACAAATTTTCAAATATAAATAAACACAGAGAGAGAGAGAGAGAGAGAGAACCCTTGGTGTCTGCTGCAATACAATGCGTGACTGAGTTATTCAAATTCATTGAAAAAGTTCCCCCATTCTCAGCAATTATTTTGTGAAAGGACTCGAGAGAATGAGATGGAGGCACATTAACAAAGTCTGTGCAAGTCAAGGGAAACTATATTGCACCTATAAGCACTTTAAGATCAAACAGGATGATTGATAAAATCAATTATTTCTCTGCTGTTACACTGTCAACTATTAGAAAAACTGAGAAGGGTAAAGCAACATAAATTATCTTTGTAATGGAAAAGAATTGCGTTCCTCTATTTTATGGCAACAAAAGGCCCTTTAACTGTGAGGACCTTAAGTATAATGGATCCTGAAGGGATTGTCATCACATCTTGTGCATATGCAATTACTTTCTTTTGACACAAGCATTCCAGTGAATGTGGAGTAAGAAAGAAGCACATGCAATTTGAAAAACTTTAGGAGCAAAAGAGAGAATCTTGAAAATGTAAAAAATGTGGTTGCAGCTCATGAAAATGTAGAATAAAACAGGGTAGTTGTACAATGTCACATAGGATAATACAAAGGACTAGAAAACCTTGATGCAGACTATTACACCACCTTTGACTTAAGGGAATAAATACAAAAGCGCAATTAAAAAAAAAAAAAAAGAGAAGTTAGTTAGTAGACAGGTAAATGGCATCTAGCAAGATTCTTCAGGATACAGAACATCATATTTGAAAATATTAAGGAACCCCCCTTAACGCTGGAAACATCAGTTTGAATCAAATGAGAAGGAATGATGGACGTGTTCTTCTTTTCTCTTGTGGAGGATTTCGTTCGTTTTGGTTTACTGCCATATTCTGTATCCCTTTGAGTAGTACCATTGCTAGACTGTACCAGTTCTATAAATGCTGTAAAGAAGGGAAAAGAAAAGAATCAATCTTACAGCAACATCAACAATGAAGATGCCAAAATCCTTTTCTGCATATCCCTTACATTGAACATCAAGGCATTCATGCCAATCCTTGTCATATCTCACCCTGTCAATCCTAGGGAATCTCAGACTGTAAGGTGCAGAAAATACCTGTAAATAAAATCATGCAGATTATAACTGTGTCGGACACAAGACAAGGAAGATTATGTAGATAGCAACTCTTCCACTCGGATACACACACTACGTTTTCAAGTAAAGACATACCTCAGATTCTATGGTTCGGATATCACTGGTTATAGACAGAATAATTGATCTGTATGAAGAGAAGGGTAAATATTGGTCAACTTTGAAAATACAACGGGTTCATGATTAAGGTGGACATACTTACTTCTCTGGGCTATCAACCCACACATCAGGTTTTTCTTTTGAATGATTAGTTACTTGATAAAAACTTGGTGGCTTCTTCTTTGGATACTCATACTTTCTGAGAGAAAGAGGCAGAAAAGTTGAAGATATTTGAGAAATTATAGTATACCATTAATTTGTTTTGGCTTCATTGCCCAAAAATACAAGAAATTAAAACAAACACAATAAGGAAAAAAATAAAAAAAATATTACCACAAAAAAAAATTGAAATGGAAACATAACTTACCTAAAGTAAGGTTTTAGTTTGGTTACTACAGCATCAAGCTCATCATCAGAGAGTCCAGTACCAACTCTGCAAAAGGAGATAAATCTGCAACACAAAAAGGACCTGATTAATGGAGCTATGTATAGATAACTATCCATAAAAAGTAAAACAAGCTAGTTTAATCATCACAACTCTCTACTTTATCTCAAAAATGGTACCATTGTTGATAACAGTACAAGAACAAAATGAAACATAAGGAAAATTTGCAATAGTTCATCAAATTCAATGCACAGCTCACTTATTTTCCAAGTGTGGGTGATTGACCATACCAAACTAATTTATCATATCCCAAGTATATATTACTTACAACGTAATATCATAAAGATTTTCATTTTTAGTTTGCAGAAGTTTAAATTAATTAAAGTTGAAACTATTTGAAGGTTAGAGGAAACAAATTTCATTAATGATTTAAATTATGTAAAGGGATGCTGTTGGAATTATCTCTTTGGTTTTTTCTCCCCCTTCTCAGTTGAAAAAACTAACTGATGTTTTCATAGAGTGTGTGAAAATTAAATCACATCCATTTTCTCTCCGACAAACTTTCATATTTGAGAATATGATAAGCTTCCAAGAACTCTGGAAATCCACCTTTTATCACTGTTTTTAAACGGCAAGGGGCCAAAATAAAAATCTGACACATTTATAAGGAACAAAATCATAAAAAGTCCCTGACATATTTATACCGCTTAGGGTGTGTATTTGGGGATGGACGCTCTGCAAGGCCAACCAAGAATTGAGCAACCTGAAAAGAAGAGCATGCCCCTACAAGTTCATTTGAAGAACAAAATAATAATTTGTTCCAAGGGAAAATGCTATGGGAAAATGACCAAACCTCTCCCCCACGTCGTCCAGAGCCATAGTAGCCACCTACAAATAGTAAAAACAGTAAAGTCAAAATAATCATGTTAAACAAGCTGTTTAAAGAGGTATAAATTTAAGAACATAAATCATATACCTATGATAAGTACATCCAGATCAGAGCCAGCTTGAATGTATTCCGGCTTCAATTTCAGCCACTTTCCACTGCGATCACTAGGTTCCCATTTGGAGCTGTGGTCTTTTAAAACAATTCCCTCATCTCTGAAATAAAGGAAGAAAAAAAAGTGCTTTAGTGTGAATGATACACTAAGGCCTCCTACTAGGAAGGTGAATGCAAGGAGGAACAAAAGAAAAGTAGGGGATCATAGCTTCTAAATAATGTAATTGTGGTAAAAACCTTGGGAGAACCTTGTGACAAAAGCTAGTTGTTGTAGTTACAGAGCCCAAGGCCTTGTAAATCCCACACCAAAATCCCATACTTCTCAAGTTAGACTCAAGTTCCATACCTTGCAATTGGATCCTAACATCACACCATGCTCTACAACCCCAATGCCCACACAGGCTAGCTTTCCACTAGTCCTTTGGCTAGTCCCAAGCAAACACTGCAATGTCAGTGACACCACCAGCGCCACTCATTTGCAACTGAGACATAATGGAAGCCTCTGATATCAATTGATAAGTATCTAAGCACTTAGGGAAGTCACTCCTTCAAAGCTAGTTGTTAAGGGGGGAAAAACCAAGCCACTTAAATACTCCATCAAGCATCTCATACTACTCGAGATGGGATTTAGGCACCCATAAGATCTAAGTCCCTATCATAGTATTTCCCATGAGAGGTGACATCTCAGCAACTTTTTCTCTATTAGCATTGACCTAATGGTAGCCTTTTCCCTTTTGGGTGGCTTCACTCAGCTATCAATATTCAGTTTGCACCTTAATCTAGCCTATAAGTAGCCGTTTTCCTTTTTGGTAGCTTCACTCAGCTACTAATATTCAGTTTGCACCTTAATCCAACCTATAGGTAGCCCTTTTTGAGACAAAGGCAACCAGCTCTAATACTAATTGATGAAAAGCTCTTATCTCATACTTCCGATGTGGGACTCAAATCATATACCTTGCAATTGGATTCTAACATATTGTTACTTGTAATAGAAATAAAAGAAGGGAAAAGGGAAGGTGGAACAATTTTTTTTTAGCGAATCATAATTAGGAACATTATTGGTCTCTCAAACACTAGTACCAACCTGCCATATCCAGTTCTGTAATCTCATTGATTCATAATTGGGAAATTAGGGATTCTCTCAATAATATTCAATGCGGTATCTTTGTTTTCTTATTCATTTCTATTAATTGATATCAAAGCTCCAGTTCACAATCTTTGGTGTTGGAACTCTTCTACTGCTGGACTTTCTTCATTTCCAATCTTGTGGTTTTGTTCAATTGGACTTTCTTCATCAAGTAAAATTTCACGGTAATTCATAAATAACAATAGGGTTTGGTATTAAGTGAAGGCGCTAAACTAGTAAACAATTTGTCCCAGTAATTGAGGCAAGCAATGTGGAAATTTCCAATACCTGGTCTCAACAAATATTTGCCAAACAAGTTAACACAATGAGAACTACAGAACAATGAAAATGAGTTATAGACTCTAATACCATGTCAGGAAGAAACTACATCGAAACCTTCAGTTGTTAGGTACAGACAAGTGAATAATTTTATACTCCAAGTAATTACGGGTATTTTGATGGAAAAAAAATTAATGCAGGAGACAATTAGAAGAGTCTTATAGAAAGAGACAGAAAATTTCAGTCTTACATTTAGAGACACAGGTAGTATTATATTTCTAACATGTTCCCTTATTCAAGAACAATTTTTGCTTTATGAGTGGATGATGCACAGGCTCATCAAACTTGTACTGAAATTAAACTTTCTTTTACGTGAAGAGTGAGGTTGACATGGTATCAAAACCTTTAGGACCAAAAGGTCTAGAGTTCAATCCTTACCACCTACTCTTCAAAAAAATAAGTTCAGTTTTGGCACAAGGTAAGTAAGTCTATCCATTACTGTGCTTCTAGTCCAAAGTGCACTTCCATGAAGGGGCATGTTAGATACATAATACATAATATAAAACTATTCATGCATGTTCATGTACCACCCTAAACTTTTAGTATAGTTGGTTAATGACATGCTCCATTCTTATGCTGAAGGCTTGTGTCATTTAGCTTGACATGTAAAAAACATCTAACAAGTGTTAAAGACTTTCCAAACCCTCCTAGAGCAGTCTTTGAACAAATCAATTAAAAAAATTACAGATTACTGCTTTAAATATCCACATCTATCTAGGTTGGTAAAATTGACCAAAATAAATCAAGCTTTTACTAACCTATTTTCAATGGTTTCTTTGAAAAACCTCTCAACCTCATCCACATTATGAGCAATAAATGACCAACAAGGTTCACCTGTATAACAGCACAAAAATCACAAATATTATACAAGCATATGCCAACTCACTGAATCAGTAAATAGAAAATCACGTGGAAATTAACAAAGAGGATATTGAGAATAAAAATAGCATCAATGATATGCATATTGCCAGTAAAAGTGTTGATGCGCACTTGATAGGTATCTAAGCACAAGGGAATTCCATCCTTAAAAGCTAGCTCTGAAGGGGGAAGAACCAAGCTCCTTAAATATTCCACCAAGCATCTCATATTACAGCTCAATGCTAAATGCTACTGCACGAGATTTACTGCTAGATGTACTCACCTAGATTAGTGTCCCCAAAAAACACACTTTTCTCTCTCTTTCCCATCCTAAAGTTACACTGAGAAAATAATATCACAACTTCCTAAACATGTCTTAGATTATAAATTTCATTTATATGGTCCAAAAACAATAACTTAAGCCACATAGCAACTGCAATCATGTTAGTTGGATTGAAAAAATTGAGATGTTCATTAAACTCCTTAAAGTAAACAAGAAAGGATAAATTGCTCATGAGAAAATCTCACCGGAAGAAAGATGACTGTTGATACCACCATTAGGCACCAAAATTTCCAAACAACCCTTCACTGGCCTTACAATTTTACCCAAAATCTCATGTCTTTCCTTCAAAGTTTGGTGAATCACACTAGTGTCTCCAAAATAAAGAATATCAAATGCAACATCTAGCCACTCTCAAGTCAAGGCATATGTTGTATGAATTTTCTTGCATTAGAAATTCTTCATGACATACAGAATTAGATATTGATTGTCCCATTGAAACAAAAACCATATCAAATTTCTGATAGCTGGAATAAATAGTTGAAATGTTCAGAGAGAAGGATACAGCATAACTGCATCAGGAAAGGAACTAGAAAAGGTTAAAACTGAACTTGATAGTTTCTCATTAAAAAAAGAGAAATAAAAGATTCAGAGTAAAGAACCTGTCTATCACTATCAAGTCCATCTCTTGCTGCCTTGGCTGCCAAGAACAGAAAATATTAAATGGTAGTGTTACAGAAAATTAAAGTTTTACAGTGACCACTCCATATTAGAGTACATGCCTATTTCCTGATTTGAGCCAAACTCAGCAAACCGTTTTAAGGATGTGTCCCACACCAACATTTCACCATCAAGAATGCACCTAAGAAAGATCACAGGGACCCGAAGAAAAACAATACATAAGCTATATCAGAAACATACATACACCACTTCTGTTATATATACATTATATCAGACATAGCTCCTCCAAATTATAGTCGCATGCACCCTTCCCATAAAGAAGAATAAAAGAATGGCATAGAAATTATTCAAAATGAACAAAATTGTAATACATGTAACACTAAATGTTCACCTATCAACAAGAACATTTTGAATTATGATTTCTGACATCGCATGTGCATATTCAGAATGATCAATAAAGTTCCTGCGTTAGTGGATGAAAAGGTAAATAACAATATCAATCTTGAGAAATAAATCTGCATGAAATAAATCGCATAACATCATAGCATTTTCAGAAATACCAAGGCAAATGAAAAAAAAAAAAACCAACAAAAAACAAAGAGCAACCCATATTGTGTTACATTCTGTTGCATTGTTTGTTCTTCAATGTTTAAGTTGCCATATAAATATGAAACAATTTATCGAGCATTCTTATGGTTTCAGATCAGAAGCAACACATACAGGAAAGGTGGGGTGAAAACAAGAATCCCCCAATGTGAAAGAGCCACAGTCTGAAGTGTGTGTGTGTCTGTGTGTCTATTATATACACACACAAGAATTTGCTAACTTACACCTACTTGTTTTTAGAAAAATTAAGTTTGCAAGTTACAACTATAATTTAATTAAAATATACTCAATGTGTACTTGAAGCATGCAGGTACAAGTTAGTAAATACTTACGGGATTTGCTAACTTACACTTGTTTATATTTTAGGAGTAAGTTAGCAAGTTACATCTTAGGTGTATTTTATCAAATCATAATTGTAACTTGAGGATTGATGAGTGTGTGTGTGTGTTCAGGTATAAAATACACATGCACTTGCCTTGAGAAGAAATGTATCTCAGTTCCATTTTTATGAATTTGAATGCGATCACCATCAAATTTGCACTCAACAACCACTTCCTTCCCATGAAGCTAAATAAAAGCAGAAACATACAAAAAGGAAAACTGGGTAAATAAATATCAAACTAATGAATTCACTCCGTATGAAAATCATATATTATGATATTATGTATTAAATAGTTTTGAATATAGTTGTTGAAGTCCTCAACTCCTGTGTTGAAAATCATCACGTTACAGAAATGGCATAATCTTTGCTGACAGTTTAAGTTGGAATAGGTGGTCAGTGGTCACTGATGTTGAAATTATAGCATTTAGCTCTTTAGGTAGGGAAGAAGCAAAGGAAAGAATGCTTTCAATGATATTCTTCTTAGATTATAATGAAAAGATACAACCGTGAAATCACTAACCTCTATTTACACTAGGAATCAGATTTAGACTCCTAACACTAATCAAATAAGGAAACAAATAACATTGAAAGATAAAGATAAAATCCCTAAGAAGATCCCCAAAAATAAGGTAACACAAATACAAAACTAACCCCAAAATAATCTTTAATAAAAGAAACAACATTCTAATATTTTATGCATCATTCTCCCTCTCAGATATTTTGTCCATTTTAAAAAACTGATTACTGATGACATTGTTAAGAAAGATAGGAGCCATTCATTCTAGATACTCTGGAAATAAATCAACAATTTTGTACCCAATATTGCACAGCTGATGAAAGAAGTTAATGAAATATATATTGCAAATGGCACCCCAAGAAATAATTCAATAATCATTTCCCTTGTACATTGCACCTAGAGGTGATCAGCCATCTTAGTTGTCCAAACATTTAGAAATGCATAACAGAATGAATTCACAGCACAGGAAGCTCAGAGATTAGTCCTATGCACCAAGATGAAAATCAGGATCTGTACATGCTGATTTAGGAAGAACTTCTTTTTTTTTTTTTTTTTTTTTGAGGTTGGAGGATAAAAAGAAGATATTTCATGACAGGATTTCAGCTATTCACTTGGAGAGGGATGAGAAAACCTATGATCTTGATGTGTAAAGGGGAGTTAACTTTGATCAAGATGACAAAGCTACAGACAACATAACTTCATTTATCAACAGTGGAGTAGGGAGCAATGCTGTCAAAGTTGACAGACGGCAGCCCATTGTAAAAAGTTCTATGAAGAGCCAGAACCATATACAGAATGGATCAAATGAAGTTTGAAGAGACAGTGGAAATAAAGATGATTTACACTAGCATTTAAAGCTTAGACGGAGATAAACTCCAAGACTAGTGATCTTTGTGACTTCCCAATCATTTGTTCCTTGACAGTTATTAGACAATGCTTTCCTCTACTAAAGTAAATATTGCTATCTCAGCCTAAACATAATTAATATGTACGATCAAAATATCAAATATCTTAGCCATTCAGAGAAATGCAGAAAACAAAATACAAAGAAATTAAAAAAAAAAATGCTCTATACATATAGGATAAGGATAGACAATGGGCACTCCTATACAACCTAATGGTCTAGCATGCCACTTTAGACGTGGGAGGTCCCACCAGAAGTTTCAAATAATGAACATTGCAATGTGTTACCCATCTCTAAGTGACTTAACCATGGAAAGAGATAAGAATGACAAGTGATTTGGTTAGGGCATAAGTGACTGATTAAAAGACTTGGCAAAGCAAACCTTCTTCCATGCTTCAGCAGCATTGGCAACTCTTTTAGCTAATTGGGGGCGCACAGCTTTTCCAACTTCAATATCCTACAGAGAAAAGATTTAAGATTGATTATACTAAGCATATGAACAAGCAATATGCAGATGGGAATTTTCATTTATATTTCAATCTTTATTGTCCATGGTTTGGAACTATGATAATTAGAAATGACTAGAGAAATCCTCTCAGCTTCATGGATGTATATTTAAAGCATCACAAAACCAAATCCCTTACTTTAGGGACAGAACAGACATAACTATTTACAACAAATACACACACTATTTCCTATTCTAATAACGAAAGATAACAACTACCATAAACTAATACCAACTAATTCACATAATATCAACCCTCCCCCTCAAGCTGATGCATACAAGTCATAAGCATCAAGCTTGTTACATATGCATGTTACCTGTGAGACTTGGGGGAGAGACTTAGCAGAAAAATCAACTAGTTAATCATTTGAGTTCAAATGAGGTAGTGACTTCTTTATCACAAATGGTTTCAACAAAACTTGTTATGTATAGTCGTAGATTTACTATTTTAAGAGAAATTATTCCTTTTATTTCCCTTTCCTTTTTATCAGATTAATTGCTTTGTTTCCTTTTATTAGGGCAGATTTGTTTGCTGTGATTTAGTTCTGCTATAAGTAACCAGTTAATAGCTGTAAATGATGCAAATTCCTTTGTACAATAGTAATTAAGAAAATAATATTCAAAACCCTAATTTCATTCAAGTAAAGCCTATTTTGCAAAACTTAAATTCTACTAGAAGTTGTTTCAGCCAAATGAGTTCACAATGTTAAAATTCATGGCTTGATATTCTACATGCCCTTGATCTACAACAACATTCTACTTTTGGATTTTCAATGAGATGAAATTGCCCTGAAAAATAACACAATGCCCAGAATGCTAGTGTTCAGCTCTGACTTAGCTCATTTAGAGCCCAATTGAAAGAATAAAGAAGGTAATAATTGCCATCATTGTCTAGGCTATATAGAGATGAGAGATCTATCCAAAATTATTTTACTAAATCACAACTAACCTGCCGCTTATGACGCTGATTTCGATCCCTTAGCTTTTCACATACTAATTTTAAGTCACATGTAACATTAAACAAGTCTTCTGCATCAGGATGGAACTCATGAAAAATGCTTTTTTCACTAATTCCAAGCTTTAGATCTGCAATAAAATTTAGTTACAGGCTCGAAGCTTATCTAAGATATTAAATCAATTTACTGGTATAAATGAAAAACACCTTTCAGGATTATCATGATAATCCACTTCATTTCCTGTGCATTTGTCTTTTGGATAAGGGTAGAAAGAATCAAAGTTTTCTCAGCCCTATAACAATGGTCAGTCACACCATTAAGAATTGCATAAAATAAAAAATATCATAAAGAAAGGTGAAGCCAAATGTTAAGACATAAGAACCATTAGATATTTTAACACTACCAATTCAACGTAAAAAACTTAAAACATAATAGCAGTATATTAGACTGGAATTTGGGAGATAAGGTCATCTGGTTCAATATATAGCAAAGTATTTTCAAGTTTTGCACACTAACAATAGTAAAAGGTTTACAAAACACGGTAGCTACTAGAACATTGACCAGCAAACAATGAAGCACCATAAAAGTGTAAAGAATATTATTCAATCCCATCTGCAGGCTGTTAAAACCTACACATTTTGGTAGATAACAAAATCTGGTATTAGTATCTGGACACCCTTGGCATCAAAAAATACCATTTCATTTCATAATTTAAATTCTTATGTCTGAAGATGCCAAGAGCAAAGTAACCAAAACCCCAATCAAAATTGATCGTTTATTTTGTACCTTTTTTCTACTTTTCATCCCCTTGCAGCTAGGAGACAAAGCAGGAGATTTTTCTTCTCTTTTTCATTTTTAGTATTTGTTATTTTCATTTTTTGAATGGCAAGCCAGGGAGCCAGGATGGCCCAAGCATAAGACTGTAAATACCTTGCTTGAGGCCTCCAGAAAAGGTATTATTAATTACTAATATTCTTTACTGTCAACAAAAGTCTAAGTAGTAGATGGGTGATTACCATGACTTGTTCTCTTAATTACTAATTACTACGTAGTGGAATTTTCTTATCATATTAATCACATTTAGAATATACATCCTCTATTTTTAATATTGTGGATTGTAGATTTCAAAATAGACCAAAACAACAAAAATACAGATTGTCAAAAATGTTGATTACCTATTACACATATTTCTTATGGAACATTGTCAACAATCCCCATTTTTCAACACAAAAAAGGATTCAAAACTAAAATTAATAAAATATTACTGAAGATTAACAATGTCTTAATCAACAAAATATTAAATAAATTGATTCTATTATCAATGGGAAAAGAAATACTAAATGAATTTAATTACAATAATTCAATAAATAATTTTGAATCTTAAAAAGCTAGAAAAATTATCAAAAAATAAAATTACAATAATTTGATAAATTGTTTTAGTAAATTTAAAAATGTCACGTCATAGAATTCACCTTAGGCCTAAATATACGTGGACTGGCCCTTTTGGATGGACAGGGAGCAAGAATTTCATCTTGATACAAATTAGCTGCAAACCATCATAACAAAATGGACTAACTACTATGTATTAGAAGAGTTCAATTCTGCTTCACTTGGGAAGTGATTGCAATTGCAAGTCTCTTTAAAACCTAGATCTCCATAGGAGATGGAAAACCCAGACAGCTAAACCTACAAGCCTACAACTAGTTTCTATTCTTTCCTGTCTTGCTCTAATGCCAGAGGCTCATTAGCATGTCTAAGAATTATCCCATTTCCAGTGATTAATATCCAAGGATGTTTCAAAACCCCAATGCCAATGATTAGACATCCAGACTCACTATTAAGCTAAACAACATATTCTTCACAAACCTCAATGCCCATAACCACAAAAAGAGAATTTCACGCAGCATCAGCTTCCTTTCCTTACGCCAATCAAAACTTTTCACTTCAACTACAAGATTCATTCTTATTTTTGGGTAAATAGTCACTTTAGTTCCTAAAAGTAATAAAATTTAAAATAGATTCTTGAAAGTGCAATTAGTTTGTCATTTTAGTCTCCGGTGTCTACTATCATTTTGATCCCTGCAATGATAGTAAGTCGAAATTTTCAACATTAAGATGTCACTTTCATAGACCAAAATACCGGTAGACACTTTTAAGACCTAAATGACATCAGACACGTCCAGGAACTAAAGTAAAAAACTAATTCCACTTTCAGGGACGTTTTATGAATTTTATTGCTTCCAGAGGCTAAAATGACAATAACTTAAATCAAAATGATGATTTACATTATTTTTTTTTTTAAATGTCACAAATCTTCTCCTTTATCAGAACCAACACAAGTTACACAACGCAACTAAAAATGCTACACAAAATCAATAGCAATCAAAGGCAAAACAAAACTGCGAACAACAAAACCAACGCACCTGTTTTCCGAAGAAGACAACCGGTCAAGCAACTCATTAAGCTCCTTAATCGTCAATCCACCCGAAGCAGTCCCCTGCCTCCGCTGCAGCACCTGTTTTCAAAGCTCAAAACCACAAACATATCACATTTCCACAAACCGCACCGCACCGCACAACATAACATAACAAAACCCTAACGGCGACGAGTACGAACCTCGGAGGCAACGAGGGCGAAATTGCCGGCGGTGGCGCCAGCGGCAGCGCCACCCTTGCGCCAATTGAGGAGGCGGAGAGCGTCGGGGGAGTCGCGGGCGATGCCGAGGGCGTCGATGAGGGAAGTGGCGAGGACGGACTCCTTGAGGCCATAGGCGCCGCGCTCGCGGTCGAGGTTTGGGAGGATGAGGCGAACGGCGGGGAAGAAGTTCCGGTCGGTGCAAAAGGCGTCGAGAAACTTGCGGAACTTTGCGCGCTTCTTGGCAGAGGATTTGGTTCGCTGCGTCCACGTGAAGAGACTGCACAACACGCTCAGTTTGGTTTGCTCCGTCATTTGCACTTACTTTCTCAGAGTCAATCAGTGAGGTTTTGATCATTTATATGTTACTCTTCTTCACTACTCACTCTTCAACTAGCGCGCGACTTGCTCGACACGTCTCATGTTTTTTTTTTTTAAGTAATTATTATATATACATTTTTTTAATATTCATCTCTATAAGTTGTGAATAGATAAAGAAAGCAAAATCAAAACATTTAACTGAGAAGAAATTCAAATCCCATAATTTGGGGTTAGTTATAGGGTAGACGATTGCTACGCTAAGTCCATGAGATTATTATTATAGTTGTCAAAAATCAATCATAAACTCCCGAACTCAATTGATCATAAATGAAAATAATCTAGAATGTATAATTTTACATTATCCTATAAGACTAATTTATGTGATACTCAAATCAACCAAAATTTAATAGACTCCTCTTGACATTGGTTGAGGCATTAGAACTCGCAAGTGGTTTTTCATGTGAACTCTAGAGAAAGAGGGAATAAACGACTGAGAAAATGAGAACGTGAGAGATCAAAAAGGTTGAAAATCTGGATTTATAAAAATGTGAAATTTAGCAGTGGATAAGGTTTTCCACAAAAACTAAGTCAAAAAAATATGAATTTGAAAATAATTAACAAAATTAATTAAATAGACTTTTAACCTTTTGAAATATCTAATAAATAAAGCAGTATAGATATTTGGTATTGGGACCTGCTCCACATGCGCACTTATAAAGAAACAAAGATCATCAAAATGGCTAAAATATATTTCATTACATTTTCTATAACAATTCTCAACTATTGCCCACCTCTAAAATTATCCACGATACAAAATGATATAAGATACATGAAAACAAGCTTTTCTGAGGCCTCAAAACATATTCAAGCGTTAATTCTCTCCAATCAGACCCAAAAAGTAACTAACTAATCCAAATGGAGAACCCTTGAACAGGAAACCAATTTAAAGCCTGAAAGTACTGTTGTAGTCTCGTAAACCAGAAGCTCCATAACTTGAGTAAGGTTGTGAAGACAACGAAGATGAGAGGCGTGATGTAGTGCCTAAATGAGGGTATGAAGACCCCTGACCTGCTGCATCTAGCCTGCCATAACTGTTAGTGATAGGTTCATTGTGATTGCTTATAACATCCTGCAACGCAGAGGAAAATTTGTCGGTGAGCAAAAGCAAAACTAATCAATTGTTCCAATACAAATTATACCATGATGGTAGGTACTCTAATCAAGTGCCAGTCGAGCAAAAATAGAGTGAAAAATTTTCATTCTTGTGCTTAATTTTGTCTTGTGCATGAGTATATTCCCTTCACAAATCAGGATTGTAACCAAAAAAAATATTCCATTCAGGAATGAATATTATCTTTGAAAAGTTAGTCATATCCATCTGCCACAGCCAAAAATAACTCCCAAACAATTGGCCTATTTAGTTTTTTCTTTTCTTTTTTGGTACAATGGCGGTAACAAGCGTTGATCCAAGATTTTGAGTATATTACCCTAATTCCCAGCATTATTAACTTCCAGACAAAATAGTCACATGGTAAGAAGTCCACTTAAAATGTTCCAACTCAGTTTATATAGATATATTTATGCATCAAAGTTACCATGCTTTCATCTGGCTTCTACTCTTACACATATACAAAGAACTAAGGATCACTTGAAATCATCTTTCATCTCCCTCTTCCCTATTATAACCAGAATTAACTCATTGTCTTTCAAGCCTTTGCTAGCACTATTAAGTAACACTTTGCGATAAAAAAACTTCAGCCAAGTAAATGAGGACCGGGAAATCAAGTAATAGCAAGTATTCCAAAAGCATTCTACCAAGTGAAGCATTAATAGCTACAGAATGAGCACCTAGGATATAAACATGTAAAGGAAAGACCTCCTCTGGCATAAGTACTAACTAACACCCCATTCAACCTAGAACAGATGCTTGTGTAAATATGATAATCATACAGGAGTAACAGAAACAGAAAAAATATAACTTCCTTTTTTCTCAAAGAAAGATCAGGCTGAAGTATCCTACCTCAATCAATTGTTGTGCTGCTTGGACCTGAGATGAGGTGCCTTTTATTTCGACAGTGATTTCATCGGGCACCCTGCTCTCCTGAACAGTCAATATGGCTCCACTAGTGCGGCGAATGTAATCAATATTAGTCCCTTGAATACCAATAATGTCCTCTGCATAGGATAGTGGTATTTGCATCCTTTGTATTACCTAATAAGTGGAAATTATGGGGGGAATGATACCGTGACCATCAACAGAAGACATAGATAAACAAAATATGTAGACTTGGGAGTATGAGCAAACTAACATTCAAAATGATTTTAGCTCACAGCACAAGACGTCCATGTATACATTATAAACTGTGACAAATTTTAAACACCCGTGTAATAACTAGGCCTAGAACCAGATCAAGTGATTTAAGAGGTGCAAGAGTAAAGGTAGAGAAGGCAATAAACTAATAATTCACAACCCAAAATTTAGAACAGTAAATGTTCTTCGCTTCCAAAGAAAAGAAAAGACACATAAATATAAGTAGATAATTATAATAGTCAAAACTAACCATTCCAAAGTTCAAGCCAGTAGATGAAGACACGGAGTAAAACTAGACAAAAAAGCAGCAAAGATACACACAGAAATGCATATATTTTCTGCAACAGGTTGTAAAACTTGACACATTATTTTGCAATATGTAATAATAGTTGACAAACAGAAGCAATCTCACACAAAACGGGCGCAAGTTGTAAAACTTCACAAAATAGAAGCAATCATACACATTATTTTGCAACAAGCAATCAAAATAGGCAAAATAAAGGCAATCACAGATATCAATATCATTTCCAGTAAATTCCAAATAAGACAATGAACAGAAAACATGTGAAGGGTTGATATAACTAACCGAAGTAACAATTTGAGCACCAACACGACCAAGAGCTGAAGAACGAACACCAGAAAGTGAAGAATCTTGCCCATAGAGAGACATAGTGGAGGAAGAGAGTAACGATTCAAATTGATTTTCACGGTCAGCTAATACAGAATCCCTTTTTGTTGAAAGAGGAATATCGGTAAAAATGCCCGTTTGTGAAGTAGTATGCAGAAATGACTTGTCTGACCAGGTCTCTGCCTGACGGTCTTGTGAGATTGGCACATTGTACTTTGGCAACACAGAAATCATATAGAATAGTGCAAAAATCAGAAAATAATACATCTCGCATTTTCTTAAATAGTAACATCAACAAAATGCAGTAGCAGTTTAACTCAGCAGCAGAAAGTTGGGTGGAAGTGAGACAACCTAAAATATATTGGTTTCTAATTCAAAATCAGGAAAATCAGGAGCTTACAGTTTTCTCAAATAGTGGAAGAACACTATGATCAACCAAAAATTTCCTCAGATGGCCAACTACTGCTTCCAGAGCTTTAAGGACCTTGAAGGCTTCTCCTTGCATTTCCACAATCCTCTCATCCGCAGTAGCATAAACTTGCACCTCATCTTCACAAAAATGATATGGCATTAAAATAAAATATTATAGATTAAATCACAGCATAGTAACTGGAATGCCATGCTACAATGAAAGAAAAGAAAAAATGCATTCATATCATTGATATAATTGCATCCAGATTTGACAAATATAGAATTTAAGAAATAACTAGTCAATCCGGCAACAGTATCATTCAAGAAATGATTAGTTATTAATCCGACACATTAATCATAAAATAAAAAATAAAAAAAAATATTTGCGAACATGTAGAAATTAAATTGACATATACAATTATGGAAATCCTTAAGCAACATTGTTTTCTATACATTACAAGCCCCAAATGTGTGTGTGCATGAGTGTATAAAGGATTTACAGAAGAACACCATATCATTGCATTGGAAGTAACACGAGAGTGTAAAGATCAGAATGATTGCAGTATAATGCATACCTAACTGGAATGTAGTACTTGTAGGCCAACTGGTTTAAAGAGTTACAATGTGAACAGTTGGGCTATGTATAATCGATTACAATGTGAACAGTTGGGCTATGCATAATCAATTACAATATCATGGATAACTGGATGTAGCTCTCAAAGTTGAGAGTGAACCAATTTAAATCTTGTACAATCTTCTTTTCTCTTTCCCTCTTACTTTGACTCTTGCATTCAACATTAATTGTGTGCATTTGTCTAGAGGAAATTCTTTAACAAAGGTCCAATTCAAAATTGCTGAAGTTGAACCTTATAACATCAAAAATGGTTTAAGTGTTTGCAAAACTAACTCAGATTTTAAGAAGCAAATGGGTGTTAAAGATCCAGAGGGAGTACAAATTTTGAGAAAACATTTTTTAAATAGTCAAACCAAATTTAGTATAAAACAATTTTCAAACACAAATCACCCTCCCTCTTGGGTTGGCACTTTGTTTTCAACATTTCTCTCTTCCTTTTCATTTTATTCCTCAACTAAATTAGGTTGGTGTCAACAGTATTGACTGTTCAAATAGTGTAACACCACCGCAATGCACAACACATGATGTTGATTGTGATTCAAAAGTGCAAATATCCTGGAATCTATTGCAGCACTGCACGCACAATCTTTTAGGATATAATGCATAGACAAGGGTGTTCCAGCAGAGCCTATGGCTTGTCTGACCAAAATCTTGGTAGCATAGTTGTTTTTCCTCTGGTTCACAGTATCTCTCTCTTTTTCTGGGCACCTCCATTGTCTCACAACCTTACATCAATTATTATTTATTATTATTGCTATTAACTAAGCATGTATTACCTATGATTATTCCTTTTAGCATTGGTTGTGAGTATGAATAATAAACATGTTCCATTTCTGTTATTAAGTTTTGTGCATCTGCTATGCATGGATTTTTTGTTATATAGATCAGGCACCCGACATCACTCACTACCTACCATTGACTCTTATGCTTCACATAACATTAGTTCATAAAGTGAAGTACACAATAGATCAATAATTAGAGGGATCATCATACATGCATAATTGGATAACATGACAGGAAGCATACCTCCTGACAGTACTCTAACAGAAGCACCCGTATTCTCCTGAATAGATTTGATCAGTGAGCCTTGCTTTCCAATTAAATTGATAGCCTGTGTTGATGCCACCAATAAACGGATTGAACAAAATGCAAGACCAGCAGCAGATTCTTTATTTTCAGCGTCAGTTTCAGATAATCCAGAGACACGCTTGAATATTCTTATCACAGCATCCATGGCAGGGGAAAGATCTGCGTCTGGCTCTTCCTTCCCCGATACAAGTACCTTAAGAAATTAAACTAACCACATTCAATATAAAACAGAAACAAATAGATAGAGGTCTTCATCAAAGGAAAAAACATTCAAAAAATGTCAGTCTGTGTGAATAAATTTATCATTTGAACAGCAACACACAAAACAACAAAAAAACAGAACTACAGAGTCAACTTCCATTCACTTTCTATAAGAAATTAAACAACATTCGAAGCACATACACATTAAAACTCTTTCCAGGGCCCCTGTTAGAAATGTGGGTGAGAGACCTAACTCAACTTTACAAACTTGTAAGGTGAGGTTTGTCTCCACTTATATACATGCAACAAGCCCTATCTCTAGGCGATATGGGACTTCACACCCTCGGGGTTCCAACACACCCCACAACTATTCAAATGGATAATCCACTATCGGTCCGACAACGGGCGGCCCAACATCTTCATTAACTCTAGGACAGACTTTAATACAATGTTAGAAATGCGGGTGAGGGACCTAACTCAACCCTACAAATCAACATGAACATGAATCAAAACCAAACCTTTGACATGGAATGAACGACACAAACCATATAGCAACCAAATTATGACAAAACTGAAGTTAAACAGTGAAAGCAAACAAAGAAAAAAAATGGTGACATTGATATTATTCTCATTCAAATATTTTCATATAATTAAAAATCAACAACTTTTGTAATGTGTGATTTCTAATTTTACACTTACAGGTATAAAAAAATAAAAAATAAAGCCTATTTAATTCCACAACTTCTTAAACAAGAGAAGTGTTCTATCAACATTTCATCATCTGTGTAACTACCTATCCTGAACTTGAGACCTTGCTTCTTTTTTATCCACAAATGTTAGTCTTAGGTTTTACTTAAATGATTAAAATCTAGTTCTACTGAAACCAACGACGTGTTAGTGAAACCACATTAACTTAGGAAGCGAGCAAGAGGTAAAATTAGGGTACCAATTTCCTAGCACTAGAAAGAGTTCAAATTAAAATCAAAATTCAAAAAAAAAAAAAAAAAAAGAGCGAGAAGGAGGTTTAACATAAGAAGAAAAAGAAAACCTAGAGAGAGAAACAAACGAAGGAGAATTGATACGTACAATTCGATCAGGAGTGCCATGAGGAGCGTCGAGAACTCGAACGCGAGATCGAGTTTCTTCGCACAACTTCTTTATCAGTTCTCCTTTTCGTCCAATGATGCTTCCGACTTTCCCTACCGGCACGATCAGTCGGAACACGCAGTCCCCGGGCCACCCCGGCCATCTCTTCTCCGCCGGAGTGGACGACGCGGAAGCGCCGCCGTCAGCTTCTGTGTCGGTGGGAGGTTGTGCGGCGGACACATTTTCCGACGGGAGTGGAATTCCGGCGGTGCCATTATGGAGTGGTTCGGCGGTGGCCATAAGAGAAAGAGAGAGTGGTCAAGGTGAGGTCTTCGACTGTATGGAACAAAACAACGCACTGCCTTCAGCTTCACTGTTTCGTTTTTTCTTTTTCTTTTTTGGTATGGAGTGCCACACGTGCTCATCACGTGTTATATATAGTTCTTCAAGTTATGTGATTTTTCTTTCTATTTAAAACTTCTAAGTGTTATCAAATATAATTAATTTAATTTAATTTATATTTAAACTTAATGGATTTATCTTAAGCTATCAGCAAATATTTTCTTAAAATAATTATTATGACTTTAGTTATGAAAATAATGTGAATAAAAGGTGAAAGAAAAATAAATAAATCTATATGACATTTTAATAAAGTTCTATCAATTTCATTTAGACGTGATATTTCTTTGTTAACTAGACGTGATGTTATGCCGAGTTTGTCTGACGCATCTTTACCTTTAAACGAAACTTATATTATAGTATATTAAAATGATAAGCATTTTTTGTGTTTATATGTAAATCATTTTTTTTTCCAGTTTGAAAACTACTGGTCTTACTAACTCTTAATATCTTTAATTTTTTGTGAGAATCAATCTAAAAGAACTTAAATCAAATAATACTTGGATATGAAACTCAAACATTGAGTTAAAAGAATAATCAGTGATTATTTATAAAAAAAATTTAAAATATTCATATTGGTTATAACTTTCTAAATGCGGTATATTCTCTAAATTGAGATGAATTAATATAATTAATTGTATTTCATAATTTTTAAACAAATAATTGGATTGATATCTACAAAAATATATGTGATAACCCCTTTTAAATATATCATCTATCCTTTTTAAATCAATATTTCAAAAATTTGTGAAAAATATTTTAAAACATAATTTAATTTTTTTTTTGCATTTTTCTTGATATGAAACCAAATTCATTATTGTAATATCTTAATCGCAAATTTCTATCGGAATCTTTTAGATAATAGATAATGTTATTATCAATATCTTAATTTGATCATGTATTTTTTCAAAACAATCAAATCTAATAATTTAAATATAAAGAAGAAGAAAAATGCAAGTATGTGTGTATATATATATATATATATATATATATATATATATATATATATATATATATATATTTTAATTATATTAAAATGCATATATTATGATATATATATATATATATATATATATATATCATAAAATCTATCATTGAATTATGTCTTGTAACAAAGATTATATATACAAAATTCCAAATTTATAAAAATGATTTAATATAAAACTAAATTATCATAATATATGCATTCTAAAATATATTAAAATATAATTCACTTATTAACTTTTGTCTCTTGCTGTAAAATTTCAACATAAGTTAACCTAAATAATATTGATAATATCTGATATAAATTAATGAATAGATAAAAATTAAATTATTCAATGTTATATTAATCAATTTAGCTACGTGATTGTAATTTCATCCCACACCCTTATCTATCTATACACATAATTCTAACAAAACTTTTCTTTGTTTCCATTAAAAAGACAACACTGTTTAAAATACCATCAACCATTAGGTAAAGTCTAAGAATATTTCTTCACAGAAATTCAAAATTTACTCACTACATGGGAAAGATTAATCGGTTCAAATAAAACTCCTTTCACCTCTATGAATCCGTATATATTTGGCATTCGAATATTGAGTAACGGTGACAAAAAAATTAAAGGTTAAATTTGAGTGGCAGAAAGACACCAAAAAAATTGTAATGATTGATGTCAGTGTAAATCCGAAACTGCACCTCCTTTCTTGATACACGTGAAAACTCAGAACCAGTTGCTTCATGAACCCCTTCCACGTAAGCCCTATATATAAATCTAACTTCTGAGGTATTATCCAATTAGAAGTTCTTTCCATAAATAGAATAACAATAACTAATAGTTCAGAAAAACTTGGAAGGAAAGGAATAAAGGAATGATAATTATTGATTAATTTGTAATAAAATTATATAATTTATAATTCATTATAATATTCATTATTAATTTTAAAATGAATGATTGTAATTAAATTTTATCTTTTATAATATGTTCTTTTATTTTAATTGAGTCAAATATATTAAAAATAGAATTAATTAAGTTTTTAGTTTCTTTAAATTTTTGTTTAATAAATTTTTTTGAAAGTATTTAATTCCTTATGAAATATTTTGACCAAATTTAATTCCTTATAAAAAATCGCAGTACTCTAACTCAAGAAAAAAAGAAGAAGCCATGATATCATCATGCATTTAGGACAGAAATGAAAAATTAAAAGCAAATTTTTATATAAAAAATGACATATTTTAAAATATAACACCTTAAAGGCACACTAGTTTGAATTATATATATAGTGTTATTAGTCTAAAGGTAACATTTGAAACTTAGCTTGTAGCATAGTGTGTATGTAGAGAGAAACATAGTTGAATTGTAATTAAAAAGAAACAGGAATTTGGATATATATATGTTTAGATAATGAAATTGAAACGGTTACGGTAAAAGAAGTTAGAATAATGGGAAAATTTGCAGTGGTCCAGCATTGTCTTTTCCTTCGTTCTCATCTCTGTCTGCATATATTGCTTAAAATTGTTATTATATCTACACACCCCCCAACATTCATTCCCTCTTCTTATCCCTTCCTCTCCTTACCTTAGCCAAACCCAATTTGATATACTCCCTTCCTTCCTTCTTTTTTATTTCTGACTCGTACCACCACTTTCTTGGCTTTTCTCTACCATTTGGTCCTCTTCTTTCTCTCTATCAATTTTAAAAATACGAGCTAAGATCTTTCATGAAGAATGCTTATAATTAGTGAACTCAATTATAAAAAACTGTATAAAAAAATATATATCAACTAGTCCACGACTAGAAATTCAGTCTGCTTCAAAAACATTTAGTGTCTCAAGATAGTTCACGGTTTCACGGAACAAAATTCACTATTTATAATTATTTAATAGAAAAATTACAAACCTCCTCACATGAAATTTTTGAACGGAAAAATTACAAATCTTGATGGAAAAACTACAAATCCTCCCGACGGAAAAACTACAAACCCTACCCAGATTAATTTTTGGACGGAAAAACTTCACACCCTAACCAGATGTAATTTTTGGACGGAAAAACTACACACCCTCCCCAATGTCATTTTTGAACGGAAAAATTATAAACCCTCCCCAAATGTTTGACACACTACCTAAAACCTAAAACACCTATAATAGATTATAGGATGTGGTGCAAGTGAATAAAACCTAATACTCTGTAGGTTTTCCACTCATCTCTCATTTTAATACTCTCCGATATGGGACTTTGAATTAACACAAGACTCAACAAATCTCTCCTTAATTTAAATTCTACAATAATCCTTCGTTACATCAAAACTAACAAAACTCTTCTAGAACAATCTTATCTTGCAATAATAGAATCTGACTTCTGGAATAATCTTTTCTTGCAGCAGAATCTTCTGACTTCTGGAGCAATCCTCCCTTGCAAACAGAATCTTCTAATTTTTGGAGCAATCCTTCCTTACAACAAAATCTTTCCTTCAAGTTTTTCTTCTGATGTGCGACTTTGATTGTATCCATTTAGATCCAACAACCATAAGTTTTTAACTGCAACAACTTATATTTATATATTAGATAAAATTAGAAAAATATTTGATAGCTAAAGTGAATGACTTGTTGTCGTGGTAAATCAAGTAAGCATTTCTCATATTTTACTTTCATTGGTAGGGTTCAGGGTTTTTGCAGCTTGTATAAAAAAAAGCTCTATCTTCCTTGACAACCCACTCATCCTCCCCAAATAAATTGGAGTATAAAACTTGAACCTCTCAATGAGTTCAAGTTACGAAAGAACGACCTATGGATTCAATTTGGAGTTGGGCAAAACTTCATCGACATCAACAATAACTTCACCAACCTCTTCTCCTTCTTCTTCAACAACAACAACCAGCAATTCAGTATTCACCAAAAAACCACGAACGCTCCGAAAGCGACCAAACCAAACCTTCAACGAAGCCGCCACACTCCTCTCCAATGCTTATCCCAACCTCTTTTCCACTCAAAACCTTAAACTCCCTGAAAACTTCACCAAACCGGTTTCAACACAATATAACCACTCGTCTGAACCGTTATTACTTTTCACACATTACGACAACGACAACGACGCCTTCTCCTTTCTCCGTCAAACTAAACGCGGTTTCCAAACGCAGCCTCATAAGGTTTTCAGCGTGCGAGAGAACAAGCCATGTGAATTGAGCACTGTAGTAGTGAGTGACGGTAATTGCGATGAATTTGATAGCGTAGACTTCGATTGTGAATCCATGTTGGATGAGGAAATCGAGGAAAGTATCGATAGTATCTTGGGAAGAAACCGAGTGGAACAAGGTAATTCTGGCGCTGAGTGTCACGGCGGTGAACGGTTGAGTCACGGTTACGTGACGGCGCTCCGGCGAGTTGATGATACGAACTGGTGCAATTTTTTGGTGGTTGATATGCTTCAAATCTCACCGCAAATGAAGAACGTTACGCCGGCGACGACGACGATGACGAGTAATACTAAGACGGTTTTGAAGAAGAAAAAGAAGAAGGTGGTGAAGAAATTGGCAGAGGTGGCAGTGAGTAAGGGTTTTCTGTTGAAATTGAATTACGACGATGTCAGGAATGCTTGGTCCGACCGGGGCTCGCCGTTCGCCGATGGCTCGCCGGGAAATGACGTCACTCTACTTTTCTCATCTGCCGCCGGCAATGTCAAATCTAAACGAAAACGGGTCAGTGTTTCTCTCCGGGAATTGAAATAAACGGTGTATACTTTAGGTTACGTTTGGAAAACGGTTATAAAATACGTTTGAGATTATAACACTAGTTTAGTCACTGAATTAGAATAATTTATTTTTATTACATTAAAAAGTGTGTAAAACATTTTCAAATAAGCACTTAGGAAGAAATTTAAAATACAAATAAAACAATATTCATATTTCATTACGTTATGAGCTCTGTTACAGTTTTAAACTATTTAATCAATAATCAACTGCGTACTTAATTCACGACAAATATATATAAATATTTTTTTTCATATTATATATATATATATATATATATATATATATTTTCTTTTCATATTTTATAACGGGTAATTAATTATCTATTAAGTATTTTTTCTATTTAGTTGCATTTTTAGGATAATTATTTATTTTAAATATGTGCTATAATTAAAGTTTGTAATGAATAATAAATATGATTAATAAATGAGCACTGAACCTTATTTGGTGTTGTTGTTACAGGGAGGAGTGAGAGAAGGTGGTGTGCAGCGCTATAAAAAGAAGCCATGATTGACCTTATTTCAAAAAAATTTATTTGTTAGAAAAAGAAGAAAATAGTAGAAAGATTTTTGTTTAATCACATTCATTAGTACATGTATTTTGATTTTGTAGTTGCTTTTTCTTGGTGGGCACTGTAGGGTTCTTCGGTCACTTTTTCTAACATTTTAGATTCCAGGGCATCATTCTTTATATAAATGAGGAAACCACCGTTTTAATTCTTAAAATGATTGAGTTGAGTAATTTTGTTTTTAAAATAATAAAACAATATTTAAAAGTAAAATATATTTATTATTTTAATTTATAAAAAATATTTATCAAATAATATTATTTATGGTTATTTTAGTCCCTAATTGATGTTGATTTGTTTTACATTTTAGAATCAAACTTTACTTATATTGATAGACAATTATAAATCATAATATACCAAATTCACTTGCGGAACTCCTAATCCTTATTATGCGCCCCAAATCTTTACACCTACATGACACGTGTCGTGCCTGCGTTACATAGGACATTGCATGCACATTATTTATTTGTAATTATGCATAGTCTAATGCATGCTAATGATCAGTGACATAACTCTGCGTTTCAATTATTAGTAATAAATGTTTCCATACAAACATTCCTTTCTGAAATTTACAAAAACAACACAAATGATGGAAAATGGGATTTATGCACCTACACTTGCACACACAATTAGAATTTAGTGATTGGTAATTAATATTAAAAAATTAAACACAGAAACTTACAGCGTCATTAAATATACATTTTTTTTTTTAATTTTACTACGATTTTTCAATCCCACTGTAATTTCATTTTATTAATAAAATTTTACAATTTGAGTCAAATTAAATTTGATTAAATCCACCATAATCTGCTATGGTTTCACTACTAAACCAAACATTTTTCCAATCCATGTAATTGACCTTACGCGAAATTTTAACGTTGCAATGTTCCATTTCAACATTAGTTTCAATTTGAACGTTGCTGACAGTGGCAGTATTTTGCTTCACCTTGAGTACAATAGTTCCTATTGATATATTTTGCATTAAAAAGTGTTGTCATAAAACTAAATAAATTTTATTGTATGTAAAGGATCCAGTACAACCAAAAGGCACCACCATCTCTTTCTAAACTGTCAGAAAAAGATATTTGAGTTGCTTCCTCAATTGCTCTTCCAATAGCAACTAACATTTGACATGTCCTAATATTATAAACTTAAATAGGTTGCTTCATTTTCATTTACAATGTAATAAAAATGTAATGCAAAATATATCTTACAACATATCATATACATTACCCTGTAGTGCAAAAATGTAATAAAAATTCTAATTATTCTTTTTATTATTCAGCCTTTTCCCTTAACTCAGCTGTTGGTACATATATAATAGAGGGTTCACTCAAATGGAGTTTATTTAAACCTTTTGCTCTACAATTTTGAACTTCAGTTAATTTTTGCTTCATGCTATCTAGCTTAATCTTCACTTTGCTCAGTCTTTCAAATTCCAACTCTGCTGCCTGACAGTCTCCTTCAAATATATCATTTGTCTTTCTTTTACCTTTTTTCAACAGTTTCTTCAACTTAACATCATCACTGATCTCCTTAGAGTCCTGGAAATAAAACAGTAAAGTGCAAGAAATTATTAATAGAACTTCCAATAACACAGGTTACTTTTTCTTAAGTGAACTGCAAGAAAATTTCCTTGTTCCTTGAAATAGTCATACAACATTGTTGCTTCTCAAGCGAACAAAAAATGCACAGAACATGACATTTAGATAGATAGAAATGCACCTCGTTGCAAATTTCTCTTGGTTGGCTTTTCAAAGGGCTGGGGCTGCTAGATAATTTATTTTTCTCTTTGCCTGTGATGTTTTTACCATCCTTTTGGGGATGAACCACAGTTATATTGGAGACCTTCGATTTCAAAAGCTCATCTTTTGCCACGTTCTGAGATTTAGAATCCTTTGAGGTCATACAAGTGAAACTCTGAAGCGGTTCTCCTTCTGATTGATACTGAACAGAGCTCGGTTATATTAGACTCCGTTGCAAATTAATAAGAACAATGAGTTGAATGATATTGTGAAGCATTTTCTTTAGTTTTTGTGAGGTCAAAACTCAAGAATTATCCTTAAGTTTTTTTATCTTGTCAAACTTCAGCACAAACTAAATCCTTAAAGCTCTACTATATCAATGATCAAGTGATTATTCAAAATATATGCTAAATTGCTAATGGATCCTTATCTTCATATAACCTCTATTTTGCTATATATTCCAAAGTGCCTACAAACTGACCTAGTTATTATAAGTGCTATCTCCAACTGATTATAAATATAGCAAAACTAAAGGATGTCTAGATGGGATTCTAATCATTCAAAGGAGAAATGGCAAAATTTTTGAAAAAAATGAATCAAACAAAGAAAGGAAAGAATGAAAGAAACAATACTACTCGTATAAATTTGAAAAGGGAGAGAGCAAAAGCACTATAGTAAAACTTACCCTTCTGGTCTTAAGTGCTAAGTAACGTGCATTTTTGAACCATTTGCTCACCTGCATTTTCTAACACATTAGTAACAGAGTTTGAACAGATCAAAAGCTGCTTGACATGAATAAAAAGACCATAGGCAATACAGCTAACTTGCAGATAGAGATAATGTAAAATTTGCGGTGACTATAAGATACATTCAGATTATATTGGAAATTAGAAACAAGATACAAATAGAGACTGCAAACTATAACCTTTTCAGGATCTAGTCCCAACTCTTTTGAAAGACCTTCCTTCACAGATCTTGGAGGAAGCTCATTCTCTGCAAAAGCTTGGCGAAGCTTCTGGTACATTTAATTAAAAAAAAAATTAACAGACCATGATAGTGCTTATATAACAATTGATATGTTTGTTGTTAGCTGGAATGTCAAGCAGTAACAACAACAAAGAAATATGACCACAAGAATTACAAGTAATACCTCAACTGCATCCAGCGGAATTCTGAAACAAGACCTTCTTATTTGTATGCCTGAAGGATCATCTCTTATTCTATTATTGTTCCCATTATTGGGATATTTATTCTCACTTTCATGCAGAGTCATAAGAGTATTCACAGCATCAGACTCCTTTTCTCTTCGCTTTCTTTTGCCAGGACCCCAGTCTTCATCGTCACTAACTTGTTCACATGGAGGAGCATCCTTCCCAAACATTTCCTAAATAGATGTAAAATAAAATGAAACTTCATTTATATGATTCAAACACATGCAAAGAGGAGAAAAAATATCAAGCTCCATTCTTTTAGTACTCCCATGCACAAGGACAAATAATCATTTTTAAATCAGTACTCAAAAATAAAACTAGCTATATATAACTTTGTACCAGTTATTTTCCAACCCAATTATAAGAAATACAAACACTTTGTAACAGTTAAATTACAGGCAAATGGCAATGGCTCAACAAAAGCCTTAAATTTTGAACTATTGACTAAAGGTTGGTGACCTGGGAATTCTATATTATTGCTGAAGCTGTCAACTTTAACATCATAGAGTTTCTTAGATACTCACATCATAGAGTTTCTTGTAGTCAACAGCTTTACGCTGCCTTGGGCCACATGCTATCTCCCCAGACTCATCAGAATCTGTGCAGCTATTACCAGAATAATATTCATGGTTGACACCTTCATCTACTGGAGAGCATTCATCATTCAAAGAACACAGACTGGAAGAACTGCTTAAATCATTGGATGCATCTTCATCATCTCCTTCCGGGGCGATGCTGTGGCTGTCTTCTTTCCTCTCGGGATTGTAATCATCATCTTCAGGATCATCTGATGGCCATTCTTCATCAGGATTTAGTAATACAATATCATCTGGCATAGTAGCCTCCTCCTTGAACACATCCTTAATTTATGGAAGAAAGGCATTACTTAGACCAGTAAAAATAAATATATCAAAAGAGAAGTTGAAATCTAAATAATTAGTAGGTAAGAGATTATTAAGGCAAAAAACCTGCCAAGTACTGTCCAAGGAGAATTGAGTCCCAAGATGGGCATTCGTTGCCTCTAGTATTCCTATCTTACATTCACAAAACTTGCAAAACCAACCTTGATCTCCAGGAGGAACTGCAAAGTATAAATAAGCAATTTGTTTTCTAAATAAAAAATTAGCACAGGAAAGGTCACAGAACATAATGACATACACAACCAAGAACTCACTATTTTCAGTATCCAAAGGAGGATCGAGACATCTTTGGTGAAAAGCACGATTGCATGTGCCATCACAGAGTATAATATCATTATCTGGGAAAGCTTCATGAAGTTTGCAATTGGCACAGAATATCTAGATGAAGAAGAAACCAGAAAAATAAAAATTCAGCTTTTCATATGGAGAGCCATCTCAGTTCTGTATTGGTTAATTCCACATGAGAAAATTAAAACAAGATTTGAAGCATTATAAAAGGTCTTGAACGGGAAAGAATGCAAAAAGC
The DNA here is from genome assembly GCA_026586105.1 of Hylodesmum podocarpum. NCBI lineage: Eukaryota > Viridiplantae > Streptophyta > Magnoliopsida > Fabales > Fabaceae > Hylodesmum > Hylodesmum podocarpum. The sequence goes on along the minus strand of JALJEV010000493.1, from coordinate 1,871,911 downwards.
TAACATACTATAGAATCCATAAAAATAAATATTAAGCTTATGAAGTATTTGTAGTTTTGACACATGCTCACATGTTCATGATAAACAGATCCATCTGGAGCAATAACAGAATCTTCAATGCTACCCACAGAACTAAGAGAATCCAGCTGGCGTATGGCATCACGAATACTAAGTTTACATTTTAAAATCTGCTTCTTTGCTCTCAGTAGCTCCTTTTCTGGCCTAATCTTCTCCCGACTGTGACAAGAATAATGGTCAGTCATTAAACTATATCTGAAAGAAAAGTTTTAAATTATAAAATTAATAGTTGCTTTTCAATATAGATCATGCTGCATTGCTGACAGCTATTTTTCCAAGAAATTTAAAGAATCTCAAGAATATCAATTTCAGAATAATTCATCTATTCATTGTATAAATGGTTTTATACCTAACATATCTGAACCATGTTAAGATGAAAGGCTAGTTCTTATAATCATATTACATTTTTTAAAAATATCCTTCTGAGGACACAACACAGTTAATACAAGACAATGAAGATTACAATTGTTTGTCTTACCTATTTCATTTCCATCAAAATTAGTTTCCCTCAAATTGTCAATTCATTTTTAATTTAATTAGACTAAGCAAATTATTTGCTTTCCTCAACAATGGCTAGAGTCCAGAAATCTGGAATTGTTGATTTCTGTTTTATCAAACTAACTACTTGTCATTTCTCCACAAGTTGTATAACTTCCTTGTATAATATCTTTATTAATGACAGAGTAATTATGCATCATACACAACACTACCACAATTATCCTACCAAAGTAAAACAGCTATAGGTGTATATATATAATACCTTAACAATATATTCTCCAATTTTTCATGTAAAAATCTCAAAAATACCTACACAATATGTTCCCCAATTTCTCATGTAACAATATAGTGAACATATTTCTCTACCCATGATAATAACAACCCTTTCACAGATTCTTCTGAAATTGTAGTAGGGAAGAGTACATATCATTCAATCATTTGAAAAAAGATATAAGCTAAAGAAAATATTTTACCATACCTTTGACCTTTCCAACCTTCCCCAGAGTAAGCATCAATAAGGTTCTGCTCCAGCTTCATTTTGATTAAGAGGTACCTTGTTCTCCTCCGCAGCCGTGAAGCATCATCAAGATCCATGTTATCTCTGCGTCTTTTCTTCTTTCTCCTTCTCCTGTGTTTTTCAATATTTGCCTCCCCATCTAAATCATTCCCTTCTTTTCTAGAACTATGAGATTTTTTTTCTCCCTGTAGCTTCAATGAAGACAGCTTCTGTGAAGATTTTCCATCAGGTTTATGAAGGTGTTTTCTAATAACCACATTTTTATTTGAAGAATCCTCAAGCGGTGTGTTGATAGAAGAATGGATAACTGTCTTCTTTGATGTGTTTGCACCAACCCTGTGCTTATAAGATTTTGACTTTATTTTGTGTTTCTTCCCTCGATGTTTTGTGGGACTTGTTTTGAATTTTGAGGAAACTAGCTTCGATTTAGTCTGTTCCTTTGAGTAACTGGATTTTCCAGATCCCTTGTTATTTGAATTCTCAGCATCCCGCATATTATAATTAATTATGTATCACCCCTGAAGTAAAGGCATAAATTGATAAATACTGACATTGAACGGTACTAGTAACAGGGCAGTCAACATGTTTCTGCACAAACATATGTTGTACAAAAAAGAACACCACTAATGATTAATTACACTTTGAAATGAAAATTAGTAATACTTCTTATTCATTTTATGCATACACAAAATATAACAATACCTAATACTACAAACCACGAGCAGTACAATTGATAAAATTTTCACAATGAGAGAAGTGTCAGTTCGAGTAGAAAGTAATGGTGTGAAGTAAGTACTCCTTAGGAATGTGCATGAGAAAAGAAAAAAGAGTTGTGTTCGACTTTCTATTTTACTTCAATAAGTCATGTAGTTGTTCCTAGATTGGGACAAAGATTCAGTTTTGTCAGATAAAAACAGTGTCAGGTCGATGAACAAAGCCCATATAGGCACCAAAATGTATCAATGTCTTTGACACTTCTAGGAAATACTCCTTCGCTTCTACGAAATATATCATGGATAGTTTGATGCATGAATACAACCCTGACTTTGGCTTATGAAGCCAGATTTGCAAATAATAAGATATGGAAAGGGATAACTGTAACTGAATTCACACAAAACCAAATTTAAATGTATGCTCATTTTGGTTGCACCAGTACAGTGAAAGTATAACTAACAGAGAATACCCTATTCACTACAGGTACAAGGTATTGTTCGGGTTCGTGGTTCATCTAGGCATGCGGTTCATCACTTTCTAAGTTATTTTTAGAAGACTTCCTTCAAAGAGAACTGAGACACAGTGAATTTGGTATGCAGTAAGTAGGGTTATCGAGAGAATTATGTAACCCTGATCTTACCTAAAAATGACAAACCAGAAAGATTTCTATGTTAAGCAATTCAAACACATAAACACACAAAGAAGAGAAAGACTAAAGGCTAAAAGGCTAGGTCGAGATAAGCATGGACAAGCAATTAACCATAGGCTAATGATGAGTGATGATAACCCTCTTCACAATCCTCCAGGAAATTAAGCTACAATAATCAGTAGCAAAGTAATTGATAATCTAAAATAAATTCAGATCAAAGCAGAACATATCAAACACACAAATAGTTCATCACAATCCCCCAGCACAAGATGAACCAGCAACCATTTCAAGAATAACATGATTACAACACATGGAAATCACAAAAAAGACAGAAAAATAACACTAATTCAAGAATCAGTAGTTAAGAAGAAAACTCTTACGCTTGATGTCTACAAGACCCTGATTACTTAACAGGCTAAAAGAACCATAAAATTCATAAATCATAAATTTCACCTATCTTTCTCAGAACCATAACTCAATCTAATAAACAAGCACTTATGATTAGTGTGGCAAATTGGCCAACAAAGTCAAGCCAAGGCCTAGACTTTACATGGCCCCACAAAGTTCAAAGGCAAAACAAGAGAAACCCACATGAGTTTAAGGCCAATATGAGTAAACCAACCTCAAATGGAAGAGAAAAAGTGGATAAAGATCTGAACTTTGAATGGCTCAGAAGCTGTGTCACAAGGGAAAAAAAGGAACTTTGAATGGATAAATGAGTGAAGTGATTTTTTTATTGAGTGAATGATGATTTGAATTTGAATTTTGGTATTTGATTTCCAATGTTGTTGACAGGGAAGTCACAGTCACCGGTGACGGTGTGACTGTTCCCGAAGCATCACCACCAACGGTAAGCTTCTTATGATTCTTCTTTTCTTTCTCTTCACTGTTAAACTCTCTACCTTTCTTTCTTTCTTCTGCTCTGTACATACTACACTTTATGATCATCACTATTACACACTCAATCATCAAAATTCAACTTTTATAAAATGTGTTATTTAATGATTTTTTCTTATAAATGTGATATTTAATTATTATTTGATAGGATAAAAATATTTATATATTGAGTGTATATTCATGTTTTTTATTTATTCATCGAAATAATTTATTGATATGCTACGTAATAATTTTTACAACTTTTTTATTTTAATAATTTAATTTTTATCAAATAAATTATATTTAGGATAAATATAAATATAAAAAATATTATTGTACAAATTCTCACATCAGTAAAATTTCTCTAATTATTGACTATCTTGTATTATCTTCTGATAAATAGCTATTTTTGTTGATATTAATATTTATAAGTTATTTTAAGGGATAATATTTGATTCTTAAAAAATGACTTTTAGTAACTTACCATGTAAAAAATTGGTATATAAATGTCTATTAAACTCTCTGTATCTTTACGTAACTAAGGAATAAAAAACAAATTTGCTCTTTGGGGAATTTAAATCCCCACTTAATATTTTATGTTTCTGTATCAAACAAAGTGTGGGGATTAACTTTAAAAGACAATAATGATTACAAACAACTTAAATTTAGGAACTTACTTGCTGTAAGATGATGTTGTACATTATTTTCTATTTTATTTTGAACATAGATTTTTTCAAGGCCATTTTATATTTTTAGCAAATCTAGTAAAGGGTCAAGCCATCGTAAATTTATAAATCTATATAATATAATTGAAAGATATTTTTTCCCCTTAAAGACAATGATGTGTGTATCTTTCTTTTGCTTCCTAAATCATCTTAATCTTAGGTCAACTTTATGTCATAACATGGGAATGGGAAGAAGTTGTATATCTAAAAACCAGATAATAGACATGTGTATGCAAAGCTTTTTAAAGAATTCTATTATCTAAAAAATCCTTAAATTTAAATCTTTATTATAATTTTCATATCTAAACGTGTATTAATATTATCTCCTAAACAATAGAAGTACAATTATTTAGTTTTGCATCTCTTTAATTATTTTATTTTTATTTAGTTAATTAATCTATCTACCATTTCATTTATACCAAAAAAACGTAACAGTAGAATAATTATAGAAATTTTTAACCTGACGTATTGAGTGCAGGGATTACACTTTTCACAAGTTATGGGATGTGAAGTATTTAGTAAGAAAAATTGATGTTCATCATATGCGAAAAATTATTATTCCAGTTAGTCCATAAAAAAAAAAAAATAGTCTCTAGTCCAATGAATTAGGAAAAACTCGATAAAAAAATTATAAAAATCTTTATGTGCATAAAGATTAGTTTTTCTAACCTAACCTTCTTTTACCGGCTTGAAATATGGGAAAAAATAATTGTTTTCATAATATTAGACTCTCATGTGTGCATTTTTTTAACTTTATTTGCTTGTTTAATTACTATAATTTCTTTAATATTTCATTTTTTATTTAATAAGTTTTCGGCTTGACTTTGAAGAATTTAATTTTCCCAACAAATGTTAATCAAACTCTGACCACTTGTATAAGTAACAAAACTATTTAGACAAATGCACAGAATTTTTTTTAAGAAAATAAAACGAGTTTTGATTTGAAGAACAAATGACCAGTGGATTAAGTGCAACAGTTAATACGTTGGTCAGATATTTTTTTTTCAACTCAGTTAGAGGGAAACTATTTTTTTTTTTTACAAAAGCAGTTACAGATAAGATATTTTTTAAAATAAAAAAATTAAGAAAATAAAAAAAATTGTATACAATTATTTAAACATTTTTTTACAAAATAAAAAAAACATTTTCCTCCATAGTCAATTTTGTAGCATAGTTACTATTTTATTTTATAAAACTACATTTCAAATAAACATATAGAACACCAAGTATTGGGGGGAAAATCCACATTTTCTTAGTTTATAATGGATTTATCATAAACGTTAGCAGTCGAAATGATGTAAAAAATTCAAATGCAAATATTAACTAACCATACGCCATATGGTTCAATTTAGATTTTTTCAAAATGGCTTAAAGTTTTTTTTTGCAATTCAATTTGATCCAATCCAATTCGATTATCCATACATATATTAACATAATATTATCCAAGTCGATAAATGCAATTCAATTAACATTTAAGTGCAAGAAAATTGAGTAATTGTATCAATAGAACTTATTTTGTCATCAAACGATGAAATACATTGAAACTGACAGTATCTTTCTGCCTTGATTTTTCAGATTTTAAAACAAAGATCAAACAAGCTAGCCACCTTCAATTCAACAACCAGGATCCTGCTGGCCAAAAATAAAAATAAAATTAGCCACAAATATAAAACAAAAAAGGTACTTTAAAGTTGGTTAAAGAAATACTGCATATTAACAATAGAATCGTGGTATTGTTTCATTAGTGATCACAGGCCTAGAATATCTTGAAAAATAAACTACAAATAATAAAACTCATGCGTTTTAGGGTCATGTTAGTCAATTTATATTCAAAGGTCATGCGTTTTAGGGTCATGTTAGTCAATTTATATTCAAAGGTCAACATCACAAAATTTCTTTGGACTGTTAAGGGAATTTTGGTTTGTTTTGTGTTTTTCATTACAAATTTCAGTAATAATTATGAACATGTCAATCATTATGTTTTTTCTTTACTACTTTAGTAAAGTAAATGGTGAAAATAAACATTTCTTCATTGTCAGTATCTCCTAACAAAATTTTAAAAGTAAGAATTAAAATGAAAACAAAATAGCATTTTTATAATCATAACTCAAAACACAACTGAAGATAAAAATATCCCCTTAGAATGTGAATTAGAATTATGAAATAACCAAAAAGAAATTAGGGACTTTATTGAGTGAGTCCCCTATTCCTAAATTCCAGATCAAGAATATTGCAGATCATAGAGATAGGATGCTTACAAGAATTACAAAAAAAGTTGTCTCCTCTCAATTCCATAAAGCCAAGAATCATGTCCCTGCTACCCACTATTTCCAATCTGAACTCCCTCCCACCCCCTTTTATTCCCACCTTCTCCCTAACAATTTCAGTCACAGAATCTTAAGTAACCAACCATCTGTCATTAAAAAACCTAACAAAGAGGTTCTACTAATCTGAGGTCATCTATTACACCTTGGTCACTCGGTTAGGTCAGTTTCGAAGAGTGGAATTGAATGGAAATGAAAAGAAATATTTGAACTTGGAATGTAGAATGGAATGAGCCAGGTGGGACTCACATCTATGATTGACTTAATTTATCATGAACATGAACAGTCCAAATGATAACCAAGAACAAAGATTGAAACACAACTAGTAAGCAAAGACATTCAGTTAAGAGGCCTTAAGAAAGATAATTCAGCTTTACACATCGAACAAGGTAAGCAGATGCAAATAAAACCACCACATCAAGAGGGATAAAACACCAAAAGAAAACTTATTACTGTATCAAAGAGAATTCATTTTATCATACAACAGATTCAACAAATTAGTAACTTAACTTCCCGGAATTTTCATATTTTGTAACAAAAAAGATAATGCAAACAAACTAGTACTCCCCCAGATTTAAAAACCCGCATAATTACTGTCCATCAACAGCAATAGAAATGTGGTACTGTTTCATCCTCATAACCTACCACTAATTAGCTTTTAAGTAAAATATATCCCGAAGAATAACCAAAAAGGTTCCAATGTTCAAGATTCGTAAAAACAAAAACAAAACCACAATCCCTAGGTAATTACCCCCTAAAAAAATCACCATGGAACTTGCAGGGTGTGTTTCATTCATTTCGTGTTTTAATTTCCACCTTATTTCAATTATGTTTCTTGTTTCCAGGTCCACTATTTCAGTACTACATTACACAAACTTGAAAAATCACCATGGAACTTGCAGGGTGTGTTTCATTCATTTCGTGTTTTAATTTCCACCTTATTTCAATTATGTTTCTTGTTTCCAGGTCCACTATTTCAGTACTACATTACACAAACTTGAAAATTCAAAAGAAAAAAAAAATGACATTTTTCCTTTATTCCAGGACACAATTCTTCACATCAGCAATCGGAAATTCAAATCACATTACGACGGACAAATCCCTAAACCTACACCGACGGTAAGCCACAATTTACAATTTCAAACAAAAAACACGCAAAACCATTCAATTATCAAAAACACACATCCCTCCGACACGTGATCTATCTAATCCCACAACAATCGGACAAAACGGCGTCGCATTGGATTAAAAAAGACGAAAAGGGATCTGAACCTGAAGAAATCAATGGTGCTGAGCGTTGGCGTGCTGCTGCATGTGTTCGAGGTGGCGGCGCTCGTGAGGGAGAGCGACGAGGTAGGAGAAGATCATGCCACCGAAGCAGACATGGAAAAGTGGTTCAGGAGAACTGGTTTCAATGTACTTGGCGTGGTAATTGTCCATGCCTCTCTGAATCGATTTCTTGATGTAGTTCAATGACAGCATCGGTTTCACATGCTCAGGGATTTCGGTCACCTTCTTCCCTTTGATTTCGTTGTAGAATCTCCTCAGCGCCATTGTTGATTCCGAACGAACAAACCCTAGGTTTTCAGATTGCGATGATGAATAATGATTAAAATGGGAAATTTGGAAGTGTGCGAAATTCGCGTTATTAACCCATCGTGTCTGCCCGTGACCCGACCCGAATGAGTGCTGGCCCAACTAAAGTTAAACTATGGGCCTTGAGATTATATTTTAAGCCCAAATTCATTTTAGTGTTCAACTTTTTTTATTTTATTATCATTCATTACAAAGAGTTTTTTTTAGTGTTCAATTTCTATGTTTCTTAAATTCTTTATGTATTTCCATATGATAATTAATGAGAATCAATAAATATTTTAAATTATTATTGAGATATGTTAAGGAAAATTTCACAATAGTAGGAATGTTTTTATTGAGTTAAATTTCATGAACTTTTCTTTATTTACTTTAAGAGTATTTTTTACGTAAAAAATTCAAGTATTATTCTTCTTCTTTCCTCCCATGTCTATTTTAAGTTTTATAGAAGAAACTAATAGAGAATTTGATTTGTTAATTACTGCCATGTTATTATATAATTATTTATGTAATTTGAGATTCATGATTAAGTAAGCTGATCCCTTCCCAAAATTACAATATTAAAATTCAAAATGTTACTTTTCAAATAAAATTTATTTTGAACCATATTTTATTGACCAAATATTGAGTTAATAGATACGGGTAAACACTTTTCTATTGTTCTTAATATCTCATTAATCATAATTTATTTAATTCAATTTTACAAATCTGAGACTTAATTAAAACGGAAAATAATTATGAGACAAAATAAAATAAAATAAATCAATGTGACTAAATAACTATTTAAGAAAAAAAAATTATATTAAAAAAAATGCAAGAACATGAAATTGTTTGGTGTAATAGATATGTAAATTATAAGTAGGCAGAGAAGGAAATGAATGTCAAATTGTTTTCTTATTTAACCACTAAACAATATTATAAGACAATTAATTGATTATTACAAGCATTCAAAATACTAAACCAATGAATGTTCATTCCATGGAATTGTGTTTCCAATATTAATGGAGGATTAGGGTTATAACTTGAGTCAAAACGAAACAGAACCCACCTTTTTCTATTCATGAAAATTCAACCAACCGATTCTGAAGAAACATTCGTTGAATGTTACCCAACTGTTTCGTTAAGATTCATAAATTAGTTAAGTTCAACACAACGTCTGAAAGTACCAAAATAACCTTCCCAGAGATAAAACAAACAAGAAGAAAACAAGACCATGGTTCATTCTTCTCTCTTTTTTTCTCTTTCCTTGTTCAGAATCAATAAAACAAATCATTTTAATGAATAATGGGAACTTTTCAGAGTTTCAGGAAAGCCTATGGAGCTCTCAAGGATTCCACCAAGGTTGGCCTTGCCAAAGTCAATAGTGAATACAAGGTAACAAATTTATATAAATATAGTTTCTCAATTATATATGTTATTACGTAAACATGCATGCATACGTACATATACGTATTGAATCTCAAATGTATACATTTATCATGTTCCATTTTGTTCATGAAGGAATTGGATATTGCAATTGTGAAGGCTACCAATCATGTGGAATATCCTCCCAAGGAACGTCATGTTCGAAGTATGTTCATATATGATTCTCAATTTTTTCTTAGATAAATGTTGATAAGTGTTACAAAGACATGATTTGACAGGAGAAAGTTTTTTATTCATGTGTCATTATGAAACTTGTTTTATGTAATCTCTGGATCTTGTTCATTTTCAATGATTCAGTTCATCAATGTAGATGCTTGTTTGTTTTCCTTGCTAATTGATATTTACTAAATATATAGAAAAATTTTAGTTACCATAATGTCATCTTTAAGGTATTAGGGATCTGATCTGCTTTTAATTTCCATTGCAAAACTTATTTTCTATCACATTTTTCTATCTTATATTTTGCTTTGAATTGTCTGCAGAAATATACTATGCTACATCAGCACACCAGCCTCGGGCAGATGTAGCATACTGCATTCATAAACTTGCCAAAAGACTTGCCAAGACACGAAGTTGGATAGTAAATCATTTTCTTTAAGAACTTCATTTTTTTTTTAATATGACATGGTTGAATATTTCTAGTGTTGGAAATGCTTATTTTGGATTTGGTTTCCTTTTCACGTTCCAATAACCTTAATCAGTCAACTCACTCATAGAATATATTTATATACATATATATATTTCTCTCTCTTCACATTTTATAACTAGTTGTCTGATTGTTTACGTATTGACGTTCTGACACAAGTAGAAAATAGAGGATAAAAGAGAAGAAAAACACTTAAATATGATATCATATGTGTAATCAATCACTTTTAAAATATCAAATGTAAATCATGGTTGTAATGCAGCCAGGGGCTGAATAATTCTTAAGATTCAACTTACACAATTACAGAGTGAATTTGCCCACAGTTTTACTAAGGAAAATAGTTTTTTATCATTGTATAACATTTTTGTATACGTTATTGAATAATGAAATGACATGCAGGTTGCTGTAAAGACATTGATAGTCATTCATAGAACTTTGAGAGAGGGTGATCCAACTTTTAGAGAAGAGATGCTTAACTACTCTCGCAGGGGACATATTCTCCAAATATTCAATTTCAAAGATGACTCAAGTCCTCAAGGTAACTTAATTAGTTCTACACAGTAACTTGTTCTAACTATTTTGAACCTTTTCTTTCTTATTCAATGTTGTTTCATGCTTCATAACTAATAGAATTTCTCTTTGCAGCTTGGGATTGTTCTGCATGGGTTCGAACCTATGCACTATTTTTAGAAGAAAGACTAGAATGCTTTAGAGTTCTTAAATATGACATAGAATCTGAACGTTTAACAAAAGCAACACCAACTGCAATTAAAGTGTGTTTTTTGCCTTATTTTATTCATACAATTTTTTTCAACCATCTTATTTCTGTGTTTAAGACTATATCTCTAACTTTCAACTATGACAGGCACATAGTAGAACCCGGTCCTTGCCTAGTGATGATTTGTTGGAGCAGCTACCTGCACTGCAACAACTTCTATATCGTCTTATTGGTTGTCAGGTATAAATTCATGAGAAATTTCATCTTTGCTATGACATATCCATTACCATCGAATCACTATATTTTCTTTCTAATTTGCTTTAACATCTTACAGCCTGAAGGATGTGCTTACAGCAATTATCTAGTACAGTATGCATTGGCCCTGGTATGCATATTTATAATTTCCATATAATAGCACTGAGTATCAACTTAGAAAGTGTTTAGGGGCAATAACATGATTGATAATTGTGGATGTATACCTTTACTCACGGTCATATATGCATAGTTGAAGAGGTTTTGTCAACAAGGAAATATTACAATTATATGGACAAAACTTAATACACATAGTTAGATGTTTCTCGTATTGTTCTTTAATCAGAATTGGTATTTCAGCTCTCTAACTTATGCTGACCTTTAGTGTCAATTTTTATTCGAAAAATTACTATGTGAAGTTCTAATTCAGACTGAGAATAACATTCAAAGGACTACATCTTGAATAGAAGTAATTGAATGAATGGTTTCCACTCCTAAACGAAAATCACAGTGACTTTTTAAATTGCATGGTGGATTTGCTACCTTTAGAGAATTTGTTGTCCTTTAAATCAAAATTATGGTAGCCAATTCATCCCCAAGTTAAACTCCATGAAAAGAAATGAATTCTGATAATTTTCAGACTAATTTTACATGGACTTGTGTCTTATTTTGTTGTTATTTTTTGCTTTTGGCAATCTCATTTAGGTTTTGAAAGAGAGTTTCAAAATATATTGTGCCCTCAATGATGGAATCATCAATCTCGTGGACATGGTAGTGTCTGACTTAGTTTACTTTTCTACTTGATCACTTGATTCGAATGTTAAATTACACTAACTAATGAAAATTGCAGTTCTTTGATATGACAAGACATGATGCTGTGAAAGCTCTAAATATTTATAAAAGAGCTGGCCAACAGGTTTATAATTGATGCTTTTCTTTAGAGACATTACTGTTACTGTCCAATATGAATGAGTCTTGTGCTTTATGAGGTGCTGATGGTCTTTCTTATGAATACCATACAGGCTGAGAGTCTTGCTGACTTCTATGAATACTGCAAAGGCCTGGAACTTGCTAGGAATTTTCAATTTCCAGTATTGAGACAGGTTCCTTTTGTTTGTTAGAGTTAGCCTTGTGTGATATCATGGATGGAAGAATCTCACGAAAGCTTTTTTGCTTTGATGAACAGCCACCTCCTTCTTTCCTTGCAACAATGGAAGAATACATTAAAGAAGCACCCCAGTCAGGATATGCTAATAAGAGAATGGTAAGAAAAAGAGATTTATAAATTTCTTGGACTAAACTTTGTGTGTTATAGATGTTCTTTTGTTTGCATATGAATTTTATGAACCAGTGTGCATCTCTTTCTAACATGATAAAGTGATAAAACTAGTGAATTTAATCCAAATTGAACTCCTTAATATTACAAATTACAGGACTAATGATTTGTATTATGGTAGATGAGGCTTAAGCCATTTTCTCATGGAGGAAGATTTTAAAACGCCTTTAGTGCAATAAATATCATGTTTAACAAATAATAACATGAAGGAATACCAAATCTTTCTAAAACATCTTAGTTATTAATAAAAAAAAAAAAAAGTTTAGTTACTAATTTTTCTTTAGCTTCCAAAGCATTTATTATTTGTTACCCTTTACCAAAACCAATTTCACAGTTTATTCTTAAAACTATAGCTAAATCAACTTTGTATTCATGCTATTGTTTATTGGTTTTGTCACTTCTCACATGAAACTACCTTATTAAGGTTTCATTATTTACTATAACTAGCATCCTGGAGGAAACAGTGTAATGGGAGGAGAAGTAATAGCTGTTCATAGATAATTTGCTCTAATGCTTTACTTTCAACTATAGCTACTCTTACTTATACTCACAAAGTTCTTAAAAGATATGGTTCATTAATAAATGTTATTCAACATCAGGAGAGTGAGGAAAATGATGAATCACCTAAAGAAGATTCAGAAGCCAACGAATCTGAAGAACCTCAAGAAAATGAAGAACACGCCGAGGAAGCCGATGAGGAAGAGCCATCAGAAGAGGAAGAAGAACAACCTAAAGAGGAGGAGGCAGAGCCTCCTCCTTTTATATTAACTGATGATGCAGTAGATGATTTGCTGGTATGAGTTGATTATAATGTCATGTTCTATAGGCACATTTGTGATGTTGGCTTGATAGAATATACATTTGTCTACCAATGTAGGGTCTTAATGAAATAAATCCAAAAGCTATGGAATTGGAGGAAAGCAATGCTCTGGCTCTTGCAATTGTACCACCTGGTGGTAAGGCCTAAAGTAATTGATAATTGATTGAGAGATATAAATTATTTTAATATAAGCCTTGTAGAGATTGCAATGTGTTTCGTTAAGGCATACTGTTGTTTAAAGTTTCGGAAATTTTACTATTTATCAACCATACATGCTTGTTTGGATTTCCTAATGTAAACAAGGACAACTTATATGCACATTTGATCAGCATATAGAGAAATCTAAAAACAAAACACAACTTGTGGAGGATTAGAAATAATTGTTTTTTCAACTTTGCCACAAGATGGAAGATAACTATAGCAGGATGATTAATATCCTAGCAGTCATGTCATTCATGAGATGATTTTTTCTTAAGGATGCATGTAGTATTTCTCGTTCTCTGTTCACATGCACTAACTAGGACTTGAACCCAAGAAACTTTACATCATTTTCTTTTTTACTATATATGACAATGATGCCGATAAGTAATTAAACTATATTTTTTGTTTGGCACTTGATGCAATTCTAATTTTCGCAAGTTTATGTAGGAAATAATTCAAACAATCTTGCCTTGAGTAACATTGATGGTACTACTGGTTGGGAACTTGCACTAGTTGCAACACCAAGTAACCATACTAATCAAGCCACAGATCGCAAAATGGTTTGTTTCTCTGCTATAGTTATCAATTGCTTAATGGCCTTGAGTAATTGAGTTTGCCCCTCATCTCTCATTTATTTGTCCACTTTATAACCTGTGAGATCTATAATAACTATATGATTTTAAATTATTCTATAGATACACTTTTACATTGGTCATTTGTAGAGGTCCATTTGAAAATGGATTTTTAAGTATATACCATATATAATCATGATGCAATGTTTCATGAAAGCCATGGTGAATTCAGCTCTTTGCATGTTATAGTTATAGTTATATGTCATGTTGAAAAATAAATAGATAACATTATTCTTAGGTCAAGAGGTTAGAAGTTATAGATATATGTCGTGTTGAAAATTAAATAGATACCATAATTCTCTTCCCCTTTTACTGTTGAATCAGGCTGGTGGTTTTGACAAGCTATTACTGGATAGTCTATATGAAGATGAAAATTCTAGGAGACAACTCCAATTCCAAAATGCAGGTTATGGACATGGAGCAAATACAATGACTATACAAAACCCATTTGATCATTACAACCAACAAGATCCATTTGCAACGTCCAACAACATAGAACCTCCACCCAATGTGCAAATGGCACTAATGGCTCAACAACAACAACAGCAGCAGATGATGTTCCAACAACAACAAATGATGTACCAACAACCACAACAACAAAACAACATGATGAGTTACCAGCAGCAACCATATAATCAATACCCTCAACAGATCATGCAGAATCCAAGTTCTCATAATCCATTTGGAGATCCCTTACCTGTGTCCAACTATCATCATAGTTCCACACCTCCACAGGGAAATTACAATTTAATTTAGAACTTGCCTTCTTGGTCACTTGATCCTACCCACTTTCCACAACATTAAGAATCTATTCTTTACAGTAGCATAACATTTTTTTTGTTACATTGAAATTCTTTGATTAATTGTTGACTAGTGAATAACATGATTAATTTTAATTTTTTTCCATTTGTAATTAGCAAATTATCAATGGTTCATTTAGAAAATTTATTCTTAAACTAATAACAATGATTAATAACATGATTCGTATGCTTCAGTTTTTCTTATAAACTAATAACATATTATATGTAGCAGTATTAAAGAAAAGATAAGAAAAGGCATTGTTTTGACAAAAAAATATATCGATATTGTGACATGATTGTCAATTACTGAATCCTTGCTTTTGTCTATTCTTTAATTTTCAATTTTGATGCAAGAGAAAACATTTATAATTCATTACTTAACTAATAACGGGGTAATCATTATTTTTTTGCTCAATTCTGCAAGAGTCCTTCATAGTTGTAATGATTTTCAAATGGAAAAATCAATAATATTTTTTTGAAGTAACCATGGTATTAGTACGGAATATATACTACCTGAAACAGTGACAAATTTTCTTAAGGATCTCGAGTAAATTAGTTACAATTCAATCTCCCACTTAATTAAAGAGTATTAATTGTTATCGTTTATGCATCAAATTATTTTGACGAAATGTGTACAAATTAGGCACAAAATCACCATCAAACATAGTCGTCATGAAGGCAAATAGGCCTATTTCTTTGTTGTGAATTACAAAAATAAGCTTGGATAGAACATAGTTAGGCATGCAAACGCACTAAATATGTTGGATATGTTCCTGCTCTTCTTTGAGGCTGGGAAAAAAGCATGGTACATGGCAATAGAAATCTTTCTAAATTTCTATGTAATCACAATAAAACGTGTATATTTGTTACCTTATATAACAAACAAGAACTTTAAAGTTATACCAGTAACAAATCTTGATTGTTATCAATGAAAGAGTTTACATTCAGATAAAATATGATTTAACCAAAATATGTAAAGCAATCCCAAAGTTGTCCCATTTCATACACACAGATAACCTTATCAACAAAGCTTGTTTCGTAACATGTTGCTTGGCGGTTTCCCAGCTTGTGGCCTTTCAATGGGAAACAATTTCTTCAAAGATAAAATAAAAGGGACGGGGGTTAAGAAGAAAAGATAGTGAAACTTAATGCTAAAATTCAAGCTAGAGTGAGACTTCAATGAAGCTTATAATATGTTCCCCCATGAAGTCTGTTACACTTGTAAACCAAAGAAAAATGTCTTTAGAGTTTATATACACATCAACATAACATATGTGCACTAAGTTGAGCAATGACTTGCTGGTTTAGAGGAAAATATTCTAAAATGTCTTCTTTTATTGGTTGGATAAATATGTACATTCAGCCTCCAAGTATTCAACCTAACATTGCAAACATACAGCATACATGGGTAAACAGATCATTGTTGTGCCAAGTAGAGTGAGTATGGGTTTAATCCCAAAACAACCACCAGTTCTGCATCTCAAGGAATTTCCATTTGCACGCACTGCCTTGTCAATCCCCAGAGAACTAAGTTTTTTCCCTTGCTTTTTTCTCTGGACTTTTCAATGAGCTTATATTGCAAGTTGAAAATCCTACAAAATAAGTATCCCATTTGGTATCATTGCATGGCCAATCAATAAAATACAAAGATAATGTTCAAAATATATTATGCATATTTTGAACTACAAAATCATATGATTGCCAAAAAAAAAAACTAGAAAATAGAAGTATAAACATTGTTACATTACACACAAGGCAAATAAAGAGAACATCTGCAGAAAAGGTGTAGATGTTTACACTTCCTCCAGTGTTCTCCACACTGCCTTAGCAGTTAGCTTATTGATATTTCTAAGACAGTCTTTATAAAGTAGTTGCACCATCATACACCATCAAAATTTAAGAATCATCGTGCACTAGCTTGGCAAAAGTGGCAACCCACTGAAGGAAAATCATATTTTACTAAGACTATGTTCTAAGTAGTATTTATCTATGATTTTTGTTATCCTTGGGTTACAATTTAGGTACCTTAAGTTATTCAGCTTTTGCATAATTGATTATTGATATTTTGCTTTCCTTCTGAAAAGAAGACAGAGTACTCTAGGCTAGTCAGCCAGGGGAATACCCATCCCACAGGGCATACTCTTGGCTACCCTTCTACATCATATAATTGCTGCAAGGATATGCACATGAGGCTGAGTATAGAAGATGGATGAGAGAAGCTATTAAACATTTTAAAATTATCATCTCCATATGTTTCATTGTATTGAATTCTATCTCTGATCTCTCCTTTGCTTTTCATTTCAAAACCATGCATTAATATTAGATAGGCTGATTGTAAATTAGCACATTATAAGAAATTTAAAAGAGTTCCTCCTCTACCCTGCCCCCATCTTTTTAAATAGCATGCATTACCATTTCCTATGTCAACCATGAGAAAACCAAAATCTGTTTCTCACTATAATGCAATGTCCACAAATAATGGCACAAGCACAGAGAAACTTCCAAGCTAAAGAAAAAGCTTGCTCACCGCAGCAACTGGCTCAGCTATAAATTATGGATCATCCCTCCTCATCCTCTGAGTGAGCAACATTTTCAGAAAATGTCAGAACCTTCACTTTCACAGTCCCCTCCATCCCATCTGGGTTAGTTATCTCCATATCAGTATCCTCCTCACCTTCAGTAGATTCATTCTCTGAGTAAAAAAGACAGCACATGGAATTGTTTGAGCTCACAAATCAAAATATTTTAACCCACCCAAAAGTGCAAAATGCTTGATGTGTATTTGGTTTGCAGTTGCAAACCTCCAAACATCTGCTCAACCGAAAAGGAACAATTTCTTACTTATTTTTAAGCTTTGGACAGTGGGAATTCCTGTTTGCATCAGTGCAAACGGGTTCCCAGACACATCCTTAATTAATTATTTGCAGTCTTCAGATGTAGAATAATAAGCCTTACAGTGAGCCTACCTTCAATTCTAACCAACTATTTTTCACACAAGAAACTTATGAACAGAAAAAGAAACAAATAATCTGCTGCTAAATGCTTTATTAACTGGTTAGTAATGGCCATCATAGTGCACAGATCAATCCATCCCCTCATAAGTACATTATTCATTAATACAATGCCAAGAATGAAGAACACCCATCACATTGCTTTTTCAGATTACAAGTTTCACACATTTAACATGCAAATAACAATGAAATTTAAAACCTAGACCAACAGCAGTAACATTTTTCCATTCCCCAATCACTTCTCACAGACACTCACCAACAAAATGTAGCCGAAACAGATAAAAGACATGCAAAATTTTAATTGGAATAAGTTGCCCTCAGATTAGGCCGCTTGAAAAACAACGTGTTTTGCCATAGCCAGTGATGGTTTTTGCCACTGCAAGTGGTTAAACTCCGCTCAAATTAAACTAAACCCATGGAATTCAGGTTCCTTAGTTTTCAGGTGTTATTTCAAATTCCTTACACTTAATTTTAAATGAAATACTCTATAAAATTTCTTCATTTTTAAAATCCTAAATATTTTACATCCAAACGCAGCAATTTATGCTGATGTACTTTACTTACCCTTTTAAAATACATTACTCTCTTAGATTACACTGTCCAAACACACGATCATATATTTACCGACCCAGTTACGCAATAAACCTCAAAATCAAATTTTGCGAAAGACAAAGAATCAAGCACCACCCCCAAACCAATCAATAACAAACAAACCCATGTATTCTTCCCCTCAAACCCTAAACACAAAACCATAGAGAGAAAAAAAAAACCCATTTTTTCCATTAAATTGATTATTATTGATAGAGCGAACAAGACAAAAACCCTCAAAAATAAAATATTGAGAAAAGGGGTAGTGAATTACCATTGACGAAGTAATTGGAGGAGGGCCAACCACGGAGGGTAGAGAGAAGCGGCGAATCGATGGGGCGGTTATCATCTTCACGTGTTACCTTATGAATGAGGTCGACGACTTTTGATGGAGAGGGTCGCGGTGGGACCCAGAACGATGAACCAGGAACAAAGGGTAACCAATCAGGTGTGGCCTTTTTCACCAGAATTCGGTGAATTAGGTCATCGAAGTGCTTCAATGCGACGTCGTACTCCGCCATGTCCACCTCCATCACCTGCGGCTGCGCCTTCGATGAACGGT
Organism: Hylodesmum podocarpum; assembly: GCA_026586105.1. Classification (NCBI taxonomy): domain Eukaryota; kingdom Viridiplantae; phylum Streptophyta; class Magnoliopsida; order Fabales; family Fabaceae; genus Hylodesmum; species Hylodesmum podocarpum. The sequence goes on along the minus strand of JALJEV010000493.1, from coordinate 1,852,946 downwards.
GCCGAAGAGGAATTGCGACGCTGGGGATTCGCCGCAGAGTGTTGGCTTTGTTCAGGAAACCCGCCATCATCGTCATCAGAGGAGAGAGAGAGAGAAAAAAAAAGATGAGCTTGGTTTGGATTAGGTTAAAAATTGGGAATGAATGAAACTGTACGGATACAAATACTAATTGCTTAACATGGAAAAGAAAATACATTTAAATAAGTAACTTTATTTTTAATTTACCTAAATCTATACATTCATTCAATTTTAGTAACAATAGTTGGAGATTTACCATGCTTTGACACTGTTTAACTATTTATTAATAAAACAAAAACAAACAAAAACAAACAAAAAAAAAACTATTTACATAGTGTGTGAATTTTCTTAGTGGTTTGGTAATGGATAGACATGTTTGGATAGGATAAGTTATGCTTCTAATTTAAGTATATTGATAGTGTAAAAGTTTTGTTATTATTTAATTATAGATTGTTATGTCTAATTTAAGTATATTGACAGTGTAAAAGTTATGTTATTATTTAATTATAGATTGTTATGTGATAAGGTGGCTATCACATGAGTTGGTTGAGTGAGATTAGATTCAAGTTACTTAAACAAGTTTTTCTTGGATAATAGCAAAAATTGTAGTTTAGATAGAAGATTCTTGAAAGTAGTTAATTAAATTTTGTGATAAGGATGAATTGTTAATAGTTATGTTTTTGAATGAGACTAACTTTTGATTCCACCGAACTTATGAGTTTTGGAATGAAAATAAATTAGATTAAATCGAATTTTGTTTAAGTATGAATTTAATTTATGTTAAAAAAATAGAATTTAACTTGTTTTTTAATTTATTATAGGTCTTTTTTTATATTTAGTTTCACTTATTTAAATGTTCAACTTTTGTTTAAAATGAAAATTATATTCACAATTTAAATATATTATTTAAAAGTTTGTTTGTAAGACATTTTATAGATGAAACATAGTTATTTTTAATTAATTAAGGATGTTACTAAAAATTTTAACGAAGAAACGAAACTCATAAGTACATATGATGTGTCTTTGGTATAGACAATATTAGAGACTGAATTTAAAAAGATAGAGACGAAAAAAAGATTTTATATTTTTATAGAAAATTTAGAGACAAACTTTATTAAAAAATAGAAATGTATCATGTTTATCTAGAGACAGAATACAATATTGTAATATATGACTTAATTTTGTAACATAGATAATGAAAAAAATATCAGTTTAAACTAAAAAAGAATTATGGAACAATTTAATTATAGGTAGTAGAATTATATTATTATTATTATTATATATATATATATACTCGAATAATTTTAAAATGTACAAAAATTTATATACATGATATTGCTATAAAAACATTAAATTGAACTATTAAATTATTTAAATTTAATTTATTACAAAAGTTATTAAGATGTACAAGACAAAAAGACTTGGGGCCTTTTCTCTCCTAATTTATATAATACATGTAATAAAATATATTTATTTTGTGTAAATAGAGTCTATATTAAGGAAATTTTTTTAATATATAGTTATCTTTTATGAAATAAAATTTGTAATAAATACTTTTTTTAAAAGCATATAACTATATTTTAAATATAAAAATTTTAATATTTTTGATTGACAAAACCATTATTACACAAGACTCAGTTTTAATTTCTTACACCGCCAGACTTATGTTGTCTGATTTTAGCACCAATACTTAATATGAAAGCCTAAAACAAAAACTAAAATTAAAATGGCAAAGACATATAATGGAGAGATATTAGACTTTAATCTATATAATAAATTAATATTATTTTTAGCTATTAAAATCTTAAAATAGTATAATTTTTAAAAAATAAACATCTTAAAAAAATTTATCTATAGAAAAAATGTTATAAAGATTAAAAAACCCCTAAAAAACTCTCCAACTAAATAACATAACTAAAAAGTAAAATATTTCACACAAATTATTTTTCTAATTAATATTATATATACATACATATAAATGTATACAGATTTAAAATATTTATACAGATTATAAATATTCAAAATGATTTTTTTCATTCTTTAGTAGTATTAATTAATTATTATTTTTTTTTTGAAGGAACTAGAAAGTAGTATTAATTAGTCTAAACACTGATAAAGAAACTGATTTAGACAAAGCATTGATAAATCGCAAATATTAATCATGATGAAGGACAGGTGTCATACTTTGATTGGTTGTACTACGTAAGTGATTAAAAAACATTGAAATAGTGGATCGTTTTCACGTTTTAGAAAAACCCAAAGACACAGTAAAGAGATCAACAATGGCAGAGAACGCTCCTGAAACGATGTCGTCCACCTCAAAACCTTCTTCTCAGAAATCGCCTCAAGATTCACCCCAGGTTCTAAAATCTACACTTCATTTCAACTTTTTTTTTTTTTGGCAGTATTTTTTACTCTGTTCTTTTCATTCCTCTCATACTCAAAATCCCCAATTCCATATAATTAGAACTCAGATTAGGGTTCTTATCATTAGTATTATAATTAAACTTTTTACCTTTGAAGTCTAGTTTTTTATTTATTAGCTGTTGTACCTCGATCATTCTGGGTAGAACCTAATTGGGACATGATGTTTCGCATCAAAACTGTGTTTTTTTTTTTTTTTTTTTTGCTTTCTTGTCTTTTATCTGTTAATAACCTAATTTAGCTCAAAACTGTGTTTTTTAATTTGTACATGTTTTGAGGTTGAGGTGTAAAATCACGTTTGAATGAAAATGTGTTGTGAATTGTTGATTTGAATGTTGTGGTTGAATTTTGGTGATGATTTTGTTTGAATGTTGTCTCAGGTTCCTGCATTTTCGAATTTTCCGCCGTTTCCCGGTGGATACTATCAAATGATTCCTGGTATGTACCCTGCAATAGTTCCGGGGTTAACTTTGCCTCAAAATGAGGAACATGGGAACCGTGGAGCTGGCATATATGCTGTTCCTGTTAACCCCTTTGATAGACAAGTTACTGGACTTCCATACAATACTCTGATTCCGCTGACTTATCGCACACCCACGTAAGTGGCTGATTGTTATTTTGTTGTGGTGAGGTTGTAATGTATGTGATGTTTAGTTATTGAAAATTTTATTGGAATTTGTTACTTATTGTGACATTTAAGCATTTTTTCTTTAAGAATATATTGAGTACATTTTATACATTTCGGTATTTTGTTTGCTATGGAGCGTTTGGGTGAACTATAATGGTTCTACTGACTTGCAATCTCAACTTGGTCACAAGATTGATGCATGGAAGAACAATAATTTCATGAATTTCTAGAATGCAAAGCAACAAAATGTTAGAATGCCATTATTTACACCAGGGAGGAAGTGATAACAGCTAGCAACATGAGGAATATGTTTGGTATGCGGTTATTAAATTTATTTACGCCAAGTCGGCAATGATGTTATTAGAGTATAAGACATGGATGATTTTGTAGAGGGGTCAAAATGACCATACATGAGTTCCCTTTTTGACAATTTTGTTTACTTGACTCCATCTAATCTTCCATTCCCTTCTTTCTGTGTGGAATCAAGGGTAGACTGATTGAAGGGTTATTGTTGGTGTGCAAGGGCACCAGGATTTTGGAAGTAAAATTAGGGTTAAGGGTATGTGGCCACTCATGTCTGCGAAGTGTGAACAAGAACTAGGAAAGTACGGATTTAGGGTTGATGGGTTTAGGGAAAACACGAGCAAAGAAACAGATAGGGATTTGATGGGGTGGATTTTGAAGACAGTCTTCTGTATAGCAGAGATAGTCTTGGAAGTTGGAGCATCCTTCCTGCATAGGAAAACTTGTACCCAAGTCTTGCCATAGATTATTAGGTTATTAAATACTGAATTAAGTTATACATGATTCATCTGTAATTAGATAGAGCTTTTAAGGAAGTACCTAAAGGTCATATTTGCACTTGAATTCTGCATCCAAATATTCAAGGAAAATTGGACCCGGTTCTGATTCACTGGCAGCATGAACAACACTTGTTGTTGGACTTTCTTGTGTTCCTAAAGGATATTTTGAACAAAGACAGTAATTGTTTGATTGGTGAAAATTCTATTTTAGCTTTATTTGTCTTTTTGAACAAATCTGTTCATTGATGTTAATTAATGGTTTCTATAATTGAATGCTCATCATCAGCAGTAGGCCAAGTTCTGAAGCTGCTGCTGCCGGTGAAAATCAGGGGCAAGCAGGACAGCAACAGCAACCACAACAGCAGCAACCTGCACCTCAAAGACAGGTTGTTGTTAGGAGATTTCAAATTGCATTTCAAATTGATTTGTTTCTTATGTTGAAGCTGGCAGCTGTTATCTTTCTGTTTAACCAAGATGGATCAAGGCAGAGGCTTATTGTCCTCGTGTTCTTTGCTGCTCTTGTATATTTGTAAGTATTTACTCTCTTTTGTGTTTTTTTAAATATGCTTTTTGCTTGCTGATTCTGCCAGTTTTAGGACTCTGGTAGGAAATGCCTCTGATATGAATCCCCCACTACCATATTATATTTTCTTGGTTATTTCTTTATATACCCAGGGCCTTTTTATTTGAATTTTGTGCATGTCCATATCATGGCCATGCAATAATGTTAATATTGCTGAACTCAGTACTGTATTGGGTGTGAATGGAAGCTGAAGTATTGACTAATTGAGATGTGTGACAGATATCAAACTGGAGCTTTGACACCAATTATAAGATGGCTTTCACGAGGTATGCAGAGAGCAGCAGCACCTCCTCACCCACCAAGACCTGCAGCCAGGGCTGAAAACGTGCCTGCTCCCAGGCAGGATGGTGACAATGCTGCTCCAGCAGGTATGATTTGTACATTTCATGCATGTGATTTTACATATGCTTCTGTCGGTAAACACTAGTGATAGAGCTGATGTGATTTATGGTGTAATTTGGGAAGTCTTTGCTTCTTGGAAGCTTATGAGGTCCATTTTATATTATCAAACTTTGTTAATTTTCTTTAGGTTAAAATTCATTCTCCTAATACTTGTACCAATTTCTTATGAAAAAGTATCAATTGTAGTTTCAATCACAATTTGACACAATGACACATGCTTAACTTGGCTTCTTATCTTTTGGAAGAGGGTCAACCCGAAGCCGAGATTGGGAACCAGCCTGCTAATGATGCAGACCGCGGAGTTGAGAATGAAAACGTTGCAGAACCTAACAGAGCCAATGGTGGGAATCAATGGTGGGGCATTGTGAAGGAGATCCAGATGATTGTCTTTGGATTCATCACTTCCCTTCTCCCTGGGTTCCACAACCACATGGATTGAACTACATTTTGTGAAATTGACAGACATATGACTTATGTGAGTATGCCAGATACATGTTAGAGGGTTTTCTGAAATAAAGTGTATAGCATCAGAAGTTCCAAGCGTCATAACTAATAGATACATAGTTAGCCTTAGGTGCAACTATCATCCAGCGGAAGACAAAAGTATGGTGCAACTATAGGGTGCCATTTTTGTATAATTACTTGCATTGTTGATAAAACAGTTTTTGTGGCTTCTTCCAGAGCGCAGGTTTCTACCTCTCTTGTGGCTTTGATTTTTGGGACAGTTATTTTAGTTATTAGACTATTACAAATTAACAAATCAATTTCTTATTTTTAATTTTGGTATTTAATTTTGGTTTCAAAGTAATTTAGGTAGTGTTTATTGACAATTATAAAATGTCATAAATTATTTTGAGATCAGAGTAAATAATAAATATCAAAGGATTAATATGACATTAAATTCTAAGAAACTAAAATGTTTCTTAACTTTCTAATGTTTTATCAAGAAGGTTGTTATATGGAAGAAGGTTAAGAAAGTTTCAAATAAATTTTTGAAACTGTTAAATTTCCAAAAATTAAATTATTTATTGTAATTTTGGTTTTAAAATATATGTGAATATGCTGTATGCGATGATTGGATTAACCTGATTGATGGATTACAAAGAGACTTTCTTTCAAACTTTGAAGGATTAAATAAATAACTTATCTTTGAATGACAAATTTATAACATATGTTAAAGGGTGTATTTATTTTTCCGTTGAATGCATGTATGTGTCGGTGATCAAGATTCAGACCCGAAAACAATAAAAAATTGTCTTAGGGTCAGGGACATTTTTAATTCATAAAAGGCGCAGTGGTTGACGTTACATATCTTATTTTTTAACAAAAGTGTATGGTTCAAATTAATTGACAGTTTCAAAGATGAAGTCTGAGTCCCTTTGAAAACTTTCTCAATCATTTCCAGTTCATCAGCCGCCAATTCAATATGGCAGCTATCTACAACCTTCAGTCACTGTTTTAATTGTTGAATTCAAGTATAACTACATAATTGAGATATTAATTATTTATTTTAGCAAAATAATATCCATCACATAATGTATAAATAAACAGATACTTACAGTTGTCAATAATAGACTCATCACAAACTGACAAAAACCTTACAAATTGTCTCTTTTTTTCTTAAATGCACCAAAATATATAAAAATGGAAAAAAGATATAACAACATTGGGAGAGAGAATTGAACACAACAGCGTTCAAGAATGCAACATGGATTGCAAAAAAGCATAAAGGAGTTTATTTATTCTACAACCCGGATAAATATATTTACACATTCATCTCTCGGCAAAATTTTGGTGGGGTTCAGAAAGAGCATAAGAAGAAGCACCTAATATCATTTGGACTAATGAATTGTAATTACAATATTTTATGTTGTATATTTACATGACTTTCCTCACATCTCAGACAAAAGATTGCTAATTTTCCGGAGCTCTTTGAGAGCAGTCATGGCAGTAACTTGGCCTTTGCGGTCTTGTTGGAAAACAGATTCAATTACCTACACCGCAGGGAAAACAAGTATATGCAACAAGGGTAATAAGTAAAGCACTCAAATTGTGCATATTTTGCTCAGTAACTTGTCATTTTAAGAGTGAAAATGGAAAAGAACTTTACCTGAATATGATCAAGCATAGACTGGCCAATATTCTTCAAAGTGCCCATCACATTCTGGTCAACAGATTCTCCTCTGGAACTAATAGAACTACCCTGCTCATTCACTGCGGATGAGGCTGGTTGTGGTGTAGTATTTTGAGTGCTACTATGGTTGGCAGCTTCGGCAGCACCACCTACTCTCTCAGTAACAGCCTCAGCATTATTTCGCCCAAACGGCCAAAGCCACTGCAACTTATTCTGTTTTTTCTCTTTAGGAGGCATGGCTGCAATTCGTGCTTTGTCGTCATTGCACCCTGATGTTGGAGAATTGTTCTCGGGAGGATTGGATATTGAAAGGGGTGGATCATTGGGTCTAGTGTCTGAAGTTTCAATGCATTCCGAATTTCCTGCGTTGCACTCTGATTTCTGAGAAATGTTCTCAGGATGATCGGATATTGGAAGGGGTGGATCATTAGGACTGGTATTTGAAGTTTCAAAGCATTCAGAATTTTCTGTATTGCACTGTAATGTCTGAGAATTGTTCTCAGGGGGATCAGAGATTGGGAAATGTGAACTGTTTCCTGATGTTTCATTGAATTCATCAAGGGATGAATTGGATGCAACACTACTATTCTGTGAGGTAATTTCCTGATCATTGACCTCATTAGGAGGAGTAGTTGGGTCAGAAAATATAGACAAGTCTTCCTCACTGCCAGAATTTCCACTTGGAGATCTATCATCAGACAAGTAATTGTTCTCGCCATTACAGCTACTATCTTCTTCCTGCACTTCAACTGCCTCAGACCGATTATCATGCTGGCATAGGGTTTCATCTTGCTGCATTTTCTCTGCATCTTCGTCCGAGCCAAGCGCCTTCTGGAGATCATCCAACAAACTGCGCCTAAAAGTTTTGCCAGTCTGAATCCTTGACAAAGGGGGGCCAGATCCTGCTCTTCTCAAACTGTTTTTTACCTTTTCTGTCCATCCCTTCTTCCGAGTGGGAACCTGTTTTTGTTTTTCTAAACCATCCTGCTTAAGTTCTTCAGCCCTGTGTGCAACTCTCCACTTTTCTTCCCAGTAGCTATCAGGTAACAAATTCAGAGGGGTTTTTGGAGACAGAGATTCGGATGGAAGGGTCACAGATCTACCAAACATAGATTTACTTCGGTCATGAGACCCTATATACAAAAGTGATGAGGATGAAATATCAACACTTAGTGCGAGATCCTGTAAGGATTTAGCCTTCTCCAGTAGTTTTTCAATATTAATGTCTTCAGGGAAGTTTAGTAATCTCTGGAGACACCTTGTAGGGTTTTCAGTAGCAAGAAGTGAAGATCTTAAATGAAGTATCATTGCTACTGCCATAGCTGCGATGAATGCTCCACGAGGAGAATTTAAGATCCTGAATTCACAATCATCAGCACCTTTTTCCATGATGTTATTCTCTGATGCAAAAATCTCATCCCAGATGATCAAGAGGTTGGCCAGTGAAAATTCTCGTCCAAATAAAACTCGCAACCATCGAAGAGAAAAGTACTGGGGTTCAACTCCAAGATCAAAAAGATGGCTGTGGAGAGATGAATCTACAAGAGACAACAAATAATACAATGCAGTAGAAGCTTCAATCACAGGAGGCTGACCATTGTGGGACCCTGCTACAGCAGGGGAGGAAGAGAAGAAATCGGCCATTGCAACTGCACCATGGGCCCCATTCATCAAAGCATCAAACATACAGTATGCATCATGTTCCATGAATTTCTCAGATAAAACAACACCTAGTTCACCTTCAGCTCCATAAGCATCACTTAGTAATACAATATTCTGTATCTTGGGATCAAGTTCATCAAGACTATTGACTTTCGTGGCATTTCCATAGGAACCAGATTCATCCTGCAATTCTGGAGATTTTCTAAAATCAAAGCTGTAAGAAAGATCATTCTCTTGACATAAAAGGTCATCAAATCTATCTGTAAAGTGATCTTCGTAAAGCTTCCGAATCTCTGAAAGACGCTCTAAATCAACTTGGAGAACATAAAGCAGAGGAGCGAGTAATTCATGCATTCCTATAACATAAGTGAATTAAAGAAATTCATTAATGTAAAGTCAATATTTTCATAGCATATATAATACTATCTGAAAGCCACAGAAAACTGAATTAATGGAAATTTCATCTTAAGAAGTAGGTTTCTCAACAAGTAAAGAGCGTTTGTTTCAAATTAGGATAAACTTGATTTTAAAGAAGGAAATTATGTGTCAAAGAACAAAGCATAGATCAAATTTTTTTCATCGTTGCTATCTAGTTCTCCAAATAAATAATGACGCTACAATATTCATTTAAAATTTTGTAACACACATTCAATAGAAGTAATTTATTATAGCAAAGAACATCCATATGTCAACATTGGCGAGAATATACAGAACTTGATATAAATTTAGTTTTAAAAGTGAGCTTAAGATATTTGTTTTGTTTGGATACAGCAATGTAAAATCACTTTTGAAGATAAAACTACCAAAAACAATATAATATAATATAACATTGATAAATCACTAATAAAAATGATGAAACCATCATTTTCCTCTAGCAAGCAAATGTTAGACTGCTTCTCTTTCTGTTACTTGAATTGGCAGGTAATGTATTAAAAAGCTATATTATGGTTCAACTGTAAAAACCAAAAGCTACTGGCAGCCTTTTCTGGGAAAACTTCATTTTAATCACTGCAGATTCACTTCCACCCAATGCAAATTTTATCCAAAGAAATGATCAAATTAATAGGAAAGCATAATTAAAGTTGATGTATTATTTGACACCATTGCTTGGCCAAGAAATTTACCTTGTCTATAACCACATTCTGGGTGCCTGAGACACCACAGTAATAAAATCCGTCTCAACATGCTTTGGCATCCTGGTGTCTGAAAATAACTGCCATGTTCTGGGTATAAACGTGATAAATCTTGATCAACCATCCTCTCCAGCTCTGCATTGCGGAAAAAGCGACTCCATGTACTATCTGCATATAAAGGCCAAATTATATTTAACACAAAGTTCAATTTTCTGTACTGAATCAAAAGGCAACAAAGATGGCTAAGGCTAACCGTTAGAAATTCACACAAAATTCCAACAAAACGACATATAATATACGACAATTTTCTTCTTTAAAATGCATTATTGCCATTTACCATACGACAATTTTTTCTTTTAAACCCATTATTGCCATTGATCATAACCAAAGGTTGATTACCACTAGGCATTGATTCTTATCTTAATGTTTACACGAAATGAATTTCCATGAAATAAGCAGGGTATGTCACTACATTCCTCCATAACAAAATGAGCTTTCATTTAAGTGTCCTAGGAAGAAAGCAATAGGTGTATAACTCCATGTAAGAAGCTGGAATGAAGTGAGAAAAACTTAGATATACCTGGATTTTGGGAGAGCGGATTGTCAATAACATGATTAGGTGAATTAGTTCCATCTTTTGGAACATGTGGTTCAACCAGAAGACGCCTTCTCAAGCTAGCATACCTGACAAGATAAAACACAGTTCCTGATTACAAAAACTACCATTACAAGTATCAAAGTGCAGTCATATTTAATATACAAAATTATAACTGATGAAGAAAAACAAACCATCAAAATGTCAGGGAAACACAGAATTCATAACGAAGAAATAGCTTGATCATTCTTTATTTTCTGCCAATGAAATTATAGATGCAATCTACACTCACAAGCAGATATTGACACAGAATAACATAAAATAGTATTACCATTAGCCTAACGAATACAATCAATACATGCCAAATTCAAATGCCAGCATTTTCTCTAACGAAAATAACAATTTTTTTTTTATTTCTTCACAACTTCATCTCCATCACACATAAACAAACAAAATTCAATAGCAGTTTCCTTGCCGTTGAAAACCAAAACTGAAATAAAATCAGCAATTCAGCATAGTATACTACATGGTTACACTCACCATGAACAAGCATAGCTAAAAAAAAAAAAACAAAAACAAAAATAAGGTAAATATTACATCAACATATAATATATCAATAAGAGAGCATAAAACTTAAAATTAACCACAAAAAAAAATGAAAAACTAAAAACATGATAACGTTGGTGATGATTTACCTCCTTCTACAATTAGCAGTGACTCGACGAAGATCATCAATGGAAGTCTTAGTCGAAGACGGCAACACCCCAAGATTCATTCGCCACTGCAACCCTCTAAGATCACCGAATCGCCGAATCTCCGGCGCCGATCGCCGCAAAACGGCGTCGGAGCTTACCGGAGTCACTGACAACGGATCCAACAGCGCCGGCGGCATGGTCGTGAAGCAATTCCCGACAACCCCAGATGGTGAAACGCAACGAAACCCCAGAAAGACGCGAACTTTCTGGAAAAAAGAAGCAAACTTGGTCTCAAACACTGAAGTCAAAGGAAACACACAAACTAGAGAGAGAGAGAGAGAGAGAGAAACAAAAAAAAAAAAAAAAAAAAAAAAAAAAAAAACCTAGCTTACTTGATTATTGAGGAAATTGAGTATGCAGAGTGAAAAAAGGAAGAGAATTTAAGGAGAAAAATGAATTGGGGTGGGGTGGTTTGTTGCAATGAAATTGAAACCCAATGATTTGAACAGTTGCATGTTTCTCTGTGTGTGTTTAATATGTCTTGGTTTTGAGAGAGAGAGAGAAAGAGAATAATAAGTTTGTTTGTTTGAGAGAGAAATAGAGAGGAAAAAGCGATGAAAGAAGGAGGTGAAAAGCAATGGTGTTGTTGGAATGGAAGGTATGGTGTGTTGTCTTATTCATCAAATTTTCCACTTCATTTTTTTAATATGCCATTTTTCTTCTTCTTCTTCTTCTTTTCTTTTTTCTTTTTTCTTTTTTCCTTTTCATGTGACTAACAAATTTTGAGAGAGTATATAATATAATAAAAAATGTTGGCATGGTTATGGTGTTGTGACTTGTGGGAGGAGAAAATTTGCCAATAGTTTGGCACTTTTTGGACAAGGGTGGCTAGCTGCCTCAATTGCTCATTCATTATCCATAACTTTTATTTCTTTCACAAAATTTTATGGTATTATTATAAATTTGTTGCCATTTTTTCTTTATTTCAAGACTTTGATTTTGACTTAGTGTAGCAATAAATACTCAGTTTAACAGTTGTGATTGATTGTGCTGACATAGACTAGATTTTGTGTAATTTTTATTTTTAGAAAGTTAATAAATTTATTTCATATAATAGATTTGATAGGATAATAATGTAATAAATTTTATTTGTTAATGCATCTATTTTTTTTTCTCATAATTATTGATAGGATTTGACTGTATAACTTGAAAATTTAATTATTTTTATATTTTCAAAATAAAATTTTGCATTTCAAAAAAAAAAGCTTAAACAATTACAAAAAATATTGTATCTTTAGAACAAGTTGAACTTTTATTATACTATTACAAATATTATGCATATTGTAAATTATCATTAGTTGGTTGTTTGCATGACAATTAAAATTATATTTTTACATAGAAAATTATACTATTAAGCTATTACAATTAAAATGTCATTTTGAATTTTTTAACACTCTGAATATTTAAATATATTGATAAATGAAGGAATAGTATAAATAAATAAATATTTTTTAAGGACCGGACTATTTTGTAATTTTTTATTCGCGTCTGATATTTTAAGCAATAATGATTTCAAAACAGAAAGAGAAATATAATTAATTGTATTGTACACTATTTTAATTTCTGAAGTTTTTTTTATAAAAAGACAAATTATAATATATATATATATATACTTTATTTTATATATCGCTCTCTAAAATAAAATATAATATTTTATTATGATAAATATATACTTTATTTTATATATATCTCTATAATATACACTTTATTTTATATATCTTAAATTATAATAGAATATATATATATATATATATACACATATATATATATATATATATATATATATATACATAGAGATATATTTTATTTACCACTTATTAGTGACCCATGCAATAACTTCGAGTTCAAGAGAGTTCTTTTTAACTTTAAATGCAAATTAATGATATTTCAGATGTTTTAACAAAAATACAAACTTCTTGTCGGTTCAAATAGATCTGACTTCCAATTTGTTATTTTAGGTTTAAATACTATTAATAATAAAACATGATTAAAAGAGCAGAATTCATTAAAAAAATATTAATCGAATTTCTTGATAAAAATTAAACATCGATGGAAATAATAAATATTTTTATATCAATATCATAATTAAAAAAATAACAAAAATACATCATTTTCGACTTTTTGCTTATACATTATTTATTTCTTTATTGCTGTCAATTTTAAGAATTGTAGGATGCTCCTTTTTCTGATAAAACATTTAATCTTAAATTCGTTGACAAAAATAATGTTTTAAAAATTGCAGAAAAATAATTTGTATAAAGACCTTGTATCAATAAAAATATTGTCTCTATAAAATGCATCTAAAGTATTCTATAAATAATAAAGAATGTTACGTAAACAAACACAATGCTAAAGAAATATTTAACTTTTACTTTCAAGAGGTTATTCATTAACTGTGTCAAAAAAAAAAAAAAACAGTTTTTCATTTACTTGAAATGAGTACAAAGCTGAAAATAGTTTAGAAAAAAACTATAGAAGAAATAATTAATTATAATTTTATATAACAATTAATCATCAACTGGACTAATTAATTATTCTTGACCAACTTGATTGATAACTAATTTTTTTAAAAAAGTAAATTACAAAAATACTCCTTGAGGTTTTAAGAAATTATATTGGATACCCTTTCATTTCTTAACATTAATTTTATCATCCTCACGTAGAAGTTTAATTTAATTTTTTCAAAATTAAAAGGTTTTAAGTAATTTTTTTCAAATAATTAAGAATAGGGACTAACCATGTGTTTTTTTTTTTTTCTGGGAAAAAAACTCATATTTGAATTATGCCTAGATCTTTCTAAAAAGAAAGTGCACATGGGTTAATTTGATCCAAAGTTGTGAAGTATCATGTCTTATTTTTCTCTTCAAATTTTATACAATAATATAAATGTTTACAAATTTTCATTTCCATCTCATTTTTCTCTGTATTTATGTTATTCTTTTTTTTTTATCATATTACTTATTACATTTGTCATTTTCTTTATCTTTAACATCTATCATTTTCCCCCATTTTTTTTTTCTCCAGCTCCATCCCTTTTAATGTGTAAGTTCTAATACATTTTTCCATCCTTGTTAATATTTATATTCTAATACATGCAAGCATTAGAAGATTTATAACAACTTTTTTAATATGCATAACCCTTCACTGCATATTATTTTGATAACCCATTTAATTAAACACCTTAATATGCAACAAAAGCACACCAAATGTGTAGAAAATAGATGATTGTGAGTGACAAAATTCAAGAATGTTCTATGTGTCCTGAATGTTTTGTCCAATGTTCAAAACTATAAACATTCTAACTAAATTGACCTCTAGTTATTAATTAGTCTCTTTTATTGCCCTAAATCCAATTTAGGAGGAAATCTTGTCATTCACATTTTCGGAATATATAGTACCACAAATATTCAATTCAAAATTATTAATCAATTGATACTGCAGATGGAATATAATTGTTTAATTAGTTTATATGTATAAATTATAACATATGTAGATTACTTTTTCTATTAGTTAAATCTAAAAACATGTGCATATTACTCTAATTTCATTATTAATCTTCATTTTCTTTAACTCCGCTATTAATCTTTGTTAATGTGTTTCAATCTTCTCTTTTATTTTTAATACAGTTCCTAATTATATGGTTAATTAACTGCTTCAAGGGCAAAGTGTTAATGTAAATTCATAGAAAATATTGATAAAACACACTTATTAAAGAGAACGAAATATTATGTTAAAATGAGATTTTATGAAAAATAAAAAGCAGTCAAAATTAATGTTGATTAAGAACAGTGACTGAAAAAGAAAAATGAAAACAAAACCCTTGAGTGAGTCAAATGCTGTAAAAAGAAAATAATAAAAGTGGTAAAATCTCAATATATTATACAAAGATGACATTCATGATCAATTCAAAAATCAGTGCAAATCCTCTCTTTCAAAATTTATTAATTTCAGAATTTTAATAATTGATTTTAGACGATTTTGGAATATATATTTCTTACAACACGTAGGTGTATGAATTTTTTTCACACAATCAATTAGCTACTTTTTGTCGAAAATTAAAATATAAAAATATAAAAAAATAAAATACAAATTTAACATAAGATAATTAATTTGCTATATAACATTTCTATTTCTCATAATAATATTCATGAAATTGAAGGAGTGTGGGTAGGACATATTCGTTTTGGTGCTTATTATTATGCTTTTTAAGTCAATTTACACTTTCCACATAGCATTTTTAAAGGGTAAGTTTCATGGGAACTTCCTTCAAGAAAAATTGAACACAAAACAAAGTTGAAGTCGTTCACATGTAAAATGGTCGATGACTTTACAAAATAGAACAGGATCTTTAAAATATCATAATTCTTTATAAGAAAATGATAGTTTTGTTTAGAAATGATTGATTTGATAACATGTTCAATAGTTCGCGTATTTTATAAGTTTTTTAATGTAAATAACAAATTATTTTTTAAGTAAATTATTTTTTTAATTTTTAAAATATGAAAATACGACAATTTAATCTCTTATTATAAAAATAATTAAATAATTTTTAAAAAATATTTATTATTATTTAATTTTTTAAATGTAATTATTTATTACTATTTTAGTTATTGGATTTTTTTATTATTTTTAATTATAATTTTTAAAAACTAATTAAGACATTAGATAGTTTTCAAGAAATAAATAATAAATATATTTTGAGGTATCTAATGAAAAAATTATTTTCTATTTTCATTTTTTTAAAAACAATTTTCTAAAAAATGTAAAAACTGAATTACAAGATTTCCTTATATTTCATAAAATTTTGAAAATATTTTTGTAAAAATATTTTTAAAAGAAAAACAATCAACGTATCTTCACCTCTATTTTCTATTTTTAATGAAAATGAAAACAAAAAACACTCGGATTAAACACTATCTTACATTTTTAATAACTATTTAAATATCTTATTATTTTCTATAAAAAAAAAGTTAAACTTTTAATCTATATATTTTTAAAAATCAAAATATTGATTTACTCATGATTTCAATAATCTTAACGAAACACTAGTTGCCAAAAGTAACCAATTAGTCAATTAAATGTTTTTCACAAATGGGTTTATTTTCAATTTACAAAGCAAAACGTTTTTCATACGTTGTTTTGGAGAAGACGTAAGTGAATAGAACTTGATTGGAACAAAGTGAAGGACATTAGTATGAACCTTGAAAGTCATACAATTTGCATTGCATGATGACGATGATGTTATTGTTCTCAAAATGATTGCATTAAACGACGTGGATTGTACGTGTCGTTCTCATCACGAACATTTTGTATCAATAATCATTGCGTACAAGAAAGTTACATGTCACCCATATACAGTTTCAATCTCAGCCGTTCATTCCCAAATCTGATCTTCATCAACCACCCATGTCATCGAATGCTTACTGTGGTCACTTACTTAACTTTGACCTAGTTGTTGTTGTTGTTCTATCCATCAAGTTAACCCTCAAATTCATCTAACATATATGATTAATTAATGCTTAAGCCATGTATTTTATCTAGTGAAAAAATTTAATTAGAATGCTTAATTATGTCATGTATGTTATCCCTTAAACGAAATAATATTTACATTCCCTCACCTTATTTTTTTAAAATTTAATTAAAATATTTTTTTTTATATTTTCATCTAATAATAAACTATCATATATTGAAATATTTGCATACTCCTCAAGGAAATCTTTTATATAAATAAAATTGAAAATTTCTTCCGTTAGATAAATTATTTTCCCATTTAAATGTAATTTAAACAATACAAATTATTCAAAATTGAAAAATCATTTTTATAATTTTATTGATGGTTCCCTATAATGTCGATAAATCATTTGAATAATTTTATATAAGCCATGAATAATTGGCTGTATTTGGAGTACGCATGTGGAGAGCAAATTTTACATTTTCATAAATTTAAAAAGCAAACTATAAATAAAAGTTAAAAAATACTACACATTAATTAAAATATGGTGAAAAAAGAAAGAAAGAAAATAAGGTCTCTTTCAGAGAAGGGAGATCTAGAAATGGTAGATATCTCATGGTGGCCCTCTACCTATTTATTTATTTATTATCAGTTAAAAAAATAATGTATATAATTTATAATAATTATAAGGGGATATTCTTAATTGGTGTCCATTTTTTTTTCCTATTTTATCTTTTTAAATTCCTCCTAAGTTACTATTTTAAAATTGTTCATTTTTCTTAATATTATATTATTATACCATAGTAGATAAGAGAATCAGTTAAGATGATCACATTTAAAATCTTCTTTTTGTCATTTACCCACGTTTAAAAAGTATTTAAAAAAAATAAAAATTTAATATTATATTATTATATAAAAATTTTCATATAACTTACTAGTAAATTTTATATTTAATAATATTATTATTTTTAATATTTTCTTTAATTATTTGAAATCATTTTCTTTTATATTAATTATAAACTCATTTCTTTGATATTACCAACATCTAGTATGAACTATAATAACGTGGGTTCCTAGTGGGGGCTTGAGTTAAAATTGCAATAGATGTCTGCATCAAAACCAGTTCACTGACCAATAAATTTCCACTGCCATGCCTTTAAACTTAATTAAGGACCATTCACAGTGACCCTCTATGTGCTTTTCATATATTGCAGAACCACATGATTAATTTATTTATCTTTTTGTATGTATTCATTCCAGTTCATATTTTAATAATCAACTGTAATATACAACACAGAAAAAGGAATTAAAAGGGGACCATCAGAGAGAACACGAGCCATATATCTGGAAATTTGGTTGGATATGATTGCAAAGCTTGAAAATTATATTGACACCCCACTTGGTGGTTCATATGAACCTAGGATATTAATAGGAGGTTATGACTTGATTTTTTTGTATTTAATAAAAAAAGTTAGGTTTATATTTTTATGGCTTAAATATTTATATATTAATTTTATTGAATTTTATTTTTAATTTTATCATTATACTTTTATTATATTTTACTTTCATCCAATTTTTTTTTTAACCCGTTAAAAGAATATTTACGCTATAAATAGTTATACACATTCACTTATAATTTATTTAATATTTTTTTATTAATTTTTACCAGAAGTCTTTAATATTTAGGGTTTATCATGTCACTTTGATCTCTATTTAATCTCTTATAAGTTTTAAAAAAAGATGAAAATAATTAATTTTTATATAAAAGTAATTATAAAATTTAACTTCTAGATAGGAAGAAGTAATATTAAATTAAATATCAACCTAAGTAATTCTTTTGATAGCCCTCTCGTCAACAACAAAATCTGGAATAATATATAATATATTTCAAATTGTGGTCGTTAGAAGATGTCCGAAAGAAACTACATTTTGTATCTGGTTTTTAAATAATATGATGTCATTGAATCCTAATTGTGTGCTAATTATACCATAATTTTTAATTTGTGAATCTTGGAATTAGATGGGTACGTACATGGTTTGACTGATAAATGCTTAGATGGAAAAGTTTGACCTTATAATGCCATAGTTTTTATAAATGCTTTTATGTGAATTTTGGAATTATTTTCATTTTAAATAATTTCTTTAATCTTTTAAATATATATAATTAGTTATTGTATATTCTGCTACCATTGTAAATTAAATATATTTTTTAATGTAAGATGTTATTTTTATTTAAACTAATGAATAATATTACGTAAACAATCGGATTTGAGATTAACCAATCATTATATCCTAAAATGTATTTATTTTCAACTTTTAAAATATAAGTAAAAAAATGTTTTAATTCATTACCTTACCTTTTATTAGTACCAAAAGTGATCTTGATTAACCAACAACATAGGCATTGAAATGGTTACATTGGTGACTTTCTTAATTTTCACTAAGTAGTTGTACACTTATCTTGAAGCCACAAATTGATCTAAGATGAATGATTATTTAATTCTCAATTAAGCCATGTATTTTATTTGATGAAAAAAAGACAAAAATTAAGGGGTGTTTCACAAAAAGGAGATCTGAAAATAGTGGATGCCCCATCAAATTTTCCCCACCAAGTAGGCAAGGACAATGTGGCCATCTATGTGCATGCTTCTTATCTTATGCAAAATCCATGATTCACTTCTTTTTGTATTTATTCATTCCAGTTCATATTTTAATAATCAACTATATAATAAACAAAATAAGAGGAATTAAAATGGTGGACCGAAGAATATAAGAAAAAACACGAGCCATATGCTTCTGAAAATTTGGTTGGATATGATTGCAAAGCTTGCAATTATAATGCTACCCCACTTGGGTGCTTCATACCAATAAGCCAAGAACGTAAAAGTGCACCCACCCTCACCCTCTCAATTAAGTACACCAAGTTCCATTATTGAGTTTACACACACACAAAAAAATGTTTTTTCTTTTACTTAAAAAGAATCTTAAAAGTTACATCAACAAATTAATATTAGACACAAGATCAAATCTTGGTTAATATAAGTACGAACTAAACTATGTTAGAAGAATATATGTATTACTAAATTAAGCATTATTATGTACATAATTCATACCAATATCATTCATTTGTTGATAACATGGTTTATTTTTGTTTATATCCAAAATAATAAGAAGAACGGTGTGTTGTCTATATATATTATTTTATATTTGCAACATTCGTGAAATCTTGATGGGTAAAAGACAAGATCTCCGACACTAGTTGTTATCCTAGTTATAAAAATCAGCACCGGCCTATGATCAATGTGTGGTTCTCTAATAAACTCTTGAAGAATAAAATTCTAATAATCATTATAATATGATTTATTATAATCAGATGAAAAACTGAGATTAGTTCACTTGTTCCTAACCACTCTTTCATCGTAACATATATTTTGTTGGAAAGTTTCTTTATCATTTTGACGTAATGGAGGTGTGTTCCTTCACTCAGAACAAAAATTAACATAATATTAGGTTTAGGTCTACTGCATTATATGAGAAGTCGGTGCTTCCTTGTACATCCAAAAATTGCATGTTATACTTTGATTTGCTAGTTTACCAAATGATAAGTGTTACATTCATTCATATATATTAAGTTTAAATGATTAAGTTCTCCATTTGTATACGCCTTCTTACATAATGCACAAGTTTTTTTATTCCTACTAAGGATTGTTTTATTTGTCATCAACCACCCCCATGATAATGACATAAACACTACCTACTATTATTTATTCACAAGTACCACAAAATAAGTATAAGAAACAAATTAAATATTGTAAAATTGATTCGAAGTAGTCCAAATACTAATTTTGATGTTTGAGATTTATTGAAACTTGTGTTTTTTATCCCTCAATAATATTTTAGTTCAAATTCTATTATTAAGAAAAATCTAAATTTTCATGTAATTTCGATGGAAAATCTTAACTTTAATTGGAATAAACAAACACATTGATCTAATCTTGTGAATCTAAGACTTATTAAAATGCAGATAGTAGAAAAATGAAATTGAATAAAATAAATAATGTAGTTTTTTTTTTTTTTTTTATTTTCTGTCTTCCATCCTTTACTCTCCCATATTTCTTCCATACTTATATCACCTTTACTTCCTGCCTATTACTTATGTCAATCATTTTTTCATATTCCTTTTAATCTTGATCTTACACCCATTTCTAATATCTTGACTAGAGAAAATGAATAAGTTAGACAATTTAGTTTTTAAAACATAAAAATATAATATTTATTATTTTAATATCTAAAATGTACATAATATTATATTTATTACATTTTTATTCTTCAATTTAATCACTTAATCTCATTTTGATCTTAATAAAATTAAAATAATAAACATATTATTAAATTATTTACCTTACGTGCTTGGAGGATAAAGAAGAGTAATTTATTCTTTTCTTTCCCTTATTTTTCCTTACAATCCTACACAACGAATTCCATCATGTAGAGGCATGAGAGAATATCCCACACTAGTTGGTCGTATTCAGAAAATTTTAAGAAGGAGAATAACTTGAAAAATAATAACAAATCAAAATGAGTCTAATTCAATTAATTAAATAAAATATAAACGATCATTGTTATAAACTTTTTCTTACTTATATATATATATATATTCAATTATTAGAAATAAAAAAATAATAAGATAAGATATATTGTGACATGCATGGGATATGGTCCTTGGACAAATTGTGTCACATGGCTTGATGAATTGGTCACAATCATCAAATAGAAATGTCCTAATATGGCGGTAATTAAATAATATGGTAATAATAATATTCTAATTATTCATCAATATCAGGTGTCACTATATACGCCTCATATTTCAGATACGACCCAACATAGCATCAAACAAGTAAAAAAGAAAAAGAAGAAAAAGAACAGTGAATGAGACATTGTTTGTGATCCACCTTTCTGTACCAACTAATGGTCAATGGTTCAAATCAATCAATTACTAAGTAAAAAATAAGGCTAGTGAATGATTTTTTCTCCCCTCAAAGGTTAAGTTTTGTTTTTGTTGCTTAGATTTAAGAGAGTTTAGTGGTAATAAACAATTTGTTGTAATTAATTATTGTGAAGTTAATTATTTTAATCCCTCCAAGTTTAGAAACAACTCATTTTGGTCTCTCGGGTTAAGAGACTAAAACGTGTAACATCATCTTCAATTAATGGTGATTTTTATAATAAAGATTACAAATATAACAGATGAAGAAAGTGAAAGATTAACGTGAGAATAAATTTTAATTTAAAGATTATATTTGAAAATAATCCAAAATTTAATGAATAAATATTTAATTTTTTAAGTATATTTTTAAAAAGAAACATAATGACAATTAATAATAAAAGTATTTAAAGGAAAATATAAGAAAGGGCATTCCTCTTTTCTTTTTTTCTTAAGAAGTTTTTGCTCACAGAATAAGTATTCTAGACAAAATTATTGTGATGCATGAAGGTAGTGTTTAGTTTGAGTGTTTTGTATTTTATTTTTATTGAAAATAGAAAAGAGGAGTAAAAATATGTTTGATTGATTTTTTTAAAAATATTTTACATGAAAATATTTTTAAAATTACATAAAAACAAGGAAAATGATAACACAATTTCTAGAAAATAATTTTTAAAGAGAAACTGAAAATGAAAACAGAACAATTCTTTGAAGTAAACACCACTAAAATTCCTAACTTTGGATAAATTATCAACCAGGCGAATTTAAAGTAGTTTGATTTTATTATTTGTCCTGGTATGATTTCATGACAATTTTTATGTGTGTTTCACAATATTTTTAACTAAGATTTATGTATAAAATTAAATAAATTTTATCATAATATACTATTTTTCTTATTTATTTTTTTTTGTTAATTTTTATATTTAAAATCATTTTCAATGATTTTTCCATTGGTTTGAATGTGATTGAAAGGGAAATATGATGGCAAATGGGCCATGTCGCCCCCATATTAGCCCCAATAAGAATCTTAAGTATTGAATACATTCAATATAGTAAAAGCCATTAGTATTAATCATCAAAGACAACGAAATTTCAGAAAATTAAATTTAGGACATGTTTCAATATATTCTTGGGTTTTTTTCAATTTTTATTTTTTTTAATGGACGGTAGAAAAAAGATTGGTGAGGGGAGAAAACTGAACAAGAGTTGGGCCAGTGAAAGACTAATTGGGCCATTAGATTGATCCTAATTCGTACTCACTAAATTACTTTCTGCACGCCCTATTTGTAAAAAGAAAATTCATGTACTATTGTGAATTTTTCTTTTCTCATAAAAAATATTTTTTGAATGAATATCATCATTCTTTTAAATAAATGTAAAGGTGAAAATAATAAGTAGCTAATTAAACTAATTGTTATCTTATTTTAACTAATTGTTAGTATTTATAGATAGATAATTTTTTAATAACATGTTTAAGGAATCCGAATAAAGTTTAACTCGAATTAATCAAACGTTATATATATGCTTTTTTTTCCTTCGTTTCAAAACTACGTCGTTTTAACTGAGAAGTCACGGACACTGAATTAACCTAACCCTCACAAGGCGCACAGACACTCACGGAGTCACGAGCTCAGCACACTAACGGCGCCACCACGACACGACGGGGTATAGTTTTCAATTTTCATGTTTTTTAGTATTTAGGGTTTTGATTTCTTCATTCAAGACCGCATTTTTATTGTTCCAATTGATTAATCAATGGAACTTTTTCTGTCTTCGTATATGACTTTGAGATTAGTTAAATATTCCCGTGTGCATGTTGACTCATGCAATATGATGTATCATATGAATGCAAATTTTGGGTTTAGGGTATTTTGTTGAATTCAATTTTTTCCTGTTAATTTTGATATTTTTCATAGTTTTTGTGTTCCCAGTATTTGTTTTAACTCTTGGTTTACTTTTCTGTTTTCTTCCTATAACCAATCATAAGGTGCCTATTACTTTGCTCAGTTCTTGAAATTGGTATTGGTGCAGTTCTGTGAAATGTGAATTCTAGAATGTTACTTACCTTGCTTTTGAATGATAATTGCTTTTATGATGCTAGTGGCATGATCATGATTGTGATAATAATCATATTTATATATGATTTTGTAAAATATCATGAGCTATTGACTAATTTGTTTCCACGTTCGGAATATCAATTTAAAATCTGAAAATCCAAGATTTCATGACTAAATGATCTAAAGTTGAAATCTTAACAAACTGCATATATGTTTCTGCCAATTCTTTCCAGTGAATCATTGTATAACCACTAGTTTGTAACTTACTAATTGTTAGCATACAGCCTGTAATGAATTTTATAGCTATATAGTTATTAAATTAATTTTCTATATTGATTAAAACGATGAATTAAGTCCATAGTTCAAGATGGGTTTGTGGAAATTTTGAAATATAATAAGCATGTAAAAAGCAATCTGAGGGGAGTGACCTTTTTATTAACTCTGATCGGTCTTCTACCAATCTCCAATGAGCTGGGTGATTAGTAAATATAAGAAAAATCAATTGTGATTTTTTTACTAACTTTGTGCCGATATGGGATGGACATTGATTAGTATATATAAAAGAAAAATTGGCTTCATTATTCCCTATGAAATTGACGCCGACCCTGATAGCAACATGCTAGCAGCAGCTGAAGTTGTTGATTCCATAGTCATAGCAGCAGGTTGCAGCGATGGTGATGATGTACAAGAGAGTCCCATGGCAACTGTGAACCAAAATGAAAACAATGTTGGGAAACCTTCTGATTTTTTGAATGAAGATTGAGTGGCTGAATTTGATGATACCACTTTGAATCCTTGGGTATAACTAGATTATTTGCTATTGTGTTTGTTTATTGTTATCTTAGTTAAGTTTGCGGAAACTATTTGACTTTATTTCTTTTTAGAACTTATTTGAGAGTTTTTTATTATCAAAACCTTGTTATTTCATTAAATAGAACTTATGTCAAGTATTTAAATTTGAAGAATGAACTTCTATAATTATGATCATTTATGTTGTGACAAATTTGTAACTTATGATAAGTTTGTGTTGATTTTCAGTATATTTTTTTTAACTGTAAAATTTTACAGGTTATAAATTATTTATTATAAATTTAAATACTTGTATTATTTTTGTATTACATTAATATAAAAAAATTTACAATAAAAACCAAAATATTATAATGAAATGAAAACAAGTTCAGTTGTATGTAAAAAAAATCCATATTTAGAAGTTGGGTTGGGCCAACCCAACATCTTAACGGGTCTGAAAAGAGTCACTCCTTAAAATGGGAAGGGGAAAAGTAGGGCGGTGCACGCCCAGTGCTGTTTTCACTTTCCACTGTGCTGTCCTGCGTTTTGCTTCCAAACCAAAGCTTCGAATTTCTGAAATTTGAGGAGTGAGAAGTTTTGACCTCAATGTCTTTGTTAGCTTTTACTTGTTTAACTAATTGCTTGTTTGAAATTTTTTTATTTCTGCAAAATTTTATTTTATCTCTCTTGAGGTATTTTGCTATGTGATGCTATTGACTGGAAATTTAATATTATTACTGCGGAAATAAAAATGTCTGTTGATTTATGTTTTAATTGGTTGTGGTGTTAATTTGAGAGTTGGTTCAGAAGTGGTGCCAGAAAATGCATCCACAACAAGATGATGGTGCTGTTTCATTTTCTGCTTGTTTTGGGTTTAGGGTTTCATAGCTTTGACATTTGTTTTTTTTTCAATTATTTTGTGTATTTTTATGCTTTTGTATAGCAAATGATATAGTTTCATCTTAAAACTTGTAAATTACATTGTGCCTGTGATTAATGTGTGTGAAGAACACTTGGCAAATCCTGTTTCTTTATTTGTTTTGCTGTGAGTTTCATAATATTTTATATGATGTAGGTAATGGATTCGGAATCTGAAGACACAAAACCCAAAGTGCCCAAGAAAGAGAAGAAAGAGAAGAACAAGAAGAAAGTGAATGTTCCACCACAACCTGATCAGATTGAGGTCAAGGTTGAGGTTGTCCGCGGGCTTCCAAATAAAACACCTCCTGTTGTTGGTTATTTTCCTTCTGGCTTTGATCCTCTCAAGAATCATGACCATGCTCCTGATTTTCAAGTTTACCGGCACCGGAGCATGTCCAAGAGAATGCAGTTTGTGGTTAGCCCTCCCAGGTCTACGGTGGATTTCGTTGGAACCAGTTATTCAGGTGAGGCCGCAGCTGGAGACCGGGCCATGTACGCGCTTGGAGTTCTCGACAAGGAAGCTCAGACCCTGAAGATTGTGCCCATTGCTGGTAATAAGGTAAATTGTAAAGAGGAAGACAGATTTCATTCACCTTGTTGTTGAATTAGTCAATTTGTTGTGCTAATTAGTGGGTGCTGTTCAGATACTGAGATTGGAGCCAAAGATTAAAGGCATGGAAGCTGCTGATGATGAGCTTGCAAATTCAACATTGGAAGAGATGACTCCGCAGCAGAAGTTTGCAGAGACTACTGCTATATGGGGAACAAAGAAGGATTTAAATAAGGTATCTCCTGACTCATTTAGCCATTTTGCTTGCTGTGCTAACAACATTGTTATTAAATGGCGGCGCCATAGCTGCCATGGCAGAATGGCATTGCAGATTTTTTTCTGTATGCCATTGATATATCACTGACTAACAACAACTGCAGAATCTGAATTCATGTGAAAGTTGATATTAATGTTTGGCTGTGTACAGCAAGTACAGATTTGCAGTGATAAGACACTGATGGTGGGAGTGATAATAGGTCTGAAAGGGGTTGGTGTGTGGGAGTTCTAGCATGATAAGATCTGTTAAATAATTTAAGATGCATTTCTATACTCCCTATATCTAGATACACGGGAATACTTGAATTGAGATGTTAAGATGCATTTTCCTCTTGTTTCCTTCTAAAATTGCAATGCATTTACATGATCCTATTCAAGCAAGATCCCATTGATTTCAAAGTCTGTCCCCAAACTCAAGTTTGGAGTTAACCTCTTCTCTTGATTTTTCAATCATAGTTATATCATCTGCAAAAACATGCATTTAAGTGTCTTCTATTGATTGCGTTGAACTAATCGTGGAATCTGCATTATTCTGCAGGCTAAAAAGAAGCTAGCTCTCAAGCAAGATGAAAATCCTGGTGCTCAAAGGAATCTGGATGTGAGAATGAAAGATCTTGTTGTAAATGAAAAGGCTCTTGAAAGTACAGAAGCTCATGTTTCTCGCAATGTACCACCATATGATGCTTCTGCAACTACACCTCAGGAGGCATATGTATTGGAGAAAATCATCCTCACGGGAGAATGGGATCATCTTGATGACATTTATCGGAAGTTGCATCAGGGAGAAGAAGCAGACTTCAGTGCTTATCCAACTTTTGTTCGCAACAGGATAGGGAAATTAAGGAAAATTAAGGTATTAATACAAATATAACCTTTTTGCTTAAAAATAATAAGTCAGTGTTCTTATTTATTGGTCACTTGGAACTGAGTTGGAAAAAATATTTTGCTGCACTAGTTATACTCTCTACACTCAACTATATCATGGAAGGATAGGAAATGCTTAGACTTTTGCTATATCAATAATTGAAGAATTTATTTTCATCAACATTCTAGAATTCTTAGTTACAGGATTTTGTGAGCAATTTCTTTTATGAATTTCCCCGATGAAGGTGGCCAAATAGTTAAAATAATTACCCCAATGCTATTGTGGCAGCAAGGGACCTGAAACCTAATGTATTTAATTTAAGTCCTAATTTGGACAAACTTGTCAACACTTGTAGGAGAAGAAACAGGGAGGTAATATGAAATCAAACTTCTTCCATAAATGAAAATGAAGTTCAACTTTTAGATATTTAAGATGAGTGAACTTCCGAAAAAGTCAAAGATAAATAAGTTGTTTAGTTTGAGAAGTTTATCATTTCTTTACTAATTTTTTTTTAAAATACTCTGCAAATTCTGATATTTGTTTTCTTGCAATTTAAATATTATATCCATGACCAATTGTTTATGTTTACAGGATGATTCGGAAAAGCAGAAGCTTTCCTGCATTTTATCATTCATCAATCATCTTATAAAGTTCAAAGATCAGCACTCCTTTAATGTTTTCACGGCAAAGGGCCATAAAATCCCCAACATTCTGCGTCATAGATTTGTAACAATGTTTGCTGTTACTGAATCAAAAAGGCTGCCCCCTGAAAAGATTAGTCTTCTCATTGGTTATATCTTGGTGCTTACACTTTTCTTTGATCAGTTCCGAACTGACTACACAGATATAGCAAAGGATCTGAGCATGAGTGCACTGCCTGTGAGACAACTCTATGAGCATCTAGGATGCAAATTTTCACGCCAAAATAACGTTTATTATGCCACACTTCCTGTCCCTCTTACATTCCCTGATTTGAGGCAAAGGAAGAGGAAAAGATAGATAGATCACTTTTGAAGTCCTTCTTTGGGGTCATTGACTGTTCCAGATCAAGTTATCTGCCAGTATTTTTGGTGCAGTGATGTCAAAAGTTGCTATCCAACACCACTTCTGGTGGGATTTTTGTTATAATTTTCTATTTTCTATCTGGATATATTTGAATCACGTCTGCTGTTTTATCATCTAAGAGTTGAATTTGAGATTAGCATAAAGTTATTGAGTTTTATACAGCTGTTGAACAAACTGTTTAGAAGGCTCTTTGGTGTTGCAGGGGTGTCAATGTCAAACTTCAGTTTATATAACAAAAAAAAATTATAATATTCATTATTTTTTTTTGAAGATTTTGTTATAAAAATAATTATTAATGATTTAAAATAAAAAAAATTGTGTGATAAATAAGTTTTACAAAATTTGTTTAAAAATTATACCTATTATGATTTGTTATTCTTGCATCTTTTTCTTTTCTTTTTTCTTTTGTCTTCTTCTTTCATCATAATTTGTGATAGTACAAATTACGTAACAATTTTTTGCACTGTAGTATATAATTCGTTACATTCCTTGTTATCGGGGCTGTTAATTTTAACAAAGATTGTTTTTGTGTTGTGAAAGTTTGATTGTAATTTCTTAGGTACTCCATTTTTTAGAAATGGAGAATGACACCAAATGATGCAAACTAATAAGCAACAAAGTCATTAATCTTTTTCTTTTACTTTTCTCTGATTTCGATAGAATAATGAAACCAAAAACCATCTCACAGTTGGGTGGATTAATTTGTTCCACCTCTCTAAGCATACATCAAATGAAAAGAAAAAAAAGTTATATTTATTCATAGTTGGGAGTAGGTTATATGATTGATTTATCTCAAAAAAGTTATATAATTGATAATTAACACCGTCATGTTAGAAGATTAATTCAGCAAATTAATTCAATTAATGTCATTCAATGGTGTGACCAAAACCATGTCTAAAAAGTTCATGAATATGGTTAAAAGATTATATAGGGTAGGATTAGATGGTGTGAATTGTGATTATCATGTATTCTTTACTATCACAAAAACATGTCAACAAACTTAGACTATGAATAAAAGTGATTCATAGTAGTTTTGTTAATATATTACAAAGAGGGAAGGTTAATTAAAAGGAGGAAGAATTCAATTTGGACATTAATGGAATGATTGTGACCTTACATAGTATTGAACATCTCATGATCATTCTTTAAATTTGTTAATTGGCATAGAAAATTAAAAACTTATGGCTTTCGGTTACACATGGATTGGTTGATTAGTACTTTCGGCTAAGTATGGTGTAATTTAAATTAAAGCATGGTAGTAGTTAGATTAGAGAAAAAGTCAATATCCAAATCTATCTCATAGATTCTCTAAAATACAATATATGCATTTTAATTTATAATTAGCCTAATAGTTTTTATCTTTATTTATTGAATAATTTTACTCTTTTAATCTTATAAAATTATTTATTATATTTTTATATTTAAATTATTATTTTTTATCTTAATGAGATTTAAAAATTAATTTAATTTCATATTTATTTAAAAAATTAAAACTATTAAATTTATTATTTTTATTTTTTTAATTTTATAGAAATGAAAACATGCATACGTGATTTAGCTACTCTGTAACACTTTTCATCCTCTTCTCTCACTCTCTTGGTTATCACTTTAATTTTCTTGGATTATCCCTTTTATGTTAAAAGAAATGAGTTTTAATAAACAAATTTTATTTTACTTTTAACTTCAAATTTAATTTTGAGCCTTAACACTAAAATATTCATCATTATCATACACACTTTAAAAAATATTTTTGGTAAATTACACATTTCTCAGTTAGAGATACACACATTGAATAGAAACATGTGTCCCAATATTTTTGTGGTAAATAATGTTTAATTGTTTTAATTATCTTATATAGATTTTTTTTACATATTTAATAATAATTTATTATAATTTAAATTTTACAAATTAAATTTAACTTGTGCAATATATTAGATAAAATGCTAGTTTATAATAAATTAGAAAATAAAATTTAAAAACCTAAAATACTTTAGTTACCATTATAATCTGGTGTATTATACAATCATAAAATTTTAACTTTAACTTAGTAATTATTTTTTATTTGTTTCGTTGATTAATATCACAGAGTAAAGCTCTATTTAATCTCCAAGATTGTAGGTGTTATTTTGTGTTAATTTCTGATTCAGAAAAACAAGTTTAGTCTTTTCTAGTCTGTTAAAAATTAGAATATTTCATTCATTGAAGTTTTTTATTATATTTTCCAATCACAATAAAATTAAAATATTTATAAAACTAATGATGAAAATAAAAATCTTATAAAACCAGAAATCAAAATGGATATTTAGTCCATGTTTTTCTAAACTTTAAAAAAATTACTTGTAGAAAAATATTCTTTTTTTTAAAAAATAATATTTTAGAAAATATATTGGATATAATTTATTTATTTAAAAAGGTGTAAAATTATTTTTGAAGTACAAACAATTTAAACTAACACATTACAAAAAAAAAAATGACTTAATTAATTAAAAAACACTTTTTTAAAAGTTTAAAGAAACATACCCTTTATTACAACATATAAAAGAAAGGAAAAAAAGGGTTCATGAAATTAATTGGGATCCAAGAAAACACGTGGGGTTATAAACATGAAGACATGGTGGTGGGTCTTCTCTACATGTGCAGAAAACATTATCCTATAATAAGCCTATCACATTTCAGTCTTAGAAAATGAGTCAATGGGCAAAATTAATCAAAACAAGAAACTTCTGTTTGTCTCATCCTATAGTCTATCTGTCTCAGTACGTATATACACACATTTATACAATTTTTGTACCATATTTGTACTCTCATTATTTGTGCCTTTGAGATATTTAAGAAAATGACTTTGCACTAAGGTTTTCTTTTTTATTCCAAGAGGCCATTTTCATGCTATTATGAACCTGTATTCTGCAACTACTTTCCTCTTTTTCTGATTTATTTTCTCCTATAAATATCTCCAAATTTACTCAACAGAAACTAATCTCACTCATTCACAGGAAAAAACAAAAACATTAACTTCATTGAACCGCAGACATGCTCGTGATAATGAATTCCAAACCACTGTTCATATTAATTATCCTGTCTTCATAGTAATAATTCTTATCTTGAATTTTTTTCCTTTTTATATTTTCTTTACAGGCAGTTTTCTTATTTTAAATATTTTTCTGGCCGTACATCTGATATTGAAAATATACGTTTGTGATTGTATGAATTATTTAAAATTAGATGTGTTTTTTATGATAATATTAATATATCATGAATGGTTGATAAATATAATTTTTAATATTATAATATTTATTGTTGTATTAAATATAATGTGTTACGGAGTCTCATCAATCTTTTAGAAATATTTCAAATGTCAATATATAAGGGAGTGATGATAATATATAGGTCAAGCTTAATTCTATCATAAATTGTCATTTAACATATTTTATTGATATGATTAAACATTCGAGTAACTTCTTTAAATTATGAATAAACATCTTTTTAATACTTTTTCACATTTACATTTACTTACTTTTCTTTGCTTTTCTTATTTTATTACTTTGGTCTATATGTTAACTTAAATATTAGTGTTTTTTTTTTTAATTACATCTTTACTCTCCACCTCAACAATAAGGATATACATGACTACTCAATTAAATTAAATCTACTACATATGATCACACAATACTTAATAAGAACATATTATATATTAAAAATATAATATTTATAAAATTTTAAGTAGTTTTATCCATTATTATACATAAATATTTAATGATTATCCATTTTTTAATAAATTAATATTTATATGAAAGAGTGAAAGTAAAAGCTTAATGAACATAGTTTAACAATTTTATTAGTTTTATAATTTTTGTCTTTCTAATTCCTATAATTTAGAAGTGATATTTCATATTTAAAATATTTTCTTTTAGTAAAAAAAACTCGAACTTGAAATAGTAAAAAGGAAAACAAAAAGAAAGAAAAATTACCACCTAACTCTTCCATGTGTATTTAATGTTAAAAATAAAAGACTATATTAAGTTTCCACACATGGAGGAGTCCATGCTCCTTCATCACTCACTCACTCTCACTCACTATGCTTAAGAACAACAACAACAACGAACGGTGACCGTTAGATCTCATTCTCCGATCACGGTCGTGCAACCGATCCCACTCCAATGCCGTGTACGTGACTCCATCCAATTCAACCCTTTACTCTTCACTCTTCACTCTTCACTCTTTCTCTTCCTTTTCTTCCTCCTCACGATTCTTCTCTTCCACTTTTCGCTTTATTCCTCTTCACGCGCTTTTCTCAACTCGGATCCGACTCACTCACACACTCTACGGTTCGTTATTTAACTTCCATTACTCTGTTTTCTCAATAATCGATTACTCTGTTTCCAAACATTGTTATGTTAATTTGTATTTTGTTATTATTACGCTGAAGCAGATCTCGAGTGTGCTAGTATATTTATTAAGATTGGCGCTGCATTGCTGAGCAATGAGGTTGTTGGAGTTTGGATTCGTATTTATGATAATTCTGTTTGGACTTGCGAAAGCAGAGATTTACATAGTGACCGTTGAAGGAGAACCTGTTATAAGTTATAAGGGTGGTGTTGATGGATTTGAAGCCACTTCAGTGGAATCTGATGATGATGATCGTGACATGGTTGATTCCTCAAGGTATAATAATAATCTTTTCTTTCATAATAATATTCTTGTCAACTTTTTAATTATTCAATTTTGTGTTATTATTATTATTATTATTATTCTTACTATGTATTGGATAATCTGGTAGTTGAATTTGTCACCATGTTTTAATATTTAATTTCTGAATAAAGAATGTAGTGTTGAGAAAATTGTCAACTATTGGTCAGATAAGTTATATTCTTCCAATAGATATTTTATTTAATTGATTAATTCATTTTTATGATTAATTTTTTATACAATAGGAAAGAATATCTATCGTTGAGAGATATCAATGAGTTAAACAATTAGTTTATGATATGGTTAAAGAAAAATAGAAAGAGAAGAAAGAAAAACTACAAATTGACTAATTTGAGGAACGTATGAGAAAAACATAGTACTATAAAAAAAAGGATGTTTAATGAATGATATAACTCTTATAAATATATTCATTAAAAAGAAAAAAAAACTTCTAATTATACAAAGGGGTGATATTCTTATATAATGGTTCGTTAATTCGGTTGGTTTTGTTATTATTTTTTGTTTTTTATTTTGTTATTAAAGTGTGACTCTGTTTTGTACAAAAGCTCTTCCTTTTGCGTCAGTTAATGCTAAGTGATTGGTGAACTGAGGAGGGGATATTGATTTTCGTTCACTTTTTGTACTATTTTGTTCTTGTTTCAGTGAAGTGGTTGCTTCATATGGTCGGCACCTTGAAAAGAGACATGATATGCTTCTGGGGATGCTGTTCGAGAGTGGAACATATAACAAGCTCTATAGCTATAGACATCTTATAAATGGGTTTGCTGTTCATCTTTCCCCAGAACAGGTGATGTCTTGTGTTGTTATCTATTTACTATGATGTGGTTAATAGGAATAAGTTTTGAGTTATTGAACTTCATGTAAGCATGTGTTGACCTCTTATATTAGTAGGCAGAAACTCTTAGAGATGCTCCTGGGGTGAAATCTGTTGAGAGGGACTGGAAGGTGAAGAAACTCACAACACATACCCCACAATTTTTGGGGCTTCCGACTGGAGTATGGCCAACAGGAGGTGGTTTCGAACGTGCCGGAGAAGACATTGTGATTGGATTTGTGGACTCTGGAATTTATCCTCATCATCCAAGCTTTACTACTTATAATACTGAACCATATGGGCCAGTTTCGAAATATAGAGGAAAATGTGAAGTTGATCCAGACACTAAAAGAAGTTTCTGTAATGGGAAAATTATTGGAGCACAACATTTTGCTAAAGCTGCGATAGCTGCTGGAGTATTCAACCCGTCAATTGATTTTGCTTCGCCTCTGGATGGAGATGGGCATGGGAGGTTAGGCACTGTTTCTTTCTTGGTTAATTTCTTCACTTGGAAATTGGAATTCGTCCAATTTCCTCTATAATCTATATATATAAGGGGTCCTTTGCTTTACATAAAAGAAAATTCATGCTATGTCTTGTAAAAATCGGAAATGGATAGTACTAGTAGTCATGCTTGCTTGAAGCCACTTATCTTCTAATTTGATTAGGATTGTTCTTTTAACGATTCCCCCATTCTTCTTGCATCTTCATCTGGCAGTCATACAGCCTCTATTGCAGCAGGAAGAAATGGAATTCCTGTGAGGATGCATGGGCATGAATTTGGGAAAGCAAGTGGAATGGCTCCCCGTGCCAGGTGAGGAATGATAACCTCGCTAATTGTTCAGCTTTTGATTAAAACTGGGAACTACTTGATGCAAGCCTCAAGGAGAATTGCTTGCTCCATCACTACTTGATGTTTTTCTCTTCAGGATTGCTGTGTACAAAGCACTTTATAGACTCTTTGGAGGATTTATCTCAGATGTAGTTGCTGCAATTGATCAGGTATGCAAGTCTTTTGTATGTTTATGTTGGGGGTGTGTTTTACATCTCATAATGTCCTACAACATATTGATGTCGGTAATTTCTTTTTGGCTCATTGACAATGTATGAAAAACTGTCGTAGTTTTTACTTCTTCACTTATCACAAGAGGCAATACACTGAGTGGCTTATGAAGAGATGCTTTCACAGCAGTCATTTTATTTTTTTAATAAAAAAGCTCTTATAGAACATTCAAGTTTAACTTCAAATTGAAAAATCAGTTACATATTTATTTTAGCCTTAGCGTTTTATCTCAAGAAGTCTAATTATTGAAATTTGAAAGTGAACAGGCTGTGCATGATGGGGTGGATATACTTAGCCTTTCAGTTGGACCAAATAGTCCTCCTTCAAACACGAAAACTTCGTTTTTGAACCCTTTTGATGCTACACTTCTTGGAGCTGTGAAAGCTGGTGTGTTTGTCGCACAGGCTGGTGGAAATGGTGGTCCTTTTCCTAAGTCATTAGTTTCATATAGTCCATGGATTGCAACTGTAGCAGCAGCAATTGATGATCGTAGATATAAAAACCATCTGATCCTTGGAAATGGAAAAATCTTGGCTGGAATTGGGTTGTCACGTGAGTTTCTCAACTTCCTACTATGTTTCATAGGATGTATTTTTTTTTTAATTATAACATTGATGATTGTGGAAATGTTATTTGCAACTGGAGAAGGTAAGGAAAAAAAGTAAACAAAAAAAACTTGATATTTTTCAGGTAGAATAAATCTCCTTTCATTTAACTGCTTTACTTAATTGATCATTTCAGCATTGTTCTCGTGAGACAAGAAGAAAATAGAAATACAGACAGTAAGAGAAAACAGTCATATTCTTTTCTTCTGCAAATGACATCAATTAGTTCCGAGTGTAGATATGCATCACTATGAGATTAAGTGTTGCGATAAACTTCCGTATTTTTCTTTACATTAATTGGCAAAAAGCATTTAGTGAATTTAATTGTATCAAGTTGTAGTAGGTTTACGATTATTCAAGGAAAAAGTCCGAGTATTTTGATATTTTCTCATCCATGTTTGATTTATCAAATAAACATCTGAATTGTTGAATGGTCTTTACCTTTGGTTGTCAAAGACATTTTGGTCAGACAAGTTATTATGTTCTAATTTTCTTATAAACTTTGTCTATGTTGCTAATGGCTTTTTTTGCAGCTTCTACACGTTCGAACCAAACATTCACATTGGTTGCTGCAAATGATGTGCTTCTAGATTCTTCGGTTACGAAGTACAGCCCCACTGATTGTCAGAGACCAGAAGTTTTAAATAAGAAATTGATAAAGGGAAATATTCTTCTCTGTGGTTATTCTTATAATTTCGTTGCTGGTTCTGCATCAATAAAGAAAGTTTCAGAAACAGCGAAGGCCCTTGGAGCAGTTGGATTTGTTCTCTGTGTTGAAAATGTATCTCCTGGAACAAAATTTGATCCGGTTCCTGTCGGCCTTCCTGGGATTCTTATCACAGATATCAGGAAGTCAAAGGTACTTAACTCAGCTTTACTGACACATTTAGGTAGGATGGGTCGTAAAAGCTAACTGTTTTCAGTGGTTTCTTGTGGCCCATAACTTACTCCAACATTAGCCTAATATTCAGCTATTGTTTTATTCTCATTTTTCTATTTTTTCATCAATACTTTCTTACGATTCGATGACATAGTATTTCCTACTTATAATGTGGTTTGGGATTTGCAAATCCTTATTTTCAGGAGTTGATAGATTATTATAATATCTCTACAGCAAGAGACTGGACTGGAAGGGTGAAGACTTTCAAAGGTATTGGTAAAATAGAGGATGGTTTGATGCCTATTCTTCATAAATCTGCACCACAAGTAGCATTGTTTTCTGCTAGAGGGCCAAATATAAAGGACTTTAGCTTCCAAGAGGCAGATCTTCTCAAGCCAGATATATTAGCTCCGGGTTCATTAATTTGGGGTGCTTGGTCCCTAAATGGAACCGATGAGCCAAATTATGATGGTAAGTAATAATTTGACTTAGTTGCTTCTTATTCTATGATGTTTGAAAATTTCTGCCTTCATCTAGACAGTTATCTCACTACTGGGCTTAGCTTAGGTAAGTTAGGAATGCGGTTTTTTAGGTAGGGCAGAGGTGTTAAATAAAAAAAAAAGAACCTTCAGATTTGTTTCTATTGGAACCTACTCACGTGGCAAGATTCCTTAGTATTATTGGAACTTGGAAGAAATATTTCGTGGTTAAGGACAGAAGATAGAAGAAGAGCACAAGATTTTAATAAAAGATACCATCATCAATATATTATAGAATTTGATTTATTTACACAATTTTTGCTTGAGCAGGAGAGGGGTTTGCCATGATATCTGGGACTAGTATGGCTGCACCACATATAGCTGGAATTGCTGCTCTTATAAAGCAGAAACATCCACATTGGAGTCCAGCTGCCATTAAATCAGCCTTGATGACAACATCAACAACTCTAGACAGAGCAGGAAATCCTATTCTAGCTCAACAATATTCTGAAACAGAAGCTATGAATCTGGTCAGAGCCACTCCTTTTGATTATGGGAGTGGACATGTTAATCCAAGAGCTGCCTTGGACCCTGGCCTCATCTTTGATGCAGGTTTGGTACTTCCTCCCTCTAATGTAACTATTTTCTTTGCCTTGGCAAGTGTGTTTTGAGTTGACCAATAAACATGAATTCACTTATATATGAGAACCAAGGCAAGTATAAAATTCAGGAATTTCTTTGAACCAGTTTTTTATGAGTTGGACAAGAAATTGGAAAATGGAAATGTGGCCAAAATATTCATAATCATGAAAACTGTAAGAATGAAAATTTGGCAAATCGACATCAAAGTAATAAAATAACAGTTAGATGTAATTAAACGGTACAATAAAAGAAAAGTCACTTCAAACGTGGTAAAAATAGTTATTCTAAGATATTGTTGTTCCTTTGAAGTTATCATTTGTTTCATGACGAGAGTTCTTTTGGAATCATCCCTCATTAAAATAAGTTGTTCTTAAATATAAAGTAAAAACGTCTTCTCCTGATCAATTTTAATACCAATACAGCAACAAAAAACCAGCAATTGAACTGTTTAATTAATTTTGCTGATCATTTGCAGGATACGAGGATTATCTAGGATTCTTGTGCACAACACCTGGAATTGATGTTCATGAGATAAAGAACTATACAAACTCGCCATGTAACAACACCATGGGCCACCCATCAAATTTAAACACTCCATCCATTACAGTTGCCCATCTTGTAAGAACTCAAATTGTGACACGCACTGTAACAAATGTTGCTGATGAGGAAGAAACCTATGTGATCAGGGCGAGGATGCAACCAGCAGTTGCCATTGACGTGAACCCTCCAGCAATGACCATTAAAGCAGGTGCATCACGCAAGTTTTCTGTGACACTCACTGTTCGCTCAGTGACAGGAACCTATAGTTTTGGTGAGGTGTTAATGAAGGGAAGCAGAGGGCACAAGGTGAGGATCCCTGTTCTGGCCAATGGATACTCAAGATAGCTTTTGTCTGGTCAGCAAAGAAAAGTTATGCATGTAATATATTCTTTGTAACTTGTGGGAATAAGGCACGGCATTAGATTTATTCATGCAAATATAATATGGTGTTGAATAGATGTAAAGGCAAGCAAGTGTAAGGAGGAGTCACCTGGTTTATTTTATTCTACATATATAAAGGTTTGGTAATAACATCTTGTTATTTGTTCAAATGCTTCTTCTTACCACCCCCCTTGCTATTGATGAAATAGAGTATGTCATATTGTATCAATTGTAAAAGAGACATTATTACATTAGTTAATAATGGTTATCTGATTTCTTTTAAACGATTTTGTTCTTGGCTCTTGCAATTATGTTCATAGATTTGGCTGAAATTTATGGGAAGCTATTTTCCTACATCTTACGGAGTTGTTACATTCCTTCTTAGAGGATAAGCACAAGATTTGCATGATGCATACATTCACATTAGACTATATAAGAAAATAAGAGATCAAAAGTCAAAACATAACATTGCTATATTGATTATTTGGAGAAAATAAAGATATTAACTGGAGAGTTGTTAATTATCAACTCACCAACCAAAAACTTTTTTCACTATTTTCTTTAAGCTAGCTATAGATGCAACTCTAAGCAAGCTATATTTCATTAAACTTGAGAAACAAAGTGATTAGATTGAAAGTTGTTCAGAGCATATAAAATTATTGTTAAAATAAGATAGCAAGAACCACTAACGATAAAACATAGTAGTAACCATTTATAACGAAAAAGAGTAAGGGAGAATACAGATATTTTCATTTTATAGTACAACCTTACGATTTAGTTATCTAATATTCATATTTAAAGAAAAATACATGAAACTGAACCGTCATGCACCATGCCCATGCATTGTGTTACTAAAAGATAGTTACTCATAGTCATTTGTTACCCCAAAAGAATACTTAACCCATTGTCCAATAATAGTATATTACAACTAACACAAGTAATCGTGATTACATATGAAAATTACTAATAAAAGAAGTAACATAGTTTCTGAAGTAAAAAAGTAACTTAGAAAAGTTCTACAGTCTATTAAATCAACATTCTTCCTTTAGAACTTAACTTTTCTCATAGACTCTCAACTTGCTTCTTAACTCATTAAACTTAGCACATGGAGGTGCCTTAGTTAAAATGTGTGCAATTTTCTCTTCAAACATGCAATACATTAATTGAATATTTTCATTCTTCTCAACTTCCTTTATAACATGAAACTTAACATTAATATGCTTGGTTCTTCCATGTTGAATTGAATTCTTAGCAATGGAAATTGATAAATTGTTCTCATACCATAACATTATAGGCTCTTTTTTATACGATTCAAGTATGTTAAGACTTTCCTAATCCATAAAGCTTGACTTGAAGCTGTTGCGGCAGTAATATATTCCGCTTCAGCTAAGGATTGAGCAACCACGTCTTACTTCTTGAGTTCTATGAGAACACATCACTTCCAAGTGAGAAAACAAACTTGATTGTACTCTTTAAGTTATCACCAAAACTAGCACAACAATCATTATCAACATAACCTTCAAGCTTTTTATCTCTTTTGCAGTACCAAATGCCAAATTTCATAGTCTCTTTTAAATATCTCATCACCCTTTTACCTACGCCAAAATGTGTCAAACTTGATGAGTGTAAGAACCTTGAAAGTAAGTTTGTAGAGAACATTAAATCAAGTCTGGTTGTAATCAAATAGAGAAGGCTGCCAATCAAACTTTTGTAGTGTATTACATCCGCCCTTCTATCATTATCAGACTTGAACAATATTATATTAACAATAAGAGTTGGAATTAGATTACAACTCTCCAATTTGAATTTTTCTAACAAATTAGTAGCACACTCTCTCTATGAGAGAAAGATTTGATCTTCAATTTGATGCACTTTCATCCCCAAAAAGTACCCCATAATTCCAAGATCTATCATTTTAGAAAATTACAACATGCTTACTTTAAATTTATCAATTTTAGCAACATCTTCACCTCTAACAAGCAAAGCATCAACATAAATAGAAACAATAATTTTCTTTTCGTTGCCACAATCTTTCACATAATGAGTAGCTTCATTTGGGCTGCTTCTGGAATTATTTTGCAAGAAATGTGAGTCAATTATGTTGAGCCAAGATTTTTGGAGCTTTTTAGCCCACACAGAGCTTTATGAAACTAACAAGTTACTCAACATAAATTTCTTCCTCTAAAACTGCATTTAGAAAAATTGATTTGACATCCAAGTGAAAGATTTTCTACTTGTATTGAGATGATAAAGCAACAATTAATTGTTTCATGCTTGTAACAGACGCAAATGTATCGCTATAATCAACTCTAGCCATTTAAGAATAATCTTTCACCACAAGTCTGACCTTAAACTTGTAAATAGAATCATTTAGATTTAACTTTGCTCTGTAAATCCATTTTACACCAATCACATGCTTGCCATGAGACCATGAAGTGAGTTCCTGAGTGTTGTTTTTGTTGATTATAGCTATCTCTTCCTTCGTTGCATCATTCTATTTTGTTTTCCCTGAAGCCTTTTCAAAACAAGAAGACTCGTCCATGACAAAATTGCATTTTTCATGAATTTCAGCCAAAATGGATAATCAAACTTAGCAACTTGAAATTCATTCTTATCCTTAACTTGTTGTTCTCTAGACTTTACACTTCTTTTAACTTGATTATTTTCCCATTCCCAATGTATATTTTCATCAAATTGAACATCCCTACCAATCAAAATTTATCTTGAGA
Source organism: Hylodesmum podocarpum (assembly GCA_026586105.1). Classification (NCBI taxonomy): domain Eukaryota; kingdom Viridiplantae; phylum Streptophyta; class Magnoliopsida; order Fabales; family Fabaceae; genus Hylodesmum; species Hylodesmum podocarpum. Next base: position 1,812,010 of record JALJEV010000493.1, on the reverse strand, counting down.
TTAGATTATACACTTTGGAACCATTATTATTATTATTATTATTATTTATTAATAATGTGCTCACTCAGCCCTATCGGTAGTATCATGTGCATGATGTTAACTAGTAACATTAAGTGGGGATTCATAGACAATGACTTTTGCACTTAAACTATCTCGAACCCATTCTATCCTATCCTTTAATTTATATAGACTATCACATCCTTCTTGTATGTTCTTTTATAGTCAACTAGCTATCACTTCAATTTGTGGCCAAAATTTTTTCAAGTTGGTGAGATCATTCAAATTTCCATTCACCGTACAGTGTTTTTCAAGCAAATTTTCATCTGATTTTTTTGTTTTATTTTTGTCAATAATATGAAAAAGAAAACTTAAGTTAGTATAGTTTAGAGGAATAATATAGGATCAAATTGGTACATAAAAGAATGACATGAAATTCAACCTTATTTTGTAGTACTTGTCAAGCTTATATTAGGGAAGATGCTTTTAGTTAACCATATTAACTAAGAACTGAGGCAAAATTAAGCATTGGATTTTCTTAACAAAGAAGGATCCTATTATGAACTAAGACTCACCTTACAAGGTATGGGCAAGTTAAAAGTGTAGGTTGGCCTAATATAACAAGTCGACAAAAAGCCAGAAGTGATGTTTTGCATTTTGCATTTTCATTGTATGATTGAAGAGTTGGACCACCCACCATAGTTATTCAGCCCCATGCTATTAATTTGAGCATTTCATGGATATTTTTCCTACGAATTTGAGTTCTTTAATTACCATTTCATGCACACAAATTGGATCCAAAAACTTTGGACCAATCACATTTGTAATTTGACTGAAAACATCGATAGGTAGTGATTTTACTTTAATAAATTAATGATAAAAAAAAGCTACACTTATTTTTTTGAATAAATTAGTGCAATCATTTTTCGTAATATGCAGCATTTCCAGTGTTCTTGTTATACACTTCAAGGAAAAGAAAAGAAAGAATTGAAAAAGAAAAAATAAATAACAATTTTTTTCTCCACCATTCTTTGTTAAAATTTGAAATATTTATTATTTCATTTAGGCTTTTGATGAATTCCAACAATTTTCGTGCATGTTTGTGTTCTTCAACTCAAAATCACAAATTTTCTAAAATCTTGCAATTCTTTATTTTCTAAAAATTAGTACTGCTTTTACTAGTTTATTATATGATTCACGGATACATATATATTATAATTTCTATTGGGACAATAACTTGATATCTAGATTTATGATATAATTTTTTTATTGGATTGAAGTACGTATTCATTTGATATACTTGTTAATATTTAATTATATTGATGGATGAAAAAAATAATATTGAGAAATAACTATTTAGTTGTTTTTTTCATAAGAAAAATATATATAATTTCGTACAACATGTATGTTATAGTTTATATCAAGAAATCTTGATTTTGACGATACTTAAAAGTTAATATATGTTTCCATGTAAAATTGGCTTTGCTTCATATTACATATCTGGGAAACATGGAACTCTAACTTGCAGAAGAAAAAGGTGAGTTGAATGAAGATAAGGCAATGTGGTGAATGATATGGATGCATGCATTTTATTAGCAAGGGTTCTTGTTTCTTGTGATAAGATTAATATTTAAATCTATCACAATCAATGCATTTTACTAGACATAATTAAGTAATAATATATTTTATGAACTAAAATATCTTTTAGGTTCTAAAATGATAAATACATCATCTTTTTAAGAATTATTTTATTAATTTTTATTTTTTATGGACTAAATTATTCAATTTACATATTTTAACAGACTAAAATAATAGTTTATTCTTTCATTATAACTTCTTTTTTCATTTATGCCCTTAATATTGCATTATTTCTAATAAAAAAAATTCATTTCCTTAAAAATGATAAAATTAATTTCATAAAATTGTCTTTCTCTTTAATCTATTTATTAATTTTTTAATCCATTTAATCAAATTTAGTACCATATTTATAATGGGACAGGAAAAGTAATAATAAAACGTGTTAGTCTTTTTGTTCACATTAAGAATTTAAATGGCGAGAAATCAAATTATATATTAGTGTAAGTTACATTAACTATTATATTATAAATAGTTTCATATAAAACATGAAATCTGTTGGTTCAATTCAATCATCAAATTATAATTGTATGTTATTTAGATTGTTTGTTCAAAATTTTTTCAAAATTAATTAAATAATAATAAAACATTATATATATATATATATATATATATATATTGAGTTACTTCAATTTTTTCAATGTAATTACATTTATGAAAAGTTCATATTTATTATTTTTGAATTGGTCAAGTTAATCTAATATTTGGTCAAAACAAATTATGATTGGTCTAATCAATTTATATCATTTATTGATAGCTTGACTATTTCTAATATCAAAGAGAAAGCCATTACTCATAATATGATATGTTTGAATGAGAAGAAAGTAAAAGGATAAAAAAATAAGAATAATGATGACTTGTATTTTATTTAATTAGAAAAAAGTGAAAGAAAAATAGTGAGAAAATTTTAATTTTAAAGACAAAAATTTAATATTTTATTTCCTTCTACTTTTTCTTTAATTTGAAAATTTTAAAATTTTCCCTCTTCTTTTATTTATCTTCCTCCTAATAAAATATAAGATTAGTTATAACATAAAATATATCTTAATAACTGTCTCATGACCTTCTTCCATCATCTCTCACTCTCTCTCTATATATTAATTATAGCTAATAAGAAAATGCTTTAAGAGATGGAAGATGATATTTTCATAAAAAAGATATAAAATTTATTTGAAAAAAATTACCATCATACACTCATGATGAAATGTTATTTTAGCCAATATACTAGAATTTTTGTTTATGTAGATTGAGAAATACACAGTGAGTGTAAGAGAGCCATTTTATATAAATGTCTCGTGGTCACTAAAAAAAAAAAGTTGTGTAACTTTCTAAAACAAATTCTCGCATAATTTAGTTTTTTTAATCTTAATCATTCTAAGGATTAATGGTCAATATTTGTGTGTAGGTAAATAATACTTTTTCAATCACCCCAGGATACTTTCTGTTTATCTTTATATTGCAAATTTCTTTCAATTTAAAATAGTTTTACGTCACAATTTATATTACTTATAAAAAATCCAAAATATATAAATATATAGTAAATTATACAACCAGCTAAGATTTTGTATAATTGCTCAAAATATTTCCTACTGTTTTAGTTTTTACAATATTATTAATATTTTCAAATATATAAGAATGTTAATTTAATATTTTTAATTTTAAGGAGGGTTAATATAAAAGAGATAAAAAAAATAGGAGTGTGTAATTAATTACATGAAATATTAGATAATGTTGTTGTATGATCATAGCTTATAAAATAAATATTTTTCTTGTGTAATAAATAAGTTAAAATGAAAAGTTAGAATAATAGGAAAAACTAATTTTGAGGATTTAATTTATATGTACGATGATGTAAAAGAATTTCGAGATCACCTTATCACACATTATTAGTATATTTATTAATTTTTATATAAATATTTTTAAAGTTATATTAATCTTGACTATATAATTTTTTTTTTACAATGAAAGTACATAATAATTAAAATCTTAGTTAAAATGATGATATATTATTATTATGTACTCAGTATAATAAAATTATATTTTTATTAAATTAACGTGTCTAGTTTTTTTTTTTTACAACATATGTTTTAATCTTAGAATACTTATGTATAAAAAGCCCTGCTCATTATTTTATTTTGGATCTATAAAAATGTCAAGATCGATCCTGATTACAATATAAATTATTTATAATAAATTTATAATATGATTCATATATTCAAAAAAATTATTTGTTATAGATTTTAATAATTAAAAAAAAATATTTTATACATTACATAAATAAAAAATACTAACTAGTAAAACAATGGGGTACTAAACAATTAAAGGGTAAAATGTCTACTATGTGTAAGGAAAATAATAAGGAATTTTAAATTATAAAATTCATATTGGTAAATACATTTAAGGAAAAAAAAAAAAACTGAAGATATGATTAGCCTCAACCAATTTGGTGAAGTCAAAAATTCAAACCAAATTAAATGATATTGTTTTCTTAAATATATTAAATTAACTTTGAATATTTGACCATTGTAATCTAAAGATTAATGCATTATTAATTATCTAAATATTTCCAATGTTTGTTTCTGCTTCATCACACTTCTGATACAAGTATAAATACCATGCATGTAGCAACACATTGAGAAACCAAATCAAAACAAAATTAAGAAAAATTAAGCATTTTTAAAATGGTGGATCATGTATTATATTCTCTTTTCTTCATAATCATGGCTCTGAGTTTATCATGTAAGTCTCTCTTATCTTTGTGGTGCTTGAACAATGATATAATAATTCAGTAATTATAATATATGTTGACCTTAATTTTATTTTTTCTTTGTGTTTTATTTTTGGAGCACAGGGCCAATAGAAGTACAAGGAAATGTATGTACACAACCTTTAGGTGCATGTGGTCCAGCAGGACAATGTGACCAAAGGTGTAAAGCTCAACACAGTGGTGGACAAGGTACTTGTGACCTTAATTTGTGCACTTGCTCCTACAGTTGTGGATCTGAAAGTCCTGGTACTAAAAAATGCATTGCTGGTCTTGGAATATGCTCTGCACAGTGCAATGAAGCATGTTGTAATGCAAATTGTGCAAGCAAATACAATCAAGGTTCAGGGTTCTGTAACACAGTGGGTTCAAGCAATCTATGTACTTGTCAATATGTATGTGGCTAAGGTTTTGTCACAAATTATTTATATAGTTTATCCCTCACTATATGTTACTGTGTATGTGGGATAAATAATCATGTTTTTATTTCATTAAAATAAATTATATGTATGGATCCTTCTTTCAAAATATTTTGTACTTTGTGTTTGCCTTTTATTTTTTACATGATTTCTTTTAGAATTAAATCAATAAAGAAGTCATAAATCTTGATTGTATAAAATATTTTACAATGAAAGTACATAATAATTAAAACCTTAGTTAAAATTATGATATTTTATTATTATGTCTCAGTATAATAAAATAATATTTTTAATAAATTAATGTGTCAATTTTTTTATAACATATGTTTTAATTTTAGAATACTTATGTATAAAAAGCCCTGTCATTTTTATTTTGATCTATAAAAATGTTAAGATCAATCCTGATTACAATATAAATTATTTATAATAAATTTATAATATGATTCATATATTCAAAAAGTTTATTTATTATAGATTTTAACAATATAAAACAAATATTTGATACATTACATAAATAAAAATACTAACTAGTATATATATATATATATATATATATATATATATATATATATATATATATATACACACATATTATAGGGTATATCCTTGAGGTGAAATTTTTATATTTAATATGTTTTAGACATACTAGTGTGATTGTGTTTGTGTTATTTAATTTATAATGTGATGAATAAATCATTGTATATACCATAAAAAAATGAAGGGGTGGGGAATGGAGCAAAGACTAAAAAAAATATAGTCGCAATACTAATGAACACAAAACTAAGTAAAACAATGGATGAGTACTAAGCAATTTAAGGGTAAAATGTCTACTATGTGTTAGGAAAATAATAAGGAATTTTAGATTATAATATTCATATTGGTAAATACATTTAAAGGAAAAGAAACTGAAGATATTATTAACCACAACCAATTTGGTGAAGTAAAAAATTCAAACCAAATTAAATGATATTGTTTTCTTAAATTTATTAAATTAACTTTCAATGTTTGACCGTTGTAATCTAAACATTAATGCATTATTAATTATCTCTATTTCTAACGTAATCTAAACATTAATGCATCATTAATTATCTCAATTTTCTACGTAATCTAAACATTAATGCATCACTAATTATCTCTATTCACAATAAATATTTCCAATGTTTGATTCTGCTTCATCAGACTTCTGATACAAGTATAAATACCAAGCATGTAACAAGACATTGAGAAACCAAATCAAAACAAAATTAAGAAAATTAAGCATTTTTTAGAATGGTGAATCACGTATTAAATTATTCTCTTTTCTTCATAATTATGGCTCTGAGTTTATCATGTAAGTCTCTCTTAGCTTTGTGGTGCTTGAACAACAAGTGATATAATAACTCAATAATAATATATGTTTACCATAATTTTATTTTTTCTTTGTGTTTTATATTTGGAGCACAGGGCCAATAGAAGTACAAGGAAAAGTAAAAGCATGTACACAACCTTTGGGTGGATGTGGTCCAGCAGGACAATGTGACCAAAGGTGTAAAGCTCTACACAGTGATGGACAAGGTTCTTGTGACCTTAACTTGTGTACTTGCTACTACAAATGTGGGTCTGAAAGTCCTAATACTAAAAAATGCATTGCTGATCTTGGGATATGTTCTGCTCAATGCAATGGAACATGTTGTAATACAAAATGTGCAAGCAAATACAATCAAGGTTCAGGGTTCTGTAACACCATGGGTGCAAACAATCTATGTACTTGTCAATATGTATGTGGCTAAGTGTTTTATGACAAATTATTTATGTAATTTATCCCTCACTATGTTAATATGTATGTGGGATAAATAATAATGTTTTTTATCCATTAAAATAAGTTATATGTATGGATCCTTCTTTCAAATATTTTGCACATTGTGTTTACCTATTTTTTTACATGATTTATTTAAGAATTAAATCAATAAAAAAGTCATAAATCTATAATCAAAAGTTGGGTTGGTGGGGGTGGGAGAGTTAACTGAAGAAGAGTGAAAGAAAAAAAAATCAAATTTGTAAAATACTGAAATCTACACCAAATTTAGAACAAGCAAGAAAGGATGTAAAAGGGAAAAAAAGAAAAACTTTATTGAAACTAATTCATATAGAAATTATTATAGTGTTGTTATTAAAATATCCTGCCATCAATTACTTTTCTTTCTTTGTATTTTATTCTTTTGAGCATGTTTCTTTGTTGACCACTACATCCAATATTTATGTGTTTGAATTTTGTTGGCAATATTTTTTAAAACATTTCAAAAATGTGAAAGGGGATACTTAGTAAATTGATATTGGAGTTATAATGTTGGTCAAATTATAGGGAAGTAGGAATTAAGAGTGAGGGGGTAAAAAAGGAAAGGTCATATTCTGACCCTTCTATTAAAAAAAACATAACTAATAATTAATATTGATTGATAAAAAAATTAAAATAAATTAATGCATTAACATTTATTTACTGTGAGAAATTAAGTATAAAATTGTTGATGTCAAAATAGCAGAACTTGTTTTCTATTTATATTTTTGTTACTATTAATAATTAGAAAAATATTACTTTTTATTTTTAAAATTTATGAAATAAATTTTTATAATTTTATATAAATATTTAAAAGTAATAGTTTGAATAATTTATTAAAAATAGAATAGAACAATATTTCTTTAAGAAAATGTACTAATAAATTCCAGTTGCCACCGAAAGCAATATATTCTCCTCAAATTTTCATAATCCAATGAATTTTGTTCATTTATTTTCCGCGAATCATGTCTCTAAAGTTTTAATTACAGTCTTAGCAATCTTTGTTCTTGAATAACAAAATTGTCATAAATAAAATATTCTGCAGGTACTTATTACATTTTCTATAATATTATCTAATAATTATTATTTTATTAATATTTGTTTCTCCATAATTCAATTCGTATCACTAAACTTTAAACAAATACTTTAACCGATTTACATGAAATTTCATTATATAGGTGTTTGTGTGATACATTTAATATTTAATATTGACATTTTAAACCGAGTAAAATGAAATATTCTCTATGTATTTTTTTTGAATAGGAATAAATGAATGGACGGAACACTGATTACACGCGTCGTTGAAATATCACTATATACACATCTCTTTCACATGCATCTTAAAAACTTAATCCATAAGATATTTCAATCATGTGTTAAGCTCCAAATGCTTCTTATAATTTCCCCTTAATATAAACTCATATGTATGTTACAACGTTCATTTCATATAATATATAATAATATAATGCGTCGTATAAATTAAATGAACATATTATTATATAAATTAAATGCATCTATTTTATTATTTTTTCCAGTGCATGATGATCAATCATTTGCCCCTCACTTCTCTATTATTAATTGAATTTTTATTTTATTTTATTTGAAGGTACTTTATTGAGAATGGATAATTACAACTCACGGTCTAAAAACAAAAAAGACAAAAATAAAAAGGCAGTGTTTTTTTTTTTTTTTTGAAAAGTTGTCTTTGTTAAAATCAGGTAATGATACCTATTAACAAATTCCCTAAATATGTAATATTCGTTAGTCATTTAAACCAAAATATGCCAAATAAAAAAAAACCCTTTAATATTTTACTAAGTTAAACAATATTTTATTATATTTTTAATTATTATGAGGATTTCATTAGAAAGATATATAATTATTAAAAGAATTAATGTATTTAAAGTAAAAGACAAATAGAATATATAGAGATGGGAAACATTTGACATAAAAAAAGGAAAAGACAACCACACACGCTTATATATATCCCCACCAATATAGTTCATATTTCATTTCCATATTCTTATTTTCAGCAACAAAACCAAAGTTTCATCCAAAGCAGTGTACACACACTCCTTCAACATATTCATTTCTCTCTCAATCTTCAACCTCTCACATCCCTTAACATTATTCTTCTTCTCTCTCAACAATTTGCTGTTTCTTCTTCAACATAGACATGGTATGTGATCTGATTTCTTCCTTTGTTTTCTCATACATGCATATGTTAATTTCAAACTTTTTCATATGATTAGTTATCTTACATATTATGAATTTATGTATTGAGTTTTTGTATGGTAGTTTTTGAACACCTTAGAAAGTGGTTTTTAGTCTTTGGACGGAAAAATGAGTGGTATTCCGATGCATGCATTCATCACACATATTCTAAGTTTCTGGACTTGGAAGTTAACCTATCATTATCTTTATATAAATAACATAAGGTTGTGTGGAAGGAACATTTTATAATATAATATATTGATTCTCTCTTCAAGAAATGCATGTGAATGCTCAAAACAAAAGAAGAAAAAGAAAAGTTGATGTTATTAATTTATTGTTCCTTAGTTCACGGGCACAATGCCCTTGGAATATTATTGTCAATTTCGAGTTGGCAACTACTCTATAGTTGAATGTGTTTTCATTGGCTTTTCTATGTGTTCCTCAACTTTTATGAAAACGACTTCGTTTCTAATTCCTTGGTTGAATAGTATTAATTTTATGCAAATATCAACACGATTATCTATGTAACTTGCATAATTTATATTTTTTAGCATAAAGAACTTACTTTAGAATTACTTAAATACATTTATTTGTTAAGAAGTATTTATATCCATAAAGAATTTGACATTGGCTTATGTTAATTTGGTGGTACGTGGGACACGGTTAGAGCTTAATTTGGCAATTACTTGCTGTGAAGCTTCGGTTTACGGTCAAAATTTGTCCACTTTGTTTGGACTCTATTTGCAATTTGCAGGCCTAGACTGCATTCTTTTCATCGTCGCTTTTACTTTTCATATAACAAAACTCTATTAAGAATCATATTCTTGTTCATGTGAAAAATCATCTACACCTGTCATACTTTTCGCATATACTAGAATTATATAGTTGTTTTCATCATCCATTTAGATTAGAACCGTGAGTTATTGACCATAGGGAAGATTTAATCTATAAAATTTAATAAATTGAACATATTAAACACCTATACTAAACAGTGGTCCAGTAATAAATAAATTGTACAAATTATTAAAGTAATTACATCTCAATAGTCCAAAAATAAAAATCTTAGTAATATTTTGAACCATCACAACAAATAATAACGATTAATAATAATAAAATATACTCTGATATCATGTTAAAAATATGAGTTATATATTTAATTTATATGATAATTGATTTTTTTATTTATATGTCATATTTATTTTTAGGTGATGTTTTGTGTCAAATATTATTATTTTATTTATTTATTTATTGTTGTTATAAAAAACTGTAATTAAATTAATATTTAATTTTGGTTGTTTCGCAACTAAAATAGGCTTTTTAGAAAAAAGAAATAATGTGAAGTGTAATGGAGCAGGTGAAAATAGAAGAGAAGAAAAAGACAAAAATAGTGCTGACAAAGCCACTAACAATAGATAGGGAATCAGATTCAAACGAGTCTTATAAGGCTCCTAATCTTCTTCAACGAATACTCAGTTTGTTTAAAAATGTACGGCCAGGATCTGATCTCACACGCTTTCAGGTACTTTTCTCTTTTCTTTCTCTTCAACTTGGACCTATCAACTTCACTTTTATGGGACACTTAAAAATAATTTTCTATTCACACCTCCGGGACAAAATAATGTCCCAACTACACAATATTATAGCCTATTTCAACATTATTAAAATTCTTAAGAAAAAACATGTTGAGTTTTGCTTCTTTAATTTCATGATTTGTGTTAAAATTAACTCACATTGTTATTTATTCCTATTTTCATAACACAACTCGGGGATATATTGTTGTATTAATCTTAAATTTCAGTTCATGTTGGTAACAAAAATCAACCCTCTTAATGTATAAGAATAACTATCAATTAGTCCCTAAACTATTATATTTTCTCCTGAATAGTCTTTGGATTAATAAAATTGTTTATAAAAACTTAAGTATTAAAAATTTATCAATTTAGTTTTTATGTGTTAATGTTGAAAGACTAATTCAAAAGTTTTTCTTTTTTTCTATATTTAAGAAATCATTAGGTGTGATTTTTAATACTATAAATACTATTCATATAAATATAATGTTTTCTGGACTATTTAAGAGAGGGGTGGCAATTTAAAGACTAAATTGATGGTTATTTTAGTTATGTCTATGAATTAGAATAACTATATATCTTGAACAAAACTACTTTTAGAATATTCTTTTTCTTCAATAATGGTGTTTTTAGAAATTCTTTAGCTTATCTCTTTATTTCTAAATTTTGTTTTAATATTTTAAAATGAAAATTATCACTAGTAAAAGAATATTTTATATTAAAATATTATCATGAATCTGAATTATAATTTATATATTATCATGAATTATAGTTCAATTCAATTATAAATTTTTAAAGTTTTTGGCAAATGTTGCAGCTGCCACCTTTGTTCAACTTACCAAAGTCACAACTTCAGTGCTATGGTGAATCAGTTTACTGCACAGCTTCGGACTTACTAAGCAAATGCAACAATGGCAAGAGTCCATTGGAGAGGTTCATATGTGTGGTGGCATGGTGCATATCTACCACTCGCCCTGTCACTTTTGGTGTTGCTCCTTATAATCCAATTCTTGGTGAGACTCACCATGTTTCAAAGGGAACTCTTAACTTGTTATTTGAGCAGGTACTTCCATCTCACTTCTACATTTGCATACCAGTTTCCTTTATAATCAATTGACTACTTAACCGACTACATATCTGTATATCTTCTTAGTGTAGTGTTAAACTGTTTTAACTGTTTTCTAAAAATTATACTACAAACATTAAAAAATATATAATTATGTTCGAATTTAAGTCTTTAGAAAAGTATATAATTATTTGTTATGGTATCTCATTAGTTAATATTAGATTGACCATTAAGCAATTTCATTTGTCTATTAATTTGACGATAAAATGCTATATTAATTATATATTTTCTGATTTTTTTCATAAAGTTACAAAGGGTATGCTTGGATGAGTGATGAGAAAATCAATGTCAAATAGAATTCTGATTTCAGAGTAATTTTTGAATAATAATGTGAAAATTTTCACTTATTCATGGAACACATGTTTGTAACACTATCTTTTTCTCAATGTTATATTGGTGGCTTCCTAAGTCACTTTTTTTATCAATTAATTTAAACTTGGATTGGTCAGTTTTCTTGATATCCATTTCAAGATAATTAGATTCTTGGTTTACTTGTCTGCAGGTTTCCCATCACCCTCCAGTAACTGCTCTCCATGCAACAGATGACAAGGAAAATATTGAAATTATATGGTGCCAGCAACCTGATCCAAAGTTTAATGGTATCTAACTAACTTGACCTTTTCAATAAATTGAAATGCATGAATTAATTTTAATTCATAGAAGAAACTTGACCTATGAATATTTGTTCTAAATGTGGTTCATTAAAATTAAATATACAGGAACATCAGTTGAAGCTAAAGTACATGGTAAACGGCAGCTGAAGCTACTAAATCATGGTGAAACATATGAAATGAATTGTCCAAACCTTTTACTTAGAATTGTTCCTGTTCCTGGGGCTGATTGGGCTGGCACTGTTAAGATACAGTGCTTAGAGACAAACCTAGTAGCTGAATTATCCTACACATCAACTCATTCTTTTCTAGGATTTGGGGGCAACCGTAGAGTCATCAAAGGGAAGATCATTGACTCTTCATCATCAAAACTTCTATGTGAACTTGATGGTCATTGGGATAGGTATTATCTTCCTTCTAAGTTCTAACCACTTTGATTAGTTTATTTTATCATATATACTATATATAGTATATAGTAAAAGTATAATAAAGTGTATAATTGATTAACTAAATCCTAGCAAACATTTTGGATTCTAAAGAAACTAAAATGATATGTTACACAATTGAATTGATTAACTTATTCACTAGTTTTGCATACGTGCCTAGAGCTTTATCAAGAATAGTACATTTTTAATTAACTACAGTGCACGTTTTGTTATGCAGGACCATAAAATTGAAGGATATAAATAATGGGGAAGAAAGAGTGATTTATGATGCAAATGAGGTTATGTCTGGTCTTGAAACTCCTGCTGTCAAGGACACAGAGGTATTAAAATTCTATTCTCAGCTCTGAACTTTTTCTTATATTTAAGTCATATTAAAAATTTTACAATCGATAAAGTCTATTATATATAAATGAGAAATAACCTTTAAAATCAATTTTATAGGATTGAGTTAGACTTAGGTCTATAACGGGTTATAAAGATATATTTTAAACATTTTTTTATATATTTTTCTTGATACATGACTAATAATAAGAACAGGACTATTATTTATTTAATGATTATTATTTAGAATTTAGATGGATAAGTTAACAAAGTTTGTTAAGTGTACACATCAAATAATCAAACTTTATTGTTAAAGTAATTGTGTAGTGTGATGTTTTAAAGAATGTGACATGAGATTGTGTTGTTGAACAGAGTGTGTGGGGAACAGAATCAGCACATGTATGGGGTGAATTGAGCGAAGCCATATTGAATAAAGAGTGGGAGAAAGCAAGAGAAGCAAAGCTAAAAGTAGAGGAAAGACAAAGGGAGGTTGCAAGAGAAAGAGAGTCAAAAGGAGAAACTTGGATTTCTAAGCATTTTCTAGTTTCAAACAACAAAGAAGGTTGGGATTGTTCACCTATTCATAACACTGTACAACCTGCACCCATCATAGCCCAATAGTTCCTATGTACAGTACTATTTTACAAGACAATATTAATGAAAAAAAAAATTAATCTTTCAATATATTTTGTTTATTTTTCTATATAAATTAAACATCTTTGCAAGAAATCAATGCATTCGTGACAGAATTCAGTGATGAAAGTTATTTTTTTTTCACTAATATAAGCGTCTGAAGAGTTTTAGTGACGAAATTTTAGAAATTGCGTGTAAATTCATTCACGTGTAAATAAAAAAAAGAAAAAATTAATAGAAAAATATATATACAATGTTAGGTTATCAAGTATTTTCTTTTTATTGACAGAAACTAATCATTTTTTTTTTACTTCACACAGTATCATCAAATATAAGTGAAAATATGTATAATTGTAGATATATATTCTCCCTTGTATAAATACCATCTTTCTAACAAAATTTGATTAAATGATATAAGTATAATTAGAACTGATTTCAAAAGAAGCTGATATCCCCTTTTCCTTGTATAATCATCCAATATGGTTATAAGGTTTAGGGTTTTTTCTCATTTTTTATTCTTATAAGTATTTTTTTTAATGTCCTCTAGTATTTTTTTGACGTTTTAATTTAATTCTTATCATCAATGATCATTATCAAAATGTTAATGCCCATGTTATTATGATATCATGTAAATAAAAAATAACATTATCTTTAATTTTCATATTTTAATTTTTTTTACTTTTTATCTTAAATTTTCAAAAAAATGCTTCTTATTCTTATAATTTCATTTTTCTTTTTATTTTTAGTCTTTAAACATTATTTATTTATTTATCGATTTTCTATTTTTGATTTAAAAGAATATGACACAAATATTATTATTTAATATGTTTCAATTACCGGAAAGAAAAATGGAGTTAGACAATTCAATTAAAGATAATTGGTGTAATAAATAAATATAATTATTTATTTTAAAATACATAATAAATTAAACCAATCATCTTTAACTAAGTCATTTAACTTTATTTTAATTTAAAATAAGTTAAGAAAATCCATTAATTATTAATATTCCTGTAATAATGATTATGACATGAAAAAAATGAAATATTAAAAAATGTGAAGAATCATTTAGAGAAAAACTTGTAGAAATTAAAAAAGGGGCTATAAATTAAAGAAAAAAGTATTGAAATCAAAATATATAAAGGGAAAGAAGGGGTAGATGTTGAGAAATGAGAATTGAAAACAGAGAGTGTGATTTGGTGTCCAAAAAGGTGTGTTATTTAGCATTAGGTAAAGCCTCTTCCTCTTTCATTCACATCCCTCCTTTGTTTTCATATAAGCTATGGTACGCACTTTCTCTTTCTCTTTCTCTTTCTCTTTCTTTACCAACTATGTTTCATATCGATCATTTCTTATTCTTTCATTATTACATATATCAGCAACTAATCTACTTACATTAACAGAGTATTGAGTAATTTATTCGAAGAGAATATAAATTATTCTTGAAAGTATAATATATTTATTATTTTAATTTTTTAAAATATATCTATCTTCATTTTAGTCTCAAAATTATATTTTTATTATTGTTTTAATTTATAAATATAACTATTTATTTTTATTTTAATCTCTAAACAGAAGAAGAAAATGTTAATAAATAATATAATTTAATGACTCAAATGATAAGAACTAATATATATATATATATATATATATATATATATTCTACACTAATTTTTATTTTTAGGAAATAAATTGAAATAAAAAACTAAATTTACTCTTTATTAATTATCATGCCAATATGATATTTTCTTGGGAAATTATATGTACATATACGTATATAGGTACACATATTTATTATGTATGTACAAATATACTAATTTTTTTATCGGTACATGTATATGTGCATGCATATATATTAATATCAAACTTTAATTAGTTGATTCCTTTTATCCTCTTTTCGTATATTTAACGCAGAGTGGAGAATATTATATATATTTGTATGTATGATAATTTGATATGTTATTGTGGCCTAGTGCTAGTAATTGTATCCGTCATTTATGCACAGTGTTTCATTTAATTAATTAGTTGAACGATTTCGGATTAAACACTATTTTTCTTTTTAATATACATGCATGGATTTTATGCAAAGACACATTTATAAATATTAGCAGGAAAAACATAATTTTTATTATATATAATTAGCGTGAGTGTCTTGTAATTAGTTATGGCAAATCTTTATTTTGATCAAAATTACATATAGTCTCTTCTACATGATTATATAATGTTATTCCATGATAGAAAAAGATCTGAAATCATATACAAAGTAAAAAAATTACGTAATTTGAATACCTAATACATTTTTCTTTGGGTGCAACAATACCTAACACATTTAACTACACTATTAAAACACCTTAGTGGGAAAGGACAATTTCTTTATTCAATAATGTTATTTGGTACGACAAAAAATTTACATAAATTATACGAATTATAGGTGTTAAAATTTTAAAGAAATAACAATAAATTATCTAAAAAGTTACACAAATTATATGAATTATAGGGGCCAAAATTTAAAAGAAATAACAATAAATTATCTATATTATTAGCATAATTCATAGCTAGCTGTATAGTAAATTATCTATATTATACACAATAAAAGTTACTTCATATTTCTGTATAGCTAGCTGTTACATTATTAGCATAATTCATATTAATATTTACTTTCTGTTGCTAGATAAAGATTATAACAACAAAGATATGTTTCATATCTGATATTTTAAATCTTTGTTACGACCAAATTCTACTAAAATAAACAATTTACTTTAAGGTGTAAAATAATAATATCAATTATTGATAAAAAATAAACAATTAACATCATATACATAGTAAATCATGTATAATTATCTTAAAATATTAACTGTTATTTTTTATCTGAAGATGATATATTTTGTTCTGATTTGTATGTGTTTGAAAGATAATAGTGATAATAGTAGGAATTCAGTGGCACCTATAACCAATATAAAATAGAATTTATTAAAGGTAGAGTTTTTACATATTGTAACATTGTTGTGTGATTAAACAGCAAGGAAATAACAGTGTGGGGTGTTGAGATGCAGGAGACAAATATTGTGTTGACAAAACCATTCTCATTAGGAAACGAATCAGATTGTGACGATTATAGTGCACCAAATATTTTGCACCGAATATTAAGTTTATTTAGGAATGTGCGGCCAGGATCTGATCTCACTCTCTTTCAGGCAAGTACTATCTCCCAACTACGTTAAAAAAAAAATTCGATCAAGTAAAACAATACAAGTCAATTATCTTATACGATAGGTATTATTTTTTTTTTAATTTTATCTCTTTCTTATTTTAAAATAATTAACTGATGGACTAGTGTTGCAGACAAAAACAGTTATATATGACCACCTCTTTGTAAATTTTAATCAAAAAAGTAGAATTGAGTTTAACTCAAATTTTGTAAATTTAATTTAGTTAAAAGGGTATCTAATATAACTGAATTTTATGAAAGATTTAATAAAAATTGATAACTGAGTTATGCAGAGAAATTTGCTGAGACCATAATAAATTTTAAGTATGTTATAATTTCTATGAAATTAGAGATATTTTGATGCTGTCTTTATGTATACCAAAAAGAAAAAAAATTAACACTTGTTCCTTCCTTCCTTTGTACATGCAGCTGCCTTGTCTATTCAATTTTCCAAAGTCACAACTTCAGTGTTATGGTGAATCTATATATTCCACAAGTTCAGATATGCTAAGCAGGTGCAACACTGGGCAGAGTCCACTTGAAAGACTCATATCTGTTGTAGCATGGAGCATTTCCACCACACGCCCTGCAATTTTTGGAGTTGCTCCCTACAACCCCACTCTTGGAGAGACTCATCATGTTTCCAAAGCAAATCTTAATGTCTTATTAGAGCAGGCACACGTTTTTCACATTCTGTTACATGCTCCATGCACTCACTAAATTATTGCTTTTATTATTTCATTACATATTTCATGTCATATCACAGATAGCTATTTTCGGTGAGTTTTCTTTGTATTTACTTGTTTCCAGGTTTCACACCACCCTCCTGTTTCTGCCCTCCATGCAACTGATGCGAAAGAAAATATTGAAATCATTTGGTGCCAATATCCTGCTCCAAAGTTCAATGGTATAATTATCTGACACATGGCATCCAAGGTTTTAAATTGCGGTCACAGTTAAACTTTTGTTGCAATCTTTGATATTGCACAAAGTTATTAGTAACAACTTTATTTCGTAATTAACTGTAATAAATAGTCAATCAACCATTTCAGGTCACAGGAAGATATGTATACATATTTTTCCTCTTCACATATAATTTATATCTAGTTATCCGCTTATTCCAATTCTTTATTAAATATTTTTCTATTAACAAATGCAGCTAAAAGTTAATTATTGTGACATGAATTGCTTTGCATGCAAATATGTTAGTGTTGGTTCTTTTAATTTTTCCCCTTATTATAGTCCTAATTGAGTTGAAACATTTATATTCTAATGTTTTCTGTCACTTACAAGAACAACCAAATATGCAGGTACATCAGTGGAAGCTCAAGTGCATGGCAAACGGAAGTTGAAGCTCCTCAATCATGGAGAGACATATGAAATGAATTCTCCTCACCTCTTGATTAAAATTCTTCCAGTTCCTGGAATTGATTGGGTTGGCAATGTCAATATCAAGTGCATGGAAACAGGGCTTGTAGCTGAGATATCCTACATGAGTCAATCTTTCCTTGGATTTGGAGGAAGTAAAAGATTGATAAAGGGGAAGATCATTGATTCATCTTCATTGAAGATTCTATGTGAAGTTAATGGTCACTGGGATAGGTATCTGTATCTCACTTTGAAACTTTTGACTGCTTATCTGAAAAGCATTCCCTTAACTTATTTAACAAGCAATGATCATCTATTGCTCATTTGTAATATTCTAATAATGCTATGTTCTTAATTTTATAACATGTTGCAGTACTGTAACAGTAAAGGAAACAAACAGTGCCGAAGTAAGAGTGATATATGATGCAAAAGAAGTCATTTCAGGGCTTCAAGCTCCTACCATCAAGGATGCAAAGGTAATAAATGAGAATAGACATTCACACATATTCAAGTGTATAATGGTTGAGTTAACATAATATCAAAATATTCAACTAGTGAATGATTAAAATCCAGTAGCTATTGAATGAAGTAACTCAATAACAAAGCATTTCTTCCTGAGTTTAATCTAATATTTTCTTGTGTGTACTTCATCAGAGTGTGTGGCAAACTGAATCAGCTCTTATATGGAGTGAGTTGAGCCAAGCCATACTAAGCAAAGATTGGGAAAAAGCAAGAGAATCAAAGAAAGCTGTGGAGGAAAGACAGAGGGAGCTCTTGAGAGAAAGAGACTCAAAGGGAGAAACTTGGGTTCCTAAACATTTTATTCTTTCTCAAACCAAAGAAGGGGACTTTGATTGTTTACCTATTCAGAAGTGGGTCCCACCATCTCCCATTATCACCTTGTAATACACTCTTTGTCTCTATTGTAATATACATTATTTGTACTATTTTATAAAATTTGGATGTGAGTTTTTGCCTAAGTCATCATTAGCTTGGCCAAACTTCATGAGTACAAGAATAATTCAAGTCTATATGGTATTAGACCCCTTGTTGGGTTGACAACTCAGAAAGAAGAAATTATGTTTAGGATACAAGTTTGGCAACCATACTCAACAAACTATTTAGTTTAATTGTTTCCTTTCCCTTTATTTGGACTTCCAAATTATCATATCAGTTGCTAAAAATGTTATCCTAATCTACAATCTACTAGTAGAAATTTAATTTCTCTTGATCTGACTGTTCCCTTAATTTTAATTACAAGACACAAATTCCAATAACCATTAAATTGCTTGGCCCAAAGATTGTTCATGAAATCTGCCAATTGAATTATCAAGTGCTTAATCAATTGGATCATTCCTTGAGGAATAAAAACTACATAAAAGAGTTATTATACACAAGGAATTTGCAAGAGAAATTGTCACAAGTTTCACTTCTTTCTCCCTACTCAAAAGATACATTAAACCACCTAACATGTCTCCTTCCTTTCTAGTTTTACCTCATTCCAAGCCCTTACAAAGATCATTAGTGTTCTTGCAAATCTGATTCACTTCTCCTATTAAAAGACTTCTCTCTGATGGTGTCCAAGATAGGTCTCCACTGCTGCACTCGACAAGGGCTTCGTCCTCCATTAAGCATGCCAATTGGCTCAACCACACCAAGTCTTCCAGGACTCCTTGAAGGTGAATTCCAAGCATCTTTCAAACTATTTTGGCTTGACAAAGGACTATCTTTGAGGAACAACTTTTTATCCTCACACTTGCTAGTTTTGGCTATTGCTGTGAGCCTTTTTGCAAGGGAAGCCAAGTCCACAGGAGAAATATCAGCTTGAAGGATTGAGTATGGTAGCATGAAGTACACATTCCCAGGTTGGAGTTGTGCCTCTCCATTCAATGGTTTTGAACAAGCGGAAAGAAGCTGAACTGAGGTACAAACAAAGTGCTTTGGAGGGAAGCCAGTGACTTGGTTCACTGAAACTGGCTCCTCAAAATCCTCCACATAGCCACTTAGATGAACCAAACGAACATTGTTGATTGTGGAGGATGGTTTAGAAGAAAAACAGCTTCCCATCTAAGCTTAATTTTTTGGTAAATGATGAACAATGAAAGGGAACTAGTACTACTAAGGTTATATTATGTGTATGACTTTGTTAATTAACTATATCTTATAGATAAAAGTGGGGTTTGATTATTGATGCGTGGCAGCACAAGATTCTAGTTTTTTAAGCCTAAGCAGACATTTGAATATAAAATGGATGGTTATTGATTACCTAAGTAGTGCTTTTTCTGAATAATTCTTGTGCTTATCTAAGGAGAAATTCAACTTGAAGGACACAAAAAGGGTGGCTATTTAATTGAAGTAATTCTACCTTGAAACACAAGTTGATGCATCATGTGGCCAATTAAGGCATTTATATATACTAGTTTGAGTGTAAAATTCTGTAGTGTGCAATGACCAAATTCAACTAAAATCAGAAAGCTCCAATTTCTATTTTTTTCAAACATCATAATTTCTCACCTAACCGTATGAAATGGGTGATTGACCAAATGGACTGACCCCTTCCGTATGCTAAGATGATAAAAGCTTCAAGTGAACGCTGAAACATTCAAACTATAACCAAATTAGTGATTATATTTAAATGTTATTTATTTTAAAGTTACATAATTTATATTTAAGCGTTTTTCGCTATAAAAAAAAGTTAATGATAAAGCTTATTTAAAAAATTTCAATGTAATAACATTGATTAAATTTAAGATTAATTTTTGTTTTTATCGAAAACGTTAGGGTCACTAGCATGGCAGAAGGGATGAATGAGTGTTGTGTTTAGCTTGGTTTGTTTGATTTGAGTGGGAGATTCTCGTTAGACTAGGGGTGATATACCGGGTAAGAGATCCTCGTTAATAAGAGTGGTATATCGGTGCTTAAGTTAGTGTTTGATTTTAAGTTAGAAAATAGAGACAAATATAAGTTAAAAGAAACAAGAGGCAAAAGAGGTAGCTTGTGAGGAGAATTTCTTAGAAAATGTGTCATCATTAATGAGAGATTTTCTATGTCAAGTCACGGACCGACCTAATATGTCATGATGATTACGTCATGTTAATATTTTGAGTTGATTGAGAGACCCTTGTCACTATTCAAAAGAGGCTGGTCAGAAATAAGATAATTAATGTAATTCTTTTGGATATAGAGTATTTAATGATGTATTAATTAATTATATTATGTATATGGAAGAATTTAAAGCTAATTTTTTAATATAAAATTAAAATACTAAAATTGCATTTGCTGTTAGTAGTAGTGTTTTTCTTTTTTTGATGAAGTTGTGAGTATCTTGGGCGTGAGGTTAGGGTCAGAAGTATTACCAATTATAGTGCACAGAATAAATATACAGTGTGGTCCCTTTGATTGTGAGGGAAAGACAAATTAAACACAGAAGAAGGTGGACTTAGAACACGAGTTCTTGACTGGAGTATAAGAAACGGAAATTAATAGTGTGTGATTCTGACCCTTTTGTTTTTATGCAAGTTGTTTTGATGTTAATGTGTTATCTTTTGTTTTGTGCTAAGTTCTTGCTTACACTATATGTGTTAGGTATTTTTATTCTATTCTACCTACACAAGTTTCACAACTATAAGAGCAACATTTGACATCTCCGAAAATTAAAGTTTGCAAATTCAAAAGTATCAGATAAATTATTTGTGCTGAATTCAACCTTTTCTAATTATTATACTACACAACCTACAGCAATATAATAATTAAAATTGTCCTATACTTTATTTTTATATTATTACTTTTTTTGTAAAATTCGTCCTATAATATTATTTTCTTTTTAACTTTTAGTAACATATAAAAAACCTGAAACTATTAACAGTATATAAAAACCTGAAACTAAAATTACCTAAAAGTATATTTATGTCTACAAAATAAAAATATATAAATGCACCATCTGGTGTTATTTTATAAACAATAATTTTATCAAATACTTTTAATTTGATAAAATATTTTAATAATTTTCAACTAATCCTATTCACAATTTTCATAAATAATGTTCATTGAATACAAATTTTTTTAACGTACGAACATAATATGTCTAACCAGTGTATGAGTAGCAACTTGTAATTAAACATTAGAACAAGAAACCAAACTTCAAAGTTTGAAAAAGGATTTGTTTATCTTAAATTTTGAACAATCGATTTTGAAAAGAAAAATAAATTATGTGTTTATCTTGTTAATTAGCACAATTTTTTTCTAAAGGCTAAATTATCAATTTTGAAAAGTTCGTAATTTGGTGCAAACAAAATCAATTTTCAACTTGCAAATCATTTTTTAACGCCAAATTGTCTATCA
Source organism: Hylodesmum podocarpum (assembly GCA_026586105.1). Taxonomy (NCBI): domain Eukaryota; kingdom Viridiplantae; phylum Streptophyta; class Magnoliopsida; order Fabales; family Fabaceae; genus Hylodesmum; species Hylodesmum podocarpum. Next base: position 1,789,549 of record JALJEV010000493.1, on the reverse strand, counting down.
AACATTTTTCTTTTTGTGTTTTTTATGCAGTTAGAAATAGATGTTTAATTGTTTAATGATTACTTATTTCTTTCTTTAGTATTATTGTTTAATCATTCTTGAATCTAAGACGGAAAAAGAGAATATAGTGAAAAATATATCTTTATCAAAGAATTTGACCAAAGATAAATTCTCATAACATAGTATTGGGTCCTCATTAATCCTTGAATGGAGATTAGACAAATGAATCAATGGATTAGCTATATCAAGTGGGTTTTGAAGAGATAAGGAAGATCTCCATCTTACTGTGTGTGTCAAAACTGCCTAGAATTAGTTTAGTTGAAACAATATTTTTCTCCATATCAATATTGACTTGAGAATATTAAGGTAATGTTCCATCTGAATTTTCTGTTTATATTTTTACTAAAAATAGAAAATAGATATGGAAATGTGAGTGATTAATTTTTTTAAAAAATATTTTTACGATAATATTTTTAAAATTAGGTGAAAAATAAGGAAACATTATGACTCTATTTTTTATAATTTTAAAACAATTTTTAAAAGATAAAAATCGAAAAAAATTTCTCATATCAAACATATAAAATATTGATGCCAATTTTGCATGCCTGGTGATACTTATCTTAATTCTAATGATTAACATGGATCTATAAGGAAAAAGGTTATATCCTACTTACAATTTGCATCTAATTTATTCTACCATGGACTTGACAATCTGAGTTACCTATTAAGGATCAAGATAATTAATACATCAATTTATGGATGCATATGTCTAAATGTTACCAAATGACTATAATTGCCTAGTGTACACCAATGACAAAGTCACAAGTTGGGTTATCTTTAATTCTAGTAGTTAGATTAATTAAATTTAATTTATATAATTATTATGGTTGGACTTGATACATGGGATTGGACACAGTAATGCACAGTTGGGCCAGGCCCAATTAAGTTAGGGGCAGCATGTGTATCTTCATTCTTCTCCCAGTCTCGTACAACTCCGACCGGAACCAAGGAAAATGTTACTGAAACAACATTAACATCATCGTCCCATGTTGGAACAACACAGTTAGTGAAATCCAAACATTGTTTTTACTTTCTATGTTGTTCCACCCAAGACCCTTGTCCCTTCAAACCTTAATCAAGCGCGGTTTCACCTTCACCTCGAAACCCATCAACTACTTCCTCCTCTTTCTCTTTCACCATCACAAGTTCGACCTAATCACCCACTTCTTCCCCCAGTTGAAAACCAACAACGCCCCCACCGACACTCGAACCCTCTCTCTTTTCACATGGGCACTTCTCAAATCGCGAAAATTCGAACAAGCAGAAAAATTTATGCACACCCATGTTCACATCACGCACTCCTCCATGTTCGACACCCTCATCCAAGGTCTCTGTGCAAAACAATACAACCCCGAGAGAGCATTCTCGGTTTTGCAACGTTGTGTAAGAGACTGTGGTGTGTTGCCTTCTTCCTTCACTTTTTGTGTTGTAGTTCATAAATTGTGCTCAATGGGGTTGATGGGTAGGGTCATTGAAGTGCTGGAGTTGATGGCTGAGGATGGGGTTAGGTACCCTTTTGATGATTTTGTTTGTAGTTCTGTGATTTCGGGGTTTTGTAAGGTGGGAAAACCGGAACTTGCTTTGGGGTTTTTTAGGAGTGTTACGGAGTGTGGAGGGTTTAGGCCAAATGTTGTTACTTGCACGGCTCTTGTTGGGGCTCTTTGTAAGATGGGGAGGGTTGGTGAGGTATCTGTGTTGGTGGAGTGGATGGAGAGGGAAGGGTTGGGTTTGGATGTTGTTTTGTATAGTGCTTGGGCTTGTGGGTATGTTGGGGAGAAGGTTTTAGGGGAGGTTTTCAGGAGGATGAGGGAGATGGTGGAGAAGGGTATATGTCATGATTTAGTGAGTTACACCGTGCTTGTGGATGGGTTTTCCAAGCTTGGTGATGTGGAGAAGTCGTTTAGTTTTTTGGCCAAGATGATCAAAGAAGGGCACAAGCCTAATAGGGTTACTTATAGTGCAATCATGTCTGCTTATTGTAAGAAGGGTAAGATAGAGGAAGCGTTTGGTGTTTTTGAGAGCATGAAGGATTTGGGAATTGAGATGGATGAATATGTGTTTGTGATTTTGATTGACGGGTTTGGAAGGAAAGGGGATTTGGAGAAGGTGTTTTGTTTGTTTGATGAAATGGAGAGGAGTGGGATTAGTATTAGTGTCGTTGCGTACAATGCTATTGTGAATGGTTTATGCAAGCATGGGAGGACATCTGAGGCAGATGAGATATCAAAAAATGTTGCTAAGGATGTGATTACATACAGCACGTTGTTGCATGGGTATACGGAGGAAGAGAACATTCCGGGGATTTTGCAAACCAAGAAGAGATTGGAAGAAGCCGGAATTGCTATGGATGTTGTGATGTGTAATGTGCTGATCAAAGCGCTGTTTATGATGGGGGCTTTTGAAGATGTTTATGCACTTTACAAAGGGATGCCAGAAATGGATCTAGTTCCAGATTCTGTTACTTACTGCACAATGATTGATGGGTATTGCAAGGTAGGTAGAATTGATGAGGCACTTGAGGTATTTGATGAATTTAGGAAGACTTCAATCTCCTCAAAGGCATGCTACAATAGTATTATCAATGGACTTTGCAAGAACTGTATGGTAGAAATGGCTGTTGAGGTATTACTTGAACTCAATTGTGATGATCTCAAGTTAGATATAGGTACATCTAGGATGTTAATGAGGACAATTTTTGAAGAAAACAATGCAAAAGAGGCTTTAGATTTAGTTTACAGAATGGAAGGTTTGGGACCAGATATGTATAGAGTAGCATGTAATGATTCCATTTTTTTATTATGTCAAAGAAAATTATTTGATGATGCGAGTCATTTGTGGATGATGATGAAAAAGAAAGGCTCATCTGTCACATGCGAGTCTTATTATTCCATTTTGAGAGGGCATCTTAGTAATGGGAAGAGAGAGCAAATTTTGCCTCTTTTGAATAGCTTCCTGAAAGAATATGGTCTAGTTGAACCAATGGTACAAAGGATGCTTGCTTGCTACCTCTGTCTGAAAGATGTCAATATTGCCCTTCAATTTCTTAGAAAAACAGTGGATAACTCTTCAGTAGTCACTTTTCCTTCCTTTATTCTCAAGATTCTCATAAAGGAAGGTAGAGCTGTAGATGCACATAAGCTTGTCACAGAGACTCCAGATAATTTACCAGTCATGTTAGCTGATTATGCCATTGTGATTGATGGCTTATGCAAGGGAGGATATCTCAACAAAGCATTGGATCTCTGTGCCTTTGTTGAAAAGAGGGGGATGAAATTGAATGAAGTCATATATAATTCAATAATAAATGGATTGTGCCATGAGGGACGTCTTGTTGAAGCATTTCGGCTATTGGATTCATTAGAGAAACTTGATTTGGTACCCTCTGAAATCACTTATTCTACGCTAATTTATGCTCTATGTAGGGAGGGATTTTTGCTTGATGCAGAGCATATTTTCAGGAAAATGGTCCTCAAAGGCTTTCAGCCAAAAGTACAAGTTTACAATTCATTACTTGATAGTATTTCCAAATTTGGTAAATTAGAAAAGGCATTTGAGCTTCTAAATGATATGGAGACAAAACATATTGAGCCTGACAGTCTGACTCTAAGTGCTGTTATTAATTGCTATTGCCAAAAGGGCGACATGCAAGGAGCACTTGAATTCTATTATAAACTCAAGAGGAAGGATGTATCACCTGATTTCTTTGGATTCTTATATTTGATAAGAGGTCTATATACCAAGGGAAGAATGGAAGAAGCCAGGAGTGTCTTGAGAGAAATGCTCCAGTCCAAGAATGGTGCAGAATTAATTAACATAATCAACAAGGAGGTTGATACTGAGTCAATAAGTGATTTTCTTGCCACTTTGTGTGAGCAAGGAAGGATTCAAGAAGCTGTTACAGTTCTCAACGAAATTGCATGTATGCTTTTTCCTGTTCAAAAGTTGTCTACTTATAATCAAGGATTCCATAAACAACAGAAGATTTATGAATGGAAGGATCTGAATTTTGGTTCTTGTGATGGCGAAGATGTAAGGACTCCTACAACTATTGGTGGTTATATGACAAGATCCCAGCTGCATGGCTTTGACCTCTATTATTCTAGAATTGCTGCACTCTGTGCCAAAGGGGAACTGCAGAAAGCAAATCAATCAGCAAAAGAAATGCTTTCTGACCTGACAGAGTCTATGACCTGAACTTGTGGAATAGAAAAGAAGAATTCTTTCAAAGTAGGAACTACTCTCTCTGTAGTGCCAGTGAAAGAGAGCACATGGAATACCAATGACACCTACAGGTACATAATTGTTCATTATAATTAAGCTTCTAAAGTGTATATACATGTATAATGGTTTACCATTCCTTTGGTACTCAATGTAATGAAACTGGTCCAATTAAAATGGAGCTTCAAAATATTACCTGAAGAAAATGTTGCCTTTTGTTATTATATAAATTCATAACTTCTTTGTTAGGCAGTTTTTTCATGTCATCCATGTTAGTTACAATTTCCATTCTTTTATAAGGTCTCTTGCCTTCTGCATCACTAAATTTATTTTGTAAGTGCTAATGTCTGTTTGCTTGCGTGCTTTTACTCTTTGCCTTTCAATTTTATTTAGTTATTCTGTGGCTCTGCTGTTCCCTTTACCCACTGTCAGGAGATATTGGGGTTATTGAGGTCTGTTCGGGTAAACTTTTCCATAAGCACTTATAGGAAAAGAAAAGAAGGAAAAATAAAATAAGGTTCTTCATAAGCTAAAATGATTTTCTGTTCAAGTTAAAATTTGGTTTTAATGAAGTTAACAAGAAAGCTTCTATAGATTAGCTTATGCTTAAGCTATTTTTAACTTATGGAGAAATTTGTATCTTTTTTCCATCTTATTTTCTTCTCCTATAAGTTCTTATGGAGAAGTTTACCCAAAAACCTTAATCTTATTGTCCAATGGCTTGGGCTTTGTACTAGTGGATCTAGTTTTATTGGTAAATAAATATGGGTACTAGCTTATGGGATTACAAAATTAATTTCCTAATCCTCCGTTTGTCTTGTTGCTTTAATCACTGATCTGTAAAGGACAAAAGTCTAACATGAAGGGGTAAAAGACTAGCCTAAAATATATTTTAGAAACAATGATAATTTGTAATTTTTAATCTTGTCATAAAATTGACAGTGAAAGCTCATTCAAGGTAATTTTAACATTTGGTATTTCTGTTTTATTTCTGATAATTTGTGCCATGATTTTGAGTCTCAGGAGTGAATCATGATACTGGTTTATAGAAACAGGTCATCCCAGCTTCTGTATCTTTTTCTTGTATTCCTGTATCATATGCTTATTCTTTCATGTTGAACACACACTTCTTTATTTGTTCTTCTCTTTCCAAATCTCATTCTCTTCTTGCATCCATCTTGTGCCTAAATTTATTCATAAAGAACACAATACATTGCATATGCTTGTTAAATTTAAAATAATAACATCTATATATATATATATATATATATATATATATATATATATATATATATATATATATATATATATGCTTTGAGAGAGCAACTCATAGCTGGTTACCGTATTAGTGTACAAATTTTGCTTTTAGACATGCTCAAATATCAATGCACAAAAAGAAATTTGACCAATGCATTTTGTAGAACAAGAGTTGTGATTTGTGAATGCATCCTTAATCTTCAGCCGCTAAGAAGTTCACAATCAATTCTTTGGAAATAAACAAAGTGGTTAACTAGGTCATATCCCACATTGTAATTCTGCTGTGCTAATAATCCAATAACTGAGGGCTTAATTCCAATTTCAAGGTCATTGACTGGACCTACAGTCATACAAAATACGTCATCACTGAATTGATGAAAAAAGCTTCCTGTGTCCAAAGCCAAATCTGCTCCATCAGCTAAATGGAATGTAACCACTGGAAACCCTGCTAGATCTCTAGTTGTACTGCCATAATAGCACAGCATCCATGGAGCACTTTCAAATATAACTTGTGTAAGGGACCCTCCAACGAGATTTCTAACTTCTTTGTATAGTAATTTATGCACATTATCAACAAGGTAGCTGAGAGTGCACCCTGTGTCAATGATGACTCCACCTGTGCCATCTTCTTTGATCTCAAAACTTGATGGATCTATGTCAAGCCTCTTCTCCCCTACACTTATTCCTACCATGGTGACATAATAAAAGCCATTTCGCTGCACTAGAAAACGTGTAGAACACCCTTCAAGATCTGCCCCTTCACCCAATATCAATTGGTTGTAATTGTAATATGGGTCAGCCAGGTTACCTATGCAGTAAGAAAACTTTTGGCCAGTTTGAGTTGCCAATGATATAGGTGAAGAGTTTAGTCCTAGTATTCCGTTGTACCCTGGATCCTTATTGTATCCAATGTTGTGGCCACATCCAAATATTACATCCCTTATTTGAGAGGTACCTTCATCAGTTGTCTCAAAGATTACCATTTCACGGCCATATGTCCCATTAGCAGAGGAGCGGTCTACATAAGAGATGCTGAATGGTGAAGGGTCACATTTGCAGCCCTTGAAGGCACAGGGTGTTTTGCATAATGGGGAATAGGTGGAAGACTTTGAGGGATCATAGAGTGGACCTAAATGGCGGTCACAGTTTGAGCAAGGGGCGCACATAATCCAGAAGACATCACTGGCTGTGTCTATAATAGCTAGTTGTGGAATGGGGGGCTGGCCTACTGAGATATTGGCCAATATGGTTCTACCAGTTGATGAGGGAGAAGCACTAGCAGCATGGTCATTAGAGACCAAAGAACCTTCTATCCTTGCTTGTATGTAGGCTAAACGTGCAGCTGAATGTTGGATATCAAGTTCTATTCTCTCTTTGGCTGTTTCATTTGGCTTGTACTGAGGGTGGTGAACTGATCCAGGGTGAATGAGTCTGGAGACTAGTCTTTGAGATTTAATAGCTGAAGTTGTGCTAGTTGATGACAAACATGTTGAGAAGGATAACAGCAAAAGAAGATGCCATGATTTATGTACAAATGCCATTGAGTGTTGACTTTGTTATTGCATTGATGTAAGTGGTGCTAGTTGATGACAAACAACATTTTGAGAAGGATAACAGCACAAGATGCAATGGTTCATATGCAAATGCCATTGAGATTGAACTTTTGTGTTGTTGAATTTACTGATTGAGTTTAGGTAGGTTGTAGATATATGTATATTGCTTCCAAGACATTCATGATAGTAATATATAGCATTATAGTGAGAAAGAAATCTTTAACTATATTGATTCACCTGGTGGAAGGTATGATTTGTATATACAAAAGAAAAATTGATGGCAGGGAATGAAAAAGTAAAGGATCTTTACGAGGCAACAGACACATGAAAATTGCATGATCTTGTTTTATTTACTAGGACCATCTTTACATCCTCTGCCAAAAATCAATCTAGAAAACGAGCAACAATGTTATGATTTGATGATCTTTATTTTTTGAGACTAACGAAAATTTTCTTAATGACACGTGATATCACCATCAGATAAAACATTAGAAGAAATGAAGATTTTTTCCATTATGATTGATAGGGGTAATGAAGTTTGCATATAAACACCCTTTGTGAGTATTGCTTTCATCTTTAATGTTCTGTCCATGTTGGAATATTTGTCATAAGTTATTAAACAAAGGTAAAAATGCTAATCATGTTTCTTAAAGTGACATTCATCCTTCACAGTAATTATTTACTGTTATTTTGTCCTTTGAATTTTTTTGTGTATGCTATGTAGAAATGTTATTATTAATTGATTAATTCTAATTGACTATTTTATTTTTTATAATGAAATATTTATATATAATTTTTATTTTAATATTATATAAAATAATTTTTTGACGTGCCTCTCCAACCTCTCTAATCGGGATTAAACTTAATTATATCAACCATTTTAGTGTATATCATTGATTTATTCTTAAAAGGTATGTTGTTAACTACAATAAAGTGAGTAAATCAGTCATATTTTGTGATTAGTGTTTCAAATTTTATTACTTTCGAAAGTAGAATAATAACTCATCATACTTTGATGAACACACTTGAATCTTAAAGTTAGAATGACTTTTCAAATTTATAATGAGTCAATGAGAGTGACACCCTCCTCTTCTTTCTCCTTTTCTTCTTGTTCTAGTTTTCAATCTTTTATTGCTTTCTTTCTAGGTAATCTCATTTATACGTTTATAAGTTTATTTGGTCAATAGCTTATTAACTCTGCTAACGGGAGAGTGAAGGTTGAAGAAAAATAAGCAAATTAAATGAAATCTTACAACTTGTACAATTTGTGTAGACTCATGGATAAAACTACACATAGCACAACTAGTTCAAACATCATTCAAAACCACTTCCTAGTGTCCCACTCTACTAATCTTTGACGATCTCAAAGGACTTTTTATGTTTTTTCTATGTAATAGACTTCATGCACCGAGACAGAATTAGATTCTAGGATTGGGAGGGGCAATTTTTTCTTTTTTCATTTCAATTTTTTTTTTTCATTTTCTTGGGTAAGATTTGACTGAGTGTAAACTAATTGATTACATAATTTTTGTTAAGTTAGGAGGATAAAATAAATTTAGGATGAATTAAAATTTATTTGGCTTTGTTATTGGGCATGGACCTGTTAAGAATAAGTTCATTAATTATACAATGATATTTTTATTTTTGAGTTGGAGAAAAAATTTAAGAAAGATTTATTATTATAATAATAATAATAATTATTATATATAAAAAAAAGAAAAAGTTTAAGGGGCCATACGAAGTTAATATGAAAAATAAAAAACTAGGGTGTTGGAGGTGTTTGGTTGGAGGAATTTTTTCTGTTTTAATTTTCAATTTTTATTTTCTGAAAATAATTTTGAAAACTATAAAAAAAAATTAAATATATTTTTATCTCTATTTTCTATTTTCAGGAAAAATAAAAACACCAAACTCATACCAAACTACCTACTATTTTGTACAACACGGAAGCATCATTTTATTAATGAGGAAACCCTGGTGATGGTGATAATGGGTCAGTCCTATATTGGGGTTTCCCTTATACTTCTCCATTGGGCAATACCTTTAATGGTTTTATTGAAACAACTAATAATTAATCAACAAGTCCTACCACTAAGATTTAATATACTTTCTCTCAGTCCAAGGAATAATATATCTATTTTTTTAATGAATCTTCATAATGGCTAAGGTAAAATTAAAAAAATTGTGCAGGATATGGACCATTGTTTTTAAATACCACAACTTGGTCAATATTGTACCATGCATTACGTCCATAAAAACCTTCATATTATAATTTAATTTCATTGTTTAATTGAATAATCTGACAATTTTGTTTTTGACTGAGACTAGTTTGATAATTGAAACATACAATAATTTGTGGCAATTGAAGCATAAATACAAGAAAATAATTTTTTATATGTTATTAGTGTAAAAAAATTATATTTTCTACAAATTAAAAATTAATAAATTTATTATATATTGCACTTTAAACGTGACTAAAAAAATTAGTATTATTGTTATAAATGATGATTATAAATTTTATATTGTTAGAAAAATAAAATAAAAATAAAAAATGAAGCAATTGAAAGTGCTGTTTCTTCGTCCTTCTCTAAGACTGCTTCAAGTGCTTCCCTTCACAGTTTTTTCAGAGACAAACCAAAACGATTCGCGTTTTGAAGAGAGAGAGAGAAACTCACACACACTTTCTCTCACTAGAATACAAACTCGCTCATGTCATTCTGCGTGCTTAGATCTTTTAACGCTCATTCCTCTTCTCTTCTTCTTACGATCTTTCCATTCACATCTCAATTTTGAGTCTTCTTCACTTCACGGGTACCGCCACTCCTTTTTCTCACTCTGTTTTTGTTTTCAAATTCTTGTCGTTTGATTGTTTGGGTGTGTGAGATTTGAAAAAAAAACGAAACTTGGGACGAGAATTTTGTTTTGTTTTTTTTTTTTTTGGGTTGATTGGATGGGATTGTGTAGTGTTTTGCAAGTTAATTCAATTTCAATCTCTGAATTTTCGATGTGTTTTGTGTTTGGATTTTGATGAAGCGTTAGTTTGTGTGTTAGTATAAGTGGTAGTTGTGTCCCTTGGAATTGGAAACAATGAAAAGTTGAATTGATACGTTGTGTTTATTTATAAGGTGGAAGTGGTAATAAATGCTCAAATACTTTTCACGTTTCGTGTGTTTTTGTCTCTGCAACATTCATTCTCTTTTCCGATTGTAAAAGAAAAAAGAAAAAGAAAATAAAAAAGCTTTTTTGATTCTTAAATGTTCTTGTCGTATTTTGTAAAACTAGAAAGGTGTGGTGGAGTGGAAATGGGGTTTGTTATGTGATTTTAGATTTTATAGATACATCTCTTTTCCAACCCGGATCATGGGTTTTGTTGTTTATTTACTGCTTGCTCTAATGATTGATGAACATGAACTGTGAGATCAGATTGGAGTGTAAATGGTGTTTTTTTTTTTATTATTTATCATCCTTTTTTTTTTTTTTTTTTTTTTTTTTTTTTTTGAAGAAATGGTTTAAGAATTAAGGCATTTGCTTCTGATTTTTTGGTTCAGCATTTACGTAGATCATTTCCATCCTCTTGCTCATAACTTTTTGGTTAGTTAGTTAGGATTGCCTAATCACTAATGGGTATTAAGATATTTTGATTTCTGCTTCTGTTACTTAAAAGTTTGGAATTTGTGATCTGGAATTATGCGGGTTGAAAAATGTGAAAAAAGTTTACTTATGATCATATTTGGAGTTATTGCAGTCAATTTTGTGGTAAATTTTTCATATGTCATGCACCCTCCACCAGTCTGGTCCGAATGTTGGTTTTTGTACCTGGTGATTTGAATGGCTGAGTTGTTTGCTAATGTATCTGCTTTTGTGTTTTGGTTACAGATTTTTCTGCATCAATCTATTCAAGATTTCTTGTTGGCCACTTATCAGTTCATTGTGTTTTAGAGGGGTGCTGAATATGATGAAAAGGATATTTGTTGGAGATGAAAGCTTTGATTCACTTGCATAGATGAAGACAGCAAAAGATTGGCGCCTAGGCATGGGCGATGTGCAGATCATGCCTGGGTCTCGTCATCGTCCTCCGATGAAGAAGCCAAAGTGGATTATTGTCCTGGTTTTATTTGTGTGCTTGTTTCTAATATGTGCTTATATCTACCCATCAACAACTAGTCGAGCATGTTACATCTTTTCTTCTAGAAGGTGCCAGTCAGTTGTTAATTGGCTTCCACCTGCTCCTGCAAGAGAACACACAGATGATGAGATTGCATCACGTGCTGTCATTAGAGATATTTTGAACACACCTCCAATTCATTCAAAAAATCCAAAAATTGCCTTCATGTTTTTGTCACCTGGTTCTCTACCTTTTGAAAAATTGTGGGATAAATTTTTCCATGTAAGGAATTTTTACCCGTCTATTTTATCTGTAACTATGATTATTATTTGGTTATTTTGATGCGTCATATCAGTTCATGCACAATATCTTTCTTTTGTAAGTAATCTTGCATACAAACACATATGTGAGCTAGTCGAGCATGGCCATTGTCTGAGCTAGGAGAAGGAGTAATGACTAACTTTTACAAGGGTTTGGATGTGCAAGCTCTTGTTTCTCTCTAACTAAATCAACTAATGTGTTTTCCTTTCTAAAAAGTGTATGTAATACTTCCTTTTTAAAATATGTGATACTTCTAAATCATATGATCCTCGAGAATATAGTAGTTTAATAGTTTAGATAACACTTATCAATTGACTTTGAGGAGTTAGAGAAATAGCCTGCTGTACTCTCAAATACACTTGGAATTCTATTGATTGTGTAACTCTTTTGTCTTTCATAATTCTTCTTTTAAAATTGCTTGGGAGAGAAGGATCAGGATGTCAGGACTCAGGACTTGATAGAAGTTTGAAATTTCATTCTTTCTGTTGGGATGGTGAGACTGAATTGAAATGATAAACAAGGGTAGTGGTTTATTGTACCCTTATCTGAATACTGAACAAGTGCTTTGCATGAAATTTGTTAATGGTTTGTCTGGTTCTTGGGGATAAAGAGGCATAGTACGTGGATGTATAATTGAACTTAATCGGATGTTCATTTTTCAGTCAAGAAATAAAGTCACTCTTTTTTATGGAGCCCCTCATGGGTTACTAGGAGAAAGTAATGAATAATGGGGTTGATGGTTTGGTTCATTATCTGGGCCTTAAACTATTAATTTGCATAATTGTACAATACAAGATGTAAATATGTTCAATTCATAAATTCTAGATGCATTCATGGTAGAATGAACACAATTGTTGGTTGATTGTCTTTGCTTCTGAATCATGTTAATTTAGTTTTAGTGGGTGCTTACCTGGAAGAATACTCTTCTCCTTTTTTGTAGGGACACGAAGGGAAATTCTCTGTGTATGTTCATGCATCTAAGACTAAACCAGTTCATGTGAGCCGTTATTTTCTTAATCGGGATATACGCAGTGATCAGGTGTGTAACTAGTGTCAATTCTTCTGTTTACTATCATCTGTTCTTTTGTTAATTGGGATATACAAGCAACCAAGTATGTATTTAGTCTCATGATTGCTCTGTTTACTGTCATCTATCAATTGTTTTATCTCATATTTTTATGTATTTAACTTATATCATTGTTAATGTTGTAACATCTTGATTTTTCTCTTCGATTTCCTTTTATGTTCCCTCTTTACTTGGCATTTTGTTTCAATCTCTTGTGAAGGTAATGATCAAAGTTTACCTCTTACTCTAGAGGACCCAAATAGATGACACCAAAATCTCCTTTGGACTTATTTATCACCAACTTGATAGATTAACTGATGCTGTAACTATTTAATACACATGCTTTGGCACTTTTTAATAATAAGTTCTTAATTTAATTCGAGTTTAAACTTTTTGTTATAAAAGTAGCTGTTGTGGTCGCTAATGTAATTATTGGTTGTTTCCTATAACTAGTTGTTTTGTAGTTAGCAGCTAGATAATAGTTGGTTACCTTATTGCAGGTGGTGTGGGGTAAAATATCTATGCTTGATGCAGAACGTCGGCTATTGGCGAATGCCTTACAAGATCCTGATAACCAGCAATTTGTTTTACTTTCTGATAGGTAAATGGGCCATGTTATGCTTTTAATTTTGTTCTTATTGCCTAGTAATTTACATCATTTTGAACATATTTATTTCAGTTTCTAACTTTTTATATTGGTTCTGCAGCTGTGTGCCATTGTATACTTTTGACTATATTTTTGATTATCTGATGTTTACAAATATCAGCTTTGTCGACTGGTATGTCATGCCTTGCATAGTGTATAGCTACCTGTGTTTTTTTTTTTTTTTTTTTTTGTGAGTGGGTTGTTCTTTTAATATCTGTTTTTCTATTATCAGTTTGGTGTCCTCAACTAATGAAACCTTTTCTTCTTTCTTATTAGCTTTAAGGATCCTGGTCCTCATGGCAATGGAAGGTATTCAGAACGCATGTTACCCGAAGTTGAGATGAAGGACTTTAGAAAGGGTGCACAGGTATACTAGCCCAAAATAAACATCTTGCTGGGGATTATGTATTTTAAATAGAAACTTTGCTCGCTTACTATAATACATGAGATGTGAAATTTGAACTTAGTATTTGGGCTACTTTATTTTGCAATTGCCCTTTGACAGGATATCATTGGATAAATGGAGGTGGCCATGATTTTTGTCAATAGGCTTTACTAAAGCATCAGTTGCAACACATGGCAGTAGTTCAGTCTTTTATCTTAAAATATAGTGGTGAATAGATTCTCAATAACAGAAGTAATTACTTGTTCTTGCCTGAAATCCCCCTTTTCCTTTTTGATTTTCTGTAGTCTAATGTGCATCCTGTTTGTGTTTTAATATCACCATACATGATGTGGAGGAGCACATTTGTTTTTATATAATATAAAATTATGAATTGTAGTTCATTTAAATGTCTTCTGTTAGATGTCTCTGCCTCATTGTTAGATTCCTGATGCAGTGGTTTTCGATGAAGCGGAAGCATGCTATTATAGTTATGGCTGACTACCTGTATTACTCAAAATTTCGGGCTTACTGTCAGGTGAAGTTCCTAAATATTGTTGCCATTAAAATTAAGTAATTTTATTTTGTTTATCATTTTTGAATATTTTATCATTTTTTTAAGTGTTTGTACTTAACATTACTAGGTTTGCTTTAAACTGGTACAGTTGTCAAACCAAGCAAGTGTAGTATGATTACTTGAAATAGTTTTTTTTATATGTATTCTGCTGTAAGTTCCTTCTCATATTGATGGTGTATTTAGAGCTAAACTTTTCAACAAACACTCGCAGGAGTAGAAAATAAAATGAATCAAGGAAATGAAAAGAATAAAACTTGCGAAGTTATAATGAACATATGCACCTTAACATTTTAGAAGTTCTCTCATCTAACTTCTTACAGTAGTTTTAGAAATTATTTATTATATACACCCTCAAATGTCTGTGGTAGTATGAGTTGAATAATTTTCTAAACTTGGTAATGCTCAATTATTAATGTGATTATTCTTGATATTACAGCCTGGTTTTGAAGGCAGAAATTGCATTGCAGATGAGCATTTCTTACCTACCTTCTTCCAGGTGAGAATTTTTAATGTAATACAGGCCTGTTTTTAACCGTTTCAACTGTCAGCTAATACGATTCTGTTTTAGATTGTTGATCCTGGTGGTATTGCAAACTGGTCAGTAACTCATGTTGACTGGTCTGAGAGAAAATGGCATCCAAAATCATATAGGGCTCAGGATGTTACATATGAGCTTTTGAAGAATATTACGGTACAGTGCTATTCATTTTTAAAAACAGAAATAGGCAGGTAATGTGGGTATGAAGAGAAAATCCAACCTTATGTACTATGTTCTTGAAATCCGAACTATAAGATGTTGATTAAAAAGTAAAAACACCTTGTAAGTTGGCATATTTTAATTGTAGCATCTGGTCTCAACATCTTTTGTATATCTTGCTTCCATCAATTGCCTTTATGTAGTGCAATCTTGTCATTTTTAGCAACAGTTTTAGCTTCCTTTACTTATAATTACACTTTCAAATTGTTTTCTAATTGAGCTCATGGATATTCATTACTCCATCATATTTGCAGTCCATTGATGTTAGTGTGCACGTCACCAGTGATGAGAAGGTATGCTCCCTAAGAGCTTTTCTGATCCTTGATTTATTGTGAATGCATTAAGCGGCTTAACAAGTTATCACCTGTTGTTACAGAGAGAAGTACAAAGTTGGCCTTGCTTATGGAATGGGATTCAGAAGCCATGTTATCTATTTGCTAGGAAATTCACTCCTGGAACACTGAACACTTTGATGCAGCTTTTTTCTAATTACTCATCACCTTGGACCAGTAATTTTTGATCAATTCTTTGGTCGGATAAGTTGTTGCTTTCGGCCTCCATCTTGATTTCTCATAGGGAAAGAGTTGTAAATTTCACCATTATTTATAGTGCAAGGTCTACTGTCATTGCAGTTAGGGTGGCTACAATGAATGTTGGATAGGAGGCTAACGATTTAGTGCTACTTCCTTAGTTATAGGCATCTTATTGAAGTTTTCTGATTGCATGGCAAAATTTTTGGGGAATCATATCAACTCATTTTGTGGTTGTTTGTCTTTGTAAAACTTTGCAAATGCAAATTGTTTAGTTTGAAATACAAATGTTACCAATCCTTCTGATATTCGTGATTTACTCCTTTTGGTGGGGCTGATGAATTTAAATTAGAGGTTTGAAATGTACAATGAGGATTTGTAATTTGAAGGGTGTCTGGTGTGAAGAATGGTAGAACCATAAATACCTAAAATAGAAAAGCAATGAAGAACATTTAGACCTCAACCATGGAAAACTAAACTTTGATTAATAGGACCCATAAAAATACAAAGAAAAATAAAGAAAACTTCAGGAAGAAGAGATGTTTTGACCTGTAAAGAAAATAAAGAAAATTTATTCAATAAAAAAAAAATCTACAAATATTTAGGTTTAGAATCAGGATTAAAATTAATTCTTGTCCTTAATGAATTTATTTGTTTCTTTTATCCGAGTCATTTACATTCATTTAACTTCCTTTTCCTACGCATGGATTTTATGCTATTTTTAATAACTTTGTTAAGTAATTTACAATTCTGTTAACTAGCCTTTCTTTAGGTAAGATTGAACGGAAGAAATCATTGTTTGTAGTTTTCATATTTATCCAGACTAACAGCTTTTTTTTTCCTTTTTCTTTTTAATTGTAATAGAGATTTGATTTTGTTTGATAATCCACACAACACTGGTTATTCACAATTATTTGATTATTTGAAAATCAAAGTATTAACTGAAAATCATTAGGTTTAGTCGAGTGACAAGAGATTAAATAGTATATAGTACAAAAATTTTATACTCACCTTAATATTTGTACATTAAAAATAAATCCAAAAAATTGAATGAATATTTGAATGGGAAGAATTATTTGTCTCTAATCTTAAAAAGGTCAATAGACTGTCTCCTTAGTCTGTCTTTGAGACAATTGATGTATACCCATAACAATATCCCGCTAGAAATTAAGCGAGAATCGACTTTGGCTCGTACCAATTGTTAAATCAAACACTTACCACTATATCAAAGACTAGACCAAAGACTATAACGTTATGTGTACCGTGAAAAGTGAAAATTAAACGAATACCTGAACTATTAAGTTGAGATTCTATGAATTATTTACAATTAAACAATGAAGAATATTTCATGTAGAAACACAAATTGAAAAAAAACAAAAATTATCCAAACAAAAATCATTGTGAACAATAATATTATAGATAGATTAAAGAGTTTTTGTTTTCATGCATTCGGCTCACAATATATTTATTTAAGAGGTGGTGGAGAAATAAACTATTGCTAAACTCTAAAGGATTACATGGCATAAAACTTAGTTGCAGTCATGGACACAATAACATCCATAGTTAGATGAACCAATAATTTTGTCACAATATCCTGCACCTTGTTTGAATTTGGAAGCACATTTTAATTTGCAGCATGATTCATCACACTCATTAGTGCAAAATCCAAGACCATCAGTGCATTTCTTTGAAGGTGGTGACGAAGAACCACAATTGTAATGGCAAGTGCACAAGTTGAGGTCACAAGTACCTTGACCACCACTGTGTTGAGCTTTACACCTCTGATCACAACTTCCTGCTGGACCACATGCCCCCATAGCTTGTGAACATACATCTCCTTTCACTTGCATTAATTGGCCTATGATAAAAAATGTATAACATAGATACAGTTAGTTTTAAGGAATAATAAAATATTAGTTGTATTGAATTGAATGTTTAATTTAGAGAAGAAAGGAAAAAAAAAATCCTTGCAGAGCAAATCTATTACTGTAACACTAACTTGATAAATGAAATATAAAATACTTATTCTTAAAGTTTATGTCTATTAAAAAAGAAAATTTTTTACTCTACTGAATTGAATCATAGCGTTCTTTACACCGCTGCAACACTAATTGATTAAATGAAATAAAAAAAAACTACTACTTTAAATATTCAATACCTTAAACAATTATTTATTAAATGAAATAAAAACTACATCTTCTAGGATCTATGAATTATTACCATCACTACAACATTAAACGTCTACATGAAACAAAAAAATACTTCTCCTGAGTTTAAGCACTATTAATTTGAATAAGAAAACTAATTCAATAACTAAAATAACGAGAGAAAATAAAATATTTATTCCCTAAAATATAGGGACCATTATTTTATATAAGAAGACTAATTTAATAACTTAAACAAGAAATCCAACACCAGTTCTCGAATTGAAAGAAAAAACACGGAGAAAAAAACATTATTAAGTTAATTAGTAGTGTAACTAGCATCACAATGTTAAACAAGACAATTCTTACTTATCACCAATGTAACAAACACGATGAACGAAAAAGAATATTTTGCCGTCTGTTTAAATAGATAGATGTAACTAATTTGTCTAATTTCCTTTTTAGGATTGGATTCTAAGTCTGATTTGGATAGGATACTTATAGTTCATCTTTGTTTAACTAGAATGATCGGCAATGCTGCATTAAGCACGTCATTAATTCTATTTAAACATAAGAAACGTTAAATTAATTAAAAAATTGATATACTGTAAATTGTCTAAAACGATCATTAATTCTATTTAAACATAAAAACGTTAAATTAATTAAAAAATTGATATACTGTTTAAACTGTCTGAAACAGTCATTAATCCTATTTAAACATAAAAAAAGTTAAATTAATTAAAAAATTGATATACTGTAAACGGTTTGAAACGATTCTTAGAAAAAAAAAGTAATAGCCGTCTATATCCATAAATTTTTATTTGTACTGTATCAATAAATTTAATGATATAAGTTTTTTTTCCCCTATAATTATTTTTGTGATTGTTTAGAATTGATGAGCAAATGGTGCAGCAAATACGACATTAGTTTTATTTTGATTCATTCAATTTAGTGTTTTTTCAAAAAAAATTTCTTCCTGTTTCATCCTTAAATTTTTGTGATGTTTTATTTTTTATTGATATATTTGTCGTTATTTTCATTTTTTTACTTAATCACCGTAAATTATTTCTTCTTTATATTTTGTCTTTTTTATTTTTACAAGGATTAAAAATAAAAAGTTATAAAAATTAAATATGAGAAAATTTCAACTATGAGATTATAAAATGAAAACAGTTTTCTTATCTTAATTGATTTGTAAAATTGAATTTGATTGAGGGTTAATTTCTATGAGGTTCTCTGAAAAGAAGAAATTAAGAAAAAAAAATTTAGTTAACTAATTTATAAAAAAATTAATTTTTTTTAAAGGAGGCAGATAATTAATGAAAAATTAATTTGAATTTTTTAAAAAATAAATTTATTTTTTTCTCCTGTATATTATAAAATACCCAAAAAGCCCTCATTGTATTGATATAAAATTTCTAATTATAACCTATTACGGATCCGTGATCGTGACTGATGGAAATTGAAAGAAAGAATTATCATCTAAAAGTAAAAATTTTTGAGACCTGATATATTTGGAATTTTTTTTTTCAAAAAATCGACATATTTTTTAATTTTAATTTACCCCTCTTTAGAACCATGGCCTTGCATTAAATTTGAAAAATGAGTAAATTATGATTGTTGTTTGAAATTATACGAGTTTGATAATTTAATTTTTAGAAAATAAAAATAATAAATTTTTAAATATATATTATATTTATTATTTTAATCTTTAAATATAATAATTATTATTTTATTTTAAAATTATATATTATATTTATAAAATAATAATAATAATATTTTTAAAATAATTTAAATAGTAAATTTATCATTCTTTAAAAAAATTATTTTATTATTTTTATCTAATAAAAGTGATATTTCCATAAGAGAACCTCAAGAGTCACCATCGAAAAAAGAGAGAAAGGAACACGCCTTAATTTTTACTACACTAAACCAATACTGACAAAAGGTTTTTAAATATTAATACGAAATACCTTTTTTTCTTCTTTAAATAAGGTTTTAAATAATATTTACACTTTAAAAAACTCAATATCTTAATCAAATTCAAATGAAAGAATTAAATGCATGGTTTTGATAATATTTACCTTAGTTTTAACTCATGTACATCACGAATCAAGTTAAAATTAAACCTAATTAGGTACCCTGAATTGTTAGGTTGTGATTAGATATAGAATTTCTAAATTATAAGGAATTTAAATATTTGAAAATTGACTGACTTTTAATTAAATTTTGTTGTTTTTAAAACACTTTATTTAAATAAAGCAATTCAAATTTTTATAATTTCAATTTCCTAAAGAATTTTAATTTGCAACAAATGAATATTTTATTTTTAAATATTTATTTATAATCTTTTAAATTTTAATATTAAATTTTAGACTTAATATATATTTTAGTATTTGATCTCGTTTTCACGATCTTTTATTTCCATTTCATCATGTTTTATTTCTAGTTCTTGTATTTTTTTGCTATGTAATTTATGTTATTAGAATACCTGAACTGTTAAGTTTAGATACTATATATTATTTAAAAAATTAAATAATGAAGAATACTATGTAGAAATATAAATTGAGAAGAAACAAAAATTATCCAAACAAAAATACTGTGAACAATAATATATTATAGATAGATTAAAGACTTAATGTTTTCATATATTCGGCTCACAATTTATTCAACAGGTGGAGAAATAAACTATTGCTAAACTGTAAAGGATTAAATGGCGTAAAACTTAGTTGCAGTCATGGTCACAGTAACATCCATAGAGAGATGAACCAATAATTTTGTTACAATATCCTGCACCTTGTTTGAATTTGGAAGCACATTTTAATTTGCAACATGATTCATCACACTCATTGTTGCAAAATCCAAGACCAGCAGTGCATTTCTTTGAAGGTGGTGATGAAGAACCACAATTGTAATGGCAAGTGCACAAGTTGAGGTCACAAGTACCTTGACCACCACTGTGTTGAGCTTTACACCTCTGATCACAACTTCCTGCTGGACCACATGCCCCCATAGCTTGTGAACATTCATCTCCTTTCACTTTTATTAATTGGCCTATCATCCAAAATGTATAACATAGACACAGTTGGTTTAAAAGAATCATAAAATAAATAAAATAAAATGAGAGGAATGAAGTTATATTGAATTGAATGCTTACTTGTCACCAATGTAACCAACATGATAAACAAAAAAGAATATTTTGCCATGTTTTGAGTAGATAGATATAACTAATTTGTCTAATTTCCTTTTTAGGGTTGAATTCTAAGTGTGATTTTGACATGATATTTATAGTTCATTTTATGCTTTGTTTAATTAGTATGATCAGCAATGGTGCTTTAAGCACATCATTAATTCTATTTAAACATAAGAAAACGTTAAATTAATTAAAAAATTGATATACTGTACATTATCTAAAACGGTCATTAACACTATTTAAACATAAAAAAACGTTAAATTAAAACTGTCTGAAACGGTTCTTAGAAAAAAAAAAAAAACTAATAACAGTCTATATCCATAAATTTTTATTAGTACTGAATCAATAAATTTATTGATATAAGTTATTTTTTGCTTATAATTAATTTTGTGATTTGTTTAGAATCGACGAACAATGGTGCAGTAAATATGTCATTAGTTTTATTTTGATTCATTTAATTTAGTGTTTTTTCATTTTTTTTTCCTGTTTCATCCTTAAATTTTTGTGATGTTTTATTTTTTATTTCTGTATTTGTCGTTATTTTCATTTTTTTTACTTAATCATCGTAAATTGTTTCTTTTTTATATTTAGTCTTTTTTTTTTTATATTTTTACAAGGATTAAAAATTAAAATTTATAAAAGTTAAATATGAGAAAATTTAAACTATGAGGTTAAAAAATGAAATAATTCTTTTATCTTAATTGAATCATAAAATTGAATTTGATTAAGGGTTTATTTATGAGGTTCTCTTAAAAGATTCTAAAACAAGAAATTAAGAAAAAAATAATTTTAAAATTTTTTTAGTTGACTAATTTATAAAATTTTAATTTTTATAAAAGAGGCAGATTCTCTTCATAAAATAATAAAAAATTAATTTAAATTTTAAGAAATTAAATTTATTTTTTTCTCCTGTATATTCAAAAATACCCAAAAAGCCCACATTGCAATTGAGATAAATTTTTTAACTATAACCTATTACGCATTCGTGACCGTGACTGATTGAGATTGAATGAAAGAATTATCATTTTAACAGTAAAACAATTTGAGACCTGACAAAATTTGGAAATATTTTGTTTTCAAAACATCGACATATTTTTGAATTTTAATATTCACCCCTCTTTAGAATCATGGCCTTGCATTAAATTTGAAAAATGAGTAAATTATAATTGTTGTTTGAAATTATATGAGTTGGATGATTCAATTTTTAAAAAATGAAAAATAATAAAATAATTTTTAAATGTATAATATATTTATTATTTTAATCTTTAAAAATATTAATTATTATTTTATTCTGAAATTATATACTTTAGTATATTTATGAAACAAAATAACAATAAATATTTTGTTTAAAATTTAAATAATAAATTTATTATACCTTTAAAAAATTATTTATTATTTGTACCTAATAAAAGTGATATTTTGTTCCATAAGAGAACCTCGAGAGTCACACCATTGAAAAAAGAGAGAAAAAAACACACTTTAAAAAAACTCAATATCTTAATCAAGATCAATTGAAAGAATTAAATACATGGTTTAGATAATATTTACATGAAATGTATCTAACATTTTCTACTATATCGTGTTGAAAAGAAGAAAAAGCTCACTTAATTTCAACTAGAAACAAAATATACTTTAGTTTTAAGTCATGTACATCACGAATCAAGTGAAAACTAAACGTTATTAGGGTACCCTGAACAGTTAGGTTGTGATTAAATATAGAACTTATAAATTATAAGAAATTTAAATATTTGAAATTTGAATTACTTGTAATTAGTTTTTGTTGTTTATAAAACACTGTATTTAAATAAAGCAATTCAAATTTTTATAATTCAATTTCCTAAAGAATTTTAATTTCCAACAAATGAGTATTTTATTTATAAATATTTATTTATAATCTTTTAAATTTTAATATTGAATTTTAGAGTTAATATATATTCAAGCAATAATAATTGTTAAATGTCATTGATTTCAGATAGATTGTAAACTTCTTATTTTTCACGTATTTCGGTTCACACACACACACACACATATATATATATATTCCATAGCTGGATAGATACATTGCTTATTTGCAATTGTTGAAAATGTAAAAGTGTTAATATTTATTTACATGTTTGTTCAATGATAATAGATCTATATTTTTAAGTATAAATTACATGTCCAATTATACTCTCTTATCTTCGCACAACATGCAGAGATTACAGTGTAAATACAAAAAAATATTTTTTATTATATTAATAATTTTATTATTATTTTTTTTATTATTTTAAATTTTAAACTTATTTATAAAAATATTTAAATGTTACCGAAAATTTTAAGTAGTGTTGGGTACGAGGAGTTGTGTTATATTTTTATTTTTAATTTTCATTTTCTGAAAAACAATTTTTCTAACCAATGTAAAAATAGAGTTATAGCATTTTCTTATTTTTATCTAATTTTACAAAAAAAAATTATAAAAATATTTAATTTCAATCGAAATAATAATAAGAAACATTTAAACCAAATCAAATTAAATACCACCTTAATTTCTGTCATATATCTCCCAAATTAATATTCCAAAAGAATGCCAAAAGATTCCATGAAATATTGACTAAAAACTCAGCAGGGATAAATTCAGCATATAGCATAACATGCCCTAAAACTCAGCAGACATACTGACATTGACATTAGAAGACATTTGTACCAATGATGTTGTTGCAATATCCTACAGCTTGATTGAAATTAGAAGCACATTTTGAATTGCAACAGTTATCCCTGCATTGAGGGTTGCAATATCCAAGAACACTTGAGCATTTCCTTTCAGGTGGATCTGGACTTGGCATTGGACCACAATTGTAATAGCAAGTGCACAAGTTTAAATCACAAGAACCTTGACCACCACTGTGCATAGCTTTACACCTCTCGTCACAATTTCCTAAGCGACCACATGCTCCCAAAGCTTGTGAACATGCATCTCCTTTCACCTGTATTAATTGGCCTATAATTTCAAATGTACATATATAACACAAAAACAAGCATGAATGGAAAAAAGTGCATCACTAATTAAGTTTTATATTATAAGAAATATTTGGTGGACAATAACTAACTATTTCATGAAATACAGAAAGAAAAAAAAAGAAAAAATTATAAAAAAAATATATGTATATACATTCTGTGTAAAATAGTTAGCTGAAATTATAATTGATCACTAAATATTCCTCTTATATTATTAATAGTATAACTAGCATTTTAATGTTAAAATAGAGACACTTACTAGGTACAACCGTAACCAAGATGAGTAATACAAGAGAATAATTGGACATATGATTCATCATTTGAATAGATGTAATTAATGTGCCTAATTTCCTTTTAAGGCTTAGGTTCCTGGTATGATTTTGATAAGATACTTATATAGTTGATTTTGTGCTTTGTTTAGTATGGATCAGCAATAACATGGTGCAGCGAATACATCATCAATTCTATTTAAACTTAAGAAAACATTAAATTGAAATTTATTGATATAATGCAAACCCCTCTAATGGATTGTCTTAGGAAAAAAATGATAACAGTCTCTATCAATAAATTTTTATTTAATTGCACTATATCAATAATTTTATTGATACAAGTTTTTTTCCCCAAATAACTCTGTAAAATAAACTGAAAAAGTTATAGTGCAATTATATTAAATTTATTAATTACACTTTATCAATAAATTTTTATTAATTTAGTATTTTTATGTTTAAATAAAATCAAAGACGTATTTAATGTACCATGATATTGCTGATCCATTCTAAACTCGAAGCACAGAATAAAATATAATTAAATATTGAATCAAAATCACATTGAGAATCCAAGCCTAAAAAGGAAATTAGACAAATTTATTATATCTATTTAAAGGATGAATCACACATATGACATTATTCTCTTTTGTTTATCATCTTGGTTACTGTTGTAACAAGTGTCTTATTTAACATGACTTTTAAAACGCTTTCAATTAACATGAGTCATGCATGCTTAAACTGTAACTCATATTTAAAGTAAAATAACCATAAAGTAAAAAACTGATTTTGAGTCAACATAGATGATTAAACTTGAGTCATGATTATACTTAACCATGAAACTGTAAATTATACTTAAACTGCAAGTTGTATTTAAGTAAAATAACCTTAAAGTAAAAAAAACTGATTTTGAGCAACATAGATGATAAAACCTGAGTCATAATAACAATATAGTATAAATTAATATTAATTAAAGATAAAGAAGTAAAACGTAAAGTCGTTAGCATGTTAATTTGAAAACGCAAGTCATATAACCTAATCACTCTATAAGTATATAATACTTGCATGAATATAACTAATATAAATTGATTTGATTTTGAAAACTCCATTTGCACACTGACCCAACTTTACCTAAATAAGAATACGATTCAATCCGAATTCATACCATTTGGTATAGTTTTCAATTTTTTTTTTTAGATTCATTTAAATTTGAATATATATAAGTAGGATATGTTGGCACCAGCACACCTCTTAGCAGGAAAATATAAGAATTTAACATGGCTCGATTTTGATTATGTTAGGAAGTATTTTTATTATATGCTTTATAAGGAGTTATTCATTTAATAATAATGAAGTGTTAGTTTCTTAAAAATAAATGATTACACTAAATCAGACTACATTTTACTCATAATTTATTCATTCGGAGTCTAAGTCACAATGAATCCTTGTAATTAATATGTTTTCTATTGCATATGATACCTACATGTAACATTCTTCTTGGTTTTTTTTTTAAGCTTACTTCTTTCAAAGCTTGATTCCTTTATTACTTGTATGTCCAAGTCTTGCTACAATCAAATTGCATTTTGTTTCCTTTCAAGCTTTATTCTTAATGCTTGTGTGATATCTCTCATCATCCAGCTGCCCTGCAGATATTATATTAGATTCCGCTTTAAGGTCTCCACCAGGTTCCATTAAATGTTCTAATGTCAACATTACATTTTATGATAGTGGAAAAAACATTTTTAATATCGGTTAAAATAGGTATACAATATCGGTTAAAAATTGATGTTAAAGAGGTCCGACGTTAAAAGTTAAGACTTTTTATGTTGGTTAAAAGTCTTGACTTTTAACGTCAAATCTTTTTAATGTCGATTTTTAACCAACGTTGTATTCCTATTTTAATCGATGTTAAAAGTGTTTTTTTCCACTAGTGTTGTTTGAATACAATCAAACAATCAGATGATGATGTTTGAACACAACTCAAACAATAAGATGATGATGTCTGGACACAACCCAAACAATCAGATGATGATGCCTAAACATAATTTAAACAATCAGATGATGATACCTGAATACAACTCAACCAATCAGATGATGATGCCTGGACACAACTCAAACAATCAGATGATGATGCCTGGATACAACTCAAACAATTAGATGATGATACCTGAACACAACTCAAACAATCAGATGATGATGCTTGAACACAACTCAAACAATTAGATGATGATGCCTGAACACAACTCAAACAATCAGATGATGATACGTGAACACAACTCAAACAATCAGATGATGATGTCTAGACACAACTCAAACAATCAGATGATGATGTCTAAACATAACTCAAACAATCAAATAATGATGTCTGGACACAACTCAAACAATCAGATAATGATGCCTGAACACAATTCAAACAATCAGATGATGATGCCAGATAACCTTACAAGATATAAGAGATTTATCATCTGACATGTAAACCTTCTCAAACCTTCTAGAAATATAGTTAAGTTTCAGTTCTACAAAATGAGTAATGTGAAATGATGTATCCGAGTCTACCACCCATGATGTCATCCTTCATTCTTTAAGATTAATTTTACATTTTTTTATAAGAAATATTGTAATATTCTTTCAAAATTGAAAGAGACAAAAATACACATGCGTCTTTAATAAACACTTCTATTAAAGAGCATCCATGTATTGGAATGTATTGAGGTAAATAAGATCTCAATAGAAGAGCCGATGCTTTCAAGAGAATGTTTTTACAAGTATCAATCAAATCAAAATTTTAAAATACAATTAATAATTATAAATATGAAGTAATTAATTTAAGTCTAAGGGGAACAATAAATAAAGAGCTTAATAAAATTTTGTATTGAAATGATTAAGATACTTAATTTACATGATGCTACATACTTTAATATGTAGTCAATTAATTCATAAAATATATCTATATTTATACATTTCTTTTATTAATTTTTTTTTTCATATTTTATAAGTAGTTGTATGAGTATAGGAGTTGTTTATTAAACATTTCTCTTGATAAATTATTACTAAGTACCCGATATAATCATTTCTCATACACTTTTCCTAACGCAAGCATCATGTTTTTCCGGATAACTAGAAAGTTCTGTATAGGAGTAAAAGAAACATAGTGTATTTAAAAAATCTTGCAAAAATATAAGGAGCAGCATACGTACAAGATAAATATACAGTGCAATAAATCACTTATGTAAGAAAATTTTAAAAATACCAAGGTATCACCATACCATACTCGTATCTAATATTTTAAAAAAAATCCAAGGAAACAACAGTTTTGTTGAAAATTCACACACAACCTTAAAAAAAGAGTTTCCACTCTCGTAGTCATTATCATAGAACATAATTAATAATGAATCCAAATTAATTGACTCCTTCTATCTTCTTGGACATGGAGAGCTATATGATATTTGATTACACATGTCAACGTAGCCTACAAGAAGAAAGGACTTGAATCTTACATAAGAGGAGGAAAGCCAGATGTAGCCATAGGATAGCCTGCCGGAAAAATTCAGTAAATGAAGCTAGCTATTTAGCTTCAAGGCAAATTAGTGCCGGCAAGTCATCCTTGGCTTCATTTAACTTTCAACCTTTGCAAGAAAGACTCTTTGCACCAAAAACTTATAAATTGTGCCAAACTTGTTTTCCTTGACACATTAACCAATTAACTTGGATGATATCTTTTCTATCCTATGCTTTACTTTGCCAAATGGTTGCTCCCATTTTATAGTAGAGGGGTCGTAAATGGTGGTGCTCTCATGCATGATGCATTCTCCAATATTCTCATTAGACTCACTATTACAAACCCTTTTGAGGCACGTGATGTTTGGTGCTCTGAAAGGGCAACCCCATACACTTCTCAAAACTTCCCATAGACAATTTTATTTCAAAATTAATTATAATATGTAGATAATTAATCAATTCACTTACAAAATATATATATATATATACATATAAATATTTATTTCACTTCATATTTTATAACTAATTTTTATCTGATAGTTATTTACTAAATATTTTTCCTCCTTCGAATAGTTAAAAGAATTTGGGTTTGCAACTTTAGGTTGCATAGACAAGACTTCTACGGTCTTCACCTTTCCTTCAATCAATTGGCATGGACCCAAAGCAAAATTCCTTTTTGTTGTGGGAATAGAATCTATCAAAAATAAACAGAAAAATAAAAATGGGGCTGCAAATTAAGGAATGAGGATTTGTGCTTCGGAATGGCCACACATTTTCTGATTTTGGTTCCGACCACGTCAAATTATGACTCAGCCAATTTTCTACTTTCTAACCATCGTTATCCATATTTTTTTTTCTCTTTATACTTTTTCCGACCAAAAATACAGTACGGTGGACAACGGCTAGCGATTAATCTGAGTTAGTTAAATCTTTTGTTGCTCTTGAATTTTAATTTTTATCCATTTTTAATTTTTACAAGTTATTAAAATTTTGTCATTAAATTATTTTTGTTAAATATTGATGGAATCACGGTAAAAACAATATTATATAACACTTTGTGTCAATATTTAACAGTTTAATTTAGTGTTGAAAATAAAAATATTTACCCGGAAATAAATAAGAACACAAAAATTGATAAAAAATTTCAAAAACCTAAAATTTAAAATTTAAAAGACGGAGAATAGAAAACTTAAGTGGTGTTTAGTTTGAAAAATAAATTTTTTATTTTATTTTTAATTTTTATTTTTTAAAAGTTATTTTTATAAAAATTGTGTAAACGAAGTCACTGTGTTTTTCTTTATTTATTTTCGTCTAGTTCTAAAAATACTTTGACAAAAATATTTTAAAATAATTATTCAAATATATTTTCTCCTCTATTTTTTTTTATTTTCAATGGAAATTAATCAAAAGTTGAACATAACATCACCTTAATTAACCCATTTACTATTTTATTCGTTTCCAAAAAGGCAATATATGTGATTTGTTTTCAACTGACAAAACATTGATATGTTTGTTGGACAAGAAATTGACATGGTCTAGGAATACAAAAATACACATTAGTCTTGGTAAAAAGGCTAGCTACATTAAAAAAAAAAATTTATTAAAGCAAAGAATGACACGTGCTTAGCTTTGAGATGCTTTAATTGGAATAATTACTTCAACCAGCGAACATGAATCATAGCAAAACCAGAATTTGTTAATTTGGTCAAATTTAAAGAAAGCTACGATCTTACAAAGTAAATGAAGTGACTCAACTCACGACACTTGGCCAATGAGTCAGATTTTAGAACTTGAAAAAATGAATTGAATTTAGAACTTGACGTAATTATCTATCCAAAGTAGTTTAATGTTCGAATTTAACTTACCTAAATATATATTTCATTTAAATTTAAAAATAAATAATAAAATAATTTTAAAGGTTAGTATAAGTAAATATCAATTAATTTTATCTTATTTAATAATAAAATTTTCAAAATATCCTTTACTTAGTTGATGTTCTAGTTTTAAGAGATAAATAATGATACTTGTTTCTTTTTAATATTTTATATGTTATTTGTTTGATAATTTTTTGACTGATAAAAAATTATTGTATAATCTATTTAATTTGTATTGTCGCATGATATTTTTTCAAATCAAATATTAAAAAGAAATATTTATCTTGTACAGCATGTCAAATTTTAGTAAATCAAACGAATTTTAAGTATAAAATGTTTCATTATAGTATTTTAAGATTTTAAAGAATTTCATTTTAGAATATTAAGTTTTAAAGATAATAATTAATTTTTAAGGATTTTATTTTAATATATTAAGTTTTTAAATATTTTTTCAGTCCATAATAAATTTTTTATTTTTTTTTAAATTCTTGATGCAAAATCACAATTTTTTTTAAATATTTTGAAAATCTTTAAAATTCTTATCCAATAATCCCATAAATATTAAATAAAAGGGTAAAAGGTCGATTTTTAATATTCTAAACTAGATTTATATCCGTTCATTTCATAGGTGATTTAATTGTGATAATAAAATCTTCTCAGTTAATTTTTCGATAACATAAATGATATTTTTCCTTTTAAAAAATTACATGAGTATGAAATAAAAATTTTGGTACTATATCATATAATAATTTATTAAAAAATTTATATAATAGTCTTTTTAAGTTGAGGATGGATTGATATAAATTCTCGTATTTATCTATTTTAAATTACTTAAACTTTTGGTTTAAACTTATCTTTTAAATTTTTTTTTTTTTGAATGTTAGTGTAAGAAAAAACAACCTAGCTATTTCCGCTCTTGTTAATATATACGACCTCCGGAATTAAACAAATTTGTCATTATCTTTTGAAACATAATTTAAATTCTTCTTATGTTACTACGTGTTCACAACATCTATTTCATTCCTAGCCATGCCAACTTTTTAGTAATGATTATTATGAAAATATTTGGTGAATAACGATAAACAATTATAACATGAAAATAATAACACAACTAGTTATCAATCTTTATAATATGATGAGAGAAATATTAATTGACGACTTATTACAGTTAGATTGTTTATTACAGTTATATCCGATTACAATTTCCTAATTATTTTGGGATGATAAAAATCAAACAATTATACTGCCATCAAAAGACAAACATAATTACAATATGAAGAGAATAAATTTGGCTAAGTACATCACAACATCAATAGGGTTGAAAGCACAATGTTCAATAAACTGCAGTAACTTTGACTCCGGGAAATAGTTGTGGCATGGAAGTAACTTGAGTCATTATTGTAAAGTATTTGTCTTGCCTATCAAAGGAATAGAGCAGCAGTACGTATTTTCTGATTAGGAAGCTAACAGAAGAAGAAAATGAAATAATTTCTCCCTCACAATTCTCATAGTCCACTGAGGAAGCCCTTCGAAGCTCGAGTGTTTTGAGATCTGTAAAAAATATAAATTAATATATTGGAGGAACCTCTACTCTATTTAATTTAACAAATTAAGTGTATAAAACATATTGTTTAAAAGTTAATTACCTTTATTTCTCAGTCAACCAGTCAACTCTCTTACATAACATATATGTGTATGTATACGTATTTCTCTCTTCATATTTTATAATTATTTATATGTGTATTGTAGTTATCTGTCAAATATTTTTTAAAATTAATTGGACGAGCTTCTACTCTTTTTAAGAGAAGTTTCAAAATATAAAAAACTGCTGAATTGAAAATGTTAAAAACTTCTGAAACATGGAGATAGGTTTGGCTTTTTCCCCCCAAATTAATTTGCTTTATTTTTCCATAACTTAGATTTATAGCCATGTCCTTCTAAGAACTTGTCTTGTCTAACATATATAAGAGGGTCAATATAGTCTCACATGAGAAGAAGAAAGCAAAATGTAGCCACAGGATAACCTGCCAGAAAAACTTAGCATATGTAGCTAGCCACCTCTCTAGCTTCACAGTAAATAATGCCGGCAAGTCATCCTTGGCTTCATTCCATTTTCAACCTCTGCATGAAAGACTCTTAGACCAAAATCATGGGAATTGCACCAATTTTATTTTGATATGATAGTAACACTGAGAATGGAAACCTAAATGAGTCTAACTTGTAACATATTAGACCGACTCTAGTGGTTTCCAGATTTGTTTTTCCTTGGCATATGAATTTTGATCCATTGCCAACACAAGCTCTATGTTGCTATATTTAGTAGGTTTTGCTGCCATTTTATAAGCCAGAGGCAGTGCCAAGTGCATGGCAAAAGGGAATTAATTCTCACAGTCACCACCCATCAAAAAGATTTTCATTTTGACTCATTGTTCATGACAATCTTTTTGAAGAAAATTGATAGTGAATTATTCGAATTGAAAAAAGTATCATGATTTCTTCCAAAAGCTTCTTCTTCCTTCAGCAATTGGGTCGGCCACTTTAGCACAAACAAGATTGCTGGGGTCATCATCCTTTAAAGTTTCAATCAATAGGCCTCAATGATAAAATTTTTCCTTTTGTGGGAATATAATCTTTGGAAAAAGGGGAGGCTATAAGGATTTGTGCCTTTAAATCACCATACTTTTTGGTTATGGGCATGACATAGGGTCACGTGACATGACATAGAGTGCACATATTCTACTTGTTCAGAATTTATTTAATTTTATTTCTTTAATAATTCACTTGCTAATGGCAATTAATGGATATGATTTAGTGTCAAAGGCTAGGCATGAACTGTGCTAAGGAATAATATAGGTGTGCAAAAGCGTTGAATTGAAAAAGGATAATATATAAGATGATATGTGACACCTTTGACTACATGATTTTTCAATTAAGAATAAGATGCTGTAGTTAGTAATAAAGGAATAACGTAAGCCAATAAACAGTTTTGGCAAAAGTACTTGTACAGTAATTAAAAAGTTACAAGTTATTGAATGTTATATACAGATGTCAATCTTATTGAATAAACTATTAACTTCGTGTCAATACTATTTAAGTTTTTTTTTTTGTCAGTAAAAAATCTATTATAAATTTGATCTCACAATTATTAAAAATGAAGGTGAATAGTCTTTTAAATAATTAAAGTTAAAAAATATTTTAGATAATAACTTATAAGTTAAACTAATACATTTTAAAAACTAATTACATAATTTTGCTAATTTAATTATGAACATTATTAAATTATTGATATTTAGTTACTTATATTTGACAAAGTGTCACTATATATTATCTTCCGTAGCATGTTTATGACATAGGTGAGATATAATAAGTAATATTGATTCAATTTTTTTTTCCGTTGGAGACAATCATCGATAACACACATTTAATTGATAATATATATTTTTTTAATTATGATTTGGTACCAAATGTACACAGCTGATGGTGGTAATCAATTTCATCATTAACTTGAGCATATAAGGTAATTTCATACATATAAATGGATAATTCCAAGATAACTTGGTTAATTAAGGGCACAAACAGCTACTATGTGTACTAATTATGTTGGTCATTTAATAGATAATATAATTATAAGAATTAATTTATTATTTTAAAGGAATTGCTAGAATCAATTAATTATTCATCTATATCAGGTATTGGTCCAAAATTTGAACTTGAGTGGTAAATTTGGAGTATTATAGAAAATTGATATACATAACTTAGAAGGAATTGATTCTCTCCAGAAGAATTAACATCAAAGCATGAATTACCAAGCTCACCTTCTAAATCACCAGCCTTCTAGTGGATTAAATTATGACTTTGTACCATTATTCCATCTATTTATCTTATAAAAATTTACATTTTACCACATTTTTTTGGTCAACTCACTTTTCATATGATATTAAATAAAATTTTTAAAACAACAATTTGTAATATTTTCAAGCAAAAATACATTTAAATAATTTTTTTTTCACCAAAATTAATAATGTATTTTTCTTAAAATTTACAATTTACCTATTAAAATATGCTATTTACATTTTAAATATGTGGTCCAAAAATATTTTCCTTTTTTATTACTTTTACATACTTATTAGTTTGACTTAAATCTTAAAATAACATAATTGAAATAAATGAATGAATATTTAGATGCGGCATATGAACAAAATCAGTATATGCTATAATTCTGAGAAAGTAATATAATCCATGCACATAAGCATGGAAAAGATCTCTAATTATCAGAAGTGGTCATTGTATAGTTACGCACCCTGTGCTCAAATGTTATGAAGATTATCTATTAACAAAAAAAATATATTTGTGTTAAATTGTTGTTGTGTGTTCACTAGTTTACTGTGAACAAGATCAGTCACTAGTTTACTGTGAACAAGATTAGTCACTAGTTTAATGAGTTAAAGAAAATCTATAGCAGAATGAAAAAAAATATATCTATTCTTTTTTTTCTCCTCGTGTATTTACATATGTCTTCAGTTTTCTTGCTTGTGCTGGATAATTAAATTTTATAATTAGGGTATTATATAGTTTGCGTTGGAATCCACGATATAGTATCTTTATTCCTCGTTCTTTTAATGGATTGATAACAACAAAATATTAAAAAAAAATATTAAACAATTATAATTAAGCATGTTTTATGTTAGATTAAAGACGCCAAAACATTGAAACATGTTTTCTTGTACATCCAAAAGCTGTTCGTCTAATGTCTCTTAGAGACAAAAGTATAACTTTATGTCCATCATTCAACGTTTAATAAGGATAACAATTATTATCTTATGGTTTAAAAATTAATCAATCAAAAATTAATTTTAACTTTTAGAGGAATAAATTTAAAGAACTATGTATAAAGAAATTCATCCAAACTTGTATATATACTTTATTAACTAAAAGTGTACGAGAAATATGTGGTGTCTATCTGAACTTTCAGGTAAATGGATCATAGGATAATGAATCCTTAAATCAGAGGGAGAGGGAGAAAGAAACGAGAGAAGAAAATTGAGAGAGAAAGTGAACCTTCAAAAACAAAGATGTCAAAAACAGAGATAAAGGGTCGCCTTCACCAACCAAACTAGCGTCTAGATCGACAGCATAGATAATATTAAGAACCATGCAATGCAGATGCATATTACGCAGTTTTACCTCATAAATTACTTGTATAGATACAGTTAATGGCTTCATCCCACATTTTCATAGCTAATGTAAGTTGTACATTTCATATTAGAGATGTAGGTTGTAACTTAATTTCAGATTTACAAAATCGATTCATAAGGTGAAGGTTGATACTCTAGTTAACCGGTTATATATCTCACTAAGTGAGGTGAGATCTTCAACGTTTTAAAATGCAGAATATGTCAGTATTGAATAAAAGCACATGGTGTCAGTGAAGCTCATTTCCGAGTCTCATATGAGAGGAAAGAGAGCACAAGTGAGCCAAGATGTCTCGCCAACAAGATGATCACAAGAGATGATACATATGCCGGCAAGTCATCCTTGGCTCAAAACCACTCTCTCTGCCTATTCATGCAAGACATTTGAGCAAACATTCTCAAAATCCACATTTCAAACCATGTGATAACCTATCTATTTATATGCATGAAAAGGGAAATCCTCAAACCAACTTTTAATTACGTACCATTCATTGACCATTGGTTCTTTTCCAAAACGTTCTTAATGTGTGGAATCAATTTTGAATTTGCTACGTGTAGCCTTAAGAATTAAATTGGAATAATCAAAAGTTGACTTTAGCCCATTTTCTTGCATATAGAATAATATATAAGAAGAGAAGGCAGCGAGATAGCAGTAGTGGTGGCTACCCATGTTTCTTCTGTGTCTATGGCATTGTCAATGTCAATTTGTTCTCAGAATTGAATTTGATCAGAAGAGTATCTAATAAGATTTTGACTTAATTTGGTTCCATATCAGTGTGGGGAGAGCCATATTTCTTTGCTTGTAGATATGCCATGTCCCTCTTATTATTTATTGTATCAGTCTAAAGTTTGTCATGCAGATTCTCTGTTATATCCTGATCTGTTATTATCTTTAAGATTTCACTATATAAAGAATGTGTATTTCTTGGAACATATTCATTCTTTATAAATAAATTAATCATAATTGTTTTATTTTTTGTTATATATATTTTTTAATATTTTACTGAAAAGTAAAAAATATAGCAGTGAAATTAAAGATGGGTAATAGTTGGAGGCATTTTATTGCAATCTTATTGTGAAAAAATTGTCAAAATTTTAGTCGAGAAAGATAAAATGTGTTAAATGCGATTACTGCATGGTAAGAGAATATTCTCCTGTGCTCAAATTAGTAGTATTGTTCTTTTATCTGTGTGAGACAATTATAACTTCTTTCTTTCTACTTTGATGGAGACAATTATCGATGATATACATTTTGTAGTAGTTATTGCATTTGTAAGAAGTATATATTGCTGGCTGTAGTAACGAACTTTAAACTGATAATAAGGAGGATTTAATTCTTGAATCATAAGGCATATAAATCGCTGTTATTTGTATCAGTGTGTGTTGATCATTTACTGATAATATAACTACAAGATTAGTTTAGTTTTTTTAAAAGAAGAATTTGAAGAATTAATTAATTCATCTATATTAGGGGTTGGTTCAATCAGAGTGCTAAATTTGGAGTACGTATAGAAAATTGATATACAGAAGTTCGGTCCTTTTGGAATTTGGATTGAGATAGAAAGTCCTATTGTACATGATCCGGACTGAAAGTACTCTGTTATTTAATTAAGATAAATCTGATTTTGTAAAAATATTATTCAATTAATACATTTTATAATTTAAAAAGTATCGTTATGTTAAAAGAATATATAGATTTTGATGTTGATACGACGAATTTTATGAGATGTTTCATTTAATAATTTCACTAATATTTTTGAAATTTTAATAAAACTTTTTTTTAATTTTTTTTTCTCTTTTGTGATATATAATTCTGTATATCATTGTTATCATTACGTTTATTACTCTTACAATCATTTTTATCTTTTTGTTATTACTGTTACTATCACTAAATATTACTGCGGTTGTCACTTCCATCATTATATCGTCACTGTCGATAATAACATTAATTATACTCATGATAATATTAATTATAGTGGATGATAATAATAAAAATAATGAAAGTGACAGAAATAATAACAATGACGAATTTCAGTCTAATATTTTTTTATGATAATAATTTCTTATAGATTATTACATTCTTATGAATTTGTAAATAAATGTTTTAAATCTTTTAATATAGGAAGTATACTGCTCATTGAGGACCTAGGACATATATAACATAAGTATCTCACTCGTAGCACAGTTTATTTTATATCTAAACTGACTAGGATTCATTCCTTAAACCACTTGATTAAAGCTAGGTTTAAGTCATTATCATTTGCATGAATACGTGTTGGTCACTTAATTGATAATATAAATTGCAAGGTTTAATTTATTCAAGAACTAATTAATTCATCAATATTAGTTATTGGTTCAAAATTGGAACATGAATGCTAAATTTGGAGTACATATAAAAAATTGATATACAAAACATAGAAGGAATAGAATTGATTCTCCAGTGTGCTAGGTA
Source organism: Hylodesmum podocarpum (assembly GCA_026586105.1). NCBI lineage: Eukaryota > Viridiplantae > Streptophyta > Magnoliopsida > Fabales > Fabaceae > Hylodesmum > Hylodesmum podocarpum. The sequence continues at coordinate 1,752,467 of JALJEV010000493.1, read as the reverse complement.
TAAGCTCACCTTCTAAATCACTGGTCTTCTAGTGGATTAAATTATGGCTTTGTACGATTATTGCTTCTGTTTAATCTTATCAAAATTTGCATTTTTACCACATTTCCGTGGTCAATTCACTTTTTCATTTGATATTACAGTTCATTTTATGAGTTGATTAATCTCATTTACTTTGACTTAAAAATAATAGATATAACTCTTTACTCATTTTCTTTTTCTGTTTTGAAATTAAGTTCTTCTAAACTAAATATTCACACAACTTCAATTCTTTAAATATATAATTTTAAAATTGAGTTAAATATTCTTTTTATCGGAATTAAATATGTTTTTATCATGAGAAAAGGAAGTCTTATTATTGTAAACCCTATAAAGTTTTTTTATTCATTTTTATAGTCACTACATTTAAGATGATGATGAAGTTTCTCACCAGCAGGATTAGAAATGTGTCATAAGGAATTAAAATCACATATTTTTGTTGGGTCAGGGAAGCTCGTATTAGGACAAAAATAAAATTATATAATTTATAACTAGTATAAAGTAAAAATAAATAAATTTATTTAAAACAAAAATTTGTAATATTTTCAAGCAAAATTAAATTTAAAAAATTTTTGATTCACCAAAATTAATTATGTATTTTTCTTAAAATTTACAACTTACCTAATTGAAGTTTGCTATTTAAATCCTTTTCAATTTAATTAACATACATATTAGTTTTTTATTTAAATTTTAAGATAACATAATCACAATAAATGAATGTATATTTAGATGTGTCATAAGAAAAAAAACAGTATATGATATAATTCAAGAATTGTTTCCGTGACATGAATTAAAACAAAAACAGATCTATATTAGTCTCAAGGACTAGGAAAGTCCATTAGAGTGAGAAAGGAATCCATACATGCATGTAAAAGATCTCTAATTACCGTACGTGATTGTTGTAATAGTTACGCATTTTGTGATGTCGTGGAGATAATCTAATTAACAAAAATTTCATGTTCGATCCTCATCATCATGTGTAAAATTTGTTGGATTAATAACAATTACAATACTGCAAAGTGCGAACAAGATAAATTTCTGGTTCAATGAGCTGGGGAAAACGGTAACAGATAAAATTAATTTCATGGTCTCTTTTTGTTTTCTCCTCATGTTTTTACATGTATAACTTCAGTTTTCTTGCTTGTGAGCTGGAAAACTAATTTTTTTTTGGTAAGGGTATGGTGTATGATGACATCCATGCATTTGCATTTTTGAAGTGTTTGAGCTTCAATATGGCCGATCATCATTGTGTCTGAACTTTCACGTAAATGGATCATAGGATTATACATATTTTTTGTTTGGGTCGGCAAAGAAATTTTACTAAAGAGGTTCTAATTTGGCACAAGTATAGTGAACAAAATTGGATCAACAATACATAGGAGGATTATGCATCTTTCAAACAGAGGCAGCGAAAGAGGGAGAGAAAGTGAACCTACCAAAACAAGGATGTGAAAAAGGAGATCCAAATCATCTAGAAACATGACTTAAGTATATATAAGTGAAAAGTAACTTTAGCAAATTAGTTTTGAAGATTCATAATTTACCTTTCCAATATGATATCAGAGTTTATTGGACCACCTTGAGGGAGAAGGTGAGTTAGAGATTCCATGTTATATTAAATATATATAAATAGAAGACAAATATAAACCGATTTTACAGGGTTGAGTAAGATCGTAACTACGTTTATAATAAAAACAGAGATAATATATATTAAGAACCAAGCCATGCAGTTGCATTTTACGCAATTTCACCTCTCAAATTAATTGCTGACGTACGTTGTACATTTATCAAACAATGTCACTACCGTCATATGCTCCCAGTGAAGCTCATTTACAAGTCTCATATGAGAAGAAAGAGAGCACAAGTGAGCCAAGATGTCTCGCCAGCAAGATGATCACAAGAGATGATACATATGCCGGCAAGTCATCCTTGGCTCAGGACCACTCTCTCTACCTCTTCATGCAAGACATTTGAGCAAACATTCTCAAAACCCACATTTCAAACCATTTGATAACCTATCTATTTATATGCATGAAAAAAAGGGAAACCCTCGACCCAACTTTTAATTACGTACTACAAATTGACCAATATGGGTTCTTATCCGAAACGTTCTCATTGTATGGAATCAGTTTTGAATTTGCTACATGTGGCCTTAAGAATTAAGTAGGAATAATTAGAAGTTGACTTTAGCCAATTTTCTTCCATAAACTGATCATTGTTTATTGGTTAATATATAATAATTGTGGGAATAGAATAATATATAAGAAGAGAAGGCAGCGAGATAAGAAGTGGGGGGCTACCCATGTTTCCTCTGTGTCTGTCGTATTGCCAATGTCAATTTGTTCTCAGAGTTGAATTTGATCAGAAGAGTATCTAATAAGATTTTGACTAATTAATTGGGTTCCATATCAGTGTGGGTAGACCCATACTTCTTTGCTTGTAGACATGTCTTGTCCCTCTCATTATTGTATCAGTCTAAAGTTTATCATGCAGATTCTCTGTTATAGATCTGTTCTTATCTTTAAGATTTCACTGCATAAAAAATTTGTGTTTTTTTTTTCGCTTGTGTTTGTGTGTTTCTTGGAACATATTCATACTTAATAAATAAATTAATCATATATAATTGTAGAAACTCGCCATATTGAATGTAAGATCCTTCACATATTTTACCCTTCTATAATCTCAACTGTTTATCTTTGAGGTAATTCAGGATAGGTATTGATAACTCAAGTTAATTGATGTTAAAAGTTTGTGTAGTGCAGCGCAGCATATATCTTGTGTTTTCTATTTTTCCTGAAGGTAGATATTAATAAACTTTTTCTACAATGTTCGGACACAAGTTAGATTTTGAAAAGTTATCTGTAAATAGATTGATTTTTATGGGATATTTACCTAATCATCATTACTTTTGAAGTTCATAATGTAAAATAGAAATCTCAATTTATAAAAATGAGACTCTAGGAGCAGCAAAGTGTAACATCCCAAAAAAATAGATTTATTATAGTGAAAAATAAAAACTAATTATGCTCGGGTTCAACTTGTGAGTGTTTAATTAATTAAAATTGTTGCTTTTTAATACTTTTCATCTTCACTAAATACGCTTTTTTTCTTAATGTCTTAATTCTAAAATATACCATGTCAATTTTCTTTCATTAGTGGCAAACATCAATCTCTTTCTCAGGTTATTAGTGTCAATTTCATTTTTTTATCGTCAATGTTAGTCCTCTTATCTGGATGTTGACATTAGTGTTATTTTTTAACTATTATGTCAATGTCCTTCTTTAACTATTTTTCCTGTATCTTTGTCTAACTACCTGTGTTAATCTTCTCTTTTAAATACTTACATCAGTCTCATTTTTTGTTAGCAATACAAAAAATCTATTATAGAAAGAATTTTTTGAAACTTAACACAATAACAATTTTAGAAAACTTTGTTACAAACAACACTATTTCTTTTTTACATTCTAAGATGTACTTTTTTGGAGAGGCTTCTGTAAAGAGCTTTCAAGAGTATTGACTATGTTAAATCTTAGAAAGCCTTGTTCGAAATATAAAAATATAAAACATTGTTATGGAAAAATCTTTTCGAAATGACTATGTTGTGAGTTTCGGAAAAGATCTTTTCACATAATAGAATTATTTTTGTTTTTCTCTAATGGAGAAAGAGACTGATACAAGTGGTAAAAAAAATTGACACAAGTATTAAAAAAAGAAATTGATGCAAGTGACCAGGAAATAAGACTAATTAAGTAGACTAATGACACTTACATGTCAATTAGAAAAGAAAACGAACACCAATTAGTTACAGGGTGTTTGTAGAATAAGATGGGACGGATTTATGTACATTCCAACGTGACTTTATATTTTATTAGGATCAAATTTTTTAACTCAAATCTTACGCAACTAAGATTAAAACCCTTGAAGACTCTATTCAGGATATCCTAGATTGATGAGGCGAGCTGAATCATGAACACCTCCATCACTTTAGGGCAGATTTACACTTTGACAAAAAGAAAAAGAAAGCGAAAATTATAAAAAATTGTGACAACTCCAAATAGTTGAATTGCATGTTTAATGTTTTGAGAAGATCAACAATTTATGCAGTTTTGGGAGCTGAACATATATATATTTGGGGAAGAATAATCTTTGCATCTTGTAGTAAAAATGTATTTATGGAAGGAGTACTACAATGATAATATATATAGCTCAAACCATTAATTTACGTAGACATGTTTTTGTTCCATGGAAGTTTCATTGCATGATACATCGTAAATTCGTGAGGTAGTTGAGTGGTTGATTTGCAATGCTGTTAGCCACTAAATATGTCTCATGTCAACAAGTCATTTTGTCTTGCTGATCAGATTTCCATCTCAAATTAATTATATAAATATAGTTCATGCATGCCACATTGATATACTTAAGCCCTCTCGTTCATTGGCCATCACCTAAAAGATTGAAGATACTTGTATATTCATAAACTCATATTCCATTAATATTGGTTCCTTCTTACATGTATAATTATCTAGTACACGAGAAATACCATATCTGACACGAGTACGATATTGATCCTTTCCATTTTTGAAGTGTGTCATAGCCCATCATCAATCTGTCAGAACTTTTACGTGAATGGATCACAGGGTTATGCATCCTTAAACCAGAGGGAGAGGGAGAGAGAGAGAGAAAGTGAACCTTCAAAATCAAGGATGTCAAAAACAGAGATAAAGGGTCACCTTGACCAACCAAACTAGGTGTCTAGATCGACAACAGAAATAATATTAAGAACCATGCAATGCAGATGCTTATTACACAGTTTTACACCATAAATTACTTATATAGATACATCCCACAATTCTATAACTAGCGTTCGTTGCACATTTTATATTAGAAATATAAGTCATGAACTTTGAGAATTATCTCTCAATTTATATATACTTAAATTATATTTTTAAGTTTTTCGGAGACGTGAAATTTCTAATGTTTCAAGAACGCAGACTATATTGCTATTAAATTAAAGTTTATGATTTCAGTGAAGCTCATATACAAATCTCATATGAGAGGAAAGGGAGTACAAGTGAGCCAAGATATCTCGCCGACAAGACGATCACAAGAGATGATACATATGCCGGCAAGTCATCCTTGGCTCAAGACCACTCTCTCTGCCTCTTCATGCAAGACATTTGAGCAAACATTCTCAAAATCCACATTTCAAACCATGTGATAACCTATCTATTTATATGCATAAAAAGGGAAACCCTCAAACCAACTTTTAATTACGTACTACAAATTGACCAATATTGGTTCTTATCCGAAACGTTCTCATTGTCTAGAATCAATTTTGAATTTGCTACGTGTGGCCTTATGAATTAAGTAAGAATAATTAGAAGTTGACTTTAGCCCATTTTCTTCCATAAACTGATCATTGTTGATTGGTTAATATATAATAATTGTGCGAATAGAATAATATATAAGAAGAGAAGGCAGCGAGATAATATATAAGAAGTGGGGGGGTGTACCCGTGTTTCTTCTGTGTCTGTGGTATTGCCAATGTCAATTTGTTCTCAGAGTTGAATTTGATCAGAAGAGTATCTAATAAGATTTTGACTAATTAATTGGGTTCCATATCAGTGTGGGTAGACCCATACTTCTTTGCTTGGAGATATGTCCTGTCCCTCTCATTATTGTACCAGTCTAAAGTTTATCATGCAGATTCTCTGTTATAGATCTGTTCTTATCTTTAAGATTTCACTGCATAAAGAATTTGTGTTTTTTTTTTTTTTTTGCTTGTGTTTGTGTGTTTCTTGGAACATGTTCATACTTTATAAATAAATTAATCGTATGTAATTGTAGAAACTCGCCGTATTGAATGTAAGATCCTTCACATATTTTACCCTTCTATAATCTCAAATGTTTGTAGGGAACTCGACTGATTTCAACTCAATCTTCCATAGTTTTAAAGAAATAAAGAAATTGAAGTGTTTTATTCCTTTCAAGTAGTGTTTATCTTTGAGCTAATTCAGGATAGGTATTGACAACTCAAGTTAAATGATGTTAAAAGATTGTGTCGTGCAGCGCAGCATTCATAAACTTTTTCTACAATGTTCGGACATAAGTTAGATTTTGAAATGTTATCTGTAAATGGCTTGGTTTTTATGGGATATGTACCTAATCATCATTACTTTTGAAGTTCATAATGTAAAGTAGAAATCTCAAACTACAAGAAATGGGACTCTAGGAGCAACAAAGTCTAACATCCCAAAATAATACATTTATTACAGTGAAAAATAAAAACTAATTATGCTCATTAAGGGGTTCAACTTGTGAGTCTTTAATTAATTAAATTTTTGCTTTTTAATACTTTTCATCTTCGCTAAATACACTCTTTCTTTTTATGTCTTAATACTAAAATATATTTTTATCATTTTCTACTTCATGTGTTATGTTGGGTTGTATCTCACTCCTTCTTCCAAAACCGTACTTCCTCTTTTTCATTCACACTATTTTATTTTTTCCTGCATGTCAATTTTCTTCTCTAGTTGCCAATATCAATCTCCTTCTTTAGTTATTAGCGTCTGTTTCATTTTTTGATTGTCAGTGTTAGTCGCTTATCTGATTGTTGACATGGTCTTTTTCTTTGACTATCATGTTAATGTCCTTCTTTGACCATTTTTCCAGTATCTTTCTCTAACTACCTATGTCAATCTTTTCCTTTAAACACTTACATCAATCTCATTTTTCATTAGCCAAAAAAACAATCTATTCTAGAAAGAACTTTTTGAAACTTAACACACTTGTCACTTTACAGGGTGTTTGTAGAATAAGATGGGACGGATTTATGTACATTCCAACGTGACTTCATATTTTGTTATGATCAAATTTTTTAACTCAAGTCTTACGCAACTAAGATTAAAACCCCTGAATAGTCTATTCAGGATATCCTAGATTGATGAGGCGAGCTAAATCTTGAACACCTCCATCACTTTAGGACAAATTTACACTTCGACCAAAAGAAAAAGAAAGCGAATTAAAATAATAAAGAATTGTGGCAATTCCAAATAGTTGAATTGCATGTTTAATGTTTTGAGAACATCACCATTTTATGCAGTTTTGGGTACTGAACATATATATTTGGAGAAGAATAATCTTTCCATCTTGTAGTATAAATGTATTCATGGAAAGAGTACTACAATGATAATATATATAACTCAAAACATTAATTTACATAGACATGTTTTTGTTCTATGGAAGTGTCATTGCTTGATACATTCTTGTAAACTCGTTAGGTAGTTGAATGGTTGAAATGCATTACTGTTGGCCACTGAATATTTCTCATGCCAACAAGTCATTTTGTCTTGTTGATCAGATTTCCGTATCAAATTAATTATACGAATGTAGTTCATGCACGCCACATTGATATACTTAAGCCTCTCGTTCATTGGCCATCACTTAAAAGATTGAAGATACTTGTATATTCATAAACTCATTCCATTAATATTGGTTCCTTCTTACATGTATACTTCTCTAGTACACGAGAAATATCATATCTGACACGAGTACGATACTGATCCTTTCCATTTTTGAAGTTTTCCACAGCCCATCATCAATCTGTCTGAACTTTTACGTGAATGGATAATAGGATTATGCATGCTTAAACCACAGGAGAGGGAGAGAGAGAGATAGTGAACCTTCATAAACAAGGATGTCAAAAACAGAGATAAAGGGTCACCTTGACCAACCAAACTAGGGTTCTAGATCTACAACATAAATAATATTAAGTACCATGCACTGCAGATGCATATTACGCAGTTTTACCTCATAGATTACTTATATAGATACAGTAAATGGCTTCATCCTACATTTTTATAGCTAATTTACTTTGTACATTTCATGTTAAAAATTTGAATGATAAATCTAACTCAATTATATAAAATTGATTTAGAAGATAAAAATTGTCATCCACTTATATATATTTAACTAGTTATATTTATAAGTGAAAAGAGATCTATATTTCTCGAACACAGAATATGTCAGTATTAAATTAAAGCACATGATTTAAGTGAAGCTCATATACAAGTCTCATATGAGAGGAAAGGGAGCACAAATGAACCAAGATGTCTCGCCGACAAAACGATCACAAGAGATGATACATATGCCGGCAAGTCATCCTTGGCTCAGAACCACTCTCTCTACCTATTCATGCAAGACATTTGAGCAAACATTCTCAAAATCCACATTTCAAACCATTTGATAACCTATCTATTTATATGCATGAAAAGGGAAATCCTCAAACCAATTTCTAATTACGTACTACAAATTGACCAATATTGGTTCTTATCCGAAACGTTCGTATTGTATGGAATCAATTTTGGATTTGCTACGTGTCGCTTTGAGAATTAGTTAGGAATCAAAGTTAACTTAATTTGGCCCATTTTGTTCCCAAAAAGGTTTGTTGATTGGTTGATAATTGTTGTCATGGGAATAGAATAATGTACAAGAAACGAAAGCAGCGAAATAGTAATAGTGCGCAGTGACTACCCATGTTTCTGTTGTGGCATTGTCGATGTGAATTTGTTCTCAGAATTTTAGTTGATCAGAAGATCGAATCTGATAAGATTTTGACTTATTAATTGGGTTCCATAACAGTATGGGCACAGACCCATAAATTTCTTTTCTTTTAGGATATATACGTCTCTCATTATTGTTTCTGTCTAAAGTCATCATGCAGATTCTCTATTTCACTTCAGAATTTTCTCGTTTTTTTTTTTTTGCCTTCCATGTAAAATCAAGAATTTACTGTATTTTTTATAGTCTCTTTAAGAAGATTCAGTGACATTCTTGAATAGATTATCTGATCATCACAATAAAAACAATTTCATGCACATAAATTAAATTAAGCTTCGAACTTTTAATTTCATATACTTACGAAGATTGATCAAACTTATGTCAATTGTACAACATATACTTGGTTGTTATAATACTTGTTAGTGAGTTCAACCTACACCACGTATTCCTGGCCTAATGGGAAATTTGGATTAACTCGGCTATGATATGAAAGTCTCACCACACAGTCAATCGTGAATAGATTATCTGCATTTGAAAGTGTAATGGCTCTTTGTTGAAAATAAAAAGTCAAACCAAAAGTTGTCAATTTATGATTCGAATTACTCGAATACCTTTTTTCTTACACCAAGAATGTAAAGTCACTAGCTAAATCCTTGCAACCACTTTTGCTTTTTAAGATCTATGATTTTGCTGGCCGAAAGTTCGATTCTAGATTCTTGATGCGATATCATTCGTGAACCTACCAGGGTCACGAATTTAATTTGTTGGCAAATTAAGTTTAAATTTAATGAGATTAACTATAATTACAATGATTTTACAATTCAAATTAATTTGAGACTAACTATGAAAAGAATTAGAGTTGGGTCATGTTGAGAATTCTTGATTTAGAAATAGCTAGTACTAAGAGCTTAAGTTTGTGCTATATATCTTTAGTGTTAAAAGTGAATAAATTCTTTTTGGTTTTCCTTTTGTATTCAAAGGTGATTGTCACTTGAAAGTGTTAGATCATGAAACATTACAAGTTGAGGCGTGTTGGAAGTGGAATTGTTAGGGAAGGTTTTCTTGAGCACAGACGGTTTTCAAAGAGAGTATTCAGGTAGGATTGTGAATATAATTTCTTAATTAAGGTTCTTTAAGTGTAAAAGGCTTTTTGTATATAAAAACTTGTTATAAAATCTTTTTCTCATTGTTCAACTTCCTATACGTTAGATAATATAAACAGATAATCAAAATATAAATAAATAATATTTATACTAATTTATCTCACAATCCAACATGACTTTAGTCCTAGAAAACATCTAACAGTTTTACCAAAATATTTATATGAATTTGCATATTCTATATTGTTACAAATGTTTTTTTTTTCCTTTCCTCTCTAGGCAATCAAAGAGTAAAGCTCAATACAGATTAAAGGAGTACCATATAAAAATCATATTTAAGATAGATTGATAAAAGATGATGAATGATTATAATCTAACTCTTATTTATACTAGAGTCTTAATTAGCATGAACTACTCTTCTCCAACTCCACTATGTCTCATGCTATTTGGTAGCGATATAAAATCTTCATTTGTTTCCCTCAAATTAATCATATAGTTCATGCCACATTCATATAGCTAAGCGTCCTACATTTACATAATCCACATAAACGTTTCAATGAAGCATGCTCATGATATTCGACATTAACATTTCAATTAAGCACTTCTCTAAATCTCACATGAGAGAACACAAATGAGCCAAGATATCTCATAAATGATTCACTCACCGAAAAGTCATTCTTGACTCAAAAGCATTCTCTCAATCTCTTCATGCAAGACATTTGAGCAAACAATAGATTACCACTAAACCCACATTTCAAACCCTTTGATAACCCATGTATTAATTTATAAGCACACAAATGAATATCCTCAAACAAACTTTTACGTTGACCCTTGTTAATTACCTATTTACCTTTCCTTGGTGCACATTATCCGAAACCGTTCATGCTGTATGGAATCAATTTTGAATTTGCTACGTGTAGCTTTAAGAATTAGATAGGAACAAGCAAAAGTTGACTTTGGTCCATTTTCTTCTAATATTATTTGTTGATTGGTTAATATTGTTGTGGGAATAGAATAAATGTGTGAGAAGCGAAGACACAGCATGTTACTTCTGTGGCATTGGCAATGCCAATTTGTTCTCAGAATTTTAATTGGTCAAAAGTGTATCTATTAAGATTTTGACTTCATTTTGACTTTATTAGGATATACATTCCCTCATTCACCCACCATGCAAATCATCAAGCCTTATCTTTTCACTTTTAAAATCATCAAGTTGTATATATTTGTACATTTTGCCATTCAATTTTTATAATTTTACAAATTTTTGTTAATAACTATTTTGTCTAACTACAAATCTTGTCGCTTCATATTAATGATTTTATTAATTTGTTTTAACAATGCTACTTCTAAACCGAGAAAACGTACTTCAAAAAGCCATTGATAAAAAAAAAATAGTAGTCTGGTATGATAAGCTAAATACATGCATAATAAATTTCAAAGTTAATTACTTTTCAAGTGTTGATTTATCATCAATAATTATAATTAAATACGCTTTTAAAGCACAGTAATTAGACTGAGATCATTCTTCACAATGTTTCGTAAATTAATGTTGCAAAGTTTCTCGAGGGGAGAGTTAAACTGTTATTAAGAAGGAGAAAATGCTTCCTTACATAGAATGATTAGATTCACCACTTTGTGGCGAGAATAGAACCCAAAATACCACTATAAATTAACAAGCACCAGAATTATCAGCTTTATTAATGCAACTAGCATAGATATTGTGATGTGACAAGGAAACTGTTGGGTGAAATGATTAAAAACAAAGAGAAAAAACTAAAAACAAACCAAGAACCAAAAAAAAATAGATAGCATAAAAATTACGAGAATAAGAAAAAAAAAAAAAAACTTCCCATGATATTTCTAAAAGAGATACATCACATATTTATATGCACTCCGGAAAAGTATTACCAAGAGTCTATACATGTAATATTTATAATTGTAAATAAAATTACACCTAAATTATTCAATCACATTTCATCATGTACTATTCGTATGATATCACCCAACAATATAGCCAGTCACACTTTAACCAAAAATCTTTTTCAGTAATTTGCCGCAACGTTAGCGTACATTTTCACTACCACATTCAACAGATCAGCAATGCCTTCTGTAGATATAATTCAGTAAGGCAGCTTAATTCCATGACCACTACCTCGTTGATAATTGACCTTATAAAAATATTTGATACTGCAATACGTAGACAACCAGATAATTAATTATAAAATATGAAAAGAGACAAATATATATGTATAAAATGTGAAAAAAGATAAATATATATATATATATATATATATATATATATATATATATATATATATATATTCTAGTGAGTGAGTTGGTGGTTGATTGCGTATTGCGATTGTTAATGAAATAAAGCTGTTGACCTTAACCTTGCCAAAGCCACGTACATATGAAGCACAAACGGTGGCCTTAACATGAATAAGGTGTCACCTAAGGTCCAAGAAGGGGGGAAATTTAATTTATATTATAAATATTATAATAAAATTTTATTTAGTATTAAAGTAAATAATGTTCTTGTTTTCATTTATTTTTAGATCCTACCATCATTATCTCTTAGACTCATTAAATTAGTTATTAATTTTAATGATTCAACTATTTTAGAGTTCTTTCTACTCGTTAATGACACTGAGTTGATGAAATTATCATGAATGTAGTTTGTTTTTTTAAATTGCTTTGTTAAATAAAGACCATATATAATGGGAAAAAAGAGAGGAAGTAGATGTGCCATTAAAAGAGATGGAAGTAATGGAAAATTTAATCAAGAACTAAACATTACCTTCTGGTATATATAATGTAAAACTCTGCTTTCCCTCTCAAATTATTGAAATATTAGATAGTTCACTCCACTGTAGCAAGCATAATTAAACTTAACATACATTTATTCACTAAACAACTAAAGCATAATATATTTCAACAAGTCACAATTGAAATCATGCAAGAAATTAAGCTCTTTGGCTCTTTCTATAGTCTCATATGAAAGGAAAGAGAGCAAAGATGAGCCGGATACCTTGCCGGCAACACTTTGATCGCCGGAGTAAGGTTTTTTTTTTTTTATGCCGGCAAGTCATCCTTGGCTCAAACCGTACTCTCTCAACCTTTTCATGCAAGACATTTGAGCACACAATATTTAACTTCACCAACACACTAGTCTTGTAATAAACTCGCATTTCAAATTCTATGCTTTTCTGTGTCATTGTTACCCTTGAATTTATAAGCAAAGGATGACTTCAAAGGCTGAAAATTCCTGTCCATGAACATCTCCATGTTGTTCCTTATCCAAAACTGTTTTTTCTGTTTGGAATCATTATTCCTTTTGCTATTCGGAGAAGTAAATTAATTTTTAATCCCACACTTTTAGAGTATTATTATTATTCTAATTCCTGACTTTTAAAAATGAACAAATATTTTTCATACTTTTGCATTTTTATTATATTGTATCTAATCTTTAAAATAGTTTAAATAGGATTTTATAAGTACTAATAAATACTATTTAATTCACTTTAAGAATCAAATTAAATAATAGATTCCAAAGTGAGGGACTTTTTAATTTTTTTTAAAAATTTCTGTAAGTCTTTAACTAAAATTACATCAACTAAGATGATACTTTTATAGTTTTAAGAATTAACCAGGAAGGAAAAAGCAAAAGTTGACTTGGGGTACTTTTTGTTCCCAACAACACTGTTTGTTGCATTGATTGATTTAATAGGAACTGTTGTTGTGGGAATAGAATAAATTAATTGAGGGCAATCAACGACTAATAGTGGTTAGAAGTAACCCATGTTTCTGTTATGACATAGTCAACTAGAATTTGTTCTCACTTCTCACAAATTTTGTGGATTAGAAGAGAATATGATAAAATTGTTACTTAATTGGGTTCTAAAGCAACATTGGGAAGGATGGGTAGTTAGCTTTTGTAATTGTTCCTACATATCTTGTGTGTAGGTGTCAATCTGTCATTCTTGGTACACTGTATCAGTCCAAACTTACCTAGAGATTCTCCACTTTTTCCCACTGTTTTTCTTATTGTATGTGGTTTGAGTATGTTTTAATTTTTTTTTTCAAAAATAGAAAATAAAAGTAAAAATGTATTTGGTTAATTTTTTTAACAATAAATTTATGAAAATATTTTTAAAATTAAGTGAAAATAAAGAATTACTATAATTCCGTTTTCATAATTTAAAAAAAATAAAAATTAAATAAAATATTAAAAAAATAAAAATTAAATAAAATAGAAAATAATTTTCAAACAAACTAAAATTTTAAATGATTCATGTAGGATGATTATGGGATTGGATGATCCGTACAACTAATTTTTCCCTAAGAATAGAGAGATTAGATAAAGATAAAAAAAAATAGAACATAATATTAAATTTACAGGAATCGGAAACAAATACAATCAATTAATAATGAAAAACAAAAAATAAATTCATTTTAAATAAATTATATGAAATAAATATTTTTAACAAGAATGGAGCATAATAAAATGAAAGATATGAGGTGGGATGGAATGAACTAAAAATATTGTTTGGGGTAATTTATAATAATAGAATGAAAGAAACATTTTATCAATGAAAACACTGAAACTAACCACCCTGTGCAAACAAAATCTGACGGAAAATTTTCATTCTAATAAAAATATATTGAACTTAGTGTTTTTTAAAAACAAAAATTAAAATTTATGGAAGATTAAAATTTTAAATTATCTAGTAAAGAAAAAAAGACACAAGAGAAAACAGGAAATAAGAAATATATATGTACTTTTAATCGGAGAATCAACTTGAGTAAAGGAAAGATGTGAGAGAAAAAAATGTTATAAATTAGTTTTTATGGAAAATAGAAAAAGAAAAAAATATGAAGGAGATAGTGAAGAAAATTTTCATAAAAGATAAAATATAAATGAGAAAGATAAAAATAATTTTTTTTCCATAAAGAAACAAAATAGAGAAAGAAGATGAAAACAAAAGAAAATTTAACAGCTAATAATAGAAGATAAAGGAGTTATAAGACAAAAAGAATAAAATTCATAAAGATGGAGGAAGAATAAAAGTGATAAAGATGATGAGAAAAGAGAAAAAAAAAACATAAAAAATGACAACAATATTCTAATAAAAATATAAAATATTAAATTAACCACTAAAGAATTCAAAAACTCCTACATCGTGTATACAATATTCTTTTTAAATATTATTTGTACCATAACAATTCATATAATAACACTTTTTTTTGTTATTACAGCATATAATGGAAAGAGATAGGGATAGATGCATGAAACATTGTTCTAGTTATTTTTGTTGTATAACATGTTTAATGTGTAGCATGACTCATTCTTTTATAAAAGAGTAATTCACAGTTTACAAATTATCTATTAATGAGATATTAATTATATTATAATTAAAATAATATATCAAAATTATTAAATAAGAAAAGGCTTAAAAATTAAATTATATTTTAACTATTAAATTTACATACACATTTTTTTGATTTACAATTCACATGTATGGATGCATTAAAATTACTTCATCATATCTAGTTTGACTCAGGTGCTCCAATTTTTACGTACTGTAATTAATTTTGGTACGAGGGAATATTAAATAACGGGTGGGACAATATATATCAAATCAAAATGTGATGGTATATGATTTAATGATACGTATGGTACATATATGTGCTTTAATGGTAGTACCCACCTTATGTCATGAATTATGATAGGATTTTTCAGAATCGTGCCAAAAAAAAAATAGTAAATGTATAATATTAAGGTTATTATTTTTATTGAGGTTTATTATTATTATTTAACTATTTAGAGAAAACGGGCTAAGTTAATATATTTTTAAAAGTAAGAAAATCAATTTTTTTTATATAAGAATATTAACTTTTTTTTGGGGTAGGTGAAAAAATTTTATTAAAGAGATTTTGATTCGGAAAAAATAATAATCAAAATTAGATCAACAATACAATGTGATCATTGTATATAGACTACAACAACAAAAGTATCATAAGTAAAATATATAATTTTATGTGAACCTTTTTCATGATTCACAATTATATCATGTTTATATAGTACATATAATTATAATTTAAGGATTAACTTAAAAACATTCTTTCATAAAATTATTAAACCATCATTAACATTGGTGTCGTCAAAATATCCATTAAAGCTTGGTATCTAACAGTTTAGAAATTGAAATGTTATGAATCCCCAAGCATATGATCATTATTCCATCACAGAGAAATTCGAGAAATACACTCGTTTCCATAAATTTTTTAATACTCTTTTTTTATTAATTGAATTTAATAAAAATTATAAATTTTATTCAATAATTTTCTCACATAATTTTGCAAAATTTTAATAAATTTTAACCACTAGAAAGAAACCATATTGAAAAAATGACCAATAAGGTTTCGACATGGGTTGACCATGACTGATTTTTCGTAGCTATATGTGTATGGCATGCAAGAATATGTTGGTACTCTCATCATCGAAAGATTACGTACGTGCTTTGTGTAAAGTTTTAAACTGATAATAGAAACTTTATTCCATAGAATATCAAAGAGCATGTTCCAACAAATTTCAACTTTAAATACAAGTAGGTTTACCTAACTTTCACATAGATGCATTGTAATTGTTACATCATTTATTTAAGCCGATTATCAAGTGAAACTATCATTTTTAATACAACTTGTTCAACGAGAAAAGTTTTACACATGTCAATACAATGGTAAGATATATGTCATCTAAACTCTCACAATTTTGTCTCTGAACTTCATGTATAAGTCCTCAATATCTTATATATCTAGCTATGTGTCATTCCTTGTTATTGGGATCGATGTTTGACATTGTGTACATCCCAACCATTCACGTATATAAATACAAAGAAAACTGAAATATATAAGTCATCTTTTACATCTCACTCCAATTTTCTTTTTTCTTTTTTAAATTTCAACCCCAATTTAGATTTGAAACTAGGGATGATAGGATGTTTACATGCATATATCTAAAATAAGTCTGCTACATGGAAGCTGTCATTGGTTTTACAATGTGAGAAGAAATTCTTTAAATGCATAATAATTAATAAAAAGAATGCAGTTACTACAAGTTACTAAAACTGGAAACAGGTAACCAGAAGTCTTGAGTTCGAGTTAATTCTAAAATAAACTTTTCTGTTCATCCTTTTCAACTCGAATAAGATTGATTTCAACAAAACTATGATCTTTAAAAAAAAAACAATAAAAAGTAGAAATAGGTCAATGATAAGAAAAACATACATACAGTCATTATTTACAATTTGTATGTTTTCTAGCCCAAAATCTTCTAGCTCGTGGAACATTATTCATATAGTAAATGTGGCAAATGTGAAACACTTCACAAGAAATTAATACAAATGGACATCATACATTTCAAGCTCTTTCTTTAGTCTCATATGAGAGGAAAGAGAGCAAAAGTGAGCCAAGATTCCTTGCCAGCAACTCCCTTAAAGGACTTAATACTGCAAAATCAGTCTTCAAAAGATTACATGGTCAAGTATATATATTTTTAGACCCTAATATTAAAAATTGTTAGTCAATATGATTTTACAAAATAACATTCACTTTAGTCCTTTTAATTTTTCAATGCAAAATGACAATGTAAAAAGGTGAAAAAGAATTAAAATTAATCACTTTTTGCAAAATTTAATTTTGAAATTAACTTGAGGAGGAAGTAAAATGTCTGACCCATATATATAATTTAGAAGACTAATTATCTTGAGAATTTATTGTCCTAAAAGAAGATTTAACTTGCCGGCAAGTCATCCTTGGCTCAAATGTACTCCCTTTACCTCTTTCATGCAAGACATTTGAGCAAACAACTTCACCCACTTGATCTCTTCTAAACTCACATTTCAAGTTTTATGCTCTTATGCACCGTTGCTAACTTTGTATTTATAAGCAGAGAGTAAAAGGGTTAGGGTACTACAAAATGGCCCCATTTACCTATGAACCTTTCCAATGTGATCACTCCTTATCCAAATCCATTATCCTTGTATTGTATGGAATCAAACTATTTGATTTTGCTACGTGTAACTTACAGAATTATAGCTTGGAACAATGTAAAGTTGACTTATTGTTACGTTTTCTTCCTGAATATTTTTGTTCATTGATTAACTACTGTTGTTGCGGGGAATAGAATATTATAAGGATGGAAGGCACGTCAGAGAGAGAAACTAATAGTGGTTTCCCATGTTTCTGTTAAGGCATTGTCAGTGAGAATTTGTTCTCAAATAGTGTCTTTAGTTTTTGGGTAGGGTAGAGTTTACCAAACGTAAATTGGAATGTGTGTGAAGTAGTGTGAACTACAACACAAATGCACTTGGGGATCGCAAACACTATCAGAGAGGATGTGTTAATAATTTGTCAAAATTGCATTCTAAAATTTGCAAGAGTTTTAATAGATTTTCTTTTTACATATTTCTCACATTTCATTTTATTTCTTTCTACCTCTTTTTTTCATCATTACTTATTATATGATTATATTAGCCATAATTATACCTTTCATCCCTTTATTTATTTCTTGACCTCATTATCAATAAAACAAATTAATTAGATCACTTAAGTTTAGGTTGTGTTTGGATGGAGAATTTGAAAATTTATGAGAATTTGAATTTAAATATCTAGTATTTTAATTGCCTTGATTTAAATTTTTTTCATTTTGTATCTATTTTGTTTGGATGAATTAATTCAATTTCTTGTATTTTAATTTCCTTGTTTGGATAAAGTAATTCAATTTCTAAGAAAATCAAATTTTATTTTTAAATATTTATTTAAAAATTAAATTTTAATATTGAATAAAAATAAATATTAATTATTTTTAAATTCCCTAATTTTACTCAAGGTGGTGTGAGAGAAGTGAGAAGGATAAAGAAGAAATTTAAATACTTCAGTTGTAGAAAGAATTTTAAATTCCCCAATTTTACTTAGAAATTCCTTCTCAAGGTGACATCATTTTAAATTTTTCAAAATGCTTTATCCAAACAAATTAATTGATCAAATTAAATAAATTGCTCCACCAAATTGACTCATCCAAACACAACCTTAATTTTTAAAATTAATGCAATGTCACTCTTTATCATCCAATTTATAAACGTTGTTAAAATTAAAAATACCATTTATTTTTTCATTATAATGACGATTAAAAAATATTCATTATATATATATATATATATATATATATATATATATATATATATATATCATGCACCACTGATGGGTACATAAAATGGTTCTATATAACATCAAGTCTTAGTGCATGACATATGTTTTTTTTTTATATATAATAACATAGGAACAAATTGAATTAAACAAGAAATAATGAGATTAAGTTGGACAGAAAACAAAAGATGATATTACATTAATTTAAAAAATTAAAGGACCAAATCAAATCTTTTAATAACAATGAAACTAAATTGAAAACAAAAAAAAATGAAAGATATAATTAAGATTTATATATAGCATTTTATCAATTTTTTCTCTGGTTCAAATTTGTGTGCCACGTTATTGGGTATAAAATAATTATTTTTCTTTGCAATATGGGCAACACAGGCTAAAAATTCCATATTCATAGATATCCTTCTGCAATTTTCACTCTGTCACAGTCTAAAGTTATCATGAAGATTCCCACACTGCCCATATCCTTATCCTTGAAGCCTTTTCAGAAGAATTTTCTTTGTCTGTCAAGTAAAACTCAATGAATTGTGTCGTTCCTGATTGCATTGTGAGAAATTCTGATTCAGTAATCAGCTGATACGATATATATAATGTATGTCATAGTGTCATGTTAGTTTTTGGATGCAAAGTATATGATCACTCTGTAATATGAGTACTTGTGATACTCTCTGTCAGTAATATTCTTTTTAATAAAGGAAAATATAACGGTATATATGTGTGTGGATTTTGCGCGTGTTGCAGGTCTTACCCTGCTAAATTGATTTGTCCTTGTCCATTGAGAATCGATCTTGGCATTTCAAAGTGTTTTATGTCTCTCTTTTATGAAAGGAAAAAAAGTCAAACTAAAAGGTTATATGTTTTATTGAATGACCATTTGAAGCTCACATTATTACAAAATTTTAAAGTCCATGCCCAAGGAAATATAAATGCAAATTTGGCATGGATTTCGTACAAGCTTTAATTAAGATCTATAATCTTTGTAATGGTAATGATTAATCTGAAAGTGAATTATTTTTCGAGCCTAATATGACATATCTTAATTACAATAACTCGATGAAAATTTTTGACATTTTCCTTCTTCTTGTTTTGTATGAGATTATTGGTAACTTTGCTATTTTCTGCCATCTAGATGAGATAGGCAGTGCATGTTTATTTTCTTTTGGTTTATTTTCTCTGGTTCTTTCTCTTAATTTCCTGATTGTTACTCTGATTCTTTCACTACATAATCATTTGACATTCTTTTTTCTTTTAGGGTTTATGAGGAAATTTTATTTAACTAGTAGGAGGTATCAAAACCTTGGATCAATCAGAGTATTTTTTTTTGGGCATTGAACCATTGGTTAATGCCAGAAATATATGATATATAGGATTAAGTTGCCAATAAACAAGAGAGAAATTTATACCTAGGCATGCATAAAATTTTGGTCATCAGTGTGTACTTTTGGAGCCAAATTACTTCAATTAATTATAAGTCTTTATAGTATTATTACTCTACCAAAATTTCTACTCAAATGTTCTTGTTGATTTTGTAAAGATTTCATTCATCTTGATGCTCTATATAGATGCATCGTAATAGTCATTGCATAGTCCTATATATGCAGTCTAAAAAGTACGTACTATGCATGCCAAAATTATTAATAACTTGTTTATAATCGAGAAATTTCTAAAACACATTTTGAATAAGAATCAAAACAAGACTTTTATATACATAAACACTTTATGTTGAGATAAATTGAAGAAAATAATTCTACATTTTTCCTATTTGGATTCAACATTGTATATATATGCCATGCCAATTTATTTTTTCAAAATTATAAGTAGATTTTGGTTTAGATATTGAAACATCACTCCACTTTAATTTTCCGGGCAAGTCATTCTTGGCTTAAATTCATCTCTTTCTCTTAACACGAGACACTTAGATAAAAAAAAAAAATCATTCCATGTAATTAATTAAAGACAAAGTTCATGTCTCTTAGTACAAGCTATAAAAGCTTCATATATCTATATATAATCTATCATAGGCTATAAACTATACTGAATGTCTATAACAAACTAATATATAATATAATGATACGAGGCCATATGATAAAAGTAATTTGATGTGTTTCATCCCACACCTTTATCAATGGAATTAAAGCATTGAAAATGATGGAATTGCTTTGTTTTTCCGTGGGAATAACGTATCAACTATCAAATGGGTCCAGTGCCTATGGTGTATGTCTGCTGCGTACACTGGAATTTATTCTTTTGGAATTTCATCATGCATGCAGGAATCAGGTTTGACCATTCCAGATAATAAGTTACTCAAACTTTATTAATTAAAAAATCATTTTTTTGAAAAAGAAAAAAAACAAATCTCAACTTCTCTCTTCAAATACTAATTTTACATTCTATCAAATCCTTAAATTTTATCAAAATTTTCAAAACTTTTAAAGTTATCCCTTTCTCTTAAATTCTTTGAAAACCTTTTAATAATTATTTAAAAAAATAATAATTCAAAAGTTTAGAAAAAAATTGACAAAAGTACAAAATTTGTTTTATTTTAAATAATTTAACTAAAATATTCTCTTTTTATCCTAATCCGAGTGTATGAGTTTCTTTTACTAACTCGCATGAATTAACGTTAGATAATTATGAGTTAATTAAGTTTTTAGTTTTTCTAATTATTTTACATTTTAATTATTAGTACCTTTAAAATTTTTAACCAACTTTTAGTTTTGTTAATATATTTTGTCTTTAACGTTAAATTAAATTTTTGAATATTAATACGAAAATATCACTTCATCTCTTATAAAGTAATTACCTCAATACTTAACCATTTTAATTCAATGATAAAAATTAAAAATGCTAAAGAAAAATAATTGAAAGATTGTGGATTTTAAGGAGGGGGCTTGGTGTTCAAGAGACTTGGGAAGCCCACTTTTAATGTTCGATTTTATTAAAATAGGTCCAGTGTGTATTGTTAGTGGATTTTTGAGTGTGTGTGAGTTAATTGATCTGAAATATAGATTCACATGAATTCAAAACACTTTATTGTCTTGATCCCATAGTTGATGCGGGAGTTATTTTTAGAAAAATACTTGGTAGTAGATAATTAAATAATTAGTTATAAAATATGAAAATATATATATATATATATATATATATATATATATATTGATTATTTACAAGTTAACTATGAAATAAAATTGTTATTTTAAAGTGTAAAGGCTCTAACGCAGGGAGGAGTGGAATGAATAAGCAGCGGAAAGTTACAAGAACAAGGGGAAAAGGTTAAACCTGAGTTATGTGGGCTCTAATGTGTATTGGAGACTCTGCCTTCATTGTTGTTCATCAGAAGAGAATGATTAGTAACTTTGTGTGAGAAAAAAGAAGAATAAAGGATGGGAAATGAGTGAACCACAAGGTGAGGGAGAATGTTGTAAATTTTCATGTATCTTACAACTAAAAAATATTTCATATATTTAATAATTTTAAATAAGTATGGACCATCCTTTTATGTTTATGAAATTAAAGGAGTTAGAGCTGTGAAAATCAATTATTTGAAAAAACTGAATCGATCTCTAAACCATTTTTCTTAAAAATTTTCAGTCAATGAACTATATTTTAAAATGTGATCAAGTTTAGATTTTTGTTTTTTAAATATTGAATTCTTTTTCCTTTTGACTCAATTCAATTTGATTGGATATTTTTTTACTCATATAAACTGATAATTTAAAGTACTGTATCGAACTAAATCACTTTTATTAAATAGTTTGGTTTAATATACTTCTGCTAGATGTATAGTATTTCTGGGCCAATTATCAATGCTTGTGGCACTATTCATCTTCTTTTGGAGATCTTAGAGATCGAAGCCTCCTAGCTAAAGATAATGCAGCAATGGCTCACTACAATTTAGCAACATACCCTAATAATTTCAGATCATTCTTGAGACAAAGAACAGCTAAGGGTGTGCAGAGAAATTGAATTACTTCAGTTATGATCATTATGTGTCATCTATACATGAACTTCATTCATAACTAATTAAAGAATAAAATGATTTGTCCTATAGCATATCACTGTTGTTAATTAACGTACTATATATTGATTAATTTTTTTTTTTTTCAATCACAGCCCCATCATATCATGTAGATTCAAATTGATTAAACAACCTACATATTTCATCAGTGCCATTTCTTATGTTATAGGGATTTTTTTGGTTCATATTATTTGAATAAGAACGTTAATTTTAGGCACCATTTTCGATAAAAAAAGAGTTGCTTCACTGTTGTTAATTGGTGTACAATAATATTTGCAATAAATTAAAAGTAGACTTTTTGTTTGTTTTTTGAGATTTTTATTTGATATTCCTCCATTTTTTTTAAAATTAAGATAAGTTAATATAATATATACATATAAAGGGAATATCAGTATAATCTTTTTAAAATAATTAAAATATAACAAATTCTCATGTAATCTTATAAAACTACAACAACAAAAAAAATGTCCATTTAATTTACTCAAATTTATACAAATTAATTATCTACGAACAATATTTTCACCTGGTAACAAAAAAAAAATAAATTAAATTCATGTATTTGTGCAATATGAGTTTGATTTATTACTAACTGAAACTTTGTTATCTTAGCAAGGTAATCATCTCCACTCTCTTATCCCTGACATGTACATTTTTTTTCTTTCTTTCACCCACTTGATAAAACAAAAACTGCTAAAACTATTGCATGGTTCCATGCATGAACAGATTGGAGTTACCCATAATTGACCACCCAGAAACTTCAAAAGCAGAATCACCGAGGTAGAAATATTCTACACGCTTAAGTATAAAATATGAAAGATATTATTCTATACAATTTATATTCAAAGGCTGAGAAGACAAAAAATCGAATAAGTTCCAAAACATATAGCACTAATAATCATTGACTTTAGAAATTTATAAATTGATTGCACGTAACTTATCAATCAAATCATTACTCTGCGTTTAAACTTATTTGCATATGCATAGACGTCAATGATAAGAACAACTCCAACAACAAATTGACCTCTTAGGGATCATTTTCTACCAAGTCCTAGTCCTATTTTATTTTCGTCAATCATTCTTCATTACGGTCATGTACTTCAATTTTTTGTTAAGTTCAAACCCTTTTGTAATTAACCATCACATCGACCATGGAATCTTATAGACGTGTTGTGTGTTCCTTCAATTATCTGTTCATGGGTCACTGATGATTAGCTTTATTTATATGTTTGTTTTAATAAGTTTTATGGTAAAGTTTATTAATTTGAATTTATTAAATTAAGTGCTTACAAACTATTATGATATAAGAATTTATTATATAAATATTTAAATATATCATTTGTTCAAATATTTCACTTGTTATTAATGATTTATAGGCCACATTGATGCGTTGATTTTTATTGGAATCCTCTAGATCATCAGCTTTTCTATACATACAGGAAAATATAATAAATGTCTCCCAACTTCATATTCTTGTACATTCTCCATCAATTTTAGCCTAAATTAAATCTAACTATTTGTTATTTATATACATGATTAAAGTTAGAGATGGATTATTGAATCTTTCCACCCTGAATTTTAAACAATATTTTTTTTAGAGGCTAGTCTATATTTTGCAATAGATAATAAAATTCTTTGTCTAAGTATTTATGTAATGCATAATTAAAATTAGAGAAATGTTAACAAATAACAACAAAACTCTCCTGAGCAAACCCTTAATGAGCTAAAATCTCGAAATCAATTTTTTTCGGATATTTTTTAATCTCTTTTATTTTTAAATAGTTATCTTTCATAATTTTAGAGATTTTAATAAATTCTAATCTATGGTAGAGTGAGTCTCAGAAAAAATGTGTCAGAGTATATATTGTTAACATTATTCCTCTTACAAAAATTATTAGCTAAGTTAAAAAAATTTATTTTAATTGATGATCTGCTCGTGAGAAAAAAATACAAGAATATCATTTCAGTCTTATATATATAACATCATTTTTTTCTATTAATTTTGAAACCAGTAAGCAGCAAGTGATCTAAATACATGCGTATATATAATTGATTACCTTTTTTGATGGGGTTATATAGTTTCACAAGAGAAGAAGAAATGTAAATGTAGCCAAGAACAACTTGCCAGAAAAAAAATACAAATAATGCATGCATTCCGGCAAGTCATTCTTGGCTGCAAATAATTTACTCCCACTTCTTGCAAACACTATAAACCCAAATGTGCATGCACAAGGAGAGATGCATATTTCTGTATGAACAACTAGTGTCAATTTTTTTGTGCATGGTTCAAAATGAGGCCTTACTTGAGACCTTATATAGAGGAGAAATAGTTAATGCATGCATGGAAATGGGATTAATTGATGAGTGACATTATACGTTATATATTCTCTTATGTTTTTTCGTAGCTAGCAACGGAGACAAACTCGACACATACAGAATAAATCTTTTAAATTATGGGTGGTTGATTCGAATTTGATAGCTCACAATATATAGAATAAAGTTGGCTGCAAATTGATTTATTTTTTTATATTAAAATTGGGAATAGAATATATCTCAAAGAGAAAGAGAGAGTAAAGGGGCATAGTGGAATTAAATTCTTTCAATAATGGTTTTGATAAATATAATTGAAATGTATATCTAAATTTTTTTTGCTACAAAAATCTGTGTATAAATTTTAAATTTATTTAAAAATTTTATGCTAAAACGTAAAAAAATTAAAATTCTGAAAATTATCCCAAGCAACTCTCAAATTAATACCTCCTACATTTGACTAAAACAAGAAGATGAGAAATGGTGATAGTGCAAGCATGCATGCTAGATTCTTAGAAAGTGGTTTCAACTTTTGATGGTTCCATGTTATATGTGACAGGGCATATCATTGTCCATAATAAGCATTATTTAATATTTCAGTCACCAACAGTGGTAGCAGCAATTTTTTGAGTATATGGAAATTAATTAAATAACTCTACGTACATTATAAGAAAAAACAAAAGCTAACTCATAACTAAAAGAAAATATTACTGTTATAGTCTTACATATATAACTTTTACCAAACAAAATTAAACTGCCTGTTTTTAAGAATTTACACTAATGATATGACCAATGAACTATCTGCATTAAATTTATATATACAAAAAATTATCTGTTTGAAATTATATAATTATTCATTAATCACATTGAAAAATAATATTTTATAATATGGCTTCAATTCTGCGTTTAAAAAATTATCGTACAACACAATTGGAAATTTTAATCCCTGTCCTTATACCCGCATATGTACCTAAGCAAATTAAAAATTCATACTCAAATAATCTAAACACGACATTAAAAAAATTACACGCAATACTAAAAAAAAAAAAACTAAACATAATAAAAACACCATAATGAAATTCAATTTTAATATTTGAAAATAATCATTTACTTAACTTTATGAAATGTGATATCAACTTAACATGTAAGAGAAAACGACAATTTAAATTGGAGAAAAGTATATGTCATCATCTTTATAGTGGACAAACCATCCGTGGTTATTTTAAAATCCCCAATTCCAGTTATAACTTCAAGTTATTACAGTCATAAAACAAACTTCAGTTTCAAGAAAATATAAATGCCAACGGAATTTAGAAAGCACAAGGAGTTGGTTAAGTCATACAATAATAATATATAACAATGCAATCACCTAATCATGATGCATGGACCTCACTACTCTTGTTATTGTCATGTAATGTGATACCAATAAAATCAGCTAAGTGATGTCTAAGAGTATATGTTCGACACTCTCATTAGATAATATTTTATAATAATAATCAGGATCACTAGTGTTACAATAAATTGTGCTACCTACTTACTGTAATTAGTCATAGTGAAAATTTTTCCCATTAAATAACAACCTTCCAATGCTAGGTTTCTTTTCTAACCCATCAAGATCTATTGCACTAGTTGCAATCATCTTTCACTTTCGAAAATATTTTTCTATTCACCTAAGTAATTAAGATAATTTCAATATTTTCAACAAAATTACTATTTTTAAAATATGATTATTATAATTCTAAATGATTAAAAACACGTAAATTGTTTCCCATAACTTATAACTTATGTTAATCTCCCAACTCAAATAATAAAATAAATATCATTAGAAAAATTTAATATAAAGACCGATACATTTGGACTCTCATCGAAATGTACTTTTACTGTCTTTAAGCAGTTCAGGATAACATTAGAGATAAAGATTGATCCTTCATTGATCTAGTTTTAATTTTTCTAAGATGAAATATTGTATTCCATAGTCATATAATGATTTTTGTCTATTCTTTTATAAGGTTTATTTCTAAATTTTATCTCAAAAGTATAAATATTTTTTATCCATGATTGGTACAAAACAAATTATTTTATTTGGTTTTTTTAATTATTTTAAGTACGTACCTGCTTCTTTAGGGTTGAGTATAATTGTTTTGAAAATTAAAATATATTCAAATAGCTATACGTGCTTAAAATACTTTACTCACTACTTTCTCACATTCATCGTCTTTGGAATTGAAGTGGTATTACTGCGATAATTTTTATCTTTCCCTACTTTTTTTCTACCTTCTTTTAGAATTATCTCTTTTATTTTACTTAATCTTGTTTTAAAAGTTAATGATAAACATATTATTATCTTTTTAAATTAATAATATTTGTTAAGATAAAATTCTTTTTTGTATTTTTATTTAATTTTATCATTTATTTTATTTTTTCTCTTATAAAATTAATTTTCCAAGAGAAAAATATTCTACAAGTAAAAACATGAAATTTTATACAGGTTTTTAAAATTTTCAAAAGTTTTTAATATATAATATTTGTTTATTTCAATTACTGATATAGTTATAATCCATAAAATTCACTAGATAAAAATGCTAATTAATTATACGAATGGATATTAATTGCGGTCGTATGCTACCTGCATCCAAACTACCCTAACTTTTCAACTTTTCAACTTTTCCTCCCTCCTCAATTATTTAGACAAAATTTGTACTAAGAGAGCAATTTTTATGTAAGTATTTCACCATATAATTATGAATAAAAGAAGAATAAACTGAATAAAACATGTTATTTAGAGCACGAAAATATGTTTTAAAGTAAGTAGCATAAAAGTTAATAAATTTACCGTACATAAAATATGTAATTAAATGACAGTACATTATATTTATAGTATTAGCATATTCTAATGATTTTTTTTTCTATTGTTTAGATTAAGTTTAAAATTTTAAGTAATCTAACATTGTTGATGTTAAGATGTGAAGTGATGACTCACTCTTTAGCAATAGCATATATGTTGGTAGAGTTAATGATGATTGACGAGGAAGCAAAACTGCAACTGGACTATAGAGTCTCAAAAGGCATCACATGAGAAGAAGAAAGCCAAATGTAGCCAAGAGAAACTTGCCGGCAACAAAGAACGATTATTGAACTTGTAAGCTAACAATTTTTCAATATTATTGAACTTTTAAGTGCCGGCAAATCACCCTTGGCTGCACTCCACTTTCTGCCTCTTGGTGTGAGTTTAAAAGAGAGACCAATATTATAATTACATGTGCCAAGGCATGCAACACAATGCTGAACCAATTTTGCTGGTGCAAAACCTTTCAACATAATCTATTATTATATAGCCATGGGAGAGAGACACGTCAGTGTGTCTTATACCAAAATAAGAATATTCTCTTGCAAGTTGTATGTGTCCTTATTATACTCTTCACTCTGACTTTCCGAAAGGGATATGGTGATGGGTTGCTAGTAGCCACATAAGGAAAGTGCCTCGCGTATTGCTTTGAGGCCCTCCACGTTCTTCTTATTCGGTTTATCATCTACACCAAGCTCTAGTTTCATCATCAACCATACAATTTAATTGTGCAGAACTAACCTTGTCGCAATAATACAGAAATAACAACTTGTTCTAGTTTGATCATGAACCATACAATTTAGAGGTGCAGAACTAACCTTGTCGCAATAATACAGTAATTGTTACTTAACAATTTTTTTCTCATTAACTGTTATAAAATTATATTTATATTTAATAAATGCTAGATTGGTATAAAATTACTTGTTATTAATTGATATACATCAATTTATTTAAATTAGACTCCCTATTCATGTGATATGTGAGTCATCTATTCTTGTTTTAAAATAAAATAAATTATAATATTTCTTCCTTTGAGAGACGTGTAAAAATTATAATACTTCTTCAATTATGTTAAAATTAAATTACATAATTTAATTTATTTGACTCAACTTTGATAACTAAATCATATATAAGATTTTAAAATATATTTTTAATTAAATTATATTTTAAATATACTATGTTATCATTCATTCACTCAATAGAAACTATTTTTTCATGCATAATATTAAATTCAAAAATAATTTATCAAAAATACTAATTAAGAATAGAAAAAAATGAGATAATGAATTATATTATATTATATTATATTATATACATTTAAAAATTTCTATTTGAAATTATACATAATCTTGTACGTACTAATAATAGCTCTTGCCTCTAAAAGTACTTAGTTTTGCCAGCATAGAAAGGACAGTTACCAGCATATGCCTTAATTGTTGGTAGTACTTTTACCAACCACGCGGAAAATAGCTATATTTAGTTCTTAGTAAATATTACGGCTATTATATATTGCCGCTGAAAGTTAATGTCATTGCCACTATAAGTGATTTGGGTGTAGCCTTTTCAGCACAATTAATTCAGGACACTTGGCATCCTTTATAACTTATATATGTTAGGGCATCCTAAAGTGGCATGTTGTTTATCCCTGTCTGAAGAAAATTATCTTCTTCTGAACTATTAGGATGTGACGTGATAATTCGCATGGCAAATTCCTTGCCTGAAGACTTTGTTCAGAAAATTTGTCATATAGAAGTTCTTATTGTTCCTAAATTACCCTTCATTATATTTATTGGAGAAAATGTTCACATTAAAAAAACATCAACTAATGTAAGAGAAAATGTTCACATTAACACGCACTAATATTTCTCTCTTAATTTGTGTGTGATAATATAGGGATGATGCTTGGCTGGTTAGAGAAATTGTCAATCTTGTTCTGAAGAAGTTCCAAAGAATTTATTACGATCTGTTAATTTACACGATATTAATATTGTTAGGAGAACTAGTTTTATGAAGGTTCTTATTGTTCTTGATGATTCAGATCATCTAGAAAAATTATTGGGAACTCTTGATAATTTTGGATTGGGTAATAGAACAATTGTAACAACTAGAAATGAGCAAGTGCTTAAAGCTAACAAAGCCAATAAGAAATACCGGCTTAGAGTATTAAATTCCAATATTGAAGCACTTGAACTTTTCAATCTTCATATCTTTGGACAAGTGATTTTCAATGGAAGTTCAATGAGGTATCAGAAAGGGTGGTCAATTATGCCCGAGGCATTCCATTTAGTTCTTAAAGTTTTGGCTAATCATCATCGAGGAACAAAAAAGAAGTGTTGGAAAGTGAGCTAGACAAGCTTAAAAGAATGCCTCCTCCTAGAATGTTTATGATGTAAAGAAATGGAGTTATGATGATCTAGATCGTAAACAGCAACAAATTTTTCTAGATCTAGCATGTTCGTTCTTGGATCACATAAAGCAGTGAATAAGGTGATCTAAAATCTATATTGAAAGATAGTGAAAGTGATAATTCAGTGGTCGCTGATTTAGAAAGGCTGAAAGATAAAGTTCTTATTAACTTTCTCTAAGGATAATTCTTTATCTATGCATGATAGTTTACGGGAGATTGCTATAGAGATTGTTCAATAAGAGTCTATTGAAGACCCTGGAAGTAGGAGTTGGTTGTGGGATCCTAATGATATATCTATGAAGCACTGAAAAATAGTAAGGTTTAAAGCCAAACTAACCAT
Source organism: Hylodesmum podocarpum (assembly GCA_026586105.1). Lineage (NCBI taxonomy): Eukaryota > Viridiplantae > Streptophyta > Magnoliopsida > Fabales > Fabaceae > Hylodesmum > Hylodesmum podocarpum. Next base: position 1,721,633 of record JALJEV010000493.1, on the reverse strand, counting down.
AATATCATTTGAATTTTTTTGGACAAATGTGGCTTTTGATGATGTTTAATTTTTTTTTGGGACATTGATGATAGGACATGAGGGCCATTAGAAGCATGCGAATTAACCACTTGCTCACAAGTAAGAAACACAAGTTGATCCCTGGCATATTGTATGCTTGCCTCCCTCTTTGAATTGCTGTTGTAAACGAAAACTCTTCTCATGTAAATTGCAAAATGATAAGCAGCCAAGACAAATCAATATTTTCCTTGGAGGTAGATATTTTCCACAAATCCAGAGATTTCACTGCATTTTAGTTTTTTTTTTTCTATATTCCAAAATTAATTACTGAATTTCATGAGATATTGTTCTCGTTAGGTTGAGAACTACTTCATATGGAGTAATTTTTTGATTCCCAAGAATACTACCCGTACAAGAATCATAATTTTACGTGGAGTTCCTGAAGGAGATTCAAATCAATTAACAGAATTCATGTCTACACATGTAATGATATAATTGAAAGCACCACTTTATGTGGGTACAAACATCATAAGCATCAATTCAAAACATTCTGTGATGGAGTTAAAGTCTGAAACGTGTATCCATAAATTATAAATACAGAAATTTAATTTATTTATTTTTTCTTATTAATTATCTTTGAAAATCTTAGGTCAATTACCTATATGTTTAAAATATTTGATTCTCAATGTAACAAGGATACGCTACATTATTAATGCTTATATGAACATACACCTCATACCTCGTCCTTATAAAACCAATCAAAACTTTACAACTCAAAAATAAAAATTGTCCCAAAAAAATAAAATAAGCATGACTGCTTCTCTTTCTTCCTTCCATTTTGCTAAGCTCAACAAGGCACGACTCTTTCTCTTTCTTCCCTCATTCACTGATAAGATGCTTATGGGCTTCCTCAATTTTGTTATATCTTTCAAACGCCATACCTCATCAAACCATTGGTAAACGTACGGTAATTAAATTGCACCAAAAATATTTAGTAGATAAGTACAATACACAGATAACTAGATAACCAATTATAAAGAATTACGTATACATATATGTGAAGAAAAAATTACGTATACATATATGTTCTGTGAGAGAGTTGACAAGTAGTTGGCTGCATGTTGCAGTTGGCTACATAGTAAAGCCCAAATTATGTTGCTTTTAACTCCTAACTGAAAAAATTTTGCTTCTTATCCAGCTTGAGTTATCAGGGAACATAGTCTTCTCATTGAGAAAACAAATTAAACCCTCGTTTGGTTTCATTATTCTTTGGGCATTAAATTCCTCTGCAGTCCGGTCCTCATTCCCATTGGACCACAAATCACCATCCCAAACAAACTGTGATCAGTTCATCATATATAACACCCTTAGTATTAGGAAAAATGATTTCCGAATTTAAATAAAAATATTAAAGTGTGGGGTTTTCCAAAGTCTAAGCAATAAAAAATGGCTCTAGAATTTGTGATTATATATTTATTGGCTCTGATGAAATTCTTGGAACAACTTGAAAAGATGTCCTCAAGGATTTCATCTCTCTATTGCTTGGCTCTGAAAGCCACCTATCCCAGAGAATTTAATACTTTTACTGATTCAAAAACCTCGTGTTTAGTTCTTTAAAAATGTATTTCGCCGAAAATTTTCAATATAATAATCAATGAGCGAATCTTCATCTTAGCATGGATCTTATTCTATAAATTTTTAGGCTAGATGAACCTGGAAAGAGTTGACTTTACATTGCCCAGCATAAGCAAGAGTTGACTTTGAACTCTGATTTATCTTAATAATGTTCAAGGCAGATAACTGCATTGCATTTGTATATCTCATTCTTCTCCTTCCTCATTTCAACTTGTTCTAGATTCTGTTATACAAACTCTGATCGTCTTTCTGAGTTGTTTTGGAAATTCAATATGTTGAATATCTCTGTCCCTTATTTATGTCTCGGGTTGTTGTTTCCCTTTGTCTGTGATTTGTTATTGAAATTCAATTTGTTGTATCTCTTTGCTTCTTCTATATTTCTTTTGGTGTTATTTCTCTTTGTTTCTCAGTTCTTTTGGAAAATCAATTTGTTGTATTTCTTTGTCTGTTCTTTATCTCTTTGGGTGTTGTTTCTCTTTGAGTCTGGGTTGTTATGGAAAATCAATATGTTGTATTTCGATGTATCTTTTATATTTCTTTGGGTGTTTTTCTTTGTCTCCTGGTTATTTCAGAAACAGAAACCTGCAAAGTATGATGTCTTTGTAAGCTTCAGTGACAAGGACATTCCCTACTGGTTTTATAGCCATTTGATGGACACTTTTAAAAGTAAACAAATAAATGCCTTCGTAGCTGATAAACTTGGAAGGCAAGATCAAATACAGCCATCTCTTGTAGAAGCAATCAAAGCATCATCCATTTCATTGATCATATTCTCACCAGACTATGCTTCTTCACGTTGGTGTTTAGATGAACTTGTGACAATACTTAAATGCAAAGAGAAATATGGACAGATTATCATACCTGTTTTCTACAAAGTGGAACCCAAACATGTCAAACATCAATCGTCCAAGACTTACAGAAATGCATTTGCTGAACATCAAAGAGAAAATGAGACTGAGGTCCAAATCTGGAGAGATGCTTTGGAAAAAACTGCAAAAGTATCTGGGCTTGTGTCATCAGATAAGTAGGCTCTTTTTTCCCACACATACCATATTTTCTAACAGTTATATGTAGTTATATGCAAATTGTCTTAATGTGGTTGGTTAAATTTCAAAAACGATGTAGCCCTAGTTTTTAATTTGTTTTCTGAAGATTATAATGTTGGTTGTTTTTATTACTTCCATTTCATATATACAATTATAGCAAGTACTGCAATGCTTTGTTGGTCCATTGAATTTAGTGGTTAAACTACAATCAAGTAATACATTTAAATATATTCAAATTCTTAATTATATTCTTATAAAAGGATTTCTATATACATCTAACGCAGACCCTTTATTCCATTAAGGAATCTTTACAAAGGAAGGAAAAAGCTGAAGGAAATTTCTATCATGCATGAACGATCCCCCTCCCTGCAAACTTCCAAATAATTGAGTTGATATTAACAACATTGATTTTAACAACACTTTCTTCTCCCTATGTGTGTGTTATGTAGAAATGATGCTGAGTTGGTTGAAGAAATTGTCAATATTGTACTGATGAAGATGTCGGGCAAAGGAACTGTGGGACTTGAAAAAAAAATTGCAGCAGTGGAATCATGCATAAGAGCTGAGCCAAAAACCACTCGTATTATTGGAATTTGGGGTATGAGTGGTATTGGTAAGACAACTCTTGTGAAAGAAGTATTCAATAAACTACAGTCTGAGTATGAAGGTTATTATTTTTCAGCCCATGAAAGAGAAGAATCAAGCACACGTGGAATATGTTCTTTGAAGGAAAAGATGTTTTCTAAATTGTTAGGGTGCAGTGTGAAAATGGACACATTATTGCCCAAAGATATTGTTAGGAAAGTTAGTTGTATGAAGGTTCTTATTGTTCTTGATGATGTTTATGATTTGGAACAACTAGAAAAATTAGTGGGAACCCTTCGTAATTTTGGATCAGGTAGCAGAATAATCATAACAGCAAGGGATTTGCAAGTGCTTAAAGATATCAAAACTGATGAGAAGTACAAGCTTGAAGAACTCAGTTCCGATGAAGCACTTGAACTTTTCAAGTTGAATGTCTTTAACCAAAGTAGCCATCAAAGGCAGTACAATGAGTTGTCAAAAAAGGTGGTTCATTATACTCAAGGCATTCCATTAGTTGTTAAAGCTTTGGCCGGTCATCTTCGTGGAAAGAAAAGAAAAGTATGGGAAAGCGAGCTAGATAAACTTGAAAAAATGCCTCTTACAAAAGTTTATGATGTAATGAAACTATGTTATGATGGTCTAGATCGCAAAGAGCAACAGACTTTTCTGGATCTGGCATGTTTCTTTCTTAGAACACATGAACCGGTGAATGTGGGCTATCTAGAATCTTTATTGAAAGATAATGAAAGTGATAATCCAGTGGTTTCTGAGTTAGAAAGACTGAAAGACAAAGCTCTTATAACTTTCTCAGGGGATAATTTTGTGTCTATGCATGATAGTGTACAAGAAATGGCTTGGGAAATTGTTCGCCAAGAGTCTATGAAAGACCCTGGAAGCCGCAGTTGGTTGTGGAATCCCAATGACATAATTGAAGCATTGAAAAATGTCAAGGTGAAATCCTAGTTAATAATAAAATCTTTTGAAAAACATTTGTCTTTATTTTTGAGAAATATGACTTATGTCAATGTTTAAAATTTTTCTCCTATATTAATAGCAGGGAATTGAGAGCATTAGAAGCATACTACTTCACTGGCCAACAGTTAAGAATCTAAACATAAGCCCTCAAGTAGTTGCTAAGATGAGCAGACTACAATATCTGAAAATTGATGAGCTATATTATTGTAATTCCATCGATCCATTTGATATTCTTGGTACTAACACCTGCAGACCAAAGAGGCAAAATGCTCGGATTGTTGATATTCTTGCTGAAGGACTTCAATTTTTGTCAACTGAACTAAGATTTCTTTGTTGGTATCATTATCCTCTAAAAACCTTGCCAGAAAATTTTTCTGCTAAAAAACTTGTGGTCTTGAAATTGCTGCACAGCAGAATGGAAATACTTTGGCATGGAGTGAAGGTAAAGTATTTGTGTCTCACTGTTATAAGTTTTTATTAATTCAAGGAATGTGAAATTAACTAATTAAGTGTGATGTATTCATTTTGTTTCATTTTAATACAGAACCTAATGAATTTAAAAGACCTTGACCTTAGTGGCTCTGAGAATTTAAAAGAGCTTCCAGATTTATCAACTGTTGCTTGCTTTTTTGATGCCCAAGAGAAAAATCCTGAACCAAGTGAAAAAGCATAGCCGGAGGTGCTCTTCATGTCATCCACCGAGCCTGCCCAATCACTATCAGTATAGCCGAGTAACCTTGAGTTGGCTGCGACAGTGTACCACATGCCAAATTCTTTTGTTCCCTGTAGATATCTTAAAATTCTTTTTCCTGCTCCAAGATGTATTTGACTTGGGCTTTGCATGAATCTGGATAAGAGACTGGTAGCATACATTATATCTGGTCGTGTAGCTGTTAGATATAGCAAGCTTCCAATTAAGCTTATGTAGCGTGATGCATCAGCTTCTGGTGCTCCATCATCCTTTTGTAGTTTTTCATTTGTTACTAGCGGAGTAGTGACAGGCTTGCATCCGTACATCTTGAACTTCTTGAGTAAGCCTTCTGTGTATTTCTTTTGTGAGATAAATATCCCATCATTTCTTTGATTTACCTCTATGCCGAGAAAGTAACTCATCAAGCCAAGGTCGGTCATCTCGAAGGACTTCATCATGTCTTCTTTAAACTCTATCATCATATTTGTATTGGTTCCTGTATATATAAGATCATCAACATATAGGGAGACTATGAGAGTATCATACTGACCTTGGGTCTTGATGTAAAGTGTAGGCTCACTTTTGCTCCTCCTAAATCCTCGATCAACGAAGTACTGATCAATTCTGCTATACCATGCTCGAGGAGCTTGCTTCAAGCCGTAGAGTGCTTTTCTCAGTCTTAATACTTTGTTTTCTTTGCCTTCGCACATAAACCCTTGTGGTTGTTCCACATATATCTCTTCTTCAAGCACACCATTTAGGAATGCTGATTTAACATCTAGTTGATAGATGCTCCAACCTTTTTGTGCCGCAAGAGCTATTAGAGCTCTTATCGTATCTAGACAAGCAACTGGAGCAAATGTCTCGTTGTAGTCAATCCCGGGTTGCTGTGAGTAACCTTTTGCTACTAGTCTTGCTTTATGTTTTTGTATGGTTCCATCAGGGTTGAGCTTTGTCTTGTAGACCCACTTAACCCCAATAATATCTTTTCCATGTGGAAGATCAACTAACTCCCATGTGTTGTTCTTCTCAATCATTTTTATCTCTTCTTCCATTGCCTTGACCCATACTTCCTGCTTTGATGCTACTTCAAAGCTTTCAGGTTCAAGTATGGCTAAATTGCAAGACTCGTATATATCTGCCAATGATCTTTCTCGTCTCGGAGTAGAGTCTGGTGAAGAAGGCTCACCTGGGTCTTCTACTGCTTCTTCTACTTCTCCTTGAGGTAGTTGTATTGATATAGGGATCTTTTGCTCCACCTTTTCTTCTTCCCAGTTCCAAGCAGCATTCTCATTAACTTCAACATCTCGGCTGATTGTTAGCTTCTTAGTTTGCAAGTCGTAGACACGGTAGCCTTTAGACTGCATGCTATATCCTAAGAAGATTCCACGAACTGTCTTGTCTTTTAGTTTGTGTCTCTTCATTTCTGGAACATGGATGTAGCATATAGATCCAAATACTCTTAGGTGCTTTGCTGATGGCTTCTTCCCGCTCCATGCTTCAATTGGGGTCTTATTTGGGACTACCTTCGTTGGACATCTATTAAGTATGTAGACAGCAGTGTAGACTGCTTCTGTCCAAAAAGTATTAGGCAACCCTTTCTCTTTAAGCATTGATCTAGCCATTTCCAAGACCGTACGATTCTTTCTTTTGGACACACCATTTTGTTGTGGAGTGTAGGCAACTGTTAGTTGCCGCTCTATGCCTTCATCCTCACAGAATTTGTCAAACTCGTGCGATGTGTACTCCTTGCCACGATCACTTCTAAGTACTTTAATGTGTTTTTCACTTTTCTTTTCAACAAGGGCCTTAAACTTCTTGAATATTTCAAAAACTTCTGATTTTGCTTTCAGGAAATAGACCCATGTCATTCTAGAGAAGTCGTCAATGAAAAGGATAAAATACCTGTTGTTCTCGAATGTTGGTGTCCTCATCGGTCCACAAACATCAGTATGGATTAACTCCAACACGTCTTTTGCTCGCCACGTTTTGTCTGTCGAGAACGGTAATCTGTGTTGCTTTCCAAGGAGACATCCTTCACATGCTTCGTTATTCTCCTTTAAGCATGGGAGATCTCTCATCATATTCTTCTGGTATAATATCTTCAGGGCGTGTGTGTTGAAGTGGCCAAATCTTCGATGCCAAAGCCATGAATCATCAACTTGTACCTTCATGGCCATGTTATTTGTATATTTCAAATTTAGCGGGAAGCTTCTATTACTTTTCTCCATCTTCACTTGGGCTATCTCAACCATTTTGTTATGGTTGTCATAGATTTGACATACATCTCCTTCAAAATGAAGAACATAGCCTCTCTCCATCATTTGGCCAATGCTTAGAAGATTTTCTTTTAGGCTTGGAACTAGCAAAACATCATGGATGAGTCTCGTCCCTTTCTTTGTCTCCACCATGACAGTGCCTTTGCCTTTTGACTCTACCACAGTGCCATTTCCCAATCGAACTTTCACCTTGACAGAGTTGTCAATGCTTTTGAAGATACTCTCATCCTTGGCCATGTGATTGCTGCAGCCACTATCCAAGTACCAACTTCCTCCTCTTTCATCGGTTGAATATTGAGTAGCATAGAAAAGTTGATGTTCGTCATTATGCTCTTCGACAAAGTTTGCTTGATGTCGATTTTTGTTGCGACAATTTTTCTCTACATGCCCAAACTTCTTGCAATAGTTACATTGTGGCTTTTCACGGAACCAACAATCTTTCTCCGCGTGTCTGGACTTTTTGCAAATGTTGCATGGAGGATTTCTATCTTGACGGTTCTTGAAGAAATTTCTAGAAGATTCTCTTGTTCTAGAAGTTTCTCCATGATTTTTCTTTCCTCCATCACCTTTATTTTGAGGTCGAAATTTGAGCTTAGATTGAAAGGCATTTTCAAGTGTATCTTCATCACGCCTATATAATCTTTGCTCAAATGCCTCAAGAGAGCCCATTAATTCTGTCACGGATAGAGTAGACAGATCTTTCGTTTGCTCGATCGTTGTCACGATCGGGTCAAACTTTGGGGTAATAGTAATTAAAATTTTCTTGACAATTCTCTTATCAAGAATAGTTTCCCCAAGGGCTCTCATTTGATTTACGATTTCCTTAATTCTAGAATAATAATCTTTGACAGTTTCAGACTCTTTCATTTTCAATAGTTCAAAATCTCGTCTTAGAGTCTGAAGTTTAACGACACGTACCTTGTCGCTTCCTTGGAACTCCTCCTGTAGTGTAGCCCATGCTTCCTTCGCACTTGTAGCTCCTATTATTCTTGGAAAAATTGCGTTAGACACTGCTTGTTGTAGAGTGAATAATGCCTTGGAATCTTTCTGTTTATTCTCTTTCAACTCTTTTCTTTGGCCTGCATTAAGAGTTGTAGTTTCTGTAGGAGTAGTAAATCCTTCTTCTACAATGTCCCACAAATCTAGGGAGCAAAAATATGTCTTCATTTTTACGCTCCAAAAATCATAGTTTTCGCCATTAAAAATAGGGACAGTGATAGATGAAGGTTGTGAGGTGTTAGCCATAGCTTAAAAATATAGAAGTGGGTTAAAGAGAACAAGGGAAATGTTTAGAAGTACTTGGAAAATTTTTGGAACAATAGGTGAAAAATATAACTACGCCCAATGTATGATCGAACGTAGCTCTGATGCCACTGATAGTATTTTTAGGTAGATATAGATAGAAGTTGGGATGATTTATAGTGTGATAGTAAGTATGTGATGTTGAAAGAGGATCTTAGATGTAATAGGAAAAGGTAGAATAGTGATTAGCCGTGTAGCTCTGATCTTGAGAAGTAGAACTTGATTGGATTTTCTCTACACTACACAATTGGTGATACAATTGCCTATTTATAGGCTTTCATGGTAGATAGTAGTCCTATCTAGATTTTTCTAGCCTAGGAGTATTCTAGACTTCCTTGGATTTATCTTCCTAGATTTTTCTAGTCTAGGAATATTCTAGGCTTTCCTAGATCTTAATATTCTAGATTTATCTACCTAGGAATAATCTAGACTGTCTTCTTTATTTCTAGTTTCTAGATTTCTCTTTTACAAGGCTTAGTTGTTTCTTTTTATTTCTAGAAATTTGTAGCACTTTCAACAATATGACTATTAATCTCCCTTCTGCTTCACCTTCCACCGTCTTCGGCTTCATTTTTTGCTTCGTCATTGGTAGCTATCAACCCACAAACATCATTGACGACAGACTTAAAGTTAGTATCACAATAAGTGGTAGTGAGGTTAGGGGTGAAAGTGAAAAGGTGGTGCACATAGATTATTATTCAGATTGGTCAACTGAAACAGATCACTTGTGCGTGATGTACGACCAAAGATGTTCAGAATTCCTAAATAGCATAGCAAAAAATCAAACAACGTTCAACATCAGGGCAAGAATTGGGTTCCTAAATCATGCACTGTCAGAGCAGCTTTTAAGAGGATTTGGAATCAGATGGATAACCAGCTCAACATATAACTGTTTCATTCGAGAAAAGAATTTGCGTGACAGTGACTCAATGTCTCATTTTCATTAAACAAATGGAATTTGGTTGTGCTTCGTGTTATCTCAGGTATTCCCTTCCTATGGTTTATGATGAAATCTTTGATTTGAAAGAATGATTATTATTTCATGTTACAAAAACATTGTTGGTTACAACATTCAAGTTATTAACATATGCATCTCGACTAAGTTCTTAAACAAGAAATTACAAATAATGATTACTCAAAAAGAAAATAGAATGCAAGCATTCTCAAAACTACCAAGGAAGATACTAGTATGCATGTACTGTTGTTAGTAAGGAATATGCCCCAGGTCCAAATGATGATTGGGGTCATTTTCAAGAAATGTAATGCACATTACTATTGTCAGTCTCAATGATTATAGATTTACAGGGTTTGATATAGATTTTGAAACTGAAAGTTTTTGTCTAATGTTGGTATTATCAGAGATTTTGTAGGGAAGTAGCAAACAGAAGCTCTTTCCTTCAGCATCATTCTTCTTTACCACTTTCTAAAACACAGAACTGCTTAAGCTGTGGCACCCACCAATATTGATCCTTATATTACCTCATATTGTTACTATGTTTTCACATCATAACACATTCATAGTGAAAATGTCCTTTTCAGGGTACTCTAACACATGAAGGATTTAGAATATGGCCTCCAGAGAATCAATCAGCTGAAGAGTAAATTTAGAATAAGGCTGTTCTTGCTGCAGAAAGGTTGGAGGAATCTATTTGATGGCCAGGTGGCAGCCATAAAGTCAAATTTTTTCACTTTGAATCTTCTGAAATTATGTGTGTGAGACTTGTGTACGACTTTGTATATTGTCTTGGCAATAACTGCACATTGAGTTCAGTAGCTTGACTTTTCTGTTACAGCTAAATATTCATTTTAAATGCATGTTATGGGGTTATTGGAAGAAAAATCCAAAATTCATGGAAGACTCGAAACTGTTAATTTTAAATCATCAAGAAAGGAAACGTATGTTGCAATTTGATGCACCTTAATTTTATGAGGTGATTGTTGGGAATATTTTGTAAAATAAAATTATCAATATTAGAATTTGCATAGAAAATTGGAGAGAGTAACATTGGAGATGGAATATTAATATTGAAATTTATAAATGAGGACATCTATGTATAAACTTACAATTAATTTAAAATTTCTAAATAATCTTATCTTTTACTATATTTATTTGATTAATATTAGCTAATCTTATCTTTTTATTCGGTTTATCATGTACCCGAAACTCTAGTTTGATCATGAACCATACAATTTAGATGTGCAGAACTAACATTGTCGCAATAATACAGTAATAAAAATTTGACTTAACAATTTTTTTCTCAGTAACTGTTATAAAATTATATTTATATTTAATAAATGCTAGATTGGAATAAAATTACTTGTTATTAATTGATACATAAATTAATATAAATTAGATTCTCTATTCATGTGATGTGTGGGAGTCATCTATTCTTGTTTCACGATAAAAATAAATTACATTTCTTCCTTTGAGAGACGTGTGAAATTATACTGCTTCTTCAATTATGTTAAAATTAAATTACATCATTTAATTTATTTGACTCAACTTTGATAACCAAATCATATATATAAGATTTTCAAATATATTTTTAATTAAATTATTTTAGATATACTATGTTACCATTCATGCACTCAATACAAACTATTTTTTTCATTTATAATATTAAATTTAAAATAATTTATCAAAAATACAAATTAAGAGTAGAAAAAATGAGATAATGTATTATATATATATATATTATATATATATATATATGAAAATTTCTATTTGAAATTTATACATAATTTTGTACGTACTAATAGCTCTTGTCTCTAAAAGTACTTAGTTTTTGCCAGCATAGAAAGGACATTTACCGGCATATGCCTTAATTGTTGGTAATACTTTTACTAACCCCGCGGAAAATAGCTATATTTAGTTCTTAGTATATATTACGGCTATATAAATGGCCGCTAAAAGGTAATGTCATTGCCACTATAACTGATTTGGTAAAAGTATTACGGTGTTGATTATGCCAATTCTTATTTTTTAGCGGATTAACGAGATCGATCTAGCAAACATAAAATAGTTTTTTATTTTCTCGCAAACAGATATTAAGAACATTGCGGGACCAAAAATACGTTGAGTTATTGGAAAATGTGTTTCCCCTAAAATATTCAATAGAAAAATCAATGAGTGAACTTGATGTGAACCTGCAACATTTTTTAAGAAGAGGTTAAACCAATGAATGTTGACTTTCGGTTACTTTGAAAGTGTCAATGAAATTTCTTCTTAAAATGCAAGGCCTGCAGGATCATGCTCCAACTTGAGCAAGAGTTGGCTTTGAAATTTATATGCCAAACCATCATTTTGCAATATAATATTTTTGGGATACTTTCAACGAAATAGTTTTTTAACTGCCGGGCTGGCAGGATTTCCAATTTGCATTTGCAAAAGTTGACTTAGCTATATCTAATATTACTGCTCCAGGTGGCCAACGACTGCTTTACTGTCATCTTCACCAATTATTCGTTTTAGGCCAAACAAAAGAAGAACTAAGGCTTGATTTGTTGAAGCTGAAGGCTTAATTTGAAAAGTTGCTTATTCAGAATGAAGAAGCTGGTATTGTATTTATCCCAATTTTATGAATTTTCCATTTCAATCTTAACTATATTTTTCTGTCCAGTTACTTTGTGGCTCATACGTATTCCTGTGTAGAGATAGAAAAATCTTGTGTGCAATTGCTCCAATCCAACACCATCCTTTGAGTTATTTAGGAAGTTGAATATATTGCATTTCTTTGTCTATTGTTTATTCCTTTTGAGTTGTATCTTTTTTTGTCTCAGTTTAAAAGACTGGTTAGTGGAGAGGAAAAACTCATGTCAGATAACAAAACTCTTGAAAGACGTGAAGAAGAAAAATCCTTGTCAACCAATAACACTCCTAAAAGACTAAAGTTTGCAGAGGAAAAACCCACATCAGACAACAATGCTCCTCAAATAAAGTATGATGTTTTTGTTAGCTTCAGGGGTGAGATACGTCGCGAGCTTCTTAGCCATTTGGTGGACAGGTTTACAAATAAAAACATAAATGCCTTCATTGATAATAAACTCAAGAGCGGGGATAACATATGGCCATCACTCGTTGGAGCAATAGAAGGATCATCAATTTTGTTGATCATATTCTCGCCAAACTATGCTTCTTCACATTGGTGTTTAGAAGAACTTGTTACAATACATAAATGCAAAGAGAAATATGGACGAGTTGTAATCCCTGTTTTCTACAAAATAGAACCCAAACAAGTACGACATCAATCGTCCCAAAAATACAAAAACGCATTTGCTAAGCATGGAAGAAAATATAAATCCAAGGTGCCACTCTGGAGAGATGCTTTGAATAAATCTGCTCATTTATCAGGAATTGAGTCATCAAAATTTCAGTAAGCTCTTTTTCTGCCCATAAGTTTTCAATATTTTCTAGCTCTTGTTTACTAATATGCTTATTTTCATATCTTTGATGCTTAAATGGCAAAAATATGTAACATTTCTTTCAAAAATTATTTTCAGGAGTGTGTGTGTATATAGGAGGGAGTGTGTTTATTCCACTTACAGATGTATGTTTTGATGACTTACGCCCCTTTTAATAACTTTTTGCATATATCAAATTTTGACAATCCAATTGTTCAATTTGATATTCTTAACACTAAGATCGCATATATACGTGTGTGTGCGTGGTATAGAAATGTTGTTGAACTCATACTTAAGACATAGTTTTTAACACATACTCTGTCTTTGTGGGCGTGGTATAGAAATGATGCTGAATTGCTTGAAGAAATTGTCAATCGCGTGCAAGTTGTGCTAAGAAGTTTGGATAAATCCCAGGGAAGTATCTCAAAAGGATTTGCTGGATTTGATGAAAAAGTTGCATATGTTGAGTCACTGATACGTAGAGAGCCAGATCACACCCGTCTTATTGGAATTTGGGGTATGGGTGGTATTGGTAAGACAACCCTTGCAGAAAAAGTATTTACTAAACTAAGGTCTGAATATGATGGTTATTATTTCTTAGAAAATGAAGGAGAGAAATATAACAAGCATTTGAAGATAATTTTTTCCAAACTATTAGGAAATGATGTGGAAATTGACACACCAAATTCGTTGCCTGATGATTTTGTTAGGAGAAGTCATGACAAGAAAGTTTTTGTTGTTCTTGATGGTATGAATGATTCAGAATTGATAGAAAAGTTATTAGGAATTCTTGACAATTTTGGATCAGGTAGTAGAATAATTGTAACAACTAGAGATAAGCATGTGCTTAACAAAGCTCATGAGATATACCAGCTTGAAGAATTCTCTTTTGATGAAGCACTTGAACTTTTCAATTTGAATGCCTTTAAACAAAGTGATCATCAAAAGGAGTACCATGAGCTATCAAAAAGGATGGTCAGTTATGCAAAAGGCATTCCATTAGTTCTAAAAGTGTTAGCTTGTCGTCTCTGTGGAAAAAACAAAGAAGTATGGAAAAGTGAGCTAGACAAGCTTGAAAAAATGCCTCCTAGTAAAGTTTATGATGTTATGAAACTGAGTTATGATGATCTAGATCGCAAAGAGCAGAAGATATTTCTTGATCTTTCATGTTTTGTTCTTAGATTGCACGAAAAAGTAAAAGTGCACAATCTAAAACATTTATTGAAAGATGATGAAAGAGATAATTCAGTGGTGGCTGGGTTGGAAAGGCTGAAAGACAAAGCTCTCATAACTTTCTCTGAGGATAATTTTATATGTATGCATGATAGTTTGCAAGAAATGGGTTGGGAGATTGTTCGTCGACAGTCAACCAAAGATCCTGGAAGCTACACTTGGTTGTGGGAACTCGATGACATGTGTCAAGCATTGGAAAATGACAAGGTTAAGCCAATTTTATATATAATTCATTTACATAACATTTGGTTTTCTTTTGTTTATAATGAATAATATGCTTACAGTTTTTCTTCTGCATTGATGGCAGGATACTAAGGCTATTAGAAGCATACAGATTGATTTGTCAAAAATTAAGGAGAAAAAGTTAAGTCCTGACATATTTACTAAGATGAGTAGACTAAAATTTCTTGAAGTTTATGGTGGCTCCTATGAACAAAATACTCTTGCTAAAGGGCTTCAATTTTTGGCTACTGAACTAAGATTTTTTTGTTGGTATCATTGCTCTCTGAAATCCTTGCCAGAGAATTTTTCGGTCGAAAAACTTGTAATACTGAAATTGCCATTTGGCAGAATGCAAAAACTTTGGGATGGAGTGAAGGTAAAAGTACATTTCTTGTTTTTATAACAACTTTACTTCGCAGCCAACTGCAAAATGCAGTCAACCAACTCACTCACGGAACATATACGTACATATGCGTATTTCTCTCTCTTCACATTTTATAACTGATTGTCTGCGTATTGCAGTTGTTTACCAAATATTTTTCCTTTTAGAATTTTCTGTCAATTCAAGGATAAAAATAAAATTAGTTTAGCTCAAGTGATCTGTTCATTTGTTTTGTTTCATTTTATCACAGAATCTGGTGAATTTAAAAGAACTTGATCTCAATAACTCTAAGAAACTTAAGGAGCTGCCAGATTTATCAAAAGCCACAAATCTTGAAGAACTGCTTCTTGGGAGCTGTTCTATGCTGACTAGGGTGCATCCATCTATTTTCTCTCTCCGAAAACTTGAGAAATTGGACCTTTTCAACTGTAAGTCGCTAAGCATACTTGCAAGCGATTCTCATTTACGCAGACTCAGTTATCTCAACCTTGATCTTTGCCGGGGACTTACAGAATTTTCACTAGTATCGGAGAATATGAAAGAATTGAGACTGCAAGAGACTAAGGTCAAAACACTCCCCTCATCATTTGGACAGCAAAGCAAGCTTAAATTGCTACATCTAAGAGGAAGTTACATTGAGAAGTTACCTTCATCCTTCAACAATTTTACCCAACTGTTACATCTAGAGCTAACCAATTGCAGCAAGCTTCAAATAATAGAAGATCTTCCCCCGTTCCTTGAAACTCTAGACATCAAATATTGCAGATCACTTCAGACTTTACCAAAGCTTCCTCTATCTCTTGAAACATTAAATGTCAGAAGCTGCAAATCGCTTCAAATTCTTCCGGAGCTTCCCTCATCCCTTAAAATCAAAACTCTAAATGCTATAAGTTGCCATTCACTTCAGCGTCTACCAGCGCTTCCCCCATCTCTTAAAACTCTAAATGTTGAGTCCTGCGAGTCACTTGAAAGACTACCAAATCTTCCAGTGTCCCTTGAAACTTTAGATGTTCACTGTTGCCCTTCACTCCAAACTTTACCAAATCTTCCAGAGTCTCTTAAAACTCTAGATGTCCATTGGTGCTCTAAACTTGAAACTCTACCAGAGCTTCTCCAGTCCCATAAAACTCTGGATATCAGTCTCTGCACTTCACTTAAAATTCTACCAGACCTTCCCTCGTCCCTTGAAATTCTAGATGCTCAGTCATGTTCTTCACTTCTAAAGCTACCAACACTTCCCGCATTCCTCAAAACTCTTGATGTCCACAGGTGCTCTTCACTGGAGACTCTACCAAACCTTCCCACGTCCCTTGAAACTCTAAATGTTCATTGGTGCTCCAAACTTAAAACTCTACCGAATTTCCCCACATCCCTTAAAACTCTAGATGCCAGACACTGCTATTCACTTGAGATTCTATCAGAGCTTCCGCAGTCCCTTGAAACACTAGATGTCAAAGGGTGCACTTTACTTCACACTCTACCTGACCTTTCCCTAAACCTTAAAACTCTGGATGCTAGTGACTGCAAATCATTGGAGACTATATTGTTGTTCCCTTCGACGACCATTGGAAAATTGAGGGAAAACATGACACGAGTTCTGTTATGGAATTGCTTGAAATTGGATGAACATTCTCTATTGGCTATTGAATCAAATGCAAAAGACAACGTGATGAAATTTGCAACCCTCCACCTATCTACATCAACTCATCATCAGGTTGAAAATTACAATGATTATGATGTTAATAATAATCATAGTTCTTATCAAGCAATTTATGTGTATCCAGGAAGCAATATTCCAGTGTGGTTGGAGTATAGGTCTACAGAGGATTATATAATTATTGATCTCTCTTCCAATCCACCTTGCCCCCTCGTCGGTTTCATTTTCTGCTTTATCCTTTGTGAGGATGAAGTTAAAAAAGACTCTGTCAAGGGAAGACTTGAAGTTCACATCACTGTAGGTGATTGTGAGGGTGAAGGTAAACATGACAATGTCAGAAAGTATATAGATTTTGAAGGTTCGAAAATTGAATCAGAGCACGTGTGTGTGGTGTATGACCAAAGATGTTCAAGCATTTTAAATAGCAGAGCAAAAAGTCAAACAAAGTTTAAAATCCAGGTTACAATGGGACCACCAGATTATGCATCACCGCGAAGGGGTGCAAGATTCGGAGTCAGCATGGTAAAGCACTTTGGCTTACAAGAGTTTTGTTCAATGGAATTGTGTGACTCTGTGTAAATTTCATTATACAAAAAGATTTGCGCCCGGCATCATATTGTCCCAGGTATTTCCTTCTTGTGGTTTACTAAAAATTCTTGGACGTAGGTGTAATATTTTGTCATAAAGTATAATTGTTTAGCTGGTTACAAGATTCAAATTATTAACGTGGATTTGAACATATGAGGAGTTGCATCACACTGTCTACTAAAACATCTTTCATGATTTTGAACTTCTAATTAATTTCTAACACCTGAGTTCTTTACCACCTATATCAAGTTACATTGTCTCCAGCCAATCAAGTCTTGTCACTCAACAACTTGGATTCAGTTTTGTGAAATTAATTCAGAATTATCCTTGTGAAAACTATATTTTGGTTACAGAGCAAATCAAATATACAACACTCCTCCAAAGCAAATCAAATACTAGCGGTATCAAGTTATGAAAGTATTGGGACTCCTCTGTTTTCAAACTACATTTACAATTTAATAATTTGGAAACACTACACGAACCTTTTCTATCCTATTACGAATTCCACCAGTGCACTTAATTGGAAAAACACTTATGTCTGAAACAACTCAGGCGAGTTGGAAAGTGATGAGGACTTAATTATTCTACACTGCTCATATTATGAGTACACTAAATATTCTAAAGATCTTTACCTTCTTTAGAAAGTGACCAAAAGGTGAGTCATAAGGCTTTAGAGTACAACATCTTCTAACTATCTTATTACATCAAATATATTTCTTTTTTACCAGTTGAAATAAGGTGAAGTACAAATATATAATTATGATATTGTTATGTCAGTTTTTCCTTTTAGTACATTAAATCTTTGTATCTTGTATTAACTTGTATGTGTATTTTCCGCTGCTACTGTCTAAAAACTGCATTCATAAACTTACAGTATATTTTTATGCATTTTTCTATGCACCAGATTGACAGAAGGAATGAACAAATGCGAAATGGAATATTCCCAGGACTGCTCTAGGTAGTGCTTGTCTGAAATCATCAAACCAAATTCAATTGTTCCTGTCACATTTATCCCAGAGAGAGAAACTCTCAACCCTTTGGGGGATGTTGAACATTAAAATTGTAATGGTGTTATAAGAAACTTTTGCTGTCTATTTGAACTGCCTGAGTCTGAATAAAGATGCTTCTTATTGCTTACGGAGAGCTTTTATCTATTGTGATGATTCTCGTTAAGCCTATCCCAATGGCATTATCTACTTCATATCATGTCTTACTTGACTTGCTGATCCCAATTGTAGAACCTTCTTCGGTAATCGCAATAGAGAGATCAATGATGGGATCTTTCATTTTACCGTTAAAATGTAAACATGAAACCCAGTGATTTCTTTGGGTTAGAATTGTAAGATATGCATTATTTTATGATATATGTCACATATATTCTGTTTGGATTTTAGTAGGACTTTAAAATAAGAGAATGATCGAAATAATAGTAGCACGAAATCAGAGAAAGATCAAAAGTCAGAAGCTGAGCAAAAATTTATATTGAATTGGACCAATTGTTTACCAAAATTTTATAATGTATTGGGTTGTGGGTGAGTAAAAGTGTAAGTGTGAACATGTTAAACCATAAGTGAAGTCAGAAAAATTGGGTGGATGGTTGACTTTTTAGGGTTTAAACAGTTAACTTTTGGAATTAGGGGAATTCAATCCATTTGGCCTTTGGGGTAGGTTGGCCTAACTATTTTATACTGGTGAGAATCTTTAGTTTAGTCTAAAAAATCTTTAGAACGAGTTTTCCCTCTTTAGACCCATTGTGGTACAGTTTGGAATGGAAATCAAACTTACAGCCAGCACAAAACTCGCTGTCATGCCATACTGAGCGGGAGCAGTGGCTGACACTCAACTTGAGGCTACACAGAGAAGGTCTGGTGTTTCATGTGACCATGTTGAACCTAAGACTCTTCTCGCTTAGCATGGGTGTCTAGAAAAGAGGTGGATACCTTTGGAAGCTGAGGCCAAGCGTCAACATGTGATGATACTAAGCGTGAGGTTACAAAGACTCAGGATCTCTATATCTTCACGCTGAGTCCCCTTGTTTCTATTGTGTTCTTTTGCTGATTCTGAACTTGGCTGAGTTTACTTTTCTTATTGAACCTTATAATTGTGTGAATTATGTGTTGTGCATAAATATGACTTAGACAAGTTTAATTAATTATTTTTTTGAATTAAATTTGTGACTTATTCTAAATTAGGGATTTAATTTAGAATCATTAATTTAAAGTTCTCTTCATTTTAGAAAAATGTGTTTCCCCTAAAATATTTGAAAATGTGTGTCCCCTAAAATATTCAATAAGAAAATCAATCAGAGAATCTTGATGTGAACCTGCAACTTATTCTAAGATTTTTTAACTTAAACCAAGAAGAGTTGACTTTGTGTTACTTTCAATGAAATTGCAAAGCTGGCAGGATAACGCTCCAACTTGGGCAACTGTTGGCTTTAAAAACTAACAGCCAAACCATCACTTTGCTATATAATATTTTGGTGTTACTTTCAACGACATTGCTTTCTTTTTGTTTTTTCTTTTTCTGCCTGGCCGGCAGGATTTCCCACTTGCATTTACAAGAGTTTACCTTGAAATCCTGACTTAGCTATGCAATATTAATGTTTCTGTCAGTGATTGCTTTCATGTCATGATCCCCACCAACTATTCCTTTTTGGTTAAACCAAAGAAGAACTAAAGCTTGATCGGTTGAAGATGAAGGCTTAAATCCAAAGGTTTTTAATACAGAGAAGCTGGTATTGTATTTGACATAATTTTATGATTTTTCAAATTCATTCCTCCTTACTCTCTTTTTCTTTCCAATTACCTTGTGGCTCATATTTATTCCAGTGTGAAGATAGAAAAGTCCTGTGTGCACTTGTTCCAATCTAACATCATACATTGTTTTTGAGTTATTTTGGAAGTTGCATATATTGTCTTTGTTGTCTATTGTTAATTTCTTTTTCTCTTGTTTTGGTTTTTTTTTCTCAGTTTCAAAAATTGACCGACCAGTGGAAAGGAAAATATCATGTCAGATAACAACACTCTTAAAAGACCAGTAGAAGAAAAATCCATGTCAAATGATAATACTCATAAAAGACTAAAGCGTGTAGAGGAAAACTTCATGTCAGACAACAATTTTCCTCAAATAAAAAAGTATGATGTTTTTATTAGCTTCAGGAGGGAAATCCGTCACAGGTTTCTTAGCCATTTGGTTGACACTTTTAAAAGTAAGAAAGTAAATGCCTTTGTAGATGATTGGCTTGAGAGGGGAGATAAATCATGGCCATCACTTGTTGATGCAATTGAGGGATCATCCATTTCATTGATCATATTCTCGCCAGACTATGCTTCTTCGTACCGGTGTTTAGAAGAACTTGTGACAATACTTGAATGCAGAGAGAAATATGGAAGGATTGTAATCCCTGTTTTCTACCATGTTGAACCCACACAAGTAGGACAACAATCATCCCACAAATACAAAAATGCATTTTCTAAGCATGAAAGAAAATACAATTCCAAGGTACAAATCTGGAGAGATGCTTTGAATAAATCTGCTGATTTATCAGGAATTGAGTCATCAAATTATCAGTAAGCTCTTGTTCCCTATATTTTTTTTCAATATTTTCTAGCTGTTATAAAGTCGTATGCACATTTTGGCAATTTTGTTGTCAAAAAGTTGCAGCCTTTGAATTTAAAATTATTTTCAGCAGAATCTATGCTTTTTGGTCATTAATTCTGCATATATAATCTTAGTTGACCCCTTTATGAGAAAAAAGGAAAAAACCTTTTTCAGAAAAATTAATATTAATGACATTTCTTAAAAAAAAAATATTAATGACAATGATTTTAATTAACAAACGCTCATTCTCTTTGTGCATGTGTGGTTGTGGCAAAGAACTGATGCTGAACTGCTTAAAGAAATTATCAATCTTGTGCAAGATGTGCTGACAAGGTTGGATAAACCCCTGTGTAGTAACTCAAAAGGATTTGTTGGATTGGAAGAAAAAATTGCGTATGTAGAATCATTGATACGCAAAGAGCCAAACCGCACTCGTCTTATTGGAATTTGGGGTATGGGCGGTATCGGTAAAACAACCCTGGCAGAAAAAGTATTTGATAAACTACGGTTTGAATATGAAGGTTGTTATTTTTCAGAGAATGAAGGAGAAAATTTTAAAAAGCATTTGGAGAAAAATTTTTCTAAACTACTGGGATATGATGTGGAAATTGACAAACCAGATTGTCTGTCTGAAGATATTATTTGGAGAATTTGTGGGATGAAGATTCTTATTGTTCTTGATGATGTGAAAGATTCAACACATCTAGAAGGATTATTCGGAGCTCTTGCTAATTTTGGCTCAGGTAGCAGAATAATAGTAACAACTAGAGATAAGTGTGTGCTTAACCAAGCTGATGAGATATACCGGCTAGAAGAATTCTCTTTTGATGAAGCACTTGAACTTTTCAATTTGAATGCCTTTAAACAAAGTGATCAGCAATGGGAGTATCATGAGTTATCAAAAAGGATGGTCCATTATGCCAGAGGAATTCCATTAGTTCTTACTGTTTTGGCTCGTCATCTTTGTGGAGAAAATAAAGAGGTATGGAAAAGTGAGCTAGAAAAGCTTAAAAAGATGGCAAATGCAGAAGTTTATGATGTTCTGAAGTTGAGTTATGATGATCTTAGTTGTGAAGAGCAGAAGATATTTCTTGATCTTTCATGTTTCATTCTTAGATTGCAAAAAAAGGTAAAAGTGTGCTATCTAAGATCTTTATTGAAAGATGATGAGAGTGATAATTCAGTAGCTGTTGGGTTAGAAAGGTTGAAAGATAAAGCTCTCATAACTTTCACTCAGGACAATTTTATATCTATGCATGATATTTTGCAAGAAATGGGTTGGGATATTGTTCGTGGAGAGTCTACCAAGGAACCTGAAAACTGCAGGTGGTTGTGGGATCCCAATGACATCTGGGAAGCTTTGGAAAATGGCAAGGTTAAAATCTAACTAAATATAACATCTTTTGAATAAAATTTGAAGTCTTTGGTGTGAGAAATGTTGCTTTTGATGATGTTTAAATTTTTTTCTTCTACATTATTGGCAGGGTACTAAAGCCATCAGAAGCATACAAATTGACTTTTCAAAAATGAAGGAGCAAAAGTTAAGCCCTGCCAAGTTTACTACTAGTGGACTAAAATTTCTGGAAATTTATAATGGCTCACATGAATATAGTACTATTCTAGCTGAAGGGCTTCAACTAAGATTTCTTTCTTGGTATTCTTACCCTCTAACAACCTTGCCAGAGAATTTTTTTGTTGAAAAACTTGTAATATTGGAATTGCGCGGAGGGAAAATGGAAAAACTTTGGGATGGAATTAAGGTAAACATATCTCATGTTACAATTTTCTATTAATTCAATGATTATCAAGTTAACGAATTTAACACGTGTGGTATCATCATTTTCTTTCATTTTATTACAGAATATGGTGAATTTAAAGGAACTTGATCTCAGCCAGTCAGGGATGTTACAGGAGTTGCCAGATTTATCAAAAGCCATAAATCTTGAAGTACTGGTTCTCAAGGATTGTTCTATGTTGACTAGTGTGCATCCATCTATTTTCTCACTGCCCAAACTTGAGAAATTGGACCTGTTAAACTGCATGTCTCTTACAATACTTGCAAGCAACTCACATTTACAGAGCCTAAGTTATCTTAATCTTGATGGTTGCGAGAATCTTGTCGAATTCTCAGTGATATCACCAAATATGAAAGATTTAAGATTGCGAGATACAACAGTCAAAGCACTTCCCTCATCATTTGGATATCAAAGCAAGCTTACATCTCTACATCTAGGAGGAAGTTTCATTGAAAGGTTACCTTCATCCTTCTACTGTCTTGTGCAATTGCTATATCTAGAAGTAACAGATTGCAGCCAGCTTCATACATTACCGGAGCTTCCGTTGTCCCTTGAAACATTAAAGGCCACAAGATGCTATTCACTTCAGAGTCTACCTGATCTTCCCCCATACCTTAAAACTCTAAATATCACGTTTTGCAGCTCACTCCAAACTCTACCAAAACTTCCCCCATCCCTTAAAACATTAAATGTTGTAGGCTGTAATTTACTTCAGAGTCTACCAGAACTTCCCCCATTCCTTCAAAAACTAAATTTGCGAGATTGGATATCACTTCAGAGTATAGCAAAGCTTCCCCCGTCCCTTAAAACTCTGAATGTCGAGTCTTGCAGACTCCAAACTCTACCAGAACTTCCCCATATCCTTGTAGTTCTAAATCTCAAATATTGCAGCTCACTTCAGACCATACCAAAGCTTCCCCCGTCCCTTAAAACTCTGAATGTCAAGTCTTGCGGACTCCAAACTCTACCAGAACTTCCTCGTATCCTTGTAGTTTTAAATCTCAAATATTGCAGCTCACTTCAGACCATACCAAAGCTTCCCCCATCGCTTGAAACATTAAATGCCATAAGCTGCAATGAACTTCATAGTCTGCCAGACCTTCCCCCCTCCCTTAAAACTATGAATGTCAACTTTTGTGAATCACTCCAAACTCTTCCGGAACTTCCCCCATTGCTTGAAACTCTAAGTATCCAATATTGCAGCTCACTTCAGACTATAACAAAGCTTCCCACATCCCTTGAAACATTAAATACCAAAAGCTGCGATTCACTTCAGAGTCTACCAGAGCTTCCCCCATCCCTTAAAACTCTTCATGTTGAGTATTGTCAATCACTCCAAACTCTACCAGAACTTCCCCCATGCCTTAAAATTCTAAATGTCAAATCCTGCCAATCACTTCAATGTCTACCAGAGCTTCCCTCGTTCCTTGAGACCCTAAACGTCGAGTATTGCGTATCACTTCAAAGTTTACCTAAGTTTCCGGTGTCCCTTAAAGCTCTAAATGTCATGTCTTGCATATTACTTCAATTCCTACCAGAGTTTCCCCCCTTCCTTGAAAATTTAAATTTACAATATTGTGCGTCATTTCACACTGTAGCAAAGCTTCCCCCATCCCTTAGAACCCTAAATGTAATGACTTTTACATCACATCAAAGTCTACCAGAGCTTCCCCAGTCCCTTGAAATTTTAGATGTCCGTTCTAGTTCTTCACTTCAAAGTCTGCCAAACTTACCCCCATCCCTTACAACAATAAATGCTAGATATTGCTCTTCACTTCAGACTCTGCCAGAACTTCCTCAGTGGCTTGAAACTTTAGATGTCAGCTGCTGCACTTCACTTCAGACTCTGCCAGAACTTCCTCAGTGGCTTGAAACTTTAGATGTAAGAGAGTGCACTTCACTTCAGACTCTACCTAAGCTTCCCTCTTCTCTCAAAACTCTAAATGCCAACGACTGCAAATCATTGAAGACTGTAGAGTTTTCCTCTTCAACAACTATTGAACAATTAAGTGAAAACAGGACACGGGTTTTGTTCTTGAATTGCTTAGAATTGGATGAACATTCTCTAGTGGCTATCGGGTTGAATGCACAAATTAATGTGATGAAATTTGCAAAAGGCCACCTATCTACATCTAATCACAGTAATGTTCAAGATTGCAATGATTATGATGTTAATCATAGTCGTCAATCTTATCAAGCTGTTTACGTGTATCCAGGAAGTAGTGTTCCAGACTGGTTTGAGTATAAGACAACAAATGATTATATTATTATTGATCCCTCTTCAGCTCCACATTCCCCCATGCTGGGCTTCATTTTTTGCTTCATCCTTCGTGCGGGTAAATTTGGAAAAGGCTATGCCGATAGAAGACTTGAAGTTCACATCACTATAAGTGAACATGACAGTGTCCGCATGTACATAGATGTTGAAAGTTGGAAAATCAAATCAGATCACTTGTGTGTGGTGTACGACCAAAAATGTTCTAGCATCCTAAATAGAAGGGCCAAAATTCGAACAAGGTTTAAAATCAAGGCTGAAATTAGGACGGAAGATCGGTCGTCACACCGATGCAGATTCGGAATCAGCTCAATAGACACCTCCGCATATAAGAGTTTCATTGAAGATGTGGGACTGCGTAACTCAATATCCAAATTTCATTAAACAAATGGAATTTGGCTGTGCTTCATAATATTGCAGGTATTTCCTTCTCGTAGTTTACTTCGAAATTCTGATTTAGAAGGTGTGCATTTTGAAGTTATGTCTAACCCAGGTATTGTTTTATTCTATGATAATTTTTGTTTGGTTATAATATTCAAATTATTAACATGAGATCTTATATCTTAAAGTTATCATATGGGTGTCCTAAGAATTAGGAGTAAAGATTACTCAAAATACAATCAAATTTACTTCGTAGCCAACCAGCCAACTCACTCATAGAATATATACGTATTTCTCTCTCTTCACATTTTATAACTAGTTGTCTGGTTGTCTACGTATTGCAGTTGTCTACCAAATATTTTTCAAATACAATAGTATGCAAGCGTACTCAAAAGCACCAATGAACATACTCGCATGAATGTGCTGATCTTAATTAGTAAGGAATATGACCCTGGCCTGAGCAGTGATTGTGATAATTTTAAAGAAAAAGTAACGCACATTGCTGTAGTCAGTCTTCATGTTTGTAGAAATCAATACGGGGTTAGATATATATTTTGAAACTGGAATTTTTGCTTATGTTGGTGTTATCTAGATTTTTGTAGCGAAATAGCATAGAGAGAAGCTCTTTCCTTCAGCATTACCTTCTTTATCACTTACCAAAACACAGAATTTCTGAAGATGTGGCACTTTCCCTTAGCTCTGGCATCTTTGGAGTGTTGATCCTTGCGAAAGTAAAATACCTGATTGTTAACTGTGTCTTCATGTCTCAAATTCATGTAAGAGTAAAAATGTCTAGGCACGGCAACTGCTATCATACCTTTACTTCCTTAACCCGTCCACAGTGCATAAGGAAAATTTAATTGCTGGTTTCAGAAACTAGAGACAAGATACTGAGAGTAGTATATCTATTTCTTTTGTATGCTCGCAGAAAAATTAATTATCATGAATATATGATGACAGATGAGGACTATATATGTAAAATAATTTGAAATTGATCTTTTTTTTCTTTTATAGGTTTCATCCCTATACGATATATATTCCAAACACATATATACACTATTCAGATAAAAACATTGACTAATCCGATTTGCTATGTTATTCTTTCATGTTCTCTATTTCTCCTTTCTTTGTAGCAGAGGAGAGAATGGGTTGTACTTGTATTGTATAATAGAGTTTTTGTACATAAGAGTTAACATCATTTTGGAAGATGTTGATTTATTTGCTCATCTTACCATTTTGTTTTTTTTTAAGGTTGGCTGTAAAAGTAGATCGATCATGTGATGTGGAGAGATACAAAGATTTAGCAGAAGAGTTATTTGAGGCATTCAAAGTTCTCATCTATTCAACAAATCCCATTTTTCTTTATCTCTGGTGAAACTATCCTTTTCAGGGTTACTCAAAATGCATGCAAGCTCTAACACCACTATGTTCAACAAATTCTATTTGATGGCCAGGCTGCAGCAACAAAGTCAAAATTTTCACTATTAATCTCCGGAAAGTATGAGTGTGGGACTTGTTTGTCTTTGTATAGTGTCTTGTAATAGCTGCACTTGTAGTTCAGTCATTTGGCTCCTCTGTTACAGCTAATTATTCATGTTAAATGCATGTTTTGGTGTTATCTGATGAAAAATCCCAAATTCTTTGAAGACAAGGAAATGTTGATTTTGACACCAACATGTTACTGCCATAAGAAAGATGAGTGTATGGACCGAAATCCATGTGCAGAAAATGACTATCTATTAACAAGATAAGATGAACAAACCAATCAAAATAATTATAAGAGAATTTTAGTTTTTACTAACAAAAATTATCTTATGCAACCCATTCTCTCCTCTGCTAGCGAGCAAGGGGTAACCAGAGACAGTAAAATATTTTAATGTAGTGACTGCCACATGATGCCAAGATTTTCATCCACTAGAACATGATTTTTAAGTTATTCATCTGATTTGATTAATATGGTCTAGTAGTGTATAGAATTGAAGACTTAGGAGAAGAATTGAGGGCGTAGAAGAAAGTCCCTTGTCTGACAACAACTCTCCTAAAAGACTAAGGCGTGTAGAGGAAAAACCCATGTCGAACAACAAGGCTCCTCAAATAAAGTATGATGTTTTTGTTAGCTTTAGGGGTGACATCTGTGATGGGTTTCTTAGCCATCAGGTTGTGCTTTTAAAAAAATCAAATAAATGCCTTTGTAGATGATAGACTTAAGAAGGCAGAAGATGTAGGACCATCACATTTTGGGGCTATTGAAGCATCCTCGCGATCTTCACTTTTATACATGCAAGATCTTCATTTATATACATGCAACAGACCCTATCTCTAGGCGACATGAGAGGCGACGTGAGATTTCCAATACACACCCCTCACGCCAAGCGTGGAGAATGAGAGGCGACGTGAGATTTCCAATACAAACCCCTCACGCCAAGCGTGGAGAAAGTGTTCTAATATCGGAATGACAACGGAGCATGATAAACCTACCACACAATCTCTGACAACGGGGCACAACCAATCTCCTATAATGGAGTGTAATCCTCGACAATGGGATATAAATAATCCTAGGAGAGGCTTTGGGTTATGGCCTAACACAACCCTACAAAGCCAACTTAAAAAATGAGGATTGTTCCTTACTTATTTACATGCAACAGACCTTATCTCTAGGCGATGTGGGATTTTCATCAACCAATGGGAAGAATCTTGACAATGGGGCGCAAAAGGAAGAATCTCCGACAATGGATCGCAAAAGGAAGAATCCCAACAACGGGGTGCAAAGGGAAAAATCTCCAACAACAGGTTGCAAAGGGTCCTAGGATAGGCTTTGATACTATGTCAGAAATGCGGGTGATGGATCTAACTCAACCCTACAAAAAACCAAGGTGAGGACTGTTTCTCACTTGTATACATGTAATAGATTCTATCTCACTTATATACATGCAAGAAACGAATGCATGCAGCCTCGGTTATTTCAACCTTGGTGGTTCTAGGAATCTTACTGTATTCTCAGTGACATCAGAGGATAAGAAAGAACTGAGATTGAATGGGACAAAGCTCAAAGCACTTCCCTCATCATTTGAACAACAGAGCAAGCTTGAATTGCTAAATCTATGTGCAAGTGAAATTGAGAAGTTACCTTCATCCATCAACAATCTTACACAACTGCTGCATCTAGACATAAGTTATTGCAGGAAGTTTCAAACAATAACAATGCTTCTTCTTATCGCAACACGCAAGGTTAAGTTGGATAAATTTTTTCCCCATAAATCTTCAATATAGTTGGACATTTTATATCAATAAATAACAAAATTGTTGTAATAAATTGTTGATTTAAGTAAAGTAAAATATTTATTTTTACTATCATGTAATAATATTTTTAGCTAATTTTCAAAGAATAATTTATAATAATAAAATATTTGAATTTTTTTCATATTTTTCCACTTAAATATATGGGGATATCAAAACATGAATTATGGAACAACTAATTTTATTGTATTTAATATTATATAGATATTGATAATATAAGAAAAATGTTGAAAAGTAGTGGAAGTTTGAACAACAGTCCAAGTACAAAGGTTGTGAACTTTTAGTCAATGAAAGAGAACAATCGAGCAAAAATGGAATAATTTCTTTGAGGAGAGAAATTTTTTCTGAAACTATTGGGAAAAGATGTGAAAATTGACACACTCAATTCATTGCCCACTTATATTGCTAGAGGAATTGGTCATATGAAAGTTTTTATTGTTCTTGATGATGTGAATGATTCAGATCACGTAGTAAAATTATTGGGAACTCTTGAAAATTTTGGTTGGGGTAGTGCAATAATTGTAACAACTAGAGAGGAGCATGTCCTAAATTCTAACGATGCTCATGAGATATACCAAGTTAGCGGATTCAATTCTGATGAAGCACTTGAACTTTTCAGTTTAAATGCCATTAACCAAATTGATTATCAAGGGGAGTACCATGAGCTATCAAAAAGAGTGGTCCATTATGCCAAATGCATTCCATTAGTTCTTACTTTTTTTGGCTTGTTTTCTTCATGGAAAATTTAAAGAAGTATGGGAAAGTGAGCTTGACAAGCTTAACAAAATGCCTCTTAAAAATGTTTATGAGGTTATGAAACTGAGTTATATATGATGATCTAGATCTCAAAAAGCAACAGAATTTTCTTGATCTTGCATGTTTCTTTCTTAAATTGCATAGAATGGTAAAAGTGGGCAATGTAAAATCGTTAATGAAAGATGAAAGAGATATATAATTCAGTGATTGTTGGGTTAGAAAGACTCAAAAATAAAGAAACTATTTATACTGAGAAGCATTCAAGAAAGGACAGATAGATAAAGTTTAAATCAAATTAAGGAGATGTAAGATGAAACAACATCAACAAGCATATGGAGCTGCTTATATGTTAACATATAAATTCATAACAAAACAAGTGATCCAGAATCTGTATCAGGTTATCAGCCATCATGCTCTTTCCAGATAAGATGCATATAGCTTTTAGTTCCTGGTTTTGCAATGGGTATAGTATTTTTCATCAATTGATTAGTGGCCAAGTATACATAACAGTTCAACTACGTTGAAAAGGGTAACGTAATTGTTAAGGTTACAATTTCTCTTACGCAGATCTTTCTGTCTGTACCTTTCAGAGACAAGTAAAAAATAAAAGCGATGTGAGGATGAGAATAGCACAAATTTTAAAAGCAAATATACTGGCAATGAACAATTTTAAGTGGTAAAAAGTTTAAACCTTAAAGGATAATAGCAGATATCAAATCTGAATTGAATGAGTAAATCATCAAATTCCTAAATTATTATATTTTTTCTTAAATAGTGTATAAAATGTTATAAATTATATGAATAATCCATATAATATTAAAATTATACTCAATTAGAAAATATAAATAGTAATCATGGGGACAGAGTTGATAAGTCAATGTACAATTCTCTTGCATAGAAAACAAGATCAAATTAATTTCCATTATCCCAAAGTGGTCGACCAACCAAAGTGTTTGTTAACATTTCAACATCAATTGAAATGTTTGGATATGCAGTGGTTGAATAAAACATATTGGAAAATTTAAAAGTATAAAATATAAAATATCTATCATTATCCTAATATGATACAATATGACTGCTATATTATGCTATAAGCTTTAGGCTATAGTATATATGTTGTTAGCAGTTACTAGTTAGGTAATGGATTGAAATCCGAGATAACGAAAATGAAGAAGATCTCATGAAAAAAATTAAGAGATGTCAAGATGAGCTAAGAAATTAAATATATAAGATCATAGAATAACTCAAAGCAAAGCATATATGCAAAGTGAAGTTACCAGAAAAAGTTGAATACCTATTTATGATGTAAAAAGTCATCTTACAGCTATTTCTATTGACTAATGATAAGTGGTGGCATTTAAATATTCGTCTAGTTTAAGCACAAACTCTTGCCATAAAGAAAGCTACTTCACTATAAATAAAATGTGAAAAAAAAATTATACATACATTGGGAGAATAGAGACATGGACATTGGTAATATTATGATCAATTCAACAATTACCCTAAAATTTCAACACTCACCATGATAAAACAAAAACTAGACATGCACATTCCTAAAATATTAAGACAAAAATGTGTATCTTGGTTAAATTTCATATCAAAGTATACAATATAGTAAATGGTGGTGAAGAGAAAATTTTAAGATTGAAAACTATGATTAAGAAGTGTATTTTTCTTCTATGTATGTAAGAAATTAAGCATCCCACGTTTCTATCTTTTCCTTTATTGCCGACTCATACTTTTTTTGCTTTTCAAAATTCTTTCACTCGTTTTCCTTTCCTCCTCATCTTTCAGCCTTAAAAGGCCAAACAATTGGGTCATGAAAGGGCCAAAGTGTCCTTGTCTAAGCTTCAAATTACAAATTAAACCATAGTCAGTTAGTGCGTTACAAAGAGTATGACCCTAGAAATTGTGGGGTCCCCTAATAATCACCCATATTATCCGGACACAAAGTGTCAAAGGTTGCGACTCTTGAGTTAATTTCAGGTTCACCTAGAGGATTGTGTAATTTGTGTTTGCCAGTGGGGTGTCTTTGTTTTTGTCTTTGCTTTGAGTTTGTACAAATTCATGTAACTGGCATGCATGATTCATTCACAATTCATTTGGCTTTCAAGATTATGTGTTTTACATAATATTTTGATTTTGTTGAAGTTTATTGATTTCAAATTGTTAAAGAGAATAAATTAAAACAACATTTCTTGAAATTTCATTTAACATGGAAAATATTATACTAACATTAATTATATTTTTAAAAATATTACATTGAAATTCTCTCAAATCTTAGAAACACCCTTGAGGGAGATGAAAATAATGATTAAAAAGAGAAAATGATGATGTAATGATAGAAAATTATAAAAAAAAGTATTAATGTAATTTGCTCTAAAAAGAATTATGAACAAAAAAGTTTATGAAGTGATTTTAAAAATTCTTTGATTCTTCTTTCTATTAAAAGAAATAGTACAATAAAAGGAAAACCAGACCAATAATAGTACAAAGTTATTGTGATGATTTACCTATGTAAAAATTTATGATGCACGTATTAATTTGGATTACAAGATGCATGTGGTGAGATAAACGACCTTACACATGAAAAATATCTACTGAAAAAGGTCCATTCTTAAATGGATTAATTAAGCATTGAGGAATGTTTAGAGATTAATCTTTAGTTCTCAGTTGAGAAATACCTTATATTCAAGAAAAGAATTGTGGACGGCAAAATTAAACGATAAAATAAAAAAATCTATAACTCTAAAATTATTAGTCTTTACACACTTTTAATATGCTTTGTAAAATATTATCAAGTGAACTTTAGGAAAATTACTTAAGCAACAAAAAAAATGTGTGAAAATGAAATTATTTTTAAAGAAACAATTGTCTATTTAAAAATATCTTTCAAAGATAATAAATAAAAAGTAGATAATAATTTCTGTGCCGATAGTGCATTAAAACATTTTTCTACTGTTATTCAATAAAAATTTATTACATATAATGAATTTATTGATTTTTTATAAAAACAAATATCTAAAAGATATATATCATAAATTAGTCAATAGTATAAATCTGTTTTACACGTATATATATATATATATATATATATATATATATATATATATAACTCAAATGAAAAATTATCTATTTCAAAATTAATTAAACTACAAATTTGTAAAAAAAAATATATATATATATTAGACTAATCTAACAAAAAGAGAGAGAATACACCTCTTGATTTTCTAAATAATCCACTTCATTTTACTCCCAAATCATATTAATAATGTAGTTTGTTTTATTTCATTTAAAAAAGAAAAATTCCAACTAGTCTATTTCTTGATATCTAAAGATCTCTAACAAAACTTACTTAATTGAACCAAATTGACCATAATGACTATTAACAACATTATTGAGCTTATGATAGTTGGGTCCCATTAATGACACATTTTGACCAGTCCCTTTCCCCAAAATACTTCAACTAATAAAAAACAAAAATTCTTATTTGAGTTTCAGCCATAAAAATCAACTTAACTAGTGGTAGTCTTGTAATTCCATGCAACATGGATGGCAATCACTCTGACATGTCACACTCTCTTCTATCTCCTTCTTCCTTTATTAGCTCCCCAACCTCAACCTCAAACTTGAGCTTTTATTTTTGTCTCTCTTTTTTTTTTCTTCTTTCTCTTTCTCTCTTTTAATATACCTTGTTTTCTTCCTCATTGTGTTTTGACCGTTGCTTTTTTCTCAACGTCTTTTTCTGTTCACACATACACACTCTTCTCTCACTTATTCCTTCTCAACTTTTGTTTGTGATCAAAA
Organism: Hylodesmum podocarpum; assembly: GCA_026586105.1. NCBI lineage: Eukaryota > Viridiplantae > Streptophyta > Magnoliopsida > Fabales > Fabaceae > Hylodesmum > Hylodesmum podocarpum. Next base: position 1,688,722 of record JALJEV010000493.1, on the reverse strand, counting down.
CACTGTCTTTTTCCTTCTCAGGTGTGTTTCTTCCTTAGTTCTTGTTCTTAACCAAATCCTACGTTAGCATGTGTTTGTCTTGTTTTTTTTTTTCACCTTAGTCCAAGTATCACTTTGTTTGGATGTTAGAAGCATGAAACTGAAAAAGGGTGTGATGAAAAATTTTGTCTTCCTCAAAATGGGTACTTTGTTTTTATGTTTATCAGCTCTTTTATGCTTTGTTTTTGCTTTATTTTAGTCTTTGTTTTTGTTTTGTATGTGTAGAGGTTTTGTCTTTTGGTTTATTGTTCTATGTATTTTACTAAATTTATATTTATGTTGTTTTACATTTGGTCTTCTGTTAATTCAGCTAATTGGTAACTGCTTTAGTGTCTTCCTTTTGTTTTTACTATTTGTTTTTTCATTTTGAAGGTGATTTTGTTTGGAGGCTTAAGCTGATTTTTTTTTTCCTTTTTTGTTTCTGCATTTGGAAAATTAAAAAATCCCAGATGCAAAGTTGTGTGCTTTCTTCTTGTATTCTGGTAGAGCATGGTTTGGTTTTCTGGAAATCATAGATGAAGAGGTTTTCTGTTAGTGTTAAGCATGCATGTCTTTTCATCACCCTTCTTCTGGCTTGGAAATAAAGAAAAGCATCAAATTTGATTAACATTGCTAGGACATTGCTAGGTTTATTTGTTTCAACTATAATACATATTTGATGGAATTTTAGTATGTGGTATTGAACTTCTCTATTTGTGACAGATTTATGATTTCTTTATGAATCTGGTGAGGCATAAAGAAAGGTTCTCCTTTAATTTCCATTTCAATGCAAAATTGAGGCACTCATTCATAGGGGTCTAAGAAGAGATGGGATGTTCACATTCAAGGTTGGATGATGAAGAGGCAGTTAAGCTTTGTAAAGACAGAAAGAAGTTCATCAAGCAAGCTGTTGAACAAAGAACTCGATTTGCCACTGGACACATAGCGTACATAGAATCTCTAAAGAGAGTTTCAGCAGCACTTCGTGATTACATTGAAGGCGATGAGCCTAGAGAGTTCTCATTGGACACAGTCATGACCCCACCTTTCACACCTGTGAAGAAGAAAACTGGCCCAGGATTGATTCCCATATCAGCAAAACCCTTCACAACAACAGCAACAACAATTGAGTTCGGTGTTGGACCAAACTCTACTTTGAAAGTGAATTACCTTAGACCAGGTGGTAACCCTGCAATTTCAATTGAGGAAAGGCCTCAATCCCCAGAAATGGTTCGGGTTGAATCATATTATCCTCCTCCAATGCAGCATTATGGCATTGACGGTTTCTTCAACATGCAATCCTCACCAGCAAATCCCTCAATTTTTGCTTACTCTCCAAATAATAGGCTTAATATCCCTCCCCCTTCACCCCAAGCTTCTCAATGGGATTTCTTTTGGAACCCTTTTTCATCATTGGACAGTTATGGTTATCCTGCAAGAACTAGCCTTGACCACACTGCCGTGGATGATGAATACAGAGGACTTAGGCAGGTTAGAGAAGAAGAGGGAATACCGGACCTGGAAGAAGATGAAACTGAACATGAAGGTTATGTTAGAAAGACAAATGTAGTAGAAGAGAGAGCTAGACATGATATGAACTCTTACAAAGAAGAAGTTATTGTTGAAGATGTTGATGAGGAAGAGGAAGAGGAAGAGGAAGAGGATGAGGAAGAGGACGAGGACGAGGAAGAGGAGGGAACAGACATTGAAGATGAAACTGAAACTGAAACCGAGCATGATGCCAAAGATTCACAAGCTCATGGTAGTGCAAGTTTTGAAGTATCAAAAGCTCAAGCTGCAGGTCATATTCAATCCAGACATAGGGAAATGGCAATTGGTAAGCAAGAAGCTTTGGAAGAAACACCAGGCTTTACTGTTTATGTAAACCGAAGGCCAACAAGTATGGCAGAAGTGATCAATGATCTTGAAACTCAATTCACAATCGTCTGCAATGCAGCCAATGAGGTCTCGGCAATGTTGGAGGCCAAGAAATCTCAGTATTTATTGACATCTAATGAACTTTCAGGTTTGATGGAGACAAACAATTTATATTTTCATTTTGTTGCAAGTGTACTTTCATGTTCATGCTTTCCATTTTGTCAGAATTATAATTAAAGTCCTTACAAATGAAAAAGAATCAATTAACAGTCTCAAATTTAATATATATATATATATATATATATATATATATATATATATATAGATATAATATATTGAAAAAAATCATTTTTCATGGAGATCTCACCATGAATACATGGTTGTATTATACATCCAGAGAGCATCTTTTATGTTTCCAAATCCTCATTTGGTTCTAGGGAATTGTTTTTCTCAGTCCTGTCTGTCTGTAAATTCTAAGGAATATAAATGAGTTATATTTCATTTGCAGCATCAAATTTGTTGAACCCTGTAGCTCTGATTCGCTCAGCTTCGTCCCGCTCTTCTTCATCAAGATTTTTGGTGAATTGTTCAAGCACTGGCAAGGAAGGCTGTCAGGGCACTAAGGATCTCACAGAGGAACATTGTATGTTATCCGGTAGTCATCATTCCACTTTGGACAGATTAAATGCATGGGAGAAGAAGCTCTACGAGGAAGTCAAGGTATATCACTGAACTTATTGCTACTTAAAAATGCCAAAAAAGTTGGTGCTTATGTTCCATGGTGCAATCAATTCAGAACTTAAGTTTTTTGCCCATTTTCTCAATTATCTAAGACTCTGTAGAAAACCCTTCAGATTCTGAGGGATGAACAAAATCAAGGATTCACTCTTGTAATTGATTCATCAATGGCAAATACACTTCTTAGTTCTTATGGTAATTACTAGAAAGCTTAAATAAGATAACTTCTCATAGTAGTTTGTGTTTGAGTAATCATAAAAGAGGTTCTGCTTCAACATAATGTGAAAATTCACTGCCTCGACAAATTAGCAAAAACCCTTCTATTAGATGTTTAACAGGATTAGGAAAAAATGATAGCAGAGGTCAACTTTGACCATTTAAATTATGTTCCATTATTTTTCTTTTGGTACTTTTTAAAAATTGTATATTCTTTTATTATTGTTACAGGTCATTATGCTTGTGATCACATACAGTTTTATTTTAATGTTGGGAAACTTATTAGTTACTGTGGCCACTTTCTTCTTCAACAGTCTGGAGAACGTATCAGAATTGCATATGAGAAAAAATTGAAACAGCTCAGGAACCTTGAAGTAAAAGGAGAGGACCCTTCTTGTGCAGATAAAACAAGAGCAGCCATTAGAGATCTAGATACCCAGATAACAGTTTCAATACACTCAGTTGAAGCTATTTCAAGGAGAATCGAAACTCTAAGGGATGAAGAGTTGCATCCCCAACTTCTTGAATTGGTGCAAGGGTATGCTTAGAAGTTTTATAACCCCATATATCTTTGTTTTCTAGATGAGCTTTACCCTCTTCTGCCAAAATTGGAACTATTTTCTGCCTTCAAACATACTGTTAATATTTTCATTTGGTTCTCTAAGAAAAAATAGGACTGATAGACTTTGTTTGGTACTATTGACAAAATTTCAGATGAAGTCATTCTTAATGACATGTATAGTTGATTACCAAAATGTTTCATTACCTTCAGCAATGCTTGATATTATAATTTTCCTACGTCACTCAATGCCATCAACTTGCTGAGCAAAACTCCAAGTGGAGCCTTCAAATTTACCTAACTTCTACTTAACCTTCGCTGGGTTTCTAGGACCTCCATAATATTTGATATGTATGCTTGGATTTTACTTTCTGCATGAGCCACATTGTAAGGAAAACAGGCATCTATCTTGTGAAAATGCAGATATATCATACTAGCACTGCTTGTAGTTACTTAAAATGTTATCCTCGCTGATTTATCAATATTATACAAATGACAGGATGGAAAGGATGTGGAAAGTGATGGCAGAATGCCATCAAACACAGAAGAGAACCTTAGATGAAGCTAAGATTCTTCTAGCTGGCACTCATTCCAAATTACATGTCAGAAAACAGTCTTCCATGTCAGTGACTGATCCAAACAGGCTGGCACGTTCAGCCTCCAATCTTGAATTCGAGTTAAGGAACTGGAGAAACACCTTTGAGTCATGGATCACTTCTCAAAGATCCTACATTCGTGCACTAACTGGATGGCTTCTTCGGTGTATGAGATCCGAGCCTGATGTATCAAATTTACCATGCTCTCCTCGCAGGTCCAGTGGTACTCACCCTTTGTATGGTCTCTGTGTTCAGTGGTCAAGGCGCCTAGATGCCATACATGAAAAGAAAGTGCTTGATGGCTTAGACTTTTTTGCAGCTGGAATGGGGTCCCTCTATGCACATCAATTGAGAGAAGATTCTAGGACAAACTCATTTAGATCAAAACAAAGTAATGGGGGTATGGAAATGGTGGAAGTTGGTGAGGTGGAAGAAGTAATGGCTCCTGAGAAACTGGCTGAAGTTGCTATTAAGGTGCTTTGTGCAGGAATGTCTGTTGCTATTAGCTCACTAGCAGAGTTTGCTTTGAATTCTGCTGAGGGGTACAATGAAGTTGTTAAGCAAAGGGACAATGTGAAGTGTCAACACACTACTTCTAGTGAGACTAGAACATAGAGGTCTCACATTTTGTGTTAATTAGTTTAGGCTTGTTTAGAGATGGGTATCTGAGAATGTAATTATGTATTCAACTAACAAATACAAAGGGTAGAATAGCTAGGGCAAATTGCACCGAATATTTTTAAAATGGATTTTCTTTCTCGTTTTGTCATAATCCATTGCTCTTCAAAAATAAGAAGGGATTAAAAAAATGAAAAATATTTGGAGGGAATAAAACCAACATTCTCGGATAAAACAAGGAATTAAAGACTTGTTTGACTAAGTAATGATTTTGGCCTGGTAAATCATTTTTAATTTAAAATGTTTTAAAAAGATTTTTAAATTCATATTTTGTCATTCCCATCTTTTTTAAATGTCTATTATCTACTTAGGATGTACCAAGTTAATTTGATCTATTGTGTCTCTCATTTGTCATCGGGTAATATAAACACTCCACTGTATCAACATGAAATAATAATAATATCAAATGTTTGAAATAACACCACATAATTATAATTAATCATTTCCCATTTTACAAATAAATCTATAAACTAATCTTATAATCTTTTCTTGCATCATCATGTATTGTTGAGTTTTTCCACTTTTTTTTACCAGATCATATTCCCAGAATTGCTGGAGAAATTTGGGCTACTCACAACGGGAAAATAGTTTCTTATGCAAAGGCATAATCCTTCGTTGGCTTGTCTATAAAAGGGCTGGTACCTTTGGCACCTCTATCTCACAGCATGCAAAAGATAACAGTATAAAACCCCTCCCAAAATTTACATGTACAAGGCTGATAGCATATAGCTATTTCTTTGAAACAATGATGAATCTACTGAAATCAAAACTCATAAACCTGCACCGTTTTCCAATGAAAAAATATAGCTACTACTGAGAAGAAACGATGACCAATCTACCGAAATATTCAACTCATGGAAAAATGGATCCTGTAATAGGAAAATTTTATGCGAATGTAATTTGCCATACTTCTAAATTTGGATCGTACACAAGAAAAGGAGGTGCATCTTCAACATGCAGTCAACCATGCTTTGTGTCACTGAGAGAAAGATAAGCAAATGAATGCATTTTCATTCATTGTAACCATAGCCTACATCGCCATCATCTAAGTCCATGTCAGCATTATTACTATATCCTGACATGACACTGAGGAAAAGGACCACAGCAACCAGTTGAGCTACCACAAAATATTTAGCCCTTCTTCTAAAGGTTTTCTCTTCCTTTGTTTGTGGCTGTCTTTTGGATTGCCTCTTGGTCTTTGAACCTGAGAAAATAATGACAAATCAAACTACATTAAGGACGACAGAACATAAGATATTCAAATAGCAAATTAAACTGTATCAAAGCAGATAGCATATAGACATTTTTTACTTGATTAATATATATTATTAGTATAACAAATAGTTTTTATTCTAAAAAGTAAAGCACCATAAATACTACTAGCAATTCAAACAGAGAGTTAGGATTTCTATAGCAGTTATTGAAAGTAAAAAGAAAAGGAAAAGAAACATGCAATAGTTACACTTGTCAATGAAATCCATCAAACAAATCCTAAAATATCTTAATTGAAGCTGAACGACCTTTAGATGCTGATGATGAGGGTTCAGCATTGGTAGGAGAAGTATCAGCTTCTATGAGTTCTTCCTTAAATTGTTGCAAATATCTCACTAAGTTGGCATGTTCCAAAAAATTGGTCCGCAAAATTGATGATTCCTGGTAGTACACAAATGCAGGAACAGAAGTTAAAACTTCTGCCTCAATAAAATAATTCTTATATCTTCTAGTAAGCAATTACTGCTAGCCGTTTACACAAACGGAACACTCTTGGGAGCAAAAATTAGAAAATAAGAAAACATATAATTTATGATGTTCATTGAGTGGAGAAGTCAGACATCTCAAGGGTAGAACAATGCAATAACTACTACTGAAGTACAGAGGATTACAAAACTTTTGTTAACTGCATGAGTTTCCCCATTCAAAATTATTTCAGTATCAGGATATTCTTCAAGAATAACATTTCCCAACATGGAGAAAGCAAGCAAGGAATCACAAATATCAATCTCCCATTTGCTCAACATCTCATCATTACAAGTCTAAGCTGAAAATTATCCATCCAGTGCCCCTTGTTTTCAAATTAAAACCCTTATAATTTTTCTTACATTTTATACCAAAGACAAATGAAATCCAAAAACTTCCAAATAGAGCTGATGACAACCTAGAATAAATGTTAGGTCTCCAGTCTAACACTTATAATAATAAGTAATAACATCAAGCATAGAATTGGGGAATTGAAGTTGTCAGAAAGATTGAAAGTTTATGCCCATTCTTTAATTGTCTCCAGCATTTGTGTTTATTTATTCAGATTTAAATAACTTATAAATGAGGGCTAGCCTTGTCACAATGGTTAGGTCGCTGCCTTCTGAACAGAATGCCATGGGATCAAATACTGAAAACAGCCTATTGGCTTCGAAGGGTAAAGGGCTGCATATTTGACCCAACCTCCCCATCCCCCTCCCCCTCATGATTCCATTGGGTAGGAGCCTCATGATTAAAGAATTGTCCTCAATACATGTCAAAATTAGGTATTTGAACTCTTGGAATTGGAAAAACGCCTTATACAGTAATACTCTGGATGGATTCCTAATCATCTCTTTATATCTATCCTTCTTTCATATAATTACTAGGTAATGGAAAATTCTTTTGCACCAATTCACTTTTAGCCATACCTTTTTACCTTAGTGACACACTAAAGCACACTCTAGAGCATTACTGAATGTGTACTTTTTTTATAACTTTTGTGTTTGTAACTGTCAAGTCTATCTTGGTTCTTTTTAATAAATAGAGAAAGAGAAGGATGAGGAGGGCAGCCAGAGTTATTTAGTTGGTTATGGGAAGGGAGAGGCCAAGCTCTCAAATCCTTGGTAGAGAAAATCTGTCTAATCTATCCTATTTCACTTAAACTCATTCTTTCTCTCTAGATTCTGTAATCCTAACATTATAAATCAGGTTCTGGGAAGTAATATAGATCTGAACAGTTTCATTCCTATTAATTATAACCAGTTTCTAACACAGTCCTGTTGATGAGTTAAGAAAAGGAGCAAATTATAACATTACATATGGAGAAAGGCTTTGAAATCAAAGTGGTTTTCATTAAGTAGGAGAAACAAGGAGAATATGGAATAAAAGTTTGGCAAGAAACAAGTTACAATGTTTCATACGTGCAAACAGGAAAGCACATCATAACATAAGCTGTGGTTGAAGTATCTTGTACCTAACTTACAAAGTAATTGGGGGAATTGAGAAGGATGTAACACACGGAAAGTATGCTTAGTTGATGAAATGAAAGAAACGTTTTCATGCATAATTTTTTGTCAGAATCATGGCATAATTGATAATGTAACTCACAGGTAAAGCTTGATGGACGACAAAAGCATGTGCAAGAAAAATAGCATCCAAGCTGGATGGCCTGCATAACAGAATAAAGCATGCAAATACATCACCAGGAGCTCAAAGTCAAAACTTGACCTCAACATGAAAATCACCCAAAATGGTAGAACATATTGCTCTAACAATATATAACTTTAACATATAATGTGGCCAGCAGAGTCACCTGTTTTCAAAAAGGTATTTGTGTTCCCCTAACAAAGTTGACAGAGCATCATATGCGGCGTTTGCTCTTCCATAAATCTGTTGATCAAAGACAGTTCCATATGATTACCAAAATTACATAGAATACACATACTCACATACATTAAACAAAAGGAAATTATTAGATGAAAAGGTAAGAAACTAATCAAAAAAAAATCCTAAGAAAATGGAACAGGACCGAAAACTTTTCAGTCTCCATGTCATCAGAGCAAGCATCAAGACTAAAGAGAAACTAACCTCTTCTTCCTTTACTTCAGCATTCTCTTTACTTATCTCATGTTTCTGTTTTACCCAGTGAGCTTTCTTCCAAAACAAGACCTTCCCTATAGTCCAGGGAAGGTCAGAATAATAGATGTTATAAGCGGTGGAACCATCACACCCAACCCACAGTTCATACTCAAGTGCATCAGCAAGCCAAGTGGTAAGCATCACCTTGGTTGGTATCCAACCAGTGAGAGAAGAAACCCCACTATCTAAATCACCCACATCCCTTTTCAAACACTCGATGATACCCTCCTTCTCATTATTATATGCCACACTATCACCACCTTCAAAGTAAGGAATCTGATCTAAACACCACAAAACACATCCAAAAAAGAAAAATAACATCAAAAACATGAAATCAAACAAATTCAATACACCCATATGCCAAAAAATAACAGAAATAATAAAAAGAAAGAAACTTCATCAGATGGGGTATGAATGTAACTAAGATTACCCACCCAGAAGCCTCAAACACAATCAAATGGTTAAAAGGCCTAAACTTTTAAATAAAGGGGCAATTAGTATATTATTGTTATGGTAAATAAATAAGCAATTTTTATTTTGTAGCATAGAAGAAATGATGAAAATTGAGGATTACCAGAATCAGGGTAGTTGAGATGGTATTCTAAGTTGAAAGGAAGTTGAGAAAGCTTGAGAAAAATGTAAGCTGATAAGCATTGAGGGCAACCAGTTGGGAGGCCAAAACATGGTTTTCTAACAACAAGTGTGTTCCTTTGTGTGCTCTCATTCGGTTCCGTTGCCATGCATGAGAAGAAGAAGAACAACAACAACAACAAGTGGAAGAAAAAGAAGAATGTGATGAAAAGTGAACACTGAAGCCAAGTTTGTTTGTTACATAGCAGAGGAGGGTTTAGGATGTGAAAACCAGGGCTAAGTTCTTAATTGGTAGCTGCTATTCCCACATTCGATTTTGCTAAGTTTACCACTATTTTCTATTCTTGGGTGTGCAATGTCATTTTTACACTTCTTGACTTAAAATCGTTCCCTTACATACCCCTTCCTTTCCTCTGTTCATCTCAATTAGGACTCGGAAAAAAAACATGGACCCACCGAATCCGAATAATTCAAAATGAAAAATTAGGGTTGTTGTTCGATTAGAGGTGATCGAATTAGATTGAATTAAAAAAAAATATATATTTTTTAGATTGAGTTGGTTGAATTTGAAAAAAATTCTCGTTGAAGACTGAATCCACCAACTGTATAATAAAAATATATTATATTTATATCATGATATTAATTTTGATATTTACGTGAAGGTATTTTAATTCTTTAGTTTCAGTTGCTTGTATTTACTTTTTTACATCGTATGTAATAGAGTTTCACTTTATTAGTGATATATTAAAAATAAAATTTATTTATTGTATTGTATTATTCTTTCTTATTTTTAAAACAGGATTTAACTATATTATTTGTTGGTATACTTTAAGTTTAAACACAAATTAGAACTAAGTGACTTACCTTCTGTTCCCTCACAAGCTAACAAGGAAAATGGTTATGATTAATCTTTGAAAAAGTTCACATTTAAAAAGTGAGAAACAACAATAATTTGAGTGATTTAAATTTCTCTTGTGAACTCCATTACAAATGACTATCACAATATGGTAAGAAGGATCTATAAAGTTATATTTGAAGTAATTTATCTCCTCCAATCCAATTTTGACTTTAAATGAATTCACTGAAACCCAGAAGTTTAACAATTGTTTCTGTTGTCCAATGTAATATTCATGATTACAAAATGTTTTATTATACTGTAATTATCTCAATATTATACATTTTTTACCGGCATAAATAAGACAAAATGATCACAATATATTCATGACAAACAAGAATAAAATACCTAATGCTTGAAGTAGAATTAAGAATCTTAAAAAAATAATTATAATCCAGTTATATAAAATAGTAAAGATACATAAGTCGCATAATCTTATCGAAAATGGTATAAATGATGATAAAATTTAAAGGTTATTATATATATTTCACTTACTATTTATCAAATTAATAATTGAAATCTTATTTAGTAATTAAAATATTTTTACACTTAACCTACCGACTTTTTAAATAAAGAACCAGCGGATAAGTATTTATTTATTAATAAATTTTTTAATATAGTCTTCTAACACCCTTTTAATTATTAATTTTGAAATTTATAATTTTTTTTCATAAAATTCACTTTTCATTTAATAAATTTCTCTCACAATTTAACTTTTAATAAATTTTAATTAATAATAAAATATGTTTTAAAAAAAACCTATAGTAGCGATGTGTTGTAATCCTCCACGTTAAAATGCTCCTTTTTATGAGGAATAAAACACTCCCTGTATCTAACTCTATTTTAGAACATTAACTAATAATTAAACACTTAATAAATTCTATTTTTAATAAATAAATCCCAACAAAAATATATATAAAAAAAAAAAACTTCCTGAATAACAATATCCATCAAAAGTAAACCTTCCTAATTAGAATTACTTAATCTTTACTTAAACCAATAAGTATCACTACAATATTTACTTTCTCACTAAACTTCCCTAATTAGAATTATTTACGACAATAATTGTTGAATTGTTAAGACTAGTTTCCATGTTTGTCCCATTCTGCTTCACAGGACAAAGACCTAACACAAGAAATAGCAAAATCAGAACTATGCGTCCAATTACTGCTTTTCTTTTTATCCGTTCCCTTACAAACAAACGCACTCACTCACCAAAACAAACCTTCAAACTTTCTTCTCTTCTCTTTATATATTATTTAAACAAACAACGAATAATTATAAATAAAAAAAAATAAAAAAATCCTCTGCTGCTCATTCTCACTGCACCCTTACGTTACACCTTCTCCAAAACTCGAACCTCTCTCTCTCTCACTACGCGCGATGAATTAGGGTTTTGAAACAGTGATTCTTCACCACCTTAGGTTCTCTTTTCTCTCTTTCTCTCTTTTGATTCTGGAGTTTTTTCTCTTCTCTCTCTCTCTCTCTCTCTCTCTCTCTCTCTGACTGTGTTTGCATGGAATTTAATTTACTTTGTTTTTGTTCGTGTGTTATGGTGATGATGATCGTGGTTGGTTTCTTGAACTGTGTGCCGTATGCTAGCGAGTTTGCGTTTGTTTGGTCAACGACAGAGAATATCGTTATCCGTCCTTTGTTTCAGCATGGAAACGAGTTTGTTTGTTGTGTAGTGTGTTTAGTTTTTTTTTTTTTTGTTCCTTTTTATGAATTTTTTGTTTCTTTTTTTAATTTGAATATGGATGTATAGGGTTGCTCTTGATTTTTTCTCTTTGTGTAATTTGTGGTTTGGTTAAGTGGTTGTTGTTGTTGTTGTGCATGGATGCTTGACGTCACAATTGAAGCTCCTGTTTAGTGTTTTGTTGGATTTTTTTTCCATTTGCTTTGAATTGTTACTTTATATTTGTTGTTATTTGGTTGTGTTAGTTGCTATGTGGTCTACGCCAAATTATGTTTTTACACAATGCTCCTGCAAATTCATGTAAAGGGTTTGACTGTTTGATTGGATGGCTTTTCTCTTGATTTGCTGTGTTAATTGATTGGAGGGATTGTATGGTTTACTATACTTGATTACTTTTTAGTGTAATTTACGATAGTGTTAAGTTATGTTTCTGGTTAGAAGTTTATACTTACTGACTGGACAATTTGGGTGGTCCTTAGGAGACAATGTGGTTTTTGTGATTTTTGTTACAAAAGAAGGGAACGGCTAATCTTCAAGCAGTATGGCAACTGAGAGTCTGATTAGAATCTCAGAGGCTGGGGGTAAATGGCTTCCTCATAAGGAAGCAGAAGCTTGTGGTTCACCTTCTCGTATCATGGCGACGGAGGATTTGGGCATTCTTCTAAAGGGCCATAGGTTCCATGGTGGTGGAAAGGACGTGGCACCCAATCGCAGTGGCAGTGCACCTCCCAGCATGGAAGGTTCATTTCTGGCCATAGAAAACCTCTTATCCCAACAGAACACCGCCCAGAATGCAAGCTTCGCAACTCTAAGCAGTGCTTTGCAAAAGCGTGAGTCTGAAGAACAATCTTGTGCTGATCCAGCTTATTTGGCATATTACAATTCCAATGTCAACCTAAACCCAAGACTTCCTCCCCCACTTACATCTCGGGAAAATCGCCATCTAGGACGTCATATTGGGAGTGTTAGATATAATTGGAGGTTGTCTAATGCAGATGATAGCAGTAGGAGTTCTTTATATTCGGCTCAAAGGACTCTTTCCACACACAAGGAGGAGTCCGAAGATGATTCACCCCAACAGCTATATGATGATGAATTAGTTAAGACAAGTGGAATATGGCGTAGACCTGATGCAGCTTCATTGGCATCGCAGCACAAGAATGCTGTTGATTTAATTCAGGTGATTATATCAATTTTGTGAAGTCCATATATTTTCCTGAGTTTAAAATACCTATTTATGTCCCTTATATTTTGTTGCATAGTAGTTTTGTCATATTTTTCTCCATTTATTTTCTCTACTTCATTTTTGCCTTTTGCTTACTACAGGGGGCAGTAATCCCACAATTATGGTGTTTTCTTTTTCTCTTCTGTATGAGTTGTTAAGTATTTGACTCTGTTGCATCCTTCTGAATAAACCTATGATTGTGAATCATATTTTTTTGGTTCAATACTCAAATTTTCAGGAAGATTTTCCTCGTGGTACGTCACCTGTATATAATAAGTCTCTTTCTGTAAGTCATGGACTAGTGGATAAACCAATTGACTTTGAAGCTGGTTCTAGTTCTTCTCATGATCCCCCTGTTACTACAGTAGAGACTGCTAGACCTACTGTAGGTGCAGATGATATAAGGGTGTCATCCCATGTTGATACCCATGCCCCTGTTGCAAGTTCATCATCTTTTGAATCCACGGGCACTATTAGTGTCCGTGACTTGGACGTTGCAACTGTTCAGTCTCAACTAAAGGTGCTTAGTGTATCTAATCTACAAAATTCAGAAAGTCCCAGTTATGAAGAAAAATGGAAGACCAGCTACCAGAACAATATGATGCAATTCCAGGGATTCCCGCAACCGAACAATCTGAATGATATTCCTAGTGCCAATTCTCAAAATGTAAATTCTGCATATGTTGGTAGGGAGCAGTCTCCTTATAATTCCAGCAAGTTCTCCAATGTCCAGCCACTACTGCAGTCTTCTGGGTTTACACCTCCCCTATATGCCACAGCAGCTGCTTATATGACTTCAGTAAATCCATTTTATGCTAATATGCAGGCTTCAGGTATATATACTCCACAATATGTTGGTGGATACACTGTAAATCCCTCAGCTTTTCCTCCATACGTTGCTGCATACCCTCCTCATGGTGCTGTACCACTTGTTGTTGATGGGGCTACTAGTTCCAATTATACTCCACTAACACCAGGGGTTTCAACTGGGGGGAACATTTCACATGGAGCTGAAATGGTACAGACAAACAAGTACCTCGGGCAATTTGGATTTCCTGTACAGCCTTCTTTTGGTGATCCTATGTATATGCAGTATCAGCAGCAACCTTTTATGGAAGGATATGGTATTTCCAGTCATTTTGATCCAATGGCGCCTAGAGCAAGTGGTGTTAACCAAATTAGTCCTTTTGATTCGCAAAAAAGACCCAATACAGGTGCTTATTTGGATGATAAAAAGTTACCTGACCAGAGACCTGGTGCCAATATTAGCTCAAGAAGAGGTGAATTATTGGTTCCTAGTTATTTTGGACACATGCCAAACATGGGTTTTGTAATGCAGTATCCGAATTCAACACTTCCTACTCCAGTTTTATCAGGATATCCAGAAGGAAGTCCTGGCCTTCCAGGAGTTAGGAACGAAATAAAACTTTCTCAAGCTTCTGGCAGAAATGTAGGCATAACATCCAGATGGCAAGGTCAGAGATCGTTTGACAGTACTCATGACCCCAAAATTGTAAATTTTCTTGAAGACTTGAAATCTGGCAAAGGTCGAAGATTTGAACTATCTGATATTATTGGACATATTGTTGAATTCAGGTAAGTAACTGTTTAAGTAGTCCTTCCAGCTGTCTAATTGATCAGTTTTATGGCTTTGATAATTAAGTTCACTGTGGTTTTTAAATCCAGCACTGATCAGCATGGAAGTCGATTTATACAGCAGAAGTTGGAAAGTTGTAGTATTGAGGAGAAGGCATTGGTGTTTAAAGAGGTTCTTCCACATGCTTCTAAATTAATGACTGATGTATTTGGTAACTACGTAATACAGAAGGTATGATTTTGAATTGATGTATATTGCTTTTAACCTTAAGAATGACTTATGGTTGTTTGCAATATATTCTGGTCTAATTTTTCCCTCTGCATGTACTTAGTTTTTTGAGTATGGAAGCCCTGAGCAGAGGAGGGAACTTGCAGATAGACTGGTTGGCCAGATACTGCCTTTAAGTCTGCAGATGTATGGCTGTCGAGTAATCCAAAAGGTATATAATATATCATTTACAATGATTAACATAGCTTTTGACATAAGTATACATTTATTTCCTTGGCATGCTTGACAGGCCACAGCTATTGAAATCTGTGTGGATGTTTTGAGTATGGATTTTTCTCTCTGTGGCTTTGTTTCTGTGATAGAATCATGGCATTAGCATTTACAATTGAGATTTATTAATGCTTATCCAACTCCTTGTTAGGCATTGAGGATTTAAAAATCATGTTCTTAAAATGGGTAGTCTAACCTGGATTGTCTTTTTTGCACCCACAAGCATCTTGTGGTACAATTTTTATAAAATCCGGGTTGCATTCAGTAACTTGTTGCTTATCTTCTTAATCTACCTTTCTTCCACAGCCATGGTATAGTTTCCCCAACATGTTTAGATTGAGTCATAGATACTTTGATTTGTGTAGCACATGAAAAGGTTACAAGTCTTTTAATCTTTATCTGCTGTGTGTTCTCTTCTAATCCTTTATTTATTTTTCAGTTTTTCCTTTTGATTTCTTTTTTCTTTTTTAATTTTTCTCTTCTGATCTGCTTTGATATTTGAAATTGACAACTATAGTATGTAGTACCCATGATTCATGTAGAACATTTTGGCATCATTTGCTTTATGTAGCCAATTCCACTTGGTGGGAAAACACTTCGTTGTGTTTAGTGCACATATTATGCCACTCAATTCTATCAAGTGATAGGAAGCTTTGTTATTGAACTTTGTTGTCAAGTTTGTTTACCTGGTTATTCGTGGTACCCTTGGTTTTATTTACTTCACATCTGCACAAGAAAGTTCAAGCATATCTATTACATCCTAGGCTCCAAGCTTGGAACATGTTTTCAAACTGTTACTGTATACTAGAAAATACATTATTATTTATTTGATATCCATGCAGGCACTTGAGGTTATTGAGCTTGAACAGAGAGCTCAGCTTGTTCGTGAACTAGATGGAAATGTTATGAGATGTGTTCGTGACCAGAATGGCAACCATGTAATACAGAAATGCATTGAATCTATTCCAACCAAAAAAATTAGCTTCATTCTATCTGCATTTCATGGTCAAGTTGCTATTCTATCAATGCATCCCTATGGTTGCCGGGTCATACAGGTAAAAATATTGCATTTGCTTTCTTCATAAAAGAAATTTCATTTTGTATCTTGCATTTAATCCTATCACAATGTTTCTTATAGAGAGTTCTTGAACATTGCACGGACGAGAGTCAATGTCAGTTTATTGTGGATGAAATCTTGGAGTCAGTTTGTGCTCTTGCTCAGGACCAGTATGGTAATTATGTTACACAGGTACTTAGTCACTGTTCTCTCCTATATAATTTGGTTTATAGCTTCTGGTATTTATGGTGGTGCATAGTCACAAATCATGCCATTTTACGGTGTCAAATTAGTGACTGTGGTCATTGTGCACATGTCACATAGTATGCAAACCTATAGATTTCTTTATTTTATAGGCAAAAAAATTATTATTCAAAGTGAAAGTTACATTACCTTCGGAAACACTATAGATTGATTTAGTTTATGCATGCTAAACACTGGTAATGGAGAATGGTTGCCTATTATTAGAACAGTTCATTGTATTTGAGATTGGGTGGTGTAAAAGATGCATGAATTCAAAGAGATAAGCCAAAGGTCTTTCCAGACAAATGTTGTCAAATGTAATTTTAATAGAATGTGTAAAAATTGGTTGCCATATCATAACGATAGGACAAAGTCTTGTGTGGCTGTTGACTGCCTAAATTGACCCTCTCTTTGACCCAGACTTGGGACTAGCTACTTATTAAAAATTGGCAACAAACCTTCCTATATTGAGGGATTGCGAAGTTGTATTTCATTGATGTATTTTTTTTCCTATTGGTTGTTTTTAATTTTTTAAGAAGGATCTCTTAACTTCAGAACTCCTTGTAGTCATCCCATAGTCCTTTCTCATTTGAAAAAAAAAGCAATGAAATATTAGTGTTTGTTGTTGTCTGTCTCTGTGTGTGTGTGTTTGTTTTGCCAGAAAGAGTTTGAAGTTCCGCCCCCCTCTCATCCTTTCCTCAGCATTTTCATGCGAGAATACTTCCTGTGCATTTGTGCTCTATTTAAGATTTATGTTTCATAATATCTTTTCCAATAACTTAATGGTGTATATTTCTATTCCTGAATTGATGTTTGATTATTTCTGGGGTTCACATGGTTAATTTTTGCCTTTGGACTCTATTTGTGTTTATGTTTTGCTACCCTTTCATATGTCAATTATATTTGGTTTTTTTCTTAAGCTATAGTGCTTTCCTTATGTCATCACAGCATGTCTTGGAGAGAGGAAAGCCTTGGGAAAGGAGCCAAATTATCAGCAAGTTGTCAGGACATATTGTTCAATTAAGTCAGCATAAGTTTGCTTCAAATGTTATAGAAAAATGTTTGGACTATGGTGATACCGCTGAACGGGAGTTGCTAATTGCAGAGATATTTGGGAATGGTGAACAAAGTGATAATTTATTGGTAAGCTTAATTTAGGAAGGCAAATTACACACTAATTGTTCTTCAGATTTTTTAGTTGTTCCATACTAGAAAAATGCTTCTCTCACCAGCTACTTTGTTTACTTTACTGTCTAAGGAGATTATTGATAAGCTTTGAAATATTCTTTTGACGATAAATTTAGTTTCGGGAAGGCTGTTTTATACTTCTACACGTTGTTTCTTTGGGTAGAAATGGAATGCAAAGAAATAGGAAGAAGAGATATACTAATTGTTTCCATTTCTTAATCTTTTATATGTACTCATTTTCTTTGAATTTTGACCATATCCTTCTGCCGTATTATCATCCATTGATTACTTAATAGATAGCATTTAGCCAATGCTTAGACAAAATGACAAATAAGTTTTGAAACCTGTTGTAAATAATAGAAATATCTTAGAGGATCGGAGCGTTAACTTATTCCTTATTTCCATTTTTATTATATTTCCTAATTTAGGGACAGTTGTTTTCCTATAATAGGAAGATTAGAGAATGTAATTGGTGTGATGAAAATTAATAAAAATTGTTCTCTTTTTCAACTTGGTATCGGAATGTATCTTAAAATTATTTTTTGTTGTAGTTGTTGGGTCTATCGTGTCACCCGTTATCAGGTTACTATCAGACCACCCATTGTTTAGTCCTTCACGCTTTAGATGTTTAATCCTTGGCGTGAGGGTGGTGTATTGAAGATCTCATATTGCCTAGAAATATAACCTATTTAGTGTATATAAGTGGGGGCAATTCTCATCTTACAAACCGATTTTGTAAAGCAGATTTCTAAGAAGGCATCACACCAACTACATTCACCATAATCTAAAAACCAGCCTCTTTGTGCCTAGATATTTGTTCTTCAAAAGTTGCCAAACATCCCCTACGGTCCATTTACACCAATACTACATTGATCTTACATCTTTGATGTTGAGGTCTTCTAAGTTATAAATTACTACGAAGGTTGAAATTTCTTGAGCATTAAATGTAGCATGAGTGATGCTAAGCTGCTACCTAATTGGATCATTTTATGATTGGACAGATTGGTGTGATGCGTACGCTTCAGGGTTTGTATTCTTAGTAATATATTGTGTTTTATTTTTCATTGTAGGCAATGATGAAAGATCAATTTGCAAATTATGTGATCCAGAAGGTCATTGATATCTGTTCTGAAAATCAGCGAGCAATGTTGCTTTCTCATGTAAGAATTCATGCTCATGCTTTGAAGAAATACACTTATGGAAAACACATTGTGGCTCGGTTGGAACATCAATTTGGAGGTGTGTATTTCTAATACTTTGGTTGTCAATATAGAAATCACAGTTCTCTTTGCTAGAAAACATTTGATTTCTTGCCATGTATATAATTGACTAAAATATTAGTTACTTACTTTTTTTCTTAAATCATGGTCTCATCTTCTCATGGTATATGCTAACTATGCCTTTACCATGTAATTGTATGGACAAAACAGTTAACAACTGCAAGAGTTAGGGAGAGTGGAGAGAGTTTAGGGGGTTGGAATGGCTTTTTGACCCAAATGGGTTTTTTCTTTTTTCTTTTTTACCAAAGGCTTGAAACTATTTACAACCTTGAGTCCGTTTTGAACGGATGCGGTCAAGCCGTAAGTGCATTTAATAGGCTTAAAGCGCCCAACCATCGAGCGCCTTCAATAATGACTGACCCAACATTGGACTCAAGCCGTAAGTGCATTTAATAGGCTTAAAGCAGGACGCCCCCAACCATCAAGCGCCTTCAACAATGACTGACCCAACATTGGACGTGCCCAAATGTCAAGCGCCAACGCACTTGATTGGTGGAGGAGTTTACAAAGGACGCACTCTGCTGCTGAGCGCGTCCTGTTCTGGTTGGTTGTTACATCTTCTGTGCTGTATCAATACCAGCCATTCTTAAAGGATTTATTTTATCAACCTCGGCAGCTGCATATATACCTATCCAAAGAGTAATAAATAAAAAAAATAGTACAATCAAGTGGAAGAAGAAAGTGTCTTGTGAGGGAGCGAGCAGCTTGTGGTTTGGTGCAGTTGCCTTCTCATGGATCTTGTTCCAATGAGATAAATTTCGCAAAACGACCACAGATTGAGTGTCGTTGACCACGGAACGCAGAAATCATGAAAGTTGAGTTGGCAGTTTCAAAGATAAAGCTAGCAGTATGGAAGTATAGAATGAGGGGAAGTTTATTGGTTGGATTTGTTGACTGTGATGTCTCTTGGAGAGAACTGGTGCGGGGAGAATGGTTGTGATGTCTTTTGGAGGGTACTGGTGCGGAAGAATGGTTAAGCATGTGACAGTGTCCTAACAGTAAAGTAGGTCGCGCTCAACAGTTGAGCGTTTGGCATTTTAGCGTGTCCTTTGTAAACTCCTCAACCAATCAGGTACGTTGGCGCTTGGCATTTTAGCTCATCCAATGTTGGCGCTTGGCATTTTAGCTCATCCAATGTTGGCGCTTGGCATTTTAGCTCATCCAATGTTGGTGCTTGACAGCTAAGCGAGTCCGTTCAAAATGGACCCAGAGCGGTAAATGATTTCAAACCAAACCCAGTTTGGTAAAAAAAAAAGAAAAAAAGACCCATTTGGGTCAAAAAGCTGGTTGGAATGCATCAAGTGTCTGTGAAAGGAAAATAGAATAAAATAAATTACTTTAATCAAACTTGTACCTATGGATCATGATGACTAAATATCTTACAGTAGCATTTTGCCTTCTTGTACGCCTTCTTATTCTATATTTTATTCTTTGCTTGCAGAGAATCAAACACCCAGCACATGATGGGTAATTAACAGTGAGTGTCCAACAATGCTGCTGTGGCATGCAAAACCCCGCAGGGTCAACATATATACATGTTCTGTTGATTACAGGAAGTAGCTGAGACACTGATAGCTTCCAGTTGTTTTTAATCCTGATTTTATACCTGCGCCTTGATAGCTCCCAAATTGATGGCTTCAGGAGACTAGTATATATAACTACATATACTTTGAAACTCAAATGTAATTATGTCATTCAAGTAATTGGTTCGAAATGTTATTTGAATGTAATTATTTGGAAGGAAACCCTTCCCTTCCTGATGTAAAATTTAGTGGGTCTTCTGTGCTGTGTGGTTTCTTGGTAATGCAGGTATACAAGGATTGTTAAACTCAACTAATCGTTGTCCTTGTCCTTAGTCCTTGTGATGCATATTTGATTGCGAATATGATTTAATTGAATGGTTGGGTGTTTTTAATCACTTCCAATTATAGGATATACTTATCTTGTGGCGTTGCAGACAAATTTCGATGACGACCATTTTACTTTTGATATAGAAGCTGAATCCTATTAGCAAATAAAAGAAATGAAAAACTTTTCTGCAGTTGGTAACAAGTGAATATCAGCAACGCTTCCAAACAAGATTCAAACTAATAATGATTTCACTTCCAACTGCTGTTTTGAATCTTGTTGCTGATGAAAAACTTTTCAAATTTGTATTGGGTCAGTTTAAATAAACTTTTCAAAAGAGAATGTCTAGAAGAAAATAAGAAAAGAAATAAAACTAATTTTTTATTAACTAATTTATAAAAATATAACGCCGCTAGCAATTATAAATCATAACCATCATACTATTTTTACAATGTTTGCTATCAATAAATTATAACATTCAGTCCTATCATTAAATTAAACTGAATTAAACCGGTGAGAGACTAATATAATACAGAATCAGACCCAAACAGTGTTCCATCCTTGAATTTTGGTCTGCACAGGGGCAGTGTGCCCCTAAGCATCCTTGGAAAAACAATTTTCCATTCATCTTCGCGTCAAAATCATTTCAAGAGCCTCTTGGCGTCAAAGGGCACACACACAAGTCGACAATGCCACCACCAACAATGACCCAAGTTAATTCGCATGGCTGCTTTGGCAGAATTCTAATGACAGAAAACAAAAACACCTTTTTCTGCAGCCACCATCCTTTTGGCTGGAGTAGTTCCAACAATTCTTTCCAGCTGAATGTAATCCGAAAACGAAAGGGGTATAATACAATTAACAATTATGATGAGAAAAAACCGAAAAAGAAAACAAGGTTACAGGACTAGCAGCGTTATACATAAAGGGACAATATACATTCTTTTCCAGCAAATAAAGGGACATCAAAGAGAATTAAGTATTACCCGTAGCTTATCAAGGAAGGAAAACAGGACAGTGCATGTCATATTGTCAGACCCATCAAGCATATTCACAATCTGCAACAGGAAAAAGGGTAGCAATCAAGAAAAAAAAAACTTAAGAATCGGGATTATGTTCTCAGTGTCATTCATAAGGACATAAGAACATCAGATGCAAACTTATATCAACATAGAAGAGACACCACGAACAAAAAATTTGATGAAATGCATGATATAGAAACAGTTGAGAAAGAATAACAAACTAATGAGGTGTTTTTTGGTAGTGCTTTTTTGGAGTCTGTTGATTTTGCTGGAGCAAAATTCCAAAACTTTTAGCCATAAATTTATCCCTCTCCAAGGTTGACCATGCAAAATATGATTACATTGTTCTTTTGAACAAATGTGTTTTCTTAATTTCTTTCATTTAACATCTTTGTACCCATGGGAGGACTCCTATTTCATCAGTTTTATACTACTTAATGATTTTTTTATGAGGGGAAAAAATATCTGACTTCACAAGCCTGCTTATACCTCAGGGTAAAATTCCTTCCTCTCCGGGAGTGAATAAATGATTAAATTCTGAACCCCACGAATCTGCAATAAAGAAATAAAGTTATCAATAAAACATTAAAGCAGAGGATAATAACACCCCATATCAGTCAAAACTTCGGTCATCAAACAAACTAAACCTAACAATTTTCTGTAATGGTCTATCATGAACACTTCACTCTATAGTATACATAGTCCTATTAAATCAACTGATTTGAACTGTTCATTTGAGTAATAATATGATTCCCATTCTAAAAAAAAAAAAAGAAATCAATTTCAACAGTTAAAAATATAATTTGCTTCCTGAAAGATTTTATGTTGCTTTAATCAAGTTGTCAATTTGCATACAATTTCACCTCTCAAAGACTAATTTGTAAAGACGAAATTTCCAGGGACAAAAACAACACAAATTGGCACTTTCAGGACTATATTATATATTTAACTCTTCGGCATTTAAGTTACTGCATGTCATTAACTTGACAAAATAGACAGTTATTCAATACCAGATGCAAAAAAAAAAGGACAGAGAAGAAAGAGAGGGAAAGGGAAAAATAAATTATTACAATGTATACAACCTTATATCTGTGGTAAAAATGAGATCTCTCGGTGTAAAGCATAATTTTTCTTTTCCCTTCATAAAACCAAAGACGTGCCCGGGAAATATCACTTTGGGTTGTATACCTGAACAAAAAAGACCACTCAAATCCAAATGCAACATAAGAACTACCTTTACAAGAACTTAGAAAAAAAAAAACAGTACTATGTTATGATCAAATAATCACATTCAACTATTAAATAAAGAACAATAATGGCATAATACTGGAAATGGATCCTTACTCCCCAAGCAAACAAAAGGAGGCATTCTGTGACTTCAAAAAATTTCTGATTCGAATAAATTCAAAGTAAGAATTGGTAAATAACATGGTCCCTCCCTGCATCAAAGAAAACCAAAAATTCAGTGAACGAATTTAAATTATCACATGCATACAAACCAGAAAATATGTGGAAGTTTTTCAAAAAGTAACCTGATCTAAATCTTTTATTCTGGGGAAAACCTGCGAGACAAGAATGATTGACATTATTTAAATAACACAATTGCCCAAAATTTGTAATAGTGCACACATAATCGTTAAGTGTTCAGACCAACCTAAGGCACTTATTTAAAGAAATTGAACAGAAAAATTTTGTAAACAATTTCTAAGCAGAAGTCAACAAAAGGATATGCATAAAATAGACAAGGCTTATACCTAGGTAAGCTTTTAATTACATGGATGAGTTTTTATTAAACACAAATAAGGACTTTTGCCAAGCATGCAAAGATTATAAGTGAAAAACAAATTACTGTCTAAAATGTAACCAAGTACATCCCAAAAAGCAAGCTGTGGGATCATAAACTTTATAATCCAATGAAAAAACATAATTGTTCATTAGCAATGTCACTACTGTTAAGGATTTCCACAAAGGTAGCTTGCCTATTCTGAATACAAATAAAAACTGTATTTTGTTTACAATGATCAAATAAAACAGATGCTTTTGCTAGATGACATGATATCTCCAATAAAACATCAAAGGGCTAGTAGTGCTAAGCAAGAATGATTGAACTATTTTCATTCAACAGGATACAAAGCAATAGTCCTCTAATGTCAATAATTACATGAACGATTGCAATTCAAAGTAATATTTTCGATTATGTGACTCTTATATTTAAACTGCGGTATTATCCCAATAGTAAAAAACAATTAGCTGACTCGAGTCAAAAGTCAGGGAGATGCTATTCTTACCCTAATATATTATGACTAAGTTAACAACTACTGGTACAAGAAATCATAAATTTTCATTTGAAGATAAAACCAGTCACTGCCATTGTGGTCTATTTGGAAATCTAAGATTGAGTTTAAAAAAAATAAATCAGACTATATACATTCCTACTGCACATAAAAGTAATGGTGGAAGAATGGATGTGTTCGGTTGGGTTGAAATAAATTGGAGTGTAAGTGATTAATGAGAAGGGCATGCGGCAAAAATATATTCATTGATCATCAGGGAGAGTGAGTAAGTTCTTCAAAACCATTCAACATAACATAATATTTTTCAAAATCACTAGCCCATAGTGCATACCTTTTTGACAAAATAATCAAAACGGGCATCATCAGCTTCTACTATTGAGTCTACATTAAATCGTTCATAAACCTACAGGGTTGAAGAATTAGAGAAAGTATTAGCTCAATATAGAGTAAGGCAAAAACCTACAGCTGAATAAAAAATGATACAACATAGAAAAAATGAATTGCCTGACCTCAACTCTAATAAAGAAAAAATAATGAAGGAACATTAGTATATGAAACAAACTAAACAGGACAGTTAGTTTTTTTGCAGTTCCTTCAAACAAGTGAGAGTATATTAGCAACTCCCAACTTCTCACATTATTGAACATCCATGAAGTATGTTAATTTGTAAAACATTGATGTCACAGTCATTCCTAATGATTTACAGATGAAATAAAGCCTTCCTGAATTATTTTATTTTATTTTATTTTGGTACTAACGAGCAGAAAATATAGCATAACATTAAAATATATAGCAAGGTAGATGATATCTTGAGGAGTGATAGTCACACTCTCTCTTACACTGTCTCTACTAATAGCTAAAATTTATTTAAAACTGCAAATTACAGAGATTCATTAAATTAGGAGTACACAAAATCAGTTTCCTTCCAGAATGAAATTGAAGCATTTTGTCAATTAGACTATCAGAATGAAAATAGACCAAATCAGTTTCCTCTCAATCTAAAACAATAGGCACCAACTAAACCTTAACTGCATCACAATAGTATAGGACCATAATACAGATTATTTATTCAAGCAACCACCAATATTGAAAAAGATTACCTGTCGTATTTCAGGTAGCACTTTGTGTAAGACACCTTTATACTCACAGACCAGTTTCACCTGCAGGTACCAAAGAAAATACCAATGACTGAAATATTTAAAAATTAAAAATAATTATTTTGTTTGGTGTAGTTGCTTTGGGAAGGGGATACACATACAAAAGCATGCACACACTTTAATTACAGTTTTCATTTCACAAGGCATATATCAACGACACCCATCACATAAGTCTATAAAAGAGCAGGGAAATCTTAAGACATTCTAATAGAGTGAGAACTTTTGAATCATGATGCATCTTACATTAAGCCCTCCACGATTGAAGGTTATGAACAGTAAATAGCAGTCAATCACGAAGAACAAAAATCAACTACGCCTTATGGCAGATCATGTTGCGGGTAGATAGCAAGTGTGTGTATAGTGTTCAAACAAAAATAAGCTTTATAATATGAACTTAATTCTGAAAAATTGACAACCAAGAGATGCAAGAGAAAACAGAGACTGACCATATTGAAGTTCAAACAGAAACAAAATGAAAATGAGTAATGAAGCTTGAAATATAACAAAGCAAGGAAAACACAATAAGACAGAGATAAAAAAGAATGCTTATTAACAGAAAAAACATGAGTGAAAAGCACAAGAAACAGAGACACTAGCTAGGCAGTGCAACCAGATATGTTACATACCTTCCCTTCATAATTAAGGCACTGATGATTAAATGAAGCATTTATATCTGCAACATGGAAATGCAGAGTTTAGAATAGACCCGGCTGTGTTGTAATAGTGCACACTGAAATGGGTTGAATAGCAAGCTGTAGTTATAACTCAGTATTTATATAAGAAGGTGAAATGGATAATAGGTTTAACCAACCATCTACCTTCAGAGAAGGCAAATTCAAAAACCATATTCACCAATATTAAAGGAAACAGATTATCATGATGATTGTAATGTCAAAAGTAAATATAATTGGATATAATCATTCTCGCAGAAGGCAGGATGGATCATCTTGTGAATCCAAAAGCAATTCTTTTTCCCATCAAACTAACATCTGCTCCATTTACTAAAAAGAATAAAAGCAAAAAGAATACAAATACATGTTCAACAGGTAACATCTAGCTTTCTCCAAAAAAGGCATAGACAAAAGGAATAGTGTAAATGTAAATTTGTTCTTCTGAAAAGACATGGATACATGAAGAAAGGATCATTACCTGGATTTGCATAAAGACCCAGAATTATTGTTTGCCTGTAAAACTTGGAATGATCATCAAGATACCTAAAAGGATACAAACATACAAACCTTAAAAACTCTGGTGTAGAAAAAACAGAAATGTATATCTTACTATTGACCCCTTTGCCTCTTGCTGAACTCAAGATTTTAGGTACTTTTTGATAATTTTTAATGGTTAAAATTATTGTAAAAGGCCAACTCTTCTGAATTGAAAGATTAAGCTACTACTAGGTGGAGGCACATGAATGATTAAATAACACTGGTAATCACAAGAGAATAAATTACCTCCAATTATTTTGTTATGTGCTAAATTAAAAAATAAAATAAAATAAACAAAGGAAAAGATAATTGTACAATGTTAATGCTAATCTAGGAGGCGAAAAACACAAGAAAAACCATCTTCATGTAAAAAAGTTATTAAAGAATGTACCAAGGTCTAATGCGCATGACATCTGTTCCAAGCTGCTTAGATGGTATGCGGTTCAAGTGTTCAACAACAGTATGCACATGAGACCAATTCTGGCAAGTTTCAACAGTAATGAGAAACAACATTCATATTGTGACCAAAGTAATAGGGAAATCAATTTGCTATGGTAATTTAAGGAAAGATCACTACAGACCTGCATTGCTATTACATCTGCATGATCAATTATAAGAACCTGTTCAGAATAAATAATATATACTTTGTCAACTTAATATTCTATGATACATATGGAGGGTAACTACATATTGAGATAGATTTGTTATTAATTACATATGATCTACCATTAACAAGTAGAGCAACTTACCTCTATGGACGAAAGAAAATCTACATCTTTTTCCTTATTATTCTCAGCCTCTTCGATTTTCTAGAATTTTGAACAAACTGATGTTAGCATATATAAGCAACACATTTATAAAAAGATTCAGCAGACTTACACAAGATTGAGAGGATTATTAACAAATAAAAAACTATTTAAATTCATATTTACATGAAGGAACAAAATAAAGCCAATTTATTTATAAAAATAAAAATAAACACACCTATTTTATGCTTTACTACAAAAGCCACATGCTTTATATCTGTTGAGAATCATAATGAACATTATACATTTATTGCATAGCTGATTTAGATGAACATAATATTGGATTTAGAGGAAACAAAATATCCTTGAATTATGAGTAATTATTACAATAACTATATAAATCAGCTCTGTGGTGTAATTCAGACACATGGTTTTAGCACTATATGTCTCTGTTCTTTCTCTCTTTCAACAATACCAATGGCAGATGGCTGAAGGAAAATATTCTGCTATTTAACAACACTGATGTAAAAGGAAGGTAAAATTAAAAAATTGATACTCTCTGCATTTGAATTTTGATCCTTAGGTATAAAAAAACTCTACAACTGGTTCTTAGATGAAAGAAATTTTTGAATCAGTCCCTATCATTTGCCTAAGTTATAACAGTTTCAGATTTTCATTTTCTTGAGTTAGCTAATGTTTTGTCCTGCATGGCATCATGCCATCTTAGCAAAATCTGAAAGTGTCAATGCTTCATACCTTTGGCAAAGAACCGGAACTCATTCATAAATTTATTTTTTTTTTTCATTTAGGGATCAAATTCGTAACTTAACCTGTAAAGAAAAATTCACTTGCATTTAAATTTATGATGGTATGGAAGCTGTTAGGAATGGTACTAATTCTGTTACAATGTATTAGTTTTTCTGTTTAAGTGTATTTTCTGTTAAAGCCTTTTTTATGAAGGCTTTTAGGTTTCTGACTGTATTACCCAGGTATGTTTATAAATACCTAGGTCATTGCCTCATTTGGCAAGCCTTTTCAATTAATCTCTCTCTTTTCTCAGTTTTCTCTCTCTCTGCCTTTCATCTCTTTCTTTATTTCTCTCTCTGGTTCTTCCTATCTAGCTGTTTCAACAGCAAGAACCAGTTTTTCTGGTTATTGGTGGATCCTGGGTTAGGGCTAACAAGTGGTATCAAGACCCATCCCCAAGAAACAAGCAAGAACAGAGAAGATGTCATCCATTACAAGGTTTGACATAAAGAAATTTGATGGGCAGATCAACTTCAGCATTTGGAAGGTACAAATGAGGGTTGTGCTAACTCAGCAAGGGTTGAAGAAGGCACTTGATGGAAGGTCCAAGAAGCCAGCAACTATGACTGATGAAAGCTGGGAGGAATTGGATGAGAAAGTCCTTACTGCCATCCAGTTATGTCTTTCAGAAGATGTACTTAGAGACGTCATTCAAGAAACTACAGCTGTTGGTTTGTGGACTAAGCTGGAAGCTTTGTACATGACCAAGAATTTGGCCAACAAACTGAGGTTAAAAGAGAGGTTGTATACCCTAAGAATGACAGAAGGAAGCTCATTAAGGTCTCACCTAAATGAGTTCAACACAATCTTGATAGACTTGGAAAATCTTGAGGTCAAGATTGAAGATGAAGATAAAACTGTATTACTTGTAGTGTCTCTCCCTCCTTCATACAGGCACTTCAAAGAAATCATGCTTTACAGCTCCAATGACACATTGTCATATGAAGATGTAAAGTCTAATATTCTCTCAAAGGAGAAGTTTGATAATGAGCTACCCACCGACAAGAAGGGTGATGCCTTTACAGCAAGAGTAAGGCCTCAAGAAGAGCTAGATTCTGGCAAGAAACAATCAAGATCCAAGTCAAGAGAAAAAAAACTCAGAGAAATCTTGCAAATATTGCAAGAAGCTTGGGCATGAGATAAATGACTGCTACAAGCTCAAGAACAAGAAAGAAAAGGAAGAAAATAACAAGAATCCTAAATCAGAAGCTGCTGTGGCAGATTCAGATTCAGAGTCTGATGCTGATGTTTTGGTGGCTGCAGCAGCAGTTTCAGATGTCAGAGAAGAGTGGATTCTGGACTCTGGATGCACCTACCACGTGTGTCTCAAAAGGGAGTTGTTTTCCACCTATGAACCAGTTCATTCAGGAGTTATTATGATGGGTAATGATGCAGTTTGCAAAGTCAAAGGCAGAGGCTCAGTCCAAATCAAAACCCATGATGGAGCAGTCAAGACACTCACAAATGTGAGACATGTCCCTGATTTAAGAAGAAATTTAATCTCTCTTGGAGCTTTGGAGTCGTTGGGATGTAGGTATTATGCTGGAGGTGGAGAAATCAAAATTTCTAAGGGCTCGCTCACTGTTATGAAGAGAAAAAGAAGAGGTAATCTCTATTTCCTTCTTGCTTCCACTGTTACTGATCATGGCACTGCTGCCCAGACAATTTCTGCAACCAATGAGGAACAATCAAGGCTGTGGCACATGAGATTAGGCCACATGAGAGAGAAAGGGATGCAAATCCTAAGCAAAAGAGGTTCTTCTGGTGATCAAAGTTTCAACAAGTTGCAGTTTTGTGAGCATTGCATCCTTGGGAAACAGAAGAAGGTGAGTTTCTCTAAGGGGCAGCACACTACACAAAGCATTCTAGGCTATCTCCACTCAACTTTCATTTGAGCAATGTCTCAGCTACGGAGGGAGTAAAGGAAGCAGCCTGGTTGAAGGGTTTTGCCACTGAACTTGGAGTTACACAAGATTCAGTGGAAGTTTACTTAGACAGTCAGAGTGCTATACACTTGACAAGAAATGATGCATTCCATTCTAAGACTAAACACATCAATGTAAGGTACCACTTCATCAGAGAAATAGTGGCTAGAGAAGAAATTTCAGTTCTGAAGATTCATACTTCAGAAAATCCAGCAGATATGCTAACTAAACCGCTGCCAGCTACTAATTTTAATAAGTGTGTAAATCTAGTAGGTGTTTCTAATTGTAAAGCTTAGAATATTTTTCAATAGAATTAGTCCCAAGGTGGAACTTGTTAGGAATGGTACTAATTCTGTTACAATGTATTAGTTTTTCTGTTTAAGTGTATTTTCTGTTAAAGCCTTTTTTTGAAGGCTTTTAGGTTTCTGACTGTACTACCTAGGTATGTTTATAAATACCTGGGTCATTGCCTCATTTGGCAAGCCTTTTCAATTAATCTCTCTCTTTTCTCAGTTTTCTCTCTCTCTGCCTTTCATCTCTTTCTTTATTTCTCTCTCTGGTTCTTCCTATCTAGCTGTTTCAACAGCAAGAACCAGCTTTTCTGGTTATTGGTGGATCCTGGGTTAGGGCTAACAGAAGCTTCTTCATTTTTTTGATAACACTACCTGCAAAGCACTCTGACCTCCTAAAGTAGTTTCCTCAACAACCCAATTAGATAAAACAAAATTATCCTTGTGATGATTTTATACAAACTGGTGATGAGATTTACAGGTCTGTAATCATTGACTGTCATTTTTTTAGGAGTTTAAATAAAAGAAAGAAAAATAGAAACCAGAGTAAAGGCAACTCTCTCTAACTTCAATAAATATGAATAAAAGTAAATAAAATAAATGAAAAAAACAGAAAAAAAACTGTTTACATTAACCAAGCAAAGTGCTGAAGCAATAATAATGTCTGAGGTATGGAAATCACTGAACAACTTGATTGTCTTCCTGCACAAAAAAAGGCATGAAATTTAAATTAGAACTGAACAATCATCTCAAATTGCATGTTAAACAAATACAGTTTGAGAAATGCACAACTTCCCATGGATTGAGATAGCATAGTAATATGTTAGTATGTATCTAAGCAGAGTGCTCATACAAAAAAAATAATGTAACTTCTTTTTGGTCTGAAATAGTTTGTTAAAATTGTTCATGAATTCCATAAAATCATCTTTTTTAAAAGAAAATATACAAACATGAAAAGATGCTTTAAATGCAATAAAGGTGGCCATGGCAATGTGGACTAAAGAGGGAGTGGGCAAATTGATTTTGGCATGAGTGTTAGAATTGAGAAAAATAGCAGAGAGAACAGAATTGTTTCTTATTGATAAGAATTTTGATTATAGAATACTAGCTGTCCAGCATGAGCAATTTATAGCCTGCAGCCAAAGAAGTTCACCAGTGTCATGTTGCGTGGTTTTTAGTCCCATGAAAAGGGGGGAAATGAGACCAAGAAGGACAAGGAAGGAAGTTGTCAAGAGAGATCTCATGATAAATAATATCTTTGAAGATTTGATCTTTTATTGAGCAAAATGACATCAAGTGATGCATGTAGCCAACCTCAACTAGTGGGGATAAGGCTTTTGTTGTTGTTTGGAATCCAAACAGAAAACAATGCCCACATCAACCCTCAGCATCAGCCATTCACCAATTGAAAAAATAACCACAAATAAGATGGAGTGATGAGTAAAATAACATATGTTGATGGTGGACATCTAGAAGCTTCCACAACATATCTTGGAAAAGGAAAGAGAATAATAATGCTACACTATAAGAGTATAATTACCTAGTAAATTTGATGCCAATCATAAAGTCATCCTCATTATTGCCACCAAAAAGTGTTTCAAAGTCGGACGCTTTGGAAGACTTCGGACGTTTTGCATTTTCAGGCTCTTCGCCATTTTCTATATCACCTTTATGTTCTTCTTCACTTCCAAATTTTGTGTGGAATCGATCCATATGTTCAACATTGACCTGACAAAACATAAACAAATATCATAAAGGAATTTTAAAATTGTTTAGCTTTTGTATTAAATTCCCTCTTCTTTTATTATTTTCTGCTTGATTTAGGGAGCAAAGGCCACAGTCCTTTAATAGTAATTTCTCTCTTTCTATTTCTTATTTTACATTTTTACTTCATTATATTATAATAGAAGACTTTGTCGAAAAAGAAAAGAAAAATAGAACAAATAAGGAACCCCCCAAAGTTGTAGAGTAAAGAAAACAGAAGAGGATACAAAATAAAAAGAAAAACACAATTAAATCCAAAGGGCTCTCAAATTCTCTTCTGTAGCTAATAAAGACACCCATTAAAGAAAACATGAGCAGAAATCAGCACCAAAGCAGGGGCAATGTTTTCTTTTATACTAAGTGAGATGCGCAACAGCTCAAGTAAAAATGCCTAGCTAAATTTTATCGCATTAAGCTTTAATAGTATGTCATTTCACTTAACATGTTTTGAAAAAAAAGATCAATTTAAAAGCCCAGCTTGAAAGTTTAGAAAATATTTCTTGTCCAAAACATGCATTGATATTATGCAAAGCTCAAGAGTCAAGCTGTGGTTAGCTTAGCTTGACTATATGTTAAAAAATAAATCAGAAAGAGTAAACATCAACATACCTTGTAAGCTGAAGGTGTAAGCTGAATAAGCCTTTTTATAACACGGTACACAATACTTGCCAAAGGCAATAAAATTAACACCTAGAGCATGAAAAAGAAAAAAAGATACATAAGATATGCTTTGCAGTTAGCATTTCTTAAAAAGTTCATTTCAATGGAATACTAAGTTTATCAATCAAACATATAAGATATGCTTTGCAGTTAGCATTTCTTAAAAAGTTCATTTCAATGGAATACTAAGTTTATCAATCAAACATATAACAAGGAACAAGGGAGGTGGAGTAATATCAAATCCACAATGAAATATGCATTTCAAGCAATAACAAATCTGTTAGTTATATTAAAAAACTGAAAGTATGCTTGTTTTCTACAAGTCAGATATTTCATATTGCAAGGAGTGAGGACTATATGGAAAAGTAAATTGCAGAACACTTATTAAAGATTTGAAGTGGCAAATGCAAATTAGCAATTAAATTGAACAAAAACCATCATAAGGAAACAAGTCTCCATTACCTTAGGGCGAGTAAAACCCTGATCTCGAAATCTATCACTATCAACATTCTCTTTAAGCTTGCCCAGTTTGGCATCATTTTTTTTCACAGAGTCTCTAGTTCTGAAGACATGATTGAGCTGTGTATAATAATCACAATGTCAAAGACATTTACAAACTCCATAATTTTATATAGAATGACAGGGAAATATACTTACAGAATGCATTATGTATGCATCCATGATGCTTGTGTCTTCAAGGCCTTTGAGATAGAAAGGCCTCTTGTTACAGTAAAGTATATCTCGGTAGCTGCTGCCTGGAACCAAGTCAAGTAATAAAAAAAAAAATCAAAAGTGGAAAAGTGATTTGCTTCTTCTTTGTTCAACATTTCGCTATTTCCCTGTATAACTAAAGTAATCAGGACCCCCTATCAGACCAGAAATTTTTATAGAAAATAAAAGAAATAGTAAAATTTTCTGAACAATTGAAGAAACAGAATTAACACATCCTTATTGAAGAAACCATTCAGGATAAAAAGCTAAAGCCACTAATTGGAGGATTTAGGCTTTTAATGATTATGATTGTAAACTGCATGAAGCTCATATTGTAATTGATCATTATCATTTGAAATCAACTTACAAAGGGAGAAAAACATCTTTTGTTTAGGTGAACTAATATCTTTGCCTCCAGATGTCTTGTAGACATCCATCCAATGCTCGGACAACTTTGCTTTGAGACTATGACAAGAATTGATATCCAAATCCTAAACAAGAAAGCAAGAGAGAACAATGTAATGTGTACTTGATGTGCCTTTAACAAATTCAAGGATGAACAAATCATTTATAATCCAATGTAAGATTATGAATTTTGTGTTCATGAATGTGGATTTTACATAGTATAAACTTACGATAAAACCAAGGTATGGCTGACACAAATGACAAAAGAGAAATGCTGATTCTATCTGAATCAAACCATTGTGGTTTTCTTTTACTGCAAGGGCAACTAATTAATATCCCAAGCATACAGTAAACAACAGAAGATTGACTCAATTTACAATTATCAACTTCAAAGGTCACATCACAAATTGGCATGCAAACAAAAAGTCAACATTCCTATTTACTCAAAAGAAACAATGGATAAGATTACAGGCACCAACATTGACTGCATTCAATATCTAATTAGTTTTTCTCTCCTAACAGAGCATTATCTATTTGAGGGCAGCACATGAACATAAAGTGATGAAAGACCATCATTAAAAAAGATGTAGCATTGCAGTGAGCCAAAGCCAACCATTCCCAATTCCTTCATGGCTATCGTGGCTACTGATTGGCAGATGGCTATGAAAATGTTGTAAATTTTGTCTTTTCACATAGAGGTTGCAGAGATATAAAATCTTGGATATACCAAAAGAATATACTAACATGAAATACCTCCAAAATATTCTCTCCAGTTCCTGTCCACTTGCAATTAGACATACCAGCAGCTGGAGTCTCCCAGCTAAATTTCCTGTTCCTTTGGCCTTCAATTTCTTCTTTGGATAAATTATGTTGCAAATGTAAATCAAAAGAGCTGCATGGAAAATACAATGTCAGATTAAAGGATGACAAAGCAGGCGAAAGGAATAGAAAATACATATGATTGATGTATGACGACCAAGTAATACAAAAGACAACACTGTCAAGTAACTAGTCAGTAATTACCAGATTCATGGCAAAACACATCACAAAACACACAAGAGAGGTCAAAATTATAAATGGCACTATTAATAATATGGAAACCGGTCATAAGAGTTCTGATGCATTTATTGCCACTTAACCCTTTTCTTATATATACCCCTATGTTTCCAATCCCCCTGACCACTCATTCTCCTTACCAAACCTCAGGAGCATTGAATAAAGGTAGGCACGGTGACTGGAAGATCTACCCATTCAAAGGGAAAGTGCACCCCTAATTTGTTTTCCTCGGTAAGATCATCCACCCTGGTTTTAGTTTTTCTCTCTTATCTCTAATGAAATTCCTTCTACTATCCCAAAGGAAAAAAACAAGGATAATTAACGTTAACAATTAACATACCTCAACTGCGCTGAATCTTCAGAAGTTGGCTCATTACTAATTCCAATATCTTCTTCATCTGAATGAAACCCCACATCTTCTTCAGTTTCAGAACCTTCTGTTAGTCCAGAATCATTGTCATCAGGATCTTGCCACAAACTTTCCACACTTTTGCTTCTAGGAGACTCGTCATCAAATCCTAAGAAACAAAGTGTAACAAAATCATCAAAAAGATAGTTGACATTATAGAATTATCATATGCTAATGACAAACATGATTGCAGAAAAAACAAATAAACAGACAGAGTAGCCAAACATGCAATCAAAAACAAATAATTACATTTATATAACAATTTCCTAACAAAAGAATTTTTCTTAAGCTTCTACAAAATAAAATAGAATCCAAGTACAGTATCTAATTAAAGACCCATAGCTAATAAGAAAAATTTGAACCAGATTATAAACACATAATGAAGACTTACAGAACAAAAACAGAAAATGAAAACCTAAGAAGTAAAGCTTTGCCATGCATATCAAAGTTCTTGCCTTCGATTTAAATTACCTTCCCCTTCATCATGACCATCCTCCAGCATGCTATGAAATTGAGGAACATCTGCAATTTTCCCTTTTGCCTCCTCATTACCTTCTTTCTTTCTTTTCTTACCTTTACCTTCTTGCCTTTTCCTGGCAGGGCAATGCAAATTATTTAATTTTGCAACTCCAGATTAAACAAAACAAAGTTCTACATGAGCCTGATATAACATTTGATTATATATAATATCTAATCATTTAAACAAAGGAGTAAATAAGCAGGGACCGCTGTAACTCAAAGTTGACACACAAATTAGTAGCATGAACTAGGAAATTTTTTAATTTGATTTTCATTGTTAGGTACGTGGAAGAGTATTGAAAGTAGACAAGAGGTTTATTTCATTATGAATATATAATTAAGAGAGCTTCCGCAAGGTAATCATTCTAAAGTAGGCTGGTAAGTGGTAAGAGATTCTTTCTAGGAAATAACAGCTTATCTTTCAAAATTTCTCTCAAAATGCTATTATTTCTTCAAAATAAGCTAAGGCCCTATTTGAATAAATTTTTCGATAAGAAACTATAGAAAAAGAAAAAAATACTAAGAAAAATGAATTAAGTTTCTCCCATAGCTCAAATTAGCTTAATGCATAACCTACCTAGAGAAGCTCTCACATTTAGCTTCTCCAAATGCTTATTTTAATTTATGCATAAATTAATTTTGGCTTATGAGAAAGACTCGATCCATTTCTGTTTGTACGAATGAAACTTAAGGCCAATTTGTTTAAAATGATTTGTTAAAAAATAAAATGCTTATTTAAAAAAAATGAATTTTATATTTTTTTATGTGATAGCTTAAACTGCTTCTGCTTTAAAAAGCAAATTTTTGCCTTTTTAAAGTAGCAAACCTCTGCTTCTTAAATAATCGCTTATTTAATTAAAATAAACACTTTTCTAACAAATAATTTTAAACAAACAGACCCTAAACTCACCACCAAACACGAACTAAACTCTAAATCACAATGAGAACAGAAAAGAGTGCAATGAAAGACAGCTCCAATTAGTATAAACAAAAAAATAATAAAAACACCTCTTTAATTTAGAAGCAGGTTGCGGCTTCTTCATAGCGTTAAGTTTTTGTTAAGATGATTTCCCTGCATAAAATTAGGACACCGAAAACAGTTAACCGTAGAGCTACAGAAACAGCCAAAAAAATCAATTTCTTACTCAAAATTTCAAAACCACATCATTGAACAATAAATTAGGTTGGGTGAAAATCGAGAGGGTGATTTTGAGAGTAAATTGAAGTTTACTATGAATAATGTTACGTAATTTGTGAAACAGAACATTTATGTGTAGAAACAAGAGAGGAAAACGCACCGACGACGGCGGCGGCGGCGGAAGGCGAACGGCGGAAGAAGTAAGGAGGGTTGTGCGGCGGCGGGAAAGGTTGCTTGTTCAGCCGCTGAGTGAGGTTGGAGGGAATGCGAGAACAGTATGTATTAAGAGGGTTCTTCGTTTTTAAAATTTTAGAGTGGAAAGGGCATGCATAACCATTTTACATTTCTACCCTTCATAATATTTTACACTAAATGGTTATTTTTTTCTAAAATTTTTAATAAATAATTTTAAAATTTATAAGTTCATCTTATATACTAAACAATAATACTTTATAATATTTCACTTTATTCACTCACGTGTGTATTAACACCTTATTTTTATGATTAAAATACTCATTTTTTTATTTTAAAAATTACTTTTATTCTGAATAATTTATTTTAGAAATATTTTATACATTGACCAGGTAAAGTTTTTTCATGTGGTCATTCAGATACAAGGCATTATATATTATAATTTTTTTAATTTTGATTACAATTTTCTTAAAAGCTTTAGGTGATTGGTTAATAATATAAAATAGTGTTTAATTTTGATAACATAATTCTCTTAAAAAAAATTATCAAATTTAATTTATGTTTGATTGGTAATTTAAAATAAATTTATACGAAGCATAATAATAAAACTCTATTTTTTTCTTGATTTTATTGACCTTCTTTAATATTTATCTCGTCTATTTTATCAATAATTTTAATATTTAATATGAAAATATTTTTCTAATAAAAATAAGATATTTATCTTAAATCTAAATTTAAATAAGAATAAAGATATTTTAAATGAATTTATAGATTTAGAAGATTCAAAGAAATTTGCTTGATTATAACTAAAAATATTCAAAATTTAATTATAAAAAAAGACATTATAATTATTTTCATCTTTAACACTGTTGTTTCATATTTATTATTGTTCACCGTTACAAAATTTTACATTCAAAGAATTTGAATAAATTAGTTTTTAAATGTCATAGAGATTTACAATTTTTTCAATTAAAAAACTTAATAAAATTTATCAAAAGAATTTCATTCTTTCATCTATTCAAAAAAAAAATTAAAAAAACTATTTATAAAAGGATTGATTGACTATTTAATAATAAAACGTACTTGTTCCCATTGAAGAGCACTAAATAATAGCAGTTTATGAGTGTAAAGCTAACACTATTGATAATATTTTTAAAATTTTATTGAACAAATAGTCAAAATGGCAGCAAACTATAATAAATAGCAAAATGACAAAAACTTTAAATTAAAGTTCTCCATTTGAGGAAAAAAATAAAAGCATGACCATTATATAACATCAACTGAGAAAGGTTGTCCATCACAATCTTTCTCCATAGCAAATAGAAGAATCAAAACATATATTGCATTAAAAGCAATTAGCAAAACATGGCCAAACTTTGTTTATCATATGCCATTCTCCTCCTATTGTTCACATCAGTTAATTTTGCAACACACTATCATTAAGAACAATGCTTATAAGTTATGGTCTAAGAATAAAAATTCACATTTTCATAATTTTAAATGTAAAGTCTAATTATGATTTTTATATTCGAAAGAGAAAAATCTTTCTCCTTTTTTATTAGTTGTAGGTGAGGAGGAATTTGAACCCTAACTAGTTTGTAATAACGTGTTCTAATCCACTGAACTACACGTGTTCTAATTCTCTGATTTATAGGCTACAATCCGTCATCTTTATCGAATATTTATTCTTCAGAGAATCTTAAGAAAATGTAACTCAATAAAAATATTTTTAATTTTAATTACTTAACTTTTCTATTTTATTTTCTAACACGTAATTGCTTCATGAATTTTACAATTTTAAATGTAAAATTTAATTATAATTTTTCTTTTCGAGAGAGAAAAATCTTTCTCTTTTATTGTCGGTCGTGAATAGAGAGAGATTTGAACCCGATATTGTAGATTGTAACCACATATTATAATTATGTGAGCTACACGTGTTTTAATTCTCTGAATTATAGGCTCCAACTCATCGTTTTTATTAAATATTTATTCTTTAGAGTGTCTAAAAAAAAATAAGAACTTTTCTTCTACTCAATATAAAAAGATGTAACTTAATAAAAATATCTTTAATTTTAATTATTTAACTTTTCTATTCTATTCTATTTTCTAACATGTAATTGCTTCATGAAATTTTGTTGACAGGATTGGTGATTGTGAATGGGTGGCAGCAGCCAAAAAATTTAGGATTTTGTGAGACTCAAGATGAGTGCAACTCAAAGTGTTCTAACATTGACAAGAGTGGTAATGGGATATGCAATTCAAATGGTGGGGCCAAACAAGAATGTTTGTGTTACAATGCGTGCAAAGTTTGTGAAATCAATTTGCCTGTTAGAACTTTGCTTTGTGATGAATCTCAATGCAATTCTGATTGTTTTACCCATTTCCCCGGAAGTGCAATAAAGTCATACTGTGTAAACGTGGGATCAAGTCCCATCTTTAATAGTTGTCATTGTCAATATTGTTGTCAGCATGTTTAACCCTCCAAAGGATTGCAATTTGGAGAATATGTATTCAGTTGATGATAATCATTTCTGATGCTCATCAAATAATAAAACATGTTATATATATTATATGTGTGTGAGAGAGAATTGGGTGAGTATTCACAAACTAGAAGTTATTGTATGGTAATGAATATAGTGCTTCAAAACTCAAGTTTGATACTAATATTTATAAAAAAATTATGGATTGGATTAAAAAAAAAATTGTAGTTATTTTTTTTCTTCCCATTCTTGATAATTACTACTATCATTTTGATAACTTAATATATATATATATATATATATATATATAAAAAATACCAACAAATGTAAACTATAATAAATAAGTAGGAAGAAATCTTTCTAAGCTAAAATGAAATGATATTCTGAAATGCTACTCATAATTAACATTAAATTAATTGATGTAATGCATAAAAAAAATGTCAAAAAACTTTTTAAAATAATTTTTTAAATTTACTCAATAAAATGATAATGCTTTTGTCCCATTCTAATTATTGTTCTAATTTATTTTGCATAGATTGATAAAATTTAATAAATAAATAAGAAAGAATGATAAATTTATAAAATTAATCTTGTTGTTTCTAGAGAAATAACTTTTTATTGAAAATAATATTGCATTTAAAATCTAAAATAAGAAATATTTTGGGACTAAATATTTTTTCTATTTTCTTACATGACAATTATAATGGAAGAAAAGGGGTATGATTGTATATGCAAGCTTAGTCTCTTTTTTGGTTATTGGCAGTACAGTAAAGAAGGCAACAGAGAATTCGTAGAACAAAATGAGGCGATCATTCCAAATCCACCGTATCTTCTGCATCTTGTTAAGAGTTCATGTAGATTCATTGGGTTATGAATTGATTTTATTCGCAGTTAATATTCTAAAAAAAATTTACACACAGTGAATTTCAACACAAAAATTCAAAATAATTTTTTGTTAAATAGAAATTTTCCACAGAATATGAGCACGATATGCTTTGAATAATGAAACAGTCTATTATACATTGTCACTTAATGGTTTAAAATTAATTTATTTCAATTAGTTGAACTGTATATAGTATGAGTTGTTATTAGTTTTTAGAATTGAAATTCTACTCTTTTTATTTTGAATATTTAAAAGAAAAAAACGAATTCCGATACTGACAATTTACAATAGAATATACTTTAAATATTTCTACAAGTTAAAAATCAAAAGAATTATATTTTCAAAAATTAAAGTTTTACATTTTAATTTAATTAGGTGCGTTAATAGTAATCCACGTAAACTTTTTTCCCTTCTAAAAAACAGACACAGTTTTTGTGATGGTGAGACAAGATTTATAGTAAATAGTTTACCTAAGGGATTAACTTAAGAGATGCTATCTTTAATTAATGTAATTGTGTGGGTTTAGTTCTTTAAATTCTAATTGTACAAATTAAATCCCTCAAATAATTAACATAATTATGTAATTTAGTTTCTAATTAATCTTTCATTGAGTATATAATAGATTTTGCCAATATAACTCTGGGCAAGTAATATGATTAATGATGAGGCTGTTGATACGATGATGAAATGAATGATAATATATATTAGATCAAACATGTCAATGATATAGGCCTGATGATGAGATGTAAAATATAAAAAAAAGGCTTAAATATAAATTTCTTCCATTTATTTTTTATAATTTAATATTTTTATTTTATTTTCAGTTTGGAGATTTAATTTTTTTACTTTTCAAAACACAGAATTTGATTTTTTTTTTATTTAATTCATTTTAATAAAATAATGAAATTGAAATGGTTGAAATTTTAAAAGATAATTTAATCTTAATTTTATTCCAACGACGATTAGTTTAATTCCATATAGTGAATATATTTTAAAAATTACATAAAAACGTAATTAAAAAAAGTTAAATATCACCAAAACAAACATTTAATGTTTCTCAATTTTTCATGATTTTGAATGTTTGAAAAGTGAAGAAATATGTTTGAATTACAGAGTTAGAGAAAAAAACATTTAAAATTGAGAGACTAACTTATATTTAAACTAAATAAAAATAATCTTTTTTTTTACGAAAACACCCTTTTTAAATGAAATAATGAAATGATATGATAATAATATAATACTTGATAAATTAAAATTAATATCATTTTAATGCATACATTAATTTTAACAACATAAATAATATTAATATATTATTAAATTTCAACAAGAACATGGTCGAACGATATAATAGAATCAATAACTTAATTTAGTAAGAATATTTTGTGATATATTTGTTAGATAATCTTTTCAATAAGTTCTAATGATTAAGATAATATATGATTGAATACTCATGGTGATAGAATTGTGTGTTACTTTGACTGAGTATATGTATTAACTTTAATATTATTGATATTT
Source organism: Hylodesmum podocarpum (assembly GCA_026586105.1). Taxonomy (NCBI): domain Eukaryota; kingdom Viridiplantae; phylum Streptophyta; class Magnoliopsida; order Fabales; family Fabaceae; genus Hylodesmum; species Hylodesmum podocarpum. The sequence continues at coordinate 1,646,864 of JALJEV010000493.1, read as the reverse complement.
CAGTAGTGTGAATGGAAAAAGAGATATCATCTTATGATTTCATGTCTTATTCTGAATAATCATCTAAATGATTCGATAAAATTAATGAGATATTTTTGAAAGATTATTTTAATAAATAAAATATATTAATATAACTTTTAAATCATATATAATATGTCATATCTCTATATCTCTAGTGTCATAACAGATATTAATAAATAACAATGTATTTATTATACAAGACATAAATGTTGGTATTATGATATAAAATATATTAAACTTTTCATTAGTAGTTTATGTCTTTTAAGTAATAAAAATTAGTATTATTTGTATATTAATAAATATTATTACTATTAATAATATTAATGTGTCTGGTAACGCATCGTAACCAAAATTCTCTTAGTGTGCATTGCCAGCACTTCACTCTTAAGAAAAATATAACTTGCAAATCAACATTACAATTGAACAGCATGACGTAATATACGTGCAACTTTTAAAGTTGCACGTTGTCAAGACCCAATACTTTGGTCAATCTTGAATTAAAAATTGAACTATTTGATTTATGTATAATAATAATAATAATAATCCTCCAACACATCATTGTCCGGTAGAAGAAGAAGAAACCGTCCTTTTTTGAATGGCTGCGATGACTGCGCTTGCCGGTGGGCCGGTGCTGTTCTCTTACTTTACAGATAATATATCTCTTTACTAATTAATTCCAATTATATTTTTTAAATTAAATGAATTTATTCAAGGATTGTCATTTTAATTAGTCAATAATGACACATTAATTCTTTTGACATTCAAAATCTTTGAAGCTGACTTTACCTCTCTCGTCACTTCTTTTTTGTACAAATGATAAATAATAATTTAAATATAATTAATAGCAATTACTCCATTCTTTTATTTTTTTAAAAGTATGCTAGCAAGTTGCTAATTAAAAATCTAAATCAGGCAAAAATAATATTAGGAGTAATTAAATTGATAATTATAAATGAAAATAATTTTAGAATAATCATAAACTACTAATTTTCTTAGAGAAAGAAAAAAGGGAAGTTTATAAAAGAGATAATTATTGCGCAATAGTGACAACATAAACTCTAAAACATAACAATGACACGGCCCTCGTGTTTTGGCAATATGTCGGGGTCGGGGTGTTGTTTTCTCATGTGATGTTTGTGTGTGAGAGAGTTATATGGTTGATGACACTTATGGAAGTATTAATTTCAGTGTTGCTATCTTCGATTTAGACATTGTACGCTTCTAACATGTTACATATCTGATTCTAAGCCCTTGATAAATGCATGTCTCAAACCAAAATGATCATAGTTCACATCATAATATTATTATTATTATCATTTTTTTTTATTATTTTTGACTAACTAAAGCTTAATTAAGAAGCTATATCCCATTACGCCATACATCTCTCAAGTTACAAATTTTCAAAATGACATTTTTAATAGTTAATAATGTATTTATATTATCACGTACAAAAAGAGTTGGAATTAATGGAAGGTGTTAATCATTTATCAAGTGATAAAGTGGAGGAGGGGTTTGCATTTTCACTGTATAAAGTATTTATATTCAATATCTGATCATGTCTCGAATAACATTATCTACGAGATAAAATAATAATAGAAAATAAGAAAAATAAATAATAGTATCAATTAATCACAAATTTTATAATAATTATCTTAAAAATTATATTAATGATGTAAAACATTTTACATTAAACTATATTTTAAATCTCTATCACCATGTAATTAATTCCACACATGACAAAAACCATGTTTCAACATTACATAAATAGCTCAATACCCATTTGGAAGAAAATAAAAAGAAAGCAAAAAACATTTTTCAAATAAAAGATATTCTGATTTGTTCTCTTCCTATAGAAAGAAAAGAGGGGGAAAAGTTGAAAGAGGGTGGAAGATACTTTTGCTATTCTAAAGTTACTAGCAAGCAAGTAGACCCACTAACACTAGGCTTTGTAGCAATTTAGATGAATAATAATAATAATAGCATTAGGCGGTGACCGACCTTTCCAAGTTTCACCCTTTTTAGTATCCAATCTTTGCTTCATTGCCAACCCTCAATTTTCCAACTTCAACTCTTTCTCAGACCAAAACATTTCCCTTTCTGTCATCTCACTCATAGATAAATTGCATTTCACTATCAAGAATCCATCTAGCCCAATCACAAATCAATTTTTGATGAATAAACTAGGCTTCTTCGCATGCATATTCCTTAGTGTTCATCTACCAGAAAAACCAAAGGAAGAGTTTTACTTGTCACATTTTCGTATCAACCTTTTATTTATTATTTTAATTTAACGATTTAACAATAATACACAATCAATCAACTAATTCTCCTATATAATATATATATATATATATATATATTATTTTTTTATACATTTTATAATTAATTATTTATATTTTTTTCTTAATTTATCTGTAGATGTAATTTATAATCAATTAAAATCAGTCTAGTTGATGTCAGTAAACCTTACATTTCACAAAATGTAGAATAACATCTTATTCCCATTGTAAAAATTTCATTGTCATTTAATAAAAAATAAATTTCGTTCATAAACAATTTATAAATATATAAGTATTCTTTGAATTGTATATCTTGAATCACTAAAATCCAACTCAATAAATAATATAAAGTATAAAACAAGCTTCATTTGATTTAGAATAACAAATAGAGGAAGAGAAAAATCTTAAAAATTAAGAAAAGTAAAAAAAAAAAGAAAATATCTGAATATTTAATTTTAAAATAAACTTTTCCACTTTTGAACTAAATAAAAAATGCATTATTTTCTCCATTTTATATTTCTCGTCCTCCAACAATGAGAACATAATTAATGCTAGTATCGACTCCATCAGTCCAATGTCTAAACTTTATTATTTGCATTTAATTAATATCTTACTTGATGCCTTATGACACTGTACAACATAAAAAATCTAGAAATTAACTCTTTATTTATGAAAAAATCAACAGTTAACAATAACTACTGCGGCTATTTAAAAGATCTTAGCTATAAACTTCATTACCGTTACACTATTAAAAAGTAAACACTGTTTTTTTTTCCTTTTTTAAAAGAATCTTCATCACAGTGACTCAAAACCAAGTTGAAGATCAAAAAATACGACAAGGTAGCACCTGAAATCCAGAACTGAACCTGCAGACTCTGTAGGAAACAACACCAAAAACAACAACAATCACAATGATCACTTTTTTTTTTTTTTTATTCTTTATGTTGCCCCCACAAAGTAATTATTCAACTTAATTGTGTAATGAAATGAGTCACGAGGTGGAACCAAAAAAGTAATAAAAATTAAAAACAATTAAAGAAACGAAGAATATTATTTAATCTAGGTGGCTTAAAAGAAAAAAAATAAAAAAATAAAAAAAACGCAGTTTTACAGTTCATGTGTGTGGTGTAATGTGGGGTTGGGTTTACGTTGCCGTTAGTGATAAGCACGCCTGGCATTTCATCATTCCCTCTCTCTCTCTCTCTCTCTCTCTCTCTCTCTCACTCTCTCTCTCTATAATCGCACATACACCTCATTCCTTCGCTTTTTTCATTTTTTTTTTCTTTTCAGTTTTCCCCCCTAAATATTCTTTCTCTCTCTATAATTTTTCTAACTCTTTTTTCTTCTTCTTCATCGTCAGTCCCCACTTTCCTCTTCTTTCTTTCTTTCTCTCACTTTCCGTCACTCCTAAAACCCTTCAATTTTGTTCATCTCATTGGATCTGTGCTTCCTATTCATTCCGATTCATCCTACTTTTTTTTTTTAAATTTATTTATTTATTCGAATTTCTCGATTCCGGTTTTTTTTTTTTTTTTTCCTTCTCAGCTTGAACTCTTGGTTTTTTTTTTTTTTGGTGTTCGGTTTGTGGAATATTCCTTTTTTTTGTGCGGATTCCGATAAAGACAAAATCGATTGCTGCTGTCACTGCTTCTTCTTACTCCAGGTATGAACTATGAAGTTACTTGAATCCGTTTTTTTTTTTCACTGACGATTTTTTTTTTTTTTGAAGTTGGATGAGTTTTGCTTGAATTTCGATCTAGTTTCCGATTGGTCTGAAATGCGATTGAACTTGATTGACCTGAATCTGTCGTTGTGTTTTTTCTTGCTTTTCGGATGCTGAATAATTTGATTGTGTGTGACTGCGTGTTTATTTTATTTTATTTAATTAAATTTTTGCGAATTGGAAGATGTTGAGGTTCGAGATTTTGGGGAATGAAATGACATCGTTGTAGGAGAGTGTTTGCGCGTTTTCTGCGTCGTTGTGTTTTCGGGATCAGTTTAAGTGATGTTGTGGCGTATCGTATATCGTGTGTATTATTGTACGTGTGTGTATATACGTGTATACGTGTCTGATACTACCTAGGTATACGGGTAGTTTCTTTGTGGTTTATTGTTGTTGTTATACGGTGGCGGTTTATGCGCGTGTGCATTTCGTGGCATGCGGATGCGGTGGACGTGTCATCTATACGTGCAGGGTTTTGCGATTATGGTTTTCTTTTACTTGTTTTGACAAATTTCTAAGGATGCGTTTGTTTCTCAAGCAGCTTTGGCGTTTGGATTAGTTATCCTGTGTGGTTTTATGTAGGGAGAGAGAAAGCGAGAGGTGTCAGCTGAGTTAATCTTGACCATTCATTCTTACATGGATGATCAACATGATCGTGATTAATTTTTCTTAATCTAATTCATGTAAGATTGAATGGTGAAGATTAACTCCTTTCACTTTCACCTATTTCTCTCTCTCGCTCTTTGTATGGGATTTTTTAGTTGATTTTATTAGGCAATTCTCTTAGAATAGTTGAATTGGGATTAATAAGCTTCTCTTCCAATGGCAACTCTCCTCGCACTAGTGAAATATTGCACAGTGCAGACTGTGCAGTGCAAAGCCAAGCCTATTGTGTTGGATGCAAATGTGAGGGTGTGTGTTTTCTCCATGTACGTATCACACAGTTTAAACTTGCGTCAATTGATGGCTAGCAAAATATCTGGCTAGCAAAATATCTGGCTCTATTAGGTTGGTATGCAGAACGGACATGATGACAAAAGATGCAATTTTCTGTTATGCTTTTGTCCACCTTTAAGCAACTTCTATGAAAGGCATTTTGCTTATTGAAAGTGCAAGTCATTTATTTGTTTATGAACAACCACGAGTGAGTATGTAGCTGCTGACAGTGATGTACTTTGCTGCTTGTGATACATCTGTCTTGATTTGTTAACATGAATATTGGTACATAAGCTCTTTATTTACTTCGAAATCCCAATGGTAGATGAAAGAAGAATATAGCAGCTACAATTTGCGTAGCTTAGTATTTCTATTTTCTCTTAATTGCCATTTCCTGGAAAATTAGTGATGCTAACCTTATGTAATATCTATTCCAAGTCCTGAGAAATTTCTCTACTGCCTACTAAATAAAGTAATTATTGTTCCAGAATTTCTTTGCTGAAATGGTTTGGGGAAGCAATTGCATTTCCTTTTCCGCCCAATATTATGGCAGCTTTGGAAAATTAACGCTCTGATCTTGCTTTTCTATTCACTCATTATATCATTTATGGCTTCCTTGCAGGGTAATTTTTCTGATATTTACGCTAGGTAATAGAAGAATATTATGGCTGTTTCAATGAGAGATTTGGATCCAGCTTTCCAGGGAGCTGGACAAAAGGCGTATCCTGCTCCTTGAGTCCCTTAACATATTGTGCTTTTTACTATTTATCAGTTTTTCATATTTAGAAGATTCGTTCAAGGTTTCTACTTTATTTGGTTCTGTCATATGCTTAATTTAATTTTGATACTTTGATGGTAGATCTGTTCCCAGTACTCGTGCCTTATTTTCCTTAACCATATATAGTGGACTTGAAATATGGCGTATTGAGAATTTTAATCCAGTTCCTGTCCCAAAGTCCTCTTACGGAAAGTTTTTCACTGGAGATTCCTATGTGATCTTAAAGGTAAGCCATATTTTAATTTAAAGTAATTATTCATTCATACAATGTTAGCCTCATGTTGGTATATTCTGTTTCAGGAAGTTTCTATTTCTGTTTATTTTTGTATTGCATGAGCATTGTACTTTAAAAGCCATTGTTGTTACCAGCATGACAAAAATCACAATGTTGGCATGGCATGTGCATTTCCGTCTTCATTTTTATTTGGAAAGCATTCATTATGGCTTTTTCAGTTTTGTTGAACCATGTATTTTCAAATTAAAAAAAAAATGATGCCTGTATTTACAAACTATATTATTTTCTCGTAATCATATGTGAGCACAGTTCAGTTGAAGGATGTTGTTGGCCATATTTCCCATGAGCTATGTTTTCCCTTGCTGAGAAAGATTATTTGAGGTTTTTAATTCAAATCCCAACATATTCCTCATTTGAACTTTTTTGCCTAGATTTGCATTGAGTTTCTTCTGCATACTGCTTTGTATATGAAAAAAAGTTCTTAACTAGTATGGATATTATCTTATTTCTGGTCCTTTGTTTGCAGACTACTGCATCAAAAAGTGGTGCTCTGCGCCATGACATCCATTACTGGCTTGGTAAAGACACTAGTCAGGTAAATTTGTTCTTGTTATTTATTTTTAAGGTTGTTCTTTTTTTTTTTTTAATAAAAAATTCTGGTTAAACTTTAGTTATAATTTTTGTATACTTGTTACCTAATGACTGTAACTTCAAAACAGGATGAAGCTGGTGCTGCAGCCATCAAGACAGTTGAGCTGGATGCAGCTCTTGGAGGACGTGCTGTTCAGTATCGTGAAGTACAAGGCCATGAAACTGAAAAGTTCCTGTCTTATTTCAAACCATGTATCATCCCTCAAGAAGGTGGAATTGCTTCTGGTTTCAAGCATCCTGAGGCTGAAAAACATAAGACAAGATTGTTTGTATGCAGAGGGAAACATGTTGTACATGTCAAAGAGGCAAGTTTGAGATTCTTCCTTTTCCACTGAGGTTTGAGTCTTGTAGATCATTATTGTACACACTGAATCAGACACATACATATCTAGAAACATTTTTTTGTGCTCGCTGAGTAATCATTTCTGTTCATTATAGGTTCCATTTGTTAGAGCTTCACTCAACCATGATGATATTTTTGTTCTGGATACCGAATCAAAAATTTTCCAATTTAATGGTTCCAATTCATCTATCCAAGAAAGGGCTAAAGCTTTGGAAGTTGTACAGTATATTAAGGATACCTACCATGAGGGGAAATGTGAGGTAGCTGCTGTTGGTAAGTGAACAAATATATTTTGGTGTTTTAAAATTATAAGGTGAATACTGATTTTTAAGAATTGAATGTCTATAACTGAACTTCCATGCAGAGGATGGAAAATTGATGGCTGATCCTGAAACTGGGGAATTCTGGGGTTTCTTTGGGGGATTCGCTCCTCTTCCACGGAAAACAGCCAGTGATGATGAAAAGTCTACTGGTTCTCGGCCTCCGAAGCTGCTTTGGTAATATGTTATTTCTGTTTTCTCTCTAGTATTTTTGTTTTTGTTTGCACTACCAGTGTATTCCCTTTTTTTTAGCGAAATGTCATCTGGATGATGTTCATCAATGTTTACTCATGTGTAATCTTCTTCTTTCCCCTACTGATTTTAGAATAAAATGTAAATTTTTGTTTACACCCTTCAATTTTTAGCCATGTGTTGATTAGATCTTAGAGCTTGAAAAGGTGTAAATGAAACACCCCTCCCTCTCCTCTAAAAACCCTATTTCGCACTTTACTGTAAAACCTCGATGTGTTAAAAAAGTTAGCAGAAATGGCATGACTTGAAGAGGATACCTATTGAAACATGTTTTAAACTCCAGCAATATAATGATTAAAGGAAAACCTAAAATAGTTAATAGAAAAACCCTGGTTATTTTTCAATTTCATGGTATTGTTTGAGATTAAAACATGTTTTATTGGTGTAACATGCAACTCTCATGACATTTCCTGATTTCCTATGGTTTAATGGTTTTGCTCAATGAAAGGGGTTCCTCAAACATAAAATTTTTGAGGTCTATGTATTTTTTCTGCCTTTTCAGTCTACACATGTCCCAAAGTTGAAGGGTGAAACTACAATTTACCATTGGTTTTAATTCATGCGTGAAACTATAGTTTTAATTCAATGTGAAGATTTGTAAATTTGCAATTCTTTTAGCCTAGAGTTGTACTAGTTGATAATACTGAGAATTTTAAAAGTAATATTAGATATTTTGACAACACATGATGAAATTCGTCAGTCATATTGAATCCAGTTCTAATGAAACTATCAATTTTGCAGTGTTGAAAAGGGACAGGCAGAACCTGTTGAGACTGATTCATTGAAAAGGGAATTACTAGACACTAATAAAAGCTATATTCTTGATTGTGGGTTTGAAGTGTTTGTCTGGATGGGAAGAAATACCTCTCTCGATGAAAGAAAAAGTGCAAGTGGAGTTGCAGATGTAACACCTATTTCTTTATTAGTAGCAGTTAGCATTTTCATTGAAGTTTTAGTTTTGGTATAAGTTTTGATTATTGTTGAATGTTGATCCACAAACAGGAGTTAGTCAGCGGCACTGATCAACTGAAACCCCAAATAATTCGTGTGATAGAAGGGTTTGAAACAGTGACGTTCAGGTCCAAATTTGATTCTTGGCCTCAGACAACTGATGTAACAGTATCTGAAGATGGTCGTGGCAAGGTAGCAGGTAAGCGTTGTATAATTTTACAGTTGTTATTGACTTATTATGACCTAAAATGATATTTATAACAAATAATTTGTTATCACTTATCATCATCTTTGATAATGTTGTAAGTATCCCATTCCAAATTTTCCCTTGCTTATGACTTTGTATTCTGTAGCACTTCTAAAACGTCAAGGAGTAAATGTAAAGGGCTTGTTGAAAGCTGATCCAGTGAGGGAAGAACCCCAACCCCACATTGATTGCACAGGACATTTGCAGGTACTTTGCTAATTACAAATCATTCCTCAAAACTGATAATTCTTGATGTTACTTTTCTTAGTTTTACTTTTATTAGTTTCTTGTCAGTTTTATATCTTGTATAATTGAATTCTTCCAAGTAGAAAATTTTTTAGAACTACTGTGAGAGTACGAGACCCTTGAAACCCCCACTCTCTCTAATCTAGAATGAGAAGCAGAATGCCTAGTCTTTTTCTTTTAGTACATAAGAGTTGTATTCTATCATACATATAGGACAGGTTAAACTTTGACTTCATGGTTTCCATATTGAAGTTAATAAATAGCTGCTCAATATCCTCTTTAAAAATGAATTTAGCATGGAATGGGAAGCATACCACTTGCAGTGCAAATTAGAATTTATAAACTTGGAACCTGTTAAGACTTGAGTTGACAGAGGAAAGAGAAGCTGATGGGCCAATCCATTGGCCTCTCTTGAAAATGTATCACAGAAGTCATGAAAGTAATGAGGGTAAAATAAGAAAAAAGGTTGGGAACACAGGGAAGAATTCATTATGAATTTCAGTCAATCTTCTGCTGAAATCTGGAAAATGATTAACAGAGCTGAGTCACTATATTTATGTAGTTCTCTGATACAATGGAGATTAACACAGCTGTAATGTAGATTGCAATAACTAATAATTGACTACCGCTGTTACGAGTAAGTTGCTTAAAGGAGTTATGCTATTCAGCTAGTTCCACAGTACTAGGAGTAGTATTTTACTAAGTGTTGAAATTGTAATTGTTAGAGTAGTTTTTCTTTTCTCTTCTGTACTTTGCTTAGTATAGCTCATTTTCTGTTTTAGTATTCACTAACTAACCATAGTTAAGTTTATGTTAGTTAGTCAGGCTAGGGTTTGCCAAAGCTTGCTCAACAAGCTTGGCAACCTATATAAACTCATCTTGTAATCCTTTCATTTTGGGTTTTTAATAATATCAAATTCTGTTTCTTTATCCTTCCTTTTTCTCTCTCTCTCTATCATGTCTCATTTCTCTTAACACATAGTGACACTATGAACCACACAAAACAAAAGCATCTCTCTAAAAAGTTCCCCCTTGATCTGGGCATCTAAGTCATATCTGCCAAGCTTGTTACAATCATAAGTTATCAGAGTACCCTGAAAAGATTTGGTGAGGTCTTGCGTTTAGGCTCAAGGCCTAACTCAACCTCACAAAACCAGTGACTGCCCAAGCTTTATAAGGAATACATTGGTAAATGGTCATATCTCTAGTTGAATGGCCTATATGGGATCCAAGTCCAACCCAACCCCCTGAGCCAATGTCTTGGAGGCTGCACTCTGCAATGCTTTACTTTGTTTTTCTGTCTCCGTTCTATCTCAATCTCTCCATGACAATTTGAGTTCTAATCATTAATCATGAGAAGTCTTTAATTTTAGATATTTTTTTCTTTATTTTTCAGCATATATATTATACATGTGTAAATCTGTATTTAGAATTTAGTGTTCAAAATATTTAGAATTGAAAGATATCCTTTATACTTCTATGTATTAGGCTGGAGAGGTTATTATTTGGTGTGAGACAATCTAACATTGCTTTTTTTGTTTCTATTGTTGACAATGGTTTTACTCTAACTGCACAGGTTTGGCGCGTGAATGGTCAAGAAAAGATTCTTCTTCAAGCTTCTGATCAGTCAAAATTTTATAGTGGAGATTGCTTCATCTTTCAGTATACATATCCCGGCGAGGATAAAGAAGATTGTATTATAGGAACGTGGATTGGAAAGAATAGTGTTGAGGTAAAATAATTAGTATTTGATTCTACTTTTACTTATATGTTATTTTAATATAAAAATAATAAAATAATCTGGTGTTAAAATGTTCACTTACAGGCTGTAGCTGAAGAATATATTAGCAGTTAAACTATTCTGCAAGCCACTTTATGTCCCTACAAAGGTCCCTATATTATTAAAAACTAATTGGGTCCCTATAGTTAAAAAACAGTAATTAGGTCCCTATATTATTTATTCTTTCAATTGGATCTGTGTAGGGACCTAGCAACAGATTGGATTCAGTGATTCTATTGAAAAGGTTTTTGAATTTACAAGGGGTCTTTTATTATTTTAAACTGTAGTGGGATTTTTAGAAATGTTAACAGCCTTAGTCTTTATGTGAGTTGGTCCTAGACAGAGATCTAGTAAAAAAGTTTTTGAATTCACTGATTCCATTGAAAAAAGTTTTTGAATTTATTGGGGGTCGTTTATTATTTTAAACTGTAGGGAATATTAGAACTGTAAACAGCCTTTAGTTGTTATGAAAGTTGGTCCTTGACAGAGACCTACTAAAAAATTCTCAAATATTGGAACCTGCAGTTTAATTTAACTTATATAAGCCAGTTGTAGCCTAACATATATAATATATTAATTAATTATCTATTTACAGCTCTGGTAAATGTGTTAGAACTAGAAAATGGAAATGAATGCTTTACAGAGTTTTTTCAGTCTTACTATAAATTTGCATTTGGAGTATTGTGAATCTATTGCCTGCATTATTTACAAGCTATTTTAAAAACAGGAAGAACGGGCTTCAGCCAATTCATTGGCAAGCAAAATGGTTGAGTCGATGAAGTTTCTTGCTTCCCAGGTTATTCCACTGGAAATTGTCTTTTTTCACTTTGCTGAGATATTATTTCTGCTGACAATTGTCTTTTTCATTTCACAGAGATATTATTTGTGCTACAATTGTCTTTTTCATTCACAGTGACATTATTTCTGCTCATTTCTCTCCTTTCTGATATTATGCGTGTCTAATTGACTGTAGGCCCGTATATATGAAGGCAATGAACCAATTCAATTTCATTCTATCCTCCAAACCTTCATTGTTTTTAAGGTTTGTGGGGTTCCAATATTGTGGGAACTAAAAAAATACTCTTGTTAATAAGTGTATAGGCCATTTAACTGTCTGTTCCTTTAAATATTAGGGTGGGCATAGTGAAAGATTCAAGACTTACATTGCGGAGAAGGAAATTCCTGATGAGACATACAATGAGAATGGTGTTGCATTATTCCGCATCCAGGGCTCTGGACCAGACAATATGCAGGCTATACAAGTTGAACCAGTATGCCCTGATTTCTCTTTGTAGTGCCATATGCCAATCAACTCGTTTTATATTGGTCAAAGCACTTGCGAATGTACAAATTTTATTTATGCTAATTGATTTTTTCTTTTTCATACTTATGTTAACCAGGTTGCATCTTCCTTGAATTCCTCCTATTGTTACATACTTCATAATGGACCTACTGTCTTTACTTGGTCTGGAAACTCTACAAGTGCAGAAGACCAGGAACTTGTTGAGAGGATGCTGGATTTGATCAAGGTCTGATATTTACTTTAAATATAAGTGAGAAAATTGTTATGCATCTAAAAACCAACACCAGGAAGTTAGCATATTATTTTGTCAAATTAATTGTGTTAGACAAGAAGTTATACTTTGGTGAAATTTTATGTGCTTTCATGAAAAATTGATCAAATATTGCTATTTAGGTTGTAGCCCAGTAGCATTAGGATTGCTTCTGTTGTTTGAGAGGTTTTAGGTTCGATGTTAACTAATGGCATTTACCTAATCCCTATTTCTCATATTGAAAATTAATCAATACATCTATGCAAAGTTCAAGTTTCTAAACTTTCAAAATTTTTAAATGAGTAAATTAGTCTCCCCTACCCTGATAAATGCTTAGTTAAATTAACATTCTGTCTATTTGATAAAATGATAATTTGCTCTCCTAAGGGATTAATGTGCATCACACTTCAATATATTTTGATGTAAAGGAGCTTCTTAAGGGCAAGTTTTCTTTCTGATTCTCAACATCATTCGCAATTAGTTTTAGACTCCTTCAACTTCAAGACTTTAAAAGCTAAAAGATTAAATGCATATTTTGGGTGTAGTTTTGAAGCTGTTCCAAAATTAGCTGCTAGGGACATTAAAAGATACATAGAGGAATTATCTCCCTAGGTGGCTTGTTTGTAGCTCTGACCATCACTATATGATTTGTTTCCCTTAAAATGCACTAGAATGTAGCACATTTCATCTCTTAAGGAGAGTGTAATGTTTAGGACAGTGTAATTTTAGCATCTTCCAAGGGAGGAGAGCATAGTTTACCTTTAGTCTTAAATATATTTGTTATTCTTGTTTATGTGGTTCTCATATGCTGCCTATTTTCTGCAGCCAAATTTACAATCCAAACCACAAAGGGAAGGTTCTGAATCTGAACACTTTTGGGATTTGTTAGGAGGAAAATCAGAATATCCCAGTCAAAAGATTCTTAGAGAGCCTGAAAGTGATCCTCACCTATTTTCTTGTCACTTCTCGAAAGGTAAGGGATAAATTTTACTTGCTAAAATGATTTATCTGTTCCCCTCCCCCTTTTGAAGGCAAACAGCTGACATGCTTATGATGGTTTTCTTCTGCTGCCTGACTGAGCAATATGCAGGAAATTTAAAGGTGAGTATACCCACTGATCTGTAAGCTCTAGTCTCTGCAAACATATTTTTTGAATATATGGAGGTCCAATGGTGTGTGAAACTGTATTAAAGTAGTCCTCCACTCCTTGCCTCCAAAAATATATTATTTATGCTGTCAAGTCGCTTGTCATGTAAATAAAAGCTTAATGGTGCAATCCAAAAATATATTATTTATAACCTGTTTTGGTAGCCACCCCTAAGTCCCTAACTATCTCCCCAGTAAGCTCTCAGCCTTGCCCCATAATGCCAACATCCCTGTCTCTTATCCCCAGCTGCCCCATGTCCATTCTGTTAGAATTTAATGTCCTCCCAAATGAAATCCTCCAGTAACTCCTATATATTTCTGGTCTTGACTGTCATCTCCTCTTTTCCTGTTCCAACATACCTGCCTAGGAAGCTCATCAACATGAGTTCCATTGAAAAATACATCATAAGATGCTGATCAAGCTCTTTAATAACGGAACTTGTAATTGGTGATATAGTCAGATTACTCAATTAGAGTTATGTTCTGTCATATTTTATTGAAATGTTTTTTGATACTGCAGAAAATATAATTCAGTCAAAATTACATCTACTAGCTGTATGAGCATTGAGTAGCAAAGTAGAACAAAATACTGGTAACCTATCAATGTAAATATTAGGTGTTAGGGCATGCTTGAGCATTGCAAAGTGGTTATGATTGCACATTTCATTTAGAGACTAACATTGGGTGAAGAATGCCAACATAGTATGGTCAATGTGTTATGAATCACTTTTTTGATACCTTAGTTTGTAAGCACATGTATGAAATCTGTAGGGTTAATAATATAATCTAGTGTGCTATGCTGCCATGAAGATAAATTATTTGGATTCGTTTCTGCTGCAATGCATTAATCTGTACTAGGAATGTTTTCAGGTGACAGAGGTATACAACTTCTCTCAGGATGATTTGATGACAGAAGACATTTTCATCTTGGATTGTCACTCGGAAATCTTTGTCTGGGTTGGCCAGCAGGTTGACTCCAAGAGTAGAATGCAGGCTCTAACAATTGGCGAGGTATGAATGGTTTTGCTGGAAGCCATGGACATGCTAGTATAATTTTGTGGCTAGTGTTTTGAAGATTTTGTTATGCCTTTCCATAAGTATTTAAATCCTCTAACATCTCTGTACTGAGAAATTCATAAAATTTTTGTTTAAGCATTCTTGTGTCTTTTACATATTGTGGATTTGACATCATTTAGAATTTGTAAGGTCAGGTGTGGATTCATTGACTTTGTTTTGAATTGAACAGAAATTTCTGGAGCATGATTTTCTTCTAGAAAAATTATCTCATGTAGCTCCAGTATATGTTATTATGGAAGGGAGTGAGCCACCATTCTTCACACGCTTCTTTAAATGGGATTCTGCAAAAACTGCAGTAAGTTCTCCATGTAATGACGTCATGATAGGGCTTCTGGTCATTTTAAAATCCTGACTATTGGCAATTCCTTTTTTATTTTGCAGATGCTGGGAAACTCATTTCAAAGGAAGCTTACAATTGTAAAAAGTGGGGGTGCTCCAGTTTTGGATGTAAGGCATTTGTTCCCCTCCCCTCTTACAATTGCTAATTAAATGTTTATTTTCTTGGATCCATAATAATGACAGCTGATTTAGGCTGTGGAAAAATCTTGCAACATAATTTAGTTATTGACTTGTGCATATTTAGTAGTACCTATTAAATAAATTAAATAACGAAGGGTGGCATAAATGTTCTAATGGAACCACTAGGGAAAAAAACAGAAAATAAATTAAATTATGGAAAAAAGCCGTTCATTTTATGCAGTTAATTATTGTGTAATCTTATAGCTTTTAGAAACTTGTATATATGTGTGCATATATACTGCTCTGCCTGGGGAAGGGAGGGGGAGATGATTTGATTGGGTGGATCAAATG
This sequence comes from Hylodesmum podocarpum, assembly GCA_026586105.1. Classification (NCBI taxonomy): domain Eukaryota; kingdom Viridiplantae; phylum Streptophyta; class Magnoliopsida; order Fabales; family Fabaceae; genus Hylodesmum; species Hylodesmum podocarpum. Next base: position 1,631,516 of record JALJEV010000493.1, on the reverse strand, counting down.
GGTGATGTATATCACACCTGAGTTTTGAAAGACTTCAGATTGTCCCATTTGAGCTACGCATGCTTGAAAAACAAAATATTATATATAATTTTAGGACATCTGTTGATTGTTGATAGAGGATTGATGCAAGCTTGAGTGGGTTTTAGATGTAAACATTACTTGTTTGGACTTGAATTGCGGTGCTTCTCAGAGATCATTCTGATGTACCTCGTCTTTTAATATGCTCTCCCTTACTACATTGGGGGGGGGGGGGGGTGGGGGATTCTCAAGAATCTAAATACTTTTTGCTTCTATTTGCATATATTTTGTCTGGTTGTTAAATACCTGGTATATTATCAGAAACCCAAACGGAGGACACCAGCATCTTATGGGGGAAGGTCGAGTAGTGTGCCAGATAAATCCCAGCAGCGTTCCTCCCGCAGCATGTCTGTCAGTCCAGATCGTGTTCGTGTGAGGGGCAGGTCTCCGGCGTTCAATGCCCTAGCAGCGAATTTTGAGAATCCTAATGCTAGGAACCTTTCAACCCCGCCTCCAGTAATTAGAAAGCTATATCCAAAATCTGTGACACCAGATTCTGCAAAACTGGCGCCGAAATCTTCAGCCATAGCAGCACTTACTTCATCTTTTGAACAGCCACCTTCAGCTCGAGAAAGTTTGATACCTCGGTCGCTTAAAGGTAAACAATAGATGAAATAGTTGAATGTCTCCTTCCCTCTCCTCCTTTAAGTAATGCTTTTGAGTGATATAATTTACTTAAATGCAATATGCTTTCTGTTTTCTGGGTTGTTACAATGTGAAGTGAGTCCAGTAATCCCCAACTCAAACCCTGCGAAAAATGAGAAGGAGAACTCTTTGAGCGGCAAAGTGGAATCTCTTACCATACAGGAAGACGTGAAAGAGGATGAACCTGAAGATGAGGAAGGTCTTGTGATTCACCCATATGAACGCGTTAAAATCAATTCCACAGATCCTGTAACAAATATTGATGTGACTAAGCGTGAGGTATAATGGATTGTCTACCTATAACATCTCTTCTCTACTTTTTTTTCATTGTTTATTGTTTTTCTCCCAATCTTTGGTTCTTGCCACTTATACTTTTGTTTTGATTTGTTTGCCCTTTGGTATATGCAGACTTACCTATCATCTGCGGAGTTCAAAGAGAAGTTTGGGATGTCCAAGGATGCCTTTTACAAGTTGCCCAAATGGAAACAAAACAAACTGAAAATGGCTGTTCAGTTATTCTGATTCTTGGAAGTTTACTTAGCCTCCTCTTTCAGCTCCCTGCAGTTTAGGTTGCAGGTAGAAGAAATTTTGATTATAATATTTTAGTTTTTTTCTTATTGACATTTTTATGTTTACTTCTTGTAGTGTGTCTCTTAGAGCTCAATTGAGCTTCTCTGTTTTGCAGTGAGGGACTAAACATATCGAAGTAAAAGGGACAGCATCAGTGTTTTTTTTAGCATAGCTGCATCTGCTCCCAAGAAACTTTTCATGAAGAGAAACGAGAGATTTTCCACCTCTCCCCTTCTCTTTCCAATGGTTTGAATGTTTAGGGTCATTTCTTTGTTGAGTTAGTTGCGTGGCATTAATTTTATAGGAAAGAGTTTGTTTGTGAGCGTGCTTTCATTTTTATTTTTTGGGTTCTCATGTTAGTCTTCATTTTATTTTTTAATTTAAATTTGTTTTGGTAAAGCAATTTGGGTTGCAAATGCGGTCTACATAGGTTGTATTGATATTGAGAAATGAGGATGAAGTGTGTATAGTGAGTGTAACAATCAGTCAACTCGTAATTTGTTCTGGAAATAAAGTGTGATTCTTTGTTGTCAATTGCACTTTCGTGGTAAATTTCCTCTAGATCAGTAATATTGATTGATATGTATCAGTTTAACTAAAAAAGTAGTAGCATAGTCGAGGTATTTTCTTTTACATATAATTATTAGTTGGTATAACAGTAGCAATGAGATTTTAATGTATAATAATCTCGTGTAAATATTCTAAATAAGTGAAACTGTGGGGAATAGAAACCTGAGACCTAACCAAATTAAATTCATGTTGGAATATTCAATTTATATCCCCCCATTTTTCCTATTTCGCTCTTCAGTTTTTTGTTTTTCCAGAAGCGTTTTAATACATGACTTTGGAATTCAATGTTAAAAGTTTTGCATATCTTTAGAAGTAAAATGTTAAAACTACACCTACGTGTTCTCGCTATTTGGTTGTGTCAAAGTAGTGGTATAGATAAAAGAGAAAAAGTATAAGTGTACGCTTTCGGATTGTTGGCTTGAATATTTTTAAAGTAACAAATCGCAATATGAACCGACAAGTTTGAGCATAAAATCACCAACATAAATTTTAAAAAATATAAGTTTTCTTCAAGTTTTAGTTATTTTTTATATTGGGTTTCTATCGGTTTGAATTTAAATACCCTAACAAATTGTACCTCGTTGCACTCAAGTTAATAAAAATTAAAAAGAAATAAATGTGTTTACATTAGAAGTTGCATATAAGATTATAGGTTATAGATTGATGGAATGAAAGAAAAATACATTAACATGAATTATTTTGAATTATCAAAAACTATGAGACTAAAATTTACATTTCTTATATAAGAATTGATTTGTAAAGTCATCTGTCAAAATTAATTCTAAAATAGTATCACCTATATTAATTATATCATTATCTCATGGGGATTCTTGACTCTTTTGATTCATTTTGTGTATTTTCATGATTCTAAGATTCTTAGTTCAATTTTTAGAAAAATTCTTTTGATTTATTTATTAACTTAAACACATGTGAAAGTTCTAATTTCGACATATAACTAATATTTATGGATTTATAAGATTACACCTAAAATTGATTTTTACTCTTATTTACTCAAATTTTGATAACTTTGACTTATATGTGAGGGTGCTTTTGACAAGTATTTACGTTTCTTTATCAAATCTCCATAGTATTGACTTGAAAATTCTTCAACTCTCGAGATCATGTCTTTTTAACCCAAACACTTTCAAGAATCACATGTCTATCTCAGGTATCACATGCATATTTTTCATGTAATATTAGCAACACATATCAATCATATTAGCGCTACATATCTATCACCATTCGTTACATCACTAACAATATTAATATTAATGGTAAACACTAGAAAACTGTTATGCAAACGTAAGAATTAAAACTAACACATTTTATTGTATGGAAACTAAAACTGAAAATCAAGCATAAAATTATTTAAAATGCAAATAAATAAAATAACATACTTACTCAACAAATATATATTTGTATAAATTAAAAAAGAAAGCATTTTAATTTCAATTTTTGTGGACGTTTAAGTTTAAAAAGAAAAAAATTTATAGGTGCGGTTGCAGAGAGAAAGAGAGAAAGGATCTCGGAAAAGAAACAGCTTCGCCTAGAACAAGTGACGGTGAAGTTGAGAACGCGCGATACACAAATCGAGAAACTCAGAGAGAGAGAGAGAGAGTGTGTGTGTTTACGATTATTATTATTATTATTATTATCAGTTGTTACTTATTTTTGAGAATCTATTTAAGCAGCAATAGGAAGTGTTAGTTAGGTATTATCATCGGTTATTATTATGAGCACTGAGAAGGAAAAAACTTCTTCTGCACCTTCTTCTTCTTCTCCTTCCGTTGAGCTCCGTAAGGGTATCAATGGCCTCGAGAAGATTCTCCTCCGCGAATCTCGCGGTTCCTCTGCTGAGGTTCTCTTCTCAATTCTCATTTCTATCTCTCTTTTCCTTTTCTCCCTTGATTTGCTTCCATTTGTTGCATTCTGCATCTCGATTCTTCTCATTTTACGATCACGCGCTGATCTCGTGAGAGATTATTCGGATCTACAGATTTAGGTTCTGGTAACTGCGATTTAGCTTAGGATGCTCGATCTAGCTTTTTGCACTGGTTTTCGATTAATTTGAATAAAATAAACCGTAAAACTTAAGAAAAAAGACTAATATAATTTGATTGTGTTTGTGACGGTGTTTTTTTTTTTTGTGTTTTTTTTTAAATATTGCGTTGTGATCTTGTTCAGGTGTATCTGTACGGTGCTCACGTGACTTCATGGAAGAACGACCATGGCGAAGAATTGCTTTTTCTCAGTAGTAAGGTGTGTGTGAACTGTGTTTGCTTTGCATTTCATTTGTTGTTGTTAGTTAATTAAATTTGTTAGTTATGGTATCGTGTTTTAGTTCTCAATAATTTGTTTTATTTTGCATTCGGTGTTGCTGTGAGAGAATGGAGAAAATAAAATGCTAATTCTGACTTTAGATCTCCATTTGTTTGCTATGTCTCATTTTCCTTGGAATGTGTTTGCATTGTACATTGAGTGATCCGAAGAGATACACTTGGCTTCTATTAACTGCAGCAGGATCTTTGTGTAGTTCAAGATCTAGATTTCTTTTTATAGAACTTTAATATCAATTTATCGAACCTCATTTTTGATTGTGAGTGAGGGAGGATTTAGTTTCTCTAAATTGGCCTGGAAAGGCATGAGTTTCTATTGTGCTTATAGTTTAATATATAAAATGTTTGAACCCTGCCTTATATTAATCTTTTCATCAATAGCAGTAAATCAGATTTGCCTAAATTATTTTGATATGATCTATCCATGTGACTTATTTTTTGTATACTTTCAATTCCAGTGTTTTTGTTGATTAGATAAGCTGTATGATCCATCTTGTTTTACTGTTATCTTGTTCTTTATGCAGGCTATATTTAAGCCTCCAAAGCCTATTCGTGGAGGGATTCCAATATGCTTTCCACAAGTATGTGCTTACGTAATTTTGTTTTCCATCATTGTTTTTGTCACGATAATGCAATTTTAGAAGAATAGGTAAAAAGTGAAAAGGGAAGAAGAGGGATGAGAGGTCAACTGTTAACAGTTCATAGGCTCTTTAAACTAAAACAACAATGTTCTTAAATTAATATCATTATTATAATGATATAGTAGATTAATACATCCTGTCAGAAAATTCAAATCAATATCTTAACCAATTATATTACACTTTGATGGTTCATTGGCTGTATGTTAAGAAGGATTGAATTGCAGGCAGTAGGACGGGTTCAGAGCTAGTTCTTAGTGTATGCTTGGGTTCTGTGAACAGTACCACTGGGATTTGGGTTTTATGGGTTTTAGGACAATGAAGAAGGTTCAATAATATTTTCAATGGGATTGATATTTATTACTTTTGGTCAAGAAGAATAGATCAGTTCAAAAGGGATAACTAACCTTAGAGTAGAAGATAATAATACAGAAGAAAAATGCCCAGGCTTCATGTTATGAATCAACCAGAAAGTGGGCCACTTGCTGCCAAAATTTGCAAACAATCATTTGCGTTTTGTAAGTTAAGCTCGTTACAATCAAGACTAGTCAAAAAGTTGGGGAAGTAGTTAACAGCTTAAAGCCCAATTTAAGTAATCTGCCTCTAATAAGAGTAATTAGTCAGCCCAAATAACTAAAGCAAATGAAAGTAAATCCCATAAATAGACACAGCTAAATACCTACCGATGTTTTAAAACCTGGACTGGTGATTGACCCAGTAGGGATACTGGGTCATTGGTCGAATGATTCTGTCACTGGTTGAACCACATAAACTGGTATAAATAAATAAAAAATAATTGTAGTATATAAATTATATTTGTCTGTTATGTATTCAGAATTGTAAGTGGTGTAGTGGTTTAGCAAATCTTATGGCAACTATTTGGTAAAGGGGGCAATTCCCTTCTTGGCCCCATTTTTCGCCATTTTTGTTAAAAAGTATGCTTTGTATGTGTGCTACAAAGCTTGCAGCATAGTATATGTGCTATAAAACTGGCAGCAACAGGACTCAAGAAAGCAGAGCAGGGTACAGGACTTGAGTTATTGTCATACCTGATCCAACAACTAACTTGAACTGCTCCTGGGTCCAGTTCCCATTCAGGAAGGGTGGTCTGAGCTGAGTTTTAAAATAATGATACCTACCTTCAATTCCCAGACAGCAAACTTTTTTTTTCTCCAAAGAAAACCCCTTAGACTGAAACCGTAACATGCAAAATAATAAGTCATTAAGGCATCCATTCTGAACAGTTATGAATTGGTAAGCCTTGGATTATTAACATCACTCTTGTAAATTAGATAGCCAAAATAATATTATTTGAAATAAGCATATTTCCTTCTAGATTTTACTGCTGTCTTGATTAAACTAAATCTATTTCTACAATCTATTTCTGAATATCATCAAATTTGTGAATGACCTTCCAGAAATACTATGTTATTATGGTCACATTTCAGATGACATGATCATGGAAATGTGCTATCTGTTTGCAGTTTTCAAACCTTGGCCCCCTTGAATCGCATGGATTTGCTAGAAATCGGTTCTGGGTCGTTGACGATGATCCTCCTCCTTTTCCAACAAATACTTTGAGCAAAGCCTTTGTTGATTTGATTCTTAAGCCATCTGAAGATGACATGAAGATCTGGCCTCATAGGTAGTTATAGAAAATGTTCAATATGTTGTCAACGTTTTCTTTACTACATTGTTTAACTTGGACCTTTTAATTTCGTAGTTTGAATTATTTTGTTTTATGTTTGTATTTGCATGTAGTTTTGAATACCGTCTTAGGATAGCTTTGGGACCAGGAGGAGATCTGATGCTGACATCTCGGATCAGGAACACAAGCAGTGAGGGAAAGCCATTTTCATTCACCTTTGCATATCATACGTATTTTTCTGTATCAGACATAAGGTTAGTGCTTGAAATATGATTGTCTCACATCTGAATATAACAGTTCAGTATTAATATACTGTTTTTTGTTTGCAAATTAAAACCGTTGTCGCATTTAGCAGCTTGCTATCTGTTTGCTTGCAATCTTGATTTGTCTAATTCAGTGATAACATTTCAATAATTTGCAATGGATTTATTATCTCGTTAATTGGTGAATTTTGTAACCAAGGTTGGAGTTGTTAGTTGTCCATATATTTGTTATCTTCAATTACAGGATCCAAAAGTTCTTCGTTGCAACAACAGGTCCACTGTTGTGGGAGCTTCTAATTTGGTGGCATGGGTGGGATGGGGTGTATAACTTTGGTTTGCTTGCTTAAAAGGGGTTGAGAAAGGCATAATAAAATTAGAGGAGAAACTATTAAAATAGACATCACTGTAAATTGTTTTTACTGAAAATTCAGATTTTAAAAGTCCAATAGCATCAATTGGTTTGCCACATGTAATGAACCATTGGATCCCACATAGATGTATATGAATCTTTTCTTGGCTGTATTAGCAGTTTAATTTAGATTTGTGTTGGAATGCGAAAATTGGATTCAAATGTTAACAATCCACAGTGGGTATATGGCTTTGGTATATGAAGGTGCAGAGTATGGATATATACGTTTTCGGTGTGATGATGTAAAATAATAAGCTAATGTCATTCCCTAAATGAAATATGCAGCGTTCAATGCTTTCACGTATCCATTTAAATTGTGTGCATGAACTTGACCAAAATGTGTCGTTATGTTATAAAATATTTTGGTTTCTTACTTTGGTAAAGTTTCTCAAACTTCAGTTGGGTGATTAGAAATTTTCATTGAATTTATTAACAATTCATTTTTAGCTTACTTTCTGTACATTGATTTATTATTACCATGATTATTATAAATGGATTAGCATCTAACTTTTTTATTTGCATGAATTCAGTGAAGTTCGTGTGGAGGGATTAGAGACCCTGGATTATCTTGATAACTTGCAGAACAGGGAGCGCTTTACTGAACAAGGGGATGCTTTAACATTTGAATCAGAAGTAAGAATGGGTTTTTCCTTCTGTTTTGTTTTAGGAAGCAAGATTTACTGTCATTAAATGTCATTAAATGCAGGATGTGGATTTATTTCAGCAGATTCAACTAACTGAACAAAATTAAACATGTTTATTTACTTTTAATCTATATAAATACTTTACATGAAACTAAGAAGACAGTTTTTTTTTTTTTTTTTTTTATTGCCAAAATAAAAGTGATAGACCCTGAGCACTTGGTTACATAAATCATCCAAAAAATTTATTCCTGAAGATGTTTTTCATTTTTTAATTATTTATGAACAATGTTTCTGTCGCACACCTGGGAGGATGAAGAGATGTAAAAGTGTATCACTCTTCATTTACATAAACAATTAAACAGTTTCTTCATTCACACAAATTCTTGTACACTGATGTTTCATGGACTCTGTTCACTACAAACTGATGCTTCTGCATTCATTGATATGATAGGTTGACAAGATATATCTTAGCACCCCCACAAAGATTGCAATTATTGATCATGAAAAGAAGAGAACATTTGTTGTACGTAAAGATGGTCTTCCTGATGCTGGTGAGTATTATTAAGTTTATCTTATATAGAAAGTTTGTGCTACTCGTAAGTGTACTGTTTGGGACTTCCATTATTCTTAAATTTTACAATTTTAAGAATATAAAATTGTACTAAAAAATATGTGTGTATGAACAAGAATGGAACAAGATAGAGTGAGAAGTTAGATTTCCCAATATTGTGTAAAATATGTGTCCATTCTAATATCCATGTCTAAAATCTTCATAAGATTGTAAGATGTAGCATAGTGACTTTTGTGAGAAACTATGGTTTAAGTTAGCAGTGGCATTTTCCACATTTTACATCAGTACATTTGGATGCCTTGATTTGGGACATTGCTGGGTTGTAATCTAGTCATGCAAGACTTTTTTAAGCCAGTACTAATGAACTAATGAACTTGGGAAGAATCAGAATCATGAAATTGATAGCTTTATTGGGTACAAACTGTCAAATTTAACAATTCTGAGCTAAGTAGATTATTATATATGCCTTTATATCAATTAAGTTGTGAGGCATCTAAGTTGACATTTAAGTGACTGTCTGCCTACTATGTTTTTTTAATTAACATTTATTATTAACTCATGCAGTGGTTTGGAATCCTTGGGATAAGAAAGCAAAGGCCATGACTGATTTTGGTGATGATGAGTACAAGCATATGCTCTGTGTTGAGGGTGCTGCTATTGAAAAGCCTATTACTTTAAAACCTGGAGAAGAATGGAAAGGAAGGTTAGAGCTTTCAGCAGTTCCTTCTAGTTACTGCAGTGGACAACTTGATCCCCAGAGAGTTCTCCAGGGAAGCTGAATGGTCATCGTTCTGTTCTGTCCTGTACAGGTAATAACAATACCATAAAAAATGACCTTAGCCTTGACCATTATTGCACCTTAAATTTTGGATTCTAAAGAATTAATTTAATGTTTGATGGATGGCGATTCAAAATCCAAAGCTTAAATGAAAGAAAGGAGATTTGTGTATATCCTCAAGCAACAGAAAAATACAATGCTAGATCAACTAACTGTCTTAATCCTTACCCTCTATTTATGGCTTACCTCTGCTTCTATAGTTAGAGGACCTACTCTAACAACTTTAACTAAGAAGGTTGTGCTAACTAAGAAGTCTTTGCACCCATCTTTATTATTTCTATCGTATAATTTCATAAACAGGCTTGTTGCTATTCATTTTTTTCTTCTCCATGTTTTTTAGTAGACATGTGTCTTCGTTTTACACCATGTAACTGCAGAGTGGAATTAAGAAATAGAATTCTATAATGATTTTTGTTTTCTATGTCAAGGTTGGAGTTGGATATTTTGAATTTGTTGTTTGGCATCTAAAACTTAGTTCTGGTCATAACTAATAGTCAGATTGCTTCGTTGTCTTTCATACATGTGTTGATTCATTTAAGTGTCTGACTAATCCTTTAGGGAAGATTTATCTGCAGGTAGCCTGTTGCAACATTTATGGATGTTGAAAGGGAAGTGTCTCAGTAATTTTGCCCCTTCATGTTTCATTTAAGTCTGTGTTAGACGGATGAACTCATGTTGGATAAAATTTTATTGAACTTTTGTTTTTTCTTCTGTAATGAATGACTAGTGTGGTCATAACAAAACTGAAAAAAGAAATACATATAAGCTGAAGAGTTGGCCAGTTGTTGCCATGGAAGATTGAAATTACAGCCTACAATTCAACAGATTTTCACGTTGGGTTGAGTGGCCCAGAACCAGAGGGTTTCCTTTTGAATCCATAGTTTTTTGGATTCTTAAATCCCTATAAATTGTTTATTTCTAAATGTTGTAGGCCAATGATGAACACATCCTTAAAGAGTATTTTATAATGCTAAAGGAATGTATAAACAGAAGAACAGTTGACAGGTCATTAAATATTTCTGGGTTATTTATTACTTGATCCTATGTGTTGCTTAAATGATTCTTTTTCCAGCTTAATGTTTTTCATGTTGCTTGATGGAATAATGTTGTAAATAGCCTTTTTCTTTTCTATTGTTAGCCTTATTATTTTTTCTTTTCTGCTATATACCTGACGAGTGATAACCTTTTCCAACAAGGAAATAATAAAGCAAACTGAATACAGACGAAGTAACAAAACTTACTTTGAAATCTTTTTTTTTTTGTCTCTATCGAATTGATATTAGTAAAAGTTTTCATACCGTGTTTTACTTGGCTGGTTTACATTTTGATGACATTAAATGAGAATATGTTCTCCCATGTTAATCTTTTATGATACTGTATTACAATTGTGCTTATTTTTATTTTCAAAAGCATTCACAAATTTTGACAAGGTTTTATTTACTTAAAATAGATTTAAAACCTTTACGTGGGAAGTTCGTAAAAATTTGATATAGGAGGATTCAATTTTGAAATTTGTATTACAATTTGTGCATATTGATTTTTCCTCTGGTTCCATGTGAGGATAAACCCTTTTATTTTTGATAACATATGGTTTGAGTAATGTGTGCACTTCACTCTTTGATAAATCTGTTGATTTATTACTTGACGTCATCGATTTTAAAATTGTGTTGTTATTTTCGCAATAACAACTAGATCTACACTAGTATTTGTTGAATATGTTGTGAATTAGTCAAGTGGATATCTTGATTATGTTATCAATTAGTCAACTATTTATTTGGTCTGTAAAAAAATTTCTAGGCTGTCCATTAAATTATGATAGTAACCAGGGATTACAGTTGGTTTAATTTTACTAAATACTTCTAATTTAATAAGTTAACTAAACATTCAATTATGTGATCAAATATTTTTATCAACATAGCTATAAGTTAATGCGTTAGGAAACATAACTAAAACCATTTATTTTGATTAAACACAGGCATAACTTAAGATTCTAATTTTGATACAATTTAGTATAAATATTGTCGTACAAGCGACTAATTAAAAATTATGGTTTTTGACACAGCTATTATAAAAGTCACAAATTTCAATTATAAAAATAATCTATTATTTATTTATCATATTTTCACTAAATTCATAAGCTAATTAAGTAAATCATTGGTTAATTGAATACGTGAACTTGTTCAACTCAATGTAATCTAATAATCAATTTTAATTGGGTTAAGTCATAGTGTTTACATATTTCGAACCTAATGAACCTAATAAATCTAACAAATATAACCTATTGTTTTTTTTAAAAAAAATAATTTATATCTCTACTTGTTATTTATTTTGTTCACCATAGTGTTTTTGCTTGAAAAAATATAATGAACCCAACCCAACTATGCTTGAGTTTGCTCTAAATAAAATCTAATCTAGATTATTTATACCCCTATTGAAATAATTAGCCAAACACAACTATGCCGATTCTGATAAATCTATTACACAGATATTTAAGTTAAAGTGAAGTTATTATTACTCGTATTTGTCCCTATCCGTCTCATTCCCTAAGATGCATTCTCTTCTCCAAAACCTGTGAACACGTTATTTTCTATATGTTTAACCTCCTTTTTTTTTTTCACGTGTAACACAAAATAGTCAAACTCAAAATGGAGTTCTTCAGTATGAATCATGGAATTTCAAGTTGAAGTGGGCACATGCATGCTACAAGTCGTTGACGTAAATGTTTTTTCTTGTATTAAGGTTTAGATGCATGTGAGCCATGGTGTCCAATCCCATAGTTTCCCTTTATCAAAATGCCATAGTGAACCATATATTTTGCATAGTTGTTGTTCGCTTAGACTTGAATCAAATTAATATGCTTGAGTAACGTGTGGGTGCCTATAGATTTTTCTGAAATGTCCATAAAAATTTCTAGAATATGATTGCTTGTGGGCTCGTTAACTTTGTATTATTATCTCATTATAGCAAAAATATAGCTTTTTAACCATTATTAGGTCAAGGGTAATTAATGATCTGAATTTATTATTTTAGAAATTTACCTAGCTGTGTAGACTTAGTACTAACTGTTCATATTAAATTAGTTTGCTACTAAGGAATTCAAGATCTGCAAGTCATCCTAAAAATTAAAAATGTTAACTAGAAGAATAGGTCTCATTTGCTACACCTCATCTTGTGGTGATGTTTGAAAAGGAGATATTTATTAATTGATTGATTCAAATCGATTGCTACCTTGAAAAATGTATTGATAATTAATAATTGGTTTAATTATATTTTTGGTCTTTATATTATCTTTTTAATTCTTATATTTTAAAAACTTTCAATTGGTCTCTATATTTTTTTTTTTAAAAAATGACTAATATGAGTTCTTTTAATAAATTATCTCACAAAAAATTCATTAAGTATAATGAAATTCTTATAAGATAGTGAATTTTTTATAAGATGCATTTATATAGTTGATATTTGGGTGAAACTTTTATGAAATATGTAAAGATTTTTATGAGATAATTTGTTAAAAAGGATTTGTATTGAGTTATTTTTAAAAATAAGGACTAAATTAAATATTTTTAAAATATAAAGATAAAAAACTAAACATAAAAATAAATCCAGAAATCAAAGATATAAGTAAACCATAATAGTATATGACACACCCATGGAAAAGAAAGAAAGAAGACAAGAAAACTAGAGTTTATATATGCATTATGTTCTAAGCTATTCCATCCTTGTTGCAAAAGTTTTCTATCAAGTCCAAGTCTTAGCCAAGATTTTGACACAGCTAGATCGCCCTCAATCCGGAAATAAAGATAATAAATGAATAAACCCAATACAACTTTGAACCTAATTTTCTTGAATCTCGCATGCAAATATGGAGGCTTTTGAGTCTTTGACTCTGAATTTGATCCTCTTAATGATGTCACATGATTTGTTTATTAGTGTGCACATATGAGTGAATAGGACTCAGAAAATTAAGTGCCATGTGATGTTTATTGCATAAACATTTTCTAATTATATATGAGATAATAAAGATGATTGCTCAGGTTAACATTCTCTAATTATATAAATAATTAAGATTTACAATTAATTTACTTCTGAAAAGGAAAATAATAGAGATCAATGTCTCTTTCTTTAATCATCAGCACATATATTCAACTTCCTTAATTTCATCACTTGATGATGCTCATTTCCCAACAAGTTGTGAGCATTATTATATATTCATATTTCATAGAATTATTACTTTCTTGCCGCCCACAAATCACACCTCAACACAGTTTGGATATGCTTCACGCTACTTCGTTAACGTATTATCCTCGTCCTATCATTATTAGATCAATAATTTTATTAGAATTTGATTAAAATATATTTACAATTACATATACATTTAACTATACATGATTGAGAAATGATTTACTCTTTCTAATAATTTTTTTTTGAACATACCTTATTAGTTAGCATATGTTAAACCCTCTCAAATGGTAATTTTTAAGATGGGTTTCATGTTTAAAAATGATAATGAATTTATTTAATATTATTTTATTATTACATAGAGTTGAAATAAATATTAAATGAAAAATAAATGAACTAGAACTCACAAGAATCAAATAATTAGTCAAACAAAATTAATGAACTTCATTTTAAAAAATAATCCATAATAGAACTGACTTAAAATGACTAAAGAAATCAACTTGAATTCTAATATTGAAACAAATTATATATGATAAAAGATTTTATATTGTATATAATATTATGAGACTCATAAAGTGTGATTTGAGTACCCAAAATTAGTCTTCTTATAGATATGGTCATGGAAATCACATGTTGCAGTTCCTACACATTTAATAAATATTTATCACGATTTAATAATTTTAGTAAGTTAGCAATATATTTTTTTATACATTATTAGTATAAAAAATTATATACAATTATCCAATAAAAATCATTTATACTAGTATTCTTGGATACAATATTAACTCATAAAAATCTTTATACTTAGGTGAATCAAAATTAAAGTAAATTTTTAAAGTCATCTAAGTTTCAAGATCACCTCTTTCAACCCGTTTTTGATATTGCATGTGAAATATATGGCCAGACTGTCCATGAAGCTGACCTTTGTACTTATTCTCATCAATCATTCTTTATTTGATTATCATTTTCAACTTCATCCTCTTTTTCTGTCATATGAAATATATTCATGTACAAATATTCATATATATATGATATACCTTAGAACATAACAAAGCCAGAACTATATAGTAATGGAAACTCTTAGTTTTTCTAGTGTGGTCTTATCATCCTTGTTGCTTCTCATAGTTAGTGCACAAACAAGCTCAGCTCAACTTACTCGTGGCTTCTATAGAAACACATGCCCCAATGTGGAACAACTGGTTCGTACTGCTGTGGAGCAGAAGTTTCAGCAAACCTTTGTGACTGCTCCTTCCACTCTTAGACTCTTCTTCCATGATTGCTTTGTCAGGGTGTGTAAGCCTATCTATTTCATGTTTCCTTAGCATAATAATTAATTCCTGTGAATGAATAAACTTCTTTGTAAACACTTACTAGAGAAGAAACTTAAAAAGGTGAAATCAACTGAACTTTTTTTTAAGTTAAATCCAATTTATGTACTCTAGATTTTGAGAAGTTAAATGAAAAAACTTCTGTAGAAGTTGAGTTTATAGGTTAATTTTAGCTTTTAAGAGAATCTTAGTTTATTTTACCTTGGGAGATGCCATAATGCAATATTGAGGATGGTGGTTTAGTTTCATAAGTGTAAGAATTACAAATTTTATGTTTAAAGTTAGTTTCGTGAGATTGAGTTTGATCTATAATTTATATTTTCAAATCTTCTCAATGTTCTTTATGGAAAAGTTATTCCAAAGAGGACCTAGCTGTAACTAGTGTTAATTGAGTTCAAATAACAATTGACATGATCATTTTTGCATTAGAAAAATATATGGGTTGGTGTAAGTATAAAATACAAGAGCATTTACTTGTGCATGTATCATATTCATTTATTGTTCAATGATTTTAATTCACAAGGCTTTTTGAAAATGTTATTGATGTTGGTTTTATTTGTGCACAGGGCTGTGATGCTTCCATTTTGCTTGCAAATACGAATGCAGAGAAAGATCATCCTGATGACATTTCACTAGCTGGAGATGGCTTTGACACGGTGGTTAAAGCCAAAGCAGCAGTTGATGAATTTTGCAGAAACAAAGTCTCTTGTGCTGATATACTTGCTCTGGCAACTAGGGATGTCATAAATTTGGTATTATGTGACTTTCATTTGCTACATGAAGTTACTGATAAAATACGTCTATTTCTACCTGTAATCTTAATTCTTCTTATATAGCAGAGATTGCAAAATGAAACATAGGGTAAACTATTGTATATAATTTTCTTAATCTTATCAACAAACAGCAAAACTTTTAATAGTCTAACAAGAAATTAATTAGAATACATTGTTACTCAAGTTTTTTTATTGTCACTCAATCATGAATTGTTATATAACTCAAAATAATTAACTTTTGTAATAATTATGCAAAAAATCGATTTTTTATGGTAATTTCTAATTGATTGATAGTATAAAATTATTTATAACGATAGTGTGTCAAAATTAAACTTGTTTTACAATGCTTTCTCAGTCTAGGAGCTGATATTCAACAATTTTACATGTTAAATATTTTGAAAAATATTTGGTAGACAACTGCAATATGTAAATAATCAGACAATTAGTTATAAAATATGAAAAGAGAGAAACACGTATATCTATATACATATATATTCTGTGAGTGAGTTGGTTGGATAATATTGCAGTCGGCTATAAGGTAAAGGTGAAACATTTTGCAATATGCTAACCCAGCATCATCACATTATGTAATTATTATGCAATTGCATAATGCAGGCTGGGGGACCTTTTTATGAAGTTGAATTGGGAAGACGTGATGGGAGAATATCTACTATCTCAAGTGTTCAACGCCGTCTTCCTCACCCTGAATTCAATTTAGATCAGCTCAATTCCATGTTTAGCATCCATGGCCTCTCCCAAACAGATATGATTGCCTTATCAGGTAATTTCACAACACAAAGTGTCAAGCTTCTGTTATTTCATTATTCAAGCAAAATCATTAAGCAATGGATTTAATTACAATGGAATGACAATGTAAAAGTTTTTAGAATTACACTTACTAAACTCTGTCACATTATCTTCTTCAAAAGTTAATTTTTAAGTTATGCATAAACTCAGTTTAACTTGTGAAGAAGTTCATTTCATTTTTTTTCTTATAAAATTTTATGCACAAGTTCATTGACTCTTATGATGATTAGTTTAGTAGTTGTATCTATAATGATTTTTTATTAGTTAATAAAGCAAATACTTCTATATTAATTGTGCATGAAAATTAAAACTCTAATAGATTTTCAATTTTGGTTTTTATTTTTTAATTAAGAAGTATGAAAATGATGTGTTGTGTGTTAGGTGCACATACAATTGGATTCTCTCACTGCAACCGCTTCTCAAAAAGGATCTATAACTTCCCCAAAACTCTAATTGATCCAACACTAAACTTAAAATATGCCTTCCAACTTAGACAGGCTTGCCCTCTAAGAGTTGATCCTAGAATTGCCATAAACATGGACCCTGTCACACCTCAAAAGTTTGACAACCAATACTTCAAGAATCTCCAACAAGGAATGGGCCTATTCACTTCTGATCAGGTGCTGGCCACAGATTCAAGGTCAAGGGACACAGTCAATTTATTTGCATCAAATGAAGAAGCTTTTAACAAAGCTTTTATTGAAGCTATTACTAAGATGGGAAGAATAGATGTTAAAACAGGAAGACAAGGGGAAATAAGGTTTGATTGCAGTAGGGTGAACTAAGAAAGTAAAATCATGGCATGTTCCTTAAGAATAATGTTTGTTGCACACACTACACAACACCAAGGCTCAAGTCACCTCATAGCATTGGCAGTGTGTGACATGACAGAATCATATTGGAACTGTGACCAAAAAAGGAAAAAATTCTAAGAGTAATGGTAATAAGAGGGTAAGTGAGAATTGTGAAAATATTTAGTAATGTGTGAAAAAACAAGTGGGTTACATAATTCACTTTATTTATTTTGTTTCATGTATGAATATGAATTTTGTACATTTGATATTTCTTAGTTGAATTAATTAGTGGAGTTCTTTTCACTCTATCCATGTCTTCAAGCTTCCTCGAGTCTCTTTTATTCTTTTTCTCTTTCACCATTGTATAAAATTTTGTATAATTTTACGTATTTTTGTATTTGTCATTAATCAATTTTTATAAGTTAATCTTATAATATTATTTAATATCAACTGTGAAAATATTGTGACAACTAACTTTGAGAACAAGCATTTGGATAACACATCTTTTAAGCTGTTGGTTGTAGAAGTTATATTTCTTGCCTCGTACACTAAATATAGCAAACATTGGTGGCAGATAAAACTTGAGATGAGATGATTTATGTACTAAAAAGGTAACTAAAATCAAGATGTTACGTGGGAATTATGTACTATTCTTGACAATAGATTACATGTCAAACGTAATTATTATGGTACTATTGGAACATGTAATGAATAGTGACTTGCCAATTTGGTAGCGACTTTTGGCTGGTGACGGCATTATGGTATTATTGGAGTTTACTATTTGCTTAATGACATGTGAAATCTAATAACTACTGTATGAAGTTTTTGATAAATGTTTTAGGTGCTCAATGAATCATGAATTGAATAAATATGTGGAAGCTGCTCTCAGGAGCTTCTTAATGGATGTGGATTCAATTTGTGCAAGAATTGAACCCAAATCCTCATATATAATTGATTTGTAATTTGAGAACTATGTCCTCGAGTTATTATTTATTAAGCAAGATAGAAGACATGAAAAACATCACTACTTCCAGGAGTGATATTAAAGTTATGTAATAATTCTTAATTGAAAATACTTACAAATCACAATATATGAAAACTATTCTTCTTTTAAAAAAATACCTAAGAATATAAGACGGGAAGTTGAGCTTTTTCAAAGAAGAAATTATTATATAATCTAGGTTGATTATGATTTTCATCAATTTTTATGTAAATACATAATTGAAATTCTTTTGTATAAATTAAAAATCTCAATAATATATCTCATATTGGTTAAAATCATAGATATATATTTGTTTAAAATCATGCAATAATTTTTTATTTCTCTATTTTTTTAGGGACTTGTTTCTCTCCCTTTTCAAGTAAGAGAGTAAAGAATTATTATTTTTTGTCTTGTCACTGGTATCTCTAACCGACTACACCATAGATTAATTTTTCTTGTAGTGGTAATATGATAGCTGCTAACTGTTTACATACAATAAAAATTAAATACAGATTTACCATTAAATAAATGATCTCTCGAGTATATAAACATATGATGCCAGTCACTTCTTCGTATTAGAATAAAGATATATTTATTGTTCATTTCATGTTAAATGCATTGCGATGGTTAAAATTTAGAGGGATATAAACATCCATACACATTCACTTTAAAGCAAAATCATCCAATGGAGAAAAACTGACTTAATAAATGGATAAAGCAAATTGCATAATCCATGTTGGAGACACATTAGTATAGTGGGGTTGTCATGTAGTTAACCTCACCAATTGGAAAGACACGAGACCAAAGTCTATAAGACTAGACATTTATCATATTTCATGAGGTCCCATCAATTTGCAACTCTTCAAATTCTTTGGCACACAAAACTGACAATAGTGCATTTTGTCACAATTTCTTTTGCAAGGTATACAATCTACTAGCAAAAATTTCAGTACTCATGTACTATTTATTTACACCTGTAACATATATCACCTTTCATTTGACAATTTTCTCTAGTTCTTCTCATTGGTTTTTCTTTCAAGTCTTGTTAACAGGTGCTGCGGGGTTGGATAAGAAATTAAATAAAAAAAATATTTAATAGGTAAACCATAGATAAACGTAATAAAAAAAATATTATGAATGACGTAATTTTATAAGTCTTAATAACAAAATTTCTCTTTTAATTTCATAATTAGTATCTTTATAATACTGGTTAATGTTTATGGTTATTGCAGTAAAAAATTAGTACACATATGAATTGTCATGATGTTGTCATTTTAACAAAATACATACTCTAAAAGACTGAAATTTTTTTCCACAATGGGGAAAGGAAAGACGTTGATATCCATTTTTGAGATGTTTCCACTTGCCATGTGAAGCCCTTATCCTACTAGGTGGTTGTAGTGTGGTACCTTGAATAATTTTTTTTTAGAATAACATCATTTTCAAAACAAGAATTTGGGCCAAGAAGGAACCTTGAGCATTTTGACTTGATACATAGCCTTTTTGAGAATGGAATTCACTGTATACTTAAATTCACATAGAGTGCCAAGTAGTACTAGGTTCTGCCTTTACAATAATAGCATTTAAGTTTGAAAATAATATGTAGAACATGAAAGTAAAACTAAGAAGCACATCAAACTCACTCTCTACCTATTTACAGAAAGGGACACTCAGAATAGTGGTAGTAGTAGTATAAGTTATCCATTTATTGGAAAAAAGAAAAAAAAAAAAAAAAAAAAAAAACTAATCTAGGAATCTGAACACAGGAACCATAAAAATTCAGTGGTTCATGTATAGAGTTTTGATGAAGGATACAATCCAATATTCAACACAAGTTAAAAAACTCCTATTGTTTCAGCTTTAAACCTTGAGAAAGCCAATTATGTGGCCCTTTTCTCTCTTGATCAAATGTCACACTTGAACTGCTCATAGGAGTAGTAGGGTCACTGCAATCTCCAACTCTATCTGACTGGAAAGATACTGAAGAATTTAGCTCTCTAGTTTTGCCATTTGGTGAGTCAGAACACCCTAATGGAAGCAGATAACTTTGTTTCTTATTACTCTTCTTGTTATTATTATTATTGTTAACTTGGCTTCCTCCTATGCTTAAAGTCAGATCCACTTCCATGTCATGGTCAGAACCATCATCATTGCTTATTTTACATCTCTCAAGTGCAGTGTAGGAGCTTGGTCCTGCTTCACCTTCACCAAAAATGTCTCTCTCAGCAGGCCTTTCAAGATCAAAACCTCTTTGCCTTTTTATGGTCTCTCCAGAACAGCTTCCACTCCTTTCTTTTGAGCATAATAGATTCTCTCTTAAACTCTGGACATTGCAATCAGCTCCATATGAAATTAGTGTAGTAGTTTGATGTTGATGTTGTTGTTGATGTTGAAGGAAATGAGAGTGGCTTACGTCTATGCCATTCACAGGGTTCCAAAATTTCTTTGGTTTTGTTTCCTTTCTAAGGTCATCCATCAGCATCTTCTGCACACTGTATACCCTGTGTAGTTCCCTCACCTACAAAATTCCAACACACTCATAATTGCCAACCAGTAATAATTGCTTCAAATTTCAGCATAACATAATTTCCTTCTCAATCAATTAATAAAAATATCATTGTGATGTGGAAAGAGATTTTAACTTGATTGACAAAAATTATGTTGCATACGGTGTCTTATAGGAATTGTGATCAAATAATTAACAAGGGTTATAGAATTATTAAAATTTGGCAATGGATACAGTACTAATGTTTCAGAATGTAGGACATCTTACACTGATTTTGACATGAGTATGGTCACGGTCAAAAGTATGATGATTGTACATTACTGGCAATTTATTGTACAGTGCTATCCAAGTATATATCATTCTTTTGTATTGAAATCACATGTTTCTCTTGTTCATTCCCTATTTCTTAATCCAAAAGTAATAACACACGGTTAAAAAGTAACACACTTGTCAGTTTTATTATCCATTCATATGTCACTTTTTTTTTTTTTTTTTTAATTTTATGCTTCACATGTCACTTTTTAATGGGGTTGTAGGAAAGAGGGATAGAAACTTTGGTCCCCATTCTGTTGGGGCCTTGGAGTGTATGTAATATATGGTTTGAGAAATTTATTTTAATTACAAAAATATTTACTTTATTTTCACTTTATTCTTATTTATAAAAAGTTTATACATGAAATAGTACAAACAATAAGAAGTAAAATTATTTTCACTGCTTCACATATACATTTTTTATCATAAAATAAAATTAAAAATTAGGTAACATCTTTATAATAAAAATCCATTAATTTAACTATTGGAGTCATTTTCCCAACTTTATTTTACAATTAAGTGCGATACACAGCTATATATATATATTATAATTATTTATTAAATATTTTTCTATCCGAAGTGAAACGTATTATTCCAATAAATTCAATCTGGAATAATGGACATGAATTAGAACCAAAGAAAGCCTTCTGATCCACCCTATGACTTGCTGAATGGCAAGCAAACTGAATTTTTCATTGTAAAGATGAGAAAAAAAAAATCATAGAACATGGATATGATACCTGGTGTTTGAAGATGTCTTCATGCATCTGCATTGTCTTTTTGATTGACTCTATGTTGTTTCTGTCAAGCATCCTATCCATGGGATCTTGCAATTTATTCACTCCAATACTAAAATTGTTGTTAGTCACTCCTTTGTTCTGATAATGCTCCCAGACATCCACACCATCCACAGTGAAGTTGTTGCTCTCTATTGAGGATGCTAGAAGATTTATGGAATATTCAATTTTAGTTCCCATGCCTGTAAAACAAAGTAATACTTTTTAAGTGATTTTTTCCCTAATTTCTCACTATCATCAAATTTCAAATTCTTTGTCTTTTGAATGTAGAGTATTGCATCAGCAATTGGAACTTTGCCTTTTATTTTTCTTATACTTATCAGAGATAATGAATGAAACTTTTTATTTCTTTATATGTTTCTAATGTTAATTAATAATACCAAGAAACATCAAATACTAATAGAAGTAATGTTTAACAGGTAATTATACCATAAGTTATTCCTGTGGAAGTGAAGAAACTACAGAATTCACATATGGAATATCAAAATCCCAAAGAACTAGACATGTTCAGCTTCATACCATGTGCAAACATTAAATTGCAAGATTTTGTTGATTCCTTTTTAGGTGCATAGATACAGAGTCACATCTTGCAAAGGTACAACTTTGATGTTTGAATAAATTTGTCAAAACAGGGGCAACTTTACCAACCAAAAGTACAGAGGGGGTAAGGGAATTTGGCATAGAAAGATTAAAAAGTGTAAAAAAAAAAAAAAAGAAACATTGCCATTATGCAGAAGAGGAATGAAATAATATACATTAGATGAAGGCATTTATGTGGGTCTGTTGTGTGGGATGAAAGCGTCACTAACAATAAGACCAGGTCCATAGCAGTGATCTTGATTTACTATTCATAGAAACTAGGAACAGAAAAATGTTCCTTTCAAATTGTTCCCATTAAAGCTAGGCTCAATGAAAAGAAAAAGAAAATAAAGGTAAGACAAAAACTAAACTCTTATATATGATGAATCTCAAAGAAAAAAAATTCACACAGACTCAAGGAGTTAAATGTCAAGGACATGAACTAGTAAAAAAAGAAAAATTTATGTTGTTGTTGAAACTTTTTGATGCATCACCATGGATGGAGATGAATACCATTTCAAGAGAAAACAGAACCGGCCTTCAACTTTCTCAATTGATGACATACTTAAGAAGCATTAAATCTGAAAACTGCAAAACCTTCACACCTTATTTGTTTTGTGACTCCAAACCAAAGTAATAAAAAAAGAAGAAGAAAAAACTGTTATCATTAGGACTTGATGCCAACTTTAAAGTTGATGTAAAAAATCACCTGTTGTAAGAAGTACAAAAATTGCAGCTTTCTCTGATGAATTTCATTGAGCATCTTCCTCCCTCAAACCAGCATTTTTTCCCATAGGTTACTCTCACTACTAGTAAAACCAATACTAACATAACAACTAGTAAATTCTCTCATGGTTCTCCTTGAGTCATGGTTGAAGGGAAAGTTATAGGAAGGATCAATCCAACAAATACTACACTTCAAGAGGGAATTTAGAGAAAGCTCATAGACAAGAACAAAACTCTTGGTTGTTCAATTCAACCCTTTACTTAGAAACAACCTCAAAATTTAAAACAAGAATGATGGGATTAATAATTAGACATGACAGGCTGTGAGAGAGGGAAGCAAGGGGAAAAGCTGGAGCTGCAATGTGTCTGTATATGTGTGAATGCTTGAATGATTTTGAGAGAGAGAGAGAGAAGAAGGGGTGTTATAATATGAATAATATTTTTGTATTTGCAAGCATATAATATATGATATAATACTTTATAATATAATGTATTTTGTATATATTAGTAGTTTACTGTAATGTGGGAAAGGATAGGGAAAGTGGGGACCACAAAGTTACATAATAAAAACAAATGACACTCCTAAACATGAACCAATGTAGGGCAGTGAACAAGATATTCCAGACAAAGTGTTGCAGGACTTAATCAAGATATGCATGAGCAATGAAAGTTAGTGCTTCTTTCCTATAGGACCCTACTCTTTTTTCTTCTTTCTCTTGATAATTTTACTTGTTTTTGGATATTCAACGATTGAGATTTGATTATTCTTTCCGTACATGCAGAACAATATCTAGAGATCTGTTCTGTTTGAGATTTCACCAGAGTGCTTGTGTACCAATTCATCAGTTCAGGTGGTCATTCTGAGATTCCATGTGTGTGAGTGTGTTTGTGTGTGAGTGTGTGGTGAAAGTGAATTTTCCATTTGCTGCAGTAAATAAAAATTCCATTGGCTTGGGATTTGAATTTGATAATGACTGCTTCTATGGAGAGAGAAGGGGGCCATACACATGCTCAATTGTTCTCTTGTCAGGCTCAAGAACCATATGCATTTTTCAAATATGAAAATATAAAAATATAATACATAAAAAAAAATCATGTATAAAATGTGAAGTGAAAAATATATATCTATATATATATAATTTATGTTTTGTGATTGAATTGATTTTATAATACAGTTGGTATTGAAGTAAAGTCTGTAAATTTCTTAAATTTTTTAGCTATAATTTTTTTTCCTTTACTTCAAATGTAAATTTTTTCTCATAAATAAATAGTACATCAAATATGTTTTCAACAAGTGTTTAGTTCTTAAATTATTAAAAGTGATTTTTTATTTATTTATAAAATTGAAGATAACTGTCAGAAAACTTATAAATTATCTACTCTAGTCAACTGTTCAAATTAAACTTTATTAACATTTTCTTTTTAATATACATGGACAAAAAAAGTTTATGTAATAGAGTTCAAAGTAAAATTTTTAGATATACACAAGAAAGTTAGAATATATTTTACCCACAGGGAAGTGAACAAAAATAGACATTTCTTTATAGCCTGCTATAAATGTTACCTAGGTTGATACCAATTGCATGGCAATTCAGATTAGACTCCTGAAAAAAAAATTTGTTTTTCATGTCAACCTGAAATAATGAATTTCAATTATTCTATGTATTGAATTACCACAGGTGAAATAAAAGGGAAATAATATTTTGTTTGAATATGGAAAAGACTTTGATGACTTTTATGTTGCTGATGGAAAGAATTTGATGTGTGGACTAGAAAAAGAAAGCATGGTCTGTGATGCATCCAATGGATGTTCCCATATTCACTCTTTTGGTGCTTTCCTCCTGCCCTTTTCCTAACACATGCATATTTAAGAGAAAAATAAAACAAAAGGAGAATGCTAAGGAACCTTATTAAATAATTAAATAAATATTAAAGTGGATGAAAACTTAGTTTTTCTGAATGAGTTGTCAGAAATAATTGTAGAGAACATAAAGAATTAACATGGAAGGAAGGGAACCTTCCCACCTATGGATCATTTTCACCTATAGTTGAAGAGCCAATAGCTCTTTCTATTTGAGGGAATTTAAAAAATTATAAATAAGAATGTCAATAAAAATAATCTATATAATTTTTGTTAAAGAAAAAAATCCAAATGATGACTTTTTGCAAAATAAAAGTTAAAACACACTCATCATTACATTTTCTTTTGTTTGATAATGTCAATGTTCTTCATTAAAATATAAAATTGTTATAAACAATAACATAGCTAAATATTTTTAAATATATCTCACTTTTTCTTAAAAAAATATAATTAAATTGTAATTAATAATAGAAATACTATTTCACACCACCTTTACAGTAAAAAAAATAAAATACTATTTACTTATTATTCTTAAGAAGTGCTTAATATTGATTAATAGGATCCAAAATGGAAAACAAATAAAAAAGTCTTGAAGATTCGAAAATTGTGATGAGGAAAAACAATGGCCACACAGATCCAATGTGTGTTTCTGATGATTAAACAATGCATAGATTTTGGTATTTAAACACTTTGCTTTCAATTTCATGATTCATATATATGGACATGACAGTCTGTCTTCATTTGTTTTTTAGTTGCTATCCAAATCCCTTTGGTAACTTTGCTCTCTAGTTTTATGCCATGCCCTTAATGCTATATACCATTGTTACTTTCACAAATTGCACACATAACAATGCACACGCGTGCCTTAGTACAATATTTGTTCATCAATAATAAGAGACTTATTTGTTTGAGTTCAGATTCTTCTTACCTGTTTCATAAATAATACACCATTTCTGTATATCAGATTGCATGATAATTAAAAATATTGAAATATAAAGAATGAGTTGAATTATATTTCTGAATTTAATAGAGAAGATGCTGTTATAAAACTTTAAAGAATGTAAGATAAAAATATACTTGTAGTGTGAAAAATAATTTATTTATTATATATAGGTATGAATTGTTGAGATATATCAGAGTTAATAATTAGGTAAATAGTATTTTTTTTCTTAAAGACATCAGATAAGGAATTAAAACGAAAAATATTCTTACTGAAATATATAACATTATGTTTTTAAAGATTTTTTGTGTGTTTATATATAATTTAAATATTTCATTTTTGAATTTTTTAACTAATATCTTGATTAATAAAACCATGATAATTATAACATAATTATGATAATTATAAGATAGATCATTTCTTTTTTTGTGAAAAGGAAGAAATAATTTTAATAGCTATTATCGGAATTATTTTTTAAAATAAGATATAGTAATAATTTTTAATAGATAATTTTGTTTCCTTAAACATATAATTAGGAGTTTAATCTCTAAAAAATATTTCTTGAGAGAATTATTTGGCGATTGACAGTAAAATACTTTAATTCAAAAAAAAGAAGAATACTAAAATTTATTTGTTTTTATTGATCTTCTTTGTGTTGAAGCAAATTTGAAGGTCAAACCCATGCCTTTCACCATAAGGCTATCCATTCCAATGTTTTTATAATTTCAGATTATTAAATCAGTCAAAGGTATTGATTGATGATTAATTAATTATTATTAGTTCTGTCTTCTATGTAGTACTGTAATTGCAACCAAATCCACAATACTTTCAAACTTTTTAAGAAAGAAATTAAAAAGTTGCTCTATATTGCTTGATTTGATAGATCTTTGATTTATTTTTGATCCATCATATTTTTTATTCACGAAATTAATCAACACCTTAAAAAGGATGAGACATTTCATTCACATTAAAATTTTGTAAAAAGCAGCAAAGAAATGTAG
Organism: Hylodesmum podocarpum; assembly: GCA_026586105.1. Taxonomy (NCBI): domain Eukaryota; kingdom Viridiplantae; phylum Streptophyta; class Magnoliopsida; order Fabales; family Fabaceae; genus Hylodesmum; species Hylodesmum podocarpum. The sequence continues at coordinate 1,604,721 of JALJEV010000493.1, read as the reverse complement.
GGCCGAATGAGATATATATCATCATTTCTCAGTCTATATCCTATGATTCTTTTTTAAGTATTATTAGGATCAATCTAATAGTAGATTTAAATTAACACACAAACAAGATCTTAAAATTTAATCTTATCATTGACATTATAAAAAAAAAAAAAAAAACATGTGATTCTTTGAATATGTTCATATGATGTATATGGTACGTTATGTAAAACCTTTAATTCTCCTATATCCTTTGGATTGTTGAGAATATATAACATTAATTAGAATGGTTGGAGCAATTAAGATTATAATAATATTAGGATCTTGATGTGTCTTGGTTGGCCATGTGAAGCATCCACATGACAAATGGACCTAACAATCAAAAAAGAACACTTAAACAGCACAGAGAGAGATTCATCAATCATGCATTGTTGCACAAAACAACACACCCAAACTAAAAATATCTGAATGCATGAATGAATGATATCACTATCTATTTTCTTGGAGGATGATGATGTTATTAACTATGTGATCATGTTGTCGTTTTCTAAGAAAATTGTGTAATACGAGAAAGAACTACCTGTGTACCAATCACCAAGCAAATATTGTCAAAATCAAAGTTTGATTAGATATATATATATTTAAACATATCATAGACAAAAGAAAGAACTTCTATGCTGTCATGAGTTGTTCTCAGCATGACGGTAATAAATCATATCTCGAATAAATACCCATTAATTATTTTATTAGTTTGATTAGATTCTTTCAATTTTTGTGGTGAAAATCAGATATACTTGTGTATTTCTCAGACACCAAAATCTATTGCTAATAAACATTTTCCGTACAGAAATTTTCTTGGTCTGCACTTTAGAATTTAGAAAAAACAAGTCTTTTATTGTAAATGGTTGTGTTTCTATCAATAAAAGTGTTACACGTTTTTATTATATATTTTAAATTATTTTTGAAACAAGAATTAAAATATTTTTTTAAAAATTATAATGAATATTTATAAATATTTTTTTGAAATTTTTACCATCCAACTTTAGTATATTTTGTTGAATTATATTGTTATATATTAATATAATCATAGTCTTTCTCTTTCTGTGAGAAGTAATTTATTATGATATTTAATATTTTTCACGTCCATTTATAATTTCTACGAAATACTAACTCAATATCGTATTTATAATAATGTAGTTTAATATGATATTTATGATGACATGTCTCAAATTCTGAATTATATTATGAGTAATATTATCACTTTAAATTTCAGATAAATTTATAATATTTTTATATTACTCGTAACAAGTTAATTAATAAGTCTTATTAACCAATATTCCCTTGGGTATTGATTAAAAAATGAAAAGGAACAAATATTTAATGTACAAATAATGGGTGGACGAAAATAACTCTAAGCATAATATTACGCATCCTAATAAGAACCTAACTCCAATTAGTTCCGTAATCAATACTTTTAGAGAACTAATTAATATTTGTTTAATTGATAATTAAAAGGTGAAATTGATACTATACATTATATATTTTAAGAAACCAATAAAATTAATTAAAATAAAAACTTTTATTGGTTTGTATAATTTTTTTAAAAAATATGACCTTATATTAAGGATTAGAGGGAGTATTTTATTTGTAATTTTTGTCATTTAATTTTTAAAATATATTAGATTTTTTCACCAAATTTTTAATTCTTACAATAAAATTAGACTTGCAACGTCAACTAAGGCAACTAAGTCAACTAAGGCAACTAAGTCAACTAAGGCAACTGAACCATCTTTTTCATGTTTATCTTACAATCAGATCCATTTGGAATCTAATTGGAAGATTAGGATAATAAAAAACAGTGACGGTGGAGAAACTAATATTATTATTGAATTCGGCTAATTATTTCTATAAGTGTAATATTTTACGAATTAATAAATAATGTTTACTGATATGATAAAGATCATATCGTTAATAATATGTAACCCAACCAATTCATTAATACCATTAAACATATTTTTTGACAAAAGACTTTTTATTTTAGTGTTGTAATCGTTATCCAATTTAACAATTATTCTTAAAATAATGCTTAATCATCTTCTTCATAATAATGATTAGCAAAACATCATCATACGTATACAAGTTTAGAGTTTGACAGAAATGGTGTATAAAATAATTTTATATGATTAATTAATTATAATATAAACTTTATATAAATTGTGTTATTAAAATTAACAAATCTATTATATATAACAAATTATAATTAATTAAATATATAAGATATCATGTATTAACAATTAATTTACATTTTTTTTTCTGTTTCTTAATCAAACATTGTTATGCAGGTTGTTGGATAACTCTAACCTCACTTTGTAACTTTTGTGAGGGAAAAATCCAAGTATATTTGGTGTTAATTTTAAGAGAATACAAATGCTTAGTTTTATTTAATACATATCATATTTGAAATTAGATATGTCTTCACAGGTGGGAAAAAAATCTCCTTTCAAATAGTTAAACTTAAGTATAATTTTAACTATTATTCTTACATATTTAATGTTAATGTTTATTGAAGTCAAATAAATATTTTCTTAGGAAACAAGTATATCTATTATTTTGAACATTTTTCAATAAAACTTTAAGAATCATACAAGTAATAAGAAAAAGTAGATATGATAACTTAAGAGAAACTTAAGCATAAGTACATGAAGTAGTTAAACAATGTTGTGATTAATATAAAAAGAAAGTGTAATAAGCACTAGGAAATGGAAAGTAATAAGGTGTTATAGAAGTGGTCCATGATGTAAATACACATTGACAAAAAAGTGTACGGTATATGAATAGGAAGGAGATGGAAACATAAAGGCTAGTCATAGACTTGTAAGTTGGAGCTGCTCAGAAAGGCACGCGTTGTACCCTAACAAAGGCACAACCCGTAGCAAACTAGACCCACCAATTCTATCTCTTCTCTTTCATTATTTTTTTTTGTTTTCTTTTTTCAATTTTTAAAATGAAACTCATCAAAGTTTACAGAAAAGAAATGAAAATTTGTCTGTCTACATTGTTGTCGTGGGGGACGCCTTGCTGGGTACAAGTGGTTTGCCCTTTTCAAATACAAAAGAAAATATTTGGTTGATAATCAAATAACTTATTATAAAATATGAAGAGAAAAAGAATAAATATATCTATATATATATATATTTTGTGAATGAATTAGTTATATATTATAATTAATTATAAAATAAAATTATTTAAATATTATTATTTATAAATATAAAAATTATTTAATAAATAATTGTATAAATAATTAAATAATTAATTATAAAATATGAAGAAAATATATATATATATATATATTTTCTGTGAATAAATTGACTGGTTAATTATTTAAATACTATCATTTATATGAAAAATTCTTGGTTAATAATAAAACTTTTTCTATTTTGCTTGGCCTAATCTTACAATACTAATCCTTTTGTAAAAGGTGATTTTTTTTGCCTTTCTTTTTATTTCTTTTCCCAAAATATTTCTCTTTTTTCTAAGAGCTTAACATTTATATTTGTGCATCTTCTATGGATTTAACTAAGAGTACCTGTTCTCTTTGTCTCTTTCAATGTACAAAGCAAACATCCTAAATCTAGAATTTCTCTTAATTTTTAGTGAGAATGTAAGTATTATTCATGTTCAATAGCTTATTATTAGTCTCCCTTACGTTGTTGATTCATGGTTTTTCTACAAGTTAAGGATTTTTCAAAAGAACAATTCTTACTATTTGGCTCAAAGGATAATAATATTAGGTTTAATTTTTAGCTAACAACTAATTTTTAGAAAGATCTTAATCATTTTCTTGCACGGAGACATGAAAAAGTGAATGTGAAAATATTAAAAAAAAAAAAAAAAACACTTAACTAACTTTAATTTTTCATCCAAGTTGTCTTAATTCAAGAGAACTTGCTTTTATTTTCTTATCATTGGCTTCCCATTCCTTACTGGCATAATGCACGTTTCTTTTATAATTTTACTTAGTTTATATCACACACTTTTTCATATTATTTTAAACTGTTAAGTGATAAAATATGTAATTAAATAAAAAAATTAAATGTTCCATAGAAGTTGCAAAATGTCTCGTCATAAGAATCCTAAAAAGTATTTTTTGGGACAAGAAATCATAGAAAGTACTATTTTTTATTTTAAAATGTAGAAATATCAACACTTATTTTATTTGTAGGTATTCTTTTTATCATTCATATAATATACGAGTCTTTGGTATGCAATCGATTTAAATAGTTAGAAGATAATTATCATTTACAATACTCTTATTCGATTAAAATATGATTATTTATAGTAAAAAGATGTTTGTGTTTTTTTTTTAAAAATGATGATTAGGTATCATCTTCCACACAAAAACAAACAGATTTTTTCACCATTATAAATCCAAATAAGTGCATAATGACTAGTAAGATCAACCTTGGCATCCTCTAATTGCTGGATTATTATCTTGCCTTTTTACTTGCTCTAGTGTTAGGTCATGATCCATAATTGCTTCAAGTTTTGGCAGTTTCTAGAAAAATACCCTTAATTATGGATCAATTTGGTATTTAGAATGTTCCCTTGTCAAACTCGTATGTGCCCCCACCCTTATTACTCAAGTATAGAATATAGTTCAAGAAAACAAACCCCTCTATTTTAACCAATCAAAAGGGGCACACAATCTAATAAGAAAATCCCGTGACAATAAATCTCCAATTGGATCTAAAAATGAAGCATATTTTTTTAATCTTCGATAGACACAACTTTGTGGACCCCACTGTATAAAAAAATTAACTTTACAATATGATTGGTCCTTTCAAATTGTTTGTTTAAAATTTCAACAATTGGGTGCCACTTTAAGAGCCGTCATGATCCACAGATTCATAAGAAGGTCACACTTGCTCACATGGATGCCTTGTTGATAAGGTATGACCAAAAAAAAATGTTGTGTCATGTGGGGTCAAAATATTGAGGTGGTGACAATTGTCACTCACCCAACCTTGCAAAATTGTTCATAGTACTACTACTACTACTACTATACTACTCTTATCATGTTGTTTCCAAGTTCCAACCACGTAGTGCATAAAATCTAATGTTCACTTTCTGATTTGACATATTTTGGGATCAGTTGTTTGATTAGTTAAGATTTTTAATTTTTTTCATGTGGCTTCACTAATAGGCCTCTATAGTTGGTTGATTAAAGAAGCAATTGACTCTAAGATTGAGCTTTTTGCTTAAGCATGCTAAATTAAAGTCTCCTTTATTTCTTTTCATTGATTGATCACAATACCCAAGGAGCATATTACTTAAGATAAAAGGGATCCCATCAGCATCATACCTATTTTTATAATATCATATCACAGTAATTTAAGTGACGCCAACCTGTATTGCAAACAAAAGCATACATTATTATTATTATTATTAAATTAAACTAGCATTATCATCTTTGAAATTAGTATCCACCTTCCACACAAATTACAGTTTACTGTATATGAATGAAGAGGCATATAATAATATCATACAAAGTTCTTTCTTTATTTTGGCCAACAGGTGCATATTAAATAAGATTTTTTGTTGTTGTAGAAAATGAGAATTATAAATACAGATAACTAAATTATATCTAAATAATAAAATTTATATTTAAATAATGAGAATTATAGAATAGTATATATATAACTCTTTTAAGATGTCGCCTGAACTACTAACTAATTTTTAATTTGATCATCCATGTATAGTTGTGTATTCTGAATTTATAATTCTCAATTTTTATAACAAAGAATGTTAATAATACATTCTAACACATTTCATTTAATATACTTTTTTGTTTATTAAAAACTATAAAATTATAATGAGTTTTATTTTATAAGGGATAGGACACAAGTAATTTTATTATTTTTAATAAATTTTAATGAACAGTCAAATGTGTACTTAAAAACGTGTTAATTTAAAGAAAACATGTCATTAATATTTGTCTTCTCTTATTGATAAAAAATAATGATGATAATTTGTAAAAACAAGTTGATATTTAGTTCAGTGTGTGTTAAAAGAGAGAAGTGAGAATCACCAAGGTGAATAATACTACCTTAGGAATTGAATGAGGTTTAGATAAAGCAAATAATGTACCATATTTGGCCATTACATGAGACTTAGTGCCTAATATATGATATACTAAAAAAATGTTCATAAAGCATCTCAATTTGTATTAGGAGAGTCAAAACATAATTGATTTCAAGGTGTCTAAAATCTCTATGACAAAGAAAAGCAATGTAGTTTATGATTTCATTGTACTAATCTAACTCTAGTGTGACATAAGCCAACTAAAAAATATTTTCTTTAAACAATTAATGATAAATTATATAAAGGGAATCCCACAGGTTGCTTCATCAAGGAACACAGGTAAAAATATAATCACAATTCTAAAATAAATTTCTTAAAAAAATAATAGAAGATGGAAAGAAAAGTTTGGATCCAATTCAGCTTCCACATTCAATGCATCAGATTCGGGTTATGACTTCTCCACCAAAAAAGATTAAAATTAAAACATCAAAATTAATATTCAAAGGACAAAAGGAATCTCTGAAGGCTTATCTTCTCTGGATCCAATACCCTCTCTTCATTTATAACAATATCCTCATCCCCACGTTATTCCAATGCTTACATTCATATTATTCTACTCTCTCTTAATCTTTTTTAAGCCCTCCTCAATTATTGTTGTCAAAATTATTATTATCAATTTTATTTTTTTTATTGTTGTGATTGTCAAAATTATTCTATACAATAATATATCTTTCCTTGTCATTCTTTATTGTTTCATTAAATATCAAATCAGGTACAAAGTGGTTGTATAGATACCTTACAATACAAGACCACTCTTTTTCTTTCACAAACTAGCTCCAACATTTTTTTCTCTTCAAATTATTGGCCCTTGATCATTTGATCTAGATTCTACTAGAAAATTCCATAGGAAAAGGTTAGTGCATGCCCAAACTTGAAGCCACCACTCTTTTTTTTGGCATTAGAAATAAATACTTGGTATTCTTTATTTGGGGGGTGGTGTAAAATTATTATTATTATTATTTTAGAAAATTAATTCTCTTATTGGACCTCCAAAGATCCCCAAAAAAAGTTGGTGTTGTTTTATCATCACGTGGAGGAAGCATTGGGTAGGATTGGATTGTGATTTGTAAATAAGGAAACAATAGACAAAAATCCTAAAGCTTGATTGCATTGTTCTTTTGTTCTTAGGAGGAATCTGTTTAGTTCAGAGGTACAAAATTAATATTTCTCATAACAATCTGGCCATGTGTTTGGTGAAGAGATTCATTGAGTTTAGGGTAAGGAATGCTTATTAAGAGGGGAATAGATCATGCCATGCCACATGAATTTTTAAAAATTTTAAAATTTCACAAGAACTAGAAGGAGAAGAGGGGAAAGAAAGATTGAGAGACAAAAAATAAAAAATCTCCACAATGCTGTCTAATCATGACTTTCCTTTGATTCCAAGTTGCAACATCAAAGACTAAAATGTCATTAGGATAATTTTATTTTTTTTTGAAAAAATATTATGATGCTTTCTTTACATTATTGACTTGGAAAAATTAAGATGAAAAGGAGGGGGGACATCTCTTTTGGTCGGATAGGATAGGGTTACTTTATTTGTTGGTCAAAAAGAGATATTCATTCATGTGTTACAAGTCTTGTTCCATGACTAAGATTATCCTTAGAAATGAAGGGCACATAATGTGGGCCTGTGATTGTGCTTCATTGGATTAGAAATGCATAATTTGGTTGCATGTCACCACTCACTTCACTAGGTTGGTTGTTGTGGCGAACCTCAGTGACATACCAAAGCATGTGTTTTAGTGGCTAACTCGATATGACCTTTGTGGCTAATTCAGTGCGCCACAACAACCTTCTTGGGTCTTCCACACTCACTACAGGCCCAAAAATATACAATACAATACCATTTGTAACTTGTATTGTATAATGTGAATAATTAGCAATCCTATTTAGTAATATAAATGACTTTTTGTACAATGGTTTAAGAATGATTTTGTAACTAATTGTAATCAAAATAGGGTACAACTTGTACATCAACCTGACTCATATCGGGTTTAAGTTGGGTCGGGTAAAATAAATTTACATTGTATATCAGTAGAGAAATTGTCTTAGAAGATAGGAATGCAGCTCCAAGAAGAAAATTCATGCTTTCGTGTATTTCACAGATAAAAATATTTGATAAACAAATCACATAGTAAAACATGGACAGAGAAAATAAGTATATATAATAATATATATTATGTGATTAAGTTAGTTTGTCGAAAAGTAAAATTGTTTAATTATATAAGTTTTAAGGTTTATTTTTTTTTTCAACTCCCTTGTCTTTTCAAAGGAAGATATCAAGTACTGATTGGGCTGAAATTACTACAAGTTCGATTGTTGCTAACAACCATGTTTGGTGTCATTATTTGTTAGTTTGTACTATGCTTAAAGGTTCATTTTTACATCATATTAAAAGGTTCTTTAATTACTTTTTGCCTTTTGATTTTTGTTATTTGCCATTAATTAACTTTAAAGAGAGATACACAGGGACTATTTCTAAATTAATTGGGTAATGGTTAAATTATTAATAAATAAATAAATTGTTAAAAAACATGATAGAAATAAATTTTAATTTAATCATTTAATCACATTACCTTTAGTACATAGAATTCCTTTTACTTAAATTATGTTTTCTGATAATCATATATCATAACTGTGGAGAGTATCACGGATTAGTTTGTTTGAAAGATTCTTAAAATATAATCCTAAATATGATTAAAAAAATTTCACATATTGAATTCCTACACATCTTTCGCAGATGCTCATTGAGAAAAAAAAAATAAAATATATATATATATAGCTAAAATATATTCATGAAAATATTAGTTTATTTAATAATGGTTTATAAAATAATCATACGAAATAGAAAAATCTCACATTCCTAACTTAAAATTTCTGAATCCCCTTACCAAATATATGATAATCATCACCAACAAAAATCAACATAATATAATATATAGTATAATATAATTTACATAACTTTGCTGTGATTAGAAGTTCGATCCTTATTCTATGTATTAGAAAAATTCAATCCCTTAAATGATATCATATTGTCTTAAGATACAACTTTATTTTGCAGTAAAAAAATTCAATCCCTTAAATGAAATCTTATTGTTTTAAGATACAATTTTACTTCGCAGCCAACTGTAATGTGGTAGTTAACCAGTCAATTCTCTTATACATATACACATATTTCTCTCTTTTCATATTTTATAACTGATTATCTGTGTATTGCAATTATATATTAAATATTTTTCCTTAAAATATTAGTCTTTAACTATGGACCAACAAATATTCCAATTAAGTAGTAATAATAATAATAACAAATAAAATGTAAAGCATAAATGCAAGGAGCACATAATTAAAGGATATATATATTTTCATGGGCCTAAAACAGTCTAGTCTTACCCAAACAGAAGAAGACCCATTACTTGGGACTACATAGTAAGTGTATAGTCCAAAATCTACTGTAACCAATCTAACTGTCACACATAGATTCAAGGCTTGTTTGTTTCACTTCTGTTTCTGTCCACAAACTTAAGGTGAGTTTAGTTCATTTTGTTTTTCTTTTATCATCATGGAGAATCAATGTGAACCAATCAAGCAACGCTAGCTATCTTCATCACCCTCACTGACTGCTTCTAATATCAAAACTCAACTTCATAAAAAAACCAAATATAAGACAACATTTTATTTTATTATATAAACCAAACTAATTTCAGTTTCAGTTGTTGCTCATATTCTTATGGTAGTTTTCTGGATTTCACACTCACATGTTGGGTGGTGCACTTTCAACCCCAACAACTCAAAGCCTCAAGGCATCAACAACAACAATTGCAATGATCTATCCAACTCACAGATTATTGTCTCTTAAGGTACACTTGTTGTTCCAGTTATTTTGTATGTTTTTGTGTTATACTATGATTGTTTTGTAATGGGCACGTGTAAATTCTAATTTGGCTCAATTTTTTTTTTTTTTTCTAGAACCCCGTATCAAATACTAGAGGATTTTCGTCAAAAGAGAATTGCTTTATCAGAGGTCACCAAATCAACATTAAGCAAATTTTTGGGCTTATCTCAGGTCGTGCTCCACGAAACAAAGCAGGTGCTACTTGCTGCCAATGCACTCTTCAAGAGTTTCATCAGTTAGAAATTTGAATTTATGAAATTAATTATGTGAGAAAATTACACTAACATTCTCTTGAAATTTTGCGAGATTACACAAATAATATTCCCTGTTTTCTTTGACCTTTGTGCTAGCCTCTCCTCAAAAGTCTTATTATAATATTTGTGAAAATATTTAAGAGGGCATCGCATATATAAGAGGTGTAAGTATAATGTGCATCAAACAATTAATGGTTTGGTATAGGAGTAAAAGAACCAGAAGATATTTGTACAATCTCTTGAAACCTTTGGAGTATCATTATAATTTACTCAAAGTATATTGATTATTAACTAACATCATGCCTTGTCTTTTCTTGGATGAAAATGAGTTCTAGCATGTTACATTATCAACGCTTTCCAGGAAATTTATGATTAATGTTACAAATCTGAAGTTGGTTAGTGCGAATTATTGAAATGGAAGTTGGATTTGCCAAATTGGAAATGATAAATGGAGGTTAAAAGTGTGAACAATGCTATTTCATTATGAGACTTCATAGTGTTTCCAAGTATGCATTAAAGTAGCTTGGAAAGGATGTGAGTAGATAGTTGAATATGGCACTGACATTGCAATGTTGCAGGAGTTGTTGTTTCCCCAAGATGTGGCCTGCCACTGACAGAAGAGAATGTGGAGAAGGTTTTGGATGAGGTAAGGCCTGGTTTGATGGCTGATGGAGGGAATGTGGCATTACATGAGATAGATGGTCTTGTTGTTATCCTCAAGCTACAAGGAGCATGTGGATCATGTCCTAGCTCCTCTATGACATTGAAAATGGGAATTGAAACTCGCCTCCGGGATAAGATTCCAGAAATCATAGAAGTGGAGCAGATAATGGACACTGAGACCGGTCTAGAGTTAACTGAAGAAAATGTTGAAAGTGTAAGGAACTTCTTGCATCATTTCTTGCCTTTCCATGATGTCATTTCCCTTTTGGATTTTAAGTAAGTTGTAAAAGATAAGTGATCTGATTGAAATATTCTTCTGTCGAGTTTCATGGATCATGATCATTAATTGACAAGGAGTGATTGGTGTACTATGCATAAGCATTCATACATAGAAAAAGAATAGAACAAAAATGCTTAAACAAATCTTCTAAGCCATCTACTTCTGGTGGCTTATTTGTAAACATTTTTCCCTAAACAAATGTAGACAGTGTAGGATTCATGTTACTAGTGAGCTTCTTGATGTTGCTTCAGGTATTGGATGCTAAATCTTATGATTTTGTTAATTTTTCAGGTTCTTTCTGAAATTAGACCATACCTTGTTGGCACTGGGGGAGGAATATTAGAGCTTGTTGAGATCAAAGATTATGGTGTCAAAGTGAGGCTAAGTGGACCTGCAGCTGGGGTTATGACAGTTCGTGTTGCCTTAACACAGAAGTTAAGAGACAAGATACCTTCTATTGCGGCTGTGCAACTAATAGATTGATGTCAAATACAATACAAGTTCTTTTATATTTTTGACTTACCTGTTACAAGATGAAATGGAAAGAACCAGTTTATAAACGAACATGTAAACTTCTGTCCACAAAAAAAATCAGTTTTATACCATTTAATGTTTGTCTCCTCTCCTTAGAAGATTTTATATTCCTTATAATTGTAAAATAGATCTCATTCAAATGAATATCCATTTTACAAAAGCGTAATGCAACAACATTTTTTCAATTCAACCACTTCTGTACCATATACAACATTTTTCTCTTCTTTCCCTCATAGACAACACTAAGCTTGTGAGAACAGTTCACATTATTAAGCAAGTTTTGTACACACCATCTTTCCAAAGGTATGATGCAATAGCTCAATGAGAAAGAGTTATTGGAAACAATGGTATGCAGAATAGCGCAAAGTTTCATGCCAGCAAATCGCTATCAGAATTAAATTTTTCATGGGTGAATCAATATCTTATGTGTTTTGATTTTCAGACGCAATGAGAATCAGAACCACCTACATGTTTTCTTGGTTAACGTTAAATATTTTTCTAGAATACCTCTTTATCTTCGTATAGAAGAAAGCCATCTATTGTTTTAGTACAACACCTTTCTTTTCTTGTCTTATAAAATTGTAAAAAGGAATGAATCTAAACTAATCAAATGTGATTAAACGTTGTGAGCAGGTTTAAAACCTTAAATAGGTTCATATCATGTCTTTAATCTTTACACGTAAGTACAAAGGGATATGATTGCCTTATAATTGAAGAAATAACTTTCCATCACAGGGAAATTGAGCGTATTATAATTCAAGTTAGCAAACCCACAATTGCAAAAGCTTAATACAACGTAACACAGGAATTTCAATTGTGACCCAAGATTCGATGTTGGATAAAGCGGGTTTGACTTTAACATCCACCAATTTGAACCACTTAACATTCATGTTTACATTCATGTTTTGCTTATACATTCTGAGGTGAAGCATTCTTAACATCACAACCACACCTAAAGGACTTGAAACACTTTCTTAATCAGTTGATGCAATGGAAACACTAGGGTAATAGGATTAGTACAATACTCTTGAAGTTCAGAAAATTCAATATACTCTACATCTCCAACCCTACACCAGTGTACCTCTTTACACTGTTCTGAAACAAAATACAATACTAAAAGTGTGCAATGACATAAAACCAATGTCCAGTGAAAGCCACATTCTACCTGACATATACAAATAAAAAAAATGTTAGGAAAGAACTGCAAGATTTGCATATGATATGCTAAAAGGGAAAGAATAGTCACCAACCTTATATACAAAGCTTTTACATGCTCTCCTAACAGTGGACTTTCAAGAAATTCATCACCACATTCTTTCACCTCAACCTCTTCAACCTCAAAAGCTCGATCACCACAATACTCGTTCCATTCAAACCACATTTTTGAAATTAATTCCTTCTTGAAACAAGTAGTGTGATCTTCCTCTTCAGGAGAATCAGCAGATACCAATCGATATACAAAGACCTTCTTCTTCTGGCCTGGTCTGAATGCACGACCTATAGCTTGACGAGTAACCGATGGATTAAGATGAACATCCAAAATAATTATGCGTGATGCCCCAACCAATGAAATGCCCTCTCCACATGCCTTGATTGAGCCAAAGAAGATTTTGGCATCAGGAGAATTGTTAAACTTTTCCATGGACCATTCTCGTTGCTCAGAGCTTGATTCTCCTGAGATTACAAAAATTTCTCTTCCAAGACTCCAGCCTTTCCATTTCATAGTCAACCTCTCTAAATATTTCAAAGGTAACAAATATTGACTGAATACAAGAAGCTTTTCCGCAGCTGATTCACACAGATTTAGCATGTTGCAAAAGAATTTTGACTTTGCACCATCACTCACATCTAGTTTTTCTATTAGTTCATCCATTATACTATCAGATATAGAGTTTTCACCACATTTTTCTGCGAGAGGTTTCAGTTTAGGGTGCAAATAGACAGCACTTCCTACAGAAGATATCTTAAACTTTCTTGAAAACTTCTTTAATTTCTGAACTTCAGGCTTTTGCCTTGGGCTGAGGTTGAGTACCACAGTAAAATCAACGAGACCAGGAAGCTCCTCAAGAAAATCCCCTTTATAATAGTGAAGTACCTTGCTTGTCATTTCACGCAAATCTTGTATGACAGCCACTTTCCTTTTAAAATCTGGGTCCTTCTGCAAAGTGTTCTCAACTAGATCATAGAAGCTTTTCACACCACTTATATGTACTCTACTTTGAATGCGTCTGACAATAGGCCTAGATGTTTCCATCTTCAAAAACTTGGGCCGAACAAGATTTAAAATGTTGAACACCTCCTTGACATGATTCTGATAAAGAGTTCCTGACAGTACAACTTTTCTAGGAGTTTGAACTTTTGCCAGGGATTGTACCATGTCTGTGTTTTCATTCCTCGGATTATGTCCCTCATCTAAAATAAGAATTGAGGGAACCTTGAGTAATATTTCTTGGCAAGATAAAGATATACTGTTGTTCCCATTATCACAGACAATAGAGGAGAATTGTTTGTATCCTAAGAACAGTATACTCTTGTGGTCCATCCACTGCTTCAACACTTCGAGTTGTTGACTTCTACTATCTGCCTTCACTGTGTAAAAGTCATATAGAGGTATGTCTTCGACTTGCCATGTTTGAAATTCCTTTTTCCATGTTGACAATATTCCCTTAGGAAGGACCACCAATGGTCTTGCATTAGGATACTTCCCTAGAAAACTTTGCATGAAACTGATTATCATGAATGTTTTCCCAGATCCAGGAGCATGGGCCAAGATGCAACCCCCAGGATGGTCCCCCGCAAGATTCCTAACAAGAAAATTGAATCCTTCAACTTGATGGGGTTTCATTTGCTTTGTGTGTCTAGGATGCGCAGAGAGTTCAGTTAACACAAGATCATCTTCAGCAACATGAATTCCAAATATGTCATTTCCTTTGGTACTTCGTGAATCAGCCGCATAAGTTCTTGTGGTCCTTTTAACCTTAAAAAGAAAATATAACAAAAACAGTTAATTCTGAATACACCCAGTCTCAGCCACAAGTAATTTTACATCTTGGTCCAGAATATATATAATGAGATATGAACTAGGAATTATTCTTATAAAGAACTTAAGCTCAGATGATATGAATGGACTACCTGCTATTATTTTGGTTCCTGAGTCATTAAAGAAAATAAAATTGAGTCAAACAAAATAAGTATTTTCCCACAAAAGACGTACATGAAACTGTAAATTATCACAGGAATTTCTTTAACACAATAAGCTTGTAACTGTTTCACTTGTCATATTGTTATGCCCTGCTCAAACATTCAACCTATGCATCTAATTTAAATCTCCTTACTTAAAAACACAGCTTCCCACATTTATTTTATAATCAAGATTCACAACCAAAAAACCATAAAAAGCAGAAACAAGATCTAACCTTGTACTGAAACTCAAATATGGTTTCAATTCCTCTGTCAATAACCCCACAAACACGACAAACATAACCAAGATCATCTTTTAAAACAAAAGAATGATCACAGTCCTCATCTTCCTTCTCTTCTTCATCTGGCAGAGGATCCACTGAAATATCCTAGTAGAGGTGCAATTAAACTAAATCAATGCCAAAGGAATTCTGAAAAAATGCTATTTACAGGTAAGAAATAATGTATTTTAAATTAGGCTGAGATGTGAACAAGTAACTTTTCCTGAGCAGAAATCAAAAACTTGATATTTACGTGTGATGGGAGCCTTCCATGTTGTATGCACACAACAGATATAACATAGATTAAGTGAGAGAGAAAAATAATGGAGGCCAATAAGGATAATTGTATACCATAACTCAATGTCTCAACACATAAAATTACATTCAATATGCATTTCATGAACTGCTGTACTTCTAGCATATGCAACACACATAAATAACTGGCGCTAAGCTTGGCTAATAGAAACAGGCAGACCATTTTCTGCATACATCTACAAAATTATTTATAGTTGTCTGCATAAATCAATGAATAATCCAATTAATAAGTAACAACTGCACTCAAAGAAGGAAAAAATGTCATAATTTTTTATCTATCAATTTATTTTCCCTACACTTGTCATTTCTGCTATATTTTCCCCCTTATCTTCATAAGAAAAATGTGTTGTCTAGGCAACCCTTACAGTAAAATGCAGACATTAGGGAAGAGTTACAAATTAAATGACATGTAAATAGACATCCAAATGTGTAAGACAAAAACTACTTGACAGAGAGAAATGTTATCGTTGAAAAATTAAATCAAATTAAAGTATGATACCTTGGAACATTCTATAGCCATTGACATCTCTTTCCAAATATCTTCAAGACCTTCATCTTCAGTATCAACCTGATCATCTTCTTCCTCCTGTATACCAATATAAACACCTTTACTTACCCCAGTGTTACCTTTGCCAGCCATACTTGTCTCAAATTTGAGATCTTTGCTTTCTCCATTGTAAGGAATGGGAGAGTGGTACCCCTAATTCATTTTTGTACATAAAATAGTAAAGTCAGTGAAGCAACTTGCATTAAAATGAAGAACAAGAAGAAAGACCCAGCATCTGAAAACAACAAAAGTCTTATTCTGCTTGGTGATGAGTGCCCTATCTGAAAAGTAGCAACAAATTTAATTCCAAATAGATAAATAGCTTCCAAATGAAGCTACCTAAATGAAAATGTAATGATTCAAATGAAATTTTTTTACTCAATATGCTCTGAAAAACAAATGGAAAATCTCATACATCAAAACACACTTCATCTTTCAACATCAAGATGTGCATAGCAGCAGTAAAGAAAAAAGCAGATACAATTAGCTTGGCATTTAGATAAGATATAAATCTAGATATTAAATCTATTATTTTCATTTTTCATTGTCAACCTTATCACTTGCCAGCTACCAAGCATGCTGTAAAAGACCAGAAGTGCAGAAATTCCATATTGCATCAGAACATTCAAGTTTATCAAAACATCCAATGATTACAAAACTAAGACCATGAGGCAAAAAGTCACATTTCAGTGGAACTTAGCCAAGGTACTAGAATTAATTGCTTAATTTTTAAGAGATACATGCACAGAATAGAAAGTAAGGGATTGAGAAATTTTCACAATATCTGCTTTGTAAATATTCAGAAGATATATTCTTGAAAAAAACAGCACTCAGGAAAGAAGAATAATTCAAGAAAGAGTCAATGATATTCTTACAAGAGTCTTCCCTCACAACACAGGTTGAAAAAAATGCTACAATTCTGTCAAATCACCCCCAGATGGAGCATGTTTCTAATACATTACATTCCATATAAAAGCTCATGCATATTATTAACCATTATTTCAATGTTCATATATTTATATAAAAAAAAAAGGTGAAAAACTTACAACCATCTTCAAGGCAGGAGATGGTGCAACTAGCCTCGGCAACACTACTTCATGAAATGGAACAACAGATTTATGATCTCTATCCTCTTCCTCATCTGAATCGATAATCACAACAGGATTTGTTGCTGCAGAAACATCCTTTTCAGTGTGTCCCCCCTCCAAATCTATGATATTTTGATGTGTCGAACCAGTAACTTGTTGATTTTCCATCTTAGGAATTTCTCTATTGTGGTTTGTTACCAGTTTCGACCATTGATTTACAAGTATGGGATACTTTGCAAAGTAAGGCCCCATTATTTGCAATTTTTGGGCTATAAGGGCCTCTATGTCCTTTGTCACACTTCCAAATCTTCCACACTCT
The DNA here is from genome assembly GCA_026586105.1 of Hylodesmum podocarpum. Lineage (NCBI taxonomy): Eukaryota > Viridiplantae > Streptophyta > Magnoliopsida > Fabales > Fabaceae > Hylodesmum > Hylodesmum podocarpum. Next base: position 1,587,248 of record JALJEV010000493.1, on the reverse strand, counting down.
AAATGATTCAGAACATCAGATATTGCAAATGGATTGCTGTAATCAACAACATTTGAATTCCTATGTGTCTTTGGTTCAATTTGATCATGTTCTAGGTATGGCAGGCTATCACTTGATAACTTAAGTCTTTTGTGTCCATCAGGGCTAGAGGAAAATCCTGGTTTCAGAAAATGAAACTACTCAGAGAAACTACAGATAATATTTCCAGTGTTATTATATATTGAATATGCAGCAAAGCCACACAATCCACTAAATGCATGCATAGTGAGGAAAAATAATAAAAGTACAATAACAAAAGCAAATATTCTCAAGGCTTTTAATACTTCAACTGGACTAAGTGTGATACTACACAGAACAATGTAATTTAAACTCCACTGAGCAACTAATCAAATCAAACAGAACAAATCCAAAACATGAAATAAAACTTTTGGAGGCACCATTTTATGTTTTAGCAGGAAAGATATGTCAATCACTAGGTCAATGTATTGCCAAAGCCAAATGGTATCCAGCCAACCTATCATCATGTCATACAACAGAATTCTCAACCCACACCCCTCCCCCTGCCTCCTCTTCCATCCTATTGAAAGCACACAAGGGCATTGTGCCAAGTATCATTGGCAGAGCTATGTCAACTTTTGAGGGGGAAAATGCAACCCTGACTTTGAGAAACATACAAATATATCCAGTGTTCTTATTTTTTTTGCTACCCCTATTTTTATAATTTGAATCCGCAACCTCCAAATTTTCTGGCATTGTCAAATTTTGTCTTTTATTGCCCTACTTCTTCCTCATGTTTCATTTCCTTTTCAGCTTACTACATACTTTTATGCTTTATGTAGATAGACATTTCTTTCTGTATCAGTTGTTATGTTTAAAAAAAGTTGTTCTCACGGACTCATGTTTTTGGGTTTGCCACTGCCAAGTATGTTCACTTCTTCACTTCTCTAACTACACCAATTCCCCTCATGTCACAGAGATTGACTCAAACATCAAATTGTCTTTGCAAGCACACACCACAACTTTCAATCCAACCGAAGAACGGCCATGACTAACAGACATAGAACTAACTCTCTTGCATCACCAGCCAGTAACAAAGAAAGAGGTTTGAAATTGCAAACACTTCACCAAATAAAAAGGGTTACAAATACAGACCCAACAAAGTTACATTACATCATAAAGACAATTGCAGAGCACAAATGGTCTCAAATAACCTTATAATCATAAAACCAAACATAAAATAAGACAGGAAAAAAAAAAAAAACCGAACACTGGTTATAACACTCGCACATAAAGGACCACAAAAGTTCACAACTTTGATGTACAACATGCAAATAATCCACCAAAAAACATTTTTTTTTTGTTTTTTGTCATCTCCACCAGAAACGATTAGCTAACTAAGAAGTGGAAAAGATTAAAAAGAAAGAAAATGATGAATATACCGGTTGGAAGGGGACGTTTAACAGCTAAAGATTCCATCGTTGACTGCGATTCTGTGAATGAAATGAAGAAACTGAAATTGAAGAAAAAAAAAAGAATAAAAGTATTTATGGGTATTGAAAAAAGTGATAGAAAACAAGAGAATTGAGTTTTACCTATGGGAATGCTAGTGAAGAAGAGAAAAGAAGAGATGGGATTGAGAATTCAGAGTTTGGCATTCACAATTTTCCTGATTCTGTTTCTGCAACTCAGACACACAGTAGTGGTAAGAGCCAAATTGAAATAATGAGTTTTATTATTATTATTATTATTATTATTATTATTATTACGTCATTTATCATATTTTTTTTCTCATTTCTTTTCTTATTTTCCTTTCTTTCTGTTCCAAGATTAATTAATATTTTGTTTTGTTAAAAATTATATACCACACACGAGTAAATTTTACCAACTATTATGTATAATTAATTGTTAGCCTTTTAATCATTACTTTCCAAGAATGTAAATATGTAATATTTTATGGTGAGAATTATCCTTTAAATGTATAATCATTGATTTTGAGTTGATATAAATTGTGCATGTAAATCTCTTTTGAAGTGAATAATGTATAACCATTCTTTATCCTTTGTCTAATACATTATAGATTTTCATATTAAGCGTAGGATTATTGCAATTTTTATGTGATTAACTATTAACTTTCATTCTTCTATTCCTAGGAGTCTTAAATACCATGCAATAACTACTATTTCTACAAATTTGGACCCGGACTCAACAATATATACTCACAGAAAATGTTTGGTTTTCTATTTTTATTTTTAGTGAAAATAGAAAATAGAGACGAGAATGTATTTGATTAAATTTTTTAAAAATATTTTTATAAAAATATTTTAAAATTGAATAAAAATAAGAAAATATCACTCTATTTTTACAGTTTTTTTTAAATGAATTTTTTTTTTTTAAAAAAATCAGATGGCAAATATTTGAACAAAACACCTCATGAGATGTATTGGGCTTTTTCATTTAATTGGTTGGGCTGAAATGGTTTGGGACAACATGGAAACTTAATATACTTTCGTAAAGTATTTTCACTAAATTGTATTTCAAGCAATGGCCCAACTTGCGTCTAATGACCTAAAATGACAGCAAAATTTAATTTGAACTTTGGCCCAACATTTAATCTTACATAATAGCCTAACTTTACAATTTAATGGCAATTAGAATTTGACTACATCATTTGGAGATGCCATAGCCACCACAACCCATTTATCCTTAAATGTTGACAACAATGAACAATTTTCATTCAATTAGTATTTTTTTTAATATAAATGTTTTCTTAAAAAAAAGCCTAATTTAACTTGGTGGTATGATATAGTGCCCAACTGAGTTAAAAAAAGAGGTCCATGAGAAACTCAGGTTAGTCCAGTTTGACATTATTATAAGAGTTGTTTCACACTATTTTACATGTCTACTGGCAATTCTTCTTCATGAGACTTGAGAAAGAGATCATGTAACTTCAATAATTTTAAAAATAATCTCAATGGTAAAATGTTTGACACAAGAACACAAGGGAAGGGATTGATTTGTATTATTTTAGTCCTTAATTTTAATTTGTTATTTTATTTAAATTCTATTTCTAATCCTTCAAATTTACTTTTTCTGTTTTTGGTCTTTTACAAATTTTCTATCATTGTTTTTAGTCTTTTCAAATATTTTTTCCATTAAATGATTACCATTTTGTGACAATTTTTCACTACTATAAAGATTATTTTAACTACTATAAAGTGATATTCATTTAGTCACTTAACGTAAAAATCAACCAGAGGTACTAAAAACAATGATGAAAATGTTTTGAGGGATTAAAAATAGAATTTTTTTTTTAAAGAACTTAAAATAAAAATTTAGATAAAATGAAGGATTAAAAATTTAATTAACCCTTTATTAATGTGTAAGAGAAGAACCCACTTTTTTTTTCCTTAGAAAGGCAGAGGAATTAATTAGAATTATTGGAGTTCTTGTGCCAAGGTTATACTAAAAATTTAATTAACTCTTAAATAAAATATCATTAGGTTGAATATTTTTCATGAAAAAATTGTTTTTATTTAGATTGAGAAAATTGTACAATTGTATAAAATCTTATACTACGGTCAATTTCGACAGGAGCAATTAACAGTCTAATCAAAATTTTTCCATGAGTTTTGTACCTATAGAAGTGTGAAAAGAAATTCTAACACCAAGTTATTTAAGAGTAATGACATTGTTTTTACCAATTATTTAGAATTAGTCAGTTATTATTTTTTGGTGGAGATAATATATCTATGTATTCTTACTAATGACATATGAAAGATATTAACTTGAACATTCTTAGAGAGATTTCTTTATATTGATACCATTTTTCTTTCTATTATTTTGAGACTATAATTTATTGGTAAGGATAATAATATCAAAGGACGAAGACTAGATATCATACTCAAATCACCGATTGTGATATTGAGTCAAGAAGAACTGTATCTAATTTAAACAGGATTATTTTTGTATTAAGTTAATTATGATTGATAGTTTGCAACAAAATAAAATCAAAGGTTAGCATAAGATATTTGAGAAAGAAATTCATATAAAAATAAAGTCAACGTTATGTTTTTCCCACCTCATCAAAATTAATTTAATTAAAACCCCATATTCTTATTTATCAATTCAAATTTAAAATTAATTTGTAGATTTTGCAAATCACCATTTATTTAATACATGTTTCAAAACATCTTTCTATAGTTAATTCAATAAAAAATATTTATTAATTTCTTAACACAATGATTACCAATATCATACAATAAATACCAATGTCATTTCTTATGACTTAGTCAATGAATCAAAATCCTAAAAATATTTTTGCATCTTAATAAACTGTTGAGCTATCTGACTAATAATATATCTTCAATTTGACTAATTTGAAGCTCAAAACGTGTGTGACTTAGTCGAGTGACGTATTTATTCCACTCTCCTCTTCATTATACATGAAATTCACATGTTTTGTGATCTCCGAGTGGGGGACATGTTTCAGCATGAACGCGTAAGTTAGGCCAACAATGGTGGTAATAACAAAAGAGAAGAAAAATATTCATTGTAACGTTTATCTTTTTATACGTGTTTTATGTGGTGATGATTTTATTAGTTTGTTTAATTTTAAGCATAAAACTTAATTGTGGTGGCTCAAGCAAATTTTTAGTATTGGCTTAAGGAAATTTTATCTTCTTAAGCGAATTACCAATTCATTCAGGTGAAAAACATTTTGCTTAAGAGAACATGAAGTTATTCAAGCATTGGCTAAGGTGACATACTATTCCCTCAAGTAAATGATTAAGTCAGTAAATAGAAGGAGGGGTGTAGAATTATGCAAGAAGTTCAACTATTTTTCTTTTTCAAATACATTTCTTTTACCAATTTTACTACGCTAATCACTACAATACAAAATCAACCAAATTAATTCATTCACAAAATATCTATGTATTTCTTTTTCTTTTCACACTTTATACATATATATATTTCTCTCTCTTTACATTTTATAACTGATTATTTAGTTGTATGCGTGTTGCAGTTATCTACCGAATAGTTTTCTTCTTTTACCCGTCTATTTCATCAATCTAATATTGTTTCGGTCATTTTGCATTTTCATCGATGTTTAAAGCTCTTGCAATTTCAATGAGCTTGGCATCATTTAAATATAAAGATACTGTGCAAATAATTGTTACCTTTTTGTGAAACTAAATATAGACCATGGCTGCAACTTGATCATAAACATGTAATTATACTTTGAAAAGACATCCTTTTTATAATTATTTTTTTCTCCGAAATACAATGAGTTTCATGGGCTATTTTGGTTTCAAATACAAAATTTGAGTCATTGAAATTAATCCATGTGTTGTTGTTTTTATTTTAAACTAAACAAGCAAAGATTAGAGTTGTGGTTGGGTAAGCATAGTTTGCAAGTTCGACGAAAAAGTTGAGATTTATATAGTTTGACTTAAAAGATCGTTATGAGAGGTTGTATGTTCTGGTCCTTAATTGGTTTTACGTTACAATTATATTTTATCGACAATTATATATATATATATATATATTTCTTATTTTATATTTTATAACTGGTTGCTGTCTGATTATTTACATATTTCAGTTGTCTATTAAATATTTTTTTTTATGTTAATGGTAAAGTTTTATTTAAAATACACTGAAATTATATGTCTGATTCCTTGTGTGCTGATTTTGAGAAAAAAAAAGTAATGTTTTTAATTAATGAGATGTGATTATTATAGTATTTAATATTTGAAAAACCTTAGATTAAACCTCTTATTATAATTTGATTTGAATTAAAGCTATCAAAATGGGTTACAATCATTAAGTTAACCTGATTCACCATGTTTTTAGCTAGAAAAAAAAGAATAGTTTATAATAAGTACAAAAAATTTACTCAACTCATATGGATTCAACTCGTAATGGGCTAGGTTTGCTTACAGGTTACCCACTTATACAAAAATTCAAATTTAGGGGCTCTACCCAACTTGTTATCAAAAATATTTTTAATTTTAAATAAATTTTTTCATATAATTAAAATGATAAAGTTTGTTTGTTTTAAAATTAATTATAATGAAGGTGATGTTATTAGTTGATATGATATATGATTGATATCTTATATTAAATTGTGATTGCTAGATGATTGTATTATTGTATGGATAATTGTGTATTATTTAGTTTTAATGTTTATCATGTATAAATATCTTTTATATAAGTTCATGTATCCTTACATTTTTGTACAATGAGATGTGTCTGATAATCTCGAATTATATGTTTAAGAGTAGATGTGTCGTTAGACTATATAGAATGAGCTACCATCTAGAGTTCCTGTCCCGTTAAAGATTTCCTTTAATTTAATCTTTCTCCTGTGAAGTTTTTGTAATATGAAAGATTAGAATACTGGCATATTTTTAGCGGACAAAGTCGCACATAAGGAAAAACATAGTAATTATGCGAGTTTATAAACACAATATGTATTTTCATTAGTGAGAGGTTTTTTGAGAAAAACTCAAAAATAAAAATGTGTGGGTATAGACCTAAAGCGGCGGACAATATCTTATTGTAAAGATATGTGTCCCTAATATTACTCTATATTATGTAATGATATATTCTGGTTAATGTGTTTAGTTTAAAAATAAAAAATTTTATCCATATTTTTATAATCAAGTTAATTAAGAGGTATAAGTTACAAAATTTTCCTATATAGCCTAGTCATTACATTAATCATATGATATACACATTTATGTGCATAAACTCATTGCCTTGAATATGTAATTAATATATCCAATAATACGTGAGAATAAAATGTAGTCGGTTGCAGTCAATTAATTTGCTTAACGGTCAAAATTTCATTCCTCTAATTATAATATTATATTCATAAACATTGGATTTAACGAAACTGCATTTTCGTCCTACACGACACATTAGTCTACACAGATTATGAGTAAACAAAAAGTTAATAAAAAAAAAAAAACTAACTAGAGCTCTACATTGCATTGTAAATAATAATGTTATAGTTATAATTGCAGAGAATTAAGATTCTTTGTGATAAAATTTAAGTGACTTGGAGAAACTTAAAGAGAAAGTAGACTCAAAACTTAAAAATACTTACATAAATACTTATCTATGTAACAAAAATATATAGTTGTTTCCTTCTTTTCTTTTCCTTAATTTGTTCCCTTCTCCCCCTAAACAGATTTAAAAAATATATACAACATTCCAAAAGGACAAAAGCACAATAGTACATAATATATGTGGAATTGGAACACACAGATAATAATTAATATTAGCATTGTAGGAAAAGCAAAGAAAATATATATGAATATATTCATTCAATCAATGTGTCTCTGAGAGGCATTGAAGAATGTTCACCTGCATTTGTAAACAGCTTATATAGCTTTGTAGTTCTGACACCATCTGTTCCTCACTACACATCTCTTCTCCTCCAGGTATCAACTTTCTTAGGTTCTTCAACTGGCCATTGATGACTTCATCTTCATGGTTTTCTTCTCTCAAACCCCTTTTCATTTCAGGCATGTCCTTGCACTTGTTATTACTAGACTTCAAACTAGGGTTTGAAGATAAATGATCCAATGGCACCATTTCACAATTTTTGCCACAAGTACTCCTTGATGAACCTTCGCCAAAGTTAGGAGTGTCATCACTATCTACATTGGCTCTATCCCTTTTAAGCTTCACACGTAGAGCATTGCTCCATGCAAAACCTTGGGCTGAGTACACCATTGCCATGTCCACTTCATACTTAACAACGTTTTGAATATCATCACGACGACCATTATGTTCTGAAGAGCTTTTTTCCTTGATCTTCACCAATGCTGGAACCAAATAGTTCATGTAGTTTCTTGCAAAAGCTGCTTGTTCCACTTTGTTGGGTTCAAGTGAGTACACTCGTCTGCGTTTAGCTGGTTGACCCTCCATTTTATAAACCTAACACCTTTAGTTATCTAAAGAAAATTGGAAAAAGAAAAAACAAATCTAAGCAAGAAGTGTAAGGATGAAGGAAGAAGAACAAAGACAACTAAGAAGAAGAAGAATTGTGTGAGTGATGACAGCAGAAAGAGAAGTTAAAAGGATGCAAAGTAAAGTAATGTGGCGTAATGAAAGTGGGGGGAGAGACAAAAGTAGTGGTTGTTTCTGTCAGCAATGTTAAGGAGAGAAAGATGGCAAAAACTAGCTTTTAGGGAATTGAAGTGGTGGTGGTGAAGTTAGTGTTGAAGATAGTAAGTTATAAGGCCTTCACAAGCAACTCAAGTTCACTAGCTAGCAAATAAATTTTTAATTTTTCCTTGACATGAGGAGGAGCCCCCACCAACTAAACAATTAGAGTGATAAGAAAATTGGATTATAATTACTAGCCAAATCAGATATACAAGAAATTATTAGATAATTCTAATTGACAACAACTTTTGTAAATGATTTGACTACTAAAATTAAAAACAGATGTTTTATAAAACTACTTTAATATATTGAAAATTTCAACTTTAATAGAATTTGAATTTGTTGTGTTTTAAATAAAACTAATAATAGTAAATTATGTATGCATGTACTATGATATTAAGATTAATTGAGACTAGGATGATTTGGGTCCACCAAACAAAATTTTCAAGTATGGACACACGCACACGCACAAAAAGAAGAGTGAAGGCCTAGAAAAGGAGTTTGTGTGAGAGTGATTATAGGGAGTCAGTGTGTGTGTGCAGAGGGACGTACAGCACAAAGATATGAGTGTGCAAAATAGTGGGAGTGGTCTATTTTGAATGGCACATGGCCTCACATGCTTGTTGCTTTTCACAACTACCCACAGAACCGAGTCTCTACCCCCATGTGCCACTACAAAACAAAAACACCAAAACCCCACTATAAATGCACCTCACATGACTCCAACTCCCTTTAAATGGTACTCTTTTTCTCTTTGCACTTCCAGGGTCTCCCCTACTTACAAGTTTTTCCCCCTCTCATTTCAAATCAACCAGCTCATCCCTACTCCTACTACTACCTTTTTCCCCCTCTCTTTATGTGTTTTTCTTTAAAGTTATTACCCTCTTCAATTTGTAATTTTTGGTTGGACATGTTTATGGATTAAAAATAAATGATCATTCCACACTTTTTGGGGTGACCTTACAACTTGCATAAAAGACATGAATAAAAACAATGAAAAAAAGTAATGGATGTGATGAGTTTATAATTTTTGGCTAAGAAAATTAGCATATGAAAGATAATTTAATAAATATGCATAAATATACATATAATAATGGGGTTATTAGTGTTCATAGTATTTCTCTTGTTAATAATAACTATATTTTCCTTATAATTTAATTTTGTTTTGTTTGTTTGTTTATATAGGAGAGTGAAGTTCATGAAAGTTTCACCATTAGTAACCCCAATACAAGGTAAATCTAGCAACAAATGTAGTATATTCTGATAAGATGTAAGTGACAGATAACTATAGTCTCAGAAATTGCACAGATTAAGAAAGTTAGTGTGTTGAAAAGATAAACAAAATCCAAACTGAATTGGCCCTACTCTAGTAAGATGATTAGAGGGCAACGATGATAAATCTAGAGTTGTGTAAGCAAAGTCAAAAACTTGTCTTCATAGAGAAAAGTGAAAAGAAAAAGGTTCATCATCAGCTAGCTTGATAACTAAATCAAATTTGACCTTCAAGTTTGGTAATATAATACTTCTCCTATGAGTGGCCCACCAGCTAATTTGTACGTTGTAAGTACTAATCAAAGAATAAAAATAATGGTAACCAAAAGATTTTATTAATATGTACTTACAACATGTAAAAGAATTGTACAAATTAATTCAATTATAACATTTTTATCGTAATTTTTTATTGACTGCAGTGTAGAAAGTTATACACTGAAATGCATCACAATTAAATTTTTAAATAATTCGTCATTCAACCAGAAAAATAAAGGTAGAAAGATTGTGAAGAAAGTTAGCTCAGAGTCCTTTTGCTTTCAAAGGATCCTGGACATTGTAGTTTCCAGTCTGAGGCAAAACTAAATGCCAACCACCCTTTGGACATTTGTGGGACAACTATGCATGTGCAGAAGAGTCTCAGAATTCAGATTATTAGCATAAAGTACGGTTCTCATTCTCACAGTTAATAATTCTTAATAGTGAAATTATTCTACCTGATGCAGAAACAAAAAGGCCAAGAGTTATATATAAATTACACATTGTCAATATTGCATCTCATATATAGGGATGACAAAATCAATAGTGTATTTTGTTGTGTAGGGCCTATTGCCATGTCATTGTTCAAAAGCAAAACTGAAAATTAGCCTTGGTAGGAAAGAAATCAGGTATTAACATTAAATGAATGTTGGAACTGTGTATCAGAGAAAAATTGCATTGAGGAGTCACACACAATTAATGGGTTAGCTAAAATTTGTCAGCAAGGAGTTTGATTGAAATGGTCTATAGGATGTGTTTGTGAGGATGCGTGAATTGACAACACAAATGCATGATGGTACCTTGTGATAAAATCATACATGCATTATCTGAAAAGAAAAAATAAGAATACTTGACTGAAAGACATAGTGGGAAAGGATTGATTGTTTTTGCTTCATAAACATTAGAACTGAAATGGAAACAAGATTATGTTTGGTTCTCAAATGGGTCTAAGATTTGGTTTTTTATTTTCATCTTAACTTTATATATTGTATCTTTTTGCCTCTTCAATTATTTTAGATACCAGCTAGCTGATAAAATAACAAGTTGGACTCTTCCTATTCTTGAATAACATATAACATAATTATATAATCAAAGAGAAAAACACAAGTAATAAAAATATAACAAGCTAGCTAGTACATTCTTAAACTAATCATGCTGCTTTATCCTTCTCTTGCATCTATCTTTCACCATATCTTGTACATGAGGAGCTAGGATCCAAATTGGAGTCAAAATTAATCTTTAAGGCCAGTAATTAATTACTAATTTATATACCTAGTACACATGTAGAGTATATCTAATTAATCACCAATTAACAATTGAATATTCAGCTAGGATATTTTTGAAGTATGTATCTAGGTAGGGTCTAAATTATGTGTGATCTAAACTAATAAAGGATTAAGAGGATATGGTTGGATTTTGAGGGACAACACATGGGGACATAACTCACGTAGTTGGCTTTTGTACTCTAGCCTAATTTGGGAGTATAGTAGAACAGTGACATCACGTGGAAACTTGTACAGCATGACATCTTTGGTGGGAACAGTTCCAGCAAATTCTAGCTCAACACAAACTCAGGCAATCCCTAATACCTCCCTCTCCTTACTATAGGCACACAATGCTCCACGCCATCACATTCTTCATCACAAACAAAGCTATCTGTCTGTACGGACACCACCTTTTTCCATTTTCATTTTTCTAATTGGTGTATTCATCAATCAAGGTAAAGACTAATTTATATACATAGAAAGAGAAATGCTCAAGCAAAATAAGCCCAATGAAATTTTCCATTAAAATGCATATGTATTTGTATTTTTTTTTATTTTTTCTTCTTTCTTTATGTTAGTATTTTAGGAAGATATAAATAGAAGTTGAGATGATTTATAATGTGATACTAAACATGCGTAAGTGGAAGAAGAATATTAATAGATGTAATAGAAAAAAGATAAAAAAATAGTTAGTCGTGTAGCTTTGATACTACGAGACTAAGTAATATAGTGACTACTCTTGATAGTAGCTTTAGGAACAATTAATAATGAAAGAAAAATTATTTATTGAAATTTCTCTCTACATCTATAATTGGTAATACAATTGTGTATTTACAAGTTTTCAAGGTATGTAATTGTTATTTCTAGATTTATCTAGTTTAAAAATATTTTAAACTAGAAATATTCTATACTAACATCTTTATAGTTCTTTTAGATTTTTCTTGTATACGGTTTTGATTGCTTCTTTTTATTTTTAGAAATTTATAACACCTTAAATACTTTAAATCTCATGGAATAGTTCGACTGATCGGTTTGTATTGCTGCTGGTCTCTAAATATTTCTCATTTATGAAATAAGAATCAAATTCTTGATAATATATTTAAGGAATAAGACTATACGTTAACTGTTCTTGTTCAATTTTTTTCCCCTGTGGAAGAGGAGTGCATATGTGTGATGAGAAGGACAAGGACACACTTTGTCACTAACTGATGTGAGAGGCCACAAAACAATAAGCAAGGTAACTTGGCTCTCCTCACTTCACTTGCTAAGGACTTTTCATATAACTAATAGCTGGTTTGAGTGGTGTATGTGCAACACCTCTCTTTCAATATCTCAATTTTTGACATTTGTCATGGCTCTATTGATATAGTTAGCTATGGTGGTAGCCAAATCATACATAACTGTCTTGGTGGGACTGGAGTGCACAAAATAATGTATGGATCACTTTCACATTAACATGGTGGAATATGAAATTAACTAATCCAATCGACCTAATTAATTTCATTCTTTTTAATCAATTTTCACCATTTCACGTAATTTAGACATTTTTTGGTGTGTTATCTAATTTGTAGATGGTGTATATACGAAAATGAATGTAAGATATTGTTTTATAGAAGACCTTTGAGACCATTTTAATTACCTGAACTACTAACAATTCTTCAAATGTTGTGAAACAAGAAGTTCTTCAATGTATCACAATAAAGTCAATAATGCACGAAGTATACTCGTTAATCATTATTTATGCATTGGTATATGAATAAATTTGAACATATAAAAACAATAAAATCAATTTTGAAAGTCAAAAATGTTAATTTTAGATAAAAAAAAAATGTTGACTTTTAAACTAATAAATAATAAACAAGAAGACGAATAAGAAGAGAGAATTCTAAAAATGCAATACATTGGAATTTATGGAACAAAGATACCTCTGATCATAGTTGATGAAAACTATCTAATTTTATTTAAGAATTTTCGACCTACTTACAAACAAGAGAATTATTATTTGAGAGTTCTCAACCTACTTACAAACAAGAGAATTATTTTAATGTGCCAATTCAGGTAAAGAGATTGAGACAATAGCTTTATAATCTCTAGTAGCAGTAGATAGAGATTTCTTAACTCTAAAATGAGTAATTAAATTTATAACATGAGAGAGTTACTAGAAGTAAAATTTATTTCAATTATCAATCATTGATGTTTGGTATAAACTTTTACTAAAAATAAAATGTGTGAGCTCCATATATTTCATCTAGCAACCAAGAATTAATCTTTTAAGATACTGACATTCAAGAGATTTGATGTTAATTTCTTCTCTCACACACTGTGTTTAGTAGCACAAAGACACCATGCATAAAAAGTGATCTACTGATAAAATTCATGGGCCCAACTACAACTTTTTCATTTGGAACAACCGAATTACACAAGCAAGAATTCAGAAGACAATGGGCGGAAAGGCCCAAAAATAACAATATCATTTTTGATCTTTTTGCAATTTTTAATCGGTTAAAAGAGCTAAGTTCATGGGTAACTTTTTATTGAAGACACAATATCTATTTACACCACTTGTTTTACAATTTGCACATATTGTGTATATTCTTTTTAATTTCCTCACAAAATTTTATTTATCAGTTTCTGTATATCAAACATTATGCGCAAGCCTGATCAACACATAAATTAATGATCATGACAATTTTAGAAAGAAACGTAACACATGTTTTATGTAAATAGTTTACTTAGAAAAACAGTACACAAATGAACAACTTTAGCAATTAATACATAATCAATCAGTCAACTTATTCACAGAATATGTATATACATATTTTTTTATTTTCATATTTTAAACTAGTTGTTTGCGTTATCTACTGAATATTTTTAGTTTATCAATTCCCTTTTATCCATAGAACCCTTTATGCATAGAACACATGTTACTCTCTATCTGGAAATTGTTGCCATGAAAGTTTGTCATGGTTATTAGTTTATGCATGCACAGAGTCTCTACCACTTAAATCTTATATGTGCAAACCAACTTTGCATATAATTCTTTTATATACAAATTGGTTCTGCGTGTAATTCTAATACTAATCCCTCATAGATACTTTTAAAACTAACTCTTTAAGGTGATAAATTTTCCAAATGATCCCAGTAATTTGCGGTTGACTTTATAAAGAATAGTAAAAAGCACTTGGTAGCATTTCCAAAGAGTAACTAGTCACTCAGTGGACGCATCTTCAGAGCATTTAAAAATTTGCTGACTCTTGTTTCATTCCCTAGAATAAGTGTTGTTTAGATTGACATTATTGACCAGAATTGATTAATAATCAAGTTAAGAGTAAATAATTATTTTTATTTTTATAGTATCATTATGATTTTGAATAGTAATGTTGATTCTAGTGTGTTATCCAAACACATTTTAGTGTTTCCAAAAGGTAGACAAATAACACATAATTACAAAAATGAAACCGTGATTCTAAAATTTTCTTTGATCGTTCTCCCACTACTCTTCCTATTTCTCTTACATGATAAATATCAAATGCACTTCATATTTTAAGACATTAAATACATGCTTTTCACTTAATACTTTATATGGTAGTTGGAAGATTTCTAAGAAAATGTAACATTACTCAATAAAAAAGCATGATGAGATTGAACAAGTCAAAGTTTCAAACTTTGCATGATGCCGTTAAAGCTTCCATAAACTCTTATTCTCCCACCACAAAATTCCCAACAAGTTCATTGTCCAGTCACTACCTCTTTAAGGTGACATATAATAGACATTAAAAACCCAGGATGAGGAAGGACCCAAAAGCATATGACAATCAGGAGAAAAACAAGGATTAACACCACTTTTCTCCATGCATCAAAGCAAAAATTTAGACCAAAACATCCGAAAATACATGAAAAAAATAAATAGACTGAGAGAGATATATATCACATGATTCCTCTCCCTACCTAGTAAACCATAAACAGTTAGGCCTTCTCCTTGTCTCTTCCTTAGTTTTTAACCATTGAATTTTGGCCCTTATGCTATCTACAACGTTCTTGTGTTGCTTATTACACGGTGTAGTGCTGCTGGATTGTGTCTATGTCGAGACCTTTCAGCTTCACCACAGACTCAACATGTCCCTTAAGTGTGTGAAGCTCACGAAGCCTGTAAAGGGTAGGTGAAAAAAGAGAATTTTCATGCATTAGTTCCATTATAAAAATTTGTTATGCAAGTGCTTTAATATCAATACTTTTTTTTTTCATTAACAACTGATATTACTTATTTCTAACAAGCATTTCATTTCAGAGAAGTTGGACCCTTTATTTTTATTCTTTGACAAACATAGTATTGGCACAATTGTGTATGGTGGGAAGTAAGGACTAATTTTGTCAGGAATCTTAAACGAAAGTAAAACAAATATTCTGCCATAAGCAGCCAACCGGTCACCTTATTCACAGAATATATATATATATATATATATATATATATATATATATATATATATATATTTTCTTTTTCTTCATATTTTATATATATACGTTATTTCTCTCTTTTCACATTTTATAACTGGTTGTCTGCGTTTTGCAGTTGTTTACTAAATATTTTTCTATTCCTTTCCATTATAGTCTATTTCATATCCAAATTAAATCCTTTATTTTCATGGTAATTTTTAGAAGCTAGAAATGTGGTAGCTTACCTTGCAACTTCAGCTCTTCTCTTGGCCTGCTCAGCAATCTCAGACAGTTCTCTATAACTGCTCTTCTCGTTGAAGATACCAGAAGTTTCTGGTGGCTGAAGTCCATGAAGGGTCCTTTGAGCAAGAGCCCATTGAGCCTCCCTCTCTTCTTTACCATAGTCTTTCTTGGTGGTGAAGGCAGTCTGTAACCAACATTATGAAACAAAAGTAAAAAATCTGACACCTATTCATAGAAATTTCACCATTCCATAGCAAGTATATAAGAGTGAATAAACTATGCAAATACCTTGTTTTCTAGGAGATTCAACCAAGCTTTGCCACTCAAAATGTAGCGAATGGCGAACTTCATGAGGTCAAGTGGAACATAAAAGACGATACTGTATAGCCAAATCACTCCAGCCCAACCCCAACCAATTCCTTTGATCCTTGCAAAGCCCCAGTTGGCATATACTGCTATTACAGTAGCAATCTGCAAGACCATAAGCTCAAAATATCACTACACAGAACAAGTAACATCCTAATTTGGTTACATTTCAGCTGCAAAATCAAAGTGTAACAGATATGATGAAATATCATTCTTACCAACTGAGCAATAACAAAAGCAATCACTAACAGAAATCCAGGGCGCTCGATAAATGACCAACTGCGTGAACGAGTTACAAATATCAAAGCCTGACTAACTATACTGACTTGTAGATACAAAGCTGCAGTCATTTCATCATTATTGTCATGAATTGGTCTAACTCCAAATTTGTCCTTCAATGAAAATCAAGGGAGAAATATCAGACATTTGAGCCAAAACAAGAACATTACAATGCAATGTGGAAGTAAAGAAAGGTAAATATTTCTTACAGGGAAGAACTTAGTTTCTTTTATTGCCCAGAAGAAAATAACAGTCATCAGTGCCAAGTAACCACCAAGCACAACCCCGGTAGCGAATATTTCTTTGAGTTTCCAGCTATCAGGCAAGGGAGATGGCTTAACCCTGTCCTTTGAAATTGTCATGATTGTTCCTGATAGTGTGAAAATTGTTGTTTTAGATGAGCTTTGTTATTCATCACAGGCATAAAGAGATTTCAAGTACATTTTGGAGAAATGAGAACTTTACCATCATTCAGAATGGCTATAATCAAAACCATAAAGGGAGAGAAGTCGAATTTCCAGATCAGCGCAATGAACATGAAGCCAAACTGCATTCAGAATTAGAAAATCCAAACTAATCAGTCCTCATCTTCTATCATAATGAATTACTCATAATCATTTATAATTACAGAAACACTCAAACTTACCACTATACGGATTGTGATGGATACTGCATAGATCTGGAATGCAAAGAAAATGATGTCAAGAGTTACTTTTCAACATGGTGAGTGAAAAATAGCATGTATATCAAGAAAGGAAAAAGTAACAAACCGTGTAGTTCTTCATTCTTTGGAAAATAGCTCTGCTGGTTAAGACTGCACTAATAATAACACTCAATCCAGGTTCTGTCAAGACAATGTCAGAAGCACTTCTTGCAGCATCAGTAGCATCAGCAACAGCAATTCCAATATCAGCCTTCTTCAATGCAGGAGCATCATTGACACCATCCCCAGTCATTCCACAAATGTGCTTCCTCTCTTGCAACTTCTTGACAATTTCATATTTGTGCTCTGTAGTATAACAACAGAATATAATTAGGACATAAATATCAACTACACATTTTCAAATAACACAAGAAGAGGCAAAGTAATAATAATAAGCTGGTGTAGGAGTATGAACCTGGAAAAACTCCAGCAAATCCATCTGCCTTCTCAATAAGCTCTTCTACAGGAAGTGCAGCAATACTTGCATCTTTGTCTTGACCAAGCAATGTAGCAGACGGATACATGTTTGTTCCCATTCCAAGTCTTCTTCCGGTTTCCTTAGCAATGGCAAGTTGATCACCTAGGGGGTAGAACAAAAGTTTAAGGATGTTTGATAATAAATGCTATCTTGTAACAAATATAGTCTTCCAATAGATACCGGAATGAGAGAGATTAATTACCTGTAATCATCTTAACATTCACACCAAGGTTAAGAGCTCTACGAATGGTTTCAGCACTGTCATGCCTAGGGGGATCAAAAAGTGACAACAAACCAACGAACTGCCATGGAGCACCGGCACTTTCTTTTGTTTTCTCAGGAACTTCCTGCAGAAGTATCAATAAGGAAAAATGAGGGCTTATGTACCAAAAAAGAAATTCAAATATGATGACTAGTTAGCTATAGAAACCTGTCTAGCAACAGCGAGTGAACGAAGCCCTCTTTCCGCAAACTTGTCAATGATAGCATGAACCTTCTTCCTAGCATCATCCCTGAGATTGCACAGGGTAATGATCTGTTCAACAAGATATATACATTAGTGCCAGTGGAGTGACTATAAGTTTCAAAAATTATGAACAAACTGAACAAGTTACCTGCTCTGGAGCACCTTTGCTTGCCCGGTGCCAGTTTCCATTAGAATCAATGTAAGTCAATGCAGTTCTCTTGTCAACAGGATTGAATGGTAGGAAGTGCACCTCTCTTATCCCAGCTCTTGCCTGCACAAGGCATACATAGATACGTTAAGTAGTTCAGATCAGAATTTTTCAAACAATGAACTCAAAGATAGTAAATGTAGAAATTGAAGAGAAGTTTAGAGTGCATTTATTTAAGATATTTTTCAAAATAAAATGCTAGAGAAACCACTTCTGAAATATGTTAGAACACTCTGTTAGAGAAACGACTTCTGAAAATGCTAGAGAAAACTTCTGAAGAGCAAGTTTGGTTTTCAGTTAGAACACTCAAATAGACTTTCATTTTGCATTGAACAAATGGACACAAACCTCTTTAGGATCAGCAAGCATTCCAACAATGGCAGCATCAATGGCATCCTGGTTTTCAGTCCTGGCGGCCCTGGCTGCAAGAAGGATCACATGATCCTTGTCCACACCCTTTGCAAAGACCTCAACCAAGTTCTTGTCAACAGTGAGTTTGTTGAGTGTAAGTGTTCCTGTCTTATCACTGCAAAGCACATCCATGCCTGCCATTTCTTCAATAGCAGTCATTCTCTTTGTGATGGCACCTTGCTGAGAGAGCTTGTGAGAACCAATGGCCATAGTCACAGACAACACAGTAGGCATAGCAATGGGAATCCCTCCAATCAAGAGCACCAAAAGATTGTCAATTCCATCCCTGTACTTGCGGTGCTGAATCGGATACATCACTATGATCTCAGCTAGCATACCAACCGCAATGGAACAGATACAGAAGTTCCCAATTGCTGTGAGAACCATCTGGAAATGTCCAACTTGGTTGGTGCTATCCACCAAGTGTGCTGCCTTTCCAAAGAATGTGTGGACTCCAGTTGCAATCACAACAGCTTCAATTTCACCTTGTTTGCAAGTTGAGCCAGAGAAAACTTCTTGCCCTGGATGCCTGGTCACAGGAAGTGATTCACCGGTCAAAGCTGCTTGATCAACCATTAAAGGATCACCTTCCAGAAGCCGAGCATCGGCAGGGATAATGTCTCCTAGCTTGATGCTTATGATGTCTCCAGGGACTAGAATTGCAGCTTCTTGCTCACTCCATTTACCATCTCTAAGAACCTGCAAAAGACATCAACATTTAGTAAGTCATGAAAATATGCTTAAACTAGTCCCTTCTGAATGCCATAGTATAATAATGCTCAGAGTTAAACATTTATGAAAGTGACTTGTGACATTGTTATCTTATTTCATTGAACTTCAAGATCACAATCAGGAAGAAGTTCTCATGATAAGTGTTTAATTAAGCTATCTATGAGTTTAATAAGCTTACACTATCAGTTTAAAAGTATTTACAATGTCACTGATTAGAAAATCATTCTTAGTATGAATTTGAAGGCAGTTATCATAAAAAAAAACATTTACACTATGGATGCATTGACTATTTTACTCTTGAACTATTACAAAAGAGATGAAAGATCTCTCACAATTTTAGGATCAAGATTATCCACAATTACACACCTTCTAAGTGTAGAAAAGAAACAAATTTCAATTGCATTACCTTTGTTTTAGGAGCAAGACCAGCCATAAGAGCAGCAGCAGCATTTCCAGCATTGTTTTCTTCAATGAAACTGATGGTGGAGTTGATCAGCAACAAGCAAATAATACCCACAAAATCTTGCCAATCAGGAGGCTTCCCTTCACCATTTGCAAGAGCAATGGCCATGATAGCTGCAGCTTCCATGACCCATGAAAGTGGATTCCACATGAATCCAAGAAACTTGAGAAATTTACTTTCCTGTGTATTATTACAAATACAATTACAATTATCATTAATAAGAAATTGTACTTGGTCATTGTATCTTCAAAAACATATTAGAATAATGACTATATCATAATTAAAGAGAGTAACCTTCTTTTCTTCAAGTTTGTTGGGTCCAAATATTTGAAGCCTGTTTTCTCCTTCTGTAGAGGACAAACCTTCCCTGGTACATTTCAGTTGCTCAAACACTTCCTCAATTGGAATCCGTTCCTGTAAACATAGTCATGTTAGAAAAGTTGATTCCTTAGCACATTCCTCTTACATATAACTATGCTTTAGCTTTCAATTTCTTTTACTAATGTAATTATCATCTTAAAATCTTTTGTTCTTATCTACTGCTTATAGTAACTTTTGATGTAAAAATTACTATGAATCAATCAGATTCATATTTCAGAATATTTGTGGCTGAAGAATCTACTATTGCGGTTTTGCTCTTTTCAATGATTGAGTTCCATTTCAATCTATGATTGAGGTGCATTTTATTTAAATCCACATGCTATGCATTTTATTTCAATCTTTTGTGTTTCTAAAACTTGCTAAACACACATGCACACAAGTACAATAATATAAAAATAATAATAACAAGTACAATAATATAAAAATCATAATAACAAGTATAATAATATAAAAATCACAATAATGATATGAAAGGAGTTGAACATGACAGAGTAGAACTACTTCAAAAATATTTTGATGAAAATAAATAAATAAATAAATTTGATTTGACATACATTATCTACACTATTAAAGTAACAAAATATTATTTACATTATTTGAAAAAAGAAATTGCCTAATTTGCATATTTATCCATTTCAATTTTAACTTTTTTTTTGTTATTTAAAATACAAATTATGTGAGAAAAAAAATAAAATCGAAATTATATCCATTAATTTTTCATTAAAATTACCATAATTATATTATAAATTATATTTTATTAATATTTTTATTACACTTTTCAATGATGGTTAGGCAACTGCGTCAGCTAATTTTGTCTTATTTTATCTTTAAAAAGACTTTTCTTCAAATTCACTTTTTACACTACTATACATCCAATTACAGCCAAATAGTGACAAATGTTGCACATGCTTCAACAGTGACACAGTGCTATATGAGTATGAACCAACTTTCTTTCACCACTAACCTAAATCCCTATTCCTATTTGTCAAAAACAAATAAATAAAATCCTACTTTTGGACAACTTATTCCTCCAAATAATAATACAGATCTTAATCAGCAAAAATCCTTATGATATTATTAAAATTTAATACAACAACAACCAAGCTTTTATTTTATTTGTTGAAAAATTAATATAACAACAACTAAGCTTTATATTACTAGGTGAAGTCAACTTCAATCACACAACACTCCTTGAGATAATTCAAAAATAAAAATTTTCAAAAAAAAATTATAATTTTGAATTAATTTTATTCTAACACAAATGTGCACAAATGAATATGCATAATAATAAATATACTATTATTATTTCTCACAATAACAAGATTTCAAAGATTATGCATGTAAAATAATTATAATTAAGAATTTATAGAATTTATAAAAATCTAATTATTAAAATTAAAAAATTAATAATGAATAATGAGCTGTGATTAAATAAATTTTTCAATAATAATAATATAATAAGAAAAGTATTGAGTGTCAGAGTGGACAGTACAGCTATCTCTACATGTGATTGGTGCGGGTTAACAGCTTTCACTCCTTCCATAGTTTCGACAACTTGGGTCCCGTTTGGTCTCATTTTAATTAATAAAACACTTTTTCCTTCTTTATTCTATAGTAGTGGACAATGGACAAGTTGGAAGAAGGAGTAAGGGTAAAATAGTCACATCACCAGCACAACCATTCATGAATCCAAACAAGGCGTGGACCCCTCTAGTGTCAGGACCGTTGAATATGAGACTTACTATGAAAACGGTTAATCCCAAGGCCCATGATCCACACAACATTTTTAAAAAGCCAAAGTACCACGGAAAAAGTACTTAAAATTCCTTCCCACCAAACAAGGCACAAAGAGAGAGACCCAAAAAAACACACACACATGATGGATGATGAGAAATACTATATCAAAACACACACACTTAATAGATTGGGTGAGTTTTGAGACGTGTTGAACTCTATGTCTTACCTGTATATCACATGTTTGGATCCGCAATTAAGGTCAGTGGAGATTATTATTAACACGTTTGTTAGTCAAGGAAAAATTTTGAACAAGAAAATAAAAACAATAAATGAATCTGTAACTCTCCCCAATCTCCATGCATGTTTTAATTTTGCTTTTGACCAAGATAGTAATTAAGTATTATTTCCTTTAAAGTAACGTTCCAGTATTGAAAAACTCTTCATGCCTTTTACCTTCCCCAGAACTGCCCTCTAATGACTTTTTTTTTTTTTTTTTTTCTTAGCAATTGAATGTTAGGTAAGGAAAATTACATCATATATGATGAAAAATATAATTTTTTTTTAGAAATATGGTTCCTAGACAAATACCCACCAAGGTGTTGGTGAGATGATACAGTGTATTTGGATCAAAGTTGAGAAAGTACAGTTACAACCTTAGATATGTAGTTGCAAATTCCAATACATAATAAAACAGCAAAAAGAGAGAAAGAGAAAAAGTAGTTCTAAATTCTGGCAAGTGAAATCTAAACATACACACAAAATGATGAAAGTTGAGATAATTTCTACAAGATTAATTCAAAACAAAGAAACTAATCTCAAAACATTTGTGAGCTGGAAGAATAAAACCTTAAAAACAATCAAAAACAAAGAGTCACGGTACTAACATGTTACCCAACAAAGCAAACAAACAAAAACCACTTTTGTTTTTCTATGATTCTTTCATTGAACATCAGTTGAACACTCAAGGCACATAATTCATGGGAAAAAAAATGAGAGAAAATTAAGAAAAGGGTTGAAGGGAAATGAAGTGTTTATACCAGATCAACGGTTTCGTTCTTGATCTCTTCGAGAGTGATAGTTCCCTTGTCACCCGCCATGGTTCACGAGAGTAGAGAGAAAAGAGAGAGCAAAGAGAGGAAGAAGAAGAAACAAACAAGAAGAGACAGAAAGGGATAGAAAAGTTTAAAGAGTCATTGAATGAGAATTCTGTATCCCAAGAAGAAAAGTAATAGTGAATGAATGAGGAAAGGGTATGAACTCAACCACTATGCATCTCTTTATATACCCTCTTAGAGAAGTTTATGTGTATGAATGAGCCTCAGTCAATTAACACTGCAAATACTACCTCCCTTCTCACTTTCTCTCTCTTATCAATTTTTTTCTCTCTTTCTCTCCCCTGTTTATCAGTGACTCGTAACCTTGTCGGTTCTTACTGCTGATTTTCTCATGCTTTGAGTTGAAAATTTAGGAATATTATTATGTTAATTAGAAAATTCAGTAATAATTATGAAATCTTGTAAGAAAAAAATGTTTAATACATTAATTATATATTAAAATAAAAAGATTTAAGTAAAATAGTTTTACTTATCTTAGTAAAAAAAAATTATTTCATTTATGCATTGGAGTAAATTTTTGAATGTATACTATAGGAGTATTATTTTAATATGATTTATTAGATACTATACAATTAATAAAGATTGAATTTTTCAATTACTTAATTAAAATAAATAAAATAGTATTATTGTTAGTTAAAGTCTATCACATTCAGTAAATAATTATAATTATATTCTTTAAATATATAAATAAAGCTTTGATTTTTTATGTTGCATATAAAAAAATTTGTTCAGAGAAATAAAATTTACTCCAGTAATATACACCACAAAAAGAATTAAGCTTTAACTATATTTTATCAATGACAAATAGTATACTAACTAGTAGTAAAGACACTGGTTAGGCACACTTTTTATTAATATCTTTTATTAAATTAGAATAAAATAGTACTTTCAACATTTAACCTTATAAAATTGTAAAGAAGAATAATAATAAATTCACAAGAACAACTACCCATGTTACCCAATTTGAGGGTCCCAAGACTATGTACTAGCCATGTTGAGGTGGCTTGTGTCATGTTAGCCGTATCAACATTACTTCTTTACTTGATACTCATTAATTAATGGCTGCGGAAATTCTGTTTATATTATATTTTTTTATTAATCATTTAATTTTATAATTGTATTAATATTTTATTTTAATCTCTGTATGAAAAAGTTTAACATTTTAGTATTTATTCAAGCAATCTTCTTACGTTTTAATTCTCTAATCATTTTATTAGAAGTGACCATTAAATTTTGTTCTTAATTGAATTACTTCTTAGAGTTATAAAGAATAAAATGTTAAATTATTTTTATTTTATATACTTGAATTTATAAACTTAATATGTATTATTGATTAAAATTTTAGTAACTGAAAAAACTTGGCTTCTCCATAAACCTTAAAATAACTGATTTTTTTTTACGGGTTCATCCTCCCGTATAAAAAGTATAATTTTATATTTCAGTAACAAATATTCGTCTTTCTCAAATAATATCAAATATAAAAGGATATTTATAATTCAACATAAAATAATTTTATATGAATTGAATTAAACTTTTAAATGTTTTAAAATTTCAAACATTATTTTTTATTACTAAAGAAATACTTCTAGAATATTTTTATTTATCTGCTTTGCATTTACATAGAACAGTGAAATTGTATGAATCTAAATTTTCACACAGACTATTAAAAAAATTATTATTAGGCTAATTACAGTAAAATTTATTTTATTATATTATACACATTTTCAAATATATGTACAAGGTGTATACTTGTTGGTTTTTAATGATTTTAAGTGTGATAATATTTCTTTCTTTCTTTATAAGGTTTCATATTTCACAACTTCCGTTTAAAATACTTATTGCATTAGTTTGTGGTGACGTCACTAGATTTGAACATATATTTATTTTTTATTTTTTCAAAGTGAAAAGCACATTAATTTAGAGTGAAAAATATACAATATAGAGAGAGTGAATATAAAATTAATTATAGTAATTGATTAAAAAGTCAATAAAATATATTTTAACAATTTATATTGTTGTTGTAAAAATTTTGTTTCATGTGCGTGCATAAATATTCTTCTCATTTCTTCATAAAAAATTGTATGAAGTTTTCAATTCAAAATTTTAATCATTATATTTTTAACAAAATTTGAATTAAAATTTTATATTCTTGATTTCTTGTCGTTAAATAATTAAATTCTTAGATCAAACAATTACAACATAAAATTTAAAAACAAAATCATATAAATAAATGAAGGAAATTTTAAAAATTATTTGTCATTATTTAATTAAAAATCTTGTATAAATTAATTTACTGCATGCACTTTTTATTTATGAAAATAATAAATTATGAAAATACTTACGAATAAAATTGAGCAGAAGTTAAAGTAGTTAGCACAGTTGAAAGGTTTTTTTTTTCTCATATAATATAATAAGTTTTTTTCCTATAAGTTTAACACTAAAATTCCTGAAAAAATTATATTATTTATCTTAAAAAAATCATTTAACATCGCATATACATAATAGATCATATATAATTAGTTTCCGATACATATTGTCATATTATTTTTAATGAATAAATAAATATGTATTATTAAAACTAAATATTCTTCGTTTTAATAATTTTTCACTTTAAAATTTTCAAACATTATTTAAGGCAATAATGAAGAAAATAGTATATAATACAATGTAGGGAGTGAGTGAAGGATTGACTTTTAAATGGGGTCCACAACAACGTAAAGTCTACTGATACGCAAAAGAAGAAGCAGTGTTTATTTAGTGAACAATAATGCAGGTTGTGGACCCCAACCCACTTTCTTCCACTCTAATGTTATCAAAACAATTCATTGTATTCAGGAAAAAAACAAAAATCCTCTTAAAATAGTTATTGCTAATTGGTGTAATAACATGAGACTAGGCCGTATGTATTTATTTTATGAGAAAAGGGGCATATACACTCATCTAAACATTTTTATATTAATTCAATCATATATTATTATTTTAATAAATATTTTAAATTGGATAATATAAATTAAATATTTTAAAAATTTTATTAACGATAATATGTAATTGGATAATTTAATCCTTATTGTATTATCTTTTATATATTAAAATAGGTAAATAAATTATTCATCAAATGACAATAAGACATAAAAATTGTAAATTATAACAAAATTAAAATAATTTACTTTATATTCTCTAATACCAAAAATAAAATAATAACATTTTAAAAATCAAAAGCTAAAAATGATATTTTAATCTATATAAAGTGATTGTCCTTACTTTAACATCAATACCATTATACTTATGATTAATTTTGTTCCAAAACTTTTAAAATATATAATATAAATATAATTTTTAATATAATCTATTTCAAAATAAATAAATTAAGAATCAACCCACATAAAGTATTTAATTAAGAGACATAAATAACTCTTATTATACTATAATATATATATATATTAATTAGTTCTTCTAATCACATTAAACTCAAAATAAGAATTAAGAAATCAACTCTATACTTTTCCACATAATTTCTGTGAAGAATCAAAGAGTTATCCAAACACGCACATCCCATTTCCCAATCTTACAATTCTCAACGAAAAACGATTTTCTATGTCACCGATTAGTTGCCACGTTTGCCGACTTTACCCGTTATACAAACGGTTCCTTTATATCTCTTGGAAAAAATCAAAACCCTTCAGTGTCTTTATGATTTTTAATGAAGAACTTGACCTTATGTGATGAAGCAAAAGTAAAATTCATAAATATTATTGTCCTATTAGAAAAATAAATAAATCAAAATTTGAAATTAAAATGGTTGCGTCCCCACTCACTATGGCAATTTGATTATTTTTTACTTTAGATATAATCTTTTGTCTTAAAAGTTGAAACTTCAACCTACATGCCTCCTTTGTTGTGTTATTAATCAAATTCTTTAGGTGTATGTGTCTGCTTGCTTTCTTATCATTACTTTTTTATTAAGGGAATTTTGGATGTAGCGTCTGCGGTCTACTGAATGGAAGAAAATGCTGCTTCAAACTTCACCATTGTATCATCATATGATAAATTGTATTGTTTGAACATATTTCTTTAAGGAAATATTAATTGAGAAAAAAAAATCATCTTTCGGGTAGAAAAGTATTGGGGCATGAAAAAGAAAAAGACCATTGTAAGAATTCATTGCACATCGTGGGGGAGACTACTCCATATTGTTTGGTCAATGTAGGTTTGTTTGCTAAATACTAAGAATTCTAATCTAAACTTTGAATGATGGCTAATAGTATCTATTTGTAATGTCATCATAAGTTACTGCTTAATAAGTTAGTTTTTCAACTTAAAAATAGAATCATTAACGTTTTATCTTTTCTTATTTGATAGCTTCCATTCCTAAATTAATGGAACACAATTAAATAATTCTAAGTAACAAGGGAGAGTGCATTAAAGAGAACATTGAAAAGAGTATTGTTAGCACTCTTTTCAAAATAACTATGTGTATATAACGTTGACACATGATTTTAAAACATTTTTTACAAGAAAAGAGAAAAAAAATACTAAAAATCTATGGAACATATGAATCGTGCATTATACGTACATAAAAATGCACGCCTCATCCCTCGAGCATGCATGCCTCAATAAAATATATTATATATACATGCGTGCCTGGAAGAGAATCTATAGTTCACTGAAATTTGTATAGCTTATTATCTATAGTTTAAACAAATTTTGTTTTTTTACCTTTAAACTTGATTACCAAATAACTTTTACTAAACATCCACTGACAAAGTATTAATTATAAATTTCAAATATGCTGAGTTGCTTGTATTTAGTTACACTTTTCTATTTTACAAATTCATATAACAAGTGAGCAAATGACAAAATATATATATATATATATATATATATATATTAATTTTATTACATTACCCATTAAAATTCAATTAGTCAACTCACTCATAGAATATTTATATATTTTTCTCTCTTTATACTTTATATATATACATATATTTTTTTATATTTTATAATTAATTATCTAATTATTATCAACGTATTACAGTTATCTATAATATATATATATATATATATATATATATATTACGAGAGTCCCGTCAATCCCGTATAGTCAGTAAAAATACAAATAAAACAAAAAGTAAAAAACAATACATATAGTTACATGTTGATGAATTAAACTTTCTAAGTTCATATTAAATTTTTATTTAATTACCGGTTTAAAGATGTTCGGAATTATACCAGAATGAGTTATGAGTCTAATTCAACCTTACAAAACCGACTTACAAAATCGACTTATAAAGTGATAATTACTCCTCACTTATATACATATGACAGGTCATATCTTTAAATGATGTGGAACTTCTAAAAGATAATAAATATAAATAATCTCTTCTTAGGATTCTAATCTTAATTTTAAACTATTGAATTAAAATATGGTTACGAAGTAAGAATCACAAAACAAAAAAAATCAAGCAAGTGGATCCAAAGACATAGATAAAAGTGCTATTGATTTATTTTCGGGCAATGACAAGAAAATCAAATAGAATTTACTAGAAGATAGAAGTTACCTATGAACAAAAAAGTTTAATTCATTTTATTTAAGTTGATTCACTAAATAATTGACTTGAATTTTTTGTTGTCGATGTTATCCTCGGCTCTTCGTTCTTCTTTGTGCCCATTCTTTTTCTACACACATTAGTAGTGTGATATCTTTGATAAGAAAAAATTGTTTGTCAGCGAACTACAAATATAAAATATGTATATATATATAAATATATATATATATATATATATATATATATTTATTTGGTGAGTAAGTTAATTAATTGATTATATATTAAAATTAACTATAGAGTAAAGTTGTTATTATAAATATATTTATGGATATTTTGTCATTTATTCCATTAATAATTTTAACAAATATTTTAATTTTCTTTTTAAATTTAAAATGTTAATTCTTTATTATATATTGCTGCAAATTGATAATATATAAATGAAACTTATATAAGGTTTAGAAGGTGTTGTTAGGAGTGGGCATGTGGAGTTGACATGCTTGGTCAGAACCTAAGAATTTGTTATGTATCCCACCTTTTATTTCCCTGAATCTACTCCCAGGACGGTGATCAATTTGTTCTTTTAGGTTCGAACATTCTTAAATTTACATTTCTGTTTATTTCCTTCCTCTCTTCGTGACACTAACTTACACCAGAGCTAGACACAACAATATCTCAAAATCATCCTTAAATCACTTAACTGTTCAACCTGGACTCCACTTCATAACAATTCTCAACGATGTACCTTCGTCACTGTTTAGTCTTGCCAATGTTCTCTTAATGTTATTTATTCAATTCATGGATTTTCAAGTACTTGACCTCATGGTGTTCGGACGTACGTGTGTAGTCTTTGGCCTTTTTAGTGCTCAACTCCTTCTTTATCGCACCCGTTGAGTATATTGTATCTAATATAGCTTATGTATAATGTAGTTTATGAGATTAATTAAATTACGAGAATGAAGGAAAAAATTATCTTTAATTGACTCACACTCAACTCAAGCAAATCGAGTGATATAGGTTGATTAAATCAGGTTGTCATAAAGTCTATTTTTTAAACAAGCCATTACTCCATTCCATCCAACTATCCTGCCATCAACTGAATGTAGTCAAAATAGTTGTGACTCATTTTGACAAAACTAAATTGATTTTTCCGTTGTCTTTTCTCTCACTTTTCTATAATCTTTCCAGTGGCTCTCACTTTAATACATATGATTCATAAATTATTTTATATGAAATCATATGATTAGTCGACAACTAATGATTCTCTTGGTATACTTCGTGTTCCATCCACGCATTAAGCATTCAGTATAACAATACAAACAACAAGATAATTCACCAGGTTGTTTTATTTTATTATTTTATCCTACTTTTATTTGAAATTCGCATAGAATTTCTCCCTGAGTAGCACTCTTT
Organism: Hylodesmum podocarpum; assembly: GCA_026586105.1. NCBI lineage: Eukaryota > Viridiplantae > Streptophyta > Magnoliopsida > Fabales > Fabaceae > Hylodesmum > Hylodesmum podocarpum. Next base: position 1,557,309 of record JALJEV010000493.1, on the reverse strand, counting down.
TTCATCAAACCATGCTTAATTAACTAATTAGTATATATATATATATATATATATATATATATATTATTATTATTATTATTATTATTAAAGAGGAGTGATACATAAGAGTAACATACTTATTCTTCATCTTAATTTTTATTTTTTCTTAATCATTATCATAAATGACTCATACTTCATTATTAGATTAGTAGAAAATAAAATATAGATATTTACTCACTAAAAATAAAAAATAAAAATACAACAATTTTAATGGTTTGTCCGTAGCACTTGATGCATGACAATTTGTTCATAAGTGGGTGCTATGGAATAGTTTCTACGGTCAAAACCGTGATTACTGACAAAGAATTTTTTTTTCTTTACCTCAAAAGTCATATTAGAGCACATAAGAATCCAATGAAATAATTTTGAAATTCTTCTAAATAGAAATCTCATAAACCAAATCTGACGATTGATGTCTAAAAAGTAAAAGAAATTCGCATATATTATTCCGTTAATTCTGGTCGAATTCAAGTTCACTATATCCCTTAACTAATAGCACAATAGTTTGTTTGAATATATATATCAATAGCTCTATGGTCTTCTTTAAAATGACAAATCATGATCCAAATATTCTATGGAGACGTTTACATTTGGTGTCCAATATATCTTATTTCGAGCATGATTATCTTGTATGGAAAATATATATTTTGAAATATGAAAGGATTAAAAACAAATGTTAACTATTAAATATTATCAAGAACAATCAAAGCTAACATACATAAATTACGTGATTTTTTTTAATAAGCAGTCATGTAACTTTAAACAATTAATTTGATTTGTTTGCACATAATTATATGAATAGAATTTAGTGCTTTCATGCTAATATTTAAATAAGTAGTCCTCGCTTTTACATATAACTTGTAAAATACTCGTGCGTTGGGTTTAAATATTTTTATGATATTTTTATAGTAATAATTTTATTCCTAAATGAAAATAAGAGAAGAATAATAATAATAATAATTGAGAAATATAAGATTTTGGCAAGAAAATATCTTTAGAGAAAATTCAAGTAAATATCTTATTTGGGACATTTAATATGCGGAAAGTTTGTTCGTATATATCGAGATATTCCACATGCATACTGCTTCAGCCATGCGTCTCCGATAATTTAATTATAAGATAAAGATAAATTAATTAAGTTATGATATTCTTTAGGTGAAAAATTATTAGATGATAAAAATACCACCTAAATATGATTTTAATCTATCTCTATATAAAATATATTAAAAAAAATTAATTTACAAAGAAAATAAATTACACTTAAAAACACATCAAATAAAAATTAATTGTGATAGTAAATAAATAATGTTTTAATACCATTTAATAGTTCTTCTTATATAAGAAGACACACCAATACAACATTAATGAACTACCAAAAATAATTAATTTAGTTTTTCATTCTTAATCACAAATCATAATTTATTCTTTTTTAAATTGAATACAAATCTATACAAAAAATGAGTCTACTCACTAATTAGAATAAAAAAATTAATTAATTAAATTAGACTCCTAAATAATTCTACGTATTTTTTGTACAAGTTTATATTATTAGTATATAACTATTAAATTCAAATACACACACTAATTATAAGGTACTAGTAGTACTAGTACAGAAATATGCTAGTAGTTGAAAAGCATTGCATGGCTATAATTTATTCCATAAGAATCTCAAGTTGTGTCTGTCATTCAATTGTTCTTTTAATATTTACATTGAAAATCCGTTTCAAAAGGCAATTAAGACAAAAAGTAAAAGAAACTGGGACGACTGTGTAATTAATTCAGTTCTACTAACCTTGACTGTATCCTTTATTTAAATCTATAGTTTCTGACAGTACCCTCTATATTTATCTATTTATTTATTTTTGATTGACACAGTAACCTGTATTTAAAGAGCATAATCAACATCTTTAACATGATAACATGATATATATATATCACTCAATTATTTGGTTCAACTTTCAACGGAGTTTAAGATGATAAAATACTAATTTTTTACTTTTTAATTTTTATTTTTAACTTTAACATAAACAATGCCTAAATCGATAAAAGAAAGCTGATGTTAAACGGGGATCAAACTGTGATTAGTTTCTTATGGTCATATATTTAACATTGACATATTTTAAAGTAATCATATTAAAAATTAAAATTATTATATAAAATTTATTTATATAAATATGTGAATGTAATGATTTTTCTATATATAATAGTGATTATTTTATTATTGATTATCTAACTCCTAAAACTTTTGATATTTTGTTGATTAGAGGAAAATTTTCCAAAAAGAAAAAATTGAAGCGAAATTTGTGAGATTGAGCAATAATATAAGCAAAAACTGTATATAAGATATTTTTAAATTAGAAAGAAGTTAAAAATATAAATTAAAAGGGTTTAGAAGAGAAATATAAAAAATACGTGACTAAATTAAAAAATAAAAAAATTGAAAAAAGATAAACTGAAAATTAATGTTGTAAAAAAGGTAAATTAAATAAACTGAAGATTAATTACACGTATTAAGTTTGAGAAGAGAGTATATCAAAAGATTAATTTAATTACTTTTATTAAAAATTAATATTACTGATGGTGAATGCTTTCAGATAAATACTATGCATACTCGGTTTCGGTAAAATATTAATTCAATGTTGTCACTGCCAAAATTTTCAATGAAATTATTGATAAATTAATTTCTCCACGCAACTTGTGGACACATATATACAAATGTAATGTTGTTTAATTTAATTAAGGCCTCTGATTATTATTTATAACCTTATGTCATACTAATTCCTATAATTTCACTTATTATTCAAGAGAAGTCGCTATTCTATGAAATATAAACAATATAGAAGAAAACACCATTTAATTAATTCAATATTTATTCTTATATCATTAGTTTTTTTATTTTATTTTACTTTTTACATATTTGTGTCCACTACTTGATAATAATATCTATTTGTATTTATTGTCAACTACTAAATAGGTCACATCTTAGGCACTACTGGCACTAAATTGCATATATACAATCATTTTCATATGAATAATACGTATGCTTCTTCACTATAAATTAACACAATATTTCTCTATCAATGAACCATTATCCACGCATACTAGTAAACGGTGCAAGAATTCTAATTTCTATAGGCTCTATGATAGATAGTTTTGTGTCATATATCACATCCCCTTTAATGGTCAACTTCGGATAGATATATATAACCTATTGCTAGGGTTTTTGCTAACAAAAAAGACAAACATTTCTGACTTTTTTATACTTTGAAAAATACACTCATTTGATGATAGAAAAAAAAATTGACAATTCAATAAACAAAATGGAACGTACATGATGAAGTGAATCATCAGGCACGCTTATGTTTTATTTATTTTTTCAATCTTATATATGGCAAATAATTGAATATTTTTACTTCACAAGCTCTCAATCAAAACCACGAATACGTTTCACCTTTCAATATTTAATAGTTGATTTTGACAATTAGTAAATATTTGAGACCTCTCTACTCTATTGAGACGTATGCTTGATTATTGTGATTTACACAAAGAAAAGGTTTGTGTTGCAAAGTTTAATGCAATTTGCTTTATTTATTATTTGATTTGTTGTGTGGCCCTTTTAGCAAAATTTCTACATGATTACAATCACATGGACAACTTACACAAACACACTCACAATATTAAAGTTTATAATATTATTTCACCAACCCACTTATTTGTATTTATTTATTTTGGTTATAAGTTAGCAAAGTCGTATTAGTTTTCTTTGAAAATTTAGAAGTCAACAAAGCCAAACTTCATCATACATGTGTGGTCTAAAACAGAGCATTTCAATGACTTTTAGACTATTTATATTAGAGCTAACTTGTCCTTAAAAAATAAAGTGAAAAAGAAGAGATAGCAACAACAAAGACCAAGAAGGTTCCACATCCAAAGCAAATAGAAGCAAGGAGTTAAGGGTCAATTATTAGTTCCAACATGGCTGCAGCTATTCAAGTATGGAAAAGGAACAATAAAATTAGTAACCTTTTTGGTAGTATTAGTTAAGAAAATTAGAAAAAAATCATAAAGCCTTTTTTTTATTATAGTACTTGTGAGTCAAATTCAAGTTCATTGCAATTTGCAAGTTCTATATTGGTCGGCTACATCATATGTAATGTTCAAAAAAGAGGAATCATGGTAACTATGAAATTGAGGATGGCCACTCATGTCAGTGCCCAATCATGCCTCTTCTTGAAATGAAAAATGCTGACTTTGATGTATTCTTTATTATTCTCATTTAAATTTTATGTTATCTTTTCACTTTATAATAAATTATTAAAATATAATTAAAAATATTTAATGCTTCATTCATACTATAAAATTGCATTTTAATCAAACAAGAAAATTACAAAAATTAAATATCAAACAAATGGGGACAGACAGAGTATTGACCAAAACCTTATAAAACCATGTACACCATAGTTTCTATTAAATAAATTTTATTTATATTTTAAATAAGTAACATAAATCAATAATTATCTTGAAAATCATAATAAATATAATATCTAATTGATTGACAATATAAAAATTGTATATCATAATATTGCATGTTCACTAAAATTATATAACTTTATGATAACTTTAATAAATCTTAGTTAGAAGAATGTTAAAAACAATATACTTTTTATATCAATTTCTTCTCATTTATTTAACCATGACTCTCCAATTAAGTGGTGTATCACAAAATATTTTTATAAAATAAGAAGTGTGAACTTGTAGATAAATTTGTGGGTATCTGAGAAAAAGGTCTCTTGCTACCTCTCTGAGCATCACACAGGTCAATATGCTCCAATAACATTAACAAATACTTAAATTATAGGCATAGCCGTTTGAACTAACATGGCAGCATGTGAAGTGATATTGAACTTTGAATGATTGATGAAGCTTGGTATCTCACAAGAAACTCATTATTTGTTCACAGGTATAATTCGGTGTCTTGTTCCATTTTAGACAAATGCTAATCAATGTGACACAAGTTCTTTTCATTAAAATAATGTTATTCTCATATCCCATTATAATTTTCATTACATAATTTCTAGTAAAAAATTCCCATCAAATCACCTTTATTTTATTCCAAAGTATATACAATTTAGTGCCCATATCCATGCAAGACCTTCCATTATTTTGGGGGCTGTAGCCTTTAGGGTAAGTATATACAATGAGTACAATCACGTTGATGGACCCTATTACAAATAACAAATAAATGGAGAATCAAATGAAGTTAAAAAAATGATTTAGACTTATTAATTTGTTTACTAGGATACAGAAACACAAACTATGAAGGCAAGTGTATTCATACTTAGAAGATTCGTAAAAATTGTTGTTATGCACTTGAGTTTTCAGCCATTCAAAATAATAAAAAATAAAACTGCAGCAGCCACCAGTTTTTAGCCTTCACAATAACATGTAGTCCCTCTGTTTTACATTGTTTATTTTTAGAGTAATATAAGAAAATTATTAATATTAAAAATTTTCATATTAAAAAATTATAATGTCGATATGAGTTTGTTTAAATATGGTAAAAACTAACAAGGTTCCTGAAAGTATTAAGTATACAACTTACAAGGAATAAAAAAAAAATGAAGTTTTACCAGTGTTATTAATACACTTTTATCATAATTTTCATTACAACTTAAGATGAATTTTAGACAAAACATTTTATTTTATTTTATTGCTGCAGAAAAATTAATTAGGTGAAGGGATGCATCTCAATTCATGAAAGAAAAAGTCTTCAAGTTCAAAAAAACATTTACATATATACTTAAATTTACTTTACTTCAGAAATAGTCTGTTAGATGTGAGTATTCATATGACATGAAATAGAATTAGCAAGCATCTTTAAATATGTAGGTGAAATGGAACAGACTATTAGTGGAAAAAAATTAATAGTACTCTTTTAATTTTTTAAATGATAAATATTTAAGACGGCATAAAAGTTCTAAACAAACATATAAGGAGTAATATGAAATGTACGGAGAAAGATTTTCCAAGACACTAATTGGATTTTTCCAAGTCCTATCTTGTACAAAAGGATATCAAAATGTGGTTGTTTCACTTAATTTCTGCTTAAAATTATTGCAAAGTTAGGAATCTTTCTCAATCTCTGTTTCAAAATATTGATCACCACTAAACACAAGACAACCAAAAATTGAACAAAACAAATGCAAAACACCGATACTAACTAACAATAGAACAAACAAACCTTCAGAGGGAAAAGTTTTAAAAAACAAAGGCAAGACAAGTATGGTCACAAGTATACTCGTGACAAAATCCAAAGGCTTATTTATCTAGCCCACATGAAGTTTTGATACAGAAGAAAGGTACACCAAATTTGATCAGCATAGTTAAGACGTATAGTAGTAGTTTTCAATGATTGAAAATCTTAATAATAATTCAGTTTATGTTCAGTTCATCACTTGAATTCCTTTTAATAGCTTTTCTTTCATAATTTTCTTTTGCTGTATTCTTCGAATTATTACATGGTCTAATCAATATAATAATTTTTGAAAAATAGACTATAAATAGCTATCAATTTAAGACTAAGTAATACTCAGAGTTTTTCTTATAACATTTAATTATGAATTATTTAGAAATTAATTTGAAATCTTTTCCTCCAAATTCAATATGTCAATTGAGTTATATTTATCGGATGAAATTTTATGTGATACTTAAACTGAAAAAGGTTACTTCTTGTTAAGTAGAAATAAATTAGAATGATTACAATTTTTAATGATATTAGAAAGACCAGTGAGTTTTTACTTAAAGAATACAAAAAATTATTCAAATTCAATGTTAATTGTGGTAGTGCTTCTAGGACATGGGTTAAACCATTACAAAGAGAAATTTTTTTATTAGAATATGTAAAATTATACTGTATAATTTTTTTTTATATTGATTTGTAATTTATATATTAACTATTTTTTTTTAATTCTTTAATAAGTATCACAATCATAAATATTCATAAAATAAAAAAAAATCAAGAATAAACAATGAGACTATCCCCTGGAAAAGAGAAAAGAGTTGTGATAATAGAAGAATATGAGGCACAAGCAAATTGCCCTTTAAGCTACCCAAGAGGCATTATTTGCCTAGTACGACCACATTAAAATTATATCATGAGAATACTAGGATAAATAGGATATCTTTTGGGACCTTAATCTCAAATTTCTCAATTTTTAGTTACTCATGTAAATTTAATAATTTATTCATGGAAAACGGCACCCTTTCTTTCATCCCTTTCCCATGATAAACACAAACTCAGAAAAGAGAAAAAAAAAGTCAACTCACTGAATTAGACATTTATCCCATGGATACATTTCATATGCACTGTGGGTACGTAGTCATTATTCCCATTATTCTTTTCTTGTGGTATCACTTTCACTCTTTCAAGTTTTACATTTCCATTTGAACTCGTCCAACTTTATCAATGTAAGTGTTTGGAGATAAATTCTTGTATCTTATCCATCTTGAAAGTAAAGCATTTTATGCGACTTTAGCTTTAAATTTAAGTAAATTATACTACATCCTTTACATTTTTAAATGTTTTCAGAAATATTCTCACTTCTTTTACCTTTGTATAAAATCTTATAATTATTTAAAAAATATTATACTAATATCCCTTTGTATATTACTCTCACATCTTAATTTTGAAACATTTTATACATTATAAAAGGTATTTGTAAGCTCAACTTTACGATGACATCGCAGTGTAGTATGAATATAGTTTAGTCTATATGCGACTTTAGTTACAACATTAAAAATAAAGATAAAATAAAAAATAACAATCATTCATTTTAACGAGAGAATAACACAGTGACCAATGGTAATATATATAGTTATACTAGTATACAAGAATAAAAATGCCTGTTTTACGTAGAAATTTTTAAGTATTATAACGCAAAAATTTCTCTTATTTTGTTTTATTAAATGTATACCAATTGAATAATGTATGCACACTTCAAGTATAATTTTAATGTTAAGATTGAGGTGATTCAATAGTATATAATTGAACAGCAATTGCTCCTTGCATCATCACCTGCGAATATCTTTTTTTTTCCACACCTAGCTAGTGCCTAGGTATATCTGGCATTGCACAATTATCTTATGGCTAACTATTATACAATCAACCAATAAAAATGGCATAGAAAAGAAAGTTTTATGGAATTATTGCCAAAAAGGCAAAGCACTTGAAGTAGAAAATTTGAGTGATTGTGTACTCCAATTATATATATCATTATTATTTTGTTGCACACTCACTTATTTCTGTATGTCTCTGCTTTGGCAATAGGAATAGTCCTTCATTATTCTTTATTACACATTTGGGTATGGATCTATGTATGGAAATCGTTTATTGTAGAGAAAAAGAAACCGATGCTAAAGGGTAGTGAGTTGAAAAGGTGTTGAAAAAATTCGTTGGTTTTGAACTCTTTACAGGAGGCTGCTCTATCCCTCACTCAGACATCTTTATCTAATCATGCATGTATTGACTATTGATGGACACTTTACATAAAATAATATTGGGACTTTGAATTTCGTGGGTATGTTGAAAGAACATATCCACCCTTTTTTCACCAAGTGCTTTTTATTTTTATATTTATATTAAAGTAGAAAGAACTATACATGTGTTTAGATAACAATAAAATAATTATAAAAATAAAAATTTTGATTTCTTGGGAAAAAAAATTTTGTCCCATGTAATATGGCAGTGCACACGTGTGTTTAAATGCCCACTCCTTCATGAATTTGAAAACCCCAAAGAAATGCAAAAGTTTTACCTGATCAAAAGTCATTTTAAGAACCATAAGATGTATGTCAATTATAGTATAAGTCAAGAGGTCTTAGCCGAATTTCTCAGAAAAGATAAATAAATAAATTTTACATATTAAATTATAAAATGAAATTAATTTAATTATTTTTTTAAGACCATTTAATTCGAAACTCATGACCCTATAGATTGTAGTTCTTTTTAAATTGGAGTTGATGTTGTTCTCACAAAATCCTGGCCTAATGTCTAATTAAATGCAACTACTGTTCATTGGGATCTGAAGTTAGCCTGCTTAATAGGTTTATGACCTTTGGATGACCCCAAAAAGCCTGTACTGTTTTAGTGTACAAAAGCCCACACTGTTTTTGTGTACAAAAGCCCACATTTTTTTTGTGTACAAAAGCCCATATACTACTACAGACCTTTTCTAGATATAGATATCGCTACAGACCAAAACCAAAAATCAAGTGACATCTTCTTGAGAGCTTCTACAAGCTAACCCACAGCCCATGTGAACCAAAAATATTTAAAAAATACATAACCCAAAAGTTAATCTGATTATCTGCTCAAACTTACAGCTCAACCCACTACTAACCCACAATTTTTTTTTATTTTAAAAATCTCATGTATATATATATATATTAAAATAAATTCTTAAGATTTTTTATTTGATTTAAAACACACATTATATTTTTGATTATTTAAGGAAATATATTTTAGTTATATATGTTTTCATTTATCAAAGTCCCCAATATCAAAACAAAGTATAATTTTTTATAGTTATTTTTGAATTCTTGAGACTAATCATATCATTCTTTTTGTCAAGTTAGATTTTATCTAATTAAATAATGTATTCCTTAGAAAAGAGTCTTATAAAAGAGACAAAAAAGAAATTGAAAATAGAATCTTATAAAAGATTTATGGACTTGAATCTTGAGGTTCATAACCTGGATAAGAGTAAGTTCATCGAAATTGAAGTTTTATGAAGAATTCAAGGAGTCAATTTCCTATTATTATGGATTGCCTTAATTTTCTCAAAATACGAATATGGAAATAATTCAAATATTTGTTTGATTGAAAGAGTATTTTTGATTTCTGTGTTATACATTATACATAGAATACATTACACTACTAGAATATAATACAACTCTGAACTACTAGAATATAATACAACTCTGAAATGCCGATCTATTTTATTGCACATTCTTCATAACTGGATGCTATCTCAGTGCCTCTATAAAGAGGCTTCAAATTGTGCTGTTGATGCGTCACCAAAGGATATATTCATTTTGGATTTTCTCAGTTTTATTCCAGGAAGCTTTTGTTACGCAAGAACCTAGAATATCAATTGTGAAATGTTAATTACTGGCATGACCTCAAAAACAGGTTTCCTTTGAAGTATCATTATTCAATATCCTATGTGGCTCCTACACTAATGAAAAAATATTTAATATTCCTACAACTATTAAAACACTCATCCAATTGGTCTCCGAATTTTTACAAAAATACATTGCCTTAAAAATTAAAATGATAAATATTATATTAAAATTTTTTGTATATACTTTATTATTAATTTAAAGTCTATTTAGAAAAGAAAGTAATATTTTTGGCTCGAAAAGTTTATATTTATTGATTAAGAAATAAGTGACAAAATCTGATAACTAGTTCTATTAATATTCACGCTCGTGGAAAGGGCACACACAAAATCTGAATTTGTAACTCTACGAAGATAAATCTAGTTTGCAACACACTCACAACTCACAAGTATAAGCGAATCACTTGATTAATATCATTCTAGCATATTTAATAATGTAACTTTGGTTGAAACTTGTCGATTTTGAGTATATGCTGTGCCTGCCCTGTCTCTCTCATAAAACTGTCATCCCAAATCCAAATACCAACAGTCATGCATTTTCCTTTTTTAGTTTCATTTTAGTTAGTGAGAGTCTAACACATGTTATGGTAGATGCACTACTCCTAATATGTTATCATAAACTTAAATATTGTAAGGTTATGATAGATACACTCCTAACATATTATCATAAACTTAAATATTGTAAGTTTTGGATGACAACTGATCAGTAAGATTCGGTAGTGCTCCCATCTAATTCCTTACTAGTAGAAGGATTATTAGACGAGGACGTACATATGGAAGAGTTAGATGATGAATAAAATTGCATAATCCCATAATAGTTGGAGTAGGATTTCCCAAGATCATCATGATATATTCTTCAAATGAAGAGGAGCCATCCATGAATTTAGAGTTTATATCCAATGACACCTTTTATGGGCTAAGGTTAAATGGAGTGAATACAGTTAGTAGATGACTCGTTGGATAATTCTTGTAACACAATCTTATCAAGTAGTTCCTACTATAGTCTTGTTTTATCTTTAATTTAGGATATCAGGTTGCGTCTTATTAGAATCTACTCTTAACTAGCGAAGATTTAGTTCAATGTTGGAGATGTTCCTTTTTGCAATTTTTTTTATGCAGTGTTAATATTTTGAGAGAGGAAATGTTTTACATCTTCACTTATGTACTATATATATTTACATTAACTTGATCCCTTTTAAGGGTGTGTAGTCGTGACTTTGACTTTATTTATCACTGCAAATTTATTTTAAAGTCACAGAATAAATATAATTAATACATTTAGCTAGTTTAACAACCATACTAAAAATAAATTTCACGGTTAACAAGAATTTTAAAAAAAGTTTTAATTTATTCATAAAATATTGGATAAATAATAAAATAAATAAAATTTAGTTAAAAATTAAGAACATTACAAATAATATCAGCATTACTTTTCATGTATTAACGGTACACATTACCGTAATTTTTTAACTATATAACAAATCTTTAGGTAAAAAGAAACCACGACAAACCAAGATTTTGATAGGATTGAGGTAATAAAATGAAAGGAACCAGTTCATCAAGTCAGTTTTGTGGCTTTACAAGATACCTTGGTAAAAGTTTCATCATAATTAGCTTATCACGCAAATTGTTTTCTGTAACTATTCTATTCGATATCTTTATGAAAAAATAATCACGTCAAAAATTTCCATAGTCGAATAAATTTTGAATTTGATAAATGGATTGTTTGAGAAATATGTGTTCGTGTATGTCTTAGATCTACATGTTGTTGTTGATTGGAACCAATATCCGAAAGAAACAATTGTTTACCATTATCAAACACAGTTGAAATTCATAAATATATTATGAAGAGAAACACACCTAATGTTTTCATATTACAAGATCATCTAAAAAGTTGATATAGATAATAATCACAAACAAAGCTTACACGTCTGTAATTTATATTCTTTATTTACTAATTAATATCAATTTTAAACTATTAGGTCAAATGTGACAAAAAGAACAACATTTCTTCGGTGAAAAAAGAGCAGTGCATTCTTATCGAACCAAAGGCACGAGAATATCCTCCGCTACATGCAGCTGCAGGAAGAAAGCAAATCAAACATAGCACGTGCTCCAATTAATATGCACAAGAACAACTATTTTTGCTCGATTAATGTTGTCTCTTTCAAAACACTAGAAAAAACCTTATATTTTCTTACAATAATCAAATCAAACACATTTTAAACAAACATTTAAAATAAATATTTGTGACGAAATCAGAAGACCTAGTTTGAATTTAGTTTACATAACTTATCAAATTATCAAATCCCACTATTGTTAAAACCTTTCAAAAATAAAATTGTTGAGGTGAGATGCATATGCAGAGAAACTAAACAAATGAACATTTTAAAATCAAGATGATATTCATTCTAACTGTAAAAAAATTAACTTCATTCTCAATAGATGCTGGTAAATTAGATGGTCATTTCCTTTGAAGAGTTATTTTATAAAAATCATTATTCAACTATATATGTATGATTTTGAAAATTATTTTCCTGAGAGATATTAAATAACTTGAAATGTTATTACTACCTTCCAAAGAAACATATAGAAAGATTGTGCGGCTGTTTTACTGTTCAGGTCTACAGACTTGGCACGGTACCAAAGGAGTGAAGCTAATAGAGCATGACCCAGAATCTGCCACATTAAAAATGCGAATAAACTTTGAACTCTATCAAAATGATTAAATATATGTTCATATTCAGTAAAATCTATATTATTGTGGAAGGTAATTTAAAAATTTATGTAACACTTTAAGTTTTCTCATCAAAATAATCCTTCCTTGAAACAATTCATTTTGCGGTTAATATATCAAGACAAACAAATATAAAGACAAGATATCTAGTGCAAAAAAAAAAAAAACTTTTTCAAGAAGGTATTTCATAAGTCTGTTAATGAAAGAAAACCTTTTAAAGGCTTTTAAGAAACAATTGAAGAAAATAATAGAATTGCTAAATTTTAATAACCAACCAATTATTGCAACCAAAACAATGTAAAATCAAGAGTGAGTATAAATTGAATTTCTTGTCTCACAGTTTTAAAAACTTAATCAAAATCACATTCAAATTCTTTAGAGAAGAAACTTGTAAAAAAAATGAAAATTTACAGCAAACAACGTTACTAAGTCATCTTTTGATAATTTGCACTGTTTGAAACTCTACTATTTAATTGAAATTTATTAAAAATCATAAATTTTAATAGATCTTACTTCTCAATTAATGAGTCTTTCATGAACTAGTAGTTTTGAATAAATTTTAACCATTTATAATGCATATTAGAGAATGTATATATTGTTAACACTCATAAGATTACAAAAATTACCGTGATTAATTTACTCCAAAGGCTGGAAGATGTTTCTCCCAATAGAATTGCAATCCCATAGCCTATTTCAAGAAGTGAAACACTAATCCAGAATGTCTAAAGAGAAAAAAGAAAGAAGAAAAAGAAAGAACTTAACAATTTAGGGAGAGCTCTTGATAATTCCATAGCCAAATCTCCAAGATTCAATGAGAAGAACATACCCTCTTCTGGCCCAGACGCACTGCTAAAGATCGAATGCCAAATTTTTCATCTCCTTCCATGTCAGGTATATCCTATACAAAACTCAGCAAAAGGAAATGTTTTATTTTGACACTTGGTACACAAGCATATAATTTAAAGAAAACATAAAATTTTATCCTTTTACCTTGAACAATGTTAAAGCTGTAGCCATGATGCTCAAGATAACAATAAAAAAAAAAAACAATGATCTTGGCAACATAATTGGTCTCTTGAACACATAAGTCTGCACATTTAATTTTACGAAAAATCATATATTAGCAACCAAAAATCATTTCAATAGGTAGGAAGGTTGCTCTAATGTAGTTGATAAATTTTAGATGTAGTTGATATAGACAATATAATGTAAACTCCTATTCCTAGCTAAAAACCTAATAGCCATGAATAGATTAGTTTTGATAATTTATCACTAATTCAACTAAATCAACATAAAAATTTGGATAAATGATTTATTGTTGTAAAGACGTGTGTACAGGCTAATGTATGTAAAAACGTGTAAAGACACTGCCACCTGCATGTGAAGAAATATTGCAAGTTGAAATATTATTGCTCGATCAAGTACAAAGTTGATGGCCGAAAGCTCTGTAGATCTCTTCCATCTCAATAGAGGCAACTGTGAAATTTTAGAGAAATAAAAACAATGTGATCATTATCAATTAAAGTTTCCAAATTGAGCTTTTCAAGTTGCTAATTCTAATCTTAGTTATGGAAAAGTAAACTAGTATCGTATGTTTAAATTCTTATACCCTTCTTCTAATATTTTATAACAGTTATTCCCTACAGTTTATACTAGACATACTATTATTCACTAAACTCTTACATAAAGCATGTACATTACTATTCTAGTTCATATTGGATTAAATAAATATATTATACTATGATCCTTAATAATTTTGCCTCAAATAATATCAAGTAAAATAAGGAAGTTTAAATGTCATCCAAATAACTCACATTGAGAGAATAAGCAGATGCAAAAATAAAATTGGATAAAGTAGCCCAAAACAATGGCGGTGAACCTATAATCCATGCAAGCCCAAAACTCTGAAAAGGAGAATCAAATGATAAGCCTTCATAAACCTTGTCAATAATGCTTATCTTTATCATATCACTAGAAAAAGTACAACAAAGAATGGAAATTATTTCTATAGTTCGTTGTCTTTAATTAATATTATTCACTACTCAAATGTTAGTTCAATCATTAGGACCTTAAAACCATGTACAACCATTGTAGTAAACTAAAATTATATAATAAGATTTTTCCTAAATGGATAATAATAAATTATTTTTATGCAATATTTTGGAACAGAATGGATAGTCTGATAACCATATTAAACAATTTTGAAAGTGTATAATCTTTTAAAGATGAGATGCATATTTGTTTAAAAAAGATATTTATAATAAAGAGAACATAAACATAAACGACGAAAAAACATATTGATAATTAATATGTATAAATTTATACGAAATAATTGGTGATGATGGAAGAACTTGTTGGTTAAAGAAAATCAACAAAAAGTTATATTAATAACAACAAAAATAAAGCTGGGAACATTATTTTCATCAAAGCTTTTAAAAAGAACAATTATATTTATAATACCATAATACAACTTCATACAGTAATAATGACACCAGTTGTAAAAGAATACTCTCCTGATGCCAATGGAAGATGTGGCTTGTTTATCTACATGAAACATGTAGCGTAAATCAATATATTATTTTGTCAACATAAAAAGTACGCAGTTAAAAGTTACTTATTTCTTAATCATATTACCTGGTGCAATAATAATTTGAAAATAATACATTAAGGTGAATATGCATTTCTATTTCCATGCACTATATAAAAAATGAATGCATTCACTTATATTAATGTTATATAAAATGTATGGATTAATTATTAATATATCTAAAAAAGATAAAAAAGGAATGAAAAATGTATAGAAGAATTTGAAAGGGAATACGTATGATGTAGTGACATGAATCCAACTAACTTTGGAAGGGAAAAACAAAGATGTTTGAAAGGAAATGTCTTTATGATGCACTGAGTTGTGTACTCCAGCAAAGAGTTTAACTTTCTCTTCTTACATAAATAAACAAAAATCACAAAAAGCAAAGGAAAAAGAAGTTTGAAAAAAAAAAAGAGAGAGAGAAATAATTAGGAGGAATTTTTTTTTCCACGCGATGTCAATAATAAGAAAGACAAGTGTTTTTCCACTTTCAGCCCACATCTATAACTGAAATGAGTTACTATATTTATGTGGTTGGATATATAAAATATTATGAAAAGCTTAACTTAATATCAGTTAAGTACTTAGTTTAAATTTTAGAATTCAACCTATGGTCATGGTTAGCTTAGGGATGACAATATATAATTAATTAATACCACTGGGTATTTATTGTGGGTATCCATGGATTAAAAATTTATTTATAATACTTAAAAATATGTGAGTTGATCCAAAAAATGAAGTATGATTAAATAAAAAGTTCTATAATATTATGTTTGTTCAAGGAAATTTTATACTACGTACAAGATCCATTTCACTCTATCATGTTAAAAATTTGTTTAAATTATTCACTATTATTCATTTAATTATGTTATTTTATTTTATTTTTTTAATAAATTTTAATTAGCATGCAACTTATTCTCTCTTCAATTACGATGCCATTAAAAAAATTGTATATTCTATATTTTATCGTATGTGACAAGGTGTGTGATTCACAGAGATCTTGAAAAGCTAAAAGAAATACTTTGTAATTCTACATTTTATCAAGAAAATATTTTTAACTAGTCTCGTAAGAGAATATTTAAAAATTGATTCTAGAAAAATAGGTTTGACTTAACTGTGCCAATCATTGCGTATGGCATGATAAACCTGGAAAAAGCATCCAAGGAATATATGTTAGAGCCCCAAAAGCTTTTTGAAGTAGGAATAGGATCTTCAGGTTCAGATTCAAGTAATAATTCTTCAGGGGCAGCGTACACAACGTATCTTCTTGTTTATAAAAGAGAATATCTTTTTAATTAAGATTATAGATATTATTTAATTAGTTAAAATATAAAAAATATCGTATAATTAGATATAGTTAAAAAGATTATTTGATTAGATAAATTCTATTTTTTCATATTAATTAGATAAGATTCTATCTTTTTCTTTATCTTCTGGTCCTTGATTTGTATATACAAGAATGAATGAATGAAATAGTAGTAAATTATATTGGTTTTTCAAGTTGGTATCAGAGCATATCCTAGATGTTAATGAAGATGTTGGGCCACCCGTTGGACTAATATTGGACTACCCATAGAATATTGGGTCGTATTGAAGCATCCTAAGTTGAATAGTTTTCTCACTCGAGAAGTTCAGTCCTTGACATCGAATAGTTTCCCTGCTCAAGAAGTCCAGTCCTCGGCATGGGAGGGGTGTGTTGAAAGTCCAATATTAGGGGGGTGTGAAGTTCCACATCATCTAGTGATGGGACTTGTTGCATATATATAAGTGGAGGGCAAACCTCACTTCACAAACCGGTTTTGTGGAGTTGAGTTAGGCCCAACCCAAATTTCTACATGGTATCAGAGTTTCCGATCTTGGGAGACTTTGCTTCCGCATTCCGAGTTGATGGTTTAACTTGGTAAGAGATGAATCCATGAAGGTCAGGTGGACCTATCTTATAGTGGTCCTTTGTTTGAAGGGAGGATTGTTGGGATGCAATCAAAGTTCCATATTACAAGAACAATGCAAGGCTTGAAGGAGGATAAGAAGTTCGCCCATCAGAAAATCTTATAGTGGTCCTTTGTTTGAAGGGAGGATTGTTGGGATGCAATCAAAGTTCCATATTACAAGAACAATGCAAGGCTTGAAGGAGGATAAGAAGTTCGCCCATCAGAAAATTCTGTTGCAAGTGAGAAGTGCTTCAAAAGTTAGAAGATTTTGTTGCTGCAAGAGAAGATCGCCCCAGAAAAGTTTTGCTACTTTTTAATGTAAGTAAGGATCATTGTAGAAGTGTAGAACTTTGAATTAAGGGGAGATTTGTTGTGTCTTGTGTTAATTCAAAGTCACACATTAGAGAGTATCAGAAAGAGAGAGGGGTGAATGACTTATATATATGGTAGAGTGATAGGTTTTTCACTTGCACCACATCCTTGAATCTATAATAGATGTTTTAGATTTTAGGTAGTATTTGTCAAACACTTTGGGGAGGGTTTGTAATTTTTACCAAGGTTTGTAATTTTTACCACAAAAAAATTATATATTGAAGGGTTTGTAATTTTTTCCATAAAAATTACATCATATTAAAGGGTTTGTAATTTTTCCAGAAAAATTACACATTGGAAGGTTTTGTAATTTTTTCAGAAAAATTACATATTGAAAGGTTTGTAATTTTTGCCAGAAAAAATTACATCATATTGAAGGGTTTGTAATTTTTTCCATAAAAATTACATGTAATTTTTTTCCATAAAAATTACTTCATATGGGTTTGTAATTTTTCCAGAAAAATTACACATTGAAAGGTTTGTAATTTTTTGCCAGAAAAAATTACACGTGTAAGGTTTTATAATTTTTTCCAGAAAAAATTACATGTAAGGAGGGTTCGTAATTTTTCCGTTAAAAAATTACAAAGTGGTGAATTTTTTCCCAATGGGATCGTGGATTAAAAAAAAAGGAGGAAACTTGGATGACAGCATGCAAACTAACATTCTCCACACACCAGACCAGATTTAACTTATGTTCTTAGTGTGGTGAGTCAGTTCATGCACAATCTTGGTGCACAACACATGGATGCAGTCATGTGAATTTTAAGATGCTCTTGATGATAGGAGATCAACTTCTGGATATTTTACATTTGTAGGAGGTAATCTCGTCACATGAAGAAACAAGAAGTAGAATGTTGTAACTCATTCCAGCGCTGAAGTTGAACTTAGAGGAATGGTTCTTAGACTCTGTATGTGGCTTAGACTACTTCTCCAGGACTTAGGATATATACATACACATCCCAATCAGTTGTATTGTGATAACAAAGCTGCGCGCGACATTGCTCGCAACCCTACAAGTGGAAGTTGAAGATACTAGCAGTTATTATTACAAGTCAGATTTTTGGGAAACTATTAGACAAGTTAGGAATGGATGACATCCATTTACCAACTTGAGGGGAAGTGTTGAAAAAAGAGAATATTTTATTAGTTAAGATTATAAGATATAGAAAATATCGCATAATCAGATATAATTAAAGAGATTATTTAATTAGATAAGATTCTATCTTTTTCCGTATCTTTTCATTATCTAATCCTTAATTTATATATACAAAAATGAAGGAATGAAATAATAGTAAATTATATTATTTTTTCAAGTCTTCTGCCACATTCTTTACGTGTGAATCCTACCCCAATGCCTATGTTGTGATCCTTCAAATAATGTTGATGCTTCACGATCATATATTCATTTTGGATTTTCTCAGTTTTATACAATGAAGCTTTTGTTACTTAAGAACCTATAGCATAAGGAGTAAATTTGAAATGTTAATCACTAGCATCATCACCTCAAAAAGAAAAAGAGTAAATTACCAATTTATCATTTAATTCTCATTATTCAATCTCCTAATATGTTCCTAAAGTAAAGAAAATATATTTAATATTCTCACGACTAGTTAAACACTCATATATCCAATTGGTCTTTGAATTTTCTCAAAAATACAAATACATTATGTTAGAAATTAAAATGATAAACATTCAATATTAAAAATTTCTTATATAATTTATTATTAATTCAAAGACTATTTAGGAAAGGGGTAATATACTTTGTGAATAAAATTAATAGTGGGTGGTAGCTTGATAGGCTACACTTTACAAAACTACTATCATCTTAAAACAATGTGGGTTATGATGTAATTTAATTTATTAGTGCAAAATTGGATTTTAATGACAGTTAAAAATAGCCTTTAATTACATTTATTCAACCTTATTGCATTAATTGTTTGTAGTAAAATGCCACAGCCATAACGAAAATGTAAAAAGAATGATAATATAATTTTTATTAATATTCTAATAAAAGTTATGTTATAATTTCTTAATGGCCACAGTCATTATAGCAATGGTTAGTATTTTTTTTTTATTTGTGAAATAGAAATACTCGCATAGAAACCTTTGGCGCATTTTGAACTCCTCCAGCGACTTCCAACTGCCAATGTCTCGACATGTTTGTCACAAAAAAATATTTCAGGAAAATGAACAAAGAAAAACAAACATGTTAAAATTAAAAATGGACTATAATACATAAAAATGGACTAATTTTCATGGCATACCAGCTGTACCGGAAGAAGCTATGGGGAAAGAGCCAAGAAGAATAGAAGCCATTATTTGTCTTTGCTAACTTTACTGTGAGCTTTTGTTGTTATGGTTTCATCCAACACGATAAACTCCACCTTTATAGAAGAGGTTGATCCTACCCTATGCATTTTATGTCGATTAATTAATTATATCCTAAGGTTGATTAAACTCTCACGTAGCATTATATAATTATATCCTAAGGTTGATTGAACCTACCGTATGCATCTCGTGAGGATTAATTAATGTGAGTAAACTCTCACGTCACATCATATAATCAAATCTTTGAACATTATCATTTTGTAACTACTACACCCCACTCTAACTCTAAAAAGCATTTGATATGAAAGGGGAAAAAATGGAACAAGAAAATGAGAAACACGACTGCAGCTTAGGTACTTTTTTCCATTAAAATAATGTTTTTCCACCAACATAATTGGTACAACCAAGTAGATGCAGCTTAGGTTCGTTAATTAATTGTTGGTATAAGAATTAAATTCTAACTAACTTAAATATGAATAGATTATGTGAAAAAAAATATTCATACGATGTATATTCAAGGTTTTATTGTTTCTAATGGTACATACTTTATACGTTAAAAAATGATATTTTTTTTCCATTGCTAAAGAGAAGAAGGTGAGAAAAATCTAGAAAAATGTTTTGTTCAAGAGCAAAATAGTTAAAAACATTCCCATTAAAAAAATAAACTCTAAAAACTCTCCTGACATAATTATTCTGATTGAGAGAAAGTATTCAAATGGTAAGAAATTAATTTATGCACTCATTCTTTGCATGATAAGATATTTCTTTTGATGTATAATTACTATATATATTGAATATGATTACCGTACTAAACGTAATAAGATAAATATGCTATTAAATATAAATAATTTAATATCGGAGAGTTAAAATTAAGATGTACCTACAAATAAAATATATTTATAAAAATTCTCATAAATATTAAAAATATGTAATCCAAATACAGTTAAAAAAATTCTCAATTTATAAAGATTCGTCAAAAATAAAACAAAAATATGTTTTTAATCATGTACTCAAATGAAGTTTAATTTTTATATAATTTTTTAGTGGTTAAATATACTTTCTTATATCATCTTATCGTTATTTTACACTTCAATTTAAATAATGGAATTTCACGTAAGAAAGAAATAACAATAAATAACATGATACAAATATATTATATGTCTGATTTTCTATCACGATTAAATGTATAATTTAATGTGAATAATTATATATTTGACTCCTAAATTATTATTTTCTTTCCTTAATAATTGTTATTAAGTCTATCAAGACACTTTATATATATACTCTAACATGCCTAATTCATGTAAAATCTCTCATATTCTAACATTTATGTATACCAGTGAAAATGTGTCACTGGAGATTTTGAGTATATGCTGTGCCTGCCGTGTCTCTCTCATAAAACTGTCATCCGAAATCCAAATACCAACAGTGATGCATTTCAGTTAACCCGGAAAAGAAAATAAAAAATATCAATTATTTTATTATTTATTATAATTATTCAATATATGAAATTATTTGACTCTGCTTTATTTTATTTGATGTTTTAATAAAAATAAATATTTAAATTGTTTACTGAGATAACTACCAAATGACACATGTGAAATGTTACGTAAAGTAGTGTGCTAGTGTAGTAAAGAATGTCAAGATCTTGCTTGATCAAATTTGCTAAGCTATAGACATTTTAGTTAATGAAAATCTAACACACTGTTATGATAGATGTATTCTTAACATGTCATTATAAACTTAAATATTATAAGTTTGGGATGACAACTAACAATAAAATTGGATAGTGCTCCCATCTAATTCCTTACTAGTAAAAGGATTATTGGATGAGGACGTACGTACGAAAGAATAAGATGATGAATAAGATTGCATAATCCCATAATAGTGGAGTAGCATTTATCAATATCATCATGATATATTCTTCAAATGAAGAGGAGCCATCCATGAATTTAGAGTTTATATCCAATGATACCTTTTATGGACTAAGGTTAAATAGAAGTCAGTAGATAACTCAATGGAGGATTCTTCTAATACATTCTTATCAAGTAGTTCCTATTATAGTCTTGTTTTATCTTTAATTTAAGATATCATGTTGTGTCTTAGTAGAATCTAATCTAAGCTAATGAAGATTTAGTTCAATTTTGGAGATGTTTCTTTTTGCAATTTTTTTTTTTTATGCCGTGTTAATCTTTTGAGGGAGGAAATGTTTTACATCTTCACTTGTGTACAATATATATTTACGTTAATTTGATCCTTTTATAGGTGTGTAATCGTGACTGACTTTTTTTTTTATTTCTGAAAATTTATTTTAAAGTCACAGAATAAATATGATACGTTTAGCTAGTTTAACAATCATACTAAAAATAAATTTCATGATTAACAAGAATTTTAAAAAAAGTTTTAATTTATTCAAAAAATTGAATAATTAATAAAATAAATAAAATTTAGTTAAAAATTAAAACATTACAAATAATATCAGCATGAATGATATAATAAAAAATAATAGAAGATATAAGAAATGTAATGAATGCATATAACTAAATAATGATATTATAACGGATGGAATAACTAGCACCGGATGATATTAACTTAGATATACTCTAATTGATGTATAAATGATACTAACTTAATGATACTCCAATTACTTTTTATGTATTAAGCGCACACATTACTGTAATTTTTTAACTATACAACAAATATTTAGGTAAAAAGAAACACGACAAACCAAAATTTTGATGGGATTGAGGTAATAAAATGAAAGGAAGAACCAGTTCATCAGGTTAGTTTCTTGGCTTTATAATGTAAAAATAAAAATGTGTTTACCATCATCAAACACAGTTGAAATTCATAAATATATTATGAAGAGAAACTCACCTAATGTTTTCATATTACAAGATCATCTAAAAAGTTGATATAGATAATAATCACAAAAAAAGGTTGATATAGATAATAATCACAAACAAAGCTTACACGTGTGTAATTTAGATTCTTTATTTACTAATAGATATCAATTTTAAACTATTAGTTCAGATGTGACAAAAGAAACAACATGTGAAAAAAGTCCAGAGCATTCTTATCGAATCAAAGGCACGAGAATATCCTCCGCGTAATGTAGCTGCAGGAAGAAAGCAAATCAAACATAGCACGTGCTCCAATTAATATGCACAAGAACAACTATTTTTTGCTCGATTAATTTTATCTCTTTCAAAACACTAGAAAAATCCTTATATTTTCTTAGAATAATCAAATCAAACACATTTCAAACAAATATATTTAAAATAAATATTTGTGATGAAATCAGAAGGCCTAGTTTGGATTTAGTTCACATAACTTATCAAATACCACTATTGTTAAAACCTTTCAAAAATAAAATTGTTGAGGTGAGAGGCATATGCAGAGAAATTAAACAAATGAACATTTTAAAATCAAGATGATATTCATTCTAACTTTTAAAAAAATTAACTTAATTCTCAATACAAGACGGTAAATTAGATGGTCATTTCCATTGAAGAGTTATTTTATAAAAATCATTATTCAACTATGTATGTATGAATCTTGAAAATTATTTTCTTGAGATATTAAATAACTTAAAAGGTTAATTATTACCTTCCAAATAAACAAATAGAAAGATTGTGTGTCTGTCATACTGTTGAGGTCTACAGACTTGGCACGATACCACAGGATTGAAGCTAACAGAGCATGTCCTAAAATATGCCACATTAAAAATGAGAATAAACTTTGAAATATATTAAAATGGTTAAATATATGATCATATTCCGTAAAATCTATATAACCGTTGATGATAATACAAAAATTTATGCAACACTTTAAGTTTTCTCATGAAATAATCCTTCCTTGAAACAATTAATTTTGCGACTAATATCAAGACATACAAATATAAAGACAAGATATCTGGTGCAAAAAAAATCTGCTTTTTCAATATGGTATTTCATAAATTTAGTACACTCGATATTCATATGTGCGTTAATGAAGGCTTTTAAGAAACAATTGAAGAAAATAATAGAATTGCTAAATTTTGATGACCAACCAATTATTGCAACCAAAAAATGTAAAATCAAATGGAAAGAGTGAGCATAATTAAATTGAATTTCTTATCTCACTATTTTAGAAAAAATCACATTCAAATCCTTTAGAGAAGAAACTTGTAAAAAATGAAAATTTACAACAAACAACATTACAAAGTCATCTTTTGGATAATTTACACTCTTTTAAACTCTACTATTGGTTGAAATTTATTAAAAATAATAAATTTTAACCGCTTATAATGTGTATTAGAGAATGTATTGTTAATACTCATATAATATGGTTACAAAAATTACCGTGATTAATTTACTCCAAAGGTTGGAAGATGTTGCTCCCACTACAACCCCATAGCCTATTTCAAGAAGTGAAACACTAATCCAGAATACCTAGAAAATAAGAAAAAGAAAAAGAAAGAACTTAAGAATTTAGGGGGAACTCTTGATAATGTCGCAATGAAAAGAACATACCCTCTTCGGACCCAAACGCACTGGTAAAGATCGAATGCCAAATTTTTCATCTCCTTCCATGTCAGGTATATCCTATATAAAAGTCAGCAAAAGGAAATGTTTTATTTTGACACTTGGTACACAAGCATGTAATTTAATCAAAACATAAAATTTTATCCTTTTACCTTGGACAATGCAAAAACTATATCGCCGATGCTCAAGAAAACCAAAGAAAAAAGCAATGATCTTGGAAACATAATTGGTCTCTTGAACACATAAGTCTGCACATTTAATTTCACGTGAAATCATATTTAGCAATTTCACTTGGTAGGAAGGTTGCTCTAATGTATACGAAATAATTAATATGTAGTTGATAGATAATGTAATGAAAACTACTACTCTTAGCTAAGAACTTAATAGCCATGAATACATTAGGTTGTGATAATTTATCATTAATTCAACTAAATCAACATTAAAATTTGGATAAAAGATTTATTGTCGTAAAGACGTTTATAAAGGCTAATGCATAGACAAAGCCACCTGCATGTGATGAAATAATGCAAGTTGTAATATTATTCGACAAACTGCAAAGATTATGGCCGAAAGCTCTGTAGATCTCTTCCATCTCAATAGAGGCAACTGTGAAATTTTAGAGAAATAAAAAAAATGTGATCATTATCAATTAAAGTTTTCAAATTGAGCTTTTCAAGTTGCTAAAATTTAAATCTAAGTTATGGAAAAGTAAACTAGTATCATATGTTTAAATTCTTAAGTTCTTCCTCAAATATTTAATAACAGTTATTGCCACAGTTTATACTAGACATATTATTGTTCACTAAACTCTTATATAAAGCATGTACAATACTATTCTAGTTCATATTGAAATAAATATATTATACCATGTTCCTTAATAATTTTTCCTTAAATAATATCAAGTAAAAAAGGAAGTTTAAATGTCATCCAAATGACTCACATTGAGTGAATAGGCAGATGTTAAAATAGAAATGGATAAAGTAGCCCAAAACAATGGCGGTGAACCAATAATCCATGCAAGCCCAAAACTCTGAAAAGGAGAATCAAATGATAAGCCTTTCATAAACCTTGTCAATAATGCTTATCTTTAACATATCACTAGAAAAAGTACAACAAAAAATTGAAATTATTTCTATCGTACGTTATCTTTAATTAATATTCACTACTCAAACTATGCTGTGTTAGTTCAATCACTGGGACCTTAAAGCCATGTGCGACCAATGTAGTAAATTAAAATTACATAATAAGATTTTTACTAAATGGATAAAAGTAAATTATTTTTATGCAATATTTTTTGGACAGAATAGATAGTCTGATCACCATATTAGACAATTTTAAAAGTGTATAATTTTTTTTTAAAGATAAGATGGGTATTTTTTTTAAAAAAATATATTTATAAATAGAGAGAAAATAAACACAAGGATAAACAACAAAAACATATTGATACTAATATGTATAAATTTATACTAAATAATTGGTGATTAATGGAAGAACTTGTTGGTTCAATAAAAAGTTATATTAATAACGACAAAAATAAAATTGGAAACATTATTTTCACCAAAGAATTTAAAAAGAACAATTATATTTATAATACCATAATACAACATGATACAGTAATAATGACACCGGTTGTAAAAGAATACTCTCCTGATGCCAATGGAAGATATGGCTTGTTTATCTGCAACAAACATGTAGCGTAAATCAATATATTATTTTGTCAACATAAAAATTACGCAGTAAAAAGTTGCTTATTTCTCAATCATATTACATGGTGCAATAATAATTTGAAAATAATACATTGAGGTGAATATGCATTTCCATAAACTATATAAAAAATGAATTTGTTCACTTATGTTAATGCTATATAAAATGTATGGATTGATTGTCAATATATCTGAAAAAGATAAGAAAGGGATGAAAAATAAATAGAAGAATTTGAAAGGGAATACTTGTGATGCAGTGACATGAATCCAACTAAATTATTCACTATTACCTATTTAATTATTTTATTTTATTTTATTTTAATGAATTTTAACTAGCATGCAAGTTATTCAAATTCTCTCGGTGCACAAATCACAAAGTGGAAACTGGGATAAATATTTTAAGATTTTGAAATTTATTTATTTTTAACCAGAGACATTCACAATCAAATTTTAAAAATGAATTTCAAGTTTCCATACCTCTTTGAAATTGTAAAAATTTATTAATTTTCATTAATCATTATTTTTTAAGAAGTCACATCTTTCTCCTGTAGATAGAAAAAACCTCTAAAAAAATTGCAAAACACATTCAATTAAAGAAATTTCAAAAAAGTTAGAAGGCTTTTATTTTCTTCTTTGAGAAAAAAATAGAATTCCATAAAAAAAAATTATATATCATCCAGCAGGATGTGATTCACATAGAGATCCTGACATTAAAAGAAATATTTTATAATTTGACTTTTCTATAATTAAAATCTTTTAACCGAATTAGATCCCGTAATTTTTTTCGTAGGAGAATTTTTCAGGCTAATTTAAATTCTGGTATTCTTTTTCTTTACAATTTTTTTTATTTTTCATTTTCACTTTTTTGTTACAAATTTTATCCAAGTGAACACTATGCTAACATGTAAATATTTTTTCCATCTCTATATTAATCGATGACTAAAATAGAATTCAATTAACCAATCATTTTAATAAAATATACAATTTATTAAATATTATACTTATTAATTGAATTAAAATATATTTATATTTACATTGTACCTTATAAAAGTATAAGTTTCAAACTATTATGTATAACTGAATTTTATCGACCCAATTCAAGAAGTAATTTCAATCTAAAAGTGCATAAAAACTAATTTTCATAACTCAAAAATATAAATTGACAAAAATAAGAATAATTTATGTGGATTCTTTAATTTGAATAATTTAACTTCTAAATAAATAAATTTTATTTTTTTCTTATTTTTTTCACATAAATTCTTATAGTAAGATAATAATCAAACTGATCCATATACTTTTCATTCAGGAACTAATTTTCATACCTTATCTATTTCCACGTCAGTTAATTGATTCAAGCCATTACTATAATTTTGCAAGGGAATGAGAACTGCTATGGCCTGAAAAAGAATGAGTCCCAAGTATTAATAAATTATAGGACAGATAGCATTTATTAGCTATACCAACAAATTTGAGTCCCCACCTTCAATATGGCAATAAAAAATGTGGGAGAAATATCTGATAATTTCTCAACAGCAACGAGAGAAACGGAAATTATGTTATTTACCTATAAAAACACAAACAAATTAAGTAAATCTTTCAAAAATATGAAGAGGTTCATGTTATAGAATTAGATTAATTTTATTTAAAAATTGATTCTAGAAAAATAGGTTTGACTTAACTATGCCAATCATTGCGTATGACCTAATAAACCTTGAAAACGTATCCAAGGAATATATGTTAGAGCCCCAAAAGCTTTTTGAAGTAGGCACAGAACCTTCAGGGGCAGCATTTACAACATAACTTCTGCCACATTCTTCACCTGTGGATCTTGCCCCAATGCCTTTGTAGCGATCCTTCAAATAATGTTGATGCTTCACAATGATATATTCATTTTGAATTTTCTCAAATTTATACCATGAAGCATTTGTTACGTAAGAATCTATAACATGAGATGTGAAATGTTAATAATAGCCACCATCACCTCAAAAAGAGGTATTTTTTGACTCATTTGGGTGAAAAGAAAAAGAGTAAATCACCTCATAATTTTCAAGAATAGTTAAACAGTCGTGTACCCAGTTGGTCTCTGAATTTTCCCAAAATAACATTACCTCAGAAATTAAAATATAGATATTCAATATTGAAAATTTCTTGTATAATTTATTATTAATTCAAAGACTATTTAGAAAAGGGGGTAATATACTTTGTGAATAAAATTAATAGTTTATTAAAAATATATTTATCAAATTAAATGTGATAATCTGTTCTATTGTTCACGTTCTTGGAAAGGGCACACAAAATCACAAATCGCTACTCTACGAAGATATTTCTTAAAATTTCAAGATATGGTCATAATACAACTTTTTTACTTCTTAGAATTCTTATATAATTAAAGATCTTTCATAGATTTAAAAATAAAATTATAACATAATATAATATATAACTAGAGATATCCTTCATTATATAACCTAATTTTATTGAGTTTATCTTAATGATAATTATTAGGTCTACCAAGATAACAGCTAGGCAGTCCAATAACAGTTTGGTGGTAATAGCTAGTGGGTGGTAGCTTGATAGGCTACACTTTACAAAACTACTATCATCTTAAAACAATGTGGGTTATTATAATCTAATTTTATTTATTAGTGCAAAAGTGGATTTTAATGGCAGTTAAAAATAGCCTTTAATTACAATTATTTAACCCTTATTGCATTGTTTGTAGTAAAATGCGGGAACTTTCGAAGACTGATGCTGTTGTTTAAAGTCCACTTCCAACACTCGTACACATTATTTGTCGTCGAAATAACATATTTAACTGCTGTTATAAATGTACGGGCTATCTCATATACATATATATTAATTTTGTTAATCATCATAGGAGAATACGAAAATGTAAAAGAATCACAGACAATATAATTTTTATTAATATTCTAATAAAAGTTATCTTTTTAATTTCTTAGTGGCCACAGTCATTATAGCAACGGTTAGTATTTTTTTATTTGTCAAATAGAAATAAATGCATAGTAACCTTTGGCGCATTTTGTACTCCTCCAGCGACTTCCAACTGCCAATGTCTCGACATGTTTGTCACAAAAAATATTTTGAGGAAAATGAAGAAACAAAGAAACATGTTAAAATTAATTTGTGTAATATAATACATAAAAATGGACCAATTTTCATGGCATACCAGCTGTAACAGAAGAAGCTATGGGGAAAGAGCCAGGAACAATAGAAGCCATGATTTGTCTCTGCTTACTTTACTGTGAGCTTTTGTTGTTATGGTTTCATCCAGCTTTATAGAAGAGGTTGAACCTACCGTATGCAATTCGTGGAGATTAATTAATGTGAGTAAACTCTCACGTCACATCATATAATCAAATCCTACTATACATAGGATTTTGTTCAATGGATAAACTAAAATTTATTTTAAGTATATAGAATTTTAATATATAAATATATTATAGTTTTTTTAATAAAAATGTATAAAAAAATTTAAACATAATAATCATATTTCATAATCCTAAAAATCAAATATATATTGTGAAAAGATGTTCTTTTAAATTATGTAAAATATTATTTTAAGAAAATAGAATTAATATTGAAATTCAATTTTTTTATAAAAACAGTCAAAAAATTTATTTTTAACTAATGATAATTTTTTCTATTAAAATATTTTTTTCACCAACATAATACCAAGTAGGTGCAGCTTAGGTCCGTTAACTAATTGTTGGTATAAGAATTAAATTCTAACTAACTTAAATATGAATAGATTATGTGAAAATAAATATTCATACGATGTATATTCAAGGTTTTATTGTTTCTAATGGTACATACATTATACGTTAGAAAATGATATCTTTATTTCCATTGCTAAGGAGAAGTTGAGAAAAATCTCGAAAAATGGTTTTAATTTGCAAGAAATATAGTTAAAAACATTCCCATTAAAGAATAAACTCTAAAAAAACTCTCCTGACATAATTATTCTGATTGAGAGAAAGTATTCAAATTGTAATAAATTAATTTATGCACTCATTCTTTGCATCACAAGATATTTCTTTTGATGTATATTGAATATAATTACCGTACTAAACGTAATAAGACAAATATGATATTAAATATAAATAATTTAATATCGGAGAGTTAAAATTAAGATGTACCTATAAATAAAAATTATTTATAAAAATACTCATAAATATTAAAAATATGTAATCTAAACACAGTTCAAAAAATTTTTCTCAATTTATAAAGATACGTCAAAAACAAAAATATTTTTTTCAGCATGTACTCAAATGAAGTTTAATTTTTATATAATTTTTTAGTGGTTAAATATACTTTCTTATACCATCTTGTCAATATTTTACACTTCAATTTAAATAATGAAATTTCACGTAAGAAAGAAATAACAATAAATAACATGATACAAATATATTTTATGTCTGATTTTCTGTCACGATTAAATGTATAATCTAATGTGAATAAATTATATATTTGATTCCTAAATTATATTTTATTTCCTTATTTATTTTCTAAAACATTAAAATTTATACAAATAATTATAAATATTAAATATCATATAAATTACACTTATAATTTCTCAAATATTAAAAAATTATTCAAATTTATCTCTCAATTTTTCAATGATTAAATTAATGACTCAATGAACTCTTTAAAATTTTAGAGAAATTTTATATAGTTAATTACATAAATTTAAATTAGTTATTTATTAAAACTGGTAGCTTCCGAATAAGCAAGTCGCAATATATGGCTATTGAGTATGGACATAGTATTGGAAAGACTCAAATCAACAAAATAATGAATTATTATCGACATTTTAGATATAATAATTTAATTTTAATTTCATAGAAAAATATATATAGAAAATAAATTTTAAGAATAAATTAAGAGGAATAGATTTCTCTAATATAAATTAAAACAAAATCAGATTTGACATAACGTACATAAATGACAAGTGTGACCCGCTTACTAGTCATTTATTTAGGCTTGGTCCACTCAAAACATATGCTTATTATAACATTGTTTAATGTTTAAGCATTATTAATAATAGTTTTTTTACGGAGACAATTAATACAGATTACATAAATTATACTTACAACGAAATTTAAAGAGATATATTAATATAATATGCTTTATTTAAATATATGTTTTTAAATCTCTGATTTTTTTTTAATTTTAGTCCCTCCGAAATTTTTGTCATTATTTAATTTATTTTATTAATTTTTTCATCAAGTAATTAAATAAATATCATAATATAATCTTAAATTAATTTTTTCGATAGTGTAAAAATAATTATTAAATAATATTTTTTTAAAAATTAAAATTAATAGCAGAAAATTTTTAAAAACTAAGCGTAAATTCAGTGAGGATTTCTTAAAAAAATATATATTAAAAAACTAAGAGTAAATTCAGTGAGAGTACTTATATATATATATATATATATATATATATATATATATATATATATATATATACATACGAACCTACTCTGCTAACATTAATAAATTATTACTAAGTACCCTATTTAAGCATTTTCTATTTGGCTTGCTTTAAAAATAGAAAAAATTGATTTAATCATATCCTATTTAAAATGACATCCATAGCTGGTATCACGTTTTGAGATTGGTAGGTATAAACTAAGAGAGAATTAACGAGTAAATATTTTGTAGAGATTGTATAAATACTAATTTTTAGGAGTGATAAAAAATCATAAATAATTTTTTTAAAAAGTAATTATTATTATTTATAATTTTAATTTGAATTTATTATCATTATTTTAATTTTTAAATTGAGTCCCTTATTTTATTTTAGTTCTTAAACTAAGATATAAATTGAAAATTAATAAGTATAATTAAGTTTGAATTGAATGATGATGGTATTGTTAATAAAAATTTAGCCTGACAAGTAAGGTCACGAATATACTCGAGACAAAATCCAAAGGCTTATTTATTTAGCCTACATGTAGTTTTGATATAGAATAAAGGTACACCAAATTTGATCAGTATTGTTAAGATGTATATATAGTAGTAGTTTTCAATGATTGAAAATCTTAATAATAATTCATTTTAAGTTCAGTTCATCTCTTCAATTCCTTTTAATAGCTTTTCTTTCGTACTTTTCTTTTGCAGGTATTCTTCGAATTATTACATGGTCTAATCAATATAATAATTTTCAAAAATAGATTATAAATAGCTATCGATTTAAGAATAAGTGATGCTTAGAGTTTCTCTTATATCATTAATGATAAATTATTTAAAAATTAATTTAAAATCTTTTCCTCCAAATTTAATACGCAATTGAGTTATATTTATTTGGTGTCTGATGAAATTTTACGTGATTCTCATGTAGAAAAAGATTATTTCTTGTTAAGTAGAAATAAATTAATTTGAAATCTTTTCCTTCAAATTCAATATGTCAATTGAGTTATATTTAGCGAGTGTCTGACGAAATTTTATGTGATTCTTAGATAGAAAAAGGTTATTTCTTGTTAAGTAGAAATAAATTAGAATGGTTACGATTGCTAATAATAATTTTGTTAAATTGAATAAGAATGTTAAAAAGAACAGTGAGTTTCTAATTTATAATTTTTCTTAAACAAAATAATTATTCAAATTAACGTCAATCGTGATACTTCTAGGTCATGTGTTAAATCCGAGAAAAGGTTTTATTAGAATATGTAAAATTATAATGTATAATTTTTTTAATATTGATTTGTAATTTATATATTAACTATTTTCTTCTTTTAATTCTTTAATAAGTATCATGAACAAAAATATCCATAAAATGAAAAAGAAAAAACAATCAAGAATAAATGCAGATGGTGCTATCACGTAAGAGAGAGAAAAGAGATTGTAATAATAGAAGAATCAGATGCATAAACAAATCAGAAATATTTGGTCAACTATCTCTCACAATATAAATATAAAGAGAAAAGAAGAGAGAAAAAAAAATTAATAAATTTTTTTCGTATAATATACATATATATTTTATAAAGTAATTAATTGGTTAATTTATATTGTAATTAACTATTAAATATTTCATTAAGTGAACTCAAAAATACTATTTACCTGATATGACCAAATTGAAACTATATCATGAAAATACTCAAGAAAATAAATATGATGTCTTTTAGTTAGACCTTGATATCAAATTTCTCAATTTTTAGTCAACTAAGGTGAATTGAATTAAGCATTTATCTCGTGGATACATAAAAAGATACACACTTTATACGCGTTGTGGGTACTTAGCCATTATTTCTTTCTTGTAGTATCGCGTTCACTCTTTCAAGTTTTACATATTTTCATTTGAACTCGTCCAATTTTGTCAACAACATCCCTATGTGCATTACCCTCACATCTTAATTTTAAAAATTTTTACACATGATGAAAGGTACTTACCGAGTACAATTTTTATAATTAGTTTATTTTAGATAAATACACGTGACTTTAGTTAGAACATTAAAAATAAAAGATAAAGTAAAAATTAATAATGATTTATTTTATTGAGGGAGGAGTAATGCACAGTAATCAAAGGTTATATATATATATATATATATATATATATATATATATATATAGTTATACTAGTATATAAGAATAATAATGTTTCACTCAAATTTTTTTAAGTATTTCAGCCCAAGAATTCATCTTATTTTTTTTTTATTAAAATGTATACCAATTGAATAATGGATGCACACTTCAATTATTATTTTAATGTTAAGATTGAGGTGATTCAATAGTATTTGCATCACCACCTTCGAATATCTCTTTTTTCTACACCTAGCTAGCGCCTAGTTATCTCTGGCATCGTACAATTATTTTATGGCTAACTATTATCCAATCAACCAATAAAAATGGCATAGAAAAGAAAGTTTTATGGAATTATTGCCAAAAAGGAAAAGCACTTGAAGTTGAAAATTTGAGTGCTCATGTACTCCAATTATATATTATTATTTTGTTGCACACTCACTTATTTATGTCTGTCTCTGCTTTGGCAATAGGCATAGTCCTTCGTTATTCTTTATTATACATTTGGGTATGGATCTATATATGTATGAAATCGTTTATTGTAGAGAAAAAGAAACCTAAGCTAAAGGGTAATGAGTTGAAAAGGTGTTGAAAAAATTCATTGGTTTTTAACATCTTTAAAATAAATTCTTAAGAAAAATTGTTTCGATTTAAAACACACATTGTATTTTTGTTATTTAAGGAAATCTATTTTAATGATATATGTTTTCATTTATCAAAGTCCCCCAATATCAGAACAAAATATAATCTTTTATAGTTATTCTTAGAATTCTTGAGATTAATCATATACTTCAATATTCCTACAACTATTAAAACAATCATCCAATTGGTCTTGAATTTTCACAAAAATACATTTCCTTTAGAAATTAAAATGATAGATATTCAGTATTCAAAAATTTTGTATATATATACTTTATTATTAATTTAAAGTCTATTTAGAAAAGAAAGTAATATTTTTGGCTCGAAAAATTTATATTTATTAAGTAAAAATATATGTAACAAAATGTGGTTATCAGTTCTATTATTCACGCTCTTCCAAAGGGCACACACAAAATCTCAATAACACACTCTCAAGTATAAGCGAATCACTTGATTAATATCATTCTACCAAATGCTAGCTTTCTCAAATCCTTTTCCATATTTAATAAAAAAAAGTACAAGTAATTTGGCATACAACTTATAACTATATATGCAACCCAATTACCATATTGCTTTTTTATTTCTTAAAATTAGAAGACATGGCTATAATATAATCCTTTTTTACTTCTTATATCTT
Organism: Hylodesmum podocarpum; assembly: GCA_026586105.1. Lineage (NCBI taxonomy): Eukaryota > Viridiplantae > Streptophyta > Magnoliopsida > Fabales > Fabaceae > Hylodesmum > Hylodesmum podocarpum. The sequence continues at coordinate 1,522,094 of JALJEV010000493.1, read as the reverse complement.
ATATTATCAAAGATTTCATGTCAATTATAAATATAATTATAATATAATATATAATTAGAGATAATTTTTACTTCATAATCTCATCTTATGAGATTGTATTAGATATATAACTCATATTTTAAGATAAGATTAAATTTATCTCAATAATTGTTATTAAGTCTATCAAGAGACTTAGTCCAATGTCAGTTGGATAGAAATAATAGGTGATGGTCCCATAAGTTCAACCTTACAAATTTACTAGTTCCCTATCTTTGTGAAAATGACATATTTAACCACGATATACCATTCTTAAAAAGGTCATCTCACATTTTATATATATATATATATATATATATATATTAATATACCTAATTTATTTAAAATCTCATATATTTAAATCCTAAGGTTGATTCTATCCTATTTATTCAGATTAGTTTTGTGGCTTTATCAAACACACCTAATGTTTTCATATTACAAGATCATCTAAAAAATTGATATAGATAATAGTCACAAACAAAGGTTACACGTCTGTAATTTATATTCTTTATTTACTGATATCAATTTTAAACTGGTAGTTCAATAAAAGGAACAACATTTCTTCAGTAAAAAAAGAATATATATGCTCATCGAACCAAAGGCACGAGAATATACTCCACGTAAAGTAGCTGCAGGAAGAAAGAAAATCAAACAATGCATAAGTAACAAGAGCTAAAAGCATCTACTCCAATTAATATGCACAATAACAACTATTTTTTCTCGATTAATTTTGTCTCTTTCAAGACACTAGAAAAAAAAACCTTATATTTTTTTACAATAATCAAATCAAACACATTTCAAACAGACATATTTAAAATAAATATTTGTGATGAAATCAGAAGGCGTAGTTTAGATTTAGTTTGCATAACTTATCAATTATCAAATCCCACTATTGTTAAAACCTTTCAATAATAAAATTGTTGAGGTGAGATGCATATGCAGAGAAATTAAACAAATGAACATTTTAATATCAAGATGATATTGATTCTAACTTTAAAAAAATTAACTTCATTCTCAATACAAGCTGGTAAATTAGATGGTCGTTTCCTTTGAAGAGTTATTGTATAAAAATCATTATTCAATTATATGTATGAATTTTGAAAATTATTTTCTTGAGATATTAAATAACTTAAAAAGTTAATTATTACCTTCCAAATAAACATAAAGAAAGATTGTGTGGCTGTTTTACTGTTGAGGTCTACAGACTTGGCACGATACCAAAGGATTGAAGCTAATAGAGCATGTCCCAAAATCTGCCACATTACAAATGAAAATAAACTTCGAATTATATTAAAATGATTAAATATATGTTCATATTCAGTGAAATTTATATAACAGTAGATGATAATTTTAAATTTTATGCACCACCTTAAGTTTTCTTATCAAATAATCCTTCCCAGAAACAGTTCATTATTGCGACAAATATATCAAGACAAACAAATATAAAGACAAGATATCTAGTTAGTGCAATAAAAATTTGCTTTTTCAAGAAGGTATATCATAAATTTAGTACACTCGATACTCACATGTGCGTTAATAGAAAACCCTTTTAAGGCTTTTAAAAAACAATTGAAGAAAATAATAGAATTGCTAAATTTTGATAACCAACCAATTATTGCAACCACAAAATGTAAAATCAAATGGAATGAGTGAGTATAAATTGAATTTCTTGACTCACTATTTTAGAAACTTATTCAAAATCACATCCAAATCCTTTGGAGAAGAAACTTGTAAAAAATGAAAATTTACAACAAACAACATTACAAAGTAATCTTTTGGATAATTTACACTTTTTTGAACTCTACTATTAATTGAAATTTATTAAAAATCATACATTTTAACAGATCTTACTTCTCAATTAATGAGTCTTTCATGAACTATAGTTTTGAATAAGTTTTAACCACTCATAATGTGTATTAGAGAATGTATATATTGTTAACACTCATATAATATAATATGATTACAAAAATTACCGTTATTAATTTACTCCAAAGGTTGGAAGATGTTGCTCCCACTAGAATTGCAACCCCATAGCCTATTTCAAGAAGTGAAACACAAAACCAAAATACCTAAAAAAAAAAAGAAAAAAGAAAAAGAAAGAACTTAACAATTTAGGGAGAACTCTTGATAATGCCACAACCAATTCTTAAGATTCAATGTGAAGAACATACCCTCTTCTGACCCAAACGCACTGATAAAGATCGAATGCCAAATTTTTCATCTCCTTCCGTGTCAGGTATATCCTATATAAAAGTCAGCAAAAGGAAATGTTTAATTTTGACACTTGGTACACAAGCATATAATTTAAAGAAAACATAAAAATTTTATCCTTTTACCTTGAACAACATTATAACTGTAGCCATGATGCCCAAGATAACCATAGAAAAAAACAATGATCTTGGAAACATAATTGGTCTCTTGAACACATAACTCTGCATATTTAATTTTACGAAAAATCATATATTAGCAACCAAAAATCATTTCACTTAGTAGGAAGGTTCCTCAAATGTAGTTGAGAGACAATGTAATGTAAACTTCTTCTCTTAGCTAAAAACCTAATAGCCATGGATACATTAGTTTGTGATAATTTATCATTAATTCAACTTAATCAATATTAAAATTTGGATAAAAGATTTATTGTTATAAAGACGTGTATACGGGCTAATTTATAGACAAAGCCACCTGCATGTGAAGAAATAATGTAAGTTGAAATATTATTCCTCGATCAACTGCATAGCTTAAGGCAGAAAGCTCTGAAGATCTCTTCCATCTCAATAGAGGCAACTGTGAAATTTTAGAGAAATGAAAACAATGTGATCATTATCAATTAAAGTTTCCAAATTGAGCTTTTCAAGTTGCTAAAATTCAAATCTAAGTTATGGAAAAGTAAACTAGTATCATATGTTTAAATTCTTAAGCCCTTCCTCTAATATTTTATAACAGTTATTGCCTACAGTTTATACTATACTAGACATACTATTGTTCACTAAACTCTTGTATAAAGCATGTACAATACTATACCATGATCCTTAAAATTTTTGCCTCAAATAATATCAAGTAAAAAAAAAGAAGTTCAAATGTCATCCAAATGACTCACATTGAGTGAATATGCGGTTTGTATAATAAAAAGGGATAAAGTAGCCCAAAATAATGGCGGTGAACCAATAATCCATGCAAGTCCAAAACTCTGAAAAGGAGAATCAAATGATAAGCCTTCATGAACCTTGTCAATAAAGCTTGTGTTTAACATATCATTAGAAAAAGTACAACAAAAAATTAAAATTATTTCTATCGTTCGTTGTCTTTAATTAATATTCACTGCTCAAACTATTCTGTGTTAGTTCAATCATTTGAAGCCATGTGCGACCAATGTAGCAAATTAAAATTATATAACAAGATTTTTACTAAATGGATAAAAATAATTTAAAAAGGGTATAATATTTTTAAAGATGAGATGAATATTTCTTTTTTTAATTTTTTTTTGTAAATAAAAAGAACATAAACACAAGGATAAAAAACGAAAAAATATTGATATCAATATATATAAATTTATACTAAATAATTGGTGAATAGTTGAAGAACTTGTTGGTTCAATAAAATCAATAAAAAGTTATATTAATAATAACAAAAATAAACCTGGAAACATTATTTTCATCAAAGTTTTTAAAAGAACAATTATATTTATAATACCATAATACAACTTGATACAGTAATAATGACACCAGTTGTAAAAGAATACTCTCCTGATGCCAATGGAAGATATGGCTTGTTTATCTGCAACAAACATGTAGCGTAAATCAATATACTATTTTATCAACATAAAAATTACGCAGTAAAAAGTTTCTTATTTCTTAATCATATTAAATGGTGCAATAATAATTTGAAAATAATACATTGAGGTGAATATGCATTTCCATAAACTATATAAAAAATGAATTTATTCACTTATATTAATGCTATACAAAATGTATGAATTAATTATTAATATATCTAAATAATATAAGAAAGGAAAGAATAGTGACATGTATCCAACTAACTTTGGAAGGGAAACACAAAGATGTTTGAAAGGGAATGTCTTTATGATGTGTGAGTTGTGTACTCCAGCAAAGAGTTTGACTTTCTCTTAATATATAGATAAAAAAAAAATCACAAAAAGAAGAGCAAAAAGAAGCTAAAAAAAAAAGACAAAAAGGGAGAAAAAATTAGGAGGAAATGTTTTTCCAAGCGATGGCATTAATAAGCAAGACAAATGTTTTTCCACTTTGAGTCCACTTCTATAACTGAAATGAGTTACAATATTTATCTGGTTGGATATATAAATTATTATGAAAAGCTTAACTTAATATCAGTTTAGTACATGGGTTAAATTTTAGAGTTCAACCTATGGTCATGGTTAGCATAGGGAAGGGTTATTCAGAACATGAGTTTCGAACTATTATGTCCTAGATGAGTTTCATTGACCCAATTCAAGAAGTAATTTTAATCTAAAAATACATAAAACTTAATTTTCGTAACCCAAAAAAGTAGGAATACTTTTTGTGGATTCTATAATTTGAATTGTTTTAACTTCTAAATAAAAAAAATTGTTTTTTTTCACATAAATTCTTATAGTATAAAAATAAACAATATTTTCCATTTATGAACTAATTTTCATACCTTATTTATTTCAAGGTGAAAAGGGATAAATATTTCAAGTTCTTGAAATTTATTTTTTTAATCCCGAGACATTCACATTCAATTTTTTTAAAATGAGTTTTAAGTTTCTATACCACCTTCAAATTGTGTAAATTTATTAGTTTTCATTGATCATTATTTATCGGAGAAGAACCTTCAAACAATTGTAAAACTCGTTTTAGTACAGAAATATCAAAAGAGTTAGAAAGTTTTTATATTCCTCATCAATAAAGAAAAAAAAAAGAATTATTTATCATCTGACAGGATGTGATGACGAGAAATTCAAAGATATATTTTATAATTCTAAAAATATTTTGATTAGAGTATGTCTTGTAATTTTTTTCTAAGAGAACTTTTCATGCTAATTAAAATTTTGATGTTTTTCTTCCTTTTAATTTGTTTTTATTTTTTCACTTTCATACATTGCCTATTTATTACAAATTTTATCTAACCGACTATTTAACACGTGAATATTTTGTCCTTCCCTATGTTATGACTAAAATAGAATTCAACAAACCAATCATTTAAAAAAATATGTTATTTATTAAATATTATACTTATTAACTGAATTAAAATATATTCAGATTAATGTTGTGACTCATAAAAGTATAAGTTTCAAACTATTATGCATAAATGAATTTTATTTACCACGTTCAAGAAGTAATTTCAATCTAAAAATACATTAAAAAATAATTTTCATAACCCAAAAGTATAAAATGACAAAAATAGGAATAATTAATGTGGATTCTTTAATTTGAATAATTTTAACTTCTAAATAAATAAATTTTATTTTTTTCATATTCTTTTCACATAAATTCAAACTGACCCATATATTTTTCATTTATGAACTAATTTTCATACCTTATCTATTTCCACATCAGCTAATTGATTCAAGCCATTAATATAAATGTGCATGGCAAAGAACACTGCCGTGACCTGAGAAAGAATGAGTCCCAAGTATTAATAATGATAAGTAAATTATAGGGCAAATAGCATCTATTATCCATACCAAAAAATTTGAGTCCCCACCTTCAATATGGCAATAAAAAATGTGGGAGAAATATCTGATAATTTCTCCACAGCAACGAGAGAAACGGAAATTATGTTAATTACCTGTAAAAACACAAAAAAATTAAGTAACTCTTTAAAAAATATGAAGAATATGATACTTTTCTCTTTTATAACATCAGAGACAGAGGTTCATCAAAAAGAATTTAATTAATTTTATTTAAAAATTGATTCTAAAAAATTAGGTTTGACATAACTCTGCCAATCATTGCGTATAGCCTGATAAACCTGGAAAAAGCATCCAAGGAATATATGTTAGAGCCCCAAAAGCTTGTTGAAGTAGGAATAGGACCTTCAGGTTCAGATTCAAATGATAATTCTTGAGGGGCAGCAGCATTCACAACATAACTTCTGCCACATCCTTCACGTATGGATCCTGCCCCAATGCCTTTGTAGCGATCCTTCAAATAATGTTGATGCTTCCCGATCAGATATTCATTTTGGATTTTCTCAGTTTTATACAATGAAGCTTTTGTTAAGTAAGAACCTATAACATAAATGTGAAATGTTAATCACTGGCACCATCACCTCAAAGAAAAAGAGTAAGTCACCAATTTATCGTTTTAACTCTCATATTTAATCTCCTACATGGTTTCTAAAGTAAAGAAATAATATTTAATATTCAAAGACTAGCTAAATACTCATATATTCAATTGGTCTCTGAAATTTTCCAAAAACACATTATCTTAGAAATTAAAATATAGATATTCAATATTAAAAATTTCTTGTATAATGTAATATTAATTCAAAGACTATTTAGAAAAGGGGTAATATACTTTGTGAATAAAATTAATAGTTTATTAAAAATATATTTATCAAATTAAATCTGGTAATCTGTTCTATTGTTCAAGTTCTTGGAAAGATCACACAAAATCACAAATTGCTACTCTACGAAGATATGTCTTAATTGTTTGCAATACAAAACGGTAGCTTTCTCAAATCCTCTTTCCATATTTTACAAAAAAGAAATACAAAGAAGTTGGAAAACAACAAATAACTATGCAGCCCATGATCATATTGCTTTTTTATTTCTTAAAAGTTCAAGATATGGTCATAACACATTTTTTTTACTTCGTAGAATTCTTATATTATTAAAGATCTTTCATAGACTTAAAAATAAAATCAAAACATAATATAATATAGAACTAGAGATATCCTTCATTTTATAAACTAATTTATTGAATTTATCTTAATGATTATTATTAGGTCTACCAAGATAACAATCATAGGTAGTCAAATAACAGTTTTGTAGTAACAGCGAGTGGGTGGTAGCTTGATAGGCTACACTTTACAAAACTACTATCATCTTAAACAATGTGGGTCATAATCTAATTGAATTTATTAGTGCAAAAATGGATTTTAATGACAGTTCAAAATAGCCTTTTGTTACAATTATTCAATCCTTATTGTATTGTTTGTAGTAAAATGCGGGAACTTTCGAAGACTGATGCTGCTGTTTAAAACACTCGTTCACATTATTTGTCATGGAAATAACATATTTAAAGGAAAATATGCCAATGTCTCGACATGTTTGTCCCAAGAAACATTTTCAGGAAAATGAAGAAACAAACAAACATCTTAAAATTAATTTGTGTAATAAAATACATAAAAATGGACCAATTTTCATGGCTTACCAGCTGCAGTGGAAGAAGCTATGGGGAAAGAGCCAAGAAGCATAGAAGCCATGATTTGTCTGAGCTAACTTTACTGAGAGGTTTTGTTGTTATGGTTTCATCCAGCTTTATAGAAGAGGTTGATCCTACCGTATGCATGCATTTCGTGCAGATTAATTGATGTGAGTAAACTCCCAAGTCACATCATATAATTAAATCCTAAGGTTGAACCTACCGTATGCATTTCGTGGAGATTAATTAATGTGACTAAACTCTCACGTCACATTATATAATTATATCCTAAGGTTTATTGAACCTACCGTATGCATCTCGTGCGGATTAATTAATGTGATTAAACTCTCACGTCACATCATATAATCAAATCCTACGATATGTAGGATCTTTACATTGTAATATTTATATCTTTTTTCCTAAAACAATACCATTGTTATTTTATATATGAAACTTAGCCTTTAAAAACTTGTTGAAATACACCCCAATCTAACTCCGAAAGGCATTTTATGTGAAAGTGGAAAAAATGGAACAAGAAGATGAGAAACATGATTGCTTTCTTTTTCCACTGAGAATACTTGTACTTTATCATTTTCTTTTCTTTCTATATTTTACCTTTTTTTTTTCTTTTTGTCATCTCTCCCATCATTTCCACTTTCACCATTTTGTGTTTTTATTCTTTAAATTGCATCGGATTTACAGAAAAGAAAAATCTTGTACTGATTTTAAATCCTTTCTTGTTTTCGGAACTCAAAATTCAAAATTCAGAGTTGAAAAGAAAAAACAAATTTAAAAATTCCATTATATCATGTTAGCTCAGTTTACCCTGTTCAATGGATAAACTAAATTTTTATTTTACATAATTGAAATTTATTTCAAGTATATATAATTTTAATATGTAATATATCATAGTTATTTAATAAAAATGTATAACAAATTTTTAAACATAAAAATCATATTTCGTAATCCTAAAAATCAATTTATATTGTGACAGGATCTTCTTTTTAATTATGGAAACTATTATTTTAAGAAAATAGTATTAATATTGAAATTCAATTTAAATAAAAGTCAAAAAAATTATTTTTAACTATTGATAATTTTTTCCATTAAAAAATGTTTTTTCACCAACATAATTGGTACAACCAAGTAGATGCAGCTTAGGTCCGTTAACTAATTGTTGGTATAAAATTATTAGAATATAGGATAATTATATTTTTGAAAGATTTAGGTTCCCTGATTATACTAATTATAGCTTAATTAGTTTCTTAGTTTCCTTGATTATAGTCTAATTATACGATTTGGTATATATAAATTGATTATTTTAATGAAATGAGAAGAGAATTAATTGTTAGATTTAATTTTATATAAATTTATTAATTTGAATTTACATTGTTAATTATATGTTATTATATTTATTAACTATTGTACATATTATTGATTTATTAATTATTGGACTATTTTTTTGGAATTTGACCTATGATAGGTTGGGTCATTTACTGAAGTTCATTGTGCGATTCTTAGTCTCATCTGATACGTTATATTAATGATGTCTATCATTATTAACCTTATTCACATTGAGAACTCACCAGATTGAGAGCAGTTGCTCCTCGCAAGAAATAAAACACAAGGAATAAGTTCTCATGGACGGTTTATGTATGCCCCTCTTATGATTCAACAATGGTTAATTTAATATGTCATTATCATGTATCTATGTATGTTTTAGAGAATGGGTTTCATCCCATTATTTTAATTTATCATTAATCTCTTTTATGGTATCAGATTTCTAGGGAAAAGATCCTTACATTCCTCTCTGTCTTCTGCAACACAGTTTCGCCCCTTTCTTCTTTTTCTTCTTCCTCTCTTCTCACTCACCATGTCTAACTCAAAATTTTCTTTTCATCCTGCTCTTGTTGTATCTAACATCTAGAATCATGTTCCTACTACTCTTAAAATGATGGAGAATGTATAATATTCCACATGGGCATAACTCTTTAAGATTCACGCACGATCCCATAGAGTAATTGATTGTATTATTCATCCGGCGCAGGGTAAGGAGAAACTGCTTCAAATGGAGGAGGAGAAAGAACTTTGATCGACTCTTGACTTTATGGTTCTACAGTGGATTTACGTCACTATATCCCATGATCTTTTACATACAATTCTTGAACCCGACTCCACAACAATGGAGGCTTGGAATAGATTGCATGACATATTCCAGGACAACAAACACTCTTGTGCCGTCACCCTTGAGTATGACTTCACTCATCTCATATTTCTATCGGACCAACTCAAGAATGTTGGTTAGACTTGTTCTTCAACTGGTCTCTGGTCTCACCGAGCCCTACAAAGGTGTGACCACTCTTATTCGCCAAAGTAATCCTTTACCCCAATTCTATCAAGCTCGTTCGATGCTCACTCTTGAAGAGGTTGACTTGTTAAGAATGCAGCACATAGTTCTTCATCCGCCATAGTTGCTAATGATATTTATAAGCCTAAGAAATCTTTCAACCTCCTTGCATCAGTTTCTAAATCCCCTTTACCCCGTAACCTGTGTCTGCTCTTCGTGACCCGAATTGGAAAATGACCATGGATAATGAATATAAGGCTCTTGTTAAAAATAAGACATGGGAGTTGGTGCCCCATCATCTAAATGTTAATGTCATTCTATGTGGATCTTTACTCATAAAAAAGTCTCATGGTTCTTTTGAGAGGCATAAAGATGATCATGTAGGGATGGTAAAACTCAATAGGTTGGCGTGGACTGTGGTGAGACGTTCAATCTGATAGTCAAATAGGCGACTATTTGCGTAATTCTTAGTTTGGCTCTTTTTAAGCTTGGCCAATTCATCAACTTGACGTCAAAAATGTTTTCTTACATGGCTAACTCAAGGAGATTGTTTACATGTATTAACCTTTGGGGTACCGGGATCTTGATAATGTTAGTGCCATCTATCTAGCTGGTAATCCTGCTCAACATCAACACACTAAACATATTTAGATGAATATACATTTTGTCCAGGAAAATGTGATTTTGTCCCGGAAAAGGTGGCTTGTGGCCAAATTTGAGTGTTACATGTTCCTTGTAACACCCCTAAACCACTATGATCGTAACGTCATAAATTCTTTATAATTCGCAAAAAATAAATACATCATTAAATGATGGAAACTAAACTTTATTTCATGGACTAAATTTTAGAACGAAATCTCACAATTACACGTCTCAATAAATCAAAAACTCTCAAATAACGAAATATCTAAAGAATTTTTTAACATTTATAAATAGAAGAAACCACTGAAAATCAAGAAAGAAAAAAACAAGGACCACAGTATGCCAAATCCTCAAGCAATTGAATTCCTTTCCTAGCCTACATTATTTTCGCCTCCAACAAACTGCTCATCTGCTCGCCCGCTCGCGGGGTCATCACATGTGTCAATCACAGACACAACACAGGGTTAGTTCACATTTTAATAATAATTATGAAATCAACAAGAACAACTCAACACAAGGAACACAAGAAGGTACACACACTCAATTCACAATTAATAAAAACCAATCATATCATGCAACCGAGTATGATGCATGCTACTCATAATTCACTCTCATGCCATGTGGTACCATCAAAACAACTGAGCGATGTATAGGAGTACATGTCACCTCTAACACTCTCACTAGAAATACTAGACAGTTACAGTTAGAGTAGCCAGTATTGCAACGAGACTCACTTCCACTCATGGTGATCGGTCATGGTGGAAGTTTTCCCCACCGCAAATACCCTCGTAGTCCTAGGTCATTATATCGACCCGTCAGGGACCAACCATTCTAGTTCCATTCATCCTCACTTTTCGAAAACATTTTCATGCATTTAGCATTCATAATAATCTTTCTCATTCTTAAAACAACAAAGGGCAACCTCACTGTTCCTTCTGGCAGTAGACATCCATCCCTCTCAACAAAACACTTAGAAAAGATTATCATGAACCTAAACGACTCATAATGCAATATGACCCACAAAATTAATCTCTCGGTCCATATAAATCACCCCACATAATAGAATATTTAATTTAACAAAAGGTATTAAGATCAACATATAGTTAATTAAACATAACTAGCATCATATAACCAAAAATGACTAAACACTAAATAAGTAATTATCACAATGTAATAAATCAAAATAATTTATAAACCAGATAGAAAGCCCTTTAAGATAAAATTAAAGAGAAAGATATCAGTAAAACAATAAATACTAGACTCGAAATAGACCACACAACCTAATAAAAAAATGGAAAAACAAATTCTAAAATTTATTGGTAACTAATCACGAAAATATTCTGTAAAATTCCAAAACTTCCTTTTTAAATATTCACCTATTTTTGAGAATTATTCTATAAATATTTTCTAACTACGCACAAAATAATTATTCAGAACTGCTTGTATCATTAATTTATATCTAAATCCATAAACGCATTCGTGAGCATATAAGGGGCAGCAACATATAATCATTTCAAATAGAATTTGCATCTTGTGACACAAGACCAATTCGCAAATGTTTATTTCAATTTGGCCAAAAACAAGGTCGAAAGCACCAGGACTAATTAAATTATCATCTAAAGGTGAAAAGATAAGAAAAAATTAAAAACAACATAGCCACATCGCGATAACAACAAAGCACAGCCACGTGAAAACAAATAGTTACCGAGTGGAAAGAGTAATCAATCATGTTTATATTCATTAATATAATGCGAATTAATATAACAATTTGAAGATCAATTAGATCGATTAACAGAAGCAACAGACAGTAATATATTATTTATAATAAAATAGAAATAGTGATGACACACAATTTCACTAAAGGAACAACAGTGAGATTAAAGGAAATCACAGTGACATAACATCAAGAACGGAGAGAGCACTTAGATGAAGATAATAAGGGAACAATAACCCAATAAAACACAGTCTTAGTACCCAAATTAATTTCGTAAACGTGGACAAGAAAAATAAGACACCATTATCATTAAAATTGAGAACACTCTAACCTGAATGTAAGTCGATCACACGAGGAGGGAAAACTAAGATGACCAAATGTTAATCTTTATTCTCTGTCACAAATTTGATCTCTTTTTTTTTTTTTTTTGTTTTAGAAAGGTTTGTAACACAGGTAACGGAAAAGGATATGAGGATGAGGGAGAAAATATATCAGAGAGATTTGAATAGATTTTCTGCTGAGGATTTGTATCAGCCCACTCACCCACTCCCTATTCTCTCCTCCCATATTTTCTGATTTCTTTTATTTTATTAATCTACCCACTCACACGTGAAACCTAACCACTCCTTTAAGATATTTTAATTTTATTTTATTTTATTTATTTTTATCTATTTTATTTTATTTTATCTTATTTCAAAAAAATCAGAGTGTTACATTCCTTCACAGTATCAAATTGCAAATATATTCACCATGGTCTTCCATTGATGTTATTTAAGGATTTTCAAAATAATTTCAGCATTTTGGCAACTTTCTGTTTAGACTGCAGGGGTGTGTTAAAATATAGAATAGATATATTCTTAGATATTTAGTTTCCCTAGTTATAATCTAATTAATTTTCTAATTTCCCTAATTATAATTAACTATACTCTTGTACCTAGTATATATAAACAGGTTATTCTAATAGAATGAAAAAGAGACGATGTGAAAAATTCTAATGAATTAATCTTTTTCAAAATTTCTAACTAACTTAAATATGGATAGATTATGTGAAAAATAATATTCATACAATGTATATTCAAGGTTTGATTGTTTCTAATGGTACATACTTTATACGTTAAAGAATGATATATTTTTTTTCCATTGTTAAATATAAGAAGTTTAGAAAAATCTAGAAAAATGTTTTGTTCAAGAAAAATAGTCACAAACATTCCCATTAAAAATTAAACACTAAAAAATTCTCCTGACATAATTATTGTGATTGAGAAAAAGTATTCAATTTTTAATAAATTAATTTATGCACTCGTTCTTTGCATGATATTATATTTCTTTTGATGTATAATACTATACATTGAATATAATTACCGTACTAAAGGTAATACGACAAATATGATATTAAATATAAATAATTTAATATTGGAGAGTTAAAATTAAGATGTACCTAAAAATAAAAATTATTTATAAAAATAATGATAAATATTAAAAATATGTAATCTAAATACAGTTCAAAAACAAAATTCTCAAAATACAGTTCAAAAACAAAATTCTCAATTTATATAGATACGTCAAAAATAAAACAAAATTATTTTTTTTAATCATGTACTCAAATGAAGTTTAATTTTTATATAATTGTTTAGTTGTTAAATATATTTTCTTATATCATCTTGTCGTTATTTTATACTTCAATTTAAATAATGAAATTTCACGTAAGAAAGAAATAACAATAAATAACATGATACATAAATATTATATGTCTGATTTTCTATCACGATTAAATGTATAATTTAATGTGAATAAATTTATTAATTTGATTCCTAAATTATTATTTACTTTCCTCCCTAAAACATTAAAATTTATACAAATAACTATAAATATTAAATATCATATATATTACAAATATAATTTCTCAAATATTAAAAAATTATTCAAATTAATCTCTCAAATTTTCAAAGATTAAATTAATAACTTAATGAACTTTGTAAAATTTTAGAGAAATTTTATATAATTAATTTGATAAATTTAAATTGGTTATTTATTAAAACTGGTAGCTTCCGAATAAGCAAGTTGCAATATATGGCTATTGAGTATGGACATAGTATTGGAAAGACTCAAATAAACAAAATAATGAATTATTATCGACATTTTAGATATAATAATTTAATTTTAATTTGGTAGAAAAATATATATAGAAAATAAATTTTAAGAATAAATTAAGAGGAATAGATTTCTCTAATATAAATTGAAACAAAATCCAATTTGACATTACGTACATAAATGACAAGTGTGACCCGTTTACTAGTCATTTATATAGGCTTGGTCCACTCAAAACATATGCTTATTATAACATCGTTTAATGTTTAAGTATTATTAATAATAGTATTTTTTTTTACGGAGACAATTAATACAGATTACATAAATTATGCTTACATAATTTGACGACATTTCAATAGATATATTAATATAATATGTTTTATTTAAATATATGTTTTTGAATCTCTGAACTTTTTTTAACTTTAGTCCCACCGAAAATTTTGTCATTATTTAATTTCTTTAATTAATTTGTTCATCAAGTAATTAAATAAATATCATAAAATAGTCTTAAATTAATTTTTTCGATAGTGTAAAAATAATTATCAAATAATATTCGTTTAAAAGTTAACTATTAATTTTTTCTAAGGAGGAGTAACGTACAGAAATCGATAATATATATATAGTTATGCTAGTATATAAGAATAAAAATAACTCGCTATTAATAGAAATTTTTAAGTATTTCAGCCCAAGAATTCCTCTTATTTTTTTTATTAGAATGTATACCAATTGAATAATAATGTATGCACAATTCAATTATAATTTTAATGTTAAGATTGTGGTGATTTAATTGTATACAAATGAACAACAATTGCTCCTTGCATCATCACCTTCGAATATCTCTTTTTTCCGCACCTAGCTAACGTCTAGTTATATCTGGCATTGCACAATTATCTTATGGCTAACTATTATCTAATCAACCAATAAAAATGGCATAGAAAAGAAATTTTTATGGAATTATTGCCAAAAAGGCAAAGCACTTGAAGTTGAAAATTTGAGTGCTCGTGTACTCCAATTATATATTATTATTTTGTTGCACACTCACTTATTTCTGTCTGTCTCTGCTTTGGCAATAGGCATAGTCCTTCGTTATTCTTTATTATACATTTGGGTATGGATCTATATATGTATGGAAATCGTTTATTGTAGAGAAAAAGAAATCAATGCTAAAGGGTAATGAGTTGAAAAAGTTCATTGGTTTTGAACATCTTTATCTAATCATGCATTGATTATTGTTGGACACTTTGGATAAAATAATATTGGGACTTTGAATTTTGTGGGGTATGTTGAAAGAACATATCCACCCTTTTTTCACCAAGTGCCTTTTATTTATATATTTATATTAAAGTAGAAAGAACTATACATGTGTTTAAATAACAATAAAATAATTATAAAAATAAAAATTTTGATTTGTTGGAAAAAAAAATTTCATCTCAAGTAATATGGGGGTGCACACGTGTGTTTAAATGCACACTCCCCCATGAATGAAAATTTGGAAGCCCCAAAAAAAAATGGAAAAGTTTTACCTTATTAGAAGTCATTTTAAGAACCATAAGATGTATGTCAATTATAGTATAAGTCATGAGGTCTTAGCCGAATTTCTCAGATAAAATAAATAAAATTTACATATTAAATTATAAAATGAAATTTAATTAAGTTATTTGTTTAGACCATTTGATTCGAAACTCATGACCCTATAGATTGTAGTTCATTTTAAATTGCAGGTGATGTTGTTCTCACAAAATCCTGGCCTATGTCTAATTAAATTCAACTACTGTTCATTTGGATCTTAAGTTAGCCTGGTTATTAGGTTTATGACCTTTGGATGAGCCCAAAAAGCCTGTACTGTTTTAGTGTTCAAATTTATCTTAAGATAATATTAAATTTATCTTAATAATTGTTATTAAGTCTATCAAGAGACTTAGTCCAATGTCAATTGGATAGAAATAGTAGGTGTTGGTCCCATAAGTTCAACCTTACAAATTTACTAGTTCCCTATCTACCGTAAAAATGACATATTTAACCACGATATACCATTCTTAAAAAGCTTATCTCACATTATATATATATATATATATTATAATATACCTAATTCATGTAAAATCTCTCAAATATTTTTTTTTACGGGAGGCATATTATATATATTTATTAATATCAATTTTAAATTGGAAGTTCAGATGTGACAAAAGGAACAACATTTCTTTAGTAAAAAAAAAAAAACAAGACCAGTCCATTCTCATCGAACCAAAGGCACGAGAACATGCTCCACGTAAAGTAGCTGCAGGAAGAAAGAAAATCAAACAATGCATAAGTAACAAGAGCAAAAAACATGTACTCCAATTAATATGCACAAGAAGAACTACTTTTTCTCGATTCATTTTGTCTCTTTCAAAACACTAGAAAAAAAAACCTTATATTTTTTTTACAATAATGAAATCAAACACATTTCAAACAGACATATTTAAAATAAATATTTGTGATGAAATCAGAAGGTCAAGTTTGGATTTAGTTTACATGACTTATCAATTATCATATTCCTCTATTGTTAAAACCTTTCAATAATAAAATTGTTGAGGTGAGATGCATATGCACAGAAACAAAAACAATTAACGTCATTCTCAATACAAGCTGGTGAATTAGATGGTCGTTTCCTTTGAAGAGTTATTGTATAAAAATCATTATTCAACTATATATGTATGAATTTTGAAAATTATTTTCTTGAGATATCAAATAACTTAAAAGGTTAATTATTACCTTCCAAATAAACATAAAGAAAGATTGTGCGGCTGTTTTACTGTTCAGGTCTACAGACTTGGAACGATACCAAAGGATTGAAGCTAATAGAGCATGTCCCAAAATCTGCCACATTAAAGATGAGAATAATCTTCAAACTATATTAAAATGATTAAATATATGTTTATATTCAGTAAAATCTATATAACCGTAAATGATAATTTAAAAATTTATGCACCACTTTAAATTTTCTCATCAAATAATCCTTCCTTGAAACAATTCATATTGCGGCTAATATATCAAGACAAATAAATATAAAGACAAGATATCTAGCTGGTGCAAAAAAAAAAAAAAAAGAAATTGCTTTTTCAAGAAGGTATTTCATAAATTTAGCACACTCCATACTTATATGTGCGTTAATGAAAGAAATCCTTTTTAAGGCTTTTAAGAAACAATTGAAGAAAATAACAGAATTGCTAAATTTTGATAACCAACCAATTATTGCGACCAGAAGATGTAAAATCAAATGGCAATAGTAAGTATAAATTGAATTTCTTGTCTCACTGTTTTAGAAACTTAATCAAAATCACATTCAACTCCTTTAGAGAAGAAACTTGTAAAAAATGAAAATTTACAACAAACAACATTACAAAGTCATCTTTTGGATAATTTACACTCTTTTGAACTCTACAATTAATTGAATTTATTAAAAATCATAAATTTTAATATATCTTACTTCTCAATTAATGAGTCTTTCATGAACCAGTAGTTTTGAATAAATTTTAACCACTCATAATGTGTATTAGAGGATGTATATATTGTTAACAGTCATATAATATGATTACAAAAAATTACCGTGATTAATTTACTCCAAAGGTTGGAAGATGTTGCTCCCACTAGAATTGCACCCCCATAGCCTATTTCAAGAAGTGAAACACAAATCCAGAATACCTAAAAAGAAAGAAAAAAAAGAAAAAGAAAGAACTTAACAATTTATGGAGAACTCTTGATAATGCCACAACCAATTCTGTAAGATTCATTGAGAATAACATACCCTCTTCTGACCCAAGCGCACTGGTAAAGATCGAATGCCAAATTTTTCATCTCCTTCCGTGTCAGGTATATCCTATATAAAAGTCAGCAAACGGAAATGCTTTATTTTGACACTTGGTACACAAGCATATAATATTAAGAAAACATATAATTTTATCCTTTTACCTTGAACAATGTTATAACTGTAGTCATGATGCCCAAGATAACCATAGAAAAAAACAATGATCTTGGAAACATAATTGGTCTCTTGAACACATGAGTCTGCACATTTAATTTTACGTAAAATCGTATATTAGCAACTAAAAATCATTTCACTTGGTAGGAAGGTTGCTCTAATGTAGTTGATAGACAATGTAATGTAAACCACTACTCTTAGCTAAAAACCTAATAGCCATGGATACATTAGTTTGTGATAATTTATGATCAATTCAATTAAATCAACATAAAAATTTGGATAAAAGATTTGTTGTAAAGACGTTTATATAGGCTAATGTATAGACAAAGCCACCTGCATGTGAAGAAATAATGTAAGTTGAAATATTATTCCTCGATCAACTGCAAAGCTTAAGGCCGAAAGCTCTGTAGATCTCTTCCATCTCAATAGAGGCAGCTGTGAAATTTTAGAGAAATAAAAACAATGTGATCATTATCAATTAAAGTTTCCCAATTGAGCTTTTCAAGTTGCTAAAATTCAAATCTAAGTTATGGAAAAGTAAACTAGTATCATATGTTTAAATTCTTAAGCCCTTCCTCTAATAATTTATGACAGTTATTGCCTACAGTTTATACTATACTAGACATACTATTGTTCACTAAACTCTAATATAAAGCATGCACAATACTATTCTAGTTGATATTGAAATAAATATTATTATACCATGATCCTTAATAATTTTGCCTCAAATAATATCAATTAAAAAAAAAAACGAAACTTAAATGTCATCCAAATGACTCACATTGAGTGAATAGGCAGTTTGTAAAATAAAAAGGGATAAAGTAGCCCAAAATAATGGCGGTGAACCAATAATCCATGCAAGCCCAAAACTCTGAAAAGGAGAATCAAATGATAAGCCTTCATAAACCTTGTCAATAATGCTTATCTTTAACATATCACTAGAAAAAGTAGAACAAAAAATTGAAATTATTTCTATCGTACGTTGTCTTTAATTAATATTCACTACTCAAACTATGCTGTGTTAGTTCAATCACTTGAAGCCATGTGCGACCAATGTAGTAAATTAAAATTATACAACAATATTTGTACTAAATGGATAAAAATAAATTTTTTATGCACTATTTTTGGGACAGAATAGATAGTCTGATAACCATATTAGACAATTTAAAAAGTGTATAATATTTTTAAAGATGAGATGCATATTTTTTTTTAAAAAAAAATTGTAAATAAAGAGAACATAAACACAAAGATAAGAAACGAAAAAATATTGATATCAATATGTATAAATTTATACTAAATAATTGGTGAATAATGGAAGAACTTGTTGGTTCAATAAAATCAATAAAAAGTTATATTAATAACGACAAAATTAAATTTGGAAACATTATTTTCACCAAAGTTTCTAAAAAGAACAATTTTATTTATAATACCATAATACAACTTGCTACAGTAATAATGACACCAGTTGTAAAAGAATACTCTCCTGATGCCAATGGAAGATATGGCTTGTTTATCTGCAACAAACATTTAGCGTAAATCAATATATTATTTTGTCAACATAAAAACTACGCAGTAAAAAGTTGCTTATTTCTTAATCATATTACATGGTGCAATAATAATTTAAAAATAATACATTAAGGTGAATATACATTTCCATAAACTATATAAAAATGAATCTATTCACTTATATTAATGCTATATAAAATGTATGAATTAATTATTTATATATCTAAACAAGATAAGAAAGGAATGAAAAATATACAGAAGAATTTGAAAGGGAATACTTATGATGTAGTGACATGTATCCAAGCGATGGTATTAATAAGCAAGACAAATGTTTTTCCACTTTGAGTCCACTTCTATAACTGAAATGAGTTACATTTACCTGATTGGATATATAAAATATTATGAAAAGCTTAACTTAATATCAGTTTAGTTGTTGGGTTAAATTTTAGGGTTCAACCTATGGTCATGGTTGAACTTAGGGATGATAATATATGGGTTATTAATACCAGGGATATTTACTGTGGGTATCCATCAAGGGTTATTCAGAAAAATCAACAATTACACTAATTAAGTTGTATAATATGATGTATGCAAACCATCTCATTCTATCCGCTGAAAATTTGTTTAAATTATTCTCCATAACCTATTTAATTATTTTATTTTATTTTTTTTAATGAATTCTAGCTAATGTCCAAGTTACTATCATTCTCTCCTTCAACTATGGTGAGTCACCTAGTATAGAAAAAGGATGAATATTTTACAGTCTTGGATTTTATCCTTTTGATTTTAAGATATGTACATCTAACTTTTAAAAATAAATTTCAAATTTCTAGACTTTTTTAAAATTATAAAAAATTATTAGCCTCTATTAATTATTCTTATCGGAAAAGTCTCATTTTTCTCTTATAAATAGAACAACCTGTAGAGAGTTTCAATACACATTCAAGTAAAGAAATTTAACAAAATTAAAAAACTTTTGTATTCCTCCTTAAAAAAATAGAATTCACGTAAAGATCCCGAGAAACCAAAAAAATACTTTATACATCTTTTAACCGGAATAGATCATTTTTTACTCTAATTAAAATTATGATTTTCTTCTCTGTTTTTTTACTTTTTACTTCCATGCATTATCTGTTTATTACAAATTTCATTACCCCTGCCTCATGTGTGAATATTTTATCCATCCCTATATTAGTCGAAGACTAAAATAAAATAGAATTTAATTAATCAATCATTTAATCGAATTAGTATAACTTTCAAAATATTATGTCCTAAATGAATTTCATTGACCCAATTCACGAAGTAATTTCAATCTAAAAATACATAAAAATTAATTTTCATAACCCAAAAGTAGGAATAATTTATGTGGATCCTTTAATTTGAATAATTTTAACTTCTAAATAAATAAATTTTGTTTTTTTCTTATTTTTTTCACATAAATTCTTTTTGTATAAAAATAATCAAACTGACCCGTACATTTTTCATTTATAAACAAATTTTCATACCTTATCTATTTCAAGGTGAAAAGGAAATAAATATTTTAAGGTCTTGAAATTTATCATTTTAACTTTTAGACATTCACGTCCAATATTTAAAAATGAATTTTAAGTTTATGAACCTCTTTAAAATTGTGTAAATTTATTAATTAGTATTAATAGTCATTTATTGGAGAAATTACACCTTTCTCTTATAAATAAAAGAACCTCTAAAGAGTTGTAAAACACGTTTAAATAAAGAAATCTCAAAGAGTTAGAAATTTTTTGAATTCTTCCTTAAGAAAGATAGGATTCCATAATGAAAAAATTTTAGTTGTCATCTAACATGGTGTAATTCACATAGCTAGAGATAATAAGAAACTAATAGAAACATTTTATAATTCTACTTTTTATAATAAAAATATTTTAATTGGACTATGTCCTGTAGTTTCCTCTTAAAAATAAAATTTCACGCTAGTTAAAATTCTGATGTTCTTCTTCCTCTTTATTTATTTTTATATTTTTCACTTTCATACATTGTATATTTATTATAAATTTTATCTAAGCGACAATCTAACATGGGAATATTTTATCCATCCCTATGTTTTTAAATAGAATTCAATTAACCAATCATTTAATAAAATATACTATTTACTAAATATTATACTTATTAACTAAATTAAAATATATTTATATTGTACCTTATAAAAGTAAAAGAATAAGTTTCAAAATATTATGCATAAATGATTTTATCGACCCGATTCAAGAAGTAATTTTAATCTAAAAATACATAAAAATTACTTTTCATAAACCAAAATATAAAATGACAAAAAAATAGGAATAATTTATTTGGATTCTTAATTTTAACTTCTAAATAAATAAATTTTATTTTTTTCATATTCTTTTCACATAAATTCAAACTGACCCATATATTTTTCATTTATGAACTAATTTTCATACCTTATCTATTTCCACATCAGCTAATTGATTCAAGCCATTAATATAAATGTGCATGGCAAAGAACACTGCCGTGACCTGAGAAAGAATGAGTCCCAAGTATTAATAATGATAAGTAAATTATAGGGCAAATAGCATCTATTATCCATACCAAAAAATTTGAGTCCCCACCTTCAATATGGCAATAAAAAATGTGGGAGAAATATCTGATAATTTCTCCACAGCAACGAGAGAAACGGAAATTATGTTAATTACCTGTAAAAACACAAAAAAATTAAGTAACTCTTTAAAAAATATGAAGAATATGATACTTTTCTCTTTTATAACATCAGAGACAGAGGTTCATCAAAAAGAATTTAATTAATTTTATTTAAAAATTGATTCTAAAAAATTAGGTTTGACATAACTCTGCCAATCATTGCGTATAGCCTGATAAACCTGGAAAAAGCATCCAAGGAATATATGTTAGAGCCCCAAAAGCTTGTTGAAGTAGGAATAGGACCTTCAGGTTCAGATTCAAATGATAATTCTTGAGGGGCAGCAGCATTCACAACATAACTTCTGCCACATCCTTCACGTATGGATCCTGCCCCAATGCCTTTGTAGCGATCCTTCAAATAATGTTGATGCTTCCCGATCAGATATTCATTTTGGATTTTCCCAGTTTTATACAATGAAGCTTTTGTTAAGTAAGAACCTATAACATGAAATGTGAAATGTTAATCCCTGGCACCATCATCTCAAAAAGAGGTATTCTTTTTGACATTTGGGGTGAAAAGAAAAAGAGTAAATCACCAATTTATCGTTTTAATTCTCATTATTCAGTCCCCTACACGGTTGCTAAAGTAAAGAAAAAATATTTAATATTCCAAGACTAGTTGATCAACACTCATATATATCCAATTGGTCACTGAATTTTCCAAAAAAATACATTACCTTAGAAATTAAAATATAGATATTCACTATTAATTTTTTTTATATAATTTATTATTAATTCAAAGACTATTTAGAAAAGGGGTAATATATTTTGTGAATAAAATTAATATTTTATTACAAATATATGTATCAAATTAAATTTGGTAATTTGTTCTATTGATGACGTTCTTGGAAAGGGCACACAAAATCACAAATTGCTACTCTACGAAGATATGTCTTAATTGTTTGCGACACAAAACGGTAGCTTTCTCAAATCCTCTTTCCATATTTTACAAAAAAGAAATACAAATAAGTTGGAAAACAACAAATAACTATGCAGCCCATAACCATATTGCTTTTTGTTTCTTAAAATTTTAAGATATGGTCATAATACAATTTTTTTACTTCTTAGAATTCTTATATAATTAATGATCTTTCATAGACTTAAAAATAAAATCATAACATGATATAATATATAAATAGAGATATCCTTTATTTTATAAACTAATTTTATAGAGTTTATCTTTATAATTATTACTAGGTCTACCAAGATAACAGCCATAGGCAGTCCAATAACAGTTTTGTAGTGGGTGGTAGCTTGATAGGCTACACTTTACAAAACTACTATCATCTTAAAACAACGTGGGTTATAATCTAATTGAATTTATTAGTGCAAAATTGGATTTTAATGACAGTTACAAATAGCCTTTAATTACAATTATTTAACCCTTATTGCATTGTTTGTAGTAAAATGCGGGAACTTTCGAACACTGATGCTGCTGTTTAAAGTCCACTTCCAACATATTTAACTATATAACATATATATTAATTTAGTTAATCATCATATGAGAATACGAAAATGTAAATAGAATGATAATATAGTTTTATTAATATTATAATAAAAATTATGTTTTAATTTCTGAATGGCCACTGTCATTATAGCAATGGTTAGCAATTTCTGTAATATATTACATAAAAAAGGACTAATTTTCATGGCTTACCAGCTGTAACAGAAGAAGCTATGGGGAAAGAGCCAAGAAGCATAGAAGCCATTATTTGTCTTTGCTAACTTTACTGTGAGCTTTTGTTGTTATGGTTTCATCCAGCTTTATAGAAGAGGTTGATCCTACCGTATGCATTTCGTGAGGATTAATTAATGTGAGTAAACTCCCAAGTCACATCATATAATTAAATCCTAAGGTTGAACCTACCGCATGCATTTCGTGGAGATTAATTAATGTGACTAAACTCTCACTTCACATTATATAATTATATCCCAAGGTTGAACCTACCGTATGCATTTCGTGGAGATTAATTAATGTGACTAAACTCACGTCACATTATATAACTATATCCTAAGGTTTATTGAACCTACCGTATGCATCTCGTGCGGAGTAATTAATACGATTAATCTCTCACGTCACACCATATAATCAAATCTTACTATATATAGGATATTTACATTATAATATTTATATCTTTTTTACCTAAACCAATACCGTTGTTATTTTATATACGAAACTTATTAAAAACTTGTTGAAGTACACCCCAATCTAACTCCAGAAGGCATTTTATATGAAAGGGGGAAAAAATGGAACAAGAAGATGAGAACAATGATTGCTTTCTTTTTCTTTTTCAAAGGAGAATATATACTTGTACTTTATCATTTTCTTTTCTTTCTATATTTTACTTTGTTAAGGAAGAGGACTTCACACAGTGACTCATAATTAACCATAGACTCTAATATCAGTATTATAATAAGATATTATTCATTTTTACCTAAATTTTTAGGGTTTTGTTTTTAATTAAATTTTCTTCAAAAAGTTTTTTATTAATAAAATTAGTATGTGTATTTTATAAATTCATATGACATCTTTTATTTTTTTTTATATGGGACATTATTTGTATCTCAACAAACTTTGTACTGACGTTAAATCCTTTGTTGTTTTGAGAACTCAAAATTTAAAATTTAGAATTGGAAAGAAAAGAAATTTTAAAATTCAATTATATCATGTTAGCCCAGTTTACCTTGTTCAAAGGATAAACTAAATTTTTATTTTACATAATTAAAATTTATTTTGAGTATATGCAATTTTAATATATAAATATATTATAGTTATTTAATAAAAATGTATAACAATTTTTTAAACATAAATATCATATTTTGTAATCCTAAGAATCAATTTATATTGTGACATGATCATCTTTTTAATTATGGAAACTATTATTTTAAGAAAATAGTCTTAATATTGAAATTCAATTTAAATAAAAGTCAAAAAAAATATTTTTAACTAATGATAATTTTTTCGATTAAAAAATGTTTTTTCACCAACATAATTGGTACAACCAAGTGGATGCAGCTTAGGTCCGTTAACTAATTGTTGGTATAAAATTCTAACTTAAATATGGATAGATTATGTGAAAAATAATATTCATACGATGTATATTCAAGGTTTTATTGTTTCTAATTGTACATACTTAATGCGTTAAAAATGATAATTTTTTGTTTCCATTGTTAAATATAAGAAGTTTAGAAAAATCTGTAAAAATGTTTTGTTCAAGAAAAATAGTTTAAAACATTCCCATTAAAAAATAAACTCTAAAAAACTCCCCTGACATAATTATTGTGATTGAGAGAAAGTATTCAAATTGTAATAAATTAATTTATGCACTCGTTCTTTGCATGATATGATATTTCTTTTGATGTATAATTACTATACATTGAATATAATTACCGTACTAAAGGTAATACGACAAATATGATTTAAATATAAATAATTTAATATCGGAGAGTTAAAATTAAGATGTACCTAAAAATAAAAATTATTTATAAAAATAATGATAAATATTAAAAATATGTAATCTAAATACAGTTCAAAAAACAAAATTCTCAATTTGTAAAGATACGTCAAAAATAAAACAAAAATATTTTTTTTTAATCATGTACTCAAATGAAGTTTAATTTTTATATAATTTTTTAATTAGTTGTTAAATATAATTTCTTATATCATCTTGTCGTTATTTTACACTTCAATTTAAATAATGAAATTTCACGTAAGAAAGAAATAACAATAAATAAGATGATACAAATATATTATATGTCTGATTTTGATCTATCACGATTAAATGTATAATTAATTGTAAATAAATTTATTAATTTGACTCCTAAATTATTATTTTCTTTCCTTAATCATTTTCTAAAACATTAAAATTTATAAAAATAATTATAAATATTAAATATCATATATATTACACATATAATTTCTCAAATATTAAAAAATTATTCAAATTAATCTCTCATTTTTTCAAAGATTACATTGATGACTTAATAAATTTTTTAAAAATTTTAGAGAAAATTTATATAATTAATTTCATAAATTTAAATTGGTTATTTGTTAAAACTGGTAGCTTCCGATTAAGCAAGTTGCAATATTATATGGCTATTGAGTATGGACATAGTATTGGAAAGACTCAAATTAACAAAATAATGAATTATTATCGACATTTTAGATATAATAAATTAATTTTAATTTGATAGAAAATATATTTAGAAAATAAATTTTAAGAATAAGTTAAGAGGAATAGATTTCTCTAATATAAATTAAACAAAATCCAATTTGATATTACATAAATTATACTTACATAATGTGACGAATTTTAAAGAGATATATTAATATAATATGTTTTATTTAAATATATGTTTGTAAATTTTTGGTTATTTTTTTCTTACTTTTAGTCCCTCCGAAATTTTTGTCATTATTTAATTTCTATTATTTATTTTTTCATCAAGTAATTAAATAAATATCATAAGCTAATCTTAAATTAATTTTTTCAATAGTGTAAAAATAATTATTAAATAATATTCGTTTAAAAGTTAGCTAAACAAATTAAAAGCAACAACAGAAAATTTTAAAAAACTAAGAACATGTTCGGTGAGAGTACTTAAAAAAATATACACAGACGAAAATTATTAATAAGTACCCTATTTAACTATCTTTTATTTGACTTGCTCTAAAAATAGAAAAAAAAAATAATTTAATCATATCCTCTTTAAAATGTTATCCACATCCTATTTATAATGATATCCACGATTGGTAGGTATAGAAGAAAGGTACACCAAATTTGATCAGCATAATTAAGACGTATAATAGTTTTCAATGATTAAAAATCTTAATAATAATTCAGTTTAAGTTCAGTTCATCACTTCAATTCATTTTAATAGCTTTTCTTTCAAATTTTTCTTTTGCAGGTATTCTTCGAATTATTACATTGTCCAGTCAATATAATAATTTTGAAAAATAGACTATAAATATGTAACAATTTAAAACTAAATAATACTTAGATTTTTTTCTTATATCATTAATGATGAATTAGTTAGAAATTAATTTGAAATCTTTTCTTCCAAATTCAATATGTCAATTGAGTTATATTTATCGGGTGTCTTGATGAAATTTTATGTAATTCTTAGATAGAAAAAGGTTACTTCTTGTTAATTAGGAATAAATTAGAATGATTACATTCTTAATGATAATTTTGTTTAAATTGAATAAAAATATTAGAAAGAACCGTGAGTATCCAATTTATAATTTTTCTTAAAGTAAAAAATAATTATTCAAATTCAATGTTAACTGTAGTGCTTTGAGGACAGGGGTTAAACCATTATAAAGAGAAATTTTTTTATTAGAATATGTTAAATTAAACTGATATGTAATTTATGTATTAACTAAGCAAATGAGAAATACTTTGTGACCAACTATTATACATTCTAACCAATCAATTATCTCACATAATGAAAAAATGAAACAAAATAAAATTAATAATATATATATATATATATATATATATATATATATATATATATATATATTGAAATAATTGACCAGTTGATCTGTATCACACTTCACTATCAAATATTTTACTAAGCTAACCCTTTGGGTTACTATTTACCTGATAAATTCTTGTATCTTGTGAGATCTTGGAAGTAAAGT
Organism: Hylodesmum podocarpum; assembly: GCA_026586105.1. Lineage (NCBI taxonomy): Eukaryota > Viridiplantae > Streptophyta > Magnoliopsida > Fabales > Fabaceae > Hylodesmum > Hylodesmum podocarpum. The sequence goes on along the minus strand of JALJEV010000493.1, from coordinate 1,494,122 downwards.
ATTTTATGCAACTTTATCTTTAAATTTAAGTAAATTATACTACATACTTTACAATTTTTCAATGTTTTTAGAAGTATTCTTACTTTTTTTACCTTTATATAAAATCTCATAGTACAACATCCCTCAATGCATTACCCTCACTTATTAATTTTAAAAAACTTTACACATGATGAAAGGTACTTATCGAGTACAATTTTACAATAACACCATAGTGTAGATGTAGTTTACTCTACCTAAGTATACATGACTTTAGTTAGAATATTTAAAATAAAGTTAAAACAAAAAAATAACAATGATTCATTTCAGTGAGGGAGGAGTAATATATATATATATATATATATATATATATATATATATATATATATATAGTTATACTAATATATAAGAATAAGAATGCCTTACCTTTCAACGCTAGCGTTTCTCTTGTTTTGTTTTATTAAATGTATACCAATTGAGTAATGTATGCACAGTTTAACTATAATTTTATGTTATGATTGAGGTGATTCAATAGTATATAATTGAGCAACAATTGCTGCTTGCATCATCACCTGCGAATAATTTTTTTATTTCACCTAGCAAGTACCTTGTTATCGCTGGCATTACAAAGTTATCTTATAAAAAATATTTAGTAGACAACTGTAATATGCAGACAATCATATAATTAATTATAAAATATGAAGAGAGAAAAATATGTATATATATAAAATATAAAAAGAAAAAAATATACAGATATTTTATGAATAAAATGACTGATTAATTGTATATTATAATTATTAGCATAATAAAGTTGTTATCTCATTGTTAACTATTATCCAATCAATCAATAAAAATGGCATAGAAAAGCAAGTTGTATGGATTTATTGCCAAAATGACAAAGCACTTGAAGTAGAAAATTTGAGTGATTGTGTACTCCAATTATATATTATTATTATTATTATTATTATTATTATTATTATTATTATTATTATTATTATTATTTTGTTGCACACTCACTTATTTCTGTCTCTGTCTCTGCTTTGGCAATGAGCATAGTCCTTCATTGTTCTTTATTATACATGTGGGTATGGATCTATATATGTATGAAAAAGTGTAGAGAAAAAGAAACTGAAGTTAAAGGGTAATGAGTTGAAAAGGTGTTGAAAAAGTTCATTGGTTTTGAACTCTTTACAGGAGGCTGCTCTATCCCTCATCCAGACATCTTTATCTAATCATGCATGTATTGACTGTTGTTGTGCACTTTGGATGAAATAGTATTGACACTTTGAATTTCGTGGGAATGTTGAAAGAACATATCCACTTTTTTTCACCAAGTGCCTTTTATTTATATATATTTGTATTAAAGTAGAAAGAACTATACCCGCGTTTAAATAATAATAAAGCACTATAAATGCACATTCCACCACGATTAAAAATTTGGAAGCTCCTAAAGAAATGGGAAAGTTTTACCTGATCAGAAGTCATTTTAAAAACCACAAGATAAATGTCAATTATAATATAAGTAATGAGGTCTTAGCCGAATTTCTCAGAAAAAGTAAATAAAATAATATATTAAATAATAAAATAAAATTTAATTAAGTTATGTTTTTAGACCATTTGATTCAAAACTCATGACCTATAGATTGTAGTTCTTTTTAAATTGCAGGTGATGTTGTTCTCACAAAATCCTAATGTCTAATTAAAGTCAACTACTGTTCATTGGGATCTTAAGTTAGCCTGGTTAATAGGTTTATGATCTTTGGATGAGCCCAAAAAAGCCCATACTGTTTTGGTCTGCAAAAGCCCATATAGTACTACAGACCTTTCCTGGATATGGATATCACTACATACCTAAACCTAAAATTAAGTGACATCTAACCCACATAGCCCATGTGAACCAAAAAATTATAACAAATATATAGTCCAAAAGTTAATAAGATTGTCTGCTCAAACTTACAGATCAACCCACTACTAACCCACAATTTTTATTTTTTTTTAAAATCACATGTGTGTATATATATATATGTGTGTATATATTATATATATATGTGTGTGTATATATTACATTAAAATTAATTCTTAAGAAAAATTGTTTTGATTTAAAATACACATTGTATTTTTGATTATTTAAGGAAATCTATTTTAATTATATATGTTTTCATTTATCAAAGTCTCCCAATAGAACAAAGTATAATATTTTTTTTTTTTTAGTTATTCTTAGAATTCTTGAGACTAATCATATCATTCTTTTTGTCAAGTTAGATTTTATCTAATTAAATTATGTATTTCTTAGGAAACAATCTTGTAAAAGAGACAAAAAAGAAATTGAAAATAGAGATTATAATGATAATTTTGAACAAAGCAACAGGAAGCCAGCTTATAATAATAACTTTGACAATAACTTATGTTAATAGTCAGAAATTCCAAGTAACTTAAGAGACAAAATATGCGTCAGCTTCTAGAAAAGAAATTTTATATACAATACATCATAACAATATTTTAAAAAATTACATATATAATTATATTTTAACAATATTTTAGAAAATTACACAAGCATATAAAAATCTTACGTATTACTTTTAGAAATATTTTATCAAATGATATACATAAACATGTTATCAGTAAGTAGTAAAATTAGTTTATATCTTAGTAATATTTTTTAGTAAATAAATATTATTAAAAATAGTATACAATAACATTTTTCAAATATCAATAAATAAATATAACGAAATATCAATAATCTAGTATCACTACATATTATAAATTTCAATCATGAATCTTGACTTCTTTATATTTATATTTATGTCAATTGATTTCTTATAATGACTCCAGATATAATATGTTTTAATTACATACGTGCTGTGAAATCTTAATCTTTTCTGCACGCCACTTAAATTATTATTATATTCTAGCATCTTTATTAATTCAATTTAGTCAATCAATTGAAAATTATTTCTATTTCTGGCATATTTAATAATGTGACTTTGGTTGAAACCTGGGGAATGGAGGCACTTGTCGATTTTGATTATAAAACTGTCATCCCAACAGTGATGCATAATTTTCCTTGTTTTTAGTTTCTTTCACCATCACAATGGACAATTCATCGTTATCATCGTCACGATGATTTCATTTGACCCGCAAAAGATAATAAAAAATATAAATTGTTTTATTGTTTATTCCGATTATTCTATGAAAATATTTGACTATTTTTATTTTATTTGATGTTTTAATAAAAATAAATATTTAAATTATTCATTGTAATAACTACGTGACACATGTGAAATGTTGCATTAGACACAATCATCCTTGACTAAACCCGATAAACTATTGACATTTTAGTCAGTGAGAACCTAACACTTTGTAATGATAAATCTATTCTTAACATATAATCACAAATTTAAATATTTTAAGTTTGAAGTCACAATGACGAGTAAGATTTGATAATACTCACATCTAGTTCCTTGCTAGAGAAAGGACCAATGGATAAGAACTGAGATATGGAAGAGTCAAATGATACATAGAATTGCATAATCCCATAATAGTTAGAGTAATATTTTCCAAAATCATCATCATATATTCTTATACGAGGAGGAGTCATTCATGGATTTAGAGTTTATATCCAATGGCAACTAAGATTAAATGGAATAAATGTAATGAGTAGATGACTCGACAAAAGATTCTTCTAACACATTCTTATCAAATAGTTCCTACTATAGTCTTGTTTTATCTTTAATTTAGGATATCAGGTTGTGTCCGGATAGGATATGCTCTAAAGTTAGTTAAAACATTTAAAGCATACTTAAAACCATAATATAAGGCGAGAAAGAAAAGAACATATAAAATTAATGTACTTAGTTGTCTTAAGACTTAGTCCATTACAAACTCTTTTTAGATGTAATTTATGAAAAAATTACAAATCTTTCTTAAGTTTAACTTTTAAACGGAAAAATTACAAACCCTCCTCATGTGTAATTTTTGAACTGAAAAATTACAAACCCTCCACCAGATATAATTTTTAAACGAGAAAACTATAAACCCTCCCAAAAGTGTTTGACACTCACTACCTAAAACACCCATTATAGATTTTAGGATATGGTGCGAGTGAATAAAACCTAATACTCTACCTTATATTAATTTTTCACTCATTTCTCTTTTTAATACTCTCCGATATAAGTCTTTAAATTAACATAATACACAACAAGATTTTGGTTAATTTTAGAGAAAATGTTCCGTTTTGCAAATATCTTTTTTATGTGTGTTAATTTTTTGAGGGAGGAAATGTTTTACATCCTTACTTATGTATAATATATATTTATGTAAAGTTGATTCCTTTTATCACTCATTACATAATGTCGATTCCTTTTATGAGTGTGTCGTTGTGATTTAACTTTAATTATTTCCGTAAATTTATTTTAATGTTACATAATAAATATATTAAGTTTAGTTAGTTTAATAACCATACTAAAAGTAAATTTCATGGTTAACAAGAATTTTAAAAAAGTTTTGATTTATTCATAAAATTGGACATTTAGTAATTAATAAAACAAATAAAGTTTAGATTACAGATGATATCAACATGAATGGTATAATAGAAAATAATAGTAGATATAACAAATGTAATGAATGTATATAACTAAATGATGATATTGTAACGGATGGAATAACTATAGCAGTGTATGATATTAACTTAGATATGCTCTAATTAATACATAAAGGATAGTAATTTAGGTATAATCCAAGTAGGATGATGTTAACATAGATATACTCCAGTTACTATTTATGTATAATGTATTAACCGTACACATTGACATAATTTTTTAACTATACAATAAATATTTAGGTAAAAAAGAAACCACGACACACCAAAATTTTGATAGGATTGAGGTAATAAAATGAAAGGAAGAACTAGTTCATCAGGTTAGTTTTTTGGCTTTATAATGTAAAAATAAAAATGTGTTTACCCTTATCAAACACAGTTGAAATTCATAAATATATTATGAAGAGAAACACATATAATGTTTTCATATTACAAGATCATCTAAAATGTTGACATAGATAATAATCACAAACAAAGCTTACACGTCTGTAATTTATATTCTTTATTTATTAATATCAATTTTAAACTGGTAGTTTAGATATGACAAAAGGAACAACATTTCTTCAGTGAAAAAAGACCAGTGCATTCTCATCGAACCAAAGGCAGAAAAATGAACTCCGCGGAAAGTAGCTGCAGGAAGAAAGAAAATCAAACAATGCATAAGTAACAAGAGCTAAAAGCATCTACTCCAATTAATATGCACAATAACAACTATTTTTTTTGCTCAGCTAATTTTGTCTCTTTCAAAGCACTAGAAAAAACCTTATATTTTCTTAAAATAATCGAATCAAACACATTTCAAACAAACTTATTTAAAATAAATATTTGTGATGAAATCAGAAGGCCTAGTTTGGATTTAGTTTACATAACTTATCAATTATAAATCCCACTATTGTTAAAACCTTTCAAAAATAAAACTGTTGAGGTGAGATGCATATGCAGAGAAATTAAACAAAAGATACATTTTAAAATCAAGACGATATTCATTCTAAGTTTAAAAAAATTAACTTTATTCTCAATACAAGCTGGTAAATTAGATGGTCATTTTCTTTGAAGAGTTATTTTATAAAAATCACTATTCAACTATATATGTATGGATTTTGAAAATTATTTTCCTGAGATATTAAATAACTTAAAATGTTAATTATTACCTTCCAAATAAACTTATAGAAAGATAGTACGGCTGTTTCACTGTTCAGGTCTACAGACTTGGCACGATACCAAAGGATTGAAGCTAATACAGCATGGCCCAAGATCTGTCACAATAAAAATGAGAATAAACTTCGAACTCTATTAAAATGATTAAATATATGTTCATATTCAGTAAAATCCATATAATCGTAAATGATAATTTAAAAATTTATGCGATAATTTAAAAATTTATGCGACACTTTAAATTTTCGCATCAAATTATCTTTCCTTGAAACAATTCATTTTGCGGCTAATATATATCAAGACAAACAAAGATAAAGACAAGTTTTCTAGCTAATGCAAAAAAAAAAAAAAATTGCTTTTTGAAGAAGGTATTTCATAAATTTAGTACACTCGATACTCATATGTGCGTTAATGAAAGAAAACCTTTTTTAGGCTTTTAAGAAACAAATGAAGAAAATAAAAGAAATGCTAAATTTTGATAATCAACCAATTATTGCAACCACAAAATGTAAAATCAAATGGAAAGAGTGAGTATAAATTGAATTTCTTGTCTCACTATTTTAGAAAGTTATACAAAATCACATTCAAATCCTTTAGAGAAGAAACTTGTAAAAAATGAACGTTTACAAAAAACAACATTATAAAGTCATTTTTTGGATAATGTACACTCTTTGGAACTCTACTATAAATTGAAATTTATTAAAAATCATAAATTTTAATAGATCTTACTTCGTCTTTCATGAACTAGTAGCTTCGAATAAATTTTAACCACTCACTCATGATGTGTATTAGAGAATGTATATATTGTTAACACTCATATAATATGATTGCAAAAATTACCGTGATTAATTTACTCCAAAGGATGGAAGATGTTGCTCCCACTAGAATTGCACCCACATAGCCTATTTCAAGAAGTGAAACAGAAATCCAGAATATCTAAAAAGAAAGAAAAAAGAAAAAGAAAGAACTTAACAATTTAGGGAGAACTCTAGATAATGCAACAACCAATTCTCTAAGATTCAATGAGAAGAACATACCTTCTTCACACCCCAGCGCAGGGCTAATGATCGAATGCCATATTTTTCATCTCCTTCCATATCAGGTATATCCTATATAAAAGTCAGCAAAAGAAAATGTTTTATTTTCACACTTGGTACACAAGCATATAATTTAATCAAAACATAAAATTTTATCCTTTTACCTTGAACAATGTTATAACTATATTGACGATGCTCAAGATAGCAATAGAAAAATACAATGATCTTGGAAGCATAATTGGTCTCTTGAACACATGAGTCTGCACATTTAATTTTACGTAAAATCATATATTAGCAACCAAAAATCATTTCACTTGGTAGGAAGGTTGCTCTAATGTATACGAAATAATTAAGATGTTGTTGATAGAAAATGTAATGTAAACTACTGCAGTTAGCTAAAAACCTAACTGCCATGAATAAATTAGTTTGTGATAATTTATCATTGGATAAAAGATTTATTGTTGTAAAAACGTGTGTACAGGCTAATGTATAGACAAAGCCACCTGCGTGTGAAGAAATAACGCAAGTTGTAATATTATTCCTCGATCAAGTATAAAGTTTACGATCGTAAGCTCTGTAGATCTCTTCCATCTCAATAGAGGCAGCTGTGAAATTTAAGAGAAATAAAAACAATGTGATCATTATCAATTAAAGTATTCAAATTGAGCTTTTCAAGTTGCTAAAATTCAAATCTAAGTTATGGAAAAGTAAACTACTATCATATGTTTAAATTCTAATGCCTTCCTCTAATATTTTATAACAGTTATTACTAGACAAGCTATTGTTCACCAAACTCTTATACAAAGCATGTATAATACTATTCTAGTTGATATTGAAATAAATATATTATACCATGATCCTTAATAATCTTGCCTAATAATTTTGCCTTAAATAATATCAAGTAAAAGAGGAAGTTTAAATGTCATCCAAATGACTCACATTGATTGAATAGGCACATTGTAAAGCAAAAGTGGCAAAAGTAGTCCAAAATAATGGCGGTGAACCAATAATCCATGCAAGCCCAAAACTCTGAAAAGGAGAATCAGATGATAAGCCTTTCATAAACCTTGTCAATAATGATTATCTTTAACATATCACTAGAGAAAGTACAATAAAAAATTGAAATTATTTCTATCGTACGTTGTCTTTAATTAATATTCACTACTCAAACTATGCTGTGTTAGTTCAATCACTAGGACCTTAAAGCCATGTGCGACCAATGTAGTAAATGAAAATTATATAATAAGATTTTTACTGAATGGATAAAAATAAAATTTTTTTCTGCACTATTTTTTGGACAGAATAGATAGTCTGATAACCATATTAGACAATTTTAAAAGTGTATAATATTTTTAAAGATGAGATGCATATTTTTTTAAAAAAGAATATTTAGAAATAAAGAGAACATAAACACAAGGATATAAAACGAAAAACATATTGATATTAATATGTATAAATTTATACTAAATAATTGATGAATAACGGAAGAACTTGTTGGTTCAATGAATAACCGAAGTTTTTAAAAAGAAAAATTATATTTATAATACCATAATACAACTTGCTACAGTAATAATGACACCGGTTGTAAACGAATACTCTCCTGATGCCAATGGAAGATATGGCTTGTTTATCTGCAACAAACATGTAAGCGTAAATCAATATTTTATTTTGTCAACATAAAGAGTACGCATAAAAAAGTTGCTTATTTCTTAATCATATTACATGGTGCAATAATAATTTGAAAATAATACATTCAGGTGAATATACATTTCCATAAACTATATAAAAAATGAATTTATTCATTTATATTAATGCTATATAAAATATATGGATTAATTATTAATATATCTAAATAAGATAAGAAAGGAATGAAAAATAAATAGAAGAATTCTAAATATGCATGTTCAATTTTATAAATTTTAAGTTTCTAGACATTTTAAAATTATAAAAATTTGAGAAATCATACCTTCCTCCTATAAACAAAATGTCTTTCAAAAATTAAAACACATTCAAATAAAGAAATTAAATCTAAAAAAAGTTAGAAAATTTTTGTTTTCATATAAAAAATATTTAAATGTCACCTCACATAGAAATCTTAAAAAATCAAAAGAAACACTTTATAACTCTACTTTTTACCTTGAAAATCTTTTAACGAGACTATGTCTCGTGATTTTTTTTTCTTTAATAAATTTTTTTATGCTAATTAAAATTCTTGTGGTCTTTTTCTTCTGTACTTTTTGTTTTTTATTTTTCACTTTCATATATTGTCTATTTGTTATAAATTTTATGCTAACACGTGTATATTTTGCACCACTAAAATTGAATTTAATTAACAAGTCATTTAATAAAATATACAATTTATCAAATATTATACTTATTAATTGAATTAAAATATATTCAAATTTGTATTGTACCTCATAAAAGTATAAGTTTCAAACTATTATGCATAAATGAATTTTATCAACCCAAGAAGTAATTTCTAAAAATACATAAAAATCAATTTTCATAACCCAAAAGTTTAAAATGACAAAAATAGGAATAGTTTATGTGAATTCTTAACTTATAAACAAATAAAATTTATTTATTTTTATTTTTTTCACATAAATTCTTGTAGTATAAAAATAATCAAACTGATCCATATATTTTCATCTATAAACTAATTTTCATACCTTATCTATCTCCACATCAGCTAATTGATTCAAGCCAATAATAAAAACGTGCATGGGAAAGAAAACTGCCAAGACCTGAAAAAGAATGAGTCCAAATATTAATAATGTTAAGTAAATTATAGGGCAAATAGCATATATTAGCCATAACAATAAATTTGAGTCCCCACCTTCAATATGCCAGTAAAAAATGTGGGAGAAATATCTGATAATTTCTCCACAGCAACGAGAGAAATGGAAATTATGTTATATACCTGTAAAAACACAAGAAAATCAAGTAAATTTTTCAAAAATATGAAGAATATGATACTTTTCTCTTTTCTAAAATCAGAGACAGAGGTTCATGTAAAAGAATTAGATTAATTTTATTTTAAAATTCATTCTGGAAAAATAGGGTTGACTTAACTGAGCCAAGCATTGTGTATGGCCTGATAAACCTGGAAAAAGTATCGAAGGAATATATGTTTGAGCCCCAAATGCTTTTAGAAGTAGGAATAGGATCTTCAGGTTCAGATTCAAATGATAATTCTTCAGAGGCAGCATTCACAACATCACTTCTGCCAAATTCTTTACGTGTGGATCCTACCCCAATGCCTTTGTAGCGATCCTTCACATAATGTTGATGTTTCACGGTGATATATTCATTTTGAATTTTCTCAGTTTTATACCATGAAGCTTTTGTTACGTAAGAACCTATAACATGAAATATGAAATGTTAATCACTGGCACCATCACCTCAAAAAGAGGTGTTTTTTTTTTTTGTCATTTTGGGCGAAAAGAAAAAGATTAAATCACCAATTTATCGTTTTAATTCTCATTATTTAATCTCCTATATGGTTGCTAAAGTAAAGAAAAAATATTTAATATTCGAAGACTAGTTAAACACTCATATATACAATTTGTCTCCGAATTTTCCCAAAAATACATTACCTTAGAAATTAAAATATAGATATTCAATATTAAAAATTTCTTGTATAATTCATTATTAATTCAAAGACTATTTAGAAAAGGGGTAATATACTTTGTGAATAAAATTAGTAGTTTATTAAAAATATATGTATCAAATTAAATTTTGGTAATCTGTTCTATTGTTCACGTTCTTGGAAAGGGCACACAAAATCAAAAACTGCCACTCTACGAAGATATGTCTTGTTTGGGACACAAAACGGTAGCTTTCCATATTTTACAAAAAAGAAATACAAATAAGTTGGAAAACAACAAATATCTATATGCGGCCCATAACCATATTGCTTTTTATTTCTTAAAATTTCAAGATACAGTCATAATATAATTTTTTTACTTCTTAGAATTCTTATATAATTAAAGATCTTTCATAGACTTAAATATATATATATATATATATATATATATATATATATTAATTTTGTAAATCATCATAGGAGAATACGAAAATGTAAAAAAGAATGATAATATAATTTTATTATATTCTAATAAAAATTTATGTTATAATTTCTTAATGGCCACAGTCATTATAGCAATGTTTAGTATATTTTTTATTTGTCTAATAGAAATACTTGCATAGTAACCTTTGGCGCTTTTTTTACTCCTCCAGCTACTTCCAACTGCCAATGTTTCGACATGTTAGTCACAAAAAATATTTTGAGGAAAATGAAGAAACAAAGAAACATGTTAAAATTAATTTGTGTAATATAATACATAAAAATGGACCAATTTTCATGGCATACCAGCTGTAACAGAAGAAGCTATGGGGAAAGAGCCAAGAAGCATAGAAGCCATGATTTGTCTTTGCTAAGTTTAGTGTGAGCTTTTGTTGTTATGGTTTCATCCAGCTTTATAGAAGAGGTTGATCCTACCGTATGCATTTCGTGAGGATTAAATAATGTGACTAATTAAATCCTTAAGTTGATCCTACCGTATTTTTTCATGTCGATTAGTCAATGGTCGTAAGCAAACACGTCAAATAATGTAATCAAATCCTAGTATTGGATCTTTACATTATAATATTTATATGCTCATTCCTAAAACAATACCATTTTTATTTTATACGTCTTAGTCAAGAGTCAAAAGTGGTGGGTTTGTGTGTGTCATGGCAGCTATGGAAGAGGAGATAGAATGACAATCTTGAAGAAGTATCATTATTTAATGGAAGAATAGATTTACATTGCGGTAATCTAAATTCAAAGATTATTTGGTCCAGATCTTGAATTAGCATCGCAAGAACAAAAGCTGCTGAGTGATATAAAAAAATTTGAATAAAGTACAATCCAGAAGAAAATTTTCAGTATAATTTGGATGTCTCTAACTCCACAAAACACAATGTTAAAAGAGATTAACATGTATTAAAAAGAGAAAGGAGTATGACATAATGATAGGTTTTTTCATTTACTACTTAAATCTAATAAAAAAGTTTATTAAATTTTAGATAGTGTATTAAATATTATACGAAAATTTTTGTGATTTTTTGTATAAAATTTGTATATAGAAAGGTTTATAATTTTTATACATGATAAAATTTATAATTTTTCTATATAAATATTATAACTATTAAAATTTATCAAATAAAATCATGGAATAGATATTGAAACGTCAAAGTACGTAAATTCAGGCGTGTACTTTTCTTTCTTCCTATCCAATGTTTTCTAGCTGAGAACCCAAGACGGAGATCGTTTATTGCAGAGAAAAAGAAACAGAAGCTAAAGCTGTTGAAAAGACCATTGGTTTTGAACTCTTTACAGGAGGCTTATCTAATCATGCATTGACTATTGTTGGAAACTTTGGGTAAAATAATTATTGGGACTTTGAATTTCGTGGGAAGGTTGAAAGAACATATCCACTTTTTTTTCGCCAAGTGCCTTTTATTTATATATTTATATTAAAGTAGAAAGAACTATACCTGTTATAAAAATAAAATTTTGATTTCTTGGGAAAAAAATTTTGATTTTGCACACTTGTGTTTAAATGCACACTCCATGAATGAAAATTTGGAAGCCCCCAGAGAAATGAAAAAGTTTAACTTGATCAGAAGTCATTTTAAGAACCATAAGATATATGTCAATTATAGTATAAGCCATGGGGTCTTAGCTGAATTTCTCAGAAAAGATAAATAAAATGAATAAATTTTACATATTAAATATAATAAAATGAAATTTAATTAAGTTATTTCTTTTAGACCATTTGATTCGAAACCCATGACCCTATAGACTGTAGTTCTTCATAAATTGCAGGCGATGATGTTGTTCTCACAAAATCCTGGCCTATATCTAATTAAATTAAGCTACTGTTCATTGGGATCTAAAGTTAGCCTGGTTAATAGGTTTATGACCTTCGGATGAGCCCAAAAAAGCCCACACTGTTTTGGTGTGCAAAATCCCATATAGTACTACAATCCTTTTTTTGATATGGATATCATCAAAACAGACCTAAACCTAAATTTAAGTCACATCTAATTGAGAGCTTCTACAAGCTAACCCACATAGCCCATGTGAACCAAAAAATCAAAAAGAATACATAAACCAAAAGTTAATCAGATTGTCTGCTCAAACTTACATATCAACCCACTATATATATATTACAGTCAAATAAATTCTTAAGAAAAATTATTTTGATTTAAAACACACATTGTATTTTTGGTTATTTAAGGAAATCTATTGTAATTATATATGTTTTCATTTATCAAAGTATCCCAATATCAGAACAAAGTATAATTTTTTATAGTTATTCTTAGAATTCTTCAGACTAATCATATCATTCTTTTTGTCAAGTTAGATGTATCTAATTAAATAATGTATTTCTTAGAAAAGAGTCTTATAAAAGAGACAAAAAAGAAATTGAAAATAGAATCTTATACGTAAATTCAGATGTGGTATTACATTTCATAAGTTAATTTTTGTAACTTCTAACACTTGCAAATGAAAACATATTCTGTTAAACTTTATTTTAGAAAATATTTTCTATCCTTTAAAGCACTTGTGGTAATTGAATGATCTTTATTCGTTTGTTATTTGTCTCTTCAGTTTCAACCCAAGCATTAGGGTTATGATGAACGTGGAGGGGTGACGGAACGGAGTGTTGTCGGTGAAGGGTCTAAAATCATGCAGAGACAGAGCTTCATATAAAAGAATTAATTGTATTCATTTTATTTAAAAATTGATTCTAGCTACAAAAATGGTTTGACTTAACTACGGCAATCAATGCGTATGGCCTGGTAAACTTGGATAAAGCATCTCAGGAATATTTGTAAGAGCCCCAAAAACATTCTGGACTTAAATCTTGAGTTTCATATTCTAATGAATCTGTCGAGGCTGCATTCATAGTATAACTTGTTGCACATTCTTATATATGGATGTTCCTGTGTCTCAGTGCCTCTGTAAGGAGGTTTCTGTACGTGGCTCCAAATAATTGACGTGAAAAGTGAAGATATTTTCTAGGATATCAATTGTGAAATTCTAATTACTGGCATGACCTCAAAAAGAGGTTTCCTTTAAAGTATAATTATTCCATCTCCTATGTGGCTCCTACAGTAAAGAAAAGTATTTAATATTCCTAAAACTATTAAAACACTCATCCAATTGGTCTCTGAATTTTCACAAAAATACATTGCCTTCAAAATTAAAATGATAGATATTATATTCAAAAATTTTGTATATACTTTATTATTAATTTGAAGTCTATTTAGAAAAGAAAGTAATATTTTTGGCTCGAAAAATTTATATTTATTGATTAAGAATATAAGTAACAAAATCTGGTAACCAGTTCTATTAATGTTCACGCTCTCTACGAAGATAAATCTAGTTTGCAACACACACAAGTATAAGCGAATCACTTGATTTATATCATAGTACCAAATGCTACCTTTCTCAAATCCTTTTCAATATTTAATAAAAAAAAATAATACAAGTAATTTGGCAAATAACAAGTTACTATATATGCAAGCCAATTACAATATTACTTTTTTATTTCTTAATAATCCATTTTTACTGCATTTTTCTGCCTGTAAGGGGCTTGTGACATCACTAATACATAAAAACATACCATGACGGTTCAAATATATAGTTTATGACGGTTCATGAACCGTAGTAGTTGTGGTCTGTTTTTGTAGACTACGACGGTTCTCACTAAAACTGTTGTAGCCTGAAACCATCGTAGTCTGTTTTTATATACTACGACGGTTTTATTAAACTACGACGGTTAGTGTTAAAACCGTCGTAGTCTGCTTAATTTTTTTTTTAAATATGTTGTTTGTTTTTAACAGTTTTCTCATAATTTTTGTACCTGTTTATTACTCAGACAGTCCACAAAACAATTCATACATATATATTTCCCAATAATTTAACAATTGACAATAAATAAGATGGTTCATAAACCAAAAGTCATACTTCAACTTAGAAACTATTCTAAATAACAAATTTGTATCTAATAGAGCTGTAATTAACTACTACTCACTGAAATGATGATATAATTCAAAAACTTAACTAAAAATTATTAAAATCAAAACTTTACATATATATTTCTAATTATCAGTTTCATAAGACACATCTATGTTCTGTTTCTTACTACAATACACTAAAAATGTTGCTCATTGCTTGCGAGTGTAGTCAATGGCTTCTTCAGCAAATGACATTGAGTCACTAAAGGTTTGAAAAATAATGAATAATTATTAACATGTAAGTATCATTAATTAAATTCATAAACGGTTGTAAGTAAAAAATATGTACCTCTAACCAATGGTCTGTTATCCCCATCGAATTATGCTTTCCATCCACTGCATGACATAGAAATCACATTGCGGTCAAGTCGATTGTTTATTAGCCTACAAAGATTTGAATGATTTATCATAACACCTTATTTGTATTATAAGTGTACATAATGTTGTATTTGTGTTTCCTAAGAGAAACATTTTTACCTTTGTTATTACAAAATCAAGTCATGGTTTGACACGACTATTGCTCGCGAGCATATGATGTCCAACATGAATACTGGTTAAATTAAATTATACATTAATGTCACACTATAATAATTAAATATAAGTCAAATGAAAGATAACAATTAAATAACATTTACATACCCTTCAAGCACTTTCTTCAACTTCGGAGGGAGAGGTTTGTGCAAGGAACAAAAAAACACCGCGAGATGATCCATCGAGCAAAGAACAATAAGTTGTCAATGGCCACTACATGTAATATAAATGATTGTTTATATTTTTTGTTTAAATTTTAGTATATCAATATAAATTATACTAACTTGTGAAGGTATGGTGAAAGGTAGATCCTCTTGTTCGATTGACCCATCCAATCCATGATATATGACTTGGCATCAGGTGAATTATCTGTCAAGCCCAATATGGGATTTCGCGGGAGAAAGGAAGGAGAAGGAGAATGCAGGGTTTACGCGAGAAGAAAGAGAAGTAACAGGGGTTTATAATATAGACTACAACGGTTTTAATTTGAACTGTCTTAGTCTGTACCATAAATATTACAAAATTGACACCGCATTGCAGACTAAGACATTCACATTGGAACCATCGTAGTCTGTAACATCAATATTACAAAAATGCCATCACTTCACACACTACGACAGTTACCTATGAACCGTAGTAGTATGCGTGTTTTAAAATGTAATTTTTGTACTAGTACATGTCTCATCAAGTCAAGTCTAATCTAATTTTTGGTTTAGTTTTATTAGTCTTTAACCTATCTTTCATTGTTACAATCAGGGGTGAGAATAATTCGGCTAAATTTTGGTTCTATTTCATTAAGTGAGCTAGTCCTAGACTAATTTTTAACATGTTAAATTTGATATTAAAAATATGATAAAGGTAAGATTTGAACAAATCAAAAATTGCTTACCATTACATCAAAATACTCTTTTACTATAAACATTATAAAAAAATTATATTTATATTTAAAATAAATACATCTCAAAAACATATCTGATTAAGAGACTTTACAAATAGATTTTGCAAATAAACCTATAAAATCTTTATAAATAGGCTTGACAAACAAATCTTTATAATTAATAAGATTTGATAGAACTTATATCTAGTTTCTTATTGGCAGGAGGATTGGTGGATGAAAACGTCCATAGAAAGGAGTCAAATGATAGGATTGCATAATCCCATAATAGTTAAAGTAGGACTTCCCAAAATCATCATCATCATCATATATTCTTATATGAGTAGTAGTAGCCATTCATGAATTAAGAGTTTATATCCTATGACACCTTTTATGAGCTAGGTTAAAGGAGTGAATCTCTACGGAGGATTCTTTTAACACATTCTTATCATATCGTTCCTACTATAATCTTGTTTTGTCTTTAATTTAGGATACGAGATTATGTCTTAGTAAGATATGCTATAAGCAAGTGAAGATTTAGTTCAGTTTTGGAAGAGATGCTCCTTTTTTTAATTTTTTTATGTGGTATTAATCTTTTGAGGGAAGAAATGTTTTACATCCTCATTTATATATGTACTATATATTTACGTAAACTTGATTCCTTTTATGGGTATGTCGTCGTGACTTTGACTTTATTTATTTTCACAAATTTATTTTAAAGTCACATATAATAAATAGAATACGTTTAGTTAGTTTGATAGCATACTAAAAATAAATTTCACGGTTAACAAGAAATTTTTTTAAAAAGTTTTAATTTATTCATAAAATTGGGCAATTAATAATTAATAAAATTTAATTAAAAGTTAAGAACATTACAAATAATATCAACATGAATGGTATAATAGAAAATAATAGAAGATATAAGAAATGTAATGAATGCATGTAACTAAATGATAATATTATAACGAATCGAATAACTAGATGTGGATGATATTGACTTAGATATACTCTAATCGATATATAAATGATACTAACGGTTGGAAATACTAACGGTTGGGAATTTAGCCGGCTTAGAAATACAGTACAAGGAAAAAAGAAAAAGAATATATAAAAAAGATTAACGTGGTTCGATATTTAAGATCTAGTTCACGGTTCTATTGAAATAAAATTTATTATTTGTAATTTTTGAACGGAAAAATTACAAACATTCCTCACATATAATTTTTAAATGGAAAAATTATAAACCCTCCCTAAGTGTAATTTTTGAACGGAGAAACTACAAACCCTCTTCATGTGTAATTTTTAAATGGAAAAACTACAAACCCTCCCCAGGTATAACTTTTGAACAGAAAAATTACAAACCCTCCCCAGATATAATTTTTGAACGGAAAAATTATAAACCTTCTCCAAAGTGTTTGACACACACTACCTAAAACTTAAAACACTCATTATAGATTCTAGGATTTGGTGCAAGTGAATAAAACCTAATACTCTACCATATATAGGTTTTTCACTTATCTCTCTTTCCAATACTCACCGATGTGAGACTTTAAATTAACATAATACACAACAAATCTCCCCTTAATTCAAAGTCCTACACTTTTACAATAATCCTTCTTTATGTTAGAATATTATAATTACAGAAACAAATCAGTAGAATATTAGAGGTAATCAAGGGAAATCATATTTATTTATTTAGAATACTTTATATATTTAGTTCCCTAGAATTCTATATTAAAAATGAGTTATTTTAAACAAAAGATATAACAAAAAGAATATATTTCCTTCCTTCCTTGTTATCACATCCTTATCAACCTTTCCTAACTCTCGATACCATCGTGAGGTGGTATCAGAGCAGTGTTAGATCCTGTGAACTCAGAAACCAACATCATTGTTCCAATACCCCTTACAGCCGAAAAAATAAAAACACTGAAAAATGTCATCTTCAGATGATGAAATTAGCAACAACATGAATCAAAACCAGAATAACTCCTAACCATTACTGATGAGCTAACTTTGCATATTGTAAATATGCTTCGTAATGGCCTAAGAATTTAGCAAACACAAGCCAATCTTAACAATTTGTCAATTGGTTTCAAATTAAATGGAGAGAATTATCCATTGTGGACAACACTCACGAAGAAAGCTATCGGTGGTAGAGGAAAAAATGTCACTTGATAGGTATACCCCCGACATCAGAAGAGATAGAACCATCATATGAAAAATGGGAACAGGAAGATCAAACTGTCTTTACCTAAATAATTCAGAATATTGAGACTAGTTTGATGAACAATGTCTCCCAGTTCCCAACCGCCAAGGCTTTATGGGAGGGATTGACTACTACCTATGGAAGCGGCACAGACCCAGTGCAGATCTATGATCTACACCGAAAAGCAAACACACAGAAACAGGGACAAGATACCCTAGAGGATTTCTAGAACAAATTATAAGCTATATGGATGGCGATTGACAGAAAGCAACCAAACCCTATGAAGTGCTCAGATGATATTGAAACTTTCAACAAAATTAAACAAGAACAAAGACTATATCAGTTATAACAGGGATAAATGAAAAATTTGAAGCCATCAGAAGAGACCTTTTGATGCAGGAGAAGACCCCTTCAGTAGAGTCCGCCTATGCTGTCGTCTGAAGGGAGGTGGTCCGATTTTTTATTCTAAAGCCTACCACTAGTAGCGAAGGGAACACATCATTAGAGGAGGTCGGAATCGACCTAATCGCAAGAAACAGACCACCGGGACAGGGATAGGGATGGAGTCACTCAGAAACCGCCGGACGACGTTCGTCACAGCGAGACAAGGAAGACAAAAGCCACCTCCACTGTACTCATTGCGGAATGAAGAAACATACCAATGAGACTTGCTTCAAAATCGTGGATTATCCCGAGTGGTGGGAAGATCCCAAACCAAAAAATCGCAAGGCTGCCACCGTCATGGGCATCTCGCAGGCCACCGGCAGTAGCGGTGGTGACACCGAAAGAGAGGAAGAAACAAAATCGCTAGTCTGGAAGAGTCGTGGTTGCTTATGGAGGTGAGAGAAGAGAGGAGGATACCAACCCAGGAAAATCTGATCAGTGGATTTTTGATTGTGGGGCAACTGACACCATGACCCATGACCCTCATGATTTTGACAGCCTCTCCACACCTGTTAAAACCCATATTGAAACAACCAGTGGAGAACTAATTGTGGTCTAAGGAGGGGGCTCAATGGTTTTCTCAAACAAATTAAAATTAAAAAAATTGTCTTTGTGTTCCTGCACTATCATCAAAATTACTTTCTGTAAGTCAAGTTACAAGGAGCTGAATTGTGTGGTTCTCATGTTTTCTACTTTTTGCCTTTTACAGGACATTCTTACGAAGGAGATCATTGAGCGTGGTACTGAACGTGGAGGTCTTTACTACGTTGATGAGGTTGCTCACATGGGACATGCCATGCTTGCTCACGAAATGATTACAAGGCAACTCTGCTTGTGGCATAGACGTTTGGGACACCCTTTATTTGGGTACCTTAAGATTTTATTTCCTAATTTATTTACTAGTAACACTGAGCCCATCAAATGTGAAACTTGTATACGGGCAAAGAATCATAGAGTTACTTTTTCCCCTAATAACAATAGAACCAATTCTGTTTATTCATTACTACATTCTGATGTGTGGGGCCCGGTCCCTAATTCCCAAAATGATCAATTTAAGTATTTTGTTTTATTTGTGGACAATTACTCTCGCATGACGTGGGTATATTTTCTAAAACACAAATCTGAAGTACCCGACGAGTTCTATGCATTCTATCAAATGATTCACACTTAGTTTGACAAGAAAATCCAAGTACTTGGATCAGATAATGGTGGAGAATTTGTGAACAAATCAATGTAAGAGTTTTTCAGAAAAAATGGCTTAATTCATCAAACTTCCGGTCCAAACACACCCCAACAAAATGGTGTAGCAGAATGGAAAAATCGTAAGCTACTAGAAATGACTCGGGACATGATTTTTTATGCACAGGTTCCGACACATTTTTGGCCTGAAGCTGTCGCTACTTCGGCCTATCTTTTGAACAAGCTACCTTCCCAGATCCTTAACCACAAAACACCCCTACAGATCCTAGCTACTCAGACTGCTATCCCTTATGTCCATACTTTACCACCACAAGTTTTTAGGTGCTCTGTGTTCGTCCATATTCCCAAAGCTAACAGAACCAAATTTGAACCATGTGCTGAGAAATGTGTCTTCATTGGATATGCTACACATCAAAAGGGGTACCGATGTTACAACCCAATCATTCATCGTGTACATGTGACTATGGATTGTGATTTTTTAGAATCAGAATATTTCTTCAGTAGCCAACTTGATGTTCAGGAGGAAAACACGAGTGAATCACCAAGTTGGTTAGGAAGCCTTTGTTGCCCAAAACCTGTTCCAAAAGAGCAAGTAGATGGAGCCAACGAGCATGCCTCTGTCAGCGTAGGAGTGACCAACACAACCAATGAGGATCCTTTTGAGAATGTCCAACAAGAGGTAAGTGATCTTCACTCTGCTGAGTTGTCTTCTGTTATGAACGAAGTCACTAACAATGACAGGTTAACACCAGAAACAGAGCCTTTCACACTTCCACCAAGGAGAAACAGAGGGGTACCACCTGACCGATATTCTCCAGAATATGCCCCACGAAATTTCAGGTATCCTATGAAGATAACCAGGGAAGGAGTGGCGGACATTGCAAGAGCTTTTCTTACCTCCCTTCTAGCTGAAGAAATTCTTAGAACAATTCACGAAGCCAGTAAAAAGGGCGAAAGGCGAGAAGCTATGAAAACAGAGATGGAAGCTCTAGAAAAGAATGGAACTTGGGAAAGATGCATCTTACCAGCAGGGAAAAAATCAGTCGGGTGTCGATGGGTTTTCACCGTTAAATACAAAGCACATGACACCATTGAACGATATAAGGCAAGGCTGGTGGCAAAAGGCTATACACAAACTTATGGCATTGACTACTCAGAGACTTTCTTACCAGTTACAAAAATCGACACCATCAGAGTACTATTTTCAATAGCAGCAAACGACAATTGGCCACTCCATTAGTTTGATGTCAAGAATGCTTTTCTGCATGGGGATTTGAAAGAAGAAGTGTACATGGAAGCTCCTCCAGGGTTCTTCTAAAGATTTGAAAGAAATGAAGTCTACAAATTGAAAAAGGCACTCAATGGGCTTAAGCAGTCCCCACGCGCCTGGTTCGGGAGGTTTACATTGGTCATGAAAAGGTACGAGTACAGACAAAGCAACTCTGACCATACTTTATTCTTGAAAAGAAAAGAAGATTTGATCACATGCCTAATAATATATGTGGATGACATGATCATAACCGGAAGTGATATAGAAGAAATTGCACGACTGAGGAATAATTTGTTCAGAGAATTTGAAATGAAGGATTTAGGAGGACTAAAGTACTTCTTGGGAATAGAGGTTCTTCGCTCCAACAAGGAGATCCTTATTTCTCAAAGAAAGTACATCATGGATTTGCTTGCAGAAACATGAATGGTCGATTGTAAGCCAACAAATACTCCTATGCAAATTAACCATGGTTTAAAGTTTGAGGAAGAAGTTAATCTGGCAGATAAAGAGAGGTACCAACGGTTAGTTGGAAAATTGATTTATCTGTCACACACTCGACCAGATATAACTTATACAGTAGGGGTAATAAGCCCGTTTATGCACCAACCTCAAGAGGATCATATGGAAGCTGCCATAAGGATTGTCCGATACTTGAAAGGGACACCAGGAAGTGAGATCATGTTCCAAAAGCATGGGCACTTAAACATTGAAGCTTACACTGACGCTGATTGGGCTGGTAATCCAAATGACAGGAGATCTACATCGGGCTACTATTTTACTCTTGTAGGAGGTAACTTAGTGACATGGAGGAGTAAGAAGTAGAAAGTGATTGCTCTTTCAAGTGCTGAAGCTTAATTTCGGGGAATTGCCAAAGGGATAACTGAAGTCTTATGGATCAAGAAGTTGATGACCGAGATTGGTTTTCCACCACAACTACCAAGTCAGTTAAAGTGTGATAACAAGGCAGCAATCAGTATTTCAGAGAATCATGTACAACATGATAGAACCAAGCACGTTGAAGTGGACAGACACTTCATCAAAGAGAAGATTGAGGATAGCAATGTTGAACTTCTGTTTGTAAGGTCAGAAGACCAGTTGACAGACATTCTCACCAAATCTATTACAGGCAGAGCATTTACCCGTATTCTTAGCAAGCTAAGCATTGGTGATCCCACTGCTCACCTTGAGGGTTAGAGAAACAAATCTGTAGAATATCAGAGATAATCAAGGAAAATCATATATATTTATTTAGAATACTTTCTATATTTAGTTCACTAGAATTCTATATTAAGTGAGCTATTGTAAACAAAAAAAGAATACATTTCCTTCCTTCCTGTTATCACATCCTTATCTAACCTTTCCTAACCCTCGATACCATCGTAAGACTTTACATCAAAACTAACAAAACTCTTCTAGAGTGATCTTCTCTTGCAGCAGTAGAATCTTCTGACCTTCGGAGCAATCCTCCCTTGCAGCAGAATCTTCTGACTTTTGGAGCAATCCTCCATTGCAACAAAATCTTCTAACTGACAAAATTGTTCTTCTCCTTCAAGCTTTTCATCTTCTGATGTGGGACTTTGGTTGAATCTCAACAATCCTCCTTCAAATAAAGGACCACTATACTTTCTCCGTCCTCGCAGCGGTAAATTTTGACAAAGGTAATCATCTCAAGATAAGTCCACCTGACCTTCATGAGTCCATCTCTCGCCAAGTTCCACCTGACAAGTTCCACCTGGCCTTCATGGATCCATCTCTTGCCAAGTTGAACCATAAGCTCTGATATCATTGTTGGGAATTCAGTTTGCTTAAAAACACAATACAAAGGAGAAAGAAAAAGAGTACACAAAAAGATTGATGTGGTTTGGTGCCTCAAGACCTAGTCCACGGTTCCACTGGAATAAAATTCACTATTTGTAATTTTTGAACGGAAAAATTACAAACCCTCCCCAAGTGTAAGTGTTTAAACGGAAAAACTACAAACCCTCCCCATGTGTAATTTTTGAACGGAAAAACTACAAACCCTCCCTAGGTATAACTTTTGAACAGAAAAATTACAAACCCTCCCTAGATATAATTTTTGAACAGGAAAATTATAAACCCTCCCCAAAGTGTTTGACACACACTACGTAAAACCTAAAACACTCATTATAGATTCTAGGATGTGGTGCAAGTGAATAAAACCTAATACTTTACCATATATAAGTTTTTCACTTATCTCTCTTTTCAATGCTCACCGATGTGGGACTTTAAATTAACATAATACACAACACTAACTTAGGTATACTCCAAGTGGGATGATGTTTGTTAGATAATATTATGCATTTATGATAATATTATGCATTTATGTTAGATGATATTATACAGTTTATCCTTTTTATTTCTCATGAGGGTAGTTTAGTTATTTTCTTATATATATATATATATATATATATATATATATATATATATATATATATATATATATATATATATATATATTTGTATTGTATTGCCGATGAATAACGAATACACACTGATGAAATCCTAGCCTTTTGTTTTTATATTTTCCCTTCCTTCTTCTCTTCTTCATATGATTGTTAAATTCTACATGGTATCAGAGCATGGATGATCCAAGCTTCCGCGGATCCATTTGATTCGACAGTCTTCGTTCTTTCGTTTGAGGTTCTCTACTAGGGTTTGCAGAATTTGGGGTTTTACTCTCTTTGCTTTGTGACTGTTTGCAATAGCTGGAGAAAGGGATGATTCCTTTTCTAATTCTACAGTATCTGGTCTTGCTGAGCAATTCTAGAAGTTTTTTGCAACACAACCACATGTTATGTTTGTCCAGGAGACACAGGGATTAGAAGGCATTGGGATCTTCGATCCAGGAGGTTGATTGGGACAGATCATAGGCAGGGGAACATTATATTCTAGATGAATTGAGACTTCTAAATGTTGTAGCTTCTAGTATTGACATGTCGTTCTTTCGTTTGAATTCCTCATCTTTTAATTTTGTTTAATGACGTTCTTTTATGGCATTCCGTCTAGGACATATTTCTTCTTCACGTCTTCCTCGTTTTCTAATGATATCTATGACTGTTGTGGTTGAAAACTTGTTAAGTTTACTGTTTTGCCTTCTCTTTTGGCCATTGTTTCTTTGACATGTTCACTTCCTTGGATTGTATCCTTTGTGAAGTCATTCTTTTCTTCCATAAGCATCCTTCTGGGTTCTCCATCTTCATCATTCTTTGCAAAATTGTTAATCTCTTTTGTTTTTTCTTCTAACCATCAACTTGACATCTTTGGTTTCCTTTATTCTCTCTGTCTTTGCAAATTGGTTTGATTGTCTACGATTGTTATGTCCCTACGCCTCCCCAAGAACCTTCCATGATAGATTGATTCTCCTCCTCCTCTTTCTCGTTATCCTCATCTTGATCTTTGTCTGAGTCTTCTTCCTGTAAAGAGGTTGTTATGCAGTGCATGTTGTTAATCAATTGTTACTCCTCCATTGGGCAGTTGTCTTTCGCATCTATCGTTATCTTCAAAAGTTTTACGTATTTCTAGGGGATTGTCTCATCTCTTGTAAGAAGAAAGTTGTTGTTTCTTGATCTTCTACCGAATCTGAGTATCGCGCCATGACATTCACTACGGCTGAAATAGTTTGATTGCTTTTACGTTTTCATTTTATGTATAACAAACTCTCGATGTTTCCTGTTGATCCATGTGAGTTTAAGGGGGGATGTTAGATAATATTACACATTTATGATAATATTATGCATTTATATCAGTTGATACACATTTATGTTAGATGATATTATGCAGTTTATCCTTTTTATTTCTCTCAAGGGTAGTTTAGTTATTTCCTTACTAGTATATATATTTGCATTGTTTTGTTGATTAATAACGAATACACACTGATGAAACCCTAACCTCTTGTTCTTATATTTTTTTTTTCTTCTTCTCTTCTTCATATGATTACTAAATTCTACAATGTTAACTCATATATACTCCCATCACTTTTTATTTTTTAACTATAAAACAAATTCTACGTTAAAAAGATACCACGACAAACCAAAATTTGTATAAGATTGAGGCAATATAATGAAAGGAACCAGATCATCAGGTTAGTGTTGTGGCTTTATAATGTAAAAATAAAAATGTGTTTACCATTATATATCAAACACAGTTGAAATTCATAATTAAGTATAATATGAAGAGAAACTCACCTAATGCTTTCATATTACAAGATCATAAAAAAATTGATATAGATAATAATCACAACAAAGCTTACACGTGTGTAATTTATATTCCTTATTTACTAATATCAGTTTTAAACTGATAGTTCAGATGTGACAAAAGGAATAACATTTCTTCAGTGAAAAGAAGACCAGTGCATCCTTATCGAACCAAAGGCATGAGAATGTACTCCACGAAATGTAGCTGTAGGATGAAAGAAAATCACACAATGCATAAGTAACAAGAGCTAAAAGCATGTACTCCAATTAATATTCACAATAACAACTATTTTTTGCTCGATTAATTATGTCTCTTTACAATAATCAAATCAAACACATTTCAAACAAACATATCTAAAATAAATATTTGTGACGAACTCAGAAGGCCTAGTTTGGATTTAGTTTACATAACTTATCAAATCCCACTATTGTTAAAACCTTTCAAAAATAAAATCGTTGAGGTGAGATGCATATGCAGAGAAATTTAACAAATGAATATTTTAAAATGAACATGATATTGATTCATTCTTAAAAGAAATTAACTTCATTCTGAATACAAGCTGGTAAATTAGATGGTCATTTCCTTTGAGGAGTTATTTTATAAAAATCATTATTTAACTAAAGATGTATGAATTTTGAAAATTATTTTCTTGAGATATTAAATAACTTAATATAATAATTATTACCTTCCAAATAAACAAATAGAAAGATTGTGTGGCTGTTTTACTTATCAGGTCTACAGACTTGGCACGATACCAAAGGATTGAAGCTAATACAGCATGTCCCAAAATCTGTCACATTAAAAATGAGAATAAACTTCGAACTCTATTAAAATGATTAAATATATGTTCATATTCAGTAAAATCTATATAATCGTAGATGATAATTTAAAAATTTATGTAACACTTAAAGTTCTCATCAAATAATCCTTCCTTGAAACAATTCATTTTGCGACTAATATATCAAGACAAACAAATATAAGAAAAGATATCTAGTGCAAAAAAATTTTGCTTTTTCAAGAAGGTATTTCATAAATTTAGTACACTCCATCCATACTCACATGTGCGTTAATGGTAGAAAACCTTTTATAGGCTTTTAAGAAACAATTGAAGAAGATAATAGAGTTGCTAAAGTTTGATAACCAACCAATTATTGCAACCAAAAAATGTAAATTCAAATGGAAAGAGTGAGTATAAATTGAATTTCTTGTCTCACTATTTTAGAAACTTAATCAAAATCACATTAAAATCCTTTAGAGAAGAAACTGGTAAAAAATGAAAATTTACCACAAACAACATTACAAAGTCATCTTTTGGATAATTTACACTCTTTTGAAAAAATTTTAACCACTCATAATTGTAATAATAGAAATTTTATATATTATTAACACTCATATAATGATTACAAGAATTACCGTGATTAATTTACTCCAGAGGCTGGAAGATGTTGCTCCCACTAGAATTGCAACCCCATAGGCTATTTCAAGAAGTGAAACACAAATCCATAATACCTTAAAAAGAGAAAGAAGAAAAAGAAAGAACTTAACAATTTAGGGAGAATTCTTAATAATGCCACAACCAATTCTCTAAGATCCAATGAGAAGAACATACCTTCTTCGGACCCAAACGCACTGCTAAAGATCGAATGCCAAATTTTTCATCTCCTTCCAAGTCAGGTATATCCTATATAAAAGTCAGCAAAAGGAAATGTTTTATTTTGACACTTGGTACACAAGTATATAATTTAAAGAAAACATAAAATTTTATCCTTTTACCTTGAACAATGTTTGAACTGTATTGAGGATGCTAGAGAAAACAATAGAAAAAAATAATGATCTTGGAAACATAATTTGTCTCTTGAACACATAAGTCTGCACATTTAATTTTGCATAAAATCATATATTAGAAACTGAGAATCATTTCACTTGGTAGGAAGGTTGCTCTAATGTATACGAAATAATTAAAATATAGTTGATAGACAAGGTAATGTAAACTACTGCTCTTAGCTAAAACCCTAATAGCCATGAATAAATTAGTTTGTGATAATACATCATTAATTCAACTAATAGCCATGAATAATTAAAAGGCTAATGTATAGACAAAGCCACCTGCATGTGAAGAAAAAATGCAAGTTGTTGTATTATTCCTCGATCAAGTACAAAGATTATGGTTGAAAGCTCTGTAGATCTCTTCCATCTCAATAGAGGCAGCTGTGAAATTTTAAAGAAATAAAAACAATGTGATCATTATCAATTAAAGTTTCCAAATTGAGCTTTTCAAGTTGCTAAAATTCAAATCTAAGTTATGGAAAAGTAAACTAGTATCATATGTTTAAATTCTTATGCCCTTCCCCTAATATTTTATAACAGTTATTTGCCAACAGTTTATACTAGACATACATTTGTTCACTAAGCTCTTATATAAAGCATGTACAATACTATTCTAGTTGATATTGAAATAAATATTCTTATACCAGGATCCTTAATAATTTTGCCTCAAATAATCTAAAGTAAATTAAAAAAAGAAGTTTAAATGTCATCGAGACTCACATTGAGTGAATAGACAGATTGTAAAATAAAAGTGGATAAAGTAGCCCAAAACAATGGCGGTGAACCTACAATCCATGCAAGCCCAAAACTCTGAAAAGGAGAATCAGATGATAAGCCTTCATAAACCTTGTCAATAAATCTTTAACATATCACTAGAGTACAACAAAAATTTGAAATTATTTCCATCGTACGTTGTCTTTAATTAATATTCACTACTCAAACTATGTTGTGTTTGTTCAATCACTAGGACCTCAAAGCCATGTGCGACCAATGTAGTAAATTAAAATTATATAATAAGATTTTTACTAAATGGATAAAAATAAATTATTTTTATGCCATATTTTTTTGGACAGAATAGATAGTCTGATAACCATATTAAACAATTTTAAAAGTGCATATTATTTTTAAAGATGAGATGCATATTATTTTTTAAAAAAATATTTATAAATAAAGAGAACATAAACAAAAGGATAAAAAACGAAAAACATCTTGATATCAATATGTATAAATTCATACTAAATAATTGGTGAATAATGGAAGAACTTGTTGGTTCAATAAAATCAATAAAAAGTTATATTAATAACGATAAAAATAAAGCTGGAAACATTATTTTAATCAAAGTTTTCTAAAAGAAAAATTTTATTTATAATACCATAATACAACTTGATACAGTAATAATGACACCAGCTGTAAAAGAATACTCTCCTGATGCCAATGGAAGATATGGCTTGTTTATCTGCAACAAACATTTAGCGCAAATCAATATATTATTTTGTCAACATAAAAAGTACGCAGTAATAAATTACTTATTTCTTAATCATATTACATGGTGCGATAATAATTTAAAAATAATACATTAAGGTGAATATCCATTTCCTTAAAGAGAATTTTTCACACTATTTAAAATTCTGATGTTTTTTTTTCTATTTTCCACTTTAATACATTGTGTATTTGTTACAAATTTTATCTAAACGACTATGGTAGCATGTGAATATTTTGTCCATGCTTATGTTAATTAACAACTAAAATAGAATTCAATTAACTAATCATTTAATAAAATATAAATTTATTAAATATTATACTTATTAATTGAATTAAAATATATTCAGATTTATATTGTACCTTATAAAAGTTTAAGTTTCAAACTATTATCGTATATAAATGAATTTTATCGACCCCGTTCAAGAAGTAATTTAAATCTAAAAATACTTAAAAATTAATTTCATAACCCAAAAGTATAAAATGACAAAAAGAGAAATAATTTATGAATAAATTTTTTAATTCGAATAATTTTAACTTCTAAATAAATAAATTTTATTTCTTTCATATTCTTTTCACATAAATTCAAACTGACCCATATATTTTTCATTTATGAACTAATTTTCATACCTTATCTATTTCCACATCAGCTAATTGATTCAAGCCAATAATACAAATTGAAATAGGACAGAGAACTGCCATGGCCTGAAAAAGAATGTTTGGTAAATTATAGGGCAAATAGCATATATTAGCCATACCAACAAATTTGAGTACCCACCTTCAACATGCCAATAAAAAATGTGGGAGAAATATCTGATAATTTCTCCACAGCAACGAGAGAAAGGGAAATTATGTTAGTTACCTATAAAAACACAAACAAATTAAGTAAATCTTTCAAAAATACGAAGAATATGATGCTTTTCTCTTTTCTAAAATCAGAGACAGAGGTTCATGTAAAAGAGTTAGATTAATTTTATTTAAAAATTGATTCTAGAAAAATAGGTTTGACTTAACTATGCCAATCATTGCGTATGGCCTGATAAACCTGGAAAAAGCATCCAAGGAATATATGTTAGAGCCCCAAAAGCTTTTTGAAGTAGGCATAGAACCTTGAGGTTCAGATTCAAATAATAATTCTTCAGGGGCAGCATTCACAACATAACTTCTGCCACATTCTTTACGTGTGGATCCTACCCCAATGCCTTTGTAGCGATCCTTCAAATAATGTTGATGCTTTACGGTGATATATTCATTTTGAATTTTCTCAGTTTTATACCATGAAGCTTTTGTTACGTAAGAACCTATAACATATGGAGTAAATTTGAAATGTTAATCACTGGCATCATCACCTAAGAATTTTCAAGACTAGTTAAACAGTCATATACCCAGTTTTATATATATATATATTAATTTTGTTAATCAACATAGGAGAATACGAAAATGTAAAAAGGATGATAATATAATTTTATTAATATTATAATAAAAATTATGTTTTAATTTCTGAATGGCCACTGTCATTATAGCAATGGTTAGCATTTTTTTATTTGTCAAATAGAAATAAATGCATAGTAACCTTTGGTGCATTTGGTACTCCTCCAGCGACTTCCAACTGCCAATGTCTCGACATGTTTGTAACAAAAAATATTTTCAGGAAAATGAACAAACAAACAAACATGTTAAAATTAGTTTCTGTAATATAATACATAAAAATGGACTAATTTTCATGGCTTACCAGCTGTAATGGAAGAAGCTATGGGGAAAGAGCCAAGAAGCATAGAAGCCATTATTTATCTTTGCTTACTTTACTGTGAGCTTTTGTTGTTATGGTTTCATCCACCTTTATAGAAGAGGTTGATCCTTCCGTATGCATTTCGTGCGGATTAATTAATGTGATTAAACTCTCACGTACCATTATATAATTATATCCTAAGGTTGAACCTACCATATGCATTTCTTGTCGATTAATTAATGTGAGTAAACTCTCACGTCACATCATATAATTAAATCCTAAGGTTCATCGTAAATCTTTTTCATGTTGATTAGTTAATGGTTGTAAGCAAACACGTCACATCATGTACTCAAACAATACCATTGTTATTTTATATATGAAACTTTGGCTTTAAAAACTTGTTGAAATACATCCCATGACCTCACAACTAACTCTAAAAAGCATTTCATATGAAAGGGGAAAAAAATGGACAAGAAAATGAGAAACACGATGATTGCTTTCTTTTCGGAATTTATTATTTTCTTAATCGCTATCCAATATAGTATGAGAAACGCGGCATGAATTAATTGCAATTACATGAAGTTAGAAAGCAACTCCCAATTAGAATATTATTAGACTTGCTCTAAAAATAGAAAAAAAATAATTTAATTATATCCTATTGAAAATGACATCCACATGTATCACGTTTTTTGAGATTAGTAGGTATAAATTAAGAGAGAATTAACGAGTAAATCATTTTTTCGGGAGAGTGTATGAAAAATTTGTAATTTGTACGAGTGATAATAATCATTAAATAATTTTATAAATTATTTATTAATATTTAAATTTTTAATTCGAATTTATTATTACTATTTAAATTTTTAAATTGAGTCCCTTATTTTATTTTAGTTCATAAATTAAGAAATAAATTGATAATTAATAAGTATAATTAAGTTTGAATTGAATGATGACGTATTGTTAATAAAATTTTAGCCTGACAAGTAAGGTCACAAGCGTACTCGTGACAAAATCCAAAGGCTTATTTATTTCGCCCACGTGAAATTTAGATATAGAAGAAACGTATACCAAATTTGATCAGCTTAGTTAAGACGTATATTAGTTGTTTTCAATGATTGAAAATCTTAATAATAATTCAGTTTATGTTCAGTATTCTTCGAATTATTACATGGTGTAATCAATATAATAATTTTGAAAAACAGACTATAAATAGCTATCAATTTAAGATTAAGTAATACTTAGAGTTTTTCTTATATCATTAATGATGAATTATTTAGAAATTAATTTGAAATTTTTTTCCTCCAAATTCAATATGTGAATTGAGTTATATTTATCAGGTGTATGATGAAATTTTATGCTATTCTTAGATAGGAAAAGATTACTTCTTGCTAAATAGAAATAAATTAGAATGATTATGATTCTTAATGATAATTTTGTTTAAATTGAATAAAAATATTTGAAATAACAATGAGTTTCTAATTTATAATTTTTTTAAAAGAATAAAATAACTATTCCAATTCAATGTCAATTGAGGTGGTTTTAGGACATGGCTTAAATCATTATAAAGAGAAAATAATTTATTAGAATATGTAAAATTATATTGTATAAATTTTTTATAGTGATTTGTAATTTATATATTAACTATTTTTTTCTTTTATTTCTTTAATAAGTATCACAAGCAAAAAATATCCATAAAATGAAAAAAAATTAATAAGTCAATTAATCAACTACCTCACATAATATAAAAAAAAATTAATAAAAGAAATATATACATACATATATATATATATATTATATATATATATATATATATATATATATATTTTATATATATTTTTTGTGGTTAGTTATCTAGTTGGTTTGTATTAAGTTAGTCATCAAATATTTCATTAAGTGAATCTCCCTTTGGGCTACCCAAAAGGAACTATTTACCCTCTACGATCACAGTGAAACTATATCATGAAAATATGATCAAATTGAAACTATATCATGAGAATACTCCAGAGAACAAATAAGGTGTCTGTTTGGTCTGATCTTGATGTCAAATTTCTCGATTTTTATTCGACTCATGTAAATTTAATAATTTATTCAAAGAAAATGACACCGTTCTTTTCCTCCCTTTCCCCGTGACAAACAAAAACTCAAAAAGAGGGGAAAAAGAAGTAAACTCAGTGAATTAGGCATATATCCTGTGGATACATAAAAGGATGCACACTTCATACGCATTGTGGGTACATAGAAATTATTCCTTTCTCGTAGTATCCTCCTCTTAACACTTTCAAGTTTTGCATTTTTCCATTTGAACTCGTCCAACTTTATCAATGCAAGTGTTTGGTTTTATTTTTGGTATCTTGATAAATTTTTGTATCTTGTCAATCTTGAGAGTAAAGCATTTTATGCAACTTTTTAGCTTCAAATGTAAGTAACTTATACTACATCCTTTACATTTTTCCATGTTTTTAGAAATATTCTTACTTCTTTTACCTTTATATAAAATCTCATAGTTATTTAAAAAATAATACAACATCCGTCTGTGGATTACCCTCTCATCTTAATTTTACACATGATGAAAGGTACTTATCAAGTGCAATTCTACAATAACATCATGGTGTGGATGTAGTTTATTCTAGATAAATATACGTGACTTTAGTTAGAAAATTAAAAATAAAGATAAAGTAAAAAATAACAATAATTCATTTTAGTGAAAGAGTAACAATGCACAATAATCAATGGTAATATATATATATATATATATATATATATATATATATATATATATATATATATATTTTGTACCAGTATAAAAAATAAAAATATCTTGCTCTGCTTAGAAATTTTCAAGTATTTCAGCGTAAGAATTTTTCTTATTTTGTTTTATTAAATGTATATCAATTGTATTCATTAATGTTGCATATGTTTTATCGGTGATGTGACATATTATTAATATTGTTAATAAATCTTACGTATATTTTATCTGGGTGAAAGGTTACATTTGTAATTAATATTACGTTAGAGGTTATTCTACGAATATCTATATTTAATCTTGTCAATGTGTCAAGTACTGGACACATGTCTTATATTTATAAATATCATTAATCCTTCTTAGATTATTATAGTCTATTAAAATTGGCTTGATTGATCAGCACATCTTATGCCTTTGACCATGATTAAATATGTCACTCTAACACATATTCCAAGACTCCTCAAATACTCAAAGTCAGCCAACTAACTAATAGATAGAGAATCATTCTTCCTGAAATATCTCTGAACTCACTTACTAGTCTTATATTTTTAATTTCTTTACATACTCAAAATGCTCAATTAGGATATATAATATCTTAGGCAGCAGAAAGATTTTGCAAGTACCATCCCTTCTTACAAGGACCAAAAACAAAACTTATCAATATATACGACAGAAACTCAACGTCCCTTACCGATGACTACTCCTCAGAATATCCACGTCCTCACACCACCACCCGAGAACAAAAGAACACCAACTGAATGATGTATATACACTTCAATTATATCTTTAATATTACAATTGAGGTAATTCGATAATATATAATTGAGCGATAGAAATAATTTAATAGACAATTAAAATACATAAATAATTATATATATATATATATAAATATAAAAAGAAAAAAAAAATATATATATATATATATATATTTATTTTATGAGTAACTTGATTAATTGTCAGTTTATTATAATTATTAACGAAATAAAATTATGATTGATAATTGTTCTTTACATCATCAATGCTGATATCTGTTTTTTCCGCACCTAGCTAGCGCCTAGTCATCTCTGGCATTTCAAAATTATGGCTAACTATTATCGAATCAACCAATAAAATTGGCATAGAAAAGATAGTTGTATGTAATTATTGCCAAAAAGGAAAAAACATTTGAAGTAGAAAATTTGAGTGATTGTGTGCTCCAATTATACAATATTATTATTTTGTTGCACAATCGAGCTCACTTATTACTGTTTACCTCTGCTTTGGCAATCAGCATAGTCCTTCATTATTCTTTTATTATACATTTGGGTATGGATCTATATATGTATGAAAATCGTTTCTTATAGAGAAAAAGAAATTGAAGCTAAAGAGTAATGAGTTGAAACGGTGTTGAAATAGTTTATTGGTTTTGAACTCTTTACATAAGGCTACTCTATCCTCACGAAGACATCTTCATCTAATCATGTATTGACTATTGTTGGACATTTGGATAAAATAATATTGGGACTTTGAATTTCGTGGGAATGTTGAAAGAACATTATCATCTAAAGATATAGTTTATTGCATGTATATAAGTGGAAATCAATTATCTTAAAAATTGGTTTTTATGGTTGAATTAGGCCAAAAGCTCATACATAATTTATATATCCATATTCCACACATTAATATGGTATAACTTTAGTATAAACTACATCATCAATATTTAATATAGTATCAGTAATAAATTAAAATAATACGATGAAACCCAGTTTCTAAAGTATACATAGATACATGATCATGACATATTAAATTAATCATCATTGAATCATTAAAAGAGCGTACCTGAATCGTCTATGAGAATTTGTTCTTTGTGTTTTATTCTCTTTGAGAAGTAATTATTCTCAATCTGGTGAATGCTCAAAATTAAGTTAATGATGATGGACATCATTAATATAACTTACTAGATGAGACCATAGACTGCACAATAGCTCTAATAAATGACCCAACCCATCACGAGACAAATACCAAAAGAGAGTACAATAATTAATAAATTAAATAATGTGTATAATTTACATGTCAAATAAATATAATTAATAATTATATTGACAAATAATTAACAATGCAAATCTAAATTAATAGATTTGTATAAATTTAAATCTAACAATCAGAGCCTATCTAATATTGGGAGTCCAAACATCAGTGTAAGAGGGTGTGTTTGAAGTCCCGCATTATCTAAAGATATGAGTCATAACCTACACATAACTTACATACTCATATTCCGCATATCAATATAGTATAATTTTGGTATAAACCAATTTTCAATATTTAATAAACATATTCTCTCTTTCTTCACTAAGTACCTTTTATTTATATATTTATATTAAAGTAGAAAGAATTACACCTGCATTTAGATAATATAAAATAACTATAAAAATATGAATTTTGATTTCTTGGAAAAAAAATTTCGTCCCAAGTAATATGCGGTGCACACTCCTCCATGAATGAAAAATTGGAAGACCCAAAATAATATGGAAAAGTTTTACCTTATCAGAAGTCATTTTAAGAACCACGAGATATATGTCAATTATATTTTAAGCCATGAGGTTTTAGCGGAATTTCTCAGAAAAAATAAATAAAATAAATAAATTTTACTTATTAAATGATTAAATGAAATTTAATTAAGTTATCTGTTTAGACCATTTGATTCGAAACTCATGACCCTATAGACTGTAGTTCATTTTAAATTGCAAGTGATGTTGTTCACATAAAATCCTGGCCTATGTCTAATTAAATTCAACTACTGTTCATTGGGATCTAAATTTAGCATGCTTATTAGGTTTTTGACCATCTATTGAGCCCAAAAACTCCCATACTGTTTTGGGGTGCAAAAGCCCATATAGTACTACACACCTTTTTTTTTTTTTTTTTTTTTAACATGAATAGCACTACATACCTAAACCTAAAATTAAGTGACATCTAATTGAGGGTTTTTATAAACTAACCCACATAGCCCATGTGAACCAAAAAATATATAAAAAATACATAATACAAAAGTTATTCAGATTGTCTGCTCAAACTTACAGCACAACCCACTACTAACTCGCAATTTTTTCTCATGTATATATGTATATATTTTACATTTAAATAAATTCTTAAGAAAAATTGTTTTGATTTAAAACACACATTGTATTTTTGGTTATTTAAGGAAATCTATTTTAAATATATATGTTTTAATTTTTGTTTTTCATTTATCAATGTCCCCGATATCTGAACAAAGCATATTTTTTATAGTTATTCTTAGAATTCTTCAGACTAATCATATCATTCGTTTTGTCAAGTTAGATTTATCTAATTAAATAATGTTTTTATTAGAAAAGAGTCTTATAAAAGAGACAAAAAAGAAATTGAAAATAGAATCTTGTACGTAAACTCAGAGGTGGTATAACATTTCATAAGTTAATTTTTGTAAATTCTAACAATTGCAAATGAAAATATATTCCGTGATACTTTATTTTAGAATATCTTTTCTATCCTTTAAAGCATTTGAGTAATTGAATGATCTTTATTCGTTTGTTATTTGTCTCTTCAGTTTCAACCCAAGCATTAGGGTTATGACCGTGGAGGGGTGACGGAACGGGGTATTGTCGGTGAAGGGTCTAAAATCATGCAGAGACAGTGCTTCATATAAAAGAATTAATTCGATTCATTTTTATTTAAAAATTGATTCTAGAAAAATAGGTTTGACTTAACTACGTCAATCAATGTGTATGGCCTGGTAAACCTGGAAAAAGCATCCCAGGAATATTTGTAAGAGCATCAAAAGCTTTCTGGACATAAATCTTGAGGTTCATATTCTAATGAATCTGTAGAGGCTGCATTCATAATATAACTTTATATTTTTGGCTCGCAAAATTTATATTTATTGATTAAAAATATAAGTAACAAAATCTGATAACCAGTTCTACTAATGTCCACACTCGTGGAAAGGGCACACAAAAAATCTCAATTTGGAACTCTACGAAGATAAATATAGTTTGCAACACACTCATAAGTATAAGCGAATCACTTCATTAATATCATTGTACCAAATGCTACCTTTCTCAAATCCTTTTCCATATTTAACAAAAAAAAAAATACAAGTAATTTGGCAAATAACAAGTAACTATATATGCAAGTCAATTACAATATTGTTTTTTTATTTCTTAAAGTCGTAAGACATGACATAATATTATCTTTCTTTTTTTTTTTTACTATATGATGCATTTTTCTTTTGTAGTTTATTTCACTGTCACAAAAGATGAGAATAGTTTAGATAGTGTGTTCAGTCTCATCTTCGTCCTAACTTGGTTTGGTCTTTTTCTTAAACGAGTGGGGCTGAGTCTAATTTTTTTATCTAGTTTCACTTGTCTTTAGCCCATCTTTTATTGGTTGAGAATAGTTCAGACGACCTCTTGATTTTGTTTGATTCATAAATGAGTTAAATCTAGTTTAATTTTTTATCCTATTTCATCAGGCGAGTCAGTTTTAATATAATTTTTTAGCCTATTAAACTTGATATTAAAAATGTGATAAAAGTAGTTTTTGATTTAAATAAAAAACTACTTACAACTACACCACAATATTCATTTATTATAAATACCATAAAAATATTTATATTTAAAATAAATATGTCTTAAAATTAATAGGCTTTACAAATAAACCTTTAAATAGATTAAATAAAAAAAAAAAATATTCATACAATGTATATTCAAGGTTTTATTGTTTCTAATGGTACATACTTTATACGTTAAAAAATGATATTTTTTTTTTT
This sequence comes from Hylodesmum podocarpum, assembly GCA_026586105.1. Taxonomy (NCBI): domain Eukaryota; kingdom Viridiplantae; phylum Streptophyta; class Magnoliopsida; order Fabales; family Fabaceae; genus Hylodesmum; species Hylodesmum podocarpum. Next base: position 1,455,980 of record JALJEV010000493.1, on the reverse strand, counting down.
TTCTGTTTTCATTGTTAAAGGGAAGTTGAGAAAAATATAGAAAGATGTTTTGTCCAAGAAAAATAGTTAAAAACATTCCCATTAAAAAATAAACTCTAAAAAACTCTCCTGACATGATTATTCTGATTGAGAAAAAGTATTCAAATTGTAATAAATTAATTTATGCACTCATTCTTTTCATGATAAGATATTTCTTTTGATGTATAATTACTATATATTAAATATAATTACCGAACTAAACGTTATAAGGCAAATATGATATTAAATATAAATAATTTAATATCAGAGAGTTAAAATTAAAATGTACCTACAAATAAAATTTATTTATAAAAATACTCATAAATATTAAAAATATGTAATCTAAATACAGTTCAAAAACAAAATTCTCAATTTATAAAGATACGTCAAAAATAAAACAAAAATATGTTTTTAAGCATGTACTCAAATGAAGTTTAATTTTTATATAACTTTTTAGCTGTTAAATATACTTTCTTATATCATGTTGTCGTTATTTTACACTTCAATTTAAATAATGAAATTTCACGTAAGAAAGAAATAACGACAAATAACATGATACAAATATATTATATGTCTGATTTTCTATTACGATTAATTGTATAATTTAATGTGAATTAATTATTAATTTGATTCCTAAATTATTATTTTTTTTCCCTAATTATTTCCTAAAACATTAAAATTTATACAAATAATTATAAATATTAAATATCATACATATTACACATATAACTTCTCAAATATTAAAAAAATTCAAATTAATCTCTCAATTTTTCAAAGATTAAATCAATGACTTAATGAACTTTTTAAAATTTTAGAGAAATTTGTATAATTAATTTCATAAATTTAAATTGGTTATTTATTAAAATTTATTATAAACGGTCAATAGAAAATTTTCATGAAGAGGTTAAATAGTTTTCTTTAACCTAAGATTGTCATAGTAATTTTGTATTTTGATTCTGGACACCTAATTTTGTATTTTCACTTGTTGAATGGTAAAGAAATTGAACTTGATGAGACTTAAGTGATCAATGATAACTTAACTCAAAACCATAAGATGAAAATCAAAAGACCTTTCTTTGATGTTTTGAAATTAAGACAAAGGTCTTCAACTCCAACGATTGTGACTCAAGAACCTGCTATTGTTCAAGAACAAACTATTGTTCAAGAACAAGTTGTTGTTCAAGAAGAAGTTAATGAACCAATTATAGAAAAATTACAGCAACCTTTGAACACAATGCAAAAGCCTCTTAGAAGTTTTACTCGAATGCATTGTGTACCTAATAGATTAAACTTATTAGTACAAGATGACATGTTAAATGAGGTTTATCATGATAACGATGACCCCAAGAGAGACCATGAGAATCTTGGATTGTGACAAATGGCAAAAAGCCATGGAATCCGAAATAGAATCAATGAATATCAACAAAGTACAGACTTTGATTGAAGCTTGAAAGGATATAAAACCGATTGGTTGTAAATGGGTTTACAAGTAAAAGATTGGAGTACATGGAAAGCTCGAGACTTATAAAACTTGCCTTGTTGCTAAAGGATATCGTCAAAAGGAAGGGATAGATTATGACAAAATATTCTCTCTTGTGGCAATGCTCAAATTAATTCGGATTCAACTTGCCATTGCATCATACTATGATTATAAGATATGACAAATGGATGTGAAAATAGCTTTCCTTAATGGTGAGTTAAAAGAGGAAGTGCACATGCACAACCCGAAGGATTCATATCACTTGCCGATTGCAATAAAGTTTGCAAGTTACAACGATAAATTTATGGATTGAAACAAGCTTCTAGAAGTTGGAACATTCACTTTAACAAAACAATTGAAAGTTTTGATTTTGTTAAGTGTGAGGAAGAACCATGTGTCTACAAAAAGGTTAGCGGGAGTGCAATCATTTTTTTAGTGTTATATGTAGATGAAATATTACTAATTGGGAATGATATACCAACATTGCAAGACACAAAGATTTGGCTGTCGGAACAATTCTCCATGAAGGACTTAAGCAGTCTATATTTTAGGAATAAGGATTTATAGAGATAGATCTAAAGATTAGTAGGATTCTCCCAGTCGGTGTACATTCATACCATTTTGAAGAGATATAACATTAAATATTCCAAATGAGACTATTAGCCTATAGGTGTTGGAATTACTCTTAGTAGGGAGAATTGCCAAAATCTCATGAAGAAAGAGAATGCACGAGTAGAGTACCATATGCTAGTGTAGGGGGAGCTATCATGTACATCATGACTTGTACATGTCCTGTTGTTATTTATGCTCTAGGTGTAACTAGTCAATATCAAGCAAACCCGGTGAGGAACATTAGAAAGTGGTTAAGACCATGCTTAAGTACTTAAGAAGAACTTAAGATCAATTCCTTATTTATGGAGACTCTGAATTGAAACTACAAGGTTATACTAACGCAAGTTTTTCATTAGAAAAAAGATGATAGCAAATCCATCTTAGGGTATGTTTTCATTTTAAATGGTGGTGCAATAAGTTGGAAAAGTTCCAAGCAAGCTACGATAGCAGATTCAACTACTGAAGTAGAGAATATAACGGCAAGTAAAGCCGCTAAAGAAGCTGTTTGGATGAAAATTTTCATATCTGAACTTGGTGTGGTTCCTTCAATAGAAGATCCAGTTCCATTATTGTGCGACAATAATGGGGCTATTGCTCAAGCAAAAGATCACACTAGAACTCTAAACATGTTGTTGGGAACTCAACCGACCTGAAACAAGTATAAGGAAAAAAAAGAGCACACACAAATATTTAACGTGGTTCGGTGTCTCAAGACCTAGTCCACGATCCCACTGAGATAAAATTCACTTTTTGTAATTTTAGAACGGAAAAATTACAAACCCTTCTTATATATAATTTTTCTAGCAAAAATTATAAACTATTTCATGTATAATTTTTCTGGCAAAAATTACAAACCTTCCTTGTATAATTTTTTCTGGCAAAAATTACAAACCTTTTTGCGTGTAATTTTTTCTAGCAAAAATTACAAAACTTTCGCATGTAATTTTTTCTTGCAAAAATTACAAACCTTTTTCATGTAATTTTTTCTGCCAAAAATTACAAACCTTTCACATGTATTTTTTTTTAGCAAATATTACAAACTCTTCTATAGTGTTTGACACACACTACCTAAAACCTAATACACTCCTTTACTAGATTTAAGGATGTGGTGCAAGTGAAAAACCTATCACTCTACTACACATATATGTCTTTCACCTTTTTCTCTTTCTAACGCTCTCTAATGTGGGACTTTGAATTAACACAAGACACAACAATTACAAACCTTTCACATGTAATTTTTTCTGGCAAAAATTACAAACCCTTCCATAATGTTTGACACACACTACCTAAAACTTAATACACTCTTTTCCTAGATTTAAGGATGTGGTGCAAGTGAAAAACCTATCACTCTACTACATATAATGTCTTTCACCTTTTTCTCTTTCTAACGCTCTCTGATGTGGGACTTTGAATTAACACAAGACACAACAAATATCTCCTTAATTCAAAGTCATACACTTCTACAATGATATTTCCTTACATTAAAACTAGCAAAACTCTTCTGGAGTGATCTTCTCTTGCAACTGTAGAATCTTCTGACTTCTGGAGCGTTCTCCCTTGCAGCCAAAATTTCTGACGAGCAAAATTCTTCTTCTCCTTCAAGCTCTGTATTGTTCTTCTGATGTGAGACTTTGATTACATCCCAACAATATTCTGTGAAAGTATCACTCGATTAGAGAGATTATAGAATGTTGTGACGTTAAGATTGAAAAGGTCGATGGAAAGGAGAATGCAGCAGATATGTTCACCAAAGCGCTTGGCATAAAAGAGTTTGACAAGCACAAAAAGGAATTAGGAATGAAATTCATGAATGATTGACTTTAGGCAAGTGGGAGATTGTTGGGAATAAATTCGTATGCCCATGATCCAAGTCTTCATGAAATCAATTCAAACAATAATGTATTATTTTACTATCATTTGATTAAGTAGTTAATTTGATAATATCCTCGATTAAAATTAAAGACTTGTTATTATAATAGAGATTATGATAATGAGAAACAAGTTTGTTTTAATTTTAATATAAATCGTTATTGATCATAAGGTTATTGAAAATAGGACATCAATAATTCATAATATTAATATATGTGATATAATTTATTAGAAAATATTAATAGATCTCATTTATTAATTCACATGTATAGATGAGTCACATGTTGATGTGATCATTGAACTGACTCAATTAAAATTTTCTAATGGTTAAAATTTACCATAATCTGTCAATAGAAAATTTTTAAGAAGAGATTAAATAATTTTCTTTGACCTGAGATTGTCATAATAATTATCAGGTTATTTATTGTATTTTGATTTCAGACACAAAGTGCTTTCGAGCACTTGTTAAATGTATGTTGGTTATGATTAAATACTTGTAGACTTAATAATTAATCAAGAATGGATCCATCAACTTTTAGTAATGAGTTTGAGTTCTATGAATAAAATTATACCATGTCAAGAAAAATTAAATAAATGAGAAATGAGTTTCTTTGGTCATTATAAATTAACTCAAAAGAGTTTGACAATAATACCATACTTTAGAGTTAATCCAGAACTGTAAAGATAGAAGAAAATATTATGCTACTCTTCTAATGGTTTTTGAAAGTAAAATGCTACTTCATGCTATCTGGGCGTTAAGGAAGTTGCTAAATGTTTATCTTGATTAATATATTAATTTGATTGATATATTACTGATATATTACCGGTTTAGTATTAAACTTACGGGGATCACACACAAACGAGTGTTACTGAAGAAATTATTCTATTATTTGATTATTAATTAAATTAGAAAATGTAATATGATCAAATGATTAATTAATTTCTTATGTGGAATATTATTATATTTTTGGTAGCACTAGAAATATGAATAATATGAAAGATTTGGTGAAAGAATAAAAACATGAATGATTTTCTATTTGGAATTTGAGTTGAAAAAAGTGCTAATTGGTTAGCAATAAAAGATAAATATTTGTTATCTTTTGACTTGTTCAATTATTTCAATTTTAAATTACTAATCCATTAGACATAAAAGATAAGAGATTTGTTATATTTTGATTTAGTTAGTTATTTCAATTTTGAATGGCTAATCAGTTAGCAATGAAAGATAACAATAAATAATATATTCTATCAAATAATTTTGATTTGATAAAATATTTGTTATCATTGACATGCTATAAATATAGCCTTAGGCTAGCTGCTGAAAAGAGAATGATACAACAAACCCTATTATTATCTTTAATTTTATTTCGAATTTCTCAATTTATAAATGATTGTCTTTTATATATATATATATATATATATATATATATTTCTCTCTCTTATCAATTTATAAATGATTGTCTGATTATTTATATTACTGAAGAAATATGTAGAGTAGAAATATTTACATTGTCTGATTACATGTAGAGTCTTTACAGTCTTTACATTATTGAAGAAATATTTTGATTCAAAAACTCGTCAACTGGTACATATTGACACCTATTTACATATAGTTTAAATATAAAATTAATCCTTTTATTTCACAACATGGGTAAGTGAACAACTTAGTTCCTAAGGTGTAATTTATATTCTTTATTTATTAATATCAACTTTAAACTGATAGTTCAGATGTGACAAAAGGAACAACATTTCTTCAGTGAAAAAAAGACCAGCGCATCCTTATCGAACCAAAGGCACGAGAATGTACTCCACGAGATGTAGCTGTAGGATGAAAGAAAATCACACAATGCATAAGTAACAAGAGCTAAAAGCATGTACTTCAATTAATATGCACAAGAACAACTATTTTTTGCTCGATTAATTTTGTCTCTTTACAATAATCAAATCAAACACATTTCAAACAAACATATCTAAAATAAATATTTGTGATGAAATCAGAAGGCCTAGTTTGGATTTAGTTTACATAACTTATCAAATCCCGCTATTGTTAAAACCTTTCAAAAAAAATAAAATTGTTGAGGTGAGATGCATATGCAGAGAAAATAAAGAAATGAATATTTTAAAATGAACATGATATTGATTCATTCATAAAAAAAATTAACTTCATTCTTAATAAAAGCTGGTAAATTAGATGGTCATCTCCTTTGAAGAGTTATTTTATAAAAATCATTATTTAACTATATGAGTTATTTTAGAAAAATCATTATTTAACTATATATGTATGAATTTTGAAAATTATTTTCTTGAGATATTAAATAACTTAAAAGGTTAATTATTACCTTCCAAATAAACAAATAAAAAGATTCTACAACTGTTTTACTGTTCAGGTCTGCAGACTTGGCACGATACCAAAGGAGTGAAGCTAATAAAGCATGTCCCAAAATCTGCCACATTAAAAATGAGAATAAACTTCGAACTCTATTAAAATGATTAAATATATGTTCATATTCAGTAAAATCTATATTATCGTAGACGATAATTTAAAAATTTATGTAACACTTAAAGTTGTCATCAAATAAACCTTTTTCAGGCTTTTAAGAAACAATTGAAGAAGAGAATAGAGTTGCTAAATTTTGATAACCAACCAATTATTGCAACCAAAAAATGTAAATTCAAATGGAAAGAGTGAGTATAAATTGAATTTCTTGTCTCACTATTTTAGAAACTTAATCAAAATCACATTCAAATCCTTTATAGAAGAAACTGGTAAAAATTGAAAATTTACCACAAACAACATTACAAAGTCATCTTTTGGATATTTTACACTCTTTGGAACTCTACTATTAACCGAAATTTATTAAAAATCATTAATGTTAATAGATCTTACTTCTCAATTAATGAGTCTTTCAAGAACTAGTAGTTTTGAAAAAAAAAATTAACCACTCATACGTGTAATAGAAAATGTATATATTGTTAACCCTCAAATAATATGATTACAAGAATTACCGTGATTAATTTACTCCATAGGCTTGAAGATGTTGCTCCCACTAGAATTGCAACCCCATAGCCTATTTCAAGAAGTGAAACACTAATCCAGAATACCTAAAGAAAAAAAGGAAAAAAAGAAAGAACTTAAGAATTTAGGGAGAAATCTTGGTAATGCCCCAACAAATTCTGTAAGATTCAATGAGAAGAACATACCCTCTTCGGACCCAAACGCACTGCTAAAGATCGAATGCCAAATTTTTCATCTCCTTCCATGTCAGGTATATCCTATACAAAAGTCAGCAAAAGGAAATGTTTTATTTTGACACTTGGTACACAAGCATATAATTTAAAGAAAACATAAAATTTTGTCCTTTTACCTTGAACAATGCTATAACTGTATTTACGATGCTAGAGAAAACAATAGAAAAAAACAATGATCTTGGAAACATAATTGGTCTCTTGAACACATGAGTCTGCACGTTTAATTTGACGTAAAATCATATATTAGCAACCGAAAATCATTTCACTCGGTAGTTTGGGATAATTTATCATTAATTCAACTAAACCAACATAAAAATTTGGATAAAATTAAAGATTTATTGTTGTAAAGACGTGTATACAGGCTAATGTATAGACAAAGCCACCTGCATGTGATGAAAAAATGCAAGTTGTTGTATTATTCCTCGATCAAGTACATAGTTTATGGCCGTAAGCTCTGTAGATCTCTTCCATCTCAATAGAGGCAGCTGTGAATTTTTAGAGAAATAAAAACAATGTGATCATTATCAATTAAAGTTTCCCAATTGAGCCTTTCAAGTTGCTAAAATTCAAATCTAAGTTATGGAAAAGTATGTTTAAGTTCTTAAGCCCTTTGATCTAATATTTTATAACAGTTATTGCATACAGTTTATACTAGACATACTATTGTTCACTAAACTAGTATATAAAGCATGTACAATACTATTCTAGTTCATATTGAAATAAATATTATTATACCATGATCCTCAGTAATTTTGCCTCAAATAATCTAAAGTAAAAAATAAAAAAGAAATTTAAATGTCATCCAAATGACTCACATTGAGTGAATAGGCAGATTGAAAAATAAAAGTGGATAAAGTAGCCCAAAACAATGGCGGTGAACCAATAATCCATGCAAGCCCAAAACTCTGAAAAGGAGAATCAAATGATAAGCCATCGTAAACCTAGTCAATAAATCTTTAACATATCACTAGAAAAAGTACAACTAAAAATTGAAATTATTTCGATTGTACGTTGTCTTTAATTAATATTCACTATTCAAACTATGCTGTGTTAGTTCAATCACTAGGACCAATGTAGTAAATTAAAATTACATAATAAGATTTTTACTATATGGATAAAAATAAATTATTTTTATGCTATATATTTTGGACAGAATAGATAGTCTGATAACTATATTAGACCATTTTAAAAGAACATAATATTTTTAAAGATGTGATGCTTATTTTTTTTTAAAAAAAAGTATATTTATAAATAAAGAGAACATAAACAAAAGGATAAAAAACGAAAAACATCTTGATATCAATATGTATAAATTTATACTAAATAATTGGTGAATAATGGAAGAACTTCTTGGTTCAATAAAATCAACAAAAAGTTATATTAATAATGTCAAAAATAAAGTTGGAAATATTATTTTCATCAAAGTTTTTAAAAAGAACAATTTTATTTATAATACCATAATACAACTTGATACTGTAATAATGACACCAGTTGTAAAAGAATACTCTCCTGATGCCAATGGAAGATATGGCTTGTTTATCTGCATGGAACATGTAGCGTAAATCATTATATTATTTTGTCAACCTAAAAAGTACGCAATAAAAAGTTGCTTATTTTTTAATCATATTTGTTACAAATTTATTAAAAATTATACTTATTAATTGAATTAAAAAATATTAAGATTTATATTGTACCTTGTAAAAGTATAGCTTCCAAACTATTATGCTTATATAAATGAATTTTATCGACCACATTCAAGAAGTAATTTCAATCTAAAAATACTTAAAAATTATTTTTCATAACCCAAAAATATAAAATGATAGAAACAGAAATAATTTATGTTGATTTTTTAATTTGAATAATTTTAATTACTAAATAAATAAATATTATTTTTTTCTTATTTTTTCTGCATAAATTCAAACTGACCCATATATTTTTTCATTTATGAACTAATTTTCATACCTTATCTATTTCCACGTCTGCTAATTGATTCATGCCAATAATACAAATGTACATGGGACAGAGAACTGCCATGGCCTGAAAAAGAATGAGTCCCAAGTATTAATAATGTTAAGTAAATTATAGGGCAAATAGCATATATTAGCCATACCAACAAATTTGAGTACCCACCTTCAACATGCCAATAAAAAATGTGGGAGAAATATCTGATAATTTCTCCACAGCAACGAGAGAAAGGGAAATTATGTTATTTACCTATAAAAACACAGACAAATTAAGTAAATCTTTCAAAAATACGAAGAATATGATACTTTTCTCTTTTCTAAAATCAGAGACAGAGGTTCATGTAAAAGAATAAGATTAATTTTATTTAAAAATTGATTCTAGAAAAATAGGTTTGACTTAACTGTGCCAAGCATTCCGAATGGCCTGATAAACCTGGAAAAAGTATCGAAGGAATATATGTTAGAGCCCCAAAAGCTTTTTGAAGTAGGAATAGGATCTTCAGGTTCAGATTCAAATGATAATTCTTCAGGGACAGTATTCACAACATCATTTCTGCCACATTCTTTACGTGTGGATCCTACTCCAATGCCTTTGTAGCGATCTTTCAAATAATGTTGATGCTTCACGATGATATACTCATTTTGGATTTTCTCAGTTTTATACCATGAAGCTTTTGTTACGTAAGAACCTATACCATGAAATGTGAAATGTTAATCACTGGCACCATCACCTCAAAAAGAGGTATTTTTTTTAGTCCTTTGGGGTGAAAATAAAAAGGGTAAGTCACCAATTTCTCGTTTTAATTCTCATTATTCAATATCCTATATGGTTGCTAAAGTAAAGAAAAAATATTTAATACTCCGAGACTAGTTAAACACTCATATATCCAATTGGTCTCTGAATTTTCCCAAAAATACATTACCTTAGAAATTAAAATATAGATATTCAATATTTAAAATTTCTAGTATAATTTATTATTAATTCAAAGACCATTTAGAAAAGGGGTAATAATCGACTTTGTGAATAAAATTAATAGTTTATTATAAATATGTTTATCTGGTAATCTGTTCTATTGTTCACGTTCTTGGAAAGGGCACACGAAATAAAAAATTGCCACTCTACGGAGATATGTCTTAATTGTAATTGCGACACAACACGCTAGCTTTCTCAAATCCTCTTTCCATATTTTACAAAAACGAAATACAAATAAGTTGGAAAACAACAAATAACTATGCAGCCCATAACCATATTGCTTTTTATTTCTTAAAATTTCAAGATATGGTCATTATACAATTTTCATACTTAGAATTTTTATATAATTAAAGATCTTTCATAGACTTAAAAATAAAATTATAATATAATATAATATATAACTAGAGATATCCTTCATTTTATAACCTAATTTTATCTTAATGATAATTATTAGGTCTACCAAGATAACAGCCATAGGCAGTCCAATAACAGTTTGGTAGTAACAGCTAGTGGGTGGTAGCTTGATAAGCTACACTTTACAAAACTACTTTCATTTTTTTAAAAAAAAATGTGGGTTATAATCTAATTTAATTTATTAGTGCAAAAAAGGATTTTAATGACAGTTAAAAATAGCCTTTTATTACAATTATTCAATCCTTATTGCATTGTTTGTATTCGAAGACTGATGCTGGCTGTGTTGAAATATATATATATATATATATATATATATATATATATATATATATATATATATTCCAGAAATGTTGCTCATTGGAATTTCGTGACATTGAGCAGCATTTCCAAAGGATGCAACAACGCTTTTACCAAAATAGATTCAATGACCCAAGTCTTTTTAATTTTATCTTATATGGTTTCTATTATTATATATAGAGACTATCTGTATTGTAATGGATCATCGAGGTTGTCGCGCGTAGATGTGGGGCTTTTATCGTACACATGATGGGCAAGAGTTGGGATGTCTAGAAACCGTCATTCTAGAATTCCACATATTGTGGCGTGTTGCGTTTTTTAAATAAGTGGGGTTGATGGTTGCAATATATGAGCCTTTAACATATTTATATTATTTCCAAATCTTTCCAAATTAACATGCATGCTAATAATTATATGTTGGTCATCCTTTTCTCCGGTACCAGCTAGGGTGCAATTTCTTTTGTAACGATTGTTTTTTTATACGCAAATTAATGATAGTTATTCAAATTGTGATATACTTTGCGGATGTTATGACAAACTTGTTATATCTTCGTTAATACTTGTGACTTTTAATAAGACTTTAGGATGGCTTACGGTCAACGCCCTTTAAGAATTGTCTCATGTTCTATACGCGGTATGATATTCACATCAACCACCCATTCTTATAGGTTATCATAGTCATGTTAGGTTGGTCCTTAGGAATGTGCGAGCATGCCCTCGATCAGAGTAAAATACGTCGTTGAAATGTATAGCATAAACCTGTCACACGCTCCCGCTTAGTCAACTAGATAAGGTATAAATAATTAATCACTCCTATTTTTACTAAACATGCATCGTCCACTTCCTAAAACTAACTTAAGCATCGAATAGTTCTTGTAGGTATCTCCCTCCGGACAAGACGATAACTAAGACTTGAAAAAACTCATTCAAACAGTTAGAATAAGACCAAAAACCATTAACAACTCCCTAGTCTATCCACCTCAACCATTACAGTTCGTCCACGTCAGCATCTAGTTCTCAGAAAGAATATTTAGCGCCCACCATAGGGCCCTAATAAAAATTCCCCAGGACCACGTGACCTCTTATGGTAAATACAAGGAGCCAGACAGCTTCAACCTCACTAGGAAACATGAATAATGCTTTACTAGATGCCCTAAAGGCACACATCGGTTTTGATGGAGTCCATCACCAGCTAGGAAAAGACATGCAAAAGCTGAAAACCCAGCACCAAGTTGAAGTACAACACTTTCGAGAACAACACAGAAAGGAAATTAGCGCTCTCAAAAATCAAATATCTAATTCTCAGCCCACCATGCCTAATTCTCCCCTAAGGTTGAAAACAACCACTCTCAACAAAACAAGGAGCATCCAACGCCCAGTACCCCCTAAATGTCTGTCCAGAAAGCACACATACACAAGCCAGTTATGTCACCAACAAATCCCTTTCAATGCCATACCCATACAACAAAACCTAAACATACAGGGCTTTCAACTTTCCATCCTTTCACATCAAGTATTGTGCAAACTCGATTACTCGAAAATTGGAGATGGTCGAGTTTAAACAAATATGAAGGAACAACTGATCCCACAACCCACGCTAAAGCCTAACTCACATATGTCGAGCTGGTGTCAGATGACCTAAGGATACGTTGCTGGTTTTTTTCCACCCTCAAGGGCATAGCCCTTTAATAATATCATTCACTCCCCTTGTTTGTGGACTTGTTCGACACCTTGTGTGCTAGATTTATAGCACAATTCGCTGATTGCAAGCCCATCACCACAAACTCTCCCTCCTTACACTGCATCGTGCAAGGAGATAACGAGACCTTAAGAGACTTCATGACAAGGTTCTCCAAGGCGACAATGAGTATCTTAAACCGTCACCCAGTTGTGGCAATGCATGCCATCAAGGTCGGACTCTGACCTAGACCATTCTTAGATTTGCTTCGTGCTAGAGCCACCCTAGAATATAGACGAACTTAGAGCTCGAGTTGCCCGTTTTATGAGTATAGAAGAAAATGTAAGGATGAGACAGAAGTCCAAAGAGATAGTGCGGGTCCCAAATTCTGATCACCCTAACATGGGCTCTTAGCAGAGAAGAACGAGTAGGTTTGATAGTTATACCTCCCCTTTAAATGCTAATCGTGAAAGTTGTACTAAGAGAAACGTTCAACCTTGAGTTGTTCCGAGTACTAATACCTAATCCTTCTTCTCATGATGTCGACCCTTCAAAACATTGTAGTTACCACCAAAATCGAAGGCACACCATCGAAGAGTGCAATAGGGTGAAAGACCTCATTGAGGAATTGATAAGATCTGGAACGCAATCACACTTTGTTTGAGGAGAAAATCAGAAAGGACAAAACTGAAGTTCATGGAAAAGGACAAGGGTGTGGTTCACGTTAGGGACCATCCTTTGATGGGAAAAAGCCAAGATTGGCCACAGTCTACTTCTTGTGGAGAGCGACCCCAAAAGAATCCAAATGATACAACAGGAACAATAAACACAATAGTCGAAGGTTTTAGAGGGGGAGGAAGCACAAAAATTGCTCGCAAAAGACACTTGAAGAGTGTGAATTCGGTACATTGCCTCCAAGCCAGGACTATGCCTAGCATCACCTTCTCAAATGCGAACTTCAGCACTAACAATCCTAACCAGGGCTATCGAATGGTAGTCACAACTATCATTGCTAATTGGAAAGTGGAGAAAGTATTGATTGACCAAGGAAGCTCAGTACTAGTCGACATGCTCATGTGGCTAGTTGGCATGACAGACATGTCACATCCTTATTAATACTTGCAGCTTTGACAAGACTTGAGGTTGGCCTTTAACAGGTCAAGGCCTTTCAAGAATCTCCCCGCGTCCTACACGTGGTCTGGTACCTTATCAAAGTAAGACACGCCGCCAAAACATGTGGCATAAAACTGTCACACGCTCCCACTTAATCAACCAGACAAAATATAAATACATTTTACTTTCATAGGAAGTTTCTTTAGGCTCAATCACTCCCAATTTTTCCTAAACATCCACAATTTTTTAAAACTAACTTAAACATTGAAGGATTTTAACAAATATTCCTTCCAAACAAGGTGACAACTACGACTTGAAATACTCACTCAATAAAACCATTAACAAAACTCTAGTCTATTCACCTAAGCCATTAGTGTTGGTCTTCAAAATATATATATATATATATATATATATATATATATATATATATATATATATATATATATATATATTAATTTTGTTAATCATCACAGGAGAATACGAAGACGTAAATCATAAATAATATAATTTTATTAATATTCTAATAAAATTATTTTTTAATTTCTCAATGACCACAGTCAATATAGCAACGGTCAGTATCTTTTTTATTATTATATATGTAGTATTATTAAAATAATTTTTGTCTAACAGAAATACTTGCGTAGTAACCTTTGGCGCATTTTGTACTCCTCCAGCAACTTCCAACTGCCAATGTCTCGACATGTTTGTAACAAAAAATATTTTCAGGAAAATGAACAAACAAACAAACATGTTAAAATTAATTTCTGTAATATATTACATAAAAATAGACTAATTTTCATGGCTTACCAGCTGTAATGGAAGAAGCTATGGGGAAAGAGCCAAAAAGAATAGAAGCCATTATTTGTCTTTGCTAACTTTACTGTGAACTTTTGTTTTTATGGTTTCATCCACCACGATAAACTCCAGCTTTATAGAAGAGGTTGATCTTTCCGTATGCATTTTGTGCGGATTAATTAATGTGATTAAACTCTCACGTAACATTATATAATTATATCCTAAGGTTGAACCTACCATATGCATTTCTTGTGGATTAATTAATGTGAGTAAACTCTCACGTCTCATCATATAATTAAATCCCAAGGTTCATCCTATATTTTTTTTCTTGTCGATTAGTTAATGGTCTTAATCAAACACGTCACATTATTTACTCAAACAATACCATTGTTGTTTTATATACGAAAGTAAGACTTTAAAAACTTGTTGAAACACACCCCATGACCCCACAATTTAACTCTAAAAAGCATTTTATCTGAAAGGGGGGAAAATGGAACAAGATAGTGAGAAACAAGATTGCTTTCTTTCATGAATTTATTATTTTCTCAATCGCTATCCAATATAGTGTGAGAAACGCAGCATGAATCAATTGCAATTACATGAAATGTGAAAGCAACTCCCAATTTGATTATTCTTTTATATGGTTTAGTAAATCACTTCATATAACACAGTCACATTTATTTTTAAATCATCTCATTTTCACTCTCCTTTTCTTCTTTATCTTTTTACTCCTTTATAAACACTTTCTTTATCAATGAACGCTTAAATTAACTTTTACGGAAAATATTTTAAATTGACTATAATAATATCAAATTCAAAAATTGAATATTCAATGGCGTTAAATACTTGGGAAAAAAATCCAATCTGACATTACATACATCAATGACAAGTCATTTATTTAGGCTTGGTCCACTCAAAACAGATGCTTATTATAACATTGTTTGATGTTTAAGTATTGACTATTAATAGTAGTTTTTTTACGGAGACAATTAACACAGATTAAATAAATTATATTTACATAATTTGACGAAATTTAAAGAGATATATTAATATAATATGTTTTATATAAATATATGTTTTTAAATCTTTAATTTTTTTTAAATTTTAGTCCCTCGAAAAATTTGTCATTATAAAGTCACATAATAAATAGAATATGTTTAGTTAGTCTAATAAGCATAAAAAATAAATTTTATGGTTAACAAGTGTTGAACCTCTTTTCTGGTAAGAATATTTAGGATATGTTATGAACAAAAATTTTTAAATTTTTTTAATTTATTCATAAAATTAGACAATTAATAATTAATAAAAATAAATAAAATATAATTTAGAATTAAGAACATTGCAAATAATATCAACATGAATAGTATAATATAAAATAATAGAAGATATAAGAAATGTAATCAATATAACAAATTAAATAACTAGCCGTGGATGATATTAACTTAGATATACTCTAATTGATGTATAAATGATACTAACTTAAGGATACTCCAATTACTTTTTATGTATTAAGCAAACATATTACCGTAATTTTTTAACTATACAACAAATATTTAGGTAAAAGGAAACACGACAAACCAAAATTTTGATAGGATTGAGGTAATAAAATGAAAGGAAGAACCATTATCAAACACAGTTGAAATTCATCCCAGGAATATTTGTAAGAGCACCAAAAGCTTTCTGGACATAAATCTTGAGGTTCATATTCTAATGAATCTGTAGAGGCTGCATTCATAATATAAATTCTTGCACATTCTTATATCTGGATGTTCCTGTGTCTCAGTGCCTCTGTAAGGAGGTTTCCGTGAGTCCAAATAATTGACGTGATCGAAAAGTGAAGATATTTTCTGTTTCTCCGATTTTTCATGTCGTCGGTTTCATGACAGTTGATGTAAAAGGTTATTTTTGCGTGCACCAAAGATATTCATTTTGAATTTTCTCAGTTTTATACCACGAAGATTTTGTTACGCAAGAACCTAGGATATCAATTATGAAATTCTAATTACTGGCATGACCTCAAAAAGAGGTTTCTTTTAAAGTATCATAATTAATCTCCTATGTGGCTCCTACAGTAATGAAAAATATTTAATATTCCTATAACTATTAAAACACTCATCCAATTGGTCTCTGACTTTTCACAAAAATACATTGCCTTAAAAATTAAAATGATAGATATTATATTAAAAAAATTTGTATATACTTTATTATTAATTTAAAGTCTATTTAGAAAAGAAAGTAATAATTTTGGCTCGCAAAATTTATATATATTGATTAAAACTATAAGTAACAAAATCTGGTAACAAGTTCTATTAATGTTTACGCTCGTGGAAAGGGCATACACAAAATCTTAATTTGGAACTCTACGAAGATAAATCTAGTTTGCAACACACTCACAAGTATAAGCGAATTACTTCACGTAAAATATCTCAAATATTTTTTTTTTAACGAGAGGCATATTATAATATTCTCATATTATATATATTATAATATAATATGTTCATATTATTCCAACATTTATGTATACGAAAATGTGTAACTAAACTGGCTTCTACATATATTGAGTATTTTAACATACATGCGGTGGGCAAGAGTTGAGATGTGTAGAAACAGTCATTCTCCAAATGTTGTGTTTTTTAATATATAAATGAGCCTTTAACATATTACATGGTTAGAAAGTGAGGATGTGTTTTGATTATTGTATACGCTAAATTCAACGAAGTGCATGGGGACCAAATCTTACATGTTATGCTTATAAATTATAATTATATGTTACTCATTCTTTTGTCGGCTACCAGCTAGGGTGCAAATTTCTTGTGTTTAAAACATTTCAATTTTTAATTAATTTTTTTTTTAAAAAAAACGTATTTGTACTATGTGTTATGGTTTCATCCACCACGATAGAAGAGGTTGATCCTACCGTATGCATTTCGTTTTAACACTATATACAAGAATTAAATAATGATTTTCCAAAAAAATTAGTTTTCGACACTAATTATTTTAATTGAAAAGATATTATTAATTATATGTATATAATTTCACAATTTATTTAATAAAATATAATAATAATTAGGTAAAAAAATTTGATGTCAATTGGATGATAATGTTAGGTAAAAAATAATTGAGTATAAATTTTACTTCTTGTTCATCATGTTTGTTATACTTTATTCAAAAATTTAAATTTCTCTTCCATAATTGACTAATAATAGAGAAAGTATGTTAACTTAAAAGCAACAGGAAAAGAGCTTATAATAATATTTTTGGCAATAACTTATGTTAATAGTCAGAAAATCCAAGTAATTTAAGAGACAAAATATGCGTCAACTTCTAGAAAAGAAATTTTATATACAATACATCATAACTTAGATATACTCTGATTGATATATAAATGATACTAACTTGGGTATTACTTTTTATTTTTTAACTATACATCAAATATTAGGTAAAAAGAAACAACAACAAACCAAAATTTTGATAGGATTGAGGCAATATAACGAAAGGAACCAGTTCATCAGGTTAGTGTTGTGGCTTTATAATGTAAAAATAAAAATGTGTTTACCATTTTTAAACAAAGTTGAAATTCATAATTAAGTATATTATGAAGAGAAACTCACCTAATGCTTTCATATTACAAGATCATCTAAAAAATTGATATAGATAATAATCACAAACAAAGTTTACACGTCTGTAATTTGTATTCTTTATTTACTAATATCAATTTTAAACTGATGGTTCAGATGTGACAAAAGGAACAACATTTCTTCAGTGAAGAAAAGACCAGTGCATTCTTATCGAACCAAAGGCACGAAAATGTACTCCACGAAATGTAGCTGTAGGATGAAAGCAAATCAAACAATGGATAAGTAATAAGAGCTAAAAGCATGTATTCCAATTAATATGCACAAGACAACTATTTTTGCTCGATTAATTTTGTCTATTTCAAAACGCTAGAAAAATCCATATATTTTCTTACAATAATCAAATCAAACACATTTCAAACAAACATAGCTAAAATATTTTTTTGTGATGAAATCAGAAGGCCTCGTTTGAATTTAGTTTACATAACTTATCAAATCCTACTATTGTTAAAACCTTTCAAAAATGAAATTGTTGAGGTGAGATGCATATGCAAAGAAATTAAAGAAATGAATATTTTAAAATGAACATGATATTGATTCTAACTTAAAAAAATTTAACTGCATTCTTAATACAAGTTGGTAAATTAGATGGTCATTTCCTTTGAGGAGTTATTTTATAAAAAATCATTATTTAACTATATATGTATGAATTATGAAAATTATGTTCTTGATATATTAAATAACTTAAAAGGTCATTTACCTTCCAAATAAACAAATAGAAAGATTCTACGACTGTTTTACTGTTCAGGTCTACAGACATGGCACGATACCAAAGGATTGAAGCTAATACAGCATGTCCCAGAATCTGTCACATTAAAAATGAGAATAAACTTCGAACTCTATTACCGTAGATGATAATTTAAATATTTATGCAACACTTTAAGTTCTCATCAAATAATCCTTCCTTGAAACAATTCATTTTGCGACTAATATATCAACACAAACAAATATAAAGAAAAGATATCTAGTGCAAAAAAAATTTGCTTTTTCAATAAGGTATTTCATAAATTTAGTACACTCCATACTCATGCGCGTTAATGGAAGAAAACCTCTTTTAGGCTTTTAAGAAACAATTGAAGAAAATAATAGAATTGCTAAATTTTGATAACCAACCAATTATTGCAACAAAAAATGTAAATTCAAATGGAAAGAGTGAGTATAAATTGAATTTCTTGTCTCACTATTTTAGAAACTTAATCAAAATCACATTCAAATCCTTTAGAAAAGAAACTTGTAAAAAATGAAAATTTACAACAAACAACATTACAGAGTCATCTTTTGGATAATTTACACTCTTTTGAACTCTGCTATTAATTGAAATTTATTAAAAACCATAAATTTGGATAGATCTTACTTCTCAATTAATGAGTCTTTCTTAAACTAGTAGATTACTCATAAATTTTAACCGCTTATAATGTGCGTTAGAGAATGTATATATTATTAACACTCGTATAATATGACTACAAAATTTACCGTGATTAATTTACTCCAAAGGCAGGAAGATGTTGCTCCCACTAGGATTCCAACCCCATAGGCTATTTCAAGAAGTAAAACACTAATCCAGAATACCTAAAAAAAAGAAAAAAGAAAAAGAAAGAACTTAATAATTCAGGGAGAACTCTTATAATGTCACAACTAATTCTCTGAGATTCAATGAGAAGAACATACCCTCTTCGGACCCAAACGCACTGCTAAAGATCGAATGCCAAATTTTTCATCTCCTTCCATGTCAGGTATATCCTATACAAAACTCAGCAAAAGGAAATGTTTTATTTTGACACTTGGTACACAAGCATATAATTTAATGAAAACATAAAATTTTATCCTTTTACCTTGAACAATGCTATAACTGTATTGACGATGCTAGAGAAAACAATAGAGAAAAACAATGATCTTGGAAACATAATTGGTCTCTTGAACACATGAGTCTGCACATTTAATTTGGCGTAAAATCATATATTAGAAACCGAAAATCATTTCACTCGGTAGTTTGGGATAATTTATCATTAATTCAACTAAACCAACATAAAAATTTGGATAAAAGATTTATTGTTGTAAAGACGTGTATACAGGCTAATGTATAGACAAAGCCACCTGCATGTGAAGAAAGAATGCAAGGTGTTGTATTATTCCTCGATCAAGTACATAGTTTATGGCCGTTAACTCTGTAGATCTCTTCCATCTCAATAGAGGCAACTGTGAAATTTTAGAGAAATAAAAACAATGTGATCATTATCAATTAAAGTTTCCAAATTGTGCTTTTCAAGTTGCTAAAATTCAAATCGAAGTTATGGAAAAGTAAACTAGTATCATATGTTTAAATTCTTATGCCCTTCCTCTAATATTTTATAACAGTTATTGCCTACAGTTTATACTAGACATAATATTGTTCACTAAACTCTTATATAAAGCATGTACAATACTATTGTAGTTGATATTGAAATAAATATTATTATACCATGATCCTTAATAATTTTGGCTCAGATAATATCAAGTAAAAAGAGGAAGTTTAAATGTCATCCAAATGACTCACATTGAGGGAATAGGCAGATTGAAAAATGAAAGTACATAAAGTAGCCCAAAACAATGGCGGTGAACCAATAATCCATGCAAGCCCAAGACTCTGAAAAAGAGAATCAGATGATAAAACCTTGTCAATAAAGCTTATCTTTAACATATCACTAGAGAAAGTACAATAAAAATTGAAATTATGTGTTAGTTTAATCACTGGGACCTTAAAGACATGTGCGATCAATGTAGTAAATGAAAATTATATAATAAGATTTTTACTAAATGGATAAAAATAAATGCACTATTTTTTGGACAGAATAGATAGTCTGATAACCATATTAGACAATTTTAAAAGTGTATAATATTTTTAGAGATGAGATGCATATTTTTTTTTTTAAAAAAAATTAACATAAACTCAAGGATATAAAACGAAAAACATATTGATATTAATATGTATAAATTTATACTAATTAATTGGTGAATAATGGAAGAACTTGTTGGTTCAATAAAATCAACAAAAACTTATATTAATAACGACAAAAATAAAGCTGGAAACATTATTTTCATCAAATTTTTTAAGAAGAACAGTTTTATTTATAATACCATGATACAACTTGATACAGTAATAATGACACCGGTTGTAAAAGAATACTCTCCTGATGCCAATGGAAGATATGGCTTGTTTATCTGCAACAAACATGTAGCGTAAATCAATATATTATGTATAAAATGATAGAAATAGAAATAATTTATGTAGATTTTTTAATTTGAATAATTTTAACTTCTAAATAAATATTTTTTTTCTTATTTTTTCCGCATAAATTCAAACTGACCCATATATTTTTTCATTTATGAACTAATTTTCATACCTTATCTATTTCCACGTCAGCTAATTGATTCATGCCAATAATGCAAATGTACATGGGAAAGAGAACAGTCATGGCCTGAAAAAGAATGAGTCCCAAGTATTAATAATGTTAAATAAATTATAGGGCAAATAGCTTCTATTAGCCATACCAACAAATTTGAGTCCCCACCTTTAACATGCCAATAAAAAATGTGGGAGAAATGTCTGATAATTTCTCCACAGCAACGAGAGAAAGGGAAATTATGTTAATTACCTATAAAAACACAAACAAATTAAGTAAATCTTTAAAAAATATGATACTTTTCTCTTTTCTAAAATCAGAGACAGAAGTTCATGTAAAAGAATTAGATTAATTTTATTTAAAAATTGATTCTAGAAAAATAGGTTTCACTTAACTGTGGCAATCATTGCGAATGGCCTGATAAACCTGAAAAAAGTATCGAAGGAATATATGTTTGAGCCCCAAATGCTTTTAGAAGTAGGAATAGGATCTTCAGGTTCAGATTCAAATGATAATTTTTCAGGGACAGCATTCACAACATCACTTCCGCCACATTCTTCACCTGCGGATCCTACCCGAATGCCTTTGTAGCGATCCTTCAGATAATGTTGATGCTTCACGGTGATATATTCATTTTGAATTTTCTCAGTTTTATACCATGAAGTTTTTGTTACGTAAGAACCTATAACATAAAATGTGAAATGTTAATCATTGGCACCATCACCTCAAAAAAAGGTATTTTTTAGTCATTTGGGGTGAATAAAAAAAAAAGAGTAAATCAATTCTATACCGATTTTACCTTAATTCATTGATCTTCACCTAGTCAATTATTAATCACCAAACTTTATATGCTAATCGAATTAAAAACATATTTGTTTATCAATTTTTCAGTGAGATCGACCGATTCAATTAGATTATCAGAACAACTCTTGAAAATGACAAGGGTTATAGCAAATTAAACAAATATACGTTTACGAAAATCACTACTCCCAGTTTTGCATCTTCTGGCCTCACATGGTACCATAGCAACAAAACTACTTACCAAGATATAAACTTTCAAGAATGAATGAATGAATGAAAGCAATATTTAAATTAATTTTTGTCGAAAATGGAAAAAAGGGATTGATATATTAGACATACTTGTATGGTAACTTTTGATGCTTCTTTTCCAGCAACTTCCAACTGCCATGTAAGTGAGAAAAAATTTCAGAAAAAAATGAACAAACCAAAGTAAATTTTGAGAAATATTACAAAAAAAGAATGGACCAATTTTCATGTCATACCAGAGGTAATGGAAGAAGATATAGGCAAAGCCCCAAGAAGCAAAGAAGCCATTATCCAGACTATAGATTATCAAGTTGATGGAGCTTGTTTGATTCTGTTTTCATCCAATGCAAGAAATTTATTCCTCACTAGAACACTTTATATACACAAAATTCATACATAAAAAATGTGAAAGAATTAATTGATGGTTTTCATCAGTCAAATTGAACGTTATATTTTTAATACATACATTAAATGTTATCTTTAACTGAACTCCTTCTAGATTGATCCTCTCCGTCAATACATACATTCAATGTTATCTTTAACTGAACTCCTTCTAGATCAGATCTAAATTGATTATTAATATTTTTAAGTCACATAGTTTCTATTATATTATATTTGTATTAACTTCTATGATTATTAAAAATTAGCAAAAAGAAGAGCAGCATATACTGTGTTTAGAATTTATTTAAAAAGATAATAGATATAAAAATTGATTATTAAAAAAATATGAAAAAAAAATAATAATGTAAGGAAAATGAGTAAATTTGATAGTTTTAATATTTTAAATAAACTTAAAATATATAACAAATTCACGAGTTAAAAAGAATAAAATATTTTATAAAAATAAATATGAAATTTAATTAAGTTTTAAATATTAAAAGGGTAAAATTGTCTAATAAAAATGTATTGATAGTCAGTGGCAGAGCTAAGTTTGACATGGCTCCCCAAATTTTTTTTAATTTATATATATATATATATATATATAATTATTTTAAATAAATTATAATTATAATTTTATAATTTTAAATAAATAATTATAATTATAATATTCCTAAAATAATTATTTTAAATAATAATTATATATATAAACAATAATTTATAATAATAAATGATATATATTATATATAATATAATAATAAATTTTAATTTTTGATGATTTTTTATTTTTGATTTATAATTTTATATCTAATTTTAAAAACATACCGTGTAAGTCTCCTATTTAAATGATTTTTAATTTTAAAATTTTTAATATTCATTTTTATTTTTAAAACCTCATCTAAATAATTTTTAGTTTTAAAATTTTTAATATTTATCTTTAATTTTAAACTTTTACTAACATATTATATATTTATTTAAAAAATTCTTAATTATTACAATAATTTTTAATTATTGATGATGTTTTTTTTATTACTTTATCTAAAAATTATAACAAAATTTTATAATATTCATCTGGTGAATCTTGAGAATAAAGCATTTTATGCAACTTTTTAGCTTTAAATGTAAATTATACTACATCCTTTACATTTTTTTTATGTTTTTAGATGTATTCTTACTTCTTTTACCTTTATATAAAATCTCATAGTTATTTAAAAAATATTACAACACGGATTACCCTCTCATCTTAATTTTACACATGATGAAAGGTACTTATCGAGTGCAATTCTACAATAACACCACGGTGTGGACGTAGTTTACTCTAGATAAATATGCGCCACTTTAGTTAGAACATTAAAAATAAAGTTAAAGTAAAAAATAACAACAATTTATTTTAGTGAGGGAGGAATAACACACAATGATCAATGGTGATATATATATATATATATATATATATATATATATATATATATATATATATATATATATATAGTTGTACTAGTATACAAGAATAAAAATGTTTTACCCTATTTAGAAATTTTTAAGTATTTCAGCGCAAGAATTTCTCTTATTTTACATTCTTAAATGTTATTTTATTTTATTAAATGTATATCCGTTGTATTGTGTTAATTTGACGTGACATTCATGTCATATTGTTAACAATTATATACATTTTATAGGTGATGTAATATTAACGTCATATTTGTAATTAATGTTATGTTAGAGGTTAGTCTAAAAAACTCACCATCAGCGTCAAACACATTTCTTATATTTACAAATATTATAATCCTCCTAGATCATCATAATATGTTAAGGTTAACCTAATTGATTAGCGCACATAGATTAAACATGTCAGCCCAACAAATACTTAGAGTCAGCCCAACAACGAATAGATAGAAAATCATCTTTCATAAAATATTTCTAGACTTACTTGCTACTCTTATGCTTTCAATTTCTTATTCAGGATATATACTAACTTAGGCTGCAAAATTTTTTTGCAGATATTATCTCCTCTAACATGGACCAAAACAAAACTTATCAATATATACGACGTGAGCTCGACAACCCTTACCGAATACTACTCCTCGGAGTATCCACGTCATCATACCACGTCTGAACGAAAGAACACCAATTGAATTATATATATACACTTCAATTAAATCAATTATATTTTTAATGTTACAATTGAGGTGATTCGATAATATATAATTGAGTGACAATTGATCTTTGCATCATCACCTGCGAATATCTGTTTTTTCCGCACCTAGCTAGCGCCTAGTCATCTCTGGCATTGCACAATTATCTTATGGCTAACTATTATCCAATCAACCAATAAAAATGGCATAGGAAAGAAAGTTGTATGTAATTATTGCCAAAAAGAAAAAACATTTAAAGTAGAAAATTTGAGTGATTGTCTGCTCCAATTATATACTATTATTATTTTGTTGCCCAGTCGAGCTCACTTATTGTTGTTTACCTCTGCTCTGCTATGGCAATCAGCATAGTCCTTCATTATTCTTTATTATACAATTGAGTATGGATCTATATATGTATGAAAATCGTTTCTTTTAGAGAAAAAGAAATCGAAGCTAAAGAGTAATGAGTTGAAATTGTGCCTTCGTGTCCCCCTACTTTGGTATGTCAACCCGAACTCGGAGAGCTCAATGGACCATGCCGTCATTCTTCCTGTTAGATCAGATTTTTGAAGGACTTGTTGTAAAGGATAGTCAATTCTCACGACGATGTCATGACTATAAAAGTAGTGTCGGAGACTTCGAGTCAAGAAAACCAAGGTCAGAATCAATTTTTCTATCACCTGATATCTTTCCACTGCGGGTTGGAGGGTGTGGCTGATGAAGTACACCGGATACTGTTGCTTCTCGTGTTCAATGGTGAGTACCGAACTCAATGTGGAATGGGCTATGAACAAGTACAAGTTCAGCTTTGTTGTTCAGGCCGAGTATCTAAGTGTGGGAATGGAGAAAATTAGTTTCTTGATTTCCTCAAAAGCCATCTGGCATTCGGGCTTCCATTTAAAACGCTTGTCCCCCTTTAGCAACTTAAAGAAGGGTCGTGTTTTTTCCGTTAATTTGGGAAGGAAAGGGGAGAGGGCGGCCAGCTTGTCGTTCAACCTCGGCAACTCTTTCAACGTTTCCGGACTCTTCATCTGTAATACCAATTCAGATTTATCTGGGTTAGCTTCTATCCCCTGGCGGTGATCATGAAACCTAAGAACATTCCGTCCCTGACTCCAAAGACGCACTTTTTAGGGTTTAGCCTTAGATTGTGAAGCCGGACTTTGCTGAATAGCCTTCCCAGGTTGGAGGGGTGATCTTTAACCAGATGCGACTTTACAACCATGTCGTCAACATAAATTTTTTTTTATATGTCCGATCTCTTCCTTAGACACCTTATCCATATGTCTTTGGTAAGTGCCCCGGCCAAAGGCATCACCCGATAAGAGTAATTAGCAGAGTTCGTCATAAATGTCGTTTTATCCTCGTCAAGTGGATACATTCGTATCTAGTTATACCTAAATAGGCATATAGGAAACTTAACATTTCGCACCCTGACAACCGATTAATACTCAGCAACGGATATTATCCTTAGGAGATGCTTTGATTAAATCGATCGGTATAGTCTGTACATATTCTCCATTTGTCATTAGCCTTCTTAACCATCACCATATTAGCCAGTCATGTACGTGATTTCCCAAATGAAGTGGCCTTCACGTAGCTTCATAACTTCTTGCTGGACCGCAACACTTCTTTCCTCCCCTAATTTTCTTTTCTTTTAGGACACCAGTCGTGCCTGGGGCAATATGGCAAGTTTGTGGCATACGAAGTCTGGGTCAATGCGTGACATATCGGCGACACTTCATGTGAATAAGTCCGCGTTTCTTCAGGAGTGCCTGTTCCAGATTTGATTTAGTAGGGTCATCCATCTGCCGACCCACTTTCACCACTTGTTCGAGCTAGGGTCCGATCTGAAGAGGAAAGGTGTCCTCATCGGCCGTCGGTCATTCCTCGCAGAATTTGGAGCGCGGGTTGAGGTCGATCTCTTCCACGTTGTTGCAGCGAGGTGTCTTATTTCGAGGGTTCTCTTCCCTTATTTCGAGGGTTAATCATTTGAGGGAATAAATGTTTTACATCTCACTGTATATATTTACGTAAACTTAACTCCTTTTATGGGTACGTCGTTGTGATTTTGACTTTATTTATTTCCACAAATTTATTTTAAAGTCACAGAATAAATAGAATAGGTTTATTTATTTTAATAACCATACTATAAATAAATTTCACGTTAACAAGAATTTTTTTTAAAATAATTTATTCATAAAATTGGACAATTAATAATTAATAAAATAAATAAAATTTAGTTACAAATTAAGAACATTACACATAATATCAACATGAATGGTATAATAGAAAATAATAGAAGATATAAGAAATGTAATGAATGTATGTAACAAATGATGATATTATAACGGATGGAATAACTAGCTGTGGATGATATTAACTTAGATGTACTCCAATTGATATATAAATGATACTAACTTAGGTATACTCCAAGTGGGATGATGTTAACATAGATATACTCCAATTACTTTTCATTTTTTAACTATACAACAAATTTTAGGTAAATAGAAACCGCGACAAACCAAAATTTTGATAGGATTTAGTGTTGCGGCTTTATAATGTAAGAACAAAAATGTGTTTACCATTATTAAACACAGTTGAAATTCATAATTAAGTATAGTATGAAGAGAAACTCACCTAATGCTTTCATGTTACAAGATCATCTAGATGTAGATAATAATCACAAACAAAGCTTACACGTGTGTAATTTATATTCTTTATTTACTACTTAATATCAATTTTAAATTGGTAGATCAGATATGACAAAACGAACAACATTTCTTCAATGAAAAAAAGACCAGTGCATTCTTATCGAATCAAAGGCACGAGAAGGTACTCCACGAAATGTAGCTACAGAAAGAAAGCAAATCAAACAATGCATAAGTAACAAGAGCTAAAAGCATATGCTCCAATTAATATGCACAAGAACAACTATTTTTTGTTCGATTAGTTTTGTCTCTTTCAAAACACTAGAAAATCCCTTATAATTTCTTACAATAATCAAATCAAACACATTTCAAACAAACATCTAAAATAAATATTTGTGAAGAAATCAGAAGGCCAAGTTTGGATTTAGTTTACATAACTTATCAATTACCAAATCCCACTATTGTTAAAACCTTTCAAAAATAAAATTGTTGAGGTGAGATACATATGCAAAGAAATTAAAGAAATGAATATTTTTTTTTGAAAAAAAAAGATAACTTCATTCTTAATACAAACTGGTAAATTAGGTGGTCATTTCCTGTGAAGAGTTATTTTATAAAAATCATTATTCAGTTATATATGTATGAATTTTGAAAATTATTTTCCTGTGATATTAAATAACTTAAAAGGTTAATTATTACCTTCCAAATAAACAAGTAGAAAGATTCTACGTCTGTCTTATTGTTCAGGTCTACAGACTTGGCACGATACCAAAGGAATGTAGCTAATAGAGCATGTCCCAAAATCTGTCACATTAAAAATGAGAATAAACTTCGAACTATATTTAAATGACTAAATATGTGTTCATATTCAGTAAGGTCTATATAACCGTAGATGATAATTTTAAAATATATGCAACACTTTAAGTTTTCTCATCAAATAATCCTTTCTTGAAACAATTCATGTTGCATTAATATATCAAGACAATCAAATATAAAGACAAGATATCTAGTGCAAAAAAAATTGCCTTTTTCAAGAAGGTATTTCATAAATTTAGTACACTCGATACTCATACATGAGCGTTAATGAAAGAAAACCTTTTTTAGGCTTTTAAGAAACAATTGAAGAAAATAATAGAATTGTTAAATGCTGATAACCAACCAATTATTGCAACCAAAGAATGTAAATTCAGAGAAGAAACTTGTAAAAAAAAATTAAAATTTACAACAAACAACATTACAAGTCATCTTTTGGATAATTTACACTCTTTGGAACTCTACTATTAACTGAAATTTATTAAAAATCATAAATTTTAATAGATGAATTAATCAGGCTTTCATGTGTATTAGAAAATGTATATATAGTTAAGACTCATAATATAATTACAAAAATTACCGTCATTAATTTACTCCAAAGGCTGGAAGATGTTGCTCCCACTAGAATTGCAACCCCATAGGCTATTTCAAGAAGTGAAACACAAATCCAAAATACCTTAAAAAAAGAAAGAACTTAACAATTTAGGGACGAGAACTCTTGATAATGCCACTACCAATTCTTAAGATT
Source organism: Hylodesmum podocarpum (assembly GCA_026586105.1). Classification (NCBI taxonomy): domain Eukaryota; kingdom Viridiplantae; phylum Streptophyta; class Magnoliopsida; order Fabales; family Fabaceae; genus Hylodesmum; species Hylodesmum podocarpum. The sequence continues at coordinate 1,426,734 of JALJEV010000493.1, read as the reverse complement.
CAATGAGAAGAACATACCCTCTTCTGACCCAAACGCACTGATAAAGATCGAATGCCAAATTTTTCATCTCCTTCCGTGTCAGGTATATCCTATATAAAAGTCAGCAAAAGGAAATGTTTTATTTTGACACTTGGTACACAAACATATAATTTAAAGAAAACATAAAAGTTTAATCCTTTTACCTTGAACAATGCTATAACTATTGCGCCGATGCTAGAGAAAACAATAGTAAAAAACAATGATCTTGGTAACATAATTGGTCTCTTGAACACGTAAGTCTGCGCATTCAATTTTGTGTAAAATCATATATTAGCAACCGAAAATCATTTCACTTGATAAGAAAGTTTCTCTGATGTATACGAAATAATTAAATTGTAGTTGATAGACAAGGTAATGTAAACTACTACTCTTAGCTAAAAACTAGCCATGAATAAATTAGTTTGTGATAATTTATCATTAATTCAACTAAATCAACATAAAATTTTGAATAAAAGATTTATTGTTGTAAAGACGTGTATACAGTGAAGAAATAATGTATAGAGAAAGCCACCTGCATGTGAAGAAATAATGCAAGTTGTAATATTATTCCTCGATCAATTACAAAGTTTATGGCCGTAAGCTCTGTAAATCTCTTCCATCTCAATAGAGGCAGCTGTGAAATTTTAGAGAAATAAAAACAATGTAATCATTACCAAATTAAAGTTTCCAAATTGAACTTTTCAAGTTGCTAAAATTCAAATCTAAGTTATGGAAAAATAAACTAGTATCATATGTTTAAGTTCTTAAGCCCTGCCTCTAATATTTTATAACAGTTATTGCCAACAGTTTATACTAGACATACAATTGTTCACTAAACTCTTATATAAAGCATGTAAAATACTATTCTAGTAGATATTGAAATAAATATATTATACTTTATCAAGTAATATCAAGTAAAAAAAGGAAGTTTAAATGTCATCCAAATGACTCACATTGAGTGAATAGGCAGATTGTAAAATAAAAAGGGATAAAGTAGCGCAAAACAATGGCAGTGAGCCAATAATCCATGCAAGCCCAAAACTCTGAAAAGGAGAATCAAATGATAAGCCTTCATGAACCTTGTCAATAAAGCTTATCTTTAATATATCACTAGAAAAAGTATAAAAAAAATTGAACTTATTTCTATCGTTCGTTGTCTTTAATTAATATTAACTATTCAAACTATGCTGAGTTAGTTCAATCACTGGGACCTTAAAGCCATGTGCGACCAATGTAGTAAATGGAAATTATATAATAAGATTTTTACTAAATGGATAAAAATAAATTATTTTTATGCACTATTTTTTGGACAGAATAGATAATCTGATAACCATATTAGACAATTTTAAAAGGGTATAAATTTTTTAAAGATGAGATGCATATTTTTTCTAAAAAAGTATTTATAAATAAAGAGAACATAAACACGATGATAACAAACGAAAAATATCTTGATATCAATATGTATAAATTTATACTAAATAATTGGTGAATAATGGAAGAACTTGTTGGTTCAATAAAATCAACAAAAAGTTATATTAATAATAACAAAAATAAACCTGGAAACATTATTTTCATCAAAGTTTTTAAAAAGAACAATTTTATTTATAATACCATAATACAACTTGCTACAGTAATAATGACACCAGTTGTAAAAGAATACTCTCCTGATGCCAATGGAAGATATGGCTTGTTTATCTGCAACAAACATTTAGCGTAAATCAATATACTATTTTATCAACATATTATTTTGTCAACATAAAAAGTACGGAGTAAAAAGTTACTTATTTCTGAATCGCATTACATGGTGCAATAATAATTTAAAAATAATACATTAAGGTGAATATACATTTCCTAAGAGAATTTTTCACACTAATTAAAATTCTGGTACTTCTTCTTTTATTTATTATTTTTTTTATTTTTCATTTTCATACATTGCCTATTTATTATAAATTTTATCTAAACGACTTGTGAATATTTTGTCCATCCCTGTATTTGTCAACAACTAAAATAGAATTCAATTAACTAATCATTTAATAAAATATAAAATTTATTGCATGTTATACTTTTTAATTGAATTAAAATATATTCATAGTTATATTGTACCTTATAAAAGTGTTAGTTTCAAACTATCATGCATATATAAATGAATTTTATCCACCTCATTCAAGAAGTAATTTCGATCTAAAAATACTTAAAAATTATTTTTTATAACCCAAAAGTATAAAATGATAAAAATAGGAATTATTTAATTTGAATAATTTTAATTTTTAAACAAATAAATTTCATTTTTTTCTTATTTTTTTTTTCGCATAATTTCACACTGACTCATATACTTTCATTTATGAACTAATTTTCATACCTTATCTATTTCCACATCAGCTAATTGATTCAAGCCATTAATACAAATGTGCATGGGAAAGAGAACTGCCATGGCCTGAAAAAGAATGAGTCCCAAGTATTAATAATGTTAAGTAAATTATAGAGCAAATAGCTTCTATTAGCCATATCAACAAATTTGAGTCTCCACCTTCAGTATGCCAATAAAAAATGTGGGAGAAATATCTGATAATTTCTCCACAGCAACGAGAGAAACGGAAATTATGTTATTTCCCTGTAAAAACACGAAAAAGAATAAGATACTTTTCTCTTTTCTAAAGTCAGAGACAAAGGTTCATGTAAAAGAATAAGATTAATTTTATTTAAAAATTGATTCTAGAAAAAGAGGTTTCACTTAACTGTGGCAATCACTACGAATGGCCTGATAAACCTTGAAAAAGCATCCAAGGAATATATTTTAGAGCCCCAAAAGCTTGTTGAAGTAGGAATAGGACCTTCAGGTTCAGATTCAAATGATAATTCTTCAGGGACAGCATTCACAACATCACTTCTGCCACATTCTTCACGTGTGAATCCTACCCCAATGCCTTTGTAGCGATCTTTCAAATAATTTTGATGCTTCACGATCAGATATTCATTTTGGATTTTCTCAGTTTTATACCATGAAGCTTTTGTTACGTAAGAACCTATACCATAAAATGTGAAATGTTAATCATTGGCACCACATCAACACAAAAAGAGGTTTGTTTTAGTCACTTGGGTGAAAAGAAAAAGAGTAAATCACCAATTTATCGTTTTAATTCTCATTATTCAATCTCCTATATGGTTTCTAGAGTAATGAAAAAATATTTAATATTCCTAGACTAATTTAACAGTCATATACCCAATTGGTCTCTGAATTTTCCAAAAAATACATTACCTCAGAAATTAAAATATATTCAATATTAAAAATTTCTTGTATAATTTATTATTAATTCAAAGACTATTTAGAAAAGGGAGTAATATACTTTGTGAATAAAATTAATAATTTATTAAAAATATATCTATCAAATTAAATCTGGTAATCTCTGTTCTATTGTTCACGTTCTTGGAAAGATCACACAAAATCACAAATCGCTACTCTACGAAGATATGTCTTAATTGTTTGCGACACAAAACACTAGCTTTCTCAAATCCTCTTTCCATATTTTACAAAAAACAAATACAAAGAATTTGTTCAACCCTTATTGCATTGTTTGTAGTAAAATGCGCGAACTTTTGAAGACTGATGCTGCTGTTGAAAGTCCAACACTCGTTCACATTATTTGTCGTGGAAATAACATATTTAACTACTGTCATAAATGTGCAGGCTATCTCACATTTATATATATATATATATATATATATATATATATATATATATATATTAATTTTGTTATTCATCCATCACAGGAGAAGACGAAAATATTTTCAGGAAAATGAAGAAACAAACAAACATGTTAAAATTAATTTGTGTAATATATTACTTAAAAATGGACTAATTTTCGTGGCTTACCAGCTGTAATGGAAGAAGCTATGGGGAAAGAGCCAAGAAGCATAGAAGCCATTATTTACAGCTGAGAGGTTTTGTTGTTATGATTTCATCGACCATCATAAACGCACTCCACCTTTATAGAAGAGGTTGATGATCCTACCATATGCATTTCATGTCGATTAATTGATGTGAGTAAACTCTCAAGTCACATCACATAATTAAATCTTAAGGTTGAACCTACCGCATGCATTTCGTGGAGATTAATTAATGTGACTAAACTCTGGCTTCACATTATATAATTAATGTCGATTAATTAATTTTCGTAAGCAAACACGTCACATCATATAATCAAATCCTATTATAAGATCTTCACGTTATAATATTTATATTTTTTTTTCCTAAAACAATACCATTGTTATTTTATATATGAAACTTAGACTTTAAAAACTTGTTGAAATACACCCCACAATCTAACTCTAAAAAGCATTTTATATGAAAGGGGGAAAAATGGAACAAGAAAGTGAGAAACAAGATTGCTTTCTTTCAGGAATTTATTATTTTCTCAATTGCTATCCAATATAGTGCGAAAAACGCAGCATGAATTAATTGCAATTACATGAAGTGAGAAAGCAACTCCCTATTAGAAATTTCTTTTATATGGTTTTGTAAATCAATTCATATAAACATAGTCTCATTTATTTTTAAATCATCTTATTTTCACTCTCCTTTTCTTCTTTCTTTTTTTTTTTTACTTCTTGATAAACACTTGCTTTATATATCTTTATCAATGAACGCATAAATTAAATTTTACGGAATTTTTTAAAATTGACTATAATTATCAAATTCAAAAGTTGAATATTCAATTTTTAAGAAAAAATCCAATTTGACATTACATACATAAATGACAAGTCATTTGTTTAGGCTTGATCCACTCAAAACAGATGCTTATTGTAACATTGCTTAATGTTTAAGGTTTGACTATTAATAGTAGTTTTTTTTTTTTTACGGAGACAATTAATACAAATTACAGTAAATTATACTTTGATTGGACATTTAGTACCACAGTTCTGGGTAAGGAGAAAATATGAGGATAGGCAGCACGATTGTTTTTATTAAAATCGTCTAAAAACTTAACAACTTTACATTGAACTTTATTGAAATGCTCTAAGTTATAACGACTTCAATAGAATCGTTAAAGCAACGAACGATTTTAATGGGTCGTAATATATTTTTTCTTAATTATATTATATAGGAATTGAATATATATATATATATATATATATATATATATATATTAAATTTAATTAATGTTATCAATTAAGTTAAATTTATTATTGGATATAATAGAGTAACACATTTTTTATAATTACATAAATATTTTTAAATAATATCTTTTAGATATATTAATATAATGTTTTATTTAAATATATGTTTTTAAATTTTTGAATTTTATTTTTTAATTTAATCCCTCCGAAATTTTTGTCATTATTTAATTTTTTATTGGATAAATATCATATTATAATCTTTAAAATATTTTTTTCAATAGTGTAAAAATTATTATAAATAATATTCATTTAAAACCTAACAATAAAAACTAAAAATAATAATAGAAAATTTCAAAAAATTAAGAGCAATCTCAGTGACAGTACTTAAAAGAATATATATGTGAATTATTAATAAATTATTATTAAGTACTCTATTTAAGAATCTTTTATTAGATTTACTCTACAAATAAAAATAAATAATTTAAATAATTATAAATAAAATTTTAATAAAATGAGAGAAAATATTTAATTAATCATCATCCTATCTAAATTTTGATACAATTCACGATCGTACCATATTACCGCAGGGAAAACAAAGTAAAGTGTGAATAATAAAAAAGAAATAAAAGAATAGAAAGAAATTAAAAAAATAGTAGAAGATATAGTTATCTGATTAAGAAGAAAGGTGACTGAGAGAGACAGAGAGTATAATATAATCACGAAAATAATATTAAAGAACTTTTAAAAGTCAGCATGATCCAAGATTTGAACCCTTTGAAGGTCGTGCAAAGGAAATAAGTGGTTTCTATCACAAAAGATTACTTTGTAACAAAATGAGAGCCAATTTTATTTTATTGTAAGGAATGGTAATAAAGTTTTGATTGGAATTTGTCATTAGAAATTGAATAACTATTAATTCTCAATAGGCAAAAGTAATTAATCAAGCAGTCATTCTTTTTGAATGATCATTATATAAAGATCTTTTCTAAGTAATATGTATTAATCTTGAAAATCAGTTATTTATTTAGACCATTTGATTCGAAACTCATGACCGTGTAGACTGTAGTTCATTTTAAATTGTAAGTGATTTTGTTCACATAAAATCCTGGCCTATGTCTAATTAAATTCAAATACTGTTCATTGGGATCTAAATTTAGGTTTTTGACCATCGGTTGAGCCCAAAAACTCCCATACTGTTTTGGGGTGTAAAAGCCCATATAGTACTACACACCTTTTTTTTTTGACATTGATAGCACTACAGACCTAAATTAAGTGTCATCTAATTAAGGGTTTCTATAAGAAAATCCACATAATTGTCATTTTATTAAGTTAGATTTTCTGGACATAAATCTTGAGGTTCATATTCTAATGAATCTGTAGAGGCTGCACTCATAACATAATTTCTTGCACATTCTTCGTATCGAATGCTGCTGTCTCAGTGCCACTGAGGCTTCACCCAGTTCAATAACTAACGTAAAAAATAAGATTTTTTATGTATTCTAATTTTCACGTCAAGTTCCATAACAATTTACGTAAAAGATTATTTTTGTACTAGTGAACCAAAGGATTAAATATTCAACATAACATTTTGAATTTTCTCAGCTTTATACCAAGAAGCTTTTGTTGTGTAAGAACCTAGAATATCAATTGTGAAATGTTAATTACTGGCATGACCTCAGAAAGAGTCAAGAAGTTTCTTTTGAAGTATCATTATTCAATCTCCTGTGTGGCTCCTACAATAAAGAAAAAATATTAAATATTCCTACAACTATTAAAACACTCATTCAATTTCTCTCTGAATTTTCACAAAATTACATTGCCTTAGAAATTAAAATGATAGTTATTCAATATTCAAAAATTTTGTATATACTTTATCATTAATTTAAAGTCTATTTAGAAAAGAAAGTAATAACTTTGGCTCGCAAAATTTATATTTATTATTGTTCACGCTCTTGGAAAGGGCACACACAAAATCTCAATTTGCAACTCTACGAAGATAAATCTAGTTTGCAACACACTCACAAGCATAAGCGAATCATCGATTAATATCATTGTACCAAATGCTAACTTTCTCAAATCCTTTTCCATATTTAATAAAAAAAATACAAGTAATTTGGCAAACAACAAGTAACTATGCAAGCCAATTACCATATTGCTTTTCTATTTCTTAAATGTGTAAGACATGGCCATATCTTATATTTTATACTATCAAAGAGTTCATGTCAATCATAAATAAAATTATAATATAATATATAATTAGAGGTAACCTTTACCTCATAATCTAATCTTATGAGATTGTATTAGATATATAACTCATATTTTAAGATAATATTAGAATTTTCCTTAATAATTGTTATTATGTCTTTTTAGCATCAAGAGTTGAAATGTGTAGAAACAGTCATTCTCCAAATGTTGTGGTCGTGGCGTGTTGTGTTTTATATATATATATATATATATATATATATATATATATATATATATATATATATATATATATATATATATATATATAAATGAGGCTAACGGTTGCAATATACGAGCCTTGAACATATTTATATAGTTAGAATGTGAGGATTTGTTTTGATTTTCATATACGCTAAATTCTACGAAGTGGGGACCAAATCTTGCATGTTATGCTTGTAATTATATGTTAGTCATTCTTTTGTCGGGTACCAGCTAGGGTGCAATTTCTTGTGTTTAAAACATTTGAATATTAATTAAATTTTTTAAAAAATATATATATATTTGTACTATGTGTTATGGTTTCATCCACCACGATAAACCCACTCCAGCATTATAGAAGAGGTTGATCCTACCGTGTGCATCTCACGTAAGGGTTAATAGTTAAATCTTTCTAGCATTATCAAAGATCAATGATGCACTAAGTTATAACACTAGTTTAATTACCCATGCTAATAATAATTTATAACATTTATAATTTTCAAATTATTGTAATTTTAATATATTTTAAAATATTATATTTAAATTATATATCTATTAAAAATTATAAATATTTAAATATATTTCAATAATTTTTCATTTATAGGCATAAAATTGCTATACGAACTTTTTTTTATTTATATAACCATGTTTTATGAAAATATTTATTATATATATATATATATATATATATATATATATATATATATATATGTTTGTGTGTGTGTATATAATCAAATGTCTAAAAGAAATGGTAAAATCGAGAATTAATTAAGTTTTTGGTCCATCTAACTTTGAGGGTACTAACTTTTGTTTCATATCAATATTTAGCAGTTAATTTGATGTTAAAAGATTATTATTAGATGTAAATTAAGTTGGAAACGTTTATTATCAAAATATTTATGGGAACTAAAATTCAGAATCCTAAAAATTAGAAAGACTAAAAATTTAGTTAACCCAAAAATTAATTATAATTACTTTAACTATAAATTGAGAATAGAAATTCTCCGTAAGTTCAGCAAGATAATTTGATTTTAGTAAAATTGTTTGACACCAGAAATTAAATAATTATTTTGATTAGAAAACATAATTTCTCATGTGATATATTGTATACATAATTTTTATTTTCATAAATTTACACAACGTATAATTGCATAAAATAAAAATTTTAATATAGCAACGTAAAATGAATCATGAATAATTTATTTAAATTAAAAAGATATTAATTTTACATTTCAATTACATGTATTTATTTATATTTTTATCTAAATCATATATAATATCAATTAGAAAACAAGAATTTAATTTTGATTAAATTAAAACGGTTAATCAAAAACTTTACCGTCGTGAATTAAGTGTAAAAGTATATTTCGTTTTAAAATTAAAATTAAAATTAATTTTCTTCTCATAATTTGTTACAACATATTCATCCATATTTGTTAGATTTATTTTCTTACTTTGTATGCTAGTTAAATAAAATTTTCAATAAAACATTGAAGTCGATCAATAACCAAATCAAAATTAAATTTACATTTGAATTAAAACTATTAGAGGTTAATATAATTATAAATAAGTTACTAAATCCTATGAATTATCCAAAAAGTTTCCTTTATTAATTTATAAAAACAAAACTATTCATTCTCATATAATATATTTTATACAACTTTTTAATTTTCATAAATTAAGCGCACACATATATAAGAATTAATAATGATTTTCCAAAAAATTAGTTTTTGACACTAATTATTTTGATTGAAAAGATATTATAAATTATATGTATTTATTTGATTACTTATTTAATAAAATTTAATAATAATTAGGTAAAAATAAATTTTGATGTCAATTGGATGATAATGTTTAGTGAAACATTTCATTCCCATAAACTCAGTATAAATTTTGCTTCTTGTTCATCTTGTTTTTTATACATTATTCGAAAATTTAAATTTAAATTTCTCTTCAATAATTGACTAATAATAGAGAAAGTATGTTATTTAAAAGCAACAGGAAAAGAGCTTATAATAATAATTTTGACAATAACTTATTTTAATTATATATGTTTTCATTTATCAAAGTCCCCCAATAGAACAAATTAAGTATAATTTTTTTTAGTTATTCTTAAAATTCTTGAGACTAATCATATCATTCTTTTTGTCAATTTAGATTTTATCTAATTAAATTTTGTATTTCTTAGAAAACAATCTTATAAAAGAGAAAAAAAAAGAAATTGAAAATAGAGATTATAATGATAATTTTGAACAAAGTAACAAAGCATTAGGAAGCGAGTTTATAATAATAATTTTGGCAATAACTTATGTTAATAGTCAGAAAATCCAAGTAAGCGACAAAATATGTGTCAACTTCAAACCTCCAATAATAGTCAGAAAATCCAAGTAAAGAAATTTTTGAATACAATAAATCGTATAAGAATTTAAGTAATTAGAACCACTATTATATTTGACTTTGATGCGTAAGTAATTCAAACCTCCCGTCGTCTTTAAACACTATTATATTTGACTTTTTCTAATATATATTTTCAAAATATTATTTATTAATTTTAATAATATTTTAATAAATATTATATTTAAACTGTCATAAAATAATGTTGATAATCTTTCTATTCCTAATAATATTATTTTATTAAATAAATATTCAGTGATGCATTTTCCTTTTTTATAGTTTCTTTCACCATCACAATGCACAATTCTTCCCATCGTTATCATTGTCACAATTTAACCTGCAAAAGATAATAAAAAATATACATTATTTTATTATTTATTCCTATTATTCAACATAGAAGTTATTTGACTCTGTTTTATAATGATGTTTCAATAAAAATAAATATTTAAATTATTTGTTTAGATAATTAAATGACATGTAAAATGTTGCATTAGATACAATCATGTTTTGAGTAGCGTGTTTGTGTAATGAAGAATGGTAACATCTTATGATAGGTGTACTTCTAACATGTATTATGAATTTAAATATTATAAAGTAACTGACTAATAAGATTTGATAATACTCGCGTCTAGTTTCTTACTAACAAAAGGACCATTGGATGAGAAAGGACATATATTCTTTAACTTAATTTTTTTCCGCAAATTTATTTTAATGTTACAAAACAAATAGAATACATTTAGTTAGTTTAATAACTGTACTAGAAATAAATTTCACGGTTAACAAGAATTTTGAAAAATTTTTAATTTTTTCATAAAATTGGACAATTAACAATTAATAAAATAAATAAAATTTAGTTAAAAATTAAGAACATTACAAATAATATCATCATGAATGGTATAATATAAAATAATAGAAGATAAGAAATGTAATGAATGCGTATAACTCAATGATGATAATATAACGGATGGAATAACTAGCAGTGGATGATATTAACTTAGATATACACTAACTGGGATGATGTTAACATAGATATACTCCAATACTTTTTAAGTATTACCGTAATTTTTTTAACTGGACAACAAATTTTTAGGTAAAAAGAACCAAAATTTTGATAGGATTGAGGTAATGAAATGAAAGGAACCATTTCATCAGGTTAGTTTGTGGCTTTACAATGTAAAAATAAAAATGTGTTTACCAATATCAAACACAGTTGAAATTCATAAATATATTATGAAGAGAAACACACCTAATGTTTTTATATTACAAGATCATCTAAAAAGTTGATATAGATAATAATCACAAAAAAAGCTTACATGTGTGTAATTTATATTCTTTATTTACTAATATCAATTCTAAACTGCATGTGACAAAAGGAACAACATTGCTTCAGTGAAAAAAAATCAGTGCATTCTTATCGAAACAAAGGCACGAGAATGAACTCCACGGCAAGTAGCTGCAGGAAGAAAACAAATCAAACAATGCATAAGTAACAAGAGCTAAAAGCATGTGCTCCAATTAATATGCACAATAACAACTATTTTTTTCTCGATTAATTTTGTCTCTTTCAAAACACTAATAAAAAAACTTTATATTTTTTTTTACAACTATCAAATCAAACACATTTCAAACAAACATATTTAAAATAAATATCTGTGATGAAATCAGAAGGTCAAGTTTGGATTTAGTTTACATAACTTATCAATTATCAAATCCCACTATTGTTAAAACCTTTCAAAAATAAAATTGTTGAGGTGAGATGCGTATGCAGAGAAATTAAACAAATGAACATTTTAAAATCAAGATGATATTCATTCTAAATTTTAAAAAATTAACTTTATTCTCAATACAAGCTGCTAATTTAGATGGTCATTGCTTTTGAAGAGTTATTTTATGAAAATCATTATTCAACTATACATGTATGAATTTTAAAAATTATTTTCTTGAGATATTAAATAACTTAATATAATATTTATTACCTTCCAAATAAACAAATAGAAAGATTGTGTGGCTGTTTTACTGTTCAGGTCTACAGACTTGGCACGATACCAAAGGATTGAAGCTAATACAGCATGTCCCAAAATCTGCCACATTAAAAATGAGAATAAACTTTGAAATATATTAAAATGATTAAATATATGATCATATTCAATAGAATCTATATAACCGTAGACGATAATTTATGATTTATGCAATACTTTAAAGTTTTCTCATCAAATAATCCTTCCTTGAAACAATTCATTTTGCCACTAATATATCAAGACAAACAAAGATAAAGACAAGACATCTAGTGCAAAAAAAAATTGCTTTTTCAAGAAGTTATTTCATAAATTTAGTACACTCGATACTCATATGTGCGTTAATGAAAGAAAACCTTTTTTAGGCTTTAAAGAACAATTGAAGAAAATAATAGAATTGCTAAATTTTGTTAACCAACCAATTATTGCAAACCACAAAATGTAAAATCAAATGGAAAGAGTGAGTATAAATTGAATTTCTTATCTCACTATTTTAGAAACTTAATCAAAATCACATTCAAATCCTTTAGACAAGAAACTTGTAAAAAATGAAAATTTACGAAAAACAACATTACAAATTCATCTTTTTTACACTTTTTTGAACTCTACTATTAATTGAAATATATTAAAAATCATAAATATCAATAGATATTACTTCTCAATTAATGAGTCTTTCATGAACTAGTAGTTTTAAATAAATTTTAACCACTTATAATGTTATTATAATGTGTATTAGAGAATGTATTGTTAACACTTATATAATATGATTACAAAAATTACCGTGATTAATTTACTCCAAAGGTTGGAAGATGTTGCTCCCACTAAAACTGCAACCCCATAGGCTATTTCAAGAAGTGAAACACCAATCCAGAATGCCTTAAAAGAAAAAAGAAAAAAGAAAAAGAAAGAACTTAACAATTTATGGAAAACTCTTGATAATGCAACAACCAATTTTGTAAGATTCAATGAGAAGAACATACCCTCTTCACACCCAAGCGCACCGCTAAAGATCGAATGCCAAATTTTTCATCTCCTTCCATGTCAGGTATATCCTAAACAAAAGTCAGCAAAAGGAAATGTTTTATTTTGACACTTGGTACACAGGTATATAATTTAAAAAAAAACATAAAATTGTATCCTTTTACCTTGAACAATACCATAACTATAGCGCCGATGCTGAAGAAAACCAAAGAAAAAAGCAATGATCTTGGAAGCATAATTGGTCTCTTGAACACATTAGTCTGCACATTTAATTTTAATGAAATCATATTTAATTAGCAACAAAAAATCATTTCACTTGGTAGGAATGTTGCTCTAATGTATATGAAATAATTAAGATGTAGTTGATAGACAATGTAATGTAAACTACTACTCTTAGCAATAAAACGTAATAGCCATGAATACATTAGTTTGTGATAATTTATCATTAATTCAACTAAATCAACATAAAAATTTGGATAAAAGATTTATTGGCTAATGTATAGACAATACCACCTGCATGTGATGAAATAATGCAAGTTGATATATTCCTCGATCAACTGCAAAGTTTATGATCGAAAGCTCCGAAGATCTCTTCCATCTCAATAGAGGCAACTGTGAAATTTTAGAGAAATAAAAACAATGTGATCATTATCAATTAAAGTTTTCAAATTGAGCTTTTCAAGTTGCTAAAATTCAAATCTAAGTTATGGAAAAGTAAACTAGTATCATATGTTTAAATTCTAATGCCTTCCTCTAATATTTTATAACAGTTATTACTAGACAAGCTATTGTTCACCAAACTCTTATACAAAGCATGTATAATACTCTTCTAGTTGATATTGAAATAAATATATTATACCATGATCCTTAATAATCTGGCCTAATAATTTTGCCTTAAATAATATCAAGTAAAAGAGGAAGTTTAAATGTCATCCAAATGACTCACATTGAGTGAATAGGCAGTTGATGAAATAAAATGGCATAAAGTAGCCCAAAACAATGGCGGTGAACCTATGATCCATGCTAGCCCAAAACTCTGAAAAGGAGAATCAGATGATAAGCCATCGTAAACCTTGTCAAAAAATCTTTATCATATCACTAGAAAAAGTACAATATATCGTACGTTGTCTTTAATTAATATTCACTACTCAAACTATGCTGTATTAGTTCAATCACTGGGACCTTAAATCCATGTGCGACCAATGTAGTAAATTAAAATTACATAATAAGAATTTTACTAAATGGATAAAAATAAATTATTTTTATGCAACATTTTTTGGACAGAATAGATAGCCTGATAACCATATTAGACAATTTTAAAAGTGCATAATTTTTTTAAAGATGAGATGCGAAATTTTTTTAAAAAAATATTTATAATTAAAGAGAACAGAAACATAAGGATAAACAACGAAAAACATATTGATATTAATATGCATAAATTTATACTAAATAATTGGTGAATAATGGAAGAACTTGTTGGTTCAATAAAATCAATAACAAGTTATATTAATAACGACAAAAATAAAGTTGGAAACATTATTTTCACCAAAGTTTTTAAAAAGAAGAATTTTATTTATAATACCATAATACAACTTGATACAGTAATAATGACACCAGTTGTAAAAGAATACTCTCCTGATGGCAATGGAAGATTTGGCTTGTTTATCTGCAAGAAACATGTAGCGTAAATCAATATTTTATTTTGTCAACATAAAAAGTACGCAATAAAAACTTGCTTATTTTTTAATCATATTACATGGTGCAATAATAATTTGAAAATAATACATTAAGGTGAATATAAATTTCCATAAACTATATGAAAAATGAATTTATTCACTTATATCAATGCTTATATAAAATGTATGCATTAATTATTGACTTTCTCTTCTTATATAGATAAAAAAAAATCACAAAAAGAAAAGGAAAAGAAGTTTAAAAAAAAAAAAAACAAAGACGGAAAGAGAGAGAAAAAATTAGGAGGAAAATTTTTCCACTTTGAGCCCTCTTCTATAACTGAAATGAGTTACAATATTTATCTGATTGAATATATAAAATATTATGAAAAGCTTTTTAATATCAGTTTAGTACTTGGTTTAAATTTTTGAATTCAACCTATGGTCATGGTTAGCTCAGGGCTGACAATATATAATTTATTAATACTAATGGTATTTATTGTGGGTATCCACGAAGGGTTATTCAGAAAAATCAACAATTACAATAATTAACAATTCATTTATAATGCTTAAAAATATGTGAGTTGATCACAACAATGAAGTATGATCAAAGAAAAAGTTGTATGATATTATGCGTGCAACCAAGTTTATTTAAGGAAATTTTATATTACGCACCTCTATTCTATCCTGTTAAATTTTTTGACTATTATCCGTTTAACTATTTTTAATGCATTCTAGATAGCTTGTAAGCTATCTCTTCTCCCATTATCATGCATAGGTCACAAAATATTAAAAGAGGATAATTATTTTAATATCTTGGAATTTATAATTTTAACTTTGAGATATGCAATTTTAATTTTTCAAAAATATTTGAAGTTTCTAAATTTCTCTAAAATTTGAAAATTTATTAGTTTCCATTAATTATTATTTTGGGAGAAGTCTAAAAGTAGAAGAATCTCTTAATAGTTGCAAAACACATATAAGTAAAAAAAATCAAGAGAGTTTCAAAGCTTTTCTAAGAGAATTTTCAAACTAATTAAAATTCTGGTGTTCCTTTTTTTTTCTAAATAAATAAATTTTATTTTTCATATTCTTTGCACGTAAATTCGAACTGACCCATATATTTTTCATTTATGAACTAATTTTCATACCTTATCTTTTTCCACATCAGCTAATTGATTCACGCCATTAATATAAATGTTCATGGGAAAGTAAACTGCCGTGGCCTGAAAAAGAATGAGTCCCAAGTATTAATAATGTTACCTAAATTATAGGGCAAATAGCATCTATTAGCCATACCAACAAATTTGAGTCCCCACCTTCAATATGGCAATAAAAAATGTGGGAGAAATATCTGATAATTTCTCCACAGCAACGAGAGCAACGGAAATTATGTTAATTACCTATAAAAACACAAACAAATTAAGTAAATCTTTCAAAAATACGAAGAATATGATACTTTTCTCTTTTCTAGAATCAGAGACAGAAGTTCATGTAAAAGAATTAGATTAATTTTATATAATAATTGATTCTAGAAAAAGAGGTTTCACTTAACTGTGCCAATCATTGCATATGGCTTGGTAAACCAGTATAAAGCATCCAAAGAATATATGTTAGAGCCCCAAAAGCTTTTTGAAGTAGGAATAGGACCTTCATGTTCAGATTCAAATGATAATTCTTCAGAGGCAGCATTCACAACATAACTTCTGCCACATTCTTCACGTGTGGATCCTACCCCAATGCCTTTGTAGCGACCCTTCAAATAATGTTGATGCTTCACGATCAGATATTCATTTTGGATTTTCTCAGTTTTATACCATGAAGCTTTAGTTACGTAAGAATCTATAACATGAAATGTGAAATGTTAATCACTAGCACCATCACCTCAAAAAGAGGTATTTTTTGTCATTTGGGGTGAAAAGTAAAAGAGTAAATCACCAATTTATAGTTTAATTCTCGTTATTCAATCTCCTATATGGTTCCTAAATTAAAGAAAAAATATTTAATATTCCTACGACTAGTTAAACACTCATATATCCAATTGGTCTCTGAATTTTCCCAAAAATACATTACCTCAGAAATTAAAATGATATGTCTTAATTGTTTGCGACACAACGCTAGCTTTCTCAAATCCTCTTTTCATATTTTACAATATTAAGAAATACAAATAAGTTGGAAAACAACAAATAACTATGCAGCCCATAACCATATTGCTTTTATTTCTTAAAATTTCAAGATATGGTCATAATAAAATTTTCTTACATATAATTTTTATATAATTAAAGATCTTTCATAAACATAAAAATAAAATCGTAACATAATATAATATATAACCAGAGATATCCTTCATTTTATAACCTAATTTTATTGAGTTTATCTTAATGATTATTATTAGGTCTACCAAGATAACAGCCATAGGCAGTCCAATAACAGTTTGGTAGTAACAGCTAGTGGGTGGTAGCTTGATAGGCTACACTTTACAAAACTACTATCATCTTAAAAAAATGTGGGTTATAATCTAATTTAATTTATTAGTGCAAAATTAGATTTTAATGACAGTTAAAAATAGGCCATAATTACATTTGTTCAACCCGTATTGCATTAATTGTTTGTAGTAAAATGCAGGAACTTTAGAAGACTATGCTGCTGTTTAAAGTCCACTTCCAACACTCGTTCACATTATTTGTTATGGAAATAACATATTTAACTACTATTATAAATGTGTGGGTGATATATATATATATATATATATATATATATATATATATATATATATATATAACATTTAGACCACGTCACAATTTTATCATTATGTTATCATTTAAGAAATTCTACTCTGATATCTGTGATCCATCTATATTAACTCATTGTTTTGGAATAATCAACTCATATTTAACACGTAACGTAAAACGTGAATAAGCAATTAACTATCTTGTTAAATTATTATCCCTAGATCGGTTCCTTATACCTAAAAACATGCGTGGAACAATAAATAATTAAAGAATTGAGCTGATGTAACATTTGACACAAAGACACTACATTCTTATTGGTCAACCAAACAAAATATAAATATTATATGTCTCTTAAAAAGAACATCTCAAGACTTTGGACTTTACTCTCATATTTATTCTCACTATCAAAATACTTTTCAAAACATGTACTGATTTCAGCGTCAGAGATTTTGTGTAAATATCATCCCTCCACCAAAGACCATACAACAAATCAATCAATACAACCCAAAACGTCCAATCCAGGTACTACTTACCAACTGTCACCACATCAACACTAGCTCAAGTACCAGTCAAGAACAACAACATTTACATATTAGTGGAAAACATGTAACTTGCTTTTTATCGTACACGTGATGGACAAGATCTCCACATATTGTGGGGGTGTTGTGTTTTTCATATGAGTGGGGTTGAAGGTTGGAATTTATGAGCCTTTAACATATTTATATTATTTCCAAATTTTTCCAAATTAACATGCATGCTTATAATTATATGTTGGTCATCCTTTTCTCCGGTACCAGCTAGGGTGCAATTTCTTCTGTAACGATTGTTATTTTATACGCAAATTAATGATTGTTATTCATATATATATATATATATATATATATATATATATATATATATATATATATATATATATATATATATATATAAATTTTGGTAATCAACACAGGAGAATAAGAAAACGTAAAAAATCATAGACATACTTGCAAAGTAACCTTTGGCGCATTTTGTACTCCTCCAGCAACTTCCAACTGCCAATGTCTCGACTTGTTAGTCACAAAAAATATTTTCAGGAAAATGAAGAAACAAAAACAAACATGTTAAAATTAATTTGTGTAATATAATACATAAAAATGGACGAATTTTCATGGCTTACCAGCTGTACCGGAAGAAGCTATGGGGAAAGAGCCAAGAAGCATAGAAGCCACTATTTATCTTTGCTAACTTTACTGTGAGCTTTTGTTTTTATGGTTTCATCCAACACGATAAACTCCACCTTTATAGAAGAGGTTGATCCTACTGTATCCTTTTCATGTCGATAAATTAAAGTAAGTAAACTCTCATCTACCATATACATTTCTTGTTGATTAATTAATGTGAGTAAACTCTTAAGTCACATAATATAATTAAATCCTAAGGTTAATCCTACCGGATTTTTTTATGTCGATTCATTAATTTTCGTAAGCAAACACGTCATATGTTCCACTCAAAACAGATGTTTATTATAAGAAAAATATTTGGTAAATAACTACATACAACCAGTTATAAAATGTGAAATATGAAGAGAGAGCAAATGTGTATAAAATGTGAAAAAGGAGAAATACATATATATTTTGTAAGTGAGTTGACTTATTGGTTAACTGCGTATTATATATTGACTGCGTATTACAGTTGTTAACGGAGTAAAATTGTTATTATAACATGGTTTAATGTTCAAGTATTGACTATTAATAGTAATTTTTCTTGACGGAGACAATTAATACAAATTACAGTAAATTATACTTTGGTTGGACATTTAGTCCATTAGTACTTGTTCCGGCTAGGTGCTGCATGTAAAGATAGGAGTAAAATATTTTTTTCTTAATTATATTATACAGGAATTGAATATATATATATATATATATATATATATATATATATATATATATATATATATATATATATATTTTGTGTTATCAATTGAGTTAAATTTATTATTAGATATAATAGAGTAACACATTTTTAATATTTTCTGTAATAACATAAATATTTTTAAATAATATTTTTTAGATAAACTAATATAATATGTTTTGTTTAAATATATGTTTTTAAATATTTGATTTTTTTTTTAATTTTAATCCCTCTGAATTTTTTTTCATTATTTAATTTTTTCATCATGTAATTAGATAAATATCATATTATAATGGTTAAAATAATTTTTCAATAGTGTAAAAATTATTATAAATTAATATTCATTTAAATTTTAACAATAAAAATTAAGAATAATGACGGAAAATTTTAAAAAATGAGCAAATTCAGTGAGAATAATTAAAAAAATATATACGTAGGACCTATTTGATATTAATAAATTATTACTAAGTACTCTATTTAAGAATATTTTATTAGATTTACTCTAAAAATAAATAAAAAAAAATTCTAATAATTAAAAATAAAAATTTTACTAAAATGAGAGAAAAAATTTAATTAATCATCATCCTATTTAAAGTGACATGCACGGGTAACACGTTTGAGATTCACATGCATAAATTAGGAGACAATTAATGAGTAAATCATCATTATTGTACATTTAAAATTTATTTTATTATTTTTATATTTTTAACTAAACTATATCAAACAGGAAGTCGTCGAAAATGATGGATTATTTAACTGCGAAAGAAACATCGTTGGTGGAGGTAAACTAACTCTGTTCTAAATTATACTTGAATAAGAAAGTATTTTTTATTTTTATTTGCTGATTTTTATTTTTTTAAAATTATTTTTATTTTAAAAGTTTGAAAATTAAAAAAATATTAGAAAATGATTAAAATTATATTCATCTCACGACATTTTCATCATTTTAAAGAGAAAATATTGGAAACAATTTTTTTTTTATTTCTTATTTTCAACAATATTTTAAAGATATTTCAAATTCAGTTTTTATATATATCGTACATGATTCCTTATTTACAATTATTAATTTTTAATTAATAGTACATATGTGACAATAGGAGTAACATTTCTTATATAAAACATGCCTTACACTCTCATCTAACTAAAGGTATGATGAAGTACTCTGCGTAGAATTGCTGAGAGAGGCAAAAGAAAACCTATCTAATAAGATAGCATGTGCTCTTTATTCGTATGAGTTATACATGTTCATGATTAATTTTTGTACTTTAAAAACCTATCTAATATATAGTAGGACACATGCTATCTAATACTAGTTAAACAAAACACATTTCAAACAAACTTATTTGAAAAAAAATATGCGATGAGATGAGAAGGCCAATTTTAGATTAAAAATATGTTTATAGGAGTTTTTGATCAATCATGAAATCTCACAATTAAAACTTCTCCGAAAACAATACTACCCTAAAATGTTTGGGGAAAAGTAAAATATAAAGAACTTTTAAAAGTCAGCATGATCCAAGATTTGAACCCTTTGAAGGTCGTGCAAAGGAAATAGTGTGGTTTCTATCACAAAAGATTTCTTTGTAACAAAATGAGAGCCAATTTTATTTTATTGTAAGGAATGGTAATGAAATTTTGATTGGAATTTGTCATTAGTAATCAAGGGTGTGGTCATTCTTTTTGAATGATGATTATATAAAGGAAAAATATTTGGCAGACATCTGCAATACGCAGACAACCAGTTATAAAATGTGAAGAGAGACATGTATATGTGTATAAAATGTGAAGAGAGAGAAATACATATATATTATGTGAGTGAATTGGTTGATTGGTTGCTTATTGTAGTTGTTAGCGAAGTAAAGTTGTATATAAAGCTCTTTGTTAAGTAATATGTATTAATCTTGAAAATCAAGTTGGTTGATTGACTACCTATTGTAGTTGTTAGCGAAGTAAAGTTGTATCTTTGTTAAGTAATATGTATTAATCTTGAAAATCAGTTTCTCAAATGACAAATAAATTATAGTATTAATAATTACCTTCTAGATAAACATATAGAAGGATGTTACGGCTGTTTTGCTTCTCAAATCTACACTAATTTTTTGGCATGAGGACTGAAGCCAAAAGAACATGTACCAAACCCTATATAATACATTAAAAAGGACAATCAATTCCATACTTCATTGAAATTAATGATAAAATATTTTTAGAATATTGTTTAGATATTCATCGATATCAAAGTATATATATGATAATTTGTAAATTTGTGAAGCAGTTTAAGTTTTCACCTCAAATAATACTGGCTCCATCAAAGAGCCTATTTACTTCTGACACTAATATCAAGATCATACATACATAAAAACAATATAAATTCGACGCAATGAAGATTTTTTTTCCAAAAGATACGAATTTCAATATTTTTATATGCTTGATATATGCACACTACATGCATCAATAATGGAGTACCTTTTTTAACACGGAGTGACTAGTGCAGAAAAGACAATACCTAAATTTGATAATTGACCCACCACAGAAAATGGAAAGAGACTACCTACCAAATTCTTTGAAATCACTCACTATTCTACAAACTTCTTAATCAAATCAAATAACATTCGTATTATAGACACAAAATTATAAAATGCTTAAAGAGGCTAAATGATACTGCAAAGCCATGACTGAGGGACTATTTAGATAAGGCTAAATTACATTTTTGGTGTCCTATCATTTTCATCTCTAACTTTTAGAGAAGAAGATAAAATCAGCTGAAATGATCATATAAGTTAAAATCAATGTGTACATCATAACTTTTAGAGAAGTTAAATAAAAGAGTTTCCTACAAGTTTTGAAGTAAATACGTTGATTTTAACTTATAAACATAGAATTTACCTTTATTTTATCTTCTTATTTCGAATATGATCAGAAATAATCCAAACTAGGCCACATTGGCAAAAGTATTGATATATTATAAAGTAACTGCATATCAGCTGCATATCAGAGAGCATAAACTTATGGCCTTTTTTACCATGAACAATGCTATAACTACATAGAAGAAGCCCATAAATGCTGTAGCGAAAATCAATGATCTTGGAAACATAGCTAACCTCTTATACACAAATGTATACACATTTTTACACACATATATTAGCAATCAAAGAACATTTAACTTGGTTAGAAGATTGTTTTGCTAAATAGGAAATTAATATGTACCTGTTACATGTTATATGAAAATTACTGCTCCTAACTAAAAGTCTGAAATCAATGAATGAACTAGTTTGATGTTTATCGTGAATTCTAAGAAATAGCACACACAATTTGTTGTTGCAATTATAATGCTTTAACATATATACATACTGTGACCATAGAGAACTCGTTTTAGAAAGATAAGACGGTTAAAAATCTCATATCACCCAGAGATATAAACATGTTGTATGGATATAAAGTGAAGAACAATCATCACCTGATAAGTCGATTTGTAAGGTTGAATTAGGTCTCTTGTCCACGTTTCTAACATGGAAAAAAAGCAAGTTGGACTATTATGGCCCGAGCAGCTAGGATGCACATGGCTGCAAGCACTGCAAATCTCTTCCAACTCAGCAGGGACAACTCATAAATTTTAAATACATAAGTTATAAAATAGAAATAGAATACCACAACAACAGGATTCTTAATTGAAGATTTCAGGAAGCTAAAATTCGAATCTAACTTGTGAAAAAAGATATATTAGCGTCGCGTACCTTCAAATTTTAAACCCTGCTTCTGATACAAAATTCCTTCTAAAAGGAAAATTAAACATACAGATATTGTACAACATTTATTACAAAATGTTAACAAAACCTTTTCTGACATGGAAATGAACAAATTGTTATCTGAAGACCCTAAATAATTATGCATAAATAGTATGAAGGGAATAAGGAAGTTTAAGTTGTATGAAAATATTAATTGGTTTATTATTAAGAATTAATTATGATTTAATTACCTTATTATTATTAATTATGTTTCAAAATTAATTAGGGGTCCCTAGTCTTGCCTATAAATTACATCTATGTTTCAGAAAAGGATAAAGTTACAACTTCTTTCTTTTCTTTCTTTCATCTCTATGATGAACTTTAGGTATTTCATATTCTTTCTTAGAATTATTACACGGTCTAATCAATAGAATTTCTTTTGGAAAATAGACTATAAATAGTTATCAATTTAAAACTATGTAATACTTAGAGTTTTCCTTATATCATTAATGATAAATTATTTACAAATTAATTTGAAATCTTTTTCTCCAAATTCAATATGTCAATTGAGTTATATTTATGGGATGTAGGATGGAATTTTAGTTATTCTTAGATAGGAAAAGATTACTTCTGTTAAATAGAAATAAATTAGAATGATTATGATTCTTAATGATCATTTTGTTTAAATTGAATAAAAATATTAGAAATAACCGTGAGTTTCTAATATATAATTTTTCTTAAAGAATAAAATAATTATTCTTAGATAGGAAAAGATTACTTCTGTTAAATAGAAATAAATTAGAATGATTATGATTCTTAATGATCATTTTGTTTAAATTGAATAAAAATATTAGAAATAACCGTGAGTTTCTAATATATAGTTTTTCTTAAAGAATAAAATAATTATTCAAATTCAATGTTAATTGTGGTGCTTTTAGGACATGGTTTAAACCATTATAAAGAGAATTTTTTTTTATTAGTATACTATATAAATTTTTTTATACTAATTTGTAATTTATATATTAACTATTTTCTTCTTTGAATTCTTTAATAAGTATCATGAGCAAAAATATCCATAAAATGAAAAAAAAAATAATAAACGTAGATAAGACTATTTCACAAGAGAAAGAAAAGAGATTGTGATAATAGAAGAATGTGATGCATAAGTAAATGAGAAATGACATAAATAAATAAACGTAGATGAGGCTATTCCACGAGAGAAAGAAAAGAGATTGTGATAACAGAAGGATGTAATGCATAAATAAATGAGAAATATTTGATGGTAATTACAATATAAGTTAATTAACCAATTACTTTAGACAACATAAAGAAAAAATAGAAAAAAATAATAAAAAGAATATATTTATATATATATATATATATTATTTTATTTTATTTTATGTGATAGTTAATTGATTGATTTGTATTGGAATTGGTCATCAAATATTTCAGTAAACGAATTTTCCTTTAAACCACCAAAAGATATTATTTACCTTGTACGACCAAATTAAAACTATATCACGAGAATACTTGAGAGAATAAATAGGGAGTTTTCCTCGATTTTTAGTTAACTCATATAAATTTAATAATTTATTCATAGAAAACTGTTAGTTTTTTGCCTTGTCTTTGGAAGTCCCACATTGGTGGGATTAGTTTTTTTAGGAAGGCTTAGGCCTTATAAATAAAGGCTTAAGGCCTTGGTGTAATCATCCCACACTTGAAGCATTTCCAAGTGTTTTTAGTAAGAGTTTTATACAGAGTGTGTAAGAAATTCCAAAAGTGTTGTGAGGATACACTGGGAATTTTGGGACTCTAGTATTTTACTGGGGATACCATTGGGGTTTACTATATTGTAATTGTTTTGAATATAGTGAATACTTTCAGAGTTTGTCCCGTGGGGTTTTTCCACGTTAATATTGGTGTGCAGTTAATTCATTAGTGAGGGTACTATTTACGTACTTTGTATATTTCCCACTTCAATTGGGCACGCTTCCGCTCACATTCAACTCTGACATTCCTAACAAGTGGTATCAGAGCCACTTGGTTTGGGATACTGAATTCGTAGTATGCTCTGTGGTTGCAGTTTTGTCTGATCTTCCACATCAGAAAAAGAAATTCTTTGTATGCTCTGTGGTTGCAGCTTTGCCTGATCTTCCACATCAGAAAAAGAATTTTGAGAATTCCAGTATACCGTATTTTGATCCAAGATGTTAGTGCCAAAATTTGAAGTGGAGAAGTTCGACGGATCCGCAAGGTATAGCAAAGGCATTGGAAGGTGAGAGCAAGTTGTCGGCAACATTGACCCCTGACAAAAGGGAGGAGGCAATGGCTAAAGCACGGAGTACAATACAACTCGGCTTAGCGAACAACGTCTTTGCGAGAGGTTATGGAAGAAAAGATCTGGCGACCCATTGTGGAAAGCTTTGGAAGAAAAGTATTCCATAAAGACTCTATCCAACAAGCTTTATCAAAGAAAGCGATTGTACACGTTCAAATATTCAGGAGAAAAATCAATACGAGACCACATAGATGACTTCAACAAGATGATTTCTGATGTTGGAGCAGCTGGAATAAAAGTAGAAGATGTTGATCAAGCTATGATCTTATTGACTTCACTACCTCCATCCTATGATAATTTCTGTGATACCATATTATATGGTAGATCCGATGTCACAGTCAAAAATGTCAAAGAGTCATTGATGATAAAGGAACAACAGAAGTTAGTAGCTGGACCCAGTGCTGATAAATTTGCAGATGGGTTATTCGTGTCTAGAGGGCGTAGTCAAGAAAGAGGATCAGGAAGCAAGAACAGATCCAAGTCCAAAAAGCACACATCTGTGAAGTGCTTTCATTGTCACGAGACAGGACATATCAGGAGACATTGCCCGAAGAGGAAGGAGAAATCAGGAAATTCTGCTAATGTAACAGTAGAAACTTCTGAAGATAGTGATGCTGGTTCTGTCCTAACAGTATCCACTAATTACTCGGGAAATGAGTGGATCCTAGATTCTGGTGCATCCTTTCACATGACACCTAATAGAAGTTTTTTCACTTCCTATCAAATCAGGGAAGGAAAAGTCAGATTGGGTGATAATAGAATAATTTCTATTGTTGGTGAAGGCAAGGTACGAGTCAGAATGGAGGATGATACTGAAAGGATTTTTCAAGCATGGCATGTACCGGAACTGAGCAGAAACTTGATTTCGTTGAGTGCCCTAGATAAAAAGGGGTACAAGTTCTCTAGAGAGGGAGGTTTCTTAAAGGTGGTCAAAGGTTCAATGGTGATAATGAAAGGAAAGATGCAAGGAGGGATCTATCTATTGCTGGGAAGCACAGTTAATGGAACAACTGCTGTTCTTTCCTCTGAAAAAGGTGATGACGATGCTACAAAATTGTGGCATATGAGGCTTGGTCATATGAGTGAGAAAGGAATGTCCATTCTTGCTAGTAGAGGCCTACTGAAAGGCTTAAAGAACTGTAAACTTGATTTTTGTGAAAATTGTGTCTTTGGAAAGCAAAAACGAGTGAAGTTCAGTACGGGTAAACACAATAGCAAAGGGGTATTGGAGTATGTTCACTCAGATGTTTGGGGTCCTGCCCCTATTCACTCTTTAGGTGGAGCTCGCTACTTTCTTACTCTGATAGATGACTATTCCAGAAAAGTCTGGATTTATTTCCTGAAGAATAAAGATGAAGTGTTTGGCAAATTCAAGCAATGGAAGGCCATGGTCGAGAAGCAAACCGGGCGATCAGTCAAGAGACTGAGAACTGACAATGGCGGAGAATTTTGCAGTAAAGAATTTGTAGAGTTCTGCAAGAAGGCTGGTATAGTGAGGCACCATACTATACCTGGAACACCACAACAAAATGGAGTTACAGAACGAATGAATAGAACACTTCTAGAGCGTGCACGATGCATGCGAATCAACGCTACACTTCCCAAAACATTTTGGGCTGAGGCAGTCAATACAGTTGTATATCTGGTAAACAGATCTCCATCAACTGCAATTGATCTGAAGATTCCACAAGAGGTATGGTCCGGTCGACCCGTAAATTATTCTGATTTGAAGATATTTGGTTGTCCTGCATATGCCCATGTGAGTGATGGTAAACTTGAGGCAAGGGCAAGAAAGTGTATATTTCTAGGGTATGCACGAGGGGTGAAAGGCTACAAATTGTGGTGTACAGAAAAGGCAAGTTCACCCAAAATCATTGTCAGCAGAGATGTCACCTTTCATGAGATGGCAATGGTAAATCAGAAGTAGGAATCTAATGTAGATCAGGCAGTAACAGATCATGGTGCAAAGAAGCAGGTGGAGCTGGAGATTGACTGGGAAAAGAAAAAGCAAGAAGAAGAAGATCAATCGAGTACTTCAGGTAGTGCTCAACCTGAAGTAGAACAACAAGATGAACCTGGTGAAAGAAATGCTAGTGAGGAAACTGGAGCAGAACCATATAGTATTGCTATGCGGCGAGAGAGAGACGACAAATTCAAACCACAAAGATATCTCAATTATGTTACTTGTACACTTGAATCAACGGATGCGAGATCCTATAGCCTTTGCATTGGCTATGGCAGATGGTGCAGTTGGAGATGAACCATGTACCTATCGTGATGTAGTAAAAGGTAAGGAGTCAAAACAGTGGCTAGCAGCAATGAATGAGGAGATTGAATCTCTTCAGAAAAATAAAACATGGGAGCTGGTACAACTTCCAAAGGGAAAAGAGTAGTAGGTTGCAAATGGGTCTTCAAAAGGAAAGAAGGAATCTCTCGGTGTTGAACCTCCAAGGTTCAAGGCGAGACTGTAGCGAAGGGTTATACTCGAAGGAGGGTGTTGACTTCCATGAAGTTTTCTCTCTGTGGTGAAGCATAGCTCTATTCGAATCTTATTGGCTATTGTAAGTACGTTTGGTCTAGAGTGAACAACTTGATGTGAAGACGGCATTCTTACATGGAGAGCTAGAGGAGAAAATCTACATGAGTCAACCAGAGGGGTTCGTAATTTCTAACAAGGAAGATCAGGTGTGCTTATTAAAGAAGTCATTGTATGGCTTGAAACAATCCCCAAGGCAGTGGTACAAAAGGTTTGATGCGTTTATGATTGGTAATGGATACAATAGAAACCAATATGATAATTGTATCTACTCTAAGGAGCTTCCGATGGTTCTCGAATATATCTCGTTGTATGTAGATGATATGCTAATTGCGGCTCGAATAAGGCTGAAATTAGTATGTTAAAAACTCGATTGGGAAAGGAGTTTGAGATGAAGGACTTAGGTGCAGCAAAGAAGATTAGGCATGGAGATTCATAGGGAAAGACATTGTGGTAGATTATGTGTATCACAGCAAAACTACATTATGAAGGTGCTACAACGCTTTAATATGGATCAGTCCAAGTCAGTTGGTACTCCCTTGGTCGCACATTTTAAGTTATCCTCAAAGGAATGTCCGAAAACTGAGAAAGAGGTGGAACAGATGTCTCAAATACCTTATTCTAGTGCAATTGGTAGTCTTATGTATGCCATGGTATGCACTAGACCGGATATTTCACATGCGGTAAGTGTAGTAAGCAGATTCATGAGTAATCCTGGAAAAGTACATTGGGAAGCTGTGAAATGGATCATGCGATATTTGAAAGGTTCCACAGATGTTTGTTTGGTGTTTGAAGGACGAAAGAATCATGGAGTTGTGGGCTATGTAGATTCTGATTATGCAGGAGATTTAGACAAAAGGAGGTCACTGACAGGCTATGTCTTTACAGTCTTTGGATGTACTACTAGCTGGAAGGCCACATTGCAAACCACAGTGGCATTGTCAACTACTGAAGCTGAGTATATGGCATTGACTGAGGCTGTAAAGGAAAGCATTTGGGTGCATGGTCTTTTGGATAGCTTTGGGTTAAATCAACAGGTACCAATTGTACATTGTGATAGTCAAAGTGCAATTCATTTGGCTAAGAACCCAATATATCATGAAAGGACAAAGCACATCGATATTCGACTTCACTTTGTTAGAGAAAGTGTTAGCAATGGCAATCAAGCAGTTCAAAGATAGCTACAACCGAGAACCCAAAAAAACATGATGACAAAAGCATTGCAGATTGATAAGTTTAAACATTGCTTAGACTTGATCAATATTTGCAGAGCTTGAAGATTATTCCACAAGGCAAGTCAAGGTGGAGAATTGTTAGTTTTTTTCTTTGCCTTTGGAAGTCCCACATTGGTGGGATTAGTTTTTCTAGGAAGGCTTAGGCCTTATAAATAAAGGCTTAAGGCCTTGGTGTAATCATCCCACACTTGAAGCATTTCCAAGTGTTTTTAGTAAGAGTTTTATATAGAGTGTGTGAGAAATTCCAAGAGTGTTGTGAGGATACACTGGGAATTTTGGGACTCTAGTATTTTACTGGGGATACCATTGGGGTTTACTATATTGTAATTGTTTTGAATATAGTGAATACTTTCAGAGTTTGTCCCGTGGAGTTTTTCCACGTTAATATTGGTGTGCAGTTAATTCATTAGTGAGGGTACTATTTACGTACTTTGTATATTTCCCACTTCAATTGGGCACGCTTCCGCTCACATTCAACTCTGACATTCCTAACAGAAAACGACCCCATTTCTTTCGTCCCTTTCCCGTGACAAACAAAAACTCAAAAAGAAGAGGGGAAAAAAAGTTAGCCCAGTGAATTAGGCATATATCATGTGGATACATGAAAGGATAGACAATTCACACGCATTGTGGGTACTTAGCCATTATTCCTTTCATGTAGTATCCCCTTCACACTTTCAAGTTTTGTATTTTTCCATTTGAACTCATCCAACTTTATCAATGCAAGTGTTTGGTTTTATTTTTGATATCTTTGTTAGGATATATTCTTGTATCTTGTCGATCTTGGTAGTGAAGCATTTTATGCAACTTTTTAGCTTTAAGTTTAAGTAAACTACATCCTATACATTGTTCCATATTTTCGAAGTATTCTTACTTCTCTTACCTTTATATAAAATCTCATAGTTATTTTAAAAGTAGTACAACATCCCTCCGTGGGTTACTCTCTCATCTTAATTTTAAAAAATTTTACACATGATAATGAAAGGTACGTATCTAGTACAATTTTACAATAACATCATACCGTGTGGATGTAGTTTATTCTAGATAAATATACGTGACTTTAGTTAGAACATTAAAAATAAAGATAAAGTAAAAAATAACAATAATTCATTTCAGTGAGGGATGAATACTCCCACAATAATGATAAGGGTGATATAATATATATATATATATATATATATATATATATATATATATATATTTTGTTAAGTCAAGATGATTTAACATCGTAAGTTTTGATAATTACAAGACAGATAAGAATACTTAACGACAATATCAGATGGACGATAAATATACACAGATGAAGTGAGCACCCTCAACATAGACGAGCAAGCTTCAACTTCTATAAGACCAAGTCTTCATATTAATGTCTTTCAGACGAAGGATCTCCTTAATCACATCAAGACAAAATCATAAAGCAAAGATAGAGAAGAACGAAGAAGATAAGAGACGGAGATTTGAGTGAAGATCTTCCATCAAATGAAGTAAAGAGAAGTAACTTGCACCAAAATTCAAATCAAGACGTTATTCTCAGAAGCTTCTAAAGGAAGAAAGAGATATTGTATTAAATCTCTGCAACAAGAAAAGTAGATAGTACTTTTTGTTGATATCTCTAAGCAAATCAGCCAAAACCCAATTTTGCGCCGACTCCGTTGTGAAAACATTAATTATTCTGATTATTCATTCTGACATCTCTGAAGAGCCCAAGAAAAAGGAAAACAGTAAAATAACATCTATCTATCGGCTACTTCGAGGAGCTTTCCTATAAAAGGACTTCATCTTCACAAGGTCAAGTTGGCAAACTTACGCTAGAAAAGCTATTACTTAAAGTTTCGCTTACAAGCTCAAAATCTTCCTTGTTCTGAACTTTCATTATATATCCCTTTCTACGTAAAGGATCAATCTTTTTTATACCCTTTTTAAATCCACTATTGTGATGCTCTAGCCTAAGGAGATTGTGTTTTGAAGAATACCTTGTATTAGCCTAAGGAGACTGCGTTCTAAAGAATATGTAACACCCCTAAATTACCACGACATCAACGTCATAAATTCTCTATAATTCGCAGAAACTAAACACGTCATTAAATGAGAGGAACTAAACTTTATTTCATAGAGTATTTTTTTTAAAGTTGAATCTCACAACTACCTATTTCTTAACAAATCAAAAACTCTCAAATAATAAAATATCTAAAGAAGTTTTAATATTTATAAATAACAAAATATCTAAAGAAGTTTTAATATTTATAAATAACAACAATCATCTAAATTCAAGAAAAGAAAAGGAAACAACATGCCACGTCTTCAAGAAATCAGTTCCTTTTCTAGTTTACGCTATTTCCGACTCCAACAAACTGCTCATCTACTCGCCCGTCCGCGGTCATCATAGGTGTCAACCATAGACACGATACATGGTTAGTTCACATTTTAATAATAACAATGAGCTTAACACTAGCAGTTCAACACAATACATATCAGAATTTACAGAAACATCTCATTCACAACTTATCACAATCAAACATGTTGTGCAACCCAATATGATGCATGTTACTCACAATTCACATTCATGTCATGTGGTACCATTAAAACAATTGAGCAATGTCTAGGAGTACATGTCACCTCTAACATTCTCATTAGAGATACTAGACAGTTACAGTCAGGGTAACCAGTGTTGCAACAGGAGTCACTTCCTACTCATGGTGATCAGTCATAATGGAAGCTTTCCCCACCACGAATACCCTCCAAGTTCTAAGCCATTACATCGACCCGTTAGGGACCAACTATCCTAATTCCATTTATCCTAACTTTTTGAAACATTTTTCAATCACCTAGCATTCATGATAATCCTCATCTCTTTAACCAAAATCCCATGCACAAAAGAAGGTCCACTAGGGACAACCTCACTGCTCTATCATAGCAACAGACATTCATCTCTTTCATCACAAATACAACACAATTACAGTTGATTATCATGAACCTAGTGACTTATTAATGCAATATGCCTCATCATATCAATTGTCAATTCACACCCATTATTTCACCATAATGGAATATTTCATCTCACCACGTCAACCAAATCATAATATATAAACAACACACATACAATGATATAAGTGAAGCAACAAAAGGAATACAATGAAGAAAATTACAACAACACAATAATTGGTGGAATTTTGCAATGAGCACATAAACAATTAACTAACATGAATTTCATTCAACTAATAACAATAACAATATACCAATTCAGGAATTAATGACACAATTAACCATATCAAATACGGCTGACAAGGATCCCTGACCAATTTTAACCCAAAATCAGTCAAATGGGAATACAACCACAACAACTCTCACGGATACATGATTACCACCGGACGTTCCCATTATTATCAACAATAATAGAACTATCCTTACTAATTAAATAACTAAACATGATCTAATTAATTGTAAACTTTAGGCTTAACAATAAATTTATAAATCTTACATTTTATTTATTTATTTATTCTATTTACTTAATTATTATCATCATTATATTTTTTTTATAAACTTGAGAATAAGAGAAACCGTGAATTTGAAGTTTCATAATAAGTTCCTCTTAGATGATCTCAAGTAGTTTACCTACAGTTCCTTACAAATTCAACTACAAATTCAACGACACTCCAATCAATAAAAGGAAGGAATGCCTAATGCTATTAATAATGGTTAATATTGATAAAATGGTATACAAGGGTTTTCACATTATATTTTCCTTAACAAAATTGTATTACAGGACAACCATTTAAATAAGTCAGTGATGTATACAATAACATAAAGAATGACTATAAAGAATGATATTTATCAAACTCGTAATTCTTCTTTGGTATTACCGCCAAATTCTCACAGTGGCTAAAATATCTTCCCCTTCTGCATTCAGCAAAACCAAATCCAAAACACTCACACGCAATCCAGCAACATCACACAGTACATAGAAGAAAAAAATAGGAATCAACCAAGCCAAAGAGAACAACAACAAAATTGAAACAAGAGATCTCCTGTCGCGGAAAGAAAAAAATAGACCAATTAAAATATTCAATTCATATTAAATAAACGAAGGGAAAATGTGGGAATAAACCATTATTATTATTAAATAGAGAACCACCCTAACATATACTTGTCAAAAAGAATGACCGGTTGATCAAAAAATAATAAGAACAACAAAATATCATGGACAAAAAGGGAACACAATAACGCAAGTGAAAGGGGGCCAACAACAACTCAAAAATAATTAAATTAATTAAATAAACATAAAAAGAAAAATAATGCATTATTATTATTATTATTATTATTATTATTATTAAAATTGAGAACACCCTGACCTGAATGTGAGTTGATCATGTGCAAGGGGAAAAACTAAGATGAATAGGATCTTAATCTCTATTCTTAGTTAGAAGTTTCGATTTTCTTTTTAGGAAAAGTTTGTAAAACATGGGACATGAGAGATACGTCAGAGTGAATGGAGAAGAGGAAAAGAAAAATCAATTGAATAGAGTTTTCAAGCTGTTACGGAATACCTTGGTGTTAGCATGAGAAGACTGGGTTCAAACAATATCGATATAGCCAGAACTGGCTGGGTGCAAATAATACTTGTAAATCTATTTCACTGGTTATAGTGAAAACTTAGCACGTTGCTAAGTAACTGAATGTAGTCTTCATAGAAGAACCAAGTAAAAATCTTTGTGTTTTTATCTGAGGTATTTTTTACTAATCGAATGGGGAATGAGAAATACTCAATCATAGAGCTGAACAACAAAGCTAGATATGACATAATGTGCGTTTTATCAATGACAGAATAAAGCAGATTTTGTGCCTATAAAACAGCCAAAGAGCTGTAGGATGCTCTAAAAATCTCTGGCGAAGGAATTGAAGATGTCAAACTTAGAAAAGCGGTCACCCTTCAAAAAGAATATAAAATGTTCTCCATGAAGATTCCGAACTATTTTGAACGGTTTAACAACTTTGGGAACAACATTTACTAAAGCTCAGAATAGCATGAAGATCCTGGATAGCTTACCTACACCATGAGAAGCTATGCCCACTGCCATATCTATAGGAAAGGACATGAAGACTCTAACCCTTGATGAGTTTATAGGTGCGCTATGAGTGCACGAGGTTCACTTATGTAAAAGAGACAAAATCAAAGTTTAAGAGCTCATCGCTCTACCATCCGTTGATGAAAAACCCTAAGGAAGAATCAAGCAAAAAGGACAAAAAGAAAAACAAAGTCCTCAAATCTGATACAACAGAATCAGACGATAGTGAAGAATCGTCTGATGACGAGATCTCCCTCATGACAAGAAGATTAAGGAAGATGATGTTGAAGAAAGGAAGAGGTCAAGATTCTCAAGAAAAAGGATAGACAGTTCCCTGAAAAACCACCTACTAAGAAGGAAGGATCAGAAATAGTGTCCTACGAATGCAGAAAACTAGGGCACATGAGATTAGAATGCCCTGAGCTAGAGAAAAGGTGAAATCCAAAAAAAGATAAAGGAAAGAAGAGCTTAATGACTTGGGAAGATCTAGATAGTGGAAGCTCAGATGAAGTAGGAGAAGAAAAAGCAACAAACATTTGTCTCATGGCTGAAGAATTAACTTCATCTGAGGTGAATGAATCACCTACTTCATCTTCATCACCTGACTCAAACTCTGAATCAGAAGATATCACGTATGATACTCTTCTAGCAAATTCTCATTTCATAGCAGAACAATATAAAATATGCAAATCCAAGCTGAAAAGGCCATTGGAAGAAATTTCAAATTTGAAAACTGCAAATGAGAATTTGTCTAAGAAAGATGCACTAGATGGATCATCATCTGAATCTGAGAAAGATCAATTTCTTCTTGAAATCAAAAGATTAAAAAAAGAAAATGAATCTTTGAAAAAGAGATTTAACCAAGTTCACAACTAGCTCTTCCATGCTGAAAAACATTTTGACCTATGGAAGATCTTCTTTTGATAAAAGTGGACTAGGTTATATCAATAAGACAGATGAAAAGAAATCTACATCTATTTTGTCTGTACATAAAATGTGCATGAAAATTATAGTAGGGTTCCTAACAGATACAAAGGTCACTCGAAAACCTTTAATGAATAGAAACCATCAACTAACAAAGTAGGACCCAAAAGAATTTGGATAGCAAAATCACTTATTATTCCTGTTGCAGATATCCTTAACAGAACGAGAGAAGACTTCAAGCTGGTATCTGGACGGTGGATGCTCGCAGCACTTGACAGGAAACCTGTCTATGTTCCAAGACCTTAGACCAAGTAAAGGGTCAATATCTTCTGGGTCTGGAAAAATTAAAATTCTTAGGATTGGAACAGTTGGTAAGGCACCCAACCCTCCTTTTCAAAATGTGTCATACGTTAAAAGGCTTAAACTTCAATCTACTTAGTATTAGTCAATTTTGTGACAGTGGATATGAAGTGTCCTTTAATCCTGATGAATGTATAGTCAAGAACAAAGAAAAATCTATTCTGTTTAGAGGAAAAAGAAAAAACAACCTCTATGAGGTCTGTCTTCCTGACCTTAGTGATCAGAATGTAACATGCTTGCTTTTAGTAGATGATGAAAGAGATATTTGGCATAAGAAGTTGGAAGCTCAGATGAATTAGGAGAAGAAGAAACAGGAAACATTTGTCTCATAGTTGGAGAATTAACTCCATCTAAGGTAAATGAATCACCTACTTCATCTTCATCATTAGACTCATGGGAAAGACTTTATTTCATACACGTTCTCAGATTTGTGTGTAATTTTTCTGTTGCGTACCCGCGTCTTTCCCAACAAGTGGTATCAGAGTTCATGGTTAAATTTGGTGAGAGCTATCTTATGAGGACGCCTTTCCCAATAAGTGGTATCAAAGCTGATGGTTTGACTTGGCGATCGGCTTAGATTTGTGTGCCATGATTGGAGTGGATCTAAGTGGTCAGGTAGACCTACTTTTTGGGGATCTCTTGTGTCAAAAGTCTTCCTAGCGGTATAAGGGCTAGACAAGATATGTTTGGTGGGTGGCTAAATTGCGTGTCCCGTTAATGTGAGCTATCAGTACGGTGGTACAAGACTAGGACATATCGACAACAATGTGAAGCTTAAGAATTGTCACAGCGATGGAAACTCTAATGGCCATCATTGTCAATGACTTCCGCCGTAGAGGAGGAGGTTTTGTGGTATTTTGTTTGAGGGGAGGTTTGTTGAGATTCAAATAATGACCCACATTTTGCAGAGTCTAGAGGAGAACCCCAAAAGATTTTGTTGTTGCAGAAGAGTTTGCAATAATGTAGGACTTTGAATTAAGGTAGGATTTGTTGTGTATTTTGTTAATTCAATGTCTCACATTGGTAGATTTTAGAAAGAGAGAGGAGCAGAACACATATATAAGAGAGAGTGATTTGTTTCATTCACTCGCACCACACCTTAAATCTGTAATGAGTATATTTAGATTTTAGGTAGTGTGTGTCTACCAGTGTATTTTCACTATTTGGTCCCGAATATAGCGTTTTTTGTGAGTTCTCTTGTAGAAACTTTTTCGTTGTACTCTTTGACTCATAATGGATATTTTTCTGGAGTAGGTCTCGTGGTTTTTGTCCCTCTGATTGAGGTTTCCACGTTAAAATTGTTTGTGTTCTCCTTGCTCCTACATTTTGTTTTCCTTGTTCTCTTAGATTTTATACTACCGTTTTGTTACAGTTTTCCTGTTCTCCCTCAAGGGGAAAGGTTATATTTTACACAGACTTTCCGATTTTGTATAAATTTTTACGCTGGGCACCCGCATCTTTCCCAACAACACTCACAAGTATAAACGAAACGAATCACTTGATTAATATCATTCTACTAAATCCTACCTTTCTCAAATCCTTTTCCACATTTAACACAAAAAAAAATACAAGTAATTTGGCAAACAACAAGTAACTATATTTGCAAGCCAATTACCATATTATGTAAATGAGGCTGACGGTACTATGTGAGGATGTGTCTTGATTTTTATATGGTTAGAAAATGAGGATGTGTTTTGTTTTTTTATATACGCTAAAGTCTACGAAGTGCATGGGGACCAAATCTTACATGTTATACTAATAAATTATATGGTTAGAAAGTGAGGATGTGTTTTGATTTTTATATAGGCTAAATTCAACGAAGTGCATGGGGACCAAATCTTACATGTTATGCTTATAAATTATAATTATATGTTACTCATTCTTTTGTCGGCTACCAGCTAGGGTGCAATTTCTTGTGTTTAAAACATTTGAATTTTAATTAAATCTTTTTTTTTAATATATATATATATATATATATATATATATATATATATATATATATATATATATATATATATCTACTATGTGTTTCATCCACCACGATAAACCCACCCCACCTGTATGCATTTCGTGCGGATTAAGCTCTCACGTCACAGTCAATAATTAAATCTTACAAGCATTATTAAAGATCAATGATGCACAAAGTTATAATACTAGTTTAATTACCCGTGCTAGGATGGGTAATAATTTAAAACATTTATAAATTTCGAATTATTGTAATTTTAATATATTTTTAAATATTATATTTAAATTTAAATTATATATCTATTAAAAATTATAAGTATTTAAATATATTTCAATAATTTTTCATTTATATGCATCAAATTGTTATACAAACTTTTTTTATTTATATAACCATTTTTTTATGAAAATATTTATTATTATTATTATTATTATTATATATATATAATCAAATGTCTAAAAGAAATGGTAAATCAAAGAATAATTAAATTTTTGGTCCATCTAATTTTGAGGGTACTAACTTTTGTTCCATATCAATATTTAATAGTTAATTTGATGTTAAAGATTATTTTTAAAGATGTAAACTAAGTGGGAACCATTTGTTATCAAAATATTTATGGGAACTAAAATTCAGAATCCTACAAAAATATATTTTGTTTTAAGATTAAAATTAAAATTAATTTTCTTATCATAATTTGTTACAACATATTCATCCATATTTCTTAGATTTATTGTCTTTACTTTATGTTAGTTAAAATAAAATTTCCAATAAAACATTGAAGTCGATCAATAACCAAATCGAAATTAAATTTACATTTGAAT
Organism: Hylodesmum podocarpum; assembly: GCA_026586105.1. Classification (NCBI taxonomy): domain Eukaryota; kingdom Viridiplantae; phylum Streptophyta; class Magnoliopsida; order Fabales; family Fabaceae; genus Hylodesmum; species Hylodesmum podocarpum. The sequence goes on along the minus strand of JALJEV010000493.1, from coordinate 1,388,512 downwards.
TAAAATCATTAGAGGTTAATATAATTATAAATAAGTTAATAAATCCTATGAATTACCCAAAAAGTTTCCTTTATTATAAAAACAAAACTATTCATTCTCATATAATACATTTTATACAACTTTTTAATTTTCATAAATTACGCGCACACATTTGACACTAATTATTTTGATTGAAAAGATAATATAAATTATATATATTTAATTTGATTATTTATTTAATAAAATATAACAGTAATTAGGTAAAAATAAATTTTGATGTCAATTGGATGATAATGTTTCGTGAAACATTTCATTCCTATAAATTGAGTATAAATTTTGCTTCTTGTTCATCTTGTTTGTTATACTTTATTCCAAAATTTAAATTTAAATTTGTCTTCAATAATTGACTAATTATAGAGAAAGTATGTTACTTAAAAGCAACAGGAAGAGAGCTTATAATAATAATAATTTTGACAATAAGTTATGTTAATAGTCAGAAAATCCAAGTAATATAAGAGACAAAATATGCGTCAACTTCTAGAAAAGAAATTTCATAGACAATACATCATAACCAAACATTATAAGAGACAAAATATGCGTCAACTTCTAGAAAAGAAATTTTATATTCAATACATCATAACCAAACATTATGCCACAGTGATGCCACTAGTTCTAACATGCAACTCGCCTGATGCCAATACTTATTTTAAGGTCATTTTTAACTACTTTTTATAATACATTTAAATATGCTTTTATATTTGTAATTTCACTACTTTTTAATTTTGGATTCTAACACCATAGGTTATTTAATTTTAGTACTTATAACTCTGAGATGGTTCCTATTTTTCGTTAAAGATTAAAAATTATAAAAACTTTATTTAGTCAATGATACGCCACGTAAATTATTATTATATTCTAGCATCTTTATTAATGCAATTTAGTCAATCAATTGACAATTATTATTGTTTCTAGCATATTTAATAATGTAACTTTGGTTGAAACCTGGGGAATGGAGGCACTTGTCGATTTTTAGTATATACTGTCATATGAATCCAAATACCAACAGTTATTCATTTTCCTTTGTTTTTTTAGTTTCTTTAACCGTCACAATGCACAATTCTTCCCAATTCATCGTTATCATAGTCACAATTTAACCTGCAAAATATAACAAAAAATATACATTATTTTATTATTTATTCCCATTATTCAACATATGAAGTTATTTGACTGTGTTTTATACGATGTTTTAATAAAAATAAATATTTAAATTATCTTTTTAGATAATTAAGTGTGACACATGTAAAATGTTGCATATTAGACATAATCATGCTAAGAGTAGCGTGTTTGTGTAATAAAGAATGGTAAGATCTTATGATAGTATACTTCTAACATGTATTATGAACTTAAATATTACAAATTTGAAGTGATAATTGACTAATAAGATTTGATAATCCTACGTCTAATTTCTTGCTAATAAAAAATCATTGGATTGTTAATATATAAACAATGTCTCGTATGAAAAAATAAGAGATATTTATAAGTTTATAAATAGATATTGTATCTTTATTAGTAAGAGGTCTTTTGGAAGAAGTAAAAAATAAATTTTTTTTTATGATTATATATTCTTACTTGAGGAGAAGCCATTCATGGTTTTAGAGTTTATAACGATGACACCATTTTTGAGTTTTCTTTTATGCAGTGTTAATCTTTTGTGGGAGGAAATGTTTTACATTCTCACTTGTAAACTCGATCCTTTCATGGGTATCATTGTGACTTTAACTTTATTTATTTCTGCAAATTTATTCTAAATTTACAAAACAAATAGAATACATTTCACGGTTACCATTATCAAACACAGTTGAAATTCATAAATATATTATGAAGAGAAACACACCTAATGTTTTCATATTACAAGATCATCTAAAAAGTTGATATAGATAATAATCACAAACAAAGCTTACACGTGTGTAATTTATATTCTTTATTTACTAATATCAATTCTAAACTGGTAGTTCACATGTGACAAAAGGAAAAACATTGCTTCAGTGAAAAAAAATCAGTGCATTCTTATCGAAACAAAGGCACGAGAATGAACTCCACGGAAAGTAGCTGCAGGAAGAAAACAAATCAAACAATGCATAAGTAACAAGAGCTAAAAGCATGTGCTCCAATTAATATGCACAAAAACAACTATTTTATATTTTCTTACAATTATGAAATCAAACACATTTCAAACAAACATATTTAAAATAAATATCTGTGATGAAATCAGTCGCATTAGTTTGGATTTAGTTTACATGACTTATCAATTATCAACAAATGATCATTTTAAAATCAAATGCAGAGAAATTAAACAAATGAACACTTTAAAATAAAGATGATATTGATTCTAACTTTAAAAAAATTAACTTCATTCTCAATACAAGCTGGTAAATTAGATGGTCATTTCCTTTGAAGAGTTATTTTATGAAAATCATTATTCAACTATATATGTATGAATTTTGAAAATTATTTTCTTGAGATATTAAATAACTTAAAATAATAATTATTACCTTCCAAATAAACAAATAGAAAGATTGTGTGGCTGTTTTACTGTTCAGGTCTACAGACTTGGCACGATACCAAAGTATTGAAGCTAATAGAGCATGTCCCAAAATCTGCAACATTAAAAATGGGAATAAACTTTGAAATATATTAAAATGATTAAATATATGATCATATTCAGTAAAAATCTATATAACCGTAGATGATAATTTAAAAATTTATGCAACACTTTAAGTTTTCTCATCAAATAATCCTTGAAACAATTCATTTTGCGACTAATATATCAAGACAAACAAATATAAAGACAAGACATCTAACACAAAAAAAAAAAAAAAAATCATAAATTTAGTACACCCGATACTCACATGTGCGTTAATGAAAGAAAACCTTTTTTAGGCTTTTAAGAAAAGGTTGAAGAAAATAACAGAATTGCTAAATTTTTTTAACCAACCAATTATTGCAAACCACAAAATGTAAAATCAAATCGAAAGGGTGAGTATAAATTGAATTTCTTATCTCACTATTTTAGAAACTTGCACAAAATCACATTCAAATCCTTTAGAGAAGAAACTTGTAAAATATGAAAATTTACAAAAAAAAAAAAACATTACAAAGTCATATTTTTACATTCTTTTCAACTCTACTATTAATTGAAATTTATTAAAAATCATCAATTTCAATTGATCTTACTTCTCAATTAATGAGTCTTTCTTGAACTTGTAGTTTTAAATAAATTTTAACCACTTATAATGTGTATTAGAGAATGTATTGTTAACACTCATATAATATGATTACAAAAATTACCGTGATTAATTTACTCCAGAGGTTGGAAGATGTTGCTCCCACTAGAATTGCAACCCCATAGCCTATTTCAAGAAGTGAAACACAAAACCAAAATACCTAAAGAAAAAAAAAAAAAAAAGGAAAAGAAAGAACTTAAGAATTTAGGGAGAAATCTTGGTAATGCCACAACAAATTCTGTAAGATTCGATGAGAAGAACATACCCTCTTCGGACCCAAACGCACTGCTAAAGATCGAATGCCAAATTTTTCATCTCCTTCCATGTCAGGTATATCCTATATAAAAGTCAGCAAAAGGAAATGTTTTATTGTGACACTTGGTACACAAGCATATAATTTAATGAAAACATAAAAGTTTAATCCTTTTACCTTGAACAATGCTATAACTATTGCGCCGATGCTAGAGAAAACAATAGAAAAAAACAATGATCTTGGAAACATAATTGGTCTCTTGAACACGTAAGTCTGCATATATAATTTTACGTAAAATCATATATTAGGAAGTTTGCTCTAATGTATACGAAATAGTTAAGATGTAGTTGATAGACAATGTAATGTAAACTACTACGGGCTAATGTATTGACAAAGCCACCTGCATGTGAAGAAATAATGCAAGTTGATATATTATTGCTCGATCAACTGCAAAGTTTATGGCCGTAAGCTCTGTAGATCTCTTCCATCTCAATAGAGGCAGCTGTGAAATTTTAGAGAAATAAAAACAATGTGATCATTATCAATTGAAGTTTCCAAATTGAGATTTTCAAGTTGTTAAACTAGTATCATATGTTTAAATTCTTATGCCATTCCTTTAATATTTTATAACAGTTATTGCCAAAGTTGAAATAAATTTGACTTAAATAATATCAAGTAAAAGAGGAAGTTTAAATGTCATCCAAATGACTCACATTGATTGAATAGGCAGATGTTAAAATAAAATGGCATAAAGTAGCCCAAAACAATGGCGGTGAACCTATAATCCATGCAAGCCCAAAACTCTGAAAAGGAGAATCAAATGATGAGCCATCATAAACCTTGTCAATAAATCTTTAACATATCACTAGAAAAAGTACAACTAAAAATTGAAATTATTTCGAATGTACCTTGTCTTTAATTAATATTCACTATTCAAACTATGCTGTGTTAGTTCAATCACTAGGACCAATGTAGTAATAAAAATTACATAATAAGATTTTATTAAATGGATAAAATAAATTATTTGTATGCAATATTTTTGGACAGAATAGATAGTCTGATAACCATATTAAACAATTTTAAAAGTGTATAATTTTTTTAAAGATGAAATTCGTAATTTTTTTAAAAAAATATTTATAAATACAGAGAACATGAACACAAGGATAAACAACGAAAAACATATTGATATTAATATGTATAAATTTATACTAAATAATTGGTGAATAATGGAAGAACTTGTTGGTTCAATAAAATCAACAAAATAATGGAAGAACTTGTTGGTTCAATAAAATCAATAAAAATTTATGTTAATAACGACAAAAATAAAGTTGGAAACATTAGTTTGACCAAAGTTTTTAAAAAGAACAATGTTATTTATAATACCATAATACAACTTGCTACAGTAATAATGACACCGGTTGTAAACGAATACTCTCCTGATACCAATGGAAGATTTGGCTTGTTTATCTGCAACAAACATGTAGCATATATCAATATATTATTTTGTCAACATAAAAACTACGCAATAAAAAGTTGCTTATTTTTTAATCATATTACATGGTGCAATAATAATTTGAAAATAATACATTAAGGTGAATATACATTTCCATAAACTATATAAAAAATGAATTTATTCACTTATATTAATGCTATATAAAATGTATGAATTAATTACTAATATATCTAAAAAAGATAAGAAAGGAATGAACTATATATAGAAGAATTTGGAAGGGAATACTTATGATGTAGTGACATGTATCCAACTAACTTTGGAAGGGAAAAACAAAGATGTATGAATTTTTTTCCTATTACCCGTTTTACTATTTTATTTTATTTTTTTAATGAATTTTAGATAGCTTGTAAGCTATTGGGATTCTCTTCTCCCATTATGGTGTATAAGTCACCGAATATTAAATGGGATAATTATTTTAAGGTCTTGGAATTTATATTTTTAACTTTGACACATACAAGCTCAATTTTTCAAAAAAAATTTGAGTTTCTAAATTTCTCTGAAATTGTGAAAATTTATTAATTTCCATTAATTATTATTTTGGGAGAAGTCTAAAAATAGAAGAATCTTTTAATAGTTGCAAAATACAATTAAGTAATGAATACAAAGTTTTTCTAAGAGAATTTTTCATGCTAATTAAAATTCTGATATTCCTTTTCTTCTCTACTTTTTTTTTCACTTCCGTACATGACCTATTTGTTAGGAATTCATCTACGCGACTATGCTAATATGTGAATAAATTTTAATTTAAATAATTTTAACTTCTAATTAAATAAATTTTATTTTTTTCATATTCTTTCCACATAAATTCAAACTGACCCATATATTTTTCATTTATGAACTAATTTTCATACCTTATCTATTTCCAAATCAGCTAATTGATTTATGCCATTAATGTAAATGAGCATGGGAAAGTAAACTGCCATGACCTGAAAAAGAAAGAGTCCCAAGATTAATAATGTTAAGTAAATTATAGAGCAAATAGCATCTATTTACCATACCAACAAATTTGAGTCCCCACCTTCAATATGGCAATAAAAAATGTGGGAGAAATATCTGATAATTTCTCCACAGCAACGAGAGAAACGGAAATTGTGCTAATTACCTATAAAACACAAACAAATATAAAGAATATGATACTTTTCTCTTTTCTAAAATCAGAGACAGAAGTTCATGCAAAAGAATTAGATTAATTTTATATAAAAATTGATTCTAGAAAAAGAGGTTTCACTTAACTGTGCCAATCATTGCATATGGCCTAACAAACCTGGAAAAAGCATCCAAAGAATATATGTTAGAGCCCCAAAAGCTTGTTGAAGTAGGAATAGGACCTTGAGGTTCAGATTCGAATGCTAATTCTTCAGGGGCAGCATTCACAACATAACTTCTGCCACATTCTTCACGTGTGGATCCTGCCCCAATACCTTTGTTGCGATCCTTCAAATAATGTTGATGCTTCACGATCAGATATTCATTTTGGATTTTCTCAGTTTTATACCATGAAGCTTTAGTTACGTAAGAATCTATAACATGAAATGTGAAATGTTAATCACTGGTACCATCACCTCAAAAAGAGGTATTTTTTGTCATTTGGGGTGAAAAGAAAAATATTAAATTACCAATTTATTGTTTAATTCTCATTATTCAATCTCCTATATGGTTCCTAAATTAAAGAAAAAATATTTAATATTCATACGACTAGTTAAACACTCATATATCTAATTGTTCTCTGAATTTTCCCAAAAATACATTTCGTTAGAAATTAAAATGATAAATATTCAATATTAAAAAATTTCTTATATAATTTATTATTAACTCAAAGACTATTTAGCAAAGGGGTAATAGACTTTGTGAAAAATTAATAGTTTATTAAAAATATGTGTATCAAATTAAATCTGGTAATCTGTTCTATTGTTCACGTTCTTGGAAAGGTCACACAAAATCAGAAATTGCTACTCTACGAAAATATGTATTAATTGTAATTGCGACACAAAACGGTAGCTTTCTCAAATCCTCTTTCCATATTTTACAAAAAAGAAATACAAAGAAGTTGGAAAACAACAACTAACTATGCAGCCCATAACCATATTGCTTTTGTTTCTTAAAATTTCAAGATATGGTCATAATACAATTTTCTTACTTCTTAGAATTTTTATATAATTAAAGATCTTTCATAGACTTAAAAATAAAATCGTAACATAATATAATATATAACCAGAGTTATCCATCATTTTATAACCTAATTTTATTGAGTTTATCTTAATGATTATTATTAGGTCTACCAAGATAACAGCCATAGGCAGTCCAATAACAGTTTGGTAGTGCAAGCTAGTGGGTTGTAGCTTAATAGGCTACACTTTACAAAACTACTGTCATCTAAAAAAATGTGGGTTATAATCTAATTTAATTTATTAGTGCAAAATTAGATTTTAATGACAGTTAAAAATAGCCTATAATTACATTTATTCAGCCCGTATTGCATTAATTGTTTGTAGTAAAATGCAGGAACTTTAAAAGACTATGCTGCTGTTTAAAGTCCACTTCCTACCGTCGTTCACACTATTTGTTATGGAAATAACATATTTAACTACTGTTATAAATGTGTGGGTGGCATAAATATAATATTTAGATGACGTGACAATCTTATTACGTGATTATTTGAGAAGTCCTGCTTTGATAAAATCTGTGATTGACCTATATTAATTTTGTTAATCATCATAGGAGAATACGAAAACGTAAAAAATCATAGACAATATAATTTTATTAATATCTAATAAAAACTATTTTTTAATTTCTTAATGGCCACAGTCATTATAGCAATGGTTAGTATTTTTTTTATTTGTCTAATAGACATACTTGCATAGTAACCTTTGGCGCATTTTGTACTCCTCGAGCAACTTCCAACTGCCAATGTCTCGACATGTTAGTCACAAAAAATATTTTCAGGAAAATGAAGAAACAAAGAAACATGTTAAAATTAATTTGTGTAATATAATACATAAAAATGGACGAATTTTCATGGCTTACAAGCTGTAACGGAAGAAGCTATGGGGAAAGAGCCAAGAAGAATAGAAGCCATTATTTGTCTTTGCTAACTTTACTGTGAGCTTTTGTTGTTATGGTTTCATCCAACACGATAAACTCCACCTTTATAGAAGAGGTTGATCCTACTGTATCCTTTTCATGTCGATTAATTAATGTGAGTAAACTCTCAAGTCACATCGTATAATTAAATCCTTAGGTTAATCCTACCGTATTTTCTCATGTCGATTAATTAATTTTCGTAATCAAACACGTCACATCATATAACCAAATCCCACTATAGGATCTTTACATTATAATATTTATATCTTTTTTCCTAGAATTATACCATTGTTATTTTATATATGAAACTTAGACTTTAAAAACTTGTTGAAATACACCCCACAATCTAACTCTAAAAAGCATTTTATATGAAAGGGGGAAAAATGGGACAAGAAAGTGAGAAACAAGATTGCGTTCTTTTAGGAATTTTTTATTTTCTCAATTGCTATCCAATATAGTGTGAGAAACGCATTATCAATTAATTGCAATTACATGAAGTGAGAAAGTAACTCCCAATTTGAATATTCTTTTATATGGTTTTGTAAATCAATTCATATAAACATAGTCTCATTTATTTCTTCACTTATGGTTTTGTAAATCAATTCATATAAACGTAGACTCATTTATGGTTTTGTAAATCATCTTAATTATTTTCACTCTCCTATTCTTCTTTCTCTTTTTACTCATTTATAAACACTTGCTTTATATTTCTTTATCAATGAACGCGTAAATTAAGTTTACAAATTTTTTTAAAATTGACTATAATATATCAAATTCAAAAATTGATTATTCAATTTCGTTAAATACTTACAAAAAAAAAATCCAATTGGACATTACATACATAAATGACAAATCATTTACTTAGGTTTGTTCCACTCAAAAGTGATGTTTATCATAACATTCTTTAACGTTTAAGTATTGACAATTAATAGTAGTTTTTCATTGAAGGACACAATTAATACAAATTACAGTAAATTATATTTTGATGGGACATTTAGTACGATAGTACATGTTCCGGGTAGGTGCTGCATGTCACGATAGTAGTAAAATATTTGTTTCTTAATTATATTATACAGGAATTGAATATATATATATATATATGTATATATATATATATATGTTATCAATTGAGTTAAATTTATTATTAGATGTAATAGAGTAACACATTTTAAATATTTTTTATAATTACATGAATATTTTTAATATTTTTGAATAATATTTTATAGATATACGAATATAATATGTTTTTTAAATATATGTATGTAAATATTTGATTTTTTTTTAATTTTAATCCCTCTGAAATTTTTTTCATTATTTAATTTTTTATTAATTTTTTCATCATGTAATTAGATAAATATCATATTATAATGGTTAAAATAATTTTTTCAATAGTGTAAAAATTATTATAAAATAATATTCATTTAAATGTTAACAATAAAAATTAAAAATAATAACGGAAAATTTTAAAAAATTAAGAGAAAATTAAGTGAGAATTATTAAAAATAATATATACGTCGGACCTATTTGATATTAATAAATTATTAATAAGTACTCTATTTAAGAATATTTTATTAGATTTACTCTAAAAATAAAAATAAAAATTTTAATAAAATGAGAGAAAAAATTAATTATTCATCATCCTATTTAAAATGACATCCACGGGTAACACGTTTGAGATTCCCATGCATAAATTAGGAGACAATTAATGAGTAAATCATTATTATTGTACATTTAAAATTTATTTTATTATTTTTTATATTTTTAAGTAAACTATATCAAACTAGAAGTCGACGAAAATGATGGATTATTTAACTGCGAAAGTCAACTAATTCGGTTCTAAATTATGATACTATTCGCGATCGTACTATGTCATCGCAGGGAAAACAAAGTAACTTGTGAATAAAAAAAAAAAAGAATTGAAAGAAATGAAAAAAATAGTAGAAGGTATAATTATCTATTTAAGAAGAAAGGTGATTAAGAGAGTGTAATGATAATCACGAAAATAATATTAAATTATTGATTTATTTTTCACAGAAAATGAATAATATTAGAAATATTTTTTTTACATTTACTTAAATTATACATGATTTAGAAATTATTTTTTATTTTCATTTTCTGATTTTTATTTTTTTAAAATTATTTTTATTTTAAAAGTTTGAAAATTTAAAAATTTTAAAAAAATATTAGAAAATGTTAGAATAGAAATATTAGAAACAATTTTTTTTTCATTTCTTATTTTCATCTATATTTTAAAGATATTTCAAATTCAGCTTTTTATATATATCGTACATGATTCTTTATTTACAATTATCAATTTTTAATTAATAGTACATATGTGATAATGGGAGTAACATTTCTTATATAAAACATGCCTTACATTCTCATCTAACTAAAGGTATGATGAAGTACTCTGCGTAGAATAGCTGAGAGAGGCAAAAGAAAAACAAGCACATTAGTAATAAGATAGCATGTGCTCTTTATTCGTATGAGTTATACATGTTAATCATTAATTTTTGTACTTTAAAAACCTATCCAATATATAGTAGGACACATGCTATCTTATAGAGGTTAAACAAAACACATTTCAAACAAATATGCGATGAGATGAGAAGGCCAATTTTTTAAGATTAACAATATGTTTATAGGAGTTTATGATCAATTATGAAATCTCACTATTAAAACTTCTCAGGAAACAATTCTACCCTAAAATGTTTGGGGAAAAGTAAAATACAAAGAACTTTTAAAAGTCAGCATGATCCAAGATTTAAACCCTTTGAAGGTCGTGCAAAGGAAATAGTGTGGTTTCTATCACAAAAGATTTCTTTGTAACAAAATGAAAGCCAATTTTATTTTATTTTATTGTAAGGGATGGTAATAAAGTTTTGATTGGAATTTGTGATTAGAAATTGAATAACTATTAATTCTCAATAGGCAAAATTAATCAAGGGTGTAGTCATTCTTTTTGAATGATGATTATATAAAGCTCTTTGTTAAGTAATATGTATTAATCTTGAAAATCTCAGTTTCTCAAATGACAAATAAATTATAGTATTAATAATTACCTTCCAGATAAACATATAGAAGGATGTTACGGCTGTTTTGCTTCTCAAATCTACATTTTTGGCATGATACCAGAGTATCGAAGCCAAAAGAACATGTCCCAAACCCTATATAATAAAAAGGACAATCAATTCCAAACTTCAATGAAATTAATGACTAAACATTTTTACATTGTTTAGATATTCATCTATACTAAAGTATATGATAATTTGTAAATTTGTGAAGCAGTTTAAGTTTTCACCTCAAAATAATACTGGCTCCTTGAAAGAGCCTATTTACTTCTGACAATAATATCAAGATCATACATACATAAAAACAATATAAATTCGATGCAATGAATATTCTTTTTCCAAAAGAGAAGAATTTCCATATTTTTGTACACTTGATATATGTACACTACATGCATCAATAAAGGAGCACCTTTTTTTACACGGAGTGACTATTGCAGAAAATATAATACCTAAATTTGATGATTGACCAACCACAGAAAATTGAAAGAGACTACCTATCAAATTCCTTGAAATTACTCACTATTCTACAAACTTCTTAATCAAATCAAATAACATTCGGATTTCATAGACACAAAAATTACATATAAAATGCTTAAAGAGGCTAAAGGATACTGCAAAGCCATGATTGAGGGACTAGTTACATAAGTAAGGCTAAATTACATTTTTTAGTGTCCTGTCATTTTCATCTCTAACTTTAGATTTTTTTATTTTAATTTATTTTTATAATTTTCGATTCACTATTTTGCTCCTATTTTTAATTTCGTGATTTTAGTTATTTAATTTTGAAAAATATACAATTTTAATATAATGGTTAAATGTCCATTTACTGACCGTAAATGGACATCAATAACTTTAACATGACAAAATTAGACACCAAAGATTAAATGTCATGTTATACACAAAGTTGAAGTATCAATCATCAATTCATGAATATTTAACAAGTAGACTAATATTGCATATTTTGAAAAATTGGAAGATTGAAATCATGAAATTGTAATACGAGAACCAAAATCATATAATTTTAAAATTGTGGATTGAAAATTATAGAAGATTAAAATTGTGAAATTAATAATTAAGAAACAAAAATTGCGAATTGAAAATTACGTGAGACCAAAAGTATAATTTAATTCACAAGTAATTAGCACATTACCGTGATCATTTTGCTCCAAAGGCAGGAAGATGTTGCTCCCACCAAAAGGGAAACTCCATAAGCCATTTCAAGAAGTGAAACACAAATCCAGAATACCTATAAAAGACTTATTTAGGGAAAATCATGGATACACACAATCAATTCCTCCAAGGTGCTACGTAAGAATAACATACTCGTTTTTGACCCAAACGTACTGAAAAAGATCGAATTCCAAATATTTTATCACCTTCAATATCTGGTATATCCTGTGTGAAAACCAACAAAAGGTAATTTTTACTTTTAAATCTAGTATAAGAAAATAGAAGATAAAATGAGCTGAAATTATCATATAAGTTAAAATCAATGTGTACATCATAACTTTTAGAGAAGTTAAATAAAAGAGTTTCTTACAAGTTTTGAAGTAAATATGTTGCTTTTAACTTGTAAACATAGAACTTACCTTTATTTTATCTTCTTATTTCGAATATGATCAGAAATTATCCAAACTAGACCATATTGGCAAAAGGATTGATATATTGAAAAGTGAATATAAGAGAGCATAAACTTATGGCCTTTTTACCTTGAACAATGCTATAACCACAGAGAAGAAGCCCATAAATGCTGTAGCGAAAATCAATGTTCTTGGAAACATAGCCAACCTCTTGTACACAAAGGTCTACACATTTTTACACGCATATATTAGCAATCGAAGAACATTTAACTTGGTAAGAAGATTGTTTTGCTAAATAGGAAACTAATATGTAATTGTTACATATTTTATATGAAAATTACTGCTCCTAACTAGAAGTCTGAAATCAATGAATGAACAAGTTTGATGTTTATCATGAATTCTAATAAATCAATCTAAGAAATAGCACACACAATTTGTTGTTTCAATTATAATGCTTTAACATATATACATACTATGACTACAGAGAACTCGCTTTAGAAAGATAAGACCACCTGCATGTGAAGAAAAAAAGCAAGTTGGACTATTATGGCCCGAACAGCTAGGATGCACATGGCTGCAAGCACTGCAAATCTCTTCCATCTCAGCAGGGGCAACTGATAAATTTCAAAGACGTAAGTTATAAAATAGAAATAGAATACAACCACAACAAGTTTCTTAATTGAAGATTTCAGGAAGCTAAGATTCGAATCTAACTTGTGAATAAAGATATACTAGTGTCGCGTACCTTCAAATTTTAAACCCTTCTTCTAATACACAATTCCTTCTAAAATGAAAATTTAACATACAGATATTGTACAACATTTATTGCAAAATGTTAACAAAACTTTTTCTGATATGGAAATGAACAAATTGTTATATGACGACCCTAAATAATTATGCATAAATAGTATGAAGAGAAGAAGGAAGTTTAAGTTGTAAGAAAATATTAATTGGTTAAGTATTAAGAATTAATTATGATTTAATTACGTTATTGTTATTATTAATTATGTTTCACAATTAATTAGGGGTCCCTAATCTTGCCTACAAATAATATCTGTGATTCAGAAAAGGATAAAGTTACAACTTCTTTCTTTTTTCTTTCTTTCATCGCTATAATGAATTTTAGGTATTTGATATTATTTGAGAAATTTTATGTAGTAGATTTGATATATCTACCACAGATCCATTTATGCGTTATAATTAATTTCAAAAATTAAGTTCTTTACATAAATGTCTTCCAAATGAACTCACATCAATTGAATAAGCAGTCCCGAGCACAAAACTGACGAAAAGAGCCCAAAATAGTGGCCATGAACCTACAATCCATGCAAGCCAAAAACTCTGAAAAGAAGAATAAGATGATAAGCATTCTTTCTATCTTGCCGACAAAGTTTATCTTGCACAACATAGCAGTAGAAAAAGTACACAAAAAAATTGAAATTCCTTCTATCATACTTTTCATTAATTAATATTCACCACACAGTTGTATGCCAGTTCAATCATATCACAAGGATATCGAATGCATGTCCAGCTATATAGTGCAGTAACTTAAAATTTTACTCTATAATGAAATGTTTATGGGATAAGATCCAGTGTATAGTTAACAACAGAGACTGGGGGGTTTGATATGGCCATTGTATTAGTCTATTAGACATCTACGAAAGATTGTGGATTTTTTTGGAGATAAGATCGACATTTCAGAGAAAAAGATTCAATTGCTAAACAGATGCATAGCCTTGGACTGGAGATATAATCAAAGAAAAATATGAAAATGAAATGTCTTTGAACATAGAGTGTAGTTTGTAACAGTCACTTGTAGGGGGTATAGTTAATAGTATCACCAAAGTATATAAACAGAGAAAGAAACTAGATTGAGTTATGGCAAATTTTTAATTCTCATACTATTTTTAATTTACATATCCAAATTTGTACTATGTAATAAACCAATGACAAAGGAACTAATTGGTTCCTTAAAATCAGTTGAAAAAGAACGTATAATTATATGGAGACATGACATGCATCAAAGTTTCAAAATGGGATAATTCTTTATATATATAATACCAGAATTGAGAATGAAGCAACAATAATGACACCAGTTCGAAAGGAAAACTCCCCTGATGCCAATGGAAGATATGGCTTGTTTATCTGAAATACAACATACAACATGTAGATAAAATTAGTATAATTTTTTCCTTAACAAAAGGAGTAATGCTCAACATAAAATTGCTTGTTTTATATACCATATTACTAGGCATAGTATATTTTTGAGATGCTTGAAAAACAATGTAATGTAAGATTATAATCCAACCAGGTAAAAACACTAGTACTATATCCATTATTAATTTTATTTCACAATCAACTATAATACGCAGTTATTTAACTAACTCACTCATAAAATAAATATATATTTCTTTCCTTTCACATTTTATACACATACATATTTCTCTTTTTTTACATTTTATAATTAGTTATCTAGTTATTTACGTATTTCAATTATCTATCAAATATTTTTCTATCTAGTACTGTTTTTACTTTCCGTTTCACCATTTTCCGGAGTTAATAATATCATTAGGAAATTAGACTGACATTAAAATTCTTTGAAGATACGTTATAAATATAAAATTTTTAATTATGTTAAAATATAAAAATTATTCATATTTATTAATGTTTAATTGATTTAAATAACAAAAAAACATGATATTATCTATATAAGATCAACACATGATAGAATTTACCTATATTATTTTGAACTATTTATATATTAAATTAATATTTAATTATTTAAAAATATTATATAATTCATTTTTGAAGAAAGTTATTGTACTTGTTAAAAAATAGATATTTGTAATTTTATAAAATCTTAAAAGTTTTCATTTAATATTATATCACTGTTGATTATAGTAACATTTTTGTCCGTATAGATCATATGTCAACTTTCACCCTATTGTTTTATATATTGACGTGGAAAATAAAGCTTCTCATCCTTGAATATTTTCATTACACGTGGGTACGTAAGTACAATGATTAGTGGCTTTTACTAGTGCGTGATTACACCGTTTCCTAAACTTGGACCGAATATCACATGCATGTTGTACCACGTTGAAAAATAAGACAAAAACAGTGTTCAGTACTGTTACCCAAAACTTCCAAACAATTAATTTAAACGTGACAAGATATTCTTAATTTACTGTATGTGTATAACTTAATTAATTCATTATCAGATTGTATATTTCTGTGAATAATTTTCTTACCTTATCTATTTCAATGTCTGATAATTGATTCAAGCCAACAATATAAACGTTCATAAAAAGGGCAGCTATGACGGCCTGCAATATGAAAAAAAAAAAGAAACTAATAATAATAATTATTATAGCAATAATATAAGTATTGATGAAGTTAAGAAAAGTAGAAAAATAGCAATCATCAAACATTTGAGTCCCCACCTGTGACAAGCCAATAAAAAATGCTGGAGAAATATCTGATGATTTCTCCACTGCAAGGAGAGACACAGAAATTATGCTTAATGCCTACAAAGTAATATTAAATAAAATCAAGATTCAGAA
The DNA here is from genome assembly GCA_026586105.1 of Hylodesmum podocarpum. NCBI lineage: Eukaryota > Viridiplantae > Streptophyta > Magnoliopsida > Fabales > Fabaceae > Hylodesmum > Hylodesmum podocarpum. The sequence goes on along the minus strand of JALJEV010000493.1, from coordinate 1,372,188 downwards.
TTTTTTTCTAAAATCATTCATAGAGAAGAAATGAATCAATTATTATAACATGATAAATGCTAATTAATATATATATCCTGAGGGAATTAAGAAAGTAAAAAAAATATATATTTTTATCTAGATTCATGGTGCATTTCATTTTCTGTATTATTTTATAATCTTTACAATAAATACTTTCTGATTACAGAGAAAAGGTTAGACTTAACTGTGCCAATAATTGTGTGTGGCCTGCTAAACCTGTAGAAAGCATCTAAAGAGCCTTTGACAGAGCCCCAGAAGCTTTTCAGACTAGAATCTTGTTGACATTCAAATGATTCTCTAGGGGCTGCATTCACAATATAACTTCTTGAACATTCTTCACCTGTGGATCCTACACCAATGCCTTTATGGAGATGCTTGAAATCATGCTGCTTATGTCTCACTATAGAATATCCACTCTGGATTTTCTCTGTTTCATGCCATGAATTAAGCTTTTGTGAGGTAAGAACCTAGCATATCAACTGTGAATATATGGTTAGTAGATGTGACCTTTAAAAAATGAAAAAGAGAACATTTCTATTCATTTTGGACCTCTCTGGATGAAACAAACAAGTACCAAACATAGAATCTCCTTCAACAACTCATTTTAAATATATTGTTTCACAAAAAAGGTTACTTTAAATTGTTCATGTCTGAAATTTCCCAGATATATGGTCAAAATTTTAATTGCTTTTTAGTATACAGTATAAATTATATTCTACCTAGGATTGTAACACAAAACAAATTACTAAATGATCCAAGACTCAATTCATCTTCATATGAGACATTATTAACATTTTTTTTATAAATTTTTAAAAAATGTAATTATATGTAAATAATGACTGAGACCATGTAATCCAAAACTAGGTAATAAATTTTAGTAAGAAAACAGGTTAGCACTCAGGAGAGGATACTATATATTGAATAAAAAAATAACATATTGAACAAACTGATCCATAAGGTCCAACTTGCTTTGTCATGTATATTCACCACTAAGAAGAGGATACTACTGACTGAGGAAAAAAAAGTTAAAAGTAGAATTTTATTCCAGGAAGTGTGAAAGTGAGAACAGGAGTTAGATCATGATGAGAATCAGCCAACACACACATTTACAAAACATTCTTTGATCCATTTTCCATTCACCCTTCCCTTCATTCCTCCCATTTATGCTTCTTCTCACCTCACAAGCTTCCACAGTAACAAAACTATACCAAGCTTCAATTTTGCTGCAATCAATGCTTATTAACATGTGAAGAATAATACACACAAGAGATCATACCTATAATTTTTTGTCTAAAGGGAAGAAAGTGATGGATACATTAGACTTACTTGCATGGTAACTTTTGGAGCATCTTTTACTCCTCCAGCAACTTTCAACTGCACCAATGTCTTGTCATGTTAGTCACAGCAAAAAAATTTTATAAAAATGAACAAACTAAACATGTTAAATTTTAAGAAATATTACACAAAAATTGGACCAATTTTGATGTCTTACCAGCAGTAACGGAAGAAGCTAAAGGGAAAGACCCAAGTGGCATAGAAGCCATTATCCACGCTATAACTTTTCAAGTGGAGCTTGATTGATTCTGTTCTTCTCACTTTGACATTTCAAACATGGAATAAACTAGTTAAAAATATTTGAGTTTATGCCATTAAAGTTGAAGTCGCATTCATTGTATGGTTGTGATTTGTAATATGCATCCAAAACATTATTGTCATTGTGTCTCTAAACCATGAAGCTGTCATGTCATAACTCATAATTCCTACGGCTACTTATTCTACAGAAAATTTGAACGATTTTTTTTAATGCGAATTTAATGTATTTATTCGGATTTAAAAGAAATTTAAAAAATAAATTATCAATTTAGTCTTTAATTTTGGTAAAAAAATATTATATTTATTAAATAATTACAGATTAAATCAAACATAACCTAATTTTATTAAATTTTCATGTGATATTGCCATGATAAAATTATTTATTTAGTTACATATATTGATAAAATCCTAGATATCTGATTAATATACTGTTTGTATAGAAATTTTAATAAAAAAACAAATCATGTTAAAAAACAATATGGAGGTATAAGGGATAAAATAAAAGGATGTTTGTGGAGAACTCCTAGTCTAATCAATCTGGTCATTCACATTATATTCATTTGGATCGTTTTTTTATAAACTAAGAATTTTCATGTCATAAATCAATAATCCTAGGTCCTGAACCACCGAAAGTTTAAACGAATTAAAAAATGATAGGACCTATAAATTATTTTTGAAAATTTTGTATCTTCCTCTCCTATTCATAGCTAGGTATCAAGCATGGTCCAAGGCAATTAATGCATTGCATGCTGATGGTGATAGCCACCTATAATTACTCCTTTATCACCCTCCACAGCACCATAGGATACTTCCTTTTCATCTATTTTTTTTATTATTATTTTATTGAAAGTCTTTTTTCATTTCACTCCTGTTTGTCGGTTGGAACTAAAAGACATGAGAAGAGAAAAAAGAATTGAACTCTAAAAGAAATCTTTCCTCCTCACCTCGTCCATGTTGACACAGTAAACTATTGTGTCCTTTGCGAGGCTCAAGTGGAGATACTACTAACACAATATTTCGTTTTCTTACAAAAATTTGAAAGAAACTCGTTATTAAAATGAATTTGATTTTGGTTTTGCCATTTACACATGAGGCAAATCTACTCCAACATATTCTCTAGAATAGCATATGGCAAGTTTTATAGTGTGCAGTTGTGTTGGAATTACGGAGTTGTTGGAATAAAGTGAATTTTTACAGTAAACAAATGATTCTGTACTGAGTTATTCAAGTAATAAATCAGTAAGAACAAATATTGTTTTTCCAAACTTGTTACTATCTAGAACATTTAAGAAGTCACATAATAAGATGATTTTTGAATCAAAAGAAAATAATAAAGGTAAATGGTTTAAAATAAGTTAGAAATTGGTTTAAAATTTTACACAAACACTTAATGAGAGATAAGTATTTTTTTTAGTAAGAATTCCATAAACCCTAAACCCTAAATAGTATATCTCTTAGATATTATTTGGTTGTTTCATTAGTATCACATGATATATGAGAGAATTGTAAGTTCATGTATCATTTGATTGGGTCTTTGAATTGTTGCAATTCTTAGTTATATTTTTATTATTATTATCATCGTTTACACTATAAGTTAATCATTTTTATGTATCTTGTATTAATTTTTATACCTATGATGATTATGATGGTTTGGATAAGCATTGGATCAATAGATTGAGTAAGTGTAGAGGATATTGAGAAAAGGTTGCTTACAAGTTAAAACAATTCTTTTTTAAATACCTCTTGTCTAGTTTTAGTCTTCCAAAATTTCATGTTATTTTAGACTAGAGTTTTGTTCTATTTTAAACTGAATTTGAGCCCTTATAAGGAATCAAACCCATGTTATGAAAATAGAAGAGTGGAGAGGTAGGGTCGTATTGGGCTGAGCCCAAAGATAAATAAAGCCCAACACATTTCAGGGAGGGGAGGGTACGGCCATGAAAAAGGAAATTGGTACCAAACAAAACCCATTTTTAATGTAGCAGTAGTAGCATTTTAGTACCAAACTTATAACTACGGTATCATTTTATTTCTTTATTTTTAAAAACTAATAAATTTATCTCTTATTTTTAATTTTATTATTCAATTCAGTTATCAAATATATTTAAATACGTTTATTAATAGTAATAAAATATTGTATAAATTATTTTAGTATATGGTTGATTTCGTATTGAATAAAGGATTGAGTTTATAATTGATTTTAGGCAAAGTGAAGTACCCTCCATTGGCACCAACAACAAGTGCAATGGAAAGAGGAGAAGAGTTTTAAAAATCAGGTAAAACAAGTCTATTCTAATTTATTTTTATCTCTTATCTCCGTAGATTATTTTACATTGGTAATCATCTGTAATACGATGATAAATAATTAGACTGATGTGATTAATACTTAGAAAGTAGATTAATTTTTTTTATTAATATTATTTCAAATTTCATTATAATTAAAATACCTAAATATAAATCAAATACTTCAAAATAAACTCTAACCTAAATTAATTTTACAAAAATAATTTTTTTAAATTGATATGAACACACGTTAATTTGAACTGATTATGATTAGAACAACAAAAAATTGAAACAAATTTATAGAAAGAATCGTTTTTAGTTTTTTAATTTTTTGGTTAATAATTTTTACAAATAATCTTTTCCATTTTAAAGATTCAAAACATTTCTAATCGAATTTTCAGGAGTAATGTCATAAGTTGTCATGACGAATGAGATGAGATTGTGTGATTGCACCACAGTTTTAACAACAGTCACTACTTTCACTGCGTGTCATCCTCCTCTATCTGTTTTTTTCTCCACACATTCCCTCTTATGTACACACAAAATCAACTTTTCAATCCAATTGCTTTCATTCTCATCCTTATGTTCAAACCCTGAATACATAAAACTCTTCTTCTCTTTTCCATTGCACTTGTTGGTGGCAATGGAGGGTACCCTCTTCCCCAATAGGCCACTTTTACCTTCCCCTTCTCACAGACCAACACAACAACCATTGAAATTCAAGCCAAATTTTTTGCCTCCACAATCTCCACCATCACCACCTCCTTCTCTTCAATTTGATTCCCTTCTCCAACACCTTCAGCATCTCTCTTCAGCTCCCATCACCACTCACACCCTCACACTTGTGCCCCCTTCTCAACATAACACTGAAAATTTCACTTCTTTTCAAAATTCAAGTCACTCTAAACACCCCACTTCGGGTTCTTCCCCCAGAATTGGTCAAAAACAATTTGATGCTTCAAAGTTTGAATTTTTATCAGAGAAAGGTAAGTTGATGCTCAATTCAATTGTTGGGCACCCTTTACATGAATTGAATGGTTTCTTCAACTCTGTTAAGTTTGAGTTGCTTGAGGTTGATTTTCTCGGTTTATTGAGAGCTTTGGACATTTCTGGGAACTGGGATATGGCTCTTTTGTTGTTTGAGTGGGGTTGGTTGCATTTTGGGAGTGATCAAAAAATGAGGTTGGACAATCAGGTTGTTGAATTGATGGTTAGGATATTGGGGAGAGAATCACAGCATTCAATTGCATCCAAGTTGTTTGATTTAATTCCTGTGGAAGAGTATTCACTCGATGTTCGGGCTTATACCACCATTATTCATGCTTATTCTCGCACCGGCAAGTATAAACGAGCTATTGATTTGTTTGAGAAGATGAAGGAGATTGGTCTTGATCCAACTTTGGTCACTTACAATGTTATCCTGGATGTTTATGGCAAGATGGGTCGTTCTTGGAGTAGGATCTTGGAGTTGTTGGATGAGATGAGGAATAAAGGGCTTGAGTTTGATGAGTTTACTTGCAGCACTGTGATCTCTGCTTGTGGGAGAGAGGGTTTGCTAGATGAAGCAAGGAAGTTTATTGCTGAATTAAAATTGAATGGCTATAAACCGGGAACTGTTACTTATAATTCTCTGCTACAAGTTTTTGGAAAGGCTGGAATTTATACTGAGGCCTTGAAGATCTTGACAGAAATGGAGGATAATAATTGCCCTCCTGATTCTGTTACTTACAATGAGCTGGTGGCAACATACGTAAGAGCCGGATTTCTTGAGGAAGGGATGGCTGTCATAGATACGATGACAAGCAAAGGAGTAATGCCAAATGCTGTTACTTATACCACTGTAATAGATGCCTATGGTAAAGCTGGAAGGGAGGATGAGGCGTTAAAGTTGTTCGGCCAGATGAAGGACTTGGGTTGTGCTCCCAATTTGTACACATACAACTCTGTTCTTGCCATGCTAGGAAAGAAGTCAAGACTAGAAGAGATTATTGAGGTTCTTCGTGAGATGAAATCTAATGGATGTGCTCCTAATCGTGCTACATGGAACACTATGCTTGCTGTATTTGGCGAGAAGGGTAAGCACAATTATGTTAAAAAGCTCTTGAGGGAAATGAAAAACTCTGGATTTGAGCCTGACAAAGATACATTTAATACCTTGATTAGTGCATACGCTCGGTGTGGATCTGAACTTGATTCTGCAAAAATGTACGGGGAAATGGTTAAAGCGGGCTTTATGCCATGTGTAACAACTTATAACTCTCTTCTAAATGCACTTTCTCGGCGAGGTGATTGGAAAGCAGCAGAATCTGTCATTCTGGACATGCAGAGTAAGGGCTTTAAGCCTAATGAAAATTCATACTCAATGTTGCTCCATTGTTATTCCAAGGCTGGGAACATCAAGGGGATAGAGAAGGTTGAGAAAGAAATTTATGATGGTCATGTCTTTCCTAGTTGGATACTTTTGAGAACCCTTATCCTATCAAACCACAAGTGCAGACACCTTAGGGGAATGGAAAGGGCATTTGAACAATTGCAAAAGTATGGATACAAACCAGATTTGGTTGTCATTAACTCCATGCTTTCAATGTATGCACGAAACAAGATGTTTGCGAAGGCCAGGGAAATGCAGCATTTTATTCACGAATGTGGGTTGCAGCCAAATCTTTTCACTTACAATTGCTTGATGGATTTGTACGTCCGAGAGGGCGAGTGTTGGAAAGCAGAAGAAGTGCTCAAGGGAATTCAAAACTCTGGTCCAAAGCCAGATGCTGTGTCTTATAATACTGTCATCAAGGGATTTTGTAGAAAAAGGCTCATGCAGGAGGCTGTTAGAGTTCTCTCAGAGATGAACACTAAGGGGATTCAACCAACTATAGTTACATATAATACTTTTTTGTCAGGCTATGTAGGGATGGAGTTGTTTGATGAAGCAAATGAAGTCATTAGATTTATGATTGAGCACAATTGCAGGCCAAGTGAATTAACATACAAGATTGTAGTTGATGGTTATTGTAAAGCAGGGAAACATGAAGAAGCCATGAACTTTGTGTCTAAGATTAAGGAGATTGATATCTCTTTTGATGATCGATCTGTGAAAAGACTAGATTCTTGTATTAGGGAGAAAGTGGAGTCTACTCTATGAACTATCCTTTTGGGTTTCCTTTGTAATTTTGTTTCATATAATACTTATGCTATCTGTATACATTTCCATCGGTTGTTGCAATTCTTTAGCATGGATCAAATCTTGTATTCTGGAAACACTATTTATACTATATAGTTGTATAAGCTTAATAGCTACATCAATATATATAAAATCTTAGAAATATATTTGAATCCACCTACCGGTGAATAAGTTCTGCTGCATCATTAAATAAATGAAAGTTATAAATTTTGGTTCAAGAAGTCAACTCATCTAAAACTACTTAGTTTTGAAAATTGTTTTCAAATAAAGTCTTCTACAAAGTATCAAACAAACAACTTTTTCATTCTTTTGTTGTCATTTTATTCAACTTCTTTCTCAAGTCCACACTTTGCTTTGCGTGCCTTAACACCAGCCTCCACCAGTTATCTCAGCAACCATGTTTAACAAAATTTTAAGTAATGATTTTCATAAATTAAAATCAATAACAAATTGAATAACACTGAATCTTAATTTAGTGTAGTTTGATGTGATGACATTGTGTGTTGTTACAGCATGCTTATTCAGATAGTAATTGCGGTGGTAATTCCATTCATTACAAGTCTACCACAAGATTTGCATCTTTCGAGTGGATTCACTTATGAAAAAACCTTAGGTATACTACTTTAGATATTGTTTGTTTTGTTCTCCCATTAGAATTGGAATTTCACTTCGCTAATATGCATAATAAAAATTTTATTATGTGATTATTCATGTTAAGAAGCTGAAACTCTAATTCTGATTAGAAAATAACAAAAACATACTTATAAGGAACTCTATCTGAGCCTTGTCCTTCACTTATTTCTAAGAGCAAAAAGCAAGTAGAAGTAGTAGTTGTGTCTTAATCTTTCCACCACGACAAAAATAGTTTGGTTAAGACGGTTACTGTGTTCTTTATTAACACGTTTTAATCATTCTTTTATCTTAAAAAAAATTATTTTTTTGGGTGTTGATCGAAGAATTACTGATATACATAAAATAATATTCATTCACTCACACCAATTTTTTTTAAAATTTATATTTTTTTTTATCAAAATTTATATTCCATCGTTCAATAATCAAATTAGATATCCTTTTATTTAATGATTAAATTAAATAGGCATGAGATATTTCCTACAAAGGCTTAAAATATCTATCTAACATGTGACACGTGCCCGATTCTCACACGTTGGGTTATGAATGAATTTGGAGATTCATATTAGTACAGACAATAAATTCCTTATCCTCAGCTACTTCGTGTTGTGAGAATTACTAGGTTCAAACAACAAAAGTAATTACATGATACCTGCTAAGGATCTAGTTTGGTCTTGTCAATAAATAGTAGTTGAATTAAAATTTTAAAATTTTCAAAATTTACATTTTTTTTTTCAGTTGGACCTGATCAACGTTTGACTCTGTTAAATTAGACGATTCAATCTAAATCCTATGTTGCTAGTAAGTTAATTAAAATCAATTTAATCCGATTAATTAATCAAAATTTACATTGTTGTGAAAAGTCTAAAACAAACTGCCCCAAAAAGTGATCAAATTTCCTAACATAAGAATCAAAGTGTGAGATTTTGTATTGTTGTGCAAACCACTTCATAAGTACTAGGAAACATTTAACTTTCTAATTCACCAACTACATTCTACCTACATTTCTCTGTTTGGATTTGGAATCATAAAAGAGTAAATGGCAGGATTACTTCTTGATAGTGCCTTTTTCCTTTCTGTGCACTAAAACAATTTGCTGAATATAAAGATCTTAATTTGACTTTCAGTTTAAGCAAAATCGTACACCACCATCTAAGCATTTAAAATCAAAGCTCAAAAAGAGGTACTAGTTTTCTTATGATGCTACGTACATATACCACTGTCAAATACTGTGAACTCACTGCATCATCATTATCCATCACAGTTATTACTTTCTTCAGGGAATTATCTCCAACAAGCAACTTATATTCAAAGAAGAAAAATGTAAAAACAAAAGTACACCAATTCTTTTCCTTAATTTGTTAGAGAAAGTCAAGAACAAGAAAAAGCGATTTGCGTACAAACTATAAGCAGTATTTTATAGCAAACCTGAAAGCCAAAAGAGGATGCGTATGTAACGTACATAGTTATTTTATAATAAATTTATGTAAGGTAAAATACTTATATATGGGCATATTTATAATATAACTTTATACAATATTTTGTGGTATTAATTTTCATTACTTTTTCTTAAACTAACCCTCTTATTTTATTCTTTTTTTTCCTTTTCTTATCTTCATTTGTTATTATATATTTTTTTTTTACTATTTAACAAAGATATATTTTGTCCAATCAATATATATTGTCAACAAAATTTTTATATACAATGGGTTCTTTTTATATTAAATTAAAAATTATATATTTTTTTAAAATTTATTCTTTTCTATTTAATATTTTTAACTTTGAAATTAAAATTTCAAGTATATGCAATATATTGAAAATTTAATTTTAAAACTGTAACTAGAGTTTGAAGGCACTATTTTTACAAGATTAATCAATCATAAATTAAAATAATTTATAATAAATACGTAAAATATTACGTTCTCTCACTTTCTCTTATAACTAAATATGTAAGATATACAGAATAAGTTATACTAATATGACATTCTATAACTATTTTACATTGCAAAGTATTTTACATAATCAACTAATCAAAATATTTTTATATATATAACAAAAATATTAAGTTTAAAAATAATATAAAATTTTCTTCATAATCAATCAATGTATTTTATGCCCATCTCTAAACTCTTATTTTATATGATTTAAGGGAGTAATAAAAAAATATCTTTAAAGTGTTATTTAAATTGTATGATATAAAACATAGATATTTTGCTTTATTTGGAAAAGTTAATATGATAACCAAAAATGGTAAGATATGAGATTGATATTTTGGCAGTGAACAAGTAACGGGGGTCGAAGACGGTGAGTGGCCTCAGAGCCGTGTGGCAAGTGCCACATGTAAAAGAAAACAACATTGTCTTCTGTCTACTTTCTTTTTCTGGAACAAACTCAACTCACCCTTTTCTTACCTATATTCCTCTCCACTCGTTTTATGCCTTCTCAATCCAACTCTCATCACTCCATCACTCCTTAAGAACATTAATCTTTTCTCTTCCTTCATCTTTCACTTCTTCACTCTCACAACTTCATCATCATCATATTATTATTGTTATTATTATAATATTAATATTACTATTATTATTCCATTCCTAAGGTTTCTCACCATGGGTTGAACTTGCGCTGCTGCGACGTCGTTTTACATGGAGTGGGATAGTAATTCCGATCTCAGCGGCGACGAAGACGACGCCGTTTCGTTCCTCCTTGACGACGACGACGAAGATGTTGTCGTTGGACCGCTTCCCTTGCCCGTTCTTCAAACGGCGCCGTGTGGCTTTGTTGTCACCGATGCGCTTGAGCCTGACCACCCTATTATATACGTCAACCGCGTCTTTGAGATGGTTACTGGTTACCGCGCCGAGGAAGTGCTAGGTCGCAACTGGTTAGTGTGTTTTTCGTTTGTTTTTCGGTAATGTTTTGGGTTTAGGTTTTTTCGGTTTGCTTTGAAACCCTAGGAGATGGTTTGAGAATGTAGTGGCTTGAATTTGGAATGGGAACTGATTTGCTGTGCGTGTTTGTGAGGGGGATTTGGATTTTTTAATTGTGTGTTCTGGTATGGTAATTGAACGATGCTGTGAACTTGTTGAGGGGTTTGTATTTCGTTGTTTGTGTAATCGTGTGGGTTTTGGGAATTTTGTTTTCTCTGTGTTGAGTGGTGTGTTTCTCGGGTTTTGTGGTGAATCTAGGGATTGGGTAAGTTAACTTAAGTTAGGTTCTGTTTCGATGAACTTGTCCTAAACTCATGTAGAGAAGAAAGTAAGAAGGCAAGATGAATTGAGTTTCTCCTGTAAGGTAAAATTAATTTAGGTTAGGTCCTGTTTAGATGAACTTGTACATAAACACTTGTAGAAAGAAAGTACGAAGACAAATGAATTGAGTTTCTCCCGTGAGCTAAGTTTAAGTTATATGAACTTGGGTTAGGTTCTGTTCAGATGAACTTGTCTCTAAACACTTATAGAGAAGATAGTGAGAAGGCAAAATGAATTGAGTTTCTCTAGTAAGCTAAATTTAGCTTATATGGAAAATTAACTTGGATTAGGTCCTGTTTAGACTTTAGATGAACTTGTTAGTAAACACTTATAGAGAAGAAAGTTAGTCGGCAAAATGAATTGAGTTTCTACTGTAAGCTAAATTTAAGTTATAGGGAAAATTAACTTAAGCTTTGTTTGGATAAACTTCTCCTTGGAAACTTGCAGGAGAGAAAAATATAGAGCCAAAATAAGCTGAGGTTCTCTCATAAGTTAAAATTAACTTACGCACTTCAGCTTTCAGAGAAGTTAAATGATGGAGCTTTTATTGATGTTAAGTGCATAAGTTAATTTTAGTTTATGGGAGAAGCTCAATTCATTTGATATTATTTTCTTCTCCTACAACTCTACAAGTGCATATGAAGAAGTTTATCCAAACATGAATAGTATTTTTTAAAGAAAATATTAAATGGAAAATGTAAGTACATTTAATGTATTGAAAACTTTAAAACCATTCAATAATCTCTTTATTAAGTAGGAAGATTAGTAGAAAGATCTCGTAAGAGGATTTGGAATTATTCCTCTTGCTTTTTTTATTTGCACTAAACCCCAAAACTCCACCGGTTGAAAACCATGAATGACTTTGGTGCTAATTAAGAACACGTTGTGGAAATGGTCATTATCAGATTTTTGTCCCGAGTAAGGGCTTTTACTTGGTAATAAGTGCTGAGATTCTCTGTATTATTTTGGTCCTTTGATCGAATGGGTTTGGGAATCTGATTCTGCAGGCTTTGCTTTGTTGGTGTGTGGAAATGGAATGGTTCTTATTAGGGTCAGGCCTATTTATTGTCTTCTGCTAAAATTTAATTTTGTGCACCTTTTTTTTCTGGATTTTTTACTGGGTTTGTTTGGTTAGTGTGCAAAGATCTATGAGACATTGAAACTGGTCAGGTTTACCTTTTGGATTTAGAAACTGTTAGAAGTCAGCAGAGTTATAGAGGAAACATGAATTAAGTAGAGTAGAATGTGGCCCTCCCAAATCCTAGTAATTACTAATTAGAGACACAGTGGTCTGTTGCACTAGCTCTTTCACAGTGTGTTTAGATGGGAGGACAAAAACAAGGAGAAAAGAAAACATGGATATTGATCCGTTTTTTTTTTATTTGATTGAAGAGAAGTGGGAAAAAGGGAGGGAAATGTTAACTTCTAGAAACTTAAGGTCAATTTTTTTTCTCCTTCTATTTTTCATTCTATTCAAATTTAAAATTTTCTATCATATCTAACTTTCTCTCTACCATACCAAGCATAGCACTAATGTTGGTTAACAGATTCTGTCCTAGTGAGAAAAAGTGATTTCCTCAATTGGAGAGATCATTATACTATGTATCATTGCTGTTAAAACATGCATGTCTCTGCGCCTGCGGCTTACTTTTCCAAATATTTCTTAAGAATCAAAACATAAAGAAAGAATGGGCATAGTTTTTTATTAAAGTAATGATGACCTTAATAGTATATCCTTGCCACTGTGGTAAAAACAGAAATTCCTGCCTGTGTTTGGCTTCTTCCATAGTTAACACTTTCAACATGTTTGAAGAGTTCTTGGCTATCCCAGCTGCTAACTTCTATTTTGGCTGGAACTCATTTCCCACTGATGTGTTATTGCTAGACATCCACTTGTCTTTTGTACTTGCTGTTGTGTTAATACTGCCAGAGGCCCAGAAGCCATGTTATTCCTGTTCTTGGTCAATATTTTCCTCTCAGCCCACCATTGCAGCATGATTTTCTTATCTTGATGAGATGCACATATAAGAATCCTTGATTTCAGTCTTTCAGATTCTTAACAAACCATGGATTACTAACAAACCTTGAATGCTCAATCATCTATTGTTAGGATATAAGGAGAAGAAGAGTTTAGAATATTAATGAGTTAGTTAAGAGGGGTTAATTAGATATAAATAGGGGAAGAAAGATTATTCAGATCTGTTGTCATTTGTAAATTGAGCCTTAGTTCTTTGTCAAAGGGAAATCCTTGGTGGAGATTTCTCTCCTAGTCTTTGTCTCGCTTTGATACCAACTTAAGTTTTGGAGATAAGAATGGAAAACAGTGTGTCATCTCACACTGATATGCTCCTTTCAATATGTATATATTGTTCCTTTACAAAGCAGAGTAAGTCTTAAAAGGCTAAGCCTAGAGCCAACCTAATACAACTTAAGCTATCACATCAAAATCCAGAAATACAATATTAAACTATATAGAAGCTTCCTTAGCAAACTATTTCTGACACTCCCTCTCAAGCTAGAGCATATAGATTGTATGCACTAAGCTTGGAACATAAAACTGAATTCGAGGTCCCCTTAATGACTTTGTCATAACATCTACAAATTATTCATTGGAGGTGACAAATTTAGGAACAATTTTCTTAGACAACAACTTCTCTTTAACAAAATGACACTCAACCTCTATTATGCTTAGTTCTCTCATGAAATACTAGATTGGAAGGAATGTGGAGAGCAGCCTGATTATCACAATATAATTCCATTGGATGATCTTCACAGAATTTTAACTCTTGAAGTTGTTTAACCTACATAAGTTCGCAAATAATCAAAGCCATAGCACGATATTCAGCCTTAGCATTGGATTGGACAACAATATTCTGCTTTTTGCTCTTCCAAGAAATGAGATTTCCAACAAGGAATACAAAATATCTACTAGTAGAATGTTACAAGACAACTTTTGCCCAATTAGCATCACAATATCTCGAGATTTGGTTGTCTCCTTTGCTTTCGTACTACAATCCTTGTCCTGGAGCCTTTTTGATATATTTAAGGATACGCAAAATAACATTCCAATGATCAACATGAGAAGCCTGCATGGACTAACTAACAATCCCTACTGCAAAATAGATATTAGGTCTTGTGATTGTAAGTTAAATGAGTTTCCCAACCAATCTCCTCTATCTCTCTGGATCTATCTCTATGGATCTATAAGTGGTTCACCTTGATTAACCATTAACTTTTGATTAGGATCCATAGGACTATCAATGAGTCTGCAATCAACCATCCTCCAAGATGTCTAAAGCATACTTCTTTTATGAAACCACATTGCCTTCCTTTGATTGAGCGACCTTGATACCAAGAACATATTTCAAACATCTCAAATTTTAAGTTTGAAAATGGCCTAACAAATGTTTCTTTAATTGAGAGATTGTAGTTGCGTCGTTCCCTGTAATCACTATGTCATCCACATAAACAACTAGATACACACTTTCCAGGAGAAGTATGACAATAGAAAATTAGTGATCTACTTCACTTCTTTTAAGCCGAAAGTCTTGCGCAAACTAACTAAATCTTTCAAACCAAGCCTTAGGAGATTGTTTGAGACCACAAAGAGACTTTCACAATTTACAAACTAACCCAGACTCCCCCTGAGCAATAAACCCAAGAGGTTGCTCCATGTAAATCTCATCCTCTAACTCACCATGAAGAAAGACATATTTAATGTCTAATTGGTTGAGAGGTCAATGACGAATAGCTGCCATAGCAAAAAAGAGACAAACTGTAGGAATCTTGGCCACAGGATAAAAGGTGTCACTATAAACTAGGCCATAAATCTGAGTATACCCCTTGGCCACCAATCTGGCTTTGAGACAATCAACTGTACTTCCAGGGCCAACTTTAAATTTGAATGTTTGTTGCCAATTTCAATTTTTGAGCTAATGGGCCAAGCCCAAACCTACAGGAAAACCACAACAAGGATGAAATACAAATGGGTCATTCTATTCTCAATCAAATGGGTGCAGTTGTCTTCCAGCAATCGGAGAAAACTTTCATCATATCTAAGGGGGCCTTTTTTATTAGTTGACTGGGGTATTGATTTTCTAGGGTCCCAACCATAATTTTTTATATATCACTCAGTTGCTTACCACATGGACCGATTATATGGGATCAAATGAGTCTTTTGGTTACTAAAGCAGGTTATTTGGGCAAGTGTCATTTCTGGTTTTCAAATTCCAACCTTGGGGACAAGGTTGGTTTTCAAGGAGGTAGTATTGTTAGGTTATAAGGAGAAGGGAAGTTTAGAATATTGATTAATAATCAGTTAGTTAGTTAGAGACATTAATTAGATATAAATCAGGGAAGAAGGATATAATGATTCATTCAGATGTATTGTCAATTGTGAACTAAGCATTATCTTTCTGTGGGACAAACCCTTGGAGGAGAGATGCCTCTCCTATTCCTTTTTCTATTCATCATATTCAATAAACTCTTTCTTTTCTTTGCATTTCTATTTTTGGTTCCTAACACCTACACAAAATCCAGCTGTCCAGACGCATCATCTTGTCATCAGTGATCACTATCTCAAACCCTGGAAGCCATTAAAACTAAAACATTGATTTTGTGCATAAAGATTGTATTGATTGACGAGTTTAATATATTGCTCCCTAGTGCAATAGGTGTTTTTGAGATTTTTTTGTTGCGTAGCATTCATTGATGATGGTAGAATTAGGTAGTGTTGTTATGGTTTAAGTTGTTGATTTCAATTATCCAGGTATTCATCCCGTGTACAATTGATAAATGCTAATCAGTCAAGAAGAATAATTGAATAAGTAAGCCTGTTTCATCTTGAACAGTCTGTAATTGGAAAATTATTTGGAGAGTTTCCATTTGATACTCTAAAGTTGAACAACTGTGTTGCAATTTAAAGTTTAAACCTCTTAGGTTTATCTCTCTTGTTTTAATTTTCCTTTCATTTGTATAGAAGGATGTCTTGCCCTCTCTGTTATTTTCAATCATTTTCCTTTTAATAAAATAATGCTTTTCACCAAAACTTGTCAAAGTTGGACGCCTTCATGTCATTGGTTGAGTTTTACAGATTATACAATATTAATATCTGACATAAATGAAAGATTTCTCATGTATGTTGAATGTTATAAGTGTCCTATTACTGCTCAAATACTAAACATTTTTGAATTTAAATTGGATAATCATATTGATTGTCACTTATAGCGAGAATTTTTCCTGTCTTTAGTATTTTTTTTCTTTTTGTTTGGGACACTTGATGATGTAATTGGTAGCCAATTTTCAATAGTTTTTAGAGATGTGGTAAGAGTGTCTTTTGGAGATCTTTGTTATTTCCAATGAGGTGATGTATGATAGAAGTGTCTCAATTTAAGCTTATATGACTGGTTATATCTGTAGAGAATCTAGGTGGTTCATAGACTTAATGATGAATACAAAAGCACTTAAAATTTGGTGCTCTGATGGCATAGTTTTGAAATAGAAATGTTTATATACGAATGGGTTACTAGTCTGGACTCTGGACCAACTTGTGGACTGTTTAGGGGTGAACAGTTATGCAAATTTAGCTTTATTGTATAATGATAATTATTATAAATTGCTAGAAGGGTGTTTTTGGTTTTTCATTTTAGAATTTCTTGTAATGCAGCAATTTAGGGGCAAGGCATTAAGACTAACCAAAGTCATATTAGAATTTTGATACATAAGAAGAGGATTAGCTTAATTGTTGTGTGATGAGTTTATATGCAGTTGTGTGAAATGTAAATATCAGTTTTTAAAGGTATTCATAATGTTGACTTCTATTTTTCCTTTTTATCATAAAATTTCTATTATGATGGGGAGGAGGATGTGGATATTTATGTTTGTTGGGTTTATCTTGTCTTATGGCTTATGATTTAGATAATCTCAAGATTCAAAGCTAAAAATGGATGTAGTTTCTTCACAGTAATTTGTTTGCAGTTTCATTTTCTCTCAATAATGTTGTGTGTTTTGGGGTGTTTAAAAAAATTCTTTATTAACTCTACTACTCTTGGCTTGTTGCTCATTGGGACTGCAGTGCATTAGTGGCTCTTGTAGACAGACTTATAATTTCTGTTGTAATAATTTGGAAGCAATATTCTTCAGGATGTAAAATAAGTGAACTGTGCACTGCACTACGGAGAAAAAGAAAGAAAAGGCAAAATAGTATTCTATATACCAAATAAGCAATACATGCTGGCCATTTATGACGTCTTTCATGCTTAAATCTTTACTGCTAGGTTTTTCTAATTCAATGTGGCTGTGTTCTAATCATTTAAAATATTTTGCAGCCGTTTCTTGCAGTGTCGAGGTCCATTTGCTAAAAGAAGGCATCCATTGGTGGACTCGACTGTTGTTTCAGAAATTAGAAGATGCCTTGATGAAGGGGTTGAATTCCAAGGTGAGTTGCTGAACTTTAGGAAAGATGGATCTCCACTTATGAACAGATTGCGGCTGACACCTATATATGGAGATGATGAGATTACTCATGTCATTGGAATCCAGTTCTTCACGGAGGTAAACCTTGATCTTGGTCCCCTTCAGGGTTCTACAATTAAGGAATCTACTAAATCATCAGATCGATTTCATTCTGTGCTTTCCTCATTGAATCCTCTTCCAGTGGGGGAACGTAATGTTACTCGTGGAGTTTGTGGGATTTTGCAATTGAGTGATGAGGTATTGTCTCTCAAGATACTTGCTCTCTTAACTCCAAGAGATATTGCATCAGTTGGTTCTGTTTGTAGGAGATTGTATGAGCTAACAAAAAATGAAGACATTTGGAGAATGGTGTGCCAAAATGCATGGGGCAGTGAGACTACACGTGTTTTAGAGACTGTGCCTGGTGCAAGGAGACTTGGATGGGGTCGGCTGGCAAGGGAGCTGACCACTCTTGAAGCAGCAGCATGGAGGAAACTGACAGTTGGAGGTGCCGTTGAACCTTCACGCTGTAATTTTAGTGCTTGTGCAGTTGGTAACAGAGTTGTTCTGTTTGGTGGTGAAGGGGTTAACATGCAACCTATGAATGACACCTTTGTTTTGGATCTCAATTCTAGTAATCCTGAGTGGCAACATGTCCAGGTGAGCTCTCCTCCCCCTGGTCGGTGGGGCCACACACTTTCTTGTGTTAATGGTTCTCGTTTGGTTGTATTTGGAGGCTGTGGAAGGCAGGGCTTGCTCAATGATGTGTTTGTCTTGGACCTAGATGCAAAGCCTCCAACTTGGCGTGAAATATCTGGATTGGCACCTCCACTTCCAAGATCTTGGCATAGCTCCTGTACTCTTGATGGTACTAAGTTGATAGTTTCTGGTGGCTGTGCTGATTCTGGAGTACTGTTGAGTGATACTTTCCTCCTTGATCTGTCAATGGAGAAACCTGTCTGGAGAGAGATACCAGTGGCATGGACTCCACCTTCACGTCTGGGTCACACGCTATCCGTTTATGGTGGTAGGAAAATACTGATGTTTGGGGGTCTGGCCAAGAGCGGGCCGCTACGTTTTCGCTCCAGTGATGTGTTCACAATGGATTTAAGTGAGGAGGAGCCATGTTGGAGATGTGTAACGGGGAGTGGAATGCCTGGTGCTGGAAATCCTGGAGGCATCGCTCCTCCCCCTAGACTAGATCATGTTGCCGTTAGTCTTCCAGGTGGTAGAATTCTGATATTTGGTGGGTCTGTTGCGGGCCTTCATTCTGCCTCCCAGCTTTACATACTGGATCCAACTGATGAGAAGCCTACATGGAGAATCCTAAATGTACCTGGGCGCCCTCCTAGATTTGCTTGGGGACATAGTACATGTGTTGTTGGAGGGACAAGGGCTATTGTACTGGGAGGTCAAACTGGGGAGGAATGGATGCTAAGTGAGCTCCACGAACTTTCATTGGCAAGTTCTGTCATCTAGATCCTGTTAATAAATGGCATGCTTTTGTGAAGGGAATGCTAAAATTATGAATCTTTTGAAGGCGGAAAAGGTTTGTGTTGGTCACTGATAACTCTGGACAAGTGTTGCTCTGGTCAGAACGTTTGTGTATTAAGTCGTTTCTACAATGCATTTTATTTTATGATCGGTTCTGGCTCGAGAACTTTTCAATGGGTGACACAATACCATGTTTAGTTTTTTTGAGGTTGTGTGAGACTTTGCCCTTCAGTATGCACAATGAATTATTCTTCCTGAATAGATTACTAGTGTCTGATAACAACTAGGTAATATATTAGGGTAGTACCTCACTTGATTTCACCATATGTTGGTTTGTTGAAATTATGTAATTTGAACCGTGACAAAAGATAGAAAAAATTGCTGTTTATAGTAACGTAAATAGGTCTATTGTATGTAATGGAGGTCTCTCTATTCTGTTTTATGCTTTTGAAGGAGTCAGCTGACATGGTCATAATTGGTTGTACTGGTTTGTCACTGCAAACAGGTGTATAAGCTAGGGAACCCAGCAGTTTGTACATATTTTCCTTAATGTTGTGATAATATGGAGCATGGTGAAATTTGTATGGATTGTTGTTATTTTTCTTGTCATCAAGTTCTAGCGTTGTGTTAGATGGTATTACCATGAATGTACTTGTGTGGCCATGATAAATTAATATTTTTGAGACTGTAAGTTCAGAAAAAAAAAATTGATGATGAAACTATTATTATTTTTTTAAACGTAACTATTAAGTATGCATTTAAATTTTATGGTCCTTGCATTTATAATTATTTTGGAAACATGAACTATTAAGTTTTTGTTTGATGTTATTTTCACTGTAGTATCTGTTCATAGACGTTGATTTCGTGATCGGATTGGTTGAGGAGAAAATGTTGCATAACACATAATTAAATGGAAATGCTAATTAGTCAGATATATGAGGGGGCAATGTATAGTTGATGTGATATATGGGAATGTTAATTCTGGCTAGTTGGTTTTTTCCCTATTTGAGGTCATGCGATGCATTCGAAAACCAAGTGCTTAGGCTTAAGCATTTCAGGCAAGAAAAAGTACTTCGGGGCGTGACCAAACAGTCTCTAGCTATTTTCTCATTTTTGTTCTTAATTTCTAATGTAAACCATACATTCGTACCAATAAACCACATTTATATTGGTGTGTGCGTGAAAGTGGAATATTATCGTCCCTAAACATATTCGGTTACTTGTCATTCCTAATTGCAGTCATTTATAGGCATGGATCCACATTATAAGTGCTGGCGCCAGCCCTTACCTCCACTATGCCTTTTTTTTTTTTTTTTTTTTTTTTTTTTTTTTTTTTTTACCTATATAACTAGCTTCTTTTTTTTTTCTTCTATTTATTTCAATAAAAATTTTCTCCTCTACCAGGCCTTCAACACCAAATGGCAAGTGGCCCAATTGCCAGTGACGAATCCAAGAATATAATAAAGTGGGGACAATATATATATATATATATATATGTATATATATAAATTAACATTAAATAGATAACATACTTTTAACATAAAATTTACGAGTTTTCATATTTTGAAAACTATTAACGATTTTTTATTCTCAACATCATCAATACTATTTTGTCTTGACTTATTTTAAGAAAATCAATTATATCTATGTTTAAATAAATGGTAAGATATTAATAAGGAAATTAAAGTTCAGTGATAAATTAAACTCATTGAAGACACAATACACATATTCTAATTAATAATAAAGATAAGAGTTGAGAGAGTAAAATCAATTAAGAGTTAAGTGTCTTGCTTAAATGTCCTTAATCAATTATAGGTTAAAGGAGATTTAAATCACTCTTTCATTGTCTTGTTCTTTTATTTATTGCTAAAAATTTTATTTGTTATTATTATTGTTATATACTGTAAAATCCGTTGTGCTAGATTAATTTTGTGTTGTTAAATGAAATTCCTCTTTGTTGTTGGTGTAAAATCAGTCGAATGTATTTGTTGTTGTTTGTTATAAACTCTGTTAAATTTATTTTGTTTTTTTATACAAAATTTGTTTTGTTATTGCTGTTATATTTATATTGTTTCATTTGAAAGATGACTGAATTACTTAAATTTGATTTTTTCGAAAATTTTTAAGAATTTTTTTAAATTTTATTGGATTTAAATTTATATATATATATATATATATATATATTTTATATTTGAGGGAACTTGAAAAAAATTGTGAGGACCCATGAAAATGTGAACTGGAAAATAAAACTCCTTGCACAATAAAAATGGAGATGGGATAAAGAGAGTTAGGAGCAGGAGAGTACTCCCACTGCCCACGGCATTAACTCCTAATAAGAGACACGATTATGGTAAGAGAATGTTTAAAAAGTGTCCAATTAATGTTTATTTTAATGTTTCTTTTGTTGTGTTGACTGCCTCTAGCATTGTACATGCCCTCTAACTATGAGGGACATGACCTTAAATTAGCCTCCTGCTAGGGTTTAATGGTGGACAAATGTTATTTGATGGAATATTTCCTTTCTGTTGGTTTGATTCTAATGATGTACTTATTTATTTCTTTTACCATAATTTCTATTTGTATCTAAACTATTCTGATTCCGAGTTAGCACCTTTATAAGTAACATACTCATTCTAATATGCTTTTTTACCATTCAAAATGGTGGTTAGGATCATTCCAGCTATTGCAATGTAAACTGTGGTCTTTGTAGTGTGAAATTATTATATGTTTAAATTTAATGTAAAATAATAAGACCAACATCCATTAACGTGAAAAACAAAAC
The DNA here is from genome assembly GCA_026586105.1 of Hylodesmum podocarpum. NCBI lineage: Eukaryota > Viridiplantae > Streptophyta > Magnoliopsida > Fabales > Fabaceae > Hylodesmum > Hylodesmum podocarpum. Next base: position 1,350,503 of record JALJEV010000493.1, on the reverse strand, counting down.
AAAACAAATTAACAAAATGTCATGAAACTGACCCACACTCATTTAAACTAAGGAAAAGAACCTAATTCCTAAAAGCATAGTACATATCTTAATCAAGAAAAAGTTTATTAAAAAGTGATTAAATATTTAAATTGGTTTCTAATACCACTAAAGATGTATGCATCTGTTAACAAACTAATAAATATGGTTGATGTTATAATGTTATATATGTCAATGATAAAAAGAAAATTCAATAAAATGGAACATTGATTAAAGAGTTTAATGGTATTTGATTAAAGAGTATAAGTGCGTGTCATCAATTATTTACTGTTTAGATATCAATTATTTATTCTTTCATTCAAACACCAACTCACCTATTACAGAAAATGGATATTTTTGAAGTCAATTATATGAAAATTATTTATGCTTTGAATCTTTAGAAAGTAAAATATTTATCTACTCGTTTGAATAACCGATCGATATGACTACTACGGTGTGACCCTTCTATCAGTTGTTGGCCTTCTGATGCTGATTTGCTTAATCTGTTTAACGTTCTCTATATTTATATTTATATATAAGTATAAAAATAATTATTAATATTCTTATTTTAAAAATAACTTTAAATTAATTTATTTTTAATATATATCTATTATCTCCAAAAAAAATATAGTTTAGAAAAGTAGTTTAATTTCTATATTAAATAAGAAAATTAAATATATTAACTATTTTTCTCAATATATATGAAGATATTTTTATTTATATATTGTTATTTGAATTTAAAGGTGAAAAGGTGAAAGCTGTATCAATGATAAAGAAGAAGATGATAACCATGAATTTATCGTTGATTTTTCCAATGACAACGGTTGTTTTATAACCGTCATCAATTTGTTTCATTTTGCTACAAAAACACCATCCCTCATTTAACATGGTTGTTCTTCTCATATAGTGGTGAAGCTAGAGTGTATAGATGGAAGAAATCAATTTCTTTCTCATTTTAATTTTATTTAGGTAAAAGCAGTTGAATGTAATTTCATTCATTATACAATAATTTTTTTTAGACTTACAATTAAAAAAAATTTAAAAGATATTTAAATTTATTATTATTAATATATATATATAAATTTGTGGAGTGGCCACGACCCTTTAGACACGCTAGTTCTGCCCTGGTGTCATTAATTAGCCTTCGTTGAAGCCAAATTCTGCATAAATAATTTACTAATAGACAACTGTAATGGTAGATAACTAGACAACTAAATGTATATATTTTATGAGTGAGTTGGCGGATTGACTGTCTATTATTGTAGTTGTTAGCGAAGTAAAATTGATAATTTGTCCGTTATAGCTCTAGTTTTTATTTAATTGCATGGATTTGCAAATATTCTTAATTTATTATCATTTATAATTATTAATATATTTTTAGTGGACAATTTTACCCTTCTAAAATTTAAATATTAATTAAATTTCATATTTATTTTTATAAAATGTTTTATTCTTTTAAACTCATGCATTTGTTATATTTTTTTAATTTTATTTAAAATATTAAAACTATCAAATTTACTCATTTTCCTTACATTATTATTGTTTTTTCATATTTTTTTAATAATCAATTTTTATATCTATTATCTTTTTAAATAAATTCTAAACACAGTATATGCTGCTCTTCTTTTTGCTAATTTGTAATAATCATAGAAGCTAATACAAATATAATATAATAGAAACTATGTGACTTAAAAATATTAATAATCAATTTAGATCTGATCTAGAAGGAGTTCAGTTAAAGATAACATTGAATGTATGTATTGACGGAGAGGATCAATCTAGAAGGAGTTCAGTTAAAGATAACATTGAATGTATGTATTAAAAAAATAACGTTCAATTTGACTGGTGAAAACCATCAATTAATTCTTTCATATTTTTGATGTATGAATTTTGTGTATATAAAGTGTGATAGTGAGGAATGAATTTCTTGCATTGGATGAAAACAGAATCAAACAAGCTCCATCAACTTGATAAGCTCTAGTCTGGATAATGACTTCTTTGCTTCTTGGCTCTTTGCCTATATCTTCTTCCTATACCTCTGGTATGACATGAAAATTGGTCCATTCTTTTTTGTAATATTTCTCAAAATTTATATTACTTTGTTCATTGTTTTCTCAAATTTTTTCTCACTTACATGGCAGTTGGAAGTTGCTGGAAAAGAAGCATCAAAAGTTACCGTACAAGTATGTCTAATATATCAATCCCTTTTTTCCATTTTCGACAAATATTAATGTAAATATTGCTTTCATTCATTCATTCATTCTGAAAGTTTATATCTTGGTCAGTAATTTTTGTTGCTATGGTACCATGTTAGGCCAATACTCCTTTTTACACCCAAGTTGTCTTTTTTTTTTTTTTATAAAAAAAATAAAATAAAATTAAAATGATTAATTTTTAAAAATTAAAATAACATCAATTGTCTAATTCAACAACTAAAATCATAATTTATTCTATTATTTATTCCCGAGAGAATATTCAGTGGATGGAATTTTACTCTTTCCGTAAAATTTGACAGCCATAAATCGAATCACTTTTACCCTTATGTTTAACAGAACAAGATCGATCTGTCATATTAATTTATTCAATATTTTGTTTATTTATTTATTTAACATTCAATATTTTATTTACTTAATTAATTTTATAGGGTGTGTGGGCTCTATAATCTGCTAACTCGTTTTGGGTCTGTTACCCTTTATTGAGTAGAATATAATCAGGGAAAATATAATTGTGTAGTTCTTTGTTCTTTCCCTCAATCTTCTATAGAATATTTAAGAATGATTTAATATGATTTCTAATCATTGATTGAAAAATAAATATTTTTTTCTTTTAAAAAATATTTACGAGTAAATACTTTATGAATGAAATAAATAATTTACTCCTTTTCTTGTTTGAAAACAAATCTCTCGATTAAAGATGAGTACTGCTGTTAACACATTCTACATTTGATATTCTAGATTCTTATGTAACAAAAGCTGCATGGCATGAACCTGAGAAAATCCAGAACAAATATCTTGTCGTGAGGAATCAGCAGCATAATTTGAATCATCACTATGGAGGCATTGAGGCAGCATCTACATGTGAAGAAAGTGCAAGGAGTTTTGTTGTGAATGCATCCTATGGAGAATCATCTGAATCAGCTGCACCTCATCAAGATCTCAGTTCAAAAAGCTTATGGGGCTTTAATAAAAGAATTTTAAATACTTTTTACAAGTTTACCAGGCCATATGTAATGGTTGCTACAGTGAGTCAAACCTTTTTTCTAGAATAAATCTTTTAAATGATATTAATCTAACGTTTCTTTTGGTATCAACTTGATTTTCAAATTTTAGTTCTAATTAATCTCTTGGAAAGATTTACTTAATTTGTTTGTGTTTGTGCAGGCTATAAACTTAACTTCTGTGGCTCTCCTTGCAGTGGAGAAATCATCAGATATTTCTATGACATTTTTCATTGGCTTGTTGAAGGTGGGAACTCAAATCTGTTTTGGTTGTTTGATTAAAAATTTATAATGATTATTTTCCTCCTCTACCTAATTAACTTTATTGATAATTGTGACTCATTCTCTTTCAGGCCATGCTAGTTATCTTTCCCATGAACTTTTATGTTATTGGTGTGAATGATTTAGCTGATGTCGAAATAGACAAGGTATGGATCTTATTAATAGAAATGAACGATATATATATTAATAGAAATGAACGATATATATGCTAAGTAATACATGATTATTTTCAACTCTTTTGGACTTTTGTAAGAGACACTCAAGACCAAATTTATGTTTTGAAAAATAAATAGTTTACTTACAATTTGCGTTTTGAATGTCATATTTTGTTTAACTTTAGCCTTTGTCTGTACTGAGTTCACATGCACCCCAACAGGAGTCCACACTATACATGAGCCGAGTCTTATCCTCTTACATGAATTTTTGTACTTGTATATTTTATAAATTCGTGACTTAAACATTAGAATTCTCAATTTTCAACTCATTTTTTGTGAAGATAAAAATGAAAATTTAAAAGATTATAGTCAAAACTTGTTTTTTACAATAATGTTTCATAACATAGTTTATCAAGCAACTATTTGTGTCACATGTATTTATTGCAGATAAACAAGCCGTATCTTCCATCGGCTTCAGGGGAGTACTCTCTGGGAACTGTTGCCTTTATTACTGTATCAAGTTTGATCCTGGTATTATATATAAATTTTTCTTCTTCTTGGAAATTTTGATACACATCATATCTCAGTTAACTTTCTTCATTATAAATATAAGCTATAAGTTATTTTTCTGCTGATTTTAGTTCCCATTTGGAAGAACATAGAAACAACTAAGGCACTTTTATATTATATTATGTCATACTATATAACAAGTGTTTGTTTTATTTTATTTTTAAGATTTGAAATAGCACGAGAATTAATTAAAACGTTAACATAACGCCATCTAGTTTCTTTCTCTATGCATATACTTTGGTATTGCGATTGAAGTTCATCCAAGCAGAGATGGTTACAAAATACATATTACAAATTCAAATGAATCTTATCCCAAAAATTAATATTTCATAAAAATAATTTTTTTTATCCGTTCAATGAAAATCAAATTATGGAATTTTAAACTATTGCATTTGTGGCACATGGCTTTAATGTCCTAGTGATTGAACAAACACAGTTTTAGTGGTGAATAGTAATTTATGACAAAGCATGATAATAGTAATTCCAGTTTTCTATTGTACTTCAATTACAAGGTTTAGGAAAACTTATCATTTTTTTCTCCTTTACAGAGTTACGTGCTTGGATGGATGGTAGGTTCACCACCATTAATTTGGGCTATTTCCTCCCATTTTATTCTAGCGTCTGCTTATTCAATCAATGTGAGTTCTTTGGATGACTTTAAACATTTTTTTCCCTTGATCTTAATTAGCACATAATATAACGAGTTATTGTACAAATTGTTCATTTCAACGTCCACAAGAGTTCTGTTATGCTTTATTAGACTTTAGTGAACATTATGCAATAATTGTCTAGTCAAAATATGATATACAATATGTACACACTTTTAATTTTTCTTTTAAGAAGAAACTGATGTGTATTAGAGGAAGTGTTTAAGAATTGAAACCCCACTAGCTAGTTTGCTTTTTCTTAAGTTAGCTAGTTAGATTCAAATAATAGCTCTTGAGAGTCTTAGTTTGGAAACTTTATTTGATTGTCGTCTCTGAAAATTTTCAGTTGCCGCCCCTATTAAGATGGAAGAGATCTACACTGCTTACAGCCATCTACTTTGCAATTGACAGACCAATAATTCTTCAACTAGCGTTATTTCATCACATGCAGGTGGTTTTGTTTATAAACTAATTACTTTTTGTGGTTACTTCGATTGAGTAGTTATTTACATGACATCTTTGTTTCCTCTACACTAGAGCAACCTTCTTACAGAATAACTATCCGTTGTTAATATATATGTGTACAATTAAATGTGCAGAGCTATGTTCTCAAGAGGCCAACTGTACTTCCAAGATCATTGATTTTTGCTACAATATTCATGAGCTGCTTGAATATAGTTATAGCATTGTCCAAGGTAAAGGATAAAAGCATGTGCTTTCTTAAAATATGCATGTATACTAGATGTGGAAGTATAACTTATCTAAGCTCATATAGGATATACCTGACATCGAAGGAGATGAAAAATTTGGCATTCGATCTTTGTCTGTGCGTTTAGGTCGGAAGCGGGTATGTTCTTCTTACGTAGAATCTTTGTAGGCTTGGTTTGTGACTTCATGTATTCATGGCTTTATCTAAATGATTATTTTCCTAGGTATTCGGGATTTGTGTTTTACTTCTTGAAATGACTTATGGAGCTTCCATTCTGATGGGACTAACATCTTCTTCCCTTCTGAGCAAATTGATCACGGTAATGTGCTAACTAACTACTTTTCCACATATTATCCTACTTTTCTACACTTGCAATATTCTTTTTTAATTCCGCGATATATGTTTTTATTATGTTTACATTTGGGATTCAATTCATATACACTCTTTCCATTTCACGTTACATTTTGTATATTATAGTGGTCGGTCAACTATCAAAATTTGCCAATACAATTCTTTTCTTCAATCTTAAAGTTTATAAAAGGTGCTTGTTCACTAATGCATATTCGTGTACTAAAATTAGAATATTTTGTTAAAGTTTATGAAAGGTGCTGTTTCACTGATGACATATAGGTCGTATTTACTGTATACTAAAATTAGATTATTTTGTTACATAGAATATTTTGTGTTTATATTTGTACGGTCTTGTTATATTAGTGTCGAAAGGTAAATTTATTGGTTCAAGGGTATTATTTGAGAATAGCTCCACAGTTTTTCAAGTTATCTTTTACTGTTACATCGACAAATATCTATTGAACGTGGACATGTTTGAGCATTTCAATAATGTTTGAAGTTTATTCTCATTTTTAATGTGTTAGGTTCTGGGACATGCTTTTTTGGCTTCTATCCTGTGGTATCGTGCCAAGTCTATCGATTTGGAAAGCAGAGAATCCACACACTCTTTCTATTTGTTTATCTGGAAGGTAATAATTAACCTTTTAATAAGTTATTTGACATTGCATGGATCTGGTTATCATAACTAAACACAGCTAGATAATTGAATAATTAACTCTATATAATAATTCCTCAAAGGGAATGACCATCTAATTATCTGCAAATAATTTTGAATATTCTATTATTAATTTTAGGACTTTAGAAAATGAAATGCAATGTTGATCACTTTTACAATGAAGTGTTGGTTTTACAGCTTCCCTCAAAATGTTCTTCTCATCTAATAATTAAAGTTTTAAAATCAATTGCAGAAATTAATGGTGATAATATGATCACTAAAATAAAAATCATATATTAAACTTAGTCATTTCCAATTTAGAGACAGTGTAACATTTAACATCAATTATCTACAACACTTAACATATTAGAACAAAACCCATAGTCATTTATAGTAGTCATTTCAAATAAAATATTTTAAGGTGAAATCAAGTTAATTTCTGGCAGAAATTAAAATCAATATCATCTTGATTTTTAAAAATTTCTCTGCCTATCTTCTCCAAATGCATCTTAGCTCAACAATGTTATTTTAGAAACTAAATCCAGATTAGGCCTTTCGATCTTATCATATATTTATATTCAAATATGTTTGTTTGAAATGTGTTTAATTTTACTATTATAAGCCGATATCATATTCGTTTCCAACCTTTTGAAAGAGATTTAATCACTACCTAAACATACACTTATGCATATTAATTGTGGCACATGTTCTTAACTTGTTACTAATTTGTTATTTGAATTGTTTTCTTCTTCCAGCTACTTGACGCGGAGTACTTCCTCATACCTTTCGTTAGATAAGATTGCAGCGATATTTTATTTTAACTTCAGAAATGGTGCTCCCTTTGTCAGATTCGGACTATAAGTTTAAAAGTGATACTTGTTTACCAAAAGTTATTTACAGTTGAATCGTTCGTTTGTCATTAATTATCTATGTTAACTTTATATAGATTATAATTTACATATTTTACTTTTCGAAATTTTGCAAATTTTATGATTAATGGATTGGCAAAGTTTGTGAAACATTGAACAATGGATGGAAACAATCACAAACAATGTGATTATATGCTCAAAAAATTTAGGGCTAATCTAGTAGTAAAGATTTGAAGGAAAAGAATAGTCATCCGTATCATGTCCTCTCATACGGTGGACATCAAATGGGTCTTATGAGTATAAAAAATATTAAAAACTTATATATATATATATATATATATATATATATATATATAAAATTAAGTCTATATAAATTTCTTATAATTAAAACAAAAATACAACTATTTGTTCTATAAAAGCCAGGAGGAAATATCATATTATAAGAGGCATTAAAAACATAATTAATTCTTTTGAAATATAATATGCTAAAATTTTTTAAATAATTAGTTTGTATACCTTATACCTCGTCTAAACAGCTTCACTTAACATTTATCAAATACTTATGTATAAATTATTTTTATATAAGTTATTTAACAATTTAAGAGAGAATGAAGTTTTCTATAAGTTATATATAAATTGCTATCATAAATAATCTTGAAGAGATTTATTTATATAATCTGTAGCACACACATATTATTATTATTATTATTATTATTATTATTATTATTATTATTATTATTATATGTATATATGTAAGAAGCGAATGCAACCTAGCTGGGAGAATTCTACTAGGAAGAAATAGGACTTGTAAAACTTAGTATTTATCTTCAGAGATTTTGTTTGCAAGTCTAAGTTTGTTTCAACCGGTCGTTGAAATCAAATCAGATAGCTTACTTATTCGATCAAGAATATATATCCATGTAGTGTCAGAGTAATCCCTTAGGACCGTACGGAAATGATAATGATATTATTAATTTAAATGATGGAAATTGGAAAGACAACGTGGTATTTCTTAGTTAGAAATTTATGACGTTGATATCAATGTTGTTTTCTTTGATGAATTAAAACAATGGATTTTGCATATAAATTTCAATACTATGCCTCTAATTCGTATTATTCTTCACCATCACTTTTGTATATTGAATTCTTATCTCTTGACTAATGTCAACAAACACCAATGTTGGCTCTCCACTTTTGACTGGCTCTGCAATTGCGGTTTTAGTCTTGATAGGTAGGATTTAAAATCCTGATATCTTTTTGGTTTTCACTTAATTCTCTGTGTTTTGCTTTCAATGATTTAGTCGCAAGTTTTCTAATTCAAAATTATTCTGCAGGTGTGCTTTCAGTAGTAGTCAAGGTAGCTATTGTGATTTATGTTTGCCAGAAAAGAAATGAGCATAGAAGATCAATTAGTCCAGATTCACAATTTCTGACACTCACAATGGATAAATTTTTGAATGACATGGAAAGAGAGAAACCAATCAGGTTTACTGATCAGCAACTAAGGATTGCAACGAATAACTACTCTAACTTGTTGGGATCAGGTGGTTTTGGAACAGTTTACAAGGGAGTTTTTGGTAATGGGACCGTGGTTGCTGTGAAGGTTCTTGGCGGGAATTCAGATAAGAAAATTGAGAAGCAGTTTATGGCTGAAGTGGGGACAATTGGAAGAATTCATCATTACAATCTAGTTCGGCTCTATGGATTTTGCTTTGAAAGAAACATGATAGCACTAGTTTATGAGTACATGGCAAATGGTTCTCTTGACAAGCATTTGTTTCGCAAAAAGGAGACATTAGGATATGAAAAGCTTCATGAGATTGCAGTTGGGACAGCGAGAGGCATTGCTTATTTGCACGAAGAGTGTCAACAAAGAATTATCCATTATGACATTAAACCTGGAAATATTCTCTTGGACAAGAATTTCAATCCTAAAGTTGCTGATTTTGGTTTAGCCAAGCTTTGCAATAGGGATAATACTCATATAACAATGTCAGGATGTAGAGGCACTCCGGGTTATGCTGCACCTGAACTTTGGTTGCCATTTCCTGTAACTCACAAGTGTGATGTTTACAGTTTTGGCATACTGTTATTTGAAATCATAGGGCAGAGAAAAAACCATGATTGTAAACTTGCTGAAAGCCAAGAGTGGTTTCCGATGTGGGTTTGGAAAAAATTTGAAACTGGACAACAACTCGGGGAGTTAATACTAGGTTGTGGGACAGAAGAGAAACAAAAGGAGATTTTAGAAAGAATGGCTAAGGTAGCTCTGTGGTGTGTTCAGTATAGACCAGAATTAAGGCCCATAATGAGTGTTGTGGTGAAAATGCTGGAAGGTTCGGTGGAAATTCCAGAACCTGTGAACCCATTTCAAAATTTAATAGGTGGAATTTTCATTGGTCATCCAGTCCAAGTTTCACAGACCTATAACACCACAACTATTTCATCTGGTTCTTCTGTTATGGTAACAGACTCCAGCATTGGTCATGCTACCCCTATTATGAAGAAGCATGGGATTGAATTAGCCTCTAGCAATGTGTGATGGGGAAATATGATATTTAATGGAAGTTATCCTTGGGTTAAATAAGTTTTAAAATATTTTCCTTACCACTAACTGGATTCAAATGTATCCATTTACTATACATGTTGTGTTTTAAGGTGATAATATTCTTCTTTGTTGAGTGCAATGACCTATAAGCTACCAAATCATCCTTTTTAAGTTTCCTAGTTTGCACGAAATAAAGAGTCAAGTAATTTCCTAAAAATAAAATATTTGATTCTCCTTTTAAGGCATATGTGTTGCCATTCAAAAGCAAATTTTACATAATTTTTGGTCCCTATAAATGTACGTTATGTCATTCAATAGAAACTTAGCCTTTTACAGTTCAATATCTTTCTTTAATTCTTGCTACAACCCTTTATGCATTTTTCTAAATAAGCAACAAATAGGTAACCAAAGCAAACTCCTTATGAGATCTATGCCATGGGTACTGAGACAAGTTTTTCACAGGTTGTGTTTAATGGAGAGAACTACAACCTTTAGGCGGTGAGAATGGAAAATTACTTGGAGACTCTAAATGTCTGGACATTGTAGAAGAGGATTATGATGTTTCTCAACTACCAGACATTCCTACAGTCGCTCAAACAAAAAATCACAAGGAAAGAAAAACCAGAAAAACAAAGGCAAAGGCTTATCTGTTTGCTAGAATCTCAAAAACAATTTTCATACGAATCATGAAACTCAAAACTACAAGTGTCATTTGGAATGATTTGAAAGAGGAGTATGAAGAAGACGACCAGATACGAAATATGCAAGTTCTGAATTTAATTTGAGAATTCGAACTACAGAGGATGAAGGAGTTGAAGGCAATCAAAGAGTTCTTAGATAAAATGCTTGAGATTGCTAACAAGGTGAAATATTAGACACAATTTGCAGATTCAAGAATTGTACAAAAAATTCTTGTAACAGTTCCCAAAAAAATATGAAGTCTCTGTCACAACTTTAGAAAACACAGAAGAATTTATCCCAGATCACCTCACCTTGTCAGACACAAGAACAGAGAAGGCTTATGTAGAAGGAATGATCTATGGAGAGGGCATTTCAAGTCAATTTACAAATCAACAATGATAGAAAAAATCATAACAACAACAGATATAATGTTCTTGCAAACAATAAAAATCAAAATAGCAACACTCAAAAATTCACTTGAATTAGAAGAAGAACTTCCTGTATGTATTATTTGCCAATATAGAAAGTAAAAGACTCTCTTTTCCATATGATTCGGAGGGCCACAGACTAACTGCAATTGATACACACCGATGTTGAATGACTCGTGAGAATATCATCACTAAATTGAAGTAAGTATTATGTTGTTTTCATTTATGACAATACAAGAATGGGTTGGATTTATTTTATGAAATTTAAATCCGAAGTTATTGACGTCTTTTGGAAGTTCAAAGCTTGGGTGGGAAACCCAAAGCAAACGCAAATAGGTAATCAGATCTCACAATGGAGCTGAATATATCTGTGACAAATTTAAAAAATTCTATGGTCCTTGCATTTATAATTATTTTGGAAACATGAACTATTAAGTTTTTGTTTGATGTTTTTTTTACTGTAGTATGTGTTCATAGACGTTGATTTCGTGGTCGGATTGGTCGAGGAGAAAATGTTGCATAATACATAATTATATGGGAATGCTAATTGCTGTCAGATATATGAGGGGGCAATATTGTGTAGTTGATGTGATATATTTGAGGTCATGCGATGCATTCGAAAACACACATCAAGTGCTTAGGCTTAAGCATTTCAGGAAAGAAAATATACTTGGAGGCTTGATCAAACAGTCTCTAACTATTGTCTCATTAAATATCAAGAAATTGTTACTCTGAAATTTGAATGCAGTCAACCACGCCGTCCAAGGAAACACTGAATAATTAGGACTTGAAGTCACATCTCACCTTTAATAATTAAAAAGTACGACTAAATAAGCATTTTTTAAAAATCAATACGGGCTTAAATAATATACGATATAACGTTGTCACATTAACCTCCAAAAATGCTTTAAATTAGACACACTAGTTCATCATTCTTAGGCCGTTTAATTTCACGCTGATGACATGGCCAAATTTCTCATTCAACAACCTTCTTTTGTTCTTAATTTCTAATGTAAACCATACATTCGTACCAATAAACCACATTTATATTGGTGTGTACATGAAAGTGGAATACTATCCCACCCTAAACACAAGTGGCCCAATTGTTAGTGACAAATATATATGTATAAAAATTAACAATAAAAAAATAACATACTATTATGTCAAAGTAGTATAAATACATATTACAATTTTTTTCTGAGTTTAACGATTTTTTTTTATTCTCAACATCATCTATACTATTTTGTCTTGACTTATCTCAAGAAAATCAATTATATTTATATTTGAATAAATAATAAAATATTAATAACAAAATTAAAGCTCAATAATAAATTAAACTTATCCAAGACACAGCACACCTATTCTTATAAATAGAGAGTTAAATAGAGGACTAACTATTTAAGTTTAAGTAATCAACAATAAGATTAAGGACTAAGACAGAGAATAAAATCAGTTAGGAGTTAACTGCTTAAATGCCCTCTTCAAGTATTCAGAAATTAATCAATTTTGTGTTGTTAAACGAAATTTCTCATTGTTGTAGGTGTAAAATATGTCAAATTCTATTTGTTGTTGTTTGTTACAAACTCTGTTGCGTTAAATTTATTTTGTTTTGTTATACAAAATTTGTATTTGTTGTTATTGTAAAATCTGCCAAATTTTGTTTATTGTAATTATTTGTTGTAACTGACATTTAAATTTGTTTTTCATGATTATATTATTTTATTTGACAATGACTGAAATAATTAAATTTGATTTTTATGTTTTTTAAAATATTTAAAAATTTTGTTGGATTTAAATTTATAATTTTTTTTTTATATTTTTGGGAACTTGAAAAAAATGTGAGGACCAATGAGAATGTGAACGGGCAAATGAAACTCCCTGCACAATAAAAATGGAGATGGGCTAGAAAGACTTAGGGGTGGGAGAGTAATCCCACTGCCACGCCATTAACATTCCTAATAAGAGAATAAGATAAATGATGATGGTAAGAAAATGTTTAAAAGATGTCCACGATATTAATTGATGTTTATTTTAATGTTCTTTTCTTGTGTTGACTGACTCTAGCATTGTACTCATTTTAATATGCTCTTTTACCATTCAAAATGGTGGTTAGGATCATTCCAGCTATTGCAATGTAAACTGTGGTCTTTGTAGTGTGAAATTATTATATGTTTAAATTTAATGTAAAATAATCTTACCAACACTAATGAAAAACAAAGTTGAAAAATCTCACATCTCCTAATGAGTGATAAGACCTGGTACATGTATACAAATAACAAATTTTATTTTTTTAAGTTAAGATTTTATAGGGTTGAATTAGATCTATCCCACAAATTTTATACAAAAGAAATTAACAAAATGTCATAAAACTGACCCACACTCATTCAAACTAAGGAAAAAAACCTAATTCCTAAAAGCATAAGACAGAAAAATAGGGTGGAAGGGGCAAAAGTTTTTCAAATTTTTTTTTAAAACTTTTTCATTAATTTTTTTAATTTTAATTTTAATTTCATTTTTTTTTTAATTTTAATTTTAATTTTAATTTCATTTTTTTAATTTTAATTTTAATTTTTTTAAATTAGTTAGACACAACCTATTAATTACACAATAATTTTTTTTAAGATTAAAATAAATTTGGAAGAGATTAAAATTTATTATTAATATATATAAATTTATTATTAGTATAAATAAATTTATATAATATATATATAAATTAATATATATAAAGTTACTATTAATATATATATATATATATATTTAATATTAATATATATAAATTTATTACTAATATATATATATATATAATAAATCTATATATATATATTAATAATAAATTTATTAATAATATATATATACATATATTAAAAAATTACATATATATTAATATTAAATTTATTATTAATTTATATATATATATATCTAATTATTATATATATATATATATTTATATTATAAAAAAAAAAAAAAAAAAAAAAAAAAAATTTGGGGGGCAGTTGCTCCGCTGGGCACAACTGGCTCCGCCCCTGATCAAGAAAAAGTTTATTAAAAAGTGATTAAAGACTTAAATTGGTTTCTAATACCACTAAAGATGTATGCATCTGTTAACAAACTAATAAATATGGTTGATGTTATAATTTTATACAGGTCAATGATAAAAAAAATTAATAAAACTGAACATTGATTAAAGAATTTAATGGTATTTGATTAAAGAGTATAAGTGCGTGTCATAAATTATTTACTGTTTTGAACATCAATTTTTTATTCTTTCATTCGAACACCAACCCACCTATTACTTTTATTACATACTATTACTAAGAAGATGGATATTTTTGAAGTCAATTATTTGAAAATTATTTATGCTTTGAATCTAATGAAAGTCAAATATTTATCTACTTGTTTGAATAACCGATCGATGTGACTACTACGCTAACCCTTCTATCAGTTGTCGGCGTTCTGATGCTGATTTTCTTAATCTGTTCAATGTTCTCTATATTTATATTTATATATAAGCATAGAAATAATTATTAATATTCTTATTTTAAAATACCTTTATATTAATTTATTTTTAATATATGTATATATATATTATCTCTGAAAAATATGATAAGGGTAGCTTAGAAAAAGTAGTTTAATTTCTATATAAAATAAGAAAATTAAATATATTCAATTTTTTTCTCAATATATGAAGATATTTTTATTTATATGTGAGATAATATAAAAGAAATAAAATTGATAATAAATAATTAAATTAAAATTAACAGTGAAAAGGTAAGATTTTTGTGGAAATGGATATCATATATAGTTTGTTTTTTTTGGACATCAAAGATACAATAATTAGTACTATTGTAATTGTATTATTTTCAGTAATTTCCTATGTATTGAATAAAATTTATTATTTTATAGTTTGATATTAATTATGTTAAAAATTTCATGCTTTATATATATATATAATGGGAAATAATATCATTTTATAAGTTGATCTTGTCAGATAGAATTAGACAAATAATCCTGGTCTTATAGGTAAATCATTTATCGTAAACTAATTGAATTGATAGTAAAATCATTTTATAAGGTAAGATTTTTGTGGAAATGGATATCATATATAGTTTGTTTTTTTTGGACATCAAAGATACAATAATTAGTACTATTGTAATTGTATTATTTTCAGTAATTTCCTATGTATTGAATAAAATTTATTATTTTATAGTTTGATATTAATTATGTTAAAAATTTCATGCTTTATATATATATATAATGGGAAATAATATCATTTTATAAGTTGATCTTGTCAGATAGAATTAGACAAATAATCCTGGTCTTATAGGTAAATCATTTATCGTAAACTAATTGAATTGATAGTAAAATAATATTTAGATATTTTGTTATACTAGGTTTTCTAGTCTATTTAATATATTTTTTTCGGGAATTGTGATTATACATGATGTTAAGTAGTGTTTGTTATATCTATTTGCTTTTCAATTCTCCACACAAAAATAACATTTCTGGAATTTTTTAATTTGTTCTTATTTTATCTTTTTATTTATTTATGCATTTGCAATATATTATATAGAAACTGTACAAATTTTATTGTTATTCTTACTTTTTCTTCTACTTTTTTCATTGAAAATTGTTAGTTGAATTTAATGGTCAAAAGATAAAAGCTGTATCAATGATAAAGAAGAAGATGATAACTATGAACTTATCGTTGATTTTTCCAATGACAACGGTTATTTTATAACTGTCATCAATTTGTTTCATTTTATTCAAAAAAAAAAAAAAAAAACGCCACCCCTCCTCATTTGACACGGTTGTTGGTGTCACCAAATTTTTTTTTTTTCATTTAATTTTATTTATTTTATTTATATTTTTTTAAAATAAAAGTTAAAATTTATTATATATATATATATATATATAAATATAAAATAAAATAAAAAAATTGGAGATCTAGAAGCCAATTCTGCATAAATAATTTGCCCGTGCGTTATAGCTCTATTTTTTATTTAATTGCATGGATTTTTGCAAATATTTTTAATTTATTATTGTTTATAACTATTAATATATTTTTATTGGACAATTTTACCCTTTTAAAATTTAAAAATAATTAAATTTCATATTTATTTTTATAAAATATTTTATTCTTTTTACCTCATGCATTTGTTATACTTTTAAAGTTTATTTAAAATATTAAAACTATCAAATTTACTCATTTTCCTTACATTATTATTGTTTTTTCATATTTTTTAATAATCATTTTTTATATCTATTAACCTTTTAAATAAATTCTACTCACAGCATATGCTGCTCTTATTTTTGCTAATTTTTAATAATGATAGAAGTTAATACAAATATAATATAATAGAAACTATCTAAAAATATTAATGATGATGATGATATTTCAGAATTGGACGGATAGATCAATCTAGAAGGAGTTAAGTTAAAGATAATAATAATAATAATAATAATAATAATAATAATAATAATAATAATAATAACAATAATAATAATAATAATAATAACAATAATAATAATAATAATAATAATAATAATAATAATAGGATCAATCTAGAAGGATTTCAGTTAAAGATAACATTGAATGTATGTATTAAAAAAATAACGTTCAATTCGACTGGCGAAAACCATCATATAATTCTTTCAAATCCAGGTGCCACCACAACATAATATTTTTATGAATATATCACAGCTTACTGTATTGGAAATTGTTGTCAGTATTGCTGCGATATTGAACTTTCCAATTAAGCTTTTGATCCGGTCAAATTTTTTATGTATGAATTTTATGTATATAAAGTGTGATAGTGAGGAATGAATTTCTTGCATTGGATGAAAACAGAATCAAACAAGCTCCATCAACTTGATAAGCTCTAGTCTCGATAATGGCTTCTTTGCTTCTTGGCTCTTTGCCTATATCTTCTTCCTATACCTCTGGTATGACAAGAAAATTAGTCCATTCTTTTTTGTAATATTTCTCAAAATTTATATTACTTTGTTCATTTTTTTCTGAAATTTTTTCTCACTTACATGGCAGTTGGAAGTTGCTGGAAAAGAAGCATCAAAAGTTACCATACAAGTATGTCTAATATATCAATCCCTTTTTTCCATTTTCGACAAAAATTAATTTAAATATTGCTTTCATTCATTCTTGAAAGTTTATATCTTGGTAAGTAATTTTGTTACTATGGTACCATGTGAGGCCAGAAGATGCAAAACTGGGAGTAGTGATTTTCGTAAACGTATATTTGTTTAATTTGCTGTAACTCTCGTCATTTTCAAGAATTGTTCTGATTATTTAATTGAATCGGTCGATCTCACTGAAAATTTGATAAATAAATATGTTTTTAATTCGATTAGCTTATAAAGTTTGGTGATTAATAATTGAATAGGTAAAAAAAATCAATGAATTAAGGTAAAATCGGTATAGAATTGATTTGAACTGGTCTTATTAAAAAATAATTTTTTAAAATATTTGTTTTGAAATATTTTAAAATAAATAAAAATATATATTTAATAACAGTTATATTTGATTTAAATTAATTTATAAATTATTATTATTTTTAATCTTATAAAATACATAGTTCCATCATTTATACCTTAATTTAAACTTATATATATAATAACTTTATTTTATTTTTTAATAATCTAAACATAATATTATATTTAAGAGTAAACTACCTAAACATTATTTTAAAAAATTTATGAAATTATACAAATATTTATTTTATCCCTACACAAATTTCTTTAAATATTTATGGAATTACACAATTTTTTTTATATTAACATTTCCTTAATTTTGAAAAGAAAAATTTTCTTATAAAATAATAAAAATAAGTATAAAATAATATTTAATGTAATTTTACCCTAACTGAAAAAAGTAATATTTAATGTAATTTCACCGTAACTGAAAAAAGTATTTATATAATTTAACCCACATACAATGTTATTTTATATATTATTTAATTATTACAATTATTTTTTTAATATAATATTGAATTAACCACCTACACTGTTCAAATCGACATAAACCTTTTTGACTTCAGAATCTGGATTCCCAGTGCCATCCAATACTCCTCTTTACACCCAAGTTATCATTTTTTTTTTGTTTTTTTTTAATTTTTTTTAATCTACTCTTTAGGCACCTTTTGCATATCCTTCGAAAATAATTTTAGTCTTTTAACCCTTATAGGTTTAGATAGTTAAATGATAAAATGTTATCTAATTTTTTAAAAAATTTAAAATGATAATATAAAATAATTATTATTTAACTTTTAAAAATTAAAATAACATCAAATGTCAAATTCAACAACTAAAATCATAATTGACTCTATTATTGATTCCTGAGAGAATATAATCAGTGGATGGGATTTTACTCTTTCCGTAAAAGTTGACAGTTATAAAACGAATCACTTTAACTCTTATATTTAACAAAACAAGATCGATCTGTCATATTAATGTATTCAATATTTTGTTTATTTATTTATTTAACATTCAATGTTTTATTTACTTAATTAATTTTATAGGATGTGTGGGCCCTATAATTTGCTAACTCGTTTTGGGTCTGTTAACCCTTTAACCTGCTAAATTTGATATTCTAGATTCTTATGTAACAAAAGCTGCATGGCATGAACCTGAGAAAATCCAGAACAAATATCTTATCGTGAGGCATCAGCAGCATAATTTGAATCATCATTATGGAGGCATTGAGGCAGCATCTACATGTGAAGAAAGTGCAAGGAGTTTTGTTGTGAATGCATCCCATGCAGAATCATTTGAATCAGCTGCACCTCATCAAGATCTTAGTTCAAAAAGCTTATGGGGCTTTAACAAAAGAATTTTGAATACTTTTTACAGGTTTACCAGGCCATATGTAATGGTTGCTACAGTGAGTCAAACCTTTTTTCTAGAATAAATCTTTTAAATGATATTAATCTAACGTTTCTTTTGGTATCAACTTGATTTTCAAATTTTAGTTCTAATTAATCTCTTGGAAAGATTTACTTAATTTGTTTGTGTTTGTGCAGGCTATAAACTTAACTTCTGTGGCTCTCCTTGCAGTGGAGAAATCATCAGATATTTCTATGACATTTTTCATTGGCTTGTTGAAGGTGGGAACTCAAATCTGTTGGTTGTTTGATTATAAATTTATAATGATTATTTTCCTCCTCTACCTAATTAACTTTATTGATAATTGTGTCTCATTCTCTTTCAGGCCATGCTAGTTATCATTCCCCTGAACTTTTATGTTATCGGTGTGAATGATTTAGCTGATGTCGAAATAGACAAGGTATGGATCTTATTAATAGAAATCAACGATATGCTAAATAATACATGATTATTTTCATCTTTTTTTGGACTTTTGGGTATAGACACTCAAGACCAAATTTATGTTTTGAAAAATAAATAGTTTACTTATAATTTGCGTTTTGAATATCATATTTTGTATAACTTTAGCCTTTGTCTGTACTGAGTTCACATGCACCCCAACACGAGTCCACACTATACATGATCAGCCGAGTTTTACTTATCCTCTTATATGAAATTTTGTACTTATATATTTTATAAATTCGTGACTTAAACATTAGAATTCTCAATTTTCAACTCACTTTTTGTGAAGATAAAAAGGACAATTTACAAGATTATAGACAAAACTTGTTTTTCCCAATAATGTTTCATAATATAATTTATCAAACAACTATTTGTGTCACATGTATTTATTGCAGATAAACAAGCCGTATCTTCCATCAGCTTCAGGGGAGTACTCTCTGGGAACTGTTGCCCTTATTACTGTATCAAGTTTGATCCTGGTATTATATATAAATTTTTCTTCTTCTTGGAAATTTTGACACTCATCATATCTCAGTTAACTTTCTTAATTATAAATATAAGCTATAAGCTATTTTTCTGTTGATTTTAGTTCCCATGTGGAAGAACATAGAAACAACTAATGGAATATTATATTATATTATGTATACTATATAATAAGTGTTGGTTTTTATTTTCTTTTTAATATTTGAAATAGTATGAGAATTAATTTAAATGTTAACATAACGCCATCTAGTTTCTTTCCCTATGCATATACTTTGGTAATGCGATTTAAGTTCATCCAAGCTGAGATGCTTACAAAATACAGATTACAAATTCAAAGCCATGATTACATTTTTTTTCTTGTTTATATCCTCTATGAATTTTCCTTGTTTAGCAAAGAAAATATATTTTCTGAAATGTCTATCTCGTATTAAGAATATATATATATATATATATATATATATATATATATATATATATATATATATATATATATATATACTTATGAGGTTGTTTAAGTAATAGTTATCAAATTATTCCATATCTTTACAGTACTGAATCTTATCGCAAAAATTAGTATTTCATAAAAACAATTTTTTTATCCGTTCAATGAAAATCATGTTATGGAATTTCAAATTATTGCATTTGTCGCGCACATGGCTTCAATGTACTAGTGATTGAACAAACACAGTTTTATTGGTGAATAGTAACTTATGACAAAGCATGATAATAGTAATTTCAGTTTTATATTGTACTTCAATTACAAGGTTTAGGAAAGCTCCTCATATTTTTCTCCTTTACAGAGTTACGTGCTTGGATGGATGGTAGGTTCACCACCATTAATTTGGGCTATTTCCTCCCATTTTATTTTAGGGTCTGCTTATTCAATCAATGTGAGTTCTTTGGCTGACTTTTAAACATTTTTTCCCCTTGATCTTAATTAGCACATAATATTATGAGTTATTGTACAAATTGTTCATTTCAACGTCCACAAGAGTTCTGTTATGCTTTATTAGACTTTAGTGAACATTATGCAATAATTGTCTAGTCAAAATATGATATACAATATGTACACACTTTTAATTTTTCTTTTAAGAAGAAATTGATGTATATTAGAGGAAGTGTTTAAGAATTGAAACCATGTGACACTAGCTAGTTTGCTTTTTCTTAAGTTAGCTAGTTAGATTCAAATAATAGCTCTTGAGAGTCTTAGTTTGGAAACTTTATTTGATTGTCGTCTCTGAAAATTTTCAGTTGCCCCTATTAAGATGGAAGAGATCTACACTGCTTACAGCCATGTACTTTGTAGTTGACAGA
This sequence comes from Hylodesmum podocarpum, assembly GCA_026586105.1. Taxonomy (NCBI): domain Eukaryota; kingdom Viridiplantae; phylum Streptophyta; class Magnoliopsida; order Fabales; family Fabaceae; genus Hylodesmum; species Hylodesmum podocarpum. The sequence goes on along the minus strand of JALJEV010000493.1, from coordinate 1,329,239 downwards.
GCAATAATTCTTCAACTAGCGTTATTTCATCACATGCAGGTGGTTTTGTTCATAAACTAATTACTTTTTCGATTGAGTAGTTATTTACATGACATATTGTATAGCAGCTACATCTTTGTTTCCTCTACACTAGAGCAACCTTCTTACAGAATAACTATCCGTTGTTAATGTATATGTGTACAATTAAATATGCAGACCTACGTGCTCAAGAGGCCAACTGTACTTCCAAGATCATTGATTTTTGCTACAATATTCGTGAGCTGCTTGAATATAGTTTTAGCATTGTCCAAGGTAAAGGATAAAAGCATGTGTTCTCTTAAAATATGCATGTATACTAGATGTGTAAGTATAACTTATCTTATCTCATATAGGATATACCTGACACCGAAGGAGATGAAAAATTTGGCATTCGATCTTTGTCTGTGCGTTTAGGTCGGAAGCGGGTATGTTCTTCTTACGTAGAATCTTAGTGGGCTTGGTTTGTGACTTCATGTATTCTTGGCTTTATCTAAATAATTATTTTCCTAGGTATTCGGGATTTGTGTTTTACTTCTTGAAATGACTTATGGAGCTTCCATTCTTATGGGACTAACATCTTCTTCCCTTTTGAGCAAATTGATCACGGTAATGTGCTAACTACTTTTCTACATTATCCTACACTTATGGTTTTGCAATATTCTTTATTCCGTGATATATATTTTTACCAGGTTTGTGTTTGGTGGATCTAAATGGGATTCTGATTAAATTTTTAGAATAATTTCAAGAAATTCAATTCATATAGTCTGTTTCCATTTCACGTTACATTTTGTATATAATAGTGGTTGATCAACTATCAAAATTTACCAATACAATTCTTTTCTTCAATCTTAAAGTTTATAAAAGGTGCTCGTTCACTAATGCACAAATACTTCATATTTAGTGTACTAAAATTAGAATACTTTGTTAAAGTTTATAAAAGGTGCTCTTTCACTGATGCAGATATAGTTCGTATTTACTGTATACTAAAATAAGATTATTTAGTTACATATGCAGATCTATGTCACATAGATTATTTTGTACGGTCTTGTTATATTGGTTCAAGGGTGTATTATTTGAGAATAGCTCCATAGTTTTTCAAGTTATCTTTTACTGTTACATCGACAAATATCTATTGAATGTGGACATGTTTGATCATTTTAATAATGTTTGAAGTTTATTCTCATTTTTAATGTGTTAGGTTCTGGGACATGCTTTTTTGGCTTCTATCCTATGGTATCAAGCCAAGTCTATCAATTTGGAAAGCAGAGAATCCACACAATCTTTCTATTTGTTTATTTGGAAGGTAATAATTAACCTTTTAATAAGTTATTTGACATCACAGGGAACTGGTTTTCATAACCAAACACAGCTAGATAATTGAATAATTAATTTTATATAATAATTCCTCAAAGGGAATGACCATCTAATTATCAAAATATAGTTTTTGAATATTCTATTATTTATTTTAGGATTTTAGAAAATGAAATGCAATGTCGATCACCTTTACAATAAAATGTTGGTTTTGCAGCTTCCCTCAAAATATTCTTCTCATCGAATAACTAAAGTTTTAAAATCAATTGCAGAAATTAATGGTGATAATATGATCACTAAAATAAAAATCATATATTAAACTTAGTCATTTCCAATTTAGAGAGAGTGTAACATTTAACATCAATTATCTACAATAATTAATATATTAGAACAAAACCCATAGTCATTTATAATAGTCATTTCAAATAAAATATTTTAAGGCGAAATGAAGTTAATTTCTGGCAGAAATTAAAATAAAATCAATATCATCTTGATTTTAAAAATTTCTTTGCCAATCTTCTCCAAATGCATCTTAGCTCAACAATGTTATTTTAGAAACTAAATCCAGATTAGGCCTTTCGATCTTATCATATATTTATATTCAAATATGTTTGTTTGAAATGTGTTTAGTTTTACTATTTATAAGCCGATATCATATTCGTTTCCAACCTTTTGAAAGAGATTTAATCACTACCTAAACATACACTTCTCTTATGCATATTATGGCATAAATGCTCTCAACTTGTTGCTGATGCCTTGTTTGAATTGTTTTCTTCTTCCAGCTACTTTACGCGGAGTTCTTCCTCATACCTTTCGTTAGATAAGATTGCAGCGATATTTTATTTTAACTTCAGAAATGGTTCTCCCTTTGTCAAATTCGGACTATAAGTTTAAAAGTGATACTTGCATACCAAAAGTTATTTACAGTTGAATCTTAGTTCGTTTGTCATTAATTATCTATGTTAACTTTATATAGATTATAATTTACATATATTAGTTTTCAAAAAATTTCATATTTTATGATTAATGGATTGACAAAGTTTTTGAAACATTGAACAAAAATGATTGACAAAGTGGAATATAACTTACAATAAATATGGATAGATAATCACAAATCTTTCTAAATATGTAAACAAAACATTGGAGCAAGGTTGTCAGACTCGAGTCTACGTAGACTCGTGACTGATGTAGAACTCGTAGACTCGTAAGATTCTATTTTTCTTCTTTTTTTAAAAAATTATTTATAAATAATATACAAATTCACTTGTAAATAAGATTCGTCGTTTATTAATACTAAACATGGGTAACTCATCAATTCACCTATATAACAATACTAGGTAATAAGTTTGTATAAATTCATTATTTCAAGTTCATATAAGTTTACCTATACCAATAGAACATGCACCAAATTCACCAAATTCACTTTAAGACCAAGAGACAACTAAACAGAACACAAAACAAATTGGATGGAGGAACGACTACACAGGCACAAACCCAATAAATCAGTAACAATGTTCACTATTGCGACGGAAATGTCAAACCTCTGAATTGGACCTCAACTCGACCTCAAACTTAACCACAATCTCGAGTCCCAACCTTGACAGTAACAAAAAGGGAAGGGCAAAGAGAAAATGGAAATCGATCGCTCGGGGTTTGACAATAATCGTTTAACCTTCAATTGTCTAATCGATCGGACGAATTACCGCTCAGAAAAAGCAAACCTAGGCTAAAATGCTCGCACAACTCAACTGCTCAAAACACAAATTATTTTGTGCTTTGTGCTTAGTGCCTAAACTCGTAGTAGACTCGTAGACTCGAGAGTTTACTCCGAGTTTAAGAGTTTACTCCAAATTGACTAGAGTTTACTCAAAAGAGAGTTTACTCTCGAGTTGATTCGCTGAGACCCACTAGACTCTCAAACTCGTAAGAGTCTAAGAGTTAAATTTTAGAGTTTGATAACCATGCATTGAAGGGTGTTGAAACATAACAATTTTGGTGAAATGAATGTATAATCGATGCCGTGCTTGTAGAGAATTATGAGAAGGTTAAATTTATTGTTAAAAAATGATAAAATTGAAAATTTCGGTAAGATAAATACGAGGGAGTGGGAAAATTGAAAAAAAAAAGTGCAAATAAAATATTTAGGTTAAAAAGTTCAGAGAATTGAATGGAAATATGCAATTAAACCTAAAATAAAAGGTGACATTTTAGGTTAACTTTCACATCTGCAACCATTTTCACCGAGAATGAGTAAACCTCTCAGAAATTTTATTCTCAATAAATTATCTAGGACTCGTTTGGCGATGAAAATAAGATAAGATAGTAATGCATCCACTGGTATTGACAATAAGTGAACCCTTTGTGATTATATGCTAAAAAAATTTAGGGCTTATTTAGTAGTCAAGATTTGATGGAAAAGAGTGGTAATCCGTATCATGTCCTCTCATACGGTGGACATATAATGAGTCTTAAGAGTATAAAAAATATTACCAACTGATATATTTAAAATTGAGTCTGTATAGATTTCTTATAATTAAAAAATATACAACTATTTATTCTATAAAAGCCAGGAGGAAATATCATATTATAAGATGCATTAATAACATAATTAATTATTTGGAAATATAATATGGTAAAAGTTTTTAAATACTTAGTTTGTATACCTTATACCTCGTCTAAACAGCTTCACTTAACATTTATCAGATAATTTTTTGTGGTATAAACACTTATGTATAAATTATTTGTATATAAGTTATTTAACAATTTAAGAGAGAATGAAGTTCTCTATAAGTTATATATAAATTGCTTTCATAAATAATCTTGAAGAGCTTTATTTGTATAAACTGTAGCAAAAACATATTATTATTATATGTATATATGTAAGAAGCGAAGGCAGCTTAGCTGGGTGAATTCTACTAGGAAGAAATTGGACTTATAAAACTTAGTATTTATCTTCAGAGATTTTGTTTGCAAGTCTAAGTTTGTTTCAACCGGTCGTTGAAATCAAATCAGATAGCTTACTTATTCGATCAAGTATATATATCCATGTAGTGTCAGAGTATTTCCCTAGTACCGTACGTAAATGATAAGGACATTGTTAATTTAAACGATGGAATTTGGAAAGACAACGTGGTATTTCTTGGTTAGAAATTTATGATGTTGATATCATTGTTGTTTTATTTGATGAATTAAAACATGGGATTTTGCATATAAATTTCGATAGTGTGCCTCCAAATCATATTATTCTTCACCATCACTTTTGTATATTGAATTCTTATCTCTTGACTAATGTCAACAAACACCAATGTTTGCTCTCAACTTTTGACTGGCTGTGCAATTGCGGTTATTCTCTTGCTAAGTAGGATTTAAAATTCTGATATCTTTTTGGTTTTCAGTTAATTCTCTGTGTTGTGTTTTCAATGATTTAGTCACAAGTTTTCTAATTCAACATTATTCTGCAGGTGTGCTTTCAGTAGGAGTCAAGGTAGTTATTGTAATTTATGTTTGCCAGAAAAGAAATGAGCACAGAAGATCAATTAGTCCAGATTCACAATTTCTGACACTCACAATGGATAAATTTTTGAATGACATGGAAAGAGAGAAACCAATCAGGTTTACTGATCAGCAACTAAGGATTGCAACGAATAACTATTCTAACTTGTTGGGTTCAGGTGGTTTTGGAACAGTTTACAAGGGAGTTTTTGGTAATGGGACCGTGGTTGCTGTGAAGGTTCTTAGTGGGAATTCAGATAAGAAAATTGAGAAGCAGTTTATGGCTGAAGTGGGGACAATTGGAAGAATTCATCATTACAATCTAGTTCGGCTCTATGGATTTTGCTTTGAAAGAAACATGATAGCACTAGTTTATGAGTACATGGCAAATGGCTCTCTTGACAAGTATTTGTTTCGTGAAAAGGAGACATTAGGATATGAAAAGCTTCATGAGATTGCAGTTGGGACAGCGAGAGGCATTGCTTATTTGCACGAAGAGTGTCAACAAAGAATTATCCATTATGACATTAAACCTGGAAATATTCTCTTGGACAAGAATTTCAATCCTAAAGTTGCTGATTTTGGTTTAGCCAAGCTTTGCAATAGGGATAATACTCATATAACAATGTCAGGATGTAGAGGCACTCCGGGTTATGCTGCACCTGAACTTTGGTTGCCATTTCCTGTAACTCACAAGTGTGATGTTTACAGTTTTGGCATACTGTTATTTGAAATCATAGGGCAGAGAAAAAACCATGATTGTAAACTTGCTGAAAGCCAAGAGTGGTTTCCGATGTGGGTTTGGAAAAAATTTGAAACTGGACAACAACTCGGGGAGTTAATACTAGGTTGTGGGACAGAAGAGAAACAAAAGGAGATTTTAGAAAGAATGGCTAAGGTAGCTCTGTGGTGTGTTCAGTATAGACCAGAATTAAGGCCCATAATGAGTGTTGTGGTGAAAATGCTGGAAGGTTCGGTGGAAATTCCAGAACCTGTGAACCCATTTCAAAATTTAATGGGTGGGATTTTCATTGGTCATCCAGTCCAAGTTTCACAGACCTATAACACCACAACTATTTCATCTGGTTCTCCTGTTATGTTAACAGACTCCAGCATTGGTCATGCTACCCCTATTATGAAGAAGCATGGGATTGAATTAGCCTCTAGCAATGTGTGATGGAGAAATATGCTATTTAATGGAAGTTATCCTTTGGTTAAATAAGTTGTAAAATGTTTTCCTTACCACTTACTGGATTCAAATGTATCCATTTAATATACGTGTTCTGTTTTAAGGTGATAATGTTCTTCTCTTTTCCCCCCTAAACTATTAAGAGTTAAAAAAAAATACAGTACATGAATCTTCAACATCATATAATGTTGTAGTAATTGGTAACGAAAGAGAGCTTAAGTTATACTACCAGACTGGTTAAAAGGCCTCCTCTTTTTTATATGCATATTGTACATCAAACTCAAGTAGTGGTTCTGTAGTATTTCTAATCCTAGAATAGTAGAGTTGAATGAGGATTTTCATTCCTGCTTATTAATTCCTACTCTTAGTAGCATTTTCATCCTATATGCATCCGCGTTTATATTTTTAAACTGGCTTCAAGATGTCTGGTTGTTGAAATTTCCAAACACAATGTTAGGTAGCTATCCATATTACAATGGACGTTTTAAATGTACTAGCTTCAAGAGTAATGGCTTTGAAAAATACTAGATTTCTATAATAATGTTCTCGCGTATATTAATGGAGTATGCCAGACTTAAGCGTTGAGAGTAGAGATGTTGCATGATGTTGCGAATGTTGGTAATCAACAGCCTCTCTCCCTTCACAAGTTTGGCATAGTTCTTGGTCTGCAGCATCTATTTCAATTCCATTGGCTTTGCCAAGATTGATATTAGTTAATGCATTGGATTTGTGCCATTCTCATATTCAGCTTGCAAGATTGTTGAGGAAAATTATTAGCAATTCAACAAAGTTACAGGACATGTTATGAAACATTGGCAGTTGCTGTATTGCCTCTAAACACATTTTGCAGACATGAAACAGAACATAGATCATAAGGGTTCTATTAACTCCTACTTTTTACAATAAGCAAGAAATGTCAAAGATAGAGTTCATCTGGGTCCACTCATTCAAACTGCTGATTATGAAACAAATAGGAGAAAATATCATTTTCTTCCAATTTTTTCTCCCACCCCTTTTCTTTCATACCAAGCCAATCCACCACTGTGTGAGACACTTGAATTGAGAGGAAAGTGGGTAGCTAGGAAACACAATAGATGATGCAAGTTTTTTCCAAGAGATAATGACATGTCAAAAAAAATTTCACCTGTTTTTATTATTCCTCCTCATCTCTCTGCAGTTTATATATTTCATCATAATATTCCTTGTCATTTGAGCAGAATGTCAAAACAAACTATAGGTTTACTCTTAATATGTCGTTTTTACGTGGGTTAGAATATTCCACAACTTGAAAATGAATATTATATATATATATATATATAAGAAACATGGTAAGGACGTATGGTACTAGGAAAGTGGAATTATAGAACATTCTATTTGTCTTTACTATTTAGAGATTGTGTGTGTAAGATAAACTTTGTCTCAATCCAAATTTGAATTCAGCTAACTTACCAATCAAGTATGTCCATATGGCGTCGAAGTAATTCTTGAGGATCATGACAATGAGATCTAAACAAAAGAAATTTTACGCGGTATTCCTTTGTTTTAAAATTCAGGATGTTGATATGATTATTTTATTTTAATAAAAGCAAGGAATTTGTGTATAAATTTAGCTATCATGCCCCTTTCCTTCACAGTATTGTTCCTCACCATCACTTCAGTATTTTGAATTCTTATCTCTTTTCTGATGTCCACAGAGCCAGATGATGCTGTTACTGTAATTTGGGTAACAATTGTTATTGGTAAGATTTTAACCTGTGGTAATTTTGTTTTTTTCATCTAATTCTATTTGTTCTGTGAGGGTTTTCATTGGATAGGTCACAAGATTTCTAATTTAACATTAATATTTTGCAGTGGTGATTGCAGCAAAGATAGGTATTTTGATTTGTGTGTGCAAAAAGAGAAATCAGGTTGATAGTAGATCAGTAATTCCAGGTTCAAATTTTTTTACTCTAGCTATGGATAAATTTCTGAATGAGATGGAAAGGGAGAAACCGATCAAGTTTACCGGTCAACAACTAAGGATAGCAACTGATAACTACTCTAATCTGTTGGGATCAGGAGGTTTTGGAACAGTTTATAAGGGAATCTTTAGTAATGGGACAATGGTTGCTGTGAAGGTTCTTCGTGGAAGTTCAGACAAGAAAATTGAGGAGCAGTTCATGGCAGAGGTGGGTACAATTGGCAGAACTCATCATTTCAATCTGGTTCGGCTCTATGGTTTTTGCTTTGAAAGAAACTTGATCGCACTGGTTTATGAGTATATGGGAAATGGCTCTCTTGATAAGTATTTGTTCCATGAAAAGAAGGCTTTAGGATATGAAACGCTTCTTGACATTGCAGTTGGAACAGCAAGAGGCATTGCATATTTGCATGAAGAGTGCCAACAAAAAATAATCCATTATGACATAAAACCGGGAAATATTCTCTTGGACATGAATTTCAATCCTAAAGTTGCTGATTTTGGTTTAGCAAAGCTTTGCAACAGGGATAATACTCATGTAACCATGACTGGTGGTAGAGGAACTCCAGGTTACGCTGCACCTGAGCTTTGGATGCCGTTTCCTATTACTCACAAATGTGATGTTTATAGTTTTGGAATGCTTTTATTTGAAATTATTGGCAGAAGAAGAAACCTTGATATTAAAGTTGCTGAGAGCCAAGAGTGGTTTCCGATGTGGGCGTGGAAAAAATTTGAAACTGGACAACTAGGGGAGTTAATAATAGTGTGCGGGATAGAGGAAAAAAATAGGGAGATCGCAGAAAGAATGGTTAAGATAGCTCTGTGGTGTGTTCAATATAGGCCAGAATTAAGGCCCATTATGAGTGTTGTGGTGAAAATGTTGGAAGGTTCAGATGAAATTCCAGAACCTATGAACCCATTTCAGCTCTTTGGTGGGGCTTTTGTTACTCATCCAATCCAAGTGTCACAGATTTATAACCCAACAAGTATTTCGTCTGGTTCGTCTGTTACAGTAACAGATTCCAGCGTTGTATGTGCTACTCCTATTATGAAGAAGTATGAGATTGAATTAGCCTCTAGCAACGTGTGATGGAGGACATGATACTGAGTGAAAGTTTTCCATGGTTACATATGTTGTAAAATAATTTCCTCTTCACTATTTTGATTAAAATGTATCCGTTTCATATACGTGAACTTTTTTAAGATGATAACAATGTTGTTTTCGGTTTTACTCTAAATTCTTGGTGTTTAAAACTTTGTATAAAGAGTGAAGCAGTGAAGTAACATAGGAGATAAAAAATATAGTACATGAATCTGCAACATCATATGAAATTGTCGTACTAATTCGAAATTGAACAGAAGTAGTTAAAAGTGTCTCCTCTTTTATGAGTATTTCCTATTATACCATAGAGTTGAATCAGAATTATCATTCCTATTAACCAATTTGTTAGTAGTACCATTTTCATCCCATATGAATCCATGTTTATGATTTTAAACTAACTTCTAGATGTCTGATTTTTGAAAATTACCAAACACAATCTTAGATAGAAATCCATATTACAGTTGGCATGCAGAGTGAAACTAGCTTCAAGAGACACTAGTAAGAAAATTATCAAACACAATCTTACTATTTATGAACTAAATAGTTACAAAATTAATTTTCTTCCCATTTTCTCTCCCTCCCTCTCATAACAAGCAAACCCACCAGCAAGGGAGACACTTGAATGGAGACAAGTGGATAGCTAGGAAACACAAGAATAGATAATGATGTTAAAAAAAAAAACTAAAGAAGAAATTCTCCCTTTATCAGTCGTTGTCATCTCTTTGTTTTCTTAGTCAAAGAGTTCGTTGTCATCTCTTTGTTTCCTCTACATTTGGCTTTTCATATTTAATTAGCAATAGCTCAGTTGGATCCTGCTAGGAAAGAGGAAATCTTAAACTTAGTATCTGTCCTTAATTTGTTCATAAAATTGTTTTTGGAAGTCTTGTTTGTTTTTGGCCAGCCAGCTCATTCAATAAAGAACATCTATGGTCAAATTTATACTTTAGACCTCTGGACGCATGTAAAATATAGAATGATCTTGTTGATTTTAGGGAATAACAAAAACAGAGTAATAAAATATCGCAAGGAGAGAATATATAAACTTAGGAGAGACAAGTTGTGTTGAATGCCTGATATTACTCAGCTGATAATTACAGTATTTATTTATAATAATTATAGTAGGAGAAAAATAAATGCTTGCTCTTAAAATCAAGGAACTGCTGCAGCACCACTGACTGACATCTTTCTTTTCAACATTCTATGTTGCATATAAATTTTAAATCACATAGACTATGTTCACTGCTATATTTTTTAATTCTTATCCACGAAATATTGTCAAGCATGGTGCTGGGAGTACTGTAGCCATAGTAGCTTGTAGGATTTAAGACCATGATATTTTTCTGCTTTTTTTTTTTTCTGTTTGGTTTTCTTTGGTATTGTCACAAAACATCTTGTTGGGTAATCAAAGTATCAAAAATATTATCACACAGCTAAAATAGAGTTGAGAAATAATAACTAGCATGCAAGAAAATTCTATTAAGTGGAAGAAAAATGACAACCTCTCTCTATTAATAAGGAAAGAACAATAACACTCTCTCTTATAAATAGGAGATTACACCTCTCTACTATAGAGGATTACACTCTTGATTTTTCTCTATTTTTCTCTTCGATGGTGTACATCCTTTGCTGCTGGAGTGTCTCTTTTATAGGCAAACCATAACACTATTCATGCAAGTTTAATAATGATGCACCGAAAACATTTTTGTTGTTTTTCTGCAAATTGGCCATTGAAAGTTTTCAACACCTAACATGCACCGAAAGTTGCCTAAATTGTTATTGGCTGGACCCCACACTTTTTCAACAATCTCCCACTTGAAGACTGATTTCAATCTGTCTTCACACCTTAATCAATGACACTTTAAATTTTCAAAAGGCCATATGAGGATCTACACCATATGAACTTGTCAGCGTTGATTGGCTTTGTCATCACATCTGCTAGGTTATCTTTGGTGTGAATTTTCTGCATGTCCACACTCCCTTCTTCTACTACTTCTCGAACAAAATGATATTGAACACCTATGTGCTTTGTTCTGGAATGAAAAGCTGGATTCCTTGCAATGTGCAAGGCACTCTGACTGTCACAATACACAGTAATCTTCTGTTGCTTGTGCCCGAGTTCTTCCAATAACCTTTGAATCCAGATTGCTTCCTTGCATGCTTGCGTAGCTGCCATGTATTCAGCTTCTGTAGTAGACAAAGCTACGACAGACTGTAACTTTGATAACCAGCTTATCTTTAGCCACACCGCAAGTGTAAACACATAGCCTGAAGTAGATTTTCTTTTATCAAGATCACCTGCATAATCAGAATCAACATATCCTCTGACAATAAACTCTGATCCTCCAAAACATAATGCAGTATCTGAGGTTCCTTTAATATATCTCAGGATCCTCTTCACAGTATTCCAATGCTCTTTACCAGGATCTGCCATAAATCGACTGACCGCTCCCACTGCTTGTGCAATGTCTGGTCTTGTACATATCATAGCATACATTAGGCTTCCCACCGCCGATGCATATGGCACTCGAGACATTTCCATCCTCTCTGCTTCACTGCTAGGACACATACTTGAGGATAATTTTAAGTTGACAGGAAGTGGGGTCGAAATTGGCTTACAATCTTGCATATTGAAGCGCCGCAAGACTTTTCTAAGATAATTCTTTTGAGAAAGCCAAATTTTCCTATCTTTTCTGTCTCGGTGAATTTGCATCCCTAAAATCTTGTTTGCGGGTCCCAAGTCCTTCATATCAAACTCCCTAGCCAACTGTGCCTTCAATCCTTGGACTCGATCTTTGTTGGGGCCTACCACCAACATGTCATCTATATACAACAACAAAATGATGAAATCATTATCATCAAACCTCTTGTAATAAGTACAATGGTCTGAACTCAGTCTGTTGTATCTGAGGCTAATAATGAAGGAATCAAATCTCTTGTACCAACACCTTGGCGCCTGCTTAAGACCGTACAGAGATTTGGTCAACCTGCAAACCAAGTTTTCTTTTCCTTTTTCTTCAAAGCCTTCCGGTTGGAGCATATAAATTTCTTCTTCAAGTTCCCCATGAAGAAAAGCAGTTTTTACATCCAATTGTTCTAGATGTAAATCAAATGCAGCACACATAGCCAATACTACTCTGATAGTGGTAAGTCTAACCACTGGAGAGAATATTTCATTGAAATCAATGCCTTCTTTCTGAGCATATCCTTTGACCACCAATCTTGCACGATATCGTTCCACTTGATCATTGCCATCACGTTTGATCTTGTAAACCCATTTGTTTCCAATGGCTTTCCTACCTTTTGGAAGTTCAACAAGTTCCCATGTTCTATTTCTATGCAAGGCCTCCATTTCTTCCTGCATTGTCATCATCCACAGAGAAGCATTTGAACCATTCATAGCTTCTTGAAAGTTTGATGGTTCCCCTTCTTCTGTAAGAAGACAGTATGCATCATGAGTTGTCATGACATATTCTCCAGTACGGAGATGAATTGGTGCCTGTTTCGGTCGTGTACTTCGTCGAAGTTCCACACTGACCGTCTCACATGGATCTTGTTCCTCGTGCTCAGGTTCTCGTTTCGAAGAATCATTTTCTCCAGTTTCCCATCTATCCGAACCGTAGTAGCCTCTTTTGAAGTCTTTGTCATCTTTCTTCTTACTTTGCGATTCATTTTCTCAAAAAAATTACATCTCTGTGACGATAACCTTGTGAGCAATGGGATCCCACAGGCGATACCCCTTAACACCGTCAGCATAACCCAAGAAAATACATTTCTTGGACTTTGGATCCAGTTTGCTTCTTTCTTGAGAGTTGTACATTACATACACAGAACATCCAAACACATGTAGAGAAGAATAATTTGCTGGCTTTCCACTCCATAACTCCATTGGTGTTTTTAACCCAATTGTTGTTGATGGCGACCGGTTTATAATGTAACAGGCAGTCTTAACAGCTTCTGCCCAGAAAGACTTGGCTAATCCTGCTGTATTCAGCATGGCTCTAGTTCTTTCTAGAAGCGTTTTATTTATTCGCTCTGCTACACCATTTTGCTGAGGTGTATAGGCATTTGTGAATTGCCTTTTCATACCCTCTTGCTTGCAGAATGCCAGAAATTCTCCATCAGTATATTCTCCTCCATTGTCTGTCCTCAAGCACTTGATCTTTTTACCAGTTTCAAGTTCCACCTGTGCTTTAAATTCCTTGAATACTGGAAACACATCTGACTTCTTCTTGATTGGGTACACCCATAGCCTCCTAGAATAATCATCAATGAATGATACAAAATACTTTGCTCCTCCTAGGGACATTTCTGGTGACTCCCACACATCAGAATGTATCAAGTCTAGTATGTGCTTGCTTCTTGCGGTTGATCATCAAACTTCAATCTATGTTGCTTGCTTATCACACAGTACTCACAGAAAGGTAAGGTCACTGATGTGAGCCCGGGTAAGAGTTTACGTTCCGCAAGGACCTTCAAGCCTCGTTCTGACATATGGCCTAGTCTGCGATGCCAAATTGTCGTTGATTCCTCTTGACTAATTGATGCAACTGATACATCAGCCTCTTGCAACGTTTCTCCCTTAAGCATGTATAGATTAGCAACAATCTTCTCTGTTTTCATCACCACAATAGCACCTCTAACGACTTTCAAGATCCCACCTTCAATATGGGTCTTGCACCTGAGGTCATCTAGTTGCCCAATTGACAACAAGTTCTTCTTCAAGCCTTTCACATGTCGTACCCCTTGAATTGTGCGAACAGTACCATCATACATTTTCAATTTGACAGTACCAACACCAGCAATTTCTAAGGCATCATTATTACCCATGAACACAGAACCTTCTGAGATAGGTTGATAAGAATAAAACCAATCTCGTCTTGAAGTCATGTGTCATGTTGCTCCCGAATCCATTATCCACACATCAGTGAGCTGACTTTTGCCTTTAGAGATTTATTTAACTTCGCTAGTTAGGATTTCTCCATCACCAGAGGTATTTGCAATACATCCCTGAGATGTACTAGCCTCAGGAGACTTCTCATCATTTTTCTTCTTCCAACCATCTTTCTTCAAGTGCCCTCTCATACCACAATAGTAGCATTTGAAGTTCTTCCTTCTCTGAGATTTTGATCTACCATGACTTTGACTCCCACTAGAGCCACGTTCCGTTGATCTTCCTCTCACCACAGTTAAAGCCTCTGCTTGCTTGGATTTTTCCAATCTATCTTCCTTATTCTTGCGCCTGGATTCTTCTTCAAGAATGGCTCCGGCAACATCATCAAAGTTTAGATAGTCGGAAATCATATTATTTGTGATATTTATGATGAGTTGATCATACGAGTCCGGTAAACTCTGAAGTAGAAGCTCCGCACGTTCACTTTCTACTATCTTTACATCTGACATTGTCAGCTGAGCAAATAGCGTGTTCAGATTGTTGATGTGATTCGTCACCGAAATAGATTCACTCATTCGAAGAGTGTAGAGTCTCCTTTTCAAGAAAATTCTGTTGTGAAGAGACTTAACCTCGTATAATTTTACGAGCGTATCCCATATTTCCTTTGCCGTTTATTTTTCTGCAACACTAGATAAGACAGAATCTGCCAATGTCAAGTGCAGATTAGCAACAGCAATACCATCCATCTCCTTCCACTTTTCATCGGTAATACAGGTTTACCTTCAATTGCTGCTAAACAATTTTCTTTTCTCATAAAAGCCTTCATTTTCAATTTCCACAGGGAGAAATTACTCCCACTAAATTTCTCAATCTCAAATTTTGCTGCCATGGTGTGAATAGTACTATACGTAAATAGTACCGTATATATGAATAGTGTTATACGTTTTTCACTGTGAATAGTACCGTATACGTGAACAGTATTGTATATCTATACCGTATACTAGACCCAATCTAGTTTACGTTAACAATTACTGTAAAAGTATACAACCACACATGTGAACCGTATTTTCTAGCGTTACCGCAGCGGACCAAGAATTTTTCTTTTCTGATGTGGAAGATCAGTTTAAACTGCAACCACAGAGCATACTAAGAATATTCTTACCGAACCAAAGAGCTCTGATACCACTGTTGGGTAATCAGAGTATCAAAAATATTATCACACAGCTAAAATAGAGTTGAGAAATAATAACTAGCATGCAAGAAAATTCTATTAAGTGGAAGAAAAATGACAACCTCTCTCTATTAATAAGGAAAGAACAATAACACTCTCTCTTATAAATAGGAGATTACACCTCTCTACTATAGAGGATTACACTCTTGATTTTTCTCTATTTTTCTCTTCAATGGTGTACATCCTTTGCTGCTGGAGTGTCTCTTTTATAGGCAAACCATAACACTATTCATGCAAGTTTAATAATGATACACCGAAAACATTTTTGTTGTTTTTCTGCAAATTGGCCATTGAAAGTTTTCAACACCTAACATGCACCGAAAGTTGCCTAAATTGTTATTGGCTGGACCCCACACTTTTTCAACACATCTGACAGTATATTAACATGTTGCAGCTGTGTCATTATGGTTTATTATTCTTTGACTTTTTGGTTATTGTACAAGATCCAAGACAGAGAAGGATAGAAGTTCACACAGAAATTCTGACATCAAACCAGGAAATTTTCTTCTTGATAGCAACTTCAATCCTAAAGTTGCTGATTTTGGATCGGCCAAGCTTTGCAATAAGGAAAATACTCATATAACTATGACAGGAGGTAGGGGTACTCCTGGTTATGCTGCGCCTGAGCTTTTGATGTCACTTCCTGTAACTCACAAGTGTGATGTTTACAGCTTTGGAATGCTGTTATTTGAAATCATAGGCAGGAGAAGAAACCTTGACATTAAACTTTCAGGATTCCAAGAGTGGTTTCCATTATGGGTCTGGAAAATGTTTGATGCCGGAGAATTTGGAGAGTTGATATGGCTTGTGAGATAGAGGAAAGTTATAAGGAAATGACTGAAAGAATGGTTAAGGTAGTTTTGTCCTGTGTTATATATAGGCCAGAATCAAGACCAATAATGAGTGATGTGGTGAAAATGTTGGAAGGTTCTGTGGAAATTTCTAAACCTTTGAACCCATTTCAACATATGATGGATGGTCACTCACACCTAGCATGACAGACTGATGATAATACAAATATTAATTCTAGCTCTTCTCTTACAATATCTGAATCATGCATTGTATATGATGCTCCTATGGCGATGAATGAGACAAGCTATTCGATGGATGTTTTCCGAAAACTTATGAAATATGTTTTAAAGATGTATCAATTTGTTATTGGTAAACTGTGTAAAAAAAATCTTTACATTTTAGTATATACCAGTTAAATCCTTGTATCTATTTAAGTGTCCTTTTATATTTTGGTGATAATATATGATAGAAATCTAGTTTCTTTACTAGAAAGAACAGGGGAGAACTCTGCAATTTATAGAATAGAACTCCATAATTCTATTCATCTACCCTTTTAATTATAGGAAACCTAACTTGTTTCACCAACTAACCTAACTAACTCTTGTGTATCAAAAGGGATATAAGGGAGAACCCATGGTACTTGATAGATGGTTTCCTTCCACATTTGATTTTGTTGAATATGCTCTATTTGGAAATAAATGAAGTCAATACATGTCTTTAAACAATTAAACCTGTTGTATATAACAGATACTAAAAACCAATATTTATCTTATACTTGAAATTCTTGCGTACTAGAATGACCAATAGCTGGCTGAAGCTTGAAAATCGCCCCTCTTCAAAAGTAACAAAAAGTGTTTTGGAAATAATCTCAAGATCGCCTCATTGTTTTGGAAATACTCATATAACCATGACCTGAGCTTCAAATGCGATTCATTTCCTGTAATTCAAAATGCAAAGATTACAGCTTAGGAATAATTCTATTTTAAATTACAAGTACAAGAGACACTGACAGAAACCATTTTAAGCACGTAGTGGACGAAGTTTTCAGCTGTCATCCTTTCTAACCATCTCAGACTTGTGATGGTAACCGAATCCTGCAATGTATGTGCTACACCTACTGTTATAAAGAAGTAAGAGATGGAATTAAACTCTAGCAAAGGGGAACAAGGAAGAACAAAAGCCACTTGATGGAAGGTGTGCATAATTTAAATTATGTTGTAATAACATTTTCCCTTTGTATTTTGAATCTGTTAAATCTGTTTTATTTTGATAAATAAATGAAGTCAGCACATATATTTAAATTGATAAACCTATTGTATATCATTTAATGGATACTTGAAATCAATATATATCATGTACACAAGTTTGCTCCTATGTTGTAATCCTTTAGGCTTTGCTTCTTTCAAATGTGGAATTCCAAGAGTCTTGGCCAAAAAGGGGCGAAATATGACTAAGATTCTTACAGAACATAATACATTGAGCATGGCTGAGTTTGCAAAACGGTTGATATATTTTGTCTTGTCATTGAAGGACAAACAGAGGAACCAAAGAAAGAGTTGGTAGGAGTGAAAATTTGAAGTATAAATATGGATGAATGAGAACGATTCATGAATACAAATAGTCGAATGTGACTCCTCCAATTACACAATTCCTAGTTTTACCACCACTTAAAACATACTAAGCTTTCAGTCCAGTCCTCTGGTTTAATAAAAGACACACAATTCTTGTTGCAAAAGGGTTGTGCAAGGTGTAACACATTTTTAGAGCCGTAGTTTAGGCACCAAGAATTGGGTTGCAAAATATGCATTGTAATTTTCAACAAAGCTCAAAACCACTCTCACTTTGTTTTAAATGCACAAAATTAGACAGACTTTTCAATCTCTGTCCGTGTACTGTTATAATACAACTAAGTAAGCTTTTCAATCTCAAATGTATTTTCCTTAATTCTGAAGCCAGACTCTCCAGAATATTCTGTCCCCCATGATGAAGTAGTATCTGAATCTTCATTGCTTCCATGTGGAGTCAAGTTTGGCTTACCGGACACCAAGTTTTCGAAGGGATTTGGAGGTGGAGAAATTTCAATTTCACCCTCTAACATCTTCACCACAGTACTCATAAGAGGTCTATTATCTGGTGAATACTGAACACACCATAGAGCCACCTTTGACATTCTCTCTGCTTTCTCCTTGTCTTTCTCTTCAATTCCACAAAGCGAAAGCATTACGGATAATTCATAATTTTCAAACATATCCCATGCCCATTTTGGAAACCATTGTTGTGATTCAGTGTAGTTACCATCAAAATGCCTTCTTCTTCCTACAATTTCAAAGAGGAGAATACCAAAACTATAAACATCGCACTTGTGAGTCACTGGATAAGGCTTCCACATTTCTGGTGCAGCATATCCCCTTGTTCCTCTGAAGTGTGTATTGACAGCAATGCTAGTTTCTCTGTTGCAAAGCTTTGCCAGGCCAAAATCTGCTACCTTCGGTTTCAAATTCACATCAAGAAGAACATTCTCGGGTTTAATATCATAATGAGTTATTCTTTGTTGACATTCCTCATGTAAATAAGCAATTCCTTTTGCTGTTCCAATTGCAATCTCATGAAGCTTCTCAAACTCAAGGTCTCGGTCCTGGCTGCCAAACAAATACTTGTTGAGAGATCCATTTTCTACATACTCATAAACAAGAGCTCGCTTGTCATGATGAAAGCAGAAGCCAAAAAGCCTGACTAGATTGACATGGTAAGTTCTTGCAAGGGTGCCAACTTCTGCTTTGAATTGCTCTTCCATTCCCATATCCAAACTGTTGATAACTTTGACAGCTACGAGTTCTCCATTGGACAATTCCCCCATGTAGACAACCCCAAAAGCACCAGAACCAACTATGGTTGAGTAGTTCCATGTAATTACATCAAGTTCTGCAGGAGAGAATCTTATTGGTTTCTCCTTGTTGATGTTGCTTAGGAATCTTTCCATTGTTGCAAATTCAGCTTTTGAACCTTGAACCATAGAATCTGGTGGTATTACAACCTCGATTTCACTAGTTGAAGGATACGAATTTGAAGTTTTATGATCCTTATCTTTACTTGGAATCTGGGTATATGCAGGAATTGCTTCTCCAGCCTTCTTCAAGCACTGAATTATGGCATATACTATTGCTATAATTGCTAGTAGTCCCACAAGTCCAGAAACTGAAAATTGAAATAGAACATAACAAAAAATTAGCTTTTCTAATCAATAACAGAACAATTTTAGAAAAATATTTGGTAAAAAATCGCAATAGGCAGACAACCAGTTATAAAATGTGAGAGAGAGAAATAGTATATGTAAACGTAAAGTTGACAATTTTGTGATAGACAGATGAGAATTTAACACAAGCTTCTCTTGAAGCTATCTACATGAGATCTGCTAGAGTGAGCTTCTCGATAAGGTCTTATGATTAAGTTTCCATAGGCTAAAATGAGCTATGCATAAGTTAAAATTAGCTTTCAAAGAAGCTAACACAAGAAAGCTTCTACAAATTCGCTTATGCATAACGTAATTTTAACTTAATAGAGAAATTTATATCTTTAATCCTTCCTATTTATTCTCCTATAAAACCTTATGGAAAAGTTAACACCGATGGAACCTTATAGTTCTACTTTTATCAGCACACTGCCAGCAATAGAGTATCAACAAGTTCATCTGTGAAGATTATTCTCTAAACCTTAGATAACAAAACTAATCAATATTGCATTTTAGAGTAAATAATGCAGGGAGTAAGCTGTTGATTTCAATTAAAGGTTGAAATGCTGATAAAATACAAACAAATGTTCCAAGTTTTAACCATCTATTTTCCAATCATGTTATATATCATGTCCACAATTTATCCTTTAAGAGGTACCCACAAGAAACCAATAATAGTAATAGCTATGCTTTATGGTGAAATAAAAATATAAAATACATATATTCCAATAATTTTTCAAGCATGCATGGATCCAAAAGGTTTAGAAAAAGTTATCTACTTACAAATGGATGCTATTACTGTCCATTTCATAAAATTGTCAAAACTGTTCTGCGCCTCTTTCTGAAAGTCATCTTGAGATGAAGTGTACGGTGGTGAAAAATACGGATAACTCATGTTTGTTGTCTAAGATTGTGAAGAAAAAGCTTCAAGGCAAAGTTAATGGAGGAATTTGGATTATGAAAAGACTAAGATAACATGGAAATGATATCTTCAACTGTTTAAATTCAAGTTCATAACGTGCATGTTGGTATGAAAGAAGAAATAGTGTCTTTGACGAAAGTGTACACTGACTAAGTCTCACATGAGACATTTATAACACTACAAAAGTCAGCTTAATTCCATTTATTTATATTTGACCATTGTGCCACAAAACGCGTTTTTGCTCAACTTCAGAGAAATTGCTTGGTGAAAAGAAAGCAACGTATAACATTATCTAAATTAAAACGTTTCATTGTGGACCATCATGGTCCTACTATAATAATATGACTAAGGCTCTGTGCAATTAACAAGAACTTTCAAAGTAGAGTGCTGAAAAAAATAAGAGAAACTTAAGATAGAGAAGGTTCTGTCTGGTTTTTAGAAGATTATTTTGTAGGAAAGCAGCTTTTAAGGTTTTTATATATAAAAAAAAAAGTAGATTTTTTTGTTTTTTTTTTGGAAAAGAAATTTATTCAAATATCTCAAAATTTTCAAAAAATAATTTTTAATAGAAAAACTTTTTCAAGAAAAATAAATTACCCAAGCATGTAAAAAAAAAAATCAATATTGTTTGTATTTTTTTACAGAATATTTTACTTTTTAAAAAATGTGAAAATAAATATAGCATAGAAGATTCTAGTCTCATGCCCCCCCAAAAAAAAAAAGGCAAAAAATGATCAATATATATAATAAGTAACGTGATGAAAAGAAATAAAATATGAAAAAATTAAAATAGAAAGGAGTTAAAAGAGAAAAGTTAATGATAATTCTAATTTTTTTTTTCAACACAAAATTAAAAACATGATAAATCTTGAAAACCTTAATTTTGTTAGTTTGTCTATGCTTTATATTCTAATTTTCTTTATTCCTCGTCATCAAAACATCATTAATAGCGTTACATCTAAAATTAAAAGTGACAATTTTAGAGTGTGAAAAAATATTTAATGGCTATAAACAGCCACATGTTAAAAGGTAAAAATTATTATTAACCATTAGATCATTATAGGTTCATATATATTATTTTTAGTCCTTGTACTAAAATTTTGTTTGTTTTAATCCATATTCATGCATTTTAAGTTTTATTTTGATCCTTACTTTTAATCTGCGACCAAACAGTAAAGTGTGTGCTTTTCTTGCTACTGAGGGTAAAAATAAAAGTGAAAATTCATGTATATAATTTATATAGACTAAAAACAAATAATTTTAAAACTTCGAAACTAATTACCAATCTTTATTTTTTATTTGTGATAGTGCCGTCTAAAATTGCCATTCTAGTTTTAGTAGTGTTTTGACCACAATGACAAAAAGAAAATTAAAATACAAAATATAGGAACTAAAAATATCATTTTATAAGATCTAAAGTGTTAAGGTTATGAACATTTATAAAATAAATTGGATGCAAGAATAGAGAAAAGGGAGGTATGCCTCATAGGATGACAACACTATTTCAAAAAGAATAAAATAAAAAACAAGAAGAAAGCAAAATCGAGTTTTAAGCTGACTGTTATAAAGTTTGGTCAGAGTTATCAAGCATGGTCAAAGACAGTATATGTCTTCTTTCATATCTACAAGCATGTTTTGAATTTGAATACTGTATATTCCATTTTCATGTTATTCGAATCTTTTGCTAATCAAGATTCACAAACTTAGAGAACAGACATGAGTTTTCGGTTTTGTCCTTCATTGTTCTTCAGTTTATCTGAAGATTTTCAGACTCAGGTGCAGAGCACTTTTGACAAATTTGACCAAAGTGTTGATTCCACTATGAAATGGGCAGTAATAGCATCCATCGGTAAGTAGATACCTAACTAAACCTTTTGTTTCCATGCATGCTTGAAATATATTATCTATTTTCATATTTTCGCCCTGTATTTTTTACTCTGAAGTGTAATGTTGATAAGTTTTGTATCTAATTAAAGTGAACAAAATTGTACAGAAAGTTTTGGTTCAACAGTGAATGCTAAAACTGAAAGCGGACAGCTTCCTGAGACACATGCTATATTCTGTCTATGTTTTTCTTTTAACTATGATATTAGTAAGAAGTGTGTACTGTTGGCAGTAATAACTAACTTTATCAGGATCCTTGAGCTGACACGGGTATTCGCTTCTCAGTACAATCTATTTCATATTTCTTGGACCACTTGATTAAACTATATACAAAGTGCTATATTCTCATCTTTCTACCACGCCACTTTCCTGTGATTGATTGGAAAAGCTAATTTTGTAGTTATGTTTTCTTTCAATTTTCAGTTTCTGGAGTGGTGGTGCTAATAGCTATCACAGCAATAGTTTATGCAATTATTGACTGCTTGAAGAAAGCAAGAGAAACAACTCCTGCATATGCCAACGTTCCAACCACAGAGAAGGATCATAAAGGTTCAAATTTATTTCCATCAACTTGCGAAGTTGAAGTAGAAGTGCCTCCTGATTTCACAGTTCAAGGCTCAAAAGCTAAAATTGCATCAATGGAAATATTTCTAAGCAACATCATTAAGGAGAAACCCATTCGATTCTCTCCTGAGCAACTTGAAATAATTACATGGAACTACTCAACCATATTGGGTTCTGGTGCTTTTGGAGTTGTCTATAAAGGAGAATTGTCCAATGGAGAACTTGTGGCAGTTAAAGTTATCAACATTTTGGATATGGAAATGGAAGAGCAATTCAAAGCAGAAGTTAGCACCACTGGTAGAACTTACCATATCAATCTAGTTAGACTTTATGGCTTCTGCTTCCATTGTGACAAGCGAGCTCTTGTTTATGAGTATGTGGAAAATGGATCTCTCGACAAGTATTTGTTTGGCAGCCAGGAGCGAGACCTTGAGTTGTGGAAGCTTCATGAGATTGCAATTGGAATAGCAAAAGGAATTGCTTATATGCATGAGGAATGTCAACAAAGAATAATTCATTATGATATTAAACCAGAGAATGTTCTTCTTGATGCAAACTTGGAAGCAAAGGTAGCAGATTTTGGCCTGTCAAAGATTTGCAGCAGAGAAAAGAACGTTTCAGTGAATACACACTTTAAAGGTACAAGGGGATATGCTGCACCAGAAATGTGGAAGCCTTTTCATGTGACTCACAAGTGCGATGTTTATAGTTTTGGTATTCTCCTCTTTGAAATTGTAGGGAGGAGAAGGCATTTTGATGGTAACTACACTGAATCACAACAATGGTTTCCAAAATGGACATGGGATATGTTTGAGCATAACGAATTATCTGTAATGCTTTCGCTTTGTGGAATTGAAGACAAAGATAAGGAGAAAGCAGAGAGAATGTCAAAGGTGGCTCTGTGGTGTGTTCAGTATTCACCAGATGATAGACCTCTTATGAGTACTGTGGTGAAGATGTTAGAGGGTGAAATTGCTATTTCTCCACCTCAATTTCCCTTCCAAAACCTGGTATCTGGTAAGCCAAACTTTAATCTACAATGCATGTTCTGCAACTCAATTCTTGGTTCCTAAACTAAAACCTCCTAAAATTTGTTTTATATCTTGGCAACCCTTTAAGAATTTTGTGTCTTTTAATAAATCTATGGCATGCATGTGTAGATTTATAAAGCATTTTACATGTTTTGATGCACTAACTCAGAAAATATTGCGAAAATGAAACCAAAGTGAAAAAGTGCTTGAATACACTAATTTCTTGAGTTTTCAATGTAGGTAAGATGTGTAAGAAAGAAGAAGAACTTGATCTCGGATTGGACATGCATCAAGAGCATAGACTCATGAACCTAACACACAAGAGCGTGATGATCACACGCACAGCACAAGATTGGTTGAAGGAAGTGAGCCTAGATCGTCTACAACACAGATATGTAACACCAAGCACCTATGAATACAAAAAAGAAAGACCTTTTAAGGGCTTTCTGGGCTCTCTCTTGAAGCGAAAATTAAGGAGATGATTGGATACACTCTCTATAGTTGAAGATTCAATCAGACAATGGGAAAAATATTGAACATCCCATGGTTTCAACATCTTCTATATCAATCCCTATAAAGCAAGTGAACAAAAAATTTAACATTATCATAGGAGAATAGAATTTTAGTTTGTGAGTTAGCTATTTCCAACAATTATTTTGCCAAACTATCCAAGTATGTTTTTATGTGTTTCCTCTGTTACCAAAATAGGCAATGCTATTTCTGGCCATAGAATGACAACGAATCCTGAATCCTCTGTTCTCAGTTGTGTCTTGAACCATTGCTTCGATACACAATTGCAAGTATCCACCGAAAAAAACAAATACACAATGGAATAAAATATTCATTGGCTGTGCTGTTATTTGGCAAAAACCAGTGTAATGTATTGCAAAAATTATTTTGGGATTTCATCCTTCAATTATGGTACAATAACAAAGAGATCAATACTCGAAGGTCTTTAAAATTTATCTCCTTAACCTTAGAAATATACATATTCAATTATGATGAAAGAATGAATTTAAAATTTTTAGACCTCTTTAAAACTATGGAAATTTATTAACTATCCATTAACCATTTTTTTTAAAAAAGTTACACCCTTCTTATATAAATAGGAGAAATTGTGAGTTGCAAGATACATCTAAATAAAGAAATATCAAAAAAGTTGAAGATCTTTTATAATCTTTCTCGAGAATTTCATAGAGAGAATTTTTATAATATATATATATATATATATGATAATATACTCAAATATATTTTAAAGCAAGATAAAGAATATAAACCAAAACTCAAATTATAAAAGAATTCTAATAAAAATAGTGTATATATATATATATGAAATGATATTTGTTGATGATAAACAAAACTCAACCAGTTTCTCTAAGTTGGTCAAAAATATAAAAAGTAAATTAAATCATAATTTAAATTTAATATAATGAATAGTGTACTATCTTCATTCTTTCCCATGTTATTTTTTAATATTATATTCTTGTAAAAGGAGTAAAACCATTAAACATGTACATTTAGTGTAAGGTTATAACATATTGCATGTTAATTAGTGGTCTGAGTCAACGTTATGAGTATGTAGTTGTATTAAAGACTTAAAGGAAAAACTTTGTTAATTTGATAGTTTCATCTCATTCTAAGAGAATTATCTCGAGTGGAAAATATAAACGATATTGATATAAAAAAGTAAAATAATTTTTTAAATATAAATAGGTAACCTTTTTTGTGTACAAAAAGAATAGTACTGAGGATAGAACCTAATTCCTCGTTTATAATATCCAAACGTTCGTCATAATATATTAAATTTATAGTCAACTTGTATAATTCATTATGAAGTAAATATTTTTATTTGTCTTAGGTTGTAGTTGAATTCCATTCATACACGTAATTGACCTAACCTGATTTTCGTTGATACCATTTTTTTCTAATAAAACAGCATTTGACCACTTAAATTTTACCTTATTTATAAATAGAATTTTTAATTTTATTTTTATCATAATTTATCTTAAATTTTATCTCATTTCTAAATAGACATTATAAATTTTATTTTGTTCAAGCTAATTAATCCGTAAACTTAATCATTTTGTTAGATTTTAATTTCAACTTCATCTGAATTAAATTAGTTCATAAAACTTACCCTTTGGTAAATAGTTTCCTATGTTAAATTATGTTATAAAAAAATTATCAATAATATATTAATTTTATTTTATAAATAATTTTTCTAATACTCAAATATAATAAAATTAATAATTTTAAAAAAATAAATAAAGATTTATAATTTTTTTATTATTTTCCAAACTCATATTTTTATTATATCTTATCGTATGAAAAAATAAATTGTAATACAAGAAGAAAATTTTAATGAATGATTAATATTTAGATAAAATAATTTAATACTAACTTTGGTATATAGAAAATTTATGTGTAATTGCAAAGTTTTAGAATGTAATTCATGTTTGAGACTTTAAGACATCTAATTGTAAAGGGAATAAAATTAAACGATCAATTAGAATAAAATTAAAGTTCATGATAAAATTTTAAAAATTAATTTCCACAAAATTAAAATTAAGTGGAAAGTTTATGTGGGATTTGAAGATTGCTCTGTTTCCCTTTTTTTTCTAATTCATATATGAAACTGCGTTTGAACTAATATATATATATATATATATATATATATATAGAGAGAGAGAGAGAGACGTACTTTGATTACATCTTTAATGTAAGGGCAAGTGGGCAACAGGTTAGGTTTTTTAATGAAAATAGTCCAAACTGTAACAATTAGAATCAAATAAATTCTTTAATTTATAACTTTCTAATCTTTCTAATTTAATAAATTCTTTAATTTATAACTTTATAATTTAATAAATCCTGTAATGTATAACTTTTTAATTTAAGAAATTCTTTAATTTATAACTTTCTAATTTAATAAATTCTTTACTTTATAACTTTCTAATTTGATAAATCCTGTAATGTATAACTTTCTAATTTAATAAATTCTTTAATTTATAACTCTCTAATTTAGTAAATCCTGTAATGTATAACTTTCTAATTTAATAAATTCTTTAATTTATAACTTTCTAATTTTATAAATTCTTTAATTTATAAGTTTCTAATTTAATAAATACTGTAATGTATAACTTTCTAATTTAATAAATTCTTTAATTTATAAGTTTCTAATTTAATAAATCCTGTAATGTATAACTTTCTAATTTAATAAATTCTTTAATTTATAACTTTCTAATTTAATAAATTCTTTAATTTATAACTTTCTAATTTAATAAATCCTGTAATGTATAACTTTTTAATTTATAACGATTACAATCAAATAACCGCCATTATATAACCTCAACGATCAACTCCATCCACTAAATCTCCAAGATCATACATTAATTCGAAACCAAATTGCAGCGACAATGGCCAAGTGTTGCTCATTCTATGCCATTCTCCTCCTTTCATTCACATTAGGTAATTTTGATAAACGGTACCATTCTAGGATAGTGTTTTATAGTAAGCATAAACTTGTTACTACATATGTTGATGTGATATAAAATGGTTAATTTAAGGTAAATGCTAAAGTGAAAGATTTTTAGCTAGTGAAATATGTAAAGTTTCATTATTTTAATTCTTCTTACGTTTATCTATAATTTAGACATTAATCAATGTTTTAAGAGTATTGTTAGTCAGACACTTAAATTAATTAAAAAAAATTATAATATAATATATGTTGCACCATATATGATTGTTGTTAAAGGAGCTATGGTGGCTAAGGTTGTTGGTGATAAGACATGCGAGGAAGTTTTGCCCTACCTTGGTTGTGAAGACACAAAATGCATTTCTGATTGTGTTGCCAAATTCCCACACAAGCATGCAACTGGATATTGTGAAACCGTTGGAGCGCAACCCGCTAGTATTTGTCACTGTCAGTACCAATGTAAATAATTCTGCTTCAAAAAATGGCACTATCTTTTAAGGATATGATTTTAGTTCATGATGAATGTTAAAGATTACAAAATAAAACATGAGTTCTCATATTTCTCTTCCAAATCATTTTTTTTTTTTTTTTGACATCTTACATCACCAACAAATATAATATATTAAATGTATATAAACGAAAAACTTTCATCTTATATGTCAGTTTTTTTTAAATATATAAGTGGGTGAAACCTTCCACTTAGTTTTTGTAATATTAAATTAAGTTATTTATTCTATGTTTCTAACCTTATAAAATTATTTGTTGTGATTTAGACTACAGCAATGATAGTTCCAATTTACAACAAAAGAAAAATAAAACAAATTAACTTAAGTTGGGTAATATAAGTTTAATTTAAGCTAGACCTTAATAAATTAAAACTTACTAATGCAGTCGTGCATCGAAACAAAACGCAAGGTCTTCTTTTCCACAGTTTTTATTTTTCTTCATATACAAGTTTAAAAATTCTTAATGCATGTAAATACAATTTTATCAGTACAACTCGTTGGTATAACTTTAAAATTGAAACCTAAAAGAAAAGAAATATATAACAAGACGAATTAGCTGCGTATTTGATGGATAATGTATTCATCGTTTCCAAGCAAGCTCTTAATGAACATATTAATCTAATAATTCTAACAATAGAATCAATATATACGGTTCCAAACAGCTACTAATGAACATAATCCTAACTGCAACATCTAGAATCAAAGCAATTCTCTGATTTATAACATTCTATTTTGCATAAAAAAAAAAAAAACAAATTGTTGGTCGCCGATAATGAGTATAAATTTAAAACTACTACTTCAAATTCAAATTGAATTTTATGGGTTCAGTGAGTGAAAAAGAATTCCAAATAACCTTATTTCTAAATTTCATTTTGATTTTGTATAATTTTTAGACTTTCTTGCTTCAACTAAGAATGACATATTGCTTTATCAATCTGGAAACATTGGCCAATCTTTGGAATTGTATAATGGATTTAATAATAACAATATATATGTCACTTAGCTTGTTTAAATAATTTGACAAAAGCAATCTCAATATATCATAAATTTTTTATTTTTATATACTAAATGCACTCTTTTAATAATTGTGTGCGGATAAACTAAGAAAAATATTAATGTTACATTTAAAAAATGTTTAAATGAGAATTATGGTCATCTTAAAATTTTTAAACTTAGACAGAGAAATTACTTAATATTGTTTTAGCCTATATGAGACCATCCATACTAAATATTTATTAACGATGATCGTTGTCGATTAAATATCTTTCATCTAACACATTTTTTAGCTTTTTCGTTTTCATTAAAGATGTTCTTTAGTCATTAGCTAACTGGCACTATGTCAGTAAATACTATTAAAGTGAATTTTATCTTTTTAACAATTTTAACTTGTCTTTTGTAACACCCAATTTCTTTTTTCTTTTTTAAATCTAAAAGATATTATTATATAAATTATTTACTTAAAAAATAATATATATATATATATATATATATATATATATATATATATATAATTGTGTTAAGAGGTTTTGTGCTTAAATTGATTTTTTATTGTATTATTATTAGAATGAAGCAAGAGTACTGAGTGGGTTATATATATATATATACCGAGAGGATTTTTCCATATATAGTTTAAGAGCAAATAAGATTATAAGAGCACTTTGTCATATAAGAGGAACTTTTATTCTACTTTATTCGATTACATTGTTGAAAAAGATAAATTATATGGTAATTAATTTAATTATTATAAAAAAATATTTATATCACAATTAATTAAATTATAATTAAAAGAAAAAAAATGTATTAGAATTAAATGAATTAATAAAAACATATTATTATATAGTAATTCAACTGAATAATCCTGAAAATGATAATTTCAAATGAAAATAATCCAAAATAATCCAAACCGCATCCATACGAATCAAATCAAAACTTTATAATTTATAACTTACTATTTTAAACACATTTTACGTAACAGTAAATATACCATCACCATTGTATATAACCTCGACAACAAACCTAAAAAAAAATATCATACATTCGAAAGCAAATTGCAGTTACCATGGCCAAGTGTTGGTAACTATATGTCATTCTTCTCCTTTCATTCACGTTATAAATACTTGGCTTTAATATAACTTACTAAGGTATTCATAAATCAAACGTTGTGCCCTTTTTCACTTTTTTTTTAAAAAAAATTGTGTAAAAAGACAAAGAAACAAAGCGTTTTGATGCATTATGGATGCAGTTCCAAACAGGCTTATATGAACAAAACCTAAATTCTAACAACCTGACTTAATTAATTCGAAATTTTGATTTATATCTTTCCATTTCAAACACCCAATATGGTTTCAAAAAGCCATTAATGAACATAATCCAAGTTGTAACAATTACAATATTCAAATTCATTATTTAATTCATAAGTTTCCATTTAAAAACACTTTCACGGTACAAAATAACTAACTGTCACCATTATATAACCGTCTCCTACACAGAAATTAAGTTCATATACATTAACCAAAGCAATAACAGCAACCATGTCGAAGCATTACCCATTATATGCCATTCTCCTCCTATTCACATCAGGTAATTTTCTAACATGCTACCACCTAATGATATATAGTGTTTATAAGTTATAATAACATTGTCCCTTACCCAAAATTTTGTTTTTAGTATTTCATATTCAATTTTTTTTTTATTTTTAATTCTTTAAATATTTTATGTCACTATTTTTTTTCAGTTAATTTTTTCCATTAAGTGATTGAATAAGTATTATTTTACAGTGGTTTATCATTTCCAGAAAAACAAGGACAAAAAACTTAATTAATCATAATTTGCATAAAATAGAAATTACTTATTGACAAAAATTCAAATACTCGTTATATAACTATTTTACATAAAGTCAATTTTTTTTTCAAAATTTATTTTAGATTTCACTTACCATTAAGCTCTGTTTGTAGTAAAACTAGTTATTACTTAACTAGTTATTGTTCTAATTTTTTATATGTTATGGTTGTTGTTATAGGAGCTTTGATGGCTATGGTAGCTGGTGATAAGTGTAAGAAAGATTTGGGGGTTTGCCTAGCCAAAGATACTTGTAAGTCAAAGTGCTATAAAATTCATGAAGGTGGAGAAGGGATTTGTGAGCCTAAATATGGAGGGGATAATAATCATTGTTGGTGCTACTATAATTGTGAAATATGTGAAATAGGTTTGGGTAATTTAGGAGGATGCAATGACACTCAATGCAACTCTAATTGTGTTGCCAAATTCCCTGGCAAAGAAGCTAATGGATATTGTTTTGGCATACCAGAGACCCCCTACATTAATTGTCATTGTCGGTATTATTGTTAGTGAAAATTTTCCTTCAAAGGGTACGTAATTTCTTGGGGAAATGTGTCTTTAGTTGATGATGATGGTTACAGATCAGATCTTACAACATCTTTTATATAATCCATTTTCTTCCAATTTTTTTTTTTGTATGCACCAAAAATAATTCCTCAACAATAATCTTTTTCAGTTATTTGTTTAATTATATTAGTCTTCTCCACAGCTGTGTTTATTTTGTTTTTCATTTTGTTCATTTTGTGAGATAAGAAAGTAATGTCCGACTTTGACTGATTTTATAGTTAATTAATTCTGTGCCTTTCATGCAAGAGGATGGTAGCATTACATGGCTTGAAGAAACTAATTAATTAATTCGTGGAAATGTTGATGTAGGGACATACCCTACTCGTCCATGTTGTCTTTCTTTTTGGATCAAACTTGGAGGCTCCCAATCTCCTCAATATAATTTCTTGTACTAATTAGTACGAATTATCGACAAATAATTATTAAAAATTATTATTTATTAATTAAAAATAAATACTAATATATAATTTCAATCTTTCACCCGGTAAACTAGCAAATTTTTAAAAAAAATTGAAAGCTAGACTAATGAGTAATGAATTAAGCTTTTTTTACAAAAAGTTTAAATTAAAATTAGACTCATCATTCACATTTAAAAAATTCATTAGCGAGAATCTATCTTAGGACGTTAGTTACAGTAAACATTAACGGATCCTTACTTGCTAGAGATACTCTAGGCAACATCCAATCGTATAAAGAATTAAATAAAATTATTGTAAAAAAAAACAACATTGCCATATTTTCAACAAATTTTTTATTGATGGTTCTTTCATAAATCATTGAACAAGTTCTATACAGAGGCTAATTGAATCTCACATGTGGTCATAGCAGGAGTGGCAAGTACATTGACAGATTTGGTTACCAACACTGAAGAGTCAGAACTAATACTTGTATCAATATCGAACTGTGATGCTTGGAGATGAGTTGCGGGAGTCCAACCAATAAGGTGCGGAAATGGGTTTTCAGGCTTTGGAATTTCAATAGAACCTTCCAACATTTTCACCACAATACTCATTACAGGTCTTGATTCAGGCTTATACTGAACACATGACAGAGCTACCTTAACAATTCTTTCTGCAATCTCCTTATTTTGATCCTCTATCCCACAGGCTGCAATCAAATCAATCACTTTTTCATCTTCAAATCTTTTCCAAACCAACATTGGAAACCACACCTGACTTTCTGGAAGATTAATGTTATGGTTTCTTCTCCTCCCAATAATTTCAAATAATAGCATGCCAAAGCTGTAAACGTCACACTTGTAAGTTACAGGAAATGGAAGCCAAAGTTCTGGTGCAGCATAGCCAGGAGTTCCTCTACCCCCAGTCATTGTTACATGAGTATTGTCCCTATTGCAAAGCTTGGCCAAACCAAAATCAGCGACTTTAGGACTAAAGTTCCGGTCCAAGAGAACATTTCCTGGTTTAATATCATAGTGGATTATTCTCTGTTGGCACTCTTCATGCAAGTAAGCAATACCTCTTGCTGTACCAACTGCAATCTCATGAAGCTTTTCAAATGACAAAATCGTGCTCTCATGAAACAAGTAATTCTCAAGTGCACCATTCGCCACGTACTCATAAACCAATGCTCTCAAGTGACTTTCAAAGCAAAATCCATACAGACGAACTAGGTTGAAATGATGAATTTTACCAATGGTTCCCACTTCTGCCATAAACTGTTCATTAAGTCTTTTGTCAGAACTCCCACGTAGAACCTTCACAGCTACAGTGGTTCCATTATTAAAACTTCCTTTATAAACAACTCCGAAACCTCCTGCCCCCAACAGATAAGAGTAGTTATCGGTTGCAATCCGTAGCTGCTGATCAGTGAACCTGATTGGCTTCTCCCTTTCCATGTCATTCAGAAATCTATCCATAGTGAGTGTCATGAATTGTTTGTCCGGTAAGTTAGATGATAATCTACGATCATTATGACCAGCCTGAAATCTTTTTATGCATTTCAGCACTATCCAAATGAAAAGACCTATCTTTACAATAATGACAACTGCAATAAGATTATTTGAGCATTTAGTCACAACAGAAATCTTGTGAATAAACCAATCGAACAAAGAAGATGAAAACAAATGACATTTTAGATCCTACCTATGACGATGACAATTACAGCTGCTTCAGACCCAGAATTGTCATCCGTTGGGGGGGTGGAGTAGGTGCCAGACATTGGACAGTATATAAGAATTCAAACACAACAGTGGATAGTGAGAACTGAAGAACAAAATGCAATTCTGTAGTTTGGAGTTTATTTGTTTTGTGAAGCTATATTTATTATGTAACTCACTTGACCACAATGTGCCTCAAAACGCGTTTTTGTGAATTTCCTAGTTATATCATCATAAATTTCCCATAGAAAAGGTTTGAAAATTATGCGAATGTGTAGGGACCTTGTTAAAGGATAGTTGGAAGTTGTGGAGTAGTGAAGTCTTCCTATTTTGTCATATCATAGGTGAGGACCACATCAAACCTCTCTATACTCTAATGCCACGTCTTTGTTTGTTGCCTTATTATCCACGCAAACATGCATTCTGTTCAATTTCATAGAAATTACACCAAAAAGATACTAAAATACAATAAACCTATGTGAAGACAGTTTCAACTACAATAAAAGTCACTCTCCATCAGTTGAATTTTGTGTATCCGGTTTTGTCTTTCTATTTGTTTTCTTTTCACTCTAATATTATCCATTATTACTAAATAGTTACTAACAAGAATAACTATAGTTTGAATTTATTCTGCAATATACCATTTTGTTGACTTTATTTTAAGTTCTCAAATTAGATCTGTAATAATCTTAGATCCATCCCTGCATCCTTGGGTTTAAGTCTCATGTGTTTTTGATTTAAAATCAGTACATAAAACAATTTTGTATTCACTTCCCCATGCAGAAACTAGAATCACTCGATAATAATTTCTGGCTGGCTAAGGCTACTGATACCATTAACACTATAATTACAGCACGACTTCTTGCAGCACTTGGAAATTCCACTTGTCCTAGACAACTCTGAAATATCCATAGACTTGTCTTTATTACCATCAGATTCCAAGGTGGCAATGCTGCCATCTTGTGTCGCCACAGAACCGGTGCCACATTTTTCAGTCCTTGATTGCACTTTGCAACAATCAGAACTATTATTTGTTCTACTTGAATAGTCTTCACACATGTTAACTTTGCCTAGACAAGAACCATTGCAAGGTTTCACTATATGAACTTCAATGGAGACCAAGTTCCTTTCGTTGTGGTTTCCCTTGAATAAATTCATCTTTGAAGGTCCAGAAGATTCATTCTTGCTTGTAGTTGCCGCATGATAAGTGTCATTTTTGCAACAACCTTTACCACACTTATCAGCACTAAGAAGTGGTTTTTCCTCATTGCTATTACTTTGCTTGTCAAGAAGAGTTATGGTCAGATCATCTTCCACAAAGGTACCGTATTTAGAACTTGTAGGTTCTGTTTCATATTTGGGTTTCTCTTGTAAAATTAACATGCTATTGAGAATCACAAGTAAACAGGTACCAACATCGGTCAACACAGCAAGCCAAACTATAGGGTATCCAGCAATCGCCAAAGCTAGTATTGCACTCTTGAAACCAATTGAAATAATGACATTCTCAATGAGTTTTCTAGTAGTTTTTCTTGCTAGCCGAATGGACTCAGGTATTTTTCGTATGTCATTAGACATGAGAATAGCATTGCTTGTCTCATTTGCAAGAGCTGAACCAGATATTCCCATTGAGATACCAATGTCAGCTGTTGCTAACGCTGGAGCATCATTCATGCCATCTCCAATCATGGCCGTTAGCCCATCTTTCTTGAAATTCTCGATGATCGCTGCCTTATCGCCAGGTAGAAGCTCAGCATGAACAATGTCCAGAGCATGGTTTAACTGCAGAGAATAAGTCAACAATTTTTCTCAGTTTTAATATGTAGGGATGATCTTTTCAGTAAGGATCAAGAAAATAGACAATGTTAATAACAAAGTCTATCAAAATAACATATTTGTCATCTTTGGTTGAACAGAGTATATATACCTGACTCTGAACAAACATAGCAGCCCGACTGGTATCTCCTGTTAGCATGACTGATCTCACACCTAATAAATTTAACTCTTCTATTGCCTCCAAAGCCCCTGATCTGCAAGTATCAGCTAAGCTCAAGGTTCCAACTAGAGTTGGTCCACAGTATTGTTTCTGGGTAGAAATTTCATGACTTTGAAATTGGATGCAGCAATCATCTAAAAATATGATGGAATAATTCAGTGCACAAATTATCGCAAGTGAAATGATAAACATATAAATATGAGCAGTGAAGGACATAGAGAATTGAAACAAACCTAAACTGTTACCCAAAGAGGAATTCAACATACTTCTGAGTAACTAATGAAGTTATAAAGTACTGAATATAGGCTATGAACTCAAGGCTAATGGCTACTGTCTAAGTGCTCAATTATGAAGAACTATAAGAAAATCTTGGAAATATATGGAAAAATATCTAAGTGCTGATATCTGTGGTAAAGGATGACCAAATACCAAAGAAAAAGCATTAATGGAAAAGAAATTTGAAACACATACATTCAGATTTTCAAGATTAGAATTCCTAAAAGAATTTATTTTTGAAGCTAAAGATGTGGTTTTATAATCACCTCTTTTGCATCCAGCTCTAGCAGCAATTCTCCTATTGCCTATATAGATTTCCTTCCCATCAATTGTACCAAAAACTCCTTCTCCTGGAAAATTTTGAAAATTCTCCACATTTTCCAGGATTGGTTTGATAGAATTTGACATGCCATATTCAACTAGGGCAGCTGCCATAGGATGACTTGATTTACTCTCAATACTTGAAACCCTACAAATTCAAACAAATTAGTCTTGAAACAATTATAAACTCTTCAATTATGTATAATTAATAAACTTTACCAGTACAATAAAGTTTCAGTGCTAATGTCATCTACAGCAACAGAAAAATCTGTCACAGTGAACTCTCCTCTTGTTATTGTGCCTGTTTTATCAAAAGCAACTGTCTTAATTCCAGCAAGTGTTTCAATATAGTCTCCACCTTTCAGTAGTAATCCACTTATTGCAGCTTTTGTGAGAGCACAAAAGATTGCAACAGGCGTGGAGAGAATGAGAGCACAAGGGCATCCACTCAATAAAACCACAATTGCCAGATGAAGCCAAGGCTTAATATCAGGAACATGTAATGCAGCTGGAACTACGGCAATGCTAGCTGAAATCAAGACAATAGCTGCAAAAAAAATAAAAAATTAATAAAAATATCAGTATTTACTGTGCTAATGTAGGTCTTCTACATACTTATCAAGCCATTTATTATGAATAAATTACAGTAACGTCCGTCAGAGGTTCTACAAAATTGTATGAATACTCCCTGCATTTTTAATGTTTACATTAATATATAAAGGGTATCAGTATAATGTTTTTCAAACAATTGAAGGGTTTGGTGTATGAGTCAAAAATGTAAGGGGTAATTGTGTGATCTTGCAAAACCTCAAGGAGCGTCAATGTAATTTACTCTTATATTAAACATTGAAAGTAAAAGTACTAGTGCAGGGTATTTTCTTATCTTTTACATCCACGAAAACATTGAAGTTGATATAGTGGGTACTTAATACTTACCAGGAATATAGTACTTTGCAAAATTATCTATGAACCTTTGAGTTCGAGATTTTCTGCTAGAAGCCTCTTCAACAAGTTTTGACATTCTGGCCACTACTGTGTCGTTGGCCAAAACAGTAGTTTTTACACTTATGTATCCTGGGATGATATATAACCTAAATTATTTTAGAAGCTATGTTTCGGTAGAAAAATGTTAAGAGATAAAGGATAGCTAGATACTTAACCATTCATATTAACAGTTCCAGCCCAAACTACAGAATCTAACTCTTTGGTCACAGGTAATGATTCTCCTGTTAACATCTTTTCATCAACTTCACACTTTCCTTCCACTACAATACCATCAAGAGGAATAGAGTCACCAGCCTTGATGGCAAGTATAGTGTTGATCTTAACATCATTGACGTCAACACGTTCCCCAGTTTCAGCAATAACAGCCTTTTGAGGAGCCATGTTTGTTAAAGAGGACATTGCAACCATAGCCTAGAGTACAGACTTAAAATGTCAAATATCAACATAAAATTGGTTTTGTTTATGATATGGATCAATTATTGCATTTTAATCGCTCTATACACTGATATATTTATGAGTGGACGAAAACATAGTTAATTCTAAATATTATAAGTATACAGACAGAGACTCAGCTGGAGTGATGTTCAAGGAGGACAAAATGTAAGACTAACAGAGTAAAGCACAAAATGATATTATATAGATAAAGATACATATATTTGTTGATTCTACAATAAGCACATAGAATCAATTCAGAAGCACAAAAAATTGGAAATGAGAATAATACCGAAGACCGTAGTAAAGTTCATGTAACTTGAACTTCTTTATCACTTTGCAAACACAAACTTCAACCACTTGCTATTTTAGCATGCCCAATCACGGCATTCAGTTGATTTCATGGCTTGAGAGAAAGATTTTGGTTCTTGATTTTCAATGATGTTAGTGAGAAATACTTGGTGAGAATCACTTAAATTGAATATAGAAAAATTATTTGTCAATGGAAAATGAGTTAAGGCAATAGCATGTATCCAAATAAAATCCTTGGGACTATGATGGACGATGAAGTTACCAAGGGTGACTAATAGATACAGGATTTATCTTCATTTATCTCTGCAGAAGGATTATTATCTGGTGTGGTGTCATGCATGTTGAGAATCACACAGTTGTTTTTGAATTATCATCTCTTCACTGTTTTATTTGGAAAGCCATGTATCTGGTGGCAAGTAGCAAGGGTATGACCATGCTTCTGACAGTGTTCACACTTCACAGTAAGGATTTGTGATAAGCAAATTAACACCACACAATTTGGAATTAATCAAGTAGGAAGAGTTACTAAGTAAGAAAATGCAGCAAACTTTCAAGGAGTACAAAGGGGGAAGTGATGTCACCAACCTTGTGAGTAGCTCTTGTCTCAAGCCATTGAGCAATGGAGAACAGGAAGATGATGATTCCAGCCTCCCAAAAATCTTGTAAAGCAGAAGTAGCACACACTGCAAGATATGAACGATCAAACACAACGAACAGAAATTTGTGTCATATGTCAGACGTATTAATATTTTTTCCATACAATGAACAAGTATTGTTACATTCTTTCTGAAGTGAACCACAGTAGAACAGCCTACTCATTTCTCAGTGAATAATCAACATATATACCATTCAAACCAAATTTTTACACATATAATCTTGAAAATGTTACCTGCCAATACAACCAGAATGTTGATATTAAGAGTAAGAGCCTTAACAGAAGCTATGGCCCTGAGTAGAACTTTAGGGAAGCCAACAACAACAGAGCCAAGTGCCAACCATTCCAAAGGGTGATATATATACTTTAAGAAAGAAAGAGCCAGTAACAAGCCACAAACCATTGTAGGTAAATCTGGCCATTTCTTTTGATTATCAGTCTCTCCCTGCAGTCTCAAACTAGCTTCAAGCTTTGCAGCATTCAGTGCATCAGCTGACACAAACAAATAATTAAAATCATGAAATTTTTGTTGAGTCTATTTGAAGAAAAGTAAATATCCGGTTACATAGGGACCGAAAAAGTCTAAAGCAAATTACATAATTCAGTGAATACTAATGATATACAACCTTTGCTTAAAAGTAATTAACGGAACAATAAGGGCATGTTTGATTCACCGAAAACAGTTTTTTTACTATTTCTCAGTTAACACATCGAATAAATCCAAGTATAACGAAGTTACGAGCCATGAGCTATCACATAAAGTTGAAGAAAAAGTCAACTTATAATCATTTTAGAAATTTATATGAATTCCTGATACACCGTACCAAATCTTCCTAGCATAAAAAGTAATTAAGTGCATAGAAAATTGTATACAAATCACCTATTTGTGACTCAGAAATCAACATAAGATCATGGACCACAGTGACTGTTCGGGTAGGAACTATAACTGAGACATCTTTGACTCCATGAAGAGGCTTCACAATTCTTTCAACTAATGCTGCTTCTGTTGCACAGCACATTCCCAACACTTCAAAGCTGCTTCTCTTCATATTTTCAACCATTTTCTTACACTCAGCATTTCAAAAGGAAGAACAAATATAGAACAAACAAGGTAAAAACATCCAAACTGAAAATAAATGACAATAGTAGGTTGTGCCTTCCCTATATAGTTGTTGCTTCTCTTTAATTTTTTATCATTTTGAGTTTAGAATGATAAAAATAATCAGTAATCTCTTTAAGTTGTTTACTTCAAAGAATTTCGTCCAAGAATATATTTTGAAAAATCAGAAAAATTATATCCCGATTTTCAAAATAACCATTCATATGGCTGAAAATTTTTCAATCTAATTTAGGCTTTACGTACTCTAAATAATTTTAGTTTATCCTCAAATTAAACGTCATCTTGTGATCAATTAATTATAGACATTTTTATAATGTGTGCCATGTCAGTTTTGAAAGTCTGACTTTCAAATTTATTAAAAAAACACTTGCTTCATAACAACTTGTAAAATAGGATAAGAGATAAACACTTTGATTCAATTCTATATTTAATAGGGCACTTTCATTTCGTCTTCAGTATTATTTAAATTTCATTTATTATATTAAAGTCCTTAAATTAAATTTCCCAAGTGTTTTTATTTTTTTTCTTTTATGCTGACTATATATTTATTACGTCCTTCTCTTTGTGAATATATATAAAATAAAATAAAATAAAGTCTACTTCTTTTAGGTGATATCATCATTTCTATGTTAATTAAAGACACTATATTGTTGCTTATATGTTGCTTGAGGGAATTAATCAATTCGTCGAATCTAACTTCTAAGTTGATGTGGGGGATAGCAATCTCCTCCACACAATTATTCGTCGTGGGAATTAAATATGAAATACCAAAATTCAATCTTTCTACTTATAAATATTTACTTGACTTTGAATGATGTATTGACTTTGTGGAAGATAAAGAATGAAATTTGGATGATCCCATCCAAAGAAGATAAATTGTGCTTCTAAACATTTGAGCTTAAACTTTCCTGCATCAAGGTTAGAAAATAAAAGTTGGCATAGTAGTAAGTTAGTTGATGTTGTTCTGATTAGTGATACTAGATTGCTATTTGATATTTATGACAGATGTAACATTACTATATTTGTGCCTGCAAATTACGAAAAAGCAAAGAAAAGTCTAAATTTAATGGTTGCAACGAAAAAAATATCAATAATTAAGAAAAAATTAAATCTAAAATCTTATCGAAAGTCCTCTAAACAAGAAAGTAATCAGGTCAAGTGGGGTATAAAATAAGTTAAATAGTGATGATTTGATTAACAAACACAAAGACAAGACTCATGGTGAAATGTCATGTACATATATTTGATGTAGACTACTCAAATACATTTATATCGGTTGGTCGATAAGATGTAATTAGCTTGTTACTTGTATTTGTTGCTTAAAAGAATTGGAGAACTTATCAACTTTTTGATGTGAAATCAACATTTTTAAATGGTTTTTACGAGAAGAAATTCATGTTAACAAATCTTAAGGCTTTGCAAAGGAAGGGAAAGATAAGGTATATCTTGGCTTGGTAGAACAGAATCGAATATTTGTTTAACTTGGGGTTCTCCAAAAGCTTGTCGGAGTCAACACTACATGTCAAAATAAATGGAGTTGATGTCCTTATCTGTCTTCTTGTTACTGTAAGCAACTCAAGTCTTGTGGAGACATTTAAGAAAGAGATAATGGTCGCATTTGAGATGATAGATATCGATTTGATGACCTCCTTTCTTGGAATAGAAATCAAACAATGAGAACAGGAAGTCTTTATTTATCAAAAGTATGCCCATGAGATTTTGAAGAAGTTTAAACTTGGAAAAATGCAAAGAAATGAGTTTTCTTATGAATAAAAAATTAAGAAAAACGTTGTAAAAAATGTAATTAGATATATTAAAGACACTTGTAATTTTGGTATCAAATACAACAGGATGGAGGAATTCAAACTAATAAACTTTTCTAACATTCACTACGAGTTTTCTTTGGAATAAACAAGAAATTGTTGTTCAATCGACAACAGAAGTTAAATTTATTGTTATTGTAGCAGTTGTTAATCAACTGTGATTAAAGAAGATTTTAATTAATCTTAATACAGAGTAAAAGGAAAACACAGAGATTATAGTTAACAATTAAACTACCATGCTTAGCTATCTCTTGTAATTTGTCTTTCATCAAAAAAAATTAAGCATTTGAACATCAAACTTTTTTCCTTCAAGGGAAGGGCAGAAAAATGTATTCCATTGACTTTATCTTTGAATGTTTCAGTTTATTAAACAACTGCACAGTGATCAGTTAGTGACACCTTTGACTTAGGAGCAAGTTAATTACTCATATCTTTATCTTTTATTTATTATTTAATTTAAATTTCAAATATTATTATACATATACAAATGTTATTCATTAATAAAATACAAGATTCCCTCTCTATATTCTTTCTCAATATAATATAACATAATCCTTATCTCTATTTTGTTCTACCGTAAACTCAACACACACATAATATATGTATTTAAATTACCTAACTCTAATAGAATAATATTCAGCTAATCATACACTAATTGCCCATTAAGTTATCCTTGGGACCGTGACCAAATACAACGTACGATCTGTAACGAAACACGTAACCACTGTTTTGACCGAAGCTGGTTAAACTTTCCAAAGCTTGTTATTATATACTCGTTACTTATCGATAAACCCATTTATAAATCGGGTTAGGAAGAATCCGAATTTTTAAACAGGGTTGCAAAAAAAAAAAATTAAATGAACATATATGCTGTAAATTTGAGTCCCCTTACTTGACATTACAACATGTATAATGAATGATATTGATTGTACATATTTCTGTATTTAGTGTTTTAATTATGTATGTTTATGTGAAAAAATCTCCCCATTTTCCCCAATAAACGCTTTGATTGTTATGATTTTTTCATTTAATTTATTTTTAAAAAAAATTAACATATGTAAAAAATATAATTTGAATTTTAGAGATTTTATGAAAATTGAAAATTAAATATTACAATTATAATAAATTATTTTTTATTTTTAAATTTAATTAAAATTTTAATCACTTTTTAGATGTTTTTCAATATGTACGAATAAATATATATCTTTTTAACCATCTATATGTTCTTTCAGAATTTAAAATAAATATACTATGTTTTTTTATACTAATTTTCAAAATGAAAATATTTCTTCATAAAAACTGAAACAAGCGTATTCTAATCAGAATGTAAATAGAAGAGATTATATTTATATTATTTTCAAAACAATAATATGCAATTGCTTAAATTTATAATAAGCTCCTGAAAATGATTGATTGAAGCTCTTAATCAATGCTTCTATAAATATACCAAACAATTAAATAATTTTAGAAACAGAATCTTTGTTCCAAAGTGTGCTATAATTTATACCTGGGGTGCATTTTGTCGTGTTGGAACAGTTTAAATATTTATTTGATATTTAGTGTATTTTATGGTTTAACGTACTAACATGTTATGATATGCATTAGGACACTACCTAATCTTTTATGAGTTTCCAGCTGTAAGTTTAAGTGTACACAGAACTTAAACCAAACTTAATACATTATTTTTCCCTTGTTTTTATTTATCTTTTTTTTAAAAAAAAAAAAACGTGTTTATTCAACCTTTAAATTTTTTAAGATAATATATCTACCATATCTTTTAATTATGTTTTACTTTTATCCACTATTACATCATTGTTCATTTATTTATTATTGAGAAAAATGATATAGAATATTATTTTAGCAGTATTTATTTAAGTAAAAATGTTATAAAAGGTATAAAATATGTTACTAATAATATTTTGTATCATGGTTCAAATACAATAATTATTAAAATGCTAATAAAATTAATAGATAATAATTTTTTAATATTTTTTAAAATATTTCTAAAATTCATACACGTAGTAGTGATTTAATATCTTGTCATTTATTCTGGTCGTTTTATAAATATATAGTAATTAACATTGTCAATATTAAGTATCATATTATATATTGGTTTATTTTTCTAACCTCATTTCATATATCTTTAAAATATTTCACATTTACAAAAATAAAAAAAGAAACACTCTGTTATTTATATATATAGATTGATTAAATAAAGAGGAATAGAACAGCCACAAGAGGCTTATCTGCAATCTGCACCTAATATATTTATGTAACAACATGTATATGTACATACAGGTAGTTGAAAGTTGTACCTAACTCTTTTATCCTAAGTACTTCCAACAGAGTCAGGTAAAGACATTGAAAAGGAACTGTCATATCCATATTCAAGATCCTCAATACCCCATAACTCCTCTTGCTCTTCTTCTTCCTCTGGCATTTCCCACTTCTCCTTATCCATCTCCCACTCCTCCAATACCTCTAGCACCTTTCATAAAAAAAAATGATTGGATCATTAAAATAAGAAGATCAACTAGGGGAATGTGTACCTATATAAATTGTGCATACATTGTACCACAAGATTTATGATGAGTTCTATGTTGAATAGAGGTTAAATCAGCACTTGTTTTCAAATTTTCAAAGTTATGATCACATCAATAAGTAATGGCCTCTTAATTGGTTTCTAGGATTTCCAGAACTGTAACCACATTGTATAATTTTACTTTATTTAATAGCCTGATCAAATTTCAGATTGCAATATATTATCTCTTTAGCATAATTAATGATTAATGTTAGGTAGGACAGAACATCAACTCAGTAATCAATTTGCATTTGTCAAGAAAAGCTATTGAAAAATTGTAAGGAATCCAAGTTCTTACATCACTTATCTGACTATTAGAATATCTTCATCTAAGGAAGCATTTTTTATTGGAAACATTCTTACTTCCAAATAAAAAACCTCATTCAGGATTTTTTTTCTAGTGGACCATTCTTTATTCCTATATATAGATTAAACCACCACTTTTGTTCATGAAAATGAATTCGTCAAATAATTTAACTCCTAGCAGGTAAAAGAATAACAAAATAATCTTATCATTTCAGTTATTGAAACATACCTACCATCATGTTGGTCTCTGAATTATAAATAATAGACATGTTACTATTTCTTTCTAAGATGTATTAAAATATGTCCTGTTAAAAAAGTTATTTCCCCGAAATTAACACAAAATAGTAAGTTGCTGTACTGCACTAATGACTTAACAGTTGTCTATTGCTTCAAAGTATTGAAACATCAAAGTCTCGGAGAATGAGGGTTCAGGGTAGCCTTCTGGCATAGATAAATTTCGCTGTAAAAACTTGATTAAAAGAAAAAAAAGGAAAGAAAGAAAAAGGGGACCAGTAGTTGCAGAAGCAAGCTATTCAACCTATGAATAAATACTATATAATTATATAATTTTGTAAACATTAAATAGTGTTACTTATGTAATGCGGCGGTGGTTATACCAGTTATCATCATACTCTGATGACCAAAACAAATTAGTTATTAGTTTCAACAGAAAAGAAATAAACAAAACGATTACTAGTTTTTCATACATCAAGTTATTCTATCATACATAAGAGAGACTGATAAGAGAATCAATAATTCAAGTCCAACAAAATAAATAAAGAATCTAATTAGATTAAACTCTTGTTATAAATATATATTTGATACTGTCATTAAATCATAAATTATCGTATAAAATTATTAACTTTTGTAATGATGTTTTTAAAATTATATATAAGAAAATTTCTAATTATATAACCAGTGTAATATATCAAAATGAAATCCATAC
Organism: Hylodesmum podocarpum; assembly: GCA_026586105.1. Lineage (NCBI taxonomy): Eukaryota > Viridiplantae > Streptophyta > Magnoliopsida > Fabales > Fabaceae > Hylodesmum > Hylodesmum podocarpum. The sequence goes on along the minus strand of JALJEV010000493.1, from coordinate 1,284,351 downwards.
ACAATTTTTCAAATATCCATCACAGTTATTCATATTGTAAAAAATTCTAAACAAATGTGGTCCTTGCTTGTAAATAATAGATAATAGATATACGAAGTTTAGAAAGTAGTAGCAAAGTTGAGCAACAAATGTGTTTGAACTACCTCACTCATGGTAGGTCGCCAAGTTGCAGATGCCCGAATGCACAGGGATGCAGCAAAGGCTAGTCTATTAAACTGTGTCACATCATATGCCCCTCCAAGCCTTGGATCTACCACTTTTCCAATCTCACCTTTGCTTAGTAATGGTTTAGCCTGTGAAGTCACATGTCATAACACACATTTATTTACCCCAAAAAGGTTTCATTAAACTAATCAATGTAAAAAACAAATACAACCATTTGTGGGGTTTCCCATGAAACATTGCAATTAAATTGTTAAAATAACAAGAGTTAATTTCAACATCAAAGGTGGGGAATACTACCCAGCTATGCAAACTTTGGTGTGACCCATCCACTGGTTTCTTTCCAGAGATGAGTTCAAGCAAGAACACACCAAAGGCAAATACATCAGTCTTCTCATCCACAACTCCATGCATATAGTACTCAGGTGCCAAATGCCTACAAAAACAGATAACATATTCCCATTTGAAAACCACATTTTTACTTCAATATGCTACTATACATTGGTATCGTAGCAAATTAACAATCACTGAAGGGAAAAAGAAAAGAAGGGTACCCAAATGTGCCTTCAATTGGGGCTATTGAATGGTGAGTCCACTGAGATGGAAGCCACCTTGCTAGTCCAAAATCAGATATCTAACATAATCAAATAAGAAAAAGAAAACCCATCAAAATCACTATCATTGAGACACAGATTCAACTAATACAGTCAATTATAGTAGAAATTAAAGAACCTTTGGCTCAAAGTCTTCTGTTAACAATATATTTGAGGCCTTGATGTCCCTATGAATTATCCTCCTCTGGCAGCCTTTGTGCAAATAGTGAAGGCCACGCGCAGTACCAATAGCTATCTTATACCTTGTTTTCCAATCCAAAGGAGGCAAGTTCTCATCTACAGGGAACATTCACACACTAATTGTTAAGACCCTTTTATTTATTTATTTCCTTTAAACCAATCTCATATAACAAATTTTGCAGCCCAAATACAATTTTGAAAAGGAAAAAAAAAAACTTTTTATTTTTTTATTTTTGGTGATGTTGGTTTATATACCATGAATAAGAGAAGCAACAGAACCAACAGTGGATAGCTCAAAAACAAGGTAAAGTCCACTGTCAATACAACACCCCAGAAGAGGTAACACGTTGGCATGTCGTACATGACCAATTGTTCCAATCTCTAGCAGAAACTCCTTCTCCTTCCTCTCATCCCTTGAAGTTCTCGTGAGCCTCTTCACTGCAATTTCCTCACCATCATTCAACGTTCCCTTATAAACCTCTGCATACCCTCCTTTCCCAACCATATTCCCTACACAACAAAAACAACTCATAAACAACAAACAAAAAACTTGGTATTTCAAACAAAATCATTGCAAGACTTTTTTGGAGTGAACACATGGAATTCTAACTTTAAACTTTTTTCAACAAATGTTTTTCTTTATACATAAACTCAGAAATTGACCACATGTTTTAGGACCAAGATCATCCACAAAACATGTGAGACTAACTTCAAGACTCTAAGTACCTGAGCTAAAGCCATTGGTGGCATCAAACAACTCTTCATAAGAGAAGCATTTCCAAGAGGGTCTTGGAGGGTGCTCTTCATATGAAGGAACCGCAAACCCCACATCGTTTTCTTCCCCAAACCCGCGTTTTCCAAAGGAGAAGAGCCTCTTTAAGCTGTTGCTCCGAATATACTTCATTGCAATAAATACCAAACAGGGGACTCTGTTTTCATGCAGAGCAAAAACAGAGAACACAATTTTCTTAGTTATTTCCCCTGAAGTGAAAGAAAACAACAAGAGTAGGGTGTGTTGTTAAACTTGTGCGTGTCTCGCACACACAGAGACACGCAAAGGGAGACAGAGACACAGAAGACAGAAGGTTATAAGAGGGAAGAGAGAGGGGATGTTTGTTTGTGAGATTGGATGAAAATGTGTGTATTGATAGAGTATAATAACTACATTGCATGTGTACTTTGGGGCTCGTTAGCTACGATTAAATGCGTTGTCTCGTATAAACAGGGAATGACAAGTGCATTTTTCAAGACATGTATTGCAACACAGATTAACACATCAAAGATTAAAGAACAAGACAAAATATTTCTGAGCAATTCCTTTTAGTACGTATTCTTAAAAAATAGTAGTTTTTTTTTTAAAAAAAATAAATTATACTCCTATATTTTAGATTGCATTTAATTTTCTTTTTTTTTTGTCAGCATTATTTTCTATATTTTTATGAGAAATTTTAGTATACTCAACAAATGATAAGTATAATACATAAAAGAGTGTTTGCACAATGTTTTTCAAACAATTAAGGAGTTTTTTTTTTTTTGTAAAATTTTATCATGATTTTTAATATATTATAAGTCTCAACTGTAAATTTTAATCAAATGTTTCTTTTATTAATTTATTTACTAGTATTTGAAGACATTAGCTAATAAATAAGAAAAATAACAACTAACAAATGGTTAATCTGAGTCACACTGCGTTTGAATTCCTTAAACATGCAATTAGAAGTTTGAATCCTCACTAACACATGTTAAAGAAAAAAGGATTGAGATCAATTATATGTGTTACCATCAAAAGTAAGATATACACATATATATAATTTAATAATATATAGCATTCATCCTTAACGTTTTTCTTAAATATCATTTTATAATTAAAGGAATGAGGACTTATTAGAAAAACAAGGAGACAGTTAGTTGATTTGATTAACGTAATAATATCATAGTTTTATTAACTTGGGTTATGTTCAATTAAAGAAAAAATTATATTTGTATTTTTACAGAAAAAAAATAGTATTTGTTACGCATTTTCGTTAATCAAATAAAAAATATTAAGTTTCTACGGTGTTCAAAATTCACAGCAGTCGGTTGCACTTGTTCAGACTTCAGATTCCATTAGGGAATGATGATGATGAACCTACTTTCCTGTTTGTTTCTACTTAAGGAGAAAGTTTCATTTAATGCTTAATTCTTACACTGGGAACTGAAATTTTTGTCTCATAATTCATGGTTACATGGCTTAGAATAATGATTTAAGATTACAAATAAATTTTTCCAACTTAAGAGGATGTGAATTAGGTGAAATTTCTCATTGGAGAGCCATGTTACCACAAATGTAGTAATAAAGTTATTAACTATGCCAAAATGAGCTTTGATCAATAGCAATATGAGTCCCCACTAAAAAGTGAGAGGTTCTTCTTCCATTAATTCTTCAACTAGTGGTGTAATTTGCTTACCTTTAATATTCTTTATGTCTTTTTCTTCTTCTTTTTTTTTTTTTTTCCTCTTTTGTGCGTATAGTATTGACTTCAAATTTCAAAATTTGAGATTTTGATAATAGAAAGGAAAGCTTAACTTGGATGGAAATTTCATTTACATATTTAATCTTGAGCTAGCTAGTATTTCGTATTGACATGTATAAGTGTAGATTTGGGTTATTTGGAGATCTTTTACTTTTGCGAAGCTGGTAGACTCGGATATGCCAAGCTTGAAACGTTTTCATGCATGTGGCTTCTTCTTATTCCAGTTGGAGTTACTTTAAACGCATGTGACAAACAGAAAACCCTTTTTGTTGAAGTGAATATTATATAACTTTATTTCGTAATTATAATATGTAGTGAACCAATTACTTTATTTACATTTTATTAACTAATTTATTCACATTATATATATATATATATATATTTACATTTTATAATTAATTATCTAATTAGTTATATATAATTATTTATTATATATTTTTTAATATTATATCATATTCATGAAGTTGATGGACACTAAAAACACTGAAAAGGACGTAACAAAAAAGAAATTAAAAGAAGTATATAAAATAGTAAACTATTCTTCTATTTGTCTTTGAACGGTGGATGAACAAAGACCTAACTCTTTCATAAAATTAGTTAAATAAAACACACAAATTGAAGGATAAGAAGCCTCCACGTGTTGTTATTGAATGGAAGTTAATCTCACATAACCAAACAATAAAGATGTTCAATGTAATAAATTCTTTGTTATATATTTAGTACAGTCTATGATATATATAATTTATTCATTGCAAGAACTTAGAGAGCTGTTATCATCCGTTTATCATTAGCACTAAGAAAAGTCTTTGTCATAATAAAACAGAGTAGTTGATCTCATATGTTGAGATAATATCTCCCTTTATATGATATTGTACTTTGTTATATAATTATGAAAATAATTAATAGTTCGAACTTTGAACTTTTTCATATACGGAGAGAATCAATTATTAATTTTGATGCTTGATGATGATTTGGTGGGTTTGGTGAAAAATAGTGAATTAATAAACACATCTTTTTGTTAATATATATATATACTTTTATAAGACCAATAAACCAAAATCTTTTGTCACGATGCAGTTACAAGCATGCTATAGTGACAAGTGGAAGCACCTTAAGGAATGAACATGCACAAAGGCTAAAAGTTCTCACAGAACTAATCATCATTAACATTATCTCGGAACCTTCAAGTATAAATGATTGACTTGCTCATAATGATAGCCCTCCTCTGTTATCTAATTTCAGGGGTGAAATGGTGAGTTATACCTTTTGAATATGGTGTAACACTTTTTTCACATATCTAAAACCTCATTATTATAGAGGCATTTGGCCTTTTCTTTGAATTTAACATAATATTATTTATTTATAATAAATAAATAAATAATATTATGTTAAATTTTTAAATGACAAATAGAGTATATACTTAATTTAATTTCACACATGCATTCTACATCTAGAATAAAATTACATTAAAAACAATGCAAAAAAACATTATTAGTTGTGTTATAAATGTTGATCCATTTTCGATATCACTAGAAAATTATCACAATCTTATTATAAGGAGATTTTGAAAACTTATAATAAGAAGCTAAGTATCTATCAGGTCAAGCCTATAAGGTAAAGAAAGTGGTTGAATAAGATCTTACTTCATTTTCAAAGACGGTGAGGAAATCAAGACATTCTTGTAATCAAATACTGTTCTTTTTCCTTTTCAATTTTCAGAACATTCAAGGTACTCGTAAATTTTTAAGTTGTTATTTAGATAGTATTTTCATTTCCAAATATCCTCGCGTATTTGTAAGGCATAACCAGTGTCATCTATGAGAAATTTGAAACTGTTCTGCATGCCATGCTAGCTTTTTTTTTTTCTTTGTTGCCTCTTTCTTCGTTACACCTTGGACTTAGGTACCATTAATTCCTTAATTATTAAAAATGGACCAACTTAAATTATTTTAGAAACCCAGAAAATCGACAAATAAACAATCAATGACGTGTCTAACAAATGAAATTTCAACGAGTCATTTATTTGTTACCATTATATTATGGCAGTTCAGTCTCTAATTAAGTAATATAACGATTGAAAATCACAATTAGCAACGGAAAGTTTCCTTCGCTACATGTTTTTATTTTATGTTATAAGCGTATTTTGTCTCAAATATTGATTCAGAAATTAAAATGATAAATATATTATACTTTTAGAGATTATTTTTTATCTTTTTGAGATTAAATTGTTTAACTGAAATATTTTTAAAGATCAAAACAGTAGTATTTCAATAATTTACGTAACAAAACAAAAATATAAAATGGACACTAAAATATTTTGAACAACTTGAAGAAATTGCATCAAAACAACTCCAAGAAGTTAAGTAATAGCAGTTTTAGTTTCAAAATTTGTATTACAGGGAAATGCTGACGAATAATGATTATTCGAAATTCTCATATGATCAAAAAGGTACTCAAACTTCACAAAACTAAAATATTATTGTTTACAACTAATTAATTAGTTTACAAATATCATATCCATAAGTGGAAAATGCATGTTCTTGATAATATGAATATGAGATAAAGGCAAATAGAGCTGAGAGCAAGTCATATTCCATTAAGAGTGACTACAACTGTACGTGGTGTTGGATAATCTCGATGCTCACAAAGCCATATACCCTTCATCATAATCAAAAATTAGATTTTATTATTAATTTTGAAGCTATGCACAATAATCCAGCTTCAAGTACTCTTCCACAAATTAAAATGATGCATAATTAAGTAATAAATTCAGTCTAGGGTAAGGCTGTGGAAAGATTCACTCGTTTGGTAAAAAGATTGAAATGATTTATTTTTTAACAATTAAATCATTTTTTAAAAAATGGTTGAATTTAGATTTCTTTTAAATGGTTCAATTTTATTTTTTTTTAGTTTGGTTCTGTTTAATTTGATTAAGTTATCCATTTTCTACTAATTCGTTTACCATTTTATTAAAACCAACCCCGTTAATAAAATGTTCAATTTAAATTTTTCTTCAAAATAGTTTATTTTTTAAAATAATTCTTATCAATTTTGAATTGGTTCAGTTAATATTGATTTTCTTACACAGTCTAGGATTGGAAATTGGGAACTTAAAATCTTAAATTAACATCTTTTGTTTAAAATAATTAATAATTAACAACTAATACTTAGTCAATAAAATTATAATTGTTCAGCCCAAATATTATTCAACTATAGGACACATAGTCTTATATTAAGATTTCTATTTGAAATCGGTATCCTTAAAATTAATTATCAAAAAAAATAATTTTATTACCTGCCATGTCCCCATGTTAAGCCTTCCATTTGAAATCGGTATCCTAAAAACACAATAGATCAGTGGATCAATGTCGATTACAATATAGTCGTAGTATGATATATAAATCAATCTGAACGAAAGTATATATATAATATATATGAAGAATCTCACGTGAGTGCACAACCAAACATCGACGATTTAATATGTGCTGGCATGTCATCTGGACCTGAAATTATAATTGTATGTAAAGTATAGAAAATTGACGTTACCAAAGATTAGCCACATCATAAAAATGTAAACAAATAATTGAGAAAATCATTACATATTACAGAAATAGATATCATTTGGTTTGGTTAAAAAAAAAAAAACACACTAACCCTCTATAGTATGCTTCCAAGGTGCAGATGGACCCTGAAAACATATATATATGGAAATTTCATTTCATGGCCTTTTATATTAGGACTTTACATTAAAGTAAGTTGGTATAAATATTAAATATTAATGTAACTATGCAAGAACTAAAAAAAGTAACCTCTGGAACAATCCGATTGAGGAAGGTCTCTGTATCATCTCGAACATCGTAGTCATAATTCTCATTGATGGTAAGAGAAGCACTTGTGTGATGCACTATATTTCTCATTAGAAGTTGATTCTATGAACCCCAAATTGAATTGAACATAACAATATAGAAAGAGGGTAGACCCAATTACATAAATATACTTACAGAAGAGATGGGCCAGGCCACAATTGAATTCGGACAATTCTTTATTAATTTCTTTGACTATCTGAACCAAACCAAAGCAAAGCATGATTAAACTTGGTTCAATAGTTAAACATGTTAAGTAGAATAAGTTGCAAACCTTAGGAGTGATGAGATGACAACCACGTTTAAGGGGAGGTAAAGTTATAGTCTTCTGTGCCCACTTAGGAGCAGTGACCTTTGGCGTGGAACTCAGTTGGTTTACCGTTGTTGGGTTCGTGTGAAGTGACTTGACGCGAACCGGAACCTTAACTGTTAAACAGATTGAGGAGACTTGCATAGTTCAAAGTAAGTGCTTCCACCCAATGAGTTAGTGAACTAAAATCAATCAATGTGTTATACTCTCATATATCGCACACACATTCAACATTGATTGTGGTTCTGTTTTGCCACTGCCAAATGCTGCAATCTTCACCGCACATTTGTTCAGATTTCCTCACATAAACCAACGGTTATGGTTCGTTCATTCACATTACACGAAACAACTATTAAATTCGCTCAATTATTAATCTGGTTATTTTCTAAATTTTTAATACAAAAAAAATTAATTTTATACTAACTAAAAAAATTAATTAACATCGTTTAATTTTATTAATATTATTAATAAAAGTAATTATAATATATTTAATCACGCTAAAGTATTTTGAATAGTACTTTCTAGTGATTATAAATTTTTTTCAAGAATTAAATTTGGTATTTTTAATTAGAGGGATAACATATTAATAATTTGGATTTTGGTGGGAGGAAGTAAAGTAGTGAGGCGAGAATGGCAGCAACTGCGAGCATTTCTTTCTCTCTGCTAAGGTTCGCACCATTTTTCGCTTTCATTAGTTCTTCCTTCTCTCAATTTGTGTGTATAATTCTATAATTGTTTCGTTTCCAATTGAATTGCAGGAATTGCTCGCCGCTGAAACTCGCAGCAGCACCTTTCGCTCGCAGAGTCTCCAACTTTAGTCTTCGTATCCCTTTTCATACGCGCAGGTTTCTCTTTCTTTCTTCGCTTTTCTATTTGTTTATGTAGATTTGTTCACGAAGTGCAAAAATTAGGGAATTTCAGTTTTCGTACATGTTTACGGAGAGATAGGGAAATTTCTCAGTGTGAGTAAAAAATTAGCTCTGAAGGTTTTTTAATTTTTGTAATTATTTGTGAAATTAGGAATCTTTTCAAAATAAACGCGTAAAAGAAGGGCTAAGTGCTGTCGTAATTGGCTTGTCTACCGTTGCTTTTAAGGATGTAGCAGAATTCTGATTGACATTGTTACAAATGGAGTAAGAGGCCATTCTAGTTCTGAAGGCGTATAGCGCTATCAAATTAGTCACTGAAACTTAGAATTTTATTTTATTTTTTTTAAAAAAAAATCTCTGTAAGTGTAATTCGTCAATTACATTAGTCCAATGGTTACATGCAATGTGGATTTAAGTGATAATATTAACATAAATTTAGGTATTAAAATGACAGTAAGTAGTTAAGTTTATGGAGTTAGATGAATCAGCTGGAAATTTCAAGGACTTATTTGGACTTTCTTTAGTTTCAAGAACCCATGTGACAATGCTTAACACTTTTAGGGACCAAATAAGGTGATTTGCCATGACAAATATTTGTGATTCATCTGTTATCAGTTAAATTTAAAACTGAGTGTTTTGTTGATTTTAATTATAATGTTTTATTGAACTTGTGCAAAATTTTGAAAGCATTTGTTTTGGAGTCCTATGGTGTTTGCTTGGATTTTCATATATTTCTGTATTGTCCTAATTTGAGTAAGTACTAACAGTACTCTGGTTATAGTCTTGCTGTGATGTATAGATGTCGGTTTTGACAATTGCTTACATGTTACAGGTTGGTCTTTAGTACTCATACTGCAAACAATGAAGAGGCTGCTGCAAAAGCCGCTGCTGTTAATTTTGATAGTGAAGCTCCGACAATGTAATGACCCTTCCACTTCTACCATCATTCTTTTAATCATGTTTTTCCCCGAATTCATGGAAGTATACTTATAACGTAACTATTATTGATTATACTCAAACACAAGGCAGTGAAAATCTCATGGCATGATACCAAATTTCATAAGGTTCTAACAATATTGACCTTCTCTCCTATTGTCTCGCTACAAGAATAATGTTCAACTCAGCTTAGCTTTCAAATTCAAAGGGTTCACTGGGAAGTAAAGATTTTAAGCCTCAATCAAGGTTTCCCTTGCAAATGAAAACTGTGATAGTCAATTTGAATTTCAAGGAATGATAAACATAATTAGCGAAGTATTGCTGGAATCCATTTGGGTTCCGTGCTACATGCAAGATCTGTATTTCTTGATATTTATGGACTCACTGACACATGCACAGAGCATACAAACTTATAAGCTTAATAATTTACTTTTTTCTTTTCTTTATTTGTGTAATTTTGTAACCTCTATTTTCTTTCCAGATTTGATAAGATCATAAATAAGGAAATCCCTTCAAGCATTGTATATGAGGATGAAAAGGTTCTAGCATTTCGTGATATTAATCCGCAGGCTCCAGTTCATGTTCTAGTCATTCCAAAATCTAGAGATGGATTAACAGAACTTGGCAAGGTCACTAATCACCCTTTTTCTTTGCGTAAACTGACAAACACTTTTACATGGTTCTTTTGTTTAGTGGTTCTTTTGCTTTTTCCTCCGATCTGGCAACTTAAATCATGAAAAAAAACAATTAGGAAAGTGGTTTTTGGGAAAAACTGTTTTCCTATGAAAATCATTGTAATGAAATTTTTTATGGATTTTGAAGAAGCTTATGTGAAGACATGCCAATGGAAGAGAAGCATCATTGAGAATAATTGAGAATATATAATTCATGATTGGGGCTCTCATGTATCAAGTCTTGATGAATTGAGGTGCAGTAATCTCACTCACATGCTTTTCTAAGAGGAAAACTAATATGAATTTAAACAGAAAAAATTACTGATTTCAGCTAGTCTGAATATGTTGGTTTTGAATTTGTGGTGTCTCATCCGTAGTTTGCAGATTACAGTATTTTCCTATTTGTGTCATGGTAGTCCAATTTGAATATCCTTTCTTATTATGCAGCCCTGAAGAGCATGGTTGTCTGATTTTTGGTTAACTTTTACCATTGAGTTATTTGGATGTCTCATTAGATAGCAACACTACACTGGGGCTTTTTTTATAATCTGATGGCTCAAAAGATCTTCAAGTGTTTATATGCCAAAAAAGGAACAAATCTTTCTATAAGGCCACTCCACCCACTCTAAGATATCTTCTGATCTCTCTCTGCAACATGAAAAAGAGGAGTTTTTAACGTGATATACAAAATCTTCTTTCACAGGCTGATAGTAGACATGGAGAAATATTGGGTCAACTTCTCTATGCTGCCAAAATTGTAGCTGAGAAAGAAGGCATCGTTGATGGATTCCGTGTTGTCATCAATAGTGGTCCTACTGCTTGTAAGTTTGTTTCTTGTCAACACTCAACAATTTATCTGAATTTTTTTTACTTGCTTATAGTGGTGCCACTACCCACAAACTTCATCTTCTCATACTCTTTATTTTGATCAGGTCAATCTGTGTATCATCTGCACTTGCATGTATTAGGTGGGAGACAGATGAATTGGCCACCTGGTTGAGGTTTGAAAGTTAACTCTTATTAAATTTTAGTTGCCTATTTTCTGATGAATCTCATGGATATTTTTTCTTCAAGAGTTGTAATTTTAAAATTTCCATATAAATAATCTAGCAACAAGGGATAGTTCAGTTTGGTTAAATGATTATTCAGCGGTAGATTATTGATAATTAAATAAAAAAAGTTAAACGCTCTTGTTACGAGGAAAATCTAACCTTTGTTTGGTCGTGAATAGTATTTGAAAACAATATTTGGCTCTTGTCATGACACACATTAACTTGTCATGGTTTTGTATTGTAGTTGAATTTTTCTGTGGTCATGAACAAAGTGGCTCTATTTTGTTGCAATGATGCAAAACACTCGTGGCTCTATTTTGTTGCAATAAAATATATAAATATAAATTTCCATGGCAAGATCAATATGCAAATATTTAAACTAAAATGAAATCATCTACTCATGTACACCAAATATTCTTTTCTTTTATTCTCCCTGTCGTTGCATTGTTTGGGCCCCGGGCCCATAACGCAAAGAACACGATTCGTTTTATTGTGCAAAGAAGGCACTACCCCTCTTTTTCTTCAATTTGGATTTGATTGCCTTCACTGTTACAACTTAAAACCATTCTTTTTAGATGAACTGACGTACAAATCTTTTCATCACGATTGAAGTGAGTCATATCTTTTTTGTTTTGGAATTCATGCTAATTATTTACCTGTTAATCTAAATTCACTCGATCCAACTCAAATACATTAGTTTAGATTTTTCATTAAATATTTGTTTGAAAATTTAACACAACATTTAAGATTTTGACTCAGTCCCACGTTGCTCATTTTAGTTTTGCAAAATAAATAAATATACAAATCTGACTTATGCCTTATGCCATAAGAGCAAAAGTTGATGCCTTCATCAAGCTGTCTTATTTGCCACTTACCCAATTCAAGCTACGAGCTCAAACAAAACTTTTGGAGTGCACTTAACTAAATTTGTTATTTAATTATTTTGTATAGGTTTCCACCATGTCATACAAGATGCCAAGAATTTTCTTATTTTTATTTTAATGCTAAAGTATATGCAGAATTTTTATGTTATTTTCTTGTTGGTCCCTCAGTGGATGTCTCTCAAATAAGTGAAAAGAAATACTTTTTTAAAGCAAAGATCTTCGTAGTTCTTCTACAAGGACGATCGTGGAGAACATCAGTGATTCTTTAACGGGAAAAGATTGACAGATACACCGTGTGTTATTTCCTTTCCAAATTCCTTTTTCTTACTTACATAGCTTCACCTTCTACTAGTTCTTTTTCCTGTGTCTCTTTCCCTCTTTTTCTCACTCGTTGCTTGTTTTGGACCATCTTCATTTCTCTTTCCTCGCCTTCTCGCTTCGTGCTTCTTCATTTTATTCTTTGCGTTATTGCCCAGCTTTCTTTTCTTTCTACTTCATATTTCGCTTCCTCTCTTTATTAGTTATTGAAGCTAAATGTGGCTTCTAAAGAATCATAATATTTATTTTATTTAACAAAAGGTTGACCCACTGCAAGTTAAAGGATCAACAGTTTCGTGTAGGATGAACGAACTAGTTCATTCTCTTAGTTCCAAAATGACCAGTGAAAAACTCATCAGGTTCGCTTTTCAGAAATTCAGCAAAAGAAAACTTCATGGCAGCACTTACAGAAGCTCAAATTGGAGAGATATTATGAAGAAAGAGTTAACCAGTGAAGAACAAAAGGAAAGAGACTTAGTTTGCATATACAAAGTCCCATCAAACATGCACCAAGTCGAACCCAAAGCATACAAACCCAGCAACATCTCAATTGGTCCTTATCATCATGGAGCACCCCACTTGCAAGACATGCAAGTGCTCAAGACACAGTTCTATTGCCGACTCTTCAACTCAAACGATTCCGGTGAAGCCAAACTAGATGAGGCCTTCAAGTTCCTTGAGGAACAAGAAACCAATGTTCGAAGATGTTACATGGACAAAATCAATTTGAACAGCGACGAGTTTCTACAAATGATGCTTGTTGATGGCGCTTTCATTGTTCAGCTCTTGAAGGATCTATCGACATGTGAATTCCAACAAATCCCTTGTCTGAGTAGGTGGATGATACCCATAATTCGCCGCGAGTTGATTATGTTAGAAAACCAGCTTCCTCTGTTTGTTTTGAGCAAGTTGTTTGAGTTAACAAATAATTCTACAACTTCACAACCGCACTCGAGTTTCAAAGCACTTGCTCTTCGATTCTTTTACCCTTTGCTGCTGGTGGACTCGGACAATGTTCCAGAATGGGAAAAAGCTGATGAGTTAAGAGGGCATCACGTTCTTGATCTTCTAAGGTCCAGCATTAGGCCGAAACTCGAGGGAGAAAAACCAAGAGGGATCCAACGTCACATGGTTCGTTCTATAACTGAGCTGATGGAGGCTGGCGTGAAGATCAAAACAGATGAGTACAGGCAATTGCTTGACATAAGCTTTGAGAAAAAGTGGGGTTTGGCAATGAGAGAACTCACAATTCCTCGTTTGAATATCAATGATCACAGAGGAACTGTGTTTCGTAACATAGTGGCATTTGAGAAGTGCCACAAGGAATGTAACCCTGATGTTACAACCTATTTGTTCTTCTTCAATGGACTAATCAACTCGCCGGAGGATGTGGCTCTTCTTCACTACAAAAGGGTGCTTCACCATTCTCTTGGCAATGACAACACCGTTTCTGAACTAATTAACAACATTACCAAAGAAATTATTCGCGACAAGAATGAGTCATACTTGCACAGAGTTGTCAATGATGTTAATTTGTACTTTAATTCCTTGTATGCGAGAAAAAGAGCTTCCTTGGTGCATCACTATTTAACTAGCTGGGTAGTGGGGGTGTCAACTATTGGTGCATTGTTGGCACTTTACTTGACTTTCATACAAACTGTGTTTGGTTTTGCGGGAGCCTTTAAAGATTTGGAAAACAAAAACTTCATATATCTCTTAGTAGATGCATTGTGTATCCCAGCTCGCGGTGCTACCACCAGCAGGGAAGTTGATACTACATCTGAAGATGCTGCAACAAACTCAAAAGGGTAATCACAGTTCTAATTTGGGAGAACTCTGTAGGAAAATTCGAAGTTGATCAGGAGGTTCTTCTGGGTTGAATAAGTACTTCACCAATGATAAACAGAAGAAAACGAACAATGGGATTATTTCATACATGATTTTTTTAAAACTATTTTTTCTGCACATCCTGTTCCTTTCTTATTTTTCTTTTCTTTACATCACTTGCTACATTTTTCTCATTTTCTTTTCTTTTTATTCTGTTAAGAAACACTTCGCTTGGTTCCTACAAATAGGAGTGCATAGGCTGAGTGCCTTTTGTGAATGTTGAAAAGATTTGTATTTCCTTGATTTTCATGAAGAGTACAGAGTGAGTATACATTGCAAAGGTTCTTGAACTTCTCAGCTGTGTTATTTTCCCTTAAATCTAACTGTCCTGTCACAGATAAATTACGCGTCAGAGTCATTGATTAAGATAAATAGATTGCGAGAATGAAGACAAACTTTTAAACTTACTATTTAGAGTAAGTAGATCCCCTCCCTCCCGCTCTCTCTCTCTATAGGAAATGCATAACAATGTGAAAGAACAAGACATACTGGTTAGAAAAATACATGTTGTGATGTTCAAGCATAATAAGACAATTAAAGATGCTTAGTACAAAAAATGGTACATTGGAACATATAAATCCATCCATGTATTGTATTATTATGCTATCACACTTTCACATTGCAATAAAGAAAGAAAAGCAAAAAATAGAGGGTTTAATTACTAATCATATTTATTATTTAGTAAGAGCGAAAGAAAATCCAAAACTTTTTATTTTCGTTGAAAATTTAGTAAAGCAATAAACAAGTACGTTAAGTTGGAGTTCTTTGGCTCTCTTTCGTATGGGACCGGACCAGTTGAAGTGCGTTGGTTGCACCTTAGCGTGTGTAAGAATAACTGGGTGCAGTTGCAGCCGGCGAAGCTATAAAAGAAAACAATTTGTGGAACTTTCAATGAAATTGCTTATAAAACCCACCCCAGGACGCTCCAACATGCATGAGTATGATTTCAATATGAACCTTAGCACCTAAGCCATCACTTATGTATACATAATTTTTTCAAGGGTTAATTAAAGTTTTGTCTCTCCTCTTTTTTAAAATTTCGATTCTAATCTTTTAAATATATTTCTTTTATTTTAGAATTTATAAAATTTTCTATCTTTTCTTTTAATCTCTCTAGTTAATATTTTTATAACTGGTTAAATAAGTATTATTTTATTATCAATTTTTTATTACTAAAATAATTTATTTTAACCACTCTAAAATGTTTCTGATTTAATTACTTAATGAAAAAGTTAAAGAGTAAAAAACAATGAAGAAAAGTTCTATAAAAATTAAAACAAAAAGAAAACATTTAAAAGACTAAAAATTAATGTATCACATGGACATATTTCACAATTATTTATCTAAAATCAATGACGTATGAAACAATTTTTAAATGTTAATACGTAGAAAGTAAGACCGGATAAAGTAAAACATATCTTAAAGACTTTGCGATCTAAAAACTTTATCAATGAAATATTATAAATCACGTAACAACCATTGGATGAACTTAACAAGATGCCTCGCAAATCAATAATCATTTTTTAGTTTTATATGTGGACTATATATTATTTTTTTAGTGTATGGGTCCTCGTCTCGTAAATAAATATTATAGAAAAAATTACACTGGTACTTCTTATATTTTTGTACCATTTTATAAAATTATTCTTATAATTTAAGTATTAATTATTCTTTATAAAAATTTTAAAATAATTCTTAAAAATAGGAAAATACTGATATATATGGTGAGATTCCAAGAAGCTTATATATACAATTAATAGAAAGAGATGGCATTAGATCTTACACACTATAACAACCACTTATGAATATGAAATTAAGTGTGTGTCAAAACACTAAACAAATTAAAGAATGACTTTTTTTCTTTTTAATTTATGAACGAAAAATGCATATTTCATCATCGGGATAATATCTGTAGTATAAACTTTAAGATATGCGAAAATGAAAAGTTTTAATCTTAAAAATTATAAATCTAAAAAAATAAACTCTTGATTGATCAATATATAATTTTTAAAATATATATATATATATATATATATATATATATATATATATATATATATATAGAGAGAGAGAGAGAGAGAGAGAGAGAGAGAGAGAGAGAGAGAGAGGGTTTATGAATTGTATGCATGACAAAAGCAAAATGACGTTCTAAGATGATGTCATACTTTATATTAATATACTTTGAACTTGGGTTAGGAATTCTTAATAGAATTTTAGTATCATTCAACACAAATGATTAACTGTTTTTTATACAGTCACATGTTAATTCAAAAATCAAAGGTAAATTCCTTTTTTTTTTTTCTTCTTATACATGGCGCATAACTTAAGGTTTAAAACAATAAAAATTTTATGTGTAAATGAAAATATTATTAAATTTATATGAATACACGTAACAAAATTAATAATCTTAATACTTAAAGGGATTTGAGAAAAATAAAATACTTAAAAAGACTAAAGTAACATACTAAACACAACATTCTATTAGCATCAAAATACTTTCACATAATATCTTAATTAATTCATTTAAATAAATAAAACATTACATTGGTTAATTAACATAATATTTGTTTTGAGGGTAATTAACAAAATATTACTTCAGCATGTAGCATGTTTAAAGCAGGGTGTTAAAGAAGAAATTAATGGCAAAGAAGTGTTGCTTATAGTTAATTTAAATAGTAATAATAGTAAATAATATCAAGTGGTCATGCCTGGGTGTCACTGTTATTTATTTATTCATTAGTTAATTTACTGATTATTAGGTTCCAAAAAATTGGTCCCACAAACACGTGTCTCCGTTTCTTTGGATTTTTGCAAACCTAATCTCTTAGAAATAAGCACACTCTTTGATAGTTGACTCCTTTTTTAGTTTTCCATCTATCAATAACAGGTGATTAAACTATTTATAGTATTTTCTAGTTCAACTAAATTGAGTAGAACAAATTTTATTAACATTTTAAGAAAATACTTTTGAAACACATTTATATGAGAAGGTAAATTTTTTTTAAAAAAATATAGTAAACAAGTTCAAATATAATATTAATTATCTATTGTTAAAATAATAAAATTATACTTTATTATGAATTTTTTTTTAAGTATATATATATATATATATATATATATATATATAATGTTTTAGATCTTTACAGTGATGTTTTTATAATTTCTATATTTATTAGTGGTATAAAAAAGTTATATATTTATTATATAATATATTGAAATAAAATTGTAATAATTTTGATTGAACAATAATATAAAAATATTTATATATGTTTTGTTTCTTGAAATTCAAGGTTTCTCCCATTATAGTCTTGGTAAAAGAAATATCAAATTTATAGTGATAATTATATATAATTTTTATGTCTTGAAAAAAATCAAAATTTTAAAAATTAAAGTGATAGAGTGGCATCATAATATATGTAATTAGGCTTTGTCAGTGATAGTACAACTTCACGTTTTTTTTTTCCTATGTTGTACCTTTGTAATCATTTCAGAAACATACAGTTATTTTTTAAATTTTATTCATTGACTCGACTCAGTCAAGGCCTAACAAATGTCTGCCATGAATTTATGAATTCACCTATTTCACTTGGACTCTTGTTCACCAACCATAACACTTTACTAACATCTCTGTCTCTCTGCACATCAATTTTGCAATTTATAACCAAAACCAATGACGCTGCATAATAGAACAAGTGAAAACTTTCTCAATTTTTGCAAGGTAATTCAATCTTATTCTTCACTTGCTTCTCTCTCCCTTTTGCACTACTTCTTCTCAACCAAATTCCTCTATTCTTTTTACTGCTTATTATTTTTTTAATTAAAACAGCTTTCCAGAAATCTAATATTTTCGCTGAATACTGATTATAAGGTACTGTATTTATCCATCTATTATAATATTCCCACTTATTAAGGAAAATGAAAATATATCAAGACATTTTTTAAAGTATTATTAGAAACATGATTTAAAGATCTATCTCAATAATATAATACCGGTGAATTAAGTGAGGGTAGGTCACTTTCTAAGTGTTCTCAATTTAAATTTATTGTATTCTTTACTTTTTTTAATCAATGTATTTCTTTTTTTATATTAATTTTACTTCGCTTATAATATAATATATAATTAATCAATTATATAGAATATATATATATATATATATATATATATTATATTTTATAACAGGTTAGTTATAATTATTTTTTTCGTGTTATTGGCTAGCTTTCTTTTCTTGAACTTCATATTTCACTTGCTTTCTTTATTAGTTATTGAAGCTTCTAAATAATCTTAATATTAATTTATTTTAACAGTGGACTTGAATACAAAAGGTTGACCCACTGCAAGTAGAAAGGATCAAGAGTTTCGTGTAGGATGAAACAACTAGTTCATTCTCTTAGTTCCAAAATGACCAGTGAAAAACTCATCAGATTCGCTTTTCAGAAGTTCAGCAAAAGAAAACTTCATGGCAGCACTAACAGAAGCTCAAATTGGAGAGATATCATGAAGAAAGAGTTAACCAGTGAAAAATCAGGCGAAAAAGACTTAGTTTGCATATACAAAGTCCCACCAAACATGCACCAAGTCGAACCCAAAGCATACACACCCAACAACATCTCAATTGGTCCTTATCATCATGGGGCACCCCACTTGCAAGACATGCAAGTGCTCAAGACACACTTCTATCGCCGACTCTTCAGCTCAAACGATTCCAGTGAAGCCAAACTAGATGAGGCCTTCAAGTTCCTCGAGGAACAAGAAACCAACGTTAGAAGATGTTACATGGACAAAATCAATTTGAGCAGCGACGAATTTCTACGGATGATGCTAGTTGATGGCGCTTTCATTGTTCAGCTCTTGAAGGATCTATCGATGTGTAAATTCCAACAAATCCCTTCTCCGAGTAGGTGGAAGATACCCATAATTCGCCGCGAGTTGATAATGTTAGAAAATCAGCTTCCTATGTTTGTTTTGAGCAAGTTGTTTGAGTTAACAAGTAATTCTACACCTTCACAACCACACTCGAGTTTCGAAGCACTTGCTCTTCGATTCTTTTACCCTTTGCTGCTGGTGGACTCAGACAATGTTCCAGAATGCGTGAAAGCTGATGAGTTAAGAGCGCATCACGTTCTTGATCTTCTAAGGTCAAGCATTAGGCCTAAACTCGAGGGAGAAAAATCCAGAGGGATCCAAAGTCACATGGTTCGTTCTATAACTGAGCTGATGGAGGCTGGTGTGAAGATCAAAACAGATGAGTCCAGGCAATTGCTTGACATAAGCTTTGAGAAAAAGTGGGATTTTGCAATGAGAGAACTCACAATTCCTCGTTTGAACATCAGTGATCACAGAGGAACTGTGTTTCGTAACATAGTGGCATTTGAGAAGTGCCACAAGGAATGCAACCCTGATGTTACTACCTATTTGTTCTTCTTCAATGGACTAATCAACTCGCCGGAGGATGTGGCTCTTCTTCACTACAAAGGTGTGCTTCACCATTCTCTTGGCAATGACAAAACCGTTTCTAAACTAATCGACAACATTACCAAAGAAATTGTTCGCGACAAAAGTGAGTCATACTTGCACGAAGTTGTCAATGATGTTAATTCGTACTTTAATTCCTTGTATGCGAGAAAAAGAGCTTCTTTGGTGCATCACTATTTAACTAGCTGGGTAGTAGGTTTGTCAACTATTGGTGCATTGTTGGCACTTTACTTGACTCTCATACAGACTGTGTTTGATTTTGCGGTAGCCTTAGAAGAGTTGGAAAAGAAAAACTTTAGATCTCTCTTAGTAGATGCACTTTTTATCCCAGCTCGCGGTGCTACCACTAGCAGGGAAGTTGAAACTACATCTGAAGATGCTGCAACAAACTCAAAAAAGTAATCACAGTTCTCATTTGGGAGAACTCTGCAGGAAAGTTCGAAGTTGATCAGGAGGTTCTTCTGGGTTGAATAAGTACTTCACCAATGATAAACATAAGAAAGCAACAATGGGATCATTTCATATATGATAATCGTTATTTTTCTTTTGTCTACAGCGCTTGCTACATTTTTCTCATTTTCTTTTCTTTTTATTCTGTTAAGAAACACTTCGCCTGGATCATCAGAGACCTTGGTTCCTACAAATAGGAGGGTATAGGCTGAGTGCCGTTTTATGAATTGTTTGGAATGTACCTTTGGATGTTGTAGATTTTGTGGAAGCTGTGAGGATGTTTTAATTTGAATAACTTAAGATACTCTACTAAATTTGTCATTAGTTATCAGTGGATTATTCATTTCTTAATTTTTAGCTAAGTCAGTTGAGTTAGTTATCTCTATACGTATTTAAAAAGTTTTGCATTCAAATAAAATTTTCCCGTAGAAATATTTCTCTACTTTTAAACTCTATCTTATCTTTTTGTTTCCTTTATTTCTTAAAACCTACGTGAATGTTGAAAAGATTTGTATTTCCTTGATTTTCATGAAGAGTACAGAGTGAGAAAATATTGCAAAGGTTCTTGAAAACCAGAGCCAGTTCGTGGTTGATCCTCTCAGCAGTGTTATTTTCCCTTGAATCTAATGTCCGGTTACAGATAAATTACGCGTCAGAGTCATTGATTAAGATAAATAAATTGTGATATCGAAGACAAACTTTTAAACTTACTATTAGAGTAAGTAGATCCCTCCCTCCCCCTCTATCTCTCGAAAATGCATAACAATGTGAAAGAACAAGACACACTGGTTTAAAAAATGTATGTTGTGATGTTCAAGCATAATAAGACAATTAAAGATACTTAGTACAATTGATGGTGTACTGGAAGATATAAATCCATCTATGTACTGTATTATTATGCTATCACACTTTCACATTGCTAAAAAGAAGGAAAAGCAAAAAATAGATGGTTTAATTACTTATCATATTTAGTAAGAGGGAAAGAAAATCCAAAACCTTTCTTTATGTTGAAATTTTAGTATAGCAATAACTTGGTGCAGTTGCAGCAGGTGAAAGGTATAAAAAAACAATTGGTTTTTCCATCATTGTTATAAATTTGTGGAACTTTCAATGAAATTGCTTATAAAACTTCAAGGCCGTCAAGATGACGCTCCAACTTGCATGAGCAAGAGTTGAATTAAAACCTTAGCACCTAAACCATCACCTAGCTGTTATATAATATTCGTTGTCAATGACTATTTTACTTTGGTCTTCTATTATTCATTTTTTACCAAATCAAAGCAAGAAAACAAAGAAAAGAAGAACCTAGGCTTAATTTGAAAGCATTCTAGCAAATCCAAAAGAATTAAAGCTGGTATTCATTTATCTGTCATGTGACATTCTACTCCCTTATCTGAACTTGTTACAAACTCTGATTTTTCCAGTTTATTTTTAACTCTTTTTCTCTTTTTCTTTCCTGTAACCTTGTTGATTTAGGTGTAGTGACAGAAATATCCAGCAGGCACTAGCACTTTGTCTCTCCGTTAATTTGGGAATTCAGTACATTGCATCTCTTTAATTATCTTGTTTTTTCTGCGTTTTTTGTCTCTCAGTTATTTCAAAAACAGAAGGGTGTAGGCAAAGAAAAAAAATGTCAGACAACAAAGCTCCTCGAATATAGTATGATGCTTTTGTTAGCTTCAGGGGTGAGGATATTCCCCACGGATTTATCAGGACTTTATTAATAATTAAACATATTTTTTTCTTTTCACATTTTATAATTGATTGACTAGTTGTCCGCGTATTGCAGTTGTCTATCAAATATTTTTCTTTCTTGCCCATTTAATTGACACTTTTGAAATGAAGAAAATACATGCCTTTATTGATGATAAGCTTGAGAGGGAGATGAAATATGGCTATCACTTGTTCAAGCAATTAAACAATCATTTATTTCATTGATCATATTCTCACAAGACTATGCTTCTTTGTGTTGGTATTTATATATATTGAAAAATATGCACTCTATTTGACTAAAGCAATGAAATATTTATAAATCATGTAACAACCATCGGATTAACATACACGATGCCTTGCAAATGAATAATCATTTTTTAATTTTATTTGTGGACTGTCATATATGAGAAAGAAATGTGAAAATAATGAAAAACTGACAGGGAAAAATGATCTAAAAGGAGAATTACAATATATTGCTAGTGATACCATACAACTGCATTATTCAGCAAATGACCAAATTAAGAAACTTCAATATTATTCAAAACATAATGATACAATACAAGAGAAGCGTATGAAACAAAAGGCAGACACACAGCACTCATGAATGGGTCTTATTTAGTATATTTAGCACACAGATGGACTATAATAATAAATAAGCACAATGCATATATAGTTTGCACGTGTGCCTATTAATTATAGTCCGTGACCCATGAAATATGAAACAAAATTACAGTACATATATATTTTTGTGATATGATTAGGAGTAATATATTTATAGATTTACTCCAAACTGATTAATTAATCATGTCCAGTGATGAGGAGGTTTTGTGCTCGTTTCTCAACATAGAAAGGGAGTTCAGAATCCTTGGAGTCATCAGCATCCAAAACAAAAATTCCACGGAGTGAACCTGTTCCAATGAGGTTTTTGGAACTGTCAAAGAAGACCTCCAGTGAAATATTATCCTTGTCCTTTGGATCAGTGCTGAATCCTGCCACGAGCTTTTTAACGTCAAAGAAGTCAATTAGATTGTTGTGAATATTTAAGAAATCTTCCGGAGTGGACACCTTCTCATTGTAGTACTGGTAATTGACCCATTTAATGTAATCTTTCTTATCCTTGTACAATTTTGTGTAGTAAGACAAGACATGTTTCGAGGGAGCAATGGATACCTCGAGTCCATTGATGTTCTTGAGGTCATCTATTACTTTCCCAATGCAGTGTGCAAAGTCATCAGATTCAATGCCCTCATAGGCAATATCAATGCCATCAATAACAGTAATGCCACCAGACTGGTCACTATTCTTGTAGTCATGTAAGATGATTTCTCTGAGTGAAGCTTTGGCATTTTCAATCCACAAGTCTCTGTCTTCAGGATTGAATGCAGGAGAATTTGTGCTTCGACCTCCAATGCTTATGAACACCTTCACATTCTTATGATCTCTCTTCAACTTTTGGATAGTGTCAACACTGAAGTTATTGGCACTCCAAGTTGCTCGAAATTTTCCCTTGCCTTTTTTGGTCACTTGGTTGTAGTCTTCTTTGGCAAAGGCCAGAATGAAATGGAATTCTGAGATTTCAGACCTGATGATTTCATAGGGGAAACCACCATATTTTTCTGTGGCTGATTTGGAACCAATGTATTCACGAAAAATGTTTCCCTGAACTGTGCTATTCAAAGCCATTTTGGGTGACAATTGAATAGGAAATATATTTGTGTTACTATCTCTTGGTTTTGTTTGGGTTGGATAGTGTTGTGATCTACAATGTCCAACACTTATGTCTATTTATAGATCAAGCTACGGAATTAATAATTATTTAATACATTATTATTGTGTAAAATATTTGAAATAATTTGAATAAGTAAAGTAAAGGAAGATAACTAATTATAAAATATGGGAAAGAAATATATGTATGTATAAACTGTGAAAACAGATAAACACTGTATATTCTATGAGTAAGTTGACTGGTTAGCTTAGTTATGAAATAAATTTATATTGTAGTTAACTGTAAAATAAAATTGTATTATTAATCATAAGTGTCACATGTATTACAATCGACTACGAAATAAAATTGCATTATTGTATACCTTTTGTCGGCATATAATAATTAATTAAACCATTACATTATCTGCTTACGTGAGATTGCTTTTGTCATACATTGAATTATATTGTTTAACTTCTTAATTTCTTGTTACAATCTTTTATTAGAAATAATATATACATAAGTCTTATATTAAATTTTGTATTTATTGTTAAACCTGGTCTGTGATATTCATAATAGTTATTAGCAACTAATAAATATTACATATATCATATCACCTTTCGTTCACACGGTGGTTGTTAAAGTGTTTCATCAGATCTTGTGCCACCTGTGTGTGTATATATTAATCAAGTCAACTTTATTATTCAGAATATTATCCTCTCAATTCTACATGTCTTACATTTAATGTAGGAAATATATATAAATATATATAATATTATGGTCAATACCATATATGTATAATTAAATATCTGTATAGTTCCCAAATCATGATTCATTTGCAGACGTTGTTAAGTACTAGTTAAATTAATTAACATCCCCATCGTTTGCCACTCTTTTGAAAATTAAAGACGGGATATATATAAAATTTTATTTGCTGATAAAAAATGCGTGTTGAAAATTGCATAAATAAAAAATATTATCTGAATGATGAAATATACATTATTCAAACAAAAATTTAAAAATCTATTATTCCTTATGTTCACACAGTGGTTGTTAATTAAGTATGTTTGATCTTCATGTTAGTTGTTTGTATTAATTTTATGTATATATAAAGTTATTTCTTACTATTGATATTATTTCTTTTTGAAAATATATATTGAAAGTTCATTTATGAATGAAAAGGAAATTAATATTTTAAAAGAGATAAGATGTTAAGAAAAAGCATAGAAAACTTGTTAAAAAATACTATTCAAAATATATTTGTTAAATTATTTTAATTGAAGATTTTTACAAGCAGAAAAAGTATGCAAAGGCATCACAACAATGATAACAAAATTATTCTCATTCAAAATAATTATTCTATTTTGTTATAAAAAAGATTAGCTCATTTGTGAGAGATGTTGATATTATCTTAATGATGATTTATATATTGTTTACTCATAAATTTAAAAATTATTATTCCTTAATTACGTTCACACATGGTTGTTACATAATATAATATGCAGAATTGTTCCTATTAAATTAATATAGAAATATATTTGCTATTAAATGGACAATTTGTTTTAAGAAAATGTGTATTGCAGGTTAATATAAGAATAAAAATGAAAAATACACCATTAGAAATTTATTGATTAGACGTAGAATTTGCTGTAAATTATATATAAAAATTCACATTTGGTAAAGATCCAAAAACACCTGAAGCTCAATTGTGTTTTAAAACAAATTTACAAGCCTTCTTTTTGTATTATTAAAAAAAATAGACGGTTTAAGATCAAATGAAAAGAAATAAATTTTTAACAAAGACGAAGAAAACAACGTAACAACCACGTTAGTGAATATATTTCATTTTAACTAAGACTTTGTCCAATTTTTTATTAATATACTAAGATTTTATCATTAATGAGTTGAGTATTAAATATTCTTTAACTCTAACCACGTCAGTCTAATTAAAATATTATTTAAAAAATAGTTTTTTTAAATTAAACGTATTTATATATTATTTAAATTTAGTCTCTTCAAGTTATTAATATTTAAATATTTTTTGAATATAACTTTCTCGTGTTAAAATTACTTAAAATAGATTTATAAGAAAAGATTTACTATATTTAAGAGTTTACTTGAAATAGATTTATAAGAAAGGATTTGTCCATGACTTAGCTTAGTTTATAAAGAAAATATTAGGACTTAATGTTCTTAGTAATAGTAAATACAGTGTGTTCATGAACTTATATCTTTAAATTTGATCTTTTATATAGAAGAAGTTGAAAGATAACCTTTAAAGAAAATTACTATAAAAGAATTTTTTTTTCCGACAAAGTTGAGCACAACATTCTTAAATATTTAATACAATAATAAAAATTAGTCATTTCAAGTGCAAGAAGTTATTGATACAATTTAAAAAAACAAATTTATTTTCTGCAACATATCCTTGACGCATAGAAATGCTTTTTTACTTTGCTTGATTACGTAGTATGCATTGTTAGTATTAAATTAATATGAAGATATTTTCTTCTATATGGACAATTAATTTTGAACAATATATATTTGTGCCGACTGTGTGTGAATATATTAGTCAATTTTATTCAGATTATTAACCTCTCAATTCTACATGTAATACATTTAATGTAGGAAATATTATATATATATATATATATATATATATATATATATATATATATATAATACTATGGTCAATACCATATATGTATGATTAAACATCTATATAATTCCCAAATCATGATTCATTTGCAGACGTTGTTAAGTATTAGTTAATGATATCCCCGTCCTTTGCCACTACTTTGCAAATTAAAGAAGGGATATACATAAAAATTTACTTGCTGATAAAAAAATGTGTATTGAAAATTGCATAAATAAAAAATATTATCTGAATGATGAAATATACATTATTCAAACAAAAATTTAAAAATCCATTATTCCTTATGTTCACACCGTGGTTGTTACTTGTAAGTTAGATCTTCATGTTAGTTGTTTGTATTAATTTTATGTATATATAAAGTTATTTCTCACTATTGATATTATTTCTTTTTGAAAATATATACTGAAAGTTCATTTAGGAATGAAAAGGAACTTAATTTATTAAAAGAGATAAGATGTTAGGAAAAAGCCAAGAAAACTTGTTAAAAAATACTCTTAAAAACCTTTTTGTTAAAAAATAAATTTAAATTATTTTAATTGAAGATTTTTACAAGAAAAAAAAAGTATGCAAAAGCATCACAACAATAATAACAAAATTATTCTCATTCAAAATAATTATTCTAATTTTGTGGGAGATGTTGATTATCTGGATGATGAAATTATATGTTGTTTACTCACAAATTTAAAAATTATTATTCCTTACGTTCACACATGGTTGTTACACAGTTTTGCTAGTTGTTCGTATTAAATTAATACATAGACAATTTGTTTTAAACAATATATATTGTAAGTTAATATATGAACGAAGATGAAAAATATACTACTAGAAATTTATTGATTACACATAGAATTTGCCTTAAATTATTTATAAAAATTTACAAAAGTTTGTAAATATTTAAAACACAATAAAATGGTTGAATTATATTTTTTTAAAAAAATTACAAATCTTTTTTCATTAAAAAACTGAGTCAGACGAAAATTGTTTTTGTTAAGATGAAAAGAAAGTGTTGTTTAACACGGACAAAGAATAATATAGCCAAAAACAAATAGAGTAATATGAGACTAAAATATTTATCTTTGTTGATCTTAATTAAGATTATGTTTAATTTTTTTTACAATATATTAAAATTTTATTGTTAATGATTAGAGGTTCAAAATATTCTTTTATCTTAATCATCCCATAATAATATAAGTATTATATAAAAAATAATTTCTTGATGCTAAATAATATTATTTAGACTCAAACTTTTTAAACTATTAACATTAGATATTTTCGGAGTAGAATCTCCTCATATTAAATATCATTTAAAATAAATTTACAAAAATAATTGACTTACTTTAAGAGAATCCACCTCTTCACTCAGAAGAATTTACTAATTAAGTCCGTGCAAGACTAAGATTAGTTCACAAACCAAAAATATTAAAACTTATTGATTGCCCATTTGATGTCTTTAAATTTGAGTTTTTATATAAAAGAAGTTGAGAGGTAACTGTTAGATAAAAACTAATAAAAAAGAAAATCTTCTTTTTCTGACAAAGTTGAACATAACATTCTTGAGCTTTTAATTCAGTGGCAAGAAAACATGCTAGTCATTTCGAGTACAGAGCAAAACATATTCGGTTCTGTAACAGAACCCTGCAACAGGGATATTCTTATTGACCTTTGTTAATTACATAATAATATGCAGAATCTAAATGTTAGTTGTTGGTATTAAATTAGTATATAAAGATATTTGCTACTACATGGACAATTTGTTTTAAACAATATATATTGCAATTTAATGAAGGAATGAAGATGAAAAATACACTATTAGAAATTTATTAATTACATATGGCATTTGTTGTAAGTTATGCATAAAAATCCGCTGAAAAAAGAAGTTTCTCGTTAAATTTCATGAAAAAAATCCACAGGTAATACCTTCATGGATAACCCTTCCTAGTTATTTTTCATACTGAGTATATTATCATCAGTATTATAATCCTTAAATTTTATGTTTATATTTAGATAAAATAATTAAGAAATTATAAAAAATAAGAGACTTATCATTATTTAAATGTAAAAGATTAATATGACAACACAATTAAATACCTAAAATCTTATATTCTTAATAAGTACCTGATAATTTCCTCATTAATAAATGGAAAATTTGTGGCTTGAGATGCCAAGTCTGTGAAAGAGTTTCAATATTTTGTAATTAAGAAGCGTAAGATGATAAACTAGATTTTTAGCTTCAGGTGAATAGTTTGAAGAGTCCACTTTCCTTTCACTGTTTGTAATTATATACATTCATTCAAAGAAGCTGGACCATTCCCATTTTAAAGGGATCAAATATGGCCCACAGAAATTGAATAAGCACCAATGTTATGGAAGTGTGACCACAAAAAAACACCATATATATAATATCTTAATATCTTTTATTATAAGAATTTTCATGCTCACTTATAAATTAAAGACTTTCCGTTGACTAAAAGTAGCAATATGCAATTATTTCAAATATGCAATAGCTTCCTTTACAGATATGTTCCAACCAAAGACATTTTGTGTTTCCGCTGTGTGTGGAAATCCTAAGATTGCAAAACATAAACAAAAACTTGGTGTCTCTTCCTCCAACGGCTCCTAGTTCTGTTCCAAGACTTTTCCTTGAGGTAAGAATCTAGTGCTTTTTTTTTTTCTCTTATCATTAATCTGATTATTTGCTGAGTTCTTCTTATATAGTTTTTTCTTCACCATCATCTTGATACGCTTTAACTCATCAATCTTTTGCTTCCTGCTTCTTCTATTTCCCACCTCCTTCATTCAATTCTTGAAATGAAAATATTTTTGTTAACACTCGAAATACGTTCAGGTTCAGGTTCCGAATTAGTAACCAAATAAGCATATGTTTTAAGGTGTGTGTGTGTGTGGCGAAGACTTGAAATTTTAAGTCAGTAGGAAGATTATAAAATAATTGAAGTTGTGTTTCATGAAAGAGAGTGCGGACTCACTGGCTTCACACACAAAAACTGACACGTTTAGAGTTGATAAATAAGAAACAGACATGAGGGGCAGCCACCTTTGCCGTATTTATTGTCCTGTTCCATGAAAGGGTACCCCACATCAACGTTTCTCTAACATCATTCGTCATTTCAGTTCCAACTTCCAATCATGTTACTTTATAAAGTTGTTATTTTTGCTTCTTTAACTCATTGGCATGCGTTGTTTTTCTTATTCATAAATAAAACCAGTCTTATCAACAACACTGAAAATATTTAACAAGTTAAACAATAATATTAATTAACCAATTATTGGACTACAGTAGCATCATCACCATCACATTCAGAGGTTGTTCCTATGGCTGCTGCTGAATTTGCAAGCACTTCCATTGAGTTAACAACATTATCATCACCACAACCACATGTGGTTCAGATTGTTTCTGCTCAACCTCCACACCCTTCCAAACACTTATTGCAAGATAGAAGTACTCTTTCTCTTTCCAATATTATTTTTTATATGTGTATATACTTGTGCTAAGTTTAGCTGAAGGGTATTTTGCACTTGAATTTGTTCAGGAGAATTCTTAGAGAAATGTGTACCCCTTTACAAGCTAGCACTGAGAGGTGACTGGAATGCAGCAAGGCGCATGATAGATGAAGACAGTAGTCTATTAAATGCTGCTATAACAAAGGAATTGGGGACACTGCTTCATGTTGTGGCAGGAACAGAACATGTTCACTTTGTCAATCAATTGCTTAAATTACTGAACCAGGAAGATCTGGAACTGAAAGATTTCAA
This sequence comes from Hylodesmum podocarpum, assembly GCA_026586105.1. Taxonomy (NCBI): domain Eukaryota; kingdom Viridiplantae; phylum Streptophyta; class Magnoliopsida; order Fabales; family Fabaceae; genus Hylodesmum; species Hylodesmum podocarpum. Next base: position 1,254,324 of record JALJEV010000493.1, on the reverse strand, counting down.
TGGAAACACAGCATTTTGCATTGCTGCTGCATCTGGAAACCTACAAATTGCTGCTATGATGATCAAGAAAAATGAAAGCCTACCCAAAATCCGGGGTGCAGAAGAGGCCACTCCTCTTTACATTGCTGTGTTGCAGGGGAAAGTTGACATGGCAAGGCATCTCTATGCTCTCACTACCCAAATTTTGGAAGAACATGATTGGAATATACTGTTCTTCCTTTGCATCAAGAATGATTTGTATGGTCAGTAATTGCCCTTAGTTCCTCCTTCATTTCGTTAACATTTATTTATCCTATACATGTCATGTGAAAGAAGTGTTTATATGATCGAGTTAGATAAATAAATTCGTACCATACAACTATGCATAAATTGTTAGGAATATATAGAAGTTGTATAATATTTGTATGACCAGTTAAAAATTAAAGTCCCCCAACTTTGTGATTTAATTTTAACATTTCATGATATGATTCAATGGTCAAATGAATATTCTAGTCTTTGACTCTTAGATGATCATGTGTCCATTTTCTAGTACGTGTGTCAGAGACATCCCTAAGCAACATGTCACAATTGTAAACTACAAAAAGGGAAAGAAAAACTAGAGCACATAAGCTGTCATCACTTATCAGAAATTGCATTCCAACCAATTTTAGAAAATTTTGCAGATCTAGCTTTGCAAATGTTAGAAGAACATTCAGTGCTGGAATTTGCCAGGGATGATAACGGTGAGACAGGCTTGCATATCTTGGCTCGAAAGCCTTGTGGTTCAAGTTACCGAGGTCATTGGTATCCTCAAAACCCCATCTTAACCTCTAGTAAGTTTTCAAAAATCTTGGAAAACTTAGCAATTGTGTTCATGTTCTCTGTATTCTGTTTTTCAATGCATTCTAACCATTGTGGCTTTTGAAGATATTCTTTTAAAATTATAACATAATGTTTAATGAGTTTGAATAATTATGTATTATCTGTCTAAAACTGTGCTATACTATCAACTAATGATAAACAGCGGTAATTAACTTTTTTAGTGTAGATTTTGTAAAAATCAAGAAGTTTATTACACATGATGATTTCCAGAGACTCCAAAATGATGATCAAGCTCGTATTTGTTTAGATTTATGTAACAGGGGACATAAGACCTTAACAGTGTAGATTCAAAACAAAAATAAGTTTATATTATTGTTTGCTTTAACCAGAAAATCTACTTCTTAATCATTAGTTTCTAATGACATCACCGATTTGTCAAATTATGCATGATAGGTCTCAAGCCAACTCCATTTGTGAAACTTGTTGAGTGTCTTTGGAGCATGCTTCTCAATCAAGAATACGATGAACCAGAAATGAGGACATTCATAAGTCAACCGACACAAATAACATTTGATGCTACACAAGTTGGAAATTTTCACTTTGTGGCTACACTTATGAGATCTTACCCTGATTTAATATGGGAAGTGGATGAGAAAAACCGAAGCATAATTCACATGGCTGTTCTGCATCGACATTCAAGCATCTTCAGTCTAGTACATGAACTAGGCTCCTTCAAAGATTTCATAGCAACTTTTCAGGACGATGAAGGAAACAATATATTGCACTATGCCGCTAAGTTGACACCCGCAGATAAACTTAGCCTAATTTCTGGAGAAGCTCTTCAAATGACACATGAATTACTGTGGTTCGAGGTATATTTTCCAAAACTCAATAGCTATGGCTATCATATAAGATTATAGGATGATTATGATCTTATATTATGTGTATATATTGATCTTTCTCTTTCACTTCTTCTTGTTTCAAACCTACATCATGCTGATAAATTTGTAATTATTCTTACTTAGCATCAATGTAATCTTAATACATTGTTCACGTAAAATTTTTACACAATTAACTAATTAGATATCACCTTGCATATGATTTTTAAAGTATTATTATAAAATGATAATTATTATCATTTAGACTATCTATACATTCACATTAATCTAATTCTTATGCTGATAATGTTTTCAGATTAAATTCTTATATATTATTATTATGGTTAACAAGATTTTTAATCCTTGCAAATGGGTGATTTTTTATTTTAGTTCTTGACTTTTAAAATCATAAAATTTAATCACTTAATTTATTTTTAAAATATGCAAACTTTAGTATAAAATTTTGTTTCCTATAGTTTAGGTATTTCAAAAGAGATAAAAACTTAATAGTTTAACTTTAAAAGTTGAGAAACAAAGTCAAAGGTATATGTGACTCAATTATCAGGGACAAGAAACACATTTAGTTCTTATTATTACATATTATAACACTGTACTTTGGTATGGCAGGAGGTGAAGAAAATAATGTTGCTATTAGATATAGGGAAGAAAAATGCTGAAGGAAAAACTCCACGTGAAGTATTTATTGAGGAGCATAAAGATTTATTGGCAAAGGCAGAGTCATGGACAAAGGGCACAGCAAATAATTGCATGCTTGTTTCTACACTGATAACCACAGGAGTGTTTACAGCTACATTCATGCCACCTGGTGGCAACAATAAAAGTTCAGGAACTCCAAACAACTTGCAGAAACCAGCATTCCTTGTATTTGCAATTTCAGTTGCAATTGCTATGATATCTTCTTTAGTATCCACATTAATCTTCTTGTTCATCCTGGTTGCAAGTTATGCAGAGCATGATTGCTTCAAGTCACTACCCCTCAAACTACTATTTGGAATGGTGGCACAAATCATCTCCATCAGTAGCATGATGATAGCATTTAGTGTGGCCTTTACATATTCCGATGGTTTAACTGGGGTTCCATATTTTATTTATGTGATTTCACCCATACCCTTGTTCATATTTCTTCGCATTCCACTTTGGAAAGATATTATTCACTCATCTTACTTTTGTATGTCTCTATTTCGACAAAGAAAATAAGTGTTTATCTAGAAAAGCATATGCCACATGTAAATTGTCGATTTCTGTAGCCTACCATGTATATATATATATATATCATTTAAATTACTATTTTGAAAAACAAATAGGTTACTGAATTTGTCATTTTATACCACCATTTAATCCCTTTATAAAAATCCTCCACAAAATTAATATGATGATGTTTAATTTCTTAAAAAAAACCTAATGTAAAATAAGTAGAGAACTAGCACGGTGGCATGCTAATCTTTGAAAAATAATTTAAATAGGAACAAAAAAAAATTAAGTATTTACTGGAATCAAAATCGTGTTATATATGTGCATAAATATCATGAATATTAATGGGTATATAACCTTTTGAAACGATAATTATAATGAAATTTGAATTTTGATTTTAAGCTTTTCTTCGCAACCTCGTAAAGTATACGTGCAATTTTTTTTAAAATAGATATTTTTAATTTAATTAATTAATAACTATTTTTAGGTTAGCTGTAAACAAATTAAAAATTATACACTACTACAATGCTTGTAGATTAACTAGTGCAATTATCTTTCGTGGAAAAGGTTCTAATTTTTAAGCACTCTCATCCAAAAAATCCTTAATTTTCCTATGTGAAAAAAGCCATTTCCATATCTTCAAATATTTGTTCCATGGAGTATAGTTCCAAAGTCCTTGACAAAATGGACACACCTTTATTAAATATCCCTTTCACATTATATGCCCAAACAATTAATGCAAGCTCAAAAGATTAATTAAGTAGACCCCACGCATAAACAATTAATGCATCTCATTTGATTCCCTAATCGCGTAATTTACGTTCGCCGTTAAAGAAAAACAATGATGAAAAGAATGCATTAAGTCGACATGTAAGATAATTAATGCTTCACAACTATAATGAAGCCCTTTTCACTTTGCAAAGTAATTCATTTTTTTTTATATAATGAAAGTGCAATTTATCATTTTGGTACCACTCTATTTTGTTGAAACTTTAAAATGAGCAATTAAGGTGCTCAAAAGGAGACGTGTAGAGATAGCATTTGCACCATGTATAACTTAATGTCCAAGTTCCTAGACCATAGATGAACTAAATAATACATTCATCAAAAAAGAAAGAAAGAAAGAACAAGAATGATGGACTATATATGCATGTTGGGTTTCAATAATTATTTCATTGACTCGTGGCCACTAAGAACGTACACAACACTTTGCTTTTCTTGTTGATACATTCATCCATACCCTACCTGCCCTCGCAAGTTCCAAAAATATAGAAAAATATTTGCTTAACCACATTATATACGGATGGTGGCTAACAGAAGTACAAAATCAACTTTCAACAACTCCTAAATGTAAAGAAAAAGTAAGAAATAGAAAAAACAAATTAATAAAAAAATATGTATATATATATGAGACAGTTGACTTGTATTATTATTATCCATATTTCTCTTAGATACATTGATGATTGAAAAATATAGAAAATATATGCTGCAATGTATTTTAAAATTTTAAATAAATTTAATTCAATTCATTGTTAGTTGAGTCTAATATACAGTTAAAAGAGTAAATTCCTTACTCGGACCTCTAAATTAAATATTGGAATTTTTATATATCTTAGCACTTTATATGTTTTTGTAATTAAATTAATTTTTCGAAAAAAATGTTCTCTGAATTTGTCATTTTATATCATCAGTTTAATCTAACATGAATTAATGTGGTGATACTTAAATAACTAGAGAACTATAACTTGGTGGCATGCTAATCTTTGAAAAAATAATTTGGCCAGGGAACAAAAATAGTTAAAGATCTAATTAAAATTGTTATATACATGTATATAAATATATCAATTAATGAGTATATATAACCCATATTTGATACTACAGTTTGAATTTTGGTTTTATGTTTGTCTTCTTAGCATCTGAAATAAAAAGAAAAAGTTTTCATTGGAGGAAAGGGTATTTCCTAATTGAATTGATTAGTATATATTATGAATGGGTATTGCACAAGATAAGTAAAATTGATATAATTTATGTAATTTAAACTATTGACAATTACAAAAAATCATTAAAATTGGATTTAGCAACAGAGATAATTAACAGAAGATATAAAGGGACATGCATATAAGAAAGTCATAACTTGAAATGGTTGAGAGAAATATACATTAAAATATTTAAAATGTAATTGCAGTTCGAACTGCTTTCAATGTCCCCACAACACATATGGACAAAAGAAAAAGGAGGGACCTCAATTTCCTGAAAATTTCCCATTTGGTATTATAAAAAGTACACGTTTTCATGTTTTGTTAAGTGTAAGAATTCTGCTTCCTAAACTTTCTTAGTCTCTTTCTCACTTTCTTTGTTTCTTTGATCATCTTCTCCTTATAGCTTCATTCTACTACACATATATTTACTTCATCTGCTTTCTATTACTCCTCTTTGATCAGTTATCTCTATTCTTTTCTTCTTCTCACAGTTATAAAGGTGATCAATTATATTATTTATTTTATTTATTTCCTCTTGTTTACTCAGAACAAAAACAAAGTTTGAAGAGCTCTTTGGTAACTCATTGAATATATCCTCTTCCTCATATTTGTTATAAAATCACACACGAAATTTATAGGGATTTCTAATAATAAGGTACATGCACACATCTTATTGCTTCTTTTTGTGGTTGGATACATGCAGAAAATATTTCTCTTTTCTCTGAAAGATTTATTTCCAGTGAAATTCTCATTTAGCAGTCCTTGATTATAAAACATTATTATAATAGTCTTTTAAATTAAAAAAAAATGTAGATAAGTTTTTAAATATTTAAATTCTTGGTCACATTAGATCCTAATATAATTTATTACTACTAGGACTGTAATTATAATGTTATAAATTTAGAAACTATATATAATAATAATAATAATAATAATAAGTTATATGGTTTATAAATTACAATAACAATCATTTCAATTTTTAGAATTCTTTTATTTTATTTGTTTTTTTATATAATTTCAAAGCTTAATATAAAATTCAATCAATATTAGAGAGTTTCTTTTATTATTATTATTTGTTCTCTTTGTGTGTCCATATATATATATATATATATATATGTATATATATATATATATATATATATATACACGTGTGGTGTGTGTGGAGAAAGAGAGAAACTCACTACAAAACAAGAAAAAAAAAACTCTTCTAATCAGAGTATTGAAAAAAAAGAAAAAAACTATGATTTTAAGTGTATCTACTGTACGAGGCACTTTTTAAGTCTTGTGCACGCAAACACTTTTGACAAAGCAAACAACTGTATATAATAGACACACTTTTTTGTCACCATATATATTTAAAGTAAATATAATATAGATGATGACAAAAAAGTGCACCTGAAATCCAAGTTTCACCGAATCTTTTTCTGCCAAACTTTGCTGCCACGTACACACACACATAAGTAGTTTTTGTGTGTGTTTCTCTGATTATCCACACACATTAGTACACATGTAAACTTTTGTTTTTTATACTGAAATTAAAATAATCCAATAATGAAATTAAAATTAATTAGTAAAAAGGTAAATAGAAATGTGTGAAAATGTTTCTAAGGCACATGATCCTACATTATAAAGTAATTTAATTAAAATTTTGTTTATACAGTGAAATGGCTAGGGCAATTCGAAATACAACAGATCCAGAAGAACTTGAAATAGTGATCCATAAAGTATCTTCAGTTGATCAATTCAGAAGTCCTTCATGCGATCTAGTGCAGAATACAAGTACTTCCTATCCTCTGACTCATTGTTGCATTTGCACCATCAATTTTGTTTTCTTCTTTTTATATAATTTTTTTACAATCATTTACACATGCAAAAGCAGAAAAAATTTGAATTTATCTTTGCATTTATAAAGTATACATGCAAGATTACAACTCCTTCCTATCTATCGTTTCCATTTCATCACTCCATTTGTCATGATGTTTCTTCTATATTTTTGCTTTTCATATTTGAAAATAAGGATGGAGATTTAACATATTGGTTATAACAACACTAATATTATCATTAAATTTAGTTATTTATTACCACTTTTGTCTTTAAATACATATTAATATTATCACCTAATCACGTATTTTTTTGACTTTTGACTTTATGTAATCAGTAAATTGCATTTTTAGGATATTTTTAAATCTTTTTAGTTTCATAAAATGATATGAAAGTGCTATATACTTTTCTTGAGACTAGAAATGCTCTTTTATCACTAAGATTAGGCTTAAATCATCATGTAATTTTGCGAATTTGAAATTTTGGCACTCAAAAAAAAAAAAAAATTTACTACACATTTTGCATATATTTTATATTGAGAAATTTTATTAATCATTGGAATTTCATCCATTTTTCAATGAAACTTCTTCTCATAACATGTTAACGATAAAGTGATACCAACATGCATGTTTGATATAGCAGATGACACGTAGTGCTAACATGGCACTAGAGACCGAGACCGTATGTAATCGTCAAACTTTAAAATTGCACAATTAATTTTGTCTTAATTTTTAATTTTTGTTTTATTTTTTATTTTCTTAAGTTACTTTTTTCTTTAATTTGTTAGATTAAAAAATACAATTTAGAATAGTGTTCATAAAAATACATAAATGAAAAAATTCAAAAAAGAAAAAGGAAATTAAAAAACCTCAAACAAACGAAATAAAAAAGCGAGAGAAGAAATAGAAAATATCATGGTAATATGTGAACACTCAACTCCATTAAATAAAAATATCAAAATAAAGAAAATTTTTAGTAATTTTTATTATTAAAACATTAGTATTTATCAACAATAATATTACTTCATAAGAGATAGATATTTAGTAATTAATTGAAATTGAGAAAAACATTATCTCAAGCCTTTTTGTCAATTTGTAATTCAGAAATTAATATTTTTGTTTTATAAAAATTAAAATAAACCATATTAACACTTCATGTAATTTTACGTCTAATCATTTAAATTATTACACTAACACTCAAAAAATATTACAAAGCGCTATAAAAAATATTAATGTTAACATTAAAAAATATAAATATTTTTAAAAAACATAAATACTTCTTGTAAAATCTTAAAAATATTAATATAATTTACACTCAAAAGTTGCTGATAAATATTTGTTGAGCGGTGATGTATAAATATGTTTTTGTTTTAAATACTTTATTAATGTTGGTTAGAGTATCTCCAATAATATTATTGATAATTTTAATATATTTTTTTTCTATTTTTCTTTCATCAGTGTGTCTGAACTGGTTTTACCTTTGATCTATGCTTAAAACTTTTGTTTATTGGATAAGGGGATTACGTGAACAAATGTGCTCCCATTTATAACCTTGCCATTAAAGGGGACTGGAAACAAGCTAGAACCATGTTAATGGAAGATAGGAGGTTGGTAACTGCTGCCATCTCACAGGGATGGGCCACACTGCTGCATGTAGCAGCAGAAGCTAATCACTTGCATTTTGTAGAGGAACTAGTTAAATTATTGAGCGAAAAAGACTTGGAACTTCAAGACCACAAAGGCAACACTGCTTTCTGCTTTGCAGCTGCAGTTGGAAATGTGAGAATTGCTCAAGTTATGCAAAGAAAAAATACCAGTTTGCCCACTATCAGAGGCGGGGAAGGACTCACCCCACTTCATTTAGCTGCATTACAGGGAAAATGTGAAATGGCATGGTTTCTTTACCCTCTCACAATCTTCATATTCCATGATGGAGATTGGAATTTATTGTTCTTCCTTTGTATCACAACTGGTATTTATGGTACTTATATTCTCCTTTACATCTTCATAATAAAGTCTTGAAATTTAAAAACTATCAACATGCTGAGTGAAACTATACTAGGATACCCAACTATAGTTATATTTCATTCTTTTAATATTTTTATTTTCTTTTCCTAGAAGTTCTCTAGGAGAAGTTCACTCAAATAAGACCAAAGGTTTTGGTGAATTTTAGTTATTGAAAATCTTGAAAACTCTTGGAAATTTTGCAGATTTAGCTTTAAAGATGTTACAAGAGAATCCAAAGTTAGCAGTGGCTCGGAATGAGAACAAGGAAACAGCCTTACATGTTTTGGCCCGAAAGCCCTTTGCATTTAGTTCTCACTGTCAAAGGTATCCAAATCAGCTCATGAACTCATGTAAGTCTCCGAAACATATACCATCTACTTGTTATGTATTCGTGTTCTGAACTTAATTTTCATACGATTTTTATATTGATGATCAATAGGGAAGAACTGTTCGTATGATTTTAATTTAATTATTATTGAAGTTAACAAGCATACTATATATCATAATTTATGAAGTCATACAATTACCTATTTGTGAATTTATTTGTGACAGGTAAGAATCCAACTTTGGCTCTCCAACTTGTCAAGTGTCTCTGGGAGACACTTCTTTATATTGATTGCCCAGAGATACAAATGAAAAGGGTCATAAGTGAACCATCTCAAGTAATATTCATAGCAGCAGAAGTAGGAAATTTTGAGATTTTGGCCGAGCTGATTAGATCTTACCCTGATCTTTCATGGGAAGTTGATGCTCAGAATCGAAGCATCATTCACATAGCTGTTTTGCACCGCCATGCAGCCATATTTAATCTAATACATGAAATAAGATCTATAAGGAATTTTGTTCTAACATTTGAGGATGCAGATCAAAATAATTTACTGCATTGTGCTGCAAAATTAGCACCACCGAACCAACTTAACTTGGTGTCTGGTGCAGCTTTTCAGATGATGTACGAGTTACGGTGGTATGAGGTATCTTTCTTAATTTCCATTGCTCATATACGTCTAGATAATCAATAATAGTTCAATATCCTTAAAAGTTTACAATTTATATATAGCTCTCAATTTTGTCAATTTCACAACAATTTAATTGAAAAAGTTATCAAGAATTGAAATAGAAAATTGCTACTTTTAGAGATTTTGTCATGATAATTCATAGTAAAATGGTTTAAGAGAGATTTTTCTTGCTTTATCTATCTAGCACAATAGCTGCTGAATTGCACAATGCTATAGGGTATAAACAAGTTTTGATGTTACAGGAGGTAAAGAAGGTGATGCAACCAAGTTTCACAGAGAAGAGAAATTCAAATGGTAAAACACCACGTGAACTATTCACTGAAGAGCATGCAGAGTTACTAACAAAAGCAGAGAGTTGGATGAAGAAAGTGGCAAAATCATGCATGATTGCGGCAACCCTTATTGCCACGGAAGTGTTCACTGAGGCATTCAGCCTTCAATGTAGTGACAAAGATAGTGATGACAAACCTCACTGCAATGATGTGACATTAAAAACATTTGCAATATCAGATGCAATTGCACTATCATCATCATCAGTTTCCATTCTAATTTTCCTATCTATGCTTATCACAGCACGTTATGCAGAGGATGACTTTTTCAAGTCACTACCAATGAAGCTAATAGCTGGACTGGTAACACTGTTTATATCCATAGCAAGTATGATGGTGGCATTTATCATTGCCTTCTTCATAACATATCATCATGGCCAAAAAGGGGTGCCAATTTTGATTTCTGGATTGGCTCTTGCACCAGTTATCTCATTCACATTACTTTTGTATCCGTTATGGTCAGATGTCTACTCAGCCTATTTTTGTAGGTCAATGTTTCTACCTAGTAAACTGGTTCTTTCCTAGGAAACAATGATTATTCTACTTGTTAACTATGTAATTATCCCTTGTAGTTCTCACGAATTCCCATGAATGAGGAAATTATTGCTACTTCCATTTTTGTTTTGTTTTTTATTCCATTTGTCATGCTTGTTCCGGGATTAAAACCTCTCTAAGTTTTGAGAAACTTGTTAATCACTAGTGAGGTGTAAGAGGAAAAGAAAACAACCATGAACAAACATAAAAACGATAAATTAGAGAAGGAGAATGAAAGATTATAAGAGTTAGATCATAATGTGTAATCTTATAAAAATTTTACACTGTAAATTGTAATTTCAATCATCATTCTTGAAGAGGAATGAGACAAGTGTTATTTATTTATTAAAAAACTTTGGATTGTCCATGGTAGCAAAATGAAAAAATAAAAAAAAATATTAAAAAATTTATGGATTTTGAATTTACATTGAACATCAAATCCTAAATTTCATCCTGAATTTAGTGTTTGACAAAACACTGTTTTTATTTTTGAGAAATTATTTTAAAAATATAATAACTTCAATGTTATTTACACCACCTAATTTAAGTAATTACGCCCCTTATGGTTTTTGTGGTATGTGAATTCCCGTATTTACCCTATTCCTTTTCGTTAATTCTCAGACAACCTGTTCCTCTTGCTCTCTCTCACAGTCTTCGTGCTAAACCCTCACTTCCGAAATCAAGTTTCCGTTACGCTTCAATTTCCATTTTCTTTGTTCTTCGGGAAACGTGATTCCTCAGATCCACTCACTGCGTTCCTCTAACTGGAGATGACAGGTATGTCACCAATCATAATTTTCTTAAAGTTTGAAACTTGAAATTCAATTCTATGCCATTAGGACACCACAGAGTTAAATTAAAAGTAAATTCTAGTTCGAAGATGAAGGAACATTCATGAAAAGTTACTTAGAGCATCTAGCATGTGCTATTATTAAAGCTACATAACATGTTCCTTTCTCACAGAAGCTATTGTATCGTTATTTACTTCACTCCTTGATCACATTGTAAGGCTTTTCTGGCTTTCTATTGATTCTGGAGTTTTATTTTATTTTATTTTTTTGAAATTTTTGTTTGTAATTTTAATTTTGAGTGAAGCCGAAGCTAACGGTTTGAATCTGTGGAGAAAATGTTCTTTATTCTTTCAGCTAAAAATTTTTGGTTTAGGGTTTAGGGTTTAGGGTTAGTGCTCCATTCTTGTTTCAATGTATTTATTTTTGTTGAAAATCTTATTTATTTCCTTACAAGGAAAAACAGAATTTGCGCTTCTGTGGCCAGTGACAGTGTTTATAGGACAATTGATATGTTCAAATTCTCATACAAATTGTATAAGATGAGATCTAGTGTGTAACTGAATATAGCAGCGGATGGGGAAATATATCCTGTTTGACCCAAAATAAGAGCTATGGTGTACTGTCTGTTATAATTCATAGAGAATACTGTATCTAGTAATAGCACCTTGTTGAATGTTAAGTCTGAGAAAAATTCATTTACATGCGGTGCTCTTAAATTGAATTGTTTCTTCTCCCCCTTTCTTTTTTCGTTGATAAAAATGGTTTGTTACTTGTGAAGATTAAAGAACCTCCATCAGTGTATTGAGGTTGTCCAAGTGGACAGAGATTTCTTCTTATTGATCTCTGCAGAAACTAAAGAGGTCAGTTAATCTCTTTGATTGTTTTTGTGTGCATATTGCAGAATATCAATCCTTCAAGTCTCACTTTGTTATGCTGAGTTTGGGATTTTAGCTGCATTCATTTCATCTTCTGTTACATCATCGCCTATTAGTGCCAATAAAATAATATTTAAAAAGAAAAATAGATACTTGTGAGTGTACATAACACTTTTTTGTGATTATCTGGTTCATGTTATGTCGCAGTTTGAAATTGTACTTGTTTGCTTCATCTGGTTAATTATTTATGATGTAATTTTTAGAATTGCAAGTGTCTTATTTCTCTTTCTTTTTTTAAGCGTATGTTCATTTTTGTTTCAGTGTGAATTATGTTCTTTTCGATATTTGTAGCATATTTTGATACAGGTGCTTCTGCATTCTATTTTGTGGAAAAGTAATGCTTATGATGGTGAAAGTTGAAGCTAGAAGCTTCGTCTCTGTTTTATTCGTATATATATTGGATTGAATAGATCTATCACCTGTGTTAAATTGCATATTTAATTCACAGTTCTCTCATGTAATGCAGTGAGCACAGCAAATATGGAATGTGTGGTTCAGGGAATTATAGAGACACAGGTAAGTTTAAATTTTCTTGAAGTGTTAATTGCTCTTTCTTTGAAAAATATGGAAGATGTGAAATTAGATTGATCTGATGTAGCCATCATGTTGGTCTCTTGTTAGAAATTTTTTATGCAGCAAATATAGTCCATCTCCATCATGCTTCATGTTAATGCCACAGTCTTTATTTTTTCCTCTTGTTCTAGGAATGCTTACCATGATTGCTTCTGTGCTGCTTGAATTAGTGTTTGAGGTCTACTCATGAAAGGTAGCTTAATGCTCTAGTAACCCAAATGCACTAGGCACTATTTCACTAAGGCAAAGGATTGAGTAGCCAAAATATTTGATTATTTCATTATAATTTTCAAATATCACACTAATAGTTTTCAAATATCACGGTGGAATAAGCTTATTTATAAGAATATAGGTTTTGCGTACATATATAGTGAGTTGTTCTCAAAGTATTCAAATATTAGGAATTTAAATTGTTCATTTCCACTTCTACTAAAATATTCAAAATCTTTCTTTGATCTCTTTAAAATTTTATGTCGAGACCTGGTGTTCACAATATCTTTCTCCATGTTTATACTAATGTCTTTTCCCCTGTGAATGATTCAAATTTGTTTGTTTCCTTTCTGGCTTTCTCAGAAATAACTTCATCTCCTTCGATCTGAAACTGATGTTATTTTAGACAATCATCATTGTCTAATAGGTTGGGAATACATGATGAGTTAGTATCCTACTTTATTGTTAGCCCTTTTCTTTTCAATTTTTTTTTTCAAATTGGGAATTTTCACATGAAAGATCATTTATCTTATGGCTACCATCCTATTGAATGTGTGTTTGGTTTAGCATGCATAATTTGAAGAAATGATCACTAATTTTTGTCAGTTCTCTGATACAACTTCATTAAAATTTTTGCTATTCCAAACATGAACTTACTTTTGTACTCATTATTTGATGGAAGAAACTAGAGTCTCACTATTCCTTGAACATAAAGAATAGAGTGAACATTCTTTTGCTCAATATATTGATAAATTGTGCCTAAGATAATCATGTGTTAGTATTACATTTTTTTGGAAGGAAACTTTTATGTGGAAAGGCTGCATGGTGAGACAATTATGGTCATTCAATTTTCTTATATTTTGTAGCATGTTGAGGCTCTAGAGATTCTTCTTCAAGGACTATGTGGTGTTCAGAGAGAACGATTGAGGATACATGAAATATGCCTCAAGAGTGGTCCACATCTGGGTGAGTGATTTATTTTATTATTTTGCTAGTTTTTAGCCAACAACATTTCCATTTTGTTGTTATGAAATTAATTTTATTATTAAGGAACAGGGAAAGAATATAATTCTCCTGTGAAAAACAAATACAAAATGAATTACATTGGGAAGCAGGGAAACAAATTTCCCTACAATAAAGCCTTTAAATTTTATTTGTCTAAGAAGCAGTCCCTTGAGATATTAGATGAACAGTACTGAGAATATATATTGGCTTCTTTAGCTGTGTTGTTTTGTTCTTCAATGTGCACCCCCTTAAGCATTTGCTGGCATGCCTCGTGCTCCTTTTATGACCTATAATGTACTTTTGTATTAGATTACATGCTATGGTGTTGTTTTACTCTCAGTTCTTTGAAGAAATTTATGCTTGTCCACCTGTATTGTATCCTCAAGAATGACATCAAATGTTTTCAAATTTTCTTTGTTTCCTTAACATTTTTGTCTACTTCTTGAATTTTTTTAGTGTATATGTTCATTTTTCTTGAGTATGTCATATTTTGACCTTTCTCCAATTAATCATGATTTGTTGGCTTTGTTTATAGGCGCTGTACCCTCAGAGGTTCGACTCTTGTGTGATCTAGAGCAAGCTGAACCTTCATGGTAAATCAAATTCTACTTTTCCATCAATAACTTGTTAGAACATTTTTCCGTAGCCGTGTACACATTTAATGTATTTGATGACTTTTTCAGGACTGTTAGACATGTAGGCGGTCCAATGAGGGGTGCAGGTGCAGATCAAATTTCTGTTCTAGTTAGATCAATGGTGGAAAGCAAAACAAGCAAGAATGCACTTCGTTTGTTTTATACACTGGGGTACAAGTTAGACCACGAGCTGCTGAGGGTTGGATTTTCCTTCAATTTCTACAGGGGTGCACAAATCACTGTTACAGTTTCATCAATCAATAAAATGCTAAAGCTGCATGCAACTGATGAGGCTGTGCCGGTAACACCTGGTATACAAATGGTTGAAGTAACGGCACCTGCAACAGCCGAAACTTATAATGAAGTTGCTTCTGCGGTGTCATCCTTTTGTGAATACCTTGCACCGTAAGAATCTTTTTGTTTTCTCAATTGCACATTTCTCTATACCAAGTGCAAATCTTTTACTAACCTATAGGCTGGAGCTGCTAGCTTTAAAAGCTGCTAGTAACTGGCAGGTCTACCGTATTGTTATCTATATTTGGCTAACCGGTCATTTAGATTTAATAACTTTGTCATGCTTGTCTGGTACTCGCTCAGTCAAAAAAATAGAAAACCCTTTGTCATGCTTGTTTGATATTTGCTCAGTCATGATTGTCTAAGGTCATTCCATCATATTAAAATTTGTGTACTTTTGTAATTCAGTTTTATTGAAATCATTTCCAACACTACATTTAAAGCTAAAACAACCAATAGTTGCTTCAACATTTTAAATTTTCACCATGATTTTGGGGGTCAGAATTATTTTGGGAGGTATCTAAACACTATTACTTAATGGTTATCAATCTGGGTGGAGTAGCAACCCTTGGAGTCAGCAGAAAAATATCATGTTTTTATTAAGTTCCTTTGCATTGATCATTGACATGTGTGACTGTTTGGTGTGAATTTCCCAGGCTTCTCCACCTGTCCAAACCAGGTATTTCAACCGGTGTTGTTCCTACTGCTGCCGCAGCTGCTGCATCTCTAATGTCTGATGGTGGTGGTACCACGTTGTAGTGGCCTAGTGGACATGTACTGTTATACTTTATAGACACACATCATGTACATTGAAATTCATGACCCCACTTGCTTAATTTCTGTAAAGAGAAGTGAACATAAAATTTTCTCTTGAGAACTTGTGAAAATGACCCGAGCATGCCTTACCATTATCAATTGGCATAGATATGTAATTTGATTATGCAAAACATAAAGATATGCATCAAACTGCAACTTCTTTGAAATTTCCCAACATCTTTTATTTTACATTGTTTTTGTTATTTTAGTATTAACATAAATTAAACACTCCTATTAAACACTTAATTAAGTTATTTAACCAAAACTAAAATTAATTATTTTATCATAAATTCTATTAAAATCTAAATTGGTCATAATCTTTCTTTTTAAAGGGAAACTAATCGTACTCTTATTCATAATAAGATACTTAAAAAAGAGACAATAAAAATAGCACACGGTATTAACGAAAGTCAAGTCAACGTGCTTTTGCGCCTACCATTCTTGACTTGGGTTGTGAGTCACTGTCAGACTTCTACGGTTTTTATTAACGTCATTTCGTTTATAATTGCTGATGTCATTTCTTACATCATATTAAACAAATGGAGATAAAAATATTAAATATAAATAAAAATTGAGGTTCGAAATTTTCTTGAGAATTAAAGGATTTTATGTAACATACGACCAAATTATAATATTTGCTTTCTTCATCATTCTTCATTCAACAAAAATGATTCACTGCTTTTTATACGATCACATATTAATTCAAAAATAAAAGGTAAATTACTTTTTTCTTCTTATAAATAGCGCATAACTTAAGGTTTTAAATAATATGATTTTTATGAAAAAAGAAAATAGTATTAAATTTATATGAATACACGTAACTAAATTAATAATCTTAATACTTAAAAGGATTTGAGCAAAATAAAATACTTAGAAAGAGTAAAGAAACATACTAATTAAACACAACATTCTATTAGCATCAAAATACTTTCACATGATATCTTAATTATATGATTTAAATAAATAAAGCATTACATTGATTAATTAACATAATATTTGTTTTGAGGATAATTAACATAATATTACTTCAGCATCTAGCATGTTTAAAGTAGGGTGTTAAAGAAGAAATTAGTGGCAAACAAGTGTTGCTTATAGTTAATTTAAATACTAATACTAGTAAATAATATCAAGTGGTCATGCCTGGCTCTGCCACTGTTATTTATTTATTCATTAGTTTACTGATAATTAGATTCCAAAAAATTGGTCCTACAAACACGTGTCTCCGTTTCTATGGATTTATGCAAACCTAATCTCTTAGAAATAAGCACACTCTTTGACTCCTTTTTTAGTTCCATCTATCAATAACATTTTGTTTCTTTCCTTAACTGTTTATGATTTTTCCTATTAATTGTGAAACACAAGGATGATCGTGAAAAGTAATTACTCTAAAATTTATCAAGTGATTATTTTTAAAATACATAAAACAGAATAAATAATACACAAATCACAGTGTTGATAAAAGAAAAAACAAAATATAAGACATAAGAGGGTTGGATAAATGGGTTCACATTACTGTTTTAGATTCAAATCTTCTCACCTAAACCCACTATTTTAGATAGTGCGGCTCTCAAAATCAACATGCAGAATACTACTTTTGTTTATATATATAAAATTGAATTAATTTGGATATTTTTGGTCTTTCAAGGTAAGGTTTTAATCATTGAACAAATTAAGGTGTTTAAATTATTTATATTATTTTCTAGTTCAACTAAATTGAGTAGAAAAATTCTATTATCATTTTGAGAAAATACGTTTGAAATACATTTATATGAGAAGGTAGAAATTTTAAAAATAAATATAGTAAAAAATTTCAAATATACTATTGATTATCTATTGTCAGAATAATAAAATTATACTCTATTAAAATTTTTATGTTATATATTGTCGACAAGATAATTATATAAAGTTTTTATGTTTTAATAAAATTAAAATCTTAAAAAAATAATTTGAAAAAATTAAAGTGATAGAGTGGCATCATAATTTATGTAAATAGACTTTGTCAGTGATAGTACAACTTCACGTTTTCTTTATCTATGTTGTAGCTTTGTAATCATTCCAGAAACGAACATTTTTTTAATTATTATTCATTGACTCCATCCACTCACTCTCTCACAGCCTCACAAATGTCTTCCGTCAATTTATGAATTCACCTATTTCACTTGGACTCTTGTTGACGAACCATAACACTTTACAAAGATCTATCTCCCTCTGCACAAATCTTGCAGTTCAGAACCAAAACCAATGATGCTGCAAACACCAAATCTAAACTTTCTCAAATCTTCCAAGGTAATTCAATCTTGTTCTTCACTTGCTTCTCTCACCTTTTTGCACTACTTCTTCTCAACCAAATTCCTCTATTCTTTTACTGCTTATTATTTTTTTAATTTTTTTTTTTTAATTAAGACCCCTTTGCAGACATCTATTATTTTTGTTGAATACTGATTATAAAGTCTGGGTATTTATCCATCTATTATAATATCCCCAGTTATTGATGAAAATTAAAAAAAAAGATATTTTTTAGGTATTATTAGAAACTTTATTAAAGGATCTAATCAATGATATAATTTCGCTGTATAAAGTGAGGTTGGGTCTCTAATTTTATATTATAATCTGTGTTTAACCGTAGAATTTGAGTGATATTACTAACAAAAATCACGTATTTAAGAGTTCTGAAGAGCACTTCATGAAGGAGTGAGTGTTGTTTCTACACAGATTTCTAAAATCAAACATATAAACTTCTGACATTTTGTATGTTTATAGAATTTTTTGCAAGTATTCAATAACTATTATTGCAAATTAGGTAATTAAACTGATTAAACTCATATATTCGCAGAGAATAACATTTTCCAGCTAAGGTGCGGGGAAACTTGTGGCTAGCAGAAGAACAACAATCAAACACGTACGGTAATTTTACTGTTCTCGTAATGATAAGCGTGTAAGTATGTGAATATTAAGTAATCTCATAAGTTACCATGGACCCACCACCGTCCTAGTTTTTTCTTCTATTGTTATCGATCGATTGTGACTGTTTATCTCTTCCAACATATTCGCTAGACTGTCTCCAATCTAACTTTATTTTACTTTAGGGTAGTTCTTTTTTTTTTTTTTTTGCATTTTTTGTTAATTTTTATTTAAGAAATCAATTTCTGAAAATTACTTTGGAAATAAGTAAATATATACCAAATTTTAGTTTCAAAAATATATAGTACAGAAACTGAAGCTTTAGATTACCAAACGATTACATGATGCAATAGAGCTTCTGCTTGTTGTATCCTTGAAAAGAACTTTCTCAGAGTGAGAGTTGGTATATACAAAACAGAAGGTGAGATTTGTAAGTGTTGTTAAAAGCAATTACATATGCAAATAATTGCTCAAAAATGTGTTTCAATGTTTTCAGAAATTAATTTCCTGAATATTGACTATTTTCTGAATATTTTCTTATTAAAAGTATGGACGTTGGAAATTAATTTTCAGGAAGAATAATTTTTGACAAAAAGTTAAAAGAGGTGCATATAAAAAAAATATTTAAAAGACAATTAAAATATAAATATTATCTGCATATTACCGTGTGCAACTTCGTAAATTTGCAAAGAAAAAATATTAGATATAAATAGAAAGAGAATGGACTTTGGCTTTAGCGTCTCTGTGGCTTTGGCGGGCCTTACGGACTTAGGTTTGGTGTTTTCTCGAGATCCACGCCCTCATAAAAGAAAGGGCTTATTGTACCAAAACAAGAAAATAAGTTACAAAGGTTATTTCTATTTCTGTTTTGCCTATCAAACTACATATTTCTATTGTTTTGTATTGTTATTATATAATGCTCTCTTAAAATATTTTCCATCATTTAAGTTTAAACTTCATTTATACTAGTCATGTTGTACACATCCATCTTAATTGTAATCAAAATTAGAAGATTGTCATGTAGTTCATATGGTATTCTACAGGTGAAAAACTAAAAAAAAGAAAAGAAGGTAGAATAGCAGAAAAATTATCTGGGAAAGAATAATTTTCTGGTTTTATTTGAATTTTTGACTTCATCCATACAATGCAACTACTGAGTTTATATGAAGTAAACAATGGAACCTCCTAAAAAGCATTAATTTACTATTTGCATAAATCTTCATTATTCAATGTATATATTTCATTCATGAAAATAATTTCCAAGACAAACTTTAATGCAACTGCACATTATTCAAACCATATTAAGTGCTTAACTATATGATAATTATACGTTCTTTTCACAGAGAAATGGCTGTAACAGACTCAACATCTTTCCAACGAGTGTTCCAGAGAGCTGCTTCAGCTCAGTTTAGGAGGCCTCTCCTTCATCTAGTTTCCACTCGTAAGCTACTAATACTATCAGCTGTTAGCTTTTTATACTAATATTATCACCAATTCTACTTCCTTGAGATAGTTATATCAGTACAAAATTTTGGATAAATTTCTTCATTTAAAGAAAATAAAATAAATTGACTTTTTCTTTATTAACATTTATATTGTAATTTAAAAAAGAAAAACTCCTTTTTTTTTCAACTTTTCCAAATGCTGAGTTTATCCAAACATGTCTATAGAAGGCAATGCAATTTTATCCAAATAGGCTTTCAGAAAGAGAAATATTAACAATATATTATCCAAACATGACTGGATCAAATGTTTAGACCCTAAAATAGTACACTTTACTTAACTTGTTGCAGAAGAAGCCAGGCACAGGTACCTCACTCAATGTGTTCCTCTTCACAAAGCAGCACTAAAAGGTGACTGGAAAGAAGCTAAGGAAATAATAGAGCAAGATCCCACGCTTCTAAGGAGTGCAATAACAAAGGGTTGGGCAACAGTGCTCCATGTTGCAGTTGGAGCAGACAATGAACACTTCGTGGAGGAGTTGGTGAAACTACTGTCACCCGAAGATTTGGAATTGGAAGATGATAAGCAGAATACTGCTTTCTGTTTTGCTGCAGCAGTTGGCAATGTGCGCATTGCTGAGATAATGCGCAGAAAGAATGAACACTTGCCAAAGTTTAGGGGTGGAGCAGGAATCACTCCTCTTCACTTTGCTGTTTTACAAGGAAGATGTGAAATGGCTCGATATCTGTTTGATAAGTCTAGAGATATACTCTATGAAGATGATTGGATTTCACTGTTTCGCATTTGCATTAACTCTGGACTCTATGGTAAGCATATTGCATCCCTAACATCTTGTTAAGTTTTAAAAATTTTCAACATTTTCTCAATTTGGAGGAGTTAGGGAGATTTTAAACTAGTAAAGGAAACTTTGTGTCACTTCAGTTCCCTTATCCTGTTTTTTATTATTATTATTATTATTAAATGTCTTTATTCAATTTGTCATCCAATAAATGTCCAAATGACAAGTCCTGTCACAGATGTTTTCTTCTAGTGTTCTGTTCATGCATTTACGAGACAAACTCTTTTAAAGTGTCAAGGGTGCAAACAAGTTTTTGAAAAATAAAAAAACTGTTTATCAAAATAATAAACAAACAAGTCCTAAAACTGCCGGTTGATGATGAAAGTTCAAATGATTTAATGTTTGATTAATGACTTTGGATTGGAAGCTACTTTTTAATTATGGAAAAAATTTAAGTAGTTACTTAGTTGCTATTTGTTCTTCTATCAAAATTGAAGATTCATTCTAATAATCCATTAGAAGGATATTAAATGATTATGTACATTACTAAGGTGAAATTCTCATTCCAATAGAAAAATAATACAAGCAGTATAATTAAGTTTTTTGATTTAATTATTTAAATTGCTGAATTCCTTTTACTTACTTAGCAGGTAAACCATAGAGTATACAATGAAAAATATTTGGTAGACAGCTATAATAAACAGACAACCATTTATAAACTGTGAAGAGAAAAAAATATATATAGTATATTTATATATTTTGTGTTTGAGCTAGTTGATTGGTTGCGTATTACAGTTGATTGTGTAATAAAATTGAGTATAAAATTAGACTCAACTAAGCAGTGTACTTTTGGTAGAATCCAACATGGTAACCACCCTGATGAATGCTATGATCAGAGTTTGTAATCCACATAATTTGTATGATGTTGCAGATCTTGCCTTGGAAATGCTAAATGAGAAGGAATCGCTAGCTTTTGCTCGGGATGATAACCAGGAAACAGGTTTGCATGTGTTGGCTAGAAAGCCTTCAGATTGTGGCTGTCGAACTCTACTTCGATATCCAAAACACCTCCTAAATTTGTGTAAGTCAATATATATATAATCACTTCTATCACTAAAATCTTCACTTTGGATGGTCTTCTCTATTCTTAATTATCTATGGATATCCCTACTTATATTCTTTAATATTTATTACTTCAATTACGGGTCTCTCGAGCATAAACATTCCAAGGCATCTTCACCTAATCTAAATACAGCTGTTAAGATATTAATTTTTCTTTTTGTAATTGTGACTTCATCTGCATTAATTAAATAAAAATGAAAACTTACAAGATGAGAATGAGAAGACTAATTTCATTTTTCTTGGTATTGAAAAATATTTGGTAGACAATTGCAATATGCAAACAAACAATCAGACAATCAGTTATAAGATGTGAAGAGAGATAAATACATATATGTTTACGTATATGTTTTGTAAGAGAGTTGGCTGGTTAACTACGTATTGCAGTTGGTTGCGTAGTGAAGTTGTTAATTACTATTTTGTGGGAATGAGAAAACTAACTTGCCATGTTTTGTGCCATAGGCAAGAAGGAGTCTCCGGCTCTCAAACTTACAAAACGAATGTGGGATATATTTCTTACTCTAAGTGATTCAGAAATGATGGATGTCATAAGAGAACCATATCAAATAACATTTGTTGCTGCAGAAGTTGGAAATTTCGAGTTTCTATCCGTGGTTATGAGCACGTATCCTGATTTGATATGGGAATTGAATACTTTGGGTCAAAGTATAATTCACGTTGCTGCATTGAATCGTCATTCTAGCATCTTCAATTTGATACACGAAATAGGACCAATCAAAGATTTCATATTAGCATTTGTTGACGATGAAGGAAGCACTTTACTGCACTGTGTTGCAAAAGCAGCACCGCCTGATCGACTAAACACAGTTTCTGGAGCTGCTCTTCAAATGATGCTTGAGTTGACTTGGTTTGAGGTATTGCCATACTCCAAACTTCTTAATTTCATTTTCAATATTATTCATTGTCTTTTGTTTCTTTCTCCTATTTTCGTTTCTTGATTATTTTACTTTTACATGCAATGATAAAGTCATGATCCTCCTTTTCTATCTCCTATGAGGGTACCAATCAGTTGTTTAAAGGTACATTCCCAATATAGGAATATTATCAAGAACATACATATTTAGTTGACATTTAGTAGTTTTAGAAATAAGTTAAAAATTGGGAAATAAAATAAAAGTTAATAAAAATGAAATATCAAAGAGTATTGAAGTAAAAATAAAGAGTTATTATTGGAAGTAGTTTTCATTCCCATGAAAATATAAACGAAATATACCACTTTTTATCGCAGGAAAAGGATTAAAGCAAATTTGAAAACTATCTAAATCTTGAAAATAATAATATTTGTAATTTATAATTGGTTAGCATAATAATATTTGTACGAGTGGAGAGTTGTGAGGAAGAACATTTTATCCTTTGTTAGCATTCTCGTATTTTGTAGAAGGAACTACTCCTTTAGCAATCTCAATGAGGAACAACATTTTGTGTTATAGGTACAGTTTTACAATGTATTCTTTTCTCGTATATCTTATATCCATTAAGACATTCATTTTTGCCAAAAAAAAACGAATTTGTAGGTATATATATAGTTGCATGAAGTAAATATATAGTTATGCATAAGAAAAATGGTACTGAGTACATACCCTTGATGTGGTAGGAGGTAAAAAAGATAATGCTACCATCATTTGTAGAGCTACGAAACCATGCAGGCGATTCACCCCAAGAAGTTTTCACCAGGGAGCATGAAGAACTGGTAAAAAAGGGAGAGTCATGGATGAAACGAACAACAAGCTCTTGCATGGTTGTTTCAACTCTAATTGCTACAGGAGTGTTTTCTGCTGCCTTCAGTGTCCCAGGTGGTAACAATGACAACTCAGGATCTCCCAATTATTTGCAAAAATCTTCATTCTTGGTATTTGCACTATCTGATTCCTTGGCATTGATCTCATCATCAACATCAATCCTAATTTTCTTGTCTATCCTCATCTCACGATATGCTGAGCAAGATTTTCTCAGGTCTCTACCCTTGAAGTTGATATCTGGATTAGTGGCACTGTTTATCTCAATAATTAGCATGATGGTGGCGTTTAGCAGTGCTTTTTTCATAACATATTCCCATGGTTTAAAGTGGGTTCCTATTTTCATTGCGATACTTGCCTTTTTTCCAATACCCTTGTTTATATTTCTACAGTTTCCTCTATGGCGTGACATTGTGTATTCGGCTTACATTTCTTGTTCTCTGTTTATACCAAGAAAACGCATGATTCAGTAGAAAGATTGAGCTTGAGCTCAATAATAAATTTTAGTTTACTTTTGTTTACGTGCTTTTATATTTGAGTTACTTTAGCTCAGAATGATGTTTGCATAGGTAAAAAAGTACAAGTAGTTAAGTTTTGACATGGAAAAAAGGTTTACTATATTGCGTTCACATGGAGGATTAGTCTTATACCTAAGAAAGGGAAAAAAGGAAAAAGGAAAAAGAAAGGGCCAAAGTGACTTACATTCAAAATGTACCATATAGATCATTGCCTTCGTAATTAAATAAAATAAAATGATAAAAGTGAACACCACAAGGATGGAATTTTATGAGATTGTTTAAAGTTATTGAAACGCAGATTTGCACAAAACCCATAGGCTTAAGTGATGTATGTGTACGTTGACTGTAAAGAAGAAAATCCAAGTGTTTTAAATTTTTTTGTTAGTTTGTTATAAATTTCCTTGTATTGGATCAAACACTACATTCATATTTATGAAAATGTTTTCAGAAACAAGTAAACACAAATTACCCGAATGTTGGTCAGATAAAATGAACTTTGTCTACCACCTCAAAAGACTATTTTGTGGAGAATGAGACATATTCAATTTATTGGATTAAATAAATTTCTATTCTTATATTTGTCATTCTTAGAATAAAATACATTTTTTAATATCGATTCGATTAATTAATTTCTTAAGATTGAACTAAGTTGATTAGAGATTTAAGTTTTGTAAATCCTTTAATATATGTGAAGTTATGACTTCACATCACCCACTCTTATCTATAAGGTGTAGTTAAGTGATGATTAATTCTTTAATATCACTTAAGTTTTTTTTCCTTTTAAAGTTCTTTTAGATTTACATTTAATTCATAATAATCAGTTAATAAAAAATTAAGAGTAAAGGATAGAACTTGCAATCATATAAATTAAATAACACCTAAAATCTTAATAAACTAAAATAGGGTTATTTTCTTAAATAAGATCATGATACAAGAATAAGATTATGATATAAGAATAACTAGAAAGAGAAACACATATAGAGATCGACTCCGGGAGCAAGGAATTGGTAACCAATGTTTTCTAGATGAGTTATCTCTTTAAACTATGTCTAGAATTTTATCTTCAACAGACAGGAAGAAGGTCATCTTGTGCGAGATGAGATTCTAATACTGGTTTTGAAGTCTCTAAATATCATCTTGGCGTGAGATGCTTTTGAATCTCTCTAACTTTTGCACATTTTTGGACATGAAATATTTGAATAAACACATTAAGACACTCTAGAAGTAACAATGTCATAATCCACTTAAATTGACCTATCCCTTGTCCAATTTATCATAGTTTAAATGAAACTAATAAAAAAAACAAATAGTTTCTATATTTATTCCACAAAACATTTTCTATTTTCATTTCGTGTTTTCATTCTCTCACAATAGTTTTCATTTCCAAATTCTAATATTTGAGAAAATATTAGGAAGTATATAAAGTTACATCTATGCCGGGGCATTTTCATTGTCTTTCCATTTCTTATTTTCACTCATATTTTAAAAATATTTCTACTGTGAAAACTTTACCAAAAAAATTGATCAAACATGCTTTTGCTGTGATTCTCTATTTTCTTTAGAAATGAAAACAGGAAATACTCGTACCAAACGGAGCCGAAAATTTTCGAACAAAGTCTTTAAATTAATAATGTTAACAACGGTGATACCAAACTTGTTCTAGGCCGACATGGAACAATATTTTGTTTGTGCAATGAATTCCTTCACGTCCGTTGACGACCGAAGTCTTCGTCGTTTTGTAATCAGCAAGTGCTTCTAAAATGCAACTCGCGTTTAAGTCTTACGTTAGTGGGAGACTACATGAGTATATTAGTCCAAAAGCATGGTACGAGGAAATAGTAAATAAACGAACCTTCCTCAAACTTTCTTCTATTATCTTAAGGAGACTTTGCTTCTCTGTATAGTCTACCTACCCTCCATCATTTACCACACTCACCACCTTCTTCTTCTTCTCCAGCTTTCCATTTCTCACTTTCACCTCCACAATTGTGCTGTTTTGTTACTATTTCGGTAATCACACTTTTTCAACTTCTTTAGCTACTATATTTCCCTTCCAATTATGGACTCTTTGATTTTTAACTACCTCCATATCTCTTATACAATTAACTCAACCATGAATCCAACCGGTTCTTATTTTGCTGTACAAAACAACGAGATCCTACCTAACAACCTCACGCATACTACTTCAACCCCTTAATATATCTAACTATTTTTATGAATTGATAAATTTAATTCCCTTACAATATCGTAATATTTATTTTCTATATAAATTTTGTTTGCACAAATTACTTACTGATATCATAGTCATCTCTATTGTGCAGGCAATTATACAAGTGTAGAGAAAAAAGTTCCTGGCCGGCCCTTTAAAAGTTATATATTTTGAGGTAAGCAGCTTAATTAATTTCGTCAATCATTAGCCTGAAATTTTTGTCACAAGTAAGAAGTAAGAATATATATATATATATATATATATATATATATATATATTGTGGTTTTGAATAATTAGTCAGAATATGAGTAGGAGGGGAGAACAAATAAATAAGATTGGGTGTAAACTTAGACTATTCTTGTTGCATATGGCCCACGTACGTAGTTAATATCTACATGCAATTGATTCTTAATTATTCTTCTAAGGACAATTTACGGTTATCTCGTACACTTCAATCACTTTTTTTTTTCCTCTCTCGAGGTAAAATAAAATATTATTTGTCGGTTATGTCGATCGAAATATAGGTTTTGTCCCGTCAGGTTTACTCGTCCTCTATAAATTCAATTATATTAGAGAGAGTAAGGAATAACTTAACTCTCATATATAGCCCTTGTCGAGAGTTGTGCCTTACAAGCTATTTTAAGTTAAGAAGATAGGAATATCAAATAGAAAAAGAATACATCCACTGAAAAAACAAAACTAACCCTAATACTTCATCATCTATGCAACTATGTAATTTTTATATTCTTTCAAAAATGATTGTATACTTTTTCAAAGACTATTATATACTTTTCTATATTTATACAATATATAATGTTTTTAATTTTTTTTTGTAAAAATACGTAGTTAGTTATATGTAACCAGATATTAAGATTGATCATTAAGTAATTCTTAAAAAAAATTAACATTGATTTTCGTTGAAAAAGGAAAATGAAAGAAAAAAATTAAAAGAAAAGCATTAGCCGGTAGAAAAGTAGGAAATTATAAGATAATTTTTTTTATTTGCTTGGTATTGAGAAGAAAAAAAAAAAGAAAGAAAAACGTTCTCTTGCCTGTTTAGATTGGATTGAAAAAGAAAAGAGTGAGTAGAAAATAGGATTATTTTCTTATCTGTTTGCACAAAGTTTCGTATTCTTTAGAAAAGTTAAAAAAATTAATTAGACTAAACTAATTTTAATTTTTAGAAAAAGAAAATTACTTTTTAAAATTTTATTAGAGAAGTTGGCAAAAATTAATGCTACTATATTTTTAACTCGATGTGCTTAATAGTTAATTCAATTACTTTATTTTGTTTGAATAAGAGATAGTTAGATTTTTATAAAAAGTAACATATGTACTCAAGATTCCTTTTCTTTTAAAAGAAGACCAAACTTTGAAGCCTTGGATCCATCTCAAACATAGCGTACGAATTAAAAACATCTTTTTTAGCTCTAGGCTCTAGGTCATGTTCATTGATATGATAGTAAAGAGAACACAATGCCCTGCTTTGATGGAATATGTTATGGATCTTAAATTATTCTTAAATTAATATTCCATGTTTTTATTTTAAGTACAAATTAGGTCAATAAGTGCTGATTATTTTACTAGATTTTTCCATTTTTTTTAATCAAGTAAAAAGTCAGGACCACCAACCAAACTTCTCATTGGCAATAAATGTGTTGTGGTAAAGTGAGGAAACACTTCATCACCCAACACCCAATTAACTTTACTCGCATGACAACGTAAATACTCGATAAATATTTGATAATCAACTCAAATATAAATTAATTAATTAATTATCTCACAAAACATGTAAATATATGAGAAATAGTTAGCTAATTGTTAATTTTTATTATAATTTTGATCACAAAATATTTTTCTAAATATACTTATTCTCTTTTAACAGGTGCAACTTAACTTCCATCATGACTAATATCATCACCGAAGGACATTCTATTTTGAAGCCACCTTATTTCGATGGCAAAAATACCACCGAGTGGAAGGAGCGTATGAAAATTTTCATACAATCTGTAGACTTCAAACTATGGTTTGTGATAAAAAATGGACCAAAAATTCCAACAAAGGAAGAAGGCGGTGTAGAAGTGGAGAAAAGTGAAGATGAATACAACGAAGAAGACATGAAGAATATGGAACTAGAAGCCAGAGCAAGACATATTTTAAATTGTGCCATGAATCCAGATACCTTGGAAAAGATTTCCACGTGCCAAACAGCCAAACTAATGTGGGACGAGCTTGACAGGTGAACTGTTTTTGTACTTTTAAACTTACATAATTGCTGAAATGCTAATCATTAGATAATTATACATGAAAATTCATAATTAAGTAATTATTTACAAATCTTCATTTTAAATTCTTATTCATATGTTTGGTGAAAGAATATAATTTCTCAAATTAAATGGAAATATATATGTAGGGAAACGACAATAGTTGCCGCTCAGACTTCACACCCACCACCCCAAGTGGTTGCTGCATCATCAGCTCAATTTAATGCTCCTATCTTCGATTTTTTAGAAGAAACAAGTAACATACTTTCTCCCACTCTCCTTCCATTCACATACGTAGAGTAAAGAATAAGAAAAAAAGAAAGAAATTATAAATAAGATAATATTAATTATTATTTTTTCCTAGAAAGATAATTATTAACTATTATTGCATGTTTAGTTTCTATTTCCTATAATTTTTTATATCTCTTATCTTTTAAGAAAGAGATATAAAACGCAACTAACTAGTTATAAAATACGAAGAAATAAAAATAAATTATATTTATGTATATATTGAATTGTGTGGTTGATTGTGAAGTAAAATTATAAATTAAATAAGAGAAATGAGAGGTCCAAAGTGTAATATTAGGTATGTTTCAGGGGAAGCTACGGAACAATATTTAAACCTATGTGTGCCCCTTCACGAGTATACACTACAAGGAAATTGGCCAGCAGCGAAACGCATATTAGACCAAGATAGTAGACTAAAGCACGCTGCAATATCAAGGGGTTGGCCTACTGTGTTGCATGTTGCTGCAGGTGCAAACCATGTTAACTTTGTGAAGAAGTTGCTGCAAATACTTGCGGAGGATCATATTACACTGCAAGATATGAAGGGCAACACTGCGTTCACCTTCGCTGCTGCATCTGGGAACATGGAAATTGCTCGTTTAATGTTGGAAAAAAATCAATTCTTGCCCAGGATGAGAGGTAGAGGACATAAAAAACCGATTGAGTTTGCTGTGTGGCAAGGAAGATGCGAAATGGCATGGTTCCTATACGACAAGACCACCACAGATGATTTTCATACAGAGGATTGGGAGTCATTGTTCTTCGCTTGTATAAACACTGGCAACTTTGGTACGTACTATTCAATAAATGAAAATTTCTTAACAATGAATTAACTTTCACCCATGAATTAAATTATGCACAAGTTAAAATTATTATTCTTCAAAAAATAAATAACAAAGTTTCTATATTTTATTTTACTATAGCGGTTTATTAAAAATTTTAATCTATGAAAGAGTAATTTATTATATATTTTTATTTTCTTTTACTATAATTTCTTCTATGAAAACACACGACCTACATTATGAATTTATGATGAAATATTTTTCAGACATGGCCTTACAAATTGCAAGAGAGAAGGAAAATGTAGCATTTGCACGTGATAAGAATGGTGAGACGGCTTTGCATATCTTGGCTCAAAATCAAAAACCTTTGGAGTCCAATTCTCATTGTTCAGATCATCAAAATCCTATCAAGATCAACCCTGGTAATTGCTAAAAAATTTCAAACTTGGCATTTCTATCTTTTATTTATATATCTAAGCTTATGGGTTAATAATTAAGGTGGGGTTTTAGTTTGAATGTTTTATGTTTTTATTTTCACTAAAAATAGAAAATAGATGTGAAAACCTGTTTCCTTGATTGTTAAAATTAAGCAAAAAATAAAAAAGAAGAAAACAATATGATTCCGTTTTCACAACTTTCATAGAACTGTTTTCAAGTCGTAAAAATTAAAAATAAAAATAGAAAATAATTCTTCTGACTAAACTCTATGTCAGATATATTTCTTACCCTTTTAATTCAGTGGACAAGTAACCAATTGTTTTTATACTGCAGGCATGAAACAACAAGTGGTTTTTCAACTGGTTAAGTTTCTATGGATTACGATTCTCCGTGAGAAAACATCCACGGAGGCAATTAAAATGATAAGTGAACCTTCTCAACTATTATTTGATGCTGCCGAAGATGGTAATTTTGGGTTCTTGTCAGAACTTATCAGTTGTCAACCTAGCTTGATATGGGAAGTGGACAACAAAAACCAAAGTATAATTCACACAGCAGTTTTTCATCGCCATGCCAGCATCTTCAATCTCATACATGAAATAGGATCTCTTAAGGATATTATAACAAAATATTATGTGAAAGAAAACAACACTGACAACAACACTCTGTTGCATTTGGCTGCATATTTAGCCCCACCAAGTCAACTTGAATTAGTTTCTGGAGCAACATTTCAAATGTGCCTTGAGTTAATATGGTTTGAGGTAATCCCTTCTTTCATTTCCTTTGCATTTTCAATATACTATTCTTTCTGTATTCTTGCCCCATGTTTGTTTTCAAAATTTTTTCACAACCATTCCAAACATAGATAGAGATGACGAATTTCCCTGCATAATAGAATTACAGAAGATCTTATATGTGACAGGAGGTTAAAAAGATAATGCCACCTTCGTTCATAAAGTTCAGAAATTCTGAAGGACTAACTGCTCAGGAATTATTCGCATTGGAGCATGAAAAGTTGCGAGAAAAAGCAGAGGCTTGGATGAAACGCACTGCTGAATTTGGCATGATTATTTCTACTGTTATTGCTGCAGCAGTGTTCTCTGCTGCAATTAACATACCAGGTGGTGTTGATGATACCTCAAACAAACCAAATTACTTGACCAAAACATCGTTCTTGGTATTTGAAATATCAGATGCAGCTGCATTCATCTCATCTGCAATTGCAACATTAATATTCTTGTCTATTCTTATCTCACGTTATGCATTGTATGACTTTCACAAATCACTTCCCATGAAGTTAATGTTTGGACTGGTAATGCTATTCATCTCCATAACAAGCATGATGGTAGCATTTGGAAGTTCCTACTTCATAACATACTATTATGGTGTGAAGATGGTTCCTGATTTAATTTCACTACTTGCCAGTCTACCATTGCTTCTATATTTAGTTCTGCAATATTCATTATGGTATGATCTCATCTACACAACCTTCCTTTGCAAAACGTTATTTAAGCCACGCAAACGTATGATTTACGTGCTAGATAGATAGATACATTACAATCAAATCATATTTTGATTTGGTAAAGTTGTAATATATTATTTTTCTCTTGTGTGCTGTGTACATATTCTTCATGCTGTAATTATTTCAACATATTGTTCTTACTTCTAACATATTGTTCCTACCTCAACATTTTTTCATCCAGATCAAGTTGAATCATCGTTGGCTATAAGTGTTGCTTAAAATACCGGATTTAATCCTTCAGCTTTTATATATTTTGATTTTTTATTGTTTAACAATTTTTTAAATAACTTAAAATTCTTTATTAAATTTGTTGATTAAAAATAATTACTATATGCTGGTTAAAAACCACTAAAACTTTTCTAACAATTGAAAACCATTACAATTATTATTGATAAACCAAATAAATTCACACAACCCATATATAATGGGTTTCCTTCGATAGCATTTTTCTCTAGTTCTTGAATACCATCTTCACAATTTCCATGACTTCTTAGGAAATGAAATATCGCTTTCTTATGAGCACTCCATCTATCATAATTCTTACCATAGGATGGTTAATTAGAGAAGTAGGAAAACTTTTGTTGGACTAATTCATTTTTCAACAGAATTTCTGGGTCCATATCAACTAGGGAAAGAATTTTCAATATTGTAAAAAATATAGCAAAGGGAAATTCTGAGCAAAACTACAATGTTACACTGTAATCAGGGATTCCACACTCTACTTATTCCAGATCCTGTCAATACTATGAGCTTGGTACTGTAAATTAAAATTAAAATTCATGCCACCTGTTGGAAATAAGAAGAATATGAAAATTGGCACTTGTTGGTTGAACAATATTTATGAAGATGAAATAATTTGAATAAACAATTTAACCCCACACATAGAATCTTCTGAGTATTAATACTGAGAAAGAAAGACCCATTGTTAAAAATGGAAATTTTCTACAGCCAGGTTCCCCCAACTAATTAGATCGTACGGAACTACGGATCTAACAAACCCAACTGATAAGTACACAATATTTTCCCACCAAATGACTCTAGAACATCCTAGTCACTAAACCCATCATTTAGAGACCTAAGAACATACCTTCCACCAAAGATAAAGCAAGTAGAAAGGGACAGAAAGAGAAAGAAAATTCTGATAGAACAAAGTGAGAGCAAGGGTGAACGAGTAGTGTGTGGTGGTGCCGCCGGTTTCTCGTCGTTGCCGTCGTTAGTATGGTGAGGCCGTGACTCTGTTAGTGAATGTTTATGAGCACGTGAAAAAGGTTAGACAAATTCGATGAGTTTTCGTGACGTATGAACCAAAACCACCTAATTTTGGTAAATAATAATAATAAAAATTATTATCATAAATTAAATTTCACATGGTTTAAAAAAAATTGTACACAACCAGCACAACATATAACATATCAATGAAAAATCATAAAATCGCTTAAATTTAGTAACTGAAATTCTATGATTTTTAATCTATTGTTTGAATAAAAATATAATTAATTAATATATTTTTTTATAAAATATAAAAACAATAACAAGTTATCTATGGATTTACCCAAACTCAATGAAATCCGATGAGGATGACGATGGGATGAGTTTTAAATTCTAAATGCGAGCAAGTGTGTAAAATTCGAAGGCATCATGTAACTTTTGTATGTTTCATGATTTTATCATTTATGTATATAATGTTTAAAAATGTTTAATTTAAGAAGTTAATTTCATTTTTATATGTTTAACCATAAACATTTACTTTTTAATGGAGATACATGATATCCGTTAAAATGTTAAAAAGATGCATTTTAATACATTGAATTTTTAAATAATTAATTTTACTACATTAAATTTACAAAAACATATGCAATAGTAGTATAAATTCTCAAGATCGAATTATACTTACTTTACCACATAGAAAATCCAGGGAAAGTTCTATAGTCCTTTGTATCTCATAGTATTCTTGAAAGTTTTAGTGCTGCTAATTAATTTTATATTTTGGTTTTTAGGTGACTCGACATTGCAGATCCCTAGTGCTACATATCTCTTACTACAATGGGGATGTTATCGATTATTATTAATAACTTCTTATGTTATTAAATGACATTTTTTGAAATCTTAAACAGATAATTATAGAATATTGTGTAAAGAAAATACTTATAAACAATGTCCAGTAAAAATATATCATTTAGTAATACAAGAAATTAACTTTTTAAATACGATAAAGTGATTGATTATAAATCCTATGCATGTCCTTTTTAGTTTTCTTTTTCAGCTGAAATGACGACAGAAGACTTGGTGACAATATTAAAAAGCCATAGTGGAAGAAAAGAATAGAAAAGATGTCCTTGTAGTATTTTCCAAGCACCTTCTTTCTAGTCTATCTTTTAAATCTCTACTTTCTTCACTTAACACCACGGCACTACCACTCCATCAGCGTCTTCTTCTCCAGGTTTGTATTTCTCAAACCATGCTTAACTGGTGTTTGTTTAACTTTTTTTCTAGTAGAAATTGTTAGTATTTTGAGATAGATATAGATAGAAGTTGGGATGATTTGTAGTGTGATAGTAAGTATGTTATGTTGAAGGAGAATTTTAATAGATGTAGTAGGAAAAAGTAGATATAGTAGTTGACCGTGTAGCTCTTGATATTGAGAAGTAGAACTTGATTGTTTTTTTTTTTTTTTTTTCTCTACATCTTCTACATTTTCTGATCTATCAAACACCTATTTATAGAAAACATTCACCGCCTATGACTATTCATATGAACAGTACTATTCATATGAATAGTACTATTCATATGAATCTAGATTTTTCTTTTGCCGTGCAGCAATGTTTGACATATTTGTCAGCAGCCATCTTTGACCAGCAGATTCACCGCCTATGCTGGAAACTTGCAGAAACGTTTGACTATTCATATGAACAGTACTATTCATATGAATAGTACTATTCATATGAATCTAGATTTTTCTTTTTATTTCTTAGAAATTTGTAGAACTTTCAACACTCCTCCTTGATACAAATTTCTCTAACTCCAAGCATTTTGCGCAGTTCTTCAAATCTTGGTCTTGGTAATGCCTTCGTGAATATATCTGCTACTTGTTCTTCTGTCCTGCAATATTCAAGCTTGATCTCCTTAGTTGCCTCTGCTTCTCTAATGAAATGATACTTTATTGCTATATGTTTTGTTCTATTGTGATGCACTGGATTCTTTGCTATTGCGATAGCTGATTTGTTGTCACAGTGAATTGTAGTAGGCCCATTTTCATTTTCGCCCATATCATGTAGTATTCTCCGTAGCCATATAGCTTGACTTGTTGCTTCTGCAAGTGCTACATACTCTGCTTCTGCTGTTGATTGTGCAACTGTTGCTTGCTTCTTTGATGCCCAGCAGAAAAATCCTGAACCAAGTGAAAAAGTATAGCCGGAGGTGCTCTTCATGTCATCCACCGAGCCTGCCCAATCACTATCAGTATAGCCGAACAACCTTGAGTTGGCTGCGACAGTGTACCATATGCCAAATTCTTTTGTTCCTTGTAGATATCTTATAATTCTTTTTCCTGCTCCAAGATGTATTTGACTTGGGCTTTGCATGAATCTGGATAAGAAACTGGTAGCATACATTATATCTGGTCGTGTAGCTGTTAGATATAGCAAGCTTCCAATTAAGCTTCTATATCGTGATGCATTGGCTTCTGGTGCTCCATCATCCTTTTGTAGTTTTTCATTTGTTACTAGCGGAGTAGTGACAGGCTTGCATCCGTACATCTTGAACTTCTTGAGTAAGCCTTCTGTGTATTTCTTTTGTGAGATAAATATCCCATCATTTCTTTGATTTACCTCTATGCCGAGAAAGTAACTCATCAAGCCAAGGTCGGTCATCTCGAAGGACTTCATCATGTCCTCTTTGAACTCCACCATCATATTTGTATTGGTTCCCGTATATATAAGATCATCAACATATAGGGAGACTATGAGAGTATCATACTGACCTTGAGTCTTAATGTAAAGTGTAGGCTCACTCTTGCTCCTCCTAAATCCTCGATCAACGAAGTACTGATCAATTCTGTTATACCATGCTCGAGGAGCTTGCTTCAAGCCGTAGAGTGCTTTTCTCAGTCTTAATACTTTGTTTTCTTTGCCTTCGCACATAAACCCTTGTGGTTGTTCCACATATATCTCTTCTTCAAGCACGCCATTGAGGAATGCTGATTTAACATCTAGTTGATAGATGCTCCAACCTTTTTGTGCCGCAAGAGCTATTAGAGCTCTTATCGTATCTAGACGAGCAACTGGAGCAAATGTCTCGTTGTAGTCAATCCCGGGTTGCTGTGAGTAACCCTTTGCTACAAGTCTTGCTTTATGTTTTTGTATGGTTCCATCAGGGTTGAGCTTTGTCTAGTAGACCCACTTAACCCCAATAATATCTTTTCCATGTGGAAGATCAACTAACTCCCATGTGTTGTTCTTCTCAATCATTTTTATCTCTTCTTCCATTGCCTTGACCCATACTTCCCGCTTTGATGCTACTTCAAAGCTTTCGGTTCAAGTATGGTTAAATTGCAAGACTCGTATATCTCGCCAATGATCTTTCTCGTCTCGGAGTAGAGTCCGTGAATGAGGCTCACCCGGGTCTTCTACGCTTCTTCTACTTCTCCTTGAGGTAGTTGTATTGATATAGGGATCTTTTGCTCCACCTTTTCTTCTTCCCCAGTTCCAAGCAAAGATTCTCATTAACTTCAACATCTCGACCGATTGTCGGCTTCTTAGTTTGCGGGTTGTAGACACGATAGCCTTTAGATCGTGTGCTATATCCTAAAAAGATTCCACGAATTGTCTTGTCTTCTAGTTTATGTCTTTTAATATCAGGAACATGGATGTAGCATATAGATCCAAAGACCTTTAGGTGTTTCGCGATGGCTTCTTCCCGCTCCATGCTTCAATTGGTGTCTTATCTGGGACCCTTTGTTGGACATCTATTAAGTATGTAGACAAGAAGTGTAGATCGCTCGCCCAAAAAATATTAGGCAACCCTTTCTCTTTCAACATCGATCTAGCCATCTCCATGACCGTGCGATTCTTTCTTTCGGACACACCATTTTGTTGTGGAGTGTAGGCAACTGTTAGTTGCCGCTCTATGCCTTCATCCTCACAAAATTTGTCAAACTCGTGCGATGTGTACTCCTTGCCACGATCACTTCTAAGTACTTTAAAGAGTTTTCCACTTTGTTTTTCAACAAGGGCCTTGAACTTCTTGAATATTTCAAAAACTTCGATTTTGCTTTCAAGAAATAGACCCATGTCATTCTAGAGAAGTCGTCAATGAAAAGGATAAAGTACACGTTTGTTCTCGAATGTTGGTGTCCTCATCGGTCCACATACATCAGTATGGATTAACTCCAACACGTCTTTTGCTCGCCACGTTTTGCCTG
The DNA here is from genome assembly GCA_026586105.1 of Hylodesmum podocarpum. Classification (NCBI taxonomy): domain Eukaryota; kingdom Viridiplantae; phylum Streptophyta; class Magnoliopsida; order Fabales; family Fabaceae; genus Hylodesmum; species Hylodesmum podocarpum. The sequence continues at coordinate 1,217,030 of JALJEV010000493.1, read as the reverse complement.
CAGAGAACGGTAATCTGTGTTGCTTTCCGAGGAGACATCCTTCACATGCTTCGTTATTCTCCTTTAAGCATGGGAGATCTCTCATCATATTCTTCTGGTATAATATCTTCAGGGCGTGTGAGTTGAAGTGGCCAAATCTTCTATGCCAAAGCCATGAATCATCAACTTGTACTTTCATGGCCATGTTATTTGTATATTTCAAATTTAGCGGGAAGCTTCTATTACTTTTCTCCATCTTCACTTGGCCTATCTCAACCATTTTATTGTGGTTGTCATAGATTTGGCATACATCGCCTTCAAAATGAAGAACATAGCCTCTCTCCATCATTTGGCCAATGCTTAGAAGATTTTCTTTTAGGCTTGGAACTAGCAAAACATCATGGATGAGTCTCGTCCCTTTCTTTGTCTCCACCATGACAGTGCCTTTGCCTTTTGACTCTTCCACGGTGCCATTTCCTAATCGAACTTTCACCTTGACAGATTTGTCAATGCTTTTGAAGATACTCTCATCCTTGGCCATGTGATTGCTGCACCCGCTATCCAAGTACCAACTTCCTCCTCTTTCATCAGTTGAATATTGAATAGCATAGAAAAGTTGATGTTCATCATTATGCTCTTCAACAAAGTTTGCTTGATGTCGATTTTTGTTGCGACAATTTTTCTCTACATGCCCAAACTTCTTGCAATAGTTGCATTGTGGCCTTTCACGGAACCAACAATCTTTCTCCGCGTGACTGACTTTTTGCAAATGTTGCATGGAGGATTTCTATCTTGATTTTCTTCTTGAAGAAATTTCTAGAAGATTCTTTTGTTCTAGAAGTTTCTCTATGATTTTTCTTTTCTCCATCACCTTTATTTTGAGGTCGAAATTTGAACTTAGATTGAAAGGCATTTTCAAGTGTATCTTCATCACGCCTATACAATCTTTGCTCAAATGCCTCAAGAGATCCCATTAATTCTATCACGATAGAGTAGACAGATCTTTTTTCGTTTGCTCGATCGTTGTCACGATCGGGTCAAACTTTGGGGTAATAGTAATTAAAATTTTCTCGACAATTCTCTTATCAAGAATAGTTTCCCCAAAGGCTCTCATTTGATTTACGATTTCCTTAATTCTAGAATAATAATCTTTGACGTTTCGAGACTCTTTCATCTTCAATAGTTCAAAATCTCGTCTTAGAGTCTGAAGTTTAACGACACGTACCTTGTCACTTCCTTGGAACTCCTCCTGTAGTGTAGCCCATGCTTCCTTCGCACTTGTAGCTCCTATTATTCTTGGAAAAATTGCATCAGACACTGCTTGTTGTAGAGTGAATAACGCCTTGGAATCTTTCTGTTTATTCTCTTTCAACTCTTTTCTTTGGGCTGTATTAAGAGTTGTAGTTTCGTAGGAGTAGTAAATCCTTCTTCTACAATGTCCCACAAATCTAGGGAGCAAAAATATGTCTTCATTTTTACGCTCCAAAAATCATAGTTTTCGCCATTAAAAATAGGGACAATGATAGATGAGGGTTGCGAGGTGTTAGCCATAGCTTAGAAATATATAGAAGTGGGTTAAAGAAAACAAGGGAAATGTTTAGAAGTACTTGGGAAATTTTTGGAACAATAGGTGAAAAATATAACTACGCCCAATGTATGATCGAACGTAGCTCTGATACCACTGTTAGTATTTTGAGATAGATATAGATAGAAGTTGGGATGATTTGTAGTGTGATAGTAAGTATGTTATGTTGAAGGAGAATTTTAATAGATGTAGTAGGAAAAAGTAGATATAGTAGTTGACCGTGTAGCTCTTGATATTGAGAAGTAGAACTTGATTGTTTTTTTTTTTTTTTTTTTCTACATCTTCTACATTTTCTGATCTATCAAACACCTATTTATAGAAAACATTCACCGCCTATGACTATTCATATGAACAGTACTATTCATATGAATAGTACTATTCATATGAATCTAGATTTTTCTTTTGCCGTGCAGCAATGTTTGACATATTTGTCAGCAGCCATCTTTGACCAGCAGATTCACCGCCTATGCTGGAAACTTGCAGAAACGTTTGACTATTCATATGAACAGTACTATTCATATGAATAGTACTATTCATATGAATCTAGATTTTTCTTTTTATTTCTTAGAAATTTGTAGAACTTTCAACAGAAATACATGCATCTCCATTTCATGGAGATTATTTCACTGTCAAAGATGAATATGATGTTTTAAGTGTACGATGAATAAATACTATTCTCATATTATAGTAATGTCCTAGGACCTTCTTTCTAGTCTATCTTTTAAATCTCTACTTTCTTCATTTAACACCACGGCACCACCACACCATCGGCGTCTTCTTCTCCAGGTTTGTATTTCTCCAACCTTGCTTGCTTAACTGAGGTTTGTTTAATTTACATGCATATCAGTGGATGTATCTCTGTGGAGATTTCTTGTCACACAGAGATATGATGGTTTTTTAAGTGTTTATAAATGAAAACAATATGCATATTCTAAGTTAGTTTTGTAAAATTGAGTTATATAATTCATATTTCTATTTCTAACATACGATTATGAAATTATTTGGTGTTTTGTTGGACTTACCATGTCAATATTAATGGGCGATGACCCTTTGTTCAATCTCTATCCTCCAGATAACCAATGCTCAGTTTGATAGGGTTAAAACTGAGTGTTTCTGAATCAAGTTTTCCTGCTTTTTTTTTCCTGCACTTAATTCTATCAAGAACCCAACCAGATCTATGAATTTCACTTTTCCTTACGATTTTGAAATATTTCTTTTTTAATTTGATCATTTTTTTGCCTCGAAGGCTTAAAGGTAAAAGTAAAAGTTGTAGTCAAAAAATCTATTTCAGGTATGCAAGATAACATTCCTTCATTAATTTAAAATTTCAGCCACTTGTACAATGTCCCTACAACGTTTTCTTTTCGTACATATATATTCTTTCTAGTTACATTATTGTACTGTTCTCGTTTATTTCACTTTTGTTTTTCTTCACGAGGTAAGTTTTGAGGTTTCCTCTTGGTGTTTTTAAGCGAACCATTAAAATTTTAATAGAATTGTAAGTTGTGTGATGGAATCCGTTAAAAACTTTAAGAGTTTAATTTCATATATTAAATTTTTAAATAGTTTTGTTTCGGCCGATTAATCAGTCTATAATATTAGCAAATCAATTTATTGTGTCACTAAATTAAGTAATATTATTTCAAAACTAAGAAATTATCAAGAGGATTCAATAAATAACTTGAAGTAGAACATGATATTTGTATTGGTTTGTTATAAAAATTAAGACTCAACAAATTACATGTATTTTGAAAGTGTGTATGTATTTGAGAATGCTTTATCCTGATTAAGGTGCTCGTGGATGGAGTTATATCCATGTAAAAGTTTCTTTATAAATTTTTTTAACTGATCTTTAATGTGGTAATTTTGAAAGAATGATATTTATTAATACAGTGACTTGATTTTTTTTAGTGTGATAGACTGTTTATAAATCTCGAGAACTCACAATAATATTATTTTTACTTTTATTAATTTGGTAGAGCAAAATAGAATTATTTAAAAACTTGGTATATTAAAATGAAATGTTTTTCATTAAAGTTTTAACACACATGACATAACTCTTTCAATTTTTAATGTTTCATTTAAATTCATCAAAATAAAACTTTTCACAAATAATAAAATATAATCTAACAAGGTAAAATAACTAGGAATATAATTGATAAAAATGACATTTAATCAATTTTTCTTTGGTATTCAAGACTTCTTTAGTCCAGAGAGGTTTGCAGATAGAATCATATATAATATAAATAGATAGTTTTTCATTTCCAAACTTTTAAACATTTTTTTTATTTTTTATTTTGACTAGTGTTAGTACTCTAAATTTAAAGTTTAGGGGCTCGAGTAAAAAGAAATTGTAAAATCCAGGACCAAATCATAGTTTATCCAGTATAATTTTTTCATTACTTTCGAGAAAAATCATATTTCTTAGGAACATTTTCCACGTTGACATTACGAATTCCTTAGTCTGAAAGTTATCTTATTCACATCGTACGGAGAATAAAGAGAAAAGTTTTGAAATTTGGTATGAGTGTTATTATTTTATATTTTGTTTTAATCTATATATTTTTATTTTATCTTATTCTATTCCCTCCCATCTTATATTCTCTCTCTCTATATATATAACTATTTTTGTCCCTTTAAATTAAATGAAATGATTATATACATAGATCATTTTACTTTGATTAAAAAATATCGTACCTGCTTAAAGATCAAGATTAAAAGAAATATATAGACCATATCCAGATGATATTTATTTGTATTAATAAGTTTCTCATGCAAGAATAAAAAAAATATATACACTGATCATGTGAGTTGCTTTAAGAAGTCACATTACTCTTAAAATTTCTTCTTTATCACATATCAACGTGTGATTATATTACCTAATTAAATCTACTATTTTCATGTTAAGAAATTAATTCTATGTCTTATTTTTTATTAATTTTGATTTTTTAGATGATTATAATTTATCTTTTATTTTTTCAAAATCTAATAGATTACTTGGTAAATGTTTATTGGATCAAAATTAATTTAAGATATTTTTATAATCAAATTTTTAAATTGAAAATTCAAAAAGTAATAAGTATATATGGAAATATGTCACACCAATTTGAGGGACTTACAATATGGCTTATATAAGGCTCGCCTTCCTCGTCCTTGTTTACTTAACATGTCTGATGAAATTTTCTAATTTTAAATAAGAAGGTCAAACTTTAGATTTTAAAAATATCTTATCAAGTTGATAGGTTAGTTTATATATATATATATATATAATCATATATTATATATCTATATTATATATTTTATTTATATTAATAAATATATTTATTATAAAATATAATATATTAATAAACATGATATTTTATTAATTTATCAATATAAGGAACAAAAATAAAAAAAATAAAGAGATAAAATATTTTAAAATTAAAAAATAATTAATGTTTAAAAGTAAATTTATTTTGGTGGACAAATCAACACCTGCCCAAAAGAAATGATTAACAAATAGATTTGACGAATTTTTAGTAAATAGAACTAGATAAATTAAATTTTTTGATTGAATTCTTAACAAATGAAAATGAAATAGTAGATTATTTTTGTTGAAACGTGAGTCACCATATTATCTCATATTAATCATCTAATAGTATCAAATATTATAGTATAGTACTTACGAAGTATGATATGGGAATTTCAAATGAAATGGGTAGTCAGAAGAAGATCGAGAGTACATAAACTTTGACTCTGATAACATGTAGTATAGACGTAATCTTGTGAAGTAATTTCAATGACAAATACTATGTATATGTATATAAAGAGTTAATTTCTTACTTAACAACGTGTGCGAGAATACATTACTTGTATCTCTTAATGAATATCAGAAAGAAGTATCAATGTAGGTTTAACGTAGCAATGAGTAATATCATCACCGAAGGACATTGTCTATCGGGGCTACCGTATTTCGATGGCGAAAACTACGCAGTGTGGAAGGAGCGTATGAGAATATTCGTGAGATATGTTGACTTAAAGCTGTGGCTTGTGATAAAAGATGGACGAAATATCCCAACAAAGCAAGTAGAGAATGAAGAAGTTGAGAAAAGTGAAGATGAATACAATAAGGAAGAAATGGAGAATTTGCAACTAGATACAAAAGCAATAAATATTTTATGTTGTGCCATGAATGAAGAAGCTTTCAAAAAGTATTCAAAGTGCCAAACAGCCAAACAAATATGGGACGAACTTGAGAGGTTAAGTATTTTTCATAAATTCAAAATGTTTAACAATATCTGTAGTAGTTGTTGAATGCTGACTATGAACAAATGTTCATGTAAAACAAATAATTTTTTTCCAGTTTGTTTTCACTTGTCTCTTATTTAGTCAAATGAATTATTGCATATGCTTATTTTACGAATAGAATTTGTAAAACATAATGGGGCAATTTGTAATGAGTATACATTTGGTTTGATAGGGATCATATGAGAGTTGTGAACTCTACTGCAAGTCCTGAAAGACAAGTCCACAACTCTTCAAATTCAAGACAGTCCAATACTCCCGATCTTTGCTTTTTAGAGGAGACAAGTACGGTACTCTCTCTAATTTACTCCATCATATCTAGGTTAAAGCGTTAGAAAATAATGCATGCATGGATACCCGATGCAGAGATGACATAAAACAAAGAAAAAATAAAGGGTAAAATATGTTTTTATCTCTTATGTTTTTCAAAAGTTTGATTTTTAATCCATCTCTCTCTCTTCCGAGTTATTTGAAGAAGTGAATATGAAAAAACAAGCGACAAGAATTGAGAGTTATTTATCTTTGGAATATGTGAAGAAAACAAATGCATAAATGACAAAGAGTGCAGTGTGTTGTCACAACAGCAAGTTACCGTAGGGCACGGGTTGTCTCAATTCTTAGATAGATAGATAGAGGTTAGAGAGAGACAAGATACGGACAAGAATTGTAAACCCACCACACAGACATGCACACCTTTTGTGAAAGAAAAAATTTGAAAGATAATTATTATATTATTGATAATCAACCGTAAAACGTGAAAAAGAAATAAATAAATTTAAGTATAAGATTGGAAAGGTAAAAAGTGATAAATAATATATTTATGTATAAAATATGAAAGGAGAAATATATATATTAATATTATGTATATATTTTATGAATAAATTAATTGGTTGATTGTGTATTATATTTATTTATTTATTGGTTAAAAAAATTAATTAATGATTAAATTGGAGCTTGAAGTCAAAATCAAGGAAAATTTTAGTCGAAGAGTAGAATATGTCTCATCGTTACATAGTATATATATAATTACTTGCCAATTAAAATAAAAAACAGTACAAATTTCAAATTTAAAGATTAGGAGAGGTCAACTAAATCAAGAGAGATAATAATGGAAATTTAAAAATCAATGAAAATCATATTTTATCTTTAAAATTGCATTTCAACCACTATGTTCCATTAAAAGCACAACAGATTTCACGACTAAAATTAGTAAACTAGAAATAAAAATAAAGAGACTAAAAACTGAAATTTAAAATAAGAGGGAAAAATTATATTTTACCAAAAATAAAATTAAGTGTAACTATTATAAGTGTTTGTATGATGATAGAGTGAATAATAGATATGATATGATGATAGAATTAAAAAAAAAAAGAGTATTTTGATAGAGTGAATACATGAGTGTTTTTATATTAATATTATAGTTTTTATAAAGTTTAGTCATTACATCTAAATATAAACATTTCTATTAATTCATAATAAGTACAAAAATATAATTACTCTAAAATATTTAGATGATCTCCATAGTTATTTTAAATTTTAGTCTGTATATAAAAAACGTTGTAAGTTTTATTCTTTACAGTTATGAATAAATAAAAACCACTGTCAAGAATATACTCTATCTGAACATAAGTAACACAAATATAATTTTACAAAGATTAACTATTACCGATAATAATAAAGTGTATATAATTTTCTCACTTTTTAAACTATCCTTAATCATATTTATTGAATATATATATATATATATATATATATATATTAAAAAAATTAAATTTATTTCAAGGGACATTTAGAATAAAGATTTTAAACAAAATTTAATTAATTAATATTGCATCCATTAAGTTAAAAAAAAATTTAAATACATTTTTTTATATACAAATACAAACAATAAGCATGTATTTCCCCACCCCAATGAAGCCTCAAACTTAACCAGGACAATTCTAAATAGTTGAACCAATCATGTATTGCAGTAAATAAAGAAAAATGTTGGTTAAAATTATTTTCATAAAAATATTTTTAAATGGAATGAAAATAAGGAAACATTGTTCGTAAAAATTATAAATTAAAAATAAAAATAAAAATAAAAATAATTCCTAGTATAAAACACTACGTGGAACGAGAGTGTGATTAAGATTAACTTTGTTTCAGGGGCCGCAATGGGCAATTTTCTTAGGCTATGTGTGCCCCTTCACAAGTATGCTTTAGAAGGTAATTGGAAAAAAGCAGAAAACATCTTGAACAATGATGGCAGACTCAAGCACGCTGCAATAACAAGCGGTTGTTCTACACTGCTACATGTTGCTGCTGGTGCAAACTATCCTCACTTTGTAGATAAACTGTTGAAAAAGCTTGACAATAATCCCCAACACATTACATTGCAAGATGCCAAGGGAAACACTGCCTTCTGTTTTGCTGCTGCATCTGGTAACATTGAAATTGTTAAGTTAATGATTAATAGAAACCGAGAGTTGCCTGGAATCAGGGGTGGAGGTGGATATACCCCTCTTCAATTTGCTGCGATGCAAGGAAAATGCCAAATGGTACGATTTCTATACCAAAAGACAATAGAAACATTCCGATATGAGGACTGGAAGAATTTGTTCTTCACTTGTATCTGCACTGGCGACTATGGTAAGCATGCATTTTTAAGTCATGTATTCCAATTTCGTTCAGATTGTATTAAACAAAAAAATAGTGAGTATTCGTTTTAAATATTTTTAAAATATTAGTAAGTAAATTTAAATTAAGAACTTGGGATTTGAAAAAATAACAAAAATATTAAATGTTTTCATTTGTTAGAGTTTAGATTTAAGTTTAAAATATATATTGATCAAAATGTTTTTCAGACAAGGCCTTAGAAATAGTAAAAGATAAGAGACAGCTAGCTTATGAACGTGATTCGAATGAGGACACAGCTTTGCATATCTTGGCTCTAATTCAGAAGCCTTTGGATTGTTGTTGTCATCTTCCAGAGCATCGAATTGGTAGGAAAAATTAGACTCTTGAATTTATATTTGTGTTTGCAGGCATGAAAATTACACATGTAAATGTCAATTTTGTGTTGCAGGCAGGAAACAAGATATGTATCTTCAATTGGTTAATGAGCTTTGGGACACAATTCTTCACGACGCATTTACAGAATCCATGACGGAGACAATTGCTGATATTATAGATAAACCTTTTCAACTATTATTCGATGCTGCAGTAGCTGGTAATTTTGGATTCTTGTCAAAGCTAATTAGTGCTCGCCCTAGCTTGATATGGGAAGTGGACAACAAAAAACAAAGTATAATTCACACAGCAGTTTTGCATCGCCATGCTAGCATCTTCAATCTCGTGCACGAAATAGGGTCTGATAAGGATATTATAGCAAAATGTCTTGTGAAAGAAAGAAACACGGAAAACAACACTTTGTTGCATTTGGCTGCATATTTAGCCCCAGCAGATCAACTTCAATTAGTTTCTGGTGCAGCATTCCAAATGTGCCTCGAGTTAATGTGGTTTGAGGTAACTTCTTTCTTTCCTTGACTTTGCATGCTTTACACATGATACTGTTCTTTGTACATATGCTCCCACAACCCATTACATTTCTATTCCACATGTGTTCTAATTTGAAAATTCTTTATCATCATTCCAATCATAGATACACAGGTAGAAATGAATTCCCCTGATATAAGAATAAAATATGTAAATTACACTTGCTTTCCCATTTTCCATGTGTTTTAATTTAGATATCTTGGCGCTACTTTTAAACTCCTTTGTAATATTTTTCAAATTTAAGGGAGTCATTGTGATGCATAGTGGAATGTCAATATAAAATTTTTCAAATAATTAGAGATTTTATATAAAAATAAAGAAGCATATGATATTTTACTCTAAAATATACTTTACTCCGTTTTCAACTTATCCCATATATATTTTTATCAATAAATTCTCCGAATTTTACGTTAAAGTGAACAATTAAGTAGGGATAATTAAATCTAAAGTTGTACTACAAAAATAAAGAACCAACTAAGGATCTATGTTTCGTGATATAAAGTATAATGAATTCAGAAAAAAAAAATAAAAATATAAAAGATAAAACTAAGAAAGTGTTAAATTTAGAGTAACGATTACTTCATGAGATAAAATGTATGAATTAGTGGCGACATACAATTTAATCCATTTATTCATTAACTGTTCAATTTACATATCTATAAACCTAAGTTTACTGGATGGACACGAGTCATTAAGAATAGATCTTAAGCTCTTTGATGTTTGAAATGGCGAGCGTATATGTTGAACTTCATTTTACAGAAATATATTTAAAAGTATACAATAGTTGTTTGCTATTGAACAATTTCTGGATTGATTGATCAGTTTAGAATTTACATTTTGGACCCATCATAAACTGATTAATTGTTTATGTTTGACACATACATTATATTTAAATTCAAAATATAGTCAATCTCACCATTTCTCATCCAATACTATTAGTATTTGTGCCTATGAATTCATTTCTTACTATGCATAAACTTGAAATTTTTTTGAGGTTTGAGATTAATTTATTGCCCAAAGTCAATCATACCAACAATTCTTAACATACGTAATGCGACAGGAAGTGAAGAAGATAATGTCACCATCATATATAAATTTCAGAAACTCTGATGGCGATACTGCTCAAGAATTATTCACAAAGGAGCATAAAGGATTGCGGAAAGAAGCAGAGGAATGGATGAAACGCACTGCTGAGTTTTGTATAATTGTTTCAACCGTTATTGCTGCAGGAGTATTCTCTGCTGCAATTAATATACCAGGTGGTATTGATGATGGCACAAACAAACCAAATTACTTGGACAAAACATCGTTCTTGGTATTTTCAGTATCAGATGCTGCTGCATTCATCACATCTGCTATTGCAACATTAATATTCTTGTCTATTCTTATCTCACGTTATGCAGAGCATGACTTTCACAGGAAACTTCCTTTGATGCTGATATCAGGATTGATAATGTTCTTCATCTCCATAGTATGCATGATGGTAGCATTTACTAGTTCCTTCTTCGTAACATACACATATGGTTTGAAGTGGGTTCCTTTTTTCATTTTAACATGTTCCTGTCTTCCAGTACTTCTATTCATAGCTCTGCAACGTTCACTGTGGTGGGATATCATCCGCTCAACCTTCTGTTGTAGGAATCGGTTTAAGCCAAGAAAACGTTTGATTACCTTCTAGAGAAGTAGAGGCATTGTAATCAACAATGATATGTATTTGATTTGTTTAAGATGTAATACATTATTTTGACTTAAAGCTAATATTTAATGTCTAATCTTTTGTACCATTATGGAGGAAATAATTTGATATTGAATTTAAACCTTGATGTTTTGAAATGAGTGTTTGTGTGTTTGTTATTTGGGATGAGACTGTAATTAGAAACATTGTCACGGTGATTAAAGTGAATTATTTGTGATGTGGTTTGGTACAAATGTTGATTTGAGAGGATATCAAAACCAAATCAAATGGGGGTATAAGGGTGGCTTTTTAACGCATAGTTATGTACTTGTTTGATTTTCCGGTTTAACGATAAATGTTGTGCTTTATGCTATTTATTAATAAGAATTTGTGTTTATTTTTATTGAAAATAATTGATATATATTATAGTGTTACTTCAATATAAATCTATTAAATCTTAAATTGACTTATTTTAATTAATTAATTTAATATATTAGACAAATGGTGACCAATTCAAATATGGGTGAATTAGATTTAAAAATAGTTTTCAAACTTGACTAGCGAGGTACTCCATTTTGTGTTAAGAAAATGTTAAAAATAATATTCAATGATAATGAAATTCTATGATTTAAGTTTGCATTTTTTTCTTATTATTAATATCAACCAAGTTATATAATCCCAAATGACCGAAAACAAGGTGTTATATCTTTGAATGGAAAGGATATTCAGAACCGAATCAATTGTCTTCTTTTTGTTATGTTGGAAATTGACATATAGTTTTACTTTTAATTGAATACATAGTTAAATCTTAATTAATTTTTTTTTCTAGTTGACTAGTTTTAGTATGTTAGATAAATGGTGACCAAATAAAAAAAAGGTTGAATTAGATTTCAGAATAACCTTTTTAAATTTGAATTGTGAGTACTCAATTTTGTGTTTGAATGAAATTATTTTATTTTATTGTATACGTTGGTCTCAAACAGAGGCCCAAACTCCTTTATTGCACGAGGTTAAGTGAGCTTATCAGAATCTTCAATTTGTTTTTAATAAAGAAACAAAAAACGAAAAAAAAAAGGAAAAGCAATATTCATGTGATCACATTGGCCCAATCTACAGACGAAAGAACATGTACTTTATTAGCAACTAATTGGCTTAAGTTGGCCCAATTTTCCTTTGCCTTTTTTGGTGTTATTTACTAACAAAATATATATTCATCCATATAATGGTTAAGAGAGTTATTTTTTATTTTTAATCTAATGGCCATACATAGGTTATTTGTTAAAATTATAGGAAAGGATAAATAAAGGTATGATTTGATATATAAGATATTCCAATATCTTACCGAGCCATAAATGACCTTCTCCCAAAGTCTTTTGTCTAAGTTTGTATGTCTGTCTTGGTAGTATCAGCTTTATTACAGGGCAACTCCACCAGCAACAGGTATAGTCACTGTGCTATTATTCTCATTTATTAGCAATTTTAGTGTGTAATCTGCCAAAGGAGATTTGCCCGGCGATTCTCCCGTAATTAATACTTCTCTTCAATGAAAATGCATTCACTAGTACACATATATAAGTATTAATGATATTTTGAAATATATTACAAAATAAATAAAATTCATACTTATTAAATGTGAACTTAGTTTGTCAACTTGGCCTGGGTGTTGATGGTTGGGCATGGGTGCTTGGTCCCGAAGTTACAACGCCAAAGGAAGACCCCCTCAATAGTTAAGATCTTAGCTCTCTGGGACTCGACCTGGTCTTCCCTTAATTGCCAATTCAGGATTTCTTATGTTTTGAAGCGGAAGTAGACGATGGTCGAGAGGTAGTCACTGTCCTCTCCTTCAGCACGACCTTTTTGCCTTGACCATAGTCTCTCTCGTGTCAATGTCTTTACCCATGATTTCTGTACAAACGAACAATAGAGTCAACAATTAATCAACACAAATAGAAATATGATTATTGTTTGTTCTTATCTATGAATTTAGCCTTAGTGTCTAGGTCAATAGGAAGGCATGACAGGACTCGGCAATCTAAAGGATGAGGCAAATCCTTCACGATGTCAACTTGGTGTTTCTCCTCCTTGGACAGCTTGTCCTCGGGTACAGATTGAATCTTCTGGGCCGACTCCAATAAAAAGGATGGACCGGGTCCAAGCCATTCTTCTTTAAGAAATACTTCCGGGCATCCGAGGACTCGAGAGACAGTTTAAAGAATCGAGTATTAGAGTTCTTAAAAAATTGAGAATAAGGAGTAAACAACGGTTTACCAACAATACTAAAATCTGGGCACTACTCAAGGATACCCAACCAACCTGAGAACCATGTCTTAGTTGATAAAAATACAAGAAAACCTTTAATTTAGGGAGGAAATTCAATTGCTCACAAGCAGCTTCAAGTGTTCTAAAAAATCCTTGATTGTAACTGACTCGGTGCAACATTTAGAAAAGGCAGTACTCGACTTTCAAAAGGATCTAACATAATACCAAAGTCTTTAATCATATACTCATATAGATATGTATATAAGCGATTCGAAGAAGGGCCCAACCTATTATAAACTCTTTCGTTGACCCAGACTTGTCGCACGGCAACCAGCCTGATCAACTTCGGGTCAGTCACTCGAAGCTGCTTCACCAACCTGTTCAACTTGTCCACACGGGTATATATCGACTCGATTTGACTGACCTCCTCAGCCACCCATGAATAAGATGTTGGGTAATCAGAGTATGAAAATATTACGCAGCTAAAATAGAGATGAGAAAATTAGAGATTGACACACAATATTTTACGTGGAAAACCCTTAACAGACAAGGAAAAATCCATGGGCAAGATCAGAGAAAATTTTCACTAAGTGGAAGAGAACTACAACCTCTCTCTAAACACAGGGAGAGAACAATTATACTCTCTCTTGAGATAGGAGAAAACAAAGGCTTAAAATTTTTTTTTTTCTCTCTCATTTTTTCTTCTGCTCACTGGTGTGCATTTGGGTTGCAACACTTCTCCTTTTATAGGAGAAAAATTTTCACTATTTCAATTAAAAAATTGAAATCCACCGAAAGTGTTTTGGCCTCACATAGAAATTCCACTTGTTGTTTTTCACCGAAAGTTGATTTGTTTTGTTGTTGGTTGGAACCCCACAATTTGGTATCAGCAGCACTTTTTCAACAATCTCCTACTTGAAGACTGATTTCAATCTGTCTTCACACTTTAATCAATGCTAGTTTAAATTTTCAAAACCTTTCTCTTCTTGCCAGTTCCATGTTGCTTATGTTTTTGATAGACCATAAGAGGATCTACTCCATGTAAACTTGTCTACATTTATCGGCTTCGTCATTACATCTGCTAGGTTATCTTTCGTGTGAATCTTCTGCATGTCCACACTCCCTTCTTCTACCACTTCTCTGACGAAGTGATATTGTACTCCTATGTGCTTCGTCCTGGAATGAAAGGCTGGATTCCTTGCAATGTGCAAGGCACTCTGACTGTCACAATACACAGTAATCTTCTGTTGTTTGTGCCCGAGTTCTTCTAATAGCCTTCGAATCCAGATTGCTTCCTTGCATGCTTGGGTAGCTGCCATGTATTCTGCTTCTGTAGTAGACAAAGCTACGATAGATTGTAACTTTGATAACCACTTCAAGCCACCACTCGCAAGTGTAAACACATAGCCTGAAGTGGATTTTCTTCTGTCAAGATCACCTGCAAAATCTGAATCAACATATCCTCTGACGACAAACTCCGATTCTCCAAAACATAATGATACATCTGAGGTTCCGTTTATGTATCTAAGTATCCTCTTAACAATATTCCAATGCTCTCTACCTGGATCTGCCATGAATCGACTGACCGCTCCCACTGCTTGTGCAATGTCTGGTCTTGTACATATCATAGCATACATTAGGCTTCCCACCGTCGATGCATACGGCACTCGAGACATTTCCATCCTCTCTGCTTCACTGCTAGGACACATACTTGAGGATAATTTTAAGTTGACAGGAAGTGGGGTCGAAATTGGCTTACAATCTTGCATATTGAAGCGCCGCAAGACTTTCCTAAGATAATTCTTTTGAGAAAGCCAAATCTTCCTATCTTTTCTGTCTCGGTGAATTTGCATCCCTAAAATCTTGTTTGCGGGTCCCAAGTCCTTCATATCAAATTCCCTAGCCAACTGTGCCTTCAATTCTTGGACTCGATCTTTGTTGGGGCCTACCACCAACATGTCATCCACATACAACAGTAAAATGATGAAATTATTATCATCAAACCTTTTGTAATAAGTACAATGGTCTGAACTCAGTCTGTTGTATCTGAGGCTAATAATGAAGGAATCAAATCTCTTGTACCAACACTTTGGCGCTTGCTTAAGACCGTACAGAGATTTGGTCAACCTACAAACCAAGTTTTCTTTTCCTTTTTCTTCAAAGCCTTCCGGTTGGAGCATATAAATTTCTTCTTCAAGTTCCCCATGAAGAAAAGCAGTTTTTACATCCAGCTGTTCAAGATGTAAATCAAATGCAGCACACATAGCCAATACTACTCTGATAGTGGTAAGTCTAATCACTGGAGAGAATATTTCATTGAAATCAATGCCTTCTCTCTGAGCATATCCTTTGACTACCAATCTTGCACGATATCGTTCCACTTGATCATTACCATCACGTTTGATCTTGTAAACCTATTTGTTTCCAATGGCTTTCCGACCTTCTGGAAGTTCAACAAGTTCCCATGTTCTGTTTCTATGCAAGGCCTCCATTTCTTCTTGCATTGCCATCATCCACAGAGAAGCATTTGAACCATTCATAACTTCTTGAAAGTTTGACGGTTCCCCTTCTTCTG
Organism: Hylodesmum podocarpum; assembly: GCA_026586105.1. Lineage (NCBI taxonomy): Eukaryota > Viridiplantae > Streptophyta > Magnoliopsida > Fabales > Fabaceae > Hylodesmum > Hylodesmum podocarpum. The sequence goes on along the minus strand of JALJEV010000493.1, from coordinate 1,201,136 downwards.
TAAGAAGACAGTATGCATTATGAGTTGTCATGACATATTCTCCAGTACGGAGATGAATTGGTGCCTGTTTTGGTCGTGTACTTCGTCGAAGTTCCACACTGACCGTCTCACATGGATCTTGTTCCTCGTGCTCAGGTTCTGCTTCAGAAGAATCATCTTCTCCAGATTTCCCATCTATCTGAACCGTAGTAGCCTCTTTTGAAGTCTTCATCATCTTTCTTCTTACTTTGCGCTTCATTTTCTCGCAAAAATTACATCTCTCGCTCGACGATAACCTTGTGGACAAGTGGGATCCCACAGGCGATACCCCTTAACACCGTCAACATAACCCAAGAAAATACATTTCCTGGACTTTGGATCCAGTTTGCTTCTTTCTTGAGAGTTGTACATTACGTACACAGGACATCCAAACACATGTAGAGAAGAATAATTTACTGGCTTTCCACTCCATAACTCCATTGGTGTTTTTAACCCAATTGCTGTTGATGGCGACCGGTTTATAATGTAACAGGCAGTCTTAATAGCTTCTGCCCAGAAAGACTTGGCTAATCCTGCTGTATTCAGTATGGCTCTAGTTCTTTCTAGAAGCGTTCTATTTATTCGCTCTGCTACACCATTTTGCTGAGGTGTATAGGCATTTGTGAATTGCATTTTCATACCCTCTTGCTTGCAGAATGCTAGAAATTCGCCATCAGTATATTCTCCTCCATTGTCTGTCCTCAAGCACTTAATCTTTTTACCAGTTTCAAGTTCCACCTGTGCTTTGAATTCCTTGAATACTGGAAACACATCTGACTTCTTCTTGATTGGGTACACCCATAGCCTCCTAGAATAATCATCAATGAATGATACAAAATACTTTGCTCCTCTTAGGGACATTTCTGGTGACTCCCACACATCAGAATGTATCAAGTCTAGTATGTGCTTGCTTCTTGCAGTTGATCTGTCAAACTTCAATCTATGTTGCTTGCTTATCACACAGTGCTCACAGAAAGGTAAGGTTACTGATGTGAGCCCGGGTAAGAGTTTACGTTCTGCAAGGACCTTCAAGCCTCGTTCCGACATATGGCCTAATCTGCGATGCCAAATTGTCGTTGATTCCTCTTGACTAATTGATGCAACTGATACATCAGCCTCTTGTAACGTTTCTCCCTTAAGCATGTATAGATTAGCAATAATCTTCTCTGCTTTCATCACCACAATAGCACCTCTAACAACTTTCAAGATCCCACCTTCAATATGAGTCTTGCACCCGAGGTCATCTAACTGCCCAATAGACGTAGATTTCTTCTTCAAGCCCTTTACATGTCGTACCCCTTGAATTGTGCGAACAGTACCATCATACATTTTTAATTTGATAGTACCAACACCAGAAATTTCTAAGGCATCATTATTACCCATGAACACAGAACCTTCTGAGATAGGTTGATAAGTATAAAACCAATCTCGTCTTGAAGTCATGTGCCATGTTGCTCCCGAATCCATTATCCACACATCAGTGAGCTGACTTCTGCCTTTAGAGCTGACTGCAACTTCGCTAGTTAGGATTTCTCCATCACCAGAGGTACTTGCAACACATCCCTGAGATTTACTAGCCTCAGGAGACTTCTCATCATTTTTCTTCTTCCAACAATCTTTCTTTAAGTGCCCTCTCATGCCACAATAGTAGCATTTGAAGTTCTTCCTTCTCTGAGATTTTGATCTACCATGACTTTGACTCCCACTAGAGCCTCGTTCCGTTGATCTTCCTCTCACCACCGTTAAAGCCTCTGCTTGCTTGGATTTTTCCAATCTATCTTCCTTATTCTTGCGCCTGGATTCTTCTTCAAGAATGGCTCCGGCAACATCATCAAAGTTTAGATGGTCGGAAATCATATTATTTGTGATATTTATGATGAGTTGATCATACGAGTCTGGTAAACTCTGGAGTAGAAGCTCTGCACGTTCACTTTCTACTATTTTTACATCTGACGTTGTCAGCTGAGCAAATAGTGTGTTCAGATTGTTGATGTGATCCGTCACCGAAATGGATTCACTCATTCGAAGAGTATAAAGTCTCATTTTCAAGAAAATTTTGTTGTGAAGAGACTTGACCTCGTATAATTTTACGAGAGTATCCCAGATTTCTTTTGCCGTTTGTTTTTCTGCAACACTAGATAAGACAGAATCTGCCAATGTCAAGTGCATTAGCAACAAGAATAATAGCATCCATCTCCTTCCACTTTTCATCGGTAATACCAGCAGGTTTACCTTCAATTGCTGCTAAACAATTTTCTTTTCTCATAAAAGCCTTCATCTTCAATTTCCACAGGGAGAAATTACTCCCACTGAATTTTTCAATTTCAAATTTTGCCGCCATTCTGTAAATAGTACTATACGTAAATAGTACCGTATATGTGAATAGTGTTATACGTTTTCACTGTGAATAGTACCGTATACGTGAACAATATTGTATATCTATACCGTACACTAGACCTGGTCTAGTTTACGTTAACAATTACTGCAAAAGTATATAACCACACATGTGAACCGTATCTTCCAGCGTTACCGCAGCAGACCAAGAATTTTTCTTTTCTGATGTGGAAGTTCGGACAAAACCGCAACCACAGAGCATACTAAGAATATTCTTTACCGAACCAAAGAGCTCTGATACCACTGTTGGGTAATCAGAGTATGAAAATATTACGCAGCTAAAATAGAGATGAGAAAATTAGAGATTGACACACAATATTTTACGTGGAAAACCCTTAACAGACAAGGAAAAAACCACGGGCAAGATCAGAGAAAATTTTCACTAAGTGGAAGAGAACTACAACCTCTCTCTAAACACAAGGAGAGAACAATTACACTCTCTCTTGAGATAGGAGAAAACAAAGGCTTAATTTTTTTTATTTTTTTTTTTATTTTTTTTTTTTAAGATCATTTTTTCTTCTGCTCACTGGTGTGCATTTGGGTTGCAACACTTCTCCTTTTATAGGAGAAAAATTTTCACTATTTCAATTAAAAAATTGAAATCCACCGAAAGTGTTTTGGCCTCACATAGAAATTCCACTTGTTGTTTTTCACCGAAAGTTGATTTGTTTTGTTGTTGGTTGGAACCCCACAATTTGGTATCAGCAGCACTTTTTCAACAATCTCCCACTTGAAGACTGATTTCAATCTGTCTTCACACTTTAATCAATGCTAGTTTAAATTTTCAAAACCTTTCTCTTCTTGCCAGTTCCATGTTGCTTATGTTTTTGATAGACCATAAGAGGATCTACTCCATGTAAACTTGTCTACATTTATCGGCTTCGTCATTACATTATCTTTCGTGTGAATCTTCTGCATGTCCACACTCCCTTCTTCTACATAAGATGGCTCAATAACATTGGAAATAGAGCATTTCTTGGGTGCCAACACCGGAATCACAGTGGAGTCCTCTGCCCTAGTCACCTCCTCGAAACTAGAGTTTTCTATCCAAGGGGACCCAAAAGAAGTAACTGATTCTTCACTAATACTACTAGTGCGTTCAGAATTAAAAGAAGGTAAGGAAGACATACCTTTAAAGTTGAATAAGGATGTGCAAGTAAGGGATGAACTCGTGAGAAAGAGTAACACATAAGGGAGGGATATGTGCAAGAAAAATGAAGTAAAAAGAAGAAGATGTAAGAGAATGACAAAACTCTGAAAAAATAGGGGGAAATATGAAATGAAGATGAAAAAGTTCATTTTATAAGAAATCTCAATGGCCAAGGCCCACTAAGGCCCATCAAGGCCTAATAAGAAGAAAGGAAACCCTAAAGGTGCTCTAACGGTTATATTTCCCTTGACAGTTATGAGGGTTTTAATGATGTCTCTCAACTGTCAAGCGTAGCCGACCCGGGGCAAGGCGAAAGGTCCCTTTTAGCCCGAGCCGACCCTTTACTAGTGAGACACCCTTTCTTACTTGATTTAGTTGATGACATAGGACGACCACCCTTTTCAATACTTTACATGCCAATGCCGGACTATGTTCAAAAGAAAGATTAACGACAAGGCCAACCTACATCCAAAAGAGAATGTAAAGACGAGGTCGACCTCAAGATCCGAACTAAATCTCATCGACTCATATAATTTGGGGGCTCATAGTTCAAGCAACTACAACTCGGCAACTGACATGTCCACCTGGGGGCTAACGTACCAGCCCAAACCCAATAAAGAGCGTTATTACCCATTTACCTCCCTTATTAAGTTACTCTATACTTTTGACATGCTATATATTTTACAGTAGCAGGTTCTTATCATATTTGACCTAATTTATTAGTCACTTATCATTAGATTGTTATTGACTTCAGCATTGGAGTCCTTTGCAGATACCTCACCTGTCTCCCTCACCGACACTCACTCTAAGAAAGAGACTCCATTGCAGTGAAGGTACCCCTAAATCCAGTAGCGATGAATGTGGATTACTACTCAGGAGGAGCAGTCATTCCCATAAAGTTTATGACACGATTGATTAATCCTTTGCAAAAATATGACTAAGAGCTTGATGCACGGAATTAATATCATGATCAAAGCTGATAAATTTCATAACTAATCCGGTGGACCAAAATTTGTAAAAATAATGTCATTAAATTAATCATAATATTGAATTTATAACAGTGGTAATCCTATAGATAACAGAAGAGTATTAATTTTACTAATTGTTGATAGATATAATGTTCTCTTTAGCTCTAGCTGTCCACTAATATAGTTGCACGAAAATATAATTAATTGTACTATTAAAAGTGAAATTTAAGCATGATATATTTATAGAATTTAAATATTTTTGTGAACTTCAAAAGAAAAATTATATAAGGGGGAGAAATAAAGAAGAATTTACATTCTTTTATACTAGAATAGGTTGTATGAATAATAAAAAAAAGTAGGAAAGATTAGATATAGGTAATCTGGTTGTAATTCAGTGGGGTCTGCAAAGTATGAACCGTAAGACTTGCATGTACAGTCCACGTATTTTGGAAATAAAGCAGTAATTTAATTTTTCTTAGTTAATTACGTAATAACAACCAGAGATTTGAAATGGCTTTATAACAAAAACAATAAACAAAGAGAGAATTAATGTTATACCAACACAGCACGTTATCAACTTCTGACTGAATGTTCCTTCAGACATGGCCATACAATTTTTCCCGAAAATCATTAGGAAAACTCTCACGTAACAGGGTTGAAAAGTGGATTCATAAAACTGAGATGGCATATATGACATGTTCGTGCTTTGTTTTCTAAACAATAAATGAAAGTGTTTTATTTTTTTCTTTAAATTTACCATGAAATTTGCTATTCATTTGATCGACCCTTGAAAAAATTATTAGGATGCAAATAATGATGTCCTCCGTCAATTCACTAAGGGATTAAATATGGGTTTAAATATTTACTATGCATCCATTGCTAAGAGAATTTTTAAAGGAAATCCAAAAATAAAACTCTTTAAATAAAGTGGATAATATTATAACAATGTTGATACCCTCTTCATGTTCCACGTACGACAAGAGAGTTAGCACGTAACGTATAATAAATGCCTGTTTCACAAACATAAACTCTCTCAGAGACATTTCATCCACCCATTTCACAAACATAAACTCTCTCAGAGACATTTCATCCGCCCATTAACTCAATGTTAAATTCTAAGACAACATTTCTGACACAATTGAGAGGATACTTATAAGCCGCCATGCCATGCAAAACCTTAACTTGTTGCTCAAGGTACTTTAACAACCGCCACCTGTGTTTTCACGCAGAAATGTTGTTGTAAATCACCATGCTTTAATTTCCTTGCAAATTCCCTATAGTCGTTTGCATTAATAGATAACTCATGTCTCATATTTTTAATACTCTTTACATTCTTACATATGCAGATAAAGTAAGAGATTGAGGGCCTAATTCAGTTACCTGTCTTTGATCCTTTCTGAAAAAAAAAAACTATTTATGTTTGTTCAGTTACCTGATTTATGTTTGTTCTAACAACATTTTTTAATAATTGTATTTCTCATTCATTATAAATATTTTCTTGAATAAATTTTATCACTCAAATTAGTAAAGATTTGATATTTTAATAATTCTTTTCTTATTTAGTTAAAATCAATATTTTTACAACTAATAAACAAAAAATAAGCGTTTTCTTCCTTAAAAAATTATATAAATCTGTTTTTCTGTGGTACCTAGAGATATGTAGGAATATAAACTCACTAATCTCCTTCTTCATAATATACAACTATAGTTTGACGTGGGTTTCTAGTTTCATTTCACTAATTGTCTGTCTACCAATACTCCTGTTTATTGTTCAGCAATTTTCACTGCGGTCTGATATCATCTACTCAACCTTTTATTGTAATAAAGAATCATGCATATTTGATTTGTTAAAGATGTATTAAATTGTTTTGATTTAATAAAAACTAGTATTGGCGGAAATGGTTAAAAAATCATTGGTAGATTTTTATTTTTTTTTACAAGTTACAAGAATGTCCATTTTATTTTATACTATTCTATATTTAAATCCATTGATTAAATTTAATTTTTGTAATTTACCTTACACTAATTTAGACGCTACTTGTTGTACATGGCTCGAGTATATATATCAACAGGCTCTTGTAAATTGAGGATACCAGAGTTATACCAAACTGGAGTAGGTGATGGACCTAATTCAACCTTACAAAATCGGTTTATAAGGTAGGGATTATTTCTCACTTATATACATGCAATAGGCTATATCTATAAACGATGTGAGACTTCCACCAGATGAAAAATTTTAAAAATATTCAAATGCTTTTGGTTAGTTTAGTTTCTAAAAATAAAAGCCTCGAATGTAAAAGATCAAGAACATGAAAATAAAGCCAAATCAAGAATCTCAATCCTAACATGAAGAAGAACATATATATTCACAAAAATTTTGCAGCACAATGATGGGAATTAAATGAAAAACCCTCAAGATTTATAAACATTGAATGGAAAAGTTTGATATTTGACAACACAAAACAGTAAGCGAAAAACATATCTAATAAACAAAATTGACAAAGGACAAACAAATATGGTACAAGGAAAATGATAATTGAGTTATCAAAGTATAAAATAACATATTATATGAAATAAACCATAATATATCTTATAAGACTAAAACCATAGTTTTTTCAACGAAATTTAATAAGCGAAATTGACTAAGGATGAATAGAGAGATTACAAGGAAAACGATAAAAAAAAAGAAGAATTGATTTATCAAATTTCAAAATAATATATTAGATGAAGTAAAGCTTAATTATTTATAATACTAAATTATTTAACTCAAAATTTATTTTTTATATTTTATATATCTATGAAAGCTATATTACTATTATTGTTGTTGTTATATTTTTACTTAAAGTAGTATAAAATTGTTTTGATGTATGTATATCATATTTTAGTATGTTATCAATTCATGTGATTGATTAAGTTTTAATTTGATTGAGTTTTTATTACTTTGATTTCATTATAATTCTATTCCTTGAAGATTTCAACTAATAACTTATTCGGCTGTTAATATGTATTTATTTTATTTTATTATTTTGAAATGTGCAGCAAGTGTTTTCTTATAAGCAATGTTTAACTGTTCATTTAAAATTCTTATTGTCGTAACAAAAATTCTACTATTATATGCTTTATTAAAATATAAAAAGTGCTAGCCGAAATTACAGTTTAACAAATAAAAAAAGGTGATAAAAGATGTTCGGAAGATAATCAAGTACTCCCTTAAACTTAAACTTAAACATAAAAATTGAATTGAAATATAATATATTTATAAAAACAACAAAATATTTTATGTGAAGTTCAAAAAGAAAATCATAAAAAAAGGGGCATAATAAGGAAGAAATTCATTCATTTTATATTGTCCGATTCTTAAAACAAGGTTCAAGATAAAAACGTAAATTAGTTACTTTTATAAGACCTAATTTAAAGTATCTCTGGCATTTAAATTAAATTAAAATTAAAGAAGAAGACGTTATTAAATTAATAAATGGAAGTTAAGATATTTAAATGCTTTTAATTAAATTAAAATCAAAGAAGAAAACGTTACTAAATTAATAAATGGAAGTTAAGATACTTTAATGATTTTAATTAAATTAAAATCAAAGAAGAAGACGTTACTAAATTAATAAATGGAAGTTAATGCAGTGGGGTGAACGTAATAATTGCAATACTTGATATTTGGTAGATAACTGCTATAGGTTGCTAAAGTTAAGATAGGAAATAAAGCAGCAATTTACTGTTTCTTACCTACGTAATAGATATAAGAGAACGGCGTAACCAAACAAAAGATTAAAAAAGTCAATGTTATATGTATGCAAGTTTGAATTGTTACACCAACACAGCACGTTATCAACTTCTGAGTGACTTATGTGCAATAAATATACAACGACATTGGTTCTGTGTAATTAAGATCAAACGATGAAAATCATCCACAATGTATCAATACTTAACCAAGACATTCAATATTTCAAACCACATCTACTGTGTTAAGCATGAATTACATGGTAGTTTCTTTGTTCATGCATCATGCATCATCCTTTACGCATATATATATATGAAGTACGCATATATATATATATGAAGCACAAGCACGATACATTGCCATATCCATAAGTCTGTAGATCACATAAAAACAGCATAGTCTATACATCTCATTGTTGCTCAACATTCAATAAGAATGCCTTCAAACTCCAGTTCTAGGAAGGATTCTAACTCCAGTACGGGAGAGTATACTAACCCAAGTGCACAACTCATGAGTGGTACGGAACAGACTGAAAACCGAAGTGGTTCACGCTTGGCCCGTGATGAGAAGGGAAAAGATTCCAAGGATGAAAATGGTGATAAAAATGTTAACCCAAGTACACAACTGAGGGGTACGATACAGCCTAACGACAGAAGTGGTTCACGCATTGCCCATGATAAGAACGGAAAAGATTCCAAGGATGAAAATGGTGAAAAAAATGTTAACCCAAGTACACAACTGAGGGGTATGATACAGCCTAACGGCAGAAGTGGTTCACGCATTAACGGCAAAGATTCCAAGGTTGAAAATGGTGATAAAATTGTTAACCCAAGTACACAACTGAGGGGTACGGAACGGCCTGAAAGCGGAAGTGGTTCACGCTCTGCCGATGATAAAATTGGTGGTGCGGGCGAGCATACTAACCCAAGTAAACAACTGAGCGGTTGTAACGCACATTCTAATGGAAAAAATGGTTCATGCTCTCAGGGAAAAAATCCCAACCAAATACATGATGGTCCGGCAAAGCATATTGACCCGAGTAAACTACTGAGTAGTAAGGTACAGCCTGAAGGCAAAAATGGTTCAGGCCATGACAATGATAAGAAGGGAAAAACCAACAAGCCACGGGGAAACCCTTGACTTTGAGCAATATGATATAGCCAACAGGTAAGGATGTATGCCATTACTTATGCTTCAAATGAATATAGTGACTATTGATTGAGTCACATAAAAAGAAAGAAATATGATTATTTAATCTAACATACTATTTAAGAATTTATGCTTAAAATAAACCTTAAATTAAGTTGAAGTTATCTTAAACATATTAAAACAATTTATTTATTGTAATTTTACTTGAACTTTAGCTTTTAAAATTTTTAAAAACCCAACCTATGACACCTAACTTTACTGTATATTAACTCTTCCACTTATCTAAATATTTATTATCTATTATCTTTATATGATATATTTGACATCTTTATATGATACCAAATACATCTTATAAAGATAATAATGAGTAGATGTAATATATATCTTACAAGATAGTATATTAATTTTCTTATTACCTGATAAGAAATTTGCCTCAGAATAAATCATGAGAACTTAATATAAAATTAATTTTCCACGTTAGTACATAATAATGATTCCTTTGTCCATCCTAACTTAAAATTATTTTCTTCCTTCGTATCCTGAGCTATCTCCGTGAAATATAAATAATATATTCTGTTTATTTTTTTTTTAACTTTGATATTTGAAGGATTTGTGAGTTTATTCGTACTTATCATTATTCTTAACCACCATTTGAATTTTATTACTTGCAGGTTTATTTGCAAGTAGAACTTACGTGGAAGAAAATTTATAGCTACAGATTCTACTGTTGGTTAAAAATTCAATGTTTATTTCTATCTTATGTAGTGTTTAGTACTGGCTAGTGTGTTTATAGTTTATATGGTTATTTGTATAAGCAGGCTGTGATTGTGGGATTAACAAGTCTTGTTAATCAAGTTGTATTGGTTTTAATATATGGTTTGTTAATAAAGTTTCATCTTGTAATAAAATTTTTAGCAAATGAAATTATGATTTATGGTTTGCTAAATCTTCTATGTTCTGGAATTTAAATAATTGTAGATCACACCTTCCATGTTTGTAAATTATTTAAGTTTAAAAATCCTTATGACTATATAATTTTGGTATTAAAATTTGTCCAGTGAAAAAATCATTTAAACTTTACGCATTTTGTTATCAAATATTTCTTAGAATAATTACACGATATTTTATATATATATATATATATATATATATATATATATATATATAAAATTATAGTAAATTAGAAAATAAAATATAATTATTTATAATTGAATAATTGATTTAATATTTATTACTTGCTAAAATTATTTTTTGTAATAGTTAAAGGTAACATGAATTATATGATAATTTAATTTTTGAAAAAAATATTAAAATTCTGAAAAAATATAACAAAAAAAAAATATTAATAGTAGGAATATAAATACATAATATTTTTTAAAAAACAAAAACAACTGTGAAATTATATTACGTGATAAAGTTTTCTAATTATAAGTCGTGGTCCTTCTCTTCTATTCTCTTATCCTACTTCTATAGTTACTCATTTTGAACAAATATTTATATTTATTTTAAATATATTTTACTCAATTATCAATTTATGTAATTTATTAAATTAGTAACATTAAATTATATAAAAAATATTAATTTTATCTACATAAATCACTTAAAAGCAAAACCTATTCTTTTTTAAATGATGCAAAAAAAATTACAAAAATGCCTTTAAAATTATTGAAAAAAAAAATCAACACGTCACAGAAATATTGAACCTCGTTGATTTTACCTACCTGTCACTGTCCAAACCTTATAAAGTTCTTATGGTTATCAAACCATACAAAATGGCACACCCATGCAATTTTATTATTGTTTTGCTACATTTCAAAATAGTGGGTCCCTTGCGATTACTAGAATAATCGTTATCCGCCTATGATTTTTTTATTAAAAAATGCACCCATCCATTGAAAAAATTACAAGGGTGTTTCGATTTATATAGTTAAGATCACATCAAACCTGTTACCTCGTTTCAGTAATTTTGTAACCCAATTACCTTATTTTGATAAAAATTTCTCAGGTAATATAAAGTTCAGGAAATTTGCATGATATCCAGCATAATCTCTACCATATGTTAAATGTAAAAGAGAAAAAAATTAAATAATAAATGATTCCCCTGAACACGAATACTGTGGATCACTACTCAGGAGCAGTCATTGTTGAATCAGAAAACACAACACTAATGAAGACAAAGAAGATATATATGGGACACTCTAAAACTTTTTTATTCAAATGAATCACCAAAGTCTTAAATAAGTATACATGTAACAACTTGACAATAGACTCTCCTAATATTCAGCAGACCACTAAACCATTGACATGGCTTCAACTAAAGACTAAGTAAACAAATAATAACTCAGCAAACAAATCAAATAACAACCTAACCACTTAGCTAGTAAATAGGAGTAAGAAATTAGCTAAATTATTCATTAAAGAAACTCAATCAACTATTATGTTACATAGCTGGTGTTGTTGTTTAACACCCCCCCCCCTCAACACTAGCTTCCATTCTTTTCACCATTCCCGGTTGACGATGAAAGCTTTCAAACTTGCTGTTGCTCAATCCTTTTGTGAATAAATCAGCAACTTGGTCTCCTGTGTTAACATGCTTCAGATGAACTTCTTCTTTTAAAACCTTTTCTCTAATGAAATGATGATGTACCTCCACGTGTTTAGTCCTTGTGTGAAAAACTAGATTCTCTGCCAAACGTATTGCTGACTGGTTGTCGCAGTACAAATCAACTGCACTATCACTTTGCTGCTGCAAGTCCTTCAATAATTGTACAAGCCAAGTACTCTCCTGTGCTGCACTTGCTGCAGCTCCATACTTTGCTTTTGTTGTTGACAATGACACTGATTGCTACCTTTTACTGCACCAAGAAACTGCTCCCGATCCAAGCATGAACACATATCCAGTGGTTGAACGTCGGGTATCATGATCCCCGCATAATCAGCGTCACAATAACCTACTAACTTGCAGCCGCCTCCTTTCTTATACAGAATACCATGGTCCAGAGTACCCTTGACATATCTCAAAATTCGACGCACGTGATCCAAATGAGTCTTCTTTGGATCTTGCATGTAACGACTCATCACTCCAACTGCAAAAGAGATCTCAGGTATTGTTAATGTCAGATAGATAAGGCTACCCACAAGCTGTCAGTACATTGTTGCGTCTTCTAAAGTTCTCCCTTCATGAGCACACAACTTAGCATTTGGCTCCATTGGTACTGAAATTTGTTTGCAGTCAAGCATTCCAAATTTCTGCAGCAAGTCCTTCGAATATTTTTTCTGATGAAGAAATATTCCTTCTCGAGTACAAACCACTTCTAGGCCAAGAAAGTGCTTCAACTGTCCAAGTTCTTTCATATGAAATCGCACCGATAAATTTTGCTTCGTTTGCAGAATTTCTTCATGACAATCACCTATTATGATTAAATCATCTACATATACTAACACAACAACTAGTTTCCCTTCAATGACTTTAACAAAGAGACTTGAATCTGCGGTCGTAACCGAGTAACCACTGCGAGTCAAAAATTCTGCAATCTTACCATACCAAGCCCTCGGTGCCTGCTTCAATCCATACAACGCCTTTCGAAGTTTGCAAACATACTCCGGATGTTCTTGATTCTGAAAACCCAATGGTTGAACCATATAAATCTCCCGATCCAATTCTACATGCAAAAATGCATTCTTCACGTCCATCTGCCATAGGTTCTAATTTTTTATTGCTACAAGTGCCAATAAAACTCGTACAGTTGTAAGCTTCGCAACCGGACTGAACGTCTCCTCGTAGTCCAGACCATTTTGCTGAGAGAACCCTCTAGCTACCAAATGAGCTTTGTGTCTCTCAATCGATCCATCAGCGAGACGCTTTATTTTATAAACCCATTTACAAGAAATAGGCTTCACGTCTCTTGGTTTTGGCACAATCTCCCAAGTCTGATTTCGTTCTAATGCAGTAATTTCTTCTTCCATAGCCTTAACCCAACATGGATTTTGAATTGCTTCATCAAACGTCTCCGGTTCTATTGCATCAGATCCTTCAACTATAGCAGCATTTGCATATTTTGGATTTTGCTTCCTTATTCTTGTTGATCTTCGTAGGGCTGGTACATGAATTTCAGCGGGTTCATCTTCTCTCCTTTGCTGATGATGTACACCGGTTTGCCAAGGTCCTGATCTTGCACCTTCTTCAACATGATCACTATCATCAACATGTGTTTCTTCACCTAAAGGCAGCTGCACTTGAGAGGATTCCAGCTCATCCTTTAATACACTAGAATCTGGTAATACCTCCCTTTCATGGGATCACCAAGACGATGCCTCATCGAACACTACATTCCGAGATGTGTAGCACTTCCCGGTTGTAGGGTCACAACACTTCCAGCCTTTTCTTTGGCTATCATATCCCACAAAAATACACCTAACAGCCTTTTTATCAATCTTGCTACGTAAATTATCAGGAACAAATACATAGCATACACAACCGAAAACACGAAAATAACTAACAACAGGTTTCATTTTCCATAACTTTTTGTTGAAAGTGCTACAAATTTCTAGAAATAAAAAAAAACAACTAAGCCTTGTAAAAGAGAAATCTAGAAACTAGAAATAAAGAAGATAGTCTAGATTATTCCTAGGTAGATAAATCTAGAATATTAAGATCTAGGAAAGCCTAGAATATTCCTAGACTAGAAAATCTAGGAAGATAAATCCAAGGAAGTCTAGAATACTCCTAGGCTAGAAAAATCTAGATAGGACTACTATCTACCATGAAAGCCTATAAATAGGCAATTGTATCACCAATTGTGTAGTATAGAGAAAATCCAATCAATTTCTACTTCTCAAGATCAGAGCTACACGGCTAATCACTATTCTACCTTTTCCTATTACATCTAAGATCCTCTTTCAACATCACATACTTACTATCACACTATAAATCATCCCAACTTCTATCTATATCTACCCAAAAATACTATCAGTAGCATCAGAGCTACGTTCGATCATACATTGGGCGTAGTTATATTTTTCACCTATTGTTCCAAAAATTTCCCAAGTACTTTTAAACATTTCCCTTGTTCTCTTTAACCCACTTCTATATATTTCTAAGCTATGGCTAACACCTCACAACCTTCATCTATCACTGTCCCTATTTTTAATGGCGAAAACTATGATTTTTGGAGCGTAAAAATGAAGACATATTTTTGCTCCCTAGATTTGTGGGACATTGTAGAAGAATGATTTACTACTCCTACAGAAACTACAACTCTTAATGCAGGCCAAAGAAAAGAGTTGAAAGAGAATAAACAGAAAGATTCCAAGGCGTTATTCACTCTACAACAAGCGATTAACTCGACGCAATTTTTCCAAGAATAATAGGAGCTACAAGTGCGAAGGAAGCATGGGCTACACTACAGGAGGAGTTCCAAGGAAGCGACAAGGTACGTGTCGTTAAACTTCAGACTCTAAGACGAGATTTTGAACTATTGAAAATGAAAGAGTCTCAAACTCATCAAAGATTATTATTCTAGAATTAAGGAAATCGTAAATCAAATGAGAGCCCTTGGGGAAACTATTCTTGATAAGAGAATTGTCGAGAAAATTTTAATTACTATTACCCCAAAGTTTGACCCGATCGTGACAATGATCGAGCAAACGAAAGATCTGTCTACTCTATCCATGACAGAATTAATGGGCTCTCTTGAGGCATTTGAGCAAAGATTGTATAGGCGTGATGAAGATACACTTGAAAATGCCTTTCAATCTAAGCTCAAATTTCGACCTCAAAATAAAGGTGATGGAGGAAAGAAAAATCATGGAGAAACTTCTAGAACAAGAGAATCTTCTAGAAATTTCTTTAAGAACCGTCAAGATAAAAATCCTCCATGCAACATTTGCAAAAAGTCCGGACACGCGGAGAAAGATTGTTGGTTCCGTGAAAAGCCACAATGTAACTATTGCAAGAAGTTTGGGCATGTAGAGAAAAATTGTCGCAACAAAAATCGACATCAAGCAAATTTCTCGAAGAGCATAATGACGAACATCAACTTTTCTATGCTACTCAATATTCAACCGATGAAAGAGGAGGAAGTTGGTACTTGGATAGTGGCTGCAGCAATCACATGGCCAAGGATGAGAGTATCTTCAAAAGCATTGACAACTCTGTCAAGGTGAAAGTTCGATTGGGAAATGGCACCGTGGTAGAGTCAAAAGGAAAAGGCACTATCATGGTGGAGACAAAGAAAGGGATGAGACTCATCCATGATGTTTTGCTAGTTCCAAGTCTAAAAGAAAATCTTCTAAGCATTGGTCAAATGATGGAGAGAGGCTATGCTCTTCATTTTGAAGGAGATGTATGCCAAATCTATGACAACCATAACAAAATGGTTGAGATAGCCCAAGTGAAGATGGAGAAAAGTAATAGAAGCTTCCCGCTAAATTTGAAATATACAAATAACATGGCCATGAAGGTACAAGTTGATGATTCATGGCTTTGGCATCGAAGATTTGGCCACTTCAACACACACGCCCTGAAGATATTATACCAGAAGAATATGATGAGAGATCTCTCATGCTTAAAGGAGAATAACGAAGCATGTGAAGGATGTCTCCTTGGAAAGCAACGCAGATTACCGTTCTCGACAGACAAAACCTGGCGAGCAAAAGACGTGTTGGAGTTAATCCATACTGATGTTTGTGGACCGATGAGGACACCAACATTCGAGAACAACAGGTATTTTATCCTTTTCATTGACGACTTCTCTAGAATGATATGGGTCTATTTCTTGAAAGCAAAATCTGAAGTTTTTGAAATATTCAAGAAGTTTAAGGCCCTTGTTGAAAAGCAAAGTGGAAAACACATTAAAGTACTTAGAAGTGATCGTGGCAAGGAGTACACATCGCACGAGTTTGACAAATTCTGTGAGGATGAAGGCATAGAGCGGCAACTAACAGTTGCCTACACTCCACAACAAAATGGTGTGTCCGAAAGAAAGAATCGTACGGTCTTGGAAATGGCTAGATCAATGCTTAAAGAGAAAGGGTTGCCTAATACTTTTTGGGCGACGATGTACACACTGCTACATACTTAATAGATGTCCAACGAAGGCAGTCCCAAATAAGACCCCAATTGAAGCATGGAGCGGGAAGAAGCCATCAGCAAAGCACCTAAGTGTATTTGGATCTATATGCTACATCCATGTTCCAGAAATGAAGAGACACAAACTAAAAGACAAGACAGTTCGTGGAATCTTCTTAGGATATAGCATGCAGTCTAAAGGCTACCGTGTCTACAACCTGCAAACTAAGAAGCTGACAATCAGCCGAGATGTTGAAGTTAATGAGAATGCTTTGCTTGAACTGGGAAGAAGAAAAGGTGGAGCAAAAGATCCCTATATCAATACAACTACCTCAAGGAGAAGTAGAAGAAGCAGTAGAAGACCCAGGTGAGCCTTCTTCACCAGACACTACTCCGAGACGAGAAAGATCATTGGCAGATATATACGAGTCTTGCAATTTAGCCATACTTGAACCTGAATACTTTGAAGTAGCATCAAAGCAGGAAGTATGGGTCAAGGCAATGGAAGAAGAGATAAAAATGATTGAGAAGAACAACACATGAGAGTTAGTTGATCTTCCACATGGAAAAGATATTATTGGGGTTAAGTGGGTCTACAAGACAAAGCTCAACCCTGATGGAACCATACAAAAACATAAAGCAAGACTAGTAGCAAAGGGTTACTCACAGCAACCCGGGATTGACTACAACGAGACATTTGCTCCAGTTGCTCGTCTAGATACGATAAGAGCTCTAATAGCTCTTGCGGCACAAAAAGGTTGGAGCATCTATCAACTAGATGTTAAATCAGCATTCCTCAATGGTGTGCTTGAAGAAGAGATATATGTGGAACAACCACAAGGGTTTATGTGCGAAGGCAAAGAAAACAAAGTATTAAGACTGAGAAAAGCACTCTACGGCTTGAAGCAAGCTCCTCGAGCATGGTATAACAGAATTGATCAGTACTTCGTTGATCGAGGATTTAGGAGGAGCAAAAGTGAGCCTACACTTTACATCAAGACCCAAGGTCAGTATGATACTCTCATAGTCTCCCTATATGTTGATGATCTTATATATACAGGAACCAATACAAATATGATGATAGAGTTTAAAGAAGACATGATGAAGTCCTTCGAGATGACCGACCTTGGCTTGATGAGTTACTTTCTCGGCATAGAGATAAATCAAAGAAATGATGGGATATTTATCTCACAAAAGAAATACACAGAAGGCTTACTCAAGAAGTTCAAGATGTACGGATGCAAGCCTGTCACTACTCCGCTAGTAACAAATGAAAAACTACAAAAGGATGATGGAGCACCAGAAGCCGATGCATCACGCTACAGAAGCTTAATTGGAAGCTTGCTATATCTAACAGCTACACGACCAGATATAATGTATGCTACCAGTCTCTTATCCAGATTCATGCAAAGCCCAAGTCAAATACATCTTGGAGCAGGAAAAAGAATTTTAAGATATCTATAGGGAATAAAAGAATTTGGCATGTGGTACACCTGTCATGCAAATTTAACTCAAGGTTCTCGGCTATCTTGATAGTGATTGGGCGGGCTCGGTGGATGACATGAAGAGCACCTCCCCGCTATGATTTTTCACTTGGTTCAGGATTTTTCTCTTGGGCATCGAAAAAAGCAAGCAACGGTTGCACAATCAACAGCAGAAGCAGAGTATGTAGCACTTGCAGAAGCAACAAGTCAAGTTATATGGCTACGGAGAATACTACATGATATGGGCGAAAATGAAAATGGGCCTACTACAATTCACTGTGACAACAAATCAGCTATTGCAATAGCAAAGAATCCAGTGCATCACAATAGAACAAAACATATAGCAATAAAGTATCATTTCATTAGAGAAGCAGAGGCAACTAAGGAGATCAAACTTGAATATTGCAGGACAGAAGAACAAGTAGCAGATATATTCACGAAGGCATTACCAAGACCAAGATTTGAAGAACTGCGCACAATGCTTGGAGTTAGAGAAATTTGTATCAAGGAGGAGTGTTGAAAGTGCTACAAATTTCTAGAAATAAAAAGAAACAACTAAGCCTTGTAAAAGAGAAATCTAGAAACTAGAAATAAAGAAGATAGTCTAGATTATTCCTAGGTAGATAAATCTAGAATATTAAGATCTAGGAAAGCCTAGAATATTCCTAGACTAGAAAAATCTAGGAAGATAAATCCAAGGAAGTCTAGAATACTCCTAGGCTAGAAAAATCTAGATAGGACTACTATCTACCATGAAAGCCTATAAATAGGCAATTGTATCACCAATTGTGTAGTGTAGAGAAAATTCAATCAAGTTCTACTTCTCAAGATCAGAGCTACACGGCTAATCACTATTCTACCTTTTCCTATTACATCTAAGATCCTCTTTCAACATCACATACTTACTATCACACTATAAATCATCCCAACTTCTATCTATATCTACCCAAAAATACTATCACTTTTCAAACGGTGAAAGAAAATATAACCTTTGTTGAGGAAGCCGATTAATCACAAAAGCTGCAGTTTTCATTGCTTCTGCCCAAAATCGCCCCGGAACATTCTTTGCATGAAGCATACTCCGACATATTTATGACAAGTGTCGGTTCTTTCTTTCCGCTGCACCATTCTGTTGCAGAGTATAGGGACATGTAAGCTGATGTCGGATTTGGCATTCTCGAAGAAGGCTTAAGAACTCCTCTGAAGTATACTCCCCTCCATTATCAGTACGCAAGCAGCGAATCTGCCTAGCAAGTTCTGCTTGTACATTCTCCTTAAACTCCTTGAACTTAGAAAAAGTTTCAGACTTGTCCTCCATAAAATAAACCTACACATGCCTTGAAAAGTCATCGATAAACGTTACCATATACTTCATCCCTCCAAGAGAGACTTGCTTGACTGGTCCAAGCACATCAGAATGAACTAATTCCAGTGGCTCCTTTGCTTTGAACTTCGACTCTTCATACGGAAACTGATGAGCTTTTCCATACTGACATCCTGAGCATATTGTATTTGTTTTTACTTCAAGTTGAGAAAGCCCTTTTAGCATTGACTTTTTCATCATCATGATTAGCTTAGAATAACTAACATGTCCCAGTCGCAGGTGCTATAAGTCTCCTGTCTCAATCTTCCTCGTTCTATCAACATATGCAGCTTCTGCAGACATTACATAAACAGATTCTAGTCTCCGTCCCTCCACAATTGGTTTTCCGGACACCTCAAGGCTACAATATACCTTCACATCCTTCGGTCCAAACAAAACATAATGACCTGAAGATGTAAATTGTGCTACTGATAGGAGATTTTTCTTCGTACCCGGAACATGATAGACATTCTGAAGTGTAACATCACTTGCACTATTTTGAGGAGAGACCACCATATTACCGACATGAGCTATCGGTAACTTTGAGTTGTTCGCTGTCACAACCACTCGACTCCCTCTGTATTCTGCCACATTCTTCAACTTATCTTTATCGCCTGCCATATGATTTGAACATCCCGAGTCGACAATCCAATCCTTCTCGTAGTCAATTTGTTCGGTCATTGCTGTGAGAGCCAATTCTTCTATTGCATCAAATGCTTCACCATCCCATTTATCTTCACCTTTGGAGTCAGCAACATTACTCAACATAGTTTCCAACTCCTCTGCAGCAAAAAGAGCTTCAGCATCCCATTCATCTTCACTTCTTGTAGCAGCAATATTACTCTCCATGGTCCTCTTCGAACGGAAATTTTTCGCTATATGACCCTCTTTCCCGCAGTTGTAACAGGTCCCTTGAAACTTTTTCTCACGACAAAATTTCGCTATGTGTCCATCCTTCCCACAATTATAGCACTTCTTTTCTACCTTATTGCTGCCATGATTCTTAGAACCATGATTCTTCGAACCTGAACTTTCTCCTCCTGAATAGTTGCTACTGCCTCTAGATCCTGCTCCACCAGAGGAATTTTGCTTGAACTTGGGACTACCTTTGCTGGCATACAGCGCTTCCTCTTCGGTCTTCAGCGAAACTCCTC
This sequence comes from Hylodesmum podocarpum, assembly GCA_026586105.1. NCBI lineage: Eukaryota > Viridiplantae > Streptophyta > Magnoliopsida > Fabales > Fabaceae > Hylodesmum > Hylodesmum podocarpum. The sequence goes on along the minus strand of JALJEV010000493.1, from coordinate 1,180,657 downwards.
CTAGTTGCTTTGCCAAGGCTTCCTGTCCACCAAGCAAATTCTCGAACTCAACAAGTGATGGTTCCGTCTGCCATCCTTGTACTGCAGCAACAAAACTTCTATATTCTGGTCTTAAACCATGGATGATTATTCTCTTCATCCTGGTTTCAGCTATTGGAGCTTCGGGATCCAGCTCGGAAAGCTCACGACATATTGATTTCACTGTGTGAAAGTACTGAGCAACCGTCATGTCGCGTTGTACCATCGACAACAATTTGCTTTCTAGAAGTTGAAGTCTCGTGTCATTCTTCTTTGAGAAAAGTGTGGCTAACGTATCCCAGGCCTCCTTAGGGGTTTCATCTTTCTGGATATGCTCCAGCACCTCATCTTCAATAGTGGTTTTTAAAGCGAACATTGCCTTGCCCGCTTTTATTTTCCACTTCCTTACTGCACCATTTGCATCCTCCTCTGGCTGCTTCACTTCACTACCACATACAACCTCCCACAAATCCTGGCCCTGCATGTAAGACTTCATGCACGTCGACCAGGAGTTGTAGTTCTGATTGTTGAGCTTTTTAATTCCGCCAACGACATACAAATCACTCATTTTTACAACTTGGCTCTGATACCAGATGTTGAATCAGAAAGCACAACACTAATGAAGACAAAGAAGATATATATGGGACACTCTAAAACTTTTTTATTCAAATGAACCACGAAAGCCTTAAATAGGCATACATGCAACAACTTGACAACAGACTCTCCTAATATTCAACAGACCACTAAACCATTAACATGACTTCAACTAAAGACTAGGTAAACAAATAATAACTCAGCGAAACAAATCAAATAACAACCTAACCACTTAGCTAGTAAATAGGAGTAAGAAATTAGCTAAATTATTCATTAAAGAAACTCAGTCAACTATTATGTTGCATAGCTGGTGTTGTTATTTAACAGTCATTCCCATAAAGTTTATGACATGATTAATACCTTTGCTAAAAGATGACCAAGAGCTTGATGCGTGAATTAATGATCATGATCGAAGCTGATAAATTTCATAATCAATCCAGTGGACCAAAATTTGTAAAAATAATGTTATGAAATTAATCATAATATTGAGTTTATAACAGTGGTAATCCTATAGAAACAGAAGAGTATTAATTTTGCCAATTGTTGATAGATATAATGTTCTCTATAGCTCTAGCTGTCCACTAATATAGTTGCACGAAAATATAATTAATTGTACTGTTAAAAGTTAAATTTAAGTATAATATATTTATAGAATTTAAAATATTTTTGTGAAACTTCAAAAAGTAAAATTATATAAGGGGGAGACGAAATAAAGAAGAATTAATTTACTTTCTTTTATATTAGAATAGGTTGTATGAATAAAAAAAAAAAAAAAAGAAAGACTAGATTAGATTAATATAGATAGCCAAGTTGTAATTAATTCAGTGGGGTCTGCAAAGTATGGCAAAATGTTACAAAAAGAAAGTGAATAAGATAAGAAAATTAAGTTTTACAATAAATAAATGAAATATTGATTACAAGTGATGTTCATCGAAAATTTGGGTGAATTTGCTAGTGATGTGCGTCGAATATAGGGTGAATTTCTTTGTAACAAAACCCAAATGCACGACACGATCACAAGATTTATACATATTTAAGAAAAATATTTGGTAGACAACAGTGATACACAAACAATCACCAGACAACTAAAAAATGTGATGAAGAGAAAAATGCGTTAGTATAAAATATAAAGAAAGATAAATACGTATATGAATGAATTGATTGGTTGCGTATTGTAGTTGCATATCTAATTAGTTATCAATTTGTTCACCTTTTAATTTTCATATGTGTACATAGACAATTTTATTTGTTTTAAACTATGTAATACATTTAGTAATTAAAAATGAAATTTCGTCCATGTCTATTATCATTAGATTTCCATATCTTTATTGGTTAAAAATATAACATAACATGACATTCCGGTTTAGGTTGTTAGAAAATGTAAGGAGCAAACAGCATAGACCAATTCCAAATGTTTGACGAACTTGGGAGGCACTACACAAAACCTTAACTCAGCGTTTTCACACCAAAATGTTATGGTAACCATCCTTTGCTTGGAAACTCTATCAGAGACATTTCATCCATCCATTAACTCAATGTTAAATTCTAAGACAACATTTCTGTTAAGTTGCCGCCATGCCATGCAAAACCTTAGCTCAAGGCACTTTAATTAACAACCGCCACTTTCACACAGAAATGTTGTTGTAAATCACCATGTTTTAATTTTCCATGCAAATTCCCTAGACTCTTTGGCATTAATAAATAACTCATGCCACATCTTATTAATATTTTTTACATTCTTACATATGCAGATCATGTAAGAGATCAATCTAGAGTCTTTGATCCTTTCTAAATAAACGAATTACTAAGTTCAGCTTATATTGATAAAGTGTTATAAATTCACGGAAATCATTGGCTTTTTATTTATTTATAAATTTACGGCTCTTATAATTATGTTAATTTTTTTATTTTCTTCTTTCTTATTGACATATTTTATTTATTGTGTAATGAGCAGTTCTATTTCATTTATATATTATTATGCCGTGGTATGAGTTCTTTTTATTATGCTTTTATAAATGATAATGTTTATTTTTAGATTTATTAAAAAAAATTCATTTATAGATGATTATTAATTTTTTTTTAAAAAATTGATTTGTGAAATAATTGAATTCTTTGATATTTCAGCTTATTCCTTTTTAAATTTTATAAGTGGAGTTTTGTTATACATGTCCTTGTATTTACTTGACATATATATTAATAGTTAAATAATATTGATTTATGTTTGTTCTAACAACATTTTTTAATACTTGAATTTCTCATTCATTAAAAGTATTTTCTTGAATAAATTTTATCACTCAAATTAGTAAAGATTTGATATAGTTAAATCCTTGATGGCGGTGAATGCTTGTTCACATTCGGGTTGTTAATACTTAATGAATATATACAAATAACACACTACATATGAGAAGAGATTGCATACTTTATTTAATGATTCAAGAATGACTTTATAGGCCTTTACAAACTTGATTCTTAAAACAGAATAACAATAAAAACAAAAATCGCAAAATTACATGACAATAATCTAGACATAAACTAAGCAACTAATTAGACCCAGTCAGTCGTAGAACTGTTTATTGACACGTTAAAATAACTAACAATCCCTCCCTTAAGCTTTAACTTATCTCATTAATGGCAAGTACTCCACGCATACGTCTAAGTTTTTTAAATTAATCAATCTTTAAAGCTTTTGTCATAATGTCAGCCACTTGCTCATTTGTATTGCAATACTTCTGTGTGATAGTTTGATTATTAACCAAATCTCTAAGAAAGTGGAACCTTACTGCAATGTGCTTACTCCTGCCATGAAAAATTGGATTCTTGGATAATTGTATGGTAGAATTATTGTCACATAATATCTCAGTAGCTTCTTTTGCTTCTACTCCAAGATACTCCATAATTCGTTTGAGCCAAATACATTGACATGCACAATATGCTGCCTCAGTGGTAGATACCACAGGTTGTTTTTTCGAAGCACAAGATACAGTTGCAGTTCCAATCATGAACATTGATCCAGTAGTGCTTCTCCTATCATCTGAATCCCCTGCATAGTTGCTGTCACTATAGGTTGGGAAACTAATCTTCCTTCCCTTTTGATAGAAGAGACTGTGTTCAATAATACCTTGTAGATACCTGAAAAGCCGTTTTGTTGCTGCCCAGTGGGACTCCTTGGGATTGGCCATGTATCTACTAATTAAACTAACTGCAAACATCAAATTTGGTCGTGTGACTGTCAAGTACATGAGACTGCCAAGAGCTTGTTTAAGCTTTGTAGCATCTATTGGAATTCCTGCATCATCCTTGGATAAAATGGTTCCTGGTACCATGGGATTTCGTACTGGGTTACTGTTTAACATATTAAAACGTGCTAGGATCAAACGTGCATATCGCCTTTGGCAGATGAAAATGTCTGCTTCATTCTGTATTACTTCTATTCCCAGGAAATGTCTCATTTTGCCCAGATCTGTCATGTCAAACTCCAACTGCATAGAGTGTTTAAACTCCTCGCATATAGCTCTGCTATTTCCAGTAAAGATTAGATCATCCGTATACAAGCTTACTATTAAAATATTGCCTTTAACTTGTTTTGTGAACAAAGTGTGTTCACTGGAGCAATGTGCAAACCTTTATTTAGCAAAGTATGCTTCAATTTTACTATACCAGGCTCGTGGGGCCTGCTTGAGCCCGTATAGAGCCTTTCTCGGCTTGTATACTTGTCCTTCTCTGCCTTTCTTGATAAAACCAGCAGGTTGGTGAACATAAATTTCTTCTTAAATTTCACCATGAGGAAAACACTTTTTACGTCAAGCTGAAACACTTCCCAGGTATTATGAACAGTCACAACTAACACCACTCTCACTATATCAAGTCTAGTAACGGGAGCAAAGACTTCCGTGTAGTTGATTCCATATTTTTGAGTGTACCCTTTTTCCACTCATTAGACTTTATATTTTTCTACCTGTCCTTTTTCATTGAGCTTTGTTTTGAAAACCCATTTCACACCTATAGGTATCACGCCTTCAGGTGGGTCAACTAGATCCCATGTGTTGTTTCTTTCAATTGCTTTCATCTTAGTGTCCATAGCCTTCTTCCATTTCTGACTCTTACTGGCTTCCTTAAAGGTTTAAGGATCCTTATAATCAATTGTCAGCGTTGCTCGCATGCTCTCCTCTTCTGCAAATAGATTGGTTTCATAATCTGTCATCCACATAGGTTGTCTCCGAGTCCTTGTTGCCCTCCCAACTGGAGGATTAGTAGATTCAGAATCAGAAGTTGATTCAAGTAGTTCTGAATTTAAATTACTACCTCTAGCTGCAACAAGTTGAGGTGTAGAATCAACATCGTCACTCTCTTCTTTGTCTTGGCCCTATATATCGAGAGCAGGAGATGTACTCTCGGTTGCACCCTTTGCCAACTCCACCCTTTGTCTTCTTCAAATACCACATCCTTGATTACAATTACCTTCTTTGAGATAAGATCAAAAAGTTTGTAAGCTTTCGCTTCATCACTCATCCCCAAGAGTATACATGTGTGACTCTTGTCATCTAATTTGCTTCTTCTTTGATCTGGAATATGCACGTGTGCGACACATCCAAATGTTCGGAAGTAATCAACCCGAGGTTTTATTCCACTTCATACCTCTTCTGGAGTTCCATAATTTACTCTAGTAGTAGGACTTCAATTTTGAACATGAACACACCATCTCACTGCCTCAGGCCAGAAGGACTTTAGAACTTGCTTTTCATGAAGCACAACTCATACTGCATTCATGATAGTGTGATTCTTGCGCTCTGCAACTCCGTTCTGTCGAGGGGTGTAAGTAATTGTCAGTTGCCTGGAAATACCTTGATGAGTGTAGAAATCTGAAAACTCCTTGGATGTGAATTCCCCTCCTCTGTCAGTTCTCAGACAAGCAATATGAGTTCTAGCTTCCTTTTCAACACATGCTTTGAAACTCTTAAATGTTTTGAAGGTTTCGGATTTTTCATGCAAAAAATAAACTCACGTGTTACGAGAATAATCATTAACAAAGCTCAATACGTACCTTTTGCGGCTGTTTGAGGCAGGTGAGATGGGACCACATATATCAGCATGAACTAGCAGTAATTTAGTTGATGCACGCCAAGAACTTAACTTTGGTATGATCTCACGGTGTTGTTTACCAACAAGACATGTAGTGCATACTGTGGAAATTTTCAATGAGGGTAACCCGATTACCATTTGCTTTTGTGCGAGTGTATTGAGTCCTCTGAAATTGAGATGGCCAAATTGTCTATGCCACAATTGCGTTTCCTTTTCTGAGATATCTTCCACTTGGAAACATTGAGAATGTTGAGGAGACACCTTGAGGCTGACAAATAGAACATTTGGTTCCCTTGCATGGTAGTATGAATGACCAATCCTCTATCTGGATGAAATATTTTGCATGCCCCATGTTGGATCAGAATGGCAAGCCCTTTCTCTTGAAGTTAGAGATTGGTCTTGAGTTTTGAGACGTAATAAACATCTGAAATAACATGAGCAATATTGTTGATCTGAACTCGAATGCTTCCTTTGGCAGCTACCTCTAGTGTAGTATCATTACCAAGCTTGACAGTTTTATGGAGTCCTTCTTCATGTATTTCTGTGAACCAGAGCTTATTTCCCGTCATATGAATACTGCAACCAGAATCCAGAAATCAATCCTCCATCTGAATAGGTGATAACTCACAAAAGTGAGTTATTTATGTACTCTTTTTATATAATAAATTGTCCTTTTTATACTCTTAAACCACCTAAGATGACTCTAGTTGCTCTTAATTAATAATAATTCGTGTTAGAGTTTGTTAATGGTGTGTTTAAGTGTTTCAGGTAAAAATAGCCAAAAACAGGAGAAAAACGTGTGTTTTCATGCATCTCTCACGAGTTGAAATTCAACTCGCGCGAATTGGAGCTTCTGAAGAACAATAACTCTCTAGAGGTTCATCTTGCGTTCATCTGGCGCTCATCAACCTATCTCGCGCAAGATGACTTAACTTGCACAACACATTTGCTCTCTGAAACGTGATATCGCGCGAGTTACTCATTATCTCGCGCGAGTTGGACTCGCAGCAGGCCCAAGATTCTTTCTTATCTTCCAAGATCCTATCTTATTTTATCTTTTGCAAAGGAAGTCGAAGATATTATCTTATTTCAAAAATAAAGATCTCATATTATCTTTTAAGATCTTATCAAAGAAAGCTCAAGCTCAAGTCCAATTCTGAAGGCTATAATTGTAATAAGTCACTATCAACAAAGGAAATAGTTTGGGACTGACTAGATACACACTAGCAAAAAAACCTACACCTGAACTTGTGTTAAAAAACTTACACATGAAGCAACTATTAATTCATATCAATTACATGGCACATTATTCCTTGTACAATACACATTTTTACGTTCTCTTGTTTCTCATCAAAACTCAAGGCACAAACCATTATAATGTATTAATGATTTATTGTCATATTGTTACGAACAAAACAATAAAAAAAAAAAAGCAAATTAATTACAGTCGAAACAATTTATTTATTTTTTTATTTTAAAGTTTTATAATATATTATTTATATAGAAACACAAAAATTATCTCTCATTTTTCTATCGTATCAGATGGGACTAAAATTTGAGTCAATCTTTTACACGACGTATAACTAAAGTGAAATTATATATTTCTAATTAATATATATATATATATATATATATATATATATATCCATGGTAAATCATTCCTACCATATTTACACCCTTACGCGAGAGATTGCTTTATGTGGTGATGGAGTGCAATACAATTGTGATTTATGCGTGGCAATTGATTCCTTTACGCATTCCAATCTTGAACTGCATTAATTGCTTCTTTTTTATTGCATATGACAGTGCCACCCATTAATTGCATTCTGCTATTAGAGACCGCGTGTTGATGTGTTGTTGTAGCATTCCAATCCACATCGAAAAATCATGTTTTAGTAATGGTGCCTTATTCTTAATTGATCATGAGTATTGGCTAATAAATAAAATTTCTTGTTAAAATAAAAAATATTAAGACATCGAGTTTACATTTATTGTTCCTATAACTGGAAAGAACAAACGGGAACTTTAAATACAAGTTAAAGAAAATAACCAAAATGAATCATGGTAAATTAGTTAATATGTGCTTTCCTCTCTTTTCATATATGCTTCAATTATTGGTCTCTTCAATATTCCTAAACCATGCATAAAAAAAGAAAAAATCAAAGGCACCATACAATAATAATGCATTCAAGATAATTAAATTAAAACCAAATTAAAGCATGAACTCTGACATGTGGTACTGAGTTTCCCGAACCTTGGTAAAAGAAGGAAACAAAACGAGATTAAATTGCAACAATATTTCCCAAAAATAATTACTGCTAGACAACACTTCTCTTCTGATTGTCGGCTGCATCTTGTGGACACCACTTCACTTCATCGACACCATCTGATTCTACGTAGTACTGTTCTTTTGTTTTTTTTTTTGGGTTGACTGATCCTATGTAATATTAAAATATACATAAATTACTTTAGCAACATATTTTTTTATGGTTATCTACACTTGCTAAAAAAACTTTTACATGAATTATGATTTTTAAAGAAATTAGGGAAAAAACTATACCACTACCTTAGACTTTTATCTTAATGAAAAAAAAAACTAACTTTAATATTTAGAAAAATAAATTCTTTTTCTTACAAATCTTTTTGTAAGAAAGAAAATCCAAACTTAATTACTCTAAAAGTAATAATTGTAATATTATTTCAAAATATACACTAGTTATGTTGTTGAAGAAACTAATGAATGCATTTTCCATGAAGAGAAGTATTAATTACAGGAGAATTGCCAGGAAAATCTCCTTTGGCAGATTACAAACTAAGAAAATTGCTAATATATATATATATATATATATATATATATATATATATATATGAGAATAATAGCACAGTGACTATACCTGTTGCCAATGGAGAGTTGGCCTGTAATAAAGCTGATACTGCTAAGACAGACATACAAACTTAGACAAAAGGCTCTGAGAGAAGGTTATTTATGGCTCGGTAAGATATTAAAATATCCTATATATGAAATCATACCTTTATTTATCCTTTCCTATAATTTTACCAAATAACCTATGTATGACCATTAGGTTAAAAATAAAGAATAAGAATAAAAAACTACTCTCTTAAGCCCATTAGTTGCAAATAAAGTACGTGTTCTTTTGTCAATAGATTGGGCCAATGTGAGCACATGAATATTGCTTTTCCATATTTTATTTTATCTTTTTTTAAAAAAAAAAATTAATTGAAGATTCTGATTAAGCTCAATTAACCTCATGCAATAAAGGAGTTTGGGCCTCCGTTTGAGACTAACTTATACAACAAAATAAAATAATTTCATTCAAACACAAAATTGAGTGTGTCGTTAATATGAGCTATCAGTAGGCGGTACAATATTAGTACATATCGACAATAATATGAAATTCAAGAATTGTCGCGGCGATGGAAGCTCTAATGACCATCATTGATAATGACTTCCGCTGTAGAGGAGTAAATTTTGTTGTCCTTTGTTTAAGGGGAGGTTTGTTGGAATTCAAACAATGTCTCACGTTTTGCAGAGTTTGAAGGAGAACCCCGGAAGATTTTGCTGTTGCAGAAGAGTTTGTAATAATGTAGGATTTTGAATTAAGGGAGGATTTATTGTATATTTTGTTAATCCAAAATCCCACGTCGGCATGTTTTAAAAAGAGAGAAGAGCATAACACTTATATTAACAAGACTGATGTGTTTTATTCACTCGCACACACCTATATAATGAGTATATTTAAGTTTTAGGTACTGTGTGTAAAATACCGGTGTGTTCTCCACATAGTCCCGAGTAGAGCATTTTTTTTAAGTTCTTTTGTAGAAACTCTTTTGTTGTACTCTTTGACTGTATATTTTTTGGGGTTAGGTCCCGTGGTTTTGTCCCTCTCATTGGAGAGGTTTCCACATTAAAAATTTTTGGTGTTCCTCTTATTTTGCATGTACTTTTTCTTTGCTCACCGAAATTTTGGATTGTTGTTTATTATGTTCATCTTGTTTCAATCAAGGAGAAATGTTTTATTTTATACACTTTCAAATTTTGTGTGTAATCTTCTGCTGCGTACTTGAGTCATTCCCAGCACTTTTTTTCATAACATATTCCCATGGTTTAAAGTGGGTTCCTATTTTCATTGCGATACTTGAGTTTTTTCCAATACCCTTGTTTATATCTCTACAGTTTCCTCTATGGCCTGACATTGTGTATTCGGCTTATATTTCTTGTTCTCTGTTTGTACCAAGAAAACGCATGATTCAGTAGAAAAGATTGAGCTTGAGCTCAATAATAAATTTTAATTTTCTTTTGTTCACGTGTATTTTATATTTGAGTTACTCTGGCTCAAAATGATGTTTGTATAGGTAAAAAAGTACAAAGTAATTGTTTTCTAAGGAAATAATGTTAAAAATATATTTATTTTAATTCTGAAAAACATTTTCTAAGGAAACGTTTTCAAAAGTGAGCCTAAAACTGAAAATGTAATTGTTACATAACTATATTAATATTGTCAAAAAAGGTGATACCAAACTTGTCCTAAACCGAGATGGAACAATATTCTGTTTGTGCAATTCATTACTTCAAGTCCGTTGACGACCAAGTCTTCGCCGCCTTATCACCAACGAGTGCTTCTTATTTAAAATGCAACTCGTTTTAGTGGGGACTACAATCATATATATGTCCAAAGCCATGGTAAGAGGAAATAGCAATAAAAGCAGGGGCTGAGGCAGGATGCAACAGTGGGAGGGGTCAATTTTTTTTTTTTTAAATTTTATCTTGTTTTTTATTTTTTTTTAAAGTGATAACATTTATTAATCATGTAATAATTTTTTCAAATTAGAAATTAAAATGAATTTAAAAGAGATTAAAATTTATTATTAATATATATATATATATATAAATTTATATCATTGTTGAATTTATCGATGAAAGACTTATCATCTCAATGGGATTAAATCTCAAATTTTTTTATTGGGAATTTAAGAGAAATAAAACATAATAAAGATTATGGAAGTAAATATTTTCGTTGCTACTGCACTGTTTATATATATATATAAATAAATTTATTATTATAATATATATAAAAAATTAAAAAATTTTGGAGGCAACAGCCCGTAAGCTTGAACGTGCCGCCGCCCCTCAATAAAGAACCTTCCTCAATTCTTTTATCATCTTAACGAGACTTGAATATTTACTACGAATCTGATAATAATCTTATAAAATTAATTTATAAGATAAAAATTGTCTTTCACCGGTGCACACTTAACAGATTAAACAATAAATAACCTAATAATAATTTAATAACAGATCACACAATAGAATAATAAAAATAAATAAATCTAAGATAAATTGATTAGGGATCTAAATTAATTCTATATATATATATAATATATATATCATATTTCAAAAGTGTGATGGATGTTTAACGTGATATAAGGAAATAGCAAAAAAAAAAAACCTTCCTCAATATTTCTTCTGTTATTTTAAGGAGACTTTGCTTCTATATATAGTCTACCCTCCATCATTTAGCACAGTCACCACCTTCTTCTTCTTCTCCAGGTTTCTATTTCTCACTTCCACCTCTATTTATTTGTGCTGTTTTATTAATATTTCGGTAATCACACTTTTTCAACTTCTTTAACTACTATCTTTCCCTTTCAATTATGGACTCTTTGATTTTTAACTACCTCCATATCTCTTATACAATTAACTCAACCACGAATCCAACCGGTTCTTATTTTGGTGTACAAAACAACGAGATCCTACTTAACAAAACTCATGCATACTACTGTAACCCCTTACTATATCCAACCATTTCCATGAATTACTTTAATTCCCTTACAATTTCGAAATATTTCTTTTATATATAAATTTTATTTGCATAAATTACTTACTGATATTATTGATATCACTACTGTGCAGGCAATTATACAAGTGTAGAGGAAAAAGTTCCTGGCCGGCCCTTTCAAAGTTATATATTTTGAGGTAAGCAGCTTCATTAATTTCAATCATTAGCTTGAAATTTTAGTCACAAGTTAGAAGGAAGAATATATATACATATTGTGGTTTTGAATAATTAGTCAGAACATGACTAGTTGGGAAGAATAAATAAATCAAGTTGGGAGTAACCTTAAACTATTTTTGTTTCATATGGCCCACGTACGTAGTTAATATCTTCATGCAATTGATTCTTAATTATTCTTCTAAGGACAATTTACGGTTATATCGTACACTTCAATCACTTTTATTTATTTTTCTCTCACGAGTAAAATAAAATATTATTCATCGGTTATGTCGATCGAGATATAGGTTTTGTCCCGTCGGGTTTACTCGTCCTCTATAAATCCAATTATATTAGAGAGAGTAAGGAATAATTTAACTTCTTCATTAATTTAAAATTTCAGCCACAAGATAGGAAGCATGAGTTGTACTCTGTCCCTGCCACGTTTTCTTTTCGTACTTTTATATTCTTTCTAGGTACATTATTGTACTGTTCTCGTTTATTTCACTTGTTTTTTTTCCTCCACGAGGTAAGTTTTAAGGTTTCCTTTGGTGTTTTTAAGCAAAACATTAAAATTTTAACAGAATTGTAAGTTGTGTGATGGAATCCGTTAAAAACTTTAAGAGTTTTTTTTTATATATTAAATTTTTAAATAGTTTTGTTTTGGCCGATTAAGTTTATTAAAGTATGTATGATAGTAAAGACATATAATCAGTCTATAATATCAGCAAATTAATTTACTGTATCACTAAATTAAATAATATTATTTCAAAACTAAGAAATTATCAATTACAGAGGATTCAATAAATAACTTGAAGTAGTAGATCATATTTGTATTGGTTTGTTATAAAAATTAAGACTCAACAAATTACATGTATTTGGCAAGTGTGGATATATTTGAGAATGTTTTATCCAGATTAAGGTGCTCGTGAATGGAGTTATATCCATGTAAAAGTTTCTTTATAAAGTTTTTTGACTGATCTTTAATGTGGTAATTTTGAAAGAATGATACTTATTAATACAGTGCATTGATTTTTTTAGTGTGGTAGACTGTTTATAAATCTCGACAATTCACAATAGTATTATTTTTACTTTTAAAAACTTGGTATATTAAAATGAAATGTTTTTTAAGTTTTAACACACATATATGACATAACTCTTTCAAATTTTAATGTTTCATTTAAATTTATAAAAATAACATTTTTTCAAAAATAATAAATATTATCTAACAAGGTAAAATAACAGAGAAATATAATTGATAAATTAATCAATTTTTATTAGGAATTCAAGACTTCTCTAGTCCAGAGAGGTTTGCAATGAGTAATATAATCACCGAAGGACAATCTCTATTGGGGCCACCATATTTCGATGGCAAAAACTTCACAGAGTGGAAGGAGCTTATGAGAATTTTCGTACGACATGTCGACTTAGATCTGTGGGTTGTGATAAAAGATGGACGAAAAATCCCAACAAAGCAAATGGAGAATGAAGAAGTGGAGAAGAGTGAAGATGAATACAATGAGGAAGAAAAGAAGTATTTGCAACTAGATACAAAAGCAATACATATTTTATGTTGTGCCATGAATAAAGAAGCTTTCAAAAAATATTCAAAGTGCCAAACAGCCAAACAGATATGGGACGAACTTGAGAGGTTAAGTATTTTTCATAGATTCAAAATTTATAAAAATTTCCGTAGTAGTTGTTGAATGCCGACAATGAACAAATGTTCATGTAAAACAATTTGTAATAAGTATACATTTTACACCTTTTGCAATTAATGTTTGGTTTTATAGGGAAATGGAAGTTGTGAACTCTCCGAGTCCTCAGGTCTCCAACTCTTCAAATATATATGCTCCCGATCTTTACTTTTTACACGATACAAGTACGGTACTCTCTCTAATTTACTCCATTGTATTATAGGAAGGTGTCATATAAAAATTTGTCACAGTCAGCTTTTATGAGAAAATCAAATCTAGGTTAAAGCGTTAGAAAATAATGCATGCATGGATAACCGATGCAGAGATGACATAAAACAGAAAATTAGAATAAAGGGTAAAATATGTTTTTATCTGTTATGTTTTTCAAAAGTTTGATTTTTAATCCATCTCTCTCTTTTTTTAACGGGTATTGATGCTAAAGTTTGAAATTAATTCTTATTTTAGTCCTTACATCAAGTAATTCTGTTAAGTCATGAAATACATTTTATGGTGGTTAAAAATGGTTAAAAAGAAATGCAACTTCAAGGATAAAATATAATTTTAATCCTTTATGATTTTTATTTTACTTGACTGATTTTAGTCTTTAAGGTTTAAAATTTATTATATTTTTAATTCTTATTATTAAGTAAGTTTGTCAAGTAATAATTACCTACATTCTATAGTGAGTACACAGGATTAAAAAAAAAAGAGAGTGACTTTAATAATTCAAATTTTATTTAAATTTTTTAGGGTTTGAATTGAAAATGCTATCTATTGGTCTTTTCTTCAAAGCAAATCTTTCATTTTTATTTTTTTACCTTAATAAAAATGTATGGTAAAATAATTATTAACAAAAACAAATACATAGATCTGAAATAAAAATAATTCGCCAATTCTCTAGATTAAAACCAAATCTCAATTGATTTTGATTTTTACTTGACTGAAATGAAATGCAGAACACGTAAAATCTTCCTTTGAACTTGACTTCATACTTCAACCTTATTAGTTTCTTTAGCTAAATATACACACTATTGAGAAAAGAAGCTGATTAAGTAGGAGTTTGTGGTAAAACTCAAGGAAAATTTTAGTCACAGTAGAATATGTATCATCGTTACATAGTATATATAATTAATTGACAATTAAAACTAAAAACAGTACAAATTTTAAATTTTAAAGATTAGGACCGGTCAACTAAATCAAGAGAGACTAATAATGGAAATTTAAAATTGAATCAAAATCATATTTTATCTCTAAAATTGCATTTCAACCACTATGTTCCATTAAAAGAACAACGGATTTCACAACTAAAATTAGTAAACTAGACATAAAAATAAAGAGACTAAAACTGAAATTTAAAATAAGAGGGAAAAAATAAATTTTACCAAAAATAAAATTAAGTTTAACTATCATGAGTGTTTTTATATACGAATACAAACAATAAACATGCATTTCCAAAATTTTTATAAAAAATAAAAATAATTTCTTGAATTATTTATAAAAAATAAAAATAAGAAATATTTTCTCGAATTAAATACCACGTTGAACAAGAATTTAATAAAACGTTAGTTTTGTATCAGGGGATGCAATGCACGATTTTCATAGGTTATGTGTGCCCCTTCACAAGCATGCTTTAGAAGGTAATTGGGAAGCAGCAGAAAACATCTTGAACAACGATCATAGACTCAAGCACGCTGCAATAGCCAGCAGTTGGGGTACACTGCTACATGTTGCTGCTGGTGCAAACTATCCTCACTTTGTAGTTAAACTGTTGACAAAGCTTGACAATCCCCAACACATTACATTGCAAGATATGAAGGGAAACACTGCCTTCTGTTTTGCTGCTGCATCTGGTAACATTGAAATTGTTCAGTTAATGATTAATACACATCCAAACCTAGACTTGCCTGGAATCAGGGGTAGAGATGGACATACCCCTCTTCAATTTGCTGCGATGGTACGATTTCTATACCAAATGACCATAACAACATTCCGAGATGAAGACTGGAAGAATTTGTTCTTCACTTGTATCTACGCTGGCGACTATGGTAAGCATGCATTTTTAAATCATGTTTTCCAATTTCGTTCAGATTGTATTAAACAAAAAAAAAATATAGTGTGTATTCGTTTTAAATATTTTTAAAATATTAGAAAGTAAATATAACTTAAGAACTTGGGTTTTGAAAAAATAATAAAAATATTAAATGTTTCCATTTGTTAGAGTTTAGATTTAAGTTTAAAATATATATTGATCAAAATGTTCTTCAGACATGGCCTTAGATAAACAGAAGAGACAGCTAGCTTTTGCACGTGATTCGAATGAGGAAACAGCATTGCATATCTTGGCTCAAATTCAGAAGCCTTTGGATTGTTGTTGTCATGTTCCAGAGCATCAAATTCATGGTAGGAAAAATTAGACTCTTGAATTTTTATTTGTGTTTGCAGGCATGAAAATTACACATGTAAATGTCAATTTTGTGCTGCAGGCAGGAAACAATATATGTATCTTCAATTGGTTAATGAACTTTGGAACACAATTCTTCACCACACATTTACAGAATCCATGACGGAGACAATTGATGAAATTATAAGTCAACCTTTTCAACTATTATTCGATGCTGCAGAAGTTGGTAATTTTGGATTCTTGTCAGAGCTAATTAATGCTCGCCCCGGGTCGATATGGGAAGTGGACAACAAAAACCAAAGTATAATTCACACAGCAGTTTTCCATCGCCATGCTAGCATCTTCAATCTCGTGCACGAAATAGGGTCTGATAAGGATATTATAGCAACATATCTTGTGGAAGAAAAGGGAACTAAAAACAACACTTTGTTGCATTTGGCTGCATATTTAGCCCCACCAGATCAACTTCAATTAGTTTCTGGTGCAGCATTCCAAATGTGCCACGAGTTACTGTGGTTTGAGGTAACTCCTTTCTTTCCTTGACTTAACATGCTTTACACATGGTACTATTCTTTGTACATATGCTCCCACAAACCATTACATTTCTATTCCACATGTGTTCTAATTTGAAAATTCTTTATCATCATCCAATCATAGATACACAGGTAGAAGATCATGAATTCCCCTGATATAAGAATAAAATAAGTAAATTACACTTAGCTTTCCCATTTTCCATGTGTTTTAATTTAGATATATTGTATTTGTTAGTCTTTATTTTTAGCCCTACTTTTAAACTCCTTTATAATATTTTTCAAATTCAAGGTAGTCGTTGATGCATAGTGGAATGTCAACATAAATTTTTTCAAATAATTAGAGATTTATATAAAAATAAAAGAAGCATATGATATTTATGATATCTCATAAAAAATAAAGAAAGTGTTTTGGTGTATTTTACTCTAAAATATACTTTACTCTGTTTTCAACTTATCCCACATATATTTTTATCAATAAATTCTCCGAATTTTAGGTTAAAGTGAAAAATTAAATAGGGAAAGTTAAATCTAAAGTTGTCTTCCGAAAATAAAGAACTAACTACGGATCTATATTTCGTGATATAAAGAATAATGAATTCAGAAAAGAAAAAAAAAAAGTACAAAAGATAAAACTAAGAAAGTGTTAAATTTAGAGTAACGATTACTTCATGAGATACAATGTATGAATTAGTGGCGACATACAATTTAATCTATTTATTCATTCACTGTTCAATTTACATATCTATAAACCTAAGCAACACACGTCTCATTAAAAAAAATTAGAAATAATGGATAAGTTAAATAATGAATCATCTAACATATTGAAAATCGATTGGGTCAAGTGTTAAAAGTTTACTGGATGGACACAAGTCATTGAGAATAGATCTTAAGGTCTTTGATATTTGAAATGGCGAGCGTATATGTTGAACTTCATTTTACAGAAATATGTTTAAAAGTATACGATAGGTGTTTGCTATTAAACAATTTATGGATTGATTATCAGTTTAGAATTTACATTTTGGACCCATCATAAATTGATTTACTGTTTATGTTTGACACATACATTAGATTTATATTAAAAAAAATATTGTCAATCTCGCCATTTCTCATCCAATACTACTAGTATTTGTGCCTATGGATTCATTTCTTATTATGCCTAAACTTAAAACTTTCGAGGTTTGAGATTAATTTATTGCCGAAAGTCAATCATACCAACAATTCTTAACATACGTAATGCAACAGGAAGTGAAGAAGATAATGCCACCATCATATATATATTTCAGAAACTCTCATGGCTTTACTGCTCAAGAGTTATTCACAAAGGAGCATAGAGGATTGCGGAAAGAAGCAGAAGAATGGATGAAACGCACTGCTGAGTTTTGTATAATTGTTTCAACCGTTATTGCTGCAGGAGTATTCTCTGCTGCAATTAATATACCAGGTGGTATTGATGATAACACAAACAAACCAAATTACTTGGGCAAAACATCGTTCTTGGTATTTTCAATATCAGATGCTGCTGCATTCATCTCATCTGCAATCGCAACATTAATATTCTTGTCTATTTTTGTCTCACGTTATGCAGAGGCTGACTTTCGCAGGTCACTTCCTTTGATGCTAATATCAGGATTGATAATGTTCTTCATCTTCATAGTATGCATGATGGTAGCATTTAGTAGTTCTTTCTTCATAACATGCACATATGGTTTGAAGTGGGTTCCTTTTTATATTTTATTATGTTCCAGTCTTCCAGCACTTCTACTCATAGTTCTGCAATATTCACTATGGTGGGATATCATCAGCTTAACCTTCAGTTGGAGGACTCAGTTTTAAGCCAAGAAAACGTTTTAAGCCATGAAAACGTTTGATTACCTTTCCAGAGAAGTAGAGGTATTGTAATCAACAATGATATGTATTTGATTTGTTTAAGATGTAATACATTATTTTGACTTAAAAACTAATATTGAATGTCTAATCTTTTGTACCATTATGTAGGATATAATTTGATATTGAATTTAAACCTTAATGTGTTGAAATGAGTGTTTGTGTGTTTGATATTTGGGATAAGACAGTAAATAGAAACATTGTCACGGTGATCAATGTGAATTATTTGTGATGTGGCTTGGTATCAAAACCAAATCAAATGGGGGTATAAGGGTGGCTTTTTAATTTAGAAATGAATTGTTCTGTAATGATTAATGTGGTAATAACTCATAGTCATGTACTTGTTTGATTTTCCGGTTTAACTATACATCTTGTGCTTTAAGCTGTTTATTAATAAGAATTTATGTTTATTTTTATTGAAAATAATTGGTATATGGTGTTACTTCAATATAAACCTATTAAATCTTAAATTGACTGATTTTAATTAATTAATTTAATATGTTAGAAAAACTGTGACCAATTCAAATATGGGATTTCAAAATAGTTTTCAAACTTGACTAGCGAGGTACTCCATTTTGTGTTAAGAAAATTTTAAAAATAATATTCAATGATAATCAAATTCTATGATTTAAGTTTGCATTTTTTCTTATAATTAATATCAACCAAGTTATATAATCCCAAATTACCGAAAACAAGGTGTTATATCTTTGGGCCAATTCTTTCTTAAATCGTTACACTATGTAGTTCACGCGTGGAAAATTTAAATAGAATATTATTTTTTTAACGACAGTGCTTCATGTTGCTGCAGGCACAAACCATTATCACTTTGTTGAGAAGTTGCTGAAACATTAGACACATCAAACATTGTTTTGATGTGTCTAATGTGGTATCTTGTACCACTATGGCGGAAATAATATATGTCTAGTGATTTCGTTATTTGGGATAAGATTTTCAATAAAAACATTGTCACAGTGATTAAAGTGTATTATTTGTGAAGTGGTTTGGTTGAACTTTCATTTGAATGGAAAGGATATTCAGAACCGAAACAATTGTCTTCTTTTTGTTATGTTAGAAATTGACATATAGTTTTACTTTTAATTGAATATATAGTTAAATCTGAATTGATTTTTTTTTTCTAGTTGACTAGTTTTAGTATGTTAGATAAATGGTGACCAAATAAAAAAAAAGGTTGAATTAGATTTCATAATAACCTTTTTAAATTTGATTTATGAGTACTCAATTTTGTGTTTGAATGAAATTATTTTATTTTATTGTATACGTTGGTCTCAAACAGAGTCCCAAACTCCTTTATTGCATGAGTTTGAACTTAATCAGAATCTTCAATTAATTTTTAATAAAAAAAAACAAAAAAAGAATATGGAAAAGCAATATTCATGTGCTCACATTGGCCCAATCTATTGACAAAAGAACATGTCCTTCATTAGCAACTAATGGGCTTAAGTTAGCCCAATTTTCCTTTGCCTTTATTGGCGTTATTTACTAACAAAACATATATATATATATATATATATATATATATATATATATATATATATATATATTCATGATATTTTGAAATATATTACAAAATAGATAAAATTCATACTTATTACTTTTAGAGTAAGTTTGGATTTTCTTTCTTACAAAAAGATTTATTTTTCTAAAAATTAAAGTTAGTTTTTTTCATTAAGGTAAAAGTCTAAGGTAGTGGTATACTTTTTTCCCTAATTTCTTTAAAAATCATATCTCATGTAAAATTTTTTATCGCAAGTGTAGATAACCTTTAAAAAACTAAGTTGCTGAAGTAGTTTATGTATAGTTTAATATCACATAGAATCAGCCAACCAAAAAAAAAAAGAAAAACAGTACTACGTAGAATCAGATGGTGTCGAATGTCGATGAAGTGAAGTTTTTCTCATAAGCAATGTTTAACTGTTCATTTTAAATTCTTATTGTCGTAACAAAAATTCTACTATTATATTTGTTATTAAAATATAAAAAGTTCTAGCAAAAATTACAGTTTAACAATTTTTTTTTAAAAAAAAACGATATAAGATGTTCAGAAGATAATCAATTAAAACCTTAAACTTAAACTTAAACATAAAAATGAAATTGAAATATAATATATTTATGAAATAAATAAAATATTTTGTGTGAAGTTCAAAAAGAAAATAATAAAAGAGGGGTAAAATAAGGAAGAAATTCCTTCATTATATATTCTCCAATTCTTATTACAAGGTTCAAGATAAAAACGTAAATTAGTTATTTTTATAAGATCTAATTTAAAGTATCTCTGGCATTAAATATTTTTTTATAAAACTATTTTTAATTAAAAATATTTCTCTTATTTTAATAATAAAATGACGAAGTATTACAGAATGATGCCGCGGTAAGAAATATATAATTTATTAATTTTATTACGTGTTATGCAGAAAGATGTTTTAATGTTTTTTAGTTAAATTAAAATTAAAGAAGGAGAAGATATTAAATTAATAAATGGAAGTTAATGCAGTGGGGTCTGCAAAGTATGAACGTAATACTTGCAATAGTTGCATGGGAAATAAAGCTGCAATTTACTGTTTCTTACTCACGTAATAGAGATTTGAGAACGCGTACCCCAAACAAAATATTAGAAACTGAATGCTATATCTGTGCAAGTTTGAATTGTTTCACCAACACAGCACGTTATAACCTTCTGAGTGACTTAGTGATCCTTCAAACATGGCCATACATTTTCGTGAAAATCAATCGGAAAACACTCATGAAATTTTCTATTCTTATGTTCAACCAATGAGAAACATTAGAAATTTAATATCAACTTAAATTACCACGATTCGACTCAGCCATTCAAAATTTCAAACCACATTTACTCTGTTTCGAGTGATTATGCGTTTATACGAGCAAAACACGCAAAATCCCTTCTTATCTTAATGTCCATCGAAATTAGAAGTACAATTCATAGAAATTTACCAACCACACTTGAACGAAATCTATGTTCATATCTTATCACATAATTCTTATTCCTTCGCAATTTCTCAACTTCTTTATTTTATTTCTTTTTTCTTTTGTTTGCTCAAACATTTGAAAAATCACAATGACGTCCAGAACAATAATAATAAAAATATATATTTTGTTGTTACAATGACATTGCCATATCCATAAGTCTCTAAAAAAAAACACAATAACATTCAATAATTAAAGAACAAACGATGAAACTCATCCACAATTTCATGTATCAAAACTTAACCAAGACATTCAATATTTCAAACCACATCTACTGTGTTAAGCATGAATTACATGGTAGTTTCTTTGTTCATATTCCTTTACGCATCTTCCTTTACGCATATATATATGAAGCACAAGCACGATACATTGCCATATCCATAAGTGTCTAGATCACATAAAAACAGCATAGTCTATACATCTCATTGTTCCTCACATTACGTTGCTCAACATTCAATAAGAGTGCCTCCAAAAGCCGGTCCTAGGAAGAATTCTCAAAATACCAGCGATCAAAAAGGTGGTGCAGGACAGTATACTAACACAAGTACACAACTGAGCGGTTGTAACGCACAGTCTAATGGCAAAAATGGTTCAAGCTCTCAGGGAAATGATGGTGCGGCAAAGCATCTTGACCCGAGTAAAGCACTGAGTGGTAACGCACAGTCTAATGGCAAAAATGGTTCACGCTCTGACCATTATAAGAACAAGGGAAAAGCCAAAGGGCCACAGTAAAACCCTTGACTTTGAGCAATATGATATAGCCAACAGGTAAGGATGTATGTCATTACTTATGCTTAAAATGAATATAGTGACTTCTGAGTCACTTAGAAAGGAAGGAATATGATCATGTAATCAAACATACTATTTTAAGAATTTATGCTTCAAATTAACCTTAAATTAAGTTGAATTTATCTTAAACACATTAAGAATTTATGCTTTTCAAATTTTTAAAAACCCAACGTATGTATTCATAATTATGATAATACTAAACCTAACTTTACTGTGTATTAACTCTTCCACTTATCTAAACATTTATTATCTATTATCTTTATATGATATATCTGACATCTTTATATGATACCAGATACATCTTATAAAGATAATAATGAATAGATGCAATATATATCTTACAAGATATTATATTGATTTTCTTATTACCTGATAAGAAATTTGTCTCATAACACATCATGAGAACTCAATATAAAGGATTGGTGTGTTTATTATATCAATATATTCTGTTTATTTTTTTTTTAACTTTGATATTTGAAGGATTGGTGTGTTTATTCGTACTTATCATTATTCTTAACCATCATTTGAATTTTGTTAACTGCAGGTTTATTTGCAAGTAGAACTTACGTGAAGAAAATTTATAGCGATAAATTCTACTGTTGGTTAAAAACCCAATGTTCATTTCTATCTTATTTAGTGTCTAGCACTGGCTAGTGTGTTTATAGTTTATATGGTTATTTGTATACTGTGAGTGTGCCTTGTTAATCAAGTTGTATTGGTTTTAATATATGGTTTGTTAATAAAGTTTCATGTTGTAATAAAATTTAAGCAAATGAAATTATATTTATGTTTTGTTAAATCTTCTATGTTTTGGAATTTAAATAATTGTAGATCACACCATCCATGTTTGTAAATTATTTAAGTTTAAAAATCCTTATGACTACAAATTTTGGTATTAAAATTTGTCCAGTGAAAAAATCAATTTAACTTTATGCATTTTGTTATCGAATTTTTCTTAGACTAATTACACGATATTTTTATTTATATATAAAAATTATAGTGAATTAAAAAATAAAATATATTTATTTATAATATTGAATAATTGATTTAAATATTTATTACTTGATAAAATTATTTATTGTAATAGTTAAAGTCAACATAAATTATATGATAATTTAATTTTTGAAAAAAAAATATTAAAATGCTGAAAACATATAACAAAAAAAATATTAATAGATGGAATATAAATACATAAACTTTTTTTAGAAAAAAACAAAACAACTGTGAAATGATATTACGTAATAAAGTTTTTCTAATTATAAGTTGTGGTTCTTCTCTTCTATTCTCTTATGCTACTTCTATAGTTACTCATTTTGAACAAATACTTATTTTTATTTTAAATAGTTTTTTACTCAATTATCAATTTATGTAATTTATCAAATCGCACACCCATGCAATTTATTATTGTTTTGCTACATTTCAAAATAGTGGGTCCCTTGCGATTATTAGAATAATCGTTATCCTCCTATG
Source organism: Hylodesmum podocarpum (assembly GCA_026586105.1). Lineage (NCBI taxonomy): Eukaryota > Viridiplantae > Streptophyta > Magnoliopsida > Fabales > Fabaceae > Hylodesmum > Hylodesmum podocarpum. Next base: position 1,157,178 of record JALJEV010000493.1, on the reverse strand, counting down.
ATTTCTTATTAAAAAATGCACCCATGCATTGTAAAAATTACAAGGATGTTACGATTTATATAGTTAAGATCACATCAAACCTGTGAATTACCTCACTTCGTGTAAATTTTTTAAAGTTACCTCGTTTCAGTAATTTTGTAACCCAATTACCCTATTTTGATAAAAATTTCTCAGGTAATATAAAGTTCAGAAAATTTGCATGATATCCAACATAATATCCAACATGATATACTAATATAATTGCACGAAAATATAATTATTTGTACAATTAAAAGTTAAATTTAAGTATGATACATTTATAGAATTTAAAATATTTTTGTGAACTTCAAAAAGAAAAATTATATAAGGGGGAGAAATAAAGAAGAATTTACTTTCTTTTATACTAGAATAGGTTGTATGAATAAAAAAAAATAAGGAAAGATATAGATTTGACTAAACTTATAATTAAAATTAATATTTTACATGACGATGTCATAACTGAGATTATACGAGAATCTGGTCCATGAAGTTAAATATAAAATATTTTCAGTTTAGTTTATAAGGAGGGAGTCCACGTCAAAAGTCCCCGACAAGAGAGTTAACACATAACGTATAACAAATGCCTCTTCAACAAACATATCATTGACAGAATTTAAACATTAACTACCCTCTTCACAACACAAACCAAAGCCGCGTGATACATTTGCAAGTAAGTGAGGTTCATCGAAAATTTTGGTTGAATTTGCTAGTGATGTGCTTCGAAAATTGGGTCATGAATTTCTGTTGGATATAACTTAATTCTTAAATTATATATATATATAATAGAGGAACACGCGACGAAATTTATTGTAAATTTAACCTCAGGATTTCATAACCTAACACGAAACAGGGTAGTTGTAGTTTGAAAATTTTAATTCGTGAGTCTTAATAGTTTTAAAGTTGAAATTGCTAATGTTTTTCATGTTCGGCTATATGTATAATAAATTATATGTTAATAAATGATATGCCTTCTCAGTTTTCTCATATTTTGAGATCCACTATTAAACTTGTTATTCCACACTTTTAAACATGAAGAAACATTAGTTTAGTTTCCAATATTAAATGTATCATGTGATTTTAAAATTAAATATTCTAAAAATTTTATATTTTAATGGAAGTTAGCAGTAAGAAAGAAAATTTGTAACTTTTAAAGTGATGAACTTGGCCCATAAGAAAGAAAATTACTGATATATTTAAAATATTTCTTTATAAAAAGACCTCATTTAAGTGAATGTTTTAGCGAAAAAATTTTTGTTTGAGATATGTTCTCTAAATTTCCAGGATTTTGATTATCCCAGTACTATTTTCACAAAAAATGATAAAAAAAACAAAAAAACTTTAAACATAACTAAATTCCTTCCTAAAACAAAATTTCGTAACTTTCTTTATGAAACTTGATTAAAACAGTTTAATTTTAAAGATTGAGTGGATAGTTTGCTATCATTTAAATTAAACTTTTAATATTTTTTCTGCAACTATAAAAACACCCTAAATTTAAGACTTGTTTGTCTTCAAATAATTATTACGAGAATATAACATGACAATCTTAACAACCAACAACTTTTGGTCCATAACCAATTCGTTTCATAGAAAAGTAAATTTTTTTACTTTTTCATTAACCGATTCATGACTTAACGTCAATAGTTCAAAAATTCATGCGAAATTTGACATATTTGTCAAAGAGCAACAACCATAACAATTAATGATATATCGCAAAATATAACTTTACTTACCCTTACAAAAGCTTTTACGCGTAGTCTCTGATTATTATAATATTCACTTAAACACTCGTCAAAATCATATAATTGCTTCCTAAAATAAAGTTTTTTGACTTACTCAATGAAATTTTATTAAAATAACTTAATTTTAATAATTGATGGGATAGTTTCATTCATTTAAATTAAAATTTTAAGTGTTTTTATTCAACTATCAATGCCCTTTAGTTAAAATATCATTGGTAGATTTTATTTTTTGACAAGTTACAAGAAAAACTTTATGTTTTTGCATTTTATTTTATACTATAATATATTTAAATCCACTAAACTTAATTTTTGTAATTTAACTTACTAATTTAGGTTCCTATGTATATATAAACGCAACTTTGTAATTTACACGCTACTTCCGTTTAGTTTAGTTTTTAATAAAATATTTAGTTTTTGAAAATAAAACCCTCGTATGTAAAAGATCATGAACATGACAATAAAGCTAAATCAAGAATCTCAATCCTAACCGGAAAAAGAACACACACACATATATTCACAAATATTTTGCAGCACAATGATGGGAATTAAATGAAAAACCCTCAAGATTTATAAACATTGAATGGAAAAGTTTGATATTTGAAAACATAAAACGGCAAGCGAAAAAAAATATTCAAAGTCGGGAAATTTTTATCAGAATCCACATTGGGAAGAATAGGTTGGAATTCACAATAGATACTTATTAAAGTTTTGAAGTTTAAGAGTGAATTTCAGAACAGAAAAAAAAATAAATTATGAGGAGATAACTGTGACGAAATATTATGACTCGTTCTTGCCGTGTTTCCTTCTTTCTTTTAATTTGCCATGTAATCGGTTAAATATATGGTAAATTGATTAGAAACATTAGCAGTTTCACGTTAATTTAAAATTACTTAGACTCAACCAACGCATTCAAAATTTCAAACCTCGACCACTCTTTTTCGTGTTGTCATGAAATGCAGTTCTGCTTGATTCTTAATTTACCTTGAATTTCATGGTACGCGTCTCTAAGCTCTATATATAGAAGGCATAGTTACATGACAGTGTTCATGAATAACCAAAGCACTTAGAAAACAATATCGTATAGCACATTGTTGTTCACATCTCATTAATTATTTGTATTGTTTAGCAAGAATGCCATCTCAATCCAAGGATAAAAAAAAAGATACCACAAGTGAAGGTGTGGGCTATAAGGAAGATCCCAAGAACAAAAAAGGCTCTACGAAGAATGGTGGCAAGACAAAGATACCTCAAGTAATGATGTAGGCTATAAGGAAGATCCTAAGAACAAAAAAGGCTCTAAGAAAAACCAAGGCCAAGCCAAACGTTAAACAGGTAAGGATGTATGATATTACTTATGCTTAAAATGAATATAGTGACTACTGAGTCACATAGAAAGAAAGGAATATGATTATTTAATCTAACATACTATTTAAGAATTTATACTTAAAATGAACCTTAAATTAAGTTGAAGTTATCTTAAGCACATTAAAACAATTTATTTACCTGAACTTTAGCTTTTAAATTTTTTAAAAACCCAAACTAATGTATTCACAATTATGGTAATATTAAACCCAACTTGACTTAGTATTAACTCTTTCACCTATCTAAACATTTATTATTGATTTAAGGTAGATTTTTTTTTTAATTTTATATTTTTAAATTTTATATTTTTTTAAACAAAATTTTTGTTAAACTAATAATAAGACTTAAATTATAAAATAAGTGAATTTATTATTGATTTTATAACGTTTGGTATTTATAATTAACTATTCTTCAATTTAATGAAAGGTTGAGTGATTATTCTTAATGACATTTATCAATATTTACGTCTTTTTAAAAAATAACTAATTTTTGCTAATATTAGTACAAGAGATATTAAATATTTTATATAACAACTATGCTACAAATCATGTAAAGTCAACATAAAGATATTTGTCCATCATACACTACGTAACATAAAATTATTTTCTTCCTTCTTAAGCCATCTCCATGAAATATAAATAATATCTTCTGATTATTTTTTACTTAAAGAATTGATGAGCTTTTTTTTTTTTTTTTTTTTTACTTGTAATTATTCTGAACTACCATTTGAATTTTGTTAATTGCAGGTTTATTTGCCAGTAGAACTTACGTGGAAGAAAACTTATAGCTACAAATTCTACTATTGGTTAAAAATTCAATGTTTATTTCTATCTTATTTAGTGTCTAGTAGTGGCTAGTGTTTATAGTTTATATTGTTATTTGTATAAGCAGGCTGTATGTGGGATTAACAAGTCCTTGTTAATCAAGTTGTATTGATTTTAATGGTTGTGTAATAAAGTTGCAGGTTGTAATAAAATTTTAAGCAAATGAAATTATGTTAAAGAAAGTCCATCTATGGTTAAAATATCTTGATATGTAAAAACATTCTGGTAATTTGACATTAAATTTCTAAAGAGGTAAATGTTTTGCTAAATCTTCTATGTTGTGGAATTATATAATTGTAGAACACCTTCCATGTCTGAAAATTATTTAAGTTTAAAACTCCTTATTTGTGTTAACAATCCAGTGGACCAAAATTTATAATAAATTAAAAAATAAAAATATAATTATTTATAATTGAATAATTGATTCAAATATTTATTTGTGTTAGCAATCCAGTGGACTAAAATTTGTAAAAATAATGTTATGAAATTAATCATAATATTGAATTTATAACAGTGGTAATCCTCTAGATAACAGAAGAGTATTAGTTTTACCAGTTATAGATTAATATAATGTTCTCTAGCCCTAGCTGTCCACTAATATAGTTGCACGAAAATATAATAATTAATTATACTATTAAAAGTTAAAGTTATATTTATAGAATTTAAAATATTTTTTGTGAACTTCAAAAAGAAAAATTATATAAGGGGGAGAAATAAAGAAGAATTAATTTACTTTCTTTTATATTAGAATAGAATAGGTTGTATGAATAAAAAAGAAGAAGGAAAGATTAGATTAGATTAATATAGGTATCCAGGTTGTAATTAATTCAGTGGGGTCTGCAAAGTATGAACCGTAAGACTTGCATGTACAGTCCACGTATTTTGGAAATAAAGCAGTAATTTAATTTTTCTTAGTTAATTAATAACAACCAGAGATTTGAAATGGCTTTATAACATAAACAATAAACAAAGAGAGAATTAACACAACACAGCACGTTATCAACTTCTGACTCAGTTATCCTTCAGACATGGCCATGCACTTTCGCGAAAATCAATAGGAAAACTCTCAACAGTGGATTCATATAACATGGGTTTAAATATGTACCGCAACTACGTTAATAAGAGAACTTTTAAAGAAAGTCCAAAAATAAAACTTTTTAGACAAATCGGACAACATTAATTATATGCCAAAGTCTACGTATGTATTGATCGTTCGTGATTTTCTTTCACCGGAAAAAATGTTTCTTTGGCATCTAGGAATTAATTGAGTGTTTGGTTTGTATTTGGAAACAAAGTTGAAAAATTAGAATAAATATAAACATGCTACGTGTGCTACACGACACCGCGTGAGAAAAAGACACAATGATTTATAATAAATTTTTACTAAGATTTAGTTCTTTTACTCCAATTAAACTGTTATTTAAAATATATGAAAACATAAACTATAAAAGAATAACAAGTAATGATGTAATGAGATTTAGGAATTTATTTCACAAATAATGTAATCAAGAAAGTAACTTATTGTACAGAGAACAGAGATGACGCTAAATTAGCATAATTAAGGCTAATACTAAAAGATGGAAATACGTTGTCGAAGCCTTTAGCGTCCAAACCTTTTCTCCATTTTGATCTCACATTTTATAATTATAATGAAAATAAAAAAAAAAACAAAAAAAAAAACACCTTCCACTAAATGTTGTCACGTTGTTATTTTACAACTCTATAATTTCAATTTCAATGATCTTTTATTCACGAATACGGTTATATAACCACTGTTATATGCATCTCATAGTACCAACCTTCTTAATTATAAAATATTTTATTGAATTTAATAAAGAAATATTTTGTAGATAATAATGTCAATGTAAAGATAAATTTTAGGGTAGTATATGTAAATTCTAAAATATTCAATATCTATGTATGTATATATAGTTTAATATTACATAGAATCAACCTGCCAAAAAAAATAATGTAACATTTAATCAGATAGCCTCGAAGAATTGCAGTGGGGTCCACAAGTGATGAACAGTGAGATAACCATCAGAAGAGAAGTGGTATTGTTCTTGTTTTGCAGAAACCATGATTTTTTTGGGAAATATTGCTGCAATTTAATCTGCTTTCATTTCCTAACCAAGGATAAAAAACTCAATATTATATCTTAGAATTCATATACCAATACAATACGTTAACAACTGGTGATTGGTCCTTCAAACACCGAAAATATCCTTTCAATTCTATACAGATCATTCCGAAATAACAAATTTTCTTTCAGAAACCAAAATTCAATTACAATTTATATTCACTTGATGATCTACACGCCAAGTGTATTACGATTAAATTTACAAAACTTATTTTCTATTAGTAATGTCCATTATAATACGTCATGCATGTAATTAAAAACGGTGTCCCAACAAATCTAGTTAGGACATAAGATATTCAAAGTCGGAAATTTTTATCGGAATTCACATTGGGAAAAATACATGGTTGGGATTCACAATAGATACTTAATAAATATTAATAATAGTTTCTATTTTTTGGAAAAAATCTACTTTTAAATCTTTATCTAGTGGTCTAGTTAGGCAGTAGTTAGTCTTTGCCTTAACAAATTTAACGTATTTAATTTAAAATTGAATAAAACTTTCGATTTAAGGCAAACCAATTCCTTTTGACATTTGTAAAATTATTGAATAAACAAAAGAATGCAACAGGCCAACTTATATCCAATAAGCTAGAGATTCAATACAAAGTCATAATGGGTCTGGTTAATCAAAGAAGTCTAATTTAATTCAGCATAATGTGGGAGTTATTATCAACTTTCTGATACTTGTGTTCTAATATTCTTGCATATTAAAAATAAAATAAAAAATTGGTGGAAGAAATACCTACATTCATTATTTTAGTATATCTTAAAAAAATATTACTACCTATTAACTAGGGATACAAGCAGCGAAAATGTTTGAAGTTTGAGAGTGAATTTCAGAACAGAAAAAAAAAATTATGAGGAAATAACTGTGACGACATATTGTGACTCGTTCTTGCCGTGTTTCCTTCTTTCTTTTAATTTGCCATGTAATCTGTTAAATATATGATAAATTGATTAGATACATTAGCAGTTTCATCTTAATTTAAAATTACTTACAATCAACCCATGCAGGCATTCAAATTTTCAAACCATGAACACTCTTTTTCATGTTGTCATGAAATGCAATTTTGCTTGATTCTTAATTTACCTTGAATTTCATGATACGCGTCTCTAAGCTTATATATATAGAAAAGCCAAACCAATCGTTGATTTGAGCAAATTATGAAATAGCGAACAGGTAAGGATGTATACTATTACTTATGCTTAAAACGAATATAGTGATTACTGAGTCACATAAAAGGAAAGGAATATGATTATGTAATTTAAAATGAACCTTAAATTAAATTGAAGTTATCTTAAACACATTAAAATAATTTATTTATTGTAATTTTACTTGAACTTTAGCTTTTTAATTTTTTAAAAACCTAAACTAATGTATTTACACTTTAATACTAAACCCAACTTGACTTAGTATTAACTCTTTCACTTATCTAAGAATTTTCCCTCAAACAAATCATGTAAAGTCAACATAAAGATATTTGTCCATCATACACTACGTAACATAAAATTATTTTCTTCCTTCTTAAGCCATCTCCATTAAATATAAATAATATCTTCTGATTATTTTTTACTTAAAGGATTGATGAGTTTTTTATTTTTTTTTTTTACTTGTAATTATTCTGAACTACCATTTGAATTTTGTTAATTGCAGGTTTATTTGCTAGTAGAACTTACGTGGAAGAAAACTTATAGCTACAAATTCTACTATTGGTTAAAAATTCAATGTTTATTTCTATCTTATTTAGTGTCTAGTACTGGCTAGTGTTTATAGTTTATATTGTTATTTGTATAAGCAGGCTGTGAATGTGGGATTAACAAGTCCTTGTTAATCAAGTTGTATTGATTTTAATGGTTGTGTAATAAAGTTGCAGGTTGTAATAAAATTTTAAGCAAATGAAATTATGTTAAAGAAAGTCCATCTATGGTTAAAATATCTTGATATGTAAAAAAATTCTGGTAATTTAACATTAAATTTCTAAAGAGGTAAATGTTTTGCTAAATCTTCTATGTTGTGGAATTATATAATTGTAGAACACCTTCCATGTCTGTAAATTATTTAAGTTTAAAACTCCTTATTTGTGTTAATAATCCAGTGGACCAAAATTTATAATAAATTAAAAAATAAAAATATAATTATTTATAATTGAATAATTGATTCAAATATTTATTTGTGTTTGCAATCCAGTGGACCAAAATTTGTAAAAATAATGTTATGAAATTAATCATAATATTGAATTTATAACAGTGGTAATCCTCTACATAACAGAAAAGTATTAGTTTTACCAGTTATAGATTAATATAATGTTCTCTAGCCCTAGCTGTCCACTAATATAGTTGCACGAAAATATAATAATTAATTATACTATTAAAAGTTAAAGTTATATTTATGGAATTTAAAATTTTTTTTGTGAACTTCAAAAAGAAAAATTATATAAGGGGGAGAAATATTGAAGAATTAATTTACTTTCTTTTATATTAGAATAGTTGTATGAATAAGAAAAAGAAAGATTAGATTAGATTAACATAGGTAGCCAGGTTGTAATTCAGTGGGGTCTGCAAAGTATGAACCATAAGACTTTCATGTACAGTCCACGCATTTGGGAAATAAAGCAGTAATTTAATTTTTCTTACTTACGTAATAACAACCAGAGATTTGAAATGGCTTTTTAACAGAAACAATAAACAAAGAGAGAATTAACTTCTGACTTTATACCAACACAGCGCGTTATCAACTTCTGACTGAGTTATGAGTTATCCTTCAAACATGGCCATTCACTTTCGCGAAAATCAATAGGAAAACTCTACATGAGTTTCGGTATACACTGCACCTTCGTTGATATAATATTCTATCAATGTTGAGAGTCATGTATGTATTGACCCTACGTGATTTTCTTTCACCGGAAGAAATGGTGTAAACTGTTATTTAAAATATATGAAAATATAAACTAAAAAGAATAACAAGTAATGATGTAATGAGATTTGGGAATTTATTTCACAAATAATCAATCAAGAAAGTAACGTATTAAAAATCCATAAACAGATTATATCATATCCGTGCTCGTGATCGTATTCTAATTTCAATGTACCGAGAACAGAGATGACGCAAAACTACATAATTAAGGCTAATATTAACAGAGATCACGAATACGCTTATATAACCAACTTTCTTAAGCACTGTTATTCAATGATCTGTTATTTTACAACGGTTATATAAGCACTGTTTCATGCATCTCATATTACCAACTTTCTTAATAACCGTGTAATCTGCCAAAAGAGAATTGCCCCTCCAAGGTATATTTATTTAGAAACATTACTTTGTACAGGTTAAAATTTTAATGTTGAAATATATATACACCTTAGATTTGCGTTAAAGGGTGGAGATTGAAAATAAATCTTTTAAAGTTATTTTTAGCATAATTTGAACCCTTCTACTTTTAAATATATTATAAACTATTTTATTGATTTTACTAAAGAAATATTTTGTAGATCATAATGTCAATGTAATGATAAATGTTAGGGTAGTATATGTAAAATCTAAAAATTAATATTCAATATCTATGTATGTATATATAGTTTAATATTACGTAGAATCAACCTGCCCAAAAAAATACTGTAACATAGAATCAGATAGCCTCGACGAAGTGCAGTGGGGGTCCACAAGTGATGAACCGTGAGGTAACCATCACAAGAGAAGTGGTATTGTTCTTGTTTTGCAGTAACCATGCATTTTTTCGGAAACATTGCTGCAATTTAATGTGGTTTCATTTCCTTTACAAAGGATAAAAAACTCTATTATATCTCAGAATTCATATACCAATTCACTACGTTAACAACTTATGATTGGCCATTGAAACACCCCAAATATCCTTTCAATTCTATACAAATCAGTTCGAAATAACAAATAATTTTCTTTCTGACACCAAAATTCAATTACAATTTATATCCATTCATGATCTACACGCCAAGTGTATTACGATTAAATTTACAAAACTTATTTTCTATTAATAATGTCCATTGTAATACGTATTGTAATTAAAAACACTGTCCCTAAGATATTCAAAGTCGGAAATTTTTATCGGAATTCACATTGGGAAGAATACATGATTGGAATTCACAATAGATACTTATTAAATATTAATAATATTTTTTTTTTGAAAAATTATACTTTAATATCTTTATCTAGTGGACTAGCTAGGCAGTAGTTAGTATTTGCCTTAACAAATTTAGCGTATTTAATTTAAAATTGAATAAAAGTTTCGATTTAAGGCAAACCATTTCCTTTTGACATTTATAAAATTATTGAATAAATAAAAGAATGCAATTGGCCAACTTATATCCAATAAGCTAGAGATTCAATACAAATTAAGTCATAATGGGTGTAGTTAATCAAAGATGTCTAATTTAATTCAGCATAATGTGGGAGTTATTGTCAACTTTCTGATACTTGTGTTGGAATATTCTTGTATATTAAAAATAAAATAAAAAATTGGTGGAAGAAATACCTACATTCATTATTTTATTGTACCTTGGAAAAATATTACTACCTATTAACTTGGGATACAAGCAGAGAAAAAGTTTTGAAGTTTAAGAGTGAATTTCAGAACAGAAAAATAAATTATGAGGAGATAACTGTGACGACATATTGTGGCTCGTTCTTGCCGTGTTTCCTTCTTTCTTTTAATTTGAGCCATGTAATCGGTTAAATATATGATAATTTGATTAGATACATTAGCAGTTTCACCTTAATTTAAAATTACTTGTACTAAACCCTGGCATTCAAATTTTCAACCACGACCACTCTTTTTCATGTTGTCATGAAATGCAGTTCTGCTTGATTCTTAATTTACCTTGAATTTCTTGGTACGCTTCTCTAAGCTCTATATATAGAAGGCATAGTTACATGACAGTGTTCATGAATAACCAAAGCACTTAGAAAACAATATCGTATAGCACATTGTTGTTCACATCCCATTAATTATTTGTATTGTTTAGCAAGAATGAGTTCGCAATCCCAGGAGAAAATGCCTGATACCGAGAAAAAGAGTGATACCATAAGTGAAGATCTGGGTTATAAGGAAATCAAAATTGATGACGAGACAGAGGAAACCACAAGTGATGATCCAAAGGATACCACAAGTGATGATATAGGCTATAAGGAAGATCCTAAGGAAAAATTAGGTTCTAAGAGAAGCCAAAGCTAAGCCAAGCCAAGACGTTGATTTGAGCAATATGAAATAGCGAACAGGTAAGGATGTATGCTAAAAATGAATATAGTGACTACTGAGTTACATAAAAAGAAAGGAATATGATTATGTAATCTAACATACTATTTAAGAATTTATGCTTCAAATTAACCTTAAACTAAATTGAATTTATCTTAAACACATTAAAATAATTTATTTATTGTAATTTTACTTGAACTTTAGCTTTTAAATTTTTTAAAAATCCAACCCATGTATTCATAATTATGATAAAAACTAAACCCAACTTGACTTAGTATTAACACTTTCACTTATCTAAACATTTAATTTAAGGTAGTTTTTTTTTTAATTTTAGTTTCTTTTTTAAAAAATAATTGTGTTAAACTAATTATAAGACTTAAATTATAAAATAAGTGAATTTCAATATTGATCTTATAACATGTGGTCCTTATAATTAACTATTCTTCAATTTAATGAAAGGTTGAGTGATTATTCTTAGTGATATTCATCAATATTTGCTTGTTTTTGTTTTTTTTTAAATAACTTGTATTAATATTAGTATAAGAGATATCAAATACATCAAGATTCTCTTGCTAATCAATATCTATTTTATAAGATATAATATTAATATTTTCCCTCGAACAAATCCCGTGAAGTCAATGTCAAAATATTTTCTTTCACCCACAAGTTACTATACATAATAATAATTCATTTGTCCATCATACAATGTAACTTAAAATCATTTTCTTCCTTCTTACCTGAGGCATCTCCATGAAATATAAGTAATATCTGTTTATTGTTTTTTAATCTTTAGCATTTAAAGGATTTAGTGAATTTATTTGTACTTATAATTATTCTTAACCACCATTTGAATTTGTTAATCGCAGGTTTATTGGCGAGTAGAACTTATGTGGAAGAAAATTTATAGCTACAACTTCTACTGTTGGTTAAAATTTCAATGTTTATTTCTATGCTATTTAGTGTCTAGTACTGGCTAGTGTTTATAGTTTATATGGTTATTTGTATAAGTAGGCTGTGAATTTGGGATTAACAAGTCCTTGTTAATCAAGTTGTATGGATTTTAATGTTTTGCTAATAAAGTTGCGTGTTGTAATAAAATTTTAAGCAAATGAAATTATGTTCAAGAAAGTCCATCTATAGTTAAAATATCTTGATATGTAAGAACATTCTGGTAATTTGACCTTAAATTTCTAAAGAGGTAATTTTCTATAAAAATGTAAATCATAATGCAACACGTAGAACACCTTCCATGTTTGTAAATTATTTAAGTTTAAAAATCCATATGACTGTAGGTAGTAATATTCGGAATGATGTGGTAAATACTCGGAATGATGTATTGTCCAAATATACATATTACAAACTCATCATTACAAAGAGCATAAATGTTTTATCCAAATAAATAAAAGCTATAGTCACGTAAATGTAACAGATATTCATGTTATTGATACATCACTGTTTTATATGAACTAAACAGCAAATTTATTTTCCTGATAATTCATACAACATGAATTTAGTTTCAATAATTGACAACACTAATTTAACTTTATTTCCAACAGTGATATATTTAATAGAATAGTTAATATCTTCCTTGACCTATCCTAAAACTATAATTTCTTATTTTTACTTCATAGTGAATTGCAATACATAATTAATCAGCTAATTCACGTATAAAACTTATATATATATATATATATATATATATATATATTTTTTTTTTTTTTTTTTTTTTTTTTTTTACATTTTATAACTAGTTTTATCTGTATTAAAAAAGAAAAATCATTTTCCGTTAGGATCATTCTTATAGCCCATGGCATCATGTATAAGTTCTTGTTATGTGGACCATTTTTTCCCTTGGGATGATTCTTATAACGCACGGGACCATCTATGGTAGTATCTTTTTCCTTCTTATCATTGGAATAGCGTGGACCATATTCATTGCACGTCCATAAATCAAAACAGAGTAGATATGGTTTGAAATTTTGAATGGCTGATTTGAGTCGTGATAATTTAAATTGATACTAAATTCCTAATGTTTTTGATGGGTTGATCATATGAATAGCAAATTTCATGAGTGTTTTCCGATTAATTTTCACGAAAATGTATGGCCATGTTTGAAGGAGCACTGAGTCACTCAGAAGTTGATAACGTGATGTGTTGGTGTAACAATTCAAACTTGCATACATATAACATTCAGTTTCTAATCTTTTGTTCGGTTACGCGTTCTCTAAACTATATTCCTTAAGGGTTAAGGATCAGTGTATTGAAAATATAAAATAGAGGAGAAAGTGTGTTATGTTAATTTTTTTAAAAAATATTTTAAAATTAAGCGAAAATAACAAAACACTATTTCATTTCCCAAATATGTTGATTATACTGTACATGCAAGTATTACTGTCATACTTTTACTAGATTTTAACTTTAATGTATGTTTCTAATTAATTTATTTCACCTCAGGAATAGTTAGGGTTTTCATCAGAAAATATAGAGATTTATTTTATAAGCATCTTACAAACACTTTTTTGATCAACTTAACTTGCATTATAATTAAGATCTTCGAGTTTTCGATAAAATCATGTAAAAATCTTTCAAAATTTGGTCCTTTGGATTGGTTATGAAATTTATCAGCTTGATCTGAGAAGTATATTTACTTATGCAACGCATGCAACTATCGAACTTCATGATCATTAAATCCACCCATCAATCTCGTATCCATCTTTTTGCAAAGTAATCAATCATGTCAAGAATTTTAGATTTGCGCATATCTTACATTAATGATAGCAATTAGGAATTTACATAATTTCGTTGGAGAGAATTCGTTCTTTCTAGCATTTTGAATTCCTATCGAAAAACTACAGCTATCAAGTTATTTTAATTAACTAGAGAGACTTCTTTTATAGTAATCAGTTTTATCAATTGAACCAGCCCTCCATCACTTCATTGGCTTGAAATTTGAGTACAATAAGCTACTTTATTAACAAACCATTAAATATCAGTACAAACTTATAAAGAAATTAATTAACAACTCATAGTACTTACAAATACAAATAACCATGTAAACTATAAACACTAGCACTAGACATCAACACAAGATGAAATAAGAGTTTTTAACCAAGACGTAGAATTTGTTAGCTATTTGATATTGCTCAAAGTACTTCAACGGTTACGTTGGACTTAGCTTTTCTTAGAACCATTTTTGTCGAGAGGTTTTTCCTTATAGCCTACACCATTACTTGTGCCATCTTTCCCTTTCCCGTCACCCTTCTTCGAGTTCGAACCTTTTTTGCCTGCAGAATCTTGTTTATAACCGATTTCGTTCTCCATTATCGCTAAACAAAACAAATAATTACTTTTATGTGAAGAACAATGAGTTGAAAAAATAATATAATTCACTATTTCATTCATTCATCCAATTTTGTGTACAGGATACTGTATTTATAGTATTACATATCAAGAACTAGATAAGAAAACAAATATTAAATATGAAAAAGATAGAATCTTATCTTATCTAATCATATCTCATTATGTAATATTCTATATATCTTATCTTAACTAATCAGATAATATCTTTTGTAAATATAATCTTCACTAATAAGATATTTTCATTATATCTTATCTTAACTAATCAGATAATATCTTTTGGAAAGATATTCTCATTTTTCAACACTCCCCTCAAGTTGGTGAATAGATGTCATACATACCCGTCTAATAGTTTCCCAAAAGTCTGACTTGTAACAGCCTTGGTAAGAATATCTGCTAGTTGATCTTCAGATCGAATATTTGGCAATTCTAGAATATTTTTATCAAGCTTTTCCTTGAAAAAAAATCTGTCAACTTCCACATGTTTCATACGATCGTGTTGGATAGGGTTGTGAGCAATGTCGTGTGCAGCTTTGTTATCACAATACAACTGAATGAGATGTGTATGTACATACCCTAAGTCCTGGAGACGTAGTCTAAGCCACATACCTTCACAGAGTCCAAGAACCATTCCTCTGAGTTCAACTTCAGCGTTAGAACGAGCTACAACATTCTGCTTCTTGCTTCTCCATGTGACAAGATTATCTCTTACAAATGTAAAGTATCCTGAAGTTGATCTCTTGTCATCAAGAGTACCTGCCCAATCTGCATCAGTATAAACCACCACATCCTAGTAGTTAGATCCCTTTTTGAACAAAATTCCCTTTCCAGGAGTAGCCTTTATGTACCTTAAGATTCGTATGACCGCATCCATGTGTTGTGCACCAGGATTGTGCATGAACTGACTCACCACACTAAGAGCATAAGCTAAATCTGGCCTGGTGTGTGCGAGATACATCAATCTCCCTACAAGTCTCTGATATCTTCCTTTGTTTGCCGGAGTTTGATCTTCTTCAATACACAACTTTAATCCCCCTTCGATTAGAGAATTTGCTGGTTTGCATGCTGTCATCCCAGTTTCTTTTAACAAATCCAATGCATATTTCCGCTAGGACAGACAGATACCTGATCTTGATCTTGAGACCTCAATCCCAAGAAAGTACTTCAAAGAACCAAGGTCTTTCATCTCAAATTCTCTTGCCAAATATTCCTTTAATGAATTGCGTTCCTCTTGATCATCTCCCGTGATTATCATGTCATCAACATAAATAATAAGAATTGTAATTTTTCCCTCTTTCCTTTTTAAAAACAAGGTATGATCTTGATTGCTCTGTTGATATCCAAAGGCAATCATTGACTTGGTAAATCTCCTAAACCATGCTCGGGGTGATTGTTTTATTTCGTACAATGACTTCTTTAGCTTGCATACCTTCTTCCCATGTGTATCAGGGATTTTACATCCTTCCGATAGCTCCATATAAACTTCTTCAGATAATTCTCCATGTAAGAAGGTGTTTTTTACATCAAATTGTTGTAAGGGCCAGTCAAGATTTACAGCTAGAGATAATAATACCCGAACAGTGCTCACTTTTGCTACGGGAGCAAACGTTTCAGTATAATCTACTCCATATGCTTGTGTATACCCTTTTGCCACCAATGTAGCTTTGAATCTCTCAATTTTACCATCTGCATTAAACTTCACTGTATACACCCATCGACATCCGACTTGTTTCTTTCCAACCGGACAATCCACCAGTTCCCACGTTTCATTTTTTTTTAAGGATCTCATCTCCTCATTCATGGCATCCTTCCATCTAGAGTCAGCTAACGCTTCCTGCACACTATTAGGAATAGATACACTAGATAATTGACTTGTGAATGCACTGTTTGAGTTAGACAAGTTTTGGTTAGAAATGTAATTACTCATAGGGTATCTAACTTTACTAGTGAAGTCAGAATCATAAGTAAGCTTAGAAATACCTCTAGTGACACGATTCGGTAGAATTCTTTTGTCTATATTAGGTTCTTGAGGAGACGATTGGTGTGGTATATTGTTGATGTCATATGTAGTGTTCGCATCAATAGGTAAACTCTCAATCTCGGCATGCTCAAGAACTCCATGATGTACCTCTTCCTCATTTTGCGTTAGTTGATCATTAGGTTGTTGCACACTCTCATCACTACTTGTTACATTGTCTTGAATTTCATGATGTACCAAGATATCAACTTGTTCAGGGATCAAAGTCTGAATTTCTTCACAATTCTCCCCCTGAATTTCAGACTTAGGGGAAAAATATGTCAGTGTCTCGTGAAAAACGACATCCATAGTGGTGAACATTCGTTTGGTTTGTGGATGGTACCACCGGTACCCCTTTTGATGGGTAGCATAGCCAAGAAACACACACCTTTCAGCTCTAGGAGATAACATGCTTCTTTGATCCTTGTGCAAGTGAACATAAGCAACACAACCAAAAACTTTTGGAGTTAATTCAACAATTTTTGGACTTACTATTGCATCCATAAGTGATTGAAGAGGTGTTTTATACTCAAGAGATCTAGACGGTGTTCGGTTGATTGTGTATGCTGCATATGCAAGAGCTTCTCCCCAATATACTGCTGACATGTGGGCACCAATTAGTGCAGCTTGAACCACTTATAATATATGTCGATTCTTTCGTTCAGCTACTCCGTTCTGTAGTGGAGTATTTGGACAAGATCTCTGATGAACAATTCCTTTAGCTACCAAAAAAGATTGAAGTTCTGAATGCATATATTCTCCTCCATTATCACTACGTACGCAATACTTGAATTTGTGATTTGTATTGAGTCTCAACCATTTTGCAAAATTTTTGAAATAAACCCCCAACTTCACTTTTCGATTTCATCATACAAAACCAAGTCATTCGAGTACAATCATCAATAAATGTCACAAACCATGTTGATCCACCCAACGTTTTAACTTTGGATGGACCCCATACATCAGAGTGAATAATCATAAATGGAAGCGAACTTTTATTTGAAATTAATGGAAAAGAAGTTTTGTGACTCTTTGCAAACTCACAAACATCACAATACAAAGTTGAAGTGTCTATTTTATCAAAAATATTCGGAAATAATTTCTTTATGTAGCTAAAAGATGCATGTCCTAAACGCTTATGCCATAGCCAAATATCCTCGCCTTTTCTTACTCCTTGAGAACCTGTTGTTGCTAGCATTTGACCAATTTTTTCTGAATCTTTTTTAGTCAAATCCAGGTAATACAAATTTCCTCGTCTAATACCACAACCAATCGTCTTCCTCGTTCGAATGTCCTTAAAAACATAAGAGTTAGGCCAAAAAATTACAACACATGACAAAGTTTTGGTTATTTGAGAGACAGATAATAGGTTATATTTAAGGGAAGGAACAACAAGAACAGTATCAAGGTTTAGATCACTTGAAATAGAAATACTTCCTTCTCCAGTGATATTGGATTTACTACCATTGGCTGTGGAGATACTTATTTGTGAAGAAGGTTTAAGGTTTTCAATTTGTTTAGCATCAAAAGTCATATGATCTGAGCATGCAGAGTCAATTATCCATGCATTATTCAAAATAGTATATGTGTTTATTAATGCCTTACCATTACAATCATAATTACTTGTAGTTGTAGTAGCAAGAACCAACCCTTTGTTAGCCTCATCCTCTTCAACAATTGTAGCAGCAGCCGTTTGAGTTTTTTGGATTCTTCTTCGATACTCAATTATGATCCCACCACTCCGGGTATCCTACGATTTCATAGCATCGTTCTTTAGAGTGTCCAACCCGATTGCAATGTGTGCACTTAGAGTATCCTTTTTCAAAACCTTTTGGTTGTCTTGTTCGATTTTTTGTCATCATTACTATGGCATTTGAATTCATATCTTCCCTTTTTAACGTTGTTCGTCTAGCAGCTTCTCGTCGGATCAATGCATAACATTCTTCTAAATCAGGTGTCACTTCCTTACGCAAAATTTCTCCACGAACTACTTCAAAATCATCATCTAGTTCGGCAAGGAATATATGTACCCTCAATCTCTTAATTGACTTTTGGTACAACTTCACATCATCAGGATCTTTAATGACTATTTTATCACGATGGTCTAATTCCCTAAAAATCTCAACCAACTCCCCATAATATTCAGTTAAAGTTCTGTAGTTCTGTTTTGCAGTGAATGCCCTTTGATTTAGAGAAAACACTTGCAACTCATCACTTCCATCATAAAACGCCTTTGACAAAGCATTCCAAATATCAAGGGCAGTGGGTAAGACAATATACCTTTTCATGATTTCTGGCTTTATAGACATCAGTAACCATCTTTTTACTTTTTGGTTCTCAGTATACCACTTTTCATATCCCTCCTCATCTTCTGTTGGAGGTTTCACCCTATTGCGGATGTAGGATAATTTTTTCCTTTCTGTTGTGTGCATCTCCATTAACTGTGACCATATGTCATAGTTGGATTCATCGAGAATGATGCCTATATTGAAGATGCCTTCAGGTTGGACAATTACTGGAATTGATTTTTCATCCATCTATCCAGCAGCAGAAGTTTTTATGATTCAATCAGAGCCAAAGCTCTAATACCAAGTTGAAAAAATAATATAATTCACTATTTCATTCATTCATCCAATTTTGTGTACAAGATACTGTATTTATAGTATTACATATCAAAAACTAGATAAGAAAACAAATATTAAATATGAAAAAGATAGATTCTTATCTTATCTAATCATATCTCATTATGTAATATTCTCTATATCTTATCTTAACTAATCAGATAATATTTTTTATAAATATAATCTTCACTAATAAGATATTCTCATTATATCTTATCTTAACTAATCACATAATATTTTTTGAAAAGATATTCTCATTTTTCAACAAAAGGTTCTCAGATAAGCCAAGAAAAAGCCAAGAATAAACCTTGACTTTGAGCAATATGAAATAGCGAACAGGTAAGGATGTATGCTTAAAATGAATATAGTGACGTCTGAGTAAGAAAGGAATATGATTATTTAATCTAACATACTATTTACTAATTTATGCTTAAAATAAACCTTAAATTAAGTCGAAATTATCTTAAACATATTAAAACAATTTATTTACTTGAACTTTAGCTTTTAAATTTTTTAAAATCCCAAACTAATTATTCACAATTATGGTAATACTAAACCCAACTTGACGTAGAATAACTCTTTCACTTATCTAAACATTTATTATTGATTCAAAGTAGATTTTTTAGTTTTTTTAAAAAAAAAAATTGTGTTAAACTTATTATAAGACTTAAAATATAAAATAAGTAATTTTTAATATTGATCTTATAATGTGTGGTACTTATAATTAACTATTCTTCAATTCAATGAAAGGCTGGGTGATTATTCTTCGTCACATTCATTTGCGTGTTTTTTTTTCTTCAAAATAACTTGTATTATTATTAATACAAGAGATATCAAATACATATAAAAATAATGAGTAGATGCAATCTAATAATCCAATATATATTTTACCAAATATCATATTAATTCTCTTATTATTTTGTAAGAATTTTTCCTCGGACAAATCACGTGAAGTCAATATAAAATTTCTTCATTCACCGGCTACTATACATGATAATGGTTCATTTGTCCATCATATAACATAACATAAAATTATTTTCTTCCTTCTTACCCTGAGCCATCTCTATAAAATATACTTATAATTATTTGTACTTATAATTATTCTTAACCACCATTTGAATTTTGTTAACCACCATTTGTACTTATAATTATTCTTAACCACCATTTGAATTTTGTTAATTGCAGGTTTATTCGAAAGTAGAACTTGTGTGGAAGAAAATTTACAGCCAGAAATTCTACTGTTGGTTAAAATTTCAATGTTTATTTCTATCTTATTTAGTGTCTAGTACTGGCTAGTGTTTATAGTTTATATGGTTATTTGTATAAGAAGGCTGTGAATTTGGGATTAACAAGTCCTTGTTAATCAAGTTGTATGGATTTTAATGGTTTGTTAATAAAGTTGAATGTTGTAATAAAATTTTAAGCAAATGAAATTATGTTAAAGAAAGTCCTTCTATAGTTAAAATATCTTGATATGTAAAAACATTCTGGTAATTTGACCTTAAATTTCTAAAGAGGTAATTTTCTGTAAAAATCTAAATCATAAAGCATTATGATTTTGTTTTGCTAAATCTTCTATATTGTGGAATTTAAATAATTGTAGAACACCTTCCATGTTTGTAAATTATTTGAGTTCAGTGAAAAAATCATTCAAACTTTACGCATTTTGTTATCAAATATTTCTTAGACTAATTACACGACATTTTTATTTATATATAAAAATTATAGTAAATTAAAAATAAAATAAAATATTTATAATTGAATAATTGACTTAAATATTTATTACTTAATAAAATTATTTTTTGTAATATTTAAAGTCAACATAAATTATATGATAGTTTAATTTTTGAAAAAAATATTAAAATGATGAAAAAACATATAACAAAAAAACAATATTAATTGTAGGGATATAAATACATAAATTTTTAAAAAAAAATAACTGTCAAATGATATTCCGTAATAACGTTTTCAAATTATAAGATTTGTAATAGCTTTATAACAGAAACAATATACAAAGAGAGAATTGTTATACCAACACAGGACGTTATCAACTTCTGACTCAGTTATACTTCAGACATGGCCATTCACTTTCGCGAAAATCAATAGGAAAACTCTCATGTAATAAGGCTCAACAGTGGATTCAAACATTATAACTACCCTCTTCATAACACAAACCAAAGCCGCGTGATACATTTAAAGTGAAGTTCATCGAAAATTTGGGTGAATTTCCTAGTGATGTCCGTCGAAAATTGGGTCATGAATTTCTGTCTAATAAAACCTAAATGCACGACACGACCACGAAGATCTATACATATCTAATTAGTCACCAATTTGTACACCTTTCAATTTTCATATGTTTATATATAGACAATTTTATTTGTTTTCAACTATGTAATACATTTACTAATTAAAAATGAAATTTCCATGTCTATTATCATTAGATTTCCCAGTAAGATCCTTTCAATTGATATGAACGTGACCACACAATCAATTAGTTAACCTTGTATTAAAATTTGGTTTTGATTTTCCAAAAGTCCTGTGTAACATGAACTTCAGCAATGTAAATGTTCCAGAGGTTCTTCTTCCCATTAAACCTTCACCACCTAAGGAAAGCACTTCAACTTCTTCAAGCTCAGGGGTTAAGAAGGCACCAACTACGAAGAAGATTTTTTATCCCAAGAACAGAAGATCATGATCTCTTACAACTTTAGGTTCTAATATTAATCATGAATTATCCGCAAATTAATTATGTATACGTTTTTATCTCTCCTTTGTTGAAAATAAGGTTCATGCCTTAATTTGGTTTTAATTTAATTATCTTGAATGCATTATCAATATATGTGCCTTGGATTTTTTCTTTTTTATGCAGGATTTAGGTATATTGAAGAGACCGATAATTGAAGCATGTATGAAAAGAGAGGAAAGCACATGTTAACTAGTTTACCATGATTTATTTTGTTTATTGAGTGGAAAAAAAAAACACTATTTTATTTCCCAAATATGTTGATTATACTGTACATGCAAGTATTACTGTCGTACTTTTATTAGATTTTAACTTTAATGTATGTTTCTAATTAATTTATTTCACCTAAGGAATAGTTAGGGTTTTCAACAGAAAATATAGAGATTTATTTTATAAGAATCTTACAAACACTTTTTTGATCAACTTAACTTGCATTATAATTAAGTTCTTCGACTTTTCGATAAAATCATGTAATATTTTTTCAAAATTTTGGTCCTTTGGATTGGTTATGAATTTATCAGCTTGATCTGAGAAGTATATTTACTTATGTAACGTATGCAACTATCGAACCTCATGATCATTAATTCCACTCATCAATCTCGTATTCATCATTTTGCAAAGGAATCAATCATGTCAAGAATTTTATATTTGCGACTATCTTGCATTAATTATAGCAATTAGGAATTTACATAATTTCGTAGGAGAAAATTCGTTCTTTCTAGCATTTTGAATTCCTATCGAAAAACTACAGCTATCAAGTTATTTTAATTAACTGGAGAGACTTCTTTTATAGTAATCAGTTTTATCAATTTGAGTACAATAAGCTACTTTATTAACAACCCCATTACATATCAGTACAAACTTATAAAGAAATTAATTAAGGATCTGTGAATCCCGAATTCACAACTCATGGTACTTACAAATACAAATAAGCATGTAAACTATAAACACTAGCACTAGACACCAACACAAGATGGAATAATATTTTTAACCAAGACGTAGAATTTGTTGGCTATTTGATATTGCTCAAAGTACTTCAACGGTTACGTTGACCTTGGCTTTGCTTAGAACCTTTTTTGTCTTGAGGATTTTCCTTATAACCTACACCATTACTTGTGCCATCTTTCCCTTTCCCGTCACTCTTCTTCGAGTTCGAACCTTTTTTGCCTGCTGAATCTTGTTTATAACCAATTTCGTTCTCCATTATTGCTAAAAAAAACAAATAATTAATTATATGTGAAGAACAATGTTCTAGCTAGACAATATTGTTTCCTTTGTGCTTTGGAGATTCATGAACATGGCAATTCGATCCTTCTTATAGAGCCTGGAGACGCGTATTAAATGAAATTCATGGTAAATTAAGACTCAAGCGTAGAAGCATTTCATAGGTATAAGTAATTTAAATTTTGGTGAAATTGCTATGTTCTTATCAATTGATCAAATGTTTAACCAATTTCAAGGAAAATTAAGGAAAGAAACGCTGTGCATATATATATGAACGAGTCATGATATGTCGTCACAGTTAACCTCATATGATCATTTTTCTCTCTATTCTGAAATTTACTTTTAAATACAATACATATTAGAATGGATATTAATAATAGGAAATACATTTTGTAAAATTAATCGTGATGCAGTCGGCGTGTAGAAGTGAATATAAATATAAATATTTATGATGGACTTTGGATCCCCGAAAGAGAATTTGTTATCTCGGAGTGATTTTCATAGAATTGGAAGGATATTTGAGGTGTCTGATGGAAGAAACCAATCACAAGTTGTTAACGTATTGCATTAGTATATGAGTTCTGACATGTGGTGCTGAGTTTTCTGTTCATGGGTAAAAGAAGGAAACAAAACGAGATTAAATTGCAACAATATTTCCCAGAAATGGTCATCAAATTGCAGCAATATTTTCCAAAAATGGTTATTAAATTGCAACAATATTTCCCAAAAATGGTTACTGCAAGACAACACTTCTCTTCTGATTGTCGGCTGCATATACTTCTGATTGTGGACCCCACTTCACTTCATCGACACAATCTCATTCTACGTAGTACTGTTTTTTTTGGTTGACTGATTCTATGTGATATTAAACTAAACATAAACTACTTCAGCAACTTAGTTTTTTAATGGTTATCTACTCTTGCGATAAAAACTTTTACATGAGATATGATTTTTAAAGAAATTAGGGAAAAAAGTATACCACTACCTTAGACTTTTACCTTAATGAGAAAAACTAACTTTAATTTTTAGAAAAATAAATTATTTTTCCTATAAATCTTTTTGTAAGAAAGAAAAGCCAAACTTACTCTAAAAGTGATAATTATGAATTTTATCTATTTGTAATATATTTCAAAATATCATTAATAATTAATTATATATATGTAGTAGTTATGTTGTTGAAGAAACTAATAATGAATGCATTTTCCATGAAGAGAAGTATTAATTGCAGGAGAATCGCCAGGCAAATCTCCTTTGGCAGATTACAGACTAAGAAAATTGCTAATATCTATATATGAGAATAATAGCAGTGACTATACCTGTTGCCAATGAAGAGTAGCCCTATAATGAATCTGATACTACGAAGACAGACATACAAACTTACACAAAAGGCTTTGGGAGAAGGTCATTTATAGCTCCGTAAGATATTGGAATATCCTATATATGAAATCACACCTTTATTTATCCTTTCGTATAATTTTAACAAATAAACTATTGATACGCAGAAGACATTCCATTGTGATTTGTAAAAAGAAAGATGGAAAGGAATTGGTCATCATATTCATCAATTCATCAGTACGTGTAGAAGCAGATAATTTTAAGAAAATAATGTCTGTTAATACTACAAAGGAGGCATGAGAGTTCTCAATAAGTCTCAGTAGGGCACTGACAAATTGAAGAAGGTGAAATTGCATATCGACATACCCTGTGAAGGCATTATGAACTTCTACGGATAAATGATAAAAAAAAAAAAAAAATGTGCCTGGGTATTTTACTCAATTGTTGATTCTTACAAATCAATTGAAGCATTGTGGTGAGAAGTTAACAGATTTGGTCCTTATGAATACCTAATTTAAATGGTACACTAATGCTGGCCCATGCGGGGTATGTAATTACTTAAACACTTGACCCAACCCTTAGCCAACTGCCACTTAATATTTAAGCCCATTAAAACACCCCTAATCTAAGGTTACCACCACTAATTTCCTTAAGCTCTTTCATTATAATATAAATTTAATATCATAATAAATTATCATAAATATATACAAAATTATATTATGTAATTAAATTAAATTATTATGTTGCATAAAATAATTTAAAATAAAATAAATAAATAAATGTAAAATACCTACAAATAAATTTATATTTATACTTATAGAATAATATATATTATTGACTTTTTTTAATTAAATACTAAAAAATACAAAATTAAAATATTTAATTATATTATAAAATTATTTAAGTAATTACCTTTTATTATGCAATTTAAAAATATAATTTATTTATTATTATTATTATTTACCAAAATTAGATGGTTTTGATTCATACGTCACCGAAACTCATCAGAATTAGTGTACCCTTTTTCATGAGCTTCACAAAGAGACAGTGCATCTTAAACATTCATTCACTCACAGAGTCACGGCCTCACCATACTAACGACGGCAACGACGAGAAACCGGCGGCACCACCACACACTACTCGTTCACCCTTGCTCATGTAATCATTATTTAATCCAAAAATAAAGATATTTAGCGATTGCAATCTATATATTTGGATAATAAAGCAGCAATTTACAGTTTCTTAAGTACAAAGATCAGAATTAGAGAACCAAATATTATATCCTAGAAAGTTTGAATTCATGTGTTGAAACAGCGCGTTAACAACTTCAAACTGCGTAAATGCCTATCCACTTTCACGCAAATCAGTCGAAAGGTTACGCGCCAATTGTTCATCACTTTAAAAGTCACAAGTTTCCTTTCTTACTACTAACTTCCATTAAAATATACAAATTTTAGAATATTTAATTTAAATTCACATGATACATTTAATATTGGATACTAAATTATTGTTTCGTCATGTTTAAAAGTGTGGAATAACAAGTTTAATTAATAGTGGATCTCTAAAGGTTGAAAAATATTGACTACTGTAAGCAATTTGTGGTATATAACCACCCTAGACGCAGTCTACATGTACTTATAAATTACCAATGAAATTGAAAAAGTTATTATTAGTTCACAATAATCAGCAATTTTCAAAACCCATAGAAAATGAGAATATATGCTCACTGTTTATTTCTTCCCCATATATTTTTACACTACCTTTTCATTTCTCAGCCTATTGCTTCTCCTCTTCTCTATTTCTTTACTAATTATACTCTACTAAACAAAGGATTAAATGCAGAGGAAAACAAAATGTAACTCAATCATTTGTCAAAATAATTTTTAGAGTAAAAAAATTCTTGACATGAAAAATTGTAACTTAACTTCACCCCTATTGATACTTGCACTCTATTTTTCTTTTACAAAAATACTATCATTTGGCAACAAGTTCCTGTTTCGTATTTTGACAATATCCAATATAACAGAAACTTATTTTCGTCCCAGATATTTTTGTCAAAACAAAAAAACATAGAAGGTGGAAAGTGAAAAAATCAACCTCAAGTGTATTAGTATCAATGGGCCTCTGAGAAAATCGAAAAACCATATCTAGCCCACTTTTCCTGGACTCCTATTTGACGGATATTCTTTATTCTTCAATCTATTATGCTTTTATATGATTATTTTTTTTACAGTAATTATGCTTTTATTTGATTGAGAACAATTTTTCCATTTATATTTATCTATGTCCAGACTTGATTTACTTTAAAAGGAATCGGTTGGAACCAAAACGTTCTTAGTGTAGAAGTGGTTGTAATTTATGTTACCTCTATGTTTTAAAACTAAGTATTATAATCACATCAATTCAGTTATAATCTAGTTCTAGTAGGCACTTGATATTTGAATATTCTCATTTTTATTGAAAAATATGGTCTTATCCTGAATAAGAAAAGAAGAGGAATACCCCAATATGTACATATTTCTGGCATATTTCGTACCCACTTTTTTAGGCATATAACACATTCATAAAACTTGCGCACATGAATTTTTTAAATGACTTTCTTTCCAAATATGGCACAAATTTAAAATTCCAATTAAATGTTGTTGCTAAATCCTAAACCCTAAATCGACAACATCTTTTGGCTCCTCTGCGAAAGTGTAAAGTATGCATGCCTTCTCATATTATTGGCACCATCTATTAACGGTGCCAATGCGTTGCACCTCGTTCTAATTTCACGTGAGACAGCACCCACTGTGCAATACGGAAAACCAAAAAAATATGCTAAAAGAAGGAAGACAACAGAGGGATATAGTATACTATTGTTTTTATTTTATTGTTATGTGGTGGTGACTATAGAATGAGATAAATAATAATTTAAATCCTTTTATAGTCCTCATTGTTTATTAATTTTGATATAAGAAAAAAGGAAATACATTACTAACACACTCCCAAATAAGAAAAAAAATATTAGGGCCAATGTTTTACATCGACTAGCTAGCGTGAAGAGGGATGAAAGTAAATAGAAAATATCATTTAACACGAAAGATATAAATAAATGAGTTTAAGGTATCCCTGTAACTGGCTGATGTAATACTTATTTTTGGCTGATAAACAAAATAAATAAGAAAGTACTGGTGGAAAAAAAATCTTACGATTAAAATTCAGAGGTTGAAATAAAAAAATATATAAATTTTTGACGTCGAGTATTTAATCGACGTGAAGCCTTTTCACGGCGGTTATTGATTACTTTTCACATTAGTATTAAATTAAAATTGATATGAAATATAATTTAAAAATAAAAAAGTTATTATTCACGACAATTATTATATCAATCGATATGAAATATTTTTTTAACTTTTATTTATTTATAAAATAACCATATAATAATAACTTGTAAAAAAACATACATCTAAACATTATCAGCAGTTTTTTTTTATTGATAGTAGGTATAAAGTCATCGGCAAATTGGCAAATTGATTTCTCATATTTAAAAATAAAGAAATAATAAGTAATCTAGGATGTCCATGTCTTTATAAAACTCACAGTATTCACGTATAATATTACATCCATCAGTTTCCAACTAAGATTAATCATTTCTTAATAATATTACATATCAATATAAATAGAAAGACTTTGTAACAATTCAAGTAAACACAAAGCACAAGCAACAAATCCTTCAACAATAACTGCAATTTTATTGTTACCTGAAAATGGATAAATAGTTTAATCAAGGGTCTGCACAGAGATAACATTGAAATTTACCAACAACACTAAAATTCAAATATTACAAAAAATTATTACAAGCTAATTTGACATTAACTTTTCTAAATAAACATATTATAAACCCAACAATCACAACAAATAAATATGAATTTGTCCCAGAATAAAAATATAAAATTTTGTATTTTATAAATTAAAATTAGTTTTTCATTAATTTATTTATAAAAGTTGATTTTTTAAAATTTTGTAAAAGATATGAGATTTTATACAAAATTTTTGGATATTAACAACGTTGATGAGTCCCGTACTTTTTTTGTCTTTCCTCTATTCTTAAATAGAAATTGCAATCTATTCATTATGACCATGGTAATCAAACTCTAGAGTTGACTCTTAAACTCTTAAGAGTTTAAGAGTTTACTGAATCCTAGCGAGTCAACTCGCTCATAAACCCGTTTTTGGAGTAAACTCGCTCCAACTCGCGAGTCAACTCGGTGACTCGGAGTAAACTTGAGAGTCAATCCGAGTCAAGCGAGTTAGGGACAAAAGAAAAAACTGTGCGTTTTGGGGCTGAAATCATCTTCACTCTTCAGTACCAAGTACCAACACTGCGCTTAGGGTTCAAACTTGCATTCTCTCGTCTTCAGCTCGGAGCTCTCTGAACGTCGTCTTCCTCTTCCGATTGCTTTGTCGGAGTCGTGAATCGTGATCTTCCGGTCTTCCCTTTGCGTCGTCTTCGTGCACGGACTCGTTCTTCGTCAACCATTCCAGGTCAGTTGCTGCTGCTCTGTGATTTTTTTTTCTTGTCCTGTGCTTTGTGATTCATTCAATTATTGGTTCAATTGTTGTTCTGGGTTGAATCATTGTTCAGTTGTCGGTTCAATTTTGTTCTTGGGGTTGTTTGTTCTTGCTTGTTGCTGTCATGTTTCTGGTTTGCTACTCTGTTCAGTTTCTTTGCTTTTTTGTTCAATTGGTTTGCTGCTTTGTTCATTAATTGGAAGTTTCAGGCCCTGAACTTGTTAACTTTGGGATTGATAGTTGTTTGCCCGGAAGTTTCATACGTACTGGTTTAATAATCAAATCTGAGCATGATCTTTTGTTGGACATCTTGGAACAGTAGACTTGTTAGACTTGGACATCTTGCTAAAGTTTAGATATTGGATTTTAGCTACCTCTCTTTGGAAATTGATTGTATCCAACAAATCTTTGTATCTTCTATGCTAAATATGATTGTTTGAATTTAATGAGGCTGCTTTTGTCAGTTGGATATTGAAAAGAATTATATTTTGCAGCAAATATATGTGGAATATCAATTGGCAGCATATTGTAGGTTAACAGAGGTTTTGTTTCATCCTTCAGTTTCATACTTTAAGTTTCTAAGTGATAGAATTTGGGCACACTTGCTGTCACTTGATATTTCTTTCTCACTTATTCTTTCTAGTTGAATTCCCAAAACATAAAGCCTATCTTTTCTTAATAATATCAAAAAATATGTTATTGATACCCCTGATACCGTGACATATATTAAATGTACGCAATTTCTTAGTAAAAATTTAAATATGAATTCATCATGTTTTAGGTGAGTGGCTAGTTTTATTTTTTTACAAGAGTCAATATCATTCGGTTAAAAATAAGTTAATTTAACAATGTAGAATAAACTGTAAAAAATTCCTTCACTTATTTATTTCTCTCGTTAATTAAGCTTGGTTGGGGTGCTTCTTTATTTAGAACCAATCTTTACTTTCTGCATTTCAAAGTCTTATTGGGTGGTAATATAACAGAGAGCTGGAATTAATTTGTTGCCAATATCATCATTTGTTCTTGTGTTTTGCTGAAATCAAGTATCAATTCTTGAGTTTGGAAATAGATGCTCTCGGTCAACTTATTTTGCAAGTAATAGTTAAGTGAGTTAATTAACAGAGAATGAGTCAATTGTTTTGGTAATTGGATATATTTTTCCAGTTTGCAGTAGGTGATTATAGAGTGAGGGTATTACATCGCTGTTTAAAAATGGTTGAGTCCTTTTTTTGGTTATATCAAAATTTTATTTCGTATAACAAGTGCCTATATTATAGTATTAGATATTTTATTAATGAATGTGAGATGTTGAAAAATCTGAGTTATATGACATGTTATAGCATTTTATTATGCAGTTGCTTGCTTGCTGTTATTGTTATTGGTTGATAGAAGTTGGAAATGTCTGGAAGTGGAAGTGGATCAAATTCAGGTGAACCTGAAATGTCATGTGTTGTTAAACCTAGAAGTAAAAATTCAGTAGGAAATAGGACAGACATTGGATGGAAATATGGTCAAGATGTTTCAGGAAATGGTAAGAAGGTTAAATGCAACTATTGTTCTAAGATCTTCAATGGGGGAATTTTTAGATTGAAGCATCATCTTGCTGGAACTAGATATGATTCCGAACCTTGTGTTTCGGTGCCGGAAGAAATTAAAATGCTAATGCTGAAAGTTGTTACAGAATTGTCAATGAAGAGAAGAAAGTTGCATAGCATTGAAGAAAATGATGATGAAAGAAGTGAAGAAATTGAGACAAACTCTTCAAATCAAGCAAGGGGAAGAGGTTCTTTCAAATCAAATCTAAAATTTGCTGCTAGTGGTAGTCATATGGTTCAATCTACTATGAACCAATGTTACAAGAAAGGTGTTGATAAAGAAGAAATTGATGCTCTAATTGCTGAATTTTTTTATACAAGTGCCATTCCTTTTAATGTTATTAAAAATCCTGTATTTCCAAAATTATGTGAAAAGATTGGGAGATATGGAATTGGATATAAACCCCCATCTTATCATGATATTAGAGAAAAAATTTTAAAACAGGCAGTGGGAAATACTGAGAAGATGCTTGAAGAGTTCAAGGATGAGTGGAAAAGAACGGGTTGTACACTTATGTCTGATGGATGGACAGACAAGAAAAAGCGTTCAATTTGTAACTTCTTGGTGAACAGTCCAAAAGAAACTGTTTTTCTTTATTCCATAGATACCTCAGACATCTCAAAAACAGCAGATAAGGTTTTCAAGATGTTGGATGACGCGGTCGAGTTTGTTGGTGAAGACAATGTTGTGCAGGTGGTTACTGATAATGCTGCAAATTTTAAAGCTGCTGGAGAATTATTGATGCAAAAGCGAGAACATTTATATTGGACCCCATGTGCAGCCCATTGCATTGATCTAATATTTGAAGATTTTGAGAAGCAATTAAAGGTTCATGAGGTAACTATAATGAAGGGAAGAAGTGTCACTACCTACATTTACGGTCGAACCTTGTTGATTAGCATTATGAAGAAGTTCACAAATGGTAGAGACTTGATTAGACCTGGCAAGACTAGATTTGTCACTGCTTATCTAACATTAGCTTGTCTTCATGAGTTGAAAGCTTCATTGATGACCATGTTTGGTTCTGATGAGTGGAAAAAAAGCAAGTTTGGAACTTCAACAAATGGAAAATTATTGATGAGAGGTGGGAACATCAACTTCATAGGCCTTTACATGCAGCTGCATATTATCTTAATCCTCATCTTCACTATGAACCTACTTTTAGACATGATGACCCGCAAGTGAAAGAAGGATTGCACATATGTATGAGAAGATTGGTTAAAGATTTTGGCCAGAGAAAAAAAATTAATTTACAACTTGTGGACTTTCATTTTGCTAAAGGACTTTTCTCAATGGAAGATGCAAAAGACTCTAGGAAGGCCATGCAACCTGGAGAATGGTGGGAGATGTTTGGTGATGGCACTCCAGAGTTGAAAAGATTTGCTATTCGTATCTTAAGCTTAACTTGTAGTTCTTCCGGGTGTGAACGTAATTGGAGCTCATTTGAGATGGTAAGTAAAATTTATGAATTATATTATATTTTTAAATTTTAGTTATTATTTGGTTACATGGCTGACGACAATTAAAAATGTTTTTATTAATTATAGATTCATACAAAGCGAAGAAACCGTTTACACCAGAAGAAAATGAATGACTTGGTTTATATGATGTATAATTTGAAGTTGAAAAATAAACAGCAAAATAGGAAAAGTATTGCCCTTCCATTTGATGAAATTGAGTCTGATGACGAATGGATAACTGAAGAGGTAGATACTACAGAAGTTGAGCATCATGATGGTGGCAATTTTACTATTGAATTGATGGGAGATGTTGGGGGAAGAGGTTCAAGTGATCCAATTGTAGATGATTTTAATTTAGATAATATGGTTTTTATGGAAGAAGAAGATAATAATGGTGATGAAGATGAAGATATTGATGATGTAGAAGATGATATTCAAGATGATGTCATTAGAGGATTAGACATGGATATTTAATAATTTATTACTTATGTTTATATTTGTAATTTGTAACTTGATGAATTTGATAAACTTGTTTTATGTCTTGTTGTTGTGTTGATGAATTTGATGAACTTGATTGATGTGTGGCTAATTGAAAACAGGTAACAGATTTATTGGAAATTTCAATTTTTAGGGGACACTCTTTCAATTTTTATTGGAAACAAAGAACACCCATGACGTCAGTACAAGTTTTGTTGAAAAGCAAAAAACAAAGAACACACATGACATGATGTCAGTACAATTATTGTTGAAAAGCAAAAAACAAACAACACACATGACGTCGGTACAAGTTTTGTTGAAAACCAAAGAACACACACGTGATGGTGGATGACACTAAGAATATTCACTCAAACTCTCATTAAATTGAGAAATAATTAATTATAAGTACCACACGTTTTAAGGGTTAATATTAAAATTTACTTATTTTATAATTTAAGTCTTATTATTAGTTCATTTATTTTTATAATTTAAGTCTTTTATTAGTTTAACACAATTTTTTAAAAAAAAACTAACTTGAATCAATAATGTTTAGATGAGTGAAGGAGTTAATATTAAATCAAGTTGGGTTTAGAATTACCATAATTGTGAATACATAGTTTGGATTTTTAAAAATTTTAATAAATAAAATTACAATAAATAAATTCTTTAATGTGTTTAAGATAACTTCAATTTAATTTAAGGTTTATTTTAAGCATAAATTCTTAAATAGTATTGTTAGATTGCATAATCATATTCCTTTCTTTTTATGTGACTCGGTAGTCACTATATTCATTGTAAGCATAAGTAGTAGCATACATTCTTACCTGTTCTCTATCTCACTGCTCAAATCAACGGTTAACGTTTGGCTTGGCTTTTCTTAGAGCCTTTTTTGTCCTTAGGATCTTCCTTATACACTGCATCATCACTTGTGCTATCATTTGTCCGGCCACCATTCATAGAGTGCGAACCTTTGTTGCCTTCAGAACCTTCCTTATAACCCACATCATCACTTACCGTATCACGCTTTTTCTTATGGGATTGCGATTTCATTCTTGCTAAAGAATACAAATACAAATAAATAATGGGATGTGAACAACAATGAGCTATACAGTATTGTTTTCTAAGTGCTTTGGATATTCATGAACACTGACTTGTAACTATGCCTTCTATATATAGAAGCTTAGAGACGCGTACCATGAAATTCAAGTTAAATCAAGAATCAAGCAGAACTGCATTTCATGACAACACGAAAGAGAGTGGACGTGGTTTGAAAATTTGAATGCCTGGGTTGAGTCTAAGTAATTTTAAATTAAGGTGAAACTGGTAATGTTTCTAATCAATTTATCATATATTTAACCGATTACATGGCAAATAAAGGTTTCTAAATCATATGTTTAATTGGCTTAAATAAAATGTTACAATAAAAGGTTGAGTAGATGATATCAGACCGTAGTGAAAATTGCAGAACAATAAAAAGAAGTATTGGTAGAAAGACAATTAGTGAAATGAAACTAGAAACCCACATCAAACTATAGTTGTATATTATGATGAAAGTTGATAATATGAGATGTATATAATAGAAAGTTGGCAGATCGACTTACAAACAATAGTGGTGTATATGGAGAGAGTTATGACTTGATGGTTGAAGAT
Organism: Hylodesmum podocarpum; assembly: GCA_026586105.1. Taxonomy (NCBI): domain Eukaryota; kingdom Viridiplantae; phylum Streptophyta; class Magnoliopsida; order Fabales; family Fabaceae; genus Hylodesmum; species Hylodesmum podocarpum. The sequence goes on along the minus strand of JALJEV010000493.1, from coordinate 1,122,833 downwards.
ATCAACGTATAGTCGATACTTAAAAGTAAGCTCTTCTTCAAGTTGTATAGTGAAGTGTAAGTGTCATGCATATGTTATATATGAGATCGATGGCGGTGGATAAGATATTAAGGAGTACGTGGTGCAGTTATACATTGTGAGTTAGGAACTATATATTAATTAATTTATTAGAATTGGGTGATACTTGTGCGTCGTTTTCCGCGCTGATCAAAAAGTCAAGGTTTACTTAGCAATTTAATTTCGAATATGTCCATGCTTAGTGCTGGCTGAAGATGCGCTTGATACACCATAATTGATTGGTGGAGATAGCTTTGAGAATGAAGCTTAATTAAACTGTTATTTAAAATGATATAAAAATATAAACTATAAAAGAAAACGAGTAATGATGTAATGAGATTTGGGAATTTATTTCACAAATAATCTATGGAGAAAATAACTTATTACAAATCCAAAAACAAATTATATCACATCCGTACTCATGATCATATTCTAATTTCAATGTACCGAGAATGGAGATGATATTAAACTAGCTTAATTAAGGCTAATCACACTAAAAAACATTCAAATACGTTGTTAGCTTAATTTAGAGTTGTCACACTATTAAATGATAATGATTTATAATCGAAAAAATTTAAAAAATAATTAAAGTTAATAAATTTGTATTTTAAGAATTAAACTTAAACAATGGTTAAAAGTTTAGGAGAATTTGAACTCATAGTTTCCCTATTTTTCAACTCCCTGTATTTTTGCGATGAACATTAATTCCAGTTTGCTCTAACATCCAGCGATTTGGTGGGCCTCCTTCCACACGGGTTCAGTGGCGGAGCCACGTTAGGAGGAGGGGGCAGTTCCCCCCCCAAACTTTTTCTGTTTTTATTTATTTATTTATTTATTTATTTATATATATATAATTTATATAAAAATAATTATTATTTTAAATAAATAATAATAATTTTAGTTTTATAATTTTAAATAAATAATTATAATTATAATATTCCAAACTTAATTATTTTGAAAAATAATTATATATATATTTTCTATTTTTGATTTATAATTTTATATCTAATTTTAAATATATATATATATATATATATATTAGTAATAAATTTAATATATATATATATATTATTAATAAATTTATATATAAATTAATAATAAATTTTAATCTCTCCCAAATTTATTTTAGTCTCTAAAAAAAGGCAAAAAAAAATATTATGTAACTAGCGGACTTGCATTCAACTAAATATTTTTTATTAAAAAAAGAAATTTTAAAAAAAAATTTAAAAATTTTAAATTTTTTTAAAAAGAATTTAAAAAAAAATTTAAAATTTTTTTAAAAAAAATTTAAAAGAAAATTAGAAAAAAAATTTGCAGAAAAAAAATTTACCCCTCCCACACTTTTTTTTCTGGCTCCGCCCCTGCACGGGTTAACATCGTTGCATCACTCGTCCCATACCCAACCTAATGAATCATCAAATTCTATAACAAATCCGATTTGTGCATCAGGAAAAGTATCATTAACAATCATGATCGAAAAAACATAGAACAAGGATAAAAGAACCGTTGTAAAAGGTATACCAAGTCGAACTACAATAACACAAACCAACGATGTCGTTTTACCTAGGACATTAAACTACACAAATAAAATCTGGCCCAAACACAAATCTCTTTTGGGTTAAAATTACGCAATTGTTCATGTTAAACATGTTAAGTCAAGATGTTAAACATCTTAGTTTTGAAATTATAGAATGTGTCTGCAGACTGAAGAAACCAGACTAAAGAGAACAGACTGAAGAGAACAGACTAAAGAGAGCAGACTAAAGCATCAGACTGAAGAGCAGACTCAGACTGAAGAGACATCAGATGCAAACAAAGTAGATCAACAGTTGAAATCAAGAGTCATCGATGCAAACAAGAATGATCGATCAAGGGAGCGATCAAAGAAACAGACGGAAGGAGACAGACGAATGAATTCAACACACAACTCATTTATTTATTCATTTGTCTACCTCGTTTAATGAAGTTCAGACGGAGTAACTCGCGCCTCAATTCAAATCTAACCGTTACTCATAGAAGCTTCCAAAGATAGAATAGAGATCTGTGCAAAACCCCTGCAACACAAAAAGCAACCATGCTTTTTGTTGATGTCTCTGATCAAGTCGAAAAAAGCCGTAAAACATTAATTATTCTGATTGATCTATGTCACACGTTTGAAGACCCCAAGACAGAGGACTAACATTTAAATCTTCAGTCTAACGAATACTTCAAGAAGCTCTCTATAAAAGGACTTCATTACTTCAAGAGAAGGCTGGCGAACTGCATAACAAAGAAATTATATTCAAGCTTCAAGCTCTCAAGCAAAGTTCACTCGCCCTGAACATAGAATAAATCTCATTGTAGAACCACTCTCTGTGTAGAGGATAAACTTATTCTTTCATCTTCCTAAATCCACTGTTGTGGTGCTCTTAGCCTGTGGAGGTTGTGTTCAAAGAATACCTTGTTTAGCCTGTAGAGGTTGGGTTCAAAGAATACCTGTTTAGCTTGAGAAGGTTGTGCCCAAATAATATCTGTTATTGTAACATCCCAAAAATTTAAATATAGTTTAAGAGAGGTTTTTATAACAGAGAGAAATATAAAAATAATTAAAAATTATGAATTTTTGAAATTACTGTAGTAAATAGTGAATTACGTATAAATAGTAATTTACTGTGCAAATAGTAATTTACTGTGTAAATAGTAAACTATTGTGCAAATAGTAAAATACTGTGTGAATAGTAAATTACTGTGCAAATAGTAAAATATAAAATATTAAAAACGGGTTACACGAGTTACATTTTAATATTCAAATCACTGTGCAAATAGTAAAAATTACTGTGCAAATAGTAACTTTTGAAATTCTATAAATAGGGCCTAGAATTTCAATTATAATCACAAATTCAAGAACATTCTTTCATTCTCTCAAAATCTCTTAGGAAGAAATCTCTTCAATCAAGAGAGAAGTAAGTAGGTAGAGGAAGATAGGAAGCTAGGAGGAATTGGTAAGGGGAGCTATCCTTATCTTACTATTCTTTGTTGTTATTATTTTATCTGATACTAAGGTGCTAAGAAAATTCTTAGTATGCTCTGTGGCTGCGGTTTTGTCCGATCTTCCACATCAGAACAGAATTATTCTTGTTGTTAGGAAAAGGGTGGTAGTGTGGAAGTGCATGTCTAGGAAAGTTCTGGCTAAGGAAAGACTTGGTACTTAAGTGTGTCCATTAGTGACCCACCTCTCTTTCCTGGGAACTTACCTGGTGTACTATTCACGGACTACGATCACTTATACGTTACTATTCACGTATATACTCTCTTCGTTCACACGTATCGGATCGTTCACGATATCGATCGTTCACGTATACATTACTTTTGATGGGTGTTTTCTTGGTGTTTCTTGATTTCTTGGTTTCTTGATTTATTGGTGTTTATTAGTGTTTTCTTGGTGTTAATTTCATATAGAAATATGTCTGGTTTTGAGTTGGATATGAATAAGTGATGACATGCATGGTTGCATGAAATTGGTGATGAACTTGAATTGCTTAATGACCGATTTGAAATGCCTAGTGTAGAGGTAATATTCTAAGATTGCTTGGTGAATAGGCAATGCTTAGAAGGTTTTGAAATGAATATGACCTAGTAAAGAGGTTAAGATTTAAAATGTGATAAAGGTCATTATACAATTCAAGGTCCTAGAGCATGTTGCATGATGACTGGATAGTAGTAGACCAAGTCCGTAAGTTACGGATTCCCGTCTGTGTGAGTGGAATACCGTGGACTAGAGGGGGTTCTCTTGGTGGGGAAATTGCCCTGCTCATGATGATCACATGTTGCGGGGGAGGTCCTGCCGGACACTGAGGGAACTCGACAATTACGGAGTGTCTACCACTTTGGTGGGTCCGGAGGATGTGAGGACCAGATGCCCCAGGCTATTTTCAGTGGATGGCGCCACATTTCATGTTGAGTAAATAGGGAAAGTACATCGTGAGGATACATGCATCATATAGGAATAAGAGCATGCAATAGTGATTATGTGTTTTGATTGAATACATGATTATTGTGATAAATTACTGATTCGTTTTATGGTTGATTGGTGGTTTTACCTTGTGAATTGAATGAATGGTTTGGACACAGGTTTTATATCAATAAGTTACTATTTTTAAAGAAATTGACGAATATTATATATGGTTTAAAGAATATTGGTTTTATGAATATTTTTTCTTATTTTCAAAAGTTTTACTATAATTAAAATTATTTAAGGATTAAGGAAAGCTCACCCTTGCACTTTGTGTTTTTAACACCTGTGATGATCCCGAACAACGTTCGGAGGAGCAGATTTGCAGGGTTAAGAAGATGTGGATGTTTTGCAATGGTTGATGCTACTCTCTTGATGTGAAGATGTTTGCTATGTTTTGCGTGTAGAAGTATGGGGTAGATGTTATAAGGAAGTAGAAAGGTAGTTGTGTAAAATAATAATATGACAAAGTTATGAAATCTATTGGTAATGAACTTTAAATATTATATAATAAAAGTATTGTTTCCTAAATCTCTTTTATTTACTACATCATTAACAATCTTAAATTACTAATTAAAAATAAGATAAGTAAGTAATTAAGAGGGAGTGTCACATTTTTAGCCAGGAGTGGCTGGGTTCAAAGAATACTCATAGTGGAACCTTAGCGTGTTGCTGGGGAACTGGATGTAGTCTTGATTAGACGAACCAGTATAAATATATAGTTGTCTTCTTTATTGATTTATCTTGTTAACTAACAGGGGATAATAACTTGAATAGTCTGATAATAAAATCAATCTTAAGAAGAAAACAATCTTGTGTCTGATCAAGGTTTGAAAACAGCAGACGCAAACACATTGTCTTAAAGAAAAAGTTTTTAAACAGTCTACACAATTCAATTCCCCTTCTTGTGTGTTTTTGTACTTTACAAAACAAGGTTATAAATATTGGCTTTTTATCAGGTTTCATCTCTCTGATCCCTATTACTTTCACTTTAATTTACTCTGACTAATGTTTACTTAGTCATCGAAGTCTCTTTAGGTACCCACCACCTGTCTCACAAGGCTTGTAAGGAATATTCTACATCATCATACTCGTCACTGCGTGATCCAGGTACAATCATTTAGCGCCCACCGTAAGGCCGGTAAATTCCCTACGACCAGAAGTTGAATGGTAACTACGAGAAGCAGATCATCTGCATCACAGATGGACCCATCAATTTTAGACGCCCTCCAGGCTCATATCGACACCGCCATGAACAACGCCCTCCGATCTCACATCGACATTGTCATGAACGGAGTCCAACAACAGATCGGCCAAGAAATAGTGACCCAACGGAATCAACGCAGGAAGGAGTTACGCATTATGCAAAAAAACACCAAGCTAAGCTACGAGCCCTTCACGACCAACTCTCCAACCGACACCGGGAAAATGCCAAGTCTGCTCAGCGACAGTCCAACAACCCCCCTCCGAGAGCCAATCGGCCACCCCCCATCACATAGACCAAGAAGCCAATTCCTCTTGCTAGGGCCAGCCGAGGACTTGGAGTGTCGTTGGTGGCCCTTGCGTGACACAGCTAACTTACATTCCGGGGCGCAACACACGCAGACTTGCCCCCAACAAATCTCATTCAATGCCTTCCTTCCATTCTTGCAGCCGCATACCACGACCTAGCATATATCAGGTTTCCACCCATTTGTCACGAAAATAATGCAGACACGGCTGCCGAATAGCTGGCGCTAGCCTACTTTGGATAAATACGACAGAACCTCACAAACCCAATTGCCCACATCAAGGCCTACATGACCTAAGCCAATTTGGTTACATATGACTCTTGGATCCACTTTCAACTCTTCCCAACAACCTTGAAGGGTCTGACATTGGAATGGTCACACGCCCTCTCGGACAACTCCATAGATTCCTTCGACACCCTTTGCATCCGGTTCCAAGCCCGGTTCATCGATCGCAAGCCCATTACCACCGACTCAAAGTCCCTTCAACACATCATGCAAAGCGACGGAGAGAGCCTTCGTCATTTCATGGCTCGCCTTGCAAAAACTAACCATGACCATTCCTAACCTCCACCCAGTCGTAGTCATGCATGTCATCAAAGTGGATCTCCGACCCAGATCTTTCTTCGATTCCCTTTACGCGAACCCTCCCGCTAACATAGATGAGCTCTAGGCTAAGGTCGCCCCTGTATATAAGCATAGAAGAAAATGCATGCGCACAAAAAAGAGCAACAGACCTCGCACCTCGACAATCCAAAGCTAGCTTGTACTTTAAAAGATTCATGACAACTTTTACAATAAAAGACATAAGTTGCTTGAATTTATTTTTTTACGTAGGTTCCATCATGACAACAATTTTTGTATTTTCTACCGTTGGAATAATTGAAAAACAAGTGTTTCACTTAATTACAAGTTCCACGTATTGCTAATTATTTTTTGAATTTTTTTACATAATTTCTGTTTGGATTTGAACCTTTATATTCTAACACCTTTATTTAGTTAGCGCGCTTGGATAGAAACCTATTAACTTACGTACGTACTCTTTATCCAAATTAGTAATCTGATAAATTGATTATGAAATATCTAATTACATGTTAATTTTAAATTTAAGAACAGAAATCAAATTAACTCAGTTTTAACAAACTAAAAATATGTATAAACCTTGTAGAGACAAGTATATCTAAATCTATTAATTTCAGCCCATTTAATCGTTTGGAGTAGGCTGACCCATTTAGCCAAGCCCAACACCAGCAAACTTATTTTTGAGTTGGATCGAGCCATGTAAATTTCATGATAACCTGAAATTTTGTTAGTTCAACCCAGTCTTGGTATATATGGGCCACAACCAAAACAAACCACTACTTGGGCTACTTTCTTTTTTAATTAGAAAAAATTTAAAATAATCAAAACGAATAAACTTTTATGTTAAAAATTAATAAAATATTTCTATAAAAATAAAATAATACATGATGAAAATAAAAATTAAAATAAATAGCATGAATAAAAAGGTTATAGAATATTTTGACTAATTAGGCACAAGATGAGAATATAAAAATAATATATATATATATATATATATATATATAAGTTTTATTAATGCTTTATATTTGTACATTTTGTCACTCAGTTTTAAAGATTTTTTAAATTTTATCACCCAATTGTTTTATTTATAATTTTTGTCACTCAATTTTAATGATTTTGCAAATTTTCCTATCTAACAATTTTCGCCATACAACTTTCAAATTTTCAAAATATTCATAACTCCATATGCAGCAAAATTTTAAAATTTTAAAATTTTTGGTGGCAAATTTTTTAAGATTTGAAAGCTCAATGATGGAAATTTTAAATAAAATAGTTGTTGATTGGTAAAATGTACAGATATAAAAGTTCAGATGTACAAAAACATCCAACTTGAGTGACAAATTGCAACTAAGTCTAATAATTAAAAGATTAATATTATCCTAAATAAAGGCTTTGTATATTACCATAAATTTATCTATAAAATGAAAAAATGATTAAATGTTATTTTAAGGAATATATTACTACACACTTGCTTATCTAAAGTTACAATATGAATGTTTGATTCATATGGGAAAAGAAGGAGGGAAGGGAAAACTTTTTTCTATAAAACATTAATTTAATTTTATATTCTTATAATCTTATATTTCAAAAAATAAACGTGTGATATTTTAATTAATATAACTCTTTTGAATTCCTTCCACCCCTTTCCAAATCTCATAATATTAGAAATGAATAAAAATTAAGAGAGATTTATCTCCCTTCCTATCGTCTTTTCTCCCCGCCAAAAAAAATGATAATACAAAAACTAAACTAAATTCCATAGAAATATGCAAATTTTAGAATATTTAATTTAAATTCACATGATACATTTAATATTGGAAACTAAACTAATGTTTCCTCATGTTTAAAGTGTGGAATAACTAGTTTAATAGTGTATCTCAAAATATGAGAAAACTGAGAAGGCACATCATTTATTAACATATAATTTATTATACATATAGTCAAAAATGAAAAACATTAGCAATTTAAACTTTAGAACCATTAAGACTCACGAATTAAAATTTTCAAACTGCAACTACCCAGTTTCGTGTTTCATTGATCATGAGTATTGGCTAATGAGTAAAATTTTTTGTTAAAATTAAAAATATTAAGACATTGAGTTTACATTCATTGTTCCTATAACTGGAAAGAACAAACGGGAACTTTAAATACGAGTTACAGAAAATAAACAAAATAAATGATGGTAAACTAGTTAACACGTGCTTTCCTTTCTTTTCATATATGCTTCAACTATTGGTCTCTTCAATATACCTAAACCCTGCATAAAAAGAGAAAAAATCCAAGGCACCATACATTAATAATGCATTCAAGATAATTAAATTGAAACCAAATTAAGCTTTGAACCTTATTTTCAACAAATAAAAACGAGTACATAATTAATTTGCGGATGATTCATGATTAATATTAGTACCTTAAGTTGTACGGGATCATGATCTGGTGGAGGTTTAAAGGGAAGAAGAACCTCTGGAACATTGACATTGCTGGAGTTCATGTTACACAGGACTTTTGGAAAATCAAAACCAAATTATAATATAAGGTTAACTAATTGATTGTGTCTTTGGATACTATACTTCAAATATGCAAAAGCCAAAGAGGTATTTATATTGATGGAGCTAACCAGACAACGCGTAGGTGGTCACATTCATATCAATTCAAAAGATCTTACCGGGAAATCTAATGGTAATAAACATGCAAATTACATTTTTAATTAGTAAATGTATTATACGATATGTGCTAACTCTCTTGTCGTGGACTTTGGACGTGGACTCCCTCCTTATAAACTAAACTGAAAATATTTTATATTTAACTTGATGGACCAGATTCTTCTATAATCTCCCTCCTTACAAGCTGGTCCTTTCAGAAAACGTGTACAAACATTGCAGAGATATAAAGGTCGTCAGCTGTGCTACCTGTTTGAGGGCCATCATCCCGTTCCAGTACAGACTAGGTCTCCTAACAGCTGTAAACATCTAACCTAAGCGTAGAATATTCAAAAGTATCATCTTCCCTTAAAGTTTATTACTTTTACTATTCAATTCATCAAAATATCCGTTAATGTTTGCCAAAATTACAGCATCAGACGAGGGAAAATCGGATTGTCACTCAATTTTCCTCCCTTGATAAATTGTCATTCATTGTTCGCATTTATATGTTACCTTCTGAATTTTAACTGCACCCACCCACCCACGCCCAATTAAATTTTCTGTCAGTTCTTTTCTTATTTTTCATTCAAGTTTCCTGTTGTACCTTTTTCATTTTTACTATACAATAAATACATACTAATTAGAAATGTGCAAATTAGTTAAAGAAATAATAGTTAACAAATAAGTAATTCATACTAATATTATCTTAAATTCTGAAAGTTGTATATACTCCATATATATCGACACTCTATTATAAAAAAATTTATGTATATTAATAATTAAGAAAATTAACTTATACCATTTAATTCTATTAATTTTAATAATAAATGAATTCTTTATTAAATTATTATTTATTATAAAACTTGTATCAATATCGAAAATAGGAGTCACTGGAAATAAAAATTCAATTAAACAAAGAGTTTTTTTTTTTAAAAAAAAAGGTATCACTAAACATAATAAAAAGAATTAAGATTTGCTTATACTATTTGAGTCAGCTAATTATTATTTTCTTCTTATAATTGGGTATATGAGGAATAATAAATAAGATGATTTTTTTTATCAAAACGCTTAAAATTAAAAAGAAAAGGAGGGAGTATTTATTTTTGTTTTTTTGTCAACTACTTTCCTCATAGTTCTGCTATCTCATTTTCAACAAGAGATATGACTTAAAATCAAGGAAGTGCCGGTTTTTCGTCGCCGTCGTTAGTAGGGTGAGGCTGCGACTCAGTGAGTGAATGTTTATGAAAATAACTTTATTTCACAGCAAATTGTAATATATTTGCAATGTATACTCACGAAACATACATATAATTCTCCCTGTTCATATTTTATTTTATAATTGATTGTCTTAAAATTGTTTATTACATATTTTTCCAAGAAAAAAAAGTGTACACAGCTGGCAGAACATATAACATATCACTGAAAAATAATAAAATCGCTTAAATTTAGTTACTGAAATTCTATGATTTTTAATTTATTGTTTGAATTAAAATATAATTAAATGATTAATATATTTTTTATAAAATATAAAAACAGTAACAAATTATCTATGGATATACCCAGCCTAAATGAAATCGGATGAGGAAGACGATCTGACGATGGGATGAGTTTTAAATTCTAAATGCGAGTGTGTAAAATTTGAAGGCTTCATGTAACTTTTGTATGTTTCATGATTTTATCATTTATGTATATAATGTTTAAAATTGTCCTTTAAATTTTAAGAAGTTAATTTCATTTTTATATGTTTAACCATAAACGTTTACATTTTAATGTAGATACAAGATATCCGTCAAAATTTTAAAAAGTTGCATTTTAAAACATTAAATTTACAAAAACTTATGCAGTAGTAGTATAAAATCTCTAGATCGAATTATACTTACTTTACCACAGAAAATCCAGGGAAATTAGTTCTATAGTCCTATGTATCTCATAGTATTCTTGAAAGTTTTAGTGCTGTTAATTAATTTTATATTTTGATTTTTAGGTGGCTCGACATTGCAGATCCCTAGTTCTACATATCTCTTACTACAATGAGGACGTTATCGATTATTATTAATAACTTCTTATGTTATTAAATGACATTTTTTTAAATCTTACAGATTGAGTTGTCCTTTTAGTTTTCTTTTTCAGCTGAAATGACTACAGAAGACTTGGTGACAATAATAAAAAGCCATAGTGGAAGAAAAGAATAAAAAAGATGTCCTTGTAGTATTTTCCTAGCACCTTCTTTCGAGTCTATCTCTTAAATCTCTACTTTCTTCACTTAACACCACGGCACCACCACACCATCGGCGTCTTCTTCTCCAGGTTTGTATTTCTCCAACCTTGCTTGCTTAACTGAGCTTTGTTTAATTTTTTTCTAGTAGAAATACATGCAATAAATATGATATTTTAAATGTACGATAAATAGATTAAATTCTCATGTTAAAGGCCAGTTCGACAAAGTTAGGAATGATATATAAGTTACATTTTTAATATGATGTAGATCTATAAAGTTAATAATGTCTATAAGTTATATTTTTAATATGATATAGATCTATAAAAGTTATTTGTTGTTGTCATTGTTAAATTTATTCTGTCAACATTATTAGGCATTATCAAATCATTTTTCAGTCTCTATCCTTGGAATGAACCGTCCTCGTGTAACAGGATGAGTTAGGCTTAAGTGTCTATATCCAAGATTTCCTCCTTTTCTAATGCACTTAATTCTATCAAAAAACCAACCAGATCTACTGGACTTCTCCTCTTCTATTGCACCTCAATCAAGAAAGATCCCAACCAATCTATGAATTTCACTTTTCCTTACGATTTTTAAATATTTCTTTTTTAATTTGATCATTTTTTTTTTTGCAGCCAAGGCAATTAAAGGTAGAAGCAAAAGTTGTGGTAAAAAAATCTATTTCAGGTACGCACGATAACATTTCTTCATTAATTTAAAATAGGAAGCATGAGTGGGTTGTACTATGTCTCTTCCACGTTTTCCACGCACTTGTATATTCTTTCTAGGTAAGTTTTAAGGCTTGGTGTTTTTAAGCGAAACATTAAAATTTTAACAGAATTGTAAGTTGGGTGATGGAATTCGTTAAAAACTTTAAGAGTTTATTTTTATATATTAAAATGAAATGCTTTTAAATTTTTAACACACATATATGACATAACTCTTTCAAATTTTAATGTTTCATTTAAATTTATCAAAATAAATTTTTTTCAAAAATAATAAATATTATCTAACGAGGTAAAATAACAGAGAAATTGTAAAATCTAGGACCAAATCATAGTTTATCCAGTACAATTTTTTCACTACTTTCGACAAAAATCATATATTCTTAGGAACATTTTCCACGTTGACATTACGAATTTCTTGGTCTGAAACGTTATCTTATTTACTTCATACCGAGAATAAAGAGAATTTTTGAAATTTGGTATGAATGTTATTATTTTATATTTTGTTTTAATCTAGATATTTTTATTTTATCTTATTCTATTCCCTTCCATTTCAAGTTTTCTATATATATATATATATATATATATATATATATATATATATATATATAACTATTTTTTTCTCTTTAAAATTAAATGAAATGATTATATACATAGATCATTATACTTTGATTAAAAAATATCGTACCTGCTTTAAGATCAAGATTAAAAGAAAAATATAGACCATATCCAGAGGATGTTTATTTAGTATTAATAAGTTTCTTATGCAAGAATATATATATATATATATATATATATATATATATATATATATATATATATATATATATATATACCGATCATGTGAGTTGTTTTAGAAAGTCACATTACACTTAAAAAATTTTCTTTATCACATATCAACCTGTGATTATATTACCTAATTAAATATACTATTTTCATGTATAAGAAATTAATTCTGTCTTATTTACGGTGACAAAATAATCAATTTTGATTGTTTATATGATTATAAGTTATTTTTTATTTTTCCAAAATCTAATAGATTACTTGGTAAATGTTTATTGGATCAAAATTAATTTATTGAAAATATAATAAGTAAATATGGAAATATGTCACAACATTTTGAGGGGCTTACAATATGGCTTATACAAGGCTCTTCTTCCTCGCCCTTGTTTACTTAACATGTTTGACTAAATTTTCTAATTTTAAATAAGAAGGTCAAACTTTAGATTTTAAAAATATTTTGTCAAGTTCAAAGGTTTGTTTATTTATATATAAGTATATGTTATATATCTGTATTATATATTTATTATATTAATAAATATATTTATTAATGAAAATATAATATATTAATAAACATGATAATTTAATAATTTATCAACACAAGAAGAGAAAAAAAGAATAAAAAAAGAAAAGACAAAGAGATAAAATATTTTGAGATTAAAAAACAATTAATTTTTATGAATAAATTTATCTTGGTGGACAAATAAACACTGACCACAAGAAATGATTAACAAATAGATTTGATGAATTTTTATCTAATAAAACTGGATAAATTAAATTTTTTAATTGAATTCTTAATAAATTAAAATGAAATAATGGATTATTTTTTTGAAATGTGATTCATCATATAATATGTATCATTTGATGGTACCTGTGATATATTACCTGAGAGTTCCAAAATGAAATGAATTATAGGTGATGGTTGAATGCATTAGATAAAGTCTGAATATGATAACATGTAATATAGGTATAATTTCATTAAATAATTACATCTGTAACCTTTTATGACCGTTTCTTATGTGGCGTGCACATGTATGGGAGCTAGTTGCTCGTATCTATAGATGAATATTAGAAAAAATGTCATTGTAGGTTCACCGTTGCAATGAGTAATATCATCATTGAAGGACAATCTCTATTGGGGCCACCATATTTCGATGGCAAAAACTACACAGAGTGGAAGGAGCGTATGAGAATTTTCGTACGATATGTCGACTTAAAGCTGTGGGTTGTGATAAAAGATGGACGAAAAATCCCAACAAAGCAAATAGAGAATGAAGAAGTGGAGAAAAGTGAAGATGAATACAACGAGGAAGAAATAAAGAATTTGCAACTAGATACAAAAGCAATAAATATTTTATGTTGTGCCATGAATAAAGCAGCTTTCGAAAAATATTCAAAGTGCCAAACAGCCAAACAAATATGGGACGAACTTGAGAGGTTAAGTATTTTTCATAAATTCAAAATTTATAAAAATTTCCGTAGTAGTTGTTGAATGCTGACTATGAACAAATGTTCACGTAAAAAAATTTATATCTTATTGCACAAATTTTTTCCTGTTTGTTTTCACTTCCTGTTATTTAGTCAAATGAATTATTGCATATGTTTATTTTAGGAATAGAATTTCTCAAATACAATGGGGCAATCCGTAATGAGTATATATTTTACAGCTTTTGCAATTAATGTTTGGTTTTATAGGGAAATGAAAGTTCTGAACTCTCCAAGTCCTCAAGGACAGGTCCCCAATGCTCCCGATCTTTGCTTTTTCCAGGATACAAGTACGGTGCTCTCTCTAATTTACTCCATTATATTATAGGAAAGTGTGATATAAAAATTGGTCACAGCCAGCTTTTATAAGAAAATCATATCTAGGTTAAAGCGTTAGAAAATAATGTATGCATGGATACCCGATGCAGAGATGACATAAAAGAAAGAAAATTAGAATAAAGGGTAAAATATGTTTTTATTTGTTATGTTTTTCAAAAGTTGATTTTTAATATCTCTTTTTTTAAGTATTGATGCTAAAGTTTGAAATTAATTCTTATTTTAGTCCTTACATCAAGTAATTCTGTTAAGTAATGAAATACATTTTATGGTGGTTAAAAATGGTTAAAATGAAATGTAACTTCAAGGATAAAATATATTTTTAATCCTTTATGATTTTTATTTTACTTGACTGATTTTAGTCTTTAAGGTTTAAAATTTATTATATTTTTAATTCTTATTTTTAAGTAAGTTTGTTAAGTAATAAGGACCTACATTCTATAGTGACAACACACAGTTAAAAAATAAAATAAAAGAGACTTTAATAATTCAAATTTTATTTAAATTTTGGTGAGTTTGAAAATGCTATCTACTGCTCTTTTCTTCAACGCAAATCTTTCATTTTTATTTTTAATAAAAATGTATGGTAAAATAATTATTAACAAAAAGAAATACATAGATTTGAAATAAGAAATAAATCGCCAATTCTCTGGATTAAAACCAAATCTCAATTGATTTTGATTTTTACTTGACTGAAATGAAATGCAGAACATGTAAAATCTTCCTTTAAACTTGACTTCATACTTCAACCTTATTAGTTTCTTTAGCTAAATATACACACAATTGAGAAAAGAAGCTGATTAATTTGGAGTTTGTGGTAAAACTCAAGGAAAATTTTAGTCACAGTAGAATATGTATCATCGTTACATAGTACATATAATTACTTGACAATTAAAATTAAAAACAGTACAAATTTTAAATTTTAAAGATTAGGACCGGTCAACTATATCAAGAGAGACTAATAATAGGAAATTTAAAAATGAATCAAAATCATATTTTATCTTTAAAATTTCATTTCAACCACTATGCTCCATTAAAAGAACACGGATTTCAAGACTAAAATTAGTAAACTAGACATAAAAATAAAGAGAGTAAAAACTGAAATTTAAAAAATAAGAGGGGAAAAAATATATTTTACCAAAAATAAAATTAAGTTTAACTATTATGAGTGTTTTTATATTAATAATATAGTTTTTATAAAGTTTAGTGTTACATCTAAAGTAAACATTTCTATTAATGCATAATAAGTAAAAGAATATAATTACTCTAAAATATTTAGATGATCTCCATAGTTATTTAAATTTTAGTCGGTATATAAAAAACGTTGTAACTTTTATTCTTTACAGTTATGAATAAATAAAAACCACTATCAAGAACATACTCTATCTGAACATAAGTAACACAAATCTAATTTTACAAAGATCAACTATGAACGATAATAACAAAGTGTGTATATATATTAAAGTATCCTTAATCATATTTATTAAATATATATATATATATATATATATATATATCTACATTAAAAAAAATTAAATTCATTTAAAGGTACATTTAGAATAAAGATATTAAACAAAATTTAATTAGTCAAATATTGTATACATTAAGTTAAGAAAATTTAAATACATTTTTTTTATATACAAATACAAACAATAAACATGTATTCCCTAATTTTTTTAAAAAATATTTTTAAAATAGGTGAAAATAAGGAGACATTATTTAAAAAAAAAAATAAAAAATAATTTATCGAATTAAATACACTGAACAAGAATGTGATAAAACGTTAGCTTTGTATCAGGGGAAGCAATGGACGATTTTCTTAGGCTATGTGAGCCCCTTCACAAGCATGCTTTAGAAGGCAATTGGGAAGCAGCAGAATACATCTTGGACAACAATGATGATAGACTCAAGCACGCTGCAATAGCAACCGGTTGGCGTACACTGCTACATGTTGCTGCTGGTGCAAACTATCCTTACTTTGTACATAAACTGTTGAAAAAGCTTGATGATCCCCAACACATTACATTGCAAGATGCCAAGGGAAACACTGCCTTCTGTTTTGCTGCTGCATCTGGTAACATTGAAATTGTTCAGTTAATGATTAATAGAAACCGAGAGTTGCATGGAATCAGGGGTGCAGATGGATATACCCCTCTTCAATTTGCTGCGATGCAAGGAAAATGCCACATGGTACGATTTCTATACCAAAAGACAATAGAAACATTCCGAGATGAGGACTGGAAGAATTTGTTCTTCACTTGTATCTACACTGGCGACTATGGTAAGCATGCATTTTTAAGTCATGTATTCCAATTTCGTTCAGATTCTATTAAACAAAAAAAATAGTGTATTCGTTTTAAATATTTTTAAAATATTAGTAAGTAAATTTAAATTAGGAACTTGGGATTTGAAAAAGTAACAAAAATATTAAATGTTTTCATTTGTTAGAGTTTAGATTTAAGTTTAAAATATATATTGATCAAAATGTTTTTCAGACATGGCCTTAAAAATAGTAGGACAGAAGAGACAGCTAGCTTATGAACGTGATTCGAATGAGGACACAGCTTTGCATATCTTGGCTCTAATTCAGAAGCCTTTGGATTGTTGTTGTCATCTTCTACAGCATCGAAATCCCGGTAGGAAAAATTAGACTCTTGAATTTTTCTTTGTGTTTGCAGGCATGAAAATTATACATGTAAATGTCAATTTTGTGTTGCAGGCTGGAAACAAGATATGTATCTTCAATTGGTTGATGAACTTTGGGACACAATTCTTCACCACGCATTCACCAAATCCATGACGGAGCCAATTGATGAAATTATAAATCAACTATTATTCGATGCTGCAGTAGTTGGTAATTTTGGATTCTTGTCAAAGCTAATTAGTGTTCGCCCTAGTTTGATATCGGAAGTGGATAACAAAGGTCAAAGTATAATCCACACAGCAGTTTTTCGTCGCCATGCTAGCATCTTCAATCTCGTACACGAAATAGGGTCTGATAAGGATATTATTGCAAAATATCTTGTGGAAGAAGAAGACACTAAAAACAACACTTTGTTGCATTTGGCAGCATATTTAGCCCCACCAGATCAACTTCAATTAGTTTCTGGTGCAGCATTCCAAATGTGCCTCGAGTTAATCTGGTTTGAGGTAACTTCTTTCTTTCCTTGACTTTGCATGCTTTACACATGGTACTGTTCTTTGTACGTATGCTCCCACAACCCATTACATTTCTATTCCACATGTGTTCTAATTTGAAAATTCTTTATCATTATTCCAATCATAGATACACAGGTAGATGATCATGAATTCCCCTGTTATAAGAATAAAATAAGTAAATTACACTTTCCCATTTTCCATGTGTTTTAATTTAGATAGATTGTATTTGTTAATCTTTATTTTTAGCCCTACTTTTAAACTCCTTTTAAATATTTTTCAAATTTAAGGGAGTCATTGTGATGCATAGTGGAATGTCAATATAAATTTTTCCAAATAACTAGAGATTTTAAATAAAAATAAAAGAAGCATATGATATTTATAATATCTCATAAAAAATAAAGAAAGTGTTTTGGTGTATTTTACTCTAAAATATACTTTACTCTGTTTTCAACTTATCCCACATATATTTTTATGAATAAATTCTCCGAATTTTACGTTAAAGTGAACAATTAATTAGGGATAGTTAAATCTAAAGTTGTATTACAAAAATAAAGAACCAAGGATCTATGTTTCGTGATATAAAGATGTTGAAAGTGCTACAAATTTCTAGAAATAAAAAGAAACAACTAAGTCTTGTAAAAGAGAAATCTAGAAACTAGAAATAAAGAAGATAGTCCAGATTATTCCTAGGTAGATAAATCTAGAATATTAAGATCTAGGAAAGCCTAGAATATTCCTAGACTAGAAAAATCTAGGAAGATAAATCCAAGGAAGTCTAGCATACTCCTAGGCTAGAAAAATCTAGATAGGACTACTATCTATCATGAAAGCCTACAAATAGGCAATTGTATCACCAATTGTGAAGTGTAGAGAAAATCCAATCAAGTTCTACTTCTCAAGATCAAAGCTACACGGCTAATCACTATTCTACCTTTTCCTATTACATCTAAGATCCTCTTTCAACATCACATACTTACTATCACACTATAAATCATCCCAACTTCTATCTATATCTACCACAAAATATTAACAGTGGCATCAGAGCTACGTTCGATCATACATTGGGCGTAGTTAAACTATTCATCTATTGTTCCCAAATATTCCCAACTACTTCTCAACATTTCCCTTGTTCTTTTTAACCCACTTCTATATATTTCTAAGCTATGGCTAACACCTCACAACCTTCATCTATCACTGTCCCTATTTTTAATGGCGAAAACTATGATTTTTGGAGCGTAAAAATGAAGACATATTTTTGCTCCCTAGATTTGTGGGACATTGTAGAAGAAGGATTTACTACTCCTACGAAACTACAACTCTTAATGCAGGCCCAAAGAAAAGAGTTGAAAGAGAATAAACAGAAGATTCCAAGGCGTTATTCACTCTACAACAAGCGATTAATCCGATGCAATTTTTCCAAGAATAATAGGAGCTACAAGTGCGAAGGAAGCATGGGCTACACTACAGAGGAGTTCCAAGGAAGCGACAAGGTACGTGTTGTTAAACTTCGACTCTAAGACGAGATTTTGAACTATTGAAAATGAAAGAGTCTGAAACTGTCAAAGATTATTATTCTAGAATTAAGGAAATCGTAAACCAAATGAGAGCCCTTGGGGAAACTATTCTTGATAAGAGAATTGTCGAGAAAATTTTAATTACTATTACCCCAAAGTTTGACCCGATCGTGACAACGATCGAAAAACGAAAGATCTGTCTACTTATCCGTGACGAATTAATGGGCTCTCTTGAGGCATTTGAGCAAAGATTGTATAGGCGTGATGAAGATACACTTGAAAATGCCTTTCAATCTAAGCTCAAATTTCGACCTCAAAATAAAGGTGATGGAGGAAAGAAAAATCATGGAGAAACTTCTAGAACAAGAGAATCTTCTAGAAATTTCTTCAAGAACCGTCAAGATAGAAATCCTCCATGCAACATTTGCAAAAAGTCCGGACATACGGAGAAAGATTGTTGGTTCCGTGAAAAGCCACAATGTAACTATTGCAAGAAGTTTGGGCATGTAGAGAAAAATTGTCGCAACAAAAATCGACATCAAGCAAACTTTGTCGAAGAGCATAATGACGAACATCAACTTTTCTATGCTACTCAATATTCAACCGATGAAAGAGGAGGAAGTTGGTACTTGGATAGTGGCTGCAGCAATCACATGGCCAAGGATGAGAGTATCTTCAAAAGCATTGACAACTCTGTCAAGGTGAAAGTTCGATTGGGAAATGGCATTGTGGTAGAGTCAAAAGGCAAAGGCACTGTCATGGTGGAGACAAAGAAAGGGACGAGACTCATCCATGATGTTTTGCTAGTTCCAAGCCTAAAAGAAAATCTTTTAAGCATTGGTCAAATGATGGAGAGAGGCTATGTTCTTCATTTTGAAGGAGATGTATGCCAAATCTATGACAACCATAACAAAATGGTTGAGATAGCCCAAGTGAAGATGGAGAAAAGTAATAGAAGCTTCCCGCTAAATTTGAAATATACAAATAACATGGCTATGAAGGTACAAGTTGATGATTCATGGCTTTGGCATAGAAGATTTGGCCACTTCAACACACACGCCAAAGATATTATACGAGAAGAATATGATGAGAGATCTCCCATGCTTAAAGGAGAATAACGAAGCATGTGAAGGATGTCTCCTTGGAAAGCAACGCAGATTACCGTTCTCTGCAGGCAAAACATGGTGAGCAAAAGACGTGTTGGAGTTAATCCATACTGATGTTTGTGGACCGATGAGGACACCAACATTCGAGAACAACAGGTATTTTATCCTTTTCATTGACGACTTCTCTAGAATGACATGGGTCTATTTCTTGAAAGCAAAATCAGAAGTTTTTGAAATATTCAAGAAGTTCAAGGCCCTTGTTGAAAAACAAAGTGGAAAACACATTAAAGTACTTAGAAGTGATCGTGGCAAGGAATACACATCGCATGAGTTTGACAAATTCTGTGAGGATGAAGGCATAGAGCGGCAACTAACAGTTGCCTACACTCCACAACAAAATGGTGTGTCCGAAAGAAAGAATCGCACGGTCTTGGAGATGGCTAGATCGATGTTGAAAGAGAAAGGGTTGCCTAATACTTTTTGGGCGACTACACTGTTGTCTACATACTTAATAGATGTCCAACGAAGGCAGTCCCAAATAAGACCCCAATTGAAGCTTGGAGCGGGAAGAAGCCATCAAGAAAGCACCTAAGAGTATTTGGATCTATATGCTACATCCATGTTCCGAAATGAAGAGACACAAACTAGAAGACAAGACAGTTCGTGGAATCTTCTTAGGATATAGCATGCGGTCTAAAGGCTACCGTGTCTACAACCTCGCAAACTAAGAAGCGACAATCACCAGAGATGTTGAAGTTAATGAGAATGCTACTTGGAACTGGGAAGAAGAAAAGGTGGAGCAAAAGATCCCTATATCAATGCAACTACCTCAAGGAGAAGTAGAAGAAGCAGTAGAAGACCCAGGTGAGTCTTCTTCACCAGACTCTACTCCGAGACGAGAAAGATTATTGACAGATATATACGAGTCTTGCAATTTAGCCATACTTGAACCTGAAAGCTTTGAAGCAGCATCAAAGCAGGAAGTATGGGTCAAGGCAATGGAAGAAGAGATACAAATGATTGAGAAAAATAACACATGGGAGTTAGTTGATCTTCCACATGGAAAAGACATTATTGGGGTTAAATGGGTCTACAAGACAAAGCTCAACCCTGATGGAACCATACAAAAACATAAAGCAAGACTAGTAGCAAAGGGTTACTCACAGCAACCCGGGATTGACTACAACGAGACATTTGCTCCAGTTGCTCGTCTAGATACGATAAGAGCTCTAATAGCTCTTGCGGCACAAAAAGGTTGGAGCATCTATCAACTAGATGTTAAATCAGCATTCCTCAATGGTGTGCTTGAAGAAGAGATATATGTGGAACAACCACAAGGGTTTATGTGCGAAGGCAAAGAAAACAAAGTATTAAGACTGAGAAAAGCACTCTACGGCTTGAAGCAAGCTCCTCGAGCATGGTATAGCAGAATTGATCAGTACTTCGTTGATCGAGGATTTAGGAGGAGCAAAAGTGAGCCTACACTTTACATCAAGACCCAAGAGTTTAAAGAAGACATGATGAAGTCCTTCGAGATGACCGACCTTGGCTTGATGAGTTACTTTCTCGGCATAGAGGTAAATCAAAGAAATGATGGGATATTTATCTCACAAAAGAAATACACAGAAGGCTTACTCAAGAAGTTCAAGATGTACGGATGCAAGCCTGTCACTACTCCGCTAGTAACAAATGAAAAACTACAAAAGGATGATGGAGCACCAGAAGCCGATGCATCACGCTACAGAAGCTTAATTGGAAGCTTGCTATATCTAACAGCTACACGACCAGATATAATGTATGCTACCAGTCTCTTATCCAGATTCATGCAAAGCCCAAGTCAAATACATCTTGGAGCAGGAAAAAGAATTTTAAGATATCTACAGGGAACAAAAGAATTTGGCATGTGGTACACTGTCGCAGCCAACTCAAGGTTACTCGGCTATACTGATAGTGATTGGGCAGGCTCGGTGGATGACATGAAGAGCACCTCCGGCTATGCTTTTTCACTTGGTTCAGGATTTTTCTCTTGGGCATCAAAAAAGCAAGCAACAGTTGCACAATCAACAGCAGAAGCAGAGTATGTAGCACTTGCAGAAGCAACAAGTCAAGCTATATGGCTACGGAGAATACTACATGATATGGGCGAAAATGAAAATGGGCCTACTACAATTCACTGTGACAACAAATCAGCTATTGCAATAGCAAAGAATCCAGTGCATCACAATAGAACAAAACATATAGCAATAAAGTATCATTTCATTAGAGAAGCAGAGGCAACTAAGGAGGTCAAACTTGAATATTGCAGGACAGAAGAACAAGTAGCAGATATATTCACGAAGGCATTACCAAGACCAAGATTTGAAGAACTGCGCACAATGCTTGGAGTTAGAGAAATTTGTATCAAGGAGGAGTGTTGAAAGTGCTACAAATTTCTAGAAATAAAAAGAAACAACTAAGCCTTGTAAAAGAGAAATCTAGAAACTAGAAATAAAGAAGATAGTCCAGATTATTCCTAGGTAGATAAATCTAGAATATTAAGATCTAGGAAAGCCTAGAATATTCCTAGACTAGAAAAATCTAGGAAGATAAATCCAAGGAAGTCTAGCATACTCCTAGGCTAGAAAAATCTAGATAGGACTACTATCTATCATGAAAGCCTATAAATAGGCAATTGTATCACCAATTGTGAAGTGTAGAGAAAATCCAATCAAGTTCTACTTCTCAAGATCAAAGCTACACGGCTAATCATTATTCTACCTTTTCCTATTACATCTAAGATCCTCTTTCAACATCACATACTTACTATCACACTATAAATCATCCCAACTTCTATCTATATCTACCACAAAATATTAACAAAAGAATAATGAATTCAGAAAAAAAAAAAAACAGATATAAAAGATAAAACTAAGAAAGTGTTAAATTTATAGTAACGATTACTTCATGAGATACAATGTATGAATTAGTGGCGACATACAATTTAATCCATTTATTCATTAACTGTTCAATTTACATATATATATATATATAAACCTAAGTTTACTGGATGGACACGAGTCATTAAAAATAGATCTTAAGCTCTTTGATGTTTGAAATGGCGAGCGTATATGTTGAACTTCATTTTACAGAAATATGTTTAAAAGTATACAATAGGTGTTTGCTATTACACAATTTCTGGATAGATTATCAGTTTAAAAGTATACACATCATAAATTGATTAACTGTTTATGTTTGACACATACATTAGATTTATATTAAAAAAAATATAGTCAATCTTACCATTTCTCATCCAATACTACTAGTATTTGTGCCTGTGGATTCATTTCTTATTATGCCTAAACTTAAAACTTTTGAGGTTTGAGATTAATTTATTGCCGAAAGTCAATCATACCAACAATTCTTAACATACATAATGTGACAGGAAGTGAAGAAGATAATGCCACCATCATATATAAATATCAGAAACTCTGCTGGCTTAACTGCTGAAGAATTATTCACAAAGGAGCATAAAGGATTGCGGAAAGAAGCAGAGGAATGGATGAAACGCACTGCTGAGTTTTGTGTAATTGTTTCAACCGTTATTGCTGCAGGAGTATTCTCTGCTGCAATTAATATACCAGGTGGTATTGATGATAACACAAACAAACCAAATTACTTGGACAAAGCTTCGTTCTTGGTATTTTCAATATCAGACGCTGCTGCATTCATCACATCTGCAATCGCAACATTAATATTCCTGTCTATTTTTATCTCACGTTATGCAGAGTATGACTTTCTCAGGTTACTTCCTTCAATGCTGTTATCAGGATTGATAATACTTTGCATCTCCATAGTATGCATGATAGTAGCATTTACTAGTTCCTTCTTCATAACATACACATATGGTTTGAAGCGGGTTCCTTTTTATATTTTATGTTCCAGTCTTCCAGTATTTTTATTCATAGTTCTGCAATGTCCACGATGGTGGGATATCATCCGCTTAACCTTCCGTTGTAGGACTCCGTTTAAGCCAAGCAAACGTTTGATTACCTTCTAGAGAAGAACAGGCATTGTAATCAATAATGATATGTATTTGATTTGTTAAAGATGTAATACATTATTTTGACTTAAAAACTAATATTTAATGTCTAATCTTTTGTACCATTATGTAGGAAATAATTTGATATTGAATTTAAACCTTAATGTGTTGAAATGAGTGTTTGTGTGTTTGATATTTGGGATAAGACTGTAAATAGAAACATTGTCACGGTGATTAAAGTCAAATGTTGATTTGAGAGGATATCAAAACCAAATCAAATGGGGGTATTAGGGGGCTTTTTAATTTAGAAATGAATTGTTCTGTAATGATTAATGTGGTAATAAGTCATAGTTATGTACTTGTTTGATTTTCCGGTTTAACTATACATCTTGTGCTTTAAGCTGTTTATTAATAAGAATTTATGTTTATTTTTATTGAAAATAATTGTTATATAGTGTTACTTCAATATAAACCTATTAAATCATAAATTGACTGATTTTAATTAATTAATTTAATATGTTAGAAAAATTGTGACCTATTCAAATATGGGTGAATTAGATTTCAAAATAGTTTTCAAACTTGACTAGCGAGGTACTACATTTTGTGTCAAGAAAATGTTAAAAATAATATTCAATGATAATCAAATTCTATGATTTAAGTTTGCATTTTTTTCTTATAATTAATATCAACCAAGTTATGTAATTCCAAATGACCGAAAACAAGGTGTTATATCTTTGAATGGAAAGGATATTCAGAACCGAATCAATTGTCTTCTTTTTGTTATGTTGGAAATTGACATATAGTTTTACTTTTAATTGAATATATAGTTAAATCTGAATTGATTTTTTTTCTAGTTGACTAGTTTTAGTAAGTTAGGTAAATGGTGACCAAATAAAAAAAAAGGTTGAATTAGATTTCATAATAACCTTTTTAAATTTGATTTGTGAGTACTCAATTTTGTGTTTGAATGAAATTATTTTATTTTATTGTATACGTTGGTCTCAAACAGAGGCCCAAACTTCTTTATTGCATGAGGTTAATTAAACATAATCAGAATCTTCATTTAATTTTTAATAAAGAAACAAAAGAACACGTATGTGCTCACATTGGCCCAATCTATTGACAAAAGAACACGTACTTTATCAGCTCCTATAAGTTGGCCCAATTTTCCTTTGCTTTTTTTGGTGTTATTTACTAACAAAACATATATTCTTCCATATAATGGTTAAGAGAGTTATTTTTTATTCTTATTTTTTATTTTTAATCTAATGGCTATACGTAGGTTATTTGTTAAAATTATAGGAAAGGATGAATAAAGGTATGATTTGATATATAGGATATTCCAACATCTTACCGAGCCATAAATGACCTTCCCAAAGCCTTTTGTCTAAGTTTATATGTCTGTCTTCGTAGTATCAGATTTATAACAGGGCAAGTCCTCCATTGGCAACAGGTATAGTCACTGTGCTACTGTTCTCATATATTAGCAATTTTCTTAGTTTGTAATCTGCCAAAGGAGATTTGCCTGGCGATTCTCCTGCAATTAATACTTCTCTTCATTGAAAATGCGTTCATTAGTTTCTTCAACAACATAACTAGTATATATAATTATTAATGATATTTTAAAATATATTACAAAATAGATAAAATTCATACTTATTACTTTTAGAGTATGTTTGGATTTTCTTTCTTACAAAAAGACTTATAAGAAAAATAATTTATTTTTCCGAAAATTAAAGTTAGTGGTATACTTTTTCCCCTAATTTCTTTAAAAATCATATCTCATGTAAAAGTTCTTATCGCATGTGTAGATAACCATTAAAAAACTATGTTGCTGAAGTAGTTTATGTGTAGTCTAATATTTCATGGAATCAGTCTACCAAAAATGAAAAAAAAAAACAGTAATACGTAGAATCAGATAGCGTTGATGAAGTGAAGTGGGGTCCACAAGATACAGCGGACAATCAGAAGAGAAGTGTTGTCTTGCAGTAACCATTTTTGGGAAATATTGCCATTTCTGGGAAATATTGTTGCAATTTAATCTCGTTTTGTTTCCTTCTTTTACCAAGGATCAGAAAACTCAGTAGCACAAGTCAGAATTCATATACTAATACAATACGTTAACAACTTGTGATTGGTTTTTCCTTCATACACCTCAAATATGCTTTCAATTCTATGCAAATCACTCCGAGATAACAAATTCTCTTTCTGTCGTCAAAAGTCCATCACAAATATTTATATTTATATTCACTTCTACGCGCCGAGTGCATCACCATTAATTTTACAAAATGTATTTCCTATTATTAATATCCATTCTAATATGTATTGTATTTAAGAGTAAATTTCAGAATAGAGAAAAAGATTATCATAGGAGGTTAACTGTGAGGACATCTCGTGACTCGTTCATATATATATGCACAGCGTTTCTTTCCTTAATTTGCCTTGAAATTGGTTAAACATATGATCAATTGATGAGAACATAGCAGTTTCACCAAAATTTAAATTACTTTACCTATGAAATGCTTCTACGCTTGAGTCTTAATTTATCATGTCTATGAATCTCCAAAGCACGTAGGAAACAATATTGTTCTTCACATATAATTAATTATCTGTTTTGTTTAGCAATATTGGAGAAGGAAATTGGTTATAAACAAGATTCAGCAGGCAAAAAAGGTTCGAACTCGAAGAACGGTGACGGGAAAGGGAAAGATGGCACAAGTAATGGTGTAGGCTATAAGGAAAAACCTAAAGACAAAAAAGGTTCTAAGAAAAGCCAAGTCCAACGTAACCGTTGAAGTACTTTGAGCAATATCAAATAGCCAACAAATTCTACGTCTTGGCTAAAAACTCTTATTCCATCTTGTGTTGGTGTCTAGTGCTAGTGTTTATAGTTTACATGCTTATTTGTATTTGTAAGTACCATGAGTTGTGAATTCGGGATTCACAGCTCCTTAATTAATTTCTTTATAATTTTGTACTGATATTTAATGGTTTGTTAATAAAGTAGCTTATTGTACTCAAATTTCAAGCCAATGAAGTGATAGAGGCCTGGTTCAATTGATAAAACTGATTACTATAAAAGAAGTCTCTCTAGTTAATTAAAATAACTTGATAGCTGTAGTTTTTCGATAGGAATTCAAAATGCTAGAAAGAACGAATTCTCTCCTACGAAATTATGTAAATTCCTAATTGTTATCATTAATGCAAGATATTCGCCGATATAAAATTCTTGACATGATTGATTCCTATGAAAAAGATGAATACGAGATTGATGCGTGGAATTAAGGCAAAAAGTCCTATGTATGGCCAATTCCAAAACTTATTACCTTATTATGGTTAGTTACAGAGTAGTATTTAGGGGGAAGGATTGTTCTGTGAAGTCGAATCAGACATTTTGACTACGATTACAAAGAAGACAAATGATCTGTTTCCCCTTTGGCATTAAGAGGAGGAAGACAAAAAAAACTGTTTCGTCTTAGTTGCAGTCAATGAAAACGTGTCATGTGTTACAGTCTTAGCGAAGATAAAGGATTTATTTTGTCTTCGCCACGTCAGCTCCCAACCAATCAAATTTCGTCATGTGTGACAGCATCTGTCACATGTCACCACTCCATAGAGTCGAAATAATTTTTTCGTCTTAGATTATAGTTGAAATTTCTGATTTGACTTTACAAAATCACCCCTCCTTCATAAATATTTTGTAATTACCCTCCTTCGTAAATATTTTGTAATTAACCCTAATAAGGTAAAAAGTTTTGGAATTTGTCATTTATAAGACTTTTTGCCTGGAATTAATGATAATAAAGTTCGATAGTTGCATACGTAAATATACTTCTGATCAAGCTGGATAAATTTCATAGCCAACCCAAAGGACCAAATTTTGAAAAAATATTACATGATTTTATCGAAAAATCGAAGATCTTAATTATAATGCAAGTTAAGTTGATCAAAAAAGTGTTTGTAAGATGCTTATATAATAAATCTCTATTTTTTTCTGATGAAAACCCTAACAATTCCTTAGGTGAATTAAATTAATTAGAAACGTACATTAACGTTAAGATCTAATAAAAATACGACAGGAATACTTGCATGTACAGTATAATCAACATATTTGGGAAATCAAATAGTGTTTTTTTTTTATTTTATTTTCACTCAATTTTAAAATATTTTTTTAAAAATTAACAAAACACACTTTCTCCTCTATTTTATATTTTCAATAGAAAAAAAAATAAGAATTAACCCTTAAGTAATAGAGACTAGAGAACGCGTAACCGAACAAAAGATTAGAAACTGAATGTTATATCTATGGAAATTTGAATTGTTACACCAACACAGCGATATCAACTTCTGAGTGACTCAGTGCTCTTTCAAACATGGACATACATTTTCGTGAAAATCAATCGGAAAACACTCATGAAATTTGCTATTCATATGATCAACCCATCAAAAAACATTAGAAATTTAATATCAATTTAAATTATCGCGACTCATCTTAGCCATTCAAAATTTCAAACCATATCACTCTGTTTCGAGTGATTATGCGTGATACGAGCAAAATACGCAAAATCCCTTCTAATGTTAATGTCCACCGAAATTAGAAGTACATTTCATAGAAATATAACAGCCACACTTGAACGAAATCTTATCACATAATTCTTATTCCTTAACAATTTCTCAACTTCTTTATTTTTTATTTCATTTTTTCTTTTGTTTGCTCAAACATTTGAAAAATCACAATGACGTGTAGAACAACAATAATAATAAAAATAGTCAACGGTTAAAAGAATTCAATGAGGTTTTCTTTAATCTTCCATATTGGACAGATATTAATGTGTAAATGTTGGAAGCAAGATGAACCTTCAGAATTCTTTTCTTCGTTGAGATGAAGCAAGATGAACCTTCAGAATTCTTTTCTTCGTTGAGATGAAGCAAGATGAACATTCACTGGAGCGAATAAACTTTGTATAAGGTAATTCTATATTGGAAAGTCTTGTTTAAGTGAATGCTCAAGCAAAAATATCTTGTTTGAGACATGTTTTTTTTCTCTAAATCTCCAGGATTTTGATTATCCTAACGTTGTTCTCACAAAAATAGATAAAAAAATCTAACATATCTAAATTCATTCCTAAAACCAAATTTCATAACTTTCTCAATAAAACTTGATTAAAATGACTTAATTTTAAAGATTGAGTAGATGTTTACATTTATTTAAATTAAACTTTTAATATTTTTATGTAACTATCAAAACACCCTAAACTCAAGACTTGTTTGTACTCAGACAATTGTTCAACTTTCATTCCACAGCCAATTAGTTTTCACAAAACATAAAATTTTTACTTTTCTATTGACTGACTCATGATTTAATGTCGATAGTTCAAAAATTCATGTAAATGTAAATATTTGTCTAAGAGTAACAATCATGAAAATTAATGAGAAATCACTGGATATGACTTTTCTGCGAGCTTTTAGGTGTAGCCTGATTACATTATATTTACTCTATCACACAAGTATATATATCATGTATATAACCGGTTCAATTGATTTCCACAAGATGAAACATTAAAATAAAGATTCAAATGCTTTCGTTTAGTTTAGTTTTTAATAAAATATTTAGTTTTTAAAAATGAAAGCCTCGAATGTAAAAGATCATGAACAATGACAATAAAGCCAAATCAAGAATCTCAATCCTAACATGAAAAAGAACATATATGTTCACAAAAATTTTGCAGCACAATGATGGAAATTAAATGAAAAACCCTCAAGATTTATATTGAATGGAAAAGTTTGATATTTGAAAACACAAAACGGTAAGCGAAAAACATATCTAATAAAAAAAAATGACAAAGGACAAACAAATATGTTACAAGGAAAATGATAATTAAGTTGTCAAAATATAAAATAACATATTAGATGAAATAAAGCATAATATCTTATAAGACTAAAACCATAGTTTTTCCAACGAAATTTAATAAACGAAATTGACTAAGGATGAATAGAGAGATTACAAGGAAAACGATAAAAAAAAAAAAAGAAGAATTGAGTTATCAAATTTCAAAATAATATATTAGATGAAGTAAAGCTTAATTATTTATAATACTAAATAATTTAACTCCAAGAAATTTATTTTTTATATTTTATATATCTATGAAAGCCATATTACTATTATTATTGTTATATTTATATTTAAATTACTCTAAAATTGTTTTATTGTATGTATATCATATTTTAGTATGTTATCAATTCATGTGAGTGATTAAGTTTTAATTTGATTGAGTTTTTATTACTTTGATTTTATTTTATATATAACTCTATTCCTTGAAGGTTTCAACTTATAACTTAATCGGCTACTTATATTTATTTTATTATATTCTTTGAAAATGTGCAGCAAGTGTTTTTCTCATAAGCAATGTACTGTTCATTTTAAATTCTTATTGTCGTATAAAAAATTCCACTATTATATTTGTTATTAAAATATAAAAAGTTCTAGCAAAAATTACAGTTTAACAATTATTTTTTTAAAAAAAATGATATAAGATGTTCAGAAGATAATCAATTGAAACCTTAACCTTAACCTTAAACTTAAACATAAAAATGAAATTGAAATATAATATATTTATGAAAAAAAACAAAATATTTTGTGTGAAGTTCAAAAAGAAAATAATAAAAGAGGGGTAAAATAAGGAAGAAATTCCTTCATTGTATATTCTCCAATTCTTATTACAAGGTTCAAGATAAAAACGTAAATTAGTTATTTTTATAAGATCTAATTTAAAGTATCTCTGGCATTAAATATTTTTTTATAAAACTATTTTTAATTAAAAATATTTCTATTATTTTAACAGTAAAATGACGAAGTATTACAGAATGATGCGGCGGTAAGAAAAATATAATATATTAATTTTATTAAGTGTTATTCACAAATGGTTGTTATAAAACAAGTTAAGATATTTTAATGCTTTTAGTTATATTAAAATCAAAGAAGAAGACGTTATTAAATTAATAAATGGAAGTTAATGCAGTGGGGTCTGCAAAGTATGAACGTAATACTTGCAATAGTTGCATGGGAAATAAAGCTGCAATTCACTGTTTCTTACCCACGTAATAGAGATTTGAGAACGCGTAAGGTTATATCTGTGCAAGTTTGAATTGTTACACCAACACAGCACGTTATAACCTTCTGAGTGACTTAGTGATCCTTCAAACACTCATGAAATTTTCTATTCATATGATCAACCAATGAAAAACATCAGAAATTTAATATCAACTTAAATTACCACGATTCGACTCAGCCATTCAAAATTTCAAACCACATTTACTCTGTTTCGAGTGATTATGCGTTTATACGAGCAAAACACGTAAAATCCCTTCTAATCTTAATGTCCATCGAAATTAGAAGTACAATTCATAGAAATTTACCAACCACACTTAAACGAAATCAGTGTTCATATCTTATCACATAATTCCTATTCCTTCACAATTTTTCAACTTCTTTATTTTATTTCTTTTTTCTTTTGTTTGCTCAGACATTTGAAAAATCACAATGACGTCCAGAGCAATAATAATAAAAATATATATTTCGTTGTTACAATGACATTGCCATATCCATAAGTCTCTAAAAAAAATCACAATAACATTCAATAATTAAAGAACAAACGATGAAACTCATCCACAATTTCATGTATCAAAAATTAACCAAGACATACAATATTTCAAACCACATCTACTGTGTTAAGCATGAATTACATGGTAGTTTCTTTGTTCATGCATCATGCATCATCCTTTACGCATATATATATCAAGCAGAAGCTCGATACATTGCCATATCCATAAGTGTCTAGATCACATAAAAACAGCATAGTCTATAAATCTCATTGTTCCTCACATTGCGTTGCTCAACATTCAATAAGAATGCCTCCAAAAGCCGGTCCTAGGAAGAATTCTCAAAATACCAGCGATCAAAAAGGTGGTGCAGGACAGTATACTAACCCAAGTACACAACTGAGGGGTACGGAACGGCCTGAAAGCGGAAGTGGTTCACGCTCTGCCCATGATAAAAATGGTGATGCGGGCGAGCATACAACTGAGCGGTTGTAACGCACAGTCTAATGGTAAAAATGGTTCAAGCTCTCAGGGAAATGATGGTGCGGCAAAGCATCTTGACCCGAGTAAAGCACTGAGTGGTAACGTACAGTCTAATGGCAAACCTGGTTCACGCTCTGACCATTATAAGAACAAGGGAAAAGCCAAAGGGCCACAGTAAAACCCTTGACTTTGAGCAATATGATATAGCTAACAGGTAAGGATGTATGCCATTACTTATGCTTCAAATGAATATAGTGACTTCTGATTCAGGTAGAAAGAAAGGAATATGATCATGTAATCAAATATACTATTTTAAGAATTTATGCTTCAAATTAACCTAAAATTAAGTTGAATTTATCTTAAACACATTAAAACAATTTATTTATTGTAATTTTACTTGAACTTTTGCTTTTCAAATTTTTAAGAACCCAATCTATGTATTCATAATTATGATAATACTAATCCTAACTTTACTGTGTATTAACTCTTCCACTTATCTAAACATTTATTATCTTTATATGATATATTTGACATCTGATACCAAATACATCTTATAAAGATAATAATGAGTAGATACAATATATATCTTACAAGATATTATATTAATTTTCTTATTACATGATAAGAAATTTGCCTCAAAACAGAACTCAATATAAAAATATTTTTCTTAACGCTAGTACATAATAATGATTCCTTTGTCCATCCTAACTTAAAGTTATTTTCTTCCTTCGTATCCTGAGCCATCTCCGTGAAATATAAATAATATATTCTGTTTATGTTTTTTAACTTTGATATTTGAAGGATTGGTGAGTTTATTCGTACTTATCATTATTCTTAACCACCATTTGAATTTTTTTAATTGCAGGTTTATTTGCAAGTAGACTTACGTGGAAGAAAATTTATAGCTACAAATTCTACTGTTGATTAAAAATTCAATGTTTATTTCTATCTTATTTAGTGTCTAGTACTGGCTAGTGTGTTTATAGTTTATATGGTTATTTGTATAACCAGGCTGTGAGTGTGGGATTAACATGTCCTTGTTAATCAAGTTGTATTGGTTTTAATATATGTTTGATAATAAAGTTGCATGTTGTAATAAAATTTTAAGTAAATGAAATTATGAATTGTCTTGCTAAATCTTCTATGTTGTGGAATTTAAATAAATGTAGAACACCTTCCATGTTTGTAAATTATTTAAGTTTAAAAATCCTTATGACTATATAATTTTGCTATTAAAATTTGTCCAGTGAAAAAATCATTTAAACTTAACGCATTTTGTTATCAAATATTTCTTAGACTAATTACACGATATTTATATTTATATGTAAAAATTATAGTAGTAGAAATATAAATACATAAATGTTTTTAAAAAACAAAACAACTGTGAAATGATATTCCCTCCCTAATAAAGTTTTCTAATTATAAGTTGCGGTCCTTCTCTTCTCTTCTCTTATGCTACTTCTATAGTTACTCATTTTAAATGAATATTTATTTTTATCTTAAATATTTTTTAATCAATTATCAATTTATGTAATTTATGAAATTAATAACTTTATATTATCAAAACCTATTTTTTGAAATGATGCAAAAAAAGTTTCTTTTTACAAAAATGCCTTAAAAACTATTGAAAAGAAATCAACACGTCACAGAAATATTGAACCTAGTTGGTTTTACCTACCTGTCACTGTCCAAACCTTATAAAGTTTTGTGGTCATCAAACCATACAAAATGGCACACCCATGCAATTTTATTATTGTTTTGCTACATTTCAAAATAGTGGGTCCCTTGCGATTATTAGAATAATCGTTATCCTCCTACGATTTTTTATTAAAAAATATACCCATGCATTGAAAAAAATTACAAGGGTGTTACGATTTATATAGTTAAGATCACATCAAACATGTTACCTCGTTTCAGTAATTTTGTAACCCAATTACCGTATTTTGATAAAAATTTCTCAGGTAATATAAAGTTCAGGAAATTTGCATTATATCCAACATAATATCCAACATGATATACTAATATAATTGCACGAACATATAATTAATTGTACTATTAAAAGTTAAATTTAAGTATGATATTTTTATAGAATTTAAAATATTTTTGTGAACTTCAAAAAGAAAAATTATATAAGGGGTAGAAATAAAGAACTTACTTTCTTTTATACTAGAATAGGTTGTATGAATAAAAAAAAATAAGGAAAGATATAGATTTGACTAAACTTATAATTAAAATTAATATTTTACATGACGATGTCATAACTGAGATTATACGAGAATCTGCTCCATCAAGGTAAATATAAAATATGTTCAGTTCAGTTTATGAGGAGGGAGTCCACGTCAAAAGTCCCCGACAAGAGAGTTAACACACAACATATAATAAATGCCTGTTCAACAAACATACCATTGACAGAATTTAAACATTAACTACCCTCTTCACAACACAAACCAAAGCCGCGTGATACATTTGCAAGTAAGTGAGGCTCATCAAAAATTTTGGTTGAATTTGCTAGTGATGTGCGTCGAAAATTGGGTCATGAATTTCTGTTGGATATAACTTAATTCTTAAATTATATATATATATATATATATATATATATATATATATATATATATATATATATATATATATATATATATATATATATATAGAGGAACATGCGATGAAATTTATTGTAAATTTAACCTCAGGAATTCATAACCTAACACGAAACAGGGTAGTTGTAGTTTGAAAATTTTAATTCGTGAGTCTTAATGGTTTTAAAGTTGAAATTGCTAATGTTTTTCATGTTTGGCTATATGTATAATAAATTATATGTTAATAAATGATATGCCTTCTCAGTTTTCTCATATTTTAAGATCCACTATTAAACTTGTTATTCCACACTTTTAAACATGACGAAACATTAGTTTAGTTTCCAATACTAAATGTATCATGTGATTTTGAATTAAATATTCTAAAATTTGTATATTTTAATGGAAGTTAGTAGTAAAAAAGAAAATTTGTAACTTTTAAAGTGATGAACTTGGCACGTAAGAAAGAAAATTAGTGATAAATTTAATTTATATACCTGCATCTCTGACGCTTATTTCCATAGCCCGTCCACCATATTCTACTCTAGTAATTGTTAAACGAGATGAACCTTCACATAAACGAATAAATTTTGAGTCGATTCTTCGTTCATAGGTCTTGTTTAAATTTTGAGTAGACTTTATTTAAAATAATTCTTCATTAAAAAGACCTCATTTAAATGAATGCTCAAGCGGAAAAAAAATCTTAAGATATGTTTCTTCTCTAAATCTCCAGAACTTTGATTATGCCAGCACTATTCTCACAAAAATAGATGAAAAAACTTTAAACATAACTAAATTCCTTCCTAAAACAAAATATCGTAACTTTCTTTATGAAACTTGATTAAAACAGTTTAATTTTAAAGATTGAGTGGATAGTTTGCTATCATTTAAATTAAAATTTTAATATTTTTTCTTCAACTATCAAAACACCCTAAACTTATTTGTCCTTAAACAGTTATTACGATAATATAACATGAAAATCTTAGCAACCAACAATTCTTGGTCCATAACCAATTCGTTTATATGAAACGTAAATTATTTTATTTTTCCGTTGACCGATTCATGACTTAACGTCAATAGTTCAAAAATCCATACAAATGCAAATATTTGTTAAAGAGTAACAATCATGACAATTAATGAAATATAGCAAAATATAACTTTACTTACCCTTACAAAAGTGTTCACTTAGAGCTTCTACGTGTAGTCTAATTATTATAATATTCATTTAATCACACGTCAAAATTTGCAATTCCTTCCTAAAATTAAGTTTTTTACTTCCTCAATGAAACTTTATTAGAATAACTTAATTTTAATAATTGATGGGATAGTTTGAAACGTACTATTTTATTGAACTGAATTAATTCAACACAAAATTTTCGGAACTGAACAACAGAAATAGATCAAGACACAAAACAATAGAACTGAATTAACATAAATGGATTCTACAGCTGTGTGATCCACTCATCTTGGCGAACACCTTCAACCACCCCTAGCGAATGAAATCCTTGAGCTTTATATTCTCTTTCATCTCACGTGAGCTTTTCTTGACTCCCACATTTTGCGGACCTGCCCACTTAACAGAATTTCGTACCAGAATCCCCTCTTCTTTCGCAAACGTTACATTACCTTCCCCATCAAAAACAACCTTGTTCTCAAGGTTGAATTGAGGATAAAACTTCAGAATGTCCTGCAAATCTTCCCAAGTAGCATCTTTTGCTTCCGAAGCTTCCCACTGAATCAAGACCTGAGAAACTTCCGTTTCAAATCTTTTAATCACACGCACATCCAGCACTTTCCAAGGATTGAGCATAGGACCCAACTCACTTGATGATAATGGCCAGGGAAAGTAAGGTTGAGTCACCTGGCCATGAAACGGTTTAAGAAGAGCAACATGAAACACGGGATGGATCTTAGCAGAATCAGGAAGTTGTAATCTGTAGGCCACGGCACCAATCTTCTCCATTACTTGAAAAGGACCAAAATAGCGCATTCCAAGCTTCTGATGTTTCCTTAAAGCCACTGAGTGTTGTCTATATGGCTGTAGCTTAACTAACACCAAATCTCCAGGCTTGAATTGCAAATCCCTTCTCTTCTTATCAGCCTGCATCTTCATATACTGTTGGGCCTTAAATAGATGCGCTTTCAGCTTTTGTAATAGTTCATCTCGCCGTTGTAAATTCTCTTTAAGCTGAATAGGATCCTTCGCATCAACTTCATAATGAACCACCGAAGGAGGGGGTCTACCAAACACAACTTGAAAGGGCGTCATGCCGAGGCTCTGATGATAAGACGTATTGTACCAGAACTGAGCCCAAGGAAGCATTGTAACCCAGTTCTTAGGATTCTCAAAAACAAAGCACCTGAGATACATTTCTAACGTTCTGTTCAAATTCTCAGTCTGGCCATCTGACTGAGGATGATAAGAGGAGCTCATCGAAAGAGTGGTACCCTGTGCCTTAAACAATTGTTGCCAAAAGGAACTTATGAAAAGTCTGTCCCTATCTGACACAATTGTTTTTGGAAATCCATGCACCTTGACAATATTATTAATAAAAGCCTCCGCCACCACCTTACTATTGCAATCAGCCTTCATAGGAATAAAATATGCAAACTTTGACAATCGATCAATTACCACAAAGACAATAGAAAATCCTTGTGATAGTGGCAGTTGAACAACGAAGTCCATTGCTATGTCTTCCCAAATTTGTTGAGGAATAGGAAGAGGTTGTAGCAGCCCTGCAGGTAGAACATGATCTACCTTGGCTTGTTGACAAATAGTGCATTCCCTCACAAATTTGATGATATCCTTTCGCATACCCTTCCAAAAAAATTGCGCTCCCACACGAGCTATAGTTCTGTTAACTCCAGCATGCCCTCCAATCTTAGAACTATGAAATTCCTCCATGATCTGATGTAACAAATCAGGCTCATTCGGTAACATGATTTTAAATTTGAATAATAACAACCTGTTTTGAATACTATAGCCAGCAGCAAGTGGAGTACCTTGCAAGCAAGTCTGATAAATCTTAGCCAACTGAGGATCAGATTGAGTCATATCAATCACTTTGTGCATCCAAGAATGTATAGGACTAGAAACAGCCATCATAAAACTCTGTGATAAAGCATCAGCTGGTATATTCTCTTTACCAGGCTTATACTGAATGGTAAAATCAAATCCTATAAACTTGGGCAACCACCACTTCTTTGTGGTCTACAACCTTTGCTCTAACAGCTCCTTCAAACTTTTCTGATCCGTCTTGATAATGAATTTATAGCCCAAAAGATAATGCCTGAATTTAGCTAGAGCCTCCGTTATTGCATAAAATTCCCTAGCATAAGCAGACTGCTTCTGCATTCTTCCGGATAACTTCTTTGAAAAATAGGCAATAGGGTGCAAATTTTGACTGAGCACTGCACCTATACCACACCCTGAAGCATCAGTCTCCAACACAAAAGGCTCCTTGAAATTCGGAATAGCTAATACAGGGGCTGAAGTCATTGCATCTTTAAGTTGATGAAAAGCTAACGAAGCAGCTTTGGTCCATCTGAAAGAATCCTTCTTCAATAAATCATCAAAAGGGGCTGCAATGTTAGCATAGGATTTGACAAATCTCCTATAATACCCTGTAAGGCCCAAAAATCCTCTTAATTGCTTCAAATTAGTAGGCTCAGGCCACTTCAAAACAGCTTCCAGCTTTGATACATCCATAGCCACACCAGAACTAGACAATGTATGGCTTAAATAATCAATCTTTTGAACGCCAAACAGCACTTAGAAAATCTAGCAAATAACTTATGCTGCTTGAGAATGCTGAAAACCACCTCTAAGTGGTACAATTGGTCTTTCCAAGTGGCGCTATAGACCGGAATATCATCAAAAAAAACCAATACGAATCTTCTTAACAAACCAGCAAAAATGTCATTCATTAAACTCTGAAAAGTTGCCGGTGCATTGGTCAAACCAAATGGCATAACCAACCACTCGTAGTGGCCATGGTGAGTCCTGAATGCAGTCTTGTGTCTATCTTCCGGATTCAACAGAATTTGATGGTAACCAGACCTTAAATCCAGTTTTGAAAAGAACGTAGCCCCAAATAATTCATCAATAAGCTCATCAACAGTAGGAATAGGGAAACTATCTTTGATAGTTATAGCATTAAGAGCCCTGTAATCTGTACACACCCGCTAAGAGCCATCCTTCTTCTTGACCAAAATTATTGGAGAAGAAAAAGGGCTTCTACTAGGCTGAATTATCCCCTCATCCAACATTCCAGCCACTAACTTCTCGATTTCCTCTTTTTGACTATGAGGATATCTATAGGGTTTAACCTTCACAGGTTGTGAACCTTCCAACAAAGGAATAGAGTGATCATGAGATCTCTGAGGAGGAAGATTAGTAGGAGTATCAAACACTAAACTGAAAGTATGTAACAATAAGGCTAATTCAGGTTCCATATCATTAGGCAATTCTAACATAGATTTAGGAGTCACATTTTTCTCCAACAGCTGCAAGTTATATATCTCAGCAATAGAGTTAGTAACAATCATCCTTCTAATATGATGAAGTTGAGCTTGGTCAGGTACCAGAGTAGGATCACCTTGCAAGGTAGTAAACCTCCCATTCGACAAAAACTTCAATTGCAAGGCATCATAATCAGCTATATGAGGCCCAATTGTTTTTAACCAACTAGCACCCAGAATGAGATCAGCACCAGAAATAGGAAGCAAAAATACAAGTAACTGAAACAAATTTCCTTGAGCCTGGACATTAAGTTTCTTAACCATTCCTTCAGCAGTCATATAATTTCCATTACCCACCATCACACGAAATTGAGTAGCAGATTCCACTGGCAACTTTAAAAACTTTGCAACTCGAGGCTGTAAAAAATTATCAGAACTACCCCCATCAATTAACACTGTAACCGGTAATTTATCGATATAAGCCATGAATCGGATAGTACCAATTCCCACACCTCCTTTCAAAGCATTCAAAGATAAATGATGATCTTCAGAAGTACTACCTCGACTTCTGGATTGTCATGTGGATTATCGAAACTGATAGGAACTTCGGTTTCATCATCCTCCAATTGTAAAAACAACATCTGCCTATTAGGACATCGATGATTAAATGAAAACTTCTCATCACAAAAATAACACAGTCCTTTCTCTCTTCTCAATTGCATTTCAGCCGGGCTAATTTTTTTAACATTAGAATTCTTCCATGGAGGACCAGGTGGAGTAGGTAACAAGGGTGGTAGACTGGATTTATTTTGAGTTTTCTGTTGGAAATTAGGGGCAGCAGGAGTAGAGGAAATTGTGGAATATTTATGAGTATAAGAAGTACGCGTGGCTTTTGATACTGGAACATACTTATCCCCATAGAGTTTAGCTAAAGCTACTGCTCGTGACAAATTAGGTGGAGACATAGCAATAACATCTCTACGTATATCTGGATCCAATCCACTAAGGAAACAATTTAGAAAAGCTTCATCACTCAACCCAAAACAACGGTTAGCCAACGACATGAATTTAAGACAATAGTCAGATACCGAACCTGTCTGATCCAACTTAAACAACTCCGTCATAGGACAATCAAATGGAGAAGGGCCAAATTGAGAGTCGAGCGCACGAGTCAATTCGGACCACATCGACACCAAGGACAGCTTCTGTGACATTTGAAACCAAGGCACCACATCCTTATCAAAATGCATCGCAACAATATCAACACGAGTTGCGTCAGGAGTATTATGATAAGAAAAAAATTTCTCTGCCTTGAATATCCATTCCAAAACTGGAGTAGAGCCATCAAAGTGAGGAAATCCCAAGGAAATATCACGAACAGGTAGCGCGTTAGATAAACCGATAGAACCACTATTTGCGTTCGTACTGCCAATGGCCGGCGTCGTCTTCTGGATCAACAAATCTATCGCCCTCTGCATAAGATCCAAACGAGTTTGACTGTCAGATTGAAGCTTCTCAAGTCGATCCTGTAAATTCTGGTCTCTAGTACGTTGCTCTTCCATCCACTTCGAAATAGAAGTAAGCTGCGTTTGCATGTGCTGTAACCTTGTACGATCGCTGTTATCGGCCATTGAAGTCAATGAAAGCACCAATGAAACGTACTATTTTATTGAACTGAATTAATTCAACACAAAATTTTCGGAACTGAACAACAGAAATAGATCAAGACACAAAACAATAGAACTGAATTAACATAAATGGATTCTGCAGCTGTGTGATCCACTCATCTTGGCGAACACCTTCAACCACCCCTAGCGAATGAAATCCTTGAGCCTTATATTCTCTTTCATCTCACGTGAGCTTTTCCTGACTCCCACATTTTGCGGACCTGCCCGCTTAACAGAATTTCGTACCAGAATCCCCTCTTCTTTCGCACACGTTACATAGTTTCACTCATTTAAATTAAAATTTAAAGTTTTTTTATTCAACTATCAATGCACTTGCACCCCCTTTGGTTAAAAAATCATTGGTAGATTTTTTTTTTTTTGACAAATTACAAGAAAAACTTTATGTCTTTTGCATTTTATTTTATACTATTATATATTTAAATCCACTAAATTTAATTTTTGTAATTTACCTTACTAATTTAGGTTCCTATCTATATACACGCTACTTTGTAATTTACACGCTACTTCCGTTTAGTTTAGTTTTTAACAAAATATTTAGTTTTTGAAAATAAAAGCCTCGAATGTAAAAGATCATGATCATGGCAATAAAGCCAAATAAAAAATCTCAATCCTAACCTGAAAAGAACATATATATGTTCACAAAAATTTTGCAGCACAATGATGGGAATTAAATGAAAAACCCTCAAGATTTATAAACATTGAATGGAAAAGTTTGATATTTGAAAACACAAAACGGTAAGCGAAAAAAATATCAAATAAACAAAATTGACAAAGGACAAACAAAATTAGTTCGGACATAAGATATTCAAAGTCGGAAATTTTTACCGAAATTCACATTGGGAAGAATACATTGTTCGAATTCAAAATAGATACTTATTAAATATTACTAATACTTTTTTCTTTTGGCAAAATTCTACTTTTAAATCTTTATCTGGTGGTCTAGTTAGGCAGTAGTTAGTATTCGCCTTAACAAATTTAGCGTATTTAATTTAAAATTGAATAAAACTTTCGATTCAAGAAAAACCAATTCTTTTTTACATTTATAATTTAATTCAGCTAATGTGGGAGTTATTATCAACTTTCAGATACTTGTGTTCTAATGTTCTTCCATATTAAAAATAAAATAAAACATTGTTGGACGAAATACCTACGTTGATTATTTTGGTATACCTTAGAAAAATAGAGATACAAGCAGGGAAAAAGTTTTGAAGTTTAAGAGTGAATTTCAGAACAGAAAAAAAAAATTTTGAGGAGATAACTGTGACGACATATTATGACTCGTTCTTCCCGTGTTTCCTACTTTCTTTTAATTTGCCATGTAATCGGTTAAATATATGGTAAATTGATTAGAAACATTAGCAGTTTCACCTTAATTTAGATTAATTACTTAGACTCAACCAAGGCATTCAAAATTTCAAACCACGACCACTCTTTTTCGTGTTGTCATGAAATGCAGTTCTGCTTGATTCTTAATTTACCTTGAATTTCATGGTACGCGTCTCTAAGCTTCTAT
The DNA here is from genome assembly GCA_026586105.1 of Hylodesmum podocarpum. NCBI lineage: Eukaryota > Viridiplantae > Streptophyta > Magnoliopsida > Fabales > Fabaceae > Hylodesmum > Hylodesmum podocarpum. Next base: position 1,080,395 of record JALJEV010000493.1, on the reverse strand, counting down.
TTATAGAAGGCATAGTTACATGAGAGTGTTCATGAATATCCAAAGCACTTAGAAAACAATATTGCATAGCACATTGTTGTTCACATCCCATTATTTATTTGTATTGTTTAGCAAGAATGTCATCTAAATCCAAGGATAAAAAACGAGATACCACAAGTGAAGGTGTGGGCTATAAGGAAGATCCCAAGAATAAAAAAGGCTCTACGAAGAATGGTGGCAAGACAAAGGATACCTCAAGTAATGATGTAGGCTATAAGGAAGATCCTAAGAACAAAATAGGCTCTAAGAAAAGCCAAGGCCAAGCCAAACGTTAACTCGTTGATTTGAGCAATATGAGATAGCGAACAGGTAAGGATGTATGCTATTACTTATGCTTAAAATGAATATAGTGACTACTGAGTCACATAGAAAGAAAGGAATATGATTATTTAACCTAACATACTATTTAAGAATTTATACTTAAAATGAACCTTAAATTAAGTTGAAGTTATCTTAAACACATTAAAACAATTTATTTACCTGAACTTTAGCTTTTAAATTTTTTAAAAACCCAAACTAATGTATTCACAATTATGGTAATATTAAACCCAACTTGACTCAGTATTAACTCTTTCACCTATCTAAACATTTATTATTGATTTAAGGTAGATTTTTTTTTAATTTTAGTTTTATTTTAAAAAAAATTGTGTTAAACTAATAATAAGACTTAAATTATAAAATAAGTGAATTTATTATTGATTTTATAACGTTTGGCATTTATAATTAACTATTCTTCAATTTAATGAAAGGTTGAGTGATTATTCTTAATGACAGTCATCAATATTTGCGTCTTTTTTTTAAAAAAAATAAATTGTGCTAATATTAGTACAATAGTATAAAATACGTTATATAACAAATATCTTTATAACAATATAAAGATATTTGTCCATCATACACTACGTAACTTAAAATTATTTTCTTCCTTCTCCATCTCCATGAAATATAAATAATATCTTCTGATTATTTTTTACTTAAACGATTGATGAATTTTTTTTTTACTTGTAACTATTCTGAACTACCATTTGAATTTTGTTAATTGCAGGTTTATTTGCCAGTAGAACTTACGTGGAAGAAAATCTATAGCTACAAATTCTACTGTTGGTTAAAAATTCAATGTTTATTTCTATCTTATTTAGTGTCTAGTACTCTAGTGTTTATAGTTTATATTGTTATTTGTATAAGCAGGCTGTGAATGTGGGATTAACAAGTTCTTGTTAATCAAGTTGTATTGATTTTAATGGTTGTGTAATAAAGTTGCAGGTTGTAATAAAATTTTAAGCAAATGAAATTATGCTAAAGAAAGTCCATCTATGGTTAAAATATCTTGATATGTAAAAACATTCTGGTAATTTGACATTAAATTTCTAAAGAGGTAAATGTTTTGCTAAATCTTATATGTTGTGGAATTATATAATTGTAGAACACCTTCCATGTTTGTAAATTATTTCAGTTTAAAACTCCTTATTTGTGTTACCAATCCAGTGGACCAAAATTTATAATAAATTAAAAAATAAAATTTTAAGTATTTATAATTGAAAAATTGATTCAAATATTTATTTGTGTTACCAATCCAGTGGACCAAAATTTGTAAAAATAATGTTATGAAATTAATCATAATATTGAATTTATAACAGTGGTAATCCTCCAGATAACAGAAGAGTATTAATTTTACCAATTGTGGATTGATATAATGTTCTCTAGCCCTAGCTGTCCACTAATATAGTTGCACGGAAATATTAATAATTAATTGTACTATTAAAAGTTAAAGTTATATTTATAGAATTTAAAATATATTTTCTGAACTTCAAAAAGAAAAATTTATAAGGGGGAGAAATAAAGAAGAATTTTTACTTTCTTTTATACTATAATAAGTTGTATGAATAAAAAGAAAGAAAGATTAGAATAGATTAATATAGGTAACCTGGTTGTAATTCAGTGGGGTCTGCAAAGTATGAACCGTAAGACTTGCATGTACAGTCAAAATATTTGGGAAATAAAGCAGTAGTTTAATTTCTTAGTTACGTAATAACAACCAGAGATTTGAAATGGCTTTATAACAAAAACAATAAACAAAGAGAGAATTGTTATATCAACACAACACGTTATCAACTTCTGACTGAATGTTTCTTCAGACATGGCCATACATTTTTCGCGAAAATCAATAGGAAAACTCTCATGTAATAAGGCTCAACAGTGGATTCATTTAAATATGTACCCCGCCTACGTTAATAAGAGAACTTTTAAAGAAAGTCCAAAAATAAAACTTTTTAGACAAATCGGACAATATTATATGCCAATGTTGAGGTCTATGTATGTATTGACCCTCCGTGATTTTCTTTCACTGGAAAAAATGGTTCTTTGGCATCTAGGAATTAAGTGCTTGGTTTGTATATATGGAAATAAAGTTGAAAAATTAGAATAAATATAAACATGCTACGTGTGCTACACGACACCGCGTGAGAAAAAGACAGAATGATTTAATAAATTTTTACTAAGATTTAGTTCTTTTACCCCAATTAAACTGTTACTTAAAATATATGAAAATATAAACTATAAAAGAATAACAAGTAATGATGTAATGATATTTAGTAATGATGTAATCAAGAAAGTAGCTTATTGTGCAGAGAACAGAGGTTACAGATAATTATGGTTAATACTAAAAGATGGAAATACGTTGTGTATGTATATATAGTTAGTATAATATTACGTAGAATCAGATAGCCTCGACGAAGTGCAGTGGGGGTCCACAAGTGATGAACCGTGAGGTAACCATCAGAAGAGAAGTGGTATTGTTCTTGTTTTGCAGTAACCATGCATTTTTTCGGAAATATTTGCTGCAATTTAATCTGCTTTCATTTCCTAACCATGAATAAAAAAAACTCAATATTATATCTTAGAATTCATATACCAATACAATACGTTAACAACTTGTGATTGGTCCTTCAAACACCGAAAATATCCTTTCAATTCTATACAGATCATTCCGAAATAACAAATTTTCTTTAGAAACCAAAATTCAAAATTACAATTTATATTCACATCATGATCTACACGCCAAGTGTATTACGATTAAATTTACAAAACTTATTTTCTATTACTAATGTCCATTATAATACGTCTTGCATGTAATTAAAAACGGTGTCCCAACAAATCTAGTTAGGACATAAGATATACAAAGTCGGAAATTTTTATCGGAATTCACATTGGGAAAAATACATGGTTAGAATTCACAAAGGATAGTTAATAAATATTAATAATACTTTCTATTTTTTGGAAAAATTCTACTTTTAAATCTTTATCTAGTGGTCTAGTTAGGCAGTAGTTAGTATTTGCCTTAACAAACTAGTTAGGACATATAAGATATTCAAAGTCGGAAATTTTTATCGGAATTCGCATTGGGAAGAATACATTATTGGAATTCACAATAGATACTTATTAAATATTAATAATTTCTTTTTGGAAAAATTCTACTTTAAAATCTTTATCCAGTGGACTAATAAGGCAGTAGTTAGTATTTGCCTTAACAAATTTAGCCTATTTAATTTAAAATTGAATAAAACTTTCGATTTAAGAAAAACCAATTCCTTTTGACATTTATAAAATTATTGAATAAAAAAAGAGTGCAACAGGCCAACTTATATCCAATAAGCTATAGATTCAATACAAAGTCATATGGGTGTGGTTAATCAAAGAAGACTAATTTAATTCAGTATAATGTGGGAGTTATTATCAACTTTCTGATACTTGTGTTCGAATATTCTTGCATATTAAAAATAAAATAAAAATTTGGTGGAAGAAATACCTACAATCATTATTTTAGTATTCCTTAGAAAAATATTATTACCAATTAAATAGGGATACAAGCAGGGAAAAAGTTTTGAAGTTTAAGAGTGAATTTCAGAACAGCAAAAAAAATAAATTATGAGGAGATAACTGTGACGACATATTATGACTCGTTCTTGCCGTGTTTCCTTCTTTCTTTTAATTTGCCATGTAATCGGTTAAATATATGGTAAATTGATTAGAAACATTAGCAGTTTCACGTTAATTTAAAATTACTTAGACTCAACCAAGGCATTCAAAATTTCAAACCTCGACCACTCTTTTTCGTGTTGTCATGAAATGCAGTTCTGCTTGATTCTTAATTTACCTTGAATTTCATGGTACGCGTCTCTAAGCTTCTATATATAGAAGGCATAGTTACATGACAGTGTTCATGAATATCCAAAGCACTTAGAAACAATATTGCATAGCACATTGTTGTTCACATCCCATTATTTATTTGTATTGTTTAGCAAGAATGGGTCTACAGAATAATCCCATAGCTGATGAGCTGGGTTATAAGAAAGATCATGAGGACCAAAATGGTTCGAAATCTACGCAGAATGGTAGTGGCCAGAGAAAGGATACCTCAGGTGATGATCGCAGCTATAAGAACGATCATAACAACAACAAAGGTTCTAAGAGAAGCCAAAAAAGCCAAGGCCAAGGATAAACCTTGACTTTGAGCAATATGAAATAGCGAACAGGTAAGGATGTATGTCATTACTTTTGCTTAAAATGAATATAGTGCCTTCTGAGTCACTTAGAAAGAAAGGAATATGATTATTTAATCTAACATACTATTTACGAATTTATTCTTAAAATAAACCTTAAATTAAGTCGAAATTATCTTAAACACATTAAAACAATTTATTTACTTGAACTTTTGGCTTTTAAATTTTTTGAAATCCCAAACTAATGTATTCACAATTATGGTAATACTAAACCCAACTTGACTTAGTATTAACTCTTTCACTTATCTAAACATTTATTATTGATTTAAGGTAGACTTTTTTTAAGTTTAGTTTTTTTTTAAAAAAAAAAATGTGTTAAACTAATAATAAGACATAAAATATAAAATAAGTAAATTTTAATATTGATCTTATAACGTGTGGTACTTATAATTAACTATTCTTCAATTTAATGAAAGGCTGGGTGATTATTCTTAGTGACATTCATTTGCGTGTTTTTTTTTTTCAAAATAACATTTATTAATATTAATACAAGAGATATCAAATACATATAAAAATAATGAGTAGATGCAATCTAATAACCCAATATATATTTTACCAAATATCCTATTAATTCTCTTATTATTTTGTAAGAATTTTTCCTCGGACAAATCACGTGAAGTCAATATAAAATTATTTTTCTTCATTCACCGGCTACTATACATTATAATGGTTCATTTGTGCATCATATAACATAACATAAAATTATTTTCATCCTTCTTACCCTTCGAGCCATCTCTATAAAATATAAATAATAACTTTTTAAAACTTTGATATTTGAAGGATTGGTGAGTTTATTTGTACTTATGATTATTCTTAACCACCATTTGAATTTTGTTAACTGCAGGTTTATTCGCAAGTAGAACTTATGTGGAAGAAAATTTATAGCTATAAATTCTACTGTTGGAGTGTTGGTTAAAAATTCAATGTTTATTTCTATCTTATTTAGTGTCTAGTGCTGACTAGTGCTTATAGTTTATATGGTTATTTGTATAAGTAGGCTGTGAATATGGGATTAACAAATCCTTGTTAATCAAGTTGTATGGATTTTAATGGTTTGTTAATAAAGTTGAATGTTGTAATTAAATTTTAAGAAAATGAAATTATGTTAAAGAAAGTCCGTCTATAGTTAAAAATATCTTGATTGTAAAAACATTCTGATAATTTGACCTTAAATTTCTAAAGTCGTAATTTTCTATAAAAATGTAAATCATAATGCATTATGATTTATGTTTTGCTAAATCTTCTACGTTGTGGAATTTAAATAATTGCAGAACACCTTCCATGTTTGTAACTTATTTAAGTTTAAAAACCCTTATGACTATATAATTTTGGTATTAAAATTTGTCCAGTGAAAAAATCATTCAAAAAGAAGAATTTACTTTCTTTTATACAAAAAAAAAGGTCGTATGAATAAAAAAGAAAGAAAGAAAGATTAGAATAGATTAATATAGGTAACCAAGTTGTAATTCAGTGGGGTCTGCAAAGTATGAACCGTAAGACTTGCATGTACAGTCCACATATTTGGGAAATAATGCTGTAATTTATTGTTTCTTAGTTACGTAATAACAACCAGAGATTTGAAATGGCTTTATAACAAAAAACAATAAACAAAGAGAGAATTAATGTTATACCAACACAGCACGTTATCAACTTCTGACTGAATGTTCCTTCAGACATGGCCATACAATTTCGCGAAAATCGATTGGAAAACTCTCATGTAATAAGGCTCAACGGTGGATTCATAAAACATGGGTTTAAATATACCTTCGCTGATAAGAGAACTTAAGAAGGAAATCCAAAAAATAAAACTCGTTAGATAAATCGGATAATATTATATCAATGTTGAGACTGTATGTATTGACCCATATGATTTTCTTTCAAAGGAAAAATTAGTGTAAACTGTTATTTAAAATGATATGAAAATATAAACTAAAAAAGAATATTAACAAGCAATGATGTAATGAGATTTGGGAATTTATTTAGCAAATAATCAATCAAGAAAGTAATTTATTAGAAATCCATAAACAGATTATATCACATTCGTGGTCGTGATCATTTTGTAATTTCAATGTACCGAGAAAAGAGATGACCCTAAACTAGCATAATTAAGGCTAATACTAAAAGATGGAAATACGTTGTGAATTTGTCTGAGCGCAGCTTGATCATCGAACCCTTTAGAGTACAAACCTTTTCTCCATTTTGATCTCACTATTTATAATAATAAATATATAAATAAAACACCTTCCACAATATGTTGTCATGTGTTGTTATTTTACAACTATATAATTTCAATGATCTTTTATTCACTAATACGGTTATATAACCACTGTTATATACATCTCATATTACCAACCTTTTTAATTACTGTGTAACCTGCAAAAAGAGATTTGCCCCTCCAAGATATATTTATTTAGAAACATTTCTTAGTACAGGTTGAAATTTTAAATGTTGAAATATATATACCTTAATTTTGTGTTAAAGGTGGAGATTGAAGATAAATCCTTTAAATTATTTTTAGAATAATTTGACCCCTTCTACTTTTAAATATATTATAAACTTCAATGTAATGATAAATGTTAGGGTAGTATATGTAAAATCTTAAATTTAATATTCAATATCTATGTATGTATATAAAGTTTAATATTACGTATAATCAACCTGCCCAAAAATATACAATAAAATAGAATCGGATAACCTCAACCAAGTGCAGTGGGGGTCCACAAGTGATGAACAGTGAGGTAACCATCAGAAGAGAAGTGGTATTGTTCTTGTTTTGCAGTAACCATGCATTTTTTCGGAAATATTGCTGCAATTTAATCTGCTTTCATTTCCTAACCAAGGATAAAAAAACTCAATATTATATCTCAGAATTCATATACCAATTCACTACGTTAACAACTTGTGATTGGTCCTTCAAACACCGAAAATATCCTTTCAATTCTATACAAATCAGTCCGAAATAACAAATTTTCTTTCTGACACCAAAATTCATGAACAATTTATATTCACTTCATGATCTACACGCCAAGTGTATTGCGATTAAATTTACAAAACTTATTTTCTATTGTCTATTGTAATACGTGTTGTAATTAAAAACAGTGTCCCAGCAAAACTATTTAGGACATGATATTCAAAGTAGGAAATTTTTTATCGGAATTCAGATTGGGAAGAATACATGGTTGGAATTCACAATAGATACTTGTTAAATATTCATAATACTTTTATTTTTTGGAAAAATTCTACTTTTAAATCTTTATCTAGTGGCCTATTTAGGCAGTAGTTACTATTAATTTGCCTTAGCAAATTTAGCGTATTTAATTTAAAATTGAATAAAACTTTTGATTTAAGAAAAACCAATTCTTTTTGACATTTATAATTTAATTCAGAATGATGTGGGAATAATTATCAACTTTCTGATACTTGTGTTCTAATATTCTTGCATATTGAAAATAAAATAAAAAATTGGGTGTAACCAGTGCCCCAAAAGCCTTACGTATATCCTCCTTGTATGAAATACCTACATTCGTTATTTTAGTATACCTTAGAAAAATATTATTGCCTATTAAATAGGGATACGAGCAGGGAAAAAGTTTTGAAGTTTAAGAGTGAATTTCAGAACAGAGAAAAAAAAAATTATGAGGAGATAACTGTGACGACATATTATGACTCGTTCTTACCTGTTTCCTTCTTTCTTTTAATTTGCCATGTAATCGGTTAAATATATGACAAATTGATTAGAAACATTAGCAGTTTCACGTTAATTTAAAATTACTTATACTCAACCCAGGCATTCAAATTTTCAAACCACGACCACTCTTTTTCATGTTGTCATGAAATGCAATTTTGCTTGATTCTTAATTTACGTTGAATTTCATGGTACGCGTCTCTAAGCTTCTATATATAGAGTATCCACAGCACTTTGAAAACAAAATATCATAGCACATTGTTGTTCACATCCCATTAATTATTTGTATTGTTTATCAATAATGGATGGGCAATCACATCAGAAAAAGAGTGATACCACAAGTGAAGATGTGGGTTATAAGAAAGATTCTGAAGGCAACAATGGTTCGCACTCTACAAATGGTGGCAGGACAAATGATACCACAAGTTATGATCTAGGCCATAAGGAAGATCCTGAGGGCAAAAGAGGTTCTAAGAAAAGCCAATCCCAAAGTTAACCGTTAACTTTGAGAAATATGAAATAGCGAACAGGTAAAGATGTATTATGCTTAAAATGAATTTAGTGATTACTAGTCACATAAAAATAAAGGAATATGATTATGTAGTCTAACATACTATTGAAGAATTTATGCTTAAGATGAACCTTAGATTAAATTGAAGTTATCTTAAACACATTAAAACAATTTATTTATTGTAATTTTACTTGAACTTTAGCTTTTAAATTTTTGAAAAATCCAACTTATGTATTCATAATTATGTTAATACTAAAACCCAACCTGACTTAGTATTAACTCTTTCACTAGTCTAAACATTTATTATTGATTTAAGGTATTTTTTTAATTTTAGTTTTTGTTTAAAATTGTGTTAAACTAATAATAAGACTTAAATTATATAATAAGTGAATTTTAATATTGATCCTTGTAACGGCGTGGTACTTATAAATTAAGTATTCTTCAATTTATGGAAGGTTGAGTGATTATTTTTAGTGACAATATTCACCAATATTTGTGTATTTTTTTTTTCCAAAACAACTTATATTAACATTACGACAAGAGATACAAAATATATCATTATCTGATATTATGTTAATTTTCTTCCCGGTAAGAATTTTCCTTCAAAAAAATCATGCGTAGTTAATATAGAAATATTTTTCTTTACCTATCGATTATTATGCATAATAATGGTTCGTTTGTCCATCATACAGCTTAATTTAAAATCATTTTCTTTCCTCTTATCCTGGGCCATCTCCATGAAATATAAGTAATATCTTCTTATTGTTTTTTAAACTTCGGAATTTGAAGGATTGGTGAGTTTATTTGTACTTATAATTATTCTTAACCACCATTTGAATTTTGTTAATTGCAGGTTTATTCGCAAGTATAACTTTATGTGGAAGAAAATTTATAGCTAGAAAGTCTACTGTTGGTTAAAAATTCAATGTTTATTTCTATCTTATTTAGTGTGTACTGGCTAGTGTGTTTATAGTTTATATGGTTATTTGTATAAGTAGGCTGTGAATGTTGGATTAATAAGTCCTTGTTAATAAAGTTGTATGGATTTTAAGGGTTTGTTAATAAAGTTGCGTGTTGTAATAAAATTTTAAGCAAATGAAATTATGTTAAAGAATGTCCATCTGTAGTTAAAATATCTTGATATGTAAAAACATTATGGTAATTTGACCTTAAATTTATAAAAAGGTAATTTTCTATAAAAATGTAAATCAAGATGCATTATGATTTATGTTTTGCTAAATCTTCTGTGTTGTAGAATTTAAATGATTGTAGAACACCTTCCACGTTTGTAAATTATTTCAGTTTAAACACCCTTACGACTATATAAACTTGGTATTAAAATTTGTCCGGTGAAAAAGTCATTCAAACTTTACGCATTTTGTTATCAAACATTTCTTAGACTAATTACACGATATTTTTATGTATATATAAAATTATAGTAAATTAAAAAATATATATGATTATTTATAATTGAATAATTGATTTGAATATTTATTACTTAATAAAATTCTTTGTTGTAATATTTAAAGTCAACATAAATTATATGATAATTTAATTTTTGGAAAATATATTAAAATGATAAAAAAATAATAACAAAAAAATATTAATAATAGGAATGTAAATACATAAATTAAAAAAAAAAACAAGTGTGGGATGATATTCCGTAATAAAGTTTTCTAATTATAAATTGTGGTTCTTCTCTCAAGCTACTTCTAGTTACTCATTTTGGAACAAATATTTATTTTTACTTAAAAAAAATTCACTCAATTATCAATCCATGTAATTTATCGAATTAATAGCATTAAATTATATAAACAATATTAATTTTATCTACATAAATCAGTTAAAAACAAAAACTATTTTTTTAATGATGCAAAAAAAAAATCACAAAAATTCCTTAAAAATTATTGAAAAAAAATCAACACGTCACAGAAATATTGAACCTCATTGATTTTACCTACGTGTCACACTGCCCAAATCTTATATAAAGACTTATGGTTATCAAACCATACAAAATGGCACACCCATGCAATTTTATTATTGTTTTGCTACATTTCAAAATAGTTGGTCCCTTGCGATTATTAGAATAATTGTTATCCTCCAATGAATTTTTATTAAAAAATGCACCCATTGCAAAAATTACAAGGGTGTTACGATTTATATAGTTAAAATCACATCAAACCTGTGATTTACTTCACTTTGCGTAAATTTTTTCAAGTTACCTCGTTTCAGGATATCCAATAGAATTTTTGAAAAATATATTAAAATGATGAAAAAATAATAACAAAAAAATATTAATAATAGGAATATAAATACATAAATTAAAAAAAAATCTCAGGTATAAAAATTTCTCAGGAATATAATTTCAAGTTACCTCGTTTCAGTAATTTTATAACCCACTAACCCTATTTTGATAAAATTTCTCAGGTAATATAAAGTTCAGGAAATTTGCAAGATATCCAATATAATCTCTACCATATGTTAAATGTAAAAGAGAAAAAAATTAAATAATAAATAATAAATTTACGTAATAAATGATTCCGCTGAACACGAATACTGTAAATTACTACTCAGGAGGAGTCATTCCCATAAAGTTTATGATATGATTGATTCCTTTGCAAAAATATGACTAAGAGTTTGATGCGTGGAATTAATGATCATGATCGAAGCTGATAAATTTCATAACCAATCCAGTGGACCAAAATGTTTAAAAATAATGTTATGAAATTAATCATAATATTGAATTTATAACAGTGGTAATCCTATAGATAACAGAAGAGTATTAATTTTACCAATTGTAGATAGATATAATGTTCTCAAGCTCTATCCACTAATATAGTTGCACGAAAATATAACTAATTGTACTATTAAAAATTAAATTTAAGTATAATATATTTATAGAATTTAAAATAATTTTTGTGAACTTCAAAATGAAAAATTATATAAGGTGGAGAAATAAAGAAGAATTAATTTACTTTCTTTTATATTAGAATAGTTGTATGAATAAGAAAAAGAAAGATTAGATTAGATTAACATAGGTAGCCAGGTTGTAATTCATGTGGGGTCTGCAAAGTATGAACCATAAGACTTTCATGTACAGTCAACGCATTTGGGAAATAAAGCAGTAATTTAATTTTTCTTAGTTACGTAATAACAACCAGAGATTTGAAATGGCTTTATAACATAAACAATAAACAAAGAGAGGATTAACTTCTGACTTTATACCAACACAGCACGTTATCAACTTCTGACTGAGTTATGAGTTATCCTTCAAACATGGCCATTCACTTTCGCGAAAATCAATAGGAAAACTCTACGTGAGTTTCTGTATACACTGCACCTTCGTTGATATAATATTCTATCACGGGAAAAACTGGTGTAAACTGTTATTTAAAATATATGAAAATATAAAGTAAAAAAGAATAACAAATAATGATGTAATGAGATTTGGGAATTTATTTCACAGATAATCAATCAAGAAAGTAACGTTTAGAAATCCATAAACAGATTATATCAATGTACCGAGAACAGAGATTACGCTAAATTAGCATATAATTAAGGCTAATATTAAAAAAAGGAAATACGTTGTGAGTTTGTATGAGCGCGGCTTGATCATCGTAGCCTTTAGAGTCCAAACCTTTTCTCCATTTTGATCTCACTGTTTATAATAATAATAATAATAATAATAATAATAATAATAATAATAATAATAATAAAACACCTTCCACAAAATGTTGTAACGTTGTTATTTTAAAACTGTATAATTTCAATGATCTTTTATTCAAGAATACGCTTATATAACCATTGTTATATGCATCTCATATTACCAACTTTCTTAATTACTGTGTAATCTGCCAAAAAGAGATTTGCCCCTCGAAGATATAGTTATTTAGAAACATTTCTTTGTACAGGTTGAAATTTTAATGTTGAAATATATACACCTTAGTTTTGTGTTAAAGGGTGGAGATTGAAAATAAATCTTTTAAACTTATTTTTAGAATAATTTGAACCCTTCTACTTTTAAATATATTATAAACTATTTTATTGATTTTTCTAAAGAAATATTTTGTAGATCATAAGGTCAATGTAATGATAAATGTTAGGGTAGTATATGTAATCTTAAAATTAATATTCAATATCTATGTATGAACATATAGTTTAATATTACGTAGAATCAACCTGCCCAAAAAAATACTGTAACATTGAATCAGATAGCCTCGACGAAGTGCAGTGGGGGTCCACAAGTGATGAACCGTGAGGTATAACCATCAGAATAGAAGTGGTATTGTTCTTGTTTTGCAGTAACCATGCATTTTTTCGGAAATATTGCTGCAATTTAATCTGCTTTCATTTCCTTTACCAAGGATAAAAAACTCATTTCTATCTCAGAATTCATATACCAATTCACTACGTTAACAACTTGTGATTGGTCCTTCAAACACCGCAAATATCTTTTCAATTCTATACAAATCAGTTCGAAATAACAAATAGTTTTCTTTCTGACACCAAAATTCAATTACAATTTATATTCACTTCATGATCTACACGCCAAGTGTATTACGATTAAATTTAAAAAACTTATTTTCTATTAATAATGTCCATTGTAATACGTATTGTAATTAAAAACACTGTCCCTGAGATATTCAAAGTCGGAAATTTTTATCGAAATTCACATTGAAGAATACATGATTGAAATTCACAATAGATACTTATTTAATATTAATAATAATTTTTTTTTTGGAAAAATTCTGCTTTAAAATCTTTATCTCTAGTGGACTAGTTAGGAAGTAGTTAGTATTTGCCTTAACAAATTTAGCGTATTTAATTTAAAATTGAATAAAACTTTAGATTTACGACAAACCAATTCCTTTTGATGTTTATAAAATTCTTGAATAAACAAGAGAATGCAACAGGCCAACTTATATCCAATTAATAAGCTAGAGATTCAATACAAAGTCATAGTCGGTGTATTAATCAAAGAAGTCTAATTTAATTCAGCATAATGTGGGAGTTATTATCATTTTTCTGAAACTTGTGTTCGAATATTCTTGCATATTAAAAAAAAATAAAAAATTGGTGGAAGAAATACCTACATTCATTATTTTAGTGTACCTTAGAAAAATATTACTACCTATTAACTTGGGATACAAGCAGAGAAAAAGTTTCGAAGTTTAAGAGTGAATTTCAGCACAGAACAAAAGAAATTATGAGGAGATAACTGTGACGACATATTGTGACTCGTTCTTGCCGTGTTTCCTGCTTTCTTTTAATTTGCCATGTAATCGGTTAAATATATGGTAAATTGATTAGAAACATTAACAGTTTCACGTTAATTTAAAATTACTTAGACTCAACCCAGGCATTCAAATTTTCAAACCACGACCACTCTTTTTCATGTTGTCATGAAATGCAATTTTGCTTGATTCTTAATTTACCTTGAATTTCATGGTACGCGTCTCTAAGCTTGTATATATAGAAGGCATAGTTACATGACAGTGTTCATGAATAACCAAAGCACTTAGAAAACAATATCGTATAGCACATTGTTGTTCACATCCCATTAATTATTTGTATTGTTTAGCAAGAATGAGTTCTCAATCCCAGAAGAAATCCCAGAAGAAAAAGAGTGATACCACAAGTGAAGATGTGGGTTATAAGGAAGATTCTGAAGGCAAAAATGGTCCGCGCTCTACGAATGATGACGAGACAAAGGATACAGAGGATACCACAAGTGATGATATAGGCTATAAGGAAGATCCTAAGAACAAACCAGGCTCTAAGAATAGCCAAGGCAAAGCCAAACGTTAACGCGTTGATTTGAGCAATATGAGATAGCGAACAGGTAAGGATGTATGCTATTGCTTATGCTTAAAATGAATATAGTGACTACTGAGTTACATAAAAAGAAATGAATATGATTATGTAATCTAACAATACTATTTAAGAATTTATTCTTAAAATGAACCTTAAATTAATTGAAGTTATCTTCAACACATTAAAACAAGTTCTTTATTGTAATCTTACTTGAACTTTAGCTTTTAAATTTTTTTTAAATCCAAACCATGTATTCATAATTATGGTAATACTAAACTCAACTTGACTTAGTATTAACACTTTAACTTATCTAAACATTTATTATTGATTTAAGGTAGTTTTTATTAATTTTAGTTTTCTTTTTTAAAAAAATCTGTTAAACACTTATAATAAGACTTAAATTATAAAATAAGTGAATTTCAATATTGATCTTATAACGTGTGGTCCTTATAATTAACTATTCTTCAACTTAATGAAAGGTTGAGTAATTATTCTCAGTGACATTTATCAATATTTGCATGTTTTTATTTTTTATTTTAAACAACTTATATTAATATTAGTATAAAAGATATCAAATACATCCTATAAAGATAATGATCCTAAAAAGATAATGAACAGATATAATAAAAGTATTTTCTTTCACCCACGGGCTACTGTACATAAGAATGGTTCATTTATCCATCTTAAGATCATTTCTCCCTTTTTACCCGGGGCCATCTCCATGAAATATAGGTAATATCTTCTGATTGGTTTTTAAGCTGTAGCATTTGAAGGATTTAGTGAGCTTATTTGTATTTATAATTATTCTTAACCACCATTTGAATTTTGTTAACTGCAGGTTTATTCGCAAGTAGAACTTACGTGGAAGAAAATTTACAGCTAGAAATTCTACTGTTGGTTTAAAATTCAATGTTTATTTCTATCTTATTTAGTGTCTAGTACTGGCTAGTGTTTACAGTTTATAACGTTATTTGTAAAATTAGGCTGTGAATATGGGATTAACAAGTCCTTGTTAATCAAGTTGTATCGATTTTAATGGTTTGTTAATGAAGTTGAATGTTGTAATAAAATTTTAAGCAAATGAAATAATGTTAGTCCATCTATAGTTAAAATATCTTGATATGTAAAAACATTCAGGTAATTTGACCTTAAATTTCTAAGGAGGTAATTTTCTATAAAAATGTAAATCATAATGCATTATGATTTATGTTTTGCTAAATCTTCTATGTTGTGGAATTTAAATAATTGTAGAACACCTTCCATGTTTGTAAATTATTTAAGTTTAAAAATCCTTATAAGAACCAGAGATTTGAAATGGCTTTATAACAGAAACAATAAACAAAGAGAGAATTGTAATACCAACACAGCACGTTATCAACTTCTGACTGAGTTATCCTCCATACATGGCCATACACTCTCGCGAAAATCAGTAGGAAAACTCTCATGTAAATTGTAATAAGGCTCAACAGTGGATTCATAAAACTCTTCTGATTGGATTTAAATATTCTTCATTGATAAGGGAACTTTTAAAGGAAGTCTAAAAAATAAAACTCTTTGAAAGGATATTTGTGGTGTATGAAGGAAAGACCAATCACAAGTTGTTAACCGTATTGTATTAGTATATGAATTCTGACTTGTGCTACTGAGTTTTCTGATCCTTGGTAAAACAAGGAAACAAAACGAGATTAAATTGCAACAATATTTCCCAGAAATGGCAATATTTCCCAAAAATGGTTACTGCAAGACAACACTTCTCTTCTGATTGTCGGCTGCATCTTGTGGACACCACTTCACTTCATCGACGCCATCTGATTCTAAATAGTACTGTTTTTTTGGTAGACTGATTCTATGTGATATTAAACTATACATAAACTACTTCAGCAACTTAGTTTTTTAATGCTTGTCTACACTTGCGATAAAAAACTTTTACATGACATATGATTTTTAAAGAAATTAGGGAAAAAGGTATACCACTACCTTAGACTTTTACCTTAATGAAAAAAACTAACTTTAATTTTTAGAAAAAATAAATTCTTTGACTTATAAATCTTTTTGTAAGAAAGAAAATCCAAACTTACTCTAAAAGTAATAAGTATGAATTTTATCTATTTTGTAATATATTTCAAAATATCATTAATAATTAATTATATATATGTACTAGTTATG
This sequence comes from Hylodesmum podocarpum, assembly GCA_026586105.1. NCBI lineage: Eukaryota > Viridiplantae > Streptophyta > Magnoliopsida > Fabales > Fabaceae > Hylodesmum > Hylodesmum podocarpum. The sequence continues at coordinate 1,063,624 of JALJEV010000493.1, read as the reverse complement.
TTGTTGAAGAAACTAATGAATGCATTTTCCATGAAGAGAAGTATTAATTGCAGGAGAATCGCCAGGCAAATCTCCTATGGCAGATTACAAACTAAGAAAACTTCTAATATATATATATATGAGAATAATAGCACAGTGATTATACTACGAAGACTTTAGTGTGGGGTCTGCAAAGTATGAACCATAAGACTTTCATGTACAGTCCACGTATTTGTGAAATAAAGCAGTAATTTAATTTTTCTTACTTCCGTAATAACAACCATAGATTTGAAATGTCTTTTTAACAGAAACAATAAACAAAGAGAGAATTAACTTCTGACTTTATGCCAACACAGCACGTTATCAACTTCTGACTGAGTTATGAGTTATGCTTCAGACATGGCCATTCACTTTCGCGAAAATCAATAGGAAAACTCTACATGAGTTTCTGTATGCACTGCACCTTCGTTGATATAATATTCTATCAATGTTGAGAGTCATGTATGCATTGACCCTACGTGATTTTCTTTCACGGGAAGTAATGGTGTAAACTGTTATTTAAAATATATGAAAATATAAACTAAAAAGAATAACAAGTAATGATGTAATGAGATTTGGGAATTTATTTCACAAATAATCAGTCAAGAAAGTAACGTATTAGAAATCCATAAACAGATTATATCATATCCGTGCTCGTGATCATATTCTAATTTCAATGTACCGAGAACAGAGATGACACAAAACTACATAATTAAGGCTAATATTAACAGAGATCACGAATGAGCTTATATAACCAACTTTCTTAAGCACTGTTATTCAATGATCTGTTATTTTACAACGGTTATATAAGCACTGTTATATGCATCTCATATTACCAACTTTCTATATTTACTTAGAAACATTTCTTTGTACAGGTTGAAATTTTAATGTTGAAATATATAAACCTTAGATTTGTGTTAAAGGGTGGAGATTGAAAATAAATCTTTTAAACTTATTTTTAGAATAATTTGAACCCTTCTACTTTTAAATATATTATAAACTATTTTATTTATTTTACTAAAGAAATATTTTGTAGATCATAAGGTCAATGTAATGATAAATGTTAGGGTAGTAGTATATGTAATCTTAAAATTAATATTCAATATCTATGTATGAACATATAGTTTAATATTACGTAGAATCAACCTGCCCAAGATTAACAAATACAATATATCTAAATTAAAACACATGGAAAATGGGAAAGCAAGTGTAGTTTACTTATTTTATTCTTATATCAGGGGAATTCATGATCTTCTACTGTATCAGTGATTGGAATGATGATAAAGAATTTTCAAATTAGAACACATGTGGAATAGAAATGTAATGGGTTGTGGGAGCATATGTACAAAGAACAGTATCATGTGTAAAGCATGCAAAGTCAAGGAAAGAAAGAAGTTACCTCAAACCACATTAACTCGAGACACATTTGGAATGCTGCACCAGAAACTAATTGAAGTTGATCTGCTGGGGCTAAATATGCAGCCAAATGCAACAAAGTGTTGTTTTTAGTTTCATTTTCGTCCACAATATATTTTGCAATAATATCCTTATCAGACCCTTTTTCGTGCACGAGATTGAAGATGCTAGCATGGCGATGCAAAACTGCTGTGTGAATTATACTTTGGTTTTTGTTGTCCACTTCCCATATCAAGCTAGGGCGAGCACTAATTAGCATTGATTTATAATATCATCAATTGGCTCCGTCATGGATTCGGTGAATGCGTGGTGAAGAATTGTGTCCCAAAGTTCATTAACCAATTGAAGATGCATGTCTTGTTTCCTGCCTGCGACACAAAATTGACATTTGCATGTGTAATTTTCATGCCTGCAAACACAATAAAAATTCAAGAGTCTAATTTTTCCTACCGGGAATTTGATGCTCTGGAAGATGACAACAACCATCCAAAGGCTTCTGAATTTGAGCCAAGATATGCAAAGCTGTGTCCTCTTTCGAATAACGTGCATAAGCTAGCTGTCTGAAAAACATTTTGATCAATATATATTTTAAACTTAATGTGTTGGGGATTTTCAAGCTTTGTCAATAGTTTATCTACAAAGTGAGGATAGTTTGCACCAGCAGCAACATGTAGCAGTGTAGACCAACCGGTTGCTATTGCAGCGTGCTTGAGTCTATCATCGTTGTTCAAGATGTTTTCTGCTGCTTCCCAATTACCTTCTAAAGCATGCTTGAGAAGGGGCACACATAGCCTATGAAAATCGTGCATTGCATCCCCTGATACAAAGCTAACGTTTTATTACATTCTTGTTCAACGTGGTATTTAATTCGAGAAATTATTTTTTATTTTTTATTAATAGTGTCTCCTTATTTTTACCTATTTTAAGAATATTTTTACAAAAAATTAGGGAATACATGTTTATTGTTTGTATTTGTATATAAAAAATGTATTTAAATTTTCATAACTTAATCCATACAATATTTGACTAATTAAGTTTTGTTTAATATCTTTATTCTAAATGAATTTAATTTTTTTTAATGTGTATATATATATATATATATATATATATATATATATATATTTAATAATTATATACACTTTATTATTATCGTTAATAGTTAATCTTTGTAAAATTATATTTGTGTTACTTATGTTCAGATAAAGTATATTCTTGACAGTTGTTTTTATTTATTCATAACTGTAAAGAATAAAACTTACAACGTTTTTTATATACAGATTAAAATTTAAAATAACTATGGAGATCATCTAAATATTTTAGTGTAATTATATTTTTGTACTTATTATGAATTAATAGAAATGATTATATTTAGATGTAATCACTAAAATTTATAAAAACTATAATAGTAAAATGAAAACACTCATGTATTCACTCTATCAAAATACTTATTATTTTTTTTTAATTCTATCATCATATCATATCTATTATTCACTCTATCATCATACAAACACTTATAATAGTTACACTTAATTTTATTTTTGGTAAAATATAATTTTTCCCTCTTATTTTAAATTTCAGTTTTTAGTCTCTTTATTTTTATTTCTAGTTTACTAATTTTAATCGTGAAATCATCTTAATTTTGATAATTACAAAACAGACGGATGTATGAACAGATATAGAGGGAACAATGATTGCACTCTCAAAACATAAGATGTTCCAAACGCAAGGTTCAAGTCGTCATGCTTCAAGGCAACCTCATCAGACGAAGAACTTTCAAAGACCAGACAAAGAGCGCGTCCCAACTTTAAGTCATGTGCTCAAGAGTGAAGATTTGAAGACTGAAGTTGAAGACGAAGATAGAAGACAAACGAATGAATTCAACACACAACTCTTCTATTTGTTCATTCGTCTATCTGTTTAATGAAGTCCAAGACGCCGAGTAACACATGCATTCATTTTAAATAAAACCGTTACTCAGAAGGTTCTATAGGTGGAAAGAGATTTCAAAATAAACCTCTGCAACACGAAAATCAGTTGTACGTTTTGGTGAAATCTCTGAGATTATCAAGTCAAAGGCAGATCTCACGCTGACATCCACTAACTTTACATTAAATGTTTTGATTGCTCACTCTGCTAGATGTGAAAGTACTCAAGTCAAGGACTAACATTAACATCTATAGTCTAACTGATACTTCACAAGAATGCCTATAAAAGGACTTCATCCCTGCGAGTTCAACTTGGCAAACTACTCTGATTAAGACTATATTCTTATAATCACTCAAGCTCTCAAATTACAAGTTTGCTCGCCACAAACTTAGAATAGAATTCACATTGTATAATCCCTATTTGCGTAGAGGATATTTTCTATTTAATCTTAACTGTAAACTATTGTTGTGGTAATCTATAGCCTGAGGAGGTTAAGTATTTAAAGAATACCTTGAGTTTAGCCTGAGGAGACTGGGGTCCAAAGAATACATATTTTAGTCTGAGGAGGCTAAGTGTTGAAAGAATACCTTAGTTAGCCTCTGGAGGCTGTGTTCAAAGAATACCTAGGTTTAGTCTGCGGAAGCTGGGGTCAAAGAATACCGCTTTAGTCCGAGAAGGCTATGCTCAAATAATATATGTATTTTAGCCATGAGTGGCTGGGTTCAAAGAATACTCTTAGTAAAACCTCAACAAGTTGTTGAGTAACTGAACGTAATTTTGAATAGACGAACAAATATAAAAATATTATTGTTTTGATTATTTTTATCTGCTTACTAACTGGGAATAATAACTTAAACTACATTCTTACTTAAAATCAATCTTTGGAGTATGAATTTAAGTTTGTGTCTGATCTAAACATTTTAATACAGACGCAAAACACTTTGAAAAATTTTTAATTAAGAAATACAATTTAAACTCACTTCTTGTATAATTTAATTAAATTTTTTCTTTCTCAAAAGGTGTGTATGTATGTGTGGTGGGTTTGCAATTCTTGTCCGTATCTTGTCTCTCTCTAACCTCTATCTATCTATCTAAGAATTGAGACAACCCGTGCCCTACGGTAACTTGCTGTTGTGACAACACACTGCACTCTTTGTCATTTATGCATTTGTTTTCTTCACATATTCCAAAGATAAATAACTCTCAATTCTTGTCGCTTGTTTTTTCATATTCACTTCTTCAAATAACTCGGAAGAGAGAGAGATGGATTAAAAATCAAACTTTTGAAAAACATAAGAGATAAAAACATATTTTACCCTATATTTTTTCTTTGTTTTATGTCATCTCTGCATCGGGTATCCATGCATGCATTATTTTCTAACGCTTTAACCTAGATATGATGGAGTAAATTAGAGAGAGTACCGTACTTGTCTCCTCTAAAAAGCAAAGATCGGGAGTATTTGAAGAGTTGGGGACCTGTCGTTGAGGACTTGGAGAGTTCATAACTTCCATTTCCCTATCAAACCAAACATTATTTGCAAAAGCTGTAAAATGTATACTCATTACATTATTTGAGAAATTCTATTAGTAAAATAAACATATGCAATAATTCATTTGACTAAATAAGAGACAAGTGAAAACAAACAGGAAAAAATTTGTGGAATAAGATATAAATTGTTTTACATGAACATTTGTTCATAGTCAGCATGTTTTTGTATCTGTGGAACCTACATTCGTATTTCTTTCTGATATTCATTAAGAGATACATGTAACATGTTCTTGTACATGCAACCGTAAATGTTACATGAGAAACTTTTTATATACATAATATTTATCGTTGTAACTATTTAATGAGAAAACATTTATCACACTCAAATTCTATATACTCTCAACCTTCTTCTAACTACACATTTCATTTGAAATTCTCATATCATACCATTTGAAATTCCCATATCATACCCTCAAGTAATATACTATAACATATGATACTATTAGATGATAGATATAAGATAATACAGTGAGTCACATTTCAACAAAAATAATCTACTATTTCATTTTGATTTGTTAAGAATTCTATCAAAAAAATTATTTTATCTAGTTCTATTTACTAAAATTTCATCAAATTTATTTGTTAATCATTTCTCATGAGTAGGTGTTAATTTGTCCACTAAAATCAAATTTATTTTTCTTATATTGATAAATTAATAAAATATCATGTTTATTAATATATTATATTTTATTAATAAACCTTAAGTCCCTCAAATTGGTGTGAAATATTTCCATATTTTCTAATTACTTTTTGAATTTTCAATTTAAAAGTTTGAATATAAAAAGTATCTCAAATTAATTTTGATCCAATAAACATTTAATAAGTAATCTATTAGATTTTGAAAAAAAATAAAAGATAAATTATAATCATCTAAAAAATCAAAATTAATTTCTTATACATGAAAATAGTAGATTTAATTAGGTAATATAATCACACGTTGATATGTGATAAAGAAGAAATTTTAAGAGTAATGTGACTTCTTAAAACAACTCACATTTTTTTTATTCTTGCATAAGAAACTTATTAATACTAAATAAACATCCTCTGGATATGGTCTATATTTTTCTTTTAATCTTGATCTTTAAGCAGGTACGATATTTTTTAATCAAAGTATATATAAAATGATCTATGTATATAATCATTTCATTTAATTTTAAAGAGAAAAAATAGTTATATATATATAGAGAGAGAGAATATGAGACGGGAGGGAATAGAGTAAGATAAAATAAAAATATCTAGATTAAAACAAAATATAAAATAATAACAGTCATACCATATTTACTAATTATATTTTGCTCTACCAACTTAATAAAAGTAAAAATAATATTATTGAGAGTTCTCGAGATTTATAAACAGTCTACCACACTTAAAAAAATTAATTCACTGTATTAATAAATATCATTCTTTCAAAATTACCACATTAAAGATCAGTCAAAAAACTTTATAAAGAAACTTTTACATGGATATAACTCCATTCACGAGCACCTTAATCAGGATAAAGCATTCTCAAATATATACACACTTTCAAAATACATGTAATTTTTTGAGTCTTAATTTTTATAACAAACCAATACAAATATGATCTACTACTTTTATTGAATCCTCTGCAATTGATAATTTCTTAGTTTTGAAATAATATTACTTAATTTAGTGATACAGTAAATTGATTTTCTAATATTATAGACTGATTATATGTCTTTATCATCATACATACTTTAATAAACTTACTCGGCCAAAACAAAACTATTTAAAAATTTAATATATAAAAATAAATTCTTCAAGTTTGTCTCTCTCTATCTAACCTCTATCTATCTCTAACCTCTTTTTTAAATTATTTATTTTACTACATTACAAAAACATATGCAGTAGTAGTATAAATTCTCAAGATCGAATTATACTTGCTTTACCACAGAAAATCCAGGGAAAGTTCTGTAGTCCTATGTATGTCATAGTATTCTTGAAAGTTTTAGTGCTGTTAATTAATTTTGTATTTTTGGTTTTAGGTGGCTCGACATTGCAGATCCCTAGTTCTACATTTCTCTTACTACAATGGGGATGTTATCGATTATTATTAAGAAAAATATTTGGTAGACAACTGCAATACACAAACAACCAGACAACCAGTTATGAAATGTGAAGAGAGAGAAATACGTATACGTATAAAGTGTAAAGAGAGAAATAGAGTAGGTTGACTGCGTATTGCAGTTGTTAGCGTAGTAAAGTTATATTATTAATAACTTCTTATGTTATTAAATGACATTTTTTCAAATCTTAAACAGATAATTATAAAATATTGTGTAAAGAAAATACTTAAAAACAAAGTCAGATTCTGTAAAAAAAATATCATTTAGTAATATAAGAAATTAACTTTTTAAATACGATAAAGTGATTGATTATAAATCCTACAGATTGAGTTGTCCTTTTTAGTTTTCTTTTTCAGCTGAAATGACGACAGAAGACTTGGTGACAATATTAAAAAGCCATAGTGGAAGAAAAGAATAAAAAAGATGTCCTTGTAGTATTTTCCAAGCACCTTCTTTCTAGTCTATCTTTTAAATCTCTACTTTCTTCACTTAACACCACGGCACCACCACTCCATCGGCGTCTTCTTCTCCAGGTTTGTATTTCTCCAACCTTGCTTGCTTAACTGGGCTTTGCTTAACTGGGCTGCATATTTAGCCCCAGCAGATCAACTTCAATTAGTTTCTGGTGCAGCATTCCAAATGTGCCTCGAGTTAATCTGGTTTGAGGTAACTTCTTTCTTTCCTTGACTTTGCATGCTTTACACATGATACTGTTCTTTGTACATATGCTCCCACAACCCATTACATTTCTATTCCACATGTGTTCTAATTTTAAAATTCTTTATCATCATTCCAATCATAGATACACAGGTAGAAATGAATTCCCCTGATATAAGAATAAAATATGTAAATTACACTTGCTTTCCCATTTTCCATGTGTTTTAATTTAGATATCTTGGCGCTACTTTTAAACTCCTTTGTAATATTTTTCAAATTTAAGGGAGTCATTGTGATGCATAGTGGAATGTCAATATAAAATTTTATATAAAAATAAAAGAAGCATATGATATTTATGATATCTCATAAAAAATAAAGAAAGTGTTTTGGTAAATTTTACTCTAAAATATACTTTACTCCATTTTCAACTTATCCCACATATATTTTTATCAATAAATTCTCCAAATTTTAGGTTAGAGTGAACAATTAATTAGGGATAGTTAAATCTAAAGTTGTACTAGAACCAACTAAGGATCTATGTTTCGTGATATAAAGTATAATGAATTCAGAAAAAAAAAACAAATATAAAAGATAAAACTAAGAAAGTGTCAAATTTAGAGTAACGATTACTTCATGAGATACAATGTATGAATTAGTGGCGACATACAATTTAATCCATTTATTCAGTTTACTGGATGGACACGAGTCATTAAGAATAGATCTTAAGCTCTTTGATGTTTGAAATGGCGAGCGTATATGTTGAACTTCATTTTACAGAAATATATTTAAAAGTATACAATAGGTGTTTGCTATTAAACAATTTCTGGATTGATTGATCAGTTTAGAATTTACATTTTGGACCCATCATAAACTGATTAATTGTTTATGTTTGACACATACATTATATTTAAATTCAAAATATAGTCAATCTCACCATTTCTCATCCAATACTATTAGAATTTGTGCCTATGAATTCATTTCTTACTATGCATAAACTTGAGATTAATTTATTGCCCAAAGTCAATCATACCAACAATTCTTAACATACGTAATGCGACAGGAAGTGAAGAAGATAATGTCACCCTCATATATAAATTTCAAAAACTCTGCTCGCTTAACTGCTCAAGAATTATTCACAAAGGAGCATAAAGGATTGCGGAAAGAAGCAGAGGAATGGATGAAACGCACTGCTGAGTTTTGTATAATTGTTTCAACCGTTATTACTGCAGGAGTATTCTCTGCTGCAATTAATATACCAGGTGGTATTGATGATGGCACAAACAAACCAAATTACTTGGACAAAACATCGTTCTTGGTATTTTCAGTATCAGATGCTGCTGCATTCATCTCATCTGCGATTGCAACATTAATATTCTTGTCTATTCTTATCTCACGTTATGCAGAGCATGACTTTCACAGGAAACTTCCTTTGATGCTGATATCAGGATTGATAATGTTCTTCATCTCCATAGTATGCATGATGGTAGCATTTACTAGTTCCTTCATTATAACATACACATATGGTTTGAAGTGGGTTCCTATTTTCATTTTAACATGTTCCTGTCTTCCAGTACTTCTATCCATAGTTCTGCAATATTCATATCTTCCGCTCAACCTTCTGTTGTAGGAATCGGTTTAAGCCAAGAAAACGTTTGATTACCTTCTAGAGAAGTAGAAGCATTGTAATCAACAATCATATATATTTAATTTGTTTAAGATGTAATCCATTATATATTTTGACTTAAAAACTAATATTGAATGTTTAATCTTTTGTACCATTATGTGTTGAAATGAGTCTTTGTGTGTTTGTTATTTGGGATAAGACTGTAAATAGAAACATTGTCACGGTGATCGATGTGAATTATTTGTGATGTGGTTTGGTATCAAAACCAAATCAAATGGGGGTATAAGGGTGGCTTTTTAATTTAGAAATGAATTGTTTTGTAATGATTAATGTGGTAATAACTCATAGTTATGTGCTTGTTTGATTTTCCGGTTTAACGATACATCTTGTGCTTTATGCTGTTTATTAATAAGAATTTATGTTTATTTTTATTGAAAATAATTGATATATAGTGTTACTTCAATATAAATCAATTAAATCTTAAGTTTACTTATTTTAATTAATTAATTTAATATGTTAGACAAATGGTGACCAATTCAAATATGGGTGAATTAGATTTCAAAATAGTTTTCAAACTTGACTAGCGAGGACGTACTCCATTTTGTGTTAAGAAAATGTTAAAAATAATATTCAATGATAATTAAATTCTATGATTTCTTATAATTAAGATCAACCAAGTTATATAATCCCAAATTACCTAAAACAAGGTGTTATATCTTTGGGCAAATTCTATCATAAATCGTTACACTATGTAGTTCACGCGTGGAAAAATTAAATAAAATATTATTTAACCATTGGATTGGATTTTTTTTAACGACACTGCTTCATGTTGTTGCAGGCACAAACCATTATCACTTTGTTGAGGAGTTTCTGAAACATTAGACACATCAAACATTGTTTTGATATGTCTAATGTGGTATCTTGTACCACAATGGCGGAAATAATATATGTCTAGTGTGTTTGTTATTTGGGATAACATTGTCAATAAAAACATTGTCACGTAATTAAAGTGTATTATTTGTAAAGTGGTTTGGTTCAACTTTCATTTGAATGGAGAGGATATTCAGAACCGAATCAATTGTCTTCTTTTTGTTATTTTGGAAATTGACATATAGTTTTACTTTTAATTGGATATATAGTTAAATCTTAATTGATTTTTTTTTCTAGTTGACTAGTTTTAGTATGTTAGATAAATGGTGACCAAATAAAAAAAAGGTTGAATTAGATTTCAGAATAACCTTTTTAAATTTAATTTCTGAGTACTCAGTTTTGTGTTTGAATGAAATTATTTTATTTTATTTTATTGTATACGTTGGTCTCAAACAGAGTCCCAAACTCCTTTATTGCATGAGGTTAAGTGAGCTTAATCAGAGTTAATTTTTAATAGAGAAACAAAAAACAAAAAAATGGAAAAGCAATATTCATGTGATCACATTGGCCCAATCTACGGACAAAAGAAAATGTACTTTATAACCAATCCAAAGGACTAAATTTTGAAAAAATATTACATGATTTTATCGAAAAGTCGAAGATCTTAATTATAATCCAAGTTAAGTTGATCAAAAAAGTGTTTGTAAGATGCTTATAAAATAAGTCTCTATATTTTCTGATGAAAACCCTAACTATTCCTTAGGTGAAATAAATTAATCAGAAACATACATTGCAGTTAAAATCTAATAAAAGTATGACAGTAATACTTGCAGTACAATCAACATATTTGGGAACTAAAATAGTATTTTTTTTTTATTTTCACTCAATTTTAAAATATTTTTTAAAACATATTTTCAAAAAATATTAACAAAACACAGTTTCTCCTTTATTTTATATTTTAAGTAGAAAAAAATAACGAACAAAAGATTAGAAACTCAATGTTATATTTATGGAAGTTTGAATTGTTACACCAACACAGCACGTTATTGATCAACTTCTGAGTGACTCAGTGATCCTTCAAACATGGCCACACATTTCCATGATCAACCAGTGAAAAACATTAGAAATTTAATCTGAATTTAAATTACCACGACTCAACTCAGCCATTCAAACTTTCAAACCATATCTACTCTGTTTCGACAAAATCCCTTCTAATGTTAATGTCCACCGAAATTAGAAGTACATTTCATACCAACCACACTTGAACGAAACTAGTGTTCAGATCTTATCACATAATTCTTATTCCTTCACAATTTTTCTGTAGAAATTTGTGGGTTGGGTCTAATTCAACCCCACAAAACCGGCTTGTGAAGTGAGGTTTGTCCCCCTCTTATATATATGCAATAGGTCCCATCACTAGATGATGTGAGACTTCACATCCCTCCAATATTAGACTTTCAACATTCTCAACTTCTTTATTTTATTTCTTTTTTCTTTTGTTTGCTCCAACATTTGAAAAATCACAATGATGTGACATTTATTTAATGTTATCACATCACCATTTAATGTCACATGTATCATATCAAAGTGATATGACATTTAAATCATATTATTACTTAAATTTTATATAAAAAGTAAGATAGAGGGGAATCTATGTTAGACTACGCTTAGCAGAAAGAACAAATTAAGTATAAAATATATGTCTTCAAACCCTGTAAATATTATCAACCTTCCTAGACCATTGTTACTTGCAAGATTGGTCGAGTAGGTTAGCGCCCCACATGCCTCCAATTTTATGGCCGGCCATAGCAGCCTGGCAGGTGTTCTAAGGCCGCTTGTACACTCCATTTGGTCAACTCAATAAAATATAAATACTACAACCTCAGAAAGTATGTATAAACTCTTATTCACTCTCAAGTCTTTACTATATACTTAACTTACTCAAATATTCACCAAAACATTTACTGATTTAAACATTGAAGAATGTTTTACAGGCATCACCCTCTTTGTCTGAAGAAGTATTATGTTTCTCTTGAGGTACGAGCATCATCATTCATCCGGGGACCATTCCCCAATTCTTCCCACATTAGCAGCACAGCGATGGATCCCAATAATAACAAATAAAAAACTAAAACAACAGTCAACAATTAAAAGAATTCAGAGAGGTTTTCTTTAATCTTTCCGATTGGACAAGAGATTAACGTGCAAAGGGATTGAGAATTCTTTTCCTTGAAAATAAAAATCTATGTTTTGTACCTTAAACAACACAATAGAGAATATCTTATAAATATGCTATAAATATACGGTGATGACATTGATTCTATGTAATTAAGATTAAACGATGAAAATCATCCACAATTTCATGCATCAAAATTGTTGGTTCTAGGGAATAATAAACAAAAAGAGTAATTAAAAATATTAAAAGGAGAGAATATATAAACTTGAAAGAGACAAGTCGTGTTGAATACTTAATTTTATTCAGCTGTCAAATATAATATTTATAACGGTTGTAGTGAGAGAAAAAAAGATTTGCTATTAAAATTTAGGAACCACTACAACACAAATTGGTATTGGCTCCTAAAGTCTAAGAAATATTACAACACTATCTGATACTTATTCTTAAAATTTAGGAATCACTACAATACTAATTGACTAAATTACAAGATTGGGTTAAATTCAATTTAGGGATACACGAGGGTTGAACTCCATTTAACCTCAATTCACTCACTATTCAATTATTAATATGATATTATTTAGTTTATTCTCAAATATTTTAAATAGAAGAGCCTAAATTATATGTTTAAACTTTCAATATATATCTTGGCAAGTTCAAAATAAATTACTACTGTTAATGTGAAAAGCTCTATTATGGAGACTTAATGAGTATTAACCAATACCTAGTGCTAACTTTGATTAAGTGTTCTCTTTTAGTTCGAGGTTTCAAGAAAATTTACCAAATTTGATTAAATCTTGATTTAATCATGAACTAATCAAGTTCATAAAGCATTAAATGAGAAAAGAAAGAAATAGATTGAATAACATAATATTAAAGGTAGAAAATTTACATAAATTTAGTTTTGCTACATCCAACACCAATAAGAAAGGAATTAGTTACATGTACTTAATGAAAAAACCATTTCAATTTGATTTAGATAATTTGGAACCCTCAAGCTTGGCGTTCTTGCTTCCTTTATTAACTAGGTTTTTAGTTTGTATCCAATTTCTTTTTTTCTCCCATTTTAAAGCAATTAATATTTGATTTATATTAAGTCTAATGTGGCCTCACACTTAAGCATATAAACACTTGTTTAAGTAAGTAGATCTTAAGATGATTCTTCATCGAAAGGTTTCACTTAAACAAAATGAGTACTCGCTTAAGCAAGTAGATTTTGAGATGATTCTTTATTGTAAGTTTCTTTAAAGTGGGATGAACACTTATTTGAGCGAGCATATCTTTTGAGCTGATTCTTCATTGAGAGATATCGCTTAATCGAGATGACCACTCGCTGAAACAAGCAGATTTCATGTAAGGTAATTCTTTATTAAAAAGCTTGTATAAGTGAAAGCTCAAACGAAAAGATCCTGAGACATGTTTCTTCTATAGATTTTCACAACTTTGATTATCCTAATATTACTCTTACAAAAATTGATCAAAGTCTTCAAACATATCTAAATTTCTTCCTAAACCCTGTAATCTCAATGAAAGTTGATTAAAATGGCTTAATTTTAAAAATTGAGTGGATAATTGCATTCATTTGAATTAAAATTTTAATGTTTTTATTTAACTATCAAAACACCCTAAATTTAAGATTTATTTGTCCTTAAACAATTATCATTGACAATCTTGACAATCAACAACTTTCGGTGCACAACCAATTAGTTTTCACAAAACATAATTATTTTTTACTTTTCATTAACCGATTCATGATTTAATGTCAATAGTTCAGAAATTCATGCAAATGCAAATATTTGTCAAAGAGTAAAAATCATGATAAGTAATGAGATATGTAGAATCTGACTTTACTTACCCTTACAAAAGTATTCTACTCTGTCTTTTTAAGTATAGCCTAATTAGTATAATATTTTGGTAAATATTATACTAATTAAGTTACACTAATTCCGATGAGTTTTCGTGACGTATGAATCAAAACCACCTAATTTTGGTAAATAATAATAACAAAGTATTATCATAAATTAAATTTCACATGGTTTTAAAAAATTTGTATACAACCAATAGAACACATAAAATATCACTGCAAAATCATAAAATCGCTTAAATTTAGTTACTGAAATTCTATAATTTTTAATTTATTGTTTGAATTAAAATATAATTAATTAATTAATATATTTTTTATAAAATATAAAAACAGTAACAAGTTATCTATGGATTTACCCAGATTCAATGAAATCGGATGAGGATGATGAGGATGGGATGAGTTTTAAGGCATCACGTAACTTTTGTGTATTTCATGATTTTATCATTTATGTATATAATGTTTAAAAATATCCTTTAAATTTTAAGAAGTTAATTTCATTTTTTTATGTTTAACCATAAACATTTACTTTTTAATGGGGATATACGTGATATCCGTTAAAATTTTTAAAAGATGCATTTTAATACATTAAATTTTTAAATAATTTTTTAATACATTAAATTTACAAAAACATATGCAATAGTAGTATAAATTCTCAATATCGAATTATACTTACTTTACCACGTAGAAAATCCAGGAAACGTTCTCTATCCTGTGTATCTCATAGTATCCTCGAAAGTTTTAGTGCTGTTAAATAAATTTATATTATAGTTTTTAGGTGACTAGACATTACAGATCATTAGTATTTAGAGATATAACTTGAATAAATTTATATTTTAATTTTTAGGTGGCTCGATAATGTAATTTATTAATAATTAAAAATATGACATATTATATGATCACTAATATTTAAAAATATGATCTGAATATAAGTTAAATATAAATCTCACGTTATACATTTAAATTAAGTTAAATTCAATCTATATTAAAATCAGCTTATAATTTGAAGGTGGATCTTATTGTTAGGGGACTTAAGACTTCATCCCTCTGAATTTCTTCCTGTATCATAAAGTTAACTTTTTAAATATAAAGTGATTGATTACAAATCGTACAGATTGAGTTGTCCTTTTTTGTTTTCTTTTTCAGCTCAGTTGACTATTGAAAACTTGGGGACAATAATAAAAAGCCATAGTGGAAGAAAAGAATAGAAAAGATGTCCTTGTAGTATTTTCCAAGCACCTTCTTTCTAGTCTATCTTTTAAATCTTACTTTCTTCACTTAACACCACGGCACCACCACACCATCGGCGTCTTCTTCTCCAGGTTTGTATTTCTCCAACCTTGCTTGCTTAACTGGGCTTTGTTTAATTTTTTTTTCTAGTAGAAATACATGCATCTCCATTTCATGGAGATTTCACTGTCAAAGATGAATATGATGTTTTAAGTGTACGATGAATAGATACTATTCTCATATTACAAGTGAGTGTTTGATAGAGTTAGTTATATTTATAAGTTACATTTCTAACACGGTGTTAAAATTTATAAAATTATTTATTATTGTTGTTGAATTTATTCTGTCAATAGTATTAGGCATTACTCGATTATCTTCTGTTCAGTCTCAACGTTCGGAATGACCGGGATGAGTTAGGCTTAAGTTTCTATATCCAAGTTTTTCTCCTTTTTTAGTTCACTTAATTCTATCAAAAACCCAACCAGATCTGCTGGACTTCTCCTTTCCTATTGCACCTCAATCAAGAAAGATCCCAACCAATCTATGAATTTCACTTTTCCTTACGATTTTGAAATATTTCTTTTTTAATTTGATCATTTTTTTTTTTTTGCAGCCAAGACAATGGAAGGTAGAAGCAAAAGTTGTGGTCAAAAAATCTATTTCAGGTACGAACGATAAAATTTCTTCATTAATTTAAAATTTCAGCCACAAGATAGGAAGCATGAGTGGGTTGTACTGTGTCCCTACCACGTTTTCTTTTCTTACATATATATTCTTTCTAGGTACATTATTGTACTGTTCTCGTTTATTTCACTTTTGTTTTTCTTCACGAGGTAAGTTTTGAGGTTTCCTCTTGGTGTTTTTAAGCGAACCATTAAAATTTTAATAGAATTGTAAGTTGTGTGATGGAATCCGTTAAAAAGTTTAAGAGTTTAATTTCATATATCAAATTTTTAAATAGTTTTGTTTTGGCCGAGTAAGTTTATTAAAGTATGTATGATGATAAAGACATATAATCAGTCTATAATATTAGAAAATCAATTTACTGTATCACTAAATTTAGTACTATTATTTCAAAACTAAGAAATTATCAATTACCGAGGATTCAATAAATAACTTGAAGTAGTAGATCATATTTGTATTGGTTTGCTATAAAAATTAAGACTCAACAAATTACATGTATTTTGAAAGTGTATATATTTCAGAAGAAAAATATTTGATAGACAACTGCAATACGTAGATAACCAGACAATCAGTTATAAAATGTGAATAAAATAATGCTTATCTTAATTAAGGTGCTCGTGAATGGAGTTATATCCATGTAAAAGTTTCTTTATAAAGTTTTTTTTAACTGATCTTTAATGTGGTAATTTTGAAAGAATGATATTTATTAATACAGTGAATTGATTTTTTTAGTGTGGTAGGCTGTTTGTAAATCTTGAGAACTCACAATAATATTATTTTTACTTTTATTAAGTTGGTAGAGCAAAATATAATTAGTAAATATGGTATGACTGTTATTATTTTATATTTTGTTTTAATCTAGATATTTTTATTTTATCTTACTCTATTCCCTCCTGTCTCATATTCTCTCTATCTGTCTATCTATATATATAACTATTTTTTCTCTTTAAAATTAAATGAAATGATTATATACATAGATCATTTTATACTTTGATTAAAAAATATCGTACCTGCTTAAAGATCAAGATTAAAAGAAAAATATAGACCATATCCAGAGGATGTTTATTTAGTATTAATAAGTTTCTTATGCAAGAATTAAAAAAATGTGAGTTGTTTTAAGAAGTCACATTACTCTTAAAATTTCTTCTTTATCACATATATACTAACGTGTGATTATATTACCTAATCAAATCTACTATTTTCATGTATAGGAAATAAATTTTTTCAAAATCTAATAGATTACTTGGTAAATGTTTATTGGATCAAAATTAATTTGAGATACTTTTTATATTCAAAATTTTAAATTGAAAATTCAAAAAGTAATTAGTAAATATGGAAATATGTCACACCAATTTGAGGGACTTAAGTTTTATTAATAAAATATAATATATTAATAAACATAATATTTTATTAATTTATCAATATAAGAAAAAATAAAAAAAACAAAGAGATAAAATATTCTAAAATTAAAAAATAATTAATTTTTAAAAATAAATTTATTTTAGTGGACAAATTAACACCTACCCATGAGAAATGATTAACAAATAAATTTGATGAATTTTTAGTAAATAGAACTAGATAAAATAAATTTTTTGATTGAATTCTTAACAAATCAAAATGAAATAGTGATTACTTTTGTTGAAATGTGACTCACTGTATTATCTTTTATGTATCATCTATTTATATCATATGTTATAATATATTACTTGAGAGATATGATATGGGATTTTCAAATGAAATGGATAGTTAGATGAAGGTTGAGAGTATATAGAATTTGAATCTAATAGTATATGATATAGATATAATCTCATTAAATAGTTATAACTATAAATATCATGGATATAAAAAGTTTCACAGGTAACATTTACGTGTGCGTGTACAATAACATGTTACTTGTATCTCTTAATGAATATCAGAAAGAAATATGAATGTAGGTTCCACAAATACAAGAACATGTTGACTATGAACATTCTGATAATATGAATGTAGGTTCCACAAATACAAGAACATGCTGACTATGAACAAATGTTCATGTAAAACAATTTATATCTTATTCCACAAATTTTTTTCTGTTTGTTTTCACTTGTCTCTTATTTAGTCAAATGAATTATTGCATATGTTTATTTTACTAATAGAATTTCTCAAATAATGTAATGAGTATACAATTTACAGCTTTTGCAAATAATGTTTGGTTTGATAGGGAAATGGAAGTTATGAACTCTCCAAGTCCTCAACCACAGGTCCCCAACTCTTCGAATACTCCCGATCTTTGCTTTTTAGAGGAGACAAGTACGGTACTCTCTCTAATTTACTCCATCATATCTAGGTTAAAGCGTTAGAAAATAATGCATGCATGGATACCCGATGCAGAGATGACATAAAACAAAGAAAAAATAAAGGGTAAAATATGTTTTTATCTCTTATGTTTTTCAAAAGTTTGATTTTTAATCCATCTCTCTCTCTTCCGAGTTATTTGAAGAAGTGAATATGAAAAAACAAGCGACAAGAATTGAGAGTTATTTATCTTTGGAATATGTGAAGAAAACAAATGCATAAATGACAAAGAGTGCAGTGTGTTGTCACAACAGCAAGTTACCGTAGGGCACGGGTTGTCTCAATTCTTAGATAGATAGATAGAGGTTAGAGAGAGACAAGATACGGACAAGAATTGTAAACCCACCACACAGACATGCACACCTTTTGTGAAAGAAAAAATTTGAAAGATAATTATTATATTATTGATAATCAACCGTAAAACGTGAAAAAGAAATAAATAAATTTAAGTATAAGATTGGAAAGGTAAAAAGTGATAAATAATATATTTATGTATAAAATATGAAAGGAGAAATATATATATTAATATTATGTATATATTTTATGAATAAATTAATTGGTTGATTGTGTATTATATTTATTTATTTATTGGTTAAAAAAATTAACTTAATGATTAAATTGGAGCTTGAAGTCAAAATCAAGGAAAATTTTAGTCGAAGAGTAGAATATGTCTCATCGTTACATAGTATATATATAATTACTTGCCAATTAAAATAAAAAACAGTACAAATTTCAAATTTAAAGATTAGGAGAGGTCAACTAAATCAAGAGAGATAATAATGGAAATTTAAAAATCAATGAAAATCATATTTTATCTTTAAAATTGCATTTCAACCACTATGTTCCATTAAAAGCACAACAGATTTCACGACTAAAATTAGTAAACTAGAAATAAAAATAAAGAGACTAAAAACTGAAATTTAAAATAAGAGGGAAAATTATATTTTACCAAAAATAAAATTAAGTGTAACTATTATAAGTGTTTGTATGATGATAGAGTGAATAATAGATATGATATGATGATAGAATTAAAAAAAAAAAGAGTATTTTGATAGAGTGAATACATGAGTGTTTTTATATTAATATTATAGTTTTTATAAAGTTTAGTCATTACATCTAAATATAAACATTTCTATTAATTCATAATAAGTACAAAAATATAATTACTCTAAAATATTTAGATGATCTCCATAGTTATTTTAAATTTTAGTCTGTATATAAAAAACGTTGTAAGTTTTATTCTTTACAGTTATGAATAAATAAAAACCACTGTCAAGAATATACTCTATCTGAACATAAGTAACACAAATATAATTTTACAAAGATTAACTATTACCGATAATAATAAAGTGTATATAATTTTCTCACTTTTTAAACTATCCTTAATCATATTTATTGAATATATATATATATATATATATATATATATATTAAAAAAATTAAATTTATTTCAAGGGACATTTAGAATAAAGATTTTAAACAAAATTTAATTAATTAATATTGCATCCATTAAGTTAAAAAAAAATTTAAATACATTTTTTTATATACAAATACAAACAATAAGCATGTATTTCCCCACCCCAATGAAGCCTCAAACTTAACCAGGACAATTCTAAATAGTTGAACCAATCATGTATTGCAGTAAATAAAGAAAAATGTTGGTTAAAATTATTTTCATAAAAATATTTTTAAAATGGAATGAAAATAAGGAAACATTGTTCATAAAAATTATAAATTAAAAAAAAAATTTAGTATAAAACACTACGTCATAAACATTAACTTTGTTTCAGGGGCAGCAATGGACAATTTTCTTAGGCTATGTGTGCCCCTTCACAAGTATGCTTTAGAAGGTAATTGGGAAGAAGCAGAAAACATCTTGAACAATGATGACAGACTCAAGCACGCTGCAATAACAAGCGGTTGGTCTACAGTGCTACATGTTGCTGCTGGTGCAAACTATCCTCACTTTGTAGATAAACTGTTGAAAAAGCTTGACGATCCCCAACACATTACATTGCAAGATGCCAAGGGAAACACTGCCTTCTGTTTTGCTGCTGCATCTGGTAACATTGAAATTGTTGAGTTAATGATTAATACACATCCAAACCTAGGCTTGCCTGGAATCAGGGGTGGAGGTGGACATACCCCTCTTCAATTTGCTGCGATGCAAGGAAAATGCCACATGGTACGATTTCTATACCAAATGACTATAGCAACATTCCGATACGAGGACTGGAAGAATTTGTTCTTCACTTGTATCTACACTGGCGACTGTGGTAAGCATGCATTTTTAAGTCATGTATTCCAATTTCGTTCAGATTGTATTAAACAAAAAAATAGTGAGTATTCGTTTTAAATATTTTTATAATACTAATAAGTAAATTTAAATTAAGAACTTGGGTTTTGAAAAAATAATAAAAATATTAAATGTTTTCATTTGTTAGAGTTTATGTTTAAGTTTAAAATATATATTGATCAAAATGTTTTTCAGACATGGCCTTAGAAATAGTAAAAGAGAAGAGACAGCTAGCTTATGCACGTGCTTCGAATGAGGACACAGCTTTGCATATCTTGGCTCTAATTCAGAAGCCTTTGGATTGTTGTTGTCATCTTCCAGAGCATCGAATTCCCGGTAGGAAAAATTAGACTCTTGAATTTTTATTGTGTTTGCAGGCATGAAAATTACACATGCAAATGTCAATTTTGTGTCGCAGGCAGGAAACAAGATATGTATCTTCAATTGGTTAATGAACTTTGGGACACAATTCTTCACCACGCATTCACCGAATCCATGACGGAGCCAATTGATGAAATTATAAATCAACCTTTTCAACTATTATTCGATGCTGCAGTAGTTGGTAATTTTGGATTCTTGTCAAAGCTAATTAGTGCTCGCCCTAGCTTGATATGGGAAGTGGACAACAAAAACCAAAGTATAATTCACACAGCAGTTTTTCATCGCCATGCTAGCATCTTCAATCTCGTACACGAAATAGGGTCTGATAAGGATATTATTGCAAAATATCTTGTGGAAGAAAAAGACACTAAAATCAACACTTTGTTGCATTTGGCTGCATATTTAGCCCCAGCAGATCAACTTCAATTAGTTTCTGGTGCTGCATTCCAAATGTGCCTCGAGTTAATCTGGTTTGAGGTAACTTGTTTCTTTCCTTGACCTTGCATGCTTTACACATGGTACTGTTCTTTGTTCATATGTTCCCACAACCCATTACATTTCTATTCCATATGTGTTATAATTTGAAAATTCTTTATCATCATTCCAATCATAGATACACAGGTAGAAGATCATGAATTCCCCTGATATAAGAATAAAATTAGTAAATTACACTTGCTTTCCTATTTTCCATGTGTTTTAATTTAGATATCTTGGCGCTACCTTTAAACTGCTAATTTAGTAATATTTTTCAAATTTAAGGGAGTCATTGTGATGCATAGTGGAATGTCAATATAAATTTTTTCAAATAATTAGAAATTTTATATAAAAATAAAAGAAGCATATGATATTTATGATATCTCATAAAAAATAAAGAAAGTGTTTTGGTGTATTATACTCTAAAATATACTTTACTCCATTTTCAACTTATCCCACATATATTTTTATCAATAAAATCTCCGAATTTTAGGTTAGAGTGAACAATTAATTAGGGATAGTTAAATCTAAAGTTGTACTAAAAAAAATAAAGAACCAACTAAGGATCTATGTTTCGTGATATAAAGTATAATGAATTCAGAAAAAAAAAACATATATAAAAGATAAAACTAAGAAAGTGTTAAATTTAGAGTAACGATTACTTCATGAGATACAATGTATGAATTAGTGGCGACATACAATTTAATCCATTTATTCATTAACCGTTCAATTTACATATCTATAAACCTAAGTTTACTGGATGGACACGAGTCATTAAGAATAGATCTTAAGCTCTTTGATGTTTGAAATGGCGAGCGTATTTGTTGAAACTTCATTTTACAGAAATATATTTGGAAGTATACAATAGGTGTTTGCTATTAAACAATTTCTGGATTGATTGATCAGTTTAGAATTTACATTTTGGACCCATCATAAACTGATTAATTGTTTATGTTTGACACATACATTATATTTAAATTCAAAATATAGTCAATCTCACCATTTCTCATCCAATACTATTAGTATTTGTGCCTATGAATTCATTTCTTACTATGCATAAACTTAAATTTTTTTTATTTTTTTTTGAGGTTTGAGATTAATTGATTGCCCAAAGTCAATCGTACCAACAATTCTTAACATGCGTAATGCGACAGGAAGTGAAGAAGATAATGTCACCATCATATATAAATTTCAGAAACTCTGCTGGCTTCACTGCTCAAGAATTATTCACAAAGGAGCATAAAGGATTGCGGAAAGAAGCAGAGGAATGGATGAAACGCACCGTTGAGTTTTGTATAATTGTTTCAACCGTTATTGCTGCAGGAGTATTCTCTGCTGCAATGAATATACCAGGTGGTATTGATGATGCAACAAACAAACCAAATTACTTGGACAAAACATCGTTCTTGGTACATTCAATATCAGATGCTGCGGCATTCATCTCATCTGCGATAGCAACGTTAATATTCTTGTCTATTCTTATCTCACGTTCTGCAGAGTATGACTTTCACAGGTCACTTCCTTTGAAGCTGATATCAGGATTGATAATGTTCTTCATCTCCATAGTATGCATGATGGTAGCATTTACTAGTTCCTTCATTATAACATACACATATGGTTTGAAGTGGGTTCCTTTTTTCATTTTAACATGTTCCTGTCTTCCAGTACTTCTATTCATAGTTCTGCAATATTCACTATGGCGGGATATCATCCGCTCAACCATCTGTTGTAGGACTCGGTTTAAGCCAAGAAAACGTTTGATTACCTTCTAGAGAAGTAGAGGCATTGTAATCAACAATCATATATATTTGATTTGTTTAAGATGTAATACATTATATATTTTGACTTAAAAACTAATATTGAATGTCTAATCTTTTGTACCATTTTGAGTTGTGCACGTGGCTAGGAGCGCTGGTGTGGGACTGGACATAGGCACATACATGGAAGACATGACTAGTTTAGGGTTATTTGATATTTTTAATGAGTTATTGTAAATCATTGTAAGAACTTTTGAACTTTTTATATTAATCGTTTATCAGTTTAAGTTTTCGTTGCGCATATTCGTCAATATATTAATTGTAAATAATATAACACAAATAATTCTCACGTGAATAACATAACACAGATAATTTAAATGCACAAATAATTCTCACGTAAATAACAAAACACAATTAATTTTCACGTAAATAACATAACATATTAAATAAAGAGGTTTTATTGTCAGTGTTTGTCGACACAATCTTCTTGTTATAACCTTTTTGACCATATTTGCCACATCTTATTTGTCTCTGTAAAGATTTCGTCCAATCCATTTTATTTCTGATTTTTGTCGATTTTGGTCTTCTTTTTCCTCGGATAGTTGCCGAATCAGGAATGAGTTTCCAAGGTTGTTCAATATGTCGCAGAACTTCTTCATTTTCCAAAGGCCACCACTCACCTGAGTATGTGTTCATTATGTACTCAATTTTGTAAACATTATCAACAAACTAATAAAAGTCGATAGAAACATATCTGCACACAGCTATCACGTGTGAACATGGATAATGGAAAGCCTTAAAATGACCGCATTGACAATATCGTTCATTTAGCTTGATTATCCATTTTTTCCCACCATGTTGTGTCCTGGGGTTGAATGTCTCCTCAACTTCAAACCTTGTTTGTTGAAGGTCATATACCCAAACTGTGTGAGTAGCTGCTTCATCTTGATATCTTCAAAGCACTTGTGTGACTTTTGTACAGTAGATTTGGCCGTCTAGATATTCCTGTTGAACTCGACGACCCCTTTCAACACAATACTCTCTATACCTGTTGTATGTGGCCTTAACAAGGGCTGTGATTGGTAGATTTCTGCAACCTTTAAAAACCTTATTAACACATTCAGAGAGATTTGTGGTCATAAATCCGTAGCGACGTCCCTCTTCGTCATAAGCCATACTCCATTTTTTTTTTGACATTCCTTTTGTCCAAGTCCAAACCTCAGGGCTTGTTTCACAAAAATTTTCAAGCTTTCTGTCAAATATATGCTTACAAGGAGTATACCCTATAATATAAAATGGTAGTAAAAAGTTATTCTACTATTCAATATTATTAACAAAAAATGGAAGCATTTTGAAACAAATTTTCATACCTAATTTAACCAACATGCTCTTCAGTCTCTGGTTCTTGAATCTGTGATTGAAATTGGACGCAATGTGTCTAATACAATACACATGATATGCATACGGTCGACTCCAACCATTTTGTTCATTTCAATGGCCGACTTTATGTTGTGATGCCTATCAGAGATAACACAAATGCCTAATCTGTTGGTTACATTTTCATGTAATCTCCTCATAAATCACGACTAAGCTGATTGTGTTTCCCCTTCAACAACAGCAAATGCAAGAGGTAATACACAATCATTTCCATCTTGTGCGGTTGCTATTAACAACGTTCCCCGATATCTTCCATACAAGTGTGTCCCACCCACTTGTATAATAAGCTTACAATATTGGAATGCATTGCCACATTGTTTGTACTGTCCAAACACCCTTTCAAATTTTCTTGAGTTCATTACTGCGGTTCGCAAAATATTCATCATCACAAATTTCATAAAATGAACCTGGAGAGTATCGTTTCATGTATTCCAGCCATATAGGAAGTTCTGCATATGACTCAGTCCAGTCACCATACACCATAGTCATTGCTTTTTGCTTCCCTATCCAGGCTTTCCTATACGAAATTTTATAATTAAAAATACTATACACTCTTTCTTGAACAAGTCCGACTTTAATCTATGGATCTTCTCTAATCATTCTTGTAAAATTAAAACCAAATTTTATTAATAAATAATAACGACACAAAGGTTACTCAAAATTTTTTAATTTACGAATTCTTACCTAATATGTATGTACTAATCAAATCAAAATCTAGATTTTTATGGTCTTGTGTCAAACTGGGATTTAAACATGTATGCGGTTCTCCCCATTGCGTAACTTTTCATGTTTGTGTTATCTTAGATTGAATAGCCCGCATATAAAAAGGATATGCCACACTTGTATTACCTTTATGGCATCGAACAACAAAAGTATTTGGTCTGGATTCCACGACTTTGGTTGTGTGGTGTACATTCATCAAATATTGTTTCAGACCCTTTTGAACACCTTTATTATCTTCAAATTCCAAACCAACATATAATTTTGACCATCATCTCAGTCTGAATGTGTATTTCCACTCCACATATCTTCTTCATCAGGGTAATCCCAATTGATCCAGTGTAATGTGGTGTATTATGCCAAAACGGTAGTTGACCTAAACATGCAACAAATATTGTCGATTAAATTTCTATTTATTATAGTTCAATAGAATAAAAGAAATATAAATTAAATTAATTTATCACCTGTTTCCGACTGAGCTACTGCAATTGGTTGAACCTTTACACTTAAACTGTTATTATCACCGTTTAATTCATCATCCGATTTAGGCAAATGACCTTCAAAATCTTCAGAGTCGGATGATGAATCTACGTACGAATCTGATACCATATAAGTTTCATCATCGTCGCTCGAATTTATTCCAGTACATCCTCTATCATACGAACTACGAATATCTGACTCAAATTCTCGACCTTCATTATATGAAGATGCACTACCGACAACAACGATTTCTACACATAATTTTATATGACCCAATGTCGGGTTGGTCAAAATGTGTTACCATCAAATTCACATCAGCATCATCAACTATTTGAAATGCTGCATATTTATTATCTATAAAATATCTAGTTGTAATAGATCCTATTACTTGATTTCCTTGTAACTTAAATTTATGACGAATTGTTTTTTTAACAGTTTAAAATTAATATTCCTTTCAATTTGCATAACTTTTCTAGATCCTTCAAACTTGATTCCCTCTTCTCCCTCGATGATTCTACCATTAATGTATACACCAATCACAATTGTCGGCGCCATTTCTTTCTAATTTTACTACAAACATAACAAACAATTAGTCAAAATATACATTATAAAAAATATTTGTAACTGAAAAAATAAAATTATACTACCTACAAATAATATTATACCAATATCACATACATGAAATTATAGAAACTACTATTTTTCTAAGCTCAATTGTGGTGTGCTCTAAGCGTAGGTGGATGGGGGGTATTTATAAACTAATGGAGCCGTAAACTGTAGTATCAAGAAGAGTGCGGATTGGATGGAAAATGAAACTGCAAGAAGATGTGCGGTTTCAGTGAAACCGCAAGCTGTCTTGCGGCTTCAACTGCATGCAGCAAAACGTCCAACAATTTTGTGACACATGGCGCGTCATGAAATGAATTTGCGGTTTCACCACGTGTCATGTACAAATCCACCTCTGCTTCCATGTGAGCCATAATTGGGACACGTGTCTCATGCTGGTGATGTCGTAAGGTACTTTGCGGTTTCAGTGTCGCAAACTCGTATGCAGTTTCACAAAACAACACTAAATCCGTAAATAGTTTATAACTAACACTATTTTGGTAAATAAGTTTCTTAAAAACTCTATTTTGATCAAAAAGCCTGAAAAATTACAATGTACCTTTTGGCTCTTAATGTTGAAGGTATTAATACATGAATTACGAGCCACCAAGTACCTGCAAGGGGCATAGTGAAAAACTTTGAATTATACAGGTGAAAGTAAAAACTTATAATAATAATAATAATATATATATATATATATATATATATATATAAATTAAGCTACCATGAATGGGTCAGGAGCCTTTACTCGTTCAAATTTGAACTTTTATGTTCCTCTAAAATTTCTTATAAATTTTTAATAATCTTTTATTTATTTTTTATTAATATTTTAAATTCCTGATATTAAATTATCGATATCTAAATGTTATATAATTCATTTATACATGACTGCATACGAACTTAAAGGGATTAAAGTCCTAAATATTAACAAACCCTTTATTTTATCATCAATCACTGCACCATTAGCCAATCTTTTATAGAAATTAATATGATGCTGACTGGTCTAAAAAGGAATACTAAGAAAAGAAGTAAAAGGAAACAATGTTCAAGGATAGCGCATGCATGGAAGAATCAGAACAGACTATCTTTCTATAAATTGGAAGGTCAATCTAGAAGAAAGACAGATTAAATTCCCTGTAATACTGTTTAACCATATCAATTTAACCAAATTTATCACGATTGTGAAGGCAAGAAAAGCTTCTCATAATGGAATATAAAAATTACTGGTACATTTTTTAACATTTTCACATTGTAGAGATCTTAGAAAGGGATTCTTCAAAAAGCTAGTTAAAATAAACAATATGATAAAATAAATGTGAATGGTGAGTGAAAAATAACAGATTTAAATGCTAAATAACAGATTTAAATACTAAATCACATAAAGGTGAAAAATAAATATATTCTAAAGTAACAAATATTATTAGTCACCTACTCACTTGTCAGTTTAACTTAAATCAATCAAATTATCAAAGAACAATTTTAACAACTGCAATACGCGCAACCAACCAGTCAACTCACTCACAGAATATATACATATTTTTCTCTCTTTACATTTTATACATTTATGTATTTCTCTCTCTTCACATTTTATAACTGGTTATGTATATTACAGTTGTTTACCAAATATTTTTCTCCAAAGATTACTATGCTCTCTCCTCACCGATTCCTCATTCCCACCTTCCCTTCCATTTCAATTTCCTTCCCACTATATTAATCAGTATCACAAGTCAAAATTAAAAGAGAAATTCAGAAAGCAGATCTGTCCATCAAATATTTAATTTTTTTTATCAGACATTATATTCTCGTGTATTGTTTTAAATCTGATGAACTTTTTTGTGCTAAAAGAGTATTTCAAGATCTTAACGGAATACACCAAATAAAACTAAGAAACAAAACCACCATAGTTTGACACAGTCACAAGTGAACCAGTAATAATATGAATCAACTCATATAGAAGTAGATAAAATCATTAAGTCATGTTTGAAAAGCTTAAATAGTACCTTTTACTTTTTGTCTGAGCCTCTGAAAACTGAATGTCATATACAGCTTCTTACAATTTGGATATCAGCTCCAGCTGGGGGTGGAGAACTAGAGAGAGATAGATGATTAAGTTTGAGTTCAATTTTTATCTATAAATATACTAGTTCATAAATAGTTAATCAAGTGGTCTGCATGTTTCTAAGTATTTATTCAATTTATAAAGGATCATAGATAAGCTACAATAACCAGTTCCATTCAGTTTTTAACCACTCTTCCCCTGTTTCTAAATCTAAAGAGTTTTTTAATATAATCAAAAGAACTTCTACGAAATATTTATGTTCACATATATCAGTGTCAAAGCCATCAGCTTATATCAGCAATTGCAGTAGTTCTGTTTGAGTTATTGATTAAACTTGGTGGACAGAAATTAAGAACTTTGGTTCACAGAGTTTCATTGAACAATGAATGGCTGCTCTAGTAATACTATGTTATTATTTTTCTGATGATAAAGACAGAATAATTTGCAGCGTCTATAAGAGTGCTTATTTCACATCTTTCTCCTCTTATTTTTCCCCCTTAATCGCACTATAAAGTGTCTATAGTCAACCTAAAAGAGGTAATTAAAATAAAAGCAGAACTGCAACTTGGAGAGCACTAAATGCCAAGTTTAGATCGGACACCAACATCCACTATATCTAATTAAGATATTGAGCTTTTGGTAGAACTTTAACTAGTTCAATCCACTAATGATAAAATATTTAACTAGTTTACTACCATGCAGTTACATCGGCATCAAATCACAGCCAGGACCAATTATTGCAGCAATCAAGTCACAAAGAAAAACCCAACAACTTTACATCGAAGTTGCAAATTTAAAGACACCCAAATGAAAGAGAAAGTGGCAATAGAAATAGGTGAAGTGTACAAATAGCATTACATACTGTCGTTTTTATTGAAAGCATAACATTTTCGGTGTGAAAACGCTGAGTTAAGGTTTTGTGTAACAACTTTACTACGCTAACAACTGCAATACGCAGCCAACCAGCCACCCTACTCACAGAATATCTGCGTAATTCTCTTTCTTCACACTTTATACATATACGTATTTCTCTCTCTTCACATTTTATAACTGGTTGTCTGGTTGTCTGCGTATTGCAGTTGTCTACCAAACATTTTTCTTTGTGTAATGCCTCCCAAGTTCGTCAAACATTTGAAATTGGTCTATGCTGTTTGCTCCTTACATTTTCTAAGAACCTAAACCGGAATGTCATGTTATATTATATTATTAACCAATAAAGATATGGAAATCTAATGATAATAGACATGGAAATTTCATTTTTAATTACTAAATGTATTACATAGTTGAAAACAAATAAAATTGTCTATATATAAACATATGAAAATTGAAAGGTGTACAAATTGTTGACCACTTAGATATGTATAGATCATCGTGGTCGTGTCGTGCATTTGGGTTTTGTTAGACAGAAATTCAGCCAATTTTCGACGCACATCACTAGAAAATTCACCCAAAATTTCGATGAACCTCACTTGCAAATGTATCACGCGGCTTTGGTTTGTGATATGAAGAAGGTAGTTATAATGTTTGAATTCTGTCAACGGTATGTTTGTTGAACAGGCATTTATTATACGTTATGTGCTAACTCTCTTGTCGTGGACTTTTGACGTGGACTCCCTCCTTATAAACTAAACTGAAAATTCAAAATTATGAACTTCATTCATAGAAAGATATATATGTATATAACTGTACTTATCAACTTTAATTTTGATGAGCACAAAGGAAACAGACCTAAAGAAAATAAGTCACAAAGTATTTGCTACATAAATCAGGATTATGAACTGTCCGTGAAAAAATATTGTAATCTCCATTATTGGAATCAGACATATAGGAACCCTAATTAATTAAGTACAGGAATAGAAATGAACAAATATAGTAACGAAAAGGGACTAAAGTAAACGAGCACGGTGCTTCCATTCGTTATAGTTTCCAATATATTCTACGTAAACCTGCATAAATCAAGATTA
This sequence comes from Hylodesmum podocarpum, assembly GCA_026586105.1. Lineage (NCBI taxonomy): Eukaryota > Viridiplantae > Streptophyta > Magnoliopsida > Fabales > Fabaceae > Hylodesmum > Hylodesmum podocarpum. The sequence goes on along the minus strand of JALJEV010000493.1, from coordinate 1,033,024 downwards.
AAATGAAATAAACAAAACTCTCAAAGACTCAAACAAATGTACGAACCAATTTATATAGCTAAAGATAGATATGATAATTACACCAAAATTAAAAGAGGTGTCGCTCCTAATTAATATTATAGATATAGAGTAAGTACCTTTTGTTAAATCATCTATTCTTGGGATAAAATATGTCCTTGGTAGTTGGGGCCTTCTTAACCCCGGAGCTTGAAGTAGTTGTGCTAGTACCCTGAGGTGGGGGCCTTGTAGGGCACATGGCACTCTGAATGTTAATCTAAACTATTAAGTAAACATAAACATAGTTTTATATGGTATCTCAGCAAGTCCTTTGGACTTGTAATATTAACAATGCATATTTATTTTCTTAATCATACTACGATTCCAACTTTTTCTATTAAAAAAATAAAAAAAAATTATATATATATAACAATTTTAATGAAAAATTAATTGGAGTCGTCCGGCACCCTGATCCAAATTCAAAGAAGGAAATTAACAAGTAATTTGATAGTAAGTAACAGGGAAACAATTTTTTTCATTGATAAGTATTATGTATGAACGCATTATGGAAACTAACCCAAATAAAATTATGACCATATGCATTACTCGGGTTGACTAGTCAAGGGTTGAGACCAATAGTTGTTAAAGTTAACTCGATCCAGCTCATTTTTTTGGTAAGTCGGAAAAAGTTTAACTCAGTTTTAGATTATTACTAGTTGGTGGGTTGATTAAAAATTTTTGTGAAAAATTATAAGAGAAAGAAACTTTCATAATGTTTTTATAAAAAAAATTCATGTTAATATCCTTATATTATGAGAAACAAATATAACATTTTACCTATATTCAAGGTTCAATCCACATGGAATTCTTGACTCAAAAAATACTTATCAAATCAAACGACAACAGACAACTGTTCAAATGACAAATTCGTAGAAAAATAAATATGAAACTATGGAATATATGAATAGTGAGTCCGTGAAAATTTTTACTTATTCACCCTACTTTAAATACTGCAAAAAAAAAATTGTCATATAAATCATTCTATTTCAATGATTTCTACATTTTTTAAACAAGTTAAACACGTTAACTCAACACCAACCTACATAATTCATGGTTAAAGGAGTTGGGTTGAGAATTTTTAGTATTAAAATGAGCTAAACAAAATTAGAATTCAACTCCGTTCAAACCCCATGACGAGTCCGATTATATTGTGGTTGTTGGAAGCAATATATTGTTGGAAGCAATATATTTACTTGATATATCAAAATTTGGTGACTAAGTAGTGCCGTGTGGTTAACCTTTTTGGATTGAAAAATCACTTAATTGTGGAAACATCATTTACCAACGTATCATCACAGCCTAGAACTTTTGCTTTAAAATACGAATAATTTTTTTACTGTTTGAAATTATATTACACTTTTGAATATCTAAGGGAAATTAAATTCTTCTCTAGATCTTTTCCTGACCAATTCAAGTTGACTCCCCGGTCGTATATCTGATTACCTTTTGTTTTCATTTTTTATTTTATACATCTGCATTTCTAGTCTAAAAAAAATATCTATAAAAAAAACTACAAATAAACATATAGCTAGTTATTTAATCATATTATTTTTTATTTTTCGTAAATTTGAATAAATAGTTTCTAAATCTAAATAATAAAAAGGTATATTCAAAATATATATATATATATATATATATATATATATATATATATATATATATATATATATATATGTAAATATGTGCAAATTAAATTAGAATAGTCGAGGTCGTGGGTGTGCTTATCTTCTTTGCGTGTAGAAATGTGTTAATTTTTCGTGGAAATATCTTTAGGCCAACTTAGCACAAGAGTTTATTTTACGTTAACGGAGGAGTAAGTTTTTATTTATTTGAACACTTACTTTTGTCCTGACGATAGAATGAATACATAACCAATCACTTAAAATAAAAATAATAATAAAAAAATTAACCTTCTTTAAGTTATGACCATGGGATCAAATTGACTTAATTAACAGCACAATATAAACAAAAAATAGTTAAATTGCTTAGATTAGTTAAATTAATGGGTGCATCCCACTCCAAAATTCTAACAAAAACAATTATAGATTGATTCTTGGATTTTTTTTTTCAACCTGAACTAAACTCTTTCTTTGATTTACTATCATTTAAATTTTAACTTAATATATTTTAGATTTTAGTACTTCAAATTTTCTTTTAATTTAATATTTACGTTCATTTTATTTATTTTAGTTTTCTTACAAATTCATCCTGTGTTTATGAGTGTGTTAATTTTGTTGTGGTGTAATTTTTTTAATCATATATTGGATGTATAAAAAATTAATAGAATACGTAAAGTGATAACAATAAAAAGCATAGTTTCTGAATAAAATAAATAATTAGTTATTAAATAAAAACAATTTTTATAACCTTGAATTAATATAAAATTGATAATGTATATATAAAATAGATGGTAAGTGAATAAAAGAACTTGAAAAAATTAAAAACTTAAACAAAACTTGATCCAATCCAACCTACAAGCATCCATAGTCTGATGTTAATTGATTTTCTTTTGGAAAATATTTATCACCAACTACTTTAGTACTTTTTATACAAAAAAAAAACATAATTATGATTTTCTTATATCCCATGGATGGTGGCGTGTGTAAGATGAATGTGTGAAAAAAAGAGGTAAAACTGGGAGAGGTTTAATTCATTAAAAGAAATAAGAAATGTTAGAGAAAAATTAAAAATATACAAAGGTAAGAGACATATGTGGAAATCAAAATTACATACAACTTAAATATTAAATTATTGTGGGAGAACTCAATACTTATATATATATATATATATATATATATATATATAAATTATTATCGATATTTTAATAAAATATCATTAAAAATAAAAAAATATATACATCGACGAAAATAAAAAATTAGGTTCAGTAACTAATACTTTACAATATTCATTCCAACACATATCAGATATAAAGCGTGATTTTCAAAAAATTTTATTAAAATTTAATTATTTAAAAAATATAAAAAATAATTTATTGATTTATTGATTTATTTGACCGAAATTAGTGAATTTATATTTCTAAATATGTTTAGGTTTCATGAAAAATAAGACTTATATTTTTAATGAATGAGAAATACAATTATTAAAAAATGTTGTTAGAACAAACATAGATCAAATGTTATAGAGCTATTAATATATATATATATATATATATATATATATATATATGTCAAGTAAATATAAGGACATGTATAACAAAACTCCACTTATAAATTAAAAAAGAATAAGCTGAAATATCAAGGAATTCAATTATTTCGCAAATAAATTATTTTAAAAAAATTAATAATCATCTAATAATGAAAAAGAAATCTAAAAAAAAAACATTATGATTTATAAAAGCATGATAAAAAGAAGTCATATACCACGACAAATAACATGTAAATGAAATAGAAATGTTCATTGCACAATAAATAAAATATGTCAATAAGAAAGAAAAAAAATTAACATAATTATGAGAGCCGTAAATTTAGAAATAAATAAAAAGCTAATGATAATAAAAGAAATCTTATTATAAAAAGAATATTGTTATGAATTTTATTAATTTATAATAAAATTGTTAGAGTCAGGAGCCGAGAAGTGTGACCGTGGTTATGAATTAAATCCAAAACCACAAAAACATTTCTAGAATCAAATATTTAAATAACAAAACCAGTTAGACGCTTCCATACATGAAGAGTAAGGAAGTGACAACTGGATGTTTTCAGCAAATCAAGATTCACTTGCAGATTTTGTTGAAAGGTTAAGGAAGCAAATTTGTCCAGTTGCTTTAGGGCAACATGTGTCGTCTTACCAAAAAGCCACTCTTTTTATTCTCTTCTTGTGTTAATGAAACGGTGGAGTCCTAGTGCATGCTGTATGTGACGGCGATTATATGTTATAATTTTAACTTGCGGTTGACTACCCCATACTATGGAATTAGTGCGTGGTGTCATATCTTAGATTATAAGATAAGAAAAGTATTTAGTAGATAATTGTAACATAACGTGTATGTATAAAATATGAAGAGAGAAAAATATGTAGATATTATGTGAATGAGTTGGTTGATTGACTGTGTATTGTAGTGTGTATTGCCGTTATTAAGTAGTAATGTTGATAAGATAAAGTTACTGTTTCTTCTTACAAATTTGAGACGATATTGTAAGCCGCCATTTGAGAGCAAAATCATACCTTTTTACACTATATATTTTTTATTCACTTTTAATTCCTGATGCTATATATCTACACGTAATTTGTGATTGGTTGGAGGAGGCACAGCTGTGATATGTATGGGACTTAAGAAAATTATATAAAAATCTATTACTTTTTTGTTTTTCTTTTTAAGACTATATTTTAAGAACAAAATATTTAATATTTTTACTTTTATTTAAAACTCAACTATTTTATTTATTTAAAAATGAACATAATTGGAATATTATATATATATATATATATATATTAAAAAATCCTAACTTTATTTATACTTTTGTAAAATATTTTATGTATTTTTAGCCTAATTTTTTTGACTTTTCGGATCAAATTTATTCACACTATACTTTCCCTTGAATGCAAGTATTTTTCAAAAAGCGGAGAGTAAGTGAAAAAGGTAAAAGTGGCAAAAAAAAAAAAAAAAAAAAAAACCTTGTGCCTATCCGGTAACATCTTATAATAAAGAAAAGAAACAGTGAAAAAAAATACGTATATATTCAGAAGTGAATAAGGATTAACTGTGTATTAAGGATTGAAGAAACATTTTATTATTATCATCATGATGTGCTTTGTAATAGCCAACTTCTTTTGACAACGAATGGTTTTAAAGGTCAAATTAGCCTGTTTCAATAAAATGACAACCATAATGTCTTAACGTATCAAGATATTTTGACAATAGATAGACTTTCTTTAAAATAATTTCATTTGCTTCATTACAGCATACAACATTGAAATTCAACCCAATGTTGCAAAGAACTAATCGTACATTTCGTGTTACAATTCCCAGGCATGATTTTCAAAATTAAAAATCAGCCTACACCAAAACCTAATAACAAGAAATGATTTAGAATGGAGGTTTTGAAAAGACTATATTCATATATCCTACTTGACTCAGTAGTCACTATATTCATTTTAAGCATTAAGTAATACATCTTTATAATCTGTTCGCTATTTCATATTGCTCAAAGTCAAGGGTTATCCTTGGCCTTGGCTTTTTCTTGGCTTCTCTTAGAACCTTTGTTGTTCTTATTATCGTTCTTATAGCTTCTATCATCACCTGAGGTATCCTTTCTCTGGCCACTACCATTCTGCGTAGATTTCGAACCATTTTGGTCCTCATGATCTTTCTTATAACCCAGCTCATCAGCTATGGGATTATTCTGTAGACCCATTCTTGCTAAACAATACAAATAATTAATGGGATGTGAACAACAATGTGCTATGCAATATTGTTTTTCATGAACACGGTCATGTAATAGTATGAAGAAAGTTGATATAATAATATGAGATGCATATAATAGAAAGTCGGAAGATCGACTAACAAACAATATTGTGGTATGGAGAGAGTTAATTATGATGGATATGGTTGAAGATATCAAGTATAGATCGATGCTTGAAAATAAGCTCTTCAAGTTTTGATGAGATACAACCATCTATATAGCCAACGATTGAAAGAAAAGAGGAAATCAACAACGTATCACTTGGTTGATAGATTGATACGCTTTATCTTAACTTTTCCAATATCCACGGCTACAATAGAGAGATCTTTTTCTGCAATGAAAATTGTGAAAACAAGACTTCGAAATAAAATGCAAGATGAGTTTCTTGCAAATAGTTTAGTTATTTACATTGAGAGAAAAATAGCTGCTACTTTTAGTACAAGTTCAATCATAGATGATTTTGAATTTATGAAAAAGCGACGAACACAATTTTCTTAAAAATATTGTAAATGATAACTTTTATAATAAATTTAATTTTTTAATAATATATATATCTTTATTTTGACACTTTATTTAAAATTTCAATCGTATCTAATCTAAATCTAATTAAGTAGATTGATTTTGAAATTCAAATTCCAAGATTAATTCGTCATATTTTAACATTGAAGATTTAGATTACATAAATTCATTTATTGTCCCCCAACTTTCAATCCTGGCTCCGCCATATATATATATATATATATATATATATATATATATATATATATATATATATATATATATATATATATATATATATATATATAAAATAAGCCGTCGTTTTCCATAGTACAACAACAGAAAAAAGAGAGGCTTCTTCGGCAAGACCAGCCACGTGCCTTAAAGCAACTATTCCATTTTACTTAAATCTAAATGCTTTTGTTATTTAAATATTTTACTCTATAAATGTTTTTGTCTTTTTGGATTTAATTCATAACCACGGTCTCACTTCTCAGCTGCTGACTCTAACAATTTTATTATAAATTATTAAAATTCATAACAATATTTTTTTTCTTTTATTGTCATTAGCTTTTTATTTATTTATAAATTTACGGCTCTTGTAATTATGTTCATTAGTAAATGATTATTAATTTTTTTTCAAAATAATTTATTTGCGAAATAATTGAATTCCTTGATATTTCAGCTTATTCCTTTTTTAAATTTTATTAGTGGAGTTTTGTTATACATGTCCTTATATTTATTTGACATATATATCAATAGCTCATAGTATTGATCCATGTTTGTTCTAACAACATTTTTTAATAATTGTATTTCTCGTTCATTAAAATATTTACTCGAATAAATTTTCCAATGGAGTTTTCTTCCTTATTTAATGGAGTTGTCTACTTCCTTAGTTATTGATTATTTATTTCGCTTCTCATGTTGAGTTATAAAAAGGTAAATCAAATGTCGGTTTAAGATGATGTCTGAGTTCGCATTCACGGGACACAGCACCCAATAAGAATATTCTTATGAAACTTCTTTTTGTCCTCACCTGCATATATCATGCTGTCAGTTAGCACCATATATATGACTATAGAACCGACTAGCTAGGTTTTTCTTGTTTTTTCACTTTAGAACCCACTCGCTTGTTTTTTTTTTTTTTTTTCTCTATCTTCTAGATTTTTTTGTTTATGTCCAATTTCCCTTTTTTTTTCTTTTATTTTGAAGAAATTAAATATTGATTTATATTGATTCTAATGTGGCCCGATGCTTAAGTGATATATACTATCATTTAAGCAGATAAATTCTGAGATAATTTTTTATTGAGAGATTTGTTCAAGCGAGTAGATTTAATGATTTTTTATTTATATATTCAGTGAGATGGTTCATTTAAGTAAGAAAATTTTGAGTGAGTTATTTTTTATTGAATGATCTCGCTTAAGTGAGATAAACACTTGCTAAAATAAGTAGTTTTGTATAAGGTAATTTTTCCTTGGAAAAGTCTCGTTTAAGTGAATATTTAATTAATTTTTAATATAAAAGTTTATTTGTTTTGATTATTTTAAAATTTTTCTAATTAAAAAAGGAAAGTGACCCAGTTTGTTTAGGTTGTGGCCCATATATACCAAGGACTGGGATGAGCTAACAAAATTTCAGGTTGTCATGAAATTGACATGACTCGATCCAACTCAAATATATGTTTGCTGCTGTTGGGCCAGGCTGAATGGGCCGCGCAAATAAACTTGCAGCTGAAGCAATTATTAATTCATATAAATTACATGGCACATTCCTTTTACAATACAAATTTTTACGTCCTTCAAATCTCTGTAAATGATTGTATCTCATCAAAATTCAAGGCACAGCACCAAACGTTGTTTCCTATACAACTTGAAGACCTTATTTTTAAGCATCTATATGTGCTAAATAAATAATAAGGTGAGATGCATTTAAATGTGAGCCTAATTTATTCTTCCAGATTTTAAATTGTTTTAGAATTAACTTTATTTTTATACTCAATAATAAATAATAATGTGAGATGCATTTAAATATATTAAATTGGAGGTCATATACATCGTGCTAAGTGCCAATACGATATATATGCACGTGAGGACATTGTTTTTTCATTTTTTCTTGTTGTAGTAATGATGCTTCATTCTTTATTGATAATGAGTATTGGCTAATAAATAAAATTTCTTGTTAAAATTAAAAAGATTTAAGACAATAGAGTTTACATTGATTGTTCCTATAACTGGAAAGAACAAAGGGGAAATTTAAATACTAGTTACAGAAAATAAACAAAATAAATGATGGTAAACTAGTTAACACGTGCTTTCCTTTCTTTTCATATATGCTTCAACTATTGGTCTCTTCAATATACCTAAACCCTGCATAAAAAAAGAAAAATCCAAGGCACCATACATTAATAATGCATTCAAGATAATTAAATTGAAACCAAATTAAGCTATGAACCTTATTTCCAACAAATAAAAACGAGTACATAATTAATTTGCTGATGATTCATGATTAATATTAGTACCTTAAGTGGTACGAGATCATGATCTTCTGTTCTTGGGATAAAAAATCCCCTTCGTGTTTGGTGCCTTCTTAACCCCTGAGCTTGAAGAAGTTGAAGTGCTTTCCTTAGGTGGTGGAGGTTTAAAGGGAAGAAGAACCTCTGGAACATTTACATTGCTGGAGTTCATCTTACACAGGACTTTCAGAAAATCAAAACCAAATTATAATAAAAGGTTAACTAATTGATTGTGTCTTTGGATACTATACTTCAAATATGCAAGAGCCAAAGAGGTATTTATATTGATGGAGCTAACCAGACAACGCGTAGGTGGTCACATTCATATTAATTGAAAGGATCTTTCTGGGAAATCTAATGGTAATAGACATGGAAATTTCATTTTTAATTACTAAATGTATTACATAGTTGGAAACAAATAAAATTGTCTATATATTAACAAATGAAAATTGAAAGGTGTACAAATTGTTGACCACTTAGATATGAATAGATCATCGTGGTCGTATCGTGCATTTGGGTTTTGTTAGACAGAAATTCAGCCAATTTTCGACGCACATCACTAGAAAATTCACCCAAAATTTCGATGAACCTGACTTGCAAGTGTATCACGCGGCTTTGGTTTATGTTATGAAGAGGGTAGTTAATGTTTGAATTCTGTTAACGGTATGTTTTGTTGAACTGGCATATATTTATTATACGTTATGTGCTAATTCTCTTGTCGTGGACTTTTGACGTGGACTCCCTCCTTATAAACTAAACTGAAAATATTCTATATTTAACTTGATGGAGCAGACTCTTGTATAATCTCATTTATAATATCGTCATGTAAAATATTAATTCTAATTATAATTTTTCGTCTGTCAAATATATATCTTTTAGATTATTTTATGTAATATTGAAATGTACTTTTTAAAATGGATTTTGCAATATTCTTTTATACATGTATTTGATATTTGTAAAATCAAATTTAATTTCATATCATATAAATCAATATTTCATTTATTCAATGTAAAACTTAATTTTCTTATTATATTCACTTTCTTTTTATAACATTTTGCAGAACTCAGAGTAAGTATCTCAATTAATTAGAAGACAATTTTTTTTTATGATATTTGTTAATGAATGGTAATTAAGGTCCTTTCACAAAACGTGTACAACCATCGCAGAAATAATATATCGGCACAATGACTTTTTTTTTAGGTCCATCTTATAAGATTTGAGGTGAGAATAGCTTAGATGGTCAAGGTAGATCTAATGTTTAATAAATCTGTAGACATGAGTCTAGTCTATATCTTATAATAGATTTTTTTTTTGTTGCTGTCTGATCTAGCACGTGTAAAATGCTTACCTTGACCTGGAATTTGTGAGTGGACCTGCCGAACCTCCCCAATTATGCTACCTGTGTGCGTAATGCCTCTTATATCTCTTCATTCTCCCTTCTCGTCACTTCCTTCATCCCTCGTTTGTTCCAATAACTCTAATTCATGAGTGGTTGAATGGCCCTTTCGCTTCATTGAACCGAGGGCCATTATCCCGTCGCAGCGGCATTAGAGGATCCGCCATCAAACTCTAGTTAGATAGAATTGCCGGAAGAGTTTTACCTCACAATAGGCACCAAAATATTCCCGTGTGGAGTATGGACCAGGTTTCCTAACAGCTATAAAAATCTAACCTAAGTGTAGAATATTCAAAAGTTTATTACTTTTACTATTCAATTCATCAAAATATCCGTTAATGTTTGCCCAAATCACAGGGTGAGACGAATAAATTGTCATCATGATGATCGGCTGAATACGTGAAGCAAGTTTACCCATTTCAAACAAATCACAAGGAATGACATAATTTGACTTGGTCATTCAGCTAATCTTAAGAGTTGAGCTCAAAGAGCGATCAGACTCTGATCGAAGGGCATAATTTGCCGTTGGGTCGGACGGCTAATCGATGATGGTACAATATCATAAACATAGGATCTTATTATAATTAAAGGAAAAGATAACCATTTGTCTACTATCATTATCGACTTGCATCATTCTTGTCTTGTGTCCATTGTTCGCATTAGTGTGTTACCTTCTGAATTTTAACTGCACCCACCCACCCACGCCCAATTAAATCCTCTGTCAGTTATTTTCTTATTTTTCATTCAAGTTTCCTATTGTACCTTTTTCATTTTTACTATACATTAAATACATACTAATTAGAAATGTGAAAATTAATTAAAAAATTATATAATTAATAAATAATTAATTAATACTAATATTATCTTAAATTCTGAAAATGGTATGTACTCCATATCAACACTCTATTATAAACAAATATTAAATTATTTTTATTAATTTCAATTATAAATCAATTCTTTATTAAATTATTATTTATTAAAAGCTGTATCAATATCGAAAATAGGAGTTATTGAAAATAAAAATTCAATTAAACAAAGAGTATTTTAAAAGAATTAAGATTTGCTTATACTATTTTAGTCAGTTGATCTTTATTTTCTTCTTATAAGTGGGTATATGTGGAATAATAAATAAGAGGAAATTATTGTAAAACACTTAAAATTAAAAAGAAAGAGAGGGAGTATTAATTATTTTTGTTTTCTTCTCAACTACTTTTCTCATAGTTCTGCCATCTCATTTTCAACAAGAGATATGACTGAAAATCAACATAATTAAAGAATTATTAGTAAATGGGAGGGATATGCTTTTTATTTATTTTTTTTATTTACTCATTGATCACTTTATTAAGGATATGAACTTACCGCAATAAAAATATTAGGGTTTGAACTTGAGACAGTAAATAAAATTAAAGATTTGAATCCGAGGTATAAATTGACAGGAATTGACTTGTAGCTTGTCAATCACTATTACAAGGTTAAGGAATGTTAGGGGTGATGGTTAATTCACCGATGTTTTACATTTTTAATAAGGATCAAGGTACTTCTTGTGCAAATAAAATTATATATATATATATATATATATATATATATATATATATGTGTGTGTGTATATATATATATATGCTGATAATAAAAACATGATTAAGAATACAAGATCATGAACTTCATTCCTAGAAAGATATGTATATAACTGTATTTCACAACTTTAATTTTGATGAGCACACAGGACACAGACCTAAAGAAAATAACTCACAAAGTATTTGCTACATAAATTAGGATTATGAACTGTCCGTGCAATATTATTGTAATCTCCATCATTGGAATCAGACATATAGGAACCCTAATTAATTAAGTACAGGAACAGGAATGAACAAATATATGTAACGAAAAGTAACTAAAGTAAACGAGCACGGTGCCTCCATTCTTTATAGTTTCCAATACATTCTAAGTAAACCTGCATAAATTAAGATTAAAATGAAATAAGCAAAACTCTCAAAGACTCAAACAAATGTACGAACCAATTTATATAGCTAAAGATAGATATGATAATTACACCAAAATTAAAAGAGGTGTCGTTCCTAATTAATATTATAGATATAGAGTAAGTACCTTTTGTTAAATCATCTATTCTTGGGATAAAATATATCCTTGGTAGTTGGGGCCTTCTTACCCCCGGAGCTTGAAGTAGTTGTGCTTGTGCTAGTACCCTGAGGTGGGGGCCTTGTAGGGCACATGGCACTCTGAATGTTAACGTTCTTGCTGCTCATTTTGATAAAGGCTATTTAGAAAAACAAAAATGAAGAACGTTAATGAATGACTTGTTTCACAGTTGTGTAATTGGCGTACTACTTCCAATATTGCACAAAGGTATTTATAATGAAAATTTTCCTGCATTCAAAGAAGGAACTTACCAAGTAATTTGATAGTGATTCATAGGGAAATTGGGGTGTTTTTCATTGCCACATATACACGGTATACCGATCGTAATACCACGCAGGGTTTAACGTCAAAAATTAATTATTTTTAAATCTTACTTAAATTATTAGGTAAACATAAACATAGTTTTATATGGTGTCTCAGCAAGTCCTTTGGACTTGAAATATTAACAATGCATATTTATTTTCTTAATCATACTACGATTCCAACTTTTTCTATTAAAAAAATTAGAGAATTTTTATATATATAACAATTTTAATGAAAAATTAATTGGAGTCGTCCGGCACCCTGATCCAAATTCAAAGAAGGAAATTACCAAGTAATTTGATAGTAAGTAACAGGGAAACAATATTTTCCATTGATAAGTATTATGTATGAACGCATTATGGAAACTAACCCAAATAAAATTATGACCATATGCATTACTCGGGTTGACTAGTCAAGGGTTGAGACCAATAGTTGTTAAAGTTAACTCGATCCAGCTCATTTTTTTGGTAAGTCGGAAAAAGTTTAACTCAGTTTTAGATTATTACTAGTTGGTGGGTTGATTAAAAATTTTTGTGAAAAATTATAAGAGAAAGAAACTTTTATAATGTTTTTATAAAAAAATTCATGTTAATATCCTTATATTATGAGAAACAAATATAACATTTTACCTATATTCAAGGTTCAATCCACATGGAATTCTTGACTAAAAAAATACCCATCAAATCAAACGACAAAAGACAACTGTTCAACTGACAAATTCGTAGAAAAATAAATATGAAACTGATATTTTGAAACTATGGAATATGAATAGTGAGTCCTGAAAAATTTTACTTATTCACCCCTACTTAAATACAGCAAAAAAATTGTCATATAAATCATCTATTTCAATAATTTCTACTTTTTTTAAACAGGTTAAACACGTTAACTCAACACCAAACCTACATAATTCATGGTTAAATGAGTTGGGTTCAATTTTTTTCTATATTAAAATGAGCTAAACAAAATTAGAATTCAAATCAGTTCAAACCCCATGACGAGTCCGATTATAATGCGTGGTTGTTGGAAGCAATATATACACTTGATATATCAAAATTTGGTGACTAAGTAGACAAGGTTGTGCTGTGTGGTTAACCTTTTTGGATTGAAAAATCACTTAATTGTGGAAACATCATTTACCAACGTATCATCACAGCCTAGAACTTTTGCGTTAAAAAGATACGAATAATTCTTTGACTGGTTCAAATTATATGAAGCTTTTTAACATTTAAGGGAATATTTCTTTGACTAGTTATTTATATATATATATATATATATATATATATATATATATATATGCAAATTAAATTAGAATAGACGAGGTCGTGCGTGTGCTTATATTCTTTGCGTGTAGAAATGTTTCGTGGAAATATCTTTAGACCAACTTACCACAAGAGTTTATTTTACGTTAATGGAGAAGTATAGCTGTATCTTTGACTATTTGAACGTGTCAAGCATTTTAATATTAGAGGGAAATTCATTGCGTTTTTCGCTAGGTTTTACGTGGACAATTCAGTTAGATTCTCCATTCGTATATCTGAATTGAAATTTTTGTATGATACTATATAGTGTATACTTTTGTTTGTATTTCGTTTTTATTTAATACTTTTGTTTGGATGATACTACATACTAAATATTTAAAATAATTTAAAATTTTTATTTCAAAAAAATAATCTTGCGTAAATAGATTAAACTATTTTACACTTTTAACCAATCACAACTTATTACATATGGGTGGATTCGTTAATTTTGATAACAAAATATAATCAGTGATTATATAATTATATAAAACTATTTTATATTATTAATATATGATTTTTAAATTCATTCATTTTTCGGTAAAAACACATATACAATTGTTTGATCATTTTCATTTACATAAATTATAATAAATAACTTTAAAAAGATACAACAAAAACTTATAAAAAATTTGCATCGCAAAAAATGTATTCAAACCGGTCAATGTATACTTTGGTTGTTATAAATACTGGCCATTGACTTTCTAGTCAAGTATATTTTAGTCGTAAAGTGTTGACCAAGATTAATTTTTTACCCTAAATGTGAACCCGAGACCGGGAGGAGAGTTGTTGTAGAAACTGGTCAATGACACTTGTATCCATGGAAATTTTAGTTTGCATATATTAAAGGTTGTTAAAAAAAAATGTGAATTTTTTCAATATAGAAGTAATATAAGTGATTAAATTTAACAGAATAAAATGATAATAAATAATAATTTGAAATAAGAATATTATGTTGCTTTAAGTGAGTAAACTTTAAAATTATATTAATTGACAAAATGCATGTTTAAATACTATTTGACTGTATTTTCCTTTAAGATCTTATTATTATTAGTTATTTATTAACAGCCAAACAAAAGAATATGTTTCACAAAACTATTACAACTTAATTGTCTCAAATCACAATTATAGAACAAATTGTTACGCCTAAACTAGGATAAAGAATTCATTGTAACAAAATAGATAAATCAAATAAGTTCAAAATATCCATCAAGTTATCAAAATTGAAGTTTCCCAAATTAAATCATGGGATAAATAAGGGATCACGACTAAATTGGTCATTTTGTATCGAATCAATTAATCATAAACAAACAAATAAAATAAGTTTGAGACATCCAATCCGTCAAGACTCAACTATTAATCCAAATTAAAATTAAATAATTGAAAAAAGATCCTGCCTAAAAAATTCATCCATTAGTGGAAATTAATTTTACGGTAAAATGCATTTTTATAAAGAGATCACCGTTACGATGTGTATAACGTTCAAGTAAAAACTGTTCCCAGGCAAAAAGAAGAAGTAAAACCATAATTTCGGCTAAAATACATGGTAAACCAAAAATAAACATTCACAAAAGATCAACGATTTCTATTTCTCGTCTTTATCTTTTGTTTTTGTTTGATAAAAATGTGAACTTAGTTTGGTTTTTACTTCCTACACCCTCACACCCTCATCTTTTCTCTTCCTGAATAAACTTTCTGGAAGGCAAAATCAGGGTGCATAAAGAAAATCTATGGGGTGTAAGAAGAAAATCAATGTAGTTTTATCTGTATGTTTTGATATGTTGATTTTTGTGCTAAAGCCCATGACACCCCAAAAAAACTATCAAACAAATAGCAGTCCAAATAAGCAATAATGTCGACAGAAGCCCAAAACAAAACATTTTCGAAACTAAATCTGGAGTCAGTCATTGTAACGTATTTATTCTAAAATCTGAAAATTAAATCCATTACAACATTAATCTTTCATTTTTTTAAAATAAAATAGTGCTCTTTTACTCCTGAAAAATAATTTGATGAATATTTTTAATATTTAAATATTTTATTAATTTATTTGATCCTTAATTATTTTCGTTATAAATATTAGTTTTTGCCACTTGTTTATCTTATAATCGAGTGATACCGTGATGTAACTATCATTTTCATTTCTTATTATTACTATTTATATTACTTTTCCACTTTCTTACAGATAAATTTACCCAAATATTCCATTTGAAAAAGGCAAAATAAAATTATTTAAATAATGGGAAAGATAAGTATACAAAAAAATAATAGAGAATACAAATAATAATTATGTGGTCAAATAAGGAGCAAACAAGTTACAATGATTAAAACTCAGCACGAAAAATTGTTACGGATCAACACTAGTCAATAAAATACTCAGAGTATTATAATGAAGTGGACATAAGTAGTTTGGATTTTTAAAGCAAAGTTAAACTGTTTTTTAAAGCTATGTAATTCATTGGGCTTAATCGAAGCCTAATCTTCATTAGCACAAATTAAACCCCAACATGTACATTGGGTCAACTCCAAACTCAATAGTCGAATATCACTTCTTGAATGCTTGCTATTCTTTCTTATTTCTCTTCTCTTCTAACTCAAGAAGATCTTCCAACACCTTGTCATCCAAATACTCAAACTCAATAACTTCTCTTTGTGCACTAGAAGAATTTTCAATGACATTAGTAGAAGAAGAAGAAGAAGATGATGATGAAAAAAAAGGGAGATGAGAATGGAACTCATTAGGAAAATTGAGGATAGCAAGGGCACCCCTTAAACCAATGGCTGCACGATCATAAGCTCTAGCAGCTTCTTCAGCTGTGTCAAATGTCCCTAACCATTGTCTCCCCGTAGGTTTTTTAGGGTCTCTAATTTCTGCCCCATACTTACCCCATGGTCTTCTTCTCACACCACGGTACCTCACTTCTTCACCTTCTTTCTCTTTCTCTTTCTCTTGCTCCTTTTTACGTGCCTCATCCATGTTGTAATTAAGATTAATAGTTTAGTCTTCGTTTTTAGCACTTATTAGTTTTCTTACGTGTATGTGTATATATATAGGCATTCAATTAGTGAAAATTGTGTCTCACGTTCAATAATTGATTTAAATTTTGTTGGGGCCCTATTGATTTGTTTTCTTGGAAGCTTTCACGAGGAAGTGTATTAAAAATTCGATTCATCGACTCGGCTTGTATTAGCTAGAATAAAAGTATTTGGACCGGTAGAACGAAAAAGAAAATATACTGTTTGGACAATGTAAAAGGAACAAATTTGTGATATGATGTATAATGTTCAATGACTTTAACATCGAATATTCAGAGAACTTTCTATTAGGTGTATATGGGGTGGCGATAGCATAATGCGAGTATTGATTTGGTTACTAACTATTAACCGCAACCTAATTCAAATTTTCTTAGATCAAATTATGCTTATATTTTCTTCTCTTTCACCACTCTCTCTAGGTGTAGGATACAGCAAAAGTGGATATCCAACAATCATTTTTCTAAAACAATTTTTCAAACATTCCATTGAAACCTTTAATTTCTATCCACGTCCAACATTATTTATACATGCATGATATTTCTTTCAGACTTACAAAAGTCCATCAATGAGATTTTTTTTCTTCTCCTTTTACATTTATTGTTTTTATTCAAATGAATTCAAATACTATTTTTTTATTATGTATATTCTTAGTCTACTAAGTTATAAACTAATCTATTTATGGTATTGTGATTAATTACCTCATTTCTCAAATAATTAAAGATTTAAATTTAACTTCATTTTAGGTTTATGAAATTATGGACGGTTTTAGTTATCTAATGACTTAAATGAAATAATTTAAAATTAATGAAATTCGGTCTAATATTTAAGCAACCTGGATTACATTTTGATATTCCAGAATTTGTGACTTCATAATTCTTTGAAAAAGATACCTTGTACTTCAACTATCAATATATTTTTGACTTTTTCAAAATGATTACATTGGTGCCTAATAAGTAATAACTCCTGAGAAGGACATATCACCTGTTTTAGAATAACGTGTTCGGGCAGTGGCGGAGCCACGTTAGGAAAGGAGGGGGGCAGTTGCCCCCCAAACTTTTTCTGTTTTATTTATTTATTTATTTATTTATATATATATATAATTTATATAAAAATAATTATTATTTTAAATAAATAATAATAATAATAATTTTATAATTTTAAATAAATAATTATAATTATAATATTTCAAACTTAATTATTTTGAAAAATAATTATATATATATTTTCTATTTTTGATTTATAATTTTATATCTAATTTTAAATATATATATATATATATATATATATATATTAGTAATAAATTTATATATATATATATATATTAGTAATAATACATTTAAAAATATATATTTTAAAAAATATTAATTATAAATTTATGCATATATATTAATAATAAATTTATATATATATATATATATATATATATATTAATAATAAATTTAATATATCCTGAAAAGAATTCTATTGATTCTCTCCCAACCAATTGGACTGTAAATTAATAATAAATTTTAATCTCTCCTAAATTTATTTTAGTCTCTAAAAAAGGCAAGAAAAAATATTATGTAACTAGCGAATTTGTATTCAATTAAATATTTTTTTTTAAAAAAAGAAATTTTAAAAAAAAATAAAAAATTTTAAATTTTTTTAAAAAGAATTTAAAAAAAATTTTAAAAAATTTAAAAGATTTTTAAAAAATTTTTAAAAAAAATTAGAAAAAAAGTTTGCAGAAAAAAAGTTTGCCTCCCACACTTTTTTTCTGGCTCCGCGCCTGTGTTCGGGACACTTCCTAATGCAGAAACTTTAATTTACCTAAAAAGTTTTAGATTTGAGATTTCCATCAATGGATATCAGCTCTTCATATGCCACTCATTGGCCTATTAATCCAATCGCCATATTAGCCGCCATCTGTGTTCAAAGAACATGGACACCGGCGCTAGTAAAATTAGCTGAATGCAGGTAATTAATCTTAAAATAATTATAGCAGAAAGAAAACATATTCTTATGAAAAATGTTATTTCTACGTAATATTTCTATAGAGTGTGTTTAATTTGTTAAAAAACATAGTGTTGGTTGATAAAAAAATAATTGTACCTTGCATGTTGGATTTATAAATATATTATATGGTACAACAAAACCTATCAATGACAAGTATGAACGAAGTATACATTAAAAATAATATATATATATATAAACATTTATCGGACAACTTTTTCTAATACAAAATACATTAAAGAAAAAAAAATACATGTTATTTCATACATTTAATAACTATAAATAATCTTATCTATTTCCAATAAAAGTTATTTTAATTATTATTTAATATCATTACCACTACCACTACTATCATTTCATTATTATATCATTTCCACCTTTAAATTATTATAATACTATAAAGAATATAATTTTAGAATATTTTATTTGTGTTTATTATTTTTAAATTATTTTATTTATATTGTTTATTAACATTATTACTACTTTTATCACTGATATTACTATTATTAATATAATTATTGTCACGTGATATCGCATACATTACTTAAACATCGATTTCGAATTATATGCAATTATCCATAATAATTAAAATTGTAATATTATTTAAAATAAAAATTTATAGGAAAAGTTACATATATTTTTAAAGGAATTTGTTATTGATCTATTTTTTAAAAAATGGACAAAATTAAGCTAATAAAAAAGAAACATACATAAGTTAAGAAATTAATATATTACCACTCACTTAAGAAAGTAGTAGGTCGCTTAAGCGAGCGTCCATTGTCCGAATTAAACAAACGACATACAAAAAATAAGCATTTTATCTCTTCCATTCATTTGTTTAAGCGATATTTTTCTTACTTAAATGAATCGACTTTCACTTAAGCCATCAGCTTTTGTTTAAGTGAGAGAGACTTAAAAAACAAGTCACATATTCAAGATTGTACCGGGCCGAGTTGGAGAGCTCCCCTCTCCCTCGTGGTCGGACCTCGGCTAGAATCCGAGGTGGAGAGCCCACCTCTCCCCCTTGCTCGGACCTCGGATGAAGTAACTGTTCCCTGAAAAATAGGAGATTATGAACTAACGGACTTATCTAATGGCCCTATCTAATGAACTTATGTAACTACCTTTGCGAGATCCATGGAGAAAACCCTAAAACGGTCCTATAAATAACATGGACTAAGCAAAGAGAAAGAAATAATGAACAATCAATAATCATACTCTCAAATCAGAAAAGAACTTACCTACAACGGGATGATACCCATCCTCTCGTCACTTTGTTTTACAGAGGCCGATCTCACCTCGGCCATTACCCAGATTCCACCAAGAACATTTGACGTCCACCGTGGGGCAAGGTAATCCTTCATCCCACGATCACGACACCAATGGTTCGCACTCGCAGCCATTTGAATCCAGCCATGGACCCAACCATCAGAGATATGATCCAACAGCACGTCGACGCGGCCCTAGCTACTACCCGTCAGCAAACGGAAGCCCTGCTACTGCAAAACCAGGAGATAACCAGAGAATTACGGACCACTCAGGCGGATATGCGCGTACTCAGGCGCTAGAGAGATGAGGGGGCATTGGAATTACAAGCCCTAAAAGATAAAGTCCTCGCGAACGCCAACCCAAACCAGCCTGGCGCACACGAAGAAGAAAACCCTAGACGCACAGACCCCACGCGCTCCCATTCACACGTTGGAGGCTCCCACCGTCGATACACAGGGGAGAATAACCCTACGGACCAATCTTCCCCCCGTCGTCAACCGTCCCAAGCCCAACCGACGCCTTGGTCGCCCTCACCCCGTTCACTACAAACATCATGGATGTGAGCGTACTGGAATCATGGAGGTGGTCAGCCCACGACAAGTATGACGGCACCACCTGTCCGACCACCCATGTTCAAGCCTTCCTCACCCAGGCTCTGAATCGTACCAAGGATGACCGAGTTCTTTGCCGAATGTTCCCGGCAACCTTCAAAGGTACCGTTTTGAACTGGTACTACTCGATGCCCCCCAAGTCGATAAGCTCGTTCTCGGCGTTTTGCGACCACTTTCAAGCTCGGTTTGCCGATGCCAAACCGACCCCAGCAACTGCCATCACCCTATACCATTTGGTCCAAAAGGAAAGGGAATCTTTGCGTGACTATATGACACGATTTTCGGAAGCATGCCGAACAATTCCCGATCTCCACCCGGCGGTAGCGTTGCAAACAATTCAAGCCGGGCTCAGATCGGGCGACTTCTCGAAGTCGTTATTTGCAGAGCCTCCTATGGACATGAACGAACTAAGGAAGAGGGCGGCCCGATTCATGGCCATTGAGGAAAACACGGAGGCTAAGCGCCGAGCCGAGGACCGAGATCGACGAGAGCCGGTTAAAACGAACGAGAGGTCTACTCGGAGATCCGACAACAGCAGAGTCCGTTATACCTCGTATACCGCGCTGAATTCACCCAGAGACAAAATCCTCCGGGAAGCCTACGCCTTAGACTTGGTACGGCCACCCTCGCCTTCCCCTTCGCCGAGGAATGCCGACCCCGACAGGAGATGTGCCTATCATCGGAACCAAGGTCATACTACCGAGGAGTGCAGGAATGTGCGGGATATAATAGAAAAATTAATTCGCAGCGGGGAGTTAAGCCGATTCATCCAAGGTGAGCGGGTCCGACGTGATCCGAGGAATGATTAAAATCCTCCTCGCCGAGAGGGTAAGGAAGACCGACGTCCGTGGAAGAAACGAAAGGAGCAAGATCAGAAATGAGAGCCCGACCAGAACCCGGACCAGACGTGGAGCTCTCCAGAAAGAGGTCGCTCCCCATTATCACCTTCTCAGATTTCGACTTCAGCACGGACGATCCCGACCACACTGACCGATGGTAATCTCGGCTACAATTGTCAATTGGCGCGTAGGGAAGGTGTTGATAGATCAGGGGAGCTCGGCAGACGTCCTCTACTGGTCGGTATTCAAGCAATTGGAATTGCCCGATTCCTTAATTCTTCCCCATCCCGAGCCACTGCTCGCCTTTGCTGGCGAAAGGGTTCACGCCCGAGGTTATGTAGAGCTCCTCACGACTTTTGGGGGAAGTGACGCCTATCGGACAATCAATGTGAAGTACATTTTGATAGACGCCGACACGTCGTACAACGTCATCATCGGGAGACGTACTCTTAATCAACTCGGAGCAGTGGTGTCGACCCCACATTTGGCCATGAAGTTCCCCAATGGCGGCCAACAAATCGTCACCATTAAGGCCGACCCTAAGGTAGCTCGGGTATGTTATGCCCGAAGTTTGAAGGTTACCCCCTATACAGTCCGAGCTCGGGACGAAAAAGATAAATCGAGGCCTACGAATATATGCTCAGTCCAGCTAACTAAAGATGAAGAGTTCGACATGGATCCCATAATAGAGTTTAAGGAGGAACGCCCCTCCTTCTCGGAGCCGTTAGTAGATTTGAAGATCGGCCCTCAGCCGAATCAGGTAACTAAGATCGGTTCATCTTTGACCAGCCCGACTCTGGAACATGTGATTCAAGCCCTCAAGGACAATGCCGAACTCTTTGCGTGGAAGCCGACAGATATGCCGGGTGTCGACCCCGATCTCATGTGCCATAAGTTATCTTTGTTTCCTCATGCTAAACCGATCTCCCAAAAGAAGCGGAAATTGGGCGGAGCGTAGAGTGTTGTAGTACAAAAGGAGGTAGCTAAATTATTGGAGGCTGGCTTCATTCGGGAAATCATATATACCACGTGGCTCGCTAATGTCGTCATGGTGAAAAAGTCAAATGGAAAATGGAGAATGTGCACTGATTACACCGACCTAAACAAAGTTTGCCCGAAAGATACCTATCCCCTGCCGAGCATAGATCGGTTGGTAGACAACACCGAGGTTTTCAGTTTTCTCGATGCATATTCAGGGTATAATCAGATACCGATGTACCCCCCGGACGAGCCGAAGACAGCCTTTATGTCAGCCACGGCCAACTATTGCTACCAAGCCATGCCTTTTGGTCTGAAGAATGCGGGAGCCACTTATCAAAGACTGATGGATAAAGTGTTCAGAAAACAGATCGGGAAAAATATGGAAGTGTACGTTGATGACATGGTGGTTAAATCCACTACTCGTGAAGCTCATCCGCTCGATATGCAAGAAATGTTTGCCGAGCTCTGACGTCACAGGATTCGTCTTAACCCTGAAAAATGCGCCTTCGGGGTAAGAGGGGGAAAATTCCTTGGATTCATGATCTCCCAGAGAGGGATCGAAGCGAATCCAGATAAGTGCGAGGCCATCCTCTCCATGCCGAGTCCGACTTGCCTCAAAGATCTTCAACGTTTGAATGGACGGCTTGCAGCATTATCCCGGTTTTTACCAAAGCTGGCAGAATATAGTAAACCCCTATTCCGATTACTAAAACAGTCGAGGAGATTCGAATGGGACGAAGAATATGCCTCCGCCTTTGCAGGCCTACGCGAAAGAATATCGGCTATCCCAACATTGGGTAGTCCTCAGCCAGGCTTGCCCTTATATGTGTACTTAGCAGCTTCTAGCAGCACAGTAAGCTCGGTCTTGGTGAAAGAAGTGGACAAGGTACAAACGCCGATTTACTTCGTAAGTAGGATGTTACAACCTGCGGAAACACGCTATCAAACAGTGGAGAAGTTGATCCTTAGCTTGGTCTTCACAGCCAGACGACTCCGCCATTACTTCCGAAGCCACAACGTAATCATACGTACCGACCACCCTATCCGTCAAATCCTCCAGCGGCCCGACCTGGCGGGGAGGATGACCGCTTGGTCAGTAGAGTTATCCGAGTTCGGACTCGCTTACGAGCCGATAGGTCCGATGAAGGCACAGTTCTTGGCCGACTTTCTCACCGAGCTTCCTGACATCGGCGACAAGGATACTTGGTGGACCTTGCGCGTAGATGGCTCTTCAAATAAGAAAGGGAGTGGAGCTGGAGTTCTGTTAGAAGGACTCGACGGCTTGATATTAGAACAAACCATACACTTTTCGTTTGTGGCCTCCAATAATCAGGCCGAATATGAAGCCCTCCTTGCCGGCCTAAGATTAGCACGTGACATGGGCGCTCGCCGCCTACGATGTTTCAGCGACTCTCAGCTCATCACGTCACAGGTGAATGATGAATTCCAGGCTAAGGAGTCGTTGCTTCAACAATATTATCATCGGGTAAAGAATTGCCTTGCACACTTCGACAAATTTGAAATAGCTCATGTACCACGGGAACAGAATGACAGAGCCGAACACTTGTCCAAATTGGCGAGCTCCCGAATTGGAGGACAACACCATTCTATCATCCAAGAAGTATTAGCGGCTCCCAGCTGGGATAGAGATGAAGTGCATGCATTAACCAATGAGCCGAGTTCATGGATGACACCGATTATCACTTACCTCCGCGATAGGATTACACCGGATGAGCCTAATGAAGCACGCCGATTACGTCGACAAGCGTCGTTCTATATCGTACAAAACCAGGAACTATACAAGCGCGGTTTTTCCTCCCCCTTGCTGAAGTGTTTGGACGAAGAACAGGCTCGGTATGTCATGGCTGAGCTGCATAATGGTGTCTGTGGAATGCACTCGGGTGCCCGAAGTATGGCTACAAGAATAATCCGAGCCGGATATTACTGGCCAACGCTCAAGGAGGATGCGAAGCGCTTCACCCGAGCTTGTAAGAAATGCCAGGAGCACGACCCCCTACCTTCTCTGCCGCCGACCACCCTGCAGAGCATAGTCTCCCCTTGGCCGTTCGCATTATGGGGAATGGACATCCTCAGCCATTTTCCCCCAGCTATTAGACAAGTTAAGTTTCTGATAGTCGCTGTGGATTACTTCACAAAATGGATTGAAGCAGAGCCAGTGGCCAAGATCTCGGCAAGACAGGTTCAACAATTTACATGGAAGCATATTATCTGCCGGCATGGAATCCCTCATACAATTGTGACAGACAACGATCGTCAGTTCATTGACAAGACCTTCCATTCCTTCTTGACCGACCTCGGCATCCTACATCGAACCTCGTCCGTCGAGCACCCACAAACAAACGGCCAGGCCGAGGCCGCTAATAAAGTTATCCTGAGTGAGTTGAAAAGGAAGATCGGCCAAGCAAAGGGCTCTTGGGCCGAGGAAATACCGAGCATATTATGGGGTTATCACTGTACCCCCCAGTCATCCACTCAAAAGACTCCTTTCCGTCTAACTTATGGGACTGACGCCATGATCCCCGTCGAGGTAGGAGAGCCGAGCATACGAAGAATATCCTATGATCAAGGCCAGAACGAAGATTCCCTTAGGGAGGAACTCGTCCTCATCGACAAACTTCGAAATAAAGCTCAAGTCAGAGACCTCGCCGCCAAAACAATGGCAGCTAGACGTTATAACTCCCGAGTCCATTACCGAGCCTTCATCCCGGGAGACTTAGTTTGGAGGAAGACCGGAGAGGCCAGGAAAGATCGGACATGCGAAAAACTCGCCGCCAATTGGGAAGGGCCGTTTCGCGTTTGCGACAGCCTAGGCAACGGTTCATACAGGCTACAAGAGTTGAGTGGTCGACCTCTGCCCAATACTTGGAACGCCACTCACTTGAAGACTTACTTCAGTTAATTTAAATAGGAATTTGTCATTTGAATTTTGTAAGTAGGAATTGGTAATTTTTAAGGCCGGTGCACTCTTTTTCCTCAGATCAGGGTTTTCCCTAAGGAGGGTTTTACTGGCTGAGTTTTTAATGAGGCACCGACTATGGCCACCAATAAAGTTTGATTTTACTTATTATCTGTAGATTGTTGGCACTCGTCCTCACCCGAGTTAAATTCAATTATTGGCACTCGGCCTCACCCGAGCAAAGGAACTAGAGTTCCCATATCGGCACTCGGCCTCACCCGAGTAGAGGAACTAAAGTTCCCATATTGGCACTTGGCCTCACCCGAGCAGAGGAACTAGAGTTCCCTTATTGGCGCTCGGCCTCACCCGAGCAGAGGACTAGAGTTCCCTTATTGGCACTCAGCCTCACCCGAGCAGAGGAACTAAAGTTCCCTTATTGGCACTCGGCCTCACCCGAGTAGATGAACTAGAGTTCCCTTATTGGCGCTCGGCCTCACCCGAGCAGAGGAACTAGAGTTCCCTTATTGGCACTCGGCCTCACCCGAGCAGAGGAACTAAAGTTCCCTTATTGGCACTCGGCCTCACCCGAGCAGAGGAACTAAAGTTCCCTCATTGGCACTCGGTCTCATCCGAGTTAAAGAACGGCAGTATTATTATGAGCAGAATTCAAAAATAAGCAAACCGCACGCAAGTCTGAGGGATAAGAGGAACTAATTTTATATATTCGTCCAAGGGTTATACAAATTGTAAAATAAAATCAAAATTACAGGGCCAACAGATGATTAAAGGAAAAACAAGATCATTCTCGGTCTACAAGTTGATCGTCCTTCACATCCTTCAGATAATCGAAGGAGTCCTCGGCAAGGTCGGGCGCGAAATACCGAGCTTGGCGCACAGCCGCGTCAAATCCGCCGTAGAAGCTTTCGGCCACTGCCCCTTGCAGAGCTTCGACCTCCCCTTCTCTGGCAGCAAGATCCGCCTCTGCCCTACCTAGCCGATCACTTGTAACCTTCAACTCCTTCTCCCTCATCTTGGCCCTGTCCTCGGCCTCATTAGCACGAGCCCCGGTCGCCACAACCTTCTCCTCCAGATGCTGCAGGGTCGCCCGCATCTTTTCCATCTCGGCAGTCAGAGCAGCGACGTTCAGCTCGGCCTCTTCCCTAGCCCGAGTTGCTAGGGACGCCTCGGCGGCCATGGCCGATAACCGAGCATCAGCCTCGGTAGCATGAGCAGCCATGTCCACCTGCTGACGGAAGGCCCAGTGTTTGGCATGACGGGCTATGGCGAGAGCCCGAGCTAGCATCACCTCCATCCCCTCGATACTCTTGTCGATCCCCACTGCGTTCAGCACAGCGGTGTCGTAGGGGCGAGGGAAAGGATCCCCCAGGTGCACCTCTCTAGCCCCGAAGTCGGGACTCCACATCGATTCTCCAGGGCCGACCCGAGCATGAATGCCTTCCACGCGTACGTCATCGCCCTCGGCTCCCACCCAACTTATTCCTGGGGGAAGATCAGCTCGGCCTAGTAGTCCGAAGTTGGGCTGTGTAGGCGGGGATGGTGGAGGAGGGGGCGGTGGAGGAGGACAGGATGCAGAAGGAGTAATGTCGGCAGCACTGGAGGGGTCGGTCTCCATGGGGGTCGGAGAGTTAGCCTGAGCCCTCTTGGCTGGTGAAGGTCGAGGTGGAGAAGGCGGAGGCTGAGGGACGTTAGTGGCAAGAGTGGCCTGCGTGCTCGAGCCTTCTGCAACGGGGACTCGTATGCGCCCGCTCTCCCCAGGTCGCCCCCTAGCGAACTTGGGATTCTTGAGGATGGCTGTCAAATCAATGTTGCCCGCCATGTACTCTGCACACAAAGTAAAAGTCAGAAGACCGGTGTATGATCACAGGAAAACAAATTATTGATGATTACCTATGAATTTACCCTTTGGATCTTTGTCCCTAGCCGAATGTATTAGGGCTCGGGTATTGAGCAGCCGAGGAAGCCGAGAAAGGGCATTCACAATATTCAGATCCACCGAGTTAAGCTCGGCACGGGGCATGGAGTTATATTTACGGGGAAGGCACCAATGGAGAGGGAATCTAGGAGAAGTGTCTCCTTTATTAAAAAACATGTTACGGAAAGCCTCATCGATGGTCAGAATCAACCAAAAATACCGATGCTTAAAATTTTTAAAGGACGAAGTGTATAGACTCAGAAGGGACCCCCCGACCTGTGGGGAACCGCTAAGGGAGGCCCAACCGACCTTTTTGCCATATTTTAGTTGAAAGAAATAAAGGAAGGACCTAGAGGTCGCCCTCATACCTAACAACTGACAAATAAGCTGAAAAGCCCGAAGGAAAGCCCAACTATTGGGGTGGAGTTGACTAGGGGCGATGTTTAAGAAAGAGAGCACCTCGCTCTCGCACCTCGTCAACGGGAACTCTATGCTAAACTCGCCCACCATATATTCATAAACGGAAACGGCGGGGCGACGGTTAACAAAAATTCTCTGGTGCACGCGGTGAGAGGTCGTCGCGGCCCCGAACTCGACGACGTCCACATAACGTGAACGGACCATGTTACAGGAGTCTACGACCCGACCTAACTTTTCAAGGTCGTCATACATCGACGCCTGATTTGAAACTACGCCCGCTAGCCAAGAGAAATCGGGCTCGGCCGCCCCCGAAGGATGATGACGAGAACGGCCTTCATCGTCCCTTCCAGAGGTACCGACAGGTCGCCGCCGAGGACTCTCCGTTGCTCTGGCAACAAGGTCTCGGCTCTTTCCCTTACGGGTAGACGCTTCCACCTCGTGCTCGGCCTCAACAGGGGGGCTCCCATAGGCATGGGCACGGCGACATTTTCCTCGGCACAGGGAGCGCCGCGAGAGGGCGACCCCACCGAAGAAGCTGTAGACTCGGCTGAAGCAGTCTCACAGGACACTACAACCAAGCTATCAGAGCCGCGAGTCGTGGCAGAGAAAGATGAAGAGGACATACCTAAGGATGGGGAGGCAAACGAGAAGAAAACACCGAAGGAAGACAATGAAATGTGGAAGGAGAGAAAGAACGAGAGGCGAGTCACTGTGAGCAAGGAAATGAAGGGTGAGACAGTTTGCAAGAAGTAAGAAATGAAGAGAAAGAAAACAAAAAAGGGGGGTGGGCTGGTATTTATAGGGCAAAAACCGTTTCAGGGCAGTTAAAGGGGTGCAAGACAAGACGAAGCGTTTGCAACGCACTTACCCACGCGCAATCATGGCCCATAACTGCCAGCACCCACAATAATGACCCATAACTATCACTTATTTCAAAAATCGAGACTTGAATATTAACCGTTTCGCATACCTGATCGACCTCGGCCTTCGGCCAATTAAACTCGAATCACAAGTCTAGGCTTCGAGCTCGGGGGGCTGGTGTACCGGGCCGAGTTGGAGAGCTCCCCTCTCCTTCGTGGTCGGACCTCGGCTAGAATCCGAGGTGGAGAGCCCACCTCTCCCCCTTGCTCGGACCTTGGATGAAGTAACTGTTCCCTGAAAAATAGGAGCTTATGAACTAACGGACTTATCTAATGGCCCTATCTAATGGACTTATGTAACTATCTTTGCGAGATCCATGGAGAAAATCCTAAAACGGTCCTATAAATAACATGGACTAAGCAAAGAGAAAGGAATAATGAACAATCAATAATCATACTCTCAAATCAGAAAAGAACTTACCTACAACGGAAGGATACCCATCCTCTCGTCACCTCGTTTTACAGAGGCCGAGCTCACCTCAGCCATTACCCAGATTCCACCAAGAACAAAGACCATTTCGTTATAGCAAATATACATTTACTCAAGAAAGAAATCTCACCAATATTTAAAAGATAAAATCAATTTTTACTGATATTAAACAAAGAGGAAAAAGCTAATTGAAAATAAATATATAGCTCTAACTAAGATGAGGAAGAATTCAAGAATCCGAGAAAATGAATTTCGAATTTCAACAATTGATCTAATCCCATTTTTATCATGATAAACATAGCTATATCAAATTTTACGTAACTTTCCATCTTTAATTATGTTATTCAATTTATTATTATCTTCATTCTTTAATGAATTTGATTAAGCTATAACTGAATATAAGAGATTTAGTCGAATCTTGTAAATTCCTTAATCTCCAAATTGAGAGAATACTTAAATATGATTAATTCTAGACACCTGCATGTCAATACTAGTTAAAACATTCATTGAAGTCTTTTGATATAATATTAATTTTATTTACACGAGTCAACTAAAAATGTTGGAGATAAATGTTTTGCTTCCATCACTTCTAGTGTCGGAAACTTAATAGACGCAAAGCCAACAACACTGAAAACAAATTAATGTTTGCTTATCAATTTATGGCGTCTGATTTTGGCCAACTCTATAACATGATCTTCTTGAAGTGATAGATTCACACTTGACAGGAGCGAGAATAAAACCTTTAACGCTGACCAATAGCTTCATATCTAGAAACTAATGCTCTATCTTTGCATCTTCTAACATTTCCCTGATACATGTCTGTTATTGCAACAACATAATCAAAGCTCCAAACTGAAAATGTCTATAACTGACACGACAATAGGACATGCATCAGCACTGTGATTCATAACACTACATATAATCCACTGAATTGATACACCACCATAATTAATTAAATATCTCATAAAATATAAAAAATTAACAATATATATATATATATATATATATTATAAAATAATTGACTTCTTATGTTTCATTAATCACAATAATGAAACAAAATTTCTAAATAAATTATATTTCGAGATAATTATGGTCGACTTGCTTATAGTTAATTATATATACTCACTTATAATTGTAATACACAGTTATCAATTAATTCACTTACTAAAATATATATATATATATATATATATATATATATATTTACTTATGTTTTTATATTTTATAACGGATTAACTAAACACGTTTGTACAACAATTTTTTTTCTAAAGATTTTTATCTTATAGGGAACCCCTCTCCGAATCTACTACCGATTTGAGAATGCAATTCTAATGGTTGAGATGCAAAAAGAAAAACTCGCTCACCCTTTTTCTCAGGAAATTAAGCACCGGGATATCAGGAATCTATCGGGGTCCACCGGAATCATTTATTAGTTGGCGGTTATAATCGTACAGTTATGTTGCATTAATTGTAAGATATTTCAAACATACACAGTTCAATTCAATCAATGTTCCAAGAAACTTTAATCTATTTCTTGGTTCGTGCTGCTCCTGATCAGTACTCTCAAATATCTACAAATTAAATTTGCTTATAAAAAAATTGTCTGAGACATTAAAAACGAGGAGAGGAGAAGATTTTTGGAAATCAATATGAACACTCAAACACAAGTTCAGATATTAATAAAGGGGAAAATACTCAAGTTCTTAATAATTAGTCTTGGTTCCTTCTCTTTTCTTCTGACTCAAGAAGCTCTTCCAACACCTTGTCATCCAAATACTCAAACTCAATAACGTCCTCGCATGGTGAAGCAAAAGAACATTCATTGGCTGTAGTAGAAGAATTTGACAATGCAAAAGGGAGATGAGAATGGTACTCATCTGGAAAATTAAGAATTGCAAGAGCACCCCTTAATGCAATGGCTGCACGATCATAAGCTCTAGCAGCTTCTTCAGCTGTATCAAATGTCCCTAACCAATGTCTTCCTCTAGGTTTTGTTGGGTCTCTAATCTCAGCACCATACTTACCCCATGGCCTCTTTCTCACACCACGGTACCTCACTTCTTCACTTCCTTTCTCTATGTCTTGCTCCTTCTTACGTGTCTCCTCCATATGTTACCTCCTCAGTCTCTTTTAACTATTATCTTTTTTACTCTATGTACTCTTGGTGAGGTCACTCATGGTTATTCATTTCATGTCTAAGTATATATAGGCAACGTATATGTGTCAGAATTGGGTCACTTTTAGCCTCTAATCTTATTTTATTATTATTGATTTGATTCTTAGCTTTCGCGAAGAAGTGTAAAAGTTCGACTTGGCTTACGTAATTTTGGAATGAACTAGAACTTATAAAGTTGTATGGACACTTGTCGGTCTTCTTGTAGTAGGTGCGGGTGAGGTGAGGTGTGACTACTTAAAAAAAAAAACAAAAAAAAGTTAAAGTGAAGATAGATAAATAATATTGGGAAGAAAAATGTTAAATATATAATTTTTAAAAGATATTTGATAGATAATTATAATATTATAGATAATTGGATAAGAGAGAAACATTTATGTGTGTAAATTATTAAAATAAAAAAATATGTATATATATTTTGTGAATAAATTAATTGGTTAATTGTATATTATAATTTGATGTAAAGTAAAGTTGATAATTTTTATATATTTTTTATTAATAGAATTTATAAAAAAGTTATAATTATGTATATCTTAATTTTTATTTAACGAGTTTTATTTAAAATTTTGTAATTTTTAATAAATATTAATTAATGATAAAAATTATATTACGTGTTAAAAGAAGTGTTGATTGGAATTTCCTTATTAAGAATTGCGCTTTGTTTAAATTAGAGTAGAATGATTGGACATCATAATAGCGACACATGTTTCGAATAGCTGAGGCAAGATTATATTTTATTATTTTACATTAGAGAAAAAATTAAAGAATGACTATAAGGTTAAAAACAGTAAAATTTGACCAACATTGTGCCCCCACAATATCTTACGTATGTACCCACGTAGAATATATACGTTTCATTTTGCTTTACTTTTTTGTTTCTAAGTGGAAATTAAGATACATGATAAAATTATTTTTTATTTTCTTTATAGCATAGTAAATAATATCTAAAACTAGAAACCTTATTCTATAGTTTTCTATTACCTATATTTCAATTTTTATTGTCTTATTTCAATTTTCAACGTATATCGTATTTGAACTTCTCAATAAATAATTTTATACAATAAGGAAATAAAAAATAATAACATGAATTGAATTTATCTTATAAGTTAAACTCCATTTATCTACTTTAATTTTTTTTTAAAATTCTCTCGTCTAATTTTTCAATTGTTGACATTTATTAATTAATTTTGTTAAATAAAAAAAACATTTTAATTTAATTTATTTTTTCTACTATATGTGATTATTGTGAAATTTGTGGAAACAAAACATTAATGTCCATATTAGTTTTTAGATTAATTAATTAGTTATTGTTAATAAACCGTCAACCTAGCTGATTCAAAATTGCTGTATACATTTAGACTTGCAAGTTGCAATGATAATGATTTGATTTGACATTGATCTGAAAGCAATTGGTGTACGCATAAGATTGTTGAAAGCTATCTCGTGCATTTAACCTGAACCTGGCAAGTTATATCTTGAACAAGTTAAATTCAATATTTCAAATTTAAATTATAAAAAATATAACTATATCATATAATAGAATGAAATAATATTATGTGCTAAAAAATAATATGTCAAAAAACTTGAATAATAAACTTAAATTAGAAATACAAAAAAGAACATAAAATTTTCACTTTAAAAAAATAATGATGAAAATAAGAATATATTCATTATTTACTCTAATAGTTTTTCTTTAAAATGATGATGAAAATAAGAATATATTTATTATCTCTTTTACATTTATTAGCTTAATGATAAATATATTTTTATTTTTATTTAAAATATTGTTGTTTCATAATTTATAAAATGAAAGAGATAAATATTTAAAGAGACTGAAAATGTCTAGAAAATATGGAAATCATCCCAGATAAAAATAATATTTAAGATAAGAAAATTAATTAGAACTTTATCAATAAGAGAATATAATTTAACACTGTACCAAGAAAAGAGTACTTAAATGTGAGAGTTTTCACTCATGTGAGATACAAGTTTAAAATCCATAACAAAATAATTAAGAATCTTGGTCGATCCATAAATTATTTAGGGATGAAAATTTTCAAAAATTCATAAATTAAAAACATATTTAACCTAAATGAGACTAATTTTGAACAATAACTTTTATTAAAAAAAAAGTGGATATAAATTACAATAATGAGAGAATAAATAGTACATATAAATGCATTGTTATGTCAGCCTAAACTGTGAAGACTAAAAGTCTTAAGGGAAAAGAAATATATTAGAGGATAAAAGCCCATAACAAAATGTTTCAAGTACTAAAATCTTTATTCACAAATTTCTTTTATCCAAAAAAAAAAAAAAAAATTGTCGAACAAATACTTACGTGAAGGGTTTTAACCAAGAAGAGAAACATAGCATAACAAGTCAGCAACCCATCCAAGTATCTTGCAACTGGCTAGTAATTAATTTTTAAACAGAAAAGCCATCAATAAATACTGAAAAGACGTACCAGGTTTAATAGAATAATTAATAAATTAATATTATGTATTTCTCTTTCTTTTCTATATATATATATATTTATTTTTTTTTCATATTTTATAACTGGATAAGCTGATTAATTATAGTTTAAGATTAGGTATGAACCTCCTTAATTTATGTCCTTTTCTCTGATTATTCTAATCCTGTACGAACTTCCTTGAACTCGTCGACCCCTTCTATTTCAATAGAGGATTTATATTGGACATGTTAATGATATATATTTTTTAATATATTTTTAATGAAAAAAAGAATTATAAGATTAAGAGATGGAAAAGAAGATGTGGAAAAGTTACGGGTTGAAATTCTTCTACTAATAATTATTAATAAGTTTTATAATTGATTCCTTATTTTTTAATTATTAATAAGTTTTATAATTGATTCCTTATTTTTTTAATTATCCACTTTCGGACTTTTAATTAACTACTAATAACGTCACATTCAGTTTACAATTGCTTTAAACTAATGAACTGGTAATAATTGATTTTAGGATTTTGCATGATGAAACCCTATCTCTAATCTTCTAGTTAAATAATGTGTTTGTAATGTTTTTCTGAATAGAGAGCCCTGTGTGACCAACTAATGCTCATAAAGTAATTTCATAAATTCGATAAAATTAATAATTATTTAGAGTCATTCAATTAATAAGGGTTAAGAATATTGAAATTATTAACAAATTGCAATCATCAGCTTCTACCATACATTCTCTTCAATTGCATTCTAACTATATTCTTTAGTTCACCATTTAAATCTTCTGCTAAATCACCTCAAGTAATTAATACAATCCGTTTGAATTAATACGTAGTTTTTTCTACTGGAACCACTTGGGTATGATATCTAGAGTTGAGCCTATTATTACTAACGTGAGAGAGAACACTTGCTCTTAAGCACATTTTGGACATCAGTTAGGTTCTTTATCTTACTTATATGATGTTTTGCAATGTAAAATTACAGGGAATGGGGATTGAAATACACACAAAGATTTCCAACTCCTACTCTTAATTAAACACATGGGAGAAACGAAATTTCCAAATACCCAACCTCTTCACTCTCTATTACTACCAATTTTCATAATGCAATTATACATGTTCTTTGAGATGCAAACTAGAAAAATTTGCTAGACACACCACGATATCAGGAATCTATCACGATCCATCCGAATCAAATATATTGAGTACGTGATGGGCCTGATGGCTATTGTAGTAAGATTTTGTTGAATTAATTGTAAGATATTTTTTTTGAACTACAATTAATTTGTTGAAATATCTCGAGATTCATTAAAAGAACTATAATCTCAACATATAACTTTCTCAAATAAACAGATTTAAGATTAAAACTTTGACACACATTTATGTAACACGGTTATTTAGAATTCATCACATGCATAAGTGCATCATATGCAATTTTTTATATTAATCCTGTTACTTGTATCTGTGTACCACTGGTACAGGTTCTTTATACATATAATTTTTTGCTGAAAAAAAGTTCAATATTCAATCAATGGGTGGGTAAGATTTTTGGAAATCAATGTGAACCTTAAACAAACACAGATATAAGAGTTGAAAAGAGGAGCTCAAAAATAAAATGGAATAGTCCAATTCTCAGTATTGATCCCTTCTCTTCTCTTCTAACTCAAGAAGATCTTCCAACACCTTGTCATCCAAATACTCAAACTCAATAACTTCCTTCTGAGGGGCACCAAAAGAACTTCCATTTCCTATAGAAGAAGATATTGGCAATACAAAAGGGAGATGAGAATAGTACTCATCCGGAAAATTAAGAATTGCAAGAGCACCTCTTAAACCAATGGCTGCACGATCATAAGCTCTAGCAGCTTCTTCAGCTGTGTCAAATGTCCCTAACCATTGTCTTCCCGTAGGTTTTGTTGGGTCTCTGATTTCTGCCCCATACTTACCCCATGGTCTTCTTCTCACACCACGGTACCTCACTTCTTCCCCTACGCTTTCTTTCTCGTGCTCCACCTTATGTGCCTCCTCCATATGTTATGAAAAAACTTTGGTCTCTTTAACTTTTTACTCTTTGCAGTATTTTCATTCATGCTTGTTTATGTATTATATAGGATGCGTACGTGTATGTTGCAAAACAGTGTCGCGTTCCTGCGTTTTGAATTTTGTTGGTTCCTGTTGACTTGTTTCTTGGCTTTCGCGAGGAAGCGTAAAAGTTTGACTTTTCTTTGACTTGGATTATATTTTAGAACTAGCTAGGATAGAAATACATGGACAGGTTCCAGTGCACGCACAAATTTTTGTCGTATGATGTGTATAGTTCGTCACTTTTAACGCGCAGGTGAGGTGGTTACTGCGTCAACGGTGATGAATTTGTTTCCGAATTATGCATTTGTTTATATGAGAGTAGAATGATAGAACTTCTTTTATCATATCGAGAAAGTGATAGAATCTTCGAACAAGGACAGATCCAGAAAGGTTTGAATAGCCAAGACAAGATAATATGTTTGTTTATTATACGTTAGAAAAAGAATTTGAATGATTAGAATAAAGTAAAAGCAACAGAATATAATAAAGAAATTTAGTGGAGAATGAATTGACTATCTTACTTAAGTCCATACGTTTTATTATGTGATACATCCAATTTTTTTTTTCTTTATCTCATACCATAATAATAATATCTAAATGGCAGAATAAAGTTTTTGATGTTTACTTTTTTTTTATACCATTCATTTCGTTTTAATGTTCGTATTAAGTATTAAATTAATTAATTAATTATCTGCAGTGTTTGGCAAATCCTGATGCTGTTTTTTTTTTTTTTTTTTTAATTATACATGCTGTACAACATATTGGACTTGCAGTGTAATGATTTGATTTGACATAAATGTTATTCAAATTGATCAGGTAGAGTCTGTGTATTTGATTTGATACAACATAGTTATGATCTCAGGTAAAAGAAAAAATGAAAAGGGTTGGTGGGTGGTGTGGTTGGTAGCTGTTTGAAGTCCGACTACATAGAAATAATAGAAGGGAGAGGCCATAAATGGTGAATACATCTTGGATCTTATAAATTTTATATCTTGTTGTTAGTTAGATGTAAACCTGAAGGGTTTTTGTTATTCTATGTATGAATGATCAACCAATCCTATAATATGTTTTTAACGGTTACAACATGTTGGAATCTTGTATAAGGATTGAGTATCCTTGTGTCTCTTAAATTATCTAATAAATCTATTGTGTTGAAATAAATGTCAGGTAGAAAATTGGTTAATCTGTAGTTATATTATGAATATGGAGACCAACTTGTAAAGTATCCAACCTCAAGAACTGCCATTAAAAGAAAAAATAAAACCAAATAAATAAGGAAGTAATAACTAATGAAAATAAATGTCGTTCTTATTTAAAAAGAAAATCTTATATATGATATATGTTCAATTTGATATTCTTATCCATAAAATTTTATATAATTTGAATTTTTCTAGATAATTATCTAACTATATATATATATATATATTAATATTATATTATACATTAAAAAGGTAATTCGATGAATTATCAAATAATTTTTAAATTGTATAAAATTTGTATGCATGGTCTCGTTGATAAGAACGTCAACTTGATTGGTGAAATTTAATTTATACAAAAAGTTATTAACGAGTTTAGGCCTATAAAAAATGTGCTAATGTAAGGGTAATGTTTATATTATTTGTTGGTGTAGCTAACTCCCTATGAGGTAATTGTATGACTGTAATAGATCCTATCTCTAGATGATTTGAGATTTCTAATACATATCTTGAGATAGATTCTAATATCATGTTAAAAATGCGGATAATAAGTCTAACTCAACACTATAAAATTAGTTTTTAAGGTGAGGAATATTCCTTAATTATGTACATGCATCTGGCTTATTTTTAAATGATGTGAAATTTCTAACCAAGTTAACAAAACTTAAATGAAACCATAATTAAATCATCAAAATTAGTTACTCAAAAGTCAAAACAATTCAAAGAATATTATAAAGAAAAATTAACTTAACTCTATTTCATAGAATTATGAGATATGTAATAAAGTGCCGAGGGAAAATTGTTTGGGTGAATGTGTTGCGGGAAGGCCAATCAAGAGACTACAGGCTAAGCATGATTTGGAGTTTCATACGTTTGATGTTGCGCCTGAAATTATTTGGAATGCCTTAGCTAGCTGATCTAATTTGTATTAGCTTTTGTAGTTTATTTATTTTATATGTAATTCACCAAAAGAATTAGATATGTAATAAAGATACCAAGAAAATTGATAAACACAATTCATGACAACCCAATTGATGAAGCTTTCTAAGGGATAGAATTGAACCTCGCCATAATCAATCAACAATACTGTCTAATAACTGTGTACGAACTTATCACCAAGCAGAAATTTTCATGCAATTTAGTAATTACAGAACTTATCCAACACCAACACAAAACTAAAGTTAATGCAAATAAATTTTAGAAATAAGAAATGAGAAATACTAGATAGAGTAGTGGACATACTTACTGAAACAGCCTGCGCCATGATCTGTGTAAAATAAATCCAAATCAAAATGTACAATCTCTGGATAAATCATTTTTTCTAATAACTACCAAAGTGTCATCATTGTAGTTAAGGCTTAGTGCACTTCAGAGTGTTTCACTCTTTCCAAAGGATGTATTATTCAATCAATAAGTTTATGTTACAAAAGATTTTAATCAAACCAAGCTCAAACTCAACATGTCCTTACTGTTGGAAGTTTTTGTTGGTCACAATTTTAATCAAAAGCATACAAAGGATAATTCAATCAATGTAAAAGAAGCTTAAAAACGTGGAGTAGGGGATGATGATTTTTGGAATTCAATTTGAACCCTAAAACACAAATTCAGATATTAATACAATGGGGGTAAAATTAAATGAGCTCAGAAAAGGAAATCGTTAAGTTCTTAGTCTTTGTTCCTTCTCTTCACTTCTGACTCAAGAAGGTCTTCCAACACCTTGTCATCCAAATACTCAAACTCAATAACTTCTCTTTGTGCACTAGAAGAACTTTCAGTGACATTAGTAGAAGAACTTCCAATGGCACTAGTAGAAGAAGAAGATGATGACGAGAAATTAGCAGGGAAATGAGAATGGTACTCATCAGGAAAATTAAGGATTGCAAGGGTACCCCTTAATGCAATGGCTGCACGATCATAAGCTCTAGCAGCTTCTTCAGCTGTGTCAAATGTCCCTAGCCATTGTCTTCCTGCAGGTTTTGTTGGGTCTCTAATTTCTGCTCCATACTTACCCCATGGCCTTCTTCTCACACCACGGTATTTCACTTCTTCACTTCCTTTCTCTTTGTCTTGACCCACATGTGCCTCCTCCATAAACAACCTTCTCTTTAGTGAAATATTT
Organism: Hylodesmum podocarpum; assembly: GCA_026586105.1. NCBI lineage: Eukaryota > Viridiplantae > Streptophyta > Magnoliopsida > Fabales > Fabaceae > Hylodesmum > Hylodesmum podocarpum. The sequence continues at coordinate 993,997 of JALJEV010000493.1, read as the reverse complement.
TTTTAACTGGCCTCTTCAAAGTTTAATTCTTTTCTTTTACACTTTTAGGTGAGGTGGGGTTATGTTTATGCATTGCATGTGCATGTATATATAGGCGGCGATGCCAAAACTGTTTTGCGTTAGATCTCTTGGTTTTTGCTTGTCCTATTGACTTTATACTTAAATTTGACGAGGAAGTGTAGAAGTTTGATTCGACTCGGCTTGTGTTTTGTATTGAACAAGAACTAGAAAAGTAAAAATTAATATAGTGTAGATGCGGTTTAGTGTCGTCACGTTAACATCCAACATTTAGAAGTCTTTTTCTAGGTTGAAATAACACAGGGAGATTATTTGGGTAGTTTTAGAGTTAAATGAAAAGAATCTTATAACAGTGGAAACAAGATAGTATATATTTCTTTTGTTGCATTACAGAATAAAAAATAAAGCTAAAATTTTAGAGTTGAATTAAGATAATAATATTCTAATAGCAAACTAATAAGACAAATACACTACCTTCACATGTGGTTTAGGATGCACCACTTTTATTAACCACTCGTATCCTTCGTACCAAATTGAAAAATATTTGGATCCTTCTTATTTACCACATTTAAAATATTTAATAGATGATTGGTACACAGAATAATTAATTATAAAATATATAAGAAAAATAGAAAAAAATTAAAAGAAAAAAATTTATGTATATAATTTGTGAATTTAAATATTATATGAATGAGTATTAGAGTTGGTACGAAATGCAGTTGTCCCAAATTTCTCCCCTCTTTTTCCAAATTTACTATCTTTCACTAGCTACTGCTATTGAAAACGAGTTCTAGAGGAGGGTAGTAATTTTTTCCTTTTCTATTATTTACTTCACTATCTTCCACTAGCTACTATTGTCGTTGTTCAGACCACAATTAACGGTGACATTGGCAAATTTCATAAGGAGGCGTGACTCAGGAGTTGAGGCTCACCAACGACAATGTTCGTGCAGCAGAAGAGGAGCGAACGTGAAGGAGAAAAAGAAGAAAGTGTGAAATGAAGAAGCAGAAGGGTCTAGAGTGACTCGTACTACCATTTACTGGTGATTGGAACCTATGTCAGAAGTCAGTGCATAAGGTAATTCGTGATTGCAGTCAAAATATGGTGAATGTCCCTGTGGGTGTAGCTCCACACAGAAAACACAGTGGATCCAGAATTGAGTAATTATATTCTTCTCTCCTCTCATTTTCAATTTTAATTTTTTTTAAACAGTCTTTTGAAAAATGTGAGAATAGAAACAAAGTTTTTCTTTATTTTTATAGAATTTGAAAATATTTTCATAAAAAACATTTTTAAAATTTCAAACAAACACGTTCTAATTTCTAATTTCTATTTTCAATCAAAATGAAAACAGGAAATATTTAAATCATATATTTCCATTTCGCCAATCATTTTAGTAAATTTTACTAATTTCACAAATTAAAGCTTCTAATTAACCTATGGTTTTCACCAAAAGGGATTCCTAAACACACAAAATGAATGGCCAAAAGTTTGCACTTTAGGAGGTTTGCATACATTACTGTGATATCCATATCAAAGGCAATAAACCCAAAATAAGTCTTCAAGAAATTCTCTTTCAAACTGGCTTCTAACTCAAAACACCTCAACATTGATTTTATGATCAGCACATTTGTTTAGGTTCCCTCACCAAAGGTATCGTTCGTATATTTGATAGCAAGTTAACTTCAACTCCCCCTTACTAACTAACTTTGAAGCTTCTAAATAATCCTTCGTCAGTGGCTTCTCTCGTTAACCCTTAATTAATCCATTGGAAACTATGGTGAATAAGAAAGGAGCAAGTGAGTCTCATGCCTCAATTCCCTTGCTACTCCACATTTATGTGCTAATAAGGTTAATTTTTATAATAATTATCTTAATTATGATATATAAAATTATTTCTAATTAATTGATAGTATAAAATATTTGACTATATATTAAAACGAAACTTACTAAAAATTATCTAACATACATTAAAAATAAACAAATTTATAATGTTATTTAATAGAAAGTTCTCATATATATATATATATATATATATATATATATATATATATATATATATAAGAATGATTGTTTTCCGTTATGATTATAATAAAGATTTCACATTGTAATAAGATGAAAACTAATTTTTGACTGTTTATCAGTTTACATTGAAAAAAGAATTAAAATATATTTAGTGTAAATTCAATATGATTTTCGTAATATGTAACAGATGTTCAGCATTTTGATAAATTAATGATGTATTTAACATTTAAAATAAATTATTTTCAATCATAATTTTTTATCAAACTAATAAATTAATATTGGAAAACTTTAATTATTTATAGTCGGCCCATGTCTATGTGATAAGTTGTGATCAAATAATATTGAAAATGCATATTTTATTTTCTCTTATTTTAATATTTTTGTTAAAATATTCCATATTTTTGAGATTTACAGACTATTATTAATAGTGCCAAATTATTTTAAAATGTTTATAATTTTAAATTTTATATAATATTTGAAAAATTTAATAAATTAACTATAGATATCGTAAACAAATCTATAAACAATGAATGTGTAGAGTATTGGGTGGGTTTGTTTGCCTTTATGTGAAATCTAGATTGTCCAACTGCTGAAATTTCCAACGCAGGCAAAAACTCTTGGTTATTCTTTGTTGTCGTCATTCTCATTCCAACAACGCAGGCAACAGTGAACATCGTTCTGTTATGTACGAAGCCAAAGATTGTTTTCTCTTTCAATGTTGACATGTTGTCAATTTTGCCAACGTACGAGGTTACGAAGGTACAGCATGCATGAAGAACGTCGAGATCATATATGGTTGGTCAAAACACACTAACGGAATACATGTCGGACGAGGCTTCGAAATCTCCGATTTAATTTGTGTGGTGTTCTAAACAATTAAATCGGTCAACTTTGATCTGCAAAATCTCCGATTCATATATTTGGAAACAGTGGCAACTGTTGAACCCGTACTTGGAGCCTTTGAAAACCGACTTGTATCTGTTACATCTTTAACACGTGCTTAATCCACGTCAAATTATTTATAATAATAATAATAATTACTTAAATTATCTTAACTTTTTACTATCTTATTATTACATTAATTCCTTTAATTATATATTTTATAATTAAAAGGTAATTGTATATAATTAATTTCATTGATCCTCTGAATTATATATTTTAAAATAATACATATATCATTAATTAAAATATTATATATATATATATATATATATCAATTTATTACTAAATTTTCATTAATTTATTAATAAGTTTTAGAATTTAATGATTATACATGTGAGTGCAAAATTGTTTTGAATTGTCAATCAAACATAAATTCAGTTTGATAAGATTTTTAAGTATTGACAAATTTATAATTCATTGTAAATTTTAATTTGATAATATCATAGAAAATTTTACACTATTAATGCATAGATTTTTATTTCTATTTTTCTTATCTTTATTCAAATATATACTAATGATTATATATTAGAGTAAATAAAAATCCATGTGTTTTCGTACTATTGCATTTGATGTCCTTGCAATTTTTCAGTACTATTTTTACATTTTCTTTATGTCAATGTAATATTTTTTAAAATTAAGGGGTATATAGTGCATAGAGGGTGTTAGTCTAATGTTTTTTCAAACAATCAGGGGATTTTTTTTATAGGACTAAAAGAAGTAGGGGTATTTTGAAATCTTGAAAATACATAAAATATGTTAATGTAATTTACTGTAATTATTACCTTGATAATTTATATTAAATTATATAATAGTCATAATTAGTAAATTAATATAATTTTGTATTTTATTACTACAAATAACACTCAATTGTGTTATAAGTTACCACAATTGATATAAGATATAATAAAACAATTTTTATTAACACATTAATCATATTAATTATTAATTTTTATAAAATAATGTTGGTACGTTCTTTTATTTCTTTACATGTTCATTAGTTATAGTATACCAATTTTAGATTTTAACAACTCATGTTTAGCTATTAGATTTGCTAACAACATGTATTGAGTTTTTATGTAGAACCTGTATCCTGTATTTGATCCCACCCACATGATATACTTTTGGGGAGGGATGAGAACCCTTAAATATGACCGAGCTCTGGAACGAGTGATTACAGTATTGTCATCAAAAATTAAATTAATAGTTGAGATTTATGACTTATTCTCTAAAGTGCACTCCAGATAGTCAAATCCATAAGTTTCACCAAGATTAAAAACAATTAAAAAGTTATATATATATATATATATATATATATAATTATTTATATTATTTTTTCTAGTATATAGAAATTAAATACAAATGAAACTATGCCCCTTTTTAGACCTAAACACATTCTTGACCTTTTTCCAACCGTATGTCTTGTACCTGTAAGCACAAGAGAAATAGTTATTTGCGGTGATATTTCATTGTTGAAAAATATTTGATAATTATTACACGTACGCATTCGAGTTTTTTTTTTTAATAAATTTATTGATTAACTATGTATTATTTTTACGTATTCAAAAAACTGTCAACATTATACCACGAAAGACTTTCATCAATACATGAGCAAGTCACACCAATGAAAGAAAATTAATACATAATAGAATGAGAGACTATTGAGTGTAAAGAGGAGCTAACCTTTTAACTGTTGATCACTGAAACCTATCCTTCAGTTAATTCCTTCATTGTGAAATCAACTAAAACATACAAATAAGTAAAATTGCTTTACTAAGGAAATTCGCGAAGAAGCTAAACAAATAGCAAGTTTAGTTACACTGAAAACATACACACAAGTAAAATATGCACATGTTCATTTTGACTTTAGTCATGATTCTAGAATTGAATTTGACAAAATTAAATTTGAAAATTAATACGAACAAATTATTTATTTACTTTAGAGATTCACACACACCAAATTACAAGTATTACATAAAAAATGATATATAAGCATATGAATTCGATTACTTGATATGTACTCCTTTTCTTTCTATTTTTTATGAATCTCTCTCATTACAAAAAAAAAAAAAAAAAAAAAAAAAAAAAAAGACACTGCAACTTAAAGAAGCGAATTACTCTGTCATACAATATTAGTCTTATAAATAAATCTGAGGCCGTCACAGTTTTTTTTTTTTTTAAAAAAAAAAAGAAGGCACTCGGTTAAATAATTGAATATTCTGTATTCATATCCATTAAAAAAGTAAAAGTATATTCATTCATTGAATGTTATATAGTTTTATTTTATTTATTAAATATTGCAGTACATTATTTATAATTTATACATAAAAATCATTTGCTAATTAAATATATATTATTGGATAAATTACAATTTAGTATAAACTTTTCATTTATTTAGATAAAATTAATGATGTCTAATCGAGTTCGAATTTAAATATATGGCTGCATTAAATATACAGGGAAAACTTTGTGGCCTAGTGATATGCATTCGAAACAACCTCAACTGAATAATGTTTTTCAGGCTTCAACAAAGGAATTACCAAAAATCATTCTTCTGAAGACATTTCCCTTGAATGGTACATACCATAAATATGCTACACTTTGGGCTTTCCTACTTCTAATACAAAGAAGAAGAAGAAGAATGCTACACTAACTCAACTGTGCACAAAATGACAGTCACAAAGGAAAAATCAATCTTACTGATCTTGGGCCCGAGAGGAACAATTCTTGTGTGAGCCACAATACTTATAAACTCAATCAATCAAAAGCCTTTGAAAAAGAGATTTCACTAAGATTTGATTATGATGATTTTAGCATGCTTTTGATTGAATGTGCCTATAAATGCAAGGTTCATGCAAGGGGCTATATATAGAAAACTTGACCAACATTCAAGAGACTCTCGTGAGGAACATTGAAGATAACACTATTTGCCCTGCATATCTTCCTAAGAAATGCATATATATAATCAACAGCTATTTTCTTGTGGAAACTTGAATCCCTCCTGGCCTTCACAACTGTGTTTCCTAGTATGTGAACCACCCCAGCATCCTTGCATCTATTCAAAAACTCAACTTCATCAACCTCAGTATGGTTATTCACATGACCAGAAGACTGAACACTATCATTCATGTATGATGGAGATGTAGCTGATACTATTGAATCCGCTAATGAAACCGTCGCATCCACATTCATTGAAGCTGTGATTGCATTGTTGTTCAAAGGGAATTCTCTTGACTCAACAGTTTGTTGATCATACGAACTGTAGTCATCTGAATCTGAGCAACACTCTATTAGGTATTCAAGCTTAACAAACATAGAAAGGTTATGAAATAGCTTTTTCTCAAAATCATCATCTCTCTTATGCAGGTCTTTGTATCCATATCGCGCTACACATCTAAATATGTGCAAATTCTTAGGTCCGATTCGCTTCACAAGGAATCTTTCATCTTCAGGGACAGTGTAGACAGGAAGATATTTGACACATACAAACACAACAACAGAATGGATGGCTGGTAGGTTTGTGATGAAGTGAGAAAAGATGTGAGGTACTCCACTTGAAAGGTCTGTGTATACCAGACCGATTCCTGGGACACGAACAAGTCCTAAACTTGGTCCAAGTTTAAGAATCCATGCCATTGAGACCTTAGTATTCATTTCAAACTCGTAGCATTTTAATGTGCCATAATGCCAAACATACATAATAACAAGAAAAGCTCCTGCTATTGCAAGTGGAACCCATCCACCTTGATCAACTTTGAATAGTACAGCAGAGAGATATGTGCATTCCACAATCAATGATAAGCCAGTGAACACCACCACAAGAATCCAATGGCAGCGCCACACTAATATCATGATCAAACTCATAAGCAATGTTGTAACCAGCATGACTACCACCACCGCGGTACCTGTCATTATAAAGTAAATTGTAAATGTAAGAACTTTTCAAAGAAAGGTTGTAATAACATTGCAAGTAAGATGAACAGAAGTAAACAATAAGAATAGTTGTAGTTTGGTAAGTTTCATATTCTTTTGGTAGGTGAAACACATTTAGTACTTCTTATACCCACAAAAAATGTAGGGAATCCTTTTTATGTAGTACTGATTGCATCCTTTGCCGAAACTTTTTAGGCCTTTTTTGTTTACTTTTCTCAGATTAGTTTGTTCCCTCAGTACATTTGATAGCATTTATCTCATGAGCACAAATTTGTCCCCTAGGCAGTTGAACAGAACACTTGAAGAAGAGGATGAGGAAACATTTCTCACCTGTTCTAGTTTTCGGTTTTTAAAACATTTGTTTTAGATATTATTGTTAGAACTGTTATTAGTAAACAATATAAGAGGAGACTTAGTCCAAATTATTATTGTTTGATATTATCATAATTAGATTGCCGGGATTATTATTATTATTATTAGTATGTCAGTTATTATTTTAATTTCTATGTTAATAAACAGAGAAAGAGAGAGGTGGGAAAGGCCGGTAGATATGGGAAGGGAGAAGCAAAACTCTCAAATTCTTGGTAGAGAAAGTCTTTACATCCTTTCTCTCTAGATTCTGTAATTCTTATATTATAATACGGTTTCTAACATAGATCTTAACAGTTTCATTATGTGCCATAAAAGAGATCTAAACAGTTTCATTCAGATTGATGATAACCAGTTTCTAACAACTGGTATTAAAGCAACACAATCTTAGGGAATTGATGGTTTCAAGGCGAGGAATGGAGGCAAGCATCGAGATTCTGGATAGGCTTGAGCGCATAGAAACTCAACAACAATTGAATGAATTGGTGGAAACCATATTCGTCCTGAACAAGAGGGCAGGAGTTATGTAGAAAATGAATATGAGGCTGGAAATCCAGTTGGGTTACGAAAGTTGGAAATTCCGGTTTTTGATGGAGAAGATGCACGTGATTGAACAAACTGAGTGGAAAGGAAGTTGAGATGTTGCAGGAGATTATGGTGGCAATGGAGGGAAAAGCTTTAAGATGGTACCAATGGTGGGAATTCTCTACACAGAACCCACTTAGAAAGATTTTAAAAACCTTCTATGACTCAAAGTTCTTTCAAATTGTTGCTAAGCCTCAAACAAACTAGAACCGTTAAGTTCTCAAATTTCGTATTATTATAAAACAAACATGAATAAGTATGCTTCACAACATTAAACAAGGGAACAATGACTTACCATATGCATTTCCAATTTGGTTTTGATTTTTAAACCCAGCAGTAACAGCAATGCATAGAGCCATAAGGATCCAATTGATATCTGGAATATATATCTGGCCAAGGAGCTTCTTTGATGTATGTACAACTTTTACTCTAGGGAAACAACCATGGGTGTTGGCTTGCTTAATAATTGAAAAGGTTGCAGATATTGTGGCCTGGCTTGCAACTATAGCTGCCAATGTTGCAACAACAAATACTGGCCAATATATTTTGTCTGCAGAACAAAGGATAATCAACAGAATGCAGAGAAGGAAAATACCCATAGAAATCCAAGGGAATCACCAGTCCCATTTGCTAAATGAAGGAGTTTCATATTTTTATAACATCTCTAACATCAGTTAACATAAAAAATCTCAAAGAGAAAGAAAAGTCAACTTCCACCACAGAGTTGGTAACAAGAACTATCAATATGGTTATCATATTCTAAACACCACAGATGTATCACAAATGAAAATATCAATATAGTGTTTGTAACAAACATAACAAACCTGGAATACAACGATAAAACACGTCATTTGAATGATCCAAGTTATGCATAAGGTAAGCAGCCTGTCCAGAGTAAGCTAAGAGAAGGCAAGGAAACACTAGCAGAGTAAATGCAAGCTGTACAGAAGAGACTGGAAAGTATGCTAAATCAGCAAAAAGAGCTTCTGTCCCTGAAATAAATCACCACAAGTTGCAAAATTTAAGTTATCTATTCACTTCACTTAATTAACAATTCTGAAATACATGTAGAAAATCAAGAGTTGTATGACTTAAGATACCTGTTATACTGAGCAAAATGCCACCAAGGGAAGTCCAACCTTCTCTACCTCCTCTTTTTAGATAACGATATATATACACAGGTGAAAAAGCTTTAAAAACGGTACCACCATGTTTGCAGATGTTGAAGATGCCTATACCTCCAATTAGGAGAAACCAAAGAAGGACAATTGGAGCAAAGAGCCAACTAAATCTATCTGTACCATAACGTTGCACGCTGAATAACCCAACTAATATTACCACCGAAACCACCACAATTACTCCTGTAACTCGGGGAAGAAAGAGAAAAAAGAAAAATTTTCAAGATTAGTAACATATAATAGATGAAGTTGGAACTATAATACGTATACACAATGGTAGAAATAGAAGAAAATTGTACTGTTACGTGTGCAGGCCCGTACCATTACTCGTTTCAGCGCGATTTACTTTGATACCGCCAACAGCAGATAAAACTACAACACAAGATTTTGTAATGAATATCTTGAACTTACTGGAGGTGTATTTCAAATCATACTAAAACAACAAAAAGAAAGTGAACTGAAGCTGAATCATTTTATCTGGAGCCTTAGGCAATACAACATACATGAAGCTCATAAGGAGATAAACAAAATCAAATTGAGTAAAACATCAGGAACAAAATATATTGGAAAAGAAGATCAGCTTCAGATAGAAGCCATACCAGATATAGCTGGGGTAAGAATACCATCTCCAATCACCATGCAAGTACCAACAAGGGTGAGAATAAGGATGATATTTTTAATATAAGCTTGTTCCTCTAAGCATCTCTTGGCTTTTGCAGCAAATGACTGTTCATGGAAGAAAGACCGACTATACGTTGTTAGCCTTTCATCCGTTCGATGCTGATTCGGAATGATCTTAATGTTTGCATGTCGACAGAGCAAGGAATAAAGAGCAAATGTTCCACCTGTTCCACAGTAAAACTAGTGTTTACTTAGCTACTAAAGGAATTCACTTAGATTTTTTATTGAAAGACAAGCTTTCTCATAAAATTTCATATATGATTCACTCTAGACAAAATTCTGTACATGTTAGTGATACAATCAAGATATGTAATTGTAAATAGCAAAATTGTGTCAATGAAATCTTTGATATTTAGATATCTATCCCTTTTCAGAATTGAATGTGGGGAATAATTATCTTATAAGATGAAAATCTTTACTATGCAGAAATTTTCTTTGGAAATGTTATTCACAGAAAATATCATTCATATAGTGAAATTACCTCATCAGCTTATCACACCTTAAAGTTATACTACAGCAACACTTAGGATTTCATTAGTCCAATCACAGATATATTAATTGCAAAAATCAAGCAAATACCTTGACCATTATCATTTGCTCTTAGTACAAGGAGAACATATTTGAGCAGTGGCACCAGTGTAAGAGAGTATATAATCAAAGATAGTGCTCCAATCAGATCCTCCTGATCTTTAATTCCATGAGGAAATGTATTATAGAAAACGTATAAGGGTGAAGTGCCCAAATCCCCATAAACTACACCAAGACTCTGATATGCAAACCGCAGAAGCAACAGCGTAGAAAGTGTCTGAACAAATCAAAACAACAAAAAGGAATAGAAGTTAGGATATTAAGTGCTGAAAAAATATCTAAAGAGAAAAGGGGGCAAATCAAAATTGCGGATTCTACATTCACAATTCCAAATTTCCAACCATGTTATTCAAGATAAAAAATGATATCTACATTAGTCACAATTTCTTTTCAATTGAATATACTGATAAATTGCAGTTCCAGAAATAAACAAAATTGAATTCATCAAGATAAAGAGAAAGTATGTTGAGGGGAGTTGCACCATACTTTTTCTCTGTACGTATTTTTGAGCTTTTCAGCTTCTTCATCCATTGGCTGGTCAATGTTCTGATCCAAAGCCCACATACCACCTCTGTTGTGACCATCTTCATCAAACTCATTTGAAGCCATTTAGTGTTCAGTTCAATAGCTTCCTTGTTTACTCTACCCTTGAAAAACAGAGAAACATTGGTAACATAATATAAAATTGTGTAGGTACTAAAACACACAGACACACACAAAACTTGAAAATAAACTCATGATATCAGCGCATCCTCAAACAAGGATCCAAACTAACCTACAAAATCTGGAAAGGCAAACAAAGTTGAATATTTCAATGAGTGATTTCGTCACCAACCATGCCATCTTCAAAGGAAAAAAAATATATATGAGAAAACCAATTTCTAGAACAAAGCAAAGCTTATTTAAACCGGCTATAGATAAGAAGAACTGAACTGACACAGCAACAACAACGATAAACTTAACGGAACAAAATTTAGATACATATTAATATAGTTGCAGGAAAACTTTAACAAAACATGTGTTTTAATATAATTGGTCCAATCATAAATTAAAAACTATAAAGATTTTATAATTAATGAAAATCGTAAGTAATCATCCACATATAGTATATATTCATGTAATACAGATTCGTGGTAACAAGGAACAATTAAAAAACATAACGAACTACTTACAATGCTGAATAATTCATGCTTTTGCAGATAAATTATATAGTCAATGTAACCCAAACTGTGGTCACAATTTAATGTTACAGTAAAAATCACGACCGTGGACCGTTTCTTAAAACCTTACTCTTGAAACATTTTCAAGCCAGATAAACTCAGATCCTTTGTTGCATGCATGCACGTATGCATGCATGCTAACTCCGGAGTCAAGAAGACCTTTGTTTGTACCTACAACTCGGGCATGTCAACGGTGCAACGTCCTATATAATGAGAGAATCCAAAAATAAACATTTACATGTTGTGCTTCCACATTAAGAGTTTGAGAAAACTGTCACCAGGTGGAGACTAACAACATTGGACATGTTTGGTCCGTGTTGAACGTGCAGACATTACTAAAATTTATTGCTATTTTCTTATTTTTGATATTCAAAGTTATTGCTATATATATATGTGTGTGTGTGTTTTCTAAATCAAAAATAATTAGACATTAGGAATAATTTATTTAATAAAAATATTGTATTTTCTGCGTACAAGATAATATGATATTCCCATTATTGTCATTTCGTCGTGTTTTCTTATTCAAATTAAATGGTTTTTATACATTTTTAAAGTTATGTGTCTGATTATAAAATAAATTATTTTTATCATAGAAATGTGAATTAATTGATACCTAGTTATTCAGTTTGCAGTGATTTTGAATAAATTTATCTTCTGTAAAATACATTTACCATTTAAAAATAATGTTTCAAATAAGTGCGATAAGAAACGTGTAAAGACTAGAAACATTCCCATAAAATCATTGGTAATTTAAAAAATAATACTCATTTATGATTTATTAATTTGATTAGAGCATATATGGTAATATAATTGAATGATATTTGTATTGGCCAATAAGTTAAATGTAAATAAATATAAAATCAGAACAAATTAAATTAAAAAATAAATTAATTTAAATAAAACATCATATGAATTTTTGTAAAATAAAATAATAATAATAATAAAGTGGTCACAAACAAAATATTTATAATGAGTTTTTTTATCAGTTTATTAATAACGAGTTGAAAAATAATAATTTGTGCATAAATTTCGTACACAAACTTTTATGTACTTTGTTATAATTTATTTTTAACAAAAAATAGGAAATAGAATAATTAGTCAATTGGGTTGCTTATTAGTTACTTGATTTATACCCAGTAACATAATACCCCTTTTTCAAAAATATTTTATCAGTTGAAAATTTCCTCAAAAAATAGCTAAATGACGTATTCAGATAAAGATACCCTGATGTATTGGGAACATCATCAAATGAATTTCGGCCTTCAACAGAACTCTTCCACGACATTGCCTTTAAATGGTAAATTTCAATAAAATATATATATATAGATAATTACAATTCACGTGTATATATTTATATATATTTTATGAGTAAGTTTGACGAAAAGAAAAAATGGACCATATGCTACACATGCTCAACTGAGCACACAAGATAACAGTCACAGATGATAAATCTTACTGATCTTGGGCCAAAGTGGAACCATTCATGTGTGATCACTATTTATAAACTGGATCAATCAGAAGCCAAAATAACATTAAAATAACTTTAACATAGATTTCAATAAAGATTTTAACATTGTTATTATTTTAACATGCTTTTGATTGAATGTGCTATACATAGAAAACTTGACCAACGTTTAAGAGACTCTCATGAGGAACATTGAAGATAACACTATTTTCCCTGCATATCTTCCTAAGAAATGCATATATATAATCAACAGCTATTTTCTTGTAGAATGTTGAATCTCTCCTAGCCCTCACAACTGTGTTTCCTAGTATGTGAACCACCCCAGCATCCCTGCAATGGTTCAAAAACTCAACTTCATCAACCTCAGTCTGGCTACTTACAAGACCAGAAGATCGAACCGTAACATTCATGCGTGATGGAGATGTTACTGATACTATTGAATCCACAGATGAAACTGTTGCATCCATATTCAATGAAGCTGTGTTCGCATTATTGTTCATTAATCCTTCGATTGACTGCTCAGTTTGCTGTTCGTATAAACTGTACTCATCCGAATCTGAGCATCCTTCCATCATAGACTCAAGCTTGACAAACACAAAAAGGTTGTGAAATAGCTTTTTCTCAAAATCATCATCTTTCTTATGCAGGTCTTTGTATCCATATCGCGCCACACATCTAAACATGTGGAAATTCTTAGGTCCAATCCGTTTTACAAGGAACCTTTCATCGTCAGGGACAGTGTAAACAGGAAGGTATTTCACACATACAAAAACAACTACAGAATGGATGGCTGGTAGGTTTGTGATGAAATGAGAAAAGATGTGAGGTACTCCACTTGCAAGCTCTGTGTATACCAGTCCAATTCCCGGAACACGAACAAGTCCTAGACTTGGTCCAAGCCCAAGAATCCATGCCATTGAGACCTTACTATGCATTTCAAACTGGTAGCGTTTAAGTGTGCCATAATGCCAAACATACATAATAACAAGAAATGCTCCAGCTATTACAAGAGGAGCCCAACCACCTTGATCAACTTTGAAGAGTACAGCAGAGAAGTATGTGCATTCCACAATCAATGATAAGCCAGTGAACCCCACAACCAGAACCCAATGGCAGTGCCACACTAATATCATGATTAAAATCATAAGAAATGTTGTAACCAGCATGACTAGCACGACTGCAGTACCTGTCATTACAAAGGAAATAATATAATTATGTGCACAGTTAAAAGAAAGGCTGCAGTAACATTCCCTGCAAGAGGAACGTCTATTGCACGTATATAACTAGATGTAATCCTCACCTTACAAACCGATTTTGTAGGGCTGAGTTAGTCCCATAACCCACACTTCTAACTAACACAACACTAAACAATTAAGCATAATTATAGTTGCATATTGTTTTTACGGGTGAAACACGTGTAATATTTCCTACAGCCATAAAAATAAGTATGGATTCCCTTTCATGGAGAGCTGATTGAATCCTTTGTGGCAAACTTTTAGGCCTTGCTTGTTTACCTTTTATCAAAAAAAGGTTTTCTGTTTTCAAAATTTTGTTTGTCCCCTCAGTACATTTTATAGTGTTTGTCTCATAGGCATATTTCTGTTTCCAAAAAATTTGTCCCCTGAGCATTTGAACAAAATATTTGAAGGGTGAGAAAAATTTTGTAAGTTATTTCTGTTTTTTTGGTTTTTAAATACTTGTTTTAGAAACTATTGTCAAAACTTAATAGAATTTGGGTGAGAACTTGATTGCTGAACTGTGCAAAACTATTTTAAAAAACAGTATTTAAACCAAAACTGTGAGAAGTGAATCAAAAAAGCCATTAATTTCTTTTCAATTTATGTATTTCGCTCTCTCTAAGCATTTCAAGTATCCTCCTAGAACCTGTACTTTCTCATTATCCTTTCTAGTAAATTTCTTTTTCTAATAAAAGAAACATGAAAAAATATGCCTCACAACATTCAACAAGGGAAGAATAACATACCATATGCATTTCCTATCTGACTTTGATTCTTAAACCCAGCAGTAACAGCAATGCATAGAATCATGAGGATCCAATTGATATCTGGAATATATATCTGGCCAAGGAACTTCTTCGATGTGTGTACAACTTTTACTCTCGGGAAACAACCATGAGCATTGGCTTGCTTAATAATTGAAAAGGTTGCAGATATTGTGGCCTGGCTTGCAACTACAGCTGCTAATGTTGCAACAACAAATACTGGCCAGTATATTCTATCTGCAGAACTAAGGATAATCAACATCGAATGGATAAAATACTGTTACATTAAGAAACAAATGTAAACACCACATCTGTATCACAAGTGGAAATATCAATGTAGTGTATGTGACAAAAATAACGAACCTGGAATAGAACGATAAAACGCGTCTTTTGAATGATCCAAGTTTTGCATAAGGTAAGCAGCCTGTCCAGAGTAGGCTAAAAGAAGGCAAGGAAACACTAGCAGAGTAAATGCAATCTGTACAGAAGAGACTGGAAAGTGTGCTAGGTCAGCAAAAAGAGCCTCAGTCCCTGAAATAACCATCAGAAGTTGCAAGAGCCAAGTTAAACTCGTTTATTCACTTTATTATATAACAATTCTGAAATATGAGGAGGAAATCAGCAGCTATAAAACTGAAGTATGAATATACCTGTTATGCTGAGCAAAATTCCACCAAGGGAAGTCCAACCTTCTTTACCTCCTCTTTTTAGATACCGATATATATACACAGGTGAAAAAGCTTTTAGAACAGTACTTCCATGTTTGCAGATGTTGAAGATGCCTATACCTCCAATTAGGAGAAACCAAAGGAGGACAATTGGAGCAAAGAGCCAACCAACTCTATCTGTACCATAATGTTGCATGCTGAATAACCCAACTAATATTACAACAGCAACCAGCACGACTACACCTGTAACACAGGAAAAATAAAGAAGAGAAAAAAACTAGACTAAGAACATAAAATAGTTGAAGTTCAAACTATAATAGTTATACAAGTAATGGTAGAAATAGTAGGACCATACCGCTACTCAAATCAGCATGATTTACCTTGATGCCACCAACAGCAGATAAAACTGCAACAGAATATATTTTGATGAATATGTTGAATTCATTGGAGATGTATTTAAGATGAAGTTAATGCATGAAGCTAGTAAGGAGATGAAATAAATGAAATTAGTTTCTAAATCATTCATACTTAAAAGGGAAGAAAGAAAAAAAGCTTTATAAATAATGTACTAAGATCGTGTACTCTATGCCATTCCCAAGCTTCATTTAAATACATCTCTGTTGCCAAGTCATTCAGGACCAAGTAAACTATAAGGTCATTCAAAATGCTGCCACTGTGAAATTCTATTCAAATCACTGTCCTTTTCTCTCGCCTCGCAAAATGGTTTTATGGTTTCCCTCCACAGTTTGGTAAACTTGGACATTTTAACATGTAAAATACTGAAGCACATAAATTCGTTGACCTATGAAGTACTTGGGTAAACAGCATGGAAATTCACACTTACAGAAACATAAAAAATAAATAGGAACAAGATCAGCTTCAGACAGAAGCCATACCAGATATAGCTGGAGTAAGAATACCATCTCCAATCACCATGCAAGTACCAACAAGGGCAAGAATAAGAATGATATTTTTAATATAAGGTTGTTCCTCTAACCATCTTTTGGTTTTTGCAGCAAATGACCTTTCATGGAAGGTAGATCGGCTATATGTTGTTAGCTCTTCATCAGTACGATGCTGGTTGGGAATGGTTTTAATGTTTGCATGTCGACAGAGCAAGGAATAAAGAGCCAAAGTTCCACCTGCTCCACAGATGTAAGTTTAGTAAAACTTAGTCCAATACACCATGTGTGGAAATACTTGTGTGCTTTACTTAGTTACTAAAAGACTTCACTTAAATCTTCAATTGAAAAGTTATCTTTCTCATTATATCTCAGGTAAGATTCACTCTAGAATAAACTATGTACATGATATAGTGATACACCAACAAGATAGTGTAATTGTGAATAACAAAATTCTGTCACTAATATGGGAGAGGCATAACCCAGAAGGGAAATTTTCTGATATTAAGATATCCAAACTTTTTCACTTAATAGATTTGGATCTGTCATGCATTATCATACAAGATGAAAATCTTTACTGTACAGAATGTACTCTATGATTCAATGGGAACCTTATTCAAAGAAAATATCATTTGAGAAATGGAGTTGAATATCATAATACAGCATCACTTAGGATTTCCTTAGTCCAGCCATAAATATCTTAATAATCAAAATCTAGCAAATACCTTGACCATTGTCATTTGCCCTTAATACAACAAGAACATATTTGAGCAGTGGAACCAGTGTAAGAGAGTATATAATCAAAGAAAGAGCTCCAATCACATCCTCCGGATCTTTAATTTTATGAGGAAATGTATTATAGAAAACGTATAAGGGGGAAGTGCCCAAATCTCCATAAACTACACCAAGACTCTGATATGCAAACCGCAGAAGCAACAGCGTGGAAAATTTCTGAATAAATCAAAACAACATCAACAAGGAATTACACACCAAATGCCAAAGGCTAGAATAATGTATTTTAAATCTGTCTAAGAGAATCAAATAACGAAGAAATCCTGATTGAAAGTGCAACTTATGACCACTTAACAGACATGTATAAGTATAGACAAAATTGCAGTTCCCTAAATAAACAAAACTGAATTCATCAAGAGAAAGAGAAAGAATGTTAAGGGGAGTTGCATCATACTTTTTCTCTGTACATATTTTTCAGCCTTTCAGCTTCTTCATCCATTGGCTGGTCAATCTTCTGATCCAAAGCCCACATACCGCCTCTGTTATCACAGTCTTCATCAAACTCACATGAAGCCATTTTGTTCTCAATTCAGAAACTTCCTTGTTTACTCTACCCTTGAAAAACACAAGGAAATACTGGTAACATAACATGAAATTCTGTAGTTACCAAAACACACAGACACAAAACTTGATAATAAACTCGTGAAATCCATGCCTAGTCAAACCAAAGATCCAAACTAACTTATAAAATCTGGAAAGACAAGCAAAGTTGAATATTTCAATGAGTGGTTTTATCACCAACCATACTATCTTTGAAGAAAATAAAATTGACAACCCAATTTCTAGAATCAAAGCAAAACAAAGCTTATTTAAACCGACTATGGACATACTTAGAAGAATAGAACTAACAGCTCTACTAGGACTAACTATAGAACAAAACTCAGATGTAGATCTATAGATGCCTTTAGCGTTATTTTTCAATCAAAATTGAAATTTTTACTTCTGTAATCAGCCTAATAAAAGTTTACATTAAAGATGAACAACTGAAACAAAATGTTATTGGTTAAAACTTTAATTCTGATTGAATAACGATACAAAGAGAACCTATAGAACTCAATCTAATGCTTTTCAGCCAAACTCATACAAAGAATGATTCAATGGTCAAGGAATATGTTCTCAAGTTACTCAGCCGAAATATTTTACTGCAAACTCAGTTACTCAGATAAGATTGGAATATGTTCTCACATAACAACATAACAATCCGAAATTTAAAATTGAAAAGCAAAAATGCAAATTGAAGAATTGCTGAAGCCAGAAACCAAGGCTCACCTTAATCAACTGTTACAAAAACTTTGTACTTATCACTCTGAAGTGTATTCAGCAGAAGCAATAGTATCAGTTTAGTGTCAGCCACAGAACCAAAACCAAGCTCAGGGTCATCGGGTATCTAAGCATGAACAAAACAGAACAGTTCCTGTTGGTAAGGAAAGAGAAAACCAAAAGGGTAACGTTAACGCTGTACACTGAATTTTTCTGACATCAGTGTTGTAGAACAGACAAAAAATCACAGACCAAGAGAGAGAATGATCAAAAAAAACATGACAGAATACAGACTAGAGTGATAAACAGAAAAGTGGGACCTACTCAGCCACTTGTTTGTGTTTCTTTGCTTTGTTTTTTCATAATTCAATGCATTATTATTATTCTTCTTATTATTATTATTTTTCTGCTACAATTATTCGCTGAAATGAAAAGGACATGAATGGGATAAGTTCGGTTGCAACCTGGTTTTATCATTCTATATAGCACTATTCTTTTTATTATATTGTGTAAATTAATTAGTACGAGACTATTATTATTTTAAATAATATGCATTTTATATTACTATGATAGTTAAGAAAACAAAATTATCTTTTGTTAAAAACATTTGATATTTCTAAAAGAATATATATTTTATATCTTAGTGCTGTCTGATGGATATTGCTGCTTGTCAATGATACTATGATATGTTATATTCCAAGTGTTGCTGTCATTTCAACCGTGGTTATTTTGATTTTTATTTAAATAAAATTTATGTTTTTTTCTAAGTTATCTGTTTCATTTATATATCATATTCAATGTTTAGATCATTTGACGCGATTATTATAATTTGATTAGTGTTTAAAGTAAAGTTACTTCACTGTTTGTTGTAAAATAATCTAATTAGTAATGATGTCTATAAAAAAAAATACTTGAATTATCATCATAATGATGAATAGAATTAATTTATGTTTTTATTCCTTGGTAGGATTTAAACTTTTAGTTTATAATAATTTTTTTTTATAATATTTTGTTTTTATTTGACTTTTGTTAATATTTTATTTTTTAATATCAAATTAGTTATTAAATGTTAATTTGAAAGTGTCATTTGACTTTTTTTGTGTGACCATATTTTTTAATCAGTTATTTGTATGATATATAAAAAATATAAGTAAACAATTATTTTATTAAATTTCATTAAATAATAATAATAATTAATTTAGATTTTTTAAAAAAATAACCACTCCTTCTATCTTATTTAGTTTTAAATTTAAGGTTTTAGCATAAGAATTAATAAATATGATAAAGAAAAGTTATACAATATTTTAATATATTCTTATCTTTCATACCAATTAAAATTTTCTTTCTTTATCTGATTTTCTCTCTTTTATTTACTCACTCTATAATAAATAGTCAAAGATATAATAAAAAAATTATATAATACTTTATTAACATTGTAAAGTAACAATTAAAATAGAATATATTCTTTTCTATAGTGTGAAACAAAATGTAACGGAGGGCAAGAGGGGTATAATAGAAAGCACTTATTCTCATAATCTTATAATCTTATAAACAGTATAAAAACAACTTTTTTAAAAAAAAATATTATTTGATGAGTTATTTTATATCATCTCATTAATTACTCAACCATTTGATTAGTCAAAGAAGAAATATTAATT
This sequence comes from Hylodesmum podocarpum, assembly GCA_026586105.1. Classification (NCBI taxonomy): domain Eukaryota; kingdom Viridiplantae; phylum Streptophyta; class Magnoliopsida; order Fabales; family Fabaceae; genus Hylodesmum; species Hylodesmum podocarpum. The sequence continues at coordinate 973,714 of JALJEV010000493.1, read as the reverse complement.
GTAAGAAACGCTGAGAGAATTTTATGTTAATTTCATTAAATAACAAATTCATATTAGTGGGTCTCACTTAGATATCTTTCAAACAAAATGTATATATTGAAACGGGTGTGTTAAATGTTAATTATTAGCATTTTTTTAATTAAATCAAACAAGTTCAACTTTAAAATTAAAACTTAATTATTAAACTAGTCAAAGTCAAATGTCATAAACGTGACATTAATAATTTATATATACCCAGTGTATATGTAAATTAATAGATAACTGTATTTTCATATATCATTATATTATAGTACATGTACTGATCTATATTTATCTAATTCTATTTTTGAGGAATCATTTCCTAACGAACAATCATTAACTCTCTTTAAAAAGAAGAGGTTAAATCTTTTTTATTATAATAACTTTTATATTCCACTAATTATTAATAAATATTTCTTAATACATTAAACTATTTTTAAATTTAGATAAACTAGTGCAACCAAGAATAGTTTACCTAAACCTAGTTACGTGTAAATAATGCGTACCATGTTCCTATGCAAAAAAAAAAAAGTCGTATTCAGCAATTATATGAGTATGATTGAGACATAAATGACGTATTAGTGTACTATTTATACTCATTCAATTATCAATCTAAATTTTTTTAGAACTACTTTGTACATTGAAATGATAAATGTTAAGTAATTTTTTATTTGTTTTCTCTAACGTAAAAAATAAAATTAGATGAACTAATTTTGTTAGTTAATTTGGAAAATAATAATTAATTATGTAATAAGTTCATAAGTAATTGTGAAAACCATAAACTAAACACACCTTATATCAATTCCAATAAAAATGGTCAAGAAAAATTAACTTTGTTAATTGAACAGAAAATGTATAAAATGTTTTAAATTTCATAACACTTATGTTAGATTTATAGAAATAAAAAAAAAATATTCTGTAAAAGATGAGAGTTGAGATTTCAGATTTTGATTGTTCATTGACCCTAACCAAGTTTTGCACACTCAACAAAAGCCAAGAGGTGCTAAGTGCCAAAATCCTATATATGGCAGCATTTCCTTCACATCTTTGTAAAGTTTGTTAACGTGTATCCCAAAAACTCTCTATCATCTAACATTGCTCTGTTCAGGTACAATCATGAAGCACTAATATATGTTGGATCAATCCAAAACATGTACATCATTTAACATTTCCCTTGTCCATTCATCACCATTTCAAGTGTTCTGGAGGGAAAAAACATCACAGCTGAACCAGGTTTTTGATTTTTATGATAATCATTTAATTGCTTACTTGATTAAATCCATTTAATATTAAAATACATTTAATAGATTCATTTGATCTATTCATTTAATTTTATGAGTGGTTATAATTTATTTATTATTTTTTTAATCCAACAAATCATCTATTGAATATTTAATAGATTAAAATCAATTCGAGATATTTTTACATTTTTAAAATTTTCTTAAATTTATTAAATTAAAAATTTTATAGGCAAAGATTAGAAATAAAAATAAATCAAGCTGTGAAGATATGTATGTGAAGTCTATCTTGATCTTATTTATTTAAGCTAAATTTTATAAAATATATTAAAAGATCAAACTTTATATATTAAAAGAAAATATTATCAAGTTTGGAGAGGGCAGAAAATATCAGCTACACCCCACGATGATAATCATTACAAAATTCACATGATTGATCCCTGATCACTTGAACCATCATCATGGTACCACAAGCTTATATTTACCACAATTTTGTGACATGGATATCAAACAAGTTTATTAAGTGTGCCATTCTTCACTGCGGAGCCAAATCCGAGAGAAATAAAGTAAAACGCATTTAGATTCAAACTAAACTTTAGATCTCACCAGTTATATTAATACAATGGGTATTAATATCATTACTATTCACTAAGGTTACATTGTGTACTACTTGTGAAGAAACATACATTTTCTGTAGCCAACAAGAAGAAAGTAAATACAGAAGCATGCTAGGATCTTTTCTCATTATAAAAGTTGAAGTAAAGTGTATATTACAGATATTTCACAATTTCAGAAAATTTCAGAATATGGGGAGCTACACTATATTGAAGTGGCATATGATATCGGCTATTCAAACAGCAACTGGTGAGGGTGTTGAAGGAGGGACCCTATTTTCAGCAGGAATTTCAACAAATTCGGACAGGAGAGCTCGAAATTCATCTCCTGTCATTGTTTCCTTCTCCAGTAGAACTTCGACGATCTTGTCAATTGCCTCACGGTTATTCCTTATTTGGCTCAATGCAATTTCATATGCTTCATCTGAGATCCTCTTGACAGCAGCATCAATGTCTTCAGCAAGCTTTTCTGACATTGAGTTCCTTGCCATCATTCTCATGATCACATCTGCACTTTGAGCTGATGCGTCCATCAGTGACCAAGGACCAATATCAGACATTCCAAACGTGGTTACCATCTGCAAGAGGATCATTTACATTTGTTAGAATTTATAAGCATGGGTGTGACAAAGTTGTACTCAGAAGGATTAAATTAGGAAAATAAGAATGATTCTTTTGACAATAAGTATTAAAATTTCATCCTTCAATAAATATATACACATTTACAATATCCAATAATTTCCAAAAAATTTCAACCAATTGCACAAAGAGTGTTTGAGATATCTATCTCTCTTTCTCTCTCAGCTTTCACCAATTAATTAGAACTAAAAAATAAAATTATGAATGTACTGATGAAAATATAACCAAATTCAGATTATAAAATCAAATCTAAGTCTAAATTACAACTAGAATTCATTCCCGCCAAAAAAAACAAAATAGAAAGAAAGAGAATAAGAGAAACATGATATAACACAACAGAAAATAAAGTGATGGAACACCAACCTGTTTGGCCAAACTGGTTATTTGCTGCAAATCACCAGCTGCTCCAGTTGTAACCTCAGGCTCTCCAAAAATAATCTCCTCTGCTGCTCTGCCACCTAATCCACCAACAATTCTTGCAAAGAGTTGTTGTTTGGAGATCAGAGTTGGGTCATCAGCAGGAATGAACCAAGTAAGACCCCGAGCTTGCCCACGAGGAACTAAGGTTACTTTTTGTACAGGATCATGACCAGGTGTCAAAGTTCTGCAAGTACAGATAGATAGATATTTGAGAACAATTTATGGAATTGTCTGCTACTGAGAACATTATTTTTTCTAACGTGAATTTATATAAGCAGTAACACCTTGCTTTCATTGCAATCATACACATTTATATGAAAGAAAAAAATACACCCTGATTTCTTGCTTACCCACAAATAGCATGCCCAACTTCATGATATGCCACTAAGCTTTTGCTCTTCCCATCAGTCATCACTGTTCCTTCCATTCCAGCCACAATCCTATCGATAGAATCATCAATCTCTTTGGATGAAATTTCTGTCTTTCCACGCCGACCAGCTAATATAGCAGCTTCATTCAACAGGTTTGCAAGATCAGCTCCACTAAAACCAGGAGTTCTCATTGCAATTACCTCAAGTGAAACATCAGCATCAAACTTTTTATTGCTACCGTGAACCTTTAGAATTTCAGTCCTTCCCCGTATATCTGGAACATCAACTGTTACCTGCAAAAGTACTATGTTATGCGATTTTCTCCTTAATAAAAGCATTAAGCATGTCCTAATATAATCTTACCTGTCTATCAAATCGTCCTGGCCTTAACAAGGCAGAATCAAGAATGTCAGCCCTGTTAGTAGCTGCAATGACAATGATACCAGTATTACCCTCAAATCCATCCATTTCTGTCAAAAGTTGGTTCAGGGTCTGTTCTCTTTCATCATTCCCTCCACCAATTCCAGTACCTCTTTGCCTTCCAACGGCATCAATTTCATCAACAAAAACAATGCAGGGAGCATTCTCTTTGGCCTTCCTAAACAAATCACGAACTCGAGAAGCACCAACACCAACAAACATCTCTACAAATTCAGAACCTGAGATTGAGAAAAATGGGACACCTGCTTCACCCGCAATAGCCTTTGCTAAAAGCGTCTTCCCAGTTCCCGGGGGACCAACAAGAAGAACACCTTTTGGTATGCGAGCCCCAACAGCGGTGAATCTCTCAGGCTTCTTTAGAAACTCCACCACCTCCATAAAATCCTGCTTGGCTTCGTCCACACCAGCAACATCATCAAATGTCACTCCAGTATTAGGCTCCATTTGAAACTTGGCTTTAGATTGACCAAAAGCAAGAGGGAACCCTGGCCCACCAGGACCTCCCATCCCTCCTGATGCTCGTCTTGAGAGAAGGAACAATCCTCCAATCAAAATTAGAGGGAAAGCCAGGTTCCCAATCAGGTTAGCTAATGGAGAACCTGACTCTTCTTGGCCATTATGAGCTGCAAAGTCAATGTTCTTTTCCCTGAATTTCTGAAGGAGCTCTTGGCTAAGTCCAGGAAGTTGAACCCGCACACGCTGCACCCTATTACCCAACTCTGGGGAAACAGCCTCCACAACAGCTATGGTTCCATTGTCATACAGATCCACTTTTTTAACTCTACCCTTATCCAAATACTCAAGAAACCTAGAGTAAGACATTCTGGAGGAGGAAGCCCCTTGTTCATCCGCATAAGCTTTCCCACTTCCTAATAATGCAGGTAAGCCAACACCAACATTCAACAATTTCAGAAATCCTCTTCTCCCTTCGTGCTTCCTTTGATCCAAGGATGCCTTTGTCAATATTGTCTTTGATTCCTTACTCAATGATGAATGCCTCTGAGATGAGAAGAGATATCTTCCATTGAAGTCCTTGCCAAGAGGTATTTTATTACTTTGTGTAGATAAACAACTCCCAACAAGACATGCCAATGATGCTGCCATTTGTGTCACGAAGAGTACCTAAAACATGGGCTATTCAAAACTGATTATCACCATGATTAGCAGGAAATGGAATATTGCATGAATACCATTTGTGATTGTCAAGTAATTTCTTCTAACAAAAAATCAACTCAGTGAATTCAGTCTACACACACAAACACAAATCTCATCTACACAAATTGTGCCCTCAGGAAATTCCAGATATGAAAAGTAACAAGATATAGAACAAAAAATCATCAGAATGAACAGGTGGACAGATCATGAAAGAAGACAATTTCAGATCTTAGAATACAAAATTTGATATAAATATATTCATAAGAGTAAGATATAAAAACATGTTCAAAGTTATCTCCTAAACTATAAATTCTTTGCTTTTCTACTTTCATAGCGAATCAAAAACATATGTTCTTATCATTAAACTTATTCTAATGGTATGCAATGACTTCAAAACTAGCATTTGTCAATTATACCATTCATCATCAAACCATTCATAAATATATCTAAAAGAGTCAAGTAACTGCACATAACACACATGCATAGGAACAAATATGCAAGTGGCACAAGCTTGTTCGGACAATTTCTGAAATTCCAAGCAAGTCCAAGTTTAATCGGTGGAAAGATAGAACTTCAAAAGTGAAATCTTGGGCTCAAATGCCCACCATTAACAACTCCAGCAATCAAATTATCTCAGAAAGCAAAAATAAATAACAAAACTAACAAGTAGATAAAATTGAAAATAACGAAAGATGGCACAGACCCATGAAAATTCGAGTGAAGATTATAAAGAACCATACCTCAAAATAAAGACTTTGCGATAGAGTGAAGAAAAATGAAGAAGTGAGAAAGAAGAAGAGAAGTGAGATAGTTGAAGAAGCTACTAAGAGACGTGTTTTGGGATGGTAGCATTCGATGTGACTCACACCGCAATCTGTTAATTTTGCGTTCTCTTTGATTTGTTTTTTTGGGGCAGATTTTGGATTTTTATGTTTAGGTATTAATCTGTTTTTTTTTTTTTTTTTATAATGTTACAATTCTTACATTAGTTTGTTATAAAATTCACTACTTTATTTATTTATTATTTATTCTCTTTATTTTATTTTTTTGAAATAAAACTTTATTGTAGAAAAATATAAACAAACAATTGTACTGTCGCTTATGTTTTCTCTGGTTAATAATGGTGTTTTTTTATTGCTAAGATATACTTATTTAACTTATAATCTTTTATTAATTTTTAAAATATCAAAAATTAAATTGTATATAAATGTATAAAACTATTATAAAAGTTATATAAAAAGGAAAGTTAATAATAAGTTTATTTGTTTTCTAACACTTTTATGTATGTTAAAAGAGAAAATAATGCGATTTAATTTAACTTAATTTTGATCACAACTATTAAATTTGATCTTAGAATTTTGTTTATATTATTTAACTTTTATTGTTAAGTCTACAAATGCAATAAATACTAAGTATTATTAACTTATGCAACTAATTATTATTTATATAAACTATTTGTTTTAGTTTGACATAAAAAAATAAGCTATTTGAAATTCTGAAAAAAAACTAATAATTTGAAATCTAAAATAGATATACTTTCTAAAATATCCAATAATAATATTTTGCATATAATTTTCTAAAAATATGGTCATAACCCTTAAAATAAATTCCCTAAACTAATTAAATTGACAGGATTTATTTAAATATTATCTTATATGTATATATATAATTCTAAAAAAAATTATATTTTAGAAGAAAGCATTTTTTTAACATATATATATATATATATATAAGTAAACTAATATTGAAAACTTAATCTTCTTGTTTGTAATTTTGTCTAACATAAACATAAAAATATTATTTAAAATATTATTTAATGAATAGTCAATACATGCATTTCTTTAAATAAAAATAGTAATATGCGTATTTTTTTAAAAATTATGATAAATATCCTAGAGATTTTATTTGATAGTTAAGACATGATATTTGTTAAATCGATATGATATGATATGATATAATATGAAATAATATAATATAATAATACAATTGTATCTATCTTCATATATTAATGTATAATATAATATTATACATTATCTATAATTGATTTAATCAAATATTTTTCTCTCAGAAAGATTTGAACGTAACATTTTAAAAATAAACTGTATTGCGATGAGTTATAACACAATAAGCGCCACACGCCGTTTTTAGGGCTCAGTAAACTCAGCACCCAAATTCCCCCTTTCGTTTCTCTCTCTCTTTCTCTCCATCGAAACTCAAATCGTAGGTTGACGGCGATGGCAACAACGTCGGTGGTGCCGGCGAACCGGCGGCGGGCGGCGAATGAGGCGGAGGAGATGGACTTCGAGACGACGGAAGGCGTGAAGGCCATCGCGAGCTTCGAGGAGATGGGGATTAAGGACGATCTGCTACGAGGAATTTACCAATACGGTTTTGAGAAACCTTCTGCTATTCAGCAACGTGCCGTCACGCCTATTATTCAGGGCCGTGACGTCATCGCTCAGGCCCAATCTGGAACCGGTAAAACTTCCATGATTGCTCTCACCGTTTGTCAAGTCGTCGATACCTCCGTCAGAGAGTGCGTATTCTACCTTCGTTTTTTTATTTGCTTTCTCTGTTTTATTATCTGTTTGTTGATTTGCGTTTTCGTTAAGAGGTTGAGTTTCTAGGTTAGGGTTTTTTGACTGTGAATGTAGGAAAACTAGGGAAGAGGTTTTATATTGCGGTTGTAGTCGTGGTTTGGTCTAATTGCGGGAAATTGTGGAGTTTATTCTTGCCAAGAAATTTTAGTGAGGTGTTGAGAGAGGTTTAGTTTTTGTTTTGATGTGAATATTTTGCAAATTAATATTTGTTTTTAAGAATGACGTGATAGATTATGAGGAAACATTTGGATTAGTCATTTTCGAGAGCATTGAATAACACCGTAATCTCAAAAATGAAGACCTTAATTTTTGTTTTATAATTTTTTACAGGGTTCAGGCATTGATATTGTCACCAACGAGGGAACTGGCCTCACAAACTGAGAAGGTTATATTGGCTATTGGGGATTTCATTAATATACAAGCTCATTCGTGTATTGGAGGTAAAAGTGTGGGAGAAGATATAAGGAAACTTGAGTATGGAGTTCATGTGGTGTCTGGAACTCCTGGTCGAGTCTGTGACATGATCAAAAGGAGAACTTTGCGCACGAGAGCTATCAAAATGCTAGTTCTTGTAAGTTCATTGCTTCCACTTGCCATGAATTGATTGCAGTTTTCTTTTTTAATTGTCTTGTTGTGTTGTGTCTAGTACTGACAATTTTATTTTTTGATAACAGGATGAATCTGATGAAATGTTGAGCAGAGGTTTTAAAGATCAAATTTATGATGTGTATAGATATCTCCCACCTGAGCTTCAGGTTCTTTTTCCTTTGTCCTCATCTCTATTAATGTATTGGAATTTTTTAATGGAATTTCTGCAATTTGAAGTCTTATAGTTAAGGTGCATATTGATAGTAAACTTTGGGCACAAGTTTACCTAAGAATGTTGATAGCGAGTTCATGATAAAATTTATGATTCAAATTCTCATGAGATAAAGTTTATTGAATAAGTGCTTATGTTTACTCAAATACATGCCCTAAATTGCTTGACTATAGTTTTTAAAGAATAACAATTGAAAATAATGACATTGAAACAAAAATCAGAGTTCCAGTTCAGAAGAACTTTGCTGAACAAATAGGGACATGGGAGGTGTGTGGTGCACCTATTCCTGTTAGAAAACTGTACTTAATGGCTTGACATTGTCTGAATGTGCAACATTAATGTGGAAAGGAACTGTGGCAATGAATCATGCCAGAAGTCAAGGAGAAATGGAGAATGGGATTCTGAACCCTCTTCAAGGCATTTTGAAGTTTGTTTATGATTTTCAGTTGTTTCAAATTTTCGATCCATTAAAAACTAATAGGAGCTGTTTTTTCTTCATGATAAGCAGCCACCACTAATTGTTTGATTGTTGCACCATTTTATTTTTTGTTACCTAATTGGGTGCATCTCCAGTGTCCCTAGTCCAGGTTACTGAAGTGATGTGTATTCATATTCCTTTGCTGCAGACTTGTGGATCAATCTTGTTTTTATTTTGCTGAAGTTTGATTAATATTATACTGTAGTCTCTGAATTGTTACGTTTTTACTGTGTAGGTTGTCTTGATTTCTGCTACCCTTCCTCATGAAATACTGGAAATGACAAATAAGTTCATGACTGATCCTGTAAGGATCCTTGTAAAACGTGATGAATTGACATTAGAGGTAAGCAATTGTCTTCATATTCTTATTGTTGTTCGATTTTTAAATGGATATTGATGCAATTGCCCCACCCTCCAATGACAGGGCATCAAGCAATTTTTTGTTGCGGTCGAAAGGGAGGAGTGGAAGTTTGATACCCTTTGTGATCTTTATGATACTTTAACTATTACTCAAGCTGTTATATTCTGCAACACTAAGCGAAAGGTAAATGAAAACTATTGAATTTTCCTAGTAGGATAGACCATCCATTTCACCTCACTTTGAATGCAGGGTAAATAGTTGATTATTAGATTCCATACTCTGTCTATATTTGCTCATTATGATCATTTCTATGATGTTAAATATTTACATCCTCTTGGTACACAGGTGGACTGGTTAACTGAAAAGATGCGTAACAATAATTTCACTGTCTCATCAATGCATGGTGACATGCCCCAGAAAGAAAGAGACGCTATTATGGGAGAATTTCGTGCTGGAACAACCCGTGTACTAATAACAACTGATGTTTGGGCTCGTGGTCTTGATGTACAGCAGGCAAGTTGTGCCACCAGTCTTCCTGTCTTTTAATCAACTTAAATTGTACCTGTAGAATAAGATAATTCACATAATTAATATGACATAATCTTTAGAGCATGGCATGAGTCATAACTCCATTGTTGGTTACTTGGTTTGTGTCTATTCTTAGCTGAAATTCTAGCCATTGTGCATAAGTTCTTATATAATGGCAAATTGTTTATTGTTCTTAAGAAATGCCAACAAACGGCATTTTTTGACAACCATTGTGACTGATTAATTAAAATTTATTGATACATGGTGGAATTAATTACTGATTTTGATCATGCATATTTGCTTCTGTTATCAGGTTTCTCTAGTTATCAACTATGACCTTCCCAATAATCGAGAGCTTTACATTCACCGAATTGGCCGCTCTGGGCGTTTTGGACGAAAGGTATTGGGAATGTCTAAACTAGTTGAACTAATGTTTACTGACTTGAGCAGACACTTATGCTATTTTTCATATTATTGGAGTTGTTTTGAACTTTAGGACAATTTTGAGAGATCTGCTGATTCATTGTTCTTCTAGTACTCCTATGCTTCCATTTGGGTTTATGCTCTGTTGGCTGTTGACTATTATCTGTGTTATGTATTTTGCTTTTAATTGCCCAAATCATGGTTTGCAGGGTGTTGCGATAAATTTTGTGAAGAGTGATGACATCAAGATCTTGAGAGATATTGAGCAGTATTACAGTACTCAGATTGATGAAATGCCGATGAATGTTGCTGATCTTATATAAATGTCACGTCGTATGCTGGGTGGAGTGGGTTTATTATACCTTGTGGTAGTGTTTCAATGTGGTTTCTTGCACTGGAATGCATTTGTGATGCTATTGTAAACCTTGACATTTGGTCAAATTAGAATTTTTACCTTAAGAGTGATTGACTGTACCAGAGGTAGTGTTTTTGTTTTTCTGATGAGATTGAGAATTGAGATTAATTAATGTGTAAATTGTGTTGAGTTGCTTTATCTAATGTACTACTCTTGATTTTGAATCTGTAATTTTATGCATCAAATGACCGGTGATATCCTGAAAGTTTTGCTCCTGTTGTCTTGTTCTAGCTGGTACGTGTGGGGTTTACGGAAATATCGCACACATGTTTGAATTTTTCAAGGAAAACGTTCACTGAAATTGGTTACCCCTTATGGTAAATGCTGGGTGTTGCAATGAATGATCTCAGTTGCGTGGATAATGCAATGTTTAGTATGGATCAGGTATGGCTGTTGCGCTTTAGTTATGTTTAGGATAAGTGATGACCTACGTTGGTTGTATTTAAAACATTACGTCTCTGTCCCGGGTTAAGTCTGCATCTTTTACTGGTTACTGAGGGCAGGTTTTAGCTTCTATATGGTTAACACGGGAACTTGAACTAGTAGAATAGGAAAAGAATGAACTTTATCCAAGAAACCTAATATAAGTTCTGCCCCAACACGTTATAGCAGAACTAGAATTGAATAAATGCTGAAAATTAGAATGGACTTCGGAGTTTCGAGAGCCTTAAGATCTCTTACCCTTTTCTCTACCTTCCTATTTACACAAGCTGTGATCAGTTACATTGAATCCAGTGGTTTGGGATTTGTTATCCCCTCGAATTCGTATATCTTCCCCCATAGATCCTCACAGATAGGGGGTGATGTCTATCAATTCACCTCGTTTGAAGATTCAAGGTAAAAAGCCTGGGAATTGCTAGTTGAGTGTAGTGGAAAATGCTTGAGAACTTACAAATCCCCTGCTGTATTATTTCTGAACTACTGTTGTATCACTATATATATCAGGTTAATGCATGTTAGTGTAAGAAGAGAGAGTTGCACCGAGGCCTCTACACTTATAGGCTTGCAATAAATCCCCTTGCTAACTTAATCTGTTAATATATTTCTAAAATGGTAGTTTGTTAGCAATATGCTCCAAAGAATTGTATTAACAACTCTACGTGGACACAAATGAAAGACGAGTGGTGTCACTATCAATTGTTACAACAAACACACATGATGAGACTCTCGAACTAACAGTATTATAAATCACTTAAAATGATGAGATAAAAGTAGCCTGCAAGACTGTAACTGTGGGGGGAATCTCTTCATGTGCATGAACTGTTCATCCACGAAACATGGGGTTCCACTTCGAGCAGTGGTTTTCACAAACACAAGAACAGTGCGGCGATTCTTCAAAATGGTAAGGTACCCCAGCTTAGGAGAACTTGTAAGCTTTCAGATTGTACCATGAATGTAGGCTACATGCAAATGGGATCTTTGCTCTCATACACACGCGTATGACATAGCAGCAATTCCATTGTCCGAGTTCCATCGAAGCAAACTTTAATCTTTTTATACAAGTTCTGTGCTACCAATTTCAGGAGCAAACTTTAATCTTTTTATATGTCTATCTATCTTATACTACAGTTTCATTCTAAAAATGTCGTCCTGTTTCACTTGTGTATCGCATAAATTAAAGTTAATCTTTTCGGTTTCTGAAAAATAATTTAAAGTAAGCTCAAATTAATCTTGAAATAAAGCGAATAATTGTTTGAAGGTTTTTTCTCATGTTAATATTCTGAACAACATATATTGGAATTGTTTCAAATGTGGGTCAATAATGTGCTGACATATGGACCTGCGTATCACATCAGATTAAGAGGTTCATCTTTTAATATTGCACATTGTTGCTATATAATATTATTTTAAATTTCTTTTTTGATTTATCATTTTATTTCCTTTAAATTCCTTCTACGTAAGTTTAACTATTTCTGATATGGAAGCTTAAAAAATCAAAACCCTATTAGATGAAGCTCCTTCCCTTTCTCCGTCTCCTTCTTCTTCCATGTTCCTCCCTCTTCACTTCACTTCGTAGTTGTGTGATAAGTGCAAACGTTATTCTCCTCTTAAGCACCTTACTTCTGCCGGTGCTTCTTTAGGGTTTTAGTAGTTGTTGGTGAAGCTTTTGTGCTTTGTTGGTCGTTACGATTTTGCTGCATTTGAAGTTGTAGCCATTTTTTTTTTTGGAATGGATTCTATCCCATTCTGGATTATGTCCAGTAGAATCTTAAACATATTGAACATAAAAGAAGTAAAATTTAAATAATAAATGGTTGAGATTTTCCTTAATATCACCCGATACTAATGTATGTATATCTGTACGAGAGAAAGAAAAGATCATTTATGTAAAAACAACTTGTACAAATTACAAAGTTTAGTTGGCTAATGTTAACGAAGTGCAACTGATTGGAGTTGAGGTTTTATGGAAAACGACAATGCATACAAATTAAAATGTTGGCTAAAGAAAATTGAAGTTCAAATTGATTGGACAGTTGAGGTATTGAAGTTACGGTGCACGTATCATCTATTAGGTCGTCTTTGTTAAAGAACATGAAGTAAAAAAAATAAAAACTTAGATTTTTAGTTGTTTCTGACTATATATTCATTTTTATTAGAGGAAATTATAAATACATTATCACAAAATTGATGTTAAGTAGGTTATACTTTAATTCTTTAATGTAAGAAACATCATTTTACTTACAAACATTGCTAATACCAATTATCTTACCTTTATACAAGACAAATCTTTTACTTAGTATGAGTTCTTCAAACATATATCACTTTTTTTTTTCAAGAGTTGGTCTAGTACCCTGTCAAATTACTTTTCTTCCTTCGTTGTTAAACCTTTACGATATTTTCCATGTCTCCCAATTGAAAAAACATTTCAATGATATTTCACGTATTATAAACTTAGAGTTTGTTCTAATCTCACTTTTAAGTCTATGCCTTCAAGGATTATTGACCATAATACAAGGATTCTAAGGAATAAGACTATACCTTCGATCTAGGTTGTTCGGGGAGGACTTACCTTTGAGGAGGTTCTATGGGAGACAGACAATGGAATGAAGAAGGTTCATTCACAACTATTTATTATAGGTATGATTTACAAATTTCGAAGAAAAAATTCATTTAAGGGGTAGAATTTAACATCCCATAATAATTTCAATTCATAATAATAATAATAATATATAAGATAATGAAATTATTAAGATAAAATAAAAACAATAGTTAAATTGGCCTAAGTGGGAATAAATAGATTAACCTTAGAAAAATCTCATTAGTAACCCAATAGAGATATATTGAAAAATTTAGACCTAAGAGTACTCAGAAACACACTCCGATTGACTTAAAAAGAAGAAGAAGAAGAAGAAAAACATGGAGAGAAAAGGAGATTAAGTCTATTACCATATAAACTCTCATGTTAAGAGGTGAGTCATGTTCCCCTTTCCCTATAATTATTTGAATGATACCACATTTTTCTTACATCTCTCCCTTTTATCATTATTTATAATAGTCTTACTCATTTGCATTGAATTTCTGGGTAATTTATGATTATTTTATTGGTACCTTATATGTTGTGTTACAGTGTAATTATATATATATATATATATATATAAATTTTGTTTGATGACATGTTAACCATTTAAAGTATGTAAAATGAAAAAACATACGAAGGTCATTTTGTACCAGGGAATGATACTTGTCTCCTTCAATATTCAAAGAGTGATTGATACTCCTTTGACTCGAAGAGTATAAATGTACGAAGTTATGATGAAAAGAGGAGGGACACTCCTTAGGTTATGAGCTGAAAATCTACCAAAAGGAAAAAAGAAAGAAAAATAACAAGTTAACTTAAATGAAATATTTGAGATTATGATTGATGGGCCCAGAGTAATATAATTGTTATTTTTATACATTTTTAAATAATTTAACTGATGAGATTGAGTATTGACGTGTGTGTAAGAATTTAAAAGAAGGCTTGAGAAGGTTTCCATTTATGTTTTTCCTTGTTGGATCCATTTTGGGAAATTTACTTACTTCCTGCATCAGGACATCATATTATATTTCATGTTTTATTTTTAAGATTTGTGAGATACCATGGTACCCTTACTGTTTCCGTTTGGATTGAGAATCAAGAATGATTTTTTTTTTTTTTTATTTGCGTTTAATGAATTAATGTACCTAGCACCTATCATGAGATGTTACATTTATATTTATCTAAATACATTAATGTTTGAATCTATATTTTATTATTTGTTAGCGAAAACTTTTATGGAATTTTTGAAAGTTAAACATATTATTTGACCCTACGAGATTATGTTTTATATTAATTCAAGAAAGTTTGTCAAAATTTGTAGAATATAATTCAACCTATTTCATACTTGTTTGCCATTACATTTTTGTACCCACCATCTACAACATTTACACCAATAGCCTCTGGCAAAATATATATCAGCATCTTCATCTTTTTCACTAATATGAGAACTATCTGGCATAATAAAACTGATCAGATCATTGTCATAGACTAGATTAACTAAGGAATCATTGTTAATGTTATCGATCTTAGACACAATGAGCCATCAAATGCGAAAAACAAAATCAAAGTAAATGCATGAATAGAAACCAAAATTGTCTAGAAGCCAATATTCAACACAAAGTATATTTAAAGTCATACAAGGATCAGTTAAAAAGAAAAAAAAAAAAATGGTTAATACATCCAGCATCGACCAATAAATAAAGAAAAAAGAAATACGTTTACTTGTTGCCTTGGACAAAGCAATTGAGAGTTAGGAGAACAAATTATAATCACCCAATTGTAGAGACTCAAAGTAAGTTTGAATAGTATCCCTTTTCTATCATGAGACTTTGTAAGTGAAAAAGCATTAAATGAATAGTAAAATATTTGATATATTAAAAACACAAAAATAATGACTTTTTATTTTAACTTGCTAATTTCTACACAAAATAAAAAGGCCAATCCCCACTAAACCCGAATTATTTTTTTTCCTGCTTGGTCATTTAAGATCTGAGGGCAAAAGGAATGTGTTAATTAAGAAGCAACCCAAAGCAACCACCCAACATACATGGAACAGAAGAATGAGAAGAAGCAGCATCTCTTCTTAAATAGGATTCTTGGGTCCAATAACCAACAGACCCACTCACAGCAAGTCATCAATTTTGGCCACAAACCTCAGCAAAATTTGGGTAACATAACAGATTAACATGGACATTTGCATTAGATTATTGTTATAAGTTTGAGAAAATATTTTTCATAAACAGTTATAGATATTTTATTTCATAACTCTATAGAGATCTCTAGCATTTTGTTAATATTTAGCTCTATATAACATTGGTGAAATTTATTATAAAAAAAAAAAAGAAGAAAAGGAGATATTGTATTGAAGTGCAACACGATAGCCGTCATTGTAAAACTTATTTAATTTAATAACAATATCAGGAAAAAAAACTGTTGCGGTTGGAACTATTACAGTGTTACTTGGTAATGTCTTGAGAAGGTCTTCATGAATAATGGGCTACTAGCATAGTAAAGTTTATAAAATCAGTTCAAATGTAGTGTAGGTATATTATGTCATGACGTTAGAATATTTATATATACTACCTACCATCATATGTACGATCCAAGCTTGAAGGAAATTTCTTATCAATTGGTACTGTTTCATTCTATACTGACACCAAGATTCTTTTAGGCTTGTTGCTTGCACTGAATTCTCCTCCATGCACTGTTTTTACTCTTTATGAAAAGCTTCATTAATTTTATTTTTATTTTATAATTTTTTGTTTTCACTCTGCACCAATATAAATGTATACCTAAATCATTCAAGTCTATAGTATCTATGTTATGATGGTAACTATCACGAATATAGACCAGCAACACCAAACGTACGTCACAATGTCTGGGAATGGTTCGGGAACAGACCACGACCTAATTTCAATATTCTTGACTTTATCTTATTTAATTCACGTAAGGTTTTATTTTATTTAGCTCCTTTCACATAAGGTCTGGTCGAAATTATATTTGTAACATAAAATATCGAAAAAGTTGAAGCTTAAAATCTATCAATAATATACATAGTCAATAAACAAAAGAAGCAAGCAACAACAATAGAGAACTAAATATTATATGGATTATGTAATAGTTACTTAGAATTTATAAGATAATTAGTGGAAGAAGAGAGTGTCTTAGAAGGAAGAGATCACCATTAGAATTTTACCATTAAAACATGAAAATATAATATATATTTTAAAATATTCAATCAAGAAATCAGTCTAATTCTTTCACCTTTAAAATCTATTTCTCAAAATTCATTAGATCATGAATTGGATCATAGTTAAACAAATCAAAGATATAAATAATTATTTCACCTTCAAAGTCTAATTCTTAGGTCAACGGTATAGACCGGCCTAAACTGTAAACTTTTTTCGTTAACACTTATATAGGTCAACCTCTTGTGAAATTTGATTCATAGGTTCTTTCTTTCTAATAGATAAATTATTATGTCTTTTTACTAGGAATCACGAGGTAAAATAACAAAAAAGTTAAGGTACTGTCTGTGACTGTGGCCTAGAACCTTCGAGGCCTAAGATCCTATTATACAAAGAACACTTCCCCAGAGATATTGTTTAGACCAAAAGTTACTTCACGTATATACATATACACATACTATACATACAATTATAGTTTTAATAATTTAAAAATAACCATCAGTATATTTTTCCAAAAATTTAGGACAAGAGAAAAACTTCATCTCCCTTGGATAAATTATTTGTTTTTAAAGTTATAATAAGTGAATGATATTCCTTGATATACGATACATCATTTCCTTCACAAGATTTTACCTTCGAATCACTATAAAAACAACTTTACCAGTGAAGTCACCCTTTCAAGTCATAGCAGAACATAGCTTGAAAAGTTCTTAAAACCAAAGCAAAGCAAACACATCATGTAAGATAAGGAGGGAAATTGTATCTTGCGTTTATACAACACATTCATAAACAATGCATATCCCAAATTTCCATAGCATCCCAATACAAAATCGGTGGTTTCAACAACCACCCTAGATGTTAATGGAAAATCCCTATGCATGCATGCACATACCATAATTTCATTCATTAAAAGAAAATAAAACCCCTTGAAACTAACCACGCCCTTAAATAAAATCTAGTAAACACATATTACATATAGTTTTTTCCTTCTCATACACATATATGACATAAATAACAATTAAAACTCAATTTTTTTTTTATTTTTCCCATAACTTTATACTAATTAATAATATATTATTAATTAAAATTTACGGATTTTATTATATTATAATAATAATAATGATAAAGGGTAACCTAGGAGAGAGGGGCCCTGTGAGGGGCACCCTTTCTTCTGCTGCCAAGAGAGAGGACGATCCCAGGGAGGAACCTGTTGGCTTTGCCCTTCTTCACGTTGTTATTAGGTTCGCATGAAATTACGGAATTGCTAGTGGCCTCAGTGTTGGAGTAAGAAGAACTAGGGGCAATTTGGGTATCTTCATCAATTACCTCTGAACTATCCACTCTAAGACCCTCGAACTGCGAGATTGCAAAATCAGATTCATCGAATCGATGTAAAATGCTGCCCAAACTTTGACCCGCATACACCATGTAATCAACCTGTAATTGACAAGTATCCATCATTTTAATTATTAAATTACTATATTAACATGTGCTTAAGGTATTAACTATAAAATTAAAAGTACAACAAGTTTTATTTAAAACCATCTACTAATACACTCAACGTGCATGCAATTCAATTATAATTCCAATAAAGAATTATTCACTGATTCCTTAAATAATGTTCTTAAAACCCTAGTTGACAAGATCCAAAATACAATATATTCTAATAATAGTGTTACATTAATTTTTTATGTTTTTTTACCAATGGTTAAATTTTAATCTTTTGGTCATCGGTGAATCAAATTCACGATATTTTCTTCTGTCCTTCGTACAAGATCTCTTTGGCATCCACTTGATCAATTTTAATTTTACTATTAATTATAAATAATACAAAATAAGATTTAAGTTATGATAAACAAATTATTCTAAACACAAATAATGAATTAAAATTCAATATATTAGTAGTATTTAATCATATATTGACATGAAATGATGTAGCAATGGTTTGACATTTCTAGTACACCGCCGTCAGATGATCATTAAACAGTTTCTGCAAGATGCTGATGAAATTGGAGGCAAGGGCTAACTAGGATGGTCTTATGTTATGTTATGTTGTGTTTTTGTCAGTTTAGGTGTACAGGAATGGCTTGGTTTTTTATAATGTTATGAAACATGGATTGTGGGCGAGAGTCCAGCTGGGTGTTTTCTTTTGTTGATTTGTCAATCAATCCTAGAGTTTTGTATGGACCAATTTCATAAAATGTTGTGATTCATGTATGGATTAAGACACGTATGAAAAATTTAATGTTTATGATGATCATATGAATAATTTTGTAAATAGTATGACCTTATATGATCACAAATACACTTTTGAATAAGAATGCATAGAATAAATATTTTATTAAAATTAAATCCTTGTTTGCAAAAATTATGGACATGAACATATATACGTTAATTAGAAGGGAAAAAAATGATTTTGATGTTAAAATATAGTAATTTTGTTTAGAATTGTGCTGCTTACACTATCCGGTTTTCTTCTGAGGGCAATAATTGTGCTAGAGTGTGACAAGTGAGAGGGAGGGAAAGGAAAAAAGAGAGAAAAAAGTAGGTGAAAATGAGAAATATGTCATGAATGAAGTACTAAAAGATGGTGATAAGCAGAAGAAGCAAAAGAGATGTAAGAAAAAGTAGTGAGAGAAAATCAAAATCCTTTCTTAATTACCACCAAGAAAGTATGATTTTGAAAGCGACTTGAATATTTGAAATAGAAAATACTTTCATCACTTTCATAAATTCCAAATATCAAATTAGGTTATTTTATTTACCCAGCTAAGGATCCTTGCAAATTTCATAGATCATATCCTATCAAATAGTCTTCTACTTAATTTTTTCTTGCACTTCACTTGCTCCATATCCCCCTATTGATATTTCTTTGGCAAGAAAAAAAATGAATTTTCCTTTTCATGTCCAAAAGACAACATTCTAATCTATTATATTTAACACACTTAATAGATGGAATTAAGTTTTAATTTGTTCCTTTTTACAAAAACAAAACCATCACCTACTAATAAGAATAAAATGATTATCAATAAAGAGAGAGAATGCAAAGTTTGACTCCCTTAATAAAAAAGCACACAAATTCCCATATGAAACCTACACATTATTAGTCTTTAATTTTAGCATGATCAACATTGAAACATTTCACTCTAATCAATTTTATTAACATAAGTATATAAGCTAATTAGATATTGATCACTAATTAGTTTGAAAAGAGAGAGAAATGAGAAAAAAAACCTTGCATGATAGAGAGCAGAAATGAAATGGCTCCTGAAGAATCCTGTCACAAGTGAAGCAAGCATTGGCAGGACCTTTGCATGTCCTTGATTGTGGCCTCTGATTTAAGAATATTACTTTGGCGCTGTTTATAGTATATGGCTGCCATGTATTCAATACAAACAAGGAATGTCCATTTCAGTCTCATAACTATGAATATTATTCTATAAAGAAAAAATATATACACATATATATATTATCAAATTAATACAACCTGAAATTATTTCGATATTAATTTAATACAATCAATTATTTGTTTAATTGTATTTACCTTCTCGATGAAAATTAAATAACTAATATATATTGGGCAACTCAATTATAAAACTTTTTTCATGTTGTTCCTTTGCAGAATTTTGTCTGACCTGAATATTGGAACAATCAATGAGTTTTTCCAGATCATCTAATCGAATCACGTCGTGGTAAACATACCTTCTCACCTGTGACATGGTGTAAAATAACCTCTCATTATTAATTGATGATTTAAACAAATAACTTTAACAAGTAAAATAAAAAGGGTCTTGCTATGGTTAAGAAAATAACATGAGAATAGATAATTATGGAAAAAAAATGAAGAAAAGCTTGAGAAAATTTTACACAGTTTAATAAAAATTTTCTTCTTTGAATTCATTATTTAAGAATTAAAGCTACCACTTTCCATATTTGTAATTTTGTATCAAGAGAGTTAGGTCAAGTTTCTAGTCCTCTCTATGTATATCTTCTTTTAACTCTTGTGGGGTAAAAACTTAACTGTCACCAATTACTAGCACAATTAATGAAATATTGAAATGTGAAATTTTTTTTGGGGAAAAACTGAAAAAGGGTAAATTCACTTGCGAGGAGTTAAATAATTGAAAGAACAGGTAGCAACCAAACTTATTGGATGTGTAAAACTTGCATAAATTGAAGAGGGGGGGTTAGGGAAATTAAATGAAGTGTGAAGTGGGGGAATAATTTGGGAGAAGTGGTGGGTTCTTGTGCAAAATAATTAAATAAAGAGACACAACATGAATTGGGAAGGAGTGGGTCAAACTTTTCGCTTTCAATGAAAGGAACAGCTGATAAACCTTTGCAGGGAGAAATGGATAAAAAAGAGATCTTCCATTAATGGGAAAGAAACCAAAACCAAAAAGGGGAATCAAGGAAGGCATGGTGAACCCTTCCGGAAACACACTATATAAATATGCATAAACATAGATATGTGGAAACACCAAATACAATGAGACAATATTGGTGAGTTCAACCCCAGGCAATTATACAACCACAACCTTAGACTTCTTTAGTTCTACAAAACAAAACTCAATTGTCTTTTCTTTACACTAAAACAATACACAAAAGAATCTTGCACAAGACATTCATTACACAAATTGCATGAACAAAATTAAACCAACAATTTCAATTTTGATATCTTTTTGAGTTCTTTCTAGTTTTGTCATCTGTGGGAAAGGAAATTTAAGCTCAATCTTGTTTTTTTTTTTTCCTTTTTTTAATTTTTTTTTTCTGAGATTATTACAAGATTCAAGAAAAGGGACTTTGATAGAAGTGTTTGCAGATATCAAACAATTATACGGAGAAACAGCAGAAGGGCAAAGGAAAATCTTTAATTGGAAATTAAATGGTTGTGATATTCATCTGAAACGAGAAGCCGATTGAATTTGAACCAAACTATGAACAGTTGAAAGAATTAAAAAAACAAAAATCTAGAAGCGGCTAGGTATACACATATCCTCCACAGTTGCATGTGAGAGAAAACAAAACACAGTCAAACAAGTTGACAAAAGAGTGGTCTTCAAAGAAAAATGGAGAATTTTGATAAAACCCGGAAGAGATCCAGCTACATCTGAATTCAAAAAGCTCAAAGGCAAAAAGAAAAATCAAAATTCTAGAAATAGGAGCAAGTAGGTAGTAGCTAGTATAAGTAGCTAGGTAGGAACAGGAAAAAAACCAGGTATTTCCAAATACCCACCAAACAATTGGAGGAGCTAGTAATAAAAGGGCTTAACTTGCAAACACCATGTGAAATTTAAAGATGAAAAAGAAGAAAGAAAGAGGAAAAGAGGGAGCTTTATTGAAGAAATTAAAAAGGGTATGATATGATATGATAATTAAATAGAAGTGAAGAAAGTGATGATGAGAATTGTAGTTAAAGTGAGAGAGAAAAGAATATAATACCTGGAGGAGAGGGTGAGAGCGGTGGGAAGAGAGGCAGTGGGGGCAGATGCTAAGGCAACAGTGCAAGCAAAAGACGTTCTTCTCGTTCTTCCTGCGATCTTGGTGGACCCCACAACCACCAAAGAATGTCTCAGCCATTAACCTCTCTAGCCATGCAGGTTTCTCATTTTCATTCTTATTCATATTCATCTCTCCTCCTCCACCAACACCTCCACCTCTTGATGATGATGATGAGTATCTTCCCATCATGTCTCTTACCATTTCCTTCTTTTCTTCAATTTCTCTTTCTCTTTCTCTCTCTCTCTCTCTCTTTCTTTCTCTAATAAGATGACGATGATATTTATGCCTCTGTTAACTAGCTCTTGCTTATGTCAACTGCTTCATGTTGCTTTCTATGTATTTTTTTTTTTAATTAATATAAGGTGAAGAGAACCCTAGAGAAATAACATGTATGTGTTTATTATTGAGGGTATTTATAGAAGAAGAGGGGTTTGGAGAATGAAGACAAAGAGGAAATGGAAAAAAGAAAATGGAAAAAAGGAAAGGTGATGATATAGAAGAGAGAGAAAGAGAAAGAAGGGGGGAGTGACAGAAATGAATGGTGTGTGGTGTGGTGGAAAGAGCAGAGTGGTTTTAATGGCGGGAAGACAGCCCACCAATCTGTACTGTCTGTGCATACTAACAATTTTTGCCCTCAAGTCATCTGAGCACTCTCCACTATCTCATTTATTAAGGTCTCCCACTTTTACATTTGACCAAATGTTCTTACCGGTTACCACTTTACAACTAAATGCCATGTTTCCATAAATACATCATAATACTCTTTCCTCCTTTTTACTATTTAATCTTTTGGTTTTCTTATAAGCTAAATCTTCATTAATTTTTAATTATGAAAATTAAATTATGCAAAAATGTTTAAATTGTATTAAAAGTAAAAAAATATCTATAAATAACTATAATAGTAATAAATAGATAATCAGATAATTAGTTATGAAAGGTAAAGATAATTAGAGAAATATATATATATATATATATATAACATATTTTGTGAATGAATAAATTAATTAATTATCAATTTATTAATTTTATAATTGAATGATTGTGAAATAAAATTGTTATAGATATAATATAAATTTCTTATTAAGGAAAAGTAAATAATTTATATACCAGAGAAATTAAGAGAACGAAGAATTCTCATTACGTGTATTTTTATTTTGTGGAGGAAACGTATTCAATGGTATACTATAAAGGATAAAAGAGTTAGTAATGAGAACTATACATGATTACAAATTAGTACTAAATCATATAGTATATGGACGGTCATTAATTAACTGTACATGACATTTCATTATTTTTCTAGTACTACGTTACATTATTCATTTCTTGTGAGGAACTTGTGTAGATGCATGTATGCATGTATAAGGTTCTTTTGGGACATGTGCTAAGTTAATGGACGCATTTGATCAAAATTCCCAATCAACTATTATTTTATTGGGACATTAAATATATAAATATTATTTTCTAGACATAATATATTTTATACATAAATTGATTGAAATTCAATTCGTACAAGGGATACAAATTATCATATGTTTAGTTTTACTTTTCTATTTTAATTAAAAAATATATAATCCAAAAAAAATACAACTAATTAGTGTGTGATATATTTTTTATTCATAATTAGTATATCATATGGCTTTTATTATCAAAATCATCCCTCCTATTTGTTAATTGGAAATTTAAGAGCAGCAATATATTACTAATTTACATATAAATTGATTGTGTAAGTTAGCGTAATTTTTTTTTTTTTTTATATTTGTACTAATATATCTACACTTTTCTAGGTGACATTTATGTGATTTTTAAATTAAAATTGTAATTTATTTCGATATTCTATATAACTAAAAGTTTATTAAGTTATTATATAAATTATAATTGAGATTGTTAAACTTTAATTTTACTTATAAAATAGTATAACTAATATTTAAAAAACTAAACTTAAATTTCGACTTTTTAAATTTTCAATTTCTTTTTACAAGCACTATTTTAAAATTTTTTTCAAACCCTAAATTTGAATGCGCCGTCTTTTTACCTTGAAATGAATTTCAACTATGTTTCTTTAACTTAAGTAAAATATTTAAGTCTAGTTAAGGTATTTGTGCTCATAGACCTTTTTCTTCTCCAACTTACGTATTTATGTGAGTTCTATAATATGAAGATAGTAATTAAGAAGAAAGGGAATATAAAAAGGAAAGGGAAAGGACTAAGGACTCAAGAATGCATAAGAAATTTGATGTGAAGGTTTCATTTGAGAGTAACGTTTGAAGTGGGAATAAGATGTAAGAGACTTGAATGTTGAGGTAACTACGAGCATGGATTTTAGAGAATTATTTTGTTTTTCTTCACACTTTTTTAATCTTAATACATTAATTTTTATTTTTCTATATTTGAAAAGGAGGGAGAAGGAACAATAAGAGGGTGTTTTGCCTTTTAAACACGCACTTAATAATATATCTCACATTTCTTTTCTTTTCTTTGGAGAATGCATATTAGATTTCTGGTGTTCCAAGAAAAAATTAAGTTTCATGAAGAACTTATATCCCAAATCTATTTTAGGCCCTCATGCATATTACTGCTTTGCCATTTCAATTATTTTTATTATTACATTAGACCATTGTAATTAATTATTCTAGCAATGAAAGTTATGTCTTTAGTTGAATAGTTTTACTTTTAAAGATTTACAAGCTAATTCTCATTTTAATAAATAGTTGTAAAGGTTAGTAAGTGTGAAATTGCTTATCCATCCTATTTAATAAAATTGAATATGATGAACCAATAACTCTAAAATGTGTCATCTTATAGTTTTTTAATTTGAAAATTCATTACTTCATAAAAATACAAATTTGAACTCTAATAAATTTTGTCTTGTGTATTGCATGAGTTTATGATCTAATTTATATATAAAAAAAAGATAAAAATTTAAAATTATTTAATGTAAAACTATAGTACAAGGTCTAGTTATAAAATGAGTAAAATTTGATAATTATGAAAGTTCAATGATTAAACTAAATAAAATATTTAATTATGAAAACGAAAAAATATTTAATTATGAACCGATAAAAGTGTTATATTTATACAATTATACTTGTACTTTTTATGGAGCATAGTTATAGAAATTAATAAAAAAGTTATATTACTAAATTCAATTAATTTTTAAAATAGATTATAAATATCAATTATATTTTCATTATATTAGTGAAGTTATTAAAATTTAAAAACATTATACATATCAATACTATTTAAACTTGATGGATTGATATAATGGTGAGTATTTGTATTCGAATATGATCTTATAAAAATAAAACAAACAATGTTTTTCATATAAAAAAAACCATTTAATGTGTTTTAAATTTTAAATTTTTTATTAGTTTTTAAAAAATAATAACTAACCACTTGATTATTCGTACATTTCCTGTGTTTTACTTTCATACTTAACGGTAATTCTCTGTTCAAAACTTAATATTTCAAAATTTAATATAATTAGTATCTATATTTTCATAAATTTTCCTGTCGAAATTTAATATAATTCGGATACCTTGTTGTAAAAAAACGCTGAAATATATAATTTTTTGGCATACCTTCTCCTTCAATTTTTTAACTCAAATTAAAGAAAAAAATTAATAAAAATTTAAGAGATTAAAACATTTTAATATTGCATCTGTTCTAACTATAAGTAATAACAAGATAATTTAAAATCTAAATATAAGCAAAATTTCAACTAACTTTATCTTATTTAATATTAACTTTTTAGGAAAAAAAATTATAATTAAAATATGTAAAAATAAATTATGTAAATTAATTTTTTAAGTTAATTAAATTTATTTATTTTTAGATTGAAGTAGAGAATGCAGTGGATCATGTATAATAATTAAATTTATTTATTATATCTTTGCATCTGAGATGTTTATAGAAGTCGATTTAAATTGACCGTTAGAGATGAGTGTAGTTATCTTGTACCTGACATTGAAGACAATATTTTAAATTTCTACGTAACATTATCTTATTATTTTTGTTATGTGTTAAATGTATTTATTTTAATTTAATGTTTATAATAAATAGTAAAAAAAATATAGAAAGATATAATATGACTCTACTAAAAAATAATAATTGCTTCATGGTATAAACATAATATAACTTATAGTTGTGACTAAATTAATTCAGAATGTGTTAAAATATTTATACAATTATCTTATTTACTTTAACTTTATAAAATTAATTATTTTATCATATATTTTTTTTTTCTGTTTTCTCTTTTTATTTTCTCTTAATTGCATAATATATATATATATATATATAAAATTAATTATATCATTGGATGGGTTGGATATTCTGTTTTGATATAAACAAGGTAAATGGATTTGTAAAGTGAAATGCTTACCTGAAATTGAAACTATACAAACCAAACAGTGAAAACCTTATTGAGCAGTGTTGTAATGATTGGCTTTTGAGACCAAATTCAATTTAGAAAAATGGAAAAGAAACAAGTACAGTTTCTTTTTTACCAATACACAGTAAAATGTGTTCGATCTTTCAAAAGCTCTTCGAAAAATATCGCCTGTACTGTCCAATCAATCATGTTGGTCAAATTTAAATGATATATTTTCAGTTGCGTCAAAAGTTCACATTCCTCTTGGCTGTTATCATGCACAGTGTAATTATCATTCAAATAAACAGTGTTCGTGTATCATTCAAAATAAATAATAACAATGGGATATACGTGGGGTAAAAAAAACATTATTAATATTCCTTGTCACAATCCTCTTGAAAATAAATATTACTTGTAACAATCCCATAAAAATTGTATAATAAATTAACCAATTTCACTAAATTTGACACTTATAACAATCCTAATTACAAGAACCCCATTTGATTATTTTCAAAAATATATTGGATAATTCATAGAGAATAAATTGGAAAACCCTTAATCATATGTTTAAGCTTGTTAGTAATGTAATTGGCATGTTTGTAAACTATTTAACAACCTTAGATATCACTAAAATTGTTGATATTATGACAATGGTCAATTCAAAATCACATATTTTTACCTTTATTATACTAATGAAATGTTATCACCTAGCTTAAGATATATGAATAGTGTTAAGTGCTTAGGGTTGTGTTTGTCTCTGTTTACAGCCCTACCTCGGTTTCTAGGCTAGTAATATGACCAAAGCCTCCTTCATTTGTATCTATCCAAAACAGTAGAATGCATGGTTTCTTCCTCATCCCATCTATTTCTTTATTATGATTCTTCAGTAGGGAAGACACATATAATTGCAAATGCTGGAACTATGTATAAGTACTTGTATTTTTAAATTTCATCGAGATGCTGAAATGGGTAATATTGTATTTATTGAATGACTCAAAACACCCAATTGTAGTCTTTCTGTCTACTAATTTTGGGAGGTGTGTCTGATTTTGAATTTCCAAACTCGTCTTAATGTGACTGACATTTGTAAAATTGTATATGGTAGAGTTTCAGGTGAAGAACATTCGGCCAAAATAATGTGAGTGTCACACTTATATTAAGAGAAAAAGACATTCTAATGAGGCCTGTGATCTTTGTTAACAAGAATCACAAGAATATGATAAAAAAAAAGTGAATTGAAAGAATCCAATGCTGACCAGAAAATATGTTTTTTTATTATATACTTTGACGGTGAGTTCTGAAAGTATTTAGTACTAATTCTTGCGATGATTTGTTTATGAGTTATCTTTGGTTCAGTTATTAGTCTAAATAAAATTTAGAATAAATTACAATTTTTATTTACTTGAAGATTATTTTAACTTTTAAGCTTATAGAGTAAATTCAGTTTCATGATATACTTAATTATCCTTAAAAATGCTTTTATTTATTTATATTTAAAAATTCAATCTTATAAAAGTAAATTCAATATATTTTTTTGTTAAGCTCTAGTTTAGAAAATAAAATGAATTATATTATACATATAATAATTTATACTATAATATTTTTGTCTATCTCTACTATATGTCATTTAAATATATAATAAGTTACATAATAATTTATATTATAATTTTTTTTATCACTTTTCTTATCATGTAATGAATGTTTTTATGACTATTTAAACATATTTTAATCTCTTAATTAATAAAAAATAATGAATAATCCTTAAATTTTTCTCAAATGGCTATAATAATGAGAAATAGTAATTAAACAGATATAATCATTACTTTTTAATAGTTATTAAATATAAGAATTAATAGTTTGAGTAGAAAATTGATAATTTAGTCATGTAAAATGCAGCTGAGTTGAAATTGGAATTTTGGTTTTAAACTTCAAAGCACAAAAGCAAATAATTTAATAGTTGACGCAAAGTTAGTCCAACACTATCTGTTAGCCATTACCGTAATGTTTCACTTTCATGCATATGGAAAGTGCCGACAACTTCACCTATTGCCTAATTCTCTAGTGTGTAACTTTTGTATCAAAGAAAAAAGACTTAATCAATTTTTATCAATTTAAATATTTCAAAATATTTCTGATATAATTTGAATTAATTTAATTTAATTAAAAATATGTTTATTTAATTTAGTTTAACTAGATTCAATATTTTTAAAATGCAAAATTATTTTAAAGAAAATACATCATATTTTTTATTTTCTTTATAATCTTTGTCATTTCTAATCTATCATTCGCCTTGTTCTTATCTAGTTTTAATTTGATATTTGAGTTTGAAAAGTTTTTGTTCTCTCTTTTAAAATATTTTATTGGATCAAGTCATTCCATCAATTTATTACACTAACATAGTCAATTTGATTATACTTAATAAATGGTGAGATATTACATTGAATGGGTGTTTTTGAATAAGGAAAAAATAACATTTTGTGATGGTAAAAAATTGATAAAAGATTAATTAATTCATGAGAAAATTGTATTTAAATGATTAAGTTTAAAATATTTTATATAATAATCACAATTTATTACATATAATAAATTTATAGAATTTTTTATAACAAAATCTTTAAAATCAATTATATAAAATCTTATTTATAATTGGTTTTCATTGTTAACTTTTTCATACAATCAAACCATAATGTTTAAACGTTTAAATTAATCTAAGAAACATAAAAAAAGTAATACTTGTTATCTTTTTTACCACAAAACCTTCTTAAACTTAATTAAAACAAGACATAAGATATGAATTAAATCAAAATGTATTTTAACCTAAAGAATATAGCTATAATTAATGAAATCCCTAAAGGACGACCCCAAGAATGTTCCACATCTTTCAACATCTTTCAAGAGAACAAAAAGGATGAAAGTCAAACAACCACAACCTGCACAGGTTGCTGCTAGTTATAAATGAATATAATTCAAAATAATAAAGTCTCACACATGTTTAATTTATTTGTCCACACCATAAAAACATGCTATATAATTCATATTGCTACATAAAAACATGCTATATAATTCATATTGCTACATAAAAACATGCTATATAATTCAAAATAATAAAGTCTCACACATATTTGACCTACCTTTAAAAAGGATGATTTGATTGCGTATAATTCATATTGCTAGGTAGGTTAATATAAGTTAGGTTTTCAAACCTAAAAGTTTTAAACACTATAAAGAATAAAGTTGAGAGTATTGTTTTAAAAACATCTCTGAATTTGATAAGTTAGTTTTCAAACTTTATAAATATAACTCAAGTCAACACTAATTTGCCAGCTGTTTATAATCTTCAAGTCTTTCAACTTTTACTATATTATTAACTCTAAAATCAGATATAAGCAAAAGAGTTTCCCTAATTTTAGAAATTAGTAAAGAAATGGAAAAGTAGAAATTATTTAGAAAAAATTATAAACAAATGCAAAAGTTAATTTATCTTAGGTAATTAATATAATTTTATGTATCATAAAAAACAAACTTTTTTCCTTTCAATTTCTTAACTATTACTTCTAGAATATTGACCAGTGTTTATCTGAGTAAAATTTTACAAAAACTAAGATATAATTAAATGCACCTATTTTTTTTTATATAAAAATAAATTATATTTTTTAAATTCTTAATTAATATTTATTCGAAATAGTATCTAGAGAAAAAAATAAATTAATTTAAAGACATTATATAAGACTGGATCAGTTGAAGTTTCCTTATATCTAAGTCCAAAAAGATGTATTTTTTTAATTTATTTATGAGTCTAGAAGGAATGCTCATGTATAGTTTACTTTAATTGAGTTTTTTTCTTTAATCTTAACTAATATTTTATCTGGTATATTAATGTATAAAATAATTATTCATTTTATATAATTAAAATTTATAAAAAAATACTTTTGATTATAAAAGTTATATTATAATTAAAATTCGTAATAATAAATATTTTTTAAAATATAAATTATTATAATAAATAATTGACATTATGATATAAAATGACTGAAAATAACAGACTAAAATTAAATATGGTTATGCTTTCAGAGACTCAAAAATATATCTAAGTTTTTTCTAGCTATAAGTTACCAACCAAGTGGTCCATCCTATCATTGATCTTTCCCTTTTATCTGTATTGATTTGATTTTTCAATAGTATTACAAAAGAGTAATGTTTAAAAAAAACAAATTGATCATGTTTCATGAGATTCCACACTGATATAACAAAAACAAAAAAATTATTGTCTCAATGAATACATGTGATCTACATTTGTGTTCTTGTTGGAGATTGACTTTGAAGGCAGGTTTAAAGCTTCACCTCATACTTTTGTTTTTCATGTTATTTTTCTGGTTTTCCATGCGACGAACAGTGACTAAGTGCGTGTCAACTAGTATCTTTCCAATGTTGTTTTAGTACACCCTGTAAGTGGAGATTTTTTTTTTGTTTTTTTCAACTCGTGAGTTTGCAGTGAATCTTTTGCTTAATCGTGTTTGTGAATGCGGATATCTTAAAATTTGAATATCAATGTCCATAGACTGTTTCATGTGAAAATTAAGGCTTTACTTTTTTGTGTAAAATAATCTCTTCCAGTTTATTTTCAAAGACTATGTTTGAAACCAGAAAAATTACTTGTTGGGTACAAATGTATGTTATGTTCCTCGTCATTTCCTCAATTATGAAATCTTCTATGTGACCGGTTAAGTACATATCTATTATTTTGTCTAGTCTTCTAAGTTAAATTTTTAGTGCTAGGACACTTATATATATGGCACTATCCAACTTATAATTCAACGTGGTCTTGTTAACTTATGTATATGGCACTGTCCAACTTATAATTTCCTTTTTTCTTAGCCGAAGAGATCATTGCACAAATATTCAATGTTCTTGTGAAATTAAATACCAAGTTACACAAATCATGATATTTATTTCTTTCAGTGGAGCTAATACTTATAAAGTCGTCACGTGATCTTTTGGTCCACCCGGCCATTTCTGCAAAAAATGCAGAATTGTTACTGCCAACTATCTATGACGAAACTTTCTATGCTATTGTCCTACTGCCGGATAGGAACACCATGATATACAGGAGGAAACACAACTCTTGATATATGTCAGAAGACTTGTTTCTTTCTTTATGATTAGTTACTTGTCTAGTGAAAAAAATAGTCAATTAACTAAATGATTTGAATAACCACAAAATGAAATATTATACCAAATTTAGAAATGTACACATAAAAATTTAACAATGATAAAATAATTAATTTTGGGTACTGTGAGACAAATATACACACTAGAGATCGATTGCATATATTGACATTGAAGTTCTGTTCAGCAATGATACAAGTTCTGACTAGAGTAGGTTCAAGTAGATCTTTTTGTCATGGATTAATTAAGTAGGATAATTTATGTGATAATAAAGACATTTGCACTTTTTGAGGCATGGAACACTTGTAAATATACATATACTGTAACTATTAGGTAAATTCTAGAAGATCTTCTTACCATTTTTGGTAGTTGCACTCAAATGCACATATAGATGCGTTGGAACTGATGGAATATGACGAGTAAAACTTTGACACTAATGCATGTCAAATTTGAAATTATCTATATGCATGATTCACTTTTTATTCTATTATTGGGGTGAATGATGTATGACCTTGTAATTGTATTTTTTTTCTTCTTAATTTTGATATTGAAAACGTGTTATATATTTAGGACTTATTAAACATGAAAATTAGTTTAAAAATCATTTTAGGATGTGATTTATTAAGATTATAATAATTATTTAAAAAACACAAATATTTATATTTGATACAATCTATTAAAATTTAATTGAATTACATCTGAATGTGAATTCTATAATATATTTAAAATATTAACTAAATTAAAACCAAACAGGAATTCTAGATATATTATTTGTCTGGACTTTTTTATTCTGTTTATTATATCTTCAATGCGGCCCACCTTTAGCTAACTCGTACAATAAGCCCAAAAGCTTCTGATTTTACCTGGACTTCATCTTAAAATGACATTGATCTAGTTTAATTAATGATATTACTGTCTTTTTAATAAGTAAATTAATTTGTTTTTAATCCAAATTAATCAAATAAAATATTGAATATTATGGTTTTATGAATTATAATTGCATAAATATTTAAAGAAATTAATTATTATAGACTAAGAGGGAACTCTTAGTAACTTTGCAACTCATATGTACTAGATTACCGATTTATCTAACAATTTGAACTATTTGTCTTTTCACAGAAGCAACTCCAACTATATTCTTTTGAATATAAAGATAATATAATGTTAGGTAGTTTAATAGCTTGTTAAAGTTGTAAGTTATACAATACCAACAAAATCTAGCACAATGGACAAATTATTGAGTTTAGAGAAGTAAAAATCTCTTGGATGATTTTACCTTTGAAAAAGTTAGTCTTTAATGGTTATAAAAATGTTTTTCTCAATGAGAATGTTTAACTTATGGTTATTAATTTATAGTCTCGTCAAATTATCATTATAATTACCATTTGTAATTTAGAAATTTAATGTGTAAACACGTGTGAGTTGATTAATCACCGTAAAAAACACAATTTTAGATTCAGCATTGTAAAAGTTGACTTACTTTATACAACAGATTCTTATGCTAGAGATATACTTTTTGACTTTCACGTTGAACAAAACTTTTAAGATTTATACAAGATTGATACTTTTAACTTGGACGTTGGTTTCTTCTGCACAGTCTTTGCGAAGAGTTAGTTAGAATAGTTGATACAAGGGAGATGAGACAAACAAATACCTATATTTTATTTTGGAACACTTCTATCAATTCAGTAATCTATCCTCATATTCATTTGATAATCTTCTTGTTTGTCCGCTAAAGACATACTTCGTTTATTCATTTGATAATCTTCTTGTTTGTCTGCTAAAGACATATTTCGTTTAGCTAGAGTTAAGCTTCATCTAATGAGTCTAATTTTAATAAGAATAGACTTGTAATGTTGTAACTATAAAAACTTGAAGAGTATAATTTGTCTTCAATCAATTTTAACTTTACATAACACACTTGAATTTATTGGAAAACTGGAATAAAACACACACAGAGATGATCACTCTTATAAATTGAGAAATATTGTACTCTAACGATGATTATCTTTTACAGTAAATTAAGTGGATGAGCCTCAAGCACGTGAAAAATAAGTCTTTTTAACTGTGAACTCATATATGCAAAGATCTCAAGTTGGGGATGTTTGATAACTCCAACGAGAGTTATTGTTGTATGTATTTTAGTAATAGTTTCTTTCAAACTAAGACAAATTAGATTGGGGTTAGTTTGTTTCGAATGAATTGTGATGTTTGTTGCCATTAGGATAGGGTATGTTAACATGTGTTTAAGCGTTTAGGAATCAAATAATGGAGAAAAAAATACACTACAATTCCAAAGATGACTAAAGCCTTTTCCATTTCATCTCACAAGAGACAAAAGTCTAGGAAGGTCACCAAGGTTTCTGCCACTTCATCTCGCAGAAGACCTAAAGGTTACAGTACACTCTTTGTCACCCCATCTCGCGCAAAATACATCTCATCGTACATGAAATGAGGTCGTATTTGGCTCAAAGTTAGGTTTTTTACTAATGTATCTAAATCAACCATCATAACATTTATTCATTGGATTGACAAGGGTGGGGAACAAGGAGTAGCAGAAGAACAAAGGGTTGGAGAGAGAATTCAAAGAGAGAGACAATTCGGAAGACATTGATCATCAATTCCCTATTTTAAAAAAGCAATCTTCTATTTATTTCTCTACTTCTTCTAATGTTGCTGCTAATAGTGAACATCATGAACTAAATCTATGTGCATTGGGAGAACGATGTAAACCTATTTCATTATAAGTCCATTCCTGTCGCCAATGATTCATTATAAATC
Organism: Hylodesmum podocarpum; assembly: GCA_026586105.1. Lineage (NCBI taxonomy): Eukaryota > Viridiplantae > Streptophyta > Magnoliopsida > Fabales > Fabaceae > Hylodesmum > Hylodesmum podocarpum. The sequence continues at coordinate 939,171 of JALJEV010000493.1, read as the reverse complement.
TAAAAAAACTTTGAGAAGAGAAATCTAGATAATTTTGGAGAAATGATAGTGTCTTAATTGTCCCTAAAAAGATAAAGTGTGATATAAATATATAACTTCGTAAGTTACCTAGAATTCATAAAACATAAATCCTAAACGACTTAGATTTATTTTAAGAGATTGATTAATTAGATTTGTCGGCGTATTCAATATTAAGAAAAACGATTAAAAAATATTTAATATTAAGAAAGAAAGACGATTAAAAAAAATCCAATTTACCTGATTAAGTGAACTCAATAATAGGAGACAATATTAGATCAAATAGCATTAAAATTGGAATCCTACTCTCACTTCTGTTAATTTGAATTGAATCCAAAGTTATTCTCACTATACATTGCTTAATCTTTCTTCTCATTCATTTTCTGTCTCGCTAATAAAACAATTAACATAATCCATCTTAAGTATTCTCATGAGAACAATAATTTTAAAAATCCTTCAAAGTATACTTATTATTTAATGAGACGGTATACTTCCCGCGGCTGCGTAAGAGTATTCACCCACCCTCGTATCACTGACACCACACATACAACCCTCCTGCTCTCGGATTACCGCCTTCTCTTAGCTCGTTCAAACTTTTGCTTGTTTGCTTTTAGTTTTGAACCAATGTTACAAAGAGAAAACTTACTAATTTCTTCAAGAACTTCTTTTTGCTCTTCTTTTTTTATTTGCTTTTGGGTTGGACTATGATACTCGATTCGGTATACTTTTTATATTATATTGGACTCTGTTAAAAATTCTTTTCACAGATAAACTTTTCAATTATTTTTCCAGTTACTACACAAAAGTAATGTCAGACCATTGATTTAATATATTAATCTATACATATAATACCTTAATTAGTTAAAAATTTGAATACTCTATTTTGTTAGTATGCACGAGAAGATGTTGTTGCCATTTATGTTTTTTAAGTGTTAAAATCTATAGATGTCACATGTAATAATGAAATTATTTTTTTAATCCATCTCCAAATAAAAAAATAATTTTATTTCACAGTCAATTATAAAATTCAGTTAACCAATTAATTTATTCATAAAATAAATATATATTTATATTTAAATTTTTATATTTTATACACATAGATATTTTTCTCGTATTTTATAACTAATTATCTAATTATTTATTTATTATTATTATTAATGTTTACTTATTATGGTTTTCTACCCGATATTTATTAGGATAGAGAGGTTATTAATATTACGCAACGTTACATGTGTTCCATGACCAGTATATTGGTACACATCGTCCTAGTGAATGCGTTTGAGGACAGAGAAGTGAAAGCAGTGTTGATAAGAATCCTAAAGAAATCCAATTTCATCACCAGTGTTCAACCCTCTTCTCTTGACAAAGTGTCGGTTCCATCCTTCAATAAGAACAAAGTGCTTGAAAGAAGCCCAGCGTTTAAGAACAAGATTGTGCATCGACATGGTGTCAACATCCCAAACCCTAACAGCTATTCCCATTCCGGTTTTGGCTTTTCTCTGCTCATCGGGTCCCAGCACCGGCAGCATCAAACTCTCAAGCGAATCAGCACACAAGAGTCTGTTTAGTCTTCCAATATCGCTCTTGGTCAACACTTTCTTGATCTTCCATGGATTGTTGTAGAGTTCTAGTGATGTTGAACAGTTCCAACACTGCTTCTTCTTGTTGTTGATGGCTTTATTTTCAGTTTTACGCTTTGGTGAGGTCGTGTTCTTAGTGTTGGTGTTTGTGCTTTCACCACCGTGCTTGCTTTCGGTTTGAAAGCTGCTTGGAATCACAGATAACTGTGGTGAGATTGAAGATGATTGGTGAGGTTGTGGAGCATTGTTAAAGGTGATTGGTACGTGATGCATGACGGTGGCAAGGTTTGACATGATACTAGGAATTCGGAAATAACAAAGTAAAAGCTTTGATTCTTTCACATGATTAGAATTCAACCAGAGTCCACCCTTTTATATTCAAAATGCATGGTCCATTATTCTCCTCACTTATTTATTTATATAATAACTAATAAGATATTTTATAACAAAAAGAAAAGATTTTCTTTTTCTTTTTTAATATCTTATTAATATCTATTTTTTTAATTTTTTCATAACATTCTAATTTTTTCTATTTCTCTTTTTAAATGTCTAATAACATTTTGGACATTCAACAGTAATTTATATATCATATTCCATTTTCTTTCCTCACATTTTTATTTCTTAGTTTTTTGCAAAATTATTATTCATCTATTATCGTAACATACTTAACTTTAATTTCTTTCCTTTATCACTTAGTATATATTAAGCCATTGATAAGAAATAATTTTACACCTTAACATTTAATTTTGAATTTAAATCTAAAATATACAATTACTCTACGTACTCAAACACAAATACTGTAATATTCATAAAAACAAACTTTTCTTCTAACGCAGTTTCATATTATTCTTCGTTCTATTCATGTAACCAAAAACTGGTGTGAAGTTTTGACATTTTCCACGTAAGGAATTGGCTATAATTCAGTAAATCACCAACATTAACTTGCTATTTCATAAGAAATATTGGCTTGAGAGTTGAGACCATATTCATCATTTCAACATACCTTTCACAGTATGACACATAGAAAAAGAGGAATCAAATTAGTTTTAATAAAAAGTCTTAAAAACGGTAATTAAGTAATAAAAATCATTCTAGTTGACTCACGCAAGTGGTTTGACTCCTCTAATGGCTGATGCTAGTTTTGACTGCAGTTCAATGCAACTTCAACTTTACAATATGCTTGGGATATCTGTTGTAATCAGATTGGGTAAAAGTCCTGCCAGGGGTAAATTTGGAAACAAATTTTCTGGATAGGCTAAGTTTGAAATAAATTCCCTGACGGGGGTTGTTTTTGAAGACAAAAGGAGGAGGTCGACTTCAGTTTACGTAAAAGTCAACCAATAAGTTTCGACTTCACAGGGAAGTGCCACGTGGCAAAATTTAATTGGCGGAAGTTGAAGACGAAACTCTATCTTCGTCTTCAACCAGGTGCTGCCACGTGTCAATTTTTCATTGGCCGCTGAAGTCGACCAACATGTTTCGACTTCACCCTGTCTAATTTTAATAATTTTTACGTATTTAAAAAAAAATTAATTTTATGTGACTACAAATTTTGTTCAACTCAACAGTTTTCCAAATTTTGCTCAACTCAACAGTTTTTCTTGTTCCAAGTGAAATTTAAATTAATTTTTCTTGTTCCAAGTGAAATCTAAATTAGTTAGGCTTGCAAATCTTATGTACCCGCACTAAAAATTAATTCTACTACCTATAAAATTAATTTTTGGTAGAATGGACAGATGAATAGTTTGAAGTTCCAATGGTGGAATCTCAACAGTTTTTCAAATTTTGCCACGTGGCACTTCCCTGTGAAGTCGTAACTTGTTGGTCGACTTCTACGTAAACTGAAGTCGACCTCCTCCTTTCGTCTTCAAAAACAACCCCCCTTAGGAAATTTGTTTCAAACTTAGCCTATCCAGGGAATTTGTTTCTAAATTTATCCCTGGTAGGACTTTTACCCTAATCAGATTCCAACTTTTGACTGCCTACATTTGACTACACAGGATATACATGATAAGTGGATACAAATATTCTTGGAATTGACTTGTAATTTCTAGTCGTTAAGCTTAGGCCAAGAATAGTGATTAGCACTAGTTAATTACTTTTTGGAAATTAACACTCATAAAATATATAAAAAAAATTACCGTTGTTAGTATCTTTATATCAAAGGTGTGTGTATTGAGATCAATTATAGAAATTTTTGGATACGTTATTTAATAATTTATATTAATATATATTTCAATGTTATATAATATATTAAATAAATAAGTAAATAAAATTTACGAGTGACGTCAACCTGTCCCCTAAATATGTATATATGCTCGTGACTTATTATGGGAAAAGTCGAAGTAAAGACATTCCAATTAAAAGAGAAACTATTAGTTGGTCAACACTAGCTGTCGAATTTATATGTAAGAACAATGGTGGTCATACATTCCATTTGTACGATGTTATTATATTATCTTCTATATAGTTACTTGTTTTGTGTTAGAACAAACTAACGGTATTAAGTGGACACATGATCTATCTTATATTGTAACATGATAAAATATTAATTAAATTATTCACGGTTCATGCTTTTATAACATATATGGTTAGAAATTCGGTCAATAATTAGTCCTACATATAAGTTAAAATATGTCAAATCTTATTGTATGTATGATCAGATGATCATGACAAGACATAATGATTGAGTCTATCAAAATCAGAGTTATTAAAACATAATAGAAGTAAATGTAAATTCATGCATGAAAATCTTGTGTCAAAAATAAAAGTTTTTTTTTTAATTTGTAACTTAATGATGGATATTTGTAAGATGTTTTTCTACTCGTATATACTAATAATATATGAAAACAAAAAGCACGATGTGGTAGGGGAAAATGATACTTCACAAAATATAAAACTAGAATTGATGAGCTTCAAGTATGAAACCCTTGCCCCCACTTGAATAAACTCAAGATAGAAAAGTAATTTTTTATTCCTTTTTTTAAGAAAAAGAAAAAAGGGGGGCAAGTTGATATTCTTGAAAAGAGAAAGGATGTTCATTATCGAATAAATAAACGAATAATATACAAGTGGTACGAATTTATAGTTATTTTATTTATTTTCTTAAATAGTCATCGAGGAATCTATTGGTCAATTTCCATATATATATACAAGATTACACAGTGAAATCAGCTTGAATTTAAAATCGATGTGATGCATAAGTTTCAAATTTGTTATATTTATTTTATAAAAGTAGAAATGTTAACCCTATTATTATAGATATTATCTTTATAATTGACTGAAATTTTTTAAAATTTTTAATTTTATTGGAAGTTCTACATATGTATCGGGTGAACCCAAGAATTAAAACCTAAGTTCTTGAGTGAGTCGAGAAATTAAAACTTAAGTTCTGATACCAGAGTTATAATATACAGAAAAGACAATGAAAAACCCATTATGCTTCTTTGTAGAGAATAGTCGTTGATAGGTCCATCCTTACTTAGATTCGTCGAGTTTTTGTTTCATAATTTAAAAAAAGAAATTGTAATTAAACAAATTATCAAATTATGGTAGTAATTTTTAATGAATAATTCTGACATGAGACAAGAAAAAGCTTAGTTGAATTATCCACTCCTTAATTTACCACAAAATAAAATATAAAATGTGATATATGCTAAAATGGTATTTAACGTTTCACACCATAACTCACCAAGATTCCACGTTTCAGGTGGTTACGTTTGATGTATTAAAAGTATGTGTAACTCAATTTATGATGAGGTGGATCAAGTGTAGGGATTTCGAAAGGAATTAATTCAATTTATCATGATCTCAATATGCCAAAACTACCAATTTTTTGTTTAAGACAATGTGTAACTCATAATTTAACCCCCCAAATAAATAGAAAAATAATATATATATATATATATATATATATATATATATATATATAAATCATCTAAACATAAACATATTCTAAGGCTAATGCACATAGATTAAAAAATATTTAATGAATATAAGTATAAAACATTATCTAGTATTCCTGGAATAGTAATAGAGATTCCTATAGACTGCAAAAGCAAAACAAGTGAAATATAGTGAGAAACTGGAACTCCCTGTAAGATTGTATATATTCGATCCTTGTACAGTGATTGTGGTTCTCGTAATTTGAAGCAAGAATATAAAATTAAAATCAGATTTAAAAGGCATTGAAGAAACAGAATATTGTTTTCCGTACATATTGTATAATTATCACTCCGTACTACCCACTCAAATGGGCTACCCAACCTATTATTCACTTCTCCCATACGGGTCCATGGGTTAAGTTAATAAAAATCTTTCTTACTAAAGTTTAATTTTTATCATTTTTTTATTGATATATTTATTTTAATATGATAATATAAATAAATATTTTATTCTATATATTATTTTTAGAAAAAAAAATATTAAAAACTGTTAGGATTTTCACATTATTGGATTAGTTCAATTTTTTAGGATTTTCATTTTTATTCTTTAAATTTGTTATCAATTTTTAGTCTTTTTTTATTTTTATTATTATTATTATTATTAACCAGGTTTAATCACACTTTAAGGCTCTACACCCCTCTCCACTCCCATAAACTCGGCGTGTGTTGCCAACTAAACTATATTTATTGGTCACTTTTAGTCTTTTGTTTATATTTTGGTCATTGTTTTTAATCTTAAGCGTCAAATTGGAATTATTAAGTGTTTACATAATCACTAGAGAAGCCATGTAGCACTTTTAAATCAATATTTAATGGTTAATTTGACGTCGTGAATTACAAATATTGACAAAAATAGTCCAAGACTACAAATTTTCAAAAAAAATATTAGAAACTGACTAAATAATTTGGACTTTTTTATGGCAGGTCCACAATGCGGAGTAAATAATTATGGATCACTGCATTAAAAAGGTTTAGATAGGCATTTTCGTTCATCCTGTCAGTAAAGAAACATGCGCAATGAATTTATTGCCTTATGGTGTATAAAAAGTAATTAAAAACGGGTTAAATATGAAAACTTGAAGAAATTGCATTGAAACAAATAAAGCATACCAAACATGTTTCTGAAATTCTTACCAGATTTTGACAGAACTCCAAAAATTACCGGTGTGGCTGCTGAAGTGTTTGCACAGCGCAACTATAATGACCAGTTTACGTTAAACTTCTCCATTAAATTTTATAAAAAAACGAAAATAAGAGGAAAACATTATACAAACTTCTTAATAAGATAAAAATTAGTTTATTCATAAATTAATTTGTGAAAATTCTCTCATATTAGCTAATTCAAAAACTAATTTTTATATTATACATAAACTCATTTTAACTTATGAAAAATTTTATTTTCATTTTCCTTACTATTTTTTGTTTTCACAAGATCTTAGAGAAACTCATGAAACAAGTACTATGAGAATTTGATTATTCGGTTAGATGGGGTCACAGCCAACCAAAATTATCCTAAAACACTTAAATATAATACTCGCAAATATACTTCAAATTAGCACGCATAAACTTAGCATTAAACAATACCTCTATCATTTATAGGAAGTTGAACATGCAAAATTAAGCCATATAGTTAAGTGGATGAGTGACCTGAAATTTTTCAATTAGTAACAAAATAAAACATTGGTTAAGTGAAATCTTAAGTGTAATCAGAAACTTGAAATTGCAACCCTCCTCCTTTGTCCGGGCTGGGGACCGGCTGTGTTATATTGAGTATATGAGACACAGGCGGAGTTAATTGCCACAGTTACATTTTGAGGTGACTCCCAAACACTAAGTTGACCAACATTCCAAATGCAAAACAATGAATTAAATCATCCCTAAACTTCTGCTACAAACCACCACCAAATGTGTTTGAAAATTTGTTAAAAAATTGTTTGGTTTGCATCTGAAAATATTTTGCACTCGTTCCAACACAAATATACGAATAAAAACAATATTAAAGCAAAAACGCGACCTTACCCGTTGATAATTTTTTTTTTTTTTTTTTTTTTACCTTGAACATACTTTTGCAATGGCAACCAAACACAACCAATTAAATGTTCGTTCAACAACAACAATACAAATTTCATATCCGTTTGCTGCATTCCAGTGGATTCCCAAACATGCCAGAGGCCAACATGTGCAGCCAGGCTCTACAATGATGGTTTTCTAACTATACCAAACTATTCTCATCTTTTGAAGAAATATTCAATTGATTCTCATCATTTCAAAGCCAAGGCTAACCACCATTCCCAACGGGTTTTGTAATATTTTGACTCAATCATGCAATTATCATGAGCAGAAAGATCGATCGAGTGAATAAATCTTATTACCATGCTTGGTCTCTGCCAAATTTTTGTACTAGTTGCATTTTTGCTACTGTTAATAACAAAAACACACAGCCCCAATGATAAAAACAAACCTTGGAGTGAATTTGAATTTGTGAATTAATTTTTGTTAAATCTCGACATATATCCAAGTGAATCTAATTGTACAAAATAATGTGGTTCCCAACTTATTATACGTATCATACACATAACACAACTAACTTATCTTTAAGCAAACTCCTGAACCAATTTATCAGACCTTACATCTAAACTTCTTCATGGGCTTTTAAAGAAGCTTGCGTACTATACTTTTAAATTTATCATACTATTGAATGCTAAGACGGCATGAAAAATAGAACAACGTTACTTGATCTCACTGGTACAAGTACAAACTCCACCCAAACTTTAACATTTTGCAAAAATAGTAGTAGTTGAAATGAGCGGATTTGTTTAAACAAGGAAATGAGTTGAAAAATTAGCATAAAACTGAATTTGCAACGAGTTCGTTTCGTTGTTTTTCGTGAGCATATTAATTACCGAGGTAAATAAAGCATTTTAATTCGTGCATCCCAAATTGTAATAATATTTAGCCAGCCAGGAATTCACTTTTGAAGTACCTTTGGAACCGCTCAAATTATTTCCTTAGGGGTTTAAGGAACTGGGAATCACAAGAGTATAGGAAAAATAAGAAACAACTCACAAAGAACGACTATAACAAGGGACAGAAAGAGAAACATACCAGTAGGCACAATCCAACTCAGCAAACTAAAACGGTATTTCCTACTTGAGTTAATCCTGCAACCACAGGAATTAAAGGAGGGAAGCACAATAAATAGAAGATTAAAGGCAACCAATTGCATCAACAAATTCTACGCATTTGTAAGATACACTTATCTAAATTCCCACAAGAGGATTTTCTCGTGACTATTAAACTACATACAACACACGATTGAGAACTTGGAACACAATAGATTAATGAACTCACATTTTGATCCCCATGTTTTCTACCATAAGGCACTAAAGGACTTTAAAAAATTCTAATCACTAACCACAATTTCTTTCATTTATAGAATCCTTACAATAGAGTGATAAAATAAACCATTTTTTCCATAATTATATAGTTTATATTTCACCGAATAACACACTACCATTCAGCCTTTACCACAGTGAACTTGAACTTCACAATTAAAGGCCCCTTCACTTCAAATATATTTACCAATTTCCCTAGCTTGGGCCAGGCATCATATTGTTGATAAATGGAAAAGTGCGACACCAAGCATAAGTGACAATTTTTGTGGAAGGCATAGTTTCACACACCCGAAAAAGAGCATTAAGTCTATCATTAATACACGCAAGTAATCCTACTAAAAGGAAATAGCCTTAAATTCACCATGCAGCTAAAGAAATTCTATCATATGAATATTTAATATTTAACTGTTGGAAAAGGTTGATATCAATGACCACCATTTTAACAATTCACTTGTCAAGAAATTTCAATACCATCATTCATTGGCATGTAGATACATCAAACAGTTGTCACTTATTGAGCCGCAGCTATTAGCATCAATCAAATCTGTTATAAAAACGAGGGAGTAACAAATAAATGATGAAAAAAATTGGGATCAGGAATGGGGATTTGAGATTGTACTATTGTGACCAAAATTTTTTACTCATCAATGAATAAGAATTTTTTGCTAACAAATCATTCCTCAACTACATATAAACACGGAGACAATTATTTACAGCTTCTAAGAGAAGAAACTCAACTGCCACAAAAAAGTCCACAAGAATGAACAACGAGTTACTTATTTCATCACCCAAACGAGCAGCAGGCAATCTTCGTAGTATACCAAACACCAATAGTATATTCAGTTCAGCCTGCATCATCAACGATGCTAATCCATCACCTGAAACACCATAATACCTGAATCAATAACCAGAACTCAAGCACTACGTTGCCTGTCTTTGTTTAATTTATATTATTATTAACATAAAGACATCAAGAAGCTCTTAGCATAAAAAGACGGAGAGGCATCATAACCCTATACTTCTTATTTTTGTTTCTCACAGCCGATAATCAGTCTCACCATTTTGTTTATGTAAAAAGCAAGCCAACAATCAAGGAAACCAAACATCAAAACTTTGATACATGCATCAAATTAACTTTGAACAAATGATTCATTTAATGGATCATATGCACAATAGTTCACATATAATTCACATAGAAAAGAAGTCTCTGAAACTAGAGCTAAATCATGCACTTAGTTAATCTACTAAGGGATGCCAAAATGGGTTAAACCCAGCAAATCAGTCCATTTTACCCACCAAAATGAATTGGGTTGGGTTACATAATTCGGCGCTTCAACCAATGTAACTCAACCTGAGTAATCCGACAACCAAACGGGTCAAGGGCCAGGTTGCGTTGACCACCGGTTATACTTTTTTCATGTTTTGATGGATTGGTTAAATATTGTTCAATTGGATATGTTCTGTGAATTATTATGGATTTCATGTTATTTTATTGCTTTGCACTACATTTATTTAACTAATAATGATAGCTTTCAAAGAATATTTATGCCAAGACCAAATTTTGGTAGGCCCAACCAAACCCAATCTACAACGCATTAGGATTGCATTGGGTTTTGAGATTTCAAAGCTAATCTCAAATAGGGTCCAACCCAACCCAACCTACTTTTTAATTGGTAGCAAGTGGGTGGGGTTGGTCAACTTTGACATGCCTAATCCGACTAAAGAAACAGATGGCTGTATGCACTTGTAATAGTGCAATAGCAGGCATGGGCTATATGGCCACAAGACCTGCTATCCCCATTACCATCATAAAAATTACAAGGCTTGCTAAGTTAGATTTTCTGTGTGTAAAGGAAATTTGCACTCATTTGTAGTTGGAATTAGATTAGTTCATAGAAATATTCCACAATATTAAGTTTAGAACACACAAGAACAGTAATTGGACATTTTCATAAAAACATATCAACCAGAAGAGATCTCCATGCAGTAAGGAAAACCGTAGAAATGGGACAACTACAAATACTATACAAGTTGTAAACATAATGGAGCAGAATGCGGATATAAGAGATACCAAATAAGTACAAGGCAAGGCATTTGTTAATAGGTAAACATATCATCATGTCTTACACAGAACTAACTGAATCTGTACAGCTATTTCCCCATATTTTCCTTTGGCAGTCACCTAAGTCAATCTAGAGGTAGCCACACCGGGTCTATATCAAGTAAAATAAAAATAATATATTATTAATTTAATAATAATAGTAATGATAATAATAATGATAGTAATAAACTCCATGAACACCAAATTATTTGAGAGCAGAAACGTACAAGATATGATCACAAACAAGTACTCTTGCAGCTCATCCAATTTGATTCCAGCTGTATAAAAGAATAGTCAAGTCTTCAGAATGCAACATCCAAGAGATCCAACAATTATGGGAGGGGTATAATCCTGTAACAAAGATAACAATAAGATTAAAAACATACTCACTGTTCCAATCAAAGCCAATTTTCTTTTTTTTCCTGATCAGTTGCACCTGCCAAACAATCATAATTAAGGTGTGCTCATTTCCAAAAGGTTCATCACATGTTTTAATAAACCCCCTAAACCAAAAATTTACAAAATGAAAACATGTAAATGGGCAAGAAGGCAGAAGCTTCTGAAATGAAATGATTACCCACAAAAAGGGAGAAGAAATTAATACAATCACCATTTAACTAATCATTAACAAGAAATAGTCAACATGTGCATGAAAGAAATACAAGGATGACATGTAATGAGAATTAAGCAAACACATAGACATAAATAACCTGCAGAAGAGCATAATGATGTCAACTGTGATTGGACTCCATTATTAAATACTAATATTCATGATGAGTACATACCTATGGCGAAAATTCTGTCCACTCAATAATTTAACAAGTGGACCTTGGAAAGAACACAACCTGTAAAAACATTAAGCACATCAGAGTGAAGCTGTAAATAACAGAATTCACCTTCAGCAGTAAGTGCATACCAGCATCAGAAACCCAGCCAATGCCTAATTCAGTGATCCACGACACCTGCATAATAAGAAATATAAGTTATAATGTAAGTATATCTCAACCATTGGTAATAAGAACCAAAGGCAATTTTCCTCCACTATTTTTGCCCTAAAAATTCAGAAAGAATACTCATATAGTTCAAAACCCTGTCAAACAAACCAATGGATATTACCGGGTAATAAAACAACCAAGCCCTATCCCATTAGGTAGGACCAGAAACATGGATTAAATAAAACCATTGTGTGTCATCATCAAAAACCAATTTTTCAGAAAACTCATTCAGATCAAGGTCGCTCCAGATGGTCTCTGTTAAGTAAACTCCATTAGCAGTTACTTGTGATAGGTTAGATACCCATTAGATAGATAGTAAAATAATTAGAGTAAATTAGTTGGTTAGATGAAGGTTGCGATAATTAGAGAATATGGCATGTTATCTAAAAATATGAGAGGAGGGAAAGCCATCATCTTGTCATTTGTGAGAAAATTGGGGCCTTTAGGCATTAGGAGGTGTAGACCCTCAAAGTTCTGTGAGTAAGAAATCTCTTATTCTTTCTAAAAAGATACAAGGTTTCCATCAACTAAGTATTTAAGATATGCCAAGAAATTGAGGTGTCGTCATCTTACTTTTTGGAACCACAGTTACAGGGAATCTTTTTCTCCTCCAAGGGGAACTTATAATTGTATGTAATTTCTTCACCAGCAGCTATATGTCGTTTTGCATATATGAAAATCTTCTTTTGACCCTCAACAGATATAACCTTTGTATAGCAATTGGGCTGCCAAAAATTCAGTTCAAATCAGGAATTGCATGAAATCAAGATTAGAAGTCACACATGCATATGCTCCAAGCACTTCTTTAAATGTGTGGATACGAAAAAAATTGCATTTAACCTCACAAGAGTGGTTGATAAATCTTGCAATCCCACCTCTCTTTGTAGCATCAACCTACATATACTCAGACAGGAAAAGCAAATGTAGCATTTCAATAATTGTTAATTCGAATGTATCAATATATGCTCGTCAAGAGAATATCAAGTAGCAGACAAGCAAAATCACATGCAATTTAACACCTAATTTAGATAAGTTTTTCGTAGATTAAGACTCTATTTAGATAAGTTTTTCCATAAGCAATTAGAAGAAAATAAGTAGGGAAAATGAATAAGCTTCTCTTACAATCTAAAATTAGCTTAGTCAAGTTTTTGCAACAGCAAAAATCATTTGGCTTCTCCAGAAATAGATTTCAAATTATGCATATGCTAATTTTAGCATATGTGAGAAGTTTATTTCATTTTTCCTTGTTTTCTTCTCCCACGTGTGCTTATGAAGAAGCTTATCTAACCAGGATCTTTATCTTATTTAAGCTTATCTGGTGGACAAACCACTCATAAAATAAAATTTTCATGTGCCTAGAGAAATCTAGACAGGAGCCTGCATGCCAAATAAGGTGCACATGCTATAACTAGGGATTTCAGTTATCAAAGTCAAGTGACAATAATGTCCTAATGAATCACCCAAATGATCAGATGAAGAAAACCACAACTACCTATTTAGTTAACCATTCACTATCCAATTTGCAAAAATGTTGGGTTTACCACATTATTGAATTCAAACCCAAGTTACACAAAGAATCAATCATTTCTAGGTCTAACATTCAGGATTTAAGTTACAAGCATATACATCTACCCTTGAATGTATAACCAGTTGATTACCCACATGAACAAGTCAGCATGAATCCTCACCCGTTTCAAGACCATAACTTTTGTTGGAAATCCTGCGTCAACCAGTGATATGGCCAAAATAGTCTGAATAAGTAGAGGACAACCCTCACTTTATAAGGCGGTTTTATGAGGTTGTGTTAGGCCCAAACCCTAAATTCTAAGATGGTATCAAATCTTATCCAATTGATTATTGTTAGGCCTATCGGGACACCAAATATCAGCCCACTCACTATTCAGCCATTACAGACCACCCATAGATGTTCATTCTTGCAAACTTCAAGCTTGAGATGTCTAGTCTTCAGTGTGGGGATGTGTAGAAGATCTCAATATCAACTAGTTATGACCAGAATAATCTATATATGTGGAAAGTAAACTTCACCTAACAAGCCAATTATGCTTAGGCCCAAACCCCAAATTTTAAGAACTTCAAAGGCAACACAATCCATAAGGCTTAACTCTAGCTACACTTTGGTCCATCAACTTCATTAGATTTCAATTGCAGAAAAACATAAGTAAAAATAGCAATCAATACCAATATAGGGTGGATAAGGAAAATAAAATATCGTATTCATCTAACACCATGACTCCATGATTACAATAGAGAAGCAAGATAGATGAAAACAAAATCTAAAATTAAAAATTACACCAATACATACTAACCACATAACCATCGTCAAGTCTAAAAAGGTAACTGCTTCCAATTCCCATCTTCTCATATAGGCGTTCCCGTATATCAGATATCTGTGAAAAAAATCATATTAATTAATTGATCCAATAAAAAAAAATACAACATTGACCATGGCATGGTAGTCAAATCAAGAATTGAAATGAAAATCAGAAGACCAATCAAGATTCAGGATCAATTGTTAAAATTGGCTTACAAAATGTTTTTAAATAATAAAACTCCAGAAATTAGAAATAAATTATTTCCTCATTTTCAATGCACAATGATTGTTATGTTTCTCTTTCTAATTTTCAAAACCTAACTATAAAAAAAAAACCTTTCTAATTGTCATCCTTAGTTTGTCGCCTGATAGTAGAAGTTTGGTTTGCTATCCCTCCATATATGTATAGCCAGAATCACAAGATAATTGCCATTCAAGCAATTCCTCTGATTCTTGCGATTCAATTACTGGATATAAAACAAGTCAGGTAAATTGTACCAATCGGGTGAAGACTCAGCAAAATCTCAATTTATGCAATTCCAACCATGAGATTGACTAAATCAGTATAACTTTAGTTTACAAATGAAATGAGGAGGATCTCTTCAACCATACTGTACATCTTAATTTTACAGCGAAAATTAGCTTCATAACATATTCAATTATTCATTTTTTAAGAAAGTAACAACTAGATAAGAACCTTGTATAAAACCTTGCACCCAGATTACATGTGCTCCCTCGTGTGCGAAGACATACAAAAAGTTAAGAAATCTGGAAATGCTACAGAGAAAACCTAAGTATTTTGGCTGACTATATCCATATTATTTTATCACATACACGATATATAATTAAAAATTCATTTTGTAAAATCAACCAACAAAATAACATTGAAAAATGAATCTTTGAAACAATAGTTTAAATTTTTACCCGAGGACGAATTAGTTCTCCAATATATTCAATCACAAAATCCTCTGCCTCTATTGGCTCCAAGGCAACAAGACCCCAGTCATGGATCTTGCTCCTTTGAAAACGTAAACGTTTCTTCCGTGCCTGAAAAATGAAAATATATAGTTGAAAACTGATATATCCAAATGCTCAATAATAAAACGACTTAAAAAACTTGCTTTCTTCAATCACCTTCAATTGAGGCACTTTCAGAAGATCTGCACCCTCTGCAGCAGCTAGAAGGTTACGCAATTTCACTCTATTTGTTCTTGCAGAAAGACCCTTACCATTTGACAACTGAGACAAATTATTTTCAGAATCTATGTACTTATTCTGGCCATTCGGAAGACCCCTAACACATGCTTTATAAGCAGGAGTTGCACTTCGAGACCATTTATGCCATTCCCAACCATCAATAGAAGTCCTAGCACATCCATCAGATCTAGGCCACAAATTCGATGGCTTGGATTTGGCAGACTTCCTCCTTGCCACGGTAACCTGTTTACTGGCTCCAAGAGAAGCACCATCATTTGAGATTTTCAAAACCTTCGTAGGATGTGAAGATACCGTACCATCTATTTGATGTTTCCTTTTTGATTTTGATACTTTATTATTTGCTGTAAACAGTAAGAGGCAACCCGTAAATATATGTATGTGAAGGTTTGGGACAAAAAATGTTAGTGGTGGAATAAAATGTGTTTGGGAAAAGAAATATTAGTGGTGGAATAAAATATCTGTGTTTGAGACAAGGTAAGAAGCAAGTGTTCTAAGGCCTTGCATTGGTGCAATATCCTTAGAAAATTTGTGGGTGAAGCATGATCTCAAGCATTTGAAGAGTTTTACAAAGATCTTAAGACAGAGAATGTGAAACATAAGATATATTAACTAGCCAAAGATAGAGAAAAAATAAGAAGAAACTTGGTTAAAGTAAGATGCATTTAGGATGAACAAGGGAAAGTTTTGGTCAGAGATTAAGATATCAAAGAGAGATGGGAGAATTGCTTTTATAAGTTTTTCAATAATCAAAGGGATCAACTCATAATATAGAAATATAGGAAGAACAACATTTGGCTTACTGCTGAAGAATTCAGATTGGAGGTAAAAGACACTCTTAAGAGGATGGATAATGGAAAAGTTGTTGGTCAACATGGTATCCCTATTTTCAGTTTGCATGTATGTATGAGAACTAGGTATAACTTGGCTCACTGAGGTCTAAGACATGTCATAAGAGAGGGGAAAGAGCACTTTGGTTACTACATTTAATAATGAGGGAGATATTCAAAATTGTGTTCACTACAGAGGAATAAAACTAATGAGTAACACTATGAAATTGTGGGAAAAAGTGATTAAGCATAATTAAGAAAAGAAACTAGAATTACATAGAATCGATTTGGTTTTATGCTAGGAATGTCTACAAGAGAAGCCATTTATCTTTCTCGGGGTTTAATAGAAAAGACCCAAAGGAAGAGATTTACAAATAGTTTTATTAACTTGGAAAAAGCTTATGATCAAGTGCCAAGAGAAGTGTTGTGAAAGATTTGGGGGAAAAAAGTTGTTTGGGTGGCTTATATTCGGACTATACAGGACGTAAGATAAAGTCCTTACTTGTATAATATAGCTTTGGACATGCTTACCAGAGACAAAGAAATTATTCCTAAGTACATGCTTTAGTTTTGTTGAAGAATCAAAGGAAGTAGTTAACTTTAAACTTGAGCTTTAGAGACAGACAGTGGATACAAAGGTTTTTCACTGAAGAGTAATACTACATATATGCATTAAAATTTAGTAAGACAAGAGTATGACTTGAAAGTAAAAATGGGAGAAAATGTCATACCACAAGTTTCTAAGTTTAAATATCCAGGATTAATATTACAAACTAATGGGAAAATTAATGAGGATGCCAGACAAGCAGAATGGCTAAAATGAAAAAAAGGCATTGGGGGCTATCTGTGATAAAAAAGTATCTATCAAGCTCAAAGTAAAGTTTCATTGTACAGTTATATGTCCAGGTATACTCTATGGTTTGATTGTAACAAAAACGAGAAAGTAAGATGGATGTGTGCCAACACAAGAAAGGAGAAGATATGAAATGATTGTATACTGTAGAAAACCTAGAATGAGGAAATTTGAGAGGACTTGACAGAAAAGAAAGAGTGAGAGGCGATACTCAGCTTCAGACTTGAGCAAGAAACTCGTGTTTGTTTCTTGGTCCACCAGTAGACTAGGTTTGGACCAAGATAAAGGGATGCACCAGAAGTTTCTGTCGCCCAGATCAGAAGCCCAATAAGCAGAAGGTCTTCAAGCTAAGGGGTGAGGTATAGCATCAATTGAGGAAAAGAGTCAAAAGACAGAGAATTGGTTAAAGTGGTTTGGACACATACAAACGTCACTAGATGCTTCAGCAAAGAGGGTATATTGCATGGTCTTTAGTCCTATAAAAGGTAGAGGAGACCAAAAAGAACATTGGAGGAAATTGTGAAGATGGATCTCTGGTAAATGATATCTCTGTAGATTTTGTCTTTAACCAAGCTGAATGGCACCATGTGATCTACATAGCCAACTTCACCTAGTCCACCTAGTGAGTCTTACATCCTAACTAATTTTCCCATCATTTTGTAATATTGTTCCTACGTTGACACTAAAAGCCTCCTTACATTGTGTATTCTCACCCAGTTGTTGTGTGTGAAGACTGAAAATTTAATGAAGAAATTCTACAATGGTCAACATAAATTTCAGCAAGGATAGAGAAGCTAAGAAACATGCAAGAATCAAGTGAGAATATACTTAACCTACCATTTTGTTTCTCCCTGGAGATATGACTTGTGGTCTTCTCTTTAACAGTGCCATCAGTTTTGACAACCTTTTTTGTGCCAACACAAGTATCGCTAGACACTGAAAGCCTCTTTACATTGGATTTTACATCCTTAACATCATCTGAATAAGGAAAAGTGGATGGCTGTTATTACCACACACATTCATAATTATAAAACCAGTGTCAATATATAACCAGGAAATATACTTTTAAGTTTGAACTTCACCTGAAATCTTCAACACTTTCCGACAAGCTTTATTCTTTAAAGATAATTTATCACTGTGTGTGCTATTATTGACACTGATAGAAGACTTGCCCTTAGAAGATGCATCCTTCTTCCCTTTAATCATCCTAGTCTTTTCACATTTAATAGAAGCTATCTTAACCTCTGCAGCCTCATTGACATCTCCAGAGGTGTGTTTCCTTAACTTGGACATAGGCTGCTTCCCCAGCCTAGAATCATTTTCTGCTATAGGTTGTAAGGAAGATAACTCCTTCCGTGACAGCTTCTTGCGGCAATAGGTGTACGTTCCAATCACAGGAGGTACTTCAGAAGAAATCTTTGCTCCTTCCTTCACTTTTTCCAGTTCAGAAGTAGCATGATTCAAATGTTCCTTGCTTGCATTTAGCAGTTTTCCTTTCTAAAGAATTATAAAAACAAAACAATAATGTTACCATAATGAGACAAAATAAAACTAAATAACAAAGGTAGGTAGTCAGACAAATCATGGTGAAATGCAATATTTTAAGTTCTCATGAATATTAAATATTTGGATAAATAAAATTCTAACCTTGTGACCATCAGTCTTAAAATGTTTCTTGATGGTACATGATGATATAAAAACTTGATTGAGCACAGAATCAAGAAACAATGACTTCCACTCCTCTAGAACTACATCATGCAGTCTACGTCGGCACAGTGCAGTTGCAACATACTCTGCAATCTTAGGATTACATTCAACCAACCTTGAAGGTCGAAATTTTGAATTATTGTGCAGGACAACTGCTTGTGATTTCTCTTCAAGTCCAGGGGGTAGGTCATAAATCTCTTCTTCAACCACACCATCTACATGTCCACACAACTCCTTAAATGCTTTTGAAAATACATCAGACATAAGATTTCCAGATGCAGACTCGCCAAATGCGTTTCCAGCTTTTACAGCATCTGCGGACTTGTCATTTAGAATTTCCTTCACAGACATTTTATCAGCAAGTATCTCGGATAGATGAGGGTCACTAACAGCAACCTGCAACAATTAAAGGATTTGACAATATACCAGTGTATAATACAACAAAAGGATGCAAAAACTTATAATTAAGTTACCTCATTCAAATTGTTTTGCTCCAGGGAAGGAATTAATTTCCTCACTTCCATTTCAACAAAACTTCGAGTGTAATCAGCTAAAGACGCCTTTGAAGAGATGTGAAGCTCATTCTCCACACCTTCAAGAATGCATGTCAAATCTTTAGAGTAATGATGAGGGCATGAAACTTTTTGACCTTCTAGTAAGTTTCCACCTTTGAGGCTACTATGAGATGAATATAACTGAAGATGATTTCTTTCTGTCACCGGAATTCCAAAGTGATTATAGCCATCAGCATCGCATTCAGAAAAATCTGGCTTCAGCACCAACTGTAGAATAATCGTATGATCATTATAGGTTCAATTTAAGAAAAAAAAAACTCAAGCAAACAAGCTAATCAATACTCACAGCATCAGGATCAATCTTTTCAGCATGATCCTTACATCCATTAGCAGATGGTTGAGGCTTAGGATGAGACCAAATCTTCCTCATCCTCCACGAAGATAAGTATTCCGCTATTGTGTCAAAAAACACTGCATTCCACATGACTTGCATGCAATAATCAAGAAGTACCTTGCGCACAACAGCATATGACCACCAAAAGTTTTCAATGCTTCCAACTGACTTAATACTGGCTGGAAGCAGTTTGGAACTTTCACAACAAGTCTTATCATCCAAAATGTGGACAGATACAGGATCATTGTGAATAGCAGAACCTTTACTGATCTCCACAGAAACCTTAGACTGTTAAAGCAAATATTCAACAACTTAGTAAGATGCACACAATTTTATGTTTCCAACAATAGTACTTGCAAAGCAATTAGACATCACCATCTTGTTTTCAGGAGTATGGTCAGCTGATTCAAGCTTATGCCTCTTATGTTTCTTTTCTGTAACAAATTCTGCAATGATATCACTAATAATTCCATCTAGCACAACTCTGCGGGCAGCTTTCATGATACCCATGTGCAATTGGGAAGAAATGTTCTCAGACATTTCACTAATTAAGGTTACCATATCACCAACCTCGTTACTTGTGGCACCTGATCTGCAAATAGTTCCAGAGATATCTCCTTTTAATGCAATTACAGCAGACAATAGCACAAAGTTGCCATACTTCTTGTCAGAATGAGAGATCTGAAAATTATTATAAACCAATCATAAGAATGATTGTCAGAGTAACATTACTTTTTCTAGAGAAAGCAAGGATAGCCAGGCAATATAGTTATAGCAATTTTGTTTATACTCTGTTTCACACATAAGCACCAATATGACAGAACTAATATCCACAGAACAAAGCTAAAACTCGGATCACTGTAAGAAGAAAAGAAAACAGGAGATTCTATTCAAGGATCAAAGCAATACCAACATTTAGATACTTCCAAACGCTCACATTAGAAGGAAAATTAATCCTAGTTAATTTAGAGACAGAAACTAAAGCACTGGAAATTTAAATTACAATGCATATTTCATCCTAACTCTCCATTCCCGGATAGTGGCGCAAAGCAGCCACCCAAAAACACTATAGCCATATAGCAGATAGGGGGATGATCGCTACTACAAAATCTAGAAAACAAACAGTATACGCAACTTATAATTTCATATCATACACATAAATACTGAAAAATACAAAAAATCAGAGTAAAGGCATAGTCATAATTAATATTAAAGATCAAAATCCATTGGAATCATCACAAACATTCAAATCCGATACTGAAAAAAGACAAATAATCAAAGTAAACATACTTCCTAGTGCTTATTACAAGTGAAGAAATGAGAATAATGGGAAAAGAACAAACAAGAAGGACTAAGAAGAAATAGGATAAGAATGGTTAAAATCTGAGAGGAAAGTGGTAACTTAAAGAGGGGAATCCCCCAATAATCATGTCATCTATTCTGTTCACGTAAAAAAAAAAAAAAAAGGTAGACACAACTATGTTATTAACAGAGAACATCACAATTCACAACAAAAAGGGCTAACATAATAAGGGCAATATGCATAACACAGTTACAATGCAAAACAGAAAAGTCTAACATAAGGGGTAACTGAAAAAGCTTTAAACATAATAAAAAACAAATAAAAAAAAGATTACAAAAAACAAAAACGAAATCTCAAACGATTAGGTTATGCAACAAAATCTGAAATGGAAGTCTAATAATGTGCCACCATATGCAATGTAGCCGCAACTCCCTCAATCATAAACCCAAACTGCACTGGGGCTTCTTGTCAGAATCCTCTCTTGCTTTCAACTAATCAGTGCTATTAACTACACAGATTTCATTACCATATACACAGTGACAATTAAGTTCAACGCAAATAGAGATGAAACTGAAAAGCAGAAAAAACGAACTGGTGATCATAAAAGCAAAAAAATTCCAGACATGTTTTACAGTTGTCAAAGTATCAGGGATTAGAACGCGGCCTTTGAAATAGAAAACAAGGGAGGTGCATATACAAAAGGATAGAGATTAACCAAGCATCCTTGCTACATATAGGAACATTCTTCTGCAATGTTACAGGCCTAAAATCCAAAGCACAAAATCTCTAAGGTCCATGATAGAAGGAGGAAGAAGTGCCATGCACCAAATTGACATTCAAAACGGGTATAGGTTGGGCCTAATCATCTAATGAGTGGGATGAGAGAGGAGACGTTGGTGGGGTGCTCATATTCATTTTTTGGAGAATATATATTTAAGGAAATGGAAATTAGGCTGAAATTTAGGAGACATTAGGCACTCTAGAATTGTCGTTCCTTTCCTTTCTCTATGGTTTTGTACACACTGCTACTGGATCTAGTTTTGTTGGCCAAGATCCTTGGCGAATAATATAGTGAGATATTTCTTTCATTTCTACCTGACATGTAGGGGTGGGAACAGTCCAGACGGCCTGTGACGAGCCTGTGGCCTGGCCGGCCTAGCTTGTTTCATAAACGAGACAAGCTCAGTCTAATTTTTTGACCTATTTCATTAGACGAGGCAGGCCCAGCCTAATTTTTTGGCTTATTTGGCCTGTCCGGCCGGCCTATTGAGTTTGATATTAAAAATATGATAGGTAAAATTCAAACCCATGTACCAAGGTTCAAATCAAAAACCACTAACCACGACACCACAATGCTCTTTTATTATAAATGCCATAAAAAATAATATCTCTGTTTAAAATAAACAGGCCTTGAAAACAAACCTACAAACCTCGTTAACAGGTTTTACAAACAGGCTTGGAGAAACAGACTAATCTATCAGGCCATAGGCCAGGCTTTTTAAACAGGCCAAGCCAAGCCAAAAAAAAACAATTTATTACAAGACACAGGGCAGGCTCAGACCCACAAAATAGAAAACAAGCCTGACCTGTTAAGCACTAGGCCTAGCCTAGCCTAGCTTGTTCCCACCCCTACTGACATGCAAAAACCAACTAGATAGAGGATCGCCTAAAGAACACTATTGCAAAGTTCCCTCATCTCATTCGCATAGTATTTGCCCCAAAAAAAACCTCATTACATGTTTTGATTAATAGGCATTCACTTAAAACCTCGATTACCCCAAAAATGAAATTTAAGCCTCCAAAAAATCAGGAGGAATGGAAAAACTTAGCCCTCTTCAAACAACTTACAAAAATTGGATCATAGACAAAATTCAAGCATCTGTCAGACAGTAAGCTAGAAGTAGACCCACAAGTCCAGTCCATGCCTTGCACCTTAGGGGAAACAAGTATCATACCATCAAAAATGTGATTCTTACCTAAGTCTTTAAAAATATAAAATTTTTAATTAAACAATTTCAATAGGAATCATCAAAGAAACTCAAGGGAAAGCACTGAGATGAGAAAAAACATGCTACTGTGGAAATCAAACATTTATTGATTATGTCAACAATTTTCCAATTGCCACATCAGTATACTTCGCATCTTTCAGCAATTTCCATTTGAGAATGCTTTTATTATTTGCAATTGAACCTAAATAATTTTCACGGACCCAATTGAAAAGTAGGGTCCAGGTTTCAGAACCAAAATTGTATTTCAGCCTCAAAAGGATATATTACAAGATGATGCCAAACATGGGATAATCAAAATTTCATTAAAAAATACAAGCATCTTACCACAGTCGAATCTTTAAGATATCCATGACAGTGCCAGGAAATCAATTTCTTAATAGAATGTGGCCCATGTTTCATACCCTTCTCATCCTCATAAAGCCAACAACATTCGTCACCTAACTAAAATAAGTAATAGGACAGACCATCAATGTATGTCAAACTAACTTTTACATAACAAAACAAAAAAGCAGATATTGTCCTACCATCTGACAAGATATTAAACGGTTGAATGCCTCTGAGTTTGAATTTAAGTGATCAGATTCCTTAATGAAGTAATTTGCATGCGACTGTGAAACTGATTGTGAATCAGGGTTAACAGCCAGAGGAGCAGCTTGCTCAAAAGATCTATCCTGCTCATATACTGCCATCGTAGGCATCACTGAGCCTGAGATACCCAGACTCAGATATGCAAACCCAGTGGAAACATGATCAGGAAACTGCTTGAAATAATTCAGTGGTACAGGGTTCATTATTGTGCCACTGATCACTGGATACACTGGAAGCTCTGATGGCAAGAAACCAGTAGTTAGGCCCTCATATAACTGCTCCTTAATATAGGGACCACACATTTGCCCATTTTCATTCACATACATCCATCCACTGACAAAAGCAGGCTGTGGCACAAAGCCACAGAAACTCTGGTCCACATGTGAAACATTCCCTGCTGTTGAAGACACAGAGCCACTATTAACATTTGATGGGCAGCTCATCTCCATTCCAGAATCTGGATCAACTTTATCGTCAGTGTTGCTGGAAGAGGGAACATCACCAGTACTCCTGCACCTGGAGAAGCATTCAAGCAAATAAGAGAATGGGCATAAGGTTTTTTCACAGGTTAAAATCCCAAGCATTAAAAAAGTGGACTTCACTCAGTAGCAGTAATATTATCATATGGATATACTATATCTTTCACGTTGATTTAATATTTTAATTCCATCCAATAGTCAGGATATTTCTGTGTCTTTCAATTTTTATAAAAAAAATAATTTATTAGAAGGGATGCAACCCATTAGGAATATAAAATATCTCACTCAATAATAGAAAATAATAAACAGAAGTAACTCTAAAATATCAACTAGCTTTCCAATCTCTCCTGGTTTTCAAAAGCTCCCCCGGGTTTCATTTATTTTAGAGAATACTAATCTTGAGAAAAATTATAAAATGTGTTTAGCTATTATTCAACTCTCCTAGAAATAGTACATCTATTCTCAATTACTATGGGAAAGTTTAGTAACTTTATACTCAATAACCACAAGAAAGCTTTGTTCTCACCTATGAAGGTAAGGAAGTGTTGTTCCTACTTATTCATAAATTAGCATTCCCAACAATCTTTTATTCCAAGGAAATATTTTCATTCCCTTCTACCAAGCATGAGACACTTTTATTCCCACTTCACTTTCCCATGAATGTGTTTACATCACTCATAGCAAAACAGCACCTAAAAGAATTCATGCACGAAGAACTGAAGGGAGAAGCCATATGCATAGCGCAATCTAATTAAGAAGTTATCCTTACAAATCCACAGCCTTACACCAACCAAAATCAGCAACTAAAATATAAAACTATAAATTTTGCCTTTCTTACTCCTTCCAGAACCCCTCTAACAGATCAAAAGAAGTTGCTAAACACTTAAAGAAAACACCCTATTATCAACTAAGACATAACCGCAACAAAAAGCTTCATTAAGATTCTCCATCAGAAAGTCTAGAAAAATGGGAGTTACAGGACATGTTGAGAAATGATGACTAAAAGGCACTAGTAACTTCCCGTGGAAATTGATTGAAAGACAAATAAGGTAAAGGAAGGCCTCTTAAAATGGAATAGTCCCTATTCCGAAATTCTTACTGGAGATACCCAAATTTAAACATCATTTGTTTGGGTAGAAAATCAAAGGAAGGGATTGGAGAGGAATGATAGGTTTTTAATTTTGCTCTCTTCCTTCATTTGATTGAGCTGATAGAAAGGAAGAAAGAAAGTTTTTGGTGGGACCCACTGCAATTACTATTCCACGGTAACATGTCAGAAAAATCCATTTACCTGCAGTAGAAGGATGACAAATGTATAATAGTAAATTGACTCCGAAAATCAAAGGACTCGTTGGAACAATCAAAATATAAGATAAACCAAATTGAACCATAATGATGTGAATCATAAAGCACATTTAACAAGTTATTAATGGCAACAGCCAGATAAATGTCTACATGACAGGAAGATCAAGTCAAGTGCCCAAAAATTGTGGACCTTTCTACATTTTGATGTGAGAACAAGGAAATATCACTGGAAACTCCTGCATCTGCATGTAAGTCTATGTCTTCATGTCCAAGATCTGACACTCTTGGCCTTTTTCTAGAAAAAAAGGGGCCATCTTCGTGGAAAAAGGCAGTTGAGAAGACCATGAACCTTTGTCAATAGAGAATTCAGGGTCAACACAAAAAAGGATTCAACCAAATTAAAGATAGGCAAAAAAAAAAAAATGTGAAAAGTCAAAATTGAATTTGTAGATAAAAATATCAGAGAAACACATCGACTGTGCTCCATCACATGCAAAGATCAGTGTACCAAGTACCAACCAAAACAGTAATATGGACAATTTATATCATAATAACCCACACAGAACACAACACAAATAGGAATAACAGACACTTGAATAAAATATAAACACCAATTGGCCTCATTTGATGGAACATGGACAACTTTGCTCTAAGAAACTGATAAATGTGACACAATTAGAACTATGGCTTTAGGTCAAACAAAAGGGACAAGCGAACTTCAGATAACACAATTAGGTTGCAGCTCATGTCATATGAGTAGACAAACTACAATTAGCCAAAAATTGACAAAATGAAAGGTTCAGAACTTGAAGATATATCATTCATAAACCAACATGTAGTTAGTCTGACTAAAACTGCAGTTCAATTCCTTAAGCAAGATCCCAGGTTCATTACAGAGATTAGTCACTGGCAAAGCTGGCTTTGTGCCAATGTCATTGTTACCAAAAACAATTATATATTGTTCATAAATTATATAAATCCATCGGTTACATCACTATTTTTGTTTCCATTATCTTTCAGCACCTCATTTGGAATGCATTAACAATAACAGACAATTGAAGCATTGACACGTAGTGAAACATAGAAAAAGACAAGCAATATCATAAACGGAACAATAATCAACCAATCAAATTTATTGCACCACAATTTTCTCGCTTAGTATTGCAAACTCTCATAACTTCGATACACTATGTCATACAAAGGCTAAGCATGCGCGCAGACACACTTATCTATAGCAGAACATGCAATGTTCTCGAGCAAAACTAATTGATCAATGAATAAACAACGAAATTCACGATGCGCGTGTGCGATAGATGATGGATGATGAAGAAACAGTGGACGAAAAAACATGTTTCAGGAAATTCGAGAGAGAAAACCTTTTGATCGCGGAATCGCGTTGGTTTTGATCTAGGGTTTGGATAAATCCGTTTCGTTTTCACGCAAAAAAAGAGGATTTCGATTTCCAATTGGAAATGGTAATGGAGATTGGGAGAGGACAGAGCAAAACTGAGATTAGGTCTCAACTATCGAGATTTTGCTTTGCTCCAATGAATACCTTTCTCTCATCGTACTCTTTTTATTTCTTCTTTTTTATTTTTTATTTTTTATTTTTTTATTTTTTTTAATTTTGACTTCTTTCAAGTCTTCATTGTGGGTCACAGGATATGAAATTCTACAAGGAATAGTCATTGTTTGTGAAATTAATTAATTATGAAGCAAAATCAATTAAACACAAAAATCAGTTAATCACAAAAATGTTTATTTGATATACAAACTAGTTTGAATAGTTTTTAGTATTTTTTATAAGCTACTCCACTTATATGAAAAGTAACTTGTAAGCCTTTTCTTTTTTCTCTTTTTCTAATTTGTTGGAAAAACTACTTTTCTTTTTTTCATTTTACATTTATTAATACATGTGATTATGTATTTATCAATTAGTTCAAGCTTAAATATATATATTTTGTATATATATTTTTCCTTATCTATGTCTTTAACTTTTTTTATTTATAATTCATGTATTTTTATTGAATTTATGTTTTATCTTTACCATCTCACTCTATTAAAAAAATATTTTAATAGCAAAAACTTATTCACATGTATTCAGTTACATGATTATTTTTGTATTTACTTATTGTATATGTTCTCATTTATTTTTTATTTTATATCTATATTTTATTTTTTTTATTTACTTTTACTGCTTATACTTTTATGATATTTTGGTTTTAATCTATCTAATATCTCCACGAATTTCAGCATAAATTTTATGATGGTAATATATATAGTATAGAACGTATTAATTAGAAAAAAAAACACGTATATGAGTTTACA
Source organism: Hylodesmum podocarpum (assembly GCA_026586105.1). Classification (NCBI taxonomy): domain Eukaryota; kingdom Viridiplantae; phylum Streptophyta; class Magnoliopsida; order Fabales; family Fabaceae; genus Hylodesmum; species Hylodesmum podocarpum. The sequence goes on along the minus strand of JALJEV010000493.1, from coordinate 911,280 downwards.
ACACTATTTGTATTTATTGATATAGAATCAAAGAATCATAAATATTAAATATGATTTTCATATCAAATTAATAAAAGTTGAATTCACTAAAGATTAACTATCATTACAAGAGATCATGCTTAAATGTATAAAAATATTAGATATGAAAAAAAAAAACAAAATACAATAAATGTATATGGACTTACTAAAAATCGGAATTTGATTAACAATATTCACTAAGTATCATTACAAACTTATAATAAATTATTTATGATGTATCCCAAATACAGAACCTACTTCACTAACACTTACAGTGTCTTATTCATAAGAATCTAAACGTGACAGAAATGAACATTAAATTTTTAATCAATACTAATATAATTTGTTGCCATGAAATCTTCCTCTCATCATATGTTCTACTTGCCAATAAACCTGCAAGAAAATTTAAATGGTTCGTGAGAATTGTAATAAGTATACACAAAATTGTTGAGTTAAATTTGTTCACTTAGCTAGAAGTTTAGGTTACTTAAAAATTTTAATATATCTATTTTGTTATTATTATGAACAATAAGTATTTTTACAAGGGAGAAGCAAACAATTGCAGGAAACCTAAATATCTTGATAGCAACAAAATTTCTGATAACCACTGTCTCATAATTTAAATGGATTGGTTAACTCTATAAAATAATTTGTTTTCTCTAAAGATAAAAAGAAAAAAGTCAATATATAGTATAGCCTTTTAATTACTTTGTCAGTCTATAATATATACTTAAGAATAAAATAGTTCATGAATATATATTTTATAAATAATGCACAAATATATCAACAATTTACTTTCTTAATCAGAATCAATAGAAAATTAATTGATGAAAATTGTAGAGTATTTTCATCTCTTGAAGGAGCAAAATGTATCCCTCTTACCAAAGAAAAGTAGTGTTTGAATTTCCTATTAGGATAGAGAATTATAAGTGATATTTTCATCATTAAATTATTTTTATGAAAGTCTATGAGACGAGGAGAGTAATGTTATGTTAAGATGAAATTAAGTTAAATATTTTAATAATGTATTATATGTACAATTACTTATTATAATAATTAATTATTATAGTAACCAGCTATAATGAAAGTCAATTTTTGTTTAAATAAATTTGTTGAAAAATGAACTCAAAATAATTAATCGAATATTTAAAAAATAAATAAATTTTACATAGTAAATTATGAAAGTTATATGTATAAAAATGAAAGGAGAAAAAATTTGGGAAAAGTTGGGTAATTACTAATTAGGGAATAAATTTTTTTTAAAAGAAATAATTGTTAGGAAATAATCTTTAAGTTTTAAATTTCTAAATGCAATAGTTCAACTTATTTGGAAGAAAAATAAGATTTTATCTTATCTTTTTATTCCGAGATTGTTAATTTTAATAGTAAAACTCTTAAAAGTTATGTAAAATAGCATATTTAGGTTCTTATATAAAACAAACTCACGTGAGATTATCTTAATTGTGTCAATTTAAAGACAAATCATTCATAAATATATTGATTGTAGCGATTTGTCACACAGTGAAAATAAAATTGGAGTTTATAAAAATTAAGAGAAAAATTCAAAAACATAAAACACAATTATTAGATTGAAAAATTATATTGATAAAAAGCGTAATTAAACCTATATTTCAAACCCCATAAAAATAAACAAAATTTAATTTTAGTTTATTTAATAATTTCACTTTATAATGGTATTTTAAATGACATACTATTTAATCTGTATAATATAAGTAAAATTTTCTTTATAAACAGGTAGTTTAGATTTTAAAAACAAATCTAAGAAGTAAATTAAGTTAAAAAAAATACAATCAATTTAATAAATTATCTTAACATGTTTAAGAAAATTTATGTTAATTTAAGATTTAGTTTAAACATAAAAAACATATCAGATGGATCATATACTTTTTCTTTTTAATATGTCACTCACCATATGTGTCACCTTTTCTTCAAAACAAAACCACAAATATATATATATATATATATATATATATATATATATGTTGTTACCTTTTCTTTAATATCTAAATTTTATAATTAATTATATTTCATTAAATATTTAAAGAGATGATATATAATAAAAATTCTATTTCTATTAGCCCACGTAAAAAAAAATTCAAAATCCATTAATATGATATCATAGAAATTCCCTTAAATAATAAAACCACAAAAATATGTATGTATTGATTACCTGTGTTTTTTTCAATATTGCTAATTTTTTTTGGCTTGGTTTTTCTTAGAACCTATTCCAGGTGTTCCGCTACTGCCCAAAGCTTCAGCTGTGGGATCTTTTGGTGTCCCACCACCTTTGTTAGACTTGGGACCATTGTTGTTGTCATTGTTTTCCTTAAGTCCCAATTCTTCAGCAGTCTTATCAACGGGTGTCTTACCTTTTCCTTTTCCCATTAATTCTTATGCTAAACAATACAAATAATGTGTCTGAACTGAAGAACAATGTGCTAGGTAACAATACTCTTTTCCAATTGATTTGGAGATGTTCATGTTGCAATGTTGCAATGCATTCTTTATATAGTATTAGATACGCGTCCTATGAAACTCATGGTAAATTAAGATTAAACTGCATTAATTTCATAACTACAAGAAACAGAGTGGTCGGTTCTTTGAATTTTTGAATGCCTTGGTTTGGTCTAAGTAATTTGAATTTACGTGAAATTACTAATAAAGAAATTTACATGAAGAAATTAAGAAATTTACATGAATTCCACTAATGTAATTTAATTTAAATACTCTATTCTTTATATTACATTTCAATCGGTCAAAAACGAAACATAAAATAAAAAAAAATAAAGAAAATACTTGTTAAGTGATAACTACCTACATTGGTCAATTATCTTATGAAGGAAGAAAGATAATTTTTTTTCTTTATTTTTTCCATTTAAATTGACTGGTGAATTTGTTGGGCGTTTACGTACAGAGTATTTTTCTAAAGAATTTCAAAATCATGCATGGTGGTCTACGTTCATCAATCCCGCCGACAGCAACAACGGCGACGACATTTTCATGAGGTAAGTTGTACACGAAAATTTGTTGTCATTGCCATACAAATGTGTCCCAAAATCAGGTCCTATTACAAAGGCTAATAACAAATTCGATGTTTGAAAAGAATTTGATTTTAAGTTTTTAAGTATTTCTCGTTTGCTTGTAAAGTTCGTTTTCCTATTTGATTATGGTTTATTTGTATTCAAACATTTCTTGAATTTTAAAATAAGTCATTTTTATTTTCCCAATGTGTTTGTTAAACTGTTTATGCTAAAATAATGATTTTCTGTTTTTTCTGAAGAAACAAATCCTATCTATTTCTTAAATAACTGTTTAAGTACTTATTTTATTTTTAAACAAACTGGCCCTTAATATGATGAAATGACTTTTAAAATATGAGTTTACTACACTAAACTTTTTATTATTGAGGTGGAATCGAATAATCATAGATTTAGTATCATTTTCATATAAATTTAAAAGAAACTGAAATCATAATTATTTTTATATAAAGATTAATTATCATTATAAACGGTCATGTATATATTAGATATGAAAAAAAAAAAAAATACATGAATGTACACGGACTCATTCAAATATATATATACATATATACATATATATATATATATATATATATATGGTACAGACCTAAAATAAAAATTAATGTAAGTATAAAAATTAAAAATATCTTAAATAATTTATAAATAAAATTTAATAAATATATAATAAAGTAGACATAAATTACCGTATAATTTTTTAAAAGAATCAATTGTCTTGGATTAAAAACAAATTACTGATAAATTGATTCATCACTCATCACAACATTTTTCTAACAAAATAACTCAGAAGAAGCAAAGGCAAAACACAATGCAATTTCATATTCACAACATTTTTCTAACAAAATAACCCACGAGAAGAAAAACACAAAGTAATTTCATATGTTGAAAGAAGAAAAAAAAATCTAGGAAACAAATTTACAGGGAACTAGCTCGTTATTCGATTACAACACGCTTCTTTAGACTTAATAACAATATCCACTAAGTTTCATTACAAACTTACAGAGAAATTAACAAGCATTTATGTATGATCTATCTCAAATTCACAACCTCTTAGAATATCTTATTTATAAGAGTCTGAACGTGACAGAAATGAACATTAAATTTTTGACCAATATTAATAGAATTTGTTGCCAAGAACCTTCCTCTCAAGTCTCATCATATGTTCTACCTGCGAATAAACCTGCTAGAAAATTTAAATGGTGCATGAGAATTATAATTAGTACAAATCGACTAACCAGTCCTAACAACCCGAAGTTGGAAGAAAAAAAATAATCAGATTATTTGTGTAACCGAGTTAAATTGTATAAATTATTGTTTAACTGGATTATTATCGGATCATGCAGTCTTAATGTTATGACCGACTATTAATACAAATAAAAACTAATATATATGTACACAATACAATATTTAACCTTTAAAAATAATGCTATTTTGGTTTTTTTATAATTTTTTCTTTCAGAGTGTTAAAAGATACGTATATGGAAAACTGTTGAGTCAAACTTATCCACATAAAAGCTTAAGTTATTTGAAAATTTTTAATATGTCTATTTTGTTATTATTATCAGCAATAAGTATATATGCTCGCAAGAGACGCAAACAACCGCGAAACCTAAATATTTTGATAGCAACAAAATATCTGATAGCACAATCTCATAATGTAAATGAGTTGTGATTAATTAAGGTATAAAATAATCTTTTTTCTTTAAAATTAAAAAGAAAGAAGTCAATGTAATAAAGCATTTTATTACTTTGCCAGTCTATAATATATACTTAAAAATAAAATATTTCATGAACATATATTTTGTAAATAAATACATAAATATATCAACAAATTATTTTCTTGGTAAAAATTAATAGAAAATTTAAAATTGGTGAAAAAGTGTAGTGTATTTTCATCTCTTAAAGGAGAAAAATGAATCCCTCTTATCAGAGAAAAGTAGAATGTTTGAATTTCCTATTAGGATAGAGGATTATGAATGATATTTTCATCATTAAATTATTTTTATGAAAATCTATAAGAGAAGGAGAGTAATGTTGTGTTAAGATGAAATTAAATTAATTATTTTAATAATTAATTATATGTATAATTGATTATTATAATAATCAATTATTATAGTAATAAGTTGTAATGAAAATCAATTCTCGTTTAAATAAATTTGTTGAAAAATGAATTAAAAATAATTAATCAATTATAGTTTGCGACATGTATTTGCGTTTCTTTGTTTTTACTAATTTACTAATATAAGAAAAATACTGTGTTGAATTTCAATGACACCAACAGTTTGTCCTTTGTCGTTATCATTATGGCATTAATTTGGTGACAGTTTATAGCTTACAAGAAGAATAAAGTAGTTAACTACAATAAGTGCATGCGTGAGTGAATGGTAGCCACGAAAACGAATAAACAATAATATGATACACAGTGAAATGAATCTTACATTTTTTACGGACAAGATATTTTTGAAGTTGACACAAACTTTATATTCATTCTCATTATCTAACTCAATTGGTTGAAACCTGAAAGCTGCATAGGTTATTATAAATATTAATTTTACACCTGTTCTTCAAATTATTGATCAAATGAAAACTCTTTAAGATTAATAAAGAATTTGAGGGAGAATCGAAAGAGAAATACTTTAACTATACTACAAGCAAATTAATAATTCATTCCATAAAAAAAATTTATATTTGGTAAACAACTGCAATACTCAAATAACCATAACCAATTATAAGATGTGAAAAAAAATATATATATATATATATATAAAATGTGAAAAGAGAGAAATACATGTAAAGTTATATTATGTTAGTGAGTTAACTAATTTACTATATATTGAAATTAGGTGTGAAGTAAAATTATTCAATAAAAAGTGTATAATTGCATTGAGAATAATAGAACAAGGGGTTTAGGTCAAACAAAAAGACAAGTGAACTTCAAAGAACAATAAAAAGCGTATAATTACATTGAGAATAATAGAATGAGAGTTGTAAGTTAATAAGAAGGGATAAGTGAATTTCAAATAATAAAATTAAAATTATATTTTGTGAGTGAGTTGACTAATTTATTATATATTATAATTGGGTGTGAAATAAAATTATTCAATAAAATATATATAATTGCACTGAGAAAAAAAAAAACAAAGAAAGAGTGAACTGCAGATAACAAAATTAGGTTGCAGTGCATGTCATGTGAGTAGGCAAAACTACAATTGGCCAAAAATTAAGAAAAGGAAAGGTTAAGAACTTGAAGATTTATCTTCGTTAATTTGTTGGAAAAACTACTTTTCTTTTTTCATTTTACATTTATACGTACATGTGATTATATATATATATATATATATATATATATATATATATATATATATATATCAATTAATTCAAGCTTAAATATACATTTTGTATATATATTTTTCCTTATCTATGTCTTTAACTCTTTTTTTTTTATAATTCATGTATTTTTATTGTATTTATTTTTAATTTTTACCATCTTACTCTATTAAAAATATATCTTAATAACAAAAAATCATTCACACGTATTCAGTTACATGATTATTTGGATTCACTTATTGTATATGTTCATTTATTTTCTATTTTATATCTATATTTTATTTTTTTATTTGCTTATACTTTTATGATATTTTGGTTTTAATCTATCTAATATCTCCACGAATCTCAGCATAATTTTTATGATGGTAATATGTATAGTATACGACGTATTAATTAGAAAAAATAAAAAAATTAGAAAAAATAAAAATAAAAGCATAAAGTAAGCAATGAGTAAAAAGACGTATATGAATTTACAACACTATTTATATTTATTGATATAGAATCAAATAATAGTAAATATTAAGTAACAATATTCACTAAATATCATTACAAACTTACAGAGAAATTTACAATAAATTATTTATGATGTATCCCAAATTCAGAACCTACTTCACTAACACTTACAATGTCTTATTTATAAGAGTCTAAACGTAAAATGAACATTAAATTTTTAATCAATACTAGTAGAATTTGTTGCCATGAATCTTCCTCTCATCATACGTTCTACTTGCGAATAAACCCCTGCAAGAAAATTTAAATGGGCATGAGAATTATAATGAGTACATACAAAATTGTTGAGTTAAACTTGTCCACTTAGCCAGAAGTTTAGGTTACTTGAAAATTTTAATATATCCATTTTGTTCTTATTATGAACAATAAGTATCCTTACAAGGGAGAAGCAAACAATTGCAGGAAACCTAAATATCTTGATAGCAACAAAATTTCTGATAACCACTGTCTCATAATTTATATGGATTGGTTAACTGTATAAAATAATTTGTTTTCTCCAAAGTTAAAAAGAAAAAAGTCAATATAGTAAAGCCTTTTAATTACTTTGTCAGTCTATAATATATACTTAAGAATAGAATAGTTCATGAACATATATTTTATAAATAAATGCACAAATATATCAACAGTTTATTTTCTTAACAAAATTCAATAGAAAATTTAAAATTGATGAAAAAGTGTAGTGTATTTTCATCTCTTAAAGGTGCAAAATGTATCCCTCTTTCCAAAGAAAAGTAGAATGTTTGAATTTCCTATTAGGATAGAGAAATTTGTTGGAAAATGAATTCAAAATAATTAATTGAATATTTGAAAAATAAATAAATTTTACATAGTAAATTACGAAAAGTTATATCTATAAAGATGAAAGGAACAAGAAGTTGTTGGAACATTTGGGTAATTAGGGAATAATTTTTTTAAAAAAAATTGTTGGGAAATAATTTTTAAGTTTTAAATTTCTAAATGTAAGAGTTCAACTTATTTGGAAGAAAAACAACTTTTTATTTTATCACTTCACTGCGAGATGGTTCATTTTAATAGTAAATTTCTTAAAATTGATGTGAAATCTCATATATATATATATATATATATATAGAGAGAGAGAGAGAGAGAGAGAGAGAGAGAGAGAGAGATCACCATGTAATATTATTTTATACCATCATAAAAATTTACTGATATACAATTAAAGTTTTTGTTTAGTTACAGTTTTTGTCTTGTTTATTTTTTAATAAATTTTTCTATCAAAATTTCATAATTGCACAAATTTAAGTTTTTATATAAAACAAACTCACGTGAGATTATCTTAATTGGGACAATTTAAAGACAAATCGTTCCTAAATATATTGATTGTAGCCATTTTTGTCACCCAATGAAAATAAAATAGGAGTTATAAAATTTAAGAGAAAATTTCAGAAAAATAGAAACAATTATGAGATTAAAAAATTATATTGACAAAAAACGTAATTAAACCTTTACTATTAACCCCATAAAAATAAACAAATTTTGATTTTACTCTATTTAATAATTTCACTTTATAATGGTTTTTTTGAATGACATATTTTTTAATCTGTATATTACAAGTAAAATTTTCTTTATTAATACATAGTTTAGATTTTGAAAACAAATCTAAGAAGTAATGAAGTTAAAAAAACACAATCAATTTAATAAATTATTTTAACATGTTTAAGAAAATTTATTTTAATTTAAGATTTAGTTTAAGCATAAAAAACATATCAGATGGATCATATACTTTTTCTTTTTAATATGTCGACGTCACTCACCATATTTAACACATTTTCTTGAAAATGAAACCACAAATATATATGCTGTTGCCTTTTCTTTAATATTTAAATTATATAATTAATTATATTTCATTAAATATTTAAAGAGATGATAGAATAATAAAAATTATATTTTTATTAGCCCACGTAAATTTTTTTTTTCAAAATCCATTAATATGATATCATAGAAATTCCCTTAAGTAATAAAACCACAAAAATATGTATGTATTGATTACCTGTGCTTTTTTCAATATTGCTAATTTTTTTTGGCTTGGTTTTTCTTAGAACCGTTTCCAGGTGTTCCGCTACTGCCCAAAGCACCAGCTATGGGATCTTTTGGTGTCCCACCACCTTTAGACTTTGAACCATTGTTGTTGCCATGCTTTTCCGTAAGTCTCATATTTTTAGCAGTTTCATCAACGGGTTTCTTACCTTTATCATTTCCCATTAATTCTTATGCTAAACAATACAAATAATGTGTCTGAACTGAAGAACAATGTACTAGGTAACAATTCTCTTTTCCAGTTGATTTGGAGATGTTCATGTTGCAATGCATCTTTATATAGTATTAGATACGCGTTCTATGAAACTCATGGTAAATTAAGATTAAACTGCATTAATTTCATAACTACAAGAAACAGAGTGGTCGGTTCTTTGAAATTTTGAATGCCTTGGTTTGGTCTAAATAATTTAAATTTACGTGAAATTACTAATAAAGAAATTTACATGAAGAAATTACGAAATTTACATGAATTCCACTAATGTAATTTAATTTAAATACTCTTTTTTTTTATATATTTCATTTCAATCGGTCAAAAACGAAACATATAACAAAAAAAATTAAAGAAAATGCTTGATAACTAGCTACACTGGTCAATTATCTTATGAAGGAAGAAAGAAAAATTATTTTATTTATTTTTTCCTTTTCAAATGACTGGTGAATTTGTTGGGCGTTTAGGTACAAAAGTATTTCTCTAAAGAAATTCAAAATCAAGGTGGTCTACGTTGCTCAATCCCGCTGACAGCAACAACGACTGCGACTTTTTCATGAGGTAAGTTGTACACGAAAATTTGTTCCAATTGCTAGACGAGTCACTTTACAAATGTGTCCCAAAATCAGGTCCTATTACATACAAAGCCTAATAACAAAATCGATGTTTGAAAATAATTTGATTTGATTTTTTTTTTAATTTCTCGTTTGATTGTAAAAATTCATTTTTTATATAATTTTTGTAATATTTATGGTTTATTTGTATTCAAACATTTTTTGAATTTTAAAATAAGTCATTTTTATTTTTCCAGTGTGTTTGTTAAAATGTTTATGCTAACATAATGATTTTCTGTCCTTTTCTGAAGAAACAAATCATATCTATTTCTTAAATAACTATTTAAGTACTTATTCTAATTTTAAATAAACTGACTCTTAATATAATGAAATAAGTTTTAAAATATGAGTTTACTACACTATTTTTTTATTATTGAGATGGAATCAAATAATCATAGATTAAGTATCATTTTCATATAAATTAATAGAAACAGAATTCATAATTATTTTTTTATAAAGATTAACTATCATTATAAAAGATCATGTATATATTAGATATGAAAAAAAATAAAATACATGAATGTACACGGAATTACTATATATATATATATATATATATATATATTATAAATAAAATTTAATAAATATATAATAAAGTAGACATAAATTACCGTATAATTTTTTAAAAGAGTCAATTCTTTAAATTTGAAAGCAAATTACTGATAAATATGAATCATCATTCATCACAACATTTTTCTAACAAAATAACTCAGAAGAAGCAAAGGCAAAACACAGTGTAATTTCATATTCACAACATTTTTCTAACAAAATAACCCACGAGAAGCAATAGCAAAACACAATGTAATTTCATATATTGAAAGAAGAAGAAAATCTGGGAAACAAAATTTACAGGGAATTAGCTCGTAATTTGATTACAACACGCTACTTTAGACTTAATAACACAGTATCCACTGAGTATCATCACAAACTAACAGAGAAATTAACAAGCAATTATGTATGATCAATCCCAAATTCACAACCTCTTAGAATATCTTATTTATAAGAGTCTGAACGTGACAGAAATGAACATTAAATTTTTAACCAATACTAGTAGAATTTGTTGCCATGAATCTACCTCCCATCATATGTTCTACTTGTGAATAAACCTGCTAGAAAATTTAAATGGTTGCATGAGAATTATAATCAGTACAAATGGACTAACCAGTCCTCAACAATCCGAAGTTATAAGAAAAAAATAATCAGATTATTTGTGTAACTGAGTTAAATTGTATAAATTATTGTTTAACTGGACTATTGTCGGAGCATGCAATCTTAATGTTATGACCGACTATTAATACAAATAAAAACTAATATACATGAACACAATACAATATTTTATCCTTTTAAAATAATGCTATTTTTGGCTTTTTTTTTATTAATTTTCCTTTCAAAGTCTTAAAAAATAAGTATATACAAAATTGTTGAGTCAAACTTATCCACCTAAAAGCTTAAGATAGTTGAAAATTTTAATATGTCTTATTTTGTTATTATTATAAAAAATAAGTATATATCCTCACAAGAGACGCAAACAATCACGAAACCTAAATATTTTGATAGCAACAAAATATCTGATAGCCACAATCTCATAATGTAAATGAGTTGTGATTAGTTAAGGTATAAAATAATCTCTTTTTTTAATATTAAAAATAAAAAAATTCAATGTAATAAAGCCTTTTACTTTGTCAGTCTATAATATATACTTAAGAATAAAATAGTTCATGAACATATATTTTGTAAATAACTGCATAAATATATCAACAGATTATTTTCTTGGTCAAAATTAATGGAAAAATTAAAATTGGTGGAAAAGTGTGGTGTATTTTCATCTCTAAAAAGAGAAAAATGTATCCCTGAGAAAAGTAGAATGTTTGAATTTCCTATTAGGATAGAGAATTATTAATGATATTTTCATCATTAAATTATTTTTATGAAAATCTATAAGAGAAGGAGGGTAATGTTACGTTAAAATGAAATGAAATTAATTATTTTAATAATTAATTATATGTATATTTGATTATTATAATAATGAATTATTATAGTAATAAGTTGTGATGAAAATTAATTTTCGTTTAAATAAATTTGTTGAAAAATTATAAATTCAAAACACTTAATCAAATATTTAAAAATAAATAAATTTTACATAGTAAATTACGAAGGAAAAAAAGTACATAAAGAAAATATTCATTCATTTAATAGGATATCCATATAGTTTGCATTTTGCAACGTGTATTTGCGGTTCTTTGTTTTTACTAATTTACTAATATAAGAAAAATACTGTGTTGAATTTCAATGACACCAACAGTTTGTCCTTTGTCGTTATCATTATGGCATTAATTTGGTGACAGTTTATAGCTTACAAGAAGAATAAAGTAGTTAACTACAATAAGTGCATGCGTGAGTGAATGGTAGCCACGAAAACGAATAAACAATAATATGATACACAGTGAACTGAATCTTACATTTTTTACGGACAATATATTTTTGAAGTTGACACAAACTTTATATTCATTCTCATTATCTAACTCAATTGGTTGAAACCTGAAAGCTGCATAGGTTATTATAAATATTAATTTTACACCTGTTCTTCAAATTATTGATCAAATGAAAACTCTTCAAGATTAATAAAGAATTTGAGGGAGAATCGAAAGAGAAATACTTTAACTATACTACAAGCAAATTAATAAGTTATTTCATAAAAGAAATATTTAATAAATAATTATAATACTCAGATAATTAATTATAAAATATAAAAAAAAGATATATATATATATATATATATATATATAAAATGTAAAAAAATATATATATATTCTAAAAATAAATTAGGTGATTGATTTCTGCGAAATAAAATTATTTCATAAAGATTATATAATTACATTGAAAATAATTAAACTAGGCTTCAAGTAAAAAAAAAAAGGGATAAGTAAACTTCAGATATCTCAATTAGGTTGCAGCACATGTCATGTGAGTAGACAAACTACACTTGGCCAAAAATTGACAAAATGAAAGGTTAAGAACTTGAAGATATATCATTCATAAACTACAGTTCAATACCATATACATACACGTGATTATATATTTATCAATTAGCTCAAGCTTAAATATACATTTTGTATATATATTTTTTCTTATCTAAGTCTTTAACTCTTTTTATTTTATTTTATAATTCATGTATTTTTATTGTATTTATTTTTAATCTTTACCGTCTTACTCTATTAAAAATATATCTTAATAGCAAAAAATCATTCACACGTATTCGTATTCAGTTACACGATTATTTGGATTTACTTATGTATGTGTTCATTTATTTTCTATTTTATATGTATATTTTATTTTTTTTATTTGCTTTTACTACTTATACTTTTATGATATTTTGGTTTTAATCTATCTAATATCTCCACGAGTCTCAGCATAATTTTTATGATGGTAACATGCATAGTATACGACGTATTAATTAGAAAAAATAAAAAAATAGAAAAAAATAAAAATAAAAGCACAAAGTAAGCAAGAGTAACAACACGTATATGAATTTACAACACTATTTATATTTATTGATATAGAATCAAATAACCGTAAATATTAAGTAACAGTATTCACTAAATATCATTACAAACTTACAGAGAAATTAACAATAAATTATTTATGATGTATCCCAAATACAGAACTTACTTCACTAACACTTACAGTGTCTTATTCATAAGAGTCTAATCGTAACAGAAATGAACATTAAATTTTTAATCAATACTAATAGAATTTATTGTCATGAATCTTCCTCTCATCATATGTTCTACTTGCGAATTAACCTGCAAGAAAATTTAAATGGTTCGTGAGAATTGTAATAGTATATACAAAATTGTTGAGTTAAACTTGTCCACCTAACTAGAAGTTTAGGTTACTTGAAAACTTTAATATATCTATTTTGTTATTATTATGAACAATGAGTATCCTTACAGGGGAGAAGCAAACAATTTCAAGAAACCTAAATATCTTGATAGCAACAAAATGTCTGATAACCACTATCTCATAATTTAAATGGATTGGTTGACTGTATACAATAATTTGTTTTCTCTAAAGATTAAAAGAAAAAAAGTCAATATAGTAAAGCCTACTTTGTCAGTCTATAATATATACTTAAAAATAGAATAGTTCATGAATATATATTTTATAAATAAATGCACAAATATATCAACAGTTTGTTTTCTTAACAAAAATCAATAGAAAATTTAAAATTGATGAAAAAGTGTAGTGTATTTTCATCTCTTAAAGGTGCAAAATGTATCCCTCTTACCAAAGAAAAGTAGAATGTTTGAATTTCCTATTAGGATAAAGAAATTTGTTGGAAAATGAATTCAAAATAATTAATTGAATATTTGAAAAATAAATAAATTTTACATAGTAAATTAAGAAAAGTTATATCTATAAAGATGAAAGGAACAAAAAGTTGTTGGAAAAGTTGGGTAATTAGGGAATAATTTTTTTTAAAAAAATTGTTGGGAAATAATCTTCAAGTTTTAATAGTAAATTTCTTAAAATTGATGAAAAATATCACATATATATATATATATATATATATATATATATATATAATTTGATCACCATGTAAAATTATTTTATACCATCTGGATTTATTTTACAAATGACATTTTACTGATATACAATTAAAGTTTTTGTTTAGTTACAGTTTTTGTCTTGTTTTTTTTTTATAATAATTTTTTCTGTCAAAATTTCATAATTGTACAAATTTAGGTTCTTATATAAAACAAACTCATGTTAGATTATCTTAATTCTGACAATTTAAAGACAAATCGCTCCTAAATATATTGATTGTAGCGATTTGTAATTGTCACACAATGAAAATAAAATAGGAGTTCATAAAATTTAAGAAAAAATTTCACAAAAAAAATATAAAAGATTATGAGATTGAAAAATTATATTGACAAAAATCGTAATTAAACCTATATTTTTAACCCCCAAAAAAATGATTTTAGTTTATTTGATTATTTCACTTTATAATACAAGTAAAATTTTCTTTATTAACTGGTAGTTTAGATTCTGAAAACAAATCTAATAAGTAATTAAGTTAAAGAAACACAATCAATTTAATAAATTATCTTAACATGTTTAAGAAAATTTATTTTAATTTAAGATTTAGTTTAAGCATAAAAAACATATCAGATGGATCATATATTTTTTCTTTTTAATATGTCACTCACCATATTTATCACCTTTTCTTGAAAACAAAACCACAAATATATATGTTGTTACCTTTTCTTTAATATCTAAATTTTATAATTAATTATATTTCATTAAATATTTAAAGAGATGATATATAATAAAAATTCTATTTCTATTAGCCCACGTAAAAAAAAAAAATTCAAAATCCATTAATATGATATCAAAGAAATTCCCTTAAATAATAAAACCACAAAAATATGTATGTATTGATTACCTGTGCTTTTTTCAATATTGCTAATTTTTTTTGGCTTGGTTTCCCTTAGAACCTGGTCCAGGTGTTCCGCTATACCCCATATCAACTGTGGGATCTTGTGATGTCCCACCACCTTTAGACTTGGACCCATTCTTTTGGCCATTTTCCGTAAGTCTCATATTTTTAGCAGTTTCATCACTGGGTTTCTTACCTTTATCATTTCCCATTAATTCTTATGCTAAACAATACAAATAATGTGTCTGAACTGAAGAACAATGTGCTAGGTAACAATACTCTTTTCCAATTGATTTGGAGATGTTCATGTTGCAATGTTGCAATGCATCTTTATAGAGTCTTGGATACGCGTCATATGAAACTCATGGTAAATTAAGATTAAACTGCATTAATTTCATAACTACAAGAAACAGAGTGGTCGGTTCTTTGAAATTTTGAATGCCTTGGTTGGGTCTAAGTAATTTGAATTTACGTGAAATTACTAATAAAGAAATTTACATGAAGAAATTAAGAAATTCACATGAATTCCACTAATGTAATTTAATTTAAATACTTTTTTTTTATATTTGATTTCAATCGGTCAAAAACGAAACATAAAATAAAAAAAATAAAGAAAATACTTGTTAAGTGATAACTACCTACATTGGTCAATTATCTTATGAAGGAAGAAAGATAAATTTTTTACTTTATTTTTTCCTTTTCAATTGACTGGTGAATTTGTTCGGCGTTTACAAAGTATTTCTCTACAGAAATTCAAAATCACGGTGGTCTACGACGGCGACTTTTTCACGAGGTAAGTTGTACACGAAAATTTGTTGTCATTGCCAGACGAGTCACTTTTAATTTCTCGTTTGCTTGTAAAATTCATTTTTTTTATAAAATATTTATGGTTTATTTGTATTCAAATATTTGTTGAATTTTAAAATAAGTCATTTTTATTTTTCCGATATGTTTGTTAAACTGCTTATGCTAAAATATCTATCATTATAAAAGATCATGTATATATTAGATATGAAAAAAAATAAAATATATACATTAAATATCTTAAATAAATTATAAATAAAATTTAATAAATATATAATAAAGTAGACATAAATTACCGTATAATTTTATGAAAGAGTCAATTCTCTAGATTTGAAAGCAAATTTCTGATAAATATGAATCATCATTCATCACGACATTTTTCTAACAAAATAACTCAGAAGAAGCAAAGGCAAAACACAGTGTAATTTCATATTCACAACATTTTCCTAACAAAATAACCCACAAGAAGCAAAAGCAAAACACAACTTCATATATTGAAAGAAGAAAAAAATCTGGGAAACAAAATTTACAAGGAATTAGCTCGTAATTCGATTACAACACGCTACTTTAGACTTAATAATAATATCCACTAAGTTTCATTACAAACTTACAGAGAAATTATCAAGCAATTATGTATGACCTATCCCAAATTCACAACCTTTAGAATATCTTATAAGAGTATGAACGTGACAAAATCACGAAATATTAATATGTCTTATTTTGTTATTATTATCAAAAATAAGTATATATCCTCACAAGAGACTCAAACATAATCACGAAACCTAAATATTTTGATAGCAACAAAATATCTGATAGCCACAATCTCATACTGTAAATGAGTTGTGATTAGTTAAGGTATAAAATGTTAAAGATTGTCTAATTCAAAGTCTGTTAGTTGTTAATCTGTTAGTTAGTTAGTTTGTTAGTGGTTAGTTAGTTGAGGATACCACTATAAATAGAGACTCTGTATGTAAAGAATAAGTAAGAATGTAATTAGAAAGAAGAGAAACTCCAATAATAAGAAGAGAGACATTTTTTTCAGTATCGTCTGTCCATTCTGCACTTCTATCGTCTGTACACTGTATCGTCTGTACATTGCATCGTCTGTACCCTCTATCGTCTGTAGCGCCATTTTTGTTTCCTTTCTCCAACAAACTGGTATCCAGAGCAAGGTCAGATTCAAGGGGCGTTCTTGTTGGTTGATTTACGATGGCACACACCAGCACAACCGCACAATCGAATCTCCCTGTTCTTGATGGCAAGAACTGGAATCGATGGAGTATTCAGATGAAAGCCATTTTCGGTTTTCAAGAAGTTATGGAGATTGTTGAAGATGGTTACCCAGAACTTGCTATAGACGCAACAGAAGCACAGAGGATGACATACAAGGAAAACAAGAAGAAAGATTGCAAAGCAATGTGTCTTATACATCAAAGCGTTGATGATGCACATTTTGAGAAAATTGCAGAGGCAAAGACGTCACAGAAGGCATGGCAGATTCTGGAGAAATGTCATCAAGGAGCAGACCAATTGAAGAAGGTGCGTCTTCAAACGATGAGACGCCAGTATGAATTGATGCAAATGGAGTCAAATGAAAAGGTTGCTCAATTCTTTACTCGAATCCTCACTCTCACCAACGCAATGAAGGCATGTGGTGAAAAGATGACTGATCAAGCAATTGTTGAGAAGGTATTACAGACCCTAACCCCTAACTTTGACCACATTGTTGTGGCCATTGAAGAATCCAAAATCTTGAAGAACGAAGGTCAAGATCTTCAAGGTTCCTCGAGGCACATGAGCAGAGGCTCATTGAAAGATCCATTGAGAAACCTCGTAGAGCGAGGTTCGCAAGCCCGGACTACGAAGAAAGGAGGCTATGATGGCGAGGTGGATATAGAAACCGAGGAAAGGGGAAAGACTACGAGAGAAAGGGCGAAAGTTCTCATCAAGAACAAGAAAAGGCCGATCAAGATCAAACAAAACCTCATCAAGGAGGAGGAGGATCCAATTGGAAAGGAGGAAAGAAGAAGATAGATAGAAAGAAAATCAAATGTTTCAATTGCAATAAAATTGGACATTTCTCATCCGAATGTCAGCTCCCCCAAGCCGGGCCAATTTGACCATCGCAGAAACAACATGATGAAGCTCATATGGCAAAAGAAGACATGAAAGATAACGGGATGAAAGCCCCGCTTCGCTAATGGTGCGTGACGATGCGGAAGATTTGTGCACGTTTGTTTCGTCTGCGTCTAACGTAACGTCGTCACGTCCTCAAATGTTATCTACGTCGCTTAAATCTCGCCTCGTAACGTCGTCTGCGTCTCGAAATGTTATCTACGCGTCGGTTTAAATGCGCGTCGTAACGTCGTCTGCGTCTCGAAATGTTGTCTACGCGTTTAAATCAAGCGTCAGAACGTCGTCTGCGTCTATAATGTTACAGACGACAAATACTCAAGAGACTTGCGGTGAAGAAGTTTGGTATGCTGAGACTCGTCGTTCTAATCACATGACAGCCATAGAGATTGACTCATAAATTTTGATCCAAGTAAGAAAAGAAAAGTAAAGTTTGCTGATGATAGAATGATTCAAGCAGAAGGCATTGGAGATGTGATAATCAAGAGGAAGGATGGTGGGAATGCGTTGCTGAACGATGTGCTCTATGTGCCTACCATGAGTAGCAATCTAATCAGCTTGGGACAACTATTGGAGAAAGGTTTCTCAATAGCCATGAAGAACGGATTCTTGGAAGTTATTGATGCTGAAGAAAAGAAGATCATGAAGGCACTGCTTGCATCAAACAGAACCTTCCAGCTACATCTTAATACTGTTGGGACTCAATGTCTTAACTCTGAAATTCTATCAGACGACACTTGGTTGTGGCACATGAGGCTTGGTCATCTTAATTTCAAAGATCTTAGTCTTATGAAGTCCAGAGAAATGGTTCTTGGGCTTCCGTCTGTACATGTGCCTAAGAAAATTTGTGATAGTTGTTTAATCAGTAAACAACCCAGATCTTCATTCAAGAATTATATTGCCTCGAGAGCCAATAGCTTGCTGCATGTGGTATACTCGGATGTGTGTGGTCCATTTGAGGTTCCATCTTTAGGAGGGAACAAGTATTTTGTGACATTTGTAGATGACTTCAGCAGAAAATTGTGGCTTTATCTTGTTAAGGCTAAAAATGAGGTGTTTTCCATTTTCAAATCCTTCAAGCGCTTAGTTGAGAAGCAGTCTGGAAAATCCATCAAAATACTAAGAACAGACGGTGGTGGTGAATTTACTTCCAGAGAATTTGAAAATTTCTGCATGGAAAATGGGATTGTGCATGAGATAACAACACTCTATACTCCTCAACATAATGGGGTGGCTGAGAGAAGAAACAGAACCATCCTAAACATGGTTAGGAGTATGCTGAAGAATAAAAGTCTGACACATGAATTTTGGGGAGAAGCAGCAGCAACTGCAGCTTATGTGTTGAATCATTGTCCTACGAAGAGGTTGGAGTTTAAGGTTCCAAAAGAGGTATGGACAGGGAAGAAGCCTTCAATCAGGCATTTCAGAGTTTTTGGTTCACTGTGCTATAGGCATATTCCAGATCAAAAGAGAAGGAAGTTGGATGATAAAAGTGAACAGTTGATCTTCGTTGGTTACAACTCCACTGGATCGTACAAGCTCTTCAATCCTAAGACGCGACAAGTAGTTTTCAGCAGAGACGTACATTTTGTTGAGTCGTCTGTACTTACGTCGTCTGTACATTCGTCTGTACCTACGTCGTCTATACATTCGTCCTGCACCACGCCGTCCTGTACATTCGCCTGCATACTTCCCGTTTCGTCCTCAGATCCGCTTTTCCCGATACGCCGCGGACACGCACGAAATCACCAGTCTCAAGGTGCAAATTCACCTGAGAGATATATTCAAACAAGACCCACCAGATCCAGAACACTACCAGCAAGACTCAGAGATTGCGAAATCACTTTCGATGATACTGTCACAGACGAAGGGGAATTGCTCCAGCATATTGCACTTCTTGCAAATGCAGAACCTGTCAGTATTGATGAAGCTTTGAAAAGCAAAGTGTGGAAGGAGGCTATGAGTGAAGAGTTGAAGTCTATAAAGAAGAATGAAACTTGGGAGTTGGTGAAACTTCCAGCTGACAAGATGCCTATTGATGTGAAGTGGGTATTCAAGACTAAGTTGAATCCAGATGGCACTATCGTCAAATACAAAGCAAGACTAGTGGCTAGAGGATTTATGCAAATAGAAGGGATTGATTTCTCTGAGGTGTTTGCACCAGTTGCAAGATTGGAAACTGTTAGACTGATTGTTGCTCTTACGACTTTGAAGAACTGGAATATGTGGCAGCTGGATGTTAAATCAGCATTCCTAAATGGACCTCTTGAAGAAGAAGTCTATGTTACTCAACCTCCAGGCTTTGTTATAGAAGGAAGTGAAGACAAGGTCTATCGTCTGGAGAAAAGCTCAGATGGCTTAAGGCAAGCACCGAGAGCTTGGAATAAAAGGATTGATAATTTCCTTTCAAGTTCAGGCTTCAAGAAATGTAATGTAGAGCATGGTGTCTACATTAAAACAATGGGTGGTGGAGGTATTCTATTCATTTGTCTTTATGTAGACGATCTACTTATAACTGGAAGCAATACAGACGATATTGAAGTCGTGGAAACGAGCTTGAAATCAGAGTTTGAGATGACTGATTTAGGAAGGTTGTCATACTTCCTTGGCATTGAATTCAAACAAGTTGAAGGTGGACTGTTTATGCATCAAAAGAAATACATTCATGATGTATTAAAGAAATTCAAAATGCTGGAATGCAATACTGCAGAGACGCCTGCAGAAGCAAGTCTGAAACTTGATCATGGTGAACGAGAATCGGAAGTGGATGGTACTTTGTTCGGACGGATGATTGGGTCGTTTGAGGTTCATTTGTCATACAAGACCAGAGATTTCATACAGTGTTGGCTTGGTAAGTCGTTTCATGAGTAATCCGAAGAAGTCGCATTTCATGGCAGCTAAACGTATATTGAGATATCTGTGCGGCACACTTGATTTTGGAGTGCTTTACTCAAATCATTCAGAGAAAGTTGGGTTACAACTTGTAGCCTATTTTGACTCTGATTGGTGTGGGGACTTATTGGAGAGAAAGAGCACCATGGGTTATGTGTTTTTACTCTCTGGTTCTCCAATCTCGTGGTGTTCCAAGAAGCGGTCGCTATTCCTTTATCAACCTGTGAAGCGAGTATATTGCGGATGTCATGTCTTTGCGTGCCAAGCATTGTGGCTAGAATCGTTGCTGGAAGAACTTAAGGTTGGCTTTGATGGCTATGTTGACTTGTTGATAGATAACAAATCTGCTATCAACTTAGCTAAGAATCCGGTTGCACATGGAAGGAGCAAGCACATAGAGACGAAGTATCACTTTCTGAGAGATCAAGTTGGAAAAGGGAAGATCAGACTGAAGCATTGTAAAACAGAGTTTCAAATTGCAGATATAATGACTAAGTCATTGGTGACAGTTCGAGAAACTTAGAAGATTACTGAATGTAGTTTGTCTTTAAGTTTTTCTGTAGATTTTGAATTAGGGGGAAGTGTTAAAGATTGTCTAATTCAAAGTCTGTTAGTTGTTAATCTGTTAGTTAGTTAGTTTGTTAGTGATTAGTTAGTTGAGGATACCACTATAAATAGAGACTCTGTATGTAAAGAATAAGTAAGAATGTAATTAGAAAGAAGAGAAACTCCAATAATAAGAAGAGAGGCATTTTTTTCAGTATCGTCTGTCCATTCTGCACTTCTATCGTCTGTACACTGTATCATCTGTACATTGCATCGTCTGTACCCTCTATCGTCTGTAGCGCCATTTTTGTTTCCTTTCTCCAACATAAAATAATCTTTTTTCTTTAATTTAAAAAGAAAAAAGTCAATATAATAAAGCACTTTACTTTGTCAGTCTATAATATATACTTAGAAATAGAATATTTCATGAACATATATTTTGTAAATAACTGCATAAATATATCAACAAATTATTTTCTTGGTCAAAATTAATAGAAAAATTAAAATTGGTGAAAAAGTGTAGTGTATTTTCATCTCGTAAAGGAGAAAAATGTATCCCTCTTACCAGAGAAAAGTAGAATGTTTGAATTTCCTATTAGGATAGAGGATTATGAATGATATTTACATCATTAAATTATTTTTATGAAAATCTGTAAGAGAAGGAGAGTAATGTTGTGTTAAGATGAAATTAAATTAGTTATTTTAATAATTAATTATATGTATAATTGATTATTATAATAATGAATTATTATTGTAATATGTTATAATGAAAATTAATTTTCATTTAAATAATTAATTATATGTATAATTTTCTATTAATTTATATGAAAATTATACTTAATCTATGATTATTTGATTCCATCTGAATAATAAGAAAATAGTGTATTAAACTCATGTTTTAAAACTTATTTCATTATATTAAGGATCAGTTTGTTTAAAAATAAAATAAGTACTTAAATAGTTATTTAAGAAATAGATAGGATTTGTTTCTTAAAAAAACCGAAAATCATTATTTTAGCATAAGCAGTTTAACAAACATATTGAAAAAATAAAAATGACTTGTTTTAAAATTCAAGAAATGTTTGAATACAAATAAACCATAAATATTATAAAAATCATATAGAAAACGATTTTACAAACAAACGAGACATTAATAAAAAATTAAAATCAAATTCTTTTCAAACATCAATTTTTGTTATTAGCCTTTTATAATAATAAATTTATCTCGTTACCAACCAACTCTCTTTCACATTTTATAACTACAATATTAATCTCTACTAAATATTTATAGGACCTGATTTTGGGACACATTTGTACACTCACTCGTCTCGCAATGAGAACAAATTTTGGCGTACAACTTACCTCATGAAAAAGTCACAGTCGTTGTTGCTGCATGCGGGATTGAGCAACGTAGACCAACGTCATTTTGAAATTATTTAGAAAAATACTTTGTACGTAAACGCCCAACAAATTCACCAGTCAATTGAAAAGGAAAAATTAAATAAAAAATTTCTCTTTCTTCCTTCATAAGATAATTGACCAGTGTAGCTAGTTATCAAGTATTTTCTTTATTTTTTTTATTTTATGTTTCGTTTTTGACCGATTGAAATCAAATATATAAAAAATAGAGTATTTAAATTAAATTACATTAGTGGAATTCATGTAAATTTCTTAATTTCTTCATGTAAATTTCTTTATTAGTAATTTCACGTAAATTCAAATTACTTAGACCCAACCAAGGCATTCAAAAATTCAAAAAACCGACCACTCTGTTTCTTGTAGTTATGAAATTAATGCAGTTTAATCTTAATTTACCATGAGTTTCATAGGACGCGTATCTAATACTATATAAAGAATGCATTGCAACATTGCAACATGAACATCTCCAAATCAATTGGAAAAGAGTATTGTTACCTAGCACATTGTTCTTCAGTTCAGACACATTATTTGTATTGTTTAGCATAAGAATTAATGGGAAAAGGAAAAGGTAAGACACCCGTTGATAAGACTGCTGAAGAATTGGGACTTAAGGAAAACAATGACAACAACAATGGGTCCAAGTCTAAAGGTGGTGGGACATCACAAGATCCCACAGTTGATATGGGGTATAGCGGAACACCTGGACCAGGTTCTAAGAAAAGCCAGCAAGCCAAAAATAATTAGCAATATGAAAAAAGCACAGGTAATCATGTGTGTGTGTGTGTGAAAATTTACATTAATTTTAAGAAAATTACTATTAAAACTTAAAGATTATTTCCCAACAATTTTTTTAAAAAAAATTATTCCCTAATTACCCAACTTTTCCAACAATTTTTTGTTCCTTTCATCTTTATAGATAAAACTTTTCGTAATTTATTATGTAAAATGTATTTATTTTTCAAATATTCAATTAATTATTTTGAATTCATTTTCCAACAAATTTCTCTATCCTAATAGGAAATTCAAACATTCTACCTTTCTTTGGCAAGAGGGATACATTTTGCACCTTTAAGAGATGAAAATACACTACACTTTTTCATCAATTTTAAATTTTCTATTGATTTTTGTTAAGAAAATAAACTGTTGATATATTTGTGCATTTATTTATAAAATATATGTTCATGAACTATTCTATTTTTAAGTATATATTATAGACTGACAAAGTAGGCTTTACTATGTTGACTTTTTTCCTTTTAATCTTTAGAGAAAACAAATTATTTTATACAGTTAACCAATCCATTTAAATTATGAGACAGTGGTTGCTATCAAGATATTTTGGTTTCCTGCAATTGTTTGCTTCTCCCTTGTAAGGATACTCATTGTTCATAATAATAACAAAAAAGATATATTAAAATTTTCAAGTAACCTAAACTTCTAGCTAGGTGAACAAGTTTAACTCAACAATTTTGTATATACTTATTACAATTCTCACAAACCATTTAAATTTTTCTTGCAGGTTTATTCGCAAGTAGAATATATGATGATAGGAAGATTCATGGCAACAAATACTAGTATTAATTAAAAATTTAATGTTCATTTCTGTCACGTTTAGATTCTTATAAATAAGACATTGTAAGTGTTTGTGAAGTTGGTTCTGAATTTGGGATACATCATAAATAATTTATTGTTAATTTCTTTGTAAGTTTGTAATGATACGTAGTGAATATTGTTAATCGAATTCCGATTTTTAGTAAGTCCATATACATTTATTGTATTTTGTTTTGTTTTTCATATCTAGGCATGATCTTTTGTAATGATAGTTAATCTTTAGTGAATTCAATTTTTATTAATTTGATACGAAAACCATATTTAATATTTACGATTCTTTGATTCTATATCAATAAATATAAATAGTGTTGTAAATTCATATGCGTGTTTTTACTCTTTTGAATACTTTGTGCTTTTATTTATATTTTTTTTAAAAAAATTATTTTTTCAAATTAATACGTCGTATAATATACATATTACCATCATAAAAATTATGCTGAGACTCGTGGAGATATTAGATAGATTAAAATAAGCAGTAAAAGCAAATATAAAAAATAATATATATATATATAATAGAAAATAAATTAACATATACAATAAGTAAATCCAAATAATCATATGAATGAGTTTTTGCTATTAAAATTTTTTCTTAATAGAGTAACATGGTAAAGATAAAAAATAAATTCAATAAAAATACATGAATTATAAAAAAGAAGAAGTTAAAAACATAGATAAGGAAAAATATATATACAAAATGTATATTTAAGCTTGAACTGATTGATAAATATATATTAGATATGAAGAAATTAATATAAAATACATGAATGTACACGGACTCATTTAAAAAAAACACACACATATATATATATGCTAAAGACCTAATATAAATATTAATATAAGTATAAAAATTAAAAATATCTAAAATAAATTATAAATAAAAATTAATAAATATATAATAAACTAGACATGAATTACCATATAATTTTTTAAAAGAATCAATTGTCTAAGATTAAAAGCAAATTACTGATAAATATGAATCATCACTCGTCACGACATTTTTCTAACAAAATAACTCAGAAGAAGCAAAGACAAAACACAATGAATTTCATATTCACAACATTTTTCTAACAAAATAACCCACTAGAAGCAATAGCAAAACACAATGTAAGTTTGTTGAAAGAAGAAAAAAAATCTAGGAAACAAATTTACAGGGAATTAGCTCGTTATTCGATTACAACACGCTTCTTTAGACTTAATAACAATATCCACTAAGTATCATTACAGACTTAAAGAGAAATTAACAAGCAATTATTTATGATTAATCCCAAATTCACAACCTCTTAGAATATCTTATTTATAAGAGTTTGAACGTGACAGAAATGAACTTTAAATTTTTGACCAATACTAGTAGAATTTGTTGCCATGAACCTTCCTCTCATCATATGTTCTACTTGTGAAAAAACCTGCTAGAAAATTTAAATGGTGCATGAGAATTATAATTAGTACAAATTGACTAACCAGTCCTCAACAACCCGAAGTTAGAAGAAAAAAAAAATCAGATTATTTGTGTAACTGAGTTTAATTGTATAAATTATTGTTTAACTGGATTATTATCAGATCATGCAATCTTAATGTTATGACCGATTATTAATACAAATAAAAACTAATGTATATGTACACAATACAATATTTAACCTTTAAAAATAATGCTATTTTGGCTTTTTTATAAATTTTCCTTTCAGAGTGTTAAAAGATACGTATATAGAAAATTATTGAGTCAAACTTGTCCACCTAAAAGCTCGAGTTATTTGAAAATTTTAATATGTCTATTTTGTTATTATTATCAGCAATAAGTATATATGCTCGCAAGAGACGCAAACAATCGCGAAACCTAAATATTTTGATAGCAACAAAATATCTGATAGCCACAATCTCATACTGTAAATGAGTTGTGACTAGTTAAGGTATAAAATAATATTTTTCTTTAAAATTAAAAAGAAAAAAGTCATTGTAATAAAGCGTTTTACTTTGCCAGTCTATAATATATACTTAAAAATAAAATATTTCATGAACATATATTTTGTAAATAAATACATAAATATATCAACAAATTATTTTCTTGGTAAAAATTAATAGAAAATTTAAAATTGTGAAAAAGTGCAGTGTATTTTCATCTTTAAAGGAGAAAAATGTATCCCTCTTACCAGAGAAAAGTAGAATGTTTGAATTTCCTATACTAGCTAGGATAGAGAATTATAAATGGTATTTTCATCATTAAATTATTTTTATGAAAATCTATAAGAGAAGGAGAGTAATTTTTTATGTAAAGATGAAATTAGATTAATTATTTTAATAATTAATTATATGTATAATTGATTACTATAATAATTAATTATTGTAGTAATAAGTTGTAATGAAAATCAATTACGAAAGGAAAAAAGGTACATAAAGAAAAAAATCATTCATTTAATAGGATACCCATATAATTTGCAAAAACATGCATGTATTTGCGGTTCTTTGTTTTTACTAATTTACTAATATATGAAAAATATCTTGTTGAATTTCAATGACGCCAACAGTTTATCGTTATCGTTATAGCATTAATTTGGTGACAGTTTATAGCTTATAAGAAGAATAAAGTAGTTAACTAGAATAAGTGCGTGAGTGAATGCTAACCACGAAAACGAATAAACAATATGATACTCAGTTAAAAAATTGAGAAGATATTTTGAAGTTGACACAAACTTTATATTCAACTCTCATTATCTAACTCAATTAGTCGAAACCTCAAAGCTGCATATGCTATTATAAATATTAATTATTTCTGTTCAATTTATTGATAAAATGGAAACTCTTTAAAACTAATAAGGAATTTAAGGGAGAAAATAATCGGTGGCCAAATGTAACTAGTCAATTTTATGATAAAATTCGTATATAAATTTCTTTATTTATAATTTTTTTAGATAATTGATTCGATATCGTAGTTGATTATTAAATATTTTCAAAGAGAGAAATTAAAAAGACTATAATTTGGATATTTTTATTATAAAAATTAAAATTTCTTTCCTCTAATTATATATTTAATATAAGTAAGATTTATCTACTTTATTTAACTTTTTTAATATAAATACTATTTCTAATCAATATTGATAGAGTAGTTTAAGACACATAAATGAATTTTTGTATATAAAGAAGAAAATTATACATATTTAATTTATATAAAATGAAATATTTTTATTTATATAAGTTGGAAAATAATACCGGTAACAACTAACATTTGGTCCGTTAAAAAGTAAAAATCATTTGCAGTGGGCACACGCGAACCCACAGGATTTCATGGTGGTTTTGTAATCTTGGAATTTTGTTGAACGTGATTTTCTATATCAGTTTCGGCTTAAGGGTTATTATAATCATATAAAATAAGTATTAGTACGTATTGTACATTATTATTTTAATGAAAACCAAATAATAAATTTTAATAGGTGTTATCACACACCTAACCAGAGAACGAAAGTATACCCATAATACCCTTGTACAATGTGAGAGAGCGTAGTACAGTTTGAAATAGTAAAAGCTAAAAGGGTTGAAACTCCCAAGGAAATTGCAGACCTGCAACTGTTCTAGAAAGAGTCTGTATTTTGTCTTTTTTTTTATTTTGTTCTTTTTTTATTTTTATAAAAATAATATTATTGGAATTTTTTAAATATTTAAATATACTCCTTCTTCAAACAAATACAAAAATATATTTGGTTAATATTTAAATATACTTCTCCAGGTGCTTCAAACAAATTTTACGCATGATGTTTAATTTTTTTTATTTTTTTTTATTAATCTCTCTTACTTCATATAATATAAGAAATTAGTAAAAGAACTGTATTAACGGAATACTTATCTGATTTTATGTTATTGTATAAATTAAGACAGAATTGTTGGATTAGAAAAACGAAGTTTCATGCAAATATTAAATTAAACCTTAAGGAGTATTATCATAATTTTTACTTTTAAAATTTGAACCATGAAAAATTTTATTGTGTCAATTTAATTAGTTTACTCTATATACATTCAACAAATTTTTGTCTGATATTCCATAAAGTACTTTTATGTTTGGGATTTCACGTTAAATTATCTAAAATCAGATTAAACATGAGATAATATGATTTTAGGTGAAAATTAATATGTTTAATTTGACATTAAGAAACTAATTACAAATAGCTATTGATATTGAAGAGCGTGGTCCAAGAAGAAGTGATATCGATTTACGTGACTAGTTATGATGCATGCAGGATGTTGCAGTGAAGAAGGAAGAACGTCCAATGCATGCATGATTCCCTCCTTGAGAAGAAAAATTATTCCAAGTGTCTACAATGAATTGTTGCATATCAGAGGTTTGACAACTACGTGTCTTGAGAGAATCATATCACAACATTTTTTTTTTGCATGAACATGTAAAAATTCTGTACCAGAAAGTATATAAGAAACATAATGCAAAAATGTTTACATAATTTCATGTAATTTTTTATTCCAATAATGATCATGTGATAACATTATCACTGTTTTTATATATATATATATATCGAAGTTATATATTTCCAAATTATCCCTCTAATTTTAGAGACTTCAGTGAGATCCAAATTTGCAAGTTTGCATGCAGAGATGCCATTAATGAGTGGGGAAAAAGCAGGTTTTGTGGAGGCCACATCTGATGATGTGATGTGCCACAGCCCACGTAGACACTTTTATTGGATTTCATCAGAGGAAAGCAATGTAAATATTGTTCCTTTCTTTAACTTGCTATCAAAATGGATATAGTGGAGAAAAATGTCATCTTTCCAACCACATTTATCCCATCCTATTTTTTTGTTTATTCATATGTAAAAGAATTCATACTTTTCCTACCATTTTGTCCTTTACATCATCTATTTCATTTTTCACTTATATACACACACATTATTATCCATTTCATATGAATATTTTGTTTGCACCAAAAGATTATTAGCATTTGATAATATTAACAATAATACATACGATGAATAAAACCAGAAAAAAAATAGAGAAGTGATATTCAAAATCAATTGAAATTGGGAATGTGAAAAAATTGTTCTATATTATTTTGTATATAAATTGGTTTTTTTTTCTTTCTAAAAATGAATAATTCAATATGAAATATTCAATATAATTCTATAAATTTATATTTCATTTTATTATAATAATTGAGTTTTGGAATATTTTATGCTGTTATATATTATTCTATTACAGTAAATGAATATTAACAATGTATAATATAATAGTATATAGGTAAATGACAAGAATGATCAAAATCTATCACGTTTAATGTAAATTAATATTCTGATTAGATTATCCAAAAAAAATTAAATCGGAGAAACAAAATCTCGTAATTAAAGCAATTGAAAAAAATAAAAAATCGAATGGTGATAATTCAAATGCATTTAGGTATTATATTATGAGCATAACTAGGGTAAAACATATATTATTTAATTATAATATTTATAAAGTTTAAGATAATTTTATCAAAATTAATGAATTTAACATATATGATAGGTTATAATTAATTGAGTATAATTTACACTGTGAATATATAATGCGTTTTCTCGTATATTATTCACACGACAATTTCTAAAATATTCTTATAATACTGTTTTTTCATTATCTTATTAATTATTTATTTATTAGATATTTTAGTCTCTATTTTTTTACATATGAAATTTTTATAAAAAATGTCATTTAAATTAATCTGCAACTGACATTTCTCTTTATTTTATTTTATAAATTACTAATATTGTGAAAGTCATGACAAGGAAGCAGAAATTGATGTTGATTTGTGAACCCATGCTCTAATATTGAGTATGGACAACGAACTCATAAGTCATAACATTGACAATTTGGGTATTTTTATGAATGATTAATGCAAGTTTATATGATTGTTAAGTTTTTCTTCTTATTTTTATGTTACTTTTGTATTTATTGATTTTTGAAAATTTAGACAGGCTAGCTCAGCTAATTTTAAAACGAGTTGAATTACATTGTCAAAAGTTTATAAATATTCATTTATGAAGTGAGTAACCTATCCTTGTCTAGGTCAACTTCTATGAGTTAGATTAACCTATATTCATAGTTCCAATTTCATCTACTTTTTGTTCAACATTAACACTTTGTTTGTTTTAAGAAAAAGAAAAGGGACAAAATTTTTGTGGGGTGAAAAAGAAAAGGAAAAAATTAATATAAGTTCACATAAAAGTTATCTTCAAAGAGAAAAATAAAATTTTAACGAAATATATAATTTATTCTTTCAATTTTATAATTTATCTCTCTATCTAATGTGAAACTAGTTTACCTTTTACCATTTATTTT
Source organism: Hylodesmum podocarpum (assembly GCA_026586105.1). NCBI lineage: Eukaryota > Viridiplantae > Streptophyta > Magnoliopsida > Fabales > Fabaceae > Hylodesmum > Hylodesmum podocarpum. The sequence goes on along the minus strand of JALJEV010000493.1, from coordinate 880,332 downwards.
CTTATGTTTAAGCATAGTGTAGGTATTTAGAAAATAATTAAGACAAGAAATGAACAATTAATCTTTGAGTACGTGTCTCTTTTGAAAGACAAGTTAGTTACGATGAACTTGAGTGGGATAAGAATAAGAAGATAGTGCATGATGTAATGTTTTCAAAACTCATAATAACTGAAATCTCGGTTCTACCCTCCATAATCTGAAAACCATTTTTCTACCCCACGTAATAATGGAAATAATAATTTCTTATCAATTAATTTTTTTTCGTCAAAATTTTTCATTTATCTAAATATAAATAATATAAAAAATTTATTCAAATTATTTTCGTTGTTTTCTATTTAAGTGGACACGTAGGCAAAACGCACCGCGAAACTGCAACACAGAGATACGGTCTACGTAGCGTGCAGTACAACGTATTCTATTCATGGAAGTACAAGGGACTCAATCGGAATTCAACAAAAAGTCCAAGGGCAAAAAAGAAAACAAAACTAACCCCATTCTCCACGTTGATAAAATTATAAAATAACTAAATAAAATCACTAACAATAAAAACCGTAGTTTCACTACATCGCCATCGAAACGTTTTCTCCTTTTCCTCATTCCTTTTTTTTTTTTTTGTTTTTCTTTTTTCCTTTTGTCTGAGTCTTTGCTCTCTCAAGTCTCACACGATGGCGCCGGGACTCGGAGGTCTTCAACTAACTTCCCTCGCCGGCGACCGGAGAAACACTGCCGGAGGCGGCGGAGAAGCCGATGAGCTCGAGGACGTCCGCCTGTTGGATTCCTACGACGAAATCGACGGCGGCGAAGTTAGGCGGATTCAGGTGACCGTCACCGGCATGACCTGCGCTGCGTGCTCCAATTCCGTTGAATCAGCTCTCAAATCACTCGACGGCGTTCTCAGTGCCTCAGTTGCGCTGCTTCAGAACAAAGCCGACGTCGTTTTCAACTCGACTCTGCTCAAGGTTTTGCGTCGTTTTCTGTTTCGAAAATTTCAACTAATTTTTTTTTAACTGTTTGCTAAGTAAGTTTTCAGCTGAAGTTATTGCTGAGTAATCTGATAAATTAAGAAGTAATCTCATTAGTTGAAGTAACCTTATCCACTTTTACTTTCTTTGAACTAAGACCGAGCTGCATCATGATTCATGAATCACTTGATTTTATGTTTGAATTCATTTTATCTTTCTTTTTTCTTATAAGTGTTTGTGCAGAAATTTATATGAACAGATCATAATGTGAGTTTATTTTAGATAATAAATTGTTTATATTCTTCTAGAAAATGACTACCAAAAGTTTACTTCATTATTGGTGGATTTGAGAGAGACAGTGTTTCTGTTACGGTTTTTCGTTTTTACCATTATTGGTTGATTTTTTTTCAATTTTTGCTTTTACTCAATTGGTTGCATGGCTTTAATTTAAGTTTGCTTTCTGTATTTATTGCTCTGGAATTGACTCTCTGGTAATTGAGGTTAAGTCAACTTCTATTTATTGTGTGCATGATAGGAATGATATTCTCCAACTCAGGTTTTAAAGTTTGTATAGTGATTACAAATTCGCAATTGTTTTTTGTTAGTTATGACTTTAGTGGACTATTGTTTTTTTGTGTTATTTGTTCTTAGTTTGCTTTATTCCCTCATTTATGGTGGTGTTACTTTATATTTGGATCTGTTCTTAGTTTTGCTTTGTTTCTTCATTAATAGTGGTGTTACTTTATATTTGGATATGAAATCACCTGTTTTTGTGGTTATCAGTTACAGGTTATTCTTGTGTGTTTTTCTGTTATAAATGATCGGAAGCTTCTTCTCTCAACTTTCATGATAATTTATATAATAAAATTTCAACTGATATCTATCTTTTTGCATATGATTGCTTTTGTAGTGGTATGAATATTTTTTTGCTCAGGTATTATGATTTGGCCACTAAGGCATGCTTCTTTCACCCATCTGGTTCTGCTACTACTGAAAGATAATATCTTTCTTGGATGTAAGATTATTATTTGACAGATGCATGTTAAGTGGTGATGAGTCAGTCCTTTTGTTCTATATTTATTGAATAACATGTGAAAAACAAAATTTTTTCTTCAGTGATTTGTGTGAATTATTACTGGAAGCTTGTGTTTGATATGTGTTGAATTATGTTTGAAACTTGTCATATTCCAGGAAGAGGACATAAAAAATGCAATTGAGGATGCTGGGTTTGAGGCAGATATATTACCTGAACCCAGTGTTGTTGGAAAGATGCCACGTGCAACTCTGGTCGGACAATTCTCCATTGGAGGTATGACATGTGCAGCATGTGTAAATTCTGTTGAAGGTATTTTAAGAAATCTTCCAGGGGTGAAAAGGGCTGTGGTAGCTTTGGCTACTTCGTCAGGCGAAGTTGAATATGATCCCAGTGTAATTAATAAAGATGGTATAGTCAATGCAATTGAGGATTCTGGTTTTGAAGCTTCATTTATACAAAGCAATGAGCAGGATAAAATAATTTTAGGAGTGGTTGGAGAGTACAGTCTGATTGATGTACAAGTTTTAGAAGGCATTCTTGGCAGTACAAAAGGAGTAAGGCAGTTCCGCTTTGACCAGATTTCAGGTGAATTAGATGTTCTGTTTGATCCTGAAGTTCTCAGTTCTAGATCTGTAGTTGATGCAGTCCAGGGGGGAAGCAATGGAAAGTTTAAATTACATGTTAGAAGCCCTTATACAAGGATGGCTTCTAAAGGCGTAGAAGAGACCTCAACTATATTTAGGCTCTTTATCTCCAGTCTGTTTCTTAGTGTGAGTATTTTTTTTAATCTCAATTCATCTAACAACCATATATTTTCGTAGTATTTCCTTGTCTTTTATTATTCATATTCCTTTCCATCTGATTGTGATCTCTTTGGATACATAAAATCATGTCAAAATTCGTAAAATTTTTGTAAAATTTATATTATTTTACCTGTGCTGTCTAATGTCTATCAAACAATGAACATGATAAAAAATTTTCATGTAACTCAACTATTTCTTCTGTGTTGTTCTCTTTGTCTTGTTCAGTCCTATAACTTTAGCAAATGAAACAGACCCTTAGAAACAGATTTTTAGATGTCTCACATTTGAAGAAGGAAAAATCAAACTGTAAAGGAGATATGGGGGTTGAGATAGAAATCATCTATTGCCGCATTATTCTCAAATATTAAGGCATTCTACTATCTGTTGACTCTGCAGTTGTCAAATCTTAAAAATGTATGCTTCACAGGGATTGGAGAATTCGTCCATATACTAGTTTCACAATACAGAAATATTCTGTCATGATGTTATCTTCTCTCCTCTTCATGTTAAGTGTATAACAGAAATAACACAAGATTTGATGTTTCTGAAAGGAAAATAGTCATATTCAAACTTTGAGTCTGTATACTATATTAGCATCTTGTGTTTTCAGGTTCTTGTCTGATCTTTTTAATGTATTTTTACTTGATGCATGTCTCAGATTCCTCTCATCTTCATGAAGGTAGTCTGTCCTCATATACCACTAGTGTACTCCTTGTTACTTAGGCGATGTGGGCCTTTCCGCATGGGTGATTGGTTGAAATGGGTATTGGTGAGTCTCATCCAATTTGTGATTGGTAAACGCTTCTACATTGCAGCTGCTAGAGCTCTTAGAAATGGTTCAACTAACATGGATGTCCTGATCGCTGTGGGTACGACTGTTTCGTATGTTTATTCTGTGTGTGCTCTTCTATATGGTGCTCTTACTGGATTTTGGTACCCAATTTACTTTGAAACAAGTGCTATGCTCATAACATTTGTGTTGTTGGGAAAGTACTTGGAATGCCTTGCCAAGGGAAAGACATCTGATGCTATCAAGAAATTAGTTGAACTTGCTCCTGCAACAGCTTTATTAGTTGTCAAAGATAAAGGTGCATATGACTTTCATTTTATAGGTTGAAAGATCATTAATTAATGTTATGACATTTGTCATGTTGTGGATAAAATTGATGACAGAAGCTAAAACTATATTGATTTTCTAGGTGGTAAATCTATCGAAGAAAGGGAAATTGATTCTTTGCTTGTTCAACCTGGTGACACATTGAAAGTTCTTCCTGGTGCAAAGATTCCGGCTGATGGTGTTGTTACTTGGGGCTCAAGTTATGTAAATGAGAGCATGGTAACTGGTGAATCTGTACCTATTATGAAGGAGGTGAATGCTTCTGTTATTGGAGGTACAATAAATTTGCATGGTGTCCTTCACATTCAAGCTAACAAAGTAGGATCTGATACAGTTTTGAGTCAGATTATTAGTTTGGTTGAGACAGCCCAGATGTCAAAAGCTCCCATTCAGAAGTTCGCTGATTATGTAAGTATATTGGCCATGACTGTGTTTTCCTATGTTTCACTTGGGTTGGGGTGACTCTTATGTTTTGCTGGTGTTACTTTCTTAGTGCATGCCCTTTGCTTAGAGTATTTTATGGTAAAGAAAGGATTAGCTTCTGAAGCGTTTTTTCAGTTCAGCCAAATGTTTCACGTTTCATGCTTCGTTCTCTTGGCTTGCAGGTAGCGAGCATATTTGTTCCTTCAGTTGTTTCTTTGGCATTATTGACATTTTTGTGTTGGTAAGATGGCCTTAACTTCTTTGTGCATATTAATAGATGTTGATTTCTAATGTGATTGGAATGCTTATTCCTTCTTCTCTTTAAATTTGGGCTTATTATCTGAAGGTATATTGCCGGGTCTATTGGAGCTTACCCAGAAGAATGGCTGCCAGAAAATGGAAATCACTTTGTTTTTGCCCTAATGTTCTCAATATCTGTAGTAGTGATTGCATGTCCCTGTGCACTTGGCTTGGCAACACCAACGGCCGTCATGGTGGCAACAGGGGTTGGGGCCAACAATGGAGTGTTAATTAAAGGAGGAGATGCCTTAGAAAGGGCTCAGTTGGTGAAGTATGTGATATTTGATAAAACAGGCACTCTAACTCAGGGAAAAGCCACTGTTACTACTGCCAAAACATTCACTGGAATGGAACGTGGGGAATTCCTTAAATTGGTGGCTTCGGCTGAGGTGATTTTCAATTTCTAAAATAATTGTTAATTCATTTTTAGTTTTATTTTTTATTTATAATTTTGATATATATCTAGTTCAGAGAATAAATTCAGGTGAATTTGTATTGGATTTATCTGGGTTTTTTCCATATTTCCTTATCTCTTCTCTGACAGCTTAACATCTTGAATAGTGTTATGGAATGCTATCATGGCATGGGGAAAAAGATTTGAGTAGATAACAATTCATAATTTCCTCTTGTATGTTTGACTGTTAGAAAATTACAGCCTTCTATTTATTGTGTGGTGCATTTAAGTGGAACCAATTATGACTTTTTGTATTTCATTTTGTTTTTATGATTCAGGCTAGCAGTGAACACCCACTAGCAAAAGCTATATTAGCATATACACATTATATTTCATTTTATTTTTATGATTCAGGCTAGATGTGAACACTCACTAGCCAAAGCTATATTAGCATATGCACGTTATATTTCATTCTATTTTTATGATTCAGGCTAGCAGTGAACACCCACTAGCAAAAGCTATATTAGCATATGCGCGCCATTTTCATTACTTTGATGACTCTTTTGCTACTACTGGTACTGAGAATGATGTCAAGAATGGGGCAATGTCTGGGTGGCTTTTTGATGTCTCAGACTTTACTGCTATTCCTGGAAGAGGTGTTCAATGTTTTATAGATGGGAAGCAAATTTTGGTAATGTCCTTTTACTATTATAATATGGCTGTCTTGATCTCTACATACTGTTGGATTTGCTTCTTCTTTTCCAAATCTTTTTAACTGAGGCAATATGTCCTCAACAGGTTGGTAACAGGAAGTTGATGGAGGAAAATGACGTAGATATTTCAACAGAAGTGGAGAATTTTGTGGTAGAGCTGGAAGAAAGTGCAAAGACAGGGATACTGGTAGCATATAATGATATATTAATTGGAGTCTTGGGGATTGCAGACCCACTAAAGAGAGAAGCTTCTGTAGTCATAGAGGGCCTCCAGAAAATGGGTGTAAAACCTGTTATGGTTACAGGAGATAACTGGAGAACAGCTCGTGCTGTTGCCAAGGAGGTCTGTTTATATTCTTGTATTATGTGTTATGTGTTGGCCATTAAAATCTTTGTTCTGACTTCTGATAACTATTTTTGTGTATTTTCAATGACTATGCTTCTACGATAGGCATTCAAGAACAGAATTCTTACTTGTGCAAAGAAGACCGTTAACCATGCTAGAATTGTTGTAGTTTTGGTGTTTGTAGTAGGAAAATTGAATTGAATTGTCAAAAAGGATGATTGAAAATCAGGGGATGGAAAAAACATGATTTTATGTTTAATCTGGGTTTGGCTTTCTATTGATGAGCAGGCTTACTCTAGGTTTTTCTTTCATAACTAAAGTATAGTTGAATGAACTGGTGTGATTGTAAATATGTACTCATGAGTTACCAGTTGCTTTAGCTCTTGTGAATCATAAGTAACTAATTGTCTTTTAATTGCAAAAATAAATACTTGTGTGTATAGAAGAGTTGTATCATAAATTTTATGGGATAGAAATTGATGTTGTTGTCTAATTTGTAACAAATGTTTTGCAAGACAGGTTGGCATCCAAGATGTTAGAGCAGAGGTTATGCCAGCAGGAAAGGCTGACGTTATTCGTTCCTTCCAAAAGGATGGGAGCATAGTCGCAATGGTGGGTGATGGCATCAATGATTCTCCTGCATTAGCTGCTGCTGATGTTGGTATGGCAATCGGGGCTGGAACTGAAATTGCAATAGAAGCTGCCGACTATGTGCTGATGAGAAGTAACTTAGAAGACGTGATCACAGCCATCGATCTTTCCCGGAAGACCTTCGCTCGTATTCGATTGAATTACGTGTTTGCCATGGCTTACAATGTTTTGGCTATACCAGTTGCAGCTGGTGTGTTTTATCCTTCACTGGGGATTAAACTACCACCATGGGTTGCTGGTGCATGCATGGCTCTCTCTTCTGTAAGTGTTGTATGTTCTTCTTTGCTTCTTAAAAGATATAGAAGACCAAGACTTACTGCTATACTTGAAATAATTGTACAATAATAAGGAAGGAATTTTGGTTGTGAGGGTATAAATGACTTTTGATAGGAACTTGTGAGTCCAATTTTGTGCATGTTACTCCTGTTCCTGCACCTGTGGGGGTGCTGGTGTAACTTAAGTAGCTGGCAAGTACTTGTAAATTGTACTTGGATTGTAATTCTAATTTTCTCCTCTTCTCACGCACAATTTCACTGTCGTTATTTATGCGTAATTTCTTCCTTTGGAGTCATGTGAATATGTATATATGTCCAATAATTGAAGCAGGTTGATGAGCTTTTTCAGCCTCGTTAGGGACCTGGGTTTTAATATTATTTACGATAGCGTTCATCTAAATGTCTCTACAGTTTTTCTAATATGTACCAACCAAGTACCTGTTAAGAAGGATTTTGTAACAAGTACATTGTCATCTTGACCCACGAAAATTAAAAATGATTTCTTCCGAACCTAAATATAATAAAAAAATAATTTTGGATGTAAATATAATTAAATGTTAACTAGTTTTAACCTATTTAACGATTTAATGATACAATTCCTTAAATATTTTTTATTTAATTAAGCTTATATTTTTAATAACTCATTTTTTATTTTTTTAACACCCTCGAATTCCCAATTGCATTGATCATCATTTATCAAATAAATTTATAAATTCTATTTTCATCTTAAACCCAAGGTAGAGAAATTCTTGGAAACTTTTTCCTCATCTCATGATTATTAACTGGTCCCAAGTATTACATTTGATGCATGATTTTCAAATGCACAAGCTATTTTCTAAAAACTCATATTTTAATATAATAAAAAAAAAACTTGTAGTATATAAACTAAAATGGAATAATGAACATAAATTAAATTTTATATATATATATATATATATATATATATATATATATATATATATATAAGCAAATACTTACTTATAACACAAAAGATATAAAGGAAAAAATTAGACTATTCAAACCCGAAACTATCCCAAACCCACTCTAATAAAATGCTTAACTCATGGCAACTGTACACACTCCAAAAACATACAATTAACTTAAATGACGCAAGTATGTAATTAAAACTATGGGAGAAATTTCGTGATATTACTTTCTTATATAAGTTTTGACGAGGAATAGTTTAAGAAATAAGATTATTTAGAATTGAAATTTGTAAAATTAAATGATGTAAATTAACATTTTTGACAAGCATCCAAATCTAAAAATGAGTCCGGCGGAGTAACATTTATTAACTTAGGCCAGTACATATTCTTTTAAATAATTAAGTGGTTTAACTTGAATTAAAAAAATGTAGGACTCTCGAGTTTTTTTTTATTTAAGTTATTTGGCAATTACTATTAAGTTGAACTTAACTCACAGATCTAACATACATCTTTTGATATTTTATTTCTGCATTTTATGCATTTCGACATGCACATTTTATTTATATATATTAGAATGCAATATAGGGTGTATGTTGAAATGTATTAAGTATAGAAAAAAAAATATATGCCACTTTTGGACATGTTAATCCTTCCTCTTAGAAAAGTATCTGTATTTAAGTCATTGGATATAGGCACAGGGTTGAATCCATCTCAACATACACTATCTAAATCTTCTGGATGTATCACTCTTATCCACACTTATCCTAATGAAATATCATTGTGAACATTCAATTGGTTTTCGAGCGTTGAATTGAACAAGCAAAAGAGTCAATAACGAAGAAAGTGGAGAAAGCAACTGGTCAAAGTTGAATTTTCTTGTAAATTTCATTATATCAAGTCATCAAGTCAAATTTGCCTTCCTAAACCCACCTATATTTCTCTGAGTTTAACTAAATGTATGGCGTAATAAATGTTTCATGGAAGGTAACGAAGAATAGAACCTTTGTTTCTTAATTTGTCGCATTACAAATGTTTAAGTTTGTGTTTAGATTCACTAATAATATCATTGAACAAGATTGGAAAGTAGGTTAAGTTTTCTTTCAAATATATTGAAAGGAAATTTTTCGAGTACTAATAGAATAATAATAATGATAATAAAATATTTAAATAGATATAGATAGACTATATCCTAATTTTCAACCGTATGTTTTGTTTGATTTTAAATTTTTTGATATCTTTTTATTCTTAAATTATTTAAATTTTCTCTTCGGTTGATGTTTTGCTAATTTATAATTTTTAACAGTAGTTGATACATGTAAAGAAGTCTTCAACATTTCTTTTTGTCTTTATCACAATTTCAATTTTTTAATAGTTGTTATTGGATCTAATCTTATTTAAATCTATTCAATCTAATGAAAATATTAAGTAATAATAATTAAATCCAATGATTTATAAATATGAAGTTAAGTTAAAAATAAATTAGAACATTTTATTAATTAATAATCAAAGAGTAGAATCATGAAATAGAATTACTTTGTATATGTCCCATGTTTAAAATTATGTACTTAAGTTTATCTTTTATAAGTTGTTTAAACCTGTGAAAGAGTGAGAAGAGACAATTATGGAAGGGTTTTCATAAATATTCATTAATTTTCTTTTCCATATTTTTTTCTTTTTTTTTTCTCAGGTTTCTCCTTTTATTTATCATATTATTTGTGACATTTATATTTTTTTTTCCGCCTTTCAATCTCTCTCTTTCTCCCAACCCTATTTATTTGTCTGTTCTTTCATAATCTAAGTATTATAGTGAAAGAAATGAATTAAAGAAGAATTATTCCAAACCTTCTAATTCCTTTATAAAATGAAGGCTTCGTAGTTCATATACCATAAGCGTACCTTGTAAAATAGGGTCTATGATTACATGATTATATTTATATTAACTGTGTTTTTCCTCTTTATAAATTTCTTAAAAAATATCGTGTTCAATCACACTGATTTTTAAATCATTGACTTTGATTTTTTTTTTTTTTTAATTTATCTCAAAATTTTACCTCAAACATGAACTCAGCTAAAAACGCTTTTTACATATGTTGAAAATGACGTTTTACGTTGATTAGTAATAGTCTCAATGCAAAAGTTAACTTTTTTTCCATTGATTATTGCAAAATTGATGTAAAAAAGTTTGAGGGTACGAAATTAGTAGCCATTGAAAATTTCGACACATTCTTTAAAATGGAAGAAGAAAAAATCAACAACTTAAAAATTAAGATTAAATGCAATTTTTTTTTTTTGAGTTATAAGGGTAAAAAATATATTTAAACTTCATCAATAGGACAAGGTTCAACATTAAAACTTCCGTATTTATAATTTATAATTATTCAGATACATATCACAACCAAGATTTTAATTTATACACTTTCTATTGATGAGAGTCTAGTTCAATTGGTTGAATAGGAGCATGAGTTTTGATATCTAAGATTCTTACTAATTTTAGAAAATTTATACGTTGTATTAAAACATTCAAAAGATAAGGAAACTTAAATCAATTCAGATTTTACAATAAAATAATAATACATAATTAAGTAATTTTTTAGTCGATAATAGAAAATAAATCTTTTAAAATAAAAAAAATTATATATTAATTTGTTATCTTATACATAGATGCAAGAGAAGGATTTAGATTTTAGAAGACCTGTATAATTACGTGATACATTAGAATCAACTAGTGTTTAAATTGTTCTATCTTTCATTGGGGACATAATTTTATGATCTATAACTTAGCTTTACTTTTACACAATATATTTTTTGGTGTATAATTATGTATGTAAACCACTTCAGTTCTTTGCCTGTTTTGTTCTTTTACTTGGTCAAATATCTAAGCTAAGAATTTTCATCATTGATTGCATGATAGAACTATTTCAGACAATTGTTCATCATTAAACAAACATAGTGATGCATTATTATATGCAAGTCCCTTTCTGCTGACTCTTATTTCTGTATTGCACACAAATTTTATGTGTTATATTATTTTAATCTTCATCATATTTCGTGGAGGATTATATTACATCGTTATCATATCTTTAAGATAGACAAATAAAATTCATAGCCCAAAAGCAAAAAAATTTCTAGGCCATCATTTTCCAACCTATCCACTTTGACCCCTACATAAAATAAATTTAGAGCTAATTATACTTAATTTCTTTTTTTAGTCTTCGTGAGATTATAGAAATACATACACATATATAATTTAATATTTACAATAACTTCCTATATTAGGGTATAGAATATAATATTTTCCTTATGCAACCATGGTTACAATCATTTGATTACACCTGCCTCATAATTTAAAGAATAATTACAAAAACACTCAATGATATGTTGCTAATGAATATGATATCAGGAAATTTTCGACGATGCAAATTAACAATTATAATAAAATAAAACATTGTTTTCTATATTTAAATGAGAAAGAAGGGGACACGTGTACGGTTAAAGTACAGAGTTATTTAATTTGGATACTAATTATAATGGATCGATGACAGCTAAGATTGATAGTAACATAAAAATTATTTTGTTTATTTAATTACTGAAATATAATTAATTATGGCGCACATTTTAATTATTTAAAATAAAGTATTGATTATAAATTATTTGATTGCAATTTCGTATAAAATGAGGACAATTTACACGTAGCATTGACAAAGTTTATATAGTAATGTCGTCAGCAAATCGTTAAGCTACTAGAAGGAAGTTACAATTAATTTTAAACGTTTAGAGAAAATTAAAGTATTTTATTGATTGTTATATAGGACACACAACGGGATTTTAGGAATCCAGTATAAGAAGTAAATGACACTAAATCAGAATTATTATGAGGTGATATGATGTGAATGTTTATTATTTTTATTTTTATTAAAATAGAAAATACAGATGAAAAATGTGTTTAGATTTTTTTTAAAAGTTGGATAAAAATAAAAAATATTATAACTTTATTTTTATTGTTTTTTAGAAATAAGAATAGAAAATAATTTCTTGGTATACCAAATTCTCTTGCTTTATAATTGGATGGAGAATTTGAAAATTTTTAAAAAATTTAAATATATAATATTTTAATAGCTTTGATTTAATTTTTTTTATTTTATAAATAATTTATTTAGATGAAATAATCTCTTGTATTTTAATTTTCTTGTTTAGGTAGAGTAATTTAATTTTTTTAAAATTTAAAATTTTATTTTTGAATATTTATTTAAAAGTTAAATTTTTATTATTAAATAAAAATAAATATTAACTATTAGAATGAAAAGTGCGACCATGCAAGAGTAGCGGAAAATTATAAGGAGGATCCACTAATAAATTAAGATATTTATAGTGGAATTTTAAATTTTTCAATTTTATATCGTTAATTTTTTTTTAAAAATAATATGATTTCAATTTCTCTTAAATATTTTATTAAAATAAGTTAATTAATAAAATGATAATAAAATAAATAAATTATTTTATGAATTTCACTCGTCCAAAAAGGAATAAAGATGAAACGAAAATTGCTGAACCATTTCACCTTTTTAACACGTTTTATACAAGTCATTTGAATTATGTTGTTAACCTATTATATTTAACTATTTTTACTTTCTTTTTAAAAGAGAAGTTTAACTATTTTTACTAGCCAGGTTGTCTATGTGGAATTGATTTGAGCAAGGAAAATTATTGATTAGCCGCAAATAAAAGTCAGTTTGAAAAACTTTGCTCATAATTAGTCATATGCTATTTGACCGGCACTTGCCCTAAAACTGTTTTTATAATTTACTCATAAACACATGCTTTTATATTTTTAATTATAAAAATAACAGATTTAATAGTTTTATCTTTTTAAAATATAAAATATAATAAATTAATTTAATAATTAATTATACAACGCCCAAACTTGATTTAGTATACGGTTTCGCTTTGAACCCGATTTGTAGGTACGATCTATGCTCACACAGATGATTAATTAATTTAATGAAGACATTTATATTAAAATAATACGGTTTCACTTTAATACACCTTCAAATGTTTCGGCTCATGATTGTTCATATTTAAATTAAAACTTGCTCAATTTATTGCCAGTGAACCTTAATGTTTGGTTATTCAAAGCCATGGTTCCTATCTCTCTAAACATATATTTAGCTTTTTGAGCAAACATTGCTTAGATTATCATCAATAATCTTGTATGATACCGGTTGTTATAACACGTTGACATGTATTATCAGATAATTATTTATAAATTATGAAGAAAAAAATAAAATAAAAATTAATAAAAGAAATACATGGATATATATGTTTTATCATATAATTAATTAAGAATATATTAAAATTAATTACTTAACATTATTCTTTATAACTTATTATTGTCACATCATGACACTAATTAAGATAAGGAGAGATTTTCTATGTGAAATAGACGAGGCTCATTGAATTAAATGCATATACATCAAAACCAGAGGAATTCAAATATTGTGTATATAGAGACTAAAGAATTAAGGATAATTGCTTAAAGAAATTGATTAATACTATCAATAGTAATATGATGCATCTTCTTAATTTTCAGTAACCCATCACTTAGAACACTAAGATTAAGTGTACATTTTTTTTTATTATTTTTATATTGAGAGTCTTAGGTTGGGTTACTGAAGATCTTTTGGCGATTACCTCATTAGTACGTAAGCAGGAAAATTATGAGAGAAAAGAAGGCTATTGATTGAAAATGTGAAAGAATGTTCGAGTTTTGAATGTTCTAATGTTCGAGTGCATCAAATAAAATAGTTATCGTCTAATTTATTCAGTAAGAAAAGTAATCATGTAACAAATATTTGCAGTTTGGCACGCTGTTTAGCCTTTCCTTTTTATAACCCATGAAAAAAGTTACAAAATTAATCAAATTACAGGCTCTTAACATATATCGAATTTCTATCAAAGATTTCAGAGCCTGCAAACAGAATCAATACTATATATTTTTTTATAAAGAAGAGGGTAGAATTCCCGGGAGATAAAAGGATGATGGAAGAATTCTTGATAACAAAATAAAAAAAGTCTTTAACTAAATATTAGATTAGAATTGCGGATGATAGACTTCACCAAATTTTACGAAATTGATTAATAAAATAGAATTATTCTTTATTTATATGCATAGAGCCATAGATGTAGGATATTGGTGAATGCAAGAATAAGTGCTAATTAAATGTGAACATGTTCTAAAGAAACAGCAGCGAGAGAGATCATAAATGTGTGTGAGCGTTCACTTTACTATGGTCAACAGAGACTTGGTTTTGCAATTGTATCTATTCCATAGCATTAATTTCTTGTTCCTTGTACATAAGTTTGACAAAGACTTTGCTTCTAGTAAAAACACGTGCCGTCTGATGTTGAATTGTTTTGCTACTTTAATAAGAAGTATCTTATACGGTCATCTATAGTATAAAAACAGGAAACTTATATCAACTAGGTATGGTGGGTGGGTAGCTTAGATCACGTAGATCTTATCATTTTCAACTTTTCAGTACACATTTTTCTGACCAAGCTCACCATGCCCCTCAAAAGCTCCAACATAACAAACACACAGTCCAAATGTGATGGCACTCCCAATTTTCATTTTCATGTTGTCTCTAAAATAAACATTCTATTATTATTATTATTATTATTATTATTATTATTAGTGTATACGTAAATTAATTAACAAATAAAAATGTACAGAAGGAAATTTTTACTAATAATAGAGAGAAGTGTTTCAAAGGGTGAGAACAGGTCACGATAGGTTAGACTCAATGTTTAATAGGTCATGCAAGTCACACCCAGAGAGCCTAACATGTGACTTGATAGACTAACTTATCTTATTTTAATCAAGTGTCTTCAACAATTTCTGATCTCTAATAGACCTCTCAATAAGACTCAAACTCAGATAAAATTCTGATTATCTGTCAGAGAAAAAAAACAAGCAGTTCTTGCAGGATTCTCAAAAAATTCTTTGATTTCTTCCAGAAGTAACAAGAGAACATTATAGTATAATGATTAGTAGCTTTTGATTTAAACCTTATTAAATAGGTTTAAATTCTATCTTTATCACAATTTTAATATCAAGTTCATCAAACTGGTTAAACAGGTAAAAAAAGTTAGATTAAACTTACCTCATCTAATAAAATAGACTAAAAAAATTAGACTGAATATGTCTCATTTATGAAATAAACAAAAATAATCACCAAATAAACTTTGTAAACTATTCCTACACTAAAAAAATAGAATTATCTCTAATAAAAATACATGAGTAAAATGTATATATCAAAATAATTAATAATAATAATATCAACACGCTATTTCCTGGAAACACACCATTCTTTGTTTTCAAGTTTCTACCAAGTCACTGTCAAAGAATAGTCAAAACTTTGACATTTTTACTTTGACCATTACAAGGGCATGTGTGCATAATAGAGCCAAATTTCATTCCTTCTTTAAATGAAAATACTATGTCAAAGAGTTAGCTAGTGATCACTGATCCTCACCTTTTACACCACCTACCACTTCCAAACCCACATGAGGGATTCCATGACCATGACTGCTACTACTGACCAATGGATGCAATTCTATCAACAATCTCTAATGGATAGTCATAGCCATGATCATGATGATCATTCTCTTGCACCACAAACACAAGGCTTCTCTGATTTAACTGTTACCACTACTAGTCCCACTCCTACCATGCCATCATCTGAGAGCAATAGCAACATCTTGAGCCAATTGACACCAAAGGGTGGTAATGTATCAAAACCAATAAGAAGAAGGTCTAGAGCCTCTAAGAGAACCCCAACCACACTCCTCAATGCTAATACCACCAATTTTAGAGCATTAGTACAGCAATTCACAGGGTGTCCTAGCACAACCATGTCAACACTAGGGGTCCATAAAGGGCCTATTACCTTGAATTTCCAACAAGGAACTAGTGGACAGAAGAGCCATCATCACCATAACACAAGTAAAGTATTGCTACCATTTAGTAGTAGAAGCAGCAGCAGCAACAACAACAACAACCACCAGATTCATCAAGTGCCTGCAAATTTTCCCTGGCTGAAGCAAGAGGAACAACAAGTGCCTCAACAACAGTTGCTGCAACAGCAACAGAGTGAGTACTCTTATGGTTTTGTGAAGTGCAGTGATTTTCTTCCAAGTTCGGGTAACTCAGTAAGGCCTAGCACTAGCATGGATATCTCTGATGGTTTGCTCTTGGATAATGATTTTAGTTTGTCTGATCTAACTGTGAATGGCTTCCCCAATGAGAATCTATTATAAGAATGAACTATAGTTATATATATTTTATGTGATGAAAATGTTTAATTATAAAAGGATTCAGTTCTTGAATCCAGTTCATATCAGAAAAGAAAGTAGACTTATATATAGTTATATTTATAGTTCATAGTTGTATGCATCCTATCATAAAAACAATAGTAGTAATTCATGTGGCCTTTATGCATTAAGTTCCAAATAATTCAGTTTTCTTTATTCTCTTCCTCTGTCTCGAGTTCCCTGATTAAACTGTTGTTAAACTAGAACAATTTCTGTTGTTCTGTTTATATATTGTTCTTTTTGAAATTTGTGCGGTTTGTATTTTCCACGTTATGGACAATGCTTCGATTACTGCCACCATTTTTATATAGTATCTGTTTAAACTAGTTTCTGACCACTTTATGATCAAAATTCTCATTAGAACTAATCCTGAGCTTCGGAACCTAAATAATCAGCTCAAGGTTTATTGTTCGTGCACAAGATAATCAAACTTGCAAATTGAGTATCAGCAGCAATAAGGGCGGGTTTCAGTGTTTTTTCTAAGGAAAAAATTAATAAAATAAAATAAAATTGATTACTTAAAAGTTAAAATTATTTTTTCATTAGTTAATTCATATAGTACATTTCAAATTTTTTTTAAAGAGAAACCTTATATTAATTAATTAATAAAAATTCATTTTAACTTTATAAGAAATATAATTCATATTTTCTTTTTTACTTTATTTTCCTAAAAATACTTCTAAAGAACTTGATCTAAATATACTCAAAAAAACAAACAATCCTAATAATTCACTGAATTGTAGAATTGAATAAAAAAATTTCAACCAGAATATAATTAACATCAAACTATTTTAAAATTGGATTGGTTTATGTTGAAAATATACCTACATTTCTAAGTAAAATTGAAAATAAAGATTATTGATCATGCTATTCAATATATATATAATTTTTTACAATATTTATAATAAATAAGTATTATAATACAACAATTTAAATCTCAATACATGCATTTGCACGAACACAGGTCACAAACCGTTTAGATGTAAAACCAAGTAGTTAGGTGTCGATCCCTTGAAGGACTAAGTAGGTAGGTGTCGAATATATATGCATATCCATCATACTATATAAATGAAATCTGAATGGTCAGAGAAGTTAACTACGTATGCTTCACACTATACTATAGAAAAAGGGTTCAAATATATATATATATGATGGTCCAAAATAAACGATAAATTTGAGTCTGGGTCCGCTTACAAGGACCAGCTTCAGTGAGATGAGGCTAAAATGGTGGGCTAGTTTTGGCTGCATCTGCACGTATACCCAGACTCGATCCTTATCCTTTTCATTTTACAAGCCTAAATTTAATGTCACACACGTATACAATAATAAATTGAGATAGTATTATATAAACATGGCACAATCATAGGTCTCTAACAAATGTTCAATAATACCACGAGAATATCAACACAGTTATGGTTATCAGATAATCTCTTACTTATGGTTAGTGGTTTGATCCTGATCCATGTGCATAGATCTCAATGACTAACTACTTGGGTGTTCCTGATCAACATATATATATATAAAACTAAGGTTTGTGTATGTATTAAGAATTTAATCAGAAAATATTAATGACAGAAACTAATATCTAACTTGAAATAACACCTGGAGATGAAAGCGGATGGTAGTTTATATGTTATTGGGGTATATGCCTCGTTGCAATTTTTTAATTCATAAGCTTTCTATTTTGCGGCTCCTATTTGTATGTTTTCAACTTCTGATTGATTGTCCTTATTAAAAAGTAGGCTATAACACAAAACCAATTCAACTCTGTCGGTACTTTTTTGTTTGTTTCTTTGTATGATAATCCTAATTTATTTTATTATTTTACTCATTGGAATTGAAAATTATTTCTCAGTCAACAGGTTTAAAGCTATTAATTTGACTACATGCTTTCATATTTAATCTAAAGATTTAAACTTGAAATCTTACTTTAAAAAAATCAAATTCTTTAAAACTTGAATAAATCAGGTTTAAAACTTGACTCAGAAATCATGGCATGCTAGCTACTTCCTGGCGAAATGGTTTATATCTGCAGAGAGACAGAAACAAATAAATCGGCTTTCAGACACTTTGAAATTTTGCATTTAATTCTTCTCTTTACGTGTCTTTTCAAATGAAAATATCTTCCACCAACGCACAACTACTCAATGATAAAAGAATCATTAATTAATATGGAAAACTGAATATTTTTCCCAGGCTAATCAGAGTATCACAATTGCTCTTGGTCTCATTCCAAACAATCAGATCAATTCTTCAGGAAAAGTAATCGGTACAAAGCTACAATATGCAGATAAGAAGAAAAAGAAATATTTATAATATAAATATATTCTATAAACAAATTGACTGAATAATTACGTATTACAGTTGACTGTAAAGTAAAGTTATTCTTCGGTCTTTAATTATAACTCAGTCAAAACAAGGAAGAAGTCTGAAAAACGATAGTTGAAGTAGGGACACTAGATGTTCTTGGGTTAATGGTTAAGTTGAGTTGACCTGAATTGAATTGCTGCTGCAATGCCATAACAAGTCTTGCATTGCACACAACCATAACAAGTCTTACTACTATTCTACTACCTTGAGCTGAAATTGAATTGATATTTATTTGTAAGCCAAATCCCAAGTCTTGATGAAATAAGCTTCTTGTAGATTGGGATAACAGAAGGCTATGATTGTCCCCAGCCCTTGTATGTTTGATCTTAGTTAAACATTGAAAATGGGTTAATATAGAGAAAAGGCAACAAAAATTTCTATTACTTCTCTCATAAAAAATGAAGTTGTTCAAACTCTATTTGGAAAAGTACACTTCTAACATGGTCAGAAGAAAGTGAAGATGAAACAATATGTACTTCTGCAAATACTTCAATGCTTCACTTTGTTACCATCACTGGCCTAGAGGACCTTATGAACATTTGATCTATTATAAGAAGATTGTGTACATATAGCAGTTCACAAGTTCTAGTTTATTTTGATTTTCAATTAACTGAATATAATATTTTCCAGATAGTGCTTCACACAAGATTTACACCATATTGTAATGATTTATAGTGGCATTTTCTATGCATCTCACACATTGTTCTGTTTCTGGCTTCTTCCCTAATCAGAACAAAGTTTCCTGATATTTCCACTAAACAGAGAAAATTATTGAACCATGGAAGTGAAATTAATACACAACTTGTTCAGTAATTCACAATTTCATATCGTTGATTCTCATAGGATAAATGCAGTCATCAAAAGTCGTAATCATCCTATACATCAGCTACACAAAGAAACCAATCACAAGTTTTGTATTCTATGATCAGCTAAGCTAGCCTAACAAACCATTTATTTGTACACAGTTGAATTGAAAGAATGGTTCTCTATCATGAAAGTGACTCATTTCTTTGGCAGATTCTGTTTTGCATCAACTTGTTCAGCACTTTTTGCACCATCTTGCTGCATGTCTTCCACTCATAGATGGGTTATCCATTAAGGTGATGAATGTCCTAGTTGTATCCATTGTCATTGCTTTTTCCTTCTACATTTCATAAAACACAAAATCCAATTTCCAACAAAGTAGGAAATGGAAGTTCTCCACATCTACTCATTCAACGCTGGTGCATTCTAAACACAAAAATCATTATGTTGGTCCAATATCGTAGAACACAATTTTATTAATAACATAATTTATTTTATTTCAATTAATTTAACTTAACTTGGATTATTTTTTAAACACCTATTTTCTCCTACACAAGGTCTACACTAAAATTTTATTAAAAGAAATCGATTGAATTATTTGTTTATATAGTTCAATTCAAATTCTTATTCTTAAAAAACTTTAATTGGATCTGATTTATATGTTTCTTAATTTTATTTTCATTGAGAATAGGAAATGACAAAGAAAATATGTTTAGTTGTTTTTTAAAAATATTTTTTAAAAAAATATTTAAGAAAAAAGGTTGAATTTAAAAAGAAAAAAATTATTTAAATTATTTTTACAAGAATTTGGAAATTGAAATGTAAAAATATAATTATAATAAAAATAAACATGTTTTTCTTTTAAAAAATTTAAAACTTAAAAATAAAAATAATTTTCAGAAAACATGAAGAGAAAAAATATTTGCTCGCAATGCAAACCCTTCATTTCACTTCACTCGCCGCCACTTCACACTCGCAATGCAAACCCTTCACCGTTTCGCATCCGTCACGCGCCGCGTAGCCGCGTCGCTGCGTCACGAGAACCGTATTCCCCTTGCACCTTCCGCAACATTATCCTTCTCCACTAATTCGCGAGACGGAGGCGGCGGCACCATCGACGGGGGATGGGACAACTCCACGTCCTGGTCCACCGGCCTCGCCGGCGACCACTTCAACGGGCAATCCAAGGCGGCGGCGGCTCTCTCGGAGCTTCAGGAGGTGGAGGACAGGGTGCGGGAAATCGAGGCGGAGAATCGCCGGAGCAAGGCGTACGTTGAAAGCTGGGATAGGCGGTTGAAGGAGACGAGCGTGCTGATGCAGCAGATTCAGGAGCCTGGCGCGCGTGGCTCGTATCTGAAGGATTCCGAGAAAGCTGAGATGTATCGGTTGCATAAGCAGAATCCTGAGGTTTACACTGTGGAGAAACTCGCTAGGGATTACAGAATCATGCGGCAGAGAGTTCATGCTATTCTCTGGCTCAAGGAGATCGAGGAAGAGGAAGAGAAGAAGCTCGGTCATCCGCTCGACGATTCTGTTGAGCTTTTGCTCGATTCTTTCCCTGAGTCAGTGTCGCCATTTTTTTTTTTTTGCTTTCAATTTGAAATTGAATTGTGTGCATCAAGGTTTTAACGTTGCTAATTTGTTATTGATATTGAGAAAATTTTGCAGTGGAGGATACTTGAAAAACTTGAAGTTGCAGTGAAAATTTTAGTTGATGTTGTCATATTAGAATTAGAGTTTTATATCGGTGAATTGTTTGATTAAGGTTTGCATTAGATGTTAATGTGTATTACGGAGATAAAACTTTAACTATGATTGAAGAACAACACCAATAGCATGTATGGAACGGTATCTATGTTTTCTTCATTGAGAATTTGATTTTGATTTTGGAATGAGGAAGAGGATAGATAGAGATTGAATTGATGTTAATGTGGTGTGGTGTTTTATTTTTTTGGTTGCAGGTTTTTTAATTCTCATGATAGGGAGTTTCATGTGGCGTCCCTTCCGTACAAGCCGGACTTCAAGGTGATGCCGGAGGGGTGGGATGGGATTACCAAAGATGTGGATGAGGTGCATTACGAGATCTCCAAAAAGGAGGATGAAATGCTGTATCGGGAGTTTGTTGAGAAGATGAACTTCAACAAAAAGAAAGTAAGACCCTTTGCTTGGCAATTAGTCAATACAATGTTATTTGCTAATTATGTGAATGAAAGCATTTTATAGATATCACATGTTCTTTCTGTTGGACTTGTTTTATTGTGGTGGTATAATGCAAGTATTTGGTATCCTTGATCTAGAAATTGAATGGTGTGTAAGGGACTGTGGGTAGTTTGGCATGGCATATTGGTGAAACTTGTGTGTGTTGTTTGGTGACATCTAGAACTGTTGTAGAACAGAGCATCTAGAATTGACATCTATACAACATTATAGGACAGATCTTGGGGATTAAGTTGTTCTGGTTGTATGGATAATATTAATAGACTTAGTTTGGTTGTAAAGCTGCTTGGATAATGGATATATAATGTCTCAATTGTCATTTCTTTTTACTATATTTCATTGAAAGGATAATTTATGGAGCGTAAGATTGAAGATGTAGATGGTTGATTTATTGTGTAATCACAAATCTTATTGATTGATTCAGCATCTTGAAAAAAAAAAAATTCAATAACCTTAAATAGCATCTAGATAGGTTGATGGACCATAAAAAATGTTGATGTGATGATATTATTTCCTTTTGGTCCTTAATTCACCTGTTTTCAAGAGTTTTCTGGCCAAGGAATTCAGCTATACTCCATCTTTCTTTTTTAACAAGGTATACTGTTCTCACTAGAACACTATGTTTTCAGAATGCGAAGGAGCAGTATTTTGGAATTGGGATTAGTTTCCCCCCACTGTAATGTCTGGGTTATATTAATAGGATTTGTTTGGTAACTGATGAAGGTGAAATGTCTTACAGCATATGTGCTAAACTAACAGTTCATTAGTGGTTGAACACTAGGGGTCCATAAGGGACCTATCGCCTTGAATTTTCAACAAGGAATCAAACAGAAAATTCACCATCACACTAGTAGAGTAATGTAACCATTTAGTAGCAGAACCTAACACTACCAAGTTCATTAGATACCTGCACCACTTCCTTGACAGAAGCAAGAGAAACAACTGCCTCAGCAGTTGTTACAACAGCAACAAAGTGGTTACATGTTTGATTTTGTAAAATGCAGTGGTTAGAGAAATATGATTCTAATGGAAGATAGTTCAACTAAAAACAATAGATGAAGTCCCAAATAACTGAAAAAACATTAGGACAAACAATACAGGCTGAAATTTCTTTTATTGATTTTACAATAAATTATGTATAGACTATAGAGTTCAATGGCATCAATAAATCCATATAGCTAGCCTGTTTGGTGTGATAATCATGTTTTACTTAAAATACTTTTCTATAAAAAAAGGTGTTTCAAATTTTGATTGTGGCCTACTCTTTTTTACAAGTATTAGTTACTGCTTTACTAGTACATATTTTAACATCTACTATGGTCTCTAAGTGAACACTTTGCCCCACATCTCCATATTTAGCGTCTTCTCTGTCCTATATTGCTGCTTGTTAGATTTTTGTTTGTGGATCTCATTGAATAATGTGGTTTTGCTTGTGTGCAGATGGCTGGAGAAGTAAAATGTCACAAGTATAGTCGACGACGCCCTTCAGGTGGATGGACTTTTACAGTAGAGAAATTGGGATCACAGGGAAAACGCGGAGGTGGTGGTGGCTGGAAATTTGCTAGCATGGCTGATGGATCAAGCCGCCCACTGAATGAGATGGAAAAACTGTATGTGAAGCGAGAGACTCCACGTCGGCGACGTAGGATCCTTCCTTGATTGCTTGATGTTGCTATGGAAGTTTTGATTAGCTGTTATTAGATTTTGTAGCCAATGCATTCAATGGTTTGGGATGTGTAGAGTGTTAATTGTTATCTTTTTTTCTTTTGGATGAGTTATCGTTTATACGGTGATACTTTTAATTCATTCTGCTATCATCGTTTATTCATGGTGATACGGAGAACGAAGATCATCTTATCGAGAAAAAAAGGTAACCCCTTATTTAGATGTATGGAACTTTTGAAAATTTGCTTAAAGTTGTGCATTGCATGTGTACTGTGGATTGAGAAAATTAGAACTATATGATCTCTGGGATGGTGCAGACAAGAAGAGGCAAGGTTAATTTACTTATTATTAAAGGAAAAGAGAAATGTATATGGTAATAATATCACCATGTCACCAAATAAAGAGCAAACAAAATGACAGAGACCAAAACCTGTAACAGAAAAACATTGATCTAATAAACCTTGATCTACAAAATATTTAGGAATTATAAACATTGATCTAAAGAAAGTTCAGAAGTTAAAAATATATTTAATTCTATATTTTCATTCATAAGGAAAAAAATATTTTTAACAATATGAATTTTTGTTATACAAATAGATTGAAATTCTAGTCGCCATTTAAAAAGGTTTAAAGAAAATTTATAGAAATTAATAACATGTTTAGCTTATTTTTTTTTAAAGTAAGTTGCACAAACAGCCCTGTACTCTATTTCTTAGCATTATTTTTCCTAACCTTACGAGGGGTTTGAATGTAATTTTTTCAAAATTAAGGGGTATTAGTGTAATGTATTTAAAATTAATGTAATGTAATGTATTGGTGTAATAAGGAAGGGTGTGTGGTGAAAAAATGGGTAGGTGCATGAAAAAAATACTTTTATCGGTTAAAAAAAAGAGAAAGATGGGCTTAGGCCCAGTTGATGCAGCAAGAAGAAAGAGAGAGAGTGTGACCCACAAAATTTTCATCTTCTTCGTTTTTGTCACTGTTTCGTTTTGGTGATGGCCTATTGCCTATTGGTTCTAAGTTCCAACAATTGCATGTATTCGTTGAATGCTGATATTGTCTTCTCTAAACTCCGAACAGAATAATAGGGCCACGCCACACAGAATGGTTGCTGACGGTGAAGTTACAATCTTTGCCGATACAAACATAGGCACGCGCATTGCTTTTAATGCCCCCACTGATACTATAGCTGCATCACTCAAAAGTAGGTTCATAAGAAAAAAAAATGTCATTTTTTGCCTCCACACTTGAGGTTCTTGGTTTATATCTCTTGCCCATTTTATGATTTTGCTGATTGTTTTGTGTTATTTAACTTGTAACCTTTTCCTGAAAGTGTACCTGTTCTTGGTTTAAATAGCACATTTGATTTGAATTTTTGCTGCGATGATGAGTTTGAGTAGGGTCTGTCTTATGCCTTATGAATATATTTCATCCACGTGTTTATGTTGGGAATGAGTGTCTTTTGCAACTGGTTTATATGGATTTGTATCTTGATTGGATTAGTTTAGTGATTCAAATCTTACTTTTTTGCATATATTCAAGCATTTATGGGCATCATAGGTGGAGTTTGTTCAACTGAAACTTCCGTTGAGTTTTATTTTTTCTCATATCTGTTTGTTCTCTTTTAACAGTTGTCTTCGTTCTTCAAGTTTGAAGATGAAAGCTAGTCATGCGGTTTGATAATTCATAGAGTTATTGTGGAGAAAACAACATTCTGAATTTGTACATTAGTTGTAGTTTGGGGATTGTACTACATGACAATGTCTTCCTTTTGCAGACAACTAATGATAGTGTTAGCTCATACATAGCTCTATGCCTCTATTTCAACCCAGCAGTGAAAAATGAGAGTGCTCATTTTTTCCTTCTTCCTTAAATCAAATTATGGAATTCTACTCTGGGGCTGGTAACTCCGTTTTTGCTAGACATATTTGTAACTTCTAGTTCTCAATCTAGGTCTTGAAGATCATGCTAGTTCTAGTTTGGTTGGCATTGTATGTATAACATTTGATAAGGGAGATAATGGACTTCAAAGGGCTTCACCTTTCAATTTTATTTTGTTTCTTATTATATGATCTTTTCTTTTTTCATAGCATGTTCAAAATCTCGTCTTCTTAGAGTGAGTCTTTTCATTAATTACTTTGCCTCAAATTCAGGCTAGGAATTCATTATCCACAAACTTTAAAAATGAAAAAAAAAAGAAGGCAGTGATAACATTGCAGTTCAACCTGGAGTATGTTAGGTTATAAAATGAAAAATAACTGGTGTGGTGGTTGTTCTGCAGGAGACTTTGAGAAAGCACACTTCACTTGTCTACCAGATATTGGAGAGATCCAAGTTAATGGATTAATGGTAAGAATTTTGGTATCTATATTATTTTATAAATTTTTGCAACAATGAATTTGTGCTCAACAAGTCACTCCATATTCTCCTAGGTGAAGCGAAAATCATGCTTCTACCACCTGCCTGATTCCCTGCCTATAAAGTATGTTTTCCCTCCAATGAGAGGAACATGGTTTCTTCATGTGGAAGTGACACATTTAAAGTGTTTGTACACTCCAAGTTCACCCTGCGACGAAGCTGTTCTTT
Source organism: Hylodesmum podocarpum (assembly GCA_026586105.1). NCBI lineage: Eukaryota > Viridiplantae > Streptophyta > Magnoliopsida > Fabales > Fabaceae > Hylodesmum > Hylodesmum podocarpum. Next base: position 854,374 of record JALJEV010000493.1, on the reverse strand, counting down.
CAAAACGGAAGGACTTAAAGACCTGCAATGGCAAGGATAAGGCAAGATACAACAGTGAGGAGAAGAAAATGAATGTGTTGCAACCCCGTTCATGTTCAGTGGAAGAGCATGAAACTACTAATCATGTTTCAAAGAAGCAGAAGGAAAAAGGAACATCTCATGAAACTCATGTGCAGAATGTAGCCACTGGAATTTCAGAAAGATATCCCTGCAGATTTGGAGACAAACCTACCAGTACGGCCAATAAGAGTTCATATGTAAAGCCAGAGAATAAAGTTGAAAATCTGGTTGAGTTGCATACTAACTCAATGCAAGGAAGTCTCAGTAAGATGTCAACTCAAGTGATATCAGTCACAGATATAATAAATAAATATTTTTCAGGTTTCAATGGCATTGACAATTATAGCAGCTCTTCGAACTCAGATGTTACATCTAGAGCTGTTCATGGTGAGGTTGAAGTTCATTCAAACCCCAGAAAACGCAGTTGCTCGAAGAGAGAGAGTGATTCCTTGCCACAGTTCACTCCTGAAACACCTCCAAATATCTTGACTGCTCCATTGCATGTGGACATGGTTTCCAAAAAATCACGGGGCAGAAATAGAAAACCAAAAGTTAGGAAACGTCTTCCATCAGGGGGCACAAATAGAGAATCAAAAATTGGAAAACGTCTTGTTGTAGCTTTACAGAGTCTGGGGGTTTCTACGAAGAAGCATGATCCTACTCTTTCGTTCCTTAGATTTAAAGATAGAAAAGTACTGCAGGACAAATCTCAAACTAAGGGTTCAATATTTTCTATCAGTGACAGTGATGATTGATGGTATGGTGTAGACTATAAAAAATGTGTAAATACAATGTGATTGAATTGTATTTGATCTATTTTTTGGGCAATGATATGGAAGCTGGAAATGTCAGCCTTCTTTAGCATTACCATGGGGGAAATTATAGGCAAAGTGTTGTAATTGAATTAACTAGTTGTTTATTACTATTTTTTTTGCATAGATGTCAGAGCTAATGCTATCAATTCTCCAATGCTTGTCTAATGAGGAAAGGAGTGGATTATGTAGGTGGTATTCTTGTCATCTATGTAATAGTTTGTTGGTTTGCTGTAATGTACTTGTGTTACCTTTTTCTAATGTAAATTTGGCAGCTCTATTGAAGTTATTTATAACTTATGATAAATAGAATGTGATGAGTGTTCTGTTTTGCTTCATTTGGAGTTGTGTATATTACTATATTTGTCTCATAAAAGGTATATACTATAATTTCAACAAGAGTCATTGATGCGTTGATCTCTTTGCCAGTTCTCTATACACTATACATTATCTTCCATTCCTCTGCATTTTCACTACACTTTTCTATAACCTGTTTCTTCTTTGCTTCTACTAGTACTCCGCAACTTTAGCATGAGTAATGCACAGAATAAAACTAAAATTTATAGTAAGTAACTAATATGAATATATATATATATATATTATTTAAATTTATGATAAGCACTTTATATTGTGATGTAATGTTAATTTTAATCATTGAAAATTTTTAAAAAATAATATTAATATTAAATTTTAAAAACGAAAAATGAAAATGATATATATATCAGCAGATGCAAGTGATATTTTTAAAGATAAGATGTTGGGGAAAAAATAGAAAGAATATGCTATTAACAAGTGAATATTGATTAAAAAGAAACATTATTTTCTATCGTATTTTTATTATTAAAATCAAGCCTCTCCGACCACAGACAATCCTAAAATTCGTGTTATAAAACATGCTAATTCCTTGGTTCTAATTCTCTTGACCGATATGGCATGTGACAGAAAATTGTTAAACTTGTTTTTATTAAAATGATTTTGTCAAAATTTTTCTATAAATATGTAAGTATGTATTGCATAAAATAAATATCAGCAACGAAAAACTAAGAAAAATAAAAATAGTCTAATTATATCTTTTTCTCCAAAAATTATGATTTTATGATTAAAACTCAATTTTTTTCACAAATATTGACTCTAGTATTTCATAATCTCACAAATATTATCCTTTATATAAATAAATTATCATAATTAAGATATTTTGTGATATTTATTTTTAATTATATATATATAATTTTTTTTTTATTTTGCTGAGATGATAAAATTTTGTGAACAAAATCTGCAAAAAGAATTTTGGCAAACAAAAATGATGAAATTATAAAATTTTGGGGGCAAAAAGTGACATTAACTGAGAAGTAATATAACTCTTATCTTGTGTGGTAGTGTAGTTGGGAGGGTGAGTGAGGCTGAGTATGAGCAAAGTGTGTGAGTGGATGAGTGAGAGAGGAAGAAGTAGAAGAAGAAGAAGAAGAAGCACTTGATTTCATTTGATTGTGATGAATCTTAGAAAACTAAGATGGGTTATGGATGGAGGAGGGTTTTGGGATTTGGACATGTCAACTCCTCAAACCCTTGATGGTTTGGCATGTCCTGTCCCTGGTGACCCTCTTCCATTGTCTCTCTCAAGAGGGACTAAGCTTTCAAGAACAAGACAACTCCAATTCATGCACCTTTTCATGCATTCCCCTCTTATTCCATCCTATGCCAAAACTCATGGCCTCACTCTCCACCGTCTCCTCACACTCCCCTTTTCTGATAATTGGTACCATACCTTCAATTCTCCTCCAAAGTTTCAATCTTGTTATGTGTTTTTTACCTTTTTGTTTGTGGGCTTGTCTGAATTTGGAATGAATGGATATTTTATGTTTGATGTAGGAAATAGGAAATATATTTTTTTTTTTGGGAATGTTCTGTTGCATTGTAGTTTGTATTAGATGGTATCCATGGTTTCAAATTGTAGTTACAATGTTGTTTGGTTGTGTTACTTTCTTGATATTGCGGGAAATAGTGGACAAATGTGTCTCATGTGGCCACAATTGTGATTGCAGAGACCCCAAATTCCTTGGTTTTGTTGTATTCCTTGATATTGCAAGAAATTGTGGTTGCAGAGACCCCAAAAACCTTAATGTAGTTGATGCGAAGACAAAGGCTTTCACAGGGAACCCAAAAACTTTGATTTTACAGCTAAAAGCATGGTAGCAGATTTTTTTTTTGCTGTGGAAAGTTATACAACAGGGTTGGATACAGTTAGGTTGCTGTTGTGGAATTTGCTCTCCATTACAGTGTGTGTGGATGGATTAGTCATTAGTTCATTAAGGGTGAATCCTTAGGGCCATTTGAAGGGAGAAACATTTTTGAATTTTCATTTTTAATAACGAAAATGTCACTTCTTTTTTTATTTTTTTCTATATTTCCTGTTTTTAAAAGTTTGTATAGGAAACAGTAAAAACAACTTTTTATTGTCTTGTTTTCTGTAAATAAAATTAAAAATAGAAAAGGAAATCAGAAAATGTTATCTTGGACCTAACAGTTAGTTATTAACTGAATTGATAATTGTTTCTGTTGCCGTCATTAATGGTGAAAATTACTGGATGTGTTTTCATTAAAATTGAATCATGTCTGTCAATTCTTGTGTAGTTTATAGTGGCTGATATGAAATTTCTGCAGGTTTGTATTTTTACTGGGTCAGTTCAATTTGCAGAGGTTTGTTTCCTCTGTTAAGAGCAGTGAGGAGAAGCCAAAGGGGCTTTCCTCTTGGTTGAAAACCTTTGGGAGACATCTGCAGCAGAAGTCCTTGTATGCCCTTGGCTTCTCTTCAGAGTTCCAGTTAGGGCAGGATGATACTTTACTTTTTGGCTTAGAAGATGCATTTGACAATACCAAAAAGCCTCGTGGGAAGGCAGTCTTTCATCATACGGTAATCATTTAAATATATACTCTTATGCATTTCTAAGTGTTTTTATATTGATGATTTTAAATACGTAATGCAAACTATCGTTCTAGAATTCAATAGCAGTGGTGTTGGATGGGTTGCTACCTGTTAAATGTGCCCTTCTGTTGCTTGTACTTTAATGTTCTGCTGAAGTCAGTAAGAATTTGTTTATTTATTGTGAATTGCTGTATTTGGGGATGAAGTTTGCACCCGGAAGGTGACTCTTGCAATTTCAGTTGATTAAATCCTACACTGGCTATCAACCTGATCATGGATGTAAATCAACTATCTACTTTCTTTTTTTCTGTGGTCACTTTCTGATATGAATTAAACTAGATTTGGTTTTCTTACTAATACAAATATTTGTTGATGAGTGGTTGTAGTTTCCACATCATGATCTAAGACTGGAGGCACTTTATCCTGGTCTTTTTGTTGATAAGACTGGTAATTACTGGGAAGTACCATTGTCAATGGCAATTGATCTAGCTTCTGTGACTACTATTGACTCGTCCACTGCTTATCATTTATCTGCGCATTACACTTCAGGGTCACCCAAGCAGTTTGAAAATATTCAAAATCAAAATGATAGAGTGCCACCTACTCTACTTCCTGGCTTGGCCTTCAAAAGTGCCTTTGCTTACAAGAAGAAACTTGATATTTGGAGAAGTGAAGCTAAGAAGTTGAAATTGGTGAAACCGCATGACATGTTTCTTTCAAATCCTCACGTGTCTGCCTCAGGGATTATTGGTAAATTTTCTCCTTGTTTGTAACATTTTTTGCCAACAATTTCTAGGGTCCAGATTAAAAGGATGCATGGCTGTGATCTTTAGATACTACACATTTGCTCAGCGAAGAAATGAGGAAACTTCAGATATTTTCTTAACATTTCAAATGCTTGTTTCTGTTATTAGATGGAAAGGATTTGGGAGCATTTGGGGTGCATGACTTGAGGCAGTGGGTATTAACAATAGAGTAGTAACTAAATCAAATACATTTGCACTGATCTTGAGTATCTTTGTCCCCGAGCATTTCCATGTTACTTGAAGCTGTGGATGCTTTTAGAGTATGCTTATTATTTCCTTGAATTCTTTCATGATAAGGTGCTGCTGCAACCACTGCTTTTGGGGATAATTCGGCAAGAGCACAAGTAGAAGATGGTAGTCCGGGATTTTTTATCCAAGCTTCTGGAATTAAATCTTCCTTTCTAGCAGATTTATTTGCATCTGTTTCATTTACAGCCCAATATGGAAACTTCCAAAGGGATTTTCTAGATCTTACCCTATTTCAGGCCCGGCTGGATGTGCCTTCTGGTTTCAAATTTCTTTCTGGTGCAATTGGTCTAACACAAGATCTTCTTAATTCTCAAAAGCCCAGCATGGATGTTGTTCAGGCAATTTTACCCGATGCTACATTATCACTGCAGCAGCAGGTACCCCTCCAATTCTTTCACAAATTTGCCTGATGTTCAGTGTTTTAAAAGTTTTGTTGATTAGTGCTTCATCTTGAAAAAACATTATGGCTTTGTTTGGATAAACTTCTCCATTAACACTTATAAGAGAAGAATATACAAAATAGCTTCTATAGAAGTTGAAATGCATGAGTTGATCTTAACTAATGAGAGAAGTTTAATTTTATCTTATTTTCTTTTCCTATAAGTGCTTAGGAAGAACTTTATCCAAACAGAACATTTTTCTTTGTAAATAAGTTACTGAAGAGACTTGTTCTTATTTGGTTTGATTGCATTTTCTACCCTCCAAACTTTCAAGGTCTTGCAATTTGTGCCTCTTAAGTTTCATAATCTTGTGAATTTCGCCCTTGCAAAAGAAAACCACCACATTTAAAGAGAAAACTGTCACAAAATATCTTAATTGTGACAGTTTTTCTGTAGGGGAAAAAATCGCAAGATTATGAAACTTCGGGGACAAAAATTCACTAATATTTTTTGGGGCATAAATTGAAATATTGTGAAAGCTTGGGGCCAGAAAGTGCAATTAAGCCTTCTTATTTATACTTGTTTGTTCATGAGTGAAAGTATGTTATGATTATTAAAAAATATCAAATATCTTAATTTGATTTCGCCACCCCACCTCTTGTGGTCTCGCCCTCGGCCTCAATCTATCCCTTGCTCTGGAAAATTTTCAAGCATTTGGTTCTTAATGTTGTTGAAATATTAACCAAGACATTTTATGTCTATCTTGCAGATTGTTGGTCCCGTCAGTTTTAGAGTTGATTCAGGAATTACAGTTGATCTGAAGAACCCTGATTGGCCTATACATGCACAGGAACCTGTATTTGCTTTGGAATATGCATTACAAGTACTTGGTTCAGCAAAAGCAGTAGCATGGTATTGCCCCAAACGCCAAGAGTTTATGGCAGAACTTCGTTTCTATGAGACATAACACCTACCTCAATAGGCACTGTAGAAATATCTTTTGTTCCTTAAATTTTAAAAGCAAACTGGTAAAAGTTACATTAATTATTTAATTTTCATGCTTCCCTATGTTATCAAATGTCAATAGATTGTGTGTCACTATCTCTATTGGAATTGTAGTCGTGGAAATGGAAATAAGTGTAATGGTAGAAAAGAACTGTCAAATTTCACTAAATACCTGGATGAGGATTACCAATGAAAACATTTTGTATGAAGTTTTTTTTTACAAAATTACTGTGGAATTCTTCTATTCCTCATTTTGCTGGGCATCATATTCACCTAGGAAGTGATGTCAATATTGTTTATTGGTTTAATTACTCATTCATTTAGTCCTTAAGCTACATAAACTTCATCTTTTACTTTTTATACTCATTTTAGTTTTTACACTTAAAAATCATTTTAGTCTCTATGCCTCTATTTTTAGTTTTGTTTTGATTCTTATATAAACACTGTAGTGTAGTTATAACACCGATTTTAAAGACACTAACTAGAAATGGTAGTACAAGAATCAAAACAGACACTAACATTAAAGTAAACAAGCTAATTAGATACGGTAGGTTTTGATAGGATGATCATGATGATAGTTTTTTTAATGAAATTTTATATTCTTTACTATTTTTATTGAAGCAATTGTTATTCATAAAAACCACAACAAAAACCGAAACATGTGTCCCTTTGACTTACAATACATAGTTTGTAACGTGGCTTGCAAGAGTTCAGTAAACCAAAACCTTCAGTCTCCAAATATATGAGAAAAAGATAACGTTCAATATTATCAAATTCAATACATAGTGTCCACAGGTGCCATGTAATGTGTGCATCACATCACATCAAATGTTCAAAAAAAACAACACTTGGTTATTGATTATTGGCATTCGGTTTGAACTTATCGCCAAGATATTGACAGATTTTGGATATAATTCAAAGTTGGAATAGGGGCATATCATTGCAAAATTGTATCATAGTGACTGTTTTAAATATAATTCAAAGTTGGAATAGAGGTTTTAAGCTAAATACCCTATCATTAAAAATTAAATATAATCATAAATTAAACAATTTTACTAAAAAAAAGTTTAAATATTCATTTGATTCTTATAATTTTACACGATTATATAATTATTCTTTATTATTTATAGTCTAAGTGATTTTTTAATTACTCTAACTTAAAAGTGATATCCTTAATTTCTATAATTTATATTTTATTTATTTTTATTTTTTCTATATAATGATTAAATATTTCATCTAATTAATTAACGTCACGTTATTAACATATTTGTTTCATAATTTAGGACCGTAGAAACTAAAAAAAGTTATAGTGTAAACTACATAACTAAAAAATGTTGCTAGAGATTAAAAAAATAAACTAAATGAGTGATGTATTAAAAAAAATTATGAAGTGGTAGTGATTTATGTATATGTGAAAGTAATCCATGTGTTTAGTCTGCATTTTACATCAGGGATGTCTATATCACAGTGCAAAAGTGGCAAAGATTGGGTTGAATTAATTAAAATCAAATGATTGGAGTGATGCATACATAAAGTCATAAGTATATCAAATACACACGTAAATCATATTTTTTTCATACCAGTAATACAATAAAATTAAACTCTTAAAAAGTCTGCATTATAGAAAATTTGTTTCTAATAATACATGGTGCTGTCATATTAATTTAAAAACTACAAGAAAATTCATAAGAAATTTAGTTATTTTATTTAAATCTTTATATGAAGTCACTTACTATCTTGTCCTTCAAATGTATATTAGTAATATTATTTAATTCATACATGTTTTTGAATCTTTTACAAATATGATTGACAAATTACATTTTTAGAAATTTATTTAAAACTTTATTATTTAGAATAACAATATAAGAACAGTGTATATTTCTAGTACTAAAATAATATTCATTTATATATATACACTTTAAGAAAAAAGAAAAAAAAAAAAAAAGGGTAAGAGAATGTATCGGTAGTAGCAGACAAAATAAGAATGATTCACTTACCACAATGTGGCATGCCACGTGATATAAGTATATGTTGTTTTGTGTTTCTTCTCCCATCTTTGTTTCATTTCAAGATTTGCAAGAACAAATACAAAACTGTGACTTCACCATCTTCCTCATAAATCCATTGGATTGTACTTGAACAGAACATTCATTCAATTTGCAAATAGTGATGACGACAAGTACCCAAGCCTATGGTGAACGATGGTATTGGGACAACCGTTACTCGAATGAACCTGGTCCCTTTGATTGGTACCAAAAGTACCTCACTTTGGCTCCTGTCATCACCCTCTATGTCCCTCTTAACCAACCTGTTCTTATTGTTGGTTGTGGCAACTCAGGCACGTTCTACACTTCATACCCATCTTTCTCTTTTTTCATTTCTTTTCAGATCTCATTCATGGGTACTTACCCTTTTCTTTTGATTCTGTAAAAATCAGATTTTTATGTTTTTTTGGTTTTGGTTTTGCTGGTGGTCTTTTATAAAAAAAATTGATTTTTTTGGTGTTTGCAGCTTTCAGCGAAGGCATGGCGGTTGAAGGCGGTTACACAAATGTTGTCAACATTGATATATCTTCTGTTGTCATTGAAGCTATGCAAAACAAATATCGAGATCTTCCTCAATTGAAATGTATCCTTTCTTTGTCTTTCTGTTTTTTATTTATTTATTTTTTTTTTTTATCAGTGATTAGTTGGTAATGTTAGTTTATTTAGTATCCGAATTTCGAATATGTGAATGTTCCCTTCTCTTTTCTTTAGGATCTCTTCCCTCACCAATAGATTAATCTTATAATTTCAAGTTATCGGATACCATTTATCATCATCAACGATCAGAAATCATCTTGAGGATGAATTTTTAGTTATTAATAATGTTAATAAACTTATCGAACATGATATTCTGTAATTGGGCAATGGTTTGTCAATGCATTTTAATTAATTCTTCGTAAAAATGTGAACTTTGTAGATTTTAACTTTGAGATGGTAATGACAATGTTGAGGGTGAAGTATCTTTAATAATTAGGCAGATATGAATATGGATGCCAGAGACATGAATGAGTTTCAATCAGAGTCTTTTGGTGCTGTTATTGATAAAGGTGTGCTTACTTTTTTATTCATTTGTTTTTTTTAAACTTGTTGTATAACAATCAGTGCCTATTGACCGTGAACTTTGCTGATACGGTTTGATTTCTTTTTTCAGGGACACTTGACTCTATCTTGGTGAGTGTAGTAGTGATTACAATGCTCATTGAAATGATAGTATGTTTGACAAGTCTTATATAGTTTGCTTGGTGCATGTTTTTGTGTGTAGTGTGGAAATAATTCAAGGCAAAATGCTACGAAAATGCTTGAGGAAATTTGGAGGTATAATAAAACCATGAACAAAAATCTATTTATTCTTGATCTGTTCACCATTATTGAAGCAGTTGATGACACACTATAGGGTCCTCAAGGATAAAGGAGTCTATGTTCTGGTAATTTCACCTCTTTTATTAAGCCTCAATCTGCATTCAGATTTTCTCTCCAATGGATAAAATTTGTCTTTGCATTTCACCTTATCAACCTTGAATGCTTGTAAAAACTGCAGGTGACATATGGAGCTCCACTATATCGCCTACGTTTGCTACAAGAGTCATGCTCATGGACAATAAAACTCCATGTGATAGGTTGGCTTTAATGTTTATGTCAATGTCATTTTGTATTCCAAGTTTTATGAACCTGTTACACTCTTTATGTTCTATATCTCTCTCTCAGATGTGTTTAGTGTTTGCAGTCCTCTAGTTTTGTCAGTTCTGTCATTACTTAAGTAATTTACAAGTCCCAAATAACATTAAAGTTGGAATAAACCCAGGCCTTATTTAAATAAACTTTTCAATAAGCACTTGAAGGAGAAGAAATAAAATGGTAAAATGAATTAAGTTTCTTTAAAGTTACTTTATGCATAAACTATTTTATAGTGACTGTCTCATTTACTTACGACAAAACTTGATTTTAACTTTTGTATAAGCTAATTTCAACTTATGAAGGAGAAGCTTAATTCATTTATTTTCATCTGTTGTAACTTCTTATTAATAAAATTTATCCAAACAGACCCCTAAGATCCACATGAGTAATACTTGTAAACTAAAATGCATTATTGTAGTCATTTGGCTTTCGATATGAAACAAATGCTTTTTTAATCTTTCCCCCTCAAAGCATCCTATTCAACTGTTCCTTAATATATTGCTAATTTGGTACTGTTGAATAAAGTATATATGCATTTTTAGCCTTATGCATTCAAAATTTGAGTGTAAATTAAGCCCTACTCTATAACTATAACCACTGTCATGGTACATGCAGAGAAACTTGCATCAGAAGAGAAATCTGAACAAGCAACATGGGAGCTGACAAAACCTGTTCCCCTAAATGATGATGGAAGCTCTGTGGAGGAAGCCCTGGGACAGAATCCTGATGTCCATTATATATATATTTGTACTAAGGTAATCAAATGATTCATTGAACCTACAATTGTTACATGTCCTTGTTCACACACCACTTTCTTGGAATAAGTAATCTTCATGCTTTGATATTCACACTTGTGAGTGTAGCTTTTATGCACCCTTTGCCCGTTTGGACTAATCATTTTTGTTATAATGCTTTTGCCAGGAAATTCCTGCTAACTCAAACACAAATGCATGATGGGGCTGTTTAGAGAGGGAAGAATGCATTTTCACTCTCCACAAGTTCATGTTACTACTCTTACTGTAGTTGATCTTAGAACTTGTAGTTTTAAATCTAAAGTCAAGAAGCTGTTTTGTTTTTTTTTTTGCCATGGTGCGGATTATTATTTACTCTGTGTGATCTAAAAGACAGCAGCATTCCTTTAATTTCAAATTTGATTGATTCCATGACTTTTCTGTTAACTAAACCATTTCTATATGAGTGTTCAAATTTATCTTTCTTCTAAATTCTAAAGAATTTTGTAGATGATTATCATCTTATTGTATTTATGTAGCCAATTTCCCAAATCTTTAGTAGTATCTTTTGGTTCCTTGAGCAAACACACAAGTGAACTCAATACCACTTTTAACCAAAAATCTTAAGGCATAGAAGTTGGGTTTGTGTGTGATATGTATCACAATTCCAATAGGTCATATTCATGAGACATGGCACTTGACATCCACATTGTTGCTTGAGCCAATCATCATGTTGAACTATTAATTTTGATATCAATTATTGAGAATCCAAGACAGGTGTTTAAATAAGAGATCTTGGATAATGAATCCATGAGCAAATACACAAGTAACATCACTTTCAATCCAAAATTCAACTTATTATTGTTCCACTTTTTAGATAATTTTGATTTTTCTTATACCGGCTTAAGTTTATTAAATTTATTAGATGGAAATACCCTTATACAATATTTAATCATTGTTTCATTCACATCAGCGTAAATATTCACTAATCTAAACATCGAAATACATTACATATACACGTATGAGTTTATGTATGTCGTTTTTAATTATTCTTGATTTCTTTTAGAACAATTTCTTGAATTAAAATTTTAAAGTGAAGATAAAAATTGTTTATTAAAAAGATTAACTACTACAAAATTAAATATATAGATAAAGCGAAAAGACTTATTTAAGATAGTCAAGAAAAATGAACTAAATTTAAATCAAAATAAAGTAAAAGATATTATTACAAAATATAATTGATTTTTGAACTAATCTATTTTAAGAAACAATTATCATCTTTATTTTGAAATTTAATTTCAATAATTTGTTTAAAAATTGACTAACAATTAAAAATGACTTCTGATTGTCAAGGAAACATTCACAATTAAGTAGATATTTGTATTAATAAAAGGATATATTAAAATATATATTTTATTTTCAGTAAAATTATATGCTAAATAACATTTTAAACACTTCTTGATATATATATGTATATATTATATTTATAATTATAAAAAATCATATTATGATATTAAGTCATTTTTAATCATTGTCACTTTCTTTTAATAATTAGGTCAATTGTCTTTCACCTATCTCAAATTACTCCTTTATTTTTACTCTAAAAAAAAATAAAATTACTCTTTTTTCAATTTGTCTGTATAGTCAATTTATTAACATCTAATCTCATCTAGTAAATAACTGTCATCTTTATTTTAAAATTTTGCTTCAATATATATATAATCTTTTATATTTAATTTTTGTGTAGGTTGTGGAGCCTAGATTGAAATGGTAGTTACCACCCATTGAACCTATATTGGCTGACATATCCAACTCCCTCATTGCAAGACTGTTGTCATTCATGTCAATCATGAATCCAACAGATCTGCAAATTAGGTACCAAATTTAGGTGCAGGACCACTCTAGTCTCTACACTCTTTCCCATAAATTTTTAGATTGCATTATGTGCATTTTTTATACATAAAAAAAGTAGAGTGAGTAGTATTCTAGACTCAGAATCTATACCATTCACTATTTGATGTTGCTTATATAACACATAAACACCATCATTCAAGTTTATTCGACACATGTTTGGCAGAAAGCATGGTATAGCAAAAAAATGTAAAGATTCATTCTTCCCCTTTTCACATTCGTTTTTATTTAATATAATAGTTATTTTATCTTTTGGATGGTTTTTGTTTTTCCTAATTATTTAATGTCTTTTAATATTTTACTCTTTTATTTTTATTAATTTATAATAGTAATACTTATTATGAAAATAGTACAATAAAAAATATTTCAAATGTTAACTCTTTATTTTATTTTTTATTTTCAGCTTAAATTTATTATTTAATTAATTTAAATTTCATTTTATCATTTTATATATTAATTATCATTTTCATTTTAACTATTATAGTTGATTATAACCAAAAAGATAATATAAATAAAAATTATCTTTGTTAACCTACCAATAAAAATGTTAAATTTTATATAGGTTATTAAATATTTTATATGAATTACGTGATCTAAATATTTTTCAATAATATTAGTATTTGTTATGAAGTTAATTTTTGAAATAATAAATATTTAATATCAAAATTAAAATATAATCATAAATTTAAATTATAAAAGAATTAATTAAAACTAATATTAAATATCTATTATATTTTAAATTATTTTTATTTTAAATTTAGTCAATTTTTATCTTTAAAAAAGATAAGTTTCCATGAAAAGATATTATTCCAAAAATGAAATATAAAATTTTATACAAATCTTTTAATTTATCATAATATCTTTTAGTATATGATGTTGATTTATTTGAATTATATAATTTATAATTTCTACATATTTTATAATAATTTAACTATACATGTTAAATTAAACCTGTGTGCATGGCGTGTTTAGGGTATTAAACGGTGCTATTAAAAGGTGTGTTTACTAAATAAGACTAATTAGGAATGGAGTTTGACGGAATGCAAATCCAAAAAATGTGAATGCCATGAATTGTTCCTAACAGGTTTGGTTTCCAAAGATCGTGTCCAGAGAAAGAGAGAGTGAGAGTGTGTGTCAGTGTATGTGAGAGAGAGAGAGAGAGAGAGTGAGTGAGAGAGTGTGTGTAAGAGAGAGAGAGTGTGAGTGTGTGATGGGAGAAGAAGAACAAGAGTGCCAAGTTGGGTCAAAGGAATCTGTTCCTGTTCGAGTTTATGCTGACGGAATTTATGATCTCTTTCATTTCGGCCATGCCCGTTCTCTTGAACAAGCCAAAAAACTGTAATCATCAATCACCCTTCAATTTTCTCCTATTTTTTCCTATACCCATTTTCCTTTACTTCATTTTTCATTTCAAAAGAATACATTTTTAGGATTTTCACTTCAACCCCATCTTTTGTTGTTTTTGGGTTGGTTATATTCATTGACTAAATTTGATTTCCACTGTACTAACCCCCAATTTGGTTAATTTCTCACTTCAAAACAGGGTTTTGTGTCATGCTAAATTTGTAGTCTTTTTTGGTTTTTTAAACTTAGTTGTTGTTTTAAGGAACTTGTTCATGATTCAATCCTTTGGTTTTTTCTCAATTGAAGGTTTCCAAACACTTATCTCCTTGTTGGATGCTGCAATGATGAGACCACTCATAAGTATAAGGGCAAAACTGTTATGACTGAGAAGGAACGCTATGAGTCTCTTCGCCACTGCAGGTTTTTTCTTTCTCCGTTCATTTTTGGGCTTTCAATTTTGACTTATTGTCTCATATGTTGCAACTTTTTCGAGAAAGCTTGTATCTTATTAAAGAATTAAGAGTGAATAGTACATACACTGACACTATGGATCACTGTCAACCAATAAGAAATAGTCACATGTAGTAATTTTGTTGACTTTTTTTACAGTAACTACCTTGATAGTCATTGTTATTATGATTTTTAATTGATTGATACATTGATAGTGTGAAAGCTTTTTATTTAAATTTAAGGATTATTATAGTTGCTTCAGGTCAGGTTTTGAGTGAGTATAGCTTGATGGCTTGTGTTGCGTTTGAAATTTACTTGCCCTTTCTTTCACTACACTGTGTTGGGAAACTGATTGTAGGTTTCTGACCATAATATGTTTGTTGACTATTTTCCAGTGTAGTCTGATGAATGGTGAGATTGGAACTGTGAAAGTATACATACGAGATTATAGTTATGATTTTAGAGTACAGACGAGTCATGGATGTCATTTTTTGTTTCAATTGTTAAAATTAATGTTTGTGGACTCAGATGACTGGCTAACTGAGTACAATCACAGTCGCGACAATTTGTAATTTTGAAGCTGTTTTTGGTGCCTTGTAGCTGTAGAAATTTATGTTAGTTTTTTCACATCCTGTTGCTGAGAATTTTTAGTTTGTTGCATTTTGTAACTGATTTCAGAGCCTAAGGGTTTTCTGCACTGATTTGATCAAATTATTGGCTTTTGTCAACCTTATTTTATTTATATATGGCTGTGGAAGTGTGTTATTGTTTCATGTAGTTATTCTTTGATAGATGGGTTTTACTTCCAATACATTTTATGTTGAAATAGTTAGCTTCATTCTTGATAAGTTTTACAGGTTTTTTTTTTTTTTTTTTGTTTGCTTTTGTTGTCTCCAAAAATCTAACTAGCAGTTGAAAACTTGCAAAGAAAATTTATAAATTCAGTCCATTGTTTGGCTCACTTAAATTGGATTTGAATTCCTGATTACAGTATATTGGACCTTTGCATTTTCAGTTCAATTAACTGCTTTCACTATGGTATTAGAGTGTGTGAAGCATTTGAATTGTACTTGCTCCAGGTGGGTTGACGAAGTTATTCCAGATGCACCATGGGTAATCACACAGGAGTTCCTTGACAAGCATCAAATCGACTATGTGGCACATGATAGTCTTCCGTAAGGTTAACCAGCCCCAGGCTTGCTGCTTTTCTTTGTATTTGATCAGGGTTTAAAATGTGACATCTTGATTAAAATTTATAAACATCAGAATAGAATAACTTGACACAATGGATGTGCAGACATTCGTAGTTGAGCTGGTTCTTGCAAGCTGTGAGTTGAAAAGTTTAGGGTTCTTAAGTAGGAAGCACGGATATAATACATGACATTGATATGAGACTCTGAGAAAGGAAAAAGAGATGTTCGTTTCTATTTAAAAGGAAAAAAAGGTTTATATAAAATAGGAAAAGTGACTCTCATGAGCAATCAGAAAAAATGAATCCCATTAGGTTTTTCAGTTTTCTAGTTGCTTGTGGGGATCATTTTTCACTTTGTTTATAGCCCTTTTTGGTTCAAATATTAGTTGGGTTTTATAGTTTTCATGTAGGCAAATCTTATAGGACTGGTTTCAAGTCTTGAATCAGTCAAAAAGGGTTCAAAATTGTGTCCCAAATCTAAAATGATCATGGCTTTGGAAAGACAAGATTTACTTAAATTTGAAAGGTAAAGGACCAAAATGGAATCTCGTAAAAAAATATAGGAACAAAATGAACTTTCAAAATAAGATAAAGGACCAAAAGTATATTTTAGCCTATATTAAATAAATATGATTATATTTATATATTTCTTGTATTTTATAAATTCATTTTTCTTGATATCTTTATTTTCTTCATATAATGGACATTTATATTGGTTTGTCATCATTATCACATTTTTACTAGTCTTTAATCTTTTGCATTTATTAAAAAAGCATAATTGTAGTCAAATTTAAATATAAATGTTAGAATTTGAATTAAAAATGTTATAATTCAAATTAATTCATCTCCATTCAAAGAAACAAATATATAAGAAGTTAGAATATGAGACACCCTCGTTCTGACATGGAGGCAGCTGTTACTTCACATATTTCTATCTGGTATGGATGCAAGACAATTACATTGCCAATTTTGAAGTATCTATGTATTAGTGTTTTCGTTATTACACTTGTTATTGTTTACACTGTTCTTCTTGTTACTGTAATGTTCTTATTATTGTTGTTGTTATTATATTATCATTATTATTATTTTCACTTGGTTGTTTTCTATTCGATCTGAATGATACTGTTCTCCTTGCATTATAACCCTGAAGTTTATTTTGACTAATACCATTTTCACCAAGTTCTTATATGTTATTACTTCCTTATTCTATTACCATAGTTATGCTGATGCAAGTGGAGCTGGAAAGGATGTGTATGAATACGTAAGTTCAAATGATAGACCTATGTTCTAATTTAGCTTCAAAATAATTTAATTTAATGTCCTTTCTTCCTCTCTCTGGTAGCATTCACTTTTATTTCTCCGAGTATATGCTGATTTGACCTGTGGCTTTTTGCATTTTGTTTAATTTTTTCATTAGTCTTGTCTTACTCCTTTAAGCATGTCATTCTGTATCAAGTTAAGACTATTTGTAACCATCTCAAAATTTTCAGCTGCCATTTATGATCTTATGCCTTTTAATTTCTTATATAGGTTAAGTCTATTGGAAAATTTAAGGAAACAAAGCGAACTGAAGGAATTTCTACTTCTGATATCATAATGAGAATTATTAAAGATTATAATCAATATGTAATGCGTAATTTGGACCGTGGTTATACAAGAAAGGAGCTTGGTGTTAGCTATGTCAAGGTTTGTTCTTTTGCTTAGAATCTTTGTTTTGCTTCCTCTCAAAATTTTCGTTTTTCACTGATTGGTTTGATGGTTTCATTATTCGTTTGCTTTCTTGCTTTGTGGGGGAACTTATCTTTGTTAAAAATCACTTATTCACAGGAAAAGCGGCTGAGAATGAACATGGGACTTAAAAAATTGCAAGAGAGAGTGAAAAAACAGCAAGAGCAAGTGGGAAAGAAGGTAACAATGATCATGAAATATTGTATTAGCTATTAACATTTGCTTTGTGTTTGCATGGGTAACTGTTGATACAATTGTATTTTGGGAATTTACTTAGCTGTTTGTCTATATGTCTGAGGGTTTCTTGTTGCTAGTTTGGATTTAAAAGTTCATTTTAGTGAAGTGTATTATTGGATTGTTGGGTATTAGGAATTATTGAGAGGGACTGCGGTGGAAATTTTATTTACTTCTTGGAATGATTGAGGACTATGGTGGTTGTATACACATAAATTATATTTGTATATTGGAATTATCTCCCCTAGAGCAGCCACAACCGTTATCTAAGTGCCAATAATATAGGTATTAGCTGGAGTAGAAGCAATAACATTTGAGGGTTTCTTGGTCCGAACCTTGAGGAAAGTGGATCAAGTCGTGGACAAAGTGGAGGGATAATGAGTGAACCCAAAATTTGATCTTGATTGGTTGAGTGCATTGGGGGTAAACATTAAAAGGTCATCTTTTCCCACCAAGTGTAGTCAGCCTCGAGTACAGAGGAGGCTTTAGTAGTGAGGTGATTGATATGGATTCGTTTATTGGGAAGCAATATCATCATGGGAAACATTGTGAAATATTAGTATAGTTTCATATTTTATACATTGTTCAGATTAGATGTGTATGGTGAGAATTGAGAAAGTGAAAGGCTGAGAGCATATCCACCAACCATTGGTTTAAAGTAAAGCATTTTGTTAACATTACTTACTTTAAATCAAAGGTACATAGGCCATTACTTTCTTACTTTAAACACCTCTTCAATTTAGAAGAGTTAAATCTCATTGGACCACAGCAATCAACTATACATTATTGTCATTTTTTCTTGTCCCCTGCTGAAGGGGCAGTAAAAAATCTCACATTGTTGTTTAAGTATACTCCTTGTTCCTTACATCTTTTCCAATTCAATACATGATGTTGAACTTTACAGATCAAGACGGTGAGAAAAATTGCAGGAATGCACCCTAATGAATGGGTCGAAAATGCTGATCGGTTAGTTGCTGGATTTCTTGAGATGTTTGAAGAAGGCTTCCACAAAATGGTAGGATCTCTATTACCTCTCCAAAACAGATGACTAGTTTTTGCATGTGATTGTTGATCACTTGATCCCTAGTTACATATTTTGCATTCTAGATCTTCTGATGTACTAATCTGGTTGGTTTACTGAAATTGTAGGGAACAGCTATCAGAGATAGAATACAGGAACGATTAAGGGCACAGCAGCTGAAATCTCTTCTTTATGATGAGTGGGATGATGATGATGGATTCTATGGTGATGAATACCACACAGATTAAAGTGAGAAATAAACTTGTGTTTCTAGATTTCAAACCAATCTTATAAACTAAGCTATCCATCCTTTCTGTAACAAGGATTACTAGAATGACACTGGATGAGTCATACATATGCAAGATGCATGGTTTGTACATTATTTGCCTTTTGTACATAGTTTGATTTGTTATCTGTTTTCTTATTCAAAGAGTTTGTAACTTTGAGAGTAACCGGGTGGGGCAGGATTTCACTGAAAAGCTTTTGCCTTTTTCTTTTTCCCCCACGGTATGATTGGGGTTTCTTCGCAAGGAAGGAAATTATCACTTGAAAACTGTTATGTGATATGATATGAATAACATTTATTAAAAGCATTACTTTCTCAATGTTGTATGCGACCTGTTCCTTGTCTTGTCCGATTCTTGAAATATGGTAGCTTTGTTCATCCTTAGGTTTTTTTGATGTGAAATATGAAATGAAAATGTTTATTAGTTCGAATCTGTGATGCAAAAGATTTATGCAAAGCCAACTATCTTTGATTTCTGTTAAAAGTTAGTACACATGCAAGTCTGACTTAACACAACTTTTAATCATTTTCAATTTATCATAAAGAAACTACCTTTACTATATACTGAAATTAAAATATATAACTTTATGTAAACCATTCAAACCTTTTTGTCACCGTGTATTGATCATATTTATTATGATGTTCATCTCTCATTCTCTCTAATTGGATAGGAAAAAAGGAATTACTCAAAAATTATTGGCAAACTTCACCGGAAATTGGATCTGGTGTTTGTAGACATCATTCCGTTCGAATTGAATGTGTATGATGAATGTTAGACATGAAGTATATACTGTTTGTGTTCATCTAATTTTTCTTAGAAAGATTAAAAGAATTTTTTAAAGTATAAATGAAAATAAAAGCATTACATCTATTTGTGTACATATAACTTTAGATTTTTTGAAATAGTTAATTGGTAAATTATATGTGCAGTGTTTAAAGTCGCTATCAAATAAATTAACTGTATATAATTTTTTATATTTAAAAAAATTCAAATTTTGTAAACAATAAATAAAAGAGATACATGGTCAAGTGAAAAAAAAAATTAGAGTTCAAATCCTTACTACAGAGTTCAATTTTTGTTTCCACTTCACATATATAGCACAAAATAAGTGGTCGAGTTTACATTTGACTTATTAGAGATATAAACATTCACGTATCTTACTAGAAAATGAGTCCAAATGCATAAATATCCCAATCTTAATTAAAATTCACTTAATAGAATAAAGAAAAATAGTAAACTTAAATAATTGTTTACACTTATTTTAGTTCCTAAATTAAGAACTAGAATAAAAATAAATAATAACATTCAAGAATAAAATAATAAATAATAAATTTTAAAGATTAAATAATAAATATATTACATTTTTAATAATTACTTCACTATTTTTTATTTTTTAAAAATTAAATTATCTCATTTTATGAGATGCTTTTTGGGATTGCTTTGAAGCGCATAAACAAAAAGGAAGATAGTGGATTATCAACCAAGCAATATCCAATGTCCTTACCATACCCCACCAATTTCTCAACACTCAACACTCATCAATTACCAATTCCATCACTCATTCAAATAATTCAACACAACACAACACAACACAACATATACATAATACATTCCCTAAGTCTTAGTGATTAATTGTTACGTATCCTATCTATGTGTTGTTTATGTCCTCAAAAATATAATGATGGCTGAAACTCACTCTCAAACTCCCTTATTTGCACCTAGTATTAGCCCCACCACAAGCAAACCATGCAACCCTCAAGAGCACACCACCAATTTGATGGTTCTTTTAGCGGCAATAGTGTGTGCCTTTCTATGTGCTCTTGGTCTCAACACAATGTTGCAATGTGTGTTCCAATGTGCCAATCGTGTACTCACTGAACCTCTTCAATGGATTGCATCAAGGAGGCTCAATTCTGGCCTCAAGAAGAAGGAAATGGTGACTTTGCCAACTTCAACTTATACCAATTCTCATGGCTCTCCTAATTCTTCCGTCTCTAATTGTGCCATTTGCTTAATGGATTTCAATGATGGGGACAGAATAAGGTTCCTACCAAATTGCAACCACCGTTTTCATGTTGATTGCATTGATCAATGGTTGCTTTCTCATTCTTCTTGTCCTACTTGTAGGAACTTGGTCAAGTCTAGTAATTCAGTACACTCCTTGTTGCATGTTGTTGTGTCTTAGTTTGATTAATTAATTCTAGCTTGTCTCTCGTATTTATGCATATTTTTGGTATTGCAAGAAGACATCTATGTGTAATGGAGAAATGTTTGATGGCTAACAGCAGTATAAGTCAACCATCCAACAACCTCATAAAACATATACATATACTTTTATTAATGTTTTTTTTCTTTTTCAATTCTTCTTTCTTTGTAGTGTGAGTAGTTGGCTGGTTAACTTGTGTTGTTCTTGACCACAACATTTATTATATACAAAGTTAGTTCATGTTACATACTAGTCTACTCTTCTAAATTTATATATCACGAAAAACCTTTATTTATAAGATTTGAGTTTAATATATAACAATCACTTCTTCAGAAAAAATGCATTATATATATTTTTGTTATATTTTCATATTATAAATTCGTATTATCATTTACTCTTGCATTATGTCATGCAACAAATTTTGTTTCAGTTTTAATTTATTTTTTTAATTTTTTAAATTCATATTACCATTTTCAAGTTATATATAAAGTTAATAGAAAGAGATAATGTAATACTCTCAAATAAGATTTTTAAAACATAATATAATAAAAAAATAATTGACTTAATTACATTTTCTGTTATCAAATTTTCATAGTCGTAATTTGTACCAATTTTAAAGTTTCATAATCTTACCAATTTTGTTCGTATATAAAAAGAAATAGCCTCAACTAAAACATTTTATGATGGTTTCGTTTAAATCGTCACTATCAAAATAATTATGTGGTAGTTTTTTTCTTAAACTGTAGTTGTTTTTGAATGTGGGACAAAAAATGGAGGATGTAGAAGTTCATAATATTAGAAATTAATTAAATTTCACTTATAAATGACATCATCAAATTCATAATTCATATATCTTAATTCAGGATAATACGTTTGGGAAAGATTATTTTTTAAAATATTTAGCTTGTTTATAGGAAAAAAAATGTTCGAAAATATACCGTATCATTTAGAAAAATAACTCAAATTTGTAAATATTTTGTTTTAAAAAAAGCTGATATTTTCATATGAATAATTGAAATTTATGATTATTTTTGAACAGCATATTTTTTTCTTTCAGCTATTTTTACACTATTTTATCATGTAAAAGCTAACAAAATTAATTATTCTTAGATCACTTTTTATTAAACTTATCTACATAAAATTGATTTCGATCATACTTAATTATAATAATCTATTTTTTGACACGAAGTTAATTCATATATATCATAGTATTTAAACTGAGTAACAAATAATAATATCTACTCTTGTATGAAAATAATGATATCTATATTAACAACTATAATAAGAAATCAAATAAATATAACTAGTATAATTATCTATCACAATAAATTATGTTAGAATGTTTGTTATAAAATTGATCTAAACCGTGCAAACAATTAAATTAATCTAATAAAATACAATGGACGTAGCTAAAAAAACTACATTATTTTTGTTTGATTTAGTTCGTTTTTCGTATTCAGAATTAAATCGAAACAAATCAAAGTGCATATTGAACTTGTATTAATTTTTTTGTAAGTATTAATTTTTACTTATTACAAGCGGGTAAACTATCTAATTAATTAAATTATTCATTCAATTATGAGAAAAGACTATAGTTTTATCCATTAAATGAATATGACGTAAATAAATAACTTTATTCCTTCAATATAGAGTTAATCCTATATCCATGCGTGCATACAATAACAAAAGATTCTATTGTTATTGATTTAGATTTGATATTATTTTCAAAGTGATCCAAACTGAACCATAAAGTTCATTAATTTAAGATAGGTTTGATAACTTTTACCTCAAAACAAACTTAAACTGAGCCTCAGAAAATCTGTGTTTCTGAAGCTTGGAGTTAGAGTTGACGCTGAGAATAAGGTCATAGGTTCAATTTAAAATGTTAACTACAACATATGTGTAATCTTTATCAGTACTTAGGATAAGGGTGCAAGCAAGAAATTATCATCACCACATCTTGTTGAGATAGAAACAATGGATGAATCAAACAACCATTTTTCTTTTCTTTTCTTTTTCTATTTTCTTAAGTGAAATAGGAATCTTTTAATTAACCGATTATTCATTTTTTTTTCTACAGACATAAAAATAATCTTAAAAATTTTAGATCTCTAATGATTATATGCTTTTTTAGGTTAAATATATATATATATATATATATATATATATATATATATATATATTAAAAGTTGTGCACTTTTTATTTTGATCCTTTATATTTATAATATACATTATTTTTAATCTTTTAATATTTAGTGTGTTTAAAAGATAATAAAAGAGTTGTGAATGTATGATTTCAACACTTTTAATATTTTTTTTTTGTTTTCTCACTTAACAAATAAAAATCATCATAATTTTAAATTAATAATTTAGAATTTAAATTATAACATTATTAATAATTTAGAACTTAACAAGTTAAAATAATACATTTAAGAAAATAAAAGATTGAGATATAAATATTTTTTAAACTAAAAAATTGAAAACTAGCAACTTTCTTAAAAGAATAAAAATATCATTTAGTTTTTTTTTTTTATAAATACAAATAAAAATTAAACCTCAATTATTATAAAGACCCAATTATTGTCCCATGGGTGAAGCTTCTTTCTAAGTGCATATTCTCTTGATCTCTTCCGACATATTCAAGTGTGTGATAAAGCCACATTTGTCCCATCACATCACTTTCTGCGGATTAGAATTTCTTGTGCAACAACAAACAATAACTATGATTTAGAACTCAATTATGTTAAATACAATCATCATAAGCTGCCCCCTTAATGAATTTAAATGACCTAATGAGACATATGTAACTTTTAGTGATTTAATTACTAAATAGTGTATTTTAAAAAATTTAAATTGTATAAAATTTTGTATGACCTAATGAGACATGTAACTTTTGATTTTGTTGATAGTAATAATATTAAAAAATTAAATCATCTAAATATAATTTATATAATGTTTTTTTTTTGTAATTTATTCACAAATTTAGTTGAAAATTGACATTATATCTTTAAATTTTCAAATCTAATTTAAATTATAATTCTCATTATAATATTCAATTTATTGAATTAAAGTCCATGTCATCATCACCAACCTTCACTCCGATGTGATGAGCCTCATAATCTAAACCACTAATAATGTAATTGTATTTCATATATGTAGTTAAAAGTAAATTGTACCTTTAATTAAACTAGTTAAAGTAATAGCATTTATGCAAAAGTAAACTATCAACACAATACTTTTTTACAATATTTTCTATAACAATGTTATATTTTCTATAACAATGTTATCCTTTTCTCTATCTTTATCTACTATATAACTATTTTATCTTATAATTTCTCTTATCTTTTGATCTCTCTCTTGGCATATGTACACATGCAATATTTGGTAAAACTATGATCTTATGTGTGTCTCTTATGCTCAAACTGTGATTTCTCATTAATTAGTGGCTCTAATTAATTTACTTGTCTCTCAAACTTTGACCTTTCTTAGTGTCTTTCACCCATAACATATATTGTACTAAAGATAAGGGCATGAGATTCGAAGGGATACAAAACTTTGGTGGCACACCTAAGCCATGTTGATAAAGATATTTCATAAGTGCATTTTGTGGTAAACTCTTGTAAAAGACTACTAAAACAAAAATATTAAAAATAAACTTTATTTCTTTAATAACTAAATTCTTAAGTTATATTTTATAGACTCGTCTAAGAAGAAGTCCTATTTCCTACAGTCGTCTGAGAAAAAGTTATAGTAGTAATTAATAATATTTTTTCGTACGTATTATCATTATAATAATAATTTAATAAATAAAAATTACTTTTTATACAAAAAGTACGTAATATAATCATAGGAATTAAACAAATCTATCCTTAAAACAAAATGGACCATGGTAAACGTAGACCATCCATCAAAGTTCTTTTTTTTTTTTTTTTGAAAAAAAGGCAGACAATAATCCATCAAAGTGACTACATTAATCTTTCTCCCTTTTCTAATTTAGTTTATTTGAAAATAATATTTTACCAACTTGTTACATAAAAAAGTGATTTATTAATACTTTTCATTTCTAATATTTTATAAAAATGACTCATGAGTTGGCCAATTTCTAGAACACTTCACAAAGAAAATTTTAGCTTAAATATGACAAATTCACTCCTCAACTCGACCCAAAAATATGTTTATGGTATGTGATAAACCATCCAAATTATTAAATGTTGTGAGACATAATATTTTTTATCTTAAATATCAAGAAAATTCTAGCCCAATCATAAGTTAATAGTTAATAATTGATCTCTTTAATCTGTGGTTAAAGAGATTAATTATTAATTTTCAAATAAGATATATTTGAGTTAAAAAAATGAATATATATTTTTTTAAAAAAATAATAGTAAATAACCTTAATTCTTACATTGATTTCCATTATTTGTGTGCTTAATTCTGCACGATAAACTTCTTTGATAAATACAATATTCAAATATTCATATTTGAATTGAAACTCATTGATTAACTATAATAAAAAATGTGTTTCCTTTCTTGATATATATAACTAATTCATTGCTCAACAAAGAATGAAACAACCCCTTGAGCTGGTTTCTCACTTTCAACAACAACAACATTATTAGTCACATTTGTTACCGAATGTGCCAAAAACTTAGGGTCTCCTTGTGCATAAAATGAATACTGAAAATTACTAATCCGATTGGGGAATAACAAAATGTTTGAAAAATCAGCGACCCATTTTGTGCCATTTCCAGACACAGATAGCTTCCCAACCGTTGATCTCAAGCTCATGCCAATGACACTGTTCCTATCAGCCACCACTTGATCAATGTTGCTGAATTCTCCATCTAGTGCTACAATTGGAACCTCATTATTGTTCCCAGTGAATGTATTATCAACTATATTCAAACCAAAAACTTTTCCATTAATTGACTTCAAAACTATGTTAGCATCCCCTAAGAAAAACCCATTGGTCACATGAACTTGGACTGGATCTTCCATCACTATACCTGCATAGAAAAGGTCCAATTTTGAGGTCTATAAGTAAAAGGAGAGGAGAGGAGAGGATAAAAATAATAAATAAATTAAAAAAAAAAGAGAAATGGATAAATGCAACAAATAATATGATAGGAATGAAAAAAAAAGGAAAAAGAATTTAAATATTATTGAGTGATTTAAGAATATGATCCCATTAAAAAAAACTCAATTTCGATTTCTTTCTTGGACTATCTAATAATTCTTTAAAAATAAAATAGGATGAAAGTAAGTTAGAAGTGAAATTGGGAGATAAGACAAGTAATATGAGAGGAGATGAAGAATGAGATAAGAAGTAAAATGGTTAAATAAGTTTTTTGGTTTTAAATTATTTTATATGATGAGTTTCAAGTTTTTTCAAAATTTGTTGTCAATTTTTAGTTATTTATTTTTCAGTATTTTTAATATTTATTATTAAATTTGAATTATTAAGTGCTTCCATATTCAATCTCATATAAACATTTAATAGTATAATTTAAAGTTAGAAACTAAAAATGTTCACGAAAAATAAAAGGACTAAAAGTTGATAAGAAATTTTAGAGGGACTAAAAGTTGAAATTTAAAATAGTTGAGGGATTAAAAATTTAACTTATTAGAAAAAATAATAAAAAATCTTATAGTCCATGATGATTATGATTTACACTAATCTCTAAATGAATTGAGTGTTATTAATTCTTTCCTTTAAATTAAAAAATTTGACTTGAGTATCTGTCTGTAGAGACTCATACTAAATATTTTGATGTCACGAAACTATATAATAATATGTTAAAAATGGGATGAAAAGGAGTTGGAAGTGAAAGTGAGTGGACAAATGTAATAAGTTAATATAAGGCATACCTGTATAGTCCATGTAACAATTATCAATTCTGGTTTGTGAATTTCCTGGTAGTTTGATCAAAATGCCAATGCCACCAAAGCCTGTGGCCTTGTTATAACAATGCACACCAGTGAGAATATTGGCTTGGCCTCTCAGAACAATCCCTATAGCAGCAGAGAAAATTGCAACATCTGTGATAGCATTGTCATTGCTGGCAAGATCAATGGCAGTGCCAGAGAACTCCCTCTCTCCTGGATCTCCACCAACTGTTGAGTGCTGACCAAGGAAAGTGCTTGATATGAATGTCTCATGGCCACCTTGGACTAGAATCCCTTCAGTGGTGAAATGAAGGAAGAAGCAGTTGTTGATCCTTGTTCTGACAGAATCAACAATGAATATCCCTCCACCCTTGTAGCTAGAATCAAAGAGAATGTCTCTAAATGTTATGTCTTCATAGTGAATTCCATTAGATTGGTCAACTTTCATGTTGTTGAATACTGATGTTTTTGGAAGCTTTTGGGAATTTGATGCCCATAACTCAACAAGATGTCTGTCAGTTGGGAATGAATCAGAAGCTCTCAGTGTACCTCCTTTTACCTGATAAATCATTTATACATGTGAATTTTAATAATAGAAAAATATTTAATAAATAATTAAAAAATATAAATAATTAATTATAAAATATAAAGAAAAAGAAATACATATATATTTAATAAGAGTTGACTGATTGAAAAATGATTAAGAAATAAAATTTTTAAGTTTAAAGTGAAAAAAAAACTAAGAAAAAGATGAAACATTCTAAAGTGATTGTTTATCTATATTAATAATATTAGAAATTAATTCTTAATATGATCACTATTTTGGCTTTAATTGCTTGAGTTAGACGAAATTTAAAGTTTAATCAACTCATTCTTATTGAATAGTATGTGTTGATTAGTGATTAAATAATAAAAAAAATATTAAATCATTTTTGACATTTTAAATACAATAATATTTTTTTCAATAAATATTTTTTATCTGATTTATCTTATGGATTCTCAAAATTATAATATGGGCAAAAATATTATTTTTGATAAAACTGTGGTTTTTAGGAATTGTAATGTGAGTTTAATCATGTAACTAACTTATAGTGTTATGGAATCTCTGAAATTATAATTTGAGTGAAAAAATATTTGTCAACGTATAAGATGACAAGTAATGGTGGTGATGTGCACAGAAGAACTTTGATATTTTGTAATAATTAACTCTCATAAAAATGGGATAAACTTATAAGACGACTTTTTCTTTTAAATTGTAAACCTTTAAAACTTTGGTTTAATTAATTTTAATTAATGAAATTTATCATTTGTTTGGGCAAGATTTTGGTTTTAATTAATATTAATTTCTTTGTTTTTTTTACTGGTTTATTTATGTCTTTTTCCGTTCAAATCTTTAATTGAGTTAGTTTATCAACTCAGCTTAAGAATTCAGTGAATAAAATAGAAGAGAATAAAATAAAATAAAATAAAATACAAGTATTTAAATTAAAATGAAACATAAAATAATAAGACCCTTAAATTTTTTTTTAAAATCTTCATTTCTTTTTCTTTGTATTTTTATACCAAATTTCAATCATACATGTTTTAAAAATGGAACGTCACATGTCTGACGACCTACATCACGTGTCTAACAGCATACTGACATGTTGAGATTGATTTTATTTATTTTTTATACAAAGTAGAATTAACAAAAAAAAGATGGCTTCTTTAAGAAATTTTCAAATTTAAACCAAATATTTTATAAAAATAATAATTAATTTAGATTTTCTCCGATCTCAATTATAAGAAAAAAATATTACACACTTCAATTAATTAGTATATAAGAAAAAAGTCTTAATATGTCTTTCAGGGTCGGTTTAGAAAATAAACTAAGAAAATGTTTAATATATAGATTAAGAAAATTCTTTTAATTCCTTACTAAGTATTCTAAGGACCACGAATTACCATTTGTCATTTAGAAGGATCAATATAATTAAATTTTTGCATTCACTACCGTTTTTAATACATGTGAAAGTAAGATTTTTTTATACATGAGTACAAATAATAAATTAATTATCTATTATTTAGATTTATTAATTTCAATTTTTTTTCTAAATTGCCCTTTCTGTTCTTATTTATTACACATTAAATAAAAATTTGAAGTATTAAATAATAGTATTGACTAAAACATATTTTAGGAATTAATGAACCTGAAAAATTAAATTAAACTAATTAAATTGATTTAAATATTTTATTGGTTTAAGTTAAACACAAACTAAACTAATTAAAATCATTATTATTTGATTTGAATATATAAGAGATTTACACTTTAAAAATATAATGAACCCAAATTAATTTCTTAACTGCTTAAAAATATATTTCTTTTATCATTTTATTTTATTATTTAATATTGGTCTAGCAATAAACTATTTTATATTATATGTTTGTTTATTACAGT
This sequence comes from Hylodesmum podocarpum, assembly GCA_026586105.1. Taxonomy (NCBI): domain Eukaryota; kingdom Viridiplantae; phylum Streptophyta; class Magnoliopsida; order Fabales; family Fabaceae; genus Hylodesmum; species Hylodesmum podocarpum. The sequence goes on along the minus strand of JALJEV010000493.1, from coordinate 824,993 downwards.
AATAATATTATTTATGTTTATTTTTATTTTGGACAGTTTAATTTATGTTTTGATGTTTATCTATGTTGGATATAATATATGTTAGACTGCTAGTGGGCCACTAATGTTGAACTAATATTATTTTAGATAATTTATTATTCAACTAGCATATTTAATTATTAGTTGAATATTCATATTTTATTGTGAATTCTTTTTTTAAAAAAACTTTTTTCTACAGAAAGTCAATTAACCTATCTAAACCAATTCTTCATCATTTAGATCGGATTGATTTAGATTGAAAAGAAAAATCAGAAATTTCAAACCAAACTAAGTCAATAAAAACTATTTAGTTGAGATTCTATTTGCAACAAAATCTAACCAAAAAAACCGTATTAAAAATATCAGCATTAAAGAAAGTAAAAATTATTAAAATTTACTTATATTTAAGATATATAAAAATAGACTTTTTATTACCTATAATCAAGACCAAATGGAGTGCCATTTTAATAAGAATAAAGAAAGACATTACCTAATAAAGCAAAAGAAAGAAGAAACATTGCAGCAAAGTATAGGAAAAAGGAAAACAAAGAATGAAAGAAGGAAGAAGATAGAGATGCTAACCACAACATTGCCACCACCAGATGAAGGGAATGTGATAGGTTTGCTGATTGTGTAGTTTCCACCTTCAAGATCAATCACAACCCCTCCAAGGTCTCTTATTCCTCCAACCAACTCAACCCCACTCTCTATTCCAAATGCTTCTTCAATGGCTTGCAGAATACTATCACTACTCTCTTTTGCTCCTGTTGGATCTGCACCATACTCTATTGGATACACCACTCTCCCAGTACTCTAATTCATTTTCAAAACCAACACCACAGTTAAATGCCACAAAAATAAATAACAAAAAAGGAATCATTTTTCTTATAGAAGTTAATAAATTTATCATACATGTTGTTTTTATGATTGAATAGTAGTGAGAAAGAAATATTTTGACATACAATTTTGGTATGTGGATCCACAAATTTTGGTATGTGTTTGTTGAAGCAAGTGGCTTGTTGTAGCATCAAAAATAAGAGAATGGCTGAGATTGAGAATCTCATAGTGGTCGTCTTGGACAGTGAAACAAATGTAGAATGTAGGATTTGGTTTCTCATGTTAGAAAAAGACAAGAAAGAGGTAGATATGTGTTGGTAACACTCTTTAAGATAGTTGCACCTGATGGATGATACAGTTTTGAATTGGTTGTCTTTCTGCATGTTCCCCATGAACCTTTATGTATACACGGATGCCGAAAGCTAATTGCCATGCTTCAATATTAATTGCATCTCATCATAATTTTCACATATTCTTTTACTTTTTTGTTTAATTTTTTTTACTTTGACAATGAGTGAAAATCTGTTCATGTTTCTATGACATGGGTTGAGAAAAATAATAATATTTAATGAAATTTTATTATTATTGTAAAATCATATAAAAAAAAATTTACAGTTTAATTATTAAAATGTAACAATTTTTTATCATGTGTGTGGAATATTTTTGCAATACTTTTAAGAGATTCATTAATAAAATATTGTTTGCATTTCTTGTTAAATTATATAAAAAAAAACAACCAATTTCTCACCAATATCTTTTTCAGGACAAAGAGAAAGACCTAAATCTTAAAAAAAAAAAAAAAAAGAAGAAGAAAGAAACCCGGGTGTTTGGATGATGTATCGTTAAATACGTTTTCTAATTTGCTTGAACTTTATTTTTTAAATTAAATGAACTAAATTTAAATTGAAATTGAATATATTAAATAAATGAAAAAAATAAATAATATATGATCAAATTCATAAAATTTTTATACGCGGTATCTTTCAATTTTTTTTTTTTCTCATCTTTCATTATATATGTCAAAGTACGATGTATTGGTTGATTTTGATAACGAAATTTCTACCCTCATATAAGGTTTAATTCATAATTATATAACTATGTAAAATTGTTTTACACACTTTGAATGTATAGCTTTTAAACTTTTTTTTACTGTGTATCCATAAAAATATTAAATATACTTTTTAATATGTCAAATCATGTAAAAAGTAGGTATAAAATAAATTGTTTTCAATTAATACAATAAATGATCTTTCAATAATTTATTTTAGAGATAATATTTCAACAACTTTTTATTAATTATTGCCTTAAGTATTACATTGATTATATTAAAGATTCATTGATTAAGTACTAAGTTATAAATTAAGGATTCATTAATAAGCTATGCATTCTGTCCAAAAAAAGTTATAAATTAATAACAACATAAACGTGAAAATTTTATTTATTCATAATAATAAAGATTTATTAATTATAAAGTGAATTACATTAATACTCTTTACATTTTCGGTAGACTCTACTTAATACTTTTCTATTTTTTCTAACATTACTTTAATAAGGATGTGAATGCATTGTTTTTCAAAATTAAAAGAAGAAAATATAATATATGTCTCTGAAAAACTAATTTGATTATTTTCCTTATATTATATGTTCCAAAAATAACCAATGTCGAACTCATAATATAACAAAGCAAATGGATGAACAATAACTAAAAAAAAATATCATAATTTGATCAAAGTTTCCTTTTTCTAATTAACCTTTTTATCAATTTATCTTTGATGATATTTTTAATCAACTTTCTTTTAATTATAAAGTCACAGATCTAGAACACACTAACCTAAACCTATTAGAACATGAGAAAATTCTCCCTCCCTCCACAACCCTTGTATAATATTTGGGTGATAATTTTCCTTTACAGACAAACCTTAGCTAGCTAACTAGTTAATGGAATAACTTTGGATGATTAAGAAAAAGGAAAGAAGGAAACAAAAGTCTAATTAATTAGAACAATTAATTTTCAAAAGGAACTAGCAAAAGCTTCATTACAAAAGCTATGTGATAACAAAATCAAGCACGTTCTTCTTTCCTTTTGGCAAAGTAATTCCCATCAAATTCTCTAGTAGAAAAGAATATTTAAAAATATATATGGGTAGTTGTTGTTGAGATGCTTTAAGTTTCTCTTTGCAGCAGATTCTCCTCAATTTGGTTTGTTTACTGCCTATAATAGTTAATGTGTTCAAATTTTTTGCTTTCAGAGAAATTAGTGAAAATACATCAACTAACACTACCAACAAAAACAAAAAAGAAAACATTAGTTAGCAACCATTTTATGGTTGTCCTGTCTTATTCTCTCAATTAAGAAATTAATTATTGGTAGCTCCTTAGTCCGTTCTCTCATTGTTTTCTTAGCTAAGGAGTTCTTGTACAAGTAGAAGGATACCCCCAATGAAAGGAAAACCATCTTTGTTTGGTAGAGTAGGTGTAACAATGGATGGTACAAGGATCAAGTACTATTTTTCAAAACTAGAAATTCATCACTATTTCATTTATATGTAATGTGACATGATAATTAGGAGTTGATTTTAACATATAGAATAATTTTTTTTATCTATAGAAGTGAAATTTATAACAACTATTTGTATTCTACTTCATCAACTGAATTAGTACCAAAGCAAATTCATATCAAGTTGGAGAAAAACTGAGTCTTATTCTCAGGAATCAAGTTCCAATAAATGAAAAATCATCTAGTAGCATCAAAATTCAGAATGTTTTGCCAAACAATGACAATGTCTATAGTATATGGTTGAGTTGTCTCATGAAATGAACACATTCCAATCAGACAGAATTTTCTTCTTTAAGACTATGTACAGAGATAACTCTTCTCATCAAGAAAAACCACTCAATAGCAGTAAGAAAATAAAAGCATACCCACAAGTGCATTACTCATCAAATGAATTTGTGACATCAACATGCCTCAATCTCAGCATTCCACCCCACATTGTTTGAGCACTGGACCAGTTTGCTTGGGCAAGAAGGGATCAATCCTGACCCAAATCAATGAGAAAATAGAAGCCAGAAGGATTGACCACAGAACCACAATGGTAGGAGTCCTGTTTTGCTTTCCCATTAGACCTTTGAGGAAAGGATACAAGTGAACAATGACCCAAAATGCAAAGAAAAGCTTCCCAAACAAAGGTCCCCATGAGCCATATCCATTGTTGATGGCACCAGAGACTCCAGCCACAACTCCAACAATGTTCAAGATTATGAGAGTTGTTGGAGGGATCAAAAGAGTGGTCCACTTGAAGAGATAGAGCTCTCCGAATTCTGTGTCTTCTGCTGCTTTTGCTGTGACTGTGAAGTTGGTGTCCACTCCAGCAAGGACTTTGAGAAGGCCTTGAAACACAGCAAAAAGATGAGCAGAAACACCTCCAATCACCCAGAATTGCTCATTACGCCACAAGGCTTCAATGGTAACACCACTCCATCGGAGCTCAAGCACAGCAGTTAAAATGATGGAGATAAATAGAGCCATAAACCAAATGCTAGCAAGGTTGTTCAGCTGTAAACAAGAAAAACAAACTCAAATTTAGAAGATTTGTATTCAATAGCAACATTATTGTTTCCACTTCCATTTTCTTATTTTAAAAGTTCTGTGAATCATATGTGGAAGCTATGAAGCATCAATACTTTAAGTATCTAAGCCTTTAAGAAAGTTATGAAAATCCAATGCAGCTACATGAGATATGGAAGCATGTATAGTATAGGAACATCGGAGCATTGTCCCTTCATGAACCAAAAATGGAATTGACCACTTATTGTATGGATATCTAGATGTATCTTATATATACATATTATACCCTGTGTATTTTTAAAATTATTGTATATTCATATCATATCTAATACACATATGGTATCTATCCATCACAGGGTGGAAACAAATAATCAATATTAGTAATCACAAGAAATTTATAGTTGTGTAGTACTTACTGTGGGGATGATGAACTTTCCAGTTAGGAGACACACAGCTGGAATTGTGCAGTATGCAACCAGAGGGATGGAAGTGAAAGGATAAACGATGGTGTTAGTGTAAGCCATTCTCTGTAGATACTTGAGTTTTCCTGCATAGCCATACCACAAGGGGCAATGGCGACTAAGGAAAATCTCAACAGAACCAAGAGCCCAACGCAGAACTTGGTGCAACCTATCTGATAGATTTATAGGAGCAGATCCCTTGAAAGCTGGTCTCTTTGGCATGCAATATACTGATTTCCATCCTCTGCAGTGCATCTTGAATCCAGTCAAAATATCTTCTGTGATTGAGCCATAAATCCACCCAATCTGTAATGAAAACACATTTATTAAAAGAGCTTCGTAGTATATAGTCATCAATCATGAAACTCTATGTATCTTGTTGTATATTATGTTGTATGTATAATCAGTAATTGTGACAAAATGTTATAGACTATGTGATGTGCAAAGCATGAAGAAAATTCAAATGTACATTGTTTTGAAATAAATGGCTTCATACCTCTTTGCCCCATTCAGTCTTCTCTTCATAGCCACAGCTTATAACATGAATGGCCTCCTTAACCAATGATTGACTATTTGTGCCTTCAGGAAGTCCTCCATTTTCCATCAAGGTGGAAGCAATGAAAACCGGTGACTGTCCAAATCGCTTCTCAAAACTTTTCTGAGACATGAGGGATGATTTCTCTAGCTCCTCATACCCTTCAAGTCCTTCTTCAATCTCCTCAAGATCAAACATGGACCCTGACCCTTTCCTAACATAGTCTTTCCCCATCATTTTCTTCTTCTTGTTCTTGGAGAATACACTGAAGAAACCCTTTCCTGATTTCTTTTTTGACTTGGACTTCCTTGAACCACCGCAGCAACAGCAACACCATGATGGCCAGCAATCACATGTCATTTTTGGCCTTTTCTCAGACACTGGAGGATCATAGCCATATAATGCCTGCCTGTTGAACACAGTTCCAGTACCAACATATACTGGACCTTGAAGCCCATCAAGCCCCTTCATATTGATCTATGATGAAGGAAACATTGAACACAAAAGGTTCAAGGTCATTTAGTGGAATGAAATTTGCACGTTTGTGAAGTTGGAATCTAGAAGAATGATACTTACATCAAAGAAGACAGTGTTGCGATTAGCATATCTATCGTGGCGATCAATACCATCAAATCTTTGTGGAAATTGAACATAACACAGCTTCTTCCCAAGGTTGGGGTCCATTAAAAAGCACATGGCCTCTCTTAATGCCTTGCTATTATTGATGTAGTGATCACAATCCAGATTCAACATGAATGGTGCATTTGTAAGCACAGCAGAAACTCGAACCTATTGGGATAGACATTATCAAAAGGTAAGGACATGTTTCTGATATCTTGATCCTGAACGAACTAAACAATACAATATTAAGTTTTTATGCTTACCAAAGCATTCATGGCACCAGCTTTCTTGTGATGTGGATAGCCAGGGCGTTTTTCACGTGAAATATACACAAGTCGTGGCAGTTCTTTGCCTTCCACGTCTAGTGCACCAGCACTTCCTAAATATACCTGCAAAGGCAAGTCCGTGAGCCATATATATCAGTTGATACCGAATAGTCCTCTCACTAATTTCTTCATTTTATTTTCACCAACTTGATTCTTCAAGAAGAAAATGTAGTATATATATTGCAGGTACTAAATTTCATCTTAAATCAATTGGCAATAGATACAGTTGCTTATAGTTATGACTTGTAAAACTATGTTAGATTTCATCTTAAAACCACCTAGCCTTAAGTGAAGTTTTCATATAAGTTGCATCCTAGGAATTAAGACATGCAATGTGAAGCTTTTCTACAATTAACGTTATGTCGACATTTGAAGAAAAATTGTGATAAATTGGCACCATATTTTCCTTTGTGGCTATTCACATTGCATAAATAAAAGGTGTTTTCTGTTCTGTTTTGCTTTGTTTTGTTCCTTCATGACAAGATTATGAAAAGTACACTAAACAAAGATGATGCAATAGCTAAACCTGAATCATTCCTGGATGGTCACGAGTGTTGTTCCCAGGCCATGGAGTTCCATCTTGCATAACCCACCCCTCCTCAGGTTTCTTCTGAGCCTTAGCCACCAGAGAATTAATTCTCACCTTAAATTCTTCATATTCTCTCTGCAATGTAGCAAACACACATGTATTACCACAAGCCTCAAGTGCATATTAAGACTAGAACAACAAAAGCAAAAACAACTTGTGCTATCTTTTAGTGCATCCCTACCTTCATGGATCGTCTTTCCTTCACAAATGTAGGCTGTACCTTGTCCTTCAAGTAATCAATTTTCTCAGAAAAGTAATACTCAGGAGCCCTTGGCTCTATGCTATACTTCTTGCAAAAGGGAACCCACCTTCTTGCAAACTCAGCAGTTTCTGCCAAGGAATCAAACAGAAGCATAGATGCACCATCATCTGAGACATAGCAGCTGACCTTATCAACAGGATAGTCAACAGAGAGGATTGAAAGGACAGTGTTTGCTGTGATAATGGGAGGTTCCTTCAAAGGGTCCACAGTACTCACAAACACATCAACTGGACACAGTTGATTTGGCTCCCCTTCACGCTCAAACCTCAAGGACAAACGATCCAAGTAAGTCTCACGCGTGATGGGGAACCACTTAGGGAACTGATCAAGAATCCATGACAGTGCAAACCATATCTCACATATCACTGAGATTAGCCACAATGCATATGCATCATATGCTGGAGTTAAGATACGGAAACGGAAGAAGAAACAAAGGATCACCAGCCTCAGAATTATTACTATGCGATATGGATTGATCAGACTCGAAGATATCGGAACCTTGCGCCACAATGGTTGTCTAGCTTCAGCCAAACTGTTAGGTGACAAAATTAACAAGATTAGTTGCAGATAAATGCCACTCTTTATTTTGTGTGTAGGATTCTCAAACAATACACATGAAAATCAAAATTTGTTGCATTGCATAATATTTGTAAGTTTTTCAGAATCCTCTGCCTGGAATTTAGACAATATCATAGAAATTGTAAATGTTTTTGCTCTAAATGAACAGTTTTTTTTCTAGTAATAAAGGCAATATTGTTTCCCACAATATACATTGTAAGAGATATTGATAATATGGTCAAAATTTACAGTATTCATATTATATTCCCCTCTAAAATCAGGGTGAAAATTCTAATGACAATTTTTTCAACAATTACTAACAGATAATTTTTCATATTATATGTTCAATTCTTCTACACTATTTATTGTTCATAAAAAAGAAACATAAGAAACAACCTCATGTACACAGGCTAAGGATTTTATGATTCATGGAAAAGTGAAATAGAAGAGATCACTTACAGGTAATCATCATCTTCACCTTGGTCTTCTTTTCCATCTTCTTTGTTTAGTAGACCTTTCTTTTCTTGCCTGACTTTCCATTTCTCTACTCTTTCTTGCCATTCTTCATTGCTGTAGAAATCTTTGTCCCCTTCGAAATCCTTGCCAGCAACTACGGAACAACAGGCCAACATATAAACAAAACAGAATACCACAGAAAGAAAAATCATCATCATGGATAATTATCCATTTGCACATACTATGATGTTTCAAAAATTTAACAAGTTTCTTACCACTTCCAGCTGAAGAGAAAGCTTGACCATTGGTATGCAATTTCTCTTGATTAGAGTCCCCATTTTCCTGCAAAATTCACAAGAGTCCCACAGTCTCTGATTATTCACATTCAATTAACTGGCATAGCCACAATACTAATTCTCTGATTCAGTTAAGACAAATCCTATTTGTTGAAATACAAAAAAGATTATGAATTTCCACATGGCACTTATTTTTGAAGCTTGATTAAGAATTAAGAAATTACCACATGATTAACATCCTGTTGCCGATCTAGATCTTCACGATGATTCTTAATCTGAAACTCATCATCAAAATCATCTGCATCAAAGTTATCCTCTTCATCTCCAGCCACTCTAGGACAACCTGCACAGAAGCCACCATTAACATGTCAGCAAAACCATGTCATAATAAAAGGATAAAACTTAGATACAGTTCTGTAAACACGCCTTTTAGTATTATTTTCTAATCAAAATTAGATCGGTATAATAAAAGTTTGCATTAGATATCAACATATACGGATTAAAAATCAACTCTATAAACACTTAAAAACTACATATAAGTTTTCTCTACAACAATAATATATATAACACAACATAGAGAGCTAACCTTTTTGACGCTTGTAGCGAGTGTTGCATTGAGGACAGCACTGGTTCCCTTCACTCCTCTCATACTCATAACATGGTCGACAAACAGGAAATCCACACACATGACAAGCCACAAACAGCTCTCCATTTTCCTTATATCCAATCTCATCACCACAAACACGACATGTTTTTGATGAAGCTTGTTGACGGGTAGGAGCCTGATTCTGCAAAGCAACAAAAACGCGTGAGAAACCACTGCTAGATCATTGATATCTACTAACATTTATTTACTAACATTGAGTAATATATCACTATATATTATCTTTAGTAACATTTATTTAGTAAAATGTTACTGGAGATATATCTAAGAGTTTAAAAGCTATGCACAGTTGTCCATTTACAAATCAAATTTTATATAATTTGTAGAAATTTTGTTCACAAAGTCAATAAATCTATCCAACATGATAGGCTTGTACACAACGTTCTACACTGTCCATGCATGAAACATGGAACATGTTAACATATGAAACATAATGAAGAAAGAGGTGCAATATGAAATGATAAGAAGAAAGAAAGAAAGAAGGAAGGTGAATAGATAAGATACCTCATCGGAGTCACGTGAGAAATGAGAATGAGAATGAGAACCGGTGATCAAGCCAGCCATGGAGTTTGAGGCCATGGCAAGGCATGCAAAGTTATGACAAAGAGGGTGGGAAGAGTGCAATATGAAAAGATGGTTTTATAAGAAATGGTAGGTTGAGAGTGAAACATCAAAGTTATGGTTATGGATTTAAGAGTGTGTACCAAACCGTGCGTTGGAGGGTCGTGTATTTGAGTCTAAGAGACGTTAAGGAAGCAACGATAGGTGTGAAGGACTTTTCCTTTATTTTGGCTTGCTTGGACTCTAAGGAGAAGTGTCTTTTCTAGTTCTTAATATGTGACATGATCATTATAATTAAGATACATGTTTCATATCTCACATGGTTATAATGTCACGTTCTTAATAATATTATTAAACATAAAAAGCAAGATCTGCAATGGAGGCTTTCTTATTATGTTCTTCATCAACATGGGAGTTGTAATGTCACATTTTTCAGCTAACAATGAAAATGGAAAATACTATTTGCAGGAGGAAGTAGAAGAGTAGTTCAATGTTCACATAAAAGATGTGCAAAGTTTCACAACGGAACATAGAGGGAGCACCATGTTTTGGAACTTGAATCCAATGTTAATTTTCAGTGACTTCTAAGTCATTTTGTGTGTACTTTTTTTAGTTATTGTGTTTTGCATTTTATATTGGAAAATGTTGTTTTTGGTGTGCAAGTTTGAGACTCAGAACTATGGCCCAAAATCATAAGACTACAAGTCGTTTTATTCCATTTTCAAAGATGGGCTTTGCAATGCAAACTTGTATTCCATTGAGGTCACGTGTCAACTTTCAACCTTCCTAGTTTGGCCCATACAATAATAATAATGCACCTTGCTTCAACCATTGTCTAACAAGAAGCCATCATGGTCATTCTTTTGAACTTTTCTTTAAGTAAAGACAGAATATTTTATGGATTGAATTAGCTCATTTTTAAATAGGAAAACTAATGGAATTCTTTTTATAATTGTTTACTAAACTTCTTTTTATGCGATGAAGATTTTTAGATTATACACTCATTTATGGTGTAATTAATGTAGTTTTATAATATTATTTAATCACAGAATATCACATAAATGTATAGTTCTTGAACTCATTAAAAAAATAGCTTAATTTCTTCTCAATTTTTTTGTTATCAAGTTTTTATAATTATTTATTTATTATGAAATATTTCCAATTAAAACATATTTTATTAAGAGTTTGAGGATCAATTTCAATTAACAAAATTTTGGTAAAAAAGGTTAGTTTTAAAAATTTTAGCCACCAAAATTCCATCTTTTTGGTAGGGACAAAGAAATGTGAAATCTCTCTTTGAAAATTCTACTTTTAATTTGATCAAAGTCCAGATGTTCCTTAAGTAAAGCATGCTTAAAAGACCTGTAACTCAGTAAATCAGCCAAAGCCACAAATTCAAAATAGCAAATGATAGTTATGCTTAGTTTCAATTCAAAACTCTGCACCTTGGCTGCTTTTGCCTAGAATTTGTTCACCATTTATTTCCCATACAAAACTTCACATTCACATGTTAGACATTTCAATGTCATTGCCACACGTGCTTTGATTGATTGGTGGCTTATAAATCTTCATGAGCATAGTTGAATTCTCTTTGCCTAGCTATTCACATGTAGACCCCAAAATCAATGACAAACTCATTTTCTTCTGCATGAATTTTAGATGAATTAAGTTAATTAAAGCACTTGTACTACGTAGTGTTAAATTTGGCAGTACATTTTTTTTTTTGATAAAATTCATCAATTTATGACATTTTTGTAAAAAAAATATTTAATAAACAACTGTAATACACAGAAAACTAATTATAAAATAGAAGAGAAATAAACATACGTATATATGTTCCATGAATAAGTAAGCTCATTAGTTACGTATTAAATGCGAGTGAAGTAAAGTTGTTTTTTTTTGTAAATATATATATTTTATAAACATAAAATATCTATCAAAAATGATATCAATCCATATTCAAGTGTGTATATACATTACTATTAAAATTGAGCAACACAGTTTTAAAAAATCAAAAGCTATAATGAAAAATAAATATGATTCCGCCCCTATATAATAAAAATCTCTCATATTTTTTATTCTGTATATTTATATAAAGATTATGGTATTGATTCAGCCCCGGTCCAGTTTTACAAAAACAAACTGTTGAGAAAGTATATCTTCTATCAATCTAAATACCTTTCATTCAATTACAGTATAATGTGTGCTTCAATCAATCTAAATCTTCTAAATCTATAGCAATGCTTTTTAGTATATGGTACTATGGTTACTTTAAGTTTGGTCCTAAGAAAGAAAGAGTTCAGAACTAAGGTATGCACAATTCCCTCTTAAGTCAAGGCTCTTGACCATACTTTTTGGTCACCAGCTTCAAACCTTCTTCAACTTTCCCCACTTTGATCCACTGTAACAAAAACTTTGGCATCAACTGCTTCATTTGCTTCAATCAAAACACGATTCTCAGACATATTCCTTAGAGCATGGTTGGGGAAGGTGCTGCCTGTGGAGCTCAAAGAGTACTGAACATTTTTTATAAGGTTAGGAAAAAGCAAAACATTGTTAAAATCAACAGTCCATGATGTTCCATTTCCTTGCATAGACTTTCTTGCAATTGTGGCCTTCATCTGCATCCCTCTTGCACTGTTTCTGTCAACAATAACTTTATCAATTTGACGAAAAGGACTATTTGATTGGTCCAGCTTAACAATTTCAACCCCTTGATTTGAACCTGAGAACATGTTATCAACAATGTTAACACCACTTACAACCCCATTTTTGGACTTTAGGACAACATTTGCATCACCAAGAAAGAATGTGCTAGAGATATGAAGTTCAACCGGGTCTTCAGCCACAATACTAGTGAAATCCATGTAAGAATTCACAATCCTGGTTTGTGTCAAACCTGGTAGCTTCAAATAAATTCCAGTGCCTCCAAAGCCAGTGGCCTTATTGTAACAATGTACACCATTAAAAGCATTGGCCTGACCAGTAACCATTATTCCTATAGCAGCAGAGAAAATTACAACATCTGTGACAGCATTGTCATTACCCTGAAGGTTTATTGCAGTGCCTGAGAAATACCTTTCATTTTTGTCCCCACCTGCAGTTATATGCTGGCCAAGGAAAGAGTTTCTAATGTAGGTTTCATGGCCACTTTGGACAAAAATCCCATTGGTGGTGAAATGTGTGATGTAACAATTGTCTATGTTAGTCCTAACTGAGTTTATGACTGAAATGCCACCTCCCCTGAAGTTTGAGTCCAACAAGAGATTCTTGATAGTTATGAACTCAAAATTGTAGGATGAAGAGGAACTGTCACTGTTTCCTTCATTAGAAGATGTTGACAAATCGATGATATAGCCATTTGCTGGAAAATCATCTGAGACTCTTATAGTTCCCCCATGTATCTGTTTTTGCATCAAAATACAAACACAAATCAGACTGAGATGTCAAATTTTTTATTTCTTTTGGATATCTTATTGAGTAAACAAATAGGAACTGCAGTTTGTCTTGACTTCTCTTCAACTTTATGTCACAAGATATGATTAAACTTTTAAAAAGAAAAACAGAAAGCCTTCTAAAGGTAGTGATCTTAATTGGTTCACCATCATGACCAAAATATGGACCACCACCCTCAAAAATTGAATTAGGCCCAGCCACAAAGTCTTACAATACACTAGCAAAGTGCCAATTATCAAATAATAATTAACATGTGTACTTTGGAAGATACCTTTCCTACTGTACATTAACAAATAACTTGTAGATAATTTATCATAGAAAAAGTAATTCAAGAATGAAGTTAAAGTTGCTATGATACTGAGAAAAATCTAAGAATTTGGATAATTATTTTTTAGACCAATAGCTGAATGAATTTGGACATACCAAGAAAAAGAGAGTTTCTCAACAACAATACCAAAACCCTTAAATTTCCAAGAGTACCATACAATTTCTAATGATGTTAACAATAAGAAAAACAATTTCAGCAGGCATACCATAAGGTTTCCAACTCTGGCAACCGGCATCTTCAATGGCCTGCTGATCAAGTAACATCCACCTTCAAGATTAACCTGAGCACCTCCAAGGTCTCTGATGCCTTCAATCAAATATCCTTCACTAGGACCCTTGGTTGCATCTTCTATGGCTGCAAGAAGTGCTTCTGTGCTGTCTGAATTACCTGTTGGATCAGCACCGTAAGATGTCACATGGTACACACGTGAATTGTTCACACCCTGCATGAAAAAAAATATCAAACACTTTGATATTTTACCACAAAAAAAAAATAATAAAGGTTGTGTGCATAGTTGAATTACCTTAACTGAGGTAGGAGCAGGAGAAGGGCTTAAGAAGGGTGATAAAGAAGATGGTGGTGAAGCAATGGAACCTTGTCTAACTAAAGAGGCCTTGAATGAGTTAAGTCTTTGCATAGCTTCATGATAGTTGCCACTATAAATTGTTCTATGAGACAAAGTCTCCTCATATGCACAAATTACTATGGAACAAACAATTATGATGGAAATAGCCATTGCTAGAAGCAAGGACAAGGCTAAAGATCTTGTTCCCATTGTTGTTGTTGTTGAAGAGAGGTATGAGGTACTAACTAGTAAATAAGGTTAAATTGAACCGGTTGGAGAAAAGCATTCTAGTTGTGTGGCCATTTAAATAAGGTAGAAAGAAAGGTTGATGATGGAAAGAAAGAAGAGTAATTAGTATGGAGACTTTGAAAGAAGTGGGGTTAGCTAAGTTTTGATGAGAAAATGTGTAGGGATATTTTCATATTGAATCATACACATGACACCTTACATCATTTACACTATGATAATAGTTAAGGTTGTTTTGTAGTTTTTATAGTTTTTACTGACTTTTTTGTTCATTATACCTGACCTGGCAGAAAAGTAAGTAGTTACCAATCTCTAACTTTTGGGACCTTAACAAGTTTGACATTGTGTAAAAGGTACTTTGTGATAGGAAGAAAGCACATACCTAGTGACCTTATATTATATTGTGGAGTTATTGGGTAGAAGGGGTCCACCATAGTACATGTCCTATGAGACAATGTAAATGAGTTAGGTTGATTCATCATGTTGTAAAATTAGGAATATTAAATTGTTAGGTTTGTATTTATTGGTTTAGATGGTAAAATTAGGAAAATTATGAGAGAGCTATTGGAGGACCATTAAATGTGAGTCCTATTTTTTAGAAATAGTGTCAATTAATGGAGATGGGTTACCAAAAAAGCAAGTTAAATGTACAAAATTCAACATTGGTAATTTAACATTGCATGTGGATTAAATTTATGTTTGAATTTTTTATAAAAATTAAATATGTTGTTAATCCTTGAAAAATAAGGAAGTTTGGCCGTTGTTGTTCCGTTTCAAATGAATAGTTAGTGCTTTTTTTATATAGAAAATAAATAATTAGTACTTAATACTCAAAGATCTAAGTATATTTT
This sequence comes from Hylodesmum podocarpum, assembly GCA_026586105.1. Taxonomy (NCBI): domain Eukaryota; kingdom Viridiplantae; phylum Streptophyta; class Magnoliopsida; order Fabales; family Fabaceae; genus Hylodesmum; species Hylodesmum podocarpum. The sequence continues at coordinate 809,795 of JALJEV010000493.1, read as the reverse complement.
AATCCTTCTAAGGCTCCTTTAGTAATATGCTCTATAATGTATGTTTGTACTTTCTAAAACCTTTGGCAACTAAAATGAAATATTAACTAATATTTTTGGATGTTCCTATAAAATAATTGTTTATTTATATAATTAAAGATCATAATAAATAACTTTTTAAACTATCAAAGCTATGTTATGATGAAAGTTTAAAATAATAATTTTTTAAAAAATACATGTTATCTTTTAATTTATGATAAAGAATTTATATTATAATATAAAATTATTTCTAATTATTGATAGATAATTTTACTTTAATCAGGTATAAAATTAAAAAAAGAAAAATCTATAATTAATATTTTATTATTCACGCTTAGAGATCATCATAAATCTCATGTTTAAACTTGTGAGTGCCACGTTAAAGAATTAAGACCATGAATTTAGTATGAGATCAATAAATTTCCCTTCTTAATTAACAATCACTCTTAATGACTTCCGTGTCATGCAAGGTATACGTATATATAAGTATTTTGATGAATTCCTCTAATGCAGCAAAATTCGTACAAGTTTCAAATTTCATTTAGTGTCCTTGGGTTTTGATTCTGAATGCAGTTCATGTCCACCAAGATTTTATATCATTATATGCATGAGACCAACAAAAAATAGTCTACTAAATAGGTTTGTATCTTATGAAAATTAATTGTATGTTCAAATTTTGTTGTTGATGAAAGAATTTATTTGTGAATGATTTGTTAGTTTATTGATTAGTGTTCTTGATCTTTGATTCTACTTAGACTTTTCTTATTAAGATGAATGCTTGAGTAATATGTTTTTCGTCTTATAACTTAGTATTTCTGTATATTTTTTTTAACTCCTGTGATTTTTTTTCCTTCAAAATCATCTCTATAAAAATCAATTTTTTTTAAGCTCCTATCATCAAATTCCATTAAAAAATAAATTATTTGTTCATGTGAAGATGAGATTATCATGTGTCACATCCATAAAAAATATGTCAATAAAGTTATTATATGCCACACGTTAATATAATGTCACATCCTTAATGTTATGTTAACAGCAAAAGGGTGTTATAACATTAATGTCTACTGTCACTGTAATAACAGACGTTATCATTATCATAAAGGAATTAAATTAATATTAAAAAAATTATAAGAATTAAAAATAGAAATAGAAAATGCAAGAAGAGAAAGAAAACAAAATGCATGAAAAAAGAACATATTTTTAGGAAAAAATATTTTAGCCCTAAATATAATATATAAACTTGATTTCCTAAAAATATTTTAGCCCTAAATATAATATATATAAACTTGATTGAAAATCAATATAAAATAAAATTCTTAAATGAAAGAATAATTTTTATTAATAATGTATTCTGTTATTTATTTTTCACTTAATTAATTTCCTTGTTCAAAACACACAGATTGCATAAATACTTCATACTCTCTCTCATTACATATTCCTTCCCTATCTAACACACAAACCTCTAAAATAAAAAGTTTGAAACTTAATTACGGAGATGATTATATGAACAGAAAATAAAAAAAAAATAAAAAAAAACACACTAATAAACTAATGGGAAAAAATATTCAAGCAGAAAAAATTCATTATATATAGCAACACATATTCTTTAGCATACCTTCCAAAATTTAACCATTATATATAAATTATTTATAGGCTTTATTGATAATAAGTTTAGTAGGAGTACTAATAAATGTAAATCAGTAAATGATATACGTGCTTATTTTCACACCATGCTCATGTTGGTTAATTAGAAATTTAGAATTGATTCAGGATTTAAATGGTGCTTACATTTTTTATATACGTCATGCAATTCTTGGTGTGAAGAAAAATGTATTTACTGTGTATAATCATAGATCATGGTGTGTGCTTAATATGAGTTTATAGGTGAAATGAGACAAAGATTGATAGAACATGAAAAGATTGCTTTCCTTAAATTTAGAGAACCGTTGCAAACAATTCAATCATGCTTTTCAGTACCTTTCCATTTTAATATTTGACGCAACAAGAAATCAAGTCTTGAAACGTTGTAAATGTTTTTAATATGTTTCTTTAAACACATCTTATAGTGAATATGGGGTATTCATGTCCCCAAACATTAGAAATATGTAAAAGTTGTGAGATATGTATTTGAATTTTTGATATTTTAAAATGAAGGTTATTTTTTATTTTTTATAATTGTTAGTTGTTAGTAGTTATTAATTTTTCTAACTAGAGAGTTTAAATTCATGAATTTCTTCTGTCTCTTCCTTACACATATATAAATATTGAATTTTTTCTAATATGGATGATTAAGAATGTTGGTTAATTATATACTAATTATTTAATTTGTTGTTATTGTTAATGAGATTACTTATACAAAATTTCATATAATTCAAAAATTACTTGATAGTCCGTTGAATCATTTTAGCTTTAATAAGTATGACATTAAAAATATATATAAATATTGTTGCTAGAAAAATTTATGTAAAGAAGTTTAAACTTTATACAAATTTAATATATATAATCATAAGGATAGTATCTTATTTTTATGGTTAGACCGATTATATTTAATTTGTATAAAAAGATATTAAAAAAAATTTGTAAGAGTTATTAAAAGTTTAACATCTTGTATTTTTTATTTACTTAATATATATTATCTATGATTATTAAGAAAGGAAATTTTCTTTTTTCATAACTATTTCTAATTTTCATTTTTTTATTGAATAAGTTTACTATTTTAGATTTATAAAATTATTTATTACATTTTGTATATTTGAACCACTATTTATTACTTTGTTTTTTTTTTTTTTTGGTGCTCTTACTGAGGAGGTTAAATTCTTCTTTTGTGGATTAATGGACATTTCTTAGGAGAGCTTGTCATGTCTCTTGTTACATACATAAATATTTCAAAATATAATATTATTGATTATGCAGCATAGGTGCACAAGTTAGCCAACTTCATTTTCTATGAATTTTAAAAAGATATCTTTTAAACCATAAGTAAAAAATAATTTTATATTTTTCAATTTTTTTAAAAAATGTATATTCATTTTAAAAAATTAATTTCTATTTTTTATTTTTTATTTTTTATTTTACTTCTCTTTCAAATAATTTATATTTCCTATGATTCGGGAATCACTAATTGACTCACATGACTTGATAAAAATTTTAATAAAATAATTTTACTATAAAATTATAAAATAATATATATATGGGTCAGCTGGATCAGGACCTGTCCGAATGAGTCATACAATTGGGTTGGTTTGGCTCGAAATCTTATGTGGGCCCATTTTTCTAACTCAGCCTGATATTATTGGGCCAAATTGACCTGGCTTTTGTCAGAAAAATATCTGCTTTTAAAAATAAAAATTATTTTGTACAAAAGTGCATATATACCGTACCTACTTGCAAGAAAAGTGAACTATAGAAGGTGTAACAAAAATTGGTTTTCCTAACTTAAAAGAAATATAATTTTTTATTAAAAATAACGGTGTAAATGTTTAACATCATTAAATATTAAAAATTATATTTTTAACCATTTTTTTAATTATTTAAATATTGTTTAAGAGATAGGAATAACAAAAGTGGAACAAGATAAACTAAAAATGTTCTAGTCAATTCCCATGTGAGTTTTTCTTTAATTTCTGCATATCATAGGAATTTAACGAGTATAAAAACCCCTAAATCCCAGTTGAATAAAAGTAATAACAAATTATTAGTATTTTATTTTTTACCTAAGCTAGTAATAAACTCTAAATACTAACTAGTATTAATGGATCAAAGTGTTCCAGAATTAAGGGTCAGGCCAAATACATATTAAACTACACTAAAGCAAATATATATTTTTATCTTAAAATTGTATGTTTTCCTTTTATATCTTTGGTTGGCTACTGTTAGTATTATTTTAGATATATATTATTGACTGTTGTTCATAATAATTTTTACTTTTTCTTAATATTAAGGATTGATTGTTATATTCTTATTAATTGGATATGTTTCATTGTGCTCATTACTATCTTAGTTATTGTTATTTTTACCTCCTTTTACATGATTATTTTAACTAAAAAAATTGGAGTTCTTGCAAAAATTATTTATATATTTATCTGTCTGTATTGTTTGAATATTTTTCTGTGGCAATTTATAGCACTCTTCACAAGTTTTCATAGGCGGAAAAATTAATTAATTTGCTCTATAAAATATTATTGTAATTTATTGTTTCCACTGCATGTGCTCATTAATAATTCTCTTAAACTAGACAAAGTTAATTTACATATTTTATATTTTATTACTTGCAGTAAATGCCTACCTTTCCCATCAAAAGATTCTCCCAGCTCCCTAAAACACAAGAAAAAGTACAGAGGGGAAAAACAAAATCATTTTGAAGATTCATTCAGGTTGATTTTCGTCGTGTACGTGACAGATACCAACATTAGAATACCACTTTAATTATGTTTATCATAATAAAAATTTCTTGCTTCTCTCTCTTCATTGATTCCAACAATAGTAACTAGATGCTCACCTTTACCTAGCCTTATCTGTTGTTATTTCTAACTTCTAAACGAATATTCATTACGAGTTCCCAACTTTATGATTCATGATTTCATTTAGATCCTAAATTTTGCATGTCAAATATTACGTCTGTTCTTTTGACTTTACTTATCCACCCTCTTTTGAATTTTAATTAACATGTGTTGTTATTGATACGTGAGATCGCTTGATAAATTGGTGATGCTGTAGTCCTGGTTAAGTGGAGAAGGTAGCATTTTAATGTTAAGGTAAGTATTTAACCGATATATTAAGATAAAGAATTGAGAGAAACTAGAAAAATATGTAAGAATTCTAAAAAAAATGTGTTAGATATTAATGAGGAGTGTTTATGTAAGAGTATTTGTCTATGTTAGAGATAGATTGAATATTTATTTCTATCATATGCAGCAGACTGATTTATGATAAAAATAAATTCACTTTATTATGTAATGATGATTCCTCTAAAATTTTGAGAGACTTCCAAAATTCATGTGATCTTAAAAAAATTTTGATCAAGAGGATAAATTAACCTAATCTTTCTTGATATAATGTATTTAACGTAATAATTAATACCGCATTAAATATACACCATATAATATATTTTATAATTTAAAAATTTAATCACTGATCAACACACCTAATTTTTCCTTTTTACTAAAACTGTATATATATATTTTTAAAAGAAAAAAAAAATAAATATTGAACACTATAAAGTTGAATACATGTTGATTCCTCACGTATTCAGCCCCCTCTAAAAGAAGAAATTTGTCTTCTTTCGTAGCCGATATCAAACACAATGAATCTTTTGTTCTTGAAAGTTGAAATTACGTTCAGATGAATGGGTAGGGGGAGGACTTAGTTTATCTTTTTTCACAAGTACTCTGCTTCAATGGTTTTCATTTTAGATTTGTTAAAAAATCATGATGATAACGAGAGAGCATATAAAATGCATATTCATGTTTCACTTTTTCTTGACTGTGTTTGTTACATGACTTTCTGTTTGTAGATATATCTTTGGCTGCTGTCCCAGTTTGACACACCATTCCCTACTAAAAAGAGGATTATAATCTTAGAAAAATATACTAAGAGAAATACTAGTCACACTCTTTTAACCACTTTTTTACTTAAACATTTATGACTTTCAATTTATACAAAATTAGAATCTATGATCTCATGCATATTGCTTAAACCAATCCTAGCATCAAAGATTAAGCAATTTTGTGACTATATATGGTTTTTACACTTGTTGAGTCCCCTACTCTATTTTAGGTAGATTATGATTCATGAACATGTCCAAGTTTTACTTTGTTCCAAATATTTAGATTCAGAACATGATTGTAGCTTATTTAATTATGTGCTTGTCCTATATTGGTCGACTTTGGCTACTCAGAATCCAGTTAAATATCAACATTAGCTGTTAAAGGGGTTAAAAAATATGGTCCACTTTGCAGACTGCAGTGTACTGTTATTGGTACAGCCACTCTGCCAAAAAAAATTATTTATCTTTTATCTCATGTAGGACCATTCTAGATTTCCTCCACGTTTATTTTTGTTATATCCTTTCTAACTTATTTTATTTCTATTTTTATCATATTTATTACTTTTTCACCAATTTATTATCGCTACGATTGAAATTAGTTTAAGACTTAGTAGTGTATATTGTGTACTAATCTTACAAGAGTTTTATAAGCTTCCTATATACAAATACTAAAATGAAAAAGTGGAAACTAAACTATATAACTTTTGGTATATACCAAGATGAAGTGCAAAACATCTACACATCTACACATGGAGCTAGAATTAAAAAATAATATCAACTATACGGACCAAATTTGAAATCAACAATTGACTATTGAATACCAACATAATTTATTATTTAATAGACAATTGAAATATGTATAAAATATGAATGAAAAACATACATATATATTTTATCGTGAATTAGCTTTAACTGTGTATATAACAGTTTGATGCGAAAATAAAATTGTTTATTATATACATGTACCAATAACAGATAATATTTTAATCAAAGAATAAAAATATTATTTTGTTTATGGACCTTTTGCTTTCAGAGTCGGCAGATATTTTTTTTTAAATAGCCAAAAGTTTGATGCTCACTGGTTAGAGAAATGCAGTGGACCATTGTGTTAAAATAAATGAAAAGAAAGAGGAAACAAATATTTTGCAGAACACATGTGAAATATATTATTATTTTTTGTTTTCAGCTTTATGTGGGGCTACTATTGATACAGTAGAAAAGAAGGGTGAGTCCGTGATCATGCACTAAGCACACAAGTTGGCTAGGACCAGTTGATTTTAGTGATCTCAGAGAGACAAGAAGGACATCAAAGCTACAGTTATTGAAAAAACAACGAACCAAAATGCTTGTAATTGTATATACTATGCTTCAAGAAATATTAATATAAGGATTAAAGTGCTTGCTGTCATTGACTATGGTCTTATATGGGTCCTAGGCCATTTGCATGAACCTTTTGAATATTCTTCTGCATAATGAATGAGACAGCAGAAAAAAAGAAAAAAGAGAGAGAAGCAAGAAGACAGAAGAAAAAAAGAAAGAATGAAAAGTAAATTGAGTTGACACTAGTAAAAACAAAAAGGTTTATCACAGTTTATGTCTTAAACTTTATAATTTCACAGTTTTGGTTCAATTTTTTAAAAATGTTTTATGATTTTGACCATCATAATTGTTAAGATGTAGTAATTTTTTTCTTTTATATCATTATAATTAAGATAACTTGTAATAATTTTTCATTAATTATGGCATTTTTTCTACATAAAGATGAAAATCTTAAGTTTGTGAAATTTTAGACATAATTTAAGAAAAAGTTTTGAGAAGAAAAATCATGTTAATTGTGAAAATTTAAGGTATTTATACTCACATTTTCTCTCCTTATTTAAATAAGTAAAATAAGAATAATAAATAAATAGAGCATAAAAAATAATAAATATTTTTTATATAAAACTTTTTGTTAAGTTAGATAAAATTAGTGTTGAGGATAAAAGAATAATTTATGCGGTTGTAGATGATAAAGTAACTACTCGGATTAATTTTGATTGTATAAAATATTTATAATAATAATAATGATTTTTTGGAAAACAATAACTTAAATTTATTACATAACTTATCGAAAATGTTATTATTAATTTAATATTATAGAAAGCATTATGATTAAAAATAATTAATTAAAAGGACAAAGCATCCCACTCACCTCCTTTTGGGGAGAAGTTTTAAAAGATGTTACTTTTTCTACCTCAATCTAATCTTAGGTGAACCTGTCACTTTTCAATAATATACTCTAATCTTTGACCAAAACAAAAGTAATATACTCTAATCATATTCATATTAGTGTTGCATTACAAGACAAACGGATTAAGAAATAATAAAATCAAATGCTTAAATATAAGATATTTTCAATAAATAAGAGTTTAAAACATACTAGAACAAGTCCACCTGTGTTTAATTTGCACAGTGGATAATCCACTTGTACTTTGCACAGTAGACAAAATAATCATAAAAAAAAATATTTAAATGAGTGATCAAAATTATATATTCTAGCCTATATTCTTTTAATTATGTGTTTTATTACTAATTAAAAATATCAAATATTGAGAATTAATTAAAATAGAAAATAAAATTTAAATGATGTTTGACTTGGGTGTTTCTTATTTTTATTTTTATTAAAAAAATATAAGTGAAAATGAATTTCATTGATTTTTTAAAAATATTTTAAAAAATAAAAATTAAAAGTAAATATAGGAAACAATTTCTCAAATAGACACCATCTTATCATTCTTCATCTACATTAGTAACTAATATTAAAAAATTTCTAAAACAATATTCAAAAGACACCATCTTATAATTGCTAAAATGGTATTTTTTCCCACTAAATAAAAATTAAAAACAAAAACAAAATTCTTCCCACTAAACACCATGGCTAATTCCTGATGCATATTAAGTAAACAATATTCAAGAACATTCCAAAAAATGAGTGAATACATGTGTACCTAATTCTTTATCATAAAAAAAAAGTCCCAAAACATGATAAATAAATAAAAAGTCCAAAAAAGTTATATGTGGAAATCCAAATGGAAGTAGGAAAAAACCAGTTGTGGATAGAAATATGTGGAAGAGAGATGAATAAAGAAGTTGTGGTTTTGTGGGGTCATTGGTATCTTTTGGAAAATGACAATGGACCGATTCTTGTTGTGGATTACGCGTCACCATGCATCTTCTTCGCCCTATATTCATCATAAAGATGCTATGAATCTTTCTCATTATTAATCATAACTATTACATAACAGATATATATATATTATTATTATCACAAAATTATATAATTCTTTTTAATATAAAAACCACCATAAATTGATTTTGCTTCACCACTACTTTGTCCACTTGGCTATGCAGATGTCCTTTTTGTTTTTTTGGTTCATTACTTTAAGAGAATAAATTATTTTAATTACTTGATTTTATAAAATTTTAAGATAATGATTTTGCAATGTTATGATATCATAAATGATTTAATTTTTTTAATAAATTTTAATTAATCATAATACTTTTTGCGCACAGTAAAATTTTAACTAAAAATATTTACTGATGATTCTTTTGAAATAATAGTTTTAATATTTATTTAATAGATTTATTCCTTATAATATTGTAGGAAAAAATAACTATATTGATATTATTTTATTCTATACACATTCTTCACTTCAAATCCAAATTATTGATAAAACAACAATATATGATGAAGTTTGATAAGTTCGTATCTTAAATACATATTATTAACTATTTATATACATATCTATTAATATAATTTTTTTGAAGGGAAAATGTTTTAATATGTAATAAAACTCTTAATAATATATAAAAAATGTTATAAATTACTCCTTACAAGCTCTTTTATAAGTGTCGCCCTAATAATAACAATTTTATCAAATTAAATTTTTTATTTTGAAGAAACTATATCTTTGTTGTCGAAATAAATACAGCACAGAAACATTATTAAAAGTATAAATAATAATAAATAATAAATATTACATAAAAAATTAAAGTAATACTTATTTTAAAACTTAGGAAATATAAAATTAGCACTATTCAAAAGGCACGATTATTACACCTGAAATAATTGAAAAGATGCGACCAGAAAGTCAGAGACATCGCTTTTTAATACTTCTCAAGACACTAATAATGAGAGCAGATGTGGAAATAATTTAATTAATACTACAAGAATTAAAATTTACTTTTTCCGTTTACTAATATATGACATTCAACATTTTAATTAGTATATATATCAAAAAAATATTGTCAATATTTTATAATTAAAATTATTATTCAATTTTTAATACTTTTATGTTTATATTAGTTAGATTCCTTTTAATATTTTTCTTTTATTTTCTCCTTCTATAATAAGTAATGAAGACTCTAGTAGAAAAATATATATTTAATATTTTATTATATAATTTAATAAAATAATAATTAATTTCAAATATTTTTATTAAAGAGTCTATATAATATAAAATAGAGAAAGTATATCATAAACGTGCTTTGTGAATGCGAAATTTATATAAATAAATTATTTTAATAAGTTACAAAAAAATTACTGAAATAAGTTTAAAAATAATAACATCATAAATTATTAATGTATGAACTCATTTAAATTCTTTATGCCATGCTTCCTAAAATTACAATTGAAAAATACAAAAAAGGGTTTAAGAGTATAAATGTATTTATTTGTTAAAATTTTAAAATCATATTCTTCTAGATAACTTAATAAGAGATTAATTTTCACTGTGCGAAATACTTTTATGCTACCAACCAATTAAAAATACCTTAACAATAACTTCGCAATTATTTAAAAAATTAATAATTTTACTACACATAATAATTTATAATTAAGAAATAATAACTATTTTCAATGAAAAATTAGGTTTATACTATTGACTCATTGTAAACCGTTGTTAATATAATCTTTGTGATAATTATTAAATCAATGCATTTACCATATATAATTATTTGTAATTAAATATTAATACCAATTTGAAAGGTTTAATTATCTATATGGTCCATAGAGTTTCATAAAATTTATCTTTTAAATTATTTTAATTCATTTAAATTTAAAGTGATATTTTAATTCATATAATTATGTTTTGGTTTCCTTTTAATCCTTACATTAAAAATATAGGGATTAAGAAGACCTAAAATATAATCTACAGAGATAAAGAAATATTATTTTTTTAATGAAATACACATTAATTAGACTCAACTAAAACGTGTTTTTTTTTTAAAAAAAAATGGCTTAAAAAGTGTGTTGTAAACATTAATAATAATAATAATAATAATAATAATAATAATAATAATAATAATTGGTAGATTGTGTCTCTGTATCAAAATATTTTTATAGGCACTAGAAAAGATTTAAACCTTTTCTTTTATAACCTTATAGTCACTTTATTGGCATAAAGTTGTGATTAATTTGGTCACAAATTTTAAACACACATGATATAAATATTTTTTAATATAATTTATTTCATGTTTAAATTAATAATAATTTAAATCCTTTAAGGAAAATTTAGGGGACTCAAATTCATGTAACTCTTTATTGATACAAAATTAATAAATAGTCTGAAATTTCTTTCTACCCTAATACCTATAAAATATTCATCACATATAATTAATGATTAACTTATAAAACATATATAATATAATATAAAATTAAATCTTAAACAGGAATGAGAATATTTTAAATGGTCTGTTAATAACCTTGATTTATACATTAGTCAAGTCTAATCTAAATTTTTAATTTATTCCGTATATTAATGTTTAAATTAAATTACTCGTCACTATTTTATAACACTTTTTTATTATAAATATCATAAAAATTTATATTTATATTTAAAAAATAAATCATTTTATTATTCACATGTCGAAATTTTTAAACAAGCTAAACTAGATCAGAAAAAATAATATACTATATATCACATATCTGACTTACAAAATAGGTCTGATATATTAAACAAAGACCAATAGTCTTTAATCTCTAATATTTAATAATTTGGTTAATTAAGTAGTAAAAAACATATAAATAATGTTGATAATGATAGGCAATAATTATAGGATGGGACAAAACAGTGAAGAGAAAATAATTGAGATAGAAAGGAGTAATGTAATTAGGTTGGAATGAATGGAGATGAATGAACAAAAGGGAGTTACGTAAGGAGAATTGCAGCTTGAAGAAAACATGGGAATACAAAAGCAATACTAACACTGTAACACATAGATAGTAAACAAAAAGGGTCCCACATAAAAACAATGCAACAATATCGCTCGTGCATGTCACGGGTTTTTCGATCATGAGCCGCCACCACTTCCACCACAAATTCATATTATTCTCTGCGCTTCATTCGGTCCCTTCAGATTGGGAAGCATTGGTAGCTAGCTAAGCTAACACTAACACTAAACTCTTTTGCAGTTTTAGTTTTAGTTTTAGCTTAGCTTCTTCTGCTTTTGCTTTTGCTTTCTCCACAACCATGTTTTCCTCCACCACCACTTTCCTTCTTCATTCTTCCTTCATCTTCTTCTGTCTCTTCTCATCTCTTTCCATGTTTTATGGTAACTATTTCTTTTCTTTTTTCTTTTCTTTTTTCGTTGTTTTATGTGAGAAACAGGAAAACAAACTAAGGTTGTTGTTTTTGTTGAGTCTTTTGATGAAGTGCAAAGACATTAAACACCCTTTTAAGGATTCAGATTCCGTTTGCATGATGTTAGCGCAAGATCTCTTTTTTTTTTTTCTTCTCTCTTTCTCTCTCTCCTCCCTCAGATTTCGATGCAACAGAACTCCACAGAGCCCAGAAAAAACACACTTAAAGCCATCTCAGCGTGGTGACGGCTGAGATTCTACGTTTCTGGCGTCACCTTTAATCTTGAACGATAAAAAAAAAAAAAAAAAAAAAAAAAAAAAAAAAAAAAAAAACTCTTTTTTTGATAAAATATTCATGTGGGTCCTTGGATTTTGATTCTTCCTTTGACCCTCTATCTGGGTGTGTTTCTTCTGGGCTTGTGGATGAGTTGACGTCTGATTCAAGTGAAGATTGTGTTGTTGTGAGGACTGAGTAGAGAGATCAGAAAATAAATTGTTTTTTTTTTGTGGTTATTGTATGTTTGAGTGTTGAATGGATAAATTCGTGACACTTGTTAGTTCAATGGAAATTCTTGTGCTGACAAAATGATTAATAATAATTTAATACTCTGACTGGGACATGTAGTTCTAGTTGTGTGTTTGAGATGGGTAGTGTGTTGGTAGGAGGGGATATACTACTGCTTTATGGGCCAGATTTTGAAATTAATTAAATTAGGTAACATAAGTGAAAGAGGATGATGTAAGTACCTTGTTCTTGATGGTGACAATTGGGATTTTCTTTTTTCTTAATTTGTGATGAGAAATTGTGTGTACTGACTTATTTAATTAAGAAAGAGGAGAATAAAAAACGGGAAGCACAAGTTAGCTTTGTTTGTTCTTGTTGATGGACGTGATTGATTGCGTGAATGTGCTAAGTACCTATTTGAAATGATTAGGTATTGAGACAGGAGATTTAGAAAAAAGAGATGATTTGTTTCCACAGATTCTGAGAGATGAGGCAGTGACAAGGCTTTATGAGCTTGGAAAGGTACCTAATCTAAATTCAACTTTGCTTGTTTTGATAATTTTTCAAAATGGCACCTGTGAATTTCTTTTGTTGCCCTTAATGATCCAGATCCTTACAGCAAAATGCTTCTCTAGTTGATTATCTCTAATCATTGGAGTCTGTACAATCATTTTTAAGTTTCTCTTCACTGTTTAGTTTGCTCTTTGTTGATGACACCAATGTCTGTCAGTTTTTAATTATTACATGGAAAAAGATATGTAACATTCTGTAATCTAAATTGCTTATTTCATTACCTACACATTACTGAGTATTCTCATTCAGCAAGGTGGGCCATAAATTGTTTATTCTTGGAAGTTAATGTTGCTGTTGACTATACAGGTGAGTGATGCTAGTGGTTATTTGGAGAGGACATTCTTGAGTCCTGCATCAATGAGGGCAATTGATCTTATTCGTAAATGGATGGAGGATGCTGGTTTGAGAACGTTAGCCTTCTAACTTGTTCTACTCTGATTAGTTTTTCTGAGAACTTGACTGATGCTTTTGTTCTTTGCAGATGGGTGGACCTAATGGGAAATGTACATGGTAGAGTTGACGGTGCAAATGCAAATGCTGAAGCTTTATTGATTGGATCTCACATGGTGAGGCATTTATTCCCTCAATTTATTTAAATGAAATTGAGCTTTTCCTTGACAATAGTGATGATCCATTTTAATGATGGATTAGGACACTGTTGTTGATGCTGGGATGTTTGATGGATCACTAGGAATAGTCACTGCAATATCTGCCCTGAAGGCTATGCATGTCAATGGAAAGTTGGAAAAGCTAAGGCGCCCTGTTGAGGTTAGTCGAGTAATTGATAAAGTTTGCAATTAAAGAATACTGGTTTGTGCTTACTGGTCATTGATTTATTTGTTTCCTTTGATAATGATGATGTGCATTGAGAAAAAAATGTACATGGAAATGTTGAAACTATGCTACTGTTTTATTGATGTCATGTTATCTTTCTATTGGTGCAGGTGATTGCATTTAGTGATGAAGAGGGTGTCAGATTTCAAACTACTTTCTTGGGAAGTGGTGCTGTAGCTGGTATTTTACCTGGTACAACATTGGAGATATCTGATAAGAGGTTTCACCTTGGAACTTTCTAGTTACGTTATTTATGGTAGATTTTGTAAGATCAATATATTTATTCATTGACCTCTTTCAGGGATGTAATGATAAAAGATTTTCTTAAGGAGAACTCAATAGACATTACAGAGGAAAGACTTTTAAAGCTCAAGTATGACCCAAAGTCTGTTTGGGGTTACGTTGAGGTATAATAAACATTTGCATTTTTCATCTATAATGCTGTTTTACTCAATGATTGCACCAATAAGCTCATGAAAATTTGCATGTATGTTTTATTGTATTGTCGATATTAAAAGAAAAAAAAAAATTGTATGCTGCAGGTTCATATTGAGCAGGGTCCAGTGCTAGAACAAGTTGGTTTCCCACTTGGTGTGGTTAAAGGAATAGCGGGGCAGACACGATTAAAGGTATGCCACAAATAAGATTTTCTGTGTGGTGTGTTCTTATGCTCTTGTTGCTTGGTCAGTTGTGGTTGTTCATTTGATGAGAACTTGTCAACTAAGGATCCGATTCCTCTAAATGAGTAACCCCACTTCAGAAAATCAATGGTTGATGTATATGCACATGCCTAACAAATCATGAATGTGTTGGAGTATCATCTGTTGATTTCTTCGTCAATAACCGAAAATTGCTTTATCTTCACTCAATTTAGAGAAATCAAATCCGTCACCAAACTAATTATCTAAAATTTTCAACATCAATGTTTGTGGAAGACATTTTTAACAACAAATCTATCTACGTGTGAGGGTTTATAATTCTCAATTGATATATATTACGTTCTTGCTTATTTATATGTTGGTTTATAATTCATAAATAAACACAACCATGCAGGTTACAGTCAGAGGATCACAAGGTCATGCTGGAACTGTTCCAATGTCCATGCGCCAGGATCCTATGTCTGCCGCTGCAGAACAAATTGTATTGTTGGAAAACCTCTGTAAACATCCTGAAGAATACCTTTCGTATGATGGTCATTGCAGTGATTCAACCGTGAAATCACTGTCAAGCTCACTTGTCTGTACTGTTGGAGAAATATCAACATGGCCAAGTGCCAGTAATGTCATTCCAGGCCAGGCAAGCCATGAATTTCTAATTCTGCTGACACTGGAGATGTCAAAGTGTGCATGCTTCTTCATTTCTTGTTTTGGTAGTTGATGCCGGTGATGACAGTGTCTTGACTTGTTGTAGGTTACATATACTGTGGACATAAGAGCGATTGATGACCTTGGACGTGAAGCTGTTATCTATGATTTGTCAAAACAAATTTATCAAATATGCGACAAGCGTTCAGTTTCCTGCATTATTGAACACAAGGTATGGTTGGTCTTCTTGTGGTTTTCTCATTTGTTTTCTGAATTGTACTTACAAATTTACAATCACTGACTTTTTTTGTGTTCATCTCAGCATGATGCAGGTGCTGTGATCTGTGATTCTGACTTGAGTTCACAGCTCAAGTCTGCAACATATTCTGCACTCAAGAGAATGGAAGGTGACATTCAGGATGAAGTGCCAACATTAATGAGTGGAGCAGGACATGATGCAATGGCAATATCTCACTTAACAAAGGTGACATATCTTCGTTTTCTCTATGGTTTTCATATGTAATTTACCCTGCAGAATCTGACAATGAATGAGGATTTGAACAGGTGGGAATGCTATTTGTGCGTTGTCGTGGAGGAATAAGTCACTCTCCACAAGAACATGTGCTAGATAATGATGTTTGGGCAGCTGGTTTAGCAACCTTATCATTTCTGGAAAACCTATGAGAAGTGATAACTGTGTAAAGAAATAAATAGATATTATAGCTTGTAATTATGGGTTAATTTATTGAGTTAATTCATGAGTTAACTCTTTCTTTAGTTGTTTGTGTCTTCTTGTAGTTGTGTAATTGAGTTTTTGGTTTTAGGTTATCCTGATATCAGGAAACGGCCCCCAAGTTGTTCTGCATGTTCTTTGCCACTGTCAGATTAAAGTTTATGACTGATTTTATTTTTTGAATTTGATAGGTATATATGTCAGTGTAAAAGTCATTTTAGGATGACATAAATTATCTTTAGCATGACTTGTAAATAATTATTATAAAAGTGATAGAACTTATCATATACTAGTAGCTTGTGATTGGATAACAACATAAAATACCAGTGCATGCATATATTATTTCTTCTCACTTTAACCCTATGTGGAATCCTGGCTCTAAAGCATAATAATTTGTACCAATGTATTATTATTTAGTATGTCCAATCAGGAGTTTGATGATTGAACACAAAGAAAGGAACATGAGTGGAGATTGTAGTCAAAGTTTGAAATGTAACTGTCAAAATAAAGAAAGGAACATGAATGTATTCATATTCGGATTTGCAACTGGCAATGCCTAAAGTAATTCGTGTAAAATTTGGATATTCATATTCTCTTGTGTTGAGGAGTGGGCCGCCGCTGGTTTGAAAGTGTTGAAAGTGAATAGAGTCTGTTGAGCAAGCAAAACAAGTCACAAACACTTCAACGTCAAGGTAGAAAGTTATTCTAGGAAATCAAAGAAGAGAAGGTCGAATGAATTAGGAACTCTAGAGAGGACAAGTATATATAAATTTTGAATAATCTGACAGAAGCTTATTACAAAGAATATAAGAGGATTTATGTGAGTGTCCGTGACGAGCGGTGTGTACAATGCCCGAGATCGAATTCACCGTTGTATGGCTGACCGGCGATTACTAGTGATTCCGGCTTCATGCAGGCGAGTTACAACCTACAATATGAACTGAGGATGAGTTTTTGGAGTTAGCTCACCCTAGCGGGATTGCAATCCTTTGTCTCGTCCATTATAGCACGTGTGTCACTCAGGGCATAAGGGGCATGATGACTTGACGTCATCCTCACCTTCCTCCGGTTTATCACCGGCAGTCTGCTCAGGATTTCAAACTCAACGTTGACAACTAAATACGAGAGTTGCGCTCCTTGCGGGACTTAACCCAATACCTTACAGCACAAACTGATTACTGTCATGCACCAATATATAAATTTTAAATAACATGATAAAAGTCTATTATAAAGATTCTAAAAAGATTAAATTGAGTGATGTTGAAATTATCTTCGTAACAACTTTTATTCAAACGATAACTATTATTTATCAAACACGAAGATATGAATTTAAATTTAAATATATTTTTCGGTAAGAAACATATAAAACATAGATATTGAAATAGATGTAAAAAATACTACACATGACAAGCATCTAGAAAAAGACATTCTTTATAAGTAAAATAATTAGACATAAGATTAAGGATTAGATGTTAGTGTCATACCTTCACGGAAAAAATGAACAACCTATGTTCAATCTCTAGCCTAACATTAATTCTAACATATGAACAATTTTAACATAGATTTAACATCATCTTTTGTGTTCCAAATACATTAAATTTAGATTATAATCATAATATGATGTGATGTAATTTACTTATTTATAATGGTGTTATCAATACACATAAATTATATATTCTAATGAATTAATTGTGTATTTTAAAGTAAATTATTATATTTCTTTATATCCTTGCTATTGCTTCCCTAGAGTTCATGTCATTACATTATTTTAAAATGACAATTTAAGTGTATTCGCTTCTTGAGTGAAAGAACTAAATTTTCACAAAACTAGTTGGTACACCCCGTGGGACCTATGTTTTATAATGTTTAAAATATAAAATCTAGTAAGTTGTTTGATTGTTTTTCATCTTAAGAAGTGGTAATATGACTAATAATTTAAATAATATAGTGTGTCAAAATCAAAATATTTTTAAGAGGGAAAAAGCAAATAATGTAATTTCTACCAAAATAATATTAATGTCAAATATGAATGTAGAAAATGTAAATATGGTTAGTGGCAGAGGCACGGGCCGTAGGTGGGGCAGTGGCTCCCTAAATATATATATATATATATATATATATATATATATATATATATATATATTTTTGAATATAAATTTTAACTCTTTCTAAATTTTTGTTAGTCCCTTAACCTAAAAAATTAATGATTACTTAAAAAAATAAAGAGAAAAAAAATTAAAATGAAAAATATTAAAAAATATTAAAATGAAAAAAATTATTATCCACTATCCCTAAAGTTTAGTTTCGCTCTGGATATGATGACTCTCCATTGAGTTATAAGGAAATGGCAAATCCAATGAAGAAAATAGAAACTCAAGATCTCTTGAAAAAAATAAATCTTCTTTTAAACTTAAATAAAAGATTAATTCATATTCATAAGTATCTACAATATATATGACTTGACTTGAAAAATTAGATAACTTATTACAAGAGAACAAAGATTGTTTTACTTGAGACTATAATAAAATGTCTAGTCTAAGTGGAGACTTGATCGAGTAAGGATAGCCAATTAGCAAAATAAAAAAGTTAGTAAATTAAAATTTTCTAAAATTTAAAGATATTACTAAAAATTAGAAAGGAAATTAAATAAGTTATGAAAGTACTATCACTAAGATTTCAAGGTATATTAAATGAGTTTCAAATTATTAAGAAAAATGAAAAGTAAAGAGTTTATATAGACTTTTTACAATTTTAAATGCAGGTGCTGAAAAGATGAATATCCTATGCGTATTGCTTACATGATTGAGCAACAAATAATGAAATGTATAATATGTTTATATAGTTAAAAAGGATGTGTTGAAAACTACCTTACAATTTCCAGAAACTTTAATAAGGACTTGTGAAATGGAAAGTTATGTCTCTTGGCATAAAAAAATAATGTAAAGTGTGTTAAGAATAGTTACGTGTTAAATTAAGATAAACTTACGAATGGATAGTAATGTCTTTCTATTTACAAAAGTTTATATCTAAATTTGCTAGGAAAACTAATACTTTTTCTCTTATATTAAGGTTAAAAAAATGAAGTTAAGTTTAAATGGAATGAAAAGGCTTTCGGTGGAAGTAAACAATATTTATCAAATCCACCGATCAAAGAATTTGAAGTTTTATGAGTCAGCATCATATTCAAGTGGTGCATTAATCTAAGAAATCGAATGCTCAAATATGCAAAAACTAAACACAGTCCATTAAAGAAACTTTATTTATGTTTAAATTTTTCATTGAACATTAAAAGGATTGTTTTTGAAAATAATATAATTAAGTTTATGTTGTCAAAAAGCCATTGAGAAAATGATATAAGCATTAACCGAATATACGCCTTTAAAATCGGCAAAGGGACAAATTTGAGTGATTTCATGACCGAAAGTAATGAATGTCATGTGTGATCAAGAAATGGCATAGTTTGAGAGCAATAAAAAATGTGATTTTCTCGTATTCAGAAAAAAAGAAAAAAGAAGAGAGATTTGGGTCCCACGTGACGGGTAACACGTGTGGAGTTGAGCCATGGTTTTGTCTTGGGACTTAGCAAACGGTATTTCATTCATACAGACAATGTTTTTCACTTAATACCGCAGGACAACGCGACCACGGTTTTCTTTCTATCTTTCTAACCTCGTTTTCTTACTTTTTGCTGTTTCATCCTTCTTCTTTCAATATTTACACAAACCATCTTTAATAAATTAAAAAGGATTAAATTAGTCTTTTAAGTTTAAGACCTTCTCATTTTTATCTTTTAAATTTAAATTTTTTTAGTTTAATCCTAAATATAATCCCAGCATTTCATTTCAGTAATTTTTCATTAAAAAATTATATCATTTCAATTCTTTATACATTGGTTATGAATCATCACAATTTTAAATTAATGATTTAATTAAATCCTAACAATGTTAATATACAATTAATTTTTTTAATTAAAATTACTTAAGAGATTAAAATATAACACTTCAGAAACATAAAAAAAAAATCACATCAGGACTTTTTAAACAATCAAAATAAAAAACCTTCATATTTAAAGGATTAAAAGTGGCTTTTAATCAATTAAAAATAATGTTGCATAGTTCATAATTAAATTTATATAAGAAAAATAAAAAACTAATAGGAGGAATAGATAGTTTGTTTTTTTAAAAAATGCTTAAGATGTTAAACTTAAACCAAATTAATCAAAATAATACATCAATGCTAGGATTTAAAAAAAAAAATCAAATTTTGCTCCAAAACATTTTTTTTTACAGAAATTTTGACTATACAAAAATTTCATTAGACATCTAACATTGCCCAAAACATAAAATCTCATTAAACTCATTTCTTTATAAGCAGATTTATACAAATATTACATGCATAATTAAAAAGAGGGGCATTGATGCAAATTGTAGCTAGTGTGAGGAGTAGAAACAAAATAGGTAACAGACAGACAAACAAAGGAAGGCCAAATACACACCATCTAGAATGGTTTTTCCTACGTTAAGGTTTCGTGTTGTCTTGTAAGAATTTTATATTTATTTTATATATTTCTAAGTTAAAGTTTCTTTTCTTTTTCTTTTTCTTTATTTTTTATGAAAGGTAAGTTAGAAGTTTCTAAACTTATCGAATATGACCTTAATTTCTATCTACTGTTCACACACAAAAATGTTATATTATTAATTAAAAACCATTTTTGCATACCTTTTAAATTTATTACCATGGACACTTTACTCATGTAGTCTTCATAAAGAAGGCATAGAGTTATTTTATTTTTTCTAAATTTTTCCATTGTGTTCACATACAAGAAAAAATCATGTATCTAGAAAAAATATTTTAGTCAATTAAAAAATATTTTTAATATAATTTTAAATAATTATAAAAACCAATCAACTTAATTTTTTTATATATAAAAAACTTACTTTTAATTAAATATTAGAATATTTAATAAAAATAATAATAATTAATAAAAAATAAACCTGGGATTCGATGGTTTTCCAATTATACAAACATGAATTCTCGGATTCATTGTTACCGAAGGAAACAGCATCCCCGGACAAAGCATCTCTCTCTCTCTTCTTTTTCTGAATTCTATAAAACCAGATTGAAATGCACACTGTGCTTCTCATCGTAGTGTAGCTCAACAATCTTCTGCACCATTTTTACTTTTCTGAGCTTCTGGTAAGAACTGGATTCGTTCTCATGTCTGATCACTGGGATTTTAAATTCTGATTCTACTCTTTTGTGTGAGAAAATGATAAAAAAGTAAACTTTTTTGTGATATGTTTTGTGGGTGTTGACCTAACCACACTCTAGTTGTGCATGTGGGTTTGTTTTCTGCGTATCTTCTTTTGTTTTTCTTAATGTTGTGTGTCTTTTCAATTGATCTTGTCCATTTTATTGCTCTCTTGTGCTTTGATTTTAATCACATGCCATATTGGGTATTTTCACTAACCTGATAGCTGTGAGTACTCATTTCTTATTTTGACCTCTGTGCTGGTTTAGCATTCAATTTGGCTCAATTTCAGTTAGGATTTCACTTCCATGTTTAAAGGGCATACCTGGAACTGGAAACCAGAATGTGTGTGTGTGTGTGTGTTTCATGTGATTGAGAGTTGTAACGAGTGTTTTAGCAGAAGATACGATTTTGTGAAGCTGTGTGTGGGAGTTATGTGAAAATGAGACTGCATTTAGATGGTCAACCATAAAAAGAATTCTTAGATGAGATTTGTCAAATAATTTTTTGAAATGATCATCAAATTGAACCAGTTAATTTCCTAAAAGCCATGTCTGATTACCATTTTTTCAGAAGTCTAACGTATTACTATCGTTGAGTGTAAAATTATGACCAAGTGTAGGTCACACTGTAAAGAATGTCTAATCTGAAGATCTTGTTTTGGTACTTGTGGTGGTTGCTTGACAATTGAACATTGAGGCAAATATGATATTTAACTATCTAAGATCTTTTTAATATCCCTGAATCTATTAGTTCCTCTATCATTTTGAACTGTTACAGTTCTTGTTTAATGATTTCCTTACATATTTTCTTCATATATATGATAGTCTTTGTATGAGATATGGAAAAATTTCAGTTGCCTTCATAAAAACAGCATCTTTCAAGGATAGTATTTGTGTAAATTTGGGGCATTCATATTTATTTAAAATGCACAGTATAATTTAAGTTGCTTTTTCCTTTCTGAGTAAGTGTAGTGTTGGTATGTGCACTGTTATAATTACTTGTTGCACATTGAATACATTTCTTTAGGTTTTCTGTTTGCAATGTACGTGTCCATGACTTTGATCATATTTGATTATCAGACCCAGTTTTTATCTAGTAGATCACAAGTTTAATAGTTATTTGAAAATTTCTATTTTGCACTATAACTAGACTTACAGCATCCTCCCTTTTACATACACCCAAACAATTTACTAAACCTTGTCATCATGTAAGCTCTTTCATAAGTGAAATTTCTTTTCAACTTAACAAGTTAATTTTTGAATCATGTATGCAGGTTTTAATATCAATTTTGATGGAGTTCAATACTTAACCCTCTTAGTTGGTTCTGTGAAATTCATATTGGTATTGCTATATCAGAGATTCTTCCAGACAATCCCATAACCAACCATGTCATTATTGGCTAAACTTCGCTGTGTCACTATAGATGTTACCGGTACTTTAATGGCTTACAAGGGGCAGCTTGGTGACTATTATTGCATGGCAGCCAAAGCTGCAGGCCTTCCATGCCCAGACTACAAACGTGTGCACGAGGGCTTTAAGCTTGCATATAAGGACATGGCAACGAAGTATCCATGTTTTGGGTATGCAGCCAAAATGCCAAACATTGTGTGGTGGAAAACCTGTGTGCGAGATTCTTTTGTCAGGGTAAGATATCTCATATCTGTAAAGTAATTAATGCGGTTATATAATGTATTACATGCCATGATTGCTAAGTTTTGGTATTTACATGGGCACATGAGGAAAGGTAGCATATTTAGTTTGGTTCTAGATTTGCCTTCTGAAACAATGAATGCACTGAACTAGCAAAGATTTAATTCCCACCTATATTGATATGTTCAGCTGCATTATAAGTTACCAAAATCAAGCATTGAGTTACAAATTCATGATATTTGCAATCCCACTTGTAAAAATTCATAGAGAAATTTTGTTTATATGGCAGGCTGGATATGACTATGATGAGGAGACGTTTGAGAAAATCTTTAGACGTATATATTCGTCCTTTGGTTCATCTGCTCCATATACTGTGTTTCCAGACTCCCAACCATTTCTTAGATGGCTACGTGGAGAGGGTCTCAAAGTTGGTATTGTGAGCAATGCTGAGTATCGATATCAAGATGTGATTCTCCCAGCTTTGGGTTTAAACGAGGTAAATTTCCTTTGTTTTTCTTAAAGTTTGCTGTATCAGACTATAAATGGCTTTGAAATTCAAATCAACAATTAGCATTGTTTCAAAGCCCATTTAAATGCTTAACCACAACATTTCACAATATCACATTCTTAATACTCACAGTGAATAGTATCTCTCAGGATTTGAAATGTTTTTGATCTTTTGTGCACTTATGATGTGATTATATTATGTCATGACACTACACTTACTCCAGAGATAAGAATGTCTGATTGTTATGCATAATATTTGATGATGCAGGGATCTGAGTGGGACTTTGGTGTGTTTTCCGGTCTTGAAGGTGTTGAAAAACCAAACCCGAAAATCTATGAGATTGCACTTGAGAGGGCTGGAATCACTAAACCTGAAGAAGCTTTGCATATCGGGGACAGCATGCGCAAAGACTATGAGCCAGCTAAGAGCATAGGAATGCATGCACTATTGTTGGATAGATTCAGAACACCAGAGGCTGTGGAATGGAGGAAATCTGGGGCAGTTGTTCTTACTGATTTAATGGCAGCAAAAGAATACCTGTCTTCAGAGAAGTCAAATTACTAGAGGCTCTATCTTTGTTCAGATAGTATTCATGTATCATCTCCCTTCTCTAATGAGATATTACTGTGGCATGTGGCTGAATATTTCTCTGTAGAGTCATACTTTAGAATCTGATGTCTATAGGGTGTTAGTTTCTGCGTTAGTCTTGAATGTTAAGCACATTGGATATTGATGTAATTACGTGTGTATTGGACGAATGTCCTAACACACACTAATAGGTAGCTCAAACTTAACTTTGCAACAAATATAATCAAATAATACTTTCTCTTCCATAAGGTGTGTATTTTCCCAGTTTCTTTGTTTTTTATGTATTCAATTATCGTAAAATATTTGATAGACAATTGTAGAAGAAAAAAGAAAAAAATAAATAGAAGAAATATTTAGTTGCCTTAGTTACGAAGTGAGTTAATTACGGAAGTAAAGTAGTTGGTTGCCTTAGTTACGAAGTGAGTTAATTATGGAAGTAAAGTGTTAATTATTATTGGTTAGGAAGTAAAGTGTTAATTATGCTAAATTCGGATATTTTCATGACAAGGTTCTCAAAATTTGACTTAGTTCCTTTTATTTTTCCTTGGATTTATGATATTTTTTTTAAAAGATTAATGTCTTTTTGAAATAATTTTTCTATCTCCCGATACTTTGGGATTTGTTTCATAAAAACAGTAAACTTTGAAGAAAATATATGAACCCTAAATTTTGAAAATTTGATTCTTTTTTACATATTTTTTGGGATTTACGTTTGGAAATGATAAACCCGGGTACATGCACGGGATATTAAAAAAAATTACAAAAATGTGGGGAGAGTGGAGTGTAACTAGAAAGAAGTGTGATGCAAAGAGGAATTGACACAAATCCATTAAGCTCAATACGATGACAGCTTTTCTTCCAGCACCCATGTTTTTTTTGTGCACCCCGTTTACTTATAATACCATAAATGCCCTTCACCCATAGTACATTCTTCTTAGTTCCTCTTCCTTAGCCTCAATCAAATTCATTCACCCAACTTGGACAGGATTACTCATTTCCTTGTTTTTGGTCATTATGGTTGATAGGAAGAGCAACATTATTCCTATGATTTGTGGATGTTTTTCTTTTTGCTAAATTTAAGTGAGGGTTTTTATTTTAGTCTTCCCAATTATGTATTTTGAAGTTTTTTAGATTTTGAAATCTAGAATTGATTAAAGAATGCACTCACCTTTGAGTTAACATATTAACCTTTCTGAAACTTTCCGTAATGAATATTCGTAAGCATATTTATTTTTCGCGTTTAGCCTATGGATTTATGATTTTGGGAAGTTTCGAAAAGTGCATTTCAAATTGCTACTGAAAAGCTAATTCGGAATGGTAGTGTTACTAACATGAATTTAAATTTATGATAGGAGGAAAAATGGAAGATTTTAAGAATTAAATGTCTCTTAAAGTGAATATGAATCTTAATATAGACGGGGATTGAAGTATACATTATAAAATTAGAAAATAATGTGACTAGTGGTGATGTATTAAACACTAACGAAAAAATAATATTACTTTTTAAAATAAATAGTTTCATTTCAAAATGTATTTTTTGGGATACACTAAGATATTGATAACATATCTCACAACTTCAAAGGTAGCAACGCTCAGGGACCAATAGAAATCAGAGACAATAACATTGTAGATGAATGACCAATCAAAAGATTAATAACTAAATAAGATTACTATATATAATGTCCATCAACCAATTTGATAAATGAATGTACGCAATAGAGTATATGCATCACAATACCATGTATAAACCAATGAAATTCTCATTAAAAAAAATAAGGTTTAAAAAATAATGAAAATGATATAAAAATAGATTTTATTTTTAAGAATATTTGAATACTAAAAAATATTTTAAAAAGAAAAAGAGGTATTATATTAATTAGCAAAGTATGTACATAAAAAACCCTTTTTTAATATAAAATATTTCGAGAGCTAACTTAATTATGGGTTTAGTCTTTTATAATTTGTCTATGCTTTTTAAGAAATTACAAAATATAAAACAGGAGATTCTGAGCTTACTAATTGCATCTCTCTTTCCTGTGAAAATATAAATCTCTTTTAAACAAAAATAATTTAAACAGTAAACTTCATTTCTCTTGGATGAGGAAAATGTCACGAAGATGCATGTGTCTGATGAGTTATTGGAGTATGATTAATTTGACTTTTGGTATGAATTTGAACATGTTATTTTCTCATTCAACATGCTTACAGATAAGAAGTGTTCCTCAATTTAATTTTCTCATTCTACATCGTTATGTAATATGATTTTTATTCTAATTCATAGAAGATATTTAATGTCAGTTTAGTATCTCAATTTAATTACTTATTCTAGTTTTATCGTAATAAATTATTAACTAAAATGTAAGAATTCAGAGATAAAAATAATGAGATATATTTTATACAAATATATTTCATTTTCATAAATTATTTTATTATTTTTTGGTACTGATTAAATTATCCTACACACATAATTTTAGAGATTTAAAATGGAAGTTTAGTGTGTAAGTAATAGTGCTTGTGATTCAATTATTTCATCATTTTCTTTGATATGATACTTGTGGTCAATATCATTGATCATATTCGTTGACTTGATGCTATTCATGGTCATGGCATTGTTCAATTAAGCTGCTGGCCCTTCCAATTCAATAATTCATAGAAGCGTCGGTATCATGTTTAGCTCAATATTTTTCTCGGGACACTATGAATATTCAATGTCTTTGGAAGTACTATTGCATTAGGAAAGTTTTTGTTAGATTAGCTAGATGCCATAACTCACCAGAATATTTTCCCACACTGATAACCCAACCTTCTTGAGTAAAGAAATTTATACTGTGTTTGGTCTGTAATCTTGATTTTGAAGTAAATTAGATTTTAATTTTGTAAAACTAGTTTTGATTCAATTTGAATGCGAAATGATGCAGCTCATGTTTAAAAACTTATTTTGAAAATAATTTCATAGTAAAATTTCTAGTCAAAATTCCTGTCAAACCATAAAACTACAATATCTTACCTTTAAGGAACACCTATGATGCATCCTTTGTAACACATTATATATTATTGATTATAATTTATTGAAAAATATACACTAAAAATACTAAATTAGTTACTAACAGATAATTTGTATCAATGCCAGAACAATACCATGGTAAGGAAAAAAAAAAAGAAAAATCATCTTGTTAGATGCGGGTGATAAACTTAACTCAACCCTACAAAATCGAGGTGATGTGAAATTTTTAACACATCCTCCTCACGTCAAACGTGCCGATAACGGGACACGATAAATCCACCAAACAATCCCGACAACAGGACACATCTAGTCCTAGGATAGCTCTAATATCATGTTAACCCACTAAATAATCCCGATAATGGGGCACAACTAATTTTAGGATAGACTTTAATACTATATTAACCCACCAAATAATCCTGACAACGGGGCACAACTAATCCCCTACAATGTGGCACAAACAATCCTAGGATAAACTCTGATAGCATATTAGATATGAGTGATAGAACCCTACAAAATCGACTAATAAGGTGAGGATTACTCCTCATTTATGTACATAGGTCATATCTCTAATTGATGTGGGATTTTCGACCAGTCTAACGTGCTTTTAGCTTAAATCACTATTGATTAAACATAAATAGACATGACTTATCTAGAAAACATCACATTATTTTCAAAAGGTAAACAAAGCATGCATCAAAATGTAAACAGATAAGTGAAACAATATAGGATCTAAGCATGGCCGTGGGAATACAAGTTAGTGGACCCACTAGGGATAAGGTTATCTTTTGAAAGTGTTGGCTCATACAAAGACAACCATCTCGTAGCCTATAGTATGATGGTGTTGACTTGAAGACTGAATGATCAAAATAAATAGAATTTTCAAATAAAATGGCCACAAATGGACATTACTTACATAGTTACATTGACAGCATCTACAGTACTCTCCTTGACCTCGGGCTATGCTTCTGACACTGTTAATTTGAAGTTAAACAACAATTAGTCCTTACTTATGATGAAAATTGACATAAATCATGGAATCTTCACCTTAGTTGGCATAATGTGACAACTTGAATTGTTTTTCCAAAGAAATGCGTGCCTTGACTGCTAGTTTGATAATAACTGGCCAGAATCCCAACTTAGCTTTTAGTATGCTGACGCTTTCACACTTAATACGTCCTGCACAAATACCAGATACTCATTCCAAGATCCAAAATGATATACTAGATTGAAAGAATTTTGATAAAATTTTTACACTATACTAATCCCTCCAGTAACATGTTTAAATTGGTGTTGAGTTGAACTCACCGTGAATTTTTGAAGCAATGAATTGTTATTTTTATGATTAATTTGCCTTAATTTTAGTCTCAATGTAATCTCCTTTAGTCAATCCATATATGATTAGACATTTATAATACGCGCAGATAACCAGACAACCAGATAACTAGTTATAAAATGTATATAGAGAAATACATTTATATATACGCATATATTCTTGTGAGTGAGTTAATTAATTAATTATGTATGGTAGTTGAAATGGTAAGAAATATAATTATCTTCCACTCATACCATGCCATTTTAATACATTAAAATATCTTTTTTCAGCCACAATAACACACTCTCATAGTTGGTCTAATAGAATCTCAACATCTATTAAATACAAGGGAGAGAAAATTTAAATAATAAAAGAAGATAACAACATGTCATGGTTAAGATTTCTAATTAAGATCTTACTGGACCTCGTGTCAATAGAGAGGATCCATTTCCTCCTTGTATATATCTAGTAATGATGGCCTTCTATTGAATGCACACTAAAGGACAGTTGAAGAGGTAGAAAATTCCACACTATTGAAGACTTCAATTCTATACTTGCAAGATATTTGCTTGTGCTTGTTTTCCTCCCAAGTCCTCCACTCTCAAATTTACTTAATATCTTAAAGAAAGAAGCAATATTCTAAATGGCTTCCACAAGAAACAAGGAGGAAGCTGAACCACAAAGAAGCTATTGGAGATGGAGCAAACAAGATTTCCTGCCGGAAGAGTCCTTCCAAAGCTGGAACAACTACCTTTCTGCCCTTTCACAAACAAGGCTAAGGTTCAAGGACCGTCTCTTCAGCAGATCAGATGATACCACTGAGACCGAAGAAGTCAAGAAGCAAAGTGAGCATGACATGAAACGTTGCCTCAACTGGTGGGACCTAATATGGTTCGGTTTTGGTGCAGTGATTGGAGCAGGAATCTTTGTGCTCACTGGTCAAGAGGCTCATAGACATGCTGGATCAGCCATAGTCTTATCTTATGTTGCCTCAGGCTTCTCAGCTATGCTTTCTGTTTTCTGCTACACAGAGTTTGCTGTGGAAGTTCCATCAGCAGGAGGGTCATTTGCTTACCTGAGAGTTGAATTAGGAGACTTTGTTGCTTTCATAACTGCTGGCAACATTCTTCTTGAAAGTGTTATTGGAAGTGCAGCAGTGGGAAGGTCATGGACTTCTTACTTCACAAACCTTTTGAACCGTCCAAAGAATTCATTGCGCATTGAAACAAATCTCAGAGAAGGGTACAACTTGTTGGACCCTATAGCTTCTGGGGTTCTGGTAATTGCCTCAGTAATTACAATGATCAGCACAAAAAAAACTTCATATCTCAATTGGATAGCATCTGCAATCAACACAGCTGTTATCATATTTGTGATTGTTGCAGGGTTTATTCATGCTGACACATCAAATTTAACACCCTTTTTACCTTATGGTGCTAAGGGTGTGTTCCAAGCTGCAGCAATTCTTTACTTCGCATATGGAGGGTTTGACAGTATTGCAACCATGGCTGAAGAAACCAAGAAGCCATCAAGGGACATACCGATAGGTTTGGTTGGTTCAATGTCAATGATCACAGTGATTTATTGCTTGATGGCACTTTCACTGAGCATGATGCAGAAGTACACAGACATAGACACCGGTGCTGCTTTCTCAGTTGCATTTCAGAGCGTGGGAATGAAGTGGGCTAAGTATGTGGTAGCTTTTGGTGCATTGAAGGGTATGACCACAGTGCTTCTGGTAGCTAGGTTGTCACAGGCACGTTATATTACTCACATTGCACGTTGCCACATGATACCACCATGGTTTGCTCTTGTGCACCCTAAGACAGGTACCCCTATATATGCTACACTCTTGATTACGATTACAAGTGCCATAATAGCCTTTTTCACAAGCTTGGATGTCTTGTCAAGCTTGATATCCGTGAGCACACTCTTCGTGTTCATGATGATATCTGTTGCACTTTTGGTGAGGAGATACTATGTGAGAGGGGTCACACCAAAAGAGAATCTGTTAAAGCTAGTTATTTTCTTGGTCCTCATTGTTGCTTCTTCAATGGGAATTTCAGCTTATTGGGGGCTGAGGCCTAATGGTTGGTTTGGATACACTGTGACTGTTCCTGTTTGGTTTTTGGCAACTCTAGGGATGTCACTGTTTTTGACTCAGCAAAGGGTGCCGAGAGTTTGGGGTGTTCCACTTGTTCCATGGTTGCCATCATTGTCAATTGCCACAAATGTTTTCCTCATGGGATCTTTGGAATATGAAGCCTTCATAAGATTTGGAGTGTGTACTGCAGTAATGCTGATCTACTACTTTCTCTTTGGGCTTCATGCAACTTATGATTTGGCTCATCAACAAGTAAAGCTTCAATCCAAAGTTGACCACACAGAGGTCATCAAGAACGCAATGCCTTAGATAATTTTACACTCTTATCTGTTTGTATTTTGTATCTGATTTTCCTTCCTCAACCCTCATCTACAAGTTACACAAAATTCTACTAGCTATAAATCCTTGAACCCCAAAAGGAGGGTCATAATATTACTCAATAAAAACAGAAGAGTTGAACTAGTGTAGCAGAATGATGATTTACTTTATTATACTTGCATAGTTGTTTTTCTACGGGCTCAAAGAATATATTATCATATGCAAGTTGCTAAAATTGGCAATAAATAGTTGTACAAATTGCGTAAGTCCCTTGGGAAACCACAAACAAAGCTTGGAAATAATATTAAAGAAAGCATGGTTCCAATCATCAAGGGTCTTGGGATTCTCACATGATATATAATTTCATGGCAATATCTGATAGTTAGAAAATATTATGAATCAAAAGTATGGAGTATATGAAAGGCAGTAACAGAAATATGAAGTTAAGAACAACTGAAATTTCAGTTACAGCAGAACTGATTGAACTGATTCATAACAATTACAATGAATGGAAAGTGTTGGGAGAAATCAGCTGAAATGCTGGCTAATGAATGATATAAAACTATGAAAAATGATTTTCAAACGTCCACAAATGCCAATCCATATTTGAAAAGAGATTGAATAGATAGTAAAAAAATATATAAGTATTATAAATAAAAATGATTTGACAAGAGAGATTAATGAATATTCATGAAGTGTTTGATATTTAAAAATGTCTAAGTATGTTCCTCTAAAAATATAGATACAAATTTGTTAATATTGGGATATATTAACAAATTATAGTTAACAATAAGTTTAAATTACAATACTGATAGTTTGCTAACACATCTTAGTAAAAAAAAAATAAAAATAAAGTGTATATATGTCAATAAATGTTGTGAGATTTTATAAAATTTTTATTTCATTTTGTTTCATGAAACATGATCTTTGTAATGTTGAAAGAAATGATAAGAAATGATAAGAGATTTATTTTGATTTGTTATATTTTCACAATCTTCAAAAATATATAAAAGAAAAATAAAAACATGATAACTTTTAATTAGGAGTTAAAAGTAGAAGCATTTCAACTAAAAACATAACAATGTAATATTTGAATTCTTAAAGAAAATTATTTATCTTTAACCTCTATAAATTTTTATACTTCCTATTATAAGATTTATTTACTATTCATTAACCATATAACTGTATATAAAATTTGAAATTGAATATCAATTAGACAGGTAAAACAGGACCGGCTTGATGACTAATGTTAAAAAAATAGTTCATATAAAAATTGAGTTAAAGTTAAAATACATAAAATTAAACAAATCATGACACTAAAATGATTAATCATTATTTTATTTTTTTAAAAAAATTTAAATAAAATAAAAATAAAAATCTAAAATTGACTAATTTTGACCAATTGGTCACCTATTTAAGCTTACTGGGCAAATAAAATAAGGTTCATTCTCAAATTTACTATGAAACCAATTTAGATAAAATAAAAAGAAAAATTTAGCACTAAACATGTAAACAAGAATTAACCTAAAAAGAAGAAAACAAGCCTAACAAGTTAACGGAAATTGAAAATGCAAGAAATTGAGAAGACAACAGAACCAGTTTCCTCCATCTCCGACAAGACAACATTAACATCCTCAAAACTATAAACTCAAGTCACTGCAATTACCCATTAAACATTAAAGCCCCCAAACATTTTCGAATGATCCATGTCATGCCAAAGTGCTCAACAACACTTCTCCAACACTCTCTTCGAACAAGTCTCCCTCGCTTTTTTTCCCAAACCCTAAAAGTCTCATCTTTCTCTTCCTCTTCCCACCCTTCATGTGAAATCTTCAAATCAGGTATCAAAATGGGTTCTTACAAATTGGGTGATTTGTCTTTTTATTCCCTCATTGAGAATCATGCTGCTTCCCTCGATTTCCCGTCCCTGGAAGGGGTGCTTCATCAAATGAAGAGCGAAAGAAGGGTTTTTATTGAGAAAAATTTCATTTTTATATTCAAAGCTTATGGGAAAGCCCATTTGCCTGAGAAAGCTTTGGATTTGTTTCACAGAATGGGGGGTGAGTTTCAGTGTAAACAAACTGTGAAATCATTCAATTCGGTTCTCAATGTGATTGTTCAAGAGGGTCTCTTCAATCGTGCTTTAGAGTTTTACTCACATGTTGTTTCATCTAATAGTTTCAACATACACCCAAATGTTCTTACTTTTAACTTGGTCATTAAGGCTATGTGTAGGCTTGGTTTGGTTGATCAGGCCATTGAGGTTTTTAGAGAGATTCCGTTAAGGAATTGTGCTCCAGATACTTACACTTACTCTACATTGATGCATGGTTTGTGTAAGGAAGGTAGAATTGATGAGGCTGTTACATTGTTGGATGAAATGCAGGTGGAGGGCACCTTCCCTAACCCGGTTGCGTTTAATGTGTTGATAAGTGCATTGTGCAAGAAGGGTGATTTGGCACGTGCAGCCAAGCTTGTTGATAATATGTTTCTCAAGGGTTGTGTTCCGAATGAAGTGACTTACAATGCACTTGTTCATGGGTTGTGCCTCAAGGGAAAGTTGGAGAAGGCAGTGAGTTTGTTAAATCGGATGGTGTTGAATAAATGTGTGCCTAATGATGTTACATTTGGAACTCTTATTAATGGATTTGTTAAGCATGGTCGAGCTTCTGATGGAGCTCGTGTGTTGGTCTCATTGGAAGAGAGAGGTCATCATGGGAATGAGTATGTATACTCGGCTCTTATCAGTGGTTTGTGCAAGGAGGGGAAA
Organism: Hylodesmum podocarpum; assembly: GCA_026586105.1. Classification (NCBI taxonomy): domain Eukaryota; kingdom Viridiplantae; phylum Streptophyta; class Magnoliopsida; order Fabales; family Fabaceae; genus Hylodesmum; species Hylodesmum podocarpum. Next base: position 776,156 of record JALJEV010000493.1, on the reverse strand, counting down.
TTTGATCATGCAATGGAATTGTGGAAGGTAATGGTTGGAAAAGGATGTGAACCTAATACTGTAGTTTATAGTGCTCTTGTGGATGGTCTTTGCCGAAAAGGGAAGCCAGATGAAGCAAGGGAGGTGTTGTATGAAATGAAGAATAAAGGTTATGAGCCCAACTCTTTCACTTACAGCTCCCTAATGAGGGGTTATTTTGAAGCAGGTGATAGCCATAAAGCTATTAGTGTTTGGAAAGAGATGGTAAATAATAACTGTAATCATAATGAGGTTTGTTACAGTATACTCATTAATGGTTTATGCAAAGATGGGAGGCTTATGGAAGCCTTAATGGTGTGGAAGCAAATGCTGAGTACAGGAATTAAATTAGATGTTGTGGCTTACAGTTCAATGATTCATGGCTTCTGTAATGCTAACTTGGTAGAACAGGGCCTGAAACTTTTCACTCAGATGCTTTGTCAGGAACCAGAGGTACTACCGGATGTAATCACGTATAACATACTTTTAAATGCTTTTTGTGTACAGAATAGCATCTCCCGTGCCATTGATATTCTAAACATTATGCTCGATCAAGGTTGTGATCCTGATTTTATTACGTGTGACATCTTCTTGAAAACTTTAAGAGAAAAAGTGAAGCCACCTCAAGATGGGAGGGAGTTTCTGGATGAGCTTGTAGTTCGGTTAGTTAGGCGACAGAAAATAATAGGTGCTACCAAAATTATAGAAGTGATGCTGCACAAATTTTTGCCACCAAAAGCCTCTACTTGGGCAATGATTGTTCAACAGCTTTGCAAACCAAAGAATGTTCAGAAAGCCATCAATGAATGTTGGAGCAGACTTAGTTGCTGATATCTTGTATGATATGTTATTCAATTATTATTTTCTTGGATCTTAGGAACTCTGGATACAGGGTGCTTGATCGAGGTCCTTAATCATAAGGCCGCGAACTTACAAAGAGCCAGATACAATGATACACATAATATACAGAATTTTTGTTATCCTAATTTCTTCTTGTCTGCTTGGAGATGTTGATGTGAACCAAACAAATGACCAGTGAGTATAGTACCCCCTAACCATTTCAGTTGTTTAAACCTCTTGCTTTTGTCCATCCAAAACATTGATATGCTGCAACTCACAATGGTGATCATAGTCCTAAAAGCATGAAAATGTTAAACTATTCAATAGACTTTGATTTGATCTATTTGTAAATGAAACACATTTAGACCGATGTGTTTGTACAGGGATCAAGCAAAGTTATTGGTTGCATAATTGTGTTACAACATCTTAAAATGCTATCAGTAAATCTGGCTAGTAAACAGTTTTATACAGGTTGCAAATATATTGCTAATTGCATTTCTGCAAGGCAAGTCAATACCAATGATATTTTGAACTGATTTTCTGTTGGATTTCTAACGTAGAGAAGTACTATTTTCATTTGTGGGCTTGTGCAGACTGCAGGGTCCATACGTTACTTTGTCTTAAGTGCAAAGAAAGAGAATGAAAGGCTCATTTTCTGATAATAATTATATATCCTTCCATGTAAAGCTACTTGGTATAGGATGCTGGATCTATAAAAATACTGAAGTTCCATAGCTAACTTTTAACTATCACAGATGTAGATACATTTTGAGTGGGAAAAATTGTGGGGCTATGATGAATGAAACCAATAGTTGAAATGTCACTCAGCAATTGTTATTTATCCAGCCTTTTCATGTGTGTTATTTTTCTTAAAGTTACTCTGTTCTAGTTGTATAATCAGAAGCAAACAACATTTATTATGATACTTCTTGATTTCTATATACTTTGTTATACCAGATGCAGATACGCTTATTATTGTATAAAAAATCTTTTTAACAACTGTAAATAAACAAGTCTCGGATAATTTTCTCTCTACAACTACAAAATCTTTAGTAGTTCATTTGAATAATTTTGAGACTTTAAAAATAAAATAAACTTTTTGAACACTTTTATTAATTGTTTTTTTTTTTGGTAATATCACTAAAAAAAATTATTTCATTTTTAAAACTCTAAAAGTTCATGGTAATAGTGTTCAAAACTAATGATTAGTAATTGCAAGAAAAAACAAAGAAAGGCAAAAAGTTGCCTTTGAGAAACTTGGTTATAACTCCTTACTATTGTTAAAACATTTATTCACATAAAATAGAATTAAAAGTTAACATAATTTCATTTTTGGTAAGAGAAGAATATAATTTTTTAAAATAAAAAATGTAACTTAAGTATATTTTATAAAAGGACTTCAATTTACTCAAACTATTAGTATTCAGTTTTATTTTTATACTGAAAAAATGTTATTTGAGGGTGAGATTGTCTTTAACCTAAGAAACTACATCTTTTTATATTGAAAAAAGTAAATATTTATTAATTTCTATGCACTTTTGTATGGTTCAACTCTGCTAACCAATTTGAAATCATAACAGATATGACTTTTAAGATAGTAATTTACTTATTATAAAAATCAACAAACTTACTGTATATGATAGTTTGTAATTTAAATTCACTATTTACTCTTTAAATCACATTCATTTTGGATTGTAACCATGTTAAATATGTATTAATACTCTATGTTTCATGCATATTTCGAATAATTTTAATTACATTTTCCCATGCATATTTCAGACAGACTAACGTTCTATTTGAATAAATCTTTTTATAAAAATTCGTAGTAGAAGAAAATAAAATGCTAAAATGATTTGAATTTTTCTTGTAACTAAAATTAATTTATGTACTCGACTTAAATGAAATCTCTTTCATCTGTGTTTTTAAAAATTAAAGTAGACAAGTTAATTTCAGTTTAAATAATAAACATAATTCATTTTTTTTATATAAAAAAACTATCCAAACATAGTCTACTTACTAAGTGTGAAAGTGTCAAGTATATTATTTATTAAAGCTAAGTTGGGCTTTTCATCACGTTGTTATCGACGTAGCAATCAAGGCACGACAACATTGTTGACATTATTATGCCTACTAAGGTGAAGATTTCATGATTTGTCACAATTTTAGTCATATTTAAGGACTAGCTTTTGTTTATCTTCAAATTATAAGTGCATGAATGTAGCCTAATGGGTGTGCCAGATGCATAGGCTGAGGGTCAATTAAAGCACTCTAGATGCTGTCATTGTAAGTGATGTCCATTTGTAGCCATCAGATTTGAAAATTCTTATCATTCAGTTTTCAATCACATTTCAACTAGTTCGTGCATGCATTTATCTTAAGAACCATTTCCCGTTACCGAAAGAAAAATATTTGGTAAACAATTGCAATACATAAACAACCAGTTATAAAATGTGAAGAGATAAAAATACCTATATATATATATGTATACGTATATGTTGTGTAAGTGAGTTGTCTGATTGACTGCGTATTGCAGTTAGTAACGAAGTAAAGTTGTTATTGAAATAGATAACATTTTTATTTATAGCACGAGCCTTAATATCACAAGCCATAGCTTGTAAATATCTGCAATAATTTGAAGTTACAACTACGCAATCAAACATCATAGGCCTAGGTACTATGTTTGATTGAGTTGATGTTAGTTATTGTAGCCTTATGATTTCTGATACAATAGATTACACACACAGAGTTCAAGCAGCAGCTTCTGCAACAGAAGACACCTTCCTAAGCACATAAACAGGTTCTCCCACTTCAATAACTTTACCACTCTCTTCAGCAGAAAAATCCGTCCAGTTCCACGTCAGATTCTGACCAAAGTAAACCTGCAGAAGCAGTTCACATGTCATTTTACATCATTAATCGAAAGTGGTATTCATTGAAAACTTGATGGCTCAATGACTCACCCTTTTCTTATTTTTATCATGTGGTCTTATGACTTCTCCAGACCTATATTTCAGAAGAGTTTCAGTTGGTTCAGAACTTGATATTGCAGTCTCTTGATCAATTGTAGGTATCTGATCATACAAATAAAATCAATCAACCAAGTTGGATAAACAAGAAGACTAAGAAACTACAGGAAAAAGTAGATTCGCATGTTTATACTGCAATCTAGCTATGGAGCATAGTGATGATTCATAGATAGATATTGTTGAAGAAGTCATGAGGTAGTGTTACATGTTCTTATGGAGCATAGTGATTGGTAGGAAATTATAATGTACAACTCTTCACCTTACAACGGTAGCACAGTTTGACACCAAAAAATGAAAACTTGCTTATCTTGATGTCAGTCCATAAGTCCTCAGAAAATGGTTCACAACCTTCAACCAGGATACTGTACAATCAAGCCATCAAATCTCAATAATGTGAGTTAGTAGATCAATTCGGCACCTTCATTGTCTAAGTAAGTAACAAATATTATGACATAATACAATAGCAGGAGTAAATCAAAACACAGGGAAAAATCAGTACTTGGGTCTAAAACGATTCATAGGAATGGGATCCTTCAGCAGCTTGTTTAGTGCATCCAATGATTCCTGAAATTCCAATGACAATTACTGAGTAAAGATTAAGCAAATAAGTAAAAACTAGACTTCGTTTCCCAGCAAGAGTGACCTGAGACGCTAGTAAGAATGGATAGCCATCAGTGAATGTCGTCTGATGTTGTCCCTTGACATAATCAGGATCCACTTGTCTAACTTCAGAAGCTGCATTTGGATGCATTTAAGAGGTTTGTTAATCTTGAGAGTCAAGAGTAAACCCATTCAGCCATGTTTGTATTACTTGAAATAATCTGTTTTTTAAGCCAAATTTTCCATACAAGAAACACTCATTGCACAGGGTTTCTACTCAACAAGGAGTATCCTTCAAACATTAAAACTAATCAATGGACAATCATGTGCATGTAAAAGATTCGACAATAACAGTCACACAAATCCACACCTTCCTAAATAATTGTTTAAAGACACTAATACTAAAACGCTAATAATTCATGCCAATTGTAGGGTAACACTGTAGTTTGGTTCATGTTACACTACATACATTTAGTATAACAAGAAATTTATTTAAAAAACTTCACTACTACTTAGTCCTATAACAATTCATTACATGACTAAAGTAACACATCTTATCTCCTAAATTTCATAATTACAAAGACCTACCAGTATTGAAGCGAACCAGTTGAGAGGGTTTTCCTAAATAATCAGAGAACCACTGTGATGCTTCAGGTCCCTCATCCCATGCAGAGCCACTCCATTCCCAAACTGAGACAGAACCTGTCACTTCATGCCCTTGTTTGCCCAAACAAATTTTGAGAGGCTGCATCCCTGGTGCTTTCACCACTGTAATATCAAGTCACACTTAATATCACTTACTAAACAAGGAAAAAAAATCAACCTTAAGCATGAAGAATGTACAAAGAACAACTCAGCATTTCAACTGTCAACTAGGTTTTTTTTTTTTCCAAAATTGAAAACACAAGGTATCTATTAAATGAGAAATGAAGTATACGAACAAAAAACACAAACTGAAACTACAAATCATTTCCAAACCCCCCTTAGACATCAAAGGAGAGCAAACAATTGAAGTTTGTTTTATGATTTTTCATGAAGATTTTGGTACAAACAATTAGGCTGTAGTTTTTTCATGCATGCAGGTAAAGCAATTATTTGAAGTTTATGATTTGTTCACATCTCTGAAGCTATATACATAACACCTCTCATTCTAAACTTGTTATGGGATAGGATTTTGTTCACAACCAATCCATATAATAACCAAAAATAAATTTATGTTATGAGGATCCTATTATGTAATAAGACAATGCAATATACCCATATAGGAGTCTTCTGTAGGTTCCCAGTCTTCAAGAAAAGCCTCAGATGGCATTTCAACATCAACCAAAGCAAGCTTTGGTTCATTTCTTTGAGTACACATCCTCCCTTGAGAATTCACCACCATCCATTGTCTATCCCATCGAAATCCTGTCACATAAAATAACAATAACAATAAAGCTGCATGTATATATGTCTGGAAAACAGAAAATTAAAAAGGAGATAAACAATTTTATTGAATACAAAAGGAGATAATCTCTCCTCCAAAGTGTTGGCTCCATTCCTCAAAGATTCACCAATTCTAAACCTGCCCTTCTACATAGAATTCTCCTATTTATAGATAAGTTCTAATTAATCTCTTTACCTAAAGACAAAAGATAAATGATAAAAAGGATAAGACTAACTAATTCCTATCTGTGCTGAAGATAAGATAAATAAAAATATCTAACTTATTTCTAAGGATAAACAAAAGGATCAATAACTTTACTTTTTAGAGTTTCCTAGCTCCCAACAGTACATATTCCACTAGAAACAATAATGGAAAAAAAATTAGCTGTAGCATCTTAAGTATTGTTTGCACTATTTTCTGATAAGAATTTTTAGAGTTTCACTTCGGCAATATGCTTAGAATTATATTAAACAATTATGCATATTATGGAAGTGGAATTATTTTAATGAGAGAACAATATAACTATAAACAAACACCTAAGATATAATACTTTAAGTTTTCTCTAACAATAAAACAAAGAAAAGTGTTGAAGAAAAGAAGAGAAAGATTAGTTACCAGTAGGAGTGAGGGGAGCATGAGAAACAGGAATTCCACGACATGACTTGATTGGATATACGAAGAGGGCTATTATTTTTGCAGAAGGTGTTGATGGTGTTGATGATCCAGCTCCCATTCTTATTCTGCTTTGTAATGTAACTCAACACTCAATATCTTTTATAGCAACATTCTGCATGAATCCAAACTCAATTCGTCTAGTTATAATGACTAAATACTAATATAATAAAAAAAACATTTTTACTCTGTTACACATTTTTCATGAAATAAAATAAAATCGGTTCTATTATGATTTTACTTTATTTTTAATTTAATTGCTTAAACAATGAAAGATTAAAATTTTATTACATCTCACTTAATTTCTGATTTCCAATCCAAATTAACAGGACATCAACGTAGACCAATAGAGCCGCCTCAATGAAAGCTATGTAAATGCTTTCATTGTAATTGACGTGAAGTCGTGGTCATAGATATGAAAATTCTTACGTGTTCCATCACATCAACCTAACAAAATTAAGAATTATGCGTATGTCATGGATGATCTATCTAAGTGTTAGAAAGGTGGGTTCAAGAATTATGCGCATGTCATGGATGATCTATCTAAGTGTTAGAAAGGTAGGTTCATAAAAGTATCTATATAAGTGCTAGAAAGATGGGTTACAAGTACTCGACATATCGAGTGAGGAGGCTAAACGGACATATCGAATAAAGAAACTAAACTGAGGAGGCTAAACGAACATACTCGACATACCGAGTGAGGAGACTAAACGGACATATTGAGTAAAGAGACTAAACTGAGGAGGCTAAACGGACATATCGAGTGAAGAGACTAAACTGAGGAGGCTAAACGGACATATCGAGTGAAGAGACTAAACTAACAGGTGCTCCAATATCAACCCAATAATAAGTGCCACAATAACCCAATAACAACAAACAATTTTAAAACAATTTTGAAACAATTTTGAAATAGACTCTATATCATGATAGAAAAGTGAATTATGGGTCTAATTCAACACTACAAAATAAATTTACAGTTATATATATGTATCAGACCATAAGAATAAAAATAGAGTATAAATTTTCGTATTTGATTCGCATTTTATACAAAAATTCTTTGGACCGGCAACATACCATATTCATGGTATGACAAATGAAATTGGCGAGATTAAATGCCGCCAGTGAAACGGAAAAACCCACCAAATAGAGAAGTCTTCGACCACATTTCAACTAGTTCGTGCATGCATCTATCTTAAAAACCATCTACCATTATTGAAATAGATAGATAAGACCTTTTTATTTATTTCACAAGCCTTAATATCACAAACTACAGCTTGTAAATATCTGCAGTAGTTTCAAGTTACAACTACGCAATCAAGCATCACAGGCCTTGGTACTACGTTTGATAGAATTTATGTTATTGTAGCCTTATAATTTCTTATGCAGCATCAATATAGATTCCACACACAGTTCAAGCAGCTGCCTTTGCAACAGAAGGCACCTTCTTAAGCACATAAACAGGATCTCCAACTTCAATGACTTTACCACTCTCTTCAACAGAAAATTCCATCCAGTTCCATGTCATATTCTGACCGAAGTAAACCTGCAGAAGCAGTTCACGTGTCATTTTTTACATCATTAGACCAAAGTATTGTTCAGTGAAAGCTTGATGACTCAATGTCTCACCCTTTTCTTATTTTTATCATGTGGTCTTATGACTTCTCCAGACCTATGTTTCAGAAGAGTTTCAGTTGGTTCAGGTGAAGCTATTGCGGTCTCTTGATCAATATTAGGTATCTGATATACAAATCAAATCAATCAACCCAGTTGGATAAACATGAAGACTAAGAAATTGCAGGAAAAAGTAGATTGGCATGTTTATACTGTAATCTAGCTCCTCTGCATTAAACAAGCATTTGAAGTGAAAAAATAAGGGTGTTTCTACTGTTGACATGAAGTAAATTAGCTTCCAAAGGTACTTAATTCAATTCAAGAGTGCATGTACCTTTATTTTTTTACTTGACGTATCTTTTTCACTTTAGAGGAGTGCAATCTAAGGTATACAGGCAATTATAGTGTAATGAATAGATAAAAGAATGATTCATAGATAGTCACTGTTGGAGAAGTCACATGGTAATGGAACATGTTATTATGGAGCATAATGATAGATAGGAAATTAAAATTTATAACTCTTCACCTTACAACGGTAGCACAATTTGACACCAAAAAATGAAAACTTGTTTATCTTGATGTCAGTCCATAAGTCCTCAGAAAACGCTTCACAGCCTTCAACTAGAATACTGTACAACAAAGCACACAAATCTCAATTATGGGGGTTAATAATCTGTTAAGATCAATTCAGCACCTTCCTTGTCTCAAATAACAAATATTATACAACAGTAACCCAAAGTCCAAAACACATTAAAAATCAATACTTGGGTCTAAAACGATTCATAGGAATAGGCTCCATCAGAAGCTTGTTTAGTGCATCCAATGATTCCTGAAAGTCAGATGAAAAATAATGAGTAAAGATTCAGCAAATAAGTAAAAATTAGACTTCATTTCCCAGCTAGAATGACCTGTGACGCAAGTAAGAATGGATAGCCATCAGTGAATGTTGTCTGATGTTGTCCCTTGACATAATCAGGATCCACTGGCCTAACTTCAGAAGCTGCATTTGGATACATTAAAGAGGTTTATAGTCTCAATAACCAAGAGTAAACACATAGAACTATGCATGTATTACTGGAAATAATATGGTTTTTAAGCTAAATTTGCCATATTACACTCATTACACAGGGTTTCTCTTTAACAAGGAGTCTCCTCCTTCAAACATTAAAACCACTCAATGCACAACCACTCTCCTTTTCAAATACACAAAAAAGATTCCACAATAACAATCATAGAAATCCATAGCTTCCTAAATAATTTTCTAAAGAGACAAATACTAAAACACTAATAATTCAGGCCAACCCTTTATCTTGGTTCATCTTACATACATTTAGCATAACACAATTGAAAAACTTAAAAACTTCACAACAGGAAAGACGGAAAATACTAAAAATGACCAACCTTCAAATCCACAACATAACGGATCATGCATGACAACTAGAAGTAATGAATCAATGCATGTTGATATACAGCACCACAAGTTACTCCGATCAATGTTCATGTGTTCTAAAAACAATTTTAGTCCTTGAACAATTCATTACATGACTAAAGTAACACATCTTTCCACATTTTTTTATCTTCTCATTATCTTATTCTCCTAGATTTCGTATTTTCAAAGACCTACCAGTATTGAAGCGAACCAGTTGAGAGGGTTTTCCTAAATAATCAGAGAACCACTGTGACGCTTCAGGTCCTTCATCCCAGGCACTTCCAGTCCATTCCCAAACTGAGACAGAATCTACCACTTCCGGGCCTTGTTTGCTCAAACAAATTTTGAGAGGTTGCATCCCAGGTGCTTTCACCACTGTAATATCCAAGTCACACTTAATATTCACTAACTAAATAAGGGAAAAAATCAGTTATGATCATGAAGAATGTACAATGAACAATAAAACATTTCTATTTTCCATAACTGTATTTTATTTTTTCAAAATTGAAAATACAGGAAATCTTCTATTGAAAATTTCGAAACTCAGAAACTGGAACCACAAATCATTTCCAAACTCCTCAAGACATCAAAATAGATCAAATAATTGAAGAAGTTCCTTGTTTTATGATTTTTGATGAAGATTTTGGTAAAAACAAAGGCTGGAATTTCATGCATGCAGTTGAAGCAAACATTAGTTCACATCTATGAAGGTATACATAACACATCTGATCCTAAACTTATTAAAAATCAACATAAGTTGTGAGGATCTTGTTATGGAGTAAGAAAATTGCAGTTAATCTACCCATATAGGAGTCTTGTGTAGGTTTCCAATCTTCAAGAAAAGCCTCAGATGGCATTTCAACATCAACCAAAGCAAGCTTTGGTTCAACTCTTTGAGACAACATCCTCTTCTGGGAATTCACCACCATCCATTGTCTATCCCATCGAAACCCTGTCACATAACATGCATAATCATAAAATACTAAAGCTGCATGTGTATACATTCAACTAGAAACAATAAAACAAAGAAAACTTAGTTACCAGTAGGAGTGAGTGGAGCATGAGAAACAGAAATTCCACGGCATGACTTGATCGGATATATGAAAATTCCTGAAACTTTTGCAGACGGTGTTGTTGGTGTTGATGATCCAACCCCCATTCTTGTTCTACTCTGTAACGTAACTCACCACATTCACTCCATTAATGGATAAAACTTGGTGACAATTATATATATACTGATAAATTTTGAATTTTACTTTGTGCAGTTAAATTTAGAATTTCATCCCAACATGTTAGATAAAATTATACTTTTGATTGAGAAACAGTATAAACAATATTTTAATGGAAGTGATTTAAACAATGAAACGTATGTTAAGATTTTATTACATGTCACTTCATTTCTGTCTTCCAATCAAACCAATCGAAAATATCTATGTAGCTCCACACGAGTAGCCACGTCTCATTGCAAACACACTGTTACGAAGACACGTCTTAGATAAGATTAATTCTGCATGCTGTTTTGTCCTGATTTTTTTGCATTGTTTATAAGAAAAAAAGTTAATTTTTAAATTATAAAATCAACTTATAAAATTATTATTCTCATTTATGTATTACTATTTGTTTTATCTGTGTAAATAAATCATCATATTTATAACGGGAAAAGGAGTAGTTTTTGATGAATAAATATTTACCTCATTCACACTTTCATGTTAATTCCGGGTAATTTAAGAGGAAAAATTAAGAGTTAAGGTAATAAAATTTTAGGAACTAAATATCTTTTATAAGAACTAAATATTAAAATTCATTAATTTATAAAAATTAAATGAGGAAAAAATTACATGAGAAAAAAAATAATACAAAAGCTAAATAAAATGTCTTTCAAGTGAGAGAGATTAACTACACGACTAAAATGTGTATTAAGCCTAAAGTGGCAAACTAAATTGAAAGATGGCAAACAAATATTAAAAAAAAAATATATTCATTTGTTGGAAAATGAAATGGTAGTTGAAATTAAAGAAACTTGAATGACTTTATTAAGATAAAATGCTTTAAAAATGAAAGAAATTTAATTGAGGAAGTATTCGAATAGGAAATTAATTTAAATTTTAAAGAATTTTAAATACTTAAATTTGAATTGCTTTCAATTAATTTTTCTTTCCAGGATGGGAAAAAATTACGATTTTAGGAAATCAAAATATAAATATTTAAATTACTTGTAATTGAATTTCCCTCATTTTCATATGTATTGTTTGAATGAAATAATGGAAGAGAAAAAGAAGATAATAGAGAGAAAAAGAGTATAATTTTTTTATTTTTCTTAGATTCTTAATTAAAATTATCAAATTTTAAATTCTTCTTATGATATTGTTCATAGAACACATTTCATGACTCCAAGGTTTAAAATTCCTATTCCTTCACAAACAATGCTCTGCTTAAAATCCTTTATCCTAACACCCTCTCATTTCTTAACATTTTAGTTCCTGGCATTAGAATCCTGCAGATTCTACATACACACTTCAAGCAGCTGCTTCGGCGGCGGAAGAGACCTTTCCAAGAACATATACAGGATCTCCAACTTTAATGATGTTACCACTTCCTTTATCAGAAGAATCCATCCAATTCCATATCATATTCTGACCAAAGTAGACCTGCATAAGCAATGCACTTTTCATCAAAACTAAAGGATTATCCATTGGTTGGAAGCTTGGTGACCAAAGTTTGTCACTCTCACCTTGTTTCTATTTTTTGTATTTGGCCTAATGACTTTGCCTGATCTAGTTTTCATAAGAGTTTCAGTTGGCTCAGATCCAGCTATCCCAGTCTCTTGATTTATTGTAGGTACCTGACCAAAACCAATCATCATGCAAGTTTAACACAACCAAGTTAACAAACAATAGATGTAGGCATGCAAAATAGAAAATTATATGGTAGACAACGAGAATACATATATAACCAGTTATAAAATGCATAAGAGAGAGAAATACTTATACGTTTTGTGAGTGAGTTGGCTCGTATTTTAGTTGACTCGTATTTTAGTTGACTGCGAAGTAAAATTGTGCAAAATAATAGTGAATAGATCAAATACTAATAGATAGATGTGGGTGTACCATGTATATGATCCTAAGCTACAAGAGTAATTACATAGTAATTGTTAGCAGTAGTCACAAGGTAGGTGTTCCAATGGAGCATAAAATAAGTAGGAAACTTAAAAGTAGAACTCTTCACCTTACAACGGGAGCACAGCTTGACACCCTGAAATGAAAAGCTGCTTATCTTGATGTCTGTCCATAAGTCCTCGGAATATGGATCACAGCCTTCAACAAGGATACTGCACCATGAAGCACCCAAATCTCAATTATGTGATTTCATAATTCATATGGATCAATTCAATACGTTGGCAAATATTATTAAACAATAGAAATGCAGTGGTGGAACAACAGAAATTGAAAAATCAATACTTTGGTCTGAAACGATTAATTGGTATGGGTTCCTTTAGAAGCTCGTTTAATGCATCCAATGATTCCTGAAAATCATAAATGATAAGTACTGAGTAGAGAATATAGATATAAGCAAAATTAGACTTCATGTACTGAACTGACCTGAGATATAAGTAAGAATGGATAACCATCAGAGAAATAGGTTTGGTGCTGTCCCCCAACATAATCAGGATCCACTCTTCTAACTTCCGAAGCTTCATTGTGAAACATTCAAGAGGTTCATCATAGAGTAATGTTTGTGTATTCTTAAAACAGTTATAGTTCTTTACCAATTCATGACATGTTTGGTTTAAAATCTTAAAGTTATAAATCTGACAATTTTATTGTTCTACAATCTTAATCTTTAAGGTTTCAAAGACATACCAGTATTGAAGCGGACCAGTTGACAGGGCTTTCCTAAAAATTCTGAGAACCACTGAGATGCATCAGCTCCTTCATCCCAGGCAGACCCAGTCCATTCCCAGACTGTGACAGCATCTGTTACTTCATGCTGTTTACTCAAGCTAATTCTGAGAGGTTGCATCCCAGGTGCTTTCAATACTGTAAGATGAAGGTAGTCACTTTATACGTATTTACTAAAACACGAGAAAAAATTCATGATCATGAAGAATGTGCAAAAGTGAAAATCCATCAGTATTTCAACTACAGCAATTTTTCTTTTTCAAGATACAGAACGCAAGGAAAGCATCTGTCAAATGAAAAATGTTTTTTTTTCAAAAGAAAAGTAAATTATTAACAAAACATAGGAGGGTTGATGTCATCAAACTTGTATGCAAAATGCAAAAAGCTTAGACAGAGAGTGTGCAAGATCTTTTCATACTAATTTAACCAATGTGAATCTCCAAGATGCTCAATTGATATCTTCTATTATCAAACCATGTTTCACTCGGGTGCTAAAAAACCTTGGGATGTAACATAATTAACACTTGGGTCTCCAATCTATAAGAGGTACTCCACCCCACCCTTAAATCAAACAACTCCAAGTGGATTACCTCTTAAGGTCAAGTTTGTGTCAACAGTAATACAAAACAAACTGATACAAATGAGTAGCTACAGGTCCATAAGACTTAGTGCCTTACCATTTTATCTCCAGATATGGCTGTATTGTGCACACCAAGTTCAGAATTCAGAAACAATAGACCACTTATGCATGAATTAAAAGATGGCTACTTTCTAGTCGAACAAACAATAATTTTGGGTTCTTCATAAGAAATGGGTGAATCACTTTACTTCATAACAAATTTTGAAGATTCTCCATAAAGCTTTTGGTTTAAACAAGGAGGGTGAAGTTTTTCATAGCATTCTATTTATTCAATCATTAGATGCATATGGTTAGCTGGCATCTTCAATGTTCCAGCCTTATCTTGAGTACCAAACCCCAAAAGCATATTGCAAACCCTTCCAGATGGATCCACATCATATTTCCTTTTATAATGGGAAGAGAGACAAGTTCAATAGAAAGCCTGACTAAGTAGAAAGTATCTTATCCTCTCCTCTCCCTACACTTAATTCTCATCTATCCTTATTCATACAAGTTTTTAGTTCTCTTTGAAAAAATAAACATAACTGTCATGCCAATCCACCCAATAGTAAATAAAAAAAGAGAAAAAAATTATCATATATTGTGAGCAAGTTCTAAAAGAATAGTCTCCCTAATTTCAAACAAAGACAATAACAATCTAATGAGGAGCTTATTATTGATTAAGAAAAAAGTAATCTTACCCATGTAGGAGTCCTGGGTAGGTTCATAATCTTGAAGAAGTGCATCAGTTGGGAGTTGAACTTCAACCAAAGCAAGCTTTGGATCAACTCTTTGAGTGCATGCCCTCCCTTGGGAATTCACCACCACCCATTGCCGATCCCATTTAAGTCCTGCCACACAATAAAACAATCATAATAACACTATTATCAAACCTATAGATTCCACAAGAAACAATCAAAGCAAGAAAAGTGTTGCATAAAAAACAAAAGACAGAAAGATTACCAGCAGGAGTAAGAGGAGCATGGGAAACAGAAATTCCACGGCATGACTTGATTGGATATATGAAAAGCTTTGAAACTGTGCCTGCTACTGTTGCTGCAAAAACTGAAGACTCCATTTCGGTAATACCTATGTCAGTGTCACAATCATGAAACAAACAAGTCAATCTCTCTCTCTCTCTCTCTCTCTCTCTCTCTCTCTCTCTCTATATATATATATATATATATATATATATATATATATATATATATATATATATATATATATATATATAAGATAAAAAAAAAAAAAAAAAGAAGCAATAGAATGAAATGTTAGATATTTTCCAAAAGGGGATGAATAAAAAAACATAGTTGAGAGTTTATGGAGTTAGTTGAAAATATGCATTCTTATCTTAACCTTACCCAACCGTCACGCCCTTATCCTTTTTCACTCCAAACCCATTCTCACACTCACACTCTCACTCTCACCACTCCCAACCACCCACCTCCGTCGTCCACCGCCGCCACCGTAGAACTCCGTTCTCCGTCACAATGGATCGACCTTCTCCGCTCCCAAACCCAATCCTCCTCCTTCCGCGACGCCATTTCCACCTACGCTGCCATGCTCGCCGCCGGCGCACCCCCGGACAATTTTGCCTTCCCCGCCGCCCTCAAATCCGCCACCTCCATCCACGACCTCGGCCTCGGGAAACAACTCCACGCACACGTCTTCAAGTTCGGCCACGCGCCCTCCGTTCCCGCCGTGGCCAACTCCCTCATCAATATGTATGGCAAATGTGGTGACCTTGGCGCTGCGCGCCAAGTGTTTGACGAAATTTCTGAAAGAGATCATGTGTCGTGGAACTCCATGATTGCAACATTGTGTCGTTTTGAAGAGTGGGAACTGTCCCTGCTGTTGTTTCGGTTAATGCTGTCGGAAAATGTGGACCCCACGTCGTTCACGCTGGTGAGCGTGGCACATGCGTGCTCGCACGTGCGTGGCGGCGTGCAGCTCGGGAAGCAAGTTCATGCTTTTACATTGAGGAAGGGGGATTTGAGAACGTACACCAACAATGCTTTGGTGACAATGTATGCTAGATTGGGAAGAGTTAATGATGCTAAGGCATTGTTTGATGCTTTTGATGGTAAAGACATGGTGTCTTGGAACACTGTTATTAGTTCTCTTTCTCAGAATGATAGGTTTGAGGAAGCGTTGATGTATATGTACCTTATGATTGTTGATGGGGTTAGGCCAGATGGGGTTACATTGGCGAGTGTTTTGCCTGCTTGTTCTCAACTTGAGTTGTTGAGGATTGGGAGAGAGATTCATTGTTATGCATTGAGGAATGGGGATTTGATTGAGAATTCGTTTGTTGGGACTGCGTTGGTTGACATGTATTGTAATTGCAAGCAGGCTGAGAAGGGTAGGTTGGTTTTTGATGGGGTGCTGAGGAAGACGGTGGCAGTGTGGAATGCTATGCTTGCTGGTTATTCAAGGAATGAATTTGATGATCAAGCGTTATGGTTGTTTATTGAGATGGTTTCTGAGTCGGAGTTTTGGCCCAATGCGACCACTTTGTCGAGTGTTTTGCCTGCTTGTGTTCGTTGTGAGGCGTTTTTGGACAAAGAAGGGATCCATGGTTACATTGTGAAGAGGGGATTTGGGAGGGATAGGTATGTGCAGAATGCGCTGATGGATATGTATTGTAGAATGGGAAGGATTGAAACTGCGAGGATGATATTTGGTGGGATGGATAGAAGAGATATAGTGTCTTGGAACACTATGATCACTGGTTATGTTGTTTGTGGGTGCCATGATGATGCGCTTAATCTTCTTCACGAGATGCAGAGAGGTCAAGGAGAAGATGGTAGAGACACATTTGTTGAATGGGAGAATGATGAAGGAATTCCCCTCAAGTCGAATTCGGTGACTCTGATGACGGTGCTTCCTGGTTGTGCTACCTTGGCAGCATTGGGTAAAGGAAAGGAGATTCATGCTTATGCTATTAAACAAATGCTGGCAATGGATGTTGCTGTGGGAAGTGCATTAGTTGACATGTATGCAAAATGTGGTTGCCTGAACTTGGCTACGATAGTCTTTGATCAAATGCCTGTAAGAAATGTTATTACTTGGAATGTTCTTATCATGGCATATGGGATGCATGGGAAAGGGGAAGAAGCTTTGGAGCTTTTTAGAAGAATGACAGAAGGAGGAGGCAGTAATAGGGAAGTGACAATGCCCAATGATGTGACCTATATTGCTATTTTTGCTGCTTGTAGTCACTCTGGGATGGTGGATGAAGGCCTTAATTTATTCCATACAATGAAAGCTAGCCATGGGATTGAACCAAGAGCTGACCATTATGCTTGTCTAGTGGACTTGCTTGGCCGATCTGGTCGGATCGAAGAGGCATATAAACTCATCAATACAATGCCATCCAATATGAACAAAGTAGATGCATGGAGTAGCTTGCTTGGAGCCTGTAGGATTCACCAGAGTGTGGAAATTGGTGAAATTGCGGCAAAGAACCTGTTTGTCTTGGAGCCACATGTAGCTAGCCATTATGTTCTAATGTCTAACATATACTCCTCAGCTGGACTCTGGGACCAGGCAATGGAAGTGCGTAAGAAAATGAAGGAGATGGGAGTAAGAAAAGAACCTGGTTGTAGTTGGATAGAGCATGGTGATGAGGTTCATAAGTTTTTGGCAGGGGATGCTTCACACCCACAAAGTAAAGAACTCCATGAATATCTTGAAACACTGTCCCTAAGAATGAGAAAGGAGGGCTATGTGCCTGACACTTCATGTGTCCTTCACAATGTTGATGATGAAGAGAAAGAAACTATGCTCTGTGGACATAGTGAGAGACTGGCAATTGCTTTTGGCCTTTTAAATACCCCTCCAGGAACTACCATCAGAGTTGCCAAAAACCTTCGGGTTTGCAATGACTGCCATGTTGCCACTAAAATCATATCAAAGATTGTGGATAGGCAAATCATTCTTAGAGATGTTAGAAGGTTCCATCATTTCAGAAATGGAACTTGCTCTTGTGGGGATTATTGGTAAAAGAAAGTGAATACTAAAATATTGATTCTTTCTAATTAATTCATCTCAACCCCCCTTCCTATCTCCTCCTATGTTTTCTTCCTCTCAACTTCCCTTTCGGTTGAGATCATGAATCGTTGTAACTAACCACATAGTTAAATAATTTATATAACTAATAATCTGAATAGAAATTCATGAGTTGTTAAATCCCCAATGGTTTGAAATGTTACAATTACTCCGTCCAAACTCCAAATTAATGATCAAAAATTGTTCGTTTTTCTCTTAAATAATCCTTAAAAAATTGTATGAGTAATCCTCTAAATATTGAAAATCATGCTTAGTTGTTCTTCAAATATTGCAATACCTTTCAAATTGGACTTTGAACGTTCATAAAATATATCAACTTATAGACTGGCCTAACAGATATTTAATACTTAGGAGATTACTTGTGTAGTTTTTTACTTCATAGACTGCTTAAGTAAGAGGATAACACTTTGGGGACCAAACTGATGCTTTATTTACTTTTATACCTTTTTTATTTTTTTAAAATTTTGCTTAGAAATTGTTCAAGAAGGTACGACCAAAAAAATTGTAAAAGCATAACAGAATGAAGAACCTGCGATTCATAATGGATAAAAAAAATTGTTTTTAGTACACATGATTACAGGTATTATTCACGACTCATGAGTGTTACAAAATTTTTCCTGACTATTTTCCAGTTAGCTGATTGGGATCAGAACAAAATTTGCTCTTGATACATCTCCAACGCTTGGATAATTTTCTCAATTAACAATTTCCTGTGCAATCTATACCTGCACACGTAGCATTCCCAGTGAAACCTTAGTTAGAGGGTTTGGGGTTTAAGATGCCATTGAAAATAAAATTTTAAAAACTAGTGAAACTGCTAGATGATGTAAATTTGACATACTTTATTGCAGCTTCAAGTGTCCTCGTTGCATCTGTCATGGAATCTGCAGAGATAATGTGTAAGCTAAGAATTAGTTTTTATCATGAAATATCAGTTAGAGACAAAATAGTCAATTAGTCACAGAATCCAGGAGATTTTACTAAATTTTGATCTTACAGTTTTACAAGTTCAGTCCATCATTGAGGATGGATCTCATGACTATTTTATAAAACCTATGGTGATAATTTGAAGAACTCCATTACACAATTGGTTTAGAATTTTGCCATTGGATTTGTGTAATTGACTGTATTAGAGATAATAGTCATCTTAATGCTTAATCTGTGTGGATTTACATTTACGTTTAAATCTTGTAGTAATTTCTGTTTCTGTTACAAAGTTGGTTAGACTGATTGTTAGGTCCCTGACACAGCAAAGAGTTATACGGTTCAGATATAAAAGGTTACCCTCCCTGTACTTTGCTTCTATTGGAAGATTTACAATTCAGCTTAAGTTTCTCTCTCTTTTGCAATTCTCTGAATTCTATTATAATCAAAAGAAAAGTTAACAGGCATGTGTATGTCATTCTCAGGATGATAAATAATTATATATATTCTCACAAAGCAATCATATTGCATGATACAAATTATTATAATAATCAGTTCTGCGTATCTACTTTCTAGTGTAAGGATACAAATGCCAACTTTACCTAGTAATTTCTGGTCTTGTTTAATGGTGGTAGCAAATTCTGCAAGCATCTTTTGGCATTCATCTTGCAACTCCTTCGCAGCCTTTCTTTCGACACTAGGAATTGGAGGCACATCCCCATCTGACCAAGTTGGCAATGTTCGTGCCGCAGCTACGACTGCTCCATCAACAAAAGTATCTCCAGTGTTTGATAGACAATCTGCCATAAATTTCATTTTGATATCCTAAATAATGCCAATTTGAATAGACACAAGGGTAACAAAGCAGATTCAAGAAGAAAAATCATATTGCCCATACTGTTATGGTAATACTCTTCAGGAAGGCCAGATATATTGAAGATTGACAAGAAGGAATCCAAATGAATACGTGCATTGCCTGAAAATTTGATCTCATCCCAAGGATTCTGCAATTGTAACAACTCTGAGAACTACATTTCAAAATTCAATAGATCTAAAAACCAAACACAACTAGAAAACTGCTAACTCTTTGTCAACATTCAGAGTCTAAGGTTAAAGTTAGAGTGGAAGATGAAATTAAGAGTATTGAATGAATACCGAAAGTGTGGCAACATAACCCTAGTGAGAGGAGTTAGAAATAAAATGGAGAACGAGGTAGATTTTGTTGATGAAACTTAAAAGAAAGAGTTGAGGAAAGCTGTGGCATGTTAGTTCCCCAGCCCACACTTCAGCAAGGTTGACAGTCAGCCCACAAATATTCAGGATAAAAAACAAAATATAGATTATTCCTATCAAGATTTAAATGGAAAGAAAATTACCACAGGTGATGAAAATCCATATTTTTGCATGAACATGTCATTCTTCTGCGAACTCATGTAACTAATGGTCATCTGTTCCAATTTTTGACAGCATAATCAGAATGTCCATGTCTCACAGTGAATAATACAAATGATAAAATAAACATGGAAGCAAATATAGTATGCTAACCAATCTAATAAATATATTAACTAATCTAATAAATTTAACAAAATAAAAGTATGCTAACCAATCTAATAAATATATTAACTAATTAATATTCTTCAAGCTTATGAACAGAACACCCCTATGTCTGGACCATAATATTAAAGATAAGTAGAAAATATAAGACAGTCTGGGAGAACATGGATTCGCCTTCTCAATGTCAATTTTTTCTCTCTTTTTTCTCCTCTTCAGTTCTCATTCAGTTTAGAGGTTTAATTGTTTATAGAAACTCACAGAATTTAAAGATTATGAAAAACAATGTTATTCCTTACCAAACTAATAATACAACAATGGATTAATGCAGCCTACTTATGATAAATAATTAAAATAATTTTTGTTGGAAGGTCCCAAATCACTTGCCTCAATTCTTGGGATGTAACTTATATATCTATTGGGCAACTTCACTTAATGTCAATTAGTTTTAAGACGAAATCAAACCATTTTTATGCAGTAATAATTCTAGTTATTTCCCAAGAGAGAAATCTCAATACACTCTAATACAATTTGTTATTTCAAACACAACTATTTCCAACAGTAATTAATTGAACATATTTTTCCACAGAAAAATCAAATGGTTTACCTCATCTCCCTTTCTAATGCACTGTCCAGCATTTATAAGAACCTCAACCATCCTATCCTTAAAACGCCAATGGAGAAAACAATTTGGCTCAAATGAATGGTTCAGCATATCTGAAAAGTAAGACCAAGTTAATCAATGAGCTAAGATGAAAAGGCACCTTATGTAGGAAAAATAAACACTGCCACCACCGGTAATATATACAAATCAACTTTTACACCATTTTTTCCAAATTCTTTCCCGCTACCATGTTTTTTTCTTGATTATAAAAGCCATAAAGAGGAACAGAAAGTTCCAAGGACTAACTAGTAGTGTTTGTTTACTTATTGTAATCTATCAAGTTACCAAATTCTTTCCCGCTACCATATTGCTGCATAAAAATGAAAACATTGTTCTAATTTCTCAGAATCTAACAATACAATAGACAAATTAAACAGAGACAATGAATGGATAAAGATTTTTTTTCTTTTTTTGAGAACTAGAAATCAAATCAAATTTAATACAAAAGAAAGTCAATGAGAAAATTGAAAGGTTCACAGCTAGCTCACAATTCATAATATTAATTCCAATCACTCTAGAAACTCCATTTCTATTGATATCTACAGTTCACATTATCAAAAAAGAAAAGAAAGAAACTCCCCCAAGAGAAAGTAAGAAAACATTTTACACACTTTTCCCTTCTCCTCAAAGTGTTTGATCCTTCTTTATGCCATGCAGAGAAAAAAAAATCCATGCCATGCATAATTTTTTACTACTGGTTCATCAACATTTGATATCAAAAAACATCTCAAACAGGGAAAATTTTTAAGTCCTTCTGTAGTAGTACAAACTCGTATTATAAATTTATAAGAATGACACTTGACTTTGTATGGTTATTTTTTCAGTTTTAATTTTTTCTTAATTTCTAAATTTTCTCCTAAAACAGGTCAAAGACATCAGAAATTCATAATAAACAAACACCTTAAGAAAATAGAACCAAAGTGAAACTCAAAGATAAAGATAAGTAGATAAAAGGGATCATATTTAGTCAGACCAAGGTGAACTGAGCTCACCAGCATAAGGAATCAGCATATTTGTTTCTTGATTTAGAGCACCAATTCGCGTTTGCATGTTAATACATCGTGATTGTGCAATACTTACTGCCCAAGTGAACCTTCGAGGATCACGAGCAAGACGCTTTACTTTAAGGGGTGCATCACTGTGCTAAACAAGACTAACACAATTTGTTAACATAACAATAAATTTTACGCATAATGGAAGATGGAAGACTAATAAAAGAATTTGCTCCTTACCCAGTTCTTCTCCCAGAATTCTAAGGCTCGCTGTTGCTGTTTTCTAATATTGGAAGCAAGATTGGGATCCTGCAGCTCCAAAAGTTCCTCCTGGTGATACGGATCAATACATGAGATGTCATCAAAATTTACAAAACTGTATTGTAAGCTCCAAATATAGCAATTCAAATGCATGTGAGGCATACCAAAAAAGATTAAATTTGCAAATAATTAATCCAGGCCAACTCAAGAGAGTTGATATGTATCTTGTGGCCCAACCAAAATTTACGTGTTGTCTTTAAGGCTTCCATTATATACATATAAACAAACTTATAATGACTTGAGTTACAACTTACAAATATTGGGAAAATAAAGGTATTAAATTTAGGAAAAATATTTGGTAGACAACTGGAATACGCAGACAACCAGACAACCGGTTATAAAGTGTGAAGAAAGAGAAATATGTATATGTATAAAATGTGAAGAGAGAGAAATATGTATATAATTTGTGAGTGAGTTGGCTGGTTGGCTGCGTATTGCAGTTGGCTGCGAAGTAAAGTTGTAAATTTAGTCTAGTGCATCTGCAAAGTAAAATTAGTTGCTAGAGACCTAGACTACTTTGCCCCAACTTAATTCTTTGTAGGCCAATCATATATCTTAAGGTAAGAAACAAGTAAAGGGTTTCTCATATCTACACAAAACACCAGAAAGAAAATAGACAACTTGCACATAATAAAACACATGATTGAGAATAACTAACTTTCCTAGTCTTATAACATGATCCAACTTCAACAAAGAAAATCCACACCAAAATGTTTCCAAGGGAAAAACTTGAAACAATCCATTAAGTGGGAACTGAAACATCTATGTCCACGATCTCCCTTTGATATCAAGAATTGATCAGTACTAAATTCAAAAAAGGAGTGCCCCAATCAAACCATTAACCATGGCTTAATGATTCAAAACCAGTTTTTTGTATACACACCTCTGAAGCTAGAAGTAAGCTAGTACACTCATCTGCGCTAGGTAAGAAGTCACCATACAATTGCCAAAAGTTGCCTTCGCAGTCAAATGCATATAAGAGAAGGCATGCTAACCTTAAGTCCCAATCTGTCTGCAACAAATATTTGCACAATCACATTAAGTAGATGACCAGAACATTTTTACTTTTGAAGCAGGTACAACAGTCAAAATAAAGGGTGACCCACATTGGTAAAATATGCATCATCTTTAAAAGTGAAAGCAACCAAGCAAAGTGGTTATGTCTTATTTTCAACTAATGAACTTAGGAGAATCACAAATACCTCTGGATTTGTCGAGTTGATAATATCAAATATTGGATGATCCAAGGGAATTATATCTGGGAAAAACATCCATGGGAGCTTCTTGCTTATGGTTAACATTAACTCAAGAGGAATTTCCATTATAACCTGCCCGAGAACATCATTAGGGAAATCATCCATGAACAGCTACTAAGAATATAAGCACAAAGGATATTATACAAATAACAACGTAAAAAATTCTAGAAGTTGACTTTATGTGCAATCATTTTCACATGAGGCACCAGCAGCAGTCAGAAAGGCTATACATCTAGTAGAACATAAGTGGAGTACCATCACTTGCAGCAATATTAAATGAAGCTACTCACCCTGGCTCGTCGAAGAGGCTCTACATCTTTAGAAGCATACACACCAAAACCATTTGGCCCTTCTCTAAACTGAACTCCATACGCTCTCATGCTTCGAACATAACCAATCTTGTAAAAATCTGGATCCACAGGCTCCAACTAGAACAATAATCAAATTAACAAAAATGAAAAGAAAGCAAAATCACAACAAAACAAACACCTAATTAAAATAGAATCCTCTTGAATTCATCCAAAGGCTCGTCAAGTTGTCCATTCTGTAAAGAAGATACTGAATCTGAATATCAAGTATTATGAGCATAAAAGCAAGGGCCAATTTGGGTGAACTTCTATGAAAGAACTTCTAGGAGAAGAAAAAAATGAAATTTATTTCTCCAGAAGTTAAAATTAGTTTTTCATTAGCTAATTTATAGAAGCACCCTCTTTTAACTTTTATAAAAGATGTGAAACTTTCTACATATTAACTAATGAAAAACTTATTTCAACTTTAGAGAAGTAAATTTTCACTTTTTCTTCTTATTTTTTCTCCTACAAGTCCTTCTGAAGAAAAAACACCCAAATTGGCCCCCACATCAAATTTGAAACAACACTCACTATACCATATTAAGTGTTAAAAACATAAAAACACATTGAATTATAGAAACAACATTCACTCTAGCATATTAAGTATTGTGAACATAAAAGTACATCGAATCTATTTGCTGTATGTTTGGTGGAAAGTCTCCCATCACCTATCTTAATTCCTTGGGTACAACTCATACATCTATTGGACAATTTCATTTTATGCCAACTGGTTTCAAGATAAATCTAACGCGATGTCAGATACTATAGCCCATTTTGATGTATCACCTGTCCTGAATGGCATCTAAGGAGTATAGCTATGTGCAGTTTCACTATAAGTCCTATTTGTTCCCACACTTTTCTACTTTTCATAATCTTGATATCCACATGCATCATAGTGGTGGGAAATTGGTTGGTATGCACAATGTCCTAGGACCAAACCTCATTACAAAAAAAATGTATCCATACATATCAATTTCTTAGAAAATAATAGTCATGAACTATATGAATGGATTAGGCATGTTTGTTATTACTATATCAACAAGACATTTTGTTACAAGCATAAAGACAATCATGAACACGACAGGTATGAAACTAAAAAACACTATATCAAGTGTTGTGACATGAAAGCACAACAAATTATGGAAACATCACTCACTCTTAATGCTCCCAAATGTCAGTTAATTACTTGCTTCCAAACAATGAAAACAACAACCAACTAGTAAACAAGCGAGGGGCAAAACAGGAAAAAACAAAAAAAAAAAGGGAATTTACCTGAGAAGATGATTCTTCAAGTTGGGGAGGCTGAAACAGGGGAAAAGGGGGTGCATCAACCGAAGCTTTGATGGGTCGAAGTTTGTTTTCAGCATGAGAACCAAACGAGTAAGAGGGTCGCCACAAGAAGCCACTGCGCGAGCCTTTGAACTGTTGAGAAAGAAAACAAGGTTGGTAAGAGGTTCAGTTACAGAGACAGAAGAAAAAAGGGTGGGAAAAAAGGAACGAAATTGGAACCTGGGTGTTGGAGAATAAGGTGTGAGTTGGTTGATAAAGTGGGAAAGAAGAAGCCATTGGATTATGAAAGTGGAAAGTTACAGCATCTGAGATGAGTAGTAGTGAAGGGAAATGCAAGTGAAACAGAGGAGAGAGTAGTGAAAGACACAAGAATATATGAATAAGGAAAACGTTATCCAGTTTTCCCTTAGAAATATTGTATTTTTTTTTCAAATAAATAATTACTTAAGAAATAGATATGATTTGTTATTTTAAAAATTTATAAATCTATTTTTCAAAAACAATGGTTTAAATAAATACATGAAAAATATGAAAATTTTTAATTTTTGAAAAAGTAAATACTTTTTTTAAGAAATAAGTTTAACCAACCTCCACTGTAGTATGGACAAAACTTAAGGAAAGTTTTTTAGTACTCCTTCTGGTCCTTTTCTAAAATAAAATAAAAAAAAATCTTCTGGTCTTTATTGTAATGTTTAAGTTAAAATCATAATTCGTTTTTTATAAGGTGTAATATAGGATGTCTTATGTATTAGCTTTTTAACAAAAATATTCTTCATTAAAATTATTTTTATTAGTTCATTGATTAGACAATGGAGTGTAAGAAAATGGTATAGGAGTCACAAAAATATAGGGATAGGTTTGGAAAAAGATATAAATTTAAAATAAATTTAATGTTTTCAACTAAGTTAACAAATTTCCTTAATCTTATAAAGAAAAACTTTAATTCAGATGGAAAGAACAACATAAATAATACCTAGAGAATTATAACTAACTTTTATTTCTTATAATTTATAGTTATTCTTATAACATAAATAACTTAATCACAATATAATTTATATCATTCATAATAACATTGAAATCTTGAAGTTCTTCTTATTATACAAAAATTGTAATAGTCAAAACTTTGAATATTTTGATAAATGAAGTGAGATGAACTCATCAAATTACTTCAAATTTAGACAAGTCGTTTAGGATGATTTGTAGTCTTTATCTTTATCAAAATATAACCAATCTTTATGTTTTTGTTTGTCACATTAAATATTTATTCTCAAATCCATTGCATTCTCTTCCATAGTTTGAAAAGGATCCAAGTTTCAAATGAAATAATGGTTTCACTGTCCTAAGAGAAAAGAAAGAGACTAGAAGAAACACTAAGAGAAGTTTATGACTCTTGAATGAATCTCAGTACTTTGACATACTAGTCCTTAATTTTCATTTGGGATATCCAAGGTTCAACAAAAAAAGAAAGAAGGCATTCGGTTCGTATTTCAAGAGCTTACTATTAGGCAAAGTGGATACAGGTGATTACTGATTAGACATTAGTTAGAAGTTAGCTACTTTCCTATTTTCTATATAAACCATGTAAATGTGTTGGTGTATTTGACCTTTAACAATTTATAAAACTCTATTTTCTAGTTCCATACTCTTCTTTTTATCAATTTTCGTCTCTGAACCATGAATTCTAACAAAATGATCGATGAAAAATGAAAAATGAAAATTCGACGGGTAAACCACAGATTACACTTTAGGCCACACAGAAGAACCGGAATGATGACTTGTATTGACAACTTCTGGTATCAATGTCGTGATAACTGATAAGTTGAACTGCAACATCACACGTGTGATCCTTATTCTCTATCTCAGGTGTAAATTTACATCTCAAAAAAGTTCTATTTACAAACTGTGGAAACAGGAAATTATTCTATGTAGAAAATTTCTGTATGCATTGCAATTATTCACATAATTATCCTACAGTATACTACTACTGATCTTCGTTGCTGTCAAAAGGATTCAAATCCATATAGCCAGTCTTGTTTATAATCCACCTCTCACGTGGATTCTACAGTGCAATGAGTTCCTTTGAATATTTTTAGCTGATTATGTATGTCTGCAGGAAGAATATTGAGAGTGGCAAAATAAGATGATTGTTCCCGATAAATGCTGTCTCAAATGCAGCAACTCAGTTGTAGGGCAAAATCTGGAAGCAGTTCCATAAGTGTTTGGTACTGTTCTTTAATTAGAATTGAAGTTCCCTTTCGATAACCAATGCTGACCTTTAATGCAAACCTTTTATAATGCGAATCACTAAAATGGAACTTCAATTATGATTAAAGAACAATACTAAAAGCACTTCAAAAGTACGTCTAAGTTTTGTTCTTATTGGTTAAAAGGTGAACAGATGTGTAATTATGAATAATGGAATACCTTAGACGGTGCCCTGTTGTCGTAAAGGCTGAGCTTCAGCATGAACTACATTGTTTTGCTGGTCCAGTGGCATGTATTGTGACATGATAGCCATGATCTCAGAGTCCATGTAAGACTACAAAGAAGAGATAAGGGCAGATTAATATGGTGTTAATTTGGATTTCCACTTTAACATGAAGGATGTACAATGCACAACATTTTCTGTAGCTGAGAATGAACTAGGCTTACCCGGAGCCTATATTTGTAGAACACGTAACCAGCTACACCAGCACCAACAACAACTGCTACGACCACAAAGGCAAGGAACCGTCCAAATCTTGATCCACTTCTTTCTGCGTGATAAAAAGCAAAATTCTATCCATGAACTTGAGAAAAATTTATTTTGAGAGGAAGAGTAGACTAAAATATCTTAATGTTAATCTAGGATATGACCAGAGGATCACGAATTGACTATGGTAATAGAAACACGCAACCATTGAAGGAAGGGATATCCAACGTGATTCATCTATAAGCTTAATGCATGCATGCATACATACAAGAATGTGGCAGTACCAAATCTCTCTGCTAGATGGTTGTTGAAATATGTCTGTGTAGATTTTTATAGTGCAGTATTCTGGCCATATAACAAATCCATTTTCAAAAAAATATGTAGGGATTTCGGTGTATCGATCTTTTAGTTGATTTGGATTGAATATTACTATTAGTTATTGTGTTCAATTAGGATTGGAATAAAATCTATGGTTTTGAACTATGTTTTGCTGTTCTCTAGTTACTTTATCACTATGGAATGCTATTCATCTGTTTCTCAAATAACAATCTCGAAAAGTTGACTTTAATATCTTACCGATACAAACATCTTGTTCCTTTATATATAGAAGATTTCCTTTGCATTTACAATCGTAACTACCCCAAGTGTTCTTGCAGCTGCAGCCATCACACTGACAAGCACTTCGTTCCTTACATTCATCAATATCTGTATAAGATCAAAAGACAAGTTTTTAACTAGATTTATATTTTTACAAAATTGATCAAACAAAGTAAATAACACAATGTTTTTATTCTCTACTTCAAAAATGAATATTACCTTCGCATTTATTACCATCCCCATGAAACCCAACAGGGCACTGACATCCAGTTACCTTTGAGTCCTTTACACAGAAGAGAATTCAGTTAGCCTTGAGGGATGTCAAGGAAAGTGGTAGTATAAAACTTTTGCCATAACCAGAAGAAAAAGAAAAAAAAATGAAGGTTAGGTTATGCAGTACTGAACTGAGCAAGCTGAGAAAGTTAATCCATTTTTAGTTTCTGACCAACAACCACCATTGTTTATAGAACACCTTGCAGGTCCAAAAGCTGTCAAATAAGGAAAAAGAATATAAACCTCAGCAACATTTTGAGAAGGAACACGTCGCTTTGAGTACAGAAGAAAAACAATTGCCTCTTATTGTGGACCATCCAGAGACTTCTTTAATAATTTATTCATTCTACATATACATTAAGTCATTAATTCATGCATAGATATTTGAATGCTATTCCAGAGTCCCAACGGTAATACTGAGTCAGTATTACTGACAAACAAGGCTTTTCAGGAGAAATATAGTTGTCATTATTCACAAGAAATTAGTAGTATCTTCAGAATGAATAGATTGTTTGCTATTAACATCATAACGGATCTTTACATTATGAAGGCATTTCTTCTAAAGTGAGAATTAAACATATAATCATTAACGAAAAATAGTAATGCTCATACAGTGCTCAACTTGAATTCATACTTCAATGACATCTGTTTCCAAATTAAATCGATTTAGACCACAAATAAAAATGTTTGAGGGGAGAGGCTTTACTGTTCTCCATCCACATTTATCAGTAAACATGCACTTGTATTTGGACTTCAATTACAATATGACATGAATTTTCTCAAATGTCTGACAAGAAAGTTTTCCAAATCATAAAGGAAATGTTTTAATCTCTGGCGCCCTAAGCCATCTAGTTTTTTGACATTAGAGAAAATAAAATTTTGATATTCTAAAATAACGAAGGAACTTCTTAAATTGAAAAATCCATACCTTCACATGTTGTATAACCATCACCCTTATACTGAACACCGTTCACAACAGGGCACTCGCAAACTCTTCCCCTGAAAGTATCCTGAAAATGCATGAAGGCTTAATTTGCAGCCACTGATAAGCAGACACACATGGATATGTCCAATGGTTCTAACTTCGAGGAGAGGGGGGATGGTAATATAAATTTCTTATTTATACCTTACAAGCAGTTACGTTAGCTTTTCTGTCTTGCCAACATCCTCCGTTTCTTTCAAGACATTCGTTAGTCTCAACATCTGAAAAACACAAACCAGGATGTGAAGTTTAGAAAATTAAACAGTAGAATTTTAGAACTAGAAGAATCAATCATCACTTCATCAGTGAAATTCATATAATAAAATATCGATGACACCAACCTCCACTTAAACAAACTCCAGGTTCAGTCGTCTCCTTAAATCCAGAACATAAAGCCTTTAGCACAGCTGTTCTCTCCAATTTTCCTTTAGACAAGAAAAATAAAATCTTAAAAATTCTGATATACCTAATAATACAGTCAAGTAATTTACACACGAGATCAAAGTATGGAAGATGACCAAAAAAGATATAGAACCAGAGCATTTTTATTTTCTTGGCCCTTAAACTCTCAACTCAACAAATATGATTACTGGATTTTGACAGTCAAATTCAGTAATAAAATAGACAGGCCTTTCATATACATAGTTGAAAATGAGTAAAAGCGTGATGTGTTCAATACACTTGAATTTAAGTAGGTGTGCAAGTAACTAACCTCTATACTGGACATTGTTGATAACCAATGTTGGCAAGATGGTGACATCACCGCGAGATCCTCTACCAATCTGAAAATCACAGACAAAACACATGTACCTAAATCATTGAATTATGTAATCCCCTGGATCTGGGGCTTCATTTTAATATGTTCGACTTCATTGTTTGATGAGTTCACTTCTTTTTCTTTTTTTTAAAAATTTTTCTAGAGACATAACAATAAATATTAAATATTTGACCTGGACTTGTTGCTCATTCTTTAGCACTTCGTTCTCCACATCCGCTTCAGGATCACCCATGCATTTCTTGATTTTGTCCATAGGCAGATCTGTAGTATTAAGATTAAACTTTAACAAAAGAAGAAAAAAAAATAATTCATACCCAACAGCATTATGAAGTAGTATTTACCTAATGATTTCATGACATCCTCAGCACAATCTTTGCTGTATCTTTTCTCCTTCATAGAACATCTGACATGGAAATCTGTCACGTAATCCCACCAGACCCATGAACGATTGCTCTCATTGGCAACTCTATGGACACATAACTGCCTTAAATTTTCATACACCACATCCTTCCCTTCATATCCCTCTCCGAAATCCTTCTCCGGATCCGGTGCACAATATCTCCCACGGTTTATACATTGTGACTTGCACTGACTGCTAAGAATGAAAGGTGGAGGACAAAACCAAGTTATATAGTGTGGAGTGAACAAGGTATAGCCACCCCTCTCAAGAATCTGAGCATGACCCTTGAAGTTCTTCACGAAATCCATCTGTTCGTCGCAACGAGCTCCACACTCATCATTGCTATTGGTCCAGAACTCATACTCAACCCTGTTATCAGGGTGAGGTACTGACTCTCTCCAGTCAATTCTTAGCAAAACTTCATCTTTGTTATTCAAAGCTTCCTTCAAGATATCACCAAAGGATTTCTCTATCAGAGCCGATGGAATCACAATCTTCTCTATGTAACCATCTGCATCAGAGCTCTCCTCCGGAGAATCCATGGTTATCAGAGACTCATCAATGCTGTCAGTCACCAAAACTGCCGCAGCACCAGCCAGTTGCGCATGCCAAACCTTCAAGGCAAAGTAACACTCTACAAGTGCAAATAACTTTCTCAGTAAGCATCACAGACCTTGGATTTGAAGAATCATAATAGAATCAGATGCTTGAAGCTCATATGAAAATGCTTCTAAGTTCTGAGACTTGTACTTTTGTTGCCTTTACGATTCACTAAAAGAATCATATAAGAACCCGTTTGGAATAACTTATTTCCATTTATCTTTTGCCATAAAATACTTATGTAATCATTTAAAAGAAGCTATAAAAATAGCGTATGATATATCCAATGGTTCATAAACTGTTTTTTCAGCTTACTTCAACAAATTATTGTACGAAAACAGTTTAATCTAATTTCCTCTTTGATTATAAAAACAACTTGTTCATAAATACTTACATAACAAGTACTTATTCAATAAACGCTAAATTAAGTCGAACACCAAACAAAAAAGGAAAACAAAAACAAAATTATGAAAACTAAAAGCCAAAAAAGGAAAGTGCAAGACTATAGGCCAGTTTGATTTCCTTTTCAAAAAAAAAATATCAAGTTTTTAAAAGTTAAATTATGAACAAATTTTTCTTCCTCGTTTTGCGAACTGATACAGTAGCCTACATATTTAACTTGATAAGAAATTCAAGAAAAAATGAAAAAAATTAATTGCTAAGAAAAAAAAAACAAAAGAATAAATAACAGATGAACCTATCCTAAACGAACATAGCATAAATAAAATAATAATAATAATAATAATAATAATAATAAATGATTAAATGAATAGCGAGATGAATAATGAAACAGAGCAATGAGGTCAACGAATAAAAGTCAACTGAGACGAAAAACGAAGGAAGAGATATGAGATACCTCCACGATCAAGGAGAACGATAGTGGGACGATTAGCGCGAAACTTGAAAGGCTTATCGCCATCAAAGACTTGGCAACCGTGTTGGCCTTTTTCCGGATACACAACAGAGCCAACGATGAAACCTCCATAGTCAGGAAGACCGAAGTTTCCGATGGCGCCATCGCGCTTGGTCCTGAGTTTATGCGGCGAGAGAAGCGTGATGCTGCTCTTCTCGACGACGAAGCGAGCGTCGAGAAGAACGAAAAAGAGAAAGAAGGGAAACAGAGCGGAAGCTGCAGAAACGCAGCGTTTCATGGTGATTGTGATTGTGATTGTGTTAGCGTAAGAAGAGAAGAAGAGAAGAAGAGAAGAGAGAAAGAGTAAAAAGGAATAAGAAGAGTTTGGTTAGTGTGTGTTGTTGTTGTTGTTTATGGTGTGGAGGTTTGAGTTTCACAATCCACCGGTGACGTAAAGCGAGGGTAAACGACGACACCTGAAAACAAAAGCAAGAGAGATATAAACTCACACGCGCCAAATTCAGTCCCTACCTTTTTTTTTATTATTATTTTCTTACTTTATTATTATTATTATTATTATTATTATTATTATTATGTGGATTTGTATATAAAATTCTCATATTTTACTATTAAATATAAAAAAATCTATTAAAATTATAAAATTGAGATTAAATTTAATTTTATATATTCTTAATACAATTTTGTTGTATCGTTACTAATAAAACATAATAATAAATATGATTTTTAAAATAATTATTATCAAAATCAAATTAATATATCAATTTTATACTTGATAAATTAATATCCATTTTTAGTAAAGTTTTTTTTATCAATTACACTTAGTAAATTATTTTTAGTAAGTTTTTTTATCTAATCATTTTTTCATTCATAAAAAATAAAATAAAAGTCATATTTATAAAATTTAAATTCAATTTTATTCATAAATATTCAAGACTGATTGATTTTAAATTCATAATTTAAACACATATGAACTAACATGATATATTTAATTTAAATGTCCAACTCTAGCATTTTTAAATTAAATGTGTCAACCATCTTAACCTATAATTTATCAAATTAGATAAGGTAAATAGTTTTCAAACAGAATCATTGATATGAGAATAGAATGAATGTAGCTCTTCATTTTCCTTTTTAATGTTGATTTAGAAAATTAATGAATTGCTAATTATTTTTTGTGAACTTTGGCTGTAGTTTTGATAAATGAAAGAAACTGAACTGGTTGGTGGAAATATTTTTGAATATTACAGCATTGGGTGTGGAATTGCTTGTATAAATGGAAAGAGGTTGTCTTGTTTCTTAATTCTTTGGCAACAATGAAGTGTACTACTATTGGTTGATGAACTTGCACGTGTAAATTGGGCCATATTAATTATTCAAAACATATCAAATTGAATAACCATAAAATATTTTATTATTTTAATAAAAAAAATTAGAAGTTACTCATATTCTCTTATGAATAAAATTTGGAGAGAATGTTTAAAAGATTCATTAACCAAGAGAATGTTTATGAATAATATTTTCTCATTAGAATCTCTAAGGTGGTGCTTGATTTGAGTATTTTTTATTTTCATTTTCACTTAAAATAAAAAAAAAATAAGGTAAAAATATGTTTAGTTTATTTTTTAAAAATATTTTCATAAAAATATTTTAAAATTTTGATGAAAACAAGGAAACTATGATCTCATTTTCACAGTTTTTCATAAAAATATTTTCAAAAAATAAAATAAAAAATATAAAAACAATTTCTCAAGTCAAACTGACATCTTTTTGTTCCTTTTACCATATCTAACTAGTTGTTTCCATTAAGTTTAATTTATGGAACATTAAAAATAAAGTAGATGGAAGTTCCTGTGGATGAATACAATGATAAATTTATTAATCAATTTAATTTGGTCAGCATAAATTAATTAATCTATATGTAGGTTGATCTAAGGAACAAGTCTACGGATGCTAACAAAATTTTCTTAATTGACTTAGTCTACCTTCTTGACACTTGACAATGAAGTATCATGGTTATTAATTTCCAAGTAGAATGAAGACCCTAATGGAAATTAATTCCCATTTTTCTTTTTTTTTTCCTTGTCTTTTCACTTAGAACAAAAAAGCATATCGGTTCATTGTCTTTACTTCTATCCCATGTTTGATTTTTCTTATTTTGTTATGAATTTCTTTTTATATACATAAGAATGGAATACTTGATGTAAAAGGTGTACAATAACTCATATATATTATGGTCTAATCACGTGTTATTATAATAATTTTATTAATTTGTGTAATAATTATCTTAGAAATTATAATTTCTTATTGATAGAATTTTATGTTATTACTTATCTCGAATAAATGAAAATTTTATTGATAAGACCTTTTTAATTGTAGTTAATATCTTTTTAACAATTTCATAAGAAAAAAAAAAGACAAGACGATGTATTTGGATTTTTTTTTTATCGATTTTTGTAAAAGAATAGAAAAACTTACTCTTGCTGAAGTAAACTCTTTGACCTATTCACTAAAAAATTAATTTTTATTTCGTAATTAATTTTAATATATAGTTAATAAGTAGATTTATTTACAATATATATATATATATATATACTATTCTTTGTATTTTATAATTAATTATTTGTTTGTGTATATTGTATAAATTGAAGTTTTTTATCTAATATTTTTCTTAATAAATACCTTTTGTTGGATCGAAGAGAGTTTCCTAGAAAGTAGATAATGAGAAAATTTTAGTTTTGTCCGATATAAAATTTGAAGAAACAGTGTGTTCCATAGGGCAAGCCATTGAAGAAAACAGAGTTTGCCTTTGTTTGGTTTTGAAGGAGTCAATTTGCAAGTCTTCTAACTGATAGTCAATGGAAAAGTATGAATATGATGCTGAAAAGCCCACCTTATAAGGCACGTTAAGGGCCTCAAGGGCAAATCATATTATCCATTACCAAACATTTTAAAACATTCAAAAGGCTTAAATGTCAGATTGTTCATGAAATATCAGAGTCACATGTATTTAATTTCTGAAAATTCAAAAATTATTTTTTAAAGTGACATGGATTTAATTTCTGAAAAATCAAAAAATAATTTTTTAATTTTTTAAAGGACTAAAAAATCTATGTAAAATTAATTTAAAATTTTAAAAATAATATAAATTAAATAAATTTTGATAAGATATACATAATTAACTTAAAAGAATTTAAATTTTTAAAAAAAACCAGCAAGTTGTCAAGTTGATTATTTAAGTAAAGGTATATTGAAAAAATTAATTATTATTAAAAAAGTAAATAGTAATTTAATATATAATGATGAATTGAGAGGACTACATGCTGCTTTTTCTTTCTTCACACGTGTATTCATGCTCATCATTTTTATTTTCATTCTGTCTAAGATATATATTTATTTATAAAATTAAATATTTTAATTGGAATAAATATAATTAATGACTTGAAATTTTTCGATGGGACAAAAGTGAGAGAATATTCAAATATTATAATCTCACGTGTATTTATTATTTATTTAAATATTTATAAAACTTTATGAAAAATTTATTATGTACACATTTTCTTATTTTAACACTAGTTATTTTAATTTTGAATTATAAAATGATAAAATAATATCATTATTTTACTATTATATTTCTAAATAAAATATTAATTTTAGAATATTAAAGTTAAAACAGTATCTCGATTAATTTTAAAAAAAATTATCTAAATTATGTACAAATTATTGAAATCAATACTATTTAAAAATTATATTTTGATCTTTAATAAATAATTTATATTACATCAGAAATTAGAATTACTTGGATGATTGGCTAAAAGTTAAATCACGAAACAAAATAAAGAGAATAACGAGTTTATAAGCTTTTAAGCAATGTTATAAGTTTATTCACTAAACACGTTAATTTAATGCAATAAACTTATAAATTAATCAAATTTATTTTAATATGGCTATAGTAGTGGCCCACTCCAAAATTTC
The DNA here is from genome assembly GCA_026586105.1 of Hylodesmum podocarpum. Lineage (NCBI taxonomy): Eukaryota > Viridiplantae > Streptophyta > Magnoliopsida > Fabales > Fabaceae > Hylodesmum > Hylodesmum podocarpum. Next base: position 739,426 of record JALJEV010000493.1, on the reverse strand, counting down.
AGAAATCTCTTAACTTTAGCTTTATTGAGTGGTTTCTTTTCTTACACCCTATCTTTTTCTTCTAACACCCTACTTGACCAAAAAAATACAAAAATACTCTTTTATTTTCTTTTATGCAGTGTATCAAATTTACAAATTCTGTAACTGCTCTTTTATTTTTTATTTTGATTGGTACATAGTGTAGTAACGGTTCTTCTTAGGTATTTCTCCATGTTATATAGTCATGAATTGGTCATGCTTTTCTCAAAAAGATGTGTATGTTCAACTTTGTTCTTTGTTTTCACTGCATTTACTTTCAGCAAACTGGCATTAAAGTAGGTTCATTTTCAGATAAAGATCAACTCAACAAGGAATTTGAGATGAAAGACTTATGAGTTGCAAAGAAGATTCTTGGAATGGTGATGGTATGGTGACAGAGAGAGATAGACAAACAGGTAGATTGTACCAAAGTCAAAAAGGGTGCTTCAAAAAATTTCTTCATAGATTTAATATGCAAAATGCAAAACTTGTTAACACTTATCTAACCACTCATTTCAGACTTTCATTGAGTTTATGTCCACAATCAAATCATGAAATTGATTACACATCTCAAGTTCCATGCTCTAATGTTGTTGGATCTTTTATGTATGCTATGTATGTTCTCTCATCTAAACTTAGTACATGATGTTAGTGCTATTAGTAGATACATAACAAATTCTTGTAAAGAACATTGGAAGTTGTCCAATGGATATTTAGATACTTATGTGATACTTCTAATGCTTGCTTATATTTTGAGAGAACTAAGATGAAGTCATTAGCCATGTTGATTCTGATTTTGTAAGATATCTCAATAAAAGAAGGTATCTTACAAGATATTCTTTTACCACTGATGGTTATCCTATTTGTTGAAAAGTTACACTACAACACTATAGTTTACTTTATCTACTACTAAGGTAGAGTATATGAACATCACAAAAGCTTGCAAGGAAGCTATCTAGTTGAAAGGCTTATCTTGATGGTGATATGTAAATTACTACGATGTTTTGTGACAACTAAAGTGTCATTTATCTTAATAAAAATTAAATTTTTTAATGAAAGAACTAAACATATTGATATTCAACAGTATTTGGGAGCATTTTGGTAGAGGATCTTAATTTTTATTTTTTTTATGAAGATCAGTGACCCAAATTTTATTCTCTATGCATGTTGTACAGTTTTTCATTACACAGTGAATTGGTTCTCCTCTACCTGAAAAATCTAGCTGTTTCTTCATCTTTATTCTCTGTTTTCACTACGTTTATTTTAAACAATTTTCTACAATCATTGGTGTGAAGTTTATCAGTAACGATGATTAAATTTGGAATTTAACGATAGTTTTTGAATTGTCGTTGTATCACAAGTCTTTGAAAGTTTTAAACTTTCAACAACGATTCATCTGTTACTGTATTTGATAAGAGATATACAACAATAGTTTTCTATACTCGTCATTAGTAGGAAATATACAATGACAGTGAAGAAATTTATCAAATATAAGTTATTTTAACTCTAATATTTGAATTGCTCGCATCAAATTTTTAAAAGAAAAAAACAGATTAGTACTTAAACTTATTGTTAAATTCTTAATCGGATTAAGTGACAGGAATTTTACTTAAACGTGAATCTGAAGATGACCCTTAACAGACTTTATAAAATTCATTTTCGTGGCAACAAACTCTACAGGAGAAATATATTTTCTATGAACAATAATCAAAGATAAGAATAAGATTAGACTCTAATACCTAAAAACATGCCACACTCAAGACAGAGGAGATTTCACATAATGTGTTAGTATCTTTGTAATCAAACACTGTAAACTTAGATTATGGTTATGATATAACATAGTATGTTCATTTATAATGGTGCCAGTGATACATATAAGTTATTATATTGATTAATTTAAATACTGTATGCAATTTTCTTCTACCTTATTCTTCATCATGCGTGCAGTCTCTCTGAGTGTAATGTGGAAGATTGTTAATTATGTGACAAAGTTTAAGTCAGTGAGTCGATCTCAATAGAACTAGTCAAATTCTGAGGAATATATCATTACGTTGCGTGATTTTCGTCAAAGATGGAAATTCATTTTCAATTTTAGTCTACCATGATTGATCAATGAAACAATGCCACGATTTCATTTCTACTTTTTCGTGCAGTATACTTCATCCTAAATAGCAAAAGCTAAAAATTAATTACCAAAAACTAAACAATACAACGTATCAATCACAAAACCAATATATGATTGAATGGTTAAGCACGTCAGAGTTCACTACCATAAACCAACAAAAACTGAAACATAGAAGTCAACAAAAAAAGGAAGTATTCACATGTAGTATTAATATACATAATTACTATAAAAAAGGAACGAATAACGATGAGAAGTATATTCCTAAAGTTAATACAATGAAGGTGGACAAGTAGTGCATGATTGCTATGAAATGAAATTAAAGTATTTTCGAAATACTAAACGATGAAAAGTGGTGGAACAGTTTCCCATTGAGAGTGAGTGCTATAAATTCACACCATATTGTTTTATTTCCGCAAACGTAAACAGCAACATGGCATCTTCATCTCAAACTCTAGCCAAAATATGTTTGTCTCTTGTGTTGCTTTTCTTTGTGTCACTTTCTTCTTCTTATGCAACTTCTCGCCTCACCAATGTCTCAGCCTATCCACCACATATATCACGAGCAGAAAAGCTCATAAGAAGCCTTAAACTTTTTCCAAAGGACCCAATAAACATTGTTAAAAGAGATGAGCTTGTTGGGTTTGTTCCAGGAAAGATCGTGGAGAAAAAGTTCTCATTTCTTGGTGATTCTGGGCCTGCTATTGAAGACCTTGGTCACCATGCAGGCTACTATTCACTTCCTAATTCCAAAGCTGCAAGGTAAATATCGTTATCATGTAATATCATAAATTATATATATTACTTCTTTATCATTTCAATCAGAAGTTTGGAATGACAAAGTACTATGAGATTAAGTTTGAATGTTAATTATGACATGAATCAAGTTGCTTTGAAACAAAACAAAACAACAAACTTAAAAAGAAGAAAAGACAAAGAAAGAGCCTTTTTTTTCCCTCTTCATAATGATAAAAGTCAAGAACTGTGGCCAACTTCGCTTTAGTCCTTTAATTTTCTTCCTTTTCACAAGTAGCTTTAATCATCATTATTTTTTTGGGCTTTATAATTTACTCCATATATAGTGGATATATCCATGCATGTATTAAGCAATATTCATAAATTGTCCTAGAAGCAATATATGCATGTCGATGAAATTTAATTTCGCCAGACACACGTAATTAATATCATTGTATCACAGCATTTTATAAAGTTTTAGTATTGCGTTTATCTATAAATTTGGACAATATATAATTCTAAGATTAATTATGATCACACATCCATTATTGTTTTGAAATTGGTTAATTAATTAATTCAAGTGCTGTATTTTCATTTTAATTGATTAAAATTGTGCCCTCTTAATTACTCGCTAAAACGTGATCATAAAAAACTGTTAACTATGATATGCAGGATGTTCTACTTTTTCTTTGAATCACGGAACAGCAAGAATGATCCTGTTGTCATATGGTTGACTGGAGGACCAGGATGTGGTAGTGAACTGGCTTTGTTTTATGAAAATGGCCCTTTTCATATTGCCAATAACTTGTCTCTTACATGGAATGATTATGGCTGGGACCAGGTAACCATCAATTTTCAATAATTAATGTTTCCTTTACAGAAGGAGTGTGCCACTAGTGGTTCAACCATAAAGCACAATAGTCATACATAGGTTAAATTAGAGAATGCAGCTGTTACACCAAAATGTTTTCTTATTCTCACCAACAAGTTGTTTTGAAAAAAAGTTGATTGTACACCTAAAAATAGGGTGTAGTATGGAAGAATAAATGATATCATAATAAAAAATGGAAAGTGGAAAAAATGAAGTAAAAGTGAAATGAAAATCAAAGTTAATATACAATAGTAATATACTATTGTTTTTTTTTTTTTTGTTTTGCAGGCATCAAATATTCTATTTGTTGACCAGCCTACGGGGACAGGTTTTAGTTTCACTACTGATGACAGTGACATTCGTCATGATGAAGGGGGCATTAGTAATGATTTATATGACTTCTTACAAGTAATGAATATAAAGTTCCTTCTTTCATCTCATTTATCTATCAAGATATAAAGATTGTTGTGTATGAGTATTGAATAAAATCCACTATATTAATAAAGTTTGCTATAATATGACAGGAGTTTTTCAAGGCACATCCTGAGTTTGTTAAGAATGATTTTTATATAACTGGAGAATCATACGCTGGACACTATATTCCTGCTCTTGCATCCCGGGTTAACAAAGGAAATAAAGAAAATCAAGGAGTTCATATAAACCTCAAGGTCTTACACTATATCTAATATATATGTTTTTTATTATATATATGACCAAGTAAGGTTAAGTAATTAATTTTGTCTTGCTTTTGCTTGTATTTGATTCAATTCAGGGTTTTGCTATTGGTAATGGGTTAACAAATCCGGCAATTCAATTTCCAGCATACCCAGATTTTGCATTTGACAATGAAATAATTACAAAGGCTGATCATGATCGTATCAGCAATTCAGTCACTGACTGTAAACAAGCTGCTAAAACTTGCGGTATAACCACACTTGATTTCACTTTATCACACACACATATATACACTTTTTTACTAACTTATGTTGTTTCACTTTGTGATGTTCTTTGTGTTTGGTTTTTCAGATACTCAAGGTGGAAAAAGCTGCGAGACTGCACTTGATATTTGTGAGAGCATATTCGATAGTATCCTGTCCATTGCTGGTGACATTAACGTAAGTAATCATGAAAGAAAAGCTCCTTATTTTCAAGGAATATAATTGTTTCATATGCTCTAGGACCATCAAGGTGGTGTAGACCAATGTCCACTTGTCACAGTGTTTTATTAATTCTTTTACATTGAAAATCATGATTATTTGTTGCATGAAGATTAGTTAGATTGAACAGTGGGGGTTCAAACTATGTGTGTAATAATTTTTTTTTACTCTCTACTTAGTTCAGTTTGCTTATTGCATTCCACTGATGTGAAAATTGCAGTACTATGACATCACAAAGAAATGTGTGGGAGATTTGTGCTATGACTTCAGCAACGTGGAGAAATTGTTAAACCAGCAGAAAGTGAAGATTGCTTTAGGTGTGGGGAAGGACTTGAAGTATGTTTCATGCAGTACAGCAGTGCATGGTGCTTTGGTGCAAGATTGGATGAAAAACTTGGAAGTGGGGATTCCTGCTCTTCTAGAGGATGGAATCAAGTTGCTGGTGTATGCAGGGGAATATGATCTTATATGTAATTGGCTTGGTAAGCCTACTTACTAGATTCATTTGGATCAAATTTGTTTGTGATGAAAAGCAATATATTGTGTCACATGAAGCACTTCTTGATGTGGTTCTCATTTGGCAGGGAATTCAAGATGGGTTCATGCAATGCAGTGGTCAGGCCAAAAGGCCTTTGGAAAATCTCCTACAGTGAAATTTCTTGTTGATGGTCTTGAAGCAGGGTTTCTCAACAGCTATGGACCCCTTGCTTTCCTCAAGGTTTGTTTCAGGGTTTTATTCTTATGTGTAACATTGTTAATTTTGAGAAATTATTGAATGGCCTGAAAAGATACCTAATAATTTAGCTAATTTCACATTTAGTAACTTTTTTACTTTATATTTTTATGTGTTACTACAACAGGTAAACAAGGCTGGGCACATGGTCCCTATGGATCAACCAAAAGTTGCACTTCAGATGTTGAAAAGCTGGATGGGAGGAAAATTAAACGTAACAAAAGGAGATGATTAGTTACCCTCATAATTTATACATTCACCTCAATATCAAAATCATAATTTATATATATATATATATCCCAATGTTTACTCGTGTTAATGATTTGTTCAATGTTCACCATTTAAAAAGTTGAAGATGCAATATTATCATCAAGTTCTCCCCAATGAGAATGATCCACCACCTGATACATGGTAGATTTTACAGCAGAGTCTTTTGACGCTCTTAAGTCTTCCATTACTAATTATTCTGTCTTATTCATCCAATTAAGTGGCAAGAGTGACAAGATTATCATGTACATATGCAGAGAGTCATAATTACTAAAATTAAAGAAATGAAATTTTATTAAATATAATAAGACTGTATACAAGATGTTGATATAAGCTAAAGCACAAGCAGAGCTTAGTAGGGGACTTGTACACATACAACAAATACTCTCTTTTTTTTGACATGAAAACAAACCAAGATTTGAAAACTGAAAATAAATTATAAGAGATCCTTAATTACCCAAATCTACTAAAACAGAAGTTAACAAGTAGCAATTTTGTGGACGAGTGGGCGAGCCTTGCACATAGCTTCCAATGGAATTAACCTTGACAGTGTGATAAAAGCATTCTCAGTCATATCAAGTTTTTCCTCACTCACACGTTTCCAGTCAAAGCATTGAACCAACAATCCCAAAGTGAAGCTCACACTTTGCATAGCCATGGGTTCTCCTGGGCATGCCCTTCTTCCCATCCCAAATGCCACTAACTTTTTCTCTTCCCTTTCATCATCAAATCTCTCTGGTTTAAAGCTTAAGGCATCATTCCATACATCAGGATCTCTCTGCATGGCCCAACCATTAACTATCACTATTGTATCTTTTGGGATTTTGAATCCTTCAACAGTGACATCTTCTGAAGACATGTGTGGAATTAGCACTGGAGCTGGGGGATACAATCTAAGTGTCTCGAGAACAACCTTCCTAAGATATGGAAGTTTAGGAAGGTCAGACTCATTCAACAATCGGTCTTGTCCCACTTGAGTATCCAATTCATCTCTTAACTTGTTCAACACTTCTGGATGATTCAATAAATTTGACAGTGACCACTCTAAAGTTCCAGTTGATGAGTCTGTTCCGCCAAATAGCATAGCCTGCATCAATGAAGAATAAGTTTCAAGTCAGAAAACAAAACATGTAATTTCCATCATGTAATAATAACATAAGGATGGATGTTACAAGAAGAAAAATAAAATAAAATCCTTACCAGAGCCATGCCTTTGATGATTTGATCAGTGTAATACTCAGGTTGAGTCTCTTGCAATTTGAGGAGATGATCAATCATGGAATTCTCACGGTCCTTCTTGATACGATTCTCTTGAATGATCTTACTCAAAATAGCATCATACCTGTTGCTAATGTTCTTGAGACGTTTCTCAACATTCTGAAAATCAATCCATCTAAGGAAAGGCAAGTAATCTCCCTTATTAGCCAAACCCATGAGTTGCAACATCTCAGCCACAGTGTCTCTGAACTCCTTGGCTTCTTTAACATCTTGGATATCAAGCTCATCACCGTAAAACCTCTTGCCCGAAATCATTCTCATGATGTTGTTGTAAGTCAAGTCAGCGAACTTTGAAGTCATCTCTACATGCACAAACTCCTCGGTGGAGTTCTTGGCCAACTGTTTAATCAATCGCTTGGTCTCGTCACTTCGGATTCCGGAGAAAGAGTGGACGCGCTGAGTAGAGAGAACGTCGAGGGCGGTGATACGGCGGAGGTTGCGCCAATGCTCGCCGTGGGAGCAGGAGCCAACAGTGGTGTTGTTGTAAAAAATGTATTTTGAGGAGAGAGAAGGGACACGGTTGGCCAAAGCTACGTCGTGTTTGGTGAAACATTCTTGGTAAGCTGAGGGTGATGAAATAACAACGGCAAGACGAGAACCAAACCAGAGGGATATGTTTTTGCCGTATTCTTTAGAAATGCGTTGGAAAGATCGGTGAACTGGTTTCTCTAGAAGGTTAAGGTTTCCTATTATTGGAAGAGGTGCTGGTCCTGGTGGCAGATTTCTCAGTTTTCTGCTTTGGAAAATGTATTTGAGAGTGATGAGTAAGATTACTATTGAAACCAGAAAGTAAGACAACAACAAGAACAAGGTAGATATAGCCATGGTTGATTGAATTGTATGTTGTTGCACCAGCAGTATAGGATATGGGAATGAGAATATGAGTGATGGAATATGTAGCATGCAAAGTCACCTTTATATATAGCCACTCTTAATGAAATGGGACAATTTTTAAATTTAGAATAAGTGTTCTACAAAGGCGTCAAAGTTGGCAGTTTGAACTCTTGTCTATACTGTTTGTCTTTGTAGATCAAACCATGTGCTTCCGATTCAGGTAGGTGTACTGTTGGTCTTGATTATTTTTTCCAAGTTATATTGAACAAAAGATAATGTTCAAACCCATTACATAATTTATAATATTTTACACATGTAGCAGCCCCTAATATAAACACCTGATAGATATAATCAATTATATATACCTTTAATTATGAAGACAAATATATTTGAAAATGAGTTGTCACAGTGATTAGTGTATGACATATTCATATATTTCACTAATTTTTACTTGAACTCTTTGTCTAGCAGTCACTAATTAATTAAGTGATTTATAATCATATATATTTACATGAAAGTGTTTGATTTTTTATTTGCAATTAAAATTATTTCATCGATCAACAATTAATTATAAATACAATGTTAAATTTATGTTTAATTGGGTCAAATAATTGGCATCCATTTTTGACAGTTGGTCAACATGTCTTTCGTGCAATCACTGAGATTAATTACCGCACATCATTGATTCTATTATTAATAGTTTTGGATTAAACAGATTATTTAGCTCGTATTTCCACCTTAGTGAGATATTATTTGGATTGGATATCTAAGCCTTCTTATATTTATTTTTAATTATCAATTAAAATACTTTTTTATTAATGGAGACTGTGAACCGAGACACCTGAACTCATGTTTCGTTCATTTTTGTCAATTTCGATTTATTATATTGCAACCATTTTTGACAATTTTGATATTAGTTACCTTTTTTGAATAATCGTTACAAACATTTTAAAAATTGCATAAATACACTTAAAATTATTTTTAACATCGAAAATTTTTCTTATTAAATTTCTTAATTTAGCAATGAAGTAGTTTTAGTTAAATTAAGAGATAAATTAAATTTATCATGGTGAAAAAATGTAGTTAAATAGATGTTGGAGGGGTTGTTGTGAGATGTTGGTTGTCTTAGTTTATGGACTTAGTCTCTTGAACCCTAAGAAGAGTGAGGTGAATGAGAACGTCTAGAAATAATTTTAGAGAAAGAAAAACCTTAACTCCCTTGAAGACATTTCCTTCTCCAAGTTACACTAATCTATACCTGATTATCTTATGTCATAAAGCAGGTATATATTATCAAAGATTACTATAATTATGATAATTAAACTTCCTTAAACGGGTTTACTTCCATTTTTATTTTGATAGCCACGTTTATTTTTATCAAAGATTACAACCACTTCAAATAGTTCATCCAAAGACATGTTCTTAGAAAATTTCATGAGAAATCTAGCTTTGATTGCAACGGCGTCGTGCTTGATGGATCACATGATAGAAAAAGAAGTGTCTTAAATTTATTAGTGCAAGTATCTATTTCAAACATACACATTAAAATGTTGATGTAAATGTAAATTTGAAAAAGGTTAGGGTTTGTCTATTCTTAAAATTTGACTACGATGTAGTCCATGTCATTCATTCTTCGTCGCTGACCGATCGGTCGAAAAGCCACCAACCTCGTCAACTATGAACATTTCCATAATTTCCTAGTTAATTTGGCAAAGGAATTCACTTGGGCTGAAAGAATTATGCAAAATAAATTCAATAGATCAATAATAAATAAATGAAAGTAATACATAATGAATCATTACCATTCAATATTTAATCAATAAATCTACCCATTATTATATATATTTTCTTCATCATAAACCATGTGAGAAATTCAGAAATAAGTGAAAACAGAGAGCAAATTTTGATATGTGGAGGCATAAACAGTGATACATGCCCAGTCACATCATCAGTTTTGATTCTCCTACTCAAAATTCAAAGTCAAAAAAGCGTTCAGTACGTGGTAGCAGTCATGTAAGTTCAAATTTAAATAAAAAATGCACATCCAAATTCATAAGTACTTCAACACAATTTGTTGATTGTTAATTTTATATTTGATTATTTTTATTAATCTAGTCATTCAATTATAAACTTTCTTTTACAACTTGAGTTATAGTTTATATATTACTTTAACTGTATTAAATATTTTAAAATAAATAATTTCAATATACAAAATGGGATAGTACTTTATCTATAAAAATGTAAAATTTAATATACATATATAGTTAAAAAAAATAAAAATAGGTGACTGTTCGTGAAAGAGGTATTTAATTTGTGAGTTTGAACGTGCTTTTGGCTGTGTTAGGTGGATGGGAATTAAATTCATGCTTATCCGTCAAAATCGTCCTAATAAATAAAATACGACGAAATGTGGATTGGTGTGTAATAAATTTATTAACTTTAATATCTGATTTTTATCGGTTCATACCATTTATCGAGGCAAAACCATTAAATTTATAATTAAAATATATTTGGCAATAAAATGAATTTGAAATCAAACATATTAGTTTAATTTTCTCAAATTATTTAAATAATAAAAAAATAAACATGATGACAGAATATATATACACATTTTTTATATAAAAAAGGATTAATTATTGTAACATGCATATTCATTTCAAAATTATAAAGTTTGTCTGTGTTCTTCTATTTGATGTCTGTGTCTGGTTTTGTAAGACGCCGGCTACGTAGTATATTAGTATACGTAATTAGGATGATAAGCATAGGAAAGTGTAATAAAACAGACATGTCACGTATTTCTCTATACCTACATGTCCTCGTTTATTTGAATATTATTAACGTCTCTTGTTTCTTTCTATTTCTTTTCTTTGTCAAATTATATGACTAATATTTTTCCACTTTTACTTTGAATAATATATGCTATCACTATCGATCCAATTCTTAATATAAACTATTTACATTCTATTTATTATTTTGAATATAAATAATAAAACGGACTCTTTTTAGTATAATAAAACATCTGAAACATTATCATAACTCACAAGTTGAGAAATGAATGTTACGGATAACTAATAGTGAGAAAGTAACAAGAAAGTATAACATGATTATAAACATGTTGATCAAATATTCATATACGAGAAAAGCAAAATTCATTCTACCACATTGATCCATTGTCATAGAAACTGCATGTTATTGCAAAGATTTTAAACTATTATGATAGCGATGAGGAAGGAATACGAATAAATTTTAGCCAATTCTTTGATGAAAGATTAGCAAAAGATAAGAATTTTGAAAATCTTCTAAAGGATTGAGACTAATGTCCGAAAATTATATTGTTCTCGTTGAGGATAACTCAATCCATACATTAGAGAGATCATTAAACATGTGAAATGAGTAATAACAACTTATGAGTAGGATACTATAATAATTTTCTAAGCCTCATTCATATATATATATATATATATATATATATATATATATATATATATATATATATATATATATATATATATATCTAGGCCATGATATTTTGTAATATGAAAGGTTGAATAAAATTCTCAATGAACTTTATATTCTATGCAGATGGAATATCTAGTTATATAGAAGTGAGATTACTTTTTATGAAATTTTGTGCAAAATTCTCTCTAGAACATTCATTATACTGGGATACATATGTTTGATCGTAATGCATGAACTTTTAAACTACACCAAGAAAATTATGTGTGTAATATTATTAAAAATAAAATCCAAGACAAATCAAAAAACATTATTATGCGAGTTCAAGTCTACGCATCATTCGAATAAATGATTTAAGGTATTAATATACCACAACACTAGTAACAAGCTTAATTTCTAGTAGGATTGGTTAACCTAATTTTCTCGGCCACTACCACCAAAACTCAATAACTATGAATGACAAGAAAAGTTGTACCAGTTGGTATCTATTCAAACTCATCCTGATATCAACGAACAAAACTCATTTTACTTTTTGATCTTTCTCACGTACACACCCGAAGCCTGATTAAATATGTAAATTGATTATTTTAACTACAATATAACTCAAAGTAATACATTAAACCAAAAATCTTATTTCATTCTTAAAATTTTATTATTTATTATTTTTATATATTATTTGATTTGAAATGTAATTAATAATTTAATATATGTATTATAAGTATATCTTGTTAAATGAGTTTTCCATAAGTTAACCAGACTTAAAAAGGTACAACAAGGTAGGGTGATTATACTAATTTCTAAAAAAAAACATGAACCCGGACTTTTCTTTTTACGATATAAGATGGGAAGAGATTAACTCACTCCTAACTAATTTGTAGTTAATTGTAATATACGGCTAATCAGCTAACCAGTTTACTCTTTCACAGAATATATATTTATATATACACATATTTGTCTCTCTCTTCACATTATTTTGTAACTAATTGTTTAGTTATTTGCGTATTGTAATTGTTTATCAAATATTTTTTTTTTAACTAACTCATTGTCAATCCCTACATTAAGACACTATGTTGAAACCTTAACTTTGTGCCTATTGAAATGCAACACCATTTATGCAATATTGTGTGCTCGTGGCCATTTTCAACAGCACAGATAGCCACTTTCACAAAAATAATTTAGTTAATCACCAACTATGAATGTAGAGAGCAAGTGAGTGTCCCTTACCGGCTCATTGAGTTTATAAACTTGTATTCCTAAAGAGAGAAGAAAATGATGAGGACTTGAGCCAAAGGCAGAGAAATTTTCTCAACTCTACCCACATCTCATGCTACGAGGGAAAAAATAAATCACAACTCAAATTGGTGATCCAAAAATCCGTCCTTTGGTCTTTTTAAACCATGAGTAGAGGGGCAAAAGAGGAAAATATGAGGGAACTAACCTTCAGTATGTGCAAGATTTCTTTAGAAGGTGTGGTTGAATATATTAAGAAATTTGATTTGTGTAACTTGGAGAAGGAAATGTCTTCAAGGGAATTAAGGTTTTTCTTTAACTACAAAATCATTTCTAGAGTTTCCATTCACCTCACTCTTCTTAGGGTTCAAGAGACTAAGCCCATAAACTAAACAACCAACATCACACAACAACACGTCCAACATCTATTTAAGTACATTTTTTCACCATGATAAAGTTAATTTATCTCTTAATTTAACTAAAACTACTTCATTGCTAAATTAAGAAATTTGATAAGAAAAATTTTAGATGTTAAAAATATTTTCAAGTGTATTTATGCAATTTTTTAAATGTTTGTAACGATTATTCAAAAAAAGTAACTAATAACAACTTTTTTCTGCAAGTGGCCAAAGTTATTTTTGTACATCATAGCTCAATCGACTTGTTGGTCCATCGAAGTACAAAAGGAGAAAAATAAAAGTATGATTAGAATATATTAATCGTGTAATTTGTATAACTATTTAATTATTAATTTTTATAGACGATAAAATTAAAAATTTTATAATAAATACTTTAACAACTATAGTTAAGATTTTTTTTATTGGTTGATAGAATGGAAATTGCGTCCTAAAATCATGATTGCGATGAAAAAAAAGGTTTTTAAAAATTGGGTGATAAATAAAAGGATGATCTACCCATATGTTCCCTTGGAAATTTTGTCTAAACGTGACTTTAGAGACTATACTATTCCACAATGACAGCATACAGAGAAAATAATGTTTCTTTGACCATCTAGAAATCAAAATTGTCAAAAATGGTTGCAAATATTAAATCGAAACTGTCAAAAATGAACGAAACAAGAGTTCATGAGTTCAGAGGTGGCTCGGTTCACAGTCTCCATTAATAAAAAAGTATTTTAATTGGTAATTAAAAATAAATCTAAGAAGGCTTAGATCCAATCCAAATAATATCTCACTAAGGTGGAAATACGAAGTTATATTCATTTTCCCTTTATAATTAAAGGTATATATAATTGATTATATCTATCAGTTGTTTATACAAGGGTGGCTGCTACATGACTAAAATATCATAAATTATATAATGAGTTTGAACATTAACGTTTATTCCATGTAACTTGGAAAAAATAAACAACACTAACAGTACACCTACCAGCATGGGAAGCACATGGTTTGATCTACAAAGAGAAACAGCCTTAGACTGATATAGATAAGAGTTCAAACTGCCAACTTTGACGCCTTTGTAAAACACTTACTATTAATTTAAAAGTTGTCCCATTTCATTAAGAGTGGCTATATATAAAGGTGACTTTGCATGCTATATATTCCATCACTCATATTCTCATTCCCATATCCTATACTGCTGGTGCAACAACATACAATTCAATCAACCATGGCTATATCTACCTTGTTCTTGTTGTTGTCTTACTTTCTGGTTTCAATAGTAATCTTACTCATCACTCTCAAATACATTTTCCAAAGCAGAAAACTGAGAAATCTGCCACCAGGACCAGCACCTCTTCCAATAATAGGAAACCTTAACCTTCTAGAGAAACCAGTTCACCGATCTTTCCAACGCATTTCTAAAGAATACGGCAAAAACATATCCCTCTGGTTTGGTTCTCGTCTTGCCGTTGTTATTTCATCACCCTCAGCTTACCAAGAATGTTTCACCAAACACGACGTAGCTTTGGCCAACCGTGTCCCTTCTCTCTCCTCAAAATACATTTTTTACAACAACACCACTGTTGGCTCCTGCTCCCACGGCGAGCATTGGCGCAACCTCCGCCGTATCACCGCCCTCGACGTTCTCTCTACTCAGCGCGTCCACTCTTTCTCCGGAATCCGAAGTGACGAGACCAAGCGATTGATTAAACAGTTGGCCAAGAACTCCACCGAGGAGTTTGTGCATGTAGAGATGACTTCAAAGTTCGCTGACTTGACTTACAACAACATCATGAGAATGATTTCGGGCAAGAGGTTTTACGGTGATGAGCTTGATATCCAAGATGTTAAAGAAGCCAAGGAGTTCAGAGACACTGTTGCTGAGATGTTGCAACTCATGGGTTTGGCTAATAAGGGAGATTACTTGCCTTTCCTTAGATGGATTGATTTTCAGAATGTTGAGAAACGTCTCAAGAACATTAGCAACAGGTATGATGCTATTTTGACTAAGATCATTCAAGAGAATCGTAGCAAGAAGGACCGTGAGAATTCCATGATTGATCATCTCCTCAAATTGCAAGAGACTCAACCTGAGTATTACACTGATCAAATCATCAAAGGCATGGCTCTGGTAAGGATTTTATTTTATTTTTCTTCTTGTAACATCCATCCTTATGTTATTATTACATGATGGAAATTACATGTTTTGTTTTCTGACTTGAAACTTATTCTTCATTGATGCAGGCTATGCTATTTGGCGGAACAGACTCATCAACTGGAACTTTAGAGTGGTCACTGTCAAATTTATTGAATCATCCAGAAGTGTTGAACAAGTTAAGAGATGAATTGGATACTCAAGTGGGACAAGACCGATTGTTGAATGAGTCTGACCTTCCTAAACTTCCATATCTTAGGAAGGTTGTTCTCGAGACACTTAGATTGTATCCCCCAGCTCCAGTGCTAATTCCACACATGTCTTCAGAAGATGTCACTGTTGAAGGATTCAAAATCCCAAAAGATACGATAGTGATAGTTAATGGTTGGGCCATGCAGAGAGACCCTGATGTATGGAATGATGCCTTGAGCTTCAAACCAGAGAGATTTGATGATGAAAGGGAAGAGAAAAAGTTAGTGGCATTTGGGATGGGAAGAAGGGCTTGCCCAGGAGAACCCATGGCTATGCAAAGTGTGAGCTTCACTTTGGGATTGTTGGTTCAATGCTTTGACTGGAAACGTGTGAGTGAGGAAAAACTTGATATGACTGAGAATGCTTTTATCACACTGTCAAGGTTAATTCCATTGGAAGCTATGTGCAAGGCTCGCCCACTCGTCCACAAAATTGCTACTTGTTAACTTCTGTTTTAGTAGATTTGGGTAATTAAGGATCTCTTACTTATAATTTATTTTCAGTTTTCAAATCTTGGTTTGTTTTCATGTTAAAAAAAAAAAGAGAGTATTTGTTGTATGTGTACAAGGCCCCTACTAAGCTCTGCTTGTGCTTTAGCTTGTATCAATATCTTGTATACAGTCTTATTATATTTAATAAAATTTCTTTTCTTTAATTTTACTAATTATGACTCTGCTTATGAACATGATATTTCCCTTGATTATCTTGTCACTTAATTGGATGAATAAGACAGAATAAACAGTAATGGAAGGAAAGAGTTAAGAGCGTCAAAAGTCTCTCCTGTAAAATCATCCTTGTTTCATGCGTCATTCTCTTTAAAAAGAAATAAAAAATTATTTAATTGAAAATTGCAACGTAAAAGATAATTAAGTATAAGGATAAAAAAATATGTATATATATAAAATATGACTAAAGAGAAATAATATATATTTTGAATGAGTTAGTATAAAATATAAATGGAAAGATATATATACCGCGTAAATAAGTTGACTTGTTAAAAAAAAAAAAAAAAGTTAATTTTTATAAATTCCTTGAATGTAGAGATGAAGAAAATGGAAAGGAGAGGGGTGTGTGTGAAGGGATTTCTTGAGCTTACATACCTTATACTCTGTATCAACATCATCTTACAAGTACCATCCAATAAAAATCTAGTTAACCTTATAAATTCAACTATTATAATGAATTATAGTAGTGAAGAGATTGACAACAACAAGAATAGTTATTTTATTACAGAATTGTCAAAATAAAAGACAATAAAAAACTAAAATAATGATAATTATGGGTCTCTTTATTAAATATTATAAATATCTAGAACTTGTAATCAGTCTATTACGTTACGAAATCGAGATCATC
This sequence comes from Hylodesmum podocarpum, assembly GCA_026586105.1. Lineage (NCBI taxonomy): Eukaryota > Viridiplantae > Streptophyta > Magnoliopsida > Fabales > Fabaceae > Hylodesmum > Hylodesmum podocarpum. Next base: position 722,564 of record JALJEV010000493.1, on the reverse strand, counting down.
TAGTACTTCATATCCATGTTATTTTAATGACTCTTAAGTCATTGTTAATCTCACTGTGGAAAAAATATTATTTGATAATGAAGTAAATTGATTTCAAGGTAGACTATAATTACAAGTTTTAGGAATATCATGTATGATTTTGTATACTTAATACAGTAAAATGAAATCATTTAAAAATTTGATGTACTACTACCATGAAACTATTTAAAGTTCTAAGTGAACATATCTCATAATTTTATTAAAAAATTCAACTTTTCTATTTAAAATAGTTAAAATGAAATTCTTTAAAATTAAAGTATTAAATCGAATTTTTTAAGATATTATATATCAAAATAAAATAACAGTTTAACATAGTGGATGGATGAAAATAACATTCCACTTTTTTTTTAAAAAACTTCTGAGATTTCAAAGTAAAGTCTTGGCATTTTCGTGGAAAGTTCTACTAGATAGGATACCTTCCTGGATAAATCTTGTTCATAAGATTATGATCACTAGATTTTTTTTCTTGCCCTTTGTCTAATATTGTTTTGTTTGTTTACTAATCATTGACAATTAAAATTAAAATTATCTATATCATCAACACAAATTTTATTGCCTACCATATAATATTAATATGAAAAAAATGTTGCCTACCATACAAATTTTATTGCCTACCATAAAATTAAAATTATCTATATCATCAACACAAATTTTATTGCCTACCATATAATATTAATATGAAACCCTAAACATGAAGAAAAAGGTTGGGAAAAATGATTTCGAACTAAATGATAATTTAGGATTGACTAAAAATGAAAAAAAAAAATATTTTTTATGGTTTCTCTTGTTTGGTCTCCATGCTTCTGGAATAAAGACTTCATTTTTATTCCTATCTTGGGTGCTGCATGACCAACTCATCTCATTTGTTCCTTCATTCACATTAGACAGGTGTTGGTCGAGGTCATGGAAGGGTACTATGAAAGGGATTGCAAGGTGGTCAACGCTCTTGACTGGGTTATTGAGTTTTTTTGTTTGTTACTGCGATTTTGATGTTGAGTTTGTTTTGCTCGGGAAGAAAGAGTTTTCATCGCAATTCATTTTCTTTCTTCTTGTTTCATGTATTTGGACATTATCTTGTACACATCTTTATGATTTATTTTTTTTTTTTTTGAATTCTAAATTATAATTTAGTTTTGCGAGTTTGAATTTTGGAATTAATTAATTATTTTTCCTAAGATATTTGTCAATTTTAACATGATAATCCTAATTCTTAAATTCTATTTCGTAACATGAATTAATTATATATATATATATATATATAACTGGCTGTATATTTTATGACTTTTACGGTATTAAATAACTTTGCACACATTTTTGACAAACATGGATTTTTCCAAGTGGTCGAATTAAGACACCTTCCTTTCTATGATATCATGGAATCAAATAGCTCACATTATATGAAAAAAATAAATAATTAGATAATTAATTATATTATAAAATGTGAAAAGTATGAAATATAAAATGTAAAAATAAAGAAATACATATATATTTTATGGATAAATTAAATAATTAGTTATATATTACTGTTGTTATGAAGTAAATTTACTTCGTATATCATATCATATGTATACGAATTTCTACGGGAAGACAGTATCAAAGTTAATTAATTCTAGATATTATCATCTTCTATTCCATTTTTGTAGCTATTAGTTGCTGTCAAGTATGTAAAATGGGTATCTGAGTTGGGTCCAATATGGGTAGAAGACTACAACATGCTCACATCTAGGGACATATGCAATGGATTTGAAATTACAAAAGTAAGACTCATAAACTAATAAATTTGCACAGATAATAATAAATATTACAGTAATTTTTTTTTGCTCTGAAATTTTCAAACAAAGAACATAGATTAGAAAGCAAAGAGAAATCTCATTTTCACAAGCAGTGAGTCATATATAAATAATAAAAGTAAAGAAATTTATTTGATATTACTAGGTTGATACAATATTGATATATGTTAAAGGTCTCACTCAGAGATCTCCGTCGGGGACTTATACAAACACTATTATTTTGAACATGAATGTGGCCACCATTAGCAAACTGAAATCAAATTATGAGTAGTAGATCACCTCACCCAAGTTTTTATTATCATCAAAAACTTCAAATTTTGTGGACGAGTGGGCGAGCCTTGCACATAGCTTCCAATGGAATTAACCTTGACAGTGTAATGAAAGCATTCTCAGTCATATCAAGTTTTTCCTCACTCACACGTTTCCAGTCAAAGCATTGAACCAACAATCCCAAAGTGAAGCTCACACTTTGCATAGCCATGGGTTCTCCTGGGCATGCCCTTCTTCCCATCCCAAATGCCACTAACTTTTTCTCTTCACTTTCATCATCAAATCTCTCTGGTTTAAAGCTTAAGGCATCATTCCATACATCAGGGTCTCTCTGCATGGCCCAACCATTAACTATCACTATTGTATCTTTTGGGATTTTGAATCCTTCAACAGTGACATCTTCTGAAGACATGTGAGGAATTAGCACTGGAGCTGGGGGATACAATCTAAGTGTCTCCAAGACTACCTTTCTAAGATAAGAAAGTTTTGGAATGTCGGATTCATTTAACAACCGATCTTTCCCTACTTTAGTTTCCAATTCATCTCTTAACTTGTTCATCACTTCTGGGTGGTTCAATAAATTAGATAATGACCACTCTAAAGTTCCAGTGGATGAGTCTGTTCCACCAAATAACATAGCCTGCATTAATGCAAAATTAAGTTCAAGTCAGAAAACAAAACATGTAATTTCAATCATGTAATAATAACGTAAAGATGGATGTTAAAGTAGAAATATTAGTTGGGCCTAATTCAACTCTATCAAAGTTTGTTCCACATATATTTCACACATCAAACTCTATTTCTAGGTAACTGAGATGACGTAAAACCTCACATCATCCTGATTTTGTCTAAATATTAAATTTCTAAGCATTAAAACAAGAAAAAATAAAATACTTACCAGAGCCATGCCTTTGATGATTTGGTCAGTATAATACTCAGGTTGAGTCTCTTGCAATTTGAGGAGATGATCAATCATGGAATTCTCACGGACCTTCTTGCTACGGTTCTCTTGAATGATTTTACTCAAAATAGCATCATATCTGTTGCTAATGTTCTTGAGACGTTTCTCAACATTCTGAAAATCAATCCATCTAAGGAAAGGCAAGTAATCTCCCTTATTAGCCAAACCCATGAGTTGCAACATCTCAGCCACAGTTTCTCTGAACTCCTTGGCTTCTTTAACATCTTGCATATCAAGCTCATCACCGTAAAACCTCTTGCCCGAAATCATTCTCATGATGTTGTTGTAAGTCAAGTCTGCAAACTTTGAAGTCATCTCCACATGCACAAACTTGTCGCCGGAGTTCTTGGCCAACTGTTTAATCAACCGCTTAGTCTCGTCACTTCGGATTCCGGAGAAAGAGTGAACGCGCTGCGTAGAGAGAACGTCAAGGGAGGTGATACGGCGGAGGTTGCGCCAATGCTCGCCGTGGGAGCAGGAGCCAACGGTGGTGCTGTTGTAAAAAATGTATTTTGAGGAGAGAGAAGGGACACGGTTGGCCAAGGCTACGTCGTGTTTGGTGAAACATTCTTGGTAAGCTGAGGGTGATGAAATAACAACGGCAAGACGAGAACCAAACCAGAGGGATATGTTTTTGCCGTATTGTTTGGAAATACGATGAAAGGAACGGTGTACTGGTTTCTCGAGAAGGTTAAGGTTTCCTATTATTGGAAGAGGTGTTGGACCTGGTGGCAAGTTTTTTAGTTTTCTGCTTTGGAAAAGGTACTTGAGAGTGATGAATAAAACGAAGAGGGAAATGAAAGAGTATGAAAAGAACAAAAATAGAGAGAATCCCATTGTTGATTTTGCAGCACAGAGAAAGAGTACAGATAAATTTACTAACACTCTTAAGAAATATGTTAGTGTTGTGCAATGTAATGGCATTGGAAGTGTTGTTTATATAACAGAATGTGTGGAAGTGACACAGAATTTTAAATTGATTAGAGGTGCATGGTCAAACTCGCTATTTTATTTTTAACAATAGTATGTACTGTTAGCAGCCACCTTATCAATAATCGAATACTATTGTATTGTTGAAAAATATATGGTAGAAAGTTTTAATATTATATTGTACATGATATCATTATAAAATATAAAGAGGAAGAAATATATATATATATATGAAGAGAGAGAAATACATAAATATTTTATAAGTGAGTCTATTATGTATTATGGTTGTTAGCGTAATAAAGTTGTTAAAGATAATATTTCTTAACTTGTTTAATTATGCGTGTATATCTTAATAATTTGTATGAACTTCTTTTATTAAATCATAGTTAGTATTATCTTAATTATTTATGTTAAATTTTATTGAATTTGAATTATTATATATATAGTAAAATAATTTTATTTTTATTCATTTTAAAAAATATAGATATAATACATCATTTTTAATATATTTGAATATGGTTTTCATAATTTTTATTAATTAATTTTGACTTAAATTTATTTTATTAAAATTTTAATATGCAAATAATATTTAGATTATTAATATTAGTTTAAATTATAAATTATAATAATTTTATATAAATTTTAACAATATAGTTTTATTCTTGACCTTTGTTTTGATGTTCAAATATTCAAACATAAACTATTAAAATTGGTCTAATAGTTTGAACGATATATACATAAAACAGGTATTACTTATTATTATAATTTATATATAAGAAAAAATAGAGGCAATAACAATCATACTGCACTGTTCCATATAAGCTTCCATATAAAAATCAAATTATATTTTATTTAAAAGAATTTGATTATTGGCCTTTTATCCTCTATTTTAGAAAATAAATAAATAAATAGAATGTTGACTACACCTTAATTTCTGTTCCACGTGCTTTCCACATTTCTTCCAGAATCCATATTCAAATTCATGGCCTATCCGTCAAAATTATACGTAAAAAATAAGATTTTTCTATGAAAGAATTTGAATTCAAATGTATACAGTAATATTTTATTTCATAAAAGTACCTGTTATCATAATATATTTATTTATGAAAATCAGAATATGTATCTCTTATCTAATTAGGACCTTACTCTAATCAGAATATTTTATTTAAATATTAGTACTAGTAAAGTGTAGAAATATAATGGAAGATTAGTTCACACTATGGATTTATATTTTTAATAATTTTCTGTATAACCTAAATTTATCATGTTGTTAAATTATATACTTTTATATAATATTTGAATATTACCATTAAATAATACATTTATAAAATAAAGTTTGCATATAATAAGAATAAAAAATTTAATGAATACATAATCAATTTAGTTCATATAGAAAATCATTAAAAGATATATATAAGTCAACAAATTTTACATTTGATATCAACCGTTTCTTTTCTTATTATGTTTGAAATTTTATTTCTTTATAAATTAACTAAATCTTAAAAATATTTTAATTAAATTAATAATAAATATATTCTTATATTTTTAAAAATTTAATGAATCATCATAAGTGTCAAATTTTGTGGTATTTTTGCTTGCGAGTTTTCTACTATCTCTAAAAAATATTATTTCCCAAATAAAAATGTAAAATTTTGTACATCTTATCATAATTTTGTTGTTGTTAGATGATATTTATTTATTATTTACCTTGATTACATAATTTAAATATTTTTATATTTTTTATAATAATTGATTATAATTATAATTTTAATATATTAAATTTGACATGAGTAATGTAAAAAAATAATAATTAGACCATATAACTTTACACGTTTTAATAAATTTTGTTTTTAATATTTCTTAACCAGTATCCCAAATCCACGTGTTAACATATATCCATGAAAGTTTAAATATTTATACGTGTGCGCACCTTATGGCTAAGTCCCTATCTTATAGCATTGATTATCATGCATTATCATACTTTATTTAATATCTCGTGTTTGATGTGTATGTTATATTTTATTAATGAGAAAGCTTTGTGATTGACGTGGATAAGAAATTTTTAAATATGTTGCAATAACTTTAATTGATGCAATGTTTTAGTTATAATATTTTTACTATATATATATATATATATATATATATATATATATATATATATATATATGTATATAATATTGTATATAGTTTGACTTTATCGTAGTAAATACTTTTGGACCTATCTTTACGAAATTTGAGGTTGAATGCTAAAGCTAAGATACTAATGAAATATGTTGTCTCTGTATGAAAGTGTTAGGTGTTGTTTTTTCTGGGTTGGGTGGTTGGTGAGAATTAGAATGCATGCATTATTTTAAATGCAAACCTGAACTCTTGATAAAAAAATTCTCAATTAAATTCCATTTGTCCCATGTCACTGTGGAATATTGCACTGCCTCTTTCCATGGAATTAATTTTCTAAGGGATGAGTGAAGGATTTCATTCAAGATCGTCATGCTCTTATTCTATTGCAGTGTTTTGACCCTGCGTCCATTTCTTCTAAAATCATGTTGAATTTTGTTGGATTTGTTTATATAAATCAATTATTAGATTAGTATTATCAATAAATACATTATTAAAATTATTATATATATATATATATATTAATTTGATTATATATAATATTAATTTAATTTAATATATAATTTATTAAATTTTAAGACCCGTTGAGCAATTCCTGTCCTTTATGTATTGAATTATGTCGGTAATGTTCATTATCATTAATATTAATGTTGTATACTTAGAACATACTAGATAAAAAGTAGTCATTAATTGACAAACCAAGAACAGAAAATATAACACTAATAGATTATTGTGAACGATGCATGTACACTCTTTATATTCATAGTGTAACATGTGATAATATTATATTTATGTATTGTTCAAACATAAAATTTTATCCCATGTTTTTTTTTATAATTTAAACTAGTTTTGATGTACAAATTTCGTTTATAATTAGTATGTTTGTATGAGGGTTCAAGTCGGAATGTAGGAACTTGCAAATTGGACATGAATATTTAATGTTAGTATCATCACCATTACTTGATTTTTCATCGATAGCTTCAAAGTTTTCAGTTCTTGAGCCATGTTTCTGTTTTTAATGCTGACTCTGACATATTATAAATTTCTATGTTAAGATCAAATTTGGAAGAAATGTTCGCAAGTTCAAACACGGATTTTTTTAGAGATTATTAAATAATACAAGATTACTTATCTTTACATGATTTTAATAAATTTTTCCATTACATACAATCAAATGCTATGAATTTTTTATTGTAATAAAAAAAATTAGTCAGCATGTTATGCGAAGATTGAATGAGTAAAATTATATGATAATATTCAGCTAATAATTTAGATAACTTCAAAAAAAACTTCAATAAATAATGTGAGTGTCGTCATCATGTGAGTCTTGGTCTTCATTCTCGTCTCGTGTTTCATAATACAGATTTTTGGCAGCCACCATAATATGGAAAAGGGTTATCACGTTATAGTTATTTTCCATTTTCAACTAAATATAACTATCATAAATAATTTATTAATTTTAATAATAAAATTTTTATGAAATTTAATTTATAATTTAAAATCATTAAACTTAGTACTCTAATAAAATCTTATTAAAAATATCAAGTTCAATTTAAATAATTAAAGCAGTGAAATGTTATTATAATGATATTATAAGAGTTTAACTGAAGTTTTCTAATATTGTAAATATTTTGAAATTGTCTTCCAATTATATATTACCTTATTTTGAATATATATATATATATATATATATATATATATATATATATATAATACCTTGTAATTAATAGTTAATTATTTTTTGTAAGAATTACTTTAGATTTCGTATTTAGAATAATTTTTATATAATTAATAATATAATTTTTTTAATATTAAAAATTAAATTTATATCATAATATTTTTGAAAAAAAAATATAACATTAGTGTGGAGTATGTATTTCTTTAATGGAATCTTTCAAATTCTCTTTTTCATCTATAAAAATCAAATCTAAGATCTTGTTCTGAGGGTTCATCTGTCAAGTCTAATGTTACTATCCATATAATGCACTGAAAAAAAAAAGTACCAATTTAGATAAATTTAGTCCCATAACAAAATTGGAATGAATATATCCATTGATGAGTTTTTCCATGGTTTAAAGCTAATGATTGCCATGACAGTAAAATCATGATGAAAAAACTATAGCCGTCTAAGTTGATTATTGAAAAATCAACTAAGCTGAGTATTCAAAGTCTCTAGTACAAATATTTACAATATGTATACTTGTTAATAGTGTGGTTTAATATTTTACTCAAAATCTTAGTATAGTTTGACTCTTCCTCTAAAAAAATCATATTTTGTTTGACATGTAAAAATATAGGAAGTTTACAACTACTCACCTAACCTATCAGTCACTTGAGTAATATTTCCTTAATTGAAAAGCTTTGGATTAATTAGGGTGTTTCTGATTGAATTAAATTGGTTTTAAACATTATAACTCAATTGGATTATTTTAGTTAGAATTTGGCAGATTTTTTATTTTGAAAACAAAAATTATAAAAATTAAATAAATGACAAAATATACAATGTAATCAGATATTAAATACAACTTAGAATCCAGTTTAAAATATACATTCAATTTATAACTTAACAGTCATCTTTTTAATGATTTCGCCCACATTTTTTTGATTTAAAAGTTTCTTATAAATTAAAGTTAAAAATATAAAATATATAATTACCTATTAAATACTAAATATTGATCACGTTTCAATATGAATTGGATTAGTTTTCAACATAAAATCTCAATTATAATCCAGTTCATTTAAATAACAATATTCAATAGAAATGATAAGATACTTTATTGATCGAGAACATAAAAGTTGAATTAAATACCACTAAAATTTGAATATATATATATATATTATTAGAGTTAGGTGAAGACTGAAGACTGAAGACTGGTAGCTATACCATTTGCTGGGGAAAATTACAAATGGATCTATCAATAGCACGTGTCAGATTACTTTGATTACTTCGATCGTTCTTTTGTGTTTATTATAATATTTCTTTTCTTTCACTATTCTTTTGGTTTTCTCCTTCTATCTTTTATCTAATAGAATGATATATAAAATGAAATTTAGATGATGTAACATCCTATTCTTTTATTCTATATCCTTTATTTGCAAAACTAAATTAGTATTTTTATTTTATTTTATTTCTATTTTACTACTACTTTAGTTAATAGCTTTAATAATTGTGTTGCTATTATATTTAAATTCAAATAAAATATTTTAAATAAACTATATCAATTAATTTTGAGAAAATTCATAATTTAAAATAAATAAAAAATAGGTATATAGAAATTATAATGAGATTAATTAGAGAACTTAAAATATTAAGAATATTGTTAAATAAAAATTTATAAATATTTTTTGTACTTAAGAACTTAAGTATTTTTTATTTGCATATTTTTTATTTAAATATTTTATTTACATATTTTTTTCATTTAACTTTCATATTTTACAAATTTTACTATCTAACTTATAAAATTTCACAAATTTTGTAATTAATAAAGTGAGAAAAATTATAAAATCAAATATTTATGTGGTAAAATTCATAAAATCATAAAAATTATGTTATAAAATTTATAATTAAAAATAATTAATCAGTAAAATTCACAAAAGGATTAAGATGTCTGGAAACTTTTTATAATTTTTCTTCTTTTAAAAAATTAAAAATATTAACATAATTCAAGAATAAAATTACTATTTAAGGGGCAGTGTACTGTAAGGAAAAACAGTTTGGGATGGCAGGATTTTAGAGAATTGAGATATGAATTGGAGGAGCTATGATGGAGAAGAATGCAACTTTAGAATGGACATTGTGAACTTGGACCGTTCAGATTTGGGCCTTGTCCTCCAGCCCATGCCTCAATATGACAAGGTACTTCTTACGTATACACCATTAGTTGTTAGCCTTACCTCCCTTTTATGTTCTTAGCATTTTTCTTTTTCATGCATAAACTGAAGAGGATACCTAAGCCTGAAAATAACCAAAATAAAAAAACATGACTCTATCATTCATCAAGGAAGCCAGAGACAGATCAAAATTTGGGACAAAGAAATATCCTTAAAAATATAAATGTTTCTCTCCAATTACACCCTCAAAGGGACTGCATAAACTACACCATACGAATTGCAAAAATTTTCCACCAAGTAATGTATCTGAACTTGTGTAATAATCAAAAGAAGAAAAAAAACAGTGCTTAACTATTCAAGATAGAAGCATATGTCTCCTGCTTAACCATCCATGGCAGAAACTCATATCAATGTTCTATAGACATGACATGGTGCATAGGTAGATGGTTCTTTCTTTTCTTTTCTTTTTTTCTTTCTTAATCTAAATAATATAAAACACGTGTATAATATCATTACTTTATAGTATTAAAAATTAAAATAAAATTTTATTCCATATCTATTTACAATTCCTATCTATTTTTATTTATCTTAAAAATATTCTAATTAAATTAAAAATCATTTTTTATATGATTTTATACCAATTTTATCCATTTTAAACCGATTCGATTGATTCTTAATTGGTCTGAGACGTCCTAAATTTTTGAACTAATCAGATTCCAATCCAACTGATTTGCCAAACATAGTTATGCCCAAACAAAATGATGAATGCTGAAGTTAATTTCTAAAACAATAAAGTAATTTTGACCATTTATTTATATCTTAACTAATTTTTATATTATTTATAACTAAGTATTATTAATTTTTTTCTCATAAATTAAAATTTTTAATATATGTCATTTAGATATTGATAATGGCCATGAACAACATGATAATTTCAAATACTAAATTTTTAATATCTTTTTATTATTGGTAAATATAAGTCGTAATTAATGACTTTCATTTTAATTTTAACATGAACCTCTGTAATAATTATAATTTTTAATAAAGTTGAACAAAGATGAAAGAGAGTGACAAAAAAAATTTATTTAAGAGAGTAAACCTATTATTCCTCCAACAAATACCTAGATAAGAGCCACACCATGATCAAATACTGAAAATTAAATTTTACAATTCATCATATCATAGATCCACTCACAACTTGATAATTAATTACTACTTCAAGTCATATTATAATCTTGTTGAGAAATGGGCGAGCTTTATACATGGCCTTCAATGGAGTTAACCTTGACAAGGTAAAATGACTTGCTTCTCTCATATCAATCTCTTCCTTGTTTATTCTTTTCCAGTCAAAGCATTGAATTAATAATCCTAAAGTCAAGCCAACGTTCTGCATAGCTAAACCTTCTCCTGGACAAGCCCTTCTTCCCATTCCAAATGCAAACACCTTTTTCTCAATTCCTTCTTCATCAAACCTCTCCGGTTTGAAACTTGTGGCTTCATTCCACAATAGAGGATCTCTATGCATAGCCCAAATATTAACCATCACTATGGCATCTCTTGGAACATTGAATTCTCCAATAGTTATGTCATCTGAAGACACGTGTGGTATTGCTAGTGGAGCTGGGGGATACAACCTAAGTGTCTCAAGGATTATCTTCTTAAGGTATGGCAGATTTTGAAGGTCTGACTCATTCACCAAACGCTCTTGCCCTATTTGAGTGTCTATTTCATCTCTTGCTTTTTTCATAACCTCTGGGTGGTTCAATAAATTAGATAATGACCACTCTAAGGTTACAGCTGTTGAATCTGTTCCTGCAAAGAGCATAGCCTGCAACACAATCCAAAAAAATTATACTTAATCCACGTTATTGAGTGAAATTAATTAAGTATATATGTTATTTAATTTGCTTGACTATTCTAGTAGTGAGTTTTATGTCATATATTCATTATAACAATATTTGAATAGATGAATTAGTGTACTTTTTTTTTTCAAAATTTCAAGGACTAAAAAGATACATTTTGAGTTTAATAGATTGGAAAAAAAACTTATCTTCCACTTAAAGGATTAAAAATTTATTTAGTCTATTATATATTTGAGCAAATCTTATATTTAAAATCCATTAAGAAAGGTGGTGTACGTGTATGACAATATCATTGACTCTTATGATAACGTGAAAATTGGAAAATTAAACCCTTATACTTGTTAATAATTAAGATTATGATCAATCTGAAAACAATACTTAAAAAGTGAATTACCAGAACAAGCCCTTTGATGATTTGATCAGTATAGTATTCGGGTTGTGATTCCTGAAGAGTGAGAAGATGGTCAATCATGGTGTTTTCCTTGTCCTTCTTTTTGCGTTGTTCATGAATGAGTTTATTCAAGAACGTATCAAACCTGTTACTAATACTCTTTAACCTCTTCTCAACGTTCTGAAAATCGAACCACCTTAGGAAGGGTAAGTAATCAGCCTTATTAGACAATCCATTGAGTTGAAGCAACCCCTCTACCGTTTCTCTGAACTCTTTGGCTTCTTCAACGTCCTTTATCCCACTCGCATCTCCATAGTACCTCTTTCCCGCCAACATCCTCATCATGTTGTTGTAAGTCATGTCATGAAACAAACTACTAAGTTCCACATCGACATACTCAAAAGTTTTGAACTTATTTTGTTGTACGTTTGCATGGATATTGTTGGAGGCCTTGGCTAGGTGGTGGATCATTCTATCAGTTTCGTCCTTTCGGATTCCTGAGAAGGAGTGGATGCGTTGCGTGGAGAGGACGTCGAGGGAAGTGATGCGGCGGAGGTTGCGCCAGTGGTCGCCGTAAGAGGAGGAGCCTACGGTGGTGTAGTTGTAGAAGATGTACTTGCCGGAGAGGTTGCGGGGACGGTTGGCCAAAGCGATGTCGTTTTTGGTGAAGCATTCTTGGAACAAGGTGGGTGATGAAACCACGACGGCGAGACGGGAACCGAACCAGAGGGAAAAGATGTGTCCATGTGTGTTTGACATGCGTTGTAAGAAACGGTGTAGAGGGTGTTCGAGGAGGTTTAGGTTTCCGATTATGGGAAGAACACGTGGACCTGGTGGATTGTTTTTGTATTTTTTGGTTTTGGAAAGATATTTAAAAGTGAGAAGAAAAAGAAGGGATATGAGAAAGTATGGTATCAAGGGAAATGTTTCCATGGCTATGCTTATTGATTGCACTAACTAAAAGAGATGATTTTGTTGTTGTATTGAAACACCATGCATGTGTTGGAGTTGTGAAATGTTGTGTATCATTGTGGAGCAACGTTTGTTTATTTATACAGAAATAATACATGTCAACTAAGTAATTAATCACAAAATTTGTATGTTCATGTTATTAATTTTTTTTATTTATTTTCCTTGTGTTATGTGAAGTAATTGACCGGATTAAATAATTGTCTGTAATTATTTTATCTCATGGATATATATACAGAAAAAAAAAAAAAACCAAGAATCCATTTTGTCCTTTCATTTTTCAAAGGGAGCAATAGAAGGCACAGGAGTTCCCTTTACTTTGTTAAGATTTTACTCCAATTATTAGTTTTATTTTATCTTTAATTTCTTAAATTAAGATAATGACTTTGAACATGTTCACTTCTTCATTTCAATTATTAGTTCTGTTTTAAGTATTTTTCTTGTAATTAAGGTAATAATTTCGGATATAATTTTATTATGTTAATAATTGTAGTTAATCAGTCAACTCACTCATAAAATATTTTTCTTTTCACATTATATAACTAGTTGTCAGTGTATTATAGTTGTCTGTCAAATATTTTTCTTTCGAATATGATATTTTTACTGTGTGTATAAGATTTTGAGAACGAATTTATTGTCTTGGGTCACTAAATATTTTTCTTATTTATTATTTATATTATTAATTTACAGGGTTGAAAAATAATAGTTTTATAATTTTATTACAATATGTCATTGTGCCTGTAAAATCAAAGTCATCGTACTTGTAAAATCTCCAGAGTCAATATTCAAATGGCTATATTAATACAATAAGAAAAGTCAGTGGCGTTCCTTTTCGAAATACCATAATTATGTGGAATTGTCATTTTCATAACAATTTAATCCTGGATTTAGTAAATTTTCTGAATTTAATTTTTTAGTTTTTTTTCTATCTTCATTTATTTTCTTTCAGTTAGGATAACAATTTGCAATCCTATTCGTTTTTAATTAGTTCTCTATATTTTAGAAAAAATTGTTCTTATTTATTTGTTATTAATTATTTTTTATCAATATTATATCTTTATTATTAAAATACTTTACATATTTGTAATTAATATAAGTTTTTAATGGAATATAAATGAAAAATGATATAACGAGAAACTTGAAATCTATTTTGTGAAAAATAAAAACAAATTGATTATAATTTTTAGTTTGTGTAAAATAATGTTAAATGATAATTAATTAGAAATATAAGTTATTACTCCATCTTATTCATCTAATATAACCATTTATAAATTATGTTATTGAGTAAAACCACTGTGCTTTGTAGGGTGGATATCATAATTTAGTTCTAGAAGAGGAAAATAACAAGATAATTCATAACAGTATAATATATTCATTGTTTTAACTTCTGAAAAGTATTTATTATTATTTATTCTTTGAATTTAATTATTTATCATTATTTTGGTATATGAATTTGATCACTTATCTTCATTTTAATTTTTTGAATTATATATTAAAATAATAATAAATAGCAAAATTTAGCATGAAAATGACAATAAATATATTTCAGAAATTAAACTATAAAACTACCCTTCCATAAACTATTTAATTAATTTTTATCTTTTAAAGACTAAATTATTTCCTCACACTTTGACTGATTCTATTTTCTTCTTTAACTCCTAATAAAGCATGAAGTGACTAAAATTATAATTTACTCTCCATAAAATAAACATACATATTTTTTAGTTTAATTACGGACAAGTAATTCATAAATTTAAAACCCTATGATGGCGGCTAATTATGGATCATATTTGATAACCTTGAATTTATTTAAATCTCACAATACTTTAATGCATTTTTTCACATCATAGTATCACCGTCCTTTACTATCTCGATCATTATATATACTCCATCATCCAAGGTAATTTTCCACAACATTTTTTTATTCTTTTCCTTACCAAAATGTTGTCATCAATAGCAATATACTATGTCACGACAAGAGATGATGATGTTATGATGTTGAAGATGGAGCATAGTATAGTGAAGTTTAGATCAATCCAAAGCCTAATAGTTATATATATTCCATGATAAACCTGCATGATATTGGTTATCCTAGCTAGTAATTACCATAAAAATTAATTTGTACATTAATCTATTTTTCAATGTTAAATGTCATCTCGTTGAATATTGTATAAGAGTTTGAATTATAATATAACACCGTATAAATATCAATTATCTTATTTGACTCGGCAAACAATATTTGATGAATAGTACAAGATTTATAATTGACTTTTTTTAAACAGAGAAACTAATAGTCTGAGGATTGGAATTGAAAATATTTTAAAATAAATGACAAAATGTTTGAATTAGAAAATAGAGAAATTATAATTATAGATTTAATTTCAAGTTCAAATGTTCATAAAATATACATGATGGCATTAAGACCAATATTTAATACATATTGTTTATTAATATTGCAAATATTATCATATGTTATCTTTAATAATATTTATATAATAAAAAATATTATTAAAAACAGCATCAAAAGTTGCAAATAATATTTTAAGACATAATTCTGATATAATATTTATTCAAATATTATTAAAAATAATAAATAATATTTTATATATTTTTGTATCATTTTCTTAAATATTGTCAATAATCTTATCCGTAATACTGCATAGAGTTCAACATCCACAGTTGTCAGCTATTGTTTGTCTTTCTCAAGTAAAATATTTCAATGTGGGAAAATAATTTAATAAAACATGTCTGTGGACATCTAATTAAGTGTTAAAATCAGATGTTAACATGATGATAAATTAAAATATATAAAATTAATTGATCAAATGTCAAACACGAGATATTGATTATCTTCTTAATTCATAGTCTAGCAATATTATAATCATTTTTTTCCAATTATGTCTTTCCATGTTCACCACAAACATATAAAAAACACAGGTTCAAAAAAAATATATGCATGCAAGTGGCATGCACATCTATTCGAAAAGTAATATAATTATATACTAATAGTATTAAATAGATTTTGCATATTTATCTAATTAATCACAAATAACTATGAATGATGTATTTGATGATTTTTGTAATTATAGTTTTAATCTTCAATATACATTGGGATTGGCATACAGGGTCATTAATTTTTTTCTAAAAAAAAGTGATATATTTATTAAATAAAGTATTCATTGAAATTTCTAGATGTTTAGATAAATTACGAGCAAGTTTATTTAAACCTTTTTACTGTTTTCGTTTTTAAAAAAAAAACATTTACTAAAATTTTGTAGATGTTTGTTCAAACTATTTCTATAAATAAAAGTAATTTTTGAAAAATGATTTGGAACATGCTTCTTCAAAAATAATTTTTCAATAATTAATATTTTTTTTAAAAAAAGTAAACAGACATGTCCGTCTTCTTTAAAGAAAAGTAGAAAAAAAAAACAATTTTTAAGAAATAACTTGAAGATGTTTCTCTAGAAATAATATTCTAAAATAATTTTAAAAATTTTAAACAAACAAATACTAAAATTACAAAAATCACTTTCCCAACATTTGAAGCAAATGTGACGTGCATTAAAGTTTAAAATTCATAATAGTAATGATAATATATTCAAAGCCCACAACTCCACATCGAAAAGTCACGCCGGTCAACGCAAGCTATGTTGTTAATTTGTACATGCATAATATGTAATAATATTAATTGTATTAAATAATTAATATTAATATTAATATTAATATTAAAATTTTATTTTATTTGTGTTATTCAAGTTTCATCAAATAGTATATAAAATAAAATTAATTCGTGTTACTTGTGTTTGAATTTTTTTTTTCTGTTTTGTAGTTTAATGTTTATCCAATACACTTAATTTATTTTATTGATATACAAATACACTAAATTTATTCACAGTCAAAGTGAATACAATTTTTAAATAATTTTTTTATTCTCAGTCAAAATTCAAACCTTCATTTTTATAACACGTATTGTCAAAAATAGATGTCAAAATCTTTACTCAGTTTGATTTGAAATAGAAGATGGACAAGGACTTAGATAAAGATGTTTTTTGTAAATACTTTTTAACTCTTTAATAGATTTTCTCTCAATGTTGAGATTATAAATCTGTATTTCATTTTATAGTGTAAAAGTTATTTTTATTGTTTTCCAGTTTTCTTAATATTTATCTCTTTTATTTCATTAATAAATTTTACTATAAAAATAGTTTCAAATAATTTTTAAATAAAATTAAGAATATATTCATCATTAAATTAAATTTATTAAATTATAAAAATATTAAATTAATAATAGATATATTCTTATTTTTTATGTAGATTTTTTTAAAGTCAAAATATCAACTCTCTTTTTTGTTGGCATTTCTGTTTTAATTGTACTATATTTAATTAATTTTTTATCTTATAAAGATAATTTTCCAAAAAACTATTATTTCATAAATAAAATTATAAAAATTCTATACGAATGTTTTAATTAATTATAATATTTTTAAACATAATATTATTTATTTGAATTATATAATATCTATAACTATTAACAAAAGAAAAAATCAGAAAATATTTCAAAATATGAAAATCACGTCTTTTATTATATCTTGTGTGGTAACTTGAATCTTAAACATTAGGATATCGGCTAATTATTTACCATTGCACCAATTAGTATTTTTGAAATATTATGTATAAAGATAACATATATTAATAAAATTTATTATTTTATTATAACCCTTTTATAAAAATATATAAATATAATAAATTTATTCTATACTTGTTTTCTAAAATTGTATAAAATTTGTTAGAATATAATATATATTTGTTAAATTATGTATTGCATTAAAGTGTTTTTTTATTAAATTTGAAAATTTAAAAAATTGTATGTAATAAAAATTTAAACAAATTACTTAATAAAGTAAAAACTAATTGAGAATACAGATAAATTATCTTTAAATCAATTTTCAACAAATTTAATTAAGTAAAAAATAATTTTAATTATAATAAAAATTAGAAATATGAATTTTTATTAAATAAATCAATTTTTACAGTTATCTTATTGTTTTTTAAAGGATCCAAACAAACCCTAATCAAAGCTAAATGGAATTATACATATGTGTCACCTAAATGGAATCACCTAATCATTAATTTAAGAAATAATTTTTCAGAGCTTAAGCTTGTAACAGTAAGTAATATTATTATGTTAACTAAGATTATTTTCACTTAGAAACAAATTTACTTTAAAGGATTAATAAACTAAGTCAAGTACACAAAATATATTCATATATCAAATTTAAACTGTTCCATCTCCATTTGCTTTTTCATCTTTTGCTTGACAGAATGCTAAACTGAACTGTAATTTTGACATGTCTCAAGATTACACATAACATTTCTATTTATAAACGTGAAATCATTTTTATTTTTAGAGTTGAAATGAGATTGAAAAATTGTATTTTAATAAGTATATTAATTACAGACATTATATTACTATAAAAAAATATTACCATTTTTTTATCTCTGTATTTATATTAACTTTGTTTTTTGTCATCGCACTAAAAAATTACTTGTTTTTATTTTTTCTAAACACCATTTTTAATTCATTGTAACCCTAAATTATAATGATAAAAAAATAATATGTAAAAGAATTAAAATGAGTAATTTTTAAATTTTGAAACTGAAAGTAAATGTTTAATTAATATATATTAATAATGTAAAAATTCTTTATACAGTTAATTAATCATTTAATAACTTAGAATCTTATATTAATTCTCTTAAACATCATACATACCTTAAATAATCATAATTAAATGAAAATCTGAAATATTTTATGATAATAATAAATAACAATTAAATTCTAAAATTAAATAAGTGATTTTGAAGCAGAGGAGTGAAACCGAGAAGTGAAACGAAGACAACTATGATGTTTTAGTTTGAGAAATTATTTTTTATTTTTAATTTTTATATAATTTTTAATAAATATAAAAATAAAAAATTTCTTTAATTTCACTCAATTTTAAAAATAATTTTACGAAAATAATTTTAAAAAATTCAATCAAACATATTTTTTTTCGTATTTTCAATTTTAAAATAAAAATAAAAACACCAAACATGTGCTAAATTTTGTTTTTTTTTTAATATTTAGTGATGTGTTTGAGAAGTTTAACGGAAACCGAAAGCAGAGAGATCCATAGAGTGGCGCTGGAAGCTTGTTCAGCCGTATAAAAACGGTCACTTTATTCTCACTCACTCCTAATTCCCAATTCCCAATTCCCAATTCCCAAATCGCACGCTCTAGGGTGTCTTTCTCCGATTCCGCAGCGACTCATACATTCATGCCACAACCACGAGGTGAATCATTTGTTCCCAATCGCACTTACCTACATGCGTTTTTTTGTTTAATCCATGTTAAATGTGGTTTTTTTTTGGAACAGAGCTTCCAGGGTTTTACTATGACCCTGAGAAGAACAGGTATTTCCCCATCAAAGGCCCCATTCCTGGTTCTTCTTCAAAGCCTAAGTCCCTCACTGTTAACTCACCCCAAGAAACCCCTTCCAATCAGGTATATCAGTTCATTTTTCTAAAATCTTCATTTATTCCCATGTTAGGGTTAGGGTTATTAGTCACTCATGGTTTTAATTCCGGGCGTTGTAGTGGTTCCTTTGCAATTCTTCCCATTGTAGGGACAATGTGCCTGGTGTAATCATTTTGCAATTCTTTTGAGTAAACCCACAATTTCGTCCTTGAAAGTTTTTTGTTTCTGTAATTTTAGTCTCTTAATGTTTACTTTGTTCAGTTTAATATGTGTTGTTAAGTGACATTTTGATGTAGGAAATTGATTATAAACTTTAGATGAACCATTGAGTTAAAATTTCTACTTTTTCAAATTTGATAGCTCTAATTTTCCCAATTTCATTTGATTGGAAGATGATTCTTAAGGAAAATAGGTTTTCTAATGGTTGTTAAAATTTATAATCACTTTTACGTATTTCAGGTGTCACTTAATGACACAATTAATTATACATTAACATTTAGGGACTAATGTTACAAAAAGTGAAATTTTCAAGGACCAAATTTGTGAGTTTACTCAAATCTTTATGTTGCGGTTGCAGACCACAGTTTAAAACCGTGATGTGTGACTCCTTGAATTGAACTTAAAACTTGACTGATTTTGGTTACAGGAAAAGAGTGGTACGAGTTGTTGTGGGAAGCTTAGAAACAGAATGACTAAGCTGCTTCATGCTAGGGAGTTGGATGGTCGCCATGTCGTTGCCTCTCACTATTGCAAGCGTGACTTTGCTGAGGAATTTCGGAAAATACGAGCCTCTAAACCTGTCGTAGGAATTGCTTTCATTTTTTGTATTATATGGTTTCATGTTTAAGGAGTTTTGAATATGATCTGAGATTGAATTTGCAGGTCTGGAAGTACCGGGGAACTGATAAGATAGGTATTAGTGCTTTGGAACACTTGCGTGTTGATGTGCAGACGTTGGAGGGGCAATCTAAGACTGATGTTTTGTTGACAGGCAGCATAAATGGCTCACTGAGGTAGTTTGTGTCTGTGTGTGAGTGTGTGTGTTTTGTTTGCTGTTATGCTTGCCTGCATTCTGTAATGTAATTGAGGATGCTTGGCTGAATCTCTACCTTTGTAATTGGGATTGACTTGTGTTTTCTATGAATTGTGAAATGGATGTAATCATGTCATATAATATTTCTAACTATTTATATTAGTTGAATTGAGTGATTCCATATTTGTATAAATTTATGATCTCATCAAGATGTATAAAGTAAAATAGTATAGTTTTTCTAACCATTGCCTTATATCAAAGTGTAAATTTTTTATTGTAAAGTCTAACATTTAATCTTACCAAGAGCAATGCTAGCTCAGTAGCATCATAATCTCTAAGAAACTTAACATATTTTACAAAGTAAAATATATAGTTTTGCTAATGATTGCCTTATATCAAACTGTAAAGTTTTTATTGTTAAGTGTGACATTTAATCTTAGCAAGATCAATGCTAGCAATATACTCTCTAACACATCATATAAACCATATAAAAAATCTGAAAATAGAAGCTATCTCACTATCTGCAATAGGATCTTTGGGTCAACTACTATGTACTACTATCCAGGATTTAAAACATTGCTACCTTTCTAATCATTCGACTAACAGTCAGTATGCTATCTTAATCAACTTGTGTGTATCTTTTCATCTTGACATTAAATTGTTCATTTTTTTTGTCCATTTTGCAACATTGTCCTAGTACTCTAATTGACAACCGATATCAATTTACCTCAATATTTTACCAGTACTTTGATGATTTTGCAAACTCACTGGACCACACTGGTTACAGTTGAACCTAACAGTTGTTGATTCTTTGTTAGATTCTTGTTTTAACATTGATGTATAATGTTGATTACTATTTACTAGTTGTTGCTTGTGAAGTCTGGTATTTGCAGTTTTTCTGAAGTTGGAAGGGTTGGAAAAAATTTTGATGGTGGGGCAAAATGGATGGCAGATTGTGTAAAGAATTATGATAAAGGGAAAACAGTTGAGCATAATGAGGTGCATGGACCAGTTTTCAGACCTAATCGAGCTGCATTGCTTATGCCCTCCAGAATATCTTGTATAAGATTGGGTCCAAAGTGCTTTTCTCAAGCTGTGAATGATGATCCTCTTGCTGGACATGCATTGTATCCTTTTGAAATTTTTATGTTTTGTTATTTATCTGTAAGTAGTACACACATATATATGATCAAAACTAAAACATGGTCATATGACCTCCATGTATTTTCTAATCTTGGTCATCCATATAACATTGGTTTACCAAAATTAGCTATATGGTATAGTTTATACATATTGAATTCTCTCTATCATCAATATTGGAACAATATATTCCATTTATTTAGGATAAAATTGGTCTTGAGGTGAAAGATCTTAACATGAAAATAGATTTACTACTTTGGGATCAGAGACTTCAGGTGGATCAGTTTATACTCTTGGTCTTGCTGAACCATTAGATCTTGGAGCAGGTATACTGAACACATGGAGCAGACTAGAGGAAGTTGCGTCATTCAAGTGTACCCTGTGGACAGCAGAATATGATTATAATAGACATCAGGCTGTAATTGGCAAGTTACATATTGCTCTCTTCTCTCTCTCTCTCACTCTCTCTCTCTCTCTCTCTCTCTCACACACACACACACACACAGAGGCACACCTCATGCCAAATAATGTTAAATTTTGATACAGCCACATAACTTTTTATGAGGAATTTGTACATAATCGTTGGCATTGATTCATGGCCTTGCTGATTTGTTATGTTTCACTTTTCCTCATTACCACTTCCCTATATCGATTTCGATCCCAACCCAGCTGAGTTATGATTGTTACCAATAGCTATAGGTTGTAAGGGATAAATAATTTTGGGCTATTACACTCAACAGTTTAGCAAAGATTCTGGATACTTGAGATTCTATGTCTGCTTCATTTCACTGTAGAAATTTAGTATGTTTTGGTATTTTTCACCCATTATTGTAGAAAATAATATTCCTAATGATCTAGTGTAGCCTGTATCGTTATGGTTGTGAATGGTCTGTTTTGTTTTGATTCTGCCTTTTTGTCTGAATTTTGCTTCTATTCTTATCAGATTAAGGTAATGAAACATGTGCCATGGGAAATGATGTATTATGTCTTTGTGGTTCATGAACATGACAGTTTTGATGTATACCCTTGTTCCATAAGAAATATCTGAACCGACTTTTGGACATTACAATTTTACCCCTTTGTAATCTTATGCTTAATCTTTCATTCTTTTGCAAGATATTTATTTGTGTTCTTTATCTTTATTAGGTACAAATGTGGGAGGTGCTTCAGTGGATCTGGAAACTGGGATGACATCATGGTTTTTACATTGCAAAAGTGATGTTTTTTCCCAACAGATTGTTAATTCAGTAAGTCATCCCTTTCTATTTTCAAAAATGGTAATTTATTATTTCTATATAGTTTCAGCAATTTTGATTGCAAAATGGGGGGAATTCTCTACTTTAAGGTTCATTAGTGTATTATGACAGGGCATCAATGCTTGTGTATTTCATAATGCTTCTTTGTCCTTAGAGATAGGATCTATGCATGGATTGTATTTGGTACATACCATATGCTTTTATTCAATAGACTTCCCTGAGTTTAGTTGAGGGACTTGGGACTTTTATTACACCGAAGGTCTTATTTGTTTGTGTTCTTTTTTTAATTTCTTTGCACAGGAACATATCTTATTCTCTGTTTTTCTTTTATTCCTTCTTTCCTGTCTTTAATAAAAGAAATTTATGTAATGAAATTGATATTTTGTTGATTTCTGTCATTTTGCATTTTTCATACATCACCATGACATATGCTTTGTCCATATTATTTGGTATCATTCTCAATATATTTTCTAATTGTTGTTGCAGGGAAATGTAATTTTATGTGGGCTCAGAAATGGGGCAATTGTCACCGTCGATTTTCGTGAGAAAAGAGAAAGGCTTTCTGGTAGACTCATTACCCATCGGATACCTAATTCATATGCAATTAAGAGAGAATGGTTCAAGGTATTTTCTCTGTTTTGGAAATTAGAATTTTGAAAAGTTTAGAGCGACAGAAGATTTCAGGAAACAAGCAAAATATAACATAATAAAATATTGCAGAAAGATTCAGAATATAAATACCAATGTAAAACCTTGATTTTAGAATTATGGGAGAAAAACTGTAAGAAAATTTATTAAAGAGATGGGAGAGAAAAAAAATTCCTATCTGTGAATCTGTTTAGCCCCTGTATAAATTTCTGATGTGATAGAACTCATTTCTTGAGCTATGTTTGCAATCTGTTCTCTAATGTCTGATGATTCACTTTATGATTGTCGATACACTGTTAAGTTTTAATGTTTCACATGTTGTTGATATGCTTATGCCTCTCCCTTATTGCAGCTCAAAGGAGACATATATCCTTCTGATACCATTAGGATGCCTTCATCTATATCCTGGTTAGTCATCCTTTTCCCTGTCAGTTGTCTACTTAAATTGTATCTTAATTTGAATATTATTGATTTTGACTGACTATTTTCTGTAATTTATTTTGTGGGTTTGACACTAGTTTGGTGTCACTTCAGTTTGATGAGCAGTACTTCTTGGCAAGCTCAATGGATGGATCGGTTAGTATACCCTTCAAGAAAATTGTTACCCGTATCATTTATGTCTGCTCTTGAACATGGCATACAATGCTTAAAATTTGCCGCAGCATCTCATGATAAGGCAGTTGCTTGAATTTTTTCCTTGTATATAAATTGGGAGAAACTATTTGTATTTAATGTTCACCAACCAAGTGTAGTTGATCCTGCTTAGTTGAATTTCTCTCTTCGTGGGGGATCATATTTGCTTTATCCTCTAGGTCTTGCATCACCTATTTAATATAGTGATTGCTATAATGACCAATAAAGCCATTATATGTTACCAGAACTTACAAGATAGTGAAGGAATCTGTTACCTAAATAGTCTAGGCAGCCATCATTTCTGTGGACTGCATATCATGAGAGAAATTACTTCTTAATGATCTTTTTCTTGTCTTTTTCAGATGAAGCTCTATGATCGTCGTCTACTCAAGAGGGGTGCTGTTCAGTCTTATGAAGGGCATGTGAATTCTCATACTCGTATACAGATTGGTGTTGATCCAGAAGAGAGATTTGTTATGTCAGGTGGAGAGGATTGCAAGCTACGGTTGTGGAGTATAAAGTCTGGTGAACTGCTTTTTGAGGACAAGTTCTCTGATTCGATTCTCTCCACTGTGTGCTATCAAACATCTAGAAGCAGTGAGCACAATATGCTTTCGCTGTCTGCTTTCAATTTTATGAAGTTTCCTATATTTTAGTTCAGGTGGTTGCTAATTTAAGTGTATTATTTGGCTATATATAGGTTTTAAAGCAGAAGAGGAAAACCAATACAATCATGACTCTTCTCTGGGAGCCTGGCTTGGATCACATGAAGGATTGTTTTATATGCACTGGTAATGACTGTGAAGGGTCCAGCAGCTATAGAACATGAAGCTTGAGCTATCCTATGTTTAACTAGACCTTCACAATAATACCTCATATAAAGTTGATGAGGTTATAGTCTTTTTGCTAATGTCCTATGTAAATGGAAAATAGGTCTTACTGGACTATCAGATTGGTCTTAGCATAAGTTAATTAGATATATACTCACATGGCAAAATTCCCTGTTTAAAGGTTTTTTTTTTTTTTTTTTTTGGGGGGGGGATCATTGAAGATGATTCTGGCAGTAGCACATAGCAGAGATGAGATAACCAATATTTTGTAGAACTAGCGCTGTTTACTATTTAGACACAGTTGCATAAAAGTTTTGCCTCCTTTATAGATTTCAGTTGACTCAATTTTGATAAAGGTGGAGTTTCAAATAGTTTTGGAAATCGGAGGAGTCACACATGCTGGCAACACTAATCGTAGCATTGCATGGTTAAATCATATACTTTGAACACCAATTGTCCAGAGATTTTGAACATGAAATTTGCCCTTCAATATTGTTTAAATTAGATATCCGCTATTTCAAATATACTTTGAACACTAATAGTCCACATATTAATTATTTTAAATATATTTTGGTCACCATTTTAGTCAATAAATTAATTGTTTTAAACTACTACGAAATGGTATATTGATATCAGTGCATTAATGGGATTTTCACAATGTGCATGGTGTTAAATTTTAGAATTTAACTAATTTTAGCATTAATGGGATTTTCGTCGTGTCAATGTGAATGTTAAATACATGTTATGCAGAGGTTAGTTGAGATCATGGATAGGTGATTGTTCCAGATTACTTAATCATTTCTTCATGTGAAGGGCTAAATATATCGAGTTTGAAGTTTATAAAATTGAATATCTAAAAGTAATATATTAACAACCTATATAATGTTAACTCAGTACATAAAAAGTAATTATTAAGATAAACTCTCATCTCATTAAAACTTGAGTTTGAATTTAACTTGTTTTTAGAAACAAGTTCATTAGAATTTGAGTTTGAGTTTGAATTTAACTTGGTTTTAAAAACTGGTTCATGATACAAGGGTTATTTTAATCTTAAAATACACATTATTTTCTTCGTGTCAATGTAAAATTTCTACCATAGACTTGATCATGGTTGTGTCTCAAGTACAAGGAAGTGCATGTCAATAACAAATTGTGTCTTAATTAGCTGATCATCAATAAGTCAATAGTTGGATTGCATTTCTCTCTTAATTGAAAATCAACTCTGTTTTTGTGGCCTTGTGTTCAGAATATATTGCAACCTTTGCTAGTTCTGCCATGAAAAATTAATTTAAACAATTACTGTGCATATGCATTTCTTCTTTGCCCTGCTGTTGCCCAATTTTGTTTCTTTTGGGTTCAATCAAGTGTATCTGTGTAGAAGTGGGTCAATGCTGCTGTGATGGATGCAGCCTTGCATCTACCAAACTTCGTGTGGGGCTTGATTTAGGCACGTTTTGTACTATATCTAAAAAGTCTTAATTTTTTCTTTAATGATATTTTTTGCCGAAGAAAAAAGAATGAATGGGTTGAGTTTCAATATTTTACACTCATTCAATTGTGCAACTTTTACGTGTATAGAACTCGACTAAACAATTCCAACTCTGTAAAACTAGGATCATGACTGATCAACACCTTTGCATCACACAAATCACCCATATCCATATAGTAATAGACATATCCATGAGCTGTTACTCATATCCTTGATCCTTAACATTGTGTTTTTTCTTTTTCATATAAATTGATGGCTTTGTATATTTACTTAGACCTAATGATTTTCAAAATCCTTAATGAAATCAATATTTATGTATTTCTAATTCAACTCTAAAACTTAATTTAAGTAAGGATAATTATCCATTTATAAATTTTAATTAGTCAGTATTTTTTTAGTTAAGGTGAGATTTTTCCTTCAAAAACTAGTATTTTTTTTGGACTTTTCTAACTTAGTTCAAGAAGTCATGGGTTCCAAACACATACTGCCACATTTCAACTCCACTGCTAGGTTCATATCTCAAAACTGTTCCAGCATTTCTAAATCCTTCACCATCAAGACAGACATATGCAACTACTTTCTACATAAAACATACGTAACCACATTTGCCTACCCAGAATGGCAGATACTCTGACACCTCAACTATGAATGTGTACGTAGGAATGAAAGTGTCAAAATACACTGCCTTATCCACATCACTAGTACCATTATTGGGCTTAGTGGATAAGTGAGTAATTATTTTTCTTTTTAATCTAAATTTGACTTTGATATTATCTTAAAATGTGATTTTAGGTATAATTTAACCCCAAAAACTAACTCAGGATTTGAGAGTTACCCTCCATCTATAAATTCTAGTTTATCTTTATCTTTGATAGAAATGAAACTAAGATTTTTCCTAATATAATAAATAAAATATTATGACAACGTTCTTTGTTATGGGCCAACTAATTCTAGTAATAAGAATGACCCACTTAATTAGTACATATATGTTATATTTAGCATCTATTTAGCTAAACTTTTTTTTTACAAGTATTTATAAGTAAAAAAAAAAGTAAGAAGAAAAAATCACATAAGTTCTATAAGTTAAAATTAATCTATCCATTTACATTAATTTTTAAAAGCTAATTTTTAATTTATCTATGATTTCATTTATCTTCGGAGAAGTTTATGTCATTTTTCCCTATTTTTTTCCTCATATGTACGTGGAGAAGTTTATTTAAATAAATTCTTGTTTCATTTTTTTTGGAATTGGTTTGGATAAATTCTCCGTAAAAATTTATAAGAAAAGAAAATAAGATTTTTTTTTTCTATAAGTTAAAATTAGTCTATATATGCATAGGTTATTATAATTATTTTTTTTAAAAAAGAAGCTAATATGAGAAAGTTTCTAGAAATTATATTACGCATAAATAAATTCTACCTTATAAGTATAAAAATATTTCATTTTTTTATTTTCTTTTCCTATAAATATCTATATAAAATTTTTATCCAAACATATTATTATAATAATAACTGTCGACCTACACCAATAACAACTCTTACTTGAGGCTTTAACGAATGAAGATTTTAAGTGAAGTTCTAAAGTTCATATATAACATTTAAATAATATATAGATGTAAGAAAATAAACAATAAAAAATTTATCCTTTCAAATAATATAACCTAAAATTATCTTTTTCGTACTGCCAACGTTATTATCCAGCCCACTTGATCAAATTTATTTTAAAATCATCTAAAAATTAAAATTTAATGATAAAGAAAAACCACTCAAAAATTTCCCCACAACTTCTATCCTTTTTAATCTATTATTTTACGAGATAAGGTATGTTATCATGATGCAACTAATTTTACCCTTTTCAGGAACCAGAGAAGGCAAAAGAAAAAGAGAGGAATAAATCTTGAATGAAGATGTGGAATAATTAAAAAGGAAATCTAAGTAACCAAATAAAGAAAACAGTCGCTAAAAGGGAAAGCTGTCAAGGGCACTTTGATTGCTTTTGTCAAAGCAAGAACAGTTCTTTTGATATCTTTTTGTTTGACAAACATTCTCTAGCCAAGTAGCAATATATATGCATACCACATAGTGTTTTGAGTTGTGTCATGCATGGTAACAAATTAAAGTTACTAACTAAAGTGACAAGACCCTTTGAAAACAAAAGTGAAGGCAAAATCATGTCCAAGAGCCTACCTAACTCTCTTTTATATTTGTTCTCTAACATGAACCTATATACATAACCTCTCTTTTATGCTTGTGAAAAATGTTGAATTTCTTTGGTGAGCGTGACATCAATTAAATTTTAACAATGAATTTGGTATAAATTGTACCGCGTCACAATGTTTGCAATGTGAGTATTTTTCATTCCATAAAATGGTAAAAGATAATGTGTGATGATTAACACTAAGGAATCTTTGTAGCTATGTTCCAAAATTTGAAATCATGATTTTAAGGGTCAACCAATAGAGTTTCCAAATGTTCAATAAACATATAGGCAAGCAAAGAAAAAGGACTCAATAATTAGTCCAAATTATAAGTTTGGCATTTTCATATTGTGAACAAACAAAGAGGGTACTCAAAAGAGGAAAGAGACATTGATATATTTAAAATTTGATTCGTCAGCCTCTAATGGTTTCATTTTTAAAGGAAAAGGACGACAAAGCATACTATGGGAGTGTAGAGAAAATGATGAGGATGTTTTGGGTAATTGGGGATGAAAGATATTGACCCTTCAAACACTACTTTGCATGACACATCCGTGTAACTTTTTCACGCAAAACTATGGTGAATGAGGGATGTTTGTGCATACTTTTTTTAACCCCAATTCCCCTTTCATTATTGTGTGCAATAAGCAACTCCTCGTCGTGAACAAAATCCCACCTTCATTGCAACTTGAATCATTATGTCCGCTTTTATTCTTTGGATTGTTAGTGACCAATTGGTAGATAGAAACCCTTTGTAATGAATAGAGAGTATCTTGATTAGTATATTTTCCTGATTTTTGCTAGGAACTTTAGTTACTTGTTCACGAGTTTCATTTCTTTTTATCTCTCAAATTTTCGTTTCCATCCAATAAGATATCCTTAGTCCTAAAGATAGAAACAAAATAATATACTACCAACTAGCCAACTCATTCACATGATATATACATATATATTTTTCTTTATTTTATAATTAGTTGTCTAATTATTTATGTATTGGAGTTGTCTATTATATAATTTTCAAATAGAAAATGGTGGATGCCCTTTCAACTAAGTTGTCAAAAATAGCCTTCCAATATTAAGACATCCTTCAACCTAAATATTTGTCTAAAAAAAATACTGACTTCGAATCCTCCAATATTTCCGTTTTCAATTATAGGCCATTCACAAAAATTTCAAGAGCTTACGTATATTTTCCGAGCACTTAATTAATGGTATATATCTCAAGACAATCATAATTTAGCATTATAAAGACCACTGATCAGATTATATAATTGAGATAAATTTGGCTATAAATTGGTTAAAATATGATAAGTAAGAAAATGAGAGCAAAGATGATTTTTCTTGTAAGAGAGTAAAGACGATATATATATGATGACCATTGAGAAAAGAAGCAACCCCTTATATATACATATATATGAACATAATGATGACTAGCAGTAGAATCTCATGTACACATATCCTCATGTTTAAATGATTGGTACGTGTGGTTCAGTTTCATATATAAGAACTGCACTCACATTTATCAAACTACATGTTTTGAATCCCTAGCTAGCACTCCAAACCAATTCTCTCACCAAATGGACAAAAATGAACAACAAAATAATAATAATAATAATTTATAGCATGGTACACAACATAAACAACCTGAAAATCACGAACCTCTAGGCTGGTAATCTTAATCTTAATTATTTTTTTCTTGACTAAACTTCGTTGGAGATATTGAATATTATTACCTGTTTGAAATGGGGTTTGGACCACTAGGCACTTCATGTTCACTAGCATTGAAGATCTTGTTTTGCCATTCCAATATTGGAGGCCGTGGAGCTCGAGAACTTCTTCCTTTAGGACCCATCAAGAAATCAGATACACGTGTATGATTGTCACTTTCTTGTGGTGTGAGTTCTATGGTCTTTGGATTTTGTGTGCTTCCTTCTCTACCTGAAGAAGCTACCATAGTGTTCCTCTTCTTTGCCCCATCTTTTGAAAAATTTATAGTGGATAAACTGCGTTCTGGAACAGCCATAGCGAAGTGAAAGGATAAGAGAAAAGAAAAGATGAAGAGGGTCATGCAAGTGGAAGAGGGAAATGGTGCATCACCAGCCATGCAAAACGAAGTGCCTTATAAAAATCATCCAAAGTAGCTTAATAGGTTTGCAATCAACAAATTAAAAGGGACTACTAGCTAGAGTTGAGAGTATGCATGTATATAAAGTTTTTTAAAGCTGAAAATTATGACAACGTAAGTGATAAGTTTTTTCTGAGAAGATATGATCTCTAGGCTGTGTGTAGGGTTTTGTTGTATTATAATGATAAGGAAATTTAACTCTGTGTGTGTGAGAGAGAGCCTTAAAATATGAAAAGAGGAAGGCAAAGATTGGACTGAAACATTGATTGTTAGGTATATAGCTTTAACTTTATTTTATAATCAATTGCAATATATAATTAATTATTAACTCTCTCTCATAATATATACAACTTCTTCACAGAATATATACGTATTTATTTCTCTTCCCATTTTGTACACATACATATTTTTCTCCCTCTTTATATTTTATATCTGATTATCTAGTTATTCACGTGAGTTGTCTACTAAATATTTTTCTATAGCTTTAACAATATATGTTCTGTCGTATTGAACAAGGACCAATGAAATGAAAATACAAACGTTGAGTCACTAGCAAATAAAGAAATACTAACAATCAATAAGTCAGACATAGTTAGTAAATAACTATGGTTAATTAATTCAAATACGCAGATGATGTAAAGATTGAGTCTTAACTTAATTATCATAGAAATCATGATATACGTCCAATGACAAGTGTAAAAAAATATTATAGTAATAGTGGATATATAATAATTAAATTAAAAATTCTATTTTGGAAATTTTTGTATTGAAAGAGAGTAATTAATCTGTAGTTTGTCCGGTATCTTGATTCACACAAGCACACAAAACAATGGTTAATTATCCAATAGGTTGGATAAGTAAACTAGTTAATGGAAAGGAGAAGATGAGAAGGAATGTTAAAAATAGGAATTTAGGTTAAGCCAAAAGTGGGAGCCATACATTATAACTTTTTTCCTTAACAAAAAAGTGTGTGTGAAGCACAAGACTCTAGAGAAAACTTAGTTAGGTTGTTCACGGATCACCATCTATTAGACAGGGAGCGCGCGTTCAGAAACAAGCTACTTTGAAGAGGACCAAAGATAGCCCCACACACGGTTTCATCATTATACACTATTCACTCACTTGAATTAAAGAAACATGCCCACACATATCTATGCATAGTTGAAACCTTGTTCACTTAAAAGATTTCTTGATACTGGAAAATTTAAAGTTGTTTTTAATGCGGATTTATAGATAGGCGGATACGTTAGAAATAAGAATTATCGGTCTAATTTAATTTTATAAAATTATCTTATAAAATGATGATTGTTTTTTATTTATATACATGTAACATGTCATATCTTTAACTTTAACTGATATAAAATTTCCAATAAATTATCTGAGAATCAAATTAACTATCCTTAAAAGGAGATATACATTCCATTAAACTGTTTGTTTGATTTTTCTTTCCTAGCATATAGAACTTTTATAACAAACCTACTTTAGAGACCTTTACTAGTTCTTGGCCTCCATGGAAGGGTTCGAAAAAGAAAAACATCTCATTTCGACCTTCCATTGATGCCCATTAATTTGGCTAATAAATTTGGAAAGGATAGTAAAAGGAGTGAAAAAGTAATCCATGCATAAAAAATAACGCCAAAAGTGAAGCTCATTTAGAAAAGTAAAATGTATTATTCTTTTACGAGGCATGTATTATTCTTATACTTACTATTTCAATTTGGTATATTTTGCAAAACATTTTTTAATTATGGGAATCTGCTTGATGCATTGAAACGAGCACAGAAGAAACACTTGACAAAGGGAAGTAATATAAAAAGCATTTAATGACTTTAAGAATGCATGTTTTGTGAACATTGATAGAGCACACATATAATGCTAGTGAAGTAATGATACAAGTTACTATTTGTCAAATACAAATCAGAATGATTGACACTAGGTAGCAGTTAGTTATATTTGAATTTTTACCGAAACAAAAAATGTTCATTCAACAGCAACACCTCATTAATTACTCAGTGACAAGTTAATTAATTGCAATTATTGTAGGAATTATTTCGTATCAATGATAGTGTTGGGAAATATATAAACCCCCTCAAACACAACAAATTCTACTTATATGTTTATGCAAATTTCTCAACAATATTCATTCTCTTAAATCATATTACAAATCTCTGAACAAATTTGTGAAACCCTCCCATTATAAGTTTTTCGGATAAATTTGTGAACTCTTCTTTCACATGACTCGACCCATTTCACTCAGGTTGTGACCTATTGTTCACGTTGTCTTAATCCAAATCTTTAGAGGAAACAAATTCCTCAAATAATGATGTTTGAAAGTGCAAGAACCAAGGGCTAAACATTAGGGAGAGCCTTGTCATTGAGCCCATAAGCAAGTCACATAAGTGAACTTGGAACTACCTTCAACTCAAAACCTTATAAGGCATCTGAATTATGTGTTTTCTCACTTAGATGCTGCTTAACATGTCCATATTTTCAATGTAAAACCATTGTTATTTTATATTTATACTTATTATTAGACTTTTAAGTTTAACCATTGCTGCTAGTATGTATATCTTGCATAACATTCACATTAGAGAGACTCCTCACACGGTAGATCCTAATGTCTAGGTAGGGATTCATGTTAATTTAATTATTTAATATTCGTCTAAGTTCATCATTGTATTAGTCTGAGTTAATGAACTTTGACATCACTTTCAACCTAAAACTTTAAGATATTAAGTTTAAGAGTCTTTATTAAGTCGTTTATGTTACAAATTTCTATATAGCATGGAATTTCACCTTTTTATATATATATATATATATATATATATATATATATATATATATATATATATATATATATATATATATATATATATATATATATATATATATATATATATATATATATATATATATAACGTAACACCTAATCTAATGTCACATTATCTAACTCTAAACATTAATTTTAATTTTTAAAATAGTTACTTCATTTAGTTGGTCAACTGTGAATAATTATTAGATACAAATGAAATTTACAATTAAATTTAAACATATACATTCAATCATTTTAGTTAATATTTCACAATAATATTCACTACAACACATGCAGTTTACTTAAAGCTTAGCTTTTCCAGATACTTGCACAACTATTAGCTGACGTTAACAAGCATGTAGTTTGATATTACAAGTTTTTTAGGCACACGAGTGAAGCCCTTCCCATTACAAAATTTTGAAACAAATTTGTAAAACTTCCACACATGACTCTAACTTGTTATTGATCAAATGGTTTTTTTAGAAAAATATTTGGTAACCAATAATAATATAAACTAATTATTTTATAAAATTTATATATATCTATATATACGTATTTCTTTTATTAATTATTTTCTTATTATTTAACATTTGTAAAGTAGTTAACGGATTGACTTGAGCAACAAATATTTTTCACTTTAAAATGGATAAATAAAATAAATAAATAACACAGTAAAGTAATTATAAACAGTGGGTAAAGGAAAGCTGTGAAAGCACTTTGATTACTTTTGTCAAAGCAGGCAAACAATGCTTTTGTTATCTTTTTGGTTTGACAAACATTCTCTAGAGATACTTACAAAGCATTTGGTCTGAGTATTGGTAACAAATTAAAGTGGCTATAATTTATAAAGGGGGATGAGACCCCTTATCTTAAAACCAAAAGTGAATGCAAAATCATCTCTATTTTTTGGGTCTAACTCGCAAATATATTACAGATGGATAAAGGCATTTGATTCATTCGTTATTTTTTTATCATATACTATTATTAATATAAAATATTCATCAACTTTCTTAATGATTAATTTTTATCAAAGAATTTGGTTAGTTTTCTTCAGAGAAGTCACAGTACCTCTCAATTAATTTTTTTCAATCACATTGGATTAGAACTCAACAAGTTCTTCCTTAATAAATTTGAAAACCCAGATTTTAAAATATGCACTCGACTTAATTTTTTTTTTTTTTGAATTTTAGTCTGTATTATGTGTCGTAACAATATTTTAAAAAAATTTCAAGTCAATTCAATCTATTTTTAAAATTAAGTATTTTTTTTTGTCAAATTTTCATTTTACATAATTAAATTTTTAATTTTTTGAAAATATTTGGGGATTTATATTAAATTTGGGACATAAAATAATTTTAAAATATTATAAATTAGGAATTTAGACGAAAAATTGTTAAAATATAAAGAATTTTATAAGATGGTCGCATTACTATAAAATAGCCTTTTATCAGCTATTGTTATGTTGGTTAAACAGATGGTGTTATATTAGCAGTGTTTTTGGGATATTTAACAACAGTTTTAAAGTGTTGTTTTTGTGAAAAATACGATAATTGAAATTCAACTGTTATCTTATGTTATTATTAATGATGATTAGAGTGTTATGACCGTCGTTATTGGGTCAAAAGCAATGATGGTTATAATTTAACTGTCGTCATATATGTTGAAACAATGACCATTGAAATTTAATTCTTACGTGTTAAAATTGTCGTTTTTAACTTAACAACGAAGATTAAATTACATCCGTCATTAATTTCAAATTTTTTTAATCAGATTTTCCTTTTACATTTTTCCTTAAATAAATTGCACATGTAACTATAACTACAACATTCAATCATCATCATTATATAATTGGCCAAATTAATAATTATCATATTAAAAGTGCAAATTGTCAATGATTATATAATCAAATTAAATGAAATATACACAATCCACGTAACCAAATCACACCATCAATCATTTAAAAGCTAAAGCAATAAAATAACCATCACACTTGGCCATACTAAAATGCTAAATCAAATTTTACTACTATTTACACTAATTTAAAATAAATCACTACTATATCTAATTATTAGCTATGTTTAAAAAATATTGAAAATTTACAAAAATATATATTACTATTTAATTTTAGCAATATTTTAATAAATGTTGTATCTAAATTATGTTGTAAAATATTATTGATAATATTTTTATATTTATAACATTTTTTATTGAATAAATGTTACTAAAAATAAATATGATAACATTTTTAAATATTAGTAAAAAAATGTTAATAAATATTAATAATTTAATAATTTTTTTTATTAGCAAGATCAAGGAGGCCTTTCAAAAAAGTTGGATATCACCGTATCATTCACCCCTGAGAAAAAAAAAAGTCAATAAATCAACTAGCTAGGATAATATTTGATTGTTTGAAGTGTTATTAATTATAAAAACTGATATTATCCATATATATGAAATGGTCAGTGGAAAGATTCATTTGAGGCACAATAATATGATGACCATTCTGAAAAGCCACAATTATATATGTAAACATAATGATGACGTGAAGTAGAATCTCAAGTAAAAACATATCTTCTCGTTGAATGATTGGTACGTGATCAAGTTTTCAGTGTCTAACAATAATATAGACAATAATGCACTAATTTGATTATCAACAGCGTGAATCAATTAATATAAAATTATTTTTGTTTAATCTATAATTTTAAATTTACTAATTAAACTTGACTAAATAATTATTTTAAAACTGATTTAACTATTCATATACTCTTATTTACTTGATCAGAATTGTTTTTCATAAAAAATAAAAAAAATACATATGGTCTAAAATTAAAATAATAATGCACTAATATATATGCTTTGAAGCCCATATATTGAAGACCTATATTGAAATTCCTGTTTTCTTTTGCAGCCTTACTTAGTTATTATGGTCACTTACGTCATATATTAAAATAATATTACCCATATAATATTGCACCAATGAGAGAAAAAGGGAAAATAAAACAAAGAAAAAAGTGCAAATATATTGATGAATTGAATGAGATGAAAAGGAAAAGAAAACATAAACAAAAGTGAAGATTAATATATTAATTGATGTAATTAAGAATTCAAAGTATTAGGATGCACGAAAGAAGAAAGTGGGGGAACAACAAGTTCCAAGTACAAACAAAAAATCATTGGAAGCAAACATAGATTAAATCAATAAGCATTGATATAATTGCAGTTGGTTCTGATTTCTCCTTCATCCAGGTCAGTGAGAACATCAACAACGCCAAGCTTTCCCATGGACACAGCAAATTGGTGTTCAAAGACAGAACGTGAGGTAGTGAATGCAGAAACAAGGAAAGAAGTTCTTAGATCAGAATATAGCAACTGATCAGTAGATAACAACCCCATTTTCTTCTTGAGATTAATGTAGTACACATTGTCAAAGGTCTTTGGTGTTGTAGCATCAAGATCCACATACTCTGAGCCCCATCTACACTTCCTTTGCAAGTAGTTAACATACTTGGGATCTAAGGTTGGGTCTGGTTTTCCAGTTCCTTTGTAGTTGTATAGTCTATATTGAATGGATTCACATGAGGTCCTTCCAATAGTATGAGCCCCTACACACAATCATCAAATATATCAAGCAAACAATTAGTGAAACATTAATTCATGTTGGGCAATTTTGCATCCAAACTATAACTTAAAAAGAGATTTGGTAAACTTTTAAACAATTATTTTTAAATATGATTTCTTATTTTTCAGCGTGGAAACTATTCAAATGGTCGGTCCGATATCGGTTCAGATACCATGTTACAAATGTAGATTTTTTACCTAACTCAATCCTACAAAACTGACTTATAAGGTGAAGTTTGCACCTCACTTGTATATATGCAACAGACTCAGATAATGTGGAATTTCAAACCCTCCAAATTTCCTCTAATATTGATTTTGAAGGTCACGTGAGACATCACACTCTCTCGGATCCTCAGAATATCATTTTCATTGACAATATAAATTATTTTTACATTGTTATATAAACTTACGACCATTGTCTTTTTGTAAAATATTGATTCTTATGATTGGATAATAGTCTAGATAAATTCAATACATTGTAATCAAATTCATTTTACGAGTGCTTGGTTTTAATTGATTTACCTGAGAGAACAACCAAGTCAAGCACAGTCATGCCCCTGGATTGGTAAAACTCAATCAAGGAAGTAATGTTTTCATGGCCCATAGGAACCATATCAGCTTCCTTAGCAATGGAAACCTTCCCATCTCTCCTACCGTAAGGAACAGCCCAATAAGGCCCACCTAACTCAACTGTGGCATCCCTTGCAGCAGCAGTTAGAATGTCAGCACAAGACACAGTCTTGGGGCATTGTCTCTCTAACTCAGCCTTGATATCATCAACCACTTCAAACCCTCTTAGTGTCTTGCTAGCTTGTGCTGTCCTCTCACTTCCATCATAGTTCAATAAAATGGACCCATCACATCCCTGCATCAATAGAATAGTCCACATTAGTATAGTACAAAATTAAAGCCCATCATCGTTTGACAACTTTTTTGCTTCAAAAGAGAGTGAAAAATTTTAGTTTCTTTCGGTTGAAGAAAACTTATTCTTATATAAATCCACCAAGAAAGTGATTCTATTTTTGTTCTTTATATAAAATTAGTTGTTGTTTTATGCACAGAATTACAATAGAGAAACATCAAAGAATTTACAACAATTCATTCATGCACCTTGCTAACATAATCAAGTTAGACCCTCTTAACAGAAAAAATTAGTTGCTCAATCTCAGTAATATTACGAATTTAATTTAGATGTACTGTCTTAAAAAAAATTATATTGTCAACAAAATGGAAATCATAATAAATATGATTTATAATCTAGTTATTATAAAATTAACAAGCTTATTTATATATGATAATCTCTAATTGGATCACCATATGAAAAAAAAAGAAGTCTTTATTTACTCTTAGATGAAAAGAATTCTTACTAATATATTAAAAAAAAAATGGACAGATAGTGAGTAGTATTTAATATGTACCCTGACAGAGCAATCATGGAAGTGGAGCCTCAAGAGACTAGCAGCTAAAGTGTAGTCCTTCTGCATCCATTTTTTGACCTTGTTGTGTAGGATGGATTCAAATTGGGGACAAGTTTTACGATAGTAGGCAAAAGAAAGAAAATTATCCAAAGTGTTTTCATCTAATGTTGACACTTTGAGAGGGATGACAGTGTCATCTGTGGTAGGGGATGCCTTATAGTCAGAGTTTCCATAAGGTTGTGCTGAGGCTGAAATGAAGTAAAGAACCACAACAAGAAACAATGAGAAGGAAGATTTTGACATATTGTCTCTTTTGTGTTAATGACACCCCAAATTGCTAAGGCTTCTAAGTTTTAAGATATGAGAAAGGACTTTGTCACATATTGGTGTAACATATGTGAGTTGTATATATAGGGAGGGCAAGACTTTGATATTGTGATTATTATGTTATTTGGTTGGGACAAACGTGGGACGCACAAAATAGACCAAACATGCATGATGACATGCTACCATGTTGCATTGTTTTTCACTTATTTGTAGCTTGACTTTTATTATATTTAATCGATATGGCTTGGGAATGCTGAATATAGAATTGGTTAAGAAGAATTAATTGTAGTAACAAATTTTTAATAAAAATTTTCAAAGGCTTATGATATTGATTAAGATTTATTAAGAATTGTGAAACTAGGTGAATGTCATTTTCTTTAGTAAGTCTAATTTATAATTTTTTAATTTTGAAAAATAATTATTAATATCGTGTACGTTGAAAGTACTAAATTAGTACTATAATGAAAGCATTTCTCAATGATTGATCATCATATGACTGTGTAGTATTTTCCTTTAACACATTAAATGGATTGTGCATATGTTTCTGTAATGGTTGACGTTGACTAAGGGTTTTTGTATTTTTTATTAGTTAATTAATGGTTTTCCTTTCTGAATGTAAGAATGAATTAGAACCAGGCATGAAAAGGCCCAATTGAATTATTAACTTGCTTTTGGGTCCAACAATGGCCACTATTTTGTAAGCAAAGCCTTGGATCCATAATAAATTATCCAAAGAGAGGAAAGGGCAATGCTATTCATACTTCCTTTTTACTCTTTGCTCCTCTTGATAGTTGTTTCAATCTTTTTATCAAATATACCATCTACGAAAACTAATTTTTGTGTAATTTTTAAAAAGTGTAACCCAACACTATTAACCATAATAAATAAAACTAGCTAATTTCAAAAATTTATAAGAATATTACGAAAGCTAATTTCTAAAATATATGTTAAAAAAATGAAAATGAAGAGATGAGATTTCACACCAACAAGATGAATCTAGAAGTAAATTAAAGGGAGACTAAATTTGTTTAATAATTATTTAAATATTAATTTTAATAAATAATATTTAATAGATATTTATCAAAAAATTTAAAATCTCCCCTACTTTAAGTCCCTAAGTCAAAATTGGGTCCGTGGGATCTTGCTTCCATCCCTCCCTAAACATTTAAATTCAACATGAAATTTTTATAAAAGAAATCTCTCCCCTCCCCTCTAAGTTATTGTAAATTAGATATTTATTTCTTATATATATAAGATTAGATGTAATAAATCTTAATCTTCCACTCATTTTAAGAATAATCATTAATTTCATCGTGTCTTATTTTTAAGCAAATTTATTATTAAATTAGTATATTTTTAAAGTCAAAGATAGGTTAGTTCTAACAAATATTTCTAAACAAATATTTGTTATACAACTTTTGAGAAAATACCATTATCCACAATTAAATTGTTGACCTTATTTACTAACATTTGAGAAAATATTATTTTATACCATCTTTAATAACACTTATACAATAAAAAATGCTACTAAAAAATATAAAAGTTGTTATACAACTTTTGTTAAAATGTTACTAAATTTAATAGATAATATTTTTTTTATAAGTTGTAACATTTTTTCAAACATTACTGCAAGTCATAAATGCAATAGTGATGGATCATACTTATATTTATGAAGAAAAGTTTTATATTCATATTTACTTTAATCACTCTGTGTGCAACCAAACAATCAAGAATACAAAACGCTACAAAACGACATTTCGGTTTGGTAGATCAAATAATTCTTAACCTTTACAAGAAATATAGAAAATAAATAAAAATACATCCTCTCATAAACTAGAAAGTTTTCTTAAATTTGTTACGATGTTTCATCTTTGGTATAATACGCGTTACTTGAAGAATTGTACAAGACAAATATTAATCCTTAATAGAACAACCTACGTGGCTTACGTTGGACATGACAAATTTTGTGGGGTGAGTCCATTGACTTCATAACATACAAACAAACTTTAGCATAATTCCAAAATCACACTATACACAAACACACAAGTTTTAATAGGGAAATTGAACTGCTACCTTTCTCAGTGAGGTTTTTCTTCTTGTTCTATAAGAAACCAAGCAAAATCCACTAACTCTTCACCCAACTACTGTATCAACCTTCTTCTCTAACCCCATATCTTCCATGACTTCACGTATTCACATTACTTGCTAGCTTACGTTGTTTCACATCACAAAATCTTAATGAATATTTATTGTTTCATTTATTTCTTTCTGTTTTTTAATATTCCCCATGCTCTTTTCAACCCCCAGTTTGACCTTGACAATAGCATTTAATGAATAAGCGTTATGCAACGTTAATGCAATTGGCTACTATAGCAGGTGACTGACACAGTTGCATTTCTCATTTATAGTCATTTGCATGCTTTGTCATGTTGATACCAACTCATCTATCTCCATTCCATGCATGATGATCAACTTGCTTACACATATACACACTTACAGAGAACATGTGAAAGGATTGCATGCAGTGTATTCTATCTTACATGAACCTTTTTTTCTTCTGTTTATAAAAAATATTCTCACAATCCAAGATCACTTAACCATCACCGCTTCTCTAACCTTCAACCAACAACACCATTAATTTTGACTTGTCTTCATGTGTCCTCTTTATTAAGAACAAACAACCATTTGCAACACTAAAGGATTGAAAGTTGTATCACCCTTACCTATCTATCACTCATTCACTTTGCTCAAATCTCACCACCAAATGAAAGAAAAATCAATGAGGATTTCAACACTTGCACTTGTGTTACTCTTGTGCTTTTCTTTTGCATTCCTTTGTCATGGCAACTTAGATAGTGAGAGTGAGAACACTATGAGAGTGCTTTTGGAGATAAAATCATCTTTCAATGACCCAGAAAATGTTTTAAGTGATTGGTCAGAGAACAACACAGATTACTGTAGTTGGAGAGGAGTGTCATGTGAGTCAAAGAAGTTCAAAACTTTTGATGATGATGATGATGATGGCTCGGTGCAAGTAGTGGTGGGACTCAACCTGTCCGAGTCATCACTCAGTGGGTCAATATCACCATCACTCGGTCGTTTGCAAAACCTGCTCCACCTTGATCTCTCTTCAAACTACCTCACGGGTCCCATTCCACCTACCCTCTCCAACCTCACTTCAATGGAGTCTCTCTTTCTCTACTCTAACCAACTCACGGGTCACATCCCCACCGAGTTCGACTCGCTACTGAGTCTCCGATTCTTACGAATCGGTGACAACGAACTCACTGGCCCAATCCCTGAGTCACTTGGGTATATGGTCAGCCTTGAGTACCTCGGTTTAGCCTCGTGCAGACTCAGTGGGTCAATTCCACCGCAACTCGGTCGACTCAGTGAGTTGCAATATCTTATTCTTCAGGAAAACGAGTTGACTGGACCGATTCCGCCCGAGTTGGGGAACTGCTGGAGCCTTACAGTCTTCACCGCTGCTAGCAACAGACTCAATGACTCGGTTCCGAGTGAACTGAGTCGACTCAGCAAACTTCAAACTCTCAACCTTGCCAACAATAGCTTGACTGGATCGATTCCGAGTCAAATCGGAGAAATGAGTGCGCTTACATATCTGAATTTCATGGGGAACAAACTCGAGGGTCGTATTCCACTGTCTTTGGCTCAATTGGGTAACCTTCAAAATCTTGACTTGTCAAAAAACAAGCTCAGTGGAGAAATTCCAGAGGAGTTAGGGAACATGGGTGAGTTACAATTCTTGGTTCTCTCTGGGAACTCTTTCTCTGGAACTATCCCAAGAACCATTTGTTCCAATGCAACAAATTTGGAGAACTTGATGATATCAGATAGTGGAATTCATGGTGAGATACCAGCTGAGTTGGGTCAGTGCAAATCACTTAAACAACTTGATTTGTCAAATAATTTTCTCAATGGTTCAATACCTATTG
The DNA here is from genome assembly GCA_026586105.1 of Hylodesmum podocarpum. Lineage (NCBI taxonomy): Eukaryota > Viridiplantae > Streptophyta > Magnoliopsida > Fabales > Fabaceae > Hylodesmum > Hylodesmum podocarpum. The sequence continues at coordinate 679,403 of JALJEV010000493.1, read as the reverse complement.
AGGTTTATGGGTTGGTGGGTCTAACTAGTCTATTTCTTCACAACAACACTTTGGTTGGTTCAATCTCTCCCTTCATAGGAAACCTCACTAACATGCAGACTCTTGCCTTGTTTCACAACAAGTTGCAGGGTGGTTTGCCAAGAGAGATTGGGAGGCTTGGGAAATTAGAGATACTTTTTCTCTATGATAATATGTTGTCAGGGAATATTCCTTTGGAGATTGGTAACTGTTCAAGTTTGCAAATGGTTGATTTTTTTGGGAACCATTTCAGTGGTAGAATTCCCTTCACCATTGGGAGGCTTAAAGAGTTGAATTTTTTGCATCTGAGGCAGAATGAGCTTGTGGGTGAGATTCCTGTCACACTTGGTAATTGTTATAAACTGAGTGTGTTGGATTTAGCAGATAATAAGCTCTCTGGTGGTATTCCTGCAACATTTGGATTCCTCAGGGAGTTGAAGCAATTCATGCTCTACAACAATTCTCTTGAAGGTAGTCTTCCTGGGCAACTTGTAAATGTAGCGAACCTGACCAGAGTGAATCTTTCAAATAACACACTGAATGGCAGTTTAGTTCCATTGTGTAACTCTAGGTCCTTTCTTTCTTTTGATGTCACTGATAATGAATTTGATGGTGAGATACACTTTCTCCTTGGAAATTCACCTTCCCTTGATAGGCTAAGATTAGGTAACAACAAGTTTTCTGGTGAAATTCCAAGGACATTGGGAAAACTCACTAGGTTATCATTGTTAGACCTATCAGGAAATTCACTCACAGGTCCAATACCAGATGAACTTTCTTTGTGTAATAATCTGACTCACATTGATTTGAACAACAACCTTCTATCAGGACGCATACCATCATGGCTTGGAAGTTTGCCTCAGTTAGGAGAGGTTAAACTCTCCTTCAATCAATTTTATGGGCCTGTTCCACTAGGCCTATTCAAACAACCCAAGTTGCTTGTTCTTTCCTTGAGCGACAATTCTCTTAATGGAAGTCTCCCAGGTGATATTGGTGATCTTGCATCCCTTAATGTGCTCACACTTGACAATAATAATTTCTCTGGTCCCATCCCTCATGAAATAGGCAAACTGAACAATCTTTATGAGCTGCAGCTATCCAGTAATAGCTTTAGTGGTGAGATACCATTTGAGATTGGGAGTCTCCAAAATCTCCAAAGCAATTTGAACCTCAGTTACAACAATCTCTCTGGTCATATCCCATCTTCACTTAGCATGTTGTCAAAATTAGAAGTACTTGATCTTTCTCACAATCAACTCACTGGAGAAGTGCATTTAGCAGTTGATGAAATGAGGAGCTTGGGGAAGCTTGATATCTCTTACAATTACCTTGAAGGTGCATTGGATAGGCAATTCTCACGCTGGCCACATGAGGCATTCGATGGGAACCTTCATCTTTGTGGAGCCTCTCTTGGAAGCTGCAACCGTTCTGGCAACAAGCCATCAGGCTTAAGCAACGAAACAGTGATTATAGTCTCTGCACTCTCAACTTTAGCTGCAATTGCACTTTTAGTACTTGCAGTGATCATCTTCTTGAGAAACAAGCAAGAATTTTTCAGTAAAGGCAGTGAAGTGAATTATGTTTTTTCCTCTTCATCAAGAGCACGAAGACGGTCATTGATCCCTCTAACTGCGCCTGGAAAGCAAGATTTCAGATGGGAAGATATCATGGCTGCCACAAACAATCTAAGTGACGAGTTCATAATTGGTTGTGGAGGCTCTGGGACAGTGTACAGAGTTGAATTCCCCACTGGGGAAACTGTTGCTGTCAAGAAGATTTCATGCAAAGATGATTATCTGTTAAACAAAAGCTTCATAAGAGAAATCAAGACTTTGGGGAGAATCAAGCATAGGCACTTGGTGAAACTAGTAGGTTGTTGTAGCAATAGAAACAAAGGAGCGGGGTGGAATCTGTTGATATATGAGTACATGGAGAATGGGAGTGTATGGGATTGGCTACATGGGGAACCCCTCAAAGCAAAGGGGATCCTTGATTGGGACACAAGGCTCAAAATTGCGGTGGGACTAGCTCATGGAGTGGAGTACCTTCATCATGATTGTGTACCAAAGATCATTCATAGGGACATCAAATCAAGCAACATTATGCTAGACTCCAACATGGAGGCACACTTGGGAGACTTTGGACTTGCAAAAGCATTGTTTGAGAATCCTGAATCTTATACTGAGTCCACTTCTTGTTTTGCTGGGTCTTATGGTTACATAGCTCCAGGTAATGATTCATCATACCACTTACTTGAATTGTTCTTTATCTCAACTTTTTTCTTTGACAAAACTAAATATCTTAATTAGCAAACATCATTAAAGGCATCAAAACTGTAACTATATATTGTCTTGTTTTCTCTTGGTCCATTTGTTAACAATTGATTAACATATGTTAATTTTTAGAGTATGGATACTCACTAAAGGCCACAGAGAAGAGTGATGTGTACAGTATGGGGATTGTGCTTATAGAACTTGTTAGTGGTAAAAGGCCAACAGATGCAGCATTCAGAGGAGAAATAGACATGGTGAGATGGGTGGAAATGCACGTGGACAAGAATGGAAGTGCACGTGAGGAGGAAGTGATAGATCCTCAGATGAAACCCTTGTTGCCTGGTGAAGAGTTAGGTGCATTGCAGGTGCTAGAGATAGCCATACAGTGCACAAAAACTGCACCACAAGAAAGGCCAACGTCAAGGCAAGTGTGTGATCTTCTTCAGCGTGTTTCAAACAACAAAAAGGTGAAGTTTGAGAAGACGGATTTGGATTATTACTAGTTGTTTTGTTTCCAACATGTTGAAGAAGACAAAGGAAGACATGTTTTCTAGTATTATTATTATTTAAGACTTGTTATGTTATGTTCTATGCGGAATACTCGTTGCATGGTTTCGTACGTGCGCGAGTAACTGCGTGTTTCCTACCAACATTAAGATTTGAAATAGTAATGTCTTGTTATCGTGTAAAGATTAAAAGTATTAAAAGTAGTCAATTTTGTTTTAGTAAAAATGTAAAACTGTGCTTTTTCTTTCTTCTACGCCATTTCAGGTTGAGTTTCCAACGTAAGTTACTACACATGTTAGTTATTATCTAGTAGAATGCTTAATTATTTAAGTATCATAAAATTTATAATTTATTATTTTACTTTATTATATTATTGAAATATTAAATTTATACATTGTTTAAAATATTTTATTATTTTTTTTTAATACGAAGTTAAGAGTAGTCTACCGAACATACATTCTTGTCGAGTTTATAAACTTCTTTATTGATAACTTTCTTTTCAACTATATTGTGATTAATAACTAAAATATAAATAAATATAATTTTATTGTACAAATATATAATTTCATTTAAGAATGATTATAATAAAAATATTTTGTAAATGAAATAAGTAAATGTTCACATTGTAATAAACATTGAGACATTTATCCGATTTCATAAAATCTTTCTATCCCACATGATGTAGTATGTAATGTAACCATACAATTTCATGAAAATGTAATCTATTCATTAATTAGCTAGTTGATATGTAAAAGGTCAAATTAATGAATAGATCCTTGAATTATTAATAATTTTCATTAGGTTCTTAATCTTTGGTTTTTCAATTGGTAAACTTATATTTATTTTCAGTCGAGTTTTTTTTTCTCACATAATCGGAGTTAAAAAAAATTAACCAAAAGGATTTAATTAATCTCTAAATCCAATATTGTCTCACCCTATAAGTTTGTATTAAGTATTATCATCTTTCTAGACCAACATTCTCATTTTTCTTGGTTAATATTCTCACTCTTCAATCAGTATTTTCACACCTATATTGAAACTTATACAACTAATTCAGATAATCAATTTTTGGTAATGAAAATTAGAGAAAAAGACATCATATAAAAAATAAACAGAAATTTAATGGCTTAATTGAAAAAATAATTTTAGAGACCTACAAACTGATTTAAAATTTACATTACATACAAATTTTTTTTTACAACATGTTATAACTTGTAACATAACAGCTTATGCTTTCGATTAATATACGAATTTCAAATTCAAATTTAAATTATGTAATTAAATCACAAATCAATGAATGAAGCTTAAATTAAAATTCAAGCTATTGCGTGATTAAATCTTACACATTTAAATAAAAACATACACATATCAATCAAAGCAACAACAAATTAAAATTCAAATCATTGCATAATTAATGTTAACACATTCAAGAAGCTAAAAATTCAAATTCAAAATCGTTTCGTAATTTATTGTCACCTAAAATCTAATTTAAACGACTCTTTCATACTTAAAATGTACACATTAATTGTTATTTCACAATGTCACGTCACAACATGTTCTAGTTGACATTTCACAAATAGATTTTCTTAAGACTTGATTTTATCGTACATACGATTTCTCTCTAACGTTAGTACTTTAACAAATTAGATTTTTTTTTCAGATTTTTTTTAATTTAAAATTATAATTTGGCATTTGGACAACATTTTAGCTTTAAAAAGGCATTGTATTTTTTAAGTACTTTTTTTTTAATTTTAAACAAATAGACCCAATTTAATAAAGTAATAAGATTATTAATCAATATAACACTTAAACCATCAACACCACATCAATACGTGATTATTATATATATTTATTTTATTTCATTTACTCTATTATAATATTATTTCTTCTCTTTTCTTAAATAATTCATATGATTATATATTTTGGGTTGGGGATGTATCAACAAGTGATTATTTTGAAATACAATACCAATTTTTATACTTTGTTTTAAATAATTGTATTATAAAACATATTGTTTCAGACAATTTAAATGAAAATGTTGAGATGTCTTTCTTTATGGCTGCTTGTACCTTGTACATAACTCTTTTAGAAAATTCATAAAAAAGAACTTTTCTTTATACAAAATGTCAAATCTGAAAAAATTGAATGATTTATATATAAAAAATAATTATAATATAATTAAATAAATATAAATGGAAAATAATAAAAAGTGAATTTGATATGGTCAAATGTATATTGTTTGAATGTTATAATAATGAATAATCTAATTACTTCAAACCCCTCACCCCATCCCCCAAAGGAAAAGTTTCACTTCTATGATTGCTAGTACCTTGTACATAACTCTCTTACACGTATCAAGTAATAATCAAGAAACTGAAATCTAAAACAATTGAAAGATTTATTAAAGAAATATTAATATAATTAAATAGGTATGGAAAATAATAAAAAAATGAATTTGATGTGGTCAAATGTGTTATTTTTATGGTGGAGTTTTCTCTTTTATTTTGGTGCAGGTCAAATGTATTATTTAAATGTTATAACAATTAATAATTTAATTACTTCATACCAAAAAAAAAAAAAGCTACACCTTTAAAAAAATATGCACTCACTGTATAGCATAGCCCAGCAAAACTTTAACAACAAAAGAAACTGTTTGAAATGGTTAAAGATTATTCTGTCATTCAATTCATGATTGTGATATATGCTTAAAAAAATGCAATACCTTTTACTAATATAGTACTTAAAAATAATCTTTAATTGATTGCAATTGATTCAAAATATAAAAATCTTTATAGTGTATCAAAATTAAACATCAAAAGAAAAAAAATATCCCTTTTACAGTTCATAAGAACAGTTGGTGAAAATGAATTTGCAGGATTGAGCATATCTCTTTATTCTTCAAAACCAAAAAGCATTCATATATTGAAACCAAAGTACTTGAAACTGGAAAGTGTCTCATAAGGAAGTAAAGTTGCATAAAGTGAGTGAACAAACTTGCATACAGAGAAACTCACAAACCAGAATCAAACCTTGTAAATCAAAATATTATAAACAATTAACAAAACTTAATTTGGTCAACATTATTATTATTTTTTCTGTGTGTGAATTAATTTAGTCAACATATGATAAAGGTGAGAGTGATATATACATATACATAGTTATTAATCATAATAGACGCTCTCTTTGTTATGTTTTTTCTTTTTCTTTACACTTAAAGACCCCACAATCTCAACGGCACAAACCCAACGTATACCTCACTACACTGTTTTATTTAGCTATCTATAATAACAACACTCATCACATTTTCTATTTTCGTGAGTTATTTTCCGTGTTGCACTCTTCTAAGAACCTCACACCCTTGTTTCTTTCTTTCTCTAACAAAAACAAACCAACCCCAACAAAACCGTTTGTTCCATTTTTAGCCACAACTCCAACAAAAACAAACAACGTTGTATTTTTGCTTTGTCCATGTTCGGTTAAGAAATAGCTCTAAATAGATGCAAAGAAAACGGGATTGTGGTAATGATGATTTGTGAGCATTTATAAGCCATAAACACGTCCTTTGTTTTCGTAATAACAACGTTTGTTTCTCCTTCATCTTCTCCTCCTAACTCTGTTATTACGTTTTGTCCTGTTTTTTTGTTTGTTTGAGGAAAAACAAATTAGTCTCGTGAGGTTGCTATGTCTCCAATCTCTCCACCCGCTTCCATGAAATGGGCTTCATTGTTTCCACGTTGACACACTCTCTGAGGTTTGAAAAAACCGAGACAAAAACAAACAAGAACAAAAATGGCGTCTTCCCAAGTTGAAGTCGCTTCTTCTTCGACGTTTGGTTGCGTGTTAAGGGACCGCAATCACGGCGATGCATGCAGGGAGAGTAACGTGAAGGGCACGCATCATGCCACATTCCAAAGGAACATCAAGAACTTTGTCATTGATCTTAACACGTGCATGGCTGTGTCTTCTGATTCCACAACAAACGAGAACAACAACAATAACATTTCCAATGAGAAGAAGGATCCCAAAAATAACAATCTAGAGAGGCTTCGCCCCTCTTTGATCAGCCCAAGACACTCCAAACTTCTTGATAGATGGGCGACGAAGCAAGCTCGAGAGATGGTGTCAAATTTGGAGAATGAAGTTGATTTGTTATCCATGGATGACAATGAAACACTCCCAAGGACTTCTAGTTCGACCTCCGATGAGTCCTCATCGGAGATTTCTAACCTGGGAGCGTCGTCCCTGGTTAGGATGTGGGAGAAGAGACTGAACCAATCTGGCGTGTCCAAATCGAACACACCTGGAGACAAGGTTGGTTCAGCCTCTTCTTCTCCCAATTCTACAAATGAGAATGAGAATGTTAATGCTAATGTTTTCTCTGTGGAGGAACAATGCCTTGATGGACCCTCAAATGAAGAAATACTAGCATTCCCTGATTGGGGGGAATCTAGTGATCACACTGTTTCGCCAAATAGCACGTCTGAGAGGGACAGAGTCAGTGTGGCTGATCTTATAAAGAAGCTCAATTCAACACATGAGAATGATGAGAATGAACATGAAGGGTATGCTAGTAGCAGTGTGGCAAGTTCTCCTTGTAGAGAGCGTGAATGTGGTCAACAACAACATTTGGAAGTGAACATGAGAGTTACTTATGCTCTTCGAATTAGAGGGCGCCAAGCCTTCAATAATTTGCTTATGCAGATGGAGAATGACAGGCATGGAGAGCTTAACAAGTTGGCACAGCGTGGAGCAGTCTCAAAGTTTGCTCAAAGGGGTCGCATTCAGGTGAAACAATAATCAAACAGCATCAAAGTTTGTTGTTGTTGTTGTTGTTGTGTTATGTGTTTCACTAATTCTGATTGTGACTTGTATTCTATGCATCAATGCAGGCATTACTTCGACTTAAATTATTGCAACGTGAAGCAGCAGCAGCTAATGATCTGTCCCGCCAAAAATCAACAGCATCTGAAGTCAGCAACAGACAGCCACAGGGATCTGCAATTATGCAATTAAGGTTAGATAATTTCCAGTAAAGTGTCAGAGAAATTCATTCATTTATCAGTTTGATTGAATTCTTTTGATTTCACCGTATTTCTTGATTAACCTTTTGTCTAAAATAAAGTTATTAAATATCCCAGGTAGTAGGAAAATGCATTCAAGGGTATAATTTAAATGTCTATTTATGCTCATGGACTATCCTATCTGTCTGACTTCCAAAACTACTAAAATCACATTCCATAAAGTGAAATTTAGGCAGGAATGTCATGAGAAAGAAAAAGAGTGTAAATGCACAGTTGCTTCAAGCATTTCCTTTTATAGCTTGTTATTGTTTCAATAAAATTTCATTCATCAAGTGCATCATGCGACCTCTGCTACCAACGTGCACAAGATACATATAGTTTGCATTTATTATATGCAAGTTCTTATCCACAATATCACCAAGATGGAAAATTGATGAATAAAATGTATATGCTATCTTATGTAAGCTTTTGACATTTTAACTCATGAGATGCTGTTGATTCATATGACATATATATTTAGGTTTCTCATGACATGGATACAGCAAGATTCATCATAATTAAGTTCTTCTGAAATATATTAAAGGACAAATGTTTATATAAAATGCAGGGAAAAATTTAGCAGTGGAGCTGAACTTAGAACTTCAGTTCAGGCAGAAGTAGCTAACTCAAGAATTCCTCGCAAGGATATAGCAAACAACACCAAACAATCGGATAACTCTGCCACCACTAATCAACTTAGCAAAGACACTAGCAACCAGACAGCTAATGGCACTTCCAAAAATGTCACAAAATCCAAAAAAAAGTCGGTGTCACAGACTAGAACATATAATACAGAAGAAGCTCATCCAAGTTCAGATGTCATGGTACATGAAACACAACCAAGTTCAGATGTCATGGTACATGAAACACAACCAAGTTCAGATGTCAAGGCTCCACACAATGACACGCAAGAAACTACATCCAAGATTGATTCAAATCTAAATAAGACAACAGATAGGGCTGAAACGAGCGACCAACAGAATGCTATGGCTAAAAGCAGTAATGATGAGAAAGTAAAAGAGGAAGACGCAAGTAACCAGCAGCATGCTGAAACCAGTTACAAGGAGACAGTAGAAGAAGAGGCAAGTAATCAGAACTATGCTGAAAGCAATTATGATGATGAGATGCTGGAAGAGGTAGAGGAAATTGACCAGAATTGTGATGAAACTAATTTAGACTGGATCAGTGAAATTTCTAGGCCAAGGAGCTACTGGGAGGAGCGGAGGCAAGCATGGTATAGAGAGATGCTTGAAATTGGTTCTCAAAATGAGGATATACGAAAGCTTCTTGAAAGGTATATACTTTTCTGCTAATTCTTTCACTTTTTTCTTTGTATGTTGACATGGATGTCAACTATAAGACATTTCAATTGCATAAATGATTAGATGAACAATCAAACAAGAAGTTATTACTATCTAGATAAGAAAGGTCAAATTTGAATATGATTACATTGTGAATTGGAAACTGACTCAAGACAATGATTTTAATGAACTTCATTGATCTGAATGTTAGTATATTATGTTTGCAGGAGAACAGTGTCAAGTTTCCTTACTGGTGACTTCCGGGAAAAAATGGATAGATTGATGGAATCTCATAAGGGAACACAAACATATTTAGTCAATAGTCAAGACCATGAGGAAGACAGCCAAGGGTTGATGGCATTTTTACAAGAACGCTTGCATTCTACAAGAGCTGCTGAAGAAGATGAAGGAGATATGGGGGATGAAGAAGGGGAGAGGAGAGATCAGGATGAGGAAGAGGAAGAAGAGGAGGAGGAGAATGAAGATGAGCAGGAGCATGAGCATGAGCGGGAGAGCTTGATAAGTGGTTCATGTCATGATGCTGGTGATTATTCTAATCGATCCTCACCATGGAGTTACAGGGACAATGAAGCTGGTTATGATTATTCTACATCTCCACAACCTTATCAATCTCAACCTTTCTATCAGGATAATAGGCGCTCTCCATCCACCAATCGCCATGCAATTGTGAGTTGCCATTAGTACTTATCTTCATATGTATATCAGAGTGCCAGGCTCCTGAATCTCATTAAAATGGAAATCTGCTGTGATTACAGGAAATGGAACTCATGTATGATTTGAGAGGGCAAATGGAGCAACTTTATCATGAGATAGCAGAGCTTAGGAAAACAATAAAGGGATGCGTGGATATGCAGATGCAATTACAACAATCCATAAACCAACAGGTTCACACAGGTTTGTGCTCATTTCTATACATTTTTAACTATGTCAATGAGAGTGTCTTACTGCAAAATTGTTAATGCATCATTTAAGTTGTTCAGGTTCTTCAATAAGCTCACAGGATTCCAGAACAAAGGAATTCTAACTACATTAATTTTCAAATAAATTTTAAAAAGTAAACACTATTTTCAAACAAATTTCAGGTTCTTAAACAAGTTTATTTTATTACACAATAAATGTTGGTTGAAATTCAATCATTCTGCAAGTTCAAAAAAAGAAAGATTTTGCTTCATCCAAAAGGAAAACAAAGAAATTTGTCTCACACAAGTTTTCTCCTTCAGTCACTTCTAATGCAAGAAAATCCCCTCAGTTGCATCATACCAGTTACAAATTTACTTTAGGGACCTTCTGTCGGATCCTTTATATTATAAACACTGTCATCTGTATTGTGTTAAAGCTAAATATTTCAACAAGAATAAGGTCTCTATCTGTATTTTCATCTCAATAAATTTAGTCATGCAATCTAAACACTATTACAGATAAAAAAGAAGAAAAGAAGTCCCATAACAAGGTTCTAAAGAAAGGCAACTGCTGCATTTGCTATGAAAAGAAAGTTGACGCACTTTTATACAGGTAAGTGTTCCTGAGTTCTGAATGAAAGAATGCTGCAACAAATTATTTGTTTCCATTTTCAGACCAAAGTTGCACTCATGTCATTACCAACTTTATTACAGGTGTGGACACATGTGTGCATGTCACAAGTGTGCCATTGAGTTGCAATGGAACAGAGAAAAATGTCCTATATGTCAAGCGAAAATTGTGGATGTTGTCCGAGTATATGTTGAGGATTAGCCTGTTACACAGCGGACAGAATGTCACTCCAGAGGACTATGCTTAGTCCCGAAACTTAGTAAACTGCTATAATTAACAACATCAGCCATACACAGCATTCTTCTTTTCACTTATACTTTCATCAAGTATATGATTTTTTTAGAAGAAATCCGTTTGGCAAACATCATTGTACATTTCATAGTTTAAATTTAACCTTTTTCTTTACCTATTGCTATATGTTTCAGTCTTTCAGTCTTGTATTAGTTTACAAGTATTTAATAAAACAAAGACAAGAGTTTAGACAAAAACACAAATTTATGTTGCTTGAGTGTATAATGATATAACTATGATCAACACTAGTAACATTCTTTCTAACACTCTCCATATAATGCACTCTCTAGTATTGGTTAAAATATGTTAAAAACAATGAAATTACGAGATAGACTTGTTCAATAAGAAATGAAACCAACAAAAATTTGTAAATTCTTTAGAATTTCAATCAAAGGTTAGAAAAAATACGTTTAAAGAATTTGTTGTTAACACTTCTCTCGTGACTATAAAATGATTAATTCAAAATTTTCATAAACCTAAACACAATCTAGTTGCACATAAATTTGCAAGAACAAGAAAAACATGAAAAAAGAAACAAGGGTGTAACGTTACTTGTCAATAAAAGCATAGGACCTTTCCCTTGTCCACATCTTTCTTCTGCATTGTCTGCCACTGGTAAACAAACATGATTTACTGTGCTTCTTGGTTCAAAATTTGAACATGATTTACCCCATTACAAATATTATGCACCATTTTTGCATGATTGGCATGGTACTTAATTAAACATATAAATTTGATTGCACTCCTATTAAGGCAATGGAGATCAGAAAAACCTCTGGAATGATATTTGGGTTTAGTCCACCTCATCTTAAGTCAAATATGTAAATGTAATTGACACTACAAACCAATAGTTAATACAACCTCAATCTTCTTAATTACTCACCAGTATTTGTCCCTCTTTATTGTTAGAACACTAGCACACTACATAGCACTTCCATTGGCCATTATTGCGTCCAATTTCCAACTTTTCGAGTTAGTATACCACGAATGAAGTAATTTTTTATGGCTTTCAGATTGAATCATCTAACAGGCTAGACCGTACCTTGATGTGACCAAGTTAGTAGTAGCTACCTTATGGAAAAATATCCAATCTACTTAGTTCTCTCTCTTCCTGTCTAATACCAATTTGACCCACCAATGACGAATCTCACTCAATCTACAAATTTTTTTAGAGCCCAATTCCATTAACCAAATTCTAGATCACATTCTAGAACAGCTTCTGATTGACATGACATAATGAACACATTAGGAAATTAATAGAAATTTTGAATGTGATTAAGACTTAATCAAGAATTAATCTCATGACAATCCAAATGATCAAAGCTTATAAAGATATCCAAAGTTTTATCTGAGAGCTACAGGCCCTAATTACAGTAATTACTGAAAAAAATAAAAAATCAAATCATGGTTAGCAAGTAACTTTTTTAAAAAATTTGTTCCTTGAAGATTTGATCATGTATGTACTTGTGAAAAAAAATGTTACAAGATGTCATAAATGTGAGTACAATTTCAGCTACAATATCAAGGTTTTAGAACTGTTGGCAACTGCAATTATCACCACATCAGTGATATTTGTCTGCAATTTTATGCCAAAAATGAACATGTATTTCCTAAAGATATGTCCATTTTGTAACATGCCAACAAAAGAAGGGGATGTATTGCTTCCCTACCTGAAAGATATCACGTATTTTCAGGTTGTTAGCTTTTTAATCCAAACATTCTATCTAGTATCTACTGCATGCAATCCTGCTGTCTTGAACATTGGATTTTACAGTTACCCCATCATTGTATATGGCCGAGCAAGCCAGGGCCCAGTGCACACTCTGATGACAAGTCCTGCCACTGCAGAAAAATGTCCAGATTCCAAGACACAAACAAGGGTTACTCAGGGACCCGTATGAAATCATCTTGGTGAAGTAGGGGTTAAAGAATTTACCTAAAATTTTATCACTTTGTTACCACATTTTACAAATATCTGTCTGATTTGTCAATAACTTTTCGTTAGAGAATGTGATTGATTAGTTAGGACACTTTTTCTTCTCAAGTATTTTTTTCCTATCTATAGAACTCAAATTCAAGACAATACTTAAAAAAAAAAATCAATTCAATTCCATTTGAAGCAACATAATGTTCATAGTTGTGGTTAAATTAATGGCATACATGTCACTTGTTGTTTGTAAATGTAGGATTTCAAAAGAAGGTTCAAAAGCTGCATGCAGCAGATACGGAAACCAGCCCCACTGGCTTTACTTGAAGACTACGCAGAAGCCCATACAAAGGCTTCAAGTCCATGCATCATTAATGCTGTAACAACAAGGATGGAAACTTAACAGTAGATAGACTTGCAAAGCAGGTTACAGTGGCCCCAAAGTATCCTGCTTTGTCAGCTTTTCTCCCTTCCATTCCAAAGAAAGACATAGTAAGTAACTACAAAAGAGGAGGACCATATAGTATGGGACATAACTACCAAACAAGGAAATGGATTTGGAAAATGTATTCAAGATTAAAACTACTATTTTCAAATTAGTTGCACTTAATTTTGAAGGTTTTGAATAGACTTAAGAATAGATTAGTAGAAATGCACTCCACTTCAACCACTTTTGTATACGCACTACAATTCATGGCTGTGGCATGTGATGACTTTTTGTTGAATGAATATAGCTTTTTTTTTCTTCGATTGACAAATATTAATTTAGTAATTATTTCAGTATGACTTATCGCACGTGATTTGATCTAGAGATGTAGTCCAAATCATAACATACAAAAAGTAATTCCTCTTTGACCCCTTTTTAAATTGTTGTGTCACATTAATGTCCTATAAATATCAGGGTCAGGTATTGAATAGATAACCAAACACATTTGTTGTAGTACCATTTGATTTAGAGTTTAGTAAAATTATTTTTGATAAATTAACCTTGAACTGTTAAATTTGATTGAAATGTGTGTTTAAATTAAACCAGAATGAAACTGATTCTTTAGAAAATGAGAAACTAATTTTGTAGTTTTGAAACAAACAGGAGCGACGTTGAAATAGATAATTGTTTTAGCAACTCTGGAATGTAAATCCATATTTGATGTACAATGGAGTTGTGCCTCTGACAAGTACCATTCTAGTGTTCGATTTATTGAGCTCTTTATAGAGTCATGGTTCTGCTGCTCTCACCTTAGTCAATGTAATTTTCTCTTTCAAGTATCTTTACCTTGACCATAGGTGTCACTTCTGGCCATAAAAAATGGCAATGCTAAACTCCAGCAACCACCAAAATGTAGCCACTTTAACGATAGCTAATCATAATGTAAGAAATTTCTTAATATTCTACAAGCAAACAAACTATTATCACTCGTATTCTTCGCGCCATTCATGAATTTGACTTCCTAAGTACAACAGGGCAAATGCACTCGTGAAGAAAGAGTAGAGATCAGAAGCAGAATCTCTCCCAATCCTTAGGTTTGTGTCCCACACACGTAAGATACTTGTTTTGTAAGTGAGAACTAAGAAATAAAGAATACTAATACGAAGGAAGAGTAATCCTTCCAAGTCAAATTAGTAAGCACAAAACAGAACCACCTTTCATATGATGAAGCTCACCTAGTCACCTACATAGCAGAAAGTAAACTCCAAAAGTGCAGAACATCAATATCAGTTGAACAATAATAAACCTTAACACGAGTGACCTAGATCTGGCCCAAACTACACAATAATGAGGCACGTTCAAATAAACTTTGTAAGATCATATATGATATTACAGCATGTTTTCAGGACATCAGAGAAAACCGAAGAAAGGAAACAAACAACCATCAACATTTAGAGTTGTGTATCAAGACAATACTTTCCTCGTTTTGCAGCAGATGAAACAACTAAAACAATAATAATAGTAAAAAAGTAAAACTTTTTAAAGGGAGAGAAGATAATTAAGGCAAGAATTGAAATTGGGTTCTGCACCAATGAATGACATCAAAGCTTCCAATCATAGAAAGGCTTGATTGGAAAATCTTTGATTTAATTTTCTGTCATTTCTTCTATTCTCTCCTAAACTTTTGTGCCAGGATCAAATTAAACAACATGCAAATAAATGGCCAATCTGATACTAGCAACATCAACACCCCAGACGAAAATAGTAATAGACCAAGATGTGGGAGGTAAATAGTCATGTGCTGCAGTGGCCATGACTAATATTGGCTTCAGTCTTCAGGATAAGCATATAAGACAACTAAATTCAAGTTTTATGACGAATGAAAAAGAACATGGAATAAAAAAGGCTTATAGAAGGCAAACTACCTCCTTCAAATAGATTAATCTCCTCAAAATGCTCAACCAAGATGCTCCATTCAACAGCAAACTTCAGCCCACTGGCACTATTATATCATCTCCAATTATTTTTCAATATCTAAATAAGGATAAGAGCAATTTCATACTTATTAAGAATCTTGAAAGTTGTGCTTGCATTGCATTAATTTCAGCCATCTGACATTTTTACTAGCAGCACAACTGCCTAAACTTCATACTTCTATAATCTACAGTCACACCAGTTTTAGTCCTCAGTTCTATAATATTTTCATCATAGCAAACAATGAAAATCACGAGTTAATTCAATAAAAACACAGAATCATTGATCATGAAGAAACAAGTAATACATTTCATGACAACAGATAAAGCTAGAAGCATAATATAAAGTTGATCAGTTTCTAATTTCACAACATGTCAAGTCTATCCAATCATCTATTATATACAAGTTGACCAATCTATTCGAAGCTGGGACATCACAGTTATATATGAAACAGGTAATAATTCACTATTAAGTTGTAAAAAACAAGAAAATCCACTCCTGTATAGTGTGAAAAGGGAACCACCAAAAGATACTCACAGCTTATACTGTAAGACAAAGCTACAATTAGAAATTCTATTAAAACTGAAAACATAATCAATTCAATAGATTCAGCACATTGCAGGAAATTATAACAATTCCAAATTGTTGAAATCAAATTTTATGCTTTTCTTCTTATAAATAAGTATATGATTTATCTTGCACAGCGTGACATAATTTCAGATTTGCAACCCAAATACATGTTAAAAAAATGGAGCTACCTGATGGTCATCAAGGTGTAAGACAACAGTAACAAGTAAGCAGAGCAGCACAAACTCCTGCACCAAATGAAATTGGCTACTCTGAAAAGCAAACCCTATCAGCAAAAGATCACTCAGCACAATACCTGGCAGGGTATATAACATGTAAAACGGTTTTTATGACAATACTGAAAGTCACAGTCAACCAAATTCTTAAGAGAATTACGTCTAAACTCTAAAAACCTAGATGAGAAGACCTTATTTAACTAAACTCTCAATAAATTATGAAATTTGACTGTATAGCATGTCAAAAATACAAGGGGGGAGAAACAATATAAACAGAGATACCACATTAACCTCTATAATTACACTAATGGTACAATAAATAGTAAAGAAAAAGATAACGAAAAAGCAATAAGAAAAAAGAAAAAAAGGCTGCATTTGCAACCTTATAATGCAATTAACCGTGTACAGAAGGTGGAGAAAATTAAAACAAAACCCCACAAAAAAATAATAATAACAAAAATCAGTAATTCTATACCACAAAATACAATCCAATACAGCAAAGAACAACAACAAAAGACCGGGAACCACCGGAACAACCAGCATGAGACCTAACATCTTGGCGAAACCCCGGTGGCGACGAGAGGTGTGACGGTTGTCCATCAAATCCCGGTGAATTCTCCGGCGACAGGGCAACATCATCAGGAGGAGGAGCCCCTTCTGCAGGCTTGGCAGACACAATGGGATTCCGCCCAAAAATCTCTCTTGGCAAGAGAACTTTGGAAACCCCAAAAATGGCAACGGGATTCTGATCAAACACGGTCTGGGTAATTGAAGCCTGAACAATGCCAGTGTTAATGGCGACGGAGCCATTGACACGAGAAATGTTGAGTGTGAAGCTACCAGCTCCCATGGCCTCAGTAGCAAGGGTAGGTTGAAAGGGATTAACAACTGATTCCAACGTTCCAAGAGGGTAATACGAATGCAGCACATGGTATTTCAGCACAACAGTTTTCTTATCCGCAGGTAGTGACTGAAGTGCCACCGAAGGTGGAAGATCAGCGAATGCTTCATCTACAGGAACAAACAATGTGATTCCAGCTCCACCTTCATCTGCTTCAAATTCCTATAATTAATTTAACTAATTAGTGTTTATGTGTAAAATCTAATCAATTATCAATTTTACTAATTAAATTTCTGATATTTATTCCATACCTGAACCACACCAGAAGCTGCAAGCATGGAAGCCGCAACATTGAAGTTGTGACCGTTTAAGAGGGCTTCGGTGATGTTCAGAAAGGGGTTAGGGCGAGTTTCCGAGGCCATCAGGTCCAAGCCATAAGGGATGAGTAGCGAATTCACGGTGAAGATTGTCACATTATAGGGTAGGGTTTTAACGACGGAGAGGATGGTGGCGTTTGACGGCGAATACGGCGCCGGTGACCGGATCGAGATTGTGTTAGATTCGGGATCGCGTGTTAGGTTCACGGAGCCGAAGTTGTCGGTGGCGCGGCCGGTAGTCTGGAGGAGTGTGGTGACGAGTTTGCCGGACGGCGGGAGGGCGCGGAGGTCCGACCAGGAGAGGAATTGGAGGAGGACGTGGTAACGGAGGACGTCGGTGAGTGCTGCCGGAGAGAGGCGGTGGTGGGAGAGGTGGTCGTCGGCGGAGAGGTAAGCGTTGGGGACGGCGAGGAGGGAGATTGAGGAGCGGTCGGTGAGATCGGCGGAGAGGGCGGCGGAGCTGAGGAGGGCGGTGAATTGAGAGAGGTCAGGGAAGGTGGAAAGGAGGGCGGTGATGTTGACGGCAAGGGAGGAGGGTGGGGTTAGGAGGAGTAAATAGAATATTGTGAGGAGGGTAGTTTGGGGATTTGAGGGAATTGTGAATCCTTGATGGTGATGATGATGAGAATGGGATTGGGTACCCATTGTGGTGGTTGTGTGTCTCTGTGTTTGTGTGTGTTAGTTACTGTTTGTTGTTGTGTTCAGTTAAGATGAGATGTGATGAGGGAGTGAAGTGTAAGTGTGTGTGTGTCAAGTGTGAAGTGTGAAGTGTCAAGTGTGAAGTGAGGTGGAGCTTGCTAGCTGTGAATGATGAGATGAGCACCATGGTGATGCAATCATGATGTACATTCTTATTCTTTTCTTTTCTTTTCCATTATTATTACTTTATCACTTATTATTATTATTATCATTATTCCATTCCATCTTCTTCCTACTACACTCACACACACTCACACTACACACTACACACTACAATTTGCATTGCCTTCACTTGCCTTGTGACTTGTGACCCTTTCTTTGTTTCTTTCTCCAACAAATCAAGAATAGTATTAATTGCTCTCTTTCTTTCTGTCATGTATTCAAGGATATTTATGATAACTGCCCCTCTTTTCAACACCACCACCAAAGTATATGCTGCTCTTCCCACTCGGGACCTCTTACATTCTAATTCTACCAAAAATAAAACTTTTATAAAAAAAATTTAGAAAAAATAAAAGACTCTAAGATATTTTCATATTTTGATATAAAGTTCCAACAATATATTATATAATTATTTTATTATAATTAAAAATTTTCAAGATATACTTCTAAATCTTACTTATAGTTCGTCGAGTCTTTCATCGACTATACTAAGTATTTCATTGAAAATCACATTCATCAAAGATCAATTATATTGAATCAGACTTAAATTCATTTCCACCAACACAATTATGATAAAAAGTCTACAAGAACTCAATCTTATTATTAAACGCAATCTAAATCTATCGAAAACATAGAAACTCTCGTAGTAATGTAATTTAAATATAATTACATGACTCGACTTCAATGTTAAACTTATTAATTGCTATTCACCTACAAATGTGATCACGAAGCAATTTATTCCAAACAAAGATAACAACACATAGGTCAATTTAAACCATTCAAATTTTATATTTGGAGCTAAAAAGAAATTTTATATTTGAAGCTAAAAAGGTATATGTATTAGTCAGACTTGACTATCCTTTTGAGAAGAAAAAGATTATGAAAAAATGTCTTTTTCAACATCTACTCACATATCCATGATTAGGCTATAACCAAAATTATAAAAATGTGGTTAGTTCTATAAAAATACAATTTTCACTGCGTCTTGTAAATATTCATTTCAACCTATTTTATCAAAGTTAAAATGCAAAGAACTAATCTCGCATGTTTCCCCTAATGTTAGGATGGTGTTGCACATGTCAAGGTGCTTAAGCTTGTGAAAACTGCAAGAACTCTAATCAATCAATGAAAATGCAAAATCTTCTATTAAAGAGATTTGAAACATGTAATTACCTAATTAAGCTTTGAGGATACAAGCACAAGGTATTATAAGTATATTTGAGTAAGAAAATTACAAACTCTTTAACAACTCCAAACTACATATCACTTATTTATAGACTTTGTCATTCGCTCAAGCGAATCAAAATTCACTTAAGTAAATTTAAGTTAATTTGGTCTTTACCTAAATTCGCTCTAGAGAATTCAGTTGAGGAAATGTTTTAGATACGCTCCTTCATTTTAAGCATCATTAGAGCAAACAAAAATTCACTTTAGCGAATTTAATCATAGAAAAAATTTTAATGTATGATTAAATTATTGACTAGTGTCAAAAATTTATTTATTAAAAATGAAAATATTTTTAGTATTTTAAGAAATAATTTTGAGCAATTAAAAAAAATATAACTACCTCTCAAAATATAAAATAGTTTTTACATTTATAATACAATAAAATATAATTAAATATATATATATAAATTAATTTTTTCTAAAATTTAAATAAAAAAGTAGTCCATAACAATTGCACAAGACAAAAAGCTAAACTATATTATATTAAATCCAAAAACAAAAAAAAAAAAGAAGGAAAGAAACCAATATAATTCAACTTAAAAAGATAACCTATTTTTCCCCATTTTTAAGTATAAATGAAGCAATAAAAAAATGAGAAAAACGTAAATTAAAAATTAAGCGTGTTAGTTTTTTTTTTTAAAAAAGATATTAGTATCTCAATTATCAAAGATGAACACTTTAATTGCTTTAGTAGTAGAAGTTAAAATAATATACAACAAAATTTTAAATAAACTTTTATTGAAGTAGCAAAAAAAAAAAATGAACAGAAATTGATATTTTAAAAAATTATTATTATTTAAGAAATAAAAATATTTATGGTTGATTTGTACTTGAATTGAATTTAATTATTGGGCCAATTATTGTGTAACATTTGATATTTCTGGAGTTCTGTCTCACCGTGGTGACCATGATTGATCCAACACATCACATCAACAATCAACTTCATCACTTTTGTCACTGCCCAGAATCCATGTCCCCATCTAACAACTCTTCCATGTTCTATCTCAAACTCCACCGTTTTTGTTCGTGCTGTTTGTTTGTGTGCGTTTGTTTAACTGTATGAATAAATTGATTTTGCTGAAAAAGGATAACATGCTGAATTTATGGTGTTGATTTGCATATTTAGAGTTGATCATCATATGTGATTATCTGAAGCTGGAGAATGGAGAGACTGAAAGGGTTACATAAAGATTAAGCTTTTTGGTTGATATTTAGTCAAAATCCTTCTCAATTCACATCTTTGTTGATTCTTTTTTTCTTCTATAATACTTTACATAGAGATTCAGAAAATAGTGGATCTCCATCAACAAAAACAAATTGTCGATAAAACTCCAAATTGGCATTTTTCTCCTGATTTTGATTTTGTTTTCTTTGACCGGCCAGTTTAAGGATAGAAGTGTGATTTTGTTTTCTCCTAATCTTTCTATGCTTTCGTTCAGGCTTTGGAGTGGTATTTTGGCTGCTTAAAATGCATGGTCAAAGAAGAGGTGAAGAGGGTTGTTTAGAATCTTGATATTATCACACTGCACATTATAATCCTCAGGCTTCAGTGGAATAAAATGAGGTTTTGCTTATGGACTAATTGCATATTATTTTATAAGATATAACTAAGGCATTAATTATAAGATTTCCATGTCAACACCTTAATGTAATTAAAACATAATTGATGTTTTCCAATGGAGGATAAATTAATCATTGTGGACATTATAAAGTGACACGATTTATTTAATGATTATGATATTTTAATATGCAGTAATAGAAAAGTTTTGAAAAACAAAAGTATAAAATGCATCTGGAAGTATTCGAAGTGTCAGATATTAGGCAACATGATTACTGTTTTGAAGTGTTTGTTTTTCCTTGACTAACGAGCATGTTGGCTGAAGCTGAACTAATCTTGTAGAAGCATATTACATTTTATGCAAAATGTCTTTTGTAGCTTCCACGGCCTCAAGAATTGAGAGATCACCATCAATGCATGCAAAACATAGAACAGAGAAAACAACTCCCAGAGACTTCTTTGCACCTGTGAAAGCAAAACTTATGACAGCAACAAAGAAACAATTTTTGCACTTATTTTCATATATAAGAAATTCTCGTTAATAGTTCTATAGATTCAGGACATGAGGCATGAATTTGTTGACCTCATTCTAAGTGTTTGGACTAAAGTTATGAGCTCTAAAATATTCAATGGCACACAAGTTGAAACAATAATAAGCGTATTATGTGCACATGACTTGGCACTTTGCTTGCCCCTTTGATTTTCCAGCATTGGTGTATCAAGGTAAAACCCAGGAAAGAGACAGAAACATATGAGTGTGTTTGGTTTCACATTAAATAATTGATTTTATCACTAGAATTGATTTTAAATAAATTTTTAAATGTTTGATTTCATACTACAGAAGAATGAAAAATGATCATGGGTCTAGAATTGATTTCACATTTGGATAGTTCTTGAGTGGGATAAAAGATTTAACAATACATGTTCGGAAACATTATAAATACACGTGTCTTTCATGCATGCAGAAACTAATACTAGTAGCTTCTGAAAATTTACGTGACATGCATCTAGCAAAAAAGTAGTTTTAATTCCAAACACACTGATATTGACTTTTTCTTTAAATGTAGTTTTATAGTTAAAAAATATCTAAATATATATCACATGGGTTCAAAATCAATTTTTTTCAATGCCCATATTTAAGTTTGAGCATAATGTTTGGTAATTGGTATGCTCCTTAATTGCATGCAAATTTGAATCATACCATTCAACAAATTTTGCCCATATATTTAGCCCAATATCTTTTAAGCTAAAAGGCATTTGGGCTGGCCCTAAGAATTGACATGGACTGACTTAGGATCCATCTAACCAAAAAGGGAAAAATGTTGAATCAAATCCGTATAGTCTGAGCTTGCAAGTTGCAACCTAACCTACTAACAAGACTGGGATGATCAAAGTTCTCATAGCTCATAGATACTTACAAATTTTACTCTATGCATCTGAGTTCGAGTTTAGGTAAAAATTAAATGAGTCCCACTACAAGATTTACGTTTTTAAATTTATGGATATGAATCCGAATCTAGATAGTTAACTATCCATGAAATCTAGGAATGAAAATTAATTTTCATACATGCACGGGTGCAAGTCTAGGTATGAGGATGATTTTTTCATATTCTATGAATACGAAAATAAGGATTATAGTATCATACCTATACTCTACTCATATATCATAATCTATAAAATAATCTCTAAAAAAACTAATACCAATAAGAATGCTTCATGTTATATGAAGCATGAGTACAAGTTGATGTCTCATTATTGAAGGCAGGGAAACCCTTTTTTAACAAGTTGGTAGCACATGAGCTAATGCATCATTTGCCCAAAAAATAGATGAAAATTCATTCGTCTGCGGTACATAACATGACCAAGTACATAAACGAATTGAATGTTTGTATGAAACTTCACCAAATTAGGCTTATCTTAAAAATGGATACAATAAATCAAAGAGTATATCAAAGGTGGCTTAGCTTCTCTTTTAAGAGGCAGCAAAATGGAGCAAACTAACCACCCCAAATTCAACCAGTTTAATAAAATTTTGAGTTTTAAATTTTAGGTACAAATTAAATGTGAGTAGTTTCTAGTCTAGATCAATCATGATTCAATCCAAATTTAGTTAAAATCTTATTAAAAGCCCCCCAAAAAATTGAACTCTTACCTCATATTTTGGTTATTATCATCGTACATATAAAAAATGAAAATAAAATTTTGAGGACGAACTCCATCTAACATAACAAAATTATAAATTATACCAAAAAAATCCTCCAACAGTTCAATGTGTCTTGTTTCTATTAGAAAAAAAAAAAATCATGTCTGTGAGACTAATTTAGAATGGTTCTAGACATGGGTATTGCCCTTCACTTAGTTCCCAAAGTATCATCAAAATCAATTTTCGCACCCATAGTTAAATAGCAAATCAAAAAGGGGGAAAAGATGCACAAATGAGAAGTAATAATCATTATTATGATTGTAAAGAGAAAAATGAAAGGCAATAATCTAAGCAAGGTCCCACTAATAATGAAGATCAAACAATCATTACATGTGTACAGCATAATTCATGAACACGTGGCAAAGCATGATACGTGGCACATTGAGAAGAGAGACTTTCCCAACGTAGAATTGTATAGAAAGATTGCTAAATAAAGAAATTGGTCCCCACACGACACCGTATTAGAAATCATACACACTCATCATTCATCATATGTCCACCCCAATATTATTTTATTCACTATTTTATATTATAATTTAGTCCCATTCACACACCATTTATTAGCTCATATAAATTATCCCACCTATTGAATCTCATAAAAAGTTGTGTTTTTGTTGAATAATTTTATTAAGTGTTTATCAGGCAAAATATATTTTTATATATTAAATAAACTGTAAAATACACAATCAATCAGTTAATTCATTCATAAAATATATATAAATTTATTTATTTTTATATTTTATATATACATATTTCTCTTTTTACATTTTATAACTGATTATTAAATTATATAATATTATAATTATTTATCAAATATTTTTTTTAAATAAAACTATTTATCATATTCAAGTCAAATTGGCAAATCGTTATTATTTTCATTCTTTTTTTTCACATAAGTTTGACCACATAAGATATATAGAAATATGTAAAAAAAAATGTGAAAATGTGTAATTAAAAAATGAGAATGTGGACACATGTCTTTGATGTTGAGAGAGGGACAAATAGAGCAGCATATGCCTCGTACAACAATAAGTCATATTTATCGTCCCCACCGTCCTCCACGTGTCACCTTTTTTTCGAAAATTCATGTTCTAGTAGCTGTCCATTTTCATGTTTCTAACAGCTTTTTATTCTCTTCTCTTACCAAGTTATTACTGTGTTCTTGTTTTTTTTATATACCTATATATGTGTGTTCCCATGGACCACTTGACTTAGCGTGTATAAGTAATAAATTTTTTATATTTTGATCAAATTAATGGAAATTCATTTGGCCCAGATGTGAAGATGCTATTATTAAATTTAATTCGTTTAAATAATTTTTTCATAAATAAAAATATTGAAGTTTTGATTTTATTCACATGAAGTGTTGGATGCAATAATAGTCCACAGCTTGATGTGGCAACAAGAAACAATATAAAATCTAGACTATCATGTAGGTCATTTATGTATTGGATTAAAGAATAAATAATATACATTAAATTGATATCTTTTATATTATGAACATTGTTTTTGCTAATAACAAGCTTAAAACCAGGTTAATGCGGATTAACAAATGAGTGAAATATTGTTGGAAAGTTGAAGAAAGAGTGTTTGTTATTAAAAAGAGTAGTTGCGTCATAGATAAGTTTAGGATCGTGATTCGTGAAAGTTAAAAGAATCGATAGATCTATGGAGTCTATGGTGTCAAATATTACACTTACTTTTGTCCTCCTAGATCATAATATAACACTATTGCTAATATCTATACACTTAAAGTTAGAGGACATTTAGTGTCATAAATAATGTCCAAAAAGATGGTGTAAAGAAAAGAAGAGGAAAAAGAAGGGTACAGAACCATGCAAATACGTATAGCGAAAGGGATTAACGAATAATAAGATAATTTTAATGTGTTTTATTCTTTCAAGAATAGATTAATTTGAGAGTGAATTATGTAAAAGAAAGAAGTAATGATTATATAGTTGTTGATTTGTAGATGTCAATCTTTGGAAAGAGTTGATATGTGATAAAATGATCTTTATCGATGAGATTGACATGTTAATCAAAACACGATTTTAATAGTACAAAAGGTTTTAGAATATTTAAAATAGAGACATATAATACATCAAAAAAAAATTTATTCAAATTGACAAAATTTTACAATAAGATAATAACATATTGAAATATGATCATTATTCATTACCCTGATTCTGATTCAGTGTGACTTAAAATGTTATTAGGTTTAGCTCATTAATTAATGATGTGATTAAGTTTCGCTCTTTGACTTAATTTGAAACACATATATCTACCTTTTATAATAATAACATTTAAGGGTTTAATCTCATACCTCATTTTCTTTGTTTGAATTATATAGTTGTTAAATTACACTGTGAAGGAATGAAATAAGAATTTCGTATATATATAATTTAGTTAAAGCAATAGATATTATTAGATTATTTTTATAGAAATATTACAAATGTTAAAAATTTAGAATTAATTTTTTTTTTTAATTTCACCACCTAGAAAACACTCTCAAATAAATACAGAATTTACTAGTATTTCCCCACTTTTGCAGGTCCCAATGTATATGTTATAATACTTTTGCAGCTAGCACAGCTTACAATTATTTAATTCATTCAATTCAATGTATTAAATACACTATCTATATTTCCTGGAAAAGATTCTTTTTCACAAAAATTTACGAGTGAATTAAAACTTTAAAATATAAAAGGGTAAGTTCGTGTTCAAGTTTACAATCAATATTTGCACAAGTGTCTTTTTTCTAATTTCAATCAATTTTCATATGTTGCTGTGTAGAGCTCAACACTCAATATTTTTCTAATTCTTTTCCAATTTTTTCTGTTAATCTTTTGTTAAAAATTAACAAAAAAATGTGATTTTTTTCATTATTTTTTTAGTTAACGAATATGGATTTATTATTAAAAATATCAGTGAAGGATGTCTTAAATTTTCTTTTGTAACCATTAAATTAACTTTATATTTCATGTAGTTCTCTTGATTGATATGACACTAATATAAAGATTCAGTGATGGCGATGTGTTATTTGACACATATAACCTACACAATTTTGACATCATATTAATGGTGAAATATACTGATAAGAGGCAATAATTTATGCTCCTACTTTTATACGTGATGTCAACAAAATTGATTACAAGTTAATACTTAATATTTTTGCTAACAATTCTCTTATTAAAATTGATTGTCATGAAAATCAGTTTGATTTAATTGGAAATCAACTCGTTACATCTAACAAATGAGACATTTTAAAATTTATTATTAAGAACAAGTTAAACTGATGACACTAATATAAAACCGGTTAAATTAGTATTTTTCATCTTTTAAATTTAATCTTAAATACTTAAAAATAAATAAATAAAATATACATAATAAAAATTTTAAATAAATAAAAACAATAAATTATTTTTAATTTTAATTTTAATTTTAAATTTATTTGATATTATTTTATCTATTATTTTTCTCATTTTAAAATTATTTTATTCAAAAAATGTAATTACGATCTAATCAAAATTAAAAACTATTAAATCTTAAACTAATTAAATAATAGGTCTAATGTTAAAAATATTATTAATAATTATTAAATTCTTACCCATGTATCATTTGTTAAATTAAAGTTGGATTAAATCTCTTAAATAAGAGGTAAAAAGTCGCGTGGAGGGTTATTTAAAAATTAAATTCTCTAATTAGAAATTATTTACTAGAGAGATTATTAATTAGAAGAATTTTGAATGGTTCAAAAGAGTTAAGAAATTAAATAAATTTAAATTAAATATAAAAAAATCTATAACTAACTAACAATTTAAAACAAATTAAGTTAAAATAAATAATTATGTTGAATTAGTTAAGAGTTTTGTTACGTTTGTCACTAAATTAAAGTTTAAATATAATTAAAAAATTAAATATTTAATATTTATTATGTTTAATTATATTTAATTTTTAATTTAGTGGCAGATGTCACAAAACTAGTTTTACGTTTATTGCGTTTAGTTATATTTAATTTTCTAACAAAGTTCTTAACTAATTTTTAGTTTTAATGTTTGTTGCGTTTAGTTATATTTAATTTGACGTAATTATCTAATTTAATTTAATTTGCTTTAAATTGTTAGTTAGTTAGTTTAACAAAATCTGTTTTTTAAATAACTATCCATAGGACTTTTTACCTAAAAAAGAATTTATGTTTGACTGATGTGGTAAAAAAAAGTTATATTTTAAAAAAGAGATTCTACTAAAGTAATTAGTAAAAATTAATCATTAATAAATTTAAGTACCAATACTATACATTTATAATTAATTTAAATTTTAAAATTTTAATATTAAAATATTGAAAATATAATAGCCAAAGTTATAACAATCACAATCAAAAAATTCTAATATAAAACTTCAAAAATTTACATAAAAATATAAAATATTTCTATTTAAAATGATTTCAGCAATATTTAATTATGCACAAAGATTAAGTACAATGGCTTCTTCATAATATAAAAAAAAATATCAAATACAAAATAAGTAAAAAAAAAAGTGTAAAATATAATATTAACATAGGATTAAGAGGGTGAAATGACAATGATTTTGACACCCCAACGGTGGACATAATCTATGGTACCCTATTGCTGGTAGCCACAAATTAACTTAACGGTAACAAATCTAACTCTTTCTCTCTCATCAATTCTTATTTTATTTACAAAAAATAATAAATCTCCATGAACCTAGGGCCCTACCCTACAACCCTACAACCCTACAACCCCACACATCTTTTTGGGGTATGGCTCTAATTACAATAACTTTTTCATAACAATAATTAATCCCTCTTTTCTCTCTTCCCAAAGATAAATTCTTTTTCCCTTTTCCACCATTTTTTTTTTCTCATTAAATCCTTTCCCCCATGGTAGCTCACTAGTCTCTCTCCCTTTAATCATGCTTCTTCAAACTCAATTAAAGCAAAAGCCAAAAAAGAAGATTAAAAATCCTTGGTTTCACCAAAATCTTAAACAAAATTCACAACAATAAATACATATATTCATAAGTTTGATTCACTGGTTTATTGTGACCAATGCTACTAATAATATACACTCTTTATATCTCTGTTTTTTTATACCATTAATATAAAAATAAATTACTTGAATTTTATCATGAAAATATTTATTAAATTAGATCATTTAAAAGAGAATTATATTTAATATTATTTTAAAAAAATATTATTTCATAGACAGTGCCACACAAGTCGAGTAAGTAATGAGTTACTTTGCTTGTTTTGTACAAATGTTAAATACATTATTTATTATTATATTAATAATTAAAATTAAAAATATTGAGAATCTATAATTAGATTAAGATGGTTTGAGTTTCACAGTTTCACACAACACTGGATCATCGTATAACATAAATATTGAAAGCCCCGAAACAAAGACACAATTGTTCTCTAAGCTTTTGGTTTTCTCTCTGAGAGTTTCAGCTATGGCCAAAGAGAGAGAGAAGAAGCTTCACGTAGCCATACTCGGTAACTACGCTGCTGAACTCAAACTCCTCCTCACCACTCTCCTTCTTCTCTGCGTGGTAGCCACGCTCCTTCAGTTCCTCCCTTCACGCTTCACCATCTCCGCCTCCGACCTCCGCGTCTGCATTTCACGCGTCACCCAAACCACCCCCACCATCTCCAACACAACAACAATATCAACAACAACATCAACATCAACATCAACATCAACAATAAACGCCACGTCAGCTTCTTCCTCACTCCCTACACCATCACCACCACCACCATCACCACCACCACCACCACCACCTTCTCCGCCGTCGGAGAAGGTTCTCCCCGGTGGAATATTAAAGCGTGTTTTCAACCCTTATGGTTCTGCTGCTTACAACTTCATAACCATGGGTGCATATCGTGGAGGACTTAACACTTTCGCTATCATTGGACTCGCTTCAAAGCCACTTCATATTTACGCAAAACCCACTTACGAGTGCGCGTGGCTTTCAGTCTCCGGTGAAAATATCTCCACCGTCGCTGGTTACAAGATCCTCCCTGACTGGGGCTACGGTCGCGTCTACACCGTAGTTATTGTGAACTGCACCTTCCCCAATCCCTTAAACTCCGACAACTCCGGCGGGAGGCTCATACTTGACGCCTCCACCTCTGGTGGCGGCGATACCAACTTCAACACCACCGACACAATCGAAGTTCTAACAGAAGAACCTGGAACCTTAGACACTTCATTATTCACCTCGAAGCCTAAGTATGATTATTTTTACTGTGGCTCTTCCCTTTATGGGAACCTCAACGCGCAGCGCGTGAGGGAGTGGATCGCGTACCATGTGAAATTCTTCGGACCAAGGTCGCATTTTGTGATTCATGATGCAGGTGGGGTGCATGAGCAGGTGTTAGAAGTGTTGAAGCCGTGGATGGAGTTGGGGTATGTGACTGTCCAAGATATAAGGGATCAAGAACGGTTTGATGGGTATTATCATAACCAGTTTATGGTGGTGAATGATTGCTTGCATAGGTATAAGTTTATGGCAAAGTGGATGTTCTTCTTTGATGTTGATGAGTACATCTATGTGCCTCCTAAGAGTACCATTAAGTCTGTTCTTGATTCTCTCTCCGAGTACTCTCAGTTCACCATTGAACAGATGCCAATGAGTAGCAAGCTCTGTCTTACTGCGGATTATGGAAAGACATATAGGTACATTTTCGTGAAACTGCTTAATTTTTTTGAAAAATTTGTTTTTTGTTTCATGGGTGTGCTTGTAAGTGCTTGGATCAACTTAACTTTAATTGGGGTGGCGAGTTCAAATTTTGAGTTTTGTTGTTTAAAGTGGTCTTGTCTTACTTAGTTCGACCACAATGGACTCGTGTTGAAGATAGATTTGGTCTTGTACCAAATAAATTTAATGGGGTTTGTCTAAAGTTTTGTGATTTTCTTTTAGTTCTGATTGGTTTTGTTATGATGTATTGGAATGGTTAATTTGAGTGGTTGTGTTCTGGGAAATTGAAGCAGTAAATGGGTGATTTTGTTTTTTATTCCTCTTTTTGTGCGTGTGTCGGTTGTGGGATTGGTTGATGGAAGAATTATGAGAATTACGAGTGGATCTGTAGAGGTTTTTGAAGTGGGTTGGTTTAGTTTAGGCCTAAGTGAATAATGGATGGTTGTAGGGGGAGTAATGAGCATTTACTATGGTTGTTCGTTTGGAGAATCAAATGTGATGTCATTAGTGTTTCTCTGTTTAGTTTAGGTGTTTGATAATGTCGTGGATCTTGGGTGGGTGTGTGAAGTTTCTTTCCCCATTGTGGAAGGTGGGGCGATTGATTTGGTTCGTACTAGCTCGGTATAGCCCATTCCTCTGGACAGGTCAAGTGTGGTGTCTTAATTTGACCTTTGTGTTCAATGGAGATTTCTTATTTCATATTTCTTATTTCTTATTTATTAGCTGGCTTGTTGTTTTAACAATTAAAAATAGCAAGCTGGTCTTGTATGTGGAAAGAGTATTTTAATTTGATACTGAAAATTCAGAACAGTTCTTTAATTCAATCACACAGTAAATTTGCTTTGCTGTGCTCCCCTGCCTCTTATGGAAAATTTCCATTGCATGTTAACTATGGTAATTGGAAAAAAAGGAAAAAAAAAAAAATCAATGAAGCATGCTAGCTAGTGATGATGATTTTCCTGAACTTTCATTTAGATTGATTTTTATTTTATGGAATAAGACCCGTGTTGCAGGGTCCACAAGACCTTTGATCGCGACGGATTTGTTGGGGTGCATTCTAACTTTTCTATATTCATGATAATTACTATTGCCTAATTCATAGTCCCTTAACAACAGTTAGATCTAGCTTTTTAGTCCAATCCAAGTGTTTAAATGTTTATATAGCTCTCTTTTATTTTGTTGAATATATGAGAAAGTTTGTTTGTGCCGTGGAATGTTTTGTTGCCTTTACAGTTGGTTTGACAACTACATTTGCTACACAGTTGTCAACCATTCTATTTGACAACATAGTTATTCGTGGCTTATGGTATGTTAAGTTATTATGTGGGGTGTGTTTCTCACACAGTGGTGTAAAATTTTCAGGAAATGGGGATTTGAGAAACTGGTGTATAGAGATACAAAGAAAGGAATTAGAAGGGATAGAAAATATGCAGTGCAACCAAGGAGTTTGTTTGCAACTGGGGTTCACATGTCACAAAACCTTGCAGGAAAAACAACTCACAAAACTGAGGGAAAAATAATGTACTACCATTATCATGGAACCATAGCTGAAAGAAGAGAATCATGCAAAATGCTTATAAATTCAACAACAACCACGTATGACAAAACACCTTATGTGTTGGACACTACTATGAGAGACATTGCTGGTGTGATCAAGAAATTTGAGCTCAAGATGATTGGAGATAGACTACAGAAGACAAGGCAATGACACTACCAAGTGCCAACCCTTTTTTTAAAATTTATTTTTTAAACTATATAATAAGTTAACTTGTGGTAGAATAGAAATTCATTGAGCAGTTCTTTTTTTTTTTTCTTTCTTTTCTGCCTTATAGTTTTTTTGTTTCTTGATTTTTTATTTGGTATATTTACAAATGGGTATATGATCTTGGTTCATCTCAAATAGTTCTTTTGTGTTCACTAGTTTTTGTTTCTATTTTATTCTTTCTTCTTCTTTGTTTTAACATTTTGTACAAAAATAATGAATAAAGATGAATGGTTCAATTATGTTGTCGGTGTGGGGCATGATGGCATCCCACATACAGTGGCACTGTATGGAGGCTGGCTAATATGCTTCTGTTGCTTTGCTGGAGTGCATGCATCTTTTTTATTATTCTACTTTGGATTCTTGTTCCATAATATAATATGCTTAAAGCATTATTATTAACTTTTTCTATTTCATAAAATTATAGTTTAGGAAAAGGGAAAAGAACTTTTGAATTCTGCATTGTTGAGTTAAGTGTTATTTTTATTCTTAAAATTGGGGTTTCTGGCTAATTTGATACATTATTGTTAATAAAACTTAATTTTTAGCTTTTAGTTATTTTGGTCTCTGAAGGTTATATCATGGGATAATTTATTTTTTGATATTATAAAACTTTGTTTCAATTTGATCATTATTGTTAGTTTGCTACTTAAATCTGATAATGATTAGTGATCATTCATTCTTTGACATGCTTAGGTTAAAAAAAAAATAAAAATGGTTTGTGGTTGTCTTTTTACATGCATCAAAAGTAAAGATTAATATAACAAACACAAATCAAAATTTAAAATTAAATTAATAAACTTATTAATTGGATATTGTACTCTACACTTTTATTACCATTTAGGGGAACTTTAAATTTAATAAAGTAAACATATTTTGAGTGAAATTTCGACCTTTAATTTGTAAGGAATAGGAAAATTTGGAAGAATGGTGTTTGTTTGGGAGCAATTGAATGATGAAAGGGAATAGGGGTTTGGACAAGTCAAAAAGGACATGTCGATGACATGAGTGGTGTTTTTGGTAGTTGTGTCATAACAGCACATGATTCAACCATTAGTCTCTGCTAACTAATAATAACCTTTAACACATCATTATTATGTTTTTACAAATACCAAATTTTATTTATAACATTATTAGTAACATTTTCGTTCTTTATAACATTTTTAAAATTAATACAAATTTTAGTAATCTCTGAAGGGAAATAACCATATATATATAGGGAATTAACAAAAGATATAAACTTGAAAATTTCAACAACCAACTATTGAATTGAAGATTCTTATTAAATAAACTAAATTTAAAAAATTCCATAAAATGTGAAAATTATTAAACACATTGGCGTCTATCACCATACTTGAGCGTTTTTAACGGGAGAAAAAACACTACATGTTGAAAATGATTTTAAGGAGTACGCGGTTCCTTGTGGCTTATGGTGCCATTTTAAGGACCAATTTCAAAGATTCATACACAAATTCTGAATCTGAAATCGAGAATTTTATAAAGTTGAGCCTAAAAATGAAGAAAAAAGAGCAAGACGAAAACTAAGGAAAACGCGTGATTATTGTTCTTGGGATTTAATTTTGATTCCATACGTTATTATTCTTAAAATTTACATTTTCGTTTTGAATAAAAGTGTTGGTTTTTTTATTTTTATTTTTAATGTATAAGTATTTCTGTGCATACTGTTAATATAGGAAAATTAAAATGGAATGATTAATATAAATACAGAAATACTAAAATAAAATTATTAAAAGGCTATTGAGAAGGTGAAATAGGCAATATATAAAATTAAAAAAGTTGTCAATTAGTTTCTGTCTGTGCGTACGCGTAACTTGTTTGAATTTTATACTAATAATAGCGGCAACTGCATCTACATATTGAAAAAGATGTCTTTATAGTGCGAGTTTAAGAACCAGGTTCGAAGATTCATATGTAAATTCTGCATCTGATTTCAAGAAATTAAAAAAGATGAACCTAAAATTAACAAGTAGAGAGAGATGAAAACTGAGGCAATCATGTGATGATTTTGGTATGCACCAACCGTATATTTTTTTATTGGAAACAATTTTATTTTATATAAGTCATATGTTTTACATTTTTTCTCTTCTTTTATCCATTTGCATTAGTCTTGTGATCAACCCATTGAAAGAATGTCACTACACACACTCTTAAAATCAAGGGACCAATTTAGGAAATGTCACAATTTTGTCTATTTTTAATTTCAAGTAACAATTAAAAATTTGATTATTACAATTTCATATTCTAAATTTATTGTTATTCTAAACATAAATAAAATAATAAATAATACATGTTTAATGTGATTTTGTTTAATTAGATTTACAAATCACAAATTTAATACCCATATTAATTATTCTCAAACTTAATTCATATTAAACTTAATTAACTAAAAAATTTAAACAAGTTTAGTTGGTTTAATTTAAATTTCAGACATTAAGTCTTTAAGATTTACTAGTAGATTAAAATTTCAGACTACAAGTCCAATATATTGGTTTTTTAAATGTTCACCTCCATTAATTCACTTGAATACGTGGCTAACTTTAGCTGAATCTCTACATCTATTATTGTGGGTACCGTGTCGGTAGGACCAGAAAGGGCTACATGCAAATTATATGAATGACTTCAATAGAAGAGTAAAATTTTAACAACAAACTCTAAATTATTACTTAGAAAATTATCTATTAAAACATTTTTACACATTATTATCTAATTATAAATTATCATACATTATAATTCATTAATTTTAAATATACTTATCCACAATTCATATTCACATAAAATATTATAGTAAAAATAAAACCCATATTTTTCCACAGTTCATATTCACATAAAACAGAAAAATTTTGAGATGCATATCAAGACTGTGTAAACTGAAAAGCACAGTCTGCAAAATGATAATGTGGTCCACACAGGGCCATATAACTTTTGGTTTAGGCCGAAAGAAAGGGTCCTACATGGCTATGGCATGCTTTATTTGGAGGGCTAGAAAGTCTTGGTGTGACTGTGTTGAATGGCAAGCTGTGAGGTATATCTAATTCACATTCTAATGAACCAGCCGACACATATGCACATATAATGTGTAGTATCCAAAATCAGCCTTCAAACTTAGTCAACATCTCTATTCCTTCCTTCACTAGCTTTTCATGTTGAGAGAGCCTTCAACTACACTCTTTCATTTTTACCTTTCTTCATCTTTTAATTTCATGATTGCATTAGGAAAAAGATAACTCAATTGTATGATTCCTTGATGAGATTTTCCTAGAAAGTGTCTCACCCCATTATAACATTTCCCTCATGCATATAAAACCTTGAAAAAATTTGCATGTAAAAAACTTTATTAATTTGAAAACTATAAACTAATTAATTATTTTTCTTATATAAACTATATTGCTCAAGCAGGCTACTGTATGTAACAACTAAGTATTTAATAAAATTGAATACTGTATGTTCAAATTTGACACCTAAATTAAATTAAAGCAACTAGAGTAATATATACTAATTAATTAAACTTCATATTTATTTGTAACATCAATGTTCAAATAGAATTATTAGGGTCGATCTAGTAGTAAGAACTGAAATAATATGTAATCTTAAAATTTAATTCTGAATATTTTCTACTGTGAAAAAAAATTAATACTTCTATATTAGTTTATGGGTATGAACATGGATAGCAAAGACAGGCCTAGAATAATATATTTAATATATGTTAGTAATTTTCTTTAAACTTGACACTGAATTAAAGCTTTTCAATATAATTAAAAATGATTGATATGATGAATCATCTTAAAATATATTATTAGATTATATATCTTTGATTTTTATGGTTTTAATTCATTTTTATGAGGAGTAATGAGTTAGATACTCTACAGTAAATGAAGTGAAAAGTTCGAATATTAATTAGTTTAGCAGTTGTTATCACTGAAGAAAATAGCAGAAGAAGACAAAGATAATAGAGAAGGGACAAAGAAAAATGGACCCTAACTTGCAGCAGTGGCACGTCAAGGAAAAGAGCTGGCAAAATTGAAATGAAAAACCATTTAACAAACAAACACATAAAATAATACATCCAATGGTTCGGTTGAGAGTGTCTAATTTCTGATACTTGTCTCAATTCTTCTTTTTCCTCTCTTGTTTTCCCAGGAATACTAAAGAAGAAAAAAAGTAAAAGAACACTATACACCCAAAGAAAGGGACATTGAAGAATCATTTAATGATGGGAAAGTTCCATTATTTAAATGCTCTTTTTGTAGCCTCCATATGTTCATTATCACTTAATAATAGCCACATTAATTCAACACCAATAATAATAATAATAACAACTCTTTAAAGAATTGTTTAGTATGAAGCATCTCTAATAATTAAATCTCTTTGTTGCTAACCAAACCGTGTAGGCATTATTATCTTTTTGATAAAAATACTATGTATATTCTGACATCACATGCATACTATGAACTATATTAATTTCCTTCTTATTTTGGTTCTTTAATTAATCAGTGGAGCTGTGTGGGGTATGTTCAATTCTCTTTTGCATTTAACTCTACCCATCAGAACACACATCATAATCAAGATTAACAAATAATCTAAACCCAAATAATGCCAAAGTGAAAGGGGTTTCTGGAACAATTATAAACAATTCAATAGTGGATGCTAGATTTGACGGTCCCTATCATATGGATTATATAGTTACGTTAAAAAAAATTACATAAGTACAATAAGTTATTAGCTTAATATTTAGGAACATGACTCAGATCAGACATCAAAGCATTAAATATTGCACCGTTTTATTGCAGCTATATTTTATAATTGACGTTGGCCCAGATCAGTACTTTACAAACTTTCACTTTAAACTGCAACTAATTTCCAGCTACTGACTTTATGCTATAAATCTCTTATTTGTAGGGTTCATGTTGATGCAAAGGACTTGAAATCTGTATATAGCAGAAAATAACTCTGACATAGCACGGTTGAATGTTCAGTTAAGATGTACATAGTTAATGAAATTCATTCTTTTTCTTTATCTTTCTTTTGGGTAAGAAGAAAATTTATGATTAATAACATGCAGAGTAGGTTTTACCTACTGACTGCATTATGTTAGGCCAATTCTACACGTAATAGTTTGGTGCTTGTTGATCCCACTCTCTGTGCATGTACGGTGCATGTACAAAAATTGTTGATATCAGAATTGGTGGGTCTGTGATTCTGATCAAAATTGTTGATATCAAGTTATTCATAACATCAGTGAAGATTTTGTATCTGTGTAACTCCAAACAAGTCAACATAAGGCTGGCACTGGTGTTCTGTCCCTTAAAAAAGTACTACTTACAAGAATTTTTTTCACTCTAAAATTGCATTGTTTTTTTTTTATTGAGGGACAAAAATTATATATGACACATAAATATTATTAATTTTTTGTATGAATTAAAAATCTTAATTATGTATCATCTAATAAATAATTAAAACTATAAAGTAGTCCAAAGATTATTTAATAATTTCTCCTAGTGAGAGAATATCAATCAACAATCGGTTAATTTTGTGCTATTGCATAGTCTAATGCATTGGACTAATGTCATGATTTAAAACTTTGATTTTGACTTTTGTTGACATGATTTCATCATACATGGAAGTGTTATTTGCTGTTTAATATAGACATAAACAAAGCATTTTCCTTTGGTTTGAGAATCTGAGGGGGGTGTCATAGTAAGCTTAGACGGCTAAAAATAAATATATATCATATTCTTCCAAGTTCTTTTTCTCATAATCTAATAATACAACGTGACAAAAGGCTCAGAATAAACACTGATGGCTATAGACAAATCATATTAATTAAGCTTCCATCTATGTTCTTTATTTTTATAGACAAATGGCATTACATTTAGCAAAAAGTTAAAACTTACACTATGGCTATTTGGGTGGCACCTTCCCACTTAAGACCTCAAAGGGTGATGGCTCCAATGACCTTTAATCATTGAAGCAAAGAAAATGGGACTATTAAAGACTTGTTGCTTATACAACAAAGGTTTCTTACTATTATTATTGGAAACTATGTAGAACCTATATCATTCTGAAAAATAAAGTATAATTTGTCAAGGTAGATACAGACAATTTGATAATGATACCAATTAGTAACACTGTTTTTTCTTGATTAATTGAAGAAATAATTCCACTGACCAACCATATAATTCTATTTTGTCTGCTCCAATGTGAGTAATTTAACATAATTGAGCACACTTTGGTTGCCACAATAATAGAAGAGGTGGTTGAATGGTTTCTCAAATTCATTTGAAGGATGGTTCTTATTTGCTTTCAATTTTCTCTCTTTAAAACCTCTTATTTTATGCATGGGAGAATCTCTAACCAATCCTCATAATGTTTGTGTAAACCAAGAGAACATGATCAAAGTATTTCTTAGTTGACCATTGTCATAATAAGTAAGCAAATTATGCTAAGATTATACTTATTAATCTTAATTTGAGAATGGGAATAAACTTGAACTAGAAGATTTCACCATTGCATAATTATGAAATGTAACATAAGGTTCTTACTTTGTATGTATATGTTTATCAGTTTATGCAACAATATATAATGTTTATTTATTTTATGATAATGACAGCAGTATCAATTCTTTTGGACAGATGATTGCCACAAGAGATATTCTTTGGTGGAACCTTATTTGAGTGGACACGTATTTATTAATAAAAAGTAGACCAAAGGAATAAATAAATACATAAATAAATAACTGATTATGACCTCTGAGTCAAATTTCAGGTAAAAAATATTAATCAATAAAACCAAGACATATTAGTAACTAGTAAGCAAAATTGAAATTAGTACAAATATTATACCATGTTTCTTTCTACATGTTATTTAAGGTTATATTAACGTAAATTTCTTTGTTCATGTTACACATTATCTTTTTTTTTTTCTTGATAAGGGTATAATTAGAAATTAATAATTAATATTATCTAAAATTTTAAAATGACAGATTAATTAAATAGTTTTTTCTTCAAAAGTAACAGAAATTGTTGAATTTAATTTGTTCATCAAAAAAGCTAAATAAATTACAGAATTTTTAAGCAAAAGTAAATTAACAATAGTGATAATTAGCAATATTAGTAGTTAAAACAGTCAAATAAAAAAGAAAGAGCAGACAACAAATTACAGCCAAACATGAGTGAAAATTGTTGACACGATACTTCTTACTTCTCAGTTCCATGAATAACATGATTAGCAAGAAAGATCAAAATATACTCTTATATGGTTTTTTCA
This sequence comes from Hylodesmum podocarpum, assembly GCA_026586105.1. Classification (NCBI taxonomy): domain Eukaryota; kingdom Viridiplantae; phylum Streptophyta; class Magnoliopsida; order Fabales; family Fabaceae; genus Hylodesmum; species Hylodesmum podocarpum. Next base: position 640,438 of record JALJEV010000493.1, on the reverse strand, counting down.
AAAAAAAAAAAAAATAGTTGTCGGTGCTAGGTATATTGACCAAGATGGAATAAAAGTTAATATAACTCCATAATTTATACGATTGGGAAGATGTGGATTTTAAAACTTGCTTAATTGTTCAATTTATAGCTTTCGGTGCGAATTGTTGAATTTTGTGTTTGAACTCATTTTTTTACTAGACAAATGCTAGTAACACATTTTATAAAAGCATTTTTTTAGTATACTTTTTTATATAGATTAAAATTTATTGAAATTAAAAAGTTGTTGGAATCTAACTTTTTATTTAATGAATTATACTCATGATTCTATGATTTTAATATATTTTAATTGATAATAAAATATGTTAAAAAATGTATAATTAGTTTTTTTTTTAAAGAAACATTTACCATACGACACATGTTGCAGATAATGTTGATGGGTGAACATGGTTGTGATACGTAACTGCACAAGATCTCAGATATTGTACTCATTCCAATAAGATCTGGGCCTCTTACCTCAAAGTGGGTCGGGGTTCAATGGGTCATCACTCATGACATATGTCGGGATGAAAGTTTTGTTTTTTCAGTTTTTATATAACTTTGGTTAAAAATTTTACTTTCTAATGTGAAATAGTAATAGAGTATGCATTTGTTAACCAAGTCTACTTTTTTCTAATCCAAACTTTAGTCCGGATATATTTGTCTTAAAACGTGGACGAAGTTTGAAGTATTTTAACTTGTGATGGAGATCGCATGTCGCTTAGAAATATAGTGTATATAAATGAGAATGAATAGTTTTCACCTTATAAGTCGATAAAGTCGATTTCGTAGGATATTTATAATTTATCTTTCTAATAAGGTATTAGAACATATATTAAGATGGTTTGTTGTTGAATCTATCGTGTCACCTGTTATATGATTAATATTGGACTACCATTTTATTTAATTTTCATATTCAAAATATTTAGTCCAGTCCAATGTGTGAGAGAGGTGTTGAGGATTGTATTTCACTTAAAAACATGATAGTATGTTAAATATATATAAGTGAGGAACAATCCTCACCTTATAAACTGATTTTGTAAAATTAAATTCACCTTTTAATAATATATACCTCTCAATTAACTTTGTTTAAATATAAGTCGGCATACAGTGATATGCGTAGATTTATAATTTTTAAAAATATCTATGAACTAAAATTCAAAAATAAAACGTAGGAGTTTTGTTTGAAGAGGTTGCAAGAAAATTGTTTTTTCTCTCAACTTGACCAACTTGGCTCTTTTGTCTCTTGCTCACCACATCTGCAGAGAGGTTAGTAATTAGCAGTGTAGAAGATAGAAGAATCTCTTGACAGATACGATATTATTTTTCTGTACTTGACAAATTTATTTGTTTGTTCAAAAACTAGAGCATGACTGTGTTGGAGATGCTGATGCTGTCTCTTTTGGACAATAAAACACTCGGTTTGTCTTGAGACATTTCATGTGTGAATGTAACTGTACAATAGAACACGTGTTTACTAAGATTACGATGTGTGTGCGTTGCGTGTGTTTCTTTCTTAACCCTACAGCATATGAAAAATCAACAAATGCAAGAAATGAAATCATATTATAGAGGGATTAGTAAGTGTCATAACTCTCACTGATGTTGAGCTTTGCATAATCATCAAAATCAACCGTTAATGATGGTCTATTAATTCTTGAATGATCATTTATGGAGGGATTATGGGGTAGGGTTATTGCTTGCATGATTTGCTTTTCCTTTCAACTAAAGCTTAACAATAATAGTAAAGAATAATGCAATATAATTCAGGATTCAATGTAAAGTGCATTCAAAATGATAAATTAGACAAAATTAATGTCAACTAATTTTATATTATTTAATGATAGTATTCTTAGAATATTTTCATTTAATTGAGATTTTATTTTTAATACAAGTTTTAATGAAAAGTAATTTTTAAAAAATATTATTTATAAGATGATATAAACTAAATTTCTTAACAAACTTATAAATTAATTAAATTTAGTAAGTAATTGTCTACATAAGTTTAATTTAATTGCTGTCCATGAACAAGATTTTTTTTTTTGTCATTAAAGGGCCAAGGCCCATACTTGTGTGGTAGGTACATGATTGGACAAGTGTTTTTAGAAGATTTAGCCCAAGTTGTTGTATAATAAAAAATATAACTATTTACTGATGGTGTGTTTTTTTTTCCTCTTTCTTTTTTGATATCACAAATATTTTTTATTAGAGACAATTTTATTTGAGATAATTACTATTATTCTAACTAGTAAAGTTTTTTTCTTGTGTATTTAGCATAATTGCATACCCAAGACTCAAATTTAAAATTACTGATTAAAATAGAATTACTTAGGATATCTTTTTTTATTTTGAGGATTAATTTGTCTTAAAAGTTTTTCTGTCACAAACTTATAGATGAAATCATTAATCACAAATTTTTGACTAATTAAAATTTAATGACAGGCATGCCCTGTTGATTTTAGTCACAGACTAACTTCAAATGAGTTATTTTAGTTAAAATAGAGTTACTAATAAAATTAATGTTTAGTATGTGTGATGAAATTTATTTTAGTTAAATAATCGTTCAATTTTATTCCTTTTCCTAAAAAATGACTTCTAAACGTAATAAACAAACACTTACTTCAGATAATATTTTAACTTACGCAAACCAATCCCTCTTAAACCATCATACATGAGTTAATTAAGTGTTTGTCTATAATTTTTTATAGAATTTTAAATATTTTTTTATTTTAATTCTCATAAAATTTTCCGGATATATTTTTAGTTTCTCCTCAACATTTTAACCAGTTAAATAAGAATACTTTGTGACGATTTTTTATTATTAAAAAAATTATTTTAACTGTCACAAAAGTATTTAAAAATTTTAAAATAAAATTTTATAAAATACAAGAGACTAAAAACTTATTTAAAAACTTAATTAACCCAAGAGTTGAGAAAGAGTTAAGGGTGGCAAAGAAGAACATGATCATGAGTGTTTCCAATATTTTGTCACCAAATTAACAAAACGAAGAAAAAATTATCCACACTTAGTGTAGAAACAATTGATCCCCTTTAACAGGGAACTAAGCATCATCTTCACTGCATTTCAATATTATAGAAGGCAAGTCAAAATAGGAACTGAAGGAGTTATCTTCATGATTATGTTCCTGTATCATTACCCCTTTACCTTGTGCAACCCCAGAATCAAGTACAAAATTTTCCAAAGAAAATGTGTTAGACATTACATGATTCACTGAATGATCCATTTTGGTGCCTCCTTTTCTTGCTTTAACTGGCTTTTTTCTACCAAAACCAAAGCCTGGAAGACACATCCAAAGTGAACCACATTTTGATCCTTCTTCCTCCATTCTCTTGCCATTGTCTTTGATCATTGCTTCATTTTTGGAGAAGCTTACTTGGTGCCCTTTTTCATGATCTACTTCCACTGCATGTTGACTACTTGGAAGTGACATGTTCATCCATTGAAGATGCTCATTCTTCTCAATATGCATATTGGATTTTCCCATCATTGCCACTAGGAAATTAAAGAAATTTCTCTGCTTCAGCTCCTTGTAGTGCTTGCTTCCTTTGGTTTCATGTGGTGGTATTTTTGATGGTTTCTGATTGTGTTAGATACTTAAAGTATCCTAGACTTGCAGATTTATATTTAGAGAATTGAACTATTTATAGAAAAAGAGGTTTAGAGTGGTGTTGTTTCTCTCTATAACATCCATTGAGATTACTCTGTGTTTACTTTAGTGCCTTCATTTTGATATCAATTAGTTAATAGCCTTTTGACTCTTAGGATAAGTTGACTTTTTTGGATATTAACATTGTAAATTCATTGCCGGCTTTGTTCAAGGATTGGATGAATGAGACCTGAGAGAGAGAGAGAGTGAGAGAAATCAATGATGGAGTCGGCAACCTTATTTGTATTGATTGTAAAGGTTGATTGACTTTATTCTTAAATAGTGATTGTGGAATATATATGATGCATGCATGACTTTTGTTAAATGAGTGGCGAGTAATCATACATAAAATTTGTAACGTGCTAATGTTAAAGAGAAGATTCTCATAGTAGGAAGCAGACAAATCATGGAATCTAGGACCAAACAGGAGAAATAACTAATGGAATCATTAATTTGCTTGCATGATGTGGAACAGGAACACCTGCTTGAGTTACAATTTTTTTTTTAAATGTCTATTTAAGAATACGTAATTTAATTTTAGTTAAACTTTGTAGCTGAATATAAACGTTTTTTTTTCTACCCCACATGGATAAGAGTAGATAAACAGAAATTAATTCTAATTCCCACATGATGAAAAAAAGTAAAATATCTCGAGAAGAAAATGTTTCTATTTGACCAATATACATTGCTAACATCAGGAAATAAAATAATTGGGATTCTCGAATAACCAGCTGAACCGCTAAAGTAGTAATGAATCATGTCAATAAAATGGATCCTATAGAGAGTCCATCTATTCCGAATCTAACAAGAGAAATTTCTCATATGTATATATATATAAATAACTTCCGGTGTAAACTTCTGTGTGCATAATAACAATATATATATATATATATTATATATATATATATATATGGATATTAACAATTTGTCTAACCACGTTAAATTCGACTTTTCTTTTTCTCTCTTCCGGTCCACTTGTTTTATTATTCATTTGTTCTTAATAATTAAAAACGAGTATATGCCAAATATTCTAGTATTATTTTACCAATCGAAATATTTTAATAATTTTACTTCACTAACAACTATAATACCCAACCAACCAGCTAACATGCGTATTTATTTTTCGTATTTTAAACAGAGTTTCACCCAACAAAGAACTTATGCTGGCAGTTAAAGTAAATATTTATTACTGAAACTATCAAGGTGAGCTCAAATTAAAGAACAACACCACAAGTAAGTAATGATTTTCTTTAAAAATTACATTTAGAATGATTTCTAATTGATTAAAAGTGTAAATTTTTTTATATCAATAGTTTATGAAAATTGATGTTAAACTTTATATGATCACAAACTCACTTGTGCTTGACTTCTTGATCACTTGTGCAAAGGTTATCTGTGTATTAACTACTAACAACATTCTGTTTATTATAGAGATCTTAAGAATGTTTTATTAGAGTCATTCCCAATCAATGCTATCATATAGCGGACTACTTTCTCATGCTTTTGACAAAATTGCATGAGAATATGACTACTTCATGTCGTGACATCAATTTCATCACTCATAATTGGCATGAATATCCTTTGACTTGTCCTTTTTTATTCACCAGATTTATTCTGATGATTAAATTTGAAATCAATATAAGAAATAATGGTTCTTTATCAATTTATCTAAAATTTCCCTTCTGAACTCTGAAATTATTGGAATTTGGAAACACAAATGACTCAAGCTTGGCAACTTTGTTACTGACTTGGAGCTGTAGAATTTGATGAGGGGAAACAATCTTAACAATTTGTTAAAGGGTAATACTGTGGTAAAAACCTCAACTCGGTCATTCAATGCATTAATGTTTGTAAATAAGTTGCTTTATGGTTAATTGGTTCCCAAGCTGAAATTTCTCCCTGTTTCTACAAATATATACAAATTTCCCATGATGATATATGGAAATTTTCTCTGTCTGTTCAAAAAGTTATATTCTCCACTATAGTAACTAGGGGAAAATATCAATAGTATAGTCTTTAAAAAAAATGCATTTTACTGTACACAAACTCATTTACTTATACTGTTAAGACACTAGATTTTTTTTCTGTCTCCTTTAAATATTGCTCATGTACTATTGTACAAATTATATATAATGCACACAATGATGCTAGATATAAAACCTGGTAGAGAAAATGTTTGCATCGGTTGTGATACCATTGTTAACCAAAATTCAAGTAAAAATCAAAAGTTGCCTTAACTTGAGATTACTGACTTCAAATAGTCAGATAACACAATTGAGTACAATATAATAGCTTATTATACATGGAGAGTAGACTAAAGATGATGATTTGTATCAGGAACAAAAGTACCCTCCATTTTCCCTTTAAAACTAATTAATCAAAATGTAAGCCATCACTTGCAAACCAGATATGCAGATTGCAGAATTGGCCACATAGGTTAAATCATGCAGTTTGTGCTGCTGCTAAGAAGGCATTAAAATCTTCTCTGGCTTTTCTCAAACGAGGAGAGATACAGGTTACTGGAGAGGTAGGGTGCGATGCAGAAAATCGAACATGGCGAGGCGATGCATCTGATTTTCTAACACTGTTTCTGGAGGAACCACCATTCTTCAGAATCCCTTTAAGGTCTCTTTCAATAGCATAAGATGCAGCTACAGGTGAGTTCACTTCACTGGCACTGCATTTGATCAAATCCATTGGCAGATCAAAGTAGGAGTTAGTGGAATCTCCTTCAATCTCATTGAACATTGCTGCAGAAGCCCATGAACCACATTCAAAATTTTCAAAGGAAACTGTCCTAGACATCACACTACCCTTTTCTGATCCTTCCTTTTTTGTTTTAATTGGCTTTACTTTACCACCAAAGCCTGGTAGATAAAGGCATAGAGCATTGCATTTGAATCCATCATGTGTTGTTTTCATGTGCTTAAGCTTAACACTCTTTGGACTTTCTTTGACAGCTTCAACTTTGGAGAAGTTGTCATGATGCCACTTGTCATGCTCCAATGAACTTAGTTTACTCAACCAGTGATCAAATTCATCTGAGGTAGCAAATGTCCTTGCTTCACCACATGACTTGCTCTTCCTTAAATTCACTTCTTGCAGCAGATTCTGAAGCTTGTGTGTCACGTTACTTGCTTGACATTGTGATTCAGGGCTCTCACCTTTTGATTTCTTCTTGGCAAGTAGTGAAGCGAAGCGAGGTGAGGAGTTTACTGAATTTGGGAGACTCATGCTTAAGAAACTCTGATTTGGAGGTTGAAGAGGTGGAGGGTGCAAAATGATGGATGATGAAGTTGTGATTATAGTTGGAAGCATGGTGGTAGTAGTCTCAAGGTACCTTGGTTTAGCAGGATAATCTTTCAATGAAAGTGGATCTACCACAATCTGCTTTTCATTTTGCAAGCTCTCCATGGTTGAAATTCTGTGTTCTTTCATCTCTCTTATATGAAAATATTCACCTTCTAGGTTGGTGTAATCTACTTGTACACAAGCCATGTCTTTTGACAATAGAGATTTATTTCTATATCCGAAACTCAACATGGACTTGTGAAACGCCAAAGGGTAGCTAGCTACTTATAAAGATGAGGCATAGAATATAAAGAATGTGTGACATGTCAACATGATCATCATCATCATAGTCGTGATGATCATGTTCTCTGTCTTTTGCAGTTAATTATATATATTTTTCCCATATGTATGAGCTGACTTTTTATACATACACATACACAATAAGTTGAACTTTATACGTGCTGGCATTAATCAAAAAAAAATTCATATGTCAAAGCATACAAAAGAATCTTAGGCCAAAGAGAATGAATAATTGAAGTCAACATTTACAAGGTAGAAAATAGACTAAAACAAACATGCGACTCACAACTATTAATGGCAGCAATCATAAGCTTTTCTTTCATTATTGGAATATGTTAAAAGAATTATAGATTTTTAAATAAAATATATTAGTGGAATTACCCAAGTTAGAGTTTTTATTTTATAAGACGAGAATTTTCTGAATAAGTTTGGAGGAATAACCATTCACTAATAACAAAAGTCTTGAGAAACTCAAGAGAAAGACTTAGAAACGATGTGGTTTTGGATTTGTTAAAGGAATAAGGAATTTTGGCATGGCTTTTCTAATCCTCCTTGCAACCATCTTGCTTATGTTTTTCAGCTTTCTTCATTTTATGTTTGACATCAAATTTCACCCTCTGCTTTTTATTAGCCTGCATATTATACATGATAATATTTCTTATATAATTAAAATTTAAAACAAAATGCAAATAATTTTTCATATAAAAATTTTATGTTGAATTTATAATGAATCATTTTAATTGTGATATAGATTTTTTCACTGTTATTATTTTCTTTTCAAAAATTTGAAATTTAATTTAAAAATATATAGACAAAAGATGACATGAGGGTAACTTCCAGAAATTCCATATAGCATAAAAACATGATATATTATATATATATATAAGTGAAAAACAATGTTCACCTTATAAATCGGTTTGGTAGGGTTAAATTAAGCCTATAACTCACATTTACTTGTGTGAATTATCCATTTCAATGGTCTCTAAGCAGTAGATTACAATCCTTAAGCTAGTTTTTACATAATTTTATTAGGTTAAAAATAGATAGACCTTTATACTAACCTAACAATTAACACTAATTTAAACTCTATTTATACTTATGATCAAAAGTGACCAACCCATCTCTTTTGTTTTTATATATTCACATTTACTAAAAACACCATGGCATCGTTTGTTTGCTTTACTCTAATTAATCTCTCTTTTTATTTAGTGTGAGTGTTCACTTTACACTTACACCACTACAAAATTTTGAAACTAGACATAGGAGAGTAATCTTGGTAAATGACATAGTCTTATGATTTATTTTTTTATTATGTAAATGAGTCTATTTATGAGAGGGTTTATTATAATAAATTACGCTATATATATAATGCATTTAACTTATATGTGTGAATTAAATGCATAAGGTGGTTGACAATATATACATGTTTTATTTTATTAAAATTGTTTAAATATACATGAGTCAACCACTTTGATGTCTTTACTATTCTAGTACATTTAACTTAAATGCGTCTAACTATGCTTATGAAATTTTTTGAAACAGAGACTCTCCTGAATAGTCCAAACAGGCTCCAGATAAAAAGTTTATAAAACTACAACCGTAATAATAAACCCTAATCTGACCCTTCTCCCTGAACTCACAATGCATAGAGTAATATTTGTGCATTGGAAGCATGTGAGAAAGCACAAACATGCCATCAACCAACAGTTTTCCTTCAATAAAACACTACTAAGCACAAGTGTAGTTAATGGATTAACTACTGTTGGTGAACGTTTTACAAAAAAACGCATGCATCATCATGCCTAATCACTACTCTATCAGCTTTTCTCTTTTTTTTATTTCGCGGCCTTGTAATATGTAAGTAACTAACCAACTCACTCACAGAATATATATATATATATATATTTATCTCTTTTTATATTTTATACACATGTGTATTTCCCTCTCTTTACATTTATTGATTATTTAGTTATCTGCGTATTATATTGTTATCAAATATTTTTCTTTCTCCTTTCTCTAATCCATATCTTATCCATTTCAAACTATTTATAAACTTAATTTAATTATTTTATCCAAAAATTAAGTAAAGGGAATTTATTCTATTTAAATAAAAAAACACTATTTACTATACTATAGTCTGAACTTTTATATATATATATATATATATATATATATATTTTATTGTTATTGCTATTTTCATCGTACATCTTAATAAATTATTTTCTTTACATGATAAAAGTTTGTTTTTATTATTTTTATAAAGAAAATTATTTGAAACTAATTTTAAAATAAGATCAGTTTAAAATTGACTTTAAAACAAAACTAATTTAAAACCAATTTTAAGAAAATGTAAATTGATATTTGGAAAAAAAATACAGATTTCCATGAATTTGGAGTTGGATCAATTCATAGCCACCATTAGTTAGATGTTATTTTATTCAATTTTTTTCATATCATTTCATGGTTAAATAATCTTCTAATTCAGTGAGAGAAAAAAATCACCTTGTCAAATCTCAATTGTGTGATCCTAATTACCTTAGGCTCCATCATCCTAGTCTTGGGCTAGTATATCCTAGTTACCTAAATATTTTTACTTATAGCCAAATTGCAATTCACATTCAATTAATCAATTTATTCAATATATATATATATATATATTATATTTATCTTTTTTTACATTTTATACATATATATCTCTTTCTCTTCACATTTTATTTTATAATAAATTATCTAATTTTTTAAATATTCTAGTTGTTTAAAAAAAAAATTCTAAACAAAAAGATGAATTGCTGTGAAATGGTGATGGAAGGTATATTAAAATGGGATAAGAGAAGAATAGGAATAATGTGTCTTCCACATAGTTGACCCTTATTGAGATGATGTTGTTAAACTATGGGATTTAATTACCATTAGCGGTTCAATATAGTACCTCAGTTTAATTAACTTTTGCTACGAGTAAAATAGTTAAAAAAAACTTAATTATATTTGTTCATCACACATTTTTCTTTCACTAAAAATGTTTTTTTAATTAACATTTTTTGCATTTTAACATTTTTAATTAATATTCTTAAATAATGATTACAAAAATCTTGTTAAGAAGTAATAATGTTAACATAAATTTGACCACAATAAATATAATATTTGATATCATAAATATTTCAATTAGTGTAATGTACAGAATAAGCATCATGACTAGTCAAAAATATTTATTGTAATTCATACTGCTCATAATAACTTCAAATTATAATTTATAAACTTAAGGAATTTAATTTTTCTGAATGTTTATTACAACATAATTATATAAATTCTTTATTATTAATTAATCATGTAAAAGTCTTTTACTTTAATTATCTAATAACTCACGTGAAATGTCCAACTGTAGTGTGAAACGCTTTTGCACTAGACACGTTAAAAGTTTTGAACTCACTAAAACGCCAAACTTATCGTGCTAAACATGCAAAGTGCTAAACATGCAAAGTGCAAACCAATATTTACCAGACATTTAACAAATCTATGATTTTTTAAAAAGTTTATAAGTTACTTATTGACTGAATAAAGCACTTTTCATGTGTGAATTTTTTCTCTTTATATGATTTATAAAGAATTCAGTTGTTTAAATATTTAAAATATGATTTTTAAATATTATTTAAGGACTCTATATGTATCAACCGTTTTACTTGATAAAATTTATATATGTAAAACTTTTTACATCAGTCAATTCATCATAACTTATATATTTGTATGTAGGATGAGTTTATTATTTTTTATAATAAATTTTTTATAAATTATACAAAATAAATGCCTTATTATACAGAGGAAATTCTTTCTGAATGCTTATAAATGCCATATTCAATCAGTCATTGCATTTAAAATTATATATACATTAAATACTTTTTCAACATATTAAATATACACATTAAATACTGTATATACTTATCTTCAATGTTCAAGTGTTTGACTAATATGTTCTGTATATGCATTGGTAAAGGAAGAGAGTTTAATTTTCAATCAAGTTTTATTCTGTAAAGTAGTTATAAATTATTGTATATATTATATGCATTCTAGATAATAAGTTTTATACTTTTATATATGCATGCATATAGACGTATACAGGGAGGGAGAGGAGCAAGGGTGTGCAATTTGTTCAAAGATATGCATGTTCAGTCAAATTTTGATAATAACTCCTTTATTATTAATTTATCTCAAAATTCATTTATATTTATATTTATATGTGCCAGTAATTTTAATAATGTAATCTCACCATAACTGAAACTTCAGAAATATACATTAATTATATTCATAGATGAATTAAATGTTCTTTCTGGTCAGATTACATTTTTTCCTTTATTTAAACAGATCAGATTGCACTTAAAAGTTCATATTCTGTCTCTCAAATCAAATCTCTCTCTCTTTTCAATCTCTCATCCATGGCATCCACATCACAAGCCTCACCATTCCACAATCACTCTCTAAGCATGACTCCTCTCCAGAATGAAATTGAAACCATTCACCAAGAAGATACATATGATGAAGATCAAAAAGCTATAACACACAAGAGGTACATGCCCCTCTTGATATTGAACTACCTGTTACTCTTCATAGGCTCAGTCTCATCCGGTTTGCTTTCCAAATTTTACTTCATCCATAAAGGGTCTAGTAAATGGGTCTCAACTTGGGTTCAATGTGCTGGTTTTCCTCTTTTAGCTTCCCCTATTTTCATTCCATTTCTCATCAAATACACAACAAGAAAACCCTTCACTGGTTTCAACCCAAAACTGTTGTTTTATTCAGTTTTTGTTGGTACCATGTTAGGGTTCAATAATCTTCTATTTTCATGGGGCACTGCATATCTCCCAGTTTCAACCTCTTCACTTCTGTTATCATCTCAGCTAGTTTTCACTCTTCTTCTCTCAGCCCTAATAGTGAAACAAAAAATCACCTTTTCAAATCTCAATTGTGTGATTCTCATCACATTAGCCTCAGTCATCCTAGCCCTAGATTCTAGTCACGAAAGACCAGAAGGGCTCACAAGAAGGAACTACTTCATTGGTTTCTTCTGCACCATAGGAGCAGGCTTGTGTTTTTCTTTGTACTTACCAGTGATGGAGAAGATTTACAAGAAGGTGTATTGCTATGAAATGGTGATGGAAATGCAGTTCATAATGGAGATTGCAGCAACAGTGATGGCCACCATAGGTATGGCATGTGATGGAGGGTTTTCTGAGATGAAGGAAGAGGCTCAAAGAATTTTTGATAAGGGTCCCATTATTTACTGGTTAATAATTTTTACAACTGTGGTCACATGGCAATGTTGTTTTATGGGAACTGCAGGGATGGTGTTCTTAACTTCTTCACTAACTGGAGGGATTTGTAGCACTGCATTGTTGTCAATGAATGTGTTGGGAGGGGTTTTGGTGTATAAAGATGCCTTTGGAGGTTTTAAGGCAGTGTCAACTGTTTTGTGCATTTGGGGATTTTGCTCTTATGTTTGGGGAATGCACATTAAAATGAAGCAAGAGAAGGCTAGAAGGAGGAGTAGCAGTGGATCCTCCACTGAGTTTATTCCTGCTGCGAACCGTTGTATGAGTAGTTGAATTATAGAAAATTCTTGTAAAAGATAGTGGTAGCAGTGAAACTTCTCCAAGCTCATGTAGTTAACAAAATTTTTAATGAGAATTATTCAGAAACTTCTTAATTAGAGCAATTGATAAGAAAGTTCTTATATAAAAGAATACTTGCTTATACACTGTATTTGTTCACAGTAGTTCTTGTGATCAAATTGCTGAGAACTACATTATGAGAAAAACTTGTTAAAGCTAGCTCATCATAGTTGCATCAATAGAGGTGTTATTAGTTGTCTTTTGACATTTTCTTAGTTATTGCAATGTCACTTCAATAATATATTTAAAGCTTAATACAAATTTTTACGAATTATTAAGGTGGAATTCTAATTTTGACAAGACAACAATACTATAATATTTTTTTTTAAAAAAATTGATTTAATTAAGTTTTATGTTTGTTTGTTCAAATCTTTGTTCTCAATGTATAAATAATGTTACTAAAATTACATTTGTCATAAATTGCAAGTTGTTATTTATCTCTAAATTTTTTCTTCAATTGAAGAACAAACTAAATTCTCTAATAGACTTGACAAGATCATTACCTTCTACCAATATTTCCTTGCCATAAGTTGATCTTTCAGTTTGGTACAACTTTTTATATTTATTCATTCATAGCAACAGTTTTGGTGTCACAAGAAATCTGTTTGCTTGACTTCAACCAGATTAGTTGATCAAAAGGAAAAAGTAAAGCCAGATTTTAGAGTGAATCACGTATAACATGTTCTTGGAAAGGTGCTTTCAGTTTGTGGTAACTGCCAACCCCTATGGTTTTGTGCATTGTTTGCAGGTACACATGTTTCTTTAGTAATGTTTTGGATTTCAAACTTGTGGTGGAAAGTCATTGATTAAGAAATCAATAAACAAATTTTATTAAAAATCACATTAAGTATAATGTTTAATTAAGATTATGCTTTTAATTCTTTACTTTATATTTGTTTACCAGAATAAATTATTAATTAGTATCCCTCTTAGTAATAATTCTTTTCCGTTAAAACTTATTCATCATAAAAAAAATTATTATATTGTTACATGTTTAAGTAGAAAAAACGTAGGATAACCATGAAATACAAATTGACCGTGTCAATTATTTTATAAAATTGAAATATAAATTAATCGGTCAATAATTTTATAAAATATAATAAAAATACTAGTTAATTATTTCACATGATATAAAATATATGTCATATTTTATTAAAGCAATAAATAAATAAAAAAATAAAACTACCTTTCTCATCTATATGTTTGAACCCACTTTAAATAAATTCTTCTAAGAAGAGAAATTTTTATATATCATTGTTTACGGACAGCTGGAAACAGTAAATCTTGACATTAATTCTGGGTGAAGACAAACTAATTATAGTAACGTATAAATTAAAATTAATAATGTTTATATAATAGTATTTATAGTTTGAAGTATTTAATGATTTTATTTTTAAATGTTTATTATATATATTTTTAATTAATTATATTTTATGATTAATTTATTTACTTTATTGTAAATTTCAAGATTATTTTGACTTTTATACCACTAATTGCTATTAAATAAAAAATTTAGAGGATGATAAAGGATAATTTGTAAATAATAAAAATCAAAAAAATCAAAAAAATATTACTTTTCATTAAAATATTGTTTTATATTTAATAATAGTATTCATAGAATATTCTTCATTTAATTAATGTTCTATTTTTAATGATTCATTTTTTTATTATTGATAAATTTTTCAATGAAGTGTGATTTAAATTAAAAAAATTATTTAATATTAAAATTAATAAAATTAAATAACCTAAACTAACTTTCTTAATACAAACACAATTAATTGATTTTATTTATATTTAGTTGTTAGCATTACTAAATATGAGGTGATTGAGATAAAAAAAGATCTTCACTCTTTAGCAAAAATTTCTAACAAGGGAAAGGCTTACTATATATTAATGAGCATGACATAATGAATGCTTATATCCCACTCCTAACAAAAATAAATAAAATTCAATATATAAGAGAGTATTATTAACCGGTGTGCTTAGAAGATGGATTAAGAATCTCAAAAAAATAAATTAATGTATAAATTATGAATAAAAATTATTAAATAATATAATTTTATGACATTAAAGAAGACATTTATTATCTGTGGTGGGTAAGGGTGAGGTATTTGGTAATTATCCATGACTTTAAATATTAAAGGAAGATCTTTTATTTAATTAAATTAAATAAACTTAAATTTTAGATTTTGTTTTGATCATTTAAATAAGGTAAATCCGAAACTCTAAAGGATCGAAAATAAGTGCAAACAATTTTTTCCCATTAAAAATTTAAATAATTAGTTCGTGAGTAATTTAGTTAGCTAAATTACGATAAAAACTTCATTGTATTTTTTATTTATGAATTCATTACTATAAAAATACGAAACTTTATTGAAAGTGGTAGATTTAATTTTGAAGTTTCTTTCTATGAAATCAATAAATTATGATTTTTATTTAATTTATTGACATATGAAAATATAATAGTGTAGAATTAATTATCGAATCGCACGTACTTTAAGCACGTATTTCTACGTGTAGACTGAGAATTTAAATGTTTGTTTAATATTAAAATGATATATATATATATATATATATATATATATATATATATATATATATATATATATATATTACAGAAATCTTTCAGCCTACAAATTGAGGTTAATTATATTCACAATATTATGAGTATTTCTTATTCGCTTGAAAAAATTCTAGAATGTAACCATTGAACGTTGCGTTTATTTCGATTATTATCAAATAAAAAATACATAAAAAAAATTGTTTTTATTTCTTTAAAAATAATTTTTTCTCTCATTTATAAAATTCATTATTTTAATTTATTAATTTTATATGAAGAAAAATAACAAAAAAAATATTTTTTGGGATTTAAAATCAAATTATCCTAATTTTGCATGTTTAAACTTAAAAAACTGTGATAGCAACCCAAGTGTTGGAAAAACCATGTAAACGCCACACACGTAAGAGTTACTCAGTGGAGGTGACAGATGGTTCTCAATAAAGGTGACAAGCAATGAAAGAAGCCTAAAATCTTCAACTCATCTTCGGTTCCGCCGCTTTCAACATTTCTTCATCTCTTTCAAGTTTCATCCATGGAGCTTGTTACATCATCACTAGCCCCAACTCACTTTCATCATCAATCTCTCCCCATGACCCCTGTCAAGAACAACGATAGCAGTGACATTGAATCCATGGATCATGAAGGTGGAGATGCAGAATTTTCACATGCAGAAACAGATCTAGCTTCTTCCATGGACATGATCACAAAAATGCAGTTGCATGCAGATGATCAAAAGTGTAGGACTAACAAGAGGTACATGCCCCTCTTGGTCATTAACTATCTTTGTCTCTTTGTAGGGTCAATTTCTTCAAGTTTACTCTCCAAATACTATTTTGTTCACAAAGGTTCAAGTAGATGGGTTTCAACTTGGGTTCAAACCGCTGGTTTTCCTCTTTTGATGATCCCAATTTCTCTTCCTTATCTCCTTAAACTCACTAAAAGAGTACCCTTTACTAGTTTCACTCCAAAAATGCTAACTTTATCAATTTCAATTGGTGTTATGTTAGGATTGAACAATCTTTTCTTCTCATGGGGGAACTCATATCTTCCTGTTTCAACCTCTTCCCTTTTACTATCTTCCCAACTTGTATTCAACCTTCTTTTTTCCATCATCATTGTGAAGCAAAAACTAACCTTTTCAAATGTAAACTGTGTGATTCTTCTTACCTTAAGCTCCATTCTCTTAGCCTTGGATTCTAATCAAGAAAGACCAAAAGGGGTTACTCAAAAGGACTATTTGATTGGGTTCCTATGCACCATAGGTGCAGGGTTGTTGTTTGCACTGTATTTACCAGTGATGGAAAAGGTTTACAAAAAGGTATATTGCTACGAAATGGTGATGGAAATGCAGATTATAATGGAAGTTGCGGCAACATTAATGGCCACAATAGGAATGGCATGTGATGGGGGATTTTCTCAGATGAAGGAAGAGGGTGAGAGAGTGTTTGATAAGGGAAACAGAGTTTATTGGGTGACAGTGATGGGAAATGTAGTGACGTGGCAGTTATGTTTTATGGGCACTGCAGGAATGGTGTTTCTCACATGTTCTTTGACAGGAGGAGTTTGCATGACAGCGTTGGTGTCTATGAATGTGTTGGGAGGAGTTGTCGCGTTCCAAGATGAATTTGGTGGTTTCAAAGCTGTTTCAACTATTCTCTGCATTTGGGGTTTTTGTTCTTATGTTTATGGCATCTATAAGTTCAATCAAATGGAAGAACAACACAAAACTAGAAAGAACAAGGATAGTGATTCATCATCTTTCACAGAGATGATTCCCATTGTAGAACGACCCGGGATTTATTGAAAGAATTGTAATTTTTTATTTTATAATGTGATGTTTAGGTGGAGGGATTTATTGAATGTAGAGAAATAATTTATTCATCCATTTATAATGTGATGTGTTTATATTTGTTATGAAATATTTAAATAAAAAACAAATATTTTAAATAAAAATAAGAATATATTTATAATCAATTTAAGATAATTTAGAGTGATGCTATTTAGTATGAAGGATTATTTGTACTAAACAACACGTGTTATGATTAGATTCATTATTAAAAGATTACTAAATATATTGAATGAAAAACATTCATATTCTTGTGTGTTATCATTTTTGTACTTGCGTCATTTTACAATAATTAAATTATAAAATAAAATAATAAAAATCAATTTTAAATATATTCTTACCGTTTTAGATCAACTTTTTTTTATATTTCAATGATAATTATAGTATTTAATCATTTTTTATTGCAAAATATTAGGTTTATAATAATAAAAAAAACTTTTCAATAAATAAAAATATTAAATTTATATAAAGTTTTTAAATTTGTCGCATTATTTTATTTTTAATGCAAGATATTTACTTATTTAAAATTATATAATGAGGTGACCCTGGCAAAAGATGATCAAGGGGTGTGGGCTTGGGTAGCCGAAAACATAAATGAGCGACAATAGATGAGCCCAAACAGGCCCAAAAGAATGAGCCCAAACAGGCCCAAAAGGAAGTTTTGGCGGGAATACCTTCCTCTTGTTCCTTCTTTTCCCGCCACTCAGCTTCGTACTTTTTAACCCTTTAGTTAGCAGAAAACACATATCAAAGTCAAATTCCATAACAAGAGATTAGGGTTCGTAGGAAGCTTTCAGTGAGAAGAAGAAACACACAATGGAAGCATATGGTGGATTCTTAGTTGATGAGAAAGCCGTTAAGGTTGAAGACGCTTTCTTAGATTTTCTCAAAAGGTTCTCTTCTTCTCCTCTTTTTTTTTTGCAATTCTCTTCTTCTTCTTTCTTTTCACTTCAATTACGAAATTATTAACTCCGTTTGTTTCCTTAGCTTCAAATCTGATCAACGGAATGAACTCCGTTACGAGGCGGAGATCGAAGTGATGAAAGACAACGAATCCAGCACCATGTTCGTTGATTTTGATCATGTCATCCAATTCAGTGATCTTCTCCAGCAAGCTATCTCCGATGAATATTTGAGGTTTTCATTTACCTCTCTGCAACCCTAAATTATTATTTTTCTTCAGGTTTTTATTTGTGGCTCTAAACCCTACATTTTTTTGTTTTAGATTTGAACCTTATTTGAAGAACGCATGCAAGAGGTTTGTAATGGAGCTAAGGCCAAATGTAATATCAGACGAACCTAACAAGGACATCAATATTGCTTTCTACAATATGCCAATTATTAAGCGGTATCAGCCTTTCTGTTCCAATTTTTACTCAAATTATTTTGTTCTTATAGTTTGTTAGTTGGGTTGAATTTTAGTTTCTGAGTTCTGAATGGAAGGCTTGTCTTCTGATAAACTTGACTCCTTGCAGGTTAAGGGAATTGAGTACATCTGAAATTGGAAGGCTTGTCTCTGTTACAGGAGTTGTAACAAGGACGAGTGAGGTTCGACCTGAACTTCTTCAAGGGACTTTCAAGTGCCTTGAATGCGGTGGTGTTATAAAGAATGTTGAACAGCAGTTCAAGTATACTGAGGTAGTTAACGGATGAATTATTATGTTTTCAATTTGATTCTTGTTTAATTGTTCATTATCATGGTTTTAAATTGCAGTAGAGGTTGCAGTTTCATTGCAATCACAATTGTGGTTGCGATGAGTCTAAGAACCTTTAAGTTGTGGCTGCAATTGTGTTTGTTGATCGTTTCTTGAAAACCATGATCATGTTATGTTTTATGCATACTTGGGCTTGGGTTATAATTCATTATTATTTGTCATCCACTGTATATTTTAGTTTCTATTTTAATATTCTCATTTGAAGTTATACCTCTCTGTAGCCAACAATTTGTGCGAATGCCACCTGTAGCAATCGAACAAGGTGGGCACTGCTCCGCCAAGAGAGCAAATTTACTGACTGGCAAAGAGTAAGAATGCAGGAGACATCCAAAGAGATACCCGCAGGTTCTCTTCCCAGGTCATTGGATGCTATTCTTCGTCATGAAATTGTGGAACAGGCCAGGGCTGGTGACACGTGAGACTTCTCTTGCCCCAAATTTCGTTGAACTAGTTAAATTGCAGTGACTTTGTTGCTTGTTAAAATATCAAGTCACATTTTGCCTCTTGCCTCTTGCAGGGTGATTTTTACAGGCACTGTAGTTGTCATACCTGACATAATGGCATTGGCATCTCCTGGGGAGAGGTCTGAGTGCCGTCGGGATGCTTCTCAGCGCAAGGGTTCTGCAGCTGGAAATGGAGGTGTGAGTGGCCTTAAAGCTCTGGGAGTCAGAGACCTCTCCTATCGTCTAGCTTTTATTGCCAACTCTGTTCAGGTTGGTTATTTGTGACTCTTTAAGGGTATATTCACGTGACTTGATGTTGATTTGGTAATTGATGTGATTTTTGAATGATTTATTTCAGATTTGTGATGGTAGAAGAGAAACAGACATAAGGAATAGAAAGAAGGATGCTGATGATGATGATCAACTGTTTACTGTAAGTTCATGCTGGTTTTGATTCTATATTGTCAGCTGTTGTGACTGGTGTTACTTCCATTATGAAACATGTTTAATATTCATGTTGATGTACAGAGCCTTAGATATCTTAGCATCGTGTGCTGTTTCCATTTGCTTTAATCAGTTTAAGCATTTTTAGGTTGATAGCTAATCCACCTGTCTTTCCCCAATATTTAGTCAATTCATGTTCAATACGTGAAACTGGTTGATTCTGTTCATTTGCTGTTCCTTTTTAGTGTCTGCTGCAGTTCTTGATCTGATCATTTTTCTCCACTGCACATACATAATGCTCTTGATTAGTTTTCATCATATATTTGAGAAAGGATAATTGGCCCTGTATTCATTTGGCTGGTTGATTTGACAGGCACAGGAACTAGATGAGATTCAACAAATGAGGAACACCTCAGATTTCTTCACCAAACTAGTTGAAAGCATTGCTCCCACTGTTTTTGGTCACGCAGATATAAAGAGAGCAATCCTTCTAATGCTTATGGGTGGTGTCCACAAATTCACTCATGAAGGCATCAACCTCAGAGGAGACATAAATGTTTGTGTTGTTGGAGATCCCAGCTGTGCAAAATCTCAATTTCTTAAGTACTCCCTTTTTTCATATGTCTGTTACTTTTTGTACTGGCTTATGAGAGTTGAATGGTGATGGATGTTAGTTTACCATTGCAGATATACTGCAGGCATAGTTCCAAGATCTGTGTACACATCCGGAAAATCATCATCTGCTGCTGGCTTGACTGCAACTGTTGCCAAAGAACCAGAAACTGGGGAATTTTGTATTGAGGTCAATAATCTCTATTGTCTAAAATTTTGTTGTACTCTCAATCAAGGCAGCTGGATTATTTCTAAGTTCCAAACTTTTTGCCAAGTCCTATAACTTGTTATCCGTGCTTTAGTGACACATACACATGTTTTAATGAGTTTAAAATATTAAAATCTGTATTAAATTCCATGCTTGTTTGGATAATAATTGTGTTGAATGTAACTAGCTTTTATTCTAAAGCAACAGAAGAGTTGCTTATATTTTATTTCCTTGGAAAGTGTGAAAACCCTGTCGAATATGGAATATGGTTTCAACGAGAAACCAAACAGACCACCTAGTTTGAGTTCAATTGAACTTGTGCAACTTTTCATCTCTATTACTAGAAATTGCTTTAGCTTGAAATTGCTACTAGGGGAAAAAATGAATCAAGAAATAATAGCATGTTACTTGCACACAGAACTAAGTTAGAGCATGTATCCCTCTTATTTCACATAAGTTAGAGCATGCTGCATTTATCTACCCATCTTGGATTTTGAATTCTGTATAGAGTAGGACAGAAACTATTTATGAAGTGAGAATTTTGCATTTAACAACTCATATATAGCGTATCATAGAAACGATTTACGAAACATCAATAGAAGATATTGTATGAGTGTTAAGTTGGACAGAAGAGGATTTCAATATGTTTGGGTGTAGCATAATTATCCAATTTGCATAAAATATATTCACATGTCTACTTGTCTTAAATGGTAAAAATTTTGTTTTTAGGCGGGTGCTCTGATGCTTGCGGACAATGGCATTTGCTGTATTGATGAATTTGATAAAATGGACGTCAAAGATCAGGTAAGTCGAATATTTTTTTACTTGGATTGAATCTGGTGATCATGGATTGGCAAGTATTTCATGCATGTCATATTTGATTGGATTGTAGGTTGCAATTCATGAGGCAATGGAACAGCAGACAATTAGTATCACAAAAGCTGGAATACAAGCAACACTTAATGCTCGCACTTCCGTTCTTGCTGCTGCCAATCCTTCTGGGGGACGCTATGATAAGTCCAAACCACTTAAGGTAAGATGTTTTGGTAGTTGGTTATGGATCACCTTGCCATTAAGTACAACGTGGCCTAATTCCTTTGTTTTTTCCCGTTTCTTTTTTCAGTACAATGTGGCTCTTCCACCAGCTATACTTTCAAGGTTTGATCTTGTATATGTTATGATTGATGACCCAGATGATATGACAGATTATCACATAGCTCATCATATTGTGAGAGTTCATCAAAAGCGTGAAAGTGCTCTTGCTCCTGCATTCACTACAGCAGAACTGAAGCGTTATATAGCTTATGCAAAGACTCTTAAACCAAAGGTTAATGATTTGATTATGTCTTTAGGATGGTCCTGAATGTAGATAATTTTTGGGCTTGTGCTTAGTTATCATTTAGCCTACTTAATGCAGCTCACATCAGAAGCCAGAAAACTACTGGTAGACTCTTACGTTGCTCTCCGAAGAGGTGATGCAAATCCTGGGAATAAGGTTGCATATCGTATGACAGTTAGGCAGTTGGAGGCATTAATAAGGCTGTCTGAGGCCATTGCACGGTGTCATTTGGAAAATCAGGTGCTTTAAGTTTAAGAGGCTTATTATCCTATCCACTGATTGTATATTTTCTATCTTTGGTCTAAAGAAGATTTGGTATCAGGTGCAACCTCGTGATGTTCGTCTAGCAGTGAAACTGCTGAAAACTTCCATAATAAGGTAAGCAAACATTTCTTACTCGCCTTTTTCAGTTTTTATTTTGGGGCCTAGCTTTTGGATGGCAATAATTGCATTTTGCTTTTCTCCTGCAGTGTGGAGTCCAGTGATATTGATCTGTCTGAGTTTCAAGAAGAAAACCGTAATGGCGGAGCAGGTGGTGGTAATGAAAATGATAACAATAGAGATGCTAACGATCAAGTGGGAAATGCTGCTGGAAATGATGGTAAAGTGCCACTAACCCGTTTTATCTTGAAATCATCTCTTGATTAAGGTTAGTTATGAACTGGTTTAATTGTCTAGCAGGAAATCCAGCAGATGGTGGTGATAGAAATGATAATAACACAGATGCTAATGATCAAGCGGCTCAGCAAGCTGCCCGAGATGATGGTAATGAGCTGCAAACACATTTTACCTTGAAATCATATCTTGATTAAGCTAAGGTTAGTTAAGGATTGGTTTAATTGTCTTGCAGGAAATGCAGCAGATGGACCTAACCCCCAAGGTATGAAACAAGCTGCTGGAACTGACAATGTGTCTTTTAACAGTCTAACTCGTTTACCTTGAGATTATCTAGAGTTCTTGATAAAGGAGTTTAATTATGCATCGGTTTAATTATCCTGCAGGAAATCAAGCAGATAGATCTATACCCCAAAAGAAAAAACTCATTATAAGTGATCAATATTTTCAGAAGGTTAAGGGGGCTCTTATAATGCGTCTTAGACAGCAGGAGGACGCCGCGGCTAGGGAAGGTAGTTACTCGAAACCATTGCTCCTTGTTAATTAACTTCTGATTACCAAAGAAGTTGAATGTTCAATGAATTAGGTTTTGGTTTAATGGACCTGACACCTGTATACTTTATCCATGTTCTGAAACTCTGAAGTTTGAATACCACCATTTGTCTGATGTACATAAAAATTTCTTCATGGTCTTTTTGCCAGGGATATCAAATTTGTCCAATGTTATCTATTATATTGAAAAGTGTTATTTTTGGGTTAATTAATTACAGGAAGTGGTTTGGCTGGAATGAAGCAAAGAGATTTGATTGAATGGTACGTGGACCAGCAAAAAGCCAATTACAATTCGCTAGAGGAGGCTTCAGCTGAAATTTCCAAAATCAAAGCTATTATTGAGGTATGCATGTGTTCTACTGCCTTCCAATAATTTAAAATAGTATCGATGGGCATGTTAAATACATGTTACTTTTGTTTTAATGCAGAGCTTAATTCGAAGAGAGGGTCATTTGATAGTGGTTGATGATGGTGGAGAAGGAGCAGGAGGCGCAAATAGAAATGACCGAATTTTAGCAGTGGCTCCTAATTATGTTATTGATTGACAGCTTAATGAATGGTGAAAGAAATTGGAAATCATTTCATTTACTATTCACAATTATTGCTGTGTCCCGATGGTTGACTTTGCTTTCAGCTGCAAATTGGTGCTGATCTCATGATTCTGTTTATAATGCTGCAAAACTGATGATTGCCCTTTTATAATTTATACTACATTTTTATCTAGAATTTAGATTAAAGAGTTTGATTACGTTCGCAAATTAGGCATGTACTATAGACTCTTATTTAGAGTTTCATTAACTAACTATTTTTTCTCCTCTGTTTGGTTGAATTGTTGTAGTAGTGAACAACATTTCACTCCATCCATTTTACTCTTTACTATAAAGAAAACATGTTTAGTTGGTGGGAAATGATAAGAATGTACATTTTTAACTGTTCATAAATCATTAAGTATGAGATCTAAATTAGTTCTAAAGTCAAGAAATTTATCAGTAACGTTGTAAATCAAATTACACTGTTGAGTATTTGATATAACTAATTTCATTCTTTACAAAGTTTTATTTGCCTAGGCCATTCTTAACAAGTTACATTATTATCATACCTAATTAATAATGGAGATTAGTATGTGTGAACTAATATTAATTTGTTGACAATTTAATAAGTGATTCGGTGGTACGTGAATGGCCTCAAAAGATGGGAGTAGTCTGTCTTTTAACCTGGACCTGAAGGGTACATGTAATGCTTCTTTGAAGCTCAAATCAGTTATTGGGTACCCCTTCTCATTTTCCTTCAACCTCAACCAATCTATATTTCATTCTATACACTTAACTTTACCTTCTCATCATCCTTCAAACCAACGGTGCTTAAACTTAAGACTTCAAAAATAAATAAATAAAATAAAAGCCTAAATCCTTCTAACACTCTAAATTACTATTTCACATTTTTAATATAGAGATAAAACAACTAACGCTTAAGTTTTAAGTTCAGCGATAAAAAATTAATTTTATGGAGTAAAAGGACCAAATTTATTAAAAATAAAACTCAAAATAATTATTATCTAACTTTTTTATCAAATATTTTTTCTAAAAAAAAATTACTTGAAGAACCTGTCACATGTATGGAACTTTTTGCTTCTTGATAACAAGTGTTATTACATAAGAAATTGGGTCCCTTGGTTTGGCAAGAGTTATATTTATCCAGAAAGAGAAGACGATAGGGAATATACCTTGAGGGTTTCTGGACCCTACAAATGACAGAAACCTTCAACTCCACTTCCGTTTCATTTCAGTTTTTAGTTTAAATTCGCGACCAAACTCTCACTTAAATCCTTTCTTTCGTGCCACACCCACCCACATCTTACTATTTTAAAAATAATAAATTATTTTCATTTTCATTATAATTTCTAATTTAAATTTTTTATTAGATTAAAATTCTTAAATATGACATGGTTATAGAAGAAAGAATCACAACATTTATTAGAGACTAAAACCTGACAGAGTAAATAAAAAAAATTTATGAAATTTAAAACAGTTGAAAAATTCAAAATTCAATTAACCCTTATTTTAATCTTTAATATACATAAATTTATTATAACTTTTATAATTTTAGTTAAGTCATATTAAAATAACAACGTCTGCGCTACAAAATCATGGACCAAATTCAATCTTTATTCTTTATTTTTCAATTTATCCACACACACCATAGTCTCTATGTGTTTTTCATGTTAGTTAACAATTCTAAACTCCAAAACGTCTAGTCCAATCTTGAATCAACAATGAACCTTCATTTCTATATTTGAAACAGGAAAAAGGAATTTGAACAGAAAAAATAGAAGTCATTGTGAGCGTGATTGCAGTACCACACCAGCTAAGCCATGTGCCAAGTTTCATTTGAGGAGCCAAATTAAACAGAAACGCATTTTTGTCCAGAACAATAAACAACGCAGATGATAAAGCCAAATTATGAGGTACAGATCAACATCAAACTTATTAAAATCCATCAAATTAATAAAATGCTACATTACATAAATACAAAATCAAAGGGACCCATCTATGATATTTGCCACCTATGGAATAAGATCATTGCCAACTGTCATTTCCCCCACAAAAAATTTGTTGCCTTTTATACCCATAATGTTCCCCACATAATTACCACCAACACCCTTGTTCATGAAGCATGTTAATCATATCTGTTAGACCTAACTCTTTTATAATACATGTGAAAATTTTCCATTTTACCCTTGCATAATCTTTGATGTTAACGTGTCAATCTGGTTGCATGGACCGACAAGTGGTGGCTATGAAGTAATTTGAGCAGCAAAGTTTGGCTGTCATGAATGGGCTTGCGGTCATGCACGTAATTAGGTTGGAATTTGAAGGGTTTTTTGTTTGGTTGTGACTTGGAAGTATGCATGTATCATCATTTTGTGTGTGTGTGTGTGTGCTGGATTGGTGAGTGTGTGCCTTCAGAGTTATAGATACTTATTAATTTATATATGTGTTAATTTGGTGACATAACAAGTGGCTGCTACGTTTGCATATTCAGTTAGACTTTGATATATAGTTTTGATTAGTTGAGGTTAAGGAAAGGAGAGAACAAACAGAAATTTGAAGGAAAAAAAATAACAACATGGGGTATTGGAAGTCTAAGGTTCTTCCCAAGATCAAGAAGGTCTTTGAGAAGAATAGTAAGAAAGCTGCTGCGGCTGAGGCCTTCAAGTCCTTTGATGAGTCCAAGGTTTGTTTGAGACTATTCTCATCTTATACAGTGATTTTAATGTGTTTGAACTTCTTTTTATGTTTCATAAATGAAACAGTTAATTAATTTGTGTGCAAGTCTTATATTATATATGTATATATGGTTTGTGTTTGGTTTTCAGGAAGAATACAACAAAACTTTTGAAGAAAAGAAAGCTGAACTTCAACCAAAAGTAGTTGAAATATATGAGGCTTCATCAACTGAAATCAAGGTGAGAAGGGAGAACACACAGTTATATACATATATACATATGTATATATACATGTATTTTTTTTATTTATAGATTTATAATAACTCATACATGTATGTATATACATGTTTTAAAATTTTTTTGTCACCTTTCAGAGTTTGGTTAAAGAACGCAATGAAACTGGATTGAAGAAGAACTCTACAGAAGTCAACAAGTTCTTAGAAGAGCTTGTTAAAATTGGTAAAGTATTTTTTAGCCGTTTTATTTGTTTATTAATTACCTGAAAAAGTTTCAACTATAGGATCTCTATTATTTTCATGAAGAATAATTGAACTGAGTGACCCTGAATTAAATTTCAGATTTCCCTGGGTCAAAGGCAGCATCTGAAGCATCTTCTAAGTTTGGACCAGCCTTGGCTTCAGGCTCAGTTTTCTTTGTTTTTGAGAAGATTTCCACTTTCATAGTTACAGAAGAGAAAGCTGAAGTTGAAGCCACTCCAGAAGAAACTAAAACAGAAGAAGCAACAACAACAACTAGTGTTGAAGAGAGAGAGATAGTGGTTGAAGAAGCGAAAAAGGAAGAGGAAAAACCAACAGTGACTGAAACAAGTGATGAGAAAAAGGAAGAAGAAAAAACAGAAGCAACTGAAACTGTTGCTAAAGAAGAAGAGAAACCAGCTGAAACAGCAGAACCACCAAAGCCTTAAAAATTTTCGTTATGAATATATATAGCAGCTATGTTATATATGTGTATTTGCTACATGAAGATGTTGCAAGATATACGTGTATTTTTAGTTTGCATATACTCATCAAAATTGTGACATACCATCATTCCCTTATTCTTTTATTCCTGTGTAATTGATTTTGTGTTGCTTCATATAGTTTGATTTTGTTGTTGGAGATTTGGTTATGAATATTGTGCATGTGAATTAATGTTCTGTCACAGTGAATCGTTTTGTAATGTTGATTCTCAATTTTCAATCAAAGAATTGTGACGTTGATATTTACTTTGCTTCATCAAATCCATTCCTACCTATCTTTGTTTCATTTATTACTTGTCAGTTTTCCATTATGGAAGTCTTGTTTGGCTGAATTTTATATTTATTTGTTGCTGTGTGGGTGGATTCATCCCTTTGTTATTCTATTTATTTATATACATATATACATATCACACAGTACTTATATGTATAAAAGACTGTTTTTAAAATTATTTTTCAAATGAAAATCTTTTTGACTATTTTTATGTAGTGTTTTTAAAGAATTTTTTAATTTTTTTTTTACTAATTTGATATATTATTCTATCTTTATTTTTAAATTTTATTACAATGTTTTTTTAAATAAATGATTAGTAGTTAAAAATAAATTTTGTATTACAATAAAATTTATTTATTATAAATATAAAAGATAATTTATATTTTTAAATATTACTATTGAAATGTTTGTTGCAATATGATATTTTATAATTAAATATATTTATTTATTATAGTATTGAGTCCTAAAAAATAAATAATTATTATTATCTGCAATACAACTATTAGCATGACTTTTCCCTGTAATTAATGATGGACAGATCCTTGCAAATTTGCAATGATTGACAGATCATTAGAATAGATGTGTGACCTGCAAAAATTAGAAAGTGGGGAGGTATTTAAAAATTCTATAAAAAAAATAAAAACAAAAAACAAAATAAAATTTAAAATCTAATTACTTAGAGAAAACAATTTTTGTTTTTACTTTTAATTAAAAAAATCATCTTAATTTATTTTTTCATGTTTTCAAAAATTGTATAAAAAAAGTACAAAAACAAAAATATTTTTCACTATTTTTTTGTTTTTAATTATGAACGTGTTTTTGGAATTTTTTGAAATATTTTTTGAAATTCAAGCAACTACAATTCAGTCTTATTTTTAGCTTATCATAAAACTTAAATGATCAAGTGGCAGATGCTTATTTAAAAAAGTCAAAGATAAGCCCATATCATATATATTAATTTCAGAACTTTAGTTTATATATTTTAATTGTGTTCTGATTATGAAAGGTTTTTAATTTTTAAATTAGTAATAGGTGTATGGTAAAAAAAAAAAAAAACTGTGAGTATCACACATTGTTTTTCTTTTCTAAATTTGATAATTTCATTTTGATGTGTGGCATGATTATATTGGACAAAAACAATGGAAAGTTAAATAATTTAATGTTCTCTGCATGCTAATAACTTCTACGAGTAGTAAAAACTTATTTAATGTAATTAAAAAAAGTACCAACAACTAATTTATACAAGTGATAATGGGACTTGTACTTCTTTCTGTCATCAAATTTTAATTAATTTATATATAAAATTAATTATATTAAAAAATAAATATTCACATTACACACACATATATATAGATACATATTTAATATTCAAAAAAAAATTTAAAGATATATATGCCTGTGAAATAAATAAAAGGAAATAGAAACTTACATTAGAAGAAAAATTAAATTAAAATAAGAAAGATAAAATGTTTGAAAAGGCTGAGAAATCGTTTGTGTGTTCAAAACAACAACAAAATTAAAAAACAATAAAATAAATAAAATGAAATGTAAGCATAGGTTGAAGAAAAGGACAACTAAAATAAGAAAAGATAAGAGATAAGATTATTGATGATTGATGATTAATGAAAAGGCAAATAAATACTTTTTGGTATGTCTTACGCAAACCTTTGACAAAATATATTAAAAGCATTGCTTACATTGAAAAGTGTATAATAACATTAGAGAATAATTATTTATTATTATGATAATAATAATTAAATTCTTTAGAAAAAGGGAATACAATTTAGAGTCAATATCATAATATATTAAAACTAATTTATTTATTTAAATATAATTACAATGTTATACATATGAGAAGTAAATTATGAGGAGTAAAGTGGAGTTTGAGTGGCTTTGGAATGGAGTTATATTTATATCTATATTTATACTTTTTATTAAAAAAAATCTCACAAAATTTATTATATTATGCAATTAATTAACATCTATATACTTTTAAATATTAAAATATATTTTTTAAATTGTATAAAAAACTTAATTAAATATCACAAGACCACAAGAGTCTTTTATATTATTTAAAAGTTGATTAAAATATCTAAAAAAAAATCTTTAAAAATCTCAATCTAGTACATTCTCTTATTCTTTATATTTTGCAAATAATTAACTTTCAACAATACATAATACACATAAATGTGCACATATAATTTTTTCTTTTGTTTTAAAAACTTTTCTATAAATAATTATCATTGACCAAGGTTGAAGCACAACACTACTGAACACCTAACAACGTTAGAAGCCTCAAAACCCAAACTCATTCACCAAAAGATGCATGACACTCTCAAGTAACCATCAATTTCATCCTCAAAGTATTATCCTCTCTTCTTCCTAACTAGTCCCAAAATAATTAAATTGTGAATAATTCACATTTGTAGTCTTTGAAAGTTTTAAAATTTTGTTATCATGAGTTCTTGGAATTAAGAAAATTTTAAATAAAATCATAAAAATTGTCTATCTGAACATTTTCAAACACTCAAGCCACACGTTGCATGTAACAATCGGGTCAACACCTGATTCAAATTTGCAATTCTAGAGAATTTTCTTCTCTTTTTTAAAAACCAACTTTACTAATTTATGAAGGCAACCAACAAGTTAATTTACTCGTAAATATATATTATTTCTTCTATTCATTTTTTACTCACAAATATATATATTTCTTCTATTAATTTTATTTTCTTTTTCTTCTTTTTTCTACACACATTTATATGCGTGTTGTCTACTAAATATTTAAAAAAAAATTAAAAAAATAGGGTATGTTTCGATATTTTACAATTAGTGAAGTGGAGCATAACAAAATGGAATAGAACAAAGTTCTACTGCTATTGTTTCGATATTTTATGATGGAACGAATAAAGTTCTCATTCTATTATGTGGGAATAGAACAAATGAAGTATAATCTTGCACTATTCCATTTCTTCAATCCAACATATCATAGTTTCGAGACCAAAGTGACACTACTTTAATAGAGGCCCGAGTAGAATAGATGAACATGCAATTTACTCTAAAACTACCCAACTAATTCCATAAGCATTCTATCACTTTAATCTTTAAATTGACGTATTTTAGTAAAGCTTTGACGAGTTTTTCAATAATTAGAAAACTAATTAACACGATTTCTATTACTTGTGAGACTATTTATGTAGTTTTTTTTTTTTTTTTTTTTTTTTTTACCTTAGCGATCATTTTCTTAGACACAAAATCATGAGTCTAACACAACTCCACCTACCTGGTATTGTTCAGAGAATTTTTAAGGATTATGGTTCGGCAAAACCAAGGTTGGTCGTGAAGAGTTTCATGATTGCATCTGGCTTTTAACTAGTTCAGAAGGTGAGTTGTTAGGAGAAGGATTCAACTGCTATGAAAAGGTTTAGGATTTGGAAAAATGTCGTATGAATTTCAGAGAAATTTATAACTATGGTCATGGTAATAATGTCTGGATTTGTCAGATTTAACCAATTTTCACTAGTCTTGTGTAAATTTTAACCTTTTTAACTTGATTTTCTTAAGTTTTAAAAATTCTATTTTAGCATAAAAGTAATACAAATAGGATGTAATGTAAGGAATTTAATAATGTTTAGATGAACTTTAAGGTAATATAATATAATGGTTAAATAAATTTGAATTTTAATGTCATTTGGATAAACTTTTAAGAAATGGAATGTAATTACAAATGAAATAGAATGTAATATTTAAACGAGTTTAGAGTTTAATATTAATAAGATAAACTTGACGACATGAAGTGTAATTTACTTTAGCATCTATTTTCAAGTGACTAAGAATATTTTGATCAAAAAATAATTAATGCAAGTAGTTTGGTCAACCAAATCTGCTTAAAATTGCAATGGCTTTATCAATCAAAAGCTTGTCAGGAAGGTCAATTGAATAAAAAGCTCTGGTAAAATATTGCAACTATGACTCCATGTTACCCGTAACTAGCTAGTTTGAGCGAGGGAAGAAACCGTGGCTAAAATATTTTGGCCCCAATCCTCTATTTCAAAAATCTACTATTACAAATTAGATCAGAATTTAAACTTCTTTTTAGGCTTTTTCAGTACTGCACATCCAGAGTCTTCAGCATTCTGCAGCAAAATGAAACTAGTTACATGTATTGTAAGAGTCTGTAGGAAAATAACCATTCACATTAACAAGTAGTGACCTTTCGCTTTTTGTTTTCCTTTTTCTTTTTCTTCTTTTTCTCCTTCTTTTTCTTCTTTTTCTTGCATTCCTTTACCTCAGATTCATTCTGTTCTTCTTCATCAGAATCCTATCAAGATCAGAAACAAACTGAGAAAGTGAAAAAGGCAGATATCTCAACAACCATTCAGATACGAATAACAGAAGAAGCAAATTACCTTAGAATCAGAGTCACCAAACGAGTCCACATGCCGAACATTTCTTTTCGAATTAGAAGTACCACCTAAAGTTGTAGGAAATCATAAAAGATAACACTGAGTACACAATTTCAATTACAGACACGAGATAAAGAAACTGAAAATCAATATCCAACAGAAAGGCATATATCTAACAGCAGCAATGAAATTTGAATTTCCCATATCACGAATACAAATTGATAATCAGATAATGGATCTAGTACACAAGTTTAATTTTAATAGATTACAGCAATGACTGGAGGATACTGGATATACATTTCCACTCAATTAACACTCATTATTTTTCTCTATTTCCATTTTCTTATCATATCACTAATCACACTTCCACTTCTCTTTCTTTCTCTCATTAGGTGTCAAATAACTTCTTAGTGTCCAAAGATCATTTTCTTAAAACTTGTACACTATATTATCGGGCTTTGCGAACTTCACAGTCAATTGAAATACGCAGCCAACCAGTCAACTCACTTCTAGAAGGTACATTTTTACATCTGGTTATCTACGCAGTTGTCTACAAAACAATTTTCCTATATTATCAGCTAATTAGAAATCACCGTAAATATAACTTCTAAAACAATGAGTCTAATAGCTACCCACAGAGAGTATTAAAACTGTTTTACCCGTCAACTGATCACACTTCATGATTGGTATGACTTTTAAGAAATTTTTGTGGAAGTCAGTAAGTATAATATACACGCCATTTTGTGATTAGATGACTGGTATGAAAACCTTCAATATGCAAGTGCATTCAAATTAAATTCTACTCAAAGGGTCTTAATTTTACAAGAGAAGAGGGAGAGAGAGATTACATGTGTTACTTGCACAGACAGTTTCTTTGGCATTATTAACAGCGAGTTCAAGGAGATCAGGGTTAATAGACGCTAATCCATTTGGTTCCTTCAGCTTTCTCTCTAGAAACTTCGCCAAAGCCGCTGCTTTATTCGTCGCTAAAGGTCCACCAGGATGAGCCAACCTGTCATAAAAATCCACCAATCGAAAATTCAAGTCAGACCCACTAAAATTGAAGGTGTGAGAAATGAAACAGCGAATTCAAAATCAAAAATTGAATCATGGGGTTACAGCAATGAAGTGTAAAATTAAAGGGGGGGGGGGGGGAACCCTAAAAAGAGGAAGAAGCGAATGCACCTTGGTTTGGAATTTGAAGGGCGAGGAAGAGGGGCGAATTTGCTTCCACGAAGTGCGCGTCTTTCATCTTCTGTAAGAGATTCAATCTCTTTCACCATTTCGATTTTTGAGGCAAATTTTCCCTCTTTAAAATCGCATTTAAACCTTCTTTCTACTTCAAGTTCAATTTAATTTATTGAACAAAGAAAGAAGGAGAGAGAAGAAGACTTGTTTGGGAAACCCACTTGTAATATTTTTTTAAAATATTTAGTTATTACACTTTTAAAAAGGCATATAATTTATTTTTTTATAATGATACATATATAGTTTTTCGTCGTCAACCTTTACACCTTACACACTAAATAAATAAAAAATTATGATTAATGAAACTTCTCAAAATAATTATGCATCATCGTATCGTAAAATTTTTAATTTAGAAAATTTTTAAGAGAAATTATCACGGAAATTACACTTTCCATAATTGTAAAAATTTATTAAGATGATGTTGAAGCAAGCAGTATAATGTGTAATTCCCAAGTCTCAACTATTTTAAATAGTTGTCTCTCAACAGTAAGAAAAATAAAAGAGGTATGATTATTTTCCATGTAATTAAAAATATTTAATATTACAATATTTTGTCTCATTTCCTATTTTTTAGATCATTATAAAATATTTCAAAATTATTACTTAATTTCCAAACTTCAAATATTTATATAAAAGTTTTCACCACTTGTATAGAATGTGCAATAGTAACAAAGTAAAATCAAACTAATCGTTTTATAATTATTTATTAAAAGAATAAATATAGGAAATTTTTTTAAATCGAGAAAACTTTAATATTTTTAAAATGAATACATCATACGAATATGACTTATTTACCAACTTTTTTAAAATAGTAAACTAGATTTTTAGATATATATCTATTTTTCAATCATCAAGTTCTTCATAATTATAATGCACACTAAGATTATTATGGTTAAACAAATTAGCAAGAATGTGCGGTAATAATCCAATGGTAAATATTTAAAATTTTGATTACTCAGTCCGTGAATCAATTGGTGTAAAATTAAAACGGACTTGAAATATTCAATGCTATGTAAATTTTGTAAAATGACTTGTATATAACAATAACTAAAATTTAGGAGCATGACTAAAACAAGGGTTTAGTATTGTTTTCATGTCAACTATTTATATTTCCAAATTAATTACTTTAATTTTATATTTCATCATAGACCTAACTTATTCATATTACTTTTATTTTATTACATTAAAAAAATTATTTCAAATCTCTATGATAATTGTAATGATTCTTCATGTAGGATACATTTGTAAACTCGTCCAAACTCCATTGGTGGAAGTGAGACATTTTGACTTTGATAAACTTGCTTCTGAGTGTATAGTAATATCAAAGTGTGTAATGTAATGGCCTTGGAGTATCATTATCATGTACCATTATCCTTTGCAACTGAAGAGAGTTGCTTAAACAGAGACAAACCCCACCAAGGGATAAGCATCGATCACTGATGCAAACAATTGTTGCTTATAGTAAGCAATTGTTTATAGTTTCTGACTTTTTGTTCATATCAGCAGCTCCTCTAATGATACAACTTCATATGTAACGGTTCCTTATTGATAAACTACTACTACTACCCCGGCTAAAGTTGTTCTTAAGAAGGTAAAAAATCAAAGCCTGAGGATTATTAATCAACAAATATAAAACAACAGTATCTCAACCTTCATCCTCATTTTTTTTTTTTCCTTCAAACTTGATATCTTCACAGCATGGAATGATTTTACAGATGTTGTTGTGCTCCCCCACCTTGCTGGTATCTATGTCAGGAGCACAATACACTGATTTGAAGATAATAAGAATGGGGAGAGATGAATAAATTTGGGGCAATCAAATACTCCGAATTTACAGGCCTCTTTCTCAGCCTAAAATCTTAAAAAGAGGCAATAAAGCAAGAGGCCAATCCAATTGTAGGTATTACAATAAAATGAGATAAAATCACTGTGTAAAAGGCACCTTCAATGGCTTGAAATTGGTGGTTAAATTGTATGTAATATATGCTCAAGAGTCATAACCACTGCACATACCATTTTACCTCTCCATTCACCGATCCAAGCTAACCAACGAGGAAGAACTTGAATATGTCGCTCAACGAAACAATGCCTTCTACACGTTTGCTGCCAGCTTCCACTATGACAAGCCGCCTGACACCTGACTCCGGCATTGAACAGAACAAAACTTTCAGACCAACAATCTTCAAAATGAAATCAATGCACATCAGGATAAACTGAAATTTAGTCTAGTGTCTGAATCTAGTGTTTTTTTTTTTGGTTAAGTTTTTAGTCCCTCAAAGTTCTAAGGTTTCAAATTTTAGCCCCTAATAAATTTTTTCCCAACTTGTAGTTCTTTGTTTATTTTTGTCAGCATTTTTAGTCTATGACGTTAAATTAAAACTGTAAGTGCTGATGTAGTCACACAAAAAGGGGCTACGTGACACAAGTCAACATTTACCAGTTAATTCAATGTCAAGAAATAAAACTATTGACGGAAATAAATGAGGAACTAAATTTTATAAAAAAAATTTACTAGAGAATAAAATTCAAAACCCTAGAAAGTTGAGGGATTAAAGACTTAATTAACTTTTTTTTTTTGTTAACTTTCACTGTGGATGCCATTACAAACTGATAGTTACAAACTTAGCTCCCTCCAAGTATGGTACAATACATTAAATGCGAAGTCAATAATCTATATAATAATTGGGGATATAAAAACTACTATTTTCAGTATGGCAAGGAAAACCATCACACAAAATGCGAGATAGCCAAGGTCAACACAGGAAATTGGAATCACGTTGTGAAGCATGGCACCCAGAAACAACAAAAATACAGTATATCATACTTAATGAAATTTTGTGGGTGCAAGTCCACAAAATAAGATATTGCTTTCTATCAATATTATTAGAAGATACAGATGAATGTTGACAAGAACTGAAAGCTAACCCTGGAAATCTGAAAGAAAAATAAAAACGTAACCTCCGAATGAACAGTCAATTGATTGCATAGAAAATGAAAGTGAAAACTCATGCTTCATCAGAAAGGGAAAACAAGCGCACCTGGATTTGCCAAGCGTTCCATCACTTTTTGCAGAGAATCAGAACGCAAACACATCTGACATCTTTGACTTCTAATCTCATAGGGACTATATGCGTCCTGGCCCAACTGCAAAGCCTGAACAACAAAGCATGTAAAAGATAATAAGGACACAAGAAAACAGTAAAAAAAAAGTCCACATTTACTTTTGACATAAAGAGTAGAATGCCTCAACTTGGCATCAACAACATTAATATTGGAAGAAAAATAATAATTGAACTCTGCATCATCCTTAATAGTAATATTACTTAAGAATCTATTTATTCAAGATTTGTTCAACCGTCAATAATGAAGAAAAATAAACATATGTTCAAATGCTAATATGTTATTCAAGATATGAGAGTAAACTACTTTAGGAATAAAGGATATTATATATTTAAAGTTTTTAACAAGACCAAACCCCTAAATCAAAGTAATCTAGTTGACCCTGTGCTATATGATACAAAGTACCGAGCAAACATGATTTTGTAAAAGATGATTTATTATAGGAAGGGCGCTTAAGAAATCTACTAATTCTTAAGATCACCCTCCAGTGTCCCCTATGCTAGTAGACCCGGCGAACTTTAGGAAGGAAGACATGAAATAAGAACATAATTGTATTATTTTAATTTTCAAAACATAACTGTCAGCATCAGTTTATAGGTATGCATGAGAAAAAAAAAAACGAACTTGCCTGATGAACAGTCATTTCATCAAGATTAATATGTGTATAAGCTCTGTTCTTTGCCAAAGCTGTTATGTCACTGTCAATAAAGAAGACCAGGGTGGAAGTCAGATTACGTAATCCATTGAATCAAATGAAGTGCTAGGACAATACAATGCTTGAACCATAGAGTGAGACTTTATTGTATTTCAAACAAAGCATCATGGAGTATAATAATAAGGATATAAAACACAACAGACCTCCGACAATATATATCCAGTAATGAGTCGTTATCATCAACTATTGGTATTGAACTTACTTGGGCTGCAAAAGCAAAGGGAAAAAGGTTACGGAAGTAAAAATTAAGCTCTTGCTCAAAGCAAATATTTCTTTTGCATTTTAATGCTTGAATAAAAAAAATGGTATCACCCCAAAAAATTTATGTTCTATTATGATGATTAATCATACATCAAAACTCTTCTCATAGTGAGAGACAGTGCTCTCTATCATCAGCCTAATACCTCAGAAGTATAATAGGATACCAATTTCTTCATTCTTTCTCTGTTGCTTTTCTTTTTGATACACTATGTTCAAGGTCAGACAAAAAGTTCACACCTTGAACTAATAAATTTAGGGCTGAAGCAAGAGAAGCTGTTGGTTTCAACATTGCTAGAGGTCGCCGATTTGATTCCCCAATTTTGGGCACCCATGTGCCCACAGGTATTCCACAGATTGGAAGTTGAAGTACAGGCAAGGAACTAGAGCAGTGCCTAAAATACCTACAAATGCCTGAAAAATCAATTTGGTAAGGATCAAGCATACTTAATAACATTAATAAAGAAAACTACCAAGAAAGCTTACATTTAAGTATTCCTGAAAGTGAAGCAAGGTGTAGTAACTGAGGAAATGAAGCATCTTCAGAAGATGAATGTATAATAGGAACTGTTGAAACCTCCTTTTGCAAGATCTTAACGGCAATATCTTTCAGATTATCATATGGTCCTGCCTGTATCATAAAAGAAAAATACAAGAGGAAAGGATGTCAAACATATTGAACTAATAGTACTACGGTGTGCAATCCAATAGACTGGGACAGGTACCTTCAATTAAAGCATACAAAGAAATTTGGTAAAACCATTCAATCTTTTCATCATAGGAAACACATACAAATCAAGACCAAGATAGGTTTACAGGAAGATTACAAAGGCACACATTTTACTGGGTGGATTCAGGCAGGCCCAACTAGCCTAGCCCATTTTGCCGCCTCCACTACAAACCAAAATGGCACCACAGCAGTGGCAGCCACAAAACATGAAATGCCTAGAAGCAGGAGACGAATGGCAGCGGCCATCAAAACTGCCCCACTATTCCATTATGGCGGTGCCATAACCACCATTTAACAACTATGTTGTGAATTCTTTTTCGTTCATTTAGGTTTGTTGCAGACACTATTCTACATCTAACCTCTTTAACCTGTTACCCAAAGGGAGAATTAACAGAAAAAAATCCACAGCAATAATTAACTCAAGTTGCTCATTATACACCAGGATACAAGTGCCTCATTATATATTACACATTTATATTCATATATATTTTACAAAACATAATCTGCAAGTAATTAAAAAAAAAGAAATGAGCCTTATGACATACTAAAGCCGTAAAAATAACATACATGGATAAAAAGTCTTGAAAATGCTGCTCCATGTCCATTATTCTGTCTATTTAGGTACGACTTTCCTTCTTTCCAAGCAGATATGGTATGCGTTTCAAGCTCCTCCTCTGTCAGATTGGACCCATGATTCCCCAGCTGAAAATAGGACAATAAAAAGTTTCAACAAGCATTGCAAAATACACAGGCATGCACACACAAATGAACTTTAAGGTAGCCATGTAAAAATTGAAGAATAACTGCAAGTGATGCACAATAGTTGCAAAAGAACCAAAGCTACATATTCTACAAATCATCAACAGTAATAAGTTAAAAAACATTTTTTTTTTAATTCTTACAGAAAATACAAAAGA
The DNA here is from genome assembly GCA_026586105.1 of Hylodesmum podocarpum. NCBI lineage: Eukaryota > Viridiplantae > Streptophyta > Magnoliopsida > Fabales > Fabaceae > Hylodesmum > Hylodesmum podocarpum. The sequence continues at coordinate 601,301 of JALJEV010000493.1, read as the reverse complement.
AAAAGAAAATTGATTGCATTCAATCATTAAGTAACTCTTTTTCACACAATATATTCAATGCCCTCTCCATTATCTAGTATAAAAAACCCAGCAGAATAGCTCCTCATAAGTTGGGGGGAAAAGGTCGGATATAGCAAAATGGAGGAAGTTGAAGCTCATTAAAATTTAAAAACACTCTCTTAAGCTAGGATAAGGCAGTGTTTGGCTAGGCCTTACTTTTTCAGTTTCTCATCTCCTTAAAAGTAGAAGCTCCTCCAATTAGCTTTTGTGAAAACCCTGTTTATAGGTTTTCCTTCACACACACACACATATATATATATGAAATAAAAAATAAATAAATAAATAAAAAAAAAAAAAACTATCTTTATCTTTCAGAGCTTCTCCAAGAATGTGTTTGCCTTGACTCTGGATGTGGAGTTTGAACTCTGGCTCCTTCTGGTGTATTTTCTAGTAACCTAGCTCACTTCCCAAATAGCCAGAGATTCCTCCTTGATAAATCCTTCAAAAGTCCAAAGCTCCCTCCCAAACACCAAACTTGTTGATGAATTTGATGGAAAAGAAGCCTATTGGTGGCTGATTAATGTGGGGCAGTATTTTTCGGCAATGGGAATAAATGGGGAAGAGAAGATGCGGAGAATTGGGGAGGCTTTGCAAGCACGTGCATTCATTTGGTGGTATTTGTGGAAAGGGGACCATCCAAGTGCATCATGGTGGGAATTCTTGAAGGCTGTTATCAAAGATTTTCACCCGGAATTTGACCCAGATATACCAGGATGGGTCCAAGATGAGGAACAAGATATATAGGAGCCAAGAAATAGCTGTGAAGATGAAGATGGGAAAGCAGAAAGTAAGAACTACCAAGGGGAAGAAAAAACAAACCATGGTGAGCTAGATTTCTGAAACTGGTAAAGAGAAAAGACCAAGAACTGGGAAAACTTAAAATCTTGGAGAATAGCAAAATTGTAAGTCTTGAAATCAAGATAAAGAATGATGGAAAGTTAAAGCTTATGGCATTTCAAGATAAAGAATCAGAATCATGGGAAAAGTTCAGGGTGAAAGAAAAGGAGGGAAAAGCTGTCCTTGTACCCATTAGTCACGTGAGTTTTGTGGAAGAATTGGAAAAGCACACATGGAAATGGTGGTTACGCCTAGGAGAAGCCTGTGCAGGAAAGAGAAGAAAGAAATGTCTGAGTTGAAACTACACAATCAAAAGAGTAAAGAGAAAATTGGAATTCTGGAAAAGAAAGTTATTTCTTTTCCAAACCACTAAGTCCAGCCCAAAACAATAAAGTGGGAGGCACCGAAGCAAACTGGAAATCACAACAATTGAGTTGTTTCCTGTCCTGATGAATCAAATCCAGCAAAATAAAGCAGAGGACCTTGGTAATCATCACCTAATATCACATGTAGTAGTCCAGTTGGTGCAAGAGCCATGGAATCTCCTCAGTAAAACTGCAGATGCTTGGATGCTCTTTCTCATGGCAAAAGATACCACAGAAAACAGAGTAATAAAGAAGAATGGGTGCATTCACGTCTTTGTATTTGACCCAGGAGGATAGGAAGCTACTTTTGAACTGCAAGGTGAAATGGGCTTAGTCATCATGCTTCTACATACTCTTCACCTTGAGAACAAGGTAAATGTTTAGGGGGAGGTATTGATATATACTCACTGGTAGTAGTTGGTTGTATGTTATTAATGGAGTTAGTTAATCAGGTTAGTTATATTAGTGAGTTAGTTGGGGTCGGGACAATTACAGAAATAAGGCATGTTGCCTATAAATAAGAGGTGAAGAGAAGTGAGAGGGGATATGATCATTTGAATGAAATTGGAGCCTTTGGGCATTGGGAGGTGCAGACCCTTGAATTTCTGCAAGTTAGGAACCGTATTGGAGGAGAAATCCCTCATTCTTTCCAATAACATACCAGGTTCCTATCAGAAACCTACTTTCTACTGGAACAATATCTTTTGGGATTTCAAGGAGAGGATGAAGAGTCCTCATATTTTAAAACAATTTCTGCTGCTTCACAACAAAGATGTTGATCGCACAAGGAGGCTGCCAAACATTTATGGCAGTGTGCAAGTTACACAATTCTTTGATGAAGATTATTGGAGCCTAATACACACACTTTCAACAAGTTTCCATGCCATTAAATATCCTTTTTGGACAAGATTGTGTTTTAAATTCTCTCTGGTGTTCAGCTCAATGTTAAAATGCTCTCCATGTCTGATTTGCAGAGATTGAGCAGGCCTGTAGCACATTTAATTTTCTCTTATTTCTTATTTTCTTCCTTTTGTATTCAGAAAACTTGCCAATACAAAGAAATAATGATCATAAATTTATGATAACTCTATCAAAATTAATACAAAATATAAACCAAATACCTCTCTTAAAATTAAAATAAAATCCAAAGCACTAAGAACACCAACAAATTGCCCCTTGCAGAAGTCCCAAAGAGGAGCCATGAAAATTCCCTGTAAATTATCCAGATCAGAAAAATTGAATATGCAAATTTCTAATCAGCAATTGCTATTCACACTAAAATTAAGAAAGCCAATGCATATGAAGGAATAAAGAAAAGACTTAAAATCATTGTCAAGGCAAAGCTTCTAAAATAACTTGTCAAATGCCATCGAATAATTCAAAAAGCATGAGTCCTTTCAATATATGTTAAAATGGCACCAATTCAACATGTTCAGCAAAATTACTCAATATATGCTAAAAAAGGACTCTGAAAACTTTCATTTCATTAGAGAGAAAAAAAAGTAGCTACCTGCTCATGCAGTACATGAAATGCCTGTTTGACTGGTAGGTCAACATCCAAAGCAACAACCTGTGGACAGGAGTCACTAAATTAGTAATTTTATAATTCAGGTTTGAGGTTTATAATTAGATCTAATGTAGGCAAATCATAATGTCCAAAATAAAGGGTCAAGGTAAAACTTCCAAACCTTGCCTGACTCAGGAAGTAATTCATAAGCTGTGTGTGAAGACATAAATGCAGAAATACGCTGACGGGAGATCTGTACATCAGCATCTGATATTCTTGGCAGCACCTCACCCAATGTACCATCTGTCAACCGGACCTGCTTTTAAAGGAACAACATAATATACTTAAAGTCTCAACAAATACAATGTCTTAAGCAAATAAACAAGATGCAATTTCATACATGAGCAAAAATCATAGTATAAGATGCAACAGAACAAACATGTGCAACAAGATATGCAAGTTACCAGGTTTATGAGTCATAACAAATAAAGAATCAGAAAGATTATATTCAATTTCATTCCAGAGAGAATAGTCAATAGACCTACATAGATCAATATTGTTGGGTGGAAGGCCTTAAAACCTAAAATGAGTCGCAAAACATTCTCTGTGGATGATTCAGAGCATAGTATTGACCTTATTTTTTGAAATCTCATTCACAAGTACAACATAGCAAGAAGCCAGAGGGCAGACATGTCACAAAACACAAATGTCAAGGTATGACTAACTCTCACCATTCGGCGAAAAGCCTCATTATCCACATCCATGCTATTTCCAGAAGCAACTTCTGGAGTTAAAACAGGCATGTAGTTAGGATCAGCAGCCATGAAGACAGTGTTGACTATCCCATATTCTCCAGGTACATAAGGTTGATGTTCATCATGCCGCCATTCTCCATCAACAAAAAACTTGTACTGCATTCAAATAACTTCATAATAAGTATCCATCAACCAAGAATTAAGGCCAAACATTTTCCAATAACAGCATCTTTTCAAATCCACTAGTGCATATCATAATCAGATACTCAAAACCTCAAACGTGAGCAACCTATCACAACCTCAAATTCAGATAACAAACATTGATAAGAGTGAAATAACATTTAAAAAAAAAAAAAAAAAACCATCATGCAACAGGAACAAGCATTTCAACCATATCCCAATACACTTCCATATCAACGTCATATTAAAACATGAAATCTATATTTCCATTATACAGCAGTAATATAAAGTCCAGTCAGTAATGTTAATAACTTACTATTACCCTGACAAGCTAAAGAAACACTTTTCTACCAAAACATCTCCAAATAACAGCCAATACAAATTACCAAATCCACAAAAACATTGAACACAACGCACGCACGATTAAGTCAGTAAAAACAATCACAAACTAACCTGATGGTAACCAGGGGGCAAGTTGTAAATAACTTGAAACACGGTTGGGCATCCTTCCACTGGCGACATTGGTAGAAGCTCAGACCACCTTTCAGACAAAATTTACATCAAAGACAGAGATAAGCAAACAAAACTAAACTAAAACATTCAAGCAAAAATATGAAGATGTTCATGCAACAATAAACAAAACATGCACCGTGTAAAAGAACCACTGAGAAAAACACTCCTTCCTCCATATGGCCACACAAAACGCATGGGAATTAGCACTGACCCTGACCCTGCCCCACCACCCGCGTCCCTTGTAGAATCCATGCTCTGACCCAACATTCAACCTCAAACTGAGTGCTATTCCGAAAATACCCTCCAAAAACCACACTTCATCGCAGCTTCCCCACCTCTCACGTTGCGAATTCAAGCAAATGCCACGCCAATTCAACGCACTACGAAGCCCAGAATAGAAAGAACAACAAAAATTCCACCCCCAAATCAAAAAACCACTGGTAAAAAAGAAAAAGCTCAGATTTTGACGCTCGATTCGACCGGAAAATCAAAAGGAGAAAGTGCCCATTTCTCACTGCAACAGAACCAACGAAGAAACTGAAGCGGGTACGGAAATGAAAACACTCCCAATTAAATTTGCACGCAACAAAGCATTGACTAGTAAACCCTAACCCTAAATTCAAAAAACCTACCAAAATTTCAACCTGAGAGAACCGCGAATTTGAAAAAAAATCTGAGAAAACCAAAGCAGAGAGAGTCTCAGAGGGAAACAGAAAAATTCGAAACCCTATTGAAACATCGGAAGAAGAAACAAGTTGAGAAAACCGAGAGATTTATCCCTGAAGGGGAAAAACAAAAGAAAAACAATTAAAATAACACAGAAATTTAAATTAAAAAAAAAAAAAAAAAAAAAATTGGAATAGGGTCAATGAATTATTTCTGCGAAGATGCGAATTGCTAAAGCGAAAAAATTGTGACCGAGTTTGTGAACTGTAAAAAGCATCACATTGAAGTGTGCACGTGTGGCACTGTTATTTGATTTGATTTCATGAAACTTTTTTTTTCTTAAAAATCAAAATTTTCGGATTTTAAAGGTAACATTTTTTTTGTATTTGTTTTCAGCCTTTGTCTTCTCTTTTCTGTACCTTTGACAAGTGCCTGTGACACTCAGTTTCAATTATTCATTTCATTTTATCTAAAAAAATGTTTTTACTTTACATAAAGAAATACATTTTAAAAAAAGATCTGTGATAAAATTTTATGTTAGTAAAGATAAACACAATTTGCTGTGTTTGTTTAAACTTTGAATTAACCCTACATAACAATCCAAAGTTCAAAGATTAGTCTTTTAAAAATTATTTAAAATAATTTATGAAAACTGTTACAACTTTATTAGTTGTTTATGTTTAAAAAAAAATTAAATAATTTTAAAAAAATATCATTTTAGCTTGTGTATTAAATAAGGAAAAGAAGAATGAAATGTAAAATAAATTAATATAAGTAAAAGATTCTTAAAAATAAATAATCAATTTATATTTTTTTTAATTTTATCACACATGCCAGAGAATTTTAAGCATTCACCCAGAACATATTGCATAATTGATTATGGTTATATAACATAAGTATTTCAAAAACAAGCCCTTAACTATTTGCACTCTCCTTTTTCTTAGTTTAACTCTTTCTTCCTTTTTATTTAACAGATTCCTTTCCCTTCTTTAAAAATAATTAATTATTTAAATAAAATAAATAATTATAACAATATAAAAATAGATAATAATATTAATAACAAAGAAAATAAAAAAATTAATGGTATAAGGGTAAATTAATAAATTTACATTATAATTTACTTCTCTCTTTCAAACTAAACAATTATTTTTATTTTATTTCTCTTCTATTTCTATTTTATCAAACAATTTTTATTTCTATTATTTTTTTCTTCTATTATCTACTCTCTCTTTTTTCTGTCTATTTCCTTCACCTCCACCAAACACAACCTAGAGTTCATCATGTTTAGATGTTTTAATAACTTTATTCTATATTTGGATTGCAATTACAAATAATATGTTCTAAGATAAATTTAATAAATAAAAAAAATACAAAAAATAAGGATTTATCTCTTGATAAAATTATTTTTATGTTAAATATGCTTTTGCAACATATATAAATTTCACAAGGGAAGGGGAATCATGGCCTCTTCATTAACTTTTAGAGTATATATATATATATATATATATATATATAAATAAGTTATCAACACAATGTATTAATATTTTTTGAAATAAACGTGAAGCATCATACTAAATTTTCAAGTTTTTTTCTTTTAAATTTTAAATACTACATGTTACACTCATAAAAATGTTCATAACTCTAATGACCAATGCTTTTTTAAAATTATTTAAATATTTTGCTTCCCTTTTTTACTCAATGTTTTTTCTGTACATATCAAAGGTATTTTCGTAAGAAATAATTATATTTTAAACAACAAATTTTTCCTTTAACATGTCTAATACATGCTAGAAATTCGAATTTAAAATAATTTCATTTCAATTGATTCATACGCTTACTGGTCTACACAAAAACAATATTTACAATTGTTTTAATCTCTTTAAAATGTAGGTTTTAAAAAAAATAATTAAATACATACATTTGACATGACATGAGATATAGGTAATGCGTGTGAATCACAAAAATAAGTTTTTATTCCATAAATATAATATTGTCTTTTTAATATTAAAATAAATAACTCAATAATTTATTCCCTTTATTTTAAAAATATCACTACTATTTTATCATCTTTAATTTATCACTTTAAATTAATAAATAATAAATGATAGTTTAATTAATATTGTAGTGGGAGTTACAACAAACACACACAAAATATTTTCATTACATTTACTATCAATTATTTTTATTTCAAACAGAAAATATTGAGATTAATCTTTAAAATTATGGATGGGTTTCTTTTTTAGATAAATCAGCTATCATTTTTATCTCTGAAAGTAAGTAGGTATAATTTAATCCTTTTTAAATTAAAAATAATAAAAATAATTTTTGAAAATGTAATATATATATATATATATATATATATATATAATTTCAATTCCTAAAAGATGTTTACCTCAATTTTAATTTATGAATTATATCATTAATTGTGATTTTAGACCTTGAATTAACCACTTGCCTCCAATAAATAATTTAATTTAAGAATTAAAATTACAATAAATATCTTTTAAAGCAAAATTAAATTTTTAGAAATTATTATACTATTTTTCATCTCTTAAAAATTAAATTACCCATACTATAAACTTTTAAATACATGATTTACTAGTATCACTAGTTAAAAATGGTTTTTTTAACTTTGTGAATCTTTATTTAATATCGATAACAAAAAATACAACCTACTTTTTGTTAATCTATTTTTTATTATTATTTTAAGCTTTTAAAATAAAAAACAAAAATTAATATTTTTTACCCTTTTAAGGATGGAAATTTTAAAAAATATACTCTCTAAAAAAAGGTTTTTATACTCTTTATGGAAAAAAATATGTGAAAAGATATAATTTTTATTTTTACTTCACATAAAATGAAAAAAGAATCAAAAGTATATTAAGAAGGTTTTCTTTTATCAAATGACTTGAAAGATTTTACTTTATAGACATGGAAAAAGTAAAATTAAAATGAATATGTATTTTAGAAAATATCAATCTGAAAATTAAAAATAATTGTTTGATAGTAAAGACAGTATCTATCATTTCATTAAAAATCAGGTCATGTACATGTTTCAAATAAACTTTATCTTTATAACTAAATATTTTATTAAAAAATGCTTTCATTTTAGCGTGATTTTTATGATTTATGATTAGAATTTATTACTAATGATAATTCAAATTATTATATACTTTCTTTTTTATATATGAAGGAAACACAAATTTTATTATAGAATATTAGCACACAACACATTGTACTTTTAGGCCAAAATGAAAGAAAAGAAAATCAAAACATGTATATGAAAAGAAAAAAGTTGAGAAATTAAAAATTAAAACAAATAAAAATAAAAATTAAAGATTAAGTTTGGGAGAGAGAACTAGCATCTTTCCAATCAAGAAATATTTTTCTTCAACCATTAATTCATTTCAATTTTGGATGAAATTATTTTCTTTCTTTTTCCTCCGTTTCTTTTTAATATTATCATCTTCCACTCATTTTTTTCTATCACCTTGACTTCTTTCAATTTATGAATTTGCGCCATTTATCAAATAATATAGTAAATAATAAAGTTTGACTTCATTTGTAAAAGCCGTGCCATGCATAATGGTTGTATAATTGAGGATTTAAATTTAGTATTGCAAACATTAAATTAATTAATTAACAATAATAAAAAATAAAAAAACTTTATAAGAAAGTAACAATAAAATAGTGAGAGAAAATGAACATGATTTCAATTCTATCATCCAATGTATAATGTTATAATTTAAAAGCACACTTCAAAAGCTAATCGCCAGAGGCAAAAATAAAAGACTTGAAAGACAAATGATATAAGGAATCCTCCATGTGTTAATAAGTTGTTTGGGATTAAAGAAGGATAAGTGTGCACCAATTAGAACCTCCTACAAGATGTTTAAGATGCTTCAATTTCACCTAACCAAATAAAAACTCACTTAAATGAATATGATATAGATTTAGTTTAGCCTAAGTTAAGGTTGATAGTGATTTTAGCTCACCTAGCTAAGTAAATTTTTGCTTGAATTAATTCTCCAGTTAGAACTTCAGTTTTGCACAATTTTTTTAGTATAATAATGAAATCGTTAGTTGCTTAGGCAAATTTAAGCACATAGCTAATTAAGTCTTAGTAGGAATATAGCTCATAAATATACATCTTTTGAACCTTGTAATTAACTTTTGATGGGATAGAAATTAAGTATTAAACATTGAGAATGTTTCTCTTCAATTTTTGGCTAAACCATTTTTAGTCTTATAATTGGAGGGTGATTTCTCAGTAACTTATCGTATTCCTAAGATTTGTGCATTTTTATTCAACTTATTTATTCGTTTTCTACTTATCCTCCTTTTCTTTGTATGGAAACTCCAATGACAGAGTTTTAAGGTTTTTAATTCCAGAACAAATTTAATTCAATGATCTATGACTTTTGGATATTATTACTAACTAAGTTTCATTTCAAATCCCAACAATTTGTCTCCTCCTTTCTTAACCTTTCCATATATTGCATATGTTTCCTCTTGTTTAGTCATCTTCAACAATTTCCTTCCACCTCAACTTTTTTCCTTTCACTAAAATCAACATTATGACTTCATCAATACTTATTTGTAACTTTATCCTTTTTTAAAACTAACTTTTTTAAATGACTTTTGAAATTTATCAACCTAAATTTACAAACTCGTGTGTTTTTTTAAGATACCTTTTGGCAATGTTAATTCTATAACTATCTAACACCAACGTTATAATATTCTTTAGTAGTTGTCTTTTAATAGTCGAGGATCTCAATTCCTTATTACATTGTGGAATATCTTATCTTTATTCAACTTAATCCTTTTCTATTTTGAAGATACAAGAGATTATTAAGATCAACCTAGTTAGTAATTTATATTTATTAAAATGAGATTCACACCATCTTATATGTCTTGTGTACATTGATTAGTGGCGAAGTATAATAAATTGGCAAATCAATTGTTTATATTCAACCTACATTATTCTATTTAGCTCATTTATATCGGGTCTCACAATTAGAAACAATATAAAAAACACATGCGAGGAAATAAATAACACAAAAATTACATTCTGAGCGTAATTAAAGAAACTCTCGTAGTCTAAAGTAACAATGGAACTAAAAAGTTATATTTTAAAAAGATAGAAAAGAGAGAAAGGTATATAGTTTAAAACATTAGAGAAAATTCCAATTTTATTAATATACATAGAGACAGAAGGCCGAATTTGTTGACGCAACATACTCTAAGTTTTCAATGTGTCTCGAAGAAAGTATCATATAAACAAACAAAGAAAAACATTATTGTCAAAGATAATTTTAATGAAAAAAATATCTAAATGAAAAAGGATTGAAAAAAAAAGAAGAAAGGAAACACAATTCACCTCTTCATGATGGTGACGATGATGACATATCTATACTAAAGAAGAAAACAATAATCATAATAGTTATTAGAAATAATGACATTATTCAACCAGTAAAACAATCTTTTCCTCTAAAAATATAGTTGAAGTAACTCTATAACAAACAAAATATTAATAAAATTTTGTGCTACTTTAAGATTATAAAAAGAAATACAAAAATAATAGATAAGATTTTGTCATTAACTTTTGCATTTACAATGCCAAATCCATGAAAAATAGTAATTTGTCACTTGAAAAATTCGAAACCACTCATCTCTTGAAGACATTAATACAATAGAGAAAGGTGTTTTTTGCTTTAAAGAATAAGATATAACCTAAAGACCAATAACTTACACCATAATCTTCCAAGTCTCTTTGTCCATATACACATCATTAACACGGTTGAATTTGTTAGGCATGCATGGGAAAAAAAATCAACCTCAGGTAGACATTCTAAGAAATTTCACACATCTCTACTAACACCAACACACATTATATATAAAGGTTCAACAGCTAAATGTCTAGTAACCTAACTTCAACTGGATGTTGAATTCAAAATTCAAATTTTGTCTTTGTTAATACAAGTATAAGCACTTATATCTAGAGTTGATTTCTTTTTCAAATCCTTATTTTGCATAGTAAAAATAAATACAAAGATTCCTTTAAAATTTTATATTTTGGTGAAGTATTAAACCTTAACCTTAACCACACACTTAAGCCTCACAATTTCTCTAAAGCTTGAATGTCAACTGGTATAAACAACCAATTTTTACTTTGTTTTTCAAACAACTTTACTTCACTACCAACTGCAATACGTAGCCAACCAGCCAATTCATTCACAGAATATATATATATATTTTTCTTTCTTCACATTTTATACACATATATATTTCTTTCTTTTCACACTTTATAACTGATTGTCTGTGTATTACAGTTATCTACCAAATATTTTTCTTTTTCCCAATGTTATTAGCGTTACACAATATAAGCCCTTTTTGGTTTGCAATAATTCCATAGTGTTACTAAAGTTTTTTCGTTTGGTCATACAGACTCAGAATGAAGCAAGTTAAAGGTTATTATTTTTTTGGGCTCCTTTTATTATTTCTTTCAACACCATATAATAGTTTGTTTATATTTTGAATATTATATCTCTTTACTTCCTTAATTGACTGAAAGTTTGGATTTTCAATTTTATGAGAAATTTTGAGAAGCTACCACTTGAAAAATGTTCCATCTGTCTTACCTTTTATTGATTATTGTATTGATGATTTAGAACCTCTTCTACTTACTATAACTTAATAGCATGAAAAGTCAAATGTGCAACTATATGGACCATCGTATTGTCATTTTTCTTAATGAAAGATCAAACATTATAATGATCAAGGTATGCAAGTAAGCTGTGATAGTCATCTAACAATCTATTTACATAAATTCTTCTGCAATTCCTTCATTTTTCCAACATTGAAGCAATAATTGATAAAATGTTTTGTGGACAATATTTTGAAATTATAAGGCAGCAATAAACTAAACAACTATATAAAAGCAAAAACCTAAGCAATATTATTTGATGGGATAACAATTTGAATGATGTAAGTAATTTATTCAACTAATGAATTTTCATATAAAATTTTAAACCATATATATATATATATATTATGAAAATTGAGTTTCAATTATTTTTATTCTTTACAAACATCCAAGTTTTCATAAAAGGCTAAGACACTAGAGTTGATTATAAAGACAAGACTATTATTGACTTGTCAAATGATTTAACAGAACACATCACAAGTAAAAAAAATTACTTTGTCGATGATTTTGATATAATAAATCTTAGCACTACAAGACTTATTAAGTCAGATACATTGAAATTTAGAAAAATAAATAAATTTGTTGTTAGCTATTTGTTAGATCTAAAATGACTCAACTTCTAAATTTAATAATAGTAAACAAAGTATAAGATTCTATGATTATATTCTAAACTAATAATATTTTGTGTTGTAAAAGATCCTAAACAATTTGTCCTATAATGTCAATTATGACTTGGTATTTAACAAGTTTGTTTGTCAAGTAAAATAAATAGTCAAAGTGATGATCATAACACAACAAATTTTGGCATTATAAAATTTATTAATTATTAACCAATATAAGGAAAAATAATTAATCTATTTGTTAGATCTAAGACAATTTAATTTATAATTTTAATGATAATAAAACAAAGTAATATAACATCTATGTACGTATACTAAGATCATGCTCCAAAAATTTTGACTTACTTAAAGTATGGAGATAATAGTTAACAAAGTTCAAACTACTATACATACATATACTAAAAGAGAATATAAGTAACATCTTAGCTTATTTTATGTAATAATAGACAAAACTTTTACCTCAATATTTATTATCACCCAATGTTCAAAAATTCCAAGAACGAGAAAAATTGTCCAATGTACTTTAATAAATTATACTCTAAAAATCTTTGAAATATTACAAAAGATTATAAATAGTTGAAAAAAAAAACATTAACACAACATTTGTTGAGTTTTACTAATTTTAATAACGCGTGCACCTTATTTCTTCTAAAATTGTAAGCTGTAAAAGTCTTCGTTATTTATGTAATACCCAATATTATGTAATTTGTGAATTTATTAGTCTGTCTAGAAAATCTAATTTAAATAATAAAATTTCATGAAATGAATTGAAAGTGATTTTTTTTTTTTTTTTTTTTGTAGATTTTAATGAAAAATTCAATGAAACTTAGACTGTATGTGAAATAGATTGTGTTGAATTATTCTATGTAATTGTAAGCAGAAAATCTATTTTAACTAGTTATTAATTCTTAATAATTGGTTATTCTTAGTGTATCATTAACACATTGTCTGAGTGTGATGTGAACCTTTCAATGAATTGATTAAATAAATTCTTACACATTTTAAATAAATTTTTTCTTTTTCCAAATCAATAAATTGTACAGTCAAATAATTTTTTATCACTGTGAAAAATTATTCATTTTGTGATCTATTATTTTATTCTTCTAGATGATGTAAATGTAACAAATGTATCATTTGACTACAATAATAATTGTTCATTATCTTACTTTGTTTTCGTTTTGTTTGTTATGAAAAGGAATGGATGATGGTACTTTCTTTCTTTTATGGTTAAAGCATATGTGTGAAAACATCTTTTATTGTTATTGGAAATCGTAGTAGCCAATATTTTCTAACAAGATTGGTATTAAATTATAATATAAAGAAATGTTATTGCAATAGTAACTGAATATTTTTGAAATTTAAAATATTTGCTAACAAAAACAATGATGACACCTTCTTTTATGGTTAAAGCATAGGTGTGAAAACATCTTTTTGTTATTGTTGGAAATTGTGATAGCCAATCTTTTCTAACAAGATTGATATTGAGAGCAATAACGTAAAGAAATGTTATTTCAATAGTAACTGACTTTTTTGGAATTTACAATATTTGCTAATAAAAACAATTATAACATCTCATTTTATGGTTAAAGTCACCTTATTTTATGGTTAAAGTAAATGTGTAAACAACTTTTGTTGTGTATGGAAATTATATTGACAAGTGTCATTAATATTAGGTAATTACATATAAATGAATATTCATTATAATAATAACTGATTGTTTGTAAAAAAACTCAAAAATAGATAAGAACAACTTCTAATGGAAAGGTAAAATATGCATCTTCACCCTAAATGTATTTAAAATAGCTTATTACTAGTTTTTTTACCATATACACAACATCTAGTAATATTTATTATTTGGTGGAGAATTAGACTCTCATTTCTCCACTTTCTCAATTAGACAAATTCAACAATTTTTTTTTATCTTTTCCAATTTGATAATACATTTCACATGCTATATATGTGACTAGTAAAAAAACTTGTCTCACTTTTTGTTCTTCTTTTTATCCTAATACTATTTGATGATATATGTTTACCTATGCAAAGATACACTACCTTTGTATGATTCAAATTCATCCCCACTTTAACCCTTGAACAATATTCCTAGCATGCATAAATAAGTTATAGTATAAACTATTACTAATTTTTTTAAATATTATTTAAATTTAATTTATAGATAAGAATGAAAGGTAGATTAAAATTGATAAATGATCATAAATACATATAAATATAAATTAGAAATAAAAGAAAAGTAATTTAAGATAGTCAAATATATTTAAGAAATACCTCATTGAGAAATTGGAAAACTTTCACTTTCTTATTTCATAATATATAAATAAATTCATTCTCTCATTTATTGATATACATAGAAATAAACAAATCATAAAGTAAGATATCTCATTTGTTAATTAAAAGTTAATGGTTGGTATTTTATTATATTGGTAATTTGTGAACATACGTATTGTTTTTATCATCAACGGTTTAAAATATGTTTAAAGTAAAAAAAATAATATATATTAAAAAAATAAAAATAATGAAAGTACATTTATTAAATAATAAAAATTCAGACACCAAAGCCCAGGCTTTTTTCTTCTGTTGTGCACACACAAAAAACAAGATTGTGAGAGCGAAGTGAAAGATTTGGAATCCGTTTTGAACTCGCCGTCAAAACTCGTTCCAGTAGTCACTGATCGGTGTCGCCGATCTCCACCGCTTATTCTAATTCATCAGATTGTGTGGTTGAAGAGGAGAATTTAAAAATTTTAATAAAGTAATGGTTTTTATTCTGGTTTATATGCTCCTCCATCAATGAAGGGTTGTTCCATGGCATGATCACTGTGCAAATAATCTGTTTTCCCTTCTGGGTTTTTGAGGGTTTCACTCTTGCTTTTTTGGGTTGGTGTTTATTTTTAATTTTTTGATTTTTCAATATTTGGGTTATTTTTTGGGGGGTATTTTTTTTTTTTTTTTTTTTTGTGTTTATTGACATCCTTGTATTTGAGGGTTTGATTGAAGTGATGCTGGACTTCAGGGAAGGTTTCAGTGTGAAAAGATTGATTTTTGGGTTTTGGGGTCTGGCCTAAGGCTAGAAAGTTTTGGTGGGTGGTGGAGATGAAGGAGAATACTGAACTTGAGGAAGGAGAAGCTTGCTATTCTAAGGATGATAATGAAGCCACTGTTGACATTGAATCTTACTGTTACATTGTAAGGACTTACTTGAACCCAGTTTGAAATTTTCCCATTTGAATTTGCTTGGTTTATGGTGGTTTGGATGATCAATGGAATTTGTATAAGTAAATAAATATCAATGTATTTGGTTCTTGTGGGGGGAGGGGGGAGGGGAATATGGAGTGAAAGAGTTGTAGAATTTCTCATAATTAAACTTCTGTCTGAAGGGGCTAAATCAGTTTGATACAATCTGAGCACAACTATTGGCTATTTGGTTTCATGATCATACCTACATTGTTTGTTAATGGCAAAGAAACTCAGTATTAATGAAGTGAATCAGAAACATAATAGCGTGTCTTGAGTTTCTTGTGTGCTGACAGGCACAATGAATCTATCTATCCTTGAAAACTGCTTACAGATAGTACAAATTGATTTTGTTTGCCTGATGATACCGTAGATGTGACTTCTGCCATGTTGTGAGTGACAAACATAGTTTACTATTTTTACCAAGTAACACCACACTCATCATCAAAAGACAGTTATTAGGCAGTAGGAATCAGATTTTTTTTTGCTACACCATTTATTCTTTCCTGTGCAAAAAATGGTCTTGATGCTAGTTAAGCTTGTAGATGCTTATTAGATTGTTGATGCTATGTTAATGTGAATTTTTCATTTGTGGTCTGAGAGGTTAGTTACCTACAAATCAAATAATTGAATTAATGACAATTCTTAAATTCTTGTTGATCTTTATGATGCCTTATACAAAGTTCATATTCATGGTGATTGTTGTTGATTAGTAACATTTGCTTTTAATGTCCTTTGGTAAATTTTGTCACAAACATGAAAGGACTAATATGTTGTTTCCTGAAGGATGAGAGAGTTGAAAATATTCTCGGTGATCTTCAAAAGGACTTCGAAGGTGGCATGTGTGCTGAGAATTTGGGTAAGTGGAATAATAAAAGTTGATGCTTGTACTGATAAATGAAAGAGCTGTCTTTCCGTGAAGTGATGTTATCAGATATGAATAATATTTTTCAGGTCCAAAATTTGGTGGCTACGGTACCTTTTTACAAACTTATGAGCGCTCTTCTTGTGTTCGGTCTGATCCAAGGACTTCGCAAAAAAACCACAGCTCACCAAAGTCTAATATCAATCCCCATGCGGAGGTATAAGCTTATAGCAATAATTTTATTTGTTTGTTTTACTATTTGATAGGAAGTTAATATATGCTTCCAGCATATTTCAGTGATTGAGTACAGTCAGTTATATTGTTATACAGGCTGTGTCTCGTTACACAAAAGTGCCTTCAAGTGTGCATCCTTCAGCAAGGCTTGAAAATGCTTCCCATAGTTCACCTTCTTCACGTGATTTAAGAGCAGCTTCAGTAAATGATTCAGTGAAGAAAGAACAAGGAATTTCTTCCAGTGATATGGCTGAGAGGCGCACCTGGAAAGATGATGCTTCAAAAAAGACAGGAAATTCAACTGATCAAAGGACACTGAAGTTTCGAATTAAAATGAACTCTAATATCTTAGAACAAAAGAAAGCAGAAATTTATAGTGGCCTTGGGCTGGATATGTCTCCCTCTTCCTCATCAGGGAACAGCCCTATGGAAAGTGAAGGCATGGCACCAGTATCTCATGAGAATGCTGAAGATTCTCCAACTGGCATCATTCAGGTAGAGCACCTTTTCTATTTATATACTGTTTAATTCCATTAGAAAGATTGAAGTATTTACTTCTAATTTTATTGTATAGGTTATGACTTTGCTTCCTATCCATGGGGGTGCTCTATTATCACCTCTACCCGAAAGTTTGCTCTGCTTGACAAAAAATGGAAAAGATGGAAGATTTTTGTCGTCTCTTAACAGTCATCAAGATACTTGTTCCATGTCTACCGATGAATCAGATTCTGTTGCGGAGGATGGACATTTGAAGAAAAGCACAGTGAGAAGAGTGAGACAAAGTGAAAAGCAGTTGGAATTGAAGCATATGAATGACTTCCTTTCTGAGAAGGATACGACATTGCATGCAAAGAAAAGATTAGGAAATAGAACACCAGATCACCTCTCTAATGAATTGAAATGGACATCTCTGTCAAGTTCAATTTGTGATGCTGCTGAAACCGCTGAAGTCACTGCTAAAGCTTCTGAAGTATCCAAGGAGGTTAATGAGAATGGGGTGCAAGGTAGAACAGTTTCTGTTGAACCGTTGAAGGAGGAGTCATTGGAGTCAATATCTGGTCAGGATTTTGATAGGACTGAAAAGCAAAATGCACAAAATGGTTATATGAAAAATGCTTTAGAGCATAAGCTGAAAAATTCTCACAAGGATAATTCTATGGACCCTAAGTATAATAACACATGCGATACACCAATGATTTCCAATAAGGCTGATCGTGATGCAGTAAAACGTAAGGTGGATCATATGCATGAGACCCATCAGAAGGTAAACGCTGTGTCAGGGTGGAAGAATAAGTCAAAAGGTGATCAGAGTCCTGGAAAAGCTGAGGCCGTTGCAAGAAGAGATAGCTTTGGTGGTACTAATAATGCAATGGTAATTGATAAAGGGAGCACTGGCTTTGACAATACTTTTAGAAAAAAAATGAATAAGTCAAAGTCACTGAAGGACACCAGGTCCTGTGATAGTAACAGGGATTCATTGAAAGAAAAAAAATCTGAATGGAAAGTTGACAGTCTTGCTGGTAATGGTGCTATAAAAAATGCAAACATCAGTAATGGAAAACAGAGTGCATTTGGGACTAAAGTAAAGGAAAGACCGTGTGGCCATAAAGTTGTCAAGCAGTTGCCAGATGGGCCATGCATTAAAGATACTTCAGCTTCACTTCCTGTTTCTGCAAACAACCTTGCTCCTGAGACAATTTCATCAGCCGTGGCACCACAACATTTTATTGAAAATTGGGTAGCTTGTGACAGTTGCCATAAATGGAGGCTATTACCTTATGGTACAATGCCAGAGCATCTTCCAGAGAAATGGTTGTGCAGCATGCTAAATTGGCTGTAAGTTTGATTGTTCATTTTGGTTCGTATTATGCATGACCATATTATGCTGGGTATATGCTAGTTTGATTGTATTATAAGCAATAATTAAGGACTATCATGAATGATAAACAAATCATTTTTCATTTTTTAAATTTCTGCATATGTGCATTTGTGCTTTTTGTATTAACGCCTTTTCATTTTTTGCTGAATTTGTTGTTAGGCCTGGGATGAATTCTTGTGATATCAGTGAGGATGAGACAACAAAAGCACTTCATGACCTATATCAAATGCCAATTTCTGAGGGCCTAAATAACATGCAAATACATGGCACTGAAGCTGCAATTGGAGTGAGCTCTGCTGATACTTTGCAATATGGCCTGAATCACAAAATTTCCAGTTCTGATATGTTGTCTGGTCGAGGAAAGAAGCATATTGTTAAGGAAAAGACTCTGCCAGGAATTAATAATGACGTGCCTCAGTTCTCAAATTCTGCCAAGACCAATGTTCAAGTATCTGCAAGTAGAAGCTTGAATGTGATACATCAGCATTCTGGTGACTTAAACCAAATGAAGAAGTTGAGTTCTTCTAAACATCTTAGCAAGCTTGACAACATGATAGAAGAAAAACACGTGGCTAAAGATAAAGAGAAGCAATTATATGGAGGTACTCATTCATTTTAGAGTTGATATATTGTTATTTCAGGTTTATTTCTGTGAATTAGCAATTATAGATACTCTTAATTAAAAATGTCAATGTTATTTTCACTCTTGGGCAGGTGACAGAAAGCTGGTTAAATTGAAACGTAAGATGGATGCTGATCAATATAAATCTGGAAATCCTAAGAAATCAAAAACTGAACATGTTTGCTATGCTGATAAACAACTGAATCCTGGCCTGGGCCATGAGAAGGTGGCTCTAAATTCAGGAAATGGTTTGCCAACAAAAGCTAGTGGGAAGGGTGCGAGGAAGTATGATGAGTATGGTTTATCTGAGGATGTACAGGATCGATTACCAGTCAATGTAAAGAAAGAGGGAGATCAAGCTCAGGTCTCATCTGGTGGTGGGTCCATGGATGTGAAAAATGGTAGTAAAAGTGATAGCTTAATGAAGAAAAGGAAATTGAAGGACCGGTTGAATGATGAAAAGCCTAACAACTCATACTCCTTGCATGGTGAAAAGCAGTATGGTGAAGAGAGCAATGCAAATGAATTTAGGAAGGAAAAGAAATACAGAATTATGAATGAAGAGAGAAAATCAGTAACTGAAGGAGATGATAAATTAAGTAAAGGTGGGATGAGGCAAGCTTGCTTGCCAGGTGGTAGGGACCAGATGTCTGGTGGGACAGAAGTAAGATTTAGGAAAAATATTGATCAATTGGGCAAGGATTTTGGCTCTGGATCGTTTTCAATGGCAGCAACTTCAAGCTCTTCTAAAGTTTCAGGGTCTCATAAAGCTAAAACCAACTTTGAAGATGTGAGAGGTTCACCTGTTGAATCTGTTACCTCGTCACCTTTGAGGGCCTCAAACTTGGGTAAGAAAAAATTGGCAGTAGGAGACACTTCAGTGAAAGATGATGCTACAAAAGGCCGCCTCTCTTCAATAGATTCCAGGAGGAGTGTGGATAGTAGGGAGGGAAAGCTATCAGTAAAATTGAAGGGGGGTAGAATTTTGAATGACTTGCATCCCGCATCTCAAAAATTATCTTCAATAGAGTACCTGGACGAGGATGGTAAAGACAGAGCCTGTGTCTTAGGTATAAAAGCTTCCGAACTGGAGAATAATCATTTGCTTGAAGGTGGTGTTCATGTTGAACCTTGCTATCGTGCTAATCATATATGTCCTGAGGAGAACGTAAACAAGGATAACCAGGCCAGTGAACTTTTTCGGCTGAAATCTGGCAAGGTTACATCTTTGCACAGCAAGGAGAAGGAAAGAAAGTCTGGTTCTCATATGGGTACAGATAAGATGAAGATCTCAGTTTCAGACACTGGTTATTCGAAAGAAAGTGGGAGGTATGATTCAGCAGTTGATCCTAGCAATCATGCATATGGCACTCAGACAAAAAATGATGCTAAATATACTTCTCAGAAGTCAAAAACAGAAATTGACAGCATTAGTCAGAAAGGTGCTTTAAGACATGGGCCAAATGAAACTGCTAAGAAAACTGAGCTAAAACAAAGGGGCTTTGCCAATCCAGTTCCGAAGATGGATGCTCAATGTAGCACTGATAGAAAAACTAAATCCCAGCAAAATCTGACTCGTGATTTTGAGGAAGAAAACAAAGCTAATCATGTAAGCAAAGAATCAAGAGTTGGGAAATCTAAAGTTCTCTCATCTGCAGTGGATGAGGTGAAAAAGGAAACATTGAATGTGGGTTCTCGAACTGTAGCTCAATATCAAAAGGGAGGCATGTCTAGTGAGCATCCTGTTCCTGTTTCTGGCAATGGTAATTTGGCCAAGTCAACGAGAAAATATGCTGATGCTAGTAACAATGCTGGAGTTAATTATACTTCTAGAAATTTTGCGCCTGATCAGCAACTCACTATGTCAAGTCCTCCAAGAACAAATTCTAACCAAACTGCTGTTGACACCCTGGAGGAAGCCGCTAAACTAAAGGTTAGAGCAGATAACTACAAGGTTAGTTGATCATTTCAAGATTTTGCTTATTATATTTGGTTGGGACCAGAATGTTTTTTCTTCTAATTGATGGAGTAAATACTGTTTGTTTTATAGAACTCTAGGTTTGACTTTGAAAGCAATGAGACTTACTTTCAAGCTGGTTTGAAGTTTCTGCATGGAGCATCTCTTTTAGAAAATTGTCACAATGAGAGTAGCAAGCATGGGGAAATGAGTCAAATGCAATATTCTGCCACTGCAGCCAAACTTTTCAAGTAAGTAAAAATTTCAGAGGCTCTAAGTAAATTTATTATTTAAGGTCTTAGACTTTTTACCTTTATTCAGCTATTGGTTGAAGTATGTTTTGAGGGGAAAAATAGGTTTGAGAACATGCAGCTTGGTGTCTTTATAATGACGATGATGCCTTTTAATTTGGAAATATATGGCTTTTGATTTCATTTTAATTGTAATGCTTTTAATAAAGTCAAACTAGACATTAGTATAAAAATTGTTCCATTAAATGACAATTAGAAGTTTGTTGCATTTTTGTCTTTCTCTTGGGCTATGCATGTTAGCTGGCCTTTAATCATTCAATGCCATGAAATGTTTTCAGATACTGTGCCCATGAATATGAAACTCGCCAAGAGATGGCTGCTGCTGCTTTGGCATATAAATGCATGGAGGTGGCGTACATGAGAGTGGTTTACTGTAAAAATTCCAGTACTAACAGAGATCGACATGAGTTGCAAGCAACTCTTCAAATGGTTTCTCAAGGTATTGGAACATAGTTTTCATACGAGTGTTTATGTCTTCAGGCTTGTCAGGTATTGTTGTATTTAGATTTTGCAATCTTCATACTCGCATACTTCGTCCACCAATGTATAAACAAAATTAGTGAACGTTACCTCTACACATTGTGAAAAGGGTAAAGCTAAATGGTAATGCACGAATTAGTTCATTTATATTCTAAAAGGCTCAAACTGATTTTGTCCAAAAAAATTTTGAAAACTTATGTTATATTCTAAAAGGCTAAAACTGATTTAGCTCATGTCAATGCAATGAATTAGTTCATTTATATCCAAAGGGGTCGATTTCAGTGCAATGAACTAGTGTGTTGGATTTGGGATAGTTGGTTCATGACATGGTATTAGGTCCTCTTTGACTAATGGTCAAAAGATTGACTCTTAAGGCTTCCCATTTTCTATTAAAATGTGAATTCCAGCAAAAATTAAAATGGGTCCATGCAGGCTTCAACCCCACCTCCAAAGGGCTCTTACGCCAAGGGGGTGTGTTAAATATAAAACCACTCATGATCTTTCATCTAACTGCTTAAGCTTTAAAGATGGTTTGGTTTATGATGTGATGGACAGCATCCAGTCCAGATAGTTTGATAGCTTTGTCTGTAATATTAGTTATCTAATGGGTGAATGCATGCCTTATCACCTGATTCAAGTCAATGATGTACTACTGCTTTTTTACTCTATTGTTTAGGTGAATCTCCTTCATCTTCTGCATCCGATGTTGATAACCTTAACAATCAGGCAGCATTGGATAAGGCTGCTTTGCCTAAGGGTACTAATACTCATGTTGCTACCAACCAAGTCTTATCTGCTCGAACTCGCCCAAATTTACTAAGGCTTCTTGATTTTGTAAGTTTTAATTGTTGATAAACCTTATATTTTATTTGGAAGTTTATCTTAGAATGTTAATGTTGAAGTTACCAAGGGATTGTTGTTGGGGGATCTAAGGCTTATTGGTAGGAAATAATATTGGAAATGTGGTTCTGTCTTTTGACAGCATGTTTTAGAGAAATCAGGATCAATGTTAGCCACTTTTGCCATACAAGAGAAGTTCAGATTTCAATACATAGACAGTTTTCAATTGCATATTGGAGTGATTCTGTTATGTAACAAACATGCTTTGTTGTCACACGGGCAATTGTCACTGACTCACTACAAACTTTTTAATGCAATCCGAGCTTTAGATTTTGGTGTATAGGTGATGGTAAAATTTCAAGGTTATAGTATTCTTGTTCCTGCACCCTAATAACAAGCTGTTAGCTTATATGGTTATTGAGTTTCATTGTTGGCTAGGCACAAGATACCAAATCTTAAGGATTTATTATGTGTGTTCACAATTTTTTTAATGGAAATTGTGTAAAAGATTTTGTGATTTTTGCAGACTCAGGACATAAATTTTGCAATGGAAGCTTCTATAAAATGTCAGAAAGCTTTTGCAGCGGTTATTGCGATCATGGAAGAAGCACAAAATAAGGACTGTATAGCTTCTATTAGGAGCGTTATTGATTTCAGCTTCCAGGATGTAGATGAGTTTGTACATTTGGTTTGGACTGCAGCAAAAGCCATAAGTCGTGCCGGTCTTGGTGGTGCTAGAGATTAACTTGATCTTGTATATAATTTATTGTTTTGGTTTTTCTTCTCTACTGAGATGGCATTGTGAAAAAAGAAGAGGCTAAAAGATATCTACCAAGACTAGCACATAGAAACCTGCCAAGACGCAGGTTGAAGGCGATCTGTTACCCTTGTGTACATTTGTACAAAAATGTGATTGATTAGAAAATTTTGTAACTCATTTTCAATTAAGGTTTTCCTTAATGTGGATAGGGGTACAACACACCCTTAAATTTTATGGGTTAGAGAGAGGTAAAGAAGGGATTCCTGGCTGTGAAGTGATGCCGGATATCATATTAATATTAGTTCAGTGCTACATTCTTTGCTCCACTTATCTGGAGCCCCGGGAACAAAAATATTAGAGTTTGCAAATGTTAGGGAACCATTTTTGAGGGCTTTGAATACTGATATAGTTATAATAGGTCAATTGTTTACTAACAATCCTTTTATGTTATCATATCAAAGTTTTGAATGAATAGAAATCCTTGGAGAAACTTTCCATTTGTGTGTGTTTTGTTTTCAAGCAATGGTAAGCTTCTGATACTTTCCTTTATGTTCAAGTGATTATCATCTTCTTCCATATATGTTATGTAAAGGTGTTGTTGGTATCTTTGCATAGCATCTTGTGAAGATATATTAGCCAGTAGTGAGCTATCATGCATTCATGCTCGACGTTAGCTAGATTTTCATATTTAGTTGTTTTGAGAATTTATTTCATTTAGTGTTGATTCATGTTAGTGGAAAGTACACAGTATCATTGGATCATATGTTGGTACATACTGAAAATTTTGATTTTAACACCTATTCTGAGAAGTAAAAATTCTTTAGATAAAATGACAACACATGATTGAATGATAGTTTAAAAGAGTGGATGAAAATTATGCTTTTTATATTATCCCTTTATTTTTGGTAAGGATGATTTAATCTGAAATTCGTTAATGCTGTCTCAAGTTAAGCTGAGTAATTTGTTTTGTTCTTTTATCATGTTGAAAATTCCTCTCCTATTCAAGTTTTTGTGGTTTATGTTGTATATTGGTATTCAATAGTCAATCTTCTTTTGAGAACTTTTCTCTAGCATACCACGGTTAATTATGTGGATGAATTTTTTACAAGTATATATTGAAGACAAAAAATTGAGTTTACAAAATATTTAATCTGTAAATATTTAAGTGGATAAATTGATTTTAACTCATTAAAGTTTGATTTTTTAATTTGTAATTTCGTTCTCCTATATGTATTAAAGAGAAGTTTATCTAAACATGATTTTATTATAAACACTTTTGTTGTTTAGGTAGCTAGTTTTAGTCAATAATCATGTCATGGAATAAGTGGCCATGCTGAAATAGTTATGTTGTCTATTCTTGGGATTTAATGTTGAGTAGTACTCCATGTTCTTTGTTAATTAGTTGGTTGGCTCAAGTCTGCTACGAATTAAAATTGTCAATGAATTTATACTTTCAGATTTGGCTGACAGATTTTCTTGATCCAATTTATTGTTCCTATCGGAATGGCACAAATTCAATACCCCATGTTTATCTAGATTCTTCATGTTCCTTCTTCATTCATTCTTTCTCATTGAAAATATTATTTATAGATAGTTTCTTTAAGGTGTTGAAGAAAATAAAATAAAAGGAGAATGTATTTACAGCGTAAGAAAATTTATAAATAGTATACTTTTATACATTTAACTGTATATCTAACTATGTATATGTACACACATATACATTTGTTTGTTTTCTAAGGGCTTTTTAATAAGTTATACTATATGTTTCTAGAAAATGGAATTATATATTGTTAAAATATTTTTTCTAAACAATAAGTAAGTGGTTTTATTAATGTATATTCACTTATTTTGTAGACAGAATATTTTAACAAGTTAAACTTTAAGTATATTTTAAGAAAATTTGAGTTACAATTTGTTAAATATTCCTAAAAATAAATGAATACATTTACAATTGTAAGGGAATGTTGATTTTAGGATATATAAATTTTTTTTTGAGAAAGTGAATATGAGAATATTATATATTCAGGGAGAATATGAATTTCTAATGTTTATCTTATGTTTTATTTTCATGGTAAAAGATGGGTGATTTATATGCTCATGATATGATATTCTTAGTTATATGATTTTTCTTTGGAATACAACTTTCATAACAAAGGTCTCTTAACATAAGAAAATACTTTGTATTATTATATATATATTTTTTCCAAATACTTGTTCATCGTTAAATGTGATCGTACTCTATTATGTTCGTTAATGGTGGAATACATAACTAATAATATCTTAATCTCTGTGTTTTTGTGGTTGGTGCATTCTTTGCCCTTGTTTTTTTCGTGTTTCCTTCTGCAACATGTTTGGGGAATTTCCACATATGTTTGCACTTTAGTTTGACTAGTGAATGCATACCATTCAGTGTGATTCTATTTGTTTTATGGGTTACAGTTGTCCAATTTTTGTGGAGATGCGTGTAGTGGTAACCAAACTAATAAATAAAATTTGAGTTTGAAATAGTTTTGTTTGGGTAGTTAGAAATTATTATTAAATTGATTGAAGATGAATTCTGTCACATGGAATTGGTTTTCTAAGGTGAATGGTGTATGAGTAAAGTATTGTATTCATTGCTTGATAAATCATAGGTTAGAATTTTGTGTCCCTCACTTTAATATATATTATTATGTTCCCCACCTTCAAGTAAAAAAAAACATTATTTAGCTTGTATTTGCCAATCCATTTCATTGTTCTTTCATTTGTAAACATTACTAAATCAACATAAATTTGTAGTTTTGAACTTGCTAACTTGATATTGAACCTTTTAAGTCATCTAAAAATAATATTTTAGTTGTTTTGATAAATGGATTATCTACCCTTCAATTGAAGGTAAAGTTAGCACCAATAATAGGATTAGGAATCAACATTTCTTGTTTATGAACATAAAGCTTATACAATCTAGAGTGGTCTATGAAAAATAGTCTTACTCCTAACGAATCTTGTAGTGACTACAAATAATGTAGAAATAAACTAAATGATCAAATTTGTACCTAAAGCTACAACAAGATGCTTGAAATTCAAACCCTTTTATTAGCAGGATAAGCACTCATTCTCTAGAGTAGTATAAATGATTTGATTAAGCATAAAACTAAGCAGAAAGCTTCATTTTTAAAAGTTAAGATTTTATAATACATTTACCTAAATCTGATATTCCTTAAAAAATGACTAAAAGGAAAATTCAAAGATGAGTTTTATGTATAAAAGAATTGAATGGAGATTCTCACTTCATTTACTTCAGTATTTTATTTTTTGAAAAAGATACTGGATATTAGTATAAGGTCTCTTTTTGAATGCTAATCCAAAGGGATTATCATAATAAAGGATTTGCACATAAAGTTTAAACCTTACCAGATTCGACAACCACTTGTATGTTTAAGAATCGTTTGTTTTTAAAGTGTGTTCAAGAATCATCTCTTGTTTTTAAAGTGTGTTTAAGAATCATTTATTATTTTTAAAGTGAGTAACTTCATACATCTTTACATGTATAAGGATTTTTTATCTGTGATATTAGTGTGAAAGTATTCCATTATTAATTGACTAATTTTTATCAGAAAATTTGTCTGACCACTTTTATAGTCTCATGTTCTAATCATGTTTTTTTTTTTTTTACTTATGATATTCCAATTCGAGACTTTATTTAAAAAATTTGAGTTCAGTTTCATTCAAGTCAACAAGATTTTAATAAATATAAAAAAATTATCTAGTGAAATTAATTCTATTTTAAGAATGTAAAATTTATAAATCTATGTCATTAATGATTATATAACTACTAAAACATTAAAAGATACTATGTCATTAATGATTATATAAAATTATTTGATACTTATGTAATGTGACAAACCTCTTTTAGTCTATTGTGTCCACAAGTGAACTTATGTTCAATGCACCACCAAATTGTGGAAAAATGGGCAAGACAGTGAAAAAGTAAGCAAACCCCATTGCCTCAATATGTATATCCTTTAGTGGCAGTGTCCACCCAATTTTGTTTGTTTTTGTTTGTATCATTACCAAGATAAGAAAATTTATGGAACTGTTGATTCAATGTGTATAGCAACTTATATATACATGTTATGAGTCATTTATAAACTGTGATACTGCCTAAGAAATAAGGCATAGTGAGAATCAATTTTAGTGTAGCTGTTTGTAATTATTAAGTAATATAGAGATTAAATCTTGATTGATTTGGATATATAATAAATCAATTTGAGATGAAAATATTTATATTATAATTTTATTTTACAACTAACTGTAACACGTAATCAATTAGGTAATTATATACGTGTGTATATATATATATATGTATTTTTTTTTTTCAGATCTTATAATTAATTATTTACGTATTATAACTGTCTATTAAATATTTTTCTTTATATTATGTAATCCAAGAAAAAGTAAGGAAAGACTTAAAAGAATGGAAGGGTGGACAAAGGCACCATGACAAATTACACTAGATTTGGTCTTCAGAATGGGGGCAATTTTTCTGAGACAATTGAGAATGGTCCTACAACTAACAGTATCTAACATCACTCACATAAATGTTTTTAGCTGGTAGGGTAATATATATGTATGTACCACTAATGTCTAATATCACCCACATAATTCATTTGATCTTAATAAACTATAAATTTACATACAAGACCCAAAATTTTTTTACATGTTATGACGTGGTTGATGATATAATGCATATTAGTTAATTAAGTACCAGAAAGGGGAAAAGGGGGGAAGAGATGCAAAGGTGACGCTATAATTTTGTGGCTATAATACTACACAAATAAAGTTTCATGTCATTTATTTGATTGATTAATTATTTCACAAATCAATAGCATAGAAACAGAGTTGAGCTTTTAAAATTGTTGAATTGTGGCACTAGCATAAGGAAAAGGACATGGTGTATGTTACACCACTTACCATGTGGCATGTGCACTTCAATAGATATTTTCTTCCTTTTTTTGTAAGAAAAAAAGCCATTAGCAAAGGAGTCTGTGACTCTAAAACTGCATTCATTGGTGAATAGTTATATTAGTGTCACAACTGGTGGAGTAAAAAAATATGCACCAAATGGTCATAGGTAGTGATTTAAGATCCAATCAGTCATTCAAAATGGCACAGGAATTTGGTATGATGTATTTTTGGTAGCACTAGAAATCTCACATCTCCAACTTGCATGTCAGTCTGAATTGCTTGTCTTCTTGCCAACAAACTGCTCCAAATAGAGGTTTTCCATTCTAAGGTTTAAGTATGTCATCACCAGCTTTATAGAGGTCCTGCATATATAGGTATTTATAGATCACTTAATAAGGACAATGAGAACTGAATCTAAGTTTTAAAACAAAGTAATTCAATCCATATTAGCTATGTTGGTAGTTGGAACTTTAGATGATGCATGAACAAGTATTAACTTTGGTGAGTGTTTTCATTCCTTTTTAACTGAAAATAAAAAAAGGATAAAAAAATAAAGCAGGATTAAGCAAAAGTCATGGAGATTTTTAGTCTCTTTTAAAGAATCACTCTATAGATTGATTACCTTTTATAAACAAGAATTTTTCATATAAACTAGATTTAGTTCCTATTTTTTCCACTTAATGCATGGTACTACTTAGCTATTAATTCAATTAGGAGGCAACAAGTAACAACTAAATTTTTACATGATAAACATAATTCTAATGAGAGATTGAAATGTCAATGTTATAACTCTTCAAATTTATTATAAATAGATGTGCCTGATATCCGTGGGTCCCTGGGAACAGCTGTTTCAGATTTTTTGAAACTAATGCTGTTTAAGAATTTTCCAAAAGGTAAAAATAAAATGACTTCACTTAACTTCATACATTCATGTGCCAATTATGCATAATTATGTATTTACTTAGGTACAAATTTTTTAATGTGTAGCATTGTAACGTCACAAGGCACTAAATTCCACTATAAATACAAGCTTAGTTGAGAGGGTTGAGATATAGAGTAACCAGTGTGTAGTGAAAATTTAAGCTTCAGATTCTGTTTCCATGTCTCCAGTACCAATTTCCCCCATCAAAGTTGGGCACATTGATGATGTCCAAGAGCTTAGAAAAACTAAGCCAAGGACAATTCCTCAAAGATTTGTAAGAGACATGACAGAAAGACCAGCACTTACTACTACACCTTTTCCCTCACCACATAGTGACATGCCCATCATTGATTTCTCTAAGCTTAGCAAAGGGAACAAAGATGAAGTCCTCACTGAAGTTTTGAATCTTGCAAATGCTTGTGAAGAGTGGGGATTTTTTCAGGTAAGTAAATAAATATCATTTTGTTCTTACACTATGTTTGATAACTATTTAGACTTTCATTAACTTACCAAAGTTACACATGTATATATTTTTTAAAGTATAGTATTGTTTGGTGTGGTCATTAGGTAATTAATCATGATATTGACCTCAATCTGTTGGAGAGCATAGAGAATCTGAGCAAGGAGTTTTTCATGTTACCTTTGGAAGAGAAACAGAAATACCCTATGGCTCCAGGTACAGTCCAAGGGTATGGACAAGCTTTTGTTTTCTCAGAGGACCAGAAGTTGGACTGGTGCAACATGTTTGCTCTTGGAATTGAACCTCACTATGTTAGGAACCCAAATCTATGGCCAAATAGACCAGAAAGATTCAGGTAACATATATAGTAATACCATATATTCTTAATACAAACTTATATGCAGTTGTTTAGATACTTTTGGTGTTGTTCTCTAATTGGAACTGAAATTTCACTTCTGTAATATGTATAGTAAGGATTTGTAACTTTGCATTAAAGATCAAATCTAAGGTGAAACTGTGATTCTGACAGGAGAATAATACCAAAAGCATCTAAGGAACAACATCTAAGTTTGCAATGCAATGTTGCAAATCACAAGTTTTATGTTTATCAGGAAATTTTTCTGTTTTAATCTTTTGAGTTTAAAAAATCTTAATTTAATTTTTTATGTGAAAATATTAAAAATATTCATATTCTATGCAACCATGCACGTCCGTTAACCTCAAACGTTGAAAAAGACTTTTTAAATATAATGGATTAAAATAGAAAAATCCCCGAAACTTAGAGGGCTAATATTTTTATTCATTTGTTTCAATATTTTATGTAAGTTAAAAAGCTTAAACATTGATGCAGTGAAACGGTGGAAGCATACTCCGGAGAAATAAGGAAACTGTGCTATAATCTGTTAACATACATAGCTTTAGGCCTTGGTTTGAGAGGTGATGTGTTTGAGAAGATGTTTGGTGTATCAGTGCAAGCCATAAGGATGAATTACTACCCTCCATGTTCAAGACCTGACCTTGTTTTGGGTCTGAGTCCCCATTCAGATGGAAGTGCCCTCACTGTGCTGCAACAAGCAAAGGGAGGCCCAGTGGGACTTCAGATACTCAAAAACAATACATGGCTTCCTATTCAACCAATTCCAAATGCCCTTGTCATCAACATTGGAGACACAATAGAAGTAAGGCCACTACTTCACTTTTCCCTTTTCCTTTTTTATATTTAGTCTACAAAACTTTTAGTTACATTACAATAAACTTCACTGGTTTGTCTTTCCTTTTATCAATGTTTTGAGTTCTTGGTTGATCCTAATTTGCATTATGCAGGTTCTTACAAATGGAAAATACAGAAGTGTGGAGCATAGAGCAGTGGCTCATGAGGAGAAAGATAGACTCTCAATTGTGACATTTTTTGCTCCTAGCTATGAAGTAGAGCTTGGTCCTATGCAAGAGTTTGTGGATGAAAATAATCAATGCAAGTATAGAAGATACAATCATGGGGAATATAGTAAACACTATGTGACAAACAAGTTACAAGGAAAAAAGACACTAGACTTTGCTAAAATCCAAACCAAAGACACAAACTAGGAAAGGTCCCCAACTAGCTAGGAGTACTGTAATTAGACTCTGTGTGTGTATATAATTATTTATCTACCATATAAAAGTATCATATATGGTCAAATTTCTCAATTCTATTTTTGTTGAAAAAAAGGCAAAGTATATCAATTAGTTGGGTGATGTAGGAGGGTGTGATTGAGGGTCACATACAAAAGCCTCACTATTTCATATATGTTATCTTTGAATGGAACCTAGTGACATGTTATTTAATAAGATTTATTACCAAACTGTCTTGGTATGTGGACATTAATTGTCTAAAGCACAATAAGAGAAAGAGAGAGAATAAAGTGGTGTTAAATGAGAGTACTAATGCTCTCTCTATAATCTTTCATATTAGGAAAGAAGCAAGCAATCATGTGGAGCACCTCCACAAAAATATTTTATGGAAGAATCAAACAAGAAGGGGACAAAATGATTGGTTGTTTTATTGTTCTTAAGGGGAGAGCCTTTTTCTTTGTGATTAGATAGAAAGGGTGTCCCACAAGTCATTTTGTGAATGTGTTAGTTGTTGATCATATATAATTGGAGGGAAGCACCAAGTGAGCAAGTTGTGATGGTTCATAGTGATTCTAAACTGAAATGACATTTAGGTGCTTTAACTTAACCATTATAACTCAACCAGCTTAAAAGCAATCCTCGTTTTTCTCACATGTTAATTAAAATGAAGCATGCAAGGAAAAAGGATGTACCTAATGTACTATAATTGGTGGAAACACAGTTGTTCACTCAAAAATAAAACCATGGTGGTGGAGTTGGGTGGGATGGTACCTTAAGCCAGTGTGTGATTTGGTCACTAATGAACTTTGAGTGTTTAGATTCACGTTCTAGTATTTAGAATCTAGAATTATGTTTGATATGATTTTAAGTAAAAATTTACATTTTGCAAAAGAAAAATTGATGTTACACCAAAGGATTTTTCAATTTAAACAATAGGAAAAGGATTTTGTTAATCTGACAATTTATGAAGCATGGACCAAAATCTTTTGTAATTTTTGGTTATTTTCTTGTGTCTTAAATTGTAATAATGAAATCATTCATATTTGACAAAGTTATGATCCCATGTACGAGGAACGTGAAAATAACAGCTGTCCCTAGAGTTGCAAGTAGGGATAGCAAGGCCTGTAGGGAATGGGTACAATAGCTCTTTCCATTGCCCTGAGTTTTGAAATTTCTACAAGCCTATGGGCTTGAGTTAACGTGTGAAAACCTATTTTTTTAATATAAATTATTCATATATTTGTAAATATATTATATATTAAGTTATTGATTTTTAAATTAATTAATGTGTAAAAATAATAAATGATAAAATTTAATAACAAAACTTTTAGAATAAAACAAAATTTTTAACTAAATATTAGAAAATCTAAGTCTTACATAGACTAGAGATGATGGCAAATTAAAATACATAAGTGAGGGATGATTCCAACCTCTTAAAAAACTATCTTTTATGATTAAATTATGTCTAAATTTACATTCTAAAAGGTACTATAATCTATCTTCAATTTTTTTTTTTAAAAAAAACCTAAAATATCTATCCTAAATTGATAAAAAGAAAAATTGAACCTATAATATTATCTATGCACTAAAACCAATGGTGCTGAGCATCAATAGCTATTCCGGGAAAATTTAAGTCTCATACATTAGAAAACTAATTTTTGGAAATTATTATGTCTAAATTCACGTTCTAAGATTAAATGTGTTATTTTATGTGTTACTTTTTATTAAAATAATTTATTTACGTATAATTTATACAATAACGTGAATTCATCTTCAAATATAAAGAAGATTAAAATGGATTTTTGTGGAGACATGTTAAGATATTCATCCACGGGCTTTCATTTTAGTTGCAAACCTTATGTCATTAGATACTAGCACTATAAAAGTAATTGAGTGCTTACGCAAGTTTTGTATTTTATTGTTAGATTCACAATGTGTGATACTACTACCATCATGTTTCATTTTCAACACTAATTTTACTCTGAACAAGTGTCATTGAGGTATCAAGTTAGAGGAAGATGACATCTCCAACTACAAGTGGAGGGGTCCCATTCTTCAAATTTCAGCAATTTTGTACGTCACATGACCTAAAAATCATTAAATAACTATTTCTTTCTTAATCAAATCATTAAATAACTTGCAGCATTGGAAATTTTAGACCAAGTATAACCGTTGGGAAGAAAAAGTGCTTTTAGCCTTAGAAGGAACATTCACATTTTTCAAAGAAAATGACTGTGTTTTTCCTGTTTAGTTTGGGAAGCGAATGTAACCGTTTATTTTGCTTTGTTCACTAGAATTTGGCACCAAATATCATTCGACAAGTTTGTTCAACTTCAAAAAAATATCAGTTGAGTTCGAATCACTTTTTAGACATATTCAATTACACTAAAAGAAGTTACGCAACCTCTCCAAAAGTGCTCTTGTGCACTTAGTTTTGCATGCCATTTCCTTCTCCCAAAACTAATTGTTAATTATTAAAATTAAATGGAAATGTGTGTAGTTATTTATACAGGTTCTTGTCCCACAGATTAATTATTAATTAAAGTTAAAATCTAAATAAAAAATAAATATAATGAATGTGCACTTGGCACTCTAAATATTGTGCACAAATCACTTAGATTTCTGCTTCTATAAATTCCCTTTCCGCGTAAGACTTGAATAGATTAAGATTCTGCTAGAATTCTTTTTTGGTGAAACTCTTATTAAAGATTTTGGCGTCATTTTCTGTATCATTATTTCTTTTTGTTGTAAAAAGACAGTTGTGGCATGGCATTGTGGAATATGGCATGCCTCTTAGTACTTTTTGTCAGATGTATTTATCATGTTGATCATTACATGTGTGTGTTTTATCTTTGCCAAGTAATGTACATGTTCTTTTTATTTTCTTTTTATTTTGTTGCTCCTTTTTTTGACATGTCTTAATAGCATACCTTTCTTGCTTTTCCTTTCCCAGAGATTTTTAAGTTTTGTTAGTTATATCCTAGAAAAATGTATCCTAAAAAAATATATACTCCACTAAATATATAATTTCACATGGCACTAAATATTTTACATCGTCCAATCATTTTACATCGTCCAATCATAAATGACTATAATTTTTATAATAATTATTTTAAAATCATGCTAAATATATAGTTCCACATTACTTGACAATAAAAATTTAGCACAGATATTAAAAAATGTAATAATCTTTTAAATTTTACATAAATATTAATATAATTTTTTAATAACTCTTGCGCTCACTTCATTAATTAACTAAAACAATTAGTAGAATAAATAAATTCATGTGCAATTGAAAAAAGAAATTACAAAAATTAAAATTTATATTCTTAATATTAGTTAATGATATACTTGAAATAAAATAATTAATATTTTATTGATTTTCTAAAGTAAAATAGCATATAAGACAACTTTATATTTTTTTCTCTAAAAACTTGTATAATTTGAAAGGTAAGGAGTTATTGATTTAAATAATCATTTAAAACATTTCCATATTTGTTCAAAAACATGTTTCCAAGATTGTAGTTATAATAAGATTAATTAGTTAATAATGTATAAAACATAATTTAATTACTCGTTTAATCCTTATAGTATAAAAATTTTATCTTGTAGTCCTTATACTTAAACCAAAACTAAAAATATAAGATTAAAAGGGATAATGCTTAAGTGCAAACATTAAAAGATAAAATTTGTTCAACTATAAAAACTAAATGAGTAATACATTCTAATAAAAGAAATACTTGGAGTAACTTTGAAATAGAGTGATACATGAACACCAACCAATTTAATTACCAAAAATATAAAATAACCATGTTAATTTCCAAAATTACTAATTAGATAGATATATTATTCCAATCTAAAACAACTTTCCATTATCATTTGCAACAAAATAAGAAAAGTTAAGAGGATAATCTCAATCTGCACGTCTTCAAACAAAACATCAAAATATCCAGAGACGTGAGAGTAGAGATCCATTCCCTCAGCATTATGATATAAAGCATTCACCCGGAGAATAGATAATGAAAGAACATGATGATGACCTGCACAATCTTGAAACCCTTGAGATAATACCCATTCATCACTTGATGGTTTCGAAGATGACAAGTAAACTACAACTTAAACTAGAGTTACACATATTTCTATTTCCTTTATGGGGTCTGAGTGAAGTGAAATAATTAACAGACCGGCATCAACTGAGTCATTGTATGGAACTGCAGAAATCAAAAAGAAAAAGAAAGTGAAGGTACCAGTGAACTGGACCTACTTATGGAATTCCTTACAATTTTCTCCAACATAGGCACACATCTACAGTAGTAATCCATACCTGGATATGGAGGCAAAATGTACAAGCATTCGTAGCTCCTCCTTCCAAGGAAATTATGGAGGAACTGATATTTTGCAGGTTCAAGTGCAATGGCTCTTGTTTTGCTGTTTGTATCAACTGCACTAGCCAGTAACCACTTCATTTGTAAAATCATCAAGACCACATCACGCCAAATACCTGAATAAATTTGCATTATCTTTGTCTCTTTCCAAGTAGTCTCGAGAGATCAAATCTTCAATGCGCTTCTTAATTGCCTTGACATCCGGCTGTGCAATTGCAAATTCATAATTCCATATCAACAATTCAGGATTTTGAGGAAAAACATAAATTAAGTTAGACAAGGGGTGATATACAAACCTTGAACATGCGACCTAACTGCTCAACACACTCCATTACTAGCTGTTGATAATTTAAAACTTTCCGACTCTTCATAATACGCACAATTGAAGCATCAATAGCATATCTTCTGTCCTTGTCAACATCCTCAATTACCTTTTTCTTCTCATCAACGGGAGGAAGAGGAATCTGCACGGTGGATTATATATCTCTTACTCAAAATTCAGTAAATAGAGAAATTAAGATAACTATGCAAATAGACTACTTTTTTGAGATAACTGTACCTTGATCCTTCTCATTTTGTCTGTAAATTTTGAATTAAATTCAAAATAATCAGTAGATGATACTGTTTTCGTGTTTGGTTCCTTGTTGAGAATCTTGTACTTGGCACATGACAAGGAGTGGAGTAGTCTAATAACATCATCATCAGACAAGTTTAGCTGAGTCATTATCTCTGAATAACTCAATCTATCTGAGGAATTAAATAGAAGCAGTGCCGAAGCCTATTGAAAAACAAGAAACAACATTGGGTAAGTGCAAAGAAATCCATACATATGTGTAGACATTCAAAAAAAAATATGAAGCAATGACAGTATACATAAACTTTAACACATAAGAAGAGTGTTGAGAGAAATATAACCTGGTAAGTTGTTACAATCAGCTCCACAGTTTTTGGTTCAAATTTCCCACTTATGTTGCAAGTTCCCAAGGAATAAATCCAAGTAAGTTTTCTGTGCTTAGTTTTTGTTTGATAAAATTCCTTGAACACTTCAACACATCTAACCTGAAATACATACAGGGTGTTAATCGTAGACCCAAGTGAACTAATATAGTCATGTATCACACACTCAACCAATAAACTCTGAACAGCTATTATCAACAAAACCAAGTACCATTTCTGCTGGAAGATTGAGGTCAAACGATTTGTAACTAGGCCAGAATCCAGTAGTAAGAACTGTAACTGTCAAGTCTATTCCAGGATCCGCATTAGGATTATTGCTTAAATACTCCTCAAAGCTTGTTTGGTTCTCCTTTGCCAGTGTCAAATCAGTAACCTGGCAGAAGCCACAAGCAAATAAGTTTTTATTCGTCATTCTACTTAAGTAGTTGAATATAGTACATCAGTTCCATTTACAAAAAGTTGAAAAGACTAACCATTCCTTCCATCTTCGAGGTAAATTGACCACCACATTGTTGCTTCAGTTTTGTCAAAATACTTCTCTCATGGTCATCATTGGCACTCTTGTCAAAAAGGAGCCTTCGAGCAAGCTTCTTCCTACAAGCAACCAGGCAAGAACATATTTGGTTATTCATTTTACAAGCATCACATTGGATTTAAAAAGGTAATGTCGACACTTAAGTTAGCTACAGAAAACAGCATTTTCATGATGGACTACCACTATCATCAATCATGTCACAATGGTGCAACAAAGTTTCATGTAGCATAAAATACAAACAAAACTGTAAGGCGTGAAAAACAATCAAAACCGGAAAAGCCAAAACCAAAGAGGATATGTCTGGCATCCATACTATTAATTCATAGAACTGGCAAGAAATTTTCTATCTTCACTTGTACCAAAATAATCCTTGTCTTGTTGAAATGTTAGAAAGAAAAGCCAATATAAACTACAAAGGTATATGGTTTTAAGGGTAAATATAGAGCTAAAATCTACATTTCCAAATAATTGCAATCCACTTCCTCTTTTATTTTGCTTATATCCCACTACTATCTCTGTGAGTTCCCATTTTAACTACATTTTTATCTAGCCCTTTTGAGTATATAATTTTTTCTTTTTTTGCAAAATATCATCCACTTTTCTGTTACATGAAAGAAAAAAAATAAACAAGCTTTGGGGGGGAAAACATCAAGTTTGGTTCTTAAAAACAATTAAGGCAATAGAAAACTTGAGAAACATTTCCAACACAGTTATCATTTTCCTTTTCTAAGCTGTTTTACCTATAAAATTCAGCAAATAAATCTTTGTCGCTAATATAGGCAAGCAACTTGACAACCTGCAAATGAAACAAAAGAAATGTCAATCTGAAAACCATGGGCATCATGTTTATAAAAAAGTACATGATACACCTAAACTGATGTATTGCAGACCTTTTCTAGAGTTTCTTCAATTGCTTCGTCGCTCAATTTTTCACTTCCTCCTTTCTTAAGAATATTATCACAAAAAGTGGCAAGCAGTTCTGCACTTGAGCTCCCAGCAACACCCTTGTTACAAAAGATCTCAAAAGCCTCTTTAAGAGCCTATAAGATCAAAACCTTTTAGATAATATTAACTTAACATAACAATTTCGAAGTCATTTTAATTTTAAGATCTTAACCTTGTGGAAAAGAGTATGATTTTGGAAACAATCATTCACATATGCCAGGTACTTGTCATGCAGCTCAATCACCTTCCGAACAAAAACCTGGAGAAAGTGATCAAATTCAGTTTTCAAAATGAAAAAATAACATATAAACTATACAAATAGAAACTTAGGAAATTACCTGCTCTTGCAAACCAACAATATCCTTTTTCTCTGCCTGTAGACAATTCAATAAGGGTAACAGAAGGATCAGAAGTAAACTTAAATTGCTTCAAAATCATAGCACAATTCACAATCAGAACATGATTAGTAAGAAATTTGCTCCTAAATGAGAATATTGGAACAACTGTTTGTCAGAAAAGCAACTGCAGATCATGTACAACCTTACTATGAACATAAAATAAATAATAAAAACATCAACTTCATAGCAGATTTACAAAAACCATAAGAAAAAAGTCAGGAGGAGAACTACTACCATGGTCCAAATGTTTATGTAGAAAATATTCCTAATAACTGAACAGAAAGGTAATCTACATCAAAGTTGAAAATTATCATTGTATCTTATTTATTAACAAAAATTCCGCTATTGAAGAATTTTAAACATACTTCAATACTGAAACTTAGGATTTGCAAATCAAGCATATCAGCCTTTCCTCAATTATTGAAGGAGAGAACAACCTTATGTCCCTCCCAACCAGAAATAAGGAAAACTACAGAATAAATAAGGAAAAATACCTTTTTGTTACTCACTGCATCTTCAGCCAACTTCACTAATGCCATGCCTTCAGCGGTGACATGCTGTGTAGTGGAAGGAAAGAAACCATAGTATAAAAAACCATCAAGAGCAGAACGAGAAAAAGACAGCACCCCAATTTTAACAGACATGTAGAGGGGAAGAAAATAGTAAATCAAGGTTCAATGTCACAACCTGCTTAAATATACTGGAAACAGGATCTAAGCCTCGGGGTATTTTAGAAAAGAGCCTGAACATTCTTGACAAGTCGTCAACCTAACCATTAAAAAGAAACTTGAGTTTATGAGAATAAATTTAAATGGATAAGTTCAAGAAATTGTGAAAATCATGAATAGGATAGGTTTAAATGGACCTTGTCATCCCTAAGTAATGCATGACATCCGGAATGCTCTTTTTCAAGGAGTTGGTTCGCATATACCGATAACAGTTCATGTTGAACTTTCTGAAAGAGAAAAACAACTGAAAAGTTTAGAAACTAAAAAATGGAACCACAAAAAATCATTATAATCGTCAAAAAAAAAAATCCACATGTTGCCAGCATTACTCCATTCAACACTGTAGAAGGCTTGGCAGAAATAATAGCAAGCCATACCTCTAATAACTTTGGCTCACTACTAGAGTGCAAGTAATGGGCAACCCTATCTTTCTCCCGTTTTAAGCACTCCTCAGCCTGTAATGAAAGACACAATATCAAAAAGAAGCCATACAAAAACAGTATTTTAAATGAATAAACCAGTTAATGTAATCACCAGACAGAAAAAATACCTTGAGCATATAATCAGGACAAGAATCTTCTAGGATCCAGTTTGAAGCCTTTCGAGAATAATAGGCTGAAGTGTCTTTCAGCATGGCAGCTTCAAAATCATTCTCATAGTGATCCATTTGACCCATTCCAATTTCAACAAATATATCTAGTACATTCTTCAGTAAAGCTCGGTCAATCTGCTCGCCCTCACGTTCTTGATCAATCTTTAACAAAAAGGCTAGGTTAATAAATCTACATATTTAAACATTGAAATTATTGTATAGAAGAAAAACATACGAGTGAAATCACTGCATCTCTGACTTTCCCGTTTAGTTCCTTGTAAACCTGGAAACAATAAAACCCATAAATTTAACATGTAATAGAGTGTCATTAAAATCAAATGACAAAAATATGAAAGAGATCTAGTTAGTAGTATCACAACACATCTAGAATGTGAGCTTCAACATGAACAATACTAGCAAATAGAAAAAAATTAACATAGCATCATCTATGGTTCAGCTGTAATAAATATTACATCATTCAAGGTATTTTTAAAATTACCAAATCACGGAAGCATGTCAACCCAACTTCATTAAGTGGCGGAAGTGACCTCCGGGCAATAAAGTAGCGGTCCAAATAGTGAAAGAAACGAGAAAGCCACCTAACCATAATTTTATGGTTTGCCCACCTTTTCACTAGTTCTCTTAACATAAATTCATCATGCTTCTCTTTCAAAGAAGGTAATACCTGGACCAAAAAAATGGATACTAAATTATGAAAAGTTTATAACATTAGTAACAGTAACAGAAAAAAATAAAAAAATGAAAATGGACTTAAAATTTTATGGCTAAAATGTATTAGAAATTAAATGTCACATGGCAACTCCCCCACCCAAAAGTAATGCTGCTTTCGGGTGATGTAGGATGTGTCAGCTACCAGAATTAGTAATTTTGAGAGTGTTGTAAACCAGATATTACTTTTAGGGTGTTAGAAGGGTATCAAACTTCAAGATTTGGCTCTTTAAAGTGAGATATTCATTTTAAAGGGAAAAATGAGTTATCATCGCTAATTGAAAAATCAATGGTTGAGAGCTTCAGATCGTAATGAAATGCATGCAGAT
Organism: Hylodesmum podocarpum; assembly: GCA_026586105.1. Lineage (NCBI taxonomy): Eukaryota > Viridiplantae > Streptophyta > Magnoliopsida > Fabales > Fabaceae > Hylodesmum > Hylodesmum podocarpum. Next base: position 560,357 of record JALJEV010000493.1, on the reverse strand, counting down.
GAATAACTATGAAACTGAAATTGTTTGACTCCCTTGATTTTTCATAAACAGACATAATTCCTTACCTTTAATTTTAGTGTCAAAATATGTGGGGGACTTGCCACTTACTGAAATTCTAAAGTTATGATCCCTTACATTCTAATTTCTTTTTTTATTGATTATCCAAACACAGCTGAAGAACTCGTTTCAGTTCCATTTTACCCCATTCTCTCAATCATACAAACTTGGCCAGTACAAGTGTACAATGGACTTCTCTTAACCAAGTAATCTTATCAAGAAAAAAGGAAGAAAAATTGTTTTTATCCTCTAGATTTATCTTCTTCAAGTTCATGAATCATGACATTCTTGCTCATCTACACCAGTCTAAATCTAATACCACTGACAGAGGATCTAACTCTGAGCATGCCCACCAATGCAGCTACCTACCACTTAATAATCTTTACAACATACCTCTTATCCCTTGATTGTCTATGTTATGTTCTTGGTTTTGTGGTTGCACTGTAAGGCATCCTTCACTTCCAAAACATCCACTCTTTGTTTCTACTTACTTGGAAGTCAAAAACTGAAAACCATTGCTATCTGGTCACACTGGGGTTTGAATGTTCCAAATCACGATTTTAGATAACACCGATTACATTCACTTGTTTAGGATATCTTAAAATATAAACTACCATACCCTTTGAGAACTCCCTGACTGGGGATCAAGGTATAGTGGTTCAACCAGGTTTAAACCGTAGTTCAAGCGGTATTAATAAAATATTAACAATATATTAAATAATATTAAATAAATATAATGTTATAATTCTGTAACACTAAAAAATTTAAATGCAATCTTATTTTATAGGTTCTTAACATTCAAAGAACACTCCTTTCAAAAAAAATAATCCATAGTACATATAAAAGTGTAAATTTAAATATAAACAATTGGGAATTCATGCTACTTTTTTAATGATAATCTCCATTATTATTTCATTTTTGGCCAAATCTTGTGTACTAGGGAAGGAAAAGACAAAGACATTGTAGGACTATCTTTCTCAAACAGTTTAGAACCAAGCCCAATGTTTCATTGCATCCCTTAAAATAAATAAGAGAGCAATGAACAAAATATTAAGTAAAAGGTAAAAGGAAAGGTGTGTGGTTGAGAAACTATGTCCGCATCTCCACTCAAAGCAAATTAGGGTCGGCATGCGAGAGAGAAAAGAAACAAATGCACTATAACTGTACTCAAGCCAAAGGTGACAGTGGGGCTTGTGATTCATGCGAGAAAGGTCCCAAGTTCACCATTATTATATCAGATCTATTCCCCTATTCTAATATTTCCATTTTTTCAATCTTGGATAAAGTTTCCCAACTATATTCGACAATCGATTGGTTATTCATAAAAAGAAAGCTTTCTTGTAGTTCCGCTTCTTTTCTTGTTCTAAAAAAAATGAAGAAAGACTTGTGGACCGGAGTTTTGTTGGAGACATGGACAAGGGGAACTGGGAAATAAAGTGAAGAATAGGGTTTCTCACACAAAACTACTCGTTTTGGCTCATTTTAGAGAATCGTTCCAACCCAGTCACTGACAGGTTTTTACTGGATCCAGTGGTTTTCCCCAGGTTAACCGGTTTTACCCCAATTCTGTAACTGCCCTGTTTATTGGCTTGTCCAGAATGGACATTGGACTGGTTCACCGGTTGGACCGGCTGGTCCAGTTTTCACAACACTCCCGAGGATACAAATTATTCTAAGGAGGAGAAGATATGTCACTGGTATTAAGTCCTAGTTTTCCTGGAGTTTTGCATACAGCACAATCAAATCCAATTACATTGTGTTCATTAAACCTATGCACTACCTAGCAAACTGAGCTAATGCTCTTCCGTTGGGTCTGCACATACAGGATTGAATCTAAAGCTATTTGTAATAGGCTTCTTTAGCAGGATCTGATAGTGGCTTCTTTACCCTATAGGATACATTTGTAGGTGGGCCTTGCCCTCCTTTTCAACCCCCCCCCCACCAACACCCAAAAAAAAAACAATGAAAAAGATAAGACCAAGAATATAGCTGGTAGTTTTACCAAGCATGCACTGACAGCATATAACCAAAACACTAATTACTAAATAATGCACCAAAAGCTAAGCCATAAAAAAAATTATCCAGCCAGATAGCCTGTCATATCCAAATAATCACATTACTCACCGTTGATACAATGTACTCTTCAAATGATTCTCTGTACTTGTCATACAGTTGTTGGGAATAGTCATGAGGAGGCTTCTGAGTGCACATATTGTATATGGTCCTGCAAAAAAGGAAACATCCAATCAACTTAAGCAAAACAAATCTCCGCAGACACATAAAACACTAGTGCAACATTAAGATTATCTAATATTGAGCTCCAAAAAGCTTTCAACCACAAGAATCCTAACAGAGAGTTAAAAAAGAAAAAAAAAACCAAAATCAATTATTTTTTCCTAAACAGTGTTTCTCAAATTGCACTTAAGATTGAACATGTAAACAAACCAAGCATCTCAGAGATACATACGTGTAAAGCATCATATAGTCCTCGGAACTGAACTGAGGCTCGGGAAGCCCTTCTAGAATGTTCTTCAGCTTCATAATCCCCTTCTGCATAAAATCCCATCCTTGCTCTAGGTCAATAGTCTTTCGCTCACTCATGGACATGCCGGAATACTAAATTCCAAGCTTCAAAATCTGCAACCAAACGTTCATAAACCCCACGAGCAAAAAAATTGAAAAATTCCAAACCTCAACAAAACAATTTCAACTCTCATCAGAACAAATCACACGCAATTGCCATAAACTAAAACCTAGACAGTTCCAAAGAAACGCAATTAAATCAAAATCACTAGCAGATTTCCCCAATCCTATTCAACAAAACAACACAATCTATCTAGTTTCAGCCACCGAATTGCGAAATCCACGGGTGCAGAAGCGACAAAACGATGTCGCGGAGCTGGAAAAAGAGGAGCAGAGGGAGATCGAGGAAGTGAGATTGGGAGAAGAGAAAGCGCGTTACCTTATGGAGAGAGGAAGAAGCGTGAGCGTTGGTGGATGAAGCAAAACCCTAGAAGAAACTATGGATGAAGAAGGGAAGAGAAGGGGAAAATCGAGAACGTGGAACAATAGAAATGTGAGAGTTTCGACGACAACACGAACCAACAAAGTAAAACAGAAGACACAAACGAAATCAAGCACCAAAATTTTTTATTAACTAAGTCCAGTTCAATTTTTATTTTATTTTTTTCTATATAACAAAGTTGATATTATATTTTTTATATATAGATTTAATTAGAAGATTTTAGTCCTTTTTTTATTTTTATTAAAAGTAGAAAATAGGATTGAAAATTTGATTGAATGAAATTAGATGAAGTCAAAATTTTAAAAAATAAAAAATAATTTTTCATATCATAATCATATATTTTCTATAATTATTTCTTTTTTTCTAGTTAAAAATAAGCAGCCATAAATAGTATTTGTAATTTTTGATACAATAACTTTGAGGTTTCTAATCACTCACGAGAGACATGGTGAAACTGTCAATTAATTTTTGAAATCAATAGTAAGTCACAGTTAAAGTAGAAAAATAGATTTTTATGTTTTGCAAAGAAAATGTGATAATGGAACATTGAATATTCTCATGGTGTTGAGCAAAAAACAAATATCAAAATGGTAATGTTTTGCAAAAGTACTTCATCAATTTTCTAAAAGGTGGCTTAATTTATTAGTCTCAGAATCTCTTGTTATATAATATTTCCTTTTTATAGATAGAATAGAATTTTTGTATTTATTATTTCTTTCTGTAAATAACATTAAATTCCGTGATCAGATATTTGATTATGTAAATATTTATATTCATGAGTAGGAACAATTGGCCCTTTGTGTTGGGGCAAATGATTAGAATTAATTAGTTTTTTTTTTTTTTCAAATTAAGCTGGATGTTATATAATATTTTTAAAAAGAAAATTAAAAGTTCGTAAACATGTTTCTTTGAGCTAATTTTTTAGTAACAAATTAATACAAACAAAAGCATGTTTCCGTTGCATAGTTTTTTTCTCTCAAAAGTATTTTATTTAAAAAAAGAAAAATAAAGGGGTGAGTATAGTTATGAAAATTTTCAAATTAACTAATTATGAAATAGTTATATTAATATATGGTGAATACGGAAATGAGATTTTTAAAATCATAACATCATGTCTAATACGATTGTTGTTGAATTTGCTTGTATCCCAAAAATTGTTGTGATTGTTGTTGGATTTGCTTGTATTTCAAAAATTTAATAATATAATCGTCCCAAAAATTGTTGTGATTGTTGTTAGATTTGCTTGTATTTCAAAAATTTAATAATGTAATTGTCTGTGGATGATGTCATAGATTAATAATAATGATGTGGAAATTTTGGTGTTGTTTATCACGGTTGTGCATGACCTTAGAAAGTATGAAAAAATATAATCAAAAGCATTAAGATCTTGCTCTAGGTAAATGGAATTGGTAAAGAAATAAACACAAAAGTAATTTTGAATAAAATTAATGAACTGATCAAACCCCAAGTTGTGAAAATTTTGATTATATTGAATTGTTTAAGAATAATAGGTGTTTGACATTTATTTAAATGACTTACATAGTTTTTTTTTTGTTGAAATTTCGACAAATTTTGAATACCAGAAACGGTGCAATGATAGATGTCATGTTAAAATGTTGAGGAAGTAAATGGTGTCCCACCATTTACATTTTTAATAAGATCAATATCTTATCATTTATTTTCTTCTCAACATAAGGTCATTAGTTTATACCTATAAACACGTGCATACAGATAAATTTTGGTTTGATTTTTTTAAACTGAATACATTAACTGATAATAATGGTTTGATAAATTAAACAAAAATATTTCTTATGGGTTGTGAGATTTAAAACTGCAGGTGACAATTGGAACAGGTTAAAGATCATGCTGCTTCCTTAAAAATGTAAAGTGATTTTGTAGTAATTTTCTTCAAAATTTAAATGCAAAATAGTGTGTTGATTGCTGTAAGAGGGCCTGCCACGGCTTAGTGAATGTGCAGTTTGTGGAAAATTATAATAGAAAACCTTATTAGGATTTGGTTTTTGAATTTTAAGTATGAATAGGTCTTATAAAAGTATCCTTCAATAGTCCTCCATTTAGATGGTCTCATCCAAATCTAAATCAAAGTGATTTCCAATTATAGCATCCCTAAAACGATCTTTGACCACTGGCATTGAAATTTGCCTTTTCAACCTCAACAATTACATATTTCTTTTTAAAGACCCACTTACATTGATCAAATCCATGAGCCTGTTATACTTTTTCAGAAATTCAAGTTCTTCCATTAGATTCAATTTTGGAATCATACTATACTAACTAGTCAGTCACAACACATTCTCACCTCTTTAAATTTGAGGTTACTTGCCTTCTTCATATGCATTATCTCCATTAGATGATCCTCCCTAAGTTTGCAGGCATTTCATGTAATGATATTTCTCCAAAAAGTCACATCGCAAGCCTTATTAATTATGCAATATGCCTTTAGTTCTTATTCGGTTGAGTTTGGTTTTCTAGAATGTACTCTTCAGGCATAAACTAAATATGATTTTACAAATACAAGGTTCTGGTTCTGGTCAGTGTACTAGAGAGCAGGTTAAATACATAATTAAAAGATTTGTTCTTGGTAATAAATTACTCCCATAGCCTCTATAATATTTAAGTGTTCAAATCCAAATTAGTCATGAAAAAGAATCAAAACCAATCCAAAATTTCAAATATCAAACAAACCATTATTGAACGGTCTTTGTAGGATTTAATAGTTTTTTAGGCCAACTGATTCAAATGCAATCGGAATACAGATTGCCAAATCCTTTTTCCCAGTTAATGTGCATAAAAATTTTGCCAATCAGTCTAAGATCAAACGTTCTAGATAATCCAAGTACAACAAAGCAAGTGAATCTTTCAATTTTAGGGTTTTATGAAGGCACAATCGTCTCAAATTACAAATTAAAGCCATCTTAAATTTCACAACAAACGATAGTTTTTCAAGATCCAAGTCAATATTCCAGGGTCAGTACGAGATTGAATAATCTTCAACATTGAAAAAATCGAACAAATAATTCAAAGTTGTAGCCCTACGATGTGCCCAAAAAGATCAAGCAGTGAAAACAGATCTCACAGGCGAGTTCGCTGGACCTGTAACAGAAGCCACACAATCGAGGATTGCGAAACTTCGTTAATGTCGCAAACGAAGAAATTGCCACAAAACATTCGTAGTTTAGGGACAGAGTGCGTTTGCTAAATCCGAAAATATTCAAATCGGAGATTCAAAATTAAGCAGATGATGAAGAAAGACAGAAAAGAAAAAAAAATGGAATGAGATATTGCAGTGATAAAGGGCCTGAAAGATCACAAAAAATCAAATCCAGGCGAGTGAAACTGCAGAAATTTCATATCGCAAGTTTGTAAAAACGATTGAATGGACCGTAAATTCATCGAGATCCAATCAAGAAGCTGAACTTGCTTTCCACAAAACCTAAATCGTAAGAAAAAATAACAGAGAAGAGAGGAAAAATGCAACGTGCGCAAAAAGAATGTGAGAGATAATACTATAGCGTATTGCCTGTGGTATTTATAAAGGCGTTCTTGCTAGGGTTTTTGTATATGGGCCTCCAAGGCCGGCCCAATTAATAGAAACAATCATAATTAATGTAATATAAAAAGTATAATTAAGTCTAAATAATATACCGTGATTAAAAACAAAATTTTAAAAAATGACTGTCAACTAAATATTTGTCATATAATAAAAAATCATGATAGGTAAAAATGAAATGTTTGTGTAGTACATGTAACTCTTTTTTTTTTTTTTTTTGAAATTTTGATCATTTAGGTAGATAACTAGACTAAACTTAAATTATTTCTGTCATTCTTAAAATAATGTATATATTTCTTTCTTCTCATAATTTATAGTGTATATTTCTCTCTTTTCATAATTTATAATTAATTATTTATTACATATTTTTCTTTTTTCACAATTCTTTAATAATATATATATTTTTCTTTTTTCATAATTTATAATTAATTATCCTATATATATATATTTCTCTTTTCATAATTTATAATTAATTATCTATTATATATTTTTCTCTTCTCATAACTTATAATTAATTGTCCACATATTACACAGTAATTTATCTATCAAATATTACGTATTACAATTTTCTGCTATGTGAGACTATGTATATATATTATCAAATGAACTACACCTTCATTATACATAATATAAGTAATAATTATCTCTAGTTCATATACCACGTGATAACGACAACAACCAAACGGCACTAGAACAACAAGCTGTTGTACGATGATCTAATTCTTAATACTTGCATTCACCAGACACCAAACAAAGCTACGAGTTACTTCACTTTCATCTTACATTTTTTCTTCCCCTAACAATCACATCATATATTTTGTAACAAAGTTTTAGAAATGTTACAATTATAATAATTTATTTATCAATATTTTGTATATCTTTCAATCTCAATTGATTGTGCCAAAAGACAGAATTTGTTGATGAAAATCAGCAGGAGGAGATGACTATGAAGGGGTGTCCTACGTGGCTGCACACCCATTCTTCCTCCTAGGCATGTTCAACTCTTGGTGAAGTTTATTACATTATTGCTGAGAAGAGTAAAGTTAATGGTTTTCCAGCAGGGGCTGGTCTCACTGTTGGGGTGGGAGGTCTTAGCAGTGCTGGCTATGGTGATCTTATGAGAAAATATGGCACTTCAGTAGATAATATCGTTGATGCACAAAATAGTGGATGTTCAAGGTAGGTTGCTTAATCGAAGTTCTATACGGGGAAATGAACAGGACTACGACTGAGTTAATGCTGATAAAATAAAAGCCATCAACACTGCAACTCTCAGGGCCAACACTATGACAGAGACTTATGTGATTTGGTTCTTCTCCCCTCACAATCTAGCTTTTAAGGGTGGGTTCTACAAGTTTACATAATTAACACATACCCAATACGCTTTAGGCACAAAGTAAACCAAACGTCCACCTCAGTCCACAACAATGATCCATTACTCCTCCCTACATACATGCAGTCAAAAATTGATCTGGGGAACATGTGAAATCGACCAAACATTCTGCCAAAGGGTATATCTTTCTTTACCATTTTTTATGGCAGAAGAATATTTTGTTAAGAAAAGAGAGAAAGTACTTTAAGAGGTAGCGAACCTTAGTAGCTCAAGAGGGCAAAAAAAGTGTTAAATATCATTGTATATCAGTAAATGGAAACTACCATAAATCTTTAAGAAACAAAAGTTCCTTTAAAACATTGTTTAGAACAAAAGTAAAGGCATTTTGAACAAGGATGAATAAACATTACTAGAAAGCATATATGGTTTACTCATGAAATCATGTAAACCTGCATTGAGCTTAGTTCCGCTGATTGCAAAACCTAAAGCATACTTTGAACAAGGTATTTTATGAAAGCAGTTCTCAGTTCTAAAATTATATTTGCCAACCCTAAAAAATTATGTGTAGTATAGAAGGACCCGAGTTTTCTTCATCATATTGCTTTGATGAAACAGAATCACCTGTCTTATTGGTAAGAAAGCTTCTTTTTTGTTTTCAGGGTCAACATGTAAATGCATAATCAAAATACACAGTAAGCTATTGGTTTAGTAATTAGTATTTAGTAGTACCAAACATCACAAATCAGTAAGAAGTCCAAAGTTAAAATTCCCACTAATTGCATCTGCAAATTACTCTATCAGGCTATACATGTTCAGCCAAGACACAAGACAATATCCAGAAGCAATTCAATAAAATATTTCATCAAAAAGTACATGGGAACAAGCTGTTCAAGAAATTCCCATTGTTTATGTTTAATGTATCATGTACTCAAGAAAAAAATTGCAGAACCAAAACTGTATGGCAGATAATTAAAAACAGACACCTCTGATATTTTGAACCTAACTCAACAACATACAAATCAGTTTAGCCAAACGATAAAAATAACAAGCAACTTGAAAATATGTGACAAAAAAAAGTGAAAGTATATGACCTGACTTCGGTATTATTAAGACTAATATTGAGGATTGGAAGGTATTTGATCAAAACAGCATTTGCGGGTGCATTACTCATAGCTTCTCATAATTTTGGCAATCATAACCATTACTAAAACAACAATTCTAAACCACAATTTTGCCCATCTCTCCTTCATTTATAAGAGGCATTACCAAAAATGTAAAAATATTTCAAGCAACAAGCCTAACCTATAGAATGCGACTAATAAGAACTAATAACTAAAATAACGACAACAACAAAATGTGCCTGTGTAAATGTAAACTAGGAGACAAATAAGCATAGGATATTAAAGGACTTGTGCTAAACTTCAAATGCTTCCCTCATGTATAAAGCACCAAGTAGTTGATAGAAATCACAAAAGTAGGGCGGATTGGGAATGTAACAACCACCACAGGTTCCAACCAAGAAAATGAAACAAGTCAGTAAATCAGTTGAAATTAACACAGGACGGTTGAATGCTATGAAGATGCACAAGGTTGAACCAGAGGAATTTGTACTTGTGAGTTAACCATTTGATAACTACCATCCTCCTTTTTCCCTTGAACACTTGTGTTTTCCTGGTACAGCTTCAATAGTTGACATTTGTCCTCCTTAAAACGCATCACAAAGCATTCAAGAAAATTCTTTTCAGAAACAGAAAATGGGGAAAGAAAGCTGGCACTCTTTTTCCTCAAGCCTTTTTCGACTAAATACTGGACAACAAGAGCCCTTGGAATGATCGATTTCTCCATACTCAACCCAAAAATCTTTGGACAATGGACAAGGTCCAAAGCATTCCAACCCATCTGATTGACCCAAAAGTTCATCACTATATTTATTTTGTCAATGGATGACAACATACAGTGAGGGTGCCTCCTAAAAGCTTGAAGCAACGTTTCATCAGACCAACCCCATTTCTTAAAGGCATCAACTTTCTGCTTCCACTTGGTCTGAGTAGTACTTTTAATGGCAATCAAAGCTATAACAAATGCTACTTTTGAAGGATGAAACCCCAAACCCTTCACTTTCTCCACAGCCTCAAGCAAATCAGTTGAAGTGAACACAGCCTTACTACTCCGTGTCCGAAGCAATCTTGTAATGTTTGAATCTGTCACTCCATTTTCAAGCATTATACTGATGTTGCGTGCCATATGACGAGTAACAAACAAAAACGAATTAGCAACCATACAAGCAACAGTGTGCTCATCAGATTGCAAGAATCTATAAACAGATTCATAGTTTGGGATTATATGATTCTTCAAGCTTGGAGACAGTACTCTAGGGTAAGTACTAACTAGGTCAACAATTTTAGAGCTAGAAACACCTTTTGAGAGTAAAAATTCAAACTTTGGCAACACCCTTTTGGAGGGGTCGCATGAGAGCAACCATGGAGCCTTTCTAATCAAATTGTTTATTTGAGCGTTGGAAAAACCTTGTTCTTCGAAAAACCTGATTACTGAATCAGGCTTTTCAGGGGTCTGGAAACGAATACGGTAGGAATCAGAAGTTCTGGAAGCAGATTCAGGGGAGAACCCTAAATTGTGGGTGAGGTACGATACTGGAAATGAGGCTGAATTTGCAGTGGTTGAACAAAAACGCAGAGAAAAAAGTAAAGGGTAACGTGATGTTGGTGTAAAAGTGAGAGCTTTGAGATAGAGAAGGGTGTTCAACATTGTGTTTTCAACGGAAAAGAATGAGAAATCGCAATGGGCAAATTGAAATTGAAGAAAAGGTCTCAAATTTGAAACAGAAAAGGAGAAATGGTGAAGATACTACCTGAACTCTGTTCTGAGTTAACTAGGATATTGACTCAGATTACAACACCCAGCTTCAACCTAGAATTCTTCTGCTGTGACCTAATCTGGTGTATTGTGAAAAAGGGTAAACAACAAAAACAGTGTGCTCTTGCTTCAAATTCAGAATCTGCTAACCCTATAAATTCCTATCTCTATGAAATTAAATTTTCCTTCTTTTAATAATTTCTTTTATAAATTAAATTTAATTCAACTTACTTTTAAATTTTCATATATTAAAATAACTATATATATATATATATATATATTCTCTAACTATTATATATATTTTTATTATTATATTGTCAAGTAATGTTAAAATTATATATTGTTTATATTGTCTAATTAATAAAAAAATATTAAATTAAACAATTGATTTAATTTGTAAATATTTAAACACTTTTTAGTTTTGAAAATAATCTTTACTAATTGAAATTTATGTTTATTTTAACGAGTCTTTGAGATTCGACTTATCTAGTTTTTTTAAAGAAATGTTACTAATATGTTTTTTATTGTTCTTCCGAACATACATATACTTATTTATTGATTAGGATTTATTCAAAATGTTAAATTTTTTACATCATATCTTATTTAATGTTTCTCTTTTGATTAGATAATTTTAATTAATTAGATAAAATTTGTGTATGAGAATATGTTATTAGCATTCCTTAAATTAATACACAAAACAATGTGAAAACTTTTTCTAGTGTTTATATTGTACTTTAGTTTAAAAACTATTAAGGTGCTTCAATAGGATGAAATGATGTTCTTTAACGTAGGAATTAAAATTTAAATTCTAGCATGACCCAATAGGTCAATCCAAACCAACATAATATAAAATCAGATTTGGCTTTGAATTTAAAATCCAAATTAAAGAAAGAGATGACATGATCTAGTTTTACTTACTCTGAAACTATTTGTTGGAATGTGCATTATTTGAAGTGAATGTGTGTACTTTCCAGAAAATGCAGTGACACATACAACAAGAGCATTGCATCCAATTGAATCCTTTAAAAATGTGACATAATATACTTGTGGTGTTCTACATTGCAACTCTTAGTTGAATTTGTCCAATTGAAATCTTGATCATAAGCTCTATTGATTGATGATGCTGAGTATATTTTCTTTTTAAGTGGATGCTGTTATGACATCATTATTTTTGTACTTGGCAGTACCATCAATGATGATCCATATCCAGCTTCATAATCTTTCATAGTTGCTTCAGTGACATGACCAATAGGCTAATCTCAAAATAAAAATAATCATATAAGCAACATAGGTTATAAAATAAATATTTCAATGAAAATTCTGTGAGAAGATGCACCTGATTGTTGGAAAAATTATAAGTGACACAAGAACCAGTGGTTTTCCATTGACTTAAAAATGTTTAAATAAAAATGTAAAATTCTTTATTTTTTTTATGAGTAATAAATATTCTTATATTCTAAATAATAAGAAAAATTGTCAACCACTAATTTCTGCTGAAAAAGTAATAGCAAGTCTTTCATCTAACTTCTTTCTATTCACAAGATTATCTTGTATGAGAGTCTACTTAAGATATTCAAGTTTAATACTACACTAATATCATGTTAACAAATGAATCCACATTAGTTATTTAACAAAGCATATAAATTGTTATCAACTTCTTACATTCATATTGAATTTCTAATTATAAATAATAAGTTGGTGAAGGGGTGATGCTTACAATAAAAATTAAGAGTTTATTCTAAAAGGTAATTATAGAATACTTTTTTTATTTAAACTTTTAATAAAAACTTTTCTTAAATTATTTTTTCACAGTCTTTAAAGTTCAGTAAATGACTTTCTAACTAAAAATAACACTTTTAATTTTTTTTTGAAAAAGGTACCTAATGTTATAATAAATAGATATAGATTTAGAAGAAGCCACGTGGGGTTTTAGAAAATTTTGATTTGGTTTGCGGTTTAAGAAAAAACCACAAGGCCGTGTTTGGCATCACACAACAACGATGGGTCAGGCATTTCGTCGAGCATCTGGAAGAATCCGAGCAGCGTCCCAAGCTGACACGTCATCTTTCTCCAACCCCAACACCGCTGTCCATCGCCGACCGCCACCCAACGTTGCCGCCGACAAGGCACCGCAGATCTCCAGAGCCGCCGAGCAAGACGTACTTCGAGCCGGTAACTCTCTCTCTCTCCCTCTCTTTATGTTCAAGGTTTTGTCTGGGTTGAGAAATTAGGGTTGTGTGATTGTGGAAATGTGTAAACGTTAATGGGTGCCTCGGAAATTAAGGTTGCTAATGAGGGTTTTGTTGGGATTGTGTTTTACCATGTATGTGAATGTTACTACTCAGTTTAAAGTTTTGATTTTGGAAATTGTTTTGGGTGGGTATGCTTGGCTTAGCTGAAAATGGGAAGAAATTAGGTTAGTGAAAAGTTTGAGGGGAAAATATAAATTTAGATGTTGCTTGTTACGATGAAATTGTTGAACAGTAAGGAATGGAGTGCACCATTGTTTCATTCCATCCTCACTATTTTTGGTGAGAGATTGAGCTAGAAATAGATTTTGAGTTGCTTACCCATTTTTCAACCTCTATCAATAACCAGTAAGGATCACTTGGTTTTGGAAAATATTTTTTATTTTCAATGTTAATTACAAAATGTCATTTTATTTTTACTTGCTTGATTTTAATAGATTGAATAAGTTGTAAAAATAGAAAATGAAACTCTAAAACAATAAAATCTTGTATATTTTTTTTTTTAAATAGGGAGCAACATTTGAACAAGGTGATGTTTTTGTGATCTTGCTGTATCTGTTATGTTATATGTGTGACCTAATGTTAATTTGTAACTGTTTGCAATATGCATGCATTGATATTGCTTATAATTTTGGTGTTTTGTTAGGAGGGTTTATAATGCTATCATGAAAGATCATTGTGGTTGATTGATCTGTTATTTGTTCTTGGCTTAAGATGATCGTCCTAGAGTTAATATGGACAACGTTCTGGAAGAAAGAGATCCCAAATTTGATGCTATGCTTGGTCAAATGGTTGGTAGAATTACAGCAAAGCCTGGGGGAAAACCAGAGATGGGTGAGGTAAGTTTGTGGAAGCTGCATTTACTCCTTATGTAAAGTTCAAGTTGATGCATAAATGTCATTATGTTGTGTGTATGTATGTATAACTCCAACATTTGACATTGTTTAATTCTTTGTCCTTTTCCAAGTTGTATTAGAGTGAACAGAGTATTACTATTCATTGATCTCTGCATGCTGGTGCAAAAGATAGTGTTAAGGAAATTCTATTTCTGTTTATCTCTTGTCTGATGAAAGGAGATCTGCCAAAATAATCCTCCTTTTGACTGTATGTTATGGATTTATATATGGCTAAAATACTGTCATGTATACGTTTATGATTATATATTAATATACCTTTAGAAATCTTATACCTCTGTTCTTCATCATCAATCAATGATGTATTTATGATTTCTATCACTTGTTTACTCATGGTGTTAAGATGGTGCCTTTGGAACTTAACAAATTTGATTAAACTTTATGGTATACACAGTATGTATTTGGATTAGCTTATTTTAGAGGAGTAATCACTTTTTCTTGGCAGCTTCCTAAGGAGCTTTAAAAATGTTACCTATTTAAAATAATCAATTATCAGTGACTAATGCAGTTTCAATGGGTCAAAGGCTCAAAGCTTTACTTTTGAATTTTTACTGTGTATTTTACCGAGATAAGCACATCTTACAGTTTGATAATATTGTTACAGGCGTTTGTGGTTGAGAAGTATAACAGACCAATGCCCAAATTGCGAAACACAAAACCAGATTCTGGCCGTGTTGAGGATAGGACAGTTCCTGCTGGTACTTTGAACGTAGCACAGTTGCGCCATATAATCCTCTTGCATGAAGGCAAGGCTGATGATCACAATGGGCCTATGGAAGCTCACCAGATTGCTGAAAAATTTAAGGTTGATGTTGTCCAGATTCAGAGGATCTTGCAATTCATATCGCAACCTCCAGAAGACAAGAACAAAGCACCTAGATAAATAGCTATACTAGCATTGCTAACTGAATCTTGTCCGGAAAAGGCTGTTACTAAATAGGTTTGAAGTGTGAACCAAGTCTTGCCAGTGAAAAATGTAGTTCAACAGAAAGGAGAATGCCAATGACCTTGATCGTCAGGTCTTTATTGTGCAGCCTCAGTACTTTAGATCTTTAAGGACATTGTGATATCAACAATTGAATTTGTACTTGTGACGGACATTAACCCTGGAAAGAGTGAGTTACAATAAAGGTATTGAAATACAACAGTTGAGATTTGTTTGTTCTTTTTTCATTGCTTTACAACAATTAATAAAACGAGCAAATTGAGTTTTGGCCTTGTAAGTTGCATGTGTTTGTAATCCCCGTGATTTCTTTTGCATTTGCGGACGATTAGACTTGTTCATTACAGCAGGATCGGGTCCTCAACGCCTCTGGTTGAGCTTCATATTTGTTGGGACGAATGATGAAAATAAATAAGTCATCCCAAGCCTTCCTAAACAATCTATGCATGGTGAAAATCTTGACGCTGTCAATTACCAAGTGCATTATTGACACATACTCAACTAGTTTCTTACTATCATTATTGGAGTGTATATTACAAGTATGTTTAATTATTTAAAATCAAGCTTATCAAAACTCTCTAATTTTAAGATGTTGAATTTCAATGTCTAGTCCTTTTAAGTTGGGAGACATAAAAGGTCAAATTAAAACATTTTAAACTTATATGACCAAAACAAAAAAATCAACAGCTGAAGCGCACCATTCAGTAAAAGGAAAATAGATGTTACCCTGCTAGATCTCAGCTTTTATCTTAACTTGTTTTTAATCTTAAAAGAAATTAGAATCTTATCCACTATATCTGTATTAAATTATCATATACCTCTGCTTCCTATCCAGAGGCAATTAAGTTGATTAGAAAAAAGAGATAAAAAATCATCAAAATTCCCTTCACAAAAAATCAAGTCAAAATAGAATCCAGCCAATCTGATGTCAATTCATAGGCAACAAATGTTACAGCACCAGCTGGTGCAGCTTTAATAGTTGATGGGACTATCCCCTTATATAGACCAGCCCAACCCTCCATTTGTAATATTCGTTTCATGGCATCAGACATATTTTTGTATGCACGATGCTCAACCCGAGCTCCATATCTTGGATGTCTTTGTAGACCTTCAATCTGCAGCAAACAAGAACCAACATTCATAATTATAACCACGTCAAGTCATGGAAACTTAAGGAAATCATTTAATCTACCTGAAATCTTTTCTTGACCACATCAAGTGGGTGACAAACGAGCTTCGCACATGTTCCTGAAGCCAATCCACACAAGAAAAGCTGAAAGCTAGAGGGGCTTTCTGCAGTAGGAGTTGAATATTGGCGATGATTCCACGCCTACAATTATCCCACATGGAATAATATATGCATAATAAAAGAACAGGTGTCAGAGAATTGCTCAGTGTAAAGTAAAAGTAAGACATTCATCAGCTCTGTGGGGAATCCAACTCTATCTTTACACGACGTTCCTACTTGAGTGTACCAAATTTGCATCAACCTAGTTTCAAGTATCCTTTTCTCTTCGGCTACTTGCAATTATATTTAATATAGCAGAAATGAGATCAGGTATGAGGCATAATCAAGAGTGATTGCGTGTACTAAATTTAAATTTAATATACTAACTTCTTAGTCAGTGCAAATAACTAGAGCAAGAATAACGATTGGCACATATCAAGCCAATAGCAAGTTAGCCACCATATCTAGATGCCTAGAATGGAAAATTACGTAGCAGACAAGATAAGAATCTAAAAATGAGTTTAAGATTTGTACAGGTGTTGAAAATTTGAGACACGCATGGAGCAACCTCGTATCAAAAGGGATTAAGAAAACTTATTCATGAAGCTTGTGTCATCTCCATTCTAATATGATTTTTTAACTTGATCAAGCTAGTAAAATGATGGTACAGTACAGGGCAAACTAGATGCTAGAATAACCAAAAATACACAACCTAAGAGGACCAACAAGTTCGCCTTAATATAGTTTCACAACAACCAAATGACATCCAATACATGCACCACATAATTATGTCAACTAAAAATAAATAAAAGGTTTAATAGAAGAGTTAAAATTTTACCATGGTCCAACGTTTGAATGTATCATATGTGCCAAATTGTAGGCCTGCATATGGTATAATCTCAACTAGGGTTGGCGACAATCCAGCATACAAGCCTCGGAAGCCACGAGTCTGGACAATATCAACAAATGCTGTCCTCATGTTTGGATAAACCTAAATGATGGGAAAATATCAACAAATGCTGTCCTGAACTTGTAACCTTGATCATTTTATAATGCTTATTATACCTTTGGTTCACCCTGAGAAGCTAATATGGTTCGGAGAAGATCAAAGGGATATGACCCTACAGTAGCAGCACACCCAGCCAATGCCCCACTCGTATAGGATAGATAAGGGCTCAAATTAATGTGATCCTCTGCAGCAACAGAAAGCAAAATAATGAACAAAATAGACCTACAACAGGAAATTCCAAAGTAATTAATGTCATTAGATTGCACGAGGACACAGGTTTTGACCTGGAATAAAAACAATGCATGCCCCTATACATCCATTAACTACAGACAGCATTCTCCCTTACAGTGCCTTATTAAAATATATAACTACTGTATAAGAATGAAATAAATCAGTAAAATGAAATTTAAATTCAGAATTATGCTATAATGAATATGAAGAGCTTTCGACCTACATATTTAAAGTTTCAACTGTTAATGATGTGATAAACTAACATTCTCAACAACAAAAAGGAATAGCAACAGACACCTAGGAGATAAAGGGTAAATTCATTTTGCTCATCCAGCTTATGTGTTAGGCCATTGAATAACAATTGAAATACAAAATAGTATACCTGTCTTGGAAGAGCCAGAGGCAAAAGTCTTCAACATGTGTAAAACCGTAAATTGTATAGCTGTGTATGGCATAACCATGAGCAAAGCTGGCACATTGCCCCGCCAAAAACCCTGTAATATATCAGATAGTGATCAACAGTAAACTTCTGAAGGACATTCTTAAGATTCAAGCATCATCAAATATACTGATCTCACCAACTGCCACTTGGTACACTATTAAGGAAATAATAACCAGACGCAGATTACTAATTGAAAGAAGTAAAGTAAGGGTAAATGTAAACAATAGTTATAGAAGCCAAGTTATTCTACCTGTATGCCTTCTTCTCTAAAAATATCTTTGCTTGCCTGAAGCATGCCAGTATATTTTGAAGGTGTAGACAATTCCTTGCGTAGTAAATTCCATGAAGATGTGGGCTCTAGTTGAACCTGTCAATGAATGTGAATAAAATAACAACGTATTTCAGCTCACTGCTCACCTTGACAATGGAGAGGCTACAACGAACAGCCATGATGATGAACTCAAGCACCCTAAATCTCATGCAAAACTTAAAAACATTAACAAGTTCACACATTTTATGTGCAACCCCATGCCAATACAAAAATCCTGAGGTCACTTACTTTCTAAATAAACTAAACCAATAACTGAGAAATACCAGATATATTAAGTAAACTGAAAACCTTTTAATCACCATGAGTGAAAACAACTTTTTTTGGAGAGCATATGCCCTTTTCAACAAAACAGTATGCAGGAAAGAAAAACTATTTGACAACTTATTCCCAACCAGACATATAAAATAAAATATTTTTATCTTTATATTCAGAATCTCCGAACATCTGGCAGACATGGCACATAATACTCAACATATTTCACACCAGATTGTGTAAATTATAAGATCCAACATTGCATTCAAGCAAAAGAATGATAGTCACACCCCTCCAAATCACCAATGAAAGTTAAACTATTAAGGTCCTCATAGGATAAACTTCTCTCAAGTACTAATAGGATAGGAAGATAAGATAAAATAGACCAAAAGATCTCAAGAAGCTAAAAGCCAACTTATGCACTTAACTTATAGAAGCACTCTCATTTAACTTCTTCAAAACCTAGACCTTATAAGTTGATTTTAGCTTATGAGAAAAGCTCAATGAGTTTATTTTCTTATTTTCTTCTCTTATAAGTACTAATAACAAAATCCAATTATGTCAAACAAAACCAGCTCAGCTTACCATAACCAAGCCCAGTATTCACAAAGGAAGACACAATGCCACACCCCGGAGGTTGCCTCTAGTATATGTCATTCAATAATTACAATTATACAGCAAAATGTATTTTGAAGTTTAAAAGCAAAACAATTAACAGATAAAATGACACATGTTTGAATTTCAGTTAGAAAAGCTCAAAAGTATTTTTCTTTTGATCAATCTCAAAATTATTTATTTCCCCTAAAGCAACAATTTCTTTCCTTCTCATTTTATGCATTAGAATTCGGAATGATGCACTAAAATTCACAAAAATACTTTTCCAACTGCCAAGTGTTATCCAAATATAGCCTTAGTACACGACTACATGTTTGTTTTCAAATTAGAGAATTGCTTTGAACTCCACAATCGATTGATGAATTCTGATACGTTTGGTGTCATAATGAAGAGGAAGTCCAAAATTGATTCTGAGTAACTTTTTTATCAGGTAAAAAATATTACACTTCATCAACAAATTTGGTTTTATAATAAAAAACATTCAATCATAAACCACACCACTTCAAAATAAATTTTAACCAAAATTACTTTTACACAAATCAATTTTATCAATGCAGAACACACATTTTATAATACTTCCCAAAGCAGAAAAAGTCTCTCTAAAAAGTAAAAGTACAGGAAAAAACACACGATCGGAGGAAAGAAACACAACACACGTCAAAGAAACCATAACTGCTAATAATAACAAACAAAAAAGAAAAACAAGATAGATGAATAAAGCCGAATTAGAAAGTACAATGGTTCAATGAGGAGAGTAAAATTCAAACCTGAAACCTAATTTTAATAACATCAAGAGGTGACGTCACCGTCCTGGATACACCACCGGCAATAGCACCGGCGGTAGCATCAAGCATGGCGCGTTTCATCTGACTCTGTTCCCGCTCCATTGCCAATAACACCTTTCCCTTTCCAGCTAAAATCTTCAACATCACATAACAGTCACATAACAACATTACATAAGCCAAATAATAACAGTGAGGTGAATTATTAGGGTTTCCATTGAAAGAGGAAAAAGGAACAGAGAGAGAGAGAGAGAGAGAGTACCGAACTGGGAAGGAGGCAATGGAGAAGGAAGCAGACATGAAAATTGTAGAGAGAGAAAGTGATGAGAGAGAAAGTGAAATCGTTGCCGCCTTATTTGATTGGTTAGATTTTGAGGGCGGTGACTTCTCCGCCTCTGTCTCAGGCGTTACAGTAGTTTAGCAGAGTCTCAGACACAGATCAACTAATATATTAATATTATTTAATATTAATATTAATAAAATAGTGAAATAAAAAAAAATTAAAAAAAAAAAAAGAAAAACAGAGAGTGGTTCTTTTTTTCTTTTGTAAAGAAAAACACGAGTTTTGGCAATGGGATTGGACAGGGTGAATCAACTTTTTAGTCTGACAAATTATGACTTGGAATCGTTTGTGATCAAAATTAATTTTAATTAAGATAATCTTCATTAATTCTTTTTTCATTAAATTAACCTCTTCACTAATTTTCTAATATATTTATCGGAGATTAGTTTTTCCATATTTTTCAGAGTTCTTCTTCTTTTATCTTCTAATTAATTTAAATTAATTTATCTACATTTATAAGAAAATTCATTTATTTCTTGCCTAATATTTCATAATCTTATCACATTGATGATGGGTTTTGTTAGGAAAAAGTTCTATGATGTGAAATATATTAAATATAGGGATAAAAATATTTATTAAATATAAAATTATTAATAAATTTTAATGATTTCAATTAATAAAAATATTTGGGAGCTTCTAACTAAAAAGTTTAAGAATATCTCTAACATTTGTGTAAAATTAAACAATTGTTACTTGACAAAAATTTATTTTCGGAACTAATGACATGGCAATACTTATCTTAAGTAAATATAAATAATGCTCCTTAATTAATTGGTTCTTAACATTAAAAACTAATTACTGTTTACCTTTTTATTTTAGTTTAAAATGTAATTTTGAAAATAAAATGTGTTACGATACAATGAGATTGAGTTGATTTTTATTTAATTTCTAAAATAATAAAAATAGGTTTTGTGAATCACCACCACCACCCATTTGCAAGAACCAATTTTTCATTTGATGTTTCAATTTTCTTAAAACTTGATTAAGTGTATTGGACAAACTGATGAAGGATAAATTCTAACTTGACAACATTTTCTTGTTGTAGTGTTCATTTGGGAGCATCAGCTTCCTCTTTCATTAGATAAGTATTAGTGTATCACTTCCATAATCATTCAAATTCCTCGTGTAATTGATTTGGAAGTAAATTTTCCATGGTTTTCACTAGAAAAATCTCATTTGATGATAAGTATATTGGATAATATTTATTTTGCATATTGACAATTCCACTAACATGATATAAAATTTATTCTTTAACTAATCAGTTAACTTATTTACATAATTTTTTATTATTTTTTTACATATTTTATAACTAAAATTCTAATTATCTATATATTACAATTGTTATAAAATATTTTTTTTATTATATTCATTTTATGCATGTAATGCGTCATGAGCTTCAAAAGCATAGATTCCTTTTTTGTATATATGATATGAACCACTTCTTTAGTGATCCATTGGATAGTCTTTAGAGACCATAACTTCCACTAGTTCCCTAACTTCTTCAGTTGTCCTAGAATTCATTGAGCCTTTGGTAGATGTATCTAGCATGAATCTTTAGGAGCTTTAATTTTCTTGTGATAGTAATTAAGAAATTATTTTTTTAGTTGATTTATTGTTTTTCTTTCCATAAAGTAAAATTTGGAATATTGATAAATCAAGCTAGTAGTGGAAGAAAAGTAAAACCATGAAGCAAATGCAAATATGGACCCGAATAAAAGCAGCTCCACTATTGAAGTAACAGAACATTGACCAAGTTGATGTTGTAATTGTCAAGTTAAATAGCAATGAAGAAGGTATGAATAATCAATGATTTATTCCAATTGTACTTGGCATTTCATGTTCAAGAAAACATTGTTCTAATTCTACAAGCACCTGAAAAACAAGCAGCACACAAAATTGTGGTTATTTTAAGACTTGAAGTTATTGATACAATCTAGTACTTCACATATAAAGTAGACACCATGGGGTAACCCTTAAAGGACTATTGTTTTTTTCCATACCTTACTTTTTTCTCAAAGGTCCACTAAAGAGGAAGTGGAATCAACAATTTATGTCATAACATGGATATTAAAGATGGTGACTAAAATGTGGAAGGAATTGGCTAAGATATAATAGACACAAGTTTTCTTTGGTAAATCAATGGTCTCTTGAATGAGTTTAAAGGTTGCTCATGATTTAATTTCATTAGATAAATTAATGGTCTCATGGAATATGCTTTGTTGAAAACTTATAGTGTGGTCTGATGGCGAAAGCCATGCTACAAAATTCATGAAGTAATATTGCATCAAATATATGGCAAGTTTTGATAAAACTAAATTGCAAGTTTATAGTAATGTCAATGATAAATACTTGTCCCTTCAAGTATAAATGAAAATCACTAGTTCATGAAATATTCATACGATAAATTTGATCCAAAAGCATTTAAAATTAAGCTAATTGAGTTAGTGCAATAGTTATCCATCTTATGATTACATGTTCTGAGTTTGTGTTTGATTCTCATAATGTGTGAAAATCCTTTGAACTAGTGATAATAATCACAATATCACAAGTGAGATTAGTCTCTAATCTAGTAGGTCAAGAAAAACTTGTAACATAATTAAAATTATTAAGCACAACAAAAGTTTACCATAGAGTGGTGTATAATGTTGCAACAACACAACATTAACATTAAAAAGTTGATCATAAAATTTAAGTAAAAGCATTGAATATGTTTTAATTAACTTAAAATTTAGAATAAATATATCTTTGATACCTTAAATTTAAAACTAATCTTATAGTCAACATGGGCCGTTCTTAGTTAGTTTCAAATAGATTCTAAAGGCCCAATGTGATTGAAAAACTAAAATAGATAAGTAGGAATATAAAGAAAAGAAGAGTAACCAAAGACTTTGGGTTCAGATAGCCCAAAATGATTTGGGTTCAAATAGCTGAATTGGAGAAAGAAAAGATCATAGTGAGTGTGTTTGGATACTTCTTAAAAAAATTTGGATCCCAAAATCATAGTGGAAAGTTGAAAAAGTTGAAGCAATTATTTAGTTTTGATATTCAACATAATTTTGAAAATTTTGAAATAGGTGAAAATAAGGTGGAAAAGTTGGGTTAGCTATATGCCTGATTCAAATCAGAAAATGAAATAATAAATAAAGTTAGAAAGTTGAATTATGATAATAAAATATTAGACACAGTATTTTAAAATATTATTTTAAATTTAAGTTAATTTTAAAAACTCACTTTCAAATAGAATTGGCTCAACTTGTATACTGTATTTTATTTTTATTTTTAAATAGACGTGAAATTTAGATTTCTTTTAAATACATCTTGTTACTTATTAGATTTTTTTAAACTAATAATGTCTTAATAACATTGATTAATAATACCTAACTTAATCATGCTTCGTTTCTTACGTGGGTCGATCTCTAAGTGATACTACGCGCCTAATAAAGTCCCGCGTCCAAGCCGTGGCACGCCCCGCGTTGGTTTTCTGTATAGAGATGCGCGCGTGATCACATGATTACACGTACACTGCACATGACACGTGAAACAGTGAAGCGCAATTCATGAACCATCCACAATTTAATTACACCAATAATTTATTAAGTTCTACATCATTTCTTTTTCACTTTAGTCAAACAATTTTAATTATTTTTTCTTACTTATTTCAAGAGTTGAATATACCTTCACAAAAAATTATTAATATAATTAATTATGCACTTTAGGATTTTAACACTTAAATCTTATTTTTACTCACATTTTTTAATTACATTACATTATTACCAATTGAAACATAAAGGTTTCAATTTCTACATTAAATGATATGAATCAAAATTATTACAAAAATAGTAATTAAAAAAAACAATATCACCCACTTAAAAAAGGCCATAATTGTTGTTTTTTCTATATCTCTATCTCCTATATTTAGTAAAATATCTTAGTTATTAAGCAACAATAATAAACTAGACCAAGAAAAAAAAAAAAAAAACAGAACCGCCTTTCATAAATGGGATAGGATAACGATTAACCAACAAAACAAATAAAAACAAAACGCGTGAATAATATCTACAATATTAATAATGCACTTACCTGGAAGATTCTTAAATTTCATGTTTTCGTATAATGTCTCAAACTTATAAATACATGTTACATCGTTTGATTCAATGTTCAGTTCTCAATTGACACACAATAATCAACAAGACTTTGCAGCAAACAGAAACTCTCTTTGCCTTCGTAACAAGTAACAGCTATAGCCATGGAATATAGAACCCTAGAACTCAACATCATATCAGCCAAAGACCTTAAAGATGTTAACATCTTCTCCAAGATGGACGTATACGCCGTCGTTTCGCTCTCCGGCGACCCTCTTCATCCTCAGAGCGCCACCACACACGTCCACAAAGACGCCGGCACCAACCCCACGTGGAACTATCCCGTGAAATTCTCTGTCAACAAATCGCTCGCGGAGGACAACCGTTTATCCCTTGAGGTTAAGATCGTCTCCGACCGCACCCTCGGCGACACCGTCATCGGCACCGTTCACGTTCCGGTCAAGGAACTCCTTGACAAACCCGGCGAAGGTGAATCCTTCCGGCAAGTTAGTTATCAGGTTAAGAAGTCCTCAGGAAAATCCAAAGGCTCCTTCAACTTTTCATACAAATTCGGTGAACATGTCATGCCTCCTCCGGCCGCAAAAACAGCACCAAAGGCACAACATGAGCCTGTGATGGCTTATCCACCAACTACAGCAGGTGGATCTAATCCGATGTCTTATACAACATCGAATTATCCACCGCCGCAGCATGGGGCGACTGGATATGGATATCCTCCACAATCAGCTTACGCTGGTTATCCACCAGCTCAGCCGAGTCATGGATATCCACCGCAGACTGGTTATGGATACCCACAATATCCACAACAACCTGGTTATGGGTATCCACCTGCACAAAAGCCTAAGAAGAATAAATTTGGAATGGGTTTGGGAGCTGGATTGCTTGGTGGTGCCTTGGGTGGCATGTTGATTGGAGATATGGTATCTGATGCTGCTGATTATGATGCTGGTTATGATGCTGGCTTTGATGATGCTGGTGGATTTGATTTTTAGTTCTTCATTGTTTGTTGATTCCTCTGTTGTTTTTTCGGTTTTCTAACGATGTTCTATATGAGACTGTGTTTTGTATTTGATATATATACCTAATTCTCTGTCTCTGTATTTATGTGGGATGATATAACTTACACCTTGCGATGTCCTCAGTATTCTTTTCTGTTGCTGAAAAAGAAAAAAGTTTCATATTGTTGAGGATACGATGATGAAGTTAGACATTTTTTTCTGTATACTAAGAAATTAATGAATTGTTTAGAATATAATAAGGAATGTCATTGCAAGTTGCAATATCAGTTTTTCTAATTTCATGATTCTCAGGAAGAGATGATATAGATTTGACAAATATAAATTAGGGTGAAAGTATTAGAGTCGCTCTTTAGAATTGATAATTTTAGACTTACGCAACACCTCAAAATTTAGTCCATCAATTTGTTGCCACTTGCTGGCTTCCATCAAGTAATGTTTCACAAACGAAAATTCCTTATTTAACAAGTAGATACCATATCTCGAAATAAACTATGCTGAAAAATAATTTTGAAGTGGCATAACAATAGCAAAACGTATATAACAAGTAATCAATTTGCAAAAGACACAGAAGGTGCTAAATCAACCAATGATTGATTCAGCAAAAATACATTAGAATTCTACATATGCTGAGTTGGGTTCTGAATTTCTGGTTGTTAGTGCAGTGGAACAAAATCTATAAAGGCAATAAGCAATGTTTATATTTCTTTTATGGTATGGAATATTTAGACTAGAATCATGGAGCAGTAGAGCAGTAGAATTCCTTATTTTCTAGAACAAGAATAAAATTTTTGAGAGTGAGGGAATGATTATCCCATTCTAGTGTTAGGTTGGCCCCAAGTTCGGTAAACACTCACAATTGACTAACACAATACCTTATACCTTAGATTGGAATCAAAGTCATATATATGTTAACACAGAGGATGACAGTGAGGTAACTTCGAAATTCAATTCTATGAGGAAAAACAATAGATGGGGGCATGTTACTAATAGAAACTAAATTCTTTAAATAATTTTTTTTAATCATTATATTAATGTGAAATATTTATGGATTTTGTTAATAATTACTTTTTTTAAAAAAATTTGGCTAATTTTCGTCTGACTAAGTTTTTTTTTTCATTTGAAACCTTGTTCATGAGATCTAGGTTC
Organism: Hylodesmum podocarpum; assembly: GCA_026586105.1. NCBI lineage: Eukaryota > Viridiplantae > Streptophyta > Magnoliopsida > Fabales > Fabaceae > Hylodesmum > Hylodesmum podocarpum. Next base: position 533,890 of record JALJEV010000493.1, on the reverse strand, counting down.
AGTTTTATTTGGATCACAACATTTTGGTTTATATCACAAATTTGGTATTTTCTATTTCCATCCTTCAAGTGTTTTATTTATCTTTTAAGAGTGAAATCCTTGAATAATTAACTTTATGAGCTGAGAAACAACAAAATTGGTGGCAAAAACTGAATAGATCTTGGAATAGAAAGTAGACACAGTCATATGTAACTATGTGGTGAAGTGATCTATCTGTTCTTGCTGATCTATTATTCTATTTCTAGACAAGGCCAATGTCAACTTGATGGAGTTCCAAAACTTGGTCTCCCATAAGAACTGCATTGTCCAATAATGATGTTAATCAAACCAATGTTCATGGTTATCTCATGTTCCAAATTCAAGGCCACTGCCCGTGTTTTGCTCTGTCTCTATCACAACATAGCGTACGAGATTGTCTAATATAAATTAAATAACCTAACCTTTCCTTAGCATATTACCTTCCTGATTAATTAGGGTATTTTTTTTCCCTTAACTTTCTTAAGAATTTGAGAAATAAAATTACTTACTGTTTATTAAAACATGATACATGGATACCATTATTTTGATTGTAAGATGAAAAAAATAAAGTAATTTCTGAAAAATATTTATTATTATTTTAATCTTTAAATTTAATTATTTTTTAATTTAACCATTTACTTCTATTCTAGCCTCAATAACATATTTAATTATATTAGTGTGTAATGATTTTTTATTTTATTTTTAGATTTCTGAATTTAATATACTTACTTTCATGAAATTTACAAAATTCGGCAAGTAATAGAAATTTTACAATTAAAAGTAATTAAAAGTGTAGTATTTTTTTAATAGCGTACCAACCCTTACATGTTATATTAATAATGAATTAAAATAATAAATTATTACAATATTTTTAAGAATTAGTTTATTATATTTTATTGTTAAGCCCTTACACTCAAAATGGTGGTTTAACTTTTTTTGTTAAAAGCATAGGATAAGCTACACTATGAAAAGTGACACCTAAGGCAACCGCACTAAGAGTCAATAGTGGACAAAAGAGAACTAGGAAATGGATATTTGAGGAAATTTCCTAATGAAGTGAACCATACTTAAAAAGGTTATACAATTGTGGTATAGTGTACATGTTAATTTATTTGTAAAAAGTAAAAGTATTGAACTTTGTTTTTAGTTTCATCTTCGTTTTTGTTAAAATATAAGGTGATGGTGAAAAATATGCGCATCCAGGGAATCGAACCCTGGTCAGTACCGTGGGAGGGTACTATGATACCACTACACCAGATGCGCTTCTGATGATCAGAAATTTTACATGTTAATTTTATACAAACTTGTTCATACATATCAATGGCCTAAGACATTCGATTAATTTTTTATTTTTCGCGTTATACTAAAATAATTTCTATTAATTTATTTTTTTAAAATTAAAATAATTAACTAAAGATTTTGTAAAAATTGATTTAAACTATAAATACCTGATAGTCTTGAATCATATGATAATTTATTGACTGATTTAGAATAAAATTATAAGTTTATATTTAATTAATGTTAGATGAGCTTAGTAATAATAAACAAAAAGATTATCCGAGCTTGAAAAAATGAACGCAAATTATATAAAAATTGATTAAAACTATAAACGTATGTTATTCTTAAATCATATATAGGTTTTGAATAAAAATTAATGCTTAATTTATTATTTATTTAATCTAATATTTGATGCGCTTATTAAGAACATAGAAAGAATTATCCCAAATTACATGTTTCGGGTAAATGATATATATGGTTTTGATTTAGGAATTAAAATAAATAATTAACTTTAAATTTAAATAAAAAAATATTAAAATTGACCAATAAAAAGAGATTAATGTATGTGAGTGAAATCTTTGTATTCGATTTTTAGTGTCATTTTTATACACCAAAACAAACTTTAAATTTAAGTTTCGAAGACAAACATTGGAAACAAATTAAGTAAGACAAAGTATTTACATTACATTTTTAGTAAGAGACAAATAAGAATATTATCTAGAAATAAAAAAGTGAAAAGACCAACTCCTAAACTTTAACATTTGAAATTAATAATGTAAAATGATGTTAATGAAGTTGTCAATAGAGGATGTAAGTGTGTTGACTATATTATGAAATAATTTGAATCATGCATGTTTATGATATTTAAACCAACAAAATAATTATAATTAGAAATTTAAAACTCATTCATAAATAAATTTATGTCAAATCCAAAAGCAAATCACTTATTTTTTTGGCCATGTTTTGTTTGATACTTAAACTAGAAAAATCAATATATAAGTGCTTGTTCTTTTAGTGCCTAGAGATTGAGCCATATTCTTTTAGGTTAAGGACTTGATTCTCAAAACCATAAAATCTCCCTCATTCCAACTTTATTTATTCAAAGTTTGGCATAAAACTTAATTCATACAAACAAATATTCTCCATCCATTAGTCCCTTTTCTTTTCAACCGAACAAATTTCCACTTTCCAACTTTCTAATATTATGATAAATACCAAATCAATAAAGAAAAATGAAACAAGTTTTGGTTGTTTATTGAAAACTATAACAGGGAATATGTTCATACACCTTGGTGCATGTAATTTGGACGTATACAAAATCATTCATTCATTCATCGATGCAAAATTCGAATAATTTGGACGATAAATATAATTCACCACTTCAACGTATAAAATAATTATTAAATCGGCTTATCCAACCGATGCAAATTACTGTCCCCAAATCTTGATCACTCTTTTTTTTTTTTATACCTATCTATAATTAATTGTTTATTTTAAGTTACATTTTTCGGTTTCTAGCCGAAATTATTCTTATGTTTATTATAAGGTATTTTATAAATATTCTCGTCTATTTTTTATTTCTTAAAAAATTATATACTTATATTTATATCATTTCTATTACTATAGTAAAAAGAACGAGAATATGATATTCATTCAATAATATAAGAAGTCATATCTCATTAGGGCTATAAATTTTATTTTATTTATTTTTATTTTTAAATTATATATTCAAAAATATTACTGAATGTGTGTCTTTAAATATATTTTAAAATATTATATTCTTAAAAATTATACTCCTCGAAAAAACCTTGTGAAACATATGTCTCCTTGATCTTTTTAATTTCTGATCATTATCATTTTTTTTCAGAAAAATTAAAAAAGTACTATATTTAATTTTTAAAGTTTGATAATTTTTAATATAGTTTCTAAAATAATAATTGATTAGAATTAACTTTTAAATTTTGTTTAAGCCATTATTTTAGCATTATCATTAAAAGTCAATGATAAGTAATAATATTACATTTTTTTTTGTTTTATAACATTAGATATAACAATATGTTACTACAGAAAAATAAAACAATTGTATAAATAACTTACACTTGTACAAATTTTCTTTTATCAACATACTTTTGAGCAAAAATATTCAAACATAAATCACACAATGCATTTGGTCTACTTCATGGAGGGTTTAAACAAAAACAAGTACCCATAGATCAAAGCCCACACAAATTGCAAGTCTTGTGGGCTATGCCTTTTGTCACAAACTAGCTTCTTTAGACACATGGGTCTAGGGTTAATGTGTTACATGTGACATTTAATTAGTTTATATGAAGTGTAGCTGTTTATAAAATAATTTAGATAATTAAGTGTGTTTAGTAATAAATTTGATAATATGATACAAATATCAGTTTTTTAAAATATCCCTGTAAAGCTATTTTTTATAAATGATACATATAAATTAGATCTTACCTTTTTAAAAAAGCAAAGAGAGAAATAAGAAGTAAAGAAAAAGTGTAATAAGATAAGTGATATACTAAAAAATTTGTTATTGAAAACTATTTAAATAACTCCATCTTAGTGCTTTAATCTGATACGTTAATTAGGTATCATCAATTAATTACTTTGATTAGTTTGTTTTTTTTTTCAGTACAGAATGAATTTGGCAAGAAAGTTCTTTCCTTAAAATGGCATCGTATAAGAATTGATCCCATTCTCCTTATGTTTTCATACTTCAATTATTCTCAAATTAAATATGTAAAGTTCCTCATTCCATCTTTATTTTTTTTAATGAAAGTCAGATTCAAACCTAGCTATAACATGCTGGTTAAGAATATATATTAACAACCTATAATCATTCTGTGTTTAGCTATAATCTTATTCTTTTCTATAAAAAATTCCCACACCCTTCGTTTCTCTATCTCCATTTATAAAATTCTTATATCTGACTCATCGTGAAAATAATACTCTTAGATGATATTGGAACAATGTTTACTTGTTAATACATATTCTTAACCTCGATATAGAAAAGCTTGTTATTATTTAATTTGTCACGTGTGTAAAGAATTTGGAATTTTTGTAAAAGAAAATCTTACCTAGATTAATTTTTAATGAGGATTCTAAATAAACCAAATGCGATTAGTAAAGAATTAAACAAGTGATTTGCAGCTATCAGAGTATAATTAAATAATTAATATATACTCTATTGGGGATTTTTAAAGAATTTCATTTGATGTTGTCTCCCATCATGGAAGGCCTAGCATCTTATTTTATTATTAATTTTTTTTTTAAAAGAGCATCATTGCATCTTTATGTATCCCATAAAAAATCTAATAACTAAACTAATATTAACAAGTACTATAAAAGATTTCATCATTATTAAATATCAATAGGTGACAAACAATATGGTTGGGATTGTAGATTTTTTTTTCTTGGATAATTAATTAATTTTTTATCCCCATTTTATTTAAGTTTTATATATACGGCATTTTTATAATTAAGTTTTTTATATATACGGCATTTATATTAGTTGATAAATGGATTATTATGTTAACAACACTGATAGTTATTGTGAGGACATACATTTTTATGAAAGAGTGTCTATTGTTGATGGAAAAGATTTTTACACAAAAAAAGGGTGTGCTTCCATTTTTATATAATTAAATTTTATTGAATGAGATAATAAATAAAAAACAAAAGGATGTTATGATTGAAAAATATGAGAAAAAAGAATCAGTGTGGAAAAAGTAAATAATGATTATATAATTAAGTCAAAATAAAATTAGTTAATATAATAAATATAGTAGTGTTAATTTGTGAAATAAATTATAAAAATTGTAAGAGGGAAGTTATTAAAAGTAAAATATTTTATAAAATTAAACATAAAACTGAATTAATTTTTAAAAAGTAACATAAATAAAAAAAACTTGAAAAATCATATTTAAAATATATCACAAACCTTAAATTAACGAACACATAATTTAAAATAGAATTCTAGTAGCTTAGAGAATGAATGTGTTAATTTTTAGGTGATGTTTAGTTTGAGAAGTTGTTTTTTGTTTTCATTTTTAATGTTTATTTTTTTGAAAACAATTGCATGAAAACTATGAAAACAAAATCACTGTATTTTCTTATTTTTATATAATTTTGAAAATATATTCATAAAAATATTTTAAAAAAATCAACCAAATAAGTTTTTATCTCTATTTTTGATGAGAATGAAAACATGAAATATTCTAACGACCTATTTTTGAGGCAGTTATAAGATAACCTTTTCATGCAATTTCTTAATAACTTTACTTAGCAACCAACTGTAATATGTAATCAGTCGGCCAAGTCAACTAGTTCACTCGAATATATATGTATTCATCTCTTTTTACATATCACATTTTATAACTGATTATCTACGTATTTCAATTGTCTACAAATATTTTTCATTTCTCATGTAAGTATTAAGAAACAAGGGCATAACACGAGTGACAACTATGCGGTAATCTTTGATACCAATGAGAAAGCAACCTATTATTATGACGCAAACCCTAACCAACAACTCCTTTAGTGAACAGTGACTATAACCCTTCTTTTAAAAGGAGAGGCTAATATGAAGGATGCTGATACGAGTAAGTATCTTGTGTTGTAAAATATAGGACTATGAATTTGGCTTTTCTATGGGACAATATATCCATCACATGGGTTTGTTCATTTCATGCACTGTGGGGAGGGTGTTTTCCATCTGCTGTGGAGCCAACTATACTACTACTTTATGATTCTCAATGTTACATGGTATTTAAAGAAACATTCATATATAAAGGTTCTTGTTTTCTGGCTAAGCATATGTTCTCCAAATAACTTTTTTGCACAAATAATTAAACATGGTCGAAACAAGTTTTGATTCCACCTCACTGTTTACGTCATTAGCCTCAATTCATTTTAAAGAAAATTGGAAGATTTTTTTTTCTTATTTCAAGGAATCCAACATGTCTAAGTGGATTTACAGATAATAAGGAAGTGTTGAAATTTGGAAGAATTTTTACAGATTTTATTTCAAAAAACTTATTTATGACATTCTTCATGTTGATAAATTTTACAATTGAATAAAGAGTATAATTATATATATTATCATAATCAAACATTGGTTAGAATGACTTTTAAGATATTTATATAAAAGTTAACTAATATATATATATATATATATATATATATATATATATATATATATATCATGATTAGATAATTTTGTAATTTTTTTTTCTATAGTTAGTGTAAACCAATTATAAATCCTATAAAAAAAGTCATAAGAATGTAAAACAAATATGCAAATGAATAAGACTAGAAATCTTGTTTCTTTCAATAAAAACTATTAATCTTGTATTACTTTATACTATCAGTATGCATCCATTGACAATTTATTTATATTCCTTAATTTGCATTTATAGGAGAATCAATATATTATATGGAGTTATCAAGCAATTGATGGAACATGACAAATTGAAAAAACTCACATGGTCCAATAGGCATCAAAGGAATTTAAGCAAAATTGACAAAAGGAGAAGCCCCCCATGAAAATCTTTGTCACAATATATGGAAAATTAATAAAACTTTGGTGTCAGTATAGTTAAGCATCGTAATCACAGGACCATGTGGCACGAGGAGGAGATGGGTAATTGATGCATAGTTCACGAGTCACGACCATGGTGTTGGGTTAAAAGAATGTGTGTCCTAAAGGCCTACAACTTTGATGGCTTAACTTCGATTTTGTAGGGTGCTATAGGGGTTGGAATCTAGCTTCACTTTTATTCACTATCAACTTGTTCTGGCTATTCCATACACATTTCTCCATCTCCCACAAAATTATGTTCCCATCATACTTTGAATTCCCAAACAAATTATTAATAGAAATAAAATAAGGTTTAATTTTGTAGTATATAATCATAAGAGAAAAGTTTTCATTAACTTTTTAAAATATTTTAAACAATCATTAATTAATCACAACTCATCATATATATAAAACTTTGTATACAATTCAAAATACACAATTTGTAATCAACATTATTATATTCTACTCAATGCTACTTGTTAATCCCACTTCCCAAATTATCAAGGTTTATGAAGAGTGGAGTTAATCTAATCTTTGTGCATGTTTGTAGAAGACAATTTGATTTGGGGTAAGATAATACCTAGAAATTGATGATTCACAGATGTGCCTAACTATACACATTTACTAGTACTCATAGGGTTAATGGCCATGCAAATGTGTAATGCATGAGTCCATGCATGGTTAAATTAGAGTCTGGATTTTGATAGTTTTAATTGAGACACCAATGAATGTAGTTAGCTATTAATGGTTCAAATATGTATAGGTACTGATTAATTAGGTGTTGATAATCTATCTTAATCTCTCATTCTCTTGTGGCTAATAACTCACAAGAGAATAAATGCTAAATCAATTATTATAATAGCTAGTAAACAAAGTTACCTACCCCATCCATTCCCTATATAGCTGGAAAGAAAGCTGCAAACGGATATGGTTCATAGAGTCATTTTCAAAACGATTTCAACATAAGGATTTGGTTTTATGGGGGAGAAAAAGCTTATATTATTCCTTGCTATCATCCATTGACCTACTGTCCCATAAATATATAGTGTATAAAAATGATTTTTTATTCATAATTTTACAATTTTTTCTTTATATATTTATTTATTGCATCATTAATTAATTATCTACATTTTTGTTTGTTTCTTTTTTCTGTCTCCATCCTGAATTATTGTACAGACATTATTATATATAAGAATTAAATAAATGTGTGAATAAAGATATTCCATATATTATATAATATAATTTGAAGGCTGGCTATTGAATAGTCAACACTAGTTAGGCAACCCTATAATACCGAAAGTAACAATTAGCATAGACAATTAGGCAGCATATATATATAAACAAAAAGAAATGCATGGAAATTAATCAAACCTCTTGCATAGACATGAATTTCCTAATGAAAATCAACAACATTGTTATATTTCCACACCTAACGATGAGAATTAATTGAGATCAATTCCTTTCATCTTTGGTCCCCACACACTATGTACCCGTTATCCTCCCCACAAACCATAGGAAAACTTTTTTAAAAGAGCATATTATTCACTTGATCACTCTACCGTGCCACAAGCATCCATCCCCCTTTCTTCTTAAAGAAATTTATTCCACAGCCACATTCAACTCCAAATGATATTTTTCCACATTCTTTCATTAGTCTTGGACCAATTAATAATGAACTTAATTATTAATTTGCTCTATTTCATGTGGAGTTCAATGTGCTAACAACTATGTCTATGTTAACTATCCAACTAGCTAGTGTATATAAGCAGATCAGTGTGCATGTATATGTCATATCATAGTTTTAAATTATATATATACTCAGGAATCATAATTACAGCCGCAACATGAAAGTTTTTTAATTTATTGCAACTACAACTAAATAATCACAATCTTTTACATTACATTAGGAATCACAATTGAAATCTATGATTCTTGCATTAACAATGTGGTTTTGTTTGTAGAATAAGTTTCTCTTGTTATAAAACAAAGATTCTCTTAAGTGGGGGTAACAATACTTTGTACTACGCAAATGGTTATGGGAATCAGGATTCTCCCAATCCGATTAAGACCAAGGGTGATGATCCAAGAAATGAGCCCCCCAAACACTCAAAATAGCATAAGCTTATTACTCTCTCACTCTTGGCTGGGTCCCACCTTAGCTGTACTCACATCCAAACATCCCTTACACTCTCTTTATGCCCCCACCATAGAGTTTTTATTACATGGATGATATTTATACATTATAAAAATAAAAATAAAAAATCAATCTAAATCAACCTTACCCATTACTTTCATTTCACCACTATATATATACCAATACCCCATACTTCCTTCCCCACAAAACATTGCACACTAGTAGCTCATCACAAACACTCATAAAAGTATACAAACACACTTTGTGTTCTTCAATTTTCACCTTCTTGTTGTTCAAATTGTTCTACCTTGTTCTAAGCTGATTAAGAATGTCTGGGGTTTGGGTATTCAAGAACGGTGTGGTGAGGCTAGTGGAGAACCCTGGTTGTGAGCGCAAAGTGTTGGTTCACATTGCAAGCAATGAAGTGATTACTTCTTATGCAGTGTTAGAGCAAAAATTGTACTCACTAGGGTGGGAACGTTACTATGATGACCCTGACTTGCTTCAGTACCACAAACGCTCCACCGTGCACCTAATTTCACTCCCAAGAGATTTCAACAAGTTCAAGTCCATGCACATGTATGACATAGTTGTCAAGAACAAGAACAACTTCGAAGTTAGGGACATGTAATAAGGGTGTCAACTTCATAAGGGCACCCTCCTTAATTGCCGTGTGTCACTCTATGTACCCTACAAAATTCAATTCTTGGAGAGCAATTTTTTTTTCTTTCAATTTTCTAATATGCAAGGTTGGTTTGAATTTGGATTCGTGGCCATGGGGTAGAGGCTTCTTGTGTCTAAATGTTGGGTGATTAATGTGTGAATTTTGTATATGAGTGTTTGGTATGATATGATTTACGTGTATAGAGTTATGGTCTGACCAAAGAATGATGAAATTTGAGAAGTAGATGTCATTTGTGTGTCGTGTTGTATAAATCTTTGTATCATTCTAATCAAAATTGAGTTTTTCTATACTTTGGTGTTAAATATTTGACTTCAATTTTTTTTCTTTTTTGCTTTGTGAGTTTATTTCTTAAAACAATATCTTGATGTTAATTATATATAGTGTAAATCTACATTATGTTTTTTTTTCTAATAGTTAGATATAAATCGCATTCCATATGTATTTAGATCTCTTCTTCATATGTTAAGAACTCGACTATACATTATGAATTTGGTTTCCTGAAGATGGGATGGAATATTGGTTTTTAATCAAATTTGTGTGAATTTGTTCAAATTTCGTGTCATGCATGGTGGGAAATCAGAAACAAATTTTTGAATTTCTTAATTAATCATACAATACAGTTTTAGCAAAAAATATTTGTCTTTTTCTTATTATGTGTCTTTCATAGTTATTTATTTTCAAACAATAAAATAACAACATGCTTTTATTGTTTTTCTTTAATCTTTTCTTGAGAAAAGGTGATAAAATAATATAATATTTTATGTGTATGAATAACATTTTATTAATACACATAACAATTATTGCATGATTAAATAAAGAACAGTTATTGCAAGAAGAAAAGTCAAGGGGAAGAAGAATTTCCTTTTTTTTTTTCTGTCACATTTTTTATAATTATTATTATACCAATTCTCTTTCTCTTACCCTCTCCCTTCCCCTCCATATACAAGGGACAAAGTCACTGCATGGAAGGACTCTATTAATTAATTTTTTAAAGAATTTAAGTTGAAAATGTTAAATTTTCATATTTGATATGAAAAAATTTCAAAATATCAAAAAAAAAAAATCTAACATTCTTAAAAATTGTTCTTAATTAAGTTTTTTCACAATAATTTTTCCTTAAAAATCTTTATCCATACTAAACATATTTATGCCATTCACAAAATAATCTAGACTCTTGAGAAATATAATTAGCAGGAAATTTGATTCCCTAGAAAAAGATTTTGTACGTCAATCGCATCCCTAACGTTAGAAGTAGCTTATTTTGTGATTTTTGTACAACATGTACTTTCTGCATTCAGAATTTTGACAAACATACAATTTTACTCCTAAATTTTGGGAAAGGTCTTATTTTAATATTAGAAATAAACAAATAAATCTCTAACTTTTAAAATTGGTGTTTAATCTAGTTGATTAGCCACTAATAGATATTATTTATTCTACATAATGGTAACTTATGCATTCATTTCTAAAAATTAGAAGAAAAAGAATATCTTATCTATAAAATTTAAGGATTAAAATATACTTTGGTCCTGATAAATACATGTGAAATATAGACGGGGGAATCCTGAGAGCATTATGGGATTATCCAATTGAAATGGCTGAGAAAGACGAGGGTGAAGTGGTATTCAATATGCATGTCATGACGAGGTATGGGGTGATGAAAAGAATCACGTGTGCCAAGGTTCTGTTGTTGTCAACTTGACTTTTCGCTTTGGCTTAAGCATGGTGTATCCCGTTTGCATGGAAAGGAAAAACTCAAAAACTTTTTTTTTAATTACTTCAAACAAATGAGATTGAACGTACTTTTTCTCCTTTCAAATGTACTTGAGGAATAGTACGTTTTGGATATGAATTTAGTAGACAACTGCAGACAACCAATTATAAAATATAAAGAGAGAGAAATACGTATATGTATAAAATGTAAAGAGAGAGAAATATGTATATATATAAAATGTAAAGAGAAAAAAATACGCAGATATTCTGTAAGTAGATTAACTGGTTGGTTGCATTTTACAGTTATTAGCTTAGTAAAGTTGTTTGAATCATTCATAACGTATCTCATCTAATAAATTTGTATTTTAAAAATATAGTAAAAATTAAATTTTAAAAATTAGATGGCATTAACAACAAAGATGATACCATCTATTAATGATGACAATGATATAGTAGTCATAGTTAATGTGATAAGAGTGAGAGTGAAACATATAACTGTTCTCATCGAGATTTGAAAAATAAATAGTTAAGTGAAGATGAAAGAAGGTCGTAGTTTAACTTAGTTAAAGAGGCTACTAGTGTATTTGATGTACCCAATGCTTAAGTTAATGTTTGATTAGATCATCAAGATTGAGTCATATGAATGTCAGGCTATCAATGTATAAAGGTTGTATATACGTCAAGAAATATTTATTGAGGGTATTTATAGTTCAGAGACATGAAAAATGAATTCAAATATATGTCATTTTGTTGAATAAATATAACTTCAGTCTTTAGATACGTTAAAATGACTGTACTCTAATTATCATCATGTCATGCTAATGTACGGAGGCGAGAAATATAACTTTTTCCAATCACTTTGTCGCTTCTGGTTTAATTTGTGTTCGTTCTGCTGTGCTAATAATAATAATGGTTATAATGATGGATAATAATAAATTAGTGTGTTTAGTCTACTAGTTTCATTGTTTGTGTATAATTGTTATTTGTTATCTGGTTTACTTTGAAGGGGTTCATCTATTGGTTTCATATGAGGAGTTTTGTTTATGTTTGAGAAACTTCGTCTCGTAAGTTTTGTTAATGTCTGAGAAATTTTGTCTGATAGATATATTCATGATTGAGGAACTTCATCTATCACGTAATTAACTTCAAAGTTAGTTAGAGGCAATTAATTATATTGTGTTAGAAGCTCTGGTTATCAGAGTCTATTACAAGTGTTGTAAGTAGAATATCATTGTTGTATATAAAATAACTGTAAGGAATGAAATAAACACTCGTATAACACAGAAACTTACGGTCAAAGATTGAAAATTCTAAAAGTTTTTTTTGTGATATTTTCAAAGAGTGAAAACTTAATAGTAATAATAATTGTCTGTGGACATGTATTAATGATCCAAGTAGGTTCCAAATTTTGAACAGAAGATGTGGATTCCATCAATTATGAGCATGATGCTTATTATGATGTTGTAGTTTTATAGCTTCTGAGTAATGTATATATATCTCAATATCTCATTCTTTGCTAACTAGCCCTTGACCAAATTCATCTTCTGATATGTTTTTATTTTTTATTATCATGCAGATCAAATTCTCATTCTACTCTCCTTTGATCCTTGAAAAAGCATATCCAATCCAGTATATATATGTGCTTCTAATCAAATTTCCTTGTAATGAGCAACTTTTGATAAGGATACTTTGGTTCTAGAAGCTTGCATGCATACTTTACATTTATGTTTCTCAAGCTTGATTCATGTTCCTTGCAATATGATCATTAAGTCTTGTTCTTATAATCACATCTTGAAGCAAAGTATTAGTAACTTAATTCCTCACGACCTAGATTAATTAATTTGTTTCTTGATAGTGTGTTATCATTGAAACTTCATCACATAAGTAGTTACTAATGGCTCTTTGCGTAAGACTGTTAGAGGATAACAAAGTTGTCATGTCCTCTCCTTCATGGATATCTTCAATATCTAAGTTACAATAAATTTGAGCTAATTAATGCATTACATGTGGTAAATAAAAGGATGAACGATACTCTCATTGTTACTCTTCATCTCTCCAAAATGGAGGTGCAATCAACCTTTGAGTGAAAATGTTAGGATACTAATTTTACTCATGGAAAAGAAAGTTTTTCCTTCACATATTGTTGAATAAATGATGATATTAACCACAGAAAAAGAATTTTTCATGTTTATTTTAAATTTAACATATTGGATTATCAATTAAAACAAGCATTATATTTTTATATCTTATTTGCATTTCTTTTTAAAAATGTTATATATAGCATCACTATTTTTAAGATAGATTTCAATTAAGAAATAACAAAATAAAACATTGGTAAAATAAAATGTAGACCCTATTAGATAAAGCTTTTGCATGAGGATGCATAGCATAAGAAAATAAAAAAGAGAAACATAAATAAATTTTTCTCACATTAAAAAACTTGATGTGAATATGGATAGAATAATTTCTCATCAATTAACTTAGTATCGAATCCCTCCATATATCAGAAATGATTTGAAATGTGAGTAATACATTTCTACATTCTTCTAGCAATGCGAAGAAAAGAATCTTTGTACCTATTTGAAAACCTGCCATACTTGAAAATATTTGTTCTTGGAAGGAGCAGCAGCATGTGCCCCCCAATAGGTTGGAATTGGATCACAATTAAGGATCTCCAATTTGTCCCTCCCTCCCATATCCTTTAGTGCCATTCTCAGCCAATTGAAAAATGTGAAATTAAATAAAGGATTCCATATGAGATAGGATAATTAATCATCACATAAAAAAATAAATATTTAAACGAATCAGGAATACAAATCAATCAGTCAACTAATTCACGTAATATTTATGTATATAAATTATTTCTATTAATTTTGTTCACTTTCTTTAAGAACTAATTAACCGATTAACTTGTATTATTAATATTTTCTTGATATGGAAAAGCCTTGAAATGGAACTAAGCATGAAAAATTCTACAGCTAGCTTTGAGTATCATCAATCATGGTAAGGTGTGGTGCCATAGCTTCAGCCCATTCTGTTGTTGAATGGGCTAGGATGCTCTTTTTCATTGAGTGGTCAGTTTCATGCATGCTTTATGTTGAAGCTCAAAAGGATCGAACCATATATGGAGAAGAAGCTCTATGTATATATATATATTTCACTTTTACTTGTGTCCTATCCATCAATAATGGGGCAAATTAGTTCCCTCTGTCTTCTAGTAGGTTTGGCCTTTTTGTCTTGACCAAAATCACTAGACCTTTTTGTCTTGTCATCAACTTCTTCGTACACATTTTGTTCAAAGTTTGCCACTTTTTGAGTTTAAAATGTTGGAAATACTAATGTGATTTTATATTTTAATAATGATGACAATAATAATTAATATTTAATAGACTATATTTTAAGTAATATAATAAAGTAATAGACTATATAATTTTTTATCATGAATTGTTGTATCTAATAATATGAATATTTTTTCTTTTAAAAGTTTTAGGTAAAAAGGTATTTAGATACCCTAAATTTTTTGTTTTTTTAATATCAAACTTTAATTTTGTCATTACAATAATAAGATATAGTAGACTTTATTTTTTTCCAACTAGTCTTTAAAATCACAATAAAGTTAAAAGATTTGAAAGCAAAATATGATTTGTTTGAAGCCATTGACAGTTTTATCTTGAAAACTATTCTTAAGAAAAGAACTTGCATGGATATATTTGAGACTAAATGAAGAAGAAGTATGTAGGGTCTGCAAAAGCAAAAAGTGAGCAGCTTCAAGCTCTCCGTACAGAGTTTGGAATGAAATCTAGAGAATCAATTGCAAATTATTTCTTCCATGTGATGACACTGCATGCACTACCTTCTTTCAACATTATATATAAAGACAAAATATAAAATGTGTTTAAAATCCATCTTAATATTTAAAAAAGAAACTCTTCAAAAGATCATTCTTCAAAGTGTTTTGAATAAGAAACTTTTTTAAAGTTCAACTAAGTCCAACGTGCATGAAATAATCGCCAAGAACACGAACCAATTCGAACTTAGGGAGACCTAATTAAGATATTTATTTTTAGACTTGAAAGATATTTATTTTTATTTTAATTTCTATTTATATCATTTATTATTTTTCTAATATTTAATTCAAAAGACTAAAAAAGAGTAAGTAGTTAATAAATTCAATATCAAAATATAATAAACGATATAATTCATATACTAAAAATAACAATAAATTCTGAGAACTAAAATAATAAATATATCATACATCAAGAACTATTTAGTTATTTTATTTTTTAATAACTAAATTATTAGACTTACACAAGGCTCAAGATTTATCAATTAATAAAAAGTCCTTGAACTAAAAAGTCCAAGCATTAACATTAATCAAAATTTTATTCTAAAACTAAAAATAAAATAATAGAAAAAGTTATGAGTGATATAAAATTAAAGAATCAATTAATAAAAATTATGATTGATATAAAATTTTAATTAATAATATTAAAATTAAAAATTTATAATAAATTATTAACGGTAGTTGAATGATAATATAAAATATATATTATTTCTATCACATTTTTAACTTACTAAAATTAGGATTCTCATTTCAAAACTCTATTTAATAAATGATAAATGTATAACAAAGATACATGTGACAAGTTATTAATTTACATAATCTATAAAAAATACATTTACAATATTTTAATAAACTAACTTTTATTGTGTTTTATATATTTTTATTTGTCGAACTATGTAAATTAATATTGCAATATGCACACCAGTTGCATTTTCATCAATTATTAAAAATGTTAAGGTATATAAATTTTATATATATTCTTGCTAAATTGTCCACTTGTACATCATTTGAAAAGAACCTATCTGAAAACTTTGAATCACTGCTAGTTTGTACAGTCAAATCCACCACAAATAGAAAGCCAGATAACCAAGACCAAAAACAACAAAATTCCAAGAACAACCAATTTAATTTTCATGTTCTGAAACCATATCTTCCGATGGACTTGTGTTCCTTGCTTTCTGAAATCTTGAGCCTGAAAATTAGGAAATTCTCAGTTTTAGAAAGCACAAGGTAAAAGGAAAAAAGGAATGTCCAACCTCAGTCAACTTTACTCACCTGTGATCTCAATGTCTCTGTCTTATCTGCAAGCATTGTTAGATTTTCTCTTCTATCAATAGCCTGAAAACACATTTAACGAAAATAAATCTGTCGAACATTAGGACGCATAGTAACAACTGTACTAGCTAAAAGACGGAAGAAAAATATTTAGTAGACAACTGCAATACATAAACAATCCGACAACTAGTTATAAAATATGAAGAGAGAAATATGTATATGCATACGTGTATATCCTATGAATAAGTTGATTAAATGGTTGCGAAGTAAAGTTGAAAGACTGATTACGATGGTAAAAAAGAAACAAGCCTTACTCCTAATTCCTAAACAATACAGTACCTTATCTATGTTTTCTAACATGATACTCTTAACTTCTGAAACTTGAGCCTTCACTTTTATTAGTTTTTCAATCTCTTCAGCATGATTGATGATATACTTCATGTGCTCTTTCATAACTGGTCTGCAAATGTGCACCCATATCATTTACTTTCTATACTATTTGTTTATCCAACGATTGACATATCCAAAACACTATCAAAGACTTTGAACAAAATGAGCATACCCAAACTCTTTGTTCAGACTCTTGGCAACAGCTGTATCTGCTTTTCCACCACCATATCTTTTTTTAAAGTCAGCTTTAACACGTTCAAGGAAAGCAATAGATATATGCTTGCTAACAGATTCCTTAGCAACAACACAGTAAGCTGCAGTTTACAGAAAACCCGTATGTAAAGCATTATAGTACTCATTATACTACAAATCAACGTTTTTAATCTCAGAAGTTAGCAGAAATCACTAGATTCCAAACACACGTATCTAGAGGTTGCATTTTTTCTTGGCTATATAAACAAAATAAAAAAAATGATATATGAACAACTCCTACAGTGTAAACACTCCATGACGTTTATACTACGGAAGTCTCGCATCACCTAGACACATAACATGTTACCTATATATATGTAAGTTGAAAGCAATCCTCACTTTACAAATTAAATATGTGGAATTGAGTTAAACTCATAAAATTACCTTTCTAACAAAATATATTATAAAATGATGTAACCGATATATACTTTCCATCAATATTTCACCCTTATAACCTTACACAACTTCACATTCACAAGAACAGGCCTTGTTTGAAGACAATCTGTTTGCATCACTGCCTCTAAAGTATAGTCAAAATGATAAGATATCCCATCAAGATCTCTGATTCCAAATTGACAAGGGCATAAGATGACATTGAAATCAGGTATTCATATATATAATGAACATATAGTTATTGTTTTTAGATGAATGTCTCCAAAAGGCAAAATCAAACACTTATATCAGACTAACAAACCTTAATTTGAACCTAACAACCCAAATTCTGCTTCTCTCTATTCATTTATTGATTCCATTTCATCAATCAAAGGAAAAATTCACAAAATCTGGGAAGAACCCATAAAAAAGCAACCAAAACCCACCAGGAAAATAAATTCAAAAAGAAAATAAAACCCAAAAAATCAAACCTTTATCCTCACATAAACCCCCCAAGTCACACACTAGATCCAACACCTAGAAACCATGAATTCAAATTCAACTTTCACATTTTGGTTCAAACAAAACATGACACAGGATCAAGTCACTGGGGCATTACCATAACCATCTTCAACTAAAAAATTGAACGTGTGGTGATCACAGTTATAAGTGAACTTGTTGTTGGAAGATGGAAGCTTCTGTAAACACTGAGCTGCAATGGCAGGGAAATTTCCAGTGAACTCGGTGTACTCAGCTAACACCATCGTCCCACGAGCCACGAAGCTATATATAAACGATTCCTGACTCATTGCTCCGCAACTGAGTCCACTCGGAATTCACAGAGAAACACAACAAACACAATGCTCTGCTTCAAACTCTCTGCATCACCCTGTTCTGTTTATTCTGTTATTTTTTATTTTTTATTTTTGCTTTGTCATGAAGAAATAATTTCCCTTTTTTCCTCGCAAATTAAGGAATCAAAAAAGTTTAATTATGCTTCTTTTTTTCTTTACAGATAAAATAAATGTAAATAACTATTAATCGGTGTGAAATTATAAGTAAATTAACTGTTTCAACTTAATTAATAATTTCTAATTCGAATCAAGTAATTTATTGAGAAAAGTTTATTAGTTATAATAATTTTATTATGTTTCATCTATATTAGAATAAAATGGTTTTAAATTATTCTAGTTTACCCAATCAATTTCAATTCAAGTTGTATAACTATGATAAAATTCAAATATTTAAAGCCAGACTCTTACTTTTTACAATTAATCAGTTACTATACATGCAAAATACTATAAAATAAATCTATCTATATTCTTATTTTTTTAGGCAACAATGATAAAAAAAAAAAAAAAAAACGTACTGTGTCAGATTTTCATTTAAAACTATATCCACGACAAATTTTTCTTCTCTTTCGGCGCTGTTTTAGTTTAACATTATTAATTATTAATTAATATTAACTGTGTTTTAATAGTTGTAGGTTTGGTTAAAAACGAATTTAATTAGATTAAGTACATTGTGTTGATTATTAAACTGTTGTGAAGTGTATAATTAAAGTGAAAGTGAAACTGTGGTTGAGTAATGAGTAATAGTTCCTTTATGAAGCACACAAGTTTCCCTAATAATTACTTGTATGCATGCTTCAACATATATATATATATATATATATATATATATCTAATTATTACTTTACAATTATTTTCCTTACTTTCCTTTTAATTAAAGTAAAAGTAGTTCTCAATACAGATATTGTATCACACCTTTTGTCATGACCCATCAATCTTTGATTCTAAAATAATGATTTATTTTTAACTTTTTTATGTGATTATAAAAACAAATAAGTATTTTTCAATAAGGTAAAACTTATTTACTAATGAATATGTACAAAATAAAACTCATTTTATATATCACTCAAAGGTATTTAATAAAAGAGATCAAACTCACATATGAATTATAAGAGTTCACAGACAAAGTATTTGTCATAATATTCATGTCTCTTGTATTTATTGTCAATTTTTAGATATATGCTATAAAACTTTTGTGCCTTCTTTCATTCATATCTCATACTCGCATAGGAATATTACCTCCAAAGTTTAATAGACTATACTAACATTTTTTTATTAAATTCAATCCAATGTAGAAATTTACAAACTATTCACATAAATAAAATGATGTTAAACCAACGTATCCAAAAGAAAAATCATTCATAAATATTTCCATGTTATAAATACCTAAATGCATCCAACATTCTAATAAATATCAAATCTATTTATTTATCAAGTATTTATTAAGAAAGAACGAAATACTCGTTTCTAATAACAACATCGTCCATTAATCATTATTAAAAAAATAAATCAATTTATTTTTGTTATTTTTCATCGGGACTCATTCACATTCTATTATAAATAAAATAAATTATTTTTACATTTAACAACTTTAAAACTTTTTTCTTTAAAACATCAACTCGCAAATTGTAATCTCTTTCCCTATGTGTATATAAAATGTATTGTATATAGAATGAATAGTTAATAATTTTACGTGAATAATAACATATTCAAATTATTTTTCTCTATTTACATAGTTAACTCAACAATCATTTAGTTTCAATTATGTTCAAACTATAAATTGAATTAGTTTTAATAACATTCATACGGTGAAAATGTCTGTCATCAAAACGTCACGTTAGTTTTCTTCCATTTTAACCAGATTCACGAGGAAATAATACATGTCCTTGAGACAGTTTATAATGTTAATATTAGAGGGTTATTATTATATAATAAGTCGATCTTCTGTCATTAATGGTTAACGGTCTGACACCAAAAATCCGTCATTAATAACGACACTCCCTAAGAGTTTCTTCCAACTTTTAAATACTTTTTGGAGTACTTCTTTACCATTTTTGTCTTTCATTCCTTTTATACTTATATTTTCTCCACACTGTATCTCGAACACATCGGCTTTATACTAATTTAAGCATCAAAGTGCCTTTACATGTAAATTCCTCACCTAGATGGAGACGATAAACCCTAACTCGATTAATCGACCTAACATGCCCTCCCATTTATCTCAACTATTCCTTACATAATATCCATCTAAGAGAAAACATACTTAAAGGTAGAAGGAAGAGATTTCATCTCTATCTTTATATGTAAATTTCCATCCTACAAAATTATAACTTAATTTTAAATTTCTTCTTGATAACTTTTCTGAATTTTCAATTAAATTTATATTTTTTTTTTCATTTCTTCGTCAAAATCTTTTGAAATTCTCTTTTTAAATTCAAAGTGGATCACTTAGATAATCATTTTATCTTATAAATCTTGACATAAAAATTTAAAAAATAGTTGCTTAATAAATTTAACAACCTATTCTAATATAAAATATGTTAATTAAAGTAGATGAATATGACTTATATTTCAATTAAATTCTTTAAAAAATACAAGTCCAAATTAAAAAAAAGAAAAAAAAAAGAAAAGAAAAGTCAATAAAACGCAAGCAAAGTTGGTGGTATAAATAGGAACGCTTGGACGTTGCTGGCAAGTTTCGATATCCCGCCCAATAGGTTCTCATTATCCTTGTTTTTTCAAAATTTGAGCTCCGTTTGTTGTCTATTGCTGACTCGCATTTCGTTTTATAATAACGTTGCTGTTCTGTTCTGTACTCTCTTAGACTCACCCAACCAACGCAACACAACACAACACAACACGCTCCTCCCATTCAAATTTCAACTCTCAAATCAAACCCTAATCAACAAACTCCCTTCCCCGATCCCATCATCTTCAACAATGGCCAACCCTGATTCCTCTCTTCCTCTCTCCATCGTATATCTTCTTCTCTTTTCTTCATTTCTCTAATTCTACGATTTCTCTATAATCCTCATTATCCGTACTAACCATCCCTCACTTTTTTCTCTTGTTTTTCAGAAGAAGGAGAACATTACTCCCATTTCCTCCAAAATCGCTGTAAAAGTTTATTATTATTATTATTATTATTATTATTATTGTGACTTTATAATTCGTAAATGGAACTTCCCTGACATAAATCTTATTGGTGTTGTTATTAGGAACTTAATGAATCGAGATCGGAGCTTCTGGGTAGAATTCAGAGTTTGAAACAGGTGTGACATTTTTATTTATTTTTTAGCTTTTGAAATTTATGCTGTTGTTTGTTATTTATGAAGATGAAGATTCCAGCCCAGTAATTCTACCTTCTAGTGCTAGCTCATTGTTGCTGAATGTTTCTTTAATATATTCGTTTGAATCTACTTGTAGGATTTGCAAAGTTGGAGGTCTAAGTTGGACACACAAGTCAAGGTCTATCGCGATGTAAGTGATGATGATTGATCTGTGTGTGTTAAACATTGCATTTTTCTTTATGGTTTTGTCTGATTAAGATTACTGTGCTTCGTATCATCTCTAGTTTTCTGGAGTTCTTTGTGTATTTGGTTGTATTTTGATAGGATATGTTTGGAAGCAGAAAAATGAAAGGGATGATACAGTTTCAATTACTATTATATGTTATTTTTTTAAAAAAAAGTTAAAGAAATTTACATGATAGATTTGTCTAAACTTAATGCTTTACTTTTTTGTTTATTTTAATAAACATTTTTTATTTTTATTTTCAAAACCTATTTAGATTTGCAGTTTTTCCTATTTAGATTTTGGCTGTTTTCAAAGGTGACATGTTAGGACTGAACATTTTCTTAATTGCATTTGAGAATTAGATTACATTGAAGAACACTAGCAACTTGTTTTTCCTTTTCTTGTAATGCTTTCATTGTCATCTGTTTTGTTTGTCTTGTTTTATACTCATATATCTATTGTTATTGTTAGTATTGTACAGTTCACAGGGTGATACAATATGATTCAAGGTCATGAATGGTGATACAAATTGTGTGTTGAATCATTTTTGTGCTTGAATCATAGATGAGTCAGACATGAATCACTTGAATTGCATCCCGCACACAAGTTGTCTTGTCTTATACTCTTATCCATTGTTATTGTTAGTATCATATGATTCACAGTGTGATACAATACAATTCAAGGCCATGGTGATACTAATCGCGAGTCGAATTGTTATTGTGCTTGAATCATAGATGAGTCATACATGAATCACTTGAATTGCATCCTGGACACAAATTGTGTGATTCTTCATAGATGAGTTGCACTTGAGTTGTGTGATTCTGGAACAACTGGCCATGCCCCTAAAAAGCGTTTTTGTTTAAAATGTATAAAGAGAGGGAACATGCCTATTTTTTTCCTCCAATCTGACCCAGGGTGGCCCACTGTCTCTTTTCACATTTTCACTCATTCTTGTTGTGTTACCTCTTCACTTCTTCACCTGTTCTTTTTATTTTATTGTGCTGGCTTTGCTCCTTTTCTTTGTAGCAGCAGCCACTGTTTTTTCTGGCCTTGTGGCTGTTATGATTTGGATCTTTGAGTTAAAATACTTCTGGAGTTGTGTTTTTTAGTTATTCACCATGGATTTGAGCCTGCCTTTATATGTCTTTCTTAGTTTTATATTGATAGTGAATCTTACAATTCATGATCTGATTTGATTCGTAATTTGGAAAATAGGGATTCCAATTCACAATTTGGATCCCGATTCTGCTACCATGCTCTTATTAATTAAATTAAGTACCATTTATGGTGCACATAGTAGTCTATGGTATTCAAACTTATATTTTGTATAATGAATTAATGGGAGAGCACATTTACTTTTATGTGTATATAGACTTATGTTTTGTTTTGTGTTTATGTGATTATTCTAGCTATGTCTTGTAAGTTGTTTGCCTGTAACCAGTTGGTTTGTTTCCATATATATTTACATAGAAATAACATTTCCTATCCGTGTTGCTAGTATAATTAACTTTGTTAGGCAATTCTTCTGCCAAATCTACTGTGTCAGAGAGGCAAGCTTTTGACTTGTAATTTGAAACTTCACCTTCATTATTCATATCTTCATATCAGGGTTTTAAATAGTGTTGCTATAGCAGCATAATGGCCCTTGCCTGCTGCAGGGGCTCTGCCATAGTGGAGCAGTTTAGTATAGAGGACCAAATGACGGGCTGAAGAGCAGCTGTAACAGTGCTGTGTGTTGATTCCGAAAAACCCTTCTGAACAAAGACATTGAAAAGAGGTCCTATAGTTCACATGATGTATATTATTATATTTTACATTACTGCTTTACAATTGGAGTTAGGACAAGAAGAAACCTGGAATTTGGCTCCATCAACAGCAAACTGTTTATCTTTATATAAACTACATTGGATTTGTTTTTCATCTTAACAAGAACTCCAGTCTCAATCATTTTCCTTGTTTCATTGCAAGCTTACAACTTCCAAGTCATGTTATGTGGCTCTCTTGATTTCCTTTTCCTATTTCATTCCTTGTCTCCTTAAATTCTGTCTTTTCTATTCCTCTATTTCTTTTCTCGTATGTTATAAGTTAAACTAAATTTACACAACACCAAACACAGACTAGAGATATAATATATATTCATGCAAGGAATTTTTGTTCGTGTTAAGTCTTGCCTAGCAAATGATTCTTTGCTTGAATTTGGGTGTGAAAATCTCTCTGATGGTATTGTAAACACTGAGAGAAAATGTGGTTTCATTTCCATCATATTATCCTTTTTCTGATTTATTTGGTCTTTATATGACTCTTATTTCAATTTGGTCTTGTACAAAAAGGTTTTCAGTTTAGTCTTTAATTGCACAATTATTTTCAATTTTGTCCTTGTCTATTACGCTTCTAACCATCTCTTAGAAACTTAGGAGTTATAAAATGAAGAGATCAAGTTACAAATGAGCAGACCCTAAATCCAAATTTGATGTTATTGAAGTCTATCCTATTCTATATGTTATTGGGTCGCTTGTATTTGTTTACAGTCTAGATGTCCAAATCTATTCCTAGGTGTGGAGGGATGTCATTGAGCCACCCACATTTGTTCACACTCTAGATGTTTAAGTATGAGGGAGAAGTGTTGGAATACCGTATCGACTAGAGATATATATGGCTAATGTAGTCTTTATAAGGCTTTGAGAGGTTGAATTAGGTCCACAGTCCAAATTTTAAGAACATTCATAAAGATGAGAAATACATATTTATACATAAAATTCATTTTCACTTTGGTCCTTATATTTCATCGTAGTTCCATGCCTATTTCATGGTGTTATGATTGACAGACAACAGGTATGAAAATAACTGTGTAGGGATTAAGTTTTTATTTCTGCATTGGGACCAAATTAACTGTGTAGGGATCTAACATATATTTGTCCCGTCTTTAAGTATAGCTAATTAGTTGGACAAAAACCCATTTGTTGAATTTTGCTTAACAGAGTTGAACAACCGAAAAGAAATCTTTATGATAATTTATTATGCTGATAGATGTGCATATGTATGCTATATATCTGCTCCTCTTGTACCTTTCTTGTTTTTCTGGTTATGCTGTTAGCTTAACTCTCTTATAACTGGTTTGGATGTTACTCTGGCTTCAATATAATTTTATGCATGTTGTAAATTTGCTTCTTTGCAACTTTTGATACATTTTATTTTGCTCATGCAGGAGCTATCAGATCTTAAGAAAACGCTTAATGTTGAAGTGGACCAACTTCGAGCAGTAAGTGTACTTCTAAATTTTTGCACTGTCAAATTAATTTTGTTGTCTGAAATTTGTTTATAAAATCAAAATTAGGAGTTTCAAGATCTGAGGACAACACTTCACCAGCAACAAGAGGATGTTACTGCTAGCTTAAGAAACTTGGGGGTAAGTCTTTGAGAGAATAATTTTACTCTACAACTTGTAGGTGTTTTTCAAAAATTTCTTCCCATTTATGTGGTATATCACTTATCAAATATGCCAACATCAATGACTGCATTGCAGCTTCAGGATGTCTCAGATGTCAAGCATGCTCCATCACAGGAGGCAAAGATTGTAGAAATTGATAAGGAAGAAGAGAAAGTGGTACCTGAAGAAG
Source organism: Hylodesmum podocarpum (assembly GCA_026586105.1). NCBI lineage: Eukaryota > Viridiplantae > Streptophyta > Magnoliopsida > Fabales > Fabaceae > Hylodesmum > Hylodesmum podocarpum. The sequence continues at coordinate 508,352 of JALJEV010000493.1, read as the reverse complement.
AAAATAGCAGCAAAGTAGCTGAAAATTAAATTGCCTATTGGAGTAGTATTTGCTACTCTCAGTGTGCAACCTAGATAACCTGAATGACTCTGTATTATTAGTAGTTAATTGATGTGTTTGATTACTATTGTTGGGTATTATGCAGGACTTAAAATCAATGGTAAATTTCCTGTTACCCTTGCTTGTGTTTAATTGACATATACCAATTGTGAAAACGGCACATATTCATTGTCAAGAACACAGATATTTCTTCCCAAAATACTAGTTGGAGATTTATTTTTTATTTGTAGGAATTGAACTCGAATATTTTATAACAACTTGTGTATCTTATTTAATTTAGACTTTGTTGGAGATGTTGCTGGTATTTCTCAGTTCTTTCGTGCAAAGAATGAAATGGCACGCATTATTTCAGCATTAAATAAATTTTGTTTTGAATTTTCAACTTCATTTCTCGATTGAAGCTGAGGTTCTCTACAGTAATAATATTGGACAAGTTTTTCTGTTGAGTAAAATTGGAATTTTATTTTCTGTAATTCACACTTAATGATTAAGGTTAACACAAATTATTAATATAAAACTTTAGTTTTAATTAAAAAATAATATTTAAAATGCTTATAATACTGTATTTATTTTTTTTAAAAGCCTTATAATACTGCACTTAAGCTTTGCTGTATAAAATTTTAGAACATATAATGTGATCATGCTGAAAATTTTGCAACTGAAGAGGAGTGATTTTAATTACTTGAGTAGTCATTTCCAGAAGAGTATGATTTTATCATTACTTTTGATTAGAAGGTTAGTCTGATAATTAAAATAATAAAAAATTAAAGACTGTAATCGTTACTGCATTAATAAGAAAATAGTTATTACTATTTTAATTAGTATTTTTTGAGAGACTTGTTAGTTGTTATCATCACAACTCTAATAAAATATACAAAATAAAACTATGCCTGAAGGTTTGAACTTGATGATCGAATATTTATTCAGTTTACCTACCATGTTACCATTTTAAGGTAACAGTTAACAAGCTTACCTCATGCTTTGGAAAAGTGCAGTTTTGGATGGAAATGAACAATTGCCTTTGTCTCGTCCTTGTCCATTACCTGACCTCGAGTTTGGAGCAATAGTTGATTGCTTGATCGTTTTGATTATAAATGGTATTTCAATATTTGCATCACATTGATCATACTTTATGAAGTTCAGAATTTGATTCTTACCACTTTTTATTCAAATAAAAGTTAATGTATTAATGATTCAAAAAATAAATCTCTTTTGAGTAAAAACATGTTAAAAACTGGAAAAATATATTTTTTTATCAATAGAAATTTAATATTAATGTTAAAAAATTTACAAAAATTTATATACTCTATTCAATTTATCAGTTGATCTAAACTATTTCACTGTTAAAATATGTAAGTGATGTAACAAAAGCATTACTTGAGAGTGTCATATCAGTTGGAGAGTGTCAACTCTTACGTGAATTATGTACAAATGTCAAATGCATTATTTGAGGGTAGAGTTTCAATGTCATTCTCAGGTGAAAATACATGACATGCTGATTTTCCTCGTGGGAATTGAAGCTTTTGATGTGGCATGTAGACACTGGAGATGAAACAACACTTTAACCAATGTTCAAGGGGTTATCTTAAATTTGGTCATCTTGCAGCAGCTAAAAAAGAATATGGAGCTTAGATTGGACATTTTCTACCCTAGATTTTATTGCACTTCACTTTCCCTCCATGGTTTACTTGAGAACAGACTAGTCCTTTCTTTTCTTGGTAGTGAATTGGGTGAAATGAAGTGATTTTTGTTCAAATTAGAAGCAATGAAGGGCCCCTTTTGTCCTCTTGATTGTTATGCAGGGCACATATTCTTCACTTCCTCTTTATCCAAAGTTTTGGCATTGTTATTGGTTCTCTATTGCCTCCTAGAACAGGACCCCCCCTCCCAGAGCAAAATTTCAAACTACATAAAAATAGTTGAGTGACACCAATAAATATGTTATCATTTTTACTTAATTTTTATATCTTGTAATAACAATCGGAAGATTAATATTAGGTATAAAAAAATGGTAGAAGTGTCAATCAACAAATCTAAAATAAAGAATCTTATCTAGAAGAATAACAAACAGCTTCACAAAAAGCAACAAACTAATATCTTGCAAATGAAACAAAAGCCTAGTACATCCATAAGAGACAAGAAAACAATGCAGTATAGAAAAAGAAAATATTAGATATAATTATCACAGTACACAGGTGTATGAAAATAAAGTAAGAGTCACTACTTTTTTTAAAAAAAATTGACCACTACCACAACATATGATAAGAGATTAAACAAAGAATGCTAGAAGGAAGATAGAAACAGAATGATGCTGTATTGCAAAATAATGCAGTAGCAGCAGTGTGTCCTTCTGTCATTGTCACATTATACTTTGATAGCCATCCATCCATACTTGCCTTCACACTTTGCTCCCCAACAGAGTGCACATCCCCAAGTACATTCTTGGCATTTTCCCTTCTTTTTGGTTTTGTGTCTCACTTTCACTCTCTTCTTTCAACTCTCTAATCCTTTCAATTTTTCAATTCAGTTCAACCACTTCCACTTCCACTTCCCTCTCTAATGGATGCAAAACCTCCCCAACTTGTTTCACAACCTTTGAACTACCAGGTACTACTATACCTTACCTCAATTATAAGATGCATTATTACACATACATGTTTACTATATGCACTTTTTTGGTTCTTGAAATTTATGTTCTTTATTTATTCCACTAAAACTATTCATCTAATTCTCTTTTGTTCTCCCAGACATGGTTCTTGAAAGTTTCCATCCACTGTGAAGGCTGTAGGAGGAAAGTAAAGAAGGTTCTCAAGAGCATTGACGGTACTATACCATCACCACAAAGCTTGAAAAGAAAATTTTGCATCCTTTCTAAAATAGTCTATATCCACTACATTGTTATTAAACTATTATCCCCACATAACATTCTGAATCAAAAACAGTGTTTTGGGTGATACAAAAGAAAATGCTAGAGATCCCATGTTGGTTAGAAATAGAGCCAAAGTAATGGATATAGATGGGGAAAATCCTTATTTGAACTAATTCTAACAGAGAAAACACTATACCATCACCACAAAGCTTGAAAAGAAAATTTTGCATCCTTTGTAAAATAGTATAATCCACTACATTGTTATTAAACTATTATTCCCACATAACATTCTGAATCAAAAACAGTGTTTTGGTTGATATAAAAGAAAATGCTAGAGATCCCATGTTGGTTAGAAATAGAGCCAAAGTAATGTATATAAATGAGGAAAATCCTTATTTGAACTAATTCTAACAGAGAATGTTGTACTTTGCAGGAGTTTTCACTGCAACAATAGACCAACATCAACAGAAAGTAACAGTCACTGGAAGTGTTGCTGTTGAGACCCTTCTCAAGAAGCTCGTCAGAGCCGGAAAACACGCCGAGATTTGGCCGGAGAATATCACCGGCGACGGAAAAATCTCCGGCAAAGGACATAAGAAAAAGATGAAGAGTGAAGCAAGAGAATCGCAGAGCTTGAAAAACAAGGAAACTGAAAATACTACTACTTCCAAGTGTAGTAATAAAAAAAATGGAAACTTGAGCAGCAACAACTTGCCGGAAAAGTTCCCCGCCGGTGACCAGGTTCCGGGGGAGGGTGGTGGTCGGAGCAAAAAGAAAGGTCATAATGGTGGCAATGGGTGTTGTAGTGCACCTGCACACACAGGATTGCAGTTTCAGGATCTTGTGGGACAGGAAATGGGCCCAGTTAACGTGAGTCCGACACGTCAGCAATGTTTGTCGTACCCAGAAAATGGTTGTTTTCATCCTATGTTTTATGTTGCAACTAACAACAGATTGTATCCAATGGCAAAAATTGTTGGTCCCTCTTACTATGTTCCATCTTCACCTTACATGTGTGCTGGTCTAGACCATGATGGTTATCACTCTCAATCTGCACCCTTGGTTTCCTTTGAGATCTTCAGTGATGAAAATGCTAATGGGTGTTCCATTATGTGATGGAGGAAAGTTATTGTTATTACTATTATCCCATGGTATTCTATAGTTTGGCAATATATTTTATTTTGTAATGGAGGAAATGTAGGGTTAGGTAATGCAATTAAGCCATTTTGTTTATGCACTTTTTTCTATTTGTTGGAATTCATGCTTAATTAGTTTGATTTGGTGATGAGGCATACTAAATAGGTTATAAGACTTATTTTAACACTTGAACGAAATTATTTTAACATTGTTACTAATTGATTGATATAATTGGTATAAATTTGTGTCATTTAACCAATTAATTAAGAAAAGAAAATTGAACTATGATTCTGAAATTGACTGTGTTGAAAAATTATGTTTTGTATACAATTTTCGGAGAAGGAAATCTTATGGTAAAAAAAATATGCATACTAATCGTTGTTTGAGTAAAGTTGAGGCTGTAGATAGAAGCAATATATATATATATATATATATATATATATATATATATATATTATAAACAGGATAAAGAAAAAGTTGACATTTTCTCTTAATGATCTATAAGAGCTAGTGAATTTTGAATAGAGCATAGAAAAAGGAAAAACCAAAAGTAACAGTGGGTGGGACACACCCAATGTCAGGTGGGTAGAATTTGGAAACTGGTTCTAGTTGTGCAACTTGGTAGAAGAATCTTTGTTCCTGTTGCAGCCCAAAATAAAATCACAGCTAGGAGGTGAAGGGTCTAGTTTTGTAGTACACTTTCTAAGGAAATGTGTGTCAAAAGCTACATTACTAAAAAAAATCTGTATTTTAATATAGTTTGCTTATAACTTTAATTAAAATATTTTTTTATCATACTATAATCAAAATATAAAGCATTTTATCTACATTTCTCAATGATAAGTGCTAAATTTCATTGATATTATATACAAGGAAGACATTTCTGTAATTCAAGTTCCGACAAATAGAAATACTACGGCAAAATTTTGAGATACCAAAGGAACCGATGATTCTAAGTTCTAAAGGTCTTATGTACACTTTGAACATCAAAACTTCCTATGAAACACTACTTGACCAAGGTGTCCATCGAATAGATTCAGATGCAAACTGATGCTTTTGAAGTCCGTTGATTCATCCCAAGGATGATCACAATTACTGTCACATCATCATGGTACTTCCTCCTCCTCCCATCTGGAACATTCATCAACTCTTCCATGCTGAAACCTGCAAGAGAATCACTTGTGCAACCAATCAGAAAACAACATAAATTTATGTCCATGCAAAGAAATTTAATTTAGAGTGAGATCTTGAAAAATGACCAGCAGAATCGGCTGCTCTTGCAACTAGTTGCTCGATAAGAAATTTTGCTGGATCACCAAAAGGATTGCTCAAGATATAAGACTCTACAAGCTGTACTGCTTCATCATTGCTGAAGAAGTCAAATAAACCATCACTCCCAAGTATAACAAATTGATCAGAATCTGAGATTTTGTGCACATTAAGTGATGGATCAGTTGAAACATATGGCGGGCTTATAAGATCACGAACTCGTAGGATTCCTATCAATGCATCATTAAGATTTTTCTGTGGGGAAAAAAAGAAGAAAATCAAGTATATTTCTTTGGTATAACAAATTGTTTACTCTTTGCAACATTTGAGTTTATAAACCAGCAAACTCAATAAACGCAAGACAATTCCATCCACTCATCATTAGTAGCTTGGATATCAGTATTGTTACTGCTATAACCTGTCTTTGCTTCTTTTGAAAAGGAAAAAATCACAATCCAAATCATTTGGAAACACTTATTGGCTAAAATATATAAAAGAATGCCAACCTTTTTTAAGTAGCCTACTCCTAACGCTCTAGTAACCTTCAGTTTTCCCTTCACTTTCCCTGCTACTATGGTTCTAGGATCATCAGGATGCTCTGCAAGAAGTCGAGCTCTTTCAGCTTCATTGTCAACAGTATGACTATCTGTGAGCTGGATAGCCTTCAATCTCTCTTTCCCATTCATTCTGTTATCTGTATTGCATGTTGTTGCTAATACTGCTCTGCTGTCACCAAGATTAAGTGTGTATAAATCATTCTGATGAAGAAGCACAAGTAAAATGCAAGATCCTATAGAAACTAAATCTGGACGTTCCTCCATTTCCTGCTCAACCATGTACAGGAAATCATTCTCAACCTGACTAAGAACATGCTGGAGGCCATCAAGTACTGCATGTGAAAATGATTTAGGAGATGATTCTGACTTGGAAGATTGAGTACTGTTTGCAAAACAGTCATGACTAGAATTGTTTCCCTTAAATATTGAAGGAGATCGATGCGAGTGAAGAATATGACTATCATCTAAATTATATTGAAAGGATGGTTCCGAATCCCAGTTTAACATATTAAAATAAGATATGATTGTGTCATAAAGGGTACCGGCCAGAAAGTCAGCAGCATCTCTCCCATTAAAGCCATCATAAATTGCACAAAAGAGCCATCCATTTTCTTCAGAACAAACTGCTTGAACTCTATCTTCACCGGCAGCTCCACCAGCAACTTGAACTTCCATGGCATTAAGAAAACCTTCATTTCTGGAAGGAGAACTCATGGATTTCAATGTACAGGGGTCATATTCAAGCATGCTACTTGGGGTTGATGGGCTGCAACTTAGGTTTGAAAAACTACTATGGACAGAAGATGATAATATGTCCAACTTCGGAAAACTTGACGAGGAGGGTACCTTACGAAATGATTTAGGAGAGTCCAAACTCGGAAGGATTTCTTCTCCTAATACTCCATTGCAGATGTTTGTGTTGGCAAGTGTAGCATTTGCACTTAAAGCAGCACCAGACAAACAAGCGAAGCTGCTTGTTCTGCGGAATCCATCACAAGATACATCTTTATCACTATTGCATTGATACCCAAAACTTATTTTAAGTTCAGCTTCAGGGCTAAGCATGGTTATCTCCTGGTTTAAGAAATCCATTATCAACACTATCAAAATCACATGACTGGTATTCAGGTCTAAAAGAACCTTTAGACACATAAGAAATATAATTGAACAATATCAACCAGTGCGTGCATATACATGTATCAAGTCAAAGCATGAAACGAAAGAGGAGCTAATCTTGACTAAAAATAAAACATACACAGATGATCAAGATTGATTTCACTTCAAATTAAGCTTGATCATTCATATAAATTTGTATGGTGGAGATTAACTTTTCTCATTTTGTGACATTGTCAGTTTATATATGCTCCCTATGCATGCGTAATATCTGCTAGAAAAAGCCATTTTACTGTATAGGAAATTTAAACAAAAGATTTTCCAGATTGAGGAAAGAGTTCTCTCAATTCACATATCTAATAAATTAATAATGTCACAATAACAGTGTTCTTTAAATCATGCACACTGCACCACATACAGGACTAGTGGCCATCAGTTAAACAAAAATTGAAATGGACATGCTAAGACAAATTTATCTGGAACCAAAAACAAATAGCATTCAAACAATATAACAGGTTTGAAGTAAAATCTTCAAGTATTGGAATAGAGGAATAAAATTGAACATAATAGACCTAAAATTTTACAAACATTGGCTGAAAAACCTTACAGTATCAGTGCTGGATTTTTGTATGCCCAGAATAAAGTATTCGCAAGGAAAACTGTAAATCTGTACAAATGAGTGTTTAGCATTTTAACAAGAGGTCCTCAAATATTTCTGTCTATATTCTTTACACAATTTTAATTGCTATGCTCTATAAGTGTGAAACTTTCAACACTGTCAACAAATAAAAAATCTCAGTTCATATGATTTTTGAGGTATTTAATGTAAAGATCAACAACATGCCATACATGATGATCTGCAATTAGATAATTATGTAAAATTCTTCTCCAGTACATAGTCCAATTTCTCTCATCTACACCATATATATGAAATAAGATTTTATATTTTGATGCCCACCTAAGGATTTCATATGCTTCAGAACATGAGTAGGTCCAAAATAACATGACTTGGTAACATTAAAACGATTACATAATCTAAATCGTGATGCCAGCACAAATTATTCAAAAGGGAAACGAAATTCATTAAAACAAAATTTAAATTTTAAATAATAATAGTATCATCCTAATTCCTTGTAGGCTACACATATTCAATTCAACATCATAGATTGATTATCTTTGTCCTAATTTCATAATATTAACACTTAAATGCAATAGTCTAATTAACAATTTTGCATCAATTCCTCATTCACTGGTTCTTTCACCTAAAATTCCAAGAAAGGAAAAAAGATCAAATCTTTTACTCAGAATTCCAATTGGGCTTTTTATTTATTTATCTATTTATCTTTTGTGCGTGTAAAACAAACAAAACCCATAAGAGATAAGAACACGTGATGAGAAATGAAACAAACACATAAACAGAACAGAAAAAAGTCCATTGTCAACAAATGGAATAAGAAAAAGGCACTTACGAAGACACAGTGAGACCCAAAACAATGAAAGTTCTGAAATGTATGTATATATATACAAATATCTGTGTGTATATATATATATATATATATATATATATATATATATATATATAGAGAGAGAGAGAGAGAGAGAGAAGAGAGTCAAAGAGAGAGATAACAAAGAGAAGGGAATGAATGAGTGTTGAAATGAAACTTGAAATGAAGAGAATGGAAGAAAGCTAGTTTGTTAGAAATTGGCAAAGAGAAGTGTGTGCCTTACAAATAGATTTTCATGCCTCACGTTTCGGTCTAACTAAAACAAACAAACCTCACACATATAATAAAATATAATATGACATAATACTAATATTAAATTAATAAATTACAAATTTTGCAATAAATATATATGTCCATATATAGAGTTATAAGTGGAAAATAAAAGAAAAAGATTATAATTGATTCATTTGGTTTAAATCTTAAATAATTTTACTACTTTATAATTATTCAATTTGTGTTTATTAATGAATCTAGTTTAATTGACTCAATATGATGTATAAGTTATTGTAAATTCTTAATATTTATATTTGGTTTATTTAGATACAAAAATTAATCGGCATTTGGACAAAAGAGAACTTTTTTTGTTTAAGATAATTGTCTTTCGAACAAAATTTTAATGAGTTTATTAGAAATGAAGCTCACTTCATAAGAGAAATCTACATGCTATAAATTATATAAAGTGCCTTATTGACTTGTGAAACAAATATATAATATGGAGAGAAAATTTTGAGTAAACTACTACTATCTTAAAAAGATAAAAATGTCAGTTAAAAAATGTTAATTTTAAACAAAATATTTTTTTTAAAAAAATGAATTTGATGAGAGACTTGATGGTTAATCAAATGTACTATTTTAATAAATAGATGACATCAGAACTAGTTGTTAGTATCTAAGAAAAGTAATAGTTGTCAGAAAAATATGTATCAATATTAATTTTTGTTGAATAATCAACGTTGTAGTATTTGCTGCATTATTGTCCAACATGCACAGAGGTTGATGATGAATTGATGACTCAACATTTTGGTTCCCTTTTGGGGTTTACTTTTAATTGTGTCCATTTGTTCCCTGAAGAGTTTATTTTGACCCACTGAATCAGTCATGTTGCTGTGTTTCATATTCAGATCCATTTTAGATTTGTGTGAAGGGACAGATACATAAAGTGCATAGTTATATAATAAACAATTATTGAAAGAACAGCAAATATTAATAATATGATATAGTACAAAGAAAATATTTACATTGATAATGTTTTCCAATTAAAATTTATGATATATTATTAATAATGTTTTCTTATATTGTAATTTATTATTGAATATTTTTAAATAACATCTGAAAGTTAGTATCAAATTTATAGGTTGAGAGCATATGTCTGAACTTTATAAAATTAATGCTTTAGATTATCTCAAGTGGAATTAAATAGTGTGAAAGAAAAATACATCTTATGTAAAGGATGTCATGCAATTGCTTATAATGAATTTTTTGTCAGAATTTACTTATAAGGATTTGGCATTAGACAACTTATAATGACGTAAATTAAAATGGCATGCAGATTATGTAGTTTGCTCATTGAATGAGTAAGTAGTTATTTCTTTGAATTTAAAAGGTGTTGTTGCAAAAGAAAATTACCTAAAAAATCTTTGATTGATTATTTATTTCTTCAAAAGTATCCATAATAAATGAAGAAGATGAATTCAACGATTTCTTGGACAAAAATAAAAAAAATGGTTAACCCTTGAATGCACCTAAGTAAGTTTTGGTCAATTCCATGGGTAAAGTCCCCTCACACAAAACGTAAACGTTGTGTTTTGAAGACAAACCTTGCTAATTGTTTTCATAATTACCATTAAGCAATATGACAATCAAAACAGAATTTTAGAGCCAAAATATAATTTTTATGCCTTTCTTACTCTTTCAATTCCGTAATTTAAGTCCCTCTTCAGATAATTAGTGTCTTAATTTGAAAAATATCACGACTTTAATTACCTTACTCTAATTCAGATATTTAGTCTATCTATTTTACTAAATACTTTGGAAAAGAGATAAATTAAAAACAAAAATATTCAATACAGAACAACTTAATATCTAAATTTAAAAAATTAAATTAAAATTACAAATATAAGAAAATTCTGAAACAAAAAATTACGCTTATGCCAATTTTAAAATACTACTAGAATAAAATATACTACTCTTGAAACTCCTCCAAACTTGGAATCTAACATTCAAGCCTAATACTCATTAGAGAAAAAGAAAATATTTTTAATACATCCCAAAATATTCTCCAGAGGTTACAAATTCATAACTACCAAGTTTTTGAATGGAACTTGATTATTGAGTTCGTAGCAGGCCACACCCAGCTTTACAAGTTACCTTGAGTGATGCTTTATGTTTTGTTGTTAAAGAACTAAAATTACGTAATTTTAAAAATTGTTAGATTAAATAACAAATTTAAAAATAGAAGAATAGAATTGCAATTTAGCCTAAAATATATAATTGAAATGAGATAACAGAATATTTATCAATGCACTGTCAAGCAGTCAAAAAAGCAGCAACTTTAGTTGGACGAACTGAGTACCCATAAAAAATTCAGAACAAGTATTTGCTCAAAACCACGATGATAAAACTCAAATATCTCTAGCAATAGTAAAACTCAAAACATAACAAAGTAACAAACTATTATGAGCAATCTATTGTTGCTTCACTTCAACCTTCTTCTTCTGCCACAAGCGATCCAGTGCACTGTCACCATCACCCTGGTAAGAAAAAAAAAACACGAGCTAAGAAAAGTAATTCCCATAAAGTAAATTATCAAGATGCATTATTTGCTTCTTCATGTTCAAATGCTTTTCCACAGATTAACACCAAAACAACACGCCATTTTCAATTTATTTTTCTTCAAAGATGTGTAGAAAGTAAGATTTTATTCTTTTATAATGCCACAAATAATTAAGGAATACAAATCAAAACCAGATACTCTAACAAATCCGCAATTCCCACTCCCACCCTCCAAATACAGTAAAGAGGAAATATACAGAAAAGAAGCAAATGATCTCAACCAATTCAGTTCGATGCGAATTTTAATTCTACCTAGTCATAAAATGGCTTTCAATAACGCAAACACCGTAATAGAAGGTCCAACAGCAACTCTATCCAGTAGTCAACCAAACTAACTAGTCAACACAATCCGACTCAAATTAACAAAAGACCTGTGCTGTTTAATTATGCACCTTTGTTGATAACAGCCTTCTGCACTGATTTTAAGCAACTTAAGAGTAAAACCCTGTCATATTTTATTTTTAAAAAGCAATTATTATGTCTAATGTAACATGTACTTCATCCCCACCGAAAAATTTCCATTTCAAGTTACACACATAACACCCTTAAGCGCTGACGCTAACAAAATATAACATACACTATAAGAGTATCAAGGAAACAGAAACCCTAGCTTATCGCTTCACACACAAACATATTCAGTTGCAGAAAAGAAAAATTAAACAAACAAGGAAGAAATTCCAAAACAGAGTAAAGTAATAAACCTGAGCACGGATGAAGCCACAGAGAGCAAAAGTGGAGAAATGGCCATTGTAGACGCCATTCTCGTCTACGTGTCCAATGTTAATCTGAACCGAAGCATGGTCCTTAGCAGTTATCAATCTGTTTGTAGCAGAGCTGCACCATTACCATATTCAAATTCACAAATCAATTCAAATTCCATAACTCAACAAATAAATAAAAACATTAAACCTCAATTTTGCAAACAAATCAAAATTAAAACAACTAAACAAAAATATAGAAGGATTAAAGTGCTTACCACTTCCTTGGAATGTAAAGCTCCGTGATCTGTCCTTCCTCGTTCTGCATCTTTGGTTGAGTGCTGTAAACTTTCTTCACAAAGATCTATAAACCTAAATCGATTACAGAAACGTATTAATATTAATAATAAAAGCATTATGCATGGCATCTTAGAAGGAACAGTTGAAAAAACCATTGAGAGAAGAGAAAGCTTACCAGAGAAAACGAAGAACGAAGATGAGTGCTGTGAAAGAGAGTTAGGGCGACACGATGCTTATAAATCTCAAACCCTAGGTTTCTTCTCCGTCTGGGCCGGGCTTAGAATTACGTTTTTGAAAGCCCAGTTTTTACCAAAAACTCAAACCTCTAAATATTTTTATTTCTAATTTCTTAACTAGTTCTTTTACAATTATTTCTCAGAACGCCCAGCTTTGACCAAAAATATGTTTAAAAACATTTTTTTTTCTAATTTCTTAACTAGTTCTTTTTTTACTTCACTGAGTTATGTTGAAATTTTACGACTTAAATATAATCAAATAATTTTATATAGTTTCGTTATAAAATATAATCAAACAATTAGATATATGATAAAAATAATTATTGTAAAAATCAATAAATTATTGTAGAAATTTATTTATAATACTACGGAAACCTTTTTTAAATATTATTTATAACTTAATATAATGATTAATATACCCTGGTTTATTTCAAAACAAATTTATTAGAAAAGTTTTATTTTTAATAGTGTTTAAAAATGATGTGATCACTCACCAATTTTTATCTGCTCCAGTTTCAAAATGCTCAAAATTGGTGATGCCTTTGTCAACTAGTGTTTATTGTTATTTTAATAAAAAAAAATTATCTTGTGATTGAAAGGGATTTTTAATGAAAAATCACTTTAAAAGAATTGAAAAAAGAAAAAAAAAACAATAATCCAATGGCAACAATTCATCGAAAATCATTTCAATATAGTGGATGTAAATATTGGTTGAAGAAGTTACCTTCACATTATAGCAACAATTTTCAATATTTCATGTAAAGAATACGTTTTTGGGTTCTACAACGTGATACATTGACTTACAATTTTTTGCACTTCACTTCAATATTTTGAATTTTATTTTAAAAATACTCAAATTATTTAACTCATTTAAGAAAGTTTCTAATTTTTCCTTTCCTTAAATAGCATTCACAAGAAAAAAGGAAAGAAGTACTAAGTGTATAACTAGCCATATGTTTTAGTGATTTATCATTACTTCAAATGTCAATACCAAATTCTTAATTTAAGCAATTTTTTCCTAAGTTTACTCATTAACACTCATTTACCTATTTAATCTCTATCCTTGGCATTGCTATGACTCTTCTCCAAATTCCCTAGAAGAACTCTATTCATGACTTCTCAAACCATGCATGACACAAAGAAATCTCAAGCTAGACGAGCATTACGTTCTTTAGCTATAGGTATTGCGGTTCCGTTCACTCTCACATTGAGCATAATCATTCTCTTTGGTTCAGGGAGAAAGTATCATCGTATATCAAAGCCATTTTGGTTTGCACCACTTTGGTTCATTCACTTAGCCACATTGGGGTCATCTATCTTCATGGGCCTTGCAGCTTGGCTAGTGTGGGCTGATGGTGGGTTTCAAGGGGAAACAGATGCAGTGTCTCTTTACATAGCTCATGCCTCTCTAAGCATTGTGTGGCACCCTATTGTGCTTGTTATGAATGCTTATTGGCTTGCTTTGATTTCTGGCCTTGTCAATTTTGGGACCCTCTTTCTTTGTTACTTGAGGTTTAGAAAGGTGAACCCTTTTGCTAAAGATCTAGCTAAACCATGTTTGGCATGGACTGCATATCTCTGTCTTGTTAGCTTCAAGCTAATGTTTCTTTGATTAGGAATTCTTAGTTATTAATTTTACTTGATGTGGGATTGATTACATTCACTTAGATTATCAATGCAAGTATCTTTTAGGAAGAGAAAATTGTCTTCTTTTCAATAGTGTTTTGTTATCAATTGTTTCAAGCATTAGTTAATGAATATTTTGATAACTCAAAACATCCTTTTATTCTTAACATTTTCCTATAGCTACTTGATAATTATGTGTTGTGTTTTTTAAGGTCATTTCAAAGACTTATAATTATAATGTTATCTCTCTAAAATCAATATTGCATGCAATATAACGTGAATATTAAGAAACAAAGCATAATGACAAAAAAAGGTATTGTACATGACCCTTTAGGTAACTGATCCACACTTTTTATCCTCACTTGACATTTTTTGTTTTCGCTTTTCTTCTTTAGCTGATGATGACAAGTGAAGTATCACAATAAATTCTTAGCTTTCTACCTACACTATTAATAATATCAAATTCCAAAATAAAGGTTTGTAACTGCAACAAAAATATTGTCATCACTCATTCACGTCCTCAACCAACAAAGTCGTATTGGGACATAGTTAAGAATCTTAATAGCCACGTAATTACGTGATCACTCATTCATGAATTTGCCTGAGAGTTTCAATCAAGTCTATTTTGAGAATAATATTGCTTTAGTGATTTCTAATTACATGACAAGTTTGTTAGATACAAAGAATGCGAATATCACCATTTTCTCTTTTAGTGTATTTGGACCTACCAAAAAAATTTCCCTTATCTTTTTTTTCTCAATTACTGCAGCAATGATTGTTTTTCTATTAGTTTTTGAGCATTGCTATTAAGTATATTATAAAATAAGACGCTCTAACACACATGAATGTTGTCCATATACAATTTGAGGGCACCATAAGTTTTGACGTTGCCAATGCAGAGTATTAGCTATTGGTAAAGACTGAGGTCACATTCCATTAATGTGTATGTTATTATTTCTAAATTCAAATTAAATCTTATTTCATTTTAAAATCTATAAATTTGCGTTAAAACACTATTATTCGAGTTTATATTAAATGAAATCTTGTTATTAAGTTTTGTATTTAAACTGTGAAATGATAGTTCCCTAGTTGCCATGTTATACATACCAAGAAATCCTTGCTTTGCACCCAAAAGATCAAAATAGAACTACTTGAATAAAACTATACAAGAGTCAATAGCGTATTCTCTTTTTAAGATATGATGATGAAAAGGTGAGAAATACACATTGGATTCATTGCCTCCTTTGAAAGCTTTCTATAAAGCAAATCTTTTCACACATAACTCTGCAAGTTAACCTGTCAATATCTGTAATGTTAACAACTCTATAAAATCCCTTTCCATCTCCGTAACACTTAAAAAACCTCTATCTATCTAATTTGTCGTTTTGATTGAACCATGTTTGTAGAAAAATCTCACTGACAAGACAGTCCAAACTATCAAACAGATTCCGTAACTCAGAGCAGAAGAAACCGTTACTATAACTAACAAGAGATTCCTTCCTTGACCCTTCAACAAACACGAGCATAGAAATAGACATTAGCCAAGGACAACAATCAATTTATCCAGAAAATGAACCAAGGAAGAAAAGACAATAGAGAAGGGCTATTTCATTTCTTCTTTTCAAAAAGAATCACTATAATAACTTAATGATCATCCGTAACAGCAAAATAAATTAAGGATTACAATTTTCAACACTATCATAACCATACGCAATTAACTGCAAAGCAATGATAGTATAGTAGCAGTGGCAGCAACAGATGAATGAATATCGAGTAACACTAGTAGTAGGAATTATGAAAAATAACCAACATCAGCATCACCAAGGTTCTAAGAATCCGAACTAACCGCAATTTTGGCCGCAGCAACATCAAACTCTATAGGATCATGATCACCATGATCACAATGCAAACCGCAATTGCAGATAGATGAGCCACATTTATCCACAATTTAAAACATGGATAATCAAGAAGAAGGGAGTTTGATGGCTTTGAAAGCTGGGTGAAGCAAACCAAGCTCATCCTTAACCTCAATAGGGTTACTAGTATCATTCCTCACCTTCTTCACCCTACGACTAGCAAGTGACTTGTGAGTGAAGCCATACATCTGCAAAATCTGATTATCACCAAAATTATAAGCCCTATCCATCTGCTTCAAACACCTCTCAACAGGGTAATCCCCAAATTTCCCACAAGGTTTACACCCCACAAAGTGAGTAACCAAAGGCCACCTATGATCCCCAAATCCAGGGTGATAATTCTCAAGCATCTCCTCATAACGATCAACCAAAATCCCCCAATAACCATGCAAGTAATAAGCATTCTCAAGATAAACCTTATCACCCCATTGTTCCTTCCCAGTTGCCAACAAATAAACCATAGCAGATTGATCATCAGCTTCAAAAACAGGCCTACCCTTGAGTTCCCTAGTGAGAATTTTCCCAGCATCATCTCTTACCTTCCCCTTAGGTCCCATAGGAGCCCAAGCATCAAGAATATCCAAAGACCATTGACAATTCCTCAAAAGAAAACTACCAGTGTTCAACCCAATCCAATTCTTCTCATCATACACCATCTCATTCCAACCATGCATAACGAAATTCGAATCCTTGTACCTCTCCCAAGGAACCTCAAAAGCCATATCAGTGAACATGGCATCACTATCCATCCACCAAAGAAACTCAATTTCAGGATGAGACAGCAAAAGTTTCCGAATCAAAGGAAGTTTAGCCCAAAACCCAGCCATCTCAGCATCCAAAAGAGCCATATTGTAGAAAATCTCAATCCCATGAACCCTACAATAGTCAATTTTATTCTTAATCGATTTCACAAGGTAATGGTCACCGACCGGGTTTTCACACGGTTTAGGTGACGAACCGGTCACGAGCAAAACACGTGGCTTGTTGGGTCGGATAAAGTTAGGGAAATCAGGGTTGGCTCGGAGCCAGGTTCGGCGTTGTTCATCCCAATCAGAGATTTTAGGGCCCAAAGTGTAGGGTTTGTTAGGGTCGCGATTTTTTTCTGCGTCAGTGAGAGGCTCATCGACGAGGATTTTGGAGAGATCGAAGGTATCGTAATTGTTCGAATTGGAATCGGAGACAGATTCCGGTTTGGTGGTTTCTTCCAAGACGCGGCGGGTGCGGGCGGCGGAGAGGTGGTGGCGGATCTCGTTGAAGTCTTGCTCCGGCGTGCCGAATTTGCCTGCGCCGATTGTGCCGCGGAGGACGACGACGGTGAGGAAGAGACAGAGGAAGGTAACTGTGCTGTGACGGCACGCGCGGTGGATCTGACGGACGCGCCGAACACCGAGGCAGCGTTCTAGCATTGTGACTCGGTGAGTTGTTGTTGAGTTGTTGACTCGGTTTTGAATGAATGAATGTGTTATGAGAAAATGTGAAATGTATGAATGAAGGGAATATCTGAGATGCGATTTGGCGAAGGTGCGACGCAAGAGAGAGTGAAGAATGAGTGAGTTGGGAGTGAGTGGGGAACGCGTAATTGAGGTTTATGTTTTTAAAATATTATGTCTTGTCGGTGCATCACTATTGTTGTTTTTTTGTTTGTTAATGTTGTTACGCTTAAATGTTGGGTGAGGTCAAAATAGGTAGCTATATAATTTGGCATTAATTATTGTATAAGCGCGTCCTTCACAACTATACAGCTAGTTATTAATGTGTACTCTAGATTTTTAGCATTAAGGGGATTATTTTTATCTTCTTAATTTCTCAAAGAAATAATATTATTTTATTATTTAAGTGGTTGTGTTAAAAAAGTAAAAGTAATGAAATAGGGGAGAAATTTTTTTGTTATGCAATATATAAAAAGTAATTATCATTGTGTCATAGTTGATTTGTTACATGAATATGTTTAA
This sequence comes from Hylodesmum podocarpum, assembly GCA_026586105.1. NCBI lineage: Eukaryota > Viridiplantae > Streptophyta > Magnoliopsida > Fabales > Fabaceae > Hylodesmum > Hylodesmum podocarpum. The sequence goes on along the minus strand of JALJEV010000493.1, from coordinate 490,282 downwards.
TTATTAACTAATCAGTCCGAATATGATATGTATGATTTGTATCTATTACTTAAGTATTTTTTTTTTCTTCGATAAAATTTTTCATTCTATTATTTATTATTTTTAAACTTCTTACTAATTTAAATATTAGAGTATTTTTATTTTAAATAGATATATATATGTGTTATGTTTGGACTAATCGGTATTAATAATCAACTATAATGTCATAATTATTACTTTTCCTACATTGTATTTAAAGAATGAAAAAAATAAACTACTCTTAGAAATAACCTTGTATTTATCTCATATCTTAACTCTAATTATTTATTATGTTTAATAAACATTATTCTTTTTTATTTTTAAAGAGATAAACTATGAAAATTTCTCATTCTTGAAACCACGTGATATTACAAGTTGGTTAACTGAATTAATAATATTGATTTTTTTAAAATCAAAATATAATATTTTCATATATAAAACATTATAATTCGAAAGCATTGGGAGCATTATTTTTATAGAATTTGGGTATTTTGAATATTAGAAAAATTGTTTTACCAAAATCAGAATCGGGGGCATTTTTGACATTAAAAAATTATTTTCCCAATTTTTACTCCTCTTATTAAATATCAATATCAATATCACATAATAGATTTACTGTTCTAAAAACTTGACACACACGCTAAGGTTTCGTTATTGGATCTACTTCACACTGTTTGTTATGTTTAGCTGTTGCAAGTTGCAACGCTTCTTTTCCCAATTATTGTTTTGTTTTATTAGATCTTCATATCTCACACATTGATTGCAATTAGTGCAAGTTTCAAACTCAGCATGTGCTCATAAAGGATTCACGTACAATCATCATATTTCAAATCATAACGGGACAATACACGTTCCATTTTCTCTTTTTTAAAAAATTCCCTTTAAATGTAACAAAATATATGAATTTTAAATTTAAGAAACGTAACAACATAATTTTAAATTTAAGAAACACAATGGTAACTAATTGACTTAGCACAATTTGCTTTGTGAAAGGAGGACATTAAAGAGAGTAACATAATGAACGAGAGTAAGGTAAAGGAGGAGAATATTTGCTTTGTGAAAGGTGAACTTGAAAATAACATTGTTACACAGTAACAAATAGTGGCAGGACTATAGATTTATAGAAGGAGATGATACAGTACTAGAGCAAACTGAATGAAGGAAATGTTATTTCAATATTGATACTATGCTACTCATGAAGAACCATGAGCGTTTCTACAAACAAATCTACAAACAAACCCTAAACCTTAAGGTATACAAAACAGATAGTTCTCCAAATTTTAAGGCTTAACTATTTTCAAAATTGAAAGAGCATGAATTGGTGGCAACTTGGATTGGCAGAAGTTTTGCCATAGCTCCATCTTCTCTTCTGTGTCCTTTGTCAATGCCTCATACATTGAAGTTGCAATACTTCTTGCTGCATCCCTTGCCTCCGGAAGCCTGTCATTCAGTAAATCCGCTGCAACTTCAATCAGTTCAGCCAACCCAAACTCTTCCATTTCTTCGAGCCCCTATAGATACATTCGCAAACATGAATGACTCATACCATAGAGAACAGTTCATAAACATAATAAACACCAACAATGTGAAAGAAAGACACCACAGTTCACAGATGTTTGCAATGTTCACTCACCATTTTGGAGACACATTTGGAGAGTGAAACTGCAGCCTTAGCCCTGACCCTAAGGTTGTTATGACTTACATACACCCTTAGTTTCTCAAGCAGTGGAAGAGGGGTCATGGAACCCACCATTGAGCCAAGTGCCCTGTCAGCTTCTTCACACACAAACCTTTTATCTTGGGATGCTTTCAGCAGCAGCTGCAGTAGCTGTAGAAATTGAATTCAAACAACACATTCCAACTCATAGTCAGAACAAATTAAGGGGAAAAAATGTATCCTTCAACCTCAAGTTTAAGTCATTGATTTTAGTCCCCAAATTTTAAAAACAGTGATTTTCATCCTTGTATATTCTGAAGTGTGATGAAGCTGGTCAATCATCAAGTCAAAACAAAGTATAAGATTAGAGACCAAATCCACAACATTATAGAAATACCACGACTCAAACCATAGTTTTAAATAAATTGAATAAACCCAACTTTAATCAAAAACACATTTCACACTAGAAAAAATTCCAATGAAACAGATCACATAAGAGGAAATTGAGTCCAAGTACCAATCCATCAAATGCAAGAGAGGTAGAGGGGTCAAGCAACTTGTCACCAAAAGCATTGAAAATATCAGAAGCAGACATAATAGCAGTTTTGCAAAGAGCACTTCGAGGGTTCCTCATTGTCTTCGCCACCACCAACACAGTTTTATCCCTGCCCACAAAACCATTTCACAAATTCCTCAATACCCAGTTACCTTCACAACTAAAGTTCAAAACTTTTCAAAAATCACAAACACTAAACAAAATAAAACATAAATTATCCCTTACAAAATGGGGAACAAAAGCGAGGAGTGGTACAACGAAATGCGTCTAGCATCGTTCAGCGACTCACAAACCTTGGTCCAATTTTTCGAATCCAAGTCTTCAACCAAACTCTACATTTTCCCAAAAAGAAAAGGACACATTTTTAGAATCCAATGCGCCGAAGAGAAACGAATTTCGATGGTGCGAATGAGAAAAACAAGAACAGATCACATACCTGAATCTTAACGTCAGGGTCTGACAAGGGTTTAAGGTTGTCGGAGGAGACATAGTCAACAGTGGCATCCCCAGATAAGGGAACTGGAACTTGGTTTTCTCCATTGGCGGAAGTAACAACACGATCTTGTTGTTTTTGGGTTGCAACAATTGAGATTTTGGGTTGTTTTTTGGGTCTCTCTGGGGTTGTTGGGAGCGCGTTATCGATGGGTCTGAGAGCCATGGTTAGTGAATGAGTGTTTCAGAGCAAAGAGATGAGAACGAGTGAGTGAGTGAGTTGAATGGGTGCAACAATGGTTTAAAAATCTTAACTTTATTATGAGAAAGAGACGTTGTGTGTTGTGTGTGCAACGGTAACATTTCTAAGTGGGAGAGGAAGAAATGTTTGAAAGTGAAACGTAGTGTGACAAATGATCCCAATATGGGTTACTTGGCCCAATCTTGGTAGGGTAAATGTGGGCTCAAATTATTGATTAAGGTCCACACTATAAACAAAATACATAGCATACAAACATAAATAAATATGTATCAATAAAATGAATATACTAGGTGGTGTGTGAAAACTTGTTTGTATGATTTTGTTTATGAAAATATTTTTAAAATTGAGTTAAAATAAGGAATTATTGTAATTTTGATTTTCAAAGTTGTAATATAAAAAGTGCAAAAACACGATGACACTTTTATCATTATGGAGGGTCGTTTTTCAAATCATATAAAAAAGAAGAAGTTACAAACACATCACTATAGTGTATTTTTTTAAGAAAAAGTTACAAGTACAGGAAAATTAAAAAAAAAAAAAAGTTACAAGTACAAGAAATATACGACTGTTTGTTGATATACTAAAGTTTATAAATTAATATATTATATTTAACTTGATGTAATATTATTTTAAAAAATTTTAATACATGAAAAACGATCAGACCAAATGTTTTCATTATTTCGAAATTAGAAACAACAATTAAAATAAACATATTTCTTTCTATCTAGAAAACTAAAAATAAAAACTTTTTTAGAACATGAAAATTGAAAATTGAAAATTAAAAATTAAAAATAAAAACAGAAAATAATTCCTCGAATTGAACATCACGTCATATTTTTGACCTAAAAATTATTGTTAATATATCTTGAAAAGTGCAATAGTAAAGACAAGAATAATTTTCTAAACAATTATTAATATATATTTTATGAGTGAATTGACTGATTAACGACATAAAATTGTACGAAAGTTATCGATTAATAATAAATTTTACGCAATTTGAATAATGAAATTCATGTTCTTTCAAAGTAGAAAAATTACAAGTAGGTACACTTTATTTCAACAAGTTATTTCCATATCAGCAGCTAGGAATTTAGTAAAATACTTGATGTATCAAATTCGTTACCTTTGAAATCTGGATAATGATAAAGTGCAGAAAATCTTTATTCTATGTGGAGGCTAATATCTAATGGTATCGCAGGGAAGTTTCTTCACATAGATTTACTTTTATACCTAAAAAAGTTAGCATGACTATTTTTGTATTTAAGAGAAAGTTTAGAATCATATTCTACTCTTTTTTCTTCTTTTTTTTTTTCAAGGGAAAGAGCCTGATTTTATTCAAAGTTTCCAAAAGAAAATCCTCCAGCCAAAATTGTCTACCTTTGTAGTGTTATCATTGAATGCTAGGATGTTTATAATGGTCCCAATAAATGAGTAATCCTACTTAAATCATATGTTTGCTTTTAAAAAAATTGCCAACTTTCCAACCTTCCTTTAACGTATTACCAAACAAGTTCTTATAATTAGAAATACTTGGTGCACTTTTCTATTTATAATATTTTCCTATCTCAATAAAGCAGAAGAAACTTGGAAACTTGGACTACTCCACAAAAAAGCCATGACTTATATTTGTCTGATTTAAAAGTGTGATACACTTCATGAAATAATGCTTGATACTCAAATTGTTGCTACTTCCAAACTTATCTATATCATATGAATTCACGTTAAATAATTCAATTAAAACACAACAAATTTATTTGTAATTTTAGGTAAACTATCCAAATATTTAGTTTTGTGATAATTAAGTTTATGATTTTTAGTAAATTTTAGAGAATAATAAAGAATGTATTAGAATAATAAGCTTGGCACTATGCAGTAGTAAAGTATGTAGAATAAAATAACACAAACTATGGTGTTTTGTCGTGTTTCAATTTGGAGGGATTTGTGAATTGATCTATTCATAGATTCTGTGAGAAAATTAACGAATGTTTGTACAACGTTAATGGTCCAAATTCAACTCGTACCAATGGAGTTTTCGTATAGTATAGTTCCTATAAGTAATGCACGTGCTCCACGAGATTTGGGAATAAAATAATATTTTAAAACTCGTTTTTGTTACATAAAAATGTGAGAATTGTTATAAGCATTTCACGTACACTTTATCAAATGTATAATGGAAATTGTTATAAGGAAATTACTAATTTAAACCTTTAAATATATGATTTTTTTTTTTAAAACCAGAGGTTATTAGTATCCCAATTATGTCACAATATTTTCATTAATTTTATGATTAAATATAATATACAATCAATCAACTAATTTTTTTACCGAATATTTTATATATCTCACATAATATATTATATTTTATATGTATATTAAATATTTATCTATTAAATATTTTCCTCTTAGAAGACGTGAATATGTAGTTCAGTAAGTGGTAATCTTGAAATGAAGCAATACTCAATTACTATTATTTAATTTTTTGAAAAGTAACAAGGGTTAGTCAACAAAGAGTAAATCATATTCTTTCAAAATTCAAACACTTTGGAGAAAAAAGTCAAGCTAATAATAATGTAATATTATTATGTTGTTATGAGAGTGGAATTGAATCTTTAACAATTTTAAATAAAAAAGAATGTTATTAAAATGTAGAACATACTAAAATAATAAATAAACAAACTTTCTATAATAAAAATGTTGTAGTATGTCGATAGACATAGTGGTTCTAGATGCGTGGTTCGCATGGATGTTATTATATTGTGATCAATAATTTATTCCACAAGGTAGCTCAATAGAAAAGAACACCTTGTTTCACACCTTGCTATATCCATCAGACCCCACTCTATCACCATTTTCAATTTTTCCTTCCTTCTTGGTCTTCCCTTCACACTTCTCACCGCCTCAATCTCATCACCCTTTTCTTTTGTTCCATCTTCACTCTTCTTCATGTTCCTGCATCATCATCAATAACATCATGAATATGAAATCTTGTTCTTACCTAATACTTGCACCAATTGCTAATAGCTAGTAGTTCTTAACCTTGACTTTATTCAAAACTTACTATTATATATTTAAGTTTAGCATCACAACATTCATATCATTTGAACATGTCTTATTCTTGGTTAACTTCACCTTCATGTTCATCTTTGGCCATAGATTCTTCTTCTCCTTCTTCACAACTCCTTGTTCAATGGTTAAGGTTCATCTTTCTATCACCATGTCCTCAAAGACTTATTCTTTCTGCTGTTGATTTCATCTTTTTGCTTTCTCTATTAGCCTTCGCTGCTCACAAACTCTATTCAAGACTCACTTCCAATACTAACTCCACCTCCCCCATCACCAAACCTCTTTTGCAAGAGAAAGATTCTGACTACAAAGTTACGTTGTGGTTCAAACTATCCTTCTTGGTAACTACCCTTTTGGCCATAACTTACACAGTTCTTGGCATCTTGGCCTTCACTCAAACCAACCTTTCATCATGGATACTCATAGAAGCACTGTTTCGGTTGTTCCAAGCAATATCCAACATAGTGGTAGTGATCTTAATGGTTCACGAGAAGAAGTTCAAAGCTTCAAGGCACCCTTTGACTCTGAGATTCTATTGGATAGCAAACTTAGTAGTTTCATGCTTGTTTGCTACTTCAGCCATTGTTCGTATGGTAACTGTTGATGAAACAAAGATGGAGCTTAGTTTGAGAGTGGATGATATATTCTCATTGGTTAATCTTCCATTATCTGCGTTCCTTTTCCTAGTAGCAATAAAAGGGTTAACAGGGATTCAAGTGATTAGAATTTCTGATGTAGTGAGAACATATCAGTCGCTTTCAAACGACAGAAATTTGAGTCCTTATGCCTATGCTTCATTTTTGTCCAAAACAGTGTGGTTTTGGATGAACCCTTTGCTGAGTAGAGGGTACAAAACACACCTTAAGCTTGAAGATGTGCCTTCTCTTCCCCTCGAATTCAGAGCCGAAAAGATGTCGGAACTCTTCCAAACAAATTGGCCAAAGCCAGAGGAAAACAGCAAGCACCCTGTTGGAGTCACCTTGTTTAGATGCTTCTGGAAGCACATAACCTTAACTGGTTTTCTTGCAGTTGTAAGACTCACGGTTATGTACATTGGTCCAATGCTTATTCAGAGTTTTGTAGACTTCACCTCAAGAAAAGATAGCACTCCCTATGAAGGCCTTGTTCTGATACTGATCCTGTATTTCGCAAAATCAGTTGAAGTCCTCACTGTGCACCAATTCAACTTCCACTCTCAGAAACTAGGCATGCTCATTCGTTCCAGCATCATAACTTCTGTGTACAAAAAGGGTTTGAGACTCTCAAGTTCTTCAAGACAAACTCATGGCACTGGCCAGGTTGTTAATCACATGGCTGTTGATGCACAACAACTCTCAGATTTGATGCTGCAGTTTCACCCTATATGGTTGATGCCATTACAAGTAGCTGCAGCATTGATCCTTATTTATAGCAATATTGGCTTGTCTGCACTTGCAGCACTAGCTGGAACCACTTTGGTGTTTATTTTCACTCTCTTTCGCACTAAGAAGAGCAACACTTTCCAGTTTCAGATAATGAGGAGCCGTGACTCGAGGATGAAGGCAACGAATGAATTGCTCAACAACATGCGTGTCATTAAGTTTCAAGCATGGGAGGAGTACTTTGGGAACAAGATTCAAGAGTTTCGCAAAGCGGAGCATGGTTGGATTGGAAAATTCTTGTACTATTTTGCTGTTAACATGGGGGTTCTGTCCACTGCACCTTTGATGGTGACTGTTCTAACATTTGGAAGTGCTACTTTGCTTGGTATGCCTTTGAATGCTGGCACTGTGTTCACAATAACTTCAGTGATCAAGATATTGCAAGAGCCCGTGAGGACTTTCCCTCAGGCTCTTATACTGATTTCACAAGCCATGATTTCTCTTCGGAGGTTGGATGAGTTCATGACGAGTAAGGAGATGGATGAGTATGCAGTAGAGAGAGTGGAGGGTTGTGATGGTGACACTGCTGTCGAGATAAAAGATGGGAAATTCTCATGGGATGATGCAAATGGAAATGTGGCTCTGACAGTTGAAAAGTTGGAAATCAAGAAAGGAGACCATGCTGCTGTTGTGGGAACAGTTGGCTCAGGCAAGTCTTCATTATTGGCTTCTGTGTTAGGGGAAATGTTCAAGATATCAGGAAAGGTATGTACTTACTTACTCTGGTTGGACTCATGAAAATTATTAGATGATTCAATCAATCTCCATATCACGTGTTTAAGTGTTACTAATTTTTTCTTGTAAATTGAAAACTTTAATAGATGTCACGTAGAGATTAGTTGGGTCTCTATTAGTATAATTATTGATGCATTTGTGTCATAAATTTTGTGTCTATCTTTCTCTTCGTGTATTTAAGAAGTTTGGCAATGCCTACAAACAAAGAGACATACACAAAATTTTCATAGAAATTTTGTAAGAGGATCCATTCCCTCAGATTGACATTTTCTTTTCCAATTTGACTATTAGCCTTTTCTTCAACAATGGCTTTCAACGAAAATTCATCATAGTACTTTAAAACGTAACATCTTTATCAAAGACAAATGTTCTTTTCAGCATCACCATTCATATGCATTTACATAAGGTTAAAAAAAGTCAAGAGGGCCAAATATACATTAATATTGAGCTAATAATACCATGTATTGTTCAATATTCACTAGTAGAAATCTTTGTAAAAAAAAATTAAAATAAAATTCACTAGTAGAAATCCCTCCCATACATTTGACTAGAACAATAAATTTTTTAGGTGGTAGCCCATCTGCTAATGAATAAGCAATCATAAAATTGGTGCTAACATATTAAATTGACAATTTCTGTTTCTAGACATTTTTAATGACAAAATGTTTCAATCATAATAAATTCTTAACAGCCTAGGCCCTAGCATTATTTTGTGTTATTGCTCAAACAATTAAAAGTGTCATGTCCTTGGGTTCCATACAAGAATATAAGATAACTGTTAAAGAACAAAGACATTGATTTTTTTGGATTCACAACATTCACAAAGTTGTTCATCATCATACAAGACTCATTTTGGACATTAACCTTGTGGTTTATTAAAGTATTATGATATTTCACTCATTTATGCCAATAATTTGATTTTAATTAATCATCAAAACTAGCAGAAACTTTATTGGTTGTCAGTGCTTATCTGAATTTCTCATTTGAAAGATGAATATGTTGTGGCTCTTCAATAGCATAAATGCAAAAAATTGTCATTGTACTTTTATTTGTCCTTTAAGGATATTTTGTTGACTCGTGAATGTTATGCTATGTGAAAGTTTACTTGTATTGTTCACAGTTGTCATCATTACTTGCTTTTCTTAAATCTTATAGGTCAGAGTTTGTGGGTCAATAGCCTATGTAGCACAGACATCATGGATTCAGAATGCAACAATCCAAGACAACATATTGTTTGGTTTACCGATGAACAGAGAGAAGTACATGGAAGCTATAAGAGTGTGCTGCCTGGAAAAGGATCTTGAAATTATGGAATATGGAGACCAAACTGAGATTGGAGAACGTGGTATTAACCTCAGTGGTGGCCAGAAGCAACGTGTACAACTTGCAAGAGCTGTATACCAAGACTGTGACATCTATCTCCTTGATGATGTATTCAGTGCTGTTGATGCAGAAACTGGATCATTTATTTTTAAGGTAAGTACTGAATTACAAGCATTGCTCACTAGCTCCATTTCCTTCAGTGGCTTATAGTTTTTTAGTTTTTACTGATAAAACAATAGGTTTGTGTATAATGAATACACAGACTATGAAATGTTTTGCCATAATCACTGGATCAATCAACATGATTTTGGCTTCCATTATAAATGAATTTGCCTGTTCTAATGCAATTTCAACTGAGGAAGTTTCTGATTTCTCCACCTTGTTGCAGGAATGTATCATGGGAGCTCTAAAAAATAAGACCATTTTACTTGTAACCCACCAAGTTGACTTCTTGCATAACGTAGACTGTATAATGGTACGTCTATACCCACAAACCTCTTATACTAATGTGTTTCTTCAGTTGATGGTTTTGTTGAATCTCACCCATCTTAATGATAAGGACATTATATAAACGCATTTCCGTATATGCTTTTAGAACTGTTAGTACAAGATATATTTTCTTGGATTAAGCATAATTTCCATTTCAAAGATTCTTATTACTTGTTCTTTATTAAATAACCTCAAGTAGTCTAGTTCCTTCAACTGAGCAGTTTTGTTTTCAATGCCAACATCAAGGTGATGCGAGAAGGGAGAGTGGTGCAAAGTGGAAAGTATGATGAACTTCTCAAAGCAGGCCTGGATTTCGGTGCACTTGTGGCTGCTCATGAATCCTCTATGGAGATTGCAGAGTCTAGTGATAAAGTTGGCGAAGATTCTGTTCAGTCTCCAAAACTGGATCGTGTCCCTTCAAAAGAAAAGGAAAAAACTAGTGAAAAGAAACCTCAAGTTCAGTCTAAGTCAGACAAGGATAAAGCAAAGCTCATTGAAGATGAGGAAAGGGAAACCGGCAGTGTGAACCTTAAAGTATATAAACATTACTTCACTGAAGCATTTGGATGGTGGGGTGTAGTTCTTATGTTAGCAATGTCTCTTGCATGGATTTTGTCTTTCTTGGCTGGTGATTACTGGCTAGCAATTGGAACTGCAGAAGACACTGTCTTTCCTCCTTCTACATTCATTACTGTCTATGCTGTCATAGCAGCTGTTGTGTGTGTTGTGGTGATGATCAGGTCAATCTTGTTTACATATTGGGGTCTAAAGACATCTCAAAGCTTCTTTGTTGGATTGCTTCAAAGCATCCTTCATGCACCTATGTCATTCTTTGACACCACTCCCTCTGGCAGAATTTTGAGTCGTGTGAGTTTTAATGCCACTTTTCATGTTAATTTCTGCTAGTAATCAACATAAATTAGAAATCTATCATATTCTTCTTAAGGAGTGCTAGCAACATACTATCTATCACACTTCTTCTAACACACACTCCCTGATTGGTTAGAATTTATTGAAAACTACAAAACCAGGAGGGATAATCATTAAATAGCAAGCTAGACTTACAAAAATATGTGATTTTTAATAAATTTTGGCCAATATCAAAGAGTGTGTTGCTAGCATTTCTCTTCTTTGAATAATAGTGTTTGTACTAACTGTTTTTTCTCCTCTTCTTATGAAATGTTTAGGTATCTACTGATATACTTTGGGTTGATATATCAATTCCAATGTTATCAAACTTCGTCATGGTATCGTACTTCTCGTTAGCCAGCATTCTCATTGTGACATGCCAAAATTCTTGGGAGACAGTCTTCCTCATAATTCCACTGTTCTGGCTGAATAACTGGTATCGGGTATGATATGTATACTTACTCTTATTTGAATTATAATCTCTATAATGGTATGATCCAAAACACGATGATGGATTTTTGTTGAATTTTTTTTGAGGTGTCTTTTTCCAAGTAATCTTAGATATTCAAGAATATTTAACTAATTCAATTAATGATTCATAGTTGAACTTTGGTTGATATTAAGAAAGGTTTATATTTTGTCCATCTAAATATCATGACTTTGGATTTTAGTCTTTTATTTTTATGAAGTTGCAATCTAGTCTTCATAAAATATTTTCCTTTCTCCCATATACTAGTCTCTATATTAGTTTTTGACACTTCCTTTGTTTTGGTTTGCAGAGATATTACCTTGCATCTTCTAGGGAATTGACTCGCCTTGATTCTATCACCAAAGCTCCTGTGATTCATCACTTCTCAGAAACCATTGCTGGTGTTATGACCATCCGTGGCTTCAAAAAGCAGAACGCATTTTGTCAAGAAAATATTGACAGAGTCAATGCTAGTCTGAGAATGGATTTCCACAACAATGGTGCTAATGAGTGGCTTGGTTTTCGCTTGGACTATATGGGAGTGATTTTCCTTTGCATTGCCACTACTTTTATGATCTTTCTGCCAAGTGCTATTATTAAGCCAGGTATATCCCACTGCATCTCTCAGCTCCTACCAACTGATATACTAACATGTGACATTATGGTTAATCCTCTATGTGAGGAATTTTCTTTTAGGAGAGATGCTAGAAACAACTCTCTGATGCACGCATACTCTTTTGGACACACTCTTTATTATTGGTCAAATTTATTGGAAACTACAAAATCATGACTAGAGGTCATTAAACAAGAAGAGGGAGTTCAATAAATATCTACAAATTATAGAGATTGTGTTCAAAAGAGTGCGTTTAAGTTTGCTATTCTTCGTTTTCTAGAAGATAGAAGAAGTAAACAATAACCTCTGTAGTACAGAATTATTTATTTATAAGATTACATGATTGCATAGGTAACGTTTAGATAAAAAGTTCTGACCAAGTACTATTCCACTTGTTTCAGAATATGTTGGTTTGTCTTTGTCCTATGGTCTGGCTCTCAGTAGTCTCTTGTCATTGACCATAAACATGACTTGCAATGTTGAGAACAAAATGGTTTCAGTTGAGAGAATAAAGCAGTTCACCAACCTTCCCTCAGAAGCTCCATGGAAAATTGCTGATAGCTCTCCTCCTGAGAATTGGCCAAGTCAAGGCAATATTGAGTTAAATAATTTGCAGGTACATATAATATTCATAAGCAGCTAAGTACGTACTGTTTTCAAGAAAAATTAATATGAGATGTCAACCAGCAAAATTTAACCAAAATTATAGTTGTATACTATTTAGAAAGGTGACTTCACATTACTTGATGGAATCTTCAACAAGTTAAGCACATATGGTCGCTATCTCTTCTATTTTTCCTTACTTCTTGGGGGCAATTTGTTTATTTAAAAACTAAGTACACTAGGCAGCATGTAAGGTTGTAATTAAGATCATGGTTTTGTCACAGTTACATCACATTCAGAGATATTATGGGATAATGCAGACAAATGTGGCCATAATTGTGGTCGCATTGCTGTCACAAACACCCTAGAAAACCTTGATGTTGTAGCCAAAATCATGGCTGCAGACCGTTTCTGAAACATTGATATATGATGTACATTTTGTACATGGAGTTTGCATACAGAAGAAGGAAAATATTTGAGTTGAAAGGAACTTTGATCAAGTTTTTAAGCATAAAAATGCAGCCATATAATTCAATTGTGTGGTGGAAACCTGAGTTTTTAAGTGATACTGATGATGAATTTGTCATATAGGTAAACATCCATTCAGTAACTATTGCCTATATATATGATCTTTTTTATTAAATGGTGGGGAACAGGTTCGGTATCGGCCAAATACTCCTCTAGTTCTCAAAGGAATCTCTCTCACCATTCAAGGAGGAGAAAAGATTGGTGTTGTTGGTCGTACAGGGAGTGGAAAATCAACCCTCATTCAGGTGTTATTTAGGTTGATTGAGCCTTCAGCTGGGAAAATAGTTGTTGATGGAATCAACATTTCCACTGTGGGCCTTCATGATCTCAGGTCTCGGTTTGGAATCATTCCTCAAGAGCCTGTCCTCTTTCAAGGAACAGTAAGAAGCAACATTGACCCCCTTGGACTCTATTCAGAAGAAGAAATTTGGAAGGTATATTATCCAAAAAATCAACATGCTTGTTTGGTTGTTTGTTTGAATACATAATTCTCAAGACAAAACTTAGGTTCAGTTCTTAAAAGGGAGATTCACCTCACTAACCATTGTAATAAAAGTTGACATTTGAAGTTAAATTTGGTTTTTGAGGTGAAAATTTCCAATTATAATTAGAGAACAACACCAGAAACACCTACTAGCTCTATCTAAGTTTAGTCATTGTTGAAAATGTCGTGTGCACTACAAAAGGGAAGCGAGTAGAGAGTTTAACTCAGTTGATTTAGTAAAATGCATTAGTTATTATAACTTTTATGACACTTGTACTTGATTCCTACAGATAAAAAGAAGAGTAAAAGAAAATGTCACATGCATGAGTTCACTTTAGTTAGTAATTTGAGATTCTCATAACTAAAAACTTGCTGTTTAATTTTGTTGCTGCAGGGCCTTGAGCGCTGTCAACTGAAAGATGTGGTGGCTGCTAAGCCTGAGAAACTTGAGGCTCCAGGTATCAACTCCTCACATAAATCTCCTTTTGATAGTTTAGTCCAATGTGGTTAGAAAGCACAGCTTAAGATATTGATATTGTTTAATGATGTTTTACTTGGTGAAAGTATGAATTGACTCTTGAAAGAAAAAAGAGTATGAATTGACATAGGTTACTATTGAATTTGTTAGTGGTTGATGGTGGAGACAATTGGAGTGTGGGGCAGAGACAACTACTTTGCTTGGGAAGGATCATGCTAAAACGCAGCAAAATACTATTCATGGATGAGGCAACAGCATCTGTTGATTCACAAACAGATGCTGTGATACAAAAGATCATCCGTGAGGACTTTGCAGATCGTACAATTATCAGCATTGCTCATAGAATACCAACAGTCATGGACTGTGACAAGGTTTTAGTCATTGATGCAGGTATGATATGATTATGTTAGCTATGTTTATGATGCATAAAGAACTTAAACAACCAGTAAATAACTGCTTTAGTCCTTAAATGTGATTGAATTGGACAACTAATATGGTATTTGGTTCGAGTGTTTTCTGTTTTCATTTCTACAAGAAATAGAAAATAAAGATGAAAACCTGTTGGTTGATTTTTTCGAAAATGTTTTCATGAGAATATTTTCAAGTGAAAATAAGGAAACACTGTGACTTCGTTTCCACAGAAAATGAAAACAGAAGACAATTTTTCAAACCAAACATCATCTAATTTACTAAAAGATAAAAAAAATACCTGAATATGTGATAATATGTTCATCATTTTAGTAGTTAAAGATCACTAAGGAGTTAAATTTGAAGACAAAAATAGTTAAATTTAATAAGAAATTTCTAAGACAATGAGTTGTGGTGTGTTTGATTTTTGACAGGGCTTGCAAAGGAATATGACAAGCCATCACGTTTGCTAGAAAGGCATTCACTATTTGGGGCATTGGTTAAAGAGTACTCCAATAGATCAGCTTAAGTACAGAGCCTATGATTCTATTAAGGACACAATTCATGTACTCAATTTTCATGTTCTTCAATAATTAGACTAGGATAATATGTAACAAAATTTTTAATTATTGAGTGTTCCAAAAATTCCACTTTGCTGCAACTGTTATTTATTATTTTTTCAGTCCACATGTGTATACTCCTTGCCTTTTTCTTTTTTTAAGTTACACTTGTATTTTCTGAAGTTTTGCAAGATTGTATAAATATTTTTGTCTTTTTATCTTTATGTTAAATCTCTCAATTATTCTTTTTACAATGAAAATTTTTAATTGTTTAAAACATATTATGCCTATATTTTTTTATACATTATATTATACGTTTAAAAATATTACATAAATATTAAAGGAGAAAAAGATTAATGTGTGTAATCACAAAAAATCTTGTAAGCTATCTCAAAACAGTCTAAAGCTTCACAACGTTCCACAACGTTATATTTTTGACAAACTCTTTTCAAAATTTGAAAATAAAAAATAAGCAAATAATTAAAGTATTGATTTGTATTGTACAAACATTTTTCATTTGCATAAAATTTTTAGAATATATAAATTGTAAAATAACGATATTTAAATAAATAATTAATTAAATTTAGGGGAGAAAAGAGTAATTTTTTTAAAAAATTGAAAATATATAAATAAATTAAAATAAAATTTAAATTATAAATACAAGAATACCCACAGAATTTGTAAAAATAGAATCATAATAAAAATAGATCTAATGTAAAATACTTAATATTTTAAGTTTTTACAAATAGTAAATAAATATTAAATAATAATGAATTTGCATTATTACAAGAAAAATTGTTTTTGAGCGAAAATAAAACGTTTTCCTTTTGCATAGTTCAAATGTCGAAAAAACGAACATTTGATTTTTTGAAGTGAGTGAAGAGTGTAAGTAAAGAACAAAATCACAGTTCACTCACTGAACAAACCCTAATTCCCCAATTTCATATGCTTGTCATGCTTCAATCTTGCGGAATCCCCAATTTCATCAATCAATGGGTGTGATGACCATCAATCGCAAGCGCTCTGAAGAATGCATGACCGTAAACCACACCAATTCTGATTACCCCAGAAAACGCTTCAAATACTTTACCCGACCTGCTCCGTCGTCCGCCGCCACCAGCGCCGTCGCGAGACTCTCCCGGTACCCGGAGTTGAAGGCGCCGATTGTTAGAGAAGTTCACGCGCCTTGCAGACCCCGAAAATTCGAACTCGCGAGGGCTAAAGTTAGGGTTAGTGTTGACGACGCGATGGGGAACGTTCTCGTGTCGAAGTTTGAGAATGCGAAGCGTTCTGCATTGTCGAAAATTAGGTTTGTGGAGGAGAAGGAAGTGATTGTGGTGGACGCGGAAGAGAGTGAAGAGCGGAGATTAGGGAGTTGTGAGGATTCGTGTGTGGAAGAGTTGCGTGGCGATGGTGACAAAATTGGGGTTGAAAGGCAGCAGCAGGCAACGACGTCGTTTGATTCAGGGTTGACGAATGGGGATGAGTTGAAAGTAGTTAGTGGAGGGAATGTGTGGGGTTCTGAGACGCGTGATTTGTCGAGTGTTCATGAGTATAGGAAGTTGCTTGAGGGTGTTGGGAAGAGGAATGATGCGATTCAGAGGTTGGATTTTGAAATTGAGCTGAATGAGAGGCGTAGGGAGACTTTTAGTTTGTTGCGGCAGAAGAAGGCATTGATTGAGGTAGTGATTGTGATCACTTGTTTAGTGTTATTGCAATTCAGTTATGTTTGTGTGTTTAGTTGTTTTTGGCGTTATTTAACTTATTTTTGTGGGTTGATAGTAAGGTTTTAAACTGTGTTCGCCTCGACGGTTTTTTCGCTGGAAATTGTTGACAGATGAGGCTGGCCATAATTGTGGTTGTGGTCACCCCACAACCTTGACTGTGCCGCTGAAATTGCGGTCGTTGACATTTTTAAAACCTTGCTGCTTTGTTGTAGATTGTTGTTTTATGGGGCATGTTTTGTTCATGGAATTGATTAAGTTTTGTTATAAGAATGTCAGTTTTGTTTTCATTTTGTTTCTAGTTGTTGAAGATTTTTGTTGTTTCTTCGGTTTTTGCGAGTTTCTGAAAATAGGGAGTAGAGTTAGAACCTATGGTATTGTTGTGATTATTAGTGGAAACAGAGAATAGAAACATGATTTGCTAGGTTTTTTTAACTTTTAGTACTGATCATGTGTAGTGCAATTTACCCACTGTGTTGCTATCACTATGGTTTTCAGGAAAAGAAAGTGCCGCAAGAGCCTTTTGTTGCTCTTACAAGTGAGGAGGAAGATGAGGTTGAACGCGCCTTTTCTGCCGACTGGTATGATTTGATGATTTGGCTATATTTTAGGCAGGAGAGTGTAATCTTTACTGTATCTCGTTGAGTGATTGCTTGTGCAGGGGGTCGAAGTTGGTTACCCATAATAATTCTGGCATTACGATCACAGGAGAAAAGTTTCAGTGCCTTAGACCGAGTGGATGGTTAAATGATGAGGTAAAGTTGTTGCTTATTATCCCTTTGTTGAGTTGCTGAAGAGAAAAATTTAGCATCTAACTGTATCATGATTTGACATTTTTGCACCATAAAATTCAGTGATGAATCGTGTAGCTTTATTGTGCAGGTGATAAATTTGTACCTAGAATTGCTGAAAGAGAGGGAGAAAAGAGAACCACATAAATTTCTGAAATGTCATTTTTTCAGTACCTTTTTCTACAAAAAGGTAGAATACCTTTTCACATGAATACCTCTTCATATGATTACCTTCGTTTCAGAGAGGGGGCCATTTTCCTCCCCTTGAAGCATTGCTTATGGTTGACCAAGAAATTATTATCATTTGAATTTTATTTGAAACAGGAATTCATTGTGTTTGTATTATGTTAGTTGATCGATAAACTAAAACCCTAAACATTGTTATATACAAACATATATATGTGCATAAATGCGGAGAGACCTAACCTTCAAACTTTTATGTTTGCGTGTAGTTTAGCATCTCTTTATTTGCCATTGACCCAACAATAATGAATATTTTAGCTTATTTCTAGATACTTTTATTTGTTTCTGAATAATTTTTTTCTCTTTTTTTCTTATCTCCTCCTGTAAACTCCTCTTTAATGATAAATTTCCACTCTCATTATCAAATGCCTGAAAATAGAATTCATCTTTCACTTTCCCCCCTAAGATTTAAATATGCATCTTTATACTGGTTTGTGTGATTAAACTAGTGACTTGTTAGTACGATTAATAACTTTGTGTCTTGATCGAGCTGATGACCGAGCCATGATATATATACATATTCTAATCTTTATACTACTTACACCGGTTCATGTGGTTCAAATAGTGATTCACTAGTTCGACTAATAACCCAGTGCCTTGACCGAGTTGATGATATACATGTTCTAATAGTTGCCTATGAGGTGCCAGCCCTGCTTCGCACCTCCACGATCACACTTGATTAAAAACTATGATGTTCATTAAGTTTAAAAATTGAAACTGCCATTTTCAGTCCATTTTATACCACGATGGTATATTTGATTCCTATTTAGAATTTTACAATCTCTAGGGTTGTATTGAATTCATATTCCATGGATATCATGCTCATGAAACTTTAATATTATTATTATTATTATTATTATTATTATTAAAATAACAATAATAATGATGATGATGATGCTTTTTAACACCACATGCATGTAAAAATTGAAACTTATATACTGTTTGATCCCTTGTAATTTGAATACCTAATCCTAAATGTTCATGATTGACATGAAAATTATGCATTATTAAGTGATTGGGTTTATCAAAAACATGTTCTAGAAGGAGTATTAATTTATTTAATAAGTGGTGTGACCATGTCATATTCATTCTGAAGGGACTATCATGGCAACCTGAATGAAAATTAATACCTAGTCTTTTAAAATTTTATTTTGTACCCCCAAATTTATATCTTATTTCCTTCATTGGATGACACTGCCATTTTTATACCAGAGCGAACAAATCCTAGATCATGTATGTATTCCGTAAAATAAATGGATTCTCAGTGGCATGGAGTCTTAATTGTTGACTTAGTTTAATCTTTTCCCTTTCCCCTTCCAATTTTGCTAGCAAGGGGTGCTTTGGGCCAGTGCTTCTCAACTGTAATCTATAATTTTCCAAAACTTTTCTATTATCCTAGTGCTTCTGATTGACAAATTCTATTTGGCACTCATTAATATAACAAATGAGCCACCTTATCCAGGGGACAAATGGGAAAAGATTGAATGTCTTACATATGGCTTACATCTTATTATACTCGTAATTTAATCATATAGGTCAGAAACTTATGTTCTTTTTTTTTTTTTTAATGTTACTGCAGTTAATAAGTGGTACAAGTCGTTATGATTTCAAATCTGTCAGGAGATGGACAAGGAGATTGGGATACAGTCTACTTGAATGTGATAAAGTAATTTTATATATGAACTAGTTTTTCATTTTTCATCTACTCAATTCAATTGGTTTTCATTCTGATCTTTCACCTGATTTTTTGGTATCATTAGATATTTGTTCCCATCCATCAAGAGATACATTGGTGCTTGGCAGTTATCAATAAGAAAGATAACAAATTCCAGTATCTTGACTCAATGAAAGGAGAGGATAGATCTGTGCTAGATAAGCTGGTAACGTTTCTGTTCTATGTAATTTAAATGTAAATTGCATATTTCAAGTATGATGCTAATTAAATGATATAGAAAGTAAAATTTTTTGTGACAACACAAAATTGTAATTTGTTTTGTTCATTTTATTTTTGTCCTTGACCGTATTTTTTGTACTGTGGGGGTGTTTTAGGGCCAGACTGTATTTATTGATTATGTTTTCAATCAAGGTTCAAGGAGGAAGACTTGTTTAAATTACATGAAATTTGAAATTCCAGTCCTATAATTTGGACCCTGTCTTCCGATTTTCTTTTCAATCATAGGTATTCCTGTGCTGTTGTATTTTACTACATGTGGCCAAGAAGTCACCTAAGATTAAGTTAAAGGAAAATGATTTATATCCCATCAGTTACTCGGGTAAATTTCTGTTGAATTTACAAGCCAAACTTAGCTGCATTGTCAACTTGATTTTTGAATCAAGCATAATTATGGTATGTTTGATGAGTTTAAAATCTTTTTTGTCTATTTAATGTGTCAGTTTTTGCGGATCAAACATGCATCTGTGGTAAATAAAATCAAGTGGATTATTAGAAAAGAAGTAAAAAAGTAAATTTGCTAATGTATATAACAGAAGCCAATTGTAGTAGAGATTTTTCATGAAATCAGCATATAGAGAAATCAAATTAAGTTGCTAGATAAATCAGGAAATAAATATAAAATAAGAGAACTACTTAATTAGCAATTAAACTGTGATTATTTCTTAAACTTCTATGCTTGGAAGTTTGTCTGTGGTGTATGCATTTAAATATTTAGTATAATTGATAATTGATTTTATAATTTCATACATTGTAGATATAAATATGTTTCTTAAGCATGCTGCATATGAAGGACAATTATCTTCAGTATCTAGCTACTTATGTAAGGAATAAATTCAATTATATGTCATGTACGCTATCAATTGATCTAGTTGGTGTTTGAATCTTTAGCACACCAAATAAATATAAATTGCTTTGGTCAGGTGCAGGCCTTTGTCTAGCCTTTGGTGCTTAAGTGTGCCTTACACTTCCTAATAACCAAAGGTAGCCATTGTAGCAAGTGTTGTATCTTAGTTTTAGGACAAAGTTTTGAAGCTTTGGATTTCATATTTATGTCATTACTTTCTTTCACCCAAGGGCCTAGGTATTAACACATATCTTGTAGGAATTTATTTTTTAAGAACTGAGGAAAGATATACATGTATTTACACTTGGCTGTTAGGTTTATTTAATGTTTGTCATTGATGTCTCTCAGGCTAAATATTTTGTGGATGAAGTAAATGACAAGACTGGAGAAGTTATTGATGTAAATACCTGGGAAAAAGAATTTGTGAAAGACCTTCCTGTGCAGAGAAATGGGTTTGTATTCTGATCTGCTAATCACTTATGAGATCATCACTTATTTTAGTCATTTTCACCCCCATTTGTTTAAACAGAAGATGTATGCAATGAATTGTGAGTTGTAGCTTTTAAACATTTTTTATCCATGTCTTCTTTCACAGATAAAAGAACCTAAAAAGTATCCTGAAGCAAATAAATTTATTTTTTATTTACTCAAATTTTAATTTAAAATAAAATTTTATTGTGGAAATAACAAAATATATAAAAAGGGGAACTAAAGATTAATAAGAGGGGGGAAGTTGGTTAATTGAATGGCTCTAAGCAAATTATTAACCGAAGTATTATTTTTAAGCATTGGCCTTTTTGAACTTATATCAAGTTCCCGTTTGACTTTGCTTATGAATTTCTTGACTGTTGGTCATTTTTTTTAACAGTTATTCCTATTTCTTAGAGCATTACTTCATGGAAGTTTAAGTATTGTTATTAAGGTTAATACGAAGTCAATCATTAGTAATAGTTACTGATCAGTGGTCAGGTACTCCAGATAATTTTTTGTTTAAGTGAGATTGATTGATTTCGAAAAGTGAAACTTGATCATAAAGTGGCTTCGTTGGACCAAAGCTTATGAGATTTTGTAACATTTCTCTTCATTTTCTTGGAAGAGCTTTTTTAATTTGCATATTGAAGTAATGAAAATGAAACATTTTGACACCAATAGTTTCCAATACTTGCTCTATATTTTTCCTTATTTTTCCCTCTGCCTTTGCCCCATAAGCTAGCAGCAGGTGTTGGTGAATTGTTTTCTAAACAAGAAGTTTTTGTTTCTAAACAGGTATGATTGTGGGGTGTTTATGATAAAATATGCTGATTTTTATAGCAGGGGCCTGGAGCTGTGTTTTAACCAGGTAGGACAAGGAGCGTTTCATTTATAACATGAAAATTATGCCTTTATTCTCTATACTTTTGTTGTGTTGAAATATTTTTCTTTTTCTCGAGTTTATAACTGCACATTTTAGTGTGTTTCATTCAAACTTAAATTTCAAGAAATAATCACTTATTCTCTCCTTTAACAGGACAATATGTCTTACTTCCGGCGTAGGACAGCTAAAGAGATCTTGAGACTAAGAGCTGAATGAGTGTGCAGCATTCAAATATTTGTCTTGGATTTTTTGTATAGGATATTCAAAAGGTAGTTATTGTTTAATTGGCAGAACTTGAAAAAGCACCTTCACCTTTGGCAATGTTTTAACAAGAACCATTCTAGAGTTGGAGCATTTGTTAGCTTCGATATTCAACTGACTATGCATATATGGTTGTCATGTTCGGATGGACATAGCTGGTCGGTAGTGTAGAGTGCAGTAGGTTGTATATTGGTATACGATATTATAAATTGAGTTATTATATGAGGCTTAGTTTTAAGGTGAGGGTTTATTTCTTCCTCCCTAATTCCGTTCTCTTTCTATTCAGTTTGATCAATAGATTGTTTATTAAATAATGCAACTTCAATAATCATTTCTATGGACAAAGGAAATTTTATTGATCAAATAGAACTAGCTTCGCTACGAGTTATGTCAAGGTTCGATAAATACATTAGAATTATTACAGAGCAAGTCATATTTTTGAGAATGAATACATGCGTAGAAAGAGAGAAGAAATCAAACACGTTATTTTTTGTATCTGCATGAAATTCTATTTTATTTGACCCTCAAACTAAAATTTTGGGGCAGACAATACTGTTTTTTTCTTTTTAGTTAATGGCGCAGAAAACCTACATAGTTTACACCAAATATGCAAAGGCATGGCCCAAAATTCACACAACAGAAAGGCATATACAAGTAAAAATTCAATTAGAAGATATTCAACAGAAGATTTGTTTATATCAAACAAACCCTTTCAACTATATTGCTAACAAACACGAGAATACATATGATCTTGGAAAAGAGAAACCGAGTCTCTTATTGCCGGTGAACTCTTTTTCTACTCAGAATTTCCTGTTCTTTTAATCGATGTTGAAATCTTGCAAGACGAGCTTGAAGACCCACGAGACTAGCTGCTTTGCGTGAAAGCACAAAACTCAATTGTGTTACATAGTTGTCAATAAGGCTTCCCGGTTGGTCCACTTCTGCCAACAATTTCATTTCCTGTAAACCAAATAAACAAAACAAGATGAGCACAAATGTTATCTGAAATTTTATAATTCTAAGAGTTTCTTTTAAGCAAATTGAGAAGCATACTAGTTCATGTGATGACGCTAATTTCTACTATTAACACCCAAAAAATATGAATAACTGATGTGGTGACATGAATTGGTAAAAGCAATTACAAATTGAATATCAAAACTTAAGTGTGACCCAAAGAAAAACATGTAATAACTCACTTCACGGACAATCTCCATTGTATCCTCAATTTCTTTCCTGTGAGCAGCAATCAGTGCTTCTTCCTCCTGCATAAAAACATTAGCAGATTAAACGGATAACATAAACAAGTTATACAACAACCAAAACTTTGTCAGAGATCGGCTACTTGAACTACAAAATGCGAGCGTACTCAAGTTTTTATTCAACTGAAAATTGGTAAAGTAATTCTATATATTTGACAAACCTCAAGTACTGCCCTGATATTCCCGTCAGCAGAAGAGGAATCTGCTTCATAAAGCCTGGATCCAGTGGTAATATTGTTATAATTTCCTGTGCTCGGTATCTTGGAGCTTGTAGTTAAGAGATCAGAGCCATTAGCATCCCTTTTCATCCAGTTTGCGGGCCTTTCAGACTTTTCATCTTTCAACATGGTGCTATAATTTCCTGTGCTCTGCTGCTTGGAGCTTGTAGTGGAGGTATCAGAGCCATTGGCATCCCTCTTCATCCAGTTTGCCGGCCTTTCAGACTTTTCATCCTTAGACACATTGCTATAATTCCCTGTGCTCTGCTGCTTGGAGCTTGTAGTTGTAGTGAAGAGATCAGAACTGCTGCCATCCCTTTTCATCCAGTTTGCAGGCCTTTCAGATTTTTCATCCTTAGACCCTTTTCTACGTGGGGGAGACACCTTTGGAACTTTCTCATCTGTATCACTTTGTGAGTAAGAGTTCATCTTTTGACTGGTAGAGTCACCATGTGAGTTTTTCACTTCAAACTTCTCCCTGTCCATTGAAGCTGAAGGAAAGCCTTTTTCCTCTCGCCCATTTGATAGGTAATTTGAAGAAAAACTTAATGGCTGTTTGTCAACAGCAGCGGAGAAGCTAGAATTTTCCCTTTCAACAAATTTCCTGCCCATATCCTTTGTTTTCTCTTGACGTTGATCATTAAAATCCTCTACACTAGCACTAGCTGGAAGAGACGATGTGTATGAAACCTCCTTATTGTTTTGTGGTACAGGAATTGGGATTTGGTCTTTTCTAGGATTCCCACTTTTGGATAGACTTTTAACCCTGTGTTCATATTATGATAGAACAGTCAATATAATCAAACATTAATGTACATAAAGGAAAGGAGGGATGAACCCTGTAATGAAACATAATGTTAGAGCACATAATAATGGGATAATACATACCGATCTGCGTATCTAAGGGTATTGAGTGTGTGTTCACAAGACCCAGCACCTGGAGATATACAAGAGATCATAACAGTCTTTGAATTACCCACAAAGGAATCACGAAGCACTTCTGTGAGTTTGCTTCCACGAAATGGAATATGGATCTGATCATTGTCTAAAGCACGAATGCACTCCTTCAGAGCCAAGAGACTCTTGTTGATTTCTGCTCCTTCAATCCTGTAGCAGATACACATAAAAAATGCAGAGTAAATTGATTTGTTAATATAATAAAATGTGCTTGATCTGAAGGAATGGAAAGAAAATGCCAAATCTTGTTTCCAGCAGTACATCAAACAACATACTAGAATTTAGACAACAAACAGACTAGATGTTTGCACAATTGGTTTATATTTATAAAGTAAATCCTGCATCAACTATAATTTTATAAATTTATCCAAGGTGACCCAGTCCATTCCCTGCACCATTTTTTCCGGCTCAACAACTGTGGCTTTGATGTGACTTTGTTGCAAATCACCGGTGTTTTAAATTGAAGCAGATTAGGCTCACTGTGCAATATCTAGTTATAATAATTTGCACAAACAACTACGTGGTCTCAGTTTATTATATTAAATCCAGTTTGATGTATGAAAAACATCGAAGCAATAACTCGAATTCTAAGACAGACAACCAAGAAACATGCAATTTTGTCATTAGTCTCACATTAATAGGAAGCTTTATGAGGAACTTAACATCATTAGACCCTCCTTAATGGACAAGTTTTTTGGATTACTCTCTCCTCATGTGTTAAGTGATATCAATGGTGTTGTTATGAGCCTTGCATAAAGTAAAAGAGGAAGCTCAATGAGGTACTTAAGCTCCACCTAATGGACTACTCTTTTGGGTTGAGCTCTCCTCACATGCTTAACTATTAACAATTGGCATTTCCACTGATTGGGTCTTAATGGTGGGGGGAGGGGCGACAAAGTTATGAAAGTTATTAATCCACATTGAGTAGAATCATATGGTACTTAAATCATGAGTGATGAGACTCCCACCTATAGCATATATAACTTCAGCACATAATGAAATCCCAACCTATAAGACTAATCCATTAAGTGGAGTTCATTGACTTACGCAAGATATTGAGCTTCTAATTCTACTTAAATTGAGGCTTGTAACAATGTTACTACTGTATGTACACTATAATAATATCTTCAGTAGCTACTAAGAAAAGGCTTTAAGAAGTTAGCTCTTGAAATATTAAGAAGCAAATAGAATCAGAACATTAGATGGCTTCATTTACCTTTAATTAAAAACCTGTTTGTGTTTCTTACTGCTGTTATAATTTTTAAGATAGTTTTGACAAAGTTTAGTAAAAAAGCTAATAAAAAGGAAGAGATTTCTCCACAGTTTTAAAGAATTTTCACTATCAAGCAGATGACTTTTCAGCAGTTCGGAATATTCAGCAAATAACTTAAATGTAGAAGTACCGTGTCTGACGATCGTTATCGGTAGTGTCAGCACCTCGTTCACTTCCAGCAAGATCAATAAAGGAAATTTTTCCCACAACCTTCCCACCTCTTGTCTCGTTCCCATCATTGTTCCGCTTGCTCTCTTTCACTTCATTGTGCTTCTTTACAGCCAGTTGTAAGATAGCATGTGACCTGGAGGACTCCTCATTAGCACCAGTGGATCCTGTACTTCTTGCAGCATTTCCCTTTTCAATGAATTCTTTGACAATTTGTACATCAGAAACTTCAAATTCCTGCAGTCCTACAATGCATACTTGCTGCCGTCCATCTTCCCTCATGCAAAGTTTCCTATTCATATAGAAATAAATACAACCATTCAGCAATAGATCAGCACAGTGTGCCTCAGAGTTAATAAAACTTGCAGGTTGATGCACTAAGCAAGATGACATCTGTTGATGTATATAATTGAGACAAACAGATATTTACACCCATATACAACCAAAAACAGAGAAAAATGGATGTTTGACACAAGATAAAGTTACCAAGTAATGCTTGATATTAGAACAATTATTTATCAAAGCACTTGAATCCCTAACACAAACATTAAAAATGTCTCCTAATTAAGGCCCAGATTAATATATAACAAACTTGTACCGAAGTCATACATAATTGCTTCAAGACAAACTATATGGAAACACTATCATCACAGGCCTTTACATAACACACCCAGTGTATTTGTAAAAAAGATTTAATACCCACTTTCGTTCACTAAGAAGATCATAGAGTTTTCCACCATATATCTCAAAGAAGCTAAGCCACAACTTAAATCTCTGATTCCTGTACACTGGTTGATGCAACTGTCGAACAAGGTCTTCTGCAGCTCTGAGTGGTAAAGGTTGCATTGTGTATGTTTTGCCACTTCCTGAAAGCAAAATATTATCAGCATCATAACAATGAAAGCAAGTGGGGTGGGTGGCTGAGGATCAGGCACCACAACAGAACATGTATGCTGCAAACAATTACAAATTTAGCTTTATTGAAAAATAAGAATTTCCAGGATAAATTTCAAACCTTCAAATTGTGCAAAATATCATCACTATTAAGACCAAGCCATCAGATTATCCTTTAATTTCTGTATCCCCTTACCATCTCTTACGCTTATAGTTTCCCTATTTCCTTGGTTTATTTGTTCTATATATTTCATAATTTGTCTCCTTATTTAGTTATGAATCTTAAGGATGATTAGAATAGATATGGGTTAGTGCTTTAGATTTTATCAGCACACCAGATCACATTGTAACAAGTCACAGCACAAGAATATTATTCAAAGTCTACTTTCTCTCAATTTCCTCCCTTCATGCCTAAAATTCCATCATTTCAACATCAACAAATGAGTATTTTACATATTATAATTCTTAGAATTTGGGCTTAGAGCCTAACAAGGTGAGGACTATCCAAGTTTTATAATGACAATATTGGTCATATCTTTAGTCAATGTGAGATCTCAACACACCTACCCACGCTTAGGAATAGACATCTAGAGCATAGACAAATACAGGTTGACCAATAATGAATCTAGGATAGCCTCTGAAATCAGCTATAAAGGCGAAGACTATACAAGTTTTATAACCTCTGTTTACATCAATCTTTAGTCAATGAGCGGTTGTAATTAAGTAGACCACAGAGGTCACAATTAAAGTAGATTAGAGGTGACCTCAACTAAGGTGATTTTTCAAGCTAAGGCTAAGAGCCAAGAGCACAGCAACGTAGGTGCCAAACAATGAATCTAGAATAGGCTGTATTTTAAAAATTTTGGCTTAGGGCCTAGCTCAACTCACAAAATTAGTTTGTAAGGTGAGGATTGCCTAAACTTTATACGAACTACATTGGCCATAACTTTAGTCAATGAAGGATCTCAACAGTGATTTTTTTGAGGTGTTGAATTTTTAGGCCTAAAAGATTTGAATGTGAACTGGATACTGATAGTTTGGTACTAGTATGATATGAATAGTAAATAAAAATTTTCTTACCTGTCTGACCATAAGCAAAACAAGTAGCTTTGGTTCGTTGAAAAATTGTAGGAATAATTGGTTCAACTGTAGTTCGGTATACCTGTTGTCATAAAGCAATCACACCATAAATCAAGCAAACAAAGACCAAGACAGAGATAAACATTCATTTCCATAAGCCCCAAATACCAGCAAGCACAAAATAACTGATAGATGATATCAAAACAACTGAATAAGCCATCAATATCAGTAAACAACAAGAAGATCTAATCTTGGATAAGAGATAGCCTTACATCATCATTGGTAACATGCTCATCAAGCACAGCATCAAAACAAAACTCGTGCTTCTCCACATAAGCTGTCAAATCAACCTTTTGATGATAATAGAACAATTAGATCTTTAAGCAGTAAATAAAATAAGAACATCGGCATAAATGATAATTCAACCTTTTAACTGAATATATAGTGATAAAAGGAATATAGTGCTTAAATCCAATAATGGTCAAATATAGTGCTTAAATCCAATATCTAAACGAACCTTTAATTTGGGTTCATGGACTGCTAAATATGCATTGTCAGATACAGTTACAATATCATCCTCCTTCTTGGCAAGCTCCTTCTTGTTTAAAGGTCTTTTGCGCACCTAAGACATGCATTCAAGAGGATTTTTTTCAATAAATTATTGAATAAAAATAGTTACAAACTCCCTCAAATCTTAAAGAATCGAAGTTGCATTTCAACTATCAGGCATCTCATGCATCACATGGGTATCTTTAAAACTAGTAAATTTACAAACTTATAAATTAAAAGAAAATTATTTAGGAGAGAAAATGTTTAAAATCATAATATAGATTATGCATAAGACATGCACACATAATGCAAAAGAATCTAAATTAAAAGGAAAAAAAAAAAAAAAGAATGACATGTGTCATTCTTTAGGGGAGAGTACATCACGAGCATACATTAATTTAATATATAAATGTGGATTGAAAGTAATGAATTTGAAAGAATCAGTAGCTAAAATATTCAATGAAAGGACAAAAATCAAACTTCCAATAATGTACTATCTACTACTTTCAATGCATATGGAAGTCCCTAATGCAGCACATGAAAATTGAAAAATAAGATTGTTCTATGTTCTAATGCTTATAAAAGATGAAGTTACACAAGTTCTATAAAATTTTGACATACCACAACTCTAATCTTAGCAACATTGTTTTCCCTTGTGCTATACTCTTTTTCATTCGTAGGTAAAGAAATTGATGCATCCACATCTGCTTCCCTGCTGCTTTCCAGCTTGCTGCTAATTGGATTGAAATTGTCTTCAAATGCTCTAGTATCTCCAGGCATGAAGGGTGATGACTCAAAGGGTTCTGAAACTACATGCTGACAAGAGGAGAAGAAAATTAAAAACAACAAACATGCAAGAAAAAATGCTTAGGTAGTCTAGCATCTGACTTTTAAACTTCAGCTTTAAAATATCAAGTTAAAGCTTTTTGGTGATTCTACAAATTTTTTAAGCTTAAAATTTATAGAGTTGAAATTTCATATGTAGTGTATTCTTAGATCTTGGGATTTACTATAAAGAAATAGAAATAAAATAAGCCAAAAGCTCCTGAAACTACGCAGTTTGAGAAAATATTTTCTATGAGTTCTTCCTGTTTTCTATACAAAATTTTGATGTGACATTCTTGTAATTAAAAGTGAAAACAACAAACATTTTCTCAAACTTTTTTTTTAATTTCATTTGGCTCAACTTGTAAGGAGAAGAGAAGCCAGAATAAGGTGGATCAAACACTATCTCACTGAGAACATACATGCACAATTAAAAAAAATAACTGAACCAGAAGTTCTAAAGGAAGGTTCACGCATACAGAATCAAGATTATGTCTGAATTGCTAGTTGTGTAATCTAGGATTTCACCATAACCAACACATCTTGTTGCATAAAGTATAAAATTACACCATAACCAACACATCTTGTTGCATAAAGTATAAACAGATACATAACTTTTCATGACTAACTGGTAAATTATATGGTCAATTTTATCCAATATATAGAGGATAAAATGTCAAAATTACAAGTTGGACATCTTTTCCCTATAAAACTGTACTAAATGAACCAAACTAAGGTATTGCCTTACTTGAATGAACAGTCCAAGGCAAAAATGATATAAATATAATTCATACCTCAGACAAAAGCTCTGTATCATCCATAGCATGAAGATCCAAAAGCCCAGCTCCAAAATCCCCCCTAAACTCAGGAGAATAAAACCCATCCACTCCACCCAAAGATTGGGCAGTGGGCGTATATGGCTCCGAACCAGATTCCCCATTAAAATTAAGGTTTCTCATTAACTTTAAAAGCCTCTGCTTCTCTTCAGCAGACTGCGCTCCATAACCCTACAACAGCATCACAATCACCAACCAAAGTCACCTCACAAACACCCATCACAAAAAAATAAATAAAACAAACAACATTTAACAAATTCAACGCACACTACACTCAATGCAAGCTTCTAAAAAAAATAAAAAAAACCTTACCATAACCATCCCTCAAAATGCAAGACAGCTCAGAATTCAAAGAGAAAAATAACGTACAAGCAATACAAAATTTCAACTCACTCAAACTTCATCCAAAATAATAAAGACCTCACGTCACGCATAGTGAACCAAACTCTCCTTTCTCAAGCAAAGTCCAAATAAATAAATCAATAAACAAATAATAATAATAATAATTTTAAAAATCACTCAAGCAATAATAACGAGAAAAGAGCTTCTGAACACAAGAAGGAAATGAAAAGCAAAGTGTTATACAAGGAATTAACTCAACGAACAGAGAAATTAAAGGAAAAATTAAGAGCAAAATCAAAGAGGCTAAATGTTACGATAAGTCGATACCTGCATGAGAAGGTTGGGGAGGAGGCGATGATCGATTGCGGTGGAAGCGAGTGGAGAAGCTAGATGCTGGAGGCCAGCGGACTGCAACCACCGCGCCATGACAGCGTCGCCGGCATCTCCGCCGTGGTCGAGCAGCGCCGCCGCAGCAGCATTGCCCTGCGGCATCTGGCCACTGCCGTGGCGCTGCGAACGTCGTTGAGGCGCCAATTTTCAAGATCTGTTCGCACAACACGCTTCGCCCAAACAAAAACAAATCGTCAAAATTAGGACCACAAAATAATAATCACAACAATAAATAAATAATAAATAAAATAAGAAGAGAACGATGCTGACGAGAAGAACATGAAAGGTGAGAAAATTGAACGGAGAATGCAGGCACTGTGGATCTCTCGCAGAAGCTTGCGATTCAGATCTGAAAGTGAGTTGTTCGAAGGAGTAACCACAACGCAATGGTTTTCGTTTTTCTGTTGCTTTGGTGATTATGGCACGATGAGAAGAAGAAGAGAGAAGAAGAAGAAAGAGAAAACCCTGTGAATGCAAATTTTGTTAAAGATAGATTAATTAAACATTAAATATCGTAATATATTAATAGTAATCATTTTCTTAATTTTTCAAATTTATAAAACGGCTACGTTGAATTGAACTAACTCGTTCCCCGTGGTAGAAAGGTTGTGAAATGTCCGATACGCCCTTTCCCTCTAGCTTCTCTTTACTTTCACCACCTACACGCATAATTGAACATTATGAATCTAACAAATGGCACCGCAATAACCCTCTTACTTTGTCCTGTTTTTCCAAAAAAAAAAAAAAAATATTTAATAAATATGTGTTTAGTTATTTTATGAGTAAATTGATTGATTGACTGTGTATTATAATTAATTATAGAGTATTGTAATATAAGATAATTAGTCGTCTATTTTATAAAATGAAAAAATTGTTTAATCATTTTATAAAATGTAAAAAAATTGTATAGTCACCAAATATTTCTTATTAATTAATAATATTTAACATAATTATTTATTACTTAGTCGTTAAAATCCTTGTTCACGGGTGTCATGTAAACTGTAAAGCTTTGTAATCTTTGGATACAAGAAAGATGTTATCAATCTCATGTAAAAGTACATATGTGTATCACATGAATATTATGAATGGAATAAACTCAATCTAATTTAAAGAAAATATTATATACAATCATGTTGTCCAAGTTTTTTTTTTCTCTACTAGCATTAAAGATTGAACTATTAAAGCAAACAAAATTTTATAAATTTTGAGGTCCATTATATTTTGGCTACTACGATCCAACTTTTGGGGTGATATATCCACTTGAATGGTGCTGAACACAATAAATGTGGTTATGTGATGAAGGTCAAGGCTTGCGTAACTCTAATGTGAGGACCAAGATTTTTACCCCAAAATGAGATAGGAGCATTTATGAGTATTTGGTACAAGTTGGTGTTACCCAATTGGACATTTTAACCAATTGTACGATGGGTAATATACACTTTAAAGCATTTCAAATACGATAATTACACAAGCATTGATAGCGAACCACAAATGATGATGCCAACAGTACATTGTTAATAAATATAATCAATGCTGTGTTTTTTTGGTGGGTGGTCATAGTTTATTATTAAGAACCCTAATTTGGTTCTAGTTTTTTTTTAGCAATTTGATGTCAAAATAGAAATATGTATGAATGAATTATTATAAAATACCCATATGACGCACGTGATGTGTCACTTTTAGCATAAAATGTGGTTTTTTTTCTTCTTTTGTTTTAACTTTATTCTCAAACAAAGAAATAAAAAAAGGGTGTCTTGTTTTGATCATGACCCATATGATCAATGAAGGGGGTCTGAAGTTTTTCTTTTTCAATTTTTTGTAAGGAACAAAAAAGAAAAAGAGGAATAATCTTCTTCAATTGTTGCCTAACTTGTTGCCATATCTTGTAGTTCACTTATTGTTTAAACAAAAAGTGTTTGCTTTTGCTTAAAGCATGAGAGGTTAAAAATATCCAACCATTAAGTGGGAACACACAAAATTTGAATTAAAGATGGATCCATCACTAATTTGATTTTGTTGACCAAAGTTAGCTGTCCCATCTTTTCTAAATGTACATACAACACCAACATGACATTTTCAACAATCAAAGTTGGTAACATGGTGCTGCTGCACATCCACTCTTTCATGCACTTTTGTTTCTGACCTCATTTGTTATACTACGTTATTGAATCTACCAAAAAGCTAAACTTAATGATTTAACTAGAGCTATATACCTAACACTTTATGAAATATCTCCACTTTTTTACTCTCTATATATATTTGTGAATTTTTAGATGTTATCAATGATGAATTTGAACTCATCACTGAGTTTTTGTTCAGAAAATATTCCATGTTTTATAATTAAACCCACCTTACTAGTGAAGTTCTACTAAAGGAAACATGTCTCACACCAAACTTTGTTGTACCAGGATCTAATAAGATAAAAGTAGAAAAATAAACACATAAACTTATTTAGTTCACATGTTTCCCAATAATTCTAATTAAATTTCTAATTAGAATCGCATATGTAAAGACTTACTTCCCAAGTATGAACTTAATCTATCTCATTCACACTTTGGTTATTCAAACACAGATAAAAACTACCATAGTGATTGTAAAAATCATTCTACTTATAAACACATCACAAAAGAATTTGAATGTGGGTATTGTGATAAAGGGAGATAACCAATATACATATATTTTTTCTTTCATGTATTTTTTACCTTATTTTCTTCTTATAATTTTCTTTCATTCAATCACAATATTTTTCATATTTATAACTTTTCTTTACAATTTTTTCTTTCTTCCTATTTTCTTGGTAACATCTCAATCTACCTCAAAATGGAATGAAGTTTTATCATTACTAAGTGAAAAGCTATTGTATTTCTATTAAACAAATTAAAATAGTTATAATAAATAAGACCATTTTTAGGATTTATTCATTCATTAACGAAAATGCTTCTAGAAATTTTTTCAATGAAAACGCTTTTAAAAAAAATAATGAATTTCTTATATTTTCTAATTTAAATTTTTCATCTTTATTTTTAAATTGGATTTCAATATTTTTCAGAACATCTTATCAATAACTAAGAATAATAATGTATGTATATTAATTATATATAAATGGGATTCATCATTTTTTTTGGTTCCTACTTTTATACAGATAATTTTGCTTCTAAGGAACCAATAAGGCAACTAATAAAGGAAAAAAAAATGGAATCACCACACACGTATATGTATATACAAATTTGGAATTTGAATGGCAAAGTTTGAGTGAAGCAAAGATGTGAGTTTGGTATGTTGAGATAATAGAGGTAAGGTAACTGTCTTTTCAGTATATTCATTCATGTCTGATATAAATGCATATGTATATGTTCATTATTCATATATGTGTGTGCTTCAATTCAAATCATAAACAATCCAAAATGGGATTGTTTAAATGCTTAGCAGGATTTTTCAAGGCTTGAGTAAAATAGCAAGTAAAAGTGCAACAATGCCTCCACTTTCCTTCATTGATTCATGGATACACTGTTTGACACTTTTAATTTACAACTATTTTACACCCAAGAAATTTGTACCGAAAATTTTCGAAAGAGACATGATTTTAGAGAGAAAAATAAAAAGAAAGAGAAATACAAGATAAGTGTTAGAAATGAGTGAAAAAAAATAAGTACTCTTTTGTTTGAGAGAAATACAAGAAGAAATATATAATGATTGCTTTAAATTATTAAAAATTATGGTATACAGTTTTTTAAAAACCGAAAATTATTTAAGTAGATTTCTTAACATTATAATTTAGAGATTAAATTGATGAATTTTGAAGATTTTAAAAATTATTTATATAACTTTATTGATTTAAAAATTATTTTAAAAAATAAGTAAAGAGAGGTGACAAAGAGAGGAGAGGTGCGATTCAGCGACTATTGCATTATGAGAGATGTTACAAAATTAGAAAAGTAATCTAAAGTCCTTTCACAATTATTAAATCAAAACATTTTACGTCTATTAATTGTTTCTTTTTAAACTGTGATAGTTGCTCCTTATTTATCTTTATTATGGATTTAATTCTCGTTAAACTCATTTTATTACATAATATAATTATTGATTACGTTAAAATTGTAATTTGTTTACCGTTTTATAACTACTGATCAGATCAAAATTTTTATTATTACATGAATAGACTCCATCTTATATGTTCTATACACAAAATTTGTCTCTCTTGTTTTTATGAGTTTTTCTGCTCTTTTTTAATAGAAATTCTTATTGTATCGTATCATGTGAGATTTCCGCTGGAAACCACAAACAAATCTTATTATTATTTTTGTTAATAATCTCGGTATGAATATTGATGGCAATGAAACTTTTGTAATAATCAGATGGAATCTAATGAATTGATCACGAATGAATATTGATGGCAATGAAACTTTTGTATTTAAAATGTAGATTTCGTGGAATGAATATCTATCTTCGTCATAACCTCTCCAAATTAAGCAAATAAAAAAATGGCTAGTGCTAAGATGCAAAAGCAAATATACTTTTGAATGACTTTTACTCGTTGGCCGATTAAAAAACCCTCATCCACACATTCACACAAAGAATATAACTGTTGATGCATCTTTTTCTTAAGTATTTGATTTAGCCATCGTCAGAATTATTAATTAAAGTAATCACAACATATTTAAACATAAAATTGATTACATGCAAACAAGACCATAAGGCTGTGTCCTACAACGACTCGCGGAGTGTGAAAAGATATATATAGCCTTATTCGAATAAGGCTACCATGTATGAAAATAAAGGTTCTTTCCCTTTCTAGTAAAACCCATAACACCATGCTCAAGTCAAATCAATGTCCTAGTTCAAAGTCTCAAGAATACTGGGAAAAGATCTGAATTTTAATTAAAAAATGTCTGATCACATCAAATTCCCCAGCTGTATTAAATTCTTATTGACAAAACCATTAAGCCAAATTAAAATATATCTAGAACACACCCAAAATGTCTTCTACCACGGCAAAAATCATAAATTAATAAAATTCAAACCCATCGAAAACTAAATTTGATGGGAATTATGGTGAAGCACAAAACATCTCGCCATTAAATCAAAATACCAAGTCAAAGTCTCAGGTAACTTAACACATAACATTAAAAGAAAAACTAGATAATTTGAGGATAGATAGCTTGCTACATTACGTCCCTTAGCACTTAATCTCCTTCAAGGCATGTGCAAAGTACAGGAATGTTGGATCGGTAGCACCTTCCTTGTAGTATGCAAAGACCAAGCAACCATCATCATGCATGCTCTCCCCAACAAAGCTGCACATAAAGATATAACTCAATAAGCATTTAGTTTATTATGCACGAAAAACTCAGAGAAACAATTAATACGTGTGATATCAGTGGCGCTTACAATTGAAGGTCCTTGATCTTAGAGATCAGGAATTTGGTTGCTCCCTCAATATTCTTTTTAAACACATCCTGTGCCTCCCCTTGAAGTTTGGGTGTCAAATTCTTGATAAACCTCTTCATGAAGGTAATAAACTGCTTCTTATCAAAAGCAGGTTGTTCCTGTGGAGATTAAGTAACACTGTAATTATTATCTGAATTTAATTGAAGACAATAGTTAAAGAACATGTTTACCACAAATAGGATGTATATGGATTTTGTGCAAACCTGAAGTCTGAATATGTCAACAATATCAACAACCTTCACGGCTTGGTCATCAACACCCTCATCTTCACCGCCACCTTCAGCAGAAGGGTTTGCTCCAATGTCTACATCAACTGCTCCTTTAACAACCCACTGTACACCAAGAGAAAATAGATTATAGCCAATCAGTTATGTGTACCAAAATTACCACAAAAAATATAAATGAACTCAAACAACCTCACAAAGAATAGAGTAGTGCTAGAAATATTACATTCAACAAAAAAAAGGCACAATATATTCATCTAACCTTTCCCTCGACTTCCCACAGAATTCCATTCTCAATTTCCTTGTAAGGGTAGGAGTCAGAGAGAAGCTCATCACCTACAAAAGATAGCAAACATAATCAATGTTACTCATTGCATTCAACTAATATATTACATACTTGACAGAGACATGCCATAAATAAAAAAGATAAAACAGTAACTAAAAATGATAACGGCACAAAGCAAAACTGCTTCATAAAACGCACCGTACACAAATACGCATAAGAGAACATTAACATATCTCTAAACTCACTAGCTTCAGTCGAATCACAGGCTCAGACAGTTCAAAACAACACAAATTAAAAACTGCACGCTAATTGAAAAAATACCGAAAACTACTCCAAATAAGAAATTTTCGACTCCAACTTTAGACAAAATCATATCAAACAACAATAAAAAGTGTTTTCACAAGCTAAAGTGGGCTACACGGATAAAACAACATCATTCGGCTTTGTAAAAAATTTAAAGTTTCAAAGATAAAATCGAAAAAGTGCTTAAGATATAAAACACAATCAATAACCTAGCTACAGTTAATTTCCCCGTCCCGCAAAGAATCAGATCCGCGTGCAAAATACGCATGTCATTCATCAACCACAAATCAATTCAAATCGATAAAAAAGAAACAGATCTAAACACCACAAAAGTTCCTCTGCCGTTAAAATTACATGCTCAATGCAAATAGATCTAATCACAAAAGCGAAAACAAAATCGATGCTAATAAATCAATTAAAAACACAAAAAAAGAAAAAAAATACAATACTTCATACCTGTAAGGAGGTCCTGGTAAACCAACATGATTGCAGAGTTTTCTTTCGGATCGCTCCTAAAACAGGTTTAAGCAGTGAAACTAGTAAGGAGCGACGCGAGAACAAGAGGGTTAGTAGCTAGATATGCAACTCCTTTATATAATCGAGGGTTTCTAGTTTCCATTCACCAAAATTACGAATAAACCCTTCTCCTTCTTAAAAATACCCAATTTCATTTGGGCTTCGACTTCGGCCCATAAAATAGGCCCAACATTGAAAAGACTGCACCGAGAGCGCGAATTTGAAATTTCAATAGAGTCATCATCATCTCTGTGTGAGAGAGGAAGAAGCATTGAGCATGGAAATGGAGGAAACCATATCCCGCGTAGTTTCAGAGCTAGAGGATCTCCGTGGAAATTCTCAACCACCACCACTCTCTGAACAAACTCTAACGGATCTTCAACTTCTTCTAAACCACTCTTTCATAGAATCTCTCTATGACGAGCTTTCATCCAAAAACCTCTCTCCCTCAATTCTGGTTCCTCCAATTTCCACAGCAATGGACTCTTCCCCTCCCAATCATTCTCTCATGGCCTCCGATATCTTCCTCTCTCTCCTCCTCGCCCAAAACGCCCCCGTTTTCACACTCTTCACACCAATCTCCTTCCTCTCCTTCCTCCGT
This sequence comes from Hylodesmum podocarpum, assembly GCA_026586105.1. Taxonomy (NCBI): domain Eukaryota; kingdom Viridiplantae; phylum Streptophyta; class Magnoliopsida; order Fabales; family Fabaceae; genus Hylodesmum; species Hylodesmum podocarpum. The sequence goes on along the minus strand of JALJEV010000493.1, from coordinate 451,934 downwards.
TCCCTTCGCCGCTCCTCCAAAGCCCACCCGGCCCACGAAACCTCGCAAAATCGTAAACGAAAGCGTGCGGGCCAGGCCCGCGCCAAGAATCCTCGAAACGACGACGATTCGCCGGGAGACACAAATTCCCAAAACGACCCTGGCCTCCTCTTACGCGTCCTGCAGAAGCTTGTAAAAGTCATGGGTTTAATCCACCTTGACCGGTTCCCGGAGACGCTGAAGTCGTTGATTCAAACCGTTGCGGAAATTCCAGTGACCGCGGTTGGGACCTACACGAACACGGCGCAGTTTAGCAGGTTGATTAGTTTCTGTTCTAATGTGCTCCGGGAGGTTCTTAAACCGGAACATGGTGAAGTTTCTAATACTGCTGCTGAGGTGTTGAAATCTTTGAGTTCTCTTGTTCTCATGCCGAAGTCGCCGGCGAGAACCTTTGCTATTGGATTTGTGACTAGTCTTGGTAAGGAGTGTGAAGGAGTGAAGAAAGCGTTGGTTAATTTTCCGAGGTATTTGGCGAGGAAGGCGCCGGAGAAGGCTGAGCCTAGGGCTTTGGCTGTGGATTCTATTATGGAGGTTGTTAGAGTTATGGAGAGTGAGGATCAAATTGGGTTTGTGAAGTATGTAGTGCAAATGGCTCAGGGGAAATCAAATCTTCGGCTTTTGGCGGTTGATCTTATTTTGAATTTGGTGATGACATTGAGGGATCCGTTGAGTGTGGATTCAGAGAGTGAGGGGTGGGGTGTGTGGTGCTTGGAGGCATTGGTGAAGCGGTGTTCGGATGTGAGTGCTGCGATTCGGGCAAGGGCTTTGGCGAATTTGGCGCAGTTGGTGGGGTTTCTGTCTCGTGGTGAGAGGACTAGTGTGGTTTTGAAAGAGTTTATGGGGTTTGGGAAAGTTGGTGATGGGAATGTGGAAGGTGGAATGAATGATATGTTGAGGAGAAGGTGTATGGATGACAAGGCTGCAGTGAGGAAAGCTGCATTGCTTTTGGTTACTAACTTGACTGCTCTTCTTCGAGGCACCATTGACGAAGTGGTTCTCAAGACAATGGGAATGGCTTGTTCTGATCCACTTATCAGTATAAAGAAAGCAGCAATTACAGCTCTATCAGAGGTAGTTTATTTAGACTTTTGTAAGTTATAATGTTTTTGCTGTGTGCATGAAACTTGAATGAGGAATCTAGTGAAATTTAGTGACTAGATGAAAATTTTAGACATGATGAGGTAAAGGCTTCATTTTGGATGAGTAGTTTGAGAAGAATCTTTTGCCATGAGATATGTAGGGTTTCTTTGAGTTTATTGTATTGTTGTTGGCATCTAGTTTTTTTGGAAATGGATTGGAGTAGATACACTACAATGCGTGGAATTTACTTCTGCACTTAACTCTTCTGTTTGACAGCTTTTATATGTTGCACTGTTTCTTCCTTTGGGTTGAGTTGATACAACTTAGTTACTTTCTGAATTATACTATGCTATACATGGAATCCATATCGAGAACATAACGTAATATCAATCTGTTGTGATAAATTTGTTCAAGATGACTAAATAAATACTCGTACTATATTTTTCTGCATGAATTGCTTAATATTAAATAATGGCTTTTTGCATTTAGATAATGCTTTTAAATGTCAAATTGCTAGGCACGCTTTAGATAGTTGCTTAGCTTGCCCAGTGTTTATCAGATTCTGCCTGAGATCATTTGGAGAATTTGATGTTTTAAAAATTATCTCTACAATGATGTTTCTAATAAAACTGAGAAGTTATGAATCTCATTGGTCCCCTAAAATGTCCTCTCTTTTTATTGGTTCCTTATTACTAATGAGTAATTACAGATATGTAATCTGTGGCGTTTATTTGAACAAAATGTAGGCTTTCAGAACATTCTCTGCTGAATCAGTAATAATGGAGTGGCTGCATTCAGTTCCACGTCTAATAACTGACAATGAAACAAGCATCCAAGAAGAATGTGAGAACGTGTTTCAAGAACTTGTTTTGGACCGGATAGCTACAGCTGCATATTCTACCGCATCATGTAGTGAATCTCCCTTTCATGGAAAGATGAAAGGAAAAGACATAGAAAATGAGATGGAGATGCTTTTTCCCAATGGAATTTTGTATCTTCTGAGAGAAATTTGCGATGGGGAGGTGAGCCCTTGGGTGAAGAAAATCTGCACAAATCTGGGCAAAAAGAAGTGTATCAATCACAAGATCGTCACAGCACTTCAAAATATAATCAAGGCATCAGAGTCTATCTGGCTGAGTCACTCCATGCCAATAGAAAATTGGACTGCCCCACCAGGTGCTTGGTTTCTTTTGTCAGAGGTGTCAGCGTTCCTTTCAGAAGCAGTTGACTGGGAGTTTCTTCATCATCATTGGCAGCTTCTTGACAAGCATGAAGTGGAAGGCGAGTTGAACAGCCCATTTGTACAAAGAAATGCATCTACTGAGGAAGAAAGCATAGAATGCAATCATGTTGCCTGGGCTAGTGACCGAGTTTTCCTCTTACAAACAATTTCTAATGTTTCTGTGGAGCTGCCCCCTGAACCTGCTGCTGATTTGGCTCATAATTTGCTCAAAAGGGTTCAAGCATTCAACATGCATTCGACAGAGGTAATCACCACATGGTATTATTGATTGAAATCACTACTGTCTCCTAACAATATTGCTTCTTTTCTCATTCTTTAGAGACTATCCAGATGGTCTGAATGTGATATTCCACCACTGTTAAACAGGGTTTTATTTGTCCGCTAGATTTAGAATTTCGTAATGCATTTCATGGAATGCTTCTTTGTCTCGATTATCATCTTTTCAATCACGTATTGTTAATTCATAACATATCAAATGTTTTGTTATAAAAAAGATGCCAATTTTTTGTGGACTGGACTTGTCTTTTATGCCATGTATATGTCTTTCAGTTCTATTTTCATGTCTTGCACCTAGTCTTGGAAATTTTTAAGCATTTATCTTGTTTACACGCCTGCCCCCACAATGAAGAAAACTGGACATTCTTTTTACATCCCCATTTAATGAAGAAATATCAGTTCTATGATGATCTTAATTTCTCAAGCAATTAGCCAAGCCATCTATAGTTACTAGATTTGTTATTAATAGTTAATGGAACTAATACTTTCATAAAAAGATGTTAACTGGTAATCAAATTCATATGTCCAGACAGAAATCCAGATGCACAAGTTAAACTGGGCAGGGGGTATAAAGTTAGAACAGAATAACAATGGCTGAGAACATCATACATAGAGTTAAAATGCATGCCATATTGAATTGTTACATTTGCTTGATAGGTTGATGCTCATTTAAAAGCACTAAAAACATTGTGCAAGCGGAAAGCTTCAAATGTTGAAGAGGCAGATGCGTTGGTCTTGAAATGGGTTAACCAAGTTCTCTCCAGGGCTTCCAAAGTAATAGAAAAATTCATTTCAAAAAATTCAGAACAAAATACAAAAGGAAGCTTCTTCACTCCACCTGGAAGTGGGGCTAGTAAAGGCAGGAAATCAGCAGCATTGTCCAAGTCATTGTCTAAAGCAGTTACAGCGATTTATACAGTTGGGTCTTTAGTTATTGTCTGTCCATCTGCTGACATGAGCAATGTAGTTCCTCTGTTGCATACTATCATCACTTCTGGGAGTTCTGGTCCCAAATTAAATAAACTTCCTGGCCCTTCAACTTCTTTGCAGCAGGAAGCCCCTTCTTTTTATATTCAAGCTTGGCTAGCCATGGGCAAGCTTTGCCTTGCTGATGGGAAGCTAGCTAAGAATTATATTCCTCTGTTTGTACAGGTTGGTCCTGTGGCTTTGACCGTTTGTTATTTCTGATGGACTGTTATATGTTTCCACACTTCCAAATCAAAATATATTCTGTTTCAAAATACATATGCAGGAGCTTGAAAAGAGTGAATCTGCAGCTCTTCGCAACAACATTGTGGTAATGATGGCAGATTTTTGTGTCCGGTACACAGCTCTTGTTGATTGGTAAGCCTTGTTGATACTGCACAAAATTGAATTTGAAAAGTTATAATATTGTAGAAAGAAATGTAGCACTATAGTAGACTGTATAATATAAACAGAGGACTAGCTTTTGCTTTTTGCTGGTGGAGGAAGTTCAATATTTACAATTTGCGAAGCATATAAATTGTACAATGTCAAATATAAATTCTCGCTCTTCTAACTTATTTTTCATGGAATTTATCAGTTACATTACAAAAATTACAAGGTGTCTCTTAGATCCTTGTGAGTTAGTGAGAAGGCAAACATTCATATTGCTATCCAGATTGTTGCAGGTACTTTTTTTTCCTTGCTTTTGAGTCAACTGCTTCTGTTCCACAGCTTGTTTTCACCCATCTCTTTTAAAAGGGGATGGAGATCATTTGCTAAAATATAATGTTCTTTTATCTAGAGGGACTACGTGAAATGGAGAGGAGTGCTATTTCTTCGGTTCCTTTTGTCACTTGTTGACGAATCAGAAAAGATTAGGCAGTTAGCAGATTTTCTCTTTGGAAATATTTTGAAAGGTCTGAAGCTATATCTTGCAGTTATATAAATTTAATGAGTTTGTCTCTGGAATTTTAACTAACTACTGTGTCTTTGTCACCAGTGAAGTCTCCTCTTTTAGCATATAATAGCTTTGTTGAGGCTGTTTTTGTTCTGAATGACTGCCATGCCCACCATGGACATCATGAGTCCAATGGGTCACAAATGGAAAACCAACTTTTTTCCATCAGGTAATGTGACCCCAAATTAGCAATTGGTAAGACAGTTATTTATTTGAGATATTGTGCTGATGTTAACTCCGTTGTTCTCTGCAGGGGTACTGATGAAATGTCAAGGTCTAAAAGAATGCACATTTATGTTTCTTTACTAAAACAAATGGCTCCCGAGCACCTTCTAGCAACCTTTGCCAAGCTATGTGCAGAAATTCTAGCTGCAGCTTCTGATTTTATGCTCAATATAGAAGATGCAACTGGACAGTCTGTTCTTCAGGTATTAATCTATACCAACCGTTGTCACCAGGTTGTCATTACTCAACATATATATGTGCGCATGTGTGTGTGCACATGTGCTCAGTTGGTAGTGCAAACATATTGGAATATGAAGGGAGACAGCACAATCCCATTACTATGTCTTATTTCTTGTGGAATTTATGTTCAAATTATAACATTGATTGTGGGATCAGGATGCTTTTCAAATTCTCGGCTGTAAAGAGATACGCATCCCATCCACTCGTGCATCATCTGAGTTAGCTGATGTAGAGGAGGAAGGTGGAGAAACTGGATCTGCTGCTAGAGGAAAGGCTATAACTCAGGCAGTGAAGAAGGGGCTAATCCAAAATACAGTCCCCATCTTCATAGAGTTGAAACGTCTACTGGAAACCAAGAATAGTCCCCTCATAGGTTCTCTCATGGAGTGCCTCCGCGTCATTCTAAAAGACTACAAGAATGAGATTGATGACATATTAGTTGCTGATAAGCAGCTGCAGAAAGAACTTATTTATGATATTCAAAAATATGAAGCAGCAAAAGCTAAAGCAACAGTTGCTGAGGCAGTTGGCACCAAGCCAAATACAGGCTCAAATCACTCACCTGATGTTTCTAAGAACCCAACCAAGACACAAGCACAAACAGCTGGACCAAGTAAACACAGTAACGAGCCTCCAAGTGATTCAAGAGTTGCATCAGCAATGGCAGATGCAGCTGCTGCTGCAACAGCTCGTTCTGTGCTCAGGGAAATAAACAAGGGGGCGGTTACACCACCACTCAGTTCTTTGAATGTTCCTAAAGTTAAGTCTCGTACTGCTATAGGCAATTCCAAAGATGTTAAGCGCCTGAATGTCATACAATCTTTAAGGAAAAAACAGTCTTATGATTCTGAAGAAGAAAACTAACATCAAAATGTATTTTGAAATTTAGATATCCTTCCTGTAGTATTGTAGATTTTATCCACTTTATTTAGTTTTGTATCAATCATTTTTCTGTCGAAATGTAAATAGTTTTTCTATTCTGTAATTCATAATAAAATTTCATAAACTTTTATCCGTGTTTGGATTTCCATTCCAAAACAGCAAATGTCCTTTGATTTAAATCCAATTTGAATGGAGTTTTTCCATTTGGATATATTTGGAACGAATGCTAACTGCTATTCAAACATACCTATTGCTCAAACTTATTCTAGTATTGATTTTTGGTTTAATGTCATTTTTGATTCATTATGTTTCACTGTTTTTAATGATTAATGGTATCACTAAAGTAAATAGATTAGAAGCTAAAAAGTGAAAATTCACAGGTAAATAAATTGCGGACAACTGACTAAATAACCTAACCTAAAAAAAGTGAAAAAATTTGAAAAAAAATCAACTTAATTCTTAATTTCATAAAATGTAGTTATTGATATTAAAAAAATAATGATATATAAATTCCTACTACTTTTATTTAAATAATAATTAAAATAATAAAAAATTATGAAAAATCAGGGAGTAAATTTATATATATTAAAGACTAAAACAATAAATAAGTAAAAAAAGTTAAAGATAATAATAAAAAGTATGACTTATTTATATGTTTTAAATATTAAATATTGGTTTAAAAATATTGTATAAAATTATAGAGTGTCTCATTGAATTAATCGTTGAAACAAGACAAAATGAATCTGCAATTGATTGAAAGATGATGGTAGACAAAGAAGGGTTTGATGGGTCGGGTTTTCCTTCTTCTTCCCATTCTTATTTATTGCTCAAAACTGCATTCTAAGTCTTTTCCTTTTCATTCAACAACGTACATCAATTAACACCAACAACAACATTCATTCCCAATTCGGTTCACATATGCTACTTCTACACTCGATTTCACAACTACTGAGTTAGGTTTCTCTCTTTCCGCCATGGAAGGTAACAAGGACGAAGCATTGCGCTGCGTCCGCATCGCTCAACAAGCTATCGATTCCGGTAACAAAGACCGCGCCCTTCAATTCCTCCGAATCGCTCAACGCCTCAACCGCGATTTGCCTCTCCAATCGATGTTCGACACGTGTCAGCACCTCCAATCTCCCTCCTCTTCCTCCTCCTCCGCCTCCGCCACCACAACGCCGGCGAAATCCTCCTCGCGCGATGAAACTACCTTCGAGAGAAAATACACGGAGGAAAATGTTAACCTAATTAGGGAAATTAAAGGAAAGAGCGATTACTACGCGATTCTCGGATTGGAGAAAACTTGCTCCGTTGAAGAAATTCGAAGAGCGTATAGGAAACTATCTCTTAAGGTTCATCCTGATAAAAACAAAGCTCCAGGCTCCGAAGACGCGTTCAAGAAGGTTTCCAAAGCGTTCAAGTGTTTGAGCGAAGACGGTTCTAGAAGGTTGTACGATCAAACCGGAACCACCGACGATTTCGATGACACTACCGAGGTTAACCGTTTCAGACGCCGGAGAAGAAGAGCAACCGCAACTCACGATTTCTTCGAGGATGAATTCGATCCTGACGAGATTTTCCGAGCCTTCTTTGGACATTCCGATGTCTTTTCGCGAAATCACGTTTATAGACCTCGCGGTATGGGGAATCAGTATAGGCACGAGTTTAACCCTGGATCGGGAGGGAGACATCATAATGTGATGTTGTTGATTCAGCTTTTGCCGTTTCTGATTATCGTTTTGCTTGCGTACTTGCCGTTTTCTGAACCTGAGTATTCGTTGCACAAGCATTACTCGTACCAAATTGCGAAGACGACGGAGCAGCATGGGGTTCAGTTTTTTGTGAAATCACGGGCGTTTGAGGTGAATTATCCGCCGGGGAGTGAGGCACGTGCGGCGGTTGAGGAGAGTGTGATAAGGGATTATCGGAGTATGCTTCGGAGGTATTGTCAGGTGGAGATGCAGAGACAGAGTTGGAATAGGAATCTTCCTGCTCCTCATTGTGATAAGCTCAAAAAGTTTGTTGTGGTGGCGTGAAGGTAATCTTCTTTATATACTCTCTTTGTTTCTGTGCAGGGTGTGCGAGAATTGATTGGTTGTATTATTGAAATGTATATGATTTGATTTGATTTGATTTTCACTGTGTTTTGTTGAATGGTGATTGTTATGAAGTTATAAGATGTTCCGATACATGATTTCTTGCTTGTTATGTTGCTGAGAAAGATTAATTGGCGGTGTGAGGGGGGTTTACCGCAGATGAGATAAAAGGAATGGATTTTGTGTTTGCTGTCTGTGATTTCCAGCTTTTGTTTTTCTCTCTAGGTGTGGTGAACTTTGTTGATTGTTGATATGGATATTTTGGTGCTATGAGTATTTGAAATTCTAATTAGGTTATAATTATATGCTAGTTAAGTGGTCGTTGAATTTAGCTTTAAATAGTGGAGTTTATTTGACAATCTAGATTTGTTAAGGTGCATTGTTCAAATGAGTTTTCATATTCTCGGTTTCTCATGTATGTCTGCAACTATGGTATTCTTTGACCAGGTTTAGATTGTTTATTTATAAATTAGATAACATGATCATGTCCTGCTCCTCTGGTTTGTACTCTGTTAGGTTATTAGAAACTTGAGTTTGGTTGGATGGAGGTGTTTGGAGGTGAAGGGACTCAAGGGAGCCAAGGGGGAATTTTTTTCAATTGGAGTGAACATTCTCCTTATGTGGGGGGATTTTATAATGGGAGGAATAAAATGAGAGATTATTATGTAACTTTCTTTTTATTCCTTATTCATTTACAATTCCTATAAACATTTGAAAATCCTCTCAATTTAAGAATGGAAATTCTCCCTCCTGGCCCCTTCCTTTTTATGTCTTCTGTCCAAACATATCATTAGTGTTTTAGTGGTCTTATGATATTAGTCGGCAGTTATTTGCCTACATTCATAGACCAGGATAGAGGCATAAGGTTGTTAATGGTTTGTATCTAGTAAATTTTATGCTCCATTGCCATCCTACGAGGCTGAATCTCATTAGTATTCAGCAATTGAGTTTCCAAAAATCTTTCACTATTGTCCCATGTGTCCATGATTCTCCTTCCTGTTTGCTGTGCACATTACTGACTTGTTCGCTTTTCCTCTGCTTTTTTCATCTTCTAGTGGTTTCTGTCTTTGGTTCTTCACATTCTTGGTTATTCTCCAATCTGTGCACTATCCCCATCAAGGGAATCAGAGGGTACTGATCATTCAGCACAGAGGTCTCAGCAGAAAATCTCAGCCACGAGCCTCCCTTGTCTGGTTGCCTTTTACTATGCTCTTGCACACGGAGGAGGATAAGCCTCTCCTTTCTGGATGATCAACAGAAGTCCTTGGAACTGCTTGACTGTGTCTCCACCACAATTCACCCTCCTATGCTTTCTTTTGTAATTATACTATGTTCGTAGTCATCCCTGCCCCTTCTCAACAAATAAGAATGAATAAAAATCCTCAAGTCATTAAATATTTAAAGAGTTTTCAATGCATAGTTCAGGATTACTGTATTTCTTTTGGCAGTATGTGCTGTACTTTTCTCATTTCTTTTTTGTTCTGTACTTTCAGCAAAAGTGGCAACATGTATAATATTTTTCTTGGCTCAAGTATTGTATGAATTGCTGAGTTTTTGTGCACATTTTATTCTTCAGGGTATCAGTGGGAGTGGCTCTTATTACAGGCTGTATTGTATGCTAACTGAGTAGCTGCCAATCTAGTGCTGCACTTTTCTTGCTGCGAGAAGTCTCTGATGAATATGTTTAAAAATGTGTTTGTTATTGTTTGATGGATATATGGATGAGATTATCTATTATGCTATACGCGATTATTAAAGATTCAGTACATGACAGCAAATAATTACACGAGTCAAAGTGATATGTATCAGCAGTTGGGCATTTGTATACAAGCCCCACATCCAAGTTTTCTAAATTACTCGAGGGTAACAGGTATATATAGTTGCTGTAGCCTCAGGCATATGTGATAAAGGAAAGCAACCCATTGCTTCAGTCTTGTGAATTAATATTACATCAGCTAAGGAAGCCGTGTAATCATCTGATTCAATTTGATTTTTGACCGGGTTTGTGAATTTTCCTTTCCTGTCGGCAGGAGTATCACTGTGTGGGATTGGTGATTAAATGTTGGACTCTGGTAACGGCATTCCACTGTCAAAAATTGCCAAAATATAATAATTATGTGCCTTGTGCTTACTCATACAGCTTCAATCATGTGTGGTACCTCTTTCTGGATCTCTTTTCAATATATGAAACTTTAGGATGATTGGGATGTGAAAAATAGGATGACTTTCACGTTTACCTATTCTAAATTCCTTGTAGTGATCATATTCTCTTTCGAATGTAGTGACTGGCTCATATTTGGTGCATAATTCTCAGACATTGTGTTGCATATTGGAGTTTATTTCGTGCTGTTATTAGTTTTTGTTTTTTGGTCAATTACTGTTTCGTGTTAGAACAAAATGTATTATTATCAGGTGTTTCCTGATGCTTGGTTGATGATGGGTGGGTTGACAGTTGACAATCGTGTTTAATAAGTTCTGACCCTTTTTCTAATGGTAATTGGTTAGGAAGAAAGTCTTATGACCTGATATGGGAAGAGGAGGATAGGCTTGAACATCTTTTATATAACTTGATCTGAAGATCATACAGTTCTCAAGAAGAACATTTGGATCTGTTTGGATATTCTTTAAGAATTATGGAAGAAAATACAAAATGAGCTTTTTCATAAGTTAAAGTTAGTGTATAAGTTAATTTATATAAGATTTTTCATGTTAATTTTTATAAAATTTGATTTTTTTAACTTGTGCAAAATCTTTTATTTTAATTTATGGAGAAGTTTGTTCATTTTTTTCTACCCATTTTCTTCTCGTAAATATTTATAGAAAAATTCGTGCAAACAGACTGTTAATGGTACTTGAGAGAAAGCTTGGATAGTTCTGATCATTTAATGAACTCCCCAAATCTCAAGTATAGTAATGAAGATTTCATATAATTTGTGTAAACATTTTGACCCAAATATTTGTAATATAGCTAATGCTGAGCACCTAGATTGTGTAAAAGCCTTACCGTTTAAGGTCCGGTGGAAGTTATTGGGAAGCACATGGGTAGTAGGTTAGTGGCATTCCTTTCTTTATGACAGCATCTTTTCTGGATCTTCTGTGTCAACAAGATTCTCTTTTTCTCTTGAGACTCTTGTGAATTTGTAGTTTATTTTAGTTAGATTTTTAGCATAACAAATTGAAATAAACTTTTGAAAATTATTTTAAAAAATTGTGAGGTCAAAATTATAATATAAACTCTTCTGGAGCAAAAGTTTATTAAATAAGTGTATCAAACTCATTCATTATGATTTTTGCTGTGTTTACAAATTCACTTCTACTTGAAACTCAAAAAATACTTTTTTCTTAAGAAAAATATTTGGTAAACAATTGGAATACGCAGATAACTAGTTACAAAATATGAAGAGAGAGAAATATATATATGTATAAAATGTAAAAAGAAAAAAATATATATAATTTCTGTAAGTAAGTTGATTGTATAAAATGTAAAAAGAAAAAAATATATATAATTTTTGTAAATAAGTTAATTGATTGTGTACTTTTATGGTTAAAGAAAAAAAGTTGTTTTCTTAAAAATAAAAACAGTAAATTGTTTGATTTTGTAAACACAATGGATGGGTCCACTGTAAAGTGCAAATACAGGGAAGCCACAATGTAAAGAGAGTCTCTTAAAAAGAAAGAAAAAGACGAAAAAAAGTTACAGACATCAGCCATCATGCACCGACACACGATATCTCAGGTTTAACACGAAATTGCTCTCTCCTATTCCTACTTTTTCCATATTCAAATTGACTGAAATTTATCTTTCTTAGACCCTGTTAAAAGATATCTGCACTTTCACCTTTCAATTTTTTCAATCATTACTATTATTTTGCTGAATTTGTGAAACTATTATTAGTTCTATATTACCGATAAATAATTGAATTAACACAATGGTAAAAAAAAAAAAAAAAAATTACACATTGTGATTTTCTTAATTCATTGTAATAAAAAGAATATTGGGCTAAAAATTTAATAATATCTGAAACCAGAAAAAGCCATCAAACATCAAATCAAAACATCAAATCAAAGCCACTCAACATTTTTCTACACCAATTGAAACACAACACATATTATTACATAATAATACAAATAGGTTGTAATTGTACTTAGTGGAGAGTTTTGAGTGGGTGGAATCATAGTGGTGGAAAATTACAGAGCCTGTTGTACATAACGAGGAATAGATGGCGTTGGGTTCCTCACTTTGTTTTCTCTTATCTTAATTGTCCTTCATTAATCGTCATGTCCCTTTTCTGTTGTGCCTTTCAATAGTACATATGTCATTTTTCTTCAAAATTAAAGGCAAAGACATAAGAAAGAAAAAGAATATATATATATATATATATATATATATATATATATATATTAAATTACACTATATTAATTTGAAATATATATTGACTAGCTATTTTTATCATGTCAAGGAAAAAAATAACCATTTCTTTCATATTTTCTAATATTAATTAATATTTTAATACTTTGATATATTTTATTAAATTAAGAAATATAATCTTATTAAAACTAGTACAACTTAAATTTGATTAAATTATTAAACCTTAAACAATTGTTCTATCTGATTTTAAATAATTGGTTGAAGTGACAAGCTACCAATTTCTAGATGTTGGGCTACCTTAACAACGATTGAATCAAACCTTTTACAGATTTGAGTTTCCGTGTGGCAACTACAAGCCAATTATTTTTATATTTATTACTACAAACAAATATGTTCACGTACTATAGGCTATTATTGTTGTCATTATTGAAGAGCTATAATGGGACACTTTGAGTTTGGGATTTTGTCACAAACAAACATGGAGTCATGAAGAAAATGCAAGAACCCAAGTGACATAAAGTTCAATTTTTATTAGACTATACTACTCAACAAAATTTATATAATAATTAAGAAGAGAGAGAGAGATTGAAAGTACAATTATCTTGAAGTTAACTGTGATCAAAATTATCAATTAAATTGTATTTTATAGTCCTCGAATATTTTTGTTAACAATTAGATTATTGGAACAAAAGCCAAAGAGAGCTTTGGATTTAACCAATAATTGAACCATTAATAGTAAGATTATAGGATGACTAGAATAGAAAGCAAACTCGTGAATCTATAGTGTAACTTATTTAATCATATATATGATCATCCATATTAATGAAAATTGAAAACAACCAAGGAGTTGTATAGTATATATTATAATAACTATAAATGTTCTGTTGTTTCTCACATATTGATGGAATTTTTATTTTTTTTTATCATTATAAGGTACTTTTAAATTTAAAAACATGAAATGAAATTGCAGTAGGATAACATTGGTGAGTGATGAACTTTTGGGGGTCCCGAGTCAAAGTTGTGAATGGAATGGAACATACTTACTTTAATTATGACTTCCTTTCATCACTTCCCAACTATCATGTCCTTTTCATTACTGATTTCTGATTACAGCCTCATATTATATTGTAAATAATAATCAAATAAACGAACATACCAATATACAGTATTGTTTCTCCCAAGCAAAAGAAAACCTTTGGATTCAATGTTCAACACTTTCCATGGTTATATATATATATATATGAATAGAAGTGTATACACTGAGTATTATGATGATTTTTATTTTATCTTACAATCAAATTAGCATCCATTCATGATATAAATAAATTATATTTATTATGATTCCTGATTAAACAGTAATTTGTTATAAAAATCTAAACTTTAAATATATTTTAGATAATTCTTTTTACTTTTAAAATATAGATAAGTAATGAACTTGATTTCTATTTTATATTTTTGTTAATAAAATGAGAATTATCTTCTATTAATATATTATTTTTCTAATCATATTTTTGATTGAGTGTATAATATACAAGTGATTTAATAGACTAATAATACATTTTGATATTATGTATTTTTTAATTTAATTTTATAAAATTAACTTATAAAAAAATAATTTTATGATTATTTTCTTCTATTTTCTAATCCATCCTTAAACTCCAATACTATATAATAAAATTTAATTTAATCTTACAACACCAAGTTACGAATAAGAGTATGAATTTTGTTCTTTGCTGATATATACTTAATCCATTATATTTGTTAGACGAATTATCTCTTATCAGAATTATTATTTAGAATTATTTATTTGTTAATGTTTTTGATAAATTACATGTTTTTAAGACACTTATTATTATATTGTAGTATGTTTAATGCCCCGTGAATAAGTGGCAGAATGTTGCAGCTGAGAATGAATGATTACAGAGGAAATGGTCCAGTTGAGATGATGATGATGGATGGATGGAACTTGTCCTGCCAAGTCAATATACTGCTATCTGTGGAACCACGAGGCCACAGTTGTCAAAGAATCAACCCTATGCCACTTCTGCACTTGAGAGTGATTTCATCCAAATACTTCCAACTTCTAAATTGACATTACAACAACTCATGTTTCCACATCTATCTTACTCATTCATTTCTCATCATTTTCTTCTAAATCCACCTTATTTTAATTTTAAAGCAAGGTTATGTTTACTTTGTAATTTAGTTTTAATGTGTAATATGATATTGATTCTATGCATTGTAGGCAAACTCTACTTAAGGAAGCTTTTAGAAGAACTTAATGTATCTATGTGTTTGTTTGGATTTGAGTTAGATATTTTCAAATTTAGTTGAAATACATGATAACATGATTTTAAATAAATGTTTATGTATTTTATTTTATATTAAAAATTATTTTAAGTCCAAAATCAACTTTGATTTTACAATAGGGCCATCTCAAAGGATTAATCAAAGATATTTCAAAGTCAAAAACTGTGCAAGAGAAGTGTTATTCTTTTCTATAATCTCATATATTAAAGAAACAAAGAATAAGAAACTTTTTTGCCTCTAAGGCCATGGAGGCTTTAGGAAACTATTTCAAACTACATGTAAATTTTATGTTACAAAAAAGAATGAAAATGTGATTTAAATATTTTAATTTCCAAGGCCTTTAGCACATAGTTGTGTATATGTGATCAAATGAACAATTATGGGAGCAAATAGTATACCTAAGAGGACAACCTTATTTTCCCCCACAATATTCTTAACGTGTACTAGATTTCACTTTCACCTCTTTCATGTGACGTATGTCTATTCCACAACACATAAGGACACAAGCTAATTAATTATACATTACACATACACTATATATGTTTATAAACAAGAGTGTGGTGTTTGTTTTCTTTTTAAACCATGGTATTTGCTTCTAAACACATGATGTCACAAATACTCCAGAGAGTTTTCAGTACATATAATATAAGTATTTTTTCTATATAGTGCAGAGACTGAGTATTGTCATGTACTGTATTTATTTAAAGTTGTAGAAATTCTTTGAAAGTGAAAAACAATTTCCTTACACGTCACATCTTAAATCTAATAAATAAATGTATTAGATATCAATTAATGTGTGTTAAAATATACGAGGAATCACATCTTAAATCTAATAAATAGATGTATTAAATATAAGATAATGTGTGTTAAAATATACGAGGAATCATAGAATAGGTATTGAGATACCGAATTATATAATGTATTTTTCTTTCTTCTTTATTTTTTTTAGAAGGATTAATAATTTTATTTTTTTAATTCATGGTATTTGCTTCTGCATATATTAACAAATAGTTCAGAGACTTTTGAGTACATATAATATAAGTATTTTTTTTTTTAACATAGTGCATAGACCTTGAGTACATCCAATGTTTCTTAAAGCCGTGTTAACGATGTTGAATTTGCGAGTATGAGCATTTAGCAATTAGCATTATGAGAGGTTGGCAATGAAAAAACGTAAAGAGAAAGAAAAGGCATAGTGATAAGGTACACGTGAAGTGGAGCACTAGAATGTTTACTGTTTTGGCCATTTTCCCTCTCAAGGAAAGACAACGGTTTCTTTTTTGTCTGAAAGCAATAGAAGATTAAAGGGTCCAATGAAATTTGGAGTCTTGTTAAAAACAGTCACGGGAGGAAACTGCTACCAGATGCTAAACCTCTACCTCTAATCTAATAACACACACAACTTGCATTAACTCCTCTCTCATATTCCACACCAAAGTACTCAACAGTATCAACATTCTTAATCATCACAAGGCTCCCATTTTCTCTTAAATTTTCATCTCCCTTATTGATATCATCTCAAGACTAGTGTCAGTGTGTTTGGTTTCACGTTTCAGATGTGATTTTAAGAAGCTAATAGTTATAGTTTTCACATTTTTTTAAACGAGTTTCCAAACATACTATATGAGATGTTAGACCTCAAATACATGTGGGTGCTTGTTTCAATAAATAGGTTCATTGATGACACCTTGGAAGATGAGAAAACAAGAAATGGCCTAAAATTGATATGCACCTCCAAGTTAAGGATTCAGAAGCAGGAATTCTTTGAATTCTCTGAGCAATCAGTGCTGTCAAATCTGTACTGGGGTGTTGACAGCATTGAATGTGCTATTCAAGCAAAAGAGCCAGAAGAAAGATCCTTCAGGCTAAAGAATTCAGAACAAATGCTTCAAGTGCCAGCAATGCTTGATGAGGAAGAGGTCACAGCCACAATTCCAAACCGTTACTTAGTGTGTTGTTCCTACTTTTACCTCTCAGTGGTTAGAAAGCTGCAGGGAGATGAGTGGCAGGCGGCACTGCATTTTCTCCAAGCAGTGTTGGTCTCACCTAAGCTTGTTTGGACTGAGTATGCATCACAACTTTGTGAGAGTCTTTTTCCACAATCAAATTATTGCACCCCTTTGAGGCAGGGAAATTGTAGCAGTAGAAGTTTGGAGTCTGTAGCTTCTGAGGGTGAAATTGATGAGGCTATTAGGGAGGTGGCAAAGAGGTACAAGGAGTGTCTTGTGTATTACCAAGTCATGCTTTATGGAGAGACTCCTTGGTGGCGCAGTTATTTTGGCAAACAATCATCAAGGTCTTTGTAAGATTAGTCCTTGTTGTTTCAACACAACTTTATTTTGAAACAATGCTCAATAAGTGGAACTTAGTGTGTTCTGAAGTTCAATAGTTTGAGGAGGAATTAGAAACTAAAACCTGAAAATGCAATGTTTTTTTCTCTGACTGAAATGTGATTAGATTTAGGCATTTGGGAAAATTCAAGTAATACTAGTAAAGACAAGTGAAGTCAATCATGAGCACGAGAGTTCCAACTACAAAGAGATTCTCATATGCCTTGCAACTAAAAAGTGTGTAGTAAAAATGTAACCACATGAAGTTCTTGGATTTGAGAGGTAGACTTGGGTTATATTTGAATTGGTAGAAAGGGATGGAATGGAATGATACTAGCTTCCATTGTTTGAGTTGTTTAAAATAGGATGGAATTTAAGAAATTTCATTTCATCTAATATCTCTCTTATTAATCCCAATACCCTCCAGTTTGGGGGTATGGAATGAACCATTCTATTTTTTCCATTATAAATTGAAGGGTAACTCTATTTTATTCCATTATGTTCCATCCATTCCACTCACCATAAGGTCATTAATATGACAATATTGCTTCAACTGGTTGGGTACTTGGGTTTGAAGAGAAGAAATAAAATTGCAGTTGATTTTGATGGTTAAATAGATTGAAATATGTTACAACTTAAATGAATATAATGAACTAATTTCAGTCATAATCCATTGCTGTTGTTCTTATACTGAATGACAAAATACTGATAAGAGGAGAATGTTTTGTTATCATTTGGAAGAAACACATAACTGACATAGGATACCGTTTGTTGAAGTCTAGTTATTAGATTTTTGGATATTAGTTACTGTATCATCTAAAAATAACTTACTATTACGAACAGGGATGTAACAGATACTAGCTGCGTATCTTCAGCTTCAAGTCAACATGAACCAAGATTGAAATGTTGCAATACAGTAAGCATTGATGTTATTTATTTCTATTACTGACATAGCCAAATCATTTCATTTTAACACTCCCAAATTTTACATTATACAATTAGACACTTACAATGTTAAATTGTAGATGATGCATCAAAAAACTTCTCTTTCTTGTTCTCCCTAAATTTTGTGATGTGAGTATGCAGTATGAAAAGGTTCATCCACTTGATTCTCAAGATGTAACGCATACAATGGAACATGAGTCAAAACAATTCATGGATATTGCTGAATATGAAGGTCGCAAGAAAGCCATCAAACAACTGAAGTCAGTTCAGTATCATGGCAAAGAGGACCAAACAATTTCAAGCATTAAGTACTTCAAGGATATGTTGAAAGAAGCACACTCTAAAGCACCAATATCAGTGGATGCATGCTATGAGGATTTCAGAGACAAAATGAACCTGGTAAGTGGTAACTATCCAAAAGATTTCTTGTTGACATAACCCGCTAAAAATATGTATGTCTATTAAATTTTGATCTTATAAGCAAGACAACTAACTATACAGGACTCTGAAAGTGAATGCCAAATTGTTTAACTCATCTGTGTTCATATTCAGGAAAATGTGGATGACAGAAAAATTTATATACAAACCACAATAACAAAAGCAGATGAAATACCACCAGAAATCTACAACTGGTTAGTCCTTAACTGTTTTATCAACTGCTTTTTCTTTGTTTTGTTTTTTTTTTTTTTTTCAATCCAACTTTATCTCAAATCTAGTCCTATAGTAGGTAACTCAATACTCTAGTTTATATTTGTCTTATGAAATTTCATGTTACTGACCTTCTCAGGAAGCTACATCAACATCCAATGCAAGAAAAGTTGGATAGAAGAAACGTAATTAAGCTTGATTCAAGCAGATTCAGCAAGTCCATAGAAGATTTCACTTTATCTATCTCAAAATACAGAGATAAAACAGGAAATGCTCTCTTAAATTGTCATGTAGAGGATGAATTAAACGAGCCAAAAAGTTTGTTTGATCATGTAACATGCAAACATAGGCCAAGCCAGAAAAATCATGAGGAAAGTTCTGAGACACAGAGATTATTTAGCCTAGGAAAGTTTGATGAAATTTGTTCAAACTCCAAAAGATATTCCCTGCACAACCTCTCAAGACTGACTGAAAAGAGAATTTCAGAGCTACAGTACTCGGAGTTATTTGGAAAATGTGATGAAGAATATACTGTAGAGATTGCATCAATTTATGAGAGCTTGATTAGTTCATCAGGGTCTACTTACGCTTCCTTAAAGGATGTGATTTTGGATGAGCTGCTAATAGCTATTTCTACTTCCAAAGAGGAAAGAAAAATAAGGGCATCAGTATCTATTCTGACAACAATAATTTCAAGGAACAAGTCCATTATAGAAGATGTCAAGAAGAAAGGTTTAAGGTTGTGTGATCTGGCAAGTGCTCTAAAACAAAATGTACATGAGGCAGCAATTCTAATCTATTTAATAAATCCATCACCTATAGATATAAAAACATTGGAACTTCTGCCAATATTAGTGGAGATTGTATGCTCTTCAAATAGTTACAAGAATAAACCAAAGTCACTTCTCCTAACACCTCATGCAGCATCATTGATGATCATTGAAGAACTAGTAACTTCATTTGACTATGCTACAAATAACATGCATTTGGCCACACTCAGTTCTCCTCACGTCCTCAGCGGATTTCTAGAAGTTGCCAGAAATGATAATCTAGAAGAATTTTTCTCTTTGACCACCATTCTTATAAAATGCATGCAGTTTGATGCACAATGCAGAAAGTATGTGTCACAATTCACTCCACTTGCGCCCTTTATCCACCTTCTGCAGTCAGAAAACACTCGTGCCAAATGCACTGCTCTTGAATTTTTTCATGAAATCCTTTGCATACCAAGGTATATAACTACGCAACCAAATCTTTAATTTGCATTTTATTTGAATATCACTGAGTAGAATTTGTAGCATATGTGTATTTAGCAAGTAGATCCAATGCCTTTTATCATATATTTGTTGTAATAAAGAGAGTTTTCTGTTACTGTTTTTCATTTTTTTTCCAGATCATCAACTATTGGTCTGCTGCAGCGTATACAGCAAGAAAGAAGCATCAATATTATGCAGATACTAATGCATTGTGCATATCAATTACAACCTGATCACCAGCTTTTAGCAGCAAATATTTTGCTTCAGTTAGACATACTGGTAACTTTTTAAATTAAGAAAACTATAAGTCTACAGTTCACGAATTACTATCATGAGACTTCTACAATGGAATATTCCATTACATTTTGTTAATTTACATGACATTCATAATAATGGACAATAATAAAATTTACAAGGAGATATCATGTGGATCTCACATATTAGGAGTTTGTAAACTTTGTTGATGGTGTCACTAAATGATACATTTGGCATAAAGCCATTGAAAAATATCTTGCTTTTATAATTGAAATTAATTGAAGTTTATAGACATTATTTTTCATGAAAATAGTGGACTTGTATATATGTATAATTTTTTATCAAATGATTCAGGCATTAATACGTCAAATTTAAACCCATCAATTACTAAAAAAAAAATTATCATGCAGAACTCTCCTGATAAAGGCTTGTTCAGAGAAGAAGCAGTGCAGATCATTCTCAGGGCACTGACATCTGAAGAAAGCTCAGAGCAGATTTTATCGGCATCCATTCTATCCAATCTTGCCGGTACATATGCTTGGACTGGAGAATCATACACAGCTGCATGGTTGCTGAGAAAGACAGGCTTGACTTCTCCCTATCACCAGAATATGATAAGAAACTTCAACTGGTTGGATCAGAGTCTTCAGGTATTAGCTTTCAAAAAAGTTTGTGTGTAAGCAAGTTTGAAGTATATGCATGAGCCCTATGGCATAGCATAATAAGGAGATGAAAAAATTTCATTACATGCAGGATACCAGCACAGATTTGTGGTCCAGTAAAATTGCCACATGTATCATAAGCCTTGGGGATCCTGTCTTCCATACTTTAGGGAGGGTGCTAAGAAGCAAGATTAAAAGAGTTTCTAGAGACTGCCTTGTAGCCATTTCATGGCTTGGATGTCAAATATCAAAAAACCCAGATAGCATCAGTTATTCTGCATCTGAGATTATACTAGGTGAAATTGAACAGTTTCTGCATCCTGGGATGGAGTTGGAGGAAAGACTTCTAGCATGTATGTGCATGTTTAATTATGCCTCTGGGAAAGGTATTGTTCTCCACATGTAATAAGCACAAAATAGTTATAAACAAAGAAATTTTGTATAATGTTGAGTGTAAATATGAAATCTTTTCTTTGTCCTTCTTATCCAAATGACCTTCAACTTATGCAGCACTTGTCATTCATTACATAAACACTAAGTCAGACAGCAATTTTCATGCAGGAAAGCAAAAACTAATGCACTTCTCAGAAGGAGTAAAGGAATCACTTAGACGCCTTTCAAATGTAATTTGGATGGCTGAGGAATTACATAGAGTAGCAGATTTCTTGCTTCCAAACATATCAGTGAGTACTCATTCATGTGCTGAGTTGTAACACTTGATCTTGATTGGGGGATTTTCAAGGTCAGCCCCATTTTAACTGGAAATATAAGGTCCTTTTTTATCTAATAATGGATATGGAGAACAAGCCAAAGGTCAAATTATACCAACTGTGGGGCAAAAAGAACATAGTAAGGGTTAAAAAAGGACTACCATAAACAAAAATTGTTTATGATATATTGTTATTGCTCTTAGGAGCTTTTCTTGAGTTTCTTGTGATGTTGATTCCTTATTTTTAAGCATTACTAGCACTTACTGATTTATTTTGTGACATTACTCAAATCACCGTGGTGGTAAGAGCAGCGTATTTCTTGCGTCCACACACAAATCCTCGAGGCAGGTTGTGGCTTGAGCTTAGCAGTGTGCTCCCTCATATACTTCAAGGGATTGCTGTTCAGTGGATATTCAGATGGATCAATCAAGGTAAGCAACACATGATCTGACTCACGGAGTTAAGCAATTTTTATATCTATAAACTGCATGGTAAATCATGTTAGTACATTCTCTAAGTCACTGAAAAGAAAAGAAAGTTTTGCTGGAAATACTTACTAGCCAGTTGAGGTGTAACTTTCTGTATGGAAAAAGTAAAACCATTGTATGTTGGTAAATTGTAAAGGTCTGGGATATTAGGGGCCACTCAGCCAGTCTTGTGTGGGACATCAAAGAGCACAAGAAGTCTGTGACATGCTTTTCACTTTATGAACCATCAGACAGCCTTTTAAGTGGATCCACTGATAAAACTATAAGGGTAAGGTTAAACTTATTCCATGATCATCACTTTCTATTTCTCTACCAAGATTTCTAATAACAAAAATGAACTGATTATCTTACAACAACATACATAATATAGGTGTGGAAAATGATCCAGAGAAAGCTGGAATGTCTTGAAGTTATAGTATTGAGGGAACCGATTCATCATTTGCGCACACATGGTCAAACAATCTTTGCAATTACTGAAAGCCAGGGTTTAAAGGTGATGCTTCAAAACTTGCCATGTCTTGTGACATTTTGCAATGAAGAAAACAGAATCAACATACATACCACCATATCCTCTCTATAACCAGCTAAAGAAAGTTTTGACCATTACAGTAGATTCATTTATCTTTTTAACCATTTGCAGCTAGTTAATGAATCAAGAATGACCAGAGATATTTTCAAAGGTAAGCATGTGAAGTGCATGACAGTGGCTCAAGGAAAGTTATATATTGGATGCACAGATTCAAGCATACAGGTAAGTGTTTTGTTGTATGACTTGCATTCTAGCACCAATAAAATACAAGCATGACATGATATTTTGTTTCAGGAGTATTCCACAACACACAAGCGGGAACTAGAAATCAAACCCCCTACAAAGAGTTGGAGGAAGCAAAGTAAGCCAATCAATGCAGTTGTAGCATATAGAGACTGGCTCTATAGTGCAAATAAGCATGTTGAAGGCACAACATTCAAGGTAAGAATTATAGCTTCAGCTTAAAAAAACATTGCTTTCTCCTGACATGGATGGATTATGTAGGAATGGAAAAGAACTAAGAAACCAAAAGTTTCAATTCTTACGGACAAAGGAGATAACATGGTAGCCATGGAAGTGGTAGAAGACTTCTTGTACCTAATCTCCAGCTCTTCCCCAAACAACATTCAGGTAGCTAAACTTATTTGATGAAAATTATCAATTTAAACACTGGATACAAAGAAGACCTGATAGGCTACACAAGATTACTTTCTATTTACCAAATCATGTACACATTTTGTGAACCATTTGCACTAATGGAGTTAAATTGAAATAATATATTCAGTTAGACAATTTACATTCAAGGGTCATCTGGTATGGAGTAAAAAATGATTGGATCAATTGAACATAGACCAATATTGCCAATAGAACTGATCCATTAATTCCTTACTTTCATTTTTACCTAGTATACAAATTTAAACACAATGCAGCAAGTTAACTTCTTAACCTGAAACTAACTTCTGAAACCAGATATGGTTGAGGGGGGCACCAAAAAAACTGGGGAGAATATCAGCAGGAAGCAAGATAACAAGCTTCCTTGCAGCCAATGACATAATTTTTTGTGGTACTGAGACAGGACTGATCAAGGTAATAGCAAGTTAGCAACTCATGTGACCTCTTTAAATATATATTTATTTCCTTAAAAACAAAGTGTACATGATGTGACATTACCCTCATCCTAATTCTTCAATTAAATAATCAACAGGGTTGGATCCCTCTGTAGGAACAGCAACTTGCTGTTTGTACATACATATCCTTTCAAGTTCAACACTTTGGCTAAGTATTACAACAAAGTGACTGTTGTGATGCCATGGCCAAATCACCTTGTGATGCCCAGAAGATTGCAAAAGCCAAAGGCTTAGCTGAAGTACAAATTTTGCATCAAGGATTACTATAGTAAATATGTATACTTATTTATGTACATTTTGAGTGAAAACCAATGTAAATAGTTTTGATTGTCTCTAATGTACAGGAAATGTTGTATATCAATACCAAGGTGTTATTTTTCCTTTCAACCATGAGTTTGCAAATTTTGAGTAAGATATTATTTTTCCTTTCAAAGCATGTAATATTCTTCATGGGTGTATTTGAGATAGTTGAAAAAGTTAAATTGTTTTTAGTAATCAATTATATGTATAATTGGTTATTGTTATAATTGATTATAATTAATATTAAGTTTTATTTAGATAAGTTTGTTGAAAAGTTGTTTGAAAATAATTAATTTCATTTACATATAATAATAATGACAATAAAATTTAAGTAGTGAAAGAGTGTAAAAACAACTAAAAAGAAAAATAAGTTGTTGAAAAATAGTTATAAACTCAAAATTTTAAGAATACCTAAATATGAGAAAAAATCTAACTGTATTATTGCTTAGAAACAGAAAATTGTCTCCCTTTTGACATTTGTTATAATGACATTTTGATAGAACTTAAAAATGACCACTTAAATATGTTTTTAATTCTAATAAATATATAATTTTGAATTAATAAATATATTTTTTTTTGTCTTTATCCTCTAAGAACTATGTTAGTGGACTCAGTCTATAAACTTTATTTTAGTGGTGACGTGTATGTATCGTTAATAATTATATCATGTTATTAGTGAAAGATGATATGTATACAATAAAATTTGCAAAGATTAAAATCAATAAAAAAAAATTGAACGATTAAACCAAATTTAACTATGTGTACATGCACTGAAATTAATTGATAAATATATACATAAATTAATAAAAATATTACATAATTAATAGAAATATACCACTAATCTGTATTAAATTTGTATTTTTATATTAAAAAATAAAAAATATCAGAATATAAAAAAGTGAAATACAAATTTAATATAAGATAATGTGTAACATTTTAAAACTAATTTTGACTTATAAATTAGTTTATATATTATATAAAAGAAATTGTTATTTTATATAATTAAATATATGATAAATATTATTTATGCATTAAAATGATTTTAATTGAAGTTGATGCGAAGAAGAGCGAATAACAGTGATGAAGAGAGTATGTTTATGTTCAACACAGAGGAGGTGCTGCTGAAGGTTAAGGTGTAGCGGCGCGTCTTAGCACTCGCTCCGTCTGAGAGTGTTGTTGTTGCCAAACCCTAGACGGATTCAAACGACGTCGTAAATGGAGTTGGAACCCGTTGAACCACAGTCTCTCAAGAAGCTTAGCTTCAAGTCTCTGAAGCGCGCTCTCGATCTCTTCTCTCCCGTTCACGGTCACGTCGCTCCTCCCGATGACTACAGGTTTCTCTGCTTTTCCTTTTTCTCTTCCTCTCCGTAATCCCTCACACACTTACGTTAATGTTTCCAATTTTCTCTTGCAGCAAGAAAATACGCATCAGCCATAAGGTTAGTTACTTTGTTAATCTTAATCTCGATAATGCTTGCGAGTTTTGTTTGATTTTGAATTCGTACTCTTGTTGAATCTGGATTTTTTGTCGTAAAACCCTAAACGATAAAGATTTATGTGAATTGGATTATTGTGAGTGATTTCTAGAGTTTGTGTGTTTAGGTTATGAGCTGAGGTAATTATTGTTTTTGTATGGTTTGGAATGAAAATTAGGTGAGCGTGGAGTATGGTGGAATCAAAAGCACTTCCAATGAACCTCCTCGTCAAGTTAGTTCTGCCACTCAGGGTAGTACTCAACAAGCAGGGCCCTCTAACACTCTTGCTCTTCCAGGTACTATGCTGGTGTGAGGATGTTTATTTAGTTATAGGGAAGTTAATGAATTGACTTTAGGGTGGTTACAGTTTCTCAGCCATGTTTTTGTTGTATGTGATTAACTGGTAGTTAGCTTCTTGTGGTGTTGTTGCTGTTTTTATTACATCAGCATGAGCATAAGTCTAGTGCTACTGTGTTTTCTTGACTTAGTAGGAGAGTATGTTTTGTGTATTTTCTACTTTTTTGGTAGTTTAGCGTATGGTTTTAATTTTTGAGGGTGAAATATATGGGCGTATGTTGACACTAAGTTTTGGGAGTTGGTACAACTCCTTTCTCCACAAGAAGATTTGTAGAGGATAAGGTCACATATTTGAAATTGATGTCCTTGTTGTAATCATCGTTCAACAATGTTTATGAACACAAATCATTTATAACTATATTTAAAGAATTCCAACTCCTGTTGTATGTGCCTCTATGTAATATCTCTTGATTTTTCAACTGATGCTTTTCTTTTTCTCCCTGGTGTCCATTATGATACTATGGTGTGCATGCTGTTGATATTCAATAACAACAGTTTGATATGTCCTCTTGCATATATTATGTTCCTTACATCTCTGCTCTGCGCTGAAATCTACCCCTCCCCCTCTCATTTGAAATTTTTGCATGCTATAGCTAGTGTTTTCAGCATTTTTCCATGTAATTACTCCTCTAAAATTAAGAGAACCATGTTGTTTGTGCTCAACATGTTGATATTGTACCTTATTATTTAACAGGTCCTGGAGATTCCAAGGATTCTCAGAAAGGGGGACCCCATAATGCCTTGGTTGTTGGTCCAGCTATGCCATCCACAGCTTCGTAAGTATATGTTCCTCCATTTTTCATAAACTTTGTGCATCTGGGGTAGGGGAGTTTTTTTACTCACGAATAATCTGTTTGGCTCATGCATATTAGCCTATATAATAGTTAAGATCTGAATCATATATTCTGCTTGTGAAAGTTTAATAATGAATCATGTGGTATTCAGTAAACTAAAGTATTGTTGGAAGAAACTATTCGGTTTTCAATTTAATAAGAAACTGTTTACTGTGTGAAAAATGAAGGAAGCTTGCTAATGTCTGGCATTTTATTTTCAAAAGATAAATTAATGGAATTCCAGGCATTGGGAACTGTACTATTCCATTTTTCTTTTCTTTCATTTTGTTTTTTTGCTTGTATCCAGAGATTTTAATATGATTTCCATTGTAGAGCAGAAAGCTATAGGTTATGAACTTGAAGTTTGAATTGTGTCACAAAGCATGCTAAGTTTTTTTTTTCAAGAACTTATTGAAGACTGTTGTTTTTGTGGTTCTGTTCCTTCACAGGAAGGATACTGGGTTTCAGAGCAAAAGTACAGCAATTGTTTCTTCCTCTAGTTCTTCTGAAAGGTTCAGGCTTTCTCTCAATGCTTTTTATAGTTTAAAGAGATTTCAAGATGATTTGTGACTTTTAGCTGTCCTTGTTACATTATATTTTTCTAAGAGTGTGTGTAATGCACATTTTATTAGTTTTGTACACTATCTTGTGTGTTTAGTTGTTTATGTGTCTTGCCATTGTAGGATTGTATTTATGTATATAGGATTGACATTCGCTTGGAATGATCATGTTGACTAAACTGCTATGATTTCTACATTACAGAAATTTATCAACATCTGCTTTGATGGAAAGAATGCCAAGTAAATGGCCTCGTCCTGTATGGCATGCACCATGGAAGAACTACAGGGTACAAACTTCATCGTTTTTCCTTATATTTAACAATGGATAAGTGGAATTGGAATTTGTTATTTTCATTCACAAATTTGTATGAACCAAAACAAATTTGATTGGACATGTTTGGTGCATTAGCTAGTAGTTTAGCGGAGAACAATCTCAGCTTAGTTCCATCCCATTTCTTACAACCAGTACAAGTTTACCTTGGATTTACGTGCTCTGATAAAGCTGAGTAGTGCATAGAAAATTCTGATTCATATAAGTGTTCTGACTGACAACCGCAAATATTGAGGAAACATAATACAGCTATGAAGATGTGCTCACTTGAATTTAGTTAAAGTTAAAAAAAAAAATATTTCTTAAAAAGTTTCAGAGTCTTGTGATGAAAGTAATTCACAAAGTCTACTTTCTAAGCACCCAATTATGCTTGTGATTAGTTCAACAAATGTAATGAGAGATGTATCACTTATTTTTGGGAGCGTGGGGAGCCAAACAAACAGAGTAGTTAACCCATGCCACATGAGTCATGATCTTTTCATTAATATTTCAAGCATATACTTTATCTATTTCAAATTCTCAAGGTCAAACCTATTGATGATGGTTTGGGATGAGATAGAAGTCTGAAGATGAAAGACACAAAACTTAATCTTAGCTTAGTTTGTTAGGGTTGTCAGTGCCATACGACAACCCATTTATTTCTTCATGTCATTATAGATTGAGATGTTTTTGTTCTCAAGCATTTGTGGTTCTATTCAACTTAGCAAATTTCAATTTTGAAGCTCAGCCATTCAAACTTTGGCATAATATCTAAAACAATTGGTTTTTAACTTTCTATGTCATTGTTTTGTTTCTTTAAGGGTGTGTTTCGAAGAAGGGGGAATCCAAGATTCCCATGGAGGGGGAAAGATTTTCATAAGCATGTCCTTCATTCTTGGGAATCTTTTGGACACACCAAATATACTTAAATCGTCCCCTTTTAAATTGTAATATGTTTGATGTAGTTTTAATTGAGTGAATTGAACCTTTATATGTTTTTGTAGGTCATCAGCGGCCACTTAGGATGGGTAAGATCTGTTGCAATTGATCCCAGTAACACATGGTTTTGTACTGGTTCTGCAGATCGAACTATCAAGGTATTTGATGAAAAAATGCATATTCTAGTTGCTTGTTGTGAGAAGGCATGTTTATAAGAAGGAAAACTTAGTTGGCCATGTTGAATTGTTGATTCTGTGGGTTACTTTTCTTTATAATTTGAATATTTAATATAAACAACCTTTCTTTCTATAAATATTCCCAGATTCAACATTTTATCTGCTGCATTTTTTGTTCTAGGTTACCATAGGTTATTTAGTGCTTTGCAAAATTACTTTCACCTAGTGAGGCTGCACATTTCCTGTATTGTCTTTATGCAATATGTTAATGATTTATTTTTTAAAATATTGACGTGTTTCTACCATGAATATATAAAATTATCAAGCCAAATATATCATTTTTCTCTGCTCTATTCAAAACTTTAGATGACTTTTTGCCAAGTTGTTCATTTGAGCAGATATGGGACTTGGCAAGTGGAGTATTAAAGCTCACATTAACAGGCCACATAGAACAAATTAGAGGTAAAATAAGAAGGTATTTTTGGTGGTCACAGCAATTGTGAACCAGGTTAATAATAACAATGTGCATTTTTAACAGGCCTTGCTGTTAGCAACAGACATACTTACATGTTCTCTGCTGGTGACGATAAACAAGTTAAATGTTGGGATCTTGAACAGAATAAGGTCAAATCTCCGTTTCAGTATTAATTTTTGTTGGCTGAATATTTCAGCAATTACTGGAGCTCCATCAAATAACAGGCTACTAAAATAAATGTTACTGTGTTTAGGTTATTAGGTCTTATCATGGCCATCTGAGTGGCGTTTATTGCTTAGCTCTTCATCCCACAATCGACGTCTTACTAACTGGAGGACGTGATTCTGTCTGCCGGGTATGGATTTTATTGATTAGTTACATTATGGTATATGTAGATGCATGTAATCCAAACTTATATTTTTCAAATTTGTTATTAAGGAAGAAAAAAATTATATTTATGCTTTGGTGATGCTAAAATTTTCAGGTTTGGGATATACGTAGTAAAATGCAGATTCATGCTCTTTCAGGTCATGATAACACTGTCTGCTCTGTGTTTACGCGGCCGACGGTATGCAGATTCTACTGTTGTCTGTATATTTTTTTTTTCTTGATACGTAGTTGTGCCATAATATTGCATATTCTGTTTACGTGTATATATAGTTTTGTCCTCTGACATACTAATATCTGTGAGACTGGTATGCAGATTATCAGATTTGTTTAGTCTCTTGTTCTTTGATATGAGAATAAAACAGATTCTCTTTTAAATGCAGCTTTGAAACATGTCTTATTTTGTTCCAGTTTTTTGAACCTCTTTTCCCCTGCTCTTCAGAGGTATTATTCTGCTCTTATTTTGTTTACAGGATCCCCAAGTTGTTACGGGTTCTCATGACACTACCATCAAGATGTGGGACCTTAGATATGGTAATTTATTGTTTTTTTTTCCCCTATGTTCTTGCTTGTCTTTGTAGTGATTATATACACAATCTGACACATTATGCAATATTTCAGGTAAAACAATGTTAACTCTAACAAACCATAAAAAATCTGTTCGAGCAATGGCCCAGCATCCCAAAGAGTACGTGCTTGATATCAGTTGATTATTACTTGTGGAATGATATAATATGGTTGGTTAGTTAAATTTGTTACTCTACTTTGTCTTCTCACCCACTTGTTTTTTGTTGGCTGCAGGCAAGCTTTTGCATCTGCTTCAGCAGACAATATTAAAAAGTTCAGCCTTCCAAACGGAGAATTTCATCACAACATGCTGTGAGTTCTTAAAACTGATTTTTATCAAATTTATGCGATTTGGGAATCATTTGTTTGTTTATATCAGTTGGATACTGGATAGTTTACTGGGGAACAAAACGCCAAAACAAGATTAGCTTGTTTATATCAGTTTTCTATACTTAATATTCAAGTTTCATATTATACTGCTTGAGACTTGAGAGATATGGTTGGAAAGATATTTTGCTCTAATAATTCATGTCTTCTTATTATTCTTCTTTATGTGCAGCTCTCAACAGAAAACTATCATCAACGCGATGGCTGTCAATGAGGAAGGTGTGATGGTTACTGGAGGTATGGAAACAAATTAAAACTGTGGTAGGAAATAATGTTGATGGGATAAATTCAATTAGTCCGGGTCCCAATTTTCTCTACGTGATTAGAGATTAATGCCCCCCCACCCCCCCCACCCCCAATCTTGACTTCTTGTGTCATACTGAAGAACTTGGCGCAGCCATTCTTTTGTGTCCTTTATGTATTAAACTTATAAGCCCTTTTTTCCTCATGGTTGAAGGTGACAATGGCAGTATGTGGTTCTGGGATTGGAAGAGTGGTCACAATTTCCAGCAATCTCAAACTATTGTACAGCCCGGTAAGCATGTCTGGATGCTCTTGAATGTTTAGTTTGATGCTAGTCAGTTTTATCATACACACGAGATTGACTAGTATAATTACTCCAACTGCTTTCTGTTCTCTCTTGCAGGTTCATTGGACAGTGAAGCTGGTATTTATGCTTGTACTTATGACCTTACTGGTTCGAGGCTTATAACCTGCGAAGCTGACAAGACCATAAAAATGTGGAAAGAAGATGAGACTGCCACTCCAGAAACCCATCCCCTTAACTTCAGGCCTCCTAAAGACATCCGTCGATTCTAGACATACTCCGCACATTATTCTGCCACTACACAGATTGGATGATCCATTTCTTTGGAGGTTTTGGTGTAAATTTACTTGTTGGATGATTCAGAGTTCTCTTTTAACAGGCTTTTATCGTCATTTTTGTATCATTATCGCTTGTAAGATTCTTACTACATAGATCCTTGTATTTCAATAGCTTTCAATTCAGTTCAATAGACTGCTTGTAGAATTGCGTAGAATGATGCACTTCAGTTTTTGGAAAAGTAGATGAGTGTTTAAGGAGCAAGTTAAAGGATATGGACAAGTTTTGTCGTCTTTTTTTTTTTTTTTTTTTTTTTTTTCTAGAAGAACTTATAAAAAAAAAAGGAAATAAGAAAAGGAAATCTATTCAAATCCGGGAAATTTATTTTTTTTTTAGAAAAAAAATATTGGGTTTACATAATAATTTTATTGAGAATCACCCAGAGTATTATATTTATTGGGAATCATTTCATTGGTCAAGTAGGTGAAGAACATTTTTAAAATTCTTATGAGCTTGATTAGTTATTTTCTATTTTAATCTGTCACTCGGTTCATTATGTATACATTGAACTTTGTAATTGAAGACCTGTTGCTATTTTATAGCTGTAGAATGGAAACGACTCTTGCACACAAAATTTACACCACTATTTAAAACAAATCTTATCAATGTCGGAGTTATTGGTTAACAGAGTGAATAGATTGGCTATCTACTGCAAGACTGGAACTACAGTGGATATAATCATTTTTTTTTTTTGCAAGTAAAATATCACTTGAGGAGGAACATAAGATGGAGATTGAAAAGTAAACCCAGCAGAAGACAGAATGTGTACAATGACCCAAATCCACAAAGATAAATGTCTTCAGTTTGTTCTCGGAATATCCACAGGGTATGAGTGAATTGTATCCCTCCATGCAGTGCTAGTGTCTGGCTTCACATCGCATAAACATTTCCACACTGCACTGTTACACTTGAATCCACTTCCAAAGGCAATTTGCCAGACCCTATCATCACACTTCATCCTCCCTTTTGCCTCTATATAGCTAAGCTCATACCAAATTGAAGAAGACGAAATATTTCCAAACCTGTAAAGAGTCATGGTTGATGGCTCCACATCCTGTTTCCTTAGCCTCAAGTTTCTTTCCACGGCTTGTATAATGGCCTTTCCCCCTGAATGTATGCAGAAATGCTCAAAAGCATGATTAAAATTTGGAGTATAGATGCTTATTCTGCTTGTACTCCACAATTTGCGACAAACAATGGAAAATAAATATAAAAATTGCTCCCTCAAAGGCAGAACCAATGGTCCTAGAGAAGCTATATTTTTCTTCAGTGCATCTCTAGACACATTCACTATGTTCTTTGATATTGATATCCCTTCCTTGTTCTCTGGATCAACTTCTTGATAAACACAACTGTGAGATTGATCATCCTGAGCAGTGATTGTTCTAACAATATGTTGTAGTTTATACTTTGCCTTATGCTTATCTTGCACCTTACTAGACATGAATATAGCTGCTCCACCCATTCTAAATAAGCAATTAGATAACAACATAGAAGGTACTTTACCAGTGTACCAATTTAGACTTAAACTCTCTGTGCTTACTATTAAAGCAAGTGAGTTTCTATGAACTCTCAACAAGTCTTTAGCCAGACTCATTGATATGATTCCAGCACTACATCCCATACCTGATAGGTTGAAACTCATGATGTTGCTTCTCATTCTGAACTTGTTAACCACCATGGCACTAAGAGATGGGGTGGGACAGAATACACTACTATTAGTGATGAGTATGTCAATAGATTTTGGGTTGATGTTGTGTTTCTCAAATAGGTCTGTGATCACTGAACACATGATTGTTTCAGTCTCCTCAAGGGCAAAGGAGAGAGCCTTTATTTTTGGTATCTGAGCAAGAGATGGAGAAATTGATGTTTGCTCACTGAATCCTGATTTGGCCATGATCTTGCATTGAAAAGCAACAGCCTCAGAATCCATGTTCTCATAAAGTTGATTCTCTTCAAACATGGCCAGTGGTAGCCTATAAGAACTTGGTGGACAGTAGCAAGTGAAGTCTATCAAATAAATTGGTGATTTTCTTCTGCATGCAAAGTAGAGGGTTGCTAGACATGCAATCAAAAACACTGAAAAACAGTGATATGGTGAGGTGATAAGCTTAGTGATAGTGTTGATATGTTGTGGCAATGTTTCCAATGAGGAATAGAGATTGTAAGGTTCCATTTTGTTAGAAGTTTGAATTTAATTTGGTTTGGCTAGTGGTTTTAGGCATATGAGGTTGATCTTTTTATGTGGTGATTATATGGAGTTATGAGAGAGGAGATTGTCATGAAAAGAGAAAGGTGCAGTGGGAAAAGGAAAATGTGGGTTGCACATAGCATTCTTTTGGTGCTTGCCTAAATGATGGCGTCGTGTGTGGTAGCATTCTGTCACGCAAGGAGTTGTCCATTTTTCTTACAAAAATTGAGCCTTATCAAAGATGACTTGGGCATTAATTTGATATTTTTATGGTCTATTTCATATTTGGATCGGAAGATAGAAAATAGTAAGAAGAAAAAGCACAAATAATGATCTATCTTTTAGTTGATACATCCTAGAAAGAAAAGGAGGCATAATTTGAATTTTAGATATACAATTTTCTATTTTTATCTTCTTTTCAATTTAAATTTCAAAATTACATTGTTAGTTGAATTTTTCAAGGCTAATGTCAAACATTTAACTCTTTATAACAAATTTAATACCATAAGTAATACTAGTTGGTATAAGTGATAAAAACTTAATTAAGTGGTCTAAGGATATACACATCTAAAAAATATAGCCTAAAATTAAAAGGACAACTCTTGGATGTTCAATTTTTGTATTAAACCATTTTCCAATATTTAAATAAGAACCATTTTCCAATATTTAAATAAGAGAGTGCCTTGCAGAGTCTCCCGGGATAATGAACAATTTTACTGCAAGAAGGAGTTTCCTCCCAAAGAAGTGTGAATTGTGTGTGCAATTAAAATATGAATTATAGTAGCAAACAAGGTTGGAGTCTGGGATAGTATTTACTAGGGTAACCAAAGATAATTACCTTAAACCCCTTTCCTAATTAGCTACTGAAACTACCTAACTCATCACCTTAAGTTGATGAGGTGCCTTGTTACTTGCCTATCTCACCAACCTAAATGACTTCAATTCGTGACCATTAGACAAGTGACAGTCTTTAGACTTATACACACAATCCATAAGTATATGTTTGCTTTACATGAATGTCAGAGTTCTGATACATGTTTAACAGAAAAGTTGTCCAAAAGGGATTGGCGTTGAATAGAGCAATGGACTAATGCAAACACATACTAAATTGTTAGGACATGCTAGCCATTTTTACTATGAATCGATTAAAATTTTAATATGACATAATATGTTCGTATTAAAATTTCACTAAGAATCTATTCCAAGTACCAACAGGAACATCTAACAGCACAAATAATATCTTGTTATTCGTATTGGTACAGTCCAAAAGTTGATGCTCGTAAAGAGTCAAAATAAAGAGGAGTACATGAATAAAATGTGAGTGGTAACAGTGACAAGGTTGGAGATGCCACCCATTTATCTTGTTAGGGGAATGAATTACATGTTGCCTGCAACATGACGTATCAAAATCTCATTCATTTCCTCATGTTAATTTCATGGACACTTCTAAGTCCTCATTACAACCATTACCTAGATAGAGGAGACATGAGAGGCTTGCAGATTCTGTAGTTTCAACATTGTAAATACAGATTATACAAGGGAAAAATTGTTTCTTTTTGAGAGTTGGTGAGTGATTTTCCAACCTTTACCAAGCAAGATTAATGCCACAATTTTTTCATCTTAGCACACGTTTGATTCGGCTCAAATCCAGAGGTAATAATCATTTATTTTTTCAAAAAGCTCTTGGAATTTTAAAACTATTAAAAATCAGTAATTATTTCTTCAAAATAAATTGAACTAAACACTCACTCTCAGTTTCCTGTACTATTTCTTCACCTTCTTAAACAAACACACCAACCTAAGCCTCACCAGGGACTGATTATCTTGTCACTCAATCAGACAAAGTAGACTGAGGAAAGCTTCCTCTTCTGCAATGAATTCAGGTACTTGATAAAGAATGCCAAGATCTCATACATTTTATTTTCACTTAAAAGGTACTTAATGCATTGGATACATCATACATCAGTAAACTTCCTTCCTTCCATGTAACTTTTACATGATCACAACCAAGGCAGAACAGGAGGTGCCATTGAGTCCAATCAGTGCATTTCAATCTCAAAGGGAGCCCAAAATTTCACAAACAGAATCATAAACCAAGCAACACCTTTCAAAAACAGTATGAACAACCGGATAGCACTCGATACCATGATAGTACAAGAAATTTCAATTTGCAACGTAAGAAGCAGTAAAAATTTTCTGCATCCACAAGAAATTGATGAATGATGACCTAACAGATTTGAAAAACTCCAAGAGTTTTGAGTAACAGTTACTACATACCCTTAGCATTTGACTGACTTTTTACTGTCATCAAAGTCAGAGTTGTATAAAATTTTTCTGGTTTTCTTTATTTCTTAATCAAACTAGGAGTTCTTTAGATCCCTAGTCATCCAAAAAGTAACGAGTGGCAGAAGACCCATCTCTCTCTCTGTTTTTTTTTGTACAGATGCAGCTAGTTTGTGTCCTTCTATGTTCACTACAATAGCTGCCATTGGGTGTCCTTCTGGTTCACTGCTCGCTGATAATTTGGGAGGGAAATTGGTCAATTATCAGAAAAGGAAATCGCATATAATAATTTTTACTTTGACCATCATATTTACAGGATAGCGACTTAAAATCATGTAACCCAAAAATCATGCCCATATATGGTTTTCACTTTACCCTGTGTTCAAACTTACAGGCTAACAAGTATGCAAAAGATGCAAGTGGATAGGATTTTGGTGTTTCTACTTTGCAGAGAGATCTGCTTATACTTTGATGTGTGAGGATTTGGTGCCCATCTCTTCATACATCTTAGTTTCTCCTCAATCAATATGCACCCAAACCAAGGGCTACTCAACAATGCAACCAATAACTACCTCTCATGGCTACCAGTAGTCTCTGCAAGAGCAAACACCACCTTCGAATTGGTGAAAACGGATCCGATCCCTCACAATTATCTCTCTATTTAATATTTTTGACACAATTTTAATCCAATTATGACAGTCTAGACAAATACGCAGGTTTTTGGAAATCGTAATTTTTGTTCCTGGGCTACTTTTCAGGATCCCATATGCCAAGGCCAACTTCTCGCTATGAAAAGTTAAATTTTCCTCCTTTTCCTCTTCAGTGACATCCATCAAAACCAGATCCGTCAAGGGTTTGAATCCCTCCAACTTAGCTCTTTGCATCAAACCTTCCAGCACACTGAAAATTGATTTCATTTCAGTATGTGACTGATCAGCTGCATTGAATTGGTGAATGCGGCCCCCTAATTCAATCCAACTCTTACCACGATTTTTCCTAACCCCTCCCATTTTCATCATCCGTCTCACTCTCTCAGCACTATCCCAGTTCTTTAAAGAGCAATACATATTTGACAACAACACAAAGTCTCCACTCTCTAGGCGGGATATATTTGCAATGGCAACTTCACCAAGTGCTTTCTTTCTGTAGATTCTACAAGCACTCAGAAGTGCTCTCCAGATAACAACATCAGGCTCCATAGGCATCATCTTGATCATACCATAGGCCTCTTCCATGAGCCCAGCTCGTCCCAAGAGATCAACCATGGTTCCATAATGCTCAAGCTGTGGCTGAATCATGAAACGGTTCTGCATCATACCAAAATACTTGCGGCCTTCTTCAACCAATCCACAGTGGCTACAAGCAGTCAGAATCCCAATAAAAGTAATAGAAACTGGCAAAACACCCTCCATCTCCATCCTTGAAAACACCACAGTCGCATCCATCGCAAGCCCATGAATTGCCAACCCACTAATCATAGCATTCCAAACTGATACATTATCACGCACAACCTCCTCAAAAACCTGTCTTGAAACATCAATCCTCCCACATTTGGCATACATGTCAATCAATGCAGCACTCAATATATAATTCAGTTCAACCCTTTTCTCAACCATTAAACCATGCACCCACTTGGCATTGCAAAGACTCCCAAGGCGTGCACACGCAGTAACCACAGAAGCAAAGGTGAAACCATCAGGCTCAACCTTGGCACTCAGCATTCTCCGGAAAAGGCCTAACGCATCAAAGAAACGCGAACTTTTGACATACCCACCAATCATGGAGTTCCACGTGACAACATCTCTAACAGGCATTTTTCCAAACACCTTCTTGGCAATGTCACATTGCCCACCTTTCATTAAATTTTCAATCACCAAATTCATATTGAAGAGGTCCAAAACATTGGAGAAAACGTGAAGGGCAATGTGGGGTTGATGGAAATGAGCATATATTGATATAAGAGATGCCACAAGAGATGGGTAAGTGGCAAAGCCAAGCACAACAACTCTTGCATGAGCTTTAGTGGCGGTTTTGAAATCCTTAGAGACTCTACAACGTTCAAGAACACCGTGGAGTACAGTGTGATCTGCAAAAGAACAAAAACAAGCAAACAAATCGTTTTGCAATGAAAAAGATGCAATCTTGGGTGTGCCCATCAAGTTAAAAGTGTGAATTGAGAAATGAGAGTGTGATGGGTACCTGTAGCTGGGAATGAACAGTGAAACGAAGATGAGAATGAATGGAAGGAAGGATTAACTTTGGTGAATGATTCACCAAAACAAGCAAATTTCATAGCTCCATGTATTAACCTCATCATCTTTCACTTTCATTCATCACCATTTAGTTTATTTAGTTACTTCTTCTTTCGTCTTCTCTTTCTGAAAAATGTTTATTTTACAATGGAAGTGTTCATATTTTTGGATCATGGTATTGACATCACACTCAGTTTTTCAATTGATAATTAATCTCTTTTCAATTATAATTTTTTCTGTTCAATCACATTTTTTCTGTTTATATGACTCAGATCCAAAATTTTATTTAAAGAATTCGGATGTAAATCTACTCAAATAAACATGTTAGTATGAAAGTGTTTATATTTTTTTTTTGGTACACATGAAAATGTTCATATTTAAGAGTTTGTTTGGTTTATCAAATTATAATTATAAAAATAAATCATCATATTTTGCTTTTAAGTTTTTATTTCTACGTATTATTTAATTTATGTTAACGCAGAGTAAAAATTTAGGGTAAAAATTAATTTAGTTCTAATAACTAATAATTAATTTATTTTATCTAGCATACATATATATAACTTTGCTGTTATAACAAAAAAGCATTAGATTTCTATTTGGGTGCTGTTTCTTCCTATAGATAGATATGGCCATGCTCTTATTTGGGCCTAAGGGGAAAGTTAAATAATAGTTAACAGTGCTAATCGAATTTGAAATTAAATTATTTTTACATATTTGATTATTATTAATTTATTATACTATAACATGAAATATTAGTTGGTGTATGTTTAATAAAAAGTTATTTCATTTTTATTGTGTGAAAATTCTTCTATATATATAATAAAGTAAATTTCTTTATTAAACAGTTTTATTTTAAAAGAGTTTAATGGATTTTTCTCAAGTTTAATATTAGTATTGTATATAAAATAAGATTCTAATAACAATGCATTAAAAATTTTCAAAATATCAATTATTGTTTGTGTCATTTTTATTATGATTATTATAAAAATATAAGCTACGAGATATGCTAGATTTTGATTAGACAAAAGTGTCATCCTTTAATGAAATAAATTTTCAAGTGTTTTATTGGACGAGTGATAGTATTTATAATATTTGTCTATCTAAGGAAGAAACAAGCAAGGTTTTTCTATTATTTTTCTATCTTTGTGTGGTAGCTAAATGGACAATTGTTTATGATAGGATTATAATATTATGACAGTGTGGTTTATAAAGAGTGGTATCTCTTGTTCTTCTGTCAATACAATCTTCTTTTACCTTTTAAAAGATAAACATTTAATTAGAAGTTTTTATAATATATAAGTATATTTGAAAACTTTTACCAATCTTATCTAGCTACTAAAAATGATGTGAATAAAAATTTCATGTTATAAATGTTAAATTGTCTTTCTTGATCATCTTAAAGAGTAGTTAAATGATTATTATTTCTTATTATATTTCCTTCACTTTTTAATTTTAACTTGAAATTGTTCTCTTGCAAGTATATTAAAATCAGCATTCGGGTGAATAGTCATTATCCATACTAGTATTTTACATGCTTCAAGAAATATTTATATTTAGTATTTAATTATTAAACATGTTTTTTTTAATATTAAATCTCACATAAAATCACTTTATTTTTATGTAATTAATGGTCTCAAATTTAAACACTTAATACTAATTAATTGAGTTATACATTTAAGAGAATATTATTTTAAATAAATATATTAAGAGAATTTTATTATTTATTATAATTGTCTTCCATTCAAATAATATTTGAATAACATTAGCAATCCATAGAAGAAGATAATTATTTATATAAATATTATCTAAAAATCTCAAATGATAATATCACAAGTAAAATATATATATATATATATATATATATATATATATTATACATTAGAAATTGAATATCTAATTATATGTTTGACAAGGAAAAAAAATCATTACGTAATTTATGTAATTTTAACATGAATTATAAAAAGAAAAAAATTATTAACATGCATTGATTATAACAAATAAATTATAACAAGAAAAATCTTTCTTAATATATAATTTATATGTCAAAAAAAAAAAAAAGGCTTTCTCAACTTATAATTTACATGTCAAAATTAATTTGAGCTGGACTATATATTTATCGGTTCGGCTTATGGTATTCTTTCCTGTTTATATATAGTTGTAAGTTTTAAAACATATTTTAAAAATGATTTAAATAGAGTTTCAAGTTATTTATGAAATATTATTTAAAATATTATGAAAATAAAAAATGAATTCAAACAAGTACGGAATTAGTTTAATCCAAGTCTTTTGCGAGTCATAATTATTAATCATGAGTTATAATAAATATTTAAATTAATAAATTCTGTATGATTCAACTTGCCGTATTCAATTGTTAACTTATCCATCTAATTCTGTTGTTAAGTTGAAAAAGAGATTTAATTAAATGAATTGAGTCTGGTTGGTAATATAAGTGTGAGAATATATATTAACTCATTTGACCTAGAATCAACTAGGAATCATTGTTGACTCATGCAACAAATTTTGTCATTAAGTTGAGAAACAAACTCTTTTCACTTGGGAGTTGAGATATGATTCTAATAGCACCATAATATATTAACTAATTTGATTCAGTATCCATTAGGAAGAATGGCTATAAAAACCAAGAGATTGAGTACAAAATGTACACTTGAATTTCACCTTGAATACTAGAAGTAACACTTCAATTTCACATAGTATTTCTTACCTCTTGAGTAGTCACAAACAAACTAGCAAATATTCACAACTATGACTTCAAAATATTTCATCACATTTACTCTTTTTGCATTGGCAATTTCACATGTTCAAGCTCAGCTTGGGCTTGGTATTCTTAATGGCATTTTAGATGCATTTCATATACAAGGAACTTTATTTTGCACATTTGGAAATAACATTGATGTTAAAGGAGGCAAAACTCCAACTTTTCCTCGTAAGATCATCATCCATAAATAGTTACTCTCATTTTGTAGTATTTTTTAATTTATCATTTTAATGATTATTATTACATAATAATATTTCAGATGCTTCAATGGAACTGAATTGTGGAGGGAAAGAGATATCTCATGCTGAAACTGATGATCATGGAGCATTTACCCTTACAATAGATCGTCTTCCATTGATATTGGATCTTGTCGCAATGCTAAATGGTTGCAACATAGTAGTTACTACTCCTCTCTCAAGCTGTAATGCTACACTTCCTTCTGTTGGAAATCTTGTTTCATCCTTACAATTGGGTGGAGTTAATCGTGTTGGCAACCAAAATGTTGTTAATATTGTTGCATCAGGATTTCATTTCTAACTTTTCCCTCTATGATTAAAGTAGCACTAGGAAGAAATAAAGTTGTATGTTATTTTTTTTTTCTTTTATTTTAATTTCAATTTGTAGTTAAAATTATCTTTTTATTGTAATAAGCTTGAAATTGATATTTGAATAGATGATCTAGTTTCGTTTTTGCTCTCAACTTTATACAGTGTGCAATTCATAACAAAAAAATCATTCTTGTTGTTAGATTATTAGTTTAATTCATGACAGGTAAAAAACCTGGATCTTACAACAAACTTGATTAACGGACTAATTTTCATTGCACACTTTATTCTTTTACTTTTCCATCGAAGTTAAAGTTTATTCTTTAAACATTAGAATGAAAAAGAAAATTGTCACCAAATAATTCTTAAGACGGGGTAATAAACTACAATTTATATTTTCAAAAATATTATCAGCAATTTATTTATAAATATCATATTTTTTTTTATCAAAATATAACTTTTATATTTTAAAAGTATTTATTATATATTTTAATTACCTAAATAAACTAAACATTTGCTTATATGTATTTGGTAAAATGTTAGTTATGAAGAATATCGTCGAAAACGGGTTTGGTTACATCTCACTTTTCAAAACGATGATCTTCCTTTATATATATCAATCATAATATTAACAAATTCCTATCTTTGCATGCATAATGGCAACCAAAAGATCCATGTTCTTTTTTATGACATGAATTATAAGAGAGCCGCAATATATATTTTAATATAAACAAATAAAAAATATTTTCTCATTAGTAATTACAATTTATGTCACGAAAAAAACGTAATTTTCAATTATATAAAACTTGTTAGGAAAACCTTAATCAGAACAATTTATATTCAAAGAAATTAATCTTACAGTAATGCATTTAGAGAAATTATGGTCGCAAAAAAAAGGTCTCATGTAACCTCTTAACCATTAATAGTTACCTATTAATTTGGGTACAAACAAGTTATGAGCATCTTTTGTAACTATATAGAAATAAAAAAATGAGAGAGTTAGGTGATGGCATCACAGACAAATTAAATAATATACAAAACAAATTTGGTTGTAGATGATATGTTAATTAGATAGTATATGGACCAGAGGGAATCATGAAGATTTTTTTTGGTACACATGAAAATGTTCATCTTGATGAGTTTGTTTGGTTTATCAAATTATAATTATAAAAATAGATCATCATATTATGCTTGTAAGTTTTTATTTCTACGTATATTTAATTTATAACTACGAAATTAGTTTAATCCATTAATCACAGTAATTAATAATTAATACAATAGGTTTAGTTCAAGATTTAATTAATGAATATTTAAATTAATAAATTCTCTGTTATATTCAATTGTTAACTTATCAAACTAATTTTGTTATTAAGTTTGTGGAAGAGATTTAATCCAAATGGGAGTTGAGATATGACTCTCATAATGCAAGTGGGAGAATATATTGACTAATTTGACCTAGAATCAACTAGGAATCATTGTTAACTCATGCAACTAATTTTGTCATTAAGTTGAGAAACAAACTCTTTAGGATATATTAACTAATCTCATTTAGGATTAACCAGGAAGATTCTTGAAATACTTGAATATTATGTACAACAAAGATCCTCCTATATTTGTGCAAGAGAATGACCATAAAAACTAAGAGACTGAGTACAAGATGGACACTTGAATTTCACCTTAAATACTAGAAGGAAAACTTGGATTTCACATAGTATTTCTTGCCTCTTCAATAATCACAAACAAACTAGCAAATATTCACAATTATGGCCTTGAAATATTTCATCACATTTACTCTCTTTATATTGGGAATTTCACATGTCCAAGCTCAGCTTGGATTTGGTATTGTTAATGATATTATAGATGTATTCCATATACAAGGAACTTTATTTTGCACATACGAAATTAATCCTAATGTTAAAGGAGGCACAACTCCAACTTTTCCTCGTAAGATCATCATCTATGGATAGTTACTTTTTTTTTGTAGTATTTTTTTAATTTATTATTTTGATGATTATTACTATATAATATTATTTCAGATGCTCAAATGGAATTGATTTGTGGAGGAGTGGTGATCTCTCATGCTGAAACTGATGATCATGGAGAGTTTAACTTTACTATAGATCATCTTCCTTTGATAATGGATCTTACTCAAGTGAGATCAAAGGATGTTACTCAAATGGTAAATGGTTGCAACGTAGTAGTTACCACTCCTCTATGCAACTGTGATGCTACTCTTCCTTCACTTGGGAATTTGGTTTCATCGTTACAATTAGGTGAAGTCAATCGTGTGGGCACTCAAAATGTTGCTAATATTATTCCATCAGGATTTCATTTCTAATCTTCCACTTAATCATTTGTTAGGAAGAAATAAATATCATCACAAATTTATGATTAAATAAACTTACGTGAGTTTTTATTATTTATAGTTAAAATTATCTTTGTATTATGATAAGCTTAAAATTGATATTTGAATCGATGATCTACCATTG
Source organism: Hylodesmum podocarpum (assembly GCA_026586105.1). Lineage (NCBI taxonomy): Eukaryota > Viridiplantae > Streptophyta > Magnoliopsida > Fabales > Fabaceae > Hylodesmum > Hylodesmum podocarpum. The sequence goes on along the minus strand of JALJEV010000493.1, from coordinate 408,115 downwards.
ATATTTAAATCGATTATCAAGTGTCGTTTTTGCTCTCAATTTTATACAGTGCGCAGTTCACAAAATTAAAAAAACCAAAAAACCATACATTTTATTGTTAGATTATTAATTTAACTAGTGGCAGATAAAAAACTGTTGTTAAATTATTAGTTTAATAGTTTAATTCATGACAGGTAAAAAAGAAAAACAACACTTTATTAAAAATTGATATACAATACACGGTCAATCAGTCATCTGACTCAATTGTTTATCAAATCATTTAAAAAAAAATCCTGGCATGATAAAATATCCTAACAAACTTGACTAACGGACTAATTTTCATTGCACACTTTATTCTTTTACTTTTCCAAGTTAAAGTTTATTCCTTAAACATAAGAATGAAAAAGAAAATTGTTACCAAATAATTCTTAAGGTGGGGTAACAAAATACAATTTATATTTTCAAAAATATTATCAGCAATTTATTATAAATATCATATTTATTTTTATCAAAATATAACTTTTATATTTTAAAAGTATTTATTATATATTTTAATTACCTAAATGAACTAAACATTTGCTTATATGTATTTGATAAAATGTTAGTTATAAAGAATATCGTCGAAAACGGGTTTGGTTACTTTAGTATAACATCTCACTTTTCAAAACTTACACTGATTTTCCTTTATATATATATCAATGATAATATTAACAAATTCCTATCTTTTATAGTGCATGCATAATGGCAACCAAAAGATCCATGTTCTTTTTTAAGACATGAATTATAAGAGATCAGCCGCAATATATATTTTAATATAAATAAATAAAAAATATTTTCTCATTATTAATTACAATTTATGTCACGAAAAAACCACCATTAATAGTTACCAATTAATTTGGGTACAAACAAGTTATGAGCATCTTTTTTTACTATATAGAAAGAAAAAATGAGAGAGTTAGATGATGGCATCACAAACAAGTTAAATAATATACAAAACAGATTTGTGGCATCACAAACAAGTTAAATAATATACAAAACAGATTTGGTTGTTGATGATATATTAATTAGATACGTATATGGGTCAGAGGGAATCATTAGAGTTTGAATCTTAAAATGTCAAGAGTGCAAGTGAAAGGGTCAATAGTTGCTAATATATATATATACTTGTGAACAATGCACCCTAAACAAAGTGGTTCTACTTGTGTGTTAGATTTAATTCATTTTGAAAAAAATAATAATTTATTTTAGTAATTTCTTTAAAACATGCATTAATTGATAGCCGACAAGGTTATGTTGTCCATAGGAAGGGAATATCTTTGCAAGAGAATATATACCTAACAACATAGGACTTTAGTGATGACTAGGAGTCCAGACACAATGCATGTGTAGCCACTCATAATTGCCTTCAACAATTTTACTATTTCAACACATTTTCTAGACCTAAGTGTAAAATAAATTAAGTGATTGTTAAATTAGGACTCCTAAGTGTATCAATATATGTGTAGATTAATTGACACAAAATTATCATAGTTTAACTATTAACTTTAAGTTGAAATCTATAACCACAATAAATACTAACAATATAAAGCATGCACTACTTGTTTATGGAGGATGTAGGATGGACTATAATGAATAATATTTAGATATTTTTTAAATTAATTTAAAAATAATAAATATTTTATTATATTATTATAAAAATAATTATTCATATATATCAAAAACTTTTCAAGATAAATTTACTACCATTTCATCATTAAATGTGCCCTTACCAAATAATTTATTTTCATTATCTAAAAATAAATTTATTAATATTATAATATATATGTTTCTGACAAAATATTTCAGCTTTAGACATAAATTTAGGTCAACAAGTTATGAAGTTTTTCAATAATCAACTCACTATAATTTTCATTATCAAAATGATTAAAAATTCGTGAATCAAATATGTAAGCATTTATAGTCTAATTCCATGATGAATGACCTTGTTTGTTAGCAAAACAATTATCATCAAGAATTTATCAAAGTTTGACCAAAGTTTCCCTTTAATCTTGTACTTTATCTATTACAAATAAAGCCACCAGTAGCTTTCTCCATTTGAACAACTCAATTTGTATCTCATGATTAACACTTTTTTTATATTAATTTATTGGTTATTTTGTAATATTGACCCATTTTGGATGACCATTTATTTTTCTCCCTCCACAAATTTTATTTACGTAGAAGTCTTTTGATTCCAATTCATGTCTTCAAAAACTCAATATAAAAATTAACCTTGTACCTTTTTCTAATCAAAAGTTCAAAACTATATTATCTGAGAGAAACAAGCTTTTAATTTAAAGATAATTTTTTATGTGCACGTATCTCAAATAAGAGCATAAGGTAGAGCTTTGATTTGACCTAAACCTATCAATTTTGGAATGTTATATGCATTCAAATAATATAATAGTTGCAACCTAGAAAAAAAGTATGTCAAGAGAAACATGAAACTTATGAAAAGTAATGTTCTCACATTTTTAAAAGTTATTAAAGTAAAAAATAAAAGATTTTTATTTATGGGGATAAAATAAGTACACAATGAATTGAATATATTCTCTTACATATAATTTTAACTAACTTAATTTTGTATAAAGAATCATCAATATATATAAATATACACACCCAAGTTTTAGGTAAAAAATTATTTTTCCTAAAAATAAACCAAGCTTCCCTTTAAAAAAATGTTGGTGTGATAACTATCATAACCAAATGTGGGTTCTTAACAAAGGTAGAATGTGTCTTTTTACTTTTGTTTTGTTTTAAATTATTGAAGGGAGAATCGATCTTTATGGAAGAATCTTTGCCCTAAATGCTCCACCTTTGTTAGTGTCACCTCTCTTGAAGACGCATCTCTTTCTCATAGTAGACAAAATCTAGTGAAAATCCTCACTTATTGACTTTTCCCCATACACATACCTTTATTCATTATTATTTTGTCAATGAAAACAGCTCACAAAATTATCTTGCTCAAAATTTTATTGGTTAGACTTTGATATATAATTATATTTCTAGTATTATAGACACTTCATAAGTGATTTGTAAATTTTAATTTCTTAAAATTTTAATTATATTTCTACTCCTTTGTCAACTTCTCAATGTCAATGTCTCCACCATTCTTAAATTAAGATTAACCTAAATAGTGAAAGTGTTTGAATAATAAGCATGCAATCTTAAATTTAATACTTAATGCTGTAATTTTTTCTTAAAAAACAGTAAAAAATAAAAAGTTTTAAATGCAATATTGAAGATTCTTGGAGGAAAAAAGCAAGTTAGGACCATGAACAAAACCTTATGATCAAAACATGTCTGGGAGTTGTTTGGGTCGAAATTAATAGAAGGCCCAGTTGTAAGTTGTCTAGATTAGAGTTGTAACCTTCAGGAAATTTTAAGTAAAGTTGATGCACTTTATTTAAGATTGTTCCTTTCTATGTTAAGGGATTAATTTCATAATAGATTTTATGAAACACAATACTTTTAATTATTTTAAAAAAATATTACACTGACACTTTTTTATACTTTATATTAAAATTTCCTATAGTAAAAATAATACAAAATATTAAATATAATTTCATAAAATTTCAAGAAATGTTTATATGATTCTCGCTTATTAAAATTATTAACCTGTAATTTTAGTTCTCGAATACAAATAAAAGTTTAAATCAAAATATAAAAAATCAAATTATATTTTTATAAGATAAAAAATGATAACAATTGATAAAATAATTTAAATGAATATATGATCTTTACTATATACATTTTTATTATATAATTAAATTTTTTTAAAGGATCAATTCAAACTGATTTTACCAATATTTTTTATCTATTAATTTTCGATCAAACGAATGTCATATCCAATTTTCTTTAACAACGATTTTAAATCAAAAATGTTTGATGGGGTCATTCTTATTCGCATGGTACCATTCTAGTAGCAATATGCATTAATGTTTTTTTTTTTTCTTCCTGAGCACACATTACTGGTTTTATATGTAAGAGTTAAAAACTTTTATGTATATGTAAACAAAATAAATTGTTAGAAATACGTGATGTATATATATATGGTCACTTAACTATTAATTTTTTTTGGAAAAAAAATTGGTTGATGACATGATATTGTAATATTTATGATTTTGTGGCCTATATATTCTTATTCTGTTTAATTTCATTCTTTTAAGTAAAAGTTAGATTTAACAAAAGGTTTATTTTTGTTATAATTGACTCGTAAGAAAATGAGTAAAATTTAGGAAAACAAAAGGATGAATATGGGTAAATTCATTCATTAAACCGGCCACAATTCAATTATAAGGATTGGGAAAATTATACATGGACATTTATTGTCTTGTAGTTGTGACACATTTTCTTCCTAGTACCATGGAACATAAAATGAGGGACCAAGGGCAGTAGATACCTCGTTAACATGATAAAAACAAACACATATGTCCTACTTACTAGAATAATAAATAAATAAATAAAACTCTAGTATCAAAGTATCATTGTTGATTTCATTAAAAATAAAAAACAATAGTACCTTGTTTTTATTTCACAAGAAACTACTCACCCTAATTTAATTCTCCAAGAAATGAGTAATTGTTGAACCTAACCCATTAACCAGAATTTTCCAAGCTCGTTTCCTAGTTACTTGACTTTTCATGCTTAGTTAGAATTCTTCTTATCTCTTTTCCTTTTCAATGCACACCGCCACATATTATTTTTTTTTGGTTCTGAACCTAGCACTATTCTTTTGGGTAATTATTCAACAAGCCTTGAAGAATATCTTCATATGGCAAAAATATCTTCATCTCTAGCAATATTTGTTGCTAATTTTATGCTCATTCAATTCTTTGACGCACATAACTCAAATGCTCAACATGAGTTGGCACAGAGTTTTAATTTCAACACAAAGATTAGACCAAAGAAAAAAAGAAAAAATTAAATTAGACAAAACCGTTTGCGTATTTAGTTGACCCTTTGGGCAGAAAAAATTGGCATTTGAGCCAAGATTGGTCCACAAGCATGTGCACCATGTGTGCGTCAGCCATGTTTTTGTGCTAAAGTAAATTCGTGTCTCAACCTTTCTTATGTCAATGTAATGCCTAAGCAAAAGTTAAACAAATGCACAACAATTGATAGTTAGCAACATACACGATACCCATTACTACTATTTTTGTGTCAATAACGTTATTTGTTTTATAGGGGAAAAAAATATGATATTGAAATTGTCGTATTTATGTGTGTTGCGTCAGTTGTCTTGTTCCTCCAACACCAAAACCCACGTGGGCAGCTTCAAGTGGTGAATTGCACAAAATAAAATTGGTGTTGAAATTTTTTGTTTAATAGAATTGATTTCCACCAGCGATTTAGAGACAATAGTCCTTATTCGATTGGTTGTGCCAAGTGATCACAACTGGAGTTAATTTGTTTATACATTGCTAATAATTAATGACAACATTGGAAATGGAACAATCTCTTGCACAGAGCCAGATCAGGTTAAGACACATAATTGGGTCAAGTTGAAGATGACATACTAACAAGCTGATCATATAAAAATTTGATTTTTATTGGGCATTGATACTGTCTGCTATGTTAATTAAATAATTGCATATTAATAACTTTGTACTTCAATTAAGATTATTTTAATTTAACAAGTAATATCTAATTCAAATATTCAAAGTTAATTTTATTCTTTATAATAATTTTACCTGACTTGAATACATAAATACCTTTAATAGAAAAATTATTTGTTGTCTCTACTAAAAAATTAAGTAAATGCATAGAACTGTAGGACAAGTTTGTGTTTAAAGAAAGACTAATATATATAGATTATAGATAAGTTCTGTATAAGGTTGAGATACTAAGATTAAACAAATTTTTGAGTTTGTTCTGGTCTATGTGAGGACCTAGCTGGCAACCAACAAATCAATGGTGATGGTTATAGATAAAAAGATCATTATGAAGCATTGATGCAGAAATCATGGTAGTGAAAACAAGGGCCTACCACCACTTACTGCAGGAACGCAAAGAGTTGTTGATCTTAAAAAGAGAACAAAACTGTGCAAACACATGTAAATATACAAGAAAATGGAAAATTATGAAAACAACAGAGTGTAGACACTAGAAAAGACCAAAGGTAAGTGATAACAACTAACTATTAATAGTCTATAAAATTAAGCCAATCACATTATTATTCAATTCCTCCACATGGAAAACAAATTAGCTGAATGTAGCACAACTGTGCCTTATGGAACCCATGCTTCTTTTTGTTTTTTTTTTTTTTTTTTTAATATTCCTTTTTCTTCTTTTCTTTTTATTATACATTTCTTTTTCTTTTTCTTTTTCCTCTTTACACAAAACCCTTTTTCTTTCTTTGGTGAATCATAAATAATTCATAAGCTTAGCATAGCAAGGTCTATTTATTTTTATGCACCCTCCACTCATTCTTTGTGTACCACCACACTAATCAAACTCTCAAAAACCATGAGAAAACGTATCAATATGGAAAGTGAAGTTGACTACAACAATTTTATTCCCACATCTTCCTCTTCTTCCTCCACCCCTTCAACCATTATTGACTCCAACACTTCTAGCACATCTTCAACCTCAACATCTCATACCTCAAATTCAAAACCATGCACCAAACAACACTCTAAAAAAAGCCCTCAAAATGACTCAAACAATTCTCAAACCTCATTGGAAAATGATCAAAAGGACTCAAAAGGGTGCAATAAGAGGCAGAGGGATCAAAACCATCCTACTTATAGGGGTGTGAGGATGAGGAATTGGGGCAAATGGGTGTCAGAAATCCGTGAGCCAAGGAAGAAGTCAAGAATATGGCTAGGAACATACCCTACAGCTGAAATGGCAGCTAGAGCACATGATGTGGCTGCCTTAGCAATCAAGGGCAATTCAGCATACCTCAATTTCCCTGAATTGGCACAAGAACTTCCAAGGCCAGAAAGTACAACACCTAAAGACATTCAAGTTGCAGCTGCAAAGGCTGCAAACACTTCCTATGATGTGATTAAGCATTGTCAAAGTACTGAAGAAGAAGAAGAAGAAACAGAACCAAGCCAAGCAGAACAAGCATCATGTTCAACTATCTCAATGGACAATAACACTCAAGAGTCTTCAAGTTCTCCTTCTACCAATGATGATGACACTTTGTTTGATCTTCCAGATCTTTTCCCTGATGGAAACAATGGACTTTGCTCCTATTCTTCTTCTTGGCATTTGTGTGCAGTTGATAGTGGTTTTAGGCTTGAGGAGTCTTTTTTTTGGGAGAATTGTTAGCTTCTTTTTGTTTTTTTTTTCAAGTAAAATACAAAGTTGAATAAGAATAAAAGGGAAAAATAGTATCATCCCTGAGTTTTTTCTTTTTGTTTAGTAACTGGAACTGCATTCTGCACAGAGAATAACCAGTTCAAGAAGATAGCTTACATTTTTAATCTGTAAATGAGTTTTGCCTAAAGCAATTATTTTGTCCAATATGATTTTTTCTTCTCCTCTTTTTAGTGAATGAAGTGTTGAAAAAATATAAAATTTTGAATAGTATAAATAAAGACAAACAAAAGTGTTGATAAACTTAGAAGGATTGATACTAATTAGTTTGATTGAACTCAATTTCTCAATTTTTTTCATTTATTTATGTTATTGAAATTGAATGTATATCATAAAAAATAGTGAATAACTTCCTTGTGACCCTGTAATATGAATATTTCTTTGTCAATAAAATACATTTTATATTCAAGCAGTTCAAAATTCGACCATACTACAAACCGTTACAACATGTGTTAACTTTAATTTGTATAGATAATTCTCGATCAATCCAAACTTCTATATATTTATATTTATTATTTACCCAACATTGGACTTTATAATTCTCGAACATAAAGATTTTCCAATATAGTTTTCTTTACTGTTTTGACGAATAAAGGTTTAGGTGACCAAAGACTTCGTTCAATGATCAAATAAATTACGTATCAATTAGGAATATATACCAGACAAAGTCTATTTTCTCCTATATATGAAAGGTATTCAGGATCTGAAAGAATTGGAACACATCCTTTCCTTTAATTTCGGCTGAAAAAGGTTCTTAACAAGGGGAGAAAATTTTGGGTGTGCTAGACAAATCATTTTCAGTTTATAATTTCGATTGACTAAAATACAATATTTAGTGAATTATAGTGTTTAATTTTATATCTCACACCTTGTTTTGATTTTAGCTTTTATTTTCAATGCACCTTAAACAAAATTTGACATCTAATATTATATTATTTATTTCAATTATCATATATAATTTATTTAATTTTTAATACAATATTTTGTTTTAAAAGAAATGATAGAAAACATAGCATCAACTAAAACATTGTTTGGAGGCTTGAGGTAATTAGTAGAATTGGTGGTATATCCATATACAAGAATTCTTTATGTTGATAATGAAGAGATTACACAATGTATTTCATTGATGTGAGCTAACAACCATGTAAGTATTTAGGTCATTTTGAGGGCAATCACCCATTATCCACAAATGAGTAGAGGCTTAAAAAATAACTTTAATGTTAGAAAAGAAAAGAAAAAGCTTATAATTTTTTGACACTAACCCTAAAATTATTGGATTTTATTGGTTAGTGCATTCAATCATATACATAATATATATTATGTTTCTTTCCTTTACATAAAAAAGTCATTATCTCTTTTATATCTAAAGTTTGAGTTTCGAAATAGAAAAATAAACACTTCCATAAATCTTTAAAGATTTATCTCAAAGATAAACATAAATAAAACTAATAGTGATCAAATATGCCAAATTGTTTTTTTTTTTTTTTTGTTTGTGTTAGGTAATAGGTAGTAGATATCAATTCAACAAAACAATGATCAATACCATCGAGTACAAAAATATAATGGAATATTTTAATTCTTTTGTCGTTTTAAAATAATGTTTTATAGTGACAGATAAATGTCGATAAACCAAGAGGCATTTTTAGATACTAATTAATTAGCTTTTCTTTTCTTTCTAAAAACTATAGTTGAATTATGAGAGCATTTATTGCGCAAGCATGATTCTATATCCAAAATGTTTATTCATTTTATTTTATATATTTGAGAAAGGTGTCAATATTTGATATATGAGTATGTCATGTTAAAAACATGCAACACCACATAAACCTATCAACTTGTTAGTACAACAAGAACAAAAAAACCTAACTTGTTTGAAAAAAATTATACCATATTTATTAGTAATTTATTTCTTAGAAATATTAAATATATGTGTGTAAGAATTAATCCACAGATTCTAAGAACCACATATTAATTTATTCAAATGATTGATTAGTACTGTAATAAGGAGTAACCATATCCAGTAAAAGGACTGTAGAAAATCATGCTTTCAGCATAACTTGTGTAATCAACTATGTATTAAATATATATGCTTTGTCAACAAAAACAAATGTATTTAATATGCTTTAAATTTTGCGTATGTTTTAAGTTTTCTTATTTTATGGCAAGATTTTTCTTCAATGTAAATGCCTCACCTACTAATCTAGGAGTATATATTTTAATTCAAATACCATTTAAATATTATTGAGCTGGTAAATCAATTAATGTGATTTTTTTTTTAATTTAATTAAAGTCTCTGTAATTTTTCATGTTCAAGTTGATTTCTATATTTTAATTCTATATTTTAATAAATTTTAATTCAGTCCTTATTTTTTTAAAAAAAAAAATGAATCCTTTTAACAAATGATACTGATCTGTTATGTTATATAATATCCTATTTCTATATTTCACTTATTCTGATTTTACCTATTTCAACAAAATTATTTTAGAATCAAATTAATTTTAACTATAATTTATAAAATTACAGTAAAAGTTTGGAGTAATGTAACTGCTAGAAACCAAACTAGATTTCAAAAACGTGTTGTATAATTAAGATTCTTTTTGATGAAGGATTGATGTATTTGATGTCTTTTCTTTATTTTAATTTTTTTAAAAAAAAAGCTAGGAAACACCAAAATTCTTCCACTCTCTCTACTTTGCCTTTTCTTCTTTATTATACTTTGGCTGGAAAAAGACATACCAATAAGCTTAAAAATGCATCATACAGTAATCATTCCTTAACAAATTTTCTTATAAATTAATCTATCATATATGATATGATCATATAAATTAATACCCAGAAGGATCCAGATCGAATAAATTTTTGCTTCTAAGAGTCACTTTTTTGCATCATGATTAATCATAAGAAAAATCATCTTATTCTCAATCTGTATATATACACATGTAGGAACCTAAAGAAGGAGACAACATCATCTAACCAAAGAAAAAAAAAGTATATGAAGAAGATAGTGTAATTTAACAGATCCAAAGGGTATTTTTCCCTATTAGAATTATTCAAAACCACTAAATAGAAAGTGCTAAATGACCTCACTATGAGAAAAGAGTGAGGAGAAAGAAATTGAGGCAAACTATATGATAAAATAATTGAATTGAAGAGTATGTAGGGAGAGAAAAAAGACACCTCACTACTATATCTCCCTTGACATTATATAATAAATAATTGAACACGACATGTTTTGCTATTGGGCAATTATATTTTATACATGTCACGATCGGTTTAGGATTCAAAGTACAATGATTATAATTTCTACCTTTATTTCATCACCCAAATTCTGCATACACAAACAATTAATTATTCTAATTAACCTGACCCGGCACATAGTTAATATACATATACTTTATTAGCTTCCAAATTAGATATGATGTGAAAGATTAGCATCCAAATTAGGACTAAACTTGAAATTCGTGAAAGCGACAAAAACTAATTAAAGAAAAATCCATGATGTTAGCTATATATGTGGAGTCAAGCTTAAGAATTATTGCGATATTTCTTTTGTGATTATGACAGGTAAAGGTAAAAATGGAATTGAATATTTTTTTTTATTTTTTTATATATTCGCAATAATATTATTATGAAGTATATATATTATTAAAAGTGATAATTAATTTCAAAGTAAATTATCATTTTGTCTGTGTATTAAACAATTCAGTTTGTAGAAATGAAAGTTTAGACATGGAAAGATATACGTTGTAATTTTAGTTTTTAATTAAATTATTCATTATCATTTTACTCCTTGACTTAAAAATGTAAATTGAGAATACAGTTAAATTAAGAATTAAAACGACAAGAAATTATATAATTTATGGATTAAAATAACAATACATATCTTTAATGACTAAAATAATTAAATTATTACATTTTTAAAAATTATTTTACTATTTTTCATATCTTAACTCACGCATTTTTAATATGTATACTCTTGTTTCTATTGAAATTTTGTAATATAAATTATATATTAAAAAGGTAATAATTAATTTTATGAATAAATATTTTACAATATAATTAATTTCATATTTTAATTAATTAAATTTTGATAATGTGACTCATCCCCTTCATACCAACCAGTAGAGGTAGGTAAGATGGGGAATAACAACTATAATAATAACATTGTTGACTATATCATAACTGTCTTATACTAAATAAATGAATTATTAATCATTCCAACTATTAAAAAGCACCTTATAAAGAAAAGACTATTTAGAAAGTAAACAAACAGTATATATGACTAGAATATTGTTCTGTTTGATCAATTACGTGCTCAAATCGAAAATTTATACATATGTCGTAAATTGATATTCTAAAACGACACACTGGGCTTCAAGTTCTATCTCTTGTGCCATTATTCAACATGAGAGAGTGACAACACGAAGCACAATGTATCTTTATGTTTGGTTATTGGTCATCTTAACACTAGACACATCAAATTTCACAGTGTCTATGAAATGTTTCTACATGTAACAATATTATTATGACCACGTTGCCATCAAAGTTTAAACTTTATGTCGAATTTAATTCACAGTTTTAATTAATATGGATGGTGTATGATAGTGCTTCGATCCTTTTCCCCTCGAATCTGTTGACTTAATGGTTATGTTCTTTCATTGTTTAAGTTTGACATTAAGGAGAACCTTCATTGAGAAAATAATAATAACAATGATAAGGGAATTAAAATATGTATTCGGTTCTTTCATTTTTGTTCAAGATTGACTTTATCCTCTGCATTTCTAAATTGTTAAATTTAGCATTTTAATTTTTGAAAAAAGATTTGCTTTTTCTAAATTTGTGGCTTTTTTTTTTAATTGATAGATTAGATATAAATGTGAGGAGTTTACACATCTTACTCGATTAAAAATACTGAAGTGACAAACAATTTATTTACAAAGTATTAGTGATAATTTAAAATGTGCTTTTAAAAGTTGCTTAGAGTTAAAAAAAAAATTTAATGTTTTTTATCATCACAATGCAAGGTAAATTTACTAAAAGAGCCACATCAATCCTTTGCCTCATTCACAAACTTAGACGTAGAAATTAATATTCTTATAAGAAAAAAATTGAGGGTTGAATTGATTAATTTGAAAATACATGTACTGAGTATATTTGAAGTTGAAACTTCTTTTATATAAGTTATTAAAAGCTATTAAGCGTCCAATGTCCAATACATTGCATCTATACGTGTGACCAACATTCAAAGTGCTTTTACCTTTAACATATTATCCAATGATATATGTTTTCTTAAATCCATCAAATGAACATAGAATGCATAATGAACATGAAATTATTATGATTTATCTTAGTAGATAACTTATAATTCTCTTTCAGGCGACAAAATACACGACGATTATCCATTTAAATGACATAAAAGAATATATCACGTTGATTCTTTCGAGAATCGACATAAAAAATATATTTTACGTTGGTCTTTTAAATAATCAATCTTAAAAAGACATATTATGTCGATTCTGAAATATAGATCTTTTAATAACTGACTTAAATATATTTTTCACTCAATTTTTTAAATGTGATATGTCTTATTTTGTTTTTTTCTGTCTCTTCATTTTTTGACTAACAACATTTTTAATTCGACAAGCATTTTTTAATTCCTTTTTTTCTTTTTTCTCAAGTTTTCACCCTCACTGTAAAGTCTAATAATTTTACCACTGCATCATATAAATTTTAGTGTTTATATTCTTTTATAAATATATTATATTAAAATTTTGATATTTAGACTAAAATAATTTTAATTATAATGAGAGTAAAATAAATAAGTTATAAAATATCAGATTCATTTTAAAAATAAAATATATGATGTTAGTTCTTGGTAAATAATCGATGTGAAAATCTTTTATTACGTCGGTTATTAAAGCACAGTAAAAAATCTATATTTTTAACGTCACCCAGACATCGATTCTGTAGCTGACATAAAAACTCTTTTTTGCATATGTGATTATTGATAATTTTACTTGTTCCTAACATTTGAATCATGTGATTTCTTCTACGTAGTCAGGTGATAGTGCAATCCGAAAACTTGTTTTTACAATGAATGTCACAAGAAGGACAATATGTAGAAGCACCTCATTATTGGTCTATGAAGACATCTCTGATCTTAAGAATTTCATTTTGAACTTACATATATCATGGCAAAAACACACGTGAAGACAGTTTTAAAAAATTATAAGTTTTACTAACACACAATTTAACCCTTCTAGTGTGTATTACTGCTCTTTCATCAAAGTTCCGGTAATTATTAAAATGCTGAAATTAAAAAGAAAAAAGAAAAAAGATCATCAGTATCCTATAGCTGTCATGTGTATGGTAACTTTGAGCATCATATCTGATCCTATATTGCCAACATTGGCAAGCATATATGTACGCTGTTAATGTTGTGTTGTAGCATATAAGCATATTGGCATAGTGATGCATGCGAATCTTTGTCAGTGAGTCAGTGTTGTGTACAGATAAGGGTAAGTCATGAATCAGAGGAAGCACAGAATATGTTGAATATCAGTGTAACACCAACAAATTGTGCATGTGATCTTCCTTCCCATGTACTGCTTCCACCTATATAGCTTTGTTTCAACATAATTGCAATATACCTGTGAAATTATAAATCATCATCCAAATAAAATTTTACTTTCTTTATTAAGTAAGAATTTAATCTGTATACACAGTAATTAACTCACAAATTATTATTTATAATATGTTTTTTGATTTTTGCATAAATATTTTAAAATTACACTAATCATAAATTTTCATTAGACCATTATATAAATAATATTACACCATTAGTTTATATCCTTTAAATTAAGAATCAAGCTCTATTGGTTGAGTAGAATACTTTAATTATTTTATATCTCTCCTGTTTTCTATTTTCATGATAAAATTAAAGTTCTTTTTAATAATGTATGAAAATTAAAGTATGTGTATTAAACTTTGGATTTATTTAACTTACCTTGAGTAAAAGAAAATTATTTGATATAATCAAATGATAATACAAAAGAAAATTATTTGATATAATCAAATGATAATACGTGAAAAGAAATATATATATTTTATGAGTGAATTGATTAATTGACGTATTTTAATTGACAAATTTATAAGTAAAAATAGGGTTATAAGTTAAAATAGGGTTATACAAATCAACTAAAAATAAATTGTTTCTTAAACAAGAGAATTAAACCAATTATCTTTAATTAAATTATTTTACCATATTTTTACTATATAAAACGTAAAAATTTAAGACAACATGGTGAAGTTTTACGAGATATATGTTAGCGATGGAAAGTGAGAGAATTAGAATAAAAGAGAGAACAAAAATCTTATAATTATACAGTCAAAATACGATGACCACGTGATTCAATTTATGAAATATTTGTTCATTATTTTTGAAGATACTACGATTCCCAATAAAGAAACAGAATATAAGTGCACCCAAGGTTTGTACAATGTATTAACGTAAAGTGCGACATTAATTAATTAACAAGTGCTGTAACATAGCACATGAAAGATATTGCAATGATTAATTAGAAACCCTAAAACGGCTAAAATTGATTTAAAAAATCAATTATGGAGATTGGGACTTTTTTTTTTTAATTTGAAAATGTTTAATGAATATTTAGAATTAAGGGTTGTAAATGTGAAGAGCAAAGTGTGAGTTGCAATAATGAGTTTGGTGTGGAAAAGGAAGACAAGATTCAGTTTCATTTTTCTTTCACGTTGGCAAAAGAAATGCATCTGATGCTTTTGTCAAACCATAAAAAAAATACTTGTATGCTTTTGATGCATATGTTTAACCTTTTCATTTTTGGTCTTAAGTGACGATAGAGAGAGAGAAACTTTTGGTAGAAAATTGATGATATGTTATTGATTTATTATTATTTTAGTTCGTGATTTAAGAATTAAAATGAGAATAAATAATTTTATTTAACAATTAGTACTGAGATGTATTACTCAATTTATCAACTAAGCTAGGCTCTAATAACTACTTAATAAACTAATTGTTGTGCGGTTGTTTTTAATTACTTAATTAGTATTCTTAGATTTGAATTCTAGATAATTAGTGTGTTAAAAGAGAATTTTATACATTAAAGAAAAAGATGATTGCAATTTGTACTATGTGTATGCGATTGTCGATTTGAGGCAATGGGACCTTATATTTTGGGAAGCATCCATGAAGAAACAATGTTAAAGGACCTTCTTTTTCTTTTTGGTTTGTTAAAGGATGTTTTGACTAGCAAATTATTAATTACTAAAAGCCTTGACAAGTCAATTATTCTTAGGTTAGTAAATTAATTCAGGTTCTTTTGAGTTTTTCTTCACAGTGGAATAAAAATTGTGTTAAAAATAATTTTGCAAAATCTCTAAACAATAATATTTTAGAATTAATTTAGTTTTTATCACTCTAATTCTTAATATTAAGAATTGTATTAATTCTATTAAAATGTATTAGTTTTTTGTTTAAATGTATTTTTCTGTTAAATCTTTTTTTTTATGAAAACTTTTAGGTTACTGATATGTTTATAAATATCTGGGTCATTGTCTCATTTGGTAAGTCTTTCAATTAATTTTTCTTTTTTCTCAGTTTTCTCTCTCTATTTTTTATCTCTTTCTTTATTTCTCTCTCTCTAGTTCTTTCTATCTAATTATTTCAACATCAAGATTCAACTTTTCTAATTTTTAATAAATCTAAGTTAGAGCTAACACTTAAAATTCTATCATTTAGTCCTTGTATATTATTTTTTGACAACAAATAATTAAATTTTCTGTCAACAAAAGTAATCTCTTATATTAAATTAATAGTTAAAGATTAACCTAGAACACGTCACCACTTAATAATTTTAGTTTGATATCACAAATATCTTGGAAGCATAAATATTGAATTAAAAATTATCAGAACATTTTATGCGAAGTAAAAAATTTAGAATTAGAGGAAAAAAAATTTAATTAACCCAATATTTATTAATGAAGAAAATAAAATAAAGAGCTTCAAAACAAAATAAACCGTGTTCTACAAAATATGAAGAAAATCATATTTATAAATAAATAAATTAGATTTTTTTTTCAAAATAGTCATGCACTTGTTTTTTATTCCATTTCACTTATTTATAATAATCTATAAGAGATCAGTACAAATCATAAAATACAAATTTACCTAAAAAAAATTAAACATTAATACAATGTTGTTTATGTTACTATTCTTGGTCCATTTTCAACACCTACCAGAGAAAAAGAAAAATATAAAAACATGTCACTGTATCCATCAAATGAATAACTTTATTCTGAAGTACAACATTTGGCTTTTGGGACAGTTAAATAAAGTATTAATGCATCTAAGCTTTCAGAGAAAATCAAATGAGATCTATTTTTTTCCTCTATAAGTCAATTTATAACATTAGGTCATGCACGTTTAATGCATGCATTTATGTATCACAACAATGAAACTCTTACTTTATTTGGTTAAATAATTAATTTAGAAGAAGAGGGTACTTCAGTTCAATGGTCAATTTATATACATACTAAATTGTTTTAGTATACTCTTTAAAGCTTTATAATATTATAATTGTACTAGGATAATATTGTCACACTAAACTTGTAAAATTGTGTGAAAATATGATATTCTAATTATTCATGGTAATATTGGATTATTTGTTAAAAATTATCCTGTTGATTTTCTCCTTTTTAGTTATATTAATTAGGGAGTTTTCCAAAAGTTAAACATTGATTAATTTTGTTGTTGTAATAATAGAAATATATAGTGATCACCACTCATGTGACAAGATTCTAATAATTTTCTTCTTTATTTAGTATGCTTTCTCTCACATTGACAAGGTGTTTTTCTATCTCTTATAATGTCTTTTTCTGTTTTTCCTTTGCATAAAGAAAACAAATATGTTTTTCTAACTTAACATTCTAATAATTCTGAATAATTATTTGATTATAATTAAATTATATAAAATCGATTCAATGATAGTTTTAAATAATTTGAATCAGTTGTGAAAGAATATAACTATTCACGTGTTCTAATTTCCTATTATATTTCTTAACAAGCTTTGATCAGTACACTTTTGATCACATGCTAAAGGTATTTTTCTAACTAAAATATTTTAATAATTTTTCTTAATGATTAATCACGTTTCAATTTTCTTAAAAATTATTTGAATGGTTTGATTCAATAGTTTAAAATAGTTTAGATCTGCTTATGAATGCCTTTTATTCAACAGAGTGTCATCTAATAACTTAATAATCACTCAAAACCTTTTTTAAAATGCATGATCTATGTCCTTTTCATTTTATATTTTTTGACATATAGAAAATTTAGTATTGATTAATCTAAATTAAACGATTCAAAGCATCGAAAGAGCTATCTTTCATTAAATTTCTTTTCTTCTAAGACTTGCCCAATGAATGACTATGACTAAATTACTATTTTAATCCTAAAAATATAAACTTAGGTAATTTAATTTTTCAATGCTAAAAATTAATAAAATCGTCAAAAAATATAATATATATTTTAATATCTTTATAATATGTATATATTTTAATTTTAAAAGATATGTATCGTTATTTCAGTTATTCAATAATATTATGTATTTTCATTTAATTTATTAAATTTAATTACTCATCCTCGTTTAAGTATATTAAATTTGAGATTTAAATAATAATAAACTATATAATATATTAATAAAAATGATTGTAATTATCTTTTAAGAACCAAAATAATATATATATATATATATATATATATATTATACTTTTAGAAACCATTTTATTTGTTTAACTTTTAGAGACAAAATTGTCTTAACTGTGTACTTTTAAGAATGAAAATAATAATTTATTTAATGATTAATTAGTTGCAAATTTTCAATTTAAAACTTAATTTTATTTTTATTTGTTCTGTGTCGACAACATGTTCAAGCATATCTAATCTTAATGAAATATTCAGGTGTTGTCATGATCATTTTGTACCAAAGAGATATTGTCAAAATCATTTAGTAGCAATTTTTTGGTTTTCATTCAATCTTCTTTTCTTTCTTTTTAATATCGTGTGGTTTTCATTCAATTAATTTCATAGAAGGAGGCTTCTTTCACATTTGTATTGATTTTGTCGTTGAATCAATGGCTAGAATGATTTTCATTAAAAATTTAGATTAATTTCAATATTTTTTAGATCAAATTAACTTAAATAACAAACCATTAACTTATTATGTTTTTTCTATTAGATTTTAATTGTATTATCATTAAGCTCTTTCACACTCACATCATATATAAATATATATATGAAACATAAAAATATATAAATTTATAAATTATTTAGGAATAAATTATTTTTAATAACAGGAAATATGAATTAAAAACTAAAACCTAGTCACATTTAACACATTCTTTCTTTTATAATTTTTAAAAATTTATTTATTTATTCATTAAAGCTATATTTCTCATGATGATGTATAAATATTTGATTAATTAGTATTGATTGATTAAATAAATTATTTTTATTTTAAAAAATAGTTACAAATATTAATTTAATTTATTTAAATTCTTAAGGCTTGTTATAAAATGAAGTACTTTAATTTACAATGCGCATTGTTACATTCTGTAGATGTATTTCTTAAGTTTGAAGAAATTGCTTTTCTATCGTTCAATTTAAATGATTGATTTAATAAATTACCCAATCTAACTAGTTTACCTAGAATTTTAAAACTGGTTCACTGGATGCAAACACAATAGGCTCGTGTGTTAAAATTTTTAAGAGTATTTTAAAAAATGATTTATTTTAAAATTTTATTTTAGACAAGTATATTCAAGTTGCGTCTTAAAAAAGAAAATTTTCCAACCATTTTTTAGAAAAGTAATTTATTCAAATATTTCAAAACTTTAATAAATACATTTTAATTAAGGAAAAACACTCTTTTTAGATTTTTTTTTAAAAAAACAAACGGACAAATAACTCTTAATTTTACATACTTTAAAACACTTCCTGTTTCAAATTTTAAAATAAGATTTTCTCTTTGAAACTTTAGTGGGTAATTATATGGTTTTTTAATAAAGTAATTATATGACATGATTGAATAAATTTAGAAGTTATTGACGCGTGGCATCTATCGTTTTCCAAAAGGCTATTTAATAACTTGAGAAGGTTTAAGAATGGACTTAGGATTCTTCTGTTCAGAATTCATATCAACTTTGCGGTATTCTTAGTTCCATTACTTTACGTCATTGTTTTCGAACAGATTTGATTGATTTGAGTGGTCTCACTACTACTTTTTTGTCCCATCCAACGAGTGTTCAAGGACAAGATTATCGTACATTTAAGATGAATATGGGATACTTATGAAAATTAAAATTTTCTAATAATTAAGTATATATAATAGATTATTGTTATAATAGAAATTAATTTTTGTTTGAGTGAATTAGTTGAAAAGTAGTTGGAAGGTAATTAATTTTGTCTATGTGTAACAAAAAAATCAACTTTTACATAATAAAAGAATATAAAAATAGTTGAAAAGTAATCATGAGATTCAAATTTTCAGATTAAAAAATCAGTTTATTTTTTAAGAACAAAACTAGTTATAAATTTAAACTATTTTACCAAACGACACAAATTATTTTCAAACTGCTTTTTGTTTTGGAAAAAGAAGCTGAAGCTTAGGAAAATAATCTTTCGGTTTTAACTAAATTCCAAAAGAATTAATTAAAATTAGCATATAATTTTTATTTCATAGATAACATTATAAGTAATTATATATTCAAAGTATGGTTGAGCACTATATGTGTACCTCTTATACTGATGCAAAAAAATTAACGTATACTTTAATGACAGGTAAATGTGGATGTTGACTTAGGATCAAGTTTAAGAATTAATCATTTCATATTAAACAGCTTGTTAAAACATGATTATTTTTTATTTATATATACTAATCCAATTACATGTTAACTCATAAAAGCTTTGCATGTCAATTCATTGGTTCTTTCACAGCTGTGTACACAAGACTTATGCGTGCAAGGAGAATAAAGGTTAACATGATGTCATATATTTTGAAAAGTTCTTCTCAATATTAGTATCATATTTGTTGTCCTAAAGAAGAGGTTTCCATAATTTTTCTTTACATGAAAAAGTTCTTGTCATCCGTACCATAGGCATCAAAGCCAAAATGATATTCTTACAATGATGATTATTAACTCTCCAAAAGGAATGAAATAATCTTAGTACCAATAAAAATTCCCTTACGTGATTCCTACGAGATTATTATATGAATTTAATTACATTTTAAAATTTTTGGCGTTATCATTAGGGAATAGAGATGGAATATTTCTGCATTGCTTCATCAGTTTCTAACAAAATCGCATGAAAATTTTGTTGGTAGAAGCAAAACCCACTTCAGTGACTTTCGTCTCACAAGGAATTAGTCTTTAGAGACTATTCTTAGTTGACATCAAAATCACATGACAGTTTTACTTCATTATGTTGTCCTACAGCTATGTTCACTCTATAGCTACGTATATGAATGTATATATTGTTACATGACCTACTTTAACTTTTTTTATTTGTTAAACAATAAAAAAATAAATTGAATATAAAGTTTTAGAGAGAAAAATATGTACACGATCGACAGAAAATTTGGATGCTTCATTCATCTTTCTTTGCAAGCTCATGCATTTTTTTCTGGCCAATTTCTACAAGTAGAGTCAAGAGAGCCTCACACACCTGGGATGCATCTCCCTCAGTATTGTCATCGTTTAGCGATGAATAAACCATCCAAGCATGGTCCAGTTTTCGTTTAGGCCGCACCACCACAGATCCAGGAACTTCTGCATCTCGGCAAGTCACTAGGCCATCACTTTTCTCACCATACCTCAATTGCAGCAACTGTGCACAAGCAGCCAGAGCAGCTCCGAGGGGCATCACCACAGGGAGCTTTGTTGGCTCACCTGCCGGAGCAACCACGGGTAGTTCAGCGTGTGCAACGTGCGATAATGTGGCTAAAACAGCAGGGGAAAGGCCAGCTTCAGTTCGAAAGGAAACAACTGGGACTTCTTTTGGCAAATTATGTTCCTTTAAAAATTCCCTCCGCCTTTCATATGTCAAGTCTTCTAAGGCTCGCATGTCACCCTTGATAATATACCAATGATAAGCAGTAGAAAGTGATGGAAAATTAAATAATGACAGACATTTGTAGGAACTAATTGAAACTGATCTCAACTAAGAAGAAAGAATAACATAATTAGCATACAAGGCAACATTAAATAGAACAAACTTAATCATCGGGTTACTACTTCAAGCAAGTAGAGAATCATATAATCATGCAATGTAATTTTGGTAGCATAAACTGACAATATGTAGATTAGTGGCAACTAGATGAAATGGCTCGAACAGGATCCTTTGACTTCTTAAATAATTTAGCAGGAACAAAGCAATCACGGTTTGTAGAAAGGGTGAGAAATAGAAAATACAATCTGCACGAATGTTTGATCTAGACTCCATATCCTGTAGTCAACTATATTTGACAAACAGAATTGCCCCTAGGAAAGCTAAGCCGTCTTCTCAACTATGTAAATTAACCGGAGGAGGAAAGAAGCATTCCCCTATGTAGCCCAAGGCTAGACTTAGCCTAATTTATTTCCACTCCTATGCATATAGCATAAACAAACTAATGCAAAAACAATGCAGGTTTGGAGGCCTGATCTGTGTATTATGGACAATGCTGACACAGAATTGATTCAGCTGTAGTTTCTCTTTGGAACTCATTTTTAGACATTTTGGTGAATCATGGGTGTGTAGATACCCTACATCCTTAATTAATCTTTTATTACTAGTGTTCATAACTTTGGAAAAGAGGCAAAAATTTTGGGGTAATATGCAATTTATGCTCGGCATGTGCAGATTACAAACAACAAAACAGATGACCAAAGCTTCTGCAGAAAAACTAAAAATATAAACATGTATGCAGATCCATTTGCTCTAATATTCACGTGCAACAAGGAAAAGCATACCAGAAAAGGATGCCAAAGGAAATAAACATTTCAAGTACAAAAAGGAACAAAAAGATGATTGCAACGAAACTCAGCATACCTTAATTACTCTACAGAAAAGAATATCTGTAAGTTTCCGTAAATTTACATAATCACCAAGCTGTCCTTCTCGCAGAAGATCTGATGCTATAGGAGTTCCACCATATGGACTTTGTGCTAATGCCAACCCAGCAACTTTATCTTTCAAATCAGACCAATACAATGATAAAGCAGCTGCTGCATCTACTCCTCCTTTGCTATGCCCAAGAAGCAAAACACGTTTGTTTGAACCCCAATAAATTTCCTCAATGTACTCTTTTAGCTCTCTGGCATTTTTCTCAACTGAAGACTGATAAATAATTACCCAAAATTCAGTACTAAAACATAAAACAAGAACACTGCTATGATCTACACAAAAAAAAATAGTCAAGAGTTTTTCATATGAACTATTATTATCATCATTTAGTTCTGTTATTGATTAAACTACTACTTAAAATGATTATTATAGTATACCTCACTGTGAATCTTTGCGATATGACAGGCCAAACCCATTTTTGAAAAACATACTTTTGTATTGACAAAGTATAGTGGACCATGATTACTGAAAAGACCTGCCATTGTAAAAGAAAAGATAGTCAATAGCGCACAAAAAATGTTGCAACAACAAAACTTAGGTAGTTTTATTATATATATCCTCTAGGCCATGTGCAAATAAACATTTTTCATTCCAGCTGCACCATGGACTTTAGGCTTTTCCTGTATGTGAGGGCTTGGAAGTGGATTTGGTTTTTATTATTAACCTGTTCATATAGATAGTTACTTTACCTGGAATTAACAAATACACTACGGAATTGGGTAACCTGTGAACACCGTGCCTGACAAGGTAAGAAAAACCACATTAACAAAACAAACAGTCAAGAGAATATTGAGAAAAATAAAATGCTAGGATACCTACTTAATGCTGTCCAGAATTTCCAGGAACCTCTCTGTTCCATCTTCAACTGGAGGCATTACTGGATCACGTTGAAGCCAACCTATATCGTCTGCAGATCCACGCACAGTCCTTCGAGCACGATTGATCAGGCTGAGGTAACAAGAACATAGTTTACCAATCCCATGTTAATTGTCAAGAGGGCTTTACAATGCTGAATTTAGATGGTTCCATTACAAGATTTTAAAATAAAAGAAATGGAGTAAAGGAGAAGCCAGCATCATAAATTTCAATGATGGGTACAACACGGAAAATAGTAGAGTTTAATCTTAGGTGGCCTTAACAGTAAGCACAATGGCAGTGCTTAAACCATATCTTTCAATCATTTGGGTATACAGTAGTTGATGATTGATTTCTGCAACATTTTAAAATATTTAGAACAGAAGAGAACAATTTTTTAGCCTATTTGAATACATTTCTAAATATATATTTTTTTGTTTTAAAAAAGCAAAACTTGCTTGACACCATCTGTTCCCATTTGAAGTTATGGAAAATGTTATACCAATTGTCATTTCAACTATTAGCTTCTCCAGTAATGGTGATATGTATGCTGCATAGTAATGTCATGATATCAGCTCATTTCATTCCTTTAACTAATTGAGGAAGAATTAGCAAATTGATAAAACCCGGTAAACAAATTTTTACTCAGAAAATATATTATCCTACATTCAAATTTGTGTTTTATCTATGATTCCAGGAAAGGAAACAAAAGCTTGGAAAAATAATAACAAAAATTTATAATAAATAAATAAGGACACAAATGAAAGAAGAAAAAAATTGAATGCAGACACTTTAGAAAGAGGGGAAATAATTTTTTTGCAAAGGTAGCAGTAACCTACCAGAAACAATTAATAAGAAAAACCATGGATTTTTCTTAAAAATTGATTTGAAGGTTCCTTGAATTCATTTCTCTGTGTTAATGCATCTCAGTGCATTTAAAACAGTCTACAGTTCAGCACAGATACACCCAATAACAAGGAAATGATATATAGAATTCCAGTCAATTTCCAGAAGGTCTAAATATTTAAACTCATTGTCTGATACATTGACAGTTTATAGCAACTGTTACCTACTACAAAGCAATGATATCTAAATACATAATTGGCCATTACTCACCACTACTATAATACAAACCAGATGTTTCCTATTCTACACCTTTCTTTATTAGCAATTGCAGCCACAAAATGCTAGCTAGCAGCACTTAATGTAACTTTTGTTAATAAGCCTTTGCTTTTCCTCTCACTTTTATTTAATAAAACCTTTTGTTAATAAAAGGAATAAATAAAAAAATTGGATCCCTTTCAAAAGGAAAAGGAAAGAGAAAAAATGTGTACAGCAATATAGCAGCACCTTCACACACTTTTGCTCTAATTCATATTGTGATGAAAATTATTTTACAAAATACTTACAGATATAAAAATTAAACATTAAAATAAATCAACAATGAAAAATCATCACAACTCAGCTTCATAAATTGGAGAAAAGAAACACATTTTTAAGGGCTTATCAAGAAAAAAAATTACATAGAATAATAAGTTCATATATAATACCTCTGGAACATGGAAATGCCACTTTGTCCATTATGATTTGATTCAACAATTGCACTGGAAATTTGTGACAGATCTCCACCAGAAGGCCTAGTGTTTTCTTCATGCATATGTGTCCGTGCTGAAGTTGAGGTGTTAGGTAATTCAACACTAGTAAATTGGATTCTGTTTGAAGGGCTATGATCAATTTTACTGGGTGATGATTCATCTGTTTCTACAGAATGATAATCCACAAGCTCTTGTGCATGAATGCCCGAAGCACCAGAACGCCTGGGGGAATGTTCAACTGCAAAATTAATAAAAGCTTTAAGATCTAAAATTGCAGAAGTCAAGGCCTTGTAGTAAGTACAATTAATAAAAAAGGTATGAAGCAAAGTCATTATATATTAAATGTGCGAATTCTGGCAAAAATCAAACACAACAACACAAGGAAAGGTTATACCTCAGAAAAGTTTATATGGAATAAAGTCAACACTTAAAAGTCAAACAAATTCAAAATTAAGCGTATGTAAATTTTCATGTAGTAGTACAGAGGCATAATAAAAAGAATCACAAGTCCTACAGTGCCTAGAGAAAACCAGATTTCCAGAATCAAATTAGATCCACAATAAATTCTTAAATGAAATCCACATAAAAATATAAAGCCATATACATAACAAGAGTTTTGCTATAGCTGGTTTCTATATGGTTCTACAAGAGGAAAATAAACTTCTAGGTACTAGTCCCATGCTATGTTACTTCCATGTACAAATGCAACAGTTTAGCTAACACAAAATTTAAGGGCATCATTTCTATTTTTAATTAAAAGCATGTGAACTAAGTACCTCCATATATCTTTTTCTTGTAGATAAACCACATCATTATTTTGAAATGTCACCCAATAACTGAGGGACATTATTTCCTTTTTGCAGAAACTTATGACAAGCTGCATGATTCCTTAAGAGCATTTAGAATGCGGAAAGCTTTTCATATCCGGGAATTATGTTTTTCTGGGAATTACAAATCTTGGGAATCATGATTCCTAAGAATAGGGAAAACTTGTTTGGTTCGTCACAATTTTCTAGGGAATCATATATTTTTAACAAATCTTCCCCTCTAACTTTAATTATTTAGTACATTAAATGACTTAATAAAAAGTAAAGTGGTATTTTTTACATCAGTAAAAGAAAATTAACTCGGGAAAGTTGGATTTTTGACCCTCCCCATGGGAATGTTTTCATGGGAAAATTAGCTAAAAATGATTCCTGGGAAACAAAGTTGTAGATGAATTTCAAAGTTGTATGATTCCTGGGAAAATTAGCTAAAAGTGAATATATTGTTAAGATGGAAAGCAAACATGGGAAAGTAACATTCCCAATCTAAGATTCCTAGGAAACTAAAAGTTTTTCACGTAACAAATCTACTTAAAACCTGAACTCTGAAGAAATAAACAAACAAAAAGAAGCCTGCCTGAATAATCGGAGAAACAGCCAGTTAAGAATGATGTTGTTTGTGCAAGATAAGAAGCTGCATCATTGAGAGCTGGCATAGATGAAAATATTTGAGGAATAAGCCCATCAGTTGTCAAATCCTCTCCCTGTGCCTGAAAATACGATAAACTTAATTTTATTAAATGGAAAAAGGACAAATAAAATGGTTATTTATTATTGCTTTAATCATCAAGACAATCATAAAAGGAGGGTGCAGCTACTAGTAAAAAATTACAACTAAATGAAATGACAAAATAGTCATAAAACATTTGAACTGGACTACCATTAACAGCAAAATGGATATTCAACAAACCAAGCTCCCTCCGCAGAAATCATTAAATTCAAGCCTCAAGAAAACAAATATTTAAGTAGAAACAATCTGATCACAAGTTAAAGATGCTGGACCACATCAAAAGGCTTTTTGGCAGAGGGATGGGAGGTAAGAAGAAGGGAACTGTCAATGTAAAACAGGTAAAAGGAAATTTATGCTCATAAAGTATTTGCCCTTGTACATTTATCTCATCCCTTATTTATTTTTTTAACACACCTTTTCTATTACTCAGCATAACTACTTTGGTTACAATACAGAAAAAAATTTAATTCCTCACTCAGTGTGGTACTCGACTAAGACAAAGATATGCTTTTGTAATAAAGCATGTTTCTCCCACTTCTGAAACTTAACTCCCACCTTCCAGAACCCAATTATTTGTTTTAATAACGAACACTTGCATACATTAATTATTTCACTATTCATTCACCTAACTATAAGAATTTTAACTATCACCATCCTTTGACACACAAAAAATCCACTTGTTATGATAATAAACCCAGTTTGTTGGAATACAAGGAATGGACCAAGCATGGAAAATGCTCAACTTTCACTCCAAAAACATAAAACTTTGTAACTAAAAATTACAGAAGAAATAAAAAATACATGACTTACCACCAATTGGGTGCTTGATTCCCCATGCTGTGGGTTTCTGGTCTGCACCATCAAAACCAATTTAGGCCAAATGCAAGGAATAAAGTTCAAGGCAGAATTAACAGCATAGTGCCAGAAGATCAGATGGAAAAAACAAAAAGAAAATTGAAATCCATGTCTGATTTAATAAATTGAGATCTGACCAGGAATCAAAGTGATTGCCATTTCGAGAATGGATTGGCGAAGGAGCTGTTAACCCTTATATAACTACAACTATGAGAACAATGTGTGTAAGAGGAATAAGAGAAATTTCAATTTCAAAGGGTTGTAACAACCTTGCATACATGGCACGAAGTGAGGGATAAAGAGGGGAACATGGGAAAAGGAGGGAATCGGTTAAGAATAAGGAGAAAGGGGGAAGAATGAACAAGGAGATCGACTAAGGTAGAGATATTTTGAGAGGAGGAAGAAAATTAGTGTGTCTGCAGGATTTCAGTAGTTATTTCTTTCCCTGCATTTTGTTCATTTCAGTCCCTCGACCGATGGCTACCTCTTCTTTTAAGTGCTTGTATCCTGGTTATTTCTACTTATATCATCCTTAATGCTTGGTTCATATTGAATGATCATTTTATTTCAATTCTTTCACTGTCTTGTAAGTGCTGACATGGTTGTTTCTTGATAAATGTGACGAAATCTGCCTATTTCAATTTAGTATGTTGAACTTCTATGGAAAAAAAAAATGAAAGGTGGCAAATGAGTTACTCATTTTCCAACATTTCTGTTCACGTGTATGCTTCCAACACAATATACGTATATACCATATAATGCACAATATGACAATATGATCTTAGCAATCAACACAATATAAGAATGAGACTGAGATATTCCAAGTTTGGTTGAAAAATAAGGGAGTATACATGCCCATACTTTTCACTTAAGGAAGACCATTCCTTCCAGGGATTATTCTCATCACGCATGTATGATATGAATAAATGCACCAATGCCAACCACTACCATTTTCTGTTACAAATGTATTAACTAGATTTTTTTCAATACCTGCAAGTGTTGTTAAATAGCAGTCATGGCAGAATTTCAGCCTTTCTCCATAGCCATGGGCAACTTGTGAAGGGAGGCTGGTGGCACCATTCTATGGCAGAATTTTGGCCTTCCCTTATTGATAACACTAAATAGTTCTTAACTTGGGGTCTAACTTGCACTTGATACATCTGTCCTTTCAATTAAAGGACAAAATGCAAATAACTGAATATCAAAAAGTTTAATTTTATATAGATCAGGTATGAACATCAAAGTTTTGCCACTATTATAACTGTGGTTAACCTAACTCAACAAATCTCATATAGTGTGTTTTGGATCAATGTCTTGTCTTCACATTTCATGTCATAATCATGTTAAATTCTTTATAAAATGCAAAAACTAATATTGGTCGCTTCCACTTCAATGTCCATAGTTGTGTGATGCAATGCTGATCCAAACACAAATATAATTAATCTAACTCATCAAATCTCAAGTCGAGAAATGATAGCATCACTCTCTAGAATCACTCTCTCGAACACTATCTTACTAACACTATATATTATTAGCTCAAACTTATCATAAATCATAAATTTCGATGAGTTTCACATTTAAATGAGGAAAGAGAGTGTGATTAAACAAGTGGGGGGAATCAATAAATTTCAGTCAATAATAAAGAGTGTTAGAACTTAGAAAGAATGATGCTATTATTTCTCATCCCATAATTAGTTTTGTTTAGTCATAACTCATATAATCAATAACTAGTTATGATTAATTAGAAGCAGCTATCACCACAAGTGTTGCACTCTATAAATGCTTCACAGCATTTTCATTCAATCATCATCCAAAACATTTGCTCTCTTCAATAAACTTCTGATTACAACACTAATGCATAAACGGTCGGAAAAGACACTTTACCTAATAATATTTATTTTCAAAAAAACAATTAAGCAAAATAAAAACTACTTCCGATACAAAATTCATCAAAATTAATATATACACATCAAAACACGTACTCCGAAGTTCTAGTGCACAAAATATCAATTTGCGTAAAAAAAAAAAAAAACGAAGGAAAATACCTGAGTCACAACTAAGGGGGTGTTTGATTCCAGATGCTGCGGATTAGAAGCTCGCACCATCGAAACGAGTTTCTGCCAAACGCGAAAAATAAAGTTCATAATTAAATTCATTGTAAAAACAGAGAAACTGAAAATTGGAAGCGTGTGTTATATTATTATTATCATTATTATTATTATTATAATTATACCTTGCGAATTGCGAAGCGAAGTGCAATTTTGAGGAAAACGCGAATTGAATTGAGAATGAAGGAAGAGATTCGCAGAGATGGCGTTGTATTGGCTTGTTTTGTTCGTTTCGTAACGAGCGTGGTAAGAGGAAATGAGGAATAGTGGTGACGCGCCAAACGACGTCGTTTTATGTGACTCTTTCGGCTTTTACTATTTTCTCATCTTTAGTTATCGGTTGCATTATTAATATATTATGCCAATTATAATCTCTTTTCTTCCTCCTATTAATTTTAGATCAATAATTTCAAATATTAATCATTATAAAATCTTTATATTAAAAAAATAATAGTGAAACCATCCTCTACATCCTTGTGTATTCGTAATCCAACAAAATACACCTTCACATATATATATTATTAATTTTTTTCTTTTTTTTCTTCATATTTATAAAAAGAATTGATGATTGGTTTGTATTGTAATTAATCATTAAATATTAAAACAGAGGTTGTATTTATTTTCTTTATACTAAAAAAAGTCACATGGAGAGTTGAGATAATGAGTAAGCACTATTATATCTTTGACATTTATTTTACTAACATTCCCTAAAATGCTACTGCATACTAATTTTACTAATATCATTTAAGAATTTTGATCATTCAATTAACCTTAAAAACAAATTTATGACATAATTTTCCTAAAGTTTATATCACTAAATTAGTTTATCTCTTAAAACTTTAATTAATTAGTTTATATATTTTTATAAATTGAACTCATCGATTGATAATATGTGGATTTCTTGAACATGTGTGAAGGCCCGAAGGTTATTCTTGAACATATATTTGTTAAAAATTAATAAAGTTTTCTTTATTGATTTTTATTTCTAAAAAAAATAAACCTCAACTATCAATTTGGGAATATTCTTTGAAAAGTAGTGACAAATGAATTGTTGGATAGATCAATTTGGTATGACAAGTCAAATATTTGAAGAAGTTGTTTAATGACAATAACTTAAGAGGATTAATTTTAAGGTAGGAAGTGGTTTTTCTTTACTTTATTAGTTTATAATAGGCACACTGTTTATGTTGGTCACTAAAATATATTTTAAAATTGACTATTTCAACTTTGAATAACATGTATTTATCAATTTCAGAAAATTATAACATGAAACGTTTCAATTTTGCCTTGGACCTTTAAGCAACTAAATTTCTTTTATAATACGACATCACATAAATCCAAATTTTAGTATGGTTTCATCACGAAAATAAAAATTATTGACTTTAATCCTTTAAATATTTTAATCTTTGTCATCATACATCACCCTTATATAATAACATGATAACTTTTATTGTGAAATGTATCTTAAAATAATAATAAAAAATTGACATATCATTATTTAATAGTAATTATTTTTTAATGACAGGAATTAAAAAGATAACTACAATAAACTTCAAGAATTAAGATGGGCAATTTTTAATTTATGGACTAAATTTAAAAAATACTAAAAATTTATTTTCTTAAAAAAAAAAAAAAAATCTATTGCTACATTAAATTCTCTTGAGGAGAATGAGAAGATAAAAGGGGTTGTTGCAAATCAGTTTTACAGGATGTTTTTTCATAAGATTGATCATCTATGAAAATATTGACATCATCTGTGGAATTAACCACTGATTTTGGATCTTCCTCTTGTTTGATCACCACAGCTATGTCTCCTGCTTTACCCCAAAGCACCACATACAACCCAATGATCACTCCAATTGCACCCAGCAAGCTACAATAACATATGAAACAAAATCATCATCACTATTATACTAAATCAAATTTATGACAAATAGTTTAGATGAAATCTATAATGTGCATTACCAAACTTTAGTGATTAGGGAGACAACTTAATTTTTCATACCTAAATTTAGTCATTAATTTATCATTAGTCTTTTTTACCCAATTTCATTAGTTTTTAGTATGTTAGAACAGCACCTATCACACTATTATTTTTTTATACTCAATTATGTTCATATTATTAACATTATCTGCACCAAATTTAACATTACAATATACCTTCCAACGTATATTTCCTCATGAAGTAATATGGCACCCAAGACGGTGGTAATCACTGTGAAAAGAGGATTGAACATTGCAGAGAAAAGAGCACCTCTACGTGAAATGCACCATGCTTGTAGAAAGAATAATAGTGCAGATCCCAGAACTCCCTGCAAGTATCAATTAGTTATATTAATTGCAGTGTGGAATAATTAGTTATTTGAAATAAAATAAAATAAAAAAAACACACACACACACACACAATTGAATAAATGATATTCTAGGGAATATATCATTTCAAATGAAATGAAATTAATTAAAATTTAGTTATTTTTGGTTCACCAGCTATGATTTATATATATAAATGGGGAAGGAGTAAATGTGATAAATTGTGTCAGTGGTAGAAAATTAAGGATCCACTTACTGAATATAAAGCACAACCAAATTCAATTAGAGACTGAATCTTCCATGCATTTAGGTTTGGCTCAAGGAATAGAGCCACCACTGCTGATTGTGTTGTTGCCATGAAACACATCCAAGCTGTGAAGGACACGTGATCAGGGTGGCTTTTGGTGGCCGGAACCTGCATGAATGACTCAGTAAGATATATACACATTAAACACTTATGTATTCAAATTTGTATTAGATCCATTGTATAATTCACTAGTTAATTACTTCATGAATCTTATGAATAAGTAAATTCTTGATTTTCATGTGTGTTATTCAGTGAGTGATTTAGGGTTTGAATTCACAAGTAATTATTTAGTTATATATATACATATATAGTACCTGCAAAATGAGCCAAAGTGACCAGGCAGTACATGATCCAAAGAGAGAGAGACAACCCAATAACCAATTATCAATGGTAGAGTTCAAAATAATGGATGATTTTGATGGCAGAATTTCTGCATTTAGAAGTTTTTGACCCTTCAACAAAGCTATGGACATTGCTCCACCTACACACATAGCTGTACCTATTATCTTTGCCCAAGATCTCAAGCTTCTAATATTCACTCTCTCCATCCTAATCAATTTCACAACAAAACAAAACACATGTTATATTTCAACTTTGACATATGTAAATTAATTAATTAATTATACTTATTTTATACCTTCACACATGGATTAATTTAATTTACAAACAATTTAATTTAACTTTAGGCATTAATTAATAAATTGTATTACCCTGTACAAGCTGCTATTACAAATGTGAAGGCTGGCACAAGATTAGCCATTGCACTTGCTGTTGATGAAGATGACAGATATACTCCCTCAAAAAATAAATTTTGGTTCACCGTAATGCTGCAACATATCCCATTAAAGTCAACATAATTTTATTTTTTTTTTGCTTAATGTTAATTTAATTCAAAATCAATTTTAAACTTGAATTAATTTCTCAATATTGATGTATCATGTGAAAATTTACCTAATTAAAATCACACCATCTGTAATTTTTCAATGTGATTTTAGAGAATCTAACGCTAGACTAAACTTTAACTTGATCTCATATTACTAATTAAATTAAATTCAATTTAACTAAAATCTGAAGTCGTGGTATACATGGGAAATATTTTTAATTTCTTCCTACCTAATTTAATATATGAAAACAAGATTTTATAAAATTCACCTTCGTATCATATTCATGGAGTGTGGCCTTTATAAATCAAATAATATTTTTTCAACCATATTTATAAGTTTAAACTGAATTATAGGTCTTATAAAAAAATTTAAAAAAATTCTCAAATAATTTTTGTGAGTCTTATAAGAAAATATTAGTCTTACAATTAATATTAAATAACTTCTTTGAGAGATTTTTAATTGTTTTGCTCTCAGACCAACACGATTATGTCACAAAATCATAAACACATAACACGAAATTCAGATTCTATAATAATTCTTCATTAACACGTACGTAAGCATGCACATACAAAATACAGATAAATAGATGAACATGTAGATGAATAGAAAGTGGAAACAAACCCAATGAGTGAGACAAAGAATATCCAGGTAAAACTCCTTAAACTCAAGTAATAAGAACCAGAATTTCTTCTGTACAAGAAAAGAAATTAACAATTAGTACAAAAGAATGAGGGAATTGAAGGGTGTAGAAAGTGATGAAAAAAGAAACAAAGAGAAGAAAAAAAAAATGAAGAGTTGATGAATATACCCTGAAAAATAAGCTATAGGAGCAATCACAATGGTTGCAAAAGCATGACGATACACTACATAAACAGAGGGATTCATTCCTTTCAAGAAAGCAACTCTTGTACCGAGACTGATTCCTGCAATGATGAACTGATTCACCATCATAGCCATCACTGGCAAATTTGACTCTAACCACCCCATCTTTGATGAGAGAACAATGAAAATATTGGAAAATCAATAATGGCCTCAAATATTCATGATGAGGAGGAGGAGGAACCTTATATATACACTGAGAAATAACGTGGTTCTCTCGTTTAATGATTGCAATGGTTTGTATATATTATATACACAACTATGCAACATTAAATGTGAAAGAGATTGACAGTGAGGTTTATGTCTTTTTGTACATACAATAGCCAGTTGAGTTTAGATGACAAATTCATTTTGAAAACTTGTGGTAATTAAATATAAATAAGATTTACATGAGAATTAATTTTAGTTTATATTTATAACTTTAAATAATTTTGACAAATTACATTTTTAGTTTCAAATAAAGAAATTGCATGGAATGGTATATATAACTAGGGTTGGTGAATGCTTTAGCAGCCATAAAAACACATTATTATTCGGCATCATCATTTCCATCACATGAATCTTGTTTTACTTAGTGTCTTTGCAGGAATAAAAAATTCAGCAACCATATGCTAGGGAAGTAATAATTTGTTTGGGCAAAACAAACGTCATTTTACAATATAAAATTTGTCATTATCACCCAAATTTTGTTCTTAGTATATATCATGGAACAGTATATACTATAATGATAATTTTAAGTATAGCTTTTAATTCAGAATTATTATAAAATTAATAAATTTACAATTCTAGGATAAAAAAAAATATGTTAGACTGGGATACAAGAGTTACACTCATTAGGACTCTCATCTTATATATATATATACTACAAAAGTCCTCATAAATGTTTAGAAAAATCCAGGTCTCTGACCCACTGATAAACCATATGCAGAACCAACAATGAATAATGAGCATGTGATCCTATCAGCCCATTGTGTATGATTGACATGCTGCCCCTCATAATATGCAAATCTTATTCTTGAGATCCAGTCAACAATTTCAGTGTGATGATGTGTACAATGTAATTATTTTCACATTTATTTCCATAGTCTGAAATTTTTTAAAATTATAATTGAGTACTAACTACTTGATGATGTTGGCATTTAGAAAGCTGAAGAAGAAAAACACATAGGGTGGCAAACCAATCCTTATATAATATTTTTTAACTGTTAGATCGATCTAAAACCATTAAACAAATAGATGAACGAAAACAAAAAAAGACTAAATATTTTTCAAGTTAAATTAGTTTTCAATTCTTTCTTAAAAATTAAACTCAGATGTAAATATATCAAAAGATTTTAATGCGGGTAAGTATAAAATAATTTTTAAAAGTTTTGCTATTAAAATTAACCACCTTACCATATGCAATGAATTATAATTTATTAATTATATTTTTTCTATATTAATTTTCTTATTCTACTGTGCAAAACCCAAGCTTATAATAACATATACGTAGTATACAAAGTTAAGATTTATAAGAATATATTTAATATTTTAATTTGGTCAATTTTTTCATATCTGTTATATATTTCATTTTTATTTAATAGGTATTTATTTGAAATGAAAAGTTGGTTATTAAAGTAATTTATGTATTAGTTAGGGACTCCAATTTGGCTAAAATTAATGAAAATTTGTTTATTTATTGAGTAAAATATGGAGTATATTTTGTTTTAAATAAGGCATATATATCAAATAACAACCCTAAGCCTACGCAGCAATGACAATGCAAATAGCATAGTCAGGTCAATTATGTACAATTCAAGATAAATACAAATTTGAGGTCTAAACTATGAGCAAGTAATCAACTGTCCAATACTTTGCTATATTAATCCTAAGTATGCTATCATTTTCACACGTAAGAATTTATCTATAAATTGACCAAATGGCTAGCAAAAATTTAAGAGATGAATTGAAATTTAAAAACCTTTTTACAAAATTTATTTCTAAAATTTCAAAGGATATAGCTAGAATTTTAGAATGGTAAATATAACTTTCAATTAATTCAGTTATCTTTTATACATATAGGAAATTAACACACATGTAAATTTCATGAGGATTTTACCTAAAATATATGTTTTTAAATTTTAAAAACATGAGTTATTTATTTATTTTACTTATAGAAACCCTAATTTGTATGGTTATCACTCAATTTAAACCCTCTTGAGTGAGATTGAATTATTAAATTTGCGAATTGTATCTTCGTCAAGGTAGTGCTGTCTTTGGTTTGGCTTGATCAACACTAAAATATTTAATAATTTAGGATTTACACATATTCTAGCTGTGATATGCTCACATAGGAAGACCTAGCATGCATGTAGACACACTTTCTTATAAACTATTATTCTATTAATTCATTGACTTTAGATATCTTTATGATTAATTAATTACCACTAATTTTATCTCAACTTGGGTTAATTCTTCCCTATTTTTATCTCCAATTAGAAGCAGATCTAATGAGTCTTGAACGTTAAAGGCTCTACTAAAAGACATTTTCCTTAAAAAAAATTAAGACAAAAAATTAAAATAATTAACTGGTTCAATTAAAACCCGGAAGATTAGATTTGGATTCATTTAAATTTGATTTTATTCACAAATTTTTTATTAATTATTAGATTCTTTTTTTTTATCTCAACTAAAATACAAACTGAAGTGTAAACACACACTATTCTTGACCATTTCTCCAAAATCAATATTTGTTTCTTTTCTTTCTCCTAAACTTGGCTGGGAAATAGAATTTATGAAGATGGAAAAGAAAACAAAAGTAAAAGCCATTAATGACAATCATTAAGGAATAAAAAGGACAACAGAAGAATATGCAAGAAATTTTCTAGTCATATTATCTCTCTTTGACTATTATTATTTTGATGCTGATCATGCATATGCATTATTGTAATAGACATGCATGCACAAACACTTCTTTTTCTTTTCTTCATTAACAAAAGAAAATATTTATTAAAGTATGAAAATTACTTACTAACACGAAATCACGTGGTTATACGTAAATTATGAAACATAATTATATATTTAAGTCCTAATTTTAGTGACCAAACTAGTAATAAAAAATTAAATTTAAAGTGTTCACGCAACAACGTTGCACGAACGTGATTCTGGGAATATACGATCTTTTGACAGGACAAAATTATTAGCTCTAAGTCTCTAATAAAACTTTTGATAAACGCAATGAATCAAAGGTACGATTTTCTATGCAAATATTAATCAATTATTGGCAGATATATATCTTTGACGTATGAGATTAATTAATTACTTTAGTATGATGTGATATCTAATAATACTATCCTTTGGTGTTGAATCCTCATTTTAATATATGTGACCCCTTCCTATAATATTTTCTGAAATAAAAACAAGTGAAACCTATGCAATTTTAGAAAAAGTAAATATATGCACTGCAATTGTAAATATAATTAGCTCATTTGTTCAACCAACCATAATTTACCTATTAACTTTTTTAACAAAATTTTCAAAACATATATATAATTTAATTTATGATTAATTGATTTGGTCTTTAAACTTATATTTTTAATATTTTAAAATGTCTTAAAATTTAGTTCTATTTCTTAAAAATGCATATTTGTATTTTATATATTTAAAAGAATAGTATAGTTTGGACTACTAGGATCAGTTGATAAAAAAAAAACAAGTTTAAATGTGAATCTCTTTTTTGATTTATAAATTGAATAATTAATCTCTCATTTTTTTAAAATTCAGAAATTCAATCCTTGTGATAGTCTGATAAACATTGCTGTAAAATTAATAACATTGATTGCAAGCTGATTTTTTTTTTGTTTAATTTATTTTCTTAAAATTAAATAAAGTGTAACATACATTTAACAGTGAAATGAAATTGTGGTTTTGGATTCCCCCTCTAGCAACAGTTAAAAAAATAAGTTTCACTATTTCTAATTTTTTATAAAAGTAAATTAAACCATAAAAAAATTTAAAAAAAAAATCAAGTCGTCAAATTGGTATGAGTAACAAATTTATGAAATTTTAAGTTTCTCAATAAAGTGCTTATGCTAAAATGTAAGGATTAGCAATAAAAAAACATATTTACTTAAAAAATTATAATTTTGTCTCTTTTATATTGAAATGAGATAGATGTCTAATAAAAAAACGTCAATCATTTATAGACTCCAACAAGCCAGGGATATGGTATGGATCTTGAATCACCCATTCATGAATCATGATTGACCTTTTGAAAATATTAGTATATTTTGTTTTAAAAATTACAAAACTTAATTCTTTAAAAAAATTTACTTAAAGGGATCATTTAAAAAATGTGTTAAAAATTTGCAAAAACCACCAAAAATTTGTGTTACAAAAGCAAAATTGGGTATTTTTACATCAGGGATTTTTTTTACCAAGTAATCAATTGAAATGTTACTCAACAAATGATTGACCTTTTATAAATCTATCAATAAACTCAACAAATGTTATTAATTATGTAAAAGTTTAATATAAATTTATGAATAACCTCAAAGAATATTACCAATTAAATTACACTCTTAAATACAATACATCATTGTCAGCATAGGAGACAGACATATGCAATCATATTTTATAATTTATATTCAAAGATCTGCCTGGAAACGAATGGAAAGCCACAGCTGTGAGTGACACGACTGCACAACTTGTTAACACATGCATCATCATGCATGCATGCACACTCATCACATTTATGTTGAATTTCAGATGAAAATATTGTGCATGTCTTTTAATATTATTTAAAAATTATCACAATGTGATGTCATCATAAAAAACAAAAAAAGAATTATACAATCTAGCAAAACATTAGAAGTATCAGTACATGAAATTTAACCTTTTCTTAAGACAACATATTTCCATCCATGATCATTATTATGAAGAGGAAGTATTTGGTTTAACACAATTATGTACTTTATTTACTATACTTTTTCTTACACATTATTAGGCACACATGTGTTAAATTACTATTTTAGTTTCTTTTTTTATTCAATTTTAATCATTTAAATTTGAAAACCATGTTAAAAATTACTGTGACACAAACTCATCTATGTAATTTTTGTACAATAAGTCAAATTTAGCATCACCAATGGTGGGTCTAAGGCAACATGCTGCATGTGAGTGGCTGAAGGAACCAGCTAGGTCCCATAGTAGACACTTGTTTAGGCAAGAGTAGGCCATAGAATATTTTATTTTGTTCCATCCCACTATCTTTTGATTCAAAAATTAATCTCATTTGTGTTATTGTAATTGATTCAACATATTCTTGCATATATTAGATAATGAAACACAAAATTTTTTTTTATTAAATAAATTATACCCTGATTAGTGTTTCAATCAAGCACTCTTAGTATTTCCATTCTAAATTGTATAAACTAAGGAAACATTTTTTTTTATTCAATTTGCTCCTAATTAATTTTGTCTTATTACTTATCATGAGTGAATAATTTAGTTGCTAATATTAAATATTGTCAAAAATATATATTAAGGATTAAATTAACTAGTTATCAAGTTTAATTAAGGATGAATTTGACATTAATTACTAATTTTTGTAATTTGATAATAGAATGAATAAATTGAATTATTTCTCTTAAAACTTTCAAATGCTTAAATTAATATCAACACGTATTAACAAGATAGCAAACCAATTGTTTCAAATTAAGAAATCTGTTAATAATGAGATATCAAACAGTAGCTATTATTGGTGCAAATTAAATTAAGTACTCATCAGAATGTGGCATGCATGACCAATTAATTATTTGGTGTTTACGTTGCTTAAGTTGAAAATTATATTAAGTCATTGTCCTGTTAATGTTGACAGCATTAGATATTTGAAGAAAACAAGTTCATTATGTGAACACGTCTAACATGTTGAACAAGTTCATTAATCAAATATATTATTTGAATTTTCTAGAAGATATAAATTAAGAATTGCTAAAATGTTATTACTTGTTATTCCTTTGAGTCAAAAGACTAAATCTGTTTCACAATCCAGAGATGGTACAAGCTACACATTATTGTGGTAAACCACTGTAACCTGCCATCAAATTCTCAATACTGAATAGTTACAAGCTTGACCATTGCCTTGGCAAAATACCAATGGTGTATGTATACTAAATATGTGTTTGTTTGGCCATTTCAACATCAGTTTCAAACATTCCAAGAAACTATAGGTAACTCAAGAAATTTGATGGATTCACGTTGAACAGAGATTGAACAGTTTTCCAAACACCACTAGTTGTTGAAGGGAAGCTACAAAAATGCTTCACGACTTTTTGTGGGCAGCTCTAAATCAGGTTCAGATTCACTGAGAGGTAAGAAGTACTGATCCACCATATCTAGAGACACCTTTTCCAAGGTTGGAGGATCCCACTGCATACATTTGATTGACAATGGAGTGACAATTTGGATTTCAAGAAGAGATTCATAGCATAAACAGGAAGAAGAAAACCTTTGACAACATTTGTTTGCAAAGGAATCGCTTTAATCAAATCAATTTCAAATCAGAACCATCAAGGTTGGCCTAGCAGAAGGGAGTTGAAATAGTATGCACAATATCTTAAGTTCGAGTACTAATACATATTGGCACAAGTCATAGGGACTTGTGCCCCTTAACCAAGTGGTCCTGACAAGTTTGGATATGAAATAAACTATGATGGGATATGCCCACAATGTGTGAGCTCAAGGTTCCTGACAATGTTCGTTACCACTCTGGTAGTAAACACTTCGTACTAATAACATGGTTACCAAAGAAAAAAATCTGTAGTTCGAAAGCCATTATTATACTTCAAAAAAAAAAAAAGAATTTCAAATCACAAAAACAAAATTGTAATTTGATGATCATCATTAAAATATAACATGGCAATTTGGCAAAAATTATCATTTCAATGAAATGATGCAAAAGTTAAGTACCTTTGGTGTGAAGTCCTTGTCCACCACACGTGCCCTCACTCCCTAAAATGAATTCAAATCAACTTATGTTGAGACAGAATAAGTTTGTTATTGTTTGTAGAGATTGACAATAGTTATACCTCACAGAAGTCCCCAGATATCTGTCCATGTATTGCTTGTAAAGTCATACGGTACTCACGTGACAAGCATTGATCGAGTGTCTGCAATCTACCTTCACGTATCTGCATCAATTAGACAAATTGCTATACTATAAATGTGGTCTCTTATAAGAAAAGAAGAGCACAGAAATTTGGAATTTTTAAGACTTTAGACATGCAAAAGGAACTCACAGATCTCAAGGCAACCTTCAAGCTCAACGGAGCAGCTTCTTTAAGTCTCTTGAGGGTAGAAATGCACCAAGCATCCTTTGTTTCACTTGCTGCATTTTCCTAATGAAAATTTAAGAATAATATGAATAAAAGAAGAGGTAAAGTGTTCACCAAAAATTCAAGCTACAACACACATAATAAAGGACATGCAAGAGATGCCAAAACGTATTTACAAACTGCCATAGATATATAGAGAAGAAAACAGAAAACAGGTATAAATAAACATCCTAACAAATCTTGGCAAGGAAGGGAAAGAGACCTGGGAGGAGCAGAAGAAATTTGCTCCTACAAAAAAAATGGAAATAGATTTTTGATATCTTGTCAAAGCTCTTAACAAGCTTGATGCTGCAAACAAATATTTATTTTTATTTTTGTATGGTTCTCAAATGACATCAGTAATGTGTTAGAGAAAGTTACTATGTAATTATGTGTCATTTGGCTGTGCTTATCTAGTACAGACAGGAACATTAACGATGTTGAGTTAGCTATTGTCATTCTTAATTTTCTCTAATATAGCATATGTACAATTTGAGGCAATTATCCTTGTAGGCATTTGGTAATTAGTTCATACGGGAAGCTCCTGCTTGTCAAATTCAATTTGAAATCACACTAGTTAAAACATCACTCTATCCCATACACGTCATCCTACCAATACTTTTGTCAGAGTCAGTCTCTGATAATTCTCAGTTTCGGGCACAGATGTTAACTGTGCACAACTAGCACTTATATAGTCAATCAGATTACAACTAAGAGCTGTAGCAAAAACATGGCTAACTAACCACCAATAAACAGAAGAGCAGCCTTATGAATCTACTAACAGTGAACCTCAAAACCCTACTATTTGAACTCTAACAAAGAGCAGGAAACAACTGTCTCAATAATTTGTAAGGGCTTCCTTTCCCCCATATCACTCAGATTAGAAGTTAGAACACTCGATGACATGTGCTTTCCTCTTAGGTAAATTTAGGATAAATTGCAATTTATCAACTCGTGAAGAACAATTGAAATTCGTAATAAAGAATTGTGTTGATTAGAAGGCTCTCAAATATAAACAAAGATGTGTATCTCACCAGTGCATCGACAATCTCTTCAACTGTGTCATGACAAAAGCATTTATCTAGAATTTCAATCCTGAAGAAAATGAAAAGTAGAAAAAAGGGTTATCTTACATTGTATGTCAAAATATAACAGACACAAGAAAAATAAATAGAGCATCGCAACAGCTTAGTTTTCATCAGATTGCTTTCTAATCTTCTAGTGTACTTTTCAGTTTCTTTTTTCTCTCCTTTTTTTAAAACAGTTTTGCCCTTCCCTTTTATATAGTAGTTCCTTGACCTTCCCTCTTGCTTTCTCTCCGTCTTTTTTCCCTGAATTATTTCTTCTTTATCCAAAAAATAAATAAATAAAGACTGCTACAAGACAGAATACAAGATAGGTCAGACCTTTGTAGTACACTACTGCCATCTGGATGTACAAGCTCAGCATACTGTTCTAAAGTGGTTTCAATGACAGATGGGTCATCAGTAACCAATTTCCCCAGCTGTTCTTCGATTAACGGAAGCCTCTACGTGAATGACAAGCAATGGTTTTGAATCTTATATAGTCTCAAAAATGTATTAAAATTAAAATAAAACAAGAAAACCGTGTTTAGCAAAACTAAACTGCAATTGATGAATAGTGTGTAGCAAGCCCACAGGTAAGCATCTCTACTCCATTGAGCTTTTCTCCTGTCAGAGCAATGTACTCTCCTGCACTAATAACAATCTATGAAACGAAGAAAGACTAGGTAGGGGAAATTCATCATTCATGATTTCAGTTAATGATTAAGATCTGAACCCTAAAAACATTTTAGTTGAAAATAGGATGATTGGCCTATTTAACAATTTCTTCATCAATCAATTATATACTTGATGTGATAAATAAGGCTGCACAAAAGCACTAGTGTATACCATTTGATATCAGTAAGAGTAAAGATAACAATTAGGAGATAAATGCGGAAAACTGGTCATTAGTGTTTTGACTGACTTATAGTAGATGAAGAATGTAACCATAACCATACCTAAATGACCAGATAAATGTGAAAGGTAAAAAGATGCTGCAGCATCAGGGTGGAATCCAATATGAACTTCAGGGGTAGCAAAAATCTGCAGAATAGAGATAAGTTATAATGGAAGTATGAAACTAAGCATATGCAACCAAATTCTATGCACATATCAGCCAACATGAAGACAAACTTCTAGAAATTATAAATGATCATATATTCACCTGACGTATGCATGATACAAACTACATTGCAAAACATTCTATGTTTGAAGCAGTAGCAAAATACATCATAGTCATTAGCAGTTTTGCACCCAAACAGGAGAATATAACAAAATTGCCAAA
Source organism: Hylodesmum podocarpum (assembly GCA_026586105.1). Classification (NCBI taxonomy): domain Eukaryota; kingdom Viridiplantae; phylum Streptophyta; class Magnoliopsida; order Fabales; family Fabaceae; genus Hylodesmum; species Hylodesmum podocarpum. The sequence goes on along the minus strand of JALJEV010000493.1, from coordinate 364,520 downwards.
ATGAGAACAATACAAGGTTTAGAAAGAGGCTTATCATGCAGATTACATATGTATGAAAGATTATAGATTACCCACAGTTTTGTCTGTCGCAACCCGGAATGTCCCAGGGATTGAAATTCCAGCCCCACCACCCATGGTTATGCCATTCAGAAGAGCCACCTGCATGAAAGTCCATTACTGCATTACATCTGTTTAATGTTAACCAACATGAAAATTAATTTTAAATATCCAACATGCTTGCAGCCATGTGATTAATGGTATATGGCTCCTCTGTAATATACTATCCTATAAAATACATATGCAAAGAAAATTTTGTATCAAATAATTCTGTTGATAAATTATAAAATAGAATCATTGATATTAATCTTGTGTCAGAATATTAAGCTAGATGTTTTTGGCCTGTTGATCATTTAATTTAACCACTATAGCTAAAAAGATGTATAATTAAAACACATGACAGTACTTTTGTATGTAATTATGTATAATTAAAACACATGACAGTATTGTTGCATGTAATTATATGTCACTAAACATGAATACTGAAATGTATTTAAATTTACATACAAGTTGAAGCAAGATAAATGATAGTTACAAGCCAATTTTTGTAAGAAAAAATGATGATAATATAATGACGATGAGAAGAGATAGACAGTATGATATTCTTAAAATTATAGAATTTGGTGTTATCACAATTAAGTAGCATAATAGGATTCTATTATATTTATATTCAGTGTTATTTTACGATGTAAGTCATGTACTTTTTGAAACAGTCCCCCCACCCCGCACCAACCCCCAATTGGGCTGCACTGCATCAGCAATCACAGTGCTATGAATTTTTGTAGGTTTGGGATAATATATTCCATGCAAATAAGATTGTACTCAACTGTTTACGAACATCTGAACTTCAATGGTTTCAAATCAGCACTTGGACAACACATGTATCATAAGTATGAATTATTATTCATAAAAAGACAGCAAATACAAGCACATTACACATATACGGCAAACAAGAGTGCACAAATAATTTATCAGTCTCCAAATACTGTACTCACATGTGGCTTCAAATATGTACCTACTAGGTACATAAAACTATATGCCGTTCTAAAAAATTCTTTACAGGCTTCCATGTTCCCTGCATAAATTGAAAGTTTTTTTTTAAAATAACTGTAAAGAAGCAGAAAATTTAAGTACCTAAAATGCATTAGAAAAATTCACACTTAAAATAGAAGCAAGAAAATTACTAAACCCAATTGCATGGAAAATCTGAAACCTAGGTATGGATGCAACCTACATTTTCTCTTAAGCTTTGTTAGGCAGCAAAAACTTAAATACCAAAAGTCTTGGAAGTTGGATCTTGTTTATCAGAGTGTTTCATTAGATAAGGGAGTGTTTGGGTATTTTAGTATCTAGACCATTAGAAAAGCTTCCGTTTAACTTATTTTGAAGAGATCAAAGAAAAGAAAAGCAATTATTTTCCAAAAAGAATCATTTGCCAAGCCTGAAGATACAAGACCATTACATGACCTCAACTTAATAGCTTTAGCTCTTTATATTTGCATTTAATTTAAGGATTTTGACCATATTCTATCTCAATACCAAAGGATGTTAAACTCATCATATCATATCACATCATCCCCACATTAGTATTGATACTTCACAAGGTCCACTATCTCAGAAAACCCAGGACCACTTTGAAAACAGAGTCACCAAATAAACATACATTTTAGAACCTCAAAACTTAAACAACTGAATAAGATTCAGATTTCACAGAATTTTTCCATCCAAATCTTAATAAAAGAAAATTTTCTTTATATTTTACCTTTTCTTATCAAATGGTAAAGTGTAACAATATCTCCACCAGCTCCAAATGCTCGGCCACTGCCCTTAAGAAAATCGAAAAATACTACATAAGATTCACAACATCAAATATGTGAGCGGACAAGATCACTGTTAGCATTGAATGTACAATATGTAGAAAAAGGCAAACAAATAATTTAGTTGGAATACATTCAGGTCTTTTACATTATCATTCAATCATAGAACTTCATATAATTGAAAATTGTTGATTTTTGAAAATGAAAATCACCTCAAAAGTTATACTAGGGTGATTTCCAATTAGTTAACAGTATAAAAATCTTTAGAATGACATTATATCAATTAAATTCATAGAATATATAGATTACCTTTAACATCACAAAACCAATATCAGGGTTATCTTCCCAACTCCTATAAAGCTTATGGAGTGTAGCCACCTGAGAATCCAAAAGCATGTCACCAATTAGTGTGAAATTGCAACATTATCATATTATAAAATGATGGGTGATTAGGTCCCGTTTGGGAGAACTTACAAAAATAGCTTATTTCAAGAAGCTCTCCTGGACAGCTTAATAAAACAACTTATAACTTGTACAAAAATAATTAAACTCTACTTCCTATTCAATTATAAAGACAACTAACAAATAACTACTAGTATAATGAGCAATAATTCAATAAGTTCTTAATTCAGAGCCAGCCTGGGTAAACTTTTCTATAATGTCTCACAGGAGAAGAAAACAGAAAAGAAAATGGATATAAACTTTTCCATAGGCTAAAATTAGCTTATGCATAAGCTAATTTATAAAAAAATTTCATGTTAGCTTTTCAAAAGCTAATTTTTAACTTATGCATAAGCTCATTTTAAATTATAAAAGAGTTTATTTCATCTTCCTATTTTCTTCTCCTTATAGAGAAGTTTATCCAAATAGACCCTAGATTACTTGCTCATCCAAATAGACACTAGATTACTTGCTCATCCAAATGGCTTATAACTTCAATGATTCAACCATATCTCCTCTTCAATTATAAAAAACAACTTCTATGATATAACCCTTGATTAAACTGTGATCCAAACACAACCTAAAAGCTTAAACACCGAAAGGGTCTGAGGCAAATATTGAAACCACCAAATTGGGCAAAAACATTTAGGGTAACAAAGACACTCAAGTAAACCTCTTTTAATCTTTCACACATGAAATAAATAATAGCAAAAACTATTTTTTGAAGAAATAAAGAGAGAAGAAAACGTAACCATATCAGTGTTGAAAGCGTTGAGAGCAGAGGGTCTATTGAGAATGGCCATTCTGGAACATCCTTTTCCTTCGACCAAAACCTGCAACATTGTTGTCATGTCTCAAAAACACAGATTCAATCAATATTTATATATATAAAAAAAAAAAAACAAAAATTTGTAACATGAGAATGAAGAGAGTGTGTTATCGAGAATACGTGTTGAGAAGAAGAAGAAAGGTTTCGGTATGCATTAAGACTCTGTTTTGAGTGTTTGAGAGAACACAACACTGCCCTTTTGCTTTTCAGCATCATCATTTGCTTTCTGCAACTTCACACACACTCTCACTCTCACTATAAAAATTAGATTTTTCTTTTCTTTTTGAATAATTAATTATAAGATTTAATTAATCATTGTACAAACTAAAAAAAAAAGTATATTTTTTGTCTGAGTAATTAAAAAAATGACTTAGTTAAATCTTGTCAAAATGAATGCAACTTTTTTATTAAATCACTTTTAAATAATATTTAAATACCATCATTATTTCCCCTCAAACTTGATATAAAATTTTAAATAATCATCCAATGTTTTATTAATAGCAAAACTTGCAATATATATATATATATATATATATATATAAAATGTAAATTTATACTTTTGACAGTGTCATATAGTCACAATCCAAACTTTAATTATCATATTGTAAAAAATTTAAAACTTATAATTATTCTGGGTTCATCTGTTCATCTCCCTATCATGGATATAAAACTTGTTGAATATCTTTTTTCTTTAAATTCATTTCAAAGCATATAATTTTTTAATCAGCTAGTCTCTCTGATTTTAATCTTCATGTGATTGCATCAAAGGAATATAGTGCAATTTTTATTCTTCTATTTTTGAAAATTTCAATTTTAATTCATCTCTTTTTTTTAATTCAAATATTTAATATTTTATTTTAAAAATTATCAATTTTAATAATCTCCTTTTTTCATTCTTAATCCCTCAGTATTAAAAAAATTAATTATTTTAATTCTTGTTGTAGATGTCTTCTTTCTAAAGACTACATAAAAGAATTTTTATTGTCACGTATGAATTGATTTTATTTGACTTAGCAATTTGAATTAAAATATAATACTATATCACGTATTAATTAATGTTATTTGATTTAACAATAAATGTTTGACAAATTACAATTTTTTTTAAATGGAAGAATTAAATATTAAATTATAAATAAGGATTTGGACTAAATATTCAAACCAAAAAAGAGAAGGATAAAAATACTAATTTGAAAAATAGAGAAAAGAAAATTTCACCAAAAGTAATAATGTAACATTTTATAGGTTCAAATTACAATAATAACTCTAAAGAACTTTCTAATTAAAGCACAACACTATGCATAGCACTAAAACATACAACAATTCACAATGCCACAACACATGCAGGCTGTATAGAACAACCTTTTTATTTCCTCATTCACACACATGCACAACAACAAAGTCTAGTATTTAATAATTTCACATTAAAGTTCTCAAATTCTTTTAATTTCCCTGAATTTGAATAACTTTGGTTTGTGGTTTCTTCACTTCCTCCTTAGGGATAGTAACAACAAGCACACCATTCTCCATCTTAGCATTAACTTGATCAACCTTAGCATTTTCTGGAAGCCTAAACCTCCTTTGAAACTTGCCATTGAAACGTTCAATGCGATGCCACTTGTTGTTGTTATTGTTCTTGTCATCTTGATCCACATTATTTTTCCTTTCACCACTAATTTGAAGCACTCTTCCTTCATCAACTTCTACCTTGATCTCTTCTTTTGTCAACCCCGGAACATCACTTATGAACACATGAGCATCCTTTGTCTCTTTCCAATCTGTTGGGGTGCTTAGGACAGGACACTTGTTCATCATAGATAGAAAAGGGTCATAGGTTTCATCACCAAGAATTTGATGAATTAGAGACATGCTTAATAATTGTACTCAACACAACAAAGAAAAAAAAATTATTGGGGTATTTGAGTTGATAAGTAGATGAAGGTAAATTTAATTGTTGTTGGAAATTTTTTGGATTTGGTACCTTTATATTAAGGGTGAAAAGTGAAGGTATTCAAGTCTTGAACCTTCTTGTAGTTTCTTATTTATTTATTGATTGATGTTCCACCATCTTCTATTGGTGCATTTTTTTGAAACATTCTCGTTGCTTCTAACAAAATCTTACTCGTTCTAGCCTATGGTTTTGTCCTTTCTAGCTTGTTCTTTCACTTTTGGTGTTAATGTTTTTCTTTTTTTTTTCTTTCATAAACTCATAATGCAAGGTCTAAACCCATTAATATTAGTAATCCATATGAAGCAATAGATATAGCAATAAATTGGGTAGCTTGAGAAAAAAATTTGAGAGGATCAATTCTCTCACTTGTTTTATACAGTACATATTGTTTTTTTTTAATATTTTTAGGGTATTAAATGCATTTAATACTTTTTTTAATAAAATATTAGGAAGATTTGTAACAGAATATAATATTATTTAAATGAAAAATAGTGGGAAGTAAATCACGAATCATGGGTAATAAAAAAATGGTTTGGTCTGAAATTGGCACACCCTATGATCAATGTAAGAGTTTGGGTTAAGCTTGCACATATTGGGCCCCCAAAATAATGAGATGGTATGAGTTAAGGTTCTGAAAGAGAAGGGTCTTTACTATATACACTCCTTTTTTTTATTATTATTAAACTCTCTTCTCATATACACTCTTTTTTCTTTTATTATTAAACTCTCTTTTCATTTGTAAGAAAAATAAATTGGAAACAAAAAAATATAAAGCCGTCAAAGTTTGAATATAAAAAAGTGTAATTCAACCTTAGAAAACAATACCTTTTAATTTTTTAAACAAACTTTAAAAATAAAGTAAATTGAATAACATATTTCACAAAAACAGATATGAAACTAAGTTAATTTTTAAAGTATATTAAAGATAATATAAAAATAATAATTATTCATACATAAATTTAATAAATAATTTTATAAATTTAAAAAGTAAAATTAATCAATAAAAATAAAGACAAAAAAATAGAAAATGTAAATCAAGATAAATACCTAATTTATTTATGAAGGCTAGTAAAAATGATTAAATGGATTGATTTATAAAATTTAATTTTATTGCAAGATTATCCTTAGAATTAAATGGATCAAGAAATAATTATTTTATAACAAATAAATATATATTATTTTGTTGTTAAAACTAACACACCCACAACATTGAAATTGAACTTTAATGGCTCAAAAATCGTCGCCGTCGCCGTCACCGTCACCTCCACGGCGCCGAGCTCCTTCTCGACACGCGGTACTCTCTCTCTCTCACTCTCTCATTGTCATTCCGTTAACGCCGTTAGGGATCTAATTTGACTTTTTGTTTTTGAAACGAACAGCAATACGTGGAGGTGAGTTGCAGAAGCTCCGGCAAGACGCGGCGGTTCGCGGCGGGGACCGATGCGGGGTTCGCGGTGGAGCTGATAAATCGGAAACTGAACGGAACGGTGGCGGCCGAACTGGCGTTTCACATAGAAGCAGTGAAGGAAGGAGAAGTACCAATTGCGTTTGGCCCTAATTCGAATCTTTGTGACTTCGGCCATGGTTGGAAACTCCAAACTGTTACCTTTGCTGATCTTTCTCAAGGCAAGTTAATTTCAACAAAAAAAATCCCTTTTTGTGTTTCATTATAATTCTTCAATGTTATATGTTCATGCTGCAACAAACTTAACATTGTCGTTGAATCACTTGATAAAAAAATTTATACTCACAATTCAATACAATTAAATCCTATTAACAAAGGAAAAAGAAAAACTTAATAATAAATTTTTTCATAAACTAAAATTATCTTATGAGCAAGTTAAAATTCAACCTTTGGAGAAGCTAATATGAGAGAGCTATCATAATTTAGCTTTTGCACAAGTTAATTCCATTTTTTTCTTAGTTTTTAGTAAGGGCTTATGGACCAACTTAGTATATATAAATTTGTCCATTTTTAGTGTTTGAACAAGATGTTCTCTAAGAAGATATTGTGTCTGTGTGTGTTTTCTTCAAACTCAAGAAATTGAAAAAGGAATATATGATTGTTTCTTTGTGTTAGTTAACTTGCTAACAAGTGTGTATGGTGGATTTGTAAAATTGATTTTGAGCTGAAGCTATTCTTGTTTGGATATTTTTGCTCTAGAAGCAAGGCAGTAGTAAAACTCAATATAATTTTTTTTTCCTGATCAAAAAGCTCCCTATAGTTGTTGCTTTAACTCAAAATCAATTCTATACTCTGAATCAATTCTTCAACGTGAGACCAAGTATGTGAATATGAATATGTTTGGCTTTGTGTCGAAACTACCTACCTTGCTTTAAAAAGGACAAAGATTAAGCTACACAGAGTTTCTTTTTTGTTATTAAAGTGGAAAGCTGAACTGATTTTTGTTAGGAAAACAGAAGAATGAAAATAAATAAGCGATTTTTTCATTGAATTTAATAGGAGTTAATCTCTCCTTCAAAGGGTTTCCCCTTTTACAGACAGAGCCACTGCTCTATTCCCACAAAGATTTACTTATTCTGAACCTGCCACTCTACGGCAGAAATAGAATTCTCCTACTTATAGATAAGTTCTTATTAACATCTTTTCCTAAAGATAAAGATAAATGAAAAAAAAGTATAAAGACTAACTAATTCCTATCTGTGCAGAAGATAAAGATAAACAATAATGGATAACTTATTTCTAAGGATAAATAACTTCATCATATTTTTTAGGATTTCCTAGTCTCCTAACAATTTTCCTTAATGCACTGCAAAACCAAACATACTGTCGTGTTAGCTAGTATTCAACATGATTTTGGATAACTCAACGTGAAACCAAACATGCACGAAGTAGGTCCTTTCATGGATCAATTTATATACCGAAATCTTGATGAGATTGTTTATTTCCTTTTTTCTTTTAATGTAAATGTGGTAGAGTATGTTTAACTAAAAATACACTGTAGTTTAATTTCATAAGAACGAGTTCAAAGCTTTTGTATATAAAACAAAGTTTCTAACTTGTTGGAGAAATGTTGATAGCGTCCTACGATGCCAGTATATTGTTTTCTTGAACGGGTACGATTTAAATGATTGCATCATCATTTAAAAATTTCTATTTCATTGTTTGCAGAAGTGGGAAATGGACAATTTCAACGGACGCCAATGCAGACACCAGGACTGGTAAGTTTATTTTCAAACAACAGGGAAGGGAGTATGTGTGGGATATTTTGTATCGACTAGAGATATGGCTGAATTCGTGAATATAAATAGGAATACCCTTCGTCTTACAATTCATTTTTGTAGTCTGGATTGACTTAGATATTTCTAAGAAAATTTAATAGAAGATTTACTTGAATCACATTATTTGAACACTGTTAACCTAGCATCTAATTTTTTTATAGTAATTTTGTTTTCCAAGTTCTGAGCCTGCTTTCCATTTATTGACTTTCTTTCTCCAGGTTCCAGGTGCCCCAGGTCCTGCAAGGAGGGTATCCAATCCAATCAGCTTTATATATCTTGTTAAAATAATGTTGGCTTTTATTTTGATTTTTGTACTTGGTGCAATTTTTACTTTGTTTCTCGACAACCTTCCTGAATTCATATCATTTCTCAAGTCAATAATGTAGTGCATTTTTTTTATTGCTTGAAATGTATATGTGTGCATTAAATAAATGGCTCAATCTGTAGCTAAGGACTAGCATTCGAACTATGGAAGTAGACAATGGCAGAAACTCAACTGTGAGACCATTGTGTTTCTCTTCAACATTTCAACAATTTAATATTTCATGTTTAAAGTGCACCCTAAACCCTAAAACCCTTTAGTTGCAAGTTTTAAGTATTAATTTTGAATTGTTAAGTACTTAAATATTTTTTTCTGGAGGCCCGTTTTAGGGTTGTTAAGTACTTGAAATGTACATATTCATTTTCAATTCCAATTCGGTCTTCTTATTTTTAATTTTGTTAGGTTCTTTCATAATATTCAATCCAAAATTTGAGTGTTTTTATTTATAATTTCGCAATTTTAACATTTGTCTGTGTCCTAAAGGTTAAAAATTTGCTTTTAATTTAATTGTTAAACGTTTATTTATTTGTTAATGGTTAATGTCTCGGTATTGATTATAATAAGACATTTAATTGTTAATGTCCAATTTTACTACATTATAATAAATGTTGAGGCATTAACAGGGAACACAATTTCTCTTATTTTTTTAAGTAAATAAAATTAAAAGTGAAGGAAGGATGATCTAGCACAATATCTATTGTTTGAAGGATAAGTTTCCTATTAAACATAGTAAAAAATAAAAACTAATTTGAATACAATTTTAGGTAGAGATTGAGACTCTGATTTGGTTCTTTTAGGTTAGGGAAAGTCTCCCCTTTATTAATTTGAAGAGCCACAATTATTGATTGAGTAGTTATTCCAAGAAAAGATGAGCACTCAATTGAGGCATGAGGTTGCCAATGTTTTCTCCTCAACAAGCTCTTGGGCCGTTTTGTCCATCTTTTCCCTTGAGAATTCATCTATCTTCAGATCTGCCAAAACCATCAAACACATTATCAAATAAACCCATGACAATCATCTTACTTTCTTTTGTCATTTTCTTTGACCAATATTCAAAATCATAGATCTTGGAAATTTAATAAACTTTTAGGTTGACATAATTAAAAGTTCTAGGAATTACTAGTCTTGAATGAACATATCTTTTTTTTTTAAAAAAAAATAATAAAATTATACTTAGGTCTTGTGTGAATAAATTTCTCTGTAACAACTTACTAGAAAAATAAGATAAAATGAATTGTGTTTTTTTTTTTTGAGGTAAAATCAATTTATACACTTAGGTTTTATAAAAACTCTCATTGACCCTTTTAAAATGTACATATTCAAGATTTGGACTTAAAATTATTGATTAAGTTAAAACGATTCAACACCGATTGATCTGCACATTTATTGATCAAATTATGTAGCTTAATTTTAAGTTATAAAGAAAGCCCAATTTATTTTCTTTTCTTATAAATATTATGAAAAGCTTTGTCTACAAGTGTCATAGTTTATGAGGGAAAAAGTTATACCCTTGACAATATTCCAGTCTCCTTTCTCACATGTAACAGGGAAAGAGTAGATGAGGCCAGCAGGGATACCATAAGATCCATCAGAATACACTCCCATTGATACCCATGTTTCCTGAAGTTTATGTAAATACAACAACAAAAAAAGGTAAACAAGTTAATATAAAATGGTAGTAGAAATTATGTATAAGTAAACAACCACTTGTGAAAAATGAAATTATACTTAGGATAAAAAAAATGACAAACCTTAGGAGTACCTAGAACCCAATCACGTATGTGATCACAAGCAGCACTTGCTGCTGATAGTGCACTAGACAGCTTCCTGGCTTTAATAATGGCAGCCCCACGTTGCTGAACAGTGGTGATAAACTCAGTGTTTAGCCTAGGACAAATCAAAATGAAAATTAGTTTACTAGTGAAAGTAAATTGCATGTGTAAGCTTGGAATATTTAGATATTACTTATTCATAACTTTATGCACATTGTTGTTGATTGAATGGTAACAGATTTAGTTTGTTACTTGGTAACTAATTATGTTCTTGGATATAACCAAAATAACAAAATAACAAAAGCAAACATGATTTTCAAAACATAACAAAGTTCAAAACTAAAAGGAATCAGATTGAGATGGTTTGAAAGTTAGGTACCAGTTATCATCATTAACTAATTCTCTGACAGGCTTTTCTGCACCGTTGGTGGCAACGGTTGCATGGTTGACATCTGGATATTGTGTTGAGGAGTGATTCCCCCAAATGATAACATTTTTCACATCACTCACATGAACGTTCAGCTTCTCAGAGATTTGGCCTAATGCTCTATTGTGATCAAGCCTTGTAAGGCAGGTGATATTTTTCTCAGGGATTGAAGGAGCAAATTCTTTCAAGATGAGAGCATTGGTGTTTGCTGGATTCGCAACCACTAGTACCTGCATTTAACAAGAGCAGTTAGGTTCTACAGGACTAGATAATTCATTATACATTATGACAAATACTATCAAGAAATCAAAAGTATCAAGTTAGCCAATTTTGTCATAAGAAAGTTGTGTAATAACCAGAAACAGTAACAATTATATACTCCCTCCCACCCAAAATGACTACACTTTCAGCTTTTGTATAAAATTTCAAAATGATTGATATTCTCAGTTTTCAATCTAATATTAAATTTTTTTGTCCTAGTTTGGCTACACATTATCATTGAAAGAGTGAGTGCGAAAGATAAAAGTAAAGCATTTATAAAGAGAGCGAAGTTATTTTAGTAAAATTACTTAAAAATAAGTCACATATTTATTGTTGTTTTTAATATGTATGCAAAACCTTATACTGCATACGTTTTAGAACGGAGGTAGTATATCAGAAAAGGATGTTCATCTCATCATTTATGTTAAGTTTCATCAACTGATAACACAAACTAAAGACATAACCTCAGTGTAACATCAAATCCTATATAAATGAATATTAGTTTAGACTTTGAAATAATTCTACTTAAGTTCAGGTTACAATCTTTTTGTTCTTGTGTGTGCTAATGTAAAAAAATACCTATAACTCACAAAGAATATGTGATGAGAAAAGGTAAAAATAAAAATAAAAATGGCGGAATGTAGCTGTTATGTTTTGAATCTTCACCGATTCAAATATGTATTTTAGTGCCAAAAATAAAGATATGATGCGAATGATTTTCAAAATTAAAACACAGTAACTCTAAAGAGGCTGGCAAAGTAGTTTCTATTTCTAACCTTGCAATCTGCTGCAGCATGTTTCTCCAATGCTGAAGCTTGAGCCTTGTAAATTGACACATTTGCAGACATCACATCTTTTCTTTCCATTCCTTCCTTTCGCGGAAATCCACCAACCATCACAGCAATGTTGACATCCTGGCAAGCTTCAGCAACATCCGTAGTAGCAACAACACCTGTTGCATTTATGTGTTCCAACATTATTATGAGATCTCAAAAACAAGAAACAATTATGATGTAACAATTATACTTATGCAGCATTAACTTTAGACTAAAATACACTCTTGATCATAGACCTTATTTCTTTGGTTTCAATTTAGTCTCCTAAATCTAAAAAGTTTCACTTTAATCTCAGACGTCTCTGTTAGACCAAAGTGGTCTTTCTGTCAACTTTTTGCATTAACCATGTTAATTTTGACTTGACATCTATCACTATTTGTCACATGTCAATAAGTTGATTAATTTAATGTAATAAGTTGCATGATCTAACATAAAGGCTTTAAGGAGCAAAGTGAAACTTTTTTATCAAGTCTTAAGAGACCAAACTGAAACTTAAAAATAAGATACAAATGAAAACTGCATTTTAGACTAAATTCTTAAAAACATGCCTCTAAGAAGTGGAAAAGCAGCATCTATCAGTTCCATCTTCACCCCCTTTAAGGCCTCTGCTGCTGGTTCAATGTCAAGCATATGCAGAATCACAGGCTGACTTGGGCCCAGCATTGCCCCTCTTGCAATCATTGGAACAAGTGCATAACCAATTTGCCCTGTTGTTCAATTCAACCAAATCAAAATTAAAAGGTGCATGCCAATGAAGTTAAAAATGTAATGCTGTTATCAAATTTCCATAAAAATTCTTGTGACCATAAATTCTCACTCATATCCAGTGACTTTGAGGTTCAGTACTAGAATAAGACAAAAAAGAAAACAATGCATGCTATGAAATTGAATTTGACATAGAGATGCAAAGAACATTTTTTAAGTTTTTGACAGTGCACATTTTATTAATTTTATTTCCAAAGTTATATGAACCCCAAACATGTTACAGGTGTAATAGAGCATGAAGGAAATTTCACAAGTTTAGCCAATGTTAACTAAGAACTCAATGTACGGATTTCAGGACAATGCTAAGATACAAGGTTTTAAAAAATGATCTGCGACCAAAATTTCACCCACAACATCAAGATATTTTGGATTTGTGATAGCAATTGTAGATACATCAGTCAAATTTGTTCACAATTTCCTACAATATCAAACCTTATTAAGATATGCAAATACAAGATACATTTGAGAAAATTTGAAGTAAGACTAAATTAATCATGCCTGCAGCACCGGTGACCAATACTGTGATTGGTTCCTTCTCTTCTTTGAGAAGACCAAACATGTATCTCACAATCTTCCAAAACAAAACAACACAAAACAAAACAAGAAGAATTTTTTGAAAAACTGCATAGTCTGCAATCTTCCAAGCTAACATTTCCATGATCAATTTCTGTTAATATCCAAGGGACACAATCTACTTCTTATCCTTTTATACATGTAACATAACTTTAAAATTGAAGAATCTATGCACATGTGACATGCCTCTAGAACAAGGAAATCATATACCATAACTAAGTCCACACAATATGCTAATGCAAGAGAATCAGCATTACCTTAGCAAAAAGAAAAGAACATTTCTCAAAGTTAATTTAATCACAAATATACAAAGATGTGGGGACATGAACTACATAGTCAAAATTAGAATATTTATACCTCACATTTTTCTTAGATGGAAAACCAATAATGAATTCAAGCAATAAAGTTACACTCTCATCTGATCACAAGTAACACTATTTGATCTATTTCTTAACTTTTATGTTAATTTCCAATTCGTCTTTAAGATATTTTTTTATTGATTGAAAATGTAAAATTTTTGTACCAATTATGCATATTAAATTCTAAAATTAATAATGTGGATTTACAAAAAAAAAAAATAAAAAATACCAGCAGCACCAGTGACCAGAACTCTAAGAGGGTCTGTGGCCATTATCACTGAGAGAAGATCTAGAAAGAAATATGGAGATAAATGGAGGTTTAAAAGCAGCAGAAAAAAAAAAGTTGGTTCTTTATGTTTATAAATGACAGAAGGTAGTAAAGGAATTAGCAGAGTCAAGAATGATGATAATTCAGCAGCTGAGATAAACCTATTGATTAGACTAATATAAAGAAACAGTTAGAGGAATGTGTCATACATAAGCAAAGAAAAAGTCTCTTTATGCCATGTGTTCTATTTGTATGTTTGAAGTGGTAAAAATGAAATTTGTTGCATAATAGTTTATGTGAATCATCATCTGGTGTTTTCTTTAGGGTTTAACTGCTATTTATTATCACACAAAAATGTATGAATTTTCAAATAATTAGAATAAAATTCAATTATTTTTGAAAAAAAAATATATCTTTCAGTGATTGATTAATAGTTTACAAATTTCTTACGTTGCCATTGTGACTTAATTATTTTTTTCTCTTTTTTACTGAAATAAAAATAAAACACATTTTCTCTTTTTAAGACCAATTTCACATATTCACACAGAAAATGTAAAGATAGTTTGAGATGAAATAATGTAAAAGATTACTATTTTATTTTAATGTTTATATGGATATTCTTATTTTAGTTTCAAAAAGTGTGAGTAAGAATATTTAGTCTCTAGAAGATTATTTTAAATATATTATCTAAAATTATTTTTAGGTTCAAAAATGGTTTTTAAAGTAGTTTGACTTTTTTCTATTTTTAAATTTTATTAAAAATTACTTTTAGTTATAATTTTTTTTTTTACTGTTAATTATCTAACCATATTTTTTTCATTTTTCATACTTATAACATATTTATTTTTCAATATAATATTTTTATTTTAAATTTGTATAAAAACTAATTCACAAGGATTACAAATAGAAAAAAAATAATAAAAATTTCAAAGTCTAAAAAAGAAAAAAGAAAAACGTTGAAAATGGGATGAGATATTTAAACCTTATTTTTATTATACTTTATAAACTGTATTTCGCTATTAGCTTTTGCGACCAAAACGCGCGTTCACCTTCTCCAACCTTCGAGCACCCGCAGCTTCTCCGGCGCCGGCAGAGGAAGCATCACAAAAAGAAAGAGAATCGGTGAGTGATAAAATTATGCTCAATAATCAATATTGAAGGACTACACGTTCATGTTTCATTCCACCATAACACCTACACTTAAACTGTTTGTGAAAACTCTTCTGCTCTTTTCTTGCGAAATTCAATGTTTTAATGTGTCTTTCATTCATGTTAAAAAATAACTGAACTGCACTGAATCAACATTCAACTGAATTGAACCGTATTTTCAGCTCACTCTTCAAAATCTGAACTGCTTCAAAATGAACTGATACATAGAACTGAACTGGTTGTACTTCATGAGATTGGAAAAAAAATTAATTTTTCAAATCGATTGTTATGAGGGAAAAATCATTCTAATATCTATTGTGTGTTGCCCTAATTTTTAAATCCTCAAATTGATGCCACTGAACCGTTGATTCCTTAAAGTGAGTTTTCAAATGCTCGGAGTTCTTTTAGTTCGATTTGTCCATGTGTTATGAGTTCATCAAGCGTATTTTGTTGCTGAATCTATGACAATAAACATGTTTGTTACATGTTTGATCAAATGCCACACAAATATTGTTTCTTGGACTTTTGTTCAGTATTTGATTCATTAAGGTAGTTTGTTCAGTATTTGATTCATCCAGGATTTTCTTTACTTCAAATATGGATGAAACCATGAAGCAGTTCAAAAAACAATTAACAGAACTGGAAGTGGAAGCTGAACATCTTCTTTTAGCAAGACATCAGGTAATTCAAAATTCAAATTGAAGGTGATTACTTCTTTTACAAAGACAGAGAAACAAATAAGAAAATTCATTGAAAGAGTAAAATCTAGCTTCTTTTGCTACATTGAGGATAAGAACTTGGCCTTAACGAGAAAGTATACGGTAAAGTTTATGATTATTATTTGCTTCAGCTGTAACTTTTTGCTTGAGTGGTATGAAGTATGCGTGTTAGAATCCATTGCTTATGAAATTAAGTTGATTTCTATGATATACTTTGTATGAAACTAAGTGGATATGCAATTGTCTCTTTTGATATAAATACAGCTGGTTGAGAATGATATATTGAGAAATGGGAATAGAGAAGCACTTACTGCATTAAGGAAAAGGGCTCGGACAACAAAGAGTAGTATTCCATCTCCTTTTGAATCAATAATGAAGGGAGTTGCAGGGACCAGCTCAAGACCTTTGGTGCAAGAAGTTTGCACCACCTGTGGCAACCATGACTCTTCTGAGAAGACATGGATGATGTTTCCAGGAACTGATTTGTTTGCCAGAATTCCATTTCATGCTGCTCATACTATATTGGAAACAGGTTCTTTTTCAATTCCATTTCATCTTCTGGGGCATAATGCTTGCTTGGCTATTGCTTATTACTTCTCTATTTGGTCAGTGCATTTCTAGAGTGGCAATGTTTGGTAATAAACCCTAATCAAAGCGATTTTACCATCATTGATTCAATGCAATTAGGGAATACTTGTGAGATAAATCTTTTCCCCCTCCTTACATGTTTTGGCATGTTATAGTTGATGAAATTTGAAGGCAGGTTTCATGCATTAGTTTGGAGTCTGGGTTATGAATAATTTTCCTATTTGACGAGAAACGATAAGCAGATGCTGTACCATCATGTGCATTTATAAATCTTAACCGTTTCTCTTTTTGTGTCTGTTAATCTGTTTTAGATATGAATATGCTGATCTTACTATTATGCACTAACTTTTTAGTTTAGAAATTCTGACGTGACAAACTATCGCCATTCCTTTTTTTTATTATTATTATTGATCATTATTATTATTGTGATAGTCCAACTTCAAAGTTTGAACTATAGCTATGAGTGAAGTCCTTTTACTGGAAAACTGATTTCTAATAACAATTGGTTGGTATCTTATTTTTACTGACCATGTAATTAATCACAGATCAAACACAGCTTGACTTCGAGGCAAAGAGGCTACAGAGCACTGTGAAGGAAAAATCTTACATTATATCAGAGGCAGGTGTTCTTGCTGACAAGATTAGTCCTGGAGTGCTCAAATCGCTTGTAACCTTAAATGACAAGCCAAAGTAAGATGCTCAGTGCTTACTATTCAGTGACACACCTTGTGGCAATATTAACTGGTTAAAATTGGCAGTGTTATCTGGAAGAGTCTTTCTTTGACCATTTTGGTAACTTATCTAGTCTTTTGCTGTAATTGTGCATAAATTGCTTTTTGTATTCTTTAACCAAAGCTCATACTATGGCTGCTATATTCAATCCGAGAAATGGAGCAATTGGTACTCGTTTAGTCCATGTTTGACTTAACTTATTTTAAAGAAATACTACCTCCAAAACTATTAGTGTTTTACAAAATTTTCAAGTTTCATTGATGACTTTTGACCACGTATACACACTTTAACAATCACATCTTAACTCACAAACATAATAGATATCAAAAGAGGGTATTTCAAACTAAATATATTAGTTTCTGGGTTGTATTAAGTATTTTTTTTTTCTCTGTGCATAAATTTTACACCTATATTTTTGGAACATAGGTACGACTTACATATCTCTATTACCTCTCAAATTTGGAATAAAAATAAGCAGTTATCTATTCAATAGTAAGTAATTCCAAATATGGGCCTTACATTTTCTCTGAACTTATTGAGCCGAATATCTAGTGGCATCAAACCCAATCTTCACCAACCTTTCAATCAAGTAATTAATTCAGAACCAATGAACAGGATCGATGTTTATGCTCAGGGGCTATGTGTAATTATTGTCTTCGTTCGTGCAAAACTGATAGTTGTAGTGGTAGTTGGAGTGAGGTCTTAAGTTGAGTATGTACCATTCATTTTTTGATATTCGGCAACAATGTCTTCCACTTCTTCATTTTTTTTTTCCACGTTCCCATTTCTCTTGTGGTCCCCTTAGGAGAAAGATCTTTAAATTGAATGGAACTGTAGCATTAGGAAGATACATGTACACATGTTTCAGCAAGAAAGATTTCGTTGGACAGTCTGGAAAGGATTGCAATATAACCAACAGTAATGTGATCTTGCAAAGTGCTTCGGGAAAAAAAAGTAAGAAGTGGTAAAAAGGATAGGAAAAATTAAAGTGTTGGGATAACTCCAACACTTGATGAAAGGACTTGTCACCACCAATGAAGCAATTGAAGTTTTTGTTGTCGACACATATTTTTCCTATTACTTATTTCCAGGTTGAGGTGGTCCTAACATGTATCTTAGGGGTAAAGATACGTAGAAACTAAAGTAGTTTGGTGGTGAGAACGAGGCAATAACCTTACTATTATCAAACTATGTTTTAGGAAACTCAGGGTATCCAAGTGGCTATTAGGACTTGTGTCTGTTCTTAGTACTAGTATTCTCTTGCATTTCTTTTTTAGTTTTCTACAGACATATGAGGCAATACTGTTCAAGACATCATCAAGAACTCTCATTAGAAATTTAAATCTTGGTTTCAACAAATTTCAAAGATTGCAACCAGTCAATTCCATCCTCTAAAACGAACACTTCTTAATTAATCAACCTCTCAAGTCATTTTCTAGTGTTTTAAAGAATGTATCAAAGTAACTTGGTAGAATTTGTTAGTACGCTAGCACTCATATTTTACTTAAGTATGTCTTTAACTAGAACAATGAATTATGCTTCCTAAAACAGTTTTTATTTTTTCCTTTTCTTTTTGGGTACACGAGAAAGCATTTATTCTACATGTGATAAACCACAATAAAAGATTACAAAGTAGAGAGAATCATTGTAGAACTTTCTCTGAAAAAGCAAAACATTCAACTGAATGAGCTTGTTTAATGTTTAATCAATACTTTAGACAGTCCATAACTACGTACGTGGCACATTAAATTTGGTTTAGACAGTAACTTCAACGGTTAAAAAAAAAATAATTTCCTCAAATAAAATTAATATGAAGAGAAAAATTCTATGCATCAACGTTAAAAAAAATAAATTACATCATCAGTTACTCACAAAAGCGTTACGTATAATAAATTTATTGATTTCTACAATAACTGTAAAAAGTCATATAAATCAGGATTTCTAATTAATCATCATGTAAAATTATTTACAATGATATGGTATAAAATAAAACTCTAAGACGTATTAGTAACACTCTCAAACACTCTTTCTAACATATTTTTGTTGTCAATAAAAACTTGTTAAAAATCACAAACTTTAATGTTAAAAGAATATGGTTAGCATTTGTCTTCTTAAAAGTATATGTTAATCATACCTTATTATCTAAATAAAATCAAAAGTTTTTATATCAATTCTTTCAATATTTATTTTCAAAATCAATTCTAACACAAGAACATTTCCAGATTATCACAACATGAAAGCTAGTGATCTGATCTCAACCAAGCTAATACTCTCTTTACTCATAATCATGTGTTTTTGGGTCAACTTTTTTACCCATAACCAAAGAAGTGAAAAATTGGGTCCATCAATAGTAACTGAATTGGGCTGAGTTCATAATGGGCCATATCATAATTTTGTTTAACATTTAATTAATAACTTAGTTGTGATGATTGATAAATGAAGAAGAATAAAACAAATAAAGATGATGTAAAAATTAAATATTTATTTTTTTGATGTAAATCAATCTGGTAGTAGACATTCCGTACATAGGGTCAACGTCTGTGTCAGCCTTTTTGCTTAAGAGAAACAATTTCTCTCTCTTCATTTCATCTTCTGCCACTTTGCTGCTCAATTTTGGACTCTCATGCACTCTCTCTCATCCACAATTCACAATCATGTAACAACCATTTCAAATATATATAAAAATTAAACATTTCATTAATCTATTATGCAAATTATAGTACCTATGATTAGGGTGCCAACGATTCACCTTTTCTATTGTGTAGGTTTAATTTTGATAAGTGGTATGTAATATGTTATTTTTTTTAGTTTAGTTTCACTTATTTAAAAAAATTGGTTTGAAGTTTATTTTTTTAAATATAAATATAAATACTTATAATAAAATAGTATTATCATGTAATGATTAGTGGTTTTAATTTAAATTTTGATAATTTTATGTTTATCATTTTTTTAATATCATGACAAGTTGATTAGATTATTTTTGCAGTGAAATTTCCATTTCTTAATTTATAAAATTCTTTTGAAATTTTTAAGAAATATAGAATTTTGTTATTAAATAATAGGTTTTAATTGATGTAAATATTTTCCTCATTAAATAATAAAAAAATTATTTTATTTTGTTTTTTCTCTTAAATAATTTCATGAAAAAATTAACTACTGAGACATACGGAGATATATAATTGATTAATTGATAGGTTCATAAATAGAATACCTTCCACATCGTACATTGTGGATACGATCAAAACCCTCCTGTACTATTTCTTTTTACTGATTTTACCATTTTACCCTCAACCGTCCTTTTATTTTGAAGAATAAATATAAGTCCGTTATTTAGAAGGTGTGATTAATTAATATCATAAGGTATGAGTTTTAAATAGAGTTTTATATTCGAGTATTCAAATACAGAAAAACATGATTTAGAAGAAAACTTTTATAAAAAATAATTAGTAATATTTTTTAATAAAAATTCAATATCGTTGAATTGTGTAGTTTTTTTTTTTATATATATATATAATTGTTTTGGAATGGCATATTTATTACAAGAAGTATTGAATAATCTCTACCACATGATGAGTACATTCAAGGCAAATATTATCCTTCACACTCAATATCTAAAATTAGGATTCAATTTTTAAAATCTTAAATTAATGAATACAGGTCTCTGATGAACCAATATTAGTCTCTTAATCAAATAATTTAAATATTATTATATATAAACAGAACAGTAACCCCGTATGTGGTTAATTGTCTTAAAAAAAGTTTATTTATTACTGTCATCATGACCAAGAATATACTTATATCATTTTTTTTAATTGCATTTTAAAATTAATATACAAATGAATTATTATCTTTAAAAAATAAGTATAAAAAATAGAAAGATGAAGGATAATGCATGAGACTCATTCTAAGTTTATGTAATATCAAATCTTCTCAATGACTACTGGTAATTGACTCTTAGATTAATATTTTTTTCCAAAATACTCCTAATTATTAATAAATGCATGCTCTATTTGGATTGAATGATATCATTAACAAACATTAATTATTTAGGTGAAAAGTAATCAAGGAAAAAGAGTGAAATGGTTAGCACAAATAATTTTAAGATTGAGCAATTTTGAAACAAATTTAAAATTATAATAAATACCAATTAGGCTTAGTATTTTTTTAAAAAAATTAGTTAAGAAACTAAAATAAGAAAAAAAAATTAAAGGAATACACGAAATTGCGTTATTTATAATTCTTTTTATGATTTCCTACAAATAAATATTTTCACGTTAAGAGCATATATTAATAAGACCCTAAAATTACTAACAAATTTAATATTACTAATTAAACTAACTAATTTTTTAATGGACATGATTCCATCACTAATCGACACTTGGTAATAATTTGACGTATAGTTTTACATTTAATTGGAGGTAATTAATATATTATATTCTTACCATTTTCTCTATTCATTTTTTTTGGATGTATAGTAGTAACATAGGAGTGTTCACTCATTATTTTCCTAAAATCATTTTATTCACGATCATGACGTAGCTTCATGTGTATGTCCTATGCTACTTGCGAAAGAAGAATGACAAGAAAAAAAAGTGTAAAAAGGAAGTGACACACTCACACATAAAATATAAAGAATGGAAAAATAATTGTTGTGTAACATGTTTGGTTTAAGAATTGATGATGGAGTTGAAATGATGAATGTTCCTGCAAGTTGTAGTACATTAATTGTCACATCTCTGAAAATGTTTGGCATTTAGCATTGTTGCCCCAACTTGTCTCACACTTTCATCTGCCACAAAGTTTTCATCCAAGTAAGTTAAGGTTTCCATATCCTTGTAGGGCACGTTCAGCACAGCTTCAGAATCAACATATATATGGTATGTATAAAAAATATAGTTCTCTAAATTAATCTTATTACTTTATACTTTTATTAGTAAATTATATTTTTTATATAATATGCTAATTATATTAAGTTCTTAATATCTTCTGAGATAATTTGAAGAAATTAATGTTGCTGTCATAACAATAAAATGTTAATATCAAATGTTTATTTTTATTAACAATTTATTTATTATTGAGAAAAAAAAAATCATTACGAATAACCTTAATTTTTAAGGTGACTAGTGTGTATATTTAACTATGCATTTAACTATATATGTAATAGATAAAAATAAGATGAATGTAAAATTAATAATTATAATTTGTTGATAAAAATAATTTCGACTCAAACATACTTTTGTAATGATAATCTAATTATATGCTTAATTTTATCATGTTTCAGATTTAATTACTCCCAACAAGGAAACTTGTCCTAGTATTTTTTTTATTTTGAAGTTCTACAAATTTATTTTTTTCTTAAAATTTTTTCCCACTGCCTTAGCATTTATTTCTACAACTATATTTTTTTTTCTTTCCATTATTTCACTCATTCCACTTTACTGGATGGAGTTGAAAGATATTTCATGGTGTGGGTCTTTGAAAGGAAAACAACATAATATGAGCACTCTCAATTTTATTGAAATGAGCAAAATAAATTTAATTCTATATATATTTCTATTTTCATTAGAAACATTTATGTCATTTTGTACACAATTTTTTCATTCCATTTTCTTTCATACCAAACAATCTAAAAATCATATCATTTTCTTCTCTTAATTTCCTTCATATTTTCCTTTTTCATTCCACTTAATTAAATCAAACATACCCTTAAGAAGTAGGTTGGAGATCCTAAAAAAAAAAGGTATACATACATTTTTTTATATATAAAAAAAAAAAACACTCCATTTAGAAACCTACCTCCCAATAGTCCTAACCCTAACTCAATAAAAGAGTTAGGCAAACAAAATTGATAAGGTGAGGCATACTTTTCCCTAACATGAACATGATTACTGATTACCAGACTTTATGTGAAGCTGTTACTTTCTTACTGTACAGTAATGCTGTGAATTAGGAAGTTCAATGGCAGGACTGAACAAGTACTTGCACACATTTTCTTAGGCATCATTTTCCGTCTTCTCAAAGTGATCAAACATTATTGTAAGATCATAATGTGATTCGCCCCACGGAAGGTTCCTTATATAACTAGTTTCCACATAAGCTTCTCAGATTACCATTCTTTTAACTTTCCCACAACCATTTTCACCTTCTAATTTCTTAACCTCCCTTACCAACAATTTTTCTACCCTCTAACAATAATTTGGTGAACCAACACACAATAAAATTGAGGGAATGCTAGCAACACAACACTCTTATATGTCCTTTTTAATTGGTTAAAATTTATTAAAAATTACAAAATTTCAAGAGTAAAACATTGAATATGATGTGAGATTCATCAAATTTTAACATTTTTAATAAATTTTAACTAATAACAATTAATATATAACTTTATTCCTTAAATGTATGGTCTTAGGTGGATCACTAGTCCATGCTATAAAAAAAAAGTATTTGTTGAGAGAAATTAGCTCTTAAATGGATTTTCGTTCCCGAAGGATTATCTTTGGTTAAGACCAAAGAATATTCCAATTCAATAATTAAAAAAAAATAATTTGATGGACATTAATTTTTTTTCGTGAAATTAATTAATACTATTAGCTTAATGTTCCCACCTGAACAAAACAAATGAGAAAGCACTTAATTGGGTTAGCATGGATTTGTTCACCATATAAAATGTGAAGATGAAGGAAATACACGGAATAATTGCTTTTACAAGGCAAGTAATTTGCAACTTCATGGGAAATTAACATTGACGTAAGATACATTGCATGGGAAATTATCAAATTAAGTCTAGGGGAACCCTACTTACTTGGCCTTTTCCTTTTCTTTTAACTTTTTCTTTGTTGTCGTCTCATTTGATTTGGCATTTTAGTTTCCGAAATTAGGTCAATTATGCTTTGGAATAGTACTTATTGGTGCATGAGGTTTGCCCTATGTCATGTTATATAGCTTGTTAATTACAATATGTGTTAATTCCAAAGGACCAAAAAATAGGATCATATATATAGTTTACAAACTACGGATACGGATAAAGAATAGATAGATAGCTACGTATTAAACCAAGTGGGGGAAACTACATGGATATTTGTCATACTTTTATAATTATTTCAACCATGGTTGGTTGAGTTATTTAGTAAATTCCTATAGTACTGCACTCAATTGAAATATGTAATGTATTATTTTATTTTTCTATAAATTCACGTGAGTGAATAACTGAGTTCACTTTTTTTCTTTCTTTATAACTTCAAAACAATTTTGCAACAAATAGCGTATAAACATTTAAATCTACAAAGCTACGACACACACATGTAATATTGTAGAGTTGTGTACGATATTTATATTAAAATTCTTAATTTTTATTAGATAAAAACTATATCAATAGGCAGTTGGTATAAGATACTTTCAAAAAATATATAATAAATCAGAAGTTGAGTCTTGAAATACACTCAACATACTATACAAGTTTGTAAAATAATTAAATGCATTAATATAAGTATGTTGAATGAATGGTAAAAAGGAAATTGCACCAAGTCTATCCATGGTCTCATGTATTCCGCTAGGCCACGTGATAATTTATGAAATTCCAGCTGAAAATCGGTTCGCATGGTGTTTTTTGGGCCATAGAAGGTCCCAACGTTGGACCCTTAGAGTAGTCTTGAATTGACACTCTTTACTTCTGATCTTAATGTGGACGCATGATCACCACAAAATGCAAAACCACGACCACAACCTCCTGTGCTCCATTTAATGACTACTACATTGTTTTGACACATTCAACATCTATCTTTTAATTTCTCCCTTTACACACAAAAAATATTTTTTAGATAATATAATACTGAAAAAATCAGACAACTAATTATAAAGAAACATGTAAATATTTATATATTTATATATATAATATGAGTGAATTCACTGATTGATTATATATTGCAGTTGATTGCGAAAAAAAGATGCTCAAACACAAAAACTCTCCCTCGTATTTAAATTTTCTCAATCAATTTCATTTCCTTTTTAGATAATAAGTGAGCATGCCTGGTTCCCCATTCAGCCTTCAAAAATGGCCTAGATAGCCTCCAACTAATGACCAAAACAGTCCACTTGAAATGAAGATAAGGGATAACAAAGGTTTTTTTTTTCCCAAAAAGTTTAGGCCAGTAAGATATGGAGGATTCATCATGGTCAATGCAGATGATCCAATGGTTCAAAGAATATTCACATAAATACTTAAAAAAGTTATTGGCATGTAAAGAGTTACAAAGTAAACTAATGGCTGAGAAGAGTGTTGTTAAAAGGAATAGATCCTGCAACTTCAAATTTTCTTGCTAATTAACTATTATATAAGCTAATGATTAAAAAGAATTATTATATTACTAATCTACCAACAAAATCTTCACATCAACAATGTAAAAGGGTATGATTTTGTTCCTTATCAAGCAACTAACCGGTGTTGGCAGAGGTAGCTAGGTTATGGTGAGTGAGTGAAAGTGAGAGAATAATATTTCCAATATTGACATGATACCATTTTGTTTGTTGCTGGAGTTAAAGATAGCTTGATCTGCATCACCTTGTATAGCTAGCTCATTGTCAACTGAATAGTACTGAAGATACGACCTTTGTTTTTGTACAGAAATCAAGTGCACACATAATTACTGTTCTGTATATAGTAGAAACGTAACCCTCTTCAAAGTAAACGGTAAGTCAACCAACAACCAAAGACATTGTGCTCTTAATTCTTATGACTTTTGTCATTGGAGTTTGTGCATAAATGTGAACAACTTAAAACTTCGATCATACGATTAATATATATAATCAGAATTGTATAATTAAAATTTAAACTATTTATATTCAGTTGAAGTTAAGATTATTTTGGAGATGATTAACCTTTGTAAACTATAACGGTTTTTCAGTCAGTACGTGCATTATATCAGATGAATATTTATTTTGTATAATTAAAGTTTAAAATGTATAGATATTTTTAATATTTTTAATATATGTTTTAGATTTACAATCAACCATTTAAATTTTGATATAATTTTAAGTTTAACTACTACAATTTTTTTAAAAAAATTATTAAAGATAAAAATGAAAGACTAGATATTGACAGAGATATAAGATTAAGAAAATCTGGTATACAAATAAATATAAAAAAAGAAATTAAGGTAATTTGAGATGATGGAGGAAAAAAAATTATCGGTATAATTGCATGTGGGTGTAATGTTTGAAATTCAACTCCAAAGAAGAAAAAAGAGAGAATATTAAAAATGTGTGATTGAAAGAGTAAAAAGTGAGAGTCTTATTCTTCTTCTTCTTATTATTATTGTTATTATTATTATTATTATTATTATTATTATTTAATTTTTTTAAGTTGTGTGTTCTAATTTAGAATGAGTAAAATAATTACTTTTTTTTATTATTTTTCCTTCAATTATTCAGTAAAAAGTTCATAGTTATAGAATTTGAATCACGTACGTTGTAACACATTTGAATTTGTGAAAATGAAGTTTCTTAAATATAATTGTATTGGTTTATACTTTTCAGTATGCTAATTAAAAGGGCAATTAATTAAAAGTTTGGTTTGAAAGTCCTTATTGACTGATTTTGCAAACAAGTCGGTTGTTTTAATGGTGATTTTGAAAATGCAGCAGTTCTTGCAGTAATATTGTAAGATAAAGAAAGGCTTTTATGTTTCGCAGTATAGTCTATAAAGCTGTTCATATTTAAGAAGTCAAGTAAGACCTGAATTATTCACTGACACCTTTACCTTTTTTTGTTTTTACTCTGCTTAAAATTCTTTGCTGGAACTTGAACTGAATTTAATAATGCTTAATTAATAATAACTCAAATTATGATTTGTTAATTTTTCTTAATTAGTACATTAATTATATTGTTTCAAACTTTTTTAGTTTAATTAGAGCATGTTTAATTTGTTGTTTAACTTAAATTAATTTCCATTTAAAATATTTTCGTATTTGATATATTTTTTTCTTGTTGAGTTTAACCTGATTTTTTTTATTCAAATTGAGGTTCAACTTAAAATTATTCTTTATGAATATATATATATATATATATATATATATATGTGCAAAACTCTTAATATAAATTAAGTTACATTAAATATATTTGTAATTAAATTTAAGTTTATAAAGGTTAGATTAAAACACGAATTTAATAGTTGATATTTTTTTTCAAAAATTAACTATAAAATTGATTGTGATTTTTCTTATCAAATCATCATCTTCAATGAGTCTCTAACTTCAATTATATATATATTTTTGTTCATTTTATTGAAGGGTGACCCTTCAGCTAAAATTAAATGGAACTACTTTAGAAATTGATTGATTAATGAAACAAAACGATTAAGATAATGATGAATAAAGTTTGTTAAGAGTGCAGAAGAATCACATGGGTTTGAAGCTTTAATGTAAAAACAGCATGCATTTACACAGAAATAATGAAACAGATGCAGTTGCACTTGTTATAAAGAGTCCCTTTCAAATGTTCAAAAACTATGTGCGTTTGGAAAAAGCAAGAAAGCGAAAATTCAATTAAGCAATGGCATAAAATCCACCTATCAATATATGAATTAATCATGACGATCGATCATCTCTGACTTGGGCACCACTCATCAAACGGACCAAACTCAAATCAGATCGTGGGTCCTCAAATTTAATGTCACACTCTTTAGATTATTGAACACTTTCTCACTCCTCTTGTGTTTTTTTTCTTTTTTTCTTTTTTTTCTAATCTATCTATCAATATAGCTTCTCATTTTGTTGAGTTCAGAATTGGGTTAAAGAGCTTTTTGTTTTATTAGTTTGTCTACTTCTCACGTTGCTAATTTATTACTGCTCCTACCCATCACCGATGCTGCTTCTTCTTCTAACTTATTTGGTACAAAACCAGGGTAATTAATTCCACCTCAAGCAAAATATCTTCACTTTCATTTTATGTCCCTACGTGCATGTATGCTCCTTTCAACCAAAACTCATCCCTGCATGACAATTTATTATTATAATATTCATCAAATCAAACTAATATATATAAATAAGATTATCTAATTTAACAACATGATTGATTCAATTTTGATATATATATATATATATATATATATATATATATATATATTCATTTATCAATTATTTTTTATTAAATTATTTAATTCATTTTTATTTCGTATAAGGTATATTTCCAGTTGAATATAACTTTATTTTACATATAACTATGACATACCACTTTAAATATAACTTTATTTCGTATATAATTATGACATTCAACCAGTTAAGTCATTTATTTTCTTTTTATATTATATATATATATATATATATATATATATATATATATATTTTTTCTTCACGTTATTTACATATTATATTTATCTAATATATACCCTGGTGTTGTTTTTATTTCATTTAGAATTAAAAATAGGCGTAATTAAATCTGTTTCATTTAGATTAGAGTAATTTTTTTTTATATTCAGTATAGATTTTAAGATAGAAGTAAGATAAAATTCAATAAGTTTATTGTATATAAATATTTTTACGATTAAACAACTTGATAAAATATGTTATATGTAAATTATCATTATTTAAATTATAAAATGAAAGAAATATACATTTTAAAAGAAATATACCAATCTTTTTCGAGTAAATAATGTTAATTTTTTATTGGATTAATTTTATAATATTAAAATGATAAACCTCTTAATTTATGTAAAGATGTTTTATTAGATTATTGATTGAAAGTGTGAAAATAAGAAATGTGATGGGATGAAATGGTAATTTGGTGTGAAAGTTGTAAGATATATCCGAGTACAGATCACCCACCAATTACCCACTGACTGCAGAAGCCGCCTCATAAACTGAGTTTCCCTCAAACTCTCACACACACACACACACTCATTCACTCACTCACAGTCACACAACACACACTCTCACTCACCAATAGAGAAAGAGAGAGAGAGAGAATTAAGGAACCATAGTAACTTTTATTAGTTGAGAGAGAGAAAAAACAATGGAGATACAAGCTAGGGGACAAAAGGGTTCAGCTTTTTGAGGGTGAAAGTGAGATCTTTTAAGCGCACATCCATTTAGCAATACCCAAAGTCTTAAACCACATAGCTTGAGAGAAAAAAAATAAACCCACACACAACACATCACAAAAGAGAAAAAAAAAAAAAAAAAAAAAAAGACTTAATGTGCACGCCATTGTGGTGAGAAAGAAAGAAGAAAGAAAATGGAAAGCCATGACTAACATCACAATTCACAACTCAACTTCTCCAAATTAGGGCTTTTCTTCTACTCCTTCCTTCACTTGAGTATCTCAAAACTCCCACCTCAAAGGTAACAAAACATACTTCTCAATAAACCCTTCCTTAAAAAATACAAAACCCATGTTTCTTTTTTTTCCTTGTTCTCTTTGTTACTCACTTGTTACTTATGTTTCTTTTTTAAAAAAAAAATATTTTTATAGATAGACATGTTGGACTACGAATGGGGGAACCCGTCCACGATAATGCTCACCGGAAATGAGGACACCACCGCCGCTGGCTCCGACCAAACCCACCGTCAAATCTTTGACCACTACGCTTCTCACACCCTCATCCCCGACCACTTCCTCCACGCGCCATCTCACTCCACCGCAAGCACCGCCGCTGCCGCAGTAACTACCGTTGATTTCACCCATCACCACCACTTCAACCCACAACCTCACCACCACGTGAACCACCACTTCTTTGACCCACGCGCCTTCCATGGCGCGTCCCCCACCTCCTACACTCCACCTCCTTCCATGCTCTCCCTTGACCCCCTGCCTCACGTCAACGGGCCTGGACCTGGGCCGGGACTTCTCCTTGTACCTAAGTCTGAGGACATTAACCGGCCCATGGACTTTGTCGGTTCACGAATTGGACTCAACCTCGGAGGAAGAACTTATTTTTCTTCCTCCGAAGATGATTTCGTGAACCGACTTTACCGCCGATCCAGGCCGGTAGAGTCTGGCACGGCGGTAAATTCGAATTCACCACGATGTCAGGCCGAAGGATGCAATGCTGATCTGTCACAGGCCAAGCACTACCACCGTCGCCACAAGGTGTGCGAATTTCACTCAAAAGCCGCCACCGTCATCGCCGCCGGGTTGACTCAGCGATTCTGCCAGCAATGCAGCAGGTTGTGGTTGTTCTTCTCACCGTCGGAAAATTGCATCAATCATTGAGTTCAGCTCCTTCAGGGGCACTTTCGTCTTTTCTCACACCTACCTTTGCTTCTTGCAGTAGCGCAATTTTATTTCACTTTGAACACATAAAAACACAAACGGCTTAAATTTAGTTTAAATTAAATGTTCATTAAATTGATAAGCTTTTGAAATGACTCAAACATCCTTCGTTTTGATGTCTATTTTCAATTTTTCATCTGAATTATGAATGCAAACATGTTCCCATTTTTATTTTAATACACTTTGAAATTTATGGAGAAGAATCATAATATTGGGTTCTCACTTGTGATTTTATGAACTCAATTGAAGTATTTTAGTTAATAATAAAATGTGTTTGAAAAATATATATTATTGGTGTGATGGGGTTGGAAAAGACGAAAGTAGCCTTAGGTGAGTGTTGATAATGATTGAGTTTGCCGTACATGGGGAAATCCCGAGGGCATTTGCGTCCCTAACATTGTTTCTTGTTTGCTCTTACTCTACTTTCAGTTTTGCAACCTACGTACTGCATCGTTTTGCTCTTTTTAGTTAGTACCATTAAAAACAGCTGCATATTGCATCAACAAAGTATATATCTTATTATTAACATTATTTTTTATATTTTTTTTGAGGTACTTGTTCAGTTAATTATTATTGTTGTTTGATTTTGACGTGCAGGTTTCACCTTCTTTCTGAGTTTGATAACGGAAAACGTAGCTGCAGGAAGAGATTGGCAGATCATAATCGCCGCAGAAGAAAAACTCAGCAGCCAACTCAAGAAATTCAGAAATCTCAACCCTCTTTGGATAACGTTACAAGTACGTACTACCTTTTCTCTTATATTCTCTCATCTTCTTCTTTAATTATTCTCACTGTATACATAAAAAAAAATTGTTATTTTTTGTTATCATGTCTGCTTAAGTAAACATTAGTTAAGTCCCAAATCATATTTAACTTTAATTATCTTGTTATTATCCAAAAATCAAATTTTTATTTCTTTTTTACATTCCAAATACTCATGACTTTGTGCAAAGTATATACTTAAAACTCTTATATACCACAAACCCAATTTTAATTAATAACTTAAAAGTTTGGACAAAGAGTTATTAATATGATAACAAACATTTGGTTAGTCGAAGATGGTGTGTGAATTTTTATGATATATATATTTTTTTTCATGGAGGAATGGAGGTTTTTTATTTGGAAAAATTTTGTATTTTCTTGGTAGGATCTCCACCGGATTCTGGAGCTCAGTCATCGTCGTCGGTGACGGTGGCGGTGTCGCCGCCAGATTATTTCCGGCAGAGGCCATATCAGAGTGCAAACAACCCTTCAACAACTTCAAGTTCATCATTGTTTTTCTCAAGTGGGTAGTAATGCATGTTGGAGCAGTTTTAATTTGCATGGCTAATTAATATTTGCAAGGAATATATTAACGGAGGAGCGTCGTCAACAATAATATATACTAGTGAACTACTACTACTACTACTTCTTCCACTTGTAACTTTTCTTCTCCCAATTTTAATTTCCAACCTTTAATTAATCTTGTGTTATTAATTTGTATGAATTCTGATTTAAATCATCTATGTTAATTAATTATCACCCTTAATTTTCCTACAAGTGTTGTTGTTGTATATTTAATATTTAATATTTAATATTTAATATTTAATTTGTAGTAGAGTTAGATAATTATTGGGCCTTTGGGTTCACTATAGTAGCTATTAGTACTAGTTGACCATATAGCAAATGGAATTCTGTTGAGTGCCCCCTACTACTTTATGATCTGTTCAGCTTTTTTCACTGCTGTAAAATTTAGTTGTGGTAAACCGTAGAAGGGGAAAATTGGACCCCTCTATTTGGATTTTCCCGGAAATAGAACCTGTTTGGTTCTGAGGAAATTGTGGCAGCTGAGCACGGGTGTTCAGGGTCTATACACATTCATTTTGGAGCATTGAATTATTTTCCTTTTGTCTGGCTCTGGAATTTTTCCGGAAAAATGAAGGGATCATGTGAATTATGAATATGTATATAAAAAACTATATGATAATAATAAATGTAAAATAAAAAAATAAATAGAGTATGAAGCTTAGTTTATAGCTATTAACATTTATTGGAATCCCTAGCCGTCAAGCTGTCTCCTCTATGGAAGCTATATAGCTGTACTAAACCCAGTTAATGTTTCCAATATCAACCTGCAGATGCCCTTTTATTTCTCTGGATCTCACTCTCTCACACACAATCTCATCATACATGTGTGCCTATTCCTTGCTAAGTGCCTACTTGTTGGGTCTACCTAAATACCAAAACCAATATAGAGGCAACATATATATCCTAATTAATCTTTCAATTCATTTTAGCTTTTGATTAATTGCATGCGAAGATAATATAACAGAAAAATATGTAATAAATAACTAGAACACAGATAACCACTAGACAATTAATTATAAATGGTTAAGAGAGAGAAATATATGTATATGTTATGTGAGTGAGTTAACTGATTGACTGCGTATTACAGTTAGTGTATTACAGTTAGTTAGTTACGAAGTAAAATTAAATATAATAATACGTGTTTAATATATATGATGTGAAGATTAATTGAAAGCATAATAATATAATAATGTGAAGAAATGTTAATGTATAGATTGTATTAATAAAATGTGAAAAATAATGAAGATGATGGTTACAATAAAGCATGTAATAATTTCATGTGTGTGGTGTGGGGAAGTGTTTGGTGGCAAGATGGTCACACTCGTGACTATGAGTGGCAGATGGAGGTGTGCCTAAAGATATGCAACGCGTTTGAGGTCACCCACCCATGTGGTGCATGTTTTTAATGGATAGTGCAAACAATAAAAACTTGGAAGGGACACGTAGCTATAACAAGCTCAGAAGTTACATCAAATTATCATTAATAGGGCCCTGCCATTTCAAGTTTTTTGAGAGAGAATTTCTTCATGGGTATCAAGTTTTAGTACTCTGATCAAATTAGGCAATGTGTGAGAGCACCTAGACAGCTTTTGTCGCAATTATAGCCAACAAATTATGCTCTTTTCACTCATCACTTAGGGTAAAAATATCTACCATATTAATGACCTAAATCACTAGCTAATTTTAAAGTGTTACATCTAATTATGGTATTTGATGACAAAGGTTAACTTAATTAGCTATATCATTGACACAAATTCAGTTTAGTGCTGCGTGGCCAAAATAATTCTAGTGCGCTTAGTGTACTTTGTTTTAGCTAGAGCTTCCCCATACCACAAAAAATTTATCTATTTTGTTGAAATTGCATTGATTCTTTTCTTTCAAAAAATACTTTTATGCGTTTATCTTTTTCTCTAGTTTGAATTATTGCTGCCTTTTCTTGTTGTTAAAGGGAAGTAATTAGCACCATCAGTGAGAAATAATTAAAACTACTTACACTAGTGGCCTATCCAAACTTTATATGTGATTCTCAGTGTGTTTGAAACATTTATGTTTGTGCCCCGTGGCTTAATTGTACCTAAAATAGAAAACCAACTTTACTTGGTTTCATCTTCTGCTAATTCTCTTTTTAAGTTGCTCCAAAAAAAAGTTTCTAAGTATAGATACTTACAAATTTAAGAAATGGATCGAAGGGATCATTGTATAATGTCAACAAATCTGGAATAATATATATCCACTCAAATAAAATAAAAAAAAAGGATAATACTAAATTGCTTGCACAATCATAAAGCTTTATTTATTTTAAATATCTATTTAATAAAATTAATTTGACTTCAGTCTTCTACTAGAAGGTAATAATACATAAACTTAAAAACTTTTAAGCCTTAAAATGAATGAAATTTGCGTACTAAAATTTCACAGACCATGATAAATAATCACTGGTATCATTTTGTAGTCTAAACAAACTAGAATCAGGGGTATCATACACTAGATACATAATTAATTAAACTATATCAAGTTTTTTTTTTTTTTTGATAGATTAAATATATCATGTTAGGTAAGGATAATAATTAACCAAGCTCGCCCTTTAAGTTTTTTATGTACCTTTTATACACTTGAACTTGAAATCTTTCTAATTAATATAGTATCGTCTCTTGCCAACTAATCTACCTGCTCGATAGTATATACTCATTAATTAAATCTGACACTAAATAGGATCCTTCTCAAAAGTTAAACAAAATAAAAAATAACTAACATACTTTGAAATAATTAAATCTCAATGGATATATTCGAATTCATAGTTGTTTTTGTTAGGTTCATAATTTCTCATCGGGTAAAACTATTGATATTCGAATTCTCATTGCGTGAAATCAAAGTAAAATTATTATGACCCATAAGTTTTTAATTATTTTATACAATTACATGTTAAAATCTCAAAATTGAGATCATTTAGTGAGCTAAAACAATTTCATATCAACTGATCTACACACTCGACATTAAAGGCTAAAACAACGTTCAAAAGAGAGTAGCTATTTAAATAAACCGATTTCCCCATGCACACGTTGCAATAACGAGGTTCATACGTTTCCTAACAAGAGACGTTGCATGCATGATTTTGAAATTTTTTGTTTTCAAATGGATGTTAACTATTCATGCACAAACATTATTGTTTACATAAGATATTAATTCTTTGATATTTTTTCGTACCAAACGATGTAATGGTTTCGTAAGCTCAAGTCTTAAGCCCCTTTTTATCATATATGCCTTGTTGTTTCCTTTGTTGTTATTCATGAAAGCTATTCGCACTGAAGTGGATGGCTTTAATTTCTTTGTTTTGAGATATCATCACACGAAGTACCCACACCACAAATTTTGAGAACCCTCTTTCCCATGAACCTTCCAAAAAATTTGTGTTGGGTCCCACTTTCATTGGATCTCTTAATTTGCTTTACAATTGCTTCAACTCTTTGCTATTCCACTTTACAAGAATGAAAGCACGTTGTTTTTTTGTTACTTGTTAAGCTAGTTGATTAAGGTTTTTGTTACGTGGATAATTCTAATTAATTTATTTATTGAATGAAAAAAATTGTAAAATATTTTATAATTTTATTTAAATAACATTATTTTAGATCTTAATTACCGTTAGAATGGACCATGTTCATTAAAAAGAAAAAAAAATGACATGTCAACATCAAGTGTCCCTCTACCTTGCTTGTGCTTAAGACTTGGTGTCATGACAAAAGTTTAAAGCAGTAATCAAACTCGACAATAAAATTTTCATTGGTCATGGGAATGCATTTTGTCCACGAAGCTTCGTACGAAATTTGGTTAATGTTGTATTAATCTAAACGTCCAAAACTTAGGAACAATATTTTTTTTACACTATTTGACAATCACTGAAAATAGTAATAAGCTGTTATCGAGTCAATTTATGCTATCAATTCTTCTTTCATTTTCGTCAAATTAAGCAATTTCAACCCTTTTCTCCTGTTTAACGAATTCCCCCACATTGTTTAAATGTTTAAGGGTTTAACTAAGATAATTATTGTAGATTATAAATACCTAATTCATCAAAATATTGCAATTAAAATTAGTTATTTTAAATTAAAAATGTCATGAATTTAAATTTTATTATCCATAACATTAAATGGTTTACGTAGAAATTTATATTGATCACTTTCTTAATAAATGAGTGAATGTATTATTAATATGCTTCACGAAAAATCAAAGCTAGAGAAGGAAATTAACAATTAATATATTTAAAATCACATTGATAAAGGTGCAAGATTTAGTGTGCGACACTCGAAATATATATATTGTTTTCCAAAGGAAAATACACGTAGAAAAAAACAAAAACAAAATGTAAGTTGCACGTTATATCTAGGTTTAAGGCATGTTAGATAATACATTCGACAAATTCAAAAAAAAAAAAAAAAAAAACTTTGATAGCTACGTGTTATTATGAGTATACAAATTAACTGTTAATTGGACCACTAATGATGTTGATTATACGAGCCTTTTGCGTAAAGAAGTAAAACCTCTAGATTTTAGCTAGAGTGAGAAATTAACAAAATGACTGTCTTCAAAAAGATTGCTACCATAGATCAAGCTTTCATATATACTGTTAACAAAAACAAACAAAGTTGAGTCAATTTATGCACCAAACATGTGTATTGATATGATGAATCAATCTACTATACTACCAAATAAAGAGTGTGAAGAATCTACTATAATTTCTTATTTCAATCATCATTAAAATCCTCTGATTAAGTTCCAAGTTTACTTTATTTAGAAAAAACTCAGGCCAAGTGTTTTTTTTTTTTGTCGCATAGACCAAATCTTTTCTTTTATAAAAAATCTACAAATTTATTTTTGTTCAAGGCATCATCAATCAAATTGTAGGTACTCATATAATTAGGGTTATTAATTAATGAAACATGTTTTGTTAGTGCCTATTCAATTTATTAGTTTTCATTTTTTAAAAAAATGCCTTGATATGGGAGAACTATTTAGCGGTTTAAAATAAAAACCACTCAAAAAGTTCAAATTTTTATAAGGGAATTTATAATTATTTTGTTACACTAAGATTTTGTATACATTAAACAATAATTAAATATAATTTTTATTTTATAAGAGGTTCTAACATGGATCTCTAATAACCTAAATAAAAAAATTAATTAACTTAGAAATTAATCTTAATAAATTAGTCATTAATTCGTGACTGGACGATATTATAGTTAAAAAATAATGTTATTTAAACTAGAAATTTGAACAACTAGTAAGTTACTCATTAATATGCGCACATTACTCGCATCTTCACATACTATCAAATATATTTAGTTATAGAATTAATTTTTAAATATTAGGAGAAAAAATCGATTGTTTAAGTATTTTAAATATAGAGAAAATAACTCAAATAAATTTTAACTTATTCAATTATTTAAATTATTACTTACTAAAAAATATCTACAAAGTAAGATCATTAGTTTTAATAAATAAAAAAGTTACATCGAAAACAGAAGACAAATATTGTTATTCTTAATTTACACATATGATTTAGTTAATAAAAAGTAATACCCAAAGCATAAGCTTAATTAATATATTACTAGGTTCTAAAGTTAATTGATAATTTTTAATTAAACTCATAAATTATTTTTTAAAAAATTCCTTAATTTATTAAATATTTTATAATTAAATTCTTAAAGTTTGTAAAATTATCATAAGTAATTATTTTTTAAATGATTTCAAACCGTTAAAAACTACTCCAACAACTCATTATAGAAATGATTTACATATATTTTGATCTTTAAAATAAAATCATTCAGCAATTCATTGTTCTTGTTCTTAAAAAGGTAAAATCAGGTGAGTTAGTTTCTTTAAAAAAAAAAAAAATGTAAGGTGAAATAATTATTAAATATCATTTTAATAGTTGGAATTAATTATTTACTTTTAGAGGAATGTTAGCACATACACTTTTTATCATTTACTCTAATTAGCCAGTATTCACTAAAATCTATAAAATCAGAAAAAAAAAATATTATTAAAATAAAAGTGAGAGAGTTTTTCTTCCCACACCCTTATTTACGTATTGTTCCAAACCAACGTGCCCAATTGTAAAACAACTACGGATTGCACCAATTATACGTAAGTCATGGCATTGTTCCATAATAATTATGGATTTGTCAAATTTTGTCAAATCCATAAGTCATTTTTCTGCAAGCTATTAAATAAAACGTTTATTTTCATTTATAGATTTGTCAAATCTTACAGGATTTGGATCGACCAAATTCATAAAATTTTGGATTGACCAAATTCGTAAAATTTTAGATTGACTAATTCGTAAGCCAACAATGTAAAATTTTTCATTATGACTATGAATTTGATAAATCCGTAAATGATATGCAGTTCACCAAACAAGCTACAAATTTGCCAAATCATAAGGTAAAACTCTTTTCAATTTTTTTTATTTGCGCCTACAAATTTAATAAATCCGTAACATTTCATATCGATATGTTTTATGTAAATTGAATTAAAGTGTAACATTAATAATTAAATAAGGCCAACTTGATTCAAGTATATTATATGCATTAACTAAGAACTAAAATGACTTAATATATAACATTTACATTGACCAAGTTCCAATAATACTTAAAAATAGAAATAATTATGTGGTTGTGTGCTATTGGGACCTAGCA
Source organism: Hylodesmum podocarpum (assembly GCA_026586105.1). Classification (NCBI taxonomy): domain Eukaryota; kingdom Viridiplantae; phylum Streptophyta; class Magnoliopsida; order Fabales; family Fabaceae; genus Hylodesmum; species Hylodesmum podocarpum. The sequence continues at coordinate 326,112 of JALJEV010000493.1, read as the reverse complement.
ATTGTTGTATTTTGCTGAAAGAATTATGTGGTTGTATGTTATGGAGGTGATTACATGAAAGAAGGAGAGGTTACATAACATTTGTCAGAACTTATTTGACAAATATGTTAAAACCATAGTCAACATGGGTATTTTTCTACAACTATGCATCAATATCGACATTACACAATATTATTTTTTAAATAAATATAAAAATTATTTTTACCTTCCAAAATTAAAAAACTTACAACTAACACAAATAATATATTAAAGGCAGGTAAGATTCAATATTATTAAGGCCTAATGGAGCCCGACATAACCTCAGTGTAGCATATGCACCAATGCCAATATGCTCGTAAGTGTACTACATGTATTTATTAAGGTTCAATATGGCTCTACCGTAACACTAATGATTGATTAAAACCTAAAGTTTAGTTATAACATTAATTATTGATTAAGACCTAATAAGACTTAAGCATAACATATGACATCAATGATTGATCACGATTCACGACCCAATAAGATCTAAGTGTAACATATGCATTAAACGAGCCTAATATGACCTAATTGTGTAACACTGATGATTAATGAAACTCCAATAAAGTTTAATTGTAATACTAATGACTAATTAAGGATCAAGTGTAACATATATTATGTTTAATGTACTCTTTTTTTTTTGTTAGCTATATATTTTTCTTCTCTTGAGTGACAGTTCTTAATAACTAAATGTTAGTACGTAATAACAAGTACAAAACTTGTTCTCAGTAGGCATTGACAATAAGAAAAAAGTGGAAGAATGGTTTGGTGAGTGTGTGTTTCACAAATTCAGAGAATCAACATCAATTGCTCTTTGGCCTTTTGCCTGTGCTTACTAAGACAAGCCAACAATTAAATGGCAAAACAAATCTTAAGTGACCCAAAAGAGAATCTACCCTCAGAATTCTTCAGTACAAGGTTGGAGATTAGTCCTTTTCCCACAGTTTCATCATCAATATTTTACTGTTCCTTTGGGGCCAAACCTTTCAGACATGAATTTCAAACCAAACTGTTCAATAATTCTCTTGTTAAGTTAGGTGTGTTTGGTGTATATGAACATGGAAGGAGATTAAATCATAACATATTTGAGGCCAAAACTTATATTCAAGCAAATTATTTTTTTTTTATTTTTCTTTTTTAAAGTTCTCTTTATAAATTCAAATATGATTTATTAAATATGCAATAGGATATTAATGCCTGCTACCCAAATAATTTAGAATTTGAACACAAAATGTTTAGATTGGGTTAAATCAGTTTGAGTTCATGTATACCTTACATAATTTTCTCAACATTTTCATTTTACATTTCAAATCAAGTTTTAATAATAATTTTCCTTATTATAAACCATATTATAATTTGTTGAAAAATGAAATAAAACAATTTAATTAAACTACATATATAAAAATTCAAATCTTCCTTCGCCTCCAATGGAGAGGCGAAAAAATTTACCAGGTTTCGTTTTATGTTTCTTTTATTAGCTTAATTGAATTAGGTTGAGTTCAAACCCACTCCTAAACTCTTAAAAAACTAGAACCACTAAATTATATTTATCTGATACTTAAATAAAAAATTATACCATATATATAATTTAAAGGGAAAATTAAAATTACACGTGTATATTACTTTCTAGTAAAAGATAATATATAAAATTAAACAAATAAATTTGTTATTTTTAATGTTATTTATTTTAACTATCAATTAATCTCTATTTTATTTAGCCATGATTTAATCAATCTTCTATTTTGAAGATAAAAAGAATATTCGTAGCTACTCCAGAAATGTTTAGAAAAAATACTGTCATTGTTATGAAATATAATATATTTTTTTTCATTAAATTATTTGAATTTGAAATTTTCAAATTTTTTTCTTATGATTATTTCTGATTGCAAAAGTATAAAAACTTTTTCATTTTGATAAACTTTATGAGGTAGAAATTATACTCATATATAATGGATATAAACAAGGTTGTGGTTTTTTAAAATCTGGAATTTTTTTTTCCTTCAAATTTGAAATTGTTTTTTTAATCCCTCAAATTAAGAGTAAAAAAAATACTGCCTTTAGTTCTCTCATTTAATGTTATATAATTGGTGATGATTTTTTACCATCAAAACCTAGATTTGAAATGTCAACCCCATAGAAAAAGTTAAAAACCTGAATTTGATCAGTTGTACGTTAACTTTTTTTCTTTTGAAATTTTATACACCAACAAAAATTTTATAATAATAAAAGGATCAAGTACGAGGGACTAAAAACAACATTTTGAAATTTAGAGGAAAAAAAAAATTAATTCGAGGGATAAAAATAATAAAAAAGAAAAACACATTTACGCCAACAATAAAATCATCCTTTTTTAGACAAAAAGTCCTCGTGAGATTAAGCAAATCCATATGAATTAGGTTTGTTATGTTCTATCTATTTAGATCTTTTAAATTAACATAATGTAAAATATACTTTTAAAAAGGGTAACATTGTCAAATTTTTTTCTATGCATGAATCTTAGTCAAAGGAAGCCATATATCCATCATTACAAAATTATGTTAATTAAATTATACTTTAATCTTTAACATATAAGAAATTATCATAGCATGTAAATAATGAGACTTACCTAAATTACTTGTACCTTTGATTTTGCCTTTTTCCATTCCTCCAAAAGCAATAGATTCTTCAAGTGGTTTAAGGCATAGGAACATAATTTTTTCTTTGGGCAATATATATAATTCAGTTCTTAAATCATGGCTTACATATCACAAAAATTGACAAGATGTTTAACGTTAACGTCGCACCATATTCCTTTTTGTACATGATTAAATTTCAAAACTTAATCATAATCTATACATATTTAGCATATTTGGTTCCACTTTTCTGAAAATATTTTTAAGAATAAAAATAGGAAAAAGTATATTTATTTTAAAATTATTTTTTTATTAGTTTATATATTTATTATAAAATTGAAATATTTATTAGTTAATTTTATCTTTTAAAAAAATAAATTTGTTTTTTTTATAAATCTTTCCAGAAAAAATAAAACCGAAAAAGACCCACTTTAAAATTTGATTTTGGATGATTAATTAAAATTCAATACTTCAGAAAAAATAAAAAAATTGAAAATTTACTAGGATGAAGAACCCTACCAAGTTGGTGATATTTGTAGCAATGACCTAAAAGCTTTGAATTTGTAGTTACACATAAAATGTTCCAAAAGAGAGGTGTTGGAGGAACAGAGGCAGCATAAAGTAACACAAACGTCAAAGGGATAGGGATGAGGACTGTGATACTGAACAAACCATTTTGTGCTGCTAATTACAGAAACTTGAATACGACAAAATACCATGAATTATTTTATGTTTCTGCACTTGTAAGAACTACAGCTACATAAATTTTACCAACATATCGTTAATTCCATTCAAATTAACTTTAACTTTATAAGTTATAAGACCATCAATTTATTCCTCTAGAGTGAAAAGTAACGAATATCCACATTCTTCAGAAATTATATAAACTTTTTTGACAAATAATGATAGTGGTCACTAAACTTGATTAAGAAAGATTTTACTCTTGATTCATAACTAATTAAAAACTATACTGAAATTTTTTTAAGAGACTAAAGGTATAAAATTATACACATACACTTGAGGAAAAACATTGCTTAACTTCTTTTTAATATTATTTCATTGAACACGACTTTCCAAATTTAAAAATAGAAAGGTAATCTTTTAAAAACTAAAGAATATATAAACATAAAAAATTTATATCAATGGAGACATTCTCTTCAATAAAATTCACAACTAGACAGAAGCTATAGGTACTATGGTTAAAACTTCGCATTGACATTCTTAACAGGTACCCATACAAATATTCATAATGAATAGGATAATTTAAACTTTATTTATAATGATTATTGTAATTAAATTTATTTTACTTGTAAAAGAATTAATTTATATTCATAATAATTTATACATAAAAGTATATGAATAATAGTATAAATGGCTCGATCGAGTTTAATTTTTAAGCAAATTTGGTGTAGATAAATCTCACAGCAAAGAGTAATATCTAAACAATTTTGATTAAATATTTTTGGGCATCATAAATTTCTTTATAAGTTCACATTAGTCTCTCATTTTTAAGTTATTTTCTTTTAGTCCCGTGTCAAAATTTATTAGGAATACTAATTCCCGTTATATTTTCTATATAAATATCTTTTTGCATTGATTTAAAAAGATTACATGCTCAACATAAAAAATAGATGTTTTTTTACAATGATTATCAACAAAATTGATGAAAAAACTTTCATCAAATTTTTTTAAAACACATTTTATTTAGAAAAAAGTAAAAATATGGATTAAATATCAACTTTTGAGAAACATATTTAACACAATCTAATATTATTATTATCATTATTATATGTTTGTAGCTCATGTACCTTGGACATGTATATGTCAGGGTTTTGAAATTGGTGAGAAGTGGTCCAAAGTGGGAAACTTTCCGAATGGAACCTCTTTGTTTATCCAAAAGAATGTAAAGAATGGCCATTGTTTCATTGGAGCAGTGCAACTCTTCTTTCAGCTCCCAAATCCCCAACTTTGTGGGTCCCACACACCCCCCACACATCATTTTCCTTCATTAATCACTGGGTCCTATTTTGATTGTTACTATCATATTGATGATGATGCATTATGTGACAAGGGAGGTTGTGGAGCCTCTTCCTTTTCTATGCAACTTATTACTCATAAACAAGCCAAATGCATACAATTCCACTATTCATTATTATTATTATTATTATTGCTTTTGCTTCCGAGCATTTCGTCATATCATACTTTTCAAACCCTAGCACGTGGAGTCCTCCAAAGTTGTCACAGTGGGGGGCACCTCATTCATTGGTTGCTGCCACTCATCAAATTTTCAGGGTAACCCCTCAACTATATGCTCTTGGATTCACTCCATTTTACTCATGTCGACTCCTTTGTTGCTTCTTCTAGTTGCATGAATCAAATCGGATATGCTTCTTCATAGGTAATAATGACCAATATATTTTCTATTCATAGGGCTTACCAATTCAAACTAGAAAAAAATAAAAGGAAGTGAGAAAGTAAAAAAAGACTAGTTTCCATGTATCAATCATCATATGTGACATTTTGTTTCATATCATTGAATTTATTCACGAAACTATGATAAGAATCATTGATAAAGTTGGAATTTTGTAACATGGGCAAGGGTGTAACACTAGATTTATTTACATCTATCTCACTGGATCACTTAAATTAAGTTGCATTCTATTTATGGTCATCAAATAGAAATACAAATCAATATCAAACTCATATTAATCAAAATGATTTCACCAGAACTAAACACATATCATCGATGGTCAAAATTCATCCGTAACGAAGAAAATGTATTGGTAATTAAAATTTTTGGACGGATTAAGAGTCCCAGATTTACTAGTAATGAGTATATCTCTAATTGTACCAATAGATTTTTAGTGGCTATCAATAAAGCATCTTATGAAAAGTCTGTCAAAAGTTTAATGGATAATTATCTATAAATATATTCATCAGTAATTACGGATATAGTGGATCATCTCGTCGGTCAATACAAACAAATATATTTGTAAGTAATTATTGACAATTTTGTTCATCGATAATTACTGATAGCTTGTTAGTCGATAATACCTACCAGCTTTCAATAGCTTCTACCAATGAATCCTTCCTTCATTATTCTATTGGTCATTATTGTAAAAATATTTTATTGGTAATTAGATATTTTTCGTAGAAGCTATAAAAGTATTTGTCTATAATTATTGTATTTATGGTATTTATTAATAATTCGGTGTTTATCCTTTTCATTCATTATCTTTTTACTATATATATATATTATCTTTTTACTATATATATATATATATATATATATATATATATATATATTGCAAATTTAAATCGTTTAAAAGATGACAAAATTAAAAAAAAAATCATAATTCATTTAATAAAATGAGTTCATAATTTATATACATAACAAAGTTTTAAAGCATAAAACATGAAAACATTGCTAACACATCTCGTAAATATTAAACATTTCCCATAAAGATATGGCAATTGTTGTGCAACATTGCTAACACATCTTAAGTTTAAATGTTGGTAACAAGTTGAATCAAGAGAGATATGGATAAAAAAATCTACATAATTATAGATCATGTTGATTTTTCTGAATGATTTTTAAGTTTAAACTAATATTTTAAAATTTTATAAGTGCCTATTTTAACTGGACAACTCTTATACATAATCCTATCTTATTGATAATTTAGTGATAATAATTTCTTTAATTTATATATATATTTTTTATAACTAAAATATATTCAAGAATAAACCTTATTTTTAGACTTTTTTTTTATTTTTTAAACCCTATTTTATATTTTATATTTTCATTTTCATTATTCTTTAAACTTATGTGTCATTTACAAGTGACAACTTTTTACCCATATGGACTTAAAAATATGTCATTATAAGTAAAAAGAATAATAGAGTCATTTTTATTCTCTAGTCAAAAGAAACATGTTTAGCAATAGCAAATTTTTCATTATCATATAGGAAGATAAGCAAATTGAGGATAGACATGTTTATGTAATCATTTAATATAGCATTTAATGCACAATAGCCACACAATCTCTCTCATGAAGAAAACGAACTGAGAAAGATGAAGGAGCTTGAAGCATGTCTCTTAATTACCAGTTTCAAATAAAGTCTATATAAAGTTGGAGTTAGAGAGTTAAAAGAACATACTGAGCAAGCTAATTCAAAATCCCGTCTCTTTCCTTAAAGCTTTGTAAAATTTGTGGTTTCATAACTTTATTGCAAATTCTTCTATACTTAGATGTTTGGAGACAATTAGCTTTACATAACTTTGTAAAATGGTTAAGTCTAAAAATACTTGATATAAAAATACTTGATTGAGTTACTTGGAGAGACAAGTAAACACTACTTGATTTGATGAAAATTGTTTGATAGAAGAATATACAACAAAACTTGATGAATTTGTCAAGAATTAGACGTAATCTAAGTGATATAGAGGAGCCAATATAAAATTTATTGTGTACATATTTATTGTTCTGTCGTATTTTTCACTAAACTTGTGGCTCTAATCACTTTTTCTTTAAAATATTTTTACAGTGTACCTAAGATTTGTTATGTGATAAACATACAAAGTCTTTTATATCGTGTTCTTGTTCATACAAAGATTTTGTTTTAAAAAAAAAAAGATTGCCAAACTGTTTAAAAACAAAATATTTAAAAAAGATTACCTCTACGTTTTTCTTGTATGCTTTTCTTGTTGCGTGATTATATATTTATTGTGCATTTTAATCAATTGAATAAATTGTTTTTAACGATTTGGATTGATTGCATTTTCATCAATTTATTTGATTGTGTTTTCTTTGTTTTAGATATTGTCGTGTTCCAATTTTCTTTTATTTTCATTTTCTATGCTTCTACCGAAAAGTATTTCATGAATAATCAATTTTCTATACCAAAAAGAGATTAATGTAATTTTGAACTTTGCAAAACGACGTAAAAATAGGAAAATTGTGTGGTACACAGCTAGCAGGAGACAGATGAAAAATTGCTGATATATGTGATAAAAGCAGCCCATATTACACAAAATCATGGGCTGTGTTCTGTTTGTTGACATCATAGCCCAAATGAAACTCTGCTCACAAACTTATACAAAGGAGGTAGTCCACAAATTTCATATGCAAATCTAGGTCAATGTTTCTTTTTACTTGTTATCCTTTACCATGTAGGGGGTAGAAGTTGAACATAAATGTAAAAATTTTATAATAATTTATATATGTTATCAGAATTGAGTTACATATGTATTGAGAATATGATTTATTTTCTTTTAAACTTGCATGGAATGGATCAAGATTTTGTTGAAAGTAATTTCAACTTTCATCATGATTGGCAAGTGGTAGAAACAAGACAACTTTAAATATGATTTGATAAGTCAGAGAAAAGTTATTATAATAAATTGAAAATAATAAAATTTTAAGAGATTTGTTCCACAAAAAATTATATAATGATAAAAGGAGTATTTGTTTTCACAAGATTGAGATTTCCATCCTTAAAAATTACACTTTAACATTGATAATTTTTAAAAACATTTAATATATTTTGATATTATTTAAATGTGTTGGTAATAACTTATATAAGCCAAGGATATTTTTTATATTTTATATTTGTTAGAAAAATTAAAGTTATCTACAACTCTTGTTTAATATAGGCTATTTCAGACCTTTAAATAGCCAAATTCCACCTTAAAAGTTGGATTAAGAAATTTATTAGGATGTCTTTTAATTATTTTAAATTTGAAACTGGTTCATTGTTGGAAGGAGATAGATTATAAATTATATAAGAATAGGGGAATTAAGAGTACAGTTTAAACATTTGAATAACTAGTATATGTTTATTTTTACTAAAGCCAAAGACTTCTTTCTTTTTTCATTTCTCTACAAATTGCAATTCTTTAAAGATCATGGATATACAGAGAACTAATCTTAAATCAATCTATTTTAGTTACATGTTCGTGGCTTTAACTATGAGATCTCATTCTTCAATTTGGGTTTAACGTCAATCTTCTCATTCTTTTTCTTTCAATTCTAAGATTTTATTAATTATAACGGAGAAACTAATATTAATTAATCAACAAATCACATAAATTAGAGGTCAGATAATAAATTTATAATCTACATCGATTCAACTAGTTTGAATTAAAGGGACATAGGATAACAACTATGGTTTTATGTTATTGTCCATTAGTTTAATTATAAAAGATTTCTTAGTGGTGAATTTGATTTTATAATTTATAATAAATTTTAATCAATTAAAAAAGTATGTTTTATTAACACTCCTTAAAAAAAAATTATATATATATATATATATATATATATATATATATATATATATTAATTTTTGTGCAACCATGACTACTAGCTAACAACCTCCATCCCTATCAATATGGCAACTACTATTCTACTCCATTAAAAAAAATTCATCGTTACGGGTTTTTGGTAACCCTTCATACTCGAACCCACTTCATTAAATCTCTACCTCACAAGCACCAAAGAATAAAAAGGTTGAAAGAAATACAACCAAAAAAATAAAAAAGTCCAATTTATAAACATAATGTACATAAACTATGAACGAGAGTAATTATAATTATTATCAAAAGAGTATCCAACCTCAAAGAGTTGACTCCAAGATCAGAACCTTGATTTGCAAACATATCCGACTCTAGTGACCACTCGGATCTGAATTTAGGATTTGATCCATATAAAGATTGAACTCCTTTGATGTCATCAATGTTCAAATCAGCCCTCTTATCTCTAGGCCTTAAACTTGGATACATTACTGCCTCTTTCACCGAACTATGAGATAACCCTAATAAATGTCCAATCTCATGCGTGGCTACTGATTCGAGATCGACCGCAACCTCAGATGTTGTCGCCCTGAAGTCTACTGCCCAGGTCTCGGCGGCGTCTAGATGAAGTCGGCCGATCTCTGGCGAGAAAGAGTGTGCCAACACTCCAAGCACCCCATCAAAGGGCTCACCATCACCATGCTCTCCATTGTAAAACCCTATTTTTAATTCTGCAATTTCAAAGTCATTCACTTCAACAAAACTCACCGGAATAACCGAAGCCCATCTCAAAAATGCACGTTGAAAAGCTTCTCTTATCTCTTTTAGGCTCAAACTATGGATCATGTTCTCACGTGAGAAGGCATAGGTGAGTGTCATTGGCATGGGACGTGACCAACGTGGTTTTCCCGGGAAAAACACAAAATTCTTCGTTGAGTGCGTTTTGTGAACGTGATTGTGATGATGGGATGTTGTGTTAGCATCTGGATCACCACATCTTGGTGTGATCATTTGAGAAACCGTGTTGGAATCGAGCTTCCCGGTTACTTGGAGCCCAAGATTTCGTTGGTATCTAACAATAGCCGATTCCAACGTTGCATCAAATTCGTCATTGAAATTGTTGTTGTTTTGTAAGTACCCGAAACGATATAGATATCGTTTGAATTGTGATATCCCTTCGATTTTGGTCCCTTTGTCAACATTCGTGATGAGGCGATTTTGAATGTTGTGGTTTGTGATGGCTATTTTGGTGGTTTGTGGTGTTGTGAATTTGTAACCTAGGGTTATTGTTGAAGCAATGTGTGAAGGTGATGATGTGAGAATGAGAGTGAAGAAAAATGTGAACGAGTACCGAAGTGAAAGGAACATGGTTGTTGCTCAGAGATTGTGGATTTTGGAGGCATATAAAGATGGAGGCTTTGATATAAAGCAATATATATAGAGTCAACTTTATCCAACAAGGATTAATTAACTAATCATTATGAACATTTTGGAGCATTGAATTGCATACAATTTATATATAGTTATGGTACAAGGATAAGACTAATATGCAATATTGTTAACTATGAAGATTTATATGATAACTTTTCCTTCCACACGTGTGATTTAAGGGTTGTTTTAATATATAAACTACGAAGATTGTTCTTTCTCCGTCGTAAATAATTGTTTTCATGTTTTATAGAAAAATTTCTTTTTCGACCGCCATAGAGATATCTTTAGGGATATCTCAAATATTTCAACTGTATCAATCGACATTAATTTAATATAGAAATTTATAGGTGCTTCATTATAAGTTTTAGTAAGGTAAATTATTTATTTTTGTACCTACTATATATATATATATATGCAGTAATTGCTAAGTGTACATTAATTGATACATGTCATTGAGGCCATTATAATTAATGCTGAAATTGTAGAGACTTTTATTTAATATAGGCATTTTTAGATTAATTGTTTAGTGTACATTAATTGATACATGTCATTTGTAGATGTATACTAGCTCTTTTATTTTATAGGTGAATTTTTCTTTTTTTGTCCTTTAATAAGATGTGCTTATGCATGAGGATTTATCTTTTAATTGATATTCTCTCTTTTACTTTAAACAATACTTAGACAAATTAAGATAAGTAATACCTCTTTGATAAATTTGTGTCACCTGCCGAAATTGCTTTATGTGTTATGAAGTAACTTAAAAAACAAAGCAAATTCATTTGAATGAATAGACTGAGAACTTGTCCAAATCTTGCAGGTAACTGTTTGAAGATAAAGTGGCAATTCTGGTCTAACAGACACACTTTGTGTAGAATTGTTTTCTCTTGAAGAAGGGGAAAAGACTCAATGATCTATACAAGTTAGTTACACTTCATCATTATTGGTTGTTGTACTTGTCTCTTTCTCTCATATCTTTCAAACGTATTGTTTACTCAAAGACCCAAACATATTAAATACAAATAGAAATCAAAAGTGCACTTCTACAAATTGTCTTTTTTACATGGCTTAATTTGAACGTGAAAAACAATCAAGGTCCATTGACAAGAGTTAGAAAATTATTAATGTGCACGAAATTGTCATCTCAAGAAGTAAGAGTATTGGTGTTAACTTATCTCAACATAACTATAAATTAGATTATTTAGTAGTTGAAAAGGATGTTTTAAGGGTGAAAGCAAGGGAGAAGTTGTGGGTTGGAATGTTTTTGTTAATAATAAATTAATAATTAATATTTTTGGGTAAAAAATATTAGCAAGAATTGATCCAAATAATATGAGTTGAAATTTTTTAAATACAAAGTTAATCAATTTTTTAAATAGTATGAGTTGACAATTTATAGTTCTTATTTATTTTTTTGTTAGTACATGGTTAGATACTGAAAATATTAATAGAAAATAAATAAGAAGCTAAAAGTTGTAAAAAATTTAGAAGGTTTAAAAATTAAATTTTAAAAAAATTGAAGGACTAAAAATCTAATTAACTCTTAAATATATAATTAAAAATTTATATGTGATAAATTCTGTTGGAAATAAATAGTTTACATATATAATAAATATTATTAGATCATGAAAAAATATTTTGAAAATCTGGATAAGTGATTTGAATATTCTTTTATATGTAATTATATGCGTAAAAAAGAAATAAAAGGACAAACTGTGAAATTGACAAGTTGACTAACGAATTGACACGTATCCAAAACTGCTTTTATATATTTTACAAGTATAAAAAAATTGATGGATGTAGTTGACGTGATATGCATAAAATAAACAATGGTTCACTATAATTCTCCTTGTTAATTGAAAAACTACCATAACTAAATTAAAATCTAAAAACTAAACACTACATAGGATATGGTTGATCCGTGGCACCCCAATAAACTTGTTAATATCTCAGGGAAATCTCTATTATAATATTATATATCAATGAGAGAAGGATTTATTTTTCTTTATTGATGCATTAAGAAAGATTATGATTTTGATTTTATATATATGATAATCACAAATAACATTAGCAAGAATTTTTCATTTTTGTTTTAAAAAATCCCCATTATGGTGAAAATCATGCACAGAACATTTGTTTTTGGTCAGTTTTTGGGCCATTTATACATCAACTCAAAATTGTTGGGCCTATCTTAACAATTTTTGAAGTCCATCTATGGATTCCAGGGACAACTCTCATGAATGCATTAATAATTGGAAAAACATATGTGAACCTAGTTGCTTATTGACATAATACAAAAACAGAGAGAAATGACTCAGTATACTAAGTATGATATGTAATATAATATGATAGAAAGGAAGAAGTATTTGTGCAAATATGATACTGATATATACTTAGTTGTTAATGACTTACTGAAAAATGATGCTCAAGTATTCGATATTATAGAGTGTTTATGATTATACTTAAGTATTGTGGTTAATTTTTTAGTTTTGGTAAGATGTTAAGCCTTGCTTAAACATGTTGTATCATCTAAACATACTCTACGTGATCTTATATGAATACGTCTATTCAGATATGTCATACTTTTGAATTATGACGTGTGGTTATAAAGTCACATTTCATCGTCATTACACGTTGCTATGACATCATAATGATTAGAGTGAGGCTTTAGCCATCTCAAAATACCTAAAAACTAACACAAAACTATATTTACTTGATTCAGAATGACGCATGCTTAAAATCATAACCTATGTATATTTTTAAGAAATATCCCTTCACACGTCTTATATAACCAACATATCATAATATTTTCTAAGTCCAGCCAAACACTAACTCAGTCATACGTATACACTTTCGCACCTTGACGAGGACGGCACATCAAACCACAACCTCCATTCTGGTACACTCTTCCCCACGGAGAGGACGACGCATCAAACCACAACTTTCATCCTCACACAACTGAGTTCCAGTAAGAACACGTGTAAATGTTGTTTCCATCAACTTTTGGCCAGCACAATCCATTCATTATATTTTTATTGTCATTTTCAACCATAAAGGTCAAAATGAAGGAGCAGAGGGTAACAAGAGTTGTTTATGGGCCCTTCTTTTGGCAGGAGTGTGAAATTTTTACTATATATCCTGGCCATGAAATACCAAACAAATCCAATTGAAATCTATGGAATTAATGTATATATATATATATATTAAATGGTCATATAATTGAAGGGACAAGAATAAAAGTTGGGGCAAAATTGATGATGAGGTTTGGAAGAGAGAGCCATGTGTAGATGTGTCAGAGGCACCATTAAGAATGTGAACAATATGTTGAGGGTCTGAATTCCTTAATAAATTTAGCAAGACAAAGACTAGGAGAACTCTCTCCTCATAAAGGAGCCATATCAACTAAGTTTGAAGTAACGTTTTATGCTTTGTCTTATATTCTTGCCATTTTCTATACTATCTCTGCTCCATTATTTTTCTGTTCTCTCATCTCTGGTTACAAACTAAGAAATACATTGCTATGTTCTGGCTCATGTGATCATGTCAAGTTGTCAACTAAACTTTCTTTTTTTGTCTCATCAGCTTCTTCTTTTTTTTAATTTTCTTTTCGATTTCTTTAGCTTTCAAAGCATATTTTTCAATTTTTGTTGGAAGAGATAACTTACATTATTGGGCCAACTTTTGTTCATTTGGAAAAAGTACCTTCTAATTACTAGTTAGATATAATATCTTGGACTCGCCCTGAGAATAGGATATTTGAGGGACTAAAATATAGAAATGTTACATTTTCATGTTATTTTATTATTTTCAAAAATCAAAATGATATTTTACTCTTTTTAAATTTATCAGACAACATGTCAACTTAAGAAGGAAAGAAAGTTGAACTTGATTGGAATTGTATCAAGGACTAAATCAGTAACCAATTTTGCACCTTGATCAATGAACGTACGGATTCAACCAAACATTTAGAGACTAAACTTAAACCTTAAGTCCAAGACAGTACAATTATTTTTGGCATTCAATTGTATGTACTATGTACCACTAGTCACATGAGCTACGCTACGAGGATTTGTACTAAACTATAGACCAAATTATAGACCAAAGTACAAGCTATTCCTCTGCGTGTCAAAGAAAAGGGTAACAACATGTGACGAGTTTGAATTAATTGAGGAGCATGTGCCTTAGATCAATGAAGGAATTGAATAAGTGCACTACACATTATGGTCCTCTCTCAAATTTCAGAATCATGATCCTCTCTTCTTCATTCAAGCTCCATCCAAATTCAGATTTTCTTTTTCACTAGATGATGATCATGTTCATAATCATACTAATAAGGATCCATCCTTAACTGCAACTGTGGTCTCTTCAAGACAAATGAATATTCCAATCTACAATCTAATTAGTTATATATTTAGCTTTCAAAATTGTATTAATTTATATTACATATTTTTGAGATATTGAATGAGTTGATTCTTAGTTGCCATTGATGAACCTTAGAGATATTGAATGTTTGCTAGGTTTTTATGCAAAGTTGTCCTTTATTAGGTGGGAGAATTCTTAAAAAAAAAATGAACAGTAGGAGGCGATTTCCATTACCCCTCATATGAAAAAATTTTATCTCTAAATTAAAATACTAAAATGATAATATATGATAAAATTTAGATATTAATATGATAAATATATTATCTTTTTTCATGAATGAGTTTAAACTACTCAAATAGTGATTTATTTAAAAATGTGGTATTTATTACATTTCATAATTTTTTTTTTAGCTTGGTGGGGCTAGTGATCAGATTGTGCACTGTGTATCTGAAATAGTTTTAATTATGTGATACTGAAAAGTGAGAACCATTAAAATGTGCCGTATTGGTTTGCTGGTAAGGAATTAATGCTTATCATATAGTATCTAATTGATTTTAAGACATTTATTTCAAAATAAATTAATCAATAGGAAAAGCAATTGATTGTGATGATTTAGAATGAGAAAATTTTATTTAATGTTTTTAGGTTTTGCTTACAAATTTTAACATTTTCGGATGTGGCTTGAAACCAACCATGCATTATCTTTGATCACTTTTTTTCTTTTCAACTTATTACAATTAGGCCTCTGTTAATAAAAATCTAAAATTGATTGATAGTTAAATTATTTAAATATGCTTACAGTGAGTTTGAGTTTTTGATTGTATATTTAAAAGAAATTATAGAAAGTATGGATTAATAATAAATTGAACTCCTAATGATTTTTGAATGGTTAAACTAAAAGTAAAAATAACCATTAAATATTCTACCAAAGTATTTTTGTATCAAACTAACTAAATCTTACTATGAATTTTAAAAATAATTCTAATAAAAATTTAGTTAAATATATTATTAATTGGGGTTGGTCCGAAATTATTTGAGATGGTCCCTCTGTTGAGTGGTCCCCATTGGGCATTGGACTATTGCGTGTTCTGAATTTTCTGCAAATCTGTGTGTCTCATTAAAAGAAACCAAAACCACCTTTGTCTCTCAAATTTCCGACTTGTTCGTTCCAGTACGGTAAGTAACACTTTAAAACCTGTGGTCACGAGTACACGTGTCAGTAACCCAATCAACAACTAACATTATCCACCAGTTCTTGATTTCTCACCCCTCAAAAAGCTGATACACCATGTGAATTTTATATTGTCCTCTGCTTATCCTCATTCATACTCTCAATTTAATTATTCTTTATATCCTTTATATAGTATATAATTTGTATAACATTTATTTTTTAATAATATATACTATATATGTATATTTATTGTGTTACAGGTACTGGTACTTAAGAATCCGCAGAATGAGAGTCTGAAATTTCTGATAAAGCAAGAAGGTATAGTTAATATATATAGGCATAGCTGCATACCTAGCTTTGCATTATTATGCAGTAAAAGAAAGAAAAACAAAAACTTGTGCATTATTATGTTTATATGATGCCCTACACAGACCTACATGCCCATTTATGAATAAACTTTAATTTGGACGTACTTATCAAAATTTAGGAACATATGTGTGTTGTGCAATTCAGCTACAGAAATCATAAACTATTTGTTTCTAGGTTGTGAGGTTTCATATTAAGTGTAATACTCAATTTTTAAGTGGATGAGAGTTATTTTAATATAATGAAATCTAACATCACTTAGTGTAGTTTGGTTATCTGTTAAAGGGAATAAATATTTATTAGATTTTTTAGATGTTAACTCCTACTTTTACATGGTTTTCTTTTCTCTCAATGTAATTTCTTTTGGTCACAGTTCGTAGCCACCATTATTCAATAATACAATTTTCATTAAAAAACACTTTCTTTTAAGTTTAAAATCTTCATCTTTACAAGTTTACAACCAATATATGAACTGTTCTTGAAAGGCATTTTTACATTCACAAATGGTATGTACAGATAATCATCATTTATAATATATTTGTAAATTTTTATTTAAATTTCTTAAAAACAATATCAATTATGAACTATAATTGAATAAGGGTTAAAAAGTTTTATAGGTGTAGATAGTAATTAAGCTGAGAATATATATATAGTGAAAGATAACTATTTTTGAAAAATGTAAATATAGAATTGACTCTATAAGGTGTCATGGACACCCAAACACGTCATTAGAACAGAGTGTAATGGGAAGGAATAGTCACATTCATGTATGAGGGTAGATCATTGCTACATTTATGTGGAATTATCTTGAGGTAGAGCCCACTTATGAGATGGGTGGTCTATATATTGTGCTAATTATAGACTGCATCAAACCTTACAGCCTGTTACAAATGTCTCATGTGCATTTAATGAACAATCCAATGGCCAAGATTTTAACATATGTTTTCAATCTCCAATCGGCCACCATCACATCTAATATAAATGAAAAATATTTGACCATAAATATATCAGAAGTCAACCAACTAATTTAATTCATAAAATAGTATGTATTTTTTTTTTTTTCTTTATAAAATTTAATTATTTAACTTATATTAAAGTTATCCATCAAACATGATATTATACTGTAATTTTACCCTCCATTCATGAAATTCACGTTAATTGTATTAATAGTGAAACTAAATATATTAATTATTAATAAATTATTCTTTATGAATTAATAAAACAATTAATGACAGTCTCTGAGTCATTCATTCAGTCCTGTTTCACTGACTTAGTGAGTAACTTTGCAGCCTTAAACTTGACCCCATTGGAACAGATCACACAAACATACAAAACAAGCAAGCTACAAAAATCTTTCTGAACCATCCACACAATTCTCTCTCACTTTTTTTCCTCTTTTACCCCAAACACAATCATTCAACCAAAACAAAAAACACACACATTCCACTCACTCATGTTCATTCTCCCTCCCTCTTTTACTCAACTTTCTAAGGTCAAACTCTATTATTAAGCTAGTTATAAGTTCTGTCTAGCCACCTAACAAATTTGCCTCGAAAAATGAACTTTGGAGAAAACAACATGTTTTGTCTTAACAACCAAACCAAAGAAGAACATGAAAATAATATTGATGTTAATCTATGGTATTCTTCATGGGAAGCTACTACTACTACTACTACAAGTATTCCAATTACTTCTTCTAATTCTAGCTTCAATAACACCACCACAGAGGCGGAGAGATACTCCAGCGGCGGTCACAACCGTCAGCAGCAGCAGCTATACGGTGGCGAGGAATGTCACGTGCAGGGGGACCCACACCTCACGTGCTTGCATCTAGGTAAGAGACATTACTTTGAGGATTCAATAGTAACAACAAACGGTGATGATGTCAATAACAATAAGCTAATGGGGAATCGACACGTGTGCGGTGACGGTGCGGGTTATGTTTGGGAGGGTGAGGATAAGAGAGCGAGAGGGTATTGTTATGAAGGAAGTGGTGGGGGGAAAACGGCGGCGTATGGTATGGTTCCGAGATGTCAGGTGGAGGGGTGCCACGTGGGATTGATGAATGCGAAGGAATACCATAGGAGGCACAGAGTTTGTGATATGCATTCTAAGGCACCCAAAGTAGTGGTCTTGGGCTTAGACCAGAGATTCTGTCAGCAGTGTAGCAGGTTACTCACGAACGAACTCACTTTTTTTTTTTTTTAACCTTTAATTCACCTTCATTTTTTCTTAATTTTCTCAGTAATTTTAAAGGATTTTAATTACTCTTACAATTTTGTAAGTTTTATAATTTTTTGTTTCTATATAAAAAAAATATTTTGTAATAGATTTTTTTTTAATTTTCCTACTTAAGATGTTTTTATGATAGTTTTTAATTTAACTATGATGATGTAGAAACAAATTATGTGAAATTAGAAAAATTTTAAGGATAAAATCTGCACCAAAAAAAAAAAAGTTTTGAGAATACTAATTTTGTAAAAATTTGGGAATTGTAGAAATTATAAGTTTTATTCTTTACTCTATTTAGTAGGTTTAGTTACGTTTTTAATTTTCTTTCATAAAAAGGTTGCCTTTGAATTTTGGAATTTTCTTTATTTTACTAATTTCGAGTTTTGATCTTTTTAAAATCTAGTCTCATTGTTTATAACAGGTAATATTTAATATCAATACTGATGTGGCCAGAAAAAATGTCATATTAGCATGAATGTGTTGATTATGAACCTGGTAGTACATAAAAGTGATATATGAGAGTTTTTGTTAAATGTATTATATATCAAATATCAAATTAGATTAAAAATTGAATAGATTGATTTAATTGGTCCGTATTGAAAGTGTAAACGAGTTTTATATAATTATATAAATATAGAT
Organism: Hylodesmum podocarpum; assembly: GCA_026586105.1. Classification (NCBI taxonomy): domain Eukaryota; kingdom Viridiplantae; phylum Streptophyta; class Magnoliopsida; order Fabales; family Fabaceae; genus Hylodesmum; species Hylodesmum podocarpum. Next base: position 306,998 of record JALJEV010000493.1, on the reverse strand, counting down.
TATTATTCATAATATGTCAAAAAGTTTTACATATATTGAAATACAATAATATGTAAAGTGTGATGATAGTATTTTTCTTAAATATATTAGAAGTTAACAAATAATGTTGAGAAAAAATGGATTAAGCATATTTACCTATCAATCTTTTCTGAGAAATAAACGACAAAAAGAATTAAGAAAAAAAACAATATTTATATTGTTGAGAATATAAAAGTGTCATCATTTTTTAACTTTTTATTGTTTGAAATTATTATAGGATTGTTAATGTTGACAAAATATTATTTTTTTTTAATCTGTGTCATGGTGTTACAAAATTTAAGTTGCCTCACTTTTCTGGAATAGTTATATGTGTGCTCGAATAGTTGAGAGATAATTGTATGAGAATTGGGTTTTGGATTTAGGTTTCATGTGGTGTCAGAATTTGATGATTCGAAGAGGAGTTGTAGAAGAAGACTTGCAGGCCATAATGAGAGAAGAAGAAAGAGCTCTCATCTTTCTGTCTCTAGGACTTCTAGACAAGGTAAACACAATATATTAGTTAATTAATTCACCTTATCTAAGGTTATGTTTGAATTTTATTTTCAAAACAGTTTCTAGTTTATAAAAAATTATAAATATTAAAAACATGTTTTAGGGGATAGTATGTTTTTATTATAATTTAATTTACTATTTTGACCTGAAAATGAAAAAAGAAAATGAGAGATGGAAGAAAAGTGGTAAAGAAGAGGAGAAAAGGAAAATATTTTCAGTTGGTTAATTTTGTTTCTTAGTTTTTGAACACTTGTTTTTAAAATAGTTTTCAAAATTTAATAAATTTTAAATGAAAATTGATTGATGAATATTTAGTAATTTCTTTTAAAAAAATAAATTTAAACAAAAAAAAAATTGGAAAGTAAATCACATACATCCTTAATTTCTAGGATTGTAAAATCGTAAAAAGCTTTGCCTGGAAGGAACAAAGCATATTCAAAATTTGAAATTTTTGTAATACTGTTTTTCAATAAGCCTAACTCCATTAACTGAATTAAATATATATTTATTATTGTCAATTTCCTCAAATTCATACTTCATTCATAAACATTATTGAAATAGTGTGTCAAATTAGTCTATCTCACAGGATTTGTGTTGTTTAATTTTCCCAAGCATATTTTCTATTCTTGCATGTTAAAAAGAACATTGAAGCAATGTTCCTAAAATTTAAATTTGAACCAAGCCAAGAGCACAACTACAATAAGTTAATTAACTTCACTTTGCAAATGAATAATTGCTACTATGACATCTAAGAAACAATGTAGGTAATTAATTCACATTAATACTCGATAATGAAAAAATTTTTGTGATCAACAGTAGCTAATTATATTCTAAGACAGATATGTAAATATATTTTTAATTTTATTTTTTCTTTCTCTTTCATTATATTTTGTGAAATAGATATTATATTGTTGTTGGCCACTCAATATTTTTAGGTGATAATTAGAGATTAATTCAAGTGATTAATTATTAATTAGTGAACTTATGATTGAATCAGAAGGGTTTGCTCTCTCTCTTCTGTCATCATCTGGGAGTGAGTCTTGGCTTTGTGATCATGTTGATCTCTCGACAAGATGCAGTGCAGCATTACGTGAATTGATAGCAGAAAACCGTGCTGCACTCATCACTAGACAACATCATCATCATCAACATCATCATCAACAACAACAACAACTTGTTTATGATAGAGACTTGCATGTTGTGACCCACCATGCAGCTGCTGTGGAAGAACAAGACTTTGAGGAGTTACAACCTCATTCCAATTATTTCCTCCAACAACGTATGTTTCCCCAGACACAATAATAGTATGCTTCTGATTTCTAAACTTTGTGACGTGGTGTCCCTATATCTATGTATTAATTGTACCCATCTATTTAAGGAATTGATTGATGCCTAAATGGGAGGCATATATGTACTATTGTTCTCTCAATTTTCAATTCTTTTCTTTGCTATAAATAAATGTTTAGAACTTCTTACTACATGGAATTAACCTAGCTGCAGAGTACTACCTAGTTATACAATTGGGGCACCAACAAATATCGGTTTAATCCATATATATTTCTACTTTTATCTAAGCATTTATCGTGACCAAGGTTGTCGTTTACGTAAATTAGGCTACCAAATTTTTAGACTCTATTTTATATTAAAGAAAAATAATAAAGTTTAGTAACTATTTCCGTTAGATAATAACTTCCATAGGTGATAGTGATAAAAACAATTTTGTTAAGATTTATACCTAAGTGAAGACGATGCAAAACTATTAACATTATCACCCCTTTAAGAGGTTAATATCTGTGCCGGCTTTCACTCAATCCATATTGATTTGATAATTAATAGTCATTTCTAATTAAGATTATAAAGTATAAATTACTTCTCGTACATATATAAAATTAATCGTATATGTGAAATATTAATAAGTAACTGAATTTATTAATTTTTTTTGGGTTTAAGGGGGTGTCAACTTTCAATCAATTGAAATCTGCATTTCCTAACTTTATTTACTAAGTTTACTCTGTAATACAATAATTTTGAACAGCACCAGATATGGTTATATATAAATATAGGTTGGAAGGTGTTAAACGAAGTTTAACTTTATGTTCTATTAAATAAGAAAAGAAAATTTTTAAATGAATGAATAAGATCTTGATCCGTATTGCTTTATATATAAAAAAGAATAAACTGACGGCATAAATAAGTATGAAAATTGCCTCTATTGGTGTGTGTATAGTTTGATTACTAATAATATATATTAGTATTTTATATATTAACAAAATTATTAGTTAATTTGATGGAACATATATACTGTTATACTAACATTTTCTTTTTCATCTTACATGTAAATATCTTCTTTAGAAATACATCATAATCTTATTTAATATACTATTTTCATCGAATGTAGACACCTGTTCTGTGGGATTTGAAATCTTGATTCTATATTATTTCGCAATTACTTTGCAAATGATATTTTAGTCTCTATGACTGGTTTAGTCTTCTCAGCTTAGTTACTTAATTTCTGCATCCAGAGTGAGTGGTGATAGCATACACATTCTAATGTACTTGTAGAGACATGATGTGTAATTTATAGTCACCCATGCTTCATCCTTTCCTTACATTAGTTCATCCAAAATTAATCCTGATTACACTTATTATTTGTGCTGCGGAACCATTGCATCTGCATTTGAATAAACCATTTCATCTTATTATTTTGGTGGTTAACTTTTAAGTAGTTTTTTATCTAAGAAAAATTCCATTGGCCTGTATGCCTCCAGGTTCTTCTGTTTTCTGCTACATTTAATGACAACTTCAAGAATTTTGTTTCAATGGCAGTTAAGAAGGATCATAGTAAACTCTTTGTAAAGAAAGAAGAACTATCTTTAGATGCAGTGAAGCAATATACAGTGCATTGTCCTGATGAACTTGCTAAAATTCACGTGGTAAAAGATTACTTATTTGAATTAGGAGAAAATGTGGGGCATATTTATTCAGGTTAATTTGGTCATCAACTTTGATCTTCCAGTGAAACACACAGCTGAAAATGCCCATGAACCTGACACTTGATCTACTATATATCTCTGTGATTTAAGTAATTTATATTTTGACTAATTTAGATATGAAATAGATTATATTGAGTCTCTCATAAAATTAATTATTACTGATCATTCTTCTGTAGTGTGTTATCGGGTTCAATACCCTTTCTTTTGCTTGGATTGTACTTGAGGATAATCCTTGTAATTGTTCTTATCTTAAACGATAACTCATGGAGTTTTAAATAAGAAAAGAGATTGAAAATCTATGATCTTATCTGTTTCTCTCTTTATTCTCAAGTATATGCATAGAGTCACGCAAACACATAAATGGAATTTAAAAAATAGAAAACAGTGTTTGCCACTGTGGTTTGTTAACGTCATTATTATTAGTAAAATGTCATGCAGGTCAATGTCTTTACACAATCATAAGCAATTATATTAGTGTCTAGTATATATACAAATTGAAATTTAAGAAAAAAATGGAGAAAAGCTCAACATTTTACTTACATTGTCCAAGTTGCTTTTACACAAATATTTAATTTAACACAAATTTATTCTAAGATTATTTGTTAGTATTAAACTTATTGTATTAATTATTATTAAATTCTTAGAAATAAATACAACATTTTGCATAAAAATCAATTTCGAACTAAGGATCCATAGATTCTCTAAACAAATTACTAACTGACAATGAAAAACTAAAGGATTTTGTGTCATTTATCCAATCATATAAATGGCTGACTAAAAACCAAGAGTTAGAGTGGTTATAAAGCTGACATTAAAATAGTGGAATCCACTTGTTACATATACTGGCAATCTACGCGTTCTGTTTCCCAAAAAGGCTAAAATAAAGCTGCAGAATGAGCCAGATTTGGCTTTAACGTGTCAACTTATATTTTAAAGTATCCAACATATTCAATCACCATAAGATAAGATACAACTGACTTTTATTTTTTAATAATTGAACCGTCAATTTGATTATTAAATTATTGATCTTTCTCCTATTTAATTCTGTAATATTATAAATAAAAATAATTTTTAAATTTCATTATATCTATCAAGATAATATAAATATTAATATGATATGTTACTGTGAATTATATAAATAATAGAAAAAGGATTTTTAAAGAAAAATAGTTGGATGTAAGCAAGATAATAAATAATATTATTTTTATATTATAGAAACAATTTAAAGAAAATATAACATAATTTCACTTTCCATTATATAAGTGGACATAAACTAATTTATTTATACATTATAATTTGAATTTATTGTTTCTCTTTAACTTGTGTTAGTACGATAGATAGAATCTTTAAAATAAAATTAAAATTTGTATTAATGGTGAATTAGGTAGTTAAAAAATATATGTTACTTTTTTATCAAGAACTCTTGTAATCCTTATTTTAAATTAGTATATTAAATATGTGAATTTTCTTTATTTTTTTAAAATATTCTATCAACATAATTCCTCATATTATTGTAACAATATTTATACAGCAGGAGAGTTAGAATTGATTCAAAGAAAGTTGATAAATTATTTATTATTTTCTAATAGTTGAGGAATTAAACACGAGAAACATTTATTATTAAAAGACATGAACTATATTAATGTTTGTATCGAATGAGATTTGAAGCTTTTGTTGATGTCAATTTTATTCTTTCCATTAAACATTTTCATATTAAAAAACAGTAGCCGTCTCAAATTTCTGAATTGTATATGTTTTGTGCCATATCTCATCCTTAAAAGAAGTTATAGGTTTAAGCATTGAGGAAACAAAAGCAATGTGTTCTTATATTCCTAAACTAGGAAAAGTATTTTGGCATGTATACATACACCAACAACATCACTCAATTCTAGACATCTCACCTTTTATATGTGAAAAGAAAATTATATTAAATTCACTTATTCACTAATCTCAATTCTAGACATCTCACCTTTTATATGTGAAAAGAAAATTATATTAAATTCACTTATTCACTAATCTCAAAGTATACTATTTTAAGCTTATCTCATTGGGTATGCTGAAAGCTTAACTTTATGATAATTACTTGAATTGGTATTTTTTATTTTATTATAATTGAAGTAATTAATTAATAATGGGATAAACATGTCACAAACCATATGGCCATGACAATTTTTTTGTTTGCCCTTATCTATATGGATCCATGAAACTGCTTCATCTAGATCTTATGTACATGGGATAAGAACCTTAATTTCAAACTAGTTTCATCGTGAACTTAAAGTTTCATTGTACTTCTCTTCACAGATTTGTGATCAAACATAAAGAAATTACTTAAATATATGCATATAATTAAATATGTTAATATGTTTCGTGTTAGTAATATACAAGATACTCTAATCCTTGTATGGATAAAAAATGTCGCGTTTCTATTTTATTTTAAATAAGTAAATAATTTATTATCCAACTATCACAAATATTACATTAATATTTATTCTTATCACATGGTCTCTAGCAATTCATATGGTAAATGTTGTTTAAAGAATTGAAATCTACTTCTATTTTATACCAACCATATGTTAATATTTTTTTTCAACACTCATAATGTCTAAATATAAGAGTTTAAGATATTTACCATTGTATGGAGACGATAAGATTGATAGTTTCTATTTATAACAATCTCACCAAAAACAAGAATGTTTGTAGCACTAAGAATTATTGGATTTGGAGCATAGCTAGCTCAAAGAGATACTGATGCAATATCAGATTGTCCAAAAGAATAGATTCGGGTCATGATCATGATCATCCCTCTTTTCCTTCCTTTGATTAATATATTATGAGACAATATACATTACTGGTAAACAAACAATTCAAGTTAATTGATATCTTTAATGTCATTTCAGGATCCCCAAGTCACTCAGGAAGGTTCAAAAAGGGAGTCAATATTCTGGATAAATTTATCTAGAATAATTTTCATGTTTAGTTTCTCTTTTAAATTAGTTAATATAAAAATTAATCTTAATTTTTCAAGAAATTCATGGTATTTTCTTCTTCAAATATTTCTAAAGAAGTTTACAAATAGTACATTTATTTTTCTAGCTAGATTTTTGTTTCTAGTTTCATACCACCTATTTTACATAACACATGATTATTTATCTCTGGTTTTAGTATCTCTCTTACATGTAATATGTTTTGAAAAGTATTACTCCATGTTGTGTACAAAGAGATTGAGATTTTATATGGACATGTCACTGGTGAAAACGAGAAGATAAAACTAAAATAGAAAAACATGATTTTACTTAATTTGTTTTGTTTTGATGGCTTTATGGTGACGTTCAAAAGTCCAAACCAAAAAGGAATTTGATTGTTTCTAATAAATGGTCAAAACAGGCACAGTTGGAGGCAAGTTGTGTATACTTTGGAGATATTTCCCAAGCTACTAGTCAGTACAATCCAAACTTGTAAGGAAAATATTATCATGACTCAAATGTATGGCCTAAAAACAACCACCACAATACCAACAACACCAAGTGCAATTCACTTTCACTACAAGTTTTCTTTTCTTTTCTTTCTTTTTTTTTTTTTTCTTTTTCTCTCCTAGAAATTAATTGTGCAAGAACCTTCCTAGCAATATTCTTCTGTACTACTCATGGCTGTCAATTACAGTTGTTAGGATTAATAGCAAAGTGGCATGGTACAATATTCCAAAGAAAATAACTAATTAAAATAAGCAAAATGAATATTTATTTTATATTTGAATTAAATAGACATTTTTATTATAGTTTTTAAAGAGAAAAAAATTGAAGTTAATTTTGATTATTATATTAATTTTTTTATAAATATCTATTTTATAATTATGTCAATTTAGATAAGAAAATAAAATCACAAACAGAATTTCAATTTGCACATTTTTTTTCTTCTAAGGTACCAAACTAGTATTTAATACACATTAAAGAGTACTGATTATATATCTAACTTGCGTGGTGTGAATTTCTCACTTTTAAATGGAGACCCTTCATTTTTGTTTTGATGTGGACAATAATAATGGATAGGACCTAGCAATTAAAGGCCTTCAATGAATCTGCAAAAGCTACCAGGTTTCAGGTACTCTGAATTCTTCTCCCAAAAGGAAACCAGTGCATTCAATTTAGACTCAACAAAACAAATATGAGTTTCAACTCTGCCTCAATAGTCAAACCACCTCTTTCTTTCATATCTATCCCTTATCTAATAAAAAATATTCAAAGAAAAACACTAAGAAACTAAAAATAAGTAAATAAAAACCATTATTTTATACAACTCTTAAATTCAATTAATTACTCTCATTTAGGATTTAAAAACATAATAACTAATGGTTAAATTTAAGGACTAGAATAATATTGGTATATATCTTTCAAGAATTAAGTGCTAAATATATTTTACTTTACATTTATTTTAGTATTTTTCATTTTTTAAAAATAATATTAAACTCTCGTATTTTTCAAACATGAAAATAGTGGATTATTCCAAATTAATTTGTGTTATACCAACCAAATTTGGATTCCATGCACATTAGTTAGCATAAAATATACTATTTAATATAATTGGATATACATATATATATATATTTATAACCTCTTAACCTTTCCGTCTCAAATTTGGATTCTATAAAATATATTTTTTGCATCAGTTCATGAGTTAACAAATGTCATGCACGAACCCACTTCATGTTCCATGCATTACACGCGAACATATATTTAATATAAGAGGTGGACAATTGGCATGCATGAAAAGTCTGCAATTTTGATTGTAACCTTTTGCCGATTCTATTTGTATTCATGCTTGTAATTGTGCCTAATTATATATATGGTTTAGTTGAAGAAACAAAACTATAAGGAAACTAAAAAAGGGAGATCTAGGAGCTACGAAAAAGAACTCTAAACTTATACACTTATATCATATATAGATTATACGTGGGACTAATACAATGAACTTGAAGAAGTTTCATAGTTGTAGATATATAATATATTCACAACTTGATGAAAAGGGCACTACTCAAAATTAACAAAACAAGTAGAACACGCATAAACACCGTCTTTACAAAGCTACTACTATATATATATATATATATATATATATATATATATATAAACTTACAAAATTAAACCTTTGATGACACGCCTAATTAAAACTAACTAATAGTATACACTTTGTGTTTCTCTTCATGGTTAAGGATTCTATGACCATGATGTCCTTGTTCTTTCTTTTTCCTCTTTAACACATTACATCTTTTAGAAGCTTGTACCTGCGTGTGGCGGTTCTTGGTGAAGGCACCGGACTCTTCCCCTTTTCCGATGAACCACTTTCTTCATGATGCTTTATTTTCTCCCCGGAATATTCCGAACGGTGAGTTGCTCCGGCGTCGATTCCGCTCACCGGTTTCTTCGAATCGGAAGCAAAATTGTTTCTAGTGTTTCTCCCTTCACTTTGACACCAATCACATAACTCTATCTCTGCTACTTCTCTATAATAGTTACTACAATACCTGAAATATTTAAATACTATTTTTCTTTATCCATAAAATTCAATCAAAATTTGTAATAATTCATGCATCTTATAGTATATGCTGTATGAAGATCATAAAATTTGTAAAAATTAAGCAAAGAAATAATTGTCATGTTGATGATGTATACATATATATAAGCATGATGGGATACAAAGGTTGATGTTTCATGTGGATGATGAATATGAGAATATATATGAGATATGTAGTTAGATGTAACTATCAAATTAAAGATTATTCTATGATATGATAAAGAAAGATGTATGTATGTATGTGTATGTGTATATGTATATGATGGTATGATGATGATGTTGATGATGATTGAAGAAGAAAAGAAAGCATACGAGTGTTGGAAACGGTGGTGGCATTTGTTGCAACGGAAGAGTTTGTCAGAGAAACCAACGTCACCACACATGCAACAAACGGTTGGAAGGTCGACCATGGTTAATTGATGAGAGGAAGAAGAAGATAGATAAAATGGAGAATTTGGAAGAGAAGCAGAAAAGGAAGAGGTGCCAGAGAAGAAAGAGTTTATATATATATATATATATATATAGAGAGAGAGAGAGTATGTGTATGAGTCGGTGTGAATGTGTTGTTTGTATTGTAACAATTACAGAAGCAGACCACAGGTTGCTTGCAGTCATTTTCAGTTAAGGCAGGGAACCTAGAGAGAGAAACGAACCTTAAAAAAAGAAAGAGTCAGGAAAAGACACTGCTCTCCTGTGCTTCTACTTGCTTCATTATTGTTTCTTATTACTTTTTTTTTTTTTTTTAATTACATTATGGGCTAGTTAATCCACCCTAATATCCCATCATTAAGTTAATTATGTATAATGTTACAATAATTATTAAATAAAAATATATTTTCTATATAATTAAAATACACACTACTAATTATAAATTATGGTTATAAAATATTAAGAGAGAAATAATAATAATATATATATATATATATTATAAATAAATTAACTGTTAATGGGGTATTATTTTTTACCGTAAAATAAAGTTGTATTAAAAACGTAAAAAAAAATGTATAATTGCCTATTACAACTGTTTATTTTGATGATTAGTATGGATTTCTATCCATAATTAATTTTAGTTTGAGATTTTTTTTTTCTTTTTAACTTTTTATCATAGATATTTAAATCCAAAATTTTGAGACCGTAGTATTTAGCTTGTTATTTTATGAAAAATGATTGTGACTATCAAGATTTTTGTTTTCTTTAGTTTAAACAGTTTTTGTCCGGTGGGGTGGGTTTTGGAATTTGAATATAAAAAAAAGGACTTAGGCATGAAAGGTGGTAGGTATGAGAACCACGCTCCTGACGCGGTGAGAAACACGCATCATTATATTCACATGTATCAAAGATTCGTTATTCGTCAAGTGTATGTATCTATTTGCGCCAAAACGTGTATAATAATAATGACGCAACCCAACTTGTGTTACAACTTACAACTTCAAGTGCTTATGTTGCAACCTTAATGCTTCATCAACATCAACTCACCCAACATCAAACTTTTATTATTTTTTCTATTCTCAAATTAATTAAATCGATACCTACCTTAACGCGTGTAGGTCTAAGTGAACTGTATTCCACTTTATTGTTTTCTTAAAAACATGCGTTATGATAGATTTGTTTTCTTAAAATAAGTTTATGATTAAACTCGAGACAAACCTTCGAAAAAGATAATTATGGTTGTACATCAAATGACTTCTGAACAGTGAAAGTGTACGACAAATAAGTTAATGAAATCCAAGGTTGTCACAAGCCTTGTGGTTTAAATTAGTACAACTTTATTTTATATGTATTAGTAAATTTATCGTATATATGTATAATAGAACATTATTGGATGTTATCTTAAATTTTTATGCATTCTGATAATTTTCTTTTAATATATTGTTATTATACAGAATATTGTAGTTAATATTTCTCATATTTTTTAATGTGTTCTCATGGAAATTTTATTAGATACCTAGTATAAATACTTTTTATCTTTCGTATTATAACTGAATTGAATAGTATTATATACAAGAATTAAGGACAAATGGATCAATATTGAGAAATTTACAAGGTACAAAGTTGGTAGTGATTGTCAAGTTTGATTTAAAGAAATTTTAAGATATCACTAGGGAAATGCAACCATAGATATTCATCAGAATCCAATACAAATATATATTAATCTTTATAGATAATTTTTGTGTACAAATGATGCAAACAATGTTCAAATTGAATACTCTGTGTACAAAATTGTATTCTAACTCGTGATGATCACCACTGGGTCAATTCTGGTGATTCAAATATTAATATTATATTTTGAATTTATTTAATGAAGAATCAAACAGATTTTAAACTTCATAAACGAAAGGCAACGTACACTAAATTTCATTTTAACCCAATGTTAACCTGATGTGAATTACATTTTTCATAATTCATATTTTATATGCTATATAAAGAATTTTCACATTTGCTTATGAAAAATGATTGTCATACACTCATATGATATTAAGAGATATTACATCAAAAAAATTATTTAGATGCAGAGTTTATGAAAAAAAATAAAAAAATAGAGAAAATTAGTTAAAAGTGAAAATTTTGACGGGTAATGAAATGAAGAGAAAATTAAGATAAAAGAGAAACAAAATACTGTATAAATATATAAGTATCATTATTATTATATTAATATTCATGCACCTCTTGGAAATATTTATTCTAGCAAATCACACAAGATGCTGCAAACTACAAAGGACAGAATCAATCAATGATTGTCAGAATAATAACAATATTCTGTGAAAGGTAGAGCTTGTTGTGCAGAATAACATAACACGAAAATGAAATAATGTCATATATTTTTATTGTTAGTCTCTAAACCTAAAATTTAAATATAATAAATAATATTTCCTTTTTTATTTGAGAAGAAAGAAGAAATTGGTGAGTTTTTTTAAAAGTTTGAATAAAAATACAAGAAAGAAAGAATAGTTTTTTGTTTCTAAATATGTTTTTATTTTCCACTTAAATTGCACTCAATCCAAACATGTCATAAAAATTGTCACCGATCGATTGAGGTTAATGGTTATAGAGAAGATGAAATGGTGATGCTGTAGCGTATACACACGCGCTTTGTAAAGGTGTGGGTTTGATCATATGAGACCATGTACTAAATAAACCGTAAAAGAGAAACAAGCTTAAAATGCATAAAGACGGTAATACCCCTACTAAAAAAAGTTAAGGTCAACTTCGTAGTAATAGGACTTCTTTTATAGTTTGCATAGCATAGGGTTCCTTAAATAAACTCCTACGAACAATTAAGGATTAGAACAAACTCAAAGTACAATCCTCAATCTTGTAACAATGCAAAGTCTTCCTAGTCATAAATAGGACTAGAAAGTGACCTTCAGAAATTTTCTTGTTGGGCTCCACACCATCATGCGGATTCAAAACTTATCTATGATGTTCAACAAGTTATACTTGCAAGACTTTAAACACCTTCAAGGCTTTAAACAAACATTCAAGTTTAAGTTTTGGAATAGTTATTTTGTAGGACACTTGAAAAGAAAAAAAAAATCATCAAAATGATGAATGATATGTGAAATTAATTTAGATGTCGTCTAGGTAATGTTAGAGTTGTTAACATAGATCAAATCATGTAAGAATTGTGTGAAAAATATTGTTAGGATGAGTTGCAATAAAATATGGGCTAAAATATGTTATAATATTAAAATGGATGGGTTAATCAAATATTTTTTTAGACATGAAAAATATTCAAACGTGTTCAACTCGATCTATCTAGACACATACTTTTTTTTTTTATTGAGGTACATCGAAAGTTATACTATATAAATCAAACATACACTTAATTTCATAATCTCAATGAACAATAGTGATCAAGTTTTAAAAAATAATGCTAATGTTTTTAATGTAGAAAACTTGTCAATGTGAATAAAGAAAAACCATAGGACATTCTTCAATCAAAGTTCTGCCTTATTAAATGTTCGTGGCAAAGTTTCTCACTTGATACAAAGGATTTCTTGATCTCACATCTCACCCAAGAAGTATCAATTATTTACAATATCTCTTAATTCTCACCAATTATTTAATGGAAATACAATTCATCAATATACAACTGTCTCTTTCACTGTGTACAAATTGAAATATCACTCGACCCAATTATTTACTATCAATTGATCTATATCTTTTAACTTCTATATATTAATAAAATTACTTAAATACTCGAGCTTGATTAACTGTGAAGAATTCTCTCATAAAGCAATATTATTAAACTTTGTTCTGAAAACAAATACGTGGAAATAAAACAATTTTATGGACCTCTTATATTGAATCATGAATCATGCAATGTATGTATCTAAATCTAGAATAGATAAGGAAGAAAAGAAAAGTTTACTAGCCACCATTGTAGGTACACGAATAAACAAGATTCATGCATGTAAGGATGTTATAATATGTGGAACATATCCAATAGGAGCAACTATGAGTACCGACCTATGAAGCGGGGTAGGTAAATTCAGACTTTATTAGACATAAATTAATCTGTCCTATGTTAAAAATATAAAATCTGATGTAACTTTTTTATTTATCAGAAGTTTTTTTTTTTTGCAATATTGATCAAAACTATTTTGAAAGACATTTAAATACTCATAGGATGTTTCTATGTACAAACTAGATATCTTATTCTTAGGAAATAATTATAAGACAAGGATAAATTGAATTATATTTAACTGAGTTTCTATTATAGTTTATTCTTTTCATTTATCTTATAAAAATTATCTTTTAGATCTTTGATCTTGCCTTTAATAACATTTATTAATAAAAATATCACTCAAAATATATATAAAAAATGTTACTAATAAAATTTTGCGACATAATTCAGATGTAACATTTATAAAAAATATTACTAAAATTTATAAGTAACATTTTCATTTTTTACAACATTCTTTTTAAATACTACCAATAATTACATATATGGTAATGATAGGTTAGATTATTAAAAACCCAACCTATCCCCAAATCCTCCTTTTATATAATAGAGAATCATATATTATAGATGATAACACTTTTATATAAATTAAATATTAAAATTTCAATTTACTAATCAATATATATATATATATATATAATTAATTAATTAATGTATATATGTGTTAATTTATTAATCTAGGATTTATTATGTAATTGCATGATAAAGATAATTTGTTGTGATGGTGTAAGTGGCATTGCATGAAGTCCAATTTAATGATCATCATTATTTGTTGTTCTATCCTAAATGCCCCACCAAAGTAGAAATGAATGCTTTGATTTACAATATGACATTATTGACATGAAAGAAGGAACAGATGATCCTTAATTGCATGTCCAAACTCAAAACAAAGAAAAGGAAAAGGAAGAGTTACCTCACACAAAATCCATCCAATGGAAATCTTGAAAGTACAAATTGTAGCAATTCTATTTCAAATATAGTGAGCTTTCAAGGTCCCATCACCATCCTTATCAAAACCACATCCCTCTCAACCACCCTCTTTAGTCCTCAAAAACAAATGCTTCAATCTTTGTCAAACGCCACATCAACTATGATTCGAATCTCTTCTGTTCTTCAATTTTTGTCATTTGTTATTTTCAATATCAAACAATGAGGAAAGCATCATCAAATCCTTTATTAATGTTAATTAACACTCAATTGGAGACTCTTTTGCCTAACTATAACTTAAAAACATTAATCACGCACACTAAGACACTCTACTAACCCCTTTATTTAAATTTCTTTTGTCGCTGTGCTAGTAGGTCAAATTGGAACAAAAAAAAAAAAAAAAAAACTCACCAAAAAATTAAAAATAAAATTGGAACCATCATTTTTTTATCATAAAATCAATCTCACAATTATTATACTCTTTGTAACACCCAATCAAAGACCAAATCCCATGTATTCTTGATACTCGTTAATTTTTTTTTTTATTGAAAATTTTAGTTTTCCAGTTATTTTTTTATCCTGTCTTATTATTATTATTATTAATTAATATATTAATTTAAATTTTTTAATCGTTTCAATTTTTATTTGTTTTAATTATTTGTGTAAAAAAAATCTAGCTCAAATAATTGAATAAGTTTATGAGTTTTTCAAACTCTCTCACACCGTATTACATATTAAAGAAATTGATTCACGAGTTTGTATTGTTAAAACAAATGCATCGTTCTTGTTAATTATGTGTTTGTTCCATGTAAAAACAAATGTATTGAACAGTAAGAATTTAAGGAACAATTTTAAATAAAATAACTTGTAGACTACACTAAACATAAATAATAAGTTATATAATTAAATAAATATACATAAAATGATTAGGACATTTTATGAAAACTTCATTGCACTTAAAAATTAACTATGAACATTTATGGTCGTGGATGCATGAAATATTTGATTAAAGCCTCTATCATGTTTTTATATATATCATTTTCAGTCTAGCATTGTGTTTTTGAAATGTGGCCCATCATAAACTTAACAACCATTTTAGGCCAATAATGTTTTTCTTTGGGCTTCTCAAAAACTTGTCATTTTTCTTAATTATCCTCTTCATTTTTACATCTTTATTGGTTGCGTTTTCCCCCTCCTTTGTTCAGTAAGATAAAATGGAAAAGAAAAAAGAAATAAACTAGTGAATTACATCTTTAATTAGAGATTTTTTCTAAATTTTTATTACATGACGCAACAATAGAAATACAGTAAATTGTCCTAAATTAAAAAATAAAAACCCACTGGCAACCTTAAAAAAATAGGAGAGGATGTGAAAAGGAGTGTAATTAATATTGACTAAAGAAAATATATAAAATTAATCCATTAAGTTGAATAATATAAATATCATAATACTTAAACGATTTAATTTAATTTCAAAATTTAAATGACATGGTTTAATAAAAATTTAATTAAAATCCATTTAAATAATATACAGTTAATTTGGTATTAATTTTTCCAACAATTAATTTTAAATTTGAATACCACTATTCAATTAATTTAAAAAATTAAACCTTAAGAACATATAGAAGGTGTTTTCACCGTCACTCAGTCACTGCAAAAGTGTTCAAAACCCTTAAACCCTGCCGGAGAAAAAACAGAGAGACGATGGGAAAAATCCCTCCTTCATTCCGATCGGCAATCTCAAACCCTAACCTCAGAAACCCTTCTTCTCTCTTCCCAACTTCTCCACCTTCTTCTAAACCCAAACCTCACAAAAAACCCTCTTCTAATCCCAATCCCAATCCCAATCCTAATCCAAAACCCAAACCAAAACCCTTGTTCAATTCCCCATCCCTTGAAGATGCTAAGAAAACCTTCGATTCCATGGCCAATTCAATTTCAGACCCTCGTTTCCCTAACTCCATTCTCCACTCCTTCACCAAAGTCTCAACTTCTCATTCCGATTCATTCTCATTCCTCAACCACATCACCAAATCCCTTCCTTCCTTCACCCCCGACCGTTCAACCTTCCACATCCTCCTCTCCCATTCCCCCAATCTCTCCTCTATCCATCAAACCCTAAATTTAATGCTTTCCTCTTCCATTCCCCCCGACGCCGCCACCGCCGACATCTCCGTCCGCTCCCTCTGCCTCTCCTCCCACCTCGACGATGCCATCCTTTTATTCAAACAATTCGCCTCCAAACACTGCCCTCCTGACACCTTCACCTTCAACTTCGTTATCAAACACCTCTGCAAGTCCCGCTCCCTCTCCACTGTCTACAACTTCATCGACGAAATGCGCGCCAGTTTTGGCCTTAAGCCTGACCTTGTTACTTATACAATTCTCATTGACAATGTTTGTAATAGTAAAAATTTGAATTTGCGCGAAGCGATGAGGTTGGTTGGTGTGCTTCGTGAGGAAGGGTTTAAGCCGGATTGTTTTGTGTATAATACTATTATGAAAGGGTATTGTGTGTTGAGTAGAGGGAGTGAGGCAATTGAGGTTTATAATCAGATGAAGGAGGATGGGGTTGAGCCTGATCTTGTTAGTTATAATACTTTGATTTTTGGATTGGCAAAGTCTGGGAGGGTTGTGGAGGCAAAGAAATTGTTGAGGGTGATGACGGAGAAGGGGTATTTTCCTGATGAGGTGACGTATACGAGTTTGATGAATGGGATGTGTAGGAAAGGTGATGTATTGTCGGCGATGGCGTTGTTGGGGGAGATGGAGGCCAAGGGGTGTGGGCCTAATGAGTGTACTTATAACACTCTGCTGCATGGGTTGTGTAAGGCCAGGTTGGTGGATAAGGCATTGGAGTTTTATGGGGTGATCAAGGAGAGTGGGATGAAGCTTGACACGGGGTCTTATGCTACGTTTGTTAGGGCCTTGTGTAGGGATGGCAGAGTTGCTGAGGCGTATGAGGTGTTTGATTTTGCTGTGGAGAGCAAGAGCTTGACGGATGTTTCGGCTTACTCCGCGTTGGAGGGCAGTTTGAAGTGGCTGAAGAAGGCCAAAGAACAAGGACTTGCTGTTTAGTTGGTATGTGCATTGTTGTTTGTGGCTATTAAGGATTTATTTTGTCAAATTTCTTGTGTGATGAGGTTTGTTGTATATTATTTGTCTGCTCAAATCGGTGACTTGCCTCAAGAACATGGGATGTAGTGGAATGGTGGATTAGATTTCTTCTTTTAAGATTGAGTTTTTTTTTTTGAAATGTGTAATTCACAAACAATTAAATATAGATAACGGCCTTTGTAGTCTCATTGAAGTGTAATTAGGTGTTTGGCAATTTAGGTTGCGTGTAATACTTACCCTAAGTTGTGATTATGCTATGTTTTGTTAATTAATATAAGTTTCTTTTTGGGTTTAACTTTGGTGGTCCATGAGCTCTTAATTATGTTGTATTGTTTGAGGTGGTGCAAGATTCATACAATTAGGTTGCTGGGTACCCTTGTAGTTTCTTTTTCCGGAATATGAGGAATGGAGGACATGATACCTTTCGTCTATGTATTTTCGTTTTTTTACCTTTGATATTGTTTTATCTCCTGTATAAAATAATGCTGGGCTGCTGGAAAAGCTGCTGAAGTTTCACATTAAATTCATTTGGAATACCTTAATATTGGTGGATTTGTTGGCAGTAGCATAGTTTGCCTTATCTCTGTCCAACATTCTGAAGGTGTGATTGAAGCTAAGATGATCAAACCCATTGTTTAGGTCTTTCTTAGTTGCTTAAGCTTTTAGATGAAATGGCCATGACATTGTATTGGAGCTTACTTGACCAGGTGGCATGGAATGAAGTTCTTTTGTTGCCTTTCCTATTCTAAGTGAAATTTAGACTATAAAGTTTTCCTCACTTTTGGCATTTGCGCAAAAAACCCTTGCTTCATAGCTTGTCTGTTCACTCAAGTGCATTTATTTACACACATTTAGTTCCCTACCATTTTATCTAAAATGGTAAAAGTAAATCATTTATATCTATTGCAGGTGCTTTATGTCACTGCTGCCAGGGATTTAAGAGTTAGTTCCTGAGGATAAAACCTAACTCCATAAGTGCACAGCAAAGCGTCTAATACAATTTCTGTGGGTATTTGGTTGCTAGCATATCTTTGCTAACAGTGGACTCGACTTGGAACTGGAATCAGCCAGCAGGCCAAAATTAGCTAAAATTTTGGTTGCATATATTCAATGATTGTCATGCAACAGCTTCCTTTGCAGCTGCTGCTTTCTCAGACTTGAAGTTCCTTTCCGTATTTCCTGGTGAACATTGGTTCCAGAGTGCTCTTGATGACCTTGAAGGGAAATGTGCACTTTTTTTTATTATGGAAAGTATTGTTCATTATTTTGAATCTCGTGATTCTCTAATAGATTAAGATAACTAATTCTGAATAAACCAGAAAGGCACATTTGATTTTTTCACTGATCAAAGAGCTCGGAGATGTGGCATTCATTGTATTTGTATCAAGATAATTGCTGGTTGCATAATGTGCCATATATTTCTTTATGATTTTGTGGAGTTTCCATGTTTCATCTATTTACTTAGAATTTTCTAGTTCCAGAATGAAATGCTTTGATAAGATTTAGATTAATATATTCAGTAATAGTTATGATTAAAATATTGAGACAAGTAGCTCAGTGCTGTAGATAATAGTGATGCGAGTAATGGTTTGTCAGTAAAAATGGTGTAGTTAGAGTGATGATGCAGTGGGTAACCATATAATGATAGCTGAAACAAACAAATAATTTAAGATAAAATCTAACAACTAAAAGTAAATTACAATTCCAACTTATATTTTCATGAAACAAAGATAATTATATAACTTATACTAAACCCTTTTCCTTGCATACTTCGTACTCAAGTAATCAAGAGCTTGGACAAATCTAGAAAGTCACTAATCCAAACCTAAACGTGGGCTGAAACAAAAATTATTTGATCTACAAATAATTATTTGACTTAAATTGGGTTAAAAGCTTTCAGTGTTAATTTAAGTTTGGCTCAAAAAGTTTATGAGCTTTACTCCGCCCAACTTTTCTTTTAGTGATTTTTTTTTTTTTAAAAAATTATTCTAATAACTTGATCTAAAAACAATCAAGAAATGTAATTGATCGGGTACTTTTTTTAACTGTTATCAGCTAATTAAAATTAAAGTTTCACATTCTTAATTTATGTAGACTTAATTAAACATCAACATTGTTCTTTCTCTTTAGATAAAAAAGATCAACATAGGTTATTGAAATAAAATTCCAATTCTTACGTACACTTATATGATCAATAATTTATAATATGATACAAGATTGTTGTTAAATATGGATAGTTTTTTTTTTCAAACATGTTAAAACTTAAATAGAAAAAAAAATGAAAAAAGGATGGACTATAATAAAAAGATATAAAAGGTTAAGAAAAACCTTTAAAAATACTCAAAAAAAAAAAATCTTAAAAATCTCTTCTTAGAGGTATTTACTGTTCGAATAATTTTAATTTTTATAATCACATGATTGAACTTAAAAGGATCAATAATGATTAAAATAAACAACATAAAACCACTTTGTTATTTAACTCTGTTAGCCACTTTATCTAATCATTTTCACTAGTTTAACTCTAGTTGGCCACTTTCACTAGTTTAATTAACTGTAACAAACCTCTTTGAGTTTGTTAGTTAGAGTTAGTTAACTCCTGATATTTCTGTTATATACACAAAACCCTTCATATACAGTGTAGGATTATCAACTATCTCTGTTTTCTCTGTTTTCTTACACTACAAGTTTCTTTTTGTAAGCACGAATTCCATTTAGCTTAGTTACTCAGTTTGGTTATGGCACTCACCGTTGAAGAGATCGTCGAGGACTATAGAGGCCGAAGAACCGCAATTATTCGCGCTCTCACTGAAGGTATTACTCTTCTCTTTCCAATGCATATTTCTCTCTTTCTTTTCACCCTTTGCTTCTCACTTTCTTGCCTTTTCCTTTTCTCAGAAGTTGATCAATTTTACAAACTATGTGATCCAGGTAAATGGTGTTCTGTGATCTTTCTTTTCTTGGTTAATTTTACAGTTTGGATTTTGTTACTCGTAAAAGATATTGTATTTTTTTTTCTCCGGGGTGTGCGTGTGTGAATTTTATATGCATGTTGAGGTAACAAGGAAGAGTTTTTATGCTCCGAATTTGAGGAAAACGAAATGGGTAGTGAGAAAAAAGTGAGTTCTTGCATGTTTCTTGTGATTTTTAGTTACATTCATGTTCTGTGACATTTGAATCTGGTAGTACAGAGAGTCAAATTCATGTTAACTTTTCTGTTAAATTGAGATTAAAATTTATTTGGTTTTGTAATTATTGCATAATGTGTTTTGTTGTGTCTTTCCATTAAATTTGAAGTGTGTGGTGGCGTGTTTTTTTGCAGAAGAGGATAAATTGTGCCTCTATGGATTTCCCAATGAAGACTGGAAAGTATCTCTACCACCGGAGAAAGTTCCGGGAGTTCTCCCCGACCCGGCGGAGCGTGGAATTAATCTTGCTAGGAATGACTTGAACCGTGAGGATTGGCTTTGTCAGGTCGCTCTGCGTAGTGATTCGTGGTTGATTTATATGGCCTTTTACCATGGAGCTTTTCTTAAAAACGATGAAAGGTATTATCTAGCTTTGATTGAGATGCATATATTCATCATGAGTTACAATTGGAGTAACTGCAAAAGAAATTGTGGACTTTTAAATTTTAACAATGTGGCGATGGCTTGTGATTTGATGCTTGATAGGCTTATACATGATTTCCTTATATTGTAGTAAAAGTTCTCTTAAAACAATCTTATTTGTGTTATCGGTAAGACCAGCAAATTCAAAATTTGAGAAAAGTATGAATTTGATGCTTCAAATGTCCCAATGAAAGGATAAAATGTGATGATGACATTGGCAGTTTGAATTTCCCTCTGGATGCAGAAGCCAACATGAAAGTGTCCTGGCATTGATGATGGGTTTAAGTATATTAATGCATGGATATTAATGATGATTTTGAGTACTTCTTTTTTATTTTTGAGCATTAATGAGTAAGTGACATATAAATTAGTTATATTATTCCTGTTATCTTTGGATTTCTTTATTGCATTTTTGCTCACATCTCCTGCAACATGGCATATGGTTCCTTCCATTGATGGTTTCATTGATTCTTGATGGCAGGACACGTTTATTTAGTTTGATCAATGGTATTCCCACCGTTTCTGAAGATGTGGCTAACATGGAACCAATTGAGGTTGTTGTTTTCCTTTTCTAGTGATATGTGTTTCTTTTGGATGATTCAATATACCAAAGATTTGTTTTGGTAATACTTTTGCATACTTAAAGTTTCATTAACAAATAATGATGAAAGCGAACATATGAATGTGATTATACAAAGTGATCCATGACCAAAATACAGAAAATGACAGGAAACAAACGTCAGACACTTTCGCGGTCACATTTACTTACATTACAATACGCATTTATGAAGAAGATAAATAAAATTGAAAACATTGAGTAACATTCTATAAGCTATTTTTGCATGTTATTTGCACAGCTAGTTTAGGTTATGATGATGCATTCCTGTACATTTATTTTCAGAATGAAGATAATGATACACAGTCTGATGAGGAGGGGCAGACCATAGACTGAAGGCATTGGAAGTTTGATTTCTCGATCATATATCAACGTGTAATGGCAAATTTCTCTGAGATTAAGTTTGTTTTCTCCAATATGAACCGTTAGTTAGTGTATGTTACAGATTTTTTTAGTGCAGAATAGAATCTGACAAATTTCAGTTCAATGATTAGTTGATGTTTCCTTGAATTTACACAATGTAGTTTAGTCTTGTTGTTTCAACATTGTTTCAGAAAATAAAAGGTGGCCGTTTCACATTTTCTTCTTATCGGTTTAAATATGAATCGAATACTTGTCTAATTGTTTCCCCAAAGAATAAAACTTGACCAATCATGGTTTTATCTCAAAATTGATTTTACAGTCAGTTCATCTGCTCTTGTTAATAGTTGAATCATATATATATATATATATATATATATATATATATATATATATATATATTTCACCTTCCTTGTATTTTGTTAAAGTGTAATTACATTTGTTTCAGCAATTGAGTTGAGCCGACTGTGTTTAGAATGCCAATCAAAGTCAAAATATGATTATTTCAAGACAAGGTTGAGCCAGTTTGGCTGCAGGGTCACCATTTTCAAAATAATATCATTAAATGATTTTTCCTCAAATACTCTCAGAAAGAAAGTTCTAACATTTTTTAAAGTGACGACAATTTTGTGACTAGTTACCGATTATCAAATATCCTATACACCGAGAAATGCTTAATTGGTTTATATGAATTTTTTTTTTTTTATCAGTTGTGTTGTATGATTGTTGAGTTAACATGTGTGTGTGTATATGTAAATGAAAAATAGATTATCAAAATAAAAAATAATATTGGGATAAAAAAGCCAAAAACAAAAACACTTATGCTGACTAAAATTTTATTTAAAGCATAAAAAATTGATATGGAGTGATTATTAGGTTTTAAAAAAATGATATAAATATGGTTTGTTGAACCCTTGTGGAGTGTAGATTGATTAGAGGTTGTATCGAGTGAGTGATGGCTTTGTCCCATTGCGGTCGGCGTCTCATCTCACTCTCTTCCTTGAAATCAGCTGTTAGACCCATCAATCATTCTTCTCTTCTCAACGCTACTCTCTCTGTACCTCATCCTCCATTCTCACCCTTTATCAGGTTTTTACACTCACCTTTCATTTTTTTCTTCCTTTTCCTTTATACCCACTTGCCCAATCGCTTAAATTTTTCACCTTTTCTCGCTAATGGTTTTCATGTCTATCAATTATGTCCCTGGGTTTTGTTACTAACATTGAGGAACTAGTTTTAAGAAATTTTCAATATTTGTGGCACTATGTAACATGATTGCTAATTTTTAGGAATTATTTATATAATTTGATTAGTTTAAGAGAGGGTCACAGTTCATGGATAACATTCATGGTTTATTCATCACATTAGCCATATTTCTATGTAAGTACTTAGAAATTGTTTTACCCTATCTTTTCTGTGTAAATGTAAATAGTTGTTAGCTGTGTTTGTAATTTCATGTTATTTAACTATGCATATTCTGTTTGTTATATAGCTCTCTCTATACCTTGTATCTGCGTGTCTTTTATGTGTAAATAGTTGTTAGCTATGTAATTTTGTGTGATGTAAGTGTGCATATTGTGTGTGTAGTGCTGATGTGTGAAATTGTTGTGTATAACAGAACTTGTGTGTACCAATTAGGAAGTGTGCAGTCACTTTTGCCTCTGCACAGTACTGTGGCTACTGCAAGAATGGTATCTAGTCTTAGCATTGATTCAAGGAATTGTGAAGCTCTTTCACAATTTAGCCTCTGCTGCAACCACCCTGGACCCTAAGGTCTACAATACTATGAAATTTGACTTGTGAGTGAATATGCCTTCTTTCTTGTGACCCGTGTTTCAAGTGGCTCAGGGGAAGAAGAATAAAAAAAATAATAAAAATTTATGATGTTGATTTTCAGATGTGTTGCAAAGTTTATGTATTATGAGTTTAGCCTCAATTCATTTTCTTCTTTCTTATAGACCACATGCTAAAATGTAGTTAACTTTCTTTATTTGGGTTTTTCGGTTTGTTAGCTGAGTCTAACCGTCCTCAGTTCATGAAGAAAAGGATATTGTTGTTATTTATTTGGTTAATTCTTGTTTGGATGAGTTCACAAGACTATTGATTTCTTTGTTTGATTCATTTTTGTATGGACACCCTCTTTCTGAATCTTTCAGCTAGGGAGGTTTTCATGTTGGAAAGTTGTGCAGGCCTTAACTAATATAAGACAAGTACAAAGCATAATTAGAGAAAATGTTTGAAGAGAATTTGTGTCATAACGTACATATTACTCTAGACTATCAAGTAATATGTCTATATATGCATACATACATATTGTTAGATTTTGGTTTAAATGTGTTGATTGTCCATTACATAATATTTTTACCTCCTAAATATGTAGGAACAAAGCGAAAAAAAAAAAAAAAAAAGAACAAAAAAATGGGCATAAGAACAAAAGTATCCATGTATGGCCTCTCTAAAGGGTTATGCACAACTAGAGCAACAGGTGAAAAGTGTATATAAATATACACACAACAGTACACGCATCTATAAGAAAATCATAAGGTTTTTGACTCTACGTAAAAAAAGAACTAGGATCAAATTGCAGTGAATTATAGAGACGTGCTCATGTAAACAAGATTGAAGAAATTGAAAGCAAAAATATGAAAAAAGTTTTAAAAAATACATAAATATAAGAACTACTTTATCCTATTATTAGTTTTTAATATGTTATTCTTCATGTAATACAATACATTTAGGTTCTAATATTTTATTTTATTTTATTTTAAGAGACGCTAAAATGTGAACCCCGCAGCAAGAAGACGCATGGTTGAGGGATCTTAATCATTCATGGCTTATTCATTAAATTTAAGGTAGACTAGTTTCCACTTTTTTGAATTTATATTATCTTTCTGTTCAGACACAAATTATTATTAACTTGTTGCTTATACTTTGAATAATATGTATTATTGTAGGCAGTGACGTGAAGAAATTCCAAATCGAGTTTTCCTCACGTGACAATGAGATTTGTATGGGAAGAAACAAATGTCTTAAATACTTTTTGTATCCAAATGAGACAATTGAAGCAATCATAGAATTTGTAGAGTTGTCAAGTGCTTCAGAAGGATTTGATTAATTTGATAGAACTAAGCCAACCATATTATTTTAAAATTTATATTAACGTACCTATATCTTAAATATTTAATTTTTTATATCTAATACCCATATCAGTATCCATACGACCGTATCTATACGTCATAAATCACATCATAAAAATCTTTTCAAATCTAATCTAAATTACAACGTGGATTTGACGCTGTTATATATATTCTTTAAACTCTTATACTAGGTTAAATTCATGATGATGCAATTATTATTTTTAATTCAAAATTGGCCTGACTTTGCGTTGTGTCACGTGAGTCCCATACTGTATGTATCTCAAGTTGCTGTTTGTACAACGTGAGTTTGGTGAAGAAGTAAAGAGGCAGCAAATGGTTGTTGAACTTTAATTAAAACTGCACCCAACCAACATTGATGAATCACTTTTTCTCCTTTTCTCACTAAATCTCATAACAAACAAACATATCAAACAAGCTTTTTTAAAATACCCATCAAACTAATAGAACTATCTATGTTTGACCCTTTATGCCAGTCATATTTATTAGTCAATGCTTTCTGTGTAATAATGGATACACCACATTAGTAATAATAGCAATAATAATAATAATAATATAAGTTATACTTATATATAGTAACGTAAATTTATTAATTATCTTCTTCATTTAAAGTAAATTTTACCTAAATCTTGTTTATAATCAAAATGAAGTTTTTACATGACACACTAAAATTAAAATAAGTTTTAGGATTAGAGTAGAAATTAATGATGCTGTGTGAAAGCAAAAACAATAATCTAAAAAGGGTTAAGAATTCAAATAAAATATTAGATTAGAGATGCTCTTGCTCTGACATGCTTTATTTATATTTTATTAAAAATTAAAAATTTGTAAAATAGTGAAACTAAAGACCACCGACAAGGGAGGGAGATGACGTCAGCAGACTTGAAAGTTCTGTGTGTGACTGTAACATTGTTGCTCTTGCTGCTGTTGCCGGAGCAGCTCCTTCTGCCGACGTAGCTCCATCACTTTCCGGTGAGAGTTTGAGTGTTGACTCAGAACAAATGTCGGACTCGCCGCCGGTCGGTATTCGGGTACGAGTCGACCCGACTTGAACCGCACTCCGCACGCGTTGCAGAGCGTCTTCGGACCCAACGGACCGGTCCGCCACTGCGGCGTCTTCTCGGAGGCGCAGTGGCTGCACCTCCGCACTCCTCCTTCTCCGGCGACCGGTCCTTCCTTCCTGGCTCTTGATTTTCCGGTCACCGCTGAAGAAGATTGAATGTTTCTTTCATTGCCATTATCATTGCTGGACGGAAACGATATTGTGTTGGATTCAGCGGACGCAGATGATGCTGCTGCTGCTGCTGTCAAATCATGAAACGACGTGGCATCGTCGTCCACGAACTGAGAAAGCCATTCCAGTTCCGCTGCTTCGTCGCTCTGTCAACAATTACACACAGAAATCAAGTTAATAAGAATGTTTAGGGTTCCAAACTCTAAATTTCACAGATCTATTTTCCTATCTATCATGTCATAGTTACACCATGTACTAATTTGTTTTGCAGTAGCATTTGTTTATTTATAATAGAAATAAAATGGCACACATAACATAATCACAATTTGAGTTGCGATTATGAATCACAATTTGATTGAATTAGAATATAGAAAAATGTTGATGTAGTACTTGTAAGTTGTAACAGATCTATGAAGACTCTAAATGAATAACAAGTAAACTAGATTTATCATCACACTCACACATATTGATGAGATGATAATAAAGTAATTTAGATAGGTGTAATAAAAGAAATAGTAGCATGCATATGCATATATATATATATATATATATATATATATATATATATGGTTACCAGAACGGAAGGGAAATTGAAGAGAAAATTAGGATCGTGAGAGAAGGGAGGATTTAGAGGCGGAGGAAGATGGTGGTGATGGGTGTCGGTGTTAGAAAAGTGTAGAAAATCATCGAAAGAGGAACCGTAAGTGTCCATTGTTGTGAGGAATTAGGAAGGAAGGTTGGTTTAATATATTGATGGTGAAGACTGAGGGAAGGGAAGGGAAGGGAAGGGAAGGGGGGCAGAGGAACGTGAATGAATTACTTTAACATGTGCTCTCTCACTCTTCACTCTTCACTCTTCACTCTTCACTCTTCACTCTTCACTCTTCACTCTTCATTTCTCACTCTCACTAACTAACTAAATATAGTGTAACACACACAACGCACTCTTACGAAAGAAAAAGTCTGATACTTATTTAATTACAAGTAACATGTGCAACTTGCTATTCATTCAATGCTACATCCTCACTTATATACTTTGTGTTTATCGTAATTCCTCCTATTTCTTTCTCTTAGTTACTCATGTTTTTTTAAGGTTTTTTCTCCCCGGATTTTAAGGTTAGTGCATATATGGATAAAATAAATTTGTAATGAATGCAAAATATTCTATTTTCATTTAATATCTTACTTAAAATATGTAACTATAGAACAGATTTCTCTTTCATACCATTATTTTTATCCCCGTTTTTATTTGCTAATTTAATTTTTTAAATTTACAAATTTATTTGTTATTGAATATTTTATTTTTTACAACTTAATTTGTTACGACGTTTTAGTTTGTTAAAATAATTAAAATTAGTAGATTTATTATCTGTTATGTTGAATGTAAATATATGTATCGCATGATAACCGGAGATCATAGTCCCTTAAAAAAATTACTGTGTGACTAATGGATTTGTTCTACTTATTTTATTAATAATGAAAATAATGAAAGTGAATAACTTGAAATATAGTTTAGATTTTAATTATTAAAGTTGATTTCTTATAAATTATTCTATTAAATAAT
Source organism: Hylodesmum podocarpum (assembly GCA_026586105.1). Taxonomy (NCBI): domain Eukaryota; kingdom Viridiplantae; phylum Streptophyta; class Magnoliopsida; order Fabales; family Fabaceae; genus Hylodesmum; species Hylodesmum podocarpum. The sequence continues at coordinate 278,860 of JALJEV010000493.1, read as the reverse complement.
AAGAATATGAATTTCTCTTAAACTTAAATTATAAAATATTGATTGTGATTTCTACGTAAATTTATTAATTAAATGTTGATAGATTTTATTTTTAAATTTAATTTTATTTTCACGTGTAATTTTATAATTTTTATTGTTATAACAGTAAATAATTTTATTGTTGATATTTTCTAATTTTATCTTGTGATTTTTACTGCTGTAACTAAAAATACTTTTGTTTCTTCACGTTATAACTTCTTATATTCAATTTAATTTTAGTTACGGCTGTAAAATCACATAAAGATCAAATTAAAAAATATTAACAACTACAACAACAAAAACAGAAATTATATATACAAAATAAAATTAAAAGATAAAAAATCAACTCTGCGACAACTATTTAAAAATTATACATAAAAATAAAATTAAAAAATCATTATGACGCTAAGTATGTCAACATATTTATTACTGTTTTTATTATAAAAACATCAAATCGTGATCACTTTTTCTAACCTTCAGACGTATGAAATTATATTACCTTATTCTTGAGAACATCATGCATGAGAATAAAATATATTCACATTTTATATAGAAAATAAATATGAATAATAAGATACATTTTTAAAGACTAAACTACATAATTACTTATATTTTAAAATATTTAAATTTATTATTTTTATAAAATAGAATAATAATACTTCACTCTTTAAAAATTAAGGTTACAATTGAACTTCTTTTCCTCACTCTTTTGCTTTGTGTGCAAATAAAGTGTTTGTCTTTGTCTATTTGGTCTGTGAAGCCATATGCATAAGCCATGTGATCACTGATTTGTGAAGCATTCTCTAGTCATAAATAATGAAGATACTATTAATTTAGTATAAGATTTTTGGAGTAAGTGATTAGGGTTAGTCCATATATAAAGAATTTATTAAAAGGAACAAAGTTTTTAAATGATTTCTATATTTTAAGATTTCAATTATTAATTGTTGATCAGGAACTAAAAAAAATGAAGACAGGGAAAGATGAGTCAAAGTATGTGCATGACTGTATGAGTCTCAGCAATTTCACAGCACCGACAAGACAGACAACTGGCCATTATAACATCTTTGAATGCGAAAACAACTAAACAAAAACAGCGTACCAAAATGTCATAAACATTTAGTAAATAAAATTAGATAAATAAAATATATTTATTAATAATATTATAAAAAATTAAAATAATAACTAATATCTTTTAATTAAACATTTAGAATCATAGTTAACGTCTCGTATTATATAAATTTAGTTGTTAAATAAAAAATATTTTATGACAAGAATAAATCTGATATGTATAAATTATTTTTTTATATATTATACTTTAATATACGAAAATAAATTTTAACTTTAACCCGAGTCATAACATATTTGAGTCGGTTTAAATTAACACGATTATGTAATAAATATTTGTGATTAATAAAATTTTAATTTGATGATTTTAGAAAAAATTAAAAAACAAATAAAAATATTTACCTAATTAACTAATTCAAAGCTTATACCTGGTTTATAAAAATTAATGTCCTTTAAGGGACAAGGTGTGGCTCAATTTTTGAAGTGCCTGACTCATAAACCTAGCCTGCATTTAAACATGAAATATGATTTGAATGACATAGTTGAATGTAAGTAAAAGTTAAAAACAATATGGAGAAGTGAAAAAAAAAAGAGTTCAAACAGAAACACTAAAACCTTACTAATTATTTCCACTGTCAAATCAAACTCACCAAGTCTACAAAAGATGTTTAATAGGACAAAATGAAAAAATTAAAAATATATGTAAGAGCTCCTAAAATTTGACCCAAAGTTCATGCTAAAATGCATCCATTCCAGAACAATTTAACAATTTCCAGTTTCCACATTACATCTCATCCTTACCTGAACTTATATTATAATCAGGGATACTAGTTATTAGGGACCCAGCAATATATGCATAGATTTAATTACTTCTTAACCAATAAATAACTTTCTTACACTAAAATAATTAGGTCTAAATCAATGATCAATAAATAAGTAGTATAGTATGACTAATTCTAACTCAAGCATCATAGGTTAAAATAAATTTCTAAAATATGTTATTACTAAGTTGTTATTAGGTAGTGAAAGTAGTATGACACTTGTTAACAATTACTGAATCATTATGAATTAAAAAATGTTATGTTACTAACTGGCGATTGTATCCTAAACTGTATATATATTATTTTTAAAAAAATATAAATAAAATGATGTTATTTTATTATTTTTGTAATAAAATAAAAATATTTACACGGAGGGGTTAAATTTTCAAATTGCTAACTGCAAACACATTTTCATTTTGTTTAAACACTCACGGTCCTTTAATCTTCAGAATTTCACACTCTCTCAAATTCTTACGATTTTTTTCCCTCAATCTCTCTCAATCCCTTTTTGTTACTTGCCTCAATCACTCAATCCCTTTGTCGTAGTTACAAAAATCTCGCCCTAATCACTGTAGTTTCGGTTTCTTTGTCTCTTTTAGTGACAATTTCTCGTCTCGTTCGAAGCAGATTTCGGTTTTATGAGAAGGAACACTCTCATGAGAAGGAACACTCTCAGACACTCAGTAATCGTTTTAGGTAACATCCCTTGTACCCTAATAATATGTGTTACCATTATATGAGATTTTGCTTTCGTTTCAGTATTGGTGAATGATTTTGTTTTCTTTATGCAAATGACTTTTTCTAAATAAAAATAAGTTTCCTGTGACAAGTCCCTTCGTGGTAATCAATTACCATGGTATAATATGGTATTGTGTACTTTTAATATGAATTTTATGTACTGAGTATGTTGTGTACTTTTAATATGAATATTAAAAACTTTTATTCGAATGTTTTATATTAATATTGGTCATACCACATACCATCTAAGATCATGGTTTTCTTTAAATTTTGATGCATGTAATTGATGAAAAAATATTATGTACATTTTATAAGAGTGTTGTGTGTACTTTTATCTAGTTAACAATTACATTATCTAAACCATTACGAATTAATTCATAAAAAAAAAAAAAACTAAGTGTTTTTTCAACTCAATCAATTAGGAAGTAAAGTTAGATTTTCATATTTCCAACCTTTTTTTTCTTAATAACTATTAAATCATTCTACCTAATATATATATATATATATATATATATATATATATATATATATATATATATTCTCTTTCATTATTTTCTAGACATAAAATAATATATGGTAATCCATGCATCAATCTTTTTCTCAAATTTTCTAGAAAAAAACACATATAATATAAAAATATTTTTATATAATTAATCGATCACAATATTACATTTATAACATATTCATTAAATTTTTTAATAAAAGTTTTAAAAATCATACGAATCATTTAAACTCTATATTTTAATATTAAAAAAAATGAAAACTCTAATTATAACCAAAGATAACATAATCTAATACTCGGGGAATGTTCTCAGTTGATTGAATACAAATAATAGAAAAAAAAGATTTATAAATTTTTTATTAATAATAGTAAAATAATAGATAATATACATGTTTAATTTTGTTACGTGGATCAAGAATTCAATACCGGAACAAATAATCAGTGCTGGTACCTATTATTTAACTAATTCTATTAATAAATATTTAAATAATCAGCTTAATTTATTTAAAATGAGATATAATTAATTCTTAAAAAATATAATTAATTCTAATTCTAATTCTAATTATATTAAAAATCCAACTAATAATATCTAAAACAGCACATGAGTCTAATTTAAACCTAAGTGGATATTATATCATATCATTAGATTAAATTATATTAGTCCATAATTAAAAAAAAAAGTGAAAATTTAGATACCTAAGGTTTCTGCACTTTTCTTTGGTTTATAAGTTGCATGAAGGGTTCAGACACATGCAACTTATAAACTTGCTTGTGTGGCTGTGTGTAATGACTCTCCTTCCTTCCTCGCATGTGATGACCAACTTCTCTTCAAACCACATTCATTTTCTCCTCAGTTCTCTCAACGAAGTCAACTTTGACTCCGTTTTCCATCAACTTTCTCAGGTTATTCTTTCTTTCTTTCTTTCATTCCATATATACTCATCTTCTATTTTACGTTTATCTTCTCCGGGTTTCTTTCCAATTTCGCTATGTGCTATCTGGTTCATTAAGTTTCTCTTTTTCTCATGTGGACCTTGTTTTCCACGTTGAATTGACTTGACTTGCTTGTCTGTTTGTCTATGTGATCAATTCTTTAATTTTTTCGGGCATGTGGGAATTCTTTGGTGGATTTGTGTAGGTAGGTGTTCTTAGGATTTATGCTAGTCTTCTTTTCCAAATGCACCTTTGTGAATATGATCTTGGTTTTCTTTTGAAGAATCTACAATATTTATTGATATCATCCGGTGGCATGAAGGATTAATCTTGGTTTTTTATTAGAGGAAATTACTTGTGCACTTTAATGAGTATGATAGTGTTGGTCTTCTTCTGAAATGCTAGTTTTTTTTTACTCACTATGTTTTAGTGAATTGGTCTTTGTTGAAGATGATGTTGTTTTTGTGTACTGATAAGTGTCGCGGAGGTGATAATAGTGGCTTTGGACATTTGGATTCGAATTCGCGTAATGGGGGATATAATATGCTATGAAAGTTGTCTTGTTTAATAATGGTCCTGTTGTTTGATAATGGTTTATAATATTACATGTTTCACTGACAGTTCACCGAATATGGAACCACTGGATGCATTTTTCTGCTTCAAACTTGCTTGGATCACTATGCTTATGTCGGAAGAGATGTGAAAGATGTACAACCTGCGCCAATTCTTGGGACAGTCGTTAAGTACCTCTTGGACAAACCAAACTTCAGTACAGTGTTTTCCGAGTCGATGAAGAACGTAGATATTAATGAAAGCTTTTTAGAAAATTTTTGTAATGGATTGGAGTTATCTTTATTGGAAAAAATTGTCATCAGTCTTGCTTTATCTGATTCTGAGAATACTGATATCAGGCTGAGTGGTAAGTACGAAACTAATTTCTAGATTCAGTTCTTCCTTATTCTTTTTACTTGAAAAGTAATATTCACACATTTTTGCAATGTTAGTTTCATGATTATTCCATATTTTCTGTAGTGTCAATACTTTACCTTGTTTTTTTTTTTTTTTTTTTTTTATTATTAGTATTATATATTTGACCTGAAATATTGCTTGAGTATAGGCAAAAAATTTTGCATGGCTCAGATTGAGGAATTGTGTGTCAACCCTGGTTCTATGAGCTGCCATGAGAAAATTCACAATATTATCATGTTCCTGAAGCAGTCTGAGGGCCTTTCCAAGCATGTGGATTCCTTTATGCAGATATTGTCACTGGTGCAGTTCAAAGACACGCCACCTTTTGTCTTGACACCATTGCTTCCTCATGAGATGCACAAGGCTGATTTTTTAAGGTGGAGACTTTTTTAGTTATCCTTTTTGTATTGTATGAGTGATGCAGTTATGATAAAAAAAGTCATGTTAATCACAGATCACTGACTAATTACCATTTTATTTAGTTTACTACTCATCACTCTGCCCATAATGTTGAAAGCTTATTTTTATTTAACCACTGAAATAAGTGGTTAACATGAATCCTTTTAATCATTAATTAAATTTTAAAATGTTGGTAAAATAAACTTGGCATCCACTTTCTATTATAATTGTATGTTTGTTGTATATTATTAATTATCAAAGTAATTAATTCAGTTACAACGTTTATTACATGCTTGATTAGTAGCTTTCATGTCTTTTTGCAGGAATATGGAGCGTCGAGAGAATGACTTTGATGCTATTTTGAGAGACACACAGAAGGAAATGAAAATGGGAGATATCGTGAAGGAACTAGGCTATGGATGCATAGCTGATGGCTCACAGTGCAAGGAAATATTTTCGCTCTTCTTACCTTTAACTGATAACACGCTATCTAAATTACTTGGTGCTATTGTTTGCAGTCATATTGAGCTGGAGGACAACCAGAACACATATTTATCATTTCTGACAGCCCATGGATACAATGTCTCTGAGCTTTCGTCACTCGACTCTTGGAATATTGATATCTTGATAGATACAGTCAAGCATCTTGTGAGTTTTCTTAAATAAAACTTAAAATTCCATTTTATTATAGGCATATTTTGAAGAATCTACTATAGGTACTGAAGTAAATTTTTTCATTTTTCTGTACTTTCTTATACAGGCACCTCAAACCAATTGGATACGTGTTATGGAAAATCTTGACCATGAAGAGTTTTTCCTTCCTAGTGAAGAAGCTTTCTCTTTTCTTATGTCTGTATATAAACGTGCCTGTAAGGTATAATATCAGAACTTTACATGTGCTTCTCTTGGAGCTTAATTCATTTACATGCAAACTCAGGCATAAAATTAACAAATTCTGAATGTATGAAATGAACCTAGCAGGAACCATTTCCTCTCCATGCCATCTGTGGGTCTGTCTGGAAGAATACTGAGGGTCAGCTGTCTTTCCTTAAATATGCTGTATCAGCACCGCCAGAAATGTTTACATTTTCACACTCAGGAAGACAGCTGGTATATGTTGATATGCTTGCACATTTGCTGTTTCTTGCTCCTGTCTCCAAATTTTTATGGCAACAAATTTCTGTGTAGGCATATGTTGATGTAATTAATGGCCACAAGCTTCAAAGTGGGCATGCAAATCATGCATGGTTGTGTCTTAAACTTTTAGATGTCCTCTGTCAGCTAGCTGAGAAGGGTCACACCAGTATTGTTCGATCAATCCTTGATTATCCCATTGTACACTGTCCTGAAGTCTTGCTTCTTGGGTTGGCATATATAAATGTACAATTCAATGGATTCATATCTATTGGTTTTCCACAGTATCATATTTCATGTCCTCTCTTGATATATATAGTTTGCATCTGTTGTTCTTGCAGACTTCCTACAACCTCTTGCAACGGGAAATATCTTTAATTGTTTTTCCCATGATAGTAAAAAGTTCTGTAGGCAGTGGGATGATTCTACACCTTTGGCATGTTAACCCCAAACTAGTCCTTAGAGGGTTTATCGATTCTCAAAACAATGATGCGGAGAACATTATAAGAATTGTGGACATCTGTCAGGAGCTTAAGGTTGTTCTCTTGTAAAGTGTGTATTTTTCATTTCGATCATTTTCCTGACAAATAGATTGCACTTTCAGTTATCATGATTTCTCTCTCTCTCTCTCTTTTTTTGTTGAAGTAAGCAACTCTCATGAAAGCCAATCTCTTGCCTTTGTTATTATCATTTGCCATTTTTGTGTTACAGATTCTACCATCCGTGATGGAAATTATTCCCTCTTATTATAGTATAAGGTTAGCAGCTGTTGCATCCAGAAAAGAATTCCTTAACCTTGAGAAGTGGTTGAGAAGCAACTTAACTAAACATGAAGATATCTTTTTTGAGGTAATAATGCCTTCCTCTTTGCCTTGATTTCTAATATTTTAAGAAACTAACATTACAGATATACGAAGTGTTTTGGTCTCGTGCATTTCAAGTTGTACTCCTTTGTGTTTATTGTAGCAGAAAAGTTGCTAACATAAGGCCTTTCCAGGAGTGCGTCAATTTCTTAAAGTATGTCCATTTTGATGGATCACAGAACCTTTCTAAAAAATCTTTTCACCAGTCTGGTTCTGTTCTAAGTCTATATGCTGAGACAACTGCTTCCTTCTTGAAGGTTCTATTTTAATCATTTGCTTTGCCTTTCTTGGCCTCATTTGATTTTCAATTTTTACCGTGGGACCTGAACTTTTCTGATAACAGGTTCTTAAATATCATGCTGAATCGGTTTCCTTCAGACAACTTCCTGAGGAGTTGGAGAGGCTGCATATATCTATTAAAAATTACTCTCTGGTTTTTACTCTCCTTCACTTTCTCATTTTCCCATGATTTATTCTATATTGCTCTTGCTCATATTATTTCATACTGGAACTAAATTTTGTTGCTACAATTGCAGCCACAAACTAGAGTCAACACCATGTCAATGCGATCGTCTTCTTCTCCTGGTCTTGTTCGTCCATCCCGTAGAGCTACTTCAGCCAGTATATTTCTGTTACTTGTGTAAAGTTCCTGTTGTTTGGCATAAAACCATAAATATTAGCCTTTCTTTCTGCTTTCATTTTCTGAATAAATGTCATGCGGCTTTGATCTGTGCATCTGATGTAGGGTTTGGTTCTGCCATGAACATTGAAACTTTAGTTGCTGCTGCTGAGAAAAGAGAAACTCCTATTGAGGTGTGCTCTAGTATTTTGCAATGAATTTATTAGATTTGTTCAGTTGTTTAGATTCTCAAAATAATTTTACATAAAGTAGTTTTGAAGTGTTCAATGTTTTGTTTGGTCCTTGTTTTACTTTAATTTTAATAAAAAATCTAAATTTGGATTTCTTTTGCTTGCTGTAATTTAACCCTTATTTTTTATGCATGTTAACAGGCTCCAGAGTCAGAGGTTCAAGACAAGATATCATTTATTTATAATAATATTTCTGTTGTTAATATTGAAGCTAGAGCAAAACTGTTCACTGAAATTTTGAAAGAGCAGTACTATCCTTGGTTTGCACAGTATATAGTTATGAAAAGGTGAGCATGATTAATAAGTTATGGTGATTAATTGTAGTAGGAAGTTTAAATGGATTGTTGGTGTAATAAAGAATTGAAAATGGATTGTTGGTGTACTTAAACAGACTTTAGAAACTCAGAAATCTTGTTTTGGTTCTGTTTTACGTAAATAAAGAATTTATTTAGAAACTGCATTATCAAATAACGAATTACTGCATTGTTAGCATATTCTTCAATACAGATGCTATATTTATATTATCAAATACTCACTTCCACTTATACCAATTGATATGCCTTTCAGAGCAAGCATTGAGCCAAATTTTCATGACTTGTACCTGAAATTCCTTGTTAAAGTTAATTCAACGGCTTTGATCAAAGAGATTGTGCAGGCAACATATGAAAATTGCAAGGTTTGAACCTTGTTTCTGTTTCCTGCTTGATCGAAGTGAAGATGTGTTGAAATTTTGAAATAATACTTGGTGTTTGCATATTCTTCAGGTTCTTTTAGGATCAAAACTCATAAAATCAAGTTCAGAGGAACGCTCTTTGCTTAAAAATTTGGGGAGCTGGCTTGGAAAGATAACAATTGGACAGAACCGGGTTTTGAAGGCTCGTGAAATAGACCCAAAGTCTTTGATTATAGAGGTAATTTCCTAATTGAATATATTTCAGGAGCAGATATCATTTCATGTGATCATGTGATCATTTGTTTTCCATTTTGCAGGCATATGAGAAGGGGCTAATGATTGCTGTTGTTCCATTTATATCGAAGGTATGATTTATGATTGTGATCATCTGTTTTCAGTGGTTGCACTCAATAGCGTGATACAGTATCATTCATTTTCTTGTTATAGGTCCTCAAGCCATGCCGAACCAGTCCTGCATATCAACCTCCTAATCCTTGGTCTATGGGCATTTTGGAATTGCTTGCTGAGATTTTTTCAATGCCAAACTTGAAATTGAACCTTAAGTTTGACATAGAAGTCAGTTTTTTTTTGTCTCTTTGCCGGAGTGTCATTGGCATAATTTTGTCTCTCATCCACCTAAACATTGAAATCTTGGTGCTACACAGGTCTTATTCAAAAATCTTGGTGTGGATATGAAGAATGTGACACCAACTTCTCTCCTGAAGTATAGGAAAAGAGAAATTGAAGGAAATCCTGATTTCACTAATAAAGATGTTGTACCTCCAGCACATATGATTACTGATATAAAATCTGGCCTTGTACCTCCAGTAAATCAAGTGAAATTACCACATCAATTTACCAGTCAATCTAACATGGTTTGTTCTTTCTTTCGGGATTCAGTGACTCCTTTTTTTTGTTATTTATAAATGATTTCTTTTGTTTATACCTTTGAACTCAGATACCAAATATTGCGACTCCTATTATTATCAATCAAAAGCTCAGTTGTCTTGGGTTGCAATTGAATTTTCAGAGTTATGGTGCTCTAACTATTTTGTTCTACTTCTTGTTTGAATCTATATGCTAAGTTACTATTTGCTTATTACAGAGAAGTACGCATTGCAATGGACACAGCTGTCAAGGAGATACTGAGTAGTGTTTTGCAGCGTATTATTTCCATAGCAACAAAAACAACTAAGGAGCTTGTTTTAAAGGTTTACACATCAGTGAAGCCTTGCTTCTAACGGCATGATTTTGCAATCCCATTTGTTGTATTTCATAATCTTTCGCTTCAGTGGAGATATATTACTTTCTTTTAATTGTGTTAATATCTTTTTAACTGCTGGTTGTTGTTGTTGTTGTTGTTGTTTCGTAACGTGTATAGAAATAGCTGTTGTAGTCTTGTTTTGACTTGAAGCCTTAATGGACAAAGCTTGTACCCAGTTTCTTTTGCTTGATTTTAATTTATGTAATTCGTTTGCAGGATTATGCTATGGAATCTGATGAGACGCGTATATTAAATGGAGCACGATTGATGGTTGTTATTCTGGCTGAGGGTTTGGCTCATGTTAGGTGCAAGGTAATGCCCATATATATATGATAATCTATCATGTTTGTTTGTATCTTAGAGAATTCTTTTAGGATTATTTGCTTTTAGGCTCCGTTTTCTTTTATTTTCTTCTAGGAGCCATTTCGAGCATCAATATCTACCAAGCTGAGGAATTCGCTTCAGATCAACTTACACATTCCTAGTGACATTTTGGAACGAGTTGTGCAACTTCTCACTGATGATAATCTTGATCTAGGCTTTGCAATCATTAAACAGGCTGTTACCAATAAGGTTAGCTACTAAATGTGTTTGTGGTTATTTTTTGGCTGTGCACGCTGTAGTGTTTACACAATTACACCATCATTCAGATGATGTTTCCATTGTTTTAATTACTGAAGGACCTAGTAACTATACATGTGAACTACCTATTTGCCACCTCTGTAAAAATTTTGGGTTTGTGATAATGAGTATATATGATTATTGATTATAAGTGAAACACTTTCTACATTATAATTAGAGTTGGAAGGTCATACACCGTTAGTGTAAAACTGTCAACCAATCAAATATTACCATTTGTATGACTTTCAAAGTAACTTTCAATAAACTTTGAATACATGGTGGGTTGTAATTGGATCATAATGTAAAACTATTTTAAACTAATAATGCATAATTTATTTTCTCTTATAATTAACTCTGAAACAAAAAGGGGATGGAGTAAAATGTACTAAATTAAAAAGATTTGCAAACTTGCAAAAAATATTGAGTAAACAAAGGAAGCAATATCAATGTGCAATGTGTAGGTAATGGCTTTTCTTTGATATGCACTATTTGCCGTTGGGGTCTATCTAGTATCTACTATCTATTGGGTAGTTTAAATCCATTATTGAAGGAAATATAGTATTTCTTTAAGTTTAATTTTTCTTTAATCCTGGTTATACATCTTTTGTCTTTTTTAATTTTATATGTTACTTTTTGTGTAATCTTGGAGTTTTGATCAACAACTTTTTAACACCAGTAAAATATTTGGTTAACAGTGGCTACGAGTGAATTTCTCTCATGATTTTGAATTCAATGTGATAAATATTGTTTGATGATAATAATAATGCAAGATTTTCTTAGCATGCCTTAACCTGTTTAATCTAATATTTACTTTTCTTGTTGTCCTTGATGCTATATATCTACTATTTTATAGGCAATAAGCACCATTGATACAGAGATTGGTCAGCAACTTTCTTTGAGAAGGAAGCATCAAGAAGATACAAGTTCTACATTTTCTTATGCAAATAAGGAAGAGAACAATGGCGTAGATTCTGTAGAACTAGATCCTCCTGGGTTCTGGGAGCAGGTACAAGTTCTACGTTGTTTTAAACTGTGTTGCATGGCTATCTGACGCAAATTGTGTTGAATACCGATCATATCCGAGACTTCATTTCCTCCCGGGATACCTTGTAAAATAATTAAAGTATATGAAATGGAAGAGTTTGAATTGATTACACCTTAAAATTTCTCTCAAAATACGAATTTTTTTTTTAATAATGTCCTTGTAAGATGTATAATATTTGGGAATAGGAGAATGAATAAAAAAATAATTGAAATATTCATTGGCTCACCACTTGGGAATTTAGAACCAAATATTTCTAAACTTTTGAAACCCTAAAATACAGAAATATGACCTGTTTTCTAAAAGTTAGTTAAGCTTTGTAACTGTCATTTAGTGCTGTTTAACTGTTTGGCGACTGTTACTTAGTGTCTTTGGTCAGCTACAAATAGTTGAACTCTCACTATTGTAAGTTGGCTTTTCAGAAATACAAAATGCATTTCTTTTCTTTCAGTTCTCTCTCAGTGATTATCCATTAGAGATTAATTGAGTCATAAAAGAAAACATAGAAGATACTTGCAAGTTATGTTATGGCTATTGTTAGAAGTTAGAATGATCTTGCACTGAATGCTGAGTTTATTGCAATATAGTTTCATAATGATACTTGAAGTTGAATAGATTTTTTCTTTATTGCTCACCTATTTTTACTTTGCTAAGCAAATGGACAATAGATTATTTCTTTAATTATCTCTTTACGGGCCTTGAAACAAAATTAGAACTTGTAATGATTATTTATTATGCATTTATTGTAGGTTTTCATATTGTACCCAGAATGGTGTAGGATATGTGAATTTCCTGGTGTCAATGATACAGCTTGTGCTCACTTCATCTTACAATTGCATCAGAATGGGCTTCTTAAGGGGGATGATTTCACAGATCGAATTTTCAAATTAATGATGGTGGCATTTCTATCTTCATTCTCTTTTCTACTGATGAACATGATTGGCAGTTTAACCTCTTGTTTTTTCTCCAGGAGGTAGCTTTTGCACGATGCTTACCCACTAAGATTACTAATTCTGAGTCATCTCAATCTCAACATCTGCTGCCAATTGATATTTATGCAAAACTAGTCTTGTCAATTTTGAAGGTTGTCAACTGTATATCTTTTTCTTTATTTTTCTTTTCTTTTTGGAAAGCTTTAGCATCTTAAATGTTTTGATGGTTGTAGGAACAGGAATCAAACAAACACTTTCTTCTTTCGAAGGTGTGTAATAAACTAAAATTTAAATGACGTCTGTCTATCTTGGGATTTATTAATATACATAATTAAATATTTCCCATTGCTTTATGGCAGATTCTGGCAGTTACTGTTAGATTCATCATAAAAGCTGCAGAGGAGAAGAAAGCCTCTTTTAATCCATGGCAACCTTTCAGATTGTTCATTATCTGGCTTCAAGATCTTGGTTCAAATAGTGCAAATCTCCAGGTATTTGTCACTGTCATTTACTTCTTCAATAGTCTATTTGTTTGTTTATTTTTTTGTACAAAAGTGGGCAATATTGGGAACTAGGCTTCATCAATAAAGATTCGTACTTTTACTCACAAATTTGATTCAGTTATATCACTTCACCTCAAAATTAATCTTTACACGAGCCATATATTTCGTCTAGATTATTTGTTATCATTCATCAAATAAAAAGAGAGATATTGATGAAACTAAACTGAGAGTTCAGAATCACGTTACATTTATGGTTGTAGGATTTTATATAGATATGTAAAGGAAAATGGCGTTTATAGTGTTGAATTGAATAAATTAATCCAATGTGATTTTTCAATTATATTTATTTGTATTTTTAAAATTGAATAAACAATTCTGCTAGGAATTATCAAATGAGGTTATTGGTTAATAAATTTTCGAAACAAAACTTGCTATGGGAAAGACATCAGCAAGAAGAAAATCATGTCAAATTTTCGAAACAAAAATATCACATTAATATACATTTGTACATTTGTACCACGTTATACCCAATATCACATTGTTAATACTTGTTTTGTGAGTTTGAAACTGCTAAATTTTCCAGCACTCAATAAGTTAATAATACGGGCATGTGTTTGATTAATACCACTTCATATATTGCAGATTTTGAGTGCTTTTGCCAATGCATTTCATGCTTTGCAGCCCCTCAAAGTTCCTGAATTCAGGTCAGGACACTCTACCTCTGATTCACGGTTGGCTGTAATGTGGTTTTAACGATAATGTAGTAATTGGATGCTATTTCATTGTAGACTTGTTAACAACAAAGTTTTATCTAGAATTCCTATTTGTGGAAAGATGGAAATATTGTTGATTAGGGATCATTGATTCTAGTTTAGTTTTTTAGTTCTTTCTGTAAAAATGGTTCAGTGGAATAGTGTGTCAAAGATGACCACACTGCTCTTTATTTATAATGGGTAAACAGAATTAATTTAGAACGTGATCAAAGCAAATAATGAAAACATCCCTAATTATTCTCTAACAATAAATGGATAATATTTATTCTCATTCTCAACACTTTTCTTGCCAAAGCCATGTATCTTTTACTAGATGTCCTGGTAAGAGACCTTAGCAAGAGTCGTTCTTCATGGTAAGAGACCTTAGCAAGAGTCCTGGTAAGAGACCTTAACATGTTTTTAAGAAGTTTCCATCATGGAAACTGATTCAAATTAGAACTTGGAACTCATGACATTTTTATCTTTGTTTGGACTGAGTACCCTTTTTGAAGTTCATTTTGATTGTTTGATGTATTATTTGTCCTGATGCTGGCTCTTTTTAACAATTCTTTGTCTGTGATTGTTTGATTCTGTTTTATAACTTTGTTATTCAATTGTCTCCTTTGTGGAAATGTTTCTTCAGTTTTGCATGGCTTGAGTTGATTAGTCACAGGAGCTTCATGCCAATAATGTTGACTGTTGATGGTAAAAAAGGTTGGCCTTATATCCAAATATTGCTTGTAGACGTGCTCCAATTCATAAACCCTTTTCTGAGGCATGCTAAACTTCCAGACTTGGTTTGTCTCTTATCTCAAACTATTTTTCGATAAAAATACTAATTGTTTGCTTATAACTCTCTTATTATCTATTATCTATCAGTTTCGTGATCTCTCTAAAGGCATACTTGGGGTGTTGTTGGTGCTACTTCATGACTTCCCTGAGTTTCTATGCGAATATCATGTTGCCTTTTTGGATCTCATTCCTCCAAGCTGCGAAATGCGGAATATTATTCTAAGTGCAATTCCACCTAGTATTAGGCCTTCTTCTTCCAATATATGATACATAGAAGGATTGAGAGAGTATATACAAACGTCACAAACATTGCACACAAACATGCAAGTGAAAGTGTAAGCAATTGCACACAAAACATAAGGACAATAATAAATGGATATATATATTCATTAATCACAAAAATCATGCATTATGTCAACAAATGTACTTTCACATGTTATTCTTTCGTACTAATTAAGAGTCAATCATCACCGCAAATTGCTTTCCTATTTGTCACGATATCTTTTTTGACAAAGATTGATCACAGGCACTAAACCAAAATGCCTCGAAATAGAAATTAAACTAAAAATTAAAATAAAGGATAAGGAATAAAAACAAATGAATTGAAGTACAAGATCAAACAACTACATGATCACACAAAAAAGACTTGTAAACTCTACAGCGCTGGAAAAATTAGAACATTTGTTGGATAGAAACACCATAAACAAGTTTTGAAACAATGCAGATGTTTATTTAGTCATAACAGTTTAAAATACACGTTCCTATATATTTTTCTGAACTCATGAACTTTGGTAACCCAGACACCACTAGTCTCACCAAAAAGCATCAATAGCATTTCCCGCAACCTAATTACACCAAGTTGAATGCAAGACAAAGAACAGGGCCAAGGAAAAGACAAAAATCCGCCATCTGCAGGAGGCAAGTCATCTTTATCAGCGAAATACAGGGCAAGAATGAAGATTTATATTTATGGGGATATTTTCACCATAAATAAATTGTCCTTCAAAAAGGAAGCTCAATCATCAACTTCAGCTTTAATCTCTCTCAGCAAGTCCTCCTTGTAATCATCAAATGTTCCAGGGAAAGTTTTGACGGTACCATCCTCGACAACCCAGATTTGACTCCTTTCTTCATCATCACATACACGTGATATCAATCTTGAATCGTGACTAACAAGAACAACTCCACCAGTGAATTCATCCAATGCATCAGCCAATGCATCAATACTTTGCATGTCCAGATGGTTGGTTGGTTCATCTAACAATAAAATGTGTGGTTTTGACATGGAGATTGATGTGAAGACCACCCGAGCTTTCTGCCCTCCTGATAGTTTGGCAATAGGAGTAAGATGGTTATGACTAGGTAGCCCAAACTTACCAAGTTTTGCACGGACAGCCTCCTGCTTGCTAAGTCCCTCCTGATCTGGATGGAGACGGAGAAGATACTGCACTGGTGTTTCATCCATTATTAGAAGGTCCACAAAGTGTTGGGAATATCTTCCTATCCTCAACTTCTGACTCCTTCGAACTTCACCCTCTGTAGGAACCAAATCACCAGCCAGAAGATTCAGCATTGTAGATTTTCCAGCTCCATTAGGCCCAACAATGGCAACCCGAGTCCCCATATCAATGCCAACATCAACATCTGAGAGCTTGAAATCCGGCCGGTTTGGATAGCTAAAGCTGACCTCAATAAGCTGCAGAAGTGGAGGTGTGAGTTCAGTAGGTTCAGGAAAGTGGAATTCCACACTGTAATCCCTCCACTTCTGAGGTACCTCTGGTTGGACCTCATCCTCATCAACCTTGCCCTTGCCCTTACCCTTGCTTTTTGATGCCTCCTTAGCCGCTGCAAACTTAGCTCGATCCTTAACCTTTTCTTGCTGAGCCCTGCTTCCACTCCTTTTAGCTGCTTTCAATTGCTTGTCATAAATCTCATATTTCTTGTTCATCTCTTTACGACGCTGTTCATACCCACTCTCAAAATCATCAAAATTCCCACGATAGAAATGAAGTTTCAAATCATGGAGATGAATAATCTCAGTACACACAGTGTTGAGGAAATCCCTATCATGAGACACAACCACCAAAGTTTTCTTCCAACGGCACAAATACTCTTCCAACCAAAGAACAGCCCTCAGGTCAAGATGATTAGTGGGTTCATCAAGCAACAATAGCGTGGGTTGCACAAAAAGTGCCCGAGCCAAAGAAATTCTCATCCTCCAGCCACCACTAAACGATTTTGTAGGACGGCCTTGCATATCCTTTGTAAAACCCAAACCAGCTAAAATCTTTGAAGCCTGAGCTTCAGCAGCATCAGACCCCATCAGCTGCAGTTTTTCATACAACTCTGCAAGCTTCTCTCCAGTATCATCTTCCTCATAACTACCATCTTTGTCTACACTCTCTTCAACAGAAGCTGCATTCTGAAGCAAGGCAACTTGCTGTCGAATTTTAACAAGTTCATCATTTGCCGAAACAACGGCTTCAAGTGCTGTTTTATCATCACCAATCACCTCCTGCTCAACCAGAAGTACATCAATATTCTTAGGCACTGGTATCTTCCTCCACGCAAGAAGCTTCAACAGTGTGGACTTGCCCATTCCATTGGGCCCAACCAAACCATACCTCTTCCCGTGAGATATCTTCACGGAAGCATTCTTCAAAAGTTCTTTACCACGGGCAGAAACAGAGAAATTCTCTATGGTTATATCCTTCACATTAGCATCAGCATCATCATCTCCATCAAGCACAGAAGCCCGGCTTCCAATGACGACAGTGAAAGCATCATGATCATCCCTAAGAGCTTCCTTCTTTGCTAATTCAGCAGCATGGGCAGCTAAAAGATCCTTCTTTTCGCGCTTCTTCAACTCTTTGTCTGCAACAGACACCTCAAGTGGCTTCAATTCAGATCTTTGCTGCCGTTTGAACGCATTATTTTCCTCTTCCAAGAGATCATCATTATCATCAGCATCATCAATTTCATCATCAGATGGAGGAAGATCAATACCATCAGTGTATGCAGAAGCTTTAGGAGCAGATTTAGGCTTAGGTTTAGTTGAAGCAGAAGAAAGCTTCTTAGATTTATCAGGCTTTTCATCCATACTGGCCAACATGGCAGAGACAGAAAATTTTTCCTTCTTAGGAGCATCTTTTCCAGTTGCCTTAGGCTTTGAAGATTCCTCTGTTTTTTTCCTTCCCATTGTAGAAAACTAGTGAGACAACACAAGTTCAAAGAATGATTGTAATATGGTTATGAGGTTTGCACATAAACAAATTCCCAAATTCCCGAACAAATAAAGAGAGAGAGAGAGAAAGAGAGAGAGAGAGAGAGAAACCTAAAAAAGGAAAAGAAGAAGAATGGAAGCTTAACCAGATGGGCGAAGACGTCGAGAGATGAAAAGCGGCGGTGACACGGAACAGAGGTAGGGTTCGTTAATCTACACACCATTGCACTTGTCACCGCATATCCTAACTATATTTTATATACCACCTACGTACTTTATTATCATTATCATTATCATTATTATTATTATTATTTTACAAAAATTATGTCAAATTCTATTAAAATTGAGACATAATAAGAAAATAATCACCAAAACTCACCTATCTTATTTGGAATTCCATCTATTATTTTTTTATCAAAAAAATAATTGAACTTAACTAATTTCCTTACCCTTGAAATTAAAAATATTTCATAAAAATCATATATATATATATATATAACCATAATTATATAATCCATGTATTAGTATATTATAAAAAGCATACGCGACATCAATTTTAATTTATATAAATGAAATATTAAATAACTCTCTATTAATTTAAAATTTTGTACATAAATCTTCATTAATGAAACTTTTAATCCAATGATAAATTTTATAAGTTAATTCAATTAAAAGTTATTAGGTAGTATTAAAATGGATATATACTAAACATAAACATTCAACACTCCTAACCTAAAAAATTCCAATGAACTTAAAACAAATATCTTTCTACAAAACATCTAAACGTGAGCATTTTGAATATTTAAACTCAACTTTGTTATTCACATTAAAAAACTTATAATATGTAGGTATATTAGAGGATGAGAAATTAGTGTTATAGACTTTTTTCACCCACCTTTTGTTAATAAAAACTTTTGCTTTCCCAGTACACAATTCAAATGTAAATCATGTTTTTTGTGAGTGAAGTTCACTTCATTTTGATTTTTATCTTTTACGGTTTTCAACTTTATTTTGACCTTTTAACTTGGCCTTCAGCCCTTTAAACTGTCGGCTTTCTTAGAAGTTCCCCTAAACAGTACTCTTTCTAACCCTTAGTTTCTTTACTCCTTTTCGTGTTGAAGATCTATATATAAAAAATGAAAATGATCTGAAATTAAGACTCATGCGACAATATAATTCACAAAAAGTAGATCATTTACAATGTAGAAAGAGCACATGTTAGATTAACAGTGTAAATAATTCCCAATTAACATGGTAAGCTAGCCTACACAAAACTAATAACAAGAATAGACTAAGACCAATTAGACCCAACCAGAGACCATGCTATCATCCACTGGTTTTGGACCTCCACAAGATCTTGACACGGATTCAAAAAGTTTTTCAATCTCAGGCGCGCATCTTATGAAACTCCGGTTCCAGAAATTATACCTCGGATTCTGGAGAATGACATGTAAAAATTAGGGATAAGAAAAGAGATTCTGCTGATAAAAGAGAAAATTGAACAAGCAATAAAAGAATATATACCTTGATCAGCTCAATAAAAGTAATGAGGAGACCCCAGGGATGAGGACGGTTAACAATTAGTCGTTCTAACAAGACTCTAGTAATTTGTTCTTGGATAACCTCCTGCCATGTCAAAACATGAATTTAGAGTTAAATATATTATGCTATTAAGACCATGTAGAACTTACTCCTTTTGTTCTCAAATATAGCCAATAGCATCTTTAATTGTACCAATCTCTATTGAAGACTATTTTGTTTTCTCTATACTAGCCTCTATTCAAACTTATATCAAGAGTTAAAGAATCATTAGAAATAAAACCTCCCATTAAAAGAAGAGTATTTTAGAGATATTATCATTGAATAAGGTGAAAATAGTTAAAAACTTAAGTCTCGAGGAAATTATTGGAAATGTCAGTTCATTAAAAGTAAAAAACAGAATTGGCTTGAATTTGTTTGATTGAATTAAAAAGATAAAAACCATGGCACAAGTTATGATGTACCTGATTTGACTCTGCAAACAAGTAGAGGAGGATGAAGGAGAAGTAGTGTGTATTGGTATTAGGATAACGCAGTTGGTTGGCAATAGCATTTAGGAAAAGATAGCGCCCTTCAGTGTCCAAATCCACAATCAGTGCCTTGAAAATTTCCAATGCAGCACCAACAGAAAATATAGCCAACGGGAAACCAGTTCCGCCCGATTGTGTGTGTGGAGATCGTCCCTGAAGCTGCTGGATTGCCTATATCAGAGTAACTGGTTGTTATAGCTATACTCAAAAAGATGAAAAGAACAAAGGATATAAATATGAGCAAACCAAGATTTTTTAGTGCTATGTTCCAACATGGTTAGAACAAAAAACATTATTTATTTTGGAACTCCAATATAAAATTTAAACATTTGTACATATATGTGGTAATTGAGTATTGACTCATTAATGAGGAGACAAATATAAAAATAGAAGTTTTCACTTTAAGTACCTGCATTCCAACATATAGCACAAGTGAGTTGATTAAGGGCACATTGTATCGCGTGCCGGCAGAGGAAGCTTCATTAGGTGAGAGCAGCAGCTTATCCTTCAATTCAGATAAAAATGGACTCTGTGGCCTTGCTTGCTGTGACAACTTGAAAATAGAATACAAGTAAGAAAAAACATGAATGTATAAGTAAATAAGCTAAGCAAGACAATATATAGAGAAGAAGCTGAGAACAAAATTTATTAGAGTGAACAATTAAAGAAATAGGAAGAAGAAAATCTTCATCAAAATGTTTCCGCGGCAACAAATGCAACAAACATAATAATCATTCTACAGTATTAAAATACAGCATATCATTGATCAGATTAATAACAAACCAATTCAAAAAGGGATGGAGGCAGACCTTAAGGTATTCATCTATATCAGCCTTCATCTGCTTTGATTTAATTGCTGCCTCAACATCAGAAAGAATGCGAGGTGACTGGGTTATTTCTTGAAGCAAATCAATCTGCATACAGAAGCACAAGACAGTCACATCAACTTAATGCTCCTTAATCTCAACAAAACGTTTAAGGGGAAATGTAAGATTGCAAGACCTTCAAATTAGGAGTAGATGGATCTGGTAGCCTCATACTACGAGGAAATGCACTTAGAATGATATTCCTCATTTGTATGCAACTTGGAGGAATAACATCACAAAAGGTAAAGTGATAGTCACATAGAAACTCAGGGAAGTCATGAAGTAGCACTAAGAGCACCCTAAGTGTGCCTTTATAGAGAACACGGACCTGATCATAAAAAATTAATAAAAGAATAGAGTCAACAAAAAAGCACTATTATGCAATAAGCCCAGTTGGAAACAGATAATTGAGGCATGAGATAGAGGCAAACCGGGTCTCCAAGTTCAGCATGCCTCAGAAAAGGCTCCATAAATTGGAAGAGGTCTACAAGCAACCTTTGAACATAAGGCCAACCTTTTTGACCATTACCAGTCAACATTTTTGGCATGAAGCTCCTGTGACTAATCAACTCAAGCCATGCAAAACTGAAGAAATATTTCCACAAAAGGACCAAGTTATTGAACAAAATCAAAGAAAACAAGTATTAAAATTGAATCTCTCTCTCTCTCTGTGCGTGAGGGCGTGTTTGTGTGCGCACGTGCATGTGTGCATGTGAAGTGATTTGTAGACTTCACAGACAGAATTGTCAATGACAGTTAAGTTCAATTTATTACTGACAAAAACAATAAAAGAAACTCACTCCACACAACAATAAATGCCAGCCATCAGAACAACAGAGTATATATACATCTGATACCAATTGATGGGTCCGAGGATATGAAACAGAAATAAAGAGTGCTTGTATCAATATTGGAAAAGTTCCAATCTGAATCGGTGTGAAATCTGATCCTGGAGTTCTAATTACAATATGAAATTGCAGAAAGAAATAAAAGTTCAGACAGTTCGAGTGTGCCTAGCCTCTCCCACAAGCCGTAACTTCATTCTCCCTTACTACCTCTTCCTACCACTCTTATATGCTCTTTTCCTGTCATACCCATGTTTACCCCTGCTCCCACTATTCCATAACTACCCAGAACCATTATTTACATATTAAAATAAACACTACCACCCTATTTCATGTTGAATTCTTTCTTTGGGCTTTCTTATGTAAACTTTAGTGATAATAGGTCTCGGGTTCACATCAATTCACAAGCAAACTTAACTGTCTTATGAAAGTCAAGTAGCCCGCCTGTCTACATACTTCCATGCCATGTCCAATAAAGTTACGATAAAATGACAAGTCTACTACTAAAATGAGAATGTTTGCGCCCCACAAAAGTTCCAAATTCTATAATTTCAATTCCTAACTATGAGCCAGCATGACTGAAACCTTTTAAAAGCATGTTAAAGAACTACTAGCTAAGGTCTCTACAAGGACTTCTTTTAGCAAGGAAATACTTGAGAAAGTAAGCAAGTGATCCCTAGTCAACAATATTTCCATCTTTACACAACAAATAGGAATTCTCAATGAATCCAGTAACATCAGCAATTATTTGATAACAGAACACAAACATTTAACTAGTTTACAATCAAATAGCATTTCTCACTACAATATTGTTACACTTAAACCAAAATACTGCAACTGCACATTATGAATCATAAGTAGACAATCCTGACCTGAATGCAGGAACTTTGAGTGGCTGCAAGGCATGAAATGCATTGGCAAAAGCAGTCAAAATCTGCAATACAAGAAGAGGTATTAGTCAAGCATGCATGCCTGTAACATTAATTTATTGGATGCTGCAAAGGGGGTTGAAATACAGTGGTAAAAACAATCAAAATCAGCACAACCAGAACAATAACCAGAGTAATCACTAATCGCCAGTTGATTACAGGTCAACCATAAAAGCATTTACTGATAAAATTCGACAGTTGACTTAAAAAAATAAGTAAATAAATAAATAAATTCAACAGTTTCAAACTCACAAAACAAGTAATAACAATGTTATTTAGTATGATGTGTTACACCATGTCTTGTTTCTTTGACATGAATTGCATCTTGCTGATGTCTTTCCCATAGCCAATTTTGTTTTCACAGTTTATTAAGGATGAAAAACTTTATATAGTAACTCAAGAAGGATTGTTTTGTAAACAACTCAACATCAATTATTTGGTTTAAAAAGGCACAGATATATGAATTGCAAAATTACATTAGACTGATTTATTCCATTCACCGCTCTAAATATCATTTTCCTTTAAATATCCTTACAAAATCTATTAAATACTAGTGTATTGTGATTCTGAACCCACAGTTCACTTTTATCAACATCTCTTCTTTTATTTGATAAGTAATAAAAATGGAATATATTTAATGATTCATTTTGATGTAAATCATCATTCATAAGACCGTACTTGTTTACTAACTGTAACAGCATAACTTATGTGATTGTTGTTGGCAAATGCCACAAACCAAAGTCATCAATAAGAACAAAATTTCGATCATTCTAATGTAGGAACTAAGAAAAGAGGCGATGAATCCACTATAGTACCTAACAAATAAAAAAATAAACTATTGAAGTAAATCAAAGTGATAAACACCTGGAGATTTGCACCATCAGTCACAGGCTCAAGTGAACCAAGATCTAGAAGCCAGTTTATGAATAATCTGAAATGTGGCCTAGGGTTAAAAGAGGCCTTCTTATCCTCTGCATCTTTTGCAATGAATCTGACAGCAACTGCTAGAATCTGCCATAAAGCAATGAGAAGAATTAAGCAAAAATTAGATAATCAATAAACCGACAGAGAGTGATACTGCATCCAAATTTTAGTTATTACACACCTTTGATAGAAGAAAGACTTTGTTTGGTCCCTGTTCCAACAACCATCCAAACAGCTAAGATGCTAAAGCTACCCAAAAGAAAAGAAGAGAAAAGAAAAATATTTACAGTTGACAACCTTCAAGATAGAGAACACAAGCTTTGCAAAAATATCAATTGCAAGAAATGACATTGTCTGCAGCTGTTGTGATTGCAGTGGCCCTGAATTAATCACTTCAGTAGATAAGCAGTGTGCAACAGCTAGTTCCTGGAAAAAGAACAAGGAAAGAGGTTAAATTGACAATCCTAATCACCAGTGGAAAAAAGTAAGCAGCATGAAGATGGAAGTGCCACCATTAACAGTCGGAAAAAGCGATCTGTAAGATCATCCCCCTTGAGGAGCCCATTCTGATGCAATTGTAAGATGAAGTTGGCAGAAGCTGTATCATTGGCACCAGGAAGTTCACATATCCTATACCATTCTGTAAACAACATAGAAACCTACAATGTGCATAATAAATAATCATTAGAAGTTCAAATTTTGTTTCTGGTCCCACAGAGATAATTACATAAAGAAGCGGCGCTAATATCCCTTGGCTAAACAAAACAAAAGATAAAAGCAAGTAATAAAGGAAAGAAGAGTTCAACTACAAGTATCATTCTGAAGCTAAATTCCAATATACCAAGCACTCAGAGCAAGATCATTCTTACAATAGCCTTAATTTGCAAATGTATTCTACGTTTTCTTCTATGAATAAATTAATTTAGCAGCATTTCCAGATTATCTTGACAAACATGTAGTATGAAATGCATTAGAATCCGATTTTAGGGTTTCCAATATTTAGTTTAACAGTACAAAGTTACGAAACAGACCAAAATTCAGAAACATCTGGTCACAGAATTTTTCAATAATTTTGGCAATATAACCTTATAAAGGTTCCTATTAATGAAGATAATTGGAATCATCAAGTTTCTCTGCTATGGAGTTGGGAAAGGTTTGTGTAGCAGAAGGGACAGGATTTGAATTGGCCATGAGAGAAAAGGGATCTAGGGTTCATGAAAAAATGTGTGGCTCTGAATACCATCTAAAAGAAACTGAAGGAAAAGAATTTCAGAGAGAAAAAGGAACAGTTACAAATCCACTGCAACAGATTACAAATGTAGGGTGTTCAGATGGAGAAATTTCACAGTTTAAGGAAATTAAAATGCAAGCATTTGAATTACTTGTAATTGAATTCCCTTCAGCTTATTTGGATAAGGTATCCAGAATAGCATATGAAAAAAGAATACAACTTAGTTGAAAACAGTTAAATCTTATTTCTATTCAATTATAAAAATAACCTATACATAAGCAATTATGAAAATGAGCTCGAACTTTCACATATTGTATTTATTCTCCTATTCCCAAGCTTGTAAATCTTCAAAGAAATAACTATACTAAGGAGAGCAATTTTAAGGTGTAATTAGCTCCTCTTCACTACATGAATTACTCTACTAAATCAGACATCAGGTACAGCAAATCGAAATGAAATCTTGGATAAAAACATTACAATTAACAAGGAGTCAAAAGTACAACTTTACAGTCAAATTATAAAGCAGTTATGGTAAGAACTTAGAATGACAAAATCCACCAGAATTAGTGCCACATAGCCATACAACAAAGTTCAAACTTATCTATGAATTTCAAGGTCAGGATACCTGTTCACGGAACCCAGCAGGGTCAGGTTCAATAGAATCTACACTGTTGAATTCTTCCCTGTTTGCCGGTAGCAGACCAGGACCCTGTTTGAGGTGACAAAAAAGTCCAGATTTTAGGAAAACCAAAACCAACCACAGATAACTAACCAGAAGACAAGAAATACATGAACTATAGTGGTTGCTGAACCACAGTACTCTTATGACCTTATTGTCTCTTGATTGTCTTGTCTTATCCTCCTTTCCAGCGCTACCAGAGGATAGAGCAGCAGGATTCTTGATCATTTCAAGAAGCTGAGGTAATGACTCGGGGCAACCAGGCTTTGAAGCAAGCTGACAAAAAAACATTATAAGGAATAGAAAACACAGTAAGGAATGCAGAATCTCATATATACAAATACAGACCTTCGCTAAAGCATCAATAAGATTGTGAAGTTCTGAAATAACTTTAGGTTCCTCTACAGCCAGGGTTTGAAGAAGGGAAATGGAAAATTCTGTGGCAGCCTCTGCACATTCAACCAGTGAAGTTGCTTCGTTATAATTATAATAATATAAAGAAAAGGTAATACAATAAAAGATATTTTCTATGGACATACTGTTCCTTCCTCCATCAATAAGTTTTGCCATATGAACATTGTACTCAGTAAGATTTAGCAATTCACTGCGGATGAGACCAACAGTAATTTCTTTGTTGTATTTCCTTTCTTCTTCCGAGTAAATTACCTGCAAGAAGTATACAATAGACAATTAATTCATAAACAAATCATGAGCAAATGTTGCTTTGTATCTGTAATAAAACTAAGACATTAGTGTCTAAAAACTGTTTCTAAATGGTATAGGTTTTAAGGCAAACAAGAAACATCTTCTGAGTAATAATCATGGTTTTCCATCTTTAAATAATTTGTTCGTGTTGTCTAAAAAAGTTAATTTGTTCTTTATCTGCAGACAATGGAAGATACCTAAACCATCAAATTTAAGGAATGAGAATCAATAGTTTTTATCAGAAAATGCAATTTTATTTTAAAAAAACAACAAGCATACAGAATATAGTATTAAAGGAAAATAAAAAAGAATTCCAACTATGTATAGAATTTCTTCATTCAACAAATGGCAATTCTGTCAGTTGAAGAGAACATACCCAACTAGTAAGCTCCTTGACAGCAAGCTTGCAAACATCACGAATGGCAGTCAGGATTGTAAGATGAGCAGAGACATGAATGTTATTTGATGCATTATCATACAAGCCCCTGAAAACCTGTTACGAAAATGATAACGGTCAATTCCTTTGATTCGAATCAGACATAACCACACAACAGACAGTAAGTATGCCACTACTGAATCAATCAATTTATGATAAAACATAGAGCATTAGAAATTCAGTAAAATTCCTTGCAGTGGAAAGTGCACCTTTTGAGCCACAGCTAAAGCTGCCTCATCTCGACTAACACATCTAAGTATGATCTCAGGAACCTCAGAAATAACACCCTAAACATAAGAAAGAGTCCAAAACAGATATTAAAACATGTCAAAAAGAAATCATCAAGGTAAAAGACAGCAATAATGATAATGGCAATTTATATTAGGGGAAGTCTAAACCAAAGCACAATACCTGTATTTCTCCATCCCGGGAATCATTGCTGACCATAGCTTCCAACTGAAACCAATGACATAAAAGCAGTCAATAAACATCTGAAACAAACTTTACAAGATAATAGTCACTTAAAAAGAAACCCTCCATAGCACAACTTGTAGTCCTGTTTCAAACATAATATTTTTTACACTTGCGCAACAAAAATTGTGGGTTTGGGTTTCAAGACCCATTGGAACATAAACTTCGAGTAAGTGCTCATCCAATAAAGTGGATTCTACAAATTACCCTCATAGATAAAAGGACAACAAAAATCAAAGAACTAAGAAAAGATAATTCCATTTTAAACACAAGCAATATCCTTACCAGGCATAAGTTAAATCTACAATTTCAATAACCCCAAAAGTAATCTTAAAATGGAACAGAGTACAAAAGAAATCACATGAAACAGAAATTGCTGAAATCATCTCAAATTGGTAATGAAATGCCTCAATTCACCAATAATTAAAAAAAAAAAACTAGTTAGATAGGATAGCTCTTCCATAACAGCAGTCACAGACAGTCTTATATTATGAAGCTTTGCATATCAGTATACTTTGTACCAGAGCATAATATATATGACCACCAGCCAAATTCCAACACATTCTAAATATGGAAGGGTTGACATTTTTTAACCACCCTCCATAAATGGAGAAAAACAGTGAAAATTTATTCACACTCATTTGTACAATTACATAGAAATAAAATATATTAGCTATTAACCTTCTACAATGAGATACACAGATTAATATGACAAATCTATAAAGATCATTAACAACCTTTTGTGCAACAATTTGGAATTTATCCAGTGCATCTCTTGTAGTGAGAGAAGGCTCCAAGAAACTACTTCCAAGGCGCTCCACAACACCTGACGTAACTAGTGGCTGTGAAGTTCCAGATTCCTTGCCATAATTCAGAAGCACATTTAGACACCAATCATGACACATTATAAGCACAAGCAATGATGATTTTTATGTAAAATTCTCACTTTCACATCAGAAGAATCCACTGCAAGCAACTCAGGGGTGGAAGCAGCTGAAGGAAATGAGGCAACAGATTCTTTCTCCAAACTATGCTGGGAGACACTATCAGCTGCTCTAACTTGAATTGAAGCACTGAAACATTAAAAGCAAATTGTGAATAAACTAGAATAATAGACCATCAAAGACATCCATGTAGTTAACAAGAAGTGGGAACCTAAAATGTTGAGCCAAATTAGATTCTGTCATATCATCTAATGGTCGAGATACTCCTTCATATCCTGTGCTCGAAGGGTAACCAGGGTTAATTTGCCCTGACACAGAACCATTGGTGCCAGTAAGACCAGTATTGACAGATTGAACAGAGACAGCAGCAGACATGGAATGTGAGCTCTGGCTAGACTGGTTTTGCCAGGGAAGCCGAACAAAGTCCTAATATAATAACCAGAAACTAAACTTTGTCATGTTCTTCTGAGTAAAAAACCCCACCAAATATTGAACACAAGCTAAATTGCTTACCTCATAGACACGCTGTTGTGAGAGGGACAACTGACCAGGCTTCGGACGAAGAGGCTCAGGAACACCACCCATAGAACCTTGTGGATACAAGTTTGAATCAAAATATGTAGAACCCATACCCTCTCGATGCTTTCTTCTCAAAGAGAGCTGTTGACCAATCTCTGTATCAATGGTGCTTATTGCCTATAAAATAATAGATAGCATCAAAGACAACAAGCTAGTAAATATTGGATTTAACAGATTAAGACAATCAATATTTATCACAGTAAATTCAAAATCTGAAGAGAAATGGCAGTTCTAGCCACCAGTATCAACCAATTATTTTACTAGCATTAAAAGTCAGTAATCAAACCTACAAGTTTAGAACAATATATATATATATATATATATATATATATATATATATATGTATGTATGTATGTATGTATGTATGTATGTATGTATGTATGTATGTATGTGTATATACATATATATATATATATATATATATATATATATATGTATGTATAAAATTAAAAATCACATAAATAAATTATTATCAGGATTATAGAAGAATTAAATTTAAGAAATACTACATTTCATTAAACAATGGATTTAGACAGAGACCCCAACAAAAAATA
Source organism: Hylodesmum podocarpum (assembly GCA_026586105.1). Lineage (NCBI taxonomy): Eukaryota > Viridiplantae > Streptophyta > Magnoliopsida > Fabales > Fabaceae > Hylodesmum > Hylodesmum podocarpum. The sequence continues at coordinate 249,511 of JALJEV010000493.1, read as the reverse complement.
GCACATATCAAAGGAAAGCCATTACCTACAAAATGTACATTGATCCTGCCCCTCTTTAGGTTTACTCTTCATAACTTTGCATCCATGCAATTCTTTTTGGTTTAGTATATTTTTATGCATTCAAACAAGAAAAGGCCAAAATAAACTGTGACCTATGGAAAAGTTTTTACTCCATCCCAATTTAATTTCACAAGAGTTAATTATTATCCAGAAAGTGTTTCACACACACACTTATCAAATAATCAAATACAAGCAAGGATACAATTTGATTAATACTCATTGTCAGAAATCCAAAAGTTTTACAGTGGCGATCAATTGGTAATTCACATGTATCGTTACTGTTGCTATATACTATAGTAATCAAAACAATGGAAATATCATCTAAATTATGGTGCAAATACTCTAAAATTAATTATTATATTACCAAATAAAAGAAGCAAAAAAAAGCTAACCTTATCAGTAGCAGCCTGTTCAATAACTGCACAGCCTAGATCAAGATTATCATTGGTGACAAGTTGCACAGCTTGTTCCAAAATTTCGTTAGCAATATTTAGATTCTGAAGTGAAGTCCTCAGTTGAGCAGATATTGATGCCCGTAATGGTTCCTAGATTAAATAGGGATACATTAGAGAGAAGAAAATACAACAAAATGGAGCCTAGAAGTATATATTTGGAAAGAGTTAGCTAAGATATAAGCAAACAGGATAAAATATCATATTTATGAGCATTACTTTGCATGTAACATGAGCCAAACTCCCAGCCAGACTAGCGACCATCAAGTGTGCTGCATTTAGTATGCGCGTCTCATCAGATTCCATAGCATAATCCTGCAAATGAAATCCATAAATTAAAATCAAGCAGAACAGTTTGGCTACAAGCTTTCTCTGTTTAAGGCTTCCAGTTAAAACAAGATTACAGCAGCCATTTCTCTGTTATCTGACAACAGCCAGCAGCTAAAAAGATATTACCACAACACAATTAAAAAATACAACATCCAAGATATCTCCAATGCAGTGAAGATTATTATATTAGGATATACAACAAATGGAATTGCAAGATCAAGCAGTTAGAAGCATAGTTTCACTGATATGTAAACCTTTAAAACAAGCTCCTTGGTTGTTTGTGTAGCTATAGAGACACTCCGTGCCACAATACTAGACACTATCTCTTTGATAGCTCTGTCCATTGCAATGGGTACCGCTCTGTAAAAAATAGTAGTAACTGTGTCATATATATTCAAACGAGAAGCAGAAACAATAAAGTGAGAGCATCATACCTCTGAAAATGCATTTGCAACCCAAAACCACTGAGCTTTTGATTAATAATAACGTGAGTCCCAATATTTGGTATTGGAGTTGGAAGCTATAAACACAAGAAGTAGTACTCAGAGATGCTTAAAAATTGGTTATTCCTGTACCCTTTTTTTTTCATACACCCTCCATTTTTTCATAATGTCAGAATTGTCCTTACCATGTGGTTTTATTCAACTTTTTTACTTGTAAACATCTGGATTCGTTGGCAAAATCACATTTCCCCCTTACTAGCTTTTATAACTACAGATTTGTTCCATGGCATTGTTCCACAACTACAAATCCATAGGCAAAATCACAAATTTTTTGGCTTCTTGACTTACGGATCCGTAAGTTAATTTTTTACTTATTTAAAAAATTTAACCTAGGGATTTGATAAACCTGTAAGTTAAATTTTTTGCTGATTAAGAAAATTTAACTTAATGATTTTCGGCTTACAGATATTTCCTTGTATTAAATTTTTGGTTAACGGATTTATCGAGTCTGTAAGTTATATTCTTTGCTTACGGATTTATCAAAGTTTAGCTTACAAATTTGAGAAATCCATAAGCAAAAAAAATTAACTTATGGATTTGACAAATCCGTAAGCAAAAAAAATTTAACTTATGAATTTGAGAAATTCATAAGCTAAAAATGCAGCACCTACACCCCCCCCCTCCAAATGAGTTCTGAGATTTGAAGGATAAAATAGGAAGATCAAGAATAAATAGGGTGCATGAAGAAAAAATGTGGGTGCAGGAAAAAAACTAAAAATTGTATACCATTAAGGAAGAAATGGCTTAACAAAGGTTAGACAAAATGGATTTGGGTTCCAAACCTGGCCAATAGAAAAAGGTGCTGGGGTAGGAGTTGCTTGTAACAGTCCTTGAGCAGAGGGAAGTTGATCAGACAATCCCAGCGGTGTAACCTTTTCATCTTCCATCAATGCTCCCGAGGAAATATGAAGAGGACCACCATACTATCCACCCAGAAATATTGAAAGAAAACATTTATAGATTAACAAAAAAAGAGTAACTGAAGCCTGAATGAAAGCAAGAACAAACCTGAGATAGTATATGTGGATGAGCCCCTGTATTAGATTGATTGGTGACTTCAAGTGGTAATTCCACTTGATTCACTGGAGGTACAAGGCCAGATTTTATATCAGGAATCATTTGCGTTTGAGATGCCCCAACATCTTTATTAGAGAAATCAGGATTTCCTTCAATTTCTCTTTTTCTATCCTTCAGGAGAGAAGTTGGTGTGACATCCTTCATATCCACGCCAAGATTTTTGAATAAGACCTGTATAGCATAAAGATTTCAATAAATAGATGGATAGAGACAGAATTATCCCAATGACACTCCAGCAGACACAAAAAAACTGACCTCTATGTCAAACTTGAGGTTCATTTTCAAGTTTGGCATTGAATAAATCTCAGCAAGCAATCCCAAAATGCCCATAGTCCAAGGATTAGGAGGTTGATATGCAAGACTGCTTTGGCATGGTTCAAGAACCTATAACATGAAATTGACTGATAATGTAGCATGCTATTGAATATAACCATCAAAACAGATAATTACAATCATAAACTATACCTTTGACGTAAATGGAATAACAGCAATCATTAGCCCCTTTTCATACGCCTGCAGCATGGAAAACAATTTGATAAGCAAATGAAATTGAAATGCCATTTGCTCCTGAAATATAATCAATTTAAAAATCACCTCCATAATCAAAGACTTTGGGTCTATTTCACGTGCCCTCAAAACCTGATTCCGGCCAATTGTTAACTTTCCAAGCCAGCTCCCTAAATTTTTAAGCAAAGAGCGTTCCTCTGAACTTGATTTTATGAGTTCTGATCCTAAAAGAACCTGAAAAATATGCAAACACAGTATTATTTCAAATATTTGACACTTCATCACCTCAATCAAGCAGGGAACAGAAACAAGGCTCAAACCTTGCAATTTTCATAAGTTGCCTGGACAATCTCTTTGTTCAAAGCCTTTGAATTAACTTTATCCAGGAATTTCAGGTACAAGTCATGGAAATTTGGCTCAATGCTTGCTCTAAAAAGGAAGTATAAATCGGTATAAATTAAAGTAAATGGAGGTAGCAATTTGATAAGATCAATATAACAGCTGTATAATAGGATGTGCTGCAATATAATGTGGATGCAACTTCTTTAAGCAATTACATGATACATTAAGTAACTTATGAATTGTGCTAACCTTTTCATAACCATATACTGTGCAAACCAAGGATAGTACTGCTCTTTCAATATTTCAGTAAACTCTTTGGCTTTAGCTTCAAAATTAGCAGCAGAAATGTTATTAATTATAAATGATATCTTGTCCTGAACCTCTGACCCTGGAGCCTGTTAACAGTATGAAAATGAGGGGTTAACTTCTAGCAAGTAAAAGAAATCCAAATTTAGATTTGTATAAAAAACTGAAGTAAAAAAACAGAGTTGACAAAACATGAAACACTTCAAAACCATTTGTAAGCACATACATAACCCAATGAGAATCTAAACAACTGAACAATTGCATTAACAAAACTCAAGAAAGCAGCCAATCTGATTAATTCATTGTAAAAGGCTAGAGCACCTCAATAGGAGTTTCTCTTTTCTCAGCAGCAGCAACCAAAGTTTCAATGTTCAAAGCAGATCCAAACCCTACATCATATGCATAGATCAAAGAAGCATGACATATATTCAGAAAATGAAAGCAGGACTAAATGCTAATATTTATCACTTTAAGTTAATCAACAGGAACAGTTTACATGTAACAGAAACATACTGGTAGAAGAAGCTCCACGGGAAGGACGGACAAAACCAGGAGAAGAAGATAGCATTGACGAGGTGCTGGCTACGCTATGTAACTGAAATTGTTGCAACAAAATTAAGTCCCGGGACAAAATAATGAGCATAAGCAATAACATAAACTGCGATGATTCAGGCTTTAAAACCAAGAATAAAGTAAAATACCTTATTAGTGCTAGAAGCATCAGTAGGTGTTAGTACTGAAGATTGCCCTAGAGAAGATAACAGTGGTTTTACATCAGTAGATGAACCAACAGAAGCTTTGTGACGATCATCCACGGGATTTTCACGTCTCTGTTGAAGCTGCAGTGACAAATGTTGCGGCCCGGGTTGCATGACGCTAGAGCCACTAAGATGCTACAAGGATACAGCATGAACAGATATGTTATACTAAATAAAAATAAACAGGAAGTAATTGAAAGGAAAAGCAATTAACATGTATTACAAAGACAGAATGTAATCTTGTTAACATGTTATAACCTTATCGAGTAATATAATAACATGTTTCTTTCCCTACAACTATCGAAGGAAAACAAATACCACTGAAATAGGTCTCCATAGAATATTCGTTAACAATTGCCAATCATAATATTGATCACCACACATGCCATACAAGACATCACAGGGAAAAAGAATTTACTTTTACCTCTACATGCCCTAATGTAGCCTGTGCAGAATGATGGTTACTAATAACAGAAGTATGATTTGCCCCATCAACATCTGAATGACCAGAGGAAATCCTGGCAAGAGCCTGTTCAATGAAAGCAACTATTTCTGAATGTGTACTGCGCAAATGGGAAATTTGAAGAATATGATTGCAATACTGAGGCCACTCAATAAGACGATCCACAAACTGCTCCAATGCCAGACTTCCAAACATAAACATCTGTAACAAAATGAAGTGCGGTCAACCTAGATATCATATGAAACTTTTAAAGAAATCCACTCTTCAAAACAACACAAACTTTTGAATCTGCAGGCTTGCGCAATGCATCAAGAACATAACGAAGGGCAATCCCCAGAGATAGATGAGTTACAAGCTGATGCTTAATCACAGAACCTGATAAATGTTAAAACAAAAAAAGCATCAAAGAATAGGCATGGTTTCACAGTTGTGCACAGTATTACGATAGCTAAAGCAAGCAGTGCACATACTTAAACCAGTCAGGTTTAATAACATGCACCATTATAATGAAGAAATTCTCTTAAATAAATGCATCACATGCAAGGGACATTCACACATAAGGATTAAAAGTTTACAACAAGTTAGAATCAGAGTCTCATGGGAATAAATTAAGAGAAAGTATACCACTATTTTTGTCTTTCACTCAATTTAGCGCAGTTGATTATGTCGACGAACAGAATTACTAAAAACACTTTGTCATCTAAATACAGTTATGCTTATGGATATAATATTTCACCTCAGTACAATGTATGCCACTAATAATTACAGAGGTATGCTTAATATTATACAAAGCACCTTAAAGTTGCCCAGTTGAAACACTAACACAAACCCCAATATATGATGACCATCAAAAACAAGTCAAATTTCATCATCTGAAATGCCAAAAGCAAAACTTACCAAAGAGAACTGCAGCAATTTTGAGTTGCCTTTCAGGATACTTTGGGAAAAATCTATACTCCTCAAACAAGTTTGCAATCATGCATTCAAAAATTGATTTCTCCCTGTTAACTCGCACCAACATAGGCAGGAATTAGTACTTAACCACAGACCACGTGATAAGTATATGTTCTGGAAACAAACAAGATCAAGGAGACCAGATAAACATTCCTCACATTTTTCCTTAAGAAGATACAATCCTTGCAAAATTTCCTATTAAAGTTTCCTTTAATTTAATTTAAATATAATAGCAAATGTGTAAATAATAATAATAGCAGCAATTAATAATAATATAATTAACGCAAAGAACAGACATTGTAAGAGTAAACTTTCTTATTATCAAGAATTCAGGCAGGTTCTCAACAAGCATGGTGCTAACAATCTGGCAATGGGACAAGAACCATATAACAGCAATTTAGTTGGTCCAATCATATAACAGCAGGTTCAAAGAGTGCTTTATTTAACAATAGTGATATACAACGGGTTCAAAAAGATCAAACAATATTTACTATATTTTGTTAATCAATGGTTTGCAAAAAAATTCCAAAGTGGAATATTCTATCTATCTATATCTAAACTTCTAGAGATAAGACGGTACATAAAATGACATCGACAGAGCTTCCAAACAAGGGACAAGAACATACACTTGAATTTGACCTAGAAAGATTAAATTTCTCTTCCCTATGAATAGCTTCAAGGGTTATTATAGAAACAGTGAGCAGAGAAACCCTTGATGCAAAGATTTCTACCTATCACAAATCCCAAAAAGGTTCTAATTTTTGTTTTGCATTAGAGCTTCATAAATTATATAACACTAGTATGTCACATCACCTCTTCTCTGAAGATTCCTTGAATCGAGCAAGCATTTGCACCATTGCATTAATGGTTAACTGATCAGAGAACATTTGATGGAAGTAGGAATTTGCTTCTGCTTCAATGTCTTCCGCATATCCATCAGTAGGAGATGAATCAGCAGCCCCACCATTTTGAAGCCTAGGATTTGAATCTAAAATAGATATATGAAGCCTCTCCAACTCCTCAGAAAGATCTCTAGAGGCAACCAAATCAGTATGAGATTTAAGAACCTGTAATTGGACAAGGTCAGATCCCTCTGTAAGAATGAAAAGCAAATGAGGCTAGAACAGGCAGAGAAACCAAATGATTGAAATATAACCTTCAAGACAGTTGCAGTTGTCTCAGCATATAGACTCAGCACAGCACCAGACGGAGGAAATGGTTTGCCAGAAAGGTTCTGTGATCCACCAAAATGGGCATCCTTTAAGAACTTGAGGCACTCCTGCAAAGTAAACCTAATGAAGTCAGCCACTTTTCTGCTACAATAAATTTAGAGAACAACTAAAAGACTCCATAAATTCAGAAGTGTCTTTAAAATTAGATCAAGGAATGAGAGAAGGTATTATTACCTCAAAAAAGACATCCTTGTATGTAGTTAAGTTGCTACTCAACCACTTCTCAAAGTCAAGGAATTCTTTTCCTGATGCAACAGCTGCTAACCTTATACTATAATAAGAGGGAATAATTTCCACCACAGATGGTAGAATCTGTCACACAAACAAGAAACTGGAGTTAAAAATGGCAAAAGACATTAACAACAAATACAAGAGATTAGCACTTGTGAAGGCAAATTTGAAAGCCTATTGGAAGGTCACTAACAGAGCTCAACAAAAGTGATAGCTACTTATTATTAAAAATTTAAGATTTTAAATTCAAACGAGAGAAACTGTGAAAACTGACAGAGAAATCTAATCTATCAGGAAAATAACAGAAATGAAAAATACAGACTTTACAAGAGAACAACCTTTAGCTCCTGGCAGACATCCACGATTCTTACGATGTTGTCTGCATCATTGTTTTGAGAATCGATAAACCCTCTTAAGACCAAATTGGGATTAACATGCCAAAGGTGAAGAATCATTCCACTGCCTACAGCACTTTTTACTACCAAGGGAAACACAATCAGAGATACTTCCCGCTGCAAGAGGTTGTAGGCAGTCTGCAAGAACAACAGATGCAAACATCATGCAAGGAAAAAGCATGAAATGGGAAATTGTGGAGAACAAACAAATGAGTCCAATAATTTGTACATTAATATGTGCCATCCCAAGAAGCAAGACTTCAGGACAGTGTTTAATGGGAGAATCAAGGATTGATAGAACAATACTGGCATGACCCTTCTCAGCAAGCTGGCAGAGGACGTCTAAAACGTCAAGACACAGCCATGCATAATTTGCATGTCCATTTTGAAGTTTGTGGCCATTAATTGCATCAACATATGCCTGCACAGCAATTTGTGGTCATAAAAATTTAGATACGGGAACAAGAAATGGCAAATGACCAAACAGAAAAACATACCAGCTGTCTTCCTGAGTGTGTAAAGGTAAACATTTCCGGTGGTGCAGATACCGCATATTTAAGGAAAGACAGCTGACCCTCAGTATTCTTCCAGACAGACCCACAGATAGCATGGAGAGGAAATGGTTCCTGCTAGGCTCATTCAATACATTCAGAATTTTAAATTTCATGCCAGAGTTTGCATGTAAATGAATTAAACTCCAAGAGAAGCATATGTAAAGTTCTGATATTATACCTTACAGGCTTGTTTATATACAGACATGAGAAAAGAGAAGGCTTCTTCACTAGGAAGGAAAAACCCTTCATGATCAAGATTTTCAATAACACGTACCCAATTGGTTTGAGGTGCCTGTATCAGAAAGCACAGAAAAATAAAAACATTTACATCATTTATTCTCATTCAGATACTGGAATTATAACAGGATAGAATTATAAGATTTATTGAAGAAAGCTCACAAGATGCTTGACGGTATCAATCAAGACATCAATGTTCCAAGAGTTCAGCGGTGGCAACTCAGACACATTGTATCCATGGGCTGCACGAAATGTTAAGTATGTGTTTTGGTTGTCCTCCAGCCCAGTATGCGTACAAGCAATGGCACCAAGTAATTTAGAGAGTGTATTTTCAGTTAAAGGCAAGAAGAGCGAAAATATTTCCTTGCACTGTGAAACATCAACTGTGCATCCATAGCCTAGTTCCTTCATGATATCACCCATACTCATTTCCTTCTGTATGTCTGCCAAAATAGCATCAAAATCATTTTCTCCACCCTCGTGGAACAACTCCATATTCCTGTAAAAGAAGACAGGGAAAGCTACTAAGAAGGCATGTAATTGAACATCAATTGCAAATATAGCAACATCACAATCTCGTTATTGAATTAATTTTTATTAACTAATTAATTACTTAACTATTGAATTATTAAATAATAATACAAAACAAACAAACAATCATATTCAAAACTGGATGCCAGTTTTATTTTATCAACATTATAAATTTAATTAATGAATAAAAGGGTTTGATGTCAACCACTTATTTCAGTGGTTAAATAAAAATAAGCTTTCAACAATATGGGCAGAATGATGAGTAGTAAACTAAATAAAATGGTTATTAGTCAGTGATCTTTGATGAACATGGCTTGTTTATCATAACTGTATCACCCATACAACACAAAAAGGATAACTAAAAAAGTCTCCACCTTAAAAAATCAGCCTCATGCATCTCATCAGGAAGCAATGGTGTCAAGACAAAAGGTGGAGTATCTTTGAACTGCACAAGTGACAATATCTGCATAAAGGAATCCACATGCTTGGAAAGACCCTCAGACTGCTTTAGGAACATGATAATATTGTGAATTTGCTCATGGCAACTCAAGGAACCAGGGTTTGCACACAATTCCTCAATCTGAGCCATGCAAAAATTTTTGCCTATTCACAAGCAATATTTCAGGTCAAATATATAATAATAATAATAATAATAATAATAATAAAAACACGGTAAAATATTGACACAACAGATAATATGGAAATAATCATGAAACTAACATTGCAAAAATGTGAGTATTATTTTCCAAGTAAAATGTATGCAGAAAAAAGAATAAGGAAGAACTGAAACTAAAAATTTGTTTCACACTTACCACACAGCCTGATATCAGTATTCTCAGAATCAGATAAAGCAAGACTGATGACAATTTTTTCCAATAAAGATAACTCCAATCCATTACAAAAACTTTCTAAAAAGCTTTCACTAATTTCTACATTCTTCATCGACTCAGAAAACACTGTACTGAAGTTTGGTTTGTCCAAGAGGTACTTAATGACTGCCCCAAGAATTGGCGCAGGCTGCACTTCTTTCACATCTCTTCTGACATAACCATAATGATCCAAGCAAGTTTGAAGCAACAAAATGCATCCAGTGGTTCCGAATTCAGTGAACTGTCAGCAAAACATCTAATATTATAAACCACCATAGAAGCAATATAGAACACTGGATCATCATTAAAAAAGACAACTGTGACAGCAAATTCGAATCCAAATGTCCAAAGCCACTATAATCAACTCCCCAACACTTATCAGGACACCCAAAGAACGCCATGTTCTACAAAAGCCAATTCACTAAAGGCCTAATGTAGCATTTCAGAAGAAGAACAACACCATAATACGCATAAAGTGCACAAGTAAAAACAACCAACATAAACCCTAAAAACACCAACCTACACAAATCCACAAAACCATTTCCACACGCACCATATTCAACAACAACCACACACACACACACACACACACACACACACACACACACACACAAGATCAAAGCATTGAGAACGCACACACACAAACAACAGCACAAACACAACAGCATATCAAGACAATTTAAAACCCGATTAAGAGGTGGAAAACAAGGTGACCCTGAAAAGGGGGTTTTAGTTCTGCGCAACCCCAGATGAGAAAGGAAGAAACTTTATGAAGAAGACAGCAAGAAAACAAAATTTGAAAGAAACCCAGAAAAATTAAGTGCGAAAAAGAAGATGGGGTTGATGAAAATGAAAGAATGACCTGAGAGAGTTGATGGAAAACGGAGTCAAAGTTGACTTCGTTGAAGGAAGTGAGGAGAAAGCGAATGTGATCGGAGGAAAAGGTGGTCATGGTGGGTAAGGAATGAAGGAGAGTCATCACAGAAACAACTCAGGAATGAAACTCGAAATCGAATGCGTGAGATTTGAGTGAGAAGAAGGCGTTGCTGGCTGGTTTGGGTCTGTGAATTGGGGCAAACTGCCTAAAGACAATTATGACCTTATCATACTGTTGTGACCTCTGGACATCACATTCTTCTTGCGGGCTTGGCCCATTTTCAACTTTGTGACCCTTTTATTTTCTAACAGAATTGCTAAATTCACTCCATTTTGTTTATAATCCAAAACAGCATATATTAAGTGAGTTTTAATTATGAGATTTATTGGACAATAGAATTAATATGCATTTCTTTAATAAATTATATATTGTTTATTATAAATACAAAGCATAATATATGTTTCACCATCTTGAATCAATTCCTGTGCTAACATTTTGTTTGGTATTAATGATCAATTAAATGAAAATTACACGTGAATACCATTAAAATTTGTAGATTTTGGAGGTCTTTAGAGAAATTCAAGCTCTTTTGCTTATGCCTAGGTGAAATCATGTAGATGTAGCTTAGGTGAATAAAAGTCCATGGTTCATTTTCAATCGGGGCAAGATTTTGTGGTCTTCAGCATGAGGTTTTTTTTTTAGTTTGGACAAATTTTGGTTGCCTAGGCCAAAATCCACTTCCCAACTTGATTAAAGGTTCAGATTGGACAAGAAGAAAAGGAGTTCTACACATAATTTACATAGCATTTAGTAAAAATACATCACAAAGAGATTGAAGGTCAACAACAAAGCCGTTTATGGAGTTGTTCTTCATTGTTTCTTTTGTTGATCTTATATTATTGTCATTAGCAACTAAATTTTACTTAGGATGGTGTATAATTTTCATACTTTAATGTATTATTTTGATTATATATGTATATATATAACTTTTCTACTCATTATTGGTGATATATTTTATCATTATATTCTTGAAAATGGATCTTAAGTTTAACCAGAAAGTAAACTTAAAAAACTAATAAATGAATTTACTTTTAAGTATTTGTAGAATTTTCACATGCTAGGAAATGGTACGAGAAGATCGAGCGTGTGTATAGTCAATATCAAAAGTGATTCATATGTATTAATTTTATAAGGATGTTAAAGCTATGGATGATGAAATGCAATATCATGTTTTCTTGAAGTGTTTTTAATCCCTGTCTTTTCTTTATTACAATTTACATGTTTACCACTTCAATGCTTTACTAACTTTCATTGTAAATATTACTTGAAATTCGAACCAACCTCTTTGTATTTATTGAACTTATTGATATTATGTTAAGAATTTTGAGTACTCAAGTCCCTGTGGACACAATCTTTTTATATAAATTTTGCAAAAAAAAGCACTGTTTTGTTTATCTTATGTGTGAAGGTATATTTTAGAGTAAAATTATAAAAAAATTTGCACGAAATTTGTTGCATTGGATGAATTTATAATGCTAGTGGTTGGCCTCCTTCCAATCTAACCATTTACTATGGTATGAAATTTAAAAATGCCAAAGCCTAAGTTAAAAATGCTCAATATAGTGGTGGAAAACTAGAAGAGAAGAATAAAAACCAAGTGAACTTCAGTCACGAAGAGCATGGTTCAACCCATTTGTTTACTTGAAAAGCATCAGTTTCTATTCATAAAAGGGTGGTGAAGAAGCTTTGACACTTATCTCCATCCTCCAACCGTTCTTAAGATGTGTTATTGGAAAAGTTTTTGAACTTCGGCAATGCCTTGAGTGTGGCATCTTCAGCTTCTAGGCAGAGCAATTTGTAGGCATAAAAGCTGCCTAATGTGGTCAGTGTCCTGGACCAAGATAGGCAAAAAGACCTGAAAAGCTTACCAACATAACTAATTTCAACATCACCATGTGAGCATATATAAACTCTAACCAATGATTTTCTACACAATGAGCAACAAAGGTCTAGTTGGAAGGTAGTATTATAACAAGGAAAAATCTGTGTACTAATGCTGCATGGATCTAACATAATGGTAGGCGTGAACCCCAAGAAATTTCTGATGGGGAGTGAGTCTAAGATGCTTGCATCTTTTCAAATCTTTTCAGTGTTGATCGCCTCAAGTTCAGTTTTTGCTTCTCTGCCTTTTCCCTCACTATGCATATTTTCTTCTGAGTCCTGGCTGAAGCACTAAATTTTTTTCTCTCCAGTTCATTCTGCAATCACAGAACAGAAAGGATTAATTAATGAAAATAAAAGGGGCCTATGAAGACATGTATTTTGCTTTAGAGTCCACTCTTGTTGCTAATGTGGTGGAAAGTGACATAAACCTTCTCAAAATCAAGCAATGTAGTTTGGTCTCCATAGTAAAAAAAAAAAGAAAACATTCAGGTCAAAACATGATGACAGATTGTTAAACTCTGGTTCTTACTGCCTATATCATGGTGTGAAACTCAACCATTTTCCCCGTTAATAAGAGTTTAAGTTTGCATTATTTACACAGTCCAATGTAAAGCAAGAGATTGATTTGATCTTCCAAAATGGGTGTGCTTTGTTCTTCTATTCTATTAAAGGGTATAAAACAATAAATTATGTACAATCTACTTAAATGCATAATGTGTGGAATAAGCTTACATGCCTGAATTTTATCCATCTTGTCCATGGCTTTCCTTGTTTGCTGCAATTCCCAATTATTTATAGCATTTTCCTTCCTTCTCATCCTATCAACAGATTTACCATCAAAATTTGTCTTGTTAGTGTCTCAATCACACAAACAAAAGTGAGAAGTTTGAGAATTTTTTGCTTTATCTCACTCACCTGAGCATAAGTTCAAGATGCTTGGCTTTCTTACGCGCTTCCCTCTCAGCTTCCTGTTTCTTCCTCCTGACATCATCCAAGAACTCATCATAAGGTTCTATGTGTCTTGTGCGTCCATAGCCTCCACATTTTGCAGTTCTGTGTTTGCAGGTAAGGCGGTTTTGGCCTTGGAAAACATGACTCTCTTCTCTAACACAGGGCAATGTTATATTGTAAAGTTCACGTTCTGGAGGAGTAAAGTTGCTATTACATATTGCTGAGAGCCTAGAGTCTTCTTCTGTGCTTCCATTTTGCGCCGAATGAACAGATTCTGATGAAAACATCAGAAAAGACATTATTTATGTTTATGAGCTTGGAAAATAAAAGAGCTTGGAATCATTTTTTCTTCATGAAATTAAACATGTGAATATTTATGTTAAGTCACACTAACCGATAACACCCTATTAGAGAGCAGCAACTAGGTAAACATGAGGTGAAATGACAAACCTGTAAGCTGGTAAGAGGACTTGCAGAACTTATTTGCATGTTCCAACCATTCATCAATATCTGAGAGGCAAGTGGAAAAGTTGTTGTTCTTGTTGTTGTTGTCATTGTCAACATTTCTGGCTTTGCCAAAGCTCTGAGATTCCAAAAACCGAATACGGTTAGATTGGTGAGTTCTTCATCATTGTTTAATGATGACATAAACCAAAGCAGCCAACATGGCGAGTTCATCAAGAAAATTCGTACTAATAACATGAAAAATTGAACATTAATTGGCAAACATTTTCAAGAACCCCCAGAAAAGAAATAGCTAGAAAGAATCAAAAGGCATGCTTAGTTATTGAACAAACTAGTCCCCAAGAAAACACATGCATATGCAACAACATGTCAAGTGATAACATAGAAGTTCTTGAATATGAACCTTGTGTGTTGGAGTGGAGAATTGAGTTGAATGGTGTGAGTAGTTTGTTGTGTGTGAAAAATGGGAGGGACGTGTGTTGGTGGCAAAGGTGGAGTAGGAAACGGTGGAGGGTGATTCTGGGAGAGCAGTGATAAGGGAACTCATGCTCCATGCAGGGTGTTGTTCTACGTGATCATGAATACTCATCTTCATCTTGTCACAGTTTCTGAACCCTCTTGCTAAACAACAAGAACAAGAATCAGATTGGTTGGAGCAAAAAATGGACATGATTGGCTTCAATTCCTTGTGTTGCAACACATGTGTGTGTGTATGCGCTTTGTTTCCTACATTTCCAATGCAAAATAGTCTCTGTGAGGTCTTTCTCCAACAAGTTTATTGTACAACTCTTCATATTCATATGTTTTGTTTAGGAGTAACCAACCTCTTGAGTAAATTATAAAGTAATTCAGAATATTTTAAAAAAAATACTCAATAAAAAACATAATTTGAAATAAATCTTACATAGATAAAAACAAACAAATATTCTAAAAAATATTATATATAAGGACATAGATTGTAGTTGTACACATCTAAAACATACAACTCAATGTAAAAAGTTGCCATTTTTTTCATTTCATTAGTGACAAAATATTGTCCAAATTAAATGATGAAAAATGTATTTTTAATTTTGTTTTAAGTTCTGCACAAATATTTTTAATGAATAAATATCTTTTTAGTATCTAAAAATATAGTTTAAATTTGATTTTACTCATTTAAATTTAAAATAAAATTTTTTAGAAAATATGATTTTAATGCCACAAATTAAAAAAAAAAATGTTTTTGTCCCTCAGTTAGTTTACATATCACTCCAGATTTTCTATTAAATAATGTTTTGATGAAATAATTACAAACGAATGGTGATCCCACGGAAAAGGAAGACAGGAACAGAAATTATCAGATAATTTGAAACATGATAAATTAGGGATAATGCTACCTGTGCATTCAAATTTCTAGTCTTATTCCTTTTGTGAAGAAAACATCCAACCTAGTTTTACATACTGATTTACTGATTTTACTTTAACAACTTAACAAGAGAAGTAGTTCAGAAACAAATAAAAGTAAGACTAAACATAATTCCTAACTGAACATATTAAATAAACAAGGCAAGTGACATCCATGGGAGAGATTGCTATTCTTTATTTCCAAGGATCGTGTGCATATGACTTTGCAGCTTCTCAACAACTTGACTCATACTGGGTCTTGCTTTTTGCTCTTGCTCTACACATTCCAAAGCTACTGTCGCCAATATCTCCATTTCATTCATGTCAGAGTTTGATCCCAAAGCAGGGTCAATAATTTGATCTACCCAAGATGATCCCAGTTCCCATCCTTTCATCCTTTTCTCCCTCACCCATGTTACCAACCTCTCATGATGATGAGACTCTGCATCTAATTCTGAGATTTGGATACCTGTTGTTGGGCTCCTTCCAGTAATCATCTCCAACACAACAATGCCATAGCTGTAAACATCCACCTTGGAAGTGATTGGCAAGTTGAAAACCCATTCTGGTGCCATGTAACCTCTTGTTCCTCTTATCCTTGAGAAGCTTGAATTATCAAGGTTGTTCCTGTTTAGTAACTTAGACAAACCAAAATCCGCTACCTTGGGTTGGTACTCAGAGTCAAGAAGTATATTTTGAGGCTTAATATCACAATGCAAAATCCACTCCAAACATTCTTCATGCAAATAGGCCAAACCCCTTGCTGTTCCAAGAGCAATGTTATACCTTTTACTCCAATCAAGCACATTTGAACTTGAAGAAAGGTTCTGAGCTAAAGAACCATTTTCCATGTACTCATAAACCAACAACCTATGTTTGCCCTCTGCACAATACCCAAACATGCTTATTAAGTTCATGTGGTTAAGCCTTCCAATGATGCCTACTTCAGCCAGGAACTCACTTTCTCCCTGGTTTGCTACTTCATGAAGTCTCTTTATCGCAACAACTCGATCATCAGGCAAGACACCCTTATACACAATACCTCCAGCACCCTTTCCAATCTCTTCTCTGAAACCTTTGGTAGCTTGTTTCAGTTCAGAGTAACTGAATTTCCGAAACCCAGCTGCCGTTGCAAGAACATAGCCTTGTTTATCAGCATTATTTCTAAACAAAAAACACCACACCAGAAAGATGCAGATGATCTCAACTCCTCCCAAGGCACTTGCAAACCACAGCATGAACTTCACCGGTCCATTTTCTTTTTCTTCCACGTACTGTCTCTGCAGCAATCTCAGTTCCCCACTATTTTCCCCACAAACCAAGCCATTATTGTCATAGCCATGGAGGGATGAAGGACTACTCTTGGGAAGTCGTAGGAAAAATGTTTCAGTGGCACCAGGCACATGATGCCCATTTAGCAACTGCATCTTGGGGTGGCACTGAAACTCACCATCTTGCCTTGAAAATCTGTATACAAACCCTTTGCATTGGCATAATTGCAAGCACTGATTCTCACATTCTTTCTGTGTGTGATTCCTGTGGCTGGTGCCATAGTCGTATCCATAAAAATCAAATTCAGATAAGCGCAAGAAGCGAGACTCTAATTGCTCAGTAGTGTTGTTACACCAAGGTCTGAACTTGGAAACACAACCTTGAGACCAGTCTTGACTATCAACCCATCTATATCCTGGAAGGCACAAACACTTTCTTCCACTTTCTGGATCATAAGTGCAATAACTATTAGGTCCACAAATTCCATGAATAAAACAAGTTTGTGAGCGAAACTGCCCCGAAATGGTCCACTTGTCTTCTCCATCTCTCATGCTATAGACACGAATATTCCCATCATGATCGAGGGTCAGTCTCCGTTGAAGCACCATCCCATAATCACTTGTTCTGAAAGTGAAGCCATCGGAAGAAATGATGTAACCGAAATCATCAAGCACAACAACCCTACTATCGTTGAAAGTGGACCTACCATTCCCACTACCATAACCAAAATTATTATTCTCAAGCCAATCATAAGGCCAGTACACGCTGGAAACATTTGGATCCTGGTAGATGAGGCGTAGAACATTCTCAAAATCGAAGAGGAGTTTGAAGAAACCAGAGGAGTAGTTGGTTTTGCTTCTAGAAGAAACAAGGTTGGTGCTCTTCCTGAGAGGTTGGTTAGGGAGAAGGGTGTCTGTTGGGAAATCAAAGCTTTGCCACAGAATGTTATTGTTGGAGGAAAAGATTTGGTAGTTGAGGAGTACGAGGTTGCCGGAGTCAAACAAATGTAACTGGACTTGTTTTGATGAGGTGGCGGTGTTTGTGGACCACACTTGGAACTGGCCAGCGTCCGTTAGTACAAGGTTACCGGTTTTGAGAAGGGAGAGCGTTGACCGTTTACCGTTAACCGGTTGGTCTCGGTTGGCCATCCAAACGAGAGTGTGTGGTAGTTGGGTGTACCATATGGCAAAGCAGTATGCGTTTTCTCCAATGGGGTAAAATCCAGCTGTGAAGGTGCCTTTGGGTGATGATACTATTATGTCTTGTTTGTGTTTCTCCACTGAGAGTGATAATGAATGTGAGAGCTGAAAATTATACAGAAATATTAGAGAAAGGAGAAGAGCTAGTAAGAATGTTGAAGATGCCATTGCATGCTATGTTCATGATCTTGTCAAGTATTTAACACGACAAGTTAAAATAGTCAAGATGACTCGTGAGAGTGATTGTTATTGCTTTTGCTCAGGGGCACAAAGTTCTGGTTTGAATAGTCAATAAGACAACTTTGATTTTTGCCACAATCATCTTTATTTTACAATTTTTTAAGATATAAGTAAAATCAGTATATTATTAAAGCTTAAATCAGTGTGTTGACTGGTATAATGACCGTCACAACTCTGCGAAACTTGATTTAGATAGACGATGAAGGACCCAAAATCAGGTGCTACTGTGAAAAACTTGAAATAAACTTTGTTGTTTTGCTTTCAACTTAAAATCTTTAAATTAATTTTTGAGAAAAGTCAAGTCAAGTTAGACGCGTTATAGGATGGCCAAGTTCTGTTAACAAGTAGTCGCACGAGCAGAGGAGCAAATGCATTAATACTTTTACAATATTGAAAATAAGAAAGTAAAACGAAAATGCAAGCATGACTGAACAAGTCATTTGCATATTAGTCTCCATTCTTGCTCAATGTCAAACTTTTGAATATAGAAATGTAGAAAGTGCTAAAAATAATTTAGGCGTATAATCTTGAATGTTCTTCTGTTATCAATTCATTCATCTATGCACTCTAAGAAAAGCTAAAAAATGATGAAATTAGGAAGTAAAATAATATTTTTGAGCGTAAGAAAAATGTTTGTTCTACTTTTGCTCACAAAGGAGAAAAAAAAAAGAAAAAAAAATCTAGCAAGATCCATTAACCTTTTCTTTTTCTTTATAACTTTCCTTCACATACTAGTCAACTGAACTGATGTCAGTATGCAAGATATAACTCTCTTACTGTTTTACTATCAGTCAAACTCACATACAAAAGCATGAGATCAAGGACGAGAAGTCACTCTTTCCCATTCCATCATATTCAAATGATTTTGATACATCATATTTGGACAAGTTGTGGTCAATTTATAGGTTAACTGTTTACAAACAAAATAATATTAAATAAGGTGAACTTAATGGCTAAGCATCTATGAAACCATGGTTGCATTCGTTAAACAGTTTTGTAGTGTAACAGCAATTGGATTTATACTTAGCAAAAAGTGATTATTTTAAGATAGTCAAGTATTGCTGTTGTTTCTAGTTTTACATACTGATTTTTTTTTTCTTTTGTATACAATGATAGTATTAAAGATCAAACCTAAACAATCATACATGCTTATCAAATCTCCTATCACTACGCGAATCATAGTGGTTGTTTTACACACAGTTGATTCTACTACTTGCAAAGCAGACAACAAACAAATAAAAGTAAAAATAAACACACTTCCTAACTGAACTAAAAACTAACATCCAAACTTGTTTAACAAACAGGAACACAGGATGATAAACAAGGGAAGTGACAGCCGTGGGAGAGATGGCTATTCTTTGTTCAAACCATCAATAATGGTGTGCATATGACTTTGCAGCTTCTCAACAACTTGACTCATGCTAGGTCTTCCATTTTTCTCTTCCTCTACACATTCCAAAGCCACCATTGCCAATATCTCCATTTCATTGATGTCATAGTTTGATTCCAAAGCGGGGTCAACAATGTGATCCACCCAAGATGATCCCACTGCTGATCCTTTCATCCTTTTCTCCCTCACCCATGTTACCAACCTCTCATGATGTGGTGATTCTACTTCTAATTCTGAAATTTGGATACCTGTTGTTGGGCTCCTTCCAGTAATCATCTCCAACACAACAATGCCATAGCTGTAAACATCCACCTTGGAAGTGATTGGCAAGTTGAAAACCCATTCTGGTGCCATGTAACCTCTTGTTCCTCTTATCCTTGAGAAGCTTGAATTATCAAGGTTGTTCCTGTTTAGTAACTTAGACAAACCAAAATCCGCTACCTTGGGTTGGTACTCAGAGTCAAGAAGTATATTTTGAGGCTTAATATCACAATGCAAAATCCACTCCAAACATTCTTCATGCAAATAAGCCAAACCCCTTGCTGTTCCAAGTGCAATGTTATACCTTTTACTCCAATCAAGTACATTTGAACTTGAAGAAAGGTTCTGAGCTAAAGAACCATTTTCCATGTACTCATAAACCAACAACCTATGTTTGCCCTCTGCACAATACCCAAACATGCTTATTAAGTTCATGTGGTTAAGCCTTCCAATGATGCTTACTTCAGCCAGGAACTCACTTTCTCCCTGGTTTGCTACTTCATGGAGTCTCTTTATCGCAACAACTCGATCATCAGGCAAGACACCCTTATACACAATACCTCCAGCACCCTTTCCAATCTCTTCCCCGAAACCTTTGGTGGCTTGTTTCAGTTCAGAGTAACTGAATTTCCTAAACCCTGCTGCTGCAAGAACATAGCCTTGATTTTCAGCATCTGAGGGTAACGTCTTGTTATTCCTAAATAAAAAACACCATACCAGAAAGATGCAAATGATCTCAACTCCTCCCAAGGCACTTGCAAACCACAGCATGAGCTTCACTGATGCATTTTCTTTTCCGTGGACGTATGACCTCTCTATTAGTTTCGTTTCTCCATTTTCTCCTCCACAAACCAAGCCATTAATTTGAATAGGATTCTCATACTCATCATACGATGACAAAGGCAGTCGCAGGAAGAATGATCCCATGAATCCTGGTTGACGATTACCATTAAACAACTGAGTCTTTGGATAACACTGAAAGAAAGTATTTGCCTCAGAAAAGCTGTGCTGAAAACCTTTGCATTCACACAATTGTGAACACAGATCCTCACATTGTTGATATGTGTAATTTCCAAAGTAGCCATAGTCGTATCCATAGAAATCAACGTCAGGTATGTGCAGGAAGCGAGACTCATAGTCAGTCTTGTTGTTGCTGCTGCTGCACAAATGTTGGAAATTTGATGCGCACCCTTGAGACCAGTCTTCACTATCAACCCAGCTATAACCTTTAGCCGGAAATTTCTCAATAAGTAGTAATAGGACAAGAAATCAACAGAGTAAAATGAATTGAAATTCGTTGAAAGAAGATAGAACTTTTATAAGAATTGAAGTGCATAAGCTACATTTATCTGGAACTCGGTTTATCTGCTGCTAGGCCTGGATTTTATACTTTAATTCTTTTTCTTAATTCTTAAACCTTTGACAGTAATGATAGGAACTAAATTCAAGAGATTATTAAGAGAATTTATGATAGGAACTAAATTCACAGATTTTATTACTAATTTTCATTTTTCAGAAGTAAATTACTTAATTCTTACCATTTTTAGAGACCTTTGATATACTCTAAAATTTATTTATATGTAAGTGTATGAGATAGTATATAAGAGAATATAAGAAAAGAAAATTAAAAGGTAAATGAGTTTCTGTAGGATATTAAAACAAAAACAGAATTGAAGTTTGTGTAGGATATATTTTCTTCTTTTGGTACCTGGAAGGCAAGAACACTTTCTACCACTAGGTGGGTCGTAGCTACAATAACTATTAGGTCCACAAATCCCATGAACATAACAAGGATGTGATCGAAACTCTCCTGCCACGGACCAGTTATCTTCTCCATCCTTCATGCTATAAACACGAACACTGCCATCATGATCAAGGCTCAATCTTCGTTGCAGCACCGCCCCATAATCAATCGTTCTGAAAGTGAAGTTATCAGAAGAAACAAATTTGCCAAGATCATCAAGTACAGCAACCCTGGTATCATTGTAAGTTGATCTACCATTCCCGGCACCACCATTTCCGAAGTTATTGTTCTGAAGCCAAGGGTCTGGCCAGTACACACTTGAAACTCTAGGACCCTCGTACATGAGCCGTAGAACGTTCTCGAAGTCGAAGAAGAGTTTGTAGAAACCGGAAGAATAGTTTGTGTTGCTTCTAGAAGAAACAAGGTTTGTGTTTTTTGTGAGAACTTGACCTGGAAGAAGCGTGTCAGTTGGAAAATCAAAACTTTGCCACACAATTTTGTTGGATGTTTCGTTTTGGCTTTCGAGGAGTACAAGGTTGCCGGTGTCGTACAAATGGAGGTGGAGTTGTTTCGATGTGGTGGCGGTGTTGCTGGACCACACTTGAAACTGGCCCGCGTCGGTTAGGACCAAGTTACCGGTTTTTTGAAGGGACAGAGTTGACCGTTTACCTGTTAAGCATAGTGAAAGCTAGAGGTGATAAGTAGTTAAATATATTTTGTATAAAGTGTTTTAATTAAGTCATACATAAGTTAAACAAGCTCAAATTTAATATTTTTTAACAAGGTCTAGATTTTGGTAAATAAATGAATGAAAACTTGAGTGAGCTTGATGCATTCAAACTTTTCTGAGATAGTAAATTTTTCTGAGATAGTAAACAAAGCATAGTTTAATTAGCTGAGTTCAAACTTTTCTGAGATAGTAAATAACATTGAGCTTGTATTAGAAAAAATGGAAGATTACCGTTCACAGGTTGGTCCCGGTTAGCCATCCAAACAATAGTGTGAGGAGGTTGGGTGTACCATATGGCAAAGCAGTAAGCGTTTTGTCCAACTTGGTGAAACCCTGCTGTGAACTTTCCTTTGGGAGATGATACTATTATGTCTTGTTTGTGTTTCTCTACTGAAAGAGTCATTGAATTTGTGTCATGAACATTGTGAACAAATATTATCAGTGACAGAACAAGAGGAATTGATGACGATGCCATTCTTGTTGTTGTTCTCATGAATAATGATACTATCTATATATAGCTCTATGTTGTGTTCTGTGGATCTGCTTAACTTGAATAATTTACAAATATGAGTGTTGAAGAATTGAATTTTAAAATACTTGATAGGTGGAATCTGACCTTATAAAATATTTTATTTTTAAAGTAGTGTTGAAAAGGGAAAAGTATAGGGAAAGTGAGGGAAAAGTATAGGGAAAGTGCAAAGAAGACCAAATAGGTGAACCACATGGTAGTCAACGTTGTTGCTAAATGTCAACCTTTTGAATTTAGAAATCACAATAGAGAAAATAAGCTCTGGACATTATGTTCTTCTGTTATGTATGTATCTACCTGTTCACACTTGGAAAAAGAAAAAATGATGAAATTTGGAAGCAATTCCCATATTTGTTCACCTTAGAAGATGGAGAAAAGATAAAAATAGGAAGTAAGAAAATGATATTTAGATATGTTTGTTCTGATCAAGTTGTGTGAATATGCAAAATATATATTTAACTTCTTTTAAAGTTTAATTATTCATTGGTCTCATAATCTTTTTTTTTTTGTGTTGAATTTGGTTTCTAGATTTGTAAAAATTTCAATTTGATCATATGAAAATAATTTAAGGTAAGTTCTTTTTGACAGATTTTATTAAATAGACATTAACAGACGTAGGATGGACAACATTAAATTATCTTTAAAATATAAGAACCAAACATATAATCAAGCCCTTCTTGTAACTATATTCAAAAATGTTATTTATAAAACTTTGAAGTTAGTTTGTACTTACTTTATAACAACAATAAGGAATGAATTTATTTTTAGTCTCCTTAAATATGTTAGTCAAATTTAGATAAAATTTTATGAAAAGAATTATCAGCGTTACTGGCATAAATCTAACCATACCATTTATAATATATTAATGATTATGCTATGGTGACATCTAACCTTTGCATGTCACATTAAAGTAAAAAAAAAAAATCAGATTTTTTTATATCTAACAATCAAATTGAACACAAATTACCGTTGAATGTAACTAACTCGTCCACACCATTGTCCATTTCTTTCGCCTTTTGGTTTTGGTTTTTGATGCTTTTCTTTTCTCCCACGTATCAACCACTAAATCCATTTTTTTTTCCCTTCATTTTCATTTTCCTAATCTGGGTTTCATTTCTTAAGCATAGCATGCATTACACTTAGCAAATTAAGTTCTTGATCTACGGATAGTGCTTCAATGCTATTTGAATTTCAGTGTTGTTGTTAACTAGACCAATAAGACAGTATTTCCTTTTGTTTTATTTTGTTTTTCTTTTTTGTTGATTGAGATCTTTGTCTATTGAAGTGGAAGAGTTCAACATATATGAAAATGAGAACAAAGTTTAGTTTTTTATGGTCTGTGTGGATTTTGCTTTGTGGGTCTTGTGTGGGAAGGTTTGTGGTGGAGAAGAACAATTTGAAAATCACTTCTCCAAAATCACTGAGAGGTATATATGAATGTGCAATTGGAAATTTTGGGGTCCCAAAGTATGGAGGAACCATGATTGGCTCTGTGCTGTATCCCAAGTCCAATCAGAATGGATGTAAAACCTTTGATGGATCTTTGAGTTCCAAGCCAGGAACCTTCCCCACCTTTGTTCTTATTGATCGGGGAGGTTAGCCACCCTTTAATCTTTTCAATACTCTTTAGCTTTCAAATATACCAATAATGGAAAAAAAATAAATGAGTGTAAGATAAAACTTATGAAGATTTTTTAAGTATTTTTAATACGGTTTTTCAATCAGAATTAGTTAGAGTTTCACCTCATTAAGCTACATTCACCTTTAATAAAAATATTATTATGTGGATTAATGAGATGAAACTTCAATTCTAATGGAAGAATTTCACTAAAAGAGCATAAGGAACTACATCTAAGTTTCGTTCAAAAGCATAGGTTTTGTATAATATTTGAGTTTATTCAGTCGTTGCTTTTGCTTTTATACATGCGCTTTTATTAGGAAGGCAGGATGTTTGTCAAGTACAATGATGGGTGTGTACATTTTTTTCCTGTCTAGCATACTGTTCCATGGTGTGTTTTAGTTATGGGAATATGATGTAGAGTTCAATGGAACTTGTGCAAGATTTTGAAAATTTTAGGTACTTTTCTCAATCGCAGTATTGTATGGTGATTGCTGTCAAATTGTTGAGATATCATTTTTTGCTAGAAATATTCCTATAATAAGGCTCTAAAGTCTGAATTTTCTTCTTGCAATTTTTGGTAGATTGCTACTTCACTTTAAAGGCGTGGAATGCACAGAAAGGTGGAGCAGCAGCTATTCTTGTTGCAGATGATAGGTTAGAACCATTGATCACCATGGACACTCCTGAAGAAGGAAGTGGTGCTAAAGATGATGATTATATTGAGAAGATCAGCATTCCTTCTGCACTCATCAGCAAAACACTAGGGGATAGCATAAAAAGCGCTCTCTCTAATGGCGCTATGGTTAACGTGAATCTTGATTGGAGAGAGGCTCTACCGCATCCTGATGAGAGAGTTGAGTATGAGTTTTGGACTAGTAGCAATGATGAGTGTGGACCAAAGTGTGAAAGTGAAATTCATTTTGTTATGAGTTTTAAAGGGGCAGCTCAGTTACTTGAGCAGAAAGGTTTTGCAAAGTTTACACCTCACTATATAACTTGGTATTGCCCTGAAGCATTCATATTAAGCCAACAGTGCAAGTCTCAGTGCATAAATAATGGGAGATATTGTGCACCAGACCCTGAGCTAGATTTCAGCAAAGGCTACAGTGGTAGAGATGTTGTTATCCAAAACTTACGTCAAGCATGCTTCTTTAAAGTGGCTAATGAGAGTGGAAAGCCTTGGCAATGGTGGGACTATGTGACCGACTTTTCAATCCGCTGTCCAATGAGAGAGCAAAAATATACTGAAGAATGCTCAGATCAAGTTATTAAATCTCTTGGTATGTTAAATACTGCATGTTTCTTTGCTTACACTTTGCAAGTTATTAATGCTTTTTCTTTGGCACAGTATAATAATGCAATTATTGGTTTTAGTTTTTTTGTCATTGCTCTAAGAAATTTCACTCACTGTTTTTCCAAATGCTGGAGCATTGATGTATATGTGGAACAAAATCAAATTTGTATGTCCTTATAGAAATATCACTGTTATTATCCTCTCAAAATCAACATAATAGTCAAGTCATAGCGATAATCTTCTTTATCTTTTGGCATATACTCAATGAAACTTCTTAACAGTTATCCCTAATTTGCGGGGAAAATGATTTGTCACATTATTATAACCTGGGATATGCTGCATGCCTGTTCACCTTTTCCTGTTATACTTCACAGGTGTTGATTTGAAGAAAGTTAAAGAGTGTGTTGGAGATCCTAATGCAAATGCCGACAACCCTGTTCTTAATGCTGAACAGGATGCACAGGTTAGTCTTAAAGGACAAGAACTTCTGACTGCATTCTTCTAGGATTGTTCTTGTTTTATAATTAGGCCACTCTGTTGTTTTATGACTTTGGTTTCAGATTGGCAATGGTGATCGTGGAGATGTTACAATACTACCTACTCTTATTATAAACAATAGACAATATAGAGGTCTGAGACAACCATTCTGGATATCTTGATAGATGTTTAACCTTCCTTGTCATGTTGTATAATTTTTATTTTTAACCGCTTTTAGGTAAGCTGTCAAAAGCAGCAGTGCTCAAGGCAATTTGTTCAGGTTTCCAAGAGACCACTGAGCCAGCAATTTGTTTAACTCCAGGTCCTTTCTTCATTTCTCCACTTTCCCTCCAACATTGGACAAGAACCAATAACTTAAGTCTGGGTTAAATAAGTTTTCCGTCTCAGCTATTTCAACTTTCAATTTTTAGTCTTTCTAAATTCTTTCTACCAACCCTTAGTTCTTCCTTTATTTTCCGTCAACAAATTTACTCCTAATATTAAATTGAAACTATTAAATGTTGATGTATCCGCAGATGAAGGTGTCACATGACATCTATGTCGGCACCTGAAGTTCTAATTTAGTGTTACGACTAAAAATACTGACAAAAAATAAATGAGGTGTTAAAAATAGGCAAAAAATTATAGAAGAAAAAAAAAAACTGAAATCTGAATAGTTAAGGGACGAAAAACTTATTTCGGTCATTATATCTTATCGTCCTTATTAGTTATGTGTCTTTTACTTTACAAGCAACTAATCTTTCATATGATAATGTGCTGTAATGTGAGTTGTCTTTTCTTTATCTTGAATAGAAGAATTGATATTAGGTACCATTGATTATTCTTTGCAGACATGGAAACAAATGAGTGTTTGGAAAATAATGGTGGTTGTTGGCAGGATAAAGCTGCTAACATTACTGCATGCAGGGTATTTGGTTATCTCAATCTTTTTTGGCATATTTTTGTGAAATGTATATACTACTGTACTTCATACATGGGGGTAGGCTCTTCTGGTTTTAATTGCTTCCTCATTATAGGACACTTTCAGAGGAAGGGTATGTGAATGTCCTATTATACAAAATGTGCGTTTTGATGGTGATGGATATACTAACTGTGAAGGTAAATTAGATTCTTTAATTTAGATAAATTGCTTCATCTCCATGATAGAAAATTCAAAATATAAACTCTCTTGTACATATTGGAATTCATAAGCAGCTACCGGCGCCTTGAGGTGTTCAATCAACAATGGAGGTTGTTGGAAGGAAACACAAGGTAGCAGGACTTACTCTGCTTGTATTGTAAGTGATCAATCCTCTTGCATCCTTTTTCACATGATCTTGCTCATATGCTATTTTTTCTTTTAATGTTGATATGTTTTTCCCTGTTTCTTAAATGATTATACAGGATGACAACACGAAAGGTTGCAAGTGTCCACCTGGATTCACGGGTGATGGAGCCCACTCCTGTAAAGGTACTTTGATGTCTAAATTTTTTTTGAACTGTTCTAATACTAAAAATAATTCTAAATCTTCTAACTTATTGAACAAAGAAAGTATTGAATATCTTTTGTTTCCAAGATATTAAATATGTTTACTTCTTGCTTAATACTTACTTTATTAGGTGTTAAGAAAATTGATAGGAGGTTCATGTAAAAGGATGTAACAATACTAGTCTAGTATCTACCCTTTGAATGACAAATACATCAAAGATAGTAACTTAGCTTAGTCGAGTTTTTTAGAATCCTTGAATTGATCCTACAATACCTGTTGTTAGCTTCTGCAAATCTGATATTGGTTTTTCTCTTAATATTTCTTGTTTTGATTATGTTGTAGATGTGGATGAATGTAAAGAGAAATTGGCCTGCCAGTGCCCAGAGTGCCAATGCAAAAATATCTGGGGAAGTTATGAATGTGCATGTAGTGATGGTTTGTTCTACGCACGAGAAAATGACATGTGTATTGGTAAGTTGCTTTCTTAAAAAATTTCCTAACTATTTTTTATTCCATTTTTTGTAAGACTGCTTTACTGCATCAACAAATTTTGTGTACTTATTAAACATGACTTTGCACTGGTCATTTAATAATGCTCACTTTGACATTATATGCAGTTTCTTAAGGTCTTTAAAGTATAATCTATAATTTTTAATTATCTATGTTGATACTCTTTGCATAACTGTTGAGACTTGACAAAAAAATCAATTTTCACTCTTGCCATATCTTACAAAATGCAGGCAAGTATACTGCTTCAGTGGCCGGTAGTGGAGGCATTGTTTGGATGGTTATTCTGATCTTGGCTATTTCTGGTGCTGCGGGATATGCATTTTACAAGTACAGAATTCAGGTATAGTTCTTGCTGATTTGATAAATATTTTAAAACCTAAGGTACATGTGTGTTACTGTTATGTTCTCCTGATTTGCTATTCGGTTCAACTGACATAATTTTTTTCCTGATATTATAGTTATTATACAAAGGTATGATTTAGATTTAACTTAAAAGAGAAAATGATTTTGTGCAGAGATATATGGATTCTGAGATAAGAGCAATTATGGCTCAATACATGCCCTTGGATAATCAACCGGAGGTTTCTAGTCTTGCTCGTGAAGATGTCTAGAAGATCTTGGAATGCCATTTCTATGCAAAAATGAATTTGATATATAAGACAATGAAGCTTTAAAGTTGTTTAATTATCAACACGGAGACAAGCTGTTCAACAAGAGGCTCCTAGCTAGCTTGAGGCTTAGTAGTAGTATCATCCTTACCCCAAGTCTTTTTCAGTCCATTTCCTTATTTTGTTCTCTTTTTCTTTCTTTCCTCAAAGTGGATGGTTTGTTGTTCTAAGCACGTATAATTATCAATGTGGAGTGGGAATTATGTCCTTTTACTAATTCAGGCCACTAGAAGTTGGCACTATATTTCTATTCAAGTAGCTGAGGACTTTAGATATGGTATGGAAAAGACATTTTTTTTGGTAGAAACTATCATTTTTGTTAGTTCTTTTCTTTTTTTTTTTTTTTTTATCTTTTTCATATTTGTACTTGTACATTTTATGAATAATATCTATAGTTTGTGACTAGGATATACTAAATTGATGCTAGAACTGTGAGATGTGAGAAGTGAGGACAAAACCTGAACCTCCAATAAAGTTGTTGCCTAGTAATTAAAACAAGTAAATCATGAATATTATCCTCCAAACTATTAATCTCTCTCCTATTTAGTCCCCCAATTATTAAATAATAAGTAAATCCTAAATTTCACTAAATCCATCCAATTAGTCTATGTTGTCACTATAGTAATTTTTTATGAATGACAAGAGAGACTATCTAGATGAATTTAATTATTTTAAGAATTAAAATATAATTTACTCAAATAAAAAATGTTTTATATTATAATAAATATTACTTGTTTCTGAAATGCCTAGTGACCGAATGTCCATCACAACTATTAGATTATTTGCCATACATTTTTTATTGCCTATTAAAAGCACTTATTTTTTTTTTAAAGCAAATTTTGTTAATTTAGAGGTAACAAAACCCAAGTTACAGGCACTTTAATTCGCTGAGCAAGTACAAATTACCTAAATGAAACAAGTATTTATCACAAAGATCGGTAGCTCAATCTCTGGACAAATCATATAAATACATTAATTAAAAATAAATGTGATCCACATTTCTCAGTGAAATTTCTCCATGCATGAAACTATACATTAACATCACCCACCCCTTTAAAAACTATATTGAAAAAACAAATAAACATAGAATGTTAATCTGATATCTTTAAATTTTTCTACTGAGTACCACTCTACAGTCATAAAATGGCATTGCTGCACCACTGCAGATGTGAAACAAAGTTCTCACTTGATGTAGAACATTTTCGACAATAAAAATCAAAACCATGCTGAAACTACTTAACCATGTTGAAGCTGCTTTGCAGCAGAAGGGTGGTGAGGGGAACAGTTCTGTATAAGGACATTGAAAAAGAAGCCAAACATCAAAAATTAAAAATCGACTCAAAAGGAAAGCTGACATTTGGTGATTAAAACTTCAGTCAGTACCAATGGAAAAGGAATCATCACCAATTGCAAGCACCGGGGCAACAACATAGAAATACTATCTCATCTACCAAAGGCCATTCAAACCCTGCATCTTAGAATGTGAATTTAGAACTAATTTAACCTTACAAAATCAGTTTGTAAAGGGAAGATTGTCCTCAACTTACATATTATATTCTAGTCTTATCGCTAGTGACTGAGGCTTGGATTTTTCTCTATACTGCATAAGAGTAGTTTGCACAGAAGCCCAGAGCTACCAAAGAAAACATACTACATTTTCTAACATGCATTATGATGCAACCCAATCAACATTTGGACCTAGAGAGCCCTAAATCCAAGAAAACCATGCAGACCCAAGACCTTGGATAGTTTACTCACGTAGAGAGAAGACAAGCAAAGAGGGTGCGAAGGGGTGAGGTGGCAAGTTAGATAGGAGTGTGAATCAGTATGATGAGAGAAGATTTTGTTCTTAAGGAGAGAGAGAATGAGGAGTGAGGTATTTTTTGCATGTTTATTAGCATTTGCTATAGTATGGAGAGCAATTAGGTTCTCCTCGGAGCTGTGCTCTGGGAAAGTAGGGAGAGACTATTACCCTCTGTATTTACATTTTTCAGTCATATTAGTATCATCTTTCAGTGTTTTCCTTTCATTCTCTGCTTTTTGCTCTTGTTCTGTTGTGTGGTTCCCATCACATTAGCTCGTGTTGCTATTGAATTGTTTTCCACCCTCAAAAGAGGCAAACTCCGGACAAGAATATGCCTAGCTTTCCTATATTCCGAATTTGGAAAAACATTGGGTAATGGCAGTCATGTTAAGGATATGAAATGCAAATTTTGTAGCACAAGTGCACGACCTTTCCTTCTTTACATGTTCAAAATCTAAATCTTATTTTTGCTCTATTTAAATAGCACATGAACTTAATGAGAGGCTAAACAAAAACAAGATAAGATCAAATGTCATTCCAATTATAACCGGCATTCTTTAACATAAACATAAGAACATTGTAACAAAGATTCCCTGTCACTTGAAAATTCTGTTACTTCCTAATCTAATCCCAAATGCCAGGTCAGGTAATATATGCCAAAGAAACCTACTTAAAGATACGAGAGTTCCATTCTAAATAAATACAGCATATTTTAGCATGGATTGCACATTGCCAAAACAATTTAGCCTCTCTACCTTCAACCAAAACCATGATGCATAAGAATCATAATTTCAATTTTCTCATAACAGAATCGCCACTGGAATCATAACAATTGCATTCAGATAACCTACAGATTCAGAAGATAAATATAATTCTGAGCTCAGTGCAGATACGTATGATCCAGATTTTGTAAATCTATGCTTACACAATTTTTGCCATAATTTTAAGTTTGAATATGTACGGACAACTAAATTAATTTTATGATGAAGTTGCAGTTATATAACAGATAAAGGGGGTTGCAATTGATGGAAATATCACAATACACAGGGTGAAATGAATAACTCCTGCACCTTTAACAACATATAGTTGCCAGACACAAGAATGAAATCTGATATAAACAAGAGCAGCATTACATAAACTATACAACAGTTGAAGATTTATCACAAACAGAGGCAATATATGATAGACAAACCAAGCAAAAAATGAGAGGAACTTGAACCGTGGATGATAAACAATGGAAGTGACAACCACAAGAGAGATGGCTATTCTTTGTTCAAACCATCAAGAATTGTGTTGATGACTTTGGAGCCTCTCAGCAACTTGACTCATACTGGGTCTAACGTCTTTATCTTCCTCTACACATTCCAAAGCCACCGTTGCCAATATCTCCATTTCATTCATGTCATACTTTGATTCCAAAGCAGGGTCAACAATTTGATCCACCCAAGATGATCCCACTTCCGATCCTTTCCTCCTTTTCTCCCTCACCCATGTCACCAACCTCTCATTATGATGTGACTGTGCTTCTAATTCTGAGATTTGGATACCTGCTGTTGGGCTCCTTCCAGTTATCATCTCCAAGACAACAATGCCATAGCTGTAGACATCCACCTTGGAAGTGATTGGCAAGTTGAAAACCCACTCCGGTGCCATGTAGCCTCTTGTTCCTCTTATCCTTGAGAAGGTTGAATTGTCGATGTTGTTCCGGTTAAGTAGCTTAGACAATCCAAAGTCCGCTACCTTGGGTTGGTAATCAGAATCAAGTAGTATATTTTGGGGCTTAATATCACAATGCAAAACCCATTCCAAGCATTCTTCATGCAAGTAGGCCAGACCCCTTGCTGTTCCAAGAGCAATGTTATACCTCTTTTTCCAGTCAAGTACATATGAATTTGATGAGAGGTTCTGAGCTAAAGATCCATTCTCCATGTACTCATAAACCAACAACCTATACTTTCCCTCTGCACAATACCCCAACATGCCAATTAAGTTCATGTGGTTAAGCCTTCCGATGATGCTTACTTCAGCCAGGAACTCACTTTCTCCTTGGTCTGCCACTTCATGCAGTCGCTTTATTGCTACAACTCGATTATCAGACAAGGCACCCTTATAAACTGTACCTCCAGCACCCCTTCCAATTTCTTCACTGAAACCTTTGGTGGCTTGTTTCAGCTCAGAGTAACTGAATTTCCTAAACCCTGTTTCCGCTGCAAGAACATAGCCTTGTTTATCAGCATTATTCCTAAACAAGCAACACCAGACCAGAAAGATGCAGATGACCTCAATTCCTCCCAAGGCACTCGCAAACCACAGCATGAACTTCACTGAGCCATTTTCTTTTTCTTCCACGTATGGTCTCTCCAGTACTTTCGATCCTCCACCATTTTCCCCACAAACCAAACCATTTTTCAGAATATGGCTCTCATAGTCAAGAGACAAAGGCAGTCGCAGCATGAATGATCCCTCGAAACCAGGTGAATGATGCCCATTTAGCAACTGTGTCTTCAGGTAGCACTGACTACCAATACCACCTTGGCTCTGATAGCTGTATTGAAACCCTTTACAAACACACAACTCCGAGCACAGATTCGCACATTGTTCGTACGTGCGGTTCTGATAAAAGCCATAGTCGTATCCATAAAAATCAAATTCAGGTAACTGCAGGAATTGAGACTCTTGCTCAGTGCTGTTGCACCAATGTTGGAAATTTGGTTCACAACCTTGAGTCCAGTCTTGACTATCAACCCATCTGTAACCTGAAATTTCTCAATAAACACTATATAGTAAGAAAATAATAAGCATAACAAACTTCCAGGTAAAAAAAAAAAAAACAAAAAGCAAACATGATTAAGTAAAATGAATGAAACTTCTCTTACACACGTCAAAAATCAGTTTTTTTTAGAGAAATCAAACAAAAGAAATTCCATAGAAATCGAAATGCAAGAACTCAATTCAATTTATGAAAAAAAAAAAAAAACAAAATCCATTTGACCCCATGAATTTCTTGTACAATTTTGTTCAAATACCTGGAAGGCAAGAACATTTTCTTCCAGTTGTTGGCACATTACTGCAATAACTGTTAGGTCCACAAATGCCATGAATAAAACAAGGTTGCGGCCGAAACAGCCCCGTCACAGTCCACTTGTCTTGTCCATCTCTGATGCTATAAACACGAACATTCCCATCATGGTCAAGAGTCAACCTCCGTTGAATCACCTTCCCATAATCACTCGTTTCAAAAGTGAAGTTATCAGAAGAAACAACTTTTCCCAATTCATCAAGCACAACCACCCTGGAATCGTTAAAAGTGGATCTACCGTTACCGTTACCAAAGTTATTATTTTGAAGCCAAGCGTAGGGCCAGTACACGCTCGAAACTTTAGGACCCTGATACATGAGGCGTAGAACATTCTCAAAGTCGAAGAATAGTTTGTAGAAACCAGAAGAATGGTTCGTCTCGCTTCTAGAAGAAATGAGGTTCTTGTTCATTTTCAGAGGTTGGTTCGGAAGAAGCGTGTCCGTTGGAAAATCGAAGCTTTGCCACAGAATGTTATCGTCGGACGAATGGTTCTGGTTTTCGACAAGTACGAGGTTGCCGGTGTCGTGTAAACGGAGGTGGATTTGTTTCGATGTTGCGACGTTGTCGGTGGACCACACGTTGAACTGGTTGGCGTCGGTGAGTACGAGGTTACCGGTTTTGAGAAGGGAGAGTGTTGAGCGTTTACCGTTTACCGGGTGGTCCCGGTTGGCCATCCAGACAAGGGTGTGTGGGTGTTGTGTGTACCATATTGCGAAGCAGTAAGCATTTAGTCCAACTTGGTAAAACCCTGCTGTGAATGTTTGTTTTGGTGATGACAGTATTATGTCTTGTTCCTGATTCTCTACTGAGAGTGTTAATGAATTTGAGTAATGAAAATTGTGTAGAGATATTATCAGAGAAAGGAGAATTGAGAGAATACATGTTGAAGATGCCATTTTGAATAATGTGGCATGTTATGGTATCAAGGAATGTTATATATTGGTGTTTGGTGTTGTTGATCAATAATTTTCCTTCACATGCTTGTGTTCATACTAACGTTAAAACTTGTATAATTGAATCAAGTTGTAAACAAAAATGACTTAGTCGTTAATTGGTCCCCACACACACCTACTCCCTATTCCTTCTATTCCTTGCGTGCTCAAACACTAGTTTATTAAGATATTCGGATCCATAAACAAATGGATAATAAATATGAAAACGATTCCTTCAAAAACCAAAAAGAAAAAATATGAATAGCTTGATGGTTAATTAACAATATGTATTGCACTTTGACCGTCACAGGGTTATTAATTACACAATCTTGCATGATTCCTAGTTTTCTAATCACCCTTTCTGGCAACAAAAACTTCCTTCACTCCTTCTATAAGAAATAGACATACACTTTGTAAGTAGTAAACAAGGGCAGTATAAGTTGGAAGTTTACCTTCCAGCAAATGGCTACTCCTAACAACGTGAACCATTGGTGAATGTGCCTTTGGGTGATGATATATACTATTATGCCTTGTTTGAGTTTCTTCAAGAAGATGGTGACTGAATTTCAGAGGTGAAAATTATAGAGAAATGTTTTTTGAGAAAGGAAAAGAGAGTAAGAATGTTGTAGATTTCATTGCATGCTTTGCTAGATGTAGCAAAGATGATTTACTCATTATTTGATGATATGTACTAGTTATTTTAGTCTTTATCGCTAAATATTACCGTTAAAAGATGACTTAGCAATATTTTTATTTGTTTTTATTACATTTTATGTGTAATTACACGTATAACGATTTTGAAAAATTAAGGAATACTAATAAGATTTCATCAACTTAGAATTCAAGGATCTAACTCAAAATTCATCAAAGATTACAAGTATAAGAATAAAAAATATAATTTATGCTGTCTAAAATGAAAAAAATAAAAAATAAAAACGATGGACAAATTGAACTGAAGGTGAATCAGTTTGGCATGGCTCTAAGTGAGTTGGTGGGATGAATGATCAATTTCGCAATTTGCTTAGTCAGCCACTCTCGAATATTAATATAATAATTCAAGTGAATGAAAAAACATAAAATTATAGAACTTTTATAATTTTGTTTTATTTTAATAATAAAATAAAAATATTTATGCTAGGGACTGAAATCACATCACACTCTATTCGCGCGTGATCCTTTTAAATTTAATATAATTATTTGACATTTCAAAGAACAATTGGATTTTAATTTAATTTCAATACTAATAATCTAGAACCATATTGACTTGACTATTTGGCACTTTTGTCATTGGTTACTATAATATCTAGAAATAGCAATATGACACGTTATAAAATCTATAATATCTAGAAATAGCAGTATGCAGAATGGCCAAGTGGGTCCCCTTGTTAGTTGTTACGATGAATGAAAATTCTAAAACTTTCTATATTGACTTATAAAATCATAGTCCTTCACGTAAACTAACCAAAATTTCTATGTTTATCTACATTAATCGATTATATCCCCAATGCCTCAAATCAATCAATCAATCCATTATATCTACATAAAATGAGCACAGTTTAGTGAAAATAATCTAGTTAAAGGCCTGCCAATAATATAATCTTTGTTGTGCATATGTAACTTCAATTATTATACTACAATAGAGTTAAGACAAGTGTTTTCAAGAACTGCTTCGGTTTCAGCTTTCATGCTTTAGATGCATTTTAAGATATGCTGTTTTCCCCTAAGGTGCCAAATACTGTTACATCCTGCATGAATGTGCTGAATTGAAAGCACTAGTTTTAGGCAGAGCAGTTAACAACATGCTGTTGAACTGGCCCGGTGGAAACTTTCATGTTGACACAGATCATTGATTCAGGTCACTTTGAACACAAGTATTCTCAAGTGGAGGGACTTCTTAACTAAGGCCAAGAAATGTATATCAGATGCCATAAAATAATTTGTTAATCTGCAGAGCTTTCAACAGAAATTCAACCTTCTATACAAATATTATCACAACCTTTAAAAGAGGATCAAACATGTCAAAATAAAGTAGTTGAATTCAACAAGCATTGTGTAAAGCACCTATCACAAAACATCAACCAGTACAAAACCAAATTTGAAGTCAGATGCTTTCTTGTATAAAAAACTCCAAAGCTTGAAAGCTCTTGTGAACTTCACCACTGTTCTCTGGGACGACCATCGGGGAATACAGGAACAAGAATCTTTTCATCATCACGTCTCAAGTCTTTAACTTGTTTAACTGTCTTTCCTTGCCCAAACTCCAATATTTCAGCATCCTCATCAAAATCTGGTGGTGAATCATCATCATCATCCTCATCTTCATCAATCCAGCCGTCATCATCATCACCATCATCATCAATGTCTTCAAATCCATCATTGTCACTCAATAAGTTATCAGCTTCTGACCATTCTTCTTCCTCTTCACCACTTTCATCACTTTCTCTCATGCTATCTTGAGCTAATCTGCGAGCAGCACCCTTGGGAAATCGTGGAACACTAACCAGTTCACGAAGCTTTTCCTTTATAAGTAACAACCGGTCCTTATCCACTAACTGAGAATCTCGATAACCTTCCCTAAGAAACACAGAATCCCTATCACCTTTCAGAGAAACATAAAACATATCAGGATGCCTTATCAACATCCCCCTAAGCTGCTGAGAGAACCTAAACTCCTCCCGAAAATGCGTGAGGTGATCAATGAGCGTTCGCTTCTCAAGTGTGAGGCTCAAAATCTCATGAACAACACCACAAGCATGCTTCTCCTTCTCCTTTGACCCTGGCCTCAGTCCTGAGAAATCCGAGTAAGGCGAAATATAAGGTAAGTCTCTGAACATTGCAATCTTCCTCATCTCACCCTTGGAAAGATTAAGCCCTTTGGGAAGCTTCACCCTATTGAACTTGGGAGGCCTGTCTATGATCAAATTCTGCTCCTCAAGTTCCCTAATTCGATTCTCCTCCGCGGATAACTCGGCGGCAGAAACTGCCAACTCGGGGTCCCAGTGAGTTAACTCCAAAGCAGGGCCACGCTCAGTTGCAACTACTTTGAAAT
This sequence comes from Hylodesmum podocarpum, assembly GCA_026586105.1. Taxonomy (NCBI): domain Eukaryota; kingdom Viridiplantae; phylum Streptophyta; class Magnoliopsida; order Fabales; family Fabaceae; genus Hylodesmum; species Hylodesmum podocarpum. The sequence continues at coordinate 211,801 of JALJEV010000493.1, read as the reverse complement.
ACTGAGGATACCTATGACAAATGGTGTCACGAAATTCTTGTGGCAGACCTAAATCAGTTTTGAGATGTGCTATTTTCTCTAACAAAATCCTCTTTTCAAGTGACATCATCAACAATTTCCTAAGTTTCACAATCACCAAGTCTTCCATCTCATTCCTAACCCTCATTTCCTCAAAATATAGCCTTTCAGCTTCAGGGGTCATTTTGAATTTTAGGGAATAAACCCCTTCTTCCATAATCTGAAACACTGCTGGGAATTTCTTCAACACAGCAATAAGTCTCCTCTTTTTATCAAGACCCAATTCTCTTTTGAACTTACCAAGGTTCTTAAGAGACATAACCCTATCTGGTTGAGTAACTAGAATTTTTCTTACCCTGAGTACGAATTTGAGCTTCTTATCCCTCTGAATAACATTGTCGAAAGGAAGCTCTTTCCTTCTCTTCACTGCTGCTGTTATTACCGGCCTCACTGCGTCAAAATTTGTTCTTTTTTCATGGGATTGTGATGGGACCCAACTCAAATTTCTACCCCAAAATTGGGACTTTTTGAGGGAACAATTGAGTTTGACAGAAAGATTGGGTTTTTGATGAAAAGGGAGTGTGTTTGAGATGAAAAAAGGTAATGGGGTGGATGATGAAGGTGAAGAAAGTAGGAGTGAAGGGTCCATGTAATCTATCACCAACACCCAACAAAACAACAACAATAATTAGGTATGGTTTTTTTCCACATACGAAGAAGAGAAATTATGTTCTGCAAACAGAAGAAGAAGAAGATGAGACTCACTGAGTGTTGTAAGAGACTCACTGTGTGCTGTGCTCTAAGGAATAAGGATGCAGCAGCACTTGCTTGATGCTAAACCCCAGTGCACAAAATATCTGAAGGGTTTTTATCTGCAAATATTGAGATATGGAGAAATTAGTATGAAACTAGAACTCTAGTACACATAATACAATAGATATTTATTTTAACATAATTAATTATAATTTATAATAAGTAAATGGTTTAATATATAAATTGTATTGTAATTAAAAATTCAAAATAGCTACAGATTCATTGATATATAAATTTTATTTTAGATTGATATTAAATCGTTTAAATTTAATATAAGATTATTTTTAATTATTGATATTTTTTAAAATATATATATAAATATAATTTAGATAGATATAAAAATTTTAAATCAAAAATTATTTTATAAACCAATAATTAAATTTTAGTGTGGTTTTATAATAGTTATTATTAAGGTTAATAAATAAGATTTATAATTAAATATTGATCTAATTTTTTTAAAACAAATTAATTTGAACACTATTTTATAAGTATTTGTCTGTTTTACACCAACAGAAGAAAAAATTGGTTCAATTAAATTTTTAATCTCTTAAGTATATTTTATGTATAATTTAGGTCTATATATTTTTAAATGAGTAATATTGACTCATTCAATTTAATTAAAGAACCATCAATTTCAAAACACATGTTGTGAATGATTTCAAAATGAATAGAAAACTTCCTAGAGGAAGTGAATTAGTGACTTCAAAAACTTTTTCAAAATTAAAGTATTAGATCGTATAAAAAAATTGTTTAAAAAATTCTCCTTAATATTTGGAAAACTTCTTTGAATGAAACTCTTTTAAACGAGGAAAACTTTACATTAACTTTCAATATAAGTGTGGATAATTATCTTTGAAACTTGGTTAGTACAATATATCATTCAAATAATCAATAACAGAAAACGAGAGTTGTAATGAATAATTCCATATTATTCGTTTGTAGCCAACACCAACTAGTAAAAGAAACTTTTTATATCTTGTTTTGGACATGAAGTGTGCAAATGGAATTCTAACCAACTTGCCTTAAAATTATGAATGAGAAAAGGCTGGTCCATACAGGAAATATACAATCTGACGTTTTTTACTTTAAAATGTTTATTTAATTGAATTAGTCATGTCTTGTACCATTCTTTGTTCAATTAATAAACGTTTTGTTGTCTTTCGTTTTCTAATGTACCAAACACGGTTGCTAATTGTAGATAAGGCTTCCAGAAATTATACTATGAAAAAATGCTCATAAGAAACGGGAATGTAAATTTGAAGCCATAGAAATGGATACATAAGGATGATGGTCATTTGAAACCAAACTGGGGAATGATTTTATCACACCATCTGTTATGAAACACTATTCTAATGAGGAGTACGTATCAGTTGCAATTAAACGGTTTTAACCTAATGATGAGATTGCCTCTTTGTTTCCCCATCATCAATTGACACCTGCAGCACACAAACCATATATGGACATCTACAGACATCTTGTGAGAAATGATGTCAGTCATATGAAACAGTAACAATACTTTACTATACAAGCTTGTCAATATTATTCTCGCTTATCTTCCTCAACATCTTCTCCGAAGGCAAGATCTGTGGCACTAGAACCCTTCCTTTCCTTCCTTTCAAGCTTGGCTGCCACATCACCACTCATCTTTGCTACACTGCTCGTCAGAGAGATACCCTCTTCATCAAAGTCATCTCCTGTTTCCTCCAAGTATGCATATCTAAAAATAAAGTATGATGTCAAAAAAACAAAAATGGATCTGTATAATACTCATATTATTCATAATCATATTACTAAAAAAATATGTTTCTTTAATGAGTCAAGATTCATAATTACTAAACTAGATTTGATATTTAAGCTAATTTGGCAATAAAAAAATATAATAAAATAAAATAAGGGGTATTTTGTTAATTTGTGAATGAATGAGTGCAGGTTAGCATTCCTCGACATAGATTAAGTCACTCAGTGACTACAAGGTTAGGATTATCTAGACCCAATGTACATTAACACAGTTGAATCCATTAACATAGTTGAATCCATCAACATAGTTGAAAAACCAGTACTAAAAATAACCCATAAGAGCAGATTAGCATTGGCCTATGCATACACACACAAGACTATGCATACATACACAAGACAAGTAGCAACTACAAGACTAAGATTATCCACATACATATTCATTAACATGACATTACTTATTGTAGCGGATTAAAATAACTATTGTAAATAGCACATTGAAACTAATGTGCCTACCAAGTTCTCAAAATGTTCAAATCATAACTCAAATTCATAAATTCTGAAAGAAGGAAAATATATATGGAACGTCCATCTTGCTACAGAAGAATCTGAACCAGGTATATTAACAAAGAAGACCTATTATGGCCCCACAACAGGTATGGTTTAGAAATTTGAAAGAGCGGTGTAGGTTATGGAGTACAGATAAAGCCAAGAAGAACAAACACTTTCTATTAAGCACTCTCCTTCTGCAGGGGAGTAATGAAACTTTTAGTACATGCGGATGACATTAGAGACAAGAAATGACATAATAGTCACAAGACCTCGTTCAGATTAGAAATTACTACCTTTTTCTTTTTATGCTTTGAAGTATAGTTTGAAAACGGACATATAATGGCACAACTAATTTCTCATAACATCACTTTGCATTGATAGTTTTGTCTCATTTTCAGTATTAACACACACATACATATAGAGACAGAAATGAAACATGTTATTAAGGTAAAATGGAATTTTGCACTTTCATCTACAGGTTAAAGGAAACTTGCACTATTGTGTCCGACAGTTTATGATGCAAACAAAATCCATAAATGTGTGGTATATAAATGCAATTTTGCAATGAATGAATGAAATGGGGAAAAAAAAATCAGCAAATGAAAAACCAAAGCAACTTAGCTACTGCAATAACTAGTTCTAAGCTCATAAATATCAAAGGCATTTCAAATAAAAGGTTAAATATATTAGTAGCATTAAAACACCAAGCTACTTTCAAGGAAGATCACCATTTACCAAACCAAGGCCATGGGAAGAACAAGTACCTAGTAGGGTTATGAGAAGGAGCCCAAAGGACACATATCAAAACCAAGAGAGCATATGAAAGCAGAGACCAGAAAGCTGGAATAATCCAAGCAATTTGCCACAGCTCACTCAATGGATCAGTAGCATTGAAGTATAGCTGGTTGAGCACAGTAAAATCTTCTAGTTAGCAACATAGACTCATGTAAAAAAGCATAAATAAAATAAAAGTTTGAAAACTCCTACACAGAGAGTACATCTCTGAAATTGTTTATATTTATTCATCACATATCTTTTCCAAGAAGTACCTCAAAACCAATCCACGCAATGGACAGTAACACAGACACTGCAAGTGTGTTTGTAAACTTTCGGTAGAGCTCCAGTTTAGCCAAGTTTCTCCTTGTCTGCATCCACAAATAACAACACAAATAGAGACAATAAGTACAAATGTTACACCTAACCAGTTCAAAAAATCACACAAATCTTGTTTGCTGTGAGTAACTCCACAACACTCGACGGAGAGACTGGAGTCACCATTATAAACAAATCAATAACAACAAGACAGTAGGGATTGATAGATAAAGTGAAATTGCCTGCAGTTTCTCCAAGGTTTTGGACAAGGATGAGAAAATCCAAAGAATGAAGCACGAGTCAAGGCAAACAACAGGGAGCACCAAAAGCAGCTTAGTCTTCCCAGAGAAGTCATTGATGTTCCCCAAATGCTCAACAAGCTCAAGTGCTTCAGAGGCAATGAAGTAAAACAGTCCAAGCAGCAGCACCCTATAGGCAATACCATGGCCACCAAGTGTAGGCCGAACAATGCCGTATCCCATAGACACAACCAACAGCAGCAGCCGTGACAGTGTCTTCTTCACTGAGGTAAACGTAACAGCCCAGAGGGTAATCCCCATAGGCCTAGTACCAGTGGAGTTAAAATTGGCATACTCAAAATACCACACAGCCATCTCACACATTCCAAGCGCGATAACAGCAGTGATATGATAATGTAAATGTATAATATCCTTCCAAAACTGAACAAACCTCAAAAACCAAGCAAGACCAAGTAACAAGTAAGCCAATGACATGAAGCCATAGAGGGTCATAAGAGGGGCCATTTTACCAGGTAAGTACCCTTTAGGGTTCCTCCACACAGTCCTTCCCTGAATGGTGGTGCCCTTCAAGGAAGGATCACAGAACATGAAATAGAGGTAGTACATCCCCGTGGCATTAACCTCCACCGTCTGTGGATCCATCTTAATCTCTTCACCGGTTCCCTGAAAGAAAGTTTTGATCCGTTTGGGGAATTCGAGGTTGTCAGGGTTCTTCTGAATGATAACCTCACCAAGGTTGCAGGTACCCGATTTGGCCAACTTGGGATCGCAGCAAATCAAATCAGATTTCAGGTACGATCCTCCGATCCGATTCCGATCCCTAACCTCAAGAATTATCGCCTCCACCAACCCTGTGTTCTGCTGCATAGCACCGTGCCCGATGGCGGACTCTCTCGGCCGAGTAAACGTCACCGTTTCAAACCTAAATGAAATGAAGCAGAGTGCATGTGAAGTTATTGTAGCAAAACCTTAGAAAGGAATGAAATGAAAAAGCAAACCCTAAACGTACCTGATGAAGGAATTGGCAAAGAGGGCTTCGCTGCCGCCGTGGAAGAAGAAGGCGTCGGAGCGGTGAGTGAAGTGTTCGGTGGAGTAGTCATGGATGGAGGCGTTGATCGGAGTGATGAAAAATAACGGTAACAGAAATAGAAACAGAGACAGAAACAGAGGGAGGGTGTGAGGATGAAAAGGCGTCGTCATCGTTACCATCGATGTTGAAAATGAAGAAACATAGAAAATGAAGTAATTGGGTTTGTGTGAATGTTGAATTGAAGGAAAGAAACAGTGTGTTGTTGTGCTTAATCATCAACTCACACTCCAATTGCTACTAAGCAAAATCACTCTCTCACCCTTTTTCTAATTTTGTAACATTATCGCCATCTTTTAATATTAATGTTTAGTAACTCTGAAGGGTTTTTGTATTAGATTAAAAATTTTACCTTGAATTTTAGTATCAAGTTGATTTTATTATTAGTACATGTATTTAGGTTTAGATAGATGAACATTAGAGAGTCTTTCTTTTAGTAATTCACAATTGTGTTCCTTGTGTGTTAATTAAACAAAAGTTACTTTACAATATTCGACTTTATTAATATCAATTACAATTAAATATTTTTTAAAGCCACCTTTTATTGAAATCAAGAATAATCTCAATTAAATAAATAATATTTAGGAAACAATATTATTAAATAGGATAAAAGTAATTAACATCTATTGATATCTAAGTTCATTTAACCTTTTTTTTTTTTTCTCTTGTAACTGAGTTAGTGAGCATGATATAAGATAATCATTCTACAGTAATTAATAATTGTAAACTTTTGCATTATTTTTTATATTTAATAATTTTTTTTTCAAAAGAATTAAGTATCATTTGTATTTTTAATGTAATTTTACTATACATTATACAACGTACGGATAGTACTAATATTTTCTAATTTTTTTTTGCCAAATGCGCTTAAAGCCCAAACTTAGGTCCAACATGGATGAAACTTAGGCCCAAGCATTTGAGATATGAATTTTTTTTTCAATCTTTGCAAGTTTACTTAGAATGTACATTTCATTAAGCAATATAGCAAAATTATATTTTGTTGTATTATAATTAAATAACACCACAAAATGTACTTTTCATTATATTCAAAGGTGATATCCATTTATAAACAACAAAATCTCCATTTCATTATTTTTATGCCGTAAAATATACATTTAGTTATTATGTTATAGTTAGAATTAAAATTACAAAATTTCTTCTTGTATTTTTTTAAAGGATGTTATGTTGATATTAGTTTGTCTTTAATACAAGAACTTCACTAAGATTTTAAAGTAACTTCAACAAAATCATTGTGCTGTATAATATTATTGACCTACCGATCAAAAACTCTCCCCATGGCTACCGGCTAGAGAGGATCCTGCTGATCAACACATAGTGTAGATATTCAGCAGCATAAATCAACAACAAAACTCCTCAGTCTTTAGCTATCTTTACATATTCTTTCATATTCTCTCCTTTTCTCATTCTTCTCTAAACCTTTTTTATTTAACAATCCATTCTTTGTTTCTCTGTTATCTATGTAAAGATTTTGAGTGAATACTTATTTAAAGAAAAATATATTTTGACCTCAGCAAGGTACTACAGCATCTTCAGTTTAATTTTTTTTTGTGGACTTTTAGCGTCAAAAATTTACACAATCAACTCATTTTTATGTGTTTACATGTCTCTCTCTATATATAATATGTTTTTGAAAACTCTTAAATTTAAAAAATATGATTTAAATCTCTCTAAAATATTTTATTTCATTTTAGTCCATTTAATTTAAAAATGTATTATATTTTGTCCTTAAAGAAGTTTGCATAACAATTTATAATTATAATAACTGTTATCTAAACTTTTAAATATTAAAACTGATATATTTTTAAATAAAAGTGACTTAAATAAGATAAAAAGTTCTAGAAAGAGTAAAACCATACTTTAAAAGTTTTAGAAGGAAAAAAAAAAACTTATTTTGTCCAGAAAGTAATATAGAACAAAGAACTCCTTCTAAGAAACAAATAAAAAATATAATGCATGTATATGCGTTCATTGTATTGGTTAGTGAAAGTGGAAGGAGAAATATATATAATTGTACACAGGTATGTTTAAAATTAAGGTTGTTGCAACAATTTAAGACAATGACACAAAGCAGTAGAACCTTTGAATTCAAAGGATTCAACGAAACTTTTGTTTGTCAGTGTGAAAGATGGTAAATTAGTGTAGCGATGTGCTTGACCCATGATTAGTGGCACTTATAAAGTACCCTGCAGGCCTTCTTGTCTCTAATTCTGTAACAGTATAAACCTCTGTATTTCTGCTAAGTATATTTAAAATGTGACTTAAAAAATATCAACTTGACTAATTAGTAAATTTATTTTTAAAGTGTAAATATTTTAAAACAAAATAATTATAAATTTAATTATTTCATAAAAACTTTAAAAATTTCTTTTTCTCAAACATATAATATAATTTTTTTTAATATATAAACAAGTCGATCTATCATATTTAATAAATTTTGTTATATGTCTAAATGTAATCTATTTAAATAAATAAATTTTTTGAAAATTTAAGTCTAAGTAAAATTTTAAACAATTAAGCCAAGTCATGGCCCAGAAAAAGAACAGTATGATGATGTCTTTAATTATATTCTAAAGTAAGGAGACCAAGTTTGTTAGGTAATTTAGTAAGCAGGAGGGGTTGAAAGAAACAAAGATTAGATTGAGAAATTTGAATCTGAACCAACATACCCATCCACCAAAATCATCACCCTTTTACTAGCAGCCAAAGTAAATTAATTGTAATTTTAAGGGTATGATGGTTATGGAATTGTTGGTGCTGAATCACTTTATACCATCTTTACATGTTCTCACTATATCTTTATTATTTTAAAGCTACCAACTTTCCACATCTCTTTTTCCTTTCACTTGCGTTTGTTCCGTTTTTCCCTTCACTATGTTGTGAGTGGTGCTAGCTAGCTATGTATGTATGTATATTGTCCATAATCATCATTTTCTTATTATGTTCTAAACTCATGCCACTTGTTCACACCAACACACGGTTTTGAGACCACACATAATTTTGGCTTTAGGTGAAGAATATCCATTCTGATCACATTACCATTATAATATATATTTGCTAACTGTACATGTCAATGAGAATATTGAAATATATATTTATTTGAACAATTGTTTAGAACCTTCCTTGACCTCATCATTTTCACTAATAATTAATGAATTAAATGGTTGTTGTTAGATTCTATTCTTCATGTTAGGATCATGACTTCAACTATAGAGGTATTACTAATAATCAGCACTGATCATTCACTCTTGTTTTGTTTTTTTATACTTCCCTTCATTCATCGTTTTTTAGTTGAGAAATATTAAAGTACGTACTGACAATGACTAGCTCCTATATATACATATATGTTTTGGTGGTTCATTATTATATGTTTGTGAAATTACAATTAATGCTCGCTTAGTTGCAATAACTCAAACATGCACTAATAAACAGTAACATAAACAAGCTGAAAATCTCATTAGAAAAAAGAGTTGCAAAAGTGAGCTCGAATTAATTTAGCTAGTATTCCTCCTCATTGATACTGTTAAGTTGTCTCTGTCTATATATCTTTTATGATGTTATGTTGAAATGAAATAGAAGCAGGGGACCCCAACCCCAACATGACTAGTATGAGCACCGTGAATAAAGGGGTTTGTGATCAGTATATGGATATATTGGACGTTGTTATTGAATTTCAGTGTCACACAAGCCCCATGGCTTCACCTTTTTGTATATATGACTTATCTTGCATAAAAGAAAAAAAGTGAAATGTTGATGATACATGAAAACTAGTGCAACACGCAACTAAACATGTCCAGCTCCGGAATTCACACTTTTGACAATACCTGTCTCAAAACCCCTTAAATTGTCTCAACCGTAAATACAAAACAACACTGTTTATAATATTTTAAAAGGGTAAATAATAACATGTTTTTTATCCCAACAAAAGTATATATCACCAGCTAAATGAGCAGAAAAGAATTAAGTGAACTATAGATATAAATATAAATTTGTATTTTTTTTTTATAGTGTTCTTTTTCTTTTTCACGAGTTGCATAGTGCTTTTTATTAGTATTAAAAAATACCGATTACAACTTACAATGCTATTATACATTTGGAGAGATTAAAAAGATAAGTAAAATTATAGGTAAAATTTGTGATATGATTTAAAAAAAAAATAGATAAAAGATAAATAATAGATATAAGGTGAAGGGTGTGGTGTTTAGATATTATTCATTATCAGAAGATAAATATGTCTTTCAAATCAGAAATTCAATTCATTAGAACTAATTCAATTCAAAGGAATATTTGAGAATGGAAGAAGTAATTAATCAAAAAGCTATATATATATAACTACAATAATGGAGCTAAAGCTCTATCAACTTTCAAGAAAAAGATGAAGCAACATTTATCCAGTTGCCTTTTCTCACCACATGCATAGTTATATCTAGCAAGCTCTAGTTTCAATAATTGAAAAAAGAAAAATTAGCAACCCCAATCAATGATCAAAATCAGACAAAAGGCTGATGTATACATCATCATCATCACATAAAATTGCAGACATGATATCGTCCCAGTAATCATCAGGCGATAGAGTGACATTATTATGCTTTGAAGAACCATCCAAGGTGGGTTCTGGGGAGACCAAGTGATGATCATCTGAGGAAGATGAGGGAATTAATACTTGCTCTCTGTTCACTGGTTGTGAGGGCTGAAAAGATGATGAGGATGATAGAAAAGGACACTCTTGTTTGGTAGGAGTGGAGAAAGTGTTGTTAAAGCTAACCAATATGGAAGTGTCATTAGGAGGAGAATTATTGGAAGGGTCAAGTATGATTTCATTAGTGTTTAGAAATAACTCATTGCATGTGTGTTTGCCAAAATAGGTGGTCTTATACAAGGGAGGCTCCTCTTGAATTCTTTGCACTTGTTTTGCTGCTTGGCACTTTTGATCATACTTGTGAGTGCACCTATAATAGTTCCTGCATCGTTGTTACTTAATTAGTTAGGACATTGCCTTACACGAGAAATTAATTAAGGGAAAAGGTGCATATAAATACATTAAGATATATAAACATAGAGTTGTTACTATTGTACTAAGAGAAATTAATCTAATAAGGACTTCTGGTACCTGTTGTTCTTTTTATCAATAATTTAATGAGTTTGGATACATTAAGAAAAGAGAAAGGGATCAGAAAGAGTTTCTCAAATCTCAATAACAAAGTCAAAATTCAAAACACTAACTTTCTTATGGGTATTACAGAATGTTTAAATTCCACACAAGTAAAACATAAAAGTTAATTAGGTACTCCATAGTACCTAAGTTCGTGTAAGTGTTATAGAATTTCTCATTCATATATATATTTGTTGCCTACCTTTCGTATTTGGCATTGAGGATAGTTTTTTGGCCATACTTTCTCCATTGGTGGCCATCAACTATTGGAGTTTCCGACACCTCCTCCCATTCTTGTGTAGTTCTTCTGCATATATACAAGAAATCCGAATCTAATTAGACCAACTATTAATTAACTAAAAACTACCCCTAGTTTTGAGCACGGAAAGCACAATCAAGGGGTTAAATACCATGAATAAATGCATATTAATTAAGGAAAAAACGACCATCGAAGTATCAAATGCACACTTGTATTATACCTTGGAGATCCAAGAATGTTTAAACTCTAATTTAAAACAGATGAGAAGTAAGATAAAGACACACAATGAGTCTAACTAGGTTTAGTTCAGAGTTGGATCCCTGAAACATTTAGTTCAGAGACAAAAATTATTATCAAATATCAAGTAGTTATAGTAAGAATTATATATATACACACACACATAAAGGAGGAAAAGTATTGTAGAATATATGAGGTTAATATATCATTAAGAAAAAAGAAGGAAGTGTGAAAAAAAATATGATGAATTACTTTCTCTTGTAGCAGCCTCTTCTATTCTTACTAGTGAAACTCTTGCAACTTTCTTGGGAATCCTGAAAGTTAGTGGGAGTGATGAAGCAAGAGTCCCTTTGTTGAATCTGTGAAACCTCATAAGACTGGTAAGTGGGAAATTTGTTCAAGAGGAAGAGGGTGTTGGTGAAGGATTTGAGGATGTTCTTGGCAAGACTTTGAACAAATGGGGTGCTTGATTCATCATCATCATGATCTGGTCCATTTTTAATGACTTGTCTAAGTTGATTAGCAAAGTCACGCCCTCTCACAAGCTCTTGGAATAGTTTTCCATGATCCATTGATCTTAATTCTTATGTTGTTTCTCTTCCCACTACCCTCTTTTGGAGCCAGGTAGCAATATATATATATATACATATATATATAGAGAGAGAGTAGCTAGCTACCTTGATTGCTTCAATTAATTCTTCTTCTTTGCCTCTTGTATTTATATTAGTTCCTTTCACATTATACAAACTTGCTTTTTGGTCCACTGTCATCATTTCATGTTTTTTATTATTTAGATCTTTATGGGATATTTTTTAAGAGGATCCTTTATGAACTTAAAATTGCAAAAATGTTCTTTTCCAAAATGACATGATGTTGTTAATACAGTTTTTTATCCGTTAAAATTCATGTAAATTTCGTTGATTTTAAGAATGAGATCCAACAAATAAAAAACTATAATATATAAAACTTGGGTTAAACTATTAAAAATTATGTAAATAATCTCTAAAATATTAAAAATTATGTTACAGAATTCTTTAAGTATTTAATAGAAAAATCTAGTTAATGAATTTTTAATATTATGAGACTACTTGAATATATAATATCATTAGTTTAAGAATTATTTAAGAGAAACTAAATTCATAATTTATTTTAAAACTTATATATTGAGTGATGCTTATATGATGTCCAAATAAAAAATGTGCTAAAAAGAAGTGTCAGTGTACTTGTCAAACGTATATAATATTTCACCCAAAAACTTTAACTTGGGGCTAAGAATGAAGATAAATTATTGATCATCACATAATCTCAGTTAATTTTTCTAAGATATGTTATTTTGAATTTTATTAATTCTGTAAGAGTAACAGCCTCGATTATATATATGACATGAGAGTGAAAATTGATGGAAACCATAAATATATAATAATCTCCAACCATAATTTTTTGAGAAAGATAATTAAAGAATGAGGTTGCATTAATTATGTAAATGAATGTTAATGGGTCATATTTAGCTCTTATGTATCTAGTTTTGTTCAATACACTGTGCCAACCTTTTTCTCTTTCTTTATTTTTTCTTTATCCTAAGACAAAATAAAAAAACAATAAATGAGGCACTGCTATTGAATAAGATCTCTGCAATTAAAAGTGAATGGCTTGGGTGGTGCCACGTGTATTAAGATGGTTCTGTGATGTCATTCATGTTATGTCATGTTAGATGATGTCAACCGCATCTAACATAAAGTGGCTGCCAAAAGACGATCTTGCCCTTCTGAGTTGTGTAGATTGTCGGCGCCAAAGAAAACATATTGAGTTCATATTAAAAATTATTGCTGATTATTTTGAAAAACTAAAAAAATGTTTTTTATGTCTGTTTATTAATATAAATAGATTTATATGACATATATTATACACTCTTCATCCATCATACAATAAAATTTCATATCTTTCGAAAAGTTTTATTTTCCTAATTATTTTAAAAGTTATGTAGGTTGTAAATAATGATTCATTAATTATATAATTTTTTTATTAAAAATAATAGTTAAACTTGATATAAATATCATTTTTAATAGTATATTATGAATTTTAGCTAATAATTTTTCTGAAATTATATAAACAAAAATGCACAATTATATATAGATTAAGGATGCTGCAATTGTTCCAAATAAAAACTTAAAAACCAGTATACAAAATTGCCTATAAATTTGTTTTTATATACACATACACTATTTACTCTCTGTATATATACACACACAACATACACATCTATTGGTTTTATGTGTTGAGGCCACAGATTCCCTATAACAAGGAAGTACTCATGGGATTGGCAAAGAAATGCACTCGGAAAATCAAATTTAGTTGACTGGATTTGCTTCCAATAAGATTCTGAAGTATGGAAGATCCTCCAACAAATATATTTTGATGCATCTTCCTTACAGTTAGGTGTTTATCCAGAATCATCAGTTCCAAGAGAGTTCTACAGCTCTGTCAGAAACTCAAATCAGCAAACACCCTCAACTCAACATGAGCATACACATGCAAAGGCTAAAAACAGGCAGCCACAACATTAATTAACAAAATCATATTATGCCACTGACCATTCTTATTATACTTCTATAGTTCTAGCTGATAGATGACATGCAATGAACTAGACTTATACTATACATTGAGAAACTTAATAGGATTGTAAAATCCTAGGCATGAATCTTCTCTAGTTTCTTAGTGTGCATATATTCTCTCTAGTCAGTGGGCGTAGGAATAGATTTTGCAAACAAATTGGAGTTCTTTTGCAAAATTTTAAACTAGAGGGGTGGGGGAGTTTCATAATACGTCTGGGGAAAAGAATCATTGACTCTTCTTAAATAAATGTTTAATAGAATAAAGAAATAAATATATTGATATAAGATAAGAGTAGTGTAATTTCATAACAAAAGTCAGCATGTGACAAACTAGTGACTAGCAATTTCACAATAGAAGTGCAGAAATATGAAATTTTGGTAAAATACCTGTGGATTCAGCACGTGCATGTGACGTAGAATAACATCCTAAAACATACAAAATGAAAAAGTCAATGAATTTTTCCCTTTCCTAGTGAAATAAGGATAAGATAGAAAACAAATCATTTTTCATTGTTCCTCTAAGACCTCTTAGGCAGTAGAGAAATCTGACTTGAAACGATGTAAAATATTATTATGCAGCAACAGTCATAGGTAATCCCATTTTGAAGTTCTATGAGATTTTAAATATACCAAACAAGGTAATATCATATACCTCCAATATCCCTGGGTTTTGCATCACTATTCCAAGAACATGACGCTTGAGTCCCCGGTAAACAATGTTGTTGATTGTCCCATCTCCATTGATCCACGGCAATATTGGCACACATAATTCATTAGAAGAAAATTTAATTGTTTCTTTCTCATGATCGACTCTGGATAAGTCAAGTCTGTCTTTTTTAGAGCATTCATTCCTATCACAAGCTTGATTTTCAGGATCCAGATCTCCTTGTCGAAAATTAAGAACTTTGACACTGTGCACATGATCAATACCAGTGTTTCTTTCGCTCAGAGTATCAACAGAAGTAGTATCCCTCTCTTCTGATTTGTAAAGCTCGCATTTATGATCACTTTTCTCAATGGATTTTGTTGAGGAAGGTTGTACAACATGTTGATGAAAATCAGGCACAGGTGTCAAAAAGTACTTGTGACAGTATAAGGCATCAACAACTCGGACATGATCATAAGCATTGACCTGTACAGTAAAGAGAATATTATTATAAAAAATGGTGGAAAAAGAACTAATTTGAAAATAGAATGTAATTTCTGGAGAGGTAAATGTATCAAATTACTACTACTGCTTCAGCAATGATTGTGCACCAGAAATTCAATAACAAAAAAAAAAATCACTATAGACACGGGATAACAGTATCCTAGCTTCCACTATGAGGAAGTGTGGTAGAAACAACCCATCAATCAATACACAAAGCAGCAAAATTCTGCACAACAGAGCACCATAGCTGCAGCATTTTATAAAATTCAGAAACATTCTAGACTATCAAGACTCTTAGAGCACATTCTGATCATAGTTTGCACACCCTAAATCCTAGTTTGGGCATGTAAATTGACTTTTATTCATAAATAACAAGTTAGGCAAAATCATGGTTTGGTAACTGGGTTGTGTTTGAACATGATTTTGGTTCTCAAACTGTTGTTTGAGTAGGACCAGGAAAGAAGGAAGAACCTTTAAGGCATGGCCAAATACTTGAAGAGCATCAACAATCAATCCATCTACCTCTCTTCCTGAAAGACATAAAGTCAAAGAACAATAAAAATCTCAGTTCTCGAAGTTTAAATAATTGAAAATCTTTATAAATTTTTTTTTATTAAGATGAATCGATTTCATGTCAATTTTATTCTTGGTTAAATCTCAGCATCTATACCTGGCAAGTTTATAACCTGGGAAATTTCTCCCATGCTTAATCCTCGGTCACCAGCCTTTTGGATGGCAGCATAAACGATTCTGAAGACCTCAGGACAAATGGCACATGCATGTTTTTGATTCGAAGACTCCAGCAATAAACATTGTGCATAGCTTGCCATAACTTCCCAGGATGATTTGGTATGATTTTCTTCAAGAGGTATAGGGTCACAAGATTTATTGATTTCCAAAACATTGTCAGGAAGTGAATAATTACTGCTTTGGTCAATGTTTGATTGGAAACCATCCTCAAAAAGTTGGCCATTGTTATCATTGTCCTTTAACAAATTTATAATATCAGCTCTTGGAATTGTTGTACGGTGTGCAGAAACGGTGATACCAGGAAAACCTTTTTCCCGACGAGAAATAATTTCACCTTCATCCCCAAACAAGGATTTTGATTTTTTAGTTTTATTATTACATGAAGATTCAGTAGCATCAAATTTACGCTTTGCACTTCTCGAGTCTTCTGCTTCTCCAACACCGCTAACTGGTAGGCATGGTGAAATTGAAAATTCACCCGATGAGACTAAAGCAAATAAATGAAAAATGTCCCCACATTGTAGATCTTCAGGAAGATTAGCACCCACTTCTGTGAGGTCTTTGGCTCTTTCCTCCAGCCATGCAGAAAACCTAACAGCTCGCTTTCCAGTATTAAATGGAAATGGTGACTTGGAAACACTGTGCAAGAACTTTTGTGATAGTTCAAAAGGTTCACTGCCGATGCCCCCAACCTATCAGAAGTTAATGTAATTAGAACTTGTACAAAAACATGCAATATAAATTCATAGAAATATATGATGGCTGAAAATATTTTTAGATAACTTATACCAAATATGGGAATGATATATTCCCACTATTTCATTCCCAGGAATAGGTTTATAAAACTTGAAACACTAAGAATTAAGAACAAGACTATACTGATCCTGATTACTTTTATCTTATTTGGGATTTTAATAGCATGTGCATGTGGCTACCAATATTTTTAAGTGAATTTCATATCTTGAATAAGTATTATTTCAAATACACAAGTATCTACGACCTAGCTAGTGGCACATGTACAATGTTTTGTTAGTATAAACATATTTTAGTTCATACTTCATGTATTCTTGTAAACCTTTTACATGTATCAAATTTGGTGAATTGTGTGACTAATCAGTCACAATGTGTATATTTATAATCTGTACAGAATTCAATAAAATGGAACTGATGCTAATTCTAAGGGATGACATACAGGAATTAGTTATTTGATCAACCAAAAATCAGTAACAGGGAACAGCTATTCTGAGCTATACATATGCTTATCTCTCATTTACATGTGATTAACTTTAACACTAACAACATGAATATATAACCATGTTGCATATACTTTTTTCTCATGTTAAGCAACAAATCACTTTTGAGATAAAGACTACTTCGTTTAACAGGCTTTTAGATACGAGGCTAGACACCCACACAAATGTTATGATGTAATTCTCCAGAGACGATATCTAAAATATTAGCAAACATGGTATGGAAACATAATCTTCAGTTTATACATTAAAAAATTATGAGACATTGTTTCACATAATGACCATCATAAACATGACAACAGCAAGTAACACTACAGGATCAAGTTAAGCACATAACCAATTAACATCATGTCTCATGCAATTAATACAATTAGAGATTGAGAACAATTTACCATAACTTTTTTCTCTCTAAGATAGTTAAAAGCCGCAAAAAGATCATGTTCGGAGTATCGTCGGAGAATGTCAGATAGTAAATTTGGTGCCTGAGGACCTGTTGAGGTGCTTAAAAAAACAAGTTTAAATAGCTCTACAGCATTTGAAACAGCCAATGATTTGTCTACTTGTCCACAAACATTAGCCTTATTCTTGAGAAATGTAGTAAACTTTTTATGGAGCTTCCGCCGACGGCGCAATCCTTGGGCAGAAAATGACGTGTTTTTTTCGTTTTCTTGAGATGCCTGCCAACAAAAAGATCCCTTTAGTCAGAGCATCAGACAGTTTCCAGAATACCTAAGCATAAATTATTAAAAAAAAATTCATCCAAGAAGGATAATGAGAGGAGAGCAAAAGGAAATTATGAAATTAAAAATTAAATACTAGATCCAGCAAGAAAAATGTTAGCTCTCACTGGAAGCAATGACTTGACACTACTATTGTTAAGTTTTAGAGAATTACACATCCATCAGTATTCATATTCACATCCGCCCGCCCTTCGTATTGCAGTTGAACTTTTTGGGAGGAGGCACCCAGCTTAGCCTTGCAGCGAAGAATCTCATCAAGGGCTGCCTTGATATTTTTGTTCTCAAAGTCATCCCAAGCTTCCCTGGTTAGACTTGTCATATGAATTTCGACATCAGGGCTAAAACTATTGTGGATACCACCACCTTCAGAGGAATGGGATCGCACAAACTGTTTGCAGTCATCTTTGTTAAATGATAAGTTCTGGGACTTCTCCAATTGCTTTGCATATCGTTCACTGAGCATGTTACAGAGCCTATTCATGGCTTTCCTAAACCTCAAGTTACTATTCAACAAATTCATTCTTCTCTTACAGGCACTTGGAGAAGCTGGAAGATCAGAAATTGACTTCCAAACTAAGCAATGATATCGGGCACCAAGGGCTGCACGGTGTTTAGCATATTGGATCACCAACTGCCTGAAATAATATAAAATCATAGATACTCAGACCATAAAGATAATACCATATTCATAGCCTCACAAGAAAGCTAAAAAATCAGTGCTCTTTATTCTAAGGCAAGAAAAGAGGGGACAGAGATAGACAATTAACAATCTGAATTACAGTAAGTGGGCCTTTAAATTACAGAACAGTAGAATGGATGCAAACAGGAAAAAAATAATTGTTATGTTCCATACTATGATAGAAAAGCTTTGTGCCTATGCCTGTATCCATATCTTCTTTTCCTCTTAAAACCAGTATGCCCTTTTGTTATATAATTGAAAAAGGAGAAGTTTGCCACAAAAGTTTCATGACATAGACCCACACCCTCCCATCCACTTCCTAAATTTAGGGGCTTCATTTTTGAGGGGGTTAACATTTAAGGACCTTACTTTTACAATGTTATTTTTTATGTTGGGTCTTGCCAACAAGTACTCTAAAGGCACTTGTTAATGTGCATCACATATGCTGTAGTAAATGTTTCTCATGTTTGAAAAGGCAAGTATTGAATCACTTTCTTGTTATCAATAAATTAAACACTTTCCTTTCCAATAAAAAGATGGTATTTGTTCTTTTTAATAAGTTAGTGGTCATTTGATTTTGCAATCTTTTAAGAGTATTTAATTTCCATAATTTTTTTTTTAAAAAAAAGAATTTCAATTCAATTGTGTTCAAAAAGTGGTTATTTCAGACCTAAAATTTCCATTACCTATCTGTTTTGTCTGACCAAATGAATCTCATTTGACGCATTGGCTTCATTTTGGTTAAGACACACTGGCTAATAAGGGGGACAGAGTCTTGAGAACCCTCAACTCCAGAATCATCCTCCTCAAATTCTTGCATATGTGTGGCACACTCTCCTGAATGCACACCCAAATTATGTGATTCTTCTAAGTGGATATCCACAACCTTGGTTACTGCATTAATTCTTGCATGTTTTGCAGGCCTGGGCTCAGTGGAACTTTTTTTCCTACGACGAGATGAATTACCCTTGCATTCAGGTGAATTATCCTGTTTCTCTTCATCCTGAAAAATTGGCAACAATACTAGATGAGTTAAATTCTTATTGTACTCAAATAAAAAAGAATTCAGTTTTCCTCATTAAAAGTTCTAAATTCTGGGCGTTCACTTCCCATTGATAGTTCTCAGCATAATCTACCAGAATGTCACTAAAACTAGAAGCAGCAACAGGTTTAAGAAACAAAGTGTGACCAATTAATCTTAGATTAAAGCCATTAATTTCCTCATCACCCGATGATCAAGGGTTTCTTGTCAACCACAGTATTGATATTGCATTTCACAAAAGGAATAAACAACATAATCAAAGCAGCAGGTTGAAACAAACTAACCTTCTTCAAGATAAGATTCAAATATTTTGCAATCTTCTCGGAGTCCGTACAGGAAATTTCTTCACTATGATTAATACCAGAAGGAAATGCTCTTGACCGTGCACTGTCTGCCTCCACTGATGAACTGACCAATTTGCAGCGAGACTCTGTATCATTTCGGTCAAGGGCTGAATTTCGCAAGGTAGTTCTTGGAGATACACAAGATAGTTCTGCACCAACTCCTCTATCTTCCAATTTCGCAGGGTCAGCTAGTTCTCCATTGATAGCTGAAGCCTTCAACTGAGATATTATTTTTGAACAATCAGGCACACGGTTTAAAATTTTATTTTCATCAAGCTTGCCAATAAGTTCAACTTCTGGTTCAGGGTTGAAATTTTTAGAAGTCCAAACTCGAATTGTCTTAACTTTTAGGCATTGTTCTTCCTTCACTTTCATTCCAAATCTATAGCACAAATTTATAAGTCGAATGTGGGTCTTTTTCAGATCAATCCCAAGCCTTTCACATATCTGTTTAAGAGAAACATCCAAATAAATTCTTAGTGAAAAAGCAACAATATTCACATTTAAAATGTATCATTGAGAACCAACCCTGAAAACAAAACTTGGTTTGAAGAGAGAAAAGATGAAAGAGAATTGAGCTCATTTCAGTTTAAAAGTTCACAGGTGTACACACAAGACAAACATCCCAAACAAAGAGAAAATGTATGCCTAGAAAGATCTTTTTCTTAAAAAAATTGATTACATAGAAAGGAGGTAAAAAAAAAACATTGTAGTACAGGATAAGAAACAAGTCATCCAGGATCTAGAGTAGAATAGAAACAAGTCAAACAACTAGAAGTGAAATAACATTGCAACCAAGCCTCCACCTCCAGCCTATCTGCATATCACACATAGAAACTCCCTAGAAGCACTGCTGAGCAGAACACCAATACCGAAATCAGACACACAAACTCAGTCACCTAAAGCATTTAAATGAGCAGGAACTCATTGATTCCTTATGGGGAAGCAAAAGCAATTGCCCTTAAGCATTTTAATTTTATTTAAGAAACATTTCCCTTTTTTATCCGTTACCAATTGTCCTTGCCATTGAAATATTGAATAAAAACATCACATGCTTTTTAGGCTATATCAGCCACTGTATGGAGAGGGCACAGACAACAAGCACCGCATTGTAGACAGAATTAAGAGCACAGAAACTGCATCACAAGTTGCAGGTGAGCTTGCACCTTGACCATTCTTCAAGCTAAGAGTGCATTTACATGATGCAACCAATTCACTAAAACAGTCTAACTTCACCCTTACTACCATCTCTACAACTATATTTCACTTTACAGAAATCAACTGCAACCATTTTCTTGCCAGTACTACATTAAAAACCACAAATTACATTGCAAAATATTTCCTCTCAAATCTTCTCTAAACAATAACATAAACATATATATGAAATTCATCAGCAAGCTTAGGAAAGTGCTCCTAAAAGGAAATAGAGCACTTTTGATCTATCTCAATTCATCAATTTCCCAAACAATATAAATTCATTTTTAATTCCTTCCCTTTTCATGCGCCTTACCAAAAAAGAGAATATTAGAATTGAAAGTTTACCTCCTTCAAAGTAATGCCACGAGATCCTGCAGTATCAATAATATCAAATATTTGATGCTCAATGGGAAGCTCCACAAGCTGATCAATAGCTTCACATATTTTACCAGTGCTTGACTTTTTATCTTCATTTCGAGATCCAGTGGTTATTGGGTCAAGAAGCCGCAGGCAAGCCTCAATCTGCAAACAAGTAAAGACTTACATCTATATTATTTCCACAACAAAGTTACACCAACTTATGACCAAGGGTTGGGGGGATGGGGTGATGGTACAAAGTATAAAAGTATTCAATTGATATAGAGAACCATTTGACAGTGTAAACATGAGGTACACTTAATGGAAGAACAATTGAAGCTGAAAAGGAGGTTTGGTTACTCAGACGCTCAATATTTATTCTCATGACATGAATAGTGGAGAATTTGTGATCACTAACATGTTCTTTTGAAAGGATTGTGTTAAAATAAAGAACCACCAAATAACCATATTTTTATGTTTTCAGGCAACTACAAGATCAATTGGATTCATTCTTGTCTTGCAACAGTAAAAAAATGCCATTACTTAGAAATTCAAGGGTAAAAAGGATACATTGCAAACCCAAACAATCTATTTTTACCCTTAATGTGGCTTCTTATTTATTTAATTTTTTTACAGAATAATGTGACTGATAAGTTGAATTTGCTTCCCACAAGGAGAAGAAGATTTACAATGCTTGTCAGGAAAGACATTGCTAAGTACAGCATAAAAAACTAACCTTGCCATTCACCTTAGTGTCAAACTGCTCCACAATACCATCTGCTTTCAACCTTTGACAAATCTGGTCATGCAAGAGCAGTAAGACAATCTAGACATGGGTAATTGAAATTTTGGAAAGTTCAAAGTCAGAAAACAGACCTGTCTCCAAGCCCTTTGTTTTGGACGTGATCCACGGTAACCAAGATCATTCTTAATAGCAGACACAAGAAGAACCTTGAAGAAAAAATCACAATAAACCATGAGCATAAAAGATGAGAATAATCAATTGGTAATTTTAAATTTAAAGAGAATTGAATGAAATGAACCTTGTCATTAGCTTTTGAAAGTTTGTCACAAATAGCTTTCATTTCAGGTGTATAATCCTTCTTAAGATGAACATCCGTCTGAAGTGTGGTTCCATCTGCATCCTCGTAGTCATCATCAAAGGCGTTAAATTTGGTAATATCAGATTCAAACCTTTGATGAGAGGCAATTTGTTTCGCATAGCGATGCAAGTATACTAAATGGGTAGTTACAGGCAGATACGTTTTGGATTCACCCTGACAGGAGATTTGTTTCTTCCTCTCCGTAGCAGAGTGCTTGGCAATTAAGCCTTGACACTCAAGACTCCTGAGCACATAATGGAAGCCGTTCGGTTCAATGTGCAAATGTTTAGCAAGCTGAGCTTGAGTGATACCATTGGCTCTAGCATTAGCAAGAAGGTGAAGAACACGCATTTGGGCATGCTGGAGAGATTGTGAAGCATAAAGACCAACAAAGTTGTCAGCAAGGCTCTGTTGAGCAAAGATCTTTACATTGAGCTTCTCAGCTTCCTTCAGTTCAAAAGAACCGGGTTGTGGTTCTAACCGAAGCGTGGGAATGCGACAGAGGTTTGTCCATATGACAGTTTTGACAGCAGGTGTGAGATGAAGATTGGAGGATGAAAAAGAGGGTGAGGCTTCAAGCTTGTCCCATAGGGTTGCAAGAGTGACTCCATCTTCAATCCTAGCACATATCTCTTCCACGGCCGTATTGATAACTGAATCCATTCTTTTCCCTAGTTAATCATTTGATTGAATTCAACCACTGCAAACATCAAATAAAAGAGCAATCAAAACACAGAACAGAGAGTATTTATATCTGCTACATCAAGTTCTTCAAAATTCAACAAGAAACTATGGTGGAATTGTACAAGTATAAGTCAAATAAGTTTTTCTTTTTTGATAAACATGGTATTAGTAAGAAGTATATACGACCAAGGCAGTGATTAACTTCATCATACGGGACCTTAGGCGCAACAACATATTCCAAAATTTATCCTTGGACTACTTAGTTGAAGGATATAAAATGCTACCACTTGTGAAAACTAGAATTGGCATCAAATAAGAGAAAAAAACATGAAAAAATAAAAGCACAAAAGTAAGTGAAATCAAACTCCACATTCAGTGAGACAGGATTCAAACGTGAAGCACAAACGAGTGACGCAAAATTTTCAAACCACAGAACGAAACACACACATATCATGGAATTTCAAAGACACACAAAACAGAGGAAAAAAGAAAAAAGAAACCTTTGTTATGGTTAGTGTCAAGCCCTTGTTCAGTGGCGTAACAGCCGTTGCTTGTGGAGGCTGTGGCGCGTTCTCGGCCCAACAATTCAATATTTCTTTACGTTGCTTTTATTTTTATTTTTTTTAAAGGGAAGAATCTAATTAAATCCATTTTATTTACATATTTTATATTAAATTATTATTATAGTTTAAATTTTTATTATTAGATTTATCCCTACAATACATGAAATTAAACACTTGCTATTTTTAACTGTTGATGATTTATTTAAAAATAATTGAAATGAAATTTAATTATAAATATAAGAATAATATACTAAAAAACAAAAAGAAATCAGTGGAATATCTACTTAAAGATCGCCATATCAAAAAAACTCGTGGAGATAATTATAGATGGATACATTATCTATCCTGTCAACTAATTATTATTCATGAAAAATATGATTTGTAAGATAGTTAAAATATTTGAAGTTTTTTAAAGATATAATTTTATTATTAATTAGTGGGATGAAAATCTTTTACGCTATCAGTTTATGCCATTTAAATTTATTTTTCAAAATAAATTATTAACAATAAAAGATAATTTTATATCATTATATAAATAAGTCTAAAATATAATTCATTAAAGTATAACTATTTATTACCAATTTAATTATGATATATTTTATTTATTAAAAGATATTTATCCATTACACATTCTTTACACAGTACAGTTTTTATTAACAAATTGTTTAAGAATATATTTTAAGGAATTCAAACATAGCATGTTTTAGTTAGAAGTGTTGCGTTGAAAATCACGAGAAGGTACATTATCTCACTTTTCATTAAATTTATTTATTCTTTTGAAAATACTTTTTTTGTTTTACTTTTAATTATTTAAGTATTAGATTTTGTTTATTATTACATACAAATGCTAACTAATTTTCTTAGAACAACAGTTAATGAATTAAAAGAAAAAAATTAATAGGAAATAAAAAATTACATTATCCAAGATTTTTTTTCTATCAATTAGAATTTACATATTAAATATTTTCTTTTTTTATTTCCGTATTCTTAAGAAATCAATTAATAAGACTATTATCTAGGTACAATAATTACAAAAGAAGTATATTTTTTATGATAATTAATTATAATTATTAATATTATGTATTAAAGTTATACGATACACAAGATTAAATACTAGTATAATATATTAAAATAGATAATAAGTTTAAATATTCCTAGAACTGAGAAAAGCAATTCAAAATTATATATCCTTCTTTTGGATTTATATATAGAAAGAATCAAATTTATTCTTTAAGCAAGAATCACTGACTCACAGTTAAAAAAATAAAGATTTAATAATCATAAGATTAGAAAAGTAAGAGTTTATTGTTTAGGAACGTTTCTTTACATGCTTGTTCATATGTAAATCTTTATTCTGAAGTTACCAACACCAATTTATAAGTAACTATGACTCAGTACCCCTTAATTAAGTGGTCCAAGAATCAAATCTTAATTAAGTGGTCCAAGAATCAAATCTTGATTGGCTTAGATATAAAATAAATTATATTAAAAATGAAATACTGACACTATATGTACTTAAGATTTTCAATAAAATTGATTACTCCAATGATGATACACACTTCATACTTACGATGATTACCAAAAGAAAAGTATTTATTTTAATGTTTATGTTTGTCTTGTTAGAAGTGTTGATCCCGAATGTGGAAAGAAATTCATAATGTGATTGAGTTTCAAAATCGTTTTATGGGTCAAGATTTTCACTGATCATGTCCACTTGAACCTCAGGTGCCTTTGCACTTAAAATTGCAGCATTTTGCAGGGTTGGCTCATGGCTGTTGGTTTGAATATGAAACTGGGCAGAGTAGCTGTATGGATTGTGGAAATTACTTAACTTTATTTTATCCTTTCTTGACACAATTAATCTTTTTCTTTTTTTATCAAAAAATGGGGATAATACAAGCCTGATTTTTTACAAACTACTTTACATTTGGTTATTCTGTACCCATTCTCTCAAACAAGCAACTCTCAAGACCAGTGGATCATAATCATGTCGCCAATGCCCTATAACCAATATCCCTCTCTGCTTTACCTCATTATCCGATGCATTTACAAGGTTTGGCTTCAAAATTTACATGTGATTCCCCACGGCGTACTTGGTTACTATGTAGGATGCAATCTTCAGTTTCACATTGGTGCAATCTGCTGCTGCTATTCACCTGATGAATTTGATACCACAGAGGATTAGGGCCAAGCACAAACGGATCTGAACACTTGTAACGAGCAAGCTTATTTACGTGAAAGAAGTTTGAGCACAAAATTTTTCCGTCTTCATGTACACACACACACACATATTTTGGTACCATAACAATAATAGAGAAGAAAATACCAATTTGCAACATACAATGGTGATCTTTTAATTCAATTGTCAATTACAAAACACGAACTGCACACATGTGTCCTCAACAATTCACTAAACTCAGAACCATCTATGAAGCTGGTAAATGCAAAGAAAAACAATCACATAAAGGCATCTACTAAAGCCGTCCTTAACTAAAATAGCTTAAATAACTGTCAAAACTTCAACATCAGAGGATATTTTAGCAATAAATAATGCAGAAAGTGGATGGCCAGTGCACAAAGTCACCAACTTAGAGAAAAAATATGGGCTATATGTTGTCGGAAGATTCAGACAGAATGCCAAGTTTGCTTTTATGTGGGGAGAACTCCATGCCCTGGCAGATTCCTATAGATAACTGGTCAACAGAATCCAAGCAAGGCTGGATTAATAGTTACCAAATTTTACATCCTCATATTCCAGAAAGGAATCCTTGTTGCTACCAAATGACATCCATTCCCCGTTCAGAAATTAAATTGTTGAAAACTTTAACTTCAAATATGCATTTTGGAGAAAGACAGCCACCCATCAAAAACCATTATTTTTTATGGTAAACTCTGCCAAGCAAATTATAAAAGAAAGACCGATCTGACTGTTGCCTAGATCAAAGACCCACATTGTGCCACTTGAAAGAGTTAGGTTGAGTTGCAACAGGCAGCAAGAGCTCCTAAACCTTTATAGAAACAAAAAATATGTACTGCAAATAAATATTGATAGAGCGCTCTCCGGCAGTTCTACTTTCCATTTTTTCCCCCTAAAACACTAAAAATATATCCCTTATCTTTGTTTCTGGTGGGCTTCGCAAGCACCTTATCTAGTTTAAATGTTTGTTCAAAATTTGAAGAAAAAAAATCAAATCATAAATTCTAGATTTAACAGATTTTGGTCCTCAGTTTTCATGAATGAGTTTTGAGCGGTACCTATAGTGGTTACTATTGGTAAATATTGGTCCCTATATTTACACCCATTTGACTGTTAGTTCCTCAAGGACCAATACTTTAATAAGTATAAAATATTCTATGGGAATCAATCTTACATGGAACATAAGGATCAATATCTCTATTAGTATAATTACAATCAGGGCCATAGGACTTCTAAATTCTATAATGGGATGTCATAAAAGCATCTACCATTGGAAGATCTCTGACTACTCATTCTATGATAGCCTTTTGAACTATTGGTAATACAAATCTAAAACTATTAGCTACTCTCAGCTTTAGGCTACCACTAAGTTAACATAAAATATCAATAGACAACTATAAAAGAACACCATTCAAAATATGTCCAGACTAAGCAGAGAGAGAAAGCAAACACTTGCCTGGTCACTTGTACAGCCAACTTCCATAAGAATGCAATGTGATAATTCCAATGAGATTCTCTAGTTTCTACAAGAAAGTAACTCAAGTTAATTGGAAACTGGTAGCCTTGACTGCAAATCATCATTGTGTTTTCTCATTATCTCAGCTTCTCTAGCTATCTGGATATCTGAAGGAAAAAGGATTTGATAAACAGCTTTGCAACAAAAGCGAGGTAGCAATGCCACAATTATTATAAGCAAAATTGTCATCCAATATGTAGGGGACCTTGCCAAATGATAAATAGTCCTGAAATGATCGGAGGCTCATTAGCTATATATCGTACAATACTAATCTACAAATATAATATACTCATAGAAAGAAAACATCACACATGTGACTAACCCGTAATTGGGAAACACAGGTATAGAATCCAATAGCACCACGCAACCATATGTAATGATTATTGATCCCCATACAGCAACATGATTAACTAGTGCCCATTGGTAAATGTCCATAGCCAGATGTACATTTACAAGGATAACAACTGAAACTGTCCATAAACTACCCATGCTCCATATATCAAGTGTGCTGTCCTTATAGGTGAATAGGGGAATGTAGAACAGAACAAGGCTCTGCCATAGTGTGTCAATCATTGTGATCCAAAATAATCGCATATTGTATGCCTCGTGCCGGTGACCTGCACCATACAATTTTGGATACTGCAAGAGTGTCCTATGACTCAAGTCTTTGTCCAGAACACCAACAATGACAGTAGGAATAGATGTGTATATCACGGAATAAAGTACACTACTCCACTCTGTCAATGCAGAAGTTGTAGAAAAAGCTGAGCATAATATATACCTATATACGAGGAAGGAACTGCATTAGAATCAATGAAGTTTTATATTGATGATTCTATAAATCAAATGAATTTCATCACTGTGCCCAAGAATTAGTAATACACCCTACAACATATAAATTTGAACATGGATAGCATACAGCTGAAAGATCAGACAGAAAAATTAAAAACATATGCGAAGCACTGGAATGCATCAAATCAAAAAGTTAAAAGAAAGAAAGACTAATTGATATAGAATAAATAAGTGGAAGTCAGCGACCAGTATTAAAGGAAAACTATACATACCAGAATAGCATCAAAACAAAGACAGCGTTGCGGTAAAAGTTGTACAGAACTAAATAACCAATACGCTGATAATTCCAGTGCCCATGAACCAGAAGTAATCTTTTCAAGAATTGGAACTGTCCCATAGAAAAATCCGATGCCATCACTGCTTGGCGCCCTTCCTGCCCACATATTCCAACCCCAACATCTGCCATTTGAATCATTGACACATCATTTGCCCCTGTTCAAAGTAGGCAAACAGAAGAGATCATAACTTTGGTTTTACTGAATAATCTTAATTTAAAAGTGCATCTGATTATTCAAATTAAATGAAAAAGAATCTTGTTAACCTCAACTTATAGATTAATCCCCTATCAACCATCACCCAGGCACCCCAACTAAGTGAAAATGTAAATCATAGGCCACTTGCCCACTTCATATCATTATAAAGAACTTACCATCACCTATAGCTAATGTTAGATCATCTGTTCGGCTTTTTATCAGATCAACAATTCCTGCTTTCTGCAAGGGCGCAACACGGCAGCACAGAACAACCCCACAGGATGTTGCAAGGTCGAAAAGCTGTTGAAAGGAAAAGGACAAACGGTCAATATTTGTCATTAAGTTGAACTTATCAATACCAATCTAAACAGTTGCATAAGCAGCTAAATAAATAAAGCTTAAGGGTCTCAATATCATAAATATTCCAAATGAAAACTTCAAATGAGGAAGGACAATCTTGCCTCTGACTGTAGTTCCTTCTCCAAAATATAAACCAAACTGGTTCCATCAATTATTAGTGCCAATGGAGCAGTAGTTTTTTCTTCCTTTCCCAGATTCCATTTTAGCTTGTTCAAGGATTTTGTATCAATGGCAATATCAGGGCCACCATGTCTAGAATCAGTTTTGCATTTGAGATTCTGATGTCCTCTACTTGAAGACCTCACACCATACTTCGCTTTAGCATCAGCCAACAGATTTCTGCACTCAGCCTCTGAAGTGCCATTTATAACTATCTGCTGCATATCTGCACTCAGAAGTTTACAAGAAAGACCAATTGAAATTGCAGTCTCTTGTTTATCACCAGTAAGAACCCAGACCTTGATTCCAGCTTGCCGCAGGGACTCAATGGCTTCTGGTACACCCTCCTGTAGCTTGTCCTCAATTGCAGTTGCTCCAAGTAGATTTAGATTGCATTCTATTAGAGCCGCTGTTTGACGTAATTTTGCAGATCGATCAGTCAATGAAGTGCTTGCATCTTCATACATGCTTTGCCACTGCTCAAGTTCAGCATCTGAAAGATCCCTGGAGCCAATTACAAGTGTTCGTAAACCTTGCAAAGAATATTCACTTAAATGACTCTGAGTTTCACGTCGTATGCCATTGTTGCTTGCATTATCATGTGACAAAATGCTAAGCATTGAAGTGTCGGCGCCTTTAACCAACACCTTAACAGAATTGTCAGGAAACCGGATAACAACAGACATCCTCTTTCGCACACTATCAAACTCATGCAAGCCCAATACTTCCAACCTATAATGCATGCAGAAATGATTAATTTACTATTGTATAGATATATATAAGCCACATAAAACATAAAAGGCTGCAGCCTGCACTATGATATGCAATGTAAATATATTTCAATTTCATAAAATACAAAAGCCCAACAACATTTTAAAAAGTAAAACACAGTCTGACACCAAAAGAAAGTGTCACACTATTTACCTGAGGTTCTCACCGTTGACATCAATAACAATGTGTCCAGATGTTCGCTCGAATAGAGTATATCCATATGCAGAGGCAGCTGAAACTAGAGCTTGTTCGTCAGGAGATTCTCCCTGGTAATCAATAGCTAGTATGTCTTCATTTGATTCTCCTTTTTCACAACTGGAAAATGTACTGCTACTAATAATGGGGATCACGGTATTACAAGCAGCCAATGTTAGGAAAAACTCATGAGCAGTAACTCTTTCATCTCTATTTGAGTCATTCTGCAACAATGCCATTAGATCAGAATCAACAGCAATTTCAGATTTGAGCTTCCATCTTCGTTTAACACTATTGGCTGTTCCTGTTGCAAAACACAACAAAAATTCATTTGTGCTACATGTGCTCCAGGAATTTTTTCATCACATCATAAGCTTATAGATGATGATTCGGATGAGAACTCATGAAGAAAATAACTGAGCTTAAAACATACAACTTAATCAAATGGAGGATAATAGAAAAAATATATTGAAGATTATGGATCACAGACAAAGCCCAAATAAATAAATAAAATACCTGTATTAGTATCAGCCTTAAGCAAGGAGCTTCCATAATTCTTTCCATGTACACTAGCTCTCTGAAATTCCATTTTGTTTTCTGTCAGTGTTCCAGTCTTGTCAGAGAACACATATCGGATTTGACCCAAGTCTTCATTTATATTTAATGATCTACACTGGAACCTTGATCCAGAGCTAGCATCATACATATCCTTATCCCCTATCATGAAGTATGACTGACCCAAACGAACCAACTCCATTGTGATGTAAAGAGATATTGGTATCATTATCTGAAACACTATAATAGAACTCAAAAAGGAGAAGAATGTTTCCATCGGTATCCCATAAAACCTGTATTTCTTTCCATAATTTGGCCCATTGTTGAAGTATGTCTTTCTGTAGTAAGGCAAGGTATCAAGCTGATCCTTGTGGCGTACCAGCCACAGACCCATCCCAAGGGCCACAACTGCACACATGATAAAAAGAAAAACCGACAACCAAAAAGTTTCTCTGTTCATGTAACTTTCCAGTTTGCTTCTCTTGGAAGGGGAAGCTGTAGTGTTCATCATTGCTTTTGTTTGCTGTCCTGCATAAACCACCACACCAATTGTCCAATCTGTGTTCTTCAGCACGCAACCACGCAGCACAATGTTTGACTGATTAAGGGGAAACCTATGCCCATTGAACTCCATGTTGGCGGTGAACTCATAAATATTCCTATTAGGTGGCTCACATCTAACAACTCCAGAGACAGCACATGTGTCTGGCAACACCACTGAAGCTGTTTCCTGCCTAGCATACCTTGTCTTCAAATTTGATTCTCCATCCAAATTCATTGTCTGTATATACGCAATCCCACTTGGATCACTCGTCCCCAGCAAGACAATGTCAGCTGGAATCATCTGATCAGCAAAGATTTTAACAACATCACCAGCCTGAATATCTTTCCACTTCATGGGGCAGAACTGAGCAGATTGAAGAACCAGACTCTCTCGATTGTTCTCGTTGCGATCAGACCTGTGCCTGCGCCAATCCTCATAGGCATCCTTGACAGCAGTGACGCAAAGCACAAACAAGAGGGGGAAGAGGGACGCAGTTCTCCCGAAAACAGCAAGTGGAGGAAGCTGATTTAGCGCGGCAATGGCAAGGAAATAGAGATAAGCAACCCGGTGAAACTGGATGAAGAGATTGGTGGGCAAGAAGGTGAGAAGAGTGTATTTACTAGTCCGAATCTCATTACCGGCAAACTCATACTTTTCATTAGTCTTGACAGGATCACCAACATAAATGAGGCTGGAATTTTCATCATGTAAGATGACATTATCATCAAATTGAACACTGCTTCTGGGACGAACTCTATGGGGTCGAATATGGGGAATTTCAAAGGGGGGAATGTTTGACGCATTACGTTCCATGGCAATCCACAACCCCCCCTAACGTGGTGGACTCCAATGGAAAAACTTGTTCAGAGCATTAGGACACCAATCCCTAAAGGATATATGAATATGATTTCAACAAGAATGAATGAAATGAACAATCACATTCACTCACATGTATATATCAACAATAATCTTATGTTGCTTGTAATAAAGTAATTAACTTTAAACAAAGAAATCAATAAAAATGGAACCTAATGGGCCTTCAAGCCCGCATTGCTGGCAAAGTTATTTCATTGCATTTGCATCCATGAAGGTGATGATGGTGATTGTTTCTTCCCCTCCCCCACCTGGAAGAAGAAGACATTGAATTGAATGATAAAAATGATAAATTGAATGAATTGATGAAACGAAAATAGAAAGTGACCCTAACCTGATGTGGAAAGAATAAATGCAGTGTGGAACTCAGGGGAAGAGGAGAAGAATTGAAGAAAAGAAAATGTGATGCTATTCAATGCCAATGCAAATGCAAATGCAAATGCAAATGCAGATGCAAATACAAATGAACACAAAATTGCAAGCCTCGTCCAATGGAACCAAACGGAATTGCAAGCGCAAAACCGTTGGACTCAAAACAATAACAGAACGGCAAAGATTATTAATAATCTCATAAGTAAATAATAATAATAATAATTGAGTTTGGTCGAAACCTGAAAATGGTTTTGAGGTTTGAATGACAGACAGAAAGTGAGAAAAGAGCGGGCAACCATCAATCCCTTTTTGTAAAAAAAAAAAAAAAAATAATAGATAATAAAAACAATTCATAATAAGTCATAAAGACTAAGATCTATGCATAACACAGAATTTCACATAATATTTGAAAAAAAAAACTTTGTCTTTCTATAATATTTATTTAAAATTATCTTTGGAGGGGTTGCTCATATCATGTACCCACATTTAGGCTGTAATCTTATATTGCAGTAGAGTAGAGTTGATTAGCAGTAGCAGTCTCATCTCTCCTTTGTTACTTTGTTATTCGCTTTTAAGCACAAGATCAAATTCAGTTTTCTCTGTTTTTGTTTTGTTGTTTACTATATTTGAATTGCCTTTGGAGTGTGTTGCCTTGGTGGCACATGAATGGCCTCTGGAATCCTCTCTAGATTATCTTCCTAAAGGGGAGCACTGTCTCTATGCATTCAAGCTTGTAACCAAGCAATAATTTCAAGTTTAAGAATTTGTTGAATAATAGATTTAGCATATTATTATTATGTGTATATTATTATTAATTTATTATAGAGCAAATGTATTGCATGGATAGCTTGTTCCAAATTTCATTATTGTGTTTGTGATTTGAATAATGTCTTTTGGAAATGATGATTACATGCAGTGTTATTGTCCTTAAAACCAGAAATGTTTTAAGGATGTAATGTCTTATATTCTGTTGTATTGACATAGATGATGCAACATCTGAGAAGTGATAAGGAGATCAGACACGTTGGTATTGATATTGTTGGTGCATCCAATCCAACCATCATCTTGGTTGTCCCAATGTATTCTGGTCTGCAACTGCCAGAGGCTTGCACCTGAAAAGTATTGAAACCAGAATGACTATTGTTTTTGTCTTGAGATTGCATATCATAACATGGGGAACACCTGCTGTGGAAGCCATCCCCAACCAACTGCATAGCAAAACAGAAGCTTGCATTTTGGTAAAAGAGCTTATAACAAGGTCATAAGTCACACATCCATGACCATGAGCTTAACCAAACACCTACTTAACTGAAACATTGTCATTTTTTTGAAAGACCAAACAAATCAGTATAACAGATGTGAATCCATATAAATATGGAATAAAATTTAAGCCAGACTCAGAGGGGGCAGTGTTTATCTTGCCTAATTGCTTTCTTTTATCTCTCTGTCTGATGGAAAGAGCATTTGCAACCACACTTCCTGTTATCCCCCAACACTCACTTCCTTTTTTATTTATTTTGGTTCCCATTTACAACCACACTTCATCTTCACCAACATCTATTATCCCTCAATTACAGTTTACACATGATAACAACTTATATTTTTGACGGATATATTATAGTTAACGTTGTTGGTTGCATCAACTCTACATTAGTCACATCAAAATTTGTTAAATTACCAACCTTTTAGGTTTTATTTCCTCTCTCTATTCATGTATAATAAGAAAAAATAAATAATTTTTTCAGCTTAAATGTAGAAAAATTTAATCAATTCAATTTTATTTAATGTTCTTATTTTAAAAGTACTTTTAAATATTCAATTTAAGATATAATTCATGAATAAGTGTTTAATTTCTTACATATCACTTTTTAAAAGAAAAAACTATTGTATTCATGATCTAATGTTTTAGTAATAATTTTGCGCAAAGTCATGTAATTTTTAAAATTATTAATGTATGAAAATTATGTATTTTTCTCATATATGAACCTAAACAAAATACATTATAGAATAATAATCTATTTTGTGTAATTCAAACAAGAAGTTGTAATATTGCTTTTGCCAAAACAATGTAACACTCCATTAATTTGTACAAGTAGATACAGTGCACAAAGATAAGCACATTATTGTATCATCTTTGTGACACAAAAGTATTTATTGTACAAATAAATAATTATTTATTCACATTTTTAACGGACTAAGAATCTAGTGGAAATTTATATACAGAATATGAAAATTTATAATATTATAAACAAGTTAAAAGTGAATAACTATTTGATATTATAATATTCTTTATCACAGTTTTCTATCATTCTATTTGATAAAGTTTTTACCAATATCTTCACTAACTATATCTTAATATAATTGATATTTGGTAAAGAATTTTTATAAATTTTAATGGAACAAGTTTATACAAGTTTTTGAAGGTTTTATAGCATATTACGAATACGTGTATAATAAATTTGTTGATTTTTACAATAATAAATTTGATATATCCAGAATAGTCTAGGATTGATTTACATAATTAAAATTCACCATACATTGAAATTAAACCAAAAAATTATAATTATAAATAAAAATGGTTCTTTTAATAAATGTAAATATATATCTATTAGAATGGTCTAATACTCTAATATTTATTTCTGTGGTTTGAAGTTTGACGCATGAGGCCTTAATTTTGGACCAAGAGAAACGGTGGATAAAGTGAGTAGGAAGAAGTGGCAACAGAGTTAGGAACATTTCTCTGTGAAAATTCAGCCATCAGCATTGTTTGGATTTGGAATGACTGTGATGGCTTCTCTGCTCCCTCCAACTTCAACTCCAATTCCAACTCCAACTCCAACTGCTACTTCCACACTCAAACACAACCAGACAACCTTAAACAACGTTTCTTTCATATCAAAACCAAACCACCGTTTGAAGAACAACACTACTAAGTGTCATGCATTTTTTGATGACGTGGCTAAAGGGTTGTTGGAGACTAGTGTTGGTGCTGTGGACCAGTTTCCAAGTCTCCAATCTGGAATAGTGCAATTTGAGAGAGTAACAGAAGGCTTATCAGACATGCAGAGGTGGGGGTTCTTTGTTTTTGGAGGGTTGACATGGCTTTACCTGACTGCAAGGCCTGGTGTTCTTGTTGGTGCCATTGATGCTTACCTTTTGGCACCTCTTCAACTTGGTTTGGATAATTTGACTGGAAGGAGGAACTTGAAGAGGAGTGACTTTGTGGTTGGAGATAAGCTTGGTGAAGGGTCCTTTGGTGTTGTCTATTCGGGTGTTTTGGTTCCTAAGAATGAGAATGGCAATGCTGATGTGGTTCAGAAGAGGGGTAGAGGCAAAGTAGCTACAAGGGTGGATACCAAGTCTAAGGATAAAGTCATTCTTAAGAAGGTAATGTACTGTTGTTTGTTTGAAGTTGGAGCATTTTTTAGGAAAGAAAAAGAACAGCGATCTTTTGTTGGTGTTTGTTTGTTTATTTGTTTTAAGGACAAGATTTGGATAGAGTTCCTTAGTAGGTGGTTTTAATGTTGTTTTTTCAATCAAAATTAGAGTTTTATACAAAAAATTTATATTGATCTTTAATGAAAATTGCCAACCGTTATTCTGCAAATTGCTGAGGTGAAACTTGAATTTTGATTGAAGAACAATATCTAAAGAATTGTGTCTAAGTTTTGTCTTGTTTTATTATTTACCCTTCGTTTGAACTCAATTGAACTGTTTACTCAGCGTGTTACTAACCTGCAATTATTTGTCCTGCATATCATGCGCTTGATAACAAGTTCAAATGTGTTAACAGTTAAGTGAGTTTGATATGAGCATGTTCGAATATTAATCATTAACTATATTAAACCGGATTTTATCAAGATAGCTTGTGCTGCAGCAGTGGACTAGGTTAGGTTGTGAGAGGTGGGGCAGAGGGGTAGTGAGAGGATTCAATATGTTGTATTAAACTGAGTGAATGAAGTGTTTGTCAGATTCCAATTTCGATCTTAAAACCAATTGGCATCAGGTGAAATTGCCTAACAGATGTATAAGCTACACTCAAATAATTGTGGTAGGCAATGTCAGACTTTCCAAAATCCCTTCACACAGATGCCTACAAGAACAAGTGATGCATACTTGAATAAGCAATACACCAAGATGGGTTATAGATTCTGATACCAATTTTTATTTAGTGAAGTTACCCAACAAATATATAGTTATAAGATGCACCCCAACAATTGAGGTTGGTGATGTGAGACTTTCCAGTAGTTTTGCTTGCATTGAATTGGTGTGGAGATCATGGAAAAACCTTGCCTTTAGTTTCCTGGTTTTGGTCTTTGATTTGGTGGATGGATATATGGAAGATACATGAATGTTCCAGTCCATCATTCCTTGATCATTAGGATTCCTCATCCATTTTCTGTTTTTCTCTATTATAAATCCCTGTTTTCATGATCAAGAAAAGAAGATGTATGAATGCACAAATATTTTAAATTGAAATCTTAATTCTCCTTTTGAAGGTAAATTGGATACTTGTGCACCTTCTTTGTTGATAGTATGTCTAAACTAGCACTTGATTTACTAAATTTTCATTTTCTGTTTTTTGGATTATAAAGTATTAAAGTCTATAAAAAGCACTTTGCAGCTGAGAGCTGACTAATGGAATGTGCAGGTGAAGGTCGAAATCAAAGGGGCCGCAGAGTTTGGTGATTATGAGGAGTGGTTCAATTATAGGCTATCTAGAGCAGCACCAGAAACATGTGCTGATTTCCTTGGAAGTTTTGTAGCTGATAAAACTAATTCTCAGTTTACAAAAGGTGGAAAATGGCTTGTTTGGAAGTTTGAGGTGCTCTAGCTTATATTTCTATTGCATAAACAATAGCCTACGAGTAACTGTCGGGAGTTTCATAAATATTTTGTTTGGGTGGTGTTAAATATCATCTTGAAAATGTAAATTAAATTTGTCATCTTAGTCTACTTTATCTCTTCATTTATTTATATTAATTGGAGGGTTGCCATGACAGGGAGACCGTACTCTTGCTGATTACATGAAAGATCGTAGCTTTCCTTCAAACTTAGAATCAGTGATGTTTGGACGTGTCTTGAAAGGTGTAGACTCTTCTAAACGAAATGCATTGATCATCAAGCAAATACTGCGGCAGATCATTACGTCTCTTAGGAAAATTCATGATACAGGCATTGTTCACAGGGATGTAAAGCCAGACAACTTAGTGGTTACTAAACGTGGACAAATAAAACTCATTGATTTTGGTGCAGCAACAGACCTGCGGATTGGAAAAAATTATGTTCCAAATCGTACCCTTTTGGATCCTGATTACTGCCCCCCAGAATTATATGTACTCCCTGAAGAAACACCAAGTCCTCCACCTGAGCCAATTGCGGCTTTCTTTTCACCAATCCTGTGGCAGGTTTTGCTACTTGTTCCCTATTTATGCACTCAAAATATGGTTCTTCTATAGGTTTATTAGTTTTAGTGAAAAATATAATGCTGGTGATCAACAATTTTATCGAATTTGTTAAAGCGGCATATTGGCTAAGATGTGTTCACAAAAAATAGAATTGTTCTGTACATTAAACTATAACAACTTCTAGCTAAGACACTTGAATTTAGGAACACGAACTAAAGAATTGGTTAATATGTTAATCACACAGTGATGAATCAACTATTCTATTGTTTGTTCCACACATTTTTATTTTGCTCAGGAAGTGCTAAAGTGGAGTTATGTGATTATTGTTGCAGTTAAACAGCCCTGATTTATTTGATATGTATTCAGCTGGGATTGTACTCCTGCAAATGGCAATACCATCCTTAAGGGCTCCTACTGCTCTGAAGAATTTCAACTTGGAACTGAAAAACTGTGGACATGATTTGAAAAAATGGAGGGAATATACTCGTCTCAAACCTGATTTCCAAATTCTAGATAGTGAATCTGGTAGAGGATGGGACTTAGCAACAAAGCTTGTATCTAAGAGAGGTTCTTTAAGAAGAGGTCGTTTATCTGCTGCTGCTGCCCTGACACATCCTTATTTTCTTCTGGCTGGTGATCAGGCAGCTGCTGTCCTTTCAAAATTAAGCTTAAACAGAAAGTGAGCTGCTTAGCAATGTGAGTATATATCATTACATTTTCTGATTCTTCCATTTTTTTATTTTAATCCCTGGTTGTCTACCAAATTTATATAGTCAAGCTTGAGCAGATAGCTTATTTGTCTCCTTTTGCTGCTGTCCATGTTGGCCTGAGAAAATGAGCCCATGTAGTTATCTACTTTTTTTTTACAAGAAATTAATCAAGTAATTTATAATGAATATGAAACTGTGCTTTCTGTTGACTTTAATAAACTGGATCGAAGGAAATCATTAATGTGAAGAACATGCAATCTGTGCATTCTCTTTTGTATCATAAGGTGGTGTTAAAATTGCTAATTAACCCAAAATGTAGTCTCTCAGTGTAAAACAACAGGTTTCTTTAGGTCTTGGATTATTGGTAATATGTCAGGATGGTTTACTCATTTTACATTTTGTTCTTTTGTTGCGTAAAAAGGAAGAAACCATATCACTTTTGATTGAAGCCCTCCAAGGTAATAATATTGTTTCAAAACATTTATTTCCACCAGGAGGAGCACATTTGAATTCAAAGGTGGACATGGCAAGCCTGCATAACTTGGGAATTGGCAACCATCACTTATAAGCTTTTGTTCCGTTCTTTTTTACTCTGTTTGGGTTTTCCTCCCAAGTTTAAATCAGAGGGAGATTTTCTACTCAATTTCAGGCACACAATAAGCCTGGGGACATCAAAGCTTACAGAAGGAAAAATTATTGCTGCAGTATACATTTATATCTTTCGTGTAACTTATATGACAACAATCTCAAGAAAAGACCTTAATCATTTTGTCCTATGGTTTCTTTCTACAAGAGGTGAATGCTTGAAGATTAGCGGGACATCACCTGTAATACCATAAACTCGAGTTCTATGGATTGAAACAGGACATACGGCTAAGTAAAGCTGCATTCTTTTGACATTTGTTAGATGAAACTTGCATACATCCAAGATGAGATTATTTATTTTGTTCCATATAGCTCTGCCATTTGATTAGTATTCTTGTATGAAATTTTGATTCTTGTGGCTTTCACAGAGTGTAATTGATAAAATAAAGGTAGTTCACACCAAAATTACTAGCTTATTTTACAAATTGCCACACAAATGTCAAAACATACAAAGTGAAACTATTGGCATCAATACAAACAGGATGGTGGTGCACATATTTATCTACTCTCCTCACTTTTCTATTCAGTACCATTTTAAAAATGAAGTTGATACTCTTGCAACCATCATGCCTAGGCATGTATTTTACATGGCATTAGTTCACAACTTTCCTCATTTAGTGTTAGAGTTCATCATGATAGAGTACTTTTTCCATCACATTTTTCTTCTTGCAACCCCAACGGCATTTCTTAGAGCACAAGGAATTGAAGAGGGCTAGCCTTGTTGATTGAAGGGATATAATGCTTGATGTGGAAGGTGATTTCGAGAGAACAATTGCATACCCATCATCCATGTAATCTGTTCCATCTGGAAAGAGCTGCCACACAAGGCTTCCTGCTCCACTACCTCCTTTCTTTGTAGAGTTTAGAATGGTCTTGTACACAGTGTTTATTAGGTTGTCTCTATATGATGAATTGTAGCCAGGAGCTTTTGCAGATACACCAAACTCAGCAAAAACAACAGGCATTCCAAGATACTTTTCAGCATCCTCTATGTGGGCTTCCATCCAAGACTTAATGAACGGGATATGGGAATCAGCAACTGATTGCGAAATCCTTGAACAAGGTAATTAATTCATAGTCAGCAACTCCATTATCATGTCTAAAGTGTTGATTTCAGATTATTAGATAATGGTAAAAACAAAGAAGAAACACGTATGTTACGGTGTAATAAATCAATGTAGTTCATACTGGAGTTTACATGTATGCACTTGCATATGGATACGATAGTAAGATGGATGTTATAAGTTTGCAGAAGCTCTGTTTAGTGATACTAATCATACTTCAGTAAAAGTCACCATTGAATGTACTCACCAAGAGTCTGGATATATGTGAACAGAAG
Organism: Hylodesmum podocarpum; assembly: GCA_026586105.1. Lineage (NCBI taxonomy): Eukaryota > Viridiplantae > Streptophyta > Magnoliopsida > Fabales > Fabaceae > Hylodesmum > Hylodesmum podocarpum. The sequence goes on along the minus strand of JALJEV010000493.1, from coordinate 171,139 downwards.
CGAAGTCAACACCTAGAACCTGGTGGTTCCTGATAAAATCAGTTCCAACTTGTTGAGCATATGAATTTGGGTTGAACTGATATCTCTGAGGTGTTGAGGGGCCATAAAAACCTTCCACTCCAATCTCCACTAGGTGTTTTGGATCAATGCTCTTCACATAGAATGCCATTTCTTTTATCCAATCCTAGAATGTATTCAATTGAGCTCAGAATGTGATATCATTGAAGGAACTGATTAATTGAATGCAGTGATTATATGATATTACAAACTGCCTTATATGGTGTTTCATTTATTTATTTTTTAATTAATAGAAAAGCAATAGTTCTGGAGGGGCAAACCTGTAGCACATCACCTGAGGAGTCTGAGTTACATCGAGGCTCATTCATCAGTTCCCAAGCGAAAATTGTTGGATCTTCCTTGTAAGTGATATTTGTGAATGTATTAACTCTATTGAGCACCGTCTACAGAAATAAAAATAGTACCAGAATCCAATTAGGTAGTTGAGCATTGTAGCACATGAAAAACAGCTTTAATTCCAGTGTCCAAATCCCAAACTAAAGCTGGATTTTATCTGTTGGGTTGTACTTGCCTTAACATGAGCCTTGTAGTAGCTTCTGAGAGTTGGATGTGAAAAGAATTCATCTTCGGATGTCAAGTTAAGGCCAGCTTCATTGCCCCACTTCACATATTGTGGTTTGCCACCATAAGCCTCCCAGTTGTTGACCAGTGATAATATGAGCCTGATTTTGTATTTCTTTGCTTCACTCACCACAAAATCCAATGCCTATTATGATTCCAACAATAAAATGGACTTACATCATGATTGCTATTTAGATGCACACATAACTAGAAATTTTCCAGTATCATCATTTAAAAATACGATAACCACAATCCAACGGTTACCATGAGATTATACTAGAGAAGTCAGAAGCCAAAATCAATATTTTAAAAACCGTCAGCGAGTGCAATTTTGAGTTTTTGACCACAACATCAAGGTTTTTGGAATCTCTGCGACCATAATTTCTTATAATACTAAGGAATAGGATAAAACCGAAAAATAAAACTTGGGTCAAAATCATAGGGCTGTTTTTAAACTTTGGATGTTGTACACTGTTAACCAAGTGGTACGTTAAAAACACTGAATATAACAAGCAGATAACTAAGAAGCACTGACCTTGAATACGTCTTCATCATAAACTGATGGAGATTTCTGAAGTGCACGCCATTGGCCATCATTGAAGGCCCAAGTCCTACAAACAGACATTCCAACAGAGGATGCATGTTTAAACACCTCAGTGACCTTTCCTCTTGTGGATTCATCCGCAGCAAACACCATCAACCAGTACGTGTTGAATCCATTAACATAAAAAGGTTGGTCATTTACCACAAATTGGTTCCCTTTCGTTTGCACCATTTGCCATTCACTTTCTTCCATGTCCCCCATTTCACTTCTTTAACACAAAAAAACATAACTAAGTTAAGATGCACAAAAGTGTGGATTTTAGAACATGAAGAATTAACAAGATGGGTGTGAGGGGTTTGATTTTCTATTACATACCCATGCTTTAAGATAGAATCTGCTTTATCACTGCTTTCCCAATCTTCAAATTCACTGACATCAAATGCAGTTGAGATTAAACCTTTACTAAGTGTCAGAAAAAGGACCAAGGAAATAGTACGTAATCCAAATCTTGTATGTGTTTCCATAGAGTTTGGTTACCTAGACACGATGTTTACGGTGTTTTGGACCACATTATATATGTGTTCAACTTAAATTTTCGAACATAGAAGTGGATCAAAGACAGAAGAGTGGTGTGTAAGTTGAGGCCATGTCAGTGATGTAACTACTCTAGCTTTAAAGCGAAGAAAACAGCTTCTATTCTATTCTCTTTCATTGCTTGGCAATGTATAGGCAAATCGGGTAGGAGTAAAGTAGCAAAAATGTGTGTCCTAACTCCCAAGGTACGCTCATGTCAAGTGGGTTCCACAAACCAGAAAATGTGATACAGGGAGGTTTTGTTAGATTTGAAGAAACTAGAAGTTATAGGAACCTTATAATTTTAACATCACTGCACATCTAAGCAAACTCTTAGAAATTTGGGTTTAGGACATAACTATACACAAACTAGCTTGTATGACTAGGATTGCCCAAGCTTTATAGCGCCATTTAGCCTTATCTCTAGTTGATATAGGATCTCAATCCTCTCAGAGTCGATTTCCTGAAGAGGGCACATAATGATATTTCATTTATCCCCTTTGAAGGAAACTTTCCCATACAAACATGGCATAAATATAACATCGCTGAGTCATCCCCTTTTCTAAAATGAAGTCTTCATAGTCATTTTTATGTCAGAAAGATAGTTATATATGGTGAACGACTTGATGAAAAAAAAAATTCCAAAGGAGAAATTAAACAAAAGGTCATAGATACCTGTTTGTGTGTGGTGTATCCATATAGCTTTCTCTTCTTTGTTATAACCTTCTTGAGAGGAGTTTGATCCCTTGTTCGGGGAAACTAGAAAAGATATCTGACTCTGGATCGGTTGTAATTGGCACTCTTTGCGTGTCATGTTTTGTGAGAATGCTAAGATATATTAATGCCTTCCTCCAAAGTCAATCATCATCCTTTTTTGGAACTATTGGCGGTGCTAAAGCTAGCTACTTGTCCTTGTTCCCAAGTTATGAACAGACATTTATGTTTGCTTGTGCAACAAGATCTGTTATGACATGACTCGTGTTCTAACCATTCATGTCAAGTCCTAGATTTTTGTTACATGATATATTCTTACAGAATTTTGAATCTTTGATTTACAAGATGAGAATCTGTCTCAGATTGAGAAAATCCATGATATAAGCCACACATTTTGGTTAGGAATAAGATCTATGTAGCCTTGATATATCAAAATTCTACATTTCCTTTTATAAATAAAGGTCAAGTTAATTTGATCCAAGGTTTAGTAAGTTATTAATTATTTATTATTACTATAGGTGAATATCATCATTTTGTTTCAATGAACCCCCTTTTTCCGAGGTGCTTATCAAACATGAAGAATCAACATTAATACCAAATTGCATATATTTCAGAGTGACATTTTACTTGCTGTTTGTTCATTGGTGGATAAGGGAGTTATCAACTTTAAAGGAGAATATGAATAAAAAGAAGTTACAATGTTAATTTCATGATATTATTAACATGACTTTAAAATATTTAAATACTATCAATGAACAGTAAAGGTGACACGAGTCCATCCTTTGCCTTCGTTTCCAAGCTAAACCTTATACGATGATTGCAACGAGGCAAGAATTGTTTTAAGAGTGAAACTGTATTTTAAGTGCGTTAAATTTCAATGCGTTGTCACTGTAAATTTTCTTAAAATGTGAACCGATCACATAATCATAGTAATTAGAACTTTGACAGTAACTAATGTAAAAAAGTGAATCTTACTACATGATCTTAGGAGATGTCCATAAAATTAGTTTGAAGAATATTAAGGTTTTCTATTTTTTAAAAATTCTGGAAAAGTGAATGAATACTCTTCTGATTTTCCTGGGTATTGTGGAAAAGTGTACTTGTGGTTTTGTAATAATTTGAGAAAGATTTTGGGTATGAAAAAATATGTTGATCTATCAACATATTCTAAGATAGTTGAAAAATAATTTTTTTTTCTGTCCAACATACAGTTAAAGACAAAAAAATTATTGGGAGGATGAATCATTTAATCTCTTAGATGAATATCCATATTTCAGAGGTATTAGCTTTTAACTTTTGGTAAAGAAATGCTCGATTCAATAAAAAAACATTCTGACATAAATATTTCTTCAATTTAATGTAAAATAATTATACAAAAATTGCTTTTGGTAATATTGCTATGGCATGTATATTAGGCAGTTGAATACAAAAGAAAAGAAAATGAACATTGGAATGTGTTTTTGTTTCATTAGGTATGGGCAGGTCCTCTCTCAGGATACAGGGTGGTTGTTGTCTTGCTCAATAAAAGCCGTCTCCGCAAGGCCATTAGACTAGCATCATATTTATTTTTTTTAAAATATTTGATAGACAATTATAATATACAAAGAGAAATACGTATACGTAGAGTATATGATTGGATTGAAAATCATGTAAGACAATATGAAATGTAGATTATTCTGTGACGGTACCAACAAATGAAACCAGCGACAAAACTTAAGTTCGGGTAATAGAAAGATCTCGACCCATTTTGAAATCGCAAATCAAAGAGAAAATTCCAACTTCTAAATTTTATGGGAATTCTGATGAAAGTTAAACTTTATTATTTTTGGGGTATTATAATAGGATCACTTCTTTGAAATTATAGTGGTATTGTAGATAGCAATATTAATAGAGAATGGTGTGCGATTATGGGAAGCTGTATGAAAAGTTATATAAAATTACTTTTGGCAACTCATGACTCTACATTAGAATCTTTCATAGTGTTTATGTGAGTCTTCAACGACAAACACATAAATTTACTTAATAATTGAACTATTATGATTAAGGAGATCAAAAGGATAGTTGGTTGAAAAGGGAGAGAATATATGACGTGATATGTTGAGCCACCAAAATATCAGAATCATAGCTCAAGCTTCAGATTTTGACAGATCATAAATAGATTGTAATTAAATTTAAACTTCATTACTTATCCCGTATGAATATATATATATATATATATATATATATATATATATATATTCCATCGTCTGAAATGACACAATGAAGTAACATGTGATCATAGCATCGAACGGTTTCTTGTCCATATTTTCCACCAACCTTGTTAATTTTCCTGTAATTTTCTTGCCGTAACTTGGATTGAGTGCGACTAGGAATTGATAGGATTAGTGAATAGTACTTGATGATGGAGAAGGCAATATATAATGCAGAGAAGGCACTATTTCATGGCGAGTTTTAATTTTTATTGGCACAATCAGTAAACTGTAATGATGTGATGAATCTATATCTTTTATCCGAAATTGGTTGACAACATCACAAGTGCACTAGGGAACTAGCCTTTTAGCTGTGAACTAGAAACTGAACCCAATAATTAGAGGCAAATATGGGGTTGAATGGAACTAACTTTATATGGCATATCACAAGAGACATGGCATGGGATTCACATGTAATCTACGCTAGCAGGAAATGCACGATAACCATAATTGGTCCATCTACCGGAAGAGCCTGGAGGCTGATCTCTTGAAGACTTTTCCTTCAAGCTTTAGTCGTCTATATGCTTCTCTCAGATGACAAGGCCTGATTGGTCCAGATTCCTTCCTCTCTTTCATAACTATTCTAGCTGCAAAACATAGTACAACTGATTAGGGGAAACACTTTGAATTCTGCATATTGGCTATCCTTAAACTAAAACAGTGCAACATTTTGATCTTCATGCCAGTTAACAAAAAATTACTACGATATTTGTTTTCATTTTGTAATTTTAGAAGGAAGCATCTCATGCTTGTAAAGAAAAGTATCCATACCTGTCTCAACAACTTCACCAACAAACATTTTTGCAATTCCTGATACTACAATTGTCATTGGCACAGAAATTTTCTGGGTTCCAGTGATGGTAGCTAATAACTGCATTCATGCCATCAAAAGTGCTGAGGGTTAAACTTATTGAGCAATCTTATTTAACCATCATATAAATTCCTAATGCAAATTCAGATGCAAAAATGATAACCTGCAAACTATTGTAAAAGTAAGTGAATAAAAAAAAAAATTATTTTTTGGATAATAACCAAGAAGAAAATGCAAAGAAGCTTAGCTCAAGCTGCTAAGCATTGAACAAAGTCCACTTGTAAATAATTAGACAATTTAAACTTTTCAGACTTGAGTTGAGTCTATGGTTGTTTAAAGCTTCCTTTCTCTTCAATTTTCAAAGTGGTTTAAACACATTGCCAGTGTTTGTCCATATTAACAGTGGATATATTAATGTAGCACATATTAATGAAATACATCACATTAACACCCCTTATAAACTATCCTGACACACCCTGTTATGCGGGGAAACACATCACGCGGTGCATCCCTGTAAAGGAGGTTACTGTAAGTGTGAACAAAGCATATGGATCGTGTACAACTTCCAGAAACCTTAAGAGGTATTAGTGTAGTTTACTCTTATTTCAATTTCCTACGAAAGCAAGTTAGTGGTAAATATTGGTATAAAATTCTTTTATCCAACGCAAGAGCTATCTAACATGTGAATATTTGACCTAAAATCTGGTTAGCTCGTATTTCAACACGATTCTAGATGATACATCCATCATGAATCCAAACACACGTATCATCAGAAACTCACCAATCCAAACAAAATAATAGTTGTTCATTATTTCAATTTACTACAGAAAAAAACCAATAAAACCCAATTGAACCTAATTAAGAAGAAGAAGAATAAATACCCTTTTCATGTTAGCTTTCTGAAAGCCAGCCCTGCGGAAGGATTCGTATCTACTCATCTGCTCTTCGGTGAATTGCGACAAAATGGACCTGAAGAAGGAGCAGGAGACCAATTGATTAATAACAATTACTGAATATTAAGGTGAAAAAAGTGATTTTTATTGAAGCAGGAAAACTATTACTGACTGCATCTTGGCCATTTTGTGAGGGTCACCGGCAGAAGGCAATTTGGCAAGCTCAACGTCCATGTTGTCTTCCTCCTCTTCCTCTTCGTCCTCTTTGTCTTTGTCTTTGTCTTTGTCTTTGTCTTTGTCTTTCTCTTTCTCTCTTTCTTTGTCTTTGTCTTTGTCTTTGTCTTTGTTCTTGACCTTGTGAGATTGAGCAAGTTGCGGAACTGGTACCACAGTAGAAGAAGTAGTAGGGTTTTGCGTCTCTGGCTCAGCCTCAGCCTCAGCCTCTATCTCCACAGGGGATTCTGGCGGTGATTCCTCAAACGCTGCTTCAAATGGATCCTTTGATTGCTTCATTCTCAGCACTGCCACCCAAATTATCACAATTACACAAAAGTTTATTACCCAAATTATCAAAAATCCTAAGATAACTCACATGTTGTTTTTCAACTAAGATGGACTCAACGGGTGTTGCGCCGGCGCGGTGGCTTGAGGGTTCCGATGACAGTCTAACAGAGAGTACCTCGGCCGCGTTAGAGAGGGTTGTATTTGTGTGAGTGTCAGTCAGAGATTAGAGTCGCTTTAACAACTTTTACTCTCCCAATCTCTATTCTCTATTCTCTAATCTCTATTCTCTAATCTTATAGATTCTCCTTCAAATTTGTAAACAATTATGCACTAATATAATTTAATAAATAATATTTTGTCAATCAAATATTATATTTATATTAGTTAATATTAATTTTAAAAAATATATGTAAAATATATTTTGATTATAATTATAAGAGTAAATAACTCAATCTTGTTTTCGAATTCATCTTGCGTGTAAACACGTAAACATAAACATAGATTATACTCAATATATAAATTCAGTATACAGAGTTAGTCATGAGTTCCTAGATCCGAATTTACAGCATGAACGGTGAAAGTGTATGTCTTTGTAAATAATTGTGGTAGCTGTATATTTTGGTAATTAAAGTTTTTCTTATGGAAAAATAAATTAAAAAATTCAATTCTTTATATTTAATTAAGGGGACAAGTCATTATTTAATTATATGATTTAGTTATGCTAAGACTAATATTTGTATCGAATTACTTGGACAACCCAGTCTTATCTTCAATGTGTCCAATCTTGATTCAGTTTGAGTTTAATTCAGTTTTAAAATATTGACACTACCAAAATTTTGGATTATGTAGGGACGTGTATAAATTCTCCCACTAGCACTTTACCAAAATCTAATATATTTAGATAAATTGCATTAGTTCAGTGACATACCTTATCCAACAAGTAATTCAAACTAGGTTTATTCTTAGAATTTAAAGATAACAGTTCGAATTGGTCTAATACCCAACAATATTTTCTCTTTTATTTATTTTCAATTATTTTTTATTCTATATGATGTGTGGTAATGAGAATATGGATTAGTTTATTAAATATTGAAAAATTGATCGATTTTGTAAAATAATTAGTGATTATTTGCTAGAGATTTGAAAGAAATAAAAAAAAAAAAAAAGAAGCTAATTTACATGCACTATAAAAATTACCTTTTCTATGTAAAAGAAACAGTTGATTTTATAAATGATTTGAAATAGCTCCTAATATTAATGAAATTTCTTTTTACGTTATGACTAGTTAAAAAAAATTGAAAGAAATGCATGGAAACTGAATGATGCTGTATCTTTTGACAAGCTTTTCTCTTGTCTAGCTAACAAGAATGAAAGAATGATAAGCAATGCATATAGTATGTTTCCTCAAATTCACTTCATGCCAGCTTCAAGGTCTGAACCATTCTCCCATATGCATGGGAGGATGTTGATCAGATTCTTCTGCTTGCACACAGTACCTGATTCCTCCCATCCCTTAGAACACCATCGTAAACAATTCCAAAGTCACCTTCGCCTAATATTCTTCAAGATACAGAGTTAATTATTTGTTGCTTTCTCTAAATCTTTCAAATTAAAAATCTTAGCACACCCCTTGTATATACATGTTATTATTCCATATTTGAACAACTGTGGTCTAGAACCTGGCCTGACCCCATGAGTAAACGACCTTGCACAGCCCCTGCTAAGAGGAAATTTGGTTACGGTGAATTTCACATATACAACCAAAGATGAAAAAGGAAAAGAAAAAAAAATGATAAATGGCTAAGTTTTGAAGACGCAAAAATTAAAATTGATCTGTCACTCATCAGTTCTTGGCTGCAAAACTGATCTGTCATCAATTAAATGCACACCATTTCAAGAACACACCGTCATTATAATTAACTAAGATTAGATAGGATAAGATGTACCTTACACTACCAACGTCAACATCATCTTCCTTTTAACAGACCATAGATACTTTATGGACGATATCTATAGATGAACATTCACATCACGTAACGGAATCAAATTCCTAATGCATTAATAACTACTTGTAGCACAAGATATCATACTTACCCAAATTAGTAACCAAACCCAACCAACCTCAAACAGAAATCAATACATAAAGTTGGTTTCATCACTTCACTTTCTTCACATCACTTCCTATGACATATCAAAACCCTTCTCTCATTTATTTGAGAAATTATCAAATTTATAACCATGTGCATTATAATTTTTTATTTAACCTTAAGAGACTTGCTAGTTGTTGATTGAGCAAATATGGTAAGTGGATCATTGTAAACTCAAAAAAAAAAAAAAAGAACACTCTATTTAACTCTTCTTTTTTTAAAAAAAATTACAAGGTAGTTACGTAAAACACACCCACCATGCATGTATTGAAATTAATCTAACCATTCTTAGTTACATCAAAACAAATTTCATATTTTATAATCTAAGAACCAAAAAACATGCATGTCATTACTTTGTTCCTTGCCTTGTTCTTGTTCAAGGCTCAACTCATTGGAGGCGCAGATTACAACCCTGCTGAAAAGATCTTCCTCAACTGCGGCGGCTCGCCGGAGAGTTTCGATGCCGAAGGTCGAAAATGGACCCCCGACGTCGGTTACAACTTCTCCGGCAGCAAGTCCATCACCTTGTCTGCTGACTCCGGCGTCTCCGAAGTCCCCTACATGAACGCCCGCGTGTTCAACTCCTCCTTCACCTACACTTTTACGGTGGCTCCTGGCCGGAAGTTTCTCCGCCTTCACTTCTACACCTCCGCGTACGGCGGCCGGAGCGCCTCTAAGGTACGGTTCGCCGTTCGGGCCTGTTCCTACACCCTCTTCACCAACTTCAGCATTGGTGCAGTGAAGCACGAAGTGATAGTTAAAGAATACTCGGTGTTCGTGGAAAACGAAACGCTGAACGTCACTTTCATTCCTTACATTGAGGCCTATGCTTTCATCAACGGAATCGAGATCGTTTCCATGCCTGATATCTTATACACTTCCACCTCTCCCATTCACATGTTAGGTATCACTTACAACTTATTATTTCTCTTTGTTTTAAAGTATAATATATAATATATTCTTTGACATGATCCGTTATTATAAAAAAACTAGTTTAAAAAAGTTCCTAAGAAGGTGACTTTTGATGCAAGATATATAGTTTAAAACAAAACAAAAACATTACTTTATGTTCATAGTTGAATAGTTTCCAAATGAATATGATTTAGGACTGATTAATTACATACACCTAATTTATTTGAATAGACAATGTTGTACCCTTCATGATGGACAACACGACCGCGCTTGAGAGTTTTTACCGTTTGAATGTTGGTGGGAACTACATTTCTCCTTCCCGTGACACAGGTTTGTTGAGGGCATGGACTAGTGACACACTCTTTCTCTATGGTGCTGCAATTGGAGTCACTGAACTTGCTGAGGTTACCATCAAGTACCCTCCAAAGACACCCTCTTACGTTGCTCCTCTTGATGTTTACTCCACCGCAAGAACCATGGGTCCAAGTGCTAGTGTCAACGTTAACTACAACTTGTCTTGGATTTTTAACATTGACGCTGGCTTTTGTTATCTGATCAGGCTTCATTTCTGTGAAGGGTCAAAGAGCATCGCCAAGGTGAATCAGAGGGTGTTTGACATATTCCTCAACAATGAAACTGCAACCGAGGGTGTTGATGTTATTGCATGGGGAAGAGAGTTTGGACTCGAGAATTCAAATGGGGTTGCTCTGCATAAGGATTACGTTGTGTTTATTCCATCACGAGGACAAGGGGAAAAATCGCATTATGATCTTTGGCTTTCGCTTCACCCCAATAACGCATCTTCCAAGTCTCAGTATTGTGATGCTATTTTAAATGGTGTGGAGGTGTTTAAGATTAATGATACCGGAGGTAGTTTAGCAGGGTCTAATCCTGTTCGTGTTTCTGAGCAGGAGCATGATGATGTACATGAACCTACGTTGGTTAAACCCTCTAGTCATCATGGAAAATCATCAAAGAAAGGAATGAAAATAATAGTTGCAGTTTGTGTGTCAGGAGGATTTGTTTTGTTTGTTGTGATTGGAGTACTGCTGTTTGGTTTTGATGCTTTCAGACGTGGACATGATGATTCTAGAGTCAAATCTGTGCCTTCTGGTTGGATTCCACTTTCCTTGTATAGATTTTCAAACACCAATGCTGCATCATCTCTGAAAGGAAGTTTTTTTGGTAGAGATCGCAGGTATTCTCTGCAGCAGACAACCATGCTTGAGCCTGGTAGAATCACTATGACTGACAAAGTTCTTTGTCGACGCTTCTCCTTTGATGAAATCAAGTTGGCCACAAAAAACTTTGATGAGGTGTTGCTACTTGGCGTGGGAGGATTTGGGAAGGTTTACAAAGGAGAAATTGATGGAGGGAAAACCAAAGTGGCGATCAAGCGTGGGAACCCGCTTTCTCAGCAAGGGGTGCATGAGTTCCAAACTGAGATTGAAATGCTCTCTAAACTTCGCCACCGGCACTTGGTTTCTCTTATTGGATACTGTGAGGAGAACACTGAAATGATCCTTGTTTATGACTACATGGCTCATGGAACACTAAGGGAGCATTTGTACAAGACAGAGAAGCCTCCTTTGGAATGGAAGAAGAGGCTTCAGTTGTGCATTGGTGCTGCTAAAGGGTTGCACTACCTCCACACTGGTGCAAAGCACACCATCATCCACCGTGATGTGAAGACAACAAACATCTTGGTTGATAAGAAGTGGGTGGCAAAGGTGTCTGATTTTGGGCTGTCAAAGATGAGTCCAACGTTGGATCACACTCACGTGACCACTGTGGTGAAGGGTAGTTTTGGGTACTTGGATCCGGAATACTTCAGGAGGCAGCAACTCACGCAGAAATCTGATGTTTACTCTTTTGGTGTGGTTTTGTTTGAGGTGTTGTGTGCAAGGCCAGCTTTGAACCTGGCCCTTGATGAGGAGCAAGTGAGCTTAGCTGAATGGGCACCACATTGCTACAAAGAGGGCATGCTTCATGAAATTGTGGATCCTCATTTGAAGGGAGAGATAGTGCCAGAATGCTTCAACAAGTTTGCTGAGATTGCCATGAAGTGTTTGGAGGATCAGGGTATTGATAGGCCTTCCATGGGTGATGTCTTGAGGGACCTTGAACTTGCCTTGAAGATTCAAGAAAGGGTATTATTGTCAGCCATTAAGGGTGTGGAGGATCAGAGCAATATTGATAGCATGGGCAATATTGCTGGGGTGCACAGTGGTGAAGACGAGGAGTTGCAAACTGATTCTAAGAAGGATCTTGATGGTGCATTGCCAGGTTTTGATGGCAATGTTACAGAGGCCGGGAGAAGTGACTTGAGTATTAGCGTTGGGGGTAGGAGCATGGCAAGTGATGGCATTGTCTCTAATGGACGAACACCTAGAATTAGTACTGTGTTTTCCCAGATCATGAATCAAAAAGGGCGTTGAGAAGGTCTCAACTTGTTTTGTAATAATCCAAAAGTTAATTTGAGATCAAAGTGTATTTGACTCCAATGGCAATCTGCTTTCAGTTGTGCATAACTAATTGAGATCAAAGTTAATTTGAATTTTGGCCTTATGGTTAATTTTTCTGATGTTATCCTTTCCTATTATTTTATCTTATCCAAGCTGTAATAATTTGGTCAGTACGTTATATGAAGGTTATTGAATAGCAACGGCCACCACTGATAAACCCATATTTTGCTAATCAACAAATAGTAGTACATGGAAATCAATAAGATTTGGAGGATAGTGTAGAAGGAAAATTTAGTAGGAGAGAAATAGGTTGGGTAGATGTAGAGCTGTTTTCAAATTCCATATAAGGTTAATGTCATATAATGGAGGAAACCTGAGTTGTTCTGTGTTGTGTTCATATTACAATCAGAATTAAGAAAAAGGATAAGTGAAGGAGGATTGTGAAATGTGGAAGGGAGTTCATTTGAGACATATGAATGTGACACTACTGCCAAAATTAGCAAGAGGAAACTACAGATTGGTTGTCAGAATCAAATTCACCCATTCTCAAGCCCCAAACTAATATTCTGTAAACAAGCACACAATTCTTTCATATTTCAAAGATACCACAGTGACATTATGTTGACAGTTTGAACACAAGACATTCATTTGAAAAGTCATATTTACATAAAAAAAAAATAAATACAATGACAATGTCAGGGAAAACATGCAGAATACACACTGCCACCGGTTGTGAAGAGAGAAGAGAAGACAACAACTTATGAATAGATACAAAACAACAATCGTTATTGACTAAGATTGATTAAGCCCTACATCAGCAATTGCGGCAATCTTCTTCTCAAGCTCGGGCTTGTTGGCTCCTACAAGTTTGTCAATCTCTTTTCCATCTTTAAGAAAGAAGAAAGTTGGTGTGGCTTTGATGTCCCAGGAAGTGCTAAAGTCCTGCAACATACAAAACCATGTTCATTAATGTCATACTAGAACAGAGATTTAGTCCCCATAACATCCACCAGGGAGAAACTACTTGATCATCCAAGAAGCTTTCAACTTTGATCATAGATTTCCAAATAAAGATTTCTCTGTTTCCTAGTGCATGTCAAAGTAATATATTGACCACAACAGGAACTTGTAAATGTTTATGTTCATAATTAAGAGGAACACTGGTTAATATTTTTTGGCTTAAGATTTAAGTAAAACAATAATAATATCAGTGGTTTCTCTACTTACAACTAGTTCATCCACATCGACCACTAAGAACATGAAAGATGGGTTTTCCTCGGACAACTTGCAATAATATGGTGCAATCATCTTACAAGGACCACACCATGTTGCACTGAAATTTGCAATAACCTGTTAAACATAAAGCTCTTGAATTAACAATTGCTCCTAAAGGATATAAAGCATAATCATGAAAGGAGAGTGGGCATGCAACAAAAGATATACTTAAAAATCTTCAAGCAAACAGACAACACATGTTTAACAGGCATGATGATGAAGGCAGAATCTATGGGTTTGTACATAAATAATTCACCCATTTCCTCAGAAAATATCTTTCACAAATTGTCAAATTCTACACCACTACTGAATTAGTCATATATCATAATCAAGTTCACAGATTCATCTAAAATTTCCCTTCACAAAGTTTAAGTGTAAACAATAGGACCAACTCATGCCAATTTTTGAGAATATAAGGTTATATCCTTTATCAAAGTTTAATAACAAATTACAGGCTCTACCAAAGCCAATTTTGAGAATACCATGTTATATCATGTGCGTTCTATTAGACCAGGCTAGCAGATAGACATTGGATTTTGTTTAGTCAGAACAAAGGCCCAAAATCTTTGAAATAGAAGAGAATCAACATTGAACAGGACGGAGTTAGCTACAAAGGAGCTAACATGTAGGAGCTTAGTGGGGTTTGTTACACAAGAGACTATGTGAAGGAGAGGGTGCACATTCTGTTAGTTAGCTTTTAGGAGAAAGAGATTAAGCTCTCTCTAGAGGACTTGATCTTGCGCAGCGTTGACTGGTGTGGCTGGTTGTCTACTTCCTTCAGCTACTGTGATCTGTCATGTTTCCTTCGTACTTTTAATAATAGTCAGTAGTTATTTCTTCCAAATTATTTTCTTGAGTCTATCCATTCCTATTAACATGGAATGTCCATTCAAATATTTTGTCAAATTGAATTACAAGAAATCAGTAATAGCCCCCGATTCCAAATCAGAGCATCAATATTGTGTCAGCATAATTGATGCAGTAAAATATTTTACTATATATTTAGTGTAATCAACATTATTATTTGTAATTAATTGTTTCTCCTATTTTCGACATTTATTTGTTGACTTTCCCTATTTCTTGTATTTATAGGTGTTGCCTCTTGTATTTAATAAGCACTCAAAATATTATTCAGTCTCTAAACTCTCACTCCCTCCTTCTCCAACTGAACCCCTTTAATTTCAACATATTGTTAACCATCAACCAAGCATGATAATAAACTAAAGACATTGAAAAAAAAACAAGGTGGGAACTACAGTTCATCTATTGGAATGAATAAGGACATATTTTTCTTAAGTTAGATGCAAGAAGTTCACAATAACATAAGTGAGGCCTTGCAATGAAGAACTGGAAACACAGATTTACTAACACATGCAGGCTAAAATGTGGTATATTATTAAGGGTTCGGTGAAACAATACAAACAAAAATGGTAACTGGCCTTCAGATAACATTTAATATTATTGTGCTACAAATAAAATAAGTAAAACTTACAATTTTATTCGCCTTCCTTGCTTGTTCCAAACTTTGGTCCCAAGACTCTTTAGTAGTAATTAGTTGCACATTCCCAGAAGCAAACTGTACATTATGATCAGAGTCGTCATCCCTAGAATGACCCTGAAACTGTTAGAAACATGAAACTTCAATCAACTGAATTATTTATGAAAGATGCAAACTGATATGTTACAAAATTGATTTAGAACATTGAGACTTGAGGTGCCTCGAGGCTTGCAGAACTATCTAACAGGAGTAAGGAAGATGCCAAGCTGACATAGTTTCAGGAAGTAGCAAATTCGTTCTGACCTCTAGTTCTTAAATTGTTTGTATCTTTAATTATAACATCATCTGCTAGGCGTAACTATTATCAATACTCACAACTAGATCAGTTGTTCATGCCTATAGCATAATTTGAAATATAGATCACTGGAATGATATTTAGATATCTTGATACAATTGAGCATGCTTACAATAATTACTCATTTCTAGTTTTCGCATATTTTTAAATAAGTTTTACATCTTTCCATTACTATTGTTTTCATATTCCTTACTGATCTATCTATCTGCTAAAGATTATTTGCAATTCAGTCCAGGAAGGTGAACTGAAAATGTAAGGTCTAGATTCGTTTTGCCAAAGAGAAAATCCATAGAAAAAGACCATCAGTTCAAGTTGCAACAGCAAGGCTTCCTTACACTATTAACCTCATAAACTATACAACAGGGGTGAAAAACAATGTTGTAAACGCACTCAAAATTATGACCTGCACTGGAAAACCTTAGGCTTTCAAGTTCTGATGAAAATAACTAAAGATTCCTATTAAAGTATCCAAATATTCGTAGTTTCATACCTTATTCAAACAATTCCCCATGTAGTTGTTCCAAAGCCACGAAATGGTAAAACTTCAATAAACTGAACCCTGCGAGCAGAATTTCAACACAACAAATGCCTCAAAATCCATAAAACTCAGAGAAATGACAACAAGCAACATGCAAGTGAGAGACTAAACAAGGGAAGAAACACCTTCTATCCTTTGGCAATAATGAGAGTGAAACTAAAAGGAGTTTTTTTTTTCTTTTGTAGAACAACAGTTAAAATCTAAACACCTTATTCAAACTACTCAAGACTCACCGTGAAAACAAAAGGAGTGAAGGTAGACAATGTGAGAATTACATTACAATGCTTATTTAGACATGATTTTCCGACTTAAATTCTCAAAACTGTTACAGAAGTGTTCCCAAAATGCAAAATAAGAAAATTAAATAGCTAGGAGGATGACAACACAAGTAGGGTCCCATTATTGGTTCAGAAAATTGATGGGCCTCTAATAGCATAGTTTCTAGAACTGGAATTTAAAGTTGCCAACTTTATATCAATTTACGAGCAAGAACAAGAAACCCATGAAAAATTAAGCAAAATTAAGCAAAATTAAAGGGATAATTTATAAAAGTAGATTGGGATTGTAATAATTAAAAGAAAGAAACCCAAAACTTAAATTTGGGAGAAAAATAAAACCCACCGTTGGAAAACCCTAATTTGCAGAATTGAGCTAAAAGGAGCGGTGGCTTGCTTGAATCCGTGAATTGAGACAGTGAGAAGAAGATAAATAGCGTTTCATTGCTTGGCAGATAATTTATACATACATGTCTTTTTCGTTTCAAACACAGAAAAGTTTCAGATTCAAAAACTATTAGTTTATTATATTTTCAGACATGTTTATTTATTTATAGTAATTAATTAAATCGTAAGCAATTAACACAACAAACAAACAATGACATTTGACTATTACAAAATTGCATTTTGCTGGTGTTAAATGCTAATTAATTAAAATAAATTACTTTAAGAGAATAAAGAATGAATGGCAACGTATGAAAATGAATGTGAATGAATGAATTTGAATTTGAATGTGAATGTGAATGTGAATGTGGTGATCAAACTTTGACCCTTGACCTTTGAAGACGACCAACTACCAAGTCTTCCATCCAGGCTATCCATAATAATGAGTCTTGCCATTTTCATTTTTTTAAAATTCATTATTAGGTAACATTTTATTTTAAATTTAATTGCTATGAATTGTTGTATATATAATAATGTGTTTATAATTTTTAAAAATAATTAGAAAAGGTTTAACTTATTTTAAAAATATATTATTTTATGTGTAATTAATTGTATTAAAAATATTAATAAAATTAATATATATGTGTCTGAAATATCTTAGAAAAAATAGTGTGTTATAAAAAATAAGGTTAATTCAGAATTACTTTTTTATGACAACAAACGAGGTGTCGAGAAAGAGGGATAATTTTACACCGACATGTTCCATCTTCGGCAAGGACATCTTTTCATGCCAACAACATTGGCAATTGCAAAGACTCTGTTTTTTCTATGTTAGAGTGTCTGTTGTCACTAAAAGAAAAAGGGTACTCTTTATGCTAAATATGTTAACAGTCGGTGGAAAAAGTAACCTTTATGGTCACCGTGACATAAATGTTTTGCTGTGTTAACGCCTGATGGTGCTGGAAAAAAAGTAATTTTTATGTTAGCAAATACATGTTTTTCCCTATTTGAAAAATGAGACATAAATCCATCTTTCTTTTATTATTAACAAAGCAGAGATGAAGGAGAGGGGTACATTTCTTCTGCCATCTTTACCATGTATCTGTTAAAAGGGAAAATTCTATACAAAACAATATTTTTATACATATCAAACATGCAACTTCTATGAAATTAAATTCATTTTCACAATAATGACTAGTAAGGTCCAAGTTAAATCCATACATTTTATCTTTATAATGCATCTCCATTTTCCCACCTTTGAGAAACGATAATTAATTAAGAAGTAAATAATAACAGATTACATATGTTGCAAGGAGAAGCTAATTGTGAATGCTATAAGAGTCCAAAAGGTTCGGGCAGTGACTCAAATCCATTATCAAAGATGGGTCCTTGATCACATTTATCATCAACACTGTGCAGCCAGTTTGTGTTGTTTAAATCTTCTTTAAGCAAGAGTGAATCATAGTGATAACTCTCATACACATCAACTTCTTTCAATTTAGTCAAGTATTGCTTTTGCCTTTCATCTCTCTCTCTTATTCCATTCATTCTATTAGTGCTGTTTCCATTATTTCTGCTTTTCAGGCTGCCATTGATGTTCATTGGCAATGGAACACTCAAACCTCGAGTGTGTTGTTGTGTCTTGGGATTTGAAGTTCTAATACTCTGAGGATACAGTGTGGCGCTTGAAAGTGAACGAAGACTTCCTGAGTTGTTCCTCACATCCTAAATAAATTTGATAGAATAAACTAGCTTGCATCATTCTGCTCTAAGGCACATAGATGTTTAGATTAAAATAGAAGAAAACTAGTACAATTCATATAGAATCATTAGTAGAATGATTAAACATTGTACAACCTTTAGGCTGTGTTAGCATTAACTTGTATGGCAAAAGAAAGTAAATTGAATCAATTTTTTCTCAAAAATTAAAATTAACTTGCACACTTCAACTTTTATACAGTTTTTGAAGAAATTAAATATCCTAACTTCTATAAAAGTTGATATAGGGCAGTTAAGTTTGTCTTGCAAAAGAAACTTAATTCATTTTATTTTCTTATTTTTGGGATGTGATTTCCACATCTTAGATGTCAGTTTAAGAAGTTAATAGTTATAGATTCTACAATCTAAACATGGTTTTTTTCTTCTAAGGAGTTTCCAAACACACTATAGTCAACGCCGGCACCATAAACTATAATGTCCAGGATTATGAACAAAACTAGGAATTGTGATACAACATGATTAAGGTGTAAATTCTGATTGAAGAAACAAACATACCATGTGTCTGATAGCCATATCCAATGATTTCTTTGAGATTGTCCTCCCAAGTCCATTGTTTTCTGAGGCAGTAGTTGAAGACTTAACAGATTTCTGAGCAACTACATCAGATGCATCAGCAGCATTGGCATGACCACGGTTTTTTGTTGTGTACTCTGAAAACCTTCCCCTGTTGGCAATAGGAGATGGCTGTCTTCTTGACATGCTAACTGTTTCGGAGTTCGGCTTCGAAGGAAGAGTGACAGAAGAACTAGGACGAGACCTTCCTGCAGAGACAGGTCTATCAGCAGGCAATGTTGTTCTGAGGTTTGGTGGTGTTTCAAGGGGAAAATCAGGTGGAACAATTGGCTGGTTTCGCGGTGATGAATTGCGGCCAACACGTGTGGCTGGAGGTGATGGAGATGGCAGTGAATGGCGGCGAGTGGGAGTAGAGGGCCGCGAAAGTGACCGTGAAGTGTGTAAGTTTGTAGGAATGGATGATGATGGCCTTGAAGTGGAGCTTGGAGTGGATGGCCTTGAGACTTGTGGATGTGGTGTTCTAGTTTTGTTTGTAATGGTGTCAGTTGATGATGAGTTGGTGTGACTGGGGAGTGAGCGTGGTAGTACTATTCTGGGGGGTGTTGATGATGTTGTAGTTGAACGTGAGGTTGGAGTAGAAGACCTTGCTGCAGATGGAGAACGTGTTATGGGAGAGGATGGTCTTGTGTGAGATGAAAGTGAAGCAGGGT
This sequence comes from Hylodesmum podocarpum, assembly GCA_026586105.1. NCBI lineage: Eukaryota > Viridiplantae > Streptophyta > Magnoliopsida > Fabales > Fabaceae > Hylodesmum > Hylodesmum podocarpum. The sequence continues at coordinate 151,361 of JALJEV010000493.1, read as the reverse complement.
TTGTGTTAAGGATAGAGTTGGAGAAGGATCTGTTTGGACTGCGAGTCACTGAACTGCTTCTTGCTGGTCTTGAGTGAGAGTGATTGTTGCTGTTCTCTGATTGTGTGACTGAAAGCTGAAAGATATGATAATAAGAATTTATACATACATAACAACATCTAGATAACTTATTCTAGTATATCCACATAATATTTGAACACCAATTTGTGTTTCAAAGCTATACAAGCAGAATTGGATACGTAATTCAGACAGGAGATTCTCCCTTTCCTATTTGCTTTCACACTACTTAACATCTTTAGTATTAAGTAATATTTTTTGGGGGAAGATTAAGATGTCTCAATTTGATGATAGCATTATGGCAGTAAGACAGTTTCTAATACCATGATGTCTCTCATAGAGTCAGTGTCCCCAGTCCTCTTTCATGTTTACAGATTCTAGCTAGACAATTTCTTCTAATATATGGTTCTTTTGACTTCATAATTTTCAAGTGTAGATCAATCTAATTCTAAGGATTGTTTGAAAATAGTAGAGTTCTGTTTAGATAAACTTCTCAATAAACACTTGCTGAGAAGAAAATAAAATGACTTAAATTTCTCCTATAAATTAAAATTAGTTTATTAGCTTCTCTAAAAGTTGTTATAGTTTTATATAAACTAATTTTAACTAGTAAGAGAAATTTTGTTTATTTTAATCACCATCTTATTTTCGGATATATATTGAAAAGTTTATCCAAACAAGTAATTTCCACAAAATGATGAATCGTCATACTTTGAGTGATTGAGTACGGCTGAATTTAATTGTGGTTAGTTGAAAACAAATATCTAATGATGAGCACATTGGAATGCAGTTGAAGTTACTATTGGCATAGGCATTTACAGAATCGGCACTTAGTAAACAATAAACATAACATACAAGAGAAGCTTGACAACCTGAAGCCAATTTTTCTTCACATAAGGTTGACAATTAATAAAGTTTCGGATGAGGTTGATCTTATATTCTTATTAATTAAGCACTAACAGAACTATGCGCATCAATATGGCTATCGGGTTATGCCTATGAACTGAAGGGTGATGAGAATTTATTACAGGAGCATACCCTTGAGACATTAGTGTTTGACATTGGTCTACCCCAACTGCTTCTTGGAGGCACCAAAGTCGGTTGGGATTCACCTTTTGATGATGGTAAATTAGGGGTCCCAGGGGGGGTAAGAAGCCTATGAACACACAATAGCAATAGTTACAATTTACAAATAGAGTAGAAAAGATAACAAATGCTTGTGCCAACATTGTGAAGATGGTACCATTTTCAATTTTGGGTGATAATTTATTAATACAACTATTTGAAGATGCACTGTCATTTCAAAAGGTGAGGAAATATGAAGCCAGCAATCGAAATAATGTTCGAGTTCACATGAAAATTACTAATGCAGGGCACTATATAGTGGTCCATGACATCAACACGCAACTCACAATAATCTGAGTCTAACATGAAACTGCATGCGAATATTATTTTAGCATGTAAGTCCTCTGCTATTAAATGTTGTTTTCTAGGCCAATTTAAGGAAGAATCAACTCAATGATAATAGCCAAAACCTTGTTAACTAATGAGTAGATAATGTATGCATTGTCAGCATAATAGATTTTTCCACAATATACGATCACAATAGTACAGTAAATGTGTTAATTGTAAGTATGGTAAGTTTGTTAACCTTAAAATTCATACATACCTACCATTATTTCTGATTGATTGATAATATAAAATTACACTTGCAATATAGAAATTAAAAATCTTATCAACAACAGCAGAAAAATGAATATTATCTATAGTGGAGAAAAGACAGAAGGAAATGTAATGTTACCAGTCATAGTCATGCTTTCCTCCTTCAGTGGATGACAATAGGTCATCAATCCCATTTGTGGGAAGTTTTGCCGATTCAAATGGGAGTTTCTCCAGCTTCCCTATCAACAAATAATACTATTGATTAATGGCACTAAATTACAGAGTCAGACTGTGATCACACTTACCAAGATATCTAGATAAGTTGAGTTTAATACATTTGCAACAACCAAAGAGTAGATAATAAATGGAAGAGAATGTGGAATGAGCAATATAATAAGGTAAGAGATTAGTTAGGACCATGGGAAGAATTTGTGTTGGATAATCGATTGATGTTGGGAAAACCATTGAAGCTGTGACCTCGGTGGTGATGATGCTGATTATTATTCACATTTCTATTGTTCATGATGGCAAGAATTCAATGTTGCATTGCATTGATCCCCTCAACACCAACTAAAATGTGTTATTATATCATTGTATGAGAATATGAGGTATGATGGATGGTTGATGGTTGATGGTTGAATTGGATTGGGAGAATAAGAGTGCATTGCAATGCAGTGTTGTAGATGGCAAGCAAAACCATTCACTTGTTTGTACGTCAAAACACAAACCAAGAGTGTCGGAGAGTTCAATGCTGTAACTTAATTGAGTTTGAGTCACTTTGTTTCATTCATTCATTCATTCATGTCATGCCACTGAATTCTCACTCACGTTTAGTTTAACTTTTCAATTGGGTCCAATTGATTATGGAATGTGTCAGAATGTGTTCAATTATAAATCATGGACATTGCCAAATGGCAACTTGCTATTGGTCCACGTCTCCACTTGTCTCCGATTCATCCTTTTCATTTCATCTATTCATGGCAGCTTTGAAATTGAGAAAAACAAAATGCCCCCATCGCACATGGGATCATCATAATTAAGGCTTTCTTTTGGATTTTGTTTTGGCCCTTGTGCTTGTGCCTTACTTGTTCATTCATTGCTCCCCAATCATCTTCTTCAACAATTACCCATTCCCTTTTTCAACCACGCAATTTCATAAATTCTACACTTCTTTTAACAATTTTATTTTATTTAAAATTTATTCAAAATTAAAAATTATAAATATAAAAAAAAAAAAAAGTTCATTAAATAAGGCTTATAAAAACCATAATGATGCATTTTGTGAGGCCTTATAATGGTAAGGGGTAACCTTTGTCTTAGCATGTAAAATAATAATATGAGGTATGGGGTGGTTACAGTTGATTGTGGCGGTTAATGTGAGGTCATAGGTTACACATTTACCAACGATATTTGGAGAACGGAGTCTTTAAGTGAAGGTAATAAAGCGTGAGAATTGGAGACTTTTAACCCACTTCCAAAGCTTCGTCTTTTTTTCATTCCTTAACATTTGATGCCCCAACAACTCCAACATTATTGCATCCTGCTCATATTTTTGGTTTTAGTTCCACACAATAAAAATTACTTTAATGATTATTCATTCAAGGAACAGATTAACCACTAGTTTAAATTAATTTAATTTGAGATAAAAGAACTATTTTGATAACTTTTTTAAAGGTTTGAAAACTTAATTTATAAATATGTAAATAAACTTGCACCAAGGAATACAATGATGCTACTTCCATTTTAATAATATTTAAGTTAATTTTAATTAATAAAAATTTAAAGTAGAGTATGATGAAAGAACTTATTGAATTATTAACCTTTACCATACGATGTAATTGAGAAATAAACATGTTTATTAAATATGTGATTAGATGTTTAATCTTTAAATTTGTAGGTATTTTCTGAATGTGATAAGGTAATACCCAAATTTATCCAACTAAGAAATATTCATAGAAGAAAGTGTAATGTTTTTCGTTGAAATATATATATATATATATATATATATAATTAAAAAAGATAAATATCAAAAGAGATAATTTTCATAAAAAAAGTAAAAACAAACCAACAATATAATTCTAGTTACAAATTTTTTTTAACTATAATTTGATAATCATAATTAAAAATTCTCATTCTTTACTTTAAAAAATTATTATTTGAAATGCTGCATGTGTGTCTATGTATATTGACTATTAATCATCTATATATAAAATAACAAAATATGAACCACGACGTTGAAAGTGAAAGTTCCGTTTGAAATTAAAAGTGATCTTCAATGGAATATTTGTCAATCAATTCTAAATTTAGTTAGTGGCTCTTACCTAACCATATATATGTTAATAAGTGATCCGTGAAGATAGATGCAAAAAATAAAAAATAAAAAAAATGAGGATGTTATTTAAGAATAAAAACTTAAATATAATAGAAAAAATTCCACCAAGATGTTAGTAGTCAATTTAGTTATATATATATATATAATTAAATGAATTATAGAAATTATGAAATAACAAGATGGGAATGGCAACATTTGAAAGTGAAAGTAGCGTTTAAAATTAAAATTCATCAACAATAGAATAGAATTAATTATAAACTCACACTCTTAACCTGCTAATTAAGCTTATGCCGGCCAGAAAGGAATTGCATATGCATATTTGGAACAAGTATTTAAGTAATTAAGTTATAACTTGAAATGAATTCAACTAACTTATTAACAAATATAACCTATATTGAAATAAGACTATTAATTAATATTATAGTTATTTCTTTACCATTATGAGTATGAAAGTTGAAAATTAAAAATTGTTTTAAGAGTTATATCCTTAAACTGAAATAATTTATTAGAAACACTTAGAAATAGTGGTAAAGCGGCATTGTGCATACATTTGACCTTATAATGATATGCTTACGCCTCATATAATTAAGAAAAGGAAATGGATGGAAGAAGATGTTGCCACAAAGCATTAATTTATATAGAAATGTCAAACACTTACTTTGTTAGGAACTTTTTAGGTGTGTATCTATATTCTCCACCCTCACTGGCACAGAGTGAAAACGTTGCCCACTAACAATATAAAATCTCTGACTATTTATTTGAAACCAATGTCAAACTCTCAAATTTGGCACTAATATTCCAATATCGAGTTTAGTTGGTTGTTGAAGAGATATGGCTACGAAGAATAGGCCATTTTCATTGATTAATACTACCTATTTCGAATGTATGCATGAGGCCTGTAATTTTGCCTTCATTCGCAACATCTCTCTCTTCAATAATCTTTAACACATGAAAATTCAATTTTATTGGCTGTTGAATATTAAACAAACACTCAACTGTTATGTTTATTAAGAGTTTGATTACTTAATTTCCTTTGGAGTATTCTAGAGTTACTAATAATTATTACGTAGAAATGTTGTCTTTTCAATTTATATAAACATCAATTTTTCCCTTGTACCGTTAGTTTAGATGCATGCATGTAAGGCTATTTGAAATATAAAGGAATAATAAGGACACATAAAAGTATGTATGATACATTTTTATAAATAAATGATTAAAAAAACGACACTTTTTAGAGAATATAAGTAAACATTTATCTAATTTGTAGAAATTAAAAATATATTTAATCTAAATCAAAATAAAACTTATCAGTTTAATATGTTATGAATTTAAAAGATTAATGATTTTCTTTTAATTATTAGTATGATTTGATATAAGATTAATTTTCTTAAATAATTCCCTTTTGAGCATTAATTAACTATGATAATTTAGTGATATGAAATTTGATAATTTAATAAAGATAATAAATAATTTTTAACATGCGTCCTATTACGTAATTACATCCCTTAAACATATATTCACGAAGATTTGATTTCTAATTTTGTATGTTGAAAATGTTTTAGCGAGAGAGATAACTTTATTTAAGTAATTTCCACACTTGAAATAGATTAATATTTAGTTATATGGTAGGAGATACCTCTGATTCATATATAATAAAACGGAAGCCTAACACAAATTATCTTATTTTAGAATAGTTAATTTTTCTATTAATAAAAATGTAAATTGGTATTATGTTATACATATTGTTGTATCATTTATTTTATTATCCAGTACAAAAAAATTATTTATTTTAATTTATTTTTTATTATTTAAAATATTTATTTATTGATCTTATCATAATTTAATGATTATAATATACTTGTTAATGTTAATGCATGTGAAGCACGCTATTTTTTTTTCTTTTCTCTATTAAATTTTAAAAATTAAATATTTTTAATATATATATATATATATAATTATATTAGAATAATTTAATAATAAAATAAACTTATAATTAAATATTTATTATCTTGACCGTACACCCACAACCTATTTAATAATTTAAATTTAATGAAAAAAGAAGATAGAAAAATATTATAAACATTTGATTATAACATGGTCAATGAGTATATTATAACTATTAGATTATAACATGATTAACAAATAGAAATTTAAAGTAATTAAAAGTTAAAATGAAATAAATAGAAGTTTATTTTTAACTACATAGAAAAATAAATAAATGATACAACAATAACATGAATGAAATAATACCATCGGTGTGAAAACTAACGGTTCCCAAAACAAGCTAATCAAAGAGGATATCATTATTTTTTAAAAATTTATTTTATATTTTATTAATAAAGAAAAATAAAAATAATCAATCGTAAATATTTTAATGCTTTGATAGAAATAATTCAATCAAATTAGTTACATTTTTCTTATGATTTTTCAATCTAAGACCATTGGTATTTGAACACCACACGTTAAGTGTCCAAGTAATTGAGATTGAATTGAATACAATCACTATAATCCATAAAATTATTCCTTTAAATTTTTAATATAATGGCATGCTGGAAAATCCAAAGTTGAGATCTTTAATTAAGTTAAAATAATTCTTCACTAACTATCTTTGTGTTTAGTGGTTATATTATTATTTTTTAATCGAAACTAATATATTATCTTTCAATTCTTATACCATAATACTAAAGTAAATTAAAATATATCTTAAAAGCTAGTGGATGGAGTATTATACTAGTATAGTACCCATCATTACCAATAAGACTTTGTTTTGAGGATAAATATTATTAGATTAACATTTTGTATATTTTTATCATCAAGTTTTAAATTAAAAAAAATATGTGAATATATTTTAAATTTTTATAATATGTTCCTAATAAGTACTACTTAGTATCGAAAGAAATATTTTATATCATTATTAAAGAAATGACTAGAAGAATTATATTTTATTTATTTATTTAAATATCACTTATGCAAGTGTTGCTGCTTGAACATAATTTATAATTTGTTAATTTCATTTTGTATGCGTACATGCATGTATGTATCCTTTAAGAAGATAATATGTTCAAATTAAATTTGTCTGCTATGAACTATTAAGGACTCCTAAATGAGAGTTAGGAATTCAAATTTCTAACTCAGATGTGATCGATAAGAATGATAAATTTTTTCATCTAAATATCTAATATAATTAAACATTCAATAATTAAATTTGAACTGGGTATCATTCATTAAATTAAAACAATCTTGTCTCCGTTGATCAAAATTGACTATAGCTAAATTTAATTTTTGTTGTATGATATGTTTTGGCAACCTAGAATGAAAACAAGAGAGGAAAGGTTGGTTAGAATGGGATGATGAATTTTCCATGTGGCTTCTGACAGTATATCCACTCTAACTAGGAAGCAACCTAAAAATAGGTTCATCAATAAACTTGGATGTAATATACAATGGAAGTTGAACACATTCCTCAAACATGGTGGGCCATGGCAACCCAACAACAACCCATCTTCACCTCTCAAATTTTACCATACTCAACATTTTTGCTCTATGACTCCAACCCCACCCAATCAACACTCATTACAATTTTTAAACGTCTTGTATAGTTGTATGGAACCATAAATTAGTGAGAATTTGCATATGCATGCATAAGTTTTTCTACACTCCTCTTCCTATTCCTCCTTTCTATATAAATACCTACGCTATAGCTTTATCTTTGCTATCAAATGGGGAATATGGTGATATTGTCATCCATCCTTTCCAACAATCTTTAGTTTTTTTTTTTCTATACATATATTTCTATATATATCAGTGCCTCCTTAGTTGAGTGCCATATTTTTAACGCAGGTACGCCTAACATTTTGTCAGGCACATCCATTCTATTTTCAGCTTTGTTTGGTTTATTTTTTAGTTCCAATGCTAGCAACCAACATTACATTTTCTATTTCATTGCTTTCTTCCTCTCTTACTTTTTTAATAATGAGAACAACAAGGTTTGATTGTAAGATTTTATGCATATTAGCTATCTCAATTTTCCATCACTGAATCGGCTTAGTGCCCATTCTGCTCTCTTCATCTGGATAGTTGTTGCCAATTTGGAGTTTAATGATACATGGGTACTCACAAATTTTACTGTTATACGTGCCATTGCCCAAAATAAAAAAGGTTTATGGTTTTATCAATTAGAGAATTAATGTATATAAAATTTAATTTTATGCTATGACATAAACAAAATATATTAATAAAATAAAATATTATCTTCTTTTTTTTTAATTATTTAACCATGATCTTAAGAGCAATGGTTGTCAGCATAACTACAAGGGTGCCTAGGGGATAAAATTTGTACATTTCAAGTGACCAATTTATTTCAAGATTGATCCTTAATTTCTTATTATCGAGTAAATGGTAGATATGATATGAGTATATTGGGGAGAAGAAAAACATAAATTTTATCACACATAATTAGTGAGTATCGTTTTATAATTAAGTATGATGAGTCCTTAGTAAAAAAATGTTTTTTGTTTTCCTCTGTTAATAACAACAGACCTCAAAGCAAATGCATGCAAAGTGTTGAATAAGATAAGTGTCTTATTCTACATTTGAGTGTCAATGTTTCGTCTAATTGAGTTTGTAAATGATGATCTTTTCTCATTTTATCTATATGTTTCCGTAAAAACTTCTCAATCCAGAAATACACAAAAGTGTAAGTTTGAAGATTGTATCAATTCCTTTAATGTAATATGCCAAGCGTGGTCGTTGATGATCAGAAGTTCTTTCTATTAAAAAACTCAGAAAAACACTTCATTGGTCAGACACACGTACGTTTGGCTATGCGACATATACCACTCAAAATATGTGGCTATAGTTTTAAGTTATCATCTAAAGACTAATTTAATTAAAGATAATTAATTAATTTTTTATGTATTGTTCTTAATTAAGTTGTGTTACCTCACTTTTATTTAGGATATATTAGACAACCCCATGAATAAATAATAAATTTTACCGTATTATGTTTTTTTTTCATCCAAAGCAAAATGATATTGTCCTTGAACTTGCCCTCACGACCCCAAATTTGGGGTCATTGCATCCATATAACTTGCAGTACTTCTCCCTTCACTTATTGTTGGAATACCGACACCTCTGTTATACAAAAGCCAGTGAAATTCCCCGGTCCCCATATCAAAGAATCTAATTTTCTTTCTTCAAGATATGATCATTATTTGGTGACTTGACATGGCATATATTCTCTTTCTGAAAAATAATGTGACTTATAAAAATTACTATTTTTACATACTTATCATGAATAAGCAGGCCTGTTATATTAAGAAAACATGTGATTTAAGTAATGCTAGTATTCAAAATATTAATTGAAGGAATGATTAATAATAGAAACAAGGTACACTTGGTTAACTAACTAGTTATAGTAAACTACTATGAAAAAAAATTACTTATAGTTTGGTACTCTCTTGCAAGGCATTCATTATCAATATCTTCTCTGGCCACTATAGTGATGTTTTATTTTGTAGGGGAAAAGCTGAGAATGTGTTGAGTCTTAATTACAGGTACAAGGAATTAAAGAATTGCACGCGTGGTGAGGTGGGTGAATGGCGCAAAGAGTACTAGGAGAGTTGTTGGTGTTGGTGCTATTATTATTGGCACCATGGACAAAGGCAATGAGTATGAGGTCTCATAAAAGGGGTCAAGACTCTTACTCTAAGAGTAGTGATGGGGATGGAAGCTTTTGCTTGAGTTGGAGATTGGCAGTGGAAGCAAATAATGTGGTTGCATGGCCAAGAGTTCCACCTCAATGTTCTAGATATGTTGAGACTTACATGATCAATGGCCAATACGATCAGGACTTGGATTTGATTGTGGAAGAAATCTTGGGTTATGTCAACCAAACATTTCTCCTTGGAGATGCCTTTGATGCTTGGATTTTGGATGTTGATGACACTTGCATCTCCAACATCTATTATTACAAAAGCAAGAAATATGGGTACGTATATGTATCTATATATTGATGTTAATTCTTCTATTAACTAGTTATTAGCTTGTTTGTGTGTGTTTGCCTTTAGATCTCCTACAAAACTTTTCTTTTTTTGGTCCAACATTGGTGTATGAAATAAAAGCTCCTTTTTGTTAACAAATTGTTTCTTGAGTCCATCTTATTCTCTTCATCTTCCATTTACATTTTTTGTTTTTCTTGTTAATCCAAGGCTAGTAAAAAGCAATTTATGCCATCCCACTTTTTAAATCATTATACTTTGTCATGTTCTAATAAATATGAAATTTGAATTTGGTCAGCTAAATAATTATAATTTGTTATTTTACAAAAGAAAAAATGTCTCTATTTGGGTAATAAGTGGGTATGTATATGCAGGTGTGATCCATATGACCCATATGCCTTTAGGAGGTGGGCCATGAAAGGAGGGTGCCCAGCAATTCCTTCAGTGCTAAGGTTGTTTAACACATTAGTAGATAGAGGATTTAAAGTATTTTTACTCACCGGAAGAGATGAAGAGAATCTTGGTCAAGTTACCAAGAACAACTTGCACGATCAAGGGTTTATTGGCTATGAACGCCTTATTATGAGGTAACACATACGTGTCTCTCTGAGAAAAATTTAACTCTTTCACAAAAATAAATAAGTATTGGTTAAAATTAATATATATGTAGATTCCTCTATTTTGAGAAATAGAATGTATTTAGTAGCATATACTTGAATTTTACTTAATAATTGAATATTAGAAGATGTGTTAGTCACAATTTTGATCAAATTAACACATCAAACAAAATATAAAATACATATTCATTGAGATAATGAATCTATTAATTTGTCAAAATGAATATTCATTACCTAATCTGGATAAAATTGGCAGGAGTGCAGCATATAAAGGGAAAAGTGCAATGAAATACAAATCAGATGTTCGAAAGCAGTTAGAAAAAGAAGGTTATAGGATATGGGGGAATGTGGGAGACCAATGGAGTGATATTCAGGGAGATAATCTGGGAAACCGCACTTTCAAGCTACCTAATCCCATGTACTTTGTTCCTTAATCTTATCATTTTCATGTATTATTATTACAATCAACTTATGCCAACATGCAAATCTATTTGCCATCAATAATTTACTTGTCATGTACTTAGTGGATGCAATTAATTAGTCAACTAGCTCTTCTTTTATCCACCAACTAGCTACCATAAATATCATCTTTGTTCCCTCCAGACTAAGACTGGTTTTGATCAATATATGAGACAAACCAAGCCCAGCTAAAATCAAAAGCAACACTTCATATGATAAATCAATTTAAAGGGATCAATTTTCACAACATATCGACTTAGGAGGAGTCTTGTATGTTGTGTAAATCATGCCATTTGCTGCAAAATATGACTTTAGAACCGGCAAATATAATACAGACATGTTGTTCCAGTAAAAATTATCTTTTTAAAGAGGACTATTAACTATAACTAATTATAATGTCATGATTATAATTATTATTAAAAAAATACACGTGGTATTGAATTACTTAATTGTCTTTTCTCTATTTAAATTAAATTATCATATTCATTATTAAACTGATGCGCATACATCGAACATGCGCAGTAAAAGTAGAAGTAAAAGAATGCACACGTCAGATCTGCACATTAAAAAAAAAAAAAAAAATCAAATGCAAAGGTCTTACCAACGTATAAAAAGATGTGAAAAAAAGGGTTGCGCATAAAATATATTATCTCGTGGAAATGAGCATTACCCTTCTACAAAATCATTTTTTATGTTACAAAATTGATTTAGGAGGAAAAACAATCTTTTCACAAAATCAATTATTGGAAAATATTTTTAAAATAACAAGTTAAGGAAATAAAAAAAAATCTCCATAACTGATTTTCTATTACGATTCCAAAACTTGTTATTTTAAAAAAAAATATTTGTCGTGACTGATTTTGTAATAAATTATAAACAATTAAAAAGTAGGTATTTAAATAAATATTAAATTTTTTGGATAGTTTAATCTCAAAATAGCCATTGATATTTGCATAAACAGTAACATGTTCAACAATCTAACAACTGGTATAACCAATGCATCAGAAAGTCTCCTTTCTACTTATTGTATTCAATCCATCTGTTTCTACAGAGAAAACATTGTTCAATTCACATCTCATTCTTCAACATTTTCTAATCTACTGCTACCTTTCAACTTTCAACACTTCTTCTTTTTTTTTTTTTTTTAATTTTTACCTACCATTCTAATATTCTAACTAACTTTTTTCCCAATTTTATCAAACATACCTTAAATTTGTTACTAGAGGGAAAAGATTGTTGATTCACGTCTCATCGTCTTCAACATTTTTTTTTTCACTCTAAACCAAAATAAGAAACACATTCTTCTTGTTTAATTCTTTTCTTCCCTCACCTACCTTAGACCTCCGACCAATTTGAAAATAACGTGAGAGGCTCCTATGTCGTTAATTTCCAAGTCTCACTTTATTCAATATATAATATTTTCTTTTTTGTATTTTTTGAAATGTTTTATTTGGATATAATATTGTATTTCTGAAAATACCATTCTCTAGTATTATTACTCGAAATTTCTCGTATACTTAGTAGTTAAATGGATAACAATTCAACTAATGAAGGATTAATCTTATACACTAAAAATTCCTTTCTTACAATTTAACTCATTTAACTAACTTAAAAAAGACCAAAAAATTATTTTCATAGAGTCTGTTTTGATAACTATCTTTGAAAAGAATTTTAAAAGAATAAATTAAGAATAAATTAAGAATAAAAAAGAATAAAATTTTAGAAAAGTTAAAAATAAATTTTACGTTAACTAAAAAATAAAATAGCAACAACAATTAGATTTCTTATCGAACAGCTTGTAATATTCGTATTTATCTATTATTCACTTTTGCATCTAATGTTAGATAGATTGCATGCAATAACGGTCTTATGTATAGAAATTTTTATTTTCTAGCAAAGTTAGTTAAATATGAAAGCTTTTAATATTAAAAAATATAAAAACTAATTTTAATTTTTAGAATTAAATTTTTTCTTCTTACATTCTTCTAAAATTCCTTCTCCAAAAGTTTACCAAATTACTAAAAAGTGTACCTAATATTATTAAATAAAGCTAATTAAGTTTTTCATTCTTCAACTAAAAAAATTCTTCTAAAATCTTTTGCTAATTTTTAGTGTTTAATTTATTTTTAGTTCCTACTCTTAAATTAAAATTATTAATTACTAACATAGTCATGTAAGAAAGAGTTATATGACATTTTTATATTAATATTTAATAATTTAATTTAAAATTAAAGACTAAATTAATCAAAAATAAAAGAAAGATTAAAAATATTAATAAAAAATAAATAAAAAACTTAAAATTTGTAAAAAATTTATTTACCTTATTTAGTGTTGATTAAACTAATCATTTTATTTTATAATAATCCCTAATAATTAATAATAATTTATTACTAGAATGTAGAGGATAAACCTCAAAAGGACTCGGAGTATGGACATCTGATCAAACTAAAAATTAAAAATAAAAATAAATGATGTATTCAAAACTTAACAAACCCACAGTGAGCTTAGAAAATTCGCTGTTGAAAGTTGAAAAGGTAAGACATTGTTACATACAACCAGCCCCTTCACTTTCTCTCCTCATAACAATATTAAATTTAAAACTACTAATAGAAACAATTAAAATAATCTATAATAATAAAATAGTCATATTTAAACACAGCAAATAGTAAACACCTTATTAACTATTACTTTCTTTTTTTCTTTTTTTTTTCCTCTGCGTAGATGTATTTGGAGTTATGACATATACGGATATTTCTCTAAATAACACTATACGAATTTAGTCGGCAATTATGTCACATACGTGACGCAATCAACTTCATTTTAAATCTTCATTAAAAAAATAAAATTTTTCTTTCAAAGTAGTCGATTAATAAATTACACAAATTTTACTATATTGATTAGAAGGGCTTGGTACATAATAGATCAGACTGATAAAATAATATAAAATTTATTAAAATATTTCACTCAATATTAATTTTTATATAATTTATAAAAGTATTATACGTTATATTAACTAAATTATTGGAATTTTAGAGGAGATAGATAGATAATACTAATAAAATAACATAAAATTTTGTTAAACTTATTATTAGTTTTTATATAATTTAAAAGTATTATATATTATATAAATTTAATTATTGGAATTTTAGAAGGGTTATTAACATATTTCACTTCGTATTATTTTTTATATAATTTATAAAAGTATGTATTATATATTATATTAATTCAAAATTTAAAATTATATAAGTAAACTAATTAGTAGATAATAATAATTAAAAATTAATTACATGTAACTAATAGATATTAATTCAATTTCATGATAAGATTATTACCGATTAATGAAAGTTCAAATAAAATATTTTATAATTAAGAGAAAATTAGGAGCATGTTTATTTTTATAATATTTTATATGTTGTACAATTATTTATTCAATAATATTAAAAAGAAATAACCCGTGTTGCATTTGTGATGTTATGTACTTTTTTAAAATTAAAATATTTATCATCATGTATATTACATAATATTTTTATCAAATTAAATACACTCATAATGTATTTAGTATATATATATATTAAGCAGAGAGAAATGTGTTTAAAATCATTGGGGATTGTGGAAATTGACAAGAGATAGAGGCAAGAAGGACCAGATAGGAAGGGGAAAGACCTTTTCGTCTTAATTTCTATGAAGTTTCGATGTGGGACCCAAATTTTTTGCGATTAAAAGTCACACTCCGCTGCTCAATGTATGCCCATCATTCCTGAAAAAAAGCCTCATCCTCCCTCCATATTCTCGTGGGCCATTTCTTTTTCCCTTCCGCATTGCAATATTCTTGATGCCAACTAACCACACCTATGCATATCTTCCACCTTCTTCCTTCCTTGGCCTAACTCCTCATATATCCTTACTTTCTAATTAACAATATTATTATTCATTACCCCTTTTGCTGCTACGATGATGCTCAAGATAAAATTTTTGCAAGTAATAGTTGCGGGACTAGACTATATGCTAGCCTTATTAACCAAAGTATTGTTGAGCCAAAAGGGTCACCCAAAGAATTTGAGTGGTGAAAGTGAAAGAGTGGATGATGAGGATAATGAGATGTTTGCTCTGAGTTGGAGGTTAGCGGTTGAGGCAAACAATGTGCGTCCGTGGAGAACGGTCCCACATAAGTGTTACAAGCATGTTCAGAAATACATATCTGGTGGACAATACGAACATGACCTCGACCTTGTTGTTGAGAATATCTTGTCATATGCTTCTGAGATTCCACTTGTTGGTGATGGCATGGATGCTTGGATTTTGGATGTTGATGACACTTGCATCTCCAACATTTCTTATTACAAATCCAGGCGATTTGGGTAAGTGCCTCATATCATCTTTAATTTCACACTACCCTTTCTAATCACTATTTTAATACACAAATATTTTATTTTTATCACAAGTTATGTCATCATTATTTTATTAAGCAAACACTACATCAATCAATTAGCGTGAGTTTGGCGCTGTGGGTAGGCAATAGGCTTCCCATCCTCACATGCTGAAAACAATACTTTATTCACTCAATTTTACTCATTTTCTTATATTTCTATAAAACTATATTCAATATTTTTAAATTTTTTAACATTACTTTTACATGTCTCTTACAAGGACATACAGTGTAATATTTTCCGTGATAATCTTTTCAGCATTAACCTCTTACACGATGACTTATTCTAATACTTTTTAAATAATTAAAAAAATAGGAGAATACGTATAAAAAAAACATCAGTTAAATCTAAGAAGGGTATGATAATATATAAAATATATGAGTATAATATATTTTAAAACAATTTTAGAAGATTCTAATAAAAATGCTGACAGTCGCATGATGAATATATTCTTATTTGGCCGTGTATTTTTAAAATAAGTTGATGGACACATGATAAAAGAACATAATAATATTTTATTAAATATGTTAGTAGTTTTGATGGAAAAGTTAATAGAAGATTGACATGTGGCATGCAAGTATGAAGTGGTGTAAAGAAAGATGTATTTATGTGTAGGTGTGAGCCATTTGATTCAACGATATTCAAAGCATGGATTATGAATGGAAAGTGTCCCGCAAACCCAGCTGTGCTACAATTGTTTAACGCGTTGATACAGAAAGGATTCAAAGTGTTCTTGCTAACTGGTAGAGACCAAACAACACTTTCTCAAATCACCACTCACAACTTGTGTAACCAAGGTTTCATTGGCTATGAACGTCTAATTCTCAGGTAATTAATTACCCATACCTAACTACCTACCTTCAATTTTTTATATAAACTTGCTTTCATGTTATTTATATATTCTAATGCTGTGTCTGGATTCATACATAAATAAAAAATAAAAAATAAATTAAATTTAAATAAAATTCAACTCTATTTAATATTTTTATTTTAAAAACATCTTCAAATTAATTAAACATGTTTAACTATTTTTCTTAATCAATATAAAATTAAATACTTTTACGTATATATAATTACGTACGTTAGTTTGACAGCTACAGCCACCTATCCTCGCATGCTTTATTAGATAGGCAGAAAAGGGACTCGTCCCACACTCAAAAAAAGAAGAAAAATCTAAATTAGTTCAGACAAAATAGCATCTTTGGAATGCTGATGATATCAGTTAGAATTTAACACGCTTCAAACACATATCGAAAATAACTAGGAAATTGTTCATTATGCAACATACAAAATTATATAATTTATTTCAAGCACTTATGGATGGACATGATCACACATGACGTGTGTATGATTAATTAAGCACTTAATATTGATTCATATAATTAATCTCTCACTAGTATTAATAAGTAAATAAAAACATTATAATAAAAATAAAGTAAAATTACAATAAAAAAGTATTGATAGTTTTATGAATTAAAAATTGTATCGTGTCTTGCCTATGTATGAAGTCGGTAATGAATATTTGTTGACTAAATAATGGTCTCAAGAGGATTCCAATTATTTGTTGACCATGTTATGCGTAACTTCCTAGAACCACTCCTCTTCTCATTCGTCTTTATCCACTCATTATTTAACATCTTACTCAGTCAAACTTTTTCTCCACCATTAATACTCCACAACATGCATGTCGTCATTTCTAATTTTATTATGTAAAAAACAATTACAAAGACTTCAAATTTTTATTCTGATATTTAATTTATATGTGTCATTTTAATCACTTTTATTTACTCTCTATAATTTTCAAATTGTTCATATTGAATTTGAATCTCTCTCTGAGAATATAATTATGCTAAAAAACTAGGTCGGTAGATAATATTCATTTTAGAGCATATTTTTTTTTTTAAAAGCAAAAGTACTATATATTAATTTGATAGCATGATGAGAATTAGAATTGAGTGCTTGTTGACAAGGTCTGAAGCATTGGCTTATTTGGGTTGGCTTCATTTTCTGTTATTTAACAGCTAGTGGTAGTGGATAGATGGAATTTCATTCGATAATGCAATATTGTCTGAGATAGAAAATGTGCAAATATCGTGCATTTCTACGTCCAAGTTTTCCACTGCCATGGAATTCTTTCATATCTGTCGAATGACTTTAAAACGTCTCTCTCTCTATATATATATATAAAATTGGTAAATTGCACAATCATATCATACCAACTAGCACTTAAGTACAGGTAGCAACTTCCATCCCTTAAAATAAGAAACCGAATTTGATTATTTGAGTTTTGAATAACATCCTTTTCTTTTATTAGAAATTTACATAGCATTTCACCTTTGAGCTCCTTCAAATAAATAAAAATTAATTCTATGAGTGGTTTAATGAGCTAAACATGTATCGATAATTTTGATGACACGAAAAATATTATATCAATTAAGTGCATGTCATGTCATGTAATTAGGAAAAGAAAAAGTGTTAACATATGTGATTGATTGCGTGTGCAATGTCCACCCACTAATTTTCAACCATGCATTTAGGGATGAGAATTTTGTTTAGGCTATTTATTAGAATTATGATAAGGTAGGCTTAATTATATATTTATTTAATAATTTAGATTTTTTTTGAAAACATATTCGTTAGAAGTTCAAGTTTTATCTCATTTAAAAAGCCTATTTAAAGGCTTTAAGCTTTTGAAGTAACTATCAAGAGATAATAATAGAAAATAATAACTAATATAATGGTTTACTTCTTTCTGTTTTAATCTTCAACATAACAACCCAACCCCTAAACTCTCAAGGTCTTGTATGTCGGTGTAAATGTCAAATAGTGGAAAGTATCAAATACCTCGTGCCACCCGTGTTTCAAAGGTAGCCTGAGTTGGTTACAAAAGTAAAAATTAATTGTACTTCATACATTTAAATTAAGGTACAATACTATTCTTTACTTAAAAAAAGAAAAAATCATCATTAATCAAAATTGTTCATCATTGATATTTCGAAATATGATAGTTAGTTTAATAATGTTGTTAAAAAGCTAATTAATTAGTTGTGGTGATTGGATTTGATTGTTTGATTTTAGAGTGAAGAAGAAAGGGCAATAGACTGAGTCAACTAACTTTATTTGTTATTAATAAAATTTAAAGATATGGGTGAATTACAAAGTCTACATGGCGACGCTGACAATGCAAAAATTGGCTTAAATAATGGTTCCGTATGTGTCATAGTCAACGTCCGTGCATGTAAAATCAACTAAAGAAAGATTTTGAAAGTTTCTTTTATTTACTTTTCGTCTTAGTATGTGTGCTAGACAACCAAAGCCAAACAAACAAACGGCACGTCAAAATCACTTTCGGTCGTCATTGGAAAAGTCTCGTTAACCAAACGCCTCTTGATTCTTATTTAATCATTACTTAATGAAGACTTGTAATTAAACCAATTGGGTCAATTATGCAAAGTCGATTCATTATAGGGTAAAAGTTAACAATTAGAACCCACTGCGATTGCTTAAGCCAAACAAAAATATTCATGAGGTCAATAAGGATTTAGTACATACCTTTTAAGAACATCGATTTTAAATTTAATGTGTAAGCTAAGTATTTTTTTTTTTAAGCGCTTTTTGAATTTTTATGCTTGTTCTAATTCTGACGAGTCTTGATGATCTAATAATAAATTTAATTATTAAGGATTGTTAGTGTAACTTATTATTAGTAGTTAATATGAATATGAAGATAAAAATTATAAAAAAGAATGGTTAAAATTGTTTGGTGAAAATTGTAGGAGTGGTGAATACAAGGGGCAAAGTGCAGTGAGATACAAGTCAAGAAAAAGGAAGGAGATAGAAGGAGAAGGGTACAGGATATGGGGAAATGTAGGAGATCAATGGAGTGATCTTCAAGGAGAGTGTTTGGGAAATCGCACTTTCAAGCTACCCAATCCAATGTATTTCATTTCTTGATCATCAATCAATCAATCAATCTATTTACCTTGTTCAACTTTCTACTCAATTAATCACCTTAATGCTTTTTTTCAACTTGTACTCAACAAACAATTATATGCTTTGCCTATCAATTTATCATTGCACTTCCTGCCTATTATCACCTACTGCCTTTTATTATCATCTTCTTCTTCTTCTTCTTTTTTCTTTTTTCTTTTTTTTATGTGATTTTGGCGTTGAACAAAATAACTAATGTCATTTTCATTTTTAATTATTTTCTTATTTTAAATTACCTTAAATATTTTTTCAATTCCTAAATTTTTTTAATATTTTATTTTTTCATCCTTGAATCAGGTCTTCGTATCTAAACTTTTTCATTACCTTGTTTTATTATGCCAATAATTTTAAGTCTTTTAGATATTTATTACAACAAGAACTAAAAGCATTAAATGTATCAAATATTTTGAAACTAGTGCTCCTTAATTTAGATAAAGTTATACAACGTCTTCGAAAGAATAATTTAATTAGCCTTCGACTTAGCCTTATTTTTCTGTTATTATTTTATTTATATTTACATTAGCTAAAATATTTTATTTTTTATGATATTGTATTTAATATGTACGGGAACATTATTTGATTATTTGGTCCATGTAAGAAATAGCGATGCATTTTATCACATTATTTGATCTTATTTTGAAAATCATTATTTAGCCTTCCAGAACTGCTACATGAGGCTCACGTATAAAAGCAGAGCCCGTAAAAAGTTTAAAAATAACATGTTATGTTTGATGTTTTTAAACATGACACCAACCAAAGTCAAGGCCAAAATCGATAATATTATCGGCTAAACAGAGGGAGCAGCAAATTTGAAAGCCCCTTTTTAATTTATATGTAAACATAAACACAAAAACTATTTAACCAAAGGATCAAACCAGTGTCCCTTAAAAATTACAAAGTGAAGCATAGATAAACCAGTTTTCCAAAATAATAAATTTAGACACATTGAAGTTCATCACTTTGAAAGATTATGTTCTATATGACTTAGTTGTTCGTCAATGAAGGGTTAAGACGATTAAACATCAAGTTCTTCATCAATGATGCGATAAATCATAGAAAGTGAACCTCAGATTGCTGAAGAATTTATAAATATAGCCTTAGAAAAATGGTGTAACTTGTTTGTCAAGAATATTGAGTATATCAGGTACCGAATTGAGATTTGGTAGATTTTAATTTTACACTCGCCTAAACATTCTTGGAGAATAGATTAACGTACTCCTTAAATAAATTTTTATGAATAAAAGTTGAATCTTTGATGGCTGACTAAGAATACTCCTATCTTAAAAAACAAATGGTAATTGCGCGGCAAACCATATTGAATACCCTTTCTACATTTTCAGCTTTTAGTGCACTAATATACTTTATCAATGACAGTGTGAAATGCTGACATCAGTTTTTGTCTTCACTATCACTAATTCACTATTTACAAAATCTTATATAAGTTGGATCAAATGGCCAACAGAAGCATCATTTCCTGCCATATATAAAGAAACTTTGTTATATTCAATCTTTCATGCTCTTCTTTTCTCTTTACATTTATTAGTTGCTTTCTCTGTTTCTTACCATTGTTCAAGTGGATGCTATTGTTTGAAGTGAACTGCTTTGTGTATGAAAAATAATAATATTACTCAGTCTTTTTTAATAAGAAATAAGTTATAGTGTATTTAATGCTACTTTCTCATAAAAATGACTAAGAATATTTTTTTTTTTAATTTTTTTCCATCATTACATAAAAAAATAAAAAGAAGATATAGTATTGTAAAATTAACTACTAATATAAAGTTTTAAAATTTCAAATATTAAAATACCTTAGTAATGTAATATAATCTCCGAACTAAATGTGAGAGTTTACTCCTTTTAGCTTTTGAATAATAGAAGCACTTTCTGTTAAAGACGAACCTTAATTAGGTCCATGCAAAGCTAGCTATTTTATAAATAATAACATTGCATATTGTGGAGCTGAATGTGAATTTTTATAAAGAGAAATATGAAAAGAAAAGTCAAACAAATACAATTAGCAATATGAACTATTTAATTGTGTACCTAACTTAATTATTTAGGGTTTGCATAAACAAAAATCAATCACATAGGTTAAATAAATGTGAAGAAATGGAAGTGAAGTTGTGTGAAAGGGTAGATTTGAATATTACTAGAGAGTACAGAATGTTGAGTGAAAGTGTAAATATAACATTCCTTTCCTTACCATTAAGGAGAGCTGGTTTTGTTTTTAATTTATGTATCTAACTCGCTCCGTTTGTTACGGAAATCAAAACAAAACAATTCACCAATGTAAATTCCTAAGATCTTGTCTTGTAACGTTGCCATGTCTTTATATTAATCAATTATTAATTATGTTATTCAAACAGATATTCCTTTTTTACGTTCCATATTCTCTTTCATATTTTTCCGTTCAACTGGCATGGTGGCATGGCACTAGGGTTTTGAATTGAGTCTTGTCCTTTTCTTTTCTTTTTGTCATCATCTCCATTTTCCACACACCAATCACCCATTACATATATTTCCATCCTCAATTCTCAGATCACTTTTTTCTTTTTCTTTTTCAAGGTTATAATTTAATATCATGTCAATGAATTCTCCATTCACATGAATTTTTAATTTTGATACTTAATTTCCCATTCCCGTGATTTTTATCCAATAAATGTGAATAATTCTTTCTGTATTTTGATTTCCCCTCAATTCTTTGCTATGGAGTTGTAACTTGTGCAAAAATTCGATTTTGGGCCTCTGGGTGGGGTGGCAGACATTTCCAACACAACATGGCTCCTAATCCCATGCCCAAGTTGTGTGTTCCATTCTTCTTGTTACTGTTGATGCTTGTTTCATTTAGTAGTTCTAATGCTGAATTTGAGCAGAAGCTCGTAGCTGCTTCACATAAGAATGTGATTGATGGCACTGGTGTGGAGAATTCTCTCAAGGTTGAGGAAACCAGTGGCAGAAAGGGTGGAAGCAGTAGAGTTTCGGTTTCAACGGTTGCGTTGTTCACATTGGCAATGGCAGCAGCCACTGGTTTAGGTGCTGTGCCCTTCTTCTTTGTGGAGCTTGATCCTCAGTGGGCAGGGTTGTGCAATGGAATGGCAGCTGGTGTCATGCTGGCTGCGAGCTTTGATCTCATACAGGAAGGTCAGGATTATGGCGCCGGCAATTGGGTTGTCATTGGGATTCTAGCTGGTGGCATCTTTATTTGGTTATGTAAGAAGGTACCACTAGCTCAATTCACTGCTGCTTCTATATGAATTCATGTGTTTTTTTGTTTCTAAAATTGTTTGTTATGATGAATTTGTAATCCATTTTGATTATACCAATAAGAAATGCCTTAAGGGCGTTGGACGAGTTGGCTTCAAATGTAGCACTGCTAAAAGAATCTAAATGGTTACACTCTTAGGTAGTATGGATTATATTCTTCAAATTTACTGTTTTCTTAGGATAGGAATAAGCCCCCTGTGATGTTTTCTTGCTTTTTCGAATTTCATAGCTAAAAAGAGGTTTACATATTCCTTCTCTCATTGGAAGGCATCATTAGCAAATTTAAGTGAACCTCACAACCAATCTACTTTAAGGATGTTAGCAATTTTGATGAGATGATGATTTCTTGTTACATAGTTTTCGAATTTTAAGTAGATTTATCATGCTCTCATTTTGCGTCACACATGACCTATCGGGTTTCAGTTTCTTGAGCATTATGGGGAAGTAAGCATGTTGGATATAAAGGGTGCTGATGCAGCCAAAGTTGTTCTTGTAATTGGAATAATGACTCTCCATTCGTTTGGGGAGGGATCTGGGGTTGGGGTCTCCTTTGCTGGTTCAAAGGGTTTCTCTCAAGGCCTGTTGGTAACTTTGGCTATTGCGGTACACAACATTCCAGAGGGATTGGCTGTGAGCATGGTGCTGGCTTCAAGGGGTGTCTCTCCACAGAATGCTATGTTATGGAGTATTATTACATCTTTACCTCAGGTACATACATATTAATTCGGAAACCATCCTATTGTATGTTGTATAAAATTTTTAGCAGTATGTTTTATGTGTTGAATTCAGCAGAATAAACTCAATTCTGTTGGAAATAATTCTTTATACTTCCACTATTATTTATCTAAAACTTGAATTCTTTCACCTTTGTCTCTTACCGTCCATGCATAATGTTACTGCAGCCAATTGTAGCCGTTCCATCATTTATTTGTGCTGATCAATTTAGTAAGTTCCTGCCTTTCTGTACGGGGTTCGCCGCTGGATGCATGATCTGGATGGTTGTTGCTGAAGTGCTTCCTGATGCATTCAAGGTTTGTATATTTAGGGTTTATTTGTGTTGAGACTTCAGAAAATGTTGTGTTTGGTTGAAGGAAACATTTTCTCAAAGTAAACTTGCTGTTAATTTTTCTCAAAATTGGATCCTTTGTTCCTTTCACCTCACATGGCACTTTAATGAATTAAAGTTGAAAATGTCAATAACTACCTTACTGAATTCTGTTTCTTTTAATATTTTTACAATTGACAATTGACAAAGTAAGCAATAACATATTTGATTTGCTCCTTCAATTTTAAAATTAAATGCAGTAGTACTATTAGGTTATGGGAAGAATAAGCCTACGTTTGAAAATGATTTGGCATTTGAAGCCCATTTGTTTGATCTAAAGCCACAACGTTTATACTTTATGGAAACTTTTCTGTGGCTGTGCTTTTTACAAGTCAAAGGCGCTTCAGAATAATGATCTAAACCCTCTCTCCCTGTTAGTAATGAATAATGATTGACATGGAAACAATATGTTATGTTGGAAGAAGGATCTCAATGTCTTTATAGTTTTATCATCTGATTTCTTCCATGGATTTGTGGTACTTAAGCTCTTTGGGCCACACCTGTTTGCAGTATCTCGTTTTCAGATATATAATATCATATCCTCGTGCTTTTAAATACAGGAAGCCTCTTCTTCACAGGTTGCATCAGCAGCAACACTTTCAGTAGCATTTATGGAAGCTCTAAGCACCATTTTTCAGAATTTCAACCGCGACTACACGTGAGTTTGTGTATTATTTTAACCAGCTATGTAGTATTGGGTTAGGAAAGTGCTAGTTTATACATAAATTTTAATGCAATGAGTTGGCATTATTATTGACTCTTGAACGGATGCCTAGTCTCTGCTATAAATGCATCTAAATCTAGTTGAGTTTAGTCAAACTTTTTTCCCTTGAATGCCTTCCCCATCAACCTATCACAGCTCAAACTTTTTTCGTAATCTTTTTTATTGCAGCTCTGAGGATGCTTCCGGTTTCTTTGTTTCGTTACTTTTTAGCCTTGGGCCATTACTTGGTGGGATTATTCTGGTTGCATTTGCTCTTGCTTTTCGTATTCAGCATGCTCTCCTCATGGGCATGGCATGTGGAATAGCCTTTGTTCTCGGTGGCTGGCGACCAGTGCAGCTTATTTTGTCTTCAAAAGTAGGATTTGTTCCCGTTGTGTTACTACTTGCAATGGGTGCTACTTTCGTCCATGTTTCTAGCGCTGGTTTATTGAAGGTGCCAGGTCGCAGGAAGACCTCAGTCAGTGACTTGCCTTCACTCACAGGCTTCACGGTGAGTGTTCAAACCCTTCAAGCATTCATATCATGCGGTGCAGTTGCTCTGCATGCTTTGGCTGAAGGACTTGCACTGGGAGTGGCTGCACCAAAAGCATATGGATTTGGTCGTCACATGGTCCTCCCGGTGTCTCTACACGGGCTCCCACGAGGTGCTGCTGTTGCCAGCTGCATCTATGGCGCCACCGATAGTTGGCATGGTTCTCTTGCAACAGCTGCCATAATTGGATTTATGGGTCCAATATCAGCAATTGGAGCTATTCTTGCTGGGATTGATTACAGTGGTCTTGATCACATAATGGTTCTGGCTTGTGGTGGAATAATTCCAAGTTTTGGAAATGTAATTAAGAGAGCACTTAGCTTGAACAAGCAGAAGAGCACTTGTGGGCTCCTTATGGGAATCGGGTTTGCTACCTTATGTCTAACATTCACTAAATTAGTTTGCTTGCACACACCTTACTGCAATTCTGCACCAGAGGCTGTCAGATGAAACCATTGTGCCGCATTTCCTGCATTCTTTATCATTATGTGCTTACAACAGAAGTATATGTTTCTATAGTTTGTTCTCCCAATACATATTTTGCACAAAACAAAAGAGTAGGGAGAAACTGTAAAAAGTGATTGATTACAAGCGGAAGTTCCTTAAAAGGATTGAATACCATTGTCATGTATAGAAACAGAAAAATTGTTTTTCTTTATTGAATTAGTGACAAGTTGAGGCAGATATACCGTGAGTCAGTGGGCGACAGTTTTATTCAATGTAACCATCCGCCGTCTGAGCCATTCTTTTTACACATTTTGGTCGTTACATTTTACTGTAGCTGCTAGCTCTTTACTGTTTATTATTATATTAAACTAGCAACATGCAAGCTGCTATGAGTTTCATATACTTGTTTACCTTTTGTTAAGGAAATTTTACTAAATATTAGCACGATACGTAAATAGTTCTGAATGGTTGATTGTATCTCTCTTAAGTTTATTAAGAATGGTATAATATGAAGATGAAGATGAAGATGAAGATGAAGATGAAGATGAATATAAACATAAATAAAAATACGGCGCTTGGGGCTTGTTATTGGTGTTTGGGTGAACAAAGTAGGTAGAATAAGAGACAAAGAGAAAGAGTGAGTCAGTGGGTGTTTTTGGGTTGGTCAAGCGAAACGGACTGAGAACCAGTGAACCTTGCTAACATAACAAAGGTCATTCCTCCAACTACATTATTGAGCAATCTAAGAACTAAAACTGATGACTTAAAAACCAAAGGAGGAACCACTTTCTCCAAAACAAACTCAAAACCATTAACCATCTGATAACGAACATTACTACTCACACCCATGTGTGCAGCCCAAGTTAAAGCATTGAGCAACGTAGGCGGAGCCTTATTGGGGCTCTCAAAGTTGGGGTCCATCCTCTTCCTGATTTTAATAAGCCCATTCGAAATGGCAGTCCCCACAAGCCCAGCACCCAGGCCCACTAAGCCGAATTGGCCTCCTTTATACAGCAAAGTACCGAACCTGTTTAAAAGTCCATAAGGACCAGGTTGGAACATGTGGCTGTTGGGACACGTGGCGAATATCCAAGGGAGGGTAGAAGAGGAAGAGAGTGTGGGTGCTAGCAGATACATGAGGATGAAATTCAGAATGGAACCTACCACTAAGGTTGAGAATACGAAATCAAGTTCTTTCAGACCAAAGTTTGGGCGCGTCGCCATGTCACCCGCCACCGCCGCACTCACTCCGACCAGCTCTTCCATTAGAACCTTGAACGGGAATTGTGGATCCGCCGCCACACGAGATCTCCATCCGTTTATCACTATTCCAACTACGCCCAATCCAACGCTTTCAGAATTCGAACCGGACTCAGACTCCGACTCACCTCCACCTCCGCTTCCGCCGCCGCCGCCACTTCCTCGGCCGATTCCACCACCGCCGTGCCCAGCGGAGCAGGAGAAGGAAGGATGGAGGTTGGGAAGGTGACGTGGGGAAGGGAATGAAAGGGTAGAATGGTAATTGTAATGGTAATGGAAATGGTTATGAGAAGAGAGAGGAGAGAAACGGAATTGAGTTACTGCGATTGGCATTGGCATTGACATTGAAGAAGAGGTTTGGGAAATAAGTGATGGAGGGATGATATGAGAGAAAAGTGAGTTAAGGAAGAATCTTAAAACCTTTGATGAAAAACAAAGATACAAATACAAATCAAAAACCCTAAATTCATAGACAAATCAGTGTTTCAGTGGGGATTTCAAATTTGTCAGCTTCCTGCCACGTCGATTACAAAATATCCCACTACTTTTCTTCTTCTTCTACCTGTCAACTCAATGCATGCCCACACCAATTATAATGCACATTTTTTTTTTTTTTTTTATTATTAATCACTCATTGCCACAAATACTTTTAAATTTTTTTTTGTCTTAAAAGTAATTTTTAACTGTTTTAATTTCTTTTAAATTTTTATCATTCAAAATTACGTAATGATTTTAAATAATTTAATGATCCCGTTCATTATTTAATTGAATAAAACAAAACAAAACTACCAAACACCCGTAACACAATTTTTAACCCTTAAAATTTCGTAGTAATTTTAAATAATTTTAAGCTATGTCACTCATTATTTAATTGAATAAAACAGAATTATCAAATGCTGTTAATTATGTATTGATTTTAAATAATTTAGTAGCATTTTACTCATTGTTTAATTGAGGAAAACAGAATGACTGGGATTAGAGAAAATCAAAATATTGTATGAACATTCCAATACAAGTTCAATGAGTGAAAATGAAATAAATACAAAAATAATAGTTCTAAACCATTGACAAAAATACTTTTATTACCTTAAGTTATTTCTTATATCTTTCACCTAAGAAAAGGATTAAACATGCTCTAAGCTCTAAGCTCTTTTAGCAGAATATCATGGGAATTATTTCTAAAAGAATCCAATTGGTAGCATCTTCCTATTCATCTAATTTAGAAATTTTCACTTATAAGCTAGGGTTGAATTTATATAGTATAAAATATAAATATATAGTGTAAAATGTTTTGAACTAAACCCTAAACACTGCAGGTACAAATTTTATGCAGTTATTGTAGAAATCCACAAGGTTACCAATGAGTGCATACACTACTTTGAAGGAGTTAAGACTTGATGGGATTGATATCCAATGTTGCTCCAGGTTCTCAAGTAGTTAAGACCACCACCCTTTAGTGAGGAGCCTAACGTTTTGCACTAAAAAACGAAAACCAAACAAAAAGAACAATCCCATCCATTTCCATGTGACACACATGTAAATCTAAAACATATGCTCAAGAAATATAGTATGTACTATATTCTATATAAACAAATACCATCGTTTTTCCATCATCGATACATGACATGTATCGTTCAACTGTTCCGCACTGAATAGAATAGAATAGAATACAAATGCTTTCAACAAACAACTAAAAAGAATTCAGCCTATGCTAACTAGTAAATATTTGAATACCAATGAGACTTGACATGACATCACATGCCCACAAAACTTGATCCACTTCGACCTAAAACTTCACCCATCATCACATCAAAAGTACTATATTCCATGCTTCTCACAAGTTACGGATGCAAGAATAAATCCAATAATAAATGTATCAAGTGTATAATAATAAAAAAGAAAAGAGAGACTCATTTAACACGCCTATTCTCAATACCCAATTATATTATTGTTCTTTTTTTTATCATTTTTTCCTTCTAAAATTCTTTCTAGTTTTGACTCCTGTTGTCTTAAGAAGAAAAATGTAGGATAAAGGGGGGATGATGTAATGTAAAACCACCAGAATGCTAGCCAGCAATAATTGTTAGCCTATACTTTCATAGCTGCTTGATTGAGATGTAATGGAAAACGATAACACCCATCTACAAGTAACAAGGAAACCTTTCAATTTTTCATCTACCAGTTTTAGCACGTTTCATGCCACTGGAATTGAATGGAGATACACTTCCACTTGGTCCAGGACTCTCTTCTCTGAAATTTGAATTCAGCATCGCCAATTCACGCAACTGCTGCCTCTTAATGTAGTCCTCAGACTCATCCTGCATATCACAAGTTGACAACCAACAGAGTAAATAAGAAAAAGTATTTTCACAACTAAGATTTTAATCAACAAGGTGGTTACCGTAGGGAAGTTTCGATATTTCTGATTTCCAACAATAAGATCATTGTCAGGGAAGGTATTGATTGGTCTACTAGTGCTTGAGAAAATAGTTTAAATCACATCATGTTTTAAGATATTTTTCACCAACTTAATCTGCTAGCTGGAAGTGATTCCAACAGAATATTACAGGAAAAAGGCAAAGGTAAAAAAGGGAGAATCCAACTTGATGCTACTAAGTTAACTTTGACTCCTTTGAAGTTCATGGCAAACAAATTGTGAAGTGGAAACCTTGGAGCAAACAAAAAGCGTGGTTTCCCAAATCTTTTAATTGTTATCCAATCAATTAAAATCTAATCTAGAAACTGTTGTTCCTAACTTCAAAGGAATTAACTATTCAACTAACAAAATTAAAAACAATATAAATAAACTGTTTCTTTATATTTACTTGTGAATTTCAAAGCTTTTAAATGTGTACACACTTTCTGGGATCAGTAACTACGTTAATACTGGGCTGAGATAAAGTGAAGTAGAATAGTAGCCAGCTCACCAAGTATAACATAGAAAGATTAAGATGCAGTGTGAAGGAACATACCACAGGTTTGAGCAATTCTTCAATAATTTCCTGGGCCTGCCGGAGCCTCATGTCAACAACATTAGCAGGTAAATCAGCCTCGATCAAAATGTGGAGTGGCTCATTGAGATGCTCATAGCCCGGTCTTCCTCTTAGTTTTTCTTCCTTTAAAATTGAAGGAATAATAATCTCAGTTGTTACACACAAAATAATACATACATCAATAAAAAGAAGCACTAATTTATTTCACATTTTGCAATATTAGTCCTGGAAATCATATCAAGGCCTTCATTACCTTGTCTGGATCTTTTATTGAACCCTTTCCTCTAATAAACACCCGGCAACCTGTAGAAGCTTCTACCCGTTTCAGAGAATTCCCTCTGGGTCCCAGAAGCCTTCCAACAAAATTGAACTAGTGCAACAAAGAGAAAAGTTAAAATTATAGCAGTCTGACCAAGTCATTAATTTGTCTTCACTAAATTAGAATTGATACAAGAACTTACATTAGGGTATGTATCAACTGGAATTTCCAAGCGCAAAATCCTCTTAACTGTGTATGAACTAGGACTTGCAGGTGCAACTTGCCAGTCCATTGTCATTCCAGGAGTTCCACGTAATCTCTGATTTAGCATGGGAAAAAAGGAATAACATTATCTATGTATAAAAGCTCAAATAGAGGAGGAAAAACGCATGGTGAAGAACAAGAACTGGTGATAAAGCCTTTTTTTCTGGTCAGCACTGGTAATAAAGCCTTTTTCATTTGAAAAAACAACCAGAGCAAAACACACACAGTCACCATCAGTCTAGGAGCAATACAAACATAGTAATGAAGTAAAAAATGAAAGCTGATGATGAAATTAATAGGAAAAGAACATGACAGATCAGATAAAATAAAAAATAGAAGGATGAACTAGAAAGGAAAGGTAAGTTTTTTAGGAATGGTCAAGGACAAAGGATTTTAAATCCTATTATGTTTATGGAGCAAATAATGCATCCGTAATTTGGGGGGGGAGATCACAACTTCACCCAACACAAACCAAAACAAAGTAGGTTTTTGGGATAAAAATGGGTTTTTAAGCCTATATCATGGTAGCTATGCTATTTTGGTCACTAATTAAAGCTGTTATGCTATTGAATCCCATAGAAACCTAGGGCTACTTCACTCAACTGCACCATTATAGGACTGCTATTGTGCACTATTGATTACTACACTATAAAGTATTATCACATTGGAAAGTTGACCAGCAAGGCCAATATCACCATATCAGTGTTTTGACATGGATCACAATGAAGATTGGATCTGTCCTTTCTGTAACTTGGAAGCATTTACATGATTTCTTGTGTACTCATCCATCTTCTAATAAAATTCCTTCTAACTAATGTATACATTTAAACTTCAGTCATGCCATTTCATTTAACATTCCTTCACTACAAGATCATTCACTAAATTTAACTACATAGCCCCACATCCTGTCTTAAGTCAGGATCCAAATTCTCAGAAAATTGTTTCCAAGTTCAAAGAATGAATAACCAGAGCCTGGATGTGCTCTGATTGCAGACATCATTGTATTACATCATATATAATATTTATAGATAACAAAATCTTAGAAATTGTCAAATTTTTACGAATAAAACAAGCATGACAACTCAAACCATGACAAACATAAGTCAAGGATACAAAGTTTGGATGTAAAGATAAATATTTTGAATAACAGTCACCTCCTGCTGAAGACTATTCCATCCACCAAATCCTGTTCCGGTGACACTTGACATGAGGTTCGAAGAATTCATAGGACTAGGGCTTCTATGCCGCAGTCTGTCAAAGTCACCAAAACCTTGATTGGACAGCATTCCAGAAACTCTAAGTATTTCTGTACATAGAGAACAGTGTTAATGAGAACCTATATGTACTATTTAAACTCATACTTACTGAATGGAAAAGAAAAGATATTGTGATATGAACTATATAAGATAATATACTGTTTACATGACAACATCGTTAGTGATGAAACTTGCTACAAACCTTCTCTCCTTAAAGCTTTGTGCTATTGGGTGAACAGCGAAGGCACATAAATGGTCTTATATCTCTAAAAGAACTAAATGTGCCGAAGTCCAATATTAAGAGAAAATGTATGGGATATACAAGGTCTAAGTTTCTGTTAACAAGATATACTGCAGTCAAATTTTCCAATTTTAAAGGTACCAATGCAATAGAGTGGTATCATGTATGATAGTTAAACACTGATATCTTCTACTTAAGACTATGTTAGAAAATTTTTAAGTGGATAGGAAGGAAAGGGAGGAGATGGAGGAGTTATTTCTCCTGGTCTCAATGTATAGGTATGGAAATCAGGGAACAGTACCCCCCAGTTTGGGAGTTGAAGTTGAAGTGACAAGAGCCTTAGCTTGAATGGCACCAATTCCCTCTAGAGAATGCTTGATCATAGGATTGAATCCTACTAAGGGCCACTATAATCTGCCCGCATGCTCTCTCCATGCACCAAACCTTAATGGGGTTCAATTTCAATCCTGTGATCAAGCAGTTCCCAAAGGGACTTAGTACCATTCAAGCTAAGGTTCTTTTGTAGCCAAAAGAAATGAAAAATACTTGGCCTCATTAGTAAAAATAAATTGCTCCCCATGCCCCCAATTTTAGAGGGACAAACAAAATTTGGTGTTTTAGAAGATGGTAGTGGGGAACACATCTACCTCCTTATCGTTGAAAGCATAAGATCATTTTTCCAAATAGATAAACCAGAAACCATGGCAAATACTTATCAACATAGAACTTTCAATTTCATATAAACAGAAAACAAGCAAGGCCCCATTGGAAGGATCTAGTGGTGGGCATGAAAAGATAAAGCAGGACATGGACTGAAACTACTAAACCCAAGAATATACCCGATTCAGATAGATCCCCACTATAGTGACAAGTGAAGTGAGAAAAACAAAGTTGGCAGCAGTGAATAGGGCGATCTAAAGAGAAAGAAAAAGAAAAGGATATATATATATAGAGAGAGAGATCCAGAAACCTTGATTCAATAGACGAGTGCAATTGGGAAGAGCTTGCATGAAAGGACCAAGCTTCTGATGCTCTGCGAGCAACTCCGATAGGTACTGACTGAAACAACAAAAACAAAAGTAATTAAGAATTGAGAGATTAGTATTTTGATTTGATTGATGTTGTGGTTGAATAATACCTGTCGACAACATCAGGATTGGTTCTAATCTGAGGAGAAGCAGCTCTGACCGGAGAGAAGTTGGAATTATACAAACCAGACATGGTGAGACCTAAATCCTCTCAGACCAGACCAGACCTAACCTAGGTTTAGTTTGTGTCGTGAAACAAAGCAAGGCAGTGACAGCCACCACAACAACTATCTCAATTTTTATTTTTTCCCTTTTTATATTACTTGCTTCCTTGTCCACAAGCTGCGTTGTACTAAATTGGAATAAAATTAACAAAAAAAATAGTGAACAAAGTGGAGTGTTTGTCTGGAATGGGAAACTGGTCATAAAATTAAAGCGGTAAAATATAGATAGATATTTATGATACAAAAAGATTATGACAGTTGGTAAGGAAGCGAGGTGAAGAAGAAGATTTGACCTTTGACTCTGTAGCTAACATGACAAACCCAATCACATTTTTATCCTTATTTTTTAAATTTAATTGTGTGTGTCATGACTGTTTGTGAGTTGAGCAGACTCTGAAGGAGTTGGAGACACGTGGTGCCCATGCACACAATCAAAGGGGTTTTTTGTGCTAAGTTGTAAGCAATGATTAAGGTTTGCAAACAAAGAACCAAAGGCTTGTCATTTGTGTTGTTGTTGTAATTATTGTTATTATTGTGTTGTGTGTTTCATATTTAGTAATAAAAAATCATGTTTGCCAACGCCCTCTTAGCTGGACCCACTCTCTTTTACCCTTCCCCTTCACTACATAACACTACTATCATTTTTATTATTATTTCTTTTTAACCCAAATTAAGGAAATCCGACTTATTCTTATTCATTTTTTACATCACCTCTTAACTCTAAGATGTATTTTTCAAAAAGCAAAATATGTTTGGATTATATTATGTACCAACTTTTTATTTTAATATAAATTTTAAAAAAAATTGGTTGAAAGTTTTTAATAATTAAAAATATCAATATAAATTAACAAGAACTCAGTACTTAATATATAAATATTGGAACAAAATAATATTAAAATTCTTATTTACATATGATGTTTATTAAAATTCATTTAAATACCCCTGCAAGAAATTCATCACTAATTAAAAAAAAAGGCTATTACTCGTGTGTTTAAATTAGTAATGGATTAAATTTATTATAATTTTTTAAAATAACGAATGGTAAAATTCCCGTAATTATATTTCTAAACGTGATCGCTTCTTTTATATTATCTAATTAATTTATGTATATTTTAATATCATATTAGACATTAAAATAAAGTGGTTTAGTAAAATATTAAATAATTTTACAATTTTGTAAATTTTTATACATATGGTCTTACTCATAAAAACATCAAATTTTTATACATATGCCTTATATGATATTGGGGTAGGTTGTTGTTTATTTGTTTTAGTGGTTTTCTCCAAGTTATGAAGTGGTTAGAATTTAGATATGAAGCTGTGAGGTAGGCCCATTAGCCCAGAGAGTGTTGGACTTGGACTCTTGGAGGCCTTTTTAAGTGAGTGACTGTCCTTGAAAAAAGAAAAACATGCACTCATTTTTTTATTTATTTTAACAAGTATTCTGTTACAATTGAACTGTTGTGGATAAGAAGTATGTTTTATACGAATTTCAATGATGGAAATTTATGTTGGAAATCCTTGTCCTGAAACTATATACATTAATGTGTATCACTTATTGATCATAATGGTCTTTGATACCAAACGGTTATTGGAGAAATGCATACATGTATACTGATAATTAAGTTTAAAGAAAAAGAAAAGTAACATTAATAGGCTAATGTTTGTGTTTTTCTGACCCTCAGTTAGTAATAGTCTATTGTTACAGTTTCTTCCGACAATATATTTGTAGTGCACGCTTTGTCATTATCTTTAGGGCAAAACTGGAGGATTTGTCCACTGAGGTTAGAGGAATTTCTCATATCCCAATGTATAAGGCAAAGATCCTTTGGCTATGTGCAACATATGCAGTGATTCGCTGCCTATTTATGGTCACATAATGTCTATAATTTTCAATGATAATGTTTTACTTTTATTCTCTCTATATGACAAATGCTTATTCTCTCTATGGTGCCCAGCAAGAGGCTATTTTAGAATGGTTCCTTGATTGGATATCAGAGGGATTTTTTAGATTATTCTCCTTGATGTGATATTTTTCTAGTAGTAAATCAGAAATGTAATGATTCATTTGGTAAAAAGAGATAAAAAGAGGAGAAATGGTTTTAACGATAACTTTGAATAAGTACGTAAATGTTTTATTTTTCTTAAGGAATTAATTCTTTTTTTTATTATTTTAGAAATATAAGTATTGTATCAGTGACCTGAAAATTAGTTTTGTTACTAGGAGGAAAAAGGGTAGATCGTAAATAATATTTGGTTTGAGAAAAAAAATATATTTTACTTTTAATCACAAAATATATTTATTTATTTATTATTTTAAGATTTCATATCAGAAATAGTGAAAATATTTTTTATCTTTTCACAATTTTCAATGAAAATTAGTGAAAATAAGAAATAAAATGAAGTAAGGTGTCAAATTTGTAATTAAAAGTAAAAACAGAAAATAATTTATAACATCATATGAACCCTTGGGAACTTTCACATTTGAAAATTGTTTTTTTTTATTCTATATACTTCCCTTTTTTATTTAATTATAAAACTATCACTTTTTTTAATTGATTTGTTGTTTTAAGATTTATATAGATAAGGATGGAAAGAAATTTGAAAATAAAGAATAAAGTAAAAATTGGATAACATATTTTTAGTTAAAGATAAAAATAGGAAATATTTTTATTTAAATTAAACAATCCCTTATGTTTTGCAATATAGTAGATGGCTTCAAAGTTTGAGCAATTGAGTGGGCGAAAAGTGTGAATTGTGGTGGAAATTAATAGTATGTGGAGTTCCATTATATGCCCTGAGAGAAGGGTTGTGGCTTCAAAGCAACCAAAGATTACAGTAAAAACAATAAATTCGTAATGTGTATGTATTGTAATCATCCCTATGGTTATTAACTTTGCTTTGCAAAAAGACACAATTTAATAATTGACTTCTATAAGCCTCCAACTTTTTTTTTTTTTTTTTGCGTCGGTGGTTCTGAGCTGTGGACGTCATTCCTTCTCACTCATCTTATCTCATCCAACCATTTTTGTTATGTTATTTCAGAAACGTATTTTGGAGTATAATTCAAAATGTTTATGAAAACCATAATTATTTTGATAAATTTAAGATTCCTAAAAGATAATTAATAGTTTATTTTCTTGAAATTTATAAATAATAGGTTATGTCGTTATGACTTTTTCAGAATATATATTTTCCTTTTCAAAACTTTTTGAAAGGATCATGGTGTTTGGACACGGCTTGTAAGCTTAAAGTCATAGTAAATTAATTGGATTCATTGTCCCAAATTTTACGACAAGAAAATGTCAAAGCTGAAAATAAAGTCACGGGCAAAAGATATTGTGATACGACTTAGGATAGGAGCAATTTTGGACATTAAGATTTTAATTTGATACATGAATATACATTTCATTTCACATCATCATCGTTGAAAACTAAACCGTGTAAACGACCCATATATGTTGTCAAACCGAGTATAGATTCAAATCATTATTTTCCATCAATTATACATCTATGTGCACGGACTACTTTCAGTGTTATCATCATCATTATTGTATCAATGAATGAATTAAGATGCTGATGATTTTGCTTATGCAACGTAGTAGGACACTAGGAACATACAACAAACACACCCACGGTTTCTACTCCTATATTTCTATACCTAGTGTGTGTTTGATTCAGCTATCACTACCCACATTTGCCCATAAATTTGTGTCAAATGTCCAAAATAATGGAAAAGCTGCTGATTGAGAACGCTTTAATATGACATACGTCTAAGCTTCCATTCAGCTAATCTAATTATAAGCCATTTGATCCTCCCACGGTTAAGTTCTAAACTTTTATTCCCTTTTCTGTATCCTACCTAAATCCAATTAGGGATACAACGCCAACATAAGCAGAAACCAGGCAAAAGAAGCTCTCATTGAATTTTCAAGAATGTTTTAGCAGGAATAATAATAATAGGCATTTGTGTGGCCACAAGTTACTTGAAACACGGGAAAAAAAAGATAGTAAAAATGATTCCAAAAGTAGGAGCTACATTTTTATTCCTTGTCAATGGAACAACTGAATCATCAACACATATAGAATAATCACTTTGGGCTGCTACTACATTAACACCACAATGAATCACAAAGAAGAAAAACAGATTAATCACTTTACACAAAAATTCTATATTACCATTTACCACCAGTATAAACTAACCAAGGAGAAGAGAAGAACCTAAGTAAACAACCACCAAAAAGAGGTGTTTGGAAGAATTTCTGAATACAGCAAGCTTGCACAGATGAGCAGTGGAAGGGGCAAAGCTAATGAAGAAGATGCACCAAAAATAGTGTGTCAAGGAGCATATTCATGCTCAATGGTGGGTTGTGTTCGGGTAACCGTGGCAGCAGGTGCTCTTGTATCCCCAACAGAGGCCATATGAAGCGCTTCTCCCGCTTCAGAAGCCCTTTCCATTCGTTGTATTTTCTTCTTTTGTTTGAACTTAAGCAACCACAAAACCAGCAAACACAACAACAACAAGAACACAATTCCACCCAACACAGACCCCACAACAACCCCAACCTTGTTGCTACTACTCTTACTCTCCTTTGGAACAATCGGTGGTGATGGAGGCGCAGAGGGAGCAGGAGACACCGGTGTCGGTGCAGGCGGTGGAGAAGGAAGTACTGAAGACTCAACCACAATAGAGAAATGGCCCTGTGTGGAGGTAGAGCAAGTGTTGCCTCCTGTTACATTGCTGAAATTGGATGAACCTTGTAAATCAAACCAAACACATCTTGCCACAGCACCCAAAGGAGGGTCTTTAACATCAAGAAACTTAACCTTTATAGGATCACCAGAGGCATTAACATTGAGAGTTGGTAAATTAGTAGCTGATAAATTGGAACCATTGTAAGCCAAGAGACCCAAAACAGGAGCCAAGTAAGTGTAATTGGGCAAAGGGTAATAGTTTTTGGACCAATTCCCCAAATTTTGATACACCAAAACCAGCCTCTTGACATAAGGTTTCTCAGTGACCCCTTTGGGAATCTCAAACTCGTTGTAACTGGGAACCCCTCTTCTCCTCAAACTACCACTCCTTAATCTCAATGCAGCAACCTTAACACCGGTCAAATTGGAAGGAAGCAGAGTTGTTGCATTGTAAATTGTACCTGTTTTGGGTTTGACCAGAGCTTTGTATGCATATTCTTGAAGAATTGCGTCAAGGGACTTGGCTTCGCTAGTGGAAACAGTAGTAGTTTGAGCCCTGACATGAGGAGCAAGAAAGCATAGAAGAAGAAGCAGCAGAAGAAGAAGAAGAGGACTCATGGGTAAGAAGAATAAAGTGGTGAATTGGTAGCACCTTTTGGGTTTTTGTTGAGAACAACGGTATAAAGAACAATATTCTAAAGCAAACAACTTTGAAGGTTTGTTTTTGGAATGGATTGAACCGTTGCAAGTATTAGGAAAAGGCAAAGGCTTGGGAATCTTGTTGTGGTTGTGGGCATTTGAATTTCATTCATAGCTGAGAAATAAGTTGGAAACATGGATGTTAACTAAATAAATACCTGAAATTGAAGATGAATAGAAAGCCCCAAATCATTTGTGGATATAAAGAATCCATTATTTGTAGGGATGGCCTTGAAACATGAAGCCAATTGTGAGGACATGGTAAAAATCTTCATCAGAATCTTCCATTACCGCATTATGGTTGGGAATTGGGATCATGCTCTGATGAGCTTGATGGATTTGCAGTGCTGTGTAGAAGAAGAAGAAGAAGAAGAAGAAGAAGAAGAAGAAGAAAAAGAAAAGAATGAAAGAAAGAAAGAAGAAAGAGATAATTTTGTGAGTGTGTGTGTTGCAGAGTGGTTGAGACTGGGCACCGCTGGGACAGGAGAACAAAAGGAGAAAGTAGCGTTACTGTGTTTTTGTGGCCCGTGGGAACAACACAACAACAACATCAACACCAACACCAACAACAACATTGTAATTCTTATGTAATATACTACTGCATCTAACTCCTGCTACCATCTCAAATTATATTTCATTTCTTCTTTTCTTTTTTCATTTTAACTAAAATAAATATTTCTTCTAGATAATAAAATAAAATAAAGTCTACACCTTGTCTCGTAAACTCTATTGAACACTTCCTTTATTAATTATTAAGCTTACGTAAAGATGACGCCATGACAACTTCTATTCTCAGTTCTGTTCATAAAAATAAAAAAAAAATGTTCATTTTTATTTATTTTAAGGTAAACTAGAAACTCATGGTCCGGTTTGAATTTGTATCTTGCCATTATGATTAGACAGACTAGATTCACATAAACTCAATTAAAGAAAATCACTGAATAAGTTGGATTAAAGAACTCTACAACTTTTTTGTTAAAAAATTAGTCTAAAATTTATTCCAACCTCAGTTTTGTAACCTTGTGTTTCAATGTGTTGATGCTGAGTTTGCTAAAAGATAATAAAAAATGATTCTAACATAAAATAATCTATCAATTATTTTTTAGAAATTTTAAAAAGTCAAACTTAATTATGTTTGTTTATAACGACAAGAGTCGATGGATAAAAAAAATAATGATAAGAAGCGCTTTTAAAAATATAGCTGATTTTATAAATGTTTCAATTTATGATTATTTTGGAACACTAAAACAAATGTATGAAATTTTTTTATAAGTGGTTTCTTTTTAAATTTATGTATGTGTAAAACCCTTGGAAAGCTGTAATAACGATAAAAATATAAATGATAAAAGATTGTATTTTTAATTCAATAATTTAGGGATTAAAATTTGATTTTAAGTATGAAAAGAATTATATCATGAGACTGTAAGTATAAAAAAAGATTATACTATGGAAAAAAAAAACTCATCTTATATATTTAAAATTTCTGAAAAAAAAAATAAATTTTAAGATAGATAACTTGTACGAATATTATAATTAAAAAAGAATAAGATTATAATTAGGTATGGGGAAAAGGAGAAAAAAATTGTTAAAGGTGGCTAAGAAAAGTATTAAAAGAAATAAGGTGCAGACATGAGTGTGAGAGTTTTTACATGGAGGACCCTAGTTGTTTTGCATATTTACGAAATTGTCCTATCATGAGAGCAAGTTGTTATGTGTTTGGAATGCAGCGCTTAAACACTTGTGATTCTATTGAATGAGGTCCTTCATGCATCATTGCATCAATATCAACCTCCTTTAATTACACCCAACTCCATTCATCTTTCTTTTCTTTTTCTTTACTCCCAACTATTATTTATTGAAAAGAATGTTTATCTGTATTTTTGATATAACATGCCCCTAAACTATAATATCACCCTTTAAATTTTCATTAATCTCTATCAATTCTTTTTAAAACTTAACCTCAATCTCCAAATGACAGCGCAGTCCAGTCATCAACATCACTTATGAATGAATAATTAACTGTTCGTTTGGGTTTGAAATAGGTAAAAACTATTATTTCAACTCATTAAATATGATTAAGTTGTATGTCTAAATTATTTTAAATTATATATTTTATATTGAAAAGTAATTTTTTTCAAAAGAAGTTAAAAATAATGTCTTAACTTTAAATAATTGGAGAAAAATAATATATATATACAGAGGTATATCCATTTAAAAAATTAATTTCTCGAGATATTAAGATTCATTTAAAAGAATTAACTTCTCGAGATATTAAGATTCATTTAAAAGATTTATTTCTTGAATAGTATGGATAAGGAATTGAATCTTGATTCTTGACTAGGTGTTAAGGAAAAGATATGGCACCATGGTAATTGACCAATATTCATATATTAAAATAAGAATCACGACAATGAATTATGTATTTGATTTGATTTAATCTGTGTGTCCTGGTATCATCATCACATTTCCTTTCATTCCTTCGCCTGTGTGCCTATCTCTCTTTCTCACACATAGACACTATTATGTACAAGACAAAAAAATTCTCCCAAACTCACGTTGCAAGTTAAGGGTGAATCCGAACTAGCTAAGAAACTCAATTGGATTGATCAATCGAAATCAATTAATTTACCATTGGTTAGTTTGAATTGAATTGAACGGGTGAAATGTTGTGTGGTATGTGAATTATTAATTGTACTCAAGTACGGTAATAATTAAAAAAGAGAGTAACAAGTTTTGGGGCAGTTTGGGAAGAATTTCCAAAAGGGAGTTATAGAATATTCAGTATTGGCAATTGGAATGTTAAGTATATGATGGGTTTGTTGTGCATTTTTGTAAAGCTAAAAACAAAAGGCGATTAGAAATTACAAAGAGTTGTAGCATTGCCAGCTAATGGAAACTGACTAGTTTTTGGCTTGCAATGCAAAAACGTTAAGAGGCAAATGCAATATATATGATATGATTAAATTAATATATGATATGGATCGACGTTGAACAAGTTTGGAAGCGACAGCAAAGGAAGTTTGGTCCACGTGAATGAACTTATGATGCATATGAGCCAAAGTGCACATGCATTTAGCCTCTCATTCTCACTCTCACTCTCTTTTCTTTTCTCTCTTTAGATTTCTTTCTTTCTTTCTTCTCAAAAAGTTAAAATCTATGGAACCAACATTCGTCTCTGTGTCCACACTCAATACTCTCTCATCTCAAGCTATCTTATCTCGCGTTACTTTCACATTACTCAATTTTTTTCATTTTTTCATCTCGCTAAGTTACCAGTTTATTATTATACAAATCTCACAATCAAAACTTTTCTTCTAATTACTTCAATAAAATAGCTTCCTCAAACTTGTTCGTGTTAAGAACTTACCATGTATGAACGTAACAGGAAAATTGTGACTAGGTTGCTTTCATGGCCCATCCCAATAAGGAATCATAATTATCCTTTGTATACTTTTTTAATTTTATATACGTCTAGGCTGATCACAATTTTTTGTTAAAATAATTTGACTGACTCTTCATTTTTAGTAAGAGCTATTATTTTAACTACTTTTCCCCCCTATAAGATTCATATTTAAAATATTTTTTACGAATTTAATTTTAGTTCTACTTGGACCAAAGTCACATGTTGAAAATAATCTTTCATTTGTATAAGTGATTTTACATAAATGATATGAATTGGATTTCTAATTAAAAAAAAAATAAGAAGATCAAATTTAATTTACATGTATGATCATTTGTACATTATCAATTAATAAAAATTATTTTAAGTATTATTATAAAAGTTAATAAAATACCATCACCATTCAGGATAGATTGAGGAAAATATACTTTTAATAAGATAAATGAGGAAAATATTTATATATTATAATATATAATATAAAATATTTTATATAATTAACCCATCATAATTTATTATGAACGATGAGATTGTTAGTTTTAATAATAAAATTCATATATGTTATATAAAATCTGAATTAAAATTAAATATATATTTTAATATAATCGATGAAATTAATATTTTAAATTATCTCAAATTTATCAGAAAAAGAAAGGGTAGCTAGCGAGTGTCTTGTCATGTATAATCAATGATATGTCATGCTTTTATAGAAATATTTCTTTTATTTACGTTTTTATACTATCATTCTTTCATTTTTCTTTCTCCAATAAAAATATAAATAATTATTTGTTTTTTTTTACCAATTTTCTTTTCCTTTCACTGTTCTACATACACGCCAAATAGTCTAATTATTTCTGGCAAAAGAAACAAAAGAAGAAATGGTGACTTAATTAAGTGAGAAAACCTTATTAATTAAGCCTGTACGTACATAACCTTTACTTTCGAGTGATGGGAAATCGTGAAGGTTAAGTGGAATCATGCAATTATTGTGCTTGTACTTTTCATAAAAGTTAAGTAATTGACTTAGCCCAATATATATAATTACGCGTTGCTCATTAAAATAATAATAATATTTTGATGAAAATATATAATTTTTCATAAATAAATTGAGGAGGGGGGCGATCAAGAGTTCAAGAGTTCAAGACTCACCTCACCTCATCACATTCACCTCCCCACCTCTTTCACCAATTCCTTGAATCATCGATACGCATCAACCCATATTCTATTAATTATTTTAAACTTCAAATAAATTAATAAAAAATAATTCCTAGTTAAAATTTAATTATATTTTAAAATATACATTATGGTATATTATAGTAAGAATATATAACAAAAATCTTGTTTTTAAATAATTATCTAAAGTTTTATAAATTAATCCGTTATATATGTGTGTAAATGAAGTGGGTGATAATTTTTTTAATAAATATTAGTGTATCCATCTCACAATTTTTTTAGGTATTTAGGGTATCTCTTGACTAACTATGAAAGACAAATTCTTCAAAATATAAGTTTTGTTTAAGCGAGTAACATCTCCTACAGATGTTAAATTCAAAGATATTATTGAATAGATTAATTTATAAAACTTTACCTAATTAATATATATATATATATATATTAAAAATAAATTTCTTATTTACATTTTAATTTTATTTTAATCTTTATAATCATTCAATATCACATCGGTAATTAAAATACTTAATGATAAAATTAATTA
Source organism: Hylodesmum podocarpum (assembly GCA_026586105.1). Lineage (NCBI taxonomy): Eukaryota > Viridiplantae > Streptophyta > Magnoliopsida > Fabales > Fabaceae > Hylodesmum > Hylodesmum podocarpum. The sequence continues at coordinate 107,716 of JALJEV010000493.1, read as the reverse complement.
AAATGGGAATATAATTACTAAAATATTATGTTTAAAAACTAAAAATATTTTATGAAATTATAAAGGTTAACTAATTTTTTAAATTTTATCTAACACAACAGAAGAAAGGAAAAATGATTTAGACACCAGAATAGTGGTGGTTTCTATTTTCTACTGTCTCTAATGTATTTTTCTGCTTGTAGAATGGTTATATCTGTAGATCATTTCATATTTTTTAATCAAGAAATATAATTTTCAAATAAAAATATCTCGTAACTTTTATAAAGTATCAGATCTCATAATTACCGGAAGTCAATAATAAAGAGTCACGCCTCAAGATTTTTCACGAATAAACATAACTTTAGAACCTTTTACTAATTTAAAAGTCTCTTATAATATAGATATATAACATTATATTATATTATATTGTTTAGAGGGAGCGTGGTAATGTATTGGTACAAACAAAATATGCAACAAATTTTTATAATAGAAAAGAACAAAGTGAAGTATGAGAAAAGATGGTTGGTGAGATAAAAAATGGTGTAGTACAAAATATTACAAGAATTATATACGTTCAAGTGCAGACAAATGTAGCGTTTTCACCTGAGTGACATTTACAGTAATTTCGTTTTCATATGAAAAATGTGCTGTACAAATTGACAGTCGCAGGTAATTGGCGTGGAACAGAATTATATATTGAAAAACATATCTACAGAAAGTCATTGACTTTTTCCCTCTTTCAATTTCGTCGGCAACTACTAGTTTATCATAGTCATCAAGGATTTACGCTGAATACAACAGTTGCCACTGCAGTTCTATCAAAATGCGTCGTGACAATTTCAACTTTTGCTAAACTTTTGTATTATTCAAAGAAAATAACATAAGAATCAGAGGAAGTAGATTTTATTTTTTTTTGGTTAATATAAGAATTAGAGTTGATGTAGTGATGAAAATGTTAAATAATATAAATAAGGTTCTAAATTCTAAATTCTAAATTCTAAATTCTAAATTCTAAATTTATTATTAATTGTTAATGTATATAATAAAGCAGATAACATCAAAGAAAGTTAAGCTTTCAAAAAAACATAAAATAAAAGAAAGAAACAAAGGATTCCTGCTTCCCCTTTTCCTTTTCCCCTTCTTTTTTGTAAAGTGCATATGGCAATCAATAATTTATATAGTTTTAATTAGTAATTTAATGATTTAGGATTTAATATTGCGTACATGGGAGCACCCTGTGTGGCAATTATTCATTCCGGTCAAATGATACAATAAGGTAACTAACGGGTTTAAATCATTAATGCAAAGAAAGTAAAAGGAATTCGAATAAATGAAATTTAGAGTTGAATGATTGTAATTTGTATCATATCATTGCCATATATAGTCCAAACAAGTAAGCACAAATTCAGTAGAAGCTCGTTTTCATGATTAGCATGACGTTATAGCATTCAGACGACCACATTCACAATCACATGTTTATTCAATAATAACAAATCGAACGTTCTACTTAATTGTTCAATTTGAATAACTAAAACAACAAACAACCAAAAAACTCTCACTAGTGCTGGAGAATATATAGATATCATACACAATATTGCTTTATTGGTTTCAGATTACACTTAATTGCTAAGATAAAACATATATAAAAGAAGAATTTGCCAAATGAACCCTAGAGCTGGGCGGGCAAGTTACACATACATATACATATACATGTACATAGATTGAGAATGAATTAACAAATGTGTTTTTGTTTTGGGGGAACACAATACAACACTAACCCCCGCTGATCCTATCTTAAATTAATTATCCCTTGGGTGAATAAATTAATGTTACAAGTGTTATGCATGATGCATATAATAAAATGAATTATGCATATGTAATTTTCACAACCGACATTATCTAAGGCTAAACGAAACTACACATGTATAAAATTAAGGATCACTTTGCATGGTTATCATTATTTTTAGAGAGTGAGCGTGAGATAGTAGGAGGAGCCTGCAGGTCTGGTAATGGTGATGTAGGATTATTCTTATTATCTTTGTATTCTTGTTCTTGTTCTTCTTCTTCTAGAAGTTGTGGAAGAGAAAATATTGGTTTAGAGGGGGAGGGTCTATTAAGTGGAGAGCGAGGGGACCTGGGCATGACCCTACTAAAGACAGTGCCAGTGGTATCAATTGGAACAAGTTCAGTGACTTGTTCCATTCCTTCATCAAGATAAACCACATCCTGTGTAGTCAATTGATGGTATTCAACAATTTCTCTTAGAAAACGATTCTCCCGAGCATATACTTCATTCTCACTAGCTAATCGACCCTTCTCCGCAAGAAGTGTCTCTAGTTGAAGCCGGATCTGAACACCCATTACAATGTTATATATATTAAAATATACATTTAGTACTAGTAAATAGTAATATTTATGAATAATATATACTCACCAAATCATCATCTGCACGGATAACGTTTTGTCCCTTGTCCACGCTAGTTTCGCGGTCCCGGAGTATTTTGTTTTCTTCTTCAAGTTGAGAACAACGTGCTTTTGAAAAAGCCAATTCTGCTTTAACGGTTTTTAGCTCACGCAGAAGTAATTTTGCTTTGGCAGCTGTTGCCATTGCCACCTGTTACCCAATTACCAAAACAAAACAAAACTTGTGCATGTCATGCCAATTAAAAATGTGTTTTTTTTGTTTGTAAAGGAGTAATTTATGATTTGAATGAATTAGGCATATATAGTTGCTATATAGTGCCACCTTACGTCGCGAGATGCCTGGAGTTGTGTTTGAGAATGTCGTCCTTGGTGAGGTGATTGTTGACATGGACTCCACATGCTTGAAACACATGGATTTGACTTTGAGCTGTCTGGACATGTTCCTTTTAGATTTATTGGACTTATCGAATCCCCTGTCTTACTCTCTACACCCTCCTGAAACCATTTATTAGACAATTCATTTTGTGTTTTGAGAATGATTGAATTGATAAAATGTTATTGAACAAACAAGAAAATGATGGAAGGACGTACCTGAGGATGAGCAATTAATCTGAGTTTATCGAGGACGACGTCATTCTGTGTTGAGGAAGTCTTATCGTCCTCGAGAATTTCTTTAGCTTTCTGAGCGAGTACACCCCACACACCAGACTTTGCAACATCTCCGTAAGAATCACAGCTCTGCATTCATTCATCATCACATGACATTAATTATTTTTAATTCTATTATATATACATATATACATGAATGGAGGGGAGGGGCGGGGCGTGGTAACCTTGGATCTGTGATGTTGATCATGTTCATGTTCACGTTCACGATCAGTTTTGGAGAAAGCGGAGGAAAGAGAGAGATCACGACGAGCAGCAGAGGCTCTGATGGCCTGAGCAGCGAGGGAAGAAGAGGAAGAAGAAGAGGAAGATGAAGATGGAGTGAAAGAAAAGGAAGAGGTCAAAGATGGAAGAGGAAGACCCTCATTGCCATTTCCATTATCATCCGAATGATGAATCTCTTCCTTGAAGGTGCAAGATCGAGATATTCCGTGTCTTCTTCTGTACGCCATTGCCACCCCCACTCCACGTCTCCACTGCCACTGCCGCAACACCCAATCACGATCACAAAAACAAAAACAAAAACAAAAACAAAAACAAAAACAAAAACAACAACAACAACCTTAACCCTTAACCCTGTCCCTCCCCTCCCAACTTTCAACTCATAACAAACCCTTTTCCATTTTAAATATATAACACCCAACTGGCTGCTCTGTCCATGCACCTTGAACGTACGATTCGTAGCAATTCACGCCCCCCTGCCCCCCTCTTTTTCTTTTCTTAACTACTTTCTTTTTTTTTATATATATATATAGATACCCTCTTTCCATCATATTTCATACATATATTATTATATCATATCATCAAACTTCCTCTTTTATTTTTACTTTTTTTTCCCTATCACTGCTTCATACTTCATCCCTTATCTCCAATATTCTTATATAACTCTTTTCGCCTTTGCCCACATATAATACCTCACTTGAATGCATCCAATATGCAATTATTTTAAACACCTTAACCCCTAAAAATTATTTAAGTATATATGCTATACATAGAACAAGTTATACCATAATTTGTAATCATTTTTTATATATTTATCTCTCCGTTATCATAGGGTGTATAAAGATACATAGGAGACATTTGTACAACAAATATTATAGGAATAGTAGTTCGCAAAATTATCATATGATATATGGCCATTATGTGTTATGTTTTCACCTGCAACTAAGTTGATATTTCATATGTTTTTCTATACATGACGCATAAGCCATTTTTTTTTTCAACTTTTGAGATAAAAGCTTAAATTTGTGAAAAGCTTTTTTTTTTTCTGAAAAAATAAGCTGGTTTTCATAATTTAGGATTTATAATTTATGATTATTTTTCAATATCTCATTTTTATTACATGTAAACAAAATTAATTATTTTAAAGTCATTTTTCAAAAAAATTATTCAGTCAAAAATTATTATAATTATAATCTATTATAACAATAATCAATTATTAAAATAATTAAAATTTTCTAACTATCTTAAACACACCCTAACTAAAATGAAAATATAAATATGTCCGTACCATATAATAATTTCTCTCTATCACACCAAGTGTGTTTGTATTCACATTACTTTCTATTGAATTGAAATGAGATTGATTTCCTGTCAAGGTGGCATTCAGAAGTAGAAAACCCTATAAGAAACACACACTAAATGATTCAGCTTCATGAGAGCATGACATTTATCTTTTTTCATATATATACTCATCTTAAAAGTACATCCCAAAATCAAGCAAGAAATAACTTTTAGTTGCCTCAATTTTGTATTTACAAGACATTTCCCATGATTAACTTTATGAGTACCTAATGCGAACCATTGTGAGTGATCTGCCAATTAAACTACTCAGCACCATAACTAGATAGCGTATATCAAACAAATTTGCTAATAAATATACGCATAAAGAGCTACTAGCATTGAAAAGATTTGTATTTATTGAAAGGTGGATTGCCTTCACCATTTACAGCAAAGGAGAAAAAATTAACAATAGCCTTCACTTCCAAAAACCACCAATGCATACTTTAGCTTATGGTATAATAACTCATCATTAATTTATTTTATTTTTGGTTTTTGAGATGAATAACTCATTATGTTAAACTACGCGGACTTGCTAGGAAAAAGGGACAATGCCTAGCAATTTTAACACAGCATGAATTTCCATTTGCCCCTGAACCCTTCAAAAAAGGATTAGACAAGAGCAAATGAACTGGATCTCAGTATGGTATTACTGACGATTCAGGATTATTGATATGCTGATTGTGAATGCAAAGGGTATTAGTTGGAGGATTACGGATCAAAACTCCCAGAAGAATTTATTTGATCAAATCGTGTCTTCAAAGATGGAAGATTGAAAACAAAACCAGAAGCCAACGACACGGTTTGGTTGTCTGATTTTAAAATCTTAATGGCCTCAGATGAGTAACTAGTCTCATTTGTTGGACACACTGATTCACGATGATCACCCTTAACACACTCTGAACGAAACATGAAATTGTGTTGCATCTGGCTTTTATCCTGAACAAAACATGAAACATCACTACTTTCTCTGACCCAAGGTTGTGATTGAAACTCGAAATTGTTTTCCAACCTTGATTCTAACGCACTACTACTAGCTTGAGAATTCTCTAGAACTGACCCTGAAAATTTTTCTTGATTAATCAACTTTGATCTGTCCAATAACATCCTCTTGGACTTGTTACCAGTTTCTTTGGACCCTTCATCTGAACAAGTAAAGTCTTGTGCACAAGCTTGTGAATAGCGTGAATCGTAACTGAAACTCCGGTTTTGGAACTCTTTATCACACCCTAAGGACCACCTGTGACATCCTGAAGAGCCTTTATCTCTTTCAGCATTCATTGTCCCTTTAACCTTTTCACTTGCACCAGTCTTTTCCAAAGGATACTGAGACATCACGGCAGAGATAGTGACTGTATTACAAGTATCTGGTTCGCGAGGAGCAGAAGTAGATGCTGTATGAATTTCACATCCAAGTAATTTCCTCTTAGCTATGTTTTGGGCAATAGGCCCTAAACCCTTAACAAACAACATCAAGCTATCTTTGTAGCTAATTTCTTGCTGACTTACCTATATAAAAGATAAGAAAAATAACAAGTATCAGAATTATGAGATGAAGATGTTTTTGGAAAAATGCTAGTAACATCAAACTTCATAAAGCTCAAAACAGAGCAAAGGAGGATCATGAAAGAAACTTATTGTAATTTGATTGATTAAAGATGATTATAGAAGAGAATTACAATTGTTTACAGGAGTGTAAAGTATGTTGTAGAAGATAACTTAACCCAGCCATTTAACTAACTTACCGTAACTAACTAACTATTTCTAAAAGGGATAATTAACTAATATCCTGTAACAACAAGAACGTATGATCAATCCAAACTAGAATTTTATATGCATTATGTCAAACTGCATTATGCAAGGAGTGGAAACAAGACTCACGAGTTCAAGCAGTTTCAATTTCCCGGAAACTGTTGAAAATAGTGACTTATCACTATCAAGGGTCAAAGGTCTATAAGTACAGCGCCTATCAATCTCAAAAGGTCTGCATCTGCTACTCTCTTTTGTACCTGGTAGATAATTTTTGTTAACCAGACAATTCTGCATATTTTTTATTATGTTCAAAATACACAAATCATGTGAGAAGAGTTTTGTTGAACAAAGGACACACCAGAAGCTTTGCATAATGGAATGTACATCTAGTAGAAGGGTAAAATAAGTAATTAGCTGGTACAACATAAAACTGAGTACAAGAAGGTTACAGAGTGAAATAAGAACTAAGAGGTATAATAAAGTTAGAAGCTATGAAAACACAAATCAAAGCTAGTTGATTATTCATGCTTATACTCCAGCACAAGCAATGATTATCAAAAGAATAAATTCTGTTAGAATTAGTTACCTCTTGATTAGGTTGTTATGGTTCGTTTCTTGTTAGCTCTTAAGTCTTAATATAAATAAGAGCATAATGTACATTTTCTTCATCTTTTTTAATAAGTTCAATATGGTGTCACATGAGTACCGATATGCTTTTTTTTTTCCTCTCTCTTATGAGTATGACCTTCAACAATGATCAAATGCAAAATCATTCTTTAGTTTCAACACCAAATAGGATGCAACAAAATCTGCTTTCAGACTAGACCTTCGCTCTTACCTTCATTAACTTCAATATCCCTAGCATCAACATGCTTAGTATTGTCAGAACAACCATGACTTGCCTTAAAGCTTCTCTTGTTTGATGTACCACGAGAAGAACATGGCACAGATTTTGAGGTCACACTCACACCAATAGCTGTTTCACTAGATTTCAAGTCTGTTGAATCCCTGAAATCTCCTTGGCTTCTCCGACTTACTTTCCGCCTTGTTTCTGAGAACTCCAATTCAAACTTCTCAGGGTTGTTTTTCAGTAAATCAAAAACTTTCTTAGCTAGTTCATTTATGACACGAGCCTGCAAAATGAAAGGGTTAATAAATCATTTCATCAAGAAATATTAGAGATTTTATAGTAAAATTTGGAGCCACAGTTTCACCAGCTTTATAGTCCATACCTGCCTGAAATATATGGTACCAGAAGAATTAAAATTCATTGCATTGTCGAATATTAAGAAAACATCATGCTGCATAATGGTTCAAATACCATGTATTAGTAGTATTAGAAGATGAACACTGAACAGGGTCACCATAGCAGTTTATGCAATTTGCTTATGCTACCAATAATGTCACATTAATGAAAGAGACAACCAACCACATGAGCTACATAAAAATAAAGGTTGCAAACCTCAAATTGTTCCAGATTCTTATACATCCCCTCGTGTAGTTTGGCCCTCATGGTGCCAAAATCCATAGGCTCTTCAATGATTGCATAATAATCCTCAACCTTAGCACAGAATTGCATAAAAAAAAAGTGAAGTAGAACGGAATTTCATGTGGTATACTAATATCCATACGATACTATGACTGATTATGACCACACACCTCGTTTGGATCAACTGGTTCAGCAAATATTTCATAGGTATCTCTCCTGTGTATGAATTTAAAGTATTATATTCAAATTACAGGAGACAAGTAAGGTTTTGAAATGGTAACATAACAGTGATAAAAGTAATGTACACCTTTGTAGAGTGTCAAGTACAAGTTGAAGTAATCGTTTGTCTGGCAAAAAAGTTGAAGATGGCCGTTTTGATGGTTTATCTGATACATCATCAATCAATCACATAGCAAATTTAGGACTAGGAGAGTGATAACAAATAATAATTTTAATCAAGTCCAAAGCCACCTCAGTTTGATGGTCTTTACTCACCATCATCACTTTTCTTTTGATTATCTTGATGACCAGAATGTTTGACACCCTGCACAATGGTTTGTGAATGTGAACTTACATAAGGATTAAGAAACTAAGCAAGACATGAAAAAAGTAAATAGTAAAAAAGTAAACAAAACCTGGTTTGGTGAAGATGTGAGTTGTTGAAGTGGCCTAAGTTTTGTGTTGTTTCTACCCCTAGTTCTGAATGCAGGTCCTTGAGCGTTGTCAAAGTGGCTTCTCATTGAATGGTCATGAGCCTCAGCCTCCAATGCAGATATTCGTGGGCTTCTCCTTTGGCCCTCCGTTTTTTGCACTTTTCTGTAACACATACAATTTCATAAAATGAAAGTGTAAGTGTTGCGCACAAAGCAAAACAGGACACTAGGAAAATGAAAGTGGAGAGTGAAGTCACCTTAATCTGCTCATGTTGCACTGGCAAAGAGGGTGAGTGATGAAGGCATTTTAAGAACAGAGAGCATAATGTAATGCCAATGTATGTTTAATGTTTAATTAATACTGCATTTGGACTTGGGAGATTATATCGTATCAGGAAATGCCAAGCCGGGTATTAGTTTTAGTATTGAGATATGTCAATTAACTGATCATGATTATGTAGTAATGTTTGTGGGGTACAAAATCAAGGATTCTTCTTTTTCTTTACAAGTTACAGTTATTCCGTTGTCACCCAAATACGAGATTGTTACCTCCTACAGAAATAAATAAAAATAAATAATTATTTTTATAGAATTAAAATTATAATAAATAAATATTTTAATATAAGAATTATATTATAATTGAAATAGATGATAATAAATATTTTAAATATAAATTATATTTTAAATTTGTAATAAATAATTTAAAGTGTAATATAAATTATCCTAAAATACATTGTTTTTAAAAAAATATTGAAATTTGATTTTGACTAAAGATAAAAGAATAAAATTAGAAAAGGATAAATAATTAAAAAAAATTAAAGATATAAATAAAGATAAAAGAAGAAGAAAATAAAATAGAGGTAAGAGAGAGAAAATATTATGTAATTGATAAAGGAGAAAAAAATATTATTTATAATTTATAAAAAGAAACGAAAGCAGGGAGAGTGAATAAGAGTAAAACCCTAGTTGTTGGTGTGGGGTTGTGAGATTAGGGAGGAAAGATGGGACGCGAGGAGAAGAAGAAGAAGAAGAATGCGAAGGCAAAATCTGGGGGTTTTGAATCCCTAGGTCTGAACCCGAATGTGTTCAGAGGAATAAAGCGCAAAGGGTACAAAGTCCCTACTCCAATTCAGCGTAAGACCATGCCTCTAATCCTCTCCGGTTCCGACGTGGTGGCCATGGCTCGCACCGGTTCCGGCAAAACGGCTGCTTTTCTTGTCCCAATGATCCACCGCCTTAACCAACACATCCCTCAATCTGGTGTCAGAGCTCTGATTCTATCCCCCACTCGTGACTTGGCCCTTCAGACTCTCAAGTTCACCAAAGAGCTTGCCCACTTCACAGGTCACCTTTCCTTACCTTCTCTCTTCTTCCTTGCATTTCTTTATTATGCTTTTGCTCCCTCAACTATTTCCTTTTTTTTCAATTTAGGTCCTTTCTTCTATTTAGATCCTACACTTTACTAACATAATTACGTTTCAATCAAGTCCCTTCGTCTTTCATTCATAACTTAACGAAATTTACTCTTATCGGAAAGATAAGATGATATGTTAGACGGCATGTTGTTTGATATGGATGCTGACGTGGTGATTACATGGCATGCTGAGGTGAAATACGAAAAACAAGTCCATATTCTCATTCCATGTTAACATCCATGTCATTTTTCATTGCTACGCCATCAGATTTTGTTAATTTTTTGACAGAAAATTGAGGAGGGACTTGATTGTTAGTGTTAGTAAAGTTTTAACTCCACTAGAAATCGCACTTAGAGCCTGAGCTTACTTTAGGGACTAAAAGTGTAATTAAGCCTACCTTCAATTAGTCCAATAACGCTTCAATTTCATTTCGTTGATTCTTTTTTTGTTTTGGTATTAGACCTTCGAGTTAGTTTGTTAGTTGGTGGAGACAGCATGGAGAGTCAGTTTGAGGAGTTAGCTCAGCGTCCTGACATTATAATTGCCACTCCTGGTAGGCTCATGCACCATTTGTCTGAGGTTGATGACTTGTCCTTGTGCAGTGTCGAGTACGTTGTATTTGATGAAGCTGATTGTCTATTTGGCATGGGTTTCGCTGAGCAGTTGCATCAAATTCTTGTTCAGCTTGGGGAGAATCGTCAGACCTTGCTCTTCAGTGCCACGTTACCAAGTGCGCTTGCTGAATTTGCCAAGGCTGGTTTGAGGGACCCTCAGCTTGTTCGTCTGGATTTGGAAACTAAAATCAGCCCTGACTTGAAGCTTGCCTTCTTCACTTTGAGGCAGGAGGAGAAGTATGCAGCTTTGCTGCATTTGATTAGGGAGCATATTGGTTTTGATCAGCAGACATTGATTTTTGTATCCACCAAACATCATGTTGAGTTTGTCAATGGTTTGTTTGTTGAAGAGGGTATTGAGGCGTCTATGTGTTATGGTGACATGGATCAGGATGCCCGCAAAATCCATGTATCGAGGTTTAGGAATAGGAAGACAATGTTGTTGATTGTGACAGATGTTGCTGCTAGGGGAGTTGATATACCGTTGCTTGATAATGTTATCAACTGGGACTTCCCCCCCAAACCAAAGATATTTGTCCATCGGGTTGGAAGGGCTGCCAGAGCTGGTCGAACTGGTACTGCATATTCTTTTGTGACTCCTGAGGATATGGCTTATGTTTTGGATCTTCATTTGTTTCTTTCAAAGCCAATCAAAGCTGCTCCCACCGAAGAAGAGGTCTTGCAGGATAGGGATGGTGTAATGTCTAGATACAACCAGGCAATGGCAAATAGAGAAACCATTTATGGTCGTTTCCCACAGAAAGTCATTGACCTTGTTTCAGACAGAGTTAGGGAAATTATTGATGCTTCTGCAGAACTGGAATTGTTGCAGAGAACCTGTAAAAATGCATTTCGACTATATTCAAAAACAAAACCCTTACCCTCAAAGGAGTCCATTAGAAGAGTAAAGGATTTACCTCGTGAAGGGCTGCATCCAGTGTTCATGAATGTGTTGGAAACAGGGGAGTTAACGGCAATTGCATTTTCTGAGCATTTGAAAAAGTTTAGGTGAGTGCAAGATTATGTTGAATATGCTGATATCCTTTATACGTACATTCTTTTAGTAGATTTTATAGTCAGATAATTGCATTGCTTTGATAATTCAATATCAGGCCAAAGCAGACCATTTTGGAAGCTGAAGGGGAAGCAGCTAAATCGAAGCATGTACAGGTTGGTTTCTACTTTAAATATATTGTTCATATTTTGTCCAAATTAGAATTACATTGTTTGAGTCTAATTCAATAGTTTTATTTTTTGTTTTTGGCATCTAGAATAACATTTTATTCTTTCCCTCTTTCAGTGATTGAAGTCCGTGCTTTTTTATACCATTTAGCATTTCCCATTGTAATATATTTGCATGGTTAGTCACTGCTTTTGGCAGTACGTACTTTGTACCAATACCATAGTTACCCAAATCTCTCTCTCTCTCTCTCTCTATATATATATATATATTTGCATACATGTAAGTTAGATAATCTTGGATGATATGGTATATATTGAATATTCTCGCCAACTGTCATTTATATATGTTGAAAGTTCTTGTCAATGTATTATTATTCATGGCCCATGATATATCATGTAGGATTTTATGCTGCATGCCACTAAAAACCTTCTAGAAATCTGTTACAATGTGCAGGGCAATATTGTTGTCCTTACACTTTACCTATACACTGAAAATGATGCTCAATAATTTCAGGGCCCGTCTGGCCAGTGGGTTGATGTGATGAAAAGGAAAAGAGCCATTCATGAGAATATTATAAATTTGGTTCGTGAACAACAGCAATCTAAGAGTAATAAGGAAAAGGTATGTGGCTAATGGCTATTGCTGAAATTTGGATTTGGACAATTCAACCTCCTTTTTTAAATAACCTGCCTTATTCTGCTGACTGATTGGAATCAAACTAGTTTTTATTTTTTTATTTTTTTTATTTTGGGTTTTCTTTTCTACATTCATTTCTTCAATATATGTATGTTTGCTTCTTGCAGGAGGAAATTCAATCAGAAATCAGTCCTTCCATGGAGAAAGGAAGAAAAGGTTTTATTTCATTTATATTATTGAAGATTCTTTTTAAGTTTAGTTGTTGTATATTTTTTAGTCTGTGAAGTGAATTATCTTCATCGTGGTGCATTCTTTCCCCTTGTTTGAATTGGTTTCTTATGCTATGGTTTTACATCATTTGTTAATAATAGTCACTCCAGTTTCAATTTCAACCGAGGGTATAGAAATGTGGTTAAGGTGATCAAATTGGGTGGGATGTTTATGTGGTGAATTGTTCTTGTCATTTTAGTCCCCAGGTCTTTTGCTATTGACTAGTATTTGGGCTAAAACACATGACCTGTTTTGGGTTGTTTCCTTAACAGGTATGCAGTGGGATTGGGTAGCTTTGCTCTGCTCATGTGCTCTTTCTTTTTTTTCCTCTCACTCTCTTGTTCATTAGTGTTTATTTATCCTCTGAATTCCTTGTAATTTTCTTCTCATCTTACTAAATTTCTTCTTTTGGGAGAAGTTGGTTAAAATTGATTGAAAAATTCGAGTTTTACTTTCACTTGGGTATGCTTTACTAGGATTTTGAGTGAAAGAAGACTAGAAGAGGAAAACAAAAGATTGTTATTTCTGATTCTGTTTGCTTGGGTTTTAGCAGCACGTGGTACTAAGAGAAAGCCACAAAGTTTCAAGGATGAGGATCACTATATAAGTTCAATACCAAAAAATCAAGTAAGTCACTATCTAGATTAAAGTAGTTCATCATACAGATATGTACCATATTCTGTAGTTGTTATGCTTTTGAATCTAAAATGTTGGCTACTCATATAACTTACATGTTGCTATCATTCTCAGCATATGGAGGCTGGCCTTTCAGTAAAAGCCAATGAAGACTTTGCTTCAAATAGGTAGATATTTATTCAATTAATTGCCAATCACTCATATTTTCTATTAGGGGGCTGGGGGATTTTAGTGTTAACCAAAACACCTTGCTTCCCCATATTCTAAATCATTAGTTCAGTAGCAAAAAGCTGGAACTATAAAACTTCTGGTCAACTTTCAATATGAATGTTTCTGCTTTACTTATACCATTCCATCCTTTCTAATATTTTTTAGCCTTTTCTTGTTTGGTATTGGTCCTAATAATATTCATTAATTTTAGATTGGAAGCAGCTGTGCTTGATCTAGTAGCAGATGATAGCGCTGGCATTAAGAAACAGAGATCTATGTATCACTGGGATAAGGTAATGCTATACTTGTGGTAGAATTGTAAAAGAAGAAAGGCAAAATGTTGTTTTGATATCTTATTTGATTTTTATGAAAAGCTTGTCAATTATCTGATATAAACGATTTTGTGTCAGAGGAGTAAAAAGTACGTCAAGTTAAACAATGGTGACCGTGTTGCTGCAAATGGAAAGGTATGATATTTATAAGGCCCCATCGTCTATGGTGATACTTACTAGTTAGTACGTAAGATGAGATTCTTTTATTCTACAATCAGTAAGATTTAGTATATAACATTTATATTTTCTATTTGAGCACAGATAAAGACAGAGAGTGGTGCAAAAACAAAGGCCACCAAGACTGGTATATACAAGAAGTGGAAAGAACGTGGTCATAGCAAGATATCTCTTAAGGGGACAAATGATGATGGTGATACTCGGGAATCAACAAGTTTGGCAGGTACTACATCTCGTTTGCTTCTCCCTTTTATTTTTTATGTCTGATGAATACTTGTATTGGTAACTAGTATATCTATCATCCAAGAATAAAAAGTGTAGAAGACTACTTTGTTTTTCTTATATTGTTCCCCAGTAATGGCATTTGCATGTAAAATACCTATGTAGGTGTTTTGCCTTCGTTCGGAATTGTAGTTGTTTACCAGACTTGATGAAATATATAAGTTGAATAAACTTGCACAAGAATCATAACAATTTTTTATATTAGATAGTTTTTTGTTTTACCTTTATAATCACAATAAGTCACATTATAAATTGGTCTCATTATAATATATAAAAGTCACGACTCACAACAGTGACAAGATTTGCATTGGAAATCATTTTTATAGGCAATAAATGGATTTACCTTATTGGTTGTATTCTTGTATTATATCTCAGTCAAGGCTGCACTAGACAACTATTCCTAAATAGCATTGGAAATTTGGATATCCTGTTGGTCTAATGCTGCATGATCTCTGGGCAGCTGTCTTCATTTATCTTGGTTGCAGTTTTTTCTTTTTTTTTTTTTTTTTTCTTTCTCTTTAAACTTATCTGGTTCATTGCCAAAATCTGGAATTTTATTTTTGCAATTGTCACATTCTATGTCATGTTCCAGGAAAAGGTTTTACATGTTGCAACTGCGTTTTGGTAATGTCAAAGAATGATGTATGATTGTAGGATATTTTTGTTTAGTATAAATGCTAAAGGATGAAACTTTACGAATTCATGTTATGCAGGATCTTTCCAAAGAGGTCGTAGGAATTTTAAAGGCAGCAAGAAGCAGCACTCAATGCCTAATGCTCATGTGCGTTCAGAAATCAAAGATATGGATCAAATTCGAAAGGAGAGACAGAAAAAGGCCAACAGAGTTTCTTATATAAAGAGCAAGTCGACAAAGGGTAAGAAGTTTGGTAAAAATGGGAAAAAAAGAAAAGGCAAATAGGTTTTGTTTGAAGCTCTAGAAGTTAGTTATTTAAGAACAAAAAAGGTCTGGCATCAAAATTCTTGTGGAAGCGTTGCGTTTTGAGAGGAAATTTTATATTTTTTAGAGGTATGGAGTGAGTGAGAAACTCAGCTGATGGGATAAGTTAATTTTTGTTGTGTTTTATTCTTGGTTCGCCAACAAATTTTGTTTGTTCAAAGTCATGATTCTTACACTTGTGCCTCCGGTGTTTCGTTTCTGTATTTCTGCTACAGTTTAGTTTGGTTATCCAAGTGGGGTGATATTTAAATGACCCTGATTAATAAGATCGATAATTTATCCGTTTTAATTTGGTATTAAGCAATTGCAAATTTACATTGATACTTATTTCGAATGAAACGGACTCCATCGGAATGACACAAGTTTTCGTTTGTAATTTGTCACAGTCGAATGAGGTATTATGATTATCATTGCAAATGATATAAGGTAATTATTTGAAAAATATTTCTTGTATAACACCAGTGGATCAGGGATTTTTGTATAGTTGATCAGTTTTAAATCATGAAGGAAAACATGTTTCAAGGAGTCTTGTGCAAATTTTGTATACTAGTCTAGGGCTCCTTTTTATTAAGAATTGAAAATAGATGAACTGTTATGGATACTCTGCTAATGTGAAAAGGACATCCAGCAAGGACCAAGAGAGATTCTAGCATAGTGGATTAGTCATCTTTTTATCCCTGTCTATTATCAGTCATAAATCCTGATGCCATGATTATGAGAAATTATATATCTACATTTCCTTTTTTGTTTCTAGTCTCCTCAAGTCTTAAGTGATATAATAAATAAACATGTGTTTGTTTTTGGACGAGAAAATGAAAATCCCGTCCCTTGAAGCGAATATTGATTGTGGCTAGGCTCAATTAAGTAAATATTTAAAACAACACAGAAACATTTTAAAAATTATACTCTAAATTTTATAAGTATTGTTGAGATAAAAAAAGACTAAATTATATTTTTTAATTCAAATGTACCTTAAATTGTATAAAACAAGCATTCATAAATAAAGTTATATAGATCGAAACTTTCCAAAAGTAAATTTAGTCATAATAAATATAAAATACATACATTTAATTTTTTTCAAAAAACAATTTAATTAGTAAAATCTTATAAAAATTTCATTATTTTATGTACTATTAGCAAAATCCTTTTAATCTTTGATTTTAAAAATAAAAAATAAATCTTAAATTTTTATATTTTATTATTGAATCTAACACATATGGTGTGGCAAATGGGAAGAATGACAAGTGTGATTAATGGCATATAAGTACTGAAACTGCGGTTTTGGCGCTGTTTGATAGTCACACATACTCACACTTACGAAGCAACACAATAAAACATAACAGACTTGAGATTTGTATCTATCTTATTGTTTCTCCCTTCTTGTACTTTCTTTTTCGCTCACTTAATTTCCACTTTCAATTCACACTCAGGTACTCTTCTTCTCTTTCCTCTAATCTTAATTTTTTTTTTTTTTTTAATTTTATAATTGGCTTTCGTTCTTTGTTGCATGTTGTGACTGTAGAGGTAAATTAGGGTTCGTGTGGTTGGTGGGAGAAAAAGGGTTATACATAGAACTAAATTTTGAACCCTATTTATAATTTTATGTAGTTTATGGATTCTGTGGATCTACGCAAAGAGTCGATGAAAGACAAAGATGCCACTAGTTCTCCTCCAAAAGCTGCAACAGATACTGATACTGTGGTTCCTATAACTCCTGAAACTATTACTGAAAATGGGGATTTCCTATCTCAATCCCCTCTTACACTCTCAGTGGTCAGAAAACAACTTAACCTTGCTTGCATTCATTGTGATTCTGAAATTCATAGGGTTAATAATGATGGCAGTGGTGTTGGGAATAGAAATATTGGGGGTAGCCCTGGAACTCCCAAAGACGGTGTTTTTGACCCCTTTGCACCTGGTCCTGATGACATGGCTCGTGCACCCGACAGTAGCAAGTATGTTGATGAGTGCAGAACCGCCGTTGCTCGCCGACTTGATTTTCATCCCTCTGATGTTTCTCAAGTAGATACTCTCTCAGATGAGGACATGATTGAGTCTGTGTACGAGACTCTTTTGCAAGTTATTATTTCCAACCAAGCTGAGGGAGATCTTTCTCCATCTTCCAACGCTTGTCAATCGCCTCCTTCTGTCCTCCGCATCGCTGGAATCCCTGATACCTGTCCTGGTGCTCCTATGAAACAAGTGGCTAAACCTAGAAAAATTGTTCTGGGGTTCTGCAAGAAGCTTGAATTCTGACAAACATGGCCCACCCTGCTTTTTATCTTGATCTAATTCCTTCGTAACTGCATTTTGTGCTGCTAATTTGAAGCTGTGTACCTCTAATTTTTAGCTTAGCTTGTCCAGGGATAGGGTATTTTTACAGTGCACAGTTGCATCTGACCAGGCTGATACATGTAGCAGCTACATTGTATAGTAAACTATTGATGCCAGTCATGTTACTAAACTAATTTTAATATCATATGTTTATGTTGACTGCTATTGTTCAAGCTTGAATGTTACTTTTCCTTCCACGCAATCATCATGTTCGTCCCAACCAATTGATACGTTATTTCAGATATGAGCTGCTTCTTATCAGTGGTTTGAGTGATTGTTGGTGGGAATTCTGAATCCTTAATGACGTTGATATTTCGCCCCTTTAAAATCTCAACATATAGTTGGAGTGATGTTTGACTTCTCGTTTCTTCTTTCATCTCGATTAGGGAGAAATTTAGTACTGGCTGATCCAAAAGCTGGTGCGAGGAAATCTATTTTTGTTTTTGTGAAACTGTTTTCTTTTTCAGAAGCTTTACTACATCTGTATTGCATGATTGATGTACAATGTTATAGCTCAGGGCTGTTTTAGCTGAAAAAAGTAGCCGAACCAATTAACTGTCACTTTTCAACTTTTTAGATGTAAATTTTATTAAACTTACAGTCAAACTAAAAAAGGTGCTGCTTATTCTTACACTCTACCAAGTACGAAGGTATCCCGCATGCTTCATCTAGGTTTTTACAATAAGGAAGTGATCACAACAAGAATAAGGCAATGGCTTATGTCAGTGAATAGTATCAACGTAACAAAATTGATATATTATAATCTTTAAAAGTGTGAACTCAATCAACATATGTAACAGATAATAGTGATATTGGCAAGACTGTTAGTAAGTCGCAGGAACTTAACAAATATGAGTCTCAATAGTTGCAGGGCCCTTCTGGTTAACGGGTCAGTGTGCTGAAAAGGAAAAGAGCATGAGACTATTATAAATTTGGTTTGTGAACAACAGCAGCCTAAGAGTATTAAGAAAAAGGTATGCGGCTATTGCTGAAAATTGAATTTGGACATTCAACCTCTTTTAAATAACTTGCTTTTATTCTTCTGACTGATTGGAATCAATCTAGTTTTTAGTTTTATTCTTGGATTTTCTTTTCCACATACTAATTTCATAGGCATATGTATATGTTAGCTCCTCGCAGGAGGAAATTCTATCAGAAATCAGTCCTTTAAGTTTGATTGTTGTATTTTATAGTTTGTATAGTGAATTATCTTCATCATGGTGTATTTTCCCCCTTGTTTTAAATACTCTTATGCTATTTGTAATTCATGGTCCCTGTAGTTTCTATTTTAACTGAGGGTGTAGAAATGTGGTTAAGGTGATCAAATTGGGTGGGATGTCGATGTAGCGAATTGTGCTTGTCAATGTAGTCCTCAGGTCTTTGCTATCGTTAGTTCAGGATCAAAAAGTGTAACTAAAAAACTTTTGCCTGACTTTCAACATGGATGATTCAGTATTACTTATACCATCCTATCCTTTCTAATATTTTTAGCTTTTTCCTGTATGGTATTGGTCCTAATAATATTCAATATCTTTAGATTGGAAGCAGCTGTCCTTGATCTAGAAGCAGGTGATGGTACTGGCATTTGACAACGGAGATCTATGCATCACTGGGATAAGGTAATGCTATAGTTGTGGTTGGATTATAAAAGAAGAAAGACAAAATGTTGTTTTGAAAATTTTATTTAATTTTTGTGAAGAGCTTGTTATTTATCTCAGATAAAGCTTGTTTTAAACATAATACTTACTAGTTACTATGTACGATGAGATTCTTTTAGTCACCTACCTGACAGTACCTGTAAGATTTAGGGCATAACATTTATATTTTCTATTTGAGCACAGATAAAGACAGAGAATGGTGCAAAACGAAGGCCACCACCAAGACTGGTACATATAAGAAGAGGAAAGAACGCTCACATGACAGGATATATCTTAAACGGATAAACAATGGTGATGATCTTCAGGAATCAACAAGTTTGGCAGATACCATGCTTAGTTTGATTCTCCCTTTAATTTTCTTGTCTGATGAATACTGTTATATTGGTAACTACCGCCGCTGTTCCTTTTTATTTGTCTTGTACGGTTGTTTTGCAGAAACCAAGAAATGCAAGAAATCGCAAATTCAAACTCTCCTACTAAAAACACTAATAAACTGATAAAATTTGTTCATATGCACAACTATTTTATTTTTATCATACGTGTAAGTTATAAGGTAAATAAGTTAAAAAAAATGGATTTTATAAAGTGTTTTTAATTAAAGTAAAATATACATATTAAATAGTTTATATTCATAATAAACCTTTGTTTTTAAATTATACTTATAAAACAAAGGAAGAGATCATAAAAGGATGTAAAAGACCAACGGATCCACCTTAAGAGCGTACATACTTGAGGATAAGATTCGGAAGTGCACGCAGAGTCAAAACTGGGAATTAGCTGGTAGATCTCTTAATGCACCTTCGACCAATTTGAATTAAAAATTAATTTTGTTAAATAAATTATCAACTTTGAGATATACATAATTCCACTTATTAATTCATGAACCATTCTGATAATGTTAAACTATTTACGAGTTTTAATTAAGTTTGAAACAAAAGAGATGGTCTGTATCAAAACTCAAATGGAGTTTGAGTTGAAAAAACTGCTAACGGAACAAATTCTCACAGAATGGAGATGAATGGGCTCGACTCATTGCAAGCCCTACTAGCTTGTATCTACCATTACCACTTTCATGCTTCACTGTCATGGCATTATCATATTCATGCCTGACTGCCCAATACTATCGGCTAAAATTCAAGTAATTTCCAAATACAAATTCCACCATAGCCTAAAATATACAAAGAGATCTTGTCTTCTTCCAGAAATTATGGTTATGGATCCAAAATTTAGAAATTGGAACCTGCACTATCCTCAGTGTGCTCCGGCAAAATCCTCATGAAACTGCTGATTGCTTGTGAAATAAACATATGGTTGGACATTAGTACTGATTTCTCCCACGAGCGAAGTTCATGTAGTAATGGGATGGAATCTGGACGGAATGCAGAGCGAAAAATTGAGATGCAAATAAGATCACTCAAGCTATCATGAAAGGTAGTGAAATTATACCAGTGAATTTAAGTTAGCTTTGTTGAAGCTGAATGATAGGAAAGAAATAGAGGAAATTAAAATTGTACAAGCATGGAACATTGGAATATTTCTTTCTGCACTAGGACAGAATTTTCAACACTTCTGTAACACCTACTCCTTTGGTTAGTTATCACTTTTAATTAAACGTTTTGCTCTCAATTTTTATTTTAAAAATTAAATTGAAAGAAAGAAATTATCACACATGTAAGCTGATATAACCTCAGGATACGACTACTTTTCCCGCACTGGAGTCTCAACAGATATATACAGTGCATAAACTTCACCCAAAACATAATGTATGAACCAATTAAAACTTGTTAGCAGGGTACCGGTACCTTAATAAAATTAAAAATGGATGGAGAGAAATCTCCTGCAATTACATAAACATAATAATTAAAACTGTATATAGCATAAAAGACATGGAGGTCAGCTTTAAGGTAAGTATTATGGTTAAGTAATGAAAATGGGGACGTTAATATCAAATACATTTCCAGAAGCAACCTGAGAGGGAAAGGAAAGAGTAGGATTCAAATCACAATTACAAATGAAACAAAATGAAATATGAACAAATCAATTGAAAAGTAAAAAATTAGTGTATAGTCTACTAAACTAGACTCTAGTTTCACTCCTAAAGAACCTAAGCTAAAAGCTTCTGATCAAAGTTTTGTCTTGTATTGGCACTCTTGGTTCCCAACTGTTCTATTAGAAAGATTAATTGAAAAATTACAAGATGTGGAGGAAACCACATGAACTTTGATAAAGCCTAAGATGCTGACTTTGCCAGAAATCCTCACAAAAGTGTTTAGGGGCAATGTACCAGATGTGACATCTGAAAAAAGCTGTGAATCTGAGAGCAAACGGTCAGCCATAATGGTAAGGGTGAGGTTGAATCCTTTGGTCTCATCCGATGTAATCTCTCCAGCAGGGATAGGGACTTCACCTATCAGCTGCCCTCTGTAATTGAGGTGCGCAGTGCTGTCTGAGTACTTGAATCCCACCTTATTCGGGTTCTTCACCGAGACATTCACATCCAGGGTCACATTCAAGTCTACGTTTAGTTTTGCTATGTCCAAGCCCAAGTGAAAGTCCTCTAGCTTCACCGAGTCTACTGTGGTAACAGGATGCTTGGCTTTGAATACTGTCAAAGCTAGTATCACGATTAGCAATACAATAAAAATCACCACACCTGTCACTATCAGGCATACTCTTCTCCCTTTACCAGATCCTACCTTCATTCTGCTTTTTCCTTCTGATCAGTCTGTGTTGTCAAGCAAATGCATAGTTTTAGTTGAAAAAACGTAGACAGTGATTCCTGACAAACCTAGCACAGACATCATAACAACTAACAAGTATCTTTGAGACATGAACATTTTAATTTTGTTTCTTATAAGTATGTAACAGGTGATTGGAAAGAAATATAAGAACTTATAGACTTGTCCGCTCCAGTGATATGTGCAGTTACTATAGAATAGATTTACATTGACATTCATCAAGTTTTGTGAAATTGTACCAAAATCGCCTGCTTTTTTAATACGTGCACTAAACACCATAATTGTTTTAAAAATATTAGATTCACTTCCCTTTTCGCATTACCCTAATCCCTATTAATTATGAAAAGTTTAAACTGTGACGTTCTTAAGGGAGTAGAAGTAATGTTGAGAACCAGACGGGTGTCAAGTATAATAATATCAAAAAACACATGGTTTGTATAATTTAATCATTACTATATATCAGATAAAAAGTGTCACAGTTTATAATCAATTTTTCAATTTTCATTTCCTTTATATTGATATATTTCCTAAAAAATGCAAAAGGCCATAACTTTCTAGGTCGGCAGAAAATTAGGTATCCATCTAGAAATGAAGGAAAAAAAGAAGAATAAAAGAAAAAAGAAAGCACTTAAAAACAGTTGCAGAAATACAAACAAGAGGAAAATTGGTATACCTAAATTGAGGTAATCAGAGACGCGTGTTGATCACATACATCCACCGGAAATTGAATGTGATCCTCAAATATGAAATGCCCCAAAACGCAATCCTAATTAAAGTCAGGATCAAGAATCATACTAAAGCATTCTAATTTCTAACGAAAACGAATATTTTACAAACCGTAAATGCGCATTGAGAGGATACGTTACCAAATGCTTGGGCGATCAACAAAATTTATGAGAGAGAGAGAGAGAGAGTGAAATTTTGTTGATTAGGAAGAAAAGACAATGGGAAATGGGAGGCGTGGGTTTAACACTCTACAGGCTGTTCAATGAATGAATGCCTGCCGAAACATAGTCTTTGACTTTGTTTGCTCGTGACTCGTGACACAACAACTAACTGTTGTGTAACCACAGTAAGTAATGTAAGGTTAAAAGTTTAAGAAATATCATGTTTTAATGTAAATATGTTGTTATTGAAAGATAAGATATCTACCATTTATCATCACGAGAATAAAAATATAAGATAAATAATTTGAATTTTTGAAAATTAGTCATACCTAAAAATATTTTATAAAATTTTTAATAAGTATCTTATAAAAAAAATATAACAAATATATGGTTGTTTTTAATTATTTAAGTTTAAATATTTTTCTATTAAGTTATTTAAATTTAAATATTTTCTATGTATGTTTTATGTTTTTACAATGAATGATTTTGGTCTTTTAAGTACTTTTCTATTAAAAATATTAATTTTAAAATGAAATTATAAACACGTGGGATATGTATGGTAAGCAAAGCTAAATCCATAACTATCTCAATTATTAACACGAAAAATTTACTTTCATGCCTCTCTTTAGACGAGGAAGGGTGTTAGGTATGTTTATCCGCCCCCAATCTCATTCTATTAAATAAATTGATTATTTTAATAATAAAATAATATATTTAACTAAAAAATTATATTTAATTCATGATATTTTATTACTAAATTTTGTTATTTATTATTTTTAAAAAATATTTAATTTAAAATATAATTAATAATTTAACCTATGATAAATAAATTTCAAAATCTTAAATCAAGAACTTGAACTGGAACATGTAGAAATAAATTAAACTCACGCATTTGTTATCCTGTGGTCGAATTCTTTTACTATTTGAATCCAATGTCTTCCATGGTGTAGCTGTTTGAATCCAATGTCCAGAGCCAAAACAAAATTTGGGCCTTGTCTTCCATGGTGGCATCGGTGCACATGAGAAGGATCAAGGCACGTGTATTACCATTCTCCGGTCTCTTTCATCACTCAACACTTCCATTCCCATCCACTGAATTAAAACCCCTCACTAAACCCCAGCTCAAGACCCTTGTTCTCAACAACTACACCAATGGCCACTTCACCAACCTCATCCATAACGTCGTTGCTTCACCCTCCCTCCTCTTCACCGCTTCCCACAACCTCTCCGCCGGCCCTTTCCGCCCCGCTTCTCTCCCTCCCCTCTTTGGCATCCACGCCATGTGTCAGGAGCTCCTCGAGAACCGCTTCGACGTGGCGGCATGCTGCGTCACTCTAACACCTTCCGGTTTGGTTCTCCCCGATTTGAAGCTCAAGGTTATCATTGAGGCCATTCGAATGGTGTTGGAAATCGTTTACGACGAACGCTTCGTCACATTTTGCTACGGTGGCCGCGTTGGAATGGGACGACACACCGCAATAAGGTACTTAAAAAACTCTTTTAAGAACCCTAGTTGGTGGTTCACCGTAAGGTTCAAGCCTCACAGGTTTGAACACTTCCACGTGGATAAGTTGTGTTCTATTATTGAATGCAAGGTCAAGGATGTCGTTTTGATTGATTTGATTAAGAGGTTGTTTGAATGTAAGGCTTTGGTGATTGAATTGGGTGGAGATTGTCTGGGAAGGGGGCTTCCTCAGGAATGTGGCTTGTGTTCCATTTTGATGAATATTTACTTTGATGGGTTTGACAAAGAGATTCATGAGATACGTCTTCAGGAGAATCGAGAAAATCGGGAAATGGATCCGAAGATGATTGCTTCAGATTTGGATTCTGATTCTCATGTATTTTACAAGCCGGTGAAGGTGTATGCGGTGAGGTACTTGGATGAGATACTTGTTGCCACATCCGGGACGAAGATGTTGGCCATGGAGTTGAGGACACGAGTTGTGAAAAGTTTGGAACTTGGTTTGGGGTTGCGTGTTGATAAGGTGAATACTGCTATTCATAGCGCAGTGTCAGAGAAGATTGAGTTTCTTGGGATGGAATTGCAGGCTGTTCCGCCCTCGGTTTTGCGCCCACCCATGTCGGAGAAAGCAATCAGGGCACGTAAGAAGTACCTCCGGCAGAAGGAAGTTAGGGCTCTTGAGTTGAGAAATGCTAGAGCAAGGAACAGAAGGACATTGGGGTTGAAGATATTTAGTCATCTTTATAAAAAGATCAAGCAAAGTGATGGGTTTAAATTTGACTTTAGCATTGAAAATGAGGTTCGAGAAATTTTTAGATCTTGGGCAGACGAAGTAGTGCAGGAGTTCTTGGGAGACATAGACGAGTGTCAAGAATGGCATCGAAGTCTATCAGCTGGTGATTTCCTTCAGTTGAGGCACATTAGAAATCAATTACCACCTGAACTTGTTGATGCTTATGATAGGTTCCAAGAGCAGGTAGATAAACATTTGAATCCTATACAAGCTAGGAAGGCAATAGAGGAAGAAGAAAGAAGAAAAAAGGAAGAAGAGGAACAAAATTACGCGGAAGGAACAGTTGAGGATTTGACAAGGCTCTGTATGAAAGTTGAGGCACCAGAAATACTCATAAGAAAGGCTGTGAAGTTAGTTGGGTTTACAAATCATATGGGTCGTCCAAGGCCACTTGAATTTCTTGTGGCTCTTGAGGATGCCGATATTATTAAGTGGTATGCTGGCATAGGAAGAAGGTGGCTTGATTATTTCTGTTGTTGCCACAACTTCAAGACAGTCAAAACTATTGTAACTTATCATTTGAGGTTCTCCTGTATCTTGACATTAGCAGAGAAGCACGAATCCACCAAGCGTGAAGTGATAAAGCATTTCAGCAAAGATTTGAAAGTCTATGATATGGATGGAAATCATGAAGTGCATTTTCCTACAGAAAGAGAGGTTAAGATGATGGGAGATAAAATTCTTTCTGATCCAAAACCAGTAGATGGGGCTTTATCTTTGGCTGTAGTAAGGTTGGCATCTGATGAGCCTCCATCGCAATGCATTGCCCATTTCTGTGACAAGACAACTACAGTCTTTTATCGAGTCCATTTGCTGCAAAACAGAATGAATGTGAACCCATTGGAGAAAGAAAAATGGGTGCAAGGGATGGGTGTAATTCATGAAAGCCTAAACCGTAAGTGCCTCCCTCTCTGTACTGATCATGTAAATGATTTGTACATGGGGAGAATCACGCTTCAAGACATTGACTGTTCTCATTCTGTGGATATGGACTGACTTTTGTTGCTAACGCATTTTTACTGTGGTTGGAATCAATGATGAGAGTCCTTTATACTTTCATGATTCATGAATTTAGAACACAATCTGTTTATTATTTTGATTCAATTTATTTATCTCCGTCTCTGATCACCCGAGACTTAATGTTGGTTATGGTTTTAGCTTTGCTTTTTTTGTGCTTTTAGCTTGTGCTTATGTTGGAAGCAGTTGTTGTTTGTGGTGAATTAGTTTTAGCATGGGTTTGAGGAGATGGGGTCCGTTATGTTGCAGCTGGATCAAAGAAGTAGGAATGAGACTGATTTGTAAAACAATATTGACAAGATTGCATTTCGGCGTGAAAATGTGAGGGAAGATACTTATGTCTTTTCCTAATTTAATACGCTATACAATAAACAATTTATTTTTATTGTACTATCCCTTATCTCTTTGTACCTACTGAGAGAAAACAATCTAATATTGAAGATGTGAATACTTATAGATTCCTGATCCATTTTAGCCCTTCCTTGTTTCTCAAGTAACAGGTAAAAGAAAATGATCACTTGGACAATGAAATGCATGCTATTTTGATTACGAGTTTTGACTTTTTATAATAAACTATTTATCTTTCTCAATAAATAAATGATTTATCTATTATAGACAGTTAGGTATTCTACTTTTAAGAAAATACACATGTAACTGTGATATAAGATTGTTTTGGTTATCACACACGGAACATTTATTTAATAATCAATGTTATATACAAGTTAGCAAAAGTATATATAAAAGTCCTTAAGTATTGTACATTACTAGTCCCAAATAATAAGAATAAAAAAGATTAACCTCCTCCTTCACTTTTGTATAAGAAAATGAAATGATACTACTACCTTGTATCTACTGCTACAGGTGATTATAGAAATAGTGAATGTAATAGAGTTACTTTGACTAAGAAGGAAGCATTAGTGGTAAGTTGTACGGAGGAGAGAATCAAATGCATGATATTTATATATATAAGGAAGATTAGTTAATTGTGCAGGCCTAGATAGGGATAATATATACAGCTAGGTGGATTTGTAACCCAAGGACAGATTGTTTACATGGATAATAAAAAATTAGTATGTCCGGGTTAGAAAAAGTTGAGCAGGGATGGAAAAAGTGTGGAATGAAGTTACATATATTTTGCTCTAAAGGGTTTGATAATCTGAAAGGAACAGAGCAAAGTTTCGTCGACGCACATGAGGGCGCCAGCATTGTTGAATTCACCGCAATAGTTTGGGGCTGAGAAAATGGTAACAAGCTGTCTGTCGGCGAAGAATTGGTAACCATCTTCGACAACCTGGTGGGCCCTACAAACGAGATCGAGATCGTGTTTCTTCAAGAACTCGGCAACCTTATCAGGGCCGAAAGTGTAGGAAACGCCCCTATCATTCTCACCCCAGCCACTGATTTCGCTGTCAGGATCGGCCCAAAGGAGGTCGCATAAGAGGCCCTGGTCGGGCACGTCAATGGGCCTTTCAATGGCTTTGATCTGATTGAGGCTCTCCATGTCAGGGGAAAGCCCACCATGCATGCATAGAATTTTGTCGTCGATGACTGCGGCAACGGGTAAACAGTTAAAGCAATCAGTGAATACCTTCCAGACACGAACGCTGAATCTACGCTTACACTCGTCGTAGAAACCGTAGATTCTGTTAATAGAGGCACACTCGTGGTTTCCTCGGAGAAGGAAAAAGTTTTCTGGGTATTTAATCTTGTACGCAAGCAACAGACATATTGTCTCCACGCTCTGTTTTCCTCTGTCGACGTAGTCTCCCAGGAATAGGTAATTCGAATCCGGCGGAAATCCTCCGTACTCGAACACTCTCAACAGGTCTGGATATTGTCCATGTATGTCCCCTGAAACCCAAATACCAATCATATATTAACCTTTTTATTTCTTTCTGTTACCAACCCCATTCTACTCGTATTCAAAATAAAAACATAACATATTAAATGAACTACCACAAACGTTAATGGGAGCTTCCAACTCTAGCAGGTTTGGCTGGCTCAGGAATATTTCTTTTGCTGTTGTGCATAGGCTACGAATTTCTGACTCCACCAGATTAATCCGTTTGCCCCTGCTCTTCTTTGCTTCTAAAAGCCTATCTATCAAACCATCTATTCCTTCCATTACCCGATTCTTCTCTGTTCTTATCTGTTTTTATCTTTTTCAATAAAATATCTCTACTCTCTTCTATTCTATGATTTCTCTTTCCAAACTCACTTGGTGCTCTCACAGAATTCGAAGCGGCCAAAAATGTCGTTTTTTATGGTTCCTACTGATATACAGGAAATAAATATTCCAAAAACAACGCAATGTCGACGATATATTTGGGGTGTTGGGGATTCACACTTTTATTTCATCAATTTGACTCATTTCTGTGGTTGAGGATGTAATGTAATAGTTGCCAAAGAATGGAAGGGAGATGAGGCACCTTGCTTATCTTGCTATAATTAGGAACCAGAAATCTTTTCACTGGTTTATTTAATGCAAAAATTAACCCCCTTCTCTCCCCAGTAGCTTCTTTTTTTTACTTCTTTTCTTATGATTTTGATAAATTTTTCTTCATTAAATTTCAACTATGAACTAAACTCATTAAGAACGTTTGTTCGGTTCTGCTTTATCAGGCGTAATATTATAATAAATTAAAAAACCATTTATTAGAAATCCGAATACTAATTTGTTATAATAAGTAAAATTTGATTTATTAAATTTTAAAATTATTTAAAACTTTTAGAGTTTATAGAAAATAAAAATAACAAAATATTATGCCATTAATGAAACCCATACCTTTAATACAGGAGAGTAACGGGTACAGTGATAAATTAAACTGATTTGGAATAATGAATTTTAGATGTCTATTTTGTTGATTAGTCAATAGATTTTTACTTATTTTAATTTAATCTTTAAATTTTTTCTTTTAAATTAAAAATTATAAAAATTCCAATAAAAAGAATCTAACCCTTATTTTAAAAGTCTAGTTGTACCAAAAATAATCATTAGGGTGAATTTAATAAGGAGGTAAACCAATTTTATTGCTCGCAAGTTAACCAGGGCATCAAGATTTCAGGTTAGCTCCCGAATTTTTTATTGTATTTCTTTATGTGTTCACTCTAATATCATTCGTTAAGAAATGAAATGATCTCACTACTTTACATGATAAAAAATAATTACAAGCTCACAGTATCTACATTAAAGACATAGTTTTGACTAGATAAATGTTATACAAATAGAGAAACTTTTAATAGTAAATATTTTTGTTGGTTTTAAATAAACAAAAAATTACAAAATGAATGAGAAAATAAAATTACCTGATATTAAATAAACTCTACCAACATTAATATACATTATACAACAAAAAAATATAAAAGATTAAAGGATAGAACATAGAAAAACACAGACACGATTTATGTGGGTCAGCTAATATAACCTACATCCACCAGAGCAACAATTTTACCATGAAACGATTATAACAAGAATACTACAAAAAAAACATCTTTCAGTCTTGCTTAATTTTCGACTGTAAATGAACTTTCTCTGAGAACCAAGTTTCATTCTTTCTCTTGTTCTTTCTCAACTGTTTTTCCTTTCCGGATTTTCAATCTCTCTCCAGTTAGCATTTTTTTCACACTGTGTTATCTCATAGTTATCATATTTATAGGATCTAAGTCACTGTGACTCTAATTGGTATAATATAATCAAATTATCTAATCGACAAAGCTATCGTATGAAATTACTCTCAAACAAAACTCTAACTGAAAATATCTCAAATGAACTTGCTCTCAAACAAAGTACTTAGTAGACAATGCAATAGCATAAAATTATTAAAATTCTTTCAATCAATTGAGCTTTATGGGTTCAGCCTTGTATTATAGAAGAAAACTTACCAAGTTACTAAGTTTAAGTACAACTTTTTAATTAATTTCTTTGTGCATGAGAGGGAGAAAAGAACATTCATCTCTTGTTTATTCTAATATTTTTCATGATAAAATGATATGCTTGTATTTACATCCTCGGCTAGAGCTTGGGATTTTATATAAAATGAAAAAACCAAGCTCGAGGATTTTAAGTAAGAAGGAATACAAGGGAATCCGAGATACAATTATATAATAATAAAGGGTAAAATTAGGTAGGAAGGGGGACGCATAGGTAATGGGAGCGCTGGTGGTGGTAACGCATGCAGACAGTGACAAGTAGTGTGATTGACGACTCTCTGTTCGATGCAGCGGTTACATGAATTTAAGGTATAAACTTGTGAAGAAAATAACATTTGAAAAAGGTGATATTGATGTGATGAGGATAATCAACGAGAGGAAGATTGTGATCCAAACATGTGATCAAGGAGGATGACAAAGGCCATGACAAGAGAGGTATCCATGTCGGGTTGTACGATGAGACGGAAGATGTCTGAACCAAAATCTACTCCTGATCCTGCCACAGCTTCTTTCATCTTCATCTCTGCAACTTTTCTCCTATTCTTGTCGTAAAATGTGCAGCAACGTTGGGCGTATGATCCCTCCATCTCATATGCTATTTCCTTCTTCCTAGGTGAAGAACCCCCTCCATTTCCTGTTCCTGATGATGAGCTGAAAACTTGCGCCAAACACTTGTTGTTGAGGATGTTCACGTGCTTCCTCGCTGTAAAAACTAATTTGCCAGAGTCCTCTCCTTCAAACACGAGCCAGGTATCTCCCAAACTTAGCCTCTACCGATCATACATAATTTACATAAAATGAATTAATGGATTAATCTCTCAATATTGATTGGTGGCAAGATAAAGAAATATATATAAATAAGTAGGTACCTTTCGGCGGATGGTGAGGAGAGGGGTGCCGGCAGCGTCCATGAGAAGTATGTGATATTTATTTGCTGCAATGTAGTTATCGACCCTGAAGACGAGATTCCCTTTGGTGTCGAAAACGGTGAATCCGTTGCAGTTTGGCAAGAGGGACTTTTTCCAGACTGTGAGAACTAGTGGCAGTGGCAGTGCATGATCATCCTCTGATGATGGGTTTGCCCTCTCCCTCCTCTCCGTGTCAGATGTTCTTTTTGCACGGCTTGCGTTTGGGTGTACCTTGGTCATTTCTCAACTCGGGGATCGGAGAGGTCAACTGTTAGAGGACGCACACACCAACAATACTATTTTCCTTACAATACTATTCCCTTCCTTCTCTTCACACATACACGTATGTGTATATATATATATATTAAATACCCGTAAGATATGCAAAATACTTCTCTTTAGTAGTCTCGTTAAAAAGATGACGTGAATTAATAAATATATAATAAAAATATTAATTCCTCCAACCCAAAAACTGCAGAAGAGAAAATCCCTTTATAAATGAAAAGATAAAATGTGAGGAAAGAATGATTACGTATTCTCAAAGTCAGCTTTTAATATTGCCATTGATTAGCATCATGCCATCATCATAGATAATAAAATAATCTCTGCAATGAGAAATGGATAGAATTAATTATTTTTATGGCTGGGAACCAATGCGCGGTGCCAAGAGAGGACGGCTATAACTTAATCCTCCAAGATATTTCTTTGCCTCTTGTCAACTTATTTTTTGTTGGGGTGTACCTTATTTTTTGTTTGTTCATCACCTAATTATCCTAATTAATTTAAAGATTGCGGTACGAATATGGATGGTTGCAATTATTTATAGTTAATTATCAGCATGAAAAGTAGACGACGTAGACGATTATGTTGTTATTTTATCGTCGATAGGTTGGGGCGGTTTATGCAATCCTTCGATCACCCAATAGACATACCTCTTTCAGATGTTATTCTCCCGCCTAATTATTAAATAAAAAGATAATTCTTATAAACTTTAATACAATATAGATATACATGTAATTATAATAAGAAGATCCTTAGTTCACGTCTCGGTGTCTTTTTTTTATGTCTTTTCTACTGATTGTCAATAGCATTTTTCGGTTTTCTTTACTGTAAAAAATATTCTAATGTATGCACAATTGTACGATTTGATACAGTATAAATATAATAAATGTGTAATTAGTTGTATTATATACCTTGAAGATCAATATATATATATATATATATATATATATATATATATATATATATATATATTTGAATAGGCCTTATTTTATTTATTTTTAGTTAATTTATCTTTTTTAATCACGTGTTAAACATAGTTGTATTAATTAATTTTTAATTATTAATTATAGTTATGGTTATTATTTATTTGGAGATTATGTGATCGATTTCTTGATCTTAATCAATTTAGGTTGACATTTAGTTTCGGTCTATATATGAGTGAGTATAATGTCTTGATATTTTTCCAATATATACAAGCTTACTTAATTTGTTGTCCGATGTTGTTAGTTGACTTTTTCTTTCATCTTCGTCATAATCAAATTTGTTCAAAAGATTATATCTTTTAATTTTGATAATTATAAACTATTATGTTAAAAGTTTGTATTTATAACATGATTGAAGTTATTAGACTTCTGTTCTTTCTTATGTTTTTACACATATAGACTTTAAACAAAAGAAAAAGGTTTTGAAATATGTTTTAAAACATAATTCAGTCTCCTTCTTGTGTTTTTATATTTACAATTTATTATTAGAGCTCAATTCTTAAGGATTAAGCGAAAAGACTAAGATGGCAAGCTTGTTGACCATGTTTATCATATAAGAATTTTCAATGAATAAACCGCCAACTTTTTCTAGAGAAAATTTACCTTTATTGAGTTGACAAGATGTAGATGTATATCAAGAAAAAGTTTCTTTATATAACTTTGAATTCTTTTAAAAAATCTTTCTTTTATTTTTCATTGTATATCCATTTTCATGTAGAGGTTAATTCTTCTTAGTTATAATCTTTTGTAAATCTATATCATTAGTGGTAGTTTAACCTAAAGAAGATGGAACCGAACAATATTCGGTTATGTTAATATAAAGAAGATAAGACTAAAGAATACTTGAAGTTATTAGTCTTAAGAAACTAAATTCAAACAATACTTCATAACATTAAAATTATGGTCAAAGAATAATCAACAAAATCTTAATAATTGCTAAAAAATTAAACATAACCTTGTTAACACATAAAAACTGAAGTTTTACTAAGACAGATAAGTATAAATTCTTCTACCGAGCTATTTGGTGAAGTTATATTTTGTGGAAAAATTTATTATTTCATGTGTGAAAATTAGCGTCAAATTTTTCAGACGATTATGTTAAACAAAAGAAAAATGCCCTAAGGAACTAGGAATTTTCTTTCAGCACCCTACCCATTTTCTTTATGCACCCTGATTTTGCCTTCTGGAAAGCCTATTTCGGAAGAGATGAGGGTGTGAAGGTGCAGGAAGTAAAAACCAGGAATTAACTAAACAATCATACAACAGAAAGCAACAACTAAAATATCATTTGTAAGGAGTGGAAAGGAGGAATCCAAAAATTGAAAAAGGGGCCTTGGTGACCTGCATTTGCAAGTTGTTTGACACAGTTTAAGATAGGTTGGACACAATATAACATCCGGGGTCTAAGTGTACACGTTTCGTTCTCATTATTTTTCCATTTTAACACTTTGCCCTCAGCTCAATTGTTCACAAGATACAAAAATACCCAATCCCACGAGTTGACAGTGAGCCCACGAGTTAGTTGAAGGCGCGGTATTCTGTAAATTTGAGAACATTTAGTAAACTGGTAATGTTTTAGGTGACACTTCTAATATGATATTATCTATTGAGGAAATATCCGAATTATTAAAGTAAATGCCATCCGCCGTTGGCACCTCTACAGTTGTAAAACCTAAGTGTTGATTGTATATTGAAAACAATTCACAAAGATAAAGGTAAAAATAAATAAAAAAACTTCCAAGTCCACATTAATAATCGTCACCCTTTGATATAACTTCTTTGCATGTTGGACGAAGTAAGATTGTATGTTCGAATTGCGATACATAGCTTCCTTTCACGTCACATAGAGGAGGATAAGGCTGCATGAAAAAAAAAATAGTATTACAAGAATAATTTCAAACAGTTAAAATTAAGAACACAGTAACATACAAAGGTAAAAGATATATTAGACCAACTTGAAGAAGAAAATGACGAATAACCAATAAAAAGGAACACCATTTTGGTCCTCGAGTATATTATCAGACATGTCCAACACAACATTGAAAACACGTCTAGACAATCTGTGTTCTGTTTACAAATTCGACACATCTCAGATCCAGCCATTTAAAATCTATTTTTTTTTTTATCAGGCAGTTTTTATTAATGCTGCTACGTTAGTTTAAGACTCTTGTTTTTGAATTACGTCAATAATGATGCAACATCTAATTTGGTAAAAACATGACATGTCAAGTTATACATACACACAATATCTTGTCGCTATCAGTGTCCATGTTCTGTACTAAAACAGATAAAGTAAATATATAGTCCTAATGACACACGTATATATTGAATCAGAACTAAGTGGAACCAGTCAAAGCTATCATCTTATCCATAACGTATAATTAGGCTACACTCACAGCTTCCACACAGTCCCTCAGACGCCATTTACTTTTAATTGAAACCATAACAACATGCATTCAATCTTTTTAAATTTCAAAAAATATTTATAGCCACAATTTCTTGGTGTTTACAACACTCCTGAGGCGTACCTGAACAATGCCAGAGTCACACAAGTTCTTTAGTGCCATTAAGTATTTAGTCTCTCCTAGGCGATCTAAATACCGCCTACAAAAGGCCAAAGTAGAGAAGTTCTTGTTAATAGTTGCTAGCAGTTGCTTTGCTCTAGGCAATCTCAGTGGGACATGACCAGCATCAAAATTTTTCATGTAGTGACTGCACTCCAGGTCTTCTCGCACATATCCTTTCCCTGAACATAACTTACATAACATTTAAACACCAATTCCATCCTGTATTATACAAAGGCAATGTAACACCCAAAGAAACTACTGTTACCTGTTGATGCAAAGGTCTCAATTGCAAAAAATTCACCCTCTTCCATCTTCGTCTGCTCCCCGCCTTTCACAATGGGAACAGATTTTCCAGCATGGATTTGATAGCGACCAATGCTATGCCCATTCAAATTCCGTATACTCTTAACTGCAATAACATTCCATTGCAATATAAATTACATTCTATATGATACATAATACCTGTAAATATTATACTGTCGGTATAGGTATATGCAGACAAATCCCATAAACTAGTTTCCTGTCATGTGCTATGCACAGTTAAAGAAAATAAAAAAAGGAAAAAGAGAAAACAGAAGAGAGAGAATGAAAAGAAAAACTGGTGATGGCTGGATGGTTTTAATATTTAATATTAGATTATATGATATAGGGAAAAATAATCCTTCAGCCATTTTCACAACTTTTAGATCTATTTATCAACAACTTAAGGCGTCAATAGTTATGACCAAAAGTAAACAGCATTGTTGCCCACACTGACATCAATTAGGGATGGATCTCCAATGATAGATAGAAGATCAACCTTGGGTTACTGTGTTATATTTGAGAGAAAACTGATTTCATGGAAAAGTGGGGAACACAATGTTATTGCTAGATATAGCACTAAAGCAAAAAATCTAAGTTATGGCTCTCACAACTTGTGAACTCCTGATTAAAACAAATCTTAACGAGAGTTAAAGTTATGCGAAATTAGAACTATGATGCCAATCCCATATCCAATGAATAAGCAACCACAGAAATTGATTACCATTTTATACACGAAAAGATTGTTTCCTTGGAATATCAAGCTTACTAAAGCTTTTTGGGGTCCAAAAACATCTTATATTAGTAATAAGTTGCATGCCCATATTATCATGCTCCAATTAGAGGTAGAGTATAGGAAACTACATAATAAGAAACCTGGCCCATTTTCCAAGTTGCCTTAACTATTGTAACTTAAAAGAGGTAGAAATATTAGCTTTATTATTATTTCTTGAAAATCGCATTTTTATTTATTCTTTTGGTACATAGTAAATCTAAAACTATGTTTAGCACAACTTTTAAAAAAATTAAAAGTAACTTCAAAGTTAAAGTTCAAAAGAGTTCTGTAAATAAAATATGAAGTTGTTAGAAGTTTTACCTTAAGAGCTACTTTAAACTTTTAAACTAAAAGCTCCATTTCATTGTCACACATCAATTCTCCCAAACAGATGTTGACATGTCCAGCTGTCAATTCTTGACTTTGACCTTGGATAGAATTCCCCTTATTCCTAGGTGTCAATTCAATTTAGTTACCAGTTGTAATTCAACCCATACTTTCAACTGTTCAACAATCTTTTCCTCTAACTTTTCATATACGAGACAAGAGTCCACAACAGATGATTTGCACAAGCTCTGAATCAAATGAACCTTATTATCACTAGCCTCCTTTACCCACCATTTAGGTTGTTGAGGAATCTCCAAAACTTCTCCATAGTCATCTAAGACATTCAAGCCTAAACAAAACAAGAATGCTACCTTGTCTTTCTCATTTCAGTCTCTTGAATGTGAATGATATGAACAAGGAAAACATGTTCAATCATCCTTCCCAAATAAAGGAAATAGTTTAATTCTCCTTTCAAAAAATAATTCACTCTGACAGTTGGGGCCTAGTTGTGTTAGTTCCACCCTAATCTGTCATTATTTTGAACCGTAAGTGATGATAACTTTTCAAGGCGTACAGTTGGATGTACTTTAAATATAAGTCTGAATTCTTTCGAATCATTCAGAATTTTTCTCAACTTTCAACTTGATTTGGTTGCTCAATATTTGAAAGAGAGCTATAAGCAAAATAATATATTTGCAGCCTTGTTCAATTCTATTGTTTCCTCCAGTGGCCTAATTCATCAACCTAGTTGCCAACATATATCATACCAAAATGGCATTTACAGAGAGAAAACATCATGGTGTCACACTGAATGCTAATCTTATCTTGCAAGGTGTCACCTGAATGACTGAAAACCACTTACCTTGCAAGGTGTCCCACTCAGATGACATTCTTGTGTTGTAGTGTTTTGTGGCTCATAGTTCTTCAAGGATAACCTTCTCTATATCTTGTTGCAGGCAGTGACAACAATAGAATAAGAGGATATAGGTGAAAGTGAAACCCTAGTGTCCTACTAATACATTTGATATTATGATTTTGATTGAGGATGAGTGTTATGAACAATATAACTTGATACTATTAACATTCCTGCTAAAAGATCTACAGTTGTTACCTTAAATATATACAACAGAAGAAATTTAGCTCAGTTGTAACTCTCTTCCCCTCGTGGCTATCCCTTTTTTCCAACAATATCAAATAGAAAGTGAATTGCAAGCAAGTTTCCTAGTCTTACCAACACACACAAATCAGGTGCATTTGTTATTAACACAGTTCAATCATCAAAGTATCCTGTTGAAACAAATTTTAGCAGATGATTTATCATGTTTGCTCCCATGACATTAGAGAATATCAAGCACAAACCCTCAACGAAGGTACCTCTGACATTTCATCAGATAATAATCAAATTAAAATTTTAATTTCTAAAATTCAATACATGCAATATATAATCCAAACAAATGACCATGAAAAATAAAAACAAGTGCACAACCATCCCTAAAAGCATCATACCTTGAAACACCTTCCCATTGATCTCAACTTCATAAGACTCCATGACTTCTTGAATTGCAGCACCAATATCACAAAGGCGCACATCGATTCCAGCTTCCTACATGCCAAGGCAAAAAATGTTATAGGCACCAGCAAACTACATGTTTTAAATGGTACACACCCAAAACATCACACCACATGGTCTAAACAAAAGAATGGGTAAAATTGGAATCCATTTATTAGATTTTCTGAAAATTTGAATATCATAACAGTGGTCTAAAGACCGCAAAATCTACCTGAAAGAGTGAAATTTGGCATTTCTATTCTAATGTTCAGAATTCTCCGATTCTTATGTGTACAGGATATATAAGCTTGATGGACAAGTTTCTAACCAACTAACAGGTACAACAAACTAACCTTCCAACAAACTAACCAATTAAAACAATATACATTATAATCGTTGATATTTTTGTTGCATTCAAACAAAGTTAATTATCTTAAAATTGTTTTTCAGTAAACTTACCCAAAAAAACTTATTTTGATAATGATTAATTATAAAAATAATCAATCATTAAAATAATATAATTTTAATTGATTGACTAAGTTGATATTTAGCTTTATGCTAGGCAATTATGGCAACCAAACATGATTGTTAATAACATAATCATTTCTTTAGACAAATGAAACTACACTGTCAATCTTATAAGATATATGAGTGGCATTCTTTAAACAGGTAGACTTTGGGATGAGCAATTTCATATTATCAATAGACCAAGTCAGCCACATGACATAATACCCCTCATTAGACATAGGGTTTAAGCATTTTTTTTCCCAGAATGTACCTTAATACCAGTATTTGTTGCTTCTCGAGAGGCTTCAAGCAGTGGATCAAACATGGGATTGAATGCCACGGTAAAAGCACAATCAACTATATAGCCTACAAACAGTATTCATGACAACAGGTTCAACATAGTAATACTAAAACATGCACTGTTGCTGAAACACATGAAAAGATAAATATTTTTTGGTTTATTACCATCTACATGGGTGCCAAAATCCAATTTCATCACATCATCATACTGAAGTACAGTCTTATCACCTGAATTTGGGGTCCAGTGAGCAGCAACCCTAGAGGAGTAAGTCTCATTTAAGAAAACAATTTTAGGAAGAAACCTCAAACAACAATAATAACAATAACAAAGCCTTATCCCACTAGAAAGAAGACACAAACAACTAAAGCATTTTCCAAATTTTCCAACTACATAAAGTCAGCTATACAACATCAAAATCCAACTCTTCACAGGGTCTATGTAAATTTAAATCCTTGGCAATAGTTTCACTCAAGGATTCCTGCTAATCCTCCAACCTCTAATTATTAGGCTATCCTTTATTTGATCATTTTTTCTAATTGGACCTCCCACCAATCTTTCTCTTTCCAAATCATTTGAGGCACAACTTTGCCATCTTTTTTTCTTATTTAAATAAGTGCCATTACTACATTTTCTCAAATAGAATCATTTCCATTCTTAATTTTTCTTTCATGATCACTAATCCAGAGTAATATTCTTTTGTTCACAACATCTATGCTCGTGATGGTCCTTCATCGCTCAATTTTTAGTACCATAAAGCAAGAAATCACAAAACATAAAGTAAAAGCAGAAAATCACAGTAAAGTGTTACCAATTTAAAGAGCATCCCGTGGGGAACGCAATGCCTGCTTGCAGGCCATCCTCTGATATTAGCTTACGAACAGTGTTCTCCAATGTTTCACATAAGTCAGTCATCAACATTCCAGGCTTTAAAATGCCTTTTATATATTTTCGCACCTACTTAGACATAAAGAAAGTCAAGTATATATCCTGAGCTACTGTTATATCACTAAGCTCTATCAAAGAATAAATAATACTTCTCAACAACTTTTCTCTTGAATGTAAAAGAAAATTGGATGAAACAAGGAAAATAAACAAGAGGAAAATAAGACTTAATTTCATCAAATTAAAATCTAATGGAAGTACAAGGAATGAGAGAGCAAAGGTAAAAACACTTCTCTTGTTCGAATATCATTAAAAAAAAAAGAAAGCAAAATTTAACATTGGAGTACTATTACTAATATATTCTTGATATATTTTTCTAATCACTTGGTAAATAGGTGATTTGATTTATATTAAATCCAGCTTTCTCTTCATAGAATTTAGAAACAACTTTCTCTAAATGTTTTCCACAATTCTCGGAGAATAAGAAATAGGGGGTCAAACCCTTATTAACTTTCCCTACACTTTCCACTCTTCATTTCCTCCTCCCTATCCAAACAATAAACAGTGACAGTCTTGTCCAATTTTCTTTTTCCAAAACTAGTCACCAAAATAAAGGGAATGCTGGAAAGTAAAACCAAAATTACAACCTGGCGATGAACTTCTGCCGCTCGACGAACTGAATTATATAATGGTTTCTGCAGGCGCTCCAGTTCTCTCTTCTCCTCTGATGTAGTTCTCCACAGGTTACTGAAATAAAGATTCCAACATGATTATATAGGTATCTGAATATTCAAACAAAATATTTCAAAAAAGATAAAACTGAAACAGATGTTAATTGTGTTCAACAAAGGAAGTGTTTAATCTTATGTGGTGTACTCCTTTGTTGGCAAGGAAGTCCACTCACATGTCACTTGTGCAAAACAAAGTTAACTAAACTTCCAGAAGTATGCCTCTTTCATTAATTTAGTTTGATTGAGATTTGACGAGTGTCAACTCTGAATAGCTTTGATAAGGATTTATGGGTAAGCAAATAAGGATTATTATGTTCCTAAATATTCCAAGTGTTAGGTTTTGAGAGAAAGAGAGTCAGAGAGAATATTATTTCAACCCAAAAGATGAGAGTACAAGGAAGACCTATATGCAAGTCTTAAACTTGTTGAGCAAGCCACTGAAAACTAAAACAGAATACACAACTGGTATCTAAATTTAGTTAGTTAGGATGAACCAGCTATCGGATGCAGGAGAAAAAAGATAGCTAACTGTTACAATAATATCCTAAGTAAAGACTTAGAAAAGTGTTACTCCTTATA
The DNA here is from genome assembly GCA_026586105.1 of Hylodesmum podocarpum. Classification (NCBI taxonomy): domain Eukaryota; kingdom Viridiplantae; phylum Streptophyta; class Magnoliopsida; order Fabales; family Fabaceae; genus Hylodesmum; species Hylodesmum podocarpum. The sequence continues at coordinate 66,967 of JALJEV010000493.1, read as the reverse complement.
TTACACTGCAAGCTCAAGAGGAGGTAATAACATTCACAACTCTGAGCTTGGAGCGCAACTCACAAACCGAAGGGGAGAGAGCGCCTTGGTCAAGACATCATCATACCGATTCGAGGCAGGAACATGAAGCACTTTCAGAGAATTGCCAACCACCTTCTCACAAACAAATAGGTCCAGCTCCATATGCTTGGTTCTGGAATGAAGAATAGGATTGTGAGCCAATGCAACAGTACTGAGGTTTCACATAGAATGGAAGGCACAGAGTGTGGGACTTGTAGTTATGAAAGAAGCGTCTGAACCCAAGTAATTTCAGCTGCAGCATGTGCGAGACCTCTATCCTTGGCTTCAATGCTGGACCAGGCAACAACAGTCTGCTTCTTGGACCACCAGGAGACTGAGTTTGGGCCAAAGAAGACAGCAGCACCAGAGGTAGATCTTCTATCATCTGGGTCAGAAGCCCAGTCTGCATCACACTAGGCTTGAAGTTGCAGAGGGCAGTTAGATGGAGCTGGTTGAAGCAGCAGGTCAAATTGTATAGTACCCTTAAGGTAGCAAAGAATTATCTTGATAGCAATCCAATGATGCTCAAAAGATGAGGACATGAACTGACAACCTTGTTCACTAAGAAGCTTAACTCAAGCCGAGTGATAGTAACATACTGAAGAGCACCCACTACAGAACTATACAAGGTGGGATCTGAACAGGCTTCAGAACCTGTTTTGGTGAGTTTATAGCCACCAACCACATCAGAAGATATAGAAGCAGCACCTTCCATGTTAGTTTTGGAGAGTGGATCTCTAATGTATTTAGATTGAGTCAGGATCAAGGAGCCATCAGATTGAGCTTTCACCTCAATACCCAAAAAACAATCAAGGGCACCCAGATCCCTCAAAGCAAAATTAGGGTTGAGCTGAGAGATGAGTTGCTGTAGAAGACTGGAGCTGGGTTCAGTGATGATGATATCATCAAGATATACTAACACATAAACAATGTGGCCACTTTGAGAATAAATGAACAGAGATGGGTCACACTTGCTGGCACAAAACTTATGTAGTAGTGGAGAGAAAAGGGCAAGTGATGAGATTATCCAAGACATACAGATGAGCAAAAATACGTGAACTTTTATTAATATTTGGAAAGTTACATTGCTGGAAAACTAATCTCATTACATCAAGATTCAGATACCCTAGTCTACAATGCCAAACGGCTAGAGAAACATTATTTCTAAAGTATTATGAATTTGAGAAACAGAAACATTTTTACAAGAAGACTTTGATTAATGCTGGTTGGAAGTGAAGATAGCTTTGGAAAGGTGATCTGGAAACTGATAGAGGCAATCCAATCCCACAAAGCTCTCCAGGAGCACCTCGTTGGTATCCTGTGATTTAACCAAACAGAAGTTTGGGTGAATTTCAAAGAAAACAGTGTTATCCCTACAGAACTGACTCGCACTAAGCAAGTTTTAGTGATTGCAGGAACAAACAGAAGTTGTTTGAGAGATAACTTGACATTAGGGTTATAAGGTGATGAAAAATTAGTGATTCCTACAGAGATTATGGGAAGGCCCTGACCATTGCCTATTGTCACCTGATACTGTCCCTCAAAGGGAGATAGCTGCTGAATGTTCTGATTAGTTGGTGACATGGTGAGAGGCACCCGAGCCTGGGTACCAGTGTGCAGGATTAGAAAAATCCAAAGCTTGAGGTTACTGACGAGTATTGGAAGGAATCGAGCCAAGAACTCCTTGCTGCTGCTGGTAATTTTGATGTTGCTTTGGTCTGACATATTGATAGGGATTAGGGTTCAAGGAGCAAGCTGAGGAGAAGCTAGCATGGGAAGGTTAGAGCCATTGCAAACAGGATTGGCATCTGCTACATCCAAAGGAGCCATTGGATTGTATGATTCAAAAGCGACCACCACGGCCAGCAAAACAACCATTGCGGTTAAAGGAGGATTTCGCATTCGTGTTTGGCAGTCCACAAGGTTCGCCTGAGTTTGAGAAACAAAGTTTGATGCAGTTTCAGAAACAGGAGCAACATTGGCAGTGGCTAAAGGCTTTTTCTTGAATTTATCCCAATGTGTTTCATTAGCGAGGAGTATTGTTTCATCTTTAGCAAGAGTAGTCTTCTGAAGACTATTACTGATATAGGAAATGGAGGCATCATATTCTTCTAGAAGTCCATCAAGAGCAATTTGAATTTGTTCTTTGGTAGAGATTGGCTCACCAATAGCAGAAGTTCATCCATTGGGGTTTGGATATGAAGAAAATACTCAAAAATCAACTTGCCTTCAAAAGTGACATTGCGTAATTCAAGACATATTTGGCATGTTTTTGCTGTAGCGAGGGAGTGAAAGAAAGCATGAATCCGATCCCATAGTTCCCCAATACGATTTGCAATAGATGATTCTTGGAAGATCCTCACAAGAAATGGTGGAGTGAAGCCACATAAGCAAAAGCTGATCACCACTCTCCCACTTAGCATATGGCATATGCATCAGAAATCTTATCAGCATCACGATCATCATTTGAGAGATAATTTGGAGGAATTTGAGGGTTTACAAGAAACCTGTGAAGTCTATGTCCTTTGATGATTGGTTCGACTTGGTGACACCACAGAAGATACTTCTTAGTGGTGAGTTTATTGGAGATTGAATGAGAGAAGAGGATAGGAAGAGATGGAGGTTGTATGTTGTTGTTTGCCACCAACATGGCAGAAGTTCTGGAATATAAGAAGAATTGAAGACGAAGAACAGATCTTGAGATAAGGATGAACAAAGAGGGGAGGAAATGGAGGGATCAAGTTGTAGCTCTTGATACCATGTTAGGTTTTAAGAGAAAGAGATCATATTAGAGATGAGAAAAGAGAGTCAGAGAGAATATTACTTCAACCCAAAAGATGAGAGTACAAGGAAGACTAGTATAAGTCTTAAGCTTGCTGAGCAAGCCACTGAAAACTAATACAGAATACACTACTTGTTTCTAGCTAACTAAAGTTAGTTAGAATGAACCAGCTAAACTGTACAGAGAAAAAAGATAGATAACTGTTATAATATCCTAAGTAAAGACTTAGTAAAGTGTTACTCCTTATATCAAGATTCAAAAATTTTAAGGTGAAATGTAAGCTTTGGGACCATAATCTCTTGGTTTGCAACCTATTTCCACCAAAGCAAATAAAGGTGAAATGTAGTGTGGAACAACCACATCCAAAATCTCCAAAGCAATATAGCAGATCACACAGTGGCTGGTGTTGTATATACAACAGGTACATATTTTAAAAAAAATAAATTATCAATTTTTGATACATGTCCTCTAAAATTTAGGTATTGGTTTTTGTTGTTTAAGAAAAAGAAAACTTTTGCCTTCTTAGATTTGCCATGCATCTCATATCAACTACATAAGGGCCTGTTTATTTGTGTTCACATTTCCTGTTTTCACTTTTTAATTACTAAACTGCTACCGTATTTTCAAATTTTTTTTACAAGAAACAGAGAAAAAGAGAAATAGTTGTTCTCGGTTCTTTTCTTACATTTGAAAACATGAAATAAATTATTTTGTAATTAAATAGTGAAAACAGAAAATAAAAATAGGAAATAAAACAAACGAGCCTTAAGCATCTCAAATTTTGGTTTGTCTCTTAATAATTAGGGCATAGGTTTGTGGTGGTCATTATATAAAATGTGAATATTCCTCGCTTAATTTTGAACAGTGACGTACATGAATAAATAGGGAGAAGGAACATGCTCTCAGAGGGGTTTATTTAACTGAAAAGCTTTGGTTAGACAATAGGTTTCCTTCGTTAAGGCATTTCTTTGCTTTTTGTTTTTCCTTTTCAAATGTCAAAAGATCAAATTAAAAGAAAGAAAACACGAACAGAAAAACTTTACTCGAATTCAAATCAAATTTGCAAGGAAAACGCCAGATATAGCTGACATTCATTCATCATCAACTTACTCATCTTTGTACTGCTGAATTTCACCTTCAGGGAAATCTCCAGATGGGAAAAGATCAAGAATAGATATTGACGGTGGATCAGTCTGTTCTCTGAGTTCTTTCTTTTTCCTGATCACACAGATAAAATCAGAACTTAAGAAAAATTTCACGATCAAAAGAATAATCATTAATGGCAGACAAAGTCAAGTCCTCACTTGCTTTTAGCTTTCTTCTTTTTCTTCTTTGAAACTTCTGTCAGAAGAAAAAAATACATTCAATATTAACATCAACATCATAACACATATCGTATAAATAATATATACCCTGATTAGTTCAAAGGTAAAACTTCACAATCTCACAACTTAGAGGTTTTGTTAAAATAGCATCAGTGAAATTTGATCAAAATAGCATCAGGGTGTGTCTGGTTCAGCACCAATTCAAAACCAAATTCATGTCCAATGGCCAATTTATGCAGAAGCTTATATTTATTGCTTCTACTTTTCACATAAATAACAAATGTATGGGCCTGCCAATGCTGAACCAAACAGAGTCTAAACTAGTAGTCATAAGTTCCTTACCAGGAAATGCTTAAGAAAATGATATGAAATTACCAAGGATCCCATTTTCCATGTGTTGATCATGAAATCATGATCTTTTTAGATGTTAGCATATCGTGTTAGTTGTAAGCTGTAACAGTGGTTAAATGAGGGCATCAAATCTGATAAAGTTCCTATATTCACCATCTATGTATGTGATTCTTCAAAGTTTATTACACCTACTATTATTTAGTGATATATCATAACATAAAAGACTACAAATGCTGTGGGAGGGTAAAAGATCAGCCAAACAGAAAATCCCAGAAAAAGGAACATGAAAAAGGAAAGAATTCAACAAGGAGGCTCAACCTATCTGCCAATTAGAAATAGCAACTATCCCCGGAGTCCAGAGTAAAACACCAAAGAATATGGTTGTCAAACTCACAATTTAAGTCATAGTCATAGGATTGTAGAGTTTATTATATATTAGCTATGATGCATTGATGCAGATACGCTACCAATACTGGGTACTGATACAGGTACAAAAATTTAAGATACAGGTAGATTAATAAAATAAATTTGAAATACATATCTGCTTGTATAGACAATAGAATTTTATACATGATTAGATGTATAAATGATAAAAACACAAATAAGTATCATTTATAACATGAAATGAAATTAAATTCTCTAACATGACAAAATATAATTGAAAAACTAATACATAAATGTTCAAAAAGTAATTTTCTAACATCTTAGTATGATCATATTATTATATCACACTTTAGAGCTTTATATCTCATTGTTTCTTTGGTTATTGTTATCAAAAAGAATTGCATATTAAAAAACACCAGTTCTATGAACGAATATCATTCATCTTCAAAAGTTTGATAAAGTTTATATTGATAAATTTGAAATGAGTTTTACTCAATACTAAATGAATTATTTGAGAAGTCAGGTGTATAAAGTTTCATATGTTGTTCACTTATCATTATTAGATAAGAACAAGGACACACAAATAACGTGAATAAGAGCAAGTGAGATCAAAGATGAAAACTTTTTTTTTCACTTAAAATTTTTTTATATTTATCAGACACATAGTACAAGTGTAACAGTACCCAACTTTTAAAAAAAAAAATAAATTGGTACCTACCTAGTATGGATCCACGAGTATCGGTAAGGATACAAATCCGATAGGTGTATACCATGATTTTAGGAACACCCATGCTTCATAATATATCAGGTGGGATGGGAAAATCAAGTTAACTCACTTGAAAACTCATTTGTGTAAAACTCAGGCTGACTCATCTAAACTCTCAGGCTCCTGAGTTAATTGAACAAGTCTACACAAGATGGTGTTCTACTTCCACAAAAAGCCCAGAGTGTTCTCTAGCAGGAGACAAAGTTATTTACCCTTTACATGCAAAAGAATTGTTTATTGTCGGATTTTATAAGATCTGGCAAAAGAACACAAAAAAGGAGAAATAGGAGAAAAGGAAAACATGAATACAAAAGAAATGCGTAAGGACTCAAATATATCTTCTCAACAAGAATGCTGCGTTCACCAATGTCAAATGGCAATTCAAAAACTATTTATGTTAGGTGCAATCATTTTCACATAGTTATTACCTTTACCGTCATCTCCTTCATTTTGGGATGGTGAAGAAATCTCACCAACCCCATCTACATGACTTGGAAGCTCCGAAGTGTCCATTTCTTCTGGCAAGCTGTTTAATAGAGAATTTCCCTCCGCCATTAAGAAGACCTGCATGGTCAAACAAATTACAATGTGTGCTTTAACAAACAAAAAGAACAAAAAGGCAAATAGTCACATACACGTAGACATGGACAGGATGATGGATGGTACATCAGAAAATAATCACATACAAGTACACATGTATACAAAATATAAAATATATATTGAGTTCAAAATGCAAAGAACTAAAATAAGCAAGTGATTTTACATGCCTAGAAAGATTTCTTCAACTTACGGGTGAATCCATTTTGTTTCACAAAGGGAAGGTCAGAAACCAAACATGCTCAGTATGAATTATGCATCATGAGAAATTGAGAATTAATAATGATTTCTTCTGCAAAAGTAACGAATGGATAGGGGCAGCAGTACCTGAGGGGGTGAGGGCGAGGCTGACGGAGTAGGGAGCGGGGACGGGTCAGGTGTGACTCGATTCAGGTGCGTCACCGGAGTCGAGAGCGGCACGGAGAGAAACAGAGGACGGCCACGCGACTCACGCGAGCAACGAAAGTATACTTAGGGTTTCTGTACTGTTTCTATGACTTAGTTTGCATAAATTCATTTATTTATTTATTTTGAAGTTATGCTATTTAACAATACTGTACTTGAAAAGTTATACTGCTCTATTAATTATCCATTCCACGGCTATCTCTACTTTCACTATGTTCAAAATTCATTTATTTACAAATTTAAATATTTTAATTAAGATAAATATAATTAGGTAATTCTTTTTGGTAGATCGTGGCCAGGATGTTTAGCTCTAATTAAGTGGTCAATAAAATAGAAGATTAAAAGATTGGCGAGAAGAGAAGATTAAATAATTTTCATTTTAAAAGTTAAAGACAAATAAAAGATGACTATTTTGACTTTTAACATTAAAAGTATTATTTATTTGTGTTTAATTTATCATATTTTAACTTTAAATAATTAAATTGGTCTATTAATTAGTTTATCATGAAGAGTCTCTGTATCTTCTCAATCCATCATAAATGGTCTAAACGAATTATCTTTGAGGTCATATTACATGCTTGAATTAGTCATTGAGAGAGATATATGTGGTTGAGTTCGTGCTTCCTCTGTTAGTACACCCTACTGTGACATCAATACGCGACCAGGTTAAATATAATTCATCAGCTCAAGGCAGCTGATTGCGTGTTACATCTGCTCGATCTCGATCACGAGAATGTGATGTCATCAATGTGTCATCCCTTCCAATCTATATATATATATATATATATATATATATATATATATATTGATGAGTCATTATTTTGATCAATTTCTCTATATTTAATACATTATATTACAACATTATTAATGATCAATTAGCATGATTTAGTGCATTTATGAGTTTGGGCTCATTTAGGTCTTAATTACTTATTTTTGTTCTAATTCGTTAAAATTTCCAGTTTTGACAAGGTTCGCTAAAAAAGGCATAACTCTCCCTACAGAACTCTGTTTGAGATCTGTTTTATGTCAAATTAAAGAGGACTGAAAGAGTTACAAAAGCTATGAAGACATAAAGAGCCAATTCAGACCGCATCTGGGGTGAAAATTGCCTTGAAAGTGATGCACAAAACTGATGCGGGAATTCCAGCGTGAAGAATTAGTGTAGGCTCATTTCAAATAATGTAATTGGACAATTTAAATGTTTGCATTGAGTGGACTTTGAACCCTGCACCCTGAGTCACTTAAAGTCATGTGACTAGCACATGATTCACTTATTATAAATACCCCAATTCAAAAAATTGTAACACAATTTTTACCTTTCAATCAATTTCAATTTTCAGCATTACTCTTTTCCTTTCAAGTCGCTCTGCTAGGGTTTTCAGGTTTTTCCATTCCAATTCTCGTTCTCTCTCCCTTCTTGCAATTTAATTCTTCAATATGCAATCCTGCTTAGTCTAATTTCAATTATGCGCAACTAATTTCATCAACCAATTCGATCTCAATAAGATCCCTAATTTCCTTAGGTTCTCCGTTTTCAATTGCATGAACACTCGTTTTAGATTCTATAATTTTGATTTCATTGTGTTGATTAATATTTTGGATTAAGATTTTTGATTCTATCGTTGTTGATTGATAATGAATGCAGAGAACTAGTTATATGATTCGAAACCAAGTTGTGTGCTCTCATGCGATCGTGTGAGTTTAAAGGTCACCAAGTGTTCGATGATAATTCTCTAAAATCTTAGAGCGTTAGTTCAGTGTTGACATGTAGAGATATCGGTTCCAATGCACTGCATAAAGGAGTGCCTTTTTTTTGTTGAACCGATGAGGGAAATTAGAATATGACAGAGATCGGATTGATGCTTTTTCATCATCTATTAATTACTTTTCAATTATTGTTTAATTACTGTCATTGGTTAACTTTTACTATTTAATTGCCTTTAATTTTTCCTCTACACAAAAACCCCTAAAAATTGCATTTAAAATTTCGGCTACAGAGAAGTAACAAAGTAATCTGTAGGGAAACGATCGGAGTCCATTATTACTGCAAAGTAGTAGCTAGACTTTTGTATTATTTGACGCACGTTTGGCGCGTGTGTCAAATTTGGCGCCGTTGCCGGGGATGTTGGACTTAAAGCTTGAAGATGTGTTTGTTCTCCTTTTTAGTGTTTTGATTTTGATGTGATGGAATTGTGGTTTATCTTAGATGAAGTGTAATTAGGTTCTTTCTATGTATTGTGTGTTGAGCTTAGGCATGTTTGTGTTTGATTCCTTGCTTGGATAACTCAGGGAATTTTGCTATCTTGTGTGTGATTACTCATTTGACAAATGGATGATTTCCGTTCTTAAAACAAGTCTTGAAAAACCTTTGGGAACCAATTTGAGGTAATAGATTACCAACAAGAGGTAATCAACTACCAAACAATAGGTATCAAAGTGAGAAAAACCATTTGTTCAGTAGAGTAATCGATTACCAACAGTAGGTAATCGATTACCATGCTCAAAAATCACTCAAGATTGCATTCTTCACTGAGGTAATCGAATACCCTCCCTAGGTAATCGATTACCAAGTCCTCCTCCTCTGGAGTAATCGATTACCCTCTCCTGGTAATCGATTACCTGAGTTTACCCACTGGGGTAATCGATTACCCTCATCTGGTAATCGATTACCTGTGTTGTGCTCTGCAGGGTAATCGATTACCCTCCCCTGGTAATCGATTACCACGTTCAAAAATGCACCCAAAACTGCTGCAACAGCTATTTTAATCGATTACCCACTTCTTGTAATCGATTATCTTGACCGTTGAGCCCTCAATTTGCCTAAAACAAGCTTCAAACTTCTCTTTAAAAGGCTTTTTGATGAGAATCTTGGAACCCTTGGAACTACATCTTTTGAATATATTCTTACACTTTCATATACTCTGAAATCAGAGATTATCATTTCTTTCCAAGAAACTCAAAGAGAACTTGAAGAGCTGATTTTGTTTTCCAAAGGAAAGGCAAACCTGTTGTATTTCTCTATTTGGGTGGCATTCTTTGTGCATTCTTTATGATCAGATCAACACATCAGGTGTATTCTAAACTGATCTTTACTTGTTTCTTTGTTTACTGAGTTGTTGCTCTAGGAGAGAGGTCTCTCTGGATAGAGTAAGTGTATTTGAGAAGTGTTTTCTCAAAGGTTTGATCTTGGGTGTGCCAAGGTCAGGGAAGAACTGTTCTTTGGGTTGAAGAACAAGTTTTGGGTGTTTTAATTTCGTTTTTGTGTTGCTTGTTGCAGAGTGAATGTAATAGAACACAAAAGAGATCATTTGATAGTGGAAAGCCAATCGCAACAGTTGTTGGGTTGGGACTGGATGTAGGCAACGATAGCGAACCAAGATATATCATTGCACTCTTCTCTTCCTTATCCTCTTTACAGTTTTTCCTTATATTGCTATTATCATTGATTAAATTCTGCAGAATTTTAGTAACTTGTATTGGTAATCAACTTAGTAACAGATACGGTAATTGAATCAGTAATTGAATCGGTAATTGATACGGTAATTGATAGGTGAATCTAGAACCTATTTGTTTGAATTCAAAAGGAATTAGAATCTTGCAAAATTCGGCTAAAATTGAACAAGAATCTATTCACCCCCCTCTAGATTCATACATAGGGACCAACAATTGGTATCAGAGCTACTTCTAGTAAGTTGCTCTAGAATTTGATCCATAATGGCCGTAATCAATTACCATTTCTTTGAAGGTGCCTCTATTAATAGACCTCCTCTGTTTTGTGGTGATAACTATCCTTTTTGGAAAGTTAGGATGAAAATTTTTATGGAGTCTATTCATAGAAGTATTTGGCAAGCAGTTGTAACTGATTTCAAAATCCCCACATATATAGTTGATGGAAATGAATTAGAAAAACCATTTGAGAAGTGGGAACCAGAAGAAATTAGGAGAGCAGAAAATGATGCTAAAGCTTTAAATATTATACATTCTACTTTAAACTCTGATGAATTTTTTAGAATTTCAGCGTGTAACACAGCCAAAGAAGCGTGGGATCTAATAAGGGTCACACATGAAGGTACTGCTGAAGTACGAAGGGCAAGGAAGAATACCTTGATCCAAGAGTATGAAACATTTAGAATGGCACAAGGCGAGTCTATAATGGATATGCAGAAACGGTTCACACACATTGTGAATCATCTAAAAGGACTCGGAAAAGTCTTCGTTGAAGAAGAGGTAAATGTGAAGGTGCTAAAGTCATTGAGTAGAAAATGGCAACCAATAGTCACAACAATCACCGAATCAAAGAACTTAGCACTGATGACCAGTGCAAAGTTATTTGGTAAGTTGAGGGAATATGAATTGGATATGTCTCGTATTGCTGATGAGGAACAGAAAGATAAGAAAGCCAAAGGCTTAGCACTCAAGATGGAAGACACAGCAAGTGAGAGCGACTCATCATGTCTTTGTGGAAGTGAATCGAAGAAGAGAATATGAATCTCATGGTGAGAAAATTCAAAAAGTTCATGAGAAAGAACAATGATAAAAGGAGATTCAACAATTCAAGAAAAGGCTTCAAGAGGAATGAAGGTTCGTCTTCAAAGGTCACATGTTATGAGTGTGGAAAGATGGGTCACTACAAATCGGAGTGTCCCAACATGAAGAAAAATAACAGCAGTGAACTTAGAAGAGTAGAACATGAGGAAAGGCCCAAGAAGGATAAATTCCGCAAGAAAAATGCCTACATAGCTTGGGAAGAAAATGACTCCTCATCCTCTAGTGAGAGTGACAATGAAGAAGCAAATTTGTGTCTCATGGCAAAACCAACTTCAGATGATGAGGTAAGTGATTCCGATTCATCTGTACAAGATTATGATGAACTATATAATGCTTTTTGTGAACTCTTCAAAGAAGCTGAAAGAATAGAAAAATTGAACAAAGTTTTGAAAAACAATATCTCTGATTTAGAAAATGATATTTCTGTTTTAAAAACTAATGTTCAAAATCTGGAAAAAGAAAATAATGCCTTGAAACTACCTTGTTCAAAGTGTAAGTCTTTTGATGCCTCTTTGAAAAAGAAAAACATAAAGTTCTCTGCATTTAGGCAAACCAAGAATAATAAAACTTTCCCATGCGTTATTGTATGAAATCTGACACACATCTTATAATTGCATGATTAGGAAGAAAGGAATATCTAGTGGTTTGTTTAAATGGATTAGGAAAGATTATCACAGTTCTAACATGCATGGACCCAACAAAGTTTGGGTACCAAAATCAAAGTGATATCTTATTCTGTGTAGGTGTGCTTGAGAGCCAAACACTCAACTTGGTATTTGGATAGTGGCTGCTCAAGACATATGACCGGAGACAAGAGCAATTTTATCTCCTTCAAATCCAAAGAATCTGGTTCGGTAGTATATGGAGATAATAACAAAGGGAAAATTCTGGGTATTGGTGCTGTTGGAGACAAATCCAATCCTGTCATTGAAGATGTACTGCTTGTGGAAGGATTGAGATACAATCTTCTGAGTATTAGCCAACTCTGTGACAAAGGTTATCATGTGTCATTTGATCAAGGAAGCTGCAAAATTAGTAGCAGTAAATCAAATGAGGTACTAATGATTGGTAAGAGACATGGTAACATCTACATCCTTGAACTTAATCATTCATCATCATATCATGCATGCCTTGCATCAAATGATGATATATCTTGGCTTTGGCATAGACACATAGCACATATTGATGTTCATCAACTTAATAGACTGTCATCTAAGAACTTAGTGGAAGGGTTACCTAACTTAAAGTTCAATAGAGAAGGTCTATGTGATGCATGTCAAAAGGGCAAGCAGTCTAGAAACTCTTTTAAATCTAAAAATATTGTTTCAACCTCTAGACCATTTGAACTATTGCACATGGATTTGTTTGGACCCTCTAGAACTGCTAGTTTAGGTGGAAACCTATATGGACTAGTTTTAGTGGATGACTACTCTAGATTTACTTGGGTTGCATTTATACCAAGTAAAGACAATGCCTTCAAAGTTTTCAAAGTTATTGCCAAAAGGATACAAAACAAAAAAGATTTGAAAATTAAGTCCCTTAGGAGTGATCATGGAGGTGAATTTGAAAATGAATCTTTTGAAAAATTTTGTGAAAAATATGGAATTAATCACAACTTTTCTGCACCAAGAACTCCACAACAAAATGGAGTTGTTGAGAAGAAAAATAGATCTTTAGTAGAACTAGCTAGAACTATGTTAAATGAAAATGATTTGCCAAAATATTTTTTTGTGAAGCGTTTCCACGCTTGCTATGTTCTAAATAGAATTGTGATTCGTCCTATTTTAAAGAAAACCCCCTATGAACTCTATAAGGACAAAAAGCCTAATATTTCTTATTTTAAAGTATTTGGTTGCAGATGTTTTGTTCTGAATAATGGCAAAGAACCCCTTGGTAAGTTTGATGCCAAGGCGGATGAGGCAATTTTTATTGGGTATTCATCAACTAGTAAATCATATAGAGTTTATAATAAAAGAAGAATGTGCATTGAGGAATCTGTGCATGTAAAGTTTGATGTATCTAACAATTCCCAAAAGGGAAGTGCTCTTGTTGATGATGATGAAAGTACAGGTGATGACAGCAATAACAAACCTCAAGAACAGCAAGATCCACCAACCATTCTCAAGAACAGCCAAAAGAATGGAGGAAACCAAGAGACTTATCTCTTGACAACATCATTGGTGACATCCATAAGGGAGTATCTACTAGATCTTCCTATAATATGTTTTGTGATGATTATGCATTTGTATCTCAATTTGAACCCTCTTGTGTTGATGATGCTATTAATGATGAATTTTGGATGAATGCTATGCATGAAGAGTTGAATCAATTTAAAAGGAATGATGTTTGGGAATTAGTTCCTTTTAATAGAGATATGAATATAATTGGAACAAAATGGGTATTTAAGAATAAGTTAGATGAGAATGGAATTGTGTTAAGAAATAAGGCTAGACTAGTAGCAAAGGGTTATAACCAACAAGAAGGAATAGATTTTGGTGAAACATATGCCCCTGTTGCTAGATTAGAAGCTGTGAGAGTTTTACTTGCTTTTGCCTGCATTCATAATTTTAAGCTGTATCAAATGGATGTTAAAAGTGCATTTCTAAATGGCTATATCAATGAGGAAGTTTTTGTTTCACAACCTCCTGGATTCACTGACTTTAGTTACCCCAACATGTATATAAACTTAAGAAGGCCCTCTATGGTCTTAAGCAAGCCCCTAGACAATGGTATGAAAGATTAAGTACATTTCTTTTGTCAAAAGGGTATCACAGAGGAAATGTTGACAAGACTCTCTTTATTAGAAAGAAGTCTAACTACATTTTATTGGTTTAAGTATATGTTGATGATATCATTTTTGGATCAACCAATAAATCTCTGTGTGAAAAATTTGTGGCAAGTATGAAGGGTGAGTTTGATATTTCCATGATGGGAGAACTCAAATTTTTCCTAGGACTACAAGTCAAACAACTAAAGGAAGGAATTTTCATTCATCAAGCAAAGTACACTAAGGAATTACTGAAGAAATTTGACATGGAGAGTTGTAAAATCTCTAATATCCCTATGTCAACTAATATCTATTTAGATAATGATGTTTCTGCTGATTAGAGTAGACCAAACCAAATATAGAGGATCATAGGATCTCTTTTATATCTTACAGCTAGCAGACCTGACATAATGTTCAGTGTTTGTGTTTGTGCAAGATTTCAATCTGCACCTAAACAATCACACATGAATGCTGTTAAGAGGATTTTGAAATACCTTAAAGGAACTACAAACTGTGGTTTGTGGTATCCTAAGGGAACATCCCCTAGTTTGGTAGGTTTTAGTGATGCAGATTTTGCTGGATGCAAAACTGATAGAAAAAGCACAAGTGGAGTATGTCACTTGTTTGGAGAATGCTTAGTCTCTTGGTATAGCAAGAAACAAGCATGTGTTGCTCTATCAACAAATGAGGCGAGTACGTAGGTCATTGGTAGCTCGTGCTCAAACCATTTGGTTGAAGCAACAACTTGAGGATTTTGGACTAAAGCTTGATCACATTCCTATCAAGTGTGACAACACAAGTGCAATTAGTATCACTAAGAACCCAGTCTTACACTCAAGAACAAAGCATATAGAAGTGCGTCATCATTTCATAAGAGATCATGTTGAGAAAGGAGATTGTGTAGTAGAGTTCATTGATACAGAGAATCAACTCGCGGATATCTTCACAAAACCTCTACCAAAGGAGAGATTCTTCAAACTTAGAAACAATCTCGGTATACTAAGTGAAGAACATCTCTCTTGAATTTCCCAAATTTGATAAGATAAAATCATTCATTATGTTTAAACTAGGTATGTGTTCATTACATAACAAGATCATGACCATTTCTGTGCCAAAATATGTGAAATATCAAGTTTTTTTGTGAATTTTCATGTGCAGTAATCGATTACCAGCTTTGGGTAATCGATTACCATAAGTAAGTCTCCTGATGTAATCGATTACCATACATAGGTAATCGATTACCAGTGTGAGGTCCTCTGATGTAATCGATTACCATATATGGGTAATCGATTACCAAGGCTGGGGTTTCTGATGTAATCGATTACCACAACAGGGTAATCGATTACCATGGGTTCAAAGTTCACAAATTGGGTTATCAATAGCGCGTGATCGATTACCACGATAGGGTAATCGATTACCTTCGTTCCTGAACAGATTTTCTCTGCAAAATCTTGGTTCTGGGCTTAATCTTTTGAGTTTCCCTTGAGCCCAATACCTAGATTCAATGTATCTAGTCCCTATTGTGAACTTATTAGAAGCTATTTTTAGGATTAAGGTTCATTCTCACAAAACCTAGATCTGAAAACCCTTTCATTCTCTAAAACCTAAGAATCCTCTTCTTCATCTTCAACCCTCATTCTCACCTTCACCCACAACAATGGAAGACCAAGGCCGAGGAAAGAGAGTTAAATCAATCGGTCACAAGCCACGCCCAAACATTCCAAAGAAAGGAGAATCCTCTTCCAAGAGGAAGGCACCTGCTACCTCGGAAGAAGGCATGCCTCGTCCTCACAATCCATGGTTCACTTCTTCTGAGCAAGAATCTCGCTTCTTTAGAGATTTTGCAAATAGGGAACTTGTTCCCTCAAAGATTTTGGATTTTAACTGGTTGGGGAATCAAGGATTCACTTTTCAGACTCTTCTCCGAGATCAGAATTTGGAGAAGTTTGTTGGCTTGAAGGGTCATATCTACCCGGATTTGGTCAGGGTCTTTTACTCAAATCTCTCAAAGGATCAAATCAATGGAACAGTATCCTCTGAAGTAAAAGGTAAATCCATAATCATAGACTCCAACATTTTCTTTCAATTTGCTGGATTTACAAATGAGGGTATGACCCCTTCTGTTGAAAACTTGAGATATGAAGGGTTTGACCTTCAAAGGGATTCTTTCTATATGAGTCTGCTGAAGAATCTTGAAGGATGGGAAGCTGAGAAGGCAGCACGAAGAGGTCAAGGAAGGAAGGTGACCTACAATATCGATGGTCTGAACGCTGATGACCGTCTCCTTCATTACACCATTGTGTGGATTTTGGCTGCTAGGGGTACTAACCATGCTCAAATAACAGAGGAAGACATGGTTTTAATGGCAGCTTTGAAGAATGGTCTTCAAGTTGATTGGGCTGAAATTGTAATGGATAATATGGTTAAGGCAAGAAGGTTGCTTGACTACAAATGCCCTTATGCTTTATTTGTCTCCCGTTTGCTTGAGCACTTTCAAGTAGATGTCTCTAATGAGAACAAAGAGCTGGTGAAAGATATTCACATAATTAGAGATATGGCATTAAAGAAGATGCGTTTGGTGAAAACGGAAGCTGGCTGGGTTTCAAGAGATGAAGTCCCACAACAACACCAACCGCAGGCTAATCCTCCCCGATGATGATGATGATTCAAGGGTGGGGAATATATTCCTAAATCCCGATTTGAGTCCATTATCATTGATAGGTTGGATGAGATTGAAAAACGCATTCAAGAGACGGATGAAGCAAATGAAGAACGTTTTGAGGAGCTGAAAGAGATGATGGAGTCTCTTCATGCTAGGTTTGACACGATGTAGACTTCCCTTTGTATTTCTTCTCCCTTTTTGCTTATTGATATACCAAATAGGGGGAGAATAGAGAATAGGTTAGAATAAGTTATCCTAGATAGGGGAGTTTAGAATAGGTTTTTAATATTTAGTATAGGCTTTTGAGACTTTGAATGTAATTCTTTAATTTTTAAATGATAATTTGAATTCAGGTTTATTCTATCTCTTTGGTCTTGATCTATGATTATGGCAATTGAATCATATTCTTATATGTGAATGAATGATTAACAATATGATGCTCTGATAAAAATAGTATGTATGATGAATCTGCAAAGCATATACTCTATTTTTGGATATCACTAACAATTGCAGGATTCTCAAGAAAATCAACTCACATCCTAAGCCTCTAGGAAAACCTTGATTGAAGATTTGGTACATCAAAATCAAAAAGGGGGAGATTGTTGGACTTAAAGCTTGAAGATGTGTTTGTTCTCCTTTTTAGTGTTTTGATTTTGATGTGATGGAATTGTGGTTTATCTTAGATGAAGTGTAATTAGGTTCTTTCTATGTATTGTGTGTTGAGCTTAGGCATGTTTGTGTTTGATTCCTTGCTTGGATAACTCAGGGAATTTTGCTATCTTGTGTGTGATTACTCATTTGACAAATGGATGATTTCCGTTCTTAAAACAAGTCTTGAAAAACCTTTGGGAACCAATTTGAGGTAATAGATTACCAACAAGAGGTAATCAACTACCAAACAATAGGTATCAAAGTGAGAAAAACCATTTGTTCAAGAGAGTAATCGATTACCAACGAGAGGTAATCGATTACCATGCTCAAAAATCACTCAAGATTGCATTCTTCACTGAGGTAATCGATTACCCTCCCTAGGTAATCGATTACCAAGTCCTCCTCCTCTGGAGTAATCGATTACCCTCTCCTGGTAATCGATTACCTGAAGTTTACTTCATCAGGGGTAATCGATTACCCTCATCCGTAATCGATTACCCGTTTGTTCTTCTCTGGGGTAATCGATTACCCTCCCCTGGTAATCGATTACCACGTTCAAAAATGCACCCAAAACTGCTGCAACAGCTATTTTAATCGATTACCCACTTCTTGTAATCGATTATCTTGACCGTTGAGCCCTCAATTTGCCTAAAACAAGCTTCAAACTTCTCTTTAAAAGGCTTTTTGATGAGAATCTTGGAAGAACCCTTGGAACTACATCTTTTGAACATATTCTTACACTTTCATATACTCTGAAATCAGAGATTATCATTTCTTTCCAAGAAACTCAAAGAGAACTTGAAGAGCTGATTTTGTTTTCCAAAGGAAAGGCAAACCTGTTGTATTTCTCTATTTGGGTGGCATTCTTTGTGCATTCTTTGTGATCGATCAACAACACATCGGGTGTATTCTAAATTGATCTTTACTTGTTTCTTTGTTTACTGAGTTGTTGCTCTAGGAGAGAGGTCTCTCTCGGATAGAGTAAGTGTATTTGAGAAGTGTTTTCTCAAAGGTTTGATCTTGGGTGTGCCAAGGTCGGGGAAGAATCGTTTCTTTGGGTTGAAGAACAGGTTTTGGGTGTTTTGATTTCGTGTTTGTGTTGCTTGTTGCAGAGTGAATGTAATAGAACACAAAAGGGATCATTTGATAGTGGAAAGCCAATCGCAACAGTTGTTGGGTTGGGACTGGATGTAGGCAGTTGGCCGAACCAGTATATATCGCTGTGCACTCTTCTCTTCCTTATCCTCTTTACAGTTTTTCCTTATATTGCTATTATCATTGATTAAATTCTGCAGTATATTTAGTAACTGTATTGGTAATCAACTTAGTAACAGATACGGTAATTGAATCAGTAATTGAATCGGTAATTGATACGGTAATTGATAGGTGAATCTAGAACCTATTTGTTTGAATTCAAAAGGAATTAGAATCTTGCAAAATTCGGCTAAAATTGAACAAGAATCTATTCACCCCCCCTCTAGATTCATACATAGGGACCAACAGGGGATTGCTTTGTTAATTCTCATTGTTTATATGCATTTTTTTAATTTTTATTTTTTTTAATTATTAGACTTAGGATAGGTTAGTTTATATTCAATAACTTCTAGAGTATACTAGTTTCATGCTCTGTTTTGCACTTGTTTGGTCTATTATATGTTATTTGGTCATCTGATTTTGGATTTTTAGATCTGTTCGGTCATTCTAATTACCTTTCCTGAAGTAATTTGACCTTCTGAGCAAACTTTTCACCCCAACGAGGTGAAAAATTGTGTTATTTTTGCGAAATTCTTTCCAAATTTTGTTGTTTTACAATTATTTTGGTCTCGCGGGGACACAATGGGTATTTTTGAATTGTCAAACTAACTCTGTTAGTTTTGAAATTTTGCAAGTTGGTAATTTTTGAGGAATTGAGTATACCTCTGTGCTTTGCACGGAACACCACCCTATCAAGGCCAAATTCCATCGTTTAGACCCTCTTTTCAATTTTTTAAAATTTTATGCTGCATTTTTTGGGTCCCAGGATGGTTTAAAATTGATCTGTGGCAGTCTTATAAATTTTTAAAATCATTTGATACTTTTTTTGGAAGTTCATATTGGTCATCTGGTGTGTGCTGACAGTGATATCCTGCTGAGTGTTTTTAGTTAGTGTTGTTGTTAGATCGAGATGATTAACATCTCTAAAGTTTTGATTATTACAAGACAGACGGAACATCTACAAATGGAATATCAAGTCGAAACAACGAAGTACAGACGGAAGATGATGATGGAGGACCATCCATCTCCAAAAACCCAACCAAACTCTCCAACCTTAATCTTTAATAAATTGGGTTTCTAATAAATTTGCAATGTTTTTACTATCTGATCAGGTTCAATATTTCGACCATAACTCACGCTACACAAATCCAATTGAGGTGATCTTGGTGCCAAATTAAAGAAGACTTAAAGGTCTACAAAAGCTATGAAGACACCAAAACCCAGTTCGGACTGCAACTAGTTGGAAAATGAGCTTGAAGTTAGCATTGGAATTCTTCCAAGAATTTTCAGCGAAATGTTTTAATGTTTAGGCTTATTATTAGTTTTCTTTCAATTATGTAATTGTTTTAAAGATTTAATTTGGGCCTAAACTTGTAATAAACAAAGAATTAGTGACCCTTAGATAGGATTCTAATCCAAGGGTTAAGCTTAGAAGCTTGGAGTGCAAGCTTGGCACCGTGACCATTAGATGAGGATACTAATCCAAGGGCTAAGCTTAGAAGCTTGGAGTGCAAGTTTGACGCCATGGCCATTGGATGGGGATCTACATCCAAGGGTGGAGGATTGATCCTTGTTTTCCAAGTTAATCAAACTTGCACCATAAGCTTCCTTCCGTGGCCATTAGATTAGAATCTAATCCAATGGTGGACATTAGTTCCTTGCTTAGCAAGTTAGCTCCACACCTTAGTAGTATAAATAGGATTTCCTTTGTAATTCAAACATTTTTTGATAAATTTTCTGAATATTGAATTAAGCTAAGAGCTTATTCTTAAGAGTGTTCTCTCTTATGTTCTTGTGAAGAACCTTGAATCTCATCAATGGCTTCCTTGTCCATTGTGGCGGTTCCACCTCTAGCTTATTGGTACTTGCCATGACGCTTCCATCTCTAAACTCCTTCCGCTTTCTATTTCTTTTTCTCCTTGAGGCCTTGAGCTTCTTCTTCATTTGTCCAAGCCTCCATTGAAGCATGAAGATCCGCAACTTATATGCTCTTCTCCTTGAGGATTGCATCAAATGACCCCTCAAAATTGAAGTCATTCGTCTGTCTCAAGTAAAGTCATCAGACGATAGGCTAAGACGAAAACTCTTAAGACTGAAGAAGTTCATCGTCTGCCAAAGAAGTTAAGCAAAGTATGAGTCGCTCACGCCAAGATTTCAAATCTTAAGAAGTACTCATTAGAAGCATCCAAGATCAGTATGGGGATTCACGCCTACATATGCAACTCGAAAAGGTCTTCACCTTTTTCTGTCAAATCTCTGTAACAAGTCGAAAAAGTACTTCGCGCGCTATCTATATCCGATGCACACACCATCAATCAATCAAGTGCTCTTTGACACCTTTTTGGACTTTGCTTGGAAAACGCTCAACGGCTTTCTTCTGTGTCTAAAGAATTCGCTTCTTCAAAGTTCAGTTGGCGAACACGCTTCAATATTCTACCTTATTGTGAATTCGCTCTCTGTTACTTTTGCTCTTCATTTGTAAAACCCTCTCTGTGAAGAGGAAACTCTCTTTTTATAGAACTCTTCCTAATCCACTTGTGTGGTGTTTTAGCCTGAGGAGGTTGGTTGTTCAAAGAATATCCTTGTTGTTTAGCCTGCGAAGGCTGTGTTCAAAGAATATCGTGTTATAGCCAGAAGTGGTTGGGCGCAAATAATACTTGTAACCCTTTCACGGTTTGTAGTGAAAACTCAGTTGTTACTGGGTAACTGGACGTAGTCTTGCATAGACAAACTAGTATAAAAATACTTGTGTATTTGTTTTATTAAGTATTTGACTAATGGGGATAATTAAACCATAACGTCTGTTTATTAAAATCAACCTTTGAAGATTAAGATTGTTTCGTCTGAACATATTTAAACGCACAGACGAAATGAACAATTTTTTTTTAAGTAACACAATTCAACTCCCCTTCTTGTGTTCTATCTTTTACAGTTTGGTATCAGAGTTCAGCCTCTAAGGGTTGAGCGCTTTACAACTGCTAGAGGAAAAGATCCAAAATGGAGTCTCAAGGACCATCATTTTTGTCTGGAGGGTCATCCATGAACAAGCTGCCGGCGTTCTCTGGTGATGACTATCCCTATTGGGCTGATCGGATGGAAATGTACATCAAATCCACCCAGTACAGACTATGAAACATCATAACTCAAGGAGACATCCCTATTGTCAAACCTGAGGTTGAATGGGAAAATGAAGAATACTCGTTTATGGAACTCAACAACAAAGCCAGATATGTCATCATGTGTGCATTATCAAGGACAGAATACAACAGATTCTGTGCCTACAAAACCGCTAAAGAGGTTTGGGATGCCCTCAAGATTTCATATGAAGGAACTGAGGATGTGCGTATGAGGAAAGCTGTTACTTTTCAAAGAGAATATAAGATATTCTCAATGAAGAAAGGAGAATCCATTGACATGATGTTTGGAAGATTCCAAACAATATTGAATGGACTCACTGCGCTAGACATTACATTCACCAAGGCCCAGAACAACATGAAGATATTGGATAGTCTTCCTCGTCCATGGGAAGCTATGTCCATTGCCATCTCAGTTGGGCGCGATATGAAGACATTAAATCTTGATGAGTTAATAGGAGCCTTGAGAGTACATGAGGTACTTCTGTGTAAGAGACAAGATCAAAGTTCAAGAGCCCATAGCTCTTCGAACTGTCAACAACATGCCGAAGGAGGAAACTCCTAAGAAGGAAAGAAAGAAGAAGCACAAAGTTCTGAAAACTGACACCACTGTGTCTGATTCGTCTAACAGATCGTTTGATGATGAGATTTCCTTCATGGCCAGACGCTTTAAGAAGATGATGATGAAAAATGGGAGAGGTCAACGCTTCTTCAAGAAGAAGGAAAAGAAGCTCACTGAAAAACCTTCGAGTAAGGAAGAGAGTTCAGAAGTTATCTGCTACGAATGCAGAAAACCTGGACACATGAGATCAAAGTGTCCAAGATTGAAGAGAAGATGGAATCCTCGCAAAGACAAGGGAAAGAAGAGTCTGGTGACTTGGGAAGACCTTGATAGCGAAAGTTCAAAGGAATCCACTGAAGAGGAAGAAACTGCAAATATCTGCCTCATGGCTGGAGACACTGTCTCATCAGAGGTAATTGAATCTAAAACTTCTTCATCCTCTTCATCTGAGTCTGAGTTAGAATCAGAAGAAATTTCATATGATACACTTTTGGCTAACTCACATTTTATTGCTGAGCAATACAGAGTATGCAAAGCCAAGTTGAAACAAACTTTGGAAGAAAATGCTACCTTGAGAACTGAAAACGAGTTGCTACAAAAGGAAGTATCAGATGAAAAATCATCTGAGTCTAAAAAGGATACATTTGTTTCTGAAATCGAAAGATTGAAGAAAGAAAATGAATCCTTACTCAAAGACTTAACAAAGTTCACTAAGGGATCCTCAATGCTAGAAAATATTTTAAAATATGGGAGGTCTCCGTCTGATAAGAGTGAACTTGGTTATGTTGAAGAGTCAGACAAAAAGAAAAACAAATTTGTTTCGTCTGCTCATAAGAAGAAGAACAAAAAATACAACAAGGTTCCAAACAACTATATAAAAGATAAACGAACCTTAAACAAAAAGAAATCTTCTTCCACTAACAAAGGAGGACCCAAAAAGATTTGGGTACTAAATTCACTTATTATTCATGTTGCAGACATCCTTAATAGGAAAAGAGAGGACTTCAAGCTGGTACCTGGATAGTGGGTGCTCACGACACATGACAGGAGACCTGTCTATGTTCCAAGATCTCAGACCAAGCAAAAGGTCTGTATCATATGGTTCAAGGAAAGGTAAAAATCCTAGGTATTGGGACTGTTGGTAAGACACCCAATCCTCTTATCCAAAATGTGTCTTATGTTAAAGATCTCAACTTCAATCTGCTTAGCATAAGTCAATTTTGTGACAGTGGATATGAAGTAGCTTTTAACTCTGATGAATGTATAGTCAAGAACAAAGACAAATCCATTCTGTTTGTTGGGAAAAGAAGGAATAATCTCTATGAGGTTTGTCTTTCTGACCTTAGTGATCAGAATGTGACATGTTTGATTTCAGCAGATGATGAACGAGATATTTGGCACAAAAAGCTTGGACATTTAAGTCTCAAGTATATTTCGAAAATTTCTAAAAAGGATCTTGTGAAAGGTTTGCCAAAAATATCTTGGAAATCCAATCGTTTGTGTGAATCTTGTCAGCATGGGAAACAACTCAAAGCATCTTTTAAATAAAAAAATGTTGTTTCCATGACAAGACCTCTAGAACTGTTACATATTGATCTCTTTGGACCTACTCAGACTGAAAGTCTTGGAGGAAAGAGATATGGATTTGTGATTATGGATGACTATACTATATTCACATAGGTATACTTCCTAGCACATAAACATGAGTCATTCAGTGTCTTTGAAATATTCTGTAAACGTGTTCAAAAAGAAAAAAGAATATGTGTTAGGAGCGATCATGGAACAAAATTTGAAAATTTTGAGTTCAATGCCTTTTGTTTTGAAAATGGTATTTTTCATAATTTTTCGTCTCCAAGAACTCCCCAACAAAATGGAGTTGTGGAAAGGAAAAATCGTACCTTACAAGAAATGGCTAGAACTTTGTTGCATGAAAGCTCTCTTCCAAAATACTATTGGGCAGAAGCAATTAATACTTCATGTTATATTCAAAACAGAATATTGATAAGACTAATATTGAATAAGACTCCATATGAACTATGGAAAGGAAGAAGACCCAACATTTCTTACTTCCATTCTTTTGGATGTGAATGTTTCATCTTAAACACTAAGGATCAACTTGGCAAGTTTGATTCAAAAGTGGTGAAGGGATTCTTACTTGGATATTCCAATACATCTAAGGCCTATAGAGTATTTAATTCTAAGACGCAAGTTGTAGAGGAATCAATTCATGTAAAATTCCAAGATAACTCAAAGACCGATAAGGAAATATCAGACCTAGAAAATTTATTTAATAATTTGCAGATTAACCCTTCTGGTCAAAGTTCAAGTTCAAATGGTCAACCTGGGTCAGACGCAAGAACTGACACAAGAGAAGAGGATAGAAGTACAGACGAACCCTCTTCGTCTGATGCTCACCAACATGATGATCAAGCTCCTATAAGAACGTGGAAGTTTGCCTCAAACCACACAGAAGATCTTATCATTGGAGATAGACATCAAGGTGTTCAAACAAGATCAAAACTTAAAGAATCGTCTGGCTATGCTCTCGTGTCAAATATATAGCCCAAGAACATTGAGGAAGCTAAGATAATGACTGGATTTTAGCTATGGAAGAAGAGTTAAACCAGTTTACAAGAAATAATGTTTGGACTTTGGTAGAAAGACCAAGAAGCAAAAACATTATAGGAACAAGATGAGTGTTCAGAAATAAACTTGATGAAGATGGGAAAGTGGTAAGAAACAAAACAAGATTAGTTTAGCTCAGGGCTATAACCAACAGGAAGGTATAGATTTCACTGAAACTTTCGCTCCTGTAGCTAGATTAGAAGCCATTAGAATTCTACTTGCTTTTGCTGCTCATAAAAATATCATCTTATATCAAATGAACGTAAAAAGCGCTTTTCTAAATGGTTTTATTGAAGAGGAAGTATATGTAAAACAACCTCCTAGATTTGAGAGTTCATCTCAACCAAATCATGTTTTCAAGCTGAAGAAAACACTATATGGTTTTAAACAAGCTCCTCAAGCTTGGTATGATAAACTAAGTTCTTTTCTTCTTCAAAATGGTTTTTCAAGAGGAAAGGTTGATACTATTCTCTTCAAGAAAAGTGTTTCAAATGACTTTATTATTGTCCAAATATATGTAGATGATATAGTCTTTGGAGCAACTAACGAATCCTTGTGCAAGGATTTCTCTAAGTTAATGTAGGATGAGTTCGAGATGAGCATGATGGGACAGTTAAAGTTTTTCCTAGGACTTCAAATCAAACAGACGAAACAAGGCATATACATTCATCAACAGAAGTAAACTAAGGAACTTCTAAAGAAGTTCAAAATGGAAAATTTCAAACCAATGAAGACTCTCATGCATTCGTCTGGAGCCAGTCTCAACAAAGACGAATCAGGTAAGATCGTTGATCAGACGATATACAGAGGTACGATTGGATCTCTTCTCTATCTCATTGCAAGTAGACCTGACATTATATTCAGTGTATGTCTATGTGCACGTTTTCAATCTGATCCTAGAAAATCACATCTGCAAGCTGTTAAACGCATTTTAATTTATCTTATTGGAACCACTAATCTCTCTCTGTTTTATAAGAAAAGTAGTGATTTCAATCTAAGTGGTTATTGTGATGCTGATTATGCTGGAGATAAAGTGGAGAGGAAAAACACAAGTGGTGAATGTCAATTTCTTGACTCATCACTAATCTCTTGGTCAAGCAAGAAGCAAAATTCCATTGCACTTTCAACCATTGAAGCAGAATATATTGCTGCAGCTGGGTGTTGCTCACAACTACTTTGGGTAAAACTTCAACTTGAGGATTACTCCAGGTTTGAAACCCAAATACCAGTGTTTTGCGATAATACAAGTGTAATTAATCTCAGCAAAAATCCTATTCAACATTTAAAAGCCAAACATATTGAAATCAAATTTCATTTTATAAGAGATTATGTTCAAAAAGGTATTTTCGACATACAGTTTGTTAAAACTGATTTTCAATGGACAAATATCTTTACAAAAGCTTTAGACGAAACTCGCTTTAATTTCATTAAAGAAAATTTGGGAATTGTTTCTTTAATTGATTAAGTTTTTCCGTCTGAGCATTTCATTTCGTCTGTACATATTAAATGCCTTCGTTAAGACAAAACATTCCGTCTGATCAAGTTGAATCAGTCTGAGAAAATTCAACAGACGCAAGGTTATTATTTAATTAATTTAAAGTTAAGCGTGCAGGGACAACTTAAAGGCAGCATTAAATGTGTCTGTCATTTATTGCACTATTCTAGGACTTTGAAGAGCACGCGCTGTGAATTGTAGAAGTCAAATCAATCATTAAAAGGGCAATGATGGGGCCACGTCAAATCAGGGACGGTTTCAACTTCTTTCGTCTGATGAATTATAACCATTTTTGTCTTTGATTATAAATACTCTCAAAGTTTACACTTTTACCTCTTACTACACTCTTACTATCTCTGAGTATTTTATTCACACATTCTTCCCTCTTTTCAAAATTTGAACAATGGCCGCCAAGAACATCAAAGCAACTGAAGCAACCTTCTTTGCGCAAGATCTCTTCTTGCCTAGCAAGTGGGTTTCAAGGACCACCATAGAAGGCATCTCTGACCAGGTATCAAAAATGTTAAAACACAATGGCTGGATGGATTTCGCGGAGATGAGAGGCCCATGGTTGATGGAGGCTTACGCGGAGTTCTGGAGCGATGTGAAAGAGCTTGATGATGGTATTGTGGGTACCATTGACAACAAGGAGTATATTATCACAATAGACTCCATTGCTGAAGGGCGCTTTTATTGCACTGACTGAATGAGGTGAGAATCTGAGGAGCATGTAGACAAGATTCTCTATGGGAAGGTTCGTGACCCCGAAGATCCCAAGTTTCTGAGATCTAGGAATCTCTATCCCACAGACAGAGTTATCCACAACCTTCTCTACAACATCTTCACACTCAGAACAGGCTCACGAGACAATGTGAGTACTCGTGACGATTCTTGCATCTACTACTATCTGAGGAAAGCAAGGTTAAGTCTTCCTCACATTATTCTCGACCATTGGATAAATACATTGAAGAATAGGAATATTCGTAGGAAGAACAGTATTCCCTACGCCACTCTCTTCTCCAAAATCATCTTAAACCAAGGTTTTGATGCTACTGGTGTCGTGTGACATGATGAAGGAAAGGAGGTCAAAGGAAACACCTTTGCCAAGATGCATCTGAGCCCTAGCTTCCTCCATCAGAATAGGAGTGAAGATGAAGTTACTCTTTCTCCTATCACCAAAGATCCTTTTCACAGAGCACGCATCAAACGCGCCAAAACCAAAACACAAACCCAAACACAAGCCCAAACACAAACCCAAACACAAGCCCAAACACAAACCCAAACACAAGCTCAAACACAAACCCAAACACCTATCCATCTTCCACCTGTGATTGTATTTGAAGTCCCTTTTGATAATGCTCAAGAAGAGCCTTTTAGAAAGAAGAAGAGGACTATCAGAATAAAACATGTTGCGTCTAAGACGCAGGAGAAGGAGATATCCCCTGATGAAGATGAAAGAGTTATGTTGGTCCCTATATGAATCTAGAGGGGGGGGTGAATAGATTCAAGTTCCCTTATTCAATTTTACCTTTTCTCACTTTTTCCCGATTCAGTTTTATCTTGAATTACAAGAACGTATCAGAGATATAAACAGCAGAAAAACAAGGGAAAATTGTAAAGCAAGAAAATAATGAATTAAAAGAGATAAGATAGAGAAGAGAGTTTAGACAAAGATTTATACTGGTTCGGCTTTCGACCTACATCCAGTCCCAACCCAACAATCTGTTGCGATCGGTTTTCCACTATAATGATTCTGTGTTCAATACAATCACACTGCACAAACACAAAACAAATCAAATACTCAAAACTATATGTTCTTCATCTAAGAACATATCTTGATCCTTGATCCCTTCAAGAATCAACCTTTGAGAGTACCTCTATCAAAAACTCATCAACTCTTCCAATTCAACTATCAATCTTCCAATTGTACAATTGAACTGAGATACAAATCCTTAAGGAACAATTCAATTCAATCCAAACACCAATATCCCTATCAACTATTTGAATTTCATGAATAAGCCTCAAGAATCAGCAGTAAGCAAGAAGAGATCACTCAATCGAACGAAATTACACTTGAATTAACATAGAAGAGTCATTACAAGAGTTCGAGATCAAAATCCCCAATCCCTAACCTAAAGATCTAGCCTGACATGGAAACAAGAAAGGAAAGAGGAGAAACGAAATTCAAACACAAGAAACACTCCATGGAGGTTCGGTTCTTGCTTCCACAAGCTCCTAAGCTCCAGAAATCTTCTCGGTTTGATGGACGATGAAAAGAATGAGGTTGGAGAAGAGAGAATCGTGCAGAGGAAGAGTGGAGAAGAAGATAGAATTCCCCTTTTTTTATTTTCGCGCTCAAAGATCCATATATAGCCCATAATTTGCGCCCCCCTGTATAACTGAATTGCGCCCAGGCGCATCTTGGCAGAGAAGAGGGAAGAATTGCGCCTTGGCAGCCAGAGTTTGCGCCTTGGGGCGCAAAATTCCAAGGATGAATGTAGGTTTGTGCCCTGATACACTTGTTTTGCACCTTGGGGCACAAAATTCCAGAGGGGAGAGAAGAATTGCGCCCTGGCCTGCCCTGATTTGCGCCCTGGCACAAATGCTCATGCTTCCATGGCTTGGGCTTCAATTTCCCTTCTTCTTGATGGCTTGCACTCCAAGTCTTCATTTCAGGTCTTCCTTGCTCCTATCTCCTCTTCATTCTTTCAATAAACCTAAAAATAACAAGAAAGAGATTAAAATGACTTAAAAACACAAGAAAGACCTATAAAACTAATGAAACACCAAATCAAGGACTAATATTAAACCAACATGATATTCTCACTGTTTTCTTGTCTAAACTACCACTAAACCTAGTAAAAACGGATGGAAATGGACTAAAAACACATAGGAAAACATGTATAATCTAGCACTTATCAAATACCTTTCTCTTTAGAGTTAAAACCAAAAAGATTACAAAAGATAAAGATCAGATAGGATTACACCTGTTGTGTATGCCCTGATCAACAATATCATCCAAACAATTCAATCTTTTCACACAGCTTTCATCTCAAGAGAAATCTTTGAAACTTTGAAGAGATTTCTTGTAAAAACTAGTGTTTTGCTCTTCCTTCCTTTCTTTGAAAACTCAAAAAGATCTCTCTCTTCGAAAACAATTCAAAGAGGTTTCAATTTAAAGCAGTTTCAAAATAATTTGAGATGAAATTCTGGTGTGGTAATCGATTACTGGATTGTGGTAATCGATTACTCTAGAGAAATTTGTCTTCTCATTTTCCTTCAAGCACGAAGTAATCGATTACTATGGAGTGGTAATCGATTACTCCAGAGCAGTTTGGATTCCCCTGTTTTCTGAAACTGTTGGTAATCGATTACAGTTCGTGGTAATCGATTACTTCAGCTAAAAACCTTTTAAAACTAAAGTTTTTGATTCCTTTCAACCAAAATGGGGTTCCAAAGCTTCTCTATCTCAAATCACAAGTGTAAAAACAAATTTTCAATGAAACGATTGAATAAAAACCACACTCAAAGCCTAAACTAAAACAATCAATACATTTTAAACTCCTATATACAATCTATCATAAAGATCAAAAGTACAAGTATATCAAAACTAAAACTAGGGATGGCTTCTTCAGCTTCAAGTCCAACAATCTCCCCCTTTTTGGTTTTGATGTACCAAATGTTGTGTAGTTGATCTTCAATGTAGATGATGGCTTTGATGTGTCCTGCAATGTTAGTGTTTTTCTTTTTCTATTCTTTCAATTTTCATCAATTCCATACAGCTATTTACATACAGCTTTATGAATCATCCAAAGCATATCACTATATCAAATTACAGATATATAAAGACAATCATTTGCAAAGCAAATTAAATCTAACTATTACAGTCATCCAACAAAATGTTCAAATGTTTTAATCTGCTCCCCCTAAGTAGAATACTTAAGTAAAACAGATTCAAAAACTTCCAAAAAAAAAAAACAGAACAAATAATAGTTCAAAGCAATTACAGAGCAAAGCAATTACAACAATCCAAATATTAAGACTAAAGACAATTAAAGACAATTAATAACTACACTACTACTCCCCCTCTTTGGTATATTAAATCAGAAGGTGAGAGGTAGAGATGGAGTTACTAATCTGAGTCGTCATCCTGGTTGAATCTTTCCATGATCGTCTCCATCAAGTCCTTCACTTCCAAGAAATGCAGATCTTGTCGCTTTCCCAGGTCATCAAGTCTCTTGTTGACGGTCGCTTCCAGTTCATCCATCCTATCAATCATAATGGATTTGAAGCGCAATTGTGGAATGTACTCTCCAGAATTGTCTTCATCCTCATCTTCATGCTCAGATTGTGCTTCCTCTTGCTCAGGTTGTGGAATGGCGTGCTGTTTCTCTCTTATGATCCCTCCCGCATCGGTCTTGATAAGTTTCATCATCTTCAATGCTCTATCACCGATGACATGGACATCTTTGACCAGTTCTCTAGCTTCTTCAGTGGTGTCAATCTGAAAAATTTCAATTAGTCTAAAGATAAAAAGAGAGTAAGGACACTTATTGTCTAGAAGTCTTCTAGTTTTCAGCATGTTGTCCATGATGATGTGCGTCTAGTCCACTTGAATCCCATTCTTCAGAGCAACAATGAGAATCATGTCATCCTCACTCAGTTGGGCATGGTTTGCTCCCCTTGCAGCCAAGATCTAGCAAACAGTGTAATGTAGTAGCCTATCATCCACTATCAGGCCACCAATGTTGTATGTTACTTTCTTGCCTTGTGCTCTTCTGGAATTCCTTTCCTCTTCCCAATGTTGGGGGTTGTAAAAGATAAACACAAGAAGGGGGGTTGAATTGTGTTAATTAAAAATTTTATTCCTTTCGTCTGTGGGTTACAAAGCTGTTCAGACGAAACAAAGTTTATGTTGAAAGATTGATTTTAATGAACAGACGTTATGATGTGATTATCCCTGTTAGTTGATCCAGACGAAACAAAAATAAACACAGTTATTTTTATACTAGTTCGTCTATTCAAGACTACGTCCAGTTACTCAGCAACCACTGAGTTTTCACTACAAATCGTGAAAAGGTTACAAGTATTGTTTGAACCCAGCCACTTCTGACTATACACAGATATTCTTTGAACACAGCCTTCTCAGGCTAAACAAACAAGGTATTCTTTGAAACCAGCCTCCACAGGCTAATACAAGAGGTATTCTTTGGAACACAACCTCCTCAAGCTAAACTGCCACACAAGTGGACTTTGAAAGATGTTATGAAAAACAAAGTTTTCCTCTACGCAGAGAGGTGTTTACAATATAGCACAATCAGAGAGTTTGAGCGAATCCTTAAGAGATAGAAGAAGATAAGCGTATTCGCCAACTGATTCTTGAAGGTGTGAAGTCCTTTTATAGGCATCTTCTTCAAATAGCCGTTAGACTCATCTGAGTGCCGTTGAGAATCGTTGAGAGATCTTCTAGAGAGCTTTCCAAAAAGGTTATCAGTTGTACTTAATTGATTGATGTTGAGTCGCAGCGGATGTAAAGGACTAGGTTGTGCGCAGTACTATTTCTGACTTGTACAGAGATGTGACAAAAAGGTAAAGACCTTTTTGACTTGGGTGTGTAAGCTCGAATCCCTATACTGATCTTGGATGCTTCTCAAATCTTGGCACGAATGACTCATCCTGACTTCAGCTTTTGGATAGACGATATGATTCTTCAGTCTTCAGTTGTTGTTGTTTCGTCTCATCCTATCGTCTTAGACTTCGCTCTTTGGACAGACGAAGGACTTAAGCTTGAGTAGTCCTCTTCCGTCTGTGCATGTATCGTCTGATGACTTGGCTCTTTGACAGACGCAGAGAATCTTCTTTGAAGGGTCTCATTCCGTCTGTGCTGGTTTCGTCTTAGCAAGTCTTGGTGGCTTGATATCGTCTGTCTTGTAATTAATCAAAATCTTGAGACATTAATCATTCTTGATCTAACAATCTCCCCCTTTTTGATGATTACAGACCATACCACGAAAATCTGCACAAGACATGGTTAGACAGAAACAAACAGTCTTAAAAGCCAGATTGATATCAAGACGATGTTTTCTGAATAATACCTCTTTATAAAGATTGTTACATCAATGTGATGTAATCAGAGTCGAATATTACAATGGTATTACAAAGCAGAAAACAATAAAGAATTACAATGTGTATCAGAGCAAAACAAAAAAAATATTGTATAGAAAGAAAATTTTACAATAATACAATAGTATAACTCCCTAGGACGATACTCCTTGTTCTTGTTTCTCCCCCTCAGACGAAGCTTTTCTTCCTTGCTCCCCCTCAGACTTTGCTCTTCTTTCCCTTGGGTTAGGCTCTCCCTTGGATTATGCATTGCATTCTATTCTCTCCCCCTTGGGCTGTGATCATCGAAACTCTGATCAAGAAGAAGGCTTCTGCTTTTTCTCTTGTAGCAGACCCATCACAATCTTCGTTAACTGCCCCAACTCAGATGTGAGAGACGCTTGATTTTCTTCAAGCTCCCTATTTTTAAGCTCCAAGGCATCACATTTTTGCTTCAGAGACTTATACTCTTCAGCGTCTGTAATATCAGCCTTTGCAGTTGGTTCATCAACCTCAGCTCTTTCCGCAGCCTCAACCACATTTTTAATCATCAGTGGTGTTTGAGGGTACTCCACAATGGGTTCAGTGTCATTAATAATGATCACTGGTGTGGTCTTCTTCAGACGTAATGTAAATAGTGGAAGAATTAGGTAGGCAGTGAAGTTCCGCTCCCATTGGTAAGTGTACCACTTTGTTGGAATGAACACTTCAAGAAGTGGCTGTTCCTGAGAGTAGACGAATGCACTTCCAGGAAACATTCTGCCACAGACTGAAGAATCACTCTCATCATAAGTGGTTCCAGAATAGTGTTGGAATGCGGCTTCAGACAGATGCTTCTTCTCCTTTCCTTTAGCCAAGTATTTTACTAAGCACAGCCTTTTTCTGTCTAAGATGATGAAGTATTTGGTTTCTTCAGTCACCAAAGAAGAAAACTGAGATCCAATCAAAAGAGGATGATCTCTGTAGTCCTTCTCAGCTTGTCGCTCTATATGAAGAAAATAGATGTTTCTTTCTTTAACTTCTCTCCTATAAGCATTGGCCATCAACTGGAACGGGATATCGTAATCTTCAGGTAGGGAGTGAGCCAACTCCTCAGGGTCTTCTTTTTCATCAATGAGCAGGGAGTATCTTGGATGAATCCCGGAGCAATGTGGTCTTGTCCATGGGAGCACAATTCCCAGAGAATAGCCTAAGCCGATATACTCTGTTTGGTTGAGAGGAATTGTGAACTTTAAGGGATCATGGCTGGTGAAAGCATCAAGGTGCCAATGAGTGCACTCTTTTGGCTCATACCTATGAGAATCAGCGTCTCCAAATTTACAATGGTGGAATACTGGAGTGTTGATCTCATGCCGAACCTTCCATCTTGGATTTTGTTTGTGTGGGATGTGAGGTTCAGAGCCAAGTCTTTGGTCCTTCAATTTCGATTTCCAAGAAAGATGATCCTTGTATTCTTTTATTTTCTCTAGTCCCTTAATATTTAGAGTTGCCAGTTCATCCCAGGGCAGACGCTTCAACCAATTGCGTTGCTCTTCTGGTGAATAGACGAAATCTTCATCAAGGTTGGCTGGCTTTAGGGATTTATCGTAAAGAATAAGGTTTTCTGATCTCCTTAGATGAAAGCCCTTCTTTCCTCTGTACACGTATGGGCTTTTCAACTCAATATAAGGAGTTCCCCTTATGTATGGGTCTTCATCGTCTGCCAAGGCCGCAGCAGACTCAGATGATTCAGACTCATTGGAGGATTCTTCAAATTTCTCTCCAAGAACCCAATCGGGTTTGATTGGTCTGTCAGCGCAAGTGCTTTCTTCATGTTTTCACATGACTAATTCGTTTAGGAACGAATAGTCAATCTTGCGCTTTGGGGGTAAGTCTTCTGGATTGATCACCTCAGTACGTGATCTCCCCCATGTAGCATCCACCTTGATTATTTCAAGTTGTTCTTCATCAGACAAAGAATCAACTTCTTCAATGAGCACAAAGTCTTCAGATGGAAACTCCTTCGTCTGTTGATGGGATGCTTCTTCAGACGCACCAGATATCGTCTGTACAAGGCAGGCATTAAGCGGAGACGCAACAAGTGGCTCAGAAGAGGTTGCCATTTGTTCGTCTGGGAGTGTTGTTGATGGAAGAGTTTCCATTGTAGAAACTTCTTCACTTAACATGGTTTCCAACTCCTCTGCTAGTTGGGCATTGTCTTTTTGGATCTAGGTTGTCTCTTCACTGTTCATGCCCTCTGAAGTAGCTTGAGCAGATGCTCCCTCAAACGATCCAATGCCTTGAATGCTTTCGTGAAAGATCCTTTCTCTTTCAGCTTCGAGCAAGATGGAGACTCTTCTAGCCTCTTTGAGTTGTTTTTCTTCTTCTGCCTTTCCAACAATGACAAAAGCCAATTTTTGTTTCATCTTCTCCTTGCCCTTAGCAGCTTTCTCAAGCGCAAGCTTCCTAGCTTGTGCCTTTTCTTCTGCTTCTTTCCTTTGCTTTTCTGCGTCTGTGAGTATCTTCACAGACGGAACTTTCTTAGACGGAATGGTGACCCCTTCGTCTTCACTTGGGGATATCGTCTGTTCTTTTGACTTAGCACCTATGTGCTTGATTCTGATGGTCTTTTTCTTTTTCTTGAGGGGTTCCTCAAGAACATCCTCAAAAGGAACTTCAGATATTATCACGGAAGGAGGAGGTTGAGGTTGGTTTGGTGTTTGGGCTTGTGTTTGGGGTTGTGTTTCGGACGGTGTTTAGGCTTGTGTTTGTGGCTTTGCACGTTTGATGCGAGCTCTGTGTGAAGGTTCTTTGGTGATGGGTGAGAGAGGTATGTCCTCTTTTTGTGAGTGAAGAAAGCCTGGTACTAGATGCATCTTTGCAAAGGTGCTGGCTTTAACTTCCTTTCCCTCAGGGTGCCAAACAATATCAGTGGTGTCAAACCCCTGATTGATAATGATTCTAGAGAAGAGGGTGGCGTAGGGAATGCTACTCTTTCTTCGAATATTGCGATTCTTCAGAGCGCTTATCCAATGATTAAGGATAATGTGTGGGAGACTCATCCTTGCTTTTCTCAGACAATAGAAAATGCAGAACTTGTCTCGAGCACTTACATTGTCCCTTGAACCAGTCCTCGGCGTGAAGATGTTGAAGAGGAGGTTGTGGATGATTCTAGCTGTTGGAGAAAGGTTCCCTGACCTATAGAACTTGGAGTCTTCAGGGTCACGTTTCTTCAGATACATGAGTTTGTCAACATGCTCCTCTGATTCATTCTTCATCCAGTTGGGGCTATAGAAGCGTCCCTCGGCCTTGCAATTCCCTGCCTCAGCAATAGAGTCCACCGTAATGATGTACTCTCTGTTGTCTATGGTACCCATGATACCATCATCAAATTCCTTGGCGTCACTCCAGAATTTGGCATAGGCTTCCATTAGCCATGGCTCTTTCAACTCAGCGAACCCCATCCATCCGGTGTGGTCAAACATCTTCAATACCCTTTCAGAGACACTCTCCAGGGTCTCTCTTGAGATCCACTTGCTTGGCAAGAATAAATCTTGGGCGAAAAAGGTGGCTTCAGCGGTTTTGGTAGCTTTGGTGTTCTTGGCGGCCATTGTTGAAAATTTGAAAATAGAGAGAATGAAAGCTTAGTGAGTATTAGGTTTTGGAAAGTTCAAAAGATTGCAGATTGTAGTAAAGAGTAAAAGAGTGAACTTTCAAAAGTATTTATAGATAAAGAATGAAACGGTTGTAATTCATCAGACGAAAGATTTCGAAAACCGCCCCTGATTTGACGTGTCCACATCATTGCCCTTATAATGATTGATTTGACCTCTACAATTCACGGCGCATGCTTATCATTGTCCTAGAATAGTGCAATAAATGACAGACACATTTATTGCTCCCTTTAATTTGTCCCTGCACACTTGAGATAAACTTGTTAAAAAGTAACAGTTGCGTCTGTTGAATTTTACCACAGTAATTATTCAATTTGATCAGACACAATGTTTCGTCTTAACACGAAGTAATGTACAGATGGAACAAAATGTACAGCAGAGTTCATAGGCTTGACATTTTCCATCTTGAACTTCTTAATAAGTTCCTTTGTGTATTTCTGTTGATGGATGTAGATTCCTTCTTTCGTCTGCTTGATTTGAAGTCTTAGAAAGAACTTCAATTCTCCCATCATACTCATTTCGAACTCATCCTGCATTAGCTTTGAAAAATCCTTGCAAAGAGAGTTGTTAGTAGCTCCAAAGACTATATCGTCTACATAAATCTGGACTATAATAAAGTCTTTTGAAATGCTTTTCTTGAAGAGAGTTGTATCAACCTTTCCTCTTGAAAAATCATTTTTAAGAAGGAAAGAACTGAGTCTATCATACCAAGCTCTAGGAGCTTGTTTGAGACCATACAGTGCTTTCTTGAGTTTAAAAACGTGATCTGGTTGAGACAAACTTTCAAAACCAGGAGGTTGTTTCACATACACTTCTTCTTCAATAAAACCATTTAGAAAAGCACTTTTTAAATCCATTTGATATAGGACGATATTCTTGTGAGCAGCAAAAGCAAGTAATATTCTAATAGCTTCTAATCTAGCTACATGTGCAAAGGTTTCAGTAAAATCAATACCTTCTTGTTGATTGTACCCTTGTGCTACTAACCTTGCTTTGTTTCTTACCACTTTTCCAACTTCATCAAGCTTGTTTCTGAACACCCATCTGGTTCTGATGATGCTTTTGTTCTTTGGTCTTTCAACAAGAGTCCATACATCATTCCTTGTGAACTGATTAAGTTCTTCTTCCATAGCCAAAATCCAATCATTGTCTTGAAGAGCATCTTTAATATTATTTGGCTCCATATCTGATACAAGAGCATAGCTTGAGATATACTTCACTCTTGATCTTGTTTGAACACCTTGGGATCTATCTCCAATGATGAGATCTTCTGTATGGTTTGATGCAAACTTCCATGTTTTTGCAGGGACTTGATCTTCCTGTTGATGAGTATCAGACGAAGAGGGTTCGTCTGTGCATCTATGATAAGTGCTAGATTATACATGTTTTTCTAGGTGTTTTAAGCCCATTCCCATCTATTTTCACTAGGTTTAGCTATAATTTAGTCAAGAAAACAGTAAAAATATCATAATTGCTTAGTGTTAGTTCTTGAGTGAGTGTTCTGTGAGTTTTGCAAGTTTTTCTTGAGTTTTAAGTCATTTTAATTCTTCTTTTGTTAATCTTTAGGTTCAATGAAGGATTGAAGAAGAGATAAGCAACAAGGAGTGGATCCAATACTTGAACAGAAGCTCAAACCAAGAGAGTAGAGCAAGCCAAAAATGATATCGTCTGAAGAACCGCGCCAGGGCGCACTCATGAGGCGCCTTCACACTCTGCTTGCGGCGAAAACGCGCCAGAGCGCGCGCAGGGGCGCGCTCATGCCATCCTTGCTTATTCAATCGCGCCAGGGCGCGATTTCACTCAATACAGGGCGCGTTTCATACCTTAGGAAAGCTCAGACGAAGGGACTAAGACGCAATGGGTTGTTTCGTCTATACTTGATTCATCTGACTTGTTCGTCTATGCTTACTTCATCCAAGAGCTATTCCGTGCGTGCGTCTTATGGAATTACCAAGTCTTACGCATTCTCCAAGTTGTTTCGTTATGAAGTATTATCCAAGTCGTTCCGTCTCGTATTTGTGTCTTATGGAGTTGTTTCGTCTATATTTGTTTCTTATGGAGTAGCTTAAATCGTTTGCCTCATGAAGTTAGTTTCGTTTCGTTAAAGAAGTGAAGTGTTGCCTCGTCATGTACTTGTTTCGTCTTTCCTCGATTGATGCTTTCGTCTAACGGAACCAATACGGTCTATGATACCAAGTCCACTTCTAAGTTGTTCAAGCTCGGACGGACGATACCAAATCTCAGATTGATATTTTCAAGCCCACAACGGATGATACATCAAGCTCAGACAGACGATACCAAATCCTCAACAGACGATACCAAGCCCACAACAGACGATACATCAAGCTAAGACGAGACAACACCAAGTTTAGAAAAGACGATACCAAATTCAATTCAAGACACACATCAATGACAGACTATACTAAGTCAAACAATACAATAAGTTCGGACAGACGATCTCCATACAGACGACATGAAGACGATGACACAACTAGTACAAATACGGTTGTTTGTAGGACGAACGCGCGAGCGCGCGCAGAAGGGCGCTCATACTTTTTTCTCCGCTCAAAACGCGCCGGGCGCGGCCCATCTTAAGTGGGTGGCGCGATTTACGCAATTGTTACAGACGACATGAAGACAAGGCGATAAACTAATGCAAAGGCGCGTTCACACTTTCTTCTCCGCTCAAAACGCGCCAATCATGCTTAAGTGGGTGGCGCGATTACTTAACTATATTTGGTTAGACTTCACAATTCAGTTTTCTGTTAGCTTCTTCTGCACACTTCTCTCGTTTTTCTCTCTTCTTTAC
This sequence comes from Hylodesmum podocarpum, assembly GCA_026586105.1. Classification (NCBI taxonomy): domain Eukaryota; kingdom Viridiplantae; phylum Streptophyta; class Magnoliopsida; order Fabales; family Fabaceae; genus Hylodesmum; species Hylodesmum podocarpum. Next base: position 28,035 of record JALJEV010000493.1, on the reverse strand, counting down.
CTCTCTTCTCCACCTTCGTTCTCCATCCTTCTCCATCAAATCAAGAGGATTCTTGAAGAATTGGAGCTTGTGGAAGCAAGATCTAAGGATTCATGGAGCTTATCTCGGTTTTGATTTCTATTTTTGTTCTTTCTTTTTCTATTTCCATGTTAGGCTAAATTCTTAGGTTAGGGGAGGGGATTTCGATTCCAGAACACTTGTAATGAAGTTCTATGTTGATTCAATTGTAATTTCGGATTAATTGATTGAGCTTGTCCTACTTAATTGCAATTTCTTGAGGTTTGATTCATGAAGTTCAAATAGTGATAGGAATATTAACTGCTTGAAATTGACTGAACTATACCTTGAGTTTTTGTTTCTCATTTCAATTATGCCTTCGGAAGATTGATAGTTGAATTTGGAGAGGAATTGCATCATTATAACAGTGCATGAGTCTAGGAATAGAACTTGCATGTTATGAGACATTGTGAATTTATCTGTTTCGCTTCTTGAATGCATTTCTATTTTCACCTAAGGGATTAGAGATTATAGAAGTCATTCAAAGTGACTAAAGACCTAGGAATAGGCTTAGTCTAAGGTATCACAAATTCTAGTCTCCGATTGATTGATTTACATTGAATTGATATAAGACTTAATTACATGAAGGAAGGAATTGAATGAACCTATTCCCTAACTGTTTTCATTTATGAAACTTAAACATTTACTGCTCTTAATCATTCATTTTACAGCATTGATTCTCTTTTGCATAATTACTTAGTTTACACACATGATTTACTCAATTGTTAGTCCTAATAGCAAGCATATTAAGCATTCGATAATTCACAACTAGTCTCTGTGGTTCGACAACCTTTACTCTTATTTTTCTAAACTTTTGACGACCGGTACACTTGCCGAAAAATTGACACATACATACTTTTAAAATGGTCAACAAGTTTATGGCGCCGTTGCCGGGGACTATTGGTTGAATATCGATAGTCTTAACGTGTTTGCTAATTAGGACAATTGTTTTGTTTGTTTTGTATACTTGTTCTGTTTTTGTTTTTCATTGAATTATTTCATTCTTTTGATTTGTTTGAGATTTCTGTATCTTTCGATTTGTGGTTTATGCGAAGAATTAAGGAAACTAACTTCTTGTTTGAACCAGAAATTGAGAGATTTTGCAGGGAGAAATCGGAAAGAGAATAAAAACAATAAAGAAGAGACCATACCAGAAGACTCAACTATACCAGAAAATTCAACAGCAACTATGGATAACACAAGGCGGATGACATTGGAAGAGCTGTACACGCCAAATGCAATGGGCTGCGGTTCTAGTATTGCACCACCAATTGTGGCAGCCAACAACTTTGAGATAAAACCTGCTCTTACACAATTAGTCAGACAAGAGCAATTTGGAGGTCTAGAAGAGGAAGATCCAAATCAACATGTTCACAATTTCTTGCAGATTTGTGGAACTATAAAAATGAATGGAGTGCCGGATGATGCGATTCGGCTGAGATTATTTGAGTTTTCATTAAAAGGTGAAGCAAAGATGTGGTTGCAGAGTTTTCCATATGGATATTTCACTACTTGGGAAGACTTGGTAAACACATTTTTGGCTCAATATTTTCCACCTGAGAAATATAACTACTTCAGAGCTGAGATCTCTTGTTTCAAGCAAAAGGATGGAGAGTCCATAAGTGAGGCATGGAGGAGATTCAAGTCCTTCTTGAGAAGATGTCCTCACCATGGTTTCTCTGATTTGCAGCAAGTCCACATCTTCTATAATGGACTGCGATCACATACCAGATTGCTAGTAGATGCCTCTGCTGGAGGTTCATTAAGGAAAAAGGATGCGCAAGAAGCAAGAGCAATCATTGAGACGATGGCTTCAAACAGATACGATGCTCCTCCTAGTGATTTCTATGGGGAGAGAAGAGGAATGATGGAGCTTGGAGCCAATGATGCACTGCTGGCTCAGAATAAATTGATGACTCAGAAATTGGACCAATTAATGAAACAACGCAAATGGTCCAAACTAAATGCATCAAGCACCTCCATAAATTGTGAATATTGTGGGGAGGACATTCAGTTGAATGTTGTGACAAGTCTAGGAGCTACTTGTAGAGGATCAAGCTCAAGTGAACTATATGGGAAATCCTCAAGGTAATGCTTATGCTAACACAAACAGCTATAACCCTCACAATAGGAACCATCCAAATCATCATATAGGAACAACAATTATCTGCAACCTAATCCTTCCTCTTATGACCAAAACTTCAAACAAACCTTCAACTCGAATCCTAGACCACCTTTCAATCCAAATCCACCATACAATCAAAATTACAACCAGCATCAAAACCAAGCATCTTCATCTAACCAGTACTATAACCAAAACCAACCACAAAACACACCTTTCAATCCAAACCAGTCTAAATTCCAACCTAACCAACCAAGGAATGCTCCAGCAAACTCTAACATGAATGTTCCTAGAGAAGGATCCTCAAATCTGGAAAACATGTTTATGTCCTTTATGCAGAAACTGAATCCATGTTTACCAATCAAGAAGCCTCAATTAGGAACCTTGAATCACAGATTGGCCACTTTCCAAGCAATTATCTGAAAGAAGCCAAGGAAATCTGCCAAGTGATACTGTGGTCAACCCAAAGGAGCAGTGTAAAGCCATTACCACAAGGAGTGGTAAAGTGTTGGGAAAGGAAACTGCAGAATTGAAAGGTGATACAGTGGAGGAAAAAGAAGATACTGCAGAAAAGGATAGGCAGCCACCTATACCTGCAGTTCTCACTGAAAAGGAAGAATCACCAAGAAAGACAAAGAGGCAAATACTACAAGAAGCGCCAGCTGAACACATCTCACCTTACGCAAGCTTCCATATCCTCAAAGGTGAAGAAGGCAAATGATGATAAGCAGTTTGCCAAATTCTTCGATATCTTGAAAAGTTTGAGGATTAATATTCCATTTTCTGAAGCTCTGCAGAAGATGCCTTCATATGCGAAATTCATGAAGGAAATTCTATCTAACAAGAGAATGCTTTTGGATGATGAGACAAAGTGGCCATGACAGAGGAATGCGGTGCCATCATCCGAGGAAATTGCCTCAAAAGTTGAGAGATAGAGGCCCCTTCACTATCCCTTGTTCTATAGGGAAGTACCAGTTGGTAAGGCATTGATTGATTTAGGAGCCAAAGATAAACTTGATGCCTCTTTCTGTGCTACGTAAATTGAACATACAAGACATTCAGCCTACAATGATGACACTACAATTAGCGGACAGATCCACCAAACGCCCCTATGGAGTAGTAGAAGATCTCTTGGTGAAGGTGGACAAATTCGTATTCCCGCTTGACTTTGTGGTGTTGGATATGGAGGTCGATGAAGAAGTGCCAATCATCCTAGGAAGACCATTCCTAGCCACCGGCAGAGTCTTGATCGATGTAGCACAAGGTGAACTCATCCTGAGAGTAGATGAAGAAAAGGTATCTTTTAATATATTTGATGCTATGAAATTTCCAACTGATAAGTCCCAATGCATGATGATTGATGTGTTGAATCCTATAGCAGAAAATGTTTATGAAAATGAAATTTTTGACTTCATAAAAGAGGAGGAAGATTTTGATACTTCCAGTTTTGAAAATGAACAATATGAAGTTGAAGAATTCATTGCTGCTATGGAAACCAACACATCATCCACCATCATGTATTGAAGCGATGGATGAAACAAATTGAATTGGTTGATAAAACAGAGATCGCACCTAAGAAGCGAACTTAAGCAACTGCCCCTCTCATCTTAAATATGCTTTTCTTGAAGAGAATGACACCTTCCCTGATCATTAGCAATTTTTTGAATAAAAATGAAGAGGACAGTTTTTAAAGCTTAAAGTTCTCAAAAAGCATAAATCTGCTATTGGGTGGCGATTTCGATTTGAAAGGAATAAGTCCCTCATTTTGCATGCACAAAATCTTGCTTGAGGACAATTTCAAACCTGTGATACAACCTCAAAGACGTTTAAATCCTACTATGAAAGAGGTTGTACACAAGGAAGTCCTCAAACTACTTGATGCTGGCATTATTTATCCCATTTCGGATAGTTCTTGGATAAGTCCAGTACAAGTAGTTCCCAAGAAAGGGGGCATGACTGTGATTGCGAATGAGAAAAACGAATTGATCCCCACCAGGACAGTGACTGGGTGGAGGATGTGTATTGATTATAGAAGGTTAAATGAGTCTACTAGGAAAGACCACTTCCCTTTACCTTTTATGGACCAAATGCTTGAAAGGCTAGCTGGTCATGCTTATTACTGTTTTCTAGATGGCTACTCTGGTTATAACCAGATTGTGGTAGATCCTAAGGACCAAGAGAAAACTGCTTTTACGTGTCCTTATGGAGTTTTTGCCTACCGGAGAATGCCATTTGGACTATGTAATGCACCAGCTACCTTTCAAAGATGCATGATGGCCATTTTTGGAGATATGGTTGAGAAATTCATTGAAATATTCATTGTACTGAAACGATGCCAAGAAACAAATCTGGTTTTGAACTGGGAAAAGTGCCATTTTATGGTTAAAGAAGGCATCGTTTTAGGACACAAAATCTCTATGAATGGTATAGAAGTGGACAAGGCAAAAATAGAAGTGATAGAGAAACTACCTCCACCAGTGAATGTGAAAGGGGTGAGGAGTTTCTTAGGTCATGCTGGTTTTTATAGAAGATTCATCCAAGATTTTTCAAAAATTTCTAAACCATTGTGTGACTTGCTTGTAAAGGAAGTGAGTTTTAATTTTGATGAAAACTGCTTTGAAAGCCTTTGAGACTCTAAAAGAGAAGCTAATAACAGCCCCTATCATCACTGCTCCAGATTGGAGTTTACCTTTTGAATTAATGTGTGATGCTAGTGATTATGCAATAGGGGCAGTATTAGGACAAAGGAAGGACAAACTTGTAAGAGTAATATACTATGCTAGCAGAGTGCTTGATAGTGCTCAAATCAATTATTCAACTACAGAAAAAGAATTGCTAGCCATAGTATTTGCTCTCAACAAGTTTAGGCCTTATCTCATTGGCTCAAAAATCATAGTGTACACTGACCATGCTGCCTTGAAATACCTTTTAATGAAGCATGAGAGTAAACCAAGGTTGATCCGTTGGGTTCTCCTTCTGCAAGAGTTTGACATTGAAATAAGAGATAAAAAAGGCAGAGAGAACTCAGTGGCAGATCACCTTTCAAGGTTGCCTCATCTTGAAATAGAAGGTAGTGATATCCCTATAGTTGAAACCTTCCCGATGAGACACTCTTTCTGTTAATGATGCTCCTTGGTTCAGCGATATCGCGAACTTTAAGGTATCCAACTATATTCCCCCGGCTTGTCCCATCAACAAAGAAAAAAAATTGTTTTCTCGATGCAAAATATTATGTATGGGATGAGCCATTTCTGTTTAAGTGGGGTGTAGATGGACTCCTTAGGAGATGTATACCGGAGGAAGAGGTCAACTCGTCCTTTGGCATTGTCACAATTCCCCTAGTGGAGGCCATTTTAATGGGGAAAGGACAGCCAAAAAGGTTTTGCAATGTGGTTTATATTGGCCATCTATTTTTAAAGACGCAAAAGCTTTTGTGCGTCTCCCGTGACAGATGCCAAAGAAGTGGAAATATTTCAAAAAGAGATGAGGGACCATTGAATAACATATTAGAAATAGAGGTATTCGATGTATGGGGGATGGACTTCATGGGACCATTTCCTCCCTCTTTCTCCCACACATACATCCTAGTGGCTGTAGACTATGTGTCCAAATGGGTGGAAGCCATTTCTACTTCAACCAATGATGCTAGGATTGTAGATACCTTTATTCATAGAAACATCTTTACTAGGTTTGGTGTCCCTAGAGCTTTCATTACTGATGGTGGAAGCCATTTTTGCAATAAGCATATGGAGAGAGTCCTTAAGAGGTTGGGGTGAAGCACAAGATTGCAACACCATATCACCCCCAAACCGTGGGCAAGCTGAACTAGTAAATAGGGAGATTAAGAAGATTTTAGAGAGAACTGTAAATCTGTCCAGAAAAGATTGGTCTAAAAGACTAAATGATGCTCTTTGGGCATATAGGACAGCTTATAAGACTCCCATTGGCATGACACCATTTCAAATGGTCTATGGAAAGGCATGCCACTTGCCTGTAGAGCAAGAGCACAAGGCATATTGGGCCTTGAAATATTTCAATTCTGACTCTCAATCGGGCCCTGAGAAGAGACTATACCAACTCCATGAGTTGGATGAACTCGGACTTCAAGCATACGAAAATGCCAAGATTTACAAAGAAAGAGCAAAGTTATGGCATGATCGTAAGCTTAGAAGGAGAGAGTTTTACCCTGGACAATTGGTGTTACTTTATAATTCTAGATTAAGGTTGTTTCCAGGAAAATTAAAGTCTAGATGGTCTGGTCCATTTGCTGTTAAACAAGTATTTCCACATGGTGCAATCACTTTAGAAGACCTTGATAAATCCAGAGAGTTCAAAGTAAACTGCCAGAGAGTAAAACCTTACTTGGGAGATGCTTTTGAGAAGGATAAGGTCTCTGTTGCCTTTGCATGACCCTCCTGATAGGGTCAAGTTACATGTCAAGCTAATGACATTAAAGAAGCGCTTGGTGGGAGGCAACCCATCCAATTGAAAGAAGTTTTCTGTAACTTCTTGTTGTGAGATACTTGTAAATAGTTAAGAGTTAGAAAAGCAAAAAGAAAAGAGAATGTGATGATTAGATTAGAAGTATAAATACATGGGCTAGTATAATAAATCTGATTCTGTGTTGATAGATACACAAGTAGATATATGAATAACAATTGAAATTGCATTGATTTGAATGATAGAAATAAGAGGGGTGAGATGTAATAGCATGAATGGGAAAGTTGTGGGATCTTAAGGCATGCTTAGGTGTGATAGGTTTATTGTGCGAGAAAATAGATCTATTAAGAGTCAAAAAGAACTTAGAATGTTTGCCTAAGTGGAATCAAGGTGCAAGTCACCGCGTTTTCTCCTTAGCCCACAATAGTGCATGAAGAATTGACCAAAACACGGTGACACACGCCCTCGCGCTAGCTACTAATGGAAGTAGTGAATTGCGCCTTGCGCACCAGGAAACAAGGTAGCGCGTTTATACCGCTGCGGTAAAAAGCGCCTCGGCCATCCGCCGCAAGAAGAGGGCGCGTTTGAAGATTGGTTGCGGCTTAAACGCGCCGCGACGCCCTTGGAGGGCGCGTTTTACATATAGCTTCGGCAAAAACGCGCCCTGGCGCGTTTTAAGTGATGAGAGTGGCGCGTTCTGCAAATGGAGTTCGGTAAAAACGCGCCCTGGCGTGTTTTCATTTAAAGGGTGGCGCATTTCTCGCGCCTTGGCACAAAGAGAGGCGCGTTCACTTGTTCTTCATCTTCTTCCATGTGCTTGTGAGTTCTCAAGAGTTCAATCCCAATCCCAATCAATTTTCAACCTCACCACTCCACAATTACAAGTAGTTTTGAATTGATCCTGCACCCTTTCCACCATAGATTTTCATTTTTTTGTTGATAAGTTTCAAGAATCCTCATTTGGTGTTCTCATATCTCATTCGGCCTAAACAAGGTATATGTTCCAATCCATTGATTTTAACTTGTTTTCTTCATTGTCTAAGCTTCAATTGCATGATTCACATGAGTATTTGAGATGAGGGTTCAAGAATCGTTGGTTCGAAACCCTAACCCCCTTTTGTGCGAATTGATTATGGCTCAATTGAATGTTGTTGCATGGCCTTGTTTTAATGATTGTTGATGAATAACATTGATTGCTTGTGAATGTATGATGATAATTGTCACGGAGATGCATGGTGTGAAGCAATTGGAAAGAAATATGATATGCCCATTCATGTTCACTTAGTGTTTGTTAAAATGCTTCAATGAAGTTTTGATTATGTTCTAGATGCACATCACTAGTAAGCATGATAATACTGTAATTGCTTTTGCATTTCCTTTGGCAATTTCCATTTAAGTTCTTTGAACCACACTATAATTTTGATGAAGATGCATGCTCTTGTTGGTGATAATTGTTAGTTAAGTGCTTGCATATTTTTCTCATATATACTTTATATTGTGTAGGTTCAATTGTTGAAAAAAAAAAAAATTATGTCTTCAAGCAATCAACCAACTGGTTCTTCTTCAAGGCAACCAAGAACCAAACATAAAGCTATCAAAAGACAAAGTCAAGAGAAGAAGAAGACTACAAAGAAAGCCAAGGTCACTCCAGAAATTCCAGAATATGATACTCACAGATTTAGATCACTGGAGCATGCAGAGGCCTTTGCCTCCCGTTTCATAACACGTGCAGTGCTAGTAGAGCGGAAATTCAACATGAATCCGAGCCTATACACTGATGAAAGAATTGGGGATGCTTCTCAACGCGCTAGTTACAAAGAAGTTTGCAATGAGATTTCTGGAAGAAAGTGGACTGGACTAGCCAACATCAATTTCCCAGCATATCAAGAGCTAGTGCTAGAGTTCTATGCTAATATAACAAGTGATGATGAAGAAGAGCGCTATGCATCTTATGTCCGGGGAAAACAGATTTCTTTCTCACCTCAAGCCATCAACCGACTGTTATTAATCCCTTTCTCGGAAGGAAGGGATTGTATCTTCCAGTATAGAGTCGACAGCAAAGCCGAACCAAGCATGGTAGACGAGTTATTATGTGAAGGTAAGGGAGCTTGGAAGGATAGCTTATGGCGCAATAACGGAGTTACTCATGTCAAAGCTTCATCATTGTGTTTCAAGGCAAAAATCTGGTGGGCTTTTGTCTATGGGATTCTCTTACCAATCCAGCACAGATCTTCCATCACAAAGAAGAGAGTTTGGTGCCTGTATAGTATAATGAAGGGTGAGTATCTCAATGTGGGTCTGACCATAGCCAATGAGATTCACACACTGCACTTGCAAAAACAGGGGTCCCTGTCTTATGCAAGTATCATCACTCAGCTGTGTATTGAGGCTGGAGTTTCAACTGAGGGTTTGATTCCTATGAGACCGGGTGCCACATTGGATGTGAAATTCACCAAAGGAGAGTCCAGTACAGCCAAAGCAACACCAGAAGCACCGTCCATTTCTAGCGGTAAAGCTACATCACAGTCCAAAGGTAAAGCTCCAATGGCAGAAGCTCCAGTTACTGCTGCAGATCAGCAAAAGTTATTGAGACATCTGAAGGTAGTTCAAGAAAATATTAGAAGGATTCACGAGTCCAATAAAATTTGCATTGCACTTGAGCCCCTCATAAGAAGTTTAGCTGCCCAAATGAATCTGCCAGTAGAGAAGTTGACGCCATTCAAACCACTCAACAGTGAAATGTTTGAAGATTTAATGAGGTTTGAAGAGTTTTCTGAGGACTATGAAAGTGAGGGACAAGACGATGATGATGAAGAGGTTGAGGGTGGTTATAATGAAGATGCAGAGGAAAATATTGAGGAGAGTGAGGAAGAAGAGGATGAGACAGAAGATGAGGATTGATGTTTTAGCTTAATATTTCTGTCTAAATTTTAAGTTTTTGGTTAATGTAGCTTAACTAGACTATTTTACTGTCTCTTTAGTTCATGGTACTGTATTTGATTTTTAATTGACTTTTAGTTGAATATGATTTGATTGTTATTTTACTGTTTTGTTAGTTTGTGTTGTTTGTGAAAATTGATCAGATGCTGAAGCATTGCTAGAGAATCATGGAAAATTCTGGCACTTGGTTCAGAACCTTGAGCATTTTGGCTAAGTCTGCAACAGGGAGCACTCTCATACTCCTTTGATGTCAACTATCAATTAATGTTTGTTAGAGTATATGCCCTGTTTTGTTGCACCATCTTATGAGGGTTAATTGAACCATCTTATGAGGGTTAATTAAACTTAGTATAACATTGACTTGGTAGTCCAGTAGAATGAACTGTGTAATTTTTGACACTTAGGTTCAATTTGAAATTCTATGACAAAGTTGCATGTTTTTCAAAATGATTGAAGAGTCATTGTATGAGAATTTGAGCATGACAACTTTCTAGATTGTGACATGATTGATGAACTTAGCAATGTTATGCAATGATTAATCCTGGATAAGAATTTGGGCCTCCAACATGATTTATTCTTGAGTGTTCTATTTTACCATGTGATGTGTTTGTTCCAGAACTTGCTCTAGCCCTTGGTCAAAATTGCATACATTTAGGATTGGACATAAATGATAAAGGCATTTCTTTCTTGTAAGCCTTGAGCCAAAATAAGCCTGAACCTTAACATTATCTATTGCTAGCCCCTTTGAGCTTGAATAAACCCTTTCTTTCTTGGATACTTGAGCTCATTACAAGCCTATATAAGTGAAAAACCAATGGTCCCATCACTGGAACTTTAAGAGTATTGGTTTCTTTGCTTAGACGATAGAATTCAAGATTAAGTTTGGGGTTGAATTTTGGGGTGCATGTGTTGTTGACTTGAGGACAAGTCAAATTTTTAAGTTTGGGGTTGGATATGGATATTGGTAACAGTCTGTAGTATAGTACATTCTCTTTTTCTTATGCATTCTCTGTTTTTCATGCATATTTGCATACCTTACAAAATTTTTATTTTTCTTCATGAACTGGCAATTAGTGAGACCACTTAAGAAAAGTAAAGTACAAAAACAAAGAGAAAAACAAGAAAAATTGAAAAGAAAAGAAAAAAAAAAAAAAGAAAGAAAAGAAACAAAGGAAGAAAAGAGAACATAGTGTTCTCATTGGTCTTTGTAAGTATCGTCTGTGAAGTATCGTCATGGGTATCATCTCGTAAGCCTACGGACGAAATCATCGAACTAAAGGCTCGAGACGATCTTCGGCACGAGATGGGATACAATGAAAAATAAAGAAAAAAAAAAGAAAGGAAGAAAAGGAAACAGAAGAAAATGCAGTTTAAAGAGCAAAAGAAATAAAGCAAGAAAAGAAAACAAGTGGTTTCATGGGTTGTAGTCGTTCGTCTGTCCATCATTTTTCTTTCGTCTGTCCATCATTTTTCTTTCGTCTGTCCATCATTTTTCTTTCGTCTGTCCATCATTTTTTTTTTTTCGTCGTCATCCATTATTCTTGTTTCGTTTCCATCATTTTTTTGTTTCGTCGACCATATTAATTCATGCATATCATATAGGTCCTAACTTTTACTCCTTAAGTTCCTTTGAATATTAACTAGTAACCTTTTCTTTTAACCCACCTTTACCTAAGCCCCATTATAACCCCGAAAAGACCTTTTGATTGTCCAATTTCTACTTGAAGGCGTGGAGATTTTAGAGCTATTGCAAGCCTATGGTAACTGACCTTCTAATTGGTAACATTGAGAGAAACACAAGCCTAAACACTTGAGAGATTGAGGGCAAACACTTAACTGGAGAGGACTTTGCTGATGTTGACTAAAGTACATTTTCTCATGCCAATCTATGTTGTTTGCCTATGCTTGATGAATTGTGCAGTGCTTGATAACATTTTGAGTGCATGTCCAACTTTCAGAGATAAATTGAGTTGGCTTAAGGAGTTAAGAACTGCATAAGGCATTTTCAGTGGCTGATTGAGCTTAGTGTTATACCATGCTTATTGACCCTTGTAATGATGGATTCTATGTTTGCTTGAGGACAAGCAAAGCTTTAAGTTTGGGGTTGTGATAAGTGCTAGATTATACATGTTTTTCTAGGTGTTTTAAGCCCATTCCCATCTATTTTCACTAGGTTTAGCTATAATTTAGTCAAGAAAACAGTAAAAATATCATAATTGCTTAGTGTTAGTTCTTGAGTGAGTGTTTTGTGAGTTTTGCAAGTTTTTCTTGAGTTTTAAGTCATTTTAATTCTTCTTTTGTTAATCTTTAGGTTCAATGAAGGATTGAAGAAGAGATAAGCAACAAGGAGTGGATCCAATACTTGAACGAGAGCTCAAACCAAGAGAGTAGAGCAAGCCAAAAATGATATCGTCTGAAGAACCGCGCCAGGGCGCACTCATGAGGCGCCTTCACACTCTGCTTGCGGCGAAAACGCGCCAGAGCGCGCGCAGGGGCGCGCTCATGCCATCCTTGCTTATTCAATCGTGCCAGGGCGCGATTTCACTCAATACAGGGCGCGTTTCATACCTTAGGAAAGCTCAGATGAAGGGACTAAGACGCAATGGGTTGTTTCGTCTATACTTGATTCATCTGACTTGTTCGTCTATGCTTACTTCATCTTCAAGCTATTCCGTGCGTGAGTCTTATGGAATTACTTCGTTATACCAAGTTCTCCAAGTTGTTTCGTCTGTACCAGTATTATCCAAGTCGCTTCGTCTGTATTTGTGTCTTATGGAGTTGTTTCGTCTATATTTGTTTCTTGTGGAGTAGTTTCGTGCTTGCTTCCTATATGGATTAGTTTCGTCTTACGTGCTTGCCTCGTCTGTTTTGTCTATGTTTACTTGTTTAAGTCGATTCCTCAGATTGATGCTTTCGTCTGGAACCAATACAGATGATACCAAGTCCACAACAGACGATACATCAAGCTCAGACGGACGATACCAAATCCTCAACAGACGATACCAAGCCCACAACAGACGATACATCAAGCTCAGACAGACGATACCAAATCCTCAACAGACGATACCAAGCCCACAACAGACGATACATCAAGCTAAGACAGACAACACCAAGTTCGAACGTAGGCGATACCAAATTCAAGACAGGCGACATCAATGACGGACTATACTAAGTCAAACAATACAATAAGTTCGAATGCGATCGATCTCGTATACGGACGACATGAAGACAACATGACACAACTAGTACAAATACTGGTTGTTTGTAGGACGAACGCGCCAAAGCGCGCAGAAGGGCGCGCTCATACTTTTTCTCCGCTCAAAACGCGCCAAGGCGCGTCCATCTTAAGTGGGTGGCGCGATTTCTGCCCAATTACAGACGACATGAAGACAGACGATACAACTAATGCAAACACTGTTCACACTTTCTTCTCCGCTCAAAACGCGCCAAGGCGCGTCCCTCTTAAGTGGGTGGCGCGATTCTGGGTCTATATATATGGCTGTTTGGGCGCGAATTGACACACTTCACAATTCAGTTTTCTGTTAGCTTCTTCTGCACACTTCTCTCGTTTTTCTCTCTTCTTTACCTCTCTTCTCCACCTTCGTTCTCCATCCTTCTCCATCAAATCAAGATGATTCTTGAAGAATTGGAGCTTGTGGAAGCAAGATCTAAGGATTCATGGAGCTTCTCTCGGTTTTGATTTCTATTTTTGTTCTTTCTTTTTCTATTTCCATGTTAGGCTAAATTCTTAGGTTAGGGAAGGGGATTTCGATTCCAGAACACTTGTAATGAAGTTCTATGTTGATTCAATTGTAATTTCGGATTAATTGATTGAGCTTGTCCTACTTAATTGCAATTTCTTGAGGTTTGATTCATGAAGTTCAAATAGTGATAGGAATATTAACTGCTTGAAATTGACTGAACTATACCTTGAGTTTTTGTTTCTCATTTCAATTATGCCTTCGGAAGATTGATAGTTGAATTTGGAGAGGAATTGCATCATTATAACAGTGCATGAGTCTAGGAATAGAACTTGCATGTTATGAGACATTGTGAATTTATCTGTTTCGCTTCTTGAATGCATTTCTATTTTCACCTAAGGGATTAGAGATTATAGAAGTCATTCAAAGTGACTAAAGACCTAGGAATAGGCTTAGTCTAAGGTATCACAAATTCTAGTCTCCGATTGATTGATTTACATTGAATTGATACAAGACTTAATTACATGAAGGAAGGAATTGAATGAACCTATTCCCTAACTGTTTTCATTTCTGAAACTTAAACATTTACTGCTCTTAATCATTCATTTTACAACATTGATTCTCTTTTGCATAATTACTTAGTTTACACACATGATTTACTCAATTGTTAGTCCTAATAGCAAGCATATTAAGCATTCGATAATTCACAACTAGTCTCTGTGGTTCGACAACCCTTACTCTTATTTTTCTAAACTTTTGACGACCGGTACACTTGCCGAAAAATTGACACATACATACTTTTAAAATGGTCAACAATCTATCGTCTGTCCTTGTATCGTCTGACCCTTGTTTATCATCTTGTCTTGAATTTTGACTAGAAGGGTTAATCTGTAAATTATGAAACAAATTTTCTAGGTCTGATATTTCTTTATCAGCCTTTGAGTTATTTTGGAACTTTACATGGATTGATTCTTCTACAACTTGCGTCTTAGAGTTAAATACTCTATAGGCCTTAGATGTATTGGAATATCCAAGAAAGATTCCTTTAACCACCTTTGAATCAAACTTTCCAAGTTGATCTTTGGTGTTTAGGATAAAACATTCACATCCAAAAGGATGAAAATAAGAAATGTTGGGTCTTCTTCCTTTTCATAGTTCATATGGAGTCTTATTCAATATTGGTCTTATCAATATTCTGTTTTGAATATTACAGGAAGTATTTACTGCTTCTGCCCAATAATATTTAGGGAGAGAGCTTTCATGCAACATGGTTCTAGCCATTTCTTGTAAGGTACGATTTTTCCTTTCCACAACTCCATTTTGTTGAGGATTTCTTGGAGATGAAAAATTGTGAAATATACCATTTTCAAAACAAAAGGCTTTGAACTCAGAATTTTCAAATTTTGTTCCATGATCACTCCTTACAGACGCAATACATATTCCTTTTTCTTTTTGAACACGTTTGCAGAATATTTCAAAGACCTTGAATGACTCATGTTTATGGGCTAGGAAGTATACCCATGTGAATCTAGTATAGTCATCTACAATGACAAATCTATATCTCTTCCCTCCAAGACTTTCAGTCTGAGTCGGTCCAAAGAGATCAATGTGTAACAGTTCTAACGGTCTTGTCGTGGAAACAACATTTTTTGATTTGAAAGAAGCTTTGAGTTGTTTCCCATGCTGACAAGATTCACATGTGAATCTAGTATAGTCATCTACAATGACAAATCTATATCTCTTCCCTCCAAGACTTTCAGTCTGAGTCGGTCCAAAGAGATCAATGTGTAACAGTTCTAACGGTCTTGTCGTGGAAACAACATTTTTTGATTTGAAAGAAGCTTTGAGTTGTTTCCCATGCTGACAAGATTCACACAGACGATTGGTTTTCCAAGATATTTTTGGCAAACCTTTTACTAGATCTTTCTTAGAAATTTTTGAAATATACTTGAGACTTAAATGTCCAAGCTTTTTGTGCCAAATAGCAACGATATTAGTGATGATATTAGTGATGATCCAAGATATTGGCATCCACCACTTGTGCTTTTTCTCTCCACTTTATCTCCAGCATAATCAGCATCACAAAAGCCTCTTAAACTGAAATCACTATTTTTCTTATAAAACAGAGAGAGATTAGTTGTTCCAACAAGATATCTAAGAATTCTCTTTAGAACTTGCAAATGAGATTCTTTGGGATTAGATTGAAAACGTGCACATAGACAGACATTGAACATAATGTCAGGTCTACTTGCAGTTAAATAAAGGAGTGAGCCAATCATACCTCTGATACCGTCTGATCAACAGACTTACCTGACTCATCCTTGTTGAGATTTGCTCCAGACGAATGCATTGGGGTCTTCATAGGCTTGACATTTTCCATCTTGAACTTCTTAATAAGTTCCTTTGTGTATTTCTGTTGATGGATGTAGATTCCTTCTTTCGTCTGCTTGATTTGAAGTCTTAGAAAGAACTTCAATTCTCCCATCATACTCATTTCGAACTCATCCTGCATTAGCTTTGAAAAATCCTTGCAAAGAGAGTTGTTAGTAGCTCCAAAGACTATATCGTCTACATAAATCTGGACTATAATAAAGTCTTTTGAAATGCTTTTCTTGAAGAGAGTTGTATCAACCTTTCCTCTTGAAAAACCATTTTTAAGAAGGAAAGAACTGAGTCTATCATACCAAGCTCTAGGAGCTTGTTTGAGACCACCACGAAAGCTTTCTTGAGTTTAAAAACGTGATCTGGTTGAGACAAACTTTCAAAACCAGGAGGTTGTTTCACATACACTTCTTCTTCAATAAAACCATTTAGAAAAGCACTTTTTAAATCCATTTGATATAGGACGATATTCTTGTGAGCAGCAAAAGCAAGTAATATTCTAATAGCTTCTAATCTAGCTACATGTGCAAAGGTTTCAGTAAAATCAATACCTTCTTGTTGATTGTACCCTTGTGCTACTAACCTTGCTTTGTTTCTTACCACTTTTCCAACTTCATCAAGCTTGTTTCTGAACACCCATCTGGTTCTGATGATGCTTTTGTTCTTTGGTCTTTCAACAAGAGTCCATACATCATTCCTTGTGAACTGATTAAGTTCTTCTTCCATAGCCAAAATCCAATCATTGTCTTGAAGAGCATCTTTAATATTATTTGGCTCCATATCTGATACAAGAGCATAGCTTGAGATATACTTCACTCTTGATCTTGTTTGAACACCTTGGGATCTATCTCCAATGATGAGATCTTCTATATGGTTTGATGCAAACTTCCATGTTTTTGCGGGGACTTGATCTTCCTGTTGATGAGTATCACGAAAGAGGTTTACGTGCATCTATCGTCATCCTTGTATCGTCGACCCTTGTTTATCATCTTGTCTTGAATTTTGACTAGAAGGGTTAATCTGTAAATTATCAAACAAATTTTCTAGGTCTGATATTTCTTTATCAGCCTTTGAGTTATCTTGGAACTTTACATGGATTGATTCTTCTACAACTTGCGTCTTAGAGTTAAATACTCTATAGGCCTTAGATGTATTGGAATATCCAAGAAAGATTCCTTTAACCACCTTTGAATCAAACTTTCCAAGTTGATCTTTGGTGTTTAGGATAAAACATTCACATCCAAAAGGATGAAAATAAGAAATGTTGGGTCTTCTTCCTTTTCATAGTTCATATGGAGTCTTATTCAATATTGGTCTTATCAATATTCTGTTTTGAATATTACGGGAGTATTTACATACGCCGCCGATAATATTTAGGGAGAGCTTTCATGCAACATGGTTCTAGCCATTTCTTGTAAGGTACGATTTTTCCTTTCCACAACTCCATTTTGTTGAGGAGTTCTTGGAGATGAAAAATTGTGAAATATACCATTTTCAAAACAAAAGGCTTTGAACTCAGAATTTTCAAATTTTGTTCCATGATCACTCCTTACAGACGCAATACATATTCCTTTTTCTTTTTGAACACGTTTGCAGAATATTTCAAAGACCTTGAATGACTCATGTTTATGGGCTAGGAAGTATACCCATGTGAATCTAGTATAGTCATCTACAATGACAAATCTATATCTCTTCCCTCCAAGACTTTCAGTCTGAGTCGGTTCAAAGAGATCAATGTGTAACAGTTCTAACGGTTTTGTCGTGGAAACAACATTTTTTGATTTGAAAGAAGCTTTGAGTTGTTTCCCATGCTGACAAGATTCACATGTGAATCTAGTATAGTCATCTACAATGACAAATCTATATCTCTTCCCTCCAAGACTTTCAGTCTGAGTCGGTCCAAAGAGATCAATGTGTAACAGTTCTAACGGTCTTGTCGTGGAAACAACATTTTTTGATTTGAAAGAAGCTTTGAGTTGTTTCCCATGCTGACAAGATTCACACAGACGATTGGTTTTCCAAGATATTTTTGGCAAACCTTTTACTAGATCTTTCTTAGAAATTTTTGAAATATACTTGAGACTTAAATGTCCAAGCTTTTTGTGCCAAATATCTCGTTCATCGTTTGCTAAAATCAAACATGTTACATTCTGATCACTCAGGTCAGAAAGACAAACCTCATAAAGGTTATTCTTTCTTTTCCCAATAAAAAGAATGGATTTATCTTTGTTCTTCACTATACACTCATCAGAGTTAAAAGCTACTTCATATCCACTGTCACAAAATTGACTTATGCTAAGTAGATTGAAGTTAAGACCTTTAACATATGATACGTTCTGGATAAAAGTATTGGGTGTCTTACCAACAGTTCCAATGCCAAGAATTTTACCTTTTCCAGAACCGTATGAGACAGACCCTTTACTTGTGCGAGATCTTGGAACATAGACAGGTCTCCCGTCATGTGTCGTGAGCATCAACTGCCCAGGTACCAGCTTGAAGTCTTGTCTCTTCCCATTGAGGATATCTGCAACAGGAACAATGAGTGACTTTGGTACCCAAATCTTTTTGGGTCCTTTCTTGTTAGTTACAAAAGGCTTCATTTTGTTTTGAGCCTTTTTGTAGATATTAGGAACCTTGTTGTAATTCCTCTTCTTTTGATCAGACGAAACAGGTTTGTTTTTCCTTTCGTCTGTCTCAACATAACCAAGTCCACTTTTATCTTTTGGCGATCTCCCATATTTTAAAATATTTTCAAGGATGGAGGATCCCTTAGTAAACTTGGTTAAGTCATTGAGTAATGACTCATTTTCTTTCTTCAATCTTTCGATTTCAAGAATGAAACCGTCCTTTTCAGACTCAGACGAAACATCACTTGATACTTTCTTGTCTAGAAACTCTATTTCAGATTTCAAAACTGCATTTTCTTCCAGAGCTTGTCTAAGCTTGGTTTTGCAGGTTTTGTATTGTTGAGCAATAAAATGAGAGTGAGCTAGAAGTGTATCATATGACATTTCTTCTGATTCTGACTCAGACTCAGAAGAAGAGGATGAAGAAGTTTCGTTGTAATTTACCTCTGTTGAGACATGGTCTCCAGCCATGAGGCATATGTTTGCTGTTTCTTCTTCTTCAGAGGATTCCTCTGAGCTTTCACTATCAAGGTCTTCCCAAGTTAGTAAGCTCTTCTTCCCTTTGAATCTTCGAGGATTCCACTTCTTTTTCAACTTGGGGCATTCGACCTCATATGCCCAGGGTTTTCTACATTCATATCACACAACTTCGTCTTTCTTCTTTGATGATGACTTCTCAGGGAGCTTCTTCTCCTTTTTCTTGAAGAAGCGTTGACCTCTGCCCTTCTTTATCATCATTCTTTTGAATCGTCTGGCCATGAGAGAGACTTCGTCTTCAGATGAACCATCAGATGATTCTGATTCAGTTGAATCAGGCTTCAAAATCTTTGCTTTCTTTTTGCTGTCCTTCTTGACAGATTCTTCTTTAGGAGTGTTGTTGACATACGGAAGAACTATAGGTTCTTGAACCTTGATCTTCTCCCTTTTACATAAGAGTACCTCATGTACCCTTAGAGCTCCTTTTAACTCATCTAGAGTTAATGTCTTCATATCTCTTCCAACAAAGATAGCTGTGGACATGGCTTCCCAAGGAGGTGGGAGACTGTCCAAGATCTTCATGTTGTTCTGGGCCTTTGTGAAGGTGATTCCCAGAGCAGTGAGTCCATTCAATATGGTTTGGAATCTTCCAAATATCATATCTATTGATTCTCCTTTCTTCATAGAGAACATTTCATATTCTCTTTGAAGAGTGGCGGCCTTTCTCATTTTGACATCTTCAGTGCCTTCATATGAGATTTTGAGAGCATCCCATAGTTCTTTAGCGGTTTTATAGGCACAGAATCTGTTGCACTCAGTTTTGGAGAGAGCACACATAAGAGCATATCTTGCTTTGTTGTTCAGCTCCATCATAGAGTATTCTTCATTTCCCCATTCTCCTTCAGGCTTTACAATGGGGATATCTCCTATGGTGATTATGTTCCATAATCTGTATTGGGTTGACTTAATGTACATCTCCATCCTGTCAGCCCAGTAGGGATAATCATCTCCAGAGAACGTTGGAGGTTTGTTCATGGAGGCTCCTCCGGATAAGAATGACGGTCCTTGTGAGTCCATGCTGGATCTTTTCCTCTAGTAGCTGTTAGGCGCTCAACCATAGAGACCGAGCTCATACTAAACGTAAAAGATAAACACAAGAAGGGGTTGAATTGTGTTAATTAAAAATTTTATTCCTTTCGTCTCGTGGGTTACAAAGCTGTTCGAACGAAACAAATTTTATGTTGAAAGATTGATTTTAATGAACGTTGCGTTATGATGTGATTATCGCCTGTTAGTTGATCAGACGAAACAAAAATAAACACAGTTATTTTTATACTGGTTCATCTATTCAAGATTACGTCCAGTTACTCAGCAACCACTGAGTTTTCACTACAAACCGTGAAAAGGTTACAATTATTGTTTGAACCCAGCCACTTCTGGCTATACACAGATATTCTTTGAACACAACCTTCTCAGACTAAACAAACAAGGTATTCTTTGAACCCAGCCTCCCAGGCTAATACAAAGAGGTATTCTTTAGAACACAACCTCCTCGAACTCGCCACACAAGTGGACTTTGAAAGATGTTATGAAAAACAAAGTTTTCCTCTACGCATAGAGGTGTTTACAATATAGCACAATCAGAGAGTTTGAGCGAATCCTTAAGAGATAGAAGAAGATAAACGTATTCGCCAACTGATTCTTGAAGGTGTGAAGTCCTTTTATAGGCATCTTCTTCAAATAGCCGTTAGACTCATCTGAGTGCCGTTGAGAATCGTTGAGAGATCTTCTAGAGAGCTTTCTAAAAAGGTTATCAGTTGTACTTGATTGATTGATGTTGAGTCACAGCAGATATAGCGGACTAGGTTGTGCGCAGTAATATTTCTGACTTGTACAGAGATGTGACAAAAAGGTAAAGACCTTTTTGACTTGGGTGTGTAAGCTCGAATCCCTATACTGATCTTGGATGTTTCTCAAATCTTGGCACGAATGACTCATCCTGACTTCAGCTTTTGGATAGACGATATGATTCTTCAGTCTTCAGTTGTTGTTGTTTCGTCTCATCCTATCGTCTTAGACTTCGCTCTTTGGACAGACGAAGGACTTAAGCTTGAGTAGTCCTCTTCCGTCTGTGCATGTATCGTCTGATGACTTGGCTCTTTGACAGACGCAGAGAATCTTCTTTGAAGGGTCTCATTCCGTCTGTGCTGGTTTCGTCTTAGCAAGTCTTGGTGGCTTGATATCGTCTGTCTTGTAATTAATCAAAATCTTGAGACGTTAATCATTCTTGATCTAACAGGGGTTCCTCAGAAGGCTCATGTAAAAAGAGTCCTTTTGTAAATCAAACCCTTTTTCTCTGAGTTTGTCTACATGTCCGATAATCCCTTTCTTCCTTATGCCAGCAATTTGTAAAAAGTGAGCAGGGGTTAGAGTTATTTTGATACCTTTAATCTCTGAACTCACTGTCATCCTTTCCATGTTTGGTTTGAGGTTTGAGTAGAAAACCCGAACTAAGTCTGGATAGATGAAGCCTTTCATCCCTACGAACCTCTCCAGGTGTTGTTGTCTGAGGAAGGTCTGGAACGTGAAACTCTGATTATCCAGCCATTGTAGGTCAAGAATCTTGGGTGGAACGAGACCCTTGTTAGAAAAGTCGAGGTTGAACCTAGTCTCTTGTCCTTTGGAGGTGAACCATCGGTTGACCCCTGATTCTTGTGGTTGAGGAGGAGGAGGAATCTCCAGTTGCTCTGAGGATGTTGGTTTCTTCCTCTTGGAAGATTCTCCTACCTTTTTCTTTCCCTTAATCTCTTCTTGGGTGTAGCGGTTTGCCCTCACTTTGATTCTTTTACCTTTACCTTGTTCTTCCATTGTTGAGAGAGAGAGTGAAGATTTAGGGTTTGGAGGAAGAAGATGAAGGGTTTTTCAGAGTAAGAAGATGAAGGGTGAGTTGAAGAGTTACACCTGCACTTCTTATAAGAGAGAACAAAGCCCAAAAGATTAGCCCAAGAACGAGGTAATTGATTACCAGCAGTTGGAAATCGATTATCTCAGTTTCTTATATAGAGGGAAGAAGAAAAACAAGGAAAACAGTCGTGGTAATTGATTACAGTAAACTGGTAATCGATTACTCCAGAGGATTTTCCTAAAAATTTTGAAAACATGTTCTGTGGTAATCGATTACAGCTCGTGGTAATCGATTACTCCAGTACAAAAATCCTTCCCAGAGTGAATTTCACTCGAAGTAATCGATTAACCTCCCTTGGTAATCGATTATTTCTATCAGAAGAAGGTTTTTCTTGAAAAATTTTCACAAAAACAGAGTTATGGATAAGTGTAATGAAGTAAAAGGTTTAGTTTAGATGTTCCTCACTCAAGATGCGAGGTTTGATCTAAGTTTGTAAAACCTTTCTTTTGGTAATGCCTTTGTGAATATGTTCGCTAATTGATTTTCCGTGTCATGAATTCGATGTCACGATCTCCTTTTTCGATGTGATCTCTAATAAAGTGGTGTCGACTTCAATGTGTTTTGTTCTTGAGTCGCATCCAGATTTCTTGTGATACTTATAGCGCTCGTGTTGTCGCATTTCAAGGGAATGTGATCTATCCTTAGCCCAAAGTCTTCAAGTTGGTGTTTCAACCAAATTGCTTGAGCATAGCAACTTCCCGCAGCTACATATTCAGCTTCTGCAATTGATAGTGCTACGCAAGCTTGCTTTCTGCTATTCCACGATATCAAACATTCTCCAAAGATGTGACATGTTCCACTAGTGCTTTTCCTATCCGTTTTGCTACTCTGGCAAAATTAGAGTCACTGAAACCAACAAGTAATGGTGAGGTTCCTTTTGGATACCATAGTCCACAACTTATTGTTCCTTTTAGGTATTTAAGAATCTTTTTCACCTTTGTTAGCCAATGAGATTGCTTAGGTGCGATTGAAATCTAGCACATAAACATACGAGAAAACATAATATCGTCCTACTGGCAGAAGATAAAGTAAAGATCCTATAACACCTCTGTATAAGGTAGTATCAACTTCATCACCTGCTTCATCAATCTCAAGATAAGTGTTAGTAGAAATAAGTGTATTTGACACTTTGCAATTAGTCATCTCATATTTCTTAAGCAGTTCTTTAGTGTACTTAGCTTTGATGTATGAATGTGCCACCTTCCATTTGTTTGATTTGGAGTCCTAAAAGAAACTCGTTCTCCAATCATGGACATGTCAAATTCTTCCTGCATATCTTTCACAAACTCTTCACAAAGTTATTGGTTAGATGATCTAAAGATAATGTCATCAACATAAATTTGAACCAATAGAATATAGTCAGATTTGTTCTTAATAAACAAAGTCTTATCTACTTTACCTCTGTGGAATCCTTTTGATATGAGAAACTTACTCAGTCTATCATACCATTGCCTAAGGGCTTGCTTCAGCCCATACAAGGCTTTATGAAGTTTGTAGACATGTGTAGGCCAAGTAGTATCTGTGAAACCGGGTGTGTTGGTCCCTATGTGTGAATCTGAGGGGGTGTGAATAGATTCTAGTTCCACTATATAATTTTTTTTGAGAGTTTCTAATTCCTTTTAATTCAAACAAAACTATTCTTGATTACCTATCAATAGTTAGAGACGATAAGCTAGAAATATCAAAGATACACAATGGAAATACCAAAAGGAATACTTCGGGAAACACGTTAGTAATCAATATACAACGTAATCAATATCGATATCTAATTGTTCTAGTTTTAGTTGATTACCGAGTCAATTACCGAGTTAATTACCTAACAAATTGCAGATATTAAATCGTGATAACAACAATGTAAGGTAAACGGTAAAGAGTATAAGGAAGAAGAAGAGTGCACAATGATTTATACCGGTTCGACCCATCTTGCTTTCTACATCGAGTCCCAACCCAACAACCATTGCGATCGGGTCTTCCACTATCAAATCATCCCTTTGTGTTCTTTTACATTCACTCTCGCAACAAGCAACACAAAAACGAAATCAAAACACCCAAAACTTGTCCTTTAACCCAAAGAACAGTTCTTCCCCGACCTTGAACACCTAAGATCAAACCTTTGAGAAAACACTTCTCAAGGACCTTTACTCTATCCAGAGAGACCTCTCCTAGAGTAACAACCCAGAAACCAAAAAGGTAAACAAAAGATCAGTTTAGAAAACACCGAGTGTAGATCGATCACAAAAGATAACACTATGAATACCACCCAGGTTAGAAAAAGATCAAGTTTTGCCCTTTCTTTTTATGAAAAACTTGATAAACTCTTGAAGTTCTTTATGGGTTTCTTGGAAAAGATGATGAACTCAGTTTTTGAGAGAATTTGAAAGTGTATGAACTTTTCTAAAACTTATGTTCCAAGATCTTATGTTAATTTTTTGAGAAAAGAGTATTTATATGTTCAATTAAAAACTCAATTTGGCAACTTAATGATTTTCTCGATAGGGGTAATCGATCACCAGGAAGTGTAATCGATTAAACCAAAGAGCAAAGGTTTCCGGGGTGATTTTGGCCCATGGTAATCGATTAACCGAAGGTAATCGATTACTCCGATGACAAATGAATTCCCACACTCATTACCTATTGTTGGTAGTTGATTACTGTGTTGGTAGTTAACTACCTTACAAGGTAATATATTACCTTAGTTGGTTACCAAAGACATTTTCAAAGCATTTTAAAGAGGAAATCAAACATTTGACACATGAGAAATCACATTAGATTGCCAAGCTCTCCATCGCATTCAAACAAAGAACAACCACATGCATGCCTAAACTAAACAATCAATACATAGGAAACTCCTAATTACATTTCATCTAAGAAAACCAAAATTACATAATCATCAAAAGCAAAACACCAAGAGAGACACCAAAGCATCTTCAAGCTTTAAGTCCAACAATCTCCCCCATTTTGGTTTTGATGTACCAAATCTCAACCAAGGTTTTCCTAGAGGTTTAGGATGTGTGTTGATCTTCTAAGAATCCTGCAATTGTTAAAGATATCCAAATACGCAGTATAGGCATTGTGCATTCACCTGTACAATCTATCTTAAACAGAGCATTATACTATCAATCATCAAGTTAAAATCATCCATTCAGAAATATAAGACATGATTCAATCCACAAAAAAAAATTTAAAAAAAGAGAATCGGAATATAAAACATAACATGAAAAGAAATATTACAACCATATCGAATTGTTCAAGTTCAAATATCCAAATTGTAAATTGTTCAGAGCTAAAGAGAAATCAAACATAAAGAGCAAAACAAATGCTAAATGCTACTCAATACTTGCTACTCTATTCTAGTCTAATCCCCCTATCTAGGATAACCTATATAGCCATTCTCCCCCTATTTGGTATATCAATAAGCAAAAGAGAGAGAAGAGATAAGAAGGGAATACTAGAGTGGATCAAAGCAGTATGAAGGGATTCTCAATGACTCCTTGAGATCCAAGAAGCGGGCATTGTTTAGAAACCTCCATCTCGTTCAATCTTTTGGCAGTTGTAGCTTCCAATTCATCCATCTGATCAATGACAATTGATTCAAAACGGGATTTAGGGATGTACTCCCCAGCCGCCGAATCATCATCATCAGAAGGTGGATTTGTTGCAGCTTCTGTTTGTTGTTGTTGTGGTGCTTCTTCCCTTGGCACCCATCCAGCATCAGTCTTCGTCAATCGCATCATTTTCAACGCTTTGTCTCCAATGATGTGAATGTCCTTCACCAAGTCTCTGTTCTCATTTGAGGTATCAACCTGAAAATGCTCAAGCAAACGTGAAATAAACAAAGAATAGGGACATTTGTTATCAAATAGCCTTCTTGTCTTGAGCATGTTGTCCATCACAACATATGCCCAGTCGACTTGAATGCCATTTTTCAACGCTGCCATCATCACCATATCCTCCTCATTGATCTGGCGTGATTTGCTCCTCTTGCGACGAGAATCCAACAAATTGTGTAGTGGAGAAGGCGATCGATCAGCGTTCGCCAGGGATGTTGTAGGTTATCTTCTTCCCACTCCTTCCTTGACCTTTTGACTTCCCACATTTTGGGGTTTTTGAGCGAGCTCATGAAGAAAGAGTCCTTGTGAAGCTCGATTCCTTGTGCTTGCAAGTGCTCAATCTTAGGACGTATACCTTCATCTTTAAATCCAGCAAAAACGGAAAAAATATATTGATAATCCATTTTATATTTTTGTTTACTGTTTTTAGCTCAATTAGCTTTTATATGTGTCATATTTTAGGAGTTTATCTTAGATATTGAGTTAGATCGGTATAGTTTAAACTAAAGTAAAGTAAATAATAGTTAAATTTCCATAAGTTCTTATGTTTTTATACCGATGTGAACCCTGTGCATTACATCTAGGAGCCAAAATCTTTGAGAAGAGATAGGAGCATGGAAGGATTGAATGCTAGAATGGAAGCTTGGAATGAAAGACCTGACCACGGGATAAGAACTGGAGTGTGATAATCCAAGAAGGAGAGAAATCGAATGAACATCAAAAACTAGATTTATCCCAAGGCATTAAACTTGCAATATAGAGGATTCAACCTAGGTTATCTCTCAAGACATGATGCGCCTGATTCGCGAATTATTCACAATTAGGAGGATTTTCATGAATTAATTCAATAAAACCTAAACGGGACATGGTGTGGCGAAATGAATTTAAACTCGAGAAAACCTAGGCGCGAATAGAAATTGAAAGCATGTCAGTAGAAGAGCGAGAGGAATGTAAACATGAACCGTGAAGAGAAAATTGATGCGAGGAGAAATTAAAATTGCGCAACTTCTCCCTCCTCTGTCCCGAATGCGCTAGGGCGAATTAAAGACATGAAAGCAAATCTTCACCTAACAAGGGCTTTTGGGCAATGCGAAATGAAAGGGGGATTCATAACTAAATCAACTAGCTTCTCTTGTACACTTCAAAATGAAGAAACAAATTCACTTTTGCTGTTTTTCTCTTCTGTTTCTCTCGTCTTCTTAAGCTCATGATATTCATGTATTCACTCTTTTACCACAACCTTGATCTTGCACAAGGAAAATCGATTCTTGATTTTGATCCTCTAGTTTCCAATTCTGAGATCTGTGAAAAAATTTACATTTGCAATCTATTAAAATGGAAGTTATGAATTTTTCTAGGTTTCTCTTCGCATATACGTGAAGAATCGCGCTTTACCACATTTGATTTGTCTTCTGTTTAATTCAACGTTTTTCAAAATTTACATTTCTCGCCTATTCTCAATTTCTAGTCATCTTCTCGTTTTATGCTAAGTGTTCATCGTTCCTTTTCTCGCCTTATCTTTTGCTTAAGAGACGAAGAAGATGGGCTCTTCAATTTACCTCACTTTGCCTCCTCGTCTTTAGCTTTTCGTTTCATAATTTCGCCTTTGCTTAGTTTTATTGAATTGTGAAAATCCCCCTTCTAATTGTGAATGATTCGAATCAAGTGCATGCATGTTTTCATGACTTGACCTTTGAATCCTCTCTTTACAAGTTTAATGGGGATAAATCTCCAAGTTTTCATGTTCTTCGAGTCTTGAATTTTCATCCACGAGTCTTCATTTTTGTCTTTCAATCCATTACCTTCCTCATCTCTTGGTGTGGTCCATTCCTAGAAAACTCTCACTAGATCGGGGTATATGAAATCCCATAGAAACATAAAAACTTGTTAAATTAACTATTATCTACGGAGCAAAAAATGGAATGTGAACCTCTAACACAAATCTATGATAAACTACCAAAATATTTGACAACGAGTATAAAAGCTAAATGATCCAAGAAACAAATTCTTGAAAATGTAAGGTGAACCATGGGTTGATTGGCGTCGTGCCACTCGCTCTCCCGGAGATGTGGGTTCCTTCCTCGGAGAGGAATCTCCCTTCTTTGATCGGGGCAAAACTTCTTGGCTTAGGTTTATGACCCACGTGCTTGATCCGTTTGCCTCGTCCTTGCTCTTCCATTGATGGTGGTGGTGGAGAAGATGAAGAAATGAAAAGGGGTTTTAGGGTTAGAGAGAGAAATAGATTTTTAGGGTTTGTGAGATGTGTAGAATGAAACCAAAACCTCCGAAAATCACTTATAAAAACTCCACATTGAGGTTAGATTCAATGAACAAAGTATTGGACTCTAAGAAATTGTAATCGATTAGCCCAAATCCATGAAAAACACTTCCCGTAAGAAGGTAATCGATTACCCATATGTGGTAATCGATTACTCTAGTGAGTAACCAAAAGCTTTTGAAAACAGGGTTAAACAAGTGGGTAATCGATTAACCA